>OZ057416.1:32662412-38007412 GCA_964056705.1 Troilus luridus | reverse complement strand
ATCACTTTTTCATCATATGTCATTCTATTTCCATGCTCATACCATATTGTTACTTATATTTCTATACGTTCCCTGTATATTTATGTCATACTTTTATACCACTCCATACTATATGTATGCATTTCAAAACTGTTATACTCTATATTTATATCTTGACTTGCTACTGTTATTTTTCCTTTATTTACTCTTTAATATCATTTTGGCTATACCTTCTTTCATTTTACTTATGTAAACTCCCCAGGAGTCTATTATCTGATGTTTATATTTTTCTTTTTAAATACTTTCTGTTTACTTCCTTCCTTTATCTTTGTAAAAAAATCTTTTTGGGATCATCACCGTTGTGTACATTTTCTCTGTAATTTTTTATTCATATATATCCCTCACTTTTGTTCTAAATTTCTACCTCTCTACATATATATTGTTCTCATTTATCATATACTTAGTCTGCAATGTATTTTTATAGTTCTGTTATTTTGTCTGTTTTTCTTTCTTAGCCCTGAAGATGACCCACAAAGTGGGTCGAAACGTCGGCACGTAATTAAAATAAGTAACCACTTATTTAGTGTCTGATTTGACTGCACCCCCAACTATTTTCTTCCTTACATCTATCATCCAGTCAACCATCCCTCGCTTCTCAAAAATTATTATTATTATTGCAGTATATATCCTTTTAATGTTTAAAACATAATTTTAGTATTTTATGTGGATTTAGTTGAACATCGGTGCACAATTCTGAGGTTTGCTTTACCTCTAATAAGTGGACATCTGGCCCTTCGTTGAGTTAAGGGATAGACCTTACTACTCTCTAATCCCTTTCTGCCCTCTTGAACCTATCATGGTATATCACCGGTAAGTGGACAAGGATGGTGCGGGTGTTTCCCGAGAATTCCCGACGCCCTCTTAAAAGTAGCAACTGTGTGAGGTTCTTGAGATCAATATTTCGTATGGTTAAATGCGTTCTTTAGAGCTATTATTTAAATAAGTTTCTGTTGTACTGTCTAAAAATGCTAGGGATTAAAAATATGTTATCGTAACGATTAAAAAAACAATAGAACTTTGATGTAGAAACTTTAAAAAATAAAATTAAATAATGTTCGGTAAATGATATGCTGCATATGAAGGAATAAACGACCAATTAAGACCTTTTATGGTCTCAAACCACGTTATATACATTTTTTTGCTTCAAAGTCCTCATTGAAATGAGGATATCTATGCCTAAAATTATTTGCTTCAAAACTCGTTAAAACCTGGTTGAAAAAGTCGGAACAAATTCCCTGTTGTGCTAAGCCCCCCCCTCCCCCCAAGTCCTTAGTTTGACAGTTCTGAACTCACATGCTCACACAAAACGCGATTGAGTTGAAAGTGAAGTCTCACTGCATTTGACTGCAATTCATAAAAAAGAAACAAGAATTAAAAAGGCATTGCCCCAGGTATTTCAATGAGTTTGAAGCTGTCAAATTTCTAAAACACTAGGGCTCAGGTTGCAATCATACCTGCTCACACAACTCATTTATCAATATTATAGTTGTCCAGAAAAATAATTCTGTCTTCTGTTGTTCTCCTGTAAAGTTTCAAAAATTGGACTTAAAGGGGTTTATAATAAGAGTGTTCAATTTTACAGACAATGAAAGACTAGTAATGATTAAAAAAATGCTTGAATGTATAACTTCAACTCTTGGACTTGTAACCATAAAGTTTTATTACACCATTAACGTCTCTTGGTATGAAAATATAGACATACCACAGAAAACTAGTGTACTAGTGTATTTTTTAGTGATAAACATATTTTAAATAATTATTTACAATTTATTTAGCTTATTATGTAATATTTTATGCCCAAGAAATGGCCGATTTAATATTTTTACTAAAATAAATTTTAATGGCAATGATTATTTCGTTCAGGGCAACGTATGCCCCACGCGCATTCTCCGCAGTTAAGATCTGTTTTAATTAAATTTTAACTTTTTAAACTTTGAAATTCTTCGCGTTCCTCGAAACTCTTTAAAACATTTTTACCTATCCCTAAAGTAAAAGTTTTATTTATTTACATATTTTGGGGACAGCAAAGGATGTAAATTCTGCACGACCATGTAAAAACATTTATGCCTGATAACAATTCTTTATCTTTTGTTAAAATTTCGCGGAACTGAAAATGTTATTTTATGCATTAGAAAAGAGTAGAATAGAAAAATAATATTTTTCTGGGGCCAGGTCCCTTCTGTATAACAGATGTGTATTAAAAAATAATTGAATATATATCTGGCCAAGGGGCTACGTTATAAGAATGATAAAATATTTTCATAATAACATGAAAATAAATATAAACTAAAAGGTATATTCCGGTAAAGAAAAAATTGGACTAAAATCAAAATTAACAAGAATTAAGTTGAGAAAAAAACATAATTAAAGGCATATAAAAATATCATTATAAGTGAAGAATGTTGAGAGTAATTCGTCCATTACTTCGGATCGAATGTACTATTAATTATAACTGATTAGAGAAAATCTATTTGGGAATGCAGGTAAAGCATTGATGAAAGTGGAGGTAGAAGAAGCATGGTGGATTCAGTTTCAGTTAGTTAAATTAGTTAAATTAAATAATCAGTTAAATGATAAAAAATACATATAGAAAATGACGGATTAGCTATCAAAACTAAATTGAGTTAATATTTTTAATCCATGTCACATTTAAGCGTTTTTTGTGTTTTATTTTCAGACTTATAACACATACATTTTTTTATTTTTTATTTATTTCTAATATCACCTCGGGTACAACCCCCAGCCAACCTTCCTTTACCCGTTAATTATCAATATCAAACTCCAGACCCATATCCAGTCCAAATCCAAAACTCCATCGACATAAATTCAATCCTGTCATCCTTCCTGAAAGATCTCCAAGAGACTATCAAGCCTCTCATCATTCTACTCACGAGAATCCTTACCGAAGTTCCACTTAATTACCCACGATGAGCATAAAGCCCCTAGCTATCGTCCTATGGAATGCTAATGGACTGCATAATCACCGTGACGAACTTGATATATTTTTACACGACAACCAAATAGATATTGCTTTACTTACTGAAACACACTTCACTCACCGCACACATTTCTACATACGGGACTACATCACATATAGATCAGATCATCCTGACGATACAGCACATGCCGGTTCTTGTATCCTTATCCATAAATCTATACCACATTCTCTTATTCCTTCTACTCCAACTGACGCCATTCAATCAACATCAGTAACCTTAACGACTAGTCCTTTCCATATCACATTTTCAGCTGTATACTGTCCTCCTGGCAATTCTCTTTCTTATAACCTCCTCGAATCCTTATTCCAATCCTTCGGACCGCGCTTCATTGCCGGAGGAGATTACAACGCCAAACATCAACGATGGGGTTGTCGAACATCCAATTCCCGTGGTAGCATCTTATCCCAAATTTCAACCTCTAATAGTTTCTCTATCCTCGCACCCATAAACCCTACTTATTGGCCTACATCCCTCAAAAAACGTCCAGATATTCTAGATATATTTGTTTCCTCACAGATTTCCTGCAATCAAACTGCTATAAAATCCCTGGATGACCTTTCCTCTGATCACAGTCCAGTTCTGCTTCAAGTGCATTCGATTCCCATTCTTAAGCCCTCTCTTCCCCGACTGATTACAGGACGTGTAGACTGGGATAAATTCCGATCAAATCTAGAAAATAATTTAGACCTCAAAATTCCGCTTAAAACAAAAGGAGACATTAATTCTGCAATAGACAAACTAACAGAAGCAATACAAGTCAATATAAAATATAACACTTTACCAAGTAAAAATCATTATCAACAGAATAACTGGCCACTTCATATTCGCGAGTTATTAAAAGAAAAACGACGGGCAAGAGCAAAGTGGCACCGCACGAGATATCCATCGGACAAGAGCCATTATACCAAACTGACCAACAAATTAAAATCAGAGATCAGAACATTCAAAATTCAAAATTTGTATTACCGTACAGAAAATCTCAGTACTACTGACAAATCCTTATGGAATACCACTAGAAAACTCCTAAACTATAAAAAATTCAACCATCCACTTTTAACCGAATCCCAAACCTGGTCAAGATCTGATGAAGAAAAATCACAAATTTTCGGCCAGCACCTATTCAAAACATTTAACCCTCATCCAGATATCCTTAATCAAACCCACTCTGAATGCACTGGAGCAGAATTAAGTATTCCTCTTCAGTTGTCCCCTCCTCCTAAAGCATTCCATCCTTCCGAAATATCAAACATTATTCATAGATTACCCGCCAACAAAGCCCCTGGACACGACCTAATCACATCCCAGATTCTAAAACGCCTTCCTCGGAAAGCGATCCTACTCCTTACATATATATACAATGCCGTACTCCGCACCACATATTTTCCTGATTCCTGGAAATTATCCATAATTAAGATGATTCCAAAACCTAAAAAACCACCAGAACTCCCATCCTCTTATCGTCCTATATCTCTCTTGCCCATAATGGGGAAAATACTTGAAAAACTCATTCTGAAACGTCTTCATCCTATCATAGAATCCAATCAAATAATCCCAGATCACCAATTTGGTTTCCGAACATCACACTCCACCATCCAGCAATGCCATCGTGTGGTGGACGTTGTCTCATCTGCATTAGAGCGCGGAATGTACTGCACGGGAGCTTTTCTCGATGTAGAGCAGGCTTTTGATCGAGTCTGGCATCCAGGACTGCTGTACAAACTCCGTAAATTCTTACCTTCAACTTACTTCCTTATTATCAGTTCCTACCTCAGTAATAGAACCTTTAAAGTAAACCATAATTGTTCCTACTCTTCCCTCTTCACCCAGTCTGCCGCTGTTCCTCAAGGCAGTATCCTGGGGCCCATCCTATACACGATATATACAGCTGACATCCCAACCCATCCAAGCACTGTCCTCACTACTTACGCTGATGACACATGTGTGTTATCAGTTAATAAGGATCCATTTGTTGCATCCCAATCTCTTCAATCCCATATCTCACACCTACAAGAATGGTGTCAAAATTGGAGGATTAAAATAAATCCTAACAAATCCCATCAAATTACCTTCACCCTTCGTCGTAAACCTACGAATTCCTGTCCTACTGTATCGTTTAATAATACACCACTGAACCCTGTCGAACAGATACGTTACCTAGGACTCCATCTGGATAAACGTCTCACTTGGAATCCTCATACAAGACTGAAAAGACAAGAAACTGCTTGACGTTTTCGCTTACTTCAACACTTACTGGACAAACGCTCTAAGCTACCAATTAATTACAAAAGACTTATTTACATGACAGTCATCAGACCTATTTGGGCATACGGAGTTGAGCTTTGGGGCTCTACTAAACCATCCAATTCATCTCGTATCCAATCCTTGCAATCCAAAATCCTTCGTAAAATCCTCAATGCTCCTTATTATGTCACAAACAAACTCATCCATCATGATCTTAATATCCCATATGTTACTGATTTGGCCCAAACTAGATACCTATCCTTCCATAACAAGCTCCATACGCACTTGAATCCGCTAGTCTCTCAGCTTGCTTCCCATACTATTCCTGATAACCCTCCGAGGCGCCTGAAAAGAAGATGGCCTCGAGATCATCTACTATAAAACTTTATTGGAGTGCTATCGATGGGTAGTTTCTCCACAAGTGTTTTCATGTCATATTCTACATTTTTGCACATTTACTTGATATAATACCATTATAGTTGTAAATATCATTGAATTAAATAAAAAAAAAAAAAAAAAAAAAATTTCTAATATAATTTGGTACAATTCACAAAAGTTATATTGTGTACAAAACAGACCAGTCTCAAACTCAAAAACTTAATAGACAAATTTCAATGTATCTATAAAGAATCACATATACAATGAAAGAAAAAAAATATTTACAAAAAAACTTTCAGCAGTGAGATGAAAAAAAAAATTATATTCAAAATAAACAAAAATTGTATCTATAGATTCTTAGTAACTTATATACATCCACTTGAACAATAACAATAATATAAGATAATTTGCTATCCTACAGTAACAAATGCTTTGTTCTTTTGTGTACGTACCGCTTTGTACTATTTTTTGTGTAGTTAGTTACCAATATTTTTTATAAGTGGGTTTTTATTGGGTTTACACTTATTAAAGAATTTATTGCATAATTTATTGATAAATTCGTTAATATACGGTATGTATAATTCTTTGTGCATAGTTTTAACTCTAGTGTAATATGCATAGTTTCCAGCAATTTCTTAGGCATTTGTTTTGAAATGTAGGTAGTTTTTTATAATCTGTTTTAGACATATAACTAAATATTGGGCATGCTTATTTTACAATAGATCGTAAGCAGACTTTATATAGCAATAACTTATTATCTGTGCTTAATTTTGAATTCCTATTGAAGTATGGATATATAGTACACAGAGCTCTGTTAGCTTTATTGCACACATAATCAGTTGGAAAGTAAAAGTTTACATATAAAATTAAAATTAGATTAAATATAGGAGATTTTGCAATTGCAAATTAATTTTATGTATAAGCTAATTTATTCTATCAATTTTATATGTAAAGCAAACCACGATCTGATCTTGGCTTTCTTGTAGAGAAATAAAATAACAAGAGTTTTATTTGATTTACTATCACTCAAAAAGCACTTTTGAATCAGTTTTTTAAATCAGCATTAGCTACTTGTATTAGATAAATGTTTTTTAGTTTATCTTTATTTTCATCAGTGTAGGAAAAATTACAATTAGTATTGGAATTAAAAACGCGTGAAAGAGAAAAGAACATGAGCAAAAAATATAAAATAAATGTTGTTAATGGAATGGGAACGGGGTGGCTCGGCGTGTACAACCCTGAGTTGCTGTTTGAAGGCCCGGGTTGAAATCCGGCTGAGGATGATAAATTATTTATTCTGTTTTACAGCGATAGATGGATCCTGTGGGATATGCAAACCCTCCTGCGGCTCACGCAACCTCTATAATGTGGTTTCCTTTATTTGTGATCTCGGCCTAATCACAAATAAACATTGTATTCATCTATCCATATAATCAATCCAAAATTCTTTATGAGTTGTAGTAATACAGTTTTATTTATTATTGAATAGAATATTTATTTGAAGATCCACCACCATGATGCTGGATGTGACCGAAACCTCCATAATTTCATGTAATTATTACCCAAGCTATTTGAAAACGAATATAAGCGTCCTTGACCCTCTTCGTGACTTTTAACAGACACATATGCGCTTATAATCCCCACCGATTGCTTTCGTCAGCCTATATCGCTAATTCAAAATAAAAATGACTTAACTCAAAAATTGGCAGTTTTTAGTTAAGCCTTGAGTAGCAATTGTATTGCTTGAAGGTTTTTTAATCGGGAACGACATATCTGATATTCCATTTCAAACACATTTTTTTTCATATTAAGGCATATTTTGAGTTCTGTTACGTTTGAACTTGATCTTTTTTTGGAGTATTTTATTTTTATATTTATAAGTTAGAAACAAATAAGTTTTTAGCTTTCAAAAATTTACTTATGGTTAATAAAAGAACCTCAATATACCATCATTGCCATAGGAATGCCTTGCTTTACCAATAACTAAATTTCAATTATTGGTAATTATTCAGCAGGTTGTCGCTTCGAGTTGTGACACAAGTTTTAACTTATCATTCGTTTCTCTTTTAAAATTTCCAAAAAATATCATGAGCTTTAGTATGGAAAAATGACGTGAATACTTCGGTAATAATTTCATCTAGAAATGAACGTTTCAACAAACATATATCATCTATATTTCGAAATGTTCGTTGAAACTTTTATTTCTTGATGAAATTTATACCGAAATCTACTCATAAGTCATAAATACGTTCTCTTTTTCATACTAAAGCTCACAATAACTTGTATTTTTGAAGAATATCAAAAATAAAACGAATAAACAATTAAACTTGTTTTAAGTCAACTCGAAGCGACAACCTGCGGGAACAGTTACCTTAACTTTTAACAGGCATGAAACTTTTAAATAGCTCTTTTGAAAAATAGTTTGTTTTAGTCATGGCATAGTTTTTTTGAAGGAGCGATGAATGGGTCTATAATACATTAAGCGTTCAGGAAAAGAAATATCTGATTTTATTGTACCTTGATGTCTTATATCTTTTGTATTTTGTTATTTCTTGACATTTTTTTTTTCATTTTTAATATTTAAACTCACGATAGCTGACCTCTGATGAGGCAGTTAAAATAAAAATAATTCATGCTTTTAAAATGGTTAATAAAAGAATGTCATCATTACAATAGGAATGCCTTGGTTTACCAATACCAAAATTTTTATTTTTTAACTCATCCGAACTTTTTAATGCCTCTGTTAAAACAATATTTGTTTTGAGTTATTACATTGTCCCTTTTAAGGAGTGATATAAGCGTCCTTAGCACGTTGAGGATTCAGGAAAAGAATTATATGATTTTTTTACTCTCATCACTTTTCTATTTTGTTATTTTCTGACCTTTTTTTCATTTTTGTCTATTTATGCTCACGATGACTGACCCCTGACAAGACAGTTTAAAGTTTTAATATGGTTAGTGAAAGAATTTCAAAAAGATCATTACAATAGGAATTCCTTGCTTTACCAATAACTAAATTTTTATTTTTTAACGCACGTGGAACTTTTAAATGGTTCAATTGAAAAAAAATTTTTTTGGGATTATGGCGTTCTTTCGAAGGAGCGATATCTGCGTCTAGAGCACTTTAAGGGTTCAGATTTCTTATATCTTCCCTCCTTTGTTATTTTCTGGCTTTTTTTTTTTCATTTTTGTTGAACTCGTGATTACCGACCACGCGACGAGACATCTCCTGATACGACCTGAGTGACAGAGATGCTCCTGATACTGAGACCCTTTGCAGGGCCGCCCTAACTGAGTTAGACGCTCCCAGAGGAAATTCGGCCCTAGTGGTCTGCCGAGGACCTCCCACTAGCCTAGTTTATCGTCCTTCCCCTTCCTAACTCTCTCCTTACCTTTCTTCATTTATTTTTCTTTCTTTCAGCTGTCAGGCCTATTTCACTTTAAGTGAAATACAGCAGCGCTCTGGGGATCGAGAAGGGACTTAGTATTTTTTGAATCCTGGAATTTATTCGTTGATATTTTCAGAATTTCTTTTCTTAATATTTTAAATCAATGGAATGGATTATCTGGGAATGCACAAGAAAAACGCTCTGAGATATCTATAATTCGAAATCTTCGAATTGAATAAAGGTAATTCATTATTGAATAATATTAGCTGACTATATTAGCCTCTATAAAATATTTTAAAAATAGGGTACCCAAAATAAGGGGGGGAAATCTGGCGGTTGAGCGTGACCTAGGACAAGTCACCTCCTTGCAGAACTGTTGTCCATGAAACAGTACACTCTCTACCATGTACTGAACCCTAGACCCGTTCACGGATTGTAGTGGTACAGGTACAGGTATAGGTATATATAAATGGGAAAGAAAATGAACGAAAAATAAGTAATATTTGGATTGTATCTTTTGGCTTAATTTTACTTGCATGATTTTCATCATTATTTTCATTCATTCATATCTGACTGTTTCAGTTCAAAAATTTTAAATAATACTTTTTTTTTTACACGAATCGGCCAGCAAGGTCCACGCGAATATCACTTAATAATCTTCTTCACACTATCCGCCTTCCTTCTACTCCAATACTCTCTCATCTTCCTGGACTATTCCTCTCGCTCTTCCTCAGTCCATTTTCGCCCTCGTCTCTCCTTCCTTCCCGAAAGAACCCCTACTTCTTTTAGTATTTTTCCGAACAGCTCTCTATCCAAGCAGTCTTTATCCTTGATTTTTAGCCTATCCAGCTCCTATTTTATTTGTTTTACATATCTACCTATACTCTTATAGCTTAAGACGGTAAGAAAGTATATACGTATCTTCGTTGGTTTTTCGCCTATACCCCTCTTACGTTACTTTGGGTCCATGAATCCTCATGAGAATTTTTCTCTTAATCTTCCGGACTTTCTCCAGACTCGGAAGGCTGACTGTTTCCATACCATACAGTATTACTGGTCTCACTACTGTACACTAGTGCCTTATTTTTGCATTGGAGGACAAATTTTTCTTGCTGTACTTATTTCTAGTGGCAAAGTTCAATCTTTCCAATTTGGCTATTCCTTCTTCTACGGATGCCCTATCTGTTCCGTTGTTACATATACTTTCCTTTTATTTTATTATTGAAATAAATCCTGAGGCAGATAAAGACTATTTCCTCTCAGCGGGTATTTAAATAGATATAAGGGTATATACAATTAATGTATAAGTTTTAGTTTTAATTATTCGAACCTGAATCTTAAATAAAGAGATATACCCAACACTCAAGCTATTTCCTTTACAAGAAAAAAATTAAATGATAAATTGCAAATAAATAAGTAAAATTTTAGTAATATATCAGATAACTTTGACTTACAGAAAAAGTAATCTATTTTGATATTTGTTGGGTATGTGAATAACAATAAGTTCAAATCAACAATATTGGTTAAAAGAAATACCACTGGTTTAACGTGATGTTGCAGGATCAATTTGAATTTTAACAGGATGTATATGAATTTCATCACGAACGTCAGCAATTAATTCAGTTTAACACGTGTTGCACTTTTACACGTGTATGACAACAATATAATTGTAACCCTTCCGGACCCATATCATGGGGAAACAAGGGAAGGCTGCTAATATTTAACCAGCGAATTGGAACCGAGCTACCTCCACCCCACTTCCGCCCCTCAGGACGAATTAATATTTAGTAAAATTAATCGGATATATTTGTTTACATCTACACCATATTGATACGTGTAATTCAATTTCGCCTGACTCCCTGAAACGGGAAATTTCATCACTCTGATTCGTATTTTCAAACATGCATGTTTCTTTTAGTGAAATTATAAATTTTAATAATTTAATATTTTTAATAAGTATTAAAGTAACTGTAAAAAGAAATAATAATTTTTTAAAAAATTGTATTGTAAGACAACTCCATTTTGTAAAAAAAAATAATTAAAGCTGATGCATATTACAAATTAACATAATTTTCTTTTCTTAATTAATTAAGATTGAAACAATGTTGCAATTAGGATATTATACTATTATATATATATATATATATATATATATATATATATATATATATATAAAACTAAATATTATGATTAGGCTCTATTTTAAAGAAAATAGGTCGAGTCAATCAATCATTATTTGTTAAAATATTTTATTTCTCCTTCAAAACAATATTGTTCTATATAAAAGTACTTATGCCGTGATTTTTATAGTTTCATCAAACTTAAAATAAACTGTTACCTATTATATTCAATCTATAATTCCATCTTTACTTGGAACATACTAAACCCTCACAGGCTTCAGGTATTGCGGGTACTGTATATCCTACCCCGTGAATGCTGAAGATGCGCGTATTCCACTTATTCTGGGGGAAACATTAATAAACAATAATTTAAATAATATCATTAATTATTAGGTAGTAAATTAGTATGTTTTTTGCCCAGTGGTGACTTGATCACGGGATCTAACATAAAGATTTATATTCAAATAATGATCAAATACGAATATGATAAACTTGATTAAAGTACATCTATTTGAACATAATGCATTTTGTTTCAATTTTTTTTTAAAGCATCAATGTAAGTATTATATATACATATATATAATTAATTGTTGGAGATTTTAACATGTTTACAATTTTGATTAGTATTTATTAATAATTATAATATGTTTTAAGCTAATTCGAATTACTGCTTTTTCGGTTTGAAATATGTTAAGATACTCTTGTTACTATTTCTCGATGTTTTATTGTAAAAAATAAATCTTATGTTTATGTGACTTCCTTTGTGCATTAGATGATATAAAATGTTTATAAAGATTTTATGATCAGAACAATAGATGCAACTTCACTAAATATTAATCTGGATTTCTACGTACTTTATTACAAAACAAAAGACCTTTTGGCATTGAGAACAATTAATTTTATTCATGAATGGTATATATAATACATGCATAATAAGTTTTAATTAAATGAATGTCATCGATGCAATTAATATTGTCATTTATCCAATTAGTTACTTATCATAATTTTATTTAATAGGATGTATCCACTATGTTAATTTGTTCTGCAAATAATCAATTCAGTATTTATTAATTTATAAAAAGTCCAAATTCATTAACAACTTGGTGAATTTGTCGAGACTATGGTGATGAAGAATTTTCCACTTATTTTTTTAGATTTCTTTCTCTTCATTAAGGTACGGCGCTATTCCAGTTGCAACAGCTGTTAGGCAAAACACAGCCTGCGTTTTTTCATCTGTTTTAATTTTCATCTAAATGGCTTTTTAACAGTTAATTCCCCCGATTTTATTAAATGATATATTGCTATACCGCTGTCAGTAATTAGAATTTCACGATGCTGTGTATAATTTAATTCTCATAAGATAAAAAATTTAATTTAAATTGTAATTCTCAGTATAAGTAAAACGTGGTGTACATTCGCTTACGTTAGTATATGCATATTTGTCAATTCATTTTCAAATCATTAAAAAAAACAAAAACAACTTTTTCGATTAAATGATCTTTTTTTTGAGTAAATAAATTATCTCAATCCTTAATAGCAGAATATATCTCTGAGCAATTTTTTTAATTTAAACTCACAATTAATTAATATATTTATTACTCGTCAATTCTTCGAAAATTAATTCTATCATCAAACTGACCAACCAACAAAAAATAAATTGTTCGTTGTATATTTTTGATTAAAAAAAAAAATGTATTTATTGAAATTTACAACTGCATATTTGAGTACACCAAGTAAATATAATGCAAGACAATTACTGTTCCGAGATAAAGGCAAGTAGGGAAACTACCCAATGGTAATACTCGAATAAGAAATTCAACTTCGAAGTTCTCGGACCTTCGTTCTTTTGAGACGCCTCGGAGGATTATCAGGAATTGAAGAGGTTGCCAGATTTGAAACTAGTGGTTTTGAGTGGGAATACAGTTTGTGATGAAAATATTGATATCGGATTCGGGCCAAATCAGCAACAAATGTGACATTAAGGTCATTAGGGATTACTTTGTTCGTAACAAAGTAAGGAGCTCTGAGGATTTTACGAAGGATTTTAGATTGTAAGGATTGAATTCGAGAGGAATTCGATTGCTTAGTGGAGCTCCAAAGCTCTACTCCGTGAGTCCAGATGGGTCTAATGATTGTCATGTATATGAGTCTTTTGTAATTAATTGGAAGTTAGAGCGTTTGTCTAGTAAATCTTCAAGTAGCCTGAAACGGCGAGCTGTTTCTTGTCGTTTCAGTCTAGTATGAGGAGTCCAAGTTAAGCGTTTGTCAAGGTTTATTCTGCTTCTTTCTCGGGTATTTGCTAGGTACCAAGTTCTATGCCACTTGAAATTGAGACAACTCCATTTTATAAAAAAATAATAATAAAAGCTGAATCATATTACAAATCTACATAATTTGATATTTTTAATAAATTAGCAATCAATATTATTTCAATATCAGTATAAATTTGTTATTAGAAATTTAGTTGGTCAGCGATTTGTCAATTGTATTGATTTTGTAAGTAAATGGCTATTAGTATCATAAAATGGAGGATGTTCTGCGTTTTTCTCTTAGTAAGATATGAATATGATGTGGCAAATTACTTTATGATTTTTTTTTTAAATTAAGGTTAACCAAACATGTAATTTTTTAATTTAAATAATTTATATTATATTAGTCGGATCATTATGTATGCATTTTTAATGACTGTAAGAAACTGAAAGGGTTTATTTGTTATTATTGTTTAGTTGTTGTCTTCTCCAATATCCATTAAAAGTTTGATATCTATTCAGTAATTATTTTTAGATCTTTAAGTATATTCTGTACCTGGTCTGCCTAAAGAATTTTTGTATTTAAGTCCTACTTACTAAGATTAAATGGTTTAGTAATTTAGTAGAAAATACTGGAAGGTGGCTACTGACAATCATATATCAATCCTGAGAACGAACGACGATTTCAGGGGCTCCAATGACAATCACTCTTTCCATTGCACCATTTTTTACCTACAGGACCACTTTTATATAAATGATCCCTTTTCCGAAAAAACTATTATTTTTATTATTACCTCTACCTAGATATTGGGCACTCACAATATCATTCTTGAACTAATGAACATCAAGAAGAATGGTTTGGACACCTACTGAGGATGGAAGATAAAAGAATAAAAACAATTGACCTTTACTGGTGGCCTGGAGGATGAAGAAGAATTTCATGGTTTAACCAAGTTAACCATTTGCCAGGCGCTATGCTGTCCGTTGGACATCTGTCAGGTATTGTTCTTAATACCGGGAAATATAGATTTATAATGGGAAATTTGGATATAATTATTCTATCTTCTATTCATCCCTTACAGTATGACAGTAAAAATAAATGTCAGGTCTCAATAGTACAGTGAAGAGGAATCAATTAAATGAAAAAGTTGTGGCCTGCTGCAGTACTGTCAAGTATTGTTTGTTTTATTGTTTATTATATTAGCTGTTGATAAAATACAAATGTTTACAAGCATTTGTAATTGTCGGTTCTACGGAAAATAGCTTTACTTCATCAATTTCGGACACAATAAGTTTTAGAAATCTTGAAATCCGCCTGAACTATTGCTTACTTATGACACCATTACGTTTTTCCTTTTATAAAAATGTTTTTTAAAAAGTGACCTTTTTTTTTTTCTTTCATGAATTCAAATTTAAGATTTTTTAAAAATTGGGTGGGACGAAAGCGTTTACGATATACTTATTTGGAAATAGAAGCATTATCCAAGAATCAGTTAATTCTGAAAAATTAATTGAATTATTTGTAATACAAATTTTGTCTGAGAACTTTTTATCTGTGAATTTTTAAAATATTATTTTACTTAACTTCATTTTAAAATTTATATTTTTTTCTTCATACTTTTTTCTCCTGTTAATGAACCATATTATAATTTCAACCAAAAAAATCATCATTAAGCATCCAGTGAAAGAGAACAAAATTTGTATGCCGTCCAAAATATGATTAGCGCCTGGCAAAAAGTAAAAGAAGACGCGGCAAGGTACCGTCTCAATGAAGAAATTGCTCTTGACAGGAAGACCCTAAGAAAAAATATTACCTTAGAATATGGCTGGAGAAAACCTCAACTTTGGGAAAACTCTCAATAAAAAGACAAAAAAGAAAGTTATTTTAAAAAAGAAAAGTATTTTATAGCACGAATCAATAGAACCTTATAAAATACGTCGTGATGATCCTCGGGTTTAATTAACTTTGGCCCGGTCAAGTCCTGAATCCGATTTTGAAAAAGAAGTGGAGGAGTAAATCCTCTGCCACAATGACAAGGAACCCCTCGCATTACCAGAATCGTTTGTGAGGGGACTTAGGGGATGGTAATGGCCCCCGATTTCCATAAAACTCAACTGCCGGGAAAAATAAACGCTACGGCCACAGCTGTGAGCCCACCCTTACAGCCTGTAGGCACACTCACAGTGACGAAATTAATGACCGGTCCCACTTTAAAGTAATTAACAATTCAGATTCACTAATTAGCTCTGGAATATATTTCACGCTATTTAAAATGTCCATTAGGGGATAGGTACTAATATATCAATGTATGTAATTAGTGGGGCTTATAGGTTTTCATATTATATTTTATAGGTTTTTAATTAACCTAAATTAGGCTATTTTCTATTGTAATAGGGCAGAATAGAATAGAATAGTATTTTAATTCTGGAATAAGTCCCATTAGAATAACAAACATGAACAGAAAAATAAACATAATATATCGCTTTTGTCTAGCGCGGTATTTTGCCGTTTTGGTTCTCATTGTCTTAGCCCGGTTCTGAGCGTGAGGTTTCGGGAACATAAAGCATTGCTTGACTAAACTAGCGACAAATTTAAAACAGGCAAATTTTGCAGTTATCCACTTTTTATCCTGAATGCCTCATTTATTGCTGACTAGACAGGCACTCGCCCCAATTTATTGCAGAACTGTTTAAATCACTTGACCTACCATGTTGTATTATTGCTATTATGTGTATTTTTTCTTTTTTTCTCATAACTCGTACTTGGTGCCCTTCAATCAAATTCAATTTTAAAATGTTTACAGCTCAATTTGGTATATTTTAGTTTACACAGTGATATACTGAGTTTTTTTTGCTGTAATATAGATATACTGCACAGTTTTCCTTTTTTTAAGGCATTTTTTTGTTTTTTACATTATGGTTATTGGTTATTTCATGCCAAATAATCGGGGGTATATTAATAACCTTATCTGGTTAAAATATTACTTTTCTAAATCGGGAATCTTGAATGATGATTTCAAAAATCAATAAATCAACCAAAGGGCTACGAAAGAATAATCATCCAAACCATGGCTTTGCAATACAACGCCGCACAACCCTTCAGAATATTTTTTATATATTGGAGATTTTTCTACAGCCCCGGCGAATAAGTCAAATTTTCTTCATAGTTAAATTCTTGAAACGCTATTGTACTGCAAATTGTTATTTTTGTAATGAATTAGGGACTAAGTCAAGCATTGGCTTGAAAGGGAGTAATTGCATATATAACAATTCCATTTCAAGCCAAAAATTACGAAAATGACTCGATTGATCTTTCCCCAATACTGATAAGTCTCCCAGGACAAACTTCGATTTAACCACCGATTCTTCGATTTAGTCATCGAATTTTGTTTTTAGTCATCGGATTTAGTCACCAGGGCTGCATATATTATATTTTATCCATCTTATTAGTTTTGTATGAATTTTTACTACACGTCGTAATTTGTTAAAGGAAGTGATGTTGTTTCCTACGGAACGTCGTTGTTTTTTTTAGCGATTCTACTTAGCCAAGTCGAAAATCATGTAATTTAGGGAACCTTCCTTTCAGAACTTGAGATCGAAGTAGGCATCGATCGCAGAAGTATAAAGTTATTGCTTCTCCCTAATCATACTTCTTTGATCGTCGATGCGTGCCCAATCTCGCCTTTATTCTTCCTATGACTAAATGTCTTCCAGACAAGTCCATACGATCTGAATTCCCATTCCCTGAAAGACCTCTTCGCTCCTGCCTATTCCGAACGTAAGAGATCTCCCGGCTCAAGATCAGATATATCTCATCCCTTCTTTGATTACAGCTTACTGCCGGTTGTTAGGTTGCTCGAGGACGGATGAGGCCTATCCACTCAGTAGTGTTCTGCTCTTTCGCCTTTCTTTATTTTTTTCGTTGATTTCTTTTTTTTATGGCGATCAAAACACCATATTTATTTATAACATTTGTTATAAATTTTTATTCATTGAGTTTATTTTAAATTAGTTTTAAGAATTAATTTGTTTTAATTTTTTTTTATGTGATACATTTTCTTAAAATATATTATGCAACCAGGTGGATTTGTTATAATTGTGTTGTTGGTACTATTATTTATGGGGATTGAAGCACTTTGTTCATAAATTTTAAACATTTATTATCAATTTCATTAATTTTTACTTTTAAATTTGTTGCTGGAAATAATGAATTTTGTCTTCTATTTTATGTGTTGCTTAAAATATCTTAGGCACTTTTTGTTGTTAGTTTTATTATTTATGGTGATCAAAGCCATTTATATGTTTACAACAAATAGTAAATATTATTATTATTTCTTTAGGCTTTCTTTTGTCTATTGAATTTCTGGTAGATTAGCTTTAAGAAACAAGTTTACTTTTTTGTCTCATATTTTATCTGTTGCTTTTGCTTAAAATATATTATACAATAGGTGGATTCGTTATATTTTTTTGTTGGTTTTTATTATTTCCGGTGCCCAAAAACCTTTATTTTCAAAATTTATAATGCATTTCTTTATATTTTATTTAGGTTTACTTTTGTACATTTAATTTTTTTTAAATACGTTTTTAGAATTAATGTTGTATATTTTTTTCCTATTTTATTTGTTGCTTTTGGATAAATATATCATACAAGCAGGCAAATTTGTTGTAGCGTCGCCCACAGACTTGACGGATCAGTCAGTTTCTAAAGTAAATACCAATTATTTTTTTATCGTTTTTGTCAAACGAGCGTTTACAGTATAATGCCCTTTTCGTGGAAATTGGACTTTAGAAATCCTGTATATTGCTACTTATATATTTCAATTTCAAACCTGTCTCAAAATTAATACAAATTTCAAAACTGCTTTAATAAGAGAATTCGAAATTAATTCATAAATAGCTTATTTAATCAGGAAACATGGATTTTAATTGGTTATAGAAACATGGCTATTTAATTAAATTGTATAAATATGTAGAACTTTTAAGATTGATTAAATTTGAAATCGATAAATATTATATAATATTTAATATTTGTGAACCCTGGAACGTGCTGTGATAAAAACAATCGTCGTATTCATCGTGTTTGTAACGTGACTCTGCTACGTCAGTTCACGTGGCGAAACTGGCGGACTTGCCCAGTTGTGAAGCGATAGGTGCGTTACGGAAAATAAGGAAATATGTTTTCTTTTATTGCTTAAATTTTAGTTAACATGTAGGTAGATTGTGATTAGATATCACATTATATTAGTAAACAAGTTTGAATTATGTTTAACGATACTTTTTGTACGTAAATATATTTATATATTCAACCCGATCCAACAGCGGCACAACAACTTATCGCTGAGTCAAGCCCTCCTTTATCAGCCCACACCATTTTGAAAAATATTCCAATATTCTCCTAGTGACTAAAATTACAAAGTAGTAATGTTAGTATAATTTAAATAATAAATTATTACTTATAATTATAATAAACTACATATAATTACAATAATTGAGATGGGTCTGTTTTTAGAGTTTTAGAGAGGCTAAGAGGCCTGAGCCGACTTGCAGATGTTCGGAAAGTAGATCTAAGCGTAGTTGGGAGGATTACGTTAAAGGTGATCTCAGTGATCTAGATTTTGGCGGTGATCCAAGGACAGAGGTTTGTAAACAGCGATTTGGGGTTTTGAGTTCTTCAAGTTATAATTTCTCGAAATAAAAACCTATTAAACCATAAAATATAACCATTAACCACAAGCCATTAAACCAATAAAATATATAGTTAGTGATTATTTTGAATATATTGGGCTGCTACTCAAAAAATAAATAAACCCAAATATTTGTTTATACAGAATAAATAAACAATGCCTTGACCAATCATGGAAAGGTGCAAAGGTTGTTATGTAGTTTTGGCCAATTCCGAATGAATTATTCGTAAACAGTAAAAGCAAGGGGAGGGTATAATGGAATTAAAATCTAATCCCGTTGTTCCAGAATTAACCAACAGTTGCGCAAATTAGCATCGTTTTTACGGATAGCTTATCTCCGGTACACCCTTTCAGCCTAACGTATTTCGTAACTACTTCGTCATTGGCACTACTTCAATTGAGTATATCACCCTGAGTTCACGCTCTTTATCAATATGAGTTTTCAAATGCATGGTTCATAATTTAGATTCTTCAACAAGATACCTAAACGATATACCAGATTGAAATAAAGTTTAAATCAATCAGTTGTAATAAATATTATACGACAGACGGGTTGCCCATTGCCTAGTGTTCTAGTTAACTTTTTATTGTATATATTTATTGTTTTGTATTTTGTTCTAATAAAGACGTTCAATCAATCAATAAATATTATAATTGACAATTAATAATTATGACTACTGTAGTCATTAAATTCATTAGCGCTTTAGATCCCTTATTAAAGAGTTAGACTTTCTCAAAATAGCTTATATTTTTTATATAAATTACGTCGCTGGTATCAAATATTACTACTATACTACAATACTTATGAAGTATTGCATAAAAATAAAATTATTGCACACATATATTACACACACGGCTAGTCATACCGGTCACGGCTGACATAACACCAAAAACAAAAAAAAATTCACTCTTCTGCTGGACAACCAATCTAACTTGTACAAGCATTACTCATACACTAAATACCGCAGAATCCGATAAAACGACTGAAACATTTCTGGAGAAGTGATCTACTACTGAGAGATCAAGGAAGCCTAGGATTGCCTTCAATGAGAGCTTTCTCTATCCACGTTTCAACGTGAATTACTCAAGGGACGTTTATAGAAGAATAGGATGAATACAATGCCAACCAGCATTTGCAGTGCATTCCCAAATAAATATTTTATTCTTATTATGATATATTACTAATGATTATATTATATTGTTTGATTATTATTCATAATATTATAGATTATATTAAAATTAATTCACTGATTGCCCAACTAAAGACCGCGTAACAGAAATATATTATGTAATTACCTTGAAAAAAGGTAATATGAATTATAATTTTACCACCAAATAACTTCCCCAAGGTTACTCACTTTTTAGAAGCTGGGTGAGACCACTAAAATTAAAAAGATTATTTTCACTCTTTTCATTTTAATATTCATTTCGTCATTTTCACTCTTTATTCAATTTAATATAAATTGGTACAAAAATAACTATATTGATATCTTGCAGGAATAACATGAATACACGTGAATACATACTTAACTTTTATATGTCCAGGAATTTTATATAACATAGCTTAGCTGTCATTTTGCTTTATAGACAACAGTTGTGCAACTTGTAAATTGACTACTTTATCAGTAGATTTCGAAACTTGAGATTCACTTGCTTACTAATCCGAATAAATTTGTTCACTGATATTCCTTATTAGCATAGTTTCGGGAATGAGTTCTTGGTGCGACCCTTGAATTGAGAATGCTATATTTCATGAAACTGTTTGATTCCAGATATTCTTGTTGAGCTGAGTATGTAAGTTCTACGTCGGTAATGTCCCCTACAGCCCATTTAAAAAGTTGTAGTGGAGCTCGGATTTGGTTTTCATAGTCTTTGCAAGCTGACACGAACTTCTGGTCTCTATACTCAACCCCCAACTCCGTTGGAAGTCCCTTTTACATACATTATGGCAAAACAGTGACTCTTTGTCTTCATCTTTACTTTTTCTTCATGAAAACAAAAATATTTCAAAAATAGAATATAATCTAGGGATGCTTGAAAAATTAACTTGTAAGAAAGGAGACCAGCCTCATTTAAAATTTATGCGCAGTAAATGTCTTGCTGCTCAGCCCATCAGAACGATTAATTTGATTTCTCCTTATTGTATTGGATAATGAAGATTGGCTTGCCCAGTGGTGGTAGGAATAAGGATTCTGTGACAATAAATTCTGTTCCCTTCAACTTTGCTTTGACGTTTTAATAAGCCAAACAAAAGATCTCAGTTGATTTTTGACGAAGCCATACTGACCCAAAAAGGTCAATTTGACCCATAAAAACATTATAAATGAAGATTACAGCGATTAACCATAAACCGCCGGTGGAATGTTACATTTTTTCAGTATATGATTACTTTTTCAAATAGCGTATCCCTGCCCCACCCAGCAATTACTTTTTCCTTATATGGGTTAATTTAAAGACAAGCCCATCCCATGAGAATTAGGGAGAGTCGAGTTAAAAAGAATATTTTTAACTGCATCACCAAAATAAAAGATAATACAAACTGGATGGATGAAATAAGAAAGGGCTAATTGGACAATGCTACAGTGAGAGCTGTAAATTTAGGCTATCCAGGTATAATTAGAGTAGGGATTTTTAACGAGTACCTGACATCGCACAGGTTCAGGATCCCCGATTAACGTCCCTTCCGCGCATAACCAAGGATTTTTCACTCCCTTTAAAAAATCCTAGTGCCTTCTGCCGGACTACGAACCCGCGATCTTGGGCTTAGAAGGTTGTTATGCTAACTAGTAGACCACAGGTCGCCCTTATGTTAGAATTTCGGATCAGCCATAAGTGGATCCGGAATAGGTGTTTCTAGCCACCGGTGATAAATGTAAAGGGGTCCAGGAAAAAGCCAAGTGTATCTGACCATAGGAGAGAAAGATGGTCCACAGCGGAAGGATAAAGAAGTTAAGGGAGAATAAGAAAGGACTTATCAACAATTCAACTGTTTTCCGCGGTCCAAAGTTGGCCAAAATCGAAAAAGAAGAAAAGATAAGTTAACAATTTAACTCCTTAACCCCAGATATAAAATCTACTGCCCCGGTGAATAAGTGGTTAAGTCTATTTTTCTCCAAAATGAGTTTCTTTTACTTACATAAGCCGAATCGAGTTCTTTTCGTAGTGAATAATGGGCTAAGTAAGGCATTGACTTGAAAAGGAGTTTTTTTTATATTACAATTCCATTTCAAGCCAATAACAACTAGAATGATACGATTCCGGTTATCTGAAAGCAGTTAACTCTCTCTGGAAAAACCCGACTTAACCACTTATTCACCGGGGCAGTAGATATAACGTTTCACATTTGAGGGATTGGTTCTTATTTTGAAGTGCAATTTATGTTGAGTTTCGTTTTTTCCTTCTAACTATTAACAATGGTATTATCATACAGCACCTTAACTATCAACTGTTGAGTATTGAATATTAATTAACGAATAACATCCGTATTATGTTGTCAATTCTGTGTCGTAGCCTAAAAATATTATCTCAGTTATTTCCCATTTTCATTTATCACAGGGTTTTGTCTCTACTTGGTCTCATTAATCATTCATTTTTTCAACAATGAAGCAATTTCCCCTCCACATTTTTTTCACCATTTGTTTGATTCGCAACAATAATAATTATTCATGGAGTTAGTAATATTATTAATTAATTAGTATTAGCATAATTAATGAACAAAAATAATAGATGAGCTTATTTTATGTTAGCGTATACCTTGTTGTATGCCCTAATAAAGAATATGAATACATTCATAAAACTACATAGACCAGCGTAAAGGCTCATCGCTTTCCAAAATTCTTTTCTCCATCTTCCATAAACTGTCTTCATGATTTCATTTACCAATAGCTACTGTCAATATATATTGCGATGACTTCAAAATTTACAAATCTTTCCATCTTTACAGGATGCATGACACAATTAGAAAGTTGCAGAAAATAGGACAGTCGATATGTAGATGGTATTATCTCATGGCTAATTATAAATTAAAGCATGAAAAACTAAAGAAATTGTTAATGATCAAAGTATCTCGAATTTCCCTCATTATTGTCAATTTCCCTTAATTTACATCAATAATTAACTCATCCATTTTCACTTGACGGTGTATAACTTATTTTATTATAAATGAACTTTGAGAAGGGTAGCTGATTGTATAGAGTGCTAAGTTGCTATACTTACGGTTCCACGTTCAAATTCGTCTGTAGTGGATACATTATTTAATCTGTTCGCAGTCTCGGATGGACCGTGTGGGATCAACTGACCCTCAGGAGTTCGACCAGCTCCTCTAGAATTCTCATAATTGGATAAAACCTTGGTGGTTGAGCATGTTCAAGGACTAACCACCGATGCCCCAGAAACAGTACAGTCTCTACCAAAATTTATGAACAAAAACTATATATCGATCGTTGATTATGATCTCTATCACACTGTGTGTTAATTGCGATAAGAAATATTGAGTGACGAAAGTAATTTTAAGTGGTTTTATTCAATAATTGATTATTATTAAAATATATATTAGCTCCATGAATTTCCTATGTAAGCTAAATAGGAAATTTGAAAATTGATTTAAAGTTGAGTAGTCAGGAAAATTGTTGAGCAAACCGCATCAGATTTCCTTCCTCAACTCCGTTTTCATTTAAAACATCAAACAATATTATAACTTTAAACATTGATAAATATAGTTCTTGGGCACATCCATATAAATTTTAATGGTACTTTACTAGAGCATAAATTGTCCCTTTCAGAGCTTATTAAGATAGTTAATTAAGTTTCCTCTTTAAACTCATAAATTCATGTAAAACATTTATCCTTTGAAGCAGCATTTTCATATTTTAAACGACTTACTGTTCTAAAATTGTATTAAATCATTAATGGTTTGATTCCTTTTGTCGAAAGACTGTTCATAGTTTTCCTAAGATGAATAGACAGAAGATTCTTGCGATTTATACTTAGTTTTAGATTCAGATTTCTAAGATATTTATTTCTTTTGAAAGTACAGTTCTTTTGTTTTTTTTAATTAGTAATTAACTTTTTATTAAGAGGAAACTCGGTGCAATTTATTCACATCGTCTAAATACTTAATCTTGTACTAAATTATATAGTATATGATACATATTTTTTATAATTTATTTTGACTTATACTAATAAATCTATTCGTTCTATGGCTCTTGTAATTTCTACTGTTAGGTATTTATTAATTATTTCTTATAATTATTAATTTGGATTATTAATATTTTTTTATTTCAGCAAGTTGTTATTTGCTGTACGAAAGATACATATATTTATACATACATATATTTATATATTATCCCAGGAAATTTTTATGATTGATATCTGTCACCGGGAAGCCTGGAATCCATCCTAAGGTCACTAGGGTCGCGTTGACTCTGAAGTGATTTATCGTGTAACGTTACTGTTTCGTCTATCAAAATATGTATATGAATAATTCTTGAAATCCAGGTGACATACGTACCTTAATGAATTCATGAAACCCTACTTTAATTAATATATGACAGTTGACGTTATGATGTGACATAAAAATAAAAATTAGGGATCCTCGTATGACAATAAAGTGGGAAAAATTGATTTTTTTTTTAAATTTCATAAAAAAAAAGGTAACGCTAAATCTAAAAATAATATCACGGCAAATCTAAACCGTGTAGTATAACTCCAAGACATTGTAAAACTTCGATATTCAAAACTTCAATGGGATGAATATAATTTATTTTAAGAAATTAACAATAATAAATAAACGAGTACATCCAATTGAAATGTTAGAAAGATTCGGTCAACACAATGGTCTATATTAAATATAATTATTTATATCATTGTTATACTAGTTATTAATCAGTACTTTTTACCCAATGTGTCATCATTATTAAGTAATTTATTTAAATTATCTAATTTCTTTAAATATATTTTTTTTCACTTTAATTAAGTATGCTATTTTAATATTACTGTCAGGTTATTATTTATTTTTTTAATTTTTGTTAAAAACTCCATAACATACATATTACATATCATAATTACACTAGTTATTAATCAGTACTTTTTACCCAATGTGTCATCATTATTAAGTAATTTATTTGAATTATTTAATTTCTTTAATTATATATTTTTTTCACATTAATTAAGTATACAATTTTAATATTACCGCCAGGTTATTATATATTTTTTTAATTTTTGTTAAAAATTCCATAAAGTACACATTAAAATTCAATTAATCAAAAATAATAATAATGTCGTTTATTATCATTCTATTAAACGGCGTCCTTTTAAGAATTTAATTGTTTTCATTAGTTTGCTTTTATTAGGAAGTCATTTATTACATTAAAATCTATTTATTTTAAGCTATTTTTTGTACGAATTTTTATTAGGTAAACATTAATTTATAAAAATTCACAAAAAACTTTGTAGCTAGAAAGTAAATTAATTTATAGTGTGATAATACTTCTCGATTCTATTGGATATAATACAATGATATGGTGGAAGAAGAGATATGTAATCTACTAAGACGTCTGCAACACCTGATTCGGGTCCCAGAAGTGGAGGGTGGGCGAACACAAAAAACCAATAAGTCTGTCATCTACAGGATCCAGAATACCAGGCTGGTATTAAGCCTCAAGCCTTCTGCTTAAATATACTAATTTTAAGTACAAATGTAAGGTATTTAAGTACTAGGCCTTTATATCGTTATTAAACAAATTAATAGCTCGAAATTTTACTATTATTTAAATAAATAGTACATGGAATATGTAAGCAAATAATTGTACATGTAGTTTCACTTATATTAAGTAAGGTAGATTTTTATTATAAAATAAAAGTGTATTATATATTATAATATTATATTACGCTAGCTGTCCCGGCAGACGTTGTTGGAACAAAGGGCTTACAAATTTTCTCCAACTATTTGAATGGCAACTTCATCGATTGTTGGTGGATTGAAACATCTCGCATGTATTCCTACAGGAGTTTTATCATCTCTGATTACAATTTTATGATTACCAGATGGTATAAGATCCAGCGTAGTTTTAAACAATGAAATCAATTGATTTTGTTGATGAAACAAAGTTTGTAATTGTTCTACAATAGAACTCCTCACTAAAATGTTATTTACACAACGCTGATCAATTTCTTCTGGTGTATTGCCCATTTATTCCATTTGCAGGAATTTATAGTCGCCATCTGTCACCGGCAACAGGGAACCAGCTTTATGATATATTTGGCCTTGTATCAGAAAATTAAACAGAAAAGTTTTATTTTTACACAAAAACGTATATTATTTTATTATATGATAGGGACTGGACCCTAATAAACTTTTACTAACAACTAACGCGCCTCTGTTTTGCTTTGATTGACGTCAAATGTTTGACAGCTGGGAACTAAGTGGTTTGTATGGGAAAAGAAAATTGTTTTTAATATTTCCCTCGTCATTTTTACTTTTTTTCTTTCCATAATAACCTTCTTCGCGCCTTAAAAAATATATGAAAAAAAATGAGCCGTATTGGTCGAGCCGTTCTCGAGTTTTGCAGTTAGCAAGGAAATGGCTATTCATTTTTATTATATAGATTATGATTCTAAAGGTATAAATTTTGGGTCCATACATATTTTTTTTATTCAGAGTTTTCCCAAAGTTGAGGATTTCTCAAATGCATCTTCTTCATTGTTTTAAATATAAATTTTATAAATTCTTTCTAAAAAAATAGAAACATAAGGAAAAAGGAGTATTTATTTATTTAAATGTTGAAAATTTTGTTGATAAATATAAAGACTCTAACGAATTCATGAAACTTTATTTTAATTTAATTTATGACAGTTGTCGAAATAATATGACATAGCTAAGAAAATTAGTTATCGGCCTAGCAATTGGAATTTTTTTTAGTTAAAAAAGCCTATGCTAAAATCAAACCTTACAAGTTATCCCAAGGGTATTAAAAACTCCAGTACTCAAAATTTTGAAGAGATAAATAAATGCGAAAAAAAATGTGAAGAAAAACATACAGTTCCAGATCAACTTGTTAAGGTAATAATGGGTATTGATTATCTTTAAAGAATTGATTATTGCTTTGTAATATTAAATTGTTGATTATCCAATTTGGATTTATGCATTACAAATTTATGGCTTCGCTAAACAGACTCACAGAAAAGGACAACAACCTTTTCAATCGAAAATACTTACAAAAGCACCTTTTATGGTATGTTAATAACTAAACTTTGCATACTGACTTAAAAATATCACTTTATTGAAATATTATTACAATCTGCCACTTGTAGGCAATAAGTAATAGGCTAGGTAATACAAGCATACAATAAAAAAATAAATAAATAAAAAAAATAAAAATATATACCTGCGAATAATAAAAACAAAATAAATACTTGCGAAAATGATAATAAAATATTGTCTAAAAATAAAAGAATTGCTCACATTCATACCATATAAAAATATCAACGGTCGACGAGCACATACTTCATACGAACATATTTAAATCGGCTCCAAGAAAAATTATATGGACAAACAAACCCATTGATAGGGATCGAATGGGAACGAACCTCATGCCCGACGTCATAAGAAGGAGACTAAATAGAACGTGGATGAGGGATCTGCTATCATAAGAGTATTAAGTCAACCACGGGAGAGGTACCACCGCTGTGTACTGTTCTTATTCACGCCTCTCATGTCACTTTACTGACCGAAAATCTGCTAATGGTCGATTGATTTTATTGACAGGTATTGATAAATAAATAAATTTAAAAAAGAACGGTTGAATTTAGAAAACTTTTATGAAAGTGTGATAGTGTTTTATTGTAATGGTAATTTACTGCCGATTTTATATTGTTTTTCTCTGATACAATATTCAAGATAAGGAATCGAGATCAGTGTGCAGACTTATGAGCTGCTTTGCTGAAGGTTCTGTACTCGATAAATTATCATATTTAGTGCGTTCACTGCAACGCATGGAATCTGTAGGATCTACATACTCTGCTGGGGCTCACTTAGGGGGTACCCTTAATTGCGGGAATGTCTGTAGGCAGGCAGAGCTTGTAAAAAGTACATAATCCATAATTAAAAAATTTTGCTTACCTATAAGTATTTTTAAATAATAGACGGTAGTTTAATCATATTAGAGTATCGGGTTCAAATCAAACTGTGCCAGATAATTTATTCAGACTGTTAACAGCTACGGATGGTTACTGTCAGATGCGCCATACCCATCCTATGTAAAGTGGGTACCCTTAATTGGGGGAAAACCTCTGGGTTAAGTCTCCGACCAAATCAAATTCGTGCTAACCCGTAGTCTTAGAACCATTACAATCTCTACCACGTACTGAACCCAAGACTCTTTATTGTAATGGTATAGTATTGTTTTACTACAAATTATATGATATCGACCATTTGCTCATCAATTATAAAAATACGTATATTTATTCAGTCAGACGTGTGTAAAAGGTACGTAGATGGTCTAACGAGGCAATGAAGAGCTGACAGGTTAGAGTTAATTATGAAGTAACAGGGAAATAATCTGGGATGACCAACAAGGCAGGAGTAAGCCGCCCCCTGGAGGCCTCACCTCCGCGCCCAGTCAGAAAATTGAAAATAATTGCCACTGTCGTCGTACTAAAAAGTTTTTCACAGCCCCCCCCCCCCCCCCGCTGGCCGTAAAACATCCTCTAGAGGTCTTAGTATTTTTTTTTATTATTAACTTTTTTATCCTCTAGAATATATAATTTATTTTGAACCTCTAGGCTAACGCTGTTCCGCCGCGCGGGTAAATATTTAATGAAAATAAGTGAAGCGGAAGTAGGCCACACCTGCCGTTATGAGAACTTCAATTTGTTTTAATTAAAAATATTTTTCTCTATGTAGATTGGCCGCCATAAGTGGAGCGGTTAAACCGATTGTCGTGCCATTCGACCTTTTACTAATAATTTACATGATATGAAACGTTTTATTCATTTTTTAAAACTAAAATCAGAACTTTTTCCACTTCACATCCATCTCATAAAATGTACAAAGTATCTAATTATATTATCATTTTCGACCAATCCCTTTCATGGAAACCCCATATCTCCCAATTTTCCAAATCCAGTTGTTTTTAAGTAATACTTTAATTTAGGTTTTAACAATTGCAATTGAAGATCCCGAGTGTTTTTGTTAGAGTGTGACGTATAACACTATAACATTAATGTATAATAATGTATTTTTATCCAATTTGAGGAACACAAACAGATTATAATCATATTCATAAACTTACCTCGACCATTTGTAAAATTCCGTCATTCATTATACTAATTAATTGATAAATATGAATAATCTCGTTACCAATATCAAAATTCGTAAAATTCGAATTGTTGCAATCTTAATTTTTATGATAAGGAAAATTTAAATTTATTTCATTTTTTTAAAGAAATATTTTAGCCTTGCAATAATTTAAATAAATGACAAATATTATATAAGTATTTGAAGGTCTATTCTAAGGTGAATAAAAAAAAATACAAAACTAAATTTATTCCACTTCGATCCATTATTAAATAAGCGAATCAGATAACATCAAACAGTAGGAGACATAGTACATATTATAATTGCACGGTAATAAAGATTGTTATAATCCGTATCTTTTTAGTTTATTAAGGCTATTAACTTAATAAAATGCAAAGTAATCTAATAAATGGAGTTATAATCTTCTTTTTTTACAATAAAGATAATAATAACACTAATTTCTTTAAGGTTATTATCCTCGTATTATACAAAATAATCTAATAAAGGAAGTTGTGAACTCTTTATTCTCTTGCTCACCCCCCCCAATAAAGATTAATTTATTTAGTGAGATAAAAATGAGATATCTTGAAGAAGAGTATGTATATGTATTCCTCTTTCTCGAAAGCTGGGGATGAAGGAGATTAAAAAATAGTTCAACAGCGAATTTCTCTAACAGCTTATCTCCTCAAATACACTTCTGTCAACGCTTGCATCCATTTTTTTTAGTTCATACAGCCAAAATATTCGAGTTTATCGGTTTCATAACATGAAAAAAAAATCTGGTCCGGTGAGCATATCAAACAAACATTAAAGTATCATTTTATTTTCAATAATAATAATTAAAACTGTTTAAAAATAAGTTGTTGTAATTATATCTCTTGAAATGTTTTTAACAACATAAGATCCTTCATATTTTTATTCCTCAAAGGACTGACGCCGCAGATATATACCAGAGCTTGTTTAATTATTAAGTTTGGGGAGGGGGTGACAGTAAGATATAAGAAACTATTTAATAACTCTTAGCAAGTAAATATTTACTGTTACTAATTCAGAATGAATTTATATACGAGTATAAATAAACACCCGTTGGAGGTCATGATTAGGTCCTAATAATTTCAGACTTTTAAGTCTGAAAATCATCTGTCCCGCACTTATAACCATTAATTATAGGGGCTATCAATGGCGTGGTGGTTATCATAAAAACCTTCTATGCCCGCGGTTGAGGGTTCGCAGATCGGCAGTTGGCCCTAGGATTTTCTAAGGGTAGTAAAAAATCTTTGGTTTGCCATCCTTCGGAAGGTATGTAAAATAGGGAGGGTCCGAGGCCGTATTGTGTCCGGTTCACGTTTGAGATCTCTGTCCTAATTATATTTATACAGCAGCATAAAGTGACATTAACATACAAACTTACTTATTAATAACGTTAGCATTAAATGTATAAACATACACTAAACAACCCATTAAGCACTGATGAAGACTTGCTAGATGGGTAACGCGTATTTCCTATAAATTGTTTCATACTCTTTTAGAATTTACATTGATCGACTAACTTCTCCTTGTTACAGTCTATATCATCAACCACATTCATTAACGGTTAAATTTTGAAAATATAACCAAATGTTTTGAGTACAAATTAACAATGTTTTAACAATGTAATAATGTTTTTGAAATTAAACAAAACAAAAACAAAAAAACAATGAACAAAAGTATATGTATTGTTAACTAAAAGATGTTTTTTCTCTTTATCAATGCATTTCATTTTCTTTATAAAACCTGTACCACCACGATCCATGATGAGTCTTGGGTTCACTACGTGGTAGAGACTACTGTGTTAATGTTGAGAGGACAACGGTTGTGTCCTAGGTCACGCTCAACCCTCCGGTTGTCTACCAATTCTGGGTACCCACTGGGTAAGCCATCGAGGGTTTCCACATCCCACAGGATCAATCCCCGGCTGTTAACATATTAAATACAGTACCTGCCACAACCGGCTTTGAACACCGTACCTTCGGCACGGTCACTCATCGCTCAATTATTTTTCTTTATTGTCTATTAAAATAAAATAGTGCACATATTATTAACGTACGGTATTATTGATACTTTTGGTATTGTTAAATAAAGCGATCTAAAGCGGTTGAGGATCGACACGACGCCGGAGGCCGGTCCCCAGGGATGGGGTGAGAAACCGTATTGTCTAGCCTATCACTGCCGCCCTCCCCCCCCCCCTCCTCATCCGCTAAATTAAATTGCCCCAACTTTGCGGTAGCTCGCTTCTTTCCCGTTTCGTTTTTATTTCGCGGCCCCTTCCTGTCAGCTCCTCTGTCATAGCGGTTTATATTAATAAAAACTTGTCCTGGATTTCGGAAACTCCCTTACCGAGGCTTTCTTTAATAAAAGTTTCTCAAATTCTTTTATAATCCTAACTGACTCAGTTTCTAAGCGGGGTGTTGAGAAGTATAGGTGACACCCTGGGTTTCTTATTACCTGAAAATAGGGTATGCCATGGTTTGGGTTGTTTCATATGAATGCCCGTTTTCAAAGACAAGGCTATATATTAAAACGACTTTATGAGATCCAAATATTTACCCACTTTTTCTATACATTTTTTCCCAACGTACTACCAACTTTTCAATCCCAGAACTGAAAAAAAATCAGGGTTTTGTGACGAAATAAAGCCTGACAATAGGTTTTTTACTTGAACATCATTTTCAAAAAAATGACTCAAGGAAGTTGTCCTAATTTCTGAACAGTTGGAAACCTGCTGGATATAAGTCTGGCGAATGAGGAGGGTGTTTAGTTTACTTTCTTCACAGTCTGTATGAAATGTCTTGTATATGTCTTGTATGAAAATAGGTCCTTACCGATTAAGCAATAGAGGTCGTTTTTGCTTTGTTGCATTCTCCCAATAACCCAGCAGTACGATCGATGTCAATGTGATGGTTTTACCTGTGGGTAGAAAGGAGAAAATAATTAATAATTTATTTATAAATTAATAAGTGTCACCAGCTGAGAATATCTCAAACCAACGGCAAATATTAAGTTCATTAGTAATGTTTCTGGCAACTTGGGCTGCCGAGATTCCAGTTCTAGTAGAAACCTATCATCATCACCATATTCCATCCTCACCGTACGACACCGTACGATCCTCTATCATTTCTCTTGTCCTGTTCCACTCCAGGGTTCTCTTTGCGATGCTTTCCTTAACTCCATCTTCCCAGGTATGTCGGGGTCTTCCTCTGGATCTTCTTCCTTCAAACTTAGCCTCTCATTTTATCTTGGCCAGCTTGTTGTTTTCCATTCTTTAAGATTTCCAAAGCATAAACTGTTTTCTTCAATGACTTTTTCTGCAGGCTCCACTCCAAGGCTTGATCTAATGATCCAGTTGCAAATTCGGTCTCGTCTTGTTTTCCCCTCTAACTTCCTAAGGAAGCTCATTTCTGAAGCCTGGATCCTACTTTTATGTCTGGTGGTTAAGTGCCAAGACTCTGAAGAGTATGTTAATATGGGGAGAAAAATAGATTTGTAGTTCAAGTAGAAACTCATAAAACAAAAATATAAGAAATTCACATATTTCCATAGTCATATTTGATGGCATACTTAGCAATGTTTTTTCAATTGTAGTGATAGTAAGAATTCTCAAAAAAGGCAATATTGGCGACAGTTCTTTTCAATTTGTAAAGATAAAAATAGTAAACAACACAAGTTTGAACTTTAACAATAATAAAAACGTGTATTTTGTATCAAACGATCTAATACAATCATGACTTTGTTATTTACAAATAAAAATAAATGTATGGTTACAACCATGACCAAGGTTCAGTGCTTAATAAGAACAGACTCTATAATGATAGAGAGGGAGTATGACGGATATTAGGAGGGATTGAGTTCCACATTGTGGTGGAGCGGGCGAGAAAGGAAGGTTCGAATGCTTTAGTTCTGTGTGAACGTATATAGAGATCAGAAAGGCGGGATCTTGTTTTATGGTGTTGAACTGATGATTTGAATTGTAGGAGACTGTAGATATATGAAGGGTGTTGAGAGTGGATGGGTTGGTATAAGAATGAACAGAGGAAATATTGTCTTCGGAAGGGAGGGAAGAGCCACTTTAACGCATCATAGAGGTGGGAGACGCGCGATCGCTTCGGAGTACCAAGCACAAATCTTAGAGAGCAGTTCATTATTCTCTTTAATCTGTCTTCAAGCATTTTAGAGAGGCCTCCATATACCACGCTACAATAGTCAAAGTGGGGGAAGATGAGAGAAGATACGAGAAGCTTACGGGAAGATTGTGTAAGGAGTGACGAGAACGATGTAACAACTTCAGGTAACTAATTGTCCGTCGGGATATCTGGGCGATGTGGGATTTCCAGGAAAGGTTTTAGTCGATGGTGATGCCTTTAAATTTAGTTGATCTTCGGACTTCTAAGATTCTATAATATTTATACTTACCTATAGGAAACTTGGAATTTAAGTTATAGTTTGACCTACCTATATATGAGAGCGAAAGTAGAAAAATGTAAAAAAAAATTGAAATTAGTTCTGCTAAGGAACTATGTCTTGCAGTCTTGGTTCGAGGCATCTCCACTTCTAGAGGTAGAAAAGAAGAATATATAAAATAAAAAATTGATTTGTAATATCTTATTGTTTAAATAAATAAATTACTGGACGTTACCATGTTAATGTTAAATATTTCGCACATAGGGGAACTTAAAAAAAAAGAAGAGTATTCTATGTTCTATCTGTATTCATTTAAATTTATAAAAAACCTTCGGAAAACTAATGATTTTAGAAAAAACAAATTAACATAAGAAGTAGAAGGCTAAGCCAGTAGAAGAAAATATTAAATTATTTTTATTTTTATATTGCTTAATGGAAATAAAATGTTCCTGTGAAAACTGAGTTGAATTATCATGAATACTAAGAGGAAAATAAAAATTTATTTTAAATACGGTGGTAAGTGAAATTTGTGTTCTAAGCTCATTAGGTTTTTTCTAAGTTTTTTTTAAATCTAATAAAATACTTTGAGTTCATATAGCTAATATCCTTAGAGTCCATTAATTCTCCACCTTTTTTATTTATGCCTTTAAAAAGATATATTAATGGAATGGATTCTAGTATTTAGTTTATACTGAAATAAAAATAAAAAGTGCGAATTGCCTAAAATTTTCATACTTTTTTTTTATTTGAGCACTCCGTTCTTAAGTGATTAGAAATTGATAGTAATGGAAAAAATATCTGATAATCTGTTTGTGGCATAATGAGAGAAACTTTAATAAATGATATAACTCGAATAACTGAGCGATGAACTGTGTGGAGTTGATGATAAAATACTGACAAATATTAGTTAAAGTAATTTACTCGCCCCTATTGACTGATTAATGACTTGGGAGAGAAAATGTTGGAAAAGAAGAAAGACTGAAATCATCTGTTGTTTTCACACATCATTTATCTCAACTGCCCAGTCCCGAATTTGACTTAGTGAAATTAATGACCCAAGAACGTTCTCTGTCTTAATACTTCATTGTAAAATGCAAATCTGTTAGTTTAAACACAGCTACTGTTTTGACAATCCGATTCACGAATATTTTAGAGTACTGTTGAATTAGCGCAATTATTTTTTGAAATTTGGATATGATGTTTAAATAATATCACTCAAGCATTTTCTAGCTTGAACATCATAATCGATCCTCATAACCACCTAAGGAGTGTGAGGAGGAATTCTGCACAGCCTTCTCCAGCTCTGCCGGTCTTCCACTAATTTTGCTTTTCTACTCCAATGGAGTCCCCTCTTCTTAAAGTCCTTCCTCACCTCTTCTTCCCACTTTTTCCTAGATCATCCTCTTCCTCGTTTTCCCTCCACTTTAGGTCCGTATGTTTCGTTAGTAATTCCGCTAGGATCCATCCGCAGGAGGTGTCCAAGCTATCTCAGTCTGTTTTCCTCTATTAGTTCGTTGGCTGGTTGAACATTCAGGTTCGACCTTATAGTGGTGTTCCGGACTCGGTCTCTTTTGTTTTACTCTTTACCTTCCTGAGAAATCTCATTTCAGCTGCTTGTATTTTGAATTGGCGTTTCTTTGTTAGCGTCCACGATTCTGAAGAGTACGTGAGTACGTGAGGAGGAACATTGACTTAAATCCTTTGCTACTTCTCAATCCTCTCTTAACCCCTTCAAACATCCTTCCCGAGGCACTGATTCTCTCGGCCACTTCCAAATCGATGTATCCGTTTTTATTTAGATAAGCTCCAAGGTATTTGAAGTTCTCCACTTGTTCCAGGACTTTATCTTCAACTCTAATGATCCTCATTATTCTCCGTCTTTCCTACCCTCATCACTTTTGTTTTATTAGGGTTTATGGTCATGTTCAGGTAGCCAGCAGTTCTTCTTTTAATCTGCTAACATTGTGCTGGAGGTTTCTGTCATTCTCTGAGAAAACAACAATGTCTTCCGCAAAAGATGATAGGTTTCAGCAGCGATAGGCTTATTGGGCTCAGGTTGGCATATCCTAGGTGGAACTTCTGTTTTGGCCTTTTGAAGAGCTGAATCCATAACCAAAATGAACAGTAGGTTACTCAAACTACATCCCTCCCGGATTCCAATAGTTGTCTCAATTCCCTGAGAAGTGTAATTGGCAAATCTTACTAAACTCATCGATTTATGATATAAACTTTCGACCGTAAGAGTATGAGCTTTATCCATCCCTTTTTCTCTTAAGGTAGTTGTTCTTGAATAGTTTTAACTCATGGAAATATTGATTCCAAGACCCCCAAGGACTTTTCAGTTTTAGAGCGAGGATATAAATATATATATATACATATATATATATATATATATATATATATATATATATATATATATATATATACTTTTAAAAAATATTCAATATTTTTTTATATAAAAACTATTTGAGAATACTAATTCATAGTTTAATATATTACATAAAAAATATTTTGTCAATACTCATTACTTATGAGTGTATAATATAAGAATCAAAGCATATGTATTTTTACTACAATGTAATTTTCTTTAACATTTGTTCTGTGCTATTGATGTAAGTATGTGTCTCCAAACAAAAATAAAAAAAAATTGAACAAAGTAAAAAAATCGGAGTATCTTGACGCGAAAAGCTGAAAGGTGAAATATCTGAGTGGTTGACTAAAGCTAACAAGAATGTTGCTGTTGGACCTTACACAATTCTTTCCAACTTTAATTTCGGTTCTCTCAACCGTTGTTCTTAAGCCTTGTTCGTTTAAGGATCTTGTTCCCTGAGTGATCACAGTTCGAAAAGTGAAACCTTATGGATTTCCTCAAAGATTCCAAGATATATATTTTTTATCTTTTGGTTGTCTTGCTGAACAGTAATATCATCACGTTCTTATATTGTTATAATCAAGTTGTTATAGCTTTATGCTATCTGGGATGATCTTCATATTCTTAATTATCCTTTAGAAACAAACAAATAAAATTATATATAAAAAAGTGAGGGATAGGTGAAGTTAAAACAAACATTTTTTTTATTAATAAGTTATTTTTTTCGATATAAATGTCTCTGTGAAGGAAATGGATTTCATCTGCTTTGCATTGAAACAAAATACTTTAACATCGCCTGACAGCTCTTACCGGATTTTAGCGACCTCGTGAATTATTAGTATCCTAAATCATTTCCATTATATTTTTCAAAGTTTTAGATCTGATCTGCTCAACTCGAAACAGTTTAGAGTTTAGGATTTTCTTTTTTGATTTGTTCATTTATTTATATAAAAGAAAGTTCATATTAGAAAACAGTAAATAAAATTGGATATGCTCAGTCAATGATAATTTATTTATTACTCCCTCTGGTATACTTAAGGTTAGCGTAGGATAGTATTGTTTTAATTAGATATTAAATCGTTTCTTTATGGATCTAATAAGGTAAAAAAAAACATTAAAAAATTACCCTTATTAATATATTTTCTTTAGATCGAGAGAAGAAACATATAAAGAGTGTTATTTTTTTTTTTTGTTCATGTTTGTTATTCTAAAGGGACTTGGTCAGAATAAAGTTTCTTATCTACTCTATTCTATTCCTCGGTGTTTGACAATTTAGAAAGGAATTTACTGTTATTTAAACACACAGACTAGGATTGAAATTAGTATAAGATATTAAATAATAAATAAAATATTAAAAGATCTGTTAAAAATACTGAGGGATCAATATAAGTAAGAAAACGCCTTCCGTAAGGCTTTTAAGCAGGAAGTGGATAAAAAAATGTCCCTTAAGCCCATTTTTATTCTCATGCTTTATTAATGATTGCGATAATTAGGGACGGGAGAAAAGTTGACAAAGAGCACGGGAATTAAACAGTTTGCTTACACAAAGGATATTGTGTATGTTTAAAAATATGATGGGAAGACATAGCACATATGTATTAAAATTATTTACTACTTTTTAATTTAGTTTTATATTTATGCTTCATTTTTATAGTAAAGAGGGAATTCAAAGTTATATCTATTAAGTTATTAATGACTTCTTAATCACTAAGTGGCTCTGAAAAGGAAGTAGTTGCTAAGAAGAACTCAAGCGATAAATGAGAGTTGCTTGTTATTCAAAGAACGTAGGGGATTCCTAGGCCCTAGCTGGGGAGGCGACATTTATCAGATCTGATTAAGAAGGGAGTCCTAATAACTACAATCGAGGGGACACAACGTTACCGCTAACTGCTCAGTAGCTGCTAGCTCTACACAGTTACGTCATCAATGGCTCTTTATCCGTCTCGGTTAGCAGACACAAAAGGTCGAGTAACTACGGAAGCTGCTCTGTACAGTTAGGAGAGTTGTCCCTAATGAGAGCCCCGTATTTTCACAGCTGTTCGTGTTGGTACAATCATAAACTAGCCCATTTGTTTCTATCTTCCCCGACCTCTACTAGCTTTCTAATAAGATAAGATTGGTTTTGGAGAACAGTTAAAACCCTTTATTATTTTAATTTAAAAAAATGTATTTAATGAAAATTACAACGTTTATTATATAAAATCAACAAGTAAATATATTAAGTGATACAAAATGGCATAGCAAGTAGAGAAACTACCAAGTGATTGTACTGAATCGTTTTAGTTTAAAAAACAAAATAAAAAATAATATTACCACTACAACCTAAAGGTCTTGAGCTGGGTACATAGTAAATACTGCTTCTGCTCAACTGTTGCGAATGAAGGCGATTTGGCTTAATTTATACTTCTTAGATGATCAATGAATGTGGAGTGATGTAATTTATTTCCAATGGTTGCCTACAATGGACCTTCTATTTCTATCAAACATCAAAACCTAATATTTTATTGTTAATGGTGATTCTAAAATGTTTGTATATGTGGGACTAATTACCATTTACAAAAATATAACAATTGTATATTGTCAACCCCCATCAGGCTAGCCCTCAAGAAGGCCTGCAACATGGGTCGAATTCCCAATAAACAGTTCTCCCTATCATCATAATGACAATTTTTTCAGCTCCACCCGGACCATTTTATTCCTTATTGTAGTTTTAAAAAAACAAACTGTTTCTTGGGTGCCCTAAAAAACTTATCAGATTGATAAGAATGACATTGGAGTACAGTAGCGGTGTTGTAAAGGTCCATGGAGAGACTTCTCTATTCAAAAGGGAGTTAAACAGGGAGACTCTATATCTCCAGTGTTGTTTAATTTGGGGTTGCAGTAGATCATAATGACAACCAAAGCAAAGAAAGAGGGATTTATTTATAACAATATGACTCAACACCTCGCATATGCTGATGATGTGGTCACCAAGGAATTAGCTTTCTGTATTCCGAGCTCATCGAAAAATTATACAAATCGGAAAACACTTCCCGTAATTGTGAACGATTTGATTAACTGTTGACAAGAGTGATTGTAAAAGCAGCCAATATTATCATTGCATTTCCCATTAATGTTGATTGGGATAATTATCTTTTGAGTAAATATTTGATATGTCTTCGTGTTATCAATTTATTAGAGTTATTAGGCAATAATTGTCTAATGATCATTAGAGCGATAATCATGTAATGGTTGCAAGTTATTTAGATTTTTTGTAGAAAGGAAAATAAATTTACGTATACTTCAAAAAATTTATAAATATTATTAAAAAATAAAATTTTTACTACAACAACCAAGGTAAAGTCTTCGGTTCGGTACCTTTTCTGATATTTGTCCGAAATCACGATGAACTGCTAGTTTAAATTAAGGTTACCCACTTTATTGGGGCTAGATGAGCCCTAGGAGAATCTACACGTCCCACATGTTCTATCCGGGGTTGTTAACAGATTAAACAATTTTAACAAACGTGAAATATCGTCAAACTATGATTAATTATTTCAAATTATTTATATCACCATCATCATTCGTGGCGCTACAACTCATCATACAATTATTTATAGGTAAACAAAAAATATATTTTAATCCGAATTGAATACTTTTTGAATTTATACATTTTTTTTTAAATTCTGAAAAATGTTAGCAAATTGTATTTTATTTAATTTAGTTAAAAACGTTTTATATTTAATCTTCGCTTATTCATAGAAGCGCACGGTCTCGTAAGCACTAAGCTCTTTAACGGTGAGAATGATATCGCTAAAACAATATATAGAATTCATCCTTGTATGATTATATGTACTTTTGATATATGTTATATTATATGTACGTTGTTGAGATATAGAAATGTTATTAAAAAAATATCCGCACCTGAACTAATAGAATTAATATCTAGTGTTTTTATTGGATTTAAGGTAAAAAATCATCAGTAGTTTATCCAAAATGATCAAATATACAGTATTATATTTGCACTGTAAATTAGTTACAACATATAATGCTGATATGAAGGTTTTAATATCAACGTACTGAATATTATGACAGGAATTGACATTTGTTAAGACTTTTACGAAACGTGAAATGATCCATTGAAGGGACCGTTTATTTATTGGAACACACCATTCCTCAGTATACTATGTGGGTTTTAATTACATTTTTAAAATAAGGATTAATAACATATGTGGTAATTAAAATAACCACAAAACATTATTATTTACATCCTGTTACAATAAACAAAAATTAATGTTATAAAAATGAATACCTATGTTTTACAGGGTATGTATATTATTAACTTGATGGAAATTTTAAAATCTATTTTGTTAATGAATTTAATGAATTCGGGCCGAAATGTATTATGTAGTTCTTGTTCAGGTACTGGCCAATGTTTACCTCTTAATATTACAGCAATTATTAATTTTGACCTTTGCCTTTCATACATTTAACAGTCATTAATTATATGTTTTAATTCTAGAAATAATGGTTAAGATCTAAGTTGGATGAATAAATATTTTTTTTTTTTATGGGCATTTAAAACTAAAAAATATTATCAACGATATAGGAAGATAAACTTCGATGTTGTATCTCCCTTGTCCCTTCAAAAGCTACTAGCGAAAACAAACAAAACAAACTTCCAAGTTTGAACTGCGATTATTTGCAATCTCTATGCATAAATATAGTGGATACAAAAAGTTCGGACCAAGAAGTTAGTCAAGTTGAAGAGGGAGAGGGAGGGGGAAATATAAGGTGCATGAGAGATAAAAGTATGCTTTCCCGAAGGAATACTCGCCATTCCTACTGGTAATATTTTTGCTTTCTCGGCTTCATGAGGATGAGAAAAAAGTATATTTATGAATGTGGCTATTATATTACTTCAAATTTAGCCGGTGTGTATAAATCATTGCGATATAATTTAAAAAAAAATGAGGATTTTTTTCTTTGTCTTATCATATAGTATTAAACAACGTAGGTGGATATACGAGGAGCAGATTAGCTCGTATTGGTAGATCGCTGAGTTGCACATCTTGAAGGTTCAGGATTCAAATCTATCTAATAATTTACTTAATTTGCCAAAAGCAGAAAAATTGATCCTTTTGGATTTTGAGATCCTCTTGGAGCACTCCTAGCCTCTTTAATGTGGGTTCCAATAAAGAGGGAAAATTCTAGCGGTTGAGCGTGGTTTCGGACAAATCACCTCCTTGCAAAACCTTCAGTATAGTCTTTACCTCATACTCAACCCAAGAATCTTCATGGGTTATATTAATATAGGTTTTAGTTTTTAGGCAAGTAGATGTACATTTATTAATTCATTACAGTTCATATTTTTTTCCATGGACTTGTTACACTCTTGAAGGCGAAGAATTCTTCACCATCAGTTCCGTCCACTTTTCTATACCCCTGTTATACTGTTCCCCATAGTAGGTCCCGATAAGATACGAAAGTTCCAGAGATTTTAACTCTCATACTTGTGACCATTAACTCCTGTAGAAAACCTTGAATGCAGGTCGAAACATTTGTTTCTAATAAATAGTTGCTTTGTTATTCACTTCCACCCCGACCATTTTCTTCTCCATAATTTTTATAATATCAAGTAATAATTATATAAAATTTTTTCCTTATTCTTTTTCAGCAGATCTCTGTCCGCCTCTTCAAGCATATTCTTTCTTAACGCACTTAAACTATTCTCATCTTCATGCATTTTTCTTTCCTCAGCAGTAGCTAATGGATAGACATCTTCTCGCTTCATTTCCATATGCCGATGATTTCCAAATTTAGCCTTCTCTGCTCTAGATTTATAAGATTTATAATTATATTTATAATTTAGCTTCTCTTCTCTAGTTATAAGTAGCGTTAGACAACATTCAGGAAGAGCTTACTCGAAGCTTTGATTTTTAAATCCTTCTTATAACAAGCAATCTCCTCCTCTCCCTAAATTTATAATTTCCTACTCCTCAGATGCTCAATCCATTTGCAAAAGTTTAGTTAAATTTGTCACACTATTGTATTACATTTCACAGAAGTGAAACATTTAGCTGTTTCTTTCTTGGTCACTACTGCATTGTGAAATTATCTTCCTTCCAATATCTCCCCTCTGTTTCTTCCCGTCCCTTCTTTGAGTTATTTTCAACTCTTTCTGGCATTCTATAATATTTATAACTTCCATGCATTCTTATAATAGTTATAAGAAACCATTTTATAAATATACATTTTTTTTTAAATAACCATTACATTATTATTTATTTAATGTTTTTTTACTTACATGTGTTTCTTTTTTTTTTCCAGGTAAGCCACGATTACATAAGAAATTTCTTCACTTTCTGGTTTCCTGTGGTGAGCTAAATCTGTATAATTAATACCACTCTACAGTAATTACTATTAGTATTTAATGTTAATTTATATTTGTTGCATGAGGCAGTATTTACACTTGTCAATTTTTTCATTGAAGTGTATTGTCCCTGGAGGAGATTGGCAATCACCTCACTGAATCGTTGAACCTTCAGCTAACCGAATCAGCACTGGTCATGTAATATTCCAAAAAAAAAAAAAGTTATGCACTTCACGCTTATTCAGCATTGCATATAACTTGTATGTTACGTTATTTACTTACATTCAATTCAACTTACCTTGTTACGCTAGTATAATTATTAGTTCCTGTTTATCTCATTATTTAAGCTGGTTTCTCTCCAGTAGCAGTAGATCTAAACATTTTTCTTTTCATTTGTTACTTACTATTTACGATTTACGAAATACAAAATTACGGTTGGCTCACCTCGATTAAGGTTGGAGGGCTGATGTGGGTTTGGGTTGTGTGGAATATCCCCTAAGGAGGGAGGATAAGGAGGATCTCTAAAACTATACAGCGTATAATTACATGTGTTCTCTTTTGAAACCAAGTTCAGATCGGTGTAATGACAATAGAAAGCCTAGAGGGTGTGACTCAACCTAACTTTGCTGGGAACCATGATATCCATTGTGCAGCCACAATGTGCCTTTAGCTCCATAGCCAGTCTCTTAAGGGCCAATTCGCCAGTGCCCTTCCCACCTACGTACAATCGGATTCGAGGGTAGTGACTAATCGGTCTAGATCCTTGGATTATTGCGTTCAAAGTCAGCAGACGCATGAGAACCTATATATTATATGTAGCATTCATGGAGGCACTGGGTAACAGTACTATAGGAGTAAGTAACCTTAATGCTCATAAATGTTTTTTGTTTTGCCTCGTGGTGCGGTATCTGTTTAATTTAATATTATTTAATAAAGTGTGTAACAAGTAATATTTGAGTACATTATTTACAACCAGTTACATACATACATACATATATATATATATATATATATATATATATATATATATATATATATATATATATGTGTGTGTGTGTGTACCTATATGATATATTCTTATACAATTTTGTTCATTTCTGTTATTCTTAAAGGGCCAGGTCCCAGAATAAAATTAATTTTCTTCTCTATTGTATATCTTTCCTCGAAGCAGACCATCACTGGATCAAACACCCTGGAAAACCACAACACTATTCCCAATAATTATGATCGAGGTATCGTCATAGTAAGTTGCCTCCAGTAGATTGACGGGCCTCACATACCAGGGGGGAGGGTGACAATCATATGCTGAATCTACAGCTTGTTTTTTTGTTTTTCATTGTTCAAACTACGCTTGACGTTGCTTAACTTTGATTTCCTATTTCAAGGTTCTTTGACAGCCCAGCCTCTCTTAAGTATGCGCTTCGTCTGCTTAATTTATCAGAAATTTGTAATACCTGGACATTTGATGCATCTTAAATAAAAGATATACCTGTATCTGTTGCATATGCGACTATAAAAAAATGTGATTACGCTTACGCTTTACTACACTAGATAGTTTTTTTTTACTCCTAAAGTTTCTCTACGTGAAATTTGCCCTATTTGATCTTTATTTAAATATAGCACGGTTAACAGAATCTCATATTCAGAAGAGACTATAAATTGAAACGGACATGAAACAGGAGGTTTTACAAGAACCTGATAAGAGTGGAATCGGGGAAGCTGTGGGGGAGGGGGTGAATCCGAGAGCACATAAATCATCAAATACAACCGGATATTAAAAACACGTCTCCTCCTCGGATCTCGAAAAGAAAATGTTATTAAGCGGCTCTGCCCGGGCGGAGGGTAAGGCCGCTTAATAAGTCCTGGATTAAAATTTCAAATTAAGCTCGGTGTAAGGAAGGTGTGACACATAACAGCTCTTTTAATCTCACGCTTCAGCTTTCTAATGTAACCATTTTAATTTTCTTTCGGGAGAGGTTCTTCAAATAGCCCCATAGGAAGCACTAGTTCATTTCGGTCGTTTGCGTAGCGTCCCCTTTGTAGGAATGCGCTCGTAAGAGAACTTTGTAAATGTTTTTGCGGAATTTCGCTTGAGCTTTTATACTTGTTGCCTTTTATCTCCTGAGTTTCTGGTAATTAACGAATACACATGCACTTATTCAAAAGCGCATTTTTGCCAATTACATAGAATATACTGGAATAAAATAGCATACTAAATTATATATTGATTTAAAAAGTTTTAAAGTATCTGGTTACTTTTTTCAATATTTTCATATTTATTCTAAAAACGAGCCACACCTAATTCCGGTTTCCCTTACTATGTACCTTACATGATGTAAATTTCTACTTTTCCATTTTCTTTCCCTAGAACAACTATATTTATATTTAGAATAGAATAGAATAAAATATAAAATTAATTTTATCCTGGGGCCTACAACTACTGCTCTATGGCGCCACAACTCGGTGACGTATCCTGGCCTCCTCTACCAGCTTCTTTAAGTCGTCTCTGTTTTGCGCAGGCATCATCCACCCCTCACGTCTCTCTTTACACCACCCGACCACCTCAGCTCCGGCCTCGCCCTTCTCGTGCAGTTGAGATGTTCTGTCAAAGCCTTTTTGTATTGGCCTCATCTTCCATTCTAGCCACATGACCAGCCAATCGCAGTCTTCTATTTTTTAAAGAATAAACAACATCTACTGCGGTGTCCATTGCGTTGACTATGTTGTTTGTTCTCCTTCGACCGTTTTCATCTAGAATAACTCCACCGAAGGATGATTCAGAGGATTTTACTTTCGAAGAATGGAGATCATGCTCAAACAGCTAGGTCAGTTTTCATGTCTCCGATTCATACAACAAAACTGGGCAATTAATGTTTTGTACAGATGGATCTTGGTCTGCCGTGATAGAAGGCGTGAGGAGATTTCCTTGCGTAGACCAAAGTAGCACCTGTTAGCATCCATATTTTTTCTTTACCTCGACCTCAGGTGCATTAACCCCAAAATAGGTGAATTGGGCAACTTTTTCAAAGTTATAGGGACAAATATTGATAGTCTCTATCCATTCAACTCTAATCCGAATGTTCTGACGGCCTCCAGCAGCGGTAGAAAAACATCTTTGACGGGATTCAATGACCGACCTAGGATGTCCACATCATCTGCATATGCCACGAGCTGGACCATCCGAATGAAAACTGTCCATATGGTTTTGGTTTGGCAGACCAGCATCCTTAGTGAGGGATTCTTCTCAAGCGCCAGGGATGTTGAACTCCTTCAGTGCCTTGTAAAGTTCTTCCCGGTTAATGCTGCAAAATTTATATTTTCCAAGTTTTGTTACTAATGATAAAGAGAGACCGTTGATTCTTGTAAAGAGACCAAATTAAAGATATTTCAGAGTTTATATTGATATAACTATAAATTGTTTATTTAAATTTACTAAAGTAATTTTAAGAAAAGCTTGTTTATAATTTAGTATTCCAGTATAATTAGTATAATCAGCTGGTTATGGGTTTTTGATTAGCCTTAGTGAACGTTAGAAACTACATTAGAGTTAATCTGATCGCTTTAGCTAATGCATCCTAGATATAGGAATTTAGGTAGCAAACTTGTTACCTTGAGGAAATTCAGGTAAATAATTTGCAATTGACACATAGTTATCTTACATGAAAATGTTGTCATTAAATCCTTTATTTTCGTTTAATTAATAATTATCCTCTGCAATCGTATGTAAAAATCAATCACTGAAAATCGTTATTCCTGGTAATGCTTTTGTGGAGAGGGAAGTTCAATGTGTGGAGCACTGAGTTGCTATGCCGAAGGTTCCAGGCTCAAATCCGGCTTTGGCAGATAAATTATTTAATCTCTTAGCAGATATGGTTGGATCCTATAGTATCTGATGACCGTCTTGGGGGCTCAACCAGACTTTATGAAGTCGGTACTCTTAATTAGTGGGAAATCCTGGTGGTTGAGCGTGATCTCGGAAAAATTACCTCTCTTCTCAACCTAGCAACTGTACAGTTTCCACCATGTACTAAACCTAAGACGCTTCACGGGTAGTAGTGGTACCTGAAAAATGTTCACTTTTTGTATTCGTCTTTCCTTTTTTTTAAATAGTTTCCTATTTGATATCTTACCGTAAAAGTTTAACAATATAGGATTAATGAAAATATTTTAGAATGTTCAAGCTCTTCAGATAATCATGCTAACTATATTAAACTTATTTAGATGATAACTGATCTGGGATTATGATACATTCCATCATAATAATTATAAAGAAGTAAAAGCAAAACTTAATAGATAGGTTTACAAATTGAGTTGTTTATACACTTTTACATGCAAGTCAGGTAAAGAAATACCCGTGAAACTAATTTAGTGAGTGAGTTTAAGTGGTAATTGAAACCCAAATGACTCAAAGAATCGTTTTCCTCACTCCCCGTAACTGTTAGGACAGTATTAAGTAACTTAGCCTGTGAGTAATTTATTTTATTTATTTAAATTAATCAGCTTCATCCAAGTTTTGTAAATATTTTGTTATAAATCCAGAATATAAATTAACAAACTTTTTTTATTTCTATCATAATTATGAAACTTTTTATTTTACAAATAATTTTTTTTACAAAGGATGTACAATTTTAGACTATAAGATATTTTATTTAAAAAAATTATTTAGCCAGATTATTTTAATTTCTTTCAATAAACATTATAGAAATGCCAATTATTTAAATGCATTTAATTGATTCTAATTGTTTCTTTCATAATAACAGACATGGAGAAAAATAATGTCATCCTATTTTTTTTATGCTGTTACGGCTAATTGTACCATGCTACAGTGATGACTTAAATTTTACCTCTCCTGCGAAGGATGGCATAAAAAAGGGTTTTCTATTATTGTTAAACACCATAAGGACACTTACCGGGCTTCGAAACCGCGATCCCTGGCATTGTAGGGAATGTTGTTTTAAATCATGCCGTTTAAAAATAAAAATAAAACACGCTTTTCCAAGAGTCAGCATCATTAAAATGAACTAGTATACAAAAAACATTCCTTTGGGCTAAAACATTAAAAACAATAACATGTATTTTTTTTTAAATGATGTATTTCGAGATTTGCATATCTACTCTTGGAATGTGTGAAGGTATTGGGGCAGTAGGAATCTGGGGATAGACGAAACGGTTGATTTATAATTAAATATTAATTATAATAATTAATATTGGCCAATAATGATCAATACTGCCCAGGCGATTTTGAGTTATTGTTATTTGCAGTGAGCCGTCTTATTCGTTTTTTACTTATATTAAAACTACTTTTTTAATTAAAGAAAATAGTTCCTTCTGGCATAGACACTTTGATCTAAGAGGAATTGATAGTGACGGGACGTGTATTTGAAGTGTCCCCGGATCATTATTAACTGTCCTCCCCCTTCCACCCTTCCAACCCTCACCACCCCACCCCGGCCTCCTCCAACTTGCTTTAGTAGCTCCCTGCCTTGTTGTTTACTTAGTTTGTGATTCGCTTTGGCCGCTTGTTGTCTTTGTTGTCCTCAAGGTGTCTAATGACTGCCCTTTTCTCGATTCCAGTCAGTGCCAGACGCACTTCCAGACTTGGGCTTTGTACTCTGGACCCCTTCACTTGAAGAAATTGAGTTGCCGAGCAGTGCACCTGTCTCTTTGAAGCTCAGTGCTCTCCAGCCATGAATATTTAATTTATCCTATTGATAAATCTTCTAAGAAAAAACAAAGTGTCAATTTGTGTTTTTTTTACACAGTTCTCAAGTTAAGAATCTATACATCGCTCAATGGTATAAACGGGGACGACCTGTAGTGGTTATAACAACCTACTATGCCTAAGAATTTTTTAAAGGGAGATAAAAATCCTTGGTAATGCCGTCCTTCGGAAAGAACGTAAAACGGGGGTCCCGTGGCTGTATGATGTCTGGTACCCGTTAAAAATTCCTATCCTAGTTAGACCTGGATGTGTAAAATTTAGACTGTAGACTCGTCCGATTAGCCATAGCAGCATAAAGTGACGTTAAATAAACAACCAAATAGAATAAAGAAACAAAAGTATAAATAACATGAAAATTATCTATTGAATGAAACTTGAGAATAATAGTAACATATCTTTCCAATGGTTAAGAGCTTTCAGTTTAGCCCGGCCGTCTAACCAAATTAACCAAGAAACAATTAATCTAAATTAGAAAAAATATATAACAAAAACTTAACGGTATATATTTTATAATCTGTTTGTTTGTGTTTAAGGGCGTAAATCCCTTACTTATGTCATCAACGCCCACGGTTCACTATGTAAAATTTATCAAGAAACAACTTACACACAACGTCATTCAAATACACCCGCGCAGATGTACAAGCATAGTCACTATTACACATATAAGCACTCATGCATTCAGACTCGATGATGGAGGAAAATGTTCTAACTAGCATGTCTCGAAGTGAAAAACATACTTCAATCAACTCAGAATAATCCGACTGCTTAACGTTGGTTTAGCAATAATTATTAAAATAGCAATTAATGTTAGCAGTTCTAAGGTTTATATCAAAGTATAGCATTCCTCGGTGAGATTTAACCATCAAAATAATGTGGAAATATTTTCCATTGCTTAAGTAAAATATATATTGGGATGAAAAATGTAAGAGTTCCGGATTTGGCAGTCCCATCACCGCTGATATATGGCAATGCATCAATTCCGTTCACTGCCCCTCTGTCTCAACCAGTGCTCTCTCTCTCTATCACTCTCTCTCTCTCTCTCTCTCTCTCTCTCTCTCTTTCTCTCTTTCTCTCTCTCTCTCTCTCTCTCTCTCTCTCTCACACACGCTCTCTCTCTCTCTCTCTCTCTCTCTCTCTCTCTCTCTCTCTCTCTCTCTCTCTCTCTCTCTCTCTTCTCTCTCTCTCTCTCTCCCCTCACACTATCTCTCTCGCTCTCCGACCATCTTTCTCGAAGGCATTTTTATTATTTCATAATATATAACATGTTCATCATTGCTTCAGTATATTTTTTTCAATTTCTAAAATAATTTGTTACTAAACGCTATCCTTCATATGGGAAGCTATTCATACTTAAAAGTTATAATAGAGGGTATATAAAAACTTTGCTACCATGGATTTGTAGATTAAAACAACAGGTTTACAAATAAATATAAAAAAATAATGTATTTCTTGTGGTTGATTGGACGATACAAACAATCGAAGGTGCAAGATACATATCGCAAGAAGTTTTTGTTAAAGCATAAGAGTTTAACTTAATGTAGTCTATAAAATGATTTACTAAGAAATATTACTTGCACTTGTATGGAATTTGTTGTTGAAATATGAACTTATGAAAGTGCTATAGACATGTTCTAACTAGTGTTATAGGGCTCACCTCAATCTAAAAATATTTAGTTGCACGTCTTATATTTTCGTCAGTTTCAGAATGCGTTAACAGTGTTAGCAATGAGTTTGTAACGGACTGAGGAATATTAATTTAGATATATATTAAATTGTAATTATTGTTAGAAAGTTCGCACCTGTATTAAGACCAGTTCATCGGTCCAATTCGGGATTAAGGTCGGATGTGACTCAGGGTTTTTGTCACTTCTAGGCGACCTTAATCGAATATTTAAAAAGTTAGATTTAATTCGAGAATGTTCTTGATAATTTTTACCACCAGGGGCAGCACCTCAGGGATACAGGGGTAAGAATGTTTACGCTAGCTCGAATAAGCCTTTGAATACCCGACCGTTTTCCCTCGAGAATCGAGAATTGAGAACTGGTACTGCCGGCGAGCAGGATCGGGGTCTCCCGGAAGGAAGATGGGCTGATCAGAGTTGAAGACTGGTATCCGTGAGAAGTAACGGGGCCTAAGCAAGAAGCCAGAAGGAAAGTAGGAAATTTTCTCTATACTGTGGTCAGACTAGATTTGGGGTGAAACCCGATGGTGGCTCAGTTGTTGATAGAGCCAGTTAAATGTTTTCTTTGTCGTTCGTCACGTTTCTTACAGTTGTAATTATTATCAGTGCATATGAAATTATGGTTAGGGATGATGGATCATGTTTTAAATTGAAATTATTATTTTATTAGTAGTTTTAGGGATTGTGATTATTGTTGGAGAATCTGGAGAATGATGATGGAATATGATAGTTCGGATGTTATTATTTAGTACTATTATTGATGGTGAATCTTATGTTGAAGTAGAGTTTTATTTTTATTTTGTTGACTAGGAATTTAAACTAGTAATTATTATTTTATTAATGCCTTATTGATAGTAGTTAAATGTAATTTTTATTTTAATATATTAGAGATTTTTATAAAAGGATATTTTGGGTTCATTTCTTTACCAAGCTTCCCGATATATCCTCGACTATACCGTGTCCTCACCCAGCCCTTTTTAGGTGTCCATCGGGTCCAAGAGAAGAGCTGCAGGTAACACGTTGTTGTTCTGGTTTACTAAAATCTCTTTGTGAAAAATTAATAAGATTTAAAGGAAAGAAACACTAGAGGTAAACATTTAATTGTATATAACTGTTGGTAAATTGAACATGATGCAATATCTGTTTTAGAATTCAACATAGCACATCTATGCTAATAAAAGGAAAATTCCCCTCGTGTTTTAAAAATAAAGTATCAACTACTCATGATTCCCGGTCTTCTTTTAACCAGTGAAATATAAGAGAGGGGAAAATAAAGGATGAAACAAAAGATCTTCAGGAAATTGTTTTTTTATTTCCTTTCCTTCTATTTACCTTTACCTTTAGTGTTGGTTCTGTAATACTTGTATAAGTTACCTTTTACGGTCTGAAATTCTTTATCTTTAATTGTGGTCGGGAGGTTAATGTCTTTATAAATTTTGAATGAATATCGTAGCTAATAATTATAATTAGTCTTCTCGTAATAAAATGGCTTTATAATCATTTCTGTTTAAGAAAAAAAAAGATATGTGGGTAATTTTTATAAGAATTAGAAATGACTTCCATTGATTTCGAGAGGATTGATCCATTATCCTGGATTGATCTAATGTTTATGGACTTAGCTCAAATATTCAATAAATAAATAAATGAAAACCATAAAGTAAGCTCCGAAATTTTTACTTATGTATATTTTTTTTTAAACGTAGACAATAAATGTTCCTTTATAGAATATTTAATTTTCAAAATTTTAAAATGCATACTTTCAGCTAAAGATGCTATGATTTCTCAGTAGTTTAACGTTCATTAATGAAATAATTATATGAAAATGATAGTTGAGACAAACTAAGTACAAGCAAGCCGGTCCATCAACAAGGGTGGTGTTTCGTAGGATCAGTTGAGAACTTTGAAAGAGTCCAAGGAGATTAATGTCCTCAATTACAGATCTGATTAAGGCTAAACTAAATCGCTCGATCTAGAAGACTATATTCTATCTCTAATTTAAATAAACAATTAGTTTAGTTCATAGCGGAGTGGTTCAGTGGTAGAGCGCTGAGTTGCCGTGGCGAAGGTCCTGGGTTCAATTCCCGGTGCTTGGCAGATTATTATTTAATCTGTTGGCAGCCGGAGATGGATCCTATGGTATGTAGGACCCTCTTGGGGTTCACCAAGCTTTTATAAAGTGGGTCCACGAAATACGAGTAACCGTGATCTAAGACAAATCGTCTTCCTGCTCAACCGTTGGCCATGAAACAGTACATTTTCTATCACGTACTGAACCCAAAACCCCTCATTGGTTGTAGTAGTACAGGAAAAGAATTAATTGAGTTGGCGTGTTTAGTTAGAATTCTCAGATCCATTAATGCTGGTTGGGCCAAATTACTCATATATAAATATATATATATATATACTTATTCCATTCTATGAGGTTTCCTGTAGGGCTTTATTTTAATTTATACACAGTGTTAATATTTGTTCTTTCTTATTATATTAGTACAATTTTTCCATATGTCAGTCTAAAACAAATAACCCATTGTAATGAATGTAAACACAAGACTTCGGGTCATCATGGATTACCTTGTTATTTTGGCGTTATGTATGCAGGGTTCGGTAATCGATATAGTTGAGTGGGATTCCGCATCCCAATCTTATATAAACCATCAATCAGTCAACATGTCAAGGCATTTCTAATGCTAATGGTTCTAATGTATTTGTTACTGTTTGCTATCATAAACATATAACTCAAGCGTAATAGCTAATCAAGTATCTACCATGATTTTGTTGTCTTTTTTATGCGAGGAATAGACCCGAAAGAGAGATTGTATTTAAATAGTGATATTGTTGGACGCTGGTTGAGATTAATCGAAAGGGCATCGAATAAAAATATTTATATCAAAAATAAGTATAATAACTTTTGTAATGGACATTACTGTTTCTGTAAACTTTTAGGGCTTCTTGTCCCATTTCCCAATTGAGTGTTCATCATTAAATTATAATATTAAATTAAAGTTATGATTTTTTAAATAATTTTATATTTTTAATTTTCGTTCTTAATATTATTTCTTTACTGCTTGGTGCAATAGTATTTTGTCAGGTTTGTACAAATGGAGTGTTATTTAGTAGTTAACCCACCTGTGTTATTGACTTAGGTTTTTATTTATTAATTACATTCTTTTGCATTAATAATAAAATAAAACTGTAACACTACTGCTCACGAAGGATCTTGATTTCAATACGTGGTAGAGACTATACTGTTTTTATAACAACGATTATCCGAGATCACTCTCAACAGCCAGGTTTTATCCCAATTAAGTGGCCCCCCAAGAGGTCTGAAGATCCAACAGGGTCCACCCTTGGCTATTACAAGAATAAACAATGTAAATCTCACAGCTCGCCGATGACATAGTTATTTTCTCAGAGGAAGTCCGGAATCTTTAGTTATACTGTAATTAATGATGAACTGCTTAAGATCAATATAATCATAAAACTTTCGAAAACAAAAATATTGAAGCCTGGAAGAGGCCAGGGGGAATTGTCGTCAGAGTCGAAGCCCACTAGTTTCAAACCTAGCTACTTCTTCCTGATTCCTGATAATCTTCCGAGGCGTCTGAAAAGAAGATGGTTTCGTTACCTTCTAAGAGGTATTTGTTATTGGAGTACTACCACTGCGTAGTTTTACTACTAGTCTTTATCCTTGCCATTAGGTATCATTCCTGTCATTTACTTCTTATATTGTTATAATAGAGTTATAAATTTCGATGACTAATTATTTTTAAAAAAATATTTTATTGATCGTAATATATCTCCATTTAGCGAAACAATGAGCTAAGGAATCTGGTTAGAATATAATCATTAAACTGATTATTGAACATACTGTCGGTGAGGCTATAACAAGCTTCAAATAATGGCGACATATCTTTTTCCCCTTCTGGTTAAGAATTGCTTTAGTTAGTGGTAAGAGATGAAAAAAATAGGTTTGCTATTGGGCACTCGAGGAGGACTGTAGATTAAGGTGGAAGACTGGTCGTGGGGACTTTTGGTGCAGGCTTAATGCTGATATAGTGCTCCCCCCTTGGGCTCTGTCCTCCACGGGACATATCGCCTGTCTCCACAAAGTGCTCCAACCTTCTCCTAACTCCTCACATCTTTGTTCGTCTCACAGTTACCTACCCATATTATATAAGTTGGTGAGATATAATGAGCAACATTTTTAAGTAATATAGCTGTCAGGCGGTAATGATCATTAAAATAAAACAGTTTGAATGCTATTAGAAAATTCTATAAATAATGGTTTTCATGAAAAAACTGGTATTGGGTTCGAGCCTAATCAGCAACAAATGAGGCCTTGAGGTCATTATATATTACTTTATTCGAAACAATATAATGTGCATTAAGGATTTTACGAAGAATTTGGGATTGTAAGGATTCGATACGAGTGGAATTCGATAGCTTATTGGTGCCCCAAGCCTCTACTCCATAAATCCAAATTAGCCTTATAGTAGTCATCTATATGAGTCTTTTGTAATAAACTGGAAGATTAGAGCGCTTGTCTAGTTAGTGTTGAAGTAGCCTGAAACGGCGAGCAGTTTCTTGTTTTTTCAGTCTAGTATGAGGATTTCAAGTCAGTGGGATATTATTCAAGGATACTGGAGGACAGGAAGTCATTGGTTTCCAACGAAGGGTAAAGGTTATTTGTTGGGATTTCTGGGAATTTATTTTTATCTTCCAGTTTTGACACCATTCTTGAAGGTCAGTCTTATAGGATCGAAGAGTAAGGGATGCAATAACTGGATTTGTGTTTACTAATAGTACATAGGTATCATCAGCATACGTGGTAAGGAGAATCTTAAGATGGGTTGGGATGTAAGCTGTTTAAACTGTGTATAGGATTGGAACGAGCATACTGCCCCGAGGAACACCAGCAGATTTCGAAAAGAGCGATGAATAGACATTATTGTGATTTACTTTGAAAGACCTGTTAGTGAGATAATGAGGGTTGGATTGGATAATGAGAAAATATGTAGGGGGCATTGAATTTAAACTGGCATCATTAGCTGTAGCCACGCTTTTGTTTTTAAGTTGTTATGTGATCGTCATCTTGAATAAATTTTGTTATGCACAAGAAATAAATTAGGCCTCATATTCGGGTAGCCCTGGGCTGAGGTTAGGGAGCGTTAATAGAAGTGGGCCTATGAGAATATCAAGATCTACCCATACTAGTCTCGAGTTAGTTCTAAATATAAACTCCTGCTAGTTAAGTTTTTCCCAATGAAACGAATGAAACTGTCTTTATTCTGGCAGGTTTAACAGCTGCATTATTTTCAATTAGTTAATTTTATTTTTTTATACGAATCGGCCAGACTGGACCACGCGAATATCACTGAATAATCTTCTTGACACTCTCCGCCTTCCTTCTACTGCAACACTCTCTCATCTTCGTGGACTGTTCCTCTTGCTCTTCCTCAGTCCATTTTCTCCCTCGTCTCTCCTTCCATCCTGCAAGAAGCCTAACCTCTTTTGGGTTTTTTCCGAACAGCTCTCTATCCAAGCAGTCGTTATCCTTGATTTTTAGCCTATCCAGCTCCTGTTTTATTTGATTCACATATCCACCTATACTCTTATAGCTTAAGACTTTATCGAAAATATTTTTGTTCAGCCTCTTATTGTCCACTCTGACCATGTGGCCGTATTACCTCAGTCTCCTGGTCCTAATAACTTTTTCAAGATCTTCCAAATTTCCATACATTTCTTCTTTGAATTTTCGCCTATACCCCTCTTGTGTCACTTTTCCTCTCAATCTTCAGGACTTTCTCCAGACTCGGTATGCTGACTGTTTCCATACCATACAGTATTAAATTATTAAATAATAACTAATTATAATTGATGATATTAATAAAAAGAGTACCTTAGAGTGACAGAAGAAGGTGTTAATGTATAAACAGTACATAATGTATAGCATTTTGTGATTATTTATATATAAAACCTTGGAAGTTGAAAAAAATAATAATAATATGAAAAATTAAAACCAGATACATTTATAAATATTTCCGAGGAAGATTGATCATTGAGAAGAAATATAAATAAATGATGTTTTAATAGAGATTGGAAGGCAGCTTTACGAATACAGATACGGAATATCGTAAAGAAGTTGCAAGAATGATAAATGATTTCTTCAACGAAATCAGTGCTTTAGAAGGGAGCCATAAATCGGTTCTTCCAGACCTGATTTTTGCATAGTGTTGAAGTCAAGAATATAGGAAAGTGTTTCCGTTCTTAAAGGTTTTGGAATTTATTGATTCGAAGAAAATGTCACCGTCAAAAATTAGGATAAAAACACTTTTGTTCGAAATGCTTGCAAGTGTTAAAGAATTAATTGTTCCATAAGTACACATCTTTTGGTAAAATACTATTTGTGTGTTAATGCTAATGGGGAAAAGTATCAGAGAGAAGAAACCTTTGCAGCATACATTGGGATTGTTACAAAATTAAATCTCTTCGTCAAGAGATTCAATTTTTCTGATTTTACCCGTTTAAAATACGTACTGATGAGAAATTAAAGAAGAAGAAAGGCATCCAATGCCTTAATTGTTAACGTCATACTCCACATGTTATCTGGAGGTTTATTAAATACCTCTAATGAAGGATACGTGTTATACTAAAAAAAAAACCCTCATGAGGAATGTAGGTGAAGACTGAAAGTGCTGGATTGGACGGGTTTTTTGAAGGATAGCTGTGACGGTTCATCATAGTAACCCCTGGGACATTTTTATAAGAATATCTACTTAAGGATACAATGCCATTTACCTTTATGTTGCCTAATTATACAATTGGTCAACAAAAGAATTGTATATCATTTGTAATTGTTTATTTTAGTAAGTTGAATATTCTTTCAGAAAATTTAAATTTACTATCAATCGTTCTCTTCAATCGAAATTAGCTTATTCTTCGAATTTTTCTGAACATAGATATATTGATGAGAATATATTTTTTAGCGGCATTAATGTGCACATCGATTAGAAAAAATAGGTATTTAAAAATGAATTTTTCTAATATTTTTTTTTATCGAATTTAGAACCTTAAGATGTTCGAAAAAAAGGAAAGAAAAAGACGGTTTCTATTCATTAAAATAATAAGACCACCCATACCATTCCAACCTCGCATTGCATTAACCTTAATTTTATAATTTTTCAAAGGGGATTTACATATTTCCGGTTTGCAATTAGTAATGGCTTTATTGAAAGTATACATCCAACTTTTCTTACTTAAACACACTCCTTCAACAACTTTCGTTAAAATCATTCACCTGTGCACATAATGAGAATACTTCAATTGTGAAATGAAATAATTTCTAATTGAATAAATATGAATAAACTTATCCTTGAAAAGTTTTGAAATTGTTAATTATTTCCAAATAGTTTAGGTTTGAGATATTATGCAATTATTGACTTGATGAACCATGCAGAAGAGAAACGCATTTTTATTCTTTTTATGAACAGATGTATTAAAGCAAATAGTAATCCCGTTAAATACCTGACATTTTATTGATATTAAATTAACTGGACTGTAGTTCTGTACAGCTTATATAACATATAGGATTTCATCTCTGCTTAATTACAATTTCATTAAGCCAGAATACAGTTGACACATTCATTAAAATGTATTATGTAGCTACGTGGTTTTGTTCTCCATTTTTTGTTAAAGGCATTTGCGAAGTAAGAGGTATTGTTTTTCTTTTTGTGTTCAAAGGCTTTAAATAATTTTAAATAAGTGTTTTAGACGTATAAAATTAAAATTAAACTTTGTTTCGTTTAATTTCGTCATTTTACTGTTTGTTGGAAGTTTTATTTCCACTCAAACCCACTAGTTTTAAATCTAACCACCTCTTCAATTCCCCATAATCCCGCGAGGAATGTGAAAATATGATGGCTTCGTGACCTTCTATGATCCAACTATTACCACTGGGTTGTTACTCTCCTTGCCTTTATCCATGCCATGATGCATAATTCATTATATTTACTGAAATAAAAAAAAAAAACTATTTGTCAAATCTGATTACTTTCAACTAATATTGAACGACTTTACAGTGGTTAATATTATACTGATTATATAAATTAATTGATCTACTAACAACATCATCAATCCATTATTCAATCAACTTATTAATTAATTGATGAATGGGTGAATGATTTTAATGTTTCATGAATGGTGATGATTTTTATTGAAATTAATTCTGCAAAAAAAAATTCTATCATTTTGAACTATAAACTATTTAGGATATTCAGTTGTTTTAAATTAATTTGTTGTTATAGATTAGTCTCTTGAAATGAAATTGGCAAACCAGTAAAATATTTTATTTCGTTCTAGTCTTAATTGTGACAGTAACTTTTAAAAAAAAACTTCTTTTATTAAAGAAGGAATTATTTTATGAAGCGACCGACTACTTATTGGTGTATAAATAAGTTAAAATATTTGTTTCTTGTTTAAGGATCAACTTGTTCTAATCCATCCTTGTATTGCAATATTCCATGGATAAAATAATCAGTTCCTGACACTAGGTATTTTATGGGAGAGTAAAAGACAAAGACAAAGATCTTATGAGCATCACATCAACAGGTGCCTACAAACCCTCCTGGAACTCACCCAGCCTGTATAATGTGGGCTTTATAGAGTTTAAAATTTTAAAATGTTAACTGTTAATTGAGGTAAAACATAGCGGTTGAGCGTGATCTTGGAAAAATCACCTCCCCAGTCAATCATTGTCCTAGAAACAGTACAATCTCTAGCATGCACAAAACCTTGAGAGGTACAGGTTTTTTTCATGCGAACAGAAGCACTACGCTGATATATTAACAGGGTATTTTTTTAAAATTACTATTTGTCCTTATTTTATTTATTTATTATTTAATTTACAGTTCCACCTGCCGAATTGCGCATTCAGCAAATTTGATCCTAATGTTTTTCACTTTGCTTTTCTACATGATCTTCTATGATCATAAAACTATATGATGATAGGGTAAAAATATCAATAGGGGAGTAGGTCTCTTGGCCAATGTCTTTTTAATCTTTTTTTATCAAGTCCAGGTAACAGGGAGTAAGTAGGAAATCGGAAGAACGAGTAGGTTTGGGTGATATTGTGTCGATGAGTGGAATGTCATGTATTTGTTATGTTTTCCTTATTTTAATTATAAAAACTTGAATGAAAGATCTCGTCCCGTTACTTTCAAAAAATATTTTTTGAAATTAACAACTATTTATTAAAATACGTACAGTAAGTATAATAAAAGATAAATAATGACACGGGATAAAGGTAAGTAGAGAAACTACCCAGTGGTAGATCTGGAACAACAAAATTCAACTTAGGACACGAAGCCATCTTTTTTTAGGCGGCTCAGAAAATTATCAGAAATTGAAGAGGTTGCTAGATTTGAACCTAGTGTTTTTGAGTGAGAATAAAGTTTGCCATGCAAAGATTGATATAGGATTCGAACCAAATCCGTAATGTGAATGGGATATTAAGGTCATTATGGATTACTTTTTTCGTAACAAAGTAAAGCGCATTAAAGGATTTTACTGAGGATTTTGGATTGTAAGGTTTGAACACGAGAGCAATTAGTGGTGGAGCCCAAAAGCTCTGCTCCGTAAGTCCAGATGTGTCAAATAATTGCCATGTTTATGAGCCTTTTGTAATTAATTGGGAGCCTAGAGCGTTAATCTATTTAGTATTGAAGTAGCCTCAACGGCGAGCAGTTTCTTGTCTTTTCAGTTTAGTGTGAGGATTTGAGTGGTTATAAAGTAGGTCTTAAAAAGATTAATATCTGATTCAGGCCAAATGCGATATTAAGATCATTATAGACTGCTTTGTTCGTAACAAAGTGAGGGACTTAAATTTACTAAACTGAACAAACATATTTACAGCTAGGCAATTCTCTTACCTACAATAATTTTCAGAGCAGTAGGGAAAATATCTGGATTGATGGTAATATATTGGGCTAATTAATAGTTTGAACTCAGATAATAAAAATTTAGTTTTAATATTTTTTTCATATGCGGCGTGATGATACTGGCTGATCCTTGTAAGATATTCTTTGTAATATCCACGCCTCTCGCCTTGTAAGAATATCACGTTGTAAATCAGATGCTGAGTGGTTATTGATTTCCTTAAGACTTTGTGGAATCGACTTCGACGTACGATATAATCCACTCTAAAGCCAACTTTTGTGGTTGTCTTAGATAAGGGCCAAGTTTTATGGCTTCGTCTTTCAACATGAATTTCTTCTAAACACAAACTCCGATATTTTTTTCTATGGTAATTTTTATATCGTTGGTCCAAAGCCAAAGTGGTATATATCCGAAATTTCATGTTGTATTTAATCCGTATATTTCCTCCTTACTAGCAAAATTACCTTACAAACTGTGTGCAATCAATAATTATAATCTATTAATTAGTATTACCCCATTGCTACCATATTAAATAAAATTTTAGAAACTTTTCTTCGTAAACTATAATTCCAACCAAGCATTCGCAGTTCCTACGAAGTGTCAGTCCCGCCATTTCGTGGTTTTGTTTATTTTTTATTTATACATCATTATTCTACTTGCCAGAAGGTGGACCAACCCCTCTCTTACAAATTATACCTCTGTTAATGAACATATGTTGTTCCTTAGGTACTTAAATTTTAAGTAGGGGTACTTGATATTGTTCTAGTTCAATTTTCACAATTTCTACAATTAGAGATATTCTATTTTTTTCACGAATATTCCTTTTTTCGCATTTCCACTAATGTTCGTAATTACTGCAATCATCTGAATTCCAATAATTTTCGCAATTTTTCTATTTTTTTCACAATTTTTTTTATTTTCCTATTTCATATATTTTTTCGTATTTTCAGAATTTTCTTATTATTGCAAATTTTTAATTTTCCCAATTTTCGTTTTTTCGCAATTTTCAATTTTTCTAAATTTCCCTAGATATTGTTCCTATTTTTGCAATTTTCCATAGCTTCGAAATTTCGATATTTTCCATGTTTCGCAATTTCACTAGTTTTATGTTTATAGATACTTTTTTGTATTGTAATTATTTATATTTTATCTATTTACTGATAAAATCAATTAACATGGTGCTACCTTTACAATATTACAATTTTGAATGCCGACGTCGTGAGCACTAGCTTTGGAGTGCTCTGTTGTGTTAAGATAGTAGTAGAAAACAGGAACACGATAGATAATTACCCAGCAGACAATTATATTTATTTACGTTTACAGACTTCGAAAAAATGCCTGTAATCCTGATGATGATTACTTTTAATAAAGCTCCGGCAATAATTAAGTCCAATCATCCTGTCCTAGTTGTTTAGTGATTAGGGACGTTGCTCGAGTCCTCCCATAAATTCTCATTAAGCTCCCCTTACGCAGCCCTATCCGAACGACAACCGGCTTAGACTTCTCCCTCCGCAGTAATTAGAGATCAAATGAAGAATATTGGCTGGGGGTCATGACGGCTAAACTGATTCTGAAACCGAGATTAGCCAGCCAGCTAATTTCTTTATCTCTGGAGTCCCTCCCTAGTTCATTTCCTCTCCGAGCTCTCGCCCATTTACTAAATTGTCATAGGGGAAAGGGTGGAAGGGATTCGAAACTTTCTGACAAAACCTTCCAGGAAATTAGAACCTCTCACAGGCTCTTGTAAATTGGCCCTTGTCAACTTCCTGAAGAATCCTAAAAAGAGTGAACTCGTTTTCATTTGATTGCCGTGGATCGAGAGTTTAGGTAATTTTTGTTTCTTTTATACAAATGCGTAATTTTTATCTTAAATGGTTATTTATATAGAGCATGGTAGCTAACTGTGTAGAGCGCTCAGTTGTTAAGCTGAAGGTTCTGGGTTCAAATCTGGTTATGAGAGCTAAATAATTTGATCTGTTAACAGTCTCGGATAGACCATATACGATCTTCAGGCTCTCCTGGTGTCACCTGCACCTCGCATTGGGGAAAACCTAGCGGTTGAGGGTGATATTGGACAAATATCATCCAGCACGACCGCTGTCCTAATAACCGCTGTCAGTGACACAGGATTTTTTTTTCTAGCAACACTAGTCTTCCGACGTCTTTAAAACTCTCATTTCCTCGCGATAATAATAAGTAATCTCGGAAATTGTAGGCTTTCAGATTTCAACAGAAACATTAATTCTGAGTTAAAATAAGTATTACTAATTAAATTTTTGCCAGAGAAAATTTCGATCAGGCATTTTCCTTGAAACATTGAACATTGAACAAAAGTTGTTCCTAAAATGTATTGGACTGCTTCTGAATTATTTTTAAATTTTTTGTTTAACTGTTTTATATAAAAAGGAATACCATTTTAATCTTTAGTTATAGTGTATAAACTTTTTTTTTATTTGATCCAATTTATCATATAACGTCCAGTTTCGTTTTCATAGTTTGATAGTTTAATTTTTTCTCAATTTTAGTTTAATCTTTTTTGCTATCCTATATATGAAAATATGAAAGTTAAAAAAATATATATACTAATTGGACCGGTATTAGGAACAATTCAAACTATGTATTGAAGATCGTAGCTTCGTTTTTATAATATTCAATGCACACTATTTCATAAAACCCGCATAAATCATCACAGGGTATATAAAAGATTTAAAACCGTCTAAAAGCTAATCCAGTCAGACAAACTTTAGGGAATTTACCGCAAATAATTTTTGTATTGAACGTAGGATACAACAAGAAAAGTCGTTTGAGTGGCTATTCAATATATTTACAGTGAAATATTAAAGAAGGTAAATAGAATTTATATTATTTGTAATTTAATTTATCAATATAACTAGAAAGCTCTTAAGTAACGCGTTTTTTTTTCAATTTAATACTGCTTTCTTTCCCTCCCTCTCCTGCATTTTAAAAGGTCCGCAGTAATTTTCGGTCAGGAGGCCCAAGGTCCCAAACCTTCCAATATTTAATACCTCCCTCCCCCCCCCCAAAAAAATTAAAGAAGGTAGATATAGTGATAAAAAAATAAATTCATTAGTTATTGGTTTAATTTTGATCATCAAACGATTTAGGTCTGTAAAAAAATATTAAATTAACTTCTATACATGTAGATCAAAGCTGATTAATTAAACCATAATTATCAACGATGTTAGTTATATTAACATTTTACTATTTTAGATATATTGCACAATGTAAACATAACGATATCATTAATGTTTTTAATTGTTTTAAATCTGTTCCCTTTTATGCAAAACACTATTTATGTAATCGGTACATTTCATTACGCAGTCGAGTTGTATTATTAAATACATGCGAATACCTAGACATTACTTGTATAGTATATCTAAAGAATAATATTTGAACATGTAATGTAACAATGTAAAAGCGTTTCCAAATTAGTATCAGTTTCTCCGAATTAATTATGATTCTAAATTAATCATTTTCCTTAATCGGAAATGTATTTATTAATCTTTATTAATTGCTTTTAATCCAAGTTTATTTACTGATGAAATGCAATAAATGTTTTATTAAGATTTTTCGCGAATATCGAAGTACATTAAATTGATTTAAAAAGAAAAAAAAACAGGTTTGTTAATGCTTGATTAAATGAACAGTATTTCGAAATGAGTTCTATAGCAGATATTGAAAATATTAATTAGAAGATAAAATATTCTCGGTGTTTAGGCTACTTCAAAGTCAAACATATTTCGAATTTAATTGAAAATAAATACTCAGAAGGAAAAAAAATTGGTTAGCTGAAGTTTTAAATGTTTTCTTAAAACAAATTTAATATTTAAAATAAATTAGGTTTATTATGCTTCCTTTAGATCTTTTTGATTTAATGGTATTTATTGTATAAATATACTTTATATATAATTGTTGTATAAATATAAAAAAAAAATTTGAAATATATTAAAAATATATATATATATATATATTCATCATATTAAATTAAATCGTATTAAAATTTATTTAGTAGTAAAATTAATTTATTATAATTGTACCTACATCTCTGTATTATAGTAAAAACACTGATCTGACATTTTATCGTTTCCTAGTAACGGTTTAGAGAACCAGTTATTTTTTAGTCTTTTGCTGTGATCCATCAGCCAACTCATAAATATTTTTTTTAATTGGCATATCACACAGCCACTGTTCCTGACTTCTTTGGCATTATACAAAGTATGGCGCTGTTTTTGAATTTAAATGAAAAAAGAAATGGAATGCATCGACTTAAAAAATAAAATAATCTAAGGCTTATTCAAATATTTCGATTTTAGTAATGTTCTTTCAATTAAGGAATGAAGTGAAATAAGACAGTTTTCTTAAAACGTTGAGGTTGGTTTGTTTTTTCTATAAATGAACCAGCAAATATTTTTAAAAAGCATTGCTTAAATTGTTTATCAATTGTTTTAATTTTTCAATATTTTTATTTTGAAGAGAAAATAATTTGCCCTGGCCGGGATTCGAACCTCTTCGTGGCAGCGCCCAATGACGTAATATAATATGTAATGATGTAATATAATGACGTAAGTCAACAAGATCCTTATTAAAGTAATGTTCAATGAACATTCGTCCTCGTGTATACATTGCAAAAATTGCGAGAACACAGGGATATGGGATCGGTCACGGGTGGTATGGGAACGAATTTTTCCTGACTAAGAAGCGACCCCTGGAAGCTCAAAAGATACGAGCGCTGCCATGGAGAGGCGGACGACCCGGGTTTGAATCCCGGCCAGGGCAATATCTTTTCTCTTCAAAATAAAAATATTATTTATAATGTTTAATATGATTAATGCTTATATATTTATAAAATATGATTGGGAAAAATATATAAGTATATATATACAAAGAATTAAAAATACTCAAACCAATACTAAGTGGGTTCTCATATTATAATAGGCTCACTACGGGGGCACAAAACAAGTACTCAACTGAACTTGAACTTACTGAATAATATCGGCGTGCTTCTACTAAAACGTTAAGAACCTACTCTACAGCAATTAAATGAACAAATAAATAATTCATACAAAAGGGATTGGTCTTGAGTATCCGCTTAGTATTCAATATTTTTTTTAATATTTGCTATTGATTTTTATGGGCTTATTTGTCCTTCTTGCAATACTTTGTGCTTTATAGGCAGATTATTTGTGAAACCTTAAGGACCACCCCAAAAAATTAATGACTTTCTCTCATTATATTGCATATTTTTAGTAATTAGTAGATTCGCATTATGAATTATCCTAGATGTCTGTTTAAACTTTAAATTTTATTAAAGTTATTTAATAAAATATTAAAGTTGGTACACTTTATTAGGAGTACAGTTTCTATTGAACATATGACCCTACATATGCTAGTTTTTTTTATGGAATCTATTAAAAATATTTTGTCTAAACTACTAAAAAATTGAAGTAGCATTTTGTATGCAATGTGAAGCTTAAACGGTGTTAAAAAAAACATGATAGTTCAGAATGTATAATGCAAATTCTACCAAATACTTAATACGTGCAATATAATGAGGAAAAATTATTAATAATTTTTCTTGGAGGTTCTTTGAAGTTTCAAAAATAATCTGGGTATCAGTTCCCCAGGTTGTCGCTTCGAGATGAGTCACAGCAAGTTTTAACTTTGTACTTGTTTCCTTTTTAATATTCTCCAAAAATTAAATAATTCTGAGCTTCAGTATGGAAAAAACTGTAATTATGACAAATTGTATATTTCGGTAATCATTTCATCAACAAATGAACGTTTCAACCTCATAGAGGATATATCATCTGTACTTCGAAATATTAGTTGAAACTTTAATTTCTTGATGAATTGATTACCGGAATTTACTCATTACCCGTGATTACATTCTCTTTTCCATACTAAGGCTCACGATAATCTGACTGTAGCACCAAGATCACTGCCAGGAAGACTGTACTGTTTATGAACTAAATTTTTTGACAAGTTTTGTTTTTCTACTAGTGTTGATTTGGCATTGGTTTCGGGAGATCTGTTGTCCAGAAGATTTTATGTTCCATTTGACACTTTTTTCCAAGGATAGTTATTCATACATACATAATGTTTAATTCTCGGTACTATTCGGTTTGTTGATATGATTTTGTTAGTGTTATATGATGTTACTACACTCAATGATTCTTTCAGCTACTATAATCTCGGTCTGAAAAAAGTACCTATTGGTGATATTCATACTTCGCAAATCCGTGCTTCACAGTTGTTTAACCAGATTCATGTTAACATCTGCCTATAACCGTGAACACCGCCAGGAGTTTCTTTCTGGTGGAGGGACAGTCACAATCTGGGTTTTAGTGACGAACAGTAAACTGGTTCATTACCGGTGTCCCTAATGAAGGGTGTAAAAGGTTTAAGTGCCGGCTCGGCTCAGTCCTTGCATTTAAAGTGATAAGGCTAGTATCGTTACAAAAATTATTTAATTCCGAGCTCCCATTCAATCTAATGCCTGGGTTAATCTTTAATCCTTCGTCTGCTTTGTTTATCTTCGAAATTTTTAATTCAAGCCGCCTTGAACTGTTGATTATGTCGTATAATTATAGAATGGGTCACTAAATTATTATTTAATTATTTGCGTTTTCTGTATTCATATTTAGTTATTTCCTGTTTTATTTAATAATTCGCGGATTAAAAATAAAAATTAAAACCTCTGATTCCGGAGGTAACTTTGATATTTCGCAACCCTGTATATCCTATGAAATGAAATGCATTTGTAGATTTAACTTCATCACATTTTTCCGTTGTTGCCATTTACACCTAACAATAAAATCAAAACTTCATTACTCAATGCATCAAATTTCACACTAATAAAAAGAGCTTTCTAAATTTCGACACGCTTAGATGCTTTTTCTTCGATTACCTCATTATACTGTTCGCTTCGATTTTTCTTCGACGCCCCGAGGAGGTCTCTTGTGTCCCGCCGTCAAATTGAGTTAAAGTGGCTTTTCCCTTCTGTTTCCTTGGTTCTTAGTTATATCAAACTGTCAACTCACAACATCCATCTTATATCTATAGTCTCCTACAATTCAAATCCTCGATCCAATCCCAGGGCACAAGATCTCACCCTTCTGATCTTTATATCCGTTCCCATAGAACCAAAACTTTTGAGCGTTCCTTTCTCGCTCGTTCTATCTCTCTTTGGAACTCACTCCCACTCGATATCCGTCATGCGCCTTTTTAACCTCATTTAAATCCAATCTTTTCCTACATCTTTTACTTTTCTAAACATATGCTCTCTAATCAATAAATAATTTATAGATACATTCAACTTGATCGATTGATGAACTACTGTAAATATTCCTCACTCGTAATGAATTTTTTTTTGTTATTAGATGCTATTATTCATTCACTTATTTTTACATAAACCTATTTCTTTTTATTGTAAACTTGTCTGTTTTTTTATTTTAATTTTTCATTACATTTTCTGATTCTATACCAAAACAAAGCTGTTAGTTATTTACCTTCAATATATTATGTAAATATTGTTTTATTCTGATGTAGGCCTTTGGCCAGATATATATTTATTTAATTTTGTTCATCTCTGTTATTCTTAAGGAACCTGGTCTCAGAGTAAAATTATGTTTCTATTATATTCTATGCTACCACCTTGCGTCGAGGATCCTCCATCCAATACAGCTAAGCATGTTGATTTTAACTTAGGTGGGTTTGGCTACTGTAATGTACTTTCAACAAAATCTTTTGTGTTGTGGAAGACATTTGTCTGCTCACTGACATTGAAAATCCTTTCATCGTTGTGTGTGAATACGCCAACAGGAATTTAATGTAGGACTAATGAAGAGTCTTGATTTTCGTCGTGTGTATTAGCACCTGCAACAATCCTATAAACATGGGCGTCAGTATCACAAACAAATCTTATCTAAATCTATAAGTGAATTTCATATCTTGGGGCAAATAGCGACGTCAAGTATTAAAGTTACCTTTTAATTATTCAAGGGTTTTAATTTTTATTATATTTACCATATTACTTCGTTAAGTCTACTATTCATTAAAAAACTTCACTAAAAAACAATAATTATCCTGTACCTATATAAGGAACTACATTGCAGTAGATGATATATCCATCTCGTAGTAAGGGTTTTTATTTTTTGATAAATTGAGATTTTTTATTAAATTTCGATGTTTTTTTTCTGTTTTTAGTTCTTAAAGTGATCATAGTTTATTAACGTTTATCATGTGATAATATATTTACAAATGACGGAAGTTCGAAATATAATGAAATGTTTTTTCAGTATTTTTGCGTTTACTTCATTTCAAACTCACTGATTGGTCTTAGCCATCGTTCTAAACCTTCACATGATCATTAGTAATTTGACCCAAAATATCTATAAATCAAGGTCTAAATGGTCCAAAGCATACGCGGAATTACAGCAAATAATTATTATATAAAAAAGAAGAAATAAAGAAAAGCTAATATGTCTACAACCAACAAGTAAATACAACTCTCTCGGTTTTCTATTACACTATCATATTATACCGCGGTAAACATAATCTACTCAGAGATATGAGTAAATCAATATCAGAAACTATCTATGTCGGTCTGTTTGTCATAAACTTTTACTGATTTATCATATCAAATTTTGTTTATTACTATAAAATAAACCTTGTTACTTTGTTTGTTAAGAAATAATTTGTTTAGTTAGTAAGAAAATAACTGTGCTACTTTTTTTAAAGAAATTAGAAAGATTCAAGTACAGAACTTGAAAGAGGGAGAAAATAGCAACTAATTTATTTACGGTCTGGTGTGTAAACTTTTCAGGATCGATAGAATAAAGGCAATGATGACTTTTAAACTTCATTATTTTATAAAAGGAAGACTGAGAACAAACTGCCGTGAAAAATGAATAACTCAGTAATCGTCCTCAAATGATTCGAATTGTGGTCTTTTTCCTTCCCAGAACCGAATTACAATTTAACGAATCAAGTTCGATTTTCTGCCAAAGTTTTAAGAAATTTGAAATTTTCATTAAGCCTAATATTCACACATTTTATTTTTTAATTGAAAACTTCTTTAGCCGCATTTAATTACTTGGTGGCTTTGCGTTAGCAACATGCTCAAGACTGGCGACACCTAGCAGCCTGTGCATGAGTTATACAATTTCATTTAACCAACTTTGATTTAAATGTTAGAACTCTAAATAATAATTATATTTATCTAAAAAGTGTTTTAATAGTTGCGAAGTTGATACTAATAGTCGAGGCCGACTCCTATCAAAACTTAACTTTTTTCATCTGCTTTTTATCTTTATATTTTAGCTTCCTTCATTATGAACTTTTTCCACCTGGTATACACAAGCAGGTGATGCCGTGTTGCTCCTAAATGATCGGCCGGGCACTCTTACAGGATCGGCTGGTTCAGTGCTGATCTAGTCAGTCACTATCGGGAGCTAGTGGATTTTAGCAGCGGATAAATAGACGATCTGCAAACGTTGCTTTCATCATGAGCCTTTTCTCGTTATGGGGCAATCCCATTGCAGCGCAATGCTGCAGATCCTGCAGGACTCCCCTCAACATCCAGTGTCATCGGGCGAGAAGAGAACAAATGCTTAACTAGCGCTGGCTATCCGCAACGGACTCGGAAACGTAATATAGCAATTTTTATATATCTTAATTTATGTTTAGTTTTGTTTAAAAAAAATAAATTTCACATATTAAGTTTTATTTTGTTGTAATTATTTTTCTTTTTAATCATACCTAACCAGTTACGACCGTGTCATTTCATTTTTCCTCGACTGTCCGGTTTTCAGTGTTTCAATTGCAAAAAACATTGACACACTAATAATGACATAAAACATCAATAACTGGTTGAACTTTCCGATTCTCCGAAAACAATTATTTTTAAGTGTCTTGTTTTATGAAATAATTGAAAATGACAATCTCCTAAGTATTGTTGAATTTACGATGATAATAGTGCTAAAAATGAAAATAAAATCAGTGTAAATACAAATACAAGATAGAAATAACATAACTGTATACTAATTATTATTTCAATTAAATTATTGATACTTTGGATTGAGCTTGTGAAGACCATCATTTGTTTTGATTAATAATGAAACTACTTAAAAATGTATATAATTATTTTCTGGATTGTCTATATAAATATGACCCCTAATAAATATGACTCCTGAATATCCCGTACTACCCGGTACTGGGTTTCCCCTAACCTGGAGAACCAGTGGATAATTTCAGCCGAAGACGGGACGATGGGTCTGCCAACTCCCTACGCCATCATTAATGTTAATAGCATAAATTTACAAATTTGAAATTTAAATAAGACCATTTTTACTTAATATTCGTTTATTAATAATTAAACTTGGTCAGAGAATAGTGTTTTAATAGTCGTCTTAGAATATGAGTGTTTTTCTGAAGTACTTAGATTGCTTTCGGAAGTTCCACTTCCAGTTCTTGGCTTGACTTCTTTTAGCCCTCCTTGGAGACTTTATCTCGACCTACTCCTTTTTCTATAAGATTGGAGTGGTGAGGAAGCGCCCTTTGTAAGGATTCCAGCAAGAGGTCAGTCCCTTCTATAAAGGGAGGAAAAACACTGAGTTTGGCCACTCCATTCTATTTTCCTTTTGTGTGGTTTCGTATCTGTACCTGAGTGTATAATATATTTTCACACGCTATATAAATGGATTTCTTACAAAATAATAACTACATATAAAGACAACAAGCGGCTATCCAATAAAGTAAAGAAACTTTAATATAAACGATTAAAATGACTTTTGTTTTGTATAATTAATATTATTTTATTTGTTTAGAAGTGTCAACAAATAAATTTCTCAGAATTTTGACTTCCTGGACCACAATTTAAGCATTTTTATTTGAATTTGCATCCGCATTATGCTATAAATTCACTAGCAGATCAAGGATTTAATCAATTGTTAATAGCCACGGATGGACCCATTGGTTCAGTCATTAAAGAAGAAAACCTGGCGGAGGAGCGGGATCTATGTATCATCACCTCACAGGCCCATAAAGTATTTTGGTGATATTCTTTTTCATTATTCTATACTGAAAAACATAAGGAAATCTGATGAATACGAATGCTACTATCTACAATCCTCTTTCACCGCAATTCAGATCGTTGTGTCGGGATATTGGTTTCAGTGATACAATAATTGTATTCAATGGATTCAAAAGCTGTTATAAAATTTAATTATTAAATTTTATAACAGCTTTCGAATCCATTATATTTTACTATACCACAACGCCTATGCTTGAAAATAATAATTAATAAAATAAAATAATTGAACAATATAAAAAACAGTTTTTATGCTATTTTTATTTATTATCTCACTCTTATTTATTCATATTTATGATAAAACTAGAAATCTCTACGTGAATTGGCTCAGAAGGTAGTAATTTCATAAGCCGCAAAGTGTGGCTTATTGATAAGACCCTCATCATGGCTTCTGAAAGGTTCGGTCACATTTTGTTCACGATACCTTCCCAGTTTCCATAATGGTTGATGTGCCAGTGTAGATTTGTTTTCATTCCAAGATGTATTGCTTCGAGGCCATATTTAAAGCTCAATTAAACCAAAAACACAAAAAATATTATAAGTATGTTACTAATCTAATGTTTAGAGATGTCGCGCTTAAAGTAAATAAGTCCAATCCATTTATATTTGTTTATACCTAACATAACATAACATACAATATCTGCTGAATAGAATATTTTTTTCACAACGAAAAAGTAACATAAGAGAAAAATGATATGTATATAAATTGATTTAAATCTTTAAATCAAGAAAACAATTCATTATTTGTTTTATTTTATTATTTAGATATATAGAAAAATTGAATGTCCTGATATTTAGTTATGAATGAATTGTGAAATTGGTAAAGTACTCATTAGGGATTTTATTATTAATAGTGTTTTATTATTTAAAACAAAATATGGATTTTAATACATGTTTAGGTTATTTAGTTGGAAAGCTGAGTACTTTAGTAGTAGAACACTGAGTTGTCTCACCAAAGGTCTTTTCTTCAAATCCGTCTGTGGCAGATAATTTATTTAATCGGCTAACGGTCGAGGGACTCATGAACCCTGTGGGATCTGTAGACCCTCCTAGGGCTTACCCTGCCTACTTAAAGTCGTTAATCTTAATTGGGGAGAACCTGGAGGTTGGGTGTGGTTTAGGATAATCACCTTGTTCAACCACTGTCCTAGAAAGTGTACAGTCTCCAGTTTGTAGTTGGTATCTGATTGTTAAAATGACCGAACTGACGAAAACATTTATTTCAGTTCGTGTTAGCTAATGAGTGATTAACATAATGCTTCTCATTAGTGCAGTAGTAACTTTTAACGAATAACATCCTGCGTGAATTAGGGACGCAATTTATCGCTCACGCTAGGCCAGAAGGGGCACGGACAGACAGTGAGAGAGAGAGAGAGAGAGAAAGAGAGAGAGAGAGGGAGAGAGAGAGAGAGAGCGCAAAAACAGCCGAAAATATATTATTTCCCCTGTTTTAATTGGAGGCATCCGTTAAAAGCCTTTGGCTGGAACGTTAGACGTACGGGTTGTAAAATTCGGGCTTAAATGCCATAAAGTTACTCTGTTTTGGGATAATACCTCCGATCCATTTTCCGCCAAGGACTTGTTAGTGAGATGTGGGAAGTGGGGAAGAAACCTCCTACCTTTTTTTGTATGCAAAGTAAGACAATTGGCTGAGAGAGTTTTAAGCGAGATGGCTCACCTGACCGCAGCGGGTCCCAGGTACACCTGCACCCCACTCGATTTATGGCTACGCCCCGACCTGAATACATTCTGCGTACACTTCCCAAGGAATTATTTTAACTGTAGCCATTACATAAATATAGCCGGGTCGTAGATGTAGTGGCTCGAACCTTTCCTCGTAAGCTTTTCGCACCTGTTGTTTCATTTCAGATATTAATATTGAGCGTAGTAACGCTTTATTTAATAATAACTTAAATTCTGACCTAGATATGAAAAATAAAATAAGACTTAAATCATAAAATCTTTACATAAACTTTATTTAAAAAAGCTCCCCACAAATAGGTTCGGCTTAATAAAAATGTGAAGTTATGAAAGTATAAAAATATGATAAATTAAAAGATATAAAAAATATACATAAAGAAGATGTACGAATAATATAGGAAATGCTTTCAGTGAGATAGTAAATAACTCATAATAACAATAAAACTGTAACGACTTTAATAATAATATACATGATATTGCTTTAACACTAAAACTACGAACCGGCCAAAATGACGGAGTGCATCATTTATTTAAAACATTTCCTCTTTAAGTCTTATTTAATATTTTAAGATAATGTCATGATTTTTATTTTTATTTTTTACAATAATATTATCAATTATTTCGTTTTAATTTTCAGACATATCTATGTGTTATTCCTAAATATAGGAACCAGTAATTTTGACCGGTCATGAAAATACCATGTATACATGTTGTGTATTGCCGGAATTGGTATACATCTATAATTCCGGGAAATTCCCAGAATTCAAAAAATATATGTTTTCAATTAATTATGCGTAAATTTGTGTATATGTAATATATAAAATTTCAATTTAGTACTATTGCTTGCCGTGTATTTAGTATTCTTTTTTGTATTTTCAATTTAGTATTCTTAGTTGCAAGTTGCAATACGCACTACTCTTTATGCTATGATGATACTACTATTTATGTTATGTGATTACTATGTTTGAATGAAATATTTTTTTTTTATTTAAAATTAAATGCTCTTATGAATTTATAGTTTTATTTCTTGAATTCTACTATTTTGTTTAATTAAACAAAACAACCGGTCATTTTGACCGATTGGTAGAAATAGGTATATAGTAAATGTTCGTAGTTCTAGTGTTAAAGTGACGATCTTCCTTAAAAATGAGAAAGGTCTGAGAATAAGGTAAATTTTCGAAGTTTTGAAATTTGCAATTTTGTTTATTGAATAGCCATCTTACAAATTTATATTTATGTAAATAAAAAAGTTTCTGTACACTGCAGGCTTGTTCCTGTTTTGGCTATCTACATAAATAAACTAAAATTCATAGCTATCGCAGCTCTTTAAATGATTGATTTATAGCGCAAAGTAATTTGTAATAAAATTTGGGGTGCCTAAATTTACCTCCTGCTTTATTTAATTTTTAAAAAAAGGCATAATAGGATACCGAAAAAAGTAGTTCTATATATAATGTGTTCTTATAATTCCATTCTCGAAAAAATAATCATCAAGTGATTAGAGTGGTTTAGGAACCTATTGGGGATGAAAGATCGAAGTATACCAAAAACGACCTTTTACTGGTGCTCAGGAATAGGATAAAGAATTGGCTGAGCAAGAATGTAAGGGACTAACCAAGTTCAGAAATACATTGTAGGGTATGGTCTCAATGAACAAATCAATCTTGACAGGTAGGCTTGAAAAAAAATACTGTCTTAAAATTCGGTTGGGGGAATACCCCAACTTTAGGGAAACTCTCAATAAAAAAACAAATACAAATATTGTAATAACTATGAAAGTTATTGTATTATTTATGATATTACTATGAAAGTAGTGAAGAAACGTGTACAGCAGTTAACCTCATTTTAAACAATATTACCCAAACTTGAAAAGCTATTTTCCGAAATAAGCCCTTTGCCCTTTTCAAACTTATTAAAAAGAATCAAAACGGGGTCATCCATTGTGAGAATACTGGAGCTGGAGTCGAGCGGGGACAAACAATGGCGGCCGTTGGACCCTTTGGTAATAAATATTTATTTTTATGCAAATTATACATAAATTATCCAGTCCTTTAATAAAAACCTTTGAAAAGATAATCCTCACAAAGCCTCGCTTCATATTTGCTATTGCCAGATCTGCAAAATATCAGTCTTCTTTTAGAAGTCATGATTTATGAAGTTGAATAATTTCAACCCCAGAAATCAATTTTTGTTATTTAGTCGAATTCTATTTTGATTTGAATATTTAATTGTAAATATCTTCAGCCAAAACTTGACTTAGTTTAATAAAAATGGGCGAAGGTCAATTTTTATTCCACTCCAATTTACAAAGCTAAGCATGTTTCGACGAGGGTCTCCGAAGGTGTAGTGGTATCATATCAACCTACAATTCCCAAGGACGCGGGTTCTTAGCCCTGGCAGGTGGTCTTAGGGTATTTTACTCCCTTCGAAAGATTCCTTCGGAAGGAATGTTAAAGGTACTCACTCATCCAGATCCTCTAATATATTTTTCCTAACTAACTAGAAATGCTATCTTAAATACTATAGATTCCTAAATATATTCGTTAAGATAGAAGAGATTACAGTTGCTGCCCTGTTTCCAAGATTGGAAAGTTGCCCCGTGTCAGGGAGCCTAGGCTAAGCACGCAACGCTGTCCGGCATTGTGAGAATTGCAGGCATGTCCTTGGGATTTCTGTCGGGGTACTTCTCAAAAAAAATAAATGGTATTCCGAAATGGAAGAGAATTTTAGTGTTCCAAAAATAGTTTTTTCCAGGGAAGTTGGTCAATAATCTTTGTGCACGTTCGGCACTGCATTAACTGAAGAGAATTCTTAAATAGTTTTTTGATATTTCAATTACTATGTAGGGGTTGCTAAAAAGGTATCATACAGTTAAGTTATGAATCCAGTTTATTCTCGTAATAGTTTATGTTATATGTATCTCTTTGCTTTATTTGTTTATGTAAACAATTATATAGGAAAATATAATGCAAATGAATTTTAGTCAAACTATGAACCATATTTACAGCTAAAATTGTGAAATGCGTTTATATTAACAGAATGGAAAGAAACCGAAACAAACTAAAAAATAATTTGTTATTTAAAAATGTACCCAACCATTTTTTCCAGAAACTGTATTGTTAATGTTGGATACAACCATAATTCATTTATTATTGAGTGGTTTAGCCTAATTAAGTTTTTTTGGCGTCTTATTATTTCAAGGAATCGTATGTTAGTAAAAAATAGCAAGATCTCAAGTGAAATGTGCTATAATATGGAATATCTTGTGCAATTTTGTGTAACTCCTGATAGACTGTATTTACGAGGTGTCTTCAGTAAATAAGAAAAATGTTTTAGTGGTCTTCCTACTTTCCTCCAAAGCAGTCCACACTAGATATTAGTCATTTTTCCCAGCGCTTTTTCCAATTCTTAAAGAACTTTTCATAGTCAGTTTTCGGTCTAGCCTTATTTAGTGGATTAATGGTGCAACTAATTTTTTATTTTGAAGTTTTCATCAGTTGTCCTGAATGATGTTTTTCATGAGTTTTATCCTGAATATCCGACTATGCAATGTTTTATCCTGAATATCCGACTATTTGACACAGTAGAGATATAATCCAGCGCGCTATCATTTGGAGAACACTTATCGAAAATGTCTAAAATTAGGTGCAGTATTTCAGAGAAGAAAGGGGAGGGGTAGGAAAGCCCTTTTGGAAGCTCCTTGTAAGCTCACACCTTACCTTAGCTCTTTCATTTTCCTTATTCTCTCTCGATTTCCGCTTCGCCGTCTTTTCTCCTCTTTCTCTTCCCGCTTTTAAGAGCTAACCTACACAAAGTGAAAACCAACACTTCTTTCATTCTAGAGGCCTTTGTGTTATTTGAATTGGAGTACTGTTCGGAGGATGTTTTTTACCTATTCAAATGTCAAGTTCACGGAACCATTTCATCTTTATTTCCTAAATATAAGTGTATATTTATTTCAAATAAATTAACTGTATAAATATGATCTGTGTTTTATTTTAAATAAATTTCTCATTTGAATATGATCCCTAATCACCTGTACATGGGGTCACATGAAAGTGTAGTAAACCTTCTATGCCCAAGGCCGTGGGTCGCTATTCGGCGGCATGTTATACTCCCATTTAAAAATCCTTGGTTATACCGTCCTTAGCAAAGGGACGTAAAATGGGAATTTGTTACCTCTGAAGTGTCAGGCACTCGCTACTGATCCCTATCCTAATTATACCTAAAATGGCAAAAATTATGACTTCCGCTGTAGCCTCGTCCGATAATTCACGGCATCATTAAGTGACGTTAACCCGTAACTGGTATGGTAAGTTGTTCCATAACCCCAATATGTGATAACTCAAAATCTTCCCTATTAATGTTCAATTAAAATCAAAACAATTTTTTTTACAATCATACATCATATCTAATTGTATCTAAATAGAATTGAACACAGTAAATGTTAATTTTTGTTTTATATAAAAGTTCATTTAACAAAACGAACAAAACGGAAAACTGTAAAAATGAAAATTACAAAATATTAAACATTAATATTAAGGCATAAGTTCATGAAAAATCATAAAAAGCAGTGATTGATTTCTATCATGGACATTCGGTAATAAAAAAAAATATTATACAAATCACAAGCACTATGATAGGCAGTCTTCACACACACTCTTGCCACAATCCGTGCATCTTGGTGTACTGCAATGGGCACAGGAAACGTTTGTTTTTTTATCCCTGCTCCTTGAGCACTTCCCATACCTTATCCTTTCACCAGGTACAGCTGAGGGCTTTGGAATTTGGTAATTTATCAACCTAGCAATCGATTACCTAAGATCACGCGGGACGTGCCAGTTGGTAACTCTCCTCTGAAGTTGTGGTTCAACCAGCTGCCTTGCCAGATTTTTAAGAAAGTCAAATCTTGATAATTGTTTGTTTTCCGCCTATGATGAATAAATTACATATGAGTTTACAGAAGAAATATTCAACATTGCGTAGAAAACAGTGAGGGGCCATCTTCTGCTTCTTCTATTTATTGAGAGATTTCCGAATACTGCACTTCTCGTCAAGAGCATCGATTCCTCCTTTCGTGGCGTTATAGTAATGAATTATTTCAGGCTAGGTCATCGGTCCCATGATCTAACTCTGGATTAGAATCATGGTCACTTTTTAAATCTGGATTAAAGTCCTGGTCACTTCCACAGTCGCTCATAGCACCTTCTAGCCATTCCAGAAAATTGGGATCATTAACATTCATCGACTGCCGCTGTGAATATGGCGTTTTTTACTGAAATAAAATCAATTTCTTATAATAAAAAAGTTTCACTAATGGTATGGTGGGCTCATACTGACCCCATGCTCCACTAATAATCGAATAAAACTCAGACATTTATTACTACGGAACAACCACTTCTGTCAACAGCTCAGAAGCTACTGCCTGAAAGGTACTGTGAACCACAGCTCCAAATAGCGGCCGCTATGGGAATTACAGAATAAACAAAACTGGCTGGGGCTTCCAGGAACTCACCATACTGGTTACGGGTTAAATAAATAACCAACTAGTCACTTATTCATGTATAACCGTTACAATTAAATTACTAATTGATTTTGGAAATGCGTGTCCGACAAATATAGGCGTAGTTCATGATTATGATTTTTTTTTATTTTTACAGAAGTCTCCAATCAAATTGCGTTGAATAACTTTTATTAGTTGTGGAGTGTCGAGGCCGACATCTTAATAATAAAAAATTCAAATATATTTATAGCTTTATATTTTCCTTCATTGTAAATTTTTCTATTTATTTTGTGTGTTCACGTGAATGGGTGAAATTATGAAATAACGAGATCTAGTGAAGTATATTGAGGAGGAAAGTAGACGTACCATATAGCTCAAATCAATCGATGCTTTCTTCCTGTGCCTCTTATCGATATGAGGCAATCCTACTGCAGCGCAATGGAAGCAGGACCCCTTCATCAAGTCCCACGGGGCGAGAAGGGGACAATGCTTCACTAGTGCTGGTTCCCCACAACCGCCTCGTAAAATGTAATATTACCTTTATTTATATTGTATTATGTATCTCATAATTTGCAATTACTTTGTTGTATAACTTTAAAATATTAAATTTTATTTTTTTATAAATATATTGTTTTTATTCGATCGTGTCTAACCTGTTGCGACCGAGACGTTTCATTTTTTTCTCGACGGTGCTCTATCTCTCAACTTCGTAAGACAGACCGGCCGCCACATGGGGAAACATTTTTTTAGGTTGTTTAGAATAAATTTTTAATAATTTTCAATAAATATGTTCACGGAATCACGAAAAAAATTGTTAATAGCCATAATAAGAAAACTTTTGAATGCTAATTCGCAAAATCGGCAGATAAAAGCATATAAAAGTCAACTATAATTACCCCAAAAAATATATATCGACCAAAAAATTTTTTTTAATTTAAACGATTCTAACAGAAAGTTAAGTTTAATTATTGTTTTTCATAAATATGTTTTTTTTAAAGTAAGTGATCAACCAAAAAATTGTAGCTTAGCAATACGAAATTGATTTCGAAAATTATAACATATTTCACTATCTCTAATATTTCTGTACTGATGAATAATATAGTTATGAGGCGGGTTTTTCGGCTTCGGAAATGGATGGGAGAAAACCCTTCAGGCAGAGTCGGGGAGATAATTGAGAAAATACATGTCTGATGAAGCTCTATCTCAAATGTGAAATCCTTTCCTCTAATTCATTGCGATAGCTTGGTCTCTATTGACTGCTATAATTATATTTTTTCACGATTTTCATGTTTATTATAGAAATGAAACTCTTTGACGTTAAAACATTTTGTTACATTATTCTTTAAGATATTAGAACAATAAAAAAAAATTACTATTATCCCACCACGTATGCCATATTTTTACATTTAACGCTTTATTGATTTCAAGCTCGGAATATATTTTTTTCAGCTATGTTCATACTTGAGACTTTAGTAAATTCGTTCTATAAAATAACGAAGCTGTTTAATGGAAACATTCTATGCAGAAACAGGTTAACTGTTGCAATATTAGTTTCTCTACCACCAAACTCCAATAAATATTCCATAGAATGGCCCATTTCAACTAAGTCAACATTTTCCTAACCAATAATAATCTCAGGGATAATAAAATAGTTATTAGTTGAAAAAAAAACCTGTACCACTACAACCCGTGAAGGGTTTTGGAAATTGGGTGAAGGGTCAGTAAACGATAGAGACAGTACTGTTTCTTGGAAAACGGTTGTGAAGGGAGGTGATTTGTCATCTTCAACCGCCAGATTCCTCTCCCCTTATTTCGGGTACCAAATTTTTAGAGCCTGGGTGAGCCCGAGGAGAATCCTAGTCTGTCATTATATGGGAAACTCATTTGTTCGTTTGTTTATTGATTTAACGCCACTTTAATCTGCTATGGCTAATTGGACGATGCTGCGTGGGAGTTTTTCCTTTGCAGCTCTAATTTGGATTGAGATCTTTACCGCGTACGTAAAACTGAACAGGCTCGGAAACCCAATATCACTTCCATTCCCGGATTCCTGAGGACATATGCATCTGTGAGCACAAATATACTGAGGGTTAATTAATGTATTGAGTAATGATAAGTTCAATGACCGTAATTTATTAAACAGTGTATTTCAGACAAGGGTATCAATAACTTCAGCTTTTGCTCGGCTTAAACTATCTTATCAAGAATAAAGTGGATAACTTAAAATTTGACTTTTTCAAATCTTTTGCCTTAGTCATACAAATTTGTCTAATATTGACATATTGCCTCCTTATTTCTCATAGTTTTTGTCCGGTTCTGAACTTGAAGTTTTGGGAGCATAAAGCCTCACTTGTATAAACTTACGACAAATATGAAAAAGTCAATTTTTGAAATTTGAGTTATTTGATCCTGAATATATATAAAGATTTTCTAGATAAGATATTTTTTATGTTTATTTTAACTTACTTTACGAAAATTAACTTACTTATAAGTTTGCATATTTAAACCTAAATAAAAATCATTCCTACCAAAATATTAGATTTGGTTGTAGCGAAATGACTCTATCATCGGGAGCTGGTGAGAAAAGTTTCCAATGAATATCGAATAGGATCTATCGGAGAGGAAGTGACGGATACAGAAGCTGCTCACAATCAGTGCTGTATGGTATTATCGCCCTGCCAGGAGACGTGCTCCATAGCTCAAACTCTATCCTCTCCTGGAATAACAATCGTTCTCCTCTCGGCAGTTCCCCACTTTTTTCCAGAATAACTTTTCCAGGAGTATACTATTGTCGAGTTTAGATTACCTCCCTTCGCCGAACTCCACTGCTGTATTTACTCCACTCCCACGGCGGCCTGTTTAGTTCTCTCTCTCTCTCTATCACTCTCTCTCTCTCTCTCTCTCTCACTCTCTCTCTCTCTCTCTCTCTGTCTCTCTCTCTCTCTCGCGCGCGCGTGCTTTCCGATATCTTTATTTACCGATATTTATTGTAGAAAAAGCCAAATAAAAATGAAGTTGTTTTATACCATTATATTATAAAGCTACTTGTAAAATTTAATTTTTAAATCCAGAAAGCCAGTTTGGACTTGTGCATTGAAAATGTATGGCATCGCAAAACTGATTAACAGAAAACGACTACAAACTTTCCAATAAAAATACTCAGACTTGATACAAAAGCACCGTAGTATGTCGATAACAAAACTCTGCATACTGACCTAAGAATACTAATGGTCGACGAACACATACGAGCATTCTACAAACGTTTTCACGAAAAATTATATGGGCACACAAACCCATAGATAGAACAAACGGCGACGAATCTCATGCCTGAGGACACAAGAAGGAGACTAAAAAGAACGTGTATGAGGGATCTGCTATCATTATAATATCAAATCATGCCACGGGTGGGGTAACATTGGATATTGTTCTTCTTCACGCTTCTCATGCAATTTTATTGTAACTTAACACATCGAAAATCTGATGATAGTCCTTTTATTATATTAACAGGTGTAAATAAATATTAAAAAAAAAACTAAATCCAATTTAATGTTATAACATGAACATAATAGTTTAAAAAACTTATAATAAAAGTTTAAGATGTAGTGGAAAGGAAAGAAGTTAAAGTCTTTTATGAAATTACTAGTGACCTATAGAGCTTCAGTGAGAAAAGAAAAATATATGGAAATTTAAATAGAGAGTACCCAGTATTGTACTGGGGTGAACTGTGATCAAAATTTCATCATATTAGGAGAAAAATCAAATTTCCATCTTCAACCCTTGATGAATTATTAAATATTCAAATTAAATTGTTTTTATCAGTTTTATTAAATCAAGACGAGGCCCTCCTGATAATTGGTTTCCTGATACTTTGACAACTTCATCCGACTAAATGCAATAATGGATTTGATTTAGATTAAATTTTTTTATATTAAAAGTATTTTTATATTGTTAATTTAATTAAAATAAAATATTTATGCCTTATTAAATTAAAGCATTAAATAAGTTTAATTATTTATTAAAGTAATATAGTTTATTAATTTGATTAAATTAATTCAATTTAATACTCTGCCTATCGTAAATTAGTTATGTAAATATTATAGATACTATTTTAAAGAAGATCTATGCGTACCAACAGTGTAAAAAAGATCGATAAATACAACCAGTATATTATAAAGCCTATTTGAAGAGTCCTTTTTTTTTTTATTGTAACCCAAGGACAAAATTAATTGACATAATTTTTAATAAAATTGTAATTATTGAGTTTTCTTTTTAGTATAAAATAGGGGGTACCTATTCACCCTTAACAACTTACTAATTTATTTATTTATTAATAACTACTAATTAATTGATACAACTGTTCATTTAATTGTAATACAGTTGTTGTGTTACTAGAGACAATCTAAGAGACAAAAGACTAAACAATAAATAGTTTCTCGATCCGCTGATAGGCCAAGCCGATTATAATATAATTTATTAAATTATTAATATACCATTAATTATTAGTAATTTATTTATAATAAATTTTATTTAATATTATATAATATATAATTTTATATTACATCCGTAATTTTTTTTATATCATATAAATATAAAAAACTTCTTGCACATAAGAAAAAGGTAATTTAGACGTTTTTTGTTACTATCCTAAACCGGATATCTCAATTTTCAACTTATTAAAACAATGGAAATTAAGAGCTAATAGCCATTAATTATTCACAAAGAGATTCTAATTTAGCTCATTTTTTTAATAATTAATACTGTTAATTTATCACTTTTTAAATCGGTCGTGATGTTTATATTGATTTTAAGTCAAGCAGTGGAAAGGGCCTTTAAAATACTTATGTTATTAGCTGAATTACAGTCACTTACAAAATAAAGTTACTAAGTGCTCTTCTCCAATTTTGTAAATTTCAACAGATTACAGTTATTTTCAGTAATTTTATACCTGTTATTTTTATTAATAGAATTCAGATTTATAACGTCTATATTAAATTATACTCAATTGGGTGACGATTTAGTTATTAGTATAAAGTTTATGTTCATTTCAGACATTGAAACAAGTTATACCGAAGAAGCACTTTTTGAATGTTTTTAATTGCATATTTAAACTTAATTAATAAAGTTATGAATGATTCTTGTACATCCTGAAATTAAATGGGAGGAAGAAAATAATATAGCTTGTTATATAACTTGTTCCTTTTAATATGAGAGACAGGGGCAGGAGTTAACAAGGGAATCCTTCATGTAAGAATGATATACACACGTACGTACAGGTTCATATGATACTGTTTACATGATATCTTGTAAATACAGAGCGATGTAATTCTATAGCGCTGTATAAATGTTCTGCCACAGTCGGAGAATTCCCCGTTGGCTTTTATATCAGCTAGCAAAGCTGTCATTTATTTATCACTGGCTCACTTGTGTTATATTATTCTTTTTTTTTTCATATAATGGAAAATGATATAGGGAATTCTTATTTATTATTCTATAGCCACATTGAAATAAATACTCACATTTATACTGTAAATATATATATATTTATATATATATTTATATATATATATATATATATATATATATATATATATATATATATATATATACACACACAGTGAATGGCCAAATTTATACTTGATGAATATTACAGTTAATCCCAAGAAGACCGACTGTATTATTCTCTCCTTCCAAAAGAATAAGCGCCCTATCAGGCAGAGTAAACAAACCTGCGAATAGGATAACGTATCTCGGTGTCACCCTCGACCGGCACTTGACGTTATCCCAACATTGCAATAAGTAGAGCAGGTCGGTCAGAACCAAATCTTACAGGCTTAATCACCATTTAACCTCACCGAACTTATCACTCCGCCTCAAAATAATGATCTATAAGGCAGTTATTAGACCAGCACTCCTTTATGGGGTGCCTATGCTGAATAATATTTCACTAACAACTTCAAAAAGGCTCTAACAATCAAATTCGTATATTGAGGCGTACAGTAAGGCACACCTCTCTACAAAGAACGAAATCAGACATAATGCATGGGACCCTCGGACTCCCGACGGTAACGGACTTCATCACACGGAGGCATATCAAGTTCTTTGATTGCCTCCAACACTGCACGAACCCACTATTCAACACACACCGACAGGCCGACCTCAGCGCTGGCAAACGCATTCACCGACAGGGAACTAGTGAGCCCATCACTAGACCCCTGTTCGTACAATTCAATTGTAATCCATATTCCTCTCTTAAAATGCACCTGGTGCAGTAAAAGACATGCCATGTGTCATATTAATATGTTATTGTCAAAAATTAATTAAAGCGAAGGGGCTAAGAAACCCCGGAAGACTTACCGGATTTTGTTTTATTATTTTAGTGGCTTGTTTCTTTCAGTATTTAAAACTATGGGCATTGACCTTTTTCGTGTTTTTTTTTTTTATCAATTAGTAGTGTTTATTTTCAATTACCCTTCATTGTCCTGTCGCTTTGTTTGATTTTTAATTTATTCTCTTTTATTCCAAAATTCGTTAATTTATTTAACCCTTCTATTTTTCACTGTATCCTATATTTAGCCTTAGGAAAGATCTCTGTCATGTTTCCATTTATTTTATTTATAAATTTGTTACAAATGAAATTTTTAGTCTCTTTCCGCATTTATTAGGACTATTTTGATGTGCATTAGAGCCGTCCGCATATTTTATTCAAAGTCATGGTTTTTATCAAATTTATGAGTTTTTTTTTGCTAAAGTTTATAGATTTATTTTTGGTTTATTATTAATCTGTAAGTGTTTATTTTAGAATAATGGTCTCTAAGGCAATATTTGTCTCAATTATAAAAAAATACCTAATTCCTTAGATGTAGTAATTTCAATATTATTAAAATATATCTGCAAGAAATATGATCAAGTGTGACCACCAAACGCGTTACTCATCTTCTACTTTTGTTTAATTTTTCTCCTTTTACTCCAATCAACAATGTATCGAGACTTTTTGAACGTTTTTCTAAAGCAGCATTATCAAAACAGACAAAGTCTTGCTCTGTCAAGCCTGACATATATGTATTGAATAATATTAGTTCCTGGGGTCTACCTTGAAGAACTCCAGGTTTAATTTAATAGATCACAGAACTTAAATTCACTGCAAAAGTCTATCGGTAAAGTTTGAATTGAAGAAAACAATGTGCCGGAAAAAGTCAATTAAGATTTGATAGCAATCCTTTTTGCCAAAATATATGAAAAGCTGTCTAATGTCTAGGGAAATTCGAGGAGATATTTTTTAGTCATTTAGAATATGTAATTTTGTAGTGTTTAAATTGGAATTTTATATTGTTCGTGTATATCTGTATTTATAAAATATGTGACACTTGAAAATGGACAGTACTTCTAGTAATTTTGTGTATAACACTTTACATGCTTATTTATTTATATACAGACTTATATTTTGTTTATACTAACTGGTGGTTTTGTTTTACCCTGGAATATTTTTTTTCTTAAACCGAACTGGTGATTTATAATAGCATGGAGGTTTTGAAAGGAATCATGACCGTTAATAATTCTTGTTTGAATAATATATAAAAGTAAATGATTTATTTTTTATTGCTATTATTTGTTATATAAAAATGTCCTTTAATTATTCTTAAAGCTGATAATTACGTTTTTGTTGGTTATAATAGCAAATATATTGATGAAACCGTAACAGATAAAAAAAAAAGAAAAGATTATTAAAAACAAAGGAAATACAGAAAAACAAATCGTGAAACTGAAAAATAAATGAAGAATACAGTTAAATAAAAAAAAAGGAAATTGTATTCAAGGATGTACGTGAAGGCTTGTCGGGGTAGAGCGTTTATTGTTTATTTTAACAGTGTTTTTGAAAGACAGTCCTTAAACGAACTTTTTTTCCTCTTCTTTCTGTTTCTTATTATCATGATCCATTCAAGAGCCTGTCTCAGAGGAAAGTAAAAGAAAGAGGCCCTTATTATAATAATGATTGATAATTAGTTTAAAAGCTAATTAGAAAACGCTGAATTGTAACCTAATACTTTTAAAAAAAACTGGAGTGTTTTCCAATGTCAATTATGATTTATTATTCCGATGACAATTTTCAAAATGAAATTACTTCTAATTGGGTTGATTTGTATGAAATTTCCGTTTTCACTTTATGAAATCAAAGCATTTTTATTCAAAATATGTACCCTTATTTTTTATACACTTTACCTTAATTTCTATCAAAATTTCGATCCCAGAGTTGAATAATTCATGGTTTTGTGATGAAAGAAATTATGAAAATTCACTTTTTACTTCATTTAGACAAAATTTACCCATAAGGAAGTTGTCCGAATTTCAGAACGGTTGGAAATCTGTCGGAGATATGTCAGGCGAATTTGGTGGGTGTGGGAGGACTTCGTAACTCTTCGTTTAGTTTCTTCTCTGCCTCTCGTGAATCGTGAGGTCTGGCGTTGCGTATAGTATATAAACATAGTTAATCGAGTATAGGTTCCTTCCGATTAACCAATGAAGGTAGATTTTTGTTACGTTATGTCTGGCGAATTTGGTGGGTGTGGGAGGACTTCGTAACTCTTCGTTTAGTTTCTTCTCTGCCTCTCGTGAAACGTGAGGTCTGGCGTTGTGTATAGTACATAAACAGTTAATCGAGTATAGGTTCCTTCCGATTAACCAATGAAAGTAGATTTTTGTTACGTTATGCCAATATCCATGCAGTAGAATAGAATTGAAAAAATACATTATTTTGGGACCAACTCCCTTTAGAATAAAAAATATGAACAGATAAAGAAACATAATATATATCTGGCCAGAAAGCTCCATAGTAATACAAATCAGGAAGTGTTTAAAAAGTGCCAAAAAAAAGTAAAATTATTAAAAATACAATGTGTGTATACAAAGTACGATGTGGATGTGATAGTTTCACCTCTGGATATAAAGGAGGTAATTATTTTTTAATTGATCTGTTTCAGCAACTTAAAATTTCTCAAACATACGGCGATCGTTGTAACCAGAGATGTACAAGATAACCCTATACAAAGTATTTGAAATACAAAATGCAAGGTGCTTTTAAATTAAGTATTTCAGATACTAGATACAAACTATTTTCTCGAATGGTATATGAAATATTAGATACAAATTACCTATCTTTTAAATACTTTTTAAAGAAAAAATACTTTTGTAAGAAAACAACATTTTTTGAATTTAAGTTTATTTGTTTTACATGAATTATTTACGAAATGATCGCGTTGATTGTGCAAATGTGACAAGACAAAATATTATATTTTTGAGGTTTAAGTAAAACCAGTTCTTCAAACAATTTATCACTTATTTTTCTTCGATGAGGCCTCATAATCATATCCCCAAAAGAGAAGAGTCGCTCCACAGGGGCAGAACTTGGCAACAGGTGTTATATTTGAAAACTATTTTTTTATTGTAGTATAAGAATTTAAGCTGGTATCTTTATTATTTAGGTATTGTAGTGTTTCTAAACCAGCGGTGGTGCCAGTAGACCCCGTGCCTTCGCCACTTGCAATAGAGGAATCAGGATCCCCTAAAAACATGTAATAGGATTCATCTTTTGACTTTTTTTTTATATCACCTTCAATATTGTCTAAAGCCTCCGATTTTTGTTTTTCAGATCAATTAATTTTTCGTGTTTCAGGCTGGCTAAGTCTTTTAAATATTCTTTCTACTCTATTGGTATCTATTTCATTTTAAAGAACGGATGTGACACTGAGGTTAATATTGCATAATTTACTGCAGGCTTTAACCGCAAAAACTTAACGCTTAAAACGTCTGTTTAGATTTTCTTCAATGACATCTAGCAGAGAGCTGCGTGTTTCATGTAAACTGCGTGTTCAGTTTTATCTATGAGGACATTTATTTAAATTTAATATTACCATAGAATCTTGTCACATTTTGTGAATAAATGCATAGATAACTATTACTAAAATATTTTAGCAAACACTATTTACAAAAGATACAAAACAAAAGGTATTTAAATACAAGATACAAAATGAATTTTTAAAATGTATTTTAGATACAAGATGAAAATACGTATTTTGTATCTTGCATCTGTATTTCAGATACTTGTATCTCAAATAAGTCACAACTCTGGTTATAACACCCTTCTCCTTATGTTTCAACGGTAATGTTTCTTGCTGCTCAGCGTTCCCAATGCTCAAGTTTAAAATCATAAAAAAAAATATAAAAAGATACACGAATATCGCACTTTTCATGGCCATGTGTGGCGGCATACTAAACAATGTTCGTTGAATTGTAGAGATGGTAAATATTATCAAACGAGAAAAGATCAATAGCAGCTCATTACAATCTGTAAAGAAAAACATAGTAAACAAAATAATTCACTAATTACACTTTGAAGTGTAGAAATAATAAAAACCGACATTTCAGGTGAAACGACCCAGCATTTCTAAATTTATTTCACGGAAGATAGGGGAATACTTGTTATAGTTTCATCTGACCTAAGTTCACTTGACTTACTATAATTAAGTATTCGATTTTCCATATTAAATTGTACTACTTACTTTATGGATCATTTGTCCCAAATCAGAATTATAAAATAAATTCAAGGACTTGGGTGAATCGCAACCCTTCTTACGGAGTAGTTCGTAAGGTCGCCCGTGCATAAAGAGAATTCTGAAGAGAAGTTAAATTAAAAGTCTTCTGGAAAAGGGACTAATTGAAGAAAGGCTAGGGCGCTTCTTGGTATTTAATATCATTCTAAATGACCAGCACGTCATCTATCATTTTCTATCTTCATATTTACTAATTGTCTCTACAAACACTCTCTCTCTCTCTCTCTCTAAGTAATGAAATTAAAAATTAAAAAAAAATCATTCTTCTATTTTCATATTTCTTATACTAATTTAAAACCTTGCTTCTACTTCAAATCCCGATAATCTACCAAGTTGTCTGAAAAGAAGATGGTCTCGTGACCAGTTGGCAGTTTCTCTAATTGCCTTTGTTTATCAGTCCTAATATTGACGTGCTGTATTATTTATTTCACTTGTTACTTTCAATAAACAAGTTAAAAAAAATATAGATATATATGTCTTTTAAATTTTCTTGTCAAGTAAAAAAATCATCTATTAAATATTTCTGTACATTACTATATATAATACAAATTTTCAATCAATACACATAAATTCACATTGGTGAGGAAATGGTGTTTTGAGCAATGTTGAAAATATTTGGGTGCAGTCAATAGATTTCACACAGATATATAGAGCTTATTTTATTTTGTCTCGACGTTTCGGCCTAATTCTTAGGTCAACACCACGATTGAGAATGAAATAAGCTTATTTTGTTTGAGAATTGTGTATCGTAATATTCTCAACCCTGATGTTGGAAAAAAGATTAGGCTGAAGAGTTGGCACAAAATAAAATATGCTTTTCTTATTCGTTTATAAATCGTTGACAGTATACCCGACCATTTTCGATATTCCTCAATATACATTAAAATATATCAACAAATGTATTAATATGTCTCGAAACGCTTATAAAATAATTTATTCAAGATAATCAACTAATCGTCCAGGATCCATGGTCCATTTTTTCACTTGATTAGTATCAAGCTGAATCTTTGTGAATGGCTTCGTTTCGATGATAATTATCTAAATTATTTGAAAACATATTTGTCCTACGAAATGTATGGTTTGATCAAAGAGTCCCCTCCTTCCGATATCTATCGATAACGAAGTCAAAAAAGAAGAAGTAAAAAAAACAGCTGGTTAGTAATCATTTTTGATGACCTCGTTATCGATACACGTTGGAAGGAGGGGACTCCAACATACATTTTGTAGGACACATATTTTTTCAAATAATTTTGATAATTATCTTGAGATTTAACAAAAAAAACCCAGTTAGTAATAAATTAGTAGAAATACGTCTTAAGATGGAAAACATGATTTAGCTCAGAACATATTTTATTTTTATTTATATCATTATCGAAATTATCTACATGTATTTACATTTATATTACGGTTCAATGGAGCGTAAATAACGTTGTTTACCCTCCACATATATACATAATTAACATATGTTAGGTTGATACGAAAGTGTAATTATTTCAAACTAGAGGGGTACCTCCTGTCCGCGTAATGGAGGACCAACACTCATTTTAAAAATTATACAACTGTTCTTTTCATTGTATTAGTTGGTACTTAACGCTTTTAGTAGAGCTCTCCCGATATTATTCTAAAATTTGAAGTCCAGTTTCGTACTTACTTTGCCCCCTCCCCCTTATCCTTAGTGACCGTATTGAAGTACCAGTATTTTTTGCGAATTGTTTTGAGAAATCGAATATTTATCATACTTGACACTACAGACCGATGTGGTCCTTGGCCTCCTCAATAACCCTTCGTCAGTTGGCTCGATCCTATGCAGCCGCTCGCCAGTTCCAAGTGTTAATTAGTTGGTATCTCTGGCAACAGTGTCATGCCATCTAAGACGAACTCTTCCTCTTCCTGTGGTTCGATGGAGCCTCCCATCCACCAGCTTCTTGGTTACTTCCTCTTCCAGCATACGTGCAACGTGACTAGCCCAGCGCTAGCGTTCGCAACTTGTCCTACGCCTCCAGGTTTCTTCGACTCTAACCGGTCCAAATATTCATCGAAGGAACTTCCTTTTGAATATAAGAATTTATCTCTCCTCATTACTTTTAAGGGTTCAGGTTTCTGATCCATATATGAGGACTGGCCTAGTGAAGGTGTTATACAAGCGACACTTGGTACGGCGAGTGAGGAGGTTCTTAGGGTTTTTTTAACATATGAGATATGTAGCGACTCTATATCGTCATCAGGTGGTCAGTTGCCCTTCAGGTCTTCTGCCCGCCCTTTGATCTACACTCCAGGGATTAGAACAAAAAATATTTCTGAAACTAGAATGCAGCCAATCGTGCGTTATTTTATAAACGTCGATAAATTTTTCATATGACAGGTGAAAGTACCTAATGAATTGTAATTTATCAGTGTTACGAGTATTCTGAGGCCAAAGTAGCACCCGTTAGCTTTTTGATGAGGCGCTGACTGGTTTCTCCAGAGAACTTACTATCAACCCCACATATTCAAATAGGTCGACATTCACAGAAGTGAATGGGCCCAGTACTACAGGTTATGGGTCTGCTGCTTCTCCTCCAGGTCCAGCTCTAATATACTTGGTCTTCTCCTGGTGAACGCCCATCCACACCTTCCGTTCCTCCGCAGCTTCCACCAACCTGAGAAAAGTATTTTTAAGGAATTCAAAGGACCTTGCTATAATATCTAGGTCACCAGTAAAGCCGAGGATTTGTAGAATTTGCTTGCAGATGGTGTCAGAGGCCAGGTTGAACAGCAAACAGGCGAGGCCATAGCCCTCCCTATCACCTCTAGTAGATTCTAACTGTGAAGACACTCAATTGAGTATTTGAGATTCAATAAAATAATGATTTTTGTTTAATTTTAGGATTAGTTACTAGGTAAAAAATTGTCAACCTTATGTACTCTCTGTTGATGAAATAACAGTCTTAAAATCAAAAGGTAGGAATGAAGTGAAGTTTGTTTTTTTGTTTTTTTAATTCGATGTATAATATTTTATCCATTTAAATTTTAAATTTTCTTTTATTAAATACGTATTGTACCGACTTACAGGGGTCAGGAACAGTGGCCTTTTAAAAAAAATATTTATAACTTAAGAGATGACAGACAATGAGTCGAGCACGATAGAAGACTAACCAAAAGTAGTTCCTCCAACCGCCGCTTTGCGACGCTGTTAAGATATTACATCAATAAAACCTTTTTGCTAATTAATGGTTCAACGCCTTGGCTTAAGATGTTGGTGCTCTTTAGAGTCCGTTCGATCTTTTTTTAAAGTCAAAGAAGTATGATGATTAGTTAGGGAGGACATTAAAGCTTTAATTAGCGGAGTATTAAAGTTAGTCGAGGTTTTCGTCGATATTTAATTAATTTCATCAATACAGGTAGCGGTTGCTATTCATCCTCGGCCAATCCTGTTTTATGGCCTAGGCTCACCGACTAGCCAATGAAAGGATCCCTGGCTCCCTTCGACATTCAAAGCACGCTGGTTAATGCTTTTCCTTTTTTTCCCCCGGAATAGTTGCCTGAATAGATTGAATGGGAAGAGTTAGCTTCCCGCTTAAACCGCCGATTCTACCGTTTGTATGTAATGAGACACTCACTTTCCTGTCAAATCAATTGGCTTCGATAAGAAATCTCAGACTTTTGATATTTGAGAGCGCGATATCTTTTGTTGTTCCTATATAATTTCAGAGTAAAAAAAAAAAAAATCTTTTTCGATTATAGATATTTTGCCGAAATGTAATATACGGACAAAATATTTTTTTAAGTTTATTTACCTTAAAAACCTGTACTCATGAAGTGTCTCGAGTTCAGTACGTGGTAGAGACTGTAATGTTTATACTACAACGGTTGTGCTGTCAGGTTGTCACTAATGACAGCGATTTTTACTCTATTACTTTATATAGACTCGATGAGCCTCAAGAGGGTCTACAGATTCCACATGGTCCGTTTGTGGCTGTTTATAGCACATTAAATAATTCATCTGCTGCAGCCGGGTTTTAACCGGGAACCCTTTGGAGAGTAAGTCAGTACAAAAAATATTTGTTTTTCAGTTATGAAATAATATTTAGACCGTATTCTTTTCTATTCTAAAATGTCTGAATAATTGACAAATAATGAATTTGCTGGCTTAAATATAATAATTGGTATTGTGGCATTAAAGGGAAGATCAAAATTGTTTTCAAACAGAACCTCTTTCTGCCTTTGTTAATATTAGGCAAAGGGATGAGTTAACATTTTTGACTCTGCATTTAACATTTATACCATTGATTGCAGTGCTATGTAAGTAAAAATATAAATTAAAATAACCATAATTACATAACCTATTAAAAACCATTTTAAGATTTTTCTTCCTCAAGGTAGTATCCTTGGCCCAATCTTCTATACTGTTTATACAGCTGACATCCTAATACTATCCTTACCACGTATGCTGATGATTCATGTGTATTATCAGTCAACACCAATCCAGTTATTGCATCCCAAAGCCTCCAATCCCATATCACTGATCTTGAAGAATGGTGTCAAAACTGGAGAATTAAAATAAATTCTTAAAAATCGCATAAACTCACTTTTACCTTACGTCGTAAACCAATGACTTCCTGCCCTTCAGTATCCTTTAATAATATCCCACCGGTGCCCGTAGAACAGATCCGATACTTAGGGTTGCATCTCGACAAACGCTTAACTTGGAATCCTCATACTAGACTGAAAAGACAAGAAACCGCTCGACGTTTCAGGCTACTTCAACACTTACTAGACAAACGCTTTAAAGCCCCCAATTAATTAGAAAACTCTCATCTACATGACCATCATACGACCTATTTGGACTTACGGAGTAGAGCTTTGGGGCTCCACTAAGCCATCGAATTCCTCTCGTATCCAATCCCTATAATCCAAAATCCTTCGTGAAATCCTCAACGCTCCTTATTTTGTTAAGAATAAAGTCATCCATAACGACCTTAATGTCCAATTTGTTGCTGATTGGCCCGAACTCGATATCTATCCTTTCATAACAAACTTCATTCCCACTCAAACCCTCTAGTTTCAAACCTAGCCTCCCCTTCATTTCCCGATAATCCTCCGAGGCGTCTGAAAAGAAGATGGCCGTGGGACCATCTTAGTCGAACTAGCGATTTGAGTACTACCCATGGATAGTTTCTCTACTTGCCATTAACTCATGTCAATATGTATCACATAGCCTATTTACTTGATGTATTATTGTAATAGAGTTGTAAATATCAATAAGAAAATTTAAAAAAAAAAATGTTTCTCTTCGCCCGTTTGAATCCTTAAATTCTCCTCTTCATCAATATACTGTACAATATATTGTACATGTCGGTTAAGAGTCTTCAAGTTATAAAACCTCTTTAAATATATATTAGTATTGTTTTGTAGATTAGGAGTGTGTAGCTACATAATTGTGTAGAGCCATAGGCAGGAGGTTTAGCAGTCAACTTTTTGAATTAGACAAGAACTTTCTTACAACACTTAAAAAAAAAATCATCGGTACCTTTACCACGCCTCAGGAGGGTCAAGTGTTGGTGAGGCTTAAGGCAGGAAGCTCACCATAACTTGGGCAATTAGATGCCATAGGCAGGAGGTTCGGAAGTTGACTACTCTCACTAAACAGATAATTGGGAGCCGGGCAACCTCAGCCCCACAATGAGGTGTGATCTGTGTCCCCTGGAACAGAGCCAGCCCTTAGATGCCTTCATTGCTTCCTCTGGACCGCTTTATTATAGTTAAAGTAATTCGGTATAGTTTAGCCAAGTACGCTTGGAAATGGAGGTGGAAAAGGATGTGCTATGTTTTATATGATTCAATATATTCTAAATATTCTAATTGATTTTGGGATCCCAGAGTAATCATTTAGGATGATTACTCAATTTATTATTCTAACTTTAGTCTCAGTTGGATTATTTTCCAGCGGTCATTCCTGAGTTAACCACTTTACCAATCAATTATACCATCAATATATTATTCATAAAGATATAGTGCATCTGAGTTAAGTTAGCACCAAAGGAAATAAACTAGATATACGTCATTGATACGATTTTAAACAATATTCATAATGATTCGGTATATACATTGAGGATTACACTTAATGATTCAGATGAAATAGAGTTTTGCCATGAATTACATAACAGAGTTAAATTACGACTTATCTGTGAAACAGACCTATTAGGTCTATAGGTAGGTCTTCGCCTTGCCGCCTCCGGACATTCTGCGCCCTGCATCGTTCGCCGGCTTTCGTCTTCCGCGTCTTCGAGTCCTTCCTCTTCCGGATCCGTTCAGAGAGTCTTTCTCTTTTTGTTATTTCTTAACCCACCTTGACCATGTGAGCAAACCCTTTTTACCTGAGCGACCTATTTCTTTTCAAACCAAACAAACATTGGTCTTTGTGTAGAAACATATTTATTTTTATAATGCCGCCCGATACGATAAATAGATGAGAGTATAAACATTCAATTATTTTTATTGGTACTTGCTATTAGTTTTTTTAAGGAAGAGTATCATCCGAGGAGTTTAGGTTTTTAGTTTACTGCAGTGGCAAAATTACTAAATGGTTGATTTTCACCATGATGATAGTACAGATAAGGTTAAACCAAAATGATAATTTGGATGAATGTAAATTGGAATAAATGTAAAAGTGTAAACCATGTTGAAGGAATGGGTTAGTGCTTTACACTAATATGGAAGTAAAGGTAGAGTAAACAATGATAGTACAAATAAGGTTAAACCGTGACGATAGTAGGGTAAATGTAAATCAGCACGATGCGAGAACCATTAATTATGCAGTGGTAAATGTGAACTATGATTGTTCCAGGGTTAGTGTAAACCATCATGATATTGTAGGTTAATGTACACCATGCAAAAATTAGGGTAAGTGTAAACCATAATGATAGTAGGGTAAGATTAAAAATGATGATAGTGTAGGTGAGTGTAAACCAAGACGACAGTAAGGGTAAGTGTAAACGATGACGATACTGGGGTAAGTTGAAAGCATTAGGATAGTATAGGCGGGTGAAAACCATGGCAACAGAATATAAGTGAAAACCATGACGAAATTAGGCTATGTATAAACCATGACGATACAATCAATGTTGTAAACCATGACGAAATGAGAATAAGTGTAAACTATGACGATAGTAGGGTAAGTCTAAAACATAACGATAGCGGGGTAAGTTCAAAGAATTAGGATAGTATAGGTGTGTGTAAACCTTGTCAATAGCATAAGTGTAAACCGTAACGATAGTAGAGTAAGTGTAAACCAGCACGATAGTGAAGTAAGTCTAAAGCATTAGGATAGTGTAGGTGGGTATAAACCGTGGCAATAGAAGAATGAATGTAAACCATGACGGCATTAAGTTAGGTGTAAACTATGACGATAGTACAATAAGTGTAAACCGTGACGATAGTAGGGTATGTTTAAAGCATTAGGATAGTATATATAGGTGTAAGACATGACGATATTGGGATTTGTTTAAACCATGACGCCAGAAGGATTGTGTAAACCATGATGATTGTGTAAACCGTGACGGTAGTATGGTTAAGTGTAAACCATGATAATATTAGAGGTAGTGTAAACCATGAAGATAGTATGAGTGACTGTAAACCATGACAGTAGAAGGACAAGTGAAAACCATGACGACAGTGTGGGTGAAGGTGAACCATGTTTAATCATTTGGTAAAGTACCATGATTATTTTAGGGTGACAATTTAGGGGGATTGTTTTACCTTGACAATTTTAGGTTAAGTTTAAACCATGACGAAAATGGGGTAAATTTAAACTTATGATGATATTATAGGTTATTGTAAAACAAGACGGAATTATGTGTAAGTGTAAACCAAGACGATTGTGGGGTAAGAGTAATCTATGACGATAGTAGCTTAAGTATAAACTATGACCAATAGTGGGACACCTTTAGACCACGACGATAGGAGGTTAAGTGTAAACCACGACGAGAGAAGTATATGTGTAAACCGTGACGAGACTAGGATTAGCGTTAACCATGGCGAAATTAGGTTAAGTGTAAACTATGACGACATTAAGTTAGGTGTAAACTATGACGATAGTAGAGTAAGTGTAAACTGTGATGATAGTATAAGGGAGTTAAGCCAAAATTTCGACTAGGTTAGAACAATTATTTGAAATAAATCTGTAGCACTACAACCCTTGATGGGTCTCTAGGAGTGCATGTACTGTACTGTTTCTGAGCCAATAGTTATGTAGAGAGGTGAGTATCCTGAGATCACAGTCAAATGCCAGGTGGTCCCCTTAATTAAGAGTACCTTGTAGAGACTAGGAGGATGCGCTTATCCCACAGGCCCCATCTACTGCTGTTAATAGATTGAATAATTTATATGCCATTGTCGGGTTTCAATTGCCATTGCCTTCAGCTCAACAGCACAGCGGTTGGGGTACTAAGCTACGACGCACCACGAAATTATTAGTAGTAAAAAAATCTGCACTACAATAACGCATAAAGGTATTTAGGTTCACTACATTGTAGAGTATATGTTGTTACTAGGGCAACGTTTATACAGAACGGGGATTTGTCTGAGATCACGCTCAACCCCCTTGGATTGATTGGTTGAGCCACCCAATTACGCGTATCACCTTTACAGAAGCTGGGAGAAGGCCAGAAGGGTCTGTATATCGCATTGGATTCATCTGTGACTATTAACTGATCAAATTATTTATCTTCCACAGTCGGGTTCGAACCCGGAACCAAGAGCAATTCATCGGTCCACGCACTGAGCTGCCCCTCTCCCCCCAAAAATTAATAGTACACAATTATTGAACTTACGTTGATTCAAAATGAATTAGGCTATAATTATTGCTAGTGATGAATAGAATTTAGTTCTTTCGTATAAACAGATATTATATATTCTGTAAAAGTTAATATATTATATAATATATATTATAAATGTTTATAAATAAAATACATTATTATATTGAAATACTATTACTATATTAGTAAAAACAGAATCCTAATAATTTATTCCATCAACGTTATCTTTTAAAATTTTGTTTAAAAATAAATAAATAAATTACGGAGCTGAAAGTCTCCGCCATTAAACTAAATTTGCTTAAATTATATCGGCAATAAAGCTGAAAACAACAATTTCAACAACGATAAAAACTTTGGTTATCAACGCTTTTATGCTAATTAAAAGTAATGTAAAAATTAATAATAAAATGAGTCATTTCAATTTATTGCCTGTTATTATTAATGTTGTAATTTGATGAACTTATAATATTTAAAAAAAGTATGTTATTTATAACGTTAATACAAGGTCAAAAGCATTGTTCACTGAATATTATTTTACTAATTTTATATTATGATGACTTAATATTTAATCCTCTTTAAGTCACATATTAATGTAAGATCTAGTATTTATTTTTTGGTTATAGAACATTGTTTGAGAATATTTTCGATTGTTGATGAACAATTAGTTACAAAGTACAGTTTTCATCAATAATATATTTTTAGTAAATACATATATAATTACAATATTTATATATATTTCACTATTTATCTTCTTTTTTTCAGGTATGAATTTACAGTTTACGAAACATTACATCAGGTATTTATAAGACTTATTTTAAAATATGCCAACCTAATGATGATAAAATGATCAATAATAATAATAATGATAAAAATGATGAGAAATAATAAAGTGACATAAATGCATACCTTGTAGAAATGGAAGAATGAAAATTATGAAATAAATTATAAAATAACTAGTGAGAAAAAGTTAAGAGTAAGGTACATTAAGTAAAATTGGTGAGACATAAGAAGCATGGGAAACATAGTTAAATTAAGTAACGATATACAAATTTTTGACTTTTTATGTATTGAATGTTGAATAAAATTGAAATTTTATTTTGTAGAAAAATAGTAGGGAAAGTAAGGATAACAAATCTAAAAAATAACCAATTAATGAATGCCAAAATAATGAGGATACATTGATCAATAATAATAATGATAAACACTGATAAATAATGATGACAAATAATAATGTGACAAGAATGGATGCAATATAGAAATGGAAGAATGAAAATTGTATGAATAAAAAGTAAAATAACAAAAATTATGATATTATGTATAATTATGTTATTATTGTTTAAAACAAATGATGTATGAAGTATAGTATAAAAAGTTGAGATGAGAAGAATTTTATGATTCTGTTACAAAATATAATGAATGTCATTATTGGTGAAGAGAGAAATGGGTGTGAAGGAATGGAAAAGGAGAAGGATGGAGGGATGATAGAAATATTATAAAATACGTTCCAACCAAATAGTGGAGGCCGAGTCGGCGGTGACTGTCTAGTTTGAGTGACTGTCTGTTAGTTAACAACTGTCAACTGAAATCTTTGGCTCAAAAGAGGGCTAAAGGTTCTGTCAGGTATCTACCCCCACCAATCTGATAGGAGTAATTTCTAACGGAACTTATGATATAGAGGGATATTTGAAAAAAATAATGACACGTAATATGATCTTGAAAATACAATGTGACATCGAAAAAAAATAATATGACATAAGTGACATAAAAAGTATAATGTGGCAAAAAATCAGGTATCATTTGCTATATTGGCTTCACCGCCCAAGCCATGATCTCAAGGAAAAGTCAGATCGTTTGATATGGATAATATTTGATTAATAAAATGGGATGCCACCCTGAGATCGTTATAAACAATATATATTAATTCTTTATCATTAATTAATGAGAGACATATCCCTCTCTTCTCCAAAGGTTGACGTGGTTGGCTGACCAGGAGGATTTTATCAAATAAAGATCCTTTTTAATTTCATTAAATAACATTGTATTTATTTGTGCTGATCATGGTTACAAGATAACTTATAAAACTACTTACAAAGAAAGGGGAACGCTGTATGTGACTTGCTACTTCTCGACTATTGCTTCATTCAGTTCTCTGCATCTTCAGTTGACCGCTCCTTCCGAACAACTGGCGCTCATATCTTAAGGGTAAAGGTAATAAATCCTAAGGGACGCTTGTTGTATGCCCCTTACCCTATTTATCTCGGTACTTTTAATTTTCCAGATAGCGTCACTTATAGCAGATTAGAATTATCCATTGAACTGTTTTTCGCTTAAAACTTATTTGTGGTTAGCAAACATTTCGGCTTAACTTTTAGGTCAACTTAACTGTGTTGTAAAATACTAACAACAGTTGTCTAAGGTTCTTGATGTCGTTATTTTATTTTCAGCCCTTATGGTGGCATGAGAGTTTTGCTGAAACGTTGCTACAAAATGATTAAGTTTACTTTATTCCCATACATTACATTTAACACACCCCGGAACACTACTTTTACGCATTTCACGTTATCAATTTACAGATTTTGTTTTTTTATTATTCGTTTGTAAAAAATTTAGTACAAAATAGTTTTAATTATTTATTGATCATTTCTCCCTCTATAGTGCCTAATATTAATCGATTAAAATTAGTTCATCTAATTGATAGATTTTATTATTTATGTTAGTTTTTATTACGATCATGTAACACATTTAGGTTAATCATATAAACTGCTGTAAAAGACTCCCTGATTGGTCAAGGAAAGAGCCATCATTACTATCAGGTAATTTGGCCTTTTCCATATCATCCAGCTCAAGCCTCACTTTTTCTCTATAGGCCAATCATGGGGCTTTTCCCACCCACCCTGTGAATCCCAGACCCACTTTTGGTGAATATTTGTGTGTTGCCTGATCATGGTTGAAAATTTCTATCTATATAGATGTATATATATTATATGAGGGTTTGTGTTTTTTTTAATGGTCCTTATTGTCCATATGATGTATTATAGCCCCAAAGCTCTGTTTTTTATTATTATTTTTTTCGAAAATGATCAATTTCTCATATTTTTTATTTATGTTACTTAACTAATTAGGTGGTGTAAATTGTATTTTATAGAGTGCATACGAATTAAAAACATATTTTAATTATTGAATTTTCAATGTTTTAACTCTATGTCTAAAAGTCCGTTTTCCAACGACATTGGAACCTGTGAATACAATAGTTTGCATCTATACAATGTTTGTATATATTTCAGACTGTGGGCGTGCTGGAAGCAGAAAATAAAAGATTATGCCACTATGTTTTTGTTATATTTTCTAATAAATTATTATTCCTAATTAACTAGTTATTAAATATTTTAAAAATTATTATTATTAATCATTACTGATATTACTAATATACTTTACTGTTGCGGTCATTATTATAGTTTTACCTGAAAACCCAGGTTAACGGTTTATCTTTTATTTTAGCAGTTGTTCATGTTAACTTAAAATTTAAAGTATCTTACTGTTTAAAAAAATTAATATAAATAAAAATACTAAGGCCTTCGTTTTATCTGAATTCCCGGACAAAATGTAATGTTTTATCTGTTATATTGTGTTTTTTAGCTAGGATTTAAAGATTGTTTTTACTGCCTTGTTATTTTTTAGTTAGTAGTTGTGACGGCAATATAATCATCAAAAGGTTATACCGTGGAATTAGCGCTGATATCAACCGAATGCCGATTGGCCCATCTGTTAAATATCGTGACGTCGTTACATAGAGTTATTGAGAACGCGACCGGAATGATGAATGACCGTGGTAGACTATTCGAGGAATTCTAGATCGATCGTTCGTGAACATTCCCAGACGATGAATGAAGAGATAAAAAGAGAAGACCATGTACTTTCTAGCCGAGCATAAGAACACGGCAATCCAGTGTCGATGTGATAGTAGAACAGTGTTGTGAAAGAGTGGTGAAAATTGAGTTGGCGAACAGTAGTGCAGTGTTTGTTATAAAAGTGAGTACAGTCTATTACAATTGTATGTAAATAAATCATAATTAAATAAAATATATAATAGCGGTATATTTTTTAAACTAAAGAGTAAATAAGATGTTTCAGTGCATTTTTAAAATGGTATAACAGCCAGAAACGCTAGTTTATGGTTATAGATTATGTAATGTCATAATAATAAATAATTTGTAATATAATGAATTTATTTTTGAAATGTTGAACTATCATAGAGTTTCGATTTTTTAAGTTTATTCGTTTGTTTGGTTTGATGTCATCATACTACTACAAAAGATGCTTCAGTGAAAATTGCCTATCCAAGTATGATTCATATAGGGTTATATATCTAGTTCTTTATGCCCCCTCCGAAGGACGGCATACTCAAGGATTCTTATACTTCATTTAAGAATCCTATGGCCACCTTCTGGGGCGCAAACCCGTAATCTGGACATAGTTGGTTGTTAAGCTAATCACTACACCACAGGAGACCCCTAAAATGTCATAAGAACATACGAACAAGTATTACTAATTGCACTAATGGTTAATTAAAATATAAATGTGACTAGGATCTATTGAGCAATATAATGGTTTTCGACTCATTCGTTGTACCACTAATATAAATACCTTTACATGGAATTGCATATAAATAAATTTTTAAATATATTAAAATTAGTGTTACGTGTATAGCATGCTATAATATCCTTTAACATTAAGCTATTCGAAAGTTCGATATGAGTTAAAATTTGAGTATTGGTAAAGCAAATCATTCCTATTGGTTTTTGAATTCTTTTATTACTTATTGAAAATTTTTTAAAAGCTGAAACTTTTTAGATTTTAACTTATGTCATTATTCCCATAAAACTAAAAATATGACTTTACTTTAAAAAAAAAATTAATAATGTTGGAAATGGAACATCAGATATGTCGCTTCTGAATTAAAAACCTTCAAGCAATACAATTGATTATGAAGGCTTAACTCAAAATTGCTAATTATTGAGTTATTACGTTTGAAGGAGCGTTGTGATGTAACATGTTGTTCCAGTTAATGGTGCAGTATGCTATATCGTTAATGTTAAAGCAAACCCTTCTGTACCGGAAAATGCCTTGGTAGGAAGAGCAAAAGGAGTTGTGAGAAAGAGAAGAAGTAATAGCTAAGAAGACGATCGATGGCTACATCAGCAATCTTAGTAAGTGGATGAATGGGTTCGGCCCTAGCCCACTTAGCAATTTACAGTTCCATCCCCGATCCAATCCTGTTACGGTTATCATTAGTTTTACCTTTTGTCAATATAATCTGACTGTTTAAGATGTCCTCGCTTCTTGGTTCTGACGTATTAATTACTAAAGAAGAGTAAAGGATTAAAAGACGGAGAAGAATATAATCTTCGGATACTTTTCATTATATATCCAAGTAAAAATCTCGGTCTTTCTAAAACTAAATAAGTAATATTTATAAATATATTAGAAACATTATAATGTGACATACAATTATTTATTCAATTATCCCAGTGGGATCTGGAGACTATTTCTAATATACGATAATCATACATAAACATATTTAAAGATGAACGTCAAAGAGAACGAGGCAGTCTGGGATCAAATATGATGTAGTAGTTAGAATAACAACCTACTATGCTAAAGATTACGAGTTTGCAGTACGTTGGTAGCCTCAGGATTTTTCAATGATAGTTAAATTCGATGACTGATACTCGTTAAAGATGCCTATCCTAGTAAAAATGTAGGGCTCCTACTAATGTAGCATCTTTGGATTAGCCATAGCAGCATGAAGTAACGTTAAAAGTAAAAAATAACAAAAACGAATGTGGCAGAGAAGGATCTACATGGTATCGGACGTCCCAGGCGGTGAAGAGGTTGAGAATTTTAAGTAAATAAAACAAACCAATTTCTAAGCAAGTTGAGGTAGTTGAAATAGTAAATCTAGACGGTTACTAAAATTTTAGGGGGACAAGACTTCGATTTGTTTTGTTTTTTTAATTAATCTGAAATAGATAAAATTTTATTTTTAATCAGCAGTATAATCATAACCACTGCTAACCAAACCATAGTTTGGTTATGTAAACAGAATGGAAGACCATAGGGACCCGCTGAAAACGATGGAGTACATCCCAGGGGGTAGAAGGCCCCGAGGACGTCCTGAAATGTCGTACCTGGAATATGTTGATCGGCTAAGCAGGTATTTAACTATCATATAAAACCCATTTTTCATCTCTTGTGATCAACCGACTAAAAAATGCTTCCGTATAATGCCGATGAATCAATAAGTGGTATGGAGTGAATCGTACTGGCAGATTTTGAGGGACCCAAACACCTGCTCTGCTTTCTTCCTGAATGTGCTGCAAACGGGGATAGCCGACCAATGTTGGTTAAGAGTGTTTGAAAGTTTTTCGATTGGCTGACAAGTAATTGTAAATGTACCATTGCCTTAATTTGTTGTTCTCCTAGGTCCATAGTAGTTTAAAAGATCAAAATTACCTGATTTGAAATCAACTGCGTTACTACACTTGTGAAACTCAAAACGCATAGAATATCTTATATTCTATCTCTGTTATTAGGCCTGCCATTTCACCATCTAACGTCACTTTACGTGACATTGTAAAAAAATCAAAAAATCAAAAAATCAATGTATTACTGAAGGCTTACAACAGCACCGTTTAACGCCAGATTCACAATATTACTCAGATACAAATATTATTTTGAATATTGTGGACATTAAAAAATAATAATTAAAATTTTTTAAAGGAAGTTTGTTCGTTCCTTAAAACACAATTTAGAACGCTAGTGGGAAATTTAGAAGGATATGGAGCCGCAACGGTGACGAATAGAGGTTGCTATAAGTGTTGACATTGAGGTTCATTAGTAAGTGCTCCACCGCTAATAGCCAAGTCCGTTCAATGACTTCACAAAAGGGCCACTATTTGCTCATGACGGACGTCAAAGGGGAAACCTTAATTGCACATCTGTTAATTAGCCCTAACATCGGCCTAAGATTGCTCTCAGTAATCAGGTTGTATTTACTCCGTCCACATTACATAAACGTTGAGGAAATAAAACTGTAATTACTAGGCATGTTGTAATTTTAGGTCGTTCCTATTGATAATGTTGATGGTGGTTGGTTAGGTGGGCATGTTTAAATTTGGACTGTTTTTGATGTTTGTCTGATTTTAAATTGTATTCTTTTACATTTAAACAGTGAAGGATGACAACGGTAAATTTTCTGGGCAGATTTTTGTTCTCAAGTTTAAATAAATTGTGATACATGAATAACAATTGATCAAAATCTTTTACTTCCAACATTTCCGACAATTTTCGTTATATTCTAACACATTTAAACAAAACCTCGATAAATTATATACCTAAACATTTCTGGTGAATCACTCTATCTATTAGTTAAAACCGCATGAAAATCCGTGCAGTAATTATTGAGTTTACCGCGAACAAACGTGGCTGAGGACTTAAGTTTTATAATATGTATAGAAGTGTTGTATAAATTAGATATATAAAATAACCTTTATTTATCAACCGTTGCAACCGTTGACTCAGACATTACAGTCTCTACTACCTGCTAAACTCAAGACGCATCATGGGTCTTACAACTTTCATGAGTTGTAGTGACTAAGGTTTTTCTTTAGTAATAATTTATATTTAAAAATATTTAGCAAATAACGAGGATTATAATCTTACTATTTTTATCTGAAACTTTGACACATTTATCTATCAACGCTCTTTATTAAGCACAATCAGTACAACATAGACTTGTTTCGTTCATGTAGTGCAATTTTTCCTAACCGGTGTTCCACGAGAGTCTGTTGAAAGTTCAAAATGCACTTTTATGCGTCATAAAGTCCCATTTCATTTCCATTAGTAGAAATGAACACGAATCTGTTACGTGCTTTGCACATATGCAGTTTTGGAGTTATCTAAGCTTCATTTCTTTATTGTATTATCAGTTTTTTACCTTATATATGTTCATCGACTGTAATTTTTTTGTAATAATATTAATTTTATATAACTATATAATATTTTTTTTTGCGCCCGAATATTATTATTTAGACTGTTATATTCGTTTTAGGGGTTATATGAATTTTAGAAGTTAAGCAAGCAGGCAGTTAATTACTACTAATAGGACTTAGTGAGAGAGGTGATAAAGAGACAGCAACATGGTTACGGAGGATGGGTTTTGACGATCACAAGACACATGTATTACGCAGAGCCAGCCAGCGATGCCCTGACTGCAAATGACAAGGGGTAAAACATTGAGTTAAGGTTGATTTGGGCCGGAACGTGAGTCCAAAACAACCGACAAATATACAGAATCTTAATCTGCTCAACGCACTGCGTGTTACTCTGTTTGGCCGCGCATTAGGAATTCACTGGGGGCCGGCTAAACAACTTTCATTATTTACTTTTCAGAAAAGAAAGTATACCTCGTTTACTTTCTAACTTTTAAATATTACCTATGGAAGGTATATAAGTGTTTAGAGATCTTATTAAAGGGTGTAAGTAGGATTCGAAACATACTGTCTTTGTCTCACTCTAACTAATCACTGGAGTTAATTATTTGGTACGTTATACTGATCTTTTAAATTTTCGTGTTTTCAACTTTCACATTTCTGCTAAAGGGAGATTGGCGCCATTAAACTTTATTACTATATTCTGTCATCTTTAGGGATTTAAATCTTTGAGGATCCTGTTCGAAGAGATTCATCCATGTACCTTGATCTTGGGCCAGCTGCTTGCTGTTTCCTTAAAGTTTCTCCTTCAGGCCTTTAAATGCTAATTTTTGATGGCTACTGCAATATTCTATCATATTTTTAGAATCAAATATAAATGTTAGTTATTCGTTCCTGTCTTGCAGTATTTCCTAATGATGTATTCTTTTTTTTATTTATTTTTAATATTCATTTCTTATATAATTTATAAGAAATGTAAAATTACATTCTTTACCAAATAGACCAGTCTCAAAGTTAAAAACAATTGGACAAATTTAAATGTATCTTTAAAGAATCATAATGTACAATGAAAGAAAAAATATACAAAAAAAACTTTCAACAGAATGATGTATTCTTAATATCGCATAGGTTCAAATTGGGAAAATTCTTCCATCAGTTATAATATACTTTTTATACAAAAATATAACCTAAGACGCGAAGGGACATAAGACCCCACTATTTATTAGTCAAAGAAAAGGTAACCTTTTCTCTACTCCTAACCTTTATCGCTAACTTGTAACCTTGGATGGATGGTTGCAGTTGGACGAGATCACTTTTTAACTTGGTAATCCAGGAAGAAGAAAAGATCCTTGATGGAAAGATAAATAATACATGGGTACGAAGACGACCATAAAGAGTTCCACAGTTATTTGATTGTTTTAACATTCTAGAGAATATTCAATGACATCGATATTCTGAAATTTTGCAATTAATAAAATAATAGATTAATTTTTCAAGTTATACCATACAAACAGAAAACAAATGATGATAGCACATACTTTATTGTAAGTTTGTTTTCATGTAAATGAACCTTTACCAATATCAATTTAAGTACCACAATCACTCAATAAGCAAAACTAGATCTGTAAACTCTGAGCCAAACGGAAAAAAAATGGATTTTTAATTTCTAGTGATTAAAATCATAATCGACTAGGTTCGTAAACTTTTAACTTCTTCCAACTTACTTTTAAAATGGTCTTCAAAAGGAATCTAATTCCGAAAAGTGTAAAGAGCCTCGATTCTGTGAAGTGAGCTTATAAAGTTGAACTGTTCGGGGTTGGTTTCCATCTAGATCCGGCACTACCTAATTTTCTATTTATATGCAAAAGAAGAAAAATAGTGAAGCAAAGGGGAGAAAATATGAGTCATAAACAAACCTAGATCTTATACTTCTTTTTATCTTTGGGCCTAACGTTTTTTATTAACTACAACGTAACTTTCTGGATTAGTTTATATTTTTTCGGTTAAAGAGCTTCCGCTGTTCGTGAATATTCTATGAATAAGTGAGTCGTTATTTGTACAATAAAATGTAATGTAGGGCAGAGAAGGGCGTTATAGAGCTACTTCCTAGAAAACTTTATTGCATATTTTATCAGTTATATGAACAGATTCATTTATTTTTAATTAAATAAAGTAAATTGATCTTATATTCAAAAAGATTGTTTTCAGAAATATTTAATGTTTCTTCAATATAAGTTTTATTTCTACTAACATCCCAGTGTTATAGAAGTACTGGAAAGAATACTAGTATATAATCCTAATGAAGTTCGAACTCTTCAAATTTACAAATTCAAAATTAATTAAGCACTATAGAATTGTGTTCCCTTAAGTACGTATCTAGATAGTCATTATCTTTTTAAAAATCTTGACAATTCTGTCAAAGAGACTCATCAAACAGAGACAGCAATCTTGCTCCAACAATTGAGGCATAACAAGGTTGTACACGAACCTTGGTTATCGGTTAGGGAATGCTTGAGTAGTATATTTGGACTGTTGATGTGAGATGTGCTGCCCTTGGACTTCTTTGATGTTATTTTTCTATTTTAGACTCAAGTCTTTGCTTTTTTGGATTTTTCACACTGCATTCTATTTTATGATTTACGCCTCTTTTCGTGTTTTTGCTCATTTTTATTGAAAAATTTTATTGCTGTAATTATTTTATATATACCTGATTGGAATTTATATAGCAATTAAAACTATATAAAAATATCCGTTACTATAATAGTTAGTTTATTTACTGTATTGAATATTTTGCGTGTATCCTAACGAAACCGATAGGTTAGTTGTCCTGTGTTCTAGAGACTTGAGGCGTTTTGTAACTTTCCCTATTGCTTTAAAATTTATAATTTATGTATCTGTTAGAATTTTTGGTCATTTTTATCAATTTAATTTAATAAAAAATGAATTTCAGGATGTTTTTATACCTATGATTTTGAGATGCGATATTGAGAAATTATATACACTTGGTTGGATTCACTAGTTACAACTTATTTTAATATTTTTTAGTGTCAAGTTATTAAAGCATTAAGCTTACATAAAGTTTCCTTGTATATAGAAAGAGACAAAAAGAGTATTCGAATAAATCCAAGTTTATATCGTTTTCAAGAACGTTGAGTCCTCTATTGGACCGTAAAAAGAAGTAGAGATCTGTGATCTTATGGGCAGTAGGAACACATCGAATGGAAACTGAAGTGATGCGGAAGAATAACGAGAATAAGGACCAGCCATGCATGTTGTGTCGGGAGGAGATTGAGCCCGACATGTTATTATAATGCTAAAAGGACTTGGGACTGTTAATCCGAAGTGGCGAGGGAAGGGGAAGGGAGAATCAGGAGGGGAAGTGTGGGCGAGTCATTAGGCCGGCCAGTGTTGTGGAAACATCGTTAAACGGTGGCCGAGGTCCAATCAGCTGCTCTCCTGTCTCCAAGATGACCTCGCGGAATTATCTCTCCCCTCCCCTCTGACCTCTCATCCACCCCCTCCCACACTTCGCCTATCCCCTCCATTCGCTGTATATATATTTGCCCAATTACCGCCGGCTATATGCTCCCTCTTTTCCACTAAGCGCCCTTTAAACCTATTTGCGCAATTTAGCAGCTATTCAAGCCGTCCGAATGGCCTCGCTTACTAATGAGATAGAAAGCAATTTTTTCGGTCTTGTCACCCGAGGGAGATTGCAGGCGGTCGTTATTTTGTCCCATGAAAATTCATAAACCTCCATCGTGTAGATTCATAACATATAAGCTGTAAATACAAATATGAGAAGTATTTTAAAAGATAAATAGTTTATTCATTTTTCTTCGAAAAGTGTATTATTCTCAGATTTACTCTTTGGTTCACTGTAACCCTTGTAACAAATGAGTTAATGCCAAATTACTAAGTCCTGCGTACAGTGAAGCTTTTATTATTTTATAGTTTTGTCGACGTCTAAAATAGTTGTAATCCTACTTGTTGCGACACAAATGGGGGAGTTGTTCAGGGGGTCAAATTTATGATTGAACAAACCACACGACTCAAACTAGTAGGTTACACTTAGCCCTTTTCATCGTATAATACATTTTTAAGTTTTTTAAAATTTTAAATGCGTTTATCTTCTCAAGTGAATTGCATAGATTTCGAAAAATCTACCACAATACTTTACTATTTTTACGGGAAATTGTCAAATAAAAACCATGAAAACATGTTCCTTGCAGTGGAAAATTATCGAAAGTAACCATACAAGTCATTTTATGGAGTCATGTTTCAAAACGTTTAGAAAATCTTCGAAAAGTATACGGATATGTGGTAGAAGACAAAGATGTCTTTGGAACTACGCAGGTAACATCCAGCTCATTTGCGAATAGGATAATTTAGCAGAGAACGCCAAAGTACCATTAATATACACCAAAGGGTATAACTATATAAAATTTATAATGTATATATTTTTGAAGTGAGATTTTTTTAATTAAAGTAATGAAATACAAGAAGAGAAAACAATGTCTCTAAATAAAATTCAATAATCACTTTTAGCTACTTTGCAAAGGGAAAAATCGAGATATAACTTCAACATTCAATCCAAAATCAAGCTCGTTTGAAGAAAATTGTCTGTAAAGACCACCAAAGCAAATAATATTTTGTCATATGACTCAACAGTGAATAATTGGTCCTAAAACACATTCAAAGCACATTATACATTTTCCTCATGAAAAAAATGAGTGACATTGAATTTCAATCGAAATTCTGGTTATAATGTTTTAAGAAAGTTATATCGACATTTATGAACCCTCGAAATATGTTCATGGATGATTTGTTGAAATATTTTATTGGGCTTTTAACATGTTTTTCTTTTTTTCAATGCTTTCTTAACTATTCAAGATATTGAATGATAATAGTTGACCTTGATTATTTATGTGGAAGAAATTGGTCCGGGTGGAGGTCAATAAATTTATCTGAAATAGGGAGAAATGTTTATTAAATAGCCAACGTTTCGACCCACATTCCAGGTCTTCTTCGGGGCTGCCGAGGGAGGGGGTGGGGGTCCCAGTGTAAGTCCGTCACTAGTTCCGGTTAAATCACTGTCTAACGTTAAACATCTGCAGTCTGGGACTAAGGCCCTTTAGAATAACAAACATAGATAGAAAAAGGAACACAATCTTTATTTGCCCAGAAGGCTACATAATACAAATCATAAAGTATTTATAAAGATCCAAAAAAGTAAAAATAAACTTAAAAAATAGAATAGGACAAAATGTACTAATAATGAAAAGATATTTGGTAATTAAAGAGAATAATTAAATCAATAATAACAGTTAAATCCATGAGCTATGATGTAATAATTTCTTTACACAATGCATTCTTTACGAGAAAAAAAAATTGTAATACTGATTCATTTAAGCAAATGACTAACCTGCTTAGAGAGCATCTTTTTGGGAAGCCAGGATGTTGGAAAAACAAGGATTTATAGGATGATAGTGAAGAATCATGACGGATGATATGAGGATATGAGTTCCACACTGTAGTGGAGCGGGAAAGAAAGGATCTTTCGAATGTTTCGGTTCTGTGGGAACCAGTATAAAGATCGGAAAGGCAATGTCTTGTGCTGGCCTGAAGATTTGAAATGGGGGAGAGTTTAAGCTTATAATTTATAATTATAATTTGCAGTGCATCTGTTATAAAAGAAAGTTTATTGTCAAGTAACGTATCTCATATGTAACTTATTAATTTCGTTTAAAAACCTTCTTATTTTTTGTTTCATTTAGCAGGATTTGCAAATGATAAGAACAAAAAAAGATACATTTTTTTTCTGTTTCTTGAGCAAACCCCTTAGAATTCGTAACTAACCAGAATAGAACGCTTTCGAACTTATACTGAAGATAGATTAGTTTTATATAAAATGCTTCTTCTAAATCAACAAGGAATTTGAAATGAAAATTATATTCTTAACCCAGTTTATCCTAAACTAACATTGCCGAGTGACTTTTGTTTGCATATTCAAGCCCCGGAGGCTAACTTCTGGAATATTTATCAGATTAAAAACAAACCTCCAACAAAATTCCCCACGACGTTGGCTAAATGATGCCTTTTATTAATATTGAAATTTTAACTAGTTTAAACTTTCACCAGTGCGGTGAGGGTGGACCGTGTATCTCCTACTCCTCGAGAGGAAGCATTTTTAATGAAATATATATCACTTTTTAGATCTAATCTATAGTTTATAATAATGAAAACATCATGGATCGGATGTCGAAGAAAAATTACTAAAATAGAAATATGGGATCGGTGTGGCCAGTGGTATAGAGATGAGTTGCCATTCCGATGATTCTGTGTTCAAATCCCGCTCGCTGGCAGACTTTTATTTAACATGTTAGCGGCTGGAGGTGGATCCTATGGGATCTATGACCCACTTGGGACTCACACAGCTTCTAAAAAGTGGTTACCCAAAATAAAAGGGAAAATCTGGCGATTAAACTCGATCTAGGACAAATCACCTTCATGCACAACCGTTGTCTAAGAAACACAGTGCACTCTACCACGCACTGAACACCGGGCCCTTTATGGGTTTTTGTATTTTTTATATGTTTTCTAGCGATTCGAAAATAAAGTATTGCGCTGAATATTTGGTCTGAAAAAGGATGATTTTATGAGGACCTCTGGAATAATTCAGAAGATTTCATAACGGAGAAATGTTGAACATCCACCCAGTTATTATATTTAAAGTGATATCGATGTAAAGATTAAACTAGGCTTCTAAAGCTTACGAGGATAGTAACGAACAAATTCCTAAAACGTTAATAAATAATAAGCCGACTGGTAAGTGTCCTAGGGGTAAGCCGAGCCGTAAATGTGAGGATTGCGTCCAGAATGACCTAACGGATTTATTTTTGGTTAGTGGTACACGGACGAGGATTCGTAAGTAAAGATTTGTAGCATCGGTATCGAGCCTTCGTGTTCGCTATGCCTTATTATTAATACTAAACAGGAGATAATTTGGAAAAATATTCAAGAAATCTTGTATACGAATGGCGGAAGCGATGATCGCATCTTTAACGGTTTATCAGGCGTGTTTCAAGTTCTACCAAATATTATTGTTGAAACTGAAGCATGCATAGCCATCGCAACCTCCTCGAATATGATCCTAACACAATCCACTTTGATTGGTGTTGTGTATCTGGTGTGGGTATCAGAGTATCAACAGCTATCTGATTTTGGAAGGGAACGAGGACGTCTTCCGCGTTCATGTTCTTGTTAAACAATATTTGTTAATGCCCAATGATTCATTAGCAGCTTGCCACTTTCTTTCTTGTAATGCTAGTATTATCTTTCCCTTCTTTGTTTTTTGTTGTTTATTTAACGTCACTTTCATAACGACTATGGCTAATCGGACGATGCTACATTGGTAGCTCTAAATGAAGACTAGAAAAAGAATAAATAGACTTGAATGTATTTCTATATTTCAGGAACACCTGCAAATAAGAGGGTGAAGAATCCTGAAGCACCTTAATTAGGAACACTGGTGTCAACATTTTGTTTATAACTAACTAACAATTTCCAGTAAATTAAATATCGATACCAATCCGGGCCTGATACACAGTTTTCTCCCCAGATTCTATTTTCGGTATAATAAAATTATTAAAGGACATTTCTTTATTTTTTTTATTTCTCTTTATTAGATTTAAAGTTAGCTGTTTGATTTATAAATGTTTGTATCTACTCTAATAATTATAGCGATTCAAATTAATATAAAATATATATAAATCTAATTCTATGAAATAATTATTTGGAGAAATCTACATTTTATTGCCGACCGAAGAGAAACCTTTACTTTAAACTATTATTTCAGTAGAGACCCAGACTCATCTTATTTTTTTTATTCTCTCCGCAGTTTGAAAGTTTTTTTATTCGAGATCATTTTATGTTTTTATGTTTATTACTTGTATATATATATATATATATTTTACAATTCATACTGCCGAGTTTACGATTATGTTCTGAAAATAAACGTATTTGAAAAGGAGTCGTTGTAAATTTATAGGAGATAGGCTTTTATTGTCTTGTTTCTCCAGTATCCTTTAGCATTGCCTTTTAGTTTTTTAGGACTGAAATCAAAATTTTAAGGGGTTTATATAAATAATAAGTGAATTAATATATATGATGTTCAAATATAAACGGGAATTATTAAAAGGAATATAATGGCCTGACTCTCTCTGATCTTTTTAAATATAACGGTTGTGATTTTTAGATATTATTTAATTTTTATAAGCCTATTCAGCAAGGAGATGATAGTAATCTATTACTTATATGTATAAAACATCAAATGAAATTGAGGAACTGAGGAGAAGAAATCTGAGTACAAGCAGAAATTAATATAATAAGAATAGTAATTTATGAAAATATTTATTTACCCAGCCTATAGGAGATAAAAATATATAAACATATAAAAATATAAAATCCAATATGCAACCAATTAATCCAATATTAACGTTAATCAGCATCCAATTAACTACGCACTCAGACTCTGAACTCAAAAGTAAAGGAGTCGGGCGCATTGTGTTATTAGAAATAAATATAAATAATGGTAATGAGTATAAGTTATACCAATAAGTAGGTATAAAGTATATGACTGCTATAATAATCATTAGTACAAATATAATTTATATCTTGTTATGGTCACAGAGGGCGAATATCGTCTACACAAATATTTGTATTTTATATAGACACTTGGTAGAAGTATACAATAATTTATAAAACTAAGGAAGTTAGATCTGCCATAAAAGATGTACAACGATACTTTCCTTCTTCTAAAAATGCCTTCTCTTTGTATTCTCTTTGAATATTGTAACGGCCCATCTTATTTTACTCACCGCTGAATGAAAAAAAGTCTGTCGATGTTAGTCCTGTTCATTGCCTGAGGTTTTTCAACCAGTGATGCCTGCGACATTGACCTCTTTCCTTCAATCTTGATGTGATTAACTACAGCAGGTACTTTTAATTAACTACAGTACTTTTCATGTAGACGAGGAGATAGTTGACTAGAAGATCCGAATAAGAAAGAAAATAGTTGGGGGTGCAGTCATATTAAACACTAAATAAGTGGGTACTTATTTTATTTTGTGCCGACGATACAGTACTTTTTATATCGCATCTTATAACCAAATTATGCCAATTCATATCTTTGATGGTTTCCAATATCTCGAGTGCGTCTGTATTCGCTGTAATATTCTTTCGTTTTTGATATGGTGCATCATTGTAACTCAGAGTATACGCCGGTAACACCTCATTCGAATGCTTTGGTGCTTGAAGCAATTGTGGCTAACCATGCCAATGATCAGTATGATAACACGTATCGTAAAGAAAAGAGTACTTAAAGAAGGGGGAGACCGAAGCTGAGGTGGTCGGATGGTGTGGACTGAAACACGAGGGATATCCTGGGTGTCAGGAAGTGAATGACTGCTGGAGAAAGCTGCTGGAGGAGGCCACGACTCGTCATCGAGTTGCAACGTTATGAAAAAAAATTTAGATTGCTTGTAACTTTTCTTTATTAGTTAAAAGCATTACTTGTCTACTCTATACGAAACCATTTTTCAGAATATAGATTTAGTTTATATAGATTTACGAGAGTAAAATGTACCCATTTATAGGCAAGACGATCCCTAAATCATTCGAAAATATATTTTCGGCTAGAACATTAGGAACGAAAGATGAACCACTGGAGAATCAAGGAGGCTACGCTACGTGGATTTCTGATCCTAAACTCAGAGTAAGTAAAGAAAAGCCATCATGGCAGCTTTGTCATAAGAAATATGAACTTACGGATGCTTTTTATTGGGTGTCACTTATCTTTTTTGTTGCATCTTGGGGAAGTATTATATTTTCATTTCTTCTCAAAATATATTCAATTTCCGATATGCCTCCCGTAGGAGTTATGCAAATATACATCGTAGAGACTCGTATGTCGAAATGCTGATAAGGCAAATAATCCGATATAGAGAAGAAGATGTATTCCATTTCTAAGGTACATAGCAAGTGAAATGGAAGTGGGAAAACAAAGGGAATGGTGGCAAAGACGGAGCGGGAAAATGGACGAGATCAGATGGGCTGGAGAGATCAAAGAGATTTATGACAGGTAGGGTAAAAAGCCTTTCTTTCTCTTCTCCTTTCTCCTCCCATCCTCGTGTTCTCCCCCCTCCCGTATTTAAAGGAGGCCTATCACTATTCTCTCTCCCTTATTTTCCACTCACTACTGTTTTATTTATGTAGGGCTTCTCAATACATATGCTAATTTTTTCCCCTTTAGCACTACAAAGTATTTCGTATTTTAACTTGCATTCCACTTGAATCACTGCTTATTCTTGTGCAATTTTGTGTACTTCGTTTCAATTTAAATATATACTAGAATATTTTAGAGGCACGATTCGGGAAAAAGCATCCTATGCATTGGATCACATTACAAAAGAATTGGAAATGAACCCAGGAAAAAATATTTGTTTATGTAGCAGAATACCTTCTTTCCTGTTCTCTTTGGATGTTGGCGATTGAGAAGTCTTATCTTATTTTACTCACCGCTGCACGAAACATGTCTACCGATATTAATCCTGATAGCTGAATATATTGTTGAAAATTGTCTATCTCGTATGGATTTTCATGGCGTTACTTCTGGAACAGCGTGGATAATTCTAAGTAACTGATAAGATTCAGAGTACGAAAGATATTGTGGTAAATTATTTATTGTGGAAAGTGGTTGGGGCTTATCCAGCCTCTGTAAATGGCTGCCCTTAATAGAGAAAAACTTTGCGGTTGAGCTTGATTTAGACTAGACGAATTCAGTTCCCTGAACAAGTGTCTTAGAAGTTAGAAGTAGAGGTAAAGGGTTTTTTTCTAGTTGTAAACAAATAAAAATTACATTGTTTTTACATGAGAATATTTTATCGTACTTCAACGGAACAATAAAATACACAATTACATATTTTTATAAAAATATCGTTGTTAATACATAATATTTACCTTGTAAGAAAAATCTTGTTAATGATTCAGGGTGAATAGGGTGTGATCGTTCTTATTGTAGAATATAATGGCATAGAAAAATATAATTGTATTCTGGAACCAGGTTCCTTAAGAATAACAGAAGAGTAAAAAATTAATTGAATACATATTTGGCGAAGACGCTACATTATAAGAATTATACACTATTTACAGATCTACCTGAAAGTAAATATTAACTAAAAGGTATGTTCTGGTCAAGGAAAAAATTAGGATAAAAATCTTAAATAACAACAATCAAGTTGTTTGGTTTAAGTTGATTTGATTTAGTTGATAGTTTGGTTGAAGAATGAACCAAGAAATATTGTCTACGGATGAAGGGGAAGAATAACTCGTCATAGAGGTGGGACAAATGATAACTCCTCGAGGAATGGAAGACAAACCACAGTGATCAGTTTTACATCCCTAATCACATTTTTCAAAGTTAAATTTTTCAAAATGTAATTCGTATGAATGGTTATATTGTCTGGAATAACTTTTGTTTGTGTTTTATTTTAAAAATGACTTTTAAAATTTATAAAAGTACATTGTAATCTTACAAAAAATAGTTCATAGGTTTAAAGGAATACCCAATATCTCGGGTTCGCAGCCCTACAAATTTTTAAAAGTGAGTAAAAAGTCCTTTCTTATGTCGTACTTCGGAGGGGACGTAAAGTTTACGTTCGTTTTTTGTTTTGTTTAAGGTTAAGTAACGAAGGGGACGAGCTTTTGCGTATTATATACTCCTTGAAGATCCTTTTTATTCCTAAATATGCAATATTTATGAGTCCTATTAGTTGTAGAAATATAAAGTTATGATAAATGAAAAATGAAACAAATTTGAGATGGAGTTAGGTTCTGTTGTGTATGGAGCATATAACGAATGAGAACTATTAAATATGCAATACTTGTAATTGGTTATATGTATGAGGTTTGTCCTTTGTTTCTCTAATCAGTCGTTTTTTACGTAATACTATAACTACTAGCCTGATTCTGTTGAAATGTTTAAATGCATACATCGCCTTCTCAAGACTGCCTCCTCTTCCTTCATTGGATATAGAACGGACAGACGGAACCTGCTAACTCCAGGCAACTTCTCAATTAGTTGCCCCTGAGTTACGAGGCAAGTCAGGGAAAAAGTCTACTCTTGCCTTGAGTTGGTAAAAGGAGTGGGGGTTTAGACCGACCTAAAAACCACTATAAGATCCGGGTCATGATGAAAACCTGGCAAGAAAGAAGGGGCTGTCGAGGGGGTGTGGTGGTCGGGATCGCCCCCCCGTGGGCAATCTAAAATGAAACAGGAATTGGCCTTAAAGTAGAACTGAACCAATCTTAGTTTCTTCACCATCCCACTCACTCTTCCAAATACATTCTAACAGCTCCTCCTTCACCTTAACCGATTTAGACAGCAATAGATCTCTATAAAATAAACTCTTTAAATAAATAGATATATAAAATAAATAAACTTTTATGAGTTAAATGTGTATCGGATGGCTAAATATATATTCTTTCACAAACAACAAAAGTTCAAGTTTAAAAGGATTAATTAAAAATTCCTAAGATAGTTATCTCCGCTCCGTTGCTTTCTATCATGTTTTCTTAATACTTAATTTAAAATTTGTTTTTGCTATCTTCTTTTTTTATCCATATTGAATTTTATCATGTTTATTGAATGCTTTAGTTAAATGAACTCGATGTAAATGAATGAATTAAAAACCTAATTAAAATTTTCTGTAGTTTAGAAATAATAATTAATAAGCTAGTTAAAAGAAAAACATCGCTGCTTCAATGTTGGAAAAAAAACTAATTATTCAATAAACGTTGTGACCAGGTTTATACGTTTTAGGCCCAAGATCTAAATGAAGAAATAAAAAATAAAACGCCCCATAAAACGAAATTATATTATTTCAACAACGAAACTTAGCAGAAACAAGCATTACACAGCACCATAACAGAAAATATTACCTATTTCTTGGCCAAATAAAAAACTAAATTGTGGCATGTCATACATCCACACATGACAATAGTTCGCCATAAAATGAGTCCACAGATAGTAGGTAGGTTTCAAAATCCCTGAAGTGTACGCCGATCGGTAACAGCACGGGACAACGAGATAAGGCATTAAAAATAAAGGTATTCGAAAGTTGAGTGTAGTTATAAAAATTAAAATTTGGTTATTGGTAAAGGAAATGATGGTATTGAAATACTTTTAGTAACCATTGGATAATTTTTAAAAGCTTGAAACTTTTTCGATTTAACAAAAACCAACAAAAAGGCTTTGACATCTGCTACACAAGGCTTTACTTAAATTGCCAATTAAAATTAAAATGAGGCTGTAATTAAAGATGCCAAATTTTTGCTATGTCGTTCTTTTGAAGGAGTGACATCTGCGCATTGTATAGCAAAGAAATCATTGATGATCATTGATGATATAGTTTGATTAATGACTAATAACTGAATCTGTAACTTAGGTTTCGAAAAAATATCAATTACAGTCCCTACTCTTGTGTACTATGATCAACTATTTATAGAAACATGATCATTCAAATGATTGTAGCTTGAAAAATAATTTAGCTACATTGTGCATAGAGTCCACTTAGCAAAATGGCGCAGAATTTTATATAGATTTATAACGATAAAGATGGCCCTATATTTAATTATGAACAGCTTGGTAAGTCGGGTCTGGTTGGCTCTGGAGAAAAATTCTTAAACCCGAGAGTAGATTAGAGGCAGTGAGATGGCTATTCTGATTTAGAGAGGGTGTGAAATTCAATTAGTTTTTACAAATAGAGTGGGACGAAGGGGGGAGGGAGACGAAAGGTTAAGGGTAAGTAGATGCCGAAGATGATTGGTGGCTGGAAAGGGCCAATAAGGACGCTCTTTGCGGCCCGCCCTACAGGCCCTATAAGGGAACAGTCCCAGTCAAATATACCTAACCACAGCTCTATCCGACTACTCTCAAAGCTTTGCTTCCTTCTTTTCCTTTTTCCTTGTTTTTTTTTCTCTTTTCATCATCTCTTCTCTCTCAAACACTCCTTGACTTTACTCAGCTCTCCAATCTCCTTCTGTTCCGGCCCTTTTTTATACACTGTATAACTACTGAAGAATCCTCAGTCCTGTTATGTGGCTTTGTTGTTTCGCTATAACAGCTATTTAAGAGGCTAATTCCATGATTTTGATATCTAGGTAATGTTAAATTATAAACTCATAGAATCATGTCTCTGAAAAGTGTGTGAATAAGATACTTCACACATGAATCAAGTGCCCTATAAAAGGACATGCACTGGATAAGATCATTGTCGATTTGCATAGGAGGGTCTCGTTTTCCTATATCCCATAAGTTTAGGGGAAACATGGGAAGCTGGATATCCGTTTCCTGCAAGCGAATCAGAAGCCAGAATTTGCTTATGTGGGCTATGACGTGATCATGATTAAAAATTGCATTAAAACCACTCCCGACTTCCTGCGATTTTAGTCACGTACACGATTTGGCGACAATCCCACTCTTCGGACAATTCTATTTCGTAGAAGCATCCGGAACTTTAACTTTCCTGGAATTAACTCCGTGCAAGAGCATACAATTAGCTGGAATCTTTGCTTCGCATTTGATGGAGTACGAGTGGCATGGCGCTTTCTATGGCAGAGGGTATGTCAAACAGAGACAACGCGGTACATCACTCTTTACTTTCTCAACATCTGCGTGAATTCTCAGCAGCACATCAGTGGTCCACTTCCCATTCGTGGATCCATATTCCGGTAGATAACTAACAAGCTCTTGTCAGAAATGGCCGTAGGCTGGTTAAAATGAGGTTGTCCATTGAAAATTACCAATACTTGTTAGTATTACCTGCGAGGTTATTGAAACAGACGTTATATCTCAAAAAACTATGAAAAATGGTTTGGGATTCAGTCGCCCCTAAAAAATGCATTAGAATGTCCTGTACGAAATATAATTACGAACCTCTCTACAGTTGATCCATAACTCATTTCAGTAAATATATTTATTTTCAGTAAGTAAATTTCTCAAACTACATATACAGTATTTCTTATCACATACTGACTGGTAGAAGTACTTTGCAAATTGGTTGCAACGTATGAGATGGCAATAAACTAAACTGTATTTGGATTAGAGGTTTTTTACACCACAGAAGAAAAATATATATACTAAACTTTATTTCCAGACCATGATTTCAATCTATACCTGCATTTTTCGGCCGTTACAATTTTTAAGGTTTTTTTAAAGGTTTTAAATGGTTATTATTTAAACATGTTCAATTAAAAGTATTTAGACAATTTGAATGGAATGGATAAGCAAAATGTGTAAAAGACAAACAGATTTTACTAAATATGAAAGTTTCCATTGATTTAATTTAAACAGTACATATTTTCCTAATGAGCAACATACTTGCTGTTTCTTTTTTAAATTTTATTTTTAATTAAAATTCTCATGTTCTTTATTTATAATAATTTTAGAATGAGTCAAATGTTTATTATTGTTGATTCATATACAAATGATGATCATGTTAATGCATATTGTATTTTTATCCTCTGTCGATGTAAATACAAAGGTAAATATTCGTTAAAAAAAGATAGAACATGAATAAAATGCCATCATATAAGTATAGAACTCGTTTGATATTTACTTGTTAGGATATGCTTTGGAAATAAATTTGACCTTTTATGTGTTTTTATTATAAAATATATTATATTTATTATTACTAAATCCGTTCGGTTCCTCGTGCACTAAAATCTCGGTTTTTAATGTTAACGGTTTACCTATTGATAATCTAACATCCTTCACATACACTTTAAGTTCCAAATGTTCCCCAAATAACATTCGGCGCATTTTTCATATTTCGCAATGATTTTTCCATTTAACGATAACTTATAAAAATTCAATAATTAATGAACTTTATCAATTAAAAATACTTTAATTATTTCAACTCCAAATACACGCAAAATGTCGCCAAACTAAATAATGTAGTAACTACGTTTAAATTATTCGCAAAATTGGACCCATTTCATGACAATGACCAATTCTTGGGATATAAAGGGGTAAAAATTACAAGTTGTCCAGCGACTGCAAATAAAATGGTAGCTTCTGTTATCGGAACTAGTTCATGAAAAGTCACGCGATTGAATAGTCAATTTGAGGTCACTAACCATTTATTATTAATAAAAATACTAAAATGCTTCTATTTTTTTATTAATACCATAATGTAGAAAAAACATGTTTTCTGGTGCAGTCTATAAGACATTACCAAGTATAAAAAATATGATTATCTACTTAAAATATGTATCTACTTATTGAATAAAAACGATAATAACTAAATTCATGAATTATTTGAGAACCCATTTTACTGGGATGATTACGGATATGTAATATAACAGATTAGATTTTATATTTATTTATTTTGATTGTGTCGTAGGGAGCTGGGTAATTTGTAGACCGCTGAATTACTGAACTGTAGATCCTACGTTCGAAGCCGGTTGTGGCAGATAAATTATTTAACCTGGTGTCAATTGTGGATCAGGCAGTGAAATATGCAGGGCTCACTCAGTCTCTGCAAAGTAGTCTATTCAGAAAGAGCAGGTGTTTTGTGTTATTTTGGCCGAATCACCTCTGCACAACCGTTGGCCCAGAAACATTACTGAACCGAATACTAACTAGAAATAGTAACTCTCCTATTCCATTCTACCATATTTTTCTTTTATAGACGATTAGAACATTTTCTTTAATCGAATTCTTACCATTTTGCTAACAGCGTAGGGGTAAGCATATGCACAGAGAGAAGGAAGCAGACGATGGAATTGAGGACTTAAACGAAGAAACGGATTTCAGTGATTACCTGAGTCGGCTTTTTGCTTCCGCAGACAAAGGTTTGTTTGTTTAGTTAGAAGGCACGCCCTGGGAGAAAAAAGAGTCCCTTTTTATGTTGGAACAACGACTGGTTCGCTGACTTACATCTTTCAGGTTTTTTCCCGATTTGTGTTAATGAGCAGGTCTGTCCTAACTAGCTATGTTTTTGATCTTAGATTAGTGTTGTGTTGTGAAAATGGATTTACCTAAAATGCAGATATAAGTATCAACGATTCCAATTATTTTTATTGGAAACCCTTGTATCCTGACAACTTCCCAATGATGTGATTGTTTAAAATTTATTTTAAATTTGTATGACTCCACTAAAAATAACTTCGTAAATAAATGGTCAGTATATATGAGGAAATTAAGTACTAACCAGACAGTATGAATGGCAAGCAGGAGTGGTAATATTGAATTTACCACCAGAGGAATGCTTAGTAGGGTCGGAAAAGATCAAGAAATCGCATTTAGTATCAGAAAGTGGAAATGAGAATACCGCCATATCAAGCGAAATGACAAATATCGTCTACTGGAGCTGATAATACTGGAAAAAATTTATATTAGTTGGGGACCGGGAAGGGGGAGGCATAATTTAGGACAATTGTTTGGTCTCACAACTCACCAATTATTTTTAAGTGCCGCGAACAAAATTTAGATTACCATATTAGTCAACGAACAGAACGAAAAAGGCACAGGAAGAAGAAGAACGTTATGTTCCAAGGACCCACTTTTAGGCCAGCGGTGAGGCACCAAAAAATGGCTTTAGGTCGCAAAAAATTGAAGAGAGCTGCATTTTTGATATGTTATAAGGGCATGTCTCAGTAGTGTAAATCCAAGTTTGCAACCAAAGAACGGATGGGAAAACTTTTTGTGGCCGAAAAACCTTGAAAGTTTCGGAGTTATTTCCGTTTTTTACCTTTATCTCCTAATGGGTGCGTTTTTTATTTTAAAAAACATAAGTGACCATTTTTAATTTAGATTAGATTTGCTAAAATTTGAATCCAACCGCATCTCTGTAGCTCTAATAGAATCTGAGTTACGCCCCTTTGAAAATTGATAATTTTTTCCCTGTGATCCTACGATGAAAGTCATAGGGGATGAAGCTGTAATAAATATAATTAGCTTTAATTCAAGCACAGGCCGAGGGCTGTAGGTCTAATAGATTCTGAGGTACGCCCTTGGTCTTTTTTTTCCAAATAGTCCAAATATATGCCAGCGACCAGGGTAATTAAAAAAAGGGAAAACGGGGAAAGTGGGTGTTCGATCTAAAACAGCTGTTTTATTGTAAAGTAATAATATTTACTTGTAAATTACCTTACAAAAATAATGGTAGTACTAGAAGGCAACTCTCTTCAATTTTTGGCAACTATTGGGCCTATAAATGACCAAGGGGCGTGCCTCAGAATCTACGGTCGGTGTTCCTCAGGAAAGTGGGCCTAAACTTAAAATTTGTACTTTTTGAAAAAAATACTAATTTTCAAACGTAACTAAGATTCTATTAGAGCTACAGAGCTGCGGTTGAATTCAAATTTTAGCAAATTTAATCTACATTAAAAATGATTACTTATGTTTTTTTAATCAAAAGCTTACTGATTAGGAGATAAAGGCCAAAAACTGGATTAACTCCGAAAATTTCGAGGTTTTTCGGGCACCAAAAGTTTTCCCATCCGTTTTTGCAGTTGCAAACTTGAATTTACACTACTCAGGCATGCCCTTACAAAAATGCAGCACTCTTCCATTTTTACGACCTTCAAACAACTGGCCGCTGCCCTATTTCAGGTGTTCTTCAGGGCATATAACGGGGTCAGCGGTTGAGGTTTATTGGGGGTTAATTATTATAATTTTCGCATATTAAAGAAGATAGTTTACAGTTGTTTATATTTATTTATCCGTTATAATATAAATAAATATTAACTTATACTAGGTCGATATTAACGTTATAAATTGACTGGTATTTATTACATTGCTAATAACAGTTCGGTTACCTTTACGCCTATATTATTTCCTGTATGATATTACATTTTGCCCAACTAGCTCTCAAATTTATGCATTATCTAATTTATTGCCGCAAAGCAGAGTCGGGATTCCTTTGAGCAAGGCGTTATGAGATCTCGGCCGTACGTTGAATATTCAAACGGTTTGAGCTGGTGATTTAACCAGTTCATTGCTCACCTCACCTCAGCGCCGTCTACATTGGCATCGGATTTTAATGTATTAATTTACAGTTTAAAGTTAGTTTTACAAAAACCTATTCCACTGCAACCCATAAAGGGTCCTGGGTCATGGGAACTATGGTACGTGGTAGTGACTTTACTATTTCAAGAACAATGGTTATGCTTGGTGATTTTTTTTAATGGCGTTGGATACTTTCATACAGCCAGATATATTTATTTGATTAATTGTTAAGTTTAAAGAGAAGCCAAAAGCACGAGGTTTTCCCAGGCGGTCACACATCCAAGTTCTAACCACGCCCGACGTTGCTTAACTTCGGTGATCGGATGAGAACTGGTGTGTTCAACCTGGTATGGCGATTCGCATACTTGGAGATGATTTGTCAGAATTCTGGCTCTATCGTCATGACGTTTTCTCCAATGTAAGAGTAGCCACTTTATAGAGGTGGGATGAGGCCCACGAGGGTCACACGTTCCATCCCTGGCTGTTAACAGATTAAATACTTTCTCTGCCGCAGTTGGATTTGAACCCAGGATCCTCAACACCGCAATTCAACCTAAGACAGTAGTGCATGATATTTAAAATATTAATCTTTTCAATTTTATGTACTCCTGTTATTATTTATTTTTACATTTAATGTGCACGAATTTATTTTATATTATTGAAGGTTCTTGCAATATTTAATATTTTAATTTATTTTTTGTGGCCCCGTGTTTTGATTGTTTTGGAAATATGATCGTAGTTAAATGGACAGTTGTTTCGGACTAAACTGGACAAATTCTCTCTGCACCTCCTTGAATGACTAATATTTTAAATTTATCAATAAATAAACTTATTTGATGTGTTTAATATTTTTTTGTACGGTTCAACTATTTTTAATCCTATTCCTGTTTATAGATTAGTCATTTAATGTAAATAAAACGTTTTTATTTACTTTCATAGATATGTATCCTATATTTCCTAGATCCTAGACCACAGAAAAATTAAAAACGCACGACATTATTATGTAAAAACATCTACACATATTATAAAACAAAGTCCTCAGCCCCGTTTGTTCACGGTAAAGTCAATAACTACTGCACGGATTTTCATGTGGTTTTCACCAATAGATAGAGTGATTCACGAGGGAGGTCTAGATATATGATTTATCGAGGTTTTGTGTAAACGGGTTGGAATATAACGTTAATTGTCGAAAATGTTGGAAAAAGTATAGCCTCCTGGGAGGTTTCATCGAAGGCGCTGCCTAATATATCTTATCTATCTATCTATACGAAAATCTATTAATCGATCTCGTACATATTATAAAACAAAGTCCTCAGCCGCGTTTGTTCACGGTAAACTCAATAACTACTGCACGGATTTTCATGCGGTTTTCGCCAATAGATAGAGTGATTTACCAGGATGGTTTAGGTATATAATGTATCGAGTTTGTTTTGTAAACGGGTTGGAATATAACGATAATTGTCGGAAATATGGAAAAAGTATAGCCTCCTGGGAACAATGTGGGCATAATATGACTTAGTACCCGTGAAAAGCCGGGGGGGGGGTCGCTAGTAATATTATATATTTAAAAATTAAAACAATTAATAAAAAATCATATATTTATTTGTTCTTATCTAATATAATTTGTTTTTGTTTTTTTTTCATCTTAATTTTATTTTCACTGTCCAAAAAGATCTCACTTCTGAGTGAAAATAGTACATTTTTTACTTTAATTAATACAATTTTCTGATATTAAAAAATATTATCCGTAAATATGCCGTACAATTTAATACAACTAAATTGTAGAATCTGCAAATCAAATGTATTGACTTTTGTTTAAACGATTTCTGCTTTCCCCTAACTATCAAACCTAAGTTTTACTTATTCAGGCATCATCCAGGAATGCATAAATATTTATCAAACTGTCCGTGATGTTCTCTTTCTGCTTTACTATTAATGTGAGACGTGCTGTATGTGATTTGCAATTGTTTGATTGCACCCACTTCCGTTCCAATGATTCTCGAATTGATGAAACCTTGGTCATTTATTTACTGATGTTTATGTATCTGTTAAGTTTGGTAAACGTTTAGATAGATTATCCCAATGTCAACTATGCCACTAGCTCATGTATAGACAAATCAAGAAAGAAATGTAAGTTTTATAATTACATTTAACAGTTCGGCACTTTGTCCGTTAGATCAAGGAAAAACCTTTAAAAAAATAATTATAAATTAATCAATCAATGAAAGCTTAGTAAAAAAACTTAAAACCAAGTTATTATACTTGGAAACAAATAAATATGTCGATTCAAGTGCAAATTATCAGAAGTGAAAAAAACCTCTTTTCAGGAAAGTGAAAAACCTGTTTCAAGGTTCACTCGAAATAAGTGAGTATCGTCAAAAGGTATTTTTCCTATGTCTTTATACGTTGTTTTTGTGCCGTTTAGATGGCTCTATATTAATTTCACATCAATTATCTTTAGGGTTGATAAAGATCGAAAAGGAGAATTGTATTTGTGTCGACGTTCTTCATTCTTTATGACTCCTAAATTCATGAAAATTTACTACTTAGTTATGTAGGCATTTGAATTTCCATCATAAGCTCTCAAATTATGACACCAGCAGGTGTGAGTGATAAGTGTGTCACGCTGATATTCATGTCATTTCAATAATATGAAACAAAATATTCTAATTTTTTACGAACGATAACAAGCTTTGATAGAAAAAAAAATATTCAATAGAATAAACAAAAAAAGTTTCTTGATACACATTAGTCAAGCGATCATTTTGATAAATCTAAACATACATTTTCCTACTCTTTTTCTACATTTATTTTTGTTTCTATCTATGTATCTATGTATGTCTATGATTATATCTATGTACATTAGCATTTTCATTAAATTTTTTTTTTAACAATCACATAAAGAGTCATTCAATCTATTAGCATATATCCTTATTAAGTTGTATTCGTGCTCTAAATGCGAATTAGTAGTGCTTAATTAAGTTATAAATAAGTTGTGCATATTTGTGTTCTAAAAGCGATGAAGTAGTGCTTGATTTAGGTCAATGCAAAAATAACGTAACGCAAATTTCTGAGTTATAAAATGCTGGCATACGAATTCAGATCAATTTTATTTAAGCAGTTCTTCCTCGCTACGAAAAAAAAAACTAATGGAATCTTTATTATTTCTTCAGTTCTTTTTCAAAAGTTTATCTTTATCAACGATCAAAATACAAGTCTTTTGAACCATCAGAAGATATCCTTATTTCCTTATCCTTATGTATTTCAGTTTCATTGGGACATATTAAAATTTGGGTTAATGGAAGAATAACACATATTTCTGAGCTGGCGTGCGAACTCAGATCAATTTTATTTAAGAAGTTCTTCCTGGCTACGAAAATAAAAAATAATGGAATTGGTGGGCCGAAGATAGGACACACACGCCCTGGCTCCCCCCACGGATCCATATAAGATAGGCCGGAGGAGTATCGCCGCAGTGGCTATAAAAAAACCAACGATGGCAATAAAGTTTCCTCTTTTAACTGGCCCGCTGGAGATCGTCCACTCTTATAGTGGTCATTAGTGTGCCAGCTGCAACCTCCTTTTTTTTTCTTTTTTTTTTTTAGTTTTTAACTCGGCAGGCATGCTATGACCCCATCAGTACGTACGAGCAGATCGTCTTCACCCAACACGGTTAGCCGATACGAAGGAGGGCATCGATTCGAATAGTTTAAAGTACAGAATAATCTAAAGAAATAAAAAGTGTTTTAATATATGTAAGTTTGAATATTCACGCCAAACTTAACAGATGTGATGATAACCTTAGGCACAAATGTGAGGAAGGTTATGATAGATATCTGCTTACTGAGAGACTCGCTGAAGTTAACATTTGTTAAATTAATATTATTTGTGTTATTATGGAATATTGACAATTGTGTTGATTCAGGTTTGTAATTAAAGATACCTGTAGTTATTTAGTTATTTATAAGTTTGTAAATATGTTTTTTTAATTACAGTTCTTCACTGCATCCGCGTGCTTTATTCCATTCACCTCCTTGGTTAAGTCGTTGAATTCACGACTTACATATATAAAAACACCAGATGTTTCTGAGTATTAGAAAAAAAAATAAGAAAGTTCAAGACTAACTAAAGTTAACTAATAATAGAAATTTTTTTATTTACGAAAATTTAAACTTTTCAATTAATCTTAGAAGCATCAAGCTTGAGAAATAATATTGAAGCGAAATTTATTTAAAGTGCATGCAAAGACGAAATCATAAATATTTAATTTCTCAAATAAAACTCTTTCACTTTCATCAGGCTAAAAAAAAATTACGAGAAAAATATCAAAACAGGAACTGTAACCAACACTGTTGTATTAATAAAATTATAAATACAAATATATTTATACTATTTTTTATTTATAAAAATTTAAACTTTTCAATATATGTCAATTAATATTTGCATAAAAAATAGGACCAAACTTTATGACTACGGAAATTATATTGACCCTTTATGTCCTAGTTGCGGCGATCTGGAGTCAGCTAAGTATATTGTCATAAGTTGCACCGCCTTTGAGTCACAAAGATCTAAAGCTGATGGGAACCGGACTTTACGTTCTCTCCGAGAATGATTTCCCTCGGCTAATGACCCGGAACAATTACCCGTACTTCAAAGAGTTTGTGTACGATTGGAAAGCGGAAATGAGCACAACACTCTTCGATCTCGGAAGAAGAATCCATGGAAATAACCGAACATAGACCGTATAATTATTGTGAGATAATTGATGAATTATGTGATAATTAATATTGTCAAAACCCGTATTGCCATGAGGCAATAAGTAAGGGCAGTAAGGAAGGGTGTTTAAATAAATAAATAAATATCTTATAACAAAATATAACACAAGTAATAGTTGTATTACGGAATGACTTTAAGTATGAAATCGCAAGTAATGAGCTTTATTACCAACTGGACACGTAGTTGGTCCGAAATGCGTTCGCAAATAGCCGTTTCATGTACTGAAAGAATACCGAATTAGTACATTTAGTTTTGATATTCATAGGTATAAACTTAAATAACTGGGGAGTTGAATAATTCTGTTTGTGTTGTGCTGAGATTAATCGCGTAAGGCCCCGGATTCAAATTCACCTGTGCTAGATGAACTATTTAATATGTTAATAATTAACCCTGCTGGATCATTAGACCCACTAGGAGCTCACTCAGTCTATATAAATTAGAAACCCTTAATTGGAGGAAGCACTGACGAATACGCATGATCTTGGACCCAAAGCACATCCGTTACCCTAGAAAGAGTATAGTTTATACCATGTTTTGAACCCATGGGCCTTCATTGGTTGTAGTGGTACAGCTTTTTTTGTGATAATAATAAAAAAAAAACAACTGAACTATCTACAAATTTATTTAAGTAGTGGTTCTTCACTTAAGCATTACCCTTTTCTAAAAATAGAAAGTAAATAAACAACGTGGACAGTTATTTGACTTGTGCTGAGATCGGAGGCAAGTTCAGTGACCGTTTTATGAGGGTCTGCTTCCACAGTTCCCTTAAGATCTTTGTCCTCGATTGATGTTGGACGACAAGGGTGATATTCCAAGATCGAATCTCCTGAAGAAAGTTGTTACACAGCTAAACTTGTTAGATCACCAAAAATCAAGAGTTTATAAATCAGAATAATATTTTTGAACATAATTGTCCCAAAACCTTCTCACTAATTATTCTATGAACCAAAACCGCTTTAATGTATAAACGTTATGAACAATATTCCTTGATAATTTTGAGCCCGAATTGTTTCAAAATATTCACAATATTTTGAAGAGTAATTCGAACAATCGAACATGAAAATCGGATGAGACGCTCGCTTTCAAATTCGAACGGCAAGCCTAAACACTTTGCCCTTTCTGTAAATAATGAAAAAGAGGTATGACAGGAAAGAGATGACAAAAAAGAACAGAATAAAAGCTAGCAGCTTACTTTGATGGTTCGTCCATTTGTAATAATATGACAGATTTTAACGGTATTATTCGTGGGCTGTCACCTTGAAGAAGTCAAAGAAAATATTAGATTAAAAGGAGCGCTCTTTGGCATAACAAGGCGATCTAAGGGAACATAAAATTAAAAATAAGTGAGATAAAAAAAATAACATATTCCGGACGATGAGTATATAAGTTTTATATTCAGATTTCGTTTAGTAGGTCTACTTCTTCGTCGGACTAAACTAGGAGATTTATAATAAAAATTTTCGTTTTCGTGGCAATGCTGCCAAAAAGGATAGGTAAAAAAAAAATACCGGGAACATATATTAAAAGAGAGTTGGCAAACAATATGTTTCCCTTCTTTACCCCTTAGTGTTTAGGTAAAAAAAACTTTTAAAACACGCCCTGTAAAAAAAGTAGCATTTGAAATATTGTGTATTTCAGTTTAAGTACAGATGGTGATCTATTGATTTCTTAACAATACGTTCGTTTTTTTTTTCAGATCCCAATTCTCCAATATAATAAATTCATTCTCATTTTCTATTAGCTTTGTCTACCCAGCTTTAAATTTTTTGTAGATGGTTCGAATATTATATTTAGATTGAAATATTATTTCGGGGAGGAACCTGCTAAAGTATTAGGGAATATAACCTATTTTGGTTTCATTTATACATATAAAATGCTTAGTCCTGAATGCCTGACTGACGGATCAACGCACAGCTTAAACCGCATATCGTAGAGACCTGAAACTTGGAGGGTGTGTTCTTTGTATGACGTAGGCATCCGATAAGAAAGGATTTTCCAAAATTCTACCCCTAAGGGGTAGCCACCTTCTCCCTAAGATCTATAGGGTAGCGTAGGTACTTAGGTGTCACCCTTGACCGGGACCTGAAACTAGCCTACCACTGCAGGAAGAAACTCAGCTCGGTTAGGACCAAGTCTTACAGATTTTACCACCTGCTTACTTCTCCTAACTTATCCCTCCGCCTCAAGTTGACCATCTACAAGAGCATCCTAAGACCGGCGCTCCTTTACGGAGTACCACTACTAGGTCGCATCACACCGGCAACAACGAAAAAGCTCCAACAGTTTCAGAATGGCGTACTGCAACGCATTGTGAAACACACAACATACACACTACTCTCGACATACCGACAGTTATAGACTTCATTGAACGTAGACACATTAAATTTGTTGACAGCCTGAAATACTGTACTAACTCTCTTTTCAGGATACTCACCCCAGCAGGACGGCCACAAACGTGGCAAGATCAAGTACAAAGTCTCACCCTGAACTGAGAAATAAATAAAATAAACAAATGAAGGAAAAGGACACGGTGAGCCCCATCACCGGAAAAATCTATAGTTAATAAATAAATAAATAAATTAGAACCTTCCACTTTCTCATCCTCCTCTTAAAATGTACATCGTATAGTACAAGAGTTACCTCTCCACCCTATCCTACATCCTACTTAGAGACCTACGTTGTTACCAATTTTTCAAACCGTCTGAAATAAGGAAAGGGAAAATTAATGTTTTTATCGTTAAAATGAATCAATACTCAAAAAGAGAATAGAAAAGTCCAATAATCAACAATCTTACCAGTCAACGTTTTAACAATTCAGGCATCATAAGGGCATACATCCAAATAAAAATTCACCTTAATAAAGATCAGAAGTAGCACATCTCACATCAATAGTCCAAGCAAATCCATCAATCAGGGGCAGCAACCTCAATCCAAAACAAAAAACTCTTGTCCTTGTGATGCCTAAATTCGCCAAACGTTAATAGGTTGTTTTTTACCCTGTATTTGAGGCACTTAAGCCTTTATATTTTTGGATTTTTCTAATTAACTTGCTTTATTTTTGATAATATATTATCTTTGATGGATGATAGTATTTTACTCAATTTGTAACCAATTCCAGTACACGATTACCAGACAAGAATTATAGTATCGATCCAGAAATGAAGGAAGATAGACTAGGAAGTGGACGCGCTAATCGGAAGCTGAATATAAATAAGGACCAGGACGCGGAGCCGGAACCATTAATTAATTGAACCGTTTAATCTGACTCCTTAGCCTTGGGACAATTCCACCCTAATCCGCGGATCTTGCCTTAATTTGTATCATTTCCTCTCCTTAGTCATCAGATTTTAGTTAATAATGTTCAGTTAGTCTCACACATTTTATTACAACGAATAAAAATCTATTTTTGCTTTATTAGCGGTTGTATATAATAACTTTTCAGCAGACAAGATATGAGTCACTCATTTCCAAATCGTCCTTTATCCATCAGCTAAAAATGTTGGCAAACAACAAAATAAAACATATAGATTTAAATTAGGTCATACAAATTTGGAAATTGTTTCCTTAAATTCATTAAAAAAACTGGATTAATTGTTTTTTATTCAAGAATGATATCTTACATTGTTATTTAGTTATTTAAAATAACTGTTTGGATAAAGGTCGTTTTGGAACCAAAATATGGATAAGAGACGGTTAGAATCTAAAAATAAAGGAAGAGGGACAGTATGAATAAAAAAAACTTAACTTCACAAAAACAGGTTTATTGTTGTCTAACCTTAACATATAAAACTATTATGAAATAATATAAACTTGTCAAAATGGTTATAATTCAAGGAAATAGTTCTGAATGTAAATTTCTTTTAAAATTCTTTGGCGTCTTCCATAAGTCCACCGTCGTTTTTATCATCTGACTGCGCAGTGTCATTTTCTGGATTTTCATTTCCAAAAATAATGTTTTTGTAAAAGAAAATTTTGAAAAAAAAATTGAATACATCCATTTATTCGATTTGAAAACAAAATAGTTCCTGTTAGGTGGTGGCCATATTCGATTTGGTTAAAGGATGTATAGAAAGCAAACACGAATTTCTCACAAATTTGAGATTTAGTTTAAATGGTTTAAAGGACGTTATGTAACTAAATATTTGGTAAATAACAGTAACTCAATTTCGTGAGTGACTCATATACTATTTAGATACAGCTTTTGAAAAACGAGATATTTTTATATATCATCGCATCTCCTCCAGAATATTACACAATACCAGTCACATGGTATACAATTTTCAAGGATACAATTACAAAAATATACTCAAGCAAGGAAAACATTATTGATTCAATCGCATGATGAGAAGACAAATAATTTCTACATAAAGCTTTAATTAATTTCTAAGCTTTAATTTTTATATATGATGAGTGGTTTTTAAGGGTGTTAAATAAAGTACATTAATATATAAATTCTTTATAAGTTGTTTATCTAGTATAAACCTCGCAATTGGTTTTCAATTTAAATTTATTTGGAGAAATAATATAATTCGATATGCAAAACTTGTGGCAGCTTGTATCTCGTTATGATTGACAATTTTTTGTTTATCAAGCCCTGTTGGTTTCGTACTTACCACATATATCTAATGGTTTTATTTTTTAAGAATTATTCGGCCATTTTTAATATATTTTTTAAGATAACAGCTATCTATTAATAGACGGAGTTCTGATTAATGTGATAACTTTGAGAAAAATTATGCCACAAGCAGGTTGAAAATTAAATGAAGAAAATTTCGAATCTTTTATCTTTGGTAGTATGGTAGTCCCCAATCAAATACATTTTTCGAAAATATGATAACACTTCCCTTATTTTTTTAATCATGTTAATTGTTTTTTATCAGGAATAGGTACGTTTCGGCGTTACAAGCCAAGTTGGTTTAAACCCATTATAAAGAACAAAATAATCTACAATTTTTAATAATCTACATTAAACATGCATTTTAATATTATTGATTCTTTATCCTATTATGTGTTTATAATGCATTTTTCTCACCAACTTCCCCTGAATAGACAATTTTACCAATTACAAATGAAATATAAGAGACGAATGATCTTTTACAGGTAATTGAAAAGCTACTGTGAATTTTTCATTACCTTTTCTAAGTGAAATTCAACACTGAAATTTGTTTAAATCCTTCCTAAGGGAACACCTGCCGCTGATAACATTAAGAAACCAGATACCTAGAAGAGTAGAGGAGAGAACCAACTAGGCTAGACGTTCCGTTCTGTTTAAAATGCTTAGCCATTAATCTGAGTCGTGTAAGCAATCAACTGCAGAAATCACTAAGAGCCGAGGTATTTCCTTCCAATAATGTTTTTGGCACAAACTAATGAGTTGCCTTCAAAGGATTAGTCTTTGTAGATTTAACTGGAACAACCCTCATTTGCTGGGAAATCGATGTCCCTGGATAAAAATATTAATGACTTCCTTTAGTATATTTATTTATTTTTCCTCTAAAATTTTCATGCGTCACTTCATATATTTGTTTTTGTTTTGGTGAAAATAAATTTGATAAAATAAATCAGTCGGTATATATAATGGAATGCAACACATAATAATAGCCATAATAAAAATTAGTACGATGATACGTATACTTTGTTATTACTTTTATTTATACTAAAAATGTACTGTTTTTGGATTTGTGCGGGGAGGTGATTTGCCCTAGATCACGTTCTACCTCCAGATCCTCCTAACTTTATAGAGACTGGGAGAGCCCCAGGAGAGTCCTAGATTCCTTATGGCCCATCTCTAACTGCTAGCAGACTCTGCCTAGCAGCTGAAGTTGAACTCATGACCTTCGGCACGTCAACTCAGCGCTCTACTCAGCCACTCCGCTCCCCTACAGTAATACTATACACAAAACAATTCTCTGAAGTACTTCTTCTTTACAATTTTATAATACTTCATTAATATTGTTGATATTAAGTGTGATATAATATATTATGTGAGATGTTATTTTTGAAAGTGGTATAAGTTCATTTTTTTATATTCACGATATCTAAAGGTTTCAATATGAATTCCTTTAAAAATATAATAATTTAATTTTTTTTTAAATTATTTTATTGAATTGTACAACTGTAATATATACATCTAGTACAAGGGCCATATGACTAACTAGATACATGAAAGGACATGTAGAGGCACTACCCACTGGCAGCACTCTAATGACATTTCTATAATATAAGGTCTCGAAGCAATCTTCTCTTCAGACGCCTAGGAGGATTGTCCGGGATGGAATTGGATGCAAGGATGGAAACTAGTGGGTTTGGATGGGCCTAGAGTTTATTATGGAATGATAGGTATCTGGAATAGGCTAAATCGGTAACGTATGGAACGTTAAGGTATTTATGGATGGTTTTATTTGTGATAAAATAAGGAGCGTTTAGGATTTTGCGAAGGATTTTGGATTGCTAGGATTGAATACGAGAGGAATTCGATGGTTTGGTGGAGCCCCATAGTTCAATTCCGTAAGTCCATATAGGTCTTATAACAGTCACATAAATAAGTCTTTTGTAATTGATCTGAAGCTTTGAGCGTTTGTCTAGTATGTATAATAAAATTAAATTAAAAAATATAAGCAAACGGGCAAATGTTTTTATCCCCCAGAACTTAGAAAAGAGTGAAGTTTTAAACCGCAAGGACCTTTTAAATTTGCTTATGAAATAGATATTAAAAATATTAGAAAGACCGATTTTTTAGAATCAAAATGAACTTTTAGCACTTTCAAATGCATTTTCGTGCATCATTCATTTATATGTTATATCCTGAACTATATATGCGATTTATTTCAATATGCATGTTAAGAAAAACACGTCACTCTTAAACGAGTGCTTTTCTTAGGTTTGTTTTTGCCACATTACCGACAATGCCTACTTGATGTCACGGTGGACAGCAGTGATGTTTAACTAGATAAGAGAGTGGACTGTTATCATCGTGTGCCATTAACTTGATTAACTTCTGAATGATATAAAAACACCTGAAATAAGGGCTTTAAATGTTGTTTTATACTCTAGGATAATAAAACAAATATTTAATTGCGGTCCTTTAAAAGTTTTATCGACAATCCGTATTGACTATTCATAAATAATTACATTATCTGTTAACATAAAATCACTCACATGAAAAAACAAAAGAATCAATATTTAGTAACATAAATATTGTTTTCTTTACATATATCTTAAATCATCATGTAAGATATATGTAAAGATTATTTAATTTTCATACAATTATTTAGGACAATAAATATTATTTAACTGCAATATAGAAAAAAAAAGTACAACTATAACTCACGAAGAGTATTTGTTCTAAATAGTAATTTTTACTTAGTCAACTGATTCGCACGGGGGTGATTTGGTAAAAATAACGCACTACCGCAAGACATTTCCCGAACTGAAGTTATCCATTTTGTAAAGGCTGATTGGTAGTTGACTGACTAATTGACCCCAGTAGTTCTGCAGATTACACACGGCTGTTAGCTAATTAAATATTTTCTGCCGCAGCAGATTCCATCTGAGGACATACAACTCACCAACTCTGTTCTCTACACAATGAGATACATCGCTCCTAATATATATTTATAGAAATTAAAACTCATTTTTAATGTAAACATACGAGCTATAACGAATTGTGCATGAATTGAACGAGTTCAGAAGCGTTCCAATGGAATTGACATAACATACAAATTATTTGAAACAAACTCATATAGACCGCAGAGTAACATTTAATAATTAATTTGAATAATATATTAAACAAACTATATGAATTCATTCATAAAATATATACATTAAAGAACTTGTAATAAATGATTGTTAAAAAAATATTATAAAAAATATGGAATAATAAATTTAAATCATGGGTGCCGGATCAGCCATTAAAAATTAATACTGCTGGAGAAGACGGGAATTCCAGTCATATCGGAAGAATTGAAGACGAAGGAAAATAATTATAAACATTGCATGATATATAAATAGGGACGAATCTGTGTATATATTTTTTATACCTCCAACTCACTAAACCTTGAGGAATGGGATTTGACCCTAACTGAACAGTTTAAATTTTTAGGCAGATGGCTTTCGAAGGGGAGCAGCAGCAAAAAAGCAAAAAAGATATCGACGAAAAGGTAATAAGAGGCAGAAAAGTAATTAGGACGCTAAATTCTGTTCTGTGGAGTAAGGACGTTATGAGGACAACAAAAAAGAGACTCTACAATTCGTGTCTTATAAGTACTGCCCTATATGCCTCAGAAACCTGGTCCGTTTCAGCTGGCTCGGCAAGAAAACTGCTTTCAATGGAGATGAATTTTTGGAGGCGTAGTTATAGGACCTCAAGACTACAACACGTTCTGAATGACAGAATTAGCAGTAAACAAAGCTCTTAACATCCTGTACTCAGTTGAAACAAAAAAACTGAGTTGGTTTGGTCATGTTAAGAGGATGGCGGATGACCGATGGACTAAAAGATACTGAAACATGTACCATCGGAAAGGGGGAAGAGAGGTAAATAATTCCCGGTAAGTGAGGAGCTAAATAACATACTGTAGTTTTGCTTTGAGCACCGCAGACATCACAATTTCACATTCCACAGGTGTTGTTGTGGCGTGTTTGCTTAACAACTAATTGAAATCCTCCGTTATCTAGATATTTTTAGGTTTCTTATATTTTTTGGATTAAATGTATATTTTTACTTTACGTATTTATAATTACGACACGTCTCTTTAATTTGTCGCAGAATAAAAATAATATATTTTTAGTGCTAAAACCTTTTCATCATTTTGTTTCTATCCCTTAAAATTTAGACTGGACAACATATTTTTGGCATTAATCCTAATTTAACTTAACCGGTGTATAATCTAGTCACTGCGCGTAATAACAATATTAAGTATGTGACATAATTGACATGTATAGATTCCTTAAACGACAAGTACCAGTTAAATACATAACAAACAGTTGCGAAATTGGTTTTATCTTAATGGTAGATTTAAATAGACACATGGCATCTTGTCATTTTCGATGGATTACTCGCAAAGAGCAGATTGAAACTGCAGAAGAGAAGAGAAAGGTCTTCGTTTATTTTTTCTACATGAAATTTTGCCCGACCTAGTTGGGTCAGCTGCACGCGAGTAATAAATCTACTTCTTTCGAGCTCTCACGTGCAGAAATCTGTTAAAACCATTTCTTACCAATAGCATTTTTGAAATTTCGAACTGGTCATTCATTAGAGGTTTAACTTAGAGCTGGAATTCCTCACCATAATTAATACCATTACTTTAGATTGGACTGACGTCGATGATAATAATAATTTTAGAAAATACTGAACCACTACAACCCAAGAAGGGTCTCGAGTTTAGTGCGTGATATAGATTGTTCAACGGTTTTTATGGATGGGGATTTGTCCTATATACCGCCAGGTTTTTACTCTAATTAAGTGTACCTCCTCGATAGAGGCTGAGTGAGCCCCATCTCGTCAACAGATTTATTAAATTTGTCAATAAAATAGATCGAAAAAGAAAATTAAATGTATAAATCCAAAACGCAATTTATTATTGGAAGGAATATTTTAGAAATAGTTTAAGGAATAAAAACTTTATTCGGTATAAAACATTTGTAAAATATAAAGGTATCGTCCTAATGTTTTTTCGATTTTTAAAATTTTTCAGTTTATTTAATTTTGTTTTGAACTTTATATCAACGACCATATAAGCATTAGCAGCACATATCTTTAATATTAAAAGGAATTCATATTTTGAATACCCAATTAGCTTTATTTATTATTTATATGTTTTTTTAGTGAATTAATCATACTTCAGCGAATTATTCTGTTTAGTGTCTGAATGAAAATAATTAGGAAATAATAATGTCGATTTCAAAATATGATGCTTTTGATACACAATATATTTATATCCAGAAGGAAAATTTGATAATTGACTAAGCAGAGCAAAGGGATTTATTTATACCATTCATTTCAAGATATTTCGTTGCCTTTTATACAAAATACGATATTAATAAAAGGTAAATGTTTAGCTACGGCATGCATTGAGTTCGCTGACATAAATCATTGGTTCTACATAGTTTTACTGCATTATGACAGTCAACTAACAGCCACTTAATCAGATTAAGAAATAGCAAAATAATACATCTTTTAAACAAAAATAGAAAGGCCAAATCATATCTATATGGATTCTAAAAAATTATTGACAATATTTCTTCTCTAGGCAGGCAGGATCACAATTCTTTAATTTTTTAAATAATCTCTTTAATATATACATATATATATATATATATATATATATATATATATTAATTATTTCTATAATTCTAAAAAGGAAAATTTAAGAAAGTTTTCCAATAGTCATGGAGAACCGCTCGGGATCTGCAGACCATCCTCCAGTTCACCAGTCTCAATGGAGTAGCTATCCTTGACTGGGGAAAAGACTTGACACTATACCGTGATCACGGAAAATTCATTTCGCTTCACAATCGTTATCTTAGAAACAGTAAAGTCTTTACCATGTAAATAAACTTCACCTCTACACCTGTTATATGCCATAATGTTCCGGTTTTTTTATATATGTAAATGAATGAATTACATCTATAAATCATGATATAATGTACCACCTCCAATTATATATCAGTGGTACCTAATTTATGATTAACCTGTAGTTGTGAAGATTTTTTACATATGTATGAAGAATTACATAAATATGTTTCTTTTTTAGATTTAATTAAAAATCCTAAAATGAACAAATGACTTCAAGAAACAAATACATTGATTTTTTTAAACTAGTGAAATTTTTTAGATGTGGCACTGTTAGGAGTGTTTTAAATAGTTAAATAAACCTGTGAAGGATTACATTACTTGGTATAGAAAGCCCTCAGTAGGTCTCCCATGGTCTTTGCCTAGGAAAAGGAGAGAAGACACAGTTGCGAGCAGGATGGCAAAGTTGCGGGCAGGATGGCACAGGATCAAGATGTAAGCAGTCACATATAACGAATTGGGGCCTGTAGTAAGTAGACATACAATTTTGTAAACATAATCACCACATTATAAAAGTAAAGTTACTTTATCTGATATAAAAGAATCTTTATTTATTAAACAACTCCTAGTCGATCAACCACATTCACCTTTGGAAAAGACTGACATCGTGACTGACTGACATGATCCAGCCGATCGTGTACGAATGCCCTTCAGTTCATTTAGGAGCAAAAAAGAATCATCTGCGTGTGTATCTCAGAAAAAAATCGTAATAAACCAAAAATATAAAGATATGTGAGCATATGAAAACAACTAAATTTTGATACAGTTGTCAGACTCGAAATCAGAACATCATTACAAAGTACTAAGTTTTTTTTGTTACATGAAATAAATAGTTGTTTATTTGAATAAATATTTAGTTAGGAAAAATTGGTATAGACTGACTTTTATGCTGATGATTTTTAACTGAGGGTTAGGAAAGGATTGCAATTGCATAAGGCAACATTATTGCATCTTCATTTATATAATTTCTTTTTTCAGAAAATGTCCTTCTCTTGAAGTTTAAATAATTTAATTATAAGCGTACCAAATTATGGTAGATTCAGTCTGTTTCGGAAAACTGCCGAGAAAGTTGTGTAAGTGAAACTGTAAGGAATAGCGCAAGACGTTAGGGAAAGCGAGAAGGGAGAATTGGTTCCTTTCCGGTCCTGTAAGTTAGCGCCTCGGGAGAGGAAGTGGGGCCAAGTGAAAACACTAATGAAGGCAGTCCGGCCCCTCGGCCCAGGGTCCTGTCTAATTTAGGGGGGGCCGGGTTTATCTCGCCCCCCCAGAGGAATAGTTGCCTTGCTCGTGTGGAGTTCGGCCAAAAATAGCCTTTCCTCCTGCTCAGAGAAATAACTTGTGAAATTCGCCTGGTCGTTCTTTACTATCTCGTGGTATTAATTAAGCATTGTTTTATTAACTATTTTATTAGCTTCACCTATATGTACACATCGCTCCAAAAACCCTGTATAACTGGTAATTTAGAATATCAAATACTCGTGAATTGGTAAATATGTAAAATTGCTTAACTATAAGTATTATAATATATATTAACTATACTCTTAAATAGGGAGAACTGTTTATTGGAAAAAATTCCGATTCCCAACTTTTCGAACCTCATTGCAGGTCTTCTTCAGCGCTAGTAGGATCATGGGTTGACGCTAGACTGAGCAGGATAAGAGGTTGGCACTAGACTCGTTGGGTGAAGCTGTTTGTCATATGTATAATTATCCAACCATTGTACTATACGAACATTAATAATATAACTGTTTTTTTCTCGAGTTTTGTGATTTTCGCTTATTTTTTTTATATTTTGAAAATTAACTGACTTGGACTTGGGTCATTAGATCCTGAAATATAATTAATAATGTCAGTTTTGAACCGGGTACAATCACATCAGCAGATCAATGCCCTATATACTTAATTATCCTAAAAAAAAGACTATTTGTAGTTAATTATGAATCCTAGTTGTTTGGGGAAAAACCTAAATATCTCAGTTTATATTATATAATATTTATAGACAATATTACATTATATATCATACTTATAATCGGGGCTCATAAAATTTCAAATCAAATCTACTAAAGGCATCATTTCTGGTTTTTATAGAGTTACATTTCCCGAGTAGCCAATTACAAGCGATTTCATGGGTTGTATTCATAATGTGGACTGTATTACCTTTAAAAATCCACAATAACAATTAATTTTAGCCCAATTATTATGGACGTTTGACTTTTATGAATTTCAAACTTTCCACTCGAAGAAATAACAGGGCATGTTCGTCTTAACTTGGTTAAGGAAGAAGGCTTAAAATACTGCGTAATAGAAAAAAAAACTAAAACGAAAAGTTAATTTCGTTTTTTCGGAACACAAGACTTATGTATATCGATAAGAAATACATAGAGCTATTTATGTGAAAATGCTTGAGATGGTCTAAATACCAATCCCACTGCTTATGAATAAACGAGTATTGTTATCAGATCGGAATACCTTACTTTCATCCAGCATAGAAGAAATGTTATAAATTGTTTGTTCCAAGAAAATATAATGATATAAATAAATGTAGTACAATAATTTGAAGCATGGAGGTTGTAGTTTTGTTTGTTGAGAAAACTATATCCTTCGAGAAACTGTATTCCAAGACAAGGAGAAGTTTTAGTGTGTTTTCTTACGTTTGTCATTCTTCCATCACTCACTTCGGAGAACTCACATCTGAAACTTTATGATTCGGTGTGGGATTGCCCCCCTATCTCTATCCTTTTGTTATCTAACCTATTTACTTGTAAAGCTGTGTCGTGAAACATCTCTTCTCGAAACAACAAAGATATATCGTTACTAAATTTCATTGTTTCCATTTTCTAGTGTTCTATTGTGAGATGTAACAATATATATTGAAACTATAAACTTTAACATGAATTTAAACATAAACTGTAACATCTATTGTAGTTGTAACTGGTAACATCTACCGAAAACATCGTATTTTTTTTAGGTCAAAACTTCTTTAGCCGCGTTTAGCGACTTTTGGTCGGGTATAAACTTGTGGGTTTAAATCAGCAACATGCTCGAGACTGGAGCCACCTAGCAGCCTGTGCATGAGTCATACAATTATTTTTAATCAACTTTAGGATTCCCTTGATATAAGAATAATTATATTTAACTAATAGGTCGTTTAATAGTTGTGCAATTGATGCTAATAATAACTTAACAAATCAATAACTGGTGAAACTTTCCGCTTCCCTTGAAAGATTTTATTTAAATAGTTAAATATCTCGTTTTATGAAATAATTGAATGTATTGTTATACATAATATTATTATTTATTCTTTAATTTTAATTTGCACCTACACAATATCTCACTCAGTAAATTTGATCCAAGTTTTTTTTTCTCTTTTCTTTGCTACGATAACATAAAGTTTGTGAAATGTAAACATCAATAGTTGGGCAGGTCTATTGGACATTGTCTTTTTAATCGTTTCCTATCACACCCGGGTAACTGGGAATAGGAAAGAGGAAGAACATGTGGATTTTGGTGATTCTGTGTTGATGCGTGGAATTTTATGTTTTTTTCTTTATAGTGGAAATGTTCTTATCATTCTGCATGGTGTGATTCGAAATAAACCAAGGAGAAGAATTAACGTTTTTTCTTAGAATTTTAATCTTGCATATATGGACGTGTTTTGCTGAACCCAAAAGTTCTGTCCCTTATGTCAAAATAGGTCTTAGTATACTGTTATAGATTAGTAGATTGTTACAAAAGTCAAGTGAAGATCTGTAGTCCAGAAGATGTGATAGTTTTTTGTAACGATGATTATAATACTAAAAGTGAAAATAAAATCTATGTAAATAAAAATGCAAAGTAAAAATAATATAGTCCCGGTCCTGTAATGATATAGTCCGAGTCTCGGTCCTGGACATATCTTTTCTTTTCAAATAAAAATATTTAAAAATTAATAAAATCAATAACTAACAAAATAAAATAAATTATAATAATATATAATAACGTAAGTCAACAAGATCCCAATTAAATAAATGTTCAAAGAAAATTCTTCCCCTCGTATACATCGCAAATTGCGAGAACGCGTGGACATGGGGTCAGTGAAAAGAAAGGATATGGCCATGACCGGGGAGCAAGCTTGATTGAGCCCAGGATAGCTCAATTGGTAGAGTTCCAGACTTGCGATCTGGGTGACCCGGGTTCGAGTCCCGGGCCTGGACATATCTTTTCTTTTCAAATAAAAATATTTAAAAATTAATAAAATCAATAACTAATAAAATAAAATAAATTATAAAAATAATATAACTATATACTAATCATTATTTCAATTGAATTATTGATATTTTTATTGAGCTTGCGCAGCTCATCATATATTTTGATTTAAAAAATACCTACTTGAAAATGTATATAATTATTGTTTAGGGTGTGAATAAATGTGAAGACCAGGCTAATTTAATAATATAAATTTACAAATTTGAAATTCAAATAATTCATACAACAATTGATTCATAAGAAATTCAAAAAAAGAACACAGTCTTGAGTTTTCACTTCTGTCAGCAGTCCTCACGACTTCTATTTAATTTTTTGTTATACAGAAGTAAAAAGGGCTAGCGGCCTCAAGTGGCGAACCGGAAGCAGGCCTTTATACCCTAAAAGGTATAAGGTATAAATGAGGGAACCTTTCGCTGACAGATCGCACCAGGCTGGAAGCAATAACGCCGCAGCTAGGATAAAGTGGGTTGACTCCTGCACCCGTGAGATTTTTTTTTTCCCCTGCGGGACAAATCCCTTCCCTCTTTTTTTCCCCTCCCTCGGACCACCTTTTTCCTTTTTTATTGCCTAGAATCGTGAAGGAAAGTTTCTTTTAGTTATATTAGATAGTGTTATTCAAACTAATTCCAATTTCAGCATGCCCGACGTTTTTATTTCCCCGTTGTCAGCAAAGAAATTATTCAAATAAAGAATATTCTCGGTATTCAGAATTCAACATAAATATTCATTTCATTCTTGAATTCAATTTAACTAATTTGAGCTAGTTTTCTTAACTGTTATTACACAAAAAAGGTTAATAATAGAATGTATTCAACATATATATAAAAATATAATAAAAATGGTACTCCTACTTAAAAAAAAAGAAAAAAAAAGTATCTGTTCGGCTGGTTGTCACTTCTAGTTGAGTTTTAACAAGTTTTAACTGTTTACCCTAACTACAAGATTTAGTATGGAAAAGAGAATATAATTATGGAAAATGTGTATATTTCGGCACTCATTTCATCAAGAAATATAAGTTTCAACTTCTTCTTATATTTTACTTCCGGGATGGACCGTGTCATGTCAGTTTTATAAACCAAGCTTTCGCTCATCATGTTGTAAGCTTCCTCAGGGTTAGTCAGTTAATGAAGAGCGGATTTTTTTTTTTTTTCCATAACCCCTAAATTCTTGAGATGGGGTGTTGTGCTCTTTTCGCGCACATTCTTTTAGAGTTTTCTCCTTTTACTGTAGTATAACTAGACTTTAAGGAGTTGAGGTTGTGGGAAATTTATTGTTATTTATTTTATTTTTCAATTGGTTAAGTCCCGGGGCACACTTACTTTTTGTCTTTCTCTAAAATTAAAATCTTACATACTAATATTTATTTACATATATACAAGTTTAAATGTATGGATGACAAATACAAAATTATTTTTATTGAATTGCTTCCATTACTTTTTGCCATCTTTTTGGGGCTGACGCAGTTGTGAGGGTTTTGAAGATTTCGTTTGTGGTGCATTTTAGAGAGTCAAAGAATTTTATATGTCTGCGTTTTATGAATTCCGTTGTTGTGGGTATTACGAAACAAAGCCTTAAATCTCTCAACATCACTTAATCAACTTTCCACCATCCAAAACAAAATCAAAAGTAAAATTAATTTTTTGTATATTATTTTCTTATGGTTAATTAAAATTATAAAGAAATTTAGATCATATTGATGCAGCCGAAGATGGCAATTGAAAAACTTTATCTCAAGGGCTATTTGACCTATAAAAGTCTTTTAGAAACTACAGGAGTTAATTGAATAAAATATACTATCGTATATAATTATTATTGGGTAAGTTTGAAAAAATCGTGTAGTTGTCCTGGTTTTAGTTTTCTCAGTGATGTAGACCGGACAATTTTTCGGATTATTGTCTTTTGGAACAGTTGTAGTTGGCGCTGCGTTCCGACTCTGAGGTGAATGAATAGTGGGGCTCCGTATAGTAGCGCCGACCTTAGGATGCTTTTGTAAATTTTTATTTTTAGGCGTAGTGATGAGGCAGGTGATAGCAGTAGGTGGTGTAGTCTGTAGGTCTTTCTTCTCACCATGCGGATTTTTGAGTAGCAGTGGGCTGAGAGCGTCATATGGCGATCCAGTTTGATTCCAAGGTAAACAATGTAGACTATTTTTAGTAAAGGGAACACCTAAATAGATATTCACGTAATAATTGACACATTTATTAATAATATTAATATTAAGTAATTATAATACTTAACACTCACAGAGTACTCATATTCAGCATACTACATACATCCCCTCACCTACAGACAAAGGTCATATACAGTTAAACACCCTAGGGTCACCTTCTCTAAGTAGCCGCCCGGGATGGGGAAGTAAGTCAGGGTGCTCTTAAGAGGCAGCCACTCCACCTGACTAGGGGACAGAGGGCCGACAACTCTCTCCCCCGATAAAACTACAATACAACAGCTGCTAACACAATTGGAAAATTACAGATTGGGCATCACTGTAATCACTGACATCACCAGGAGATGAGATGGACTGGCCAGGGATTCCTCAACAGCAATAACCTCACAATATAATATAGCTGCTATGAAAAGAGCACACCTTTGGGACGGGATTCGCTGTGGATCAGAGAATCGCCCACCTCGTGATCGGATTCAGACCAATCAATCCCAGAATATGCTACATCCGCATAAAAGGAAAGTTCTATTACTTAACTATTATTAGTGTACATGCGCCTACAGAACCTTCGAATTAGGATGAGAAGGATAACTTCTACAGTGACCTAGACCAATCCTTAAACAATTGCTCTAGTTCAAATATAAAAATTGCCATTAGCGACTGCAATCCACAGATAGGAAAGAAATAGGAGCTAAGACCCACCATTGGAAGACATATCATTCATCAAGTATCTAATGATAATGCCCAACGAATTACTGACTTCGCGGCATCCAGAGGACTGGTTATTTGGAAAGGCACCGTCTAAAAGAAAAACCCCATGGTTTGATGCCGACTGCCAGAAATTAACGGAAGAAAAAAATGTAGCATATCGGCTCATGGTCCAAAGAAGATTCACCAGAAACTCAGTCCAGGAGTACAGAAAAAAAAGAAAAGAAGAGAAGCGACTACACAAGAGGAAAAAAAAGGAAATCGGAAAAAGACCAGATGGAAGAGTTGGAACATCTACGGATTCAAAATGAATCGAGGAAATTCTTCACACGAGCAATGCCCGAAAACCTTTCAAGCCCCGTGTTATTGCATGTAAGTATACTGATGGCAACCTGGTGACGGACCAGAAAAGAATATTATTGCAATGGAGTGACTTCTTCAGGAACTTTCTGAATGGTAAAGAGGCCTCTGAGGATGGGTTAGTGACATTTGATATGTATAATATTCATAAATTCTTAGCATGTATAATTTATTTTTTGGATTTCCGATGAATGTCATAATAATGATAGGATTACCATCAAATATTGGCTTGTTTTTACAACGTGAGATGAAAAAAGTTTATCTTACACTCTCTTCTTTTTTAATTTAATCAAGACATTAAATAATGTTGGTTGAAAAATGAATCAGAAAAAACATGCATTTGCATACAAATTCGGTCTATAATAATTATATACGATAGTATATTTATTCAATTATCTCCTGTAGTTTCTAAAAGACTTTTATAGGTCAAATAGCTCCTGAGATAAAGTTTTTCAATTGCCATCTTCGGCTGCATCAATATGATCTAAATTTCTTTATGATTTTAATTAACCATAAGAAAATAATATACAAAAAATTAATTTTACTTTTGATTTTGTTTTGGATGGTGGAAAGTTAATTAAGTGATGTTGAGAGATTTAAGGCTTTGTTTCGTAATTTCCCAATCATATCTTATATGTCTAATATATTTTTTTTTAGAATATTAATTTAAAAAAAGATATTGCTTACATTTAATTAAGAATATATTGCTTGTGATACGCAATGAAATATATTATTTTATAATTCACTCTAGGGCACAGGATTCATCTTGTCTCTTGAAAGAAATCTCCTTACGCTAGGATCTAGAAAGTTCTAAGGAGGTTTTCAGGTTGAGCCATAAAAGCGATATATTAAGGTTGAGAGAAATGTACAGGGAGCGCATAGGGGCCTATTCCCGCCTATATTCTGAGTTTAATTTTAAAATTCATGATATGGTATGTTTTATGTCACCTCTCCTTCCGTTTTCCTTCTTTTTTTTTTACTAACATATTATTTTTAATTTTCTCTTCGCCTCATACCATAATGCCACTGCAATGCGGGCGTTTTATTCAAATTCTTCTCCAACCTTACCCACCAAAGTATCTACATTTTCTTTTAATTTAATTAATTGCTGCACCGAGCGTTGTTCCATTACCATTTAGAAGGAAAGGATAAATATAAAGAAGTGGCCCTGGATGAATATATTGTCGCCTCTTCAAAAAGTACGAATAAAGATTTTCAGAGGAAATTCATTTTTTTTCGCTCAAATATGCAGCAATTTAGTTAATTATATTCTTAATTTCTGACATAATTGTAGGGGGAATTTTTCGCAAAATGTATTTTAAAGAAGTAAATAAAATCTATCTATGTAGTAAAAATATAATTTGCAAATCATAAATAACCTGTTATTAGTCCATCTTTAAAAAACATAACATATAATTGTATTTTATTTTTTTTTTAATATTTCTTTAAATTTATTATAATAGTTTTTACTTTAATTTTTATTAACCTTTAATAGTTTAATTTCATTAGAAATTATCGTGATTATTTTGTGAACTGCCTCAATATTAATGTTGAAATTTGTGGTGTTAGTGAGGGAGAGTGTTTTATAACTTTGTATCTATAGTTATAAATACTTATATACATGTAGCCCCGGTTTAGCTCTATGACCCGCATGCGAGGTTTGGCTTCTTCATGTTTCTAGGAAACGCGAGTCAAAATAAAAGTAAATCTAAAAATATTTACCCTTTTTAATTTATTTATTGATATTTACAACTGTATTACAACAATACATCAAGTAAATAGGCTATGTGATACATAATGACATGAGTTAATGGCAAGAAGAGAAACTACCCACTGGTAGTACTCAAATCACTAGTTCAACTAAGAAGGTCACGTGGCCATCTTCTTTTCAGACGCCTCGGAGGATTATCGGGAATTGAAGAGGAAGCTAGGTTTGAAACTAGAGGGTTTGAGTGGGAATGAAGTTTGTTATGAAAGGATAGATACCGGATTCGGGCCAAATCAGCAACAAATGGGACATTAAGGTCGTTATGGATGACTTCATTCTTAACAAAATAAGGAGCGCTGAGGATTTTACGAAGGATTTTGGATTGTAGGGATTGGATACGAGAGGAATTCGATGGCTTAGTGGAGCCCCAAAGCTCTACTCCGTTCTCATAAATTAAGATATATTTTAATTTTTTTCATGAATCATTTTCTCATTAAATTCTTTTTGGTGAAATAAAAAGATCGCATATTCTTTCCACTTTTTTTTTTTCAATTTTTCCAAACACCGATATTCTGTTGAAAATACTTGAAGTAAAAGGTTTCCGTAGAATCATTAAGCAAGAATACCATTCAAAAGCAGTTAAACATTTATTTCTTTTCTCGCATTTCACGGAATATTTCCTTCTGAATGATAAGAGAATAAGAAAAAAATAAAATAAAATAAAAATCTGAATTACCATTTTATTTAATTTATTTTTTTAGCGGTTTCTCTTTTTAAGCCCATGTTCTATTAATATCCGTATATAACTTCATATTGCTATTGCCGCTAAGACAATAATATCAGGCTTCTAATTTTTCGAATTCATCATTGAATAATTAATTATATTTAAATTAGGCAATAGTCCCGGGAAAATCTGCCGGAATGTCGGTGAACTATCCTCCAGCACTCCCGCATACATATTTAGGGTAATACAAGTCGGTTAGGATTAATTTAACCTTTTCATCATTGGGGTTTAGCATGATAACTGTGTAATAGTCACTTGTTAACATTTCTACTACAGGTAATATTGCTGTATACAGAATATTCCTATCCAACGCGGTAAAATAGTTACTCAAATTTTTTATAAGATGCCTTATTTGTAATTTTTATTGTTGCATTTAATACTTTACATAGAGACAGATCCATTTAACCGTATGTAAAGAAGAAATGGCAAGACGTAAGTCCCTATGTAATAATATAGTTTTGCTTATTAATTTCATATTGTCATTTAAAACTTGTTTTTCGGCCAAATTGTATCCACTTTAATGATTATACTAAAACACACAGATATATTCATTTCTATATGCACAGTGTTTAGTCCCGGTACAGTGATATAACGACTAAAGTAGCTTATATATTGCTTTAACTAAGATTGTAACAAGAAACTAATTAAGATTGCAATAAGGGAACGAAGGAACAACGCTGATCATATTAAGCCTTGTCAGTCTGCTCTTGTAATAAAGACACTAAGTGACGGCCATATTAAATATTAGTATTCCAATAACATTTGCTCGCATAGTCTAAGTTCCCTTATTTTACTAATGAAACCCATTTAAGTTATATTTCATTTGTAACTAGTATTTTATGATAATAAATTGTAAATCAGAGTCAATATCCTTATACATATTCATAAAAAGATTTAAAATGTTATGTTCATACTGAAATACTGAATATTATATTACATTAATAAAAATTAATAGAAATACTTTTAAAACGTCTTTATCAATACTATTATATACATAAAAATGTATACATATAGTGTAACATGCTAACGGAAAATTTTAATGTTGATCATCACAATGGATGCCAAATATTTATATATATATATATATATATATATATATATATATATATATATATATATATATATATATATATATATAAGTTCTGGATTCAAAAGTTATCCTATTGACACGAAATATCGCAATCAGAATTGAAACTATTCATATTTATTTTTATTTTGAAGAGAAAAGATATGTCCCCGGCCAGGATTCGAACCCGGGTCCTCTGTCTCACCGTGACAGGACTCTACCAACTTAGCTACCGGAGTTGATACCAGCCGGGGACAAATCCTTTCTCTTATCTGATCCCATGTCCCCGTGTTCTCGCAAGTTTTGCGATGTATACACGACAACGAATGTTCTTTGAACATTACTTTAATTTTAGGAACTTGTTGACATACGTCATATTACTATTTATAATTTATTAGTTAGTTGTTTTAATTTTATATATTTTTATTTTGAAGAGAAAAGATATGTCCCCTGCCAGGATTCGAACCTTGAGGGCCCAGGATCGAATCCCAGCCGGAACACATCTTTTTTCTTCAAAATAAAATATGTTTAAAATTAAAACAACTAACTAATAAATTATAAAGTTATTGTTTTTTTTTTGTTCTTTTAACGTCACTATATGCTGCTATGGGTAGTCGGACGATGCTACATTGGGAGCTCTAATTTTTTCCTATCCAGGATTAATTAATATAGAGATTTTTTACTCTCTTTAAAATACCTAGGGCCACCTGCCGCTGACTCGCTTAAAATGTATAGTTTTATATCAATAGTAAGAACCAAGATTGAATAATACTTAAATAAATGAAACCTTCATATTTCATTGAAGTTTAACACCTTATGTTTTTTATTAAATTTACAAAGTTATTTTCCTCAAACATAAATCGGCTTTAATCTTGATTTTCATTAAGAAATAGTAAAAATGGAAAACTACTTTTTTTAAGTGAATGATTTGAGATTTTCTTCTGTGTAATATCCATATTAATTTTATTGTTTTCAAGTCGTAAATCTAACAAACCGTGGAAGTCCAACATCCGTTTTTATGTTACTATGATCTGGATGACTGAGCTTCCAATCTATCGAATCAATGCAACAAACTTTCCCCTTACCGCCGCCTCCTATTCCCTAAGCACTCTTCCTTTATACCTTCCGATGTTCCCTAAACATTCTTTGCCCGATCGTAAAACGTCACTTTATTTCCTAGAACGTTTTCAGCGAGGCCTTCTCCACTTTACCACTCTTCAACTCCTTCCAGTCCAGTTGGTCAGGATCGTAAGAAGTCTGCTGTTCCAATGACTGTCATGATCTTGTCTTTTTATCGTCCTCCCTCTTTCAGAAGATGCCTAAAAGAAGTGTTCTGACACCATTTCTTGTGTTTTAGAGTGCTGTTAAAGTAAAGAAGGTCAAACACCGTATATGTTAAAAAACAAATAACATACAATGACTAATGCGGGTAATTGTTTTACAATAAAAATATACAGACTGTTTTTATTCTATAAACATATTACCCGAAAATAGAGATTTAACCACCTGAATTGTAGAGTAGTCGTAGTACTGATCGGTTTTACTTAAGTCTTGTCAATCTTATTTCTATCTTTCTACGCCCGTATTTATTCAAATAGATACAGTGAAATTCAATATTCAGAATACAAATTTACAAGAATCGATGGTTACCTCTTATGTGTCTCTTCCACTTTCCAGTACAGTTGGCAGCCATTCATAGTGCTAGTGAATTTCTTAGAAAAGTACTCAAATGTATTAAAAGTATCTTTTTTTATAACCTTTACTAATATATGGACCTACTTGTACTACTACAACCCATATAGGATCATGGGTTCAGTACTTGATAAAGAATTTACTGTTATTAGTTTCAGAAATCCATTATTGAATAAATATATCACTTTGTGGATAATTCTCATTAAGGGAAGGTTATTTAATATACTCTAAACCTCTAACCTTTGTTTATTATTATCTACCATAGTATTTTATTTTCAAATGTGTTTTTGCTCCAAATTCTTATGTTTAACTTCCTCGAAGGTTAATGTCTAAGTAACTTTCACTCAAGAAATATTCCGTTCCGAACATTTAATAAGGTTTGTAAACTTTAGCTACTATTTACAAAACATTGTAATTAATGCTTACTTCATTATGTAAACACGAGTAATCTACTTTACCTAAATTATCATTAATATTGATCAGCTAAATCTACTGGGTTCCTCGTGATGTTTTTTTTCTCTTGCACTTTTACTTTCTTTCTTTTTCTTCTGTTTTTGTTTTATTTTTCTTTGTTCTTTTTGATGTTCTTGGTGTGCATTTTCTATTTTTTATTAATTTTCATCATTGTTGGTTTATTTAATTTTTTACAGCTCTGGTAGGTAACCTTCCTGTCTGGTAACCTTCTTTATGATTCAGTATTTCCATTTGGGCCTTGGAGCTGGTGGGATGTTGGGATGTGCTTTATATATTTATTTCAGTTGCTCATATTCTCTTTCTGTCCAGAATAAGAGAAATATTGACTGTTTTTATTTTAGTGTCTTAAAGGCTTTTTGTTGAGAACTTTTCCTATCCTATGTTAACTAAATTACAGTTTTCACAGACCACTAAATACAGAAATGAATATCATTAAAGCAGTAGAGAAACTTATTTAATATAACTAAATAAACTTATTCATAGAAATGCTAAGTAGGGAGAAGATATTCAAATTTAATTTTTATATAATTTTCGAGTGACGTTTAATATTTTAGTTTATTTTCTCTAATTTAATCATAAGTTTTATACTAGATACTTATCATGAAGTGATATAAGTAAGGAGTGAATTAATTAAATAATTATTATTTGAAATGCGTTTTTATATTTGATATAGTGATAACCTGAATATTACCTGTATCACTCCAACCCTGAAGGGATTGGGGTGGTGATTTATCTGCTCATCTACCAGAGTTTTCCTCCAATTTGGAGTACCCTCCAGAGGCTAGGTCAACCATTGGAGGGTCCGCGGATTCACCCGAAACGGTTAAGAGATTAAATAATTGGCAAACTGATAAATTCAGTTGTTCTTAATGTTGTACTTATAAATTTCATGATTGGGGTTTTAAAGATACTTTTGTGGGACAAGCGATTCGAACTTATTAAAAAAGTTTGTAGAAAGTGACGGAAGAAATAGAAGAACTTATAAAATTCAATTTTCTACGTTTCCAGACATCTTCTATGTACCCTACAACATTACAGCTCAATTCCTTGAACCTTTCTCAACTTTCATCAGAACCGTTTTAATTTTGTTAATCCGATAGAATTCCTCTCCAGCTCCAGTCATCCAAGTAATCCCCTTGGAAGGTTAAAGTTCTCCTGTAGTTGTCTCGAGATTCCCTGTAGATATAACGTAACTAGGTCTTAATCCTCAACTCAGAGTCTTAGGTGTCCCTAGATATTTTATTATTTTAGTACCTCTTCTGGAACATCAGAGTTATATTTTAAAAGCATTCGTGAATCAATGATGTTAGTGAGAATGTAGTACAATTAGTTTAAATGTGATTATTATTTTATTTCTTTTATAGTATATTATATATATATACATTACACGTGTCATTTTATATTTATTTTAGTGTGCTATTTACTGTTTTTACTAAAAGCTCATTTTTCCACTGTTAGGGCATGAATATGAGACTAAACTAGTCTCGAAACGTCGCCTAAAGAATTTGAAATATTCTGACTGAAACTCAAGAATCAAAACATAATATTTCCAAAACAGTCAAGATAAGTAGAAACCAACAATATATATATATTGTTCTTTTACGAATCAGCCACCAAATGACCACACATAAATTATGTATTATACTTTCATTGTCTTTAATCACTAATTACATCTCAATATCTCAGCTAAAAATATAATACAATGTAACAATTATTAAGGAATGTATTCTATAATAATTTAATAAATTTACTCTGGTAAGATAGGCAGAATCCCTGCATTAAAAGATTCCTTGCAGAAACGCAGCTGAGATGGTTTGGACACATTTGCCGAATGAGTCACGATCCAGACTCAATGACGGTGTTCGAAGATAGACCTACAGGCACAAGACCCCGAAGAATACCACGAACGTCGTATAGAGAATATGTTCTCCAGTTGGGAGAGAAAAAAGGTAAAACCCTGGATCAGATGATGATGTTGGCACGGGCCGGACAGGACTGGCACAGTTGTGTAGAGGCTCCTCCACACTGAAAGGAGGAAGAGAAAGAAGAAGAAAAAAAGGCATAAATCAAAGTTGTTGTCACTAGGTAGGAGGTAGGTGGAGGATGATTAGAAAACATTACTCATTGAACCGACTAGGGAACAGTAATTAGGAAGTCGGAAACGATGGACCAGGCAATTTCAAACATAATAAAAATGTAATAGGATGTTGATAGTTGGGGGTGCAGTCAAGAAAACACGCAAAAATAGGTGAAACTATTTTATTTTAAGTGCCGACGTTTCGACCTACTATGTAGGTCATCTTCAGGGCTATGAGAAAACAGACAAAAAACAGAATAGACTGTAAAAATACATAAAATAGAGGTACAGAAAAATTAACAAAATGTAGAGATATAAAAAAATGAATGATATATAATGAAAGGATATATGAATAAAGATGATTACATGGTAGATGTATAGAAAGGTGATAATGCGAAACAAAATACAAAGAGAGCAATGAAGTTAAACAGAAAAAAATAAAATGAAAAAGATATGAATATAATGAGTATGGACAATTTAGTATAATAAAGATAGAAATGTATTGCAAAGAAAACAATAGTATGAAAATAGACTCATGGGGAGTATCATAAGTGAAATGAGAGAACATGAATTGAAAATATGATACCTAAGAATACATCGAGAAGAATATATTATAGAACGTAAAGAAAAGGAATCTAATGTATGACAGGCCGAGAAGTGAAATATAAATAAAATTTTAAAAATATAAGTATCAGATGTTATGTAAAGGTATAAATGTTATATAAGGGTATACACTATACATTATATAACAGATGTTGTATCCAGGTATACAGATATTATATAGAGGTATACATTAGGTATGAAGTTATATAAATAAAGATGAAAGAATACAAGGAACAATACATGAGAGATATAAGATATCAGTAAGTGAATAGAGATATATTCACTAATTAACTAATTAATTAAGTAATCACTAATTACATCTCAATATCTCAGCTAAAAATATAATACAATGTAACAATTATTAAGGAATGTATTCTATAATAATTTAATAAATTTACTCTGGTAAGATAGGCAGAATCCCTGCATTAAAAGATTCCTTGCAGAAACGCAGCTGAGATGGTTTGGACACATTTGCCGAATGAGTCACGATCCATGTAGGTATGAAGTTATATAAATAAAGATGAAAGAATACAAGGAACAATACATGAGAGATATAAGATATCAGTAAGTGAATAGAGATATATTATAAAAAATAATGATGTTCTGTGAACATGAACTCTTTAATTAAAACTATTTAATTAAAACTATGATGGATGCTAAAGTGATGATGGGAGAAATAGGTGTGAAGGAAGGAGATGGAGAAAGATGAAGAGAAGATATAAATAATATGAGACTATACGAACCCGATAGGAGTGGCTGCTCGGACAGAGAGTAACTGACGCGGATAAGACCGTTAACCGACGGAAGCGCTGGCCGCGATCTCTGTCGGTCAAAGGTCAAAGTAGCCAAAAAAATTCAAAAATATAAAAATAAAAAAGTAGGGAAAGGGCAATATGGGGAATATGGGGACGCGTAAAAAATTAGAAAAATAAATAAAAAAATAAAGTTAAAGAAAAAAAGGGGGGTAAAGAAATAAAATACTAGAAAAGAAAAAATAGACAGAAACGGACCGTAAACGGAGAGAAATAAAATATGATTTGAAAATTAAGGAGTTTTTAGTAAATTAAAAATTTGGGAATAAATTGAGGATAGGTGATGTGAATCGGACTTAAGACGGTGGAGGAATCTAAATTGATGTGGATGGTTTCCGAGAGAATGCGTTTTTCATAGTTGGGAAAGGAAGATAGGATAGACGTATTATCGAAGTTGAAAATGTGGTTTAAAGATAGGGCATGATCAGAGAGTTTGGATGCGGTTGGGTTATTGGATGAAATGGAATATTTATGTTGGGAAATACGATCTTTAAGTAAGTTTTTAGTTTCGCCGATGTAGGAAGAGTTGCAATTGGGAGTGGAGCAAGGGATACGGTAGACAACTTGTGAGCGTTGTATAACGGGAATGGGATCTTTAACACGGGTATAGATTTTGGAAAGTTTGTTATGGGATTTGAATGCTAAACGTAAATTGGGGATAGAGGAACGTAGGGATTTTTGAATATTATTTGAGAGGGAGGGTATAAATGGCAAGGATCTGTATACTGGGTTAGAGGGAGGGTGTGAGTTCATGTTCATGTGATAAAGAGTTCATGTTCACAGAACATCATTATTTTTTATAATATATCTCTATTCACTTACTGATATCTTATATCTCTCATGTATTGTTCCTTGTATTCTTTCATCTTTATTTATATAACTTCATACCTAATGTATACCTCTATATAATATCTGTATACCTGGATACAACATCTGTTATATAATGTATAGTGTATACCCTTATATAACATTTATACCTTTACATAACATCTGATACTTATATTTTTAAAATTTTATTTATATTTCACTTCTCGGCCTGTCATACATTAGATTCCTTTTCTTTACGTTCTATAATATATTCTTCTCGATGTATTCTTAGGTATCATATTTTTAATTCATGTTCTCTCATTTCACTTATGATACTCCCCATGAGTCTATTTTCATACTATTGTTTTCTTTGCAATACATTTCTATCTTTATTATACTAAATTGTCCATACTCATTATATTCATATCTTTTTCATTTTATTTTTTTCTGTTTAACTTCATTGCTCTCTTTGTATTTTGTTTCGCATTATCACCTTTCTATACATCTACCATGTAATCATCTTTATTCATATATCCTTTCATTATATATCATTCATTTTTTTATATCTCTACATTTTGTTAATTTTTCTGTACCTCTATTTTATGTATTTTTACAGTCTATTCTGTTTTTTGTCTGTTTTCTCATAGCCCTGAAGATGACCTACATAGTAGGTCGAAACGTCGGCACTTAAAATAAAATAGTTTCACCTATTTTTGCGTGTTTTCTTGACTGCACCCCCAACTATCAACATCCTATTATAGTACCCACAGTCAACTATTTCTTTCTCACATAATAAAAATGTAGATGAAGTCTATTGTCAGATTTGTAACACCTTTTTAGGCAAACGAAGAAGTAATAGGGTTAAATTCTTTATTTCAATGCCGAATTTTCCGTACTTTGATGTACGGAAGTTAAAGATGGATAGCAAGTGAGATATTGCAGTTGTGGAGACAATATACCTGCGTAGACAAATTTAGTAGATTGTAGTAGGAAAGTTGTATAGAATTCTAACATTACAATCCTAATCTATACAAATAACAGTTGTGATGGTCAGGCCATGGATGCAGGATTATCCTAGACCAAGACAGTAAAGAGGTGTTGGAGACTAGACCTTCTAGCAGGGCACCAACAAGAAATACCCAGGATTATATATAGTGGATATAATAGCTAGATGGCAGGAAATCCTGTTCTAATGATCAACAAGAATGGATCAAATGGATCGAGACTACTCTATACTGAAGGATTTGGAAGAGGAAAAAGAAGTCTTCACGTACTGCCTGTTAGGATCTGAAGCATTTCTAAAGTAAGAAGTTATTAAAGTATTAAGTGACTACTGGTTCTTCTATGTTTTCTAACCTGCACCACTACAAGCCATGAATTACTTTGTGTTAGTAACATTATAGAGAATGTACTGTTCTTTGACAACTGTTGTGTAGGGAGACGATTTGTCCAAGATCACGCTCAACTTCCAGATTTCCCCCTTATTTGGGTTACTCGCTTTACAGTAGCTGGTTGAGGCCCAGAAGGATCCTGGATCCCATAGGATCCATCTCCGACCGCTAACAGAATAAATAAAAGTCTCCGGCTAGCGGGGTTTGAACCCAGGATCTCCGGAAGTGCAACTCAGCGCTCTACTACTGAGCCACTCCGCTCCCCGCTTCTTCCATGGCGAATATTAATCTCAAGCTGGAAGTCATGGGTTTTCGATTCGTAAACAACTTGTATTGTAGAATTTTAATAAGTGATTCTCTTGGTTCTTTAATGTTAAATTGATAAATTTTGAATAATATTAGTTTACTTAATATGTATTACTTATCGATGTTGTTTCAATTTATAATTTATCCCAGTTAATGTATACCGAAGGGCACTTAGTAGACCATCTATTTAATGTTTTAGTTACAGCGTAAGTTGTAATTATATATGTGCATAATGTAAATTTAACACTAACGGGATTGTAAATTATGCAACCGTAAACTTAAGGTTCAATACATGTGATGTAGACATAGGGCGGTTGCTTTTCAGCATTTATTCTTTAAAATTTGTTTAATGATGTTTATATGATTTTATTAATAAAAAAGTCGTGAGTTTTTTTAACAATTTACTATCATTTGCTTTTCATTTTTCGCCAATTTTATTGGACACTATCAGTAATTGCAATTACATCAGTTTTGTCAATAGTTTAATAGATAGTTTGATCATTTATAATATCATAAAACCTCTGGAACGTCTCAGACTCAACTATTTACGGTTCCGTTTTCATTTTATTTTTTAAAGATTAATGGTATGGTAAAAACTTTTGTTTAAATTTCATTTTACCCACTCTAATTTATATATATATATAAAATGTTACTTAGTCATAACATATTCTGATCAAAAAGAACTACTAGTCCCATTACTATCATCCAATAGGATTCTAGCATACTCCCATCCTCTTCCCTCTCTTGCTCTGTGCATTTTAAGAGAGCCTCTCTTCCTATGATAATCCATTACAGTTATTACAAAAACAAATAAACTAACGGGCTAAGTAAGCAAAAAAAACAAACTTAATCTGTAACGGTGTATCTAAATCTTAAAAAAATCTACATGGTAAACATTTATCTTATCCATACCTAAACAGGGTATATACCTTTGGATAAACGAATAAATTTCCAACGAAACTGCCCCTAACTAAACTTCCAGACGCGGGTTCTACCGTAAAGTTAGAAACGAACAAACTTTTAGCAAATGGATCAGTAACAGTTGAAAATATCGCTGGGAAATTATGCCGGATCCAAACCTGAAGTAATTTTTTTTTCTCGAAAACTGAAAGTACTTTGATGGCTCGTAAATAAGCTAACCCTCCGCAACCTGATTACTCAGAAGGAATGAGATACGATAACTGTTAGGTCGGGCACGGGAATTCGCTAACTCGATTGGATACTGCCATAATGCAGTGCTGCCAGCCATAGCTTGCCGCAATTCATTCATCTATTCCCGATCAGTATCCACCATTCATGAAAAGTTATGGAAAACTCAATCCTCGGTTTTAACTTCACTGTTCATTCACCGGGAAAACGGTAAGTTCAATTATTTATCCTTCCTGGATGTACTTTAGAAATTTCACCTTATATCTCCTGTGGACCCTTCAGCATTAAGTATTGTACATAAGCTCGAATCTGTTTAAATAGACGCAGAAGTATGAGACACAGTACGTTCCGTTAAAATGCAACCCCGTAAACTCAAAATTGCTCATAAATAGTTCCTGTTATGTCCTTAACATAATCCACGACAACCCTAACACTATACTACCGAGGATTATCTTCGGTAGATTGAGCAATTCACTTAGTACGATAACAGATATTGAATTGTACTTTTTGGCTCCCAAACATCTATTTAATCGCTGTATTCAAAAACCTTCAAATGTATTCCTGTTTTGGATTTAAAAGATGTTTATATTCTACTGCCGTTTCATCCCTCATATAATTAATTTCTAATTATTGATCTTCCTATTTTTGATTTGTAATTATTGACTAGTCTTAACCCGACACAGTGGTATTCGTAAGTTATGCCCTGACGGATTACTTCGAGCTATTTTCCCCATCCTATCATCAACGTGCTATCATGTAATAAAATACTAGTATGAGTGGTATTGAGACAATTGATTATAAAAAATATCAGTTATTAACAGCAACAGATAGGCCAATGCCCGCATATGTTTCAAATCAAACGAGGAACTTTATAGAACCAATAAGTACATAATTTAAAATGAAAAGTTAGTTCATTTATGGACACATATTCAGAATATCCGATGATCGCCTGACAAAGAAAATATGGAATTTTATAAAACCTAAAGCACAAATATTGGGATGGCTCCGGGAATGTGATGTGGATCTTAAAGACATTGATATTCCGGAGGACTAAGTTATGAAGACTTTCGACAAATGGTGGAAAATTACAAGGGTTTTGAACTCAAACGACGAAGGGGGGTCTATGTCAGAAGAACGGAAGAAGGCGCTGCAGGTGGACTCAAAAGATACTGGCAGGGCATCAACGCTGGAAGAAGAACCAGATACAGAAAATAATATGAAAATTATATTGATTATCAATCCGTAGTCTGTAACGGCTCAGTATGCAAATAAATAATAACCAATCATTTGAAGTTATTTATACAATCGTATTCGATTCACTAGGCTATCCGAATAACTTTGCCGGTAAAAATATTGGTTGCCTCTAAAAAGTCCGATGATTCGCCGTGAGTTTACTGTCCTTTTGCTTATGTATTGATTTCGAGTGATATAAAATATTATTTTGCTCATCTTATACATATACCATAACATGACTCATTGATCACGGAAACTCGAATGGTTAATGGATAATTATTATTTTACTCAGTGTTTATAGATATTCTTCAATGTCTAATTTGAGGGGGAGGAACGGTCACAACCCTTGTAGCGGGTTGGCCCATGCTCGCTCCGCCTCTCCCTAGCAGTATAATCTATTTTAAGAGCCGTTGTTGTTACCTGCCAATCCCCAATCTCGGCCAATGGGAATGGGAGAACTCGATTAGACTCGAGGTGAGAGCGGAGAGGAAGTTTGGCCATGAAGTCCCTGCCAATTAAGCTGATGGCCCAGGAAGGACATTAGCCCTTCCTCCATACAGCTCTTATCAGATAAGAACTACTAATTCAGGCCGCGGAAGCAGTTTAACGCATCCTTGTTTAGCTTGGGTTAGTAATTGCCTTTACTGGCTCAGGTATTAATTAAAAGCTAATGAATGAAGATTTTTTAAGAGATACAGCAACGTAATAGTTATCTTTATTGTACGAAACGTTAATGACTAGCTGGAGCCACCATGAAGTGGGTTCATAAAAAGGTCGGTTTCTGGACCAAATGTTTATTATAATTATTAAAGGCATGAATGGCATTCTCAAACTAACCGCAACTTTGTCCTCATGTTTATAAGAAGCTTAGCATTTTTAATTTCTTTTCCACTCCCACATTTTTACCAACGTTTTATCAATTTTTTAATCCCAGAACTGAAAAATTGTCAGTATTGTGATGAAATGAAGTCTCAAAATTTGATATAGTGCAAAGTCTGGGTCCGTAATTTGTATATAAAAATACAAAATTATTGTCGGAAGTTTCGGTGAAAACCAGAAGATGTTATTTTCGAAAGTTTTTATTAAAAGTTTGAAAAAAAAAATTTGTATTTTGGGATTGCATTAATCGGCAAATCATTATTCTTCCATTATAATTACCTCCCTTCAAAAATAAAATACTTTATGTTAATAAAAAGTAAAATTAATAAAGATGAAATTCTCATGAAACAAAAATTATTCTACTTCTTAAATCATAGACAGCTTTTGAACACATCTCTTTCATTTCTAAGGGAATGAAGTGTGTTTTTCATAGACACGAGTTTTTTTTGTATCTCCCTTTTTTTAATTTGGAGTGTTACAATTTATATTGATTGGTGTGCTAATTAGTAATCAATTACAATTATGTCGTATTGTACAATTATGTTTTGTCTCTATCCATATTCTCTATTTCTAAAGGTTATTCAAGTAGTGATAACTTTTTTTTTTAAGATAAGCCAAATTATTGATTACATTTATTTTTTAATAAATGTATAATTATTTTGTAGTTATATATATAAGGAAATAGTCCGAGAGATGGCCAATATAAACCGGAAACAGTTGTAAATATTTATTTAAATAAAAATAGATGACGAAATTTCGAAAAAGTATCACATGTTGCGACTCAGGGTATTTTAGGACATGAATGCTGGTTGCCGATGGGTGCTTCGAGTTCGAAGCAATCTATCAGTCTACGACTTACGAATACCACAGAATTGGGATGAGATGAACCAGCAATCCAAAACGGTTGACAGGCTAACTTATTGATATCTTATGATTAATTTGGAGGATGTATAATCATTAATATAGTATATGAAGGATGAAACATCAGTAGACCTACGAAATTCACACACATTTTAGATAATCTGTGACGGTTTTTGCAATTTAATACTTTTTTTTTCGCCTCAAATATAAATAAGCTTTAAATATTAATTTGCAACAATCTTTTTTAATAGCCATTCGATATATATTTTAAAAGTAATTAATATCAACTATAAATTAATTTAAAATATAGATAAATCTATTGAAACACGTTTATGATTAGTTAAATTTAACAAATTTTTCTGTAATCAACCTTATCTTTTAGTGCACTACAATCAATTGTTAGCAAAGCTAGAGATAACACTTATCATATAATTATAAACAAATCAATTTTCAGAAACTAGAAAAATATTGTTACCTGTAATTCCTTATTGAAAAATATTATTAGATATAAATAAAAAACATAATAACAGCCATAAAATAATTATTGGAATGCTGTTGGAAAATCGAAAAATAAACTGTACAAAAGTTATACTGCATTTGATTTATTTATGTGAAGTTTCATTTAAGTTTATGTTCTGTTGCCTGAATAGGTGAAACATTGTCTGGCTAGTTCGTTTTTTCAAGTATTTTAGATTATTGAGGCTTTATTTTTTCAATTGTGCTCTAACCATCATTATATATTGTTGTACCTTATTTATGGGTTATTTATTTATACATAGATAGTTTGAAAAATAATTGATATAAAAATGTCAGGCTATTGCATACATCACTTTTTCTATTATTTTTTATTTTTTAGGTATGCTTGAAGTTATAATTTAAAAAGGAATATAAATATGATCCCGTTTTGTTAGTCCTACTGGTGACGATTGTTTACTTTTAAGAATAACAAATTGAATGATGGCGTTTTAATCAAATTATAAATTTGCCTAGTTCCAGTAAGTAATTTAAATTAAATTAGTTTTATTTTTTAATTTGATCGGTCCTGCGAAAAGAGCAGTTAACCAAGTTAAATTTTTTTTGTAATAAGTAAACTTATTCAATCATCTAAATAAAAAAGTTGTGCGAGGAGAAAAAGATTAAGAAAAAATATATTACCTGATTAAAAATAATCTACTTCCTATAAATAACCCGTTCATTACTTAAAAATGAATAACTTTAAAATCCACTTTTCCGATAATTCCACCCCCTTCGGAACTGAGAAAAGCTCAGAAGTCAAGTTGGAAAATTAAAAAGACGATTCATTTGCAACGCCAAAAAACTCTGCGAAGTTCTGACTTTGCTACTCAAGTATACTTAGCGAAACTTAAACTCTTTAAAGTACAAAGAGGGAATAAAGGAGAAGAAACTAGGTGTTAGGGTGTTTGAAACTTTCGATATAGTCAACTCTATGAGTTCGGTAACTTGTCGACTTCCTCTTCAGGCCGTGACGAAATTAGGTCAACGAATATGTAAGTTTGTCCTTTGACTGTTAAAAAAACAAAAAAAAACAGAAACTTAGAAAAGCTAGAAGTATGAAATATATATATAATTGGTCAATCTATGGGGTTCTAAGAATCTAAGTCACATTCTTATAACATGAGGATGCTGTTATATAGCTTTCAGAGATCAGTGTTATCGGTAACGAAGATCTTCTGATTTTTAAAACTTTAATACTGAAACTTATTTTTTTTTAGTATTCAATTTTACTGTATTGTTATGATTAATTTAGTATATTACTTGCCTTTATCATTTAACTTAGTCTATAATTTAACTATAATTAATAACTTCAATTATTTTTTTATTTTTATAAATTCACAATATAGTATGAGTGAACAACGAAATAGAAGTTTATTTTCCATTTTCCAACCACAATATATATATATATAGTTTCCAATGTCGTGGCAGTGTATTCAGGATCAAAAGCGGTTAACTCCAAATTTAAAAAAATGACTGTTCCACATTTTTGCTTGTTTGGTCAAGCAATTCTTTATCTTCCCAAAATATTTTTGTTCTTCAGTCTACTCTTATTGTAAACTTCTTTTTAGTTTTTTCATAATTAAGAGTGGTTTTTAAAATATCATTTTTTATGTTTTTTAACAACTATTATTTTTTATTTCCAAGGCGCCACGATGAATTTTCTATTCTGCGATAGATATAATATTGAAATATTATATGCAATATATGGGTTAAAGGAAATTACGCAATCAGGATCAAACACGGATAACTCCAAATATTAAAAATTGACTATTAGAATGCATATGGAAAAAACCACAAGCAAAGCCTTATTATGTTTTTACACCAGATTTGAAACATAAGGCTTTGCTTGTGTTTTTTTCCATTTGCATTCTAATAAAATTGTAATGTTTCGTTTTGAGTTTTGGCTCTATTTTATTGGTTAAAAATTGACTTTTTTAAATTTTTCTCTAATGTAATCAAGCAATGCTTTATGCTCACAAAACAGGTTCAAAACTGGACAAAACTCTCAAGAAATGTGAAAACATGTTGTGTTAAACAAAATTTCTTGATTAAACTAGTGAAAAGGTCCATTTTTGTTATTTCGGAGTTATCCCGTTTTGATCCTGAATCCTGATTAATATGATCAGTTTTTAATCATATTAAATATATTCTTTTTTGCCTATTAAAAAAGGCTTTAGGAAAGATGGAAAAAGAACTATACATTTTTTTTTTAATGAGTGTAATATTTATATGAAGAAAAATAATATTTTTTTTTCTTTAAAGCGATTGTACACTATACAATAACATTTCTCTATTTATTAAAAATGGTAAAAAGTACGAGCTGGAGTAAATTTCAACCTGGCCAGCTGACGCATTTCCTCCTCGCCGTTTTATTTCGTTCATGTTTTTTCCTGGAGAATTACGACCCAGCAGCTTTATAGCCCTGTTGGATCGGTATTTAAGCCCTGATGTAAGCCCAAGGGCGGATGAGATCCCTTTAGGATGGGACATTGGGCGGTAGGGCTACGATGTACCTTAACCAACTCCCAATGCCTGGCGAGAATCGACCCCGAACCTATTCCGCATTCCCAACACATTCAACCGTTTGGAGCTAATACCTGCCCGGTCCATTTCATCTCTTCTCGGCTCATCAACTAAGTGTTTTTGAAAGTTTTTACGAGCTCTTAATGCCCCTCCGCATTTACATAGAGTCCTGCTTTGAGTAGAGCATGAAGTAGCTTTTATGCTACACACATAGTCCTCGATTGTGTCTGGTATACACATGAGTTTAATGGAATTTATGATTAACACCGATTTTAAGATTAAAGTTTTTTTTTTTAATTCATCTTTCTTTACTTATTACTTTAGTAAAATTCTTTTTGCATATGAATTTGCATGATATAAGTTTCATATCATGTATAAATTTGCTTTTTCTTACAATATAGTATATGTTTATATTAAATCTCCTAGTTGCAGGTTTATGTTTTATTATTTGATTATATTAGTTTTTAAAACTTGTATTGGGTGTTTAACTAACTCTGATTTCTGGCTATAATGACTAAACAAACTTAAACTAGAAATTTAATTAAAATATGAGCCGAATATACATAGGTAACTATTATGTAACCAATACAAACTATAAATTTTGATTGATAAATGTATAATGAATACATTTAAATTAGCGATTTAGAAAACGGTCGAAGATGCTCTCAACGAATTATGCACGATTTTTTTATTTTGCATCAATTTTTCGGCCCAACAAAAAAAAAACAACCGTATCACTAGTGCAGTTTCGAAAACAATAAAACAGTTAATTAGTCGAACTGTACTGAGAATATAGATTTTATTGTTTTGTGTAACATTTTCATTCTTGAAATTCACTTTTATACGTATCTTTCCTATCTACAATAACTATTTTATTGTCATAGCTACTGCACTGTTGACGCTATTTATTTATTTCTCAGCCCTGAGGGTGGCCTAAAAGCCAGAACGAAACATTGGCACAGAATAACTAAGTGTTGTATAATTGTAACAATTCATTGACCATTTTAGGCATTTCTCAGGTTATATCTACAGTTATATGCAGTCTTGGTGAATAAGGGGTCAAAATTACTAACTCAGAACGAAATGAGATTGAAATGTTAACTGTACTAAAGGATGCGGAATGGTGTCATACTCGTAGTGCGCAAGTAGCTAAGTCCGTTTGCTTGAAATTGATTTATTAATTATATTGTGGCTATTTTTTTAGCCAAACACAATGAAAATGGCACGATTTTGCTTCCCTCGGTATGATTCTCATTTTTGAAAAAAAGTCAGCTTAACCACTTTTTAACCGGGCCTGCAGGTATATGATTGACCATTTCCTCTTCCATAGATTCAGTTGCGTTCTTATACTTCTATGTATTATTTTATTTTATTACCTGTTAATTAAAAACTTTACCGTTATCAGGTGAATTAAGTTTGACCCTTTCAAATAAGTTTTATATATTTGTTATTACAGAGGAACAACCAGAATAATGTTGTCTATTGTCTTTAGCGATCCATAGGCTGATCTATTACATTCCATTTGTTCACCGCATAAGTAAGAGCCGAAGAACCAATCGACAATTGATAAGATAGGATAGTTAGATAATCAAGGAGGAATTGCGGAGTGTTGCGTGGAGAGACGCCTTAGACCAAACCTGACCTGCTCATAAAGCTGCTAGCCGTTGACAGGCAGTCAGGCGATCGCAAGGCAAAAACAGGGCTAACAACTCCCATTTAACTTGTTCCAACTAACTAGTCTCTTTCACTCACTTTATTCACCATTTTTTTGTCCTTTTTCATTTTGAAAACCTGGCCGTCGTCGAGTTAATTAAAACTTTATAGAAATGTAGAACCCTCTTTTCGTCGTCCTACTCAACGCTAGCTTAACAATCTTAACTAACAGATGCGGCGGTACTGATATAGATTTTTCAAGAAATCAATAAATAATTGTTTAATACTGTAAACACCTAATTGAGGGCCTCATCCCACATAACTGCAACGTTCGGCGTAAATTATGAGAAAACGTAATAAGACCTAGATCAACTGTCAGCGAAAAATTTCTCAGAGAATCTAAGAAGAAATTTCTTAGATAAATAAAATATTCGCGAGTCATCATGATTTTTCTGAGTGAGTAAAACTAGAGTTTTAATGTCTAACACATCACAACAAGTCCAATCCATTCCTCTTTCTCTCTCTCTCTCCTCAATTCAAAAGAGTCCGGAGTTTTTAGGAAACCGAAACGTTACAGACAACTTTTCCTTGAAAGTCAGGTATCTACAGAAGCATTTTTTAATTTTTTTTATTCACTTTATTTTCAGATCGGCTATTCCTAGCCTTACATGTTTTTTTTAATAATAAATTTTAAGCTTTAACACAAGGTGAAAGTGTGGGTTTCGTCTCATGCATGTGACACCCCTAACTGTGCATTATCAGATTATTTACAGAGAAGATGTAAATATATAATAGTGTTTTTTCATATAAAAGAATTATAGTAGTTTAAATATAAAATATATAAATAAGAAGCATTTAATTATTTGATGAACAGTGGTTCTATTGAACAAATATTTCTTTCATGAATGAATTTACCCAGGATCGTATCGTAGGTGAGGGGTAGAAAGATGTTCACTGTAGCCATTTTAACTATACAGTTGAACCTCTATTATCCGTCAGGGTATGGGACCAAAATGGTGACGGATTTACGAAATAGACGGATATAGGAGTGAGGCATATCTTATGTATATATATACACTTATACATAAATTGAACAATATATTTCAAACATTCGACATTACATATGTACTCGTAACTTATTTACATACTAATAAGGAATAGATATGTAGTAATCCGACATTATTATACGTACTTTTAAGACAAGAATGAAGACTGAAGGGTATTTCAACTGCGGAAGCAAAATTAGGTAGAGATGAGGAGATAATTAATTTCTGAGAAATAGGAAGCCTAGGTTTTGAGTAAACAACAGATTCTAGGAATCGAAGTTGTCAAGACACAATGATTGATTCTTAGCCGGTGCCTATGACTTTAGCAACCAAACAATATATACACATCTTTTTTTCTTTTTTTTCTCAAAACAGAGGTGACGGTTAACAGAGAGTGACGGATAATAGAGGTTTTACTGTAATATTAACATCATAGTGGATTGCAATACTTAGGGCTCAGGCATCATTAGTTTGAACTACGAGAGTTTTTAGAATGAAGTGCGACCAATGTTCCGGTCCTTTAATAAGTATCGGAAAGAGGAAGTTGAGAAATGGATGATATTCAGTTTTAGGCGAAAAAGTGCTGATATTTCGTAGGTGGTGAGAATAGTTTTTGTGGAAACATTTTCTCTATCTGACTAGCGTGTTTCATTCGTCCAAACACTCTGAAGAAAGAGAAACAGTTGAAAATATTTATTATAAACACCGGCCAAGTATAAGGAGCGGAATCTATGTTGACAACATAAAGTTATGACGATGGCTTTAGGTTTGTGAGTGTTCGCAATGAATGTTTGTAATGATTTGTATATAATTGCTACTCGGAAATAAAGAAACATAATTCTTCACATGTTTTCTTAATAAATGTCAGGCCGAAAGACTCCTTTTTACATTTGGATAGGCGAAATACAAACGCATCTGCTATGGTTGGATAATATATTGGATATATTAATGTTATATTGTATGAATAAAGGAATGGTCATTATGTGAATAAATGCTCAATAACAAATCTGTAATACGACTAACGTTCTAAAATCTAATGAGTTGCGGCTTGGTATTACTATGACTTTACTACTGCTTACATTCCACCTCTTAGGCTATGTTCCAACACAAAATATTAAATTTCTTCTTGATGATTTAAATAGTTTTTCGTGAATACATAATGGATATATCTTTTTGAATTCAATATTCCACAAGGATTATTGTTGACTAGACAAATGAGGAACATCAACTTGCTCCCTAGAGGTTATGCGGTTAGGTTCATCGGAGCATGGAGTGGCCATATTGAAAGATGTTGCGGTTTGGTCATCGAGGTTCGCCACGAAGCCACCAATAAAATGAAAGAGAAATAATTCATTCGATAGTAGCCAATCCAGTGTTATAATTATTGAAAAGTTAGAAAAAAATAAAACCGATAACTTTGAAGAAATATGCAAAATAATAATAACGTCGAAAATGGTAATGAGAAGAAACTCCAATCATATTATGGAATCCATTGGTATTATATCGGTTATATTATGGAAATGGGGAATAGAGTGGTTAAATGTTAGACCACTGAGTTGCCATGCCGAAATTCCTGGTACAAATCCCGCTGCTGGCAAAACTTTTATTTAGTCTGTTAGCAGCCGGAGATGGATCAAATGGGTTCTAGGACCTCCTGGAGCTCATCCAGCCTCTATAAAGTTGGTACCCAAAATAATGGAAAAAATTCTGGCGGTTGAGCGTGATCTAGGATAAATCACCTCCCTGCACAACCGTTGTCCATGAAACAGCACAGCCTCTACAATGTACTCAACCCCAGACCCGGCCACGGGTTGTAATGGTACAGCTTTTTTTTTTGTTATTATGGAAATAACTTTTATCACTTTTTTTAGCCATTTGTAGGTTGTACAATATTAAGTATACAATTTTTCTAGACTAAAAACTATGCTGTAAACAGGAAAATAAGTAATAAATAAACAAAATTTAAAAAAAAGTACTTAACGTCCAATAAAACAACTAATAATTTATCAACGCACGCATAATTTATAATCCATTAGCTAAAATTTTTTTAATAATGTTCATCATGAGATGAATTAAAAAGAAAAATGAATTTTAAGATAATAAAGAACTAATAAATACTCTCTTAAATTTCCACGACCAGTATTTTTTTAATCCATTCATCACGTATTTCTGGAATCGACCGTGTCGTAAAGTTCTTTGCCGACGTTTCGGAGGCTCTGCTGCTAGTTTCCTCCGCACTTAATCTGATAATCTCAATTTCTAAGATTAGATTAAGAGGCTTAATCTGAGACTTGCAGTTTCTATGATTACATTAAGATACTTAATCTGAGACTCTCAATTTCTAAGATTAGATTAAGAGACTTAATCTGACATAAAGTCTCTGATTAAGCCCTGAAGAAGCCAGAAGTAAGATCGAAATATGTGATGAATGGATTAAAGAACTAATACTACTAGGAGAAAATGGTATTACTATTATACCATCGTGCTAAAATACAATTAGCACATTATTTTCAAGCTGTGTAAGCGCTTGATAAATTGTTATTTTCATAATACATGTTTGAACTCATGTATTCTAATACAAATGTGGTGTAGTTATCAACTAAAAACTGTTTTAATTTATACTAAATACGCGTGTGCTGTAATTAGAACTAATGATAGCTTTTTTTGTAGTTTTGGTAACTTCTTTATGCTAAATATTTTGTTTACATTTGTATACACTTTTTAGCGTTTTAATGGATTATTTTTTAACGCATTTTTTTCTATAGTTTTAAAAGTTTTAATTAAAACCAATAATCACATTTAGAGTAAATATTTGAGAAACCACGTGCGCGTGACTTGGGCCTTTTTTTTCAATTAGAAGGGTGTTCCTCCGAAAAATAACAAACAAAAAATAAAAATAATGCGAAAGCTGTAAAAAAAAAAACCTGAGGAAAGCAATTTCATCAAGCGCGGTGAGGGTAAGATTTTCAGAGAGTGGGCCAATCAATTTGGCCGAAAAATTAATTGGAGTGGTGATGGATACCACAAAAGGCTGCTAGGTCTTTCACCCTGCCACTGAAAAATTTAATTTGTTACACAAACAGGTCTAGATATTTTCATATATATTTTTTTTATTTAGCTCTATTGACTAAGAGATCAAAATAAATATCGTATATATATAGACAGCGTTATTGTTAAATATTTCAATAAAAAGATGTTGAAAAAAATCAAATTAATAGCACTAGCTACTGGAATACATTTTACTTGTTACAGATGTATAAGTATTTTACTTCTCGTATACTTAATGCACTTGATTGAGTCCATCAGCTAAAGAAAACCTTGTTGATATGAAATGATGAAAAATATTATAGGGCAGCATTGGATTTTTTTTTTTTTTCAATTTGGGTTACCTTTATCGCAATACTCACTTTTGGAACACCAAAGTGATACCTTTCTTACAGCTATATCCACGGAAAAATACAAATACAAAATTAGTCCATAATATGTTAATTATTAATATTGTTTCATTATATTATTAAAAATATAATAGTATAATAAATAATTTATTAATCGTTTGTACATTAGATAGGGGGCGAGACAGCCCATTGTGTTAAGCGCTCATTTGATGAGCTGAGTATACCGTATTTAAATCTGGCTGAAAAATACATTACTTAATCTTGTCTAAAAATAAGCCCGAATGTTTCTGCACACCCTTACCGGGCTCAACCATCCTCTTCACACTTATTGAGAGGGAAACAACTTGATGGTGAGTGTGATCTTGGACATATCACCTCCCTGCAAAACGAATGACTTAGAAAGAGTACAAAATCTAGCATGTGCTGAACCCAAGCCCCATCATGCAATGTAGTGCGTTAGGTTTTTTAACAACTAAATATGATTTCGAAAAATGTTCGTAGTAAAAATACAGCATTTTTATTTGGTTAAATTTAACTCAAAACTTTAATAATTAATTGACCTCTGAGCTTGCATTACACCTACAAAATATTTCTTCGACCCTAATGGTATCGTATGTAAAAAATGTCCAAATGTGAAAATTTATGGTTATATTTTTCAAGGAAATTTTTAAATGCTTTGACATGTACTGAACCCCAGACCCTTCTTGGTTTGTAGTGGTACAGGTTCTATGTTAGTACATTTGATAGATCTTATGATTACAAGGTATTTTGGCAATGATATTACTGCTTTTGTTTTTATTATTAAAATGAGTATTTCAGTTCCCTCTCCTATTAGTGTTTTACCCCCTCCTACCTTATACTGTTTTCTCCCCTCCCCAACCTACACCCCAGTGCCCTAGAGAGCGCTGTAAAGGATGGTTTATTAATTTCCCCTCTCCTGTGCCAGATATTGCATACTTCATTATCTCAGCATCCTTTATGCTTTGAGAGAATTTTGCCTTGTCTATGCTTCCTTTTATATCTGATTAGCCTAATGCCTTATACAGATTGCAATTATCTCACTAATAAGCAATTATAATAAACGCTTTTATATATAGCGAATTGGGGCGAAATCCCTACTCATTCGAAAAAGTCTGGGGTATAATGGATACCTGCTCTCTACAAGTGTATATTGTAAACATTACAAATAATCCTCATACGACTAAGTAGGGAATTTTCAAAAGATTACAAGTTTACACGAGTTAATTGTTTACTCCGCTATATCGGCATAATTTTAATTATCGCTCAGATGTATTACATATTTTGTTTGCAATGCGTGCTCTAAATGTCCACTAAAAGAAAGTACTTTTTCATTGTTAAATGTTTTTTTTATATTCCGTCTTCTACCTGTTGGTATTACATTTTTTGTTACTGATATTTATTAATTTATTTAAACACCCTTTCCTGCCTTACCGTTTTTGACAATATTGATTATCATGCTCGTTAATAATGTCTATAATCTCCTCACTCTGAGCCATTTTCAAAGTTTTTTACTATTCCTCCTACGTTCGTTCATTTTCATGTTTTTTTCTCGAGATTGATACAATGTTGTGCCCATTTCATTTACACACACACAAACTCTTCGAAGTAATTATAATGGTCTTGGGGCATTGGCTGAAGAGTCTGGTAAACTGTAACTGATCTTACATTATACAATTTCTAATAATGATTCAACGAATCTACTTTCTACTGAGTGAATCTACTTCTGCTAAGACATGAAGGGCTTTGCTATCAACTTTGCTCAAAGTATAAAAATATTTGAACGTCAGACTTCTAATATTGCACCACATAGTAAGATGATGTATTGATCGCTGCATTGTTAACAACTAATATCCGGCCGGAGCGGGTTAAAATTTATTTCATGTTTCCTCGAAGGAATAAATCTCAACCTTATACTCTGGCAGGAATATGCAGAATAAACCTGCAGGAATAAATTGACAACATGTTTGCCTTGCTGGAGTAGGAAAGGACTTAGCCACCATTAAAAAATATAAAGATGTCAATTATAACAGTTAATTAAATTTAAAAAAAAGGAACTTGGGGTGAAGACTTTATGCTAATATAGCTAATCAAACGATGCTACATTAAGAATCCTTGATTTTACCTATCCAAGTATAATTAGAATATAGATCTTTAACGAGTGCCTGACATTGCACAGGCTTGGGGTAGCAATTTTACGTATCCTCCGATGAACGGCATTTACTCACTTTATAAAATCCTAAGAACTTCTGCAACAACTTTTTCAAAGTGAAACATCTAAAACAACATAATTTCAGAGCATTTCCACATTACTTTATTATTGTTTTTGCTTTAACTATTGATTACATCAATTTATGCTCGTATATATCATGTATATTTTAAATATTCTCGAATGTTTGGAATTAGTTTTCCACTTTAATGCTCCTGATGTCACGAAATAACATTTTATTTCCGTTAATCGACTTTACCTCTCGACAATTAATTTGCTACACCCTCAATTCACGGTGATATAATTTATTAACGGTTGACTCAACTACACGCGATCGTTTATTCACGAAACATCACGAATATTGTTATGGACCTCTTGTCCCTGAAAACGGAAATAACCCCAATGTGGAAAAAAACTTCTATCTTTCAATCATGCAGATACAGTTGTCTGATTTTTTAAATGTGCCTGTTAAATAAGTAAATATATTATTTATATATTTTTTAAATATTTTGTTTTATCTTATTTTAAATTATATACATTGGTTGGATAATCCCTTACAATGAGAATGATTTTACATATATGGTTGTTAGGTTAATAAGTATTTGTTGTTGGTAAATTTTAAAAAAAATCCAACAGAAAAAAGAAGCACACAGGATTATATATAAGAAGATATACATATATAAGAATTCATACATAACATTATCGTATACAACATTATTGATTAGATTAGATTATGTTTTTTTCTTCGGGCGATCAACATCTAGGTTATTACGCCCTTTGCACTTTTATTTAAGTTACGGTATTTTAATTTTAATTTTCTTTGGGTTGCATACTAGTTATTTCTTTTATACAGGGTGTCCCATTTCAAGTGGATCAAACTTTTTTAACTTTTAAATGAAACAAAATTCAGAAAAACGATTCAGGTAAAAGTTTTAGTTATTAAAGTTCTAGTTTGAAGAATTAAAAAACATTTTTCGGTTTTTCACTTTAAATGGTCAATATCGACCTTCAAAAAATGTAGTTTCCATATAATTTAATAATGAAGAAAAAACCTTATTCCAGTCAACAATTGTTGTTAAAAAATTAACAGAAGATTAAAAAACGTTTTGACATTTATTTGTCATTTTCAATTTTAGTAGTTCCACAACATCCTTTAGTTACAAGTCCAATCATTACTTGAGGTCAAACAAATTAAAAAGTCAAATATATATAAACTCCTGGAGCTCAACTTTCTTCCATGGTCAAATATATAATATGTATTACATTAAAACATATTATAGTTTAAAAAACATAGTTTTCTTATGTAATACATATTATATATTTGACTTTTTAATTTGTTTGACCTCAAGTAATGATTCGACTTGTAAATTTAAAGGATGTTGGGAAGAACTACTAAAATTGAAAATGACAAATAAATGTCGAAACGTTTTTTAATCTTTTTTTAATTTTTAACAACAATTGTTGACTGGAATAAGGTTTTCTCTTCATTATTAAATTATATATATCAAGAAGATTAGTCCAGTATATAAGAAATATCTTACAAAGAAAATGTAGTTTCCTGTTGACCCCCTTTTAATTTTCTTTCAATCCTGCAGTTATAGTTGCCTGATTTTTTATATTTGCCTATTAAATAAGTAAATATATTATTTATAGTTATAGATTAAATACATTTTGAAAAATAACGTCATCTTAGATGACCTCTTACAGATTTCATGCCTCTTATTACATCTTTATACATTTTTTTTTTAGTGAAAAACTGAAAGATATTCTATTTTAGTAATAAATAGGTTTTAATGAAATACTTACGTGTAAATATTCCAAAGGTGTTACTCAACGTTGAAACTGTATGAATTAATTATTACACAACTAATGATTTGTTATTTTCTTAATAGAATGTTCTTCCGATAAACTAATAAAAATTTTATTAGTGACTTCCCAATTGCCAATTGAATGCATGCTGTATTTAAAAAATGCTCGTCAATTTGTTAATTTTTTATATAAGCATATTTTACTTAGTATTTAACTTATTCAATATTCGATGAAGTACTTAGCCATAGCAGGGGTAGTATACATATATATAGTTACAGCTAAACCAAAAATGTTCCTCTTCCTGCTCTAAAATCTTTAACTACGGCTTATTTATGTGTATTTGCCATTTTTTTTTTGAGGTATGAGAACATTATTGGTTTCGAAATTACTATAAATATGAAGACTGTTCATGCTATGAATAAATAATTAATTATAAATAAATCTGTCCCATGTTATGTTTTTATACCTCTTCTTAATTTGAGGTTTACAGTGACTATTTTAATTAATAATTTAATATTAAAAGGGAACGGGCCAGTTCAGTGGTAAAGCGGTGAGTGGCTGTGCCGAAGGTCCCGGGTTTCAAATCCGGCTGTGGCAAATAATTTTTAATCTGTAGCCACTGGTGGATCCTTCGGGATCTGCAGACCTCCCTGGGGATTACCTAGCCTCTATAAAAAGTGAGCACCATTCGTTAAGGGGACATTTTGCGGTTGAGCAATCTCGGACAAATCACCTCACTCCCCAACCGTTGTCCTAGGAATAGTAAAGTCTCTACCACATACTGAACCCAAAGCCCATTACAGTTTGTAAAAGATAATCACAGTTTATAAAAGATTTTTATAGACATTAAAATATAAAAAGAGCGTTATAAATAAATATTTTTTCTATTGTGTAGGACTTGGAGAGTGTTGTTGAGGGAATTATCGAGGGAAGTTTGGTGCTTGTTGGATACTTGGGTTGACACCACTCGGAGTTTAATGTGCGGCTTGTATTTAATAGTGCCATCTAAGTAGGCCCATGTTCTTCCAGGTTATAGGCCCACCCTACCATTCTCTCAACTCTTGATTACCTCCAATGCTTTTCAAGTCTTCCCCCGTATAACTTTAGGTCCTCCGGCTAACCTAAACCGCGGTGCTACATGAAATTTCTATGAGTGCTCTAGGGAAGTTATTTATTTTGTTGATGATTTCTTCATGTTCTGGTGTTTAGAAAGACTGTAAAAGATCTTAGGAAATGAAACAATCCTAAATCAAAGTGTTAGATTTGTTAAATTTTACACGACAGAGTAGTATTAGTTATCTGTTGGGTGCATATAGATTCAGTATCCTATCTTGTCTAACACCAAGCCAATATTTCCATTCTTCCGATCATTCTTTAGAATTATTATTTGAAAGCCAAGAACCTTTTGAAATCTTAGATTCTTTACTTAACTCATTATCAGTTTTTATTAAACCCCTTCTGCTCCACTACTAAAGATAGTGTTTCTCTGACTAATGGTGCTTGTTCAGAATCTATTCCTTAATGCTCTAATATTCCTCAATTAACCTTAAATGATAACCCTATTGCTTTCAGTTCCTCTATTAGAAACCTCGGAATCATTTTCGACCAATCCCTCTCATGGAAACCCCACATTGCACTACCTATCCGTAAGCTCCTCATCATTTCTTTTATCTTTCCACTCTTCGACTATGATTGTGTGGCATATGGTGGCCTCTCGAATACCCTCGAGGGAGGTTGAGGCGAATTCTGAACTGTTCGCTTTGATTAGTCTTCGACGCCCCGAGAAGGTCTCATTTGTCCCGCCGTTACGTTGAGTTAAAGTGGTTCTTCCCTTCTATCCGTAGACTCTATTTCCTAGGTTCTTACTTACATCAATCCATCAACTCACAACATCCATCTTATATTTATAGTCTCCTACAATTCAAATCCTCTATCCAATTCCAGGGAGCAAGGTCTCACCCTTCCGATCATTATATCCGTTCCCACAGAACCAAAACTTTTGAGCGTTCCTTTCTCGCCCGTTCTATCTCTCTTTGGAACTCACTCCCACTCGATATCCGTCATGCGTCCTATTTAACCTCATTTTAATCCAAACTTATTCTAGATGTGACAGTTCCCCGCTTATTCCTTACAACACTCTAAGAATAAAAGGTACCGACCCCTAATTATTTAGGTACCCCTAATTTTCCGTATTGTGTCACATGTAGCAAGTCATTTTCACAAGTATTACATTCAATGCCTGTAAAAACCCCTTTAAAATAACACCAATAGATCTAAAGTATAGTCATTTTCCCTATTTTAAAATAAATGATATAGAACAGTACTTATTTTTTTCAATTTGTACCACAGTGCACCGATTCGAATCGGACTTATAACTAAGCTTTTAAAAATATGATCATAAATATTTATATGTAATACATTTTGTGATCAGTTATTTTTTTTTTTGGAGACAATAAACCATGAAGAAAAGTTAATTTTTTTTCTTCTTGTAATGTTGTATCATAGATCAATAAACTACAGACGGATTTTTTTGTGCTATACTTAAAGCAGTAAAAAAAAATCGGAATTTCTACTAAACAAAATTGTTTAGTACTGGGAATTGTAATTAGTTTAAACAAACCTATACCGTTACAAACCGCGAAGTGTTTTAGATCAGTCGTGACGGCATTGTTTTGAAACAGAGGGATTTGCAGGGAAGTGATTTGGCCTTCATAAAACTCAACAAAACCATTTATTATGGTTGGGTGAGCTCAAGAAGGGTGTGCAGAATCATAAGGTTTGTCTATGGAATTTAACAGATTAAATAAGTTATCTGCCACAGTTGGATTTGAACCAGAGACTCTCAGTACAGTAAAAGAAAACTACCGAGGAATGTAATAGTTAAAACAAAAAAAAAATGAATTCTTCATGTAATGTCAGGAAATGACCCTTAAGAACCCCAGAAGTCGCTTTATCTTCTAAAAAAGTCTTGACAAAGTCAAAAAGTTTCAGGAGGTGGAATAACCACTTTAAAAAGATTCAAGACACCCTACAGAACATGAAAAGCGAAAATACCCCCTAACTTAATTTTCACAAAGTGATATTAACTGTGAGATACTTATATCAATAAACTTGAAAACAAATAATATTTTTATTTCATCTATTTTATAGTGAATAGTGAAGGCCTAGTGGGACATATGGTTCGATGCCGACGCCTCTTATCTCTACCTCCTAAGCCCCATCCACCGAGCACCGTGAAAACCGAAAGATCAACAACCCCAACATAATCCTTTCCCCCACGCCTCAGTCAACCCTTCAAACGTTTACTTGTCGACTTGTACATTTTCACCAATAATCTTAACTATAAAAAAACATAAACCGTTAATAAAAATTTCCTTTTCTAGCGGAGCAAGGTACCTCAATACATGTTGTTGGATAAGTAAGCACCAAGTATACACTGAGTTCGGTATCAGCATTGGCAAATAAATTAATTATTCTTTTGACAGCCGTGAATCGACTCTTGGATCTAGAAACCCTTGTTGGTCTCACCTAGTTTCTATTAAGTGGATAGCCTTACTGAGGTATAAAACCTGGCGATTTTTAAAGTATGACATGAATTTTTAAGGCATTTCAAACGACGTTTTATTATTATTATTATTTAACTTATTGCACTTTTTTACGGATAATAAATTAGAAAAAGGAAACAGAATAATTCCTAACTAATAATAATAAAAACTGTGCAATTGTTTAAATATTAAAACGAATACAATAAATACAATAATAAACCCCACTACAATTATTTTGCTCATTATAAGTCGAAATATGCGGGCTTTGATAATTCTGTAATTTATTTTTGGAAAACAGATCAGAACTCACATTTTGTCCCGAAATTACGAAGCGTTATATGAAAACAATAATTGTCAAAATTTTCGTTGTATTTGTAAAATTTATGAACACATCAATTGTTAAGAACGTTAAATCAGTCGTATTTAGCATTGCCTAAAAAAGTTGCGACAAATTCTTTATTTATCGAATCAAACCTCCTCGCTGATTCTTTGTTAGTATAACGGTATATTCAAGTTTCAATATCCAGATTGGTACAAAAAATATGATATAAAAAAATATTGATGTTTTTCCGACACTCCTAATCCGAAATGCCTCATATATTGGCGTTTACATGTATTTTTTGTATTAGGCACCTCTGAAACCCACCAAAGCGTGGGGGCTTCATTTAGGGTTTATCAAATGAGTTCTGCCCTTCGATGACCTCGATTACTGTGAAAAGTCTTTTATTTTCTTTGGAAAAATACGGTTAAAATTTTCTTTGTGAATTTAGAAATTTTCCTTCATATTTTCAGCTCAATTCTTGTCAAATATTGGAGGCTCTTGTCTCCGATATTTGGATTAATATTACTGATGTCGAAAACAAAAGGGCAGTGTGAAATAAATCGAAATAAACTTATTAAAATTCACAGTTTATTTAGAGGATTTTTCGTCGTTTTAAAAATAAAATATATTTAACAATTCTTATATTATTAGATATATAGATTATTTCTCTTTCTCCTTATCTCTTAAAGCAATATTTTCCAACTGCTTTCCCCTGCTTTTCTCTAGCTGTTGTACCGTTTTCGAACAGGTATATCAATACCCGTTAAGCTTCAGTGCTACCTGCCTATGTGATTTTTTTTAAATATTTTGTTTTATTTTATTTTAAATTATATACATAGATTTTAAACATTGGTCGGATAATCCCTTACAATGAGAATGATTTTACATAGTTGGTTGTTAGGTTAATAAGTGTTTGTTGTTGGTATAATTAAAAACCCAACAGAAAAAAGAAGTACACAGGATTATATTTAAGAAGATAGGCATATATAAGAATACATACATAACATTATCGTATACAACATTATACAACATTGATTAGATTAGATTATGTTTTTTGTTCGGGCGATCAACATTTTTAAGACCCGTTTTATTACAGTTTGCTTACAAGGGCCGACATTGAATCTGTACTCCGGAACTCCTGGAAATGAAGCTGCAGATAAAGCTGCCAAAGAAGCTTCCATGATGAATAGCCCACTTCTTCTAATATATGAGCCGAAAGATGTAAAGGTATTTTTAAAGAACAGGGGCAGGCAAAATTGCGAATCCATGTGGGCCGAAATTCCACTGACTAACCAACTTAGAAAGATAAAAAAAAGTACGAAGCAATGGACAAGTGCTATAAGAGGGAATAGAACAGAAGAAGTGGTTGCGACAAGGCTGAGGATCGGTCATTCCAACCTGACTCATGCATATTTAATTACCAAAGATCCCCAACCACATTGCGAATCATGTCAATCATCAATGACTACAAAAGAAATAATAGAAGACTGTACATAATTACAAAAACCTATGAAAATAATAAAATACACCGGTCCATTGAACTTGCACTAGAAGATTCAAATAATACAATAGATAAAATAATAAACCTTTTTAAAGAAATAGATCAATATCATAAAATATAAGACGCAAATAAAGACTAAATTAGGAAATATATAAAAGAAATAACTAGCAACGTTCAAAATAGGTTTTAAATTTCTTTTAAATCAGGAGAAATGTTTATTATATTATTATTATGCTAATTATAGAGAAATAGCCAACTTTTCGACCTACATTGTAGGTCTTCTTCAGAGCAGTCAAGGGAGTGGCGGGGGTGGGGGGTCCGGACAAAATCCGTCACTGTTTCATAGCTGACTGAATGAAAAATGTTTGATTTATGAAAAATCAAAACTACGTGATTTGTTTTTATAATGTCTATTTTATTTATATATTTATTTTTATCAACTATAAACTAACCAGATATCGACATTTTGTGACCAAGATATATCCAACAAACTTTTTAATATTAAATGAGATTTTAAAAATACAGAATATCATAAACAATTGACAGTAATTATAGTTTGAATTGCAAAATAATGAAAAAAATTTGTTAAAATTTTTTAAATTAAATCTTTTTTATCAATACTCTCAAATATAATCAAAAATTTAACCGGTTTTGAAACCAAGTGTCTTATGAATTATTTATATGATCCATCAAGATGACTATAAATATTCTTGGACTCCATAAATTCTCGACCCATTTTCGATAAGAGGTGGGAGTTAGTTCATCGGATGAACAGGCCTGGGGCTTAAGGCTAGTTGAAAGCAGGTGTAGCCCCGCAGCTATTTACAATACTTGGCAGCCTAAACCATTAAACTGGCCGTTCTCTGGTGTCCTCATCATCTCTCGAAGAGGTCCGTCTAGTGCACTTGTTTTTCGGTCTTGTCGTCGTGTTGTTGATAAATGTTAATTAAAATTATGAACACTTCATCTAAAATACAAGATTATGTATTGTTCTTGTTAATTTTACTACACTTATTATGCATTATAACGGTGTTGTAAGTAGGGCTATAGAATGCAGTTAAGTTCGCGTACTTCTTAAGAGTTTGATCCATCAGAAATTTATTTGCAAGGAAATCGATTAATTTATCCAACCTACCTAGCCATCTACAAAATTTATTTACTTTTCTGCCTTAAGCTATAATTTGTTAAACATTTTGTATTTGGTTTTCAATTTTTATTGAAACTTTATTTTAATCTTTATATTAAAAGAAAGTGGAAGGGAAGGGCTTTGTATACCTTGGGAAATGTAATATCTTCGTAATTTTTTAATAAAACGAATTCATTATTTCATTATTCACATTTCCTTATTTCTAGTAACTTAGATAATAGAATCTTTGCCACGGTATAAATCTATTTATATATAAATTATAATTATTTTTTATACATATTTAAATAATAATAATTATAGTTACTTCATTTATTTTTAGCTACGTAGGTCAAAGTGTAGAGCACTGAGCTACAATTCTAAATATTATGGGTTGAAATCCGGCTATGACAGATCAATTATTTAATCTGTTTACAGCCAATATAGACCCAGTGGGATCTCCAGACTCTTCTTGGGGCCACCCAGCTGCTAAAGTTGGGTTCCCTAAATTGGGGGTTTAGCGTGATATAGGACAAACCATCTCTTCGCACAACTGTTGTAAAGAAAATATTATTTAACGCATATAGTCTAAATGAATAAAGAAAATTTATATTGTTATAATATAACATATGGATTCAATTTTATGAAACATAAACGGGAATACTCCAAACCAATTCTAGTGCCGCAAAATAAAACCATGAAAAAAATTCCTGTCAATATTTGTTTAAAATAATCATATTTTTAGTTACATAAGAACAGGAAAAACTTTTTTTTTTGTCGATATCATTTTTGTATTCTGTTTTTATTTTGAAACTTAAGCCTTTATTTAGAATTTTTCCACTCATGTTTTAACTAGGGTTTTATGTTTCATTTGAGTTTTTCTCTTCTAAGTCCCTTCTTGCATTTAACAAAAGGTAAGGATTAAATTCTCTTTAATTGCTTAATACCTTGTCAATATCTGTACTGTTTATTTACTTACTATTATTTTTGTTTAAATATTTCTTTTTAAAGTGTTTTCTGTCACTTTTTACACGCTTTATGATTTGTCTAAATGTTACAAATCAATTACAATTACAATGATTTGTAACATTTAGCCTTCTGGCCAGATAAATATTATGTTTTTTTCCTGTTCATATCTGTTATTCTAAAGGGACTTAGTCCCAGAATAAAATTACTTTTCTATTCTATTCTATAACTTTATATTTATGTAAGTGAAACTTGTTGTTAATTTCATATTACAAATTATTTACACCCGCCTTTGGTTCAGTGCGATGGGAATTTCATTATTTTTGGAAAACTCCGGAATAAAACATATCTGAATGATGAATCAAATGTAATTCGTTATCCATATCTGTAAAATACAAATAATTGACCATCAGCAGAGATTATTATTAATTAATTAATTTTACTATACACCGACAGGAAAGTAAAACAGTCTTGAAAATGGGCCTAATTAAGATATAGTGAGAAGGTAAAAAGAGCGATTCTTCAAAATAAGTCATCAGGTATTTCAGCCATCCTTGGTGAAAGTTGATTTATATGTAAATTAAGACGCTTTCCCCTAATGGAAAACTACGACTGACACCTTCACAGGTGGTGTCAGGTCGAGAAAATTAAAACCGGCGGGCCTAGTCAGTAGTCTGGAAAATGACAAGCTACTAAGTCTTCAATGAAAGGGCGGCCGTATACTTACTTTTAGCTAAAAATATCCTACACGCTAAGATGTATGGCTGGATCATAAACAATGCACGGAATATAATTTAGTTAACAATGATATTTAAATAGTTATCAAAATTAATTAAAAATAATTTTAAATTTAGATATTTGAGTAGAAAATAGTTGAATGGATAATTCTAATAATGGATTGAATTGCTCAGGGGTCACAGTCAAAGATAACACAGAGTAAGAAAAACATATTTTACTGTGCCAATTTTTCGGGTCAAGATGTAGGGTCATCTTCAGGTTTAGGAAGGAACAGAAAATATTTATAATACTTTTCTTTCATAGCCCTGAAGATGGCCTACATCTTAGGGCGAAACGTTAGCACTATTAATAAGTTTTTCTTATCTTGTGGTATCTTTGACTGCACCAATTTAATCCATTATTAATTTTAGATAATGTACTTTGATTTGAAATTATACACGTATTGCAGATGTTATTACAGATATTACAGATGTTGTTCTGGACCCATAAGGGTAACCCACGAATCTAAATGCGTAATAAATGAAGAACGGAGTTTCACACAGAACAAAAAGAATATAAAAAGTGCACATTTTACACCCTGAGAAAATGCATTGAACTATGAATGATTAATGTCATGATAATTTTAAAAAATACAATAATTATTCTATGTAGAAATAGAAAACATAAAAAGATGCAAAACTAATTTTTATTAAATTTTATTTTACTTTATTTTTAAATAGAATGAATTGAAAATAACACTTTTGTATTAAACTGCTCATTTTTTATTTAATAATTAACAATGAAATATTATTAAATTATTTACGAGATTATATTGTATCTTCTATCATTTAGACGTTTACCAATATGTGCCAATGATCTTTTTATATGATCAGAAATTGTCTGTTCATGCAATTTTAAATTTAAGTAATATAGTTGGATCCTTGACAATATATGCTATTGATATTACAACATTTAGGATTGGAGCATAATAGAACATCGATTTGTATTACTTGCGGGCACAAAGCGTTGGTTTTATGTTTCTTAGTCTCGAAACCGATCTTTGCTTACAAACGTCCATCGTCATATAAACATTACATAAAACAATTGGCAAACATTGATATCAGCAAAAAAATAACTACTTATCCGTTTTACTTAATAATATGACTGATGAATAAACTACATCTTAAAGATTGCTGGGAATTATAGACACACATTGGCGTTCGTTCCGGCTCAGAATACTTCTTATTCATATGCATTGATCAAACATACATCATAATCTATGAATAAACTACATGTAAACATGAAATATGAGAGTATTGAAAAAGTAAGAACTATAAAATCTAAAAGGAAAAACAAGGATGATTACAAAGAAAACCAGGAAAATGTAATTTCTCTTCCGGTTGGCTATATTCAGGAATATACAGAACCTTATTTACTTTGCATAATAAGACAGCCTTCAGCAAAGGGAAAATTTAATTTTAGTATACTTGGAAATATTTAAAGGAGCGAGTTTCTGAAGAGAAAAATGGGTAATCCTTGACATTACTGCAGAATATAGGTCATTCTCTGCGAGGAACTATACAGGAAAATTGAGAGGTATGCGGGATATTTTATTTCTAAATTTAATAATTAGATCAAGATTGCGATGCGATAAACTACCTACAACCCATAAAGCCTATTGGGTTTAGTACATTACAGGGACTCTTCTGTTTCTAACCAAGCAGTTTAACGGGGTGGTGATTAGACCTAGATATCACACTCAACCGCCTTGTTTCCAACCCCATTAAATGCTCTATAAAGAGGCATCTTTATAGAGGTTGGGTGAGCCCCAGTACTTCAACGGATTCCACCGGGCCCATCTATGGCTGTTAAATGATTTGATAATTTACGTGCCACACCTGGATTTGAAACAAGGAGCTGAAGCGCTCTACATACCCCTCTCTCTAGAAAAAATAAAGCAAAAGGAATAAAATTTAAGGTGATAGGAATGATAATGTTAAAACAAATCCTTTGGAAACATAATAGTACAAATTTTAACATATTTACAAACCAATGTTCATAAGAGGCAATAGAGAAAATCCCCAAAAGCAAAGAATTAAGTCGCTAGAACATTGGTAAAACCTTCCAGTCATCGTTTTGCAAATTTAGGCACTATCTGGATACACACTAAAAGAAAATCACATGAAAGAATAGAATGTGCAGCACATTTCACACCAGTAGCCAAACAGACTTATCAATTAAAGCAGCAACTTTACCCCTCACTACTTTTTGCTCATTTTTATTCGACCTATACTACGTTAAACGATCGTATTATAAGAGTTTTTAAGGTCTCCCGACGCCCCCCCTGTAGGGCCTAAAATAACAATACCCAATTTGTTTGATGCATTGTAGTGTAGTTCCAAATCTGTCAAATAAGTGATTATATATTTATTAACTCCAGTAAATAAGTCCAATTTCGTCCAAAATGAGTTACTTGTAGGGGAGTGTAATCGTGTTATACTCGAAGTGCATATGTGGAGTAAGGTCTGGCATTGCTTGAAAAGGTGTTATTGCTTGTATCACAACTCAATTTCAAGCCAACAACTACGAGAATGACACGATTCCTCTTCCCTTAACACAATCAACTCTCTCTGGACAAAATTCGACATAACCACTTAATCGCTAGAGCTGCAGATATTGTTGTAGAGACTTAAAAATAATGTTCTTCATATTAATTTTATCTACGAGGCAAGTTTTTATGTTGTAAAATACCGAAAATTTAAAATAAATCCAATTTTTTAACAATACTTCTCCTAATAAGAAAAGATATAAAGTCAAGTTTGAGATTCCTTACCTACTGGAACTATGTCAGATATTAGTTTTAAAAGGTGTTATTGCTTATATTATATCTCTATTTCAAGGCAAAGAGTACGAAAATGATAAGATTCCGCTCCACATCTGTACCATTAACTTGATCTGGACGAAATTCGATTTCACGACTGATCCAAGCATTAATAGCTGAATATCAAACACAACCTACCTAATCCACTTTAAGTAAGACAGAACATATATTTTTATTTTTATTCCATTATCACTACTTAGTTTTGGGATAAAATATTGAAAATATGCCTTTAATAAAGGAAATAACGATAACGATAACCATAGCCTTAGAGTGTTGGCCTTGATGATATCTATTACTAGATAAGAAAAGAAGGAAACTAGGTCGGTCAAGGAGATTCGCTCCGGATGCATGAGCTTCCTCCCCTACTCTTTCTCTCTCTTCCTCCCTAACTCTCTCTCTCCCTTCTCCTCCCCTCTCTCACTCCCATCCCCTTCCACTCTCTCTCTCTCTCTCTCTCTCTGCCTCTTCCTCTCCCTTCCTTCCCACTCTTCCCTCTTCATGCCCCCCTCACGTACTGACCATTCCAAGGCTTATGTTTTCTGGAACAGTAGCGTTCCTTTTCTGCAACTAAGAGTAACTGGTTTCTATCATTAGAGGTTCTGTCCCTAATTCCATTAAGCGACTTCTATTTCCTTTTGCGGATTGCGAAGAGTACATCGCTAATGAAAAATAAGATATGTACTCACCACAAGGTTGCCTAAGCTCTAGCAAGCAATACAGAAATACAAAGCAAGTCTTTGGAAGATAATTATAATGATATATTTGTATGTATGATTATATATCTACATCTCTGATGAATAAGAGATTAAGTCGATTTTTGTCCAAAATGAGTATTTTGTACTTAACGAAGCGATGTTGTTCCCGTAGTGCGAAAGTATTTAATTCAGGCATTGACTTGTAACAGAGTCATTTAATATTATGATGGTTCCATTTTCACCTAAAAACTTCGATAATGACACGATCCCGCTTCCCTTAATACAGTTAACTTTCTCTGGACTTGATTTGACTTATCCACTGATCCACCAGGGTTAAAGATTTATTCTTTAATAGATTTGAAGATACACTGCTATGCATCCAACAAGAGTATTTTTAGATCCCACAGAATCGATTCACGGCTGTTGTGAATCTGCTGTGTAATAATTTATCTGCCAAGGCCAATATGGAACTCGAGACCTACAGATTCGTAGCACAGCGCTCTACGCACCGCTTCCTTTATTAATTCAATATATATTGTTACGGGCTACTGGGTGTAAAATGGACTAAACTATTACTTAATTCAAGAATCTAATATTTATTAACAAATTAGAAAGAATACAATGAGATTATTTAAAACAGTTAAATTATTAAACTAATATCAATTTACAATAATGATATTCTACTAAATGTTATCTAATTTCTAAGATAATATACAAATAATATAAGATATTGTTTATACTAAGTAACTAAACTATTTATATAAATTTGTACAAATACAATAATATTACACTATAGTTTACAATTACAAATTAACACTTACAGTTCGCTAACTAAAGTCCACCGACCGTAAGACTCTTCAAATATGACAAACTGCCACACAGTTTATTACACTTATTACACGGTCACTAATTGTCACTGTTGCTCACTAAGCACTTATTACAGACTGATACTAATACTAACTAACTCACACACACTGCCACTAGTTAACGACTGCTACTCACTGGCTTATTACAGACTCGTCTTATTACTACTGCCGCGGCCGAAAACGCTGTCCTTTTTATATAGGCAAGGTAGGTCGTGGTGGGGCATTACTCGGAAGGACCACCTAGTCCCATCGAGCCCGATCCAGAAGCTTCTACGCCATTCTATAATCCCTTCCGCTTAATCCCATTGTTTGCCTAATCTTCTCAGCCCGTCCTCCTCCCCGGTCTGACCGTAACAATATCTTAATTTTTCAGAAGAGTGATTTTACTCAAACGAATCACTTGTTAAAGAAGAAGGAAAGTTAATTTTTCTTTAAAAGCTACTCATTTTATTGTTTATTGTTTATTTATTGTTTTAGCATAACTTTTCCCAGCTCACATGCAACAACCTTGTAAGAATGTTTTATATTGTATATACAATTGCCTAGAAAGCAGTCCTTGCGTCTTTGACATCCTGTACCACAATTCTTTATACTATCCTCTTTATTTCGAATGCTCGAGCAATATTCCTGTTTAGTCTATTAGATATTCAACGAAGGTCTGTGGTGTTAACAAAATATCTTTTTTAATGAAAAAAACTAAAGGCAATTAACACATAATTTGAACTCTTCTTTGACTTTTGTCTATACTAACTTTCAGTCGTTCTTTGTAGCTTATCTCTCCTTCTCAGCAGTAATTTCCCAACAAAGGATGACGACTTCATCGATCGAAGAAATCACCTGTCTGGATCCTGGACAAGGAAAATCAATGTACGATCCTGAACATTTCATTAAGGGACCCTTACAACATCGTATCCAATTAGTGTAGTCTATAAGTGTACATCTCCCCCCACTCCTTCCTCTCAGTTATCCAATCACATTCCAATAATCTCCAGCTCCTTCTATGTACAAACACACGTTATCGTTTCCCTTCATTAGTTAACGATCAGTGCTAATAGAATATCTTTGGCGAAGTTTATTAGAAACTATTCCTGGAAATGATCTGTAATCACCTTCTCTTTATTATATATAAACAGTTCTCAAGATATTGGTTCATTTTTTATGGATTCCATTACATTTTATCTATAATTCTGAATACATTTTTAATATAATAAAAAAATTGGTATATATATACCAATCAACCTACCCACCTTGCTTAAGGGAATCTGGAGGAAGAATAGTGTATCATATAATAGTGTGTAAATTTTTATATTGCTCGTATTTTAAATTATTGACGCAAAAACCAGCGTAGGGAGTCTGGTTGTATTTCAATTTGCCTTTTCGAAATTTAGTGATCTGTAAGTTCCACAATATGAATACATTTAAGAGGTTTTAGGATTAAATTTTTACTGTGCCAACTATTCTTATCACGGGAGGTGACCATAGGATGTTTCACATGTAGTAAAATATCCTCAGGTGTGTTGAGTGTGGGAGAAGTAAAATGTGGTTCCCAGTCCATTCCGGTATCAGGTACTCGTTAAAGATTGCTATCCTTATTGTATCTGGATAGAAATAATTTACGACTTCCTCTGCAGCATCGTCCTGTTAGCAATAGCGTCATAAAGTGGCGTTAAATGAATAATTGAAGTAGGAATACATTTTAACACCTTCAGGCCGTTGTTTTTATCCAGAATATATTAATTAAAACTTAAATGAACATTGCAGTTTACAGTTGCAGCCAATAATATTAAATTATCTGTTGGGTACCCTTTTTTTCTCAACCCACTCGACTTCTATGCACGCTATGTGTTGCAGTCCTCGTTTTGCGGAATGCATTGTGTAATCATTAGTTTAAATACCAACTAAATTATCTGCGATACTTCCTCTCCTGAACTAAAATCTCCTTCTTAAATCCTTAATCTTTCGGCAATTTGGGTACAATTTTAACGGTGTACAGGAGCATCTAAGGGAGATCTGCACAAGATTTGCAATTCAATTATTTATTCTCAAACAAATATGTTCACCTAAAATTATTCACACTTAATATTAAACAGGACAAAATATATTTTTCGTTCTTATGCATTTCCTTCATGTTAAAGAAAATTTAATGACTGCTATTACTGAAGAACGCGGTTTCCTGAACATTGGAGTTTGTATACGTCGTATGGAGTTTATAAAACATTAAGCTACCTTAACTGGCAACATAAGAAGAAAATAATCTTCTGTTAGCAGGTCGCGTGTATTATGGGGAAATACCTCTGTGTCGAAGGGGAAATGCTAAGAAGCAGATTTGAATGGAAATTGGACTCAGGGCGCTCCCACACGAAATAAGAAAAACATTTTCTTTACATTTTCATCTTTCCGAATATTTTCTATTTGATATCATTCGGAAGACATTCACTTCTTTCCTTTTACGATCAGCGGGTTTATATGGAGAGAGAAAAAAACACTGAATCTCCAGCATATATTCAAAAGAAGAATATACATATATATATACATATATTGTGTGTGCGTGTGTTTGTATAATATTTATTGTATTCTATTGGCAATTAATTATAAAGGGTCCGTATTTCTTTTCTTTCTTCCTTGATTCATTGATATCGAGATGTTGATTTATGAGTAGGATTTATACTTATGTATTTTAAATTATTATACTTATTATATACTTAAGAACTTATCATAGCCTTTACATAATTATAAATAAGAACCATTCTTTTTGAAATGATTTTTTCAACATGCAATTTCTTTGGATTTTCCCACCAATGCCTTGTATAAGATTTGTTAGACCAAGTTTCCTTTTTTATGTCTTCAATTTTTGATTGTTGTTTTTGATGGTTTGAAAATGTTGTGAACCTATCGCTTTGTCAGCCAACGGCCCTCCAAGTAGGGGAGCTTCCATTCGAAATCCACAATATAATTTATATTAATACCATATTTTATAGTATAGCAATAAATTGGATATGCTAATTATTACTCTTATCCCCCCTGGGAAATGCTTTCAGCAACTCTTAGGAGGCACTCCTTCTAACTCTTGATAATTGTTTTAAAGTACTTTTTTTATTTTAAGGCTAAAGAAAAGAACAAAAAAAGGGTATCAGTTCCCCAGGTAGTCGCTTAGAGTTAAATGACACCAAGTTTAACTTTTCATTCATTTCCTGTGACGATTACTGACAATATATTTATTACAGAATCTACTTACACATACTGTTTTCTGAAACATTCATTTCGTGAAAAAATGATTACCGGAATATATACATTTCCCTTTTTTTCATATTTAATATCAGATTATTTTTATAGAGAATATTGAACAGGAAACGAATGAATAGTTAAAACCGGAACTGATACCGAAAATTTACTTTGAAATAAACTTTTAAAATATATTTACTTTTATATTTATTCCATTGGGCCATTGAGTTTCTTTTTTATATATCCAATAATGCCAATAAGTAAATACTCAATAATGTTTAAGATCGTATAAACTTGTATCTGATCAAATTTAAGTGGCATTTCCCGATAGTGCAAATAGGTTGCCTTATCTCGGGCTGTTTACAAACGGTACAGGTTGGCCAGCGTAGCGAACGGGATTAGTAGGATCTATTGACAGGAGCCGGGCCCTTCAAAGATAGCGAAGCACTTGTTGAAAGGCCAATCTCTTCGGTGATTGGGGACGAGGCTATGCAGGCAAAAACAAGAAGGAGAATTGATTCCTCTATCGGCGGATAAGGACAGCTCCCGAGACATATCGGAAATGGAAACTTCGGTAAAGCCCTATTTAAACAGGATAAGGCCTGCCAGTATTAGGGCCCGTCCGGTTCCCAACTCTATCTTCTTTTTCTTTGCCTTTTATCCTTCTTAAGCACGGTTCTTATTCCAGGTCCATATTCTTCTTAAATTTCTTTCATGTCAGTCTATTTTATCTCTGCTTTCATGGAGTCTTATCTCTTGTCAGAATACAAACAAAGTAAAATGAATTCCAGTCTCTCAATTATAATTATTGCGTAGTAATATCTATTAGTTTTTATTAACATGTCCTGTGGATCACGAAGCATCCTCCAGTCCATTGATATTATGGACGAGATCCATAAAATATGCATACTTCGAACTGCATTGACCTTGGAGGACCTTGTAAAAAATGGAACCTGAGAACCATTCTTTTACAAAGGCTTTTGTACGCCAATGGCATTGTCCTAATTGCTGATACTCAAGAAAAGATGCAAACTTTTTTGCATAGAATGACAAGAAGAGCTACTCCGTAAATAAATGGTCATTAACACCTCTGAGAGCAAGGTCCTAGTTATGCCTCGAGAAGATCAAGAAAACGATCATCTTATCTGCAATAGAGAGTTACTAGATATCGTGCTGGAGTTTACCTACTTACAGACCGTAATATTTCCTCTGATAAGATTGACATAGATATACCTCTCAAAATTCTAAACCAATCATGTTAATTACCAGAAAAAAAAAGTTCTTCGTGTTAGAACCGATTGAAACCGTTTATAGGTACTTGATTGAAAAAGTTTTGCTGAACAACTATGTGAAACAAGTAAATAAATGTTTTCCGTATCTATTATGGTTACAATCGCTCAAAAATTTCCAAAAAGTCCATCATTCTTCGAAAATGCATACTAAATGCCATTTTGGAAAGTGTTTGTAAAATTAGATTTACAGGGTTTGATCAAATTAAAAAAAATCAACTTAGGTGGATGTAAGGTAGAAAAGGCTAGAAGTCGATTATAATGCAGATTAGTGTTGAAGGTCTCACATCGAGAGTATTACAGCCTAAAATTCCCTCTTTTTTCCGGTCACATTAACTCTTGATTAGGGGCGTGTGATACTCGAGACCCTGGCCCTAAAAAATTATCCTTCGTTCTAAATTCTCGTAAATTCGGTAAATACTTTATTTGAACAAAATTATACGTTTAAATTGAAAATGTTATAATTTAAGAAATATACATTTTACTCAGATCATATTTCCTTTAAATCCTCTTGATATTCGAGTGTTCTTTTAATTATTTTTATTTTTTAATCTCTCCCATCCCTAAGAGCTTTCTAGGTTAAAACTAGTGGGTTTCGGGTTCGGGCCAAATCAGTAACTAATGGGGCATTAAGGCATTTTTATGACATTATTTGCAACGAAGTAAGAAGCATTGAGGATTTAGCGAAGGATTTTGGATTGTGCACAAGAGGAATTCGAAGGTCTAGTGGAGCCCCAATGATATACTCTATAAGTCCAAATAGGTCTATATATTAGTATTTTGTCATTAATTGGGAACATGAAGCGTTTATCTCGTAAGCGTTGAAGTAACTAGAAACGGCGTAAATTTTAATTTTTGAAAAACTGGTTACATTACAGACGGCTATAACACTTGTATCCCATACTCCACTCTATTCTAGAATTAAGTAGTAATATATTTTTGTGTTTATTAAGTTAATATAATACGTTTTTTTACAGATCTGGTGTTTGGACTTCGACTAACCGAAGTTCGGATAGACAAGCACACCGTGAGAGGAAACATGTCCAGACTGGAGTGCAAGTTCGACCTCCAAGGAGAGTCCCTTTACTCGGTCAAGTGGTACAAGGACGGGCACGAGTTCTACAGGTATCTTCCCAGGGACAGCCCGCCTGGCCAAGTCTTCCCCCTCAACGGTGTCAGGGTCGTTGTAAGTACCTTTGTATAGTTTATGATGTAGTAAAATATTAGCCCATCTCGATGCGCTTACCAGAGCGAATTTAGCAACGGCTATTAGGGGAACAAGACACCAATCCTTGCTCGCGATCATCTTTATTCAGAAGAGGCGGGAGGGGAGTTAGTGAGGTGCGATATCCGTATTTATGCATATTCATGGCGGCTGCCTGTCTACAGCGAATTAGGATTAAGTTGGCCGGTTTGGAGCCCTATAATTGTCAGTCAAACTGTAAACTCCTTTACTTGGGTATATACCAACCCTGGGTGGGCCTTCTGTTCACGTATTCAAAGCATCTTTATCTAGTTCTAAAACATTCCTTAATCAAGCAATTCAATATTATTTTATTTATTATTTGCTTGTAATACATTAAAAAAAATATTAAAAAATAAATACTCATTATTTTTTCATTTAAATGTTAATTGTTAATACTTTTTGGTTTATTTTGAATCGCACCATACTCAAAGACATGAACATTGCCACTATAAAACCATATATTCAAAAACAAATACACAGATTTCCACTCATCGACACAAAACCACCAAAATCCACTTGTTCTTCCTCTTTTCTACTCCATATTACCCGGGCTTAACATTAAAAAGACAATGGCCAAGAGACCTGCTCAACTATTGATATTTCCATTTCCAAAACTTGTTTTTGCAGCAAAATGAAAACACTTGGATCAAATTTCCTGGATGCGCAATTGCGCATGTACTAATGAAAATTAATAAGTGTTAATTATAAACTTCCTATTTAACTTTCATTTTCAGTGATTTTGATCTCAATCAAGGGGGGGGGGGGGTTGTAAAAACTAAGCGGTAAAGAAATTAAGATAAAAATAGGGTTTCGAGATCGGTTTTAAATCTATATTTTTAGAATTAAAAATGAATTTACAAGTTTGGATTATTGAATATTATTACTCTTGATGTTTGATTATTTCATTCGTTTATTTGTCACTTTATGCTGCTATGGCAAATCGGATGATGGTACAGTGGGAGCTCTAAATTTCGCCTATCCGGGTTTAATTAGGATGGGGATTCTTACAAGCTTGGGACCCCCGCATAACGTCCCTTACGAAGGACGACATATCCAAGGATGTTTTACTCACTTCAAAAAATCATAGGGCTACGAACCCGCGATATTGTGATTAGTCGGTTGTTATGCTAACCAACAGACCACAGGTCGCCCCATTATTACTCTTCTTATCTCCATTTCCAAAAAAAAAAAATTTACCATCTTAATAATCATCCCTAAATTTTTCAAAATTTGCTGTAGTAAGTAAATTTCTTCTTCCTTGGATAATTGATATTTTGCATGTATAATGATACTGGTTAAATCCGATTAAACTATTAAATTTTATTTAATTTTCCTTGGAATAATCAGTTTAGCATTACTCTGTTATAAAGGGGCTATGTTACATGAAAAGAATTAATTTAAAGTTTTTTTACATCCCAGCAAATTTCACCATTATAATAAATGTATGATGTAATAATTAGCTAGCCCTGTAAATATAAACATGCGTTTTTATTTGAGCAGTATTGATAATAAAAAAAGCATTGAGATCGAGTTGTTTTTCTATGGCTTGGGAATCGGCCATTGAGAGCCGGGGAGCCTCAAATCACCTCATCTAGGTTTTTATACCAACCATAGGAAGGACACCTTTATTTTCATGTGTGGACCTCTAAAAAGAAATAGCTATGTTTTGTTGCCTAGTTCTCTTTTAACCAAATCAATTTTAAATCTATTCATCTAAGCTAGTTAATTTCTCTCTTAATTCATATATCGAGAGCGGAGTATTTCATTGTTTAGAGGTTTGAGTTCCTATGCTAAAGGTTCCGTCTTCAAATCCGGTTGAGACCAATATAGTATTAAATCTGTTAACAGCTAAAAACGGAGCATTTGGGATCTATAGGTTTCTCCTTATTTAAGGGTACCTACTTTGAAAAGGCTGGGTGAGCCCAGGAGGGTCTGAAGATCTCTCAGGATCTATGCGTGGATGGAAAAAAATTGAGAATTTATCTGAAACAGCAGGATTTTAACCCGAAATTTTCTCCATTGCAGCTCAGCGCTCCACCATCTGAACTACCCCCCTCCCCAATCGTCAATATCTTAATGTTATTGTCAGAAAATAGTATTCATCTCTCTGATTTACTTTTAACTCCGTTAAATTTGTAATATCCTAATTTAAAAAAATATATAGATGTGTTCTTTCAGTTAAATATTGTTCCGAAACATTTTTTTTTTTAAGAAGTAAGTTATACCGCCATTTTCATTATTTGTAACATTGTAGTTCATGCGGGGTAAAATTGGTCAATAGATAACCGGAAGGATAGATAGGGACTGAATGAAGACAGGAAGGAAAAGGAGGATGGATAGGTAGATTCCAATTCGATAATGCAACACCATCGATAGCCGGTATATCGATACCCCCTCACCGCTGGCCCTTCCAACAGAACAGATGGGGCCCCATCTTGATAAGACACAACCCTTCGTCCACTAGAAGGCTCAATTAGCAGTCCCATTCCTATGTACAGCAGGTCCATTTCTGTTATAAAACTATTCTGTATATACATAAAATTGATGAATCACTTATTTCGAAATGTGAATGTGAAAAAATGTTCGCATAACTTATTAGCGAAGTATTTTTTTCTCTCTAAGGGTTTACCCAGATTGAGGTTTCCTTCAACCAAAAATTTTCTTTTTATTTATTTTTCCACTTTTTTCTTTCTTCCTCAGACCATGGCCGTGCATACTTTCCTCAATGCCTTCTATCCATCTTGTTCGTGGTCTTCCTCGCCGTTTCCTCCCTTCGGCACTCCAATTGAAAATTAAGTTGGACAATCTTTCTTCCTTCATTCTTCTGAGATGCCCATACCATTCAAGAGAGAGAGAGAGAAAACTAAGACTAGAAACTTGAAACTAAGGGTTTATAATGCTGTAATAAAGCCGATTCTCATACACGGCTGTGAGACGTTGGCTCTCACGGGCACCCTGGAAAGCAGAATAGAGAGATGTGAGAGGAAAATCCTTCGCACGATAACCGGAGCGGTATGGGATGGGGGTCTGCACTCTTGGAGGAGAAGGACCAACAAGGAATTGCTCACAGAAACTGGTCAGGCGATATCTCAGGATATGAAAGCAAGAAGGTTAAGATGGGCGGGGCATGTAGCTCGAAGTAATCCGTCAGGCCGCCTCCACACAACTATGAATGCCACAATAGTTGGCAAGAGACCACGTGGGAGGCCAAAGACCAGATGGATAGACAGGGTCAACAAAGATGGTGAGGAGCTGCATGTAGCAGACTGGAAATACGCGGCCCAGGATAGACAGAGGTGGAGAAGGCTGGTAAAGGCGGCCAAAGATCTACAAGGTCTGTAGTGCCTACCGAAAAAAAAAAATATTTATATATATTAATATATTTCTTTCTCTCAGAGTTTGGGATTGATATTGGTCTTCCCCACGTAAGAGGCCAGCTCATATGAAATGACAAATATCATCTGCTGTAGCTGATAGCTCAGAGAAATATTGGTGGACCAGGAAGGAGGAAGTACTCCTAGCTGCATACTTTAAGGCAGTATTTTGGTTTCACAGCAGTCAAACCATATTATTTAGAAGTGAGGCCAATAAAATTAAGATCGCCATGTTGATAGCATACGCCCGAAACGGGTAAAGCACAGGAAGAAAAAGTCCTCTAAATTGGGAATACATGTATATAGACACGGTAGAGAGGGCTCAGCACACGGTAGAGTTTGTATTGTTTCTAAGGCAATGGTTATTTAGGGAGGTGATTTGTCCGAGCTCACTCTTTTTCAGTTATCAGTTGGTATCCGTGAGAGACTGGGTGAGCCATAGGAGGGTCTGAAGATCCAGAGGATCCATCAGTGGCTGTTAACAGAGTAGATAATCAGCTACAGCCGGATTTAAACCCGTAACCTTCGGAATAGGAGTTTTGCGCTTTAAACACTGAGCTACCCCGTAATTAAATAGAAATACAATATTTTTTAGATTTAGCTTCGCAGCTAAATCTAAAAAGCTTCATAAAATCTTTCGTAAGATAAATTCACAACCGGAACTCTAGAACCACCATTCAGAATAACGGGCACCTGTTGCACGACCCTTCATCTAAATCTAAATTTATCTTCAACTGCCGTCCATAAATCCATTAGAGCACATACATTAAAAAATTAAAACCCGAAACATCGCCTCGTCCGACCTCATGTTAGTCGGCTCTGACTTTGGGCAATAAATACCTGGAAGCAATATTTCAAAGAAGGTAGGATAAGGTGGCGGGTTTACTTGAGAGGAAACAATCTGTACAATGGGGAGTGATCTATGACCGTGGGGGGAGGGGGCTAAAATATGCTGTCCATTATCCTCGGCCTCTTTGTGGGGGCGTCTCCTCGCCCGGTTTAATGTTCTAGTCCTGTCGCCGAGCCCGGGCCGCTCCGGCACGACGTCATAACCTCGCCAGAGTGAATAACTTAATGCGACACTATCAGTCATCTGCCCGAGGCATTATGGATTCAAGGAGGAATTCACTTAGCAGGGGTTAAGGAGAGATGCAAAGAAATGTTTAAGCTACAATTGACCTACTATGTATAAGTCAAGTATTATACATTTTTTATTTAGAAGTAAAATATTAAATTTGCTGAATGGTTCACATATTGCTATGTTTCATGCAAGTCATGTTGGGTTTTTGCAGAAATAATAATTGAGAAAATAAGGAAACGACGGTTAAAAATCCAGAGCCATGTAGCCAGGAAGCAATAGAGCCTACGAGGGGGTGGTATACCTTTAGAAAAAGGTTTCCTTCATGAGACACTAGATGTAGGATGAAGAGCTGGCAAGATACATGAGATGCCGTTACCGACAAACTTACCTGACGAATATATGCACCCTCACAGTCATGTTGTAATATATGAAGTGATTATGGCAATACTCTATTAATCTGAATCATGAACAGTCATTTCTCATCGTATATATTAATTGCATCAAAAATAATAACTATAAGTTATGCTTGTTTAATGATTTATCCGATTACTTATCTCTTATTCACCATACATTCGTTATTACATTTTTATTATTCCATTAAGATATTAAGTTTGACTGATTAGTAAAGTCGTCAACACTCAAACCACCTCTGTAAAAGAACCCAATCTAAAACAGTTATGGGCTCTAAAATAAATAATAAGTGTGAATAATTATCTTCAATAAATAAATAGTCAAATAGCTTCTTGTAGCCAGAACATATCATTTATTAATGTCAAATATTGATAAAGAAAAACACAAAATAAATATATTTATCTACTATATTTATAAACTATTTTATTTTAAGAAACACAGCAATGCCTCATATTTATATACACATATATTTTTTATGACTGTGGAATTTTAATATTTTATTGAAATTATTTCTTCTTATTATTTTAATTTTATAAAAAAAACATTGATGCAGTAAAAAAATGGGCTAATAATATGGGATTATATTTATTGAGAAAAGTTTGGGATAAGTATCTTGAATTTGCTTGTTTCGGGCTGCCTAGATGGTAGTGAGTGAGGTACATATATAGCTTTTTTCAGTGTATTTCATAATTTTTTTCAAACAATTTCATAATTTAACCAACCGAATTCATTATTTTTCAACCGATTTCATAATTGGTATGATGTCGCGGTGTGGTTGTCAGAAAATCTATAACCAAAAAAAGAGGTGGTACCCATCGTAAAAGTTTGACACCCGAAACTCTTGCTGCTATTGGGGAAGTAATTGAAGAAAACGGAGCCTACACCTTACAAGAAATAAAAGCGAAACTGTCTCAGCGAAACATTAATGTTTCGATCACCACAATTCATAGAGGACTATTTCAGTTGGAAATTATGGTAAAACGCGCTTCAAAAGAGCTTGACCGTATGAACTCGGAGTTGGCCATTGAGCAAAGAAAACAGTACGCTATAGATTTTGAAAGCTGGATACCTCAAAATCGCTCACTCACCATCTTCATTGATGAATCCGGATTTAACTTAAATTTAACAAGAAACCGGGCTAGGTCATAAGCTAACACGAAAGCTATTGTGACAATGCCGACAGTACGAGGGATGAACACAACTCTTGGCTATCAACAACAAACAGGTCGTTCACTTTTCTGGTATAGCTTCTAGGAATTGTAATAGTGATTTATTTTGCCGGTTTTTTATTGAATTGCTTGAAAAACTTGATCAACTTTCACTCATCAATAGTATTTTAGTGATGGGGAATGGAGCTATCCACAAAACTGAGCGGATTAGAGAAGAAGTTATGGCCCGAACTTCCAATATAATAAAACACCTGCCACTATATTCTACAATGCTGAATCCGGCAGAATACGCTTTTTCATAAGTAAAATCGAAAGCAAGAGCAATGTCTTCTGGCAAAGGAATACAGAACTTATACAGAAACAGAAGAGGTAAGTAATCTCCTGCAGTGTCAAGACTCTCACGTCTAATGATTACACCAACTACGTGCTCGATGTTTTGCTAAAACTGCAATCTATTATATAAATATGATGCAATTTTACTTAAATAATTATTGTAAAATACTACGCATTTTTCCTTATTGTATTAAATGAATATTTTCATTTATTTTTTCTACATGAAATACTTAATTAAAGTCCCATTCTCTCTTTTTTTCTTTTTAATTAAACTTGCATTGTTTTGTTTCTTATACTCTCTTATATATTTTTCTCATTAATATATATATAAGGTATTTAATTATATTCAATGCTTAATTTTATCAATTTATAAGTATATAATATGTATATATATATATATATATATATATATATATATATATATATATATATATATAGGTTGGGGAAAAAGAAATCTTTGCAAAAGGAGGAAGTTTTGCAATGCGAGAAAAAGGTGGTGATCGTTTTGTGCCTGGTCCGGACTATATGGTGGATGCATTAAAACTTCCCAACCAAGCTCCCGGATTTTCTGACCAGTCACTACAGACGTGTTTGGCCTTGCGTTGTCCTGATGGAACACAACAACTCTTCTATTGGTCAATTCTAACCGTTTCTGGTCAATCACTAATTTCAAACGGTCTATTTGTTGACAGTAGAGATCTAAATTTAGTGTGTAGTAACTCATAATAAATGACTCCTTTCAAGTTCCACCAAATACACAGTAGAACCTTCCTGGCCGTTAGTCCTAGTTTGGCCACCGTATGAGCTGCTTCACCACGCTTGGACCACGATCGTTTTCGCACAATATTGTCGTATGTGACCCATTTCTCATCTCCAGTCACACTCCGTAAAAAAAATCAGTCGATTTCATTCCGTTTGCAGATGGAAATTCGATCCATCATGGTTTTTGGTGTTAATTGGTGTGGCACCCAAACATCGAGCTTCTTTTTTAATCCAGCTTTGCGCAAATGATTTTAAACTGTTTTATGGGCGATCTTTAGCTCCTGGGCGATGCTACGACTACTAACATGCCGGTCAACTTCGATTATTTCTATGGTTTTATCGACAATTTTGACGAAGGAGCTACCTGTGCAAGGTGGATCTTTAACATCTAAAATGCATGAACGGAATCGGCGAAACCAAAATTTCTCGTAATTAGCTGTTACAGTATCGGCACCATAAACACCATTTACAATTTCAGCGGCCTGGCTTGCATTTTCGCCTTTATCAAAGAAAAACTGTAAAATGTGCCGAATTTTCTCTTTGTTGACTTCCATTGTTAACACCCTGTAACTCACAACTGAATGGAAGAAACAAAAAACACCCAAAGAATTTTTTTAGTCTGAAATGTCACCTTGACAACGAGCATAAACTTGCAATTGTTTGATCGATACTTTACGAGATATTGATCACTTAAGCCATCTAGCGAGAAAATAATGGATTTCTTTTTCCCCAACCTATTATTTACCTCTATATAAGTATATTTTCAGTATATGTAGTCATTAATACATCCAGGTTTGTTTCCAAATGTATGTTTTATATCGAAATATGTGTTACATGATTTCCTGACAACAACACCGTGACATCTTACAAATTAATAAATCGGTTGAAAAAATTATGAATTTGATTAATAAAATTATAAATTTGATTGGTAAAATTATGAAATTGGTTGAAAATATTATGTAATTGGTTGATAAAATTATGAAATTGGTTAAAAAAAATTATGAAATTCACTGAAAAAAGCTATATATACAACGTAATATCAAGAGCTGCAAAAGAGATGAGATTACCAGGTGTTGAAACCACTGTTAATGGACACGCATATAATAACTCTAGGCCGGAAGAAATGTCAACTAGAGAACAGCCGGTTCTGTATTTATTGTTAGCCCATCAACAAGGAAATCGGTTATGAACTTCAACCCTTTCAATCAGTCAATCGGTGATTTTAAGTTAAAAAGGACGAATAAAAACCAAAGTATATGCATCAACAAAGGACCGAAGAGATTAAGTTCTTGTCGTTTTATACGAAGGTTGTGGTTGTGGTAGAGGCCAAAAAATGTGACACACAAGCGTGCATAAGTCACAAATACGTCACAATTACCTCAAAATTCTGAAAAGCAGAAAAAAACATCAATCAGAGAAAACATCCCAGCACTAACTAAATCCAACCCCTTTAAACCTCTTAAAATAATTAGAAACAAAAACATGCCTGTACATTTCATGTTCCTAGTTTAGAAATACTAATATTTTATATACAACAGCTGTAAACTTTTAGCAGCATTCAGGTTCAGATCTCAATTGAAGCTCGAACGCAGTCACCCCTTGGCCCTTAGGAACTAGCAATATCCGCAACCTCCTCCTCTAATTAGTGATGCGGAGGTAAAATATCCTCCAGTATCGATTGGGATAGCCTCCTAGGGTTTAGTCGTTGAAGTTGCGCATGATTAAATACACGAGTAGGAGAATATTTATTTAAACAAAATGTTTTCCCTTCTTCTCTTGTTTTCTGTTTCATGCGACAAAAGGTTTAACATAATACTTGAAGGAGCTCTGGTGAATTTATATTATAGTGTCTTCCCTTTTTTCTTTTAAAAACTTAAATCTGACATAAACAGCTGCATGCTTTTTATTTTTGGTAAAAATTATATTTTTGCCATGTCTCATTAGTTTTTAAAGTTATCTCACAAGTTATTTTTATATGTCATACTTGAAATCCATTCGTTTCTCTACTGCCGGTTTAGACAGACTATCCACTTGTTATCAGCTTTATATTTGGTAGGTGTAGGTATATACATTTGATGGAGAGGAGTAGCCCATTGTGTAGAACATTGAGTTACTGAGTTGTATCTCCATGGACGAATATAGATGTGGTGGATTAATTATTTAATCTGTCAACAGCCATAGATCGATCCTGAGCGATCTGCCTAACCTCATTGCGGTCAGCCAGTGTCTTTTAAGTAGGTGCCATTTGTTCTGGAATCATACCTACCGTACATACGAAATTTCCATTTTACAGAAATTTTTTTAATACATTTTTGCAGTGGTAAATGTATTAATGGATGAATACAAACAATAGTGAAAACGACAAAATTATTCAGGCAAATCAGATATGTGATCTTGTGAGCCTGAAATCTTCAATCAAAAACAGTGTTACATTCCACACATATTCGAAAACGTCAATTTCAGAGATAAGTTTTTGTATCATTAAGGCGAAAATTATATATATATATATATATATATATATATATATATATATATATATATATATATATATATAGAGAGAGAGAGAGAGAGAGAGAGAGTATTTATTTAATAGAGATATAGATTTTATTTTGACTTGAGACAATTCGTTGTTTAATAAAATAAAAGACGATCTCTGCCATTGAGAACTTTTGATTAAGTGGGACCCTGCCCTATTGAATACAGGCTGTACAAAGAGTATTCAGGAGATTTCGATTGAAGGAGCCAATAAGAAAAATGCTTATACTTGGATTGTGAAAGGGGGCAAAACGCCCTGGCCTATTGAAAAGTGGATCAATTAATCAAAAGTTTGTTTCAATGGAAAGAAAATAATCATGGCGATGATGGGATAAATGAGAGGATGCGATGATTGATGATTGTCAACGCAATCTATCTCACAAATTAGGGAGCCCTGGGTCTTCCCGGCCTTGGCCTTCCAGGTGGGCCAACAAAAACCCGATAGCCGATATATTGGGGTCTCTCTTGCCTGCGAAGGTTCGAAAATTGCTATATGTCCCACCAAACAATTTTATAATATATAAAATTTGGTGATCTAAACACTTTTAACTGGCTTCTTTTATTTTAAAACTCTTATATAGCGTTTGAAAAAAAAAGAAGAAAAAGTGAGGGATATAGTGATGTATACTATCGTAAAATATGAATGTTACCTACACAAATTGTTGTATACGGTAGTACTTGAAAATAAAAAATTAATTAACCGAAAATCTCCTAGTTGTTAAAAATATTTGAAAGACACAAATTTCTTACATATCCCTCTTGTCGTTTAGTTAATGGATTATAAGTTGTAATTGATAAGATTATAAGATTTGGTTGACGAGTTACGGTTTATGTGTATACTTGTGGGTTCCTAACTCCTTAGTTCTGAATAGTTTCTTAGGTGTTGTCAGTAAACAATCTTCCTTGACCAACTTCTTCTTTCATATGTTTATTTACCGGCTGTAAGGTATAAAGATTATTGGAGAGAGTAGAAAGGAGATGGCATAGCTAGGCTATAGGATGTAGTCACTTAGAGATAATAGTCACTTAGTTAGTTCTAGATTATTCAATAAGTTATAATGTTAGTACATAGCCTGCCGAGTAAGTTCATAAAAGAAACACTTCGTAAGAAGAAGTTCGTATTGAACTTTTTTTTTTTATGGACCATAACACTAATATAACTCTGCCCATCTTAAGTTGTTATTGATGATATTATAATAGTCCAGGAAAATTAGTCGAATGAGAGCAAGAATCTCGGAGTGAGAGATAGTCGGCTCTAAATTTGTATAAACCTTTATTTGGGCACCCTAAAACTTGTCTCAAAGCCTACTTATCGTAGGATGTCCGCGACTGCAGATATTCCAAGGGCAACAAATAGATTTTTTACACATTTATTGCAAATATCTCGTTTCCTATGGGTTTTATACTATTCGTATTTATTATAAATATTGTAGAAAATTAAATTTGTTACAACATTTGTTCCAACATTTTTTTATATCTTTAACCATTTTCGAGATAGAGGGCAGAGCGCGCAGTGTTTAACTATTTAGAGTATCATTCGAGGCCAACCCGTAGTCCCGATTAAAAATACGCCGTATAAAGTTTATCAATTATTAATAAATATATAATTCTAAATAACTCGAATTTTTTTCATTAAAATTTTTATAATTAATAACGCCCTAATTTTACTGGACCATAATGTAGGATTGAGTGTATACTTGAGGGCTCCTAACCCCTAAGTAGTAAAATATCTTCTATGTTGTAACTTCCATCACCTCCTCTCTTCTTTCATATGCGTATATATATACATAGAGAGGAGATAGTTTAGCTAGCCTATAGTATGTTTAGAACAGAATTCAGAGCGTATACGTTAAGTTATAATATCAGTCAGTAGTTAATAAGTCTACCTTGCTACCTTGATATAAGAAAGTCACTTTGTATACCCATGTTATATCGTTTAATGGCACAATCAAACTTATTTTTTTCTCACAAGTCGTCCTCCATATGCTAACTGTATGAAACTACGCTTTACCGGGTTTTAACAAAAGGAAGCATTTATAAGCATTTATAATTTCCAGGCATCTTCTAACACTACCTATTCGTAAGCTCCTCATCACTTCTTTTATCTTTCCTCAATTTGACTATGGTTGTGTGGCATATGGTGGCCTATCGATAAGACTCGAGAAGAGGTTGAAGCGAATTATGAACTGTTCCCTTCGATTTGTCTTCAATGCCCCGAGGAGGTCTCATGTGTCCCGCCGTTACGCTGAGGTAAAGTGGCTTTTCCCTTCTATCCGTCGGCTTTACTTCCTTGGTTCCTTCTTATATCAAACTATCAACTCTCAACATCCATCTTATATCTATAGTCTCCTACAATTCAAATCCTCTATCCAATCCCAGGGCACAAGATCTCGCCCTTCTGATCTTTATATCCGTTCCCACAGAACCAAAACTTTTTAGCGTTCCTTTCTAGCCGGTTCTATCTCTCTTCTATCTTGATGGATATCCATCATGCGTCTTCTTTAACCTCATTTAAATCCAAACTTTTCCTACATCTTCTAAATTCCCAATCAGATGCTTTATAATCAATAAATAATTGATAGATATATTCAACGTGATCGATTGATGAACTACTGTAAATATTCCTCACTCATAATGATATCATTGGTTTTTATTTTATTTTATTATTAGATTCTATTATTTATTCACTTATTTTTCCATAAGCTTATTTCTTTTTATGGTAAATTTGTCTGTTTTTTTACTTTAATTTTGTATCACATTTTCTGGGATTCCAATTCATAATTTAAAACTAGCCCACATATTCGTAAATCTTTTTTGACCCAGTTACAGCATTTAAAGTGTATTAAAAAAATTAATCACTATAAGTGTTGACTTATTTTCACAATCGATACTAATTGATAGTTATCAGAGCGGACGAAGCAATTTAGTTGACATCCAATTTACTGATGTCAATATCCGACACAATAATTTGTATTAGATCAATATCATTTGTCAATTACTTGAAGCTGAATTCGCAGCCCGGGCTACCCTTTATAATATTTAAATAAATTCTGAATGGTGTGGTTAATTTTGATAAGATAATACCCAGGAAGGAAGATGGGTAGGACAGTGAGTAGAGCGGTGAGTTGATGTGCTATGTATTCCGGGTTCTAACCTGGCTGTGGCAGATAAGTATGCTATCAGCTAAAAGTATATCTATAGCCCTCCAGAAGATCACCTAACCCTATAAAAGGGGCACCCTTAACTGGGGAGAAAACCTGGTGGTTGAGGGTGATCTGCGACAAATCACCTTCATGTACAACACTTGTCCTAGAAACTAGAAGTTTCTCGGAAAAACTAGAGTGGCTGTTAAATATAATGCTTTAATACAGATATTCAGATTCCTTCTTTTTTTCTCCTTTCGAAACACCCTCTTGGTGTCATTAAGCGTAGAGGAGCGTTTAGCCATGACTGTTCCCAGGTGGGACAAGCAGGCTTGCTTTCCTTTTTTTACTGCATACGGGTTCACTTAGTCCAGGTACTACATTACGTTAACGAATCCTTGAAAATCTTAATAAATCGGATTGTCAGTAGTTTATATCATGATTAAGACAATGGTTAAGCATAGTGTTGTATCACTGATATAAAACTTTGGCAATTGTTCTTATTTTTATTTATTTATTTATTAGTTAATTTTCATTTGCACCTGCGCAATTGCGCATTCAGCAAATTTGATACGAGTGTTTTTCTATTTTTTTTCTACATTATCATATAGAAGGAGTAAAAATATCAATAGGTGAGTAGAACTCTTGACCAATGTCTTTTTAACCTTTTCCTATCAAGTCCAGGTAACAGGGATTAGGAAAGCGGAAGAACGAGTGGGTTTGGGTGATATTGTGTCGATGAGTGGAATGTCATGTATTTGTTATGAATATATGATCTTATAGTGGGAATGGACATGTCGTTGTGTATGGTGTGATTCGAAATATACCATGGTGCATTAAATATTTTTCTGAGAATTTTGGACTAGGTTGTTTGTATCTTGTGTATGTGGACTTTTTTTGCTGAACGCCAAAGTTCTGCTCCATATGTCAAGTGAAGATCTGTAGTCCAGTAGATGTGATAGTTCTTTGTACCGTATAGTCAGTTCTTGTCTTTTTAATTTTGTATGTACGTTCCAGGTAAGTCTTTAGTTCAAGTATTGTCCGAGATAACGTACATAATTTTGGGAAGGTACCTCGTCGTTGTCAATTTTGACTGCTGGACACTAAGCTTTGGGTAGAGAGAAGGTTACATGGCTCGATTTTGAGGCGTTTATTTCTTTGGCATTTATAAAACCACTTTTCTAAATCAAATAAATGATTTTGAAGAGCTATAGACTATAGCTAAAGCTAGGTTTGGGTCTGTGTGAGAAGAAATATTGGCTGTATCGTCAGCGAAGGTATAGATGTTGGTGCAAGGATGCTCCGGGATATCAGAGGTATAAACAGAATAGATAATGGGACTTAAAACACTGCCTTGCGGTACACCCCTTTATTGAGGAAAGAAGGAGGAAATCGAAGAGTCAACGGAAGTACAGAAGAATCTGTCTTGGAAATAAGATTGAAGAATTAAAAAGTATGTACGAGGTAAGTGAGGTTTTATTTTCCATTTGTTCTTATTAGAACAATAATTGTAAATTTTTAATAGTTTTTAACAAATGCTAAAAAAAATATATTGCCGCAGTAATGCGTGATTTTTCTTTTATTGGCTAATTAAGGAAGCTGTTAGCAGATTGATTTATCGTGAGTGGGGTTGAGGCAGGTCTGGAAGAAGACATCTAACCAATTTATTTAAGAGCGGATTTAGTAGAAAGGTCCTTCAGCTATTTCCAACATTGAACTCTCTCCCTCCCTCACATCCTCCTTTCTCTAGGTGAATTTCAAATGGAATTAGCTTGTAGCGGGTCTCATCTGTTCTCAGCGTTGGCCATGTAGACTTCCACTTTGATTTTCGGTCTTTGATTTGTTATATTGTAACTGGCTTTCTTATTAAGGAGTCTCCTCGCTGCATTTAACGTATCAGAACTCTTTCATACACCTTCTTTTTTTATGGAGATTGTCGAATTCTATTAATGTGCAAATAGTATTTTTAACAAATAATTTGTCAGTTTGGGTGCTTGTGAAATCAATAATTATGAGTTGATTTTTCAAATTTTTATTTGATCAAATTTTGAATATGTTGAATTTGTGTAAGACATAAAGCAACAAATACAGTTCTTCACATTTACTTGAAAATTTAATTTACTTGGGACCATATTTATGGTTCAATTACATTAGCTTATTGTAGTATACTCAAGGAACTGTATATCACTACGTTTGTCCAAGACTTGACTAACCTTTTCGTTGTGCAACGCTTAATGCGAATAATAATTTTTTTCTAGAAGAACTACAGCTTTTTGTCTAGTAATAAGGGTGATTTTTATGCTTGTAGTCCCTGGTACGACTACAAGCATAAAAATCAAATATTCCTTGAGGCAAATCTTAGTGCATGTTATTTTCTTATGTTGCGCTACTGTCTGATACAGCCATATTATTTTAAACTGTCTTCTAGAATAAAACCACTGACTTTTAATTATTATTTCCTTTATTATTGTTAATAGGGAGCGGAGTGGCTCAGTGGTAGAGCACTGGTTCAAATCCCGCTGCGGGCAAGACTTTTATTTAATCAGGTACCCAAAATAAGGGGGGAAATCTGGCGGTTGAGCGTGACCTAGGACAAGTCACCTCCTTACAGAACCGCTGTCCATGAATCAGTACAATACAGACTCTACCATGTACTGAACCCCAGACCCGTCTGCGGGTTGTAGTGGCACAGGTTTTTTTTTTTTTTTTTTTTTTTTTTTTTGTATTATTATTATACTTCTACACGAGATCAAATAATATGATATCAAATTTTAATAATAATTATTAGGCTTTTCAGAACTCAAAGGCCTTATGGCGATACCACAACTTTCGGCTTACTTCAACTGTAAACAGACTCAAATCCGTTAGATCACTTTTACCGCGATCCTCCTACTTCTAGACAACACTTGAACTTTTACTGGTTGCCTTAGTCCTGATTAACTTTTTAGAAATGTATTTCTATTATGATGATTTTTGTTCTAACGCTGAGAACCAGTACGTTTGACCTTTTCTTTGTAAAATAGATGTATCAATATTCGATAGATGTATCTCGTACTTTTCGACGTTAACTTCACTAACATTCACATGACATATACTTTGCAATTCTACGTTGTGTAACATCCTGAATTTTCCAGTGACCTCATCTTTTTTCGGGCCAAATATGCTACACAATAACTTTTATCCAATACTTTAAGAATTCAAAATTGATCGTTAAGGTATCAGAAGAGTAGCAAGTGTCATGGCCGCAACTGAAGTTCCATTGTAGTTTCGCTCCGTGCTTGTTACGTTCTCAGCCTGTTATTACTTCACATCTTTTAGTGAAACTCTATAAACATTGAGTTTATAACCCATGGGACATTTTCACATTAACCTAAAAGTGAGGTGAGTGGTTTATTGTTGACAATTAATAAATATACAACATAGTGATCGGTTGATAGAGACTACGCACCCGGCTGGTAATTCCTCTAGGTCTTATCAGCTATTTACTATTGACTTCACGGTCACGGCCGTCTACTGTTCTCCTCACCGGCCGATCTTGAGTTCGAACCCAGTGACATTATCTTTTTTTTTTTTTTTCTATTTTTTCCTCTATCTTCTTTTATACTTTTTATTTAATCTATATGTGCTCAAAATGTTTTATTTTGTATATAATTGTATATAATATTGTAAATATTCAAGTTTTTAAGGCTTTATTTAAAGAACTTTTATTTTAATATTTTTTTTCTTTGGAACGGATAAAATGGATCTGGATGAGAATTCAGCTTCCGAAAATTCGGAGGAAGAGACCCCGTTTTCTGAAATAAGTGAATCTGATTCCTTATATTTAAAGAGGCGTACACTACAAAAGCGCCAACGAAATCCTGCCCCCGGCTCCGCGGGCAACTCACCAAATAAAAAAAAAAATAAATCAAAACAAACAGCCGATAAAAAAATATCACCACCAAAAACTCGCAGTAAATCTTCTGCAGCCATAAATAAAACTCCAAACGCAACTTCCACTTTTGAAACCTCCCATAATTCACCAGTAAACAATAGCTCAGCCAGTAAGAATTCGGAATCTCAAGGTTTTTCTGACCCTGTGCCACCTCCTGTATATGTCACCAAAATTGACAATTTTCTGTCTTTCGGTGATGAAATCGCCAATTTAATTGGGCAAACAAACTTCAGGTGCTACGCACGCGTTCAGGATATCAAAATAAACACTAATACCAAAGAAGACTATAAAAAACTTATTAATCATCTTACTGCTAATAATTACGATTTTCATTGTTACCAGCTAAGAGAAGATAAAGCATACCGTGTGGTCTTAAGAGGTCTTCATTCAAGCACCCCCACAGCTGCCATAAAAAAAGGCCTTGAAGAAATAGGCCATAGTGTCAGAAACATATCCTGTGTTCTACACCCAACAGAAAAATACCCACTACCACTATTTTTTGTAGATTTAGAACCAGCTCGAAATAACGCCGAGGTATTTCAGATCTCAAGGCTAGTATATTCTACGGTAAGATTTGAGCAGCCCCGACAAAAACCACTAATAGTGCAATGCACAAAATGTCAAAATCTAGGACACACAAAGGCTTACTGCCATCACCAGACCAGATGTGTCAAATGTGCCGGCCCACACTCATCTGACGCATGCTCGAAGCCTAAGGAGAATCCTGCAAAATGTGCACTCTGTGGTGAAGACCATCCTGCTAGCTACAGGGGTTGCGTCGTATATAAAAACCTCTATAGACAGAGATTGCACAATACTGCATACAAAAAAAAAACAGAACAGAAGACCTTAAATGTTGTTCCTGAACCTGCCAATTTATCGGATTTCCCAGAACTGCCACAAACATCTATCAGCGAGCAGCATCCCACTACTTCAACGATCACCGATTTACAGGAAGAGATAAAGCCGCCTTCTCAAGCCTACACCAAGACTCTACAGCAGCCGCGACGTCAGACGCCTCAGAACACCCAATCTAAACCCCTAACCTCTCAACCCAAGCCACAGATCCCCAAAGCACAGTCCCAACCTCCACGACATCCTATTCCTCCTCACCACTTACCCCTCCGTGTTAAACTTCCTCCAGAACACCCACTTCCAGTTCCATCACAACCTTCTCTCCACGTAAACCCCACATTACATCGACCAACGAAAGTTGATCTACCTCCTCGTCCCCAACGCCGGGCTCAGCACCCAGTCAACACCCCTACTGATTTTCCATCTCAACCTCCTCATCCATATCCATTCCAAATCCATAATCCCACCGACATACATTCCATCCTATCTTCCTTCCTGATAGACCTACAACAAACTATCAAACCGCTCATCACCCTCCTCACTAGACTCCTCACAGAAATTCCATTTAACTTCCCGCGATGAATGTGAAGCCCCTAGCTGTCCTCTTATGGAATGCGAACGGACTATACAACCACCGAGACGAACTTGACATATTTCTGCATGACAATCAGATTGACATTGCCCTACTGACTGAAACTCACTTCACTAAACGTTCATATTTTTATATACGCGACTATATCACTTATAGATCTGACCACCCAGACAACACTTCACACGCCGGTTCTTGCATCCTTATCCATAAAACGATTCCACATTCCCTTATTCCCTCAACTCCAAATGAGGCTATCCAAGCAACCTCTATCATCATATCAACTCGTCCCTTCCATCTTACATTATCAGCTGTATACTGTCCTCCTGGCAATTCTCTATCCAATAACCAACTAGAATCATTATTCCAATCCCTCGGATCACGCTTTATTGCTGGAGGAGACTATAATGCTAAACACCAACGATGGGGCTGTCGAACATCCAACTCTCGTGGCAATATCCTGTCTCATGTCTGTACTTCTCGTAGTTATTCAATCCTCTCTCCCCCGAATCCTACCTATTGGCCAACTTCCCTGAAAAAACGCCCTGATATCCTGGATATATTTGTCACATCCCAGATTTCTCCTTCCCACGTATTAATCAAATCCCTGGATGACCTCTCCTCAGATCACAGTCCAGTTCTGCTCTCATTAAACTCAACCTTCATTCCTAAGCCCTCCTCTCCTTCATTGATTACAGGACGAATTAACTGGGAGCAATTTAGTAACGATTTGGAAAACAAACTAGACCTACGGATTCCACTCAAGACTAAACAAGACATTGACAGCGCAATAGAAATACTTACAGCAACAATAAAAGACAGTATAAAAGATAACACTACCATAAACAGAAATAATATCACACAACAGACTAACCTGCCACAGCACCTTCGCAGCTTGCTGAGCGAAAAACGCAGAGCAAGATCGAAGTGGCACAGGACTCGTTACCCATCAGATAAAACGTATTACACCCAACTGACTAACAAACTGAAAACGGAGATTAGAAACTACAAAATCCAAAATTTGCTTAGTGTGACTGAAAATCTTACGACTACTAATAATTCACTATGGATGACCACCAAAAAGATCCTTAAATTCAAAGATTTTAACCATCCTCTCCTTACTGAAAATCAAACTTGGTCCAGATCTGACGAAGAAAAATCTCACATATACGCCCAACACCTCTTCAAAACCTTTAATCCACACCCTGATATCCTCAACCCTATTCACATTGAGTGTATTGAAGCAGAACTGGATATCCCACTCCAAATGAGTCTCCCACCTAAGGCTTTTCATCCGTCAGAAATATCCAATATTATTCATAGTGTTACGGGCTACTGGGTGTAAAATGGACTAAACTATTACTTAATTCAAGAATCTAATATTTATTAACAAATTAACAAGAATACAATGAGATTATTTAAAACAGTTAAATTATTAAACTAATATCAATATACAATAATAATATTCTACTAAATGTTATCTAATTTCTAAGATAATATACAAATAATATAAGATATTGTTTATACTAAGTAACTAAACTATTTATATAAATTTGTACAAATACAATAATATTACACTATAGTTTACAATTACAAATTAACACTTACAGTTCGCTAACTAAAGTCCACCGACCGTAAGACTCTTCAAATATGACAAACTGCCACACAGTTTATTACACTTATTACACGGTCACTAATTGTCACTGTTGCTCACTAAGCACTTATTACAGACTGATACTAATACTAACTAACTCACACACACTGCCACTAGTTAACGACTGCTACTCACTGGCTTATTACAGACTCGTCTTATTACTACTGCCGCGGCCGAAAACGCTGTCCTTTTTATATAGGCAAGGTAGGTCGTGGTGGGGCATTACTCGGAACACGGACGAGGACCACCTAGACCGATCTAGAAGGTTCTACGCCATTCTATAATCCCTTCCGCTTAATCCCATTGTTTGCCTAATCCGCTCTAGGCAGATCAGAAGCCGGTCCTACTTTCCGCTCTGACCGTAACACTGCCCCCTCCTTAAAAGTGCTCTGCCCCAGAGCATAGTCCGGAGAAATCGGGCGGTCATGAGCTTCCCTCGATGGAGACGCATTTCCTTTCCAGGGGTTGAACGTGCACACCAATATGGCGACTCCAGAGTTGGCGAATATCTGTTCAAGCATGTTCCTGACAACCTTCCACTCCAGGCCGTCATATCCACAGCCCAACTTAGGGATCGCGAGCTTGGTGACACGCAGTCTCAGAAGCTTACTCCGCAGGTCGTCGAGGCTTCGCCGCAGTGCGTCATATGTGGGCTTCTGATCAGTAGCACACTTGGTAACTAAGTAGAACAGGTGTCGTCCTTCGTGCGTATGGTGGAGTGCTTTCCCGACGCGTGGTCCTTGGCGTTCCAGTTCCTCAGTTCCAGCAAACTTCTTCCTGAAGACGGTTGCAATCCCTCGGGAAGTCCTCAGATCTTCGGCTACACAATGGGCCAGAGAATAGTCCGCGGGTAACGAGAAGATATCTCTGTATACTGCCTGAGTTACTCCACGGGAACCTTGTACCTTAGGTTGTGCAACTGATACCTTACTGGCCTCCACGTTGTTGAGGTACCTGACTTGTTGGTCTTTTGTCGGGCCATGGTCTCCTTTGTATGGGGCCAGTCTATTAAAATGGACTACCCTGGGTTTTCCTTTTGGCTGCTTTCTGATCCTATAGATGACGTCGTTTATCCTATTGATGATCTCAAACGGGCCATCCCAGGAGTTCTGAAGTTTAGGTGAGTAGCCTCGCCTTCTTCGAGGATCATGTAGCCAGACCAAATCTCCAGGTTGGAATCCACCTTTCTCTGCCCTGATGTCGTAACGCTCCTTCATTCTGTCACTGGCTCCCTGGATGTTTGCACGAACCTTTTCGTGGATATTATCCATCCGCTTCCGTAGATTCGTGACGTACTCCTCTCCGGCAACTTCCTCATTAGGCTTGAACCCGAATTTCAGATCACAAGGCAAACGAAGTTCTCGGCCAAACACCACATTTGCGGGGGTCTGCCCCGTTGCTTCATGGACTGAACTCCGGTAGGCTAACAAGAACAAGTGAAGATACTGGTCCCAGTCTCGCTGATGCTCGGAGACCACTTTAGACAAATATCGACCCATTGTCCTGTTCATGCGCTCCACCATGCCATCCGATTGAGGGTGAAGAGGTGTCGTCCTGGTCTTCCGAATTCCCAGTGCTTCACACATTTCGGAGAAGACTGCAGACTCAAAGTTTCTTCCCTGGTCAGCGTGAAGTTCCATGGGTACTCCAAACCGGCTGACGAGCTGCTTCACAAGTACGTCTGCAACCGTGACTGCCTCTTGATTCGGAAGGGCATACGCTTCCACCCACTTAGAAAAATAGTCCATGGCCACGAGAATATATCGGTTACCTTCGTCTGTCACAGGGAAAGGGCCAGCGATGTCGATCGCTATCCTCTCGAACGGTGCTCCCACGTTGTACTTCTTCATAGGGGCTCTCATTCTTCTTGTTGGTCCGTTGGAAGCCGCACAAGTCGCACAACGCCTGCACCAGTCCAACACATCGTCCTTAAGGTTTGCCCAGTAAAAGCGTTCACGAACTTTTTCCAATGTACGGTGAACTCCAAGATGGCCGCCAGTTACACCGTCATGTAGTTCCCTAAGCACTTCGGGCACTTTATTCCTTGGAACGATGAGCTGTAGCCTACGCTGATCTCCTTCCGCGTTCTCCAATGCCCGTTTCAGCAGCCCGTTGTCCACTAAAATGGAGTTCCATTGGGCCCAGTACGTTTTTACATTCTTCGACATTGGAGCAACATCCTGCCAGGTCGGTCTTCCTCGCCCCGATATTTTCCATTCCTTTATTTGTTTTAAGTCCGGGTCCTCGTCCTGTTCCTTTGACACCATTGCATCTTGCCAACTGTCGACGACAACTGTAGTCCTCAACACCGCTGCCTGCTTCTCTTCTTGTCGAGAACAATGGTTGCAGCCTTCATCACAAGGTCTTCTTGACAAAGCATCCGCATTCCTGTGGCTCGTTCCAGAACGATGAGCAGATTCAAAGTCGTACTCTTGAAGGCGCTCGATCCACCTCGCCACTTGTCCCTCCGGTGACTTGAATCTCTGATGTGACTCGTGATCCCAATGGAAAGTCCTCTTCTCCTCGGTAAGCCTGGTAAGAGGTTTTGCGATGTCAGCAAATCCTTTCACGTACCTCCGGTAATAAGTGCAGAGCCCGAGAAAACTTCTCACCTGGTGCTTATCTCGAGGTACTGGCCAGTTGGTGATCGCTGCTATCTTCTCTGGATCAACAGCAACTCCGTTGTCTGACACAATATGCCCCAGGTAGTTGACTTGCCTTCGGAAGAGATTACACTTCTTCGGGTTCAACTTTAGGTTCGCTGCACGCAGTCGTTCGAAGACCTTCTCCAGATTCTTCAGATGGTGAGCGAAGGACTTCCCCAGCACAATGATGTCGTCTAGGTACACCAGGCATACTTCCCAAGAGAGACCTCTTAACACGTTTTCCATCAGCCTCTCGAATGTGGCAGGAGCATTGCAAAGCCCGAACGGCATTACTGTAAACTGCCAGAGCCCAGTGCCAATTGAAAACGCCGTCTTCTCTTTATCTTCAGGTGCCAATCCAACCTGCCAATATCCACTGCGGAGATCCAAGGTAGAGAAGAGTTTACACCCCTCTAGGGTGTCCAGCGTATCGTCAATCCTGGGAAGCGGATAGCTGTCCTTCTTGGTGACGTTGTTTAGAAGACGGTAGTCTACGCAGAACCTCGTTGTGCCGTCTTTCTTCTTCACCAATACGACAGGAGACATCCAGGGGCTACTTGAAGGCTCAATGACACCATCAGCCGCCATCTCCTTAATAATCTCCTCGGCGTCCTCCCGTTTAGCTAACGGCAGCCTCCGCGGGACATGTCGGATAGGCTTCGCATCCCCAGTGTTAATCCTGTGCTGGACGATATCCGTTCTACCCCGTGGTCCTGGTCCGATCTCGAAGACGTCATGCCATCGGGTAATCATGTCTTTTACTTCCTCGCTCTGTTCAGGCGAAAGGTCGCGACATGATTCGTCCACAAATCGTTTAAGTTCCTCTGGGAGCCCTCGAAGCTCGGTGGGATGACGTTGCAGTTGACGAACCACTGAGGTAGCGGTGGTACACTCCCCGACCGGTGTTCCTTTCTTCAGCGTTACCGGGAAGCCGTTCAGATTCATTAGCCGAATTGGGGTGGTGCGTCCTACCTTGATGAGAGACCTAGCGACCAGTACGCCGCGTCCGATCTCTTGTTCTTGGTGCCTTCCGGGTTCAACTAGTACACATTGACCCTCCGGTAGATGTCCTTCGACCGTCCCATGTGTCACGATTTGGCTCTGTGCAGGTAAAATGGTGTCTTCTGGTAGCAGAACTCGTGCGCTGAAGTCCTTCTCCTGCCGAAGTATGACTTCCTCGTCTCCCAGCGTCATCACACCTCTCGACATATCCAGTTTGATCCCGTATGTGATCATAAAGTCCATGCCCAGTATGACATCCTCATCTATATCTGCCACGAGAGCGCGGTGCTTCAGATGTTGACCCCCGATGATGAAGGTGACAACTGTCTCCCCGTAGACCTTGGCTGGCTGTCCCGTGGCAGTCCGTAATGCCCAAGTTGTTGGTAAGATCTTCTCAGCTGGAAGTGTTTTCGATTTCAAGATTGTCATGGTTGCGCCGGTATCTATTAGCAGACTTCGCAGCTGCCCGTTCACCATCCCATCAACGTAGAAACTGTTCGTTCTGCTTCCTATTGACGCAACTCTGATGGCCTTCCTGGGGCCTTTGACGTTACGGGTTGACAGTTGCCCCTTCCCATCAACCCTACTTAGTTTTCCTGTGGCTTTTCTTGCTTCTTCGATGGACACTTGCTTCTAGGGTGTCCCAGTTGGCCGCAGCTCCAACAGCGTATCTCCTTCTTACGGGTCCCGAGAGCCTCCAAAACTTTACTTACTATGTCTTCGATGCTAGGGACCACATTAGGCTCCGCTTCTGCTGCTCTAACTCGCGCATGGCCCCGTACAGACTGCCTAACAGCCTCGAACTCCATGGCCTGGGATAATGCGTCTCCCAATGTTTTCGGCCTGGCGAGCTTCACTGCTTGCTGTGTCTCTGGATCCCGAAGTCCATCCAGGAATTTGTCGACAGCCAAGCTTTCGTAGACATCGTCGGTGACCGATGGATAGGCGTTCCTCACCAGCCGGGCAATATCCGCTTCAAATTCCTGCAAAGTCTCGTTGGTCTTCTGGACCCTGCTTCTCAGCTGTGAGCGATACAGCTGGTCCATGTGGCGGTGGCCGAAACGCATCTCCAGTCTCCTGATCAGCTCCGCGTAGTTGGACCGCTCCGACATGGGTATCCCCTGCAGTACTCCCAAGGCGTCTCCACGCAAGGCCAGGCACAACGCTGAAGCTTGGGTCTCCTGTGACCACCCGTGGATCGAAGCAGCTGTCTCGAAGAGAGTCATGTAGTCCTCCCACGGCGTCTTTCCGTCGAATACTGGAATGGTATTGTGAGTTGGTGGCGCCCCAGCATAGGCGGGTAGAATGGTGTTATGATGGCTGCCCTCGCAGGAACGGTCGGTGTCGTTCGTCGGTGAGTTGCTCATACGTCCCTCGAGAGCTTCCATTCTTAGCCTAATTTCGTCAACTTTTTCTCCTAGCCTAGATTCTACAACAGCTACTTTATTATCTACATTTTCCATTAACTTATTCTCTAATGTGCCTAATTTAGACTCTAATGTATACAATAAATCACTTTTTACAGTACTTAGCTCATTTTTAACAGTGCTTAACTCATTACCTAGCTCATTTTTAACAGTGCTTAACTCATTACCTAGCTCATTTTTAACAGTACCTAAATCATTCTGTAAATTACCTAGCTTATTTTCTACATTGCCTAGTTCATTTTTAAAAGTTGCAGACAACTTGCTTAAATCAGTTTCAAACAGAACGTCATCTGGATTTTCCCCTAGCTCTACAAAAAATTGACGCAAGCGATGTTGCAGTACACTTTTATTTCCTGAAGAATCCAGATCACGTTCTTCTAATTCCCTTTTTAGATCCGCAACTTTTAAATCCATTAATTTAACACTTTGAGAAGCCATTTTTCATACAGTAGCCCAATAATTACAAAATAATAACAATTACACAAAATCCCACTTCTGACACCAATTTGTTACGGGCTACTGGGTGTAAAATGGACTAAACTATTACTTAATTCAAGAATCTAATATTTATTAACAAATTAACAAGAATACAATGAGATTATTTAAAACAGTTAAATTATTAAACTAATATCAATATACAATAATAATATTCTACTAAATGTTATCTAATTTCTAAGATAATATACAAATAATATAAGATATTGTTTATACTAAGTAACTAAACTATTTATATAAATTTGTACAAATACAATAATATTACACTATAGTTTACAATTACAAATTAACACTTACAGTTCGCTAACTAAAGTCCACCGACCGTAAGACTCTTCAAATATGACAAACTGCCACACAGTTTATTACACTTATTACACGGTCACTAATTGTCACTGTTGCTCACTAAGCACTTATTACAGACTGATACTAATACTAACTAACTCACACACACTGCCACTAGTTAACGACTGCTACTCACTGGCTTATTACAGACTCGTCTTATTACTACTGCCGCGGCCGAAAACGCTGTCCTTTTTATATAGGCAAGGTAGGTCGTGGTGGGGCATTACTCGGAACACGGACGAGGACCACCTAGACCGATCTAGAAGGTTCTACGCCATTCTATAATCCCTTCCGCTTAATCCCATTGTTTGCCTAATCCGCTCTAGGCAGATCAGAAGCCGGTCCTACTTTCCGCTCTGACCGTAACAATAGTTTGCCTTCCCGTAAAGCTCCTGGACATGACCTAATTACAGCTCGCATCCTAAAATCCCTTCCTCGAAAAGCTATCCTATTCCTCACATACATTTATAATTCTGTAATCCGTTCTACCTATTTTCCCGATACATGGAAACTATCTATAGTAAAAATGATCCCAAAATCCAAAAAGCCTCCAGAACTTCCATCCTCCTATCGTCCTATCTCCCTCTTACCCATAATGGGCAAGATCCTCGAAAAGCTCATACTAAAGCGTCTCTATCCCATCCTAGAAAGTAACCACATAATCCCAGACCACCAGTTTGGTTTCCGAACATCCCACTCCACTATCCAGCAATGCCATCGTGTGGTGGATGTTGTCTCCTCTGCATTGGAGCGTAGATTGTACTGCACGGGAGCCTTTCTCGATGTAGAACAGGCTTTTGATCGAGTCTGGCACCCAGGTCTCCTTTACAAAATCCGACAATTCCTTCCTCCTACATACTTTTTGATCATTCGCTCCTTTCTAACTGGCAGAACATTTAAAGTAAATCATAATGGTTCCTACTCTCCTCTCTATTCCCAGTCTGCTGGTGTTCCTCAAGGTAGCATCCTCGGTCCTATTCTCTACACAGTATATACAGCTGACATCCCAACCCATCCTAACACCTTCATCTCCACCTATGCTGATGACACATGTGTGTTATCAGTTAATAACGACCCATATATTGCATCCCAATCCCTTCAATCACATTTATCAAGTCTCGAAGAATGGTGTCGGAATTGGAGAATTAAAATCAATTCCAAAAAGTCCCATCAAATTACCTTTACCCTTCGCCGAAAACCAATGACTTCCTGTCCTACTGTATCCTTTAATAGTACTCCACTTATCCCTGTTGAACAGATCCGCTACCTAGGACTCAACTTAGACAAACGTCTTACTTGGAACCCTCACACAAGACTGAAAAGACAAGAAACAGCTAGACGCTTCCGACTACTTCAACACATACTAGACAAACGCTCAAAGCTTCATATCAATTACAAAAGACTTATTTATGTTACTGTGATAAGACCTATATGGACTTACGGAATTGAACTATGGGGCTCCACCAAACCATCAAATTCCTCTCGTATTCAATCCTTGCAATCCAAAATCCTTCGCAAAATCCTAAACGCTCCTTATTTTGTCACAAATAAAACCATCCATAATGACCTGAACGTTTCATATGTTACCGATTTAGCCCATTCCAGATACCTATCATTCCATAATAAACTCCAGGCCCATCCAAACCCACTAGTTTCCATCCTTGGTTCCAATTCCATCCCGGACAATCCTCCTAGGCGTCTGAAGAGAAGATGGCCTCGAGACCTCCTATAATAGAAATATAATTAGAGTGCTGCCAATGGGTAGTGCCTCTACACGTCTTTTCATGTATTTATTTATTCATACAGCCCTTGTACTAGATGTATATATTACAGTTGTACAATTCAATAAAATAATTAAAAAAAAATTAAAGGTATCAGAAAACATATTAGATATTAATGGCACTTATAATGATATGTTCTTTGCAATTTCTGTATGGAGAATCAAATAAATTTCTAAATTAAAATAAAACAAATATTATCAATGGTCAAAAATGAGGTCGATATTTATACAGGATCTCTATTTTTCTCTAGAATAAAGTTTTAAGGAGCACTCTACTTCTAAACATTATAACGCGTTTGCGCGTCATTATAAAACATATAAAAAAAAGCGCGCCAGTTTTTATCCCCAATAGAGGGTGTTTGAGCCCCACGAGGTTTTCTAGATCTCACAGGGTCCATTCTGGGCAGTTAACGGATGTAATAAGTTATCTGTCACAGCCTGATTTGAACCCGTGACCTTCGGCATAGCAAATCCCTAATTTGAGCTTTCCCGCTCCCTTATTTTAATTTATTCGCTGGTATAATTAATTATTATTATTATACTGGCTCTACGGTCCTACAAGGGCCATGGTCACACCCACATCTAATTCCTCTGCCTTATGCTATTTTCTTCCATTCTTACCCAGATTCCAGATTCCAGAGTATACCCAGCAGCATTAAGTCCTCCCAACACGCCGTCCAGTCATCTGATGTCCTCTCCTTCGTTTGCCATCTAGTTTCCCATAGAGCATTCCCTTTGTATCCTGTTGCCTGGCGTTCTTTTCACATCTACCAACCATCTAATTTTGGCTCTGTTTATGAATGTCACCATTAAAGCTCTCCAATCAGTTCCATCTTTGGATTGGTATTACATTTTTAATTTTGTTAATTAAACTCCCTGATAATTCAGTTTTAGTTATATTTTTGTCATTTGAATTGGGTAAAGCAAAACAAAGTTCCTTCAGGGCGATTTTATACAGTAACATCCACACCTTTACTCAGGCAGTAGACCTTAGCTTTTCCAAACAATTTCCTGTCGGATTATACCCCCTGAAAAGAAAAATAACTAAGTTAGGGGGGAAAAAAGGTCAGGAAAGAGGAAGAGACAAGGCGGGCATAAAGGGAAGGACTGGGAAAGGCCTTAATGAAGCGTGGGCTAAGTGGCTGGGCAATCGTGCGTAGCTAAACTTAAAGGGCTCTCTCCCTCCGCTCTCACTTGGCTCCGTTTTTATCGGCGGCTAACTCCTGATCTACACCTGTTATATCTTCCCGCTTCGGAGGGAACGGGAAATGGATCGGGGAGCTTGCTTAGATTCGGGACAGATAGCAGATCTATTCAATAAATCTAATAAAAGAACCCTTCTTTGCAGATCCTATGGTAGTCCTTTTTTCTTTATTAAACCTTGACCTTTCTTTATTGAACCAGATCATCCAATATTAGATATAATAATTTCAGGTACTTCTAGATTAACATAGTCAATCTACAAAAGTATCCAAATATTTTTGTTAGTTCCATAATCACAGAATCGCCGTTATCATAAATCTTTAGTTAAACGTAACAACAGAAAATATACAAATTCATAGATTTTTATTTATTCAAATACATTTAAGGTCACATAATGCTACTAAGGCTAATAGGACGATGCAACAGTAGGAGCCTAAATTTTGCTTAGGGATGTATAGTTAGGAAAGGGATCTTTAACGAGTATCTGACATGCCCCCTCTTAAGGACGGCTTAACCAAAGATTTTTGACTTCCTATAACAAATTTAAGACAATCTGCCGGGCTGTGGACTCACGAATCGTTAGGCTAACCACAACACTCCGAGACCATCAAATAGTTTTGTAAACTCCATAATCTTGAAATCTAACTCCGTCCTAAATTTTGCATATCGTGGCATAATTAGGAGAGGGATCTTTAAGGAGTTCCTGACACTGCCATTTGCCCCTAATGACAGCTTAACCAAAGCGGTTTTACTCTTTTTAAAAAAAAATTAACCACATATCGCCCTAAGTCCACCTAGTTAGTTCGTATAAGAAAATCACTGTATATCTATGTTATAACGTTCAACGTAACAATAAAACTTAATTCTTTCTTCATTGTCATTTTTATGTTCATGAGATCACACAGTACTGTGTGACCCCCACTTACCTCCATAACTATGTTCAGTGACGATACAGCAGTATTTTCTCAGAGTAATGACATAATGATAGCCAGGAACACATTTCCTAGTCACCTTAATGAGTTACAACATTACTTTTTTAAATGGAAATTTGGCATCAACGTTCAAAAATGCTGCTCAAAAATGTTCACCCTAAGTCGCCCTTAAGACCCTCCTGAGCTAGTGCTCAATGGCAGCAACCTCCCGTTGAATAAAGAAGCTGTAAAATATCTCGGAGTTTATTTAGATCGTCGCCTTACCTGGAACCAGCATATCAACACTAAATTAACACAGGCAAGACTAGCTCTACTTTATCCGATAATTAATAGAAAATCCAGATTAAACAAGGAACACCATTATGAATTTATAAAACCATACTTAGACCTCTACTAATGTACGGTTGTGAAGTGTGGGGTGCAGTGTCTACAACAAGGAGAAACAAATTGCAAACTTTCCAAAATAAAATCCTTCGGATCGCAGTAAACGCGTCTTGGTATGTACGAAACAGTCAACTACGCCGAGAGCAAAATCTAGAGTCGATTGAAGAATTTATTAAAAAGCGTTACACCAGATTTAAGACCGGATTACCAGCAGTCAAAGGTGCTGTAGCATTCAACATAGGCGAACCTATTTCATCCCCAAGACTAAAACCAAAACTCTTGAAAGATATTCTGATGTGATCTCAATGGATAACGTTTCTCACCAATCGTTTTAACAAAATGTAGTATAATCCAGTTTTCATTTAGTTTTCCGTTTTATAGTACTGTAGCTCTGTTTATTATTACATTAATTTTAATTTTGTTTACTTATTTACATATTTTATATTTAAACTACTATCATTCTTTTATATGAAAAAAAACCACTATTATATATTTACATCTTCTCTGTAAATAATCTGATAATGTACAGTTAGGGGTGTCTCTTGCATGAGACGATACCCACACTTTTACCTTGTGTTAAAGTTTAAAATTCATTATTAAAAAACCATGTAAGGCATAGCCGATCTGGAAATAAGGAGAATAAAAAAATAGCACTAATTTTGGTCATCTTGAGTAAATGTTATAAATCCTTGTTTTCCACAGCTTTTTCATTTCTGTTATTTCTGTTCTTGATGACTCCCCTCCCCGTAACCATGACAACATTACTGTAATGGGATTGGTGATGCAGCTCGCGGTTTCGATTTACTTTGTTATGCCGCCTTCCCGAGGAGCTCAATCCTTGAGAATTAAGGTTCGGTAGAAGTTGTTGTGGTCTCTAGAGCTAATAACTGGACTACCGTCCGCTGAATAGAACAGAAACAGAATACGAGATTACTCCCAGCCAGTTTGTTCTGCTTCGCTCTTCTGTTTGGAGAGATTCTATAGCTTCTTCGCTATTAATAATAACTATAGAATTCCGAGCTACAAAGAATAAATTGTTACCTTGTTTTGAAGCTTGAACATTCCATTTTGTAACTAAATTATTTTTTAATCAATACAAAAAGTGGAGGGGAAAGAACGTCACATGGAATGTTTTAATTACCTGGAAAAATACAAAACTAATTATTTATTTATTTGTTCCACTTTTGTAAAAACATGAAAAGCTGTTTGGAGCAGAAGTATGTACACAAGTATGTATAATTAAATATATATTGTTTGAGCCGTGGTTTTTTAGATTATAAAAATAAAAAAACAAAACAAATAATATAGACTTTTTTTTTTAAACTCCCTTTGCAAGGTTCCTACGAAATTTACGATATGCATTTAATTTAATATGTAAATTAAACACTGATGTAGTTGAATTATTAATTTTGATCATTGAATTGGAACAAGTGTTTCTGATAGCTAAAATATGCAGTCATCAACTTCATTACTAACCCTCTGAATGGTCTAAATGGCCCTATATTATTTTATAGGGCTATATATGCCTAGAGTTTATATTATATAGACAATATATTAGTATATGTATTTATGATTATTGTCTACGACATTAAAACATTATATAAGAAAAAATATTAAGATTATCATTGACTTATTCTTGTACAATGAAAATGTTAAAAAACTTAATAAGACTAGTAAAGGCTATGATTATAGCTGAAAGCACTTGAGGCACACACACAGATGTGCAAATTCTTTAGTTTTCAAAAGCATCAAAAAGTGAAAAATGTATGAGATGCACTTATTATTTACAAATATACTATAATATATGTACCACTATTATTTACAAATATACTATAATATATGTACCACAAATAACATTGTAAGACGTTAAGTAAACAACTCAATCAAGCTTTCTTTGGGTTCTTCTTGTTCCTCCAATAGGCCCTCATTCTCTCTGAGAAGGCTTGTTTACGTTCTTCCGACCACTTCCGTCTGCACTGCTTTTGCTTTGGTTGCTGTGATATAACTTCCCACTTGTTGACTTTGTGTCTGGAGGTGTCTCTTTCTAAACTGTCCATTGCACATATCTTTGCGTTTTGAGGTCCTTTCGAAGTTCGTCCGGCCAAGGTGTTGATTTCTTAAGTGAGCTAACATAATTTAATATTCTTTTTGACAGTCGATTTTCTGGTAATCTCGTGAGGTGTCCAAAGAATTTCATTTCTCTTTTCCTTAAGTCAATTTCAATGTTTGAAACTTTTTCTGTTCTTTTGATTGATTGTATCCTGTAACCTTCTTGGGTATATCTTGCTCCTAGAATTTTCCTGATGATCTTCCTCTCTTGCTTTTTGATTTCTTCTAATTCTTGTTTTCTGTTAAGTGACAATGTTTCACTTACGTAAAGCACTGTTGGTTTTATTACTGTGTTGTAGTGCCGAATTTTTAGCTGTATATGTCTTGAACTAACCCTAATGTCTTTTTGACTTTTTGGAGACGGTTTTGCTGCGAGATCTTTTCAAGGCCTGTCGGCTCAATGAATTCTCCGCGGTATTTAAAATACGATGAGATCGTTTGATCTCAGGCTCGTGATATCTGTCTTTGAACAGAAGAATTTAGTTTTCTCAAAATAGACCTGTAGTCCCACTTTTTCTGCACATTCCTTAAGTCTTCTCATCCTCTGTTAAAATTGCCAGATCATCCGCAATAGCATGGTATGGTACGTAGAGGTTGTTTTTTGGAAAGCCCAGTCGGATCGGTTTCCAAGACTCACGTTTCTTGGGTTGCATCTTCCATTCTACTATAACCTTGTCCTAGGACGACGTTGATTAGAATAGGAGAGAGGCCATCACCCTGTCTCACACCTGTTTGATTGTCGAAGGGTTCTGAAATTTCTTCCATAAATTTTACTTTTGATTTTGTGGCAGATAGTGTTTGTTTTATGAGTTCTAGGGTTTTGGTATCTATTCCTCTCCCTTCTATAATCTGAAATAGTGAGGATCTGTCTATCGAATCTGCCTTTTTGAAATCTACAAATGTGCATACCGTAGACTTTTGTCTGAGGGCTCTTAGTTTGAGTATGGTTTGTGGTTGAAAATTTGTTCTGGGCCTGGCCTGTTTGGTCTGAATCCTGCTTGAAATTCTAATAATTTGGGTTCTAATTGTTGTTGTGTTCTATGCAAGAGACAGGCTGGTAGTATTTTGTATGTGACCGATACAGGTGAGACTCCTCTATAATTGTTTACGTCTAATTTGCTGCCTTTTTTATGTAGTGGATGGATTAGATCAATCTTCCAGTCATCCGAGAGCTTTTCGGTTTGCCAAGTGCTTTGGATTATTTGTGTAACTTCTCTGAGTGACTTTGGGCCTAAATTTTTCAGAAGTTAAGCTACATTCCCGCCTTCCCCTGATGCTTTGTTGTCTTTAAGTTTCTTAATATGTTAATCAATTTCTTCCTGAGTTGGTGGTGATGAAATTAATTAATCAACAGGAGACAGAATGTGTCTAAAGTTTTTTTAATTGACAGAGAATTAATTAATAGAATGCTTTATATTTTCGCCGGGTATGACGGCAATCGGTGGAGATCTATAACGACGCAAGTTAATCAAAGTTAAAACAAAATTTCCTGTTCTTAGCAATACATTCTTATTATTTATAAGATATTTACAGATGTTGGGACGCCGAGCTTTCTCCAATTTTAGACAGCTGCAAGCAAGTTTTGCTCACTTTTTTTTTTTATTATTTTCAAATTTACAAATAATACCCAATCATTGAATATAAAACGTTATAGTGGAGTTTGAGTATGTCTTACAGGCACTTTTAATAATTAGGAAAACACATTATCAACATCAATCAATAATCATATTATCAATTTAGCCATGATTTATTTATTTTTTACTCATATTTAGCCTGATTTATTCATGATCTTCTCTCTTCCAAACCTTTACTCAGTATTTTATATTTAAATACTAACACTTATTAGTGTACACTCAACCCTACGTGGCAGGTTATACAGTGCCCCCTTTACGGAACTGTCGTGCGGGTTTTGCCTACCTGCACTCTATTCCAAAATGCTAGTTATGTCTCTAAAATTAATTTCTCCTTTAAAAATAACTTAGAATGAATAACATAAAATTTTTAGAGGATTTATAGTCCTAGGTATAGTCATATAATCCTGAGTATATGTACTATATAATAATATATACATTCATTGGAGAAAATTTGTGTAAATACAATTACAAAAAAATACTAAAAATGGGTTTAAATTGAAAAAATAAGATTTTTTTTTTTTAAAGTTACTTCATCAAAAATCAGTGATTTAAAGTCCAATTCAACATCTAAAATAATTATCTGAACTTGATTAATTTTTATCGATATTCATGATATTATTATTTATTGAAATAAAATTTTGATTCTTTCATGTTTAGGGTGTTATAAATAACAACTTAAATAGTATAAATAATAACTTGTTACTGAAGCAGCCGAAGAACCTTGGTTCAAATCCGGCTGAGGCAGATAATTTAATAAATTCCTAACAATCGGATGGATCCTGTGAGATCTGAAGACTCTGCTGAGCTCACTCAGCCTATTAAAAGTGCCTACCCAAAATACCACCTTAATAGGGAGGAAATCCAGGCAGTTGGGTGTGATCTCTAACAAATTACCTCCCTTCACTACCGTTGTTCCAGAAACAGTACAGTCACTATCTCGTACTGAAGCCAACACCCTTAATGGAATGCGGTACTGGTATAATTTTTAAGAAGGTTCTCTAATTACACGAAGATTAAATGACTTAGGATAGTTCTTATTAGTGTAAATGATGTAGATAAGAATCTATTTGTATGATAGAAGATATCGATACAAGACCTAATTTATCCCCCGAGCCAAGTTCTATAGAGTCGCGCGGGTTCCTGGATCTATCTCAATATGCAGGGTCCACCCTTACTAATATGGCTGAATGGCTCCTCTATCTAAATTATTGTCCTAGGATACAATAACCCTAATGATCCCCCGGAATGGGGAGCACATGGTGCATCCCTACTCACTATCCTATAATTGCCTATAATCTCGGCATCAATAGCCCCATCAAGGCCGGTCTCAAGATATCACCACAGTCTTGTCCTACCGTATATTCTAAACTCTATTCTCCAAAAAGGTCAGGCAATTATCATCAATGAATTAATTGTGCACGAGTAAAATAAATAAGATACATCTTAAATCGTATGAGAAGCTGGAAATTTTCAAAAGAAAGCATCAATCTCTCAAATAATTCACATTCAATGTTATGCTAATTAAAGCATTCCATCAGTAGATCTGTTCTTTTTGAAAGTTAATTTTTTCATATTCACGATTTATTTATTTAAATATCCTTCCTTGTCCTTGCCCCAATACGAGTTTTGACAATATTAGTTGTCACACAATATTAATTATAACACTATAAACATATTCACTATATGTAAGGATTTCCATTTGAGTCAGTTTTAAAATACGGGCAAACGGACAAACGTTTTTATCACTTACCAAAGTGATGTTTCTAATCATATCGGCCTTTTAAATTTTATTATGAAATAATGATCGTTATAACTACAAAAAGAATAAACGATTTTTTAAGATCCAAATGGACTTGTACCGCTTTCAAAAATAACAGCATCATTGATAAAATATAAGATCCCTCAATGGAATAAAAACGTGAGGATCACTTGACAACAAAAAGCATCTCTCAATTATAAAAAATGTGATATAATATTTCATCGACGTGGCATAGCAACAGCCTATTTTATAAAAAAAAGTTTTTTATAGCCCTCATTAAATTAAATTATAAATATTTTTTAATATTGGCGAATCACAAAGCCACTGTAACTCAGTTCTTTAAGCCCTTATTCAAAATATAGCACTGTTTTGTTTCTTTGTTCAATTAAAAATGTTCAATATACCAAAACAATACTTTGTTGAAACTCATATTTTAATCGTTTCATATTCTTTTATCTTAATAAATACAAACTAGATGAGTTAGTGCTTCTTAAACATAACTTTATGAATGGTAAATTAATCTTCAATAATAAAATCTATCAAAAGCAATGAATAATATTGAAAATAGAATAGACTTATACATGTTATCAATGATGTAAAAGACCTGAGAAGGCACTCAGCAATGCTTTCAGGCTATGTGATGGAATAATATGTTGTGTCAATGATTGATTTAGAATATAGAATCACTGTCTGATTCAAAATCGTCTTATAATCTTCATAGATTATAATACCTTATTATAACGTATAAATACACATAATTGATTTTTTCTATCTTGGGAAAATATTTTTATATTTATTATGAAGTAATTTTCAGACTTCGTTTCTAAAAGTCCTTTTTTATTATCAGTGTTGAATTAATAATTCAAAATAATTCTACCTAAGGCCCTGTATTAGTTGACTGGTTGATACCTTTAATGGGAACTGAATTAATCTAATTGTATTAACTGTAGGTCAAATCCAACAATTCAATGTTAATGCCAACATTATGAAAATTTGAATTATTTTACATCGGACTGTAAAAGTTGAAGTGATATAAACTTTTATTAACGAATTACTAAATAAATACATTATTGATTATATTATGGTAGATTAGAAGGTATTATAATTATAATCATAATTTTGACTAAAATAGGTACCTCAAGTTAAAAAAAAATATAAACTAATAAGAAGGATAAAGAAATACAATAGAATAGAACATTATGTGTGTTATATTTCCGCATTGTCACGTTTAGCAGCAGAAGGTTTAATCCGTTAGTGTTCTGCCAGGAGGAAGGAAATATTGGCCCGCACGGCTAGACGTCCCTGGGCGGTCATAACTCAAGGATCTTGACCGACCCGTATCTAGCCTTAGACCTCCTGTATTTGAATTTATGTTTACGAAGACCTTGGCTCGCTGTAACATGAGGCTGAGTAAACCGTTTGATCTGTCTTAGGCCTGCGGCCAGGTGTTTGAGGGTCGCAAAAACTTGAAGAGTGTTGCATTTTTGATATGTTGTTAGGGCACGTATGAGTAGTGCAAATTCAAGTTTGCAATCGAAAAAACGGATGGGAAAACTTTTGGTAGCCAAATAACCTCGACATTTTCGGAGTTTTTTTAGTTTTTGGCCTGTATCTCCTAAACGGTGCATTTAAAAAAAACATGAGTAACCATTTTTAAAGTAGATTAAATTTGATACAATTCGAACCGCAGCTCTGTAGGTCTAATAGATTCTGAGTTATGCCTCATTGAAAATTGGTAATTTTTTCCCAAAAGTGTAAATTTTTAGTTTAAAAAATGTCGAGGTTTTTCGGCCACCAAAAGTTTTCCCATCCGGTTTTTTCGGTAGCAAACTTGGATTTCCACTAGTCAGACATGCCGTTACAACATATCAAAAATGCAGCTCTCTTCAATTTATTGCAACCTAAAGCCCTTTTTTGGTCCTGGCCGCTGGCCTATTTGTTCTTCCTCGAGTTATGAATACTTGAAAAAAAAAATACTAATCCACCCCGCCTATGATATATAATGCATACACGGAAAAAATATATATATATAATTACATAGCTTGCTATGAATAATAAATGCCCTCGCATTAATAAAAGCAACATAATACTGCTTGAATTATTTTCCGTAAGTACTAAAGGCCCAATTCGCGAGCCATTTGCTAGTTTCTCTCGTACTTAAAATGTAAAAATAATGCTGATTGTTTTCTTCAATCTATACAAAGCGAAAATGGTGCTGTTGCATTGCATCTTGCATATTTAACTTCGACAAGGATATACTGAGCTATTACCATATACGCGTCATTAATACTTGCTAGCTGCAACGATAATGCACACGAGAGGGTGCAGCAAGCTACGGTCCTTATTTTGTCATTAAAATGTTTATTGCTCATTATGGCCAAGTTTCGTATAACCTGAAAAAAAAATTCCAATCAAGCATTTTTCAATACGATTGAGGTAAGGTGCTTTGATTCAATATTATTTCGAATTGAAAAAATAGTAAATCATATTTCGCTATGATAAAGAACAATTTTTTTTTTGTGTCTTAGAGGTGGTGGGGTGTGTGTATTTTGGGTGCATTATTCATGTTTTGCTTTGCTGTTATTCTCTTTCTGCCCTAAGGATGCCTGAATAGGCGAAATATTGGACAGGTATTTTCAATTTCCTGCTTTAGTTTAGAGACTTAAGGTTTTTAGTTGGAATTTTTCCACTAATTTATTAACATTTGTTTAATGTCTCTGTTGACCTTTCCCTTTTTTAATACAGAACAATGTTTAAATCTTTGAATAAAACTTCCTAAATTCTTTCTTCTATGCAAAAAACGGTTATAGACATTATATGTCTAAATAAAAAATAAAAAATATTCCTATTAAAAATTATTAAAGGATTTTTGGAAAATCTTAAGTAGGTTATAGAATGTCTAAATATAATGTTTATTTTTAAAAAATAGTTTTTTTGCATATTTTTCAACTATATTTTTTCAAAAACCTTCATTACTTTCCCGAGCTTTAAATTTCTTGTGAACAATTAAAACAAATGTACTAGCACTATAACCTATGAAGGTTCTTAGTTTCGATATCTGCTATGTACTGTATTTAATTTAAACCAAGAAATGTTTTTGCAGAGGGTAGAGTTGGCAGAGTTCACGCTCAATCGCAGACTTCCCACCCTCCAATTAAATGTACTGGCTTTATTTTGCGAGTCTGGGAGGCCTGCTGGAGAGGTCTGCTGATCCCACGGGGTCAATTCACGACTGATAAAAGAATAAATAATTTAACTGCTACGACCGGCCTCGAATACAGGACCCACCGGTTAGAATTATAGTTTTCTTACCCATTTTCCAGCTTCGTTTTCTAATTTATTTTTAAACAAAATTTACCTCTTGGTACACGGTTGGCATTTTGTAGATTTATACAAATGAATTAAGAGATTTATAAATAGGTATCGGGAATGGCTACACAGGAATGGATTAGTGAAATAGCTATTTGGAGATCGTGTTCTAAAAATGGCATATGGATTTAATTGCTTTTAATGCCAAAATCTATACCAAAAAGTGATTCTCCGGAAATTCCATGGCATTTTAACATAGATTAATAATAATAGATTTTAACATTGAAAGGAAAGAAATAATGGTGTGACGTGATTGGAGTGGTATATACGAAATTAAAAAAAAAATCAAGTGTTTTTAATCGGTAATACTCTTTAATTTAACAGATACTCAAGAAAGGGAAGTTGCAGGGTTTGAAAAAATTGAAAGACTTGTTAGGAACGTAAAACGGTGGATACAAAAATATATGAATATATATTTTATAAATAATAATGTTTCGTGAAAGTAAATGATTGATACAAGTTTGAAGGTACGCATGTCACTGAATTATTTTTTCTGAATTATTAGTCGTGAACACATTCATTTTGGGGTATAGTGCAGCTTTTATGCAAAATATTCTTTGTAAAGTGGATGCTTTGTCGGGAGGTAAAACCTGGCAGTTTTTTGTGGATGTTTACAGTATCATCTACCTCTATAAATGTTTTTCAAGAAAAAAAAGGTCTCTGTCAAGTAACTAGACCTGAGACATTCATGGAGTTTTTTTTTTTAAGAACTAACATCAACATATTTTACCCACGTTTATATACAAGTAAATGGGTGTCTCACAGCTATAAGCTCTGAAATGTAACGCGGTGTTTTGGAGGAAAGCTCATGTTTTTAATTTTCGGCCTGTCAGTCTACCGGTGGTAGATGAAAATTTCCTGGAAAATAATTTGTAAAGGGCGAATATATCTGCTAATTTAGTGGCCCTCTCCCAGAGCGCTCTGCTATGCAAGCTCACAATTACTTCTACCTTAGGCCTAATTAAAAACTCTAGTAGGTTTATTTTAAATAATTTCGCCGGCCTCATCTAATAAAGGGCTCAGCCTCTGCATAGCCCTTAAATTAGTTAAACAGCTTTAGGCCTTTTTCCGTTTAATGATTAATTTAGTGTTTCTAATGTGCTGATTATCAGCTTTATGTTTAAGTGAATTTAAATTTTGTTTTATTTTTTCGTGTAATGTAAAAATTCTTATTTAGTATAAATATGTAACATCCTATTTTTTCATTTTTTTTCTATAAATCACTAATCTTCAATCAGTGAACAATGATTTGTTCCAATTTCTAATGATTTCAAATTATCATTTGGAGAGAAATTGCATAAGAATACGACATTAGTCTCGATTTTTTATTGTTTAAGAACTAAATTTATGGAATGCAAAAGTTTTATTCCGAATAATTTATAACTGGATCTGAATACCTTAGTGTTATTATTTTTTTTTTACCAATAATCATTTCAATAAAAATAAATCGCAAATTGTTATTATTATTTTATTTTATTACACCGAGCATTGATTATTTCCCTCGGCACTTGTTAATATATTTACATTATTTAAAAGTTTAAATTGAATGAATATGACATGAAACTTTTGTAAAAGTAATATTGTCTGACAGGCTTTGTGTCATATCGAATAATAATGGTTTAATACATTTTTCACTTAATAACACATTTTATCTATAGTTACTTAAAAATTAATTTAATTTTCATAAATTGAATTAATATAAGGGATAATTCATATAAACTCTTATAATTTATATGTATAATTAAATTCCCACGTGTTTTTTTTATTTTTATTTTTACATATCTTGGTACTGTAATACATATCTATACTTTATTGCAGTTTGAATATCCCTCTTGGCTCATAAAAATATTTATACATCATTTAAAAATTTGGACGAAAACGCAATTATTTATTCAAACTTATATAAAAATAATATTGTATGACAAGATTCGTGTAGTATTGTATAATATTGCTTTAGCTGAATACATTTTCCAAACAATTAAAAATTATATTAATGGAAAATAAAAGAGTTATTTCAAATTATTTATAACTAGATTTGAATTCTCTCGTATTTTTTTGATTATCGTATTTTTTTTTTTATTTGTTAACCAATGCATATTTTAACTAATAAGTTCATGTTTTCATTTTTGTATATCGAATTTTTATTATTATTTTATTTTATAATATTGCATTTCGATTACTATATTAGGAATTTACTTGAAATTGAATTAAAACGTAATTACTTAATAAACGTGTTATAAAAATAACATTGCCTGGCAAGCGCCAAGATCACATCTAATGGTATTTTGAAAAGCTTGTAGTACAGCGAAATATATTTATACATTTGGGCACAAGAATTTATATCTAAATCATCAGTGAGTATTTTTAGTGAGCCGTTGTTGGTTCTTTTATACATCCTCCACAGTATTTCTGTTGTCAACTACCCCATACTGGATGAAAAGAAAATTATTTTGATGAGCTTTGCCTTTGACACGAACCAATCCGTGGGTTGTAGAGTAGGCTTTTCCTTCGAATCAGCAATAATAAATTTTCTTGTGATTGCAAGTTTTATTTTTATAGCTAAAGTCAATTGATTTTGCATTAAATATGTACGAGTTTTGAAAGTCTATGTTTAAACAGATGAATAAAATATGTAAGAACACCTGCCGGCATTGTATTAAATATTCCAAAATAATACCTTCTGCAGTATATTATTTATTTATTTTTTATAATTTGATATTATTTTGTATTTACAGCAGGATGAATCTAACGAGAGCCAGGTGACGATCGGTCCATTGGAGCTGTCCAGTAGCGGGAGGTACAGGTGCGAGGTATCCGCCGAGGCGCCTTCCTTCCAGACTGTGTCGGATCATGGTGACATGCTTACAGTAGGTCAGTACGCCTTTGATTTTTATTAATATTTAAAAGTATTGAATTTTATTTAGTATGTCTAACTCTTAGAAAGTTCCGGGTTCACCGGGGAGACTCTATTGGGGGTAAACAGCGTGGTCTTGGACAGAACACGTCCTTGCATAACCATTTTCCCAACACTCTTCCTAGGTCGTAGTGGTACAGGGCTTATCAAGGCAGAAAAAACATGACATAAATAGAGACCGCCTCACATCAACATTTTAAGACAATTTAATCACTTATTTTCTACTCTAAAGTCATTAATCTGAAAACTATGATTTTTAAAACCAAACGGACACTTACAACAATGGTGTGGATTTCATTAAAGGCGAGTATTTCCTATAATGATTCATTTCCCCTATATTTGTGAAATATATTATCTCTTTGGATTTGAAATTGTTTGGGATTATGAGGTTTCTTGTATTCTAACTGCCAAATGTGAGCCGCAATTTAGAAAAAATAAGTCATTTAATGTTAAAATTTAAAAATAATTAAACTTCACAGTTGCTACAGACATCATCTAAATTAAGCTAACATTAAACTAAATCTGCCTTTACTTTTATTAACAATAACAATTAAATCAAAGTTTTAAACATTTAGAAGTCCCTGTATCCATTTAGCCGAATTTTTCTGAATATGAGTAATTATAACTAAAGAAATTAGTCTTAAATTACAATTAATTTAAAGAAAAAAGTTTTGGGGCTTAGGCGAATCCCTAAGATTTCTTTCAAAATCGACTTATACTACCGCGTCACACGCTCGATTTAAAATTGTCTCAAAGAAGCCAGTTTTGATCAATAGCTATTTTTCATCAATGTTCCATTAAACATCATAAGTTTTACAAAGAAATTCATTATCGTTCGAGTGTCTTGTAATGTTTTTTCTTAATGAAGAAAAAAATATATAAATATTGAAGTATATGTGATATAGTTACATATGTAATGCTGAAGCCTATCGTTTTGGTAATAAAATATTATTCTGGGAATATTGTTCCTGGGAGTGTGACCTTTGATGCCCTTAATGTCAGATGGCGTCTTGCCCTATTTAACTTAGTAACAACTCCCTGCTATCTTAACTATCCTGTCTTCAAGGGATTCGGGTTTCTGTCTTTACAATGAAGATATGCGAATCATCTACTTAAACAATAACTGAAAATAGAAATAGTTTACATCAATATAGATGGTGACTTACAATACAATATTCCTAATTCATTAGAAATATTGAATAGAATCTTACTAGAAATTAGAAAATATTATTAACTAATGCGATATTCCTGTGTATTCCCATCCTCAATGCTATATTACAAAATAATGTTTTTGTACAATAGTATCATATTATACATAATTTTAAGTACTATCATACTTATAATTTATAGTACTACATAATTATTATCAATTGCTTTATTTATATTGTATATCATCGTTTATTTTATGCCGAAATATACTCCATTATCAATTTTAAGTTTAATTTGTATTAAATTTGGAAGCGAGTCAACTCTTTTCAACTGATCAGAGAAAAAGGATCTGTTTTTCTTAAGGTTCAGCAGTTACTTGTTAAAAAATAACTGGTTGAAAAGTATCTGTTTTTAATTATTTAACAATCATATTTTTATACAGGCCTATATTAATTTTTCATAATGAATGTATTGGAGCTGTATTCCTTAATCCAAAACCTAGAGCTTTTCAGTGAGTGAAGGAATATTAACAGCATATGATAATAATTTCTGAAGGAATTTTTTTGAAGTTGCAGAAAGATTCAAGGAAAGCTTAAAGAAACACGGGAAATAAAACATACACAACTAAATTTACCACTAATTATTTCTTTTATAATTATATGGCCTTAATCATCTTATACATAATATAAGGTTATTAAGATATATAATTACGAAGTATATGGTAGTAAAGGCCGACGGAGCTCAGCAAGGTGAATGTCATATAGAACTAAGCCCTTACAAGTTTGAAAGAGTGGAGGAGTTCATCCACCTCGGATCCCTAGTAACATCGGACAATTACATGTTCAGGGAAGTAGGAAAAAGGATTGCGGCAGCCAACCGTTGCTATTTTGGCTTGAGAAGGAAGATCAGTAGCCACCTACTCACGAGGCAGACAAAAGTGCGATTATATAAATCTAAATTAGACCGGTGTTAACCTATGCCTCACAAACATGGACGATGACAAAGGCTGATGAGAATAACCTCCTTATATTTGAACGGAAAATTTTGTGACGAATATACGGCCCCGTAAAAGATGGAGAAGCTTGGAGGAGACAATGGGACCGGGAGTTATACGCCCTGTATAATGACTTGAATGTCGCCGACTTCATAAAACTGGGAAGATTAAGTTGGGCCGGTCATGTGATTCGGATGGAGGAAGGTGAAATTCCTAAAAGAATCCTTGAGGATAGGATTGACCGTACCCAGAATGAGAGGCAGACCCAGACTGAGATGGATGGTTAGTGTGGCGACTGACTCCAGCCTACTGCCAGGCACACCGAACTGGAGAGCAGCAGCAATGGACCGAGCTGGATGGCGGAAGCCCCTAGAGGAGGCCAAAACCCACCCCGGGTTTGTAGCACCATATAGTTAGATAGATTAAGATATATAATATAAATTATCACTATTCATAATTATTTCTTTAATTTCATGATTAATTATTTATTTCATAATTATAATTATGAATACACATTAGCGATCAATGTAGTGATTGGAATGTAATTCATAACCTAATATGATTTTAGTAAATAATCAAAAACTGTTACTTTTTGACCGGTAAAAGTAACTCCCGTACCTAAAGAGAAAAGGCCCCAAAAAAGAGTTGCTTAGCAATTCTATAATGAAATGAATTTCTAGATTATTTCGCTGTCTTAAGATAATATTTTTTCTACTTTTTCCTGTATTCAATGGCAGCCATTTTTTACAAATCATCTGTTGTCTTTGTGTGTGTTCGTTTTAAGCTTACAAAGGACTGGTGTAACCAAGGTTGATGAAACAACTCTTTGAATACTTCCTTGGTATAACGTTGATCAAAAATCGTCTAAACTTTCTTTAAATTATTTGAAAAGTGACAAATTGTCTATTTACGAACGCAAAATAAATGCCCTAATATTGACACCTTGTTTATATGTTTGGATGAACTTTAGATATCGGAAATGTATAAACAGGTAAACTCTCCTGTATTGTGTATACTGCCGAACTATTTCATTTAATACCATTACAACCAAAAGCAGCCCACATTATTGTATCGCTCTGAGCTCAGAAACATACAATCACATACAGTAATATTGAGTTGTATTGTGATGTGGCTTCAATACATGCTATAAAAAATATTAAAAAATTGGTCTAGGGGTGCAATAAATAAATTTTACGCAAATAAGCATTAGTTATTTTATAATTATTATTACATAGTGGTGTAAAGTTTATGGAGTTTGACTGCACCCCCTGATCATGTTCAACATTCCTTATGGCATATGCAGCCAACCATTTCCTCATCAATATAAAAATAATAGTTTCTTATGTTCTAAAATAGTTTCAAAGGCTCTAAAACTATCATTTGCAGATAAATAAACACCCTCGATATTTATTCAGTTTTATAAAAAAGAAGGAGGATTTATTTGTAAATATATGTTTTAAAGTAAGTTACTTCTGAGATAAAATGAGACAAATTTAAGGTTTTTTTGTACTTTGTTTTTGTTTCAGTAATTAAGGTCTCTCAAACTTGATTTTTAGATAAATGTTAAAAGTTTAATGATTCATTTCAAAAATTACAATGTTTAAAACATTTGTTAATGGAGAAAACCCCGTAAAAAATTGGATATGTTTCTGCTTTTATGTATTCAAGAGCCTAAAAACTTGATTCGTAGATAAAATTAATTTTCAAGAACATTTTTTTTTATTAAACTCTACATTAATATAACAAACACAGGTTTTTTTTCTTATTTGCCTTCTAAATACCACGGCATTTTACCTGCTCAGTGTTGCTCAGTTTTTTCCTCCATCCATTTCTTTCCCGCTATCAGATCCTGAAGAACCTGGTGGGCATTTAGTTTGTTCCTCAGACAGTGCCATTCTTAAACATTTTCACTAGTAATCTCCATCTCCAACTTCGAAGAAGTCTGGTTTGGTCTGCTTTTATTTAAATTAAGTCGGATCAGTAAATCGTGTGGATTTCATTCTTAGCATTAGGAAGAGTTATTATTGTGATTTTTCCTCTAAAAATAGTAATTGTTTGGTTCTATTTAAAAAAACACAAAAACATGTAGGAAAGAAAGGTTTGATTTGTGATCGATTCAGGAAGGAAAGTTTTTATTAAGAACGCGGTTTGAAACCTTTGTATCTTTGCATATTGATACAAGAGGAATGAAAGACCTTATCAGAACATTTTATCATCCCTCCTTATGGAATATTGCAATACTTTATTATTTTCTCCTTTAAAGTCCTCCCGGAAGCTATAAATGAGGCGGCTTGTTATGGTTGGTACATAGAATGGGAACTGAAGCCGGGATGGTTTACAAGATACGGTCCTGCATAAATCCGCCAAGTTTTATGGGCGACAGTTCTATAGTCATTCATCGAATCCATCATTTATCTTTTGTTATTTATGGCATTCAGTCTACACAAAGCCCTGTCCGGCTCGTAGTTACTCTCGCTGCTTCGCTAGGACTTCCTTTTTATTAACTTAGTTTATGATAAAAGTTATTAAATATCTATAAGTTACAAATCTGACCCTATTCTGGTAATGACGACGTATGAATCCATTTTGACTTTGTCAATGCACGGGTAAAATTAAAACATCTTTTGCAGTAACGGAGGATAAATTAATACACACACGTATGTTTCACACTTCGTCACAGCTTCTGTCTACCAATCTTGTTTAATAACATTCCTTTACCCAGATCCGAGTGCAATACCTCTGCGATTCCCCCGAAGATCTCACATGGATCTCACATACGAGACTTATAAGACTAGAACTCATCAGAGGGTTCAGCCGTTTATATAGAACGCTACGCAGGACTTCACAACTAACTACTAATTTACAAGACTATCCTCAGACCAAGTTGAATGTATGGATTTGAACTGTGGGGACCACAAACTATGGAACATGGAACACACCCAATCCTTCCACTGTAAAGTCCAAAGAACCATAGTTAATGCTCCCAACTGCGTTTCTATTTAAACCCTACACCACAACCTTCATATCTCTTTCGTACTTGACCTTATATCACCTAATTTCACCTGAACTTATCTTATCACCCAAATCTTCTAGCGCAATCCTTATAATCCTCCCCGGAGGATGAAGCGGCAATGCCCATGAGACCTTTTTTAAATATGCCACTGGAGCTCTGGTAGTGGCAAGCTTCTCCACTTATGTTCTGAGCGTCTGCAGTTCTAGTGCTCTTATTTATTTTCCACTGGATTTCCGCTTTCCTCTCCACACATGGAGGGTAGAGCTGGGCTTGGAGGTCCCTAGAGCAGTGTGTGAATAATGTATATTGTTTGTAAGTTCATAGACGACTAATTTTTATTGGCCCTTAAATGTAGCTGATTGTTCCTATTGTTATCCAAAAAATAGTTAAATAGCATAAAAAAAATATTTATTCCGCTCTATATTAGGTCTCTTTTCTCATTTGAAATATCACTATATTGGCTATTTACGCTCATATTAAACCGTTTAAATATTTAAAAACAAAGCTGGCCAACTTACATGATATTCGTTTTAAGACGTAGAAAAATTTGAAAAAAAATCTTTTTCCTAACGATTTCCAAATAGCCTTTTATTTGTTAAGTTTTACGCACTATTCGCCACTAGTAAAAGTAAGATAATAATAAGTGAGTTAAAAAATGTGAATATTAATAAGCAATAAAACCTGCCGATATTTTATTAATTATTAATTAATTTATAAGCAATAAAACCTTGCATTAATTTAGAATTACTTAAACTAATTGAATTTCTTACTTGAGTCAGTTTTATTCACTATTAAGGTCTATTTTTAGTTTATCACAGGGATACTCATTTCAAGGCAAAGGAGTGGGTGATTTTTATCACGGAATGTTTTTTATAGTGGATCGATGACAATGAAAAATATAGCAAATCGTATTCTATTGTTGGAGAGTAAACTTACAGTCCAAATTGATAGGGGTCTGTTTATAATTCACTTATTCAAATAATTCTCTAATATCCTAATAAAATATAAAAATTTATTAAATGATATAATGGGAATTTATTTAGAACTTCAATTCATTAATAAATCTATTATTTTGTATAATAATAATAATCGTAATAAAGACGTTATTTATTTTGGGACAAGATCTTTTAGAATAACATTACAGGAATTATGTATAACCAAAATGTCTTAGAGTAACATATATTACATTTAGTTAATTAATTACAATTAAATTAATAAATGAGGAAAATTAATAAATAACAAAATAATTGAATAAAATATCAATTACCTCACAATATTTAAAAAAAACTATTTCCTATAAAGGAAAAAGAAACTAAAAATTAGATTAAAATGATTATAGAGAGAGAAACAATTGATAGTCATATATATATATATATATATAATTTTTGAAAAACAATATAACATCACATGAAAAAAATAATGAAAGGAAATATATAAACAATACTACCTATGATAACTATTAAAGCTATTATAAATAAGTAAATATAAAGATATGTGTCTGGAACTGTGAACAGCCAAATTAGCAAAGAAAGAAAATGTATGGATATGCACACCTCACTCACAGATTATGAAGATACACACATATATATATAATAAATCATTCATCCATTATTTAGAAAACCTTATTCTCAAAACTAAACGTACTATTTCCGATTTTTTGGGGATTCTAAGGAAATTAGGTGATTGAATATACGGGATTTAAACGTTGAAAGGTTATTGGAATGACGAATGGAAGAAGGTATAGAGTTCCAAAGAGACGAGGATCGGATAAGGAAAGCTCTGTCAAAAGCTGCGGTTCGGTGGGAGACTGTATATGTACCTGAGAGCCGAGAACGGGTGTTACGGGAGTGGACTGTGGTTTTGAATTGAAGGAGATCGAAGATGTATGATGGTCGGCGGGATTGGACAACTTGGTAAAGAAAGAATGCTAGGAAGTTCTTACGGCGATAGGAAGGGTAAAGCTACTTCAACTCTTCGTTATATCGGGTGACCGGGGCATCTCTCGGGATCCCAAAGATGAAAAGAACGAAGCAATTATGGAACCGTTTTAATTTTGCAATATGTTAAGAAATATGTTAAAAAATTTCATATTCCTGCAAATCGAGGAAAAAGGAAGTATTGAGATGAAATTTGTTGGATGCTACACTGTGCAGGTGCAAATGTACATAATAGAATAAGCCTGTACCACTACAACCTTGGGTCTTGGGTTAAATACGTTAGAGAGTGTACTGTTTCTAGGACAACTGTTGTGCAGAGAGGTGATTCGTCCTGGATCACGCTGAACCTCCACGTTTTTCCCCAATTAAAGGTACTCGCTTTAAATAGGCTGGGCAAGGACCTAGGAGGGTACATCAACGGCTGTTAACAGATTAAATATATTATTTTTACCCTGGACCTTCAGAATGATGTCTCAGTGCTCTGGCAATGAGCTTACCCGCTCTCCTCTTCCTTCCCTACTAATATATTTTATTTATTTAATAATAATAATAAATAAAATATAGAAGAAAATATATTTAATGGGTTCGGCCTCTGCGAAAGGAATTATAAATGGCGCTAATTCTAAACAATGGAAGGGCTATCTTATTTTAAATGGTCATATATAGTAAGAGTGGATTTATCCTTTATAGGGCCAGTTGTGTTAATGAAGAAATGTTTTTGTTCAGTGGTTATAAATAGGAAGCGGTGGCCCAAGGGAGGGGAGATATAATACAAATTATATGGGCACATAATTCATGGGCTGGCTATTCATGTGAAGCATACTTCACCCCCCCCCCTCTGTGTCCCACGGGCGCTCATAGAATTCCGTCCCGGGGCGCCAGCCTTTGCGCTCTCCATGCAAAAACTGTCTCTAGCCATTCTATTATCTCACTCACTGGATCATTTTATAATAAAAAAAATATATTTTGTAAAGAGTTTAAAGTATTAAGAGAACAAAAAAATGGCATTTAAAAAACATGAATAATTGTAAGCAGCCAAAATTACTACAATTTATAAAACACATTAATTCTACCTCATTTGAATGCAGTTACTAAATTTTTAGTAATGTACTGTTTGATGTCTTCGTCAGTTTTTAAATTATTTACTTTTTTATTTATTAGTTATGTCCCTTGAAAACATATTCCTCCCCGTACTTGAAAACCTATTAAGTTTTTGCAGGTTGTGACCACGAAGTAGAGATGTGTAGAGATATTTGCATTCTTGAACATTCCAGAACGTTATACGTGGCGAGTACGAAAGTCTAGTTGTTCCAAATAAACAATTATTTTGGTAATTTTTATAACTTTATTAATATTTCCTGTTGTTCGACAGACTTGGGGTTTTGTGTTAGGGATCTTGAATGGGTATATTATTGAATTTTTTTTGTGCATTTGGTACAGTATTATTATTCATTTATTTATGTATTTTGGACCCAGAAGGATCACTCAAAGCATCCATACTTCTCTACTCGTGATAGATTTCATATGCTATTAAATTCTATCTTTATAAAAAAATAAATATAATTCTAGTCATTATATTATCTCACTCCTTGGATAATTTTTAAATAAATATATTCTAGATCTCCGGTTTTTTACTATTAAAAGAACTAGTAAAATTGTCATTTAAACAAGAAATAATTTTTCGGCAGTCGAGTTAATATTTTCTTTTCATTCAGTATTTTTGGTTTTTTGTCTGTCTTTGGTCTCTTCTTTGTTTTTTTCCATCCCTCGAAAGCATACTTGTGAATACCAAGCGTACATATATTGCATTCCCGAGAATTTTAAGACACCATTCGGACGTTGTGTAGTTTTTCTAAACAAAATAATTCATTGGTTATTATTTTTTTTTGCTTATTTCGTGGTAGAGGCTTATTTTGGACTAAGCTCTGAACCAACCTGAATTGGTTTGTTTGTTGTTTGATATTTGAGAGATTTAAGGTTTTGTCTAAGGTATCTTCTAGTGATATCCTAACTGCTGTCATGTTATATATTTTTTTAGTTATAAATCGGTTTAATAAAATTAAGGACTCCCGTTTATGAAAATTTATTGAAAGAGGAATAGTTTTTCAGTATATAGTAGTGACTGTACTGTTTCTGATCAAATGGTTATTCAGCGTGCTGATTTGGTCGAGATCACGCTCAACTACTACGGTTTTATTCTCCATTTAAGGTTACTTTAAGCAGGTTAGATCAGTATATTGAGGGGCCCCATTTCTCACAGGTCGACTGAAAAATATTAATAAATTTTATAATAATATATATAATCTTATATTATAACATTATACATCTAAAAACGAACTTCATCAAATTATAAATCGCTCTTTATTGATGTACCGAATAGAAAAAATACAGCATAATTGCTTTTCTGCTGTGCTTGTAAAAGGGCCACGTGACTTATTGCTGAGCCAATCCCGAAAAAGATTTCTACTACTATTGGCGAGTTTGTGACATGGTGCGCTGATAAGTATAATGGACGATGGAGAGAAATGGCGGATAAAGACAAGAGAACGAAGGAGAGAATTGATCCATCAAAGTGTTGCACACACGGTTGGCTCCGGACGCTACCTTGATGTATCGTTAGCTGTTAGCTGGTCGAGGAAGGTCCAATCGTCCCATGCTACAGTGATGTCTTTATGTCTCTGTCGCTGGGCTAGGGCCATGCTTCAATTCCAACATCGTTCGTTTCCCAGTTCAACCGATGAACAACTCCGGAAATGAAATTAGTAAATCGGTGATTCTCTCTGTTACAAATTCTAGCTAGAGAAGCACCATAAAAGAGATACTGTAAAATAATAAAAACATTAGTTAATTTGAGTTTTGTATATTATGGATATCTTGCTTAATATTGGGTTATGTGGAAAATAATCCAGGATTTTATGCTTTCTTAAAAATACCCTTACAGTAAACTGTTTATGTCTCTAGGACTTTTGACTTCTATAAATGTAATCGCCTATTAATCTTCTGTCAAACAAAAATATTTCTTTACTTCTGTAACATTTTACCACTTTGAAATTCACTCTGTATTAACTCAAACTTGGCCGAAACAGGGCCTATACGGTCAGAAATATTAACAAAGTAAGGGATGAAGGCACTATGAGTGAGTGTCCACTATACAACAGTGGTTCTAGAGATTTCAGGGGGCCTTGGGCCTTAAAGACAAAGAAGGCCGCGGAAGAAGTTCTGGTATTTTTCATGATTTCCCACGTCCCCCAACGCCTTGAGATAATCATGGCTGGTTGATATTCTGCCTTTTCTGTCAGTTCTCAAAAATTGTTCATGGATTTCCTTCTAATATGATCATCAAGGGGCAGAACTTCTTCCAGGTTCATCTTTGTCTCAAAGGCCCAAGTCTCCCTCTCGAAATATCGGGAACCACCGTTGAACAGGGCACTCACATATACTGTCTTCGCTCCAGTATGTTTTATTTGTATAACAGACTAAAATATCACCAGATAAAATATTAAATATGGTAAACGCATCCCCCTTAGGGTGTATTACTGAGTATCGATGGCCGATATTTTGATTTTTATCAAGATTTTTTTAAATTAATTAAATAATGGACTGTCAATAATACTTACTTGGTTTTATTAGTTGTCACTACATAGTTGACCTCTATAAAATCGTAAGTTAGCATGAAATTAATATTTATTAGTACATATTATTCTTTTAAATGTATTCTGGTCGTTATTATTTGTCCTATTGAAATCAACTGAGGAACGACTATGTTTTAACTGTCAATATTTTTCCCTGCTAGTGACGGTAGTTAGAAATAATAAACCAATCTATATTCACCTCCATGAAGTAGATTCACAACTTCAAAAGGTAGTTCCAGCTCTGCTGTATTGGCAACTACAGCACGTAACAATTGAACCAACTCGGCCACTAGTTGCAGTCTGTTAATTTCATTATTCTTTTCAGTCAAATGATATTTAAAACTCTTAAACATTCAATTCTCAAAACTATTGTACTTTTTTACTATTCAATACTTTAGTCAGTAGAACGGTAGCTATTAACCTTAAATTGTTGGTTTTTAATATTGAACTTGAAGGTTTACGATAAAAAGTAGGATCTGACTATGATTAATTTCAAGGTTATTCGTTTGTCTAACATGAAAGGTCTTGGCTCCAGTGCATGTCAGGGACTGAAACCCTATTCAGGCCAGTTCTGACATACGACTCCGAATCCTGGACACCCCCAAAGGAGCAACCCATCTTATTCTTTGAGAGGCTAATATTGCGAAGGATCTTTAGAAGGGTGTGCATAAATGGTTGTTGGAGGAAGTGCACGAATTCAGAATCTTAACTACTGTAAGCCGAAGCTGATATACCGAAGTTTATAAGGATCAGACATCTGAGATAGGTGGGAAATGTCGTACTAATTATACTCGTACATTAAGGATACCCATTTTATACTTGCTGGGTTAAATCCAGAACTCTGTGCAGTTCCCACAGGGTCTATCTGTGGCTGACAAATAACTAAATAATTAATCTATCACAGCCTAATTAGAACGCGGGATTCTAAGCAACTCAGCGCTCTGAATACTGAGAACTCTCAATACCCAGAAAACTTGTTCAACAATAAAAAAAATATGATCTATCTTCCAAAACTTATAAAAACTGTTATTATGCCTCAGAAATGTTTGTAAGTAGTTTTTTTAACTAAGTTATTATTAACATTTTTAGTGGTACTTTTCCTCCCCCCTAGAAAGTACAATTAAAAGGCATTTATTTAATAAACCTATTAATTTTTACGCAGACCACAGTTTTAATATATTTATCTTCATAAATAAATATCGCAATACATATTTTTTTAAAAGAAAAAACCTCTTTACAATTTAAGTGATATACTTTTTTTTATAATACATATTTTTTCTGTTTTATACATTACTCTTAATTATTTTTTCCCTTCTTCTTAATTTTTATATCGATTGAATAACTTAATTCATTTTAGTATTAAAAAACAATGTTATATAAACTTTTCAAAAATGTCTCAAAAATCATATCCATTTAATTTATGTAACAGCTTTAGCAGAGTTTTGCTAAGTTGTAATTACTTGTGAAATTATATTCCTTTGATAAGAAGATACCTTTCCCACTCTTCCCGGTGTTTGAATTTACCCGGTCGATTTATGTAATGACAACCCAATCAGAACTTGCAAATATTTATATAGAAAAAAGGGAGAAGATAAAGTGGATTTACATCGAAATTCATATAACACCTTTTTCTCTCTCTTATGTCGGTATTGGGTTATATGTATATTTTTTGCTTCGTGATTTATCTTCGAATACATTTTTTATCATTTTATCATATACATGAGAATGCAAACAGGGCCTAAGAATTGCAGAAGTGGCCTGAATCCCCCCTAACTGGGTCGGGCCCTGGAGAAGGCTACACACAGATAAAGGATAGGCAGTTTGCATTAATTCAAGAAAATTATAAAACATAAGCAATAATAAAGTTGTTCTTAATTTATTCAAATAAAGTTTCCTTCCGGTTGGTAGCCCTGCTAAATACACCGCCTCTCATCCGCAGCCTCATGAATTAAGCTCCACTTCCACAACTATTTAACCAAATGACATTTCATATCTCCCCTTCTCCTTCCTAGATTAATGTTTCTTTGAGAAGGAATTATAATTTTTTTTTAAATATTTATCTAATCCTACAGTTACTTATTTACTATTGATATACTGTTTTTACTTTTAATCGGTATTATTCTTTGTTTATATACCGATCAAATAACATTTAATTATTATACAATCTGTAATAATATTTTTAGTAATAGCTTATCCAGTTATTCAAAATAGATAAGTGGCAAATTGACCAATAGGAGATATCCTAGACTGGAACAACATGGTTTCAACAGAGAAAATAATTGTGTCAACAAAAAAAAAACAGAAGAAAGGATGGTGTCGACAGCACAAGAATAAAAGATTTTTTGTAGTTGGAGGTTAGATTGAGTTTATATCATGTTTAATTTATGACTTCAATAAGCCATTAGGAAGGTGGCATGTAGCCTAGAATGTTTTATTATGTATAGTAAAATATTCGTGGTCATGACTGGGTGCAGTTGGAAGATCACGAGAAAACTACACAAATAAAGACAATGTTGGTGAAAACCGAAAATGATTTCGGTGACATTGATATAGATGTAAATCGTTTGTAGTAAGTAAATTAGTTCCTTTGTAAAAAAGCCATAAATCGATCCAGGAGTATCTGAAGATCCTCCAAGAGCTCACTCAGTATTTATGATTTTGGGAAAACGCCTGGCGAATATCGGACAAAAGCTCCTTGTACAGGCGTTAAAAACAACGGTCTCTACAAAGTAATGAAACCGATACTTTTAATGGGTTATCATGGTACAGTTTTTTTTAATGTAAATGATTTTTGGATCTATCTAAGAATACTTTTAAGTGAAAATTGTTTAAATATAATTGATGCCTTCAGGTTCAAAATTGGATGAATCTAAAGTAAAAAGTTAACGTTTTGACATTTTCACGAGTTTAGTCAAGCAATGCTTCATGTTCCCAAAACTGCAGGTTAAAAACTGAACAGAAACCATGAGAAATAAGGCTGAAAAGGGTTGAGTTAGACAGCATTGCTTGACTATACGAGCGAAAAGTGTGAACATGTCATTTTTCTAAATTTCGGTATTATCCCGTTTTGATCTTGATCGCTTTGTTTAGTAAATTACTAGTAATAATTAGTTTGTACAAGCTTACTTTGTACAAGCTTACTTTGTGCATACCGTAATTTCTGGTAAATAATGGTTTATAATCTATACTACACAATGTTTTAACTTTACAGCTCCTTCCAAATCATTTTCTCCCAATTCAATTAGCTTATAATCCTACACTTCGTTGACTTCAGTATGTGCACGAGCCTGTCCATAATTACATAATTTTCTTCAGTATTCTATGAACGTTATTGATAACGTAAATTTAACACTGTTGATGAACCAGGTCCTCAATTCCCCAACTCCTTCTGTTGGGGAAATTCGGCTCCGAAGCTGGTAAATATTTTGGTTGTTGCTAAATCTGAGTGAGAGGGAACTGCCTAATTCCAGCAACTCATTACTTCACATCACGTCTCGCTGCTCCTACCATTCTACAACTTCCCGTCTCCATCTAGTCGCATTCCTTTAATTCTACTCAGCTACTTCATTTGATTTATCTTGGATAACTATGATAACGTAAGGGTTATTTTTGTTGAATAAACCTAACATGTAGTTAAAATTCTCCACATTTAATTTTCTAACTACAAAAAAACAAAACAAGGCGGGCTTTAACTTGATACTTCGCTTCTTAAAATAAATTTTACGGCTTGTATTTAACTTTATATGTAAGTTGCATTAACGTTTATGGAAAAAAATAGATCCCGATAAATAATACAGCAATATAAATTGAGATGTTTGTTCATTTAACTTCACTTTATGCTGCTATGGCTAATCGGACGATGCTACAGTGGGAGCCCTAAAATTTGCCTATCCAGGTTTAATAAGTATAGGTATTTTTAACGAGTACCTGACATCGTACAAGCTCGGGACCCCCGTTTTACGTCCTTTCCGATGGACGGCATAGCCAAGGATTTTTTACTCCCTGTAAATTAATTGACCAGTTATTTTGTAAGAAGTATAAGTCGATTTGTTCTTTTTTTTTTTTTTTTTATTTAATTCAATGATATTTACAACTATAATGGTATTATATCAAGTAAATGTGCAAAAATGTAGAATATGACATGAAAACACTTGTGGAGAAACTACCCATCGATAGCACTCCAATACGTTTGTTCTTTAAAATAATTTTAATGATTTTCATTTTATAATACAATTTAAAATGTGCGTAAACATCACAATTTAAGTGCTAAGGGTTAAAAAAACAGCGTTTGCCCATATCGCTCCTTCAAATGAATTCAAAGTCATAACTCAAAAAACCTGATTTTTCAATAGAGGTATTTGGAAGTTCCATGTGAGTTAAATAAATTAATAGTGGGTACTGGTAAATCTAATTATTCCTATTGTAATGATGGTATTGAAATTATTTTTAAAAGCTTGAACCTTTTTAGATTTTAACTTATGTCATTATTTCCATAAAACCTTAAGTTCAAACACGATAGAACTCAAAATATGATTATTAAAAAAAAAAAGAAATATATATAAGTGAAAAAGAAATACATTAGAATTAGCAATATAAATACATCAATTCGCATAAATGCAAACCCTTAAATATCTCAGTACATAAAAAATAGACGTATACCACTTTCAAAATTAACGCACAAATATTAACAGTGATTTTTAGAGCTTATATGCGATTTATTTGTATTCTATTACATCCTACGAATTCGTAAGTAAAAGATTATGTTTTATGAATCTAAAATTTACACTAATATTCCCGTAATGTATATTCCAATAAAGAAAGTTTTTTCTCCTTTTTCTTTCAGTTAATTTATTCATAATTTAGATAGATCCATTTTAAATGCGACTACCGGTAAAGGAAATTTAGTATTTTCAAATGAACGAAATTAAAAGAATATTAGAAAGAGGAGTTTCCTCTAAAATCCATCAATTAACTGTTGTAAGACTAATTCAAAGATTATAAATTGAGGTCTACACGATCAAATTCGGATGACTCACTTTTCACTTGTTTGTTCAAGCACTTTCGTCTAATAAGGCAATATTCCGCCTTGTTTCTTTGTTTTTAGTCCGATTAAACTAGCGAAAATGTCAAGAAGTCAATCTTTTAAATTAGATGATATCCAGTGTTGAATTTGAACACCTCCAATCTGAGCATTGTATTCACAGTTGTAACCTCAATGTTACCTTCTTCCTTCCATGTATAGAGTTTAGATGTGTGTGTGTTTAGTTAGTATGAGGATAGAATTGATTCTCTATGCAGGTTAGAGATGAATTAAATTGTTTATGCATATTATATGCATTATATTGTATTAGTAATATTATACATTTGTGCGATTGTTTGTTTAATAAATAGATACCGATAAACCATACTGACAACATACAGTTAATGTATTCTACCAGTAGCGACTCATTGAATACTTTAATTTTTTTTTAAAGAAATTTAATTTCTCTTGTTGATAGTCGTAATAAAAATGGATATGGATATGGATGGCTGGGCCGACCTGTGGTCTAATGGTCAGCATAACAACCTAGTAAGCTAAAGATCACGGATTCGTAATCCGGCTGGTGGTGCTAGGGTTTTTTAAAGGGAGTAAAATCCTTACTTATGCCGTCATTCGGAAGGGAAGGTACTCGTTAAAAATCCCTATCCTAATTAAACCTGTATAGGAAAAATTTAGGACTCCCACTTTAGCACCGTAAGAGGCCATAGCAGCATAATAGTGACGTCAAATAAACAAACAAACAATGAAAATGGATTCGACAACCTTAAAAAGGTAATTTCAGATTCTTACAATTTTTAATCCCTCAGCTAAAAACACATTTTTTTTTTTTGTTTCAAAATCTTCGTTTATTCATAAAATATTTACATACAATATATATTCGAATATATACAGCAATAATTACAATTTACTTGTACTACCCGAAGGTATTGCAGGTAAAAACATGCATACAGAGCCAGAAATTTATACTCGGAATTTTTCGTTTTTTTAAATGAAAATAAAAAAATTAAGTCACTGTAATACCATGAAATAGTAAAGAAATCAACATGTATCATATACAATAGTGAGGGCAAAAAAAGTAAAGATATACGTTCCTTTTATTTAGAAATGGATGTTGAGAAATCAGTATGTAGTGTATATTTTTTTATGCCATCCTTTTTTTTATTGTTATTTTTTATAAAATCCCTTAAATTTATCTTTATACCTCTATTATTACTAACAGAAAATTTTACGATTTCACGGTTTCAATACATTTTAATTCCATTAAGAGAAATAAGAATTGTTCATTACAAATGATTTAAACATGTACATTTTTTAGAGTTTAGTAAAAAAAGCTTTTTTTTGTTTTATTTGAATTATTGTTTTATTGAATTATTTACAAAAATGAATTATAAAGATACAATATGAACTTTTAATAAATAAGCCGCCATTATATTATATTACAAACTTTGTAATATAAAATGTGGTGGGGACTTATGACTTTTTAATACAAAGTTATACAATGAGATATGAATTTCTTCAGGGCCACATTTCATCATTTAAAGGCTCCCGCATAAAGATTTTTCCTGTTTCCTTTTTTATATAGTTCCTCGAAATATGGGTACTCCAACTAGAGTGTATTTTTATAATATTTTAACAACGGGATTAAGTATTTTAAGATTCAGCTTAAGTAGTAAATCAGTTTTATGTGATGGCAGTTATAAGGTTTTACTGCCCGAATCTTATGCACAGACCCGTAAAATTCCGTATCCTAAGAAAATGTAAACATTTTAGTCTCCTTTCCTCTTAAATATTAGCAGATTTCGATCAGGGGATTTTACTTACAACGGATTTTATAATCGTTGAATTGAAATTTTTATGTTTTAGGTCGGTTACCCGCTTAATGTGTTTTAGGTAAGGTATATATTCATCCCTTTAGTCTTTTAAGTAACTCCACATTTCTATTATAGAATATAAATTTTTTTTAAAAAAGTGTTGATATTAATGAATTGTACTGAATTATTTCACACTGCAATCATCAGGCTCAGTGATATATAACAGAATCGTTTTTTTAACAAAAAGGTTCTATAACACTTATATATGTTCGATGTATGTACTATATGATATATATATTTCGATATATGACTCCTATATGTATAAAGTGAAAAGGTCAAAATTAATTATTTCAATAATATTACGAGGGAAAGATTGGATACTTTCTGAACATGAATTATATAATACATTTCGGTCCATATTCATTAAAGTCATTAACAATATCGATTTTTAAAACTTGACATCAAATTATGTAAACTGTGAAAAATATATAATCAAATTTTATAATTTTAATTTTTGTTACTCCTATCGGAATATAAGTAATAATATTGTTTAATAATTTTTAAATATAGATATGTTACTAACTCATATTGTAAATAAGTAATTAAAGGACATAATTAAAGGAATGTCCAAATAAATAAACGGTCTTCTCAAAGGTCACTTTGAAAGGAAAAAAAAAAATATTGATTAATTTGCATTAGCTCATAACTATTTTGTTATTGATTTATTTTTAGTTATTTGAGTGTATTTTTATATGAATTATTCAGTAAATCCAACTAAAATTTCACCTTTAAAAATATACAGTCCAAACGATATCTTTTAAAGTGCTTGATCTTACATGAACGAATGTTATGTAAGGATAGATGGTTCAAGACTTGTAATGCGGGGGCATTTTAGTAATATTTCATCTTACTGCATGAATTTGTGAAGTAATAATTAGTGTTAATAAATAATAGTTATAAACGATAATTACTGACCATAAAGTAAAAATTATTTGAAAATTATGACTGTGATTTATTTTACATATTGTTTTTCTGATGACAGTCAATGCATGTAACTATGGATTCGCGTGCTTAACTTTGTGAAGTATGTAGATAAACATTATTTATTAGGTATTGAAAAAATAAATTCACTGCATTTGTTATTCATTCACATTTGCATATTTTAAGCATCTATTTAGAAAAACTTAAAAAATTAAAATTGTTTGTAATAATTATTAGTTGGCCATTTAAATATTAAGAAGGAAATGGTCCGGGTGAAGGTCAAAAAGTAAAAGTGAAGTCAATTTTTTTTAATTAGAAACCGACATTTCAACGTTGCAGTGTTTTTCGTATTCTTCAGTGCTAAATAAATAAGATACAAACATATATGAAATTAAAATAAATGGAATAAACAACAAAATAATACACTTTTTAATTATTACAATTATGTTGGCGCTACAAACCACAAGCGAGTCCCTAGCCTCCACTAACACCAATCGCCATCCTACGCTTTACACTTTTGAATAGGTCTTTTCTATTTTTTTATTTCGTTCATCAGTGCTTGTTCCGTGACTTTCACTCCGCCCAGTATCTTTACATTTTCTCTGATCTACTAAAAAGGCCATTTTATTAAAACTTGTAATGCAAATATTTTTCGACACCGGCCTTATATAATAAAGAACTTAAAAGTAATACCTTGTCAATAATAATATCAATAGTAAAGTATTGCCAATAATATCGTTAATATCAAAGAAGCTCTACTTCGAGAATTTACTAAATAGAGAATGCTCTGTCAGGGAGATATCTATAAATGGTTTCTCCTTTTATAGTTCTTTACTATTTTTTTGACAATTAATGTCATCTCTACATTTATTAAAATAATATACAAAAAGACTCAGCAAAAAATAATACTAGACGTTTCTCATATAAGGGATATTTAAGTATTATAGATAATTAATAAGTTTTCTTTAGATGCTTACAGCAGGGGGTTACGTTACAATAACTTAAAAAAACATGTTTTGGCTATAAATTATGTTTTATCATTTATATTTATTAAATTATCTTTTAATTATGTTAAGGTTATTTTGTATTAAACTTTTAATAAATAAGAGTGCTAAAAATCCAGCATAATATTAAATACATAAAGGTATGAGGGCTTAATATCTTAATTGCATACTGCATAAATTTCTTGAATAACAGTCAAACTTGTTGAGGTATTTCGTGAACAGCCTGTAATTTTAAGAAACTTTAGGAAACTTCTTAGTATCCAGGTCATTTAACTTGTGAGATTCTAATGGTTTTTTATAACTTATTATTTAATTTTTTTGTGTGTTGGCAGCCCTGCCGGAAGAAGGACCCCGCATCTCAGGAGGTAAGCCGAGGTACCAGATCGGTGACAAGGTGAAGGTGAATTGCTCTTCAGGCCCCTCCAAGCCACCGGCACAGCTCTCATGGTACATCAACGGAGAGCCGGTAAGAATTATTTAAATTAAATAATTATTTTTATTAATTGTTTTTTTAAATCCTCTCAGCCGTCAAAGCTGCCCTCATACACCAAATAGCCACAGTTTATTCCCAACAATATGAACTCTTTTGGCAATCAATAATTCTTTCATCAGTTCACCCTTAAAATATACTTTTATTATTTATATACTCCTGCATTGAAGGAAGTCCACATCATCTTTATAAGGAAGGAAAAACATATGGGTATAGTATTATTTCTCTTTTCACCTAATTTTAATTATCAACAAAAAATATCCATAATTGGTAAGTGAATAATTAGTGAATTAAATTTAAGGAACTACATTTTACAATTCTTCTTTCTTTGCCGTCCGATTTTATTTAATGAACACACACCCTTCATATATATATTTATATATATAAAGTTGAAGTAATAATAAAAATAAAATAGGAAATAGTAATAGTATCTTATTCTTAGTTACATCCTGATAACTATTTAACTATTTAAAACATTAAATTTTTTTTCTCTAGCAAATTTTTTTTTTTTAATAAATGTTTCCATTTACGTTTCCTAAAGTACAATACTCATATATTCTTAAGAGATATAATTATTGCGTTATTTTTAAACAGTGTTTTTTTTTTAATTCTATTTTCTACTGATCTATCAACTTTAAGTTCAGTCCTATTCTTGAACCTATTTTTTATTGAGTGAACTTTTTTTTTTTGTTGAAATTGTTTTTTTTATTTTGTCCTGCGCGCCACTGACCCATCTTCATTATACTTTCACTACTCCATGAGTCCTCGTGAGCCTGACGATTCTGTTTTTTTATTTAGATCAGAGGATCGACAGCTGAAGCACTGAGATTCAAAAACATTATTTATTCACACCTCCTTTATTTATTAACCCTTCGTTAGTCGCACGGGGGACAACTGTCACCCACAAGAATAATTTTGTTCTTATTAGTTCAAATGGATTCACCTAGACTAGTGGAGCTCCTAGTACCTTCCTCTGGCACTGTACCCTACATGACCTTGTTGCCAGTGTCAGGCTAGATAGCAAGGTAAACGAACGATTATCCTTCACAGTTCACTGGGTGACAGTTGTCAACTGCGCGCCTAAACTCGCCAGTGAATATAATCAGTAAGTACTTTTCTTTTTATGTTTATATTTCATATGTTCATATGGTCAAGTAATTTTAATTATACTTTTCAATTTTTTTTTAAACTTCAGATTTTTTGAATTCAAAATGTCCGAGAACCAGAAAAAAATACGATACGCAACTTCCGAAAGTGAGCATGACACAAGTTCTGAAGAAGAAGCAGAGGATCAACAACCAGATGAAGAGAACGGTTCAGAAGAATCACCAGGTTTTTTTCTGGAAAGATAAGACTACGCAATGGAGGAAATCAAAACCAATTTCAAATGTGCGTACACGATCGTGTAATATTGTAACACACTTACCCGGACCAAAGGGAATTGCTCTAAAAACAATTAAAAAAATTGACAGGCTAAAATTATTTCTCAATGATGAAATCCTTACAGCTATCACTCATCATACAGATATTTACATTGAGTCCATAAAGGAAAAGTTTCAACGGGCTCGAGATGCTTCACCTACTGACATATTAGAACTTCAGCAATTTTTTGGCTCGTTATAATTGGAAGTTGGAGATGCTCAAGAACAAATCTTCATAAAATGTGGGATAGCTCCCAAGGTCAGGGACTTGAATCTTGTTATTTGACCATGTCGGAAAAAATATTCGGTTTTTTGATCAGACGCATAAGATGACATCCGAGACTTGGAATCGAGCAAAAAAGGTGACAAATTAGCTCTGATTAGAGAAATTTCTGACATGTTTCTACAATTACTATCATTCAGAGGAAGATCCCTCTTCAGACAATATATTCCGAAAATGCCTGCAAAATATGGGCTGAAAGTTTTTGCCTTAGTTGATAGCAAAACTTTTTATACCATCAACCTTGAACCGTACGCCGGAAAGCAGGAAAATCTAGGAACTTCAGCTAAGGATGTTGTTCTACGATTAGTTGAACCAATTGAAGGAACTAATAGAAATGTAACCGGTGATAACGGGTTTACTAGCTTAGAGTTCTCCAGGGCGCGTCTTTATGAAAAAAAATTAACTTATGTTGGGACCATAAGGTCAAACAGACGAGAACTGCCGAAGGAATTTTTTCCAAGCAAAGAAAAATCAATAAACTCATCTATATTCAGATTTCAACGAGATTCCACTTTGGTATCCTACTGTCCGAAAGTAAATAAGAGCGTTGTTCTATTATCAACAGTGCACTTTGATGGAGCAATTGACAGTACAACTAGCGACGCTGAAGAAAACCAGAAATAGTCACTTTCTATAACAGCACAAAAGTCGGGGTGGATGTATTAGACCAATTGTGTCAAAATTATAATGTATCTAGGAACTCGAGACGTTGTTCGCTTCACTCCCTAATGAACTGAAAAGGCGTTCCCGCGTATTGCTTGGGGATGTGGAAAGTCCTCCTTCGCCAGTGGTACGAAAAGGATTAAGAGGTCGATGCTACATGTGTGGAAGGGCGAGGGATAAGACATCGCGAAAGTGGTGCAGAAAATGCGAAAATTCTGTATTTCGGTAGCATTTAAAAGAAGTGTGTTTGAATTGTAATGAAAATTGAAGTGATGTTAATTTAATATTTTTTTTATGTTAATTGTGAATTTTTTTGTTATTTGTTAAGTAATCCCTTTCAGTGTATAACAAAGAACTAATATTTAATAGTTTAAGCATAGATGGTCTGAATAAAGTTTTGAATTGACAGGAATTAAAAATGGAAGACAGATGTCCCCCCCGCGCCGAACACGCAACAAAAACTAGCGCGCCTAATGAAGGGTTAATCTATTCATCATTTATTTCGTTTATTTATTTATAGCTCTCGCACAATACAGGAACTCGATGCATTGACTGTGGTCATAACCATTACGTTAGTGTTGCTATGATAAAAAAAAATGTTTTCCTATGTCTCCGTTAAGTACCACTAAACCCTTAAAGTCGTACAGTATATCGCATTTTAAATTATTTTTCAATTACATCAATGAGAAATTAATGAACATCTATTACTGTGCATAGTGAATACCAGTAGAATAATTTAATCTTAGAAATCATACGTAATTAAATATTTCATTGATCAACTAATTTTCGCAGTTATTACAACGTATACAACCCCCACGTGGTGGGTAGTAAATCTAGTAATCATTAAAAAAATAATGCCTCCAGTTAACATGTTAGATTTTTGGTCTTTATTTTTTCTACTTTTATTTATACTGTCCTAACAGTCCGTTGCAGGATAATGCTTCTGTGGTGAATATACTGATGTCAGGAAATAAATCGGACTTGGTAATTTAATGCGTAATTTTTTAATGAATACTAATCGTCCCATTTACGTGTACCTTCAGCCCCTTTACATTCTCTGTTGTTATCACTTCATTAATTTTATATTATATAATAATATAATTTAATATAGCTTCAATTCATTGCATAATTGAATATTTATCTGTTTATGACCTCTCTGAATATCACTAAAGGTGTTCCTGAATCACTTTCCATAAACTGAATAACATCAGAACATTTATTTGATGGCGCTCATATAAAATTGGCAAATATGGCGCCCCAACACTCCCAAGAGGATTTTGGCCCTCGATCATGATTACCGTGCCGCGGCATTTAATAAATAAATACAAATGGCTAGGAAATGAACTCAGTTCCGTTACAAACCCTTAATCCCCGCTTGTAATATTTAAGAGCAATTCCGCCGGGTAGTAGAATCTAAAACTGATTTAATAAAAAGTCGGCTGTTGAAAAGGTAAGAGGGAATGGGGATAATCAGAGTTCGAAACAAGTTGGCCAACTTTTATTCAACAGTGGTTGGTAAGCCTGGCAGCTAAACTCTAGGCAATTCTTTTCCGTTGATTCTATTGTTCTACTGTTCACTAATTATTTGCTCTATTAGTCGAAGCGTTTCATTCTCGTCTTCAACGTCATAACCAGTTACTGGATCCATCAGGCTTTGTTTTCAATACATTTCCTTTTTTGAATATCCTAGAGGCCACTTCTTCTCGAATTTTTATTTAAAGGCTTTTTATATATAAAAATAAATAATGACCTGATTTACTATGTATCTGAATAATAGCATATGTGTATTAGGAATTGTGGGAGATTCGGTTAATTTGCGTGAGCATGTACAAACCATAAAACTAAATAAAATTGATGAATGCGGACAATACTATAAGTACCATTATTAAAAATGGTAAATAAGATTAAAGTGAAGTGCATGGATATTGTAAGAAATATTAGTTTGAACTTGTCGGGAAGTTTAAGTACTTGGAGAGTTATAAAATCATTATCTCTTAACGTTTTAAAGGAGGCTTAGATTTTCTAAAAGGGTGGTAGCTCAAAATACTAATCATCTTACCAACTAATCTTTATGGATGTGAAACCTTACCGTTAACGTTGAAGAACAAACAACGTCTTAAGATATTCGGGAACAAGGTACTGCGTAGAAAGATGAGGCCACTTGAAAATTTAGGGTGGAAATTCAAAGCATATAACATTTTAATATAATTTTTTTTTTTTTTTTTTTTTTATTTAATTCAATGATATTTACAACTATAATGGTATTATATCAAGTAAATGTGCAAAAATGTAGTATATGACATGAAAACACTTGTGGAGAAACTACCCATCGATAGCACTCCAATAAAGTTCTATAGTAGTTTTAATATAATTAAAGTGATATGATGAAGCGAAGGTAGAGATGATATTTTAAAGTTGTTGGGTTTAGTAAGGTATTTATCGGGCTGAGCCTATTTTCAAACATCCGTGGGATAGCCTGAAGAGTAGGTAATGGATTGCGTTAAGAGTGTTTTAGCGGATTCGGGGTAGGTTAGTAGACAATGACGTAAGTTTTAAGCAAATATTTGTGGTATCGGCATTGAGCCTTCGGGTTCACTAAGCCTTTACATTATTATTATTATGCATATTTACGACACTGCAATGTTTCCTGGTAAAACTGATAGAACGACATCCCGATAGGTTGTAAAAAGGAACAACGACCTACGTGCTCCGGAAGCGAACTGTTCAATGAGTGAAGAATGTTTTAGAGGGATTACCGGCTGCCCACTAACTCAGGGTCTGCGGGCTCGACGGTAAAGCGAGCCAGGAAAATATCCGGGCTCTCTAAAATATATTTATACCAATTTATTATGTATTGATAGCAAATTTTTATTTATTAATATCAGCCATTTTGTCATATCACATAAAATAAACAAAAAAATATTAGAATAAATTATTTCTAAAAGGATTATTACTTGGTATCTATGATCTATGTGGGAGCGGAGTAGATAGTTGTTGAGGCTCTGATAATAAATTATTTAATATGTTAAGAGCCATAGGTTGGCTCTATGTGATTAGCAAACCTTCCTAGAGATCACATGGACTCTGTTAAAGGGCTATCCTTATTTGAAGATAAACCTGGTGGTTAAGTTCGATCTCCCTATATGATCTTTGGCGTAGAACAGGACAAACTTTACCGAGCCCACTGTCCAACCTTCATAGGTTTTACTAGTACAGGTTTTATTTATTTATGCTTAAATTATGTAAAAGTCCAAGTAATATTATAATTGAGATATTAGGATTAAGATCTCGCCTTATTTTTGATAAAAAGAATCTAGACAGTGAGCGAGGGGCTCCAACTTAATCATTTACCACGCTATATTTTCGTAGGCGTTGCAGGCACCTGTAAATAAATGAAACGCCTTTTTCATATTGTGAGAAAGATATTGCTATATGTGACACTATCTGGAACTTTGGGAGTACCAAAATAAATAGGGCAAAGGGCATTGAGCAGGTAGCTTAAATGTCCCTTAGGATCGGTACCTTTACCCTTAAGATACAGGACAGCGGCAGTCGTTGGCAAGAAGCGGGCAACTCAACATGTAGACTGTCACATACAGCCCTTTTCTTTCTTTGTAAGTAGATTTATAAGTTATATTTTAACTATGATCAGCACACAATAAATATAATGTTATTCAATTATATGAAAAAGGGTCTTTATTTAGTAAACAACTCCTAGTCAGTCAACCACTTTGGAGCAGAGGGGGATGTGTGTCTCTTATTCATTAATGATTTAGAATATAACGATCTCAGGTAGCATCCCATTTTATTATTTAAATATTATTCAGATCAAAGGATCTGACTTTTCCATGAGGTAATTGCTTGGGCACTGAAACCAATATAGCAATATTAACTCGATCGAAAGAAGTTAGTCGATTAATCGCAGCAGCGGACAGATGCCAGCTTGAATATGTTTACAGACGCTGAAATCAACATATGTATCGAGCTGATTTTTCCAATAATGTAATAATTGAAGATTTGCACTCCAGGTGGGAAGTGTATAGATATGATATGAGATCAAAGAAATATGAATTCTGAAGGTAGGGATCCCAAGAGAGGAGCCGCTTTATGTGTAATAAATAGTCCAATGTACAATTATTTAATAGGATAACAAAAGTACATAGAAACGAAAAATTAAAAGTTCTTCTAATTTATGCTTTACTGAGTCGTGCCCTTATACAATAAAATTGTTACCCCCGAATACAACAAGTTTATCAAACGAGCTCAAGCAGTCGGATACTAATTAGCATTCTCAACCGGACCGGAGGAATTTTATTACTTCTCCGAAATAAACTTCGGGGAAAAATATACCATCAGTTTGGGATGAGGCAGGACTGACCTGAATGTTAATGGAATAAATTCGGGAGTACTTTATGCATTGCCGAGGGTGGTCCTTGAGGGGTATGGAGGGGGCAATGTGGACCGGGGAACGTTGGCGTCCTAATTAAAGGCTTCGAGGGTCGGCTTACATCTATCAAGCGTGGGACCAATTCTCGCCCAAGTATGAATGAAGGCGGAACGCCACTGTTAATGATCGGGGAGCCTTAAGGTCGTGGTCGCCAAGCCTTCACCTCTCCTAGATTGCAGCATCACTCACCCATATCCTCTCATATAGTGTGCTTAATAATACCGCCCTCTCGGTTTCATCAAAGGGTCTTTTAATAACAACTTCTGAGGCGAAGCCACGCGTCGAAGATCATCTTTAGGAAAGATATGCGTTACCCCAGGGTTGTAGCGAGTATTATGATAACGAATGAGATCAACAAGATTATATGATGGACCTAAATGGGCCATAGGAGGTGGCATTTAATGCATCCTTTGAGTGGTCCTTACCTGCTCCTCCTCGAAAAAGATTCTTATATGCTTGTCTTTTTGTGACTGATACAATGTTAAAAAACTGATACATTTAAAATTATTGACGGTACTACATCTTGCTAACTAGATATAAAATAAGCAACAATCGTAATGAGTTGTTGTAATGGTTCTCCAAACTAGTGTTATATTGTGACAGTTTAATATTCTATGAAGGTTTACTGAAGATAAGATACAGAGTAATCTTGGTCTCCCAGGGTCTTTACCTGGAAAAGGATAGGTGCCACAGTTGCAGGCAAGACGGGAGAAGCAAGATATCGGGAAATCTTATGTAGGGATTCTCTGATGTATAACACTCATATAACAGAAAGAAGCATTTTGTGATTATTCACGTATTCTATGTAACCATAATCAGCATATAATGAATGTAAAGTTATTTTATCCGATGAAAAAAAATGATCACTTATTAAAAAAATTTCCAGTCAATTGAACTCGCAAGCCTTTGGAAAAAAGAGGAATGTGTATGTATTTTAATTTATAATTAATTAGTATTTATGTGCATCAGCGAACTCAAGGTGGCATTTCATAATACTGTTATGAAAATGAATCAGATCAATTGATATTAACTTTCCTCGAGAACATTGTTTGGGAAGTAAGGACATGATAGTCTGTGATAATTGTGAGTATCATAAAATCCAAAATATAATAAAAATATGTAATTTACTAGGTGCGTTAAATATGACTGACCAATAAAACTTTCCGGGAGGAATTGCTCAGTGTTCAGAGCGCTGAGTTGATGTACTGAAGTTCCCATGTTTAAATCCTGCTGTGTGGAATTAATAATTTAATCTGGTAGCGACCAAGAATGAACCCTGAGGGACCTGCGGTCCCTACTAGGGCATATCCAGACTCCATAAAATGGTTAGCACTAGTTGGGGGAAAACGTGGTGGTTAGGTTTAGGGCTGATTTTGGTCAAATAACTCCCCTGCACAACTGTTGTTGGATTAGAAACAGAACAGTCTCTATCATATACTGGAAACAAGACGCTTCAAAGGTTGTTATAGTGCAAATTTTTTAGTCATTTTGCCAAATATATTTCTTATCCTATTTTTTTCTAAAAACTGATAATAATCGAAAGGAAAGACACTATAAATAATTTAACAACTAAAGTAAAAATTGAAAAATAGAAAAAAATAAAAAGTGGCGGCCATTTGTGAGTACAATAATGGAGCGATTGTTACAATAGCGATAAATTTTAACAAGGGCGGAGCGACTATGGAGCTCACCAATTTATTGTTCCGTACTCGGACGTATCGGCTTTCCCTTCGTCTATGATAATTGGCGCAATAATAACTTTTATATCAAGCCTCCTTTTTTCGGACATGTAATTGCTGGCTATTAATTGTTCACTTCCTAGGGGTTGTATGTCAGGACTTCGTTCCAATTATTAAAATAAATATATAGGAAACAATTATATATAACAACTACAAATATATATGTGAAGTATATAGCTTAATGGATGAAGGGATGTACTATTAGAATAAATAAATATTGTACTAGTAGAATAAATGTTTTTTATAAGTTTATAGTTGAAACAATAAATGAGTTTCTTTATTAGAATTGAGGGTGGAATAATAGTGGTTAACGAACATTATTTGCGTCTAATTATATGCAGTGCGATTAAGAACAGGGTCATCTGATTGGTCCACACAATTTATTTAAATACTTCATTGAACATTATTGGTGATAGATTATTTCATTTTACAATATAATTTAATATATCTGCAGCCCATTGAACAAGTCCTTAGTTGTATTGGGGGATGCAGAATCTTGTCATTCTCGTAGTTTTGGGCTCTAATATAAACAATAACTTCATTCAAATGCTTTACCTAGCCCCTTATTCACTACAAAAATTACACGATTAGTTATTTTTGCAACGCTAAATACAACACGCTAACTTTAGAGAAAATTCGACTAAACCAGGTATTCACCGGTGATAAACCATAATAAATGACTATATGGCTACAATGATAAGTTGCGATTTCAAGCTGCAAGATAATAAAATTGATATACTTTTTAACTCTCCCTAAGTAACCAAGGATTTTTTGATAGGCTTTTAAGGTATAAAAATGATAAACATTCCATGTTTGTGAAAACAGCAATATCTATTCATAAAATGAAGGTAGTACAGTTTTATGTTTCCCAAAATAGAACTGTGGATGTAATAAAAAATTAAATCTATTTTCTTACTTTCATAAAAAGAAAAATGTCCCCTCTTATGTATGAACTAGTATGCACTGGATGGAAGGAGACTTTTCTGTGCCCTGGTAATTAGAAAATTGATAAAAATGGTCAGGTTGGTGTGAAACAGATTAAAAATATATAATAATAATGTAATAAGGAGATCACGAAGTTTCAGGCATAAAAATACCTAGTTTCTGATTATGGATTGTTATTATTAACTATTTTTGTTGGTTCTACATGTTATTGTTATTAAACTGTTTCTTCTTCTGCAGGCTAAAGACTCCTACCTCCGTGGACCATTTGAAGATATGAGCCGCGATGGACTTGTTCGAACTATGTTAGGCCTCGAGTTCCGGATCGAACGGAGGCATTTCCGGAAAGGAGACCTGAAGCTCAAGTGCCTGGCCAGCATCGGGACGGTCTACTGGAACTCGAACGAAGAGAGCGTAGAAGGAGAGCGGCCTCAGAGACCTCCGGCACTCGAAGTCAAGGACACCAAGCCGCACCTCTCCAGCGTAGGGAATGTAATAGGTCAGTGTTATAGGAAATATAATTTAAAGGGTTTTGGTTTTCAAATATAAAGTTTAAAACTAACATTTCGGACTACATTGAATAAATTAAGATGTGGGAATTGTAGCATGCATATCCTGTAATGTGGAACGCAATAGCTCAGTCTGTATAACGCTGAGTTAGTAAGGGCAGGTCTTTAGAGCCTCGCAGGTCTCACCCAACCTCTATAAAGTAGGTGCGCTTAATTTGGGGTTGGGGGACCTTGCGGTTGAACGTCATATTTGCACATATATTAGCTTAGAAACAGTATAGCAATACCATGTATTGAACCAATGACCGTGTGTTAGTTATAGTAGAACATGTATATCCTGTAGTGAGGAAGTGCGTGACGTATACTGTTCCTTTATATTTCATTCCTTTTACGCCATATCCATTTATTGTGTAAAAGTAAATAAACTATCATGAAAATTTATTAATTTTAGTTCCAATGGTTTTCGAATTTTAATTATGAAGTAATTCACGAACAAAATAGTGTACCAATAAATATTAGAAGTTACCATTCCTGTGTCAACAAAGGTTGAATTTTTTTTTTATAACCTTGATTTGTAGCTGCATTGACCCGGTTTCGGATAGTACATAAGAAAATAAGGGATTCCGTTTGAGCCAGAAGGAATGCCCTATGGCTGTAGGGTTAAAGTAATCCCCTTAGACCTCGTCGGGCCTATAAATATCAAGCGGATCATCCTGCGCTATGTTTAGCGATTATACTTAATGCCTTTTTGTTGTGATTATTTATTAAAATTTTAATAATAATAGATGCAAAATTATTATATTTTTTTTATAAGTTCATAGCTTTTCTATGAGCTTACTTAATCGATTTTCTTAAGATAGGCACAAGTCATCAAAAGCTTTGATAATAATTAAATAAATAAAAAGATACCTCACGTTAATATTATTCTGAATTAATCTAACAACAAAATTAAAATAAAATCCTATGTTCCAAGGATACGTAAATAAAAAACAAAAAAATAAACTTTTTTCATCAAACTTCATTATCGAATTCAAATTACTATAGTAGGGTAGTAGTCGGATTAATTGATTGAATAAAAACAGTTTCGGTAGGTTAAATTCTAAGAGAAATTGCCATTTTGGAACAGTAGATTGTTTTATTATTACGAGTGAAAGCAGTCACTTAAGTCGTGTTTTTTGTTATATTAAACTATTTTAAATCATACCTTAAGAACTAAGTAAAAACATAGAATGCCAAAAATATACAACGGGAGCTGGGTTAATAAATAATAAGTAAATAAATAATATGATATCTCATGTAATTATTACTCTGAATTTATTTATTGGAAAATAATAATAAAGAATTTATTTAAAGTCTTTTGAACGTATTGGAAACCGAAGAAATTACATTTAAAGAAATGAACAAAACAAAAATTAATAGTCTCAGTTTTACTTTATCAGACTTTATGTTTTAATTAATCACGTTTCCACAAGAATCCCTTGGGGAGGTTGACCAAAATAAGATGTTCCAAATGGCATTTGTATAATTTATAAATAAATATTTTAATTATTATTATTATCATTTTTAATTCAAATTGTAATAGTAGATGAACGATGAATTAATTGCAGTTTCGGTAGTGAAGATTTAAGATAAAGTTATTATTTCGTAAATAATTTCCATAACATATTTCAATTTCGAGGAGGGGGGGATTCCAGCTATTGGGTGTTTTAAGTCGTGTTATTTATTATATTAATTTTCTTTAAATCGGACCTTTAATCCAAAATGAATAAAGTAAAATGATCCTCTGGCTTAATATCGAACTGGTGAAAAACAGGCAAGCCTAAATTTAGGAGGAATTGCATTCTACATCCCTTGATATTGTTTACATTTTTATTATTATTATCTTGTGCTTAACTACTTTCTTCTCTTGTTTCAGATGCCAAATGGGCCATGAGCCTATTTTGTGGTATTCGGGTGCTCTTCACCTTACGATTTTTTATGATGAGGTAGCGGTTTTAGATTGAGGTGGAACCTTCTCCTCAACACCAACATTTAATTTTTCATGCGTTTTCCCATCCTTTGCTCAATGGTATCAAAGAGCTCTGTATGTTGTCCAACTGGTTTATTTTGACTATTTGAAAAAAAAAAGATGACAAAAATTGAAAAAAAAAATGATAACATTTTATGAACGTGTGTAAAAAGAATCTACAAAAATGGATTTTTTATTTAGTTAAAATAAGATGAAAGGCTGTATTTAGTATTGTATTTACTTCATATACATGTTTGCTGTAAAAATTGTGTACATATTCAGTCTATCGAAATCCTTTTAATACTAAGATTGTGAAAATCGTTTAAAGAAATTGTATAAGGAATAATATATTTTCACAAAAACTCTTTTCTTCATTATTGTTATATGAAAGTATACACAAATACATTTATTCGTATGTGTATAATACAAAACAATTGTTTATAAAAAATATTTTTACCTGTAAAAACGCTTATGTGTTTACATTGATTGATGCGACTTTGTAAAGTTGCCCAAATTTCTTGTTAAAACGATATAAATTTTATTACCAATTTATCAATTTCATTTTATTACTTTCACCTACAAAACTACAAAATAGTTATTAATGAAGGGCAATTCTCGAAGGGTGTAATTGGTTATCATATCCAGATTTTTTTTTTTTATTTTTATGTCAAAAATGTAATTTATAATATGTAAATAGTACAATAAGTAAATAATATATGCATGCTTTGAAAACGATATCCATAACTGTTAAGATTTTTCACTTAGAATTAACAAAATAGAACTTGTGCCCTTGTCATATTTTTGTGATGTTCCTCTTAGTTTTCAAATTAGATAATACAAGAGATAACTTCTCCAATTTTGTACATAATCAAATAAATATGTATGTTATATACTACTTAAATATATAAAATATTTGTATAAGATTAAATATCTTTTTTGTTTCAAATAAATATTACGAATATTGTTACTTTTTTTGCACTGAGTGCTGATAATATATCTTATCACTTTAGATTTTGGACCTGCCTCAGTATTTAGGTGGTATACCAATGTTTTGTAAGTTAAAATACTATTTTAATTTATTTAATATATATATTTCGTTGTATAAGTTATCCAGATAAGACTACCAACTATGGTAAGTAAATGTATTATATCATTATTTTAAAATAAATTGATTTTTTAATTTTATTTTTATTCATGTGTCAGAAATAACTTATTTATTTTTGTTTTATTAATAATTTTATTCACTTTTTAAATCGATAAACAAGGATATCAATAACAACATTAATTTTTTTTATTTTTCCAATTACCAAAAAAAATAATAAATAACTTTATATACATTAAACAGAGGTAAATGAAAATGGAATACAAATATTTTTTAAGGAACTACTTATGTAGCGTACATACAAACATTTACATTGCTTTTTTTCTTGATTTTTTTTTTTAATTTTTACAACATTTCTTTGGTAACTTCGAAGTATTGGAAACAATGACATTTTACCGATTGTAAACGGCAAAAAAAAGTTAAATTAAAATAATAATCACAGTAATTTCAAAAATAAGGAAAGTTTTATTTACACTTTGTACATAACATTAGCGAATATCCGTTGCAGTTGACTTGGATAGTTACCTCACAGCTAGGACCGAGCAAAGGAGGAGGATGAGGGAAGCTAGTGCAGGGCCTCGTGCACCAGTGGAAGAAACTGCAACATAAAACAATTATAATTATTTATTTTAGTTTAGTTATATTATTTGAAAAAAAAAGAATCATCAAGTGCGAAAATCTATGTAAGGTGGACCAGGAAGTAATATGCATGTAACCAGAAGACGACAATGAGTTATAACGCCAAAGGCACAACTCTGAATCATCTACCAGTTCTCGACTTCGAATGATTTTTTTTCCTTACACAAAAAGGTTGAGATGCCTGTTTATTTATCAGTAAAGTCGTTTGTTATTGTTAATTAGTCAACCACTGTTAAAATTAACGATTCATTTATATTCCTTCTCTTATTATAGTTCAATTAATTAAAAAAAACAGTAATAAATTTTTATGAAATCAATATTTTTCTTTTATAAATAAATAATTAAACACTGTTATTATATATATTCTATAGATGCCATTGTTTCATTGAACATTTTATATAATATTGTGACAAATCTGGAAATAATAATGGAAATATAATAATCACGTAGAAACATGAAAGTAACAGTTTTCAAATTTACGAACGTTCGATTTTACTATGTAAATAAATAAAATACCTCAGCATTACTAATCCGAACAATCTTCGGTACCGTTAAAACTATTTTCGTTATAATTTTAATACATCGTACTGGACAAATAATTGATATTAGATTCATCTATCGTATCAATAATTATTAATATCCCCAGCGATAAAATTCAGTTATTAAATTATTTTTGTAATATATTAAATTATTTTTAATTGGTCCAGCTACTCGGCGCATGAGCTATGTTGGAATGCAATACCGCTGTGTGTTGCGGAACTGTAGGTCTCAGCGCCGTTTTGCAACTTGAAATTGTACCTCCTATAAATATTATACCTTTATAAAAATATTCATATAAAAATACATAAATCTTTGTAGGAATATAATAAATATCCCTTTTTTTTGATAAACTTGCTAAAAAGAAATGTTTAATATAAAATAAACTAATTTATTATTTATTTTTTATTAAATACAATATTTAATAAAAAACTTAATCTACACGGCTCGATCTGGATAACTGGAATTAATAAATTGTTCTAAATTACTATAAAAATTATTGATACAAAATGATAACTCTAGTTTCGAAAGCTAACTATAATAAATTATAAACATCATGTCTTCCAAAGAATAAATAATATCAGAAAGAGTAAATATTGCTGTATTAAAGTTAATGTTGTAACTGTATTATCTTTACAGAAAAATATAAAAGACTTTAAGCTTATTTAATGAAAAGAAAGAGACTAAGTCGGATTAATAGTTAAAAGAAATATTCTGGATGAAAAAAGAAAACACTCTCCTTCTAAAAGATAAGAAAAAAAATTACAAATATACAAAAGATGCCGATTCAGAGAGATTCACAGTTCAGAGGATGTAAATTCAGTCCAGCTGTTTCCATCATTTTCTATTCAGCAAGAAATATCTCTTTTTAGGAAGATAAATTCTTTGCGAGGTCAAATCAATGCCTACCATAGCGGCCACGCAGAAATGTGGAACGCAAATAATTACATTCTTCCCAACGGTCGGCCAGAATTGCTAATCCAAATTATGATTCGTTGCGGAGTTTTATCATTGTTTTTTTTTACATTTTTAGAATAAGCCGGCCGTTTACATAACAGGTCCTTTGAAAGTAGAAACATATTCTGGTTTGAAGAAATACAAGATCAATGCTTTGTTTTTTTTTTAAAACATGCAGTTTCAGAAATAAACAACGTTGATATAGAACAATAATTAGAATATCAAAAGCGTCAATACCGCAGGTATTCTAGTCTCTCTATAACCTAAACTAGTCATAACCAAAACAAATAAACTCAATGGCATACATTGACAGGTGCACCAACCTAGTCATTAACTACATGTGGGACTACACTATTTTAGCAAATTAAGTTGTTACTCGTCTTTGTTGCTAATTTCCAAGTGATTCTTTTCTATACTTTTTACCCTATTTTAAAACAGATAGGGTGAAATGACGTATTTTAGCGCTAATCAATTGAGCCATAAAAAAATCACTGTTTTTTTTAACAGCCGGACAATATTTACCATTCCTGAGCTCATCTTCAACGTACCCGATCCTGATGCTCTACGACTTGTTCAAAAGAAGTGAGTTTCTTTTTTTCGTACAAATATAGCATTGCATTATTTATTAATGTGTTAAAACCACTTGTGAATTAAAATACGCTAATACACCATAAAGATTGCTGTTTAAACTACATATATTTCAATATTACACATATTATACAATACTAATTTACTCTTCTGTATCGCAAATTATTTTATTATATTACTCCGACACTTTAAGCAATATAAACGATTCTTCACCAGGAACCGACAATCTTTAATAAATTTCCTTCATCGAGCAAATATACATTCTTTATGTAATATGCTAATATAATTTGGATTCAAAATATTTCATCAAAGCCTACTGTAATCTTAATATTAAAGTCAAATAAAAATAAACAATAGCCCTAAGCTATAGGCCTAAATTTTGGTAATGTTTAAACTGATGAAATTGATAATCAATAAAAAACTGTTATGTAATAATAAGATAAAAATATTTATTTATAAATTTTACAAATCCCATTCGGCTCATATTGTATAACTGTCGAATATAAGAAAAATGTTATTATGAACCAAGCATGAACTGGTCACCTACCTATTATCAGTAACGAGATAGTTAGTTCTTTAGTGTTAGTATAATAACTTAATTTTATATAATCATTTTTGACATACAACAGTCATACGATATTTTTTACCGACTACGAAGGATTTTTTTTCCAGAAGATTTCAAGAAAATTACATAAATAATTTCCTGGAAAACTCCAATGATACGGTTAAGAGTAAAGGAAGTATATTCTGAAAAGGTTGTACAGGAAAACCCCAAGGCTCAATCATTACTGTACTATTTCTAATTTCTATCAAGGATATTGCAGACTGCATTGCCCTTCAAGTTTCTTCGATTATAATATTACTTTGATCCGAACGAAAAGATCTGAGGCCGAACCCGGCTGATCCCTCGAAAAATAATGAGGAAAAGATACTGAATTTTAGATTTTCGACTGAAAGATCATTATCGTTCTCTGAAAAATAAAAATTAGAAATTCTAAGAAATTTGTCATTCAACGATTTCGAAATTATAATTTACTCCTTAGATAAGAGATAGATAAGGGATCAAAATAAAATATGTTTGTTGGATTGATACGGCGCATAGATAAATTATAACAATAATCCAGTAAATAATTCAAAATGAAAAAAAAATATTTTTCTCCAAGGCTGAGGAGCAGAAAGGAAAATAATATACTACATATAGGACTCTATCAAGGTCAAAACAAAAGGACCGTAACTTTATTTACTCAACGGGCTGCAAAAGCCTCTTAAAAAGAATTCAGAACACGGCCTTCAAGCTTTAGGCCGGGGCATTCAAAATAACCTAGAATCTGTGTTGGTAAGGGTAAGCCTAAGAATCGACTTTAAATCATAGAGGGAGGTCTTTTGATTTATGCTGCTAAAATTTTCTATTACTCCGCAAATATTCCCTAACCTTCTTATGATTAGACCCTTATGGGTCTATTACAACACACTTAGAAGACCCAAGTAGAACAGAAGACCTTTTCGAATGAATCGGAGAATACTTCCATCACTTAAATATTCCTCTTCTAATACTGTAAATTTACTGTGTGTTGGTGCTCTTCGAAATACTGTGAAGTGGAACTGGTAAAGAACACATATACTTTCATTGTAAAATATTTGTTTCATTAAAAAACTAAAACAACTAACTCTAAATTGACTTTTATTTAATTACATTGTTAAGAATGTCCTTTTATGGGGTCCTTGCCGGATGGGGCTTAATATTATTTATCATTGGGAAATATTAATTATCATTAGGCATGACTATTGACACTTAGGGAAACGCATTTAATAACTTTTTAGTCTGTCTAAGGTTTCATCCATAGCATTTATATAGTAACTTATGAAAACAAAAATAAACAATATTACACTATATTTTAAGAATTATGTTTTCATATGTTCTATTTTTTTTTTCTATTTATTCAAAGAAATTGAGGAAATCGTAAGAGAGCGAAATCCGAATGCATAGATTTAATTGAGCTCTCGAGTCTAATACACTTGTATGCATAAATGCTTTCTCTATTCAAATCCAAAGGCTTGTAGAAGATTAGGAAGTAAGATACAACTCTATAGAAGGTTGATGATTGCTTGTTTTGGAGTTCAGGGTTTGGGAGCATCAAATCTAATATTATTTCAATTTTTCTCCGGATTCTGTTGACAGCTTTAAACAAGGCATCAAAGTAATTGTTATGTCTTAAGTTGTAGCATTTATTAAGTCATGGATTATAATTTACAAACTAGACTCACCAAGGCCTAACTTTAATAATTAATTTAATTTAATATAAATTGCACAAAAATTAACAGGGCTACAACTACTTTTGTTGTATTTACTATGATATGATAGTATTTTAATATGATTTTTGTTAAAAGAAGCATTAATATTTATTAGAAATTATACCACAATGAATATTGAAAAGTGTTAAAATCCTGCTCATTTTTGCGCAGTATAAATTAAATTTCACATGCCTAATTTAATTGAATACTTATTTGTTGATATTGTTTCATAATACACGAATGCGCTGGTTTAATATTTATTGTTAAAACATTACAACACCCGGAGGTTCCTACGTGAGATTTGTGGCTTGGAATTCCCATCGAATATATTTCTAGAGGCCTCAGGTTGGAATTGATCCCATTTCTTTTCTGATCCGAATACTTCCGAAATCTCCCCCCATTATCTTTTGTGAAATTCTAAAAATGCTTGATAATGTTCTTCTAATGTTTGGACTAGAAATTTTGGAAATAAATAGATTGTGGTAATTCTTATTTCAGAGTTTTTTCTGGCTCTTGGGATAATATTCTAATTACATTTGTGGATTTCGAGACCATTTTAGACTATAGTCTCTCAACTAGATCTAAATAATTACGACTCTTAAAAAGTTATTGTCATTTAAAGGATATCATAAGCCTATGAGCTCATAATTGTTATGTTTAATATAAAGATTGTGTTTGAAAATGTGCAGCTTGAAAACCCTAACAACCTTTGGGTTCGAATTCCGGTTTTGGGGAGAGGGCCGTCAGCTTAATGGAGGCAGCTTATAAGGACCAGGCGTAGATTACCTTACTTCTTGTACAACTACCAGGAATCGTCATGTGGTTTCTAGGAATTGCAGTTCCAGGAGGCGCAGTAGTCACCCATTGGTTTGATCTTGGGATAGTCTGCTTCGGGGAATGAAGTACAGGTCGTCCGACATCTGCAGACAGCGAACAGACATAATCCACTGCTCCAGACCGACTTGTCACTGTCCTTGAACGTCGCCGCGAACGTTGTCTGTGCTCCTACTAGCAATATATACCGCAATACCAAAGATCGTCATGGCCTGTAAAGCCCCCCCCCCCAAAAAAAAAAATGTTTCAATTCTCAAATGAGTTATTATGTAATAAACAAGTACCCTAAGCGACAGCTGTTACCTCTGATGAGATTGGAATTTTCTATTTCTCTTGTGCTTTACTCTATTTTAATTAAAATTCAACCGACCTATGTAACTAAATTTCTAATTTTAATTTGTATCTATCAAGGTAGGGTAAGGTTGATGATTTTATATTACTCTACATTAAAAAAATAATGATTATCGATCATTCTGAAATATGTATCAAACTTTTTAGTTTCAGAACTAAAATGGTTTGTTTTGTGACATGTTATATATAGTTTCAATAATACTGACCTAGGACCCTGTCCGCCCTAGAGATGTGTGGCTTGGTGTCCTTGACTTCGAGTGCCGGGGGTCTCTGAGGCCGCTCTCCTTCTACGCTCTCTTCGTTCGAGTTCCAGTAGACCGTACCGATGCTGGCCAGGCACTTGAGCTTCAGGTCGCCCTTCTGGAAGTGCCTCCTGTCCACCCGGAACTCGAGGCCGAGGAGGGTCTCTTCCAGCCCTTCACGATTCACAACCCTTATCCGTGGTCCTCTCACGTTGGAATGATTTGCCTGCAACAGTACCAACATAACTTAAAACTGTTTTATCAACGTATTTTTGAAAAATAAAACAAAGGTACTATATTTTAAATATTAATAATATGCATTAATTAACTCCGAAATTTCAAAAGTTCATGGAAATCTGTCCATTTTGTAGATATTTTTAATTTATTACAGTACATATATTGCAAGGAAGAGGGTGTAGTTTTGAAAATGTTAAAACACTTAAGTACCTTGGCACCATTGTTATCATCAGAAGATAACAAACTGTAGCTTGAAATAAAAACTGGAAATGAGAAAAAAAAAAAGATGTTAAGAATCTCCGAAGCTTCAAAATAAGGGTATGTAAGACGGTACAGGGTTATTTTCGGTGGGGAGGCGTGGACTCTATCCAAGCATCAAGAGGAATTATTGAATACATGGGAGAGAATAGTCCTAAGAAGAGTATATGGGCCAACCAAGGAAGGAAATCGTTTTCGTATGAAATAGAATCAAGAACTTAAAGATCTTTATAGAGAATCTAATATAGTTTCTTCTATAAAAAGAGCAAGATTCGGATGATTAGGCCAAGTACATATTATGTATAAAACAAGGCAACCAAAGCTGAACGTGGAGGGACGTCCGGATGGAGAAAGAGGAAAAGGCAGGCCTAGACTGTGTGGAAGCAGACCTTAGGCTCCTAGGATTGCGAATTTAAAAAGGAGCCGCAGAAGATCGATCAAGTGGAGGAAAATTGTCGAGGAAGCACCGTGTGAAGAATATTGCATGTTAGCCTAAATACAGCTATTTCTACTAACATAAAATTCTCAGATACAAGGTTAAAAATTGTGTTGATTATATTATGTTGTTTTTTTACTAATGTAAGTTTAAAATTGTAATTGAAGTACCGCATTCGGTTCGCCATTTTTATATGATTTCAATTTATTCAAGTTTATAAATTAGTCACAAATACAAAGTTTCAGCACTTTACAATATACAATATTTGAATATAATTTTTGATAGACATTTATAATGACGTTCAAATCTGAAAGAGCTGCATCAGTAGATAATTAGTAAATTTAAACTTTCAGGGGTTACTATATTTGCTGAGATACAAGAGAGACATATGAACAATCATTTCATATTTCATAAAGTCTAGCTCGTGAAAATGGGTATTATAAAATGTTCGCGATCACTATACTATCGATCACTATACACTATACTGTGTATAGGTAAGTAAACGTACATAAAATGAACTACTTTTTCCCATAAAAAAAAAAAAATCAAGGAAACTTCTCCTGATCCGTAGTCTAAGATATGCCTTCGATACAGTCATACATCCCTATCTTTTTTTCTTTTTGCAGTGGTGAATGCGGGCGAATGATAAATTGTAAATCTTTGTAAAGTACTACAGATAAAAAAAAGAAGAAACAAAAAAAAAAGATTCATAGGGAAGTATAAATTAGTACGCATAGGTACCGCAGAGGCCATGAATAGTGTATCAGCTCTGCCGGGAGCTCTCTCTCCCAACCAGGCCTGTTATTTTTAATGCCGGGCTCTGGGTCCCTAACCGGGTTATAATTTACTTTTTATTACATCAGGGTGACTGATATGTCCTTCATTAGGCATTGTTTAATTGAAATTGGATTTTCACTTCAATTTCCCCCGGAATGTTTATAAAAAATGTAAACAGTTTCGTTATCGATCGATTCCGATGAAATGCTCGCTCGAATTAATTTATCGGAAGTCGACTGGGAATCATGGTGAGCGAATGACAATATATCCAAAAATATTGTATCCGGAATTATGTAAATTCAAATTATTAATATCAATACGTGAAAAAAAGAAAGAAAAAATACAATAACTGTATTACTACAGTATCTGCAGGATCATGAATCCAGTGCATGGTATAGACTGTACTGTTTCTATGACGACTGAACTCATTTTATAAAGACCTGTGGCCGTATGCAGATTTAACAGTGTTCAGCTGTGGCGGTTAAATCGATTAATATTTTGAATTATTTACCTTCGACATCCAAATGTGAACCTTCAGCGGAGCAACCCAACACTATAAACTGAGCTAATAACAACCATTGCTGCTTTAATTTTATAAAAAAAATGTAAGCAATTTGTGAATCTTCGGTTCCATTGGTTCGTTACATAAACATTAAAATACAGAATCGTTTAACAAGGTACGTCACCATATTAGCCAGGCAAATTCTTAACCCTATAATATTCTAGCTAATTGATTGAGTAAGCCTAATTTACGTACCAGGCAGTACCATGACCTGAGTTTTAGCTTTGGCTATACTAGAAAAAAACCCATTAGTGCTATATTAGTAAATAGCCATTAGCGTGATTCCGTTTTACAGTTAGCACATCTCTGCATCAGCAATGAGCCTGTCGATGCTGCCACGACTACTGTGTGGCAACCGTACTTTAAAACTCTTCCGAGCCCAGCTCGCCTATAACTGATCAATCCCAGTCAGCTCTAGGACGTTTGGACGTTAATAGACCTTCATTAATTGGCACAATAGTAGATTTATTGTTCAATCGGTAAAGTTCTATTGATTGATGTAGGGTGAAATATTTCGTGACCAATTCAGCATCAGTATATGAATAACCAAATCTCAAAAAGTTCACCTAAATATAAAGCTGACATTAACACCAAAAACTTTACAAACATACAAAAATTCCAGAAAATCAAATTTATATTCATAAATATCAAGAGTGTTTTTTTAGAAGATCACATCTTTAAATTAATATTAAACATAGAAAAAAAAATCAATATCAATGTAACAGGTATTGTTGGAAAGATAATTGTATACCGTTATTAAATGAATGTGATTTCAGCAGTGTAGGCGGCGAAATCTGGATGTCCAATGTTCACATTTTTCGCCAATATTGCGGTGATATTTCACCAATAACTTGCCGAAAGTCCAGTGTCAAGGATTCTACTGCCTCTGCTTTCTAAGCGTAGACAAATAACTTGACAACCCGAGAGAAAATAATCTAATAAGTTTAGATCGCTCGATGTTGGTGGCCATTTAGCAGGACCATTACATGAAATTGTTGGCTCATTAAATGTTCCTTACACGGGATATTCCATAAAGTGGGTGGCCGTATCTCCAATAGAACCTTTAATTGAATGATTTGGTCACAATGCGACGTTGAACAGCGGAGGCCGCTTGTTCTAAGAGAACTGTTTATAGTCTTATGGGATGTGTGTTATCACATAGAATTTAAGTGGTACCAAACCAATCTCTAATTAATCAATTTAGTCGCCCAGGTGGAAGATTATGACGACCTCAAAATTGACGTAAAGCGCAAATGAGTTTCTTGAACAGAACCATTATTTTGATAATCAATTTTAACAATTTGCATAAGTTCCTTTGGGGTGAGTCTATTAACCATTAAATGGCAAATCTAACGAACATTATCAGCTGTCATACAAAAAAGTGTTGTCCACTCAAAGATCCTCTTAAAAAAAACCGTTTATTTATAAGTTAACTGTCTCCTCCATAAAGCATATGTAATCCATAATAATAAAAAACAAGTGAAAATAATTTTATGTTTACCATGACACCGTTGATGTACCATTGGAGCTGTGCAGCAGGTTTGGATGGTCCTGAAGAACAGTTGACCCTTACCAAGTCCCCGACCTGGTACCTCGGCTTACCTCCCTCTATCTGGGGTCCTCTATCTGGAAGTGCTGCAAGAAGAGAATAGGTTAATATACCTATAATCCATAATTAAATAGGATACTCTTATTATATATTTATAACATATGAAAGAAAGATAACTGAAAACGTATAATTATAAGGCGGAAAGTAACGATCGAAAGAAATATCTTAAAATGCATTAAAATGCACACAATGCAGACGTGTCCTAAAATCAATTAAAACCGACGTTTTTATACAAAGTTAGAGCATGTGCACAAATATATCTTAATTACACACACACACACACACACACACACATATACTTATTACATGTGACCAGAATGTTATCATTAGCCATTACATATTAAAATTTTAGATCGCTGCTAAGATGGTAGGAAGCAAAGTATTCATTCACAGATCTCGGCAGATGTAAAGATGGAAGGGAGATGAAAGATGATTCGGATGTACCAATTACGGAACCAATTAACAAGAGAAAGGGTATCGTTAATTGAAAGAGACTTTTAAATCTAAAAACAGGAATTTTTATTAGTCTTCCTCACAAATCGGTGCCAAGAATGTTAGCAAATGTCCCAGGTTGTCTAATAAAAAATTAGGATCGTGATATTTCAAAACACGTTCTATCAATGCTTTGAATACGAGAATAATGAAGACTGAAAAATTTTACTTTATTGAAATTAAATGCAATCGATCATATAAGAATAGAATTCTTATCACTTGTATTCCTTTCTATCAAATCCTCCTCAAAACAAATTTTAACAGGCTACGGAGTCTGTGGCAATTAAATTACTTGTCCATAAATAAATATATTTATTTAATAATATTATGATTGATATAAAAAATAAATTGAAAAAAATCCAATCATTTTATGGAATTTAAATTTAAAATGGAGTATATGGTTCATTAAAATTAGTAAAGATACAAGTTTTTTTTTATTCTAAAAGAACCTGTACCACTACAACTCGTGAACGGGTCTGGGGTTCAGTACATGGTAGATAATGTGCTGTTTCATGGACAATGGTTCTGCAGGGAGGTGATTTAACCTAGATCACGCTCAACCGCCGGATTTTTCCCCTTATTTTAGAAACCCTATTTTTATAACACTTTATAGAGGCTGGTTGAGCCCTAGATCCTACATGATCCATCCCCGGCTGCAAACAGACTAAGTAAAAGTCTTGCCTGCGGCGGGATTCGAACTAAAATTTCCGGCATGGCAACTCAGTGCTCTACCACTGAGGCACTCCGCTCCGCTTGCTGATTGATATAATGACAAAATAAAGTAATCCATAATAACATCAAATCATTATTATCGCTGTACCTCTTTTTCAATTTTTATAACATTCCTATAAGTATATGTTATTTGAACATTAAATGATTTTACGATTTTCTTTTTGTGAATTAGCTGAAGATTAGGTATCTTGTTCACATTTAACAGCAGAGGGATATATACCAGCGTTTTGAGCAATGATAAAGTTTATTATTTTAGCTCATGAACTTCTTACTCATATTACCAAAAGGCTAAACCATATTCGGAAACGTTACTTATGTGTAAACAGTTATGTGCGTTACCTTGAATAAGGACATGGTCACTGAATCTCCTTTCAAAAAAATAAAATGTTAAAACTTTGATATTTTTACCAAGAAACCTTTTTGGAGCGAAGTGGCTCATGGTTAGAGCGCATAGTTCCTGTACTGAGGGTTCCGGGTTCAAATCAGGCTGTGGGAGATTTTATTAAATTTCTACACAGACGCATATGGATTCTTTGGGATCTAGTAAGCTCCTGCGGATATTCCAGCCTCTTTTAAGAGGGGACCCTTAATTAGGGAAAACCAAACTTTTGGGAAAAATCACCTCCCTGAACAACCGTTTTATTAGAAGCCGTGCAGACTCTACCATGAACTCATTCATTGACCCTTCATGAGTTTTAGGGATACAGCTTTCTTTATTTAATTTTTTTATCTTAATTGTTTGTTATATAGCCTCCATTTATTCATTAAAAATACTATACTTTCTTAACCACGGATATTTTACTTCTCAGCTAATGCTGGCAGTCTAACCGCTTCTCCTTGGCCACGGTTGACATAATCATCAACGCTAAGAGACTGCTTTGCATCAAATGGTAATAATTCAAATTTAATGTCATCCTACCCTTTTCTATCCGACCCCTTCCTCCCAAACCACGGTCGATAAGTAATTTTCCACCACCGACTCTGAACAAACTGATTCTAAACACTCCGAACTAAAACAAAACAAAACAATTATAAATGAATTGAATAACTTAGCAGCATTTAGCGGAGTAATATACATCTTATCAGAATAGTCAGGTATCGTTTTGACACCGCGTTCCCATTTTAATTTTATAAGATTTATGATTAGCGATAATAATCCTGATTTAAGGAGGGAATATTCCCCTTTAATCTCTTTGGGCTAAAATGCTTTTGGTATTTTATGGAGTTGGGTTCGTTTGACCTGAATAGCTCTCCAGAGGGAGGTTGAATTTCAGTAGTGCGATAATAAAGTATGCGAATTAATCTTTGACTAACGTTTAAGAATAGAATTTCTAATAAAAATTACTTCTGTATAAAATTATCAGATGATGAGTCGTAAACCTTGTTTGATTTCAAAAACTAATTGATAGCTCCAATTATTTCAAGTAGCATAAGTATAAATTATGCAAATATACATTATAAAATATTTACAAATAAAAAATTTCACGAATATGACTTTAAGTACTCTTTCTTGAAGAATTTATTTGTGGCTTAAGCTTCATCAAGTTATGTTGTTTTTGAATTGATTATCAACATAATTTTGAATTCTATAGAACGGTTTGGGGGGGGGGGAATTGAAGACAATCATTCTTATATTTCTTAACTACGTAGCTATCATTTTTGCTTGTTGAGAGATACCATCGTTTTATATATAGATATGTTTGCATTAAGATAGGTTGTACGTTGCCCTATATAAGGATGTTGTGTTGGCCATAAGGAGCAGCTTGTAGAGCCAACTCCTTTTTTACGACCCATACACTTAACCTCACCATTAATGAAGTTATTCTAGTCCGACAACACATGCTTCTCTGTAAGTTCCCTTTCTGGCGAACTTTGTTCAACTTGAGGTTTAATCATTTTATATTTAGGGTTTGAGTTTTAAGTCTCCGAGCTCAAACTGTCGATATTCTTAAGTAAATGAAAACTCTTTTGTTAGATATTTTACTTATGTGTACATTTCGTCAATAACACTGTATGTATATACTTTTCTTAACTGCTTGTAAATAATTTGTATTGTTCGTTCTCGAGATTCAGTCAATTATTTTAACTTCCTTTAGGGACATTTCGAGGCTATGTTGGTCTCATAATGATGCCTTACTGTGAAAAAAATGAGTTTTAGTGAAATATGATAAATATTTAACACATTGGTAAAAAAATAAAATTGACACGTGTACAATGTACTTAACCATTGATGTCGAAATAATATTATCAATTCAATCAAAATATCTGTTCAACTCTATATTTAGACTAATGTGTTATTTAACATAGTTCACTAAAAGCCTATTTTTCACTGTAAGGACATGATCAGGAGAAAATGGATGAGGAAATAAATTTGAAAGAACTAAGAATATAAACATATAAAAATTCACAAAAAATGATACAATATCCAAAATTTAAAAACTCAAAAAATACTGTATATGTAAAAAAATAATAGTCACAGTTTCAAAAGTACGGATAATTTTCTGGCCAATAAGTAAAAAAAAATTGAAAAAAAAAACAGAACTAATTTTTTATTGATAATTTCAGAGCGGTTCATCCATCCTCTATAAACTGGAGACAAACCGGGCTGTTGATTTTTAACTCGGCCTATCTTACCTATCAGCATAATTTTCGGCCTAGGAACCGCAAAAAACTAACTGTTGTTAAACTATAATTTCGTCGTCATTTTCACGTGGATTTTGTTTAAAAGTACTGAAAAGCAGGAAAAGCTTGAAGTGTGTATAGATGAAGCGCGTTGGCTTGTCGACGGCAGGTGACATCGGAGAGCTGTAGGTGCCTATCAGCGATACACCAGGCTGCAACGGAGGTTCTCAAATATTCAGCTCCAAACGTCACTCAATAGTCGCGATTTAGCTTCAATGGATATACAACTGTCCGATTTCCAACTACATCAACTGTACAAATATACTCGTACGTTAGATGTTTTATATAATTTAAAAAAAAAAGTTATTTGTAAGTTATTTAAGTTAAAATTATAACAATACAAGTAAAAATACTGAATGGAGAGACCTGTGGTGTAGTGGTTAGCGTAATAATGTACTATGACCAAGATCTCGGGTTCCTATTCCACTCTGGGATTTTTTAAAAGGGAGTAAAAATTCTTCTTTATGCCGGCCTTCGGAAGGGACGTAAAACGGGTGTCCAGATTCTGTTTGATTACAGGTAGTCGTTAAAGATCCTAATTAAAACTAGATAGGCAAAATTTATTAATCCCACGCTTGCTACATCCGATCACCCATAGCAGCATGAAATGACGTTAAATGGACAAACAAAAAATATTCTGTGAGAGAGGAAAATAGTTGACCGGAAGATCTAATGAATGATGGAATTAGTTGGGGGGGGGGTGCAGTCATAACGTCGGAACTAATACAAAATAAGTTTTCACTTATTTGGTGTTAATTTATGACTGCACCCCCCCCCCCCCACCTAATTCCATCCTTAAAAATATACTGAATGATTCATAATGACATGGATAAAGAAATGTAGAGAAACCGCCCAGTGGCAGTAGTCAAATGAAAATAATTTTTGGTATGAAATGTTTTAAAACTTTTTTAACCAGTTATTATATTATATATTTTTTATTTTGCGAATATATATTTTCTCATATATTCCATTAAAAAATTACTTATCCGAATTATTTGAAGACGTAGATATGCTATTATCAGGCAATGCCCCTGAATAGAGGAAGTATACAGTTCAGTCACGCTGTTACGTTGTGCGGGTCATGTGTGGCTGACTCATTGAAGGCACCAATATTTAGTGTTGAAACAATACGAAACGTAAAATAATTATTACTTTTAAATAATTATAAATATTAGTAAACTTTACATTTACTTTGCTATTTTAGTTAATCGATTGAATTTATAATATAAACGAAATTATTTATTCAAGATGATAACATGCGGAGGATTTATAGATTAATATCAGGGATATTATCGTTGAGTCAATGCTGACGTAATTAATATTTTTACTATAGTTGCTTTAACATTTAATTTTACATTATTGACTTGGTCGACAATGTATCAGTTATAATCAACAATATAGTAGTAATGTAATGAGTTATGTAGATCATCTTTTTTTTCCTTTCAATGTAAACGTTTAAAGGATCGTTTATTTACTGGCACATTCCATACTACCATATGCTATGTGCCTTTAACTACCTTTTAACAATATGAACAAAAGATGTGGTAATTACAATATATACGAAAATATTATTACTTATATACTTATACAATTAACAAAAATTATTATTATTATTATTTATAATTTAATTTTCATTTGCACCTGCGCAATTGCGCATTCAGCAAATTTGATACTAGTGTTTTTCACCTTGATTTTCAACTTGAACTTCTTTATGATGATGGAGTAAAAATATAAATATCAATAGGTAAGTAGGTCTCTTGGCCAATTTCTTTTTAATCTTTTCCTATCCAGTCCAGGTAACAGGGAGTAGGAAAGCGGAAGAACGAGTGGGTTTGGGTGATATTGTGTCGATGAGTGGAATGTCATGTATTTGTTATGAATATATGATTTTATAGTGGGAATGTTCATGTCGTTGTGTATGGTGTGATTCGAAATATACCATGGTGCATTAACAATTTTTCTGAGAATTTTGGACTGTGTTGTTTGAATCTTGTGTATGTGGACTTTTTTTGCTGAACCCCAAAGTTCTGCTCCATATGTCCAAATAGGTTTCAGTATGCTATTATAGATAAGTCGTTTGTTCCGTAAGTCAAGTGAAGATCTGTAGTCCAGCAGATGTGATAGTTGTTTGTACCGTCTAGTCAATTCTTGTCTCTTTAATTTTGTATGTATGTTCCATGTAAGTCTTTTGTCCAAGTATAGTCCGAGATAACGTACATAATTTTTGGAAGGTACTTCGTCGTTGTCAATTTTGGCTGCTGGACACGTAGCTTTGCCTAGAGAGAAGGTTACATGGCTCGATTTCGAGACGTTTATTCTTATTTGCCATTTATAGAACCACTTTTCTAAATCAAATAAATGATTTTGAAGAGCTATAGATGCTAAGTTTGGGTCTCTGTGAGAAGAAATAATAGCTGTATAAATTATAAAATGATTATCAATGTTTTATATTTTTTAAAATTGATGCCAACTTTTCAAAATCAGAACTGTTAATGAATTTAGGGAATTCGGGACAAAATGAATTGTATGGATCGTGTTCAGATACTGGACAAACTTTTCCTCTGAAAATTGATAGAAATAATTAATTTAAACCTTCCCTTTCATACATTTGGCAGTCATAAATTATGTACTTAAACGTCTGTTCTTCTTTGTCTATTGAACATGTAATGTCGTCGAATACCTGAAATCTCTTTATGTATGATTTGGTATGTACATGTTCGGTTAAAACCTGAGTTATTTTGTAATTTGTGGATTCTATTAATTTGTAGTTATTGGTTGTCAGTATTGGAATGAACCTATTCAAACTAAGATATTTATTTCAAACAGCCCAACGTTTGTTCCATCTCTAAAATGAAACTACAATAATAAGGAAATAAGAATCTCTGCCAAATTTTTCATTCTATATTATGAGTCGGATTCGTTTCTAGATCATTAAATATTTACGGAAATCCTTTCCGAAGGACGGCGTAACTAAGGATTTTTTACTCCCTTAAAAAATCCTAGGGCTACGAACCCGCGATCTTGGGTTTAGTAGTTTGTTACGCTAACCACCAGACCATAACGGGTGCCCGTCACTTGGTTATATTCACAATGTGTATCAATCCAAAAATCAATTACACTGTTCAAAATTTATTATGTAATTTAAATAATTTATATGTACATATAAGTCACACTTGCCCCGTGCATTAGAATATTCAACATGCACCCGTTATCGGGCATTGCCCCTACTAGCGGAAGTAAACAGTTCAGCCACACTTAGTTGTTATGCGGAAAGTGTGTAACTGACTCTTTGCAGGCGCAGATATCAATCGGTGAAACTTATTATTATTAAAATTAATATTGATATTACGTTTGTATTAATTAATATAATGCTTAAAATTATTATTAAAAAATAGATGTACATGATAATAAAAATAGAAGTATATATAGTTTAATATCAGGGATATTGTTACTAAATTAATCCTCAGATAATAAAATCTTTATTTATAACTCTGCATTTTACTTTGTTAACTTGGTTAATAAACTAGTAGTTATAGTCATTCCTAAAATAATAATTTAAATACGTCAAAGTCAGATATTCTGTATATAATAATATCACATAAATCATGTTATAATATTTTCTATTCCAATTTTTTAAATTAATTTCCTAAAGAGATAAAAATAATAGAAAAAATATCATAACACTTTGAATGGATATTCGTTGTTAAACGATTGCTGAGGTCATGTTAATCAAGAACAGTGTGCATTTAAGGGAAAATGCCCAATTACCGTTTAGTGATTTACCTTCGTTGATGCGGATTAATTTAGTGTATTGAGGGGCTAATTGTTATTTAAAGAGATAACTGTTCCCAGAATATTGTTACATTAACAGAATATGAGGGGGTCGTACATACCTCCGGCATTAATAAGGGATCACTTATAAATTAGATTAATTAGAGTAATTTTCAAATCATGGGGAGACCCCAGTTTGAGTTAATATTTTTCTTCTCCTACATAAAGAATGACAAGATGTTCACTTTCTACCCTCTATATGTTTTTACTATTCCTCTATTTCTTGCCTTTTGTTAATTTAACAGTAATTCTTCCATGAAAAATTTTATTTAACAATAATATTACAAAAGAGGTGGAGAAGGCTCCTTAGAATTGGTCATTGTCTTTTAATCTATTAAGATTCGATGTACATGTGAAAGGTTATAGTGTGGGTCACATATTCAAGAACCGCAAATGTAAATCAATGAGATATATGGTATACCTTGGTGGGATTTTCAAGGCTTGTATTACATAGATATATCAATAGTACCATAAAAAGGTATTTAAAACATGAATAATGGCAGAAATTTTGAATCCATTAAGAACACAGGTTGACAAGGTTTTCTTCAAAAGAAATCTGATTAGTGAATCTAGTGCAGTTATTTATAAGGAGTTCAGATATTTAGTCAGAATTTTTCCATCAGGCATAGTTTTTTTGTGACAGCTACTTTTTAAAATCTGATTTTAGCGGGGTTTTCTTACCTGTCATAGGAACCTTTACCTCATAGGTATCGATTTTATCCAAGCTGTATTTAAGGAAATTTTATTTGTAATATTATGATGAAGCACCATAAAACAAGGCTGTACAGGTTCATTCATGTTCGGACATGCTCAGACCTGTTCATCTAGCATTGTAATGTGTCAGTATTGAGCTGACTGTGAGTTTGTTCAGTAGTGAAATATTTCCTTCCTTTCTTTTCGGTGTAATGTGTATGTAGTGTTTTAGTGATTGGCTTTTTCATCATGCCAAGAACAAGTGTAAATCAGGTAGACAGTTTTTTGAATGGATATTTGTGGTGAGCTGACCTTCAAGTCTCAGTGGCGAAATTTGACCCAAATTGTAAAGAAGTGTTATCAACTTTACTTTGGCTGTCAGGTTGGTGATTTTGATAAGAGCTGGGCCCAAAATACATGATGTGTTTTGTGTGTTAGATTGCTGGCTGGGTGGAAAAATGGTACACATCTTATGCCATTTGCAATTCCCATGATTTGGAGGGAACCGAAGGATCATTTAAGTGATTGTTATTTCTGTTAGACAAATATTAAAGGAATCACATCCAAAAGAAAACATACAGTTAAGTATCCGAATTTGCAACCTGCATTAAGGCCTGTCTTACACAATGAACAGTTCCATGTACAAGTATATTCAGATACGACCTTAGATGATAACTCTGAATCTGATCTCAATGAAACTTAAAATGCTTCAGTAGACAATAAAAATTATCCTACGTATTAAGCCAATACCCGTTCATCAGAACGCAATCAGAAAGACCTTAATGACCTGATTCGGGATTTAAATCTGTCTAAACAGCAAGCTGAAGGCTCAACTTCAGTTTCATCCACCGGACTCAAAGGGTGGAATGAACTCCAAAAAGAAGTAAGATTATGTAGTTATCGTAGCCGTCATAGTGATTTCAAGGACTGCTTCTCTGAAGAAAATGGTATTGTGTTTTGTAGTGATGTTTGTTCAGTTATGGAAACTCTTGGACTTCAACACCGACCAGAATGAGTGGCGACTATTTATAGATTCGTCTAAAGTTAGTTTGAAGGCTGTGGTGCTACATATTGGCAATGTGATGAATTAAAGGTCATTGCGTTATTGCTTGGTTTGTAGCTTGGGTTGACCAAATTTTGCTGTTTTTTGTGCCTTTGGGACAGCAGAGATAAGAAGTCTCACTATGTTACAAAATCATGGCCTAAACGTGAATCTTTTATCTCTGGCCAGAAAAATGTGTCATATGTCCCGTTAGTGAATCCTGAAAAAATATTGTTACCTCTATTATGCATTAAGTAAGGATTGATGAAAAATTTCGTCAAAGCTATGGATAAACAGTTTGATGGATTCTTGTACTTGTAATCGAAGTTCCCCAAAGTCAGTGATGCTAAACTGAAAGAAGGAATTTCTATAGGGCCACAAATCCGGTCATTAATGGGTGATGAGCATTTCGAAGGACTGTTAAATCTACTGGAGAAAGCAGCCTGGGAGTCTTTCAAAAGTTTATGTTTCAATTTTCTTGGAAACTCTGAAGTAGAAAACTATCGTGACATAGTGACTGGTCTTCTGCATTCTTATAAAGCTATGGGATACAAAATGTCTTTAAAAATTCACTTCTTGGAATCTGACTTAGACTTTTTTCCCGAAAATCTTGGAGTTTTCAGCGATGGGAACGGTGAGCGTTTTCATCAGAAAATTTCTACTATGGAAAAGAGGAACCAAGGCAAGTGGAGTTCCAATATGATGGCTGATTACAGTTGCACCAAGAAGAGAGACGTTCCAGATGCAAAATTTTCCCGAAAATCACTATCTACCACATTATAGGTAAGTGAGAATAAGTAGTTATAATTTTAAGTTAGATCGATTTTTATCGAATATTATAAAAGTTCAAATGAATATCTCACAAAACTCCTGCCCGATAGAGAAAAACTAAAGCTATATATGAATTCAGCACGAAAAATACTTCTAGAAAATGTTATTTTAGCTCTTGTCAAAGTTCATTCATTGAAAAGTTGATTTTTGATGACCAGTGTAATTTGACTTACTTTACATTTTCTCCATAGATCTTTTTTATAAGAAAATTTAAAATAAATAACAACAAACATTATAAAATGAAGAAAAATAAAATAAATAATCTTTTAGTCGGTCATTTAGAGCATTTGAAATAATTTTTTATTCGTGGGGTTTATCACCAACCTTTAGTCAAAAGATATAATAAATAATAGTATATAATAAAAAGTTTAATTTGACTACAATAATAGCGTAATGTAACAATATTATATAAGTCTAAAATTTAATAACATAGTCTATTGTGTATTACTATTATTCTGGCCTCCACCACCAATCTCTGCGATCCTGTGCTATTCTCCTCCAATTTTGTACGCCCAGCTGCTTTAAATCCTCCACATCGTCCGGTCATCTGATTCAAGGGCGTCCTTTGCTTCGTTTGCCGTCCTTTCTTTGCGGTACCCTGTGGTCTGGCAATCTTTTCACATGTCCTATCCAGCTTATTCTGGCTCCTTATTCCTTCTTCTTCTCCATACTCTTTATTCGGTTACTCCGCCTCATATTCTTCTTATCCACGAGTAGACCATAAATTCCGATTTTTCGGCCAGGGGCAACGTCTCACACCCATTCATGACTACCAGTCTTACTATGGTTTTGTATTGTAATTGCATTGTTTTAGAGATCGATTTAAACTGCAGCACTCTTGGCAGTGAGGAATAACATCTGTTTCCTGCAGTTATTCTGGCTCGTATTTCGCTCCCTACTTTTTTATCAACTGTAACCGCACTTCCCTGGTGCTTGAATTCGGTTACTCCTAAGTGTATAATAACAAGAATAACACCAAATAATAATATATATATATACCTAATAGTTGATATTGAGCCAAAATAAGGTTACACATTTATTGATCGAATTTCAAGGTATTTAAAATCAAATTTGCATAATGCATATTTACAGATGGAAATGTGATATAAAAGAACAATAAATAAATACATACATTTCTCGATATCAAATATTTTCTTATATACGTCAGCATGCACTACAGTATTTTCCCAAGATATACATATTAGTTACTCTATAGTCTGATAAAATGGTGCATGTTCACTATTCAAAACCATGAGATAAATTGTTTATACATTAATCCAAAATATCTGAGCTTATAATAAGTTTTTGATATAACTCACTGATTAAAAAAAAATAAAATAAAGGAAAAAAAGCTTGTATATGTAACATATGTTTTGACTTTTATTATCATACACCCAAACTTATCCTGATAACATAAAAAGGAAGAGGAAGATATGGATGAGAAAGGAGCATACAGGCCTATTGATCTCAGAGGATTAGAGCATATGTAGGTAAAGGTGTTGGAGGCTAGTTGGGAACAGCAACTATAAATCCGAAGGCTAAAGTTGGACAACCGCAATCCAGAGCTCCTACACTAATACCATAATTATCCGCAATGCCCCTCCCGCTTCTAATCTACATTTTAATTGCTTTTACTTCCTACTTCAAGGTACGCTTTAACATCGTGTATTCCTCTTAAGGCCAAACTCTTTAACCAAACACTTTAACCCAATATTTAGGCAGTAAATGCTCCAGTATGAATGTTTTTTTTTTTATATGGAGGATTAACGATTTAATATGAACAATTCCAACCTACCATAACATCTGTATCAAGTCAATTCATGAAGAGTCTTGCGTTCAGTAAGTGGTAGAGACTGTACTGTTTCTTGTGCAGCGAGATGATTTGTCCTAGATCAACTCAGCCATGTTTTCTCTACTTCAGGTACCCATTTTACAGAGGTTTGGTGAGCCCCAGGGGTGTCCCAGATCCCATAGAATCCATACACGGAAGGTGCAGGTGGGCAGCAAATTAGTATCTTCTTCGAATTTAAAATGCAACTTTGGGCTCCTATAGAAATTGCGATGTGCACGTCTAGAGGCTCTTGCCAACACTGTCGCTTGATGTCGCCGGAGCGAACCAAAGCCGGGCGACTCCCTTTTGTTTTTCTCTCTTCACTTTTATAACATATGTTTTCAAACTTATGACAAATATTAGACTTATAACTAAACAAATACCTGTTTATCTATTAAACAATTAATATAAGTTAATTAAATTATTGTAAACAATTATGAATTGAACGTTTAAATTATTATATCAAAAATAAAAACAAATAAAGAAAATGTTCTTTCTTTAACAAAAAAAATGGTTAAATTTTTATAATTTATTAAATTTCATAATAATTTTTATGATTAAAATTAATAATCTTTTATAAGGTTACTACGTCATCTGACCTTAACAGGATAACTAATACATGCGATGTTAGTCCTACTACAAATTTCCTGGAATAAATTTTGTTTGTAGGTGATTAAATATGACTCCCTGGCATAACTGCTAAATAACTTGTATTGTCACTTTATTAATTTCTTTACGTTGATATTGTGAAGAAGTTTATTCGTAAAACCTATTTTATTAATAGATCTGATCGGGTTGTTCAGGTTTAATAGGTTGATTTAGATTGAACTGTATTATCATTATTATTTTATTGGTGCTAAGTTAGTGACTCTTGACCTCTTCTAAGAATATAATGGTTTATCTATTGAACTCCATTAATTTATTCATCCATTAGTCCATTAATTTTATTAATAGGTTTATTTTAATATTATTAGGTTTATACTCGTACTTCCGTTTCTGTCACATTAATTATCTAATCAACAATATTATTTTTTTTGTGTGTTGTTTGGAAATAGTGAACTAATTTGATTTCTATTTTAGTTAGGGTTTGTATTTGTGTATAAAATGTATTATAAGAAACGGTTCATAAATAAGTTAAACAATTATGAAACATAATTACTTTAATTATTATTTTTGTAATTATGGCTGCAGGACAAGACAGAACCGTTTTGCGGAGACTGCTAGAGGAGGCCTAGACCCGCTAAGCGGGTTGTTTTGCCAAAGATGGTGATAATGAAACACTTGGTAATATTTTACTTTTATGTAAAGCTTATCTCACTACTATTATTTTTAACTATCCCTTTTTCGTGTTTCCACTGTACACTTCTAAATGGTCATAACATTCCTTTATAATATAGGAAATACTATATTTAATTGATATTTATATTTTTAACAAAGGACCTTTGCTGATTCTAGTTTTAAAATCCTGAGTAATAAGTCTCCAAAATTTTAAATCTATATAAATAAATAAAAATACGTGAATAATGGAAGGTTGGAAGAATTATGTTATAATATATGATCGGTATTAATTAGCGAAAAATGCTATTCATATTTTTATTAGTTATATTTACGGAGATTTTCAAACTTTAAGGTAGTAACCTTTGAGGCACTCTGCTATCCAAAAATGCATCATAATTTCTAAGATAAATTAATATTTAAAAAATCAATAAAAAACATTGAAAAAATAAGTATAAAAATAGTATTTACATAAAAAATTATATACTTAAAAGAAGCTTTTAGCTAATTGGCTAACCAGTCAAATGGCTGTATGGAATACACCAATGGCACCCCTAATGGGGAAAAAAGGAAAAAAAAAAAAAAAAGCCAGTCAAACTAATACTTCAATATACAGATGAACCGACCCTTCTATAAATCTTTTACTATTTCCTCCGAGATGGTGAAAAACTAATGATCGATGGATGAACCTGAATTTTCTCTACCTCTCCTGCTTTCCCATACGTCCTTACCCCGGACCTTTCAGCCAATACCGTTAAGCAAAAAATATTCCGACTTCCACAGCATATTCCAGTCAATAACATTATTACTGCTATGTTAATATCATCTTATAGGTTTCCTTCTGTGTTCGAGAGGGAGAATAAGCCGGAAGAAACAAATAATGATTAGCAAATATTAAAAACCAGCAGGAAATAAATGGAATGTAGAAGGATGTAATTGATAGGCAAATATTTTCGAGCAAAAGCTAACAGGCTCAATTCTGCATTCAACATAAAGTCTTCTTCTTTGGCTGAAGTAACAATAGTTAATTCTAATTGCCTTAATTTATAAAAGTTGAATAGTTATTGGCTTGTTTCAAGGGTGTTGTATCTAGCAGGGCATCGTTATAGAAATTTTTAGCTGGTGACAAAGATAAATTCATACATAATTCATATCTCCCTTCCACCCAGAGCCGAAATTATCACATCCATATCTTTCTGCAGGTATATAGACATACTGCAACAAACTCATATCTAAAAACATCCTGCATTGGTTAATCAGAAGGAATCTCTACTCTTTTATGACCCACATGTCATGTTTCACGACAAACAGTGAAGAAACTAAACGAGCTTGGATACGAAGTCTTCCCACATTTTCTTTTATCGCCCTACTTATCTCAAACAGATTTACTACATCCATATAATTTTGGACTACATCCTTAAAAATTTTGTTTTCAAATTCTCGAGTCAATTTTCAAGTTTCGGTAATCATTTCATCCAGAAATAAATATGTCTACGAACATTATCGAAGTATGAGTGATATATGTTTGTTGATATGTTCATATCTAAAAGAAATATATCCAAAGTATTCACATTTACCGTAAGAAATTGTTTTCTCACGATAGCATGTATTTTTTTTTAAATATTAAAAGGGAAACGAATGAAAAATTAATACTTGTGACTCATTTCATGGGACAACCTGCGGAATAATTACCGATAATAAATATTAGATCGTTTCACGGGAAATGCCCTTTTTCAAAGGAATGGTTATTTATTAAACCAAGCTTATGAAATTAAAACTTTTTTGATCGAAATGTTTACCTTAATTTTCCTACATTTTTAACAACTTTGTCTTAAATTTGTAATGCCAGAACTGAAATATTCAGGGTTTGTTATGAAACAAGTTTTTGACCTGAGAAACTTTACTTTTTTTTTAGAAAGGAAAAACTTTAACTGAGGAAGCAGTCCACAACTATCTCTGTGTCATCTAGTAGAAAAATCTGTTGGGTATAAGGTAGGTGTGGAAGGACTTCATTACCTCGTCTAGTTTTCCCTTCCTATTAAGAGCATTGTTTTTTTAAATTAGGAAAGCACGAATACGTTTTTTTTTTATCTAGGATTTCGAGCTAAATGCATTTTCGTTGATAAGATTTGTTCAAAAATAATTCTCTGTTTGAGTTCGGCAGAGCAAGAGGTACTTAATGATGGTATTTCAGAAACAAGTTGGGAGAGTAATTACTGAGACGAACAAGGCAGGAAGATGCGCTAGATAAGGACGGGCTGAGTTATGGCAGGTGTGCTCAAACTCAGGCCAAACCCACCCCCAAACCCACCCCCAACCCCCCCCCCATACGTCGGCTATTAATACTCCCCAATATGACGGGTCTCGTGTGTACCTTCCTCGGGGGTGTCTGTCTCCAGGATAAATGGAGGCGAGGTTGCCAAGCGCCGATGTCAGGAACAACAGACGATTTTTTATAAGATAAAGATCACCTTATAGTACTGTGTGTGTACGTGTCGGACATTTGATAGTAATTAATGTTAATCCTTAAAGTGCGGGCTACTCTTGGCCAATGCTGTCCTGAGAGAATGCGCACTTAAGCGCTAACCGTAGCTGTGGACTGTATACTTATAGCTCGTGCAAGCTTTATTATATTATTAGTTGACTTCAAGGAGGAACTAATATATTACTATAGTATTTATTATGCATCAGATTGTAACATAACAGAACTTCAGATTTTCAAGTAATAATCGTCGATTAAAATTAATAAAATTTATAATTTATATTATTTTTTTGTTTATTAATTGTTATAATTTTTAAATAATTTTATTTTGAAAAGAAAAGATTTGTCCAGGGCCGGGATTCTAATCCGGGTCTCCCACGTCTCCGTCGTGGTGCTCTGCCAACTGAGCTTGCCTGGCTCGTACCACGGTCAGACAAATCCATATCTCTTCACCAATCCCATATCCCAGTGTTCTAGCAATTTGCGATGTATACAAGGGAAAGAATGTTCATTAAACATTAATTAAATTAGGATCTTATTGACTTACGTCAATGTATTATTTATAATATTTTTTATTTAATTTTTTAATTAATTGTTATAATTTTAAAATATTTTTATTTTGAAGAGAAAAGATTTATCCAGGACCGGGATTCATACCTGGGAACGTGGGAGACCTGGGTCCCACGTCTGGGTCGTGGTGCTTTGCCAACTGAGCTAGCCTGGCTCGTACCACGGTCAGACAAATCATTCTCTTCACCGATCCCATAAATGGATTTGTCTGACCGTGGTACGACCCAGGCTAGCTCAGTTGGTTCGAATCCCGGCCCTGAACAAATCTTTTCTCTTCAAAATAAAAATATTTAAACAATAAAATTTATATTGTGGTGTCATAAAAATAAGAATAAAATTGGAGTTCTCAACTATATGAGGTCTCGAACGATTACGATATCAATAATACATACCATACAATTTATTAAGATACCTGTTCAATCTAAACCAGGCTCTTTTCCTATTTTACCTGATCTCCCTCGCTGTACCAGAGCCAGTTCCCTCTGTAGATTAATTCGCCAACAACTAGTGGGACAAAATCGCCATCTAGTACACCAGTACACATTGGACAAGTACGTAGCACCGACTAGGATAGGTGGCATGTGCTAAAGTCATCACGGCATCATGGAGTAGACCTCTCAGGAGGTAGCCAGCAGGGTGGGTTCACCAAAAGCCATTCACAGATGGACGTAAAAACAAACAGTAATAAAATCAGGTATTTCATATCTTAGAATATGTATATCTGACACCTGGTTAGACTTGTTTATCATTGACTTATCTTAGAAACCCCTTTCTTCCCCACAATCACCCACCCCATTTTTGTCCTCTCATGACTTAATCTAAATTTAATACAATATCCAAACTCCAGAAATCCTACCGAAAACCATAGCATTTCGCAACCCACTCCGGAAAATATATCACCTTCCCTCGAAATCCTGAATTGGAACTTAATTTATTCCTGTTCCACCATCGATTCAATCATTGATATACTCACTGCCAATCTCAAAAGCATCCTGGATACCCATGCCCCCCTCAAAACTTTAACCTTCCGTCTCCATCCTGCTCCTTGGATGTCTCAAAACATCAAAGACCTGCAAAGGTAGCTAGCTATCTACGATCTGCTTGTAGTTCTGGCAGAAGAGACGGCTTATTCAAGTTTATTTTGTCAAACATAACATGTTATATGTAGTACGAAATGGAAGATGAACTGTTACAAACTTATACAGAATTATTTCACAATTTAAAACTTTTACGGATCAAAGGTGAATTTCCGGCCGGTGGAGAGCGAACACGTGTGATCTTCCAATAGCTTCATAGCTATTTGCAATTACTTGCTTCGGGATCGAAATTCGACCTTTAATTTTCTTTCTTTTTTTTATATCGAGCAGCAGAGTCCAATTAGCTCAGAGATCGTCCGCTAATTGAGCAACTATCGCCAATATTCAGCTGACAATTACAAAACGTAAGTGACCGTATGATGAAGCAATTAAGCCTTTCCCGGACGAGAAATCTCCCATGTTTTTAAACCATAGATTTAATGATTTATGTGTGTATGTGTGTGTGTAGGTTGGTATATTAATATAATAAAATATGGGTTTTTGTGTATTTCATATGCCTCAGGCATATGAAAATTGACGTGTACCAAAACCCTTATGAATATACAAGATAGGAAGGGGAAAACCGGTTCATGCAGACGGCCAGCTGTGCGGGTAATGTATAATCAATTCCCGAAGGCGAAGTTGATTTGCATTGATTTGTTGTGTACACCGACTATAATTAAATTATTGTACAATCGATCAGACACATGTGTTATATTGTATTTCATGTGTACGCGCACGTCTGCGTGTTTATGTGTGTATGAATTAAATATCAATTGCCAGCTAAGTAACAAAGAATTGGTACTAGAATCAAGAGAAATCTTATACAATGTATAAACACACATACGAGAATGAGGAGATTACTGGGCTAATGAAGGCTTGTACTAAATGAAAAATTCGACTAACATAATAAAACAAGTGATATAATAAACTATATAAAATAAACAATTAAATCAATTTCTTAATTACTGATCAAATTATTTTTACCTCTAAGAGATAAAATTATTGTACTTTCTTTATAAATCAAGACGTTATTTAAAACAAACTTCAATTAATTTTTAAACTTTTAAAAGACTGTTATTAAATTAATTAAATATTATTTAGGATGTTTGGTCTAGCTATACGCTATTTAATTTCCATTAATTTGTAGCCAATTATGTATTTTATACATATTAATTAATAAAAATATCTAGGTCGAATGTAACGTTATTTAAACATGAAAATGTTATAATTTAAACGTAATAACAATCTCTTTAATGACAAGAGAATGAAATAAATAAAACCGTATTCAATCTGCAATCAACTGAACTACGGACTTTTTTTTAATGAAATTGACTTCGTTTCGGATTGCACAAGTAACTAATTGATATAAACTATAAATCTTTTAATATTTATATATTAAATATTTTTCCGTAACATGAGTTTGAAACTTCTATAGTCAAATAAATGCCTTGAATAATGTAAATTTGTGTGCTTTTTTACTGTATAAGGTTAAGCTTCCCCGAAAGTTCTGGGTTCCAATTGTGGGAACGTTAATTGACAGGGTAACGTTAATTGAGGGAAAACCTGGCGGTTGAGTGTGATCAAACAAGATTTCCGCACAACCGTTGTCCTTTAAACAGTACCGACTCTTACGAGACACTTAATGGGTTGTAGTGATAAAGCATTTTTAATTTTAATTTTCATAAAATTTTTGACTACCAATAATATGAATTTATCAAATAATTGAACAGATTATTCGTCGTAAATGTCTCCTCTTAGGTACTATTTTATGGTGTAGTAACATCGCTGACTCATAGATAATATAAGAGAGGAGTGAATTGTTGCCCACTAAATCAGGGATGACAACGGCTAAACGGACATCCAGAAGTGACCGGAATGAAGGAGGACAAGAACATGCATACAAACAAAGAGCCTACTCCCCCCTTCCCCCTCCATGCATATTCATAAAGGGAAACCTCTGTCAGCGGCTTTTCCATATTTACCGAGCTCTCGTACACATTTTCTTTTCCCTTCGTCCCTAAGAAATCTCTCCTCTGGTGTTATGTTTTCAAATGGTGGATACGTCGTTAATAAGACGGTGTAAAAAATATAATTTTCAGCAAGGGAGAGAAAACGGCTCAAAGAATCTCCATTTAGCACGGTAATTAATTATACGGGACAAATCCGTTAATTCCTGTTATCCTTTAATTAATCCCTCCCTAAATGGCCTTTTCTCCCTCCCCTCCCTCTCTACCTATTCACAACTATTTCAATTTTCGATCAAAAGGAAAAGGATTAGAGAGTGATAAGAGATTAGCCTGATAATGAATAGCTGCCCTGGATAAGAAGCTCACAAAGGAAATTAAAACAGGTTACGAGCTTTAGAAATTCTTTACAGCCGCAATAAAAATTAAAACATTACACCTATACTATCAGGATGAGGGTAAAACCAGGTAGTTAAATTTTTAAAAACGGATTAAGATGAAACGAGTTTTTAAAATAATAAAGCTAACAAGATGATTAATTGTTTAAAATAAAACAATTTTTTGGAAGGGGAAAACATATGAGCTCGCGTCTTCGACATGATCGTGACGTATTGCGCGAGACTGGCGACATATACCGGCCTTTGTTTGAGTTATACGATTTGTTTTTAGTCTATTTTAGTTTAAAGGTTAGAATTCCATTGATATAAGAAGAATTATATTTAACAAATAGGTCTATTAATAGTTGTATAATTGACAAATTAAAACATCTATAACTAATTGATTTTTTTTAAATATATAATTAAATTAATTTATTTATATACATAAATATATTTTTTCAAAACCCCTATATAAAAATGGTTCTGTAGTTAGCAGGTTCTGCATATAATAGTTCTGCCTTATACTTAAATATTGTATTTTAAGACATTCAGTCAGTTACGTTTAATCTGATGTTAATTTAAAATAAATATGATGGCGTTGTACCAAACTTATAAATATAAAGAAAAAGTAAACTTTAAAAAAATGAAATTAATCAATAAACATTATGATAAGAAAGAACATTTTTAATCCAACAATTTACTACATTTATGAACAGTTTACAATTGTTTTAACTTTGTAACATTTCTTATTATTTTTTCAAACATTATTAGCTATTATTAAACATTATATTCTGTCATTTCAGTCAACATTTAATACATCATCAATGACATATTCCGTAATTTTCAACTATATTGAGGCTTTAAAATACCCGACCAATTGTTAAAATCAGACATTGCTTTGATTTTTAAGAAAGGTAGCCCATCAAAATTAGATAATTACCGTCCCGTAATATCTATCTTCGCCATGATTTTCTCAATAGCTCTCAGAACCCATTTAAAAAGATTCTTCGACGAGAACCAACCAATAGAACAAGCTGGCTTTCGAAAGGGCTTTTCTACAATAGATAATCTCCATGCTGTCAGCCAAACCATTGAGAAATCAAATAAATACCAAATCTCGATTTATTGTGTATTTATATACTTCAGTAAAGCATTTGATACAGATATTAATTGATATTCAGGCAGAATTACCTTTCGCCTACAGACCAAGAAGAACCACACTATTTTTAAAAACATCGAAGCATCCCATCTATTTTCATTCCCGTCTGACCAGAGAATCCCAAAAGCCACTATTTATCTACCCAGGCGTCCCATCACCAAAAAAAAACGAACGGAATAAAAAGCAATGTTACCGAAGAACTATTCATTCCAGAATTATCAAAAATTATTCACTTCCGAAGAACTCAATTTTCTGAAAACATTCAGACAGCTTACAGCACCTTTTAAAAGGCAATTATATCTGCAGCACTAAATTCTAAAACGTCAAAAACCAATGTTGGCTTTAAACCTCCCGAAGAAACCCTGGCATTAATCAATAAACCAGAAAATCTCAAACAAAAAAGAAATAAGTCAAAAGAAGAAAAAATATATTATAATCTTATATGCAAACTTGTGAAATATAAACTTCGTTCTGACCTAAAAAGACACAACCAGGCCATTGTCAAAAATTGTATTCCAAAAAAATACATTCGTTAAAAAAGGTACGAAGTAGATGGCTTTTAAAACTTAATAACGGAAAAGAAGAAATTCTAACTAGTAGAACTCCAATAACCCACACTGCTACAAAATTCTATAAACAGCTATATTCTGAAAAATATTCAAACCAATTTAGACAAACCAGCGGAAACGAAGATAATAACGAGATGTTTGAAGATTTTCTGGAGGAAGAAATAACGAAAATAATAAAGGAGCTCAGAACAGACAAAATGCCTGGGCGCGATATCATAACTGGAGAATTAATTATCATAGCTTCGGAACTAATTGCTCCTATATTAATTCAACTGTTCAATGCAATTATGTATACTAGGGAAATACCCGACCAACATTGTTTTGATTTTTAAGAAAGGTAGCCCATCAAAATTTGATAATTACCGTCCCGTAAGTCTGATCTCTATCTTCGCCAAGATTTTCTCAGAATAGCTCTCAGAACCCATTTAAAAAGATTCTTCGACGAGAACCAACCAATAGAACAAGCTGGCTTTCGAAAGGGCTTTTCTACAATAGATAATCTCCATCCTGTCAACCAAACCATTGAGAAATTAAATAAATAACAAATCTCGAAATATTTTGTATTTATAGACTTCAGTAAAGCATTTGATACAGATAGGCACTAATATCCTATCAACAGTCTAAAACGTCAAGGCATTAATAAACAGATTTTGGATGTTCTTCAATATTGGTATACCAACAGCCAAGCGAGAGTAGTTCTAGACTCATATGGAGAGGATTTTCCAATCGAAAGAGGGGTTCGTCAGGGCGATCCTTTATCACCTGATCTATTCAACGCGCTTTTGGAAAATGTTTTCAGATACCTTCACTAGGAGAATTTTGGGATAGACATTTATGATGACAAACTGTCAAATCTGAGATTCACTGATGATGTACTTCTGATTTCAGAGTCACCATCTGAACTGAAGAAAATGCCAGATGAAGCTGGGCTGGAGATAAATTTTAACAAATCAGTCTTGATGACAAATGCCGAAGAAGAAATATTTCTCGGTACCAGCAAACTCCAATGGGTTAAAGAAACAATCTATCTAGGGCAACTCATATTATTTGCAGATAGATCCAAGAAAGAGGTGAATAGAATGATTAAAATAGGACCGTCCAAATTTTGGTCACACAAAAATATTTTCAAAAGCAACATGGCCATACATCACAAGAGAAAAGTTTTGATGCTTGCATCATTCCTTCTTTAACTCACTAATGCCAAGCTTGGAGTCTAAATAATGATATATCTAAATCCCTAGCAATCACTCAGCGTGCAATAGAACGAAGTATGTTAAGGAAAAGTAGAAGTGTGAAAATAAATAAGATAGAACTACGGAAGCTGACTGGTACGCACGATATTCTCAAGACCGCATCTGATCTTAAATGGCAGTGGGCTGGACACCTTGAAGGAATAGGACCAACACATTGGGCCAGGGCAGCAACAGATTGGTATCCAATACACCGCACCAGGAGAAGAGGGAGACCAGCCTCTAGATGGCGGGACGACATACAAAACTTAATCGGAGTCATATGGTACCGTTCTCCTTGGAACAAATTGGAAGAGAGTAATGTCCAAATAAGGGCCTTTTTTTTCTTTTCATTAAAGAACTTTTTGAATTTATTTATTGTATTCTGTACTAGTATTTGTAGTTTGGAACTTATTATTTTGTCAATGTACATAGAAGTAAGATGAAAAAAAAAAGAAGCTAATTATTATACTAACACATTAATTGATATTCCCTTTGATATTACCTTTCGCCACCCGACCAAATTAACGTTCTTAACCGTAAGATGTGTTTAACTTTGAAACAGAGTTTGAGCTACGCTCGGCTGAGCTTTAAGCTTATTTACCGGCACATTGAGGTAAGGGTTATATGCTAAAATGGCTTAGCTGTGATGTCGGGGCCCACATCCTCAGCGATATTAGTACGTACTGCAACCACGCTAAGCACACTCTATCTTATACTCCTTCCCTGGGGGCTTAGGCAGCAAGGTTACCTCAGGTAGATAGGATATGACATATGCCGGGGCACTAGAGGAATGTCGACCTAGTAGTTACTCATGAAGATACATAATTATAGGATTAATCAGGTTTGATTGACGAGACACTAAAATAATTTTTATTCCTAACTATAATGACAAATACAAATAATTGGTGTTTTTTAGAGGTTCACGACTTAAAAAATAATATAAAACAAAGAATAAAAGTTTTACTATAAATAAAAATGGCTTTATTGGAAATAATATTATGCCATTAGTGGCATAACTGCATGATATTAGTGGCCAATTCACTGTACCATTACGTTGATTTATTTGCTAATCAAATATTTCTTTGAGTAAATTAATTGTATTGTTTGATACGTGGCCTGTGGCTCTGTCCTATCGGGACCACGACCCAGCAAAATAAATGCCAGGCAATTAAGTCAAGTGCGCGATCATAATTTTGGTAATAAATTTAAATAATTTTCAAAAGTTGCTAATATACATATATAATACATATATAATATACATACAATAAATTGTCTGTTTCATTGCCTGGCACAAAAATCATGCTTGAACTTTAACAGTCAGAAACAAAATCTTGAAACATTAATGTGTACATCAAGATTTATCTGGTTTAGGTCAACAAGTTCTCTTAGATAAAAAGAAATGATTATTTGAAAGCCAACGTTTCGACCCATATTGCGGGTCTTCTTCAGGGCTATTATAGAAGGATCACACTTGACACTTAAGATTTATCAGGTTTGTAACCAGAGTAGTAGTTTTTTTTCATCATCACACCCTCTCGCACGCACGCTGATACTGGAAATAATTATTCTGAGAACTAAGAAGATCAAATTATCCAGAATAAAATCTCTAAATATCAAATAAAAATTTGCCAAGTAATTTGTTGAAAAGACAATTTCTAAAACGCAGCTACCAATTTACAAAAGGTTCCTGAATCTTAATTTCATGAATAAATTAAAAACTTGAAAAAATATATGTGGAGTGTGATAAAAAAAATACAATTTGAGTTGACAAGGGTTAGAAGGTCATCATATCCAAATTCGGGTTCAGATTTCCGATTGATGGATGATTAATTTAATCGAACAAACTGTCATCCTCATGATTGGGTTAATATAATATTTACATATATGTGTATATGTTTGTATGCATGTATTGACCAAGGTATCTGTCCCTACCTCAAAGCTGTTAATATTATTTTTTTATGTATGAAATATTTGTATGTAAAATTATGTGAGAGCGAAATATTTTGTATAGAGGCAGGTCATGTGTGAGTGGTTATGATGTTACCTAGACCAACTATTAAATTAACTAGTACAGATGGTGACTTGATCTGAAAATAATGCAGGACTTCACGCTTTATTTATAATACCCTTTCAAATAGTAAACTGTTCGTGTATATTGGATTTTTGATGATAAATGTAGACACTTATTAATCCTCATTCAAAGCATTTTTTCCGGATAACCCAATACAATTGTAGCCCTTAACTTTTCCTATCGAGGTATAATTATAATAGGAGACTTTAACGAGTACCTGACGCCGCACAAGCTTGGGGCCGCCATTTTAAATCCCATCGAAAGGACAACCCATTCAAGGTTTTTTGAAGATCCTAAAACGAAATATTATAAAGTCACTAAGGCCACTGAGAAACTAACTTAGGAGGATGGACAGCGTGTGAAGGTATTTAAAATACGGTGTTGTGTAAAATGTTGGAACCAAAAAAGGATGAGACGGCTGGAGAATTTAGGAGATTGCGCAGAATTCTCCAGAATACGAACCTGGTTAATATTACTGAAGTAATAGCGTCTCGAAAATTAAGATGGGGTTGTAAATTTGCTGGACTAATTATCGAAAAAATTCCTAAAAAGCACTGTCCCGACTGGTTAACGTTTGCGGGTGGTAGACTGAGGCGTAGGTGGGAGGATTGGGTAGTTGTCCGTGGACGGGAGTTTGTAAGGAGATATTGCTATCGGCATCGAGCATTCAGGTTCGATATGCCTTAATATAATTATTATTAATGGGTAGTATTTGTATATTTCTCTATAACCTATCATGAAAACCTTCCTATTAATATAGTATTATATATATTTCGAAAGATTGAATACAATGAATTTATTAAAAGTAAAAAAAGTGACAAAAGAGGTTTCCTTTTCTTATGAATATCGACAGTTTAATCACGAAGACTTAAATCACCAACCCTAAATATAAACTGATTAAACCTCAAGTTGGACAAAGTTCACCAGGAAGGGAACTTATAGAGAAGCATGTGTTCCCGGGCTAGCCCAACTTCATTAATGGTGAGGTCAAGTGTGTGGGTCGTAAAAAAGCAGTTTGCTCTCCAAGCTGCTGTCTAAGGCCAACACAACACCCTTATATTGAGACACATACAACTTAACCCATTCTAAACATATCTGTTTTTAAGGTATATTTTCTCTGTACTTAAAAAAAATTATAGCTATAAAGCTAAAAATAAAAAACAATAGGTGCCTCCAATTTGCTAAGACTTTTTTAAAGTCCAATACGGATTATTACTATTATTCCAATACTGAGATAACCTTTTGACACATTAGCCGATAATAAAGTACAAAAACTATTGAAGTAGTACCACTTATAGCCCACACAAGTTATGGGCAGAATCACTAAGAATCTCTTCTAATAATTTGGCAACATTTTTTTTTTGAGAGTCAAATTTATATACTTTTTTAAGCAGGGAGGTGATTTGGCACGCCCAACCGTATGGCCTCATTAAGGGTACGCACTATATGGTGGCCGGGTGAGCCAAAGAGGGTTTCTAGATCTAAGGACGTGAACAAACTGAATAATTTAACTAAACACAACTTGGATATAAACATGCGACCTACAACTTAGCTTTTCGGCGCTCTTCTGTTCTACACCTTTAATATTTGAAATGGAATATTTATATGGAGGATAAGATGGTCCAAATGTTGTTAAAAGAAAATGTCTACTTAATATTTATGAAAATCCTACCTGTTCCAGACTTCGTGAAAGACATTCAGAGGTAATGAGTTAGTGTAAATATCAGGAATTTCTTACCTCTTTAAGATTATATATAGTGGGGTAGCTCAATGGTAGAACACTGAGTTGCCGTACAGAAGGTTTCGGGTTCCAATCAAGCTGTGGCAGATAATTTAGTAAATCTGGAGACCCTACTGGGACTCACCAACCCTCTATAAAGCGGGCATCCTTAATTGCAGGAAAAGGCTGGTGGTTGAGCTTGATCTAGTTCAAAACTCCTCTCTGCGTAGTCTCCACCAAGTACTGAACCCAAAACCCTTCATGGGTTGTAGCGGTACAGGTTTTTATTTAATAGTAATGAATTATAGAAATATAATTTCAGGGATTTCAATAAGGCCTGACATTCGTTACATAAATTATGAAGTAAAAACGGTAGGCAACCAAGACTTATTATTTTTTTTAATGATTTTTTTTTTCTGAACCTCCTTTATTTTATGAAATTACAATTACAACATAATTTTTTTTTATTTATATATTTCTTTTATTTATATATATTTTTTCAATGATAAGCATTTCAGTCGATTTGTATTGGATACCCTGTTTATGGTTATTTATGGGACTTTAAATGTGATAACTATAGAAGGTAATCAAAAGTATAAACATTCAAAGCAATAGAGAAAGAGATTTTATAAAACATTGTTGGTATCTGTTTATATTTTAAAGTGGTATTTAAAGTCCGTAGATCTAAAAAACTCGTTTATCCTTTTAATTCATTCTAATGATAATTATTTTATAACAGAATTCAAAAGGTATATAGTGTTAAACACATCAATCTTTGCTAAGTTCTACATGTTAAAAACATAATTTTTGAACACATAGTTAAATTAATTAAAATGCAAATTCTTAAATATTTCGATACATGAATAAATGGACTTCCAAAAGTAACAGAATTTTTTATTTCTTCATTATTATGACGATCCGAGAATTTCAGATATCAAAATAAGAATATTTATCGGATGTAGAGACCTATCCTGCAGAATTTTCAATATTTTTTTTTTACACGAACTCCTACCAGGAAATAAAATAAAAAATGTAAAAGTTTAAATGTAATTGAAAGTAGACGAAGTATAAACAAGAGCGATGTTTGGTTGCGGGATCACTGTAATCCCAATAGGGCCTGGGTTTGCGGGCAACACTATCCAAGAAGGGGGGGTATTGGGAAATCGGGAGGGGGAATTGGGGAAAGAGGGAAAAAAACGGACAGAGTTACAGGGAAATCTGACCGGGTCGAGAAAGCACACAATGCCAGTTTGTTTTCCCAGTCGAGCTTTTCCGGCGAATTCATTCTGCCTTGATTGCTAGTCGATGTTCCTGATGAATTAAATATTCAGCTCTTTTCTTCTTTTTTACCCTCAATAACAATTGCGATCAAATGAGGAAATGGTAGATCAACTTAAGCTTCCATAGCAAGCATAAAAAGAATGTAATATAAATAAATAGGAATAAAAGACTTAGCAAGCAAGGCCAGTGGTTTGGTGCCGATACTTACATCCCTCAAGTTGAAGAAAACAATCCTCCCGTCTTCGATTTCGGTCATATTTAAGGACAAATACATAAGTAAAATATGCCCTTTAACGATCCCGACAACTACAGATGATGATAGCGCAATTTTGCATGCCACGACATTGTTCGGAGGAGCTTAATATTGGGTCGGGTTATTTTTTATTATTATATATTATTTCACTAAAATAAAATCAGCCATCTGAAATCGAAATACATAATTTACTTGAAAATTGATTCGTTGCCAATTCGATAGATTATGACGGCATTGGAAAAAAAAGCACTACATCACATGAAGACACATCAGGACTTGTTCGTGACTGAACTGATTCTAAGACAACGGTTATCTACGAAAGTGACTTGTCCGAGATCATTCTTATTTTCCCCCAGTGACCCTGTGACCCTCTCTATAGAGTTTCGGTGAGCCTCAGGATCTTCTGCAGATCCCACGGGTCTGGCTTTTAATGGGTTAAATAAGTATTCTGCAACGGCCAGATTTGAAATCGGGATCTTGAGCACTTCAACTCAGCTTTCTAACACTGAGCTTCCCTGCAATAGTAAATAGAGATTTTCATAAATTAAGTTCAGACATTAGTAATATTTTATTAAAATGGTTTGGAGGTAAAACAAACAGATCACTTCGCTGATTTTTAATTCTTTAGAAACAACTTATATATCCTACATTTACTAGGACCAAATAATATATCATGTATAAGGAACTGGTGAAGGCCTGTCATGGTTTATAAAAGCGAACCTTAGCGAAACTAGCGTAGAAAAACCCTTGGCAGATGTCAACGGCCGCCAAAGAGAAAATAATGTAAATTACTGAATACCTAAATATAACTGCGATATTATTTGTGTCAAGTTATTATTACATTAACGGTGTCAAATTATTTGTTACATATTGGTAAATGAATAGGAATTACAGACATATGGCCGATTTCGTAAGCATGAAATCAATTATTTGTTTCCAACCAGTATCACAAGTTTACTTTTGTAAAATAAACATATCCATAAAACTTTATTTAAGCTTACTCATTGAATACGTGGCTTAAAAACTTGCAGTGCGGAAGTTGAATGTCTGCCACAACGAACTTCTGAAGTGACCATTCATCATTGTATATTTCCCTTCGGATCATAATCCTATAGAAACTCCAGTGATTTTTTTTTTTTTCATTTAACAAATACAATCCAGAACGAATTTTAGCACATCTTAACAAAAATGTTTTATCGAGTGTTCCTATAACAAATATAGAATGAATATATATCCTCGTATCAACGCTGGAATAGATTTCTAGGAAAAAAAAATTGACTTTACTCTACACAAAAAACTAAACTGATAAAAACTGATTGTTTATTGACTTAGTGTTCATTTAATTAAACAGGAGGAAGGAAACTACTCCTTTGTCGGCAGCTACCAGTTTTTTATAGAGTTGAAAGCACAGGACTACGGCAATAATATTGAAAGGTATCTAGCTTGCTAACCATCAATAAATATTCACAAATACAATGGTAAGTAAATTACCTAAATAGAAAGGTTAATAAGTTTTTGCTATCTTCAATTTCTTAAAAAGCCATACAATTAAAAAAACTATACCATTTAAGCCATGAAGAGTCTTCGATGCACTCCATTTTTTTGCCTGAATGCAATTTATACTAGTCATCATTCTAACAATAGATAACCTTTTGAGACTTGTACCGTCAATAAAGTATGATAAATAAAAACATATGAAGTATATTTCTACAGCCCCGATGAATAAGTGGTTAAGTCAAGTTTTCTCCAAAAAGAGTTTCCTGTACTTAAGTAAGCGGAATCGAGTTTTCACAGCGAATGAGAGGCCAAGTCATGCATTGGCTTGAAAAGGAGTTATTGATTATATTACAACTCCATTTCAAGCCAAAAACTACGAGAATGATACGATTCCGGATATCTGAAAGGAGTCAACTCTCTCTACACCGGGACTGTAGATTTAACAATCGTTGTTGGTAGAGACTGTTTGTGAGGCAACGTTTTTTGATGGAAGGTGATTTGACCGAACTCTCGCCACGGCTCATTTCATAGAGGTTGGATGAGCCCTACAGAAGAGTCTGTAGATACCACTAGGCCCATCTAGGGCTGTTAACAGATTATAACATGTATCTGCCACAGCGGGATTTGATCACGGGATCATCTTCGCAATAATTTAGCTCTAAAGACGAAGCTATCCCATTCCCATTAATTTATATATTTTCTATTGGTATTTGCATACTAAGGATCACGTCAAATCAAATGTCCTTTTTTATTTAGCCTCAATGTTTGCCTAGTATTTCGTCATATTTCGCCATTGTTGATCATTACTTTCCTCCGTTCATGTCTTTCCAGTCGTTAGCTTTATTATAGTTTTTGTTATAACCGCTGGTGAGCATTTAGTTTCATTCTGTAACGGTTGCATTCCAGAATACCCTCACAAGCAATGCCCATCTTCTGATAGTCCCTTTCTACCTCATCGACCCAGGCAGGTTTGATCTTTTCTTTAAAATAGGTAAAAATCTGATTCGCCAATCGTAATGGTTTCATTCATTGCTAAGTGGCCATAAAATGTAATTTTCTTGCTCCTCGTGACATAAGTATGATTAATTATTATATTTTTAAGAAAATATTTTCTATCCAATGTTCTAAATTATTATTCAGTTCTGGGAAGCACTTATTATGACTTAATTGTCAGTCCCATCCTTCATTCCTGACTCATCTGAGAGGAAACTCAGACTCGGCTCACTCACTTCCCATTCGCTCGAAGGAGTGAGGCATTGAGTATTCCGGAGGCAGTGGGAGCCGGAGCTAGTTAGGATAATGTTATTAACAATTAATCACAAGGTCTCATCAGCTCCACTCCCAGCCTTTGATTAATAAACAGCCAGAATCTTACTACGAATTATTGTTTAATATTGTCGAGTCCACGAATCTACTAATTAATCCTGGTTTATTTGTTTAAGATATTCTAGAATTGTCAAATCAGATATTTTCGTGCTTTTCAAGGAAATTTCAAGCATTTAAAAGTTCTATTTTAGAAATTAATCCTGGAAATGAAAAGTGGTTATTATTTAGTATTTAATCATAACTTGTATACACTAAATTCCTTAACATCTTAGATTACATGGGTTTGGTGTATGTATTGTACCCATAAACACCCCATGGTCTGACACTCAATTCATCAAACGAGCTGACTGTTATTACTACAATAATTATAGTTATTTTTACATCAAATTATTATTTAGTTTTTTTTCAAATAGCACAAAATACTTTTAAATGCTGTGCTTTGACCGATTACTGACAGCTTAGAGTAAAATGGCAAGATAAATACTTCAACTAGCACTTTGATTAAAATTATAACAACAAGGTTACATAAAGGATCACGTGTTTTATACACTCACTACAACCATTAATCTTTTATATCTAAAATGCAAGAAATATGGCGTAAAATCAATAAAAAAAAATTACTTAATAATTGTTTTTTAATAATTTAACTACTAATTTTATTTATTTTCCATAATACCTGGGTTCAGCTTAGAAGCAAAAATGAAAACTCTAAAGACTATGAAGCATAATAATCGATAGTTACCACAATAATTACTCCATTATATAAACAAAAAAATGTGACCAGAGTTTTTATTTTACTATTATATATAATAAAACAGGGTTATAGTAGGCGAAATATGACATATACAAAGTTAAATTAGAAAATAAAACTATTAGTATTAATATAATTTCAGATGTATCAAAAATAATAGTTGGCACCATTACTGAATAGATTCCCTACGTATGTAGGATATGGAACCGACATATTATATATTTGCATTATATATTTATTATACTCATTTTGCAGTACTGGAGTTTTAGGAGTAAAACCCTATTGTATTTGGGAGGTGTATAACGCTGAGTTGCGCGGTTTGGAGTCCGGCTATATCAGATTAATTGTAATCTGTAAACAGCCATAGATTGAACCTATGTGATCTGCATACCCACTTGGCTCTCACTCTTAATTCAAGGGTGTTCTCTTAATTGAAGGAAAGCCTGGGGGCTAAGCGTGATCACGGACAAATAACTTCCATGTACAATAATTTTATTAGGAACAATAACGACTCTACATATACTTTACATGGGAACAATACGAAATTCCCTGAACCGTATACCCTTCATTGATTCTAGCGGTACAGGATTTTTTTCATTATTAAAAATCTGAATCACCCCCTTTTAATATTTATGGCGAAAGTTTTCAGAACAGAGAAGTGTATTCTTCGGTACGCTACTTGAAATAGAATATCTCGTATATAGCAAGTTATAGAGTACAACAAGCAGGGATAAGAGATTTAATTTGTAATCCGAAAGGAGTAGGACTTGTAGCGGTGACAAGTTTGTCACGCCGATTCTCCGCTAATGGGGTTAGGAGAGAGAGAGCGAGGGATTCCTAACAATATTTGCAGGCGGATCAAGTTAGCTAGGGAGAGGCGCTATCATACACGGAATCAATTCCCTCTAAGACGGTTGTACAGCTAACTCCCCCACGGCGGAGGATTGTAACTTAAATCGCTTTCTGTCACATCCGGAGGAGTAGAAATGTCGAGGGATTTAGTTCCCGTCTAATAAAATTTTCGGCTAGCAAAGTTGGGTATACATATGCATTAGATTGGGGGTTTAATAATTATATAAATAATATATATAATATTTTAAAAAACTACAAGAGTTAATCGGCTGCTATAAACAAAACCTAACTTTATTAGGTTATACTTTATATCTCACAAATATCTAATATATCTCACTTTATAAAGTAGCAAAGAAAAAGGCTGTATAAAACAAATAAATTTAATATTTGATTAAATAAGGTTTCTAAATTGTTTTCTGATATTTCTAATCTGTAAAAGTAATAAATAATAATAATTATGTTAAAACTAAATACAATAATAATATAAGCTTACATTATATTTCGTCTAGAAGGAATTGGTCATGTGTATGATAACTCGTTCCCCTTTGTGTTATAATACTATATTATTATAATATGCATTATAATAAAACCTGTACCACTACAACCCATGAACGGGTCTGGGATTCAGTACAAGGTACAGACTGTACTGTTACATGGACAACATTTTTTAGAGACTGGGTGAGCCCAAGGAGGGTCTAGACCCCACATGATCCTTCTCCGACTGCTTATGACGGAGTGAATAAAAGTCTTGCATGCGGCGGGATTTGAACCAGGGTTCCTGGCATGGCAACTCAGTGCTCTACCAGTGAGCCACTCCGCTCTCTAATATATAATATTAATGTACTATATATTATCCTAACAAGGGAAGTACACTCTGTCCGCCAAACAACGGGCCCATCCCCATTTTATAAACAATACAGCTGTTCATATAATTGTACTAAAAAATGTACTTTATGTTTAAGAGAAGGCGCCTCGATATCATTTTAAAAATTGAAGTTGGCCTTAGGACTATTTTGAACCCTCCACAGGGAGCCTTTTTAAAAGAAGAATACCCACTTAGTATTGTTTTAAGACAATGAGTATTTTGCATTTAAATAAAAAATAATTTTTTAATGGATAAAAGAATACTTTATAAGAAAAAAAACATGAAATAAGTCCTAAAATCGAATTACTTGAATTAGATGTAGGTTTTATATTATAAATCGATTCATTTCATTTTTTAAATTTAATTCAAATTAAATATTCTTTACATTCTTCAAAACGGCTAATATAAGCCAGGGACATTATATTTGTGATTTTTCATTTTTTTTTTTAAATATCTGTCATTTAACTGATCGAGCACGACGAAAGACTCAATAAAAAGTAGTTAATATATCTGCTGCTAAATTGCATCGATACAATATTACATCATTAGAACGTCTTAATATATTCAGGGATATCTTTATATTGATAAATGTACCGAATTTCATGTATACCCGTAATTAAATTTTTTAATATTTCCGTTTATTTTTTTTTTCAAATTATTAAAGGTATCCCCAATAGATTATTTTTATATATCTTTTTTTATTTAAGGATTTTAAAAAATGGTTAAGACAGAAATAAAATGAGAACGTACTCAATCAATTTTATTTTAGGTATTAGTCAATTACGCCTTGATTTGGCAATCATTTGGAATACTAAACCATCACGGCCGTCAAGTCGTGCGGGCACTGTAGATTCAGCCCCTTAACCTCACCTACCGTGCTGAGACAGCATCCTCACGTGGTCTAATTATGCAATTAATTCGTGTCAATCACACTGTGTATTAAGTTATTAATACGAGAAAAATATAAAGTTTGTTTAATTAAAAACATTTTATTTAGGGAAAGATGAATTTTAATCTAAAATATTGTTAATTTATATATTACTAAACAATTCTCAGTATGAGATTTTATTTCCGGAATTCCTTCTTTACGGGATGGATCTAATATTCCTGCGAGTCTCCCTGAGCATCGCGCAATTATATCGGTTTATTTAAGAGAAAAAATATTATCTTAGGACCGGAAGCTTTTCAAGAGCAATTTTCTTTTATAGAAGCTTTGAAAGTAAATAAATTATATAGAGGAAGCCGTGGACGGTATTCACCGCAAAGTGGATTCTCCTAAACTGTTGATACCTTACCTCCTCGCTCGAATCATTACTGTCTTCTTGATTTAACATGATTTTTATTTATTAGTATTTGTATTTTTATTAGTAAAAAATAAAACTAGTTTAAGAATAATAACAATTTCAATTACATTAACATTAAGTTATCAAACTTTACAGAATCCAAAGCCAAGTTTTCTTTTTATTGTTTATTGCCTTAAGAAAATACTTCTTGAAAACATTCTGAAAGAGGAACAAATTTAACAATTTACGTTTGATTTTTCGTTGTTTTACTCTTTGAAATGTCGTAAGTATGTGGATAAAAAATGTTTGATTTTGTGCTTTATAAATTTGATTATTAATAATTACTAACAGTATTTAAATTTTAGAGATGATTTAAGCACTTCGATCACTAATTTGGTGTAATATAATTGTCGACGTGCCTGAAGAAATGATTCATGCAATCTTTCTTTACATAGTTATAAATAGCTCTTTGTAATCCTTATTTATCCATTTATTTTAACTAACTGTATATACAGACGTAAGGGCATCTAAACTGTACATGACTGTACACAGAACAAATTAAAATAAATAAGTGCATGTTAATTTCTTTTCTTATACTAAATACAAATTCACAAATTTAATTTGAAAATTCAAAAAGCAAAAAACATTCCGAGTTCATAAAGACACAAATAAAGATAAACAAAGTAGTAATAATTTAATAGGATAGGGATAAACGCCCAAAAGAAGAGCACTGTTTTATCGAGATAAAAAGTTATTGTTTTTTTCTGGTTCACATTTTAACTGAATAAATTGTTTAAAGGGATTCTGTCTGTTTTTTTTTATTTCTTAGGGGGAGGGGTCGCAGAACACATACAGGTAAAAAGGCGTGAACTTAAAAAAGTAAATGTGCAGGGGATGCTGACGAATTGTTTACCGATATTTTTATGAACTTATAAACTTTGAGTATCAAAATTTTGAATGTTGATATAATCCTTGTTAAAAAAATTATTACTTTTCTCGTAAATGTTGAGATTTTTATTTTTATAAAAGTTAACCAAATAATAATTAATTTAGTAAATAGTTAACTAACTTATTTAATTTACTTTGGACTATAATCTTTAACTATATAAATTTTAAATGGTATCAATTCTTGTGGGGACGGTGTTAGATGAAGTATTATGATTAAATAATATTTCGATATACTGTGCTATATATCATACAAGTAATGTGTCCTTTTAAAAGTGACAATTATGAACATGAATTGTCAGAGAAAGAGAATAAGAGAAATGACGGTTCAAAAATCAAGGTACCAATCTAATATAGGTGCAGAAAGGGTCGAGGAGACCTGCATAGGAGGGCGGAACCAATTATCTTTAATAACTAATTATGGCATCCCAAAATAAAATAACTAAAATAATAGCCTATTAAAGCAAATAATAGACCACATATAAAAAAGCAAACATAAAACAAAACAAAATAAAATCTGAATTAATAACTCTTTTAATCTTTTTAAACTCTATAAAACATAGCAACTGTTTCGCTCTAGAATTAAAATTGACATAAATATATTCATTAAATTTTAATATGAAGTTTATTTATTTTCTACCTAAAACGAATATTTTTTTAAAAAACTAGGAGAAAATTATTACCATAACCATACATAATTAATAATACATTATTAAAATACTGAATAATATTATAAGAGAAACTGTTGGGCAGGAGCAGAATATGTGGAATGAAATAGAGACCAGAATCAATCAATGGTTTGGCCATCTGATGAGAATGAGAGACAATAGATGACCAAAGAATCTCTTCGGATATAAACCAGATTATAAAAGAAAGACAGGAACACCAAGGAAGACATAGATGGAGGATGTAAGGGAAGGAATGGCTGCAAGAGGGCTGCGAGAGGAAGAAGAAGAATGGGCTAATAGAAAGAATTGGCGGGAAAAGCTTTTGGTTATCGGGATGCATTGATTGAAAAACCCGAAAAAATAAAAAAATAAAAAGGAGAAAATTACATTTATTTAGTAAGATATTTGTAATATTAAACCAAGAACTTACTTAATAGATAATATTGTATTTAATAATTTCGTAAATTTACAGTATAAAAATGTAAATGCATTACTATAAATATGTAAACTCTTTGATTAAAAATATTTATCGAAGGAGATAAATAAGGCTCCTTCCAGGATTCCAGTTCCTAAACGTTACATAAATTTAAACCTCTCTTGAAGATCTTTCTCAATAAATAGTGACTTATCGAGGCATCTCTCTTTGCTCCTCCTAACCCGAGTCAAGTAAGTTATTAAAATTATATTCGGAATTCTAAAGAGGGGCGGGGGCTATCGCCAAGGGAGTGGGCCGAGTTTATATTAAATTTATTACCACTTTCGGACTTTCAAGTTTATTATTTATTTCGCCGGGGGAGATATTTTACATTTCTTGTTTTCTTAGGATGATCGATTGATGGCAATAACAAAAAGATATTTCTCATCCTGTATCTTATTATGGAAGTTGAAAATGAAAACAAAAGAATGGAGCATGAGTCCGCTATAGTAGCAATTTCAGCATTTAACGAGAATTTTATCTATAATTCCAAAACCATAACTTCTCTAACAATAAGTAGACAACTTAACAACTCGCTCTATAAAAGTTCTACCAGATTAGTTATCAGAGTTACCAATAACTTCTGTTCTAAACCTTAAACAAATCTAGTTCAGTGACTGCTCAGTTAATGATTCTTCGTATAATTTGACTTGAAACGCTAATTTTAAGAACAGTATACTTTTTCAGTTAAAAAAAATCATAAATAACATATTTACAAAATATTATCCAGATGTATTAAAATATTATCCTAATGCTTAAAATTAAAATTACGATATTAGAAGCGAAAGCTGGCTTCTACTTAATAATCACAAAAGTAGACATACCGAAATTATGTATCTAAGGAGAGTGGCTGGCCGAACCAGAAGAGATCATATTCGTAACGAACTAATCAGTGAAGAAGTAAGGATCCCACCATTGTTAGAAACCCTGGAGAGGAAAACGCTCAAATGGTTCGGTCATGTGATGAGAATGAACGAGGAGAGGGAGCCCCTGAAGTTTTTTTAGGCAAGGCCGACCGAGAAAAGACCAAGGGGTCGACCTCGAAAAACTTGGTTGGACGAGATCACCAAGCTAGGAGAAAAAAGAGACAAGCAGCTATATGCAATGAAAGCGTTGACGACGGACCGTGATATTTTGCGTAAATGGATTGAAGAGGCCCCTCGACGCTGAAAGGCACCAAGGGGGAAGAAGAAGAAGAAATTGTGAAGCATCCTGATAATTTTAACAGACAAGATGAATATAAATTAAGCATATTATGACTTCCGGACATAAAGAAAAAACCGGAATACCTGGAAGAGAAGAGAACAAATCAGAGCCCAGACAGTCGGACCCACCAATTCAGAGACCAGCCAGTCGATTAAGCTCTCACAGATTAAGCCCTGAGGAGGCTAGCAGCATGTCTAGCGAAACGTTGGTGAAGAATTTGACTAAACGGTCTAAACCCGAGAGAATCTTCGAAGTAGGATTTATGACGTTTGTTTTCATCAAACTGGTTTTGATAAAGGATGAAGGAATATTGACCGTGGCAAGGTAAATTTAATCAAATTACATACTAAGCTAATTACGTACTACTTGAAAAAAATTTACAATGACATTTCTCAGGTAACATGCAATACTCTCTAAGAAGGATAATATTTTCAATCATTCCTAATTAAAATAAACGAAATACATATATATATATATATATATATATATATATATATATATATATATATATATATATATATATATATTCATGTATGAGTTATATTCATAATTCAGTAGCTTATAATAATTATATGGAGTAAGTGGAAATAAATTTTGAACCAAAAGAGGGAAGACGCTGATGTCCATGGATGTTGTGTATCTATAAACAATTTAACCTAACCTTTTCAATTATTCTGTATTACTTTTGGTAAAGGGTTATATATAGCTTATATTATTAACCCTCCTAATACCTGGTGAAAAAAGTTGCACGTAATACCAGGAGGATCCCAATTTTTTCTGCCATCAGCTACAATGATATCATCCATCTAAGAGTCATTGCTTACATTTTTTATAGAAAGGGGCTGTAGAAAAGTAATAGCAATAATTTTTGAACTATCAAAATGTATAATTTTATTTATTTTTAAAATAACTCATTTTAGTGAACAACAAACATGTTCCATCAGAACCTAATTACAACGAATGCATGGGTAGGTTGTGGTTCTCTGCTCTTTACAAATATATTTATTTCAAACATATCACAAGTAGTTATATTTTTTCTTGAGCATAAGTAATACCGTGCCCTCCTTAGGCTACACCTACATTGGATCCGGTGTGATACGATGAGACGTCGCTAGCAAACCAAATGACTGAAATATGTCGAGAGTTATAACATTTGGTTTTTTAAATTTATAAAATTAAGATAATTTATTAATTATTTTTAATACATTTATATTTTACTATAATGCATAGTAAAATATGTATAATGAATACACCCCAACATCATATGTGATAAAATCACGTCGCACCGAATCGGATCCAATTTAGGTGTAGCCTTATACGTAACCTTTTCTGAATCATGGTTTTTTCCGAGTACATGTTAAAAAAAAACGTTGTTGATAAGTCTTTTTACATTCCAGATGTAGATCAATCCAAAGACAAATGCATTTACTGCAACAATATCTATCACATTCGTATAAAGTGCAAAATGCCACCTTTTAGTTTGCCGCTAATATGTATACTCACTTATCATTGTGTCAAGATTGTCCACTTCTCATTTTGTGTCATTGTAATGGGAAATGATGCCAGGATTTTTCTCAATATCATTTTCGAGGATGTTTCCGCTGTGATAATAAGCAAATGACAGAAATTCTGAAATTAGAGTTCTGAAAAATCTACCCCCCCCCCCACCGTTTCTCTCTATCGTTTAGTAGGCATCTAATTTATGTGAAATATATCAAAGAACTGACACACATCAAAGAATTCATAGCTTCTGAACAAAGGATGCAAAAGAGAAAGAAAGAGAGAGATTTCCAAAGAAAGAACACTAAATCTTGAACGGCAACCAGAAAATATTTACTTAACTATAATAATAAATATTTACGGTGGTAATAGGAACCCACGCTGGCAAACCGACACGGTAACTGCGAATATTCTTCTAGGAAATTATATAAAGAGCTTGAAAAGGCACAGTTTGTAACTTAGGCGATCTAAAATAAGGCCTACAGTAACTACCAAGTTCTGGTACCCAATCCTCGTTTTTTTTGGAAAAAATTAATCCAGAGTGATTTATTTTGTGCATGAAATTCATTTGGGCTCTACACTTCGTGTTACATATGGTCTAAGGATAAATTCCCTAGACCCTCGTGAGCAAAACTTTGTTTTTGACTTAAGGAGAGTCAAAAATATTAGCTTGGGGTCGTTGGCGACCCCACCCGGTATTAGGAGGGTTAATGAAAACATCTATATACATATAATTAAATACTTATAAATATGATTCAACTTTGAAGAATGGTTGTCTGAAGCTAATAATAACGTCAACAGTCAAAGATAGTAGCTGAAACAACTAAATTATGATCAAATCTGTGTTTACTCGAAAGAGTTTAAGTAATCAATCCTTATTTTAAGGTGATTTCTACTTTATATTTACGTTTATTCTAAGGGATGTGATATAACACCACACGAATCGGTATTATCTCCTACATTCCCTCTGAGAATAATATCTATCATTTGAATCCTGGATGAGCACGCTACGTAAAAGGAAGAACTTAAAGAATACATTTAGGATATGGAAGTACAACTCTCAAGACCATATCCTCAATACCGCAAAGGCCTTTACACCTTTTTATTGCTAATAGTTTTTCTAAGTATTTTGATAGCGAAAACCTCACCATATAAGAAGTACTGTTATACATATCTCGCCAAACTGGAGTACCCATTCTATGGATAAAAGAACAGGTTATTTTTTAAAATATCTGTTATTAATTTAAAGGAAAACAGTTCGAAAAATGTAGAGTAACAAACATTTTTTTTTTAGACAGTTACTCTATGACCAATAAAAAAGGCCAAACAAGACTACCTTGTCTTCCGTCGACTTCTTTGACATCTTCAGACATCTATATTCTTACGATTCCAATAGGCAGCGTGAGGATCCGAACACGAATGCAATGAAAGATACAACGCAATGCCGGAAGCAGATACCCCTAGAGATCGGGAACCTCTCCTGAGGATTATCCGAAGATGCTTGGTATGCCAGGTTCATACCGCGTCCTTTGAAGGTCTATCGATTATCCAACACTGTCTCTGATGCGAAAGCAGCCACGCTTTCAATTCCTGAGGCCTTGCATGGCATTCTAAAAGTTTTTCCAGAAAGAAAATATGGAAAAAACTACAAGGGAAGGGAACGAATCAGGCTTAGGATAATGCATATGTATAGGGCATAAATTGTCTTCCCTAGTCTACTTGTCTTTTTTTTTTTCAGGAGAAGGCCCTTTCAATAATTCAAATATTATAATGTCTTTTCAGGACCTTGTTCTAATCCTTTAGATAGTTTAGGATTGAAATAATTCGGATTAAATAATCTATATGATTAAATTAATTAAAATAATTTTAATCAAAACCAATATCCTCTCTATGTTTGTTTATTTATAAAGTTATTAAGTAAATAAGAAACGAAATAACTGAAGAGTTTAATTAAATTCTGAGTATCGACTGTTTCAACAGGATTAGAGTGGCCACTACTCCAAATTGTTCTTCCATTTAATAAAAAAAAATCTAATAAATAATTATTGCTGCTAAAAATAGTGTTTATTTAATAAATAAGAATGTTTAATTCTATTTCCGAATTAAAAAATATTGAACTTTTTATGCGTAGGGAATTGGCGCCCCCATCGCCCAGTCAACTGACAGCAATTAGCCACTGGTCCTCCAAGGTGGGGGAAACCCAGTACCGGGGGGGGGGGATAGCCGGTCACCCTTTCTCCTGAGGGGACATAAATATTGAGGAGACCAGCTGTCCCGAGAATACGGGGCCTCCATCGCTGGACTAATAACCCGCATGGTAGAAAATACTATTCAAAGTAAACAAAATTGCCTCGCTGGAAGCTCCTCGACGCTAGAAATGGCATAAGAGTAAGAAAAAGAAGAAGAAGAACTTTTTATTAATTTTATAGCAAGCTTTAATGAAATTGAAATTTAGCTCTGATAAAAACTGAAATAATTAGAAGATTATTGCTCAAGCTTTCTTTTACTAGGTCACTCATCCCCACTTTTTTCAGTTATATTATACTTACTGTTAAATTCAGTTAAATAATTGGTTCTATCGAAACATTGTATTAACTTTTTAAATTATTAATACTTAATAAAATACCAACTTATATTAAATATTACTTTCAAATATTATTTATTACTTCACATTTAATATATATAATAAATGTTATAATTAAATATAAAAATAAATACAGTTAAAAAATAAATATATGATGAATGAATGTGTATTGTATGACGTAGGAACGACATACAATACTTTTCATGTTACGGCATCAGAAATGTAAGAAGTACCAATTCGTACTAGAAAAAAAAAGTGATGGGTTTTAGAAAATTTTCAGAAAATTATCTAATTCGAAACATTAACAAAAAAAACGAGAACATTTATTAACTCTTCAGGAAATCATAAAAATTTGCCAGAAAAATACTTTTTCACTTTAACTTAGTAATTGTTTTTCGTAGGACTAGTTAGCGAAAACCAGTTTTTTGTTTGTTTTTTTTTAACGTGTAAATCGGTTTAGTAAAAGTTTATTACAATATTCTGTACTAAAAATGTATAATAATCGAATATTCTATAAAAAAACATTTTCAGGAGCTATACTAAAAGGTAAAATACGCCTGCAAGGCATAAAAGATATGAGTTCGGTCGATTGGCATACAATACATTTCTGAAAACCCTTGATGAAAATTATTTTGAGTGCTTAAAAACAGCACTTTTTTTTTGTTGAAGTACTGAAAAAATTGTTGAAGTATCGAAATATTTCGAAGATTAATTTTTGCTCGATTTTTCGATCAACGTGAGCGTCAAGGATAAGGAAAGAATACGATTCTTCGACCAATCACATCCCTTAGTTCCCTCCACTAATACTCCGTGTCCAGGAATGAAAAAAACCAAATATTTATAAATGTTATCTCACAATGTCTAAACAAATGTTTGAGAACCAACTTGGTGATTTAAGCCATTAGAATTTGAGCCCTCAATAAACAACAAAAAATGTTTGCTCGCAAACGGACTGAATGAAATTAGGTTGATTGGGCTCAAGAGATTCTTAGAATTCAGTGTCCAACCTAGACTGTTAATATATTAAGTAATTCAGCTAATTCACGGACACGTTCGAACCCGGGACCTTCAGCAGAGCAACACAGTGCTTTACGCACTGAGCTATCCAAATCCCATAATAAAGAAAAATATCTCAATATCATGGTATTTTTGATAAATTTATACTATAGATTGATTAATTTGTATTATATTCATGTTATAAAAACCTGCCGAGGCCATTACTAAATTCCTTATAGTCCAGGATCTATGGTCCATTTTTGCACTTCATAAATATCAAGCTGAATCTTCGTGAATAGCTTCGTTTCGATGAGACGCCCAACAATCTCCTGTGGGAAAAGTCAAAAAAGAAGAAGTAAAAAAAAAACATCAGCTGGTTAGTAATCATTTTTGATGACCTCGTTATCGATACATGTTGGAAGGAGGGGATTCATTGATCAAACCATACATTTTGTAGGACAAATATTTTTTCAAATAATTTAGATAATTATCTTGAGATTTAACAAAAAAAAACAACCCAGTTACTAATAAATTTTTGAGAATCATCAAATCGACATATTTTATCCTTGCTACCAATTGCTACCACAATCAAGAATTTTCGCACAGGAAATTGTTGGATGTCTTATGAAACGAAGCTATTCTCGAAGATTCAGCTTGATATTTATCAAGTGCAAAAATGGACCATGGATCCTGAACTATTAGTCCTTAAATGTACATTGCCAATTGAAGATCTGTTAATTGTTTTAATCTATAATCTTTAAAAAAAACTGGTGAATATAACGAGCAGTATCTCCTTAAAAAAAAATAAAGTGGCTGGTAATCCACCCTTACAGATCATAGTCGGGTATATTAGCAAAGAAAACTTCATGATCATGAATAAAACGAAGCCATTCCTCATTCCTTACGAGAGGTTCACTATTTTCGAGATATTTATTCCAGTTGCTCAGGAGTTTGACAGAGGCTGTTCAGGTAATTCAAACATATAAAATGGAGGGCTGCGAGACTTCTTCTGCCCTAGGATAAATATAAACGGACAGAGCCCACTCGAAGGTGAGTTATAACTTGGAAAAAAGCGAGAGAGGGATGAAATACGGCGAGGAAGAAGCGTAGCGATTGAGGAAGCCATATTTCAGAGAGGCAGTACATTATGCTAATGCCCAATGAGCTACTCTTCCCCCAGCTCGATGATATAGGGCCAGCTCAGGTGCGAAAACTACCTGGATTTAGCCTCTCAAGGGCTACTAACACTTCCTGTCTATCTACACTTATTATTAGTATATAATAAATATTTCTTGGAGATCTGTATTGCTATGTTTGGGGTATTAAATTTATTTTAAATATTCTCTTTGGGATTATTTTCCAGAGGTTGGTTGTGTGCTTACCAATTTACTAATCATTGAACGTAAAGCCTTAATTGTGTTATTAAATTAACATTGATTGTGTACAATGTAGTATTCATAAATATATAGTGCGTTTGGGTTAAGTAAGCGCCAACAGAATTACCATTTATTAATACTTAATAACCATTTAATTATAATTTGGGTTATCATTGAATATGTACATTGAGAAATTACGATTAATGATTCAGGTGTTATAGAAGAATTGTCATGTAAAAATACAGAGCTTAAATTAAAACTTATCTGGTAAAACAGGTCTAAATACAAAGTTCTTCTTGTCCGGTATGGAGACTCTGTATTGAGACAACAGTAATAGTTTTAAGCTTCAAATAGACTTATTATGTAAGCAAAAACTCCATTACAAACTAAGGTATGACGTAGCTCCTTATACACTACGAATAGCACGATTAGGCTTTCATAAGTACGAGAAACCCAGAGAAAATTTGACTCAACCACTTATTCACCGGAGCTGGTGGTAAATTATTTTAAAGATTTTAAAATGCTTTAGCCGGGAAGATTGTAGCTTTTTTTTTTTGGTATTGGCCTACTAAGGACCACACCATTTCAACTGTCTTTTTCTCTAGGCATTTGCCCAGTACTCCCTCATTTGTCGCCGGTGCTGCTCCATTCTTTCTTCCGTCCATTTCTTTCCCGTCTTCAGCTTTGCTTTTTTCTTGAAAATCACGCAAGTATCCAGTTTCATCCTGAGACAGTTGCTATCCAGAACATCCAGGTTTGGTCTTCTTTTCTTTAAAATGCGTAAAAATCCGTTTCGTCATTCTAATAGGTTTCATTCTTAACAAATTAAATTTTCTTCAAAAACGTCAGGAATGTATCTAAGGTGGGCACCAGCAGTTTTCGTTAGCATATAAATAGTACCTTTAAACCAATTTAAAATATCAGGATTTTCCCGTTAATTTGAATTCTTTAATTTTTGAGTTGAATTTGTTCTGCAGGAAAGATAAAATATTTAATCTATTAACAGAGGCGGATGGAGATGTAGAATCTAAGGACCCTCTTGGGGCCCACCCTGCCTCTATACAGATAGGTACCCTCAATTGGACGGAAAACCAGGCGGTTGTGGGTGATCTCGTGACGAAATCAACTCTATTGAGGATTAAGTGCAGCCAAGGCTTCAATTAAAGTACGAATTTTAACCAATTGAATAAAGCATCCATCTAAGAATTATACTAGTATACTATTTTATTAATAGTTCTGTATTTCAAATTTCATACGTGTTGGTCCAAAGCGAAAATTCCATACTATCCTTAGTCGACTTAAAACGAGGCTTGACAGAGCACAGGAGGGAAAATAAATCAAGTTAACGAGGAGGAGAAAGAGTGAGAGAGGGTAAGAGAGAAAGAGAGAGTGTGAGAGGGTAAGAGAGAGAGAGAGAGAGTGAGAGAGGGTAAGAGAGAGAGAGAGAGTGAGAGAGTGTGTGTGTGTGTGTGTGAGAGAGAGAGAGTGAGAGAGAGAGAGAGAGAGAGAGAGAGAGTGAGTTAACAATAACAACGTAATGCCCCGCGATAAACCAACTCTACCAAATAATAACAGACTCTATCCACTCAGCAATTCCACTATCACATTTTCAATCTTCATCAAAGCGATGACCTACAATGATTCCCTTATTTGTAACTTATGTTATATGTTTTTGTGTGATTTTAAAATCCATTCATTAATTAACTATATTATTCTTTCCGTTCACTATATATTAAGACATAAAACATAGATTAAGTATATGAATTAAATAATTAAACAAAATCCACACAAATCAAATTTTTAAAAATAATAATTATTATACTTATTTACTAAAACGTGGATAATTAACTTTTTAAATGAGCCTTTTCTCAACTTTCAGAATTATTATAACTTAAAAAAAAGACTTTCAGTTTATTCATTGGTAAAACAGAATTTAGGAAGTTATAAGTTCCTCGTATGCATATTAGATTAGATCAGATTTCAGAGAAAGAACTGCTCGTCGTTTCAGGCTACTGCAACACTTAATCGACAATCGCTCTAAGCTCCCAAAATACTCATATACATAAATACTATAAGACCCTTTCATGCATAGGATGTACAGCTATGGGGTTCCAATCAGCCATCGAATTCATACTTCGTTACGAAAAAGTCACCCATAATGACCTCAATGTCACATTTGTTGCTGACTTGGCCTGAAACAGATGTGTTATTTCATGGAAAAATTTATTCCCACTCAAAACCACTAATTTTAAACCTAGAAACCTCTTCCATTTCTACTAATCCTCCGAAGCATCTGAAAAGGAGATGTATTCGTGACCTTCTAAGTTGTTATTTGATTTCAATCTGTAAGTTGTTTCTCTACTTCCATTTATCATTCTTATGTTTACTTATTGTATTGTTATAATACAGTTGTAAAATTCTTTAAATATATTTATAAAAATACTTCTCATGTAGTATGAAATGTGGCTTTTCATGAAATTTACAGGAGACATTAATAAAATATTAGTGGATTCATTAGGTTATAAATTAGCGAACAAGTTGTATATATTCGTAATAAGATCAGATTATTAATTTTGAAGTTTAAGCATGAGCCGATTCTGCTTGCATAATTTATTAATATTCATTCTAAGTGTAATCATGCAAAATTTACAAGGCTTAATTATTGAACTTTTTCAGCATCCCGTCACAAATCAGCAACTGATTTAATAACTTTCGAAGAATTATTTAAAAAGTAGGGTTTGCAATCGGCGACAGAATACGGAATGACTTTCAAGGATTTATTTTCTCTTTGACTTTGATCTGATATTAAAAGTTAATTTAAAAATATATAACCAATGGAATAATCATACAGAAAGATTCCTACACACGTTAAGAAGGCGTGAATGGAGAATCTTTTTATGTAAAGTACAAGACTGGTGGGGAAGAAAATGGCCTGAGTAAAAAAAAATAACGGAACACGGAAAATTCGAAATTTGATTATCATTCTCGATATCTTGAATTTGTATCGAAATCCTCTCGGGATTTCATTCTTACAATAAAATAGAGTAGCAATATGCATTAAAGTCTTAAAAAAGTATAATTATAGAATTTGAAAATATTTAATAAAAAAATTAACAGTCAGAATAGAATCGCACATATGTGCAATCGGATGGCCAATTCTGAAACTGGATCAGACATTACTTACTCTATACATTCTTCCTCCTCTCTCTTACTTTATCTCTCTCTCTCTATCTCTATCTCTCTCTATCTATCTACCCAAGTAATCTCTATTATCCTTATGATAACATTGAGAACAAGTAACATCTAAATCCTCTAATTCGAGTCTGCACGTTCAAATTTAGGTTGCATAGCACATTTCTGATGAGCTGGGTATACGAGACCCGATTTCATTCAAGTGATAACTCAGTTATCATGTCTGTTACATTCCAGATAAATGAATCTATAGGTTCTTCTCAGAGGGTGATAATTTCCAAGGAGTTCGTCATCAATAAAAATACGTTCCTTTTTACTGAAAACCATTGCTTTTTTATTCTTGTAATCATCTTTCAATAACTATTACATGCTACCTGAATGTTATCTGTAGAGCGCTGAAGACCTTCAGCAATGTCTGCTATAAGCACCGCATCGTCCGCATATCTCCATTTACGGTTATCCCATCTCCAGATTCATTGTGAGCCTCCTAACCAATCGCTAAGAGTAGGCATCAAATAATTTAAGTGGCCGAATTGATCCCTATTTTAAGCTTTCACAATATAGTTACAGAAAACTATATACTGCGAAGAATGAGTCATACACTTCAACCGACGACATAGCGAATGGCTTATAAAGACAACATCCAAAAAAAAACTCAGAGATATCTTGATGCTATTTGTTTTACTTAACAACAGTAAAAAAATATGCAGTAACTTTAAAGAAAGTTTATTTTTTAATTTTTAGATACTTTTCGTTAGCCATAAAGAAAATGAGATGTATTAGGTATCACTTTTTCTGTTTTAATCTTAAAACTGTTTATGTAAAGAAAATAATTAAACTCGAAAGATTTAGTTTCATTCTTAAATTCAAATCGAGTATCTGTGAAACTTATATTTATTTTCTTATCATTGAAATATTAATTTCAAATATTCTCCCTACCTAAAACATTAAAAAGCATCAATTGATAATTAAAATAAGGTATAACATAAATTAATTATGATGAATGTAAAAAAAAAAATAAATAATGAGTTGAACAATCGAGTTGATGAAAACTTAACAGTAAAAGAAGTGGAGGGAATTGTAAAGAATCGGATTAGATGTAATCAAGAGCCCCCCTCCACCTCGCTCACATCTACCCCCACCTTTCCCTTCTCCCCCTCCCTTAGTTCCTCCGAATAAGCCCTTAACGAGCCAGTGCTAATTATTTCATTTAAGGAAAGATTAGGAAGAAAAAAATATAGCTAGATCTTCGAGTCCTCTATTAAAGTTCTTTTATTTTGTATCTAATTCTTGAGAGCCCACCTTCTAAGTGGGGTATCAATAGCTTTTCCATTGATGAACCATGCCTAGATTAATGTAATTAATTAACGACGTTTATATCTGGGGAAATGTTCAGCTTAATTTCTCAAAACGCTTATTATTACCAACTATCTCTATGTCAAATAAAAAAGAAGGGGGAGTTTCATGATCCTAAAATGTCTCGAATCCAATCTTTCTACGGAAATATTGATTGTTCAATGACAAAACAACACTCTTCGCAAAATGGTCTCTGTGCATATTTATATGGTTTTACTTCAAAAACACAAAATATTGCGAAGCTAACTTCAGGAATTTCTATGTATTGTAGAGACCGTAATAGGTTTTCGAAACATTGTCTCAATCATGAAGTTAACAAGTTACTTAATGATGAGCCTGTAAGAGGGATAGGGATATTATATCACTATTGAACAGATGTAATATGGATATAGAAGAGTCTTTTCTCCTCTCTCTCATCTCTACTCTCTACTCTCTTACTCTCTTACTTACCCAGCATATATATAAAAGAAGAGGGGAGCTCAAGGAAGTTTACATTGGTGACAACATGGGCGCCTTGATGAAACTTCCTTGACACAAATCCAATTTATAGACAATTTACTTCAGGTCGTTGTCATGTAGCTATGGCATGAGTATCATGATTGCCATCGCATACATCAAATTCACCGAGTCTCAAGTTACACCAAACAGCCTATAATTGGAAACGAGAAAATACGCAGCAAAGATATGTTTCAATTAATGGAATCCTAAATTTGAGGGGGCTCAAGAGGCGGGTTGTTTTGGAATAATTACCGGAGGAATGACGGAACTATGAAATCAATCATCCGATAAAAGAGCAAAGGGGATCGGAAATGGGAGCGACTAATTAACCAACTGAATTCTAAAACGGTATTTAGCCGGAGCGGCTATAATTCAGGGATAAAGAGCTTGTTTCTTAATTACTAATTGTCCCTTAGAGGAAGCCCAAGTTAAAAGGGCTCCCAATTCAATGTATTAAATACCCTCCGGTCCCTATCATTAGTACCACTGCGGTCCCTTCAGGCCCACTTTTTGCCAAAAGCCAAATTTAAATGAAACTTGCCGTCCCTTTTCCTTATACTTTCCTGACTAGAATACTTTAAGGCGGAAGAAGGAACGGAATAAAGAGAGGATTGAGAAACAAGCAGAATACTCTTCAGCTCCTTATGCAATAGTGATGTATTCTTTGTACAAATCTAAAAATTTCAGGATATTCCTAGTATAGATAGAGAACTCCGGTTATAAGTAGATCGCGGACGTTAAATTTAACAATAGAATTTACGTTTCTAAATGTCTTCCTCTTCTCCTTCATCTTCTCTCATGGAATTTCTAGCGTCATCAAGATTCTTCCGTTCTTCTCCTCCCGTTCTTAACTAATTTATTTGTTCAAGATATTTTCCTCTTCTACTTCCAATCCTCTGAATGAACTCCTGATAAGAAATTCTGTTATGACCTGGTGGTCTCCTCCTAGGGGACCGAGCTTCTAATAGCTTAATAGAGTCTATGTTCAAGCGGCAGACATTTCCAAACCACTTGAGCGGTCTGTGTTCTAAAGTGGTTTTGAGTTCATGAACTTCCAGCTGCTCTCTTATACTATTGTTTATTATACAATAAAAGTTAAAATGAATATTATAAGAGCATTCTTTCATACTAGTATTTCTTTATAGTATTAAGGGAAATTTTGAGCTCTATTAACATATATACTCCTAAAAAAAAAAGATCTTAGAACCAGCGGTTTCTTTTTAAACACGAATAAAATAATGTATTTTTTTCTTTAAAGATATAGGCATGAAAAATGTCAAGTAGAGAAACTACCCAGTGTTATTACTCAAATGGAAAGTTCAACATATAAGTTCACGAGCACTCTCCTTTTCAGATGCCTCGGAGGACTATCAGGAACTGAAGATGTAGCTAGGTTTGAAATAAGTGGGTTTGAGTGGGAATGAAGTTTGTTATAAAAAGATTTATATCAGATGCGTGCCAAATCAGCAACAAATAGCACATTAAGGATTACTTTGTTCGTAACAAAATAAGGAAATATAGAAATGTAAAAACCTTTTTAGTTTTAACATGGAATAAGAGACGAAAAAGAAAAGATCTTGTTCAATCTTGTAAACATTTTTAATTAGTTTAAAACTATCCTAGACGGCAAAAGACTATAATATACAGTCATGGAGTTTCGGTCAAGAAGATCTCTAAAAATATCACAGTGACAGAATGCAATGTAAAAATGTTTTATAGATATCATGAATAATCAATTTATCCAACCAAAAGTTTATACATGTTTTTGTCAAAATTGTTCTACACTAAATATATAATATTGACATAATTTTATTAGGCTTTATGTTTTATGAGTTTACGTTGCTTCTAAAATACTTATACAAAACTGATTTAGTTAATAATCTTGGTTTTTATACAACAAAAATTATTTTAGAATTAGTATTATTAGATTTTCCTCCGTTGTTACAAATCACCACCTTCATTTTTTAAACTTGCACGAGCTGTGTAGCTAATTATACTTATAACATTTTAAAAATGTTCATTTTGACTAAATATTGGTTGACCATATATATCAAAGAGAAGAGAATAGTCCTAGTGGAGACCGAAAATAACATAAATTATTCAATAGGCAGTAAATGTCAGTCAGAAACCGACAGTTCCACCCACATACCAAGTCTTTATCAGGGCTATGGCGTCACAGGTGTGGGTGTGAAGATAACTTGACATGACTTTACTTGCCACCACTAAGCTCTGAAGAAGACTTACAATGTGGTTCGAAACGTCTATTAGTAAATCTATAATAAATAACCGTTAGTTATAAATAAGTTGCTACTTATTTGACCTCGGACCATTTTCTTGTCCAAAAAAAAATATTTATTTTTGTCAATAAAAAATAAAGACAATCAGCAGAGATTATTTCAATTAATTAAAAATATTCTAAAAAGAAATCGATCATTTTCTTATCCGAGGTTTTTTTCTCTTGATTTGATTGTTTGGTGATTATTATCGATTTATTATAGTATATTATTATAGGGGTTGCTCAGTGGAAGAGAGCTGAGTTGCTGTACTGAAGGTCATGGGTTCAAATCTGGCTGTGGAAAATAATTTATTTAATCTGTTAATAGTGGATGGATCCTTTGGGATCTGAAGAACATTTTAGGGCTTACTCAGCTTCTGTAAAGTCGGTCCCGAATATAGGGGTAAAACCTGGAGGTTGAGCGTGATCTCGGACAAATCACCATCCTCCACAACCATTGTCGTAGAAACTGTAGAAACTCTACCACCAACTGAATTCAATATCTTTCATGGGACGTAGTGGTAAATTTTATTTTCTATATAAGACCAAGAAGAAAAGTATTTTCGTTAGCTCCTTTTAAAGGAGCGAATTACTTAGAAACATAATTTCCTTAGCGCGTAATCATTCCACAAATACGTACAGCCCCCCACCCCCATACCTCCCCCTATACCCTATTGACTCTCCCCAACACAGGTAGCCGACATAACCCAATAACACTCACAAGGTGGAATAGCCCGAATTATACACGTTTTTGTGTTCCTTTTTACCGAACTAAATTGCGAGTTATTTTTGAAAAGTCTAATCTGTTATGGCAAAACCAATTTCATTCCATTTCACAAACGAGTGTCAGCCTAGAATCCAATTCCCTAGAATTGCTTGAATTTCCGATTCTCGGCAGGCGTCCCTTTCATCTGAATTTCGTTTTTATTAATGTTTTCACTTTTTTTTCTCATCTTCTCTTTTCCTCTGGAAAGAATTTAAAATAAATTAACTAGAAATTAAAGGGGGGGAAAGGGGTTTTTGTGGTGGAAATATATTGTTTAAAGAATTTCGTTCGTAAACAAAATCGTTTCTCTACTTATTTACTCTTCATTGTTTTTTCAGAATTTTATGCTCGCATCATTTGCGCAATGTGTTCGCTATAAAGTTTCAAAACACGGCTCCATAATTATAGTACCCTGCTTATGGGTTAATTGTAACTATTAATATTTTATGACAGACATAACCAGCAGGAACTATTATTATATAATAATATATATATATATATATAAAACGATAATAATATTAGTGTAACAATAATAATCTCTCAATAATAAAGAATTGGAATTGGAACAGATAAATTTGCATCAATGATGACGAATTTTAAAGTTTAAGTGATCTTAAATTTTACAGTTTACATTACTAATTCATTTAATTCTCTTTTTTTTCATTTAACATACATTAATAATTACAATCTTTAGGCAAAGTAAAAAATAAAATAATTCCATGAATTCTGGTTTTACAGACATGTCTAGTTAAAAAAAATATTTTGTGGAACCATTTGCACTTTATATCCTGTTATCACTTTTACCATCAATGGGTAAAATCCTGGAAAAGCTCATCCTGAAACGATTGTACCCCATCCTAAATGCAAATCACATTATCCCAGATCACCAGTTTGGATTTAGAACTTCCCACTCCACTATTCATCAATGCCATCGTGTGGTGGATGTTGTTTCCTCAGCTTTGGAACGTGGATTGTATTGTACAGCGGTCTTCCTTGATGTCGAACAGGCTTTCGACGGAGCCTAGCCCCCCGGGTTGCTTTACAAACTCCGTAAATTCCTACCTCCTACATACTTTCTCATTATCCAATCCTATCTATCTTACAGATCATTTACATTAAATCATAATAATGTATACTCACCCCTCTTTCCTCAATCTGCCGGCGTTCCTCAAGGCAGTATCCTCGGCCCAATTCTCTACACAGTTTATACAGCTAACATCCCTACTCATCCTAATACTATCCTTACCACGTATGCGGATGACACATGTCTATTATCTGTCAACACTGATCCAGTTATAGCATCCCGTACTCTTCAATCCCACATCACTGACCTTGAAAATTGGTTTCAAAACTGGAATATTAAAATAAATTCTCACAAATCTCATCAAATCACCTTTACCCTCCGTCGTAAACCAGCGACTTCCTGCCCTTCAGTATCCTTTAATAATATCCCACTTATGCCTGTAGAACGCATGCGATACTAAGGGTTGTATCTTGACAAACGATTAACTTGGAATCTTAGATACGAGACTGAAAAATCAAGAAACCGCTCGACGTTTCAGGCTACTTCAACATTTACTAGATAAACGCTCTAAGCCCCCAATTAATTACAAGAGACTCATATACATGATAATCATTAGACCCATCGGGACTTACGGAATAGAGCTTTGGGGCTCCACTAAGCCATCGAATTCCTCTCGTATCCAATCCCTACAATCGAAAATCCTTCGTAAAATCCTCAATGCTCCTTATTTTGTTAAGAACAAAGTCATCCATAATGACCTTAATGTCCCATTTGTTGCTGATTTGGCCCGGACCCGGTATCTATCCTTTCATAACAAACTCATTTCCACTCAAACCCTCTAGTTTCAAACCTAGCTTCCTCTTCAATTTGTGATAATCCACCGAGGCGTCTGAAAAGAAGATGGCCTTGTGACCTTCTAAGCTGAACTTTTTATTTGAGTACTACCACTGGGTAGTTTCTCATTTTGTCTTTTCATGTCAATGTATTCATTCATTTTAGTTACTTGATGTATTTTGTATACAGTTGTAAATTTCAATAAATAAATTTTAAAAAAATATCCTGTTATAACGTTAGTATAAAGTGTTTAGATTCAATGAAAATATTACAAAGTGTTTTTTTTTTTCTGAAACACACCTGTATTATAATTATATTATAAGTAAAAAAAAAAACATTTTTGAAAGTTCTGAGTTTTTTTTAAAAATGATTTCAGGTCCTATTCTATTATCTCATACGCCCACGTATACTTTAAAAAGTTGAGGATACAAGAATTATAATTGAAAAGCTTTAAAGGTGTGTTTTTACATGAGTAATATCCAAAGTTTTTGTAGCCTTTCTCGCTACGAATGACGCGTCATGACGGTACGAAGGTTTTTGCTTGCATTAATCTGATGAAATACGCTGCGATATATTACACAATTTTTATAATTACTATTGCAGGAATAGCAATAAAAATGCTTTTCGGAATAATTAAAAAAAATTGAAAAAATATTATTGCATTTTGGCTTTGATATTATAATTTAAAAAAAAATTTATCATTACTAATTTCAATGAAACATGTAATTTATTTTAAAATTAAATTCCATAAAATGATTCGCATTTTGTATGGTTGTTCAACCTAAATATAAACGAAGCCAGTAAAGTATTTTTCCATATTTCCTCCTCGCCATCTAAAATTCGAAATAGTTAGCAAAAATTAATCAACGTTAAACTAAAGTTAAATTGATAAAGTTCGTGTAATGAACAAGCTTATATTATGGAGTTGCCAGGACAATTGATAGAGGTCCCTACTTACATACGAATGAACACACGTAAGCACTTTCATTTTATATATGACATTCTCACAGGACAAGCAATGCGATTGGGCATTATTATTGTGTGGTTGTCACTTCCAGTTTATATATTTGACATTGTGTATATATATATATATATATATAAACAAAATATTTTCCAACTCGTATAATCAAATTCCATTAACTTTTAGGTATAAAACTAATCGTACTGAAAGAAAAAAGTTCTTAGAATACATCTCTGAATTAATTTTTTTTAAATTCAATGATAGGTAATTAACTTTTTTTTTAATTTTTTGACCACGTTAACAGTCCTCGAAGGATGATAACCTGTATGTGTATTACAATATTTAAGATAGATTTTAAAATATTGTAATAACAATTTTCAAAACTCTTCTTTCGCTTTTTTGACAACACTGAACCTGACTCAAGTTTATATAATACATTTAGTTAAAAATAATTAGTAGCTTCAACTGATATCAAACTACTAACAGTTCCACTGGTGTTAATGCCTTTCAGGTAACGTTGAAAGAGTTTTAAATAGGAAAATAATTAAAAGGTAAGTTGAATATAAATTCTTCGCCTTAGTGACATAAATTTATCTACGTAAATTTTGTATATACTAGTGGTATGTAGCACTATTTTTAATGTTGATATGGTACTCCTAATGTCGTAGTTTAGGCTCACAAGATCTTATGTCTCCTATGCTAGGATATAAGTGTTTGTTTTGACTCAAAAATCAAGGTCAGTAAAATATTTCAATTCAAATTAAAAAGTTGTATGTTGCTGTGTGTACCTTTAATAAATTATTCGTTAAACTTTTTTATTTTTTTATATTTACAACTGTATTACAATAATACATCAAGTAAATAGGCTAAGCGATGCATAATGACATGTGAAAATGACAAGTAGTGAAGCTACCCACTGGTAGTACTCAAATAACAAGTTCAACTAAGAAGGTCACGGGGCCGTCTTCTTTTCAGAAGCCTCGGTGGATTATCACAAATTGAAGAGGAAGCTAGGTTTGAAACTAGAGGGTTTGAGTGGAAATGAGTTTGTTATGAAAGGATAGATACCGGGTCCGGGCCAAATCAGCAACAAATGGGACATTAGGTCATTATGGATGACTTTGTTCTTAACAAAATAAGGAGCATTGAGGATTTTACGAAGGATTTTCGATTGTAGGGATTGAATACGAGAGGAATTCGATGGCTTAGTGGAGCCCCAAAGCTCTATTCCGTAAGTCCAGATGGGTTTAATGATTGTCATGTATATGAGTCTCTTGTAATTAAATGGGAGCTTAGAGCGTCTATCTAGTAAATGTTGAAGTAGCCTGAAACGGCGAGCTGTTTCTTGTCGTTTCAGTCTAGTATGAGGATTCCAAGTTAAGCGTTTGCCAAGGTGTAGTCCTAATTACCGGATCTGTTCTACAGGCATAAGTGGGATATTATTAAAGGATACTGAAGGGCAGGAAGTCATTAGTTAACGAGTAATGTAAAAGTGATTTGTTGCGATTTTTGAGAATTTATTGTAATTTTCTAGTTTTGACATCGTTCCTCAAGATCAGTGATATGGGATTGGAGGCTTAGGGGTACAATAACTGGATTGGTGTTGACTGATAATCATCAGCATACGTATTAAGGATAGTATTAGGATGAGTTGGGATGGCAGCTGTATAAACTGCATAAAGGATTGGGCCAAGGATACTACCTTGAGGAACTCGTTAAACTAAAAAAATAATAATAATACTAAAGGGAGCGGAGTAACTCAGTTGCCATGCCGAAGATCCTGGGTTCAAATCCTGCTCGCTGGCCGACTTTTATTTAATCTTTTAGCGCCAGGAGTGGATCCTATGGGATTTAGTACCCAGTCTCTATACAGTGGTTACCCAAAATAAGGGGGGGAATCTGGCGATTGAGCGTGATCTAGGACAAATCACCTCCCTGCACAACCGTTGTCCAAACCCTTCACGGGTTGTAGTAGTACAGGTATAAAAAGTATTTTTTTTTTGTGATTGGAAAGGGAATTTAATTATTGTATATGCGCTTAAACATATAACAGGAAATCAGCCAATTAATTCATGATGAACAATTAGCAGACATGTCAGTTAATACCATTGCAATAATTTATTATTTTAATTATCTAGTATTTAACACTACTTATTACTAAAAATCTATAAAAGTATTCAACTTACCGAGAAGACTAAGGTCAGTGACACTCCTCGACTGACTAAGCAATTTGTGAAGAAAACTAGACTTGTCTCAATAAGCTCGGCAATTTTCGGGGTTGCATGCATAAGATGACGTGAGCACAGGAATATAACATTAGTCAATCAGACCCAAAATGTCGACATGTCTTCCCTCGTTCCAATGCGATGATGTCTAATTTCTACTCTCGTTTCTGTGGCCAAGTTCTTATATATTATAAAAGTTTCTCGAGCTACTTTTTTATAAGTAGTAATTTTCGATAACCCGAGCAATAACCAGGTGACTGCACGAATAGGCTACTATTTATTTGTTATGTTGTCATCTATCTTATATTATTTATAAAATTGAGACTGGTGAGTGTGAGCTCATAAATGGCATACAGAGAGTTGATTTTGTATGTATTTTTTCTACCTATCCATTATAGGATTTATATTTTTTAGTTTATCATTTAAACAATAAAACCAAGATGAGCCTGAAATTCTGTCCCTTAACAACTTGTACGATTTAGATTTAATTTTATTACGGTATACCATTTGGTTCGAAGACGTAAAATAAAATATTTAAACTTCAAAGAGGATATCCATAGTGTATATAAATACTATGATTGGTTGGTGAAAAATTGAGTTCGATTCTTTTTATGGTTTCTACAATATTTGTCTATGCACTAAACAATAATAAATGTCGTTTTGATCTTTTCCCAGTTATCTGGTGAAACTATAATTCCTTCACTGTAGAATTAGAAGTTTCTGTGAGGGGGGGGGGGGCAAAATGATTTTCACAAGTCTCTTTCGAAAACAACATTACTCCATCAATAGTCTGCAGACACCAAAACTAAGTCGAGCGGGACATAAAGGTATATACAGAGGATGCATCTACACTACGATGCTAACCTATCTCAATTTTTGTCCAGTCAATAATGATATATGTAGTGGTGATGGAAGACAACGTCTTATTGATAAATTTCGGCCGTTCGTTTTAAATGAATCGCCTGCTTCAATCGCACTAGTTATTGACAGTAGATAGCCGACTTAATCGTTTTGCTATGAATTGCTCTATGGCGAACAGTACCTTTCCAACCCCACCAAATACTCAGTATTCTTAATATATTCTCTGAATGTTATACGGGCTTTGCTACCGTTTGTGAATCTTCTTTAGGATTTGACCACGACATTTACCACACTTTATCGCACTGTTTGATCTACTTTTCAATGCCGTAATCATTCATTTCAAAAATTGATCAATTTCCTTTCGTTTCAGCAACGATTCATAAATGGAAACTGGGATCATTATAGTTTTCACTGTTGATTTGTGAGGAAGTAAGAAGTATAGAGCTTCTTCTAGCATAGAGTTTTATATAAATTGTTAAATACTGTTTTATGGCCTACGTAATATGTTGGTCTACTTCAGTTTTTTGAAGAGATTCACCGATTTTTCCAACAATTGGCTGGTAAGGACGAGACTTTAACACCGGATGTTACGGATCGAAAACGAGGAAACCAATTTTTACAACGCCGTTTATTTAAGCACTACGATAAATACCAAATAATTTCTGTTGAGCCTGCGCTCTGAATACACTTTTCGGTAGTATGATAGCAAAACATGACGAAAATGGCCTTCTGAAATCGCAATTTTCAAAGCACTTCAGGTTTTGATTGGCCTTTATATCTTCCCCTTTGATCCTTCGTACTGTTAAAATTCAAAAACAGTATATAATGGCTACATTGAATATATATTATTATAGATTTGTGCCATTAAAACCAAATATTAGGGAAAAACCGAAATTAATTTTGCCCGAACCATTGTAGGTACCAATCTAGGATTACAAAAGTACGTTTGAAAAATGAATAAAAGAATGAAATTTATGAATATTAATTGCCGATCGGAATCCGAAGTTAATATCGGGAATCGTGTATAATAAAAGAGAGAGATTAAATTTCTGAAAAACAATCACAATCAAGAAAAGCAAATATCGTAGTACTTTTAAATTAAATTCTCTATCTTGATTCCGGTCGAGTATCGTACTCCACACATTTGATTCGTATTTATATTGAATTATTATCTCTTTTACCACAAGCTATATCGTTTAAAATAATATCTTCTTTCTAATTATTTTAAATTTTGTACATAATGATAGCTTTTTTTTTTTTCTAAATGATAGTTATTTGGAGATCCCTTTGTCACTTGAATGGAAATAAATCAAAATAAAAATAGACTATTTTCATATAAAGAGAGAGAAATGTTTGAAGGGTCCCAAGGTACTCAGTTTAAATTGTATTAGCCTAATGCATTATTGGAAAATAATTTGAGCTGATTTTTATTTAATTCATCAATAGACAATTTTATTGATGTTTTTGTTTCATAGAGTGGTTCATAATATTAAGTGCTAAGCTACTCATCGTGGCCTGCACAGTATTATTAATTATTGGCGCGACATACTCATAAAGAAGTCCTTGGCCTGCTTAACAGCTCTACCGAAATCGTGCCTATCGCCAGTTCGAGTGATGGAAAGCTTGCTCAGCCTCGATCTGGCTAGATCTTCACTGAGGGCATCCTTCCATCTAGCTTTGGGCCTTGCTGGAGGTCTTACTCCATCAGGATTTCCTTTATACACCTTTTTAGCAGTTCTTTCTTTGTCCATCCTATATACGTGGACCAGCCACTTGATGCGTTGAATCCTAATGTATATCCTAATGTGTATCCTAATGAATCCTAATATATCATTAGGTCTCCATATAACTCAGTCAGGTCCTTGGTCATTATGATCCTGAGGGGGTCGTTTTCGTGTCGTCGAGGGGGTGATAACGAGGAAGTGGTCGGAGTTGACATCCAGGCCTCAAAAAGTTATATTGCACAGTATATTGAGGTGAAAACTGCTCTATGTTAGAGAAGAGTGCGATTATCCTTAGTCGACGACTAAGCCGAACTACCCCCACTTCCAGGACTTTTTTGTTTGCTGAAAGAAGGTAGTGGCTCGCACTTTTCTTTGGGAAGGAGTGAATGAGTTACACCAGATATGCCGCCGGACCAGATGGTAAGAAGTTGAAGAAGAATCTTTCTAAATAGCTACATTGATACTGATGTAGCAAGGTCTACTTGTGGTAGTGTGTGAACGAAACTTTCAGTAAGGTTAGAATCTGTAATAATTTTTCGACATGTTCGAGGTTCGCGTCTTAAGGTATTTGAAAATAAGGTGTTGCGTAGAATATTCGGTCTAAAAAAGTATGAACCGAATTCATAAAAAGTTATAAAAAGCTTTGCCGAATGGGAAGCGCCTGAGGGGAAGGCCGAGACGTAAGTGGGAAGATTGCGTTAAGAGTGACTTGGAATTTGGTTTTAGGTAGTGATTATAGTCGAAAGTTTGTAAGCAGAGATTAGTATTATCGGATTGAGCCTTCGGGTTCACTAAGCCTTGTTATTATTTCTTGTTCTTTTGTAAAACCCACCGCCTATAACAACCGGAAGGAATCCTTTCGAATTCGGGAACCTGAAGGTCCACCGGAAGTGGAAGGGAACCCAGGAGGCCTCCCGCAGGAAAATTATTCCTGGGAAGGGAAAGAAATAGATTGAGAATCAGAAATTCATCAGAGATAGCGAAGAGGACTGGATGAAACTATATTTCAGGGAGAGGACGTGTGGCCGGGGCTACGTGAGCACCATACCTCCCACCTCCTGCCTCTCTGGCCAATCACGGCCTGCTCCTCTCTCATACTGCATCTGCACCTCCATCTCTAATCTCTGATGGGTCAATTTTTAATGTTCAAGAAAAAAATGGACGATTTTCTCCAGCCAGGGAAGATAGAAAATTCCAGTATCTACTGTACGATCTATTATTATAATTATGACATAAATGTTCTTTTCTGCATGAAGAATGTATATATAAATTTATTGTTTATGTATATAAATTATATATAACAGTATATAATATTTTTTTTTTTAAAGTTCTATCTTCATACATATATATCCTTATATCTGTGTATATGCAATTTTTCAGTTCGTGTGTATATCGTACAATAATCATCCGGACTAAGTAAGCAAGTAAATGAAATGATATAGATAGATAATGTTATTTGCATTAGTTAATTTGTGTTTTTTTATTAAAAAAATTATCAGTCTTAAAAATGATTTTAGTTTTTTCATTCTTACTAATAAATAAAACAGTTTTAGGCTTTATTTACCTCATTTAATCATATAGTATACAGATATACCCACGCAGGTAAAGTTGTGATAACTTCATGCATGATGACGATATCAACAGTTCTTGAGGTTCAGTTGAATATTCCTTAAACTTCTCTTAGGCAACGTTTAGAGACTATATTGCACTTCCAATCATACAAAATAGACTTAGTGAGTTATATTAAATAACACATTAGTCTAAATATGAAATTTACACTTTATGTACGATGTTAATACAAAAATTTGACTTACAAATTAATGACAAAATGCCATATTGCCATATACTCTGTAAATATTGGTCAAGACAAGTGATCGCTTAAATTTATAAAGTGAGATTTGTTGTTAAAACAACAGATATTAATGGATTGTTTAGAAATGATTATCGATTAATTAGAGTTTACTATTATTTGCATTTTTTAAATAAGAGTTTATTAATTTTGAGAATTCAGACCTTGTACATCTATATATATATATATATATATATATATATATATATATATATATATGTATATATATATATTATTTATTTACATGTTTAATAATGATTAATTAATAATTTAAAATGGAATATAACCACAATACAATATTATGTATTGATTGATTTACTCAAGGCTTCTAATCATTTATAAGTACTATTTGGCCATCATCAATTATTGAATAGATAATTACAGCACGTCAGTCAGGCTTCCATCTCGATGACCATCATGTATATCTCACATCCACGTCACCTGTCATACTTGGCAGGTTGATTAAACTATTAAAGGAAATTATATAGTAAAACATAACAGCTGCTAACTATTACGCAATAGTTCATTAATTCCAAATAATTATTTTTAAAAAATATGTACGCTCGTTTCTTAATCGATTTCATATTGATTACGGACAATTAAATTATCTGTAAAATGTTTCAGTGCTGGAAATAACAAAATTTTCTTTCCCTCTTGAGGAAATAAACTTCAGTGCTAAAATAAAAGATATACCATGAAGATATACAGGAAATTTTATTCCATATATGGTTTCTACATATCTCTATTCGCAGATGCTTATATTTTTATGAAATTTTTTGGTTTTATTCTTAGCCTCAATACACAAAAAAATATAGACAGAACATATTCTTTAAATAGTTAATTGATGTATTAATTCTAAAATGAATAAAGCACATTGCGCATAGAGAATAATATTTTTTTTTTAATTTAGAATAGAGTACTAATTTAGTGGAATCATCCGTATATATCTCCTATTTTTCAATTGTTTAATTTGTTTCTTATTATTAAAACAGTTTAAAATATAGTAAAGTGTAGTAATAGAACAATTAGTTTATTATATACTACAGCACATAATTCACTACAGTCCTTGAAGAACATTGAAGTATATTGAAGTGTATTGTAATTTTTATTATACATATTTTAGGTGTTGATTGAGACGTACAATCTCATGATTGAATTCGTTTTTTCGATACCATTAATTAGTGGTGGAATTTTTATAATTAATAGTTACTGGTTCTTGAGAGACTTGAGAAATAATTTTAAATGTGTTTAACAATATCAAAACTGTGAATACTGAATATTACTTAAGATGCTATTCTAGGAATAAGCAATGCAAGTAATACTTTTTTTAAATTTGAAGTAATCAATTGAAAGAGAAAATGGTATATCAACCAAAAATAACCTTTTTCACTAAAACCCATGAAGAGTCTTGGAATCTTGGTGGTGGAGACTGTATCGTTGAGTGTGGAAGAAGGTGATTTGGCTGAGATCATCCTAAACTGCCAGATGTTTCTCCCTGTTTCGGTTACAGGCTGGGTGACCATCAGAAGAGTCATCAGATCCCATTGGATCCAACTACGACTGTAAACAGATTAATTATTTTATCTGCTGCAGCCGGATAAAAACCCGAAACCTTCGAAATAGCAACTCAACATTATGCCCAATGAGCTACCTCGCTCTCTTTTTAAGGCAATAATTATTAACGAACATAGAGAAACAAACAATATTAAATTTTGACAAACATTTGATATCGTAATAAGGATCAAATATTTTTTTCTTAAACGAGACAATGGTTATTTTTGTTGCATATAGTTTATCATGATATTTATACATCGTTATATTGACCATTTGGGAAAAAGGTTCGTTGAACCTTAATACTGCTAATGTAATTGGAAGGAGAGCTAGTAGTTGCCACACGAGTACTTTAGACCAGGCACCAACCGAGAGAGATTACTGCTCTCCCCTAAATTGAGTTGATGTGCCATTAAATAGATATAAACGTATCCAGGTGTGAATCCAAGTCTCACTGAATTAGTCTTCGTTTTGTATGTATATATTGGTTTCTAAACTGCTGTTCCTAAAAATATATTACTTACTCGTTGATCATAGCTATTGCAATATAAACATTTTATGATATATTGCGAAGTAAATGATTGATGATAAACTGATCAATTCTTCGGAACTTGTAAGTACACCCTATCTATTAGAACTTACACGTGTCATTTTATATTCATTTTAGTGTGCTATTTAATTTTTTTACAAAAAGCTCATTTTTTCACTGTCAGGGCATGAGTATGAGACTAACCTAGTCACGAAACGTCCCCTAAAGAAGATAAAAGAAATGACTGAAACTCAAAAACAAAACAATTATATATATATACATTTCTTTCATTTCATATTTTTGGATTATTTTATTATAGGATTATTTAAAAATGATTATTTTTGGGCAGGTCGAAATGATGAACTCAGGCAGACTTACTGATCAAATAGACGAATTACAGAATAAACGAGGTAATAAAAACATACTCAATAATATGGAGCAGTGAAAGCAAAAAAAGATCGGAAACTAGCCGGAATTACTCCAAATTATATCCAAAAACCAGATATTCTGCAGATCCAAAATTTTTAAGAGGCCAGTTGACCAAGAAGAGAAATCAAGGAAGACTGGAACAACATTGTCTCAAGTGAGGAAGAAAACACGCAGCAAAAGAATGAAAGAAGTGTCGGCACAAAGAAATACGCCTATAAGTACTTAAGCCTATGTAATGGGCTCATTCGCAAATAATTATCGTAATAATATTTTATATAATGTATGTAATATGTATTGACAGGTTCAAAATAAAGTTATTGTGGCAAATTTATGGACCTGTTGGGGAGACGGTCTCGTTTCGACTCCGGCAAAACCAAGAGCTATATTGACTATATTGACTATAATGCTATAGAGCTACATTGACTTAATGTTGACCTAAGTGTCTCACAAAATAGGGCACAACGGATCAGTAGGTAGGGGCACATTATCACGTTAGGTAATGAGAGGACAACCTGATGGAGTAAGACCTCATGGAAGATGGGATGATGCTTCAGTCGCCCAGGATCTGAAGAGAACAAGGATATCCATCAGGCGTGCTAAAGACTGGAGAAGAGCAGTTGAGCGGGCCAAGAACTGTTTCCAGCATTTGCTACGCCGTTAATTAATGATTGTAATATGTAGTATATCGGTATTATTATCAATTAATTTTTAATTTTTATGATTTTATTTTGTTATTTACAGCAATACAAGAGTAATTATTGCCGTACATTATGGCCTACAAATTCAGCCTTTATTGGCAGTAAGTTCCTTATGTTAGGGCCGGTGTATGATAGTACTCAGGAAAGCCGTTTGGTTTAGGGCTAACCCCACTGACCCTTAACTAGAGATGAATCTGTTAACACGCGCCCGTAAAGCCAAAACTACCTCATAATGCCCTTCTCCCCACCGTAAAGTCGGGTCTACCGCCGTAACCTGGGGCTGCCTCTTCCTCAGAAGGAACCACGTCTAAGAAAAAAAAATCATAAGATATATAAAATTTTATTTTCTCTAGTCAAAATATGTTTTTCCTACAATGGGCCTAATTTAAGAATTACAAACACATTTATTAATTTATTTATTTATATAAATTATATTTACAATTTCAAAAGTGAGTTTTATTTATATTTATTTTGACCGATACTAGAAAAATTGACACTTATTCAATATATCCCCTTTAACTTTTAATTGCTTATTAAAACTTATTTATAATTAAATAAGTCGTAATTTGTATTGCATGCAACTTAATACAATTATTATAGTTCAATTCGGCCATATTGAAGTAAAACTAGGCCATCAACTTGGTGCGTGATCAATAAAATAAACAGAATGAAATAAAAATAAATAAAACTTATACATCAATTTGTGGAGGTTGCTGAATATATGCGAAAATTATAGAGGGATGTCTTTAGTACGACCATTTGTTTTGGTATGCGATGAGGTTTCAGGATCATCTGAGTTTTCAGTTAAATTATTTTTTTAAACCATAGGAATAGTTGAACGTTTCTATCTTAAAATAATGATTTTCTGAGTTAAGCGTGATTAAGCTGTCAAAGGAATAGAATCAATTTAAATTATAAATATTTATATGAAGGATATATATATATACCAATATATAAAAAATAAATATCAGTTTGGTATTAATTATACCATTATTTCATTAATTCTTTGTTAAGAAGTAATATTATTATATGACTTATTTATTTATCGCTAATATTTAATTTTACGTTTTGACATTTTGGATATTATCCCTATAATCCTTCACAACTGTTTAAGAATAAATTTCTAGCCAAAAACATACACATTAAAATAAAAGAATAAAATTACGGTTAAAGAAGAACTAAAAAAAACTTATTGTGATACTATTAAAAATTTAGTTTGGTACTAATTAAAAGAACATGGGATATATAAAATGAGATCGAAATAGTAAAGATATTAAATAATTATATCTTAAAATATAATAAAAAATAGTTTAAAGTAAATTCCCTCAGAATATTTTGAAATGTTTAATACTTTAAGAGTGTTTTGATTTAGATTTTAGATGCCATTACATCATTTGTAATTTCATCATCATATTATAATACAGTAGAGCATCAATTACGCTAACATTCAATTGACCGAAGTCACTTACAACTTACAAGTGGTTACAATACTAACGATTATAAATAAACACATTAGAGACTTAGCTACCTTGGAGAATAATTCTAAATTGAAGCAATCTAATTATGGCATATCTGTTTTTAAACTGATTTCCGACAATCCGAACCACAGTAGACGAAATTAGTTCGAATCTTTGACCCTCTACTAATAATTATAAATACTCTGTAATCAAAAAAATTAGTTTTATAAAATTCGAATGTAAACACAAAGATCACAATAAATATAATACTAATGATAAGGGAAGTTATTTTTATTACATTTATTATTTCTTGTCCTAAAGAAAATGTGCGCTTTTTAATAAATATATCATTATGTTGTATAGACTTTTTTTGACAAAATTTGTATTTATCGCATATTTAGTATTTAATTAGTACACAGTGTAATTGATGCGGGATAACTAATTAATACCGATTAATTAAACTGTCTCATACATGACAAGCTTATAAGTGTGGTTAAGGGGCAGTCTAAAGTACCAACACGACTTAACGGTCGTGATGGTTTAGTATTCCAAATGACTGCCAAATCAAGGCGTAATGATTAATACCCAATATTATATGGTTGAATTTTTAAAACATTAAAATTTTTAAAACAAATATATACTTTAATGAAAATCTACAAACAAATTATATATTATGTACGATTATAGATATTTTCATTAATTGAAACCCGACTGCTCAACGGCTATATTGAAAAAATATACGTGTACACACCAGATTCTATATATTCATGAATATAGAAATATCCCTCTTTATTTCAATAAGTTTTTAGTGATGTAAAATTAAATCGGTGTTCCGAAATTATTACTAATATTTAGCTATAAATAGTTGATAAATGACGTAAACACTAATCCTTAAATGTGAGTACGATGCACTTTATCGAGCGAATGATTGTTCCTACAGTTGTTTTTTTGTCACATTAGTGTTCAATTTAATTTAATTTGCGAATCAGATTAAAAACTATTAAAGTCACTACTTTTTTTACCCTTTTGTCAGATCGAATGTTTAGAATGTTTTAAACATAATGTTAGAGATGTTTAAATAAACTTTATTTCCAAAGTAGGTAGAATTGAGTAGAATAACACTTATCTAATAGAGTTAGGTATATTTATTTTCATTTTTAAATTGTATTTTTAAATGTCATTACAATATTCTGAATCTACTTGCTTCAGCGCAAAGACATTTGAACAGTTGAATTTTTTAAATTCAAGGAAATTTGAAAATTTTAAAATGATCGAAAATATTGATTTTTGCAAATAAGCATAATGTTTAGCATATGATGAATCCAGAAAAACACAATTTTCGACCGGATACAATATATAATGTGAATATTTATGCCGGCTTTAAAATGTATTTTTTTTTTCAGATTGTTAAAAACGTTTTGAGCACATTTCTTGTTATTAAGTTTTCATATTTATCCAACAGTTGTGTTGAACAATTACTATGCACTACCGATTACTTTAAATGAGTATCGTACTTGACTGAAACTTTTTGAATCTTTGTTCCAACAAAGTTAGGGCAGTTTTTATTTAGTTTTGGAGGGACTAAGTGCAGGTGCGCTAGTTTACAGAAATGACACCAACTTGCTCAACAACTTTGCCAAACTGTTGGTGGAGCATAACTCTTCAATTTGTAAATTGACAGGCTGTTTCCTTACTACCCTGTTACGAATTGACAAACTTAAACAACAAAATTAAGTCCAAGAAAAGAAAAATTAGAGGATCCTTGGTTCATATATATATGATATTATATATTATATTTACTAACGATAGGAAAAACAGGAAAAATGTCATCTCAAAACACACACACACACACATATATATATATAAAACTTATACAGTTTTATTTAAAAAAAAAGGGAAAATAATGAAGAAATGACTAGCACAAGAACCTGTTTAATACTGACTTTATTGCCATCTTGATCCTCTATTTATAGTAGCTACATGTTAACCGCTGTTTACAATGCCAGCTTGATATTAACGAGTATGCGATCATCAGTCTTGTCTTAACTCCCCCCCCTGCCAGTTTACGAACATCCTCTTAAACTCAAAACAAAAAATTGCAGAGAAAGAACACAACAACAAAAATAAATTACAAATTACTTAAATCTTATTCCACTTACATAACAATACAAATAAAATACCTTACTACTTGCTTAATCTATATTACTATGTTTTCTGGGCTCAGCCACACTGAATAGTGACTAAGTTATGCTCTCTAATAGCAATCACTCTGAATGGCCTGCATAATGGCCTCCTTAGCACGGTTCGATACAATTTTCTTGTACACAATGATACCTATCCTGATATTGCCCGTAATATCTCTTACTCCCAGGTTTTCCTGCGCTACCCTCTTTCTCTCCCTTTCCAGTGCGCTACAACGGTATTCTGTTCCACCACCTCCGGGATTCCGTTCCTTACCCCAGATGCACTATTTATGTATGAGTAATATAGTAAATTGGTAAACACAATAACAGACCTCTGGAAAAGAATCCAATTAAGACTAGGACGTAGAAAATACAATTTGAGTAGTCATTCTAAATGATTACTCTGGCATCCCAAAATAAAATATAATGTCCAAAATATATCTAAGAGTAGAAACATAGCGATATATAATATTCGAGAACTATGTTCTATGGTAAATTAAATATCACAATTCGATTCACAAAGTAGATACAAAAAAATTATATACCAGTTTTAATTCGTATGTTATAGTATCAAATAACATACGGTAGCATGAGGTAGTGAATATATTCTTGAATACTGAAAAGCTGATGCTTCTAACTAGAGATGGGTAAGGTTGTATCAATCTGACCGTATCTGATACTTGTATCAGTTGATACAAAAGTATCAGGTACATTTCGACTGTATCTGATACTTGTATCAACTACTTTTTAGTATCAGATATAAAGTATCGGATTGATACAACCTTACCCATCCCTAGCCCTTACAGGGCCGAGGTGATAGCGGCTGTCGGCCACAGATTGGGTTTGGGGACCTTTGGGAGAAGCACCTCCCCAGGGGCGTCACATCAATTCTCCCGAACAAAAAACAAAAAGAGGACCACCGGACTTCCGGGTTAATAATTAGACCGTTGGCTCCCATCTAGAGCCACTCGTATATTATTAATTTAAAATATTGTTAAAAAGTGCAAATAGTAAGGGGGAAATAATCTGCAGAAACGCATGAATTCACTTTGTTAGACGATTAGAAACGTTTGTTTCTTAAAAAATATTGGTTTTTCTTCATTTTCCTTTATTTGTAAGAATCGTTGATGTATAACATATTTTGGGGATTTGATTACGGCTGCATTAAGATCCAATCTCCCGATCCATTCATCAGCCTGGCAAGTCTAAGGATTACGGACATAACTCATAAAAATATGTAAATATTAATATCATTCTTAATTACTATTACTATTAATATTAGTATTTTTATGATTGAAGTATGTGTAAACCAAAAATCCGTCAAATTTTCTACGCCACATCTACGCCAATATGCATTTAAAAGAACTACAATAGTCGTTTTAATGGGTATTAAAGATTAATTGAGGAAATGGATATGAATAATTTGTTTTCTACATTCATCACTGTCAATGTCATATATATTCATAACGTAGTAAAATCAATTTCATTTAAAAATAAGTTATGCATAATACCAAATATAGGTCTGCATTATATCTGTATTACTCAACTCGAAGTGAGATCCTGCGGAATAATTACCCAATAATTTAAAAACTTAAGGCACACAAACTAGTAGAATTACACCAATTGCATTTTTTAGTTATATGATAATGTAAGAAAAAACAGTTTTAGCAATAAAATAAAATAACGTACCCTATTCGTATAAAATACTTTTGAAAAAGGGATGACATGTTGAAAACAGATCATATGATTAATATTAATTTATTTTAACTCTAACTGAATTAAAATATCAATAAACCAACGTTTATTAATAATGATATATATATATATATATATATATATATATATATATATATATATATATATATATATACTAAATATGTACCAAATGTCTAAATTGTTTGAGATACTTGTTACCAACAAGTAATATATTATAAATAAGAAAAATTAATAATTAAATGGAGTTCGTAAAATAGAATCAATTTATTATATTCATTAACTAAAGCATTTTGCACCCACGTGGAGTCTGATTATCATCGACGAAATGAAAACATACATAGAAATATGTAAAAAGGTATCTATCTAAAAATATTAATTGACTTCCGTATGTATATCTTTGTCTAAACAATACTCTTTCAGCTTAAAATATATAGAAAACCATCTTTTCATCTTTAGCGGATATATAATACATGCAATCCTTCAACTCGTTAACTGGCTACACAAGCGCCTTGAAATCTGGCTGACAACACTCCCTTGCACTTACATAAATCCGCAGATCTGGAGATAGGGCAGCCGCAACGGAACACGAGTCCCCCGGAGTGTTCTTCACGCTATGGCGAGCTATGCTCCATGTTTTTAGAAAAGGAAAAAATGCTGAGAGATAACTGTCAGCTCTCATGCCATTGCGTGTTGCAAAGCGACGCACTCATCACTTATTCCAAAGGTGTGTTGTAATGACTCCTAAAGCGATTTGTTATCGGATTTGTTTTTCTCCTCTTTATCGGAATGGCGTATTCACTCTAATGATCCATGTAAAAATGATGAATAGGTAATCGTTAGAATCATACAAAAACCCTCTTATTAAAAAAGAAGAAATAACAAATTTAGAAAAACCTTGATTTATCGGTACTATATTGTATACGTAGGTAACGATATAAAAATATAAAAATTAAACTAACACGGTTACTTTTTATTAAACATAAATAAACAATACAATAAAAATACTGATATGGATGGTTTGGTCTTCTCAAAAATACCTGGACTTCAGAGATGGTCATTGACAGACTCCATAATAACCCACAACTGCCAAAATTATATGATGAGGAATTTAGGTTTCGAGGGCAAGAGTTTTTTTTTAACCTTGTCTTAGTATCCATATGAAACTAGTACGTTATCAGAACTTTATATCATTAAAATTTATGAAATAAGAACGGCGATTCGTTCAAATGTTACTCCAATTCTTCAGAGGAAAGCAGCCTACTGCAGTTCAACAATTAGAGTACCCGTTGTTTTACAATATATCAACCAATATAAATAAACAATGAATCTACAAGCAAAATATTTCTGCGTTTCATCTACTTCATCCCATTGGTACGAAGGAATAGCGGGAAAATATAAAATAAAAATAATGTGAAGGTTATTATTCAGTTCATTCAAGTCAATAATTTTTCCATATTATATAATTATTTTCCATAGATTAAAATATAAACATATATCAAAATACAGAAAAGTAAATACCGGGACAACCTGTGGTTTTCTTTATATGCCTTCCCTGCCCAACGTCGAGGGTTCAAAGCCCGAATAAAACTTACAAGATGTACATAAATGATATCTCTGGTATCTGCTAGGTGATATTGTAGAAAATAATCTATCTATCTATAATAATCTATTTTGAGTAAAACGTAAAATATAGTAGCGGATAAATTCTAAAACCTGAAAAAAAATGGATTGAGATGGCCTTCACTTCGCTGTGTCACTGAAAAAAATCAGTATGTATACGATGGTTACATAGATAGTAATCAAGTCAAATTAGTTTAAGCAATCATGTTTATTTAGCAATCAGTTAAATTTTAATATCTATTATACCTTCATACTTTAGGGACAATACAAACCGCGGTGGGTGTTTTCTTCAGTAAGCCTCTATCCTGTGCAGCTTCCTTAGAATTTCGAGTCCACAGAATGCTCCTCGCAGCGGCTGCTATTACATCCATCCACCGCATTTTCGGTCTCCTGAACCTCTTCTGAGATTTTATTTGGGATTTCAGCGCCTCCCATATTTGCCAAGTGATCTGCCCAGTTCAGTCTCCCAAGCTTGATAGCTCTACCAACATCATCATCGGCAAACAAATCATAGAGTTCCCGATTCTTCTTTTTTCACCTGAACACTTCATTGTTTACCGCGCCGAATACCCTTATTAAGAGCTTCCGTTTGAATACGAGCTTCATCGTTCTTCGACAGAGTCCAGGTCTGTGATGCTTATGTGTGGATTGGTCTAATGAAATAGCTATCATATGTCTTCTTTAACGAATAGTTCAAAAACTTAGGCCTCTCCTTGATAATGGTGTTTGAGGAGCCCCTTTCGGGTTTTTTTTTCTAATAAATTATGTAAGTAAATTCTGACCAGCCCCCATGAACATTATCTAAAAATTCCACGACTATGCTAGGGTTATTGGATGATATTCAATATGTTGATGATATGCAAGTTGCTGTAAAATGTAAAATGTGGGAGGGGTGGTAGGGAGAAGGGTTGGGGAGGTGAGAGGAGGAGGGCTAATATTTGGCAGAGTGGCTAATATTTGCAGTGGGCACTGAGCCGCCCTTCTTAAAGCTCTCTTAACTTCATGCCACTTGCACAAACATTATTGATTTAATCAACCAATCATTTCATCATTCCATCACTCCATCTTCCTTTTGAAGAAACAAATTCGGTTACAACCAGTCTGGATAACATTTTCAAATTAAGATTTTTTAAACTATTTATTTAGGAACAATTACTTATGTAGACATTAAATATAATTCACTATAAAACACAAATCATATATATATATTTTTTCATTATAAATATTTACACTGTTTTTCACTTAATTTTCCCAATCATGTAAAACATAATAAATTCATAAGGATATAATGGACACATTAATCAAAATAGTATGTCTTGTGTACTATAGGATATATATATATTCCCACAAATTCCACCAAATCACCTTTACCCTTCGCCGGATGACTTTCTGAGTACCCTTTAATTCGTCAGTATTCTTTAAAAATACCCCACTGACTCCTGTAGAACAAATCTAATACTTATATCTTGACGATTGGTTAACTTGGAATCCTCATACAATACTCAAACGACAAGAAACTGCTCGCCGTTTCTGGCTACTTCAACACTTACTCGTCAAACGTTCTGAGCCCCAATTAATTATAAATTATTCATACATATGACTATTACAAGATCCATTTGGACTTACGGAGTAGAGCGTTGGAGTTCCGTGAAGACATCGAATTCTTATCGTATCCAATCATTACAATGCAATATCCTTCGTGAAATCCTTAATGATCCTTAATCTGTTACGAATGAAGTCAGCAGTCTTGATGTCCCATTTGTTGCTCATTTGGCCCGAACCCTAAATAAATCTTCAAAATTTTAAGTTTATTAAGCGGGGCCCCAGGCTGAAAGAGGGTGAAAATAATTATTGAAAAATTAGCGCTGTCACTCTTCTGATAGGTGCGAATAAAAATATGAAAATTAAAAAATAAAACATATGGTATCACAAAAAAAATTTAAGTTGAAATTAATAAGATATCAAAATTGAATAAATGTGAGTTTATAGATTTAACCTCTGGATAATAAACTCAAATATACCTGCTGAAATTACGAGCTCAATTTTAAATCTTCATTATACAGTTCGATAATACATTTTTTTTATCTTGTTTATATATTTATCCATACCTCACATCAGCAGATTGCCCGTCAGTAAAATTTTAAAAAAATAACTTAGGTAGCATGTAGAAGAACAGTACCCAGTGGCACCTCTACCTTAGCTTGATTTAATATTGTTATGATAACAGAACCCTCATCCACGTTCTTTTTGGTCTCCTCCCTGTGTCTTCAGACATGAGTCGTTCCCAATTGTTTTATTAGTGAGTTGGGGTGTCCGTGTAACTTTCTTGAAACTTATAATTAATATTACTGAACTTTTCTTGAAAACTTTTGTAGTATATTCTTATGTGATCTTCGACATCAGGTATTTTTGAGAGAATTGTTTTATTTATTTTCGAGTAAGGGTTCCCTCTTATTGCCTAGTCGTTAGCCTTTGATATTGCTCATTTATAGTATTAGTATTGGATATTGTTGTAATATTAAGATCCGTTCCAGACCGACTTGACTTCCCCTAAGCTCTATGATGAGAGGATGATGTAGCGATGATATCCAGCAGTGCAAACGCGCCTAGGTGGTGATTAGTCCCGGAGCAGTCGGATATTGGGAAGCTCTTTAATTTATGTGCCCGGATATAGCAACACCCCCCCCCCTCAATCCCCCTCTCTCCAACCCTCCCACGACCTAATCAGAACTACGCTAGGGCGAGGATATTTCCCATCACGGAGCATGCACTGTCTCTCCGCTAATGAGATCACTAGATCTTTCCTATAACTAATCTTGGAACAGATGAAAATAATTAGGAGATAGAGTAATAGCAGAATAAGACAGTAAATTTTAGGAAATTAAATCTTTTTTTAAAAGTTTCCCCTGCGTCGTTAAGAGTCTCTTAAATATATTTTATTCGTGAATAATTATAAAATAATAATATTTTTGTTTTCATTTGCCTCTTTTAGACGTTTTCTATTCAACCACGATGTAGTTTTATTAAATAGTTAAATTCACTATCTTATATACCTCTTTTTTTCGTAGCCCTTTTGGGTAGGAATGTTACTAATTACAATTTGGAAAGGATGGAAGGAATATCTTTTACTGTTGGTTATATATTTTAAGAGTACATATTGTTGATATTCAAAGGTATTTTTATTGCCTATAGAAGGTATGTTTTTCAAAGGCGGACATTGCATTAACCGTTAGGATATATACTATTCAATATATTAGGTTATACATTTGTAAAAGTGCACCTTCTTACAAACCCAAGAGTTATGAGTTCAAATCCCACTCTGGAATTTTTCAAGCATCTTAGGCAACTCACAAAGACCTACTCATTGTACGTCATTGGAGAAAGGAATTAAGGTACTCGTACGTCTGCTGACCACGATCAGCCATCATCATTGGATCTAGATCAATTTGTTAATATCCTTGAACCCGAGTGTACGTCGGTGGGAAGGATCAGTATGTTATATTAATTGATAGGCACACCAATTTACTTTGTATTGAATAATTAATTAAATAGACAATTTAATTTTGAAACCATATTCTTGGAGGAGAACCGACCTCCACCTATTCTAAGCAACTAGATACAAAAATAAAAACTAGAAACAGAGAGTAGGCCATTAGAACTTGATATTAATAATATTATTGCATTAGGATACTGACATCATACGTAAATTAAAAAAAAAAACAATCTAAAATAGCTACTTCAATTGGATAGATCTTGATTACTTGACACATTAACTGCTATCAAAGATATAAGATTTTTATCTGCAACCTATCAATTCATGATTTACACCACCGGATCACTGGAGCATTCTTGACAAGTCCATGCATAGTTGTAAGAGTAATGAATACTTTTGGATAATAATTCCTTACATCAAAAGTTGATAATTTGATTATAAACCAAAACCACACTGACCTACTGTAAGCATGTCGCCATGATCGGACACAGTCTGGAAGGAAGGCGCCTCGGCGGAGACTTCGCATCTGTACCTCCCGCTGCTGGACAGCTCCAATGGACCGATCGTCACCTGGCTTTCGTTAGATTCGTCCTGCTGTTAGATTTTATACAATTAATTATAAAACTATATCTGAGCATATATTCCTTTAATTTCAATGTTTAATTTAGGATACTCACAACGACCCTGACACCGTTGAGGGGAAAGACTTGTCCAGGCGGCCTGTCCCTAGGGAGGTACCTGTAGAACTCGTGCCCGTCCTTGTACCACTTGACCGAGTAGAGGGACTCTCCTTGGAGGTCAAACTTGCACTCCAGTCTGGACATGTTTCCTTTAACAGTGTGCTTGTCTATCCGAACTTCAGTTAGTCGCAATCCATAAACCAGACCTAAAAATAACATGTAATGAGACCGTGATAATCGGAAAAATTATATTAAAAATGATCACAAATAAAAGAAATATTAGATTTATCTTAATTATAATCATGAGTTTAAACAGTAGCTCTATAGTTAGGAAACAACTCACTAGAAAAACTAGCAGTTAATACAGATTTTATAGGTCAAGCTGCCAATCATTCCTCACGCAACCAAAACATCAGAAGCACCAAACATACCTAATATCACTGATTCATTTAATCCCTTTAAGTCGATTGGTAATGCTCAGATTGGAGTGACAACTAGTGGTTATCACATATCAGAAAAAAGGTCGAATCACAACCAGCAGCAAAAGACAAGCCTGGCTTCTTGAAGAAATATTTGTCGATTATAAGACTGAATCAGTCAAGACACTTAAGGCTTTTTGATTGAAAAATTTCTACTAGTCTCTAAACTAAAACAGGAAACAAAAATACCTGCAAATACTTCAGGACAGAAACTTTAAAGCTTTAACCCTAAGAAATGAAAATGTCTGAAAAAATACCTGAAACGGCTAGCAGTTTCTCGTAGTTTACGTCTAGTATGAGGATTCCAAGTCTGAGATAAGAAAGTACTCAATAGCGGATTTGTTTTAGCTATTGGTCAACGACGAAGATTAAAGGTGGTTTGATAGGATTTGTGGGAAATTATTTTAATCCTCCACTTTCCACAGCATCAAAACGAGAATATCATTTTAGAAAATAAACGTGAAACATACTTGTATTGCCTTTATTGGCGTTGCTTGTTTTAGATTTGAAACTTAATGCTTTAGCCTGGTAGCCTTCCTTCATTAGTAGCTTTCAAGTCTTGGAAGTGGTGGGATGTTTCATCTGGTTGGTGTCTTGCTGCATTTTGAGGTTGTGATGTGTTTTATTCATGTTTTTCCCTTTTCTGGTGTTGTCATTAAGCCCTGAAGATGCTTGGATGGGCGAAATATTTGATGTTTCGGTTTCTTGTTTTATTTTAGAGACTTTTTGGTTGGGGTTTTTCCATTGAAGTCTTAATATGTATTTTGAGTCTCTTTTGAGCTTTTGCTTTCTTGATAAACTTCAAGCCTCAAAACCAACTCGTGTAACTCGTGTAACCAACGCGAGTACAAAATACCACTGCATCAAAACGGTTCAATTCCTAAATGAAAATAAGATAAATAATCATGAGGTACATCGTGAAAAGAATTATTCATTATCAAGAATTATTAAGGTAGCCTGTATGTTAGTTATTAATGATCATGATGCAATCACATTACATATCACATTCCAAACATTCATAGCCTGCGATATAAATTCTGAATAATAAAAATTAGACATACTTGTAAAAAATAAGAGAATTGTTGCAGCTTTGAAACTCTCAAAATCGTTCTGCTATAAATTGTTATGATTAGGAAGTTGTGCGTGACCGCTTCGTTGATCGCTTCCTTTCCTCAGGCGGAGGAATTGTGAGCAAAGTGTCCGTTATTATGGAGAAAGGATGAGAATCGATTTCTCTCCTGCTTACTCCTCAAAATAAATAATTTGTTATGCCTTGGAAGTAGTCATTGTTCTAATAGCGGTCCTTAAAGCTTGTAAATTAACCATGACTGAGTCACTAAGAAAAGAAAGATTTGGGAATAAAACGAATAAATGTAAGTTGTTTATATGAGTTGGCCTGCTCGTACCTGATCATTACATATTATAAATATACAAAACACCAATATACAATTAAATAAATAAGATGAACTCGGTACCTTTTAAGTTGGGTTTGTTGTTTCAGTATCACCAGTGGGTAGTTTCTCCACATACCTTTATCTCATACAAATACCACTCATATTGTTGTATCATAATACAGTTGTGAATTTCAATAACTTTAATTTTTTTTAAATATAAGGGTTATAGTAAACATATGAAATGCTAGATGGAATATTATTATTCCAAGATATAGAATTATTACTTTTATTTATTACTTATATTATTGTTACGGGCTACTGGGTGTAAATTGAATAAAAACTACTCCTGAATTCAAGTTACTAATATTTATTTACAATTAGGAATAATACAATGAAATAACTTAGTGACAATACAATACAATTATTTACAATAAAATAAAACAATTAAATTATTTAACTAATATAAATTTACAATAACTATATGCTACAGATTATACCCTAGGCCTAACTGTTATATAATTACTAAAATAATATACAAATAATATAAGATATTGCTATTACTAAATAAGTTAACTATTTACATAAATTTGTACAAATACAACAAAGTTACACTATAGTTTATAACTAAAAATTAACACTTACAGTCCTCTAATTAAAGTCCACCGACCGTAAGACCCATCCAATATGACAAACTGACACACAGTTTATTATACTCACTTATCACTTATCACTGACTAGTTCACACTGCGACTGGCTGACACTAACTGTCACGACTGTCACCGTTCACTGTCACAGAAATCAACAACTTTACAACCAACTTACTACTGACTGACCCTAGGCTGAAAGAGCTGGCCTTTTATATAGGCAAGGTTGGTCGGGGTGGGGGCCACCTAGAACATTCCACGCAATCCGCGACCTATCTACGCCGTTCTTTAATCTCTTCCGCTCATCTTAATCCCCCAGCTCGTCTTAATCTCTTCAGCTCATTTAATCCTTTCAGCCAACACCGGCACAACGACAAGAAACACCTCTCTCTCTCGATTTTAATAAATTAAGTTTGACTACGTTACTCATCTTCGATTTTTTAATTTGAATTAAATACAAAGTTATTCAACCAGAACAAGTCCTACAATATGAGTTGAAATCTAAACATGTTTTAAGTTTTTTTTCAAATATCATTATACTGTTGTTTTCTGCTAACCCTATACTCTCAAGCAATCTTTTAATTGATTTAATTCTTATATATTACTTTGCACAAAAACATGAAGTAATATGTTTATTTCTTCCATCCATTAAAACATTTATTACCAATAAGACTAGACAATAAACCAAACTGAAGAAAAAATCAAAACAGAAGAAACGTAAAATTTTTAAGTTAAAGAACTTAAGGGAATGAATTTTCAAAAAAATAATTTATTCAATAAAATTAACGACTGTATTATACTAATACAACAAGTAAATAGAATGATTGGTACATATTGCCATGAAATACAAGTAGAGTAACTAATCAGTGGTAGAACTCAAATAACAAGTTCAACTAAGAAGGTCACGAGGCTATCTACCGTCGAATAAATTTATATGATTTATTTAGCTTATAGCCCAGGATCCATGATCGATTTTTGCACTTGACTAGTATCAAGCTGAATCTTCGTGAATAGCTTCGTTTCGATGAGACGCCCAACAATTTCCTGTGCGAAAATTCTCGATTGTGGTAGCTAAAAGAGGTAGCAAGGATGAAATATGTCGATTTGATGATTCTCAAAAAGTTATTACTAACTGGTTTTTTTTTGTTAAATCTCAAGATAGTTATCTAAATTATTTGAAAAAATATTTGTCCTACAAAATGTATGGTTTGATCAAAGGGTCCCCTGCTTCCAACGTGTATCGATAACGAGGTCATCAAAAATGATTACTAACCAGCTGTTTTTTTTATACTTCTTCTTTTTTGACTTCGTTATCGATACACGTTGGAAGCAGGGGACCCTTTGATCAAACCATACATTTGGTAGGACAAATATTTTTTCAAATAATTTAGATAACTATCTTGAGATTTAACAAAAAAAAACCCAGTTGTGACGTTGATATACTATTTCACCTATTTTAATATATTTTTCTATCTATTATGTGAATGGACACTTCATCAAATGGGACAGTCTGTATTGTTTTTCAGTAAAAACCGATGCGGAAAATTCATGGCTTGGAACAAGGCAGTGCTTAATCCCTTTCTCTCTCTCTCTCTCTCTCTCTCTCTCTCTCTCTCTCTCTCTCTCTCTCTCTCTCTCTCTCTCTCTCTCTCTCTCTCTCTCTCTCTCTTTCTTTCTCTCTCTCACTTTCTCTCTCTCTCTCTCTTTCTCTCTCTCTATCTCTCTCTCGCTCTCTACCCAATTTCCCGGGATAAAAATAAAATAAAAAAGAAGGCGAGAGAATGATTTCAATATCAAGTTAAGTATTCAAGAATTCTAAAATAACTGAATATATTCATTGAGCATTTTCATGTTAAAATTTGAAAGGAATTTAAAAAAACTAATTATTGAAATTTACATATGTGTTATAATAATACAATAAATCAATAGAGTGGATGTTAAATGATTTCATGAAATAAAGGCTAGTAGAGAAAATACCCATGTATAGTACTCAAATTACAAATTCCACTCAGAAGGTTACAAAACCATCTTCTTTTCAAAAGCTTCGGAGGATTATCGGGAACAGATGTATTAAAACTAGTGGGTTTGAGTGGGTGTAAAGTTTTTTATTAAAGGGTTAATATCGGGTTCGGGCCCAATCACCAACAAATGGGACATGAAGATCAATACGGATTCGTAACAAAGTAAGGAACATTAAGAATTTTGGATTGGAATTGGATTCGTAAGGAATTTGATGGCCGAGGGGGGCCCCCAAGGTCTACTCTACCGGACTCTGTAAGTCCAAATGGGTCTTATAAAAGTCATCATCAAAACTATAACAATAATATAATTTTAGAAAATAAACATGAATTCTTTTGTTGCGTTTATTTCATAAAGAATATTTCTAATTAAATTACTTTATTTATATTTTTGTTTTGTAACGGTGAAAAAGGAAATTAAAAAAAAAAAGTACAATGATAAACCGTGGTGGGTCTTGTGTCCATTATATGATACAGATTGCACTGTTTATAACCCAACGGCTGGGCAGTAAGGCTATTTGTCCGAAATCACGCGACTTAAGTGATATTATAATATAGGGACGTTTATAAAGTGTTATAATAAAATGGTGCATATAAAGGTCCTTTAGTTTACTTTAGACGGCTTATGGACAACCGTAAACTCGTTAAACCAGACGACAAGAGCCGGCACGGACGGTGTACACCAAGGACACAGGGAACAGCCGCCGGTGGACCAATTAGATAGGGAGTACGGTCACAGAGACTGCACAAAGCGATGCAGATCCGGCCCGGTCATGGCCTGCTCAAAGGACTAATGTAACGCGCCTAGATCTCATTTCGATGATTCACTCTCCCTCCAACCAACTTAGTCTGTCACGTCCCCGGGACATTTCCTCCTACCGGATCACTCTGTCTAAATATATCTGATAGCTCCCAATGAGCGAAAAATTTTCTCCATTACCATTAAACCTAATGGCATGGATATTCCCTCTGTACCCGAAATATTCCTGCTGATTTAACAATCGATTTAGAGTTTGTCCAAACTTGGATACCATTGAGTTATCACTGAAGATAATTACCTAAAAATTATTGATATTACTTAACCAAGAATTTATTTCAATCTCCAGATAAGGTTTACAGTAGGTTCCTTCCAAAGACAGTAGTGTGCTTACAAATATACCAATGAGTCAAAACCAGTAAGCAATTTTAAACATTGAAAGCGTAATGATGTAAAAGTTAATACTATAATTAAGATTAAGAGGCAATAAAAAAATCTTAATTTAATGTTAAAAAAAAATCTAGACAGATTTCGAGTGCTGTAAACCAATCAGTTTCCGCTCCAATTTCGTAGATGTTATAAACACTTCTAATGGAAAACATCCTAATTGTGTCTTGTATTGAAAAAAAGACATTCACTTCAGATTAGTCAAATACCTGCGTTAAAACGCAGCAGCGGACAGAGACTAAGAAAATCCAAAAGGAAAAAGAGGGAATTATTCAGGATCTGTTCACGCTTATGAATTAACCTACCTAATGAGCTGATTTTTCCGAATAAGGCAGATTTTAAAGACTGGTACTCCAGTCGAGAAGTGTCCCAATCGGAGCTGAAGAAAGATAAAGTCTGAAGGTAGGAATATTTTATACTGTATTATAACTACACTATCGGTGAAGCAAGCTACTAGTTTATAACTAAATTGAGCATATTTGCTATTTGTATTATGAACAGAACAGATTTGCCCCGGCCGGGATTCGAACCCGGGTCCTCCGTCTCTCCGTGACAGCACTCTACCAATTGAGCTACCGGAGTCACTTCCCTAAATATGTTTTTTTGTATTTGTAACGAATCGATCACTATCCAGATTTTGAATCTTGTTAATTGCGTATTGGATTGTTGTTATTATTGATATTATTATTTTTGACACTTGTTGGGTGTATCTTCTGTTTGAAGACAATAGTATTTTTTTGAGATTTGATGACGTTTGGGATTTGTTTCCTTCCAAAGCTTCCCACATTTGCCCTATTGTACATTGCGACAATATATAACGATATAAGTATGATTTTTTTTTTTAATTTTTTTATTTATATGTATTCATTTCTAATATAATTTGTTACAGTTCACAAAATTAAAAGTAATATGCTGTACCAAACAGACCAGTACCAAACTCAAAAACATATTAGACAAATTTAAATGTATCTATAAAGAATCACATATAAATGAAAGAAAAAAAATTACACAAAAAAACTTTCAGCAGTGAAAAAAAAAATTATAATCAAAATAAACAAAAATTGTATGTATACATTCTAGCTAACTTATATACATCTACATGAACAATAACAAAAATATAAAATAATTTGGTATCCTACAATAATAAATGCTTTGTTCTTTTATGTATGTACCGCTTTGTACTATTTTTTGTGTAGTTCCCTATATTTTTTATAAGTGGGTTTTTATTGTGTTTACACTTATTAAAGAATTTTTGGCATAATTTATTGATAAATTCATTAATATACGGTACATATAATTCTTTGTGCATAATTTTAACTCTAGTGTAATATGCATAGTTTCCAGCAATTCTTAGGCATTTGTTTTGAAATATTTGTAGTTTTTTATAATTTGTTTTAGACATATAACTAAATATTGGGCATGCGTATGTTGGAATGGTTCGTAAGCAGGCTTTACATAATAATAACTTATTATCTGTGCTTAATTTTGAATTCCTATTGAAGTATTGATATATAGCACACAGAGCTCTGTTAGCTTTATTGCACACATAATCACAATGATTCTATTTAACACCATAGTTATAAAAGCTTATTCGCAATGAAATTATTTTGGAATTTGGTCTAAATAGCATTAATATGAGATGCTTTGTCAGGTAGATACATGGAAAATAATCTACCAAACCACTACCTCGATGCCTTCAGTATTCATGTCTGCACAAGTGTCCATAAATTTTCAAAAAAGACATTTTTTATTCCTTTTTTTCTACATTCCAATGTCTTTGATGTTACTCTCTTCTTATAAAAAATTATGAATTTCCCTCTTCATATGTGTTTACAAAAAATCATTTTAAGTCAACTTAGCCCTCACTGGATTTCTATTAGTTATTATCACCCACCTAGCGTGATTGAGCGTGAATTGAGCTCTTCTCAGAGAGGCCAATAGTGTTTTTTTTTTTAGTTCTATCTGTGAATTTCATAAAAGCTATTAATGCCTTATTGTTGAATTAGTGCTCTTTCTTCACAAACAGTTCTTATGAGTAGTCCTTTCGCTTATTTGCCATTTTGGAAAACATATCGTTATTTTGGGAAATCCAACTAAATCATTACATGGGTCTATTTCATATATATAATTACGTTAGTTACACATTATTAATGGAAAACAGTTTATTTCTAATCTACTTGAAGAATAGTAGGACATTTCACAAAACAGGTTTTCTTGGTCTTGCTTTAACTATCTTTATCACAGAACGAGGTTTCTTATCCAAAAAAAAATTATACTACTTTTAATACACTTTTTCCCCCGGTGATTAAATAAGGTTCCGTACGTTACAAACCAAAATCTCCCTCCTGCTAAATATTTTTGTAATACTTTTTTAATCTTTAGCGACAGTTATAAAAACTATAATTCAGCTTCTCCTCTTATTGCACACATCTCAATTCATAAAGTAATCCTCAATGCAGTTCTAAATAACAATAACACCAGACACAACTGTATTATAGCATAATAATTGAGCTCATAATAGTATCCCGTAACTATCCTATAAAAATCCATCGATATGCTTGAAAATAATTATACCACATACGGGCGACGGGCCAGTTGAAAATCGTTGGGAATCCGACGGGACGTTTCTAAATAATTATTTACACACCCACTCCCCCTTAGTCCCCGCTATTCTAAATCTTCTTCTACAAAAGAAAAATATCAGTTTAGACGATGTAACTTGAGTGCCAGTGACCGAAATTGAAATGCCCTGTTTGATTGAACGGAAAAATCATGAACTATTTGAAATCGATCGTGATGCTACAGAGGATGTCTCTCAATCTAAGAGAGGAGAACACACAAGCCTGATGAATTCACACCTCATCAGGCAACTACACCCGCCAAAATCCTCTAACATAAATGATATGACAATTTAATTTTTTTTTTTAACAATCAGGGCATATGACCTATAATATTTAGTAATTCTAAACAAGATCAAAATAAAGTCTGTTATAGAAGGGTAAAAACACTTATGAATAATGTTGCATTCATGTTGAAATCTTAGAATACTGGGAAAATGGTGGATCCAACTGTAATCTCTACTCCATTTAGGTGGTTAAATGTTGCCCTCGGGAGCCATACAGTTGCTCGGCAGGAAGTCTGCCTGGAGGGAGCCCTACTATTTCCTCTCTAATTGCCTTAATTTCTATTAACAATAATTATTAAGGATATTTATAGAAAATTACTGATTATAACAATTGAACCAGCATGCAAGCATCAAGCAATGAGATGTTATCTATACAAATAAATAAAATAGTAAAGTTAAACAAATAAATTTACTATATGTAATCAACTAACGATAGTTATTATGTAAAATTATTTTTTAAAAATAATAATAATAATTTAGCTTCTTCAACAAAATAATAATCGGGTAATTCATTTGTAAAATACTAACGCGCTCTGAATTTGATAACTGAATAGATTAATTGATAAAAAAACTTTCAAATCAAAGGGCTTAACTAGCAATTAGAATAGTTATTTTTTCAATCATTCAAAGCTGGAATTCCAAAAAGAAACTCCTTGCTGATTGAACTGGTTCATTCCATTTTAGTAAAAGAAAATCATGTGTTAACAAGTTAATTTAGTGCCCTGATATTAGATCGTTAAGGAACATTGATTTATTTTATATCTTTTAATAAAAAGATACAAAATAAATAATTATTTTAATAAAAAAATCTGCACCACTACAACCCATGAAGAGTCTTGGGTTCAGTACGTAGTAGAGAAAGTACTGTTTCTTGGACGGTTGTGCAGGGAGGTTATTTGTCCGTTAACAGAATAAATAAAATATCTGGTACAGCCGGTTTCGAACCGAGGACCTTCGGCTCGGCATCTAAGCGCTCCGCCACTGAGATAACCTGCTCCCCTTTAGAGAACCCGTTATTGTTATACAAAGAAATTATCTTCATCGGCATTCACAATTGAGCTATTATTACATATAGCAGGAAAATATTTATAATAATAATTTCAAAGATTTCTGATCGGGATATTTCCAATATTTTGACGAGGGCTAATGCATTACTTAGCTGTCAATCAGCGGCAATCCTCATCAAGTTGATAAGCTCGGCTCCAAGTTGTGGGCCAATGATTGGACTCAACAGAGAGAACCTTCGAGCCGCAATCCCATGGGTTAGTTTAAAATCTATCTGACGGCTGAGGATGGAGTAATTAAATTATTCGTCTGATAAATGTTAAAATTAAATTCCAAGCTTATTTTTAATGTCGTGCCAGTTTCAACTAGAACTTTTTATTGAACAGTCTATTAAGTTAGAGGCATAAAGTTGCGTGCTCTGAGTCACCGGCACTAAATCCCCCTCGTTTTATGTTGATATTATTTCCCAGTTCCACTAACTTTGCATATACCTGAATCACCGGATCAATAGTCGAATAAAATTTAATTTTTAATATGATACGATCAAAGCAAGATTAAAACTACATATGCGTCTATAAACCTGTGTACAAATAGCCAAAGTTCGCGAAATAGTATACATGAGTGTGTTTGTTCATAGTTGTAAATTTTCCATTTTGTTTGGAATATGAAAGCCAAAAAAAAACAACTTTTTGTTATCTACTAATATAACTTACACACACACAAACACACATGCCTAAGAATATAAATATAAATATGTATAAGGAAGAGAAGCAAATTAATACTACAAAAGTACGCCAGCCTCGCGGATTGGAAATCCTCAAGCGGCCCTCTCAAACCTTTTTACATGAGGCCCATCAGCCTACAGGAGGTGGTTCACGTTGGGGTGATAACCCTACTTAGTTCCAGGAAATGAAAAGTAGGTCTTCGTGTGCCTCCTGATCCCTAACAGCCATAATATTTGGATCCAGGCCGACTTTAAGTCTGAGTGTACGTCAGAGAGAATGGTCAAAGGAAAATGGGGACCAGAAGAAAACTATGGCTAGTAGAACGTGATTTTAATTGATATCTTTAGAGAAGCTACCTAAGTTACCTCATGGCCTGGTTTTCTTCGCTTGGCCAAAGATAATTCTACAGCAGTAACCAAAAAAAGCAGAAACAACTAAATATCAGATGAAAGCTGAACAATATCATGTAGGTTTAGTTCGAATAATCAGTCCTTCCTTCAAAATGTATCTCAGTCTTAACAACCAGTTTCTAACATTTCGACTAATGCGTTACCTAAACATAGCTTTGAAAATTCGGAGCAAATTGTGGAAACTTTCATGAGTTTATTTTAAGAGGTTAAAAATTAATTGGATATCAAGTATTAGAATTTTTTCTCATGCCCTCATTCGTTCATTCGAGATTCATCGAACTGCTTCTTATGAATCCTGCGTTGATCTTTGACAGTATTCGAAAAAAAAAACAATCGTATTAGAATCTTTGAGAACAGACAGTCATAATTTTTTAAATCACGAATGTTCAACATCACTGATTATTTTAAATATAAGTTATTAAACATCAATTATTGAATAAATAAAACCTTCCATCTTCTGAACAACATTTCAACCAGGTTTTGTATCGAATTATTAACAAATGCAAAAACATCACAAAAGAAACATGACCATAGGTTTTTAAAGGGAGTAAAAAATGTTTTTCTATCCTTAGGAAGGGGCGTAAAATGAGGATCTTTAGCCCCTGCGGAACCCTATTTTAATTGTACCTGAATAGGCGAAACCTTGGACTCCTACAGTACCATAGCCCGATTAGCTATAGCTTGATAAAGTGACGTTAAATTAATACAAAAATTAACGAACAAAAAATTACTGTTTATGTCATTAAAACATTTTTAATAATTTAGTTTAATTTGAAATTAATCAACCTTTTTTCCTATAAAAACGTTTACTAGTTGACAGGAACATTAACAATCTGACTAAAATAAAAAGAGCAGAGTGATGAATGGTGCAATTATTTCAATAGCTATTGTTTTAGTCTAAATAATAATTTGTCAGTGACAAATGAAAATTCATTTATCTCCAGTTTGGTCGCAATTAAAATGGAAAAGTAACAATTGATATCGTAAAGGCCACAGCTGACTGGGAATGATATATCTCCATGTGAATATAAATATTCAGGCGTACAAATTTAAAAATCTAAAAGAAAAAAAAATGGCCCAGTTATAAGGGAGAAGATTCGGTAAAAAGATTTTTACGTAATTCAATTTATGAATTATACATATCTTGAATGATATGGACTGATATTTTGAGGGGGGTTAACATTTTATTTCCCTCTATTTACGCTGTGGTTTTCATTTAATTGAGTATTTTATTTATTTATTTATCCTCCTTTTTTCGTTACTTTACATCTGCGCGCTATCACATCTTGCAAATTAAATCTCTAAGCTTTCATTTCTCCTAGATTTGGTAGGACTACGAAGCCGTTTTCAGATATTTTCCTAGATTTTATGTCGACTGGTCTTTTACTAAACCCAAAGTTCTGCTCCATATGTACAAATAGGATTAGTATAGTGTTGTAGATTAGTCGTTCGTTTCCTATGTCAAGAGAAGATCTGTAATCCGGAAGATGTGAGAGTTGTTTGTAGCGTCTTGTCAGATGTTATTGTTATTATTATAGCACTACGATCCTGCAAGAACCCGGGCCACCTCCACCACAGCCAACCAATCTCCTCTCTCCTCCGGCACTATTCACCCAAAAGCTTTTAGTCCTTCTGCACATCGTCCAGCCATCTGATCTGAGAACGTGATCTACTTCATTTGCCGTCGGGTTTTCCACAGAGAAATTATTTGGTATCCTGTGGTCTGAAATTCTTTCCACATACCCCTGCCATCTAATTTTGGCTCTCTTTATCAATGTCACCATGTCAAGGCTCTCCTAGAAGCTCCATCAGCTCTTAATTCCTTTTTCTTCTTCTTCATACCCCATTTTCGGCCACTAAACCCCATAATCTTCTTCTCCGGGAGTTGACCATATTTTCTGATTTTATAGTCAGGGGCCATGCTCGCACCATGACATCTCATCATAACATCGCATCATGATATCTCATCCATGACTACCGATCTTACTGTGGTTTGTATATATTTGTAGTTGCATTCTTTTAGAGAGCGACTTAAACTGCAACACTCTTTGTAGTGAGGAATAGCATATATTCCCTGTTGTTATTCTGGTTTGCATTTCGCACTCTACTTTGTTGCCAACTGTAACCACACTTCGAGTTCCTGATACACATTCTGGAGTTGTATACTTTTCCGTCATTGTTCATTGTACCGTCATTGTCATTGCCTAATCTCTTACTGAGTAACTTTCCGTATTAATTACTGATCTCGCTCTGTATTTGCTGTGTGAGTGCTCAAGTCACAAACATAGGTCACCGTTATTCTGATCAGTGATCACCGTTCATCTACTTGTATAAAGCTAATTTTGGCCACACAAGCACTTGTGCGTAAGGGTCTTATGCATGATCTGCTCTAACATTTTTGTCAATTGTTGTAACATATTTAATGATTAAAGAAAGAAGAGCCTAGGTTAAGCATTTCGCTTTATTATAATTTAACTATATACACATTTCTGCATACAGTTTAAGCATATCGATCGGAACTAATCAGATAAATAACCAAATTTATATTTAATTTTATTAATTTATTTATTGAAAAAAGAATGTACATGAAAGGATACTATGGAAAGGAAATACTTTGTTGACGTTATGGACCTATAAAAAATTATCGAGTGTTGAAGGTAGAACCGTTGAAGTTCTTTCACGGCGGTGTGATAGATGACTTTTGGAAGGGCGGGGAGAAGGTAACAGCTGATGGCCTTCCAGCGTTATGTATTATGCAGCCTGGCGAAACCTGATTGGCTAGCCGGGCATTAAATGAATTTTGAAACGCATTAAAATTTATGAGGGGGGCTAACATGGCCCGTCAATAATTCAATTAGGATTTGGTGGTTTACAGTGCTCCGGTTACGGCTTTATTTCCAGTCCTCTCTCATGGTAAATATTTAAACCCATCCCACCTACAACGATTATATTCATCTCAAAGTCTAGTCTGACTTTATAGGAGTAGTATTCTATCCGGCCGATAATCCATTCGAAGCATGTTTGCCTATGTCTAGACTCATACCCAACTAGAAAAATTATATCCAAATATTTATGGTATACACAATGGAATAGTAACAAACCTGCATTTCTATCTTGTAATGATCACTGATGTCTAATCTATTGAAGTTAAACTGTGGAAGTTATTTTATCGCGGTGTGATAGATGAGTTTTATATATGTTACTGACAATATTCTTAAAGATCTCGATAGTATTGACGGAAAAGTAAAATTGAAACATTGGAAGTCAAAAATCAACATCAAAAGTTACGAGATACCTCAAACCTGTTAAAAAAAAATTACTATACTACTACAACCCATGATGAGTCTTGGGTTCAATACACAGTAGGGGCTGTACTGTTTCCAAGACAACGATTTTGCATGAAGATGATTTGTCAGAGATGATGCTCAACCGCCAGGATTTTTTCCAAAATTCGATATCCACTTTATATAGTGAGCCCCAGGAGGGCATGCTTACCCCACGGAGTCCTCCTTGGCTGTTAACAGAATAAATAACGTATTTGCCACAGCTGGATTTGAACCACACACACACAGCTACAGCAACCCCTTCTTATTGTATTATATATTAATAATGTTAAACCAATTATTGGTTAATTAAAGCTAAAGCTTAACTTTTAACTATAAAAATATAGTAATAACAGCGCCGGGGCTCTTATAGGCAAGCATGACGCGGCCGCCTAGTACATACAGTAAAATTCTGTAGTACCACATATATATATTTATATATATACCAATTCATAAAACTGAAAAATAGCCTTCAAAATAAAACGGATGCTCATTCAAAACAAATAACACAAGCCCCAATTGATAATTAGTTTTATAAATAATAACATGTAATAAAATTAAATATCTAACCATTGCGAACACAAACCGGTACCACCAGCAACCAGTGCCCGATAAACACATATCTCTTCGCGTGACATCCAAAATCAAAATTAAGTATTCCTCGAACTCCGAGGCTCTTTTCATCGGTAGGCTTTGTTTCCGCTCTAATTGGTGGACAACTGATTCACAATGAAAAAATTTAAATCATACTAATTACAATTTTGTCATTTGAATATCTGAAAACGCCCAAAATGAGGACTTTAATGTTTACCGAATGCATATTATTTATAAATTTTTGATTGGCAATCATAAGTTTTAAATATTTGTTTTAATTACAGCACGAAGTTGCTTACGATCCTTCAAATATATTGAATTTTTAAAGTTCAAGATGTCAAGGAAGACAGTTAAATTAATAATATGAATTGGTAATTAATATGATAATGGCACCATAGTATATTATAAAATATTATATTACATAGATTACCGTTATGAAGAATGTTCTGACCTTCCATCGTCCATAGTGTTTTATTCCTACCGATTTCTATCACTTAGCATATACGAACGATATATGGAAAACTGTTTAATTTATTTTTCTATTAGCATAATTTGTAGGTTTTAGAAAAGTAGGCTGGCTTTTAAAACAAATATAAAACATTAGCAATACTTGATATGCCAGCATTATTCATACGACTATTCGTACCAATTTAAAATATTTATTTTTATTTCATTACTTATGTATATACATACATTAAATTATCGTCAATGTAAATGTTATTTTTAATTTTTAAAAACCTGTACCACTATAAACCGTGAAGGGTCTGGGGTCCAGTACATCGTAGAGACTGTACTGTTTCATGGACAACGGTTCTGCAAGGAGGTGACTTGTCCTAGGTCATGCTCAACCACCAGATTTTTCCCCTTTATTTTGGGTACCCTATTTTTATAATATTTTATAGAGCCTGGGTGGGCCCCAGGAGGGTCCTAGGTCCTATATGATCCATCTCCCGCTGCAAACAGACTAAATAAAAGTCATGGCCGGCAGCGGGATTTGAACTAGGATTTCCGGCATGACAACTCAGTGCATTTTTAAATAAGAGTTGTACAAAATGTGTGATGTGAACTGCTTTATCGTGGTTGTTGTAAATCAAGAGTATCGAAACGCCTTCATTAAGGCATATACTACCCGCAAATTAGACAAGCCCCTCAGGTTGCGTCGGGAAGATTAATAGGGGCAATGCTTATAGAAACAACTTATTTCTATGCTCTATCAGTGTCCTATATTAAATGCAATGGTCATTAGTAGTAGAGTATAGTGTCTTATACTGACACTATACTTTATTGACAATAACTTTAGATGTTTAATGGGACTTTGCCTAGTTTCTTTTTTTTTTAATTTTATCAACTTAATAAAATTATATAGTAACGTTAATTATATTCCCAACACAAGTATTAATTATTCGGTTTTACTTCATCAATAAACTCCTACAAATGAAGAAAAACAGTTATGTCTGAACTCTCTTTCATTATTACAATGTTAAATATGTATACAACCCTTAAGCTTTCAATGCTTTAAAGTTTACATTTATAGATAAGATTTCTATTTTGATACTTAGACCTGTTTATTAATGTAAATAAATATATCTTCGCAGTAAATTATACCTAGCCTTTTTAAAAACTAAAATATTTTTTCGAAAAAGAAGAAAGTTTTGGTGTAATAAAATATATATATACAGGAAGACAATTTAGTTTTAAATTGTTAATACTTTTTTTTAAATATGAGTTCAAAAAGATTATCTTTAGATAGTGATATCAAACCGAACCACCACCCACCCATCTTTGAATATTTACAGAGCATTTAAATATCAGAAAGTTCTAGAAAAATAAATATATTTTACTAGGATAGTTTTTGAGCTTTATTAATTATAATTGAATGGATAATTGTATTATGTTTGGTGAGGTTCTATTATTACAAAACTTTTGAAGCCGCCTAGGAAAGACCAGAGTGACAACTGTTAGCCGTCAATATTAGGAACTTTCGTCATCAATAGTCGATTTGTTGACCATTTCTATTTTTTCCTCGACATATCGTGAGCAGGAATCGATAGAAGTGCTACTCAGGTCTCATAACAAATTATTTCAGATTCACATTTAACGTACAGGACATATCATTAAGAAATTATCTCTCAAATTAATTCAATTTAATAGAACGATAATTTCTCTTTATTTTACAAAAACATATATTCAGAAAGAATACTTTCTGCCACTGTTAAAAGCGCTTCTATAAAAGCTGTCTCAATAATAAAAACAACACAACCAATAAAGTAATCAGTAATATATAATGATTATAGAAGTAAATAAATCAAAACGAACATTCATAGTTACATACAGTAATTTCACTCGGATCTCCCAAACAGGTTTACACACTGTGAGTGGAACCTAAACATGGAATCCCTGCGTTTCTATATGTACCACGGCAATGGATACCAAGCCTAAGAGAAATGAACAAAAAGGTATTGGATTATAATGTTCAAAATCTGTTGAACTGTTATATAACTTGTTAAAAAAAACGAAGTAGTTTAGCCACTATATTACAGTTGGAGGGCCGATATTCTTAGTTTATTCTATGCGATGCATTATAAATTGAAAATTAGCAATAGTTACAAATTTAAGGCTCATTTAGATTAGGGAATTCCAAAAAATGTTGAGGAATACATCAAAATAATGAGGGTTTCACGATACGAGATGAATTTAAAACTAGTCAAGTGATTCCATACTTCCATGTTCATTGTAAGGGAATAAATACACGCAGTTGCTCTGCCAAATCATCATCTTTTCGGAGACGTGACCGAAAAACTCTCAGAGTTTCATTTTTGATACTAGTCAATATATCATCAAAACCATGCCTCGGAAAAGGATACCGGTCTAAAATAAAAAAACAAACAGAGTGAGAGAATGATAAAAATAGCTTGGGCACACTTCAAGTTTAATGTTAGAACTATAGATTCTAAAATTATATTGTAATCTCGCTGCATACATGTAGATGTCTATTCTAGGGATATACCGTCAATCTAAGTTTTTACCACGCCATAAATTATCATATTATATGGTTAAAAGAATCAGATTGTACACGATGATGGAATCGCAGTAATGGTTTATTTTTATCATATTAATTCTCCTTCAAAAATGAACATAATTTGAAAAAGTGTTGAATTTTTTCCTGTATGCATTAATGGTGTGTCACAATCCTAATTTTCAAGCCATCGTCTGCCAGAATGGCACATGTACAAAACAAGATTAAGAAACAAACTTCGTAGTTTTTAAAAAATGATAAATCTTTTAACATTTGAATATTTTTGTTTTTTTATTTTCGTATATATCTTGTGGTTAGATATCATTTATTTTCTTGTAAGTTCTAGCTACAGGTCACAAACCATTGAGAAATTTATGGAATGCAATAGGAATGAATGAAATGTCCAAAAGGAGTAGCTAGGATTGTTAAGCTCCTGTACCGACGATGGAATGCCATGAGATATCTCCGACCGACCCTTCAGAATATCTCCGACGTCGAACCGCGATATTCCTGACCAATGAGGACTACTCATGCAAAGAAGGTCGGGGTATTTCACTCAACAATCATATTTCGTCTTCATAGATGAAGAAAAAATAATTGTAAAAAACCTACAAAAATGGTACGGAAAATTGTATAATATTGCACATGTAGAAAACGTGAATTATTTTGTAACATTTAAGCTGTCACGAAACAATATCCCGAATTAGAAGACACTGAAGAAGTGGGCATTTCTGATTTTAACCATGAGCCAAAAAAAAAAATTACTAATTAATGAGTACATGATCGAAATAATCAAAATTTGGATGATTTCGAAGCGTGACAAGTTGATTTAGAAGAAGTTAAATTTAAAAAAGTATTTTTAAATCCAAAAAAAGGTTAACTCGACACGTCAAAACAGTTCACAACAGTTCTAATGAAGGCTGCGCGCCTCAGTACGAATTCATTGATGTTTAACGAGATCTGTTGTTGTTAACAGTAACGCGTGGATTGACCACTGACTTGGGCTACACCTACATTGGATCCGGTGTGATACGATGAGACGTCGATAGCAAACCAAATGACTGAAATATATCGAGAGTTATAACATTTGGTTCTTTAAATTTATAAAATTAAGATTATTTATTAATTATGTTTAATACATTTATATTTTACTATAATGTATAGTAAAATATGTATAAAGTATACACCCCAGCATCGTATGTGATAGAATCACGTCGCACCGAATCGGATCCAATGTAGGTGTAGTAGCCTTAGAAAACGTATAGCCTCTAACTTGTACTGCATAGATTGTAGAGGTACAGTGGTATTTCTTTTAACGAGCTCTATTAGGTCAGAAATGCCAATATACAAGAAGTATTTTTAACTTCATTACATTCCAAATGCTATTAATATAATTAAGGTCTGATACAGTAATACTACGTTTGAATTTTGTCTCAAGAAATATATTTTTTCTTCTGCTTTTATGTCCTCACAAAATCCCTCAAAAAAATACTGCCCTACATAAATCATTCAATAACTTTTTATTCAGTCTAGGAGTCATGTTAATCTTAATACACATAAATATAAACAACAATTTAATATATTATAATAAGTTTTAAAGCACAAAAAAACAAAACCGGAAACCTATTCTTAAAGGTATCGTGGCGATTCTTAAACGTTTATGCTAGCATGTTATATAGTTTGGGTTGTTGTACTCTGAAACTATGATTTCCTGTATTGTTTTATTTATTCCTATTCTGTCTCCCTCCAATATAAAAATACAGGTGCGATAATAGGGCTTATTTATAACGATTAATCTTATTAAGATATAAATAACTAAAAACTATAATAAAACAGAAATAAATTTGTGAATATATATTTTGATTTATCTTATATGGAACATTTTTCTTAAATTTTATTATATAGTGAAGAATTGCATTACTCATGGGACAGAAAATTTGTTATAATAACCCCTTTTATTCTGAATCGATATAAAGGGAAACATTGATAAAGTATAGTTTGGAATTTAAATATGTTGAATTTGATTTAGCACTAGAATTAATAATAGCTTAAAATTTTAAAAAGAGATTCAAATTAGTATAGTCACTTTGTGTCCTAAATTTAAACGAAAAAAAGTCAATTTCGACTGGTGTAATATCCTCTGGTTGGGGGCAAACAACGAATGAAGAAAGCCTATTGATTATGTGTCTTGTTACTCCTCTTGCTTCCTCGTGATAAGGTCTTTTCATTACACAAAGGGTGTCTATTAGTTCAACAATTTAATTATTTTCCATAGAAAAATTCATTTAAAAAATGTCCTTAACAACACTTCTATTTTTAACTAACATATCAATTGTTAACGCAGTTATCTATTTTCTGTCAATTTCGGAGGGTTTTTTTATGGTGACTAAGGAACCAAAAAAAAAATGTGTCACAATCATACTGTAAAATTGTATAAAATTACATTTCATAACAATATCGAATACAAGCTTTTTTTTTAATATGGTGCATCACATACACAACATTCGCTTAGAATCCTGCTTGAAATAAGATTTAAGTGATTTCGCATAATTCATTTTTACCAAAAATATGGGTTAGTAAATATATTACATAATATCAAATATTACGAAAAGAATCAGCAAAGGAAACACAGAAAATACAAACGGGAGTATAGCAATATTTCATGTATACATATTTGTATGCTTGCACAACTAGATGAATTAATATAGGAAAAAAATCTTAACAAATCTTTGTATGAACTGTTTATAAACTTTACTAATGTAAGTATATAACGACAACAGTTTACGGACGGTCGATGACCTAAAGTAAATTGTATATAAAATGGATTTGTAACAGAGGAAGTTTCACCAATGCTTCCGTGTTGTCTGCAATGTAAAGTTTCTTGGCCTCCCATCTTCTTTTATATGTATATATATGAGCTCTCAAGTTAGGGAGCTAGAGGTATAGATAATGGTATGACTAGAATAAAGCATGTAAAGAGAGTAGTCGTTAAGTTAGTTCTAGAATACTCACTTAGTTATAATGTTAATAGTCAAAATACTTAGTTCATAAAATGAAATCTCTTTGTATATCTTTAGTATACCATTCTGTTTCACAATAAATTTAATTATTCCTTATCAGTCAAGTTTATTGTGATTGTAAACTTACGGATTATGGTTCACAACTATCTTTTCTATCGTTATCTCAACTGTATTTTTTTCAATTAACAAGAAATAGAACAAAAAAAGTAATTATTATATTTATCTGTATTTATATAGGGAAGCGGAGTGGCTCAGTGGTAGAGCACTGAGTTCTCATGCCGGAAATCCTGGTTCAAATCTCAATGCAGACCATGACTTTTATTTAGTCTGTTTGCAGCGGGAGATGGATCATATAGGATCTAGGACCCTCCTGGGGCTCACCCAGGCTCTATAAAATATTATAAAAATAGGGTACCCAAAATAAGGGGGGAAATCTGGCGGTTGAGCGTGACCTAGGACAAGTCACCTCCTTGCAGAACCGTTGTCCTTGGAACAGTACAGTCTCTACCATGTACTGGACCCCAGACCCTTCATGGGTTGTAATGGTACAGGTATTTATATTCGTTAAGGCGGGAGCTAGCGCTAAGTAGTATCAAGGTTTTAAATAATAAACCAAATCCTTTAGATCGTAACAAAAACAATGCTCCCACATACGTTTCGTCCGAACTCTAAAACGTTTGTTGGTCAGTAATGATTCATTCTTTGTAAATCTCGAATAGTTTAGAAGCCAATTTCATTTGATATCATCGCGTGAAGAACATCCGAAGGAACATTTTATAATGATTTAAATTATTTTGTTTACACACATATTTGTTTGGATCCGAATATTTCAGATCAATATATTTTTTCATCGGGGTAGAAAAAAAAATCGTATACTATTTTATAGATCGCAGATATTTATCTAGCTTATGAAATTAAAAAAAAAGAAGATTAAAATAAGAATATCAATGTTTATATTCCTATTGAACCTTACTATGTTAAGTGCATCCAAACTCACACAATCAGAGATAAAAATCACACAAATTAAATTGTATAACTTCATTAAAAAAAATTATGTAATTTTAAAATAATATTAATTGTAAAAATTCTTCTCTTATCTTCCCAAAAAGAAGATAGATTCTAAATATATATATTCAAATGTATGGTTATTAACATTGTGAATTTTGTGAATGAATACCAAAACGAGTTTCTTTAACTGAAAGAAGCGGTACCACGTTATTTCCTTTGAGACAAAATAGCTGAGTCAGGTCTTGGATTGAAATAGAGTTATTGGTAAAATTACAACTCCATTTCGAGCGAAAAATTACGATAATGGCAAGATTCTGCTTCCCTTAATGCAATTAACTCTCTCTTTGGACAAAATTCGACTTGAAAACTTAATCACCAGGGTTGCGGATATAATGTCTTCATAAATGACAATGGTGGCAAACAGTGACAAAACTAGCCATTTAAGCCAGGGTTTAGAAATTATTGTTGGATATACTTTTTTTTCTGCACCAATACAAGCCGTGAAGGGTCTGAGGTTCAGTACATGGTCGAGACTGTATTGTTTCTTGGACAACAGTTGTGCAAGGATTTGATTTGCCCTAGACCTTTCTCCTAGATTCTTCCCCTTATTTTGGGTACCCACTTTATAGAGGTCGTGTGAAACCCAGGAGGGTCCTACATTCTATAGGGAAAAACAAGTAAACTAAAATAATTATATTATAAATATTTTTATTTGAAAATAAAAGATATATCCAGGACCGGGACTCGAACCCGGGTCGTCCAGATCGCTAATCTGGAACTCTATCATGACCGGGGAGCGAGCCTGATAGAGCCAGGATAGCTCGATTGGTATAGTTCCAGACTAGCGATCTGGACGACCCGGGTTCGACTCCCCGTCCTGGACATATCTTTTCTTTTCAAATAAAAATATTTAAAAATTAATAAAATCAATAAATAATAAAATAAAATAATAATTATAATCTAAAAAATTAAAAACGCAAGGAGCTCCCAGCGCTTTCAAGATAATGAAAAATAGAACATTTAAGAAATAGTCATGGATTAATCGAAATTATGAAATGAAACAAACTGATATAATCATCGGTACTGAACCTATATTATATTTATAGTTGTAAAATACAAGAAACTAGATAAGTGATATTCCTGATTCTGTAAAATTATGAATACTCTCTTCGTAGTCAAAGTAAGAGAAAGAAATACAAAAGCAAAAAACCTATTTTGAGAGACCTATTGTGTTATTTCGACAGACACAACAATGTATTTATGCAAGAATTTTAACTGGATTCGAGTGAATATTAAAATCGAACCTTCATACGGATATCACGATTGTCACGAGTCATACAACAGCATAAGTTCCTCTGATATTGTTGGAAGAAGTATCTTTTATAGGTAGGAAATATGGATAGGATGAGACATTGAGAAACGATGTAGAGTGAAAAAATGGGCAACAAAATCAGAATGTATAAAATGGTGTAGGTTCTATATACGATTGAGGTTTATAGTCCCCAGCCCCTAGCCATCGTAACTCCGCCTTCTATATGACCGTAAACCCGGCTTTAATATTTTCCCTCACTTTTCCACTAGGTGAAAAATCGTTTTCGAGACATATGATTTGATTCCGCCGGCTATATTTCTTTAGTTGCGTTATATTATCGCAGTCTATATGTTAGTAGCACTAACTTTTTATTATCAGTAATAATTTTGAAACGTTTCAAAATCAATACATCTACCGCCTCAGGGAATGAGTAGTTATTGCTTAGAATATTTAAAATAAACCAGTTACCGAACAGGTGTCTTGTGGCAGCTCTGTTTAATCAAAAGTCTCACAGGGTCTTTACATGGAAAAAGGATAAATGACTCAGTTATTGGCAGGAAGGCACAGACTCAAGATTTAAGCACTCATATATATACCGAAAAGGTTCCCTTTTGTAAGTAGATATGTATTTCTGTAACCATGATCACCACATAGTTAAAGCATTGTTGTCTAATAAGATGTAAAAAAAAAAAAAAAAAACCTTTACCACTACGACCCGTGAACGAGTCTAGGGGTTCAGTACATGGTTGAGACTGTACTGTTTCATGGACAATGGTTCTGCCAGGAGGTGACTTGTCCTAGGTCACGCTCAACCGCCAGGTTTTTCCCCCTTATTATGGGTACCCTATTTTTATAATATTTTATAGAGGCTGGGTGAGCCCCAGGAGGGTCCTAGATCCTATATGATCCATCTCCGGCTGCAAACAGACTAAATAAAAGTAACTGCCCGCAGCGGGATTTGAACCAGGATTTCCGGCATGGCATATCAGTGCTCAACCACTGAGCCACTCCGCTCCCTAATAAGATGTAAACAAATATTTTTTTACTAAACAACTCCCAGTCAATCAACCATGTATACATCTGGAAAATGGAGGAATGTGTTTTTAGTAAATAATGATATAGTTATAATCAATAACGATTACTGTATCGCAGTTAGCAAAAAAGTGAATCAGATCAAACGATTTTGACTTTCCCTGAGACCATTTTCAGGAGTGGACAATATGGAAAAGTTGATATGAATTACATTACTTGATTTTGTATAGTTATTTATTAAAAAATGTATATATCTTCAGCACCGGTGTTGTTGTATTTGTATAAGTTGTATTTTGTCCAAAATGAGTACCTTGTACTTAGTGAAGAGATATCGTATTATTTTCGTTAAGAATAAGGGACAAAATCTCCACTAGGATTGAAAAGCAGTTATTGCATTTATTACAACTCCATTTCTAGCCAAAACTAAAATAATCAAACGATTCGACTCGACCACTCCACGCAGAGTTCCCTCCCTTCCCAGAGCTCCAGATATAATTCATTGTTTTTTCCAAAACATTGAATGTTATATGTGAAATGATATTTTTTATTTATAGCGAGATAATAATAAATTTTTTACTTATAATATAAACATACTAATATTATTATTTGATTAATAAAATATAACTTTAGAAACGTTACATTAAAGCATAACAGTAGAGGAAAACAAGCTAATGTAAATATTGAAAATTATTGGAAATATTATTTATAAAAATAAAACAAAACAGATAATTAAAGATGAATAAACAATAGAAGTGATCCTTTGCATAATTAGCATTGTAAATTAGTTCAGTGAGATTGTATACAGCCCTAAAAATAAAGAACTAAAAAAAGAATGGTATTTCAGAAAAAAATATAACGAAAAGAACAAAGTTCCTATGAGCATGGGTTGTTAAATTCTTCATTTGCTTCAGCATTTCCAACAAAAATCCCTTTAAAAAAACCATCAGGTAAATCCATTACAGGTTGTTATCTGTGTTGTAAAGTTTCTACATTTAAAGCGTAAAACAGAGTAGATGAACACGTAGGTTATTAAAAATATATTTAAAAAAAATTAATGTCATTTTGCTTTTATTATTTGAATTGGGCAACATTGGAATACCGTATTATCAACAATAGATTGTGCTTTATGTCTCATATAATTCTATTTTAAATAAATGTTTTTTTTTAATCCATTTTGACTGATCATATTGACCTAAAAGCGCATTAACCAATAACAACAGAAGGCAAAATATGCATTTTTAACGTATTTAATGGCTCGGATAAATTGTTTCAATTCATTTAACGGTCATGAGATGTAGAATAGTTACATAAGAAGGGGACGGAAAAGAAGAATGGATTTTAGTTTAGCATGATGATTTCAGATTCTATATTCATAGGTTCAGAATGTAGTTTAACATCGAGGGAGGACTATAATGTCCACGTCATTTCAAGTACTAAAAAATGACAACATTGTTTATAGGAATATGAAATGATTATTTGGTAGAATATAATTCTAGTTTAACATAGATTCATGAACGATGACTCAGTCATTTACAAGAATCAAACTTGGTGTACATAATATGTAATGACATAAATAAAATATTAATAATACTGAACCGTTTCACAAGAAATGTCCGTTTTTATTATTTCTAAAATTCATAGTGGAATTACTGGACTTATGTTGTTTCCTATGATAATGTTAAAAATTGTAATGAGCTGTTATTAACCCTCTCTTTCTTTATAATAATCATTATCACTACAATTGAACGTGCATTATTTAGTATGCCATAAAATATGACAATGTACACGCGATTTTCGTGTATTATTTTTTAAGAGTTTAAACTTACACAAAGCAGCTCAAGCTGGAAGAAACATTACCAACGGATTCGTATTTGGTTTGAAATATTAGCTTCAGAGGCACAGATTAATTCATAAATAAATAATATTTACAAATAATACATTTTTCCTTTTTATCCAGAGGTGAAACACCCACATCCACAACGTACAGCAGGAATATTTCCATAATGCAACATTAACTTATCAGAAAACAACTTAAATTGGTTAATTGGAAAGGAACTATACTTTTAAACGACAATGACAGAACTCATGTTTCACGGCAGAAAGTAAAGAAACTAAACGAGTTGGGTTACGAAGTCTTCCAACCCGAATTATATTCGCCATACTTTTCTCCAACAGATTTCCATGTGTTCCAAAAATCGTGCAACTTAATTTTTGAAAGTGATTCTCACCACAAAATAAATTTTCAGACTCTATTTCATCACAAAACCCTATATTTTCAGCCCTGAGATTGAAAATTTGATAACATGTTGGGGAAAATGCATAGAAAATGATGTGAAATAGTTCGAATGCAATATTTCTGATTTAATAAAGTGGTTTTATTACATAATATTTCCTTTGAAAACGGACTTTTAATATAAAACGACCTCATAAGTATTATACGGAATGAAAATATATAATTGTTTCATATTATTCTGCTAAGATTACTATCATGGATAGGGTCAATTACTGTTTAAAGAGTTGTGCGCCGCTGCGTATAGCACATTCAGATAGCATAGGATAGCCTTTTAGCAAAGGGAACAAGGAAAGGCTTTACTTTAGCAGAGCCAAGGCTACATTTGATAAGAGCTATCAGCAAGTTGTATCGATTGACAATCTGACATTCTAGAGCCCTTGTAACGCCATACCGCCCAGGCACCGGCTTACTGCCTTCTCAATAGCCATGCTCTTGCCAGGTTTCCCGGCTCATATCTCTCGATCTAATGCCGATATGATCGAATGTTTTTTGTACATCAAACATTACTGTTAGTCCTTTGTTTATACTTAATATTTAAAATATGTTTTAAAAATCCCCAAAAATGGAAAGAACCTTCAACTATTCCTATTCACTACAAAGGTCCAAGGACGGATTGTAGTAACTATCGCTGAGCCTTACTCCGACTAGAAAGTAATAAAATATTTCCGTTAACCCTACTCACATAGTCCAAATTCGAAATAAATCGAGAAAATTATCATATACTCCAAAAAAACCAACCCTAAGATTTGTTATTTCAGTATTAAACACTTTTAGCAACCCGATCATCAGGGATTTTTCCGAAATTTTCTTCTCTCACCCTTTACCGTCAGTTCATCTTCAATTCATGCCTTCCTTGTCACTTCTTCTTCCTGTACCCTATTTTACTTAAGAAAGCATTTTTTTAGCCATCTAGCATCTCCAATCCTCATCAGTCGACCAAACCGTTTAAGCATCCTGGTTTCAATATTATATAACAAGTCATGTCTCTACCCAATCCAGTTTGTAATAGTTTTATTATATCCATGAGATTAGTTATATCCATGAGATTAGATATATTTCACAATTTTTTGGGGAGGACAAACATACATTTTTGGAAATCTGGATATTTCATTGCCATCTTTTAGTCAAAATGCATGACTCCAAGGATAAAGGCACGTAAATTAAGTGAACAGATTGTGGTGGATATAATTGAGATTATTCAGACGTAAATGGGAGCATTCATTTTAGGTTAATGATTATGGTTCGGAAAAAACAATTTTGTATGATAATCGGTGGACGGAGTTTCGTAAAGATTAATTAATATTATCTGGCAGAAAGCCTAAAGGCACGCGTACACCTAAACCGTTATCATCCGTTGACGCCCGTTCACGGCCGACCAACAGATGAGTCGAACTTGTTGGGATTTCTCACCAGTCTGCCGGCGTCTACAGCGCAAATGGAGTGTATTTATAGTTTAATTTCACAATCCTGTCGTGTTTGCGTTTTTTATCTTCCTAAACAGTCGTTTACGGACTGAACCTGCATCGGAAATGGATTTAGCGGTTGCAGACATTAAAACATTAAGACGCACAATCAACTACTGAAGATCGGCAATGAACAATGCCGTCAACAGTGTGAGCGCATGCGCGTCCTAGTAACTCTTCCGAGTACACCAAAATGTCGGACTTTGTCGCCCGATGTCGGACAGAATGATATCAGTCCATAAACGTTTCGCAACATCACGATTATTGTAATGTTTTCAATGTTTATGCCACAGGGTTAGTCTATTATAAACACAATTAATTAATTTTTCAATATCCACAGCCATTTAGGTAGATAACAACACACAAACACGAAAGAATTATGAAATGAAACTATAAATAGACTCAATTTGCGCTTTAGACCACGGCAGACTGGCAAGAAATCCCAACAAGTCCGGACTTGTCTGATGACCGTCAGTGGTATAACGTACCATGACGGTTATAGTGGTATAAGCCCTCCCTTTGAATTTCTTTTACATATGTTTGATTTGATTTGCCGATAACGTCGGAGTAAAGTTCGTACAATAAGGATTTGGTGTACGCGTGCGTTAATTCTGTCCGATAACGGTCGACAAAATCGGTTGTGGTGTACGCCTTGGGTCAGAGTTCACAAAATACATAGTTATTACTGCCATTCCAAATTATAAGGAACGAAAATAGTAACTAAAAGGGAATCAGGAATATTGGCAATGGACCACTTAACTTTTTATTATATTTGCTATATAATATTGTGATAGAAAATATATGTATTAAATGATTACACGATTTGATAGTCTATAACGTTAAGAGTCCTATTGCGTCCTTTTTCATTATATTGGTTATCTAGAATAAAACACTAAGTACTTGCTCTTACCACCATTTCAGCTGTCATAAGGAAATTGGGATATTACCACCCCAGCAGTGTTATTTCACAGCGTGCGAAGAGGGACAGATCCAGAAATTTTATAGCAATATAGTCATAAAGCTGTAATAATAACATTGCTCATAAATTATAATGACAGATTATTTAGAAGCAAATAGAATTACCTAACGTTAACTTTACTGATTAAAATTTACCTAAAAATAAAATTTTATACGAAATTCACAGCTCTTTAATTTCTGCAAACGGGGGTAGGCGAAATCTTGACTCCTTTCCTTGAATTCACGTTAGACTTGCCTAAGAATATGGGAAGTCGTCACACAAAACCTGAGATTACTCCATACATTTTTTATTTTGATAATGTTTGTATATATTGTTAAGAGGATGTGGTTGCTCAATGTGTCGTTAGAACAGGGTAGCCACGCTAAAGGTTCAAATCTGGCTGAGTGATATACATTATTTAATTTTTTAACACCCACTGATGGATTCATTGAGATCTTGACACACTTATCGGCCAGCCCCTAGAAAGAGGGTATGTCTTTAATTTGGAAAACACCTGTCAATGCCTTTTTTTTCCTTTGACTGTATCAAGGGGGATAGTCAGAAAAACTCGACAAATAATAAACTAATCGCGAATTACAATATTTTAATTAAATCCAACTATATCGACCTCCACAATGATTTTATTTATTCGAGGCCAGTAACAACTTTTTAATAAAATTCAAAACTAACGCATACAGTCCTCTCATTATTCGGTTTATATTTTGTCTTTATCATTTATATTTTCAATACCTTAATGGCTCTATTAAGTTTTAGATAATTTCAACTAGTTATTAAACGGTAGAAGTTCCCATACTTAATTTATCTAAATAGACAAAATTGCCAATTACGTAGCATATTTACTACATTTTAGAATATAAATTTATCTTTGTTATTTTCTATAAAATATTATTTATTAGTTACTTTTAGTACTCGCTGTAATTGAAAAAATAATTGAAGGTAGGAAAAATTTGTGATCACACAGAAAGTAAAAAAAATAAAATTGTCTTCGGGATTGAAAATTTCCTCTTGCGTTTACAGTATTTGACATCAAAGAGTAAATAAATTCAAAGGCAAAGACTTGATGATGAGTTTATAAAACCCATGTGACAGGCATTATGCCTTCTTCCGTTTTTGATGAAACATTTTAGACCTTTACGGATGAGATACTGTACATATATGTGTATATTCGAGGCATCCTGTGGCAGTTATATTATATCTCATTCAATTCACATTAAATCAATGATTATTTAGTGCGACACCAAAAAACAAGATTTTGTAATTGTGATGCTCAATACTCGTTCCCACAGAACCAAAATATTTGAGTCAATCCCTCGTATTATCTGCCATGCTTCTTCGCTGTCCTCATTTAGACCCTAGCTTTTTCAACATCTGCTCACTTGCCAAACTGGGCAGATGATAGGAAGTTACATAAAGTTACATAGCTAATATATTATATATATTCTCTTAACACTTGTGTAAAGAACCTGTAGGATCTGAAGACCCTCCTGCGGATCATCAAGGCCCCAAAACCTGGCGTTTGAGCTTGACTAAGGTCAAATCACCTCGCTGCACAACCGTTAGTTTAAAAACAGTTTCTACGATGTACTGGACCCTCCACGTTTAATAGTGGTAAATGCTTGTGTGTTTATTTTTCGAAATCTTCATTTTTCCAATGGTTTATAAGAGAATAATTTTTTTAATTAAATAAAATATAAAAGACTTGACATAACCAACTTTATTTTCATAATTATATTATGTTTACACGGAACATGGCATCTTTCTACACATTACAAGATGGAACATGAATTACATTTTTATTTTTTTTAAAAGAAAAATATTAGAAAAATAAACATTTCATGTTTAAAAAGAAGTTTTGTTTTTTTGTTATTAATTTACAAGTGGCCTTTTATTATGCAATACAAGGATTCTTTTTGTTTTTCAGTTCTTAAGTTAATTAGTGTTTTAATCTCCGTTTGCAGAAGTACAAGAGAACAAATAGAAAACGTTGACCTACAAGCTATTGTGCCTAATAAATAAAGGCGGTGTCTGATAACATTTAGCGCGTCGTTGAAAGAGGGAAAGAGGAAAAAAAGGAGAAGGAAAAAATGAAAATAAAAATAGGAGGTATTAATTAAGAGAAAGCTGAGGATGTTTGGGAGGGAGCAATTAACAGGCTAGGTATACCAGCCACCCTCTTATTCTCTCTCTCTCACTCTCTCCCTCCCACTCTCTCCCTCCTCTCTCTAGCTATCTTGGTTGGCACAATTACTTTATTTCCTAATTTATTTCTTACCCTCGGGTACTATTGCCGAGGATTAAATACCCCTAAAAACCATAATATCCTTAACGATTTCTAAGCCACGATGTATAATTTAAATAATTCATTAGGACAATAAATAATCACCGAATTGATATGATTCAATAAGATAAGTTACTCTAGATGGAAGGAAGGTACAGATTTTTGAGGTGATGACAAGGAAAATAAAGTAAACAAAAATAAGAATAACTATTTTTTTCATAAATAAAGTGGTAATTGACACTTAACTGGGCGCGGGTCTTCGAAGTCAAATGTCACCAGGGACCAACATGAAGAAGAATCGATTTAATACACATGTAAATTCATGAAAAAATTAAACATGTGAAAAAACAAAAACAATTTTAACAAAACATTTACCTATTTGTAACGGTATTTCCTAAATCTTATGTAATATAGCATCTAATATAGTCGCTGTCAGAACATTACTGCCTATCTACAACTTTTGGTGAAAACCAGTTAGTAACGGTAACGGACGTATTAAGGTCACCACATTCTTTTTCAATGTTTTTAGTAATAGTTCCAAAATTGTATAGATAAAAAATATATTATGAATTGCCAAGTCTACAGTCGGCGCGGTTTTTTTTTCTCTCCTGTAAAATCCCCCAAACTGTACTTCGGCGGTATTGTTTTGACGGCGACGATGTCTAGGTTTTCTAATTTTCTTCACATAGCAAACACCATATTGCCTTCGTCCATCCATTTTTTATTTCACCATACGGTCGATATTAAGATGGTTATATACACGAAAAATGTTAATTATAGTACGAGTAATTAAAGAAAAAGAAAGTTTATTTGTCCGTTTTTCGTTTTTTTTTTTAATTTGAGAAGTCCATTATGAATTTTTTCTGTTTTGTCCCATCTTTTAGCTGGGCTGACCGTGACTGCATAGAATTGATTTTAAAAAATATATTCAAACAGGAAATAAAGTAACAATTATCTAAATTGCTGTAATAGCCAATACGTTTCGGCGGTAGCTTCACACGTATGTTGTGTGAGCGGACGCTGAGTAGTTCCGACTATCACCCACACATGGTTGTGTGAGCGACCATTAAAGTATTAACCATGTCCATAAAATATAAAGAATAGTAATAAAAAACTGGGACTAGTACAGCGTATTTAAAAAGTGGTACTTACTTTTTTCCACTTGAAACTTTTATTTTTAGTTGCAAAAGTCGTTTTTGCCTTCTCCTTTAAAGTTACCTTTTCATAACTTCCACGTCATCGTCTCAATTCTACTTTTCCTCGTCACTATAATCATTTCTTATTATTATCATCATCAGTATTTATTATTATCCACACACAAAAAATTAAAATTTTAGGAAAATTTTACTAGCGGGGTAATTCAATACGTTGTTTTGGCTGACTGTAGTAAACATTGTAAGGGAAATAAAAAACACGAAATATTACCTAAATGTGAAATACCACGCAGAGCCCGGAGGTATCCTAACAGTGCTTTTTGTGAGAGTAAAAAAAAGAACATAAATCGTGTTCAGCAAATATTCACAGGCCATGAGAATTCACTACACTTGGTTAACGAAGAAGGTAATTTAATAAATGTACGTCGCATGTTTTAAAAAATGTAAATCAAATTTTGCATGCATTGTAAAAAAACACACATGACGTTATAAAAAAAGCCCGGGAACTCTGGTCCAGTCAAACAGAAGGAATGGAGTTTATTCCAACTCCATTATAGTGAACCGATGCCTACAGTTGTTTCCTGGGACTATCATCTAAATTAAATATATTTTCTTATTATTTGTCATATTGCTGCCATAAAAATTATCATTAACCTTCAGGATAATCAATAATCAGTCGTTTGTGAGATGATTAGTTACTGTGTATGCTTATGTTGCTTCTCTATTCCCAGCCATATAAAATTGAAGGTAGAGTGACTTTTTTTTTTTAAATTAAAAAGGAAATGCCTAAAGAGTCACGTTAGTTACCGTAACAGGTGGAAATAACATTTTTCTTTTATTACCCATAAATATGTATACATATTACCATTATATATTATTGGAAAGAAAAATTAGTGCTATATGTACAAGTATATTTATAATAGATTATGTAATGAAATATTCATTATTAGATTTCTATAATTATCATAGAAATAAATTAGCTTCTCCATTGAGTTCTTGATTATTTTATTACAAAACATCCTAGCTATATTTAGCAGTTTTTAATTAAGAAAGATACCAGTATCTTTCTATACGATAGACGTGTACGAAATGAATTTTCTTGCCGAAATGTAATGTAAATATAATGCAGCGAGACGATCGCCATGAGCAATTTGTAATGAGGAAGGTCGCTTTTACCGAAAGCAAACAAGCTAATGTCAATCGCGTCTATCCTCCTGCTCGCATTAGCAATTGAGGGTTTTTCCGCTCAACAAACATGGCCCCCTACACACTCGCTATCTATCGATATATGTCAGGTTCAGGTAGCGCCAATTCCGTATTAGAAATGTGGATCCGTGTGGTGCACATTTTACGCCAACGTGTTAACTCCCTGTGAAATACCCCATTGATCATTTTGTATAAACTGTTGAGTACATTTTACTCCTAATGCATAATCGTCTCTATGACCATTTTTTAATTTATAACAATATAATAACTTGATCTTCTAGCTGCACAGCTATTTTCAGTGATATTTCACCGATAGTACAGGTTCGATTTTGGTCTTTAGATTTGGCACCAATAATAAAGAGGAGATGATCCTGGAAATGACACAAATGGTGTTTCTTGACCAATCATTTCCTCTCTTTAATATATTCAACTTTAATTGAAGTCTATAATTGGCTTTTTGTAATAGGTATTATCCTATATAGGTGTTCTATAGGTATTAACCTATAGAGATGTTCTAAAACAAAAAGGGAATTTATTGAATCAATAAATTAAATGTTTTTTCTGGTTTCGACCGTGACTTCTAATTCATTGCTTCCACAGTGTTCTGAGACTGAAAATCCTCCTATCCTTAGGTATTTATGCCTGTCCGGGTCCGGGAGCTCTGATTGGGTGGGACTCGAGTGTCTAGCTAGCTTCTCATCGGTCGTCTTCTCTTTTAAGTTTTTCGGTTTCTTCTTTACCAATAGAATGTTCTTAAGCCATAATTTGATAAAATTTATTTCCAAATTATCTGTTGTAATTTTCGGAATTTAAGTGTACGTGAATGTAAGTGGTGCTGTAAGAAGACACCTGTAAGAATTGCATAATATACATACACCAAAGAAATTAATTTAGAGCAGAAGTCTAAAGGTTTGAGGAAGATCTTCCGTACAAAATTTCTGGAACCAAATGGCCAGAGGAATAAAAACAAACTCGTTTGATCAATTTCAATCAATATTGCTGAAAACATTAAAATACAATGGCTCAGAGATAGGCACCAATTTTTCAGAATTACTTATACAAAAAAGGAAACTACAAAATTAAGTTTATTTTATTTTATTTGTTACTAATTTTTTAATATTTTTATTTAAAAAGAAAATATATGTCCAGGACCGGGTCTCGAACCCGGGAATTCCAGTTCCCTAGTCTGGGACTCTACCATTTGAGCTATCCTGGGACCTAATGAAGCACGCTTCTCGGTCATGGTCATATCTTTACTTTTCACTGATCCTAAGTCCCCGCGTTCTCGCATTTTTGCGAAGTATAAGAGGGGAAGAATGTTCTTTGAACATTATTTTAATTTATAGCTGACTTACGTCATTATAGTTATTATAATTTATTTTATTTTATTTGTTACTAATTTTTAAATATTTTTATTTGAAAAGAAATATATGTCCAGGACCGGGACTCGAACCCGGGTCTTCCAGATCACTAGTCTTATAATGACGTAAGTCAACTAGATCCAAATTAAAATAATGTTCAAAGAACATTCTTCCCCACCTATACTTCGCAAAAAAGCGTGAACGCGGGGACTTAGGATCAGTGAAAAGAAAAGGTATGACCATGACCGAGAAGCGTGCTTCATTAGGGCCCAGGATAGCTCAAATGGTAGAGTCCCAGACTATCCTCGTCTACACGTTGACGGGACAAACTAGCGCTAATAGACAACACGCTAACTCTATTATAAATAAACTAGACTGTTCCGAGTTCTCGTCTACGATATATTTAGATTGACCCATTTAAATAAAATATGGCGTTTTTAGTTTATATCATTTTAGGTCATTCATTATATATAAAATGCTTCTCAATCTCAGTTATAGCAGAAACTTTTTGATATTAAGAATAATTTTTATGTTACTGTTCAACATCCATATCCCTATAGTTAACAAAAAGAAGTTCGAAGTGCAAGATAAAGAATGTAATCTGTTTAATAGGATATGATTTACATGGCTTGTAATGTTAGTAATATATTATTGTAGATAAGCAAGAAATAAAAATGTCGAGAATTTTGTTAATCTAATTATAAATTAGTCTCTTCATTGGCAGAATAAATATTTTTTATGTACTAATGACAACAAATTATAAACTATCAGTAAGGACTCCAGAAGTTTATTAAATACTAGGAATTGTTAGGCTGCCACATTAAAGAGAAGAAGAGATATAAATATGAATTTAGGTGTCATTGTGTAAATTTCAACTTTAATACACTAATTTAGCATACTCAGAAGAATATACTTATTTTTAGTTAGTTTTCCGTTTTATTTAACATCACTTTATGCTAAAATGGGAGTCCTAAATTTTTCCTTTCCTGGTATTTAATTGTCATAAGTACCTGACACCACATAGGGTCGGGCAGCCATTTTACGCTCACTACGATGGAAGAGAAAAATCAAGGATTTTTTAACCCATCAAAAATCCTACGGCCACCACCCGAGCCGGTAAACCACTTATCTTGGGCATAGAAGGATATTATGCCAACTAATAAATTTTAATTTTATATATTTCATATTATAGGTCAACCTGTATTAAAATCTACATCGAGGCCGGGTTTAGACGATGTGAAGCGAACCTTCTGTACATATATGATATTTAATCAATTTGAAGCCCATAAAAAAAGCTTGCGCTTCCTCATTAATAGAAAATTGTAATATGCTCGGCGAAAAATAAAAAATATCTACCAATATATAATAACAATTAGAATGATAATGACTTATGTAATAAGAATGACACCCAAACGACATTTCTGTTTGTTTCGTTTGTTACATCACCTTATGCTGCTATGGCTAATCGGACAACTCTACAAGTAGGAGTTCTGTTTGCTTACCCAAGTTTAATTAGAATAGGAATCTTTAACGAGTGCCTGACAGCACACGCTACCTGACATACCTGCTCAAGGTCCCATTTTACGTCGCTTACGAAGGAGGGCGTAACCAAGGATTTTTACCTCTTTAAAAAGCCGTTGTTTTCTACTTTTTATATATTTATTTAAATATTTTTCCACTTTATAAATAAATTACTGAACCTTTATTATTATTATTGTTTATAATAAGAATTTAGTAATATTTCAAAGTTTAGTTTTCCCTGATAGGATGTTTAAAAGCATTAGCGGTCATATTGATAATCATTTATCAATAAATATATAAAAATATATCAAGTAAGAAATTGGTAGCTGTTGATGTCAATAAAATTAATCACACCAATAAATACGACTTATAATTTATTACACGATTTGTATGTGCCAAAATATCCATTACGTTAAGTAATAAGTTGTACTTATTAACCTGTTTAATTAAATTGCCAGCAGTTTCTGAATAATTATTACATTAACTGTTTCGAAATAAATGTAATTTACATTGTTGTATTATCGACAATTATTATATCTTATCTAAAACTAATTCAATCAGCTGACTAATTTAAATTATTTTATATTTATCCTTGCCTAACATAACGTTTATATGTCATTATATTTATAGATTATTGCAATTTTAACTATTACGCCAGTCATCAATCTGTATAAACAGTTGAAAATTAGATAAAAAAGTTAATCGCTAACTTCTTACAATAAAAATCGTGTACTGTAACTAGACTACATTTACTGTGCAAGGACAATCTAAATAGAAAGAAAAATTATTGTAACATTTTTAATTATTTTAGCAATTTCTTACAACATACGAGATCCAGTGAGAGGTGTCATTTTCCGCGTTGCTATTTTTGTAGACGAGAGCCAAGACAGTGGGAGATATGGTGTATGTACCCACTCAGAGGTAATTTGTTTTTCCAGCCTGAGTAAAAATATCTCAAAGAATATATTGTGGAGTTTTCTAGGCCTAAGGAGGAATAGTAATTTACAGAACAAATGTGCACAATAATTATCAATTTTCAATTATTCACTAGCAATTAATTTATTTCATTAATTTAGTTATCCTGCTGAAGTCCTCAAATAAACTTTAATTGTTACCGCAATATTGTACAGCAGCTTATCTCAATAATAAATCGTAATTTGCATATTTATCTTTATATGGTGTCCGCATGAAATGAATAAATTAAAATTCTTATAATACCACCTTTATATTAAGAAATATATGCTGTAGCACATGGACATAACGATTCTCAAGATGGAAAATGGCATTTCATTTTTACGTATATAATGTTAAAAACATAATATTGAACCTCAAATGATGAAGATTTAAACTCTTAATAGAGTTTAAATCTTTGTTCAAATATTGAACAAAGATTTAAACTCTATTAAGAGCATAAATATAAACATCATAAGCACCGTGCTCGTATTAAATATAAAAGAAGAAAAGTGTACAAATTACTACTATTCATAGCTATAGTTACACGTGATCAAAATAAAACAAAATTTACTACAAAATCTAGTAAATGGGGGGAAATTGAATAATTTATAACTAATTCTGTTTCAATTTTATAGAAACTTTAAAAACCTTTAAATTTTTAAACTCATTATCAAACACCTCTAAAATTTAAAACGTATGTAAGGGCTATTTCAACTAAGTCATATGAAATGATTTCTGTCTTCTTTACCTAACTTGAAATATCATAAGATATTTATTATTTATTTCATTATATACAACCTAAATATTACCATTATAAAATATTGCGTTATATATTTAAAAATATACTTTATATCTTCAAAGCTCACTCATTATCCCTGCCTATATCTTAATTATTCCCGTTTTTGTAAGTCATTGTACATGAATTCTTAACAGCCTTGTTTGTCTGAAGCTAACGAAATTCCTTCATCCGTTTATCTTTTACAACGTTAAAAAGCAGATTTTCAACTTTTAATTCCGGCTTTATTAAATTCTTCCTTAATGAGTAACCTATTGCCGGATTCAATACTCTTATCCTTAAGTTAGGAACGTAGGACAACTTTCGATTTAAGGGGAACAAATAAATAAATTTAAATAATAATCAATAAAAAAACAGGAAAATTATTTTATAGATATCTAATTAATTTATTATAAACTTTTAAATTCATACAATTTTAGATTGTATAATCCTTACAAGAAATGATTTATGTCCTTAACTTTCCTTAAGGGTTAAAATAAACGTTAATTTGACATTAAATTGCCTGTAAAATGTGAAAACAAGGACATGTAAGATGCAATTTAAATGGTATAAAACTAAATACAACATTTTCCAGAACACATTCCAGAAAACATTTATTTAGATTTACTAATTAATTTATTTATTTATTTATTAATAAATAAATAAATTTAACTAGTACTTGACATCACACAGGCTCGAGGTCGGCACTTGATGTTCTCTCCGAAGGACGGCATAACCTAAGGCCACCTGCCGGTTACCAACGCATAGAGGATAATAGGTTGTTATGCTAACCTCCACACCTATATACATTCTAATATTCGCACCAATCCTAGAAAGTCCTGAACTTAGTTCGTTCCAATACTCGCGTTACACAAACCAAGAGCCCCGGAGATCAAGCCTTTTCTTTCTTATCCACAGTGCTTGTACAGAATGTCAGCGGAGGTAAAAATGCCAGGGACGACCAAAACGGCTGAAGCATTATGTTTGTCCAGGCCTTGCTTATGATAATTTCGGCCTTCCTCGACCGTTTATATTCCGCGTCCATGGCTTTCCGAATTCAAAGATTCAATAATCTTAAACGCGGAAGAGTTCAAGTCCTATGTAACTAAAATTGTATGTAAAATATTGTGAATTATTTTTAAGTGGCATGGGTTTAGTACATAGGGTTCTATCCGTGGCTATTAACACATAAAATAGTTTGGCTGCTAATTCCGGATTCAAACTAGAATGCTCTAAAATTTTAGCAAAAATTATTAAATGATATTCACTGTGTGCTACATTAATGATAATCAAGAATGTTAAGTTTTAATTATATAACTATAATTTATTTATGTCATGAACTGTCACAACCGGTGATTAATCTTTTATTTTTAATTTATCTTAAATGTTTAATATAACAAGTAACGCCAAATTCAGACAATAGAATATCAAATAATTCACATAAAATAATCTTACACCAACATTAACTGTTGAAAGGCAAAGAAAGATAACATATTGATAACATTGTTTCGAGTTTTCACCTTGCTTGTGTTAATTAATGTGATTTTTTTTTTGGTGTACCAATAACATCATGGTGCCTGAATAAAAAAAACGTTTTCTATTTTAGAAATTTATTTTGAAGCATTTTAGATAAGTTTATTTTGTTTTTTGGACTAGTCCAATTTCATTATAGTAATTGTTTTATGTCTCTCTTTGAGTTTTTTCTCGTATTTTTTATCGATTTATACGTTTTTTTTATATTTAATAAATAAAATTTATTTATTATTTTTTCTAACGACTACAGGGCAGAGACATGAGACAAGGGAAGTTAAATCAATGACAAGACAAGGGGCTTATCAGAGAGCGAGGGATACAAAGAGCTCCTCAAGCTTTTCAGATAAACATTAAGGAAGGAACTCTTTTGTTCCGACTGCAGGGCCTACACCTCTCCCCTTGTCTCTTCACCTCCGACAATGGCGCCACCACCGCTTTTAATGAGGCCTAGAAATAATTGCCCCAATGTTTGCAGGTTAAGACCTCCTTTATTTTTGGCAATGGAGATACCTTCAGAGTCATCTGCCACATTGATACATACAAATTGAGAAATAACAAAAATAAATATGTATAATTAAAGAATATATTCCTATTTCCCTCCAGATGGAAAACAAATTTACTAATTGAATAATATTGGTTGACCTGAGGAACTGGAGGTAAAAAAAGATCTCTTAAATAGGGGAACTGATTAGTGGAAAGTCAGTGTTTCGACTCACATTGCAGGTCTTCTTCAGGGCTAAATATACAAGATACATATAAATTACAATAATAAATGGTAAAAGCTTGAGGACGATTATCTGTGTCTTGATTTAGGCCTCATCTTGTTAAGTACATATTGAATAATATTAGTTGACTTTATATGTGTATATATATATATATATATATATATATATATATATATATATATGAGAAAGAAAATTCCAATAAACATATTCTTCCTCATATGTATAAGGTCAACTAATATTCAGCAGGTATTCAACAAGATGGGGTCAAAACCAAGATTCAGAATAAATTCCTCATCCATTTACTGTATGTTATTTTTATTTATATCTATCTTGAATATTTAGCGCTGAAGAAGGCCTGCAATGTGGGTTGAAACGGTGGCTTTCCAATAATCAGTTCTCCCTATTCAAGATAATTTTTTTTACCTTCACCCGGATAAGTTTCTTCCTCAAAAAATTAATGAATATTTACTAGCAGATCTAAAATAATTTTTATTAAAAACCGAATGCTGTTAGAAAAAAATGTAATATGTTTGTTAATGATATTGTTTTACATGACTTAAAATTGTTTCTTTAAATATTATTGCTTTTTTTCAAAGTAAATATTTGTGATCAAATAAAAACAATTGTCCACCGGCTGTGACAGTTCATGAAATAAATAAATTATAGCTATATAATTAAAACTTATTAATTAATTTAGCACACAACGAATATTATCTAATAATTTACTTTTTTTTACAACAAGAAAAACGATATTCAGCTATGTAGCTTTATTTCAGAACAAAAATTATTGTCATCTTATTTTTAAACATATTGAATAATTAATTAATAATACGATAGTGAAAAAGTAAATGAAATAGTATCGATAATAATATGTAATTAAAATAATATGCACATATATAAAATATTATTATTACATATATTATTATATTAATTAACATAAAGAAATATTTCCCTTCATAAAATATATTCGATAAAAACTTCAAAGAATATTTTAGAAAAAAAAATCTCAGAAGTTAGATTCGAATTCCCTTTTTTTTAATACATTAATTAAAACAAAATTAAAAAATATATAAATCAGGACCAAAAATGTTTCCTTATATAAAGTAAAATCTATAAGAACTCACTAAATAATATTTAAAGAAAAAAAAAATTGATGTCAGAAGTGGGATTCGAACCCACGCCCACATAGTGGACCAGAAAGCTCACACCTACATAGTAGGCAAGGTTACCCTTGAGTCTGGCGCCTTAGACCGCTCGGCCATCCTGACATATATTCACTATAGGCGATTTGGTTTATTATGAGTAGATAAATATTAATTATCCATAATTTTATCATTATAGTGATGATTCTCACCATGTATATTGCAAAATTAAATTAATACGAAAAAATTGTTACCGAGCTCTTAATTCCTTACTGAAATTTTTCTAGCATAACCAACACTATATTTAACAAGTTTATATCGCTCAATAGCAGTACAAACTAAAAATAAACTTGAAAACATATAAAATTGAAAACAAGATTAAAATTGATTTACTATACAAAAAAAATTAATTATAACACACACTTGAAGCTTATTACATATTATTTTATAGCAAACATTATAGATGTTGAGAGCATGTATTGCATACTCCATGCTTTTTATTAATAATAAGAAATATACGTTTATTTTATTTTTTTATTAGAGGAGTGATTTTGTGGGATCCAAACATGGCCTCAGAAAAATCAATGACGGTACACAGAAATAACCTAAACAAATTAATGGCTCGAACAATTTCAGATGGCCTCGTAAATTGAATTATTGGATAATTTAATTAGTGATAATTAACCCAACTCTGATTTTAACCTTTTCCTTAGCGTCCAGAGGTAATTAGAGGTCAATTAAATTTTGACTAAGCAAAGTCATTTACTAATTAATATCTACTTTCTGAAGTAAAAATACATTTATAAAATTTTGTTGTTACTCAGAAAACATTAAATTCACTTATTGAGAGATATGATGCTGCATAATATTAATATAATGTATTTAATATTGATATTTTTAGTCATTCTAGATACACACACGGTAGTTTTCACATATACAAAAATATTGGTTGGTTTGAATCGGGGTACATCAATGAAGCATCATGTTGCTCAACTTTAAAATTGAAATTATTATTTTAATAATAATTATCGCAGTAAATAAACTAAAAATTACTCCAACCTAATCACAATCACAATCAAAATTACAGCCTTCGCAATCACAAGAGAGTGCAGTATTCTTGAGATCTGATAGAAAAATTGCAAGTCAAAATGTCATCACTCATCATGAACCCATATTTTTTAACTGAAGTCAACCCTGCAGTTCCTAAAATAAAAAATACCTATTTTGAACTAATTGGATACGTTCCCTAAAAATTTCAAAGCAAAAGCTCTATGGGGGCGTAAAAGAGAAAAATAAAACTTGAGGAAACAGCAATATTGTATGTCATGAGTAGTAATATGTCGGATATCCGTATCCGTATCCGCGGATATCCAAAGGAGAAGAAAGATCCGAATCCGTGACTTTTTTGGCGGATCTTTTACCTTATTAATTTTCAATAAATAGATGAAATTTTATATAGGGTTATTTTATATAATAACTGCAAAACTCTTAGGTGCGTGTTATTAATCCTATAAACAGCAACTTTTGTACTGGCCAAATTTGAAATGAAAACAAATTCAGTCCTCCATTCAAATGACCGATCAACTGTTTCTCCAGAACAAAAGTTGTTGTTTATGATGTTACTAACCCGCACCTAAGAGGTTTTCAATAAATTTATAATAACCCTGAATAAAGATTATTAGGTAGCAGGGAAAAACTATTGACATTTAATATTTGACTCAGGCAATCCTTTCAAGGTTTAAAAAAAGATTCTTTGTTGACAATTTTATAACTCACTACCTATCACAATCGTTACCAATGCCGTGCAGTGCAAGTCGATAACTCGAAACATGTACCGTACTGTCTGTCACGCAAAGCGTCAAGTGGCGACAAATATCAAGGTCAAATGCACCGACATCGATTGAGTAAAAAAGTTAAGATCTGTATCCGTATCCGTATCCACGGATCCTGACACCAAATATCCGTATCCGTATCCACGGATCCTGACACCAAATATCCGTATTCGGATCCGTATCCACGGATATACTTTGTTAACGATCCGGCACATCACTAGTATTGAGTAGAAAAATTATATTTTCTAAGTAGTTTTTCAAGTTAAATAAAATATGAAAATTGTTTTACTCTAAAAATCATACCATATCTTGATCTAGCGCTCAAGAAACCTTTATGTGTTTTCCTTTCTTATGAATAAAAACAAGTTCACTATTATGTAAACAACAATACTATATATCAAACATGTATTGATTAATGTGTATTTAAAACGGCGATGAAGAATTTAATCTTTTATAAATTCTTGGTGAAATCGAAGGATCGGAGAGGAAAACTCCCTTGAGGAAATTCCTTGATCCGTCCCTTTTTACAAAATAACTTCGTAAGAATTTATCCAATCCGATAATAACAAATGTAAGTCTCGAGGAGGTGGAGATTTTTTTGCCCATCTAAATTAATTAGAAAAATTGTTTACTTATTTGCATTATATTTTATAATAGTATCCTTTAACACATTTCTCTAATTGAAGTGTCCATAAACTTGAAAGTCTCCAAATTCTAGAATCACATTTGCAAAACAATAAAGATATAAAATTAATTTAGTTCAGTTTAATTATTGATAGCGGGGTAACTCAGTGGTGCAGGGCTGAATCGCCATGGCGAAGGTCAGGGGTCCAAATCCGATTAGGGCAGATCATTTATTCAACCTTTTAACAGCTGTATTCTGTGGGATTTGGAAACTCTCCTGAGGCTCACCTAGCCTCTATAAAGTGGCTATCCTTAATTGGGGGAAAACCTCGATGTTGAGCGTGATCAAGGACAAATCTTCTCCCTGCACAATCGTTGTCCAAGAAACTGTACAGTCCAACACCAAAAACAGAACCCCAGGTCTTCCATGGGCTGTAGTGGCAAAGTATATATATATATATATATAGATATATATATAGATATTGTTCAGTCGCGGATCAATTTCATAAATTAAAATTAGAATCTCGCAGATCTGTTCACATTTTGTTTCCATGGCGACGAATAAAGAGGATGTTCAGTAGCGTAACACTTAAAGCTTGTTATACTCAAATTCCCCGGTCAACGCCGTCATGATCGGCTATAGCCATCTAGATTAGGAAAGAAGATTGAAACACCATCTGTTGGCCGAATCGCGATCTTCACTTCACTTGACTCTCCGCATTCAGACTGCAAGCACACATCTCTCTACTCTTCTCTACTGAATCCTAAACCTACGGACATTCACCAAAAGGTCGCCGTTGATATTCACCGCAGGACATTGATATATTCGCCGAAGGCCCTAGATCGCCTAGCACCACCAGAAGAGACAAGAGGTGCAACCTCGATACCACCAGATCGCCTAATACCAGATGCAGTCAGAATTGAGGTGACGAAATTGACTCCACCACCGTAAGTCCGCCTTTTCTCATTAAATTTGGTAACAGCAAAGACTATTTCATTACATTCTCCGTTCGAGATAAAGACTAGACTCAATCACCATGCGGCCATTTCGCCCAGTGTTAATGTTTTTGGTTATATGATATTAACTCTTTTCATAATCATTTCCTTTAGTAAAGACTGCATTATCTCCTTTTTTGTACATAGATATAAGTTATCCTTTGTTTGTTTCTTCCTTATTTAATTGTAAGCTAATTCATTTTCATGTTTGTATTTAAAATTAATAAACCACATGTTTCAGTATCTCGCCAATTGATTTAAAACCCCGACTCTATCTTGCTATTATATTTCATTTCATTATCTTTTTTTTTCTTTCTATTCAGTCTAATCACGCCCGTACATTTTGGTGCCGAAACCCGGGAATTTAATAAGAGCATTCATTTTTCTCGGCAGATACTGAACCATTGGTGTTTCACGGCCATATTGCCTCATTGTTTACTTAGTTATTCGGCCATATTGTTTAAGGTTACTTCCACATAGGTTTCACGGCCATATTGCCTCATTGTTTACTTAGTTATTCGGCCATATTGTTTACGGTTACTTCCGCCACATATGTGACTATCTATTCAATTCTATTTAGGTTACAATTGTTTAAATTTAAGGCTCATTATTCAATACCATTATTCATTGTAATTTCTTTCAGCCGTTTTTTATTAAGTGTTAATAGTTTAAAATGGCCAATCGTCGCCAATCTAATTTTAAGGGAAAATCTCAAAAGGCAATATTTATCAGTTTATTAAAAGACGTCCAATTTTTCGCCAAAAAATGTAAAACAACTGTGAACAGTAACGAAATCTCATTAGCTCAAATTTATATTGATCAATTAAAGCAATTAATTTCCAAAATGCGTACCGCCAAGACTGCCCTACTTATCGAATATAAGGGACGATCGATCCCAGCCGATATTCAGGAACAATTTATTCAGGTCCAGTTAGAAGCCGTGGAGTTAGAAGCAACGATATTCGATCTATGTAATACCGCTGCCCCGCCACCTAACCCGCCGGCCATTTTCCTTCCACCTCTTGAGTTGCCCCGGTTGAATGGGGTTATTTCAAAATGTCAACAATTAAAAACATCGAACATTCCAAATCTGGGGGATTATTTATTGTATACTATCGCATTCCAGAAACTTGATCCGGTCACCCAGAGAGAATTTAAACTTCAGCATCCGGAAGAGTTTCCAACGCTCGCCGATTTATTGACCTATATTTCCCGCCTTAAAGCTGCTATCACCGCCGCTTCCCTTTCTAACACAGCCCCGGCTCATGAACTAACAGATGAGTCACTTCCGCCCAAGGCTCAATCTACGATACGACAATTCGCTCCCGCAGCGCGACCGGAAACATCAAATAATTCACCGCACCGCTCCCCCCGGTCAGTGTCTCCGGAATTTAAGCCCCCTCAGCCGCACGACAATTCCGCTCAACGCCACAGCGCCACCGAACCCAGACATAGTTTTTCATTAACTGTTCCCACCTTGCAAGATTCGTCTCCACCACCCGTTCGGGAATCACCTAGCCAGTCGCCAACCTTGGGTCATCATTTGCTGGTATCCTGCAAAAATCCATCTCCTCATAAGACTATCTTTCCTGACCCATCGAAAGGTTACCACAATCCTGAGCGATCTTTTCGCCCTTCTCATCGGACTTTCTCCAGAGATGTCAATCGTCTCCACTTATACCCCCTCTTATTTTCGCCGGATAAAGCCTCCGCGCGTCGATCATCAAACTCGCAGGGATCACTAAAAAACTCACCCCCATATAATCCGACCTGTCGTGATACACCGATAAATCACCATACTCTCCCGCAATCCTTTCGCCCGGGTCACTGGGTTTTCCCCAGAGATATTTATCGTCACCGACTCTACCCCCATCTGCATCCTCCTGAGGAATCAACCGCTCGACGCATCTATCCTCGCTTAAGTCCGCCTGAGAAAACTACTGTTCGACGCGTATACCCCCTCTTACGTCCTCCTGAGGAATCAACCGCTCGACGCATCTATCCTTGCTTAAGTCCGCCTGAGAAAACTACTGTTCGACGCGTATACCCCCTCTTACGTCCTCCTGAGGAATCAACCGCTCGACGCATCTATCCTTGCTTAAGTCCGCCTGAGAAAACTACTGTTCGACGCGTATACCCCCTCTTACGTCCTCCTGAGGAATCAACCGCTCGACGCATCTATCCTTGCTTAAGTCCGCCTGAGAAAACTACTGTTCGACGCGTATACCCCCTCTTACGTTCTCCTGAGGAATCAACCGCTCGATACGTGTATCCTCTCTTACGTCCGCCTGAGGAAGCCACCGCTCGCCGATCACCAACCGCCGGTAAAACCAGGCCTACCAAGGGACTCTCTTGCACCTTCGAATCTCTTCTCCTCTCTCTCGCCTTCCAGCAACCCTCGCCGATCACCGTCGATAGGGATGCTCGCCATTCAAATGTTGGAAGCACAAATTTGTCACTTCTCTTACATATTCACCAATCTCATCTCTTACATATTCACCAATCTCCTCACTCCTATTCGCTACTAGTCCTTGGTATTCTCCATCTAGCTCATGATATTCACCTAGTAGCCCAATCTATTCTCCTACATAGTCCTACTCATTCTCAGTCCCACTATTCTCCCGCTTCTACAAATTTTTCTCCTGGGTCTTTAGTTCCAATTATTCCCTGTTGTTTCCTTCCGATTCACCTACATCACCGTCATTTTAACCTAGGCCTCTCTCATATTCTCCGATTTCCCCATCTTATTCTCCAGCACCCCTTTGTACATACAAACTTCTTCCTCATAATCACCCAGTTCATTAATCACTGCTGCTTCTTATCTATTCACCCACATCACCTTATATGCTCCCACCTCTTCATCATATGCTCCTACTTCACCATCATATTCGCCTACTATTCTCCAATTTCTCCATCTAATTCTCCAGCACCCTCAACCAGTTTATCAATCACTGCTCATTCTTATCTATTCACCCACATCACCTCATATTTTTCCACCTCTTCATCTCATGCTCCTATCTCACCATCATATTCGCCTACTTCTCCCTCTTATTCTTCATCTTCACTATCTCATTCCTTCTACCTCCCCTTCGCACTCACCGACTTCGCTCTCACACTCACCTCCCCATCTTATTCTCCTTACCTCATCTTCATGTTCACCACCTTTTCTCTCATATTCGCCATCTTCACCATCTTTCCCACTATTCTCCTGCTTCTACAAATTATTCTCACGGTTTCTTTCCAATTGTTCCCTAACATCTCCCTCCTATCCACCTACGTAAGCTTTACATTCATCAACCTTTCCTCTTTTTTCACCAAGTTCACCAAGCAATACTGCTTCTTGCATTCTGCTACCTCATCCTCATATTCGCATACTTCCCCCTATTATTTCTCAAACTTATTCCTTCTACATCCCCATTGTATTCTACTAATTCTTTCTAATACCATCATATTCACCCAGTTCATCAAGCAATACCGAGTCTTACGTATTCATCAACCTCTCCCTCTTATTCTCCGACGTCTCCCGCTTTCTACCATCCACAATATTCACCTACAAGTCCCAGCTACCGCGGCTCTCCCCCATTAACATTCAACATCTCCTCATTGCACAACTATACCTCCCACATATTCACCCAGGTCACCATCTTAGTCTCCATCGTCACCATCTTCTCCAAATCATTACTCACCTCCAGCCCACCATTGTAGTTCGGTGTCTCACTTTCTCCAGTCCACCAATATCTCGGTCACACGCATACGCCCCCTTACCCTCTTATGATGCCACTATCGTGCCATGGCGGGGGGGATGTTCAGTCGCGGATCAATTTCATAAATTAAAATTAGAATCTCGCAGATCTGTTCACATTTTGTTTCCATGGCGACGAATAAAGAGGATGTTCAGTAGCGTAACACTTAAAGCTTGTTATACTCAAATTCCCCGGTCAACGCCGTCATGATCGGCTATAGCCATCTAGATTAGGAAAGAAGATTGAAACACCATCTGTTGGCCGAATCGCGATCTTCACTTCACTTGACTCTCCGCATTCAGACTGCAAGCACACATCTCTCTACTCTTCTCTACTGAATCCTAAACCTACGGACATTCACCAAAAGGTCGCCGTTGATATTCACCGCAGGACATTGATATATTCGCCGAAGGCCCTAGATCGCCTAGCACCACCAGAAGAGACAAGAGGTGCAACCTCGATACCACCAGATCGCCTAATACCAGATGCAGTCAGAATTGAGGTGACGAAATTGACTCCACCACCGTAAGTCCGCCTTTTCTCATTAAATTTGGTAACAGCAAAGACTATTTCATTACATTCTCCGTTCGAGATAAAGACTAGACTCAATCACCATGCGGCCATTTCGCCCAGTGTTAATGTTTTTGGTTATATGATATTAACTCTTTTCATAATCATTTCCTTTAGTAAAGACTGCATTATCTCCTTTTTTGTACATAGATATAAGTTATCCTTTGTTTGTTTCTTCCTTATTTAATTGTAAGCTAATTCATTTTCATGTTTGTATTTAAAATTAATAAACCACATGTTTCAGTATCTCGCCAATTGATTTAAAACCCCGACTCTATCTTGCTATTATATTTCATTTCATTATCTTTTTTTTTCTTTCTATTCAGTCTAATCACGCCCGTACAGATATATATATAAAACTTATTGATATTATACAAAAATAATTAAATTAAATATTTATATTTTTTTGCAATATTAAAATCTGAAATAAACAATTTTTTTATGAGATGGCTAAAGTAATAACAAAATAATGATTGCCATTTTTATAGAGATGAAAACAAGGAAACATCAAGTAACGTGAATTTTATACCAAATTTATAAAATGCCACAATTAAAAAGGGAATATTCCAACACAAATAAAAATTCACTAAAACTAATTTAATTTTAATTTCATATTAATAGTTCACATATTTAATTTTAATAAGTAGTTACATTGGTTTAAGTTTATTTATAATCTAGTATAAAAATAATTTTAATTTGATGGTTAAAGTAATAATGATTTAAAAAAAAAATTATTATAAATTATAATGGTATGACAACACCGAAACGTCGAATGATGTAAATTTTCTGACGATGGAAATTATGTTATATTCAATGTCACAAATTTCTAAAAAAAAATTTAATTTAAATTTACTTTAATTCCTTATTAACATTACAAAACATTAATGAGTAAAAATTGGCTTGAATTTAACTATAATTTATTATAAAAATAAATTTAATGTGATAGTTAAAGTTTTTGTTTTCCTTCTGTCCTTAGCTCCTTGGCTTTTATTAATTTTTGACGATAACATATTAATATGATACATGCCATCTCTTTTACTGCACCAGGTGCGTTTTCCTTCAAGAGTAACATTGAATTTTCTTGAGATTAATTACATGGTAGGAGTGGGGGGACTTGTGATGGTGCTCACTGGTTCTTTCTGATTGGAGTTAGTTAGTAGTTTACTCAGTCCATGTTGAGTGTCTGTACATGCGTTTGCCAGCGCTGAGGTCGGCCTGTCAGTGTAAGTGTGTTGAATAGTGGGTTCGTGCAGTGTTAGAGGCTATCAACGAATTTTATATGCCTCCGTGTGATGAAGTCCGTTACCGTCGGGACTCCGAGGGTCTCGTGTATTATGTCTGATTTCGTTCTTTGTAGAGAGGTGTGCCTTACTATACGCCTCAGTATACGGTTTTGAAATTGTTGGAGCCTTTTTAAAGTTGTTCGTGAAATGTTATTAAACACAAAGGAGTGCTGGTCTAATTAGTTAATGCTTTATAGATGATTACTTTGAGGCGGAGTGATAAGTTCGGTGAGGTTAAAAGGTGGTTATGCCTGTAAGATTTGGTTCTAACTGACCTGATCTTCTTATTACAATGTTAAGTAAAGGTGTTTTATTGGGATGAAAACCTTGAAACATCAAGTCATGTGAATTTTCGAGCATCATAAATTTTATTCCAAAAAATCTAGCAAAATTTATAATATGGCATTAATTTATATAAGACGACTTCCAAGATAATCGTAATAAAAGTAATAAATCGCTATAAAATCATGGCTGAAATACATGACAAGATGTGGCTATCGCAGATTAATCCTGTAAAGGAACCGCTAATAGTTGTCGATGGGAGACCAATATTGGGCCTCGGTTGTCAGTGCTTCTCTGATGGATAGCCCCTCGTTCGTTATATATCCAACATCCGCTATCCGCTACTCCCATCCAACATCCAACATACTCCCATCCATTCTCAACACCCACCTGCTTTCGTCCACGTGCTTGGGGTGCTAGGATGTCACAGAAGTCCACCAACACTGATCGGTCAACCGGGCTAGTCCTCTCTGCTCTATTAATAATTTACAGATCTTTGTCACAGTCTCGTGATTAATTGAGGGATCGGTTGTTCGTAAATAGAATTCTTATGAATGGACCATACTTCAACCTATCTAACGTTTTGATAACGAACTGTCGGGTCAAACGAAAAAATCGGGTCATCACCCTATTAATAAAAGTTGTTTTTCCTTTTTAAAGGAACCCTGTTTCAAGGAACTCGCAGTGGTCATGGACACTTTATCGGCAACTTCCATAAAATCATATACCATATAATTGACTATTTATTTTCTATTACATAACATATGTATTAATCAATATTGTATACAAAATATAGGAGCGAGAGTAGCTCAGTGGTGGAACTCTGAGTAGCTGTGATGAAGATTTCGGGTTTAAATCCGGCCGTAATGGGGGATTTAGGTGATCTGCAAACCCTCCTGGGCTCACTCAGCCTCTTTGAAGTAGGTAAACTGGAGAAAAAAACATGGCAGCAGAACTTGATCTCAGCAAGTCACCTTAATGCATAATCTTGGCTTAAAACAGTACAGTCTCTACCCTGTAATGAACCCAAGACCCTCCATGAGGTGCAGTAATATATATATATATATTTTTTTTCTTTTTAAATTAAAAATAAATTATTTCCAATTACAAAATTATTAAAAATTTTACGAGAGGTTAAGCTTATTGTTACATCAAATATGCACCAGTGTAGTAACATTAGTTTACAACATTGGTACATGGGTTGAGTAATAATGTCAATGATAGCGCCATTTTTAGATTATTTATTTGTTCCCCATAAAAACTAAATAAATAATAATAATAATGAATCTACGATAAACACTTTGTTAAGGCCCTCAACATTAAAAGATTAGTTATTTTTGTTGTCTTTAAGTTTAAGTAAATTCCCTTGTTTTGTTTTTCACGACGATTTAATTCACCATTCATGGAGTTGAGTTTTTTTTTTTCTTCTGCCCTTATTTCGTATATTATTTATTGAAAGAAAAAAAAAAGTATTGTATTTATTACAAGAGATAATTATCAGTTAAGCCTGGCAAAAATATTATTTGTCTATTTGTGTAAACAAAATATGGTGTAAGTGAACAAACAATTGCCTGTTTTCTACTATGAACAACTTAAGTACACGCTGTAATCATCCGGAGCAGTTAGTTAATGATTCTTTGTCAAGTTGGATGGTTGTACGCCTCTCGCTATCACATATCGATTATCGACCGCATTGACAACCTATCGATTATCACCCGCATCGATCACATCGTTGATATCGACTTGACCAGCTGGATTTGTTGACGCTTGAGGAAGAATACCTCGTTATATTCACATTACCCCTGCAGGTGATTAATATTGAACATTAATATTATTTTGGGGGAATTTTATATTTGCTAATAGATATATTTAGAAGAAACTTAAAATACAAATTTTGTATTTTTTTTTATTCAACAAAAACAAATCGTTAATTATCAGGTTTTTCTTAAATAGTAACATATAGAAATATTTACACTCTAACTTTATGATATATTTTGTAAAGACCTATTTATTTATCTGTAATTAAGGTGTTTCATTTATTTGGCATTTGTTTCTTTGATTATAAAACCAATTGTTTACTGTGATTGAATTAATTGTTATTTGCTTTCAATAATTTCCTTAATATTTTGTTGTTCGCATTTAACCTTTCACAGTTAGTGAAACGGGGCTTGAGACTTGTGATTTTGTTTCCGAAATTGCCGCTCTCCCCATTACACTTAATACCCTCAATCTATAGTCAATTTTTCGAAATTCACCCTATTTAGGAATTTTATCAAATTGCGGTAAAATGCATTATAAAGTCGTGTTCAGACAGGTTTTTTTTCATTTTAAAATTAATGAAATAATTAATTTTTATCTTTGCATTTGATACATTTCACAATCTTAAATTACGCGTTTAAATGTGTTTTCTTATCTGCCAAGTGAACAAGTTTGGTCATTAGCTATGAGGAATCTGCATAAGCATCATTTGGTCTCTCAATTTTTTGATAAAAACTGTGTTAGTTTATAATTAGTGAACTTTATAAATTAAACCATTTTAACATAATTGTATAAAGACTGAAAAAAGTGGAGTTCCTAGATTTTATAAATAGGGCGAGGATGTAAGTACTAGGTCAGGGTATTTACTATTTATTATTCGTTTCTAAAGTCAGCGTTTAAACCAAATTTACATAATTAAAACATAGTATTATTGGAATAAATTATTCTTTATTAGGGGAACTAAATGATAATGTATTTAAATAGGATACTTCTATTAAAACGGCCAGCTTGCAGGGCGCACTAATTCATAAAATCTGTGTTATGCTAAATTTATAATGCATGCATCAGCACCAATTAATTTACTTACACGACTTTCAAATCTGCGAATTTAATGATAATAAAGTTAAATTTAAAGTGTTTGAAATGGCCATGAGGTAAGCTTTTAGCGTTGGGGAAATATTTCATCTGGCTACATTAAGGTTCAATTCTACTTATCGACGGTATTGTTGAAATATCTGTCCTTTTTCTTAATTTACTAGATACAGCAAATGTGTATATAAATATGTTTGACTGCGTGTATATATCAATCATACCCCAGGGTAAAAGGAGGCATCAGCCATAAGTATTAGATTTAAGTTTCTGTATTAGATAAAAGATTCTTAGATTTAGTTAGTATTTTTATTTTAGTTTGTAAATAAATTAGGAGGGTAGGATAAAAAAAAAAGTATATACCAATTCTAGTTCATTTCTACTTCATCCCGAAGGCAAAATCTAACATCTGCGAATTTCACGAAAGTTTGAGACACTCTTATCCCTACCATGTTTTCTTTCCATCGCTACCTGAAGAGGTATTTCTTGAGCGGAGTATCTACGCGCTACTGCTTAAAATAACTCGTCTAGTGCCAAACACACTGCTATATCTCGACAAATACCGTCTCCCAACATTCTATAATATTGAAATATATTTTTTATGAAATTTATTCTTTCTGACATTGTGGTATTGTCCGATGTCATAGTAAATATATTGTTTCCATACAGACAATACACTTATGGATTTATCAGATTGTTGAAAATCTGTGAGTAGGCACGTTATTTTAATTTTTTTAAAACACCTCTACCAGTATAATCCGTGATGTGTCTGGGGTTCAGAAAATGGTAGAGACCATACTGTTTCTTGGCCAACGGTTGTGCAGTGGGGTGATTAGTCCTATAACCACCAGATTCTCTCCCCTTATTTTGAGTAACTCAGGATCTTCGGCATGGCAACTCAGCGCTCTACCCCTTAGCTACTCCGCTCCCACGTTATTTTTATAGACTACAGTAATGGTAAATGTATTAAGTATCACCTACCAGTTTTGTGAAATAGTAAAGTATTGTACGTTTTAATATTTTATTAATTATCAATTTTAAGGTAATTATTTCTATTCAGGATGCTGCTAATTTATAAAATACTATTATTTAGTTGTTTATTTATTATTAATAACTACAGGTTCCTGTTGTTATTACTATTAATGTATATAAATTATTTAATATTAATATAATGATCGATGATTAATTATAATCGCAATGATCATTGATTCATCATTAATATAATTAGTCAACAACTATTTTTGTTCTCTCCTTCCGATTTTATTTACGATATTCAATTCATTATAATCGTTTTAGAATATAATCGTACTATAATTTTAAAATGAGTGTATATTATAATTCACTATTAGTATTAAAGCGTTTACGAAATTGTGAATTTCAGATTTTTAATTTTATTATTTAAATTGTATCACCCTTATTTTTAATATTAAGCTACATATATGTAAAATTGTGCATGTCTATAAAATCATAAGAAATAAAAATAAATGAAAACATCATAATACAATTTAATAATTATGCGATATTTTCAAAATAATAAGATGAAAAAGGAATTGCATAAATAATATTTCTGTGTTTTGTATAAGCCTAATCTGGCTTTTTTATTATAGAATGCAGTATGAATTTAGAAAATAAGAATAGGAAAAAATTATGGTTATAAAAACTAGGTGGTGTACGCAGGTATGGGAGAGACCTGTGGCCCTAGAGTCTAGGGTAAGATAAAAAGGGCTCAAAGCCATAGGGAAGGAAGGACAGTCGAAGTAGAAGGACATTTTGAAGACTCACTCCTTGAAGAGATCCGGAGGAGGAAGGTCCGTCCGAGTTTGAGGAGCTGCCGGAAGTGGAGGATGGTCACAGAACCTAGCTTGGAAGGAGTACGGAGTTGCCAGGCACGACTAGACCAGGCCCAAATCTCTATATATCTGAATCATTAATCGCATTTCTCAATTTATGTATTATACATAGTAAAAATGATATCTATTAATTATATTTGTTTAATGATTTAACTGTATATATAATTTCTTCTTCACCATACATTCTTTACATAATTAATATTATTATTAAGACGTTGAGTTGACTGATTAGTAAATTGGTAAACACACAACCTACCTCTGGAAAATAATACAGTTTAAAATTGAGATAGAACTTTAAAATAAATAATAAGTTGGGTAATTATAATAATTAATTCTTCTGGCATCCCAAAATAAACAGAATTATTTAAAGCATATTTATCCCCATAAAACAAAGCAATATGTTTATAACATGCAGTGGTGGCAAAACGTATTTGCACACCCAGTTTTTATATAACTACCGGTCATAAGGGAAATAATAATCCACTGAACTTCACATTAATAAAAAGTATATTTAAAACTAAAACAATTCCATATGTGTACAATAATTAACTTTTTAGATTAATGAGGAAAAATAAAAAAAATAATAAAATCCTCTGGCAAAAAGTATTTGCAGACTTCGGATTATTTTTTTTATTATGAGAATAAATATAAATTTAATATTTTGAAGACGTCTGGTCATGGAGTGGACCAAGTTTTTAACCAAGTCAAGACTGATTGCTTCCTATTCTTGGACCAGTACATGTTTCAAATGGTGTCTTCCAGTGATGTGATGCTTTCTCACATTCTGATGCAAGATGTGCTATAAATAAAAGGGGTGTGCATCTGTCTTCGCACATTAAATATCAACCATTCCTTGATATTGTTGGCAGTGTGTTTTGGATCGTTGTCCTGCTGGAACACATACGATCCCGGATATACATTTTTTCGGGACTAGCATGCAGGCTATGGCGAAAATGTTCACAGAACCCTCAGCATTTAAAATTCCGGCAATGGAAACAAGATTTCCCACAGCGTGGTATGAGACACACCCCCATACCATAACATGTCCACCACCATGTTTCAATGTAACAGAAACATTTTGCTTGTACAATTCTTCCTTACGCCGCCTCCAAATACTCTTCTGTCCATCGGAGCCAAACAAATTAAACTTGCTTTCATCAGAGAATATGAGATCCTCCCAAAAGCTATGCGGCTTATGCAAATATTATCTGGCAAAAGCAAGACGATTTTTACGGTCGATTTCATTTATATAAGGTTTCTTTCGAGGCACTCTACCATGAAGGTCTTCAGAATTCAGGCAGTGTCTGATAGTCCTGTCACTAACCTAAACACCAGTAGTTATAATGGACCATATTAGCCAGGTCTCAAGAACTTACTAAGGGGTGCTTCATAGCTTTATTTTTTATCTTTCTCCTCATCTTGGAATTCAACTTTTTCGGACGGCCTTTCCGCTCACTGTTTTTAGTTGTCCCACGTTCCTCATACGTCTTTATGACTTACCTGACCGTAAACAAATTTATACTTAATAAATCTGCAATCTCACGATATTATTTTTGTTGACCCCGCAACAAAACAATTTTTTCGCGAGTTCCCAAACTCAATTCACTTATTTACGGCATGATAGTTAACCAGTGACTATATAATTTATTTCAGATGATTGAGTGTAGGAAAACATTAGATAGAATAGATAATACTGGTGTAAGAATTAATAAAAAGTAAACAAAGGATATAAAGTTATAGTAGACAAAGTGTGGAGATACTTCCTTAAATTTTCCACATTAGTCTTAAAAGTTAATTATTGTACACATATATAATTGTTTGAGTTTTAAATATACTTTTTATTAATGTGAAGTTCAGTGGATTATTATTTCCCTTATGACCGATATTTTATAAAAACTGGGTGTGCCAGTACTTTTTGCCGCCACAGTAGTTATAAGTAAGCAGGAAATAGAGCAAATAAGTGCTCCCTCTTCTTTCTATATAACTAATATAGAATTGTACTAAATCAATAGCCCGCTTCCTCTTTCAATATTGAAAGAGGAAAACATAATATGCAAAATCTTGCTGACATACATTGGAATAAAAATATGTTTTGTATATAATGATAATAGTAACGTAAAGTAATGAAAGCAATATTAAATTAATAACAAAAGTGTTGGGAATGAAAGAATTCCAGGGCAGGAAGAAAAATAAAACAGTCTCGAAATGGTCTGAAGAGAGGAGAAAGGTGCATTGGGTTAAGTAGAAAGAGTTCTGGGTAAAATTATTTTAGTAAACTAAAGTCGATAAATACATTCTATAACTCATACACAGGCCGCTAGGTGTCGCCAGACTCGTGCATGTTACTCGCGATTTCTTAAGTTTTTCCCTAACCAAGAGGCACTAAATGCGGCTAAAGTAGTTTAAACATCGAAAAGAAAATACTGAAGAATACAAAAGAAAAAACGAAAAATCGGCTTAAAATTTTTTTTGATAGTTTTGCAATAATATTAACGATGCTGAAATGGGAGAATCTGAAAACAAAGATTGTTGATCACTTGATTTTTTAAAGAGAGTAATTAATTTACGGTATAATACTGTAACGGGCTGAAGAAAAATTTTATTTAAATAAAATTTAGTTAATGTGCATTAATTGCAGATTTCAGTTCAATGCTATAAATGTTAGCGAATGTTATATTTAATTAGCCATTTCTTTTAATTAGAACACTTTGAATGAAAGTAATCTGTGTTACGAATTGTACTATAATATTTGCGATCCAAAAGAAGTCTTTTTGATCTGTTGAAGTCAAGAGTTTATTATTAGTTTTACGTATTTTACAGAATGATTAGCATTTAGTTGCTTCTTTTCATTAAGATGTTTTTGAAAGATTTTAGGTTTTAAGGATTTTAATGTATATGTATATGTTATCCCATGCCAAATAAGATTTGCTAATGTTATTTCTTCTTGTGACTAATAACATAATTTTTCTTTTTGTATATGGTTTTGGTTAAAGGCATTGTAGTTCCTTAACATTTAGTTTAGATATATTTTATTAAATATGAATTTTTATTAGAAGATTCTTGTCTGCTTGCGGTGACGCCAAGTCATCAGTCTGAGACAGGTCTGACTCAGCATTTCCGCTCCCTTCGAGTCGATCTGAGGCAATATTTAAAAAAGTTTAATTCAATTCGCGAGTTGTTGGGATAATTATGACCACCAGATGGCACCACCTCACTGATCCCCGGATAAGAATGTTGACGTTAGCTCGGATAAGCCTTCAAATACCCAGCCGTTTTTCCTCTCGGGGAGAGTGGAGCAGTGAAGACGGGCTGAGATAGAGCCACTGCCCGGCGGGCAAGGTGGGTGCCTCCTGACTGGAGATGGGGCTGAAGATGAGTTGAAGGCGTGGAAGATTCGGGAGTCCGGAACAGAAGAGAGGAGGGTAAGATATTTCCTCGTTACGGTAATCGGACTAGACTTGGGGTGAGGCCAGAAGGTGGTCAGTTGAAGATAGAGCCAGTTATATATTTTATTTTTCATTCGTCGCGTTTGGCCACAAGACAGATAGGAATCTTTTCTTTTCGCATTAGTGCACCCAGAATTATGTGTAGATAATGATCAAGTTATGTGGAAATTATTAATTTTATTACTGATTATGAGGTAATGAGTATTGATGGGGAATGTTTAAGTTGTAATTAGTATTAGTGCAGATGTTTATTATTGTAGATGATGGAGAGGATTATTGTTGTAGACGAGGGATCGAGTTATGTGGAAAATGTTAATTTTATTACTGATTATAAGGTAATGAGTATTGATGGGGAATGTTTAAGTTGTAAGTAGTATTAGTGCATATGGTTATTATTATTGATGAGGGATATGATTACTGTTATAGAGGATAGATCGAGTTTTGTTTGTAAATTATTATTTTGTTAGTGCTGTTACTGACGGTGCATCTTATGTTACATTAAAAGTTTTAGTTTTCCAGTTGACTGAGAATTTCTGTTTAAATTGTAATAATTATTTTATTAATCCCTTACTAATGAATGAATCTGGAATTGTTATTTTATTAATACCTTAGCAAGAATAGATGAATGTAATTTTTATTTCAATATAATGACGCTTCTTTTCTGTTAGATAAATGTTTTGGGGTTTATTTCTTCACCCAGTTTCCCTTATGTGTCCTCGATTATACCCTGTCCTCTCCCAGCCCTTTGCCCCGCGGGTAACAATACTAATAAATATAATGAATTTATCCCACGTGGAGCAAAATTTTTATATGAGTATTCACAGAGAAAGAAAATATTTTTTAAAATATCATTCATCGACTCTAATTAAGAAGTCGATGTTTTATAAATAAGCTTGGGAAAATCGCAACAAAAATACCTCATCAAATCCTTTCTTAGAATAAATAATTGTATAAGAATGTCGAAGGATAGATCGACTAAAGAGTGGTCCAGTGAGACTCGCCAAACATTAAACATGGCGATGCAAAGGCCCTCCAATTAATGCAAAGGGTGGTAGCTTCATTTACGCAACCACCGCTAATGAAATGAAACTGTGAAAACCAAACAGCCCCAGCCACAAATTTCCATGGTTCATCTTCTCAAGTTCCCTGAGAATTTCATTAAAAAGACAAACAGTTTCTTTGCTCTCTGTTTATCTTCCTCTGTTATCCTTGCCGGTTTCCTCTCCTCATTCAGCATGATGGAACGTCATCGCAAACTTTGAATAGTCGCACGGAGGATACCTTGTTAATCATCAAAGGTAATTTCAAGTTTCCAGTATCATTCCTTACTTGCTTTCTGCATAATTCTTGTTTGTTTGTTTCATTTAACGACACTTTATGCTGCTATGGCTAATCGCGGGCTATAAATTTCACTTACACAGGTATAATTAGCTGTGTATATATATATATATATATATATATATATATATATATATATATATATATACATATAAACACACAAACATATATATATATATATATATATATATATATCCAACAACTAATAATCACAATCATAACCATGCTAGAACTAAAAACAATAATAACCACGACATATTAAAATATTCACAATCCCACTTGTTTAGTGATCGAGTCGTTACTACCAAAAAAATATATAAACATTAATTATCATGATTGATTGATGATCAACTGAAACTATCATCTGGCCACTACACCCGGAATCTAGTTAGACTACAGTAAAAAGAGAGATTCCTCTCTTGATACTCCATCTTTCTTTCGGTCATATCACGACACTAGTCGCCGAGAGTACCAGTCTTCTTTAAAAAGGTTAATTCCCGCTAGCGTAAACATTTTCAGTACTCTCCTGTGAGGTTGTACTAATTGTAGTAGTAAATATGTCCTATTGGAAATATTTGGCTAATTTCTATCTATCTCGTGAGTTAACAACACCTGGCCACTTCTTGTTCACGAGTCAGAAACGTTTACAGAGCCTGCGCGTGGAAACTGATTAAGTTAACATCGTTTTGTTCATTGATGAAATTTTTTTTCCCTAAACAATACAATTTCTTGATATAATTACAATTCTCATTTTGAGTTCATTACATATTATAAATGCCATAGTACTGATGAGTAAAACATTTCAAAAACAAACTTCTAGTAAGCTCCAAATACAAAAAAAAAAGAATAATGGTCATTAGGGAACTGTAAAGTTGGAGCAGACGGGAGGATCCAGAGGCAATGATTAATGGATTCGACTTAAACACCGACTTGAGTAATTTTTTAATTAAAAATACTCCTCTTTTTTTCCGAACAGAAGGAAAACATCCTAAATGTTTAATTAAATGCTCTTTTTCTGAGCAATATCTTCCGCGTAGGATTTATTATTGAGAACTTTAAATGGCCTGTAGGGCTGGAATTGGAAGATCTGTACGAGAATGGGGGGCAGAGGGAGTGTGAGAAGGCTGTTGAGGGGGATAGCCTTTAGGATGGATTACTTATCTGACTGGTATAGAAGGCTAACGGTACTCTTAGTCCAGGTGGCAGGTTAGACCTGTGTCTACTCCAAGTGGTCAAAATACAGTAACACAATTGCAGAGAAAACAATGCCTATGATTAAAACTCACAAACATATGTTTCTACATACATACAATATTTTTCGGTTTGTCCTACAGACCAGGAAGATCATTGGTCACCGATTACGTTTATGTTGCATAAATATATTTCTTGCCGGAGAACAGAAGCCTTGGAGGATGACATTCCATTGCTTTATATTGCTGCGAACTATTGTTTCTATGTTGCAGCGGCAAGATTTCCAATCCAGCTCCTTCCCTTATATGTACACTCGGATTCAAGTACAGTGTATAGGACATTGACACACTGGGAACCACCATCACCAAGACTAGGCTGTGCGTCTATCACCCCGGGGTGCATACCTTCAGGCATGCAGCCCGACATGGATCGACCTCAACGCTGGACCTTCTCCTTACCATGGATTCGCACACCGTTACGGATTGCACTGCACTCCCGTACGGACCGTCGGATCACCGGCCCGTGCTCTATACTTTTGAAGGTACCCCCGCAACTCCGCCTGCGATTAAGTACCTTTTGCATAAAGCAGACTGGAAAGGTTACAGAGCCAGTATTGTGGAAGATCTCCCCACGATCACCCATATCAGTACAGTGGACGAGGTGGACAGGGCGGTAGGTGTCATTACCACTACCATACAGGCTGCGGCAAACCAGCACATCCCGAAGTTCAGCCCTTTACCCAACGCCATTAGGAAACCTCCGAAACACATCTTAGCTCTCATAAGTCAGCGAAATAACCTGAGGAATATTTTCCAGCGTTCTCGTGATTACGGACTAAAACCGGCCATCAATGCGATGACCCGGCAGATAGCCAGCTTCATGCGTGACTGGAAAACATCCCTCTGGCATGAGCAGTTGCGTCGGACTCACGACGACCCCCGTCGGTTCTGGCGGCTCGTCAAGACCAACGTAACCATAAGGAGCGGAGTGTTTCTTTCATCTGGAGGCAACTTGCTAACGCCTGGGGAACAGGCTGAACTTCTGGTGAAGGCTTATGAGGTGAGAGAAGCTACTCGGCTGTTAGATGCTCCACCAATCCCGGAAGGACCACTACCGTGCCCCAACGAGAAGCCCATATTCTCCATCTGCGGTCAGCTCGAGTCAGTACTTGGACGCACGAAAGGTAACAGAGCATCAGGACAGGATGATATTCCCTATGTGATGTTGAAGATGCTTCCTAGGAAGGGTAAAGCCTTTCTATTGACATATTCAACACCTGCATGAGGATATCGCACTTACCTGATGTGTGGAAACAAGCTGTCATAGTGCCACTACTCAAGCCTGGGAAGAGTGGAGGATTACCTGAGCACTATCGGCCAATCAGCTTGCTTCCTCACATGAGCTAAATCTTCGAGAGACTGGTTCACCATCACATGTCGAAGCACTGCAAAGAGAAAAACATCATCCACCCTGAGCAAACTGGTTTCCAGAGAGGAGTCGCCTGTGACCACCAACTGGCTAAGCTACAGGCGCACACCATAGAGCACATGCAGATGAACAGAGCTACGGGGTTCATTTCATTGGACTGAACCCAGGCCTTTGAGTGTGTGTCTCATGAGTTGTTACTCCGACGCTTGTAAGAGTTTAGCTTTCCCGCCACTCTATGTCGTCTGATCCAAAGCTATCTAAGCGGAAGATCATTCGTCGTACGAGTCGGTAACAGTTACTCGACTTCTAGCACCAACACCTGTGGAGTAACTCAAGGCTCTGTATTGGGGCCACTGATGTTTGTGATTTTCACAGCACCCGTGGTCGCAATGAAGCATCCAGGAGCAATGTTAGCAGCATATGCGGATGATATTGGGATTTACGCTACCAGCGTCAGCACCCCACATGCCCTTAACAAGGCACAAAAGGCGACTGAAACCATAGTGAACGAGCTGAAACTGATTGGCATAAGGGTGAATCCGTCTAAAACGGATGCTACCGTGATGTCATTTCAGAGTTTGAGTAAGAAACCTCTACCGAAGACTTTTACCGTGAACTGCGAGGATAGAAGATTATCCACTTCAATCCTCTACCTTGGCGTCAACTTTGATAGGCACCTCACCTTCTCAAAGCACTTTCAGGCAAGGTTGAAGTTGGGACGACAGAAATCCCACAGGCTATACCATCTGCTCTTGTCGCAGCAGCTCTCACTGAGGTTGAAATTACAAATCTACAAGTCCTACGTTGCTCTATGGTGCACCACTACTGAGACACCTCTACAAAACAACGCTGAAGCGCCTGCAGCAATACCAGAATTCCATCCTTAGGAAGATCGTAAGTGGCTCATCGCTCGATGGGGCACTTAACACCACCATCCGGGAGGAGCTTCGGCTTCCCTCGGTGCCCGAGTACATAGGTCGGAGGCACATCAAATTTGTTGATGGGCTGAAGACCTGTGCGAACCCCCTATTTAGGGACTTAAAACCACCCCCCAGACCTGGGAGATGGCAGGGCAGTGTCCTCTTGGTCGATGTACTTACATTTGATCTAGGGGTGGGGTAAGTACTCCCCTTCCTTAACCTTCCTTCCTTTTCCTTCTTACTTCCTCCTCTTTCTTCTTTCTACAACTGTCACTTGATCCCGCTAAACGGTCCCTCACCGTTTTGTATTGTATAATGTCAGCGGCCTCGTGCCGGTTCGAATAAAAACCGCCTTCAGCGGACTCAGCCCGATGTAACGCCTTAAAATAGCGAAAGGTAACGGAAGGATTTTATTTATATAGAAGCCGTAGTTTTTACTATTTGTAAATTGTACTTTAATATAACAAAGGAGGTTCTGAAAAAAAAAAAAAAAAAGGACAGTGTATAAATCCAAAATTAGTACAAATTCAATGATTGTGGATTTTAGGCCAGCAAGCACGTGGAAAACCACGGCGTGATTCTTGATAGAAGAATACTCATAAGCCCAGTCCTTTTGAGTTGCCTCCAGTAGACGCAAGGGTCTAACGTACCCGAAGGGTAGGAGAATGCTTGAGGAATCCAGAGATTAAAACTTGAACTCACAACCACTAGTTAAAATGGGTTTGTGAGCAAGTGTTTGGTGGTTTGTACCCACCCCTAATCTTCTAGAAAATTTTCGGGCCAAGTGAACAACTTGAAATATTTTTAATTAGATATAAATTATAAATCAAATGTAATCTATGATAACAGTTTTACTATAACGACAATAATTAAATCAATATAAAGATAAGGATAAAACAAAAACAAATGGTAACTGAGCTAGACAGAAACCCACTCCACATTAACAAAAAAATAACAAAAAGTAAAAAAAAAAAACTAAGGCTTACACTAATATTTTATTTGCTGTAGTTTATTGTTTTGCGATAAAGAAACTGTTATCTCTCAACCTGCTGAGCTTATAAAAATATAAAAGAATTAGTATAGTCTTTATGATAGGATTAAAAGATGAGGAAAAATGAGAAATTACTTAAGGAAACTGGACAGTAAAAAAGAGGATTATAATTGGTCGAGCGTGGAGGTATTATTTATTTAAGTAATAGAAACAGAAAAAACCTCACAACTAAAAGTTATAAACATTAACATGAACAATGTTCTTTCATATTACGGTCTTTCAAATGTACACAAATATTTACTTGAATAAAATACTAATCAACAAAAATTAATAAAAACTGATTACAGTTATGACATCTCTACACGGTTGAAGTAATATCATATAGAATTCCAATTTATAGCAAAGTATACCAAGAAAGGGATAGTTTAAGATCTCCTTTCCCTGATTATAACTGATCACTCTTAATAATTTTCAGGTTATATGATAAACATTTTCTTTAATCAACGTGTACATTAAGTTTAATCCAGAAATAATTTATTTGTCATATACTTATATATTTTAAGAATTTAACATATGCACTATACACGTATGAAAACTGTTTTGATGGTTTAATTAAGGTAACAAGTTGACTGATTAGTAAATTGGTAAACACACAACCAATCTCTGGAGAGAAACCAATTTGAAATAAAGTTAGGACATTAAAACAAATAATAAGTTGTGTAATGATTACCGTTATTAAATTATTAACGCAATCCCAAAATCAATATAATAACAATACATATTTTATCCACTTAAACTTAGCAGTATTAAATGGCATCCCTTGTGGGGAATTTACTTTACAATTTAATAATTAGTAACTGTTTAACTATTGATGTTAATTAATTTTATGTACGTTGTAAGTTTAAAAGCAACAATATCAAAAGAATATATTTATAGCCCAAAAACATAGTATTATAAAATGGCATCTCTAGTGGAATCTTACATTTAAACCTATATAAAGTTATAGCTTTCAAAAAGCAGAAAATTCTATCAATATACCAAATTAGTATTACATCTTTTTAAAATTGATGGAATTTTTTCTATATATATAGGGAAATAGTTGATATCCAAGGCTATATTTTCTAATTACGTAACCAGATAATAATAAAGATAGGTTATGAACATAAATCAATACAATCGAGCAACACGAGAGAAATATTCGGATTGATACTACACGCCTATGGTCTATTGCCAAATAAATTGCCAGACAGGATTACTCAGGAGGCGACAGGATTACTCCGGAAACTGCACTTTTCAAGAGGCTGCAGACCTCTCCAAACTGCGCCAAGTCATAGGTAGTACTAGTAGTTTGGATTGCTGTTGAGACAGTTTGAAGGGTACGTCAATGACAGGGAGAATAGGTCAGGTCATGGAAACTTTTTTTTGTTATCCATTTTTTTTTGTTAAGCAATACTTATTAAAATGACTCAATCCCGAAAAAAATGTGTTGGCATTTTAAATATAATTATACAAAGGAAAGAGTCACTTAAGGCTATAGTTAAAAATGTAGAAATAAAAAAAAAATAATGTATCTTAACAATAAAAATATGATACGTTCATTAATCTGTTTATTTCATGGTCAAAACGAGTGTAAATTAGTTCAATTGGATTTCGACAATCACTAATTTTGTTCAATCAACAACTATTCCCTTTAAGATGGGGATATTACCATAGATTATGTAATTGCTGGTTCTGTAGTAAAATAAATATTTAGTGGACTGTATGATGACATGTGGTGGACTATATGAAACTTAAAACATAACTTTTATTGAACTTTTAATAAACAGATTAATGAAAGAAAATTAAATTATACATGCTACATGGTAGAGGTTGAGGTTGGGGTGGTTTTCGTTTTCATGGCATTTCTTTGGCCTATTCACTTCTGCTCCCCATTCTTCAGTCTGGGTAGTCCTGGACTTACTCACAACACATCTCTTTAAGATGGCTGCCACTAACTCTCATTATGCGTGACGAACAACTGTGAGACTTCGTGGGGTTGCCAGTTTCTCGACTAGATATTTCCTGTCCTCAGCCATCTAGATATATTTCACAGCGTGCCGTGAACAGATGATATGATAAGGACATCCACAAATATACATGGTTTAGCCCGAAAGGGGCTAGAAACCAAATTGACCACGTGCTGATAGATAAGAGACATCGGAGCTCAATCCAAGACGTAAGAAGCTATCGTGGAGCAGACTATTATTCGGACCATTCTCTGATCAGGATCAAAACATGCCAGAGACTGAAGTAAATCCATAAAATAGGGGACCAAGTAGAAAGGAGAAAGTTAGAAGTCCAAAACCTGAAAAATTCAAAGGTAAAAGACAAATAGGGTAATGTAGGGTAAGGTAATAGGGATTTAGGAAAAAAGGGAAACCCGAAATATGGTTCACGGAGGAATGCGAAAAGGCAGTAGAGGAAAGAAGAATATTGAAGGTCCTTTACTCAGTCAAAACTGATCCAGCTATGTTGGAAAAATACTCAGCCGCCAGGACGAAAGGAAATAAAGTAATAAGAAAAACAAAAAGAGAATTCCTCAAGGAAAGACTAAAAAACATTGAGGATAATTGGCAGGCTGAAAATATAAGCGAACTACACGCAGATATTGGGAAGGAAAGGACTGGATTTAGAGCGAGAAGTACTCAAATGCGAGGAAAAGATGGAAAGCTGACGGTATCCAAAGTAGAAGTATTAAACCAAGGGAACCACACGAACTAAGTGGACATGAACCACGAGAAGGATCTTGGCCCACAAGAGACTGAAAAACCTGATATTCTGGATATAGAAATAGCTATAGACAGGCTTAAAAGAAGAAAGGCCCCTGGGTTAGACAATCTACCATTAGAGTTGTTCAAAGAAATTGTAAGAGCCAAACTATTAGAACTAATCCAGAAGCTATGGGAGAAAGAGAGGCTTGGAAAACTGGTCTAATATGCCCTATTCTAAAGAAGGGGTCCGAGTACGAGTTTGGGAATTACAGAGGCATGGCGCTCCTTCCCGTCACCTATAAGATAATGACTTAACATGTTACATAAGCGGATATATCCGTATTATGAAAACACAGCAGGTGACCATCAAGCAGGATTCAGAAGGGGGAGGAGTACGCTAGACCAGATATTCATACTGAAACAGGTACTCGAAAAACGATAGGAAGTGGACCAGGATTTAGACGCCATAATTGTCAATTTCACAACTGCATATGATTCCCCCGACAGAAACTGTCTATGGAAGATCATGACTGAGCTGGATATTCCCGGAAAATTGGTGAAATTGACTAAGGCGTGTGGAGACGACCCTTGATGCAGAGTCCTTATAAAGGGAGATGTGTCTGAGGCTTTTGAAGTTGGAACCGGCTTAAGGCAGGGATACAGACTCTCATCTTTACTGTTCAACATAGCCCTTGAAAAGGTAATAAGAACAACATCAAGAGTGAATAGCGGGGTGCACGTCGGGGTGGAGCATAAAACTCTTGCTTACGCCGATGATATAGCAATCCTCGGAAGTAATGAAAATGATATCGAGAGACTCGCTACGACGCTGATGATAGAAGAAGACAAAATCGGCTTACAGGTAGATGAGGGAAACACCAAATACATGATAGTAAGCCGTAAAATCCACCCCAGAAAAGGCACAGTGTTAGTAATTTTGGTCTGTTGAAACAGCTTCGAAGCAAGCTCATCAGCAGGAAAACAAAGGTCCATTTATATAAAACTCTGATCAGGCCTGTCCTAACATACGCCTCCCAGACATGTACACTACCCACACATGTTAGAAATAATCTCCTGGTCTTCGAGGGGAAGATCCTTCTTCTATAATCTTTTAGAAGAATCTATGGGCCGGTAATGGACTAAGAAGGCTGGAGAAGAAGAAGAAATAAAGAACTCTATGAGCTGCTCCATGATATAGATGTTGTGGCCCTTATTAGGCTGGGACGCCTTGGGTGGGCAGAGGATGTTGCACGGATGAGTCCCGATGAAATGCCTAAAAGAGTCATGAAAGAGGAAATTCATCGTCCAAGATGAGTCGGACGGCCCAAGCTCCGGTGGATGGATGGAGTGGTACAAGACGAACGAGGGTTGTAGCGCCCATGTATCTATCTGATAGATAGATGTGGCTTTTTTTAATTTTATTTTGTTTTACCTTACCGTGAGTGGAGTTGCTCAGTGGTAGTACGCTGAGTTGCCATGCCGAAAGTCTTGGGTTCAAATCCCGCTCGCTGGAATCTTTTATTTAATTGTTTAGTGCCCGGAAATGGATCCTATTGGATCACGCAGCCTCTATAAAGTGAGTACCCAAATTAAGGACGAATATCTGACGTTTGAGTGTGATTTAGGACAAATCCCCTTCTTGCACAGCCGTTGTCCAAGAAACAGTACGATATCTCTCGTGTACTGAACCCCAGACCCTTCATGGTTTGTAATGGTACTTTTTTTTTTAGCTTAACAATTGAAGGGCTTGCAATAATTAATCCATTTTTAGGCCAAACAGAGTTAACAACCGTTTCTTGGGGAGGAAAAATCATTCTTTCGTTTGGTTCAACAAGTAGTAATTTTTGGTTATAAAAAAAAAAACTGTTCGAAAAAGGAGAATGCATTTAAATCGCCTTTGACTTCGTCCAATTTGTGTCCACTAACACTATATGTTTTGGACGAATTCCATTGAGAAATTCGTCAAATTCGCAAGTCTACAGTCAATTTTATTCTGGAGTTAGCACATTTTGGCCCAAATAATTGAAAATTTCTTTCTTTTTAAAGTAAGGAAGCATTGAATAAAGACAATTTTCAAGAAATTGTTTTATTTCAAGAAAAGAACACAGTAACAAAAAATAAGAATGCAAAACTAGTTTTGGTTGTTTTGCATTCTTATTTTTTGTTACTGTGTTCTTTTCTTGAAATAAAACAATTTCTTGAAAATTCTCTTTATTCAATGCTTCCTTACTTCAAAAGGAAAAAAAATGTCAATTATTTGGGCCCAAACGGAGTTAACTCCAGATTAAAATTGACACTAGAATTGTGAATTTGACTAATTTCTCAATGGAATTTGGCCAAAACATGTAGTGGTAGGAGACACATAACTGGACGAAGTCAAAGGAAATTTAAATACATTCTCTATTTTTGAACAATTTTTTTTTTTACCAAATATTATAAAAACTGGAGTTAAATCATTTGCAACAATTGCTTTCTAATCATTTTTCAATAATTAAATTAATCAATATTTCACTCTTGATTCGCATGTTTTATCCTATTTCGGATACTGTGATTGAACAAAAAGCACATAGCACAGCCCTAGTTATAAACTATGTGGGGTAAGCTGGAACGAAAGGTTATCTATAATGGCACATGTAATTCCAGGACAAATGCACAATGATGTACAACTATTCTAATGGATGAGGCTTAATGTGAATAGTTTGTGCATCTGTAGCTGGCACTGCCTTTAGGCCCTCTTGTCTATTTCACCTCGGGTTATACATTGTATTACATTATAGTGTACTCTGCTCAATGCATCTACCAGGGCACAGCACTGTGTACATCACTGTTGTACCTTAGTACCTTAGTAGGGCAAACCTCAACTATGTTTTAAATTAATTGGTAAAATACTATGTGATAATGGATGTGGATAGTTAAAAAATTAAAACTTTAAAGAAATGGCATCCATGACCATGAAATTATTCCTATTACTATTATATTCCATTATAATTCTATTATTTTTTTATTATGATATTTTTCTTCGGGTAGCGCTTTTGTTTGTGAATGAATTTGGCCGTGTCAGCAGGCACACGAAGACCTATAATCTTTGTAAACGAGATGCGAATGTATAGAAGAAAGGTTAGGCGCGAAATACATTTATAAGTTAGTTTGACTGTTGATTTTTTTTAGAGTAATCTGAATAAAGTCGGTTAATGTGAGGTGTGCCTCAGGTCTACATTGTGTGATATTTTACTGTCCTGAATGAGCCTATTTGATGAAATGTTGTTTTTATTTCAGATAGTTAAGGACTTGTCTAAGGAATCTTATAGTAACTAGATCACGCAATCATCACCATTTCTTTTGTCGCCATATTTAATTTTAATACGTAAGTATATATAAATATGTTTATGAAAATTTTAAGTAATGCACTTATTACTTTCTTATTCAGGCTTACAAAACCATCGGGCAATTTGACAAATAATCGATTGGAAAAAAGAAAAGAAGCTGACTCTCTGACCTGACCATGGAAGCTATAAGATGCTGGTAACGATCGGTCACGGGTCATTAAGGTGAAGTTAGTTGGCCTTGTAGTGAAGGGCTGGGTTAACTTGCCCTCACCAGATCAAAATGTGATTATATTTTATGTCTTTTCAACCTTAACCATGGGTAACTTACATACAACTTTCATACAGCTAGGTTGAGCATGGCTTAATGGGTAGGTTGATTATCTTTAATCTTTAATCTTCGGTAATTTAAAATAAAATAAAAATTTGAAAAATTAAAACAACGATGGAGACTTAAATATTTAAACAAAAACCTAACCTGTGTCTCTATTGTTAACCTAACGCCAACTTAATTCTCATTCGAATTTTCAGCTTTCTAATTCGAATATCGTAAAGTTATTGGGCTTAGAGATAAAGAACGAATTCATAAAATATTACTAAACGCTAAACCGATAGGCTAATAATAGAAGGGTAGAACAAGACGTAACGTATGTGGGAGGACTGCATATAGTGTGATCTTACGGATTTGATTTTGTGAAGTAACATGTGGACGGAATTTAAACAAATTATATGAGCCTTTCGAATATGAAATATAGATTTGTCTATTCTACTCAGAGGCTATTAAATCAGATCTCATGTTGGATATAATTTTAGTTTGTTATTTAATGACTTTCACATTATTTTTTACATGTTTTAGCGTATGTAGACCATTCAAAAGGCAACTATAGAATTAAAGATAATTCCTCAATTAAATAATATTGGATAAAAGTATTTTTATATTATTAATTCTACATAAAGGGGATTTTTAACAGTATTATATTTATGACTAGTACACAAAAGTAGAATGATGCAGGGTCAGTTGCGGTATACTGGCTAACATAACCCTGGTTAAAGGTTTTTTAATGGTTTTGGTTTTGGCGTCCTTCGCAGGGGAGGTAAAATGGAGTTGCCAACCCTGTGCCGTGTAGCAGGTACTAGTTAAAGATCCTAATTGTCCCTAAATAGGCCAAATTTAGGACGCCCAATATAGCATCGTATGAATATCACTTGCAGCGTAGTATAAGTAAAATAGTAACAGTAAATAATTGATCCAATAGTTTCATTTTTATGTACTTTTTTTTATTCAAACTAATAAAATATTTATGCATCTTTCATATTTTAAATATTTCAGCGCTAAAGAAAACCTGCATTGCGAGTCGAAACATCGGCATCTAATAAATATTTTACCACTATTTAAGTAATTATTATTTGACCTCCATTAGGAACATTTTCTTCCCCACTTTTATTTTTGATATATCTAATTTTAGTAATATTACTATCATATTATTGACCAGGAAGTATGCCTTTGTTTTCGTGGAGTACCTGTAAGTTTTATTAATACCCGATCTTTTCACTATGAATGAAAAAAGGATATTATGTTAACCCAAGAAGATGATGTTTCAAAACATAATCTAATTATGTTTTGTTAGAGAGTAAGATATGTTTCATTTTTCAGTATAATGAATAATATATCATATCACCCAGTGATAAACTGCTTGAAGATCCTAAGGTAATTCGAATATTTCTGTGGGGTTTTTCAAGCAATTATAGACAAATATGGACACGCCTTTTATTCTTGAAACCCAATTCTAGACATTTTCTCCTTCGCAGCCCGAGTTATAAAAGAACGTTACGGAGTACTAAGCTTTTAAGTCTTCGGGCTTCTAAGGTGGCCTAAAGAAGAAACGGCAAAAAGGAAAAGAGAGAGAGAGATGAAAAGAAGATGGTCGAAGGGCGGTTATGGCCTCTTGGAGACACTCCGGACGACAGTAAAAATCGGAAGGGTATGACACAAATACGTCCTAGGGCAATAGGCCGGCCACCCTTAGGGCCTGAGTTATGTCCCGAAAAGCTCACTTTTCATATCCCCTTTTAGCTTCTTTGGCTTCCTTTGTCTCTACTGTTAGCTTTGCCAATCACCCGGTTTTCGTGCGTCACATATAACACAGAGAGACGTGTAAGATTGTCATTCTTGGTTGTTTTAGACTTAAATATTGTTTAGATAAATGTTGATAGATGTTATCTCCATCAATATTTCTGTTTTGTTTTGTTTGATAAATATTATTTAATGTACATCATTATGTATTCCATTTTGTGTATTGGCACCAAAGAGGTTTGAATAGTCACGACTGATATTCTTAAATCAGAAAAAAATATTTTTCCACACATTTATTCTGAATTTTGTTAGTCACATATCCATTCGAAGAGTGTAATTGCTGTTTATTCATTTTATTTTCATTTTATATTACTATATCTAATTTGATGATACTACAGTCGTAGTCCTTAATAAATGGTGCATTTTTTTTCTAATACCTAATCTGATTAAAAATTTGCATAATTGGGGTAGAAGAGTATAAATTTAACAACAGCAAAATAACTAAACCATGAAGCATAATCATATTATTTTATTTTGATAGTTGATTGCGATGTTCATGATGAAATTGTCTCATAATATTTTTTTGTAAAAGCCGATGGATTCGAGGTAATGTTTTCAACAATGACAGGACCATTTGTTTTGAAGATTCCAAGTACCTATTACGTATTGAAAACCGAAGATTTCAAAGAACTATGGTAAGTTGAAGGGCTGCACGAAAACTCAAAATCAAAATCTTTTATTGGACAAAATATAGAAAAGTTACACAAGAAGCATACTGACTTCTTGTGTAACTTTTCTATATTTTGTCCAATAAAAGATTTTGATTTTGAGTTTTCGTGCAGCCCTTCAACTTACCATAGTTCTTTGAAATCTTCGGTTTTCAATACGTAATAGGTACTTGGAATCTTCAAAACAAATGGTCCTGTCATTGTTGAAAACATTACCTCGAATCCATCGGGCTGCACGAAAACTCAAAATCAAAATCTTTTATTGGACAAAATATAAAAAAGTTACACAAGAAGCATACTGATTTAGACATAGATCTTAATCTACAGAAAATACATTGCATGGTCTGGGAGTGGTAGAGGGATTCTAAGTATGCTGGTTAATAAGATCTGAGTAAGAGATAATCTGCAAGATTGATAAATGGTAAGTACTTCCTTTTAAATATGGATAGGCCGACAAGATAATATGATACGAGATATGTAACCCACATGCATGTAATTGTAAGTACAAGAGAGTGAGTATGCATTTAAAAATATTTTAACAAGACAGTTGGAATCCATTCTGAAGAAATTTCCTGTGATCTCAAGTGAGATGTGAATCTGCCGAACACTTCTCGACTGACTGCCCTCAAACACTTGATGGGTACCTGGGATGACCTTTCTTCCTTCGGCGAAGGCCCTAAGGGAGGAATAAATGGAGCAGTTGAGGAAGTTTTATTGTGCAAGTGGAAGGGGGTTGGTTCCTCGTCCATCCCTTCTTGGGCCGCTCGGATTTACAGCCAGTACTACCAACAGCTAATAATTGATGTCTCCTCTACTGCCCACAAGAAATCCAACTTTTACTACCTGTAATAATTTTAGTTTACCTAAATCAATAATGTAATTGTCTTGATTTTTGATAAATAATGTATTTTATCTGAAAGTTAGGATGTCAAATTCAAAAATGATTACATGTGTTAGAAACATTTGTGAAAAAAGCGGGAAAAGCTGAAGGATATTGGCTACGCTGCCCAAACAATGAACTCAAGGAAAATTAAGATGCTTTGATCTGAATAATATTTAAATAACAATAAGAAAAGAAAAGCCTTTCGTTATATGTGGCTGGCTACATCTTGACTCACCCGCAACTTACTAATGACTGCCGCCATCCTGCATCTTATGGTATTGTTATATTCTCAGGTTCCGATCCTAGGGGACATTTATATTACTTGCTCTGTGGCCCTTAACCTATTTGATACTCCTAACGTTCCAAATAGTGTCACCCATTGCAAGGTGTGTGTTATTTAATTACTACTAGTGTTTTAATGTAATGATACTTCAGATGGTTCTACTCCTTGACATTCCTTTTCGAACCTATAACCCTAACGAAATCTCCATTCTAAAGAACTGTTCCTCAAGGATCTTCCCTCTCTCCAATCTTATATTGCATTACGAAATTACTTATTACTTTTGGTTACCTATTTGTGCAATATATAACACGGAACCTGGTTTAAAGTTATATTTTAAATAACCAAGACCACAAAATGATGAGTGCATATGATAATTCCAGTAGAGCCAAAAGATGTGAGAATCTTTGCTTGAGCACACTTACACTTTATTCGAAAGTGATTGTTCCCCTTTTATGCCACTCTAAAGGGAGTTAAATTTTCTACAATCGTTCTTCCTTTTTAGGTAATTTCTCTCAAAATATGTTGTCATATAAATAAATTTGATATCTGAGTCGTCATAATCCGCAAATATTCTATATTTCTAAAGCACAAATTTTAATATTTCTTTTCAACTCCGACATGAAAAAATTTCGATTTTTTAAAAATGTTATATATGCCGATGCAAGGAAAGTTGCTGACAGAGCCTTAGTGTTCAGGAATAACATTAATGACATAATATTAATGAGTAGATTGAATCACTATTGTGACTTTTACGTTGTACCCGGATTGTCTTAATATTCACGTTAAATCACATTACAATATCTTATCAGACAAGGCTTAATTACATTCGATTAAAAAAAAAAAAACCTGTACCACTACGACCCGTGAACGAGTCTGGGGGTTCAGTACATGGTTGAGACTGTACTGTTTCATGGACCACGGTTCTGGAAGGAGGTGACTTATCCTTGGTCACGCTTACCCGCCAGGTTTTTTCCGCTTATTATGGGTACCCTATTTTTATATTTTATAGAGGCTGGGTGAGCCCCAGGAGGGTCCTAGATGCTATATGATCCATCTCCGGCTGCAAACAGACGAAATAAAAGTAACTACCCTCGGCGGGATTTGAACCAGGATTTCCGGCATGGCAACTCAGTGCTCAACCACTGAGCCACTCCGCTCCCACATATTCAATTATATAAATACTTTTTCGACAGTAATAGGTGAAATTGTTTGAACCGTAATCTTGACTTGCAGAGCATCAGCCAGTATTTCAGCATCAACACAAAAATGAAAGTGTTAAATAAATTATCTGATACTATTTATTTAATATTTTCGTAATCGTATGTTTTAATCGTAAAAAAGAAAACATAGAGTATAAAGCTGAATGGCCAGGGCCAGTAGCCATTATTGAAAGAAATAAAAAAACAGTAAAAATAAAGGTGTCGTTGAGGGGAATGGTTAATAAACCAAGATGGGGCCATTTTAGACAATATTGTCCAATTCTAAACCAGATTTAATAGTTATAGAAAAAACTTTTAATTCTAAAAGTCTAAATTATTTTATTTAATTAACTTATTAATTTAATATATTCACCTCATATATTTTTTTTTAAGTTTTGAGACATTCATTAAATTAAGGAACATTTTTATTATCGCCAGTGGAGATGAGTGCATTGCAATGGATTTTTCCAACTTAGATAATGTAGTCAACCGTGTCCTACATAATGAGAGATGCTAATACTTTGTACACCACTGCAACGAAGCCAAGGTTTAATACTAGTGGTGTGCCGGATCCATAGCAAAGTATATCCGCGGATACGGATCCAAATACGGATATTTGGTGTCAAGATCCGCGGATACGGATACTAAGGATCTTAACATTTTTACTCAATCGATGTCGGTGCCTTTGACTTTGATGGTTGTCCGCCACTTGACAGTACATGTTACGAGTTTCCGACTTGAACTGCGCGGCATTGGTAACGTTTGTGTTTGCTAGTGATTTATAAAATTGTCAACAAAGAAGTTTTTTTTTAAACCTTGAAAGAACAGCCTAAGTCAAATGTTAAATGTCAATAGTTTTTCACTGCTACCTAATAATCTTTATTCAGGGTTATTATTATTAACTGAAAACCTCTCAGGTAACACCATAAATAACAAATTTTGTTCCAGACACAGAAAACAATTCGTTTCTCCACACAAACTAAGATCAGCTTATCGGTTATTTCAACGGAGGGCTGAATTTTTTTTCATCTCAACGTTGGCCAGTACAAAAGTTGCTGTTTATAGTGTAACTAACACGTCCCTAAGAGTTTTGCAGCGAATATAAAATAACCCTATATAAAACTTCATCCATTTATTGAAAATTAATAAGGTAAAAGATCCGCCAAAAATGTCACGGATACGGATCTTTCTTCTACCACGGATATCCGCCATCGCTACTTAATACACACATTTCTCGGGTAGGGTTTTAACTATTTTTTCTCCAACAATTCCCCGGATCCATTAGATAAACGCTTAACGCAATTCTCCCACCTACGCCTCGGTCTACCCTACAGACATTTAGCAGTCGGCATATCAGAATAAATAAAGCTGAAAAGATATGTTATCACTGCTCAAGTATTTCCTGGCTTTTGTACAGTAATGATCCACATCTAACATGTGCAGTTATAATTAAAGGCACACATTATTTCATACCATTTTTTTTATATATGGGTGATTTAGGGGTGAAACTTGGTGGGGTGCAACTGTATAAATTTAATCACGTAATACTGAACACATTTTTATGGATGTTTAATTTTTTACTTCAATGCAATAAGCATTTATAAACATATATATTTTCTCCTGTTGTTTACCAGCGCACATGATTTTGAAATTTTCAATGAAATTAGTAATATTTTAAAAGAATTGTTGTAATAAATACAATCCTGAACTGATAAGTAAATAAGTAAATATATAAATCCGTCTTATTAGTAGTTGGTAAAGCAGTAACCACAAAAAATGTATTATTTTTTCAAACAAGTTTATATTATCCTCAAAAAGAAAGCCATTTATGAAAATCGTCGCAGTTATAAATGTTGTAACTAATCAATGTATTAATGAAAAGAGATATTTTAAACATGTTAAGTATTAACTCCTATTTGGTCATACAGGGAAAATTAATGTAATATGTTTATTTTTTTAGCTGTATTTTTAGGAGCTAATAACATTTAATTTTTTTTTAAATAAAAATTACATAATATTTGATAAACTGTAATAAACCGTGAAAACTTGAGCATCCCATCCCGGCCTATTTAGCAAATTAACAATTTGGTCTGATGGTCAAACATGATTATCGCATGTAAGAACTTCAGATAGGGCTCTATACATGGATGCATTTCAATGCTAATTTAATTAGCCATCAACTTTATTATAGCGGTTTGTTTAAAAATAGGCGTTATTTTGAAGGAAAATGAAAATTAGGCTGAAGAATTTTTAAGCATTTTATAAATAAAATATTCATTGAAAAATACCTGGGAAAATCAGAGGGTTTTCATCAAATTTGTATTATATTTAACGCCATGTGAAACAAATTAACAACAATCACAAACCACGCTTGAGAATCGAACCCTGACCTTTTTAGCGACATGGCAATTTGGGCTAATGGTCAAACAGTATTATTTCAGTCAATACTAAACGAAAGGCTTTAGGCTGATGAGGTAATTTTATAGCTAATTTAATTAGCTACAACGTTTATTTTGGAAGTATTTATTATAAAAGGGTTTCCTTTTGGAGTGAGAAAAAAGTATTTGAAAATGTTTAATTTATTGCGTTTTTTTGGGCGATTTCTCACCGAAGCATTAAATTGATTATTTAACTAATACAACATTTTTATTGAATTGAGTATCCTATGGAATTCCCTCAAAAAAAATTCTCTTCTGGGTGGTTTTGAGCATCATCCCTTGCGATCCATGAGTTTCATCCCTTGCGAATTTTATTGGGGATGTCAATCGCCACAAAGACCATCTGCGGCACTCCTCCATCCAACCAATCCAATGAGCTGAAGGTCAGTCTCGAAATCCTCCAGCCATAGTAGTCTTGGTCTGCCTCTTCTTCTCTTACCACCTGGGTGTCCTTTTATTATTTCCTTTGGTCTGATCCCTTGCTCCAACCGTTGCACGTTCCTCAACTGTCTAATTCTTCCTTTATTTTGATATAGGAAACTAAGCCTGGATCCACATAAAGGTCGCTAAGTTCCTATTTTGTTGTTATTCGGAAACTCTTTCTGTGGGTGGGCCATATAATTTTCTGTGCACCGTCATCTTCCTGCTGCTTAGTAAAGGCCCTTGCCTCGTTACCATACATCAATTGTGGTTGGAATAACGTCATAAATGCTCCGGACTATATCTGAATTTTAAAAACTGTCTTTTGAACCCTAATATATAGAGAGCAGTAGTTCTTCTTTTGCAATTTTTTTCATTTTTTGCTAGTAAAATTAAGATTTTTTTAAAGTAAAACTGTTAGAATATAGAGTCATGCTCTTTTCCATCCAGATTTAGATATCGCAACCAGATATATATATATATATATATATATATATATATATATATATATATATATATATATATATATATATATGTATCATTAGAAGAAGATATAAACAGTTTTTGAGTAATTACACAAAATCTATTAGCGAACGTTGATTAAAGTTTCATTTAGAAATAGTTCAAAGACCAAAATACTTAAAAACAAAATGTAATGACGAGATTAAGTCCAATCCGACCCATCGATGAGATGTAGATTTTAATTTTAAACAGGGTTGAGGATAATAGTGAAGGTAGGTCGATAGGGACACCGCAAAGGGAAGCGGATGAAAGAGGCAAAGGCACATTGTTATACCCCTTCTTCCGTTCAACAGAAGAATGGAATATCAGAATCGATGGACCAATCGGTGAAACAATCAGGCAAAAAACTAATTTTGTATAACTTCAGCTAAATAAAGGAACGGAGTAGTACAAAATAACTCTGAAGGTTTGACGAAATGTAAATGTAAATGAATTAATTCGATTTGATCAGAAAAAATAAATTATCATATCTTGAAATATATCGTTATCGTCGACATTACTAATAAATGGATATATGTATTTCATAATATCTAAAATATAAATATAATATAATATAGTACTAATTCTACGAATGAGTTTTCTAATTCTCAATTTAGCAGGGCTCACTGAGTGGTCTAGTGTGTAGGACTAAAATTTATCGAGGGTTGGATTCACCAGTGGTGTAGTTGCTAGCATAACAACCAACTATGCCCAAGATCGTGGGTTCGCAGTCCAGCATGTGGCCTTAGGATTTTTAAAGGTGCTAAAAAATCCTTAGTTATGCCATCCTTCGAAAGGAGCGTAAAATGGGGTTCCTGAGCCTGTAAGATGTTGCCATTGAGTAATTATTAAAGATAGTAAGCTTATTTGAGTTAATTAATTAAGGATTTACTTCTTAATTCCCCAAATTGATGTAGTAGGATGCGTTGTGACCTGGCCTTAAACGATTCAAATTCCCCATGTATGCCCTATAAAATACTTCTATTAAACAAAATCAAGAATTATCTGATAAGAGTGCTTCGCTGTGCCCATGGAATGATGTCTACCAAGGTCTTGTAAACGTTTCGCCTTAAGTGTGTGTCCCGTCACCTACATGTGATCTTTTTTTTCCCATTTTCCTCTCCTCCTTCTCATTGAGCGCGGGGGCTGTTTGTCTTCCCTCAATTGTTCTGGATGGAGTCTCCATTTATTCCAAAATTATTCTCATTGGTTGCTTGAGGTGGTCAGCTGGAGTGGGATTTTTAGAATTTCTTGTGAAAACTCCTCCCTCTGGTAATAGTTGCCTAAAGGTATTTTCCGAAGATCTCATTTACAAGTTAACTTAGGCCATTTTGGATATTTTTATTGACAGCCAGATGGCCTTTTATTCTGTTTCCGGTTCTTTTTAATTAAAAACTTAATATTAGTAAAGATATATGCTGGTAATATTTATGCTAACTGCGATTAGTTACTATGTTTGGGAAATTATTACAACCGAATCGATATTCAGTTTTTTATGGATCTGTGAAAGAGCAAATTTGGTTTCCAAATTTATTTCTCAGTTCTACATTGGAAATAGAACTTAAAATTTAGAAGTTAAAATTATAAATAATTATACGTATGAAAACAAATTATATAAACGTCTCCTGCTCCTGACAATTGTAAAAATAAATCACAGAACTACGTATAGAATTTAAAAGTTATTAAAAGACTTTCGGGATGAATTAATCACTCATGGGACGCCATATTTATCACTTTTTATTCAGCACTTGTTTTTAGTCTTCAAAAAGTTAAAATGAAATTCAGAGCACGGTTTTCTTAAGGCCCACTTAATATTCTGTTCCATATTGATTCTGTCTCTTATTATTTTTTCATGAATTATATTGCTTACTTTGTTGTTTTTCATTTCGCTTTATAGAGATAATACAATTTTTGTAAATTAATTGTTAGATAGGCGTTATGAATGTATAAAAGAAAACAGTCATAAATCCGCTAGAAGGACTGCTTTGGGGTTATGCCTGATTTGTGTATGGATTATGTTGTAACTGACCTCAGTACTCAAGCCAGCTCTGAGCCAAAACCAACACACTACGGCTTCAGATTGTGTTTGAATCTGTTAAGGGTTTGTCATTATACAGATATGCCAGATTCTCGTTAAATGACAACATACCTCGAAAGTATATGGTGATTTCACCACTCACTATTAATTTGCATACATTATAGACCAATAAGCTTGAAAAAGAACTGTTTCACTTCAATCAACGAGTACAGAGTTCAGGCTAAGTACTTTTGCCCAAATATTGGAAGGAGAGGGGAGGGTAATTCCGAAAGCTCGCTCGACCGCCAGACTGTTGCTCATATTAAGAATGCATACCACTACTAGAGGTAGTGCGTGCCTAAGGAGGGTCTGCAGGTACCATAGAGTCCACCTATGGTTGGTAAACATTCAATTATTTATCTGCCACAGACGGATTGGAACTAAGGGACCTACAGCTCAGCAACTCAGAGCTCTGCAAACTAAGTTACCCCGCATTCCTAAGGTCTGAAAAGTGACGTTTAAAGTACATCTTTCCAATTTTTTTCTTTAAATTAAATTAATTCTTTAAAAATGACTTTGATACATTAATATCGTCAATACAAATACAAAGTATCGAATGTGAACTAACATATTTTTCGTTTTTCTACAATAGTGATCACTTAAGGATGGGTAATTATAATAAAATTCATGTAGAGACATCTATATTGCACAAAAGCGCATGTTGACAAAAGTAAAATACGTTTGAGGATACGAACTGGTATTAAATGAACCTTGAAAACGTTTTTTTCACTATCCTGAAAAGTGGTATTTTTCACTTTCGATATTTTATATTTTTTTTTTAAATATGTTCGAATTAGTTAAGAAATCTTTAAACATTAAAATAACCATAACACGGGAATTGGTTTATTGACGCACTCACTACACGTGTCTTTGAACAATAAAACAGTAAATGGTTTAAATGATGAAATGAATCGAAAAATTGTTTCTAGAACTGGTTTTTAACTCACTTAATTTATTTTTGGTCTTACGGTACAAAAAATATTCATTAATCCTCCATTATTTTTAGTAAGGTTCATAACAAAATTTTAAAATAGTTCAGTGCAGTTCGAAATAATTAACAACCGCACCGTATTTATTATGTATTTATATATAGCTGGTTTACTTTTTATGTTTATACCCTCTTTGATTCGTAGATTGACATTTACAGGCCGGTTAAGAAGAAAGGTGTCCCAACACATGATGTTTCCTTTGTTTAATATAGTCTAAAATTATTAATTAAGAAATGCGCAAATAGATGTAGTTTATTTTGTATAGCAATATTTATTTCAATCTTTACTTATGTTTATTTATTCATTGATTTACACATTGCATTTAGGATATCATAATTTATGGCTGCAGTGCACATATTAAATGTTATTATCTGGTTATAGAACATTTTATAATTTGTTTAAATATTGTTTTGATTCATGCCTAGATCAACGAAAAATAAAAAAATACAATATAATTAAGCTATTTTCAGTTGTTTTTCCTTTTTTTATACACCATGATGTTTTATGTAAATAAACTAATGGAACTTCATTGCTATGTTTTAGAAATTACTGCAACCGATTAATTATCCAGTTTTTTATTGATCTCTGAAAGAGCAAACTCGGTCACCAAATTTAGTTCTTAGTTCAACATTGGAGTCAGAGTTAAAACTATAATTAATTTTAGAGCTTAAATCAGGAAAAAATTTACGTATCGAAGTCATTAGTTATTAAAATACATTTTCGGGTTGAATTAATTCCTCATGGGAAGCAATACCTGTCACTCTTTATTCAGTACTTGTTATCAGTCTTTCAAAAGTTGGAGACAAAATTCAGAGCACGGTTTTCTTAAGGCCCACTTAATTTTCAATTCAGTTTTGATACTTTCTTTTTTTTTCATGAATTATATTGCTTACTCTACTGTATAGATATTAAACAATAGAATTCATATAAATTATGATGTGTTTGATGTGATGTGTGTTATATATATATATATATATATATATATATATATATATATATATATATATATATATATATATACATATACATAAACAATACATATAGACATAGATAATACATAGAAGGCGACGATATAAGATCTAAAGTTGTCTACAATAACAGACGCCATTGGTTGCTTATGATGGCTTACCCTTGGCACACTAGCAAATATATAGCCACAGAAGTTGGGAAAGGAGGGATAAAGGAGAGTGTATTGTGGAGGAGAGGCAAGGTGTTCGCCCGGCGATAGCGGACACAACGAAAAAGTAGGCGGAGCATTCGCAAGATTGATGGGGCGCTGCCGCGGCATCTCCGGTGGGGACAGCACCAGCAAAAACCCATTCACCAGCTATTTAACAGCTACCAGCGCCTCCATGTCTCCAGGCACTTCTTGTGGCCCAGTGCCGTTCTCAGCGATGTTTAGAGCCAGAGGAGCCTCTTAATAGTCGAGTGGAATCTGAGGAGCAGTAGCATTATGTTCAGAAAAAAATTGTGAGGTGAAATAGCTACGTGTACCCAACCGAGAATGTTTCCCACCGCTTTGTTGCACGGGTTCATATGGGACGTAAGCAGAATTCTATGGTGGCTAACGGGGGTTTGAACATAAACACGCAAAAATAGAAAAGTTGTTTTTAAGTTGTAAGTATTAATAACGCACAGTTAATGGTTTATATATAGCTTTTTCAGGATTCATAGACATTTAAAGAAATAAATAGGCTTCTGGGGCTCCATGTAAGATCACAATTAACACCATGCGACCTGGTATGATGGTCTATTAATTTGACTAGAGCAATTTCATTGCTTGATTGACCCTAATTAATATGTCTATAATAGAATTTTATCTATATTTTACCATAAACAATTATTATTACTTTTTTATTTTATTTAAGGATAAATTTAGTGCTCATGCCACGCAACTTGAATAGAACAAACTAATATTTAGCAGGGTTGGCGGACCACACCACTTTGTCACATATGAATCATATTTTATACACATATAATAATGAAATTATCAATATTTATGTCATTATTTTATATTCTCAGGTTACAGGTTACGCAAAATGACAACGTTTAGACCTAATCTTATGAGCCAACAATCAGAGAATAAATTGGGTCAGAGATACATGGTAAAGATTTCAATGAAAAAAAATCAGCTGTAAATAATTTAGTTGTAATAATAAACTTCAAGTTAAAATAAGATAGAATCAACAGAATAAGTAGGAAATAAAACAAATGGATATGTTCAAAGAATAGCATCTTGTTGCCAGATAGAGAACTGATATGTAGGCGTGAGAAGTTTGAGATGATATAGGGTATCTTAAAGTCTTGTTATATCTGGCGCATATTCCTTAAATATATCCAAAATAATCTTTAAAAGACAAATAAAGAAATTGCAAGGTATATAATATGTAACAGTCGGTAAAGTGAGAAATAATAACAAAAGTTTAAAGAAATGTGTTATGAAATAAATGCGGCTCACAACCTTGAGGCAAAAAGTCGTCTATCGAATTAAAAACAAAGTATAGTGAAAACACACTAATATTTCTTCTATTTTACTAATCCCGATAGACTTCAAATATGAACAAGATGTTGCATTATTCATGCAAATTTCGCATTAAAATCGGTCAATAAATAATTACAAGAAACATACTTCAGTTTTTTTTATTAGTTCCGCTTTTTGATGATAATTTAGGAATAATTATCCATAATAATCATTTATACATACTTCTATATAGAATATCGTATTATTTGACATTATAAACTTCGATGTCCTAAAAGAAAACTGGATTATAAAATATTACGCATCATGATACAAACAAAAAGAGGGACAAAACAATATCCTTGCTCTACAATGGACTCTTTCAGCTACGAGAAGAGCATGTATCGCAGGAGGGCGAATACAAGTTCAAAGAACCAAAGGAACCCCCCCAAAACCAGTTCCAAAGGCTTTCCCCTCTTAAAAGTTTCTAAGAGCCACAATGAAACCTTGGAAAATTATTTCAAAGGGCTTAATCACAGAGAGAAATAAGAATGACTTCTCGCGCAGTTGGCTTCGGCATCGATTCTTTCTAACGAAGCACGAAAGTAATTTACTTAACATTAGACGTTACAACTAACGCGACTTCCATAACTTCGACAAACCTGAACTAAGATATAGTGCTAGTAAATACGTTATTAATCCAAAGTCTAATCCTATAGAGAGTATACAAAAACTCTCTAAAATAATCCAATAGGAATTTCTACGTTCATCGAAGATTATTATTTAAGCACTAATACAATTATTTACATTAAAATTCGCCAATAATGCATACAAGAAGCGTAATTTTCTTTTTAATTATTTCCATTATTTTACTATTAGCTTACACAAATACAAATATACACTATTATTTTTGTATACATATATATATATATGAATGCCAGTTGATATATATATGTAAAATAGTTAGTGAGCATAATAATAATAATGTAACCTTTGTGTAACCTACACCTGTTAGTTAAGTATAATTTTTACTTTGTAATATATGTTTTATTTATATTTAGTCTTTTATTTTTTGTTTATAATTATTACTTCATTTTATTCTGATATTCTAATGAAACATCATCAATTCAGTTTATTCAGGTATTATTATGTTTTCTAATTGTATTTTTGTATTAATTTTGTTATTTGTTACTTACTTTTTGTTTTGTTAATAAATTTTCAGACATTGGGATGTTTAAACTGTGATTTACTCTTTATATATAGAATACAGAATTACATAAAATAAAACATATGTTACAAAGTAAAACTAACAGGTGTAGGTTACACAAAGGTTACATTATTACTATTATGCTCACAAACTATTTTACATATATATATATATATATATATATATATATATGCCAGGATGAAATGCCAGTTATTTATCAAATTGTAGTAGTAGCGCAACCTTCTCTCCATCAATGCTATATTATATATTTTTTTTAACTAGAAATTTTTTTTTAAATAAAAGTTTAAAGTTTTCCAGTTTATCAGAATATGTGTTTCCCCTAGAATCTAAAATGAATTTCCAATAAGATAGCAACAAATTTGAAAAACTTGTTTGCTCCCTTTTCTTGGGAAAGTTGGGTAAACTATCGGAAATCTGATTAAACGAAAAAACTTTTACCAATTCCCAAGCCGCTCTGTCGTTGCTCTAAAATTCATTGAATAAAATTTTAAGGAGCATTTCGGGAAATTATTCGTTTTTACTTTTTCACTCTATTTTGGTTGCTATAGTCACCCAACGAAGCAATTTGTTTCCGCTAATCGGGCAGTTTGCTTGTAAATTCAGTATTTTTCTCAAGTCCTACAAATGGTAACAATAGTTGAGGAAAATGTTTGGTGATAATGTAGAAATATATCTTTCGGAACATAAAGCAATAACTACATGCATAAACACCAAATGCAGTAGTACAACTCAAATCAACAATCCGACGAGACTCATCTACAGAGACCTTCCATTCGAATCCTAAATAATACTATTTTTTTTTGTGAATTGAAAATCCCTTACTTGGTGAAACTTTAATTATCCCGTTATTTTAAGAACTGAGAAGTTTCGCTTTGGGAGTATTCAAGGAGCACTTCTGATGCAATTATTTTTTGAGTATTCTAATTGAGGATGAATGTTAAATGTTCATAATTCCGTTTTTCCATATCTCAGTTTATCTAATAATTTGTAAATATCTGTTCCTCAAAATGATAGCAATTTTAGGTATTTCGTAAAATGCTTATTTAAAAAACACTCTTCACATAATATACTTTAAGGTGTAATTCAAATTAAGTTAATAATGTAAGAAATATTAAATAATGTAATTTGAAAATCAATGGTAAATGTTATGTGAAACATTTACACCGTAATGAGCATTAAAAAAACTAAACAAAACTATTTGAGGGATATTGAAAACAATCATCAACCGCTACAACGTTGTCACCGACAGTTGTCTAACAATTACATTACTGGAATCCATTAACAGCTTACTAATGTATGCAAATATAAAACAATTGAAGGTAATAACACATGAGCGCAGACAAGCAATGCTTCCTCAACTGAGCGATGTCGATTGTACTTGGCGTTTCTTCAGGCGGGGTTTCTTCATGTGCTACTCACAACAATTAACTTAATATTACAGTTAAAGTAATTAATGCCTCTTTCGCGTGATACCAGAAATATGTTCCGAGCTCATATCTCGAAAATGGCATTACATTCTACATTACATTCTATCGACATTACATTCTACCTCTCGTTCCATTCTACATTCTTTCATTTTTAAAAAAATGTCGCATTATATGAAATATGAAATACCGGTGAAAAAACCTTGTGAATTCCTACGCATCGGTTTTTTTTTTTACGGAAAAGATGTATGAAAGTATTAGTAACATTAACCACCAGATTTACATTTATAAGAGTGTAATTATACAAAGATGTATGAGACACTCTCAGTGGGAACAAGCTGGTCCACTTACGTACTTTCTTGACGTCTCTATAATTCTCGACTGGTCCTAAGAGATACCACATTGGCGTTGGTTGGAATATTATGAAAACATATAAGCAATATCTCTGCTAATACTTCTCTGAATTAATGATCTATTTCTTGCTTATTTTGTTGGACACTCCATTATTTTTCAATTTATTATAATGAAAATCTTCCTAACTTAAAACTTTTGAAAGGGAGTAGAACTTTTTATTCTTGTCCGTTTACTTATGAATTATTATAAAAACAATTTATATCCATAAGGTATCAAATGAATTCCTGTCTCTACGGCAGAGGTCTCGGCATGATAGTAAACGAAGACAAGACAAAGTATATGGTGTCGAATCATCCTCCCCGACAGATTGGTACCATGGTTACATTTGTTCCTTGCAGGTTTGAACAAGATTCGGAGTTTATATATCTTGAAACACACGTGACGGGCGATAACATAATCTCAGCGAAGACGCAGAGATAATGAATGATCTCTGTTACTATGCACTACACTCACACCTATCCAACGAACATGTTTCGCTATGTACCATGAACATCCTTAACAAAACCTCCATTCTCCCTAATTCGACTAATGTTTCTGAGACATGGACAACTGCAAAGGCAGATGAAAACCCTTCCTCGAATTTACATGTGAAAAAGGACCATTGTCAATTTCTCCATTAGAAGGCGTAAAAATAAATTAAAAACGTATAGCCTATATAATAAGCTTTATTTATTCAGACTCATCAAAGCTGGGCAGAACATCTTGCACGAATGCCCGATGAGTCAATACTTGCGAGTCTCCCTACCAGATAGATGTTCTTTTATTATATGTTTCCTAAAACGCAAAACATATAATTTTTATGTTATGTATAGTAACATATTAAACTAAATTGAGTATATATAATTTATTAGATTGATAAATAAAATCGTTTTTAAAAATAATGATACTAAATACAGACCTAATTCTAATATAAGGAATAGGGTCTAAAGACTATAAGTTGGGAACATGTCTGAGGACGATGTTTAACATAACCTTGGCGTTAAGAGAAGATCATGTGAAGATGGTAGAGTACTTGAGAGAGGATGAAACAAAATCCTAGTATTCGCGGATGATATAGCAGATCTAGGAAATAATAAAACAATATTGAATTACACCCTAAGACAAGAGAAGCAAAACCTATCGGATTACAAGAAAATGTAGATAAAACTAAATATATCATAGCAAGTCGAAAAATCGTTTTAATGTCTCAGCGTGTAATTGATTTGCAAAGTTCTTAGGACCATATAGATTTCTTTAACCGTTGTAAATGATTGGGTCGATGTATCTGCAGCACCGATAAATAGTAGTTAAGACGAATTTCGTGCAGAGAGTTAATGGTACCGAGTGAAGCGGAATCGCGTTTTTTTCGTTGTGAATCAGCCATTTGCTTGTAAAAGAGAGTTATTGCTTACATATACGTTACAACAAAATTTCAAGCCGAAAATATTTGAAGATTTAGCCGTACTTTGAGATAGTTTCAAAAGTTGATATAATTTTCACTGCCGTGTTCACTGCCGATACTCTTTCCTCACGGGTGAATAAAAAGTATCACGTTCATCGTTATGTAAGATTGAGTGGAATTGATGTGCTATGTTCTCGGATTCGTGCAACTTACTTATCTTACAGTGACGCTTTAACCGAATGTAAAGTTATGTAACCAAGTGTGTTATTTTTTAATTGAATAAGCGGCTATTTAAGCCAATGCCTTGAAAAGTAGTTTTTCCTTAGTTTACAGCTAAATTTCCAGCCCAAAACTACGAGAATACATTTAATTCTCTCTGACAAAATTCGACATAACCGCTTATTCACGGGGGCTGCTGATATAGCGTATGCTTTATTAATGAAAACACACAAACAATAAGGTTCAGATCATTATTTAATAGCAATAGAAGGGATTGAGGGGTATAATACATAAGCTTTTTTAATCCCCGCCCTGTTTATGGCACCCCAACTAATCAGCCGATAGCTGGTACCGATAGAGGGCACTGTACTAATTGTACCAGTAATGTCAGCCGCAGATCGGTTACACGCTATTTGCTGAGTCAACTCGCCGCTAGATTGGAGAGCCGTTGTGGAGCGGGGAGCAGCTCGGCCACTGGACGGTTCTTCGCATTGTCTCGGTCAAGATTATTCCGAACCTGTTTGCCGGGGACATGAAGAGAGCGGGGGCAGCAGCGGGGTCTCGAGTGCTCCGCAAACAGGAGCGCGCAACGTCAACAATTTGAAGCACGTGTGATCGGGTATTTCGCCCTCCCCCCTCCCTGCTTCCCCCTCCTCACCCCTTCCCTACCACCGCCCACGTGATCACGATGTCCCGGGGAGCCGCTCACGTTCCCAACTAATTTCCCGGCGATCGCAGATGTCGCTCCGGAAATGAAAGTCCTTGGCGTGCGATGATTCATCCGTGCACTGTTCACTTCCCATTGGTAGCGAAAATATGGAACCCATCCCTATCTTCTTGTTACCATCCATCAATAGTTTCCTCAAAGTATTGATCAATAATTTATGAAAGTTATTTCATTTGAAATTTGAAAAGTAATGGCATTCCACTTTAATATTTTATTATTGTTTTAATGAAATCTTCACCCACAAACCTAGACAAGAACTTTTGCGATTATAAACCACTGACATGTAGCGGAATGAGACCATTTACTAAATCCAAATAGTCGATAAATAATCAATATTATGGAGATTTTTTATTGCCTGATAAAATTAGCAATAATATGAATTCATTCATCAATAGTTGTTTCGGGTTTCTACCATGTCGTTAAATTCTTCATCAACCTTTAACAAGGCATGGTGCTAACTTCCTCAGGGCTAAATATGAGCGACTAGCGAAACGTTAGTGAAATATAGAAGAATATGACGACACGTTCGAAACCCGAAGAAACATTTGAACAATGGATTCAGAATATTGGTCGTGGTAATTCTAGAGAGTATTTAACAATGATATGTTAGGTATGTATATTTATCATACATCAAATGAAAAAAATGTACTAGTTGTTTATTATTGGTTTTATTAAATAAATGCATGCGTGATAATTAAAAATAATGAATTCATTGTGAGATGGAGATTTTTGGTTTCAATGATTATAGATGGAAAAGCTATTATTTAATGTCTATTAAAAAAAATTTATATATCCCACAAGATCGGATTTGAACCAGGAACGTTCGGTAACTTTATGCAGATAGGTCTACTTCTATCGGTTTATTGATTGAAGAGATTTGAAGAACTGAATACGGGAAAGGAAAAGGGGAAAATGAGAGCAGTCATTTCACTAAAACTCATCAATAGGTGGCTGACTGAACGAAAGGGGATGAAGAATGGCAAACATTCGGTATTAACTGTTCTTCCGACGAGTTGAGCGTCGGCTAATTTAAAGCCTGTACCAAGTGTAAGGTGTATTTTTTGTTAAACGTTTAGCTCCAGCCAATTATCAGTTTTTGCCGGAAAGCTTGCATTAATCCTTGTAACAAGTTTGTTAGAGGGGGGGGGCAACTTTTTCCCGTATCCTCCTCTTCCTCTTTACAAAAAACGTGTTGACTCACCTTTACACGTTCTATTTGAAGAAGAAAAGGCTTTTTCCACCGTGTAGCTCTGATTTGTACTATTGTGTGCTCAGCGGTACGGCCTTCAGGATCCCACGTCAATCCCTTCAATACTACAATTAAAAAGGAAAAAATAAAATCAATCAAAGAATGACTTGGATAAATTAGTGACCATTCATTTTGGAATAAAAGTACTGGATAATTAATTTCATTAGCTTTGTCTAATATTTATTTGTTGGTGTACAAGTGAAAACCATTAATGGTTACCCATTGCATATAAAACTATTTGAAAAGGAACACTACTAAATACTCATAGTGATACACAATAAATCGGTAAATCATATTATAAAGAAAAACGTGTACTACTGCAACCAATGAAAGGTTCAGGGCAAGCAAAATAATTTACTATTTCTAAATACAACGTAGTGCAGGACTTTTGTTATTGTTGATCAAATACATCTTCCAGGTTTTTCCCCAAATTTTAGGGTTAACCACTTTTTAGAGCCTGGGTGAGCCCTAGGGGGTTCTGAAGATCCCACACGGTCCATTGATGACTCTGATAGCTGGATTCGAACACGGGGCCTTCAGCCGAGAAGCCCTGCACTCTTCTAAGCTACCCCACTTCTACAGCAAATAAGTAAGTTATTATTAATGGTGTTAAAATTAACTGAAATATCCGGATATGTATAAATTTTAAGCTAATATTAAGACACTATTCACATACAAATAAATACCTTCCGAGGCATGCCATAGTTACATTCCTGATATATTTGATGACATTGTATTAACCCGATTGGCTAAGACTGATATTATAACTGCCGCCATCATTATCGGAATAAAGTAAAATAAAATGGCTACGTTTATGTCGGTTTCCATGGCTCCGTTGAAACAGGTTCTGTAAATGATATAAATTAGAGTAATGTGAACAAGTCTTAAATTATATCAAAAAGTTTATAACTATACTATACTTTTTCACACTTAAGTTGTCACTTGTAACCAACAAAGCACTTTACTATAACTAAGAAAATGTCAACATTTTTTAGCTCAAAAATGATATCATTCCTAAGTCACAAGCAGTTGTAAAGCAATGATTAATTTACTTAAAATCTAGGTTTTACATATGGTTTTATCGTGGAATATGATAGGAACTTGATTTACCCCAAGTGGCTCACGAAAAAAAAACTGATTTCTTATTTGCGATTCAATATACTCCTCAGGTCTTATTCAGGAAATAAGATTTTATCATTCGCAGAAAGTGGCAATGGAAGGAAGAAAAAAAAAAGCGTAGAAAAGAAGAGCTAGCTTTAAGAAAGTCGTTTACATGCAAAGCTGCGGAAAAAGAAGTCCATAGAGTCTGGGAACAACCGCACTCAACATTAACATCCCTTCGGGGTAGGGAAAGGGAAAAATTTAATAGCCCTCGCTCATAGGGAAAAGGGCTGCATTCACCCGCTAAAGTTGTTTAATTAAACTAGAAACTTAACAATAGTCTGCCTTTATTATCTGTCATTAATCATCAAAGGATCAACAGGTTACGTCAAAGGGGGTCTTTAATATTTATCAACAAAGTCTCCAAGGTTCCACGGTTCAATTAAAAGGACCTGCATAATAAATACCTGAGGGAAATTTTGTTTCCCTCTTCCTGGAAAAGGTGAATAAAATCAACCTGGATTCTATAAAAAAAAAATCGATGAAGCAAACTCGCATATTGCTCATACTTGATTAGTAAAGGCACAAGAATATAAAAACAATAAATAACTGGAGGGAAATAAAGCGAGGCTACTTATTAGTATAAGGGTACAAGGGTATAATACGGTATTACGAAGGAGAATTTAGTAAGAAGTGCATTTTTACAGTTTACTTCGTGTAAATGTCAATCTCCCATCCCTTCATGTTTAGCGAACCTAGGGAACTAATAGATGAGGTACAACACCACGAGTATAGTCAAATTTGTTACTGGAAATAGGAAAAGAAGATTAAAAAATATCCTAGGAACCATGTATTTAAATTATGTGATAAATACATCTTCAGGCAGGGTTTCAAAAAGAACAAATTACGTGGAATTTGGATTATTATTTCATAAATTTAATTGAAACAATAAGACAGCAGTTACATAGGTTTTGGTTATACATTTAAATCGGTAACCTGTTGGCGAATGTAGTTTGTCGATTTTTGAAAAAAAAACGAACTCTAACTAAATGTTTTAGTCTACTTGGAGTATCTATTCATTTCAATTATTTACAATCATCCTTGGTATTGCGGCATGACCTAAATAGTTTATTGCTTCCTTTTTATTTTTGTAGAGAATTTTCTCAGGTCCTAGATTCCTCTTCATCCTGGTCTTCTCTTTCCAAACAATTTTTCTAGACGAATGGGCTTTAAAATATTTGGTGTCATTTTTTATCATATGTTCTAGTTAATCATGTTCTTCACTTTTTTTCTTCTTTCCCATTCTCTAGAAAAACCCCTCTTGTTGGACACTTTGTCTGCTCATGATTTTTTAGGGATCCTTCTCCAGAGCAATGCCTTAAATGCCTCCAGTTTCTTTTTGGTAGCTTCGGTCAACGCCCAGGATTCCTATTCAATAGCAAGTCTAATTTTAATTTGTGGCTTTTGACGAGTTTTGAAATTTTAATTAAAGCATCTCTTGCTTCTATTAAAAATTTAATTTCATTTGAGTGGTTTTGGGGTGGTCTCGTTGTTTTCTATGGTTCCCATATTGACAAATTTGGATACTATTTTAGCTGGTATATTTAAAAAAAATAGTTTTCTTTCTTCTCTTCACCTTCGATTATTGATTAAGTTTTAGTCCATAAATTACCCATTCAATTTTTAGTTAGTAATAATTACGCGTAATTATATAACAATTAAATAATTAGAATAAATATATCATAATAATAATAAAGTAATAAGAAGTAAGGTAATGAAGCATATCGCAGCAATGGAAGAAATCGGCACAACTCAAATAAGTGAGATTTTTCGATTATGTCTTAAATAAAACAGATAAGTAGTAAATTCGTATGTAGAAGAGTGTTACAATAGTAACTTGAGTAATTACCCGCTAGAGAGCAGTTATGCCAGTGTCGAGTTGTCAAAGGATAGCAATATAACTTAACTGTTACAGTAAAAAAAAAAAAAAATTGAAGGATTTACTTGATATCTTTAGTTATGTAGATTTATAATTGCATAACAGCAATGAAAACAGTAATTCACACAGTCAAAGTGCTTGGTAATCAATGCTTATTTGAAGTTTTTATGTTGTCTTTATATTACACACATTTCGAAATGAAGTTACTCTTAGTTCTGAACGGAATCTGAAATAGTCCTAAACTAATCTTGGATTTCTACATTTCTGGCAATGCGGTCGACTGTATGGTTAATACAAGGCGAGGAGAAGTCGCCGGGAATTGCATGAGATACTTTATGCAGGGCCCTTCAAAGGGAATCTGCAATGATTCAGGGCAGGATCAAAGGCCATCTGCAAACAGGATGAAGGAAATGCAAATAGCAAGGCATTGATCTATTGATGGACGGGGCTATCTATAGGTACTCCTTAAGTCCGAGTACTTACATTTAAGTAGTTTAAGCCTAAAAAAAAGTAAATAGGCTCTGAATATTAAATACTTGGTGTGTTCAAATACCTGATTATAAATTATTCTGATCACTTGGTTTTTTAAAAACTATTAAAAAATATTGAATTTATCATTGATTGATTGAATATTTCGCATACATATAATTTCGTTGGGGTGATTACTATTATTAATAAAGGGTGAAGTATTATTAATAATAAAAAAAAAAGTTTCTTCAAATTCAAAATTTCAAAGGACTGTAAATATTTAAATCCTATTTATTACTTACCAATAATCCCTTTGGAATGGAAAGGAAGAAGGGCTCTGGCTCTGGGCAACCAGTAATTGATCTAGATAGGATTCTGTAGGAAGCTGCTGAGTGAAATCCAACCAAAAGTACTCGCGAACTTACCAGCGAGTGTTGTTTTTTCGTTGATTTAACGTCACTTTATGCTGCTATAGCTAATTGGACGATGCTACATTGGGAGCTCTAAATTTTGCCTATCCAAGGTTTAATTAGGATAGGGATTTTTAACGAGTACCTGAGACCGCACAGGCTCAGGACCCCCGTTTGACGTCGTAACTACGGATTTTTTACTCTCTTAAAAAATCCTAGGGCCTCCTGCCGGGCTACGAACCCGCGATCTTGGGCTTAGTAGTTTGTTACGCTAACCACCAGACCACAGGTCACCCCTCGCCAGCGAGTGTGGTGTGTCGAAAGATACTGTTAGTCGCCATCTATGCTCTATATGGAAGGTAAAAAGTCCTGTAGACTGGTCCTCATCCTCACAATTCCTCTCAAACCAGATAAAAGATTAAAGAACTTCATGGGTTCGAACTCCTGCCTCATCCACTATATGGTCCAGACTTAGCATCATCGGATTACAACTTATTTCGATCCCTGTCACTTCGGTCCATGGCTCATTTTCTGCAAGGGGAAATTTTGATAATTTGGTGGAATCCAAGAGTTCTTTGACAGCCATCTCAAGGAATGGTATCTCCGTGGGATCGAACAATTGGCTAGCAAGATGGCTAATGGTGGTAGGTAACAATGGAGTATACTTTGGGTATTAATTGCATTTTATATCAAGGTTATAATAATACAAATATTTGTTTGAAAAACATTCAGTTTTATTATACACCCAATTATTGTACTGGTTTATTAAGATAACCTCATTCAAATTAGGAGGATATTACCATTAATCTTTAAGTAAGTCCCAAAACTATTGGTAAACAAGATAATAAGAAAAAATAAAAGTGATGCATAGAGCTTGCACATATTGGCATACTGATGGATAGATCTAATCTTGAAATTTGTTGATCTAATCTTCTCTCGCCTTAGGATGGGTAACCCGGTCATCCATGGGAGGTTTCTCTTCCTTATGGAAGAGTTTCGAAGGTTAATAGGTGAAAAATGACGTTTGTATAATTTCTCAAATAAATATTTATTATTATTTAGTTATGCATAGTAAAAGAGTATAAAGAAAGGCTTGAACCAAACTACTGAAATAATTATCCACTCTTCAAATTATTATGAATAAAGATTAAAAAAGCTGAAAACAAAAGAAAGAAAAACCTCCCGGATCCTATGTCAACAACAATTAAATTCTAATTTCATTAATGAAATTCACTTTAAATATTCTTGATAATTATGGAAACAATATTATAATTTTCTTGATTTGATAAAGTAATATTACACAACTACTTCTTTGCAACTTTTGCTTTTACGTAATTAAAATCCAGAAGGAAACTTCGGGGCCCACCAAGTTAAATAAATTTATCTTACTTTTTAAACCTTTTTATTTATTTTAATTTCTTTATTTGTTGTGGTTTACTAAATTTGGAAAAATGAATAAATATTGAATTCAGAAAAGTTATGTGAGTGGATACACCCGATCTTTAGTTATTAACATATTTGTGATTTAATTGAAAAAAAAATTCCTGCAGCATTAGAAATACTATGAAAAAATGGGAAAAATCAGTATATATTTTTTCTTCTAATATTATTATTGTGTAATTTCTCGATTTCAATAAGTTTAATCAATAAAATGAAAGGATTGGTTTATTTTAACGCTACAAAAATAAAGAGTAGATTAGCTGAGGTTTCTGTTCCCGAAGATATATAAATATTTAGTATTGAAAATTAAACATATTAATAAAAATATTTTTGCTAGTTTGGGGTACATTACTTGCACATTATGATTTCAATTGTTTTTATCTTATTTTTATTATTTATAATTATTAACTCATGCGTTTGAAGGAAATGTGTTTTAGATTCTTCATAACTTCATCATGTATTAATATACGCATGACTACAGATTCACCATTTCATAAACCACTACATGAGTTAAATTTAGTATTGAATTTTATTTTATTTTTACAATCCAGATTAATTGGTTTCAATATTTATTTGAAATAATGGAATTATTTTCATTGATTACTTATAATTATCATTATCGGCCAAGAGTTAACAGTCACAATAGCCATAAATCTTGGTATTTAAGCGTTAAAATATTATTATTCAGCAGCAAAATTATCAACTTTAGATAATTATAATAATAATTATAAATGCTACGTTAATAAATAGTTAATCTCTTACCAGTGCATGTGAATAAAGTTTGAGATAAAGCACATACCTAGAAAGAAAAAGATTTTTTTAATTAATTCATAACACCACAATCTAAAAAAATGTAAATTAATATTTAGTTACGAAGATCAATTTTCTCCATAATATTTAATAATCTTTTTTCCCTGAAAATAATGAAAAAAAATCATGTTTGATGAACAATACTCTTCAAAACCATTAGTTTTGTGCTTCATGCATTACATTTGTAATAAAATGACAACTAAAAGATAACTACATAAGCAAATGCAATGAAATTTCATTCATAAGTATTCGAATTTCTAGTTGGTAATTCATTAAAATTACCTATAATCAATTCAAACTATACTGTTCAAATAATATACCCAAACTAGTGTAGTAACCTAAACAGAAAGATAAGTAAAATTGTAATGTAGATTAACTTCATTGATGGCGTACATCTACTGTCCTTGTTCTTCGCTAACGACCATGTTACCGGGTCGTCGGAGCATGCCGTCAGAAGAATGGTGGAGCAAGCCCGAAAGGCTACCAGAATGCTTCATCCGTTCCTCTGGAATACATAAATATCTAAAGAAAATAAACGCCGTATTTTCACAGCCATAGTGGAATCCATCCTGACATATTCCTCGGAAACCTCGATTATGAGCCCTCGTCTGTACTCAAAGGTGCAGGCGGTTGAGATGGATTTCTGGAGGAGGTGTCTCCGTTTCACTCGGCTGGATAAAGTAAGAAACTAAGAAATTCGACAGAGGATGGATGTGGGTATTGCTACAAATGAAAGGATCGGTGCACGCCGCCTAAGATTGTACGGCCATGTGAAGAGAATGGCGTTTGAATGTTGGCCAAACCGAGTTCTGGATTGGGTTCCACCTGGGAGGAGACGACGCGGACGCCCCAGAAGCAGGTGGATGGAGGGAGTCCAGGAGTAGATGGCTGGTCGAGCACTCTAGGAGGATGATTGGATGGATCGGGAGACATGAAAATCTGCTCTGTCCAGTTGAGGCAACCCTTGTCGGAACGCCTATAAAATAAAGTTAGTAAGTAGATTAAGAAATTATATTGTTAAGGCTCTCATCTAAGGAGGAGATTAGCCAACTCTGTCCGCAAGGGGTCAGTAAATCCCGGACACCGGGGCCAAAATGTTTATGTTAGCTTGAATGTGCCTTTTTAAACCCGTTCGTTTTCACCCATAAGTCAGAGTTCAGAAGGAAGATGAGCTGTCAAGGTAGGAGTCTCCATTTTTCTGTAGTCCGACTAGATTTGGGATGCAGCCAGATGATAGCTCAGTTGTTGATGGAGCCAATCAAATCTGACAATTAAATATTTTCTTCTTTTTTTTTGCACGTATCGATCACAAAGCAGATGGGATAGTGAACCTGAAGTTAAACTATCGTTATTGTTTTTATTAGTCCTACTTTTTGTTAATAGTAAACCTTATTTTAAATTAGCGTTATTATTTTTATTAGTCACTATCTTGTTGATGGTGAATCTTATGCTAAATTATAGATGTAATTTTTTATTAGTTATTATTTTGTAGACGGAGAATTTTGGTTTAAATTTATATATATTATTTTATTAATCCTTTTAGGATTATTCTTATTGATAGTAGTGGAGTTTCATTTTTTATATAAAGATCTTATAGGTTTATTTCTTTACCAAGCTTATATCGTGTATCATTAAATATATTATTAATGCGATAATCCTATATTTTCCCTTATTGAATTTAATTGATTATAGCAAAATAAACTATACTATCTAATGTGGTATATAATATATATATATATATATATATATATATATATATATATATATATATATATATATATGTATATGTAGCGAAATAAGCAAAAAAAAAGAAGTTTGAAAACCGTGAAATAAAAACGTGCTTTAATCCTTCAAAATACTGAGGAAGAACAGCTTTAAGATGAAAATCGCAAAGTCAGAAAAGGCACAAATGAACCAGGAGCTGTGAATCAAAGAGATGAAGGCCCGGTTTAAAAAGGACCTGTTGGTAGGCTTTGATTTCCCTCTATTTTTTTTTTTTTTTTTTATTCGACTCTTTTTTTTAACTTGTGCCAGTTTTTGATGTTGGAACTCTATTTTGTGTTGCATATTGCATATTGATCATCTTTTATTTATCACCCCACTGTTATTATTGGAGGCTAAATGAGAAAAATCAAAACATAGAAAATCTATTGAAAATAAGACGAGCGTCTCCATTAAGTTATTTTATTTTATGTTTTGTAAAATACAAAAATGTCATATCAAGATGCAGCTAAAGGGAACAGTCATGGCGTCACACTAACTACCCCCAACCGAAATTTCACTTTATAAATGATAATATATAAATAAACCAGTCATTTTAATTAGGGTTAACACTTTTTGAATACCTAACAAAATAACATTCATTAATCATTAAAACACTTACATGCAGCCCAGAATGAACACATACAAATATATCTTATATTATATATATTATGGGGGTACCCCCAGTCTGCCTATTTTGCTCACTTCATTGTTTTAATTTTAAATTTTTTTTATTAACTTTTTTTAACAGCTTGTTTGTTTTAAGTATCTAAAAGGTTTCGCCAAAGATCCCGGTCTCCTTCTCTAAGACCCCTCGCTGCCAAACTTTCCTCCACATCCTGCAACCATCTTTTTTTGGGTCGTCCTCATTTCCTCCTTTCCACAGGGCAATATTCGATGATTATTTTTGTCAATCGGGCCTCTGCCATTCTTTTTAAGAGTACACCTATATTGGAACCGATTCGGTGCTACGCGATTATATTCTAACACATACGATGCTGGGCTGAGCAAACAAAAGACTGAAATTTACGAGAGCGCCTACACTGAATCAGGTCCGTCATGATTCTATTCTTTTCAATCCGATAGTGAACTAGTCACTGCCTTCCGAATAAAATAGTATTAATTTTATTCTTTTATTTCTTATATTTTATATACATTATAGTAAAATATAAATGTATTAAAAATAATTAATAAATAATCTTAATTTTATAAATTTAAAGAACCAAATGTTATAACAATGAGGTAATGTTACTATATTAGAATAGTTTTGTCTTGCTGTTTGACTATAAATAATTTAGTTGTTTTTCAATTTCATAAAATATAATTTATATTTTTTAGATATTCATGTTTTACATAATGATTCAATTTATTTATGGAATAGCAGTGATATTTTTAAATCTATTTGGTTTGTAATTAAATTAACGATTGCAATTAAATTAATAAAGAGGAGCGATTCCCCTCGGATGGTTATACTTGAAACCTCCCCATAATATCAAATCTTAACTAGTGTTTACTTTACTGCTGTATGTTTGTCGGCTTTGCATGATTCTACTGGCTGCAAACTTTTTTCAAAGGATTTAATGTAAACTGGTAAGTTGGTAAGTGTAATTATTTTTATAATACCGTTATTTTGAGTGTTGTAACTATTCAAAGACAATCCCAATGCATGAATTAGTTTTTTATGTTTTTAAATGTTGGTGATAACATATTATAATTTGTTTCAACTAAAATCTGAGCTACAACATAATATTTATAAACTGGATTTTACTGTAAATACTATTTTTACTCTAACTACTGTATTTTACTCTAAACACAGTACTTTATTCTAAAAACTATTGTGTTTTAAACTTTTCTTCACTAACAATTGTCATGAAATATGTGACAGGGTGACAAGAACCATTAATTATTCTTTCTCATGCTTTATTTATGAGGATAATATGTAAAATAAATGAAAATAGTTTAAGTGATAAGTGATTGTTATTGTTAACTTTTTAATATAAAATCATAATAATGCTTTGTAAGATTGCCCCCGACTCATATATTTCACAATGAACCAAGCCTAGCAAATAAATTAAGTATTGAAATACTTCAACACCCATATTATACAATTACATTTGAATTATTGAACCAGAAATAGTATTAATTTTAACTTTTACTTCACTGAAGAATAATTCCACAATAGTGTTGAGAATAAATTTGCCTCAGTTCAAATTTTAAGCAAGATAAATTTAGTTAGCAAGACTCTTCAAAATTCCGATGTCGTTTTGTCAATAGTGGTAAAAATGATTGATCTTGCAAAAAGTATTAATCATTAATCATTCTACAGTAAGTAGAACTGTAGTGTCCTATGTTCACAGTAAAGAAACTACAATGCCTTCTTAGAATGATTTCCAATTTACGAATTATACTTAATTTAACCATTTATGTTTATAACAAGTAGTAATAAAAACGTTAAGAATTATTATAAACGTTCCAATACGCAGCAAAGAACATTATCAGAAGTGACCTATAATCTCATTTATTTTTCTAAGATGAAATCGGCGTGATTTCTTCGATTGTTAACTACAATATTTACCACGGGAAATCAGAGGACCCTTTGAAACTTCAGATTATTAGGACACTAGACAAAGAATTCTGCTTATTTAATATTGAATACTTTTGGGCTACAATGGATAGTCAAATTGCATCTGATTATAATAAGTAGCTGTATTCTTAGAGATCAGTATCTGTCAGTTTGTATCTCAATACCTGTTTACCGAGTAAATAGATGGCGTCAAACATTATAAACAGAATAATGAATGAAACATACTCAATATACACATTAGTGTCTCCTGCACTAAGTGTCAGGCTAACATGCGGCAGCGGTGGGCACGTCCGCGTGTCACGGTTAATCCGCATACGAAATGACTATGTGACATGTCACAAACAATTACCTGAATGTCACCAAGGAGATCTAGCCTAGGTAAGCTTCACTATCCCAAGGAGATGAGGGATCAAGAATTTTAATATATGACAATATGACAAACACAATTGTTACATTGGTATAGGATTTGAGTAAGAAAGGACTGAAATATGAAATCTAATATTTATTATATAATATTCATTATAATAAAACGTAACGTTATAATATAAACATAGCATAATGAAAACAATAATTAGAAAGCATAAAGAAATATAAGCAAAATCTGAAATAAAGAGCATCCTCAAATACAAGCAATGACTTGATAAACTACATGCAAGCAATAGCTGTAAAAATATAATATAATACAATATCTATGCAGATACTAAGTAATAATTTCATTAACAGAAAACAAGAAAAAAAAACAAAAAAACTACAACCCATAAAGGGTCTTGGATTAGGTACATGGTAAAGACACAGTACCATTTATTGGACAACGGTTGTGCAGGAAGGTAATTTGTCCTGTCAACCGTCAGACCCCCCCCCATTTCGGTTACCCAAAATTTATAGGATGAGCTCCAGGAGAATCCTAGGTCCAATACGATCCCTCTCTAGTTTCTAACAGAAGAAATACAATTCTTGTCAGCAGCGGGATTTGAACCCATGATGTTCGGCACTGTAATTCAGCGCTCTACCACTAAACCACTCCACTCCCTGAAAACAAGAAAATCTTTCAATATTTCGCTAATTCAAGCATCCTCAGGACGAAAGAATTTCTTAATATCACTTTTTTTCTTCAATTGTAACTTATATTTATTTATCGCTTGTTTCGTCGCTTCAACTGCTAGGAACAATAGCAACAACTGCTCTTCTGAAAATTGTCGGATGAATTTTATATATTCTTGGTACTTCCATCCTATTATTTTCTTTAAAAGAAAAAACTGAAAATAGCTATAATTTTCCGTCTTAGATATTTTTGAGAAGCAAAGAAAAATTCAATCTATTACGGGATATGTCCACACATTCGCACGTCTGAGGGTGTAGGCTTGAGAAGCAGTGATGACAGGCTAGCTTGGTATATCCAATTCCTAGCCTGCTTACTATTCATCGAACTTTACAGTTTATGCCTCTTGGGTATATTTTCTTATACTTGAAGGTGCTGGTGTTAGTGTGATTCATTTCCAATCTACAATCCGATTTTTCCTGACCCCTCTAACAGTCAATTTTATCTATTCAGACGAAAAACTGTATCTTGAAAATAGCATATTAAGCTTCATTGCAATCGCTTTCGCACCTTCATAGAATCGTTTGTAATCTCTTTTCCTAGCTTATGAAGGAACCATATATGTAGAACTCTTTTGTAAATTATTCTTGACCAAAAACTCATAACTAAGATGATACACAACATATTTTCAATTCTGATGCCTCTTTCATATCAGATTAATGCGCCGTTCACACTCTAATAGGAACTCTGTATTCAACGTCTGAAACAATTGTTATGGGCTTCATTTCAACAAGCAAAGATAATTAACTGTTCGTATGTCAAGCAAATTTTGGACGGTATGTATTTTTTTTTCTTGATCCTTGTTCTTATGAAGTCTTTTGGCCTGAAATGTATATCAGTGACTATATGCTTATAGAATGGCGTGCTTTAAACAAGGAGCATCAGTATCATTAAGGAGCCTTAGCCTCTATTAGTAAATCTTATTATTCGTAAACATGAGCGAAATGGAAATTACTAACTACATTAGTAGATAATTTGGAAACCTAACAATATACTTCTCAAAGGAGGTCATGTATCAACCATAATGGGTTTGTATACAAGTTTCGCAGCAGTTTCTACATCACGAGATGTTTGGGACTATCAAGAGCAAAAGAGGTCGGAAGATGAGCCAAGAACAGTTTGAAACTCGGGACTCCCCGGGCTAGTACAATTAGTGAAGTACAAACTTTAAGGGCCCAAATACTCGTATCGTCTTCCCTCAACCATCATAAACGATAACTATCCTCGGAGAATTCACTTTATTATGTGCCTGGATAATAAAATGGAAACCATTTAAATATACAGTATTAACATCTTGAAATCAAATCCTCCCCATGTTTCTAATTTAACTTTAACACCGAAATTGTATCACTGTTAAATAATAATGATTTTGTAAATCAATTTCGAGATTATGAAGGATTCTCGATTCTGAAAAGGAGGGATTTTCCGCATCCTAAACAAGAACAGGAGATCCATTTACTAATACTGAGAGCATTGTTTGAAGCTAATCTATCGGACGCTGTAGGATCGGTCGGAGTAACCAATAGAGTTAGTTCCACAATATCCACAGCCGGCCGCATTCTCAACAACCTCCGAGGATTTCCTTGATCCAGATAGGATCCTGGCGTCTGACGTAAATCTATAACTACCACCCAAAAGAATTACCAGAATAATCTTAATAAAAACTAGGACGGCTGTTGTCCTTAGCAGGAATAATTCTATTGAAAAAATAAAACACAGGTTCAAAATTTGGATACATTTTCTACTGGAATATTTTAAAACAATAAAAGGCAGTTTTTATTTTTTGTAATTTAAATAACTTCTCTGCTACTAAAACCTAATAGAAATTGTTAAAAATGTACATAATAGATTGATATGCTATACAAATTAATTTTTAGTCCATTCCATTAACTATTATTCAATAACGTAATAAGTATTAATTACTTGAGGAATCGGTCTATGGCTGCGTTCAAATCCGACTATGGCAGATTTTATTTGATGTGTTACAACCGCAGATGGATCAGATGGGATCTAGGAACTTCCTTCTTTGGTTGGGCCTTATACTCTTAAAAGGATTTTTCTCTGACAAGTATTGAATAAATTTTCTCTTTTTTTTCTTATATATTATGTAAAAATATAAAAATATTTCTGTCTCCTAAATGAGTTAGTATTAAAATCATGCTTGAAAAAAAAATTAAAAATAACTGACAACCATAGAGAGAGGTGAAACAATAAAGGTTTGAAGTCACAAAGTCTTTGCACCTTGCTAACAAGGTAGAACTCACAGGATCACACTGAATATTCTGTTCTTTTATCCGAGCCAAAAGGTTTGATTGCTACTGTTTTGAAGCAGGCTGGATAGCTGGGTTCACAGCTGATAGCCAGCGGCCTGTGGAATTACATCAGATTGGAAATAGACCATTATCACGAAAGAAGGCGATGAATCAGCTTCTTCAATCTGGGTCAGTTAGTATTATTTAATTACTAAGAGTGGCCTTTAATGGCGGAGGAAATCTCGTGGCCATCTTGAGACTGCAACTTGAGGGAATAATTAACTTGAAATTATTGATAGAATATCTATTATGACCGTATCTCATTGCGTTCGATTAGCTTGAATATGGCAACTAATCCATATTTATTTTTAATAATTAGGGTTTATACTTTATCCAATAAGTGAAATATACAATTTTTGTTCATAGAACTCATGATAATTCACGCAACAGGATAAAATATCATAATAGTCAGGATAAAATCTAGCACGTAATAATAATATAATAATATTAAGACATTGTCAGACAGAAGGATGCTAAGCAAAGACTGTTGATGGAATAATTTACCTTCTTGAAATCAACGACGGTGCATATAACTGGAGTGTTCCAGAGAGCTTTGATTTCCAATATATATATTTATTAACTAATTTATTTGTAATATAATTTGCTACAATTCACAAAAGTAATATGCTGTACCAAACAGACCAGTATCAAAGTTCAAAAACTGGGACAAATTTAAATGTATCCATGAAGAATCACATATTCAATGAAAGAAAAAAAAAATGTACAAAAAATCTTTCAACAGAGAGAAAAAAAATTATAATCAAAATAAACAAAAATTGTATCTATACATTCTTAATAACGTAGTTACATCTATATGAACAATAATAATAACATAAGATAATTGGCATTACCTGTGAATATAATTTGTATAATATGTGATACTTTGTACTATTTTTTGTGTAGTTCCCAATATTTTTATAAGTGGGTTTTCATTGTTTTTAAACTTAAAAAAGAATTTTTCGCATAATTCATTGATAAATACATTAATATACGGTATTCATAATTCTATATGCATAATTTTAGATTTAGTGCAATACGCATAGTTTCCAACAATTCTTAGGCATTTGTTTTGAAATATTTGTAGTTTTTATAATTTGTTTTCGACATAAAACTAAATATTGGACATGCATATGTTAGAATAAATCGTAAGTAGGCTTTATATGATCATAACTTATTATCTGTGCTTTTTTTTTTATTTTTTTTTTTATTTAATTCAATGATATTTACAACTATAATGGTATTATATCAAGTAAATGTGCAAAAATGTAGAATATGACATGAAAACACTTGTGGAGAAACTACCCATCGATAGCACTCCAATAAAGTTCTATAGTAGATGATCTCGAGGCCATCTTCTTTTCAGACGCCTCGGAGGGTTATTAGGAATAGTATGGGAAGCAAGCTGAGAGACTAGCGGATTCAAGTGCGTATGGAGCTTGAGTATATCTGTGCTTAATTTAGATTTCCTATTGAAGTATGGATATATACTACACAGAGCTCTATTAGCTTTATTACACACATAATCAGTGTGGAAAGTAAAATTTAACCTTTTGTCCATGTTAAATCCTAAATATTTAATGTGCTTTTTCCAAGGTACAGACATTCTGTTTATATTCAGTTGGGGGATATTATTCGGTCGTCTCTTGGTAAATAATATGGCTTGGGTTTTGTCTTGATTTGTTTTAATATTCCCTTTATTGTAGAATCCCTCTATTTTTTTTTAGAGCTGTAGTCAGTCTATTTGTAATTGTGGCTGTTCTATAACTTGTAGTAAAAAAAGCTGTATCATCTTCAAATAGGGATTTTTGTATTTTGAGTGTATTCGGTATGTCATTAATATAAATACTGTAGAACGTTGGCGATATAACCCCGCCCCGAGAGAGTCCGGTTGTGAGTGTACGTGCTGTGGAGTAATGGCCTTCTAACCTATATATATATATATATATATATATATATATATATATATATATATATATATATACAGGTGAACTAACCACCACTCGAAATATATTGAAATATAATATAAAAATATATACGGCTAGACCTACCACTCAGAGTGGAACACATAGCGAGGGATTCGAAAAATTCCAACTGATTTAACCTTCAAGCGTGATTGGAAAAGTGGGAAATATTTAATAAGGACTGACCTCCAACTTGATACCAGGTATTCGCGATGATTACTAACACACCTAATTACTCCCATGTTAAATAAATTAACTGATAACATGTTAATTGTGAACTCGAACGGGGGTAATTCATAATTCCTGAATTGCAATCAACATAACATGTGGCAATTGTGTTGTTCTATTTTGATGTTTAATTAATGTTTATTGATGGGGGTTTGTCAGGTGGAGGGTTTAATTGAAATTTTTTTCAGTATTTTTTATTATATTCTGTTACGACCATTTACACCAAACAAAGTAAAATCTAAACAAAAACACACAAAAGTTACGTCAATTAAATTTATACTATAAAGATAAGAAAAAAATAAATGAACACCACTGGTAACTAATGAAAGATGAAAAAAAGACTTAGGACTGCTAATGTGGTTAATAAGCATTGATGTGACTTCGAAACTTTGTTTCTGAAGTAAAAATGTATTAAAAGTTTTAAATATTAAGATAACAAAGAATGTTTCCTTAAATTGACTAAAATACGTGATTTTATTTTGAATTAAACAATTAAACACTATTTTTAGATTTGTCAGTTTTTCCTGATCATGGTTGTAACATTAAATTAGGAAAATTGTGATGAACCTACTTAAACATGGAAGGGTGATACAATTAAAATAATTTGTTTTAAACTACTACTATATTGCATGAAGGGGCTTGTTTTCAGTACATGGTAGAGACTTGTGGTAATGTTCCTAGGATAGCGTTTAATTAAATTATAATAAACTAGAATGTTATTATACAATGTTACTACATCTTGAATATAAATTTGTGTACAGTTATAAAAAAGAAGGGGAAATTATTTGAAAATGTAATATATTTTCCTGACTTCGCATGGAATCTTGCATCTTATTTATAATATAAAATATGATCAGACCTCTCAAATAAGATTTTCCCTTCCATAAATTCCACGCAGATACATATAAGCTCTGATTTTTATCTTGGAAAAAATATATAAAATACATCGACATGGGATTTATATGGCACTGTGTGGAAACGTTTCTGTGATATTAAACGAGATTGTCTGAGCTTGTATATAGCAAGTCCTATAATTTATGGAGCCTCCGTGTAATGTCGTCTAGATTGCATTGCTTCTACGATGAATACATGCAGAACGTATGCCGTTGAGATTCTGTACGAGCATGAGTGTTCATTTTATCCATCAGTAAATTATTACTGTTTCAACAACAAAATAGAAAAAATATTCAGTAATATATATAACTTGACGAAAATGAGTACCCTTTGATACAGGTATATCTATCATAAGGACTCAGTGATAGAACCCTGAGTTCAAATCCCACTCACTGGCAGATCTAGAACCCTCATAGGGCTCACCCAGCCTCTATAAAGTTGGTACCCAAAATAAGGGGGGGACCTGGGGATTCAGTGTGATCTAGGACAAGTCACTTGCCTGCACAACCGTTGTCCAAGAAAGAATATATTTGACCCTGTACTGAGCCCCAGGCCTTTCAAGGGTTGTAACAGTATAGTTTTATATATATATATATGTATATATATATATATATATATATATATATATATATATATATATATATATATATATATATGTATGTATTAGAAGAATTTATATTTTTTTGACTCATATTAGGCTTGCCAAGTTTAAAGAATGTGTGAACCTTGAAGTTGGATATTTAAGGAATGAAATGAGAATAACACGTAATATATATATATATATGGTTTCTACTTATCATGGCTGATATACACGAAATAACCGTCGAAAACAACGTAGTTGACCACTTATTAAAGAATGGTTATCCGCACAGCTTCCTTCGTAATTTACTAAAAACAACAAAAACACCTTCTAACCAAAACAACCTAAATGAAACCAATCCTAAAAAATATTATACAATACTCTATATACTGACACTTTCAGAAAGACTAACAAAAACACTCACCGTTAATAAAAGTAACATTGACTCCGCAATTACTTTCAAAAACACAGCCACTGTGTCAAAACTATTTATAAAAACCAAAGATTCGGATAAATTAGGGTTAAAATCAAATGTTGTGTACGAAATACCATATGAAGATACATGCGTTAAATCCTATTTCGGAACATCGGAACAATACTTAAAACGTAGAGTGTACCAACACAAATATAGTTGTGATTCAATAATAAAAAAAGCCCAATAAACCAGATCAAACACCTCTAATTACACATTTTAGTAATGTTTCGCCCTTGAATTGGTTTGGAATAAAAAAATCTTAATTCTGTAGTAAATTTATCATTTTCATGTATTAAATACTATTGATTGAATTGATTATTTAACCTGTTGAACGGGACACAGGTTATAATGACGGCATTGTTTCACACATTTACTGATAAAGCCGCGGGTGGGTGCAGCACATTGCTTTGTGACATCTTTGATCAGGCACTGTAACGCGTCCGCATCACTCCGGGAGCCCCTCACCGCCCTATGTTTTGGCAGAAAAAATCCGACGGACGAAAAAAATAAAATATATAAAGACTGATTTTCTAATTCGAAAAATTATGTCAAAATAAATTTTTTATTTCTAATTTTGACCTATTTTTTAGTCTCTATCGTAAGATAGGATAGTGATGTGACAACGGTAATCAATCGAATATCCTAACTAATTTATATTCAAACATTGTAAAAGAAACGTTCATAGAACAAGACCATTGCCCGCGCGTTCTGGTCTTCTTGCAGAAATACTTAACTTGCGGAAACACAAAAGGCCTGGGAGGGGTCACAAAACCTCACTCACGTTGCTGCGAACTATGGTTTACATCTGACTATAAATAAGTGCATAAACAGTTCATATCGGGCCGTTTTACCAGTGTTCTTCCCATCGACATTCGGCGAGTTTAAGGAAAGTGACAACTCTGTCTTGATCAAAGAATTATGGCTTTTCAAGGTCAACAGACGCAAGAGGATCAATATTTGTTTCCCCAAACCGGACTGTTCGTTCTGGGAAGCCGCGATAAGTTTTCTTCAGTAGCTAGACGACCTCAATAACCCGAGAGGTAAAGGGGTCTTTGAAATCCCGGACAAGGAACCGAACTCACGACCTTTGGGAATGTGATAACTAGAGAAAACTTGTTCCTGTTCACTATCCCGTAGAAGGACTAACAGCAGCAAACAGAGCCTCATAAGGCCAGTAGCATTATATGCCTGTGAGACGTGGAGTCTCAACAAGTCCGGTGCACAAAAAATGGACCGCTTCGAAAGAAAGATCCTGAGACGAATAATAGGCCCCATCGAAGGAAATGGATCCTGGTGACTACATCAGAATATGGAGTTGTATAGGGAATACTAGGATCTCAGCCTTTCTAATTTCGTCAAACTGCAGAGAGTAAAATGTCTCGGACATGTTATTAGGATGGAGGATGGGAGGTGTACAAAAATGCTCCAGTTTGGATCAGACCTAGGGGAAGACCTAGATCTCGGTGGAGAGACAATGTACCAGGAGACGTTAGACAAGGAGGATTAAACATAGCCCAAGCTATAGATAGACAATCCTTAGGCAAACTGGTTGACCTGGCCAAGGACCGCTTGAGGCGTCTGTGGTGCAACTTGAAGAACCGGTAGAAGGATGATAAAAGAATTAAATCATTTTTATTTTTAAATATGTTTTCCCATTAAATATTTCCCCTAAAAGTGTGCTGCGTAGTTGAAAATTTATGGTCAATGCATACTTAGAATGAATTAGCAACATTATGCATTTAAAAAAGGCATTTTTTCTAGTTTTCTATCTTTATTTCTTATAACTCAATTTTTCTTTATTCAATAAGTTTCATAGACGTTGATTATAATAATATTTAATAATTAAGTACAAAGGTATTAGTTTTATAATGTATAAGGTATTAAAAGATACAATGATAATGTAATAAGTATCATCATTACACGCGATAATGACGTAATCCCAAATTTATTTCAATTATTTAGGTTATATTTCTATTATCAACTTTTTTTTAAACGAAATTGTTTCTTTCAAATATGAAATTGTAGAATGCAAGAAAACCTTTTAAAATCTAGATTTAGAAATGATTTCCATTTTCCATTTGTAAGAAGGCTAAATTTAATTATAAATTAGTACCTTAACCGTTGGCAGTTAAAGAACAGTTGTGCAGGGACTTTGCAGGTATCTTATTGCGGTAATTGTCAGGAAGGGGGGCAGGTGTAGGACTTCAGGTAATGTGGCAGAATAAAGCAGCCAGTCTCAGAGGATTTAGTGATAGCCTTCTGTAATAATATCGTTCTGGATCCTAATCTAAAAAATGTCATGCACGCTATAAGACTGTCTTTTCAGTTGGGGGAGCTCTGGGAAAGGCTTTATTATGGAAAGATTGAAATAACAAAAAACTCTGCATAATGTTGCCTCGACAGGTTCTTGCTACTTTTAAAGAAATGGACGTCGGAATCGAGTAAATTAATAAATATATTAAATGACAAAAAATTGGAAAGAAGTTCAAGAAAATTTATCTGCATTCTGAATGAATCTAACACGCAAATCAAAAGTCAAACCACACAAATATTCTCTATTATCTATTATTGGTTTATTGATTATTTAAACGTTACTATATTACAATTAGTTAATATGGGTAACTAACATTAACATAACGTTACCATAAGTATGGCTGGAAGCACTGGAAGACAGTAGTTTGCTTACCAATTTTCTTATTTAATAACAATATTGTTATCATTAACAAATGCAGAGAGGCAACATGTCCACTTTTCTAAATCGCACAAGAAAGATCTTGTTCTGTACTGGTTTCCTATCTGTAAAATATTAAAGACGTTGCCAGTACAGTGTAAGCATGCAGGGTAGTGTCCTTCCTGTACTAAACGATGCCATCTCTCTCAGATTAAGTTAAAAATTGAAAACACTAAAATTTCGATTATGATCGAAAAAGTGAAACTTTTTAATTGTACTAACGTTTCAGCCTACGATGTAGGCCATCTTCAGGGCGAATCTGCCTGGTGCGTGCGTGGTCTGCGGTTACTGACTGATACCAAATGGTTCTGTTGGTCGAAAACTAAACATAGATATTCAAAACGTCAAAAAATCGCGACCGGATGTCATCCAAAGACCAAAAATAAAAAGATACTCAGAATCTTTGATATCGCTTTTCTCATTTTCATATATGTGTATCATACAACTTTGTAATGCTGAGGTAGTGAATTACCAACACGCTAGTTGCTTTTCACCATTTAGCGATTCATATAGAGACACGGGATCAAGTAAACAGCAAAATCATTTAAACAAATTAACTTTACCGAGAAATAGACTTATTTTCAGGTATATTCTTAAAGTAACTTGATGTATCGCTTCTTTAGAAAAAATTGGCACAACTAAACAAAAAATGCTACTTTTCAGTCATAAAAATTTTGAGATTTTAAAATTGGTAAATTTTCATGTGGGGGAGTGTCCCAAAAGTAACTCAAAAGACCTTCTCTTGGATTCGGGGAAACAGGGACACATTATATGCCAACTTTTAATTTGAGTTTTCTTCCGAAGGAGTGATAGAATTTTTTTTTTAACGATAAGAACGTGAGAATTATTTATTGAGAGATACTTGAGGAAATCTCTGATTTCGCCATCTTAGGGAGGTGTGTGCCCAAGCCATAGTCTACTACAACCCAGTACGGGTCTTGGCCGCATCAAGGCGCCGCCTCCACTCTTCTCTGTCCTGTGCCAAGGTCCTCCAAGCTCTGGATCCAACAATGCTGCATGCATCCTTCTCGGCCTCGTCTGCCCATCTTAATCGTGGCCGTCCACGTTTCCTTTTTCCGTCAACGTACCCAAATAGCAGTGCCTCAATCCCCTGATAGTAGGGAATTGGACTTGGCTTGTTGGCTAGAAACTGTTAAAGGTCAACCTTCATTCTGCTTTCTTAATTTTAGCCCTTCTAGGAAGTTTTTAATCTTTTTTATATCTCCACTTCAGAAGCCATATCTCTGAAATAGAATTGAGACCTTTACACAGGGGTCAATGGTTGTTTTCCATTATTTTTCCCTATTTGTTTCCTTGAAGCTATTAATAGCCTTCTCAATTATATGGACAGCTTCCTCTCCTAATTTGGTCACCATTTTTTTCTTCTATTTACAGTCCTCTCAACTGGTATTATGATCAGTCCTTTTCCTTATTTGCCTTTTGTTCAGACTTTTTTTTCTTTTCCTGATAAAAATAAAAATCGTGTTATTAGTTTACCTTAGTTTATATATATATATATATATATATATATATATATATATATATATATATATATATATATATATATATATAAATATATATATAAATAAAAATATATGCATATTTTATATATATTCCGAATTTGGCACTATCGACAACGATTCTTCAATTCTTTTCTGCCTCTTTAATATATATTAAATTTAATAATATATTAGGCGACGTGTATCAGATAAGATGCGGGAACCACCTTTCGGACTAAGGGATTGAAGCAATGTTGTAGCATGTCACCCACTCTTTTCAAGATATACCTTCACGAGGCTGTGAAGCCATGGTACAGGCAGTGTGGGGATGTTGAGCCGTCCATTGATGGCGAACAACTACTGTCCTTGTTCTCCGCTGAAGACCAGGTCGTGTTTGCGAGGCGGAAGGTCTACCTTGAAGTGATGGTGTATACCCTAAAGATGAGCTACGACCGAGTATATGGCAATCGGCGATACTGATAATAGTCCGCTTCTGGTTGACAGGTAAAAAAGTTAATGTATTCAAGTACCTGGGTCCTTGTTTAGAAGCTACCGGGTCGTCCGAGCATGACGTCAGAAGAAAAGTGGAGCAAGCCCGAAAGGCTACCAAAATGCTGCATTCGGTCCTCTGAAATACGGAAATATCTAACGAAATCAAACACCGTTTTTCGCAGCCATAGTGGAAACCATCCTGGCATATTCCTCAGAAACCTGGACTTTGAGCCCCCATCTGTACTCAAAGGTGCAGGGGGTCGAGATGGATTTCTGGGGGAGGTTTCTCCGTATCACTAGGCTGGATAAAGTAGGAAACTAAAAAATTCGACAGAGGAAGGATGTGGATATTTCTACAAATGAAAGGATCGGTGCACGCCGCCTAAGATGGTACGGTCATGTGAAGAGAATGGCGTTTGAATGTTGGCCAAACCGAGTTTGGATTGGGTTCTACCTGGGAGGAGACGACGGGGACGGCCCAGAAGCAGGTGGATGGAGGGAGTCCAGGAGGAGATGGCTGGTCGAGGACTCCAGGAGGATGATTGGGAGGATCGGGAGACATGGAATTCTGCTCTGACCAGTTGAGGCAACCCTTGTCGGAACGCCTATAAAGTAATGTAAGTAAGTTATAATATATTAAAATAATCTTTAATGGTTTAAATTTTGTTGAATTCCATTTAATCTTTAGGGATATTGAGCAGACAATAATCATACACAACGATCACTTCCTTTTTTTTTCTTTTCACTCCACATAACATTTAAGGTATGTAACATTTTATGTAAATACATTATATTTACATCGGAATATTATGCATTTACGTTGCTTCATTTATTTTCGGAAACTTTTTTTTCAATTTATGTTATTTAATTATTTATTGATTTTATTAATTTTTAAATATTTTTATTTGAAAAGAAAAGATATGTCCAGGACCGGGACTTGAGCCCGGGTCGTCCAGATCGCTAGTCTGGAACTCTACCAATTGAGCTATCCTGGCTGTATCAGGCTCACTCCCTGGTCATGGTCATATCCTTTCTTTTTTTCAACTTTTTTTCAATCAGATTGTTTTTTTGTCGTTCTCCTTTAGTTATTTATTAAATTATTTTTATTCATCTCGTTTTTACTTCATCTAAAGATAAGGGCTATTAGCTTGCAAACAAACATAATCAATAGTACTTAAGAGGAAAACAGCTTAAAAATTTCTTAAAGCCTGTCAGAAAATGTCTATGAGGTTGGGACCCGGCTGATATTAAGAAGGAAAGCATATTGATTTTAGATGTTTAATTAAAAACGAGTTAGGTTCGTTTAAAAAAGGTTAAATAATATCAGTAACACCTATGATAATAAGAGGCAATTCAGATAATTAGAATTTAGAAAAATAAGTTGTTATAAAATCAATCGCGAAAGGCTATCATAAATACGCGTGTAAGCTTCGCACTATGCTTGCACTACTTTTCCGGCACTATGCTAATGACATCTAAGAACATATAGTTAAGCTAAAACTGCTGTTGTTGCCGCAATACTGTTTCTGTTTCCGTATTTCATATTGTTTGAAAAAAAAAAAAAAGTGCCGAATATTTAAAGGATGCTGTGTTGGTAATATAGCATTTTGACGTGTAGTTGTCTACAGCATTTGAATGCCGGATTTAAGGAATACAACCAATTTTCATAATAAAACTAGCTACATTACTTCAGGACCATTTATTCAAAATCAACGGTATCAGTTTTATAAATTTCCCAATAAATGGTCAATGTTAATAGCTAATTGAAAGTAAAAGCCATAACTTTAATTTATATAATATTTATTGATAAACCTAATTGATAATAATATTGATTATCTCACTAGCAGAACAAAATAGTATACTATTAATTGGAATGCTTGAGCAAATCGATAACGTTTTTTTCACTATTCTTTTCCTCTCCAATTAAATGTGATGTGGCCAAAGGATATTTCTTCTTTTTTATTCCTTTAGCTTTTGAATAGACCCCTCACCCCCTGTGCGAAACAAATAAATACACGACTCTTCAAAGTCAAAAAGGTACATACATAGTATTTACTTTCCCTTAACTTCAGTTTAATATGAGGTATCAACAAAGTAGCTTCAGCTTGAAAAAAAGTTAAATCGTGAGGCTACTAAAACTGATTTGGTGCGGATGTCTGATGAAGAAACACAAAATTTTTAATAATACTAAATTAACCCTTTAACTGATACAGACGGTATATGCCGGCGCAAGGGGACGTGCCCCCTTTGCTATATACGATATATGCCGTCCTGCATCACACATGCCCTCAGTGTTAAAGACAATATATGCCGTCCTGCATCGCACACGCCCTCAGTGCTAAAGACGATACATGCCGTCCTGCATCACACACGCCCTCAGTGCTAAAGACGATATATGGCGTCGCACTGCTTTTCTATTTATTTGCTTTTCTATTCTAGCCGAGAATAGACGATGCGACCTTGCTTCATTCTTGTTCAAATATCATTCATGAACCGTTTGCTTGGGCTATCGGTGGATACCTGCTCCCGCCAGGTAACCAATCTTATTATTTTTTTTTGTTCTCTTTGTGAAACAACCATCAGTTCAACTGCCTTTAGCATTCATTTATTTTCTATAAATTTTATTTTGTAGTTGTTTTTTGTTTCGCTATTTATATTTTTTTTAAATGGAGAAACAGTGGTTTAGTGCCGAATTTATAACTATTTCCGAAAGTGGTGATGAGTTATTGCCTTCAGATCCTGAATGGAGTGACATCTTCAACTTCCCAGGTACGTGAACCACATTCTTCAAGTATATTTCGTATACCAACAGATGATCAAAAAGGAGGATGGAAACAATGAACTACGTTAACAGACTTTAGTAATGATGCGTAATGAAGGATAGAATGTAGGTAAAAAGTATGTAGGTAGACGGGTAGCCGGCCCACTTAGCGCTGATAGGCGTAAACCTCTTCATTCCCAGCAGTTACAGGCTTAATTTAAAAAACATATATAGCACTGTTTCTTGGACTACGGTTCTGCAGGGAGGTTATTTGTCCTAGATCAGACTCAACAGCCAGATTCCCCCCTATTTAAGGTACCCACTTTAAAGAGCCTGGGTGAGCCATTCCCCTCCCTACTAAAATAATTAATTCACCATTATTTATGCGAGGAAGACAACGGAAAAGGTGAATAGAAAGAATTTAAGAAACCATGCACTCTCATATTCTAGAAGGGGAAGAAAATGAGAACGTGGTGGTTAAAATTCATTAATATTTAAAATGCTCCTAAAGTGTAGCTTTTACCCAATAACGCATAATTCAATTTATCAGTGTATAGGAATTTGCATCATGTATCTTTCATACGGTTCTAAATTTCATTAACATACGAGTTATATAAATATAAATACACATATACACAGACATATATTCGTATACTCATATACTAGCTGTTCAATTTTAGATCAAATCTAAACAAAACAGATGACCTGAGAAGCTATAAAGCAATATTGTACACGAGTGATGTGGTGTGGTAATGAAAGCAAGCAGGTAAACATCTAGGGTCAAGCAATAACCCGGACCCTTCACACTATCTCCGCTGCTGTTGGCACCCCTGCCTATCTTGAGGCTTCACACTATCACCACTGGTGGTGGCAGCCCAGCCTATCTTAAGCTTTCGAGTAATCAATCCTTTCCCACCTGAATATCAATCCTCAGATATTGATGAGTCCAAAAATCATCTGTAATCACTATCGATAAAATTTCCCCTTTTTCCTTTTTTTACATCTAGTTAAATTACAAAGATATTACGTTTTTTTGTTAGATGATTTAAAAACAGATATATCGTTTAGAAAAAAGAAATTAAAATTTCAACCACAAAATTCCATTTATGGTATAAGATATTATTATCGATACTCAATATTTAAGGAGTGGCCCACGCCACGCTGACTTTCCGTGCCAAAGGTACCAGGTTCAAATCCGGCTGTGGCAATTTAATTTATTTTTTTAACAGTCGTGGATGGATCATTTGGGATCTGGGACTCTCCTGGGGCTCATCCAGTCTCTATGAAGTAGTTACCTGAAATAAGGGTAACACCTATCTATAGCGTGATCGAGGACAAATCACCTCCATGACGAGAGACAGTGCAGTCTCTACAACGTATGACTTCATGAGTTGTACTGGTTAAAGTTTTTGTTGTTTTGTTTTTTCAATATATAAGAATTCGTTCAGTAAGCAATTATAAAAAATAAAAATGTTTATTCTCTAGCATTAGAAACATAGTCATTACAAAAATATAGTTATTACGTAACATCAGGCAATAAACTTAATCAAGAACGTTAAAATCCGAAGCCACTTTTAACAGGATCAGTAGGAATGCAAAGGGTGGGAAAAGACTCCTCTGCAGTGTCGTGTAACATCGATCGCGGCGATGCAGCAGTGGCTCTAGCTTCAGGCGCCTTGTGGCTTCTGCTGCAGCAGGTCAGCAGGTGAGTGGGTTCGAGACCTATCAGTAGCTGTCAACCGCAGTCAGTCACAGCGAGTGGTAGCAAGAGCGACATTGGACAATGTTCCCCTTCGGATATCGTTTGGAGTGACGAAGGGTGTTGAAGGGTAATCAAAATAGCCCTTCGAGTGGAGCATCGCTCCATTCATAAGCTTTAAGCACCATCCACACAAACAAACAAACCGAAGTTCAAATAAAGGACTCTTGTTTAACTAAATTCAACTCTAATAAGGTAATCGGTTTAAACTCCTACCAGTAACGCAATGACGAACAAAAATTTAATACTTTAGGAATTTATTGTTTATTTCATATTTAATTGATACGAAACATACAAAAACGCACCTGAGATTTCCCAAAGACTTTATTGGAGAATTTGTTAGACATGGAAACGACAGCAACAGTTCATGATGTTGAGGAAGTTACAAAAGCTGTGCTATGGATATTTTGTGATTGGACTGAACGCTGCAAAATTGCGAAAAATGAAAAACACAACGAAGTATCCGTACTGACTTCACAAATGTTTCTGTACAGTTTATATAAAAGCATAAGAAACTAATCCCGAATTCAAACAATGTGAAGTATCTAGGAAGCTTAACGGATGTAAGCAGCAATCGAAAAGAACGTAGAAGAACGACTAACTCAATAAAAAAATTCGGAGGAATATCCTGGCCGCCAGGGATAAAGTCACAGGCAAGAGTTGAAAACAATCTTCTGTTAGACAAAGTTCTGAAATCCGTGTGTTGCTACGGGAATAAGCTCTGAGGTTGTGCTCCCGAATAACACAAAACTTTCGAAACAAAGTAATTAAAAGTATAGTTAAAGCTCCCTTATACATTACTAACGACGATACACATATAGTTCTTAGGGTCCATCTCGGAGCCGAAGAAATAAAAGATAAACTATCGGAACAATGTTTATAAAAATATATTAGATTATTCTGATCATAATATGCAAGGCTTATTTAACACAGCCTTGCACCGACGAAAGAGTGAGAACTTATGAGGTGGTGAGAGAAAAAAAGTAAATTAATATGATTTATAATAACAATAGGTAACATCTTGAATAGACAGACTAAATTAGTTAACAACGATTGGCTCGCAATTAAAATCATTAAATGCAAGAAAACCAACTCGTATCGTTAATTGAACAGACAGGCGTTTTCACCCGAAGGCTTCAAGTTCTTTCGAATAAATGTGTAGGTTCAGCGTTGCACTGTTTACAAGGCTCATGGTTCAAAATGGGAATTAACCAAATATTTATAATTCAACCCTAAAATACTTACCTGACATCAGACTGTCGACATTGTCTTGCAATACACTGAAAAGTACTGTAAAAGGAATATTTAATAGTGAGCTTCACAGAGGTAGAGCTTAATTGTAGTTCTTGAAAGTACAGTAGTATTTTAGTAGTATTAGTATGTTAGAGTCCAGTTTTAGACGATTAATTACCATAAAAATCTAAGAATAATAAAGTTTCGTGATTCAGTGAGCGTTTAGCTATGCTGATGTTGGCTACATTTGAGTTATTTTTAAATATTTTAATTAAACCACAATACCACAGTTTTAGTCGGTTATCTATCATAGCACCTATCAGAGTACTCAAGTATTGCTCATTAAATCAAGTTGAACTGTAGGGAAGAACATATTTTTGTAATCTAATACATGTTTTATTCTAAACTAAAATAAAAAATTTAAATCACAAACCCTTATACTAACTCCTTCTACACTTGGTCTATAGATCAAGATAAAATCCCAGCTTCCTTGGAGCCATATGCGAATTCTCCAGCCCTACATAAAACAACCTGTTGGTTCTGCATTGACAAGCTCCAGATTCAAGGAAATACCGCCGCTAGCACTTGCCAACCCTTTATATGAGAGTGCCTCATAGATCATGAGCTCAATTGCTATGAAGGGATTTATTGAGTATGTTTTCTGTTTGATTAGGAATATAGTTCTGATTTATGATGACTCATTTACGAAAAAATTTAATGATGTAGTGTAGAATAGAAAAGTAACTTTACTCTGGGACAACATCCCTTTAGAATAACAAACATGAACAGAAAAAATAAAATGTGTCTGCTCAAAGTAAAATCCTCTAAGTAAGCTCTATGTTACTTCGAGTATCAAGTACGTCTTTTTTCTGAGTAAATAACTTATGAATTATTAAAATCAAGATTTTCATTTGTTAAGAGAGAAGTTTTTCAGGAAGGAAAATCAAATAATACAAATCATAAAGTTTTTACAAAGTGCCAAAAAAGTAAAAAGAACGAATCATTTAAAAATATTAAACAATTTAAGAAAATAAATAAATTAATAACGACGCGTTAAATGCGTTAATTTCTTCATTGCAATAAAAAACAACAAAATCAATTATACAATACTGATTCATAAAAGCAAATGAATAACCTACTTAGAGAACATATTTTTGGGAAGTCAGGAGATGTTGTAAAAGCAAGGATTTATATGAGGATAATGAAGAAGCATGCCGGATTATAGGAGGGGTTGAGTTCCACAATGTAATTGAGGGGTTTACTAGGATTTGAGTCCTTATATCTCCTATTCAATCTATATTTTCAGCTATGGAATGAATTTTTAATAATTATATATGTATCATGCTTGATAATCCAAAATATCACCGGGGGAGACAATATCGTTTTTGTATAAAAAAGAATAAAATAAAATAAATTATCAACATGAAAATTCTATTTAGCCTACCTTTATAAATTTTTTTATAGAATTTTAAGAAATTAAAAAAATTTCACCCTTTTCTCACGGATTTTATCGGGCATTTTATATATATATATATATATATATATATATATATATATATATATATATATGAGGCATTTAAGATCAAAAGCAGATAAATCCAATCTCTACCGAACGCTTTGCCTTTTGCCACCTTATTTTTCATGTTTTTTTTCGGTTCTGAACCTGAATTTTTGGGAACATTAAATTGCTTGACTAAACCTAGCGTAAAAAGTTAACATTTGAAATTCTGATTTATCCACTATATATATATATATATATATTTATATAAAAGAAAATATAAATAACTCGGGAAAATTATTACAATAACTTTAATTATGTTATCGATTTTCGTCGCAAATGTTGAAAAAGAAATGCTATAATTTTTATATTATATCCCACATTTTAGAAAAAAATAACACCGCTTAGGTCATATAAAATAAAGCAACTAATATTAATCCGCTGGGAACAATTGAAGGGTTTGCCAGAAAGAAAAAAGGAAAACCATTCTGGAGGAGCTAGGGCTTAAATGTACTCCTTCGGGAGGAAAAAAATAATCCTTTCGTTTTGAAGCAGGAATTCCTTTAATTCTATTTAATTTCTGAGCGATTGGTATCTGCGAAAATTATACAGATTTATGATTATATAATTAAAAATACTTATAAATTCTGAAACCTTAACTTTTATTTATGTAGCTACAATTTCAATTAAACTTAAACAAATATATGTTATACGGTAGTGGGTCCAATACATGGTAGGGTTTTTCCAAGCCAGTGGTAGTGCAAGGAAATTATTTCACCGAGATCAGGATCAACTGCCACGTCCACTACCCAATTAAGCCAGGGTTTTGATTAAACTTTGAAACCTAATGAGAACCCAAAATTTATTTGTACGATAAAGTGATTAAATCGCTGGAGTCGAACATATTGGACTACAACTACTTCATGTGTCGTTACATTATTAATTACTGAGATGTCCTTAAAATCACTCCATAAACACGAACATAAAAACATCTTCACACAATTATTCAAATCTTCCTTTACTTTTGACCTAATAAATATGGATCACAAATCAAAAATGGTTGATATATTTGCATTTTTATTACATATGTAGAAGAAAAAAAAGTGTCCATTAAAACTTGTATTAATATTTATAAAATGTAAAAAATATTTCCGACTTGCAAAAGGACTATACTGAGCTCAGTGGTAGAGCACTGAGGTGCCATGCCGAAGGTCCTTGGTTCAAATCCCGCTCACTGGCTGCCTTTTATTTAATCTGTTAACGGTCGGAGATCCTATGAGATCTATAACACTGTGGCTCACCCATCCTCTACCACGTGGGTACCCAAAATAATGGAGAAAATCTGGGGGTTTAGCGTGATCTGAAATCACTTCTGTGCACAAGCGTTGTCCAAGAAAAAGTGAATTATCTACCATGTACTGAACCCAAGACCCTTCATGGGTTATTGTGTTACATTTGTTTTTCAACGATTATGAAAGAGTGTCTGGTTATCCTAATACAATGCCGGAATTAGCGGGCAGGGATCAATTCACTCTTATCAAATCAAATGAAGGATACAATTTGTCTGGAGGTGTAGTAATTAATAACACTAAATAAGGTTAGCTTATTTATTATAAGTGCCCACGTTTCGGGCTAAAGTGTAGACCATCTTCAGGTCTGAGAAGGAAAACAAGAAAAATAATTATAAGAACATTGCAGTACTAAGAATTATAGAATAACATATAGAGTATAGAAAGGTGGAGAAATATAACATAGGATATATTATAAAAGATGTATAAGGATAACAAAATGAAAGAAAGTGTGAACAGAAATGTGATAAAGTAAAGAAATATAAAAAGTAAGATAATTGAGAAAGTAAAAAGTAAGATAGAAAATTGAATATACAGAAAAAGTTACAAATGTAAAACTGATGAGACATACAATAATGAAAAAACTTAGTAAAATTACAGGTAAAGATACGAAATAAGATATGAAAGAAGATAAAAATAAAGTTATAAAAATATGAATAAAAGTTAATACTTAATATGATTTAAATTTATAAATTATAAAAGAAATTAATAGAAAGTAATGTATGTGATATCGGATTAAAAAAACAGGTACAAAAAAAATTTCAAATGTATGATAATTTATGTGTGGGAGGTTATATAAATATGAATTATATTAATACAAAAATCTTATGTTAATACAGAAGAAATGCATGAGAAGTAAAGATAAAAAAATCTAGAATTTAAATGATGATAAGTTATAAATAAATATTAATAATGGGTGTTATTACAAAATGTGATTGATCCCATGAGGTAAAGGGAGTAATGGGTGTGAAGAAAGAAAAGGAGAAGGGTGAAGGGAAGATGTAAACATATAATGGGTAAGAACCAAAGAAGACGAAGAAGCGGCTGAGCGAACTGTAAACTATATCATGTCAACTGACTAAAAGTACGTTGGTAGCCCCGGATGTCTCCCTACTACTGTAAAAGGTGAAACGTGAGCACTTATAACAAATAAGTTAACCTTATTTAGTGTTAGTAATGACTGCACCCCCAGACAAATTGTATCCCTCATTACGACCTACCAGTCAACCATTTTCCTCTGTATCACTAATAAAATCTATTTTTTATTAAAGAAACATTTTATATTTTATTAGTTACGCAACTAATAAAAATAAAAACGTTTCGAACTGCTCGGAAAATTGTATAAGCATTTTTTATGTAAATTATTCTTATATATTAGACGGAAATGTCTTCCTCTGTTCTACTTCCGGCAGCCAGGAGAGATTTATGGAAATAAATTCATTCTGGGAATGAGAAGAGCATAACGATATTTCATACATTATTTTTAGAACCTGTTTCATTATTCAAACTCTTACTCGGTTAACCTCATGCAACCACCCCCATATATATAAAATCCATACCAGGAACTTTTTTTTTTCTCTCCCTCCAAAATTGATTATCAATCCATACAATTACAAATAAAATAAAATAAATGTAAATTCTGCTATACAAACAAAGGCCTTTTATTACCTTCCGGTATTGTAAGGCGTTACAAAGGTAATAAAGGTACTGAGTCCGCTGAAGGCGGTTTATACTCGATCCGGCACTGACTTTATACAATTCAAAACGGGGAGGGTCCGTTAAGCAGGAAACCCATGTAACACACATTCTATATTTCTATATTGTTTATGCATAAACAAAATTATTGAGAATGAGAAACAAAAACAAAGTAATATAAAAGAAATCACTGTCACTGCCCCTCCTACAATAATCTTTATTGTGCTTATTTTCTAGCAACTAATCCTGCTGAGTAAACTTCTTATCTGAGGCATAAATATCGTGTTTCCTCATCAGATTGCTAACATTAGTGAGGAAAATAAATTAGTGGAAAAATTCCAACTAAAAACCTTAAGTCACTAAACTGAAGCAAGAAATTGTAAATACCTGTCCAATATTCCGCCTATTCAGGCATCCTCAGGGCTGAAAGAGAATAACAGCAAAGCAAAACATGAATAATGCACCCAAAACACTCACATCCCACCACCTCTAAGACTCAAATGCAACTACTGAATCATAGGGAAGGTTAATAGATTCCCAGTTGGCTAAGGTTAGATAAAAACAGCTGATAAATACTCTAGAATTTGAAACATCAATATAAACTCACCAAACCCCAAAAAACACAACAGACAACAGGAAAACAAAATAAAATAAATAATAGTAATAAACAACACAAGAACAGAAGACAAAAAAAACATTTGAAAAAATGAAAGTAAAAGTGCAAGAAAAAAAAGAATATATAAAAACCCAGTGGTCTTATGGTTATTCCACAAAATATGTATTGAAAAAGGCGAAATATTGAACAGGTATTTTCAATTTCCTGCTTTAGTTTAGAGAGTTAAGGTTTTTAGTTGGAATTTTTCCTCTAATTTATTATCATTTGTTTAATGTCTCTGTAGACCTTTTCCTTTTTCAATATTAGTGAGGAAAGCTAAAGTCATGATTGTGTCCCCTTAGTTACTGCCCTAGTGCTTCCAATTCTTCAAACAGTGGCTTAGTGTTGAAGAATAACTTTGTTTTGAATTTTACCCGTCATCATTTCTCTTTTGGAATATATGGAGCTACGTAGTATTTGAAAAGAGCTATCCCAATTTAAGTATAAGGATATAATTCCTAAGATTTGTCCTACTATCCTTGAGGCTAATCAAGTATTCGTTGGGTGATTAGATGTTGTGTGGCACCTTAGTTTCCAGCCTTAAAAAAATACGGTAAAAAGACATTATTTTTATTAAGAAATAAATTGCTAAAAAAGTCAAAATTGTAATCATTATAGATGTAAAATAGTTTTTTTTTTTAAATGAACCGCTTTAGGTATAAGTTACAAAATCGGTACAGATACGAATATTTATGCATATAGACATAAATCGGACAAGATGTTTGAACACAATTTAAAAAAATCTAAATATAGATATCAATATCCAAACCTTAAAGAAAAAAAGAGGAAAAAATTACTGACATTTTAACATGATGAAGATCAAAATCCGGCTAGGACGTTTGATAGGAATTGAACAATCCAATCATCTTATGCAAATAACGGCAAATGGACTTTAAAATAGCTTTTTTTCTATATCAATCTCTACGCCCTTCCCTCCGCCATTCCGGAATCTGAATTATTCACAAAGATTTTCAGAAGAATATTAAGAAAGAAAATTCAAGGGAGGGAAAGTAGGTTAGAGGTTATGCTCCGTAACATGGAGTAGGCTGCCTGTCAGCATTCTCTTGGCACTTAACCTAAATGTTTTAAGTCATATTTCAGGTAGCAGTAAATTTTTCTTAATGAAAAGTAATTAAGAGGGGGAATGGAGTGGGGGAGGCTCATTTGAATATCTTTGACGACTCTTTTAAACTGGCTCCTTAATCTCTAATCTAGGAGGCTAACTAAGCACTAAGCACAAACGACTAACATTCTCTTTAAAATCGTAGTAATCTCCCCCGTCCTTTTTTTTTTCACTTTTTGCCCGCCTATTATCTTGTCCGTTTAGCCGAGAACTTTACGAAACAGTATATTAAGCGCCGGATTAAAAGGTTTCCACTTCTCCCTTCACTCCCTCGAAAGTCGGAATTACAAGGCCTAAGTTCGGCACTGCTCTGTACACAGTTTTTTAATTTTTATTTTAGGATAATATAAAACCAGCAAAACTCTTGATGAGCTAAACTACTTATATCTCTGAAACTTCGAGTTTTATTTTCTCATAATTATTGCGTATTTATACAAATACTACTAAGAAATATATATGTTTTAAACAATTCAATCTCCAGGAAAATAATTAAATCTCTGGTAAGCTATCAATTAATGGGTACGAAAGTAGTATTAGAAATGGCCAAAACCGGTTAATACTTTTTAAGGCTTGAAGTAGCATTAAAACAAAGAAGACACTATTCCTTCAGTTGGGCCTAGGATCGGGTTAAGATATGAAAAGATCCTTAGCTATCCTGTCCTAGGGAAGGGATGTAAAATAGTTGCCCTGAACCCTTGTGGTGTTAGGAACTCGTTAAAGATCCTTTCATACCAATTATACCTGTAATGGCAAATTTTAGAACTCCCACTGTAGCATCGGACGATGAGCCAAAGGAGTAAAACATAAAAACTACGTAAAATGAAAAAACAGTGCCTTCATTAAAATCCAATGAATTCAATTTAAAGTTCACCAGTTATCAACCTTCAGGATAAAATATGTCTTTTTCATGTTGGACGGTGAGAAATAACTGCTATATTGAAATGAAGAATAAACTAAACAATATCTCTAGAAGAAAAAATCCTTTTATTTTCGAAGTATACATTTAAGAAAAATTTATTTCAGTGGTTTAACATCATCGACATTATATATCTGCAGCCCTGTTGTACAAGTTGTTAAGTCGGATATTGCCCAAAATGTGTTAATTGTACTTAGAGAAATGGGATCGTGTCATTCTTGTAGCCTGTGGCTTGAAATGGAGTTAGAACATAATCAATAACTGTATGCCAACTTATGTATTGAAGGGATGACATGATTTGTACAAAATTCGACTTAACCACTCATTCACCAGGGTTGCAGATATATTAACATCCAATTATCGGCCGTATTCGATTGTGCACCCCCTAAAAATGTAGCTAAGTTTCTCATCACTTATGTCATTTCTGTTTAAGAACCTCGAAGAATTGATTACTGTATTGCTTTATGTCATATAATCGGGCTTATACATATTTGATCATTCTATCATCCCTAATCTGTGTTATTGCCACGAAAGATTGTTTCGTTTCCTAAAATAGCATTTTTTACTGGCAAAAAAGAAGGCATAAAAAAAATTCGAGGCTTCGGGCAATAATAATTATAACTTATTAAATGTTATAATTTTACTAAAACAAGAGCTTCTAAAGGAGTAAAAATTATAATTATGCCGTCCTACGAAAGACACATTGAATGGGGTCTCGAGCCTGACAGGTGCACACAGGGGTATTTGACACCAAAAGTCGATCAAAATTTTTTTTATCTAAGTTTTGATACTATTTAATAACTTTAGTATAAAAGGGGTTAGAACCGTTAAAAAGGGATAAAAGAAACCAAGAAAAACATTAAACACAACATTTTTATATTTCATTAAAAAAAAAAAACTTCAAAATAGGTACATAATAATGGTATGACAGTACAATAATGTTAATAAACAATATTAATCTAAGAAATCATTCCATTCTTCTTCATCAGAAGTCATTTTATCTTTTAAGTTGTTGTCCTTAAATTGGGTACATGGGCCCCATGGGAACAACATTTCAATGGCTTCTTGCTTGAAAGACTTTGACATTTTTGGGGGTCTGGGCTTTATGCAGCTCAAATATGGATCAGATGTCAATAAAAGCCTATTCACAACATCCGTATTGCATTGAATGCGACAAAATTTTTTATCTTTTCCGGTATTGCCGAAAATGTTTGTTCCTTGCTTCTGCTGCCTCCTCTGACTAAATACCAATTGGTAGAAGAGCATGATCAATAATAATTGGACCACGTATTAATATTTTATGTAGCGTAGGTGACATTGAAAACCATGAGGACAGTTCGATGTACCTCTCAGTCGTTTCATGACAATAGGCAGCGAATTTTTTTAGAATATTTTTTGTGGCCACTAGATATCACTTCTATATTCGCAAATCTGTCGATAATGTTTCGGTCAATACCAGTTATGTTTGTAGATACCTCGGTGTTAGCAAAGAACCTCCTGCTGGTGTTTCCATCATTATAGTTGCCAAAAATAGAATTAGGCACATCCACTTTTAGTCCAAGTCAAATCTTGAAATTTTTTATGACGGCCCAAATTAGGTAAACATGGTTTTATAGGAATTTGATGGTTCCTTCCAACCGATCATGGTAATTCTTAAAAACATACACTTTCTGTCCTCTTAGCAGCCTGGCATTTTGATTTCATATTCGATTTGAGTCTTGAAAACTTTTGCTGAAACTGCTGCAGTTGTTCCTATGAGAGTGTCGGTTGTTTTACAATATTTTCCTCGACTAATTCCAACTTCTGTGCAAATTCCATTCTTATACAGTCTTTAGCCATCTTATAAACAGCTTATTGGACATGATCTTTAATCTAGGATCCAGAGGAGCCTATAACAAGTGAAATTTAAAAAGTAAAAGAGTGAAAATAATAAATTACCTCGTTTGGTCCTACAACAACTGACTGTTTGTTCATTCAATGTATGTTTTGGCACTTTTTGGCTCCTAGTTTTTGATAAAACTGGGAAACAACACTCTAACGTTAAGGAAAAGTCAAAAATCAAACCCGAATTATCCGATCAAAGATACTTATCCGAATTAGCAATATTATGAAGTCCCACTGTAGCATCATCCGATTAGTCTTAGCACCTTAAAGTGGCCTTAAATGAATAAAATAATTTTATCTTTTCCTTTAAAAAAAAACCTATCACTATAACCCTTGTAATGAATTCCAAGACCTTGAACGGGTCTGGAGTTCATTACATGCTATAGACTGTACCGTTTAATGGACAACGGTTGTGCAGGAAATTGATTTGTCCTAGATTACGCTCAACCGCCAGATTCCCCCCACTTATTGTGGACACCCACTTTATAGAGGCTGGGTGAGCCCCAAGAGGGTCCTCGATCCCATATGATATATCTTTGGCTGCTAACAGATTTTCTCTTTTCCTATGCCTAAACAAAATAGTTTGGCATTTTAAGGAACATTTCGAAGAAAATGCTTTATCCTTATATCCTTAGTGTATAGTATCAGTGCATTTATTTTTTTGCTATTCTACTAAACTCAACTTTTCTAAAATATGGTTTTATTTATTGCTAAATTCAATCACTTACTTATTACTGATGGGGTAGACCTGCCAAATACTTCCATCAGGTTCGACCTAATTCGAATCCTGTCAGTAGGATCGAATGACGAAGGATTGGGAGTTTCGTCCATTGCGCGTTAGATCAGCTAATTAGCATTCCTGAACGGGGCGTGGGAACCGAGGCCTGAGCCAGCGCAAGATAAACAGCCGCCTTAACTAGCTGTTCACGTGTCCTCGTCCTCCTCTCTCTCCCTCCTGCCTCTCTCTCCACAATATACCAAGTAGTTGTTGTTCGTCAAAAAGTAAATATTGCCCTAATTGCTTCTAACTAACCACTTGAGGTGTCGGGAACAAACAGACAGGAGACTTCTTCACCCTTAAAGTCAAACAGTTGTTCCTTCATCGAATGTTGGCCCACGTGCGGGGGATGCAAGTTATTCAAGAGGAAAAGGGCGAAATAATCTTTGCTGCTATTTAGATAGCGTTCTACAGCTCCTTATCTAGGCATAATTATGTACGTTTTATATAAATAGTAATTCAAAGAAGACTAAAAAAGACACCAGGACAACTCAACTAAATCTAGCTATTTATAGCTGAATATATCAATGTGAAAAACAGAACTAAAATTACGTAATATAAAGCTCTAAAGAGACTTGAAACACATGTTTAGACATTGCTTGAAAATTGTCAACCAAAAAGCTTTAAGTCTTCAAAGTGAAATATGAAAACCAAAATTACAAAATTTCGACCATCTTCAGGTTATATAAATAAAAAAATAAAAAACCGATTCAAGCACATCTAACTTCAAAATCCAGCAAGCAATCTAACGCTAACCACCTAATATAAACATCGGTTATATCTGCAGTGCCAGTGAATAAGTGGTCGCATTTTGTTCAAAATGAGTTAATTGTACTGAGGAGGTGTATCATTTTCGCAGTTTTGGGCTTCTAATGAAGACATTATATAATCGACAACTCCATTTCAAGCCAAGACTTGACTTCGTCACTCATGCACTGAGGTTATAACACGATTAACTCGGTTAATTTTGGAGAAAAAAAATTCGTCATAACAACATATTCACCAGAGCTGCAGATATTTAATGACATTAACTTTAAGTTAATGACGTTATTAAGTATCTGCTTAAATTTATTGGAAGTATAATAGCTACTAAGTTTTATTATAGAGGTAAAATTACATAAGGTGGCTCAGTGGTAGAGCACTGAGTTGCCATACAGGAAATCCTGGTTCAAATCCCGTGGCGGGCAAGACTTTTATTTAGTCTGTTTGCAGCTGGAGATGGGTCATATAGGATTTAGGACCCTCCTGGGGCTCACCCAGCCTCTATGAACTATTATAAAAATAGGGTACCCAAAATAAGACAAATCTGACGGTTTTGCGTGACCTAGGACAAGTCACCTCCTTGCAGAACCCTTGTCTATGAAACAGTACAGTATCTACCATATATATATATATATATATATATATATATATATATATATATATATATAAATATGATGTAAGGATTTTTTTGGAAAAAAGTTATACTTGGTTAAGTATTAATAAGTGAGCCTAAAGTAATAATTCAATACAATGTATTGAATGTGAAAATCTAAAGAGAACAAAACTGCGTAGAACGATATTGGTAAAATACGTTTGACGATATGCACTGATTTTGAATGAATCTCGAACAATTTGTTTTCCTCATCTGAAAACATCGGCGATATTTGCGTGGTCCTTGAACGGTAAATTTTGGTTGAAATTATTTAATTATATCTAATAAAAAATAATGATTTAATAACAGAAAAATAAAATTAAATTAGATCATTGATAATTACAAATGCTTATAATATTTACAAAATTAATTTTGTAGTAAAATACGAAATAATGTTGGCTAAAGACTTCCTTTGAAGTCCTATACAGCCCGATATCTTTTTTTTAATTAATTAATTAGTATTTTCTTTGATGCCAACAGCACGCGGTCTTCCCAGGCGGTCACCCATCCAAGTACTAACCCCGCCCGACGTTGCTTAACATCGGTGATCGGACGGGAACCGGTGTGTTCAACGTGGTATGGCCGTTGGCAGAAATAAGTTTGCTATGTTCTTAATATTAAAATGGTAGAGAGTCACCCCTTCACTGTATCAGGTATACAATCCCGCAGCGCTGATGTGTTGGTGCGGTACTGTAGCATAGCCCCTTTTAGTTGGGAGACCATCCGTAAGTTTATTATTTTTATTTTTATTTTGAAGAGAAGAGATTTGCCCCCAGCCGGGATTCGAACCCGGATCTCCACCTCACCGTAGCAACGCTATAACCATTTGAGCCACCGGGGTCGTTGCCTTCCTAGAACAAATCTGTTCTCTTCTGTTTTCCTTTATATTTTTACTTTAAATATGAATTTATTGAATGGTAAACATCCAACTTTATTCACTAAAATTGGAGGTAACTCCATAACAATTTGCGACAAGTAAAAACCAATTCAAAAGAGACAAATTTAACAAGGATCAGTAGAATTACCCCACAAACTATTTGTTTTTATGTTTTAAAATATTATTTAAGTATACGTTATTATTATAATATTATTAGAACCGATTTGTTTATTTATTCATAGCTCTGACATGAACGGCAGCAAAGTATTAAAAATAAATCATAAAGTTACCCTCAAGATACTTCACATCCAACATAATTACTTTATTTAATTCAATTGTGATACGCTGTTTCAGAATTAATTATTTATTTTTACTTTTTTCCTATCTGGTCCGGTTAAGGTAGCAAATAAATTATTGGAGACATTTGACTCCACATCGACAGATGATAGGAGTTTCCATTGTCAGTTAGAAACTAATTTCCCCCAGGAAATTACCATGTTCACTCAAGTATTAGGGAATTCACTATAGCCTGATAATGGGAGCTCCATTTCGGTCTCAATTTTTATTCCCCTTGATTTAGACATTTTCAATAACGAAAATACAAAAAAGAAAATCTTCCTGCAACGGTCTGAAAAACAAAATCACTGTAAAAAAAAAAATATTGTCTTTCTCTTGCATTCAAAACAACCCTATGTATTTCATTTAATAGCCATCTACGGAATAGAAAGAGGTAAAAGGTATCTGTTATATTTTAGCACTCGTCAAATAGCATTTAAGTTTTAATAATAAATAAACTTTATATAACTTTCTCAAATAAAGTCTGTAAGTTACAGATATGGAACTTTAAATTATATTATTTAATATAATTATATTATTTAATATATTTTAACTTTAAATTATTTATATTTGTCCAGTCTTTTATAGCTAATATTTAAAAAAAAAAAAATTGGAACTTTAACCATAAAAACTCTTTTTTCTTGCTGATTATAGCAGGGAAAGTTGTAATCTAGCCAAGACCCCATTACTTCTTTACGAACGTATTTTTCTTTTTTGAAAATTGAGACTTTATACAAATTTAATTAAAAAAAGTGACCAAAATTCTTCATTACAGCTTATATACCTCATTATCATGACAGGTTAAATGAAAATTAATTCTCTCTCAAAATTGGATCTATTTCCAACAGCTCAAACACATGGAGATGTACTCTTTTTTCTTTAGATCAATTATGAAATTTTTTCCCGATTTTTCGGGAAGAGTTTACTCTATACTCTATTTTTATACACCAACCTAATTCAATATTTTACAATCGTGAAAATATTTCGGTGGGGAAGTGTTGGAATCATCTTCCTTGAAAAATATTGAAATTAGAGAAGCTAAATTTTGAAAAAGAAAAATAGTTCCAGAACATCTTAGACTCGTTAAAAATCATGTATCATGACATATTGAACATATGATTTTTTTTTAATTCATGTTCAAATTTTACTTTATATTCCCATTAAGATATTTATATCGTCCGATATTTTGAGCTATGAATATGACGGGAAGAAGAAAAAATAATTCGGTAATTATTTCCATTAATCTGGAACTTTTCCATTGAGCATATAGAAAATAGCGTATTTTCTTTATTTTTTCGCCTTTTTTATGTACCAATAAACCAGTACGTCTTCCTCACTTGAGCTCATTTTTTAAACTAAAATGTTGAAAACTGTGAACCAAATTTTTTCGATCAGGTCATACTGATTAATCGAATGCAGCTATTGAAACTACTTTGTCATAAATCGTCGTAGAATATTACTTTCAATAAATTGTTTATCTTATATCGCCTCAATATGAAGGCCTTAGTACCCCTAAACGAGACCAGTGATGGACTATGTCGCAATGACCTGGGCGTAAGGTCCGCCCAACCATACGTCTACTCAATCGGTTGTCGGACAGTAAAAAAAAAAAACCTTAAAAAGGGCAGGCCAAGAACATTCCAAAGAATTAAATTCAAGAGTTGACAACATTGAAAAATTCCAGCAATTCTTCGAGCCTGATATATGAGGCAGGGAAGCAAAGAAAATTAAAAAGAATGGTAGAGAATTTTCAGGTAACTATTTCTCTTCATTCTGGGCGGAAGGCACAAGGGAGGGTGTGAGTAATTTTTTAGCAGCCTCTTCTTCCAACTCAGGAGCAGTTGCTAGAGCGTCGTCACTTTATGGATCCATAAAATCTTTGCTGCTCCTTAATGATACGGCTCATCAGCGTGGCGCATCTTAAATGCTCAGAGTAATAAAGATATTTAATTTTCATTTTAAATTTGTATTCTGCCGTTGTATGTCTAAAACCTTCATAAGAAGTACTTCTTATGGCTGAGATGGAAAAATGATATTTAGCCCGCTTTTGTTAGTCTCCATCATGATATATTGGTCTATTTAATATTGCTCATATAATATTATGATATGAATAAATCAAATAATAATTAAAGAATACATCACAGCTAAAATATGTAATTCAGATATTAAAATATCGGTTATATTAGGAATAACGAGTATAGAATTAGCAAATGAATTGAACAAGGAGTAGTGTTGAGAGTTGTTTATTGATAATTCCAAATTAATATTTTGAGGTTCTAATTAAAAGCCAGCTGTTCTTGTTTTAAAATTTGTGCATTATCAAAATTGGTTAAAAGGAAATAAAAACATTCATTAAATAAATACAGATATACGCAAGTGAGGACATATTAAGGGTATATCGTAAAATTAAAAAAAAAAAACAATTACGAAAGATTAAATATGCGTAATTAACCAAATAACAGTAACTAAACGGAGAATGATTTAATAAATAATTTTTAAGCCATTTATACATTATATACATTTATATATTATATACATTATGAGGTTTTGAAAAAATAAATTCAATAGATATTAATATTGACAATAAACTGTATAGCACCCATTTAAATATTTAAAACAATTTAGATAACTTTTATTTTGATATACAACGAAAATTTTATATAAAAAAGCATTATTACTATTTTCTCCGAAATATTTTAATGATGTACTTAATATATTTATAAAAAAATTTACGTGCGTTTAAGAATGTTCCATGCAAGATATCGAAACCGTTCGTCTTTTCGGAAAAATCGTAAAAAAAAATTTTATGGAATATTCAATTATAATTTTGAATAATAGAATAAATCAATCCTTTGAAATTAAATTACGAGGATGCTCTATAATGTGATATATAAACGAGTTTTGAGCTTCTGTTAACAATAAATGTTATTTTCTTAACAATTGCAAGTGTAAATATTTTCTGGTCAGTTTATTTACATTAATGGTTGACGCAATTTCGTCTTTTCAGATCAATAAAGCATAAAATATAAATTTGATATAAAAAATTCATATATAAATATCATATTTGTATCCTTATAATTATATGAGAAAAGTACACATAAAATTAATTATTATATCAAAATAAATGTATTTATTAATTAAGTTTACCGAAAAATAAGATGGGTACTACAGTTAGCTACTATAAAAATATATTATTCAGCAAGCCCAAGCACATATTGACGTCGAATCCATTACGTTGGACATCAAATATCAGTTACGTTGTGATCAGAATCAAGCTAGTTGTCGGGTACGTATAGAATATATTAATGACTATGTTAAATTACATTGTATGTGCTCATATAGAATAAATTCATTGAACCATGATATATATATATATATATATATATATATATATATATATATATATATATATATATATATATAGGCGATGGAAAAAATAAAAACCTCAACAAAAGAAAATATTATAAATCGTGTGCCAATATGCATAAAATTTGCTCGAAAAAACCTCACCCCTGGAGACAAAAACTTACCGACGAAGATTGATGGAAAGTAATGAGAAAGTTTCGCATTTTATTCAAAACAAAATAAATAAGTAAATTTAATCAATAAAAGTTTAGACTTGGGTTGCTCCTAAGTTGTTTTTATCCGGAAAACAAGTTACTACTTCCTGTCCTGAAAAAAAAAGAGTTTCTAACAAATGAGATCTGAACTCAAAGTGAGTTAAGAGGCCTTCTGGCACGACTGGTATTTTAGTAAGCATATTATAAGTTGAAAGTCTGAATTTTTTTTTGTAGTTTTTGTTTGTATGTTTGTAATTTTAATTCACTGAATATTTAACTCCGTTGAAATTGTGTTTGTTTATTTGTTTAACTTCACTTTATGCTGCTATGGCTATTCGGAAGATGCTACAGTGGGATTCCTAAATTTTACCTATCCATGAATAATTAGGACAGGGATCTTAAACGAGTATTAGACATCGCACATGCTCGGGACGACATATTATGTCTCTTCAAGTACGCCATTAACAAAGCTATATAACTCACACCTATGATCACGTGCTGAGATGCAAACCCGCGACCTACGGCAAATAAGGTTATAGTAATCACTATCCCACGATAAATAGATGGTCAGCATTAATGTATTAGTTTTAATATTAACGAAAGAAATTAAGGAAGATAAATTGGCCGTTGAAAGAGTTTAAGGAGGATAAAGTTGTAGCTAATAATGATCAAAATTAATTAAATTAACATATAAATTAATTTATATAGATTGAAAGGAAATTTATTTAAGACCAAATTGGCTGCTCTTTCATAGTTAACTATCCTAAGGATCAATTTCAGTCAGTTCTACAAATAGTAGCGTTCTGAATAATGAACAAACTGCGACGAGAGGTTGGAAGCTACTAAGCCTTAATGCATTATTTAAAACTAAAATAAACGAGGCAGAAGTTGGTTAGAGCCAGGGGAAGCGCGGTAATGGTCTGTGAAATATGACGTCGTTGAAGACCCCTTTAAACAGAGGTCCTCGTCGAGAGTTTTAAAGCCGTAAGCCAGGGTTTAGTCCCGTCAAATCGAGGAAAAATAATACCAAAGTTACCATTATATGCAAGAGCTTACAACAAAACTCCCATATAAATGGTCTATCTCCTTTCTGTCGTTTTTTCGCGGAAAAACGGACCGATTTGTCTGAAGTGCGAATACAACAGATCTCGTGTATTATAAAATACATGATACTCAGAATTCGGCAATGTCATCCTCCATTTCAGTTTAAAATTGTGACTGGTCAAAGGCTTACATTTTACAATTTATAAAGGTAAAGACAATTTTATTACGGGAAAGATCCTTTATTACCAAAGTAATAAAAACATTATATTATTCTTTTTTATGAATTTATATCAATGACTAACAATAAAGATGACTTCTTACATTGTCGTAAATCACTAAAAATGTATGTAGAGTACCGGTAATATAATATAGTGGAGAGAGAATCGTTGACTTTTTTCGATTCACTTTTTTCGACGAAAAATGATTATTTGTCCGTGATAAAAATTATTTAAAATTTTTAGAGAGCTATTACAATTATTAATTTTTTTCATTTTTGAAAGTGAGGGAGATGTGTAGCTCATTGTGCGCTGTTAGTTGCTATACTAAGGGTCCAGGGTTTAAATCCATCTATGGAAATAATTTGTTTATATGATCTTTTGACAATCGCAGGTGGATCCTGTGGGATCTTAATAAATTAATTGTGGGATCTACAAACCTTTTGGGGGTTCACCCAACCTATTGAAGTGGGTACCCTAATAGGGGAAAAACAGGGCGACTGAGCATGATCTCGGCCAAAATCACTTCACTGTATAAAGGATGAACTAGAAATATGCACAATCTCTACAATGTATGAGATCCAAGACCCTTCGTCGATTGTAGTGTTACGGATTTGTTTTGTTTTTATGAACAAATATAACCATAAATAAACAACGGGCAGAATAATTACGTTCCATCGATAGCACAGGCCAACAAAAAAAATGTTTTTGAAAACTTTTTTAACTTTAATAGTTGATCTCTGTAGATTTTTATGTGCTGAATCTAAATCTGGCCTAAGTTTTTTTTTTGTATCACCCATAGTTTTCCAGCAATATGCTATGCTATGTTTTATATAGTATAAACCCCTATACGGTATACGGGGCCAACAGTAGTCCACCATCATGTTGGTGTTCCACCGGCCCTGGTAGCGCTGTTCCTCCAGTCTTCCTTTTTTTATTCAATACCAAACTCATTCATCACACCTGGAATTTCTGAGCAGTACACTAAATCACCTTCTTGTTCAAAAACCTGGAAAATTGTTGCTCTCTTCCTGTACACATATATGCTGGTTCCAACCGCCAACAAGTTCTTTCTTTTAGTCTAGAGCCAAGCAATTCAGATTTTCTTTCGTTCAGCCAAGATCCCTAACCAAGTCGTTAAGCTCGATTTGAGTAAACAGTTTAGGCTCTACATTTTCTGTAAAACATTGGAATTCTTCATCATCTTGTTCATTTAACTCCGATTGTACATCAGAAAATACTTCCGTTGGAATAGAGTTTGAATCATCTGGTGGTTCAGGGACCGGTAAATCTACACCGTGCCCTATTGGTCGGATGGCGGACGAAAGGTTAGGGTAGCTTATTACCTTCTTGTTTTTTGAATTATGACCAGTAATATCGACACTGTAAAAGTAGCAATCATCGGTATGATTTCTTGGCTTCCTCCATATCATAGGAACAACAAATTTAAAGTTTTTTTTTCTCCTTTTTTGACCATTTTCTTAGATCTTCGACACATACTTAACATACCTTAGGCTACACCTACATTGGATCCGATTTGGTGCGACGTGATTCTATCACATACGATGCTGGGGTGTATACATTATACATATTTTACTATACATTATAGTAAAATATAAATGTATTAAAAATAATTAATAAATAAACTTAATTTTATAAATTTAAAGAACCAAATGTTATAACTCTCGATATATTTCAGTCATTTGGTTTGCTAGCGACGTCTCATCGTATCACAACGGATCCAATGTAGGTGTAGCCTTATGCGGGGCCCAAGATTTGTCCTGATCATCAAGTTTAGTTCCAAAGTATGATAGATAAATCTTTTTGACAAGGTCTGTAATGTTTCGTTGGTGTTTTTTAATCACAAACATAATAAAAACTGTCAGCAGAGTTTTTACAACCGCGATTAGATATTGAACTGAGGACATGTACAGGAAACGTGAAAGTGAGGTTAGGTTGACAGTAAAAAAACATCAACTGTTAACAGAAAAAAGAATCAACCTTTTTTGGCCAGCAAATGTGTTTCAGCAGTGCTAACTTCATCCCCACCAATGGACCTAGTTTTTCAGTTATTTATTTTAAATATTAAAGCTGTTAAATTATTTAAAAATCGCTTAATTTAATAAATTTAACTATAAAATGTGAAAAAATTATGGGTGATACAGCTTTTATAATATCATATTTGGATTCAGCACCCTAAAAACTATTTAAAAACAATTTTTTTCAACGTTGACCTGTGTAATATTAAAACAAAATCTCTATAACTTGACCTTCATTGATAATATGGAGAGGACGTTATACCATCCAACTGGCTCTTGGATATCTTGTTCGAAAGTTGTCACCTCCATTTCTGCAAAAGGCAGCATTGTCTTGCCCGTCGAAGAGCCCCTCCATTATGCTGTCAGTCTCATTAGGGTGACACGCGTATCTCTCGCCATTTCGCATCTCATCTTCTTCAAATAGTGGCGAATGTTTTATCTGTCCGCTATATAACTCCCGTCAAAACTTACAAACCACCATTTCCACTATCATAGTTTTAAAACTTAAGTAATTTTATAGAGTAAAAGAACGTCATTTTGGAGATAAGGTTTAAAAAGTCATGAATGTAAAGTAAAATATAAAAGTCTGATTAAAATTTTGAGGCTCTCCTTTTTGAGATAACTCTTAAGATATTCATTTAAATTATGTGCTGTAAAGTATTATGATAATGTGCATGAGCTATTTTATTGGATAAGAATTAATACCATAACCAATTTTTTAAAAGATATAATGGGTATGGGGAGGCTTAGAGAGCTTCGGTGAGGGGAAGGGAGTTTCTGTCACTGAGGTTCAGCTGTCAAATATTTTATAAGATCTTTCATTGTTTTTCAAACACAAAAGCCACATTTCAAGCCCAAATGTAGCAATAATAACTGCAATAGAATGCAAAGATATAACAGTAAGAGCCAATTAGGTCATAGAGAGGGCAAAGGGTGAGTGAAGCGATCTGGGTAGGGGGAGGGGGGAAAGCCACCTCTGAGCGGCTGGCCCAAGGCGAAATTCATCCAGGTTGGGTTCAAAATTGTCAGATAACATAATTTATCGTAGCCTAAATCAATCTTAAAACTCTCTAGATTTGGAATAAGAGCCTCTGACTTACTTTACAATAAAAAATTTGGTTGTGTATTATTTAGAATATGATCTTGAAATTGAATTACAGTAAATTGAAATAGTTTATTGAATTATTTCACAATTTAGTCAACAATTCCTGTTATAAAATGATAAACAGAAGAGAAAAAAAGTTAACTGGAAGATAGATCAGACGACTTATAGAAACGATGGAGGTAGAAAAAACTCTTCTCATTAACTGAAAAAGACGAATTGTTTTCATTTTCAATCCATTTATGAAAATAAATTCGTCTCTCTTTTGTTCGATCCAGTAGACTTCTATTTATACTTGGTACTGTCTTGTTCTTAAACAAAACCCAATTTACCTCATGATCGTATATATTTGGATATGTTTAGTGTAGGTATTTTCCCAATAGTTAAAGGAATGGTCCTTATTTTTTTTAATTATAATTCACTTTGAATATTTCATTCTATTGTAAAATTATAAAACAAAACGTTATATCACGCTGACAATATTTAGCATAAGTGTGATTTCAATTATTTTTTTAATTTAGAAATTTCGGAGAAGTTCGTCCCTTACATTCAATTTTAAACTTTTATAATTTTCTTAAAATGGCTATGACGATTTTTTTTTTGGAATTCATTATTGTCCACGTAATCCTAAATGAATTAAAGTTTGAATTAAAGGCCTTAAAAGCAAATATTTAATACTGTGTCTTCTTAACAACCATATTAGTCCAGGATCCATGGTCCATTTTTTCACTTGATCAGTATCAAGCTGAATCTTCGTGAATAGCTTCGTTTCGATGAAACACCCAACAACTTCATGTGCGAAAATTCTCGATTGTGGTAGCTAAAAGAGGTAGCAAGGATAAAATATGTCGATTTGATGATTCTCAAAAATTTATTACTAACTGTTTTTGTTTATTTGTTAAATAATTATCTAAATTATTTGAAAAAATATTTGTCCTATAAAATGTATGGTTTGATCAAAGAGTCCCCTCCTTCCAATATGTATCAATAACGAAGTTAAAAAAGAAGAAAAAAAAAAAAAAAAAAGCTGGTTAGTAATCATTTTTGATGACCTCGTTATCGATACACGTTGGAAGGAGGGGACTCTTTGATAAAACCATACATTTTATAGGACAAATATTTTTTCAAATAATTTAGATAATTATCTTGAGATTTAACAAAAGAAATCCCAGTTAGTATACATTTTTGAGAATCATGAAATCGACATATTTTATCCTTGCTACCTCTGTTAGCCACCACAATTGAGAATTTTCCCACAGGAATTTGTTGGGCGTCTCGTCAAAACGAAGCTATTCACGAAGATTCAAGCGCAAAAATGAACCATGGATCCTCCTGGACTATATATTTAATATTATTAAAAGGAATATAACTAAGGCATAATATTAGTTATTTTATTATTAGACTATTATTAAGCAAAGTAATTACATAATGGAATAGGATTTTGAAACAAAAATCTTGGATAAATTAAGAATTTTTCAACATTGAAAACCTATTCGAGAACAATGGGATAGTTACAAACAGGTCCTATCATTCGTTACAAATTTAATCCTATCATATACAACTGTATATAATAAGGAAAGTAGGAATTATTTATTTATTATTATTATTTTTATATATGATATTACAGCAATTTTCAATTCCTCCGATGTCGAGTTCGATCTACTAATCTTCTTGTGTAGAGTTACTAATACTCCGTATGCCACTTTTTTCACTATTAAGTGCAATGTACAAGCCTGTAGTATTCTCGTCGCCTATACTTTCCAGATCCGGTTTGAGTATTGAACCATGTAGATATCTCACATTATTATCATCCAAAAGTCAAATTTTTGTATCGAAAGGCAGATTCTTTCTATCTTAAATTCATAAAGCTAATTATTTTTATTAATTAAATACACCTACATATCAGATAGGTTTTATAGTAGTTAATAAAGTATTATAACAAAAAAATTAAAGTAATATCATTTCTGAATATAATCGCAGTTGATACGACTATTGTTAAGTAAATATTATCTATACAATAGCCTGCCATGTGAGAGTTATGGTCCAGAGATATATTTCCTGCTGGTCAGAGAATAATCCGAGTTGGGATATCTGCGACATTAGCCGGAGAGGAGGAAGTTTGTACATGTTTATCTGAAACCTGGACCTCTCTACTCCAGAGAAGAGATAGGTAAGTTGGAACTGGCTGAGGAGGTAATGGCACCGAGGCTAACTTACCTCGGCGCAGTTTTTGCTAACTTTAATTCACCGTCGGCCACTATCTTCGCTCCAAACCCCCGCCTCCTCTATCGATTAGTTCCTCTGCGGTCTGCCAGCCGATAGCGAACTACCAAGGGTCTTCCTTAATATCGTATAAAAACGTATATTATAATTACAGAAGTAATCCAAACTAAATAAAAGTGGAGTAAACACGATTCGTAAGACGATAAATGAAAACTGCAAAAAAACAATGATAATAGAAGAAATGAATGTACCTGGAAACGTAAAAGATGCAAAATACATTTTTCAAAGTTTTGTAAGAAAACGTGTCAATTACGTTGAGATCATTGTAACAGGTGTGACAACATGTGAGACTGATTACAATGTTAGGATTTTTTCAGTATTATTGAACCTCAGTTGTAATAATCACAGGATGGCATCCGAATAAATCAGATCAATGGATCGTAACGTTTCCTGAGAACATTGTTTGGGAAAGTGAGCATATCACATGATTAAGAGAGTGTGAACATATCACAGGATTGAGAGAGAAGCGCTGGGATCTCCTAGAGCTATAATTTTTTCATGATAACTTGATATACAAGCTCGAGATGAAGTAATTAATATTTACACATTTTAATATTTAGATATTTACTTGTTATATTATTGTAATATAGTTGTAAATATCAATAAATAAATAATAAAAAAAATAAAATATATTTAGATAGAGAAAAAAAGTGTTAACTGTATATTACTGTGGGTGACTTCAATGCAAAGATAGGGGAATAAACAATACTAAAGTATTATTTAAAATAGGCTGCTGAGTCAAGTATTTGATCACCTTCAATGAATTATGGAAACATGGATAGAAGAAAAATGAAGAGATCCCGAAAATAGCAGAAAATATAATAGGTGCATAAGGACTTGTAAATCAATTTAGTTAACTTCATCACCCCAATTGTGCCAGTCCTGTCGGGCTCGCGCCAACAGCATCATCAGGTCCAGAGTTTTACCTCTTTCCTTTCTCAACTTGCGAACATATTCTTGGTCATACTCGTGGTCTTGTGCCTGGAGGTCTAGATGCGAACATCTTCCTTGGGTCTCGATCATGACTCATTTGGCGAATGTGTCCGAACCACCTCACCTACCGTTGCTGCAAGGAATCTTTGAACCCGGGGATTCCCAAGTCTTCCGCTACATTTCTTACCCGGTCTCTTCTTGTTTTGCCAGCGGCTCTGGTGAAGTATTTCATTTCCACTGCGGTAAGTCGAGTTATATGCTTCTCTATTGCGACCCAACTCTCTCATTCTTATGTAAGGTAGGGAGAAATACAACTTTATAAATATGGAGTTTAACTTTTTTACTTTTACTTAGCATAGCACCAATAAACAAATAATTACTTTATGTTATACACATCATTGTAACAAATAATTATAAATAATGTAAAAGCTATGTTATATTTCGTGGTATTTTATGCATGCATAATACTTTAAATATATGTCGGTAAAACAAATATTCTTCATCAGAATAGAGAACAAAGAGACTTAGCTTTGTTTAAAATACAATGGCTATTGGAGAGACAAAAGGTAATAGAAATAAACGTTTGTACACAGGCAATTATCCCGTGAAATGGGAAGATTTGTTCCATAAAATGAGAGTGTTCTTAAATTGGGCCTGAGACGATGCCTAGATGGAGCGGGGATGAATGGAGGGAAGGGGGAGTATGGTTGGGAGAGAGGGGGGGGGGACTTGAGGGAGAAGAGGGGAAGTGGGGCCATTGAAATGCAAAGTGACGGGAAACTTCGTTAGTGCAGGTGGAGCGTCCTCAGTTATTGAAAGAAATTCAACTAACCGTTAAGAACTCTTTAAGAGCCCTACTCTCAGCATCTATATTATATATTAATGGTATATGCTTTTCTGCATTTACCATTTCTATTTGTTTATGCCAAAACTTCTATATACAGACACTTGAGACGTCTCGTGTATACATTACTTTTTTTAATGATTTGCCAGACACTAAATAAATATTAAACATCGTATCCATCCTTAAGATATTTACAGACTGTTCCACTATACATTAAAGCAGTAAAAATAAACCAAAAAAACAAAACAACTTGAACAACTACAAGTCATGAAGGGTCTTGGGTTCGATTTATGATGGAGACTGTGTCTAGGACAACAGTTCTTCACGGAGATGATTTGTCTGAGCTCATGCTCAACCCCCAGGATTTCCCCAATTAAAAGTATCCATTTTATAGAGGCTGGATGAGCCCAGGAGGGTCGTCAGATCGCACAGGGTCCAATCACTGCTGTTAACAGATTAAATTATGTATCTGCCACAGCAGGATTTGAACCCGAAACCTTCAACAAATCAGCCCAAAGCTCTACCCACTAAGCTGCCATTATTAGGTTTAAATCGTCAGAAAAAGAAAAAAATCTGAGGCTAGTCAGGACAGTCCATTTCCCTTCACATGGAAGTAGCGATAATTTAATTCGGTCAAAGCCTGTAACAGCTGTCATTTGTAACAAATTCATAACCCGAATCCAGCACAAGTTCTCTCTGACTCCGGGCCATTTAAAAAAAAAAAGAAGTTGAAAACTCTGAATTTCAGTGCAGATATTTAACCCAGTTAAAATCTATGTTTATTTATGTCCCAACACATGTCTCGGCCGATGGAATGGGTTGTTTCAGAAACCACACGATTAGACTTTTATAAATCAAAACGTTCTTGGTCAAAATCGAATAACTCCGAAATTTCCAAAACTGACTTTTTCACATTTTTCGCTAGTTTGGTCAAGCAATTTTGGAAAAGACACCTCACCGCCTTATTTCTCATGGTTTAAGCCCGTTTCAGAACCTCAAGTTTCGGGTTCATACAGCATGCGACTTGAGAAGAATGTGATAAATTCAATTTTTGAAATACGGAGTTATCAGCTTTTGATCATGAGGGTCCCAATTAAAGGTGAAAAAATCATCCATAAGCTTTTCTCCGTTGGTTTGTCGCTGTTTTTAAATATTTTCACTTTTTATATATAAGTGTTGCTGTGTATCGTACAGGCTATATTAGTGTTTAGAAGTGATACGTTAAAATATGAATAGTCGGAAAAGACGGTTACAAAAACATGGTCACGTGGGCAGGAAGCAGTAGAACGCAGGAGGGGGTACACCTGCACAAAAGGGTATAGAGAAAAGGGACCTTAGGGCGTAACAGTCTTAGGCCATTCATGACATACCTAAAGATATTATGTAACAAAATACTTTACACTGTAGAGTGAAATGAGATGAAAACTGAACCTATTTAGGATTAGACAATCATTATACCCACATACAGAAAAGGAAGATGTGATGTACATTTAATTTAACAATATCATCACTATTTCGAAAAATAAATTAAGGATCGTTTCAAGAATACACTGGCAAAGCAATATTTTAATAAAATTATAATTTAAGATATACCATCAGGAGGGATTAATCGATAATGCTCCCAGTTTCTCTCAATGCAAATGCAGATCAAAGGACGGTTTATGCAGGTAGCGTATTAGCAATAATAGTCTATACTAAATTGACTTGCCCCCAACTACGAAGCCATTAAGCGTATATTCAATACATTCAGCTGAAATCTCATAGTTAATAAGTATGAGAATGTTTAAATAAAACGCTGTTCTAAGTTCATCGATTTCGGTAAAAAATACGAAATGGTAAGTTAAAATATTTAAGGAAGGACGGCATAACTAAGGCATTGTTCCCCCTTTAAAAAACACTAGGGCCACCTGCCGGGCTACGAATCCGCAATCTTGGGATTAGTGGGTTAATATGTTAACCAGAGATGTAACTACCACTGCATCGTTTAATTAGCTATAGCAGCATGCGTGACGTTAAATAGAACAAACAAACGGTAAAAGATTTATATTCAACTTTAGCAACTGCTGTTTTAAGGATTACATAAATGCAATATGATGTAAACTATTTTCTACTTATTCAATTATTGAAGTTCCAGTTCAAGTAACCTACAAAGAGAACTCGCACTCTTTCTGCTCTCATTCATTTCTAAGCCGCACGTATCCCTTTAATCCTCACCATTGAAAGAGAAAATGTCAACCCTCGAAAACGTATTATATATTTTTTGTCAAGGGATAAACTGGGCTTTGTAGTTGGGAAGACAATGGAAGTGAAAGAGGGCTGGTGTGGTGGAGGGAAATGGCAACCGTGGAGGCAAAGGAGCGACCGGACAATGAAGGAGGTGCAGTAATGGCAGGTTCGATCCTCGTCCCCATTCTCAGCCTCAATAACCTCCCCCCCCTTCGTCTTGGATCAAGAGCCTTTGATTGATATGTTATTTCATAGCGGATCGACAGCTGTGTTTACCCGTGGCTCTCCATTGTCGTGGGGTTATTGTTGCGTTTGGAACATATAATCCATAGCTGCATTGTAAAGGCCAAGCATCTTCCCGGTCCGCCGGCTCAATGGATCCAGCCCCGCTGTTTCTACAATAGCCCCTTGTAGCCACGTTTCAATTAATCCCCATCTTCCTATAATGAATCAGGTCCTTTGACGAAGCGTTGTTTGTATTTTAGGTTTAGAATTTCAATTCACCCATCTAATTTGACATCGTCCAGGCAAAAACACAAATATAAGTAGCTGATTATCAACTCCCACACTGGAACATAACAACCATTAACTCAACACAAATGATCAAAAACTCAAAAAGAGCCATAAGCAAAAAGTGGATCCCTTAGTCTCCAAAATATTGGAAAAACTAACCAGTTAACGTATCATTAATTCAGTCATCTCAAGGCGTACACCAAAAGTAAAATGACACCAAAGAAGATTTAGAACAGCACCTTTCACTTACTAGAACAGTCCAAACACATTTGTGGAACATCTTGTGGCAATGTCACAGTTTCTGTTTGATGAGTCTGTTTGGCCTGTTGATGTGAGATGTGTTGCACTTTCTCTTATGTGATAATATTCTTTTGGCATAATTCCTGACGATGCCAGAATTGGGGAAATGTAGACTGGTAAGTTTTTTCAGTATTTTAGAGACTTAAGGCTTTCCTTTTCGGGAGTTTTCCGATGGTTTTCTAATTAATTATAAATTTTTTAGCAAATGATGTTCCCAGTTGTAACGAATGCTTAATTCTTTTTTGTTCACATATTCTCCATGTTTTGATACCTTTCATAGTTAAAACTTATTTTGTGAAAGCAAAACCTGTGCAAATTATTCTAATTACAATTTTCGAAATACCTAAATTTAAGTGATTTGTATGAATATTTAAAACAAAAGCTTGATTTTTAGTAGTGCAATATCTAGCAGAAACAGAAGTGACTAACTCCGAAATTTCGAAAATTGACTTTGGCGCATTGTTCGCTAGTTTATTCAAGCAATTTTGTTATACGCGAAACTTGGCTGCCTCATTTCTGGGGGTTTTGGCCCAATTCTGAACCTGAAGTTGTTTGACAAAACTAGAGAAATACACGGAAAAGTCAATTTTTAAAATTTCGGAGTTATCCGATTTTGATACTGAACGCCTCATCAAAAAAGGTATGCCGGCGGCACTGAACTTCAGTTTTTGTTAATTAATCATATCTTAATTTCTGACATTACTACTGAGGTACTCAGTTTACAGTATTCCTTTCTTATTTTTTTTTAATTTCAATACATTAGTAGTAGGTATCTTAGTTCATTTATTTCTATGCTAAGATAATTAAATTGAAGAATTGTAGCATTAGATAACTTTCTATAAATTCTAATAAATTAGTAAAAAGAACGATTACACTGTTGGCACTAAAACTTTATCAGGAAAAATTCTAAAAATATGGATAATGTTTTTTACAGTGGTTTAAAAAACAAACACTGGTTTGTGTGTGTGTGTGTGTTTGTGCGCGCGCGCGTTGTGTCCGACAATGAGTGTATGCAGTTAAGTGCCTGTCAATACTCACTCCTCTCTCCTATTAAATACATCTCCATCACAATCCAACTTCGCCTACAAACTCCTCCTTGAACTGACACGCCAAACTTCAACGTGATCGATCAACTTGCTGTTTCAAGGAAATATTTCTAATCAGGGGATAAATTCTGTAATCTCTATAAATCCTGAATTAGCAGTGAATAGGACCAACCTTAACTCGTATTAATAAATTTAATTCACATTTTAAACATATATTTTTTAACATAGTTTATTAATTCAAATATATTAAAATATGATTTTATAATCGGCAGAAAGTACAATATTACATTGAATAAATTTCATTGGCGAAATGGACAATAGAAAAAAACTAAGTTTTTATTTAAGTATATTTAATGTTTAACCCTCAAATTATATTATGAAAACATTCTTTGTGGCTGTATGCGTATCGAAAAATAACCAATAATTTTTTTCTTTCGACGAAATAACGCATATGTAACATTAGAACCAATGCTATGAACTTAAAATTCGTGCCATAATAATAATCAGTCGAATCTTATTTGGTTGAAGCTACGCCAATTGTTCGTAATTTATCGATGGAATTTATAATAAAACAATTTATTTTTTATCTGCTGATTCTCTATTATGGGTGAGGTCCTAATTTCTATATAATATGTTTGACAAACCAACAAACCAACAGTTTAGGAAGTAATACAAGGTTTAAGATCATAGTTTTTCTGTCAACTTAAATCTGTCTCGTTGTCAAGACAAATTTATCTTTTAGTCAATAACTTGCTTTTTCCACTTGGAGGACGCGCTAGGATGATATTTTTATTCTTCTTTTGGATGAGGCCTACTAGCGAGCACGTGACAATTTCAATTCTTCCCATCCTGTTGTTTTCTCTTCCGGTCCTTCCAATATTCTGTCTTCAGAACACTTTTTACCAGTTCTCTTTCAACTCTTTCTTGGAATCATTTCTTTCTAAATATTTCTTTATTTCCTGAATGCAGCTAGTTGTTCGCATTTCTCCCAAAGGTACTTGAATATTATTTTCCTTAATCTGGAATCATCCATTCTCAAAATATGTCAAAAATAAGAAAAAACTTCTTCTAATTGTTTTTGCTGTTTTATATGCCCCTATATGCTTCAGCAGTAGATCTTTTTTTCCGTACTTCTGTAGTATTTATATTCCGTATTTCTTATGATTGTTCTTTCTAGACCTCAAATTTATCTAATCTATAGTCTGTTATATTCTGCCCATTAATTTACATTATCTCATTATATACATTATATTATGCTTCTCAATATTATTTTAGGATCCCATGTGATGGTGATCCAAAATTATTATTTATTTTACTACCCACAAATGTTCTAGATTCGATTATTTTCTATAAGTAGCGTGTGATTACCAGTATCAACCAATATACCAATCAGTCAAACTCAATCACTTAATTGAATTATCAATATTGGAATAATGAATACTCATGTATGGCACTTGTATAGGTAATCAGAACTAAGTGCACATATAAGTCATTAAAGCTAATATAATTTATAGATATTATTTTGGTTACAAATAATAAATATATAGAAATGACTATTAATGATTCAGGTTGATAATTTTGTCATAAAAGACATTTCTTCTAAAACCCTACATGGTTTGTATGATGAATAGCAAGTTTAATAATATACACCCACTTTCAATGTAGGCATTCCCGTTTCACCAATGTTAGTCAGTGCCTTATTTTAAGATATTTGACGTTTTATTTACTTTTTAATGTGTTTTTTTAAGTTTTCTTATGTTTGTTTGGTTATTTAAGGTCACTTTATGCTGTTATGGCAAATCGAACGATGCTATAGCGGGAGTCCTAAATATTGCTTATCCAGGTCTAATTAGGATAGAGGTCTTAAAGAGTGCCTCACATGGTACAAGCTCAGGACCCCCGTTTAACGTCCCTTCCGAAGGACGTTAAACATAAACATGGATTTTTACTCCCTATAAAAATCCTTGGGCCACGAATATGCGATATTGGGCTTAGTAGGTTAATATGCTTGTTATGTTTCTATCTGATTGAAAGATTTCTACTAGAAAAGGACCCCAATCTCATCCATCATATCCTTAGTTACATCATTTGTCTTCATGTTTGCCATCCTTTTCCGTGTGAACTGCAATTCCGGTTGATAAGGAATCTAGATTACGCTAAACGTGGAGTAACTTCGGCCAACACATCCCCTGTGCACCGGCGGAAACCGCCTCCGCAGCGTTACAAGCCTAAAGTCGCAACATCAACAAGGAGGTGGAGTGATGCTAAATATTTACCCGCTCGGATGTGGCTGCCATTCCACATTGTCAGCTGGGTATTAATCAATCTCGGAGGCACCTCCATCGGTTCCACCTGAGCAAACATCTTCCCAGATATCGCCTCTCTCTACTTACCCCAGGGATAAGACTTTTTAGCAAGTTCCCTTAATAATATTTCAATTCAGAAGACACACAGCAAACAAACCGAAAATCGACGAAAGCATCGACCTATATCCCCATACATTCTTAAAGTGAAAAAACTGTAGCATGCTAAGTTTTACCTATAAAGCAACATATTATTTAATAAGAGGAGTTTCTGCAAATGTAAAGAAATTATTACATGCTAGCTCATACATTTAACAGTTTTATTTATTCACTATTATTTATTAATTGCTTAATATCTTGTCTTGATTCGTACTTTTTATTTATTTATTTTTACGTTTTTGTCAATTTATAAACAATTTATGATTTGTATTATGTAGCCTTCTGGCCAGATATATATTATGTTTCAATTTTTGTTTATGTCTATTATTATAAAGGGACTTAGTCCCAGAATAAAGTCACTTTTCTAAAATTACTTACTATTCCATTCTGTTCTATTAGCCCCGGTGAATAAGTCGTTAAGTCGAATATTGTCCGGAGGGAATTAACTGTATTGAGGGAAGCAGGATTGTGTCATTATCATAGTATTTTTCCTTGTCATGTAGTTGTACTATAAGCATTATTAATAGTATTGGTATTAATTAATATATTAATACATATAACTACATTTCAGGCTAATGACAGACTTAGGGGTTATTCACAACAAAAATAACAGATTCCGATCCTCAAAGTAAAAGAGACTGATTTTTGAAAAAAAATCTACCTCTTATTCCACGGGGCTGTAGATATATTATAGAATTTTAACTCGTTGTCTGTTTGCGTAATTGAAATAAAAATGTTTATCCAAGTATGATTATGGCAAGGGTTTATTAAAACCATAGTTTCAGGCTACTCATGGCGAGGCAATTAACACCCACTAGAAAGTTAAGCAATTAGATACTAGGATTTATGAATAAAAATAATTATGCCACAACATTTTGTAATGCTGACTAGAATTTGGGAAAAATATTTAAGAAATTCGAAATAGTGGTTACGAAATATGACTGACACACTTACTGGCTGAGCCCATTTTTTACGGCGGGTGTGATAAGCAATGCATTGCACTTTAGATTAAAAATCGTTTACATTTCCGTGCGATTTTTGTTTATCGTAATACATAAAATGCTTTTATTGAATATTATGATGATTTTAATATAAAATATTCAAATAAAAAATACCATGCGGAATTAGGTTAGTGTTATAGATACCCTAGATTCACATTTTTTTCACTCCTTTTTAAAATACGATATTACTAAACTGAAAATATGCGAGCTAAAAATATTCACGATCAGAGTCTTCGTTAATCCGTTCATTGAGAAAACAAAATTAAATATATACAATCAAGCAAAGGAGAGGCCGCGGACGGCCCAGAAGCAGATGGACAGAGGTCGTCCAGGAGATGGTTGGCCGAGGTCTCCAGGAAAAAGATTAGTTGGATCGAGAGGATTGGAGCTCTCCTCTGGCTAGTTGATGCTACCCTTGTTGGTACGTCTATAAACTAAAGTGAAATAAGCAATAGAAAATAAAATAAGCATATCTCAACCCCATATTCAAGCTAGAAACTAAACAGACAAAATCCAACCACTATCAAAGCCACTAGGAGTTTAGGCACTGTCAAGGCCAGAACGCATCTTATAATTTATTAAAATGATAATTAGTAAAAAAAAGAGATAGGATTTCGTATCCATATATATTTAAAATATCCAGACTAATCGCGCCCTCCTGGCCGTAGCTTCTGCCTTATTAAATTAATTTTACATAGCTCTCTTCCGTTGAACAAAATCGTGTAACTTCTGTTGAAGCCTGCAGAGGTAGACAGGTAAGGGATCAGATACCCGAGCAATAGTCCTAACAATATTAATAAGAAAAAGCCTGGAATGCATGTCTTTATTTGATGTAAAAAGAATTATCAGCATAACAAGAGGTTTGACTTCTGGGTAAAATTATTTGGATGAGCGAAGCAGGTCAGTCGCGTAGTCAAGGTTTAGCTTGTCGAAATATTTTTTTAAAAGAGAATATTTATTGAAATCATTATGCACATTTTTGGTCGAACGGAACGTTCAGAATAGTTTGAAGGAATCGGGGTCGATAGGAGTAAAAACATTCATCGATATTCTCATTTTTTGTTCCGCACATTTCGCAGGGTTTTTTCAGGAATGTATAACTAATGAGGTTAGCAGAAGGCCTGCTTCCTAGTCTGAAGAGTCTGCTGGATCTATTGTTGTCTTTTACGTCATAGCGCAAGGATCCAAGTCGGGAGTCAGTCTTTTAGTAATCAGGGTATTGTGCTCTGTTAGGCGTTTGGACTAACGGAGGAGAGTATGAATAGCACTCTTGAATTTTAATTAATTTTTTATCTTCGTCGACAATTAGAATACAACCACTTAATTACATCTACCAAAGTAATACCTCCTTTCTTCCTCTCAATTACCCGTTCCATTTCTGTCCTCTCATGATCTCATCCATATTTCATACAATATCCAAACTCCTGTTATACTACCTAAAACCGTAACCTTTCGCAACTTAGATGCTCTCACCCCAGAGAACATCTCACCCTCTCTTGGAGCCTTGGAATGGAGAGAGATTTATTCTTGTGCCTCTATTGATTCGATGGTTGACATACTTACTTCCAATCTCAAATATATCCTTGGCACCCATGCCCCACTGAAAACCTCAACCTTCCGTCACCAGCCTGCTCCCTGGTTGTGTAAAAAAATTAAAGATCTTCAAAGGAAGCGTGATGCGGCCCGAAGACGCTTTAGACGGACAAGGTTAACTGACGACTATCAAGCGTTTAGGGCTCTCCGCAATCTGACGCAGTCGACAATCAGGAAGGCAAAAACCAAATACTTCCACGAAGCCCTTTCATATGCTCCCGATTCTAAATCCAAATGGCATCTCCTTCGAAAGCTTTCTCTTCTTAATTCATCTTGTTCTAGGCCCTTTCCAGCCTCTCCCAATGAAATAAACTCATATTTTTTGTCCACCTCAGTTAATACTTCTAAATCATCCTCTCCCGTATTTTCCCTACCACCATCTTTCAACCCTGACAACTTTTACTTCGCTGACATTTCACCCAACGACATTATTTCCTCTGTTCTGAAATCCCACTCCAACTCCACAGGCTTCGATGGGATTCCTGTCAAACTGCTAAAATCCTGCCTTATCGATATTATACCTATCCTACTCTTTATATACAATTTTTCACTGCAAAACGGAGTATTCCCAGCCTCCTGGAAAAAAGCCATAGTCCATCCTATTAATAAATCCTCTAACCCTGTCTCACTCAAAGACTACCACCCAATCTCAATCCTCTCCAACCTTTCCAAGCCTCTAGAAAGAATAGTCCAGTCACAAATGTCAAATTTCCTCGAACAGTCCAACCTCCTTGACCCACTTCAATCTGGTTTCCGTCCCGGTTTCTCCACACAATCGGCACTTACCAAAATCACCAATGACATACATACCGCTATGGACGACAAAAAGCTAACTGTGCTTATCTTTCTTGATTTTACTAAAGCTTTTGATTCCTTGGACCATTCTATCCTTTTTAGCAAACTCAAATCAATGTCCTTTTCTAACAGTTCCATCCGATGGTTCCAATCCTTCCTCTCTGATAGATCTCAAGCAGTTTCTATACCTAATCATCCCCTTTCCTCTTTCCTCACTCTTTCCTCAGGCGTGGCACATGGCTCAAGTATCTCTCCTCTTCTTTTCAACTGCTATATCAATGATCTCCCTAAATCTGTTCACCACTGTTCCCATCATCTATATGCTGACGATTTCCAAATATATCTATCCTTTCCCCCTTCCGAGCTATTTTTTGCGTTCGCTAGTATTCAGGAAGACCTAGATAGGATCTGTGCCTGGGCAAAGCTGAACAAACTGGAATTGAACGCATTGAAAACCCAGGCCATTGTTTTAGGTTCCAATTCCCTCCTTACATCCATCCACACCCTCCCAACATTACTCCTGAACGATAGTCCTATCACGATTACCTCCTCGGTGAAAAACCTAGGCATCACCATCGACCAAAACCTTTCCTGGAAATCCCACATCGCCCAAATATCCCGACGGACAATTAGTTCCCTGAAGTTGTTCCATCGTTCTCGTCATCTCCTTACACAATCTTCCCGTAAGCTTCTCGTATCTTCTCTCATCTTCCCCCACCTTGACTATTGTAGCGTGGTATATGGAGGCCTCTCTAAAATGCTTGAAGACAGATTAAAGAGAATAATGAATTGCTCTCTAAGATTTGTGCTTGGTACTCCGAAGCGATCGCGCGTCTCCCACCTCTATGATGGGTTAAAGTGGCTCTTCCCTCCCTTCCGAAGACAATATTTCCTCTGTTCATTCTTATACCAACCCATTCACTCTCAACACCCTTCATATATCTACAGTCTCCTCCAATTCAAATCATCAGTTCAACACCATAAAACAAGTTTCCGCCTTTCTGATCTCTATATACCTTCACACAGAACTAAAGCATTCGAACGTTCCTTTCTCGCCCGCTCCACCACAATGTGGAACTCAATCCCTCCTAATATCCGTCATACTCCCTCTCTATCATTATTCAAATCCTTGCTGTATCAACATCTATTAGCTTCCCAAAAGGATAGTCTCTAGGTAGGTTAGTCGTTTGCTTAGAATACAATGTATATAATAACTCATTGTGTTATCTAGTTCTTTTAATTCTGCTCTTTGAAAAGCTGTACATCATGTAAACAAATTATTGAATGCTAGCTCATGCATTCAATTTCAAAAGCTATGGATTTATCTATTCTCTTTAATTGCTTAATATCCTGTCAAGATCTGTACTATTTATTTACTTACTATTATTTTTGTTTATATATTTCTTTTTAAATTGTTTTCTGTCATGTTTTCACGCTTTATGATTTGTAACATTTAGCCTTCTGGCCAGATAAATATTATGTTTTTATTCCTGTTCATATCTGTTATTCTAAAGGGACTTTGTCCCAGAATAAAGTTACTTTTCTATTCTATTCTATTCTATTCTAATAGGGTGTATACACCGAAATGACCGTTTTTCAAATTTGAGATTTCAAAGGACTGTAAATATTTTAATAAAAAAGGGAAAGGTAAAAATAGACCTTACATAAATGTTATGACCGTGGATAAATTCAAACGAAAAGCCCTTAAGTCTCCAAAACTGAAAACAGAAATTGCAAATATCTGTCCAATATTTCGCCTATTCAGGCATCCTCGGGGTAGAAAGAAAATAACAGAAAAGCAAAATGCACCCAAGAAACATCCCACCACCTCCAAAGGCTCAAATGGAACTACCGTGTCTTCATTGGACAGATATTTTCAATTTATGTTTTTAGTTTTGGAGACTTAAGGGCTTTTAGTTGGAATTTTTCCACGGTCTTATTTTAATAGAACTTTGTGAAAATTTATTGAAAAACCCTGATATGAGTTTTACCGGAAGATTGTCACCTGTGATGAAAAATGGTTCTACTGGTGAAATCTGAATACCCGTGATCAATAGCTGGATCGCAGTCAAACTGTTTTTCCGGTTGCTGCAAGGGGGAAATTTGAAAAAAAAAATCCATGCTTTGCTCTTTTTTGAATTTTGAAGGAGTTGTTCTTCACGAATTCGCTCCTGATGGATGCTCTATAAATTCTCAACTCTACTGCGAACAACTGGAAAGATTGTATGCGAAGTTGACGAGCGCCATTCTGCTTTGATCAAAGGAATAGGAGTTTTATTTCAACAAGATAATGCTCGTACTCACACTTCCCGTCAAACCAAAGAAAAGTTTAATGGATTTAATGGGTTCGAACTCCTTCCTCATCCACCATATAGTCCAGACCTTGCACTATCGGAATACTACTTGTTTCGAATCATGTTGCATTTTCTTCGAGTGAAAAAAATGATAATTTTGCGGAAGTTGAAATTGCGGTCCAAGAGTTCTTTGACAGCCATCCCAAGGAGTGGTGGAATCCAGCAATTGGCTTTTCTTTTCTGTTTTTTAACACCCCATTACTAAAAATCCGTTTATTAAAACTAATTATTATTTATGTCTTAATTATTTTAATGTATTTATTTAAAGTGCGGCACAAAATATGCTTCCTACAGACCTGTTTTTCCGTTAACTTGATGTTAAGGGCAGCAAAGGACGAGGAACTGTCAAATAAAAAAGGGTTCGGTTGAGTAAACATTGCCCTGGCAGACCGCTGAGTAATCACTTAGCTAAAACTGTAATGAGCTAAGTTACGATTCAGCCCTCACACAAGCCGTGCCTTCATTTATTTATTTTATGTAATCTTATCAAGGTAACGAGGTTTGTGGATCGCTTAGGTGCTGAGCTTTAGGTCCCGGCTTAAAATCCGGCTGTAGCAGATAAATTATTTAATCAATAGTCAGAGATCGATTCATTAAACACTTCCTGTCCCATTGTTTTTTCTTTACAATTTCATTTTTTATAATTATATTTCTTAATGTTAGAAGATTATCCTCACCGACTCCATACCAAAATTTAATTCTACACAGTTATGATATAATCCTTTTATTAGATCGCGAAACTATTTTTACGACATTTTTTAAATACTTTTTGTGGTCATTTTAGTCTCCAATTGTCTTATTTTTTCTTTCTTCGATAGAAGCCGGATAGCTCAATTGGCAGAGCACTGATTTAAAGTTTCCGGGCTCAAATCCTCCTATGGAAGGTTAATTATTTATTTAATGTTTTAAGAGCCATACATGGGCCTCGTGCTACCTTGAGAGCCTCTGGGGGCTCACTCAGCCTCTGTAAAGTAGGTTCTGATTATCGGAAGATAAACCTAGTGGTTGAGCGTGATATCGCCAAATCCCCTGCTCATTTGTTGACTTAATCATAGACACTCCCACAACATAATCCCACTCTGAAACTAGTCATTAGTTATTATGTATATTTGTAACGATCTTGATTTTAAATTCAGATAGTGATATGTAGTACCTTTACTACATATCACTTAACAGTAGATGTTTGTCATACACTGAACTCCCTTCGTGGGATATGCAGTGTGATGTTTTTCTTCTTTTTTTCTGTTCATAAATCTATAATTTATTTATTTATAAAAAAGTATAAATTAGACTTATTTTGATTTGGATCACCCGTGTATTAACAAGTAAAATATTAATAAATTCATGAAATACAGAATTACCGAACATAAAATAATTTACTAATCTTTATTTTTTGAACTACTTACTATTGTTATTAATAGTATATATATTCCTTCCTTAGTGATGAAGATGGATTTGACAGGAAAACCTGGAAAAAAATGTTACTCTAAAATTTGGTTGGAGAAAACCTCAACTATAGGGAAACTCAATAAAAATATATATATATATATATATATATATATATATATATATATATGTATGTATGTATATGTATTCCTATTGTTGGTTTTTATAGTACTTGGCTAGAAGTTAGAATAAATTCATCTTTTAATAATAACCTGCATTCTGAGGAGTTTACTGTTTAATAGATTGGATAATTATTTATAAACCCAAGAAAACAATTTGACAAATTACTTAAACTAACTGTCCTTGGAACCGGCAGCACACTAATCAAGGAATAACAGATGTGCAGGGCGAGGACTGTACAACAGAGGATTGAAGACAAATCACTCCCAGAACATGATCCCGCTCTCAACCACAAGTCATTAGTTATTGTGAAGATTTGTAGCGGGCCTGATGTTAGATTCTAATAGTGAATTGCAGTAAATATACATGCCTCTGATTGTTTAAATGTATGGATAAATAAAATAATACTTAAACAATGTTGAAATAAAATAAAAATCTTAAGTAAAAAAACATTAAAAAATTCGATAATTTTAAGGAAACAGATAAATATTTTTACGTTTAAATTTGAATAATTATTAGTTGACTTAATAAATATGGGCAAGAAAATGCTCCATGTTGTGGGTAAAAAACCCCTTTAATAATCCATCGTTGCCTACATTACAAGTCCGTAAGAAGACATCCAATGTGGTTCGAAACTTCGATTTCTAATAAATGGTTCATTAAATGCATTTAATGGTTTTAATGATTATAATTTAATAATGAAATTAAAAGGTGTTTACGGTTTATAACCTCACTCTTTTCTGTGCTAAATGATAAATCACATTGCCATGTTTGGCCATGGTTTTGAAGTAATTCAAATGTAAACCTTAAGATATCGCGAATATGAAAAAATGGGCTTATACCACTTTCAAATATAATAGCTCATTTAATTCTTAACATTATAATTTTATTTAAATTATAGGGATATGTTTAATACTTGATATATATATATATATACCTACAACCATGTATTCACTACAACCTATGAACGGATCGAATACATGGTAGAGAATGTACTGTTTCAAGATTAGGGTTCTGCAGGGAGGTAATTTGACCTAGAACACGCTCAACCACCAGATTTGCCCCCTTATTTTGGGTACTCTATTATCTAAGAAAGGTCCTAGATCCATCTCCAGCTTCAAACAGACTTAATAAAAGTCTTGACTGCAGCGGGATTTGAACCAGGATTTTCGGCATAATAACTCAGTGATCTACCTCTCCTATATATGTATGTGTGTGTGTGTGTGTGTGTGTGTGTGTGTGTGTGTGTGTGTGTGTGTGTGTGTGTGTGTGTGTGTGTGTGTGTGTGTGTGTGTGTGTGTAAACATATATATATAAATGTTTTTGTTTTTTGTTTTTTTTGAGATTTTAATTTTTATTTAATTTTAAAATAAATGTATTAATTCGTAATTGAATACATATTAAATCAGAAATAATGATTAAGTTTTAATACCATCAAAGAATTATACAAAAAAGGTATAAAAGTGGAACACAGAATTGAGAAGGCGATCAAGAATTAAATGGAGCGGTAAGAAGAGAGATATGCGCGGGCTTATGGTGCCATTGATCAGTTAATGGCCATTGAACTCAATAATTAATTAATGGCCGATTCATTATTACAAACGGTTAGGCAGTAATTAACATCCTCATTTCAACGCCGTACTAATTGTTGCACAATATCCGAAACAATACACGTGCACCAAGCTCCGAGCAGCTTGTTTCGCTACCCTGATTTTGTAACTATTATTGAAAACTTTCTCTTCAATATCCCTTATTCATTGGCAATATTAATGCCGAATAATAGAATTTTGTCACTGACATTAAACTAAACTGATTTTGCCTTCCCCTTACCGATTAAATAAGTTGTTCTTGGCAGAAATATAAAGAAAAACCCATTGGAAACCATATTGATCGTTCTGGAAAGTAAATGTTCTGAGATTATGCAGTTAATAGTAAAAATTCATTTAAAAAACAAACTAAATAATACTCCATGGTTTGAAATAATCATTTAACCACTACAATATAAAGAGATACCCGAAAGGACATTCGAACAATTTTGTTATATTTTCGCAGTATTTCTGAATTAACTTATTTCATTGCTGAATAGAATTGGAAAAAAAAATACATTCTTTTGGGAATTATTTGTAAATAGGAAAATAAGATTATTTTTTAACCAAAGAAATAATATATCTAAAAAAAATTAAATAGAAAATCTACCTATCAAAGAATCATAAAAACGAAATGAGTGATGGTGGGATATATTTCATATTGAAAATATATTTAAAAAATAATGAAACGTCATCTAATAAGCAAAAAAAAAACTTGATCTTAGAAAAAAAAAAAATATATATATATATATATATATATACGGAGCAGAGTGGCTCAGTGGTAGAGCACTGAGTTCCCATGCCGGAAATCCTAGTTCAAATCCCGCTGCACAGGCAGTACTTTTATTTAGTCTGTTTGCAGCCGGAGATAGATCATGTAGGATCTAGGACCCTCCCGGAGCTCACCTAGCCTCTATAAAATATTATAAAAATAGGGAACCCAAAATAAGGGGGAAAATCTGGCGGTTGAGCGTGACCTAGGACAAGTTACCTCCTTGCAAAACTGTTGTCCATGAACCAGTACAGTCTCTACCGTGTACTGACCCCCAGACCCGTTCACTGGTTGTAATAGTACAGGTTTTATATATATATATATATATTTTTTTTTTTTTCCTCCCAGGGTAACCCCATATATATATATATATATATATATATATATATATATATATATATATATATATATATATATATACATATACATATATATATGTATATATATCTAAGTACGCTTAACTCGGAATCTTCATACTAGACTGAAACGACAAGAAACAGCTCGTCGTTTCAGGCTACTTCAACATTTACTAGACAAACGCTCTAAGCTCCCAATTAATTACAAAACACTCATATAGATGACAATCATTACACCCATCTGGACTGCCATCGAATTCCTCTCGAATCACCTTACAATCCTAAATCCTTCGTCAAGTCCTTTAAAAAAATGCTTATAAATGCTCCTTACTTTGATACGAACCAGGTAATCCATAATCACATCGTTAATATCCCATTTGTTGCTAATTTGGCCCGAACCCGATACCGGTATTTTCATAAAATCTTTATTTCCACTCAAACCCTCTAGTTTCAAACCTAGCAATGTCTTCAATTCCTGATAATCCTCCGAACATCTTTTTGTTGAGCTTTTTATTTGAGTACTACCACTGGTTAGTTTGCCTACTTGTGTTTACGCATGAAAATATGTACCATTTCTCCTATTTGCTTGTTGTATTAGTATAATACAGTTGTAAATTTCATTAAAAAATAAAAAAAATCTTTTAATATTTGTTTATTCTTATATATTTCCCGGTGACCTCTGCTGCCAGGAGAGTGAAATAACAAAGCGAAGATCCCCCAGCATTGGGACAAGGGGCTCTACGCAATGAGATCTCATTTGTTCTCAATTCTTGCCAAAAGGTCGAGCCGAGTTTTAGTTAAGGATTTCGGCCTCTTCTTTCTGTCCTGAGAAATAATAAAACCCCTGCCTCTCCCACGATTGTATTTTTTTTTTTTTTTTGAGTTGTGGTGTTTAAGAATTGAATGTTTAACAAAAAAATATCGTGTTGAAGAATAAACCGTCCAGAATTTTTTTCAGTAGTTAATTTGTTCGGATTATTAACGATGGCGGAATACTGTCCTACGATATACGATAGCCTACGATATTTCTTTGCAAGCTGAACATTTCCACGACCTTGACATCTGATCTTGGAACCATTTGCAACAGTAATATCTAACTCATCTTCCTTGAATTCTGTTATCAAGTCCTTTCTCAAAGTAATATGTGTTGAAGGACCACTGTCAATCAACCAGTCTTTATTGTTTACCGTATCAGTTGATAGAGGTGCAAATAAACCTTTATTTTTGTCATTAGTTGATTTACTACTGAAATTTGACTTTTTATTATCAAATTTCCTAAAACTACCTTGATCTTTGTTATTTGTCTTTGTCGGACATTCATAAAATTTATGACCTGACATCTTACATTTATAATATTTTAAGACCTGTTTATTTTTATAAACCAAAAATGAATTTTCCACTGACTCAGACTATATTCTCTTTGTAATTGCATAGTCCTTACGGAATCTGATGTAATTTTCACTTGAGAACCATCTAAACCCATAATCATGGGCTCATAGTGGTCATCTAACCCATTTAACATTATCACTCCTATAAATTTTTCTTCAACTGGAGAACCAATAGCATTTAACTTTTGTGAAAGTGAAATTATCTCATTTAAGTAAGATTCCACAGAATTGAACTGATCAAGGCTTACTTCAAACAGTTGTCTTAGTAAAAATAACCTCCTTGATAATCCTTTATCTTCATAGGTATTTATTACTGGCTATTTATATAGTTATTCAGTTTTATTTTAATCTCAGCCCTGATGATGGCTTATAAATTAGGCCGAAACGTTGGAATAAATAAAATAAGTTAAGCTTATATGGTGTAAAGTTTATTGACTGAATCCCTTGACAATTTCAAACATTTCATTACCTGTTATATTAAGGAATACTTAGAAAATGTTCAGATGTTACATTTTTACAATTTTTTAAAAGTAAATTTAAAAGATATTTAAAGTGAAAAAAACACCTATCGGAAAAAATGTATATTTATTGAGAATTTCCATATTTAAACTTGCTTTATAATAAAACTCTTCAAAGCCTCACTGTCTCTGGTATTTTACAATGGTATGTTTTACGATGAGTTAATTTGAATATTGAGATCATGAGATTTAAGAATTATTCTTGGAAACGGAATGAATATTCATCACACTCAACCGCTGTTTCTCGCTCAACTCCACTTTTTAAAACTATCCAGTTATCTGGTCGTCTCGAGGGATTGGAAAAAACAAACCAAAAATATTAACACATTTTCCCCTTGTCAGTTTATACGAAATTATTTATAAAAGCTACTGGCTGGCTGAAAAAAAAAACTTTTCTTAGAATGGCATGGAGATCTTAACCATGGGAAGGGCTGCACATTACAATAGAAGGGATCTTATAATAGGACTCGAGGAAGAAGGAGATGGTCCTAGAGGAATATGATTTACGGACCCTCGAAGAAATAGGGAAGAAAATGGAAACCGGGAGATGGTGGCCAGGGGGCGGTTAGATCGGAACGACTTCCATGAGATAAGAACAGAGTAACCGCCAAGTATTTTCTTGGAATAAATTCAATTATATTAAAAGTATCTCGAGAATATTTTATATGTTTGAATATACATGGACAACTGATTTGCAGGTAAGAGATTTGTCTGAAAAAATATTTTTTTTTTATTCACAAGCATTTGGCAATTGCATAATTAACTGATTGTTATAGTGTGAATTTTATTTTAGCGAACGTCCTGATGACACCTGAATAGTGTCATAAGGGTAATAATCCTGGTGAAACGATGACTTTTATGTTCTTTCACAGTATTTAAAGCTTTGTTTTTTTTGTCTTGTTTTTTTTCATATTTGTAGTATATTTATTAGGCTTTACTATCAATCCAAGCTATTCAGGCGATACATAAGGGGTTTAACCCCACCCCCCTCTCCCACCAAAAATGAATCATAATTATTCAAGACATTTAAAAAAAAGTGACAATGCTGAATAATTGATAATAAGCAATCGATTTTCATCATCTTAGTCAGTTCTGAGAAAACTAAGAAAAAAAAATTAATTTGGTTTAAAAAAAAAGAAAAAAAGGGTCCTACCACAGCGATGGCACTCGACCAACACAGAAAAGACTTTCCTCATCAAATTTAATTAATTTAGCTTAATGAGGTTCAAATTTTTTTTTACTCTTTAATTTATTTTAATCTCGAAGTGACAAAGAGTATGATAAATAAATTTTATAATTATGAATTAAAAATATTGCTCTTTAGCAATAATTAATTAAAATTAAAAAATATATCAAACAACTCTTGAAGAAAGATAAAGCTTAATAGTGTCTATAATGTAATACAATCATTACAAGTATAAAAAAACTGTTTATCCAAATAAAAAGTGAGCAACACTAAAATAACGAAATAATTTGGAGTTGACTTACATACAATTTGTTTATACTTACATACAAAAGAAATATAAATCTCATCTCCAAAATATGGTTTCGCTTACCTGTAAATAAGACAAAATACAATTAAACATACATTCGGCAAATGCATGGCTAATGAACATTGTCTACTTTTTCTACAATATTTAAAATCCAAATAATAACTAATATTAGGGTTCAGGAGGGGTACAATGGTTAGCAAAACAACCTATTCTATATCCTATACATTCTAGTCTAAGATAGCGTAATCGCAACCCGGAATAGAGAATAAAAAATGTTAGTTATTTCGTCCTTCGAAGAGAAAATAAAATGTTCTTAGTTATGCTGTCCTTCGAAGGGGAAGTAAAATGGCAGTTCCGAGCCTCTTTAAACATTCCAGTCCTAATTATACCTGGAATAAGACTCTGACTGTTTGAATAGCCATAACAGACGTAAAATTTACAGGCGTACAATATACTATATACATACAATATAATTAAATAATTATATACAATATAATTTTTTTTTAAATCGTACATCTCTTATACACTTTTCCTGTCATTGAAATAGTAAAGAAAAGCAATGTGAAATCACGGCTCCAGCTAACAATGCACTAAATAAAGGGAACTGGCGTAGTTTCCAATCGTAGAAGAAATATTCTTTACACGTGTTCTTTTCTTATTAGAAAAGGATGAAGAAAATGGAAAGGGGTGAAGAAAGGCTTGAGCGTAGAACACACTGCCGCAGCCGTTATCTCAATAATATCTCTAAAACGCCTCATTTTTGAAGGAAAATATTTGTACCGTTTATTGCAACGTCATGTTTGTTTTTTTATCACAATTCTAGCTGTAATGATTACCTCGTTTCTCGATTATCTAAGGTGTTTAGAGGATGCACATTTTTTTGATTTTTGTAGAATATTTGTAAATTATAAGCATTGTTTATTAAAAAAACAGAACATAAATTGTATATCCATGAAATTTTGAAGGCTTGAAGATTCTGATTCTATAAAGTGAGTACCGTTAACTAGCGAGAATATTCAGGTGGTTAAGACTGAGTTCGCCCAAATCACCTAATTGCCTTAGTTTCTTACAAAGAAATGTTTCATAGCACTGGGTAAGTACTGACTCATTCCATACCTATAAATAAATCTGCCATGTTTTATTTTTTGTTTTTTTGTGGTGTAGTTGTTACATATAATTTTCTTGGTGTTTAGACTAGCATCCAATACTACATGTTACTTTGAAACTGTTTCAGTCTTTCAATCTGATCCTCAAGGGGATTAAAAGTGAAACAGAATATTATCACACTAATAATTCATTTCCATAAGTACGTATTCTATCCAACGTTATTTTTTATTCTAATTTCCATTTCGAATCAATGTCGGAACATCTTAGGAAATTATTTTTTCCAAAAATAAATCAGTGATTTAAGAATTGTTACAGGAACATTTTCGCTAAAATCGACTTAGTCGAAATAAGTTGAAAAAGTGTAAAATCTTATATATGAAGCATATATAGGAATTAACATGTTTTTTTAATTTTATGAAAAACGCCTCCAGTGATTTTGATGAAACTTGAATAGCAATGTATTTTAAACCGTTACTCAACCTGCCTTCGTAAAGTTCTCATAAAAATCATATTGTCCGTATAGGTAAATTTCAACCTTTTGAATATTTAAAAAAGAAACCAGATGTTTATGGCAATAAATCGATAATTTTAAAATTCTTTTTGAGCTAGGCAAAACTAAAATATGCTTGATGTGGGTGTTAATAGAAAAAGCTATTATGCCAAAGATCTCGGGAGTGCAGCTCGGCAGCTGGCCTTGGGATTTTAAAAGGGAGTACAATATCCTTAGTTGTGCCGTCCATTGGAAGGGACGTAAAATGGGGTGGGTCCCTATTCTATTTATGCCTGGATAGGCAAAATTTTCCGACTACTACTGTCGCATCATGTGATTAACCATAGCAGCAGAAAGTGACGTTAAAGGAATACAGAACAACAACCTAAAATATATAGTGCGCAGAATTCTAGTACGATTGGTCAAACAGAATATTTTATAACATTTTATCTTTATTTTAATTTAAATAATAAGTTATAAATAAACTCCATCGGTCCTTTGTTTTAGGAAGTGGATATTTAACGATACAGGAAGCCCTTTGGAGAGATAATCAGCCCTACAGGGGGCCTCCATCGTGGGCAGGGTCGGTATATGATTACATCCTTTGTCACCAGGCCTATATTGATATCGGTAACAAGGCGTCGTCTCATCTATTCACCATTAATAATTTGTAAAAAATAGATGGATTTAATAAATTTAGTTCACTTGGAACGGAAATAATGTTTATGTTAAAGATTTTGCATAAATTAACTTAAAGTTGATGTTGGATGATATGATCAAAAAAATCGTATTTTTTCCTCCATAAAATTGACAAAAACAATTTTTAACAAGTCGCTTAAAAAAAAAGGATTAAAGCCAAAACGTCAAAAAACTAAATTAAAATAAAAATGTTTGGATTTCAACTGCTCACTCATCTAAAAAATAAAAAATGAATCGCCAAATGTGTTTTTAAGCACAAAAATCGAGATCGGCTTTTTTTTTTAAGGCACTAAGAAGGTTGAAAGAAAAAAGTAAAAATGACGAGGGAAATAATAAAAACACCACTTTTCTTGTCCCATACAAACCACTCTGTTCCCAGCTGTCAAACATTTGACGTCAATCAAACCAAAATAATGGCGCGTTAGTTGTTAGTAAAAGTTTATTAGGGTTTGCGTGCCATTATCTACATAAATAAAAATTAATCGATTTTTTTTCTTATTTTTGTTAAGGCACTATGAGGGTTCTTATAGAGAGAGAAAATGTAAAAATGACGATGGAAATAATAAAAAAATCACTTTTCTTGTACATATAGTTGTAAGCAAATATGGTTTATAGTTTCATATAATTGGTATAAAAGAATTTCGTTGGTAACTGAACAAACTACAGACATAGACCTATTTTCGGAAATTCTAAATTAATCTCTAAAAGAAAGCAGACATTTTGAACGAAGAATTTTTTCTGATAAACAAAAACATAGTAATATACTATGTTCTACTATATACTATAATATTAGTTCAAAATGAAACACATCGCCCTTGTTAGCTCAGAATCCAGTTTATTGTTTACCTACAATTACGTAAATAAAACTTGACAATGAACAAGTTATTAAAGATCGATTAAGAACATTATAATAATATATAAATAATGTAGAATATACTAATGGGTGTCTAGCAGGTGGGTTTTCTTTGGTCGTAAATAGCATTGGGTGCACAATCGTAAAGGAGTTTTTCTCCATAAAATATAATTATTAGTGATGAAATAAAAGTAAATTAAATAAGAATAAAATGAATAATACTGATTGTAAAAGTTATAATAATAATAACATTACATTTAATATAAAAATAAAAACATTTAATTTATAATTTGGCATGGAAACTTAAAAGAAGTTAAACAAGGTTGCAAAAATAGTATCATTTGCTCTTAGTTCAGTCAATCAGAAAGCATCTGTTTCGACCGCATGAAGGAATTGGAAACTTCCAAAAACAATAAATCATTCCAAACTTTTCGTATATAACTCTGATTTTATTTTCTGTCACGTGTCAACTTGATTTTTCTTTTTGGAATGCGCTTTAAAAAGAATAAATTAGTGATGATTGTTAATAATCAATTTTCCTTTTGTTTACATTTTTAGATTTGACACTTGGCCTAGTTCCTTTAAATATAATTATTTTTCAAATATTATGTTTTGATCCAGATATTGTTACCAGAAACTTCACCTTAGTTACCATTGGTTGACATTTAAAGAACTAGTTGTTGTAGTTAAATGGGGAACTTAGTTCCCAGGGGTTAAATTAGCGAATGACCTATTGATTTATAGTTTTTATAACGTGCCACATAGTTTCATTTCGAAAAAAAAGGAAAAAAAGAATTCCCTGGGACAAAAGAAGTATAAAAAGTAATGGTCTTGCAATAAAGCAGAAACATCTTCAATAAATGATTTAATGAGCCCTCATATGTATTATTAAAAAAAATAAACTTATAGCCAGTATCAATAAAGGAGAAAATCACATCCTAAAACATAATTGCCTGGCCAACTCGTGGGTGGGACCTCGTAAATCAGAGGATGGGGACGGGAGTGGTAAAACAAAGGGTCCGAAGCGTAATTATTACGAACAGGTGGCTATAAAGATAACAGGATTAGGGGAGGGGGTGGGCGGGTGCCCCCCACCAGGGCGCTTTTTATTGAGATCTTATTAGCAGATGTACTCCCTTTCGGTGGCAGTTGCCTTCTCATAAATCTCTACACGGTCGGAATCAAAGTAGCGTAGCTAGGCAGTGCTAGCGATTTACTAGTCATCGGAGTTGATAATTTACTTTGTTCTGTTTTTTCCTTCCTAGGTTATTTAGCATGCATTTACAGTTCAAAATTGTTTCTTCCGAGATTTCCTGTGTTGTTTTTTTTTTGCTTACTGTAATTTACAAACTCCGACCTCATACCTGCCATGCTTCTTCCCTGTCCAAATTTAAATCTAAGCTTTTCCTCCATCTCCTAAATTCTCCAACAGATGCTCTCTAATCAATTATAATTAATAGCTCCATCAAAGGAAAATGTGAATTACTGTCAGTTTTCTTATAACACTATTCATACTAATCATCGTCACTAATAAGGTACACATCTGTTATTCTTAAGGGACCTGGTCCCAGAATAATTTTTTTTTTTCTATTCTATTCTATTCCACTAAAAATATAACCATTATAAATTATTAGGTAGTTACGTATAAAGTGCTCGTTTCATTATTTCTAAATTCTAATGTGAAATTAGTGGACTTCTGTTGTATTCCATGTTTATGTTTACAGATTGTAATGTGCTGTTATTAAAGAGGAAGAAAATGGTCCAGGTGGAGGTAAAAACAAATTCTCTTAAGTTGGGAAAACTATTAATTGGAAAGCTAACGTTTCGACCCCCATTGCAGGTCTTCTTCAGGGCTAATTATACAAGATACAGACAAATTAAAATCACCTATGGTAAATATTCTAATAATAAAATACAAAGGCAAATTTAAATTTAATTTGTCTGTATTTAGCATATTTAGCCCTGAAGAGGACCTGCAATGTGGGTCGAAACGTTGGCTTACTAATAAACTGTTTATTGGTAAGCCAACGTATAAACAGTTCTCCCTATATTAGAGAATTTTTTTACCTCCACCCGGATCATTTTCTTCCTCATATATAGAAGGTCAACTAATATTCATGTTGAGCTGTTATTAATCTTCTCTTTTTTTAATAATGACTGTCACCACAATTGAACGATTGATGTTTAGTGTGCAATCAAGTAAACCCATGAAAGCACGCGAGTTTTGGGAATTTTTTTTTATGAGTTTTAACATGGACACTCATCAGCCCAAGCTACAAAAAGAATTACCACATCGTTCGGGGATGGGCGTTGTAACGAACGGATCATTCCCCGATGCCAAAGCTAAATTTTCATTAAAAAAAATTATTGATTTCAGTAAGTTGGTCAATGGCAGAGATGACTCATTTATCCTTTCTACCCAGAGATGAAATATCATCCATATTCTACTGCAAGCGTAGAATATTCATACATAATGCGTGAAAAGCGTATCAAAACGACCAGACGTCAGTTTTCACAATGAGTGGAGAAACTAAACGAGCTGTGTTACGAAGTTTTCAAATACCTCAAATAGGCCTTTACCTTAAGAGTATTTTTTTTTAAATGATTCTCAATACTAAAAACATATTTTCAGACTTTATTTCACCACAAAAGCCTAAATTTTTCAGTTTTGGATTTGAAAATTTTATAACAAATTTGATTAATTCACAAGAAATGTGGTTAAATATATAATATTGTTTATAATATGAAAACGCTAAGGTATTTACATCATGTTTATGTATCGCTTTTTCATTTTTATTCATAATAAAAAATAATTTATACGTGAAGAAGTCATTGTCCATGTTTTCTCCGAAATTCGACATTTTACAATATTTTAGAACGTCTCAGTGTTTCGATTAGTAGGAGCTAGCTGGACAAAATTATTTTTCGTCATTTTTGCATTTCTTTCGACTAATTAAGTATTGTAATTATTAAAAAATGTTTTTTAATTAATTACCAACCGAAATTAAGAGGATTGCTAGGATAATAATTATTATAGTAACACCTATGAGTACATATACTATCGATATTCAACAATTGATTCATATAAAATTAGTAACATTATAATTTTGTACTGTTGAAATGAAGCTTTGAACACAACTGATTTAGTCTAGTTCTATGGATTCATGAATTTGGACTCTATTACTGACGAGATGAAGTGTGCCAGGCATAAAGAAATATTGGATTTCTAGGTTTTGAACAATTGTTTACAATATTCCAAAAAAAATTTAGAATTTTTAACATGAATTTTGTCCAGCTAGTTCCTACTAATCGAAACACTGTGCGTCTGCTAGAACAAAGATCCATTTGCCGAAAGAATGACATTAATCAATGTCTGCTCTCACTTAATTCGGTTTTTCACAATAAAAATCCAAGAGGTACAATTTTTTCTTGGATTTAGTGTTGAAAGCTATATAAATAATACCGCCAAGTATTTGAAGACTACAGGGAGAAACCAGGGTAACTCACTTTTCCCTAAAAAAATACAAAAAAAAAAAACTCGGAATCTATCAGTATCCTTAATATAATTATTTTTGTTCATGTTCGTTATTGATTGCTGGTTCTGTCGACCTGATAATTAAGACGATGTTGTAGATGTTCTAAGGCCAACTCTGGGAACCCATATTTCCTCATTCTCCCTCACCATCGTTCGGATGAACTGCTTTTTCCACTATACGGAGATACTTCTTCAGCTATTTTATATATTTGCATCGGTTCTTGACCACACCATCGTGATGCATCGTGTTGGTCATCCAAAAATGTATGGGAAACTTACCAATTTTGGGGGAAAAATCGAGTTCCCTCGGTTTCACCCATGTTCTTCATTTAGGGGGTCAATAATAACACTCTAATATACGTTAGAAGTATATTAAGGATAAAAACTTAAACGTTTTAGTTTTTATCAATTTAATTTAAGGTTTTGCTGGTGTTCCTCAAGGTAGCATCCTCGGTCCTATCCTCTACACAGTATATACAGCTGACATCCCAACCCATCCTAACACCTTCATCTCCACCTATGCTGATGACACATGTGTGTTATCAGTTAATAACGACCCATATATTGCATCCCAATCCCTTCTATCACATTTATCAAGCCTCGAAGAATGGTGTCGGAATTAGAGAATTAATATCAATTCCAAAAAGTCCCATCAAATTACCTTTACCCTTCGCCGAAAACCCATGACTTCCTGTCTTACTGTATCCTTTAATAGTACTCCACTTATCCCTGTTGAGTCCGCTACCTAGGACTCAACTTAGACAAAAGTCTTACTTGGAACCCTCACACAAGACTGAAAAGACATGGAACAGCTAGACGCTTCCGACTACTTCAACACATACAAGACTAACGCTCAAAGCTTCAAATCAATTACAAAAGACTTATTTATGTTACTGTTATAAGACCTATATGGACTTACGAAATTGAACTATGGGGCTCCACCAAACCATCAAATTCCTCTCGTATTCAATCCTTGCAATCCAAAATCCTTCGCAAAATCCTAAACGCTCCTTATTTTGTCACAAATATAACCATCCATAATGACCTGGACGTTCCATATGTTACCAATTTAGCCTATTCCAGATACCTATCATTCCATAATAAACTCCAGGCCCATCCAAACCCACTATTTTCCATCCTTGGATCCAATTCCATCCCGGACAATCCTCCTAGGCGTCTGAAGAGTAGATGGCCTCGGGACCTTCTATAATAGAAATGTAATTAGAGTGCTGCCAATGGGTAGTGCCTCTACACGTCCTTTCATGTATTTATTTATTCATACAGCCCTTGTACTAGACGTATATATTATAGTTGTACAATTCAATAAAATAATTTTTTTTAAAAATTTAAGTTTTAAATAAATATTCAAAAGTTATTTAAACGCCACATTATTTGGCTTCTGATATTTTGATATAGAATAGAAAGCAGCGTTTTCTACAATAAATTATATAATGGATTGAAATTCTAAGGTAGTAATATAAACAATTTAACTTTAAACGGTCTGATTGAGACTTTCCGATATCGCAGCGAAGGGTTTTGCTCCGAGGTTTTCTGAAGATGTGTGCCTTTATTAAGTATTAACAAGGGAGTGACAGCTTCCCGGGGATAGCTCGTACTAAGCTAGGCCCCATCCTTCAGCCGGCCAGAATCCTCTCTTCTTCAAGGCATTCTCATGAATCCTCATTAATACCTGATATGTTTTAGATCTTAGATAACGAATAATAAATTGAATTCTTATAATAACAATCAAATGCAATATATTGGGTCGTTTTATATGAAATGCTCGTTTTTATTTATTCAAATTTCAAAGTGGAATTATTAGATTTCTGTTGTTAACTATGTTAGATTATAATGAGTTTTATTCGTTGATAATGATTACTATCCTACAATTGAATGAAGATTGTTCAGAATCTCATCAAATATGACTGCCATGAATGAAATCATTAACACACACAATCTTTAAGAATTAAAACTACTATAATCTTTTATAGTATGGAAAATAATTTAAAAAATATAAATAATAATAATAAAAAAGGAAAACTCATTTAAAATGTCATTTATAAATTCCTATATGTAATCTATTAACAATTTGAATAAATGAACTCAAAATACAAAGAAAAAGGTCCACTTAGTAAAATCAGAATATTCATTGAACTCATAAATATTTCATGACGCCCTTTCCCTGTAAATTGCTCATATGCATACGTAATGGTCCACACCAACGCCAACCTCTTTTCACCCTTCAATGAAAATAAAATAAAATAATTTTTATCATTATTATCATATTAATCTGTTAAATCGCCGTATTAATTAAAGTAATTGTCTAATTAATTAACCCCTCTTTAGTTATTGCATTAGTGCTATTTATACAATTGTTCAAAATTGAAGAATCCTGGATGTGGCTGTGTTAATGCGTCATCGGATGAAAAGTGAAATGCAGATTTTGATGCCTTAAAAATCAATAAAACTTGAATCGTAACTGGGCAAATATTGTTGTTTTACTTGAAACAAAGATAGAATGTTATTCCGTAAAATACTGATGTAATTGTTTTAAAATATAATTACTTTTTACAATAGAAGTCTGTTATGCTTACAACTTCACCTAACGTTACCTTTAAATGTTAAATGATTTAAATTTTTAATTAAAGCTAATTTCGATACGCCAAACATAATGTGACATTGTTATTCGCCGTTTCCTTCAATCTGGCAACAGTTATCATGTGAATTTTACCATGAAAAATTATCACATAATTAGCTCCATAGCCCAAGGAAGACTACTCTACATCCTGAGTCTCAGCAGGTGCATTCACCCTTCCACATCTATGTAACATGAAATATTATGTAATATTATATTTATTACCAGAGTATTAGTAATGTTAGTTATATTAGTATGTTCATGTGTGTAAACTCTAGACTCCAAAAAAATTACCCACTATTAATCTTAGCTGTCATTAGATCAGACAATTGTTTTTTAAATTGGTGAGGAATGGAACCTTATTATAAATAAAAAAATATTTAATGTTATGTAATCGAGGATGGTAAAAATCCCGACTATTGTCGCATTAATGTAGGTGTGCCGAAGGTTTATGTCCTATGTCCAGCTCTGTATTCATTGTGTATGTACGACATCCATCATACGTCAAAAACACTACTCGGACAATATGTGGATGGCGTAATAATTACTACGAATAATATCTCGATAATAGTTTATATACAAACTAATTTATTACTAAATCGGTTTGATAAATGGAATAAAGAAATTAGCATGCAAAAAACAAATAGTTGTCTCAATTACCCTATGACACTCAGTTACAAGCAGAGGCAAAATATGTGGACAAATTTAGAATTCATGCGACTAATTTGAAACAAAATTTTATCACTTACTCACAACCTTAAAGCAATTTCTTCATCGTAAAAATTATCTACCACTTAGAAACGAGGTTATTTTACACATGCTTCTTAAACCGGTATAGATTTAAGCTACAATAACCGTTTTTAGTCGAACATCCTTCGTTACGCTACTCAGTGCAGGTTTTACAATAAGGCTTATTTTCATAACTCTCTTGCTGGGCACACAAAATGTTGGTAATAATGTTTATTGGAACACCAGTATATTGTACCAATAACACTACTCACAGACACATTACCAAAGAATCCAACAAAGAGGTTGAAACGTTGGAGCAGAGATCTACTACAGAGAGATCAAGCGAGCTAGGAGTGCCTTCAATGATAGGTTTCTCCATCAAAGTTTCACGACAAATCCCATAGGGGAGGTTTACAAAAGAAAAGCACTCTTGGTGTAAATGGCAAATGGTAATTGGAGAATATTCCCAAGTAAATATTTTATTATTACTATACTTTATTTAACATTTTTAAGAAGGTTATTAATTTAGTTGATCTATGATATATATATGAGTTTAAAAAAAATTCAGTTATTAAAATGCAATTACCCATCATAAAACTGACTAAATTGTTAACCCTCAAGTATAAATGCCTTGTACTGAGGCATTTCAGGGACCTTATGGTACCCATTTCCTGAAATTTCCCACCCTACCGATTTTGGGGTTTCCCCACATGACTCCTTAGCCTCCTACCTTATTGAATGTGAAAGTGGAAGGGTGGTTATAAAGCTAGCAATAAAAAAAAAACAAGGGCTGGAGCCGCGGACCAAACCTCTGTACTTGTGAAACTTCTTAGATTTATACAAGGTAAGCTTTTATTTAATGTTACATATTCGTTAGTTAATATCAATCAATGATACTTTTCAATTTATAAATATTATTAAAATGTAAACCATTTTTCTTATTATTTTATAATTTTTGAATATTTTTTTTTCGAAGGGAAAAGATGTGGCCCTGGCCGGGATTCAAACCCGGGCCTTACGCCTCTACGTGGCAGGACAAATCCGTTCTCTTCACCGAATCCATATCCCCGTGTTCTCGCAATTTTACGATGTATGTATGTAAGAGCGCTGTCACGGGGAGCCGGACGACCCGGGTTCGAATCCCGGCTAGGGCCAAATCTTTTCTATTAAAAATAAAAATATTTAAAAATTGCAACAAATAACAATAAAATTATAAATAATATAATGACGTAAGTCAACAAGATCCTAATTAAAGTAATGTTCAATGAACGTTCCTCCTCGTGTATGTATATATATATATATAATTCTCATTTCATACTGAGTTCACTACTATAAAATATTATTATGTTTAATCTTGGAGGCTAAAATACAAAAATAACATCAAGTTATTTTCTACTAGCAGAGTCGCTGAGTTGGAGATTAAAAAAAGTTCAAATCGAGCTCGCTGAGGTTTGTTCTAGGAATTCCTTTTTATAACTGTATCCTCCCCCTCTATCACTACCACTACTAGTCCATTAAAATGGATGTAGCTCTCCTAACACCGACAACCCCCTTCTTTTTCCTACACAATGCTCTCCTCTCAACACCAATATCCTCCACCCTTCATAACCATCCGACGGTCGTAGCTTTAACTCTTAAGTCAATAATGAGTTTCCGTAAAATTAAACCTAGTAAGTATGATCTCTGCCTCATATGTCCCAACATCTGAAACACTTCTAAATTCAATACGATAATCTTCTACTCTCACCATTTCAAACTCGTATTTTCCTCCACGCCAGGAAGTATCCATTTAAGCACACAAGAAGAACTTTTTATTGTAGTAGGAATTTAAACTGAAACACTTTTTTATTATTATTATTTAATAATCAGTCTACAGAAATCAGAATTATTTCTGTTCCGTGCACAAGTCTATTATATAGATACAGATAGAGTAAAAATTATAAATATAAATCATAAATATTAAAAAAATAATACATTATTGTCTATTGTTTCCCATTATAAGTACAGCAAATGGAACTGCAGGTTTGTTAAAATTATTGTTACTCTTACCACCACCAGTATGTTTCAATGATAATAAAATTATGCGACCCCCTAAAATTACTAGAAAATAATTGTAAGTTGAACTAGTAAGAAATATTTTTAAAAGCATGAATATCCTAACAAACGAAAAGAAGAGATAATATTCTATTTGGGGATAGAAGTAATATCTGTCATATATTACATTATAAAATTTAATTTTGAAAATTATTTCTGTGACCTTGCTATTTGATAATTCAAGAGGAGAATATCTACTTAATTGTCATTTAATGAAGTCAATTATTTTTATTACGAAACGAGTACCATCTATTGTCATGTCGATCATTCTGTTATGATTTATTGTCGATATAACAATGGGGAGGAGTGTGAATTGATGGCTTGACTAGGTACTAAACCTAAATTAGTTGGAGATTGGTTACTGCCTTGGTAACACAGCTCACTAACGCCATCTATTATGATAGAAATGTACTCAACTAATCCTTTCTGAGATGGGACAATGGGCCCTATACTGGCAATAATGGTTGCTTATTCCATCTAAACACAGGGTACAATCATAGATAAATATGGAGGTTTTTATATTGTGTATTAATTGTTCATTTTCATCATTTACCGAAAAGTTTATTGTCTTTGTCATACTGAATAATTGCGTGACCTGAAATGTAAGACACCTTTCGTGGAAGATCACGTCCTCCACCACAAACTACAGTGAAGTAATGTTTTTAACAAAAATAGTTCTTATAGCCTCCCTCCCTTTAAATGATATGAAAAAAATACACCCGTACTACGATAAACATGAAGAGTGTGTGCATGGTAGACTATACTGTTCTCTAATGGTTGTGTAAGAAAGTGATTTGTCCAAAATTACGCTAAATTGTCCGATTTTCCCCAATTAAGGGCACCCGCTTTGTAGAGGATGGATGAGCCCAAAGAGGTCCTGGACGAACTGCAGATGGATTTGAACCCGAGAACTTCAGCACTGCAACTCAGTACTCTAACAATATGGAACTATAATTATTAATTTAACTTAAATTCCTGTTACGAAGGTTTCGACTCACTCATTGTAACACAAAAACCATTAACCCTTTTAAAAAAAAAAATGTTTCGATTTTTTTAGAGAGCGAAGAAAAAACAAATTTTGATGAAATGCTTGTGATTCTGCAAGCGTTCCTAATTATAATAATGAAATAAAAATTTCAATTAGTTAAAATTTCGCTATTTTTTTTCTTACCACGGATGGCTTGGCTCTTTTGCCATAAGACTCCAGGCAGTCCAGTAAACGTTGACGAATTCCGAATAATTTGTCTTGTTTGCTGGAAGGTTTCGTAGCAAGGCCTCGAGTTCAGAAAAATAACAGGGGGTGACCTGTTAAGTAGAGGTTAGCATAACAAGCTACTATGTCCAAGATTGTGCATTCACAGTACGGCAGGTGGCCCTTGGGATTTATTACGGAAGTAATGAATCTTCAATTACTCAGTCCTTCCGAAGGGACATAATGGGGGTCCCGGGCTTTTGCGATATAAAGTACTAGTTAAAGATCCCCATATTAATTAAATTTTAGTAAGCAATATTTAGAACTCCCCCTATAGCATCATCAGGTTAGTCATAGCAGCAAAAAGTGATTTTCTACGAAACAAACAAACCGAAGAGTTCATAGATAGTGGAAGGTCGAGGTTGAGGATGTAATGTTAAGTAGCAGCGAGGGTCACCTCTCACGTGGATCCTACTGAATTGGGCCATTTAATAATTGTGGCCGTTGACCAAGCAGAAAGCCACAACCCCCATAAAGTGGGGAAGGTCAGGTGGAGCAGTTCACTCCAACTGAGGAGATCCGGTGGAGCAGTTCACTCCAACTGAGAAGGGTTGCCCATGTTTCCCTTCTGCGGGCTGTTCTACCTGTTGCATGTTAGCCTTAAATCATGTTCTTACGATGTTTGTAGCTGCATCGAAACTAGTAGGCATGTACATCTGGGAGCTTACTTCGGATCAGACATCAGCCTCCTAATTTTCTTATATTCCTAAGCGAGAAAGGTTCTATCGCAGCAGAACTGTTGTCTCCTTGATGATCTCAGAATTCTCTTCTAACATAGTGTGTGGAAGAAGGGGCTCCTAATAATAATTCGCTAACCTTCTTTCCGAGCGAATTTCCCGGTCGCGAATTCAATAAAAAAAACAGGTAAATTTATAACTTAAGGCTATAAAAGAATTCATCAATTAAATACAAAGGAAATAAAATACAAAATGAGTAAATAATAGATATATAATGTAAAAATAAAAGAGAGAACAATTACAAAAATATGAATGTAAACCTAAGGAAATACAAAAAAAAAGTGATTTAAAAAGTAAATAAAAATTATGAAAAAGAGAATGCAATAAGCACTTACAATTAGTTTGTTTTACAAAACAAACTTTAAATTAACTATTTAATAAAAAAAGAATGAGTTAAAAAAAAAAATTGATAGTCAGTGAATAAATAAAAATAACTGAGTTCTTGAAAAGTTTGAGGTGAGTTCTTGAAGATGATGAGATGATAACTCGATATGACGAGGAGTAGAAATAACAAAATGTCTCTTACCGGTAAGTCAAGGTGAGGTGAAAATTAACAAACAGTTTTACTGGTGAGATTTGAGAAAATGAAGAAGATGGAGAGATGGCGACAAATCAAAGTGTAGAGTAGCAAGTAGAGTAAACAACCTTCCTACACGACAACTGTCTTGAGACTGATCATGTTTTGTTTTTTCGAACATCACACTACTTAGTATTGTAACATATGTTTTAATTACAATGTGAAAATTAAATTACTATCTGAATTCTTTTATTTTCCTTTTAGCTAATTTTACTATTGTAAGAATTATATAAAACAAAAATTATATCTGGTTTTTAATGTAATAAAATATCCGTTTGGAAGAAAAACAATTAAAATAAATAAAAAAATAGCTATTGATACCCGACATAGTGGATTAAGAGATTGACCGTTGGTGAAAAAGATGAATATTGCATCTTGCGTGTGCTCTTTTGCAATACGTAGATAAAAGATCTTGAAGGAATAGTAAAGTAGCAGGGACTACTAACCACCAACCAGTAACTACTAAAGTAACTACTGGCAAGGTAACTACTAATACCAAATACTTTCAACAATTTTGGGGTATACATATTAGAAATATTAAATGCTTACCGATAAATAGTAAATGCAGGTCGATTTTTTTTCACTTTAATTTTGATGCAACAGACAAGGATTAAAATCATGATAGCTAATAACAAATTTCCTTTCTTTTCTTTTATTAACTCCAACAGCCAAAATTCTTCATAATTTTCTTGTGCTTAAGGCCCATTTGACACAATCTCGACCATTTGTTTCAGATTATTCGGTTCGTTTTATCTCCAATCCCTCTGCCACTTGGAAGAGATAAATAAATGTGGATTTGATTTAATTGTATTAATATATGACATATATTATTTATTTTTTATTTTTCTTGGTCCTTTTTCATGGAAGGTAGAACCCACATGGAGGCAGGAGTTATTGCTCTATTTGTTATTATTTAATTATCTATTACTTAATTTGTAGGTAATTAATATAGTCAACATTATTTACCTATATTTAAATGAATGCTTTTCAACGAAGCTCATTCCAAAAACCTTAGGTCACCTATAGTTTATTTAATATTCATATTATTGATACATATGTTAATCTAATTTAAAAACAGTTAAAATGTATTAAAAAAAAGTTTCTTTTCATTTTATATGAAGCAGGGAATTTTCATTTTCCTAAATTAACTTCTTCCTTGACTAACAGTATTATGAAAATATTTAGATAATTACTGCTTTCAAGCAAAATCTAATTTTTGGGAAGGAAAGCACCCTCTGCGTGTCACTTTCTTTGTAACTCTAAATAATGCACCTACAAGTAGCTAACCGAAGATGAAGCGTTGCTATACATATATATTTGTACAGGAAGGATCTCTCTTATAGCATTCTTCCTCACCTGACAAACTATGACTCCCTTCCTTTTGTAATATTCAGACCTTAATCTTCTCCCGGCAAACGGAAGACTGCTCTAAGTCAGATACAGCTTTACGCTCAATGAAAAAGAAAACAAACAAATAATGTACGATGTATAGGATTACATTCGATAATATCGCTTTAGTATAAAAATACATGTAAATGCTAGTTCGTAAAATAAATTTTAAAATTATTGGGTACCTTATGCTTCATTTTCGTAACATTTTAATAAGCAATGTTTAAACGGTTAGTTACTGCTATTAAAGCTATTATACAGCTAACATTTTATAATTTATAATTCCATACTTTTCAATGATATACAATTTCTCCATCTTCTTTGCTATGAAAATTGAAATGACGATTTTTTTTATAGATTAATCGAGATATTATTTAGACCTTCACCTCATCCTTTCTTCACCCGGCCATTATACCGCAATTAGCTTCCAGTCCTCCAGGTCGGGGGGAAAATAACTCTGGCACCCAAACACTATAAACAAAAAACTACGTACACCCCACACTTACAGATAAAGGTTAACTACAGTACATACCTTCTCTTGATAGCCGCCCTGGGCGAGGGAGCAAGTCTGAAGGATCTAATGTGGCACCCCCACAAGACAAGGATACGTAGGACCAATAATCATCCGACTTGACCATTAATAAAATATTATGGAACCTCAATAAAAAGAAAAATTTAACAAAAAAAATACTCAATAATTGGGTTGTTGGGTTGCTGCCCTTTATTCTGCCCCCTTTGTATATTCATGTTCCCTCGGACATTTCCATATTCTGCGTAGTTTTATTTATAACTGGTGTTGACTTTAAAATAAAAAACAATTAACAGATATAGTTTTTAAAGCCAAGGAAAGTGACAAAATTTATTCTGTTCATGTTTTACAGCCATTTGGTACGTGAATAGGGCTTGACAACAAATAATTATGTCATTAATAACCAAGATACCGGCGCCATTATCCGGTACAACTTAATACGCCTTAACGATTGCCAAACATATAGATTGAAGAGATAGGATCGGGCAACAGCTGCTAGGGCCGAGGGAATCTGTTGAGATATTTGGGTCAGCGATGGGAAGGGCAGATTACATTATATGAAAAAGGGTGAAGTTGGCGTGACGTAGTCCCGCAATGACAAGTTTATTAGTCGCCCGATAAGCCCTCTCCTCCCCTCATACGACCTCCCATCCCCCTCCCTTGAACATAGCACTGTTTTATGCACCCCTTCTTTTATTTTTTCCATCCCCTCCCAAATGAGGAAAGGAAAGAAATGGGGAGAAAAAACGGAAAAACCGAGGGGAAATGTTGAGCAGTTTTCAGCAGATTAATGTTTCATAATCCTCCTAATTAGTGCCCTTTGTAAGAAAGTTCAGTTAGCCTGAATTATATCTTTCTTTTTTCTTTTTTGTTTTGTTTGTTATCTTTTAGTTTGGTTTTCATTAGTGTATTTTTGTCAGTCCTGTTTTTTTATTTTTTAAATCCCCCATTCTAATCCTAACAACCTCTTTTTCATTTGTTTTAGGGCCGTTGGTTAGACGAATTAAACAGCAATTTTCACCCTTTGCAGGGCAAAAAGAATGAATGTTACTGGGAAGAAAACAAAAAATAAAACGATATTGTAGTTCCCATCTACCGCTGATAAAATCAGTAATATGATCCTGATTGTATTTAAAACACTGTTTTATCTATTTAAATATTATATTTAACAATTTAAATGATTATTATTTCATAATAAAATTTAAAAAATGTATAGTTCTAAAATAATACTCTTTGATCGGAGTCTTGTGTTAAAAATGATAAACGTCTGCCCGTACTTTTTAATTAATTAAAATGGAAACCACGATATGTCTCCATACATGAAACAAAATGGACTTACACCACTTTGAAAAATAACAGCATAATTGATATAGTATTCTTTATTTCAAAATACTTTTTTCATGGCGAAAACTATGAAATTAATCGTCTATTATCATCTTAAATATTATTTTTCTCTCTCGTAATAATTAAGAGAACAAAGTTTTTATCTTTGTATAACTATAATAATTGACAGCATTTTTTCCAATAAAAAAATCGATTATAATCATTGATTAAATTCGTAAATGTAATTTATTTATGCAATTAATAGATAAGCCTAATTATGTAGCTTTATTGTTTTTTTAATAAATAATATACATAAATTCTAATTAAATCATTATTATCATAATTTCAATATTTATTTTTACTAATTTATTATTTTTTTTTGTTTATATATTTTAATATGCAATTTTATTTAGTTTGTCTGCAATATCTTTGACAAATTAATGTAAAAGAAGGATAAGTTTTTTTTTTTAATCTATTGATACTATCACATTAATAACAATATCAAATTAATGTTTATTATGACATACAATAATAAATTTACACTAAGTGTTATTATTGTAACATTTAGTAATGTGTCAGAAGTAATAAATTGCTAATGCCAGTATCATTATTTTTTAATGAATTCTCATTTACATCATATGAAATATTATTTGTCTATCATTATTATTAATTTGAAAAAAAATATTGATTTTTACATGATCATTAATTATTTTTCAGGCCATTTCAATTTGTAATGTGGACGAATACGTAAATACTTGCTTTTATAGAAATTGTGTCGGTTGATCAAAGAAAAATAGCTTCCGGTATTATTTTTCTCTATTTATCTATGACCTCACAATTATCATAAACAAGGAGGAATCTACATATTAAAATTATAGATGATCATACAAACTATCTTGGAGTACTTCATTCATCCACTGATCTAATTGAGTTTTGTTTATTTTCGATTTATGTTCAGTTAAATTTCATTTATTTGTATACGATTCAAACTAATCAAAATTGAAATTAAATATAATTTTGTCATTTAAGCATAAAACCGCCAACACTACTGTATAACAACTGAACGTTATTTCCGAGACGGGACAATTAATTATTCCATTTAATTAACTAACAGGACAATTTACAGCCTCATTTCTCAACCGGAAAGGGGGTCATTTTCCACCATTTTTCTGCTAGCTTTCAGATCTTCTTTTTTTTTAACAACATCAAGATTAACGGAAACGTTTTAAGTTAAGTAAGCTAAGTATGTTGGTATTCAAAGTTAAACTAAGAGACTTTTTAGAAACGTCGGCACAAAATAAAATAAGTACCCACTTATTTAGTGTTTAATTTGACTGCACCCCCAACTATTTCCTTCCTTACTCTGATCTTATCTCCTCGCTTCTCATAAGAGACTTTTTAATAGGACAATCAACATTCCAGGTGGTTCCCCTGCCAATCTCATACTCCCTCAAACAACTCTTAATGTAATATTAAACTCAAAACTGAATCAGAAATTTTGAAAGACCTAAACAAATTTGATAAAAGCAATTTATAGGTAGGCAATAACAACTCATATTTTCGGTTTTCTTGACCACTTCTGCACCCTGTATAAATAAAAAGAGGATAACAATATCCTCTTACTAAATCACTGATTTAGTAATTCAAACCTACCTCACTTCCTCATGCAGACATAATGCTAGCTCTCATTGTTGGTCAGCGAGTCCATCGGACTTAGCCGGGAGGCAAGAATTTCAAAGGTATATCCACCTACCATCGCCACATCTACCACCTGTGGGACGCTCACCTACACGTTACATAAGTTAGAAGTACTGTATTTAAAATCATCGTGCAAATCATTCTTCAGTTGATTGCCCTCCTACATCATTTTGTTCTAATTATTAATATTTAACCACATCAATCTTAGATTAAAATTTAAAAAAAAATCGTTCTATATACTAATCAGAAGCAACATCTCTAATAAAAAGCAATATCGTGATCAATGGTGATGAAATAAAAATTGATAACAGCAAGGAAAAGAATTACTCGTCAAGATGTCGATTTCATTTCTTAAGTCTGCGATGAGCAAAGTATTCGTAACCTCCAGCAGAACGTCGTCTATAGATTTAGAATAGCATATTGTTCAGAATGGAAGAAAATAACTGTTAGAAGCAGCTGTAGGAGAAGAACTTTTCGTAACTAATGAAGGTAAAGTATTCGGAAAGTTAACGTTTCCTTTTAAGTTGGTTTAGTAATTAATTAATGAAGAAAATCAAATCTAAGTATACACTAAAGACCTACCTTATTCATAATAATCAAAACAGGGAACAAGAGAAGTGTCGGATTGAAATAATTGTTATTATATGTTTACCCCAAAGGGTATATTATGTTTTACAGTAATTAGAAATTCGAGTAATCTCTATATCAGTCATTGATAAAAACTTCTTCTCTTCATCAAATTCCTCAACAGTGCCTTTCAGCGTTGATATGTTCCAGAGACATGTGATCTTAAGCCCTATCTGTCTCAAGCCAGAGACGTCATCACCTGCATCGTCGTTCCTCCCGAATGACCCAACTTCGATATAGAGCTAATATAGCTAAGCTGATGTCTTCCCCTAGGTCTAGGTACCAGTAAGCGTACTCCCTCCATAAACTTTCGGGGATCTTGATCAGAACTCATTCTACACACATGGCCACAACATCTTAAGTCCCATCACCATCAACATCACCAAGGTCTATTTTTTGCAAGGTCTATTGCATTGCAGGAATATTCAATTCATCCATATTGGTTTCATTTCATATCCTGTACCAACGTGTTTTTGAATCAACTTGGCGCAATTATTTCATCTCTGCTACATTTATACGGCTCCATTTGTTGTCTCGGAGGATTCAACTCTCAGCTTCATTAATAAAACAAATAATATAAATTCTTTCTCTTCATTTATTTGTATTTTTGATATTGTTTTCCCATTTATTTACTGTCTTATAATTGTGAGTTATCGTTAATTCATTCTTGGGGATTTTTACGCTCTTGTGGATTTTTACGCTGTGATACAGTAGATAAGCTGCTATTATTTTTCATTAAAAAATATAATTTACCTGCCTTACAACACACCAAATAATGTTATATATTTAGAAACTGGCTTAACTCCGATTTTTATTTATGCTCTCCGTTTACATTATAATTGGAATAGAAAAGTTTTATTTTTACCGGTTTTAGATTGCCTAATATCCTAGCCAGAGAAGTATTTAGAAATAATAAAATTTGGTACAAGGAGCTCATAAGTACTTGTGATCGTTTGTAGTTTGGAGCTTTTGATTATTTAAACAAAGAAAAAGTAAATTTGTTATTATAAAAAATTGAACAAGAATTTAAAAATAATCAAAGGCAAAAAGCACAACAATCTATCTTTCATAGTTTGTAAAAAGATCGAAATTCCGAACTAGGGGACAACCAATATATTCCCAATAATAATAGTATCAATTTGATGAGTCCTATTTTTAAACTTAGGGGGCACTTATTGTGTTTGAATTATAATGTGAACCGTTCTGAAGAAAGGTATTTATGAATTATGTGTAATAAAAGGGAAATCAGGACCTGTATTATTATGTGGAGGTGTGTCCTATCTTAGGGGAATTCAGGCTCAGGTGCTTTGGCAAAAATACATCAGAAAAGAAGGAATTGGTTGAGCTCCTAAACGGTTCTAACTGGAACAGTTTATATAACTATCACGTAGAGGCCAGTAGACATGGAGACTTTTTAGTTGAGCAATTTAACTACTGACCTTCACTTGTAAATATATATTTGTTTAGGATTGACTTAAATCAAGTTAATTTCAGTTTTATTTTCAGTTAGTTTATATTTTATTTACACTTATTTACAGACCAACTTATACAAATGGACTCTGTCCATGTATTAGTGTCCCTGAATAGAACTGTATTTATGTTTGTATATATTTGAATAAACACGTATATTGTTATTATTATTATCGTAAAAATTAAAATCAGTAGGCATCTTGTGGAAATAATGTAAAAGAAATCTACCAGATATGACAATGAAATATTTTTTTCGCAAAGATCCGTTCAATAACCGGATGGGATTATGAATTTTGTATCACGTTCTTTTATTATATACGGATTACCATTGTCGATAATAATAATCATAATGGCAATTATATTACAACCTAATACTCAATTAACAACTTTCAGTACGCCTCTATATGCTGCTGAACTCTACTGGAGCCATTTCATCAAGAGTGAATATATTTCTCAAAACATGCCAAAATCCTTTACACCAAGATATATTACAACAAGATATATGTTCAACTAGTTTACACGAATCTATAACGTCTACAAAAATTTCGCGTGAGAACTGATTGGGTTGCAACGACTCGAACAATAATCTGATGGTGTTATGTTTAATATATTTCATGATAGTTATTATTGCTATGAGTGCTATTATGATCTTTGTTATTGATTGTATGTTTATCTTTGATTTCAATACAGTAATAAGTTTTTTTTAGATTTGAAGATATTCTGGGTTCGGTTCTTTCTAAAGTTTCCCTTATGTGCCCTTCACTGTTCCTCGTTTCCCACGGAACCCCTTCCAGATATCAACTAAATCTAAAATAGGAGCCGTAAGCAACATTAGAAACTATTTTTTCAAACTTCTTGTCCTTTAAAAATTACTTTTTAAATTTTTTTTCAGGATCAAAGAGGTAGGCCCCAGCCCCATTTGGACGTGGACGATCGGCACTGACTGTGGAAACTATAATCTGAAGTGCCTAAGATTAGCATTATTTAAAATAATGAAATAATTATTAGTTATTTAAAATAATAAATGTTTTTTCATTCTGTGAACAATAAAGGATAATGCAGGTCAGTAGCTGTCCTTGTTCCTTCTCTTATACATCCTCTTATCTTCGCTCGTTATCTCCCTTTGGATTAACATAGGGTAGTTATGTTTTCTTCCTACCTTTGTTAGTCGTCCAGATTAGATTATCAGTGGTTATGCAGACCCACAAAACAAAGAAGAGACCCACCCGGACAAAAGGATTTCCCCCAAAAACTACTAATTTATCCGAACGATACAGGGCGGTGAAGTGAACCAAATAAACGGCGATCATTACGAATCCGGCTTGATGAACTGAATTAGAGTAATGGCTGAATAAAACGGGGCCATTGTCAGAGCCGTGGCAGTATCTGTACTCGGCACTCGGCACACCCGCTCTCGGCTTCATGCATCAATAATGAGCCAAATTTATCGGCACCGTTCAATTCGTAATGAAGCCATCCTTTGTGTGCGCCGTCTCTTTGTTTCGGGAAAAAATAGATTTTCTGTCCGCCTGCAGGGAAATATGTCTGCTGTAAGGTTATATGGGAAAGAGGATGTGAAATTTAAAAAAAAAATGTGTTACGAGCCAACCTGTATGGCAGTGAAGATATTACGCGGTAAATTATGATCGTATCTGGTAGTCAGCTTTGTTGTAAATTTTTGCGCATTGGAGTTAGGTAATGGCGTGTAACAAAAAGTACATGATTAGTTCTGCGAAATCGCTTTTACATCGAACATTTTAATGAATACCCAAGTTTTATATTTATTTTTAGGATTGCAACATACTGATGAAAGTTTATCTTTTATGAGGGATCGATGTAAAGGCATAATGGATTTTTTTAAGATAAAGAAATGAAAAAACAAACTTAAATTATTTATTTACAATATTGTATAGAGTTCATGATTCCATTGTTTGCAGTGTTAGGTATCAAGAACACATCTAAAAATATCAGGGACTCAGAGCTTTTTAGAGACGGTGCACTATTATTTTATTATACGGCTTCGGGCCGCAACTTTTTTTTTTAAATGTATTTATTGAAATTTACGACTGTATATTGAATATATCAAGTAAATATAATGAAAGATAAATAATGTCCCAGCGGTAGTACTCAAATAAAATGTTCAATTTAGAAGGTCACTAGGGCATCTTCATTTCAGACACCTCGGAGGATTATCAGGAACTGAAGAGGTTGCTAGGTTTAAAAGTCTGTTTTAGTGGGAATATGGTATGCCATCGGATTGATATCGGATTCGGCTCAAATCAGCAACAACTAATGTCACTAATAACAATTATAACTTCAATCTAATACTCAATTAACAGGGTTCACACTCCTAACCGATTAGTGAACGAGTCGTTTTTGATTGTCATAACTGGATTTGCGGCTGATGCAGGGAATATCCTTGGTGTACGCAACTGGATGGCAGGTGCTCAGAACCGCGACGATTGGCGGAAGCTGCTGGAGGAGGCCAGTACTCATCACTGGGTTGTTGGGCCGAATTAGTTAGTTCGTCAGTTAGTTAGCTGGTAGATAAGCTCTGCCATTAAATAAAACCGATATCATGTTACATCCTGAATATAGTCAAACAGTATAAAGGACTCCCAAGCTCAGAAGTCATCTTTCTTCAGCAGATATAAATACACCTCTCACATGGAGTATTACTCTTCAAATTCTACTCTACTGGAAAAAACCAGCCCATTACCTACGTTAAGTCCCGCTTGCGTTAACATATCCATCCCGCCTCTGTATATGCTGCACGATATCGGAGCTATTCTACTAACTTCTTCTCGATAGAGAGTGCACATCTATCGCAAAACATGACAAAGGCCGTTGGTTTACTTTACACGAGTTTGCAACTCTACGAGTGTACTAAAATTTGGCATGGAACTGATTGGTTAGCAACGCATCGATCATTGACGAGATTAAGAGCAATGCAATTTAACTTGATCTAAATACCACTACATTAATTAAGCTATTACTTTTACATCATTACAATACCTTTTCCAAAAAAAAAATGACCGTTGAGATCAGACAGATAGATTATTTTGTAAAACAGTTTTTTATTTAATAAATGGCATAAGAAGAAGTTCACAAAAAGAAATATAAAGGGACAGAAATGATCTTGATCCCTAAACAAAGAGGTAGTTATCCGTTACGGAGGGAAGAGATATTGAAATGAAGGGAAGAAGAAATATAATTGCATTGAGCAGAGGGACTAATTCCATCTAATTACCAGCTGCCACTTAGCTCGGGATAATTAGCGAGGATTGCGAAAGAAGTCCTGTAAAGAAAATGACGGCATTCCTTTTAGTGTTGGGGGGGGTGCAAATCTATAGGACTATGGCTCTCTATTTAGCAGCATTGTCCGATATCAAGTTTGTGTTAGTGTATTAGCGGCCGCTGGCTCCGAAACTTGGGTTCCAAGTAATCAACTTCGCCCCAACCAAAATCATAGCTACGGTAATTTTAGCTTTGTTTTACTCCTGAGAACAAAACATATTCTTTTTTAATAGAACAGGGGAAGTACGTTCATTACTAATTACGTTAATATAAGTACGTTCCAGGCTATAAAAATAAACAAATAAAACACAATATTTATTAATAATATGAGGGAAAAAATATCCAAAATTAAAACAAATAATTTACGTACTAAGAAATAAGAAAGCATCAACAAGGAAGGAATAGAGTCAATGAAACACCGATTTTAATTTTTTTTTTTTAAATCATGCTTTTTAATCAACTTTTGGTATAGTGAAGTCTCGATTGATTTAATGTGGTTCGTTCCAGTTGGTGGTAAGAGCGGAGAAAATGATTTTCGTTAAAATATATTTAAAAAAAAGTAAAAATGATTCTATAATACCATATACTTCAAGTATGCTAATGTTATTATAACTAATTAAATGGTACCTTCACTACGTAAATTTAATTATTTTTAAATCAGTTATGTTATTCTGGCAGTGGGGTAGTGTGTAGAGAGCTAAGTTACTGTACTCGGTCACTTGTTCAAATTCGGCTGTTTATATAACCTTTTCAATAGTTAAACAGCCATAGATGTGCCCTGTGTGACTGCGGACCCTCCCGGGGATCACTCAATCTCTATAATTGGGGAAAAACTTGACGGTTGAGTGTGATCTCGACCAAATCACTTCTTTGTCAACCCTTGGCTTAGGAACAATACAATCTCAACCTTCTACCAAGACCCTCAATGGGTTGTAGTTGGTACATTTTGTATTAATAATTTAATACAAGACCCAACTAAAATATTTAATACATAAGTAAATAGTTAAGAAATTCTAATCAATATATCGTCGACCTAAAAAAGTAATGTAAGTGAAATACACTACTTTTCAAAAGGGAGAAAAAACTGTTTCAAGATTCTTTCAAAATTATTTCAATTCGTCATACTATGAACTTTACCTGTCGTTGTTTTATGCTTTATGAATATGAAGACTCTATGAAGTTGATGAATATTCATAAGTCCTACAGTAATCGCAATAGATCGAAAACTAAAAAAATGTTTTTTCCTGCAACTATTGAGTAATGCTATCCATTACTCAACTAAAACTGGTGTGGAAAGTCCTACTTTCCCCCACTAGTGAAGGAAAACCACTTTCGGTATTATAATATTATTCATTTTATATTCCTTCTTCTTCTTCCCATGGCTCTACAGCCCTTGCAGGGCCCTGGCCTCCGCAACAACGCCTCTCCAGTCCTCCCTGTCAGCAGCTCGACCTCTCCACTGTCCGATCCCCATCTTCTGCAGATCGTTCTCTACATCATCCAGCCATCGCAGCCTGGGCCTTCCTCTTCTTCTTTTGCCTCCTGGTTTGCCATATAATAGCTTCTTTGGGTACCTATCTTCTCCCATTCTTTCTACTTGCCCAAGCCATCTTATACGTGTTGATTTAATAAAGGTGACCAGGTCTGGTGCATTGTATAGGTCCTGAAGCTCTCTATAATTTCTTGACCTCCATTGGCCTTCATGACATACTGGCCCAAATATTTGCCGAAGTACCTTCCTCTCCCAGATCTGCAGCATCTTTTCGCATTCCTGGGTCAGGACCCACGTTTCACTAGCGTATGTAACAATCGGTCTTAGGATTGTTTTATAAATCAATAATTTTGCCTTCCGTGATAAGTTCCGAAATCTTAATGCTTTTCGCAATGCAAAGAGACATCTGTTCCCTGCTGAAATTCTTGCTTTAATTTCTGCAGTGATGTCATTCTTTCGTGTCACTAAAGCCCCCAGATATTTGAAGCTGTCCACTTTCTTAAATGTGTGGTGGAGCAGTTGCACATGACTCAGCTCTTCCTGCCCATCATTTTTTGTGGAAATCATATATTGGGTTTTTTCCTTATTTATCACCAGACCCAATTTTTTCCCAGCTTCTTCAAATTCCTGCAAAGCTCCTGAAAGCGCCGCTTTTGACCTTGCTGATATCACTAAGTCATCAGCATACGCTAGGTGTTGGGTCATCCTATTACATATCGTTCCTCCTGGGTTGGTCCTGATTGATCTCGGAGCTTGTTCGAGTGCTATGTTAAATAATACAGGTGAGAGGGGATATCCCTGGCGCAGACCATTCTCCACCTAAAAATCTTCTGATATCATATTTTGTATCTTTATACTTTATATTTCATATTCCTAAAATGTTAAAATAAATAATTTTTGACCTATTTTATATTTAATTTAAGATAGATTTTATTTATTTTGAAGCAATTTTATTGAAATATTTAATATAACCTTAAATCTATAAGAACCTTCACACATCAGAAATTTTGAGATCTAGCATTAAAACAGTGATCAGACCACAAACAAAATATAAAATGGAAATAGTTAGTGATGAATTCATAGAATTTGCACCTCCATTCATAAAAGAACAGCCTGAACTGGCAATAAATCAACTTTTACCAAAAACATCTAAAGTCGGATATGAAGAGAAATATAAATATAAATCAAGATATAATAATATACGTTTATTTCATTGTGTATTATTTTCTAAATAATAATAAATAAATGTTTCAATGAGTAAACCCTCCTAGAGTTATAATTTGCATGGTTAATAATAGAACATTGTAAGAGATAGCGCTAGTGTAGTTTTAACAAATCTAAAGTTTCTCCTTTAATTTCTTAATTTTTAAATGGTTGCAGGAAAAATGTAATATTTAACTCGTGAGAAAAGTGCTCATAACACCCTCGTTTAATTACCACACTCGCCTTCGGGTCGTGTGGCAAAATTCAATCGGGTATAATAAAGTGGCACTTTCCTCACTTGTCAAATAAATAACTATTTCCCATTCGATACTTTGCGTTTGTATCGACGATATCAAACATTTTAGTTTTCCCACAAAATGCTTCCTTTTTATTTTACTATTCAAAATATTTTAAAATTATGTGAATTTTTTTATATACGCCATTAAACTAATAATTAAAATGGTTCATAAATAGAAAAATGGTACAACTAAATCATCTAGTTCACCTGGTCCGCTACCGTTACCGTTCTAGTTTTAGTTCTTATTGTACAGCTTCCGAATTTCGCCGCACAAAGGAGAGAAGAGCTGAAGGGATGAACGATAGCGTGACTGGAGGGCACTCCTCGAGATGTTATAATTACCAAGGCAGATAGAGTTAACGAATATAACTGATGAAACCTATTTTCTTCTTCTGTAGCTCCTCCAACATTCTATTTACTTCAGGGAGGGTTGAAAAAAAAAACAATTTCTTGAAGGGGGTAGACCCTAGAGGAAAAGTATTATAAATTGTTTCATTCTTGACTCATAAAAATGTTCTAGGTAAAGTTCATTTTACTGTAAAAACCATTCTACTTGTTTAGAATAATATAGATTCCCTTAAGAATTAGATTAAATTAATAGATTTTCTATTTTTATTTAAGGGTTAAACATAGACAGGAGTAGGTTAAAAAAAAAATAAGCCGTCGCGGGGCGCATGGTAGACGTGAAACATAGAAGTTGGATGTTATTGGGAAAGAATTAATTATTTAAGTGTAAGAAAAGGATGTAATGGAGGGGATTAAAGAATTTTTTAAAGATTTAAATGATGAAAATAATATTATTTTCATTAAAAAATATACATAAAAGACCCATTATAATCCAAATAAAATATTACAATTCAGTATCATCAGTTATTTCTGTAATATTAACATTCGATGATGTTTAATGTTTACTGATGGTATTAAAGTTACAATAGGCCGATGGTAACTAAAAAAGCAACGAAAGCGTTACTTTTAAGGGTATGGAGGTGTCTTTTAAATACTGCATCTATTGTTGTGCCATATCTTGCTGTAGATTCCCTTGGATTATTATAAATATACAACTGAAAACATTAATATACAATATACAATTAATTAATAATAATATACAATATACCACTAGTTAATATACAACTGCGAGTCGAGACTTTGCATCACGCTACACACACACAGGCAAAGCGGTATAGAGTAGAGAGAGAAATGTCGTAGTGGAGAGAGAGCCGAGTCGGTCTGTGGGTGGGCCTAAGCGACGGAGAGAACCGAGGAGCCACGGGGCTGCTCGAAGTTTTCGCATCACGGCATCACGACATCAACAGTTGCTCTTACTCGCCAAACGCGCCATTAGATGTTTCACATAAAAAAAATATCCCATTTTTCGGATGAAAAAATAAACGAAAAATACAGTATGTGTATATCGGAAAAACTGCCAATACTCAAATACATAAAGGGTCAATAGTTCAGTACATGTTAGGGACTATAATGTTTCAACCACAACAGTTGTGTAGGGAGATGATTTGTTTGCGTTAATGGTCAACCGTCAGGATATTTCCTTAATAGGTGGCTTAATTATAGCACTTTATAGAGGCTGGGTGAGCCCAAGAGGATCATCAGATCCTAAAGGAGTTAACCACGTTTGTTAACGGATTAAATAATTTATCTCGCCGCTTTAGCTATTGAGCTATTCCGCTCCAAAAAAGAGGCTTATACAAAAACCCGAAAAACATTATAAATATTATACTGACCTCGGTAGTATCATTTAATGGTTTGTTCTTAAGATAATGTATAAGACTATACATTTTGTTTAATTATCTTAAATAGGATAAACAATTATTACAGTCAGGGTCTTTCATAGGCTACAAGTGAACTTAATAATTTAATTAATAGTAAAAGTAAGAGAGTAGAGATTTGAGGCTACAATAAGCCATCGAATTCCTTACAAAATCTAAAGTCCTCAAAGCTATACTTTGTTACCAACAAAGTCACCCATATGACTAGAAACTTCTCGCTGTTTCAGGCTACTTCCACACTTACTAGACAAACGTCCATAGCTCCAAACAAAAAACTCATATACATGACTATTATAAGAGGCATTTGTACTTACGGAGTAGAGCTGTGGGGCTCCGCTAGACAATCGAATTCCTCTCGTATCGAATCCTTAAAAAACAAAATCCTTAGTAAAATGCTCAATTTACTATGTTATGAACAAGATCATCCATGTCCCATTTGTCGCTGATTTGGCTCGAACCGAATGTCAATCCTTTCCCGAGAACATTTATTCCTACTCAAACCCATTAGTTTCGTACCTAGCAATATCTTTAATTCTCAGTAATCCTACGAAGTGTCTGAAAAGAAGATGGCCTTGTGACCTCATATGTCGAATTTGAGTACTATACCTGAATAGTTTCCCAACTTGTCTTTATACCGTGCCACGGCTGCTTACTATTTACTTGTTGCATTATTATAACACGCTTGTAAATTTAAATAAATTTAAAAAAATGATTATTTTCCAATGTTAACATTATTATTAAAGAAATTACGGACATTAGGTTGGCTGTGCGTAAGTGTATAAATGGCATTCCCAGTAATGGTAGTTCAATGCGTTGAGTGGTGAAATGATGTGCTGAAAATTCCGGATTCCTGGCGGTGACAAAAAAATCATTTAATCTGTTAACAGCCACAGATGATCCACAGACTCTCATGGGGCTCATCCAGCCTCCATAAAGTGAGTTCCCTTAAATGGGGGAAAACTAGTTGCTTCAGCCTCATTACGGGCAAATTAATTTCCAACATACCACTGTCTGAGAAACATTACAGTCTCTACTATCGACAGAACTCAAGGGCCTTTCTATAGTAACCTAAGAACCTTTCATGGGCTGTAGTGATAATTTTTTTAATAATATTTATTTAATTAGAAATAAATGCCTGGTGATACTAGAAGACAGTTAACTGCATTGCGATTGAAAAGAACCCTGGCGAGCACTTACTCGGATTCCCTTTGGAGCCGCGATGTTCATTAGACCCCCTCGTGTAATTTCCAGCCTAACCCATTGAGCATTGAAACTGGAAACTCGCCCCATCCTGGACAACTCGGCTTCTAAACTAGTGTGAACAATCCTTAATTCAGTTAGTGCAATTTGAAACTGTTTATTTGTTAAGCTCTGTTGGAATGGATGGAACTTAGTGCCTCATGAATTATTTGAGCAAGTTCTAGTGTTAATGGTTATTTAATTAGTAGCTCTCTCGACCATTTGGATTTAATCAGAGCTTTTAATAGGATATTTTTAAAACAACAAGATCAACAAAGGAACGAAAAGTAATGTAGAACCTGTCAATGGCATTAAGTAAATTGTTCAATAAAATGGTTTTGTAACGAGAAAATATCAACAATGCTTCCGTGGAGTCAGCAATGTAAACTTCTTTGAACTCCCCTTCTTTTATTGCATACACTATATATAAGATCTATATACTAGGTAATACTAGTTCTAAAATTTAGACAAGGTAGGAGAGAGAAGAGTAGAGATGGGAGAAGAAGATTAGACCGTAGAGAGGAGATGAAGTGGCTAGTGTATAGGATGTGAAGAGAATTGTATGTGAAGTTAGATCTAAAGTAGCAATTAATTTAACGTTAATCCATAGTCAATAAGTCACCTAGTTAGTTGGTATAAGAAAGGTCTCTTGTATTTCCGTTTTGTATCTATTCAATATCACTGCAAATAATGGGGGTGTATATAAAAAATGACCGTTTTATCAAATTCCAGAGTTCAATAGTCTGTAAATATTTTAATGCTATTTATTATTTACCAACACTTAATAATCCCTTTAGAGCATTCTCTAAGCTTGTTTACTAACACTGGACGTCTTCAATAAAAACCTCAGTTTAGTTATTTATTTCAAAGAAGAAACATGACAGTTTCCTACGAAATTCTCGTATTTTTAAGACATTGCTGGAAAAAAAAATTTCACAGCCACTGAAGCAACTCGTGAAATTATTAAATATGAAGGGGAAGGTGTCCTTGACCAGGGCACTGCGTGGCGTTGGTTTGAAAAATTTAGCAGTGGAGATACGACGTTGGAAAGGAAGGAGGGCTCCGGGCGACCATTCCTGGATATTGATGAGGTTCTGGAGGAAGCTTTTGAGTCAAATCCGTCCACAAGTACTCGCGAACTTCCCAGGGGGTGTGGTGTCTCGAAAGATACTGTTAGTCGCCCTCTTCTCTCCATGGGGAAGGTGAAACGGTCATTTTTTTTATACACCCCTTTATACATCTTTCATACCAGTCGTATACCGTTTATTAATTGTGTGAATCTTAGTGCTGGAGATTTTTCAACTAAATTATGTTACTTCTAAGAGGTAATTCTATATTATCTAATTATTAATATTATTTAAAGATTTGCCTCAAGATAAAATACAGAATTATATACTTAATTTTGCAGCCTCGTTGTTATTTTTATGATTGTTATTGAATTATTGTTTATTAATTGCGAATGGACCCAGTAGGATCATGCAAATATCTTTGCGTGTCATATTTTCTTTATGCATTCTTTTTTTCTGATCTGTCCATTTTGTTCCAGGATTCTTCAATACTTCCTACTCCTACATTACTGTCCATTTTCTACCTCTTTCCCAAAAATTTTTGGTTTTCCCATGGTTCTATTTTCACTATTGGTAAATCTATTTTAACTAGCCTAATCCATTGTGTGATTATCTTGACATTCTGTATGTAAACAAGCACTCTAATGGTGAGTCTTTTGTTGGGAGTTTAGTAATATGTCCATAGAACTTCAACCGTCGTTTTCTTATGTCAGGTAATTTATTGTAATTTTTTTAATTTTAAATCAATAATGAATGACAGTTCTGACAAAGGCGTTAGGTTTCTTCAAAGAACCATGATGAACCAACAACAACCACAGCTCCACACATATATCGATTTATAGCTGTTAAGAAATGTTGAGCAGTTACTCACACAGAAGAAATCATAAAGAAATAACAAATAACAGAAAGCGTGACGCAACGTAGAAGCTAAAAGCTTAATTTTTGAGTTAAGTGGATTTGTGAGTGGAGTGCCACGCAACTATAATGTGGAAAGGGCTTCACGCAACCTGGAAAGGGTTACTTAGTCAGCCCATTGTTTGCGATGACTGTTGACCCTACAATCAGAAGGGAAATGGTCAGGGCAACTTCCGAGCACAATGGAAAATATTCGACCGAATATCCGATGATATTTTTTTGTCATAGAATGTTTGTAGCGTGTAGCGAAAGAATTCTCTAAATTTGGCAATAACTACCATCCCCTAAGTTTTTAAAATGTTTGTATTCATTTAAAACAGAACTTATTGAATCCTGTAATCATTAATGTTTTATCCACATTCATCAATGATCTCCTATCTCTATATTAATAAAAATATTTATACACATAAATGCATTATATAATAATTTTAAATATACAAAATGTCTGCGTGTATCAGTCACATCAGGGAACATAACTTGAAGAATATATAAAAGGATTTAGAAACAAAGATCCTAAAATAACCATGCATTGACTGATCCTCAACAGTCATAATCAATTGATATTGTTTTAATTTTTTGTTTATTATGTTTGGCCCTAATTTAACTGGTGGGAATGTTTAGCCGCATCTTATTGTTTCATGTTTCTCGACCTCCAAAGCCCATATTTTGGTTCCTAACAACTTAGAGTAAAGTAAGAACTTAAAAATTAAAGTAACCTCATGCATAAATGAACAGTTGTAGCTTAAGGGTGAGATAAAATGTTTACGAGTGGACCACGTCGTGCGGCTTTAGCTATAGGGGCACTAGCCAATATACTATATAAACTATATGCTATATTACATAATATACTAGCCAAGGCAGCCTTGTATCCTAAATATTTAGTAAGCAGCACATGATCATGAGCGGTAATATGCGAAAACGATATACGAGAATAAACGGTTAGTGAAATTTGTTCTTTGATGTGTTTAAACATTGTACCAACAGTAAATAATTGTATTTTCATTTGGAGAATAACAACTTTTCTGAACAATAATAATCATGATTGATTAATGATGTGAAAGTTAATTTTATAATCAAATGATATTAAGATAGATTGCAATAAAAAGAAAAAAAATGGTCATCAGTGATTGGGGCAATTTTTGTAGAATTTGTAGATACGTGTAAAGAAAATAAACAACTTTGGTAATGTTTTGAGAAAGACATTCACTCGGTCTGAAGTTAAGAAAAGGAGGTAGTCGAATGGCTCTAATAGAGCTGAGCAGCAGGCAGAGGGCAGCCTGAAATTAACATATACAATAAGCTGATTTCTTCTAATTAGGAAAAGTTTGAAGGCTGGTACTCGAGGTGAGAAGCGAAACGATCAGAGCTGTAGAAAGATGAATTCTGGAGGTGGGGGTCTTTTAAACTGTGGCCTATCAACCAGATATAACAATGAAATATAATGTTGTTGTTTTTTATAACTCGATCACTAACCAGATGGGATTGTGAATTTTGTTTCAAATGAATTGTGCCTTATGAAGCCGTTTAGTTGCTTTGCAGAAACAATTACCGCCGCAGTTGTTGTCGACCAAATAGCCCCAAGTTTATCCGGCTCTCAAATGCAACAAAACGTGAACTGCTCAAACAGTTCAGAAAATGGCTCATCTCGAACTAGCGGATCGCTCATTTGACACGCCAGGCACGATTGAATAGCATATTGTGTTTTAGTTATTATTGCTATAAGTGCTATTATGATTATTATACTTATTATTATTATTAGTTTTAAAAGAGTATTTTTTTAATTTAGATTGGATAACAGCTAGGCTATGTTTATTTCCAAAGTATTTCATATGCACCCTTGTTTCCCACCCAACCCTTTCCAGATCTCCACGAGCTCTAAAAGAGGAGCCGCAGGTAAAAACTATAGATAAAAAAAAACCTTGACCACTACAATACAGAGAGTGGCTCAGTACGTGATAGAGATTGTACTGTTGCTTGGACAACGTTTATGCAGAGAGGTGATTTGTTCCAGATCACGCTCAACCGCCAGATTTTCCACCCTATTTTGGGTACCTACTTTTTAGAGGCTGGGTGTGCTCCAGTAGCTTGGATCCCGGAGGGTCTATCTCCGGTTGCTAAAAGATTAAAGAAGAGTCTGCCATCGAGTGGGATTTGAATCCAGGACCTTCGGCATGTATCTGTACGCACAAATACGTAGAAGAACGTTTTCCTTCAATTAACAAGATCAAAGTCGAATTAAAGAGGAAGTGGCTCATACATCAGAGCTAATGTAGACTCCTGGAGACCCAGCGGAAAGGACTTGGGTATTCAAGAGTTTTAATTAAAATTATTCTAGAGAGGGCAGTTAGAACCGGAATAAGGAATTTCCAACGGGGCGGAGAGCACAAGGTGAGCAGAGCCAACTGTGCCTGGGTTTTATTGGGGCGTTCGGACGGAATGGATGAGTTTCATTAAGGAGCTTGTATCGGGTCTTGTGGTTGCGCCGGTCCTTCTCTCTTGGACAACTTTAAATCTTATGTATTCAGTGCTCCTGGAATACTGACTCTTTGACCTCAAGGAATTTTCAACGGAATGAATTGTGGTAAGAAAAGAGAGTAACCGAGACTGTCAAATAGTATACTCGTATTATAGAAGATAAAACGGATTATTAGATTCAAGGAGTTAGTATAACAGTAACATTAACATGATATACACATTAATATAAAATATTAATATTATAAGGGTTTTATGTCTTTCAGCACAAAAACAAATTTATAGTATATTTTTAGGGAGCTGGGTAGCTCAATAGTGGAGCGATGAGGAATCGTGGCGAAGGTCTCGGGTTCAAATCCGGTTGTAGAATTTTAATTATTCTTTTATTAGACGGAAATGAATCCTGCCAGGTCTAAAGATCCTCGTGGGAGAATCGTGATCTAAGACAAATCGCCTCCCTGCATAACCATTGTCCAAGAAACAGTACCCACTCCATCACGCACTGAAAGCAAGACTCTCTATGTCATATTAAAGCTATATATTAGATTGGGATAGTTGTACCTGAGATTAATTTGTACAACTTTGAAAAAATAACGGAATATGATGGCTAAATGCTTTCTAACGGGGAATTTTAGAATTACACTTAAAAGGCAAACCCCTATAAAAACTTTCAAATCATGGGGATTTCCACCGTTTTGGTGAATATTTTTATATTATTTTCCTGTTATTCTTTTAAAATGTTTCATTTTTGTTTGTGCTGTAACTTGTAAAAAAAAAAAATTCAATAGCATAGAACTAAAGGCTTTTGTATATTTTCAGATGATTGTGATGCTAATTGTGGACTTTGTTGTATGCCTTTTTCTTTATTAATTGCCAAGAAACGAAGAAAAACTTAGTTGTATTTTATTTTTCAGCTGCGAACTTTTGGCTTAATTTTCTATATACATACATACATTTTTATATTAAATAAACATTTTTCCAGCTTTATATTTGCTATGATGCCATAGCATGAAGTACCGTATTGATTATCTTCTTAAATTAAAAAAAATTAAATTGTAACCACTCCAATGGATACTGTGAAAAATGGTATGACCCTATTTTGGGAATATGTTATATAACATCTATTGTATCACGAATCAGTTATAAAATAACAGGTATTTATAATAACAGGAAGTTATAGAACACCATATTATGGACCCATGGACAAACTTCAGTAATCAGACGATGTGTAGTCTAGCCTACCCGTAACCGGAGAGGATTATTTCTAATAACGTTATAGAGGACCCGGAGGTGTTAGCATAACTAATTAGTTGATCAAAGTAACATCCTCCGGGAGGCTAAAGCCGAAGAGGGAGGTAGATAAGCCGCGACGGGAGGTATCGGCTTCGGCTAACCTCAATGGCACTCCACGGACCTCGAGGGCTTCTTCAGTCTCCCCGGCCTGTCCTCTATCTCTTCGGCAAATATTAGTGTTGCTACAATGTTGAACCTAGCCGGAGCTACCTTGCTATCCTGGAAAAAATTACCTCACATTTAGTTACAATCGAATTGCTAGGAAGAAGCAGATGTCTTTTCTGTAATCGATTCGAAGGCATGCCTATGAACAAAAAGTTGGTGTCACGTTTCAACTGTATGTAGGCAGGCACATCCCGACTTGAACCGCCGAAGCGTTATAAGCGACCGACTAGTAGACGAAATTAGAAAATCTGAGTTCATCAGTTTTAAAATTAATGCGGTTCTTCATAACAGTGAAGATGTTGAGTAAAGACAGATGATGGAGACAACACTAAAGTAACAATATCTGACTATTCATTGTAAATTAAAAGCTCTTCACTGAACTAACAAAACAAGCCACCGGTTCATATCACTGTATTGAGACTTAGGCAGGTCTTGCTTTATACATAAATTGAATAAATAGAAATAGTTGGATTAATTTTAAATCTTTGGAGTAATTGTAAATCCCCTAAATAACATAATTTACAAAGGCATGAACATGCTAACTCTGAAATCATTTCATATTTTGTTTTTACCTTTACGATTAAACCTTTCCCGAGCGCTGACGAAGACAATGTGCAAATATAGGATTCACGATCGATCGATTGACACTCATATCTCGAATCGTTTGTAAAGTTCTAAATAGTTCTAAATGCTCAGTTGCAAATGAGTTTATATAAATATACTAATCTATAGCAACCATTACACTCCCATAGCTTAATTTATTGTTTCCATTTTCCATTAATTCACAACAGATTGGTAATTAGTGGTTCATTTTTTTCGAGATTTTTGTGCAGCAAAAGATGAAATTACTTTTAATCGTTCTTCTTTGCTCTTTGAGGCTTCAATTGTGATAGTTTATAGTTTTCCAAGCATAGTTAGTATAGTGTCTTACCGATCTTCGCAAGAGACCGACAAATTCAAGATTTCTCATCAATTGCGAATTAATCTGTCGTCTATCGTCTAGGGACTAACGCTAGAACCAGAGGATACATGATTTATTCCTTTATTTAGCTCTTTAAAAGTCACTAAAAGTTACAAAACTCAATTTTTAACCATATTGTTAGGATGGAGTGTTACTTTCACCAAATGATAGAAACCAATAGCTTTAAAAAACTTTCAGTTCGTTCTAGACAAAGATAGTTCCAATATGAATCGTCAGTAACGCCGGTCAAAGTTAATTGAACGCTACCTACATTGATCTCAATATTTATATCTTCTACTTAAGAGTGTTTCAGAACTCTCGACCTTCTGATCAGCCATTATTTGCTTGAAGTTGCTTCCTAACTTTCTTCAAATAATCCAGGTAACCTTACCATATGGTATTACTGTCACTAGTAGGCCAAAAAGCAATTTCAGATGGGTAAAATGACTAAATATTGATTCAGCTTGAGATACTAAGTCACTTCACTGAGAGATTTATTATAAATTGATGAGAACTATACGAAGAAGTCTGAATTTTTAAGGAACTTTCTTTCCCTATCCCAATTTCCTTATTTCCTCAGAAGATGGTACAGAAATACCTTGAATAATTTAATTGTACATATTTTTTACCAGTTCTGTTAGTTTCCTCCCGTAAACTGAATTATTTTATTGTTTGAAGTGGGAAAATACCATTTCTTTTTATGGGATATGGTACATACCGTTTTTATGATAGTGATCTGTACATTATAAATGAAAATAAAAATAAAATACATCATAAATTTAAGGATATGATAATAACCTCTCTCTCTCGCTCTCTCTCTCTCTCGCTCTCTCTCTCTCTCCATCTGGCTCTTTGTCAAGTGGTCTACTCCATGCTTATGAGAATGCTTTTGATATATATAGAGCACATGGTTCTGGCTGTTGCTGTTCTTCTACTAGATGGCCATTTTGTCCTTAGTTCTAGGCCTAGGCGATATAGATGGATCCACTTCTATAGCAACAAGCCAGGGGTAAGTTGGACGGTTGTATTACATTAGACATTTATGATGTGTTAATTTTGTTCGTGCTGTAACATATATAAAAAAGTTTATTTAAAAGCATAAAATTAAAAGCATTGGTATATTTTCAGATATCTGGAGGCTTTGAACAATAAAGAGTTTCAAAAGAATTAGGCAGAGTTTCGCTAATTGTTTCCCGGCTTATTTTTATGTATTAAGGTGAGCAAATACCCATGAGGATTAACATTGTTTCATAGCCAACCATATCCTCCATGTAAGATAGGCGCATTATCCCCTAAAGAAGCAGTAAGGGGCTAAATAATTGTTTAAATAGGATAGAGAGAGTTAGTAAGACGATATAACGCAGATTGTTTGCCATCTTGTTAGGGATGCGGGCCCCGTCCAAACTGAGCCCTAATAAAGGAACTCTAAGGTCCTCCCATATTGTTTCCCCCATCTTCACTCAAATTCTTTCTGTCCAATATTTACCGGCCCTACCAAGCAATATATTCTAGTTCCATAAATTACTTTCCTTTATTTTCTCCGTTTCTTTGTTCCACTCTGACCAATTGCCGCACACATATTCCCGACGATTTCTTTGTGATGCTTTCTAACACAAAATATAAATGTTATAACTAACTATTAGTAACTAACTAATAAAGCTATGAAATGGATAATAATTAGGTTACCACCCTACGTATAGAGCCATGATCCTATGGAAAAATCAAGAATAAGTCATATACGGTATGCCGTATTCTTCCTGATCATTTGTTCAGACATATTCCAGTTCAATATTTACTGATAATATAAAATACATTATTGATAGTTTCGAGTGACTACTTCCAATACCATGCCTAAGTTATCTTTTGAACAAATGAATAAATTTATAATTCATGTGAGATAAAAGGTACGAAGAGAAATAGTATATATATTTATCTTTAAAAAGCTTTTGGTTAACCTCAACAATATGATAATTAACCTCAATAAAGGAAATCGAGAAAAGAAATAGAAAACGGACTATAATTACTTCGCGATTTGATTAAATTTGTTTAAATGTATTAAATTTTTTGTTTTGAATATAGATCTACTTCCAATACCATGTCTAAGTTATCTTTTGAACAAATGAATAAATTTATAATTCATGTGTGATAAGAGGAACGTATAGAAATAGTATATAAATTTATAATTTATTTTATTTTATTTGTTATTGATTGTATTAATTTTTAAATATTTTAATTTGAAAAGAAAAGATATGTCCAGGACCGGGACTCGAACCAGGGTCGCCCAGGTCACTAGCCTTGAGCTTTGCCAATTGAGCTAGCCTGGTTCGCCTCTCGGCGATATATCCTTTCATTTTCCTGATCCCATGTCCCCGCGTTCTCGCAATTTGCGATATATACGAGGGGAAAAATGTTCTTTGAACATTATTTTAATTTGGATCTTGTTGACTTACGTCATTTATATTATTATAATTTATGGGATCAGTGAAAAGAAAGGATATATCTAAGGCCTTGAGGCGAACCAGGATAGCTTTTCCTTCATGTCCTAAATTCCCAAACAGATGCTCTCTAATCAGTTATAATTAAATAGCTCACATTCCTCAGAAGTAATAGACGAATTACTGTAAATTTTCTTCACTTTCTTTCAAGTTGACCAACGGTTGCTAATTGGAATCATTGATGACTTTTGAACCAATATTCTTACGTCATGGTAAACTACAATAAATATTCAACAACCATCTGAGTTCCAGATCATGTTATTAATGCGGTTCGAAAGGCAGACCCTTTCTACATTAGTCTGAAGAAGGGACCAGTGACAGCGCTTGAAGGATGCTCCAGAAGACTAGAAGGAAACCCGAGGAAGGAACAGGCCCGAGGTAATGGAGAGAGCAAACAGCCCCGGGAGCTTTTTAATGCCTCCTTTATCCGCGGCTGCTTAATAGTCCCGATACTTAGTATAATCCTCCATCCCCCCCCCCGCCAACCCTCTCCCATCCCCTCTTATCCATTAATATCCTCGGCGGCTCTTCAGTCAGCTGACAAATTAGCGAAACCTGATTACCTCTATCCCCATTAAGATTAATAACTTGCCTAATTCCTAAACGGCTTAGACCGCAAGCTGACTCCTACTTCATGGACTTGTTATCTGCATCCTCTTATAAGAGTAAGCAATTTCTGGCTCTGATGAACTAGAATTTCGGGATTGTTTCCGACTTTGGATTAAGAACCATCAGAGAATTTAGTGTCCAGGTATTCATTCATTACTTGACTATTTTTATAAAATATTAAATATTAAAATATTTGTTATTTTTCAATAGTCAATATACTCACCATATAAACCAAAAAAGTACACAAAAAATGATTAACTAAAATGTATTATCATTATCTATTTATTTCAGTATAAATTTTCCAAAATGCTCAAAATTTTATGTCCATACTTTTCCATTAATGGCTGAGATACGAACATGTAGAGTCCTTTAGTTTAATTAGAAGTTTGGTTTAATTATAAAATCGAAATACAGTGGAGGACGGTAACTACGTTTTACTAAGATCATTTGTGATCACTTGTGATTTCTGCCTAGGAAGCAGTAGGAAAGCAGAAACTATTGACAAAATTTACCGTTAAACACTTAACTTTGCAATATGCTGCTAATCGGACGATGCCTACAGTGGGGGTCTTAAATTTCGCCTATCCAGGTATAGTTAAAAAGAGGGATGTTTAACCAGCAACTGGCATTTTACGCATAACCAACAGTTTTAAATAACCTAAAAAATGCCTAAAAAAGGGCCACATGCGCGAATTCGAACCCAACATAGTAATTTGTTATGCTAAGCACTACACCACAGGTCTCTTCCATCTCAACTCTAATAAAAAACTGAAAAACATCTGACTCTAGAATCCTGGCAGGTAACTTTAAAATTAAAGATACAATAGATATTTAATTAATACTAAAGATATAGAAAAATAAAAATTAATTATTTATATCTCAAACTCACAGTGACAATATGACTCAAAATGACAATATTACTCTTGAATACATTACTTACTTACTTACTAATAGACGCTACGGTCCTACAAGGACCTGGGCCTCCTCAAGTACCTTAAGCCAGTCATTCCTGTCCCTTGGTCGCTCTCTACATCTCCTCACTCCAAGGGACTTCCTCAAAATCGTTCAACCATCTCATCCTAAGCCTTCCTCTGAGTCGCTTCCCTCCAATGATTCCTCATAATAGGCGTCTTGGGATCTTTGTTTCTCTCGTTCCACGCGTCCCCGCCATCAGATGCGGGATTTTTTTACAGACGATACCAGGTCTGGTTTTCCATATATTGTGAGGAGCTCAAGATTCTTTCTTGATCGCCACGTACCGTTCTCTCTTATTGGGCCATATATCTTCCTGAGTATTTTCCTTCCCAGACATTGAGTTTCCTTTTACTTTCGCCTGTCAATACCCAGGATTCACTGCCATTTGTAACTATGAGCCTCGAGATAGTCTCATAAATAGCTATTTTAGCCTGAATACAAAGAGCTTTGAAGTTTAAAGTTTTTTGCAGGGCACGGAGGCACTTGTTACCTGCAGACAGCTTCGCATTACTTCTTCTTTCATTCTGTTGTCATTTGTTATGACATATCCAAGGTACTTAAAAGTGCCTGTCCTTTCGAAAATGCGTTCGCTGGTATGCAAATTGGTGCGTTCCATTTGCTAGCTCTTGGGTTTTTTGCCATACTGAATATAAAAATAATTGTTATTGCTAGAATTATTTTCAGATAGTAAAGTTGTATCAACATTTTTTCCTTATTGTTTCTCAAGACATTAATTAAAACAATTACTCCTGAAAAGTCAAATTATTATCCAGAACCTTCGGAGTGTTAACTTATTTGAAAATGCTTAGCTTATCTTTCAAGAAAAAAAAAAGAGTTTAATATCGAAACGTATTTTTACTTTAAATTTGGACTTAAATGCTATTCATTTAAGCATTAGGAGTAGTATCAAAGATTAAGTCTGGGAGCTCATACGGTCAAAACCGCTGACAAACGGCGAGATAAGGAACAACAAGACAGTTTAATTAAGGTTCGGTAATTACCTGAGCCCAGGACCTAAATAAGGATTAACACAAAGGCAACCAGGACCTTATTAACCGCTCACTATTATTTAAAAGTTTAAATTAGAACACTACCAACAATTTGAATGGATCATGTTTTTTTAATAAAACATGAATCAATATGTTCGGTATGTAATGGATTGACAGAAAGTTAAAATAAAAACAAATTTGACAACAAAAAAAAATTATAAATTTGTCATTGAATGTTATCTTATATTCTTAAGCAGTTTTGGCTTAAATAATTATTGATTTTCGTCTTTTTATTCATTTAACGTAATTTTACGCTGACATGGCTATTCGGACCATGTTAGAGAGAGAGTACTAAACTTTGCCTTTCCAGGTATAATTAAGATAGCGATCTTTAACGAGTACCTTACATGGTATAGAAACCCCCATTTTACGCCCTTTCCGAAGGTATAACCTAGGATTTTTTTACTCCATTTTAAAAAATTGACAAACCACTTCTGATACGACAATGTTACTGAAAATGATACTATTGCTTCACTAGAAATTTTAGGTTAGAACAACTTTTCTTTCATTTAATTTTACCTAAGAGGGCTAAAAAAACATGTGATGGAAATTCGGTTTAAATTAATTCTGTTTACATTCTACAGATCTTCTTCTTATGGTGACTTATTCAATCAAATGAATGCTATCGATTACTTTTACCATATACGATCAGTTTCGGAAGAAAATACTTTTGATTCCTTAGTAAATATCCTAGGTAATATGTTTTGCGGACCTTGATGGTATGGAGTAATTCTCTTTCATGGTCGGTCCAGGGAATTTTTAATATCCTTCTGTAAATCCACATCTCGAAAGCCTCCAATTTATTAGGCAGTGACTGTAAGTGTCCATGATTCTGCTCCATATAGTAGTACTGGCCTAACATAACATTTAAGTACCTAATCCTAAGTCCCAAGTTGATGTGTGTCGCATAGCAGTCCTTTCATTTGTGTAAATCCACATCGGGCTTGTTGAATTTTGCATTTTTTTTCTTGATTTGGATCCAGTTTGCTGTTTATCCAGCAAGCTAAATATTTTATCTTGTCCACCTGTCAAAAAAAAAATCTACAGATAGTTAAGTGTAAAAATCACGAGTGTCAGGATCATTACTAGGGGTATTAATAAAAAATGTATATGAAAGTCAGAAAAAATATAAACAAACCTAAATCCTAAGTGAAATAGAATTATCAGCCGCAAAGTGGGCTAATTTAGCACGAAAAAATTGGATTCGAATTTAGATTGCATATTTGATATTGAAATGTAACTAAAACGATTGTTCTAAGCTTTCCTTACCTCCTATTATAATATTGCATTTCTTATTACTTTAAACACTAATCGTTCCATATTTCTTTGCAATCAAAAGGGCTATAAACGTAAAATTGAGCTCAACTGATCCATAACGTAGATTTCATGAGACTGAGTGTCATTCTAAATCTATTAGTTCTTATTTAAAAAATAAATTAAATAAATAATAATCATCTCTGAAAATTTTACAAAACAAAGGATTATAAGGATTGGTACACTTAAATGTTTACACCTGCTGATTGAATTGTTCAACTCAAGGAACAATTATGATATACATATAATCATATATACATCATAGTGTGTATGCAACTATAAATAAATATAACTATAAGAAAAATACCCTATCTCGAGTTGATAAACAAAATTTGAACAAAGTTGCTGAGGATTGTGGTAATATTACTACAATTGTAGCCAAACTTCTTCGAATAGAAACCTTTTCTACTATCAAAAACGTAGTATGAGGTATGATTATTATTGAAATTTCCAAAATAATGTAGTTTTCTTATAATGGTTGTGTCCATGACATCGGTAAAAGGGTGTAGAGACAGTTATGAATCGATTTTATGGCAACAATGGGAAAGATTTATTAGTCTTTCCAATCTTTGTCAGAAAATCAATCAGTTTGTATAACCGTGTTTTGCAACAGATTACGAAGACATTGTTAATTAATAATTAACTTTATTTTTTTAAATGCTTATAATCTCATGTAACATATTTTATAAAGTATTGAATTTGTTAAAGCACTATTCTATTCATATTTGTACGTAGGTGTATAACGGAATATTTGAATTCATTTTTTGCCCACTTCAAAACATTTAATTAAATAAAAAAATTACACATTGATCAAGGACCGATGTCAAAAAATTATTTATAAAGTTTGTCTGATTATCCCGACTAGGATCTGAGGATTAGATCATTTTCATATCCGAAGTGCTACAGCGTGTAAAAAGGCATTCATTGCTTAATCTTTGAGAGAAGCAATGGATACAGACAGGATCAACTACGGAGTTTCGCATATTTTGCAACAAAAAATAATCGTTTAATAAAACTATAACATACACTTTTGTAGCTAGCCGAACATAAAAGTCGAAAATGAATATTAGTTTTAAAAATTAAAGAATTAGCTTTTGTAGCCAGCTGAACTAAAAAGTAGAAATTAAATAATAGTTTAAAAACTAAAAAACAGGCTTCAATAGAAAAGAACTTAAAAAGTAGAAAATAATTTTCAATAAATTTAAAATAAGAATGAATTAAAATATTATTTTACCTTAAAAAGGGATGGACTGCTTTTTAAGATATTATCATAATGGCTCTATTTTTAACAATATCAGTCAATAAAGTATTTAAAATAATTAATATCAATACCCCTACAATTTTTAGGATAAAATAAAATTTTTCGTTCATCACTCTATTCTTAATTTAAACTTATTAAAAAGTATTCTCTGGTTTTTAGTTTTTTTATCTATACATATAAAATACTTTGTCCTGAATGACTGAATGACTGACAGATCAACGCACAGCCTAAACCGCTGATCGTAGAGACCTGAAACTTGGAGGGTGTCTACTCCTAAGGGGGTGAAAAAGGGGGGCAAAGTTTTTACTCACATTATCTAAATATTTTCGCTGAAAAAAACAAATCAAGTAACATAGTTCACTTCTAGACACTACAGGACAGCGAATTTACGGAACAGCTCTACTCGGTTCTACGGTCGTTTCTTCAACAGCGAACGATAGCAGTCCGTATCTGCGAAACATCATCTGAAGCCATCGCATTCACCTGCGGAGTACCTCAGGAGTCTGTGCTATATCCAGTACTTTTCTCAATATACACAGCTGAAACTGTTGGAACCAACTACAAAAAAGCTACTGTAGCAGCCTATGCGATCAATAAAGTGATCTACAGCAGCTCGATCACCGCAGAGAGAGACATCCTCCGCCACAGACCTCCTCCGCCTGCCGTACGGCAGGCGGAGGAGGTCTGTGCGAGCATCACACAGAAGCTAGAAGGACGCAACATCACAGTGAATCCTAAAAAGACGGACTGCACAATTTTCTCCTTTCAGGGGAAAAAGCGTCGCCAGCAGACCATCGAGCAGCATAGTCTTCTTAGGTGTCACCCTTGACCGGCTCCTTAAACTAGCCTACCAAAGCAGGAATAAACTCAGGTCGATTAGGACCAAGTCTTACAGACTTACCACCTGCTTACATACACCATCTCCTAACTTATCCCTCCGCCTCAAGTTGACCATCTACAAGAGCATCCTAAGACCGGCGTTCATTTACGGAGCACCACTATTAGGTAACATCACCCCGGCAACAGCGAAAAAGCTCTAACAGTTTCAGAATGGCGTACTGCAACGCATACTGAGATACATAACATTAAACAAAACAAAAACGGACCTCCTACACACTACTCTCGACATACCGACAGTTATAGACTTCATTGAACGTAGACACATCAAATTTTTTGACAGCCTGAAATACTGTACTAACTCTCTTTTTCGGACACTCGCCCCAGCAGGACGGCCACAAGCGTGGCAAGATCACGAACAAAGTCTCATCCTGAACTGAGAAATTAATAAAATAAACAAATAAAAGGAAAAGGACATGGTGAGCCCAATCACCGGCAAAATATAAAGCTAATAAATATAAATAAATAAATTAGAATCTTCCACCTTCTCATCCTCCTCTTAAAATGTACATCGTACAGTACAAGAGATACCTCTCCATCCTATCTTCAATTCTACCAAAACCAAGGGCTAAGAAAAAAAAAAAAAGTTCACTTCTCGCTGCTGCCGTACGACAAGTGAAACCGTTATACTAAGTAATCCTTTTCAATAAACCCAATAACATTGTATACTGATCCTTTACTGGCACGATCAAGAGTACACTTCTGTCCGTACCGATCGTCAATCAGTGTCAATGTATGTTTCATTTATTTAAAATGATCTGTCACGAAACTTTATGTGTCAGACCAAATACCACGCGAGCGAAGCCGTGGGCAAAAACTAGTCTTTTAATAATTGTTGAACTATTATTTATTTTGTAAAATCTTCTACTTCGTAATTTAACAGTAGCGGTGATTTGAATTTTGATAAGAAACGCGGTATGATGCACTGCATGCAGCCAGCAAAATTCACATTAAATTGAAAATTAGAAGAAAAACTTAATTCTAGGACGTGGAACAGATGTGAAGTCCATTGTTTGCTTTCCCAACACAAGTGTGATTGGATTAGGAGGTCCAATTTTCGACTGAGCTTGTGCAATTAAAGCAGATTAACTCCTTTACAAAGTTTGTCTTCGCTGTTTGATGTGATGATGATGATGTACCCGCTGCCTTCAATCCGCTCGTAATTTTTTCAACAGGATATCACTCAATTTCCAGCTTCCAGTTGAAAATGATAATGAAGTTCACTGGAGTAACCACCATAGAGAAAAATTATACGCCGAGAATAATTAAAAATGCGTTTACATCCAACAATTTATTTCTGATTAGCTTTTTGACAAATATGATTTTGTTGGTAAAAAAGGACTTAGTCTAAGAGCGGTGACGGAAAAATATTGATTAGTGAACAGGACTTGACAAATTTGATGATTTATTTTACAATGATTAGTTTGATCAATTCACTCATTTTAAATAGCCTCTATAGCTCCCTAAAATCATCTATTTGATTTTAAAAAGTGGTTTCAAAAAACATAGAATAAAAATTAATTCCACAAAATCGAACCTACGAAAAGCTTAGTGTACAGCAATCAATATTGACAAATACTTTGAAAATACATTGAAAAATTACATAAGTTATCTCATCTTATAGCTTATGGACAAATACATATATGGAACAAACATGCAAAATGAAAAAGGAATGAAATTAAATTATACTACTAACAACTATCACTTCTTCTGAGCTACAGATCTTCCCATCTCCCAACAAAGGACTAACTATTTCCGTCTACAATATACTAAGGGTTATTTGGAAGTATGGAGTAGAACTCAGCGAAACAAGTGCAGAATAACAAAACAATAACAAACAGAATCCAAAATTCTAGAAAACTTATAAATGTTCCTTGATTTATTTCAAACCACGTTATCCACGACGACATGAACATCGCTACTGTAAAACAGCCAGGACTAACAAGCTATAATTCACTTGTCAATACATCACCATAACCCCTTTGTTCTTTCCCTCTGTACCCGGACTATCTATACGTAAATTAACTATCACAATTCAATGAAAAAAACCTCAATTATCTCTATGCAATTCAAAATAACCAATTTTAGTAAACTTAAAGGGCCTATTGGATTTGGTTGGAGGGGAGAGGGGGTACCCAAAAAACCCCGAATAGCTTTGCCGTGGGCTGCGCTTGTGCAGTACAAATTCGCGCCGATTTGCTGCTTGCAGTCCTACACATTGCCAGTTCAGTGCCGCCTGATTTCTTGATCTGGCTTGTTCTGTTCTCGTGCAGTGATAATTTTTGCTAGTGATTTTTTGTGCTTGTCTCCTTTTTCACGATGGCAAGTTTGAGTGAACAACGTACGGCTGTGAAATTTTGCTTCCCGCTCGGTAAAAACGCCGCTGAAACAGTTGTAATATTGGACACAGCTACAAAGACGACGCTAGGAGGGAAAACCCAAGTGTGCGATTGGTTTTCTCGCTCTAAAAATGGTCACATGTCGATTGAGGACAAACCTCGTTATGGACGACCGTCGAATTCCCGAAGAGACGAAAATGTTCAAGTTTTTTATCTTGAAGTGTTAAGAAGACTACGTAACATCATTCGTCAAAAAATGTCTGATTTGTGGCAGACAGCGCTCCTGCACACACGGCAATCTCTGTTACCCAGTTTTTGGCCAAAAATGGCATGGTTTTGCTATAATCACCCGACCTGGCTCCGTGTGATTATTTCTTGTTCCCACGCATGATAAGGGGCATGATAGGTCTCCGATTTGACAACGTTGATGATGTCAATAAAAAAACGAAGGAAGAGCTGCCAGCCATCACTCAAAAGGAGTACAAAAAATGTTTTGAACAGTGGAAACACCAATGGGATAAATTTGTGAAGTGCAATGGAGAGTACTTTGAAGGGGGAAAGGTTGTTATGTAAAAAAATTAAATATATGACATTTAAACAATCATTCCGGTTCTATTTGGGTACCCCCTCGTATATCTATACCTTCTGCCTCTCTAATACGAGTAGCCTTATGTTCCCTGTTCATTCTATATGATACGCTTGTAGGTAGAGGTATGGATAGAGGCAAAGTTAAAAAATGGCCCAAAGATATACATGACTGATAATAATGGGAAGTTAATAATAATATTATACTACTGACGATAACTTATTATTCTCTCAGTAAATACAAGGTTCCACTTAATACTGAACCTGATACACCTCGTCTTACATTTGCCCGTTTGCGATAAGGCACCTTAACATCTATCTTATCTGTTAGAACGGCTGTCATGTCGTTGAGAAAGAGCCCTTTAGAGGAATCAATATAAGAGGCGGCGGAGGCAATAGGTTGAAACAGGTAGAGTGAAGGGAATAGCAACGTCACTGACAATCGCATTCATTCGCCGATCCCGGAGGACTTTTATCACTCGGCAAGGTTCCAGCCTGCCTTGTTTGCCTCCAGCCCGGTAGCTCCGGTGCCCTGCCTTTGCTAATCACCTGTCTATTTAACATGCTAAATTGATCTTAAAATAGGTCGAATTGACATGGGACGGTTTTTAAATTAATTTTAGATAATCAGGGATGACCGTTGGTATTTAATTTTATACCAACGGTATAAAACATTTTAGATATTTTCTATTTTGACTAATATAATGTGGAAACCCTAAATTGGCGAAAAAACCCGTTTTACCTCCCTGCAAAACCGTTGCCATAGAAACAGTACAGTCTCTACCACGTACTGAACCCATGATCCTACGCACTAGATCTATCTTCTTTAAAATAATTTTAAGTCGTCCCTGAGTCCCTTTTTTTCTAAATGTAATATGGTTACTAATTATGAAGCTTGAATGCATTTCATAATTTAATTAGGTCATGGATTCTGCAATCGTTTAGTGGTTACATTTTTTTAATTATTTTTTTAGTACGATCTCCATGTCAGTGGCCAGAAAATGATCCTGTTTTGCCCTCGATAAATGAGTCTCCTAGATCAAAAAAGTTAGTAAGATGGTTTGTTGTACTGCAATTAATTTTTACATTTTTAACCTAAAACTGTAGCATAACAACCCATAAAATTCCTAGGGTTCAGTACATGGTCGAGACTGTACTACTTCTAAGTCAACAGTTCACGCTTAACCACCAGTTTATCTTCCTATTAAGACTAACCACTTTATAGAGGCCGAGTGAACGCCCCCATCCCACAGGGTCCATTCATGGCTGCTGACAGATTAAATCTGCCACTGGTGGATTTGAACCCGAGACCCTTAGCACAGAATCTCAGCACTACCGATCGATCTACCACTCTCCTACGTAACTACCTATAATGAAAATAGTTAAGTTTTATGTTGTTAAATAATATTTAACATGCTTTTTATTGTAGTCGTGGAGATACATGAGGATGTATATCATAAGTATGATTTTTATTATGAATAAAAACATTGAAAAACTGACAATACAAAATAATAACTCTAAATATGCAGAAGAAGTGAACTGGAAATAAAATAAATTCGAGGTATTTCTTTTTCTGAAATTTGCATTTTTATTACATTATATTTTATTTATTCGTTACGTATTTTGAATATTGTTTTGGTGTTTCCTAAACACACCGTACAGGGGGGTCCCGAGCCTGTACGGTGTCAGGTACTCTTTAAATATCTCTATCTTAATTAACCCTGGATAAGTTAAATTTAGGACTCCCAATGTAGCATTGTACGACAGCCACAGCAGCATAAAGTTACGTTAAATGAATAACAATTGAAACGTCCAGCCGTGAGATAACCTACTCATATAGTAATAATATTTTATAATAACAAAGTAATAACTGCAGTGAAGAGTGAAATACATAAAAATGTTTAAAAAATATAATAAAAATAATAGTAGTAAAAATATTTTCATACGAAATTTAAAGGATGTAATATAATTTAAATCTATGGGCAGATTCAAAAAACATATATTTAAATTTATGGACCAGATTCAAAAAACAGCATATATATATATATATACATACATAACATACATTTATCTCTTTACATCTATTGTCATTAGTAAAATGAAAAATAACCTCATAGTTCATAAGTCATGTAAGTACAATAAACACACTAAACTAAAATTCTTAAATATTTTTATTTTGAAGAGAAAAGATTTTCCCCCGGCCGGGTTCGAACCCGGGTAGTCTGCCTCATCGTTGCAACGCTCTAATTTGAGCTAGGCGGTTTTTCTTAGACGGGGAGCGACCCGGATAGCTTAAATGGTTAGAGCGTTGCCACGGTAAGGCGGACGAGCCGGGTTCGAATCCCTGCCGGGGGCAAATCTTTTCTCTTCAAAATAAAAATACTTAAAATTTATAGCAATGATTAAAAAATTATAATAAACTAAAATTCACTGAATTTAAAATTGCATATCTAATGACGAATTAAAGACTAAACCATGTTATGTTTAACTAAAATAATAATCTTTTGGGGTTATATATATTTTTTTAATTAGGATATATTTTATTAAAATGTTTTGAGTCATGACAGTATTATTACAAAGGAGGAAATTATGTTATTTTTTTTTCCTCCGTTGGATTTTCGTCTTTATTATTATTATTTGACTCGAAAGAGCCCTGAAGGACTACGCGAATATGATGCAAGGTTTTTTCCCCGTTCTTTCTTCTTTGTCCCATTATTCCACTGAATTTCTTCTTTATATTATCTACGGATGTTTAATGATGATATTTTCCCCCCCGGTATGGACATATTTTAAGTTTACAATCATCATAAAAAACAATCATGCTTATGGATTGAAAACTTGAAAATTAGTTATGAAAATATAAAGAAGCATAAGACTCCAATACCATGACATGGAGAAGGTTGCTCTACCCCGACTAACCCAAAGAGACAGGTATCCGTGAAGATGACTCCGGCGGAAGAGGAAACAAGCAGCCCCTGAGAAGCCAGAGACACATCATCAATGATATCACATATTCATGAAGAGCGTCTCATCTAGCCTTCGCTCCAAAGCTACCAAAACCTCGCTCCGCTAGGCCGGCAAATGTCAACCCAGTCCGTTCCTTCACCTCAATACCGTCTCCATTCCCTTTATTTAGGTTACTCGAACGGTAGGAGAATGTGAACCATGTACAGTTATTGTATAATGAAAATTCATATAGGAGTTTCGTATCTAATAATAATAATTAATATAAGAAAAAATTAAAATACAAGATTACAAAACCCTAATTATAAAGTATATAAGTAATAGTTATGATGAATTAATTGTATAAGACATTATATAAAGTAATTGTTAAGACAAATAAATGATCGAAACAAGAAGAAATTAGTCTGAAACTTTCAGGAATTACACCAGATGATATCCAAAATTAAGTAATCTGCAGATCCAAAATTGAAAAGAGACATGTTGGCCAAGAGGAGAAATCAAAGAAGATGGTCTTAAGAGAGCAAGAAATCCCACAGGAAAATAATAAGTATTGACACAAATAAAGACAAATTATTTACAAAAAAAGTACTTTGCATAGTCTAAATGAACACATTCCCTAATGATAACAATAAAAATAAGAAATACACACTAAATATTCAAAAAGGATAATACAAATAAAAGAATGAATGAAAAGAAACATATATATAACAAATACGAAAAAGAAAGTATGTTTAACCTGTTGTCCTGTAACCTTCCTTATGCTACAGTTATTGCGATGGAATCGTGATGTTATCCCTTGCTAGTGTCATGGACTGTGAATTGAAAAACTTTCATTTTGAAGTTTTTATTTTATTAATTTTAAGCCTTACTTAAAAAAAAATGATACATCGTCAAAATTTCCACTCTACCCCATAAAATAGGATTGCTTGAATTCCCATAAAAAGGTAAACATATACGAAAAATAAAACAAACGCATAAACATGTAGTGATATTTTCTTTTTCAATTTTTTTTTATGGCCCAAAACGAATTTTTTTAAACATATATAGCAAATAGGAATACCTGTAACGATTAAGGATCTTGAGTTCAGTACGCTGTAGAGACTGTGCTGTTTCTTGGACAACGGTTGTGCAGGGTGGTGATTTGTTCTGGATCACGCTCGACCACCAGATTCCTCCTCTTATTTTGTGTACGAATTTTATAGAGGATGGGTGAGTCCCAGGAGGGTCTCAGATTCCATGGGATCCATCTCCGGCCGCTAACAGTTTAAATGAAAGTCTGCCACCGAGCGGGACTAGGACGCAGGACCTTCGGCTCGGCAAATCAGCTCTACCACTAAGCTCTAAATTGTGCCTGTCCAAGTTTAATTAGGATAGGGATTTTTAACGAGTACCTGACCTCGTACAGGGTCGGGACTCCCGTTTAACGGCATAACCAAGGATTTTTTACTCGTATTAAAAAATCCTAAGGCCAACTGCCGGGCTGCGAACTCTTAATCTTAGATGACTTTTCTTGTTAAATGTCTATAAAATAGTTCATACAAGAAAGACAAAACCTTCAACCTATCTTTTTAAATTTAACAACGTTGGCTGCGAACGTGTGATCTTGGGCATAGTATGTTTTTATGGGGGCCTGTCTCACAAGGTTAGATATAAAACAAAAATTACATTAAAAAAAAATCAATATCAAATTCCCGATTGCCTGAGGAAACAGATGTTAATACAAGAAAAAAATAAATAAAGGCATTAAAAATTATAGAAACACCAAAAACATATTCAAAATACGGAACGAATAAATAACCCGTTTAACGTCACTTCCGAACAAACAATAACAAAGGATTTTTTATTATCTTTAAAAAATCCTACGCCCATCTGCCGAGCTAGGAACCAGTGATCTCGGATTTAGTAGTTTGTTTTGCTAACCACTAGACCTCTGGTAAGTGTCAGTAAATGTGAAAACCAGACTAATATTAATATAAAGTTAAAAAAGTTGAGATTTAAATAATTCGGACTATAATTGATTAATATATTTTTAAAAAAAGAATAATTATTCCAAAGTTTTGAGTTTGATTTCTGTTGGCATTCCTCATGACCGTTCATTTATTTTTTTAATTATTGAAGTTATCGGTTTTTTGTTCCCATATCAACCTTTGTTGATCAACAAAAATCGTTGTTGATATATACATTCTCTTTTTCTTTTCTTTTTTTTTTGTTATTAGTTTTAGAATCCGTAGCGTTATAGAAATAGTAGCCAGTAATGATCGTGTTTCCACGCCCCGACATATGACATTACCGCCTTTCTTATATAAAGGAAGGAGGGAGTTGGGATTTAAGGGGGGACTACGAGAACTGTTATTGGTTACAGATCACGTCTAGGCAGTTACCCCAACCTAGGCAATATCATATATATCGGTCCTAAGGGGGAAATTAAAGGCTCCCGGGATCGGATGCCTCCGTAATAGAAGGGAAATGAAACTAATAGCCGCTAGTGATTTATCCGACTGGAAAAGGTTTAGCCTAGAAGAATGCAATTAGCAAAACGCAGGCCGTCCTAATTGCCGGTTATAAATCAAGTCTGGTTAGGGGGGGGGGGGCGAGGAGAATTCATTTTTAATACTTAGGCTACCCGAGGGCGGGCAGATAAAAATTTCAGGGGGCGCATTACCGCAGCCGACTTGGGGGGAGATACTCGTTAATAAAAAGAAATTATCCCTGCCGATGGTAGGCCGGGTAACAAATTATTATTAATCCTATTAACAATAAACTGGAGCAATCTGTAACACCGCCACTCCCTATATCTTTGGAACCTAACCCCGGCACTCAACTCTAAAGAGCTCCTACTTTGTTTCTTCCAACGCTAATACATTACTGGCTTAGCGTCTTTTATCTAGGAGGGTGCTTTATATACGATACAGTTCCCTTCTATTTTTTAAGGGGAATCTCTTCGATGTTTTATCGGTAACAGACACACACCCGTTTAGATATATTATATAATCGAATAGCATTTATTGTGCATATATTGTATATGAAATACAAAAAATTCTTCTACAAATGTATTTTAATATAATTTTTCCTTCGTTTAGTCAAGAAATGCATCATCGGGCTTAAACCATGAGAAATAAGGGGTCTTGTTAGGCAAAGTTGCTCGACAAAACTAGGGAAAACACAAAAAAGTTAATTTCTAAACATATAAATCTATCTATCTACCTATATATATATGTATATATATATATATATATATATATATATATATATATATATAGAGAGAGAGAGAGAGAGAGAGAGAGAGAGAGAATAGAAAACAAACTTTATTCTGGGACCAAGTCCCTTTAGAATAACAAGCATGAACAAAAAAAATAAATATAATATGCATCTAGCCAGAAGGCTACATAATAATATGAATCATGGAGTAAATCATAGTAATTCATGATATTTATACATATTTATATATATCATAAAGAAAAACTACAACTCTGCAACTCATGAAGCGTCTTGAGTTCAGCAGTACTGTTTCGAGGGTAACTGTTGTGCATGCAGGTGATTTGCCCTAGATTATACTCAACTGCCACGTTGTTTACCGATTTAAGGATACTCAATGTATATAGGTTGAGTGAACCCTATGAGATACTGTAGATATCACATCTGTGATTATTAAAAAATTAAATAATTTACCTGCCACAGCCAGATTTAAAATCGGAAATATGACATACTCCACAAGAATGAGATATTAAACTTGTATTTGACGAGTGTTTGTTTGTTCATTCATTTAACATCACTTTATGCTTATACTGCTAATTGGCCGATGCTACATGGTGAGTCCTAAATTTCTCCAATCCAGATTTGATTAGAATCTAGAGATCTAGGACACAGCACAGATTGGGATAGCCATTTTACGTCCACTCTGAAGAACCAATAATTTTGTCTCCCTTTAAAAAATTGTAAGGCCATCTGCTGGTCTGCGAACTCACAATCTTAGGCGACGGTTGTAGTTAACCGTTCATATAAGAAAGTTAAAACCTTCAACTATCACTTAAAAATTAACAAATGATACCTATTTCAAATTTGATAATTTACATTAACTGACGATTTCAATGCTAACTCCATCGTCGGGCAGAGCAGCCGCACGCTAAACTATTACACATAGGTTAGTTATCTACCCGGCAACTTCCGCCATTTCCTGAAACAAATGGCCTTAGCTCTTTGTATTGCCGGTTTTGATTACTTCCCCTGATCAAGAGCGACTAAATTGCGCCACATATTACCATTCGCCTCCACATTAGGATATATCCTCCAATTTGTGCATGAGTAATAATAAAAGGTAAAATTAACGTGAGGATCGTGCCCGGTAAATGGGGTAATTGTAGAATTTAACAAATATGGAAGATTCAATGTACTATCAAAACTGCGAAAATGTAATCTACAATCAACTGTCTTTCCTCATGAAACCAGTTCCAATTAAATATGATGGGTTAAAAAGCTGAAACGATATAAATTGTGTATTAACTGGCCATTGAAATCCATGGTGATGTCGAACCGGATATTGATGGAATTTATATTCAAGATTTTGTGAATATCTCAAAAACTAGTTAAATAAGTTTACTATAAATACATTTACAGCCCCAGTATATAAGTGGTTAAGTCGAATTTTCTCCAAAATGAGTTTCTCGTACATAGGGAAGCGGAATCGTGTTATTTTCATATTGATAGGGCTAAGTCATTTGATTGAAGAGGAGTTACTGCTTAGATTAAAAATACTTTTAAAGCCAAAAAACTGCGAAAATAACACGATACCGCTTCGCTCAATTTAGTTAACTCACCCTAGTCCTGTATATATTTAAAATACTTTTACAATTTTTTTATAAGATATTAGGTATAGAGATATTGATAGATAAATAGAAAAATAATCACAGCCTGGCACTTGGTCTCTTTAGATAACAAAAATGAGGAACGGAAAACTTATCATACAAAAAAAACAGTTGGTGTTTTTTATCATTGTCAATGGAAATAAACGCTTTGAAACTAACGTCATGGAAAATTACTTTTTATTTTCCTACAAACAGGAGCTCAAAACGGTAACAAACGGTATCTGGTGAATTGTCGGATTGGACTTTTTATTCAAAATGAATGTCAAATGTCGGCATTCAAAACGACTTGTTATTTTTAGCGAAATGGTTTTACCCTGTTTGCGAATATGAAAAATATTCTAAAATATAAATTGACGATGCTTTCGCCATAACTTCGACTTGCTTATAAAATTCGCGATCAGTATAGATCGTCCGAATAGATTTACATAGAGTTGCTTTTCTAGTCAAGTAAATGGTTAGAGGTTATTCGTGTAGGTGTAAAATGAGGATTTTTTGTTAGTGGTTCCTATTGTGGTCAAGAATTACCTGCTCGCTAGTGGTCATATGATCATTATTTTTTTATTTAGCTCGTTTACAAAATTAAGAACTTTATGATTACATATAAACCATTGAAATACAGACTTACACGAGTTTTATATTCTGTAGTCACCAGTCAGTCTTGCAGTAGTCCAATAATTTTTGTAAAGATCTTTTAAAATTTCAAAAACGCACAAAGGATTTTTCAATTTACCCTAATAACATTAATTGTTTCTCCAAAACAAGACACTGGCCTGGTGAGTGCATCCAATTCTGTTTTTCAGTCAAAACATATTAAATATTAATAAAACGAAAAATTCTTTGGCAAATCCTTCCATAAGCTTCAACAACACCTCCATACAATCTAATCTAGGACTATGGAAGAGGTGCTTGTTGTCAGAACGTGCTCCCAAAAGATAGAATTCCCTCCTAAGCCAGGCCGAGGGACTTAGCTAAGTCACAAGTTCGTGCCCGGTCGCCATTAGGCCGGCTTCCATGCCGCAACGTCTTAACACTCCGAAATAGCACCTGCCGAGTTGCTCCGGTCGGAATATATTAAGCAACTAGTGCCCAACTACCTGCGGTCCGGGCCAGTTTACCTGTAATTGCTCTCTTCCAAGTGTTTGTTTACTCTGACAACTTCTCTCCGAAGCCATTTAGCTTCCTCCTTCCTGGTAGGCACGGAGCTAGTTCCCCGCATCACACACTTTCCATGTTCCACAAGTTTATCGCATGGCAAAGAGCACGAAAGAAGTCTGCTTTATTGCCGAATGGAGGCATGGTAAAGGTTGCTGCCTATTTTTCGATAGGCCACGGAATTGATTCGGAACAATGTGGGTTAATGGTGTCTAGCCTTGCACAATCAATACCACTTTAAGCAAAAGACAACACCTAAATGATAAATTTTAGTTTTACTCAGATCAATTAACCCTAATCATTATAAACAAATGTATTTAAAAGTAACTTTTTTATCTATGAATTTAGCCATCCATGGACCGCACATAACTCAAAACTTACTGCATCTCTTTTTCTTCCTTTCTTCCCAGTACTTCTTCATTCTCTCTCCAACCTTCTTCATCTTTTAAATCAATACTAATTATTATATTAAACAAATCTAAAACAGACGTACTACATACCACTCTCGACATACCGACAGTTAAGGACTTCATCAAACGAAGACACATCAAATGCTTAGACATCCTGAAATACTGTAAAAAGAGGGGCCTTTCAGGACTCTAACTCCAACAGGACGGGCAAGAATATGTTCGGAATCTCAGACTAGACTGAGAAAAAATACAAATAAATCAACGCAAGTCAATAGGACTCAGAGAAAAAATAAAATAAAAATCAGAACCTGGTCACCTACACATCCCTCTCTATCAAATGAACTTAAGAGATCCCTTCAAAACTCCTTCCTAATACAACCGCACAGCAACGCTCAAACCCAAGAAGCTAAGAAAAAAAATCTATGAAAACATTTGCCTGATGCTTTAAAATGTAATCGAAAACATAGATAGTATAGTATATCGCCAAACAGTATCGTAATAACATAGTATATATAAGAGAGTAGTAAGTATGATAATCAAAATAGGAATTGTATTTTTTTTAAATTCTCAACAAATTGTCATAAACTATATTCGTAAATACTCATAATTATTAGGGTGTACACCCTATATAATAAACGATATATAATACGTACCTCCCGTTTGTATAACAAACATAATGTGTCACAAAATTACTAGCTAGAATAACTGGTCACATACCTAAAACAAAGAAAAAACACAATTAATGATTGCTAATTCATTAGCATAAATAATCAAGGTTGTTTGTATAATTTTTAATCATAATATAATTTTTAATCATATTAAAAAAGTCACTAACATAGGAAACAGAATGGGATGATAAGATTTTATTTAATTGTTAATAGGAATATTTAAATTCTTAAAGGTTGAAATATTATTTTTGGGTGAAAAACATATACAAATTATTTTAAATAAATAACCTTAGCTGAAAAGTAGTCAAAAAATGAAATACTGAAGGGAAATCGATCTATGAATCCTTTTCTTTTATCGATTACTAAGGCTGGTGAATCAACACAAATAGAAACGAATACGACCGTCATGTTTGGTAAGAAGATTAATATAAAATTACAGTCGACGTAGCTGCAAAAAAAAATTGGCCAACAGAAAACAAAAAAGATATTGTTACGTTAGCAGTGATGAAGTTACAATTCCATGTAATACGATTCCATGTAACCTCTGAATGAAATGTTAATTCAAATCCAGTACACGATTAGAAGAAAAGACCTCGGTATACTGCAAGAGTTAGTGGCCATTCTAACTGAGACGATATCAAATTAAGATAAAAGAAAATTACAGGCAATAAATAACGCCTCGACTGCAAAAAAAAAACGGCAAACGTGTAATTTAAGACAGTCTGTCATGAAATCTAGCCTTAGTTATTTCTTAAAACGTAAAATCAAGTTGCTACTCAACCTTGACAGGCTTCTAAAGAAAGAAAAAACACTCTAAGTGTTTTATGGGTCGATATTCAGACAGTATTGTATCCTAAATGGGCGTTGAGGTTTTGAATATCATGCCCTAAACTATTAACATAATATATCATTCTGGCGACATGACGTGGCAACGTAAAGGCCTCCTCTGGTTTTCTAGTTTATAGTCTCGTAACAAAAGCCATCTAATAACTACGAGTTTGCGTGAACAGTCAGTATTTTCAGATAAATTATATTATAGTACGTTTTGGGTTAATAAATTATAAACTTATTTTTTAATAAGGATAATGATTCCGGTTTCTTTATGTCCTTGCCTCAAAATTTATTATTATGCCATCTGATAGCATTACCATCATCTTCATAATCTTACTCTCTTCAACTGTTGTGCGGTGTAAAGATCCTGCATATAAAGCCTAGACCAAATATCTCTTTAATGAACCTACTCTCTTTTCTGTTCCAGGCTATTCCTCGCTTTCTTCAACCCTTCCCTAGGATGCGAGGACTTCCTTTGGGTCTTTTGCCTTCCAAGCGGGTCTCGTGAGTGTTCCTGACCAGAATCATCCAAAGGAGATGTCCGAACCCCTTAGTCTGTGCTCCTCTAGAATGGCCGATATCCTATAGAATGGCTTAGAGTGGCAGTTTGGTAATATTAATTTCTTCCAAGAAAATAATCGAGGAAATGAAGAGAAGAATGTCCCTATAGTTTACATACTTGGTTCATTTCTGCTGAAGATAGTAACGCACACAATGAAGATAATTGGATAAAATGGAGTGGGGAAAGGATGCAGTGTAAAATTCTATAACTAGTGGAGAATGATGTGGCGCTAGGAATCAGAGGCTGGAATATATTTATTATATGATTTATCCTGAGATTGAAGAGAATATGCTTTTCATGCAAGCTTCAACCGCAAACTATCAACTATTAATTGAACACTATTACATTTACTTTTTTATTTATCATGCCCTTGGTCGAAGAATGTCTGAATTACATTGAAAAAATAATTGTATGTTCTCCTTTGGAACCCAAATGATGTTAAAAATCGCACCAATGAATTAGCATTCTTACTTTATAATCACGGCGTAGCATTAAATACTGACCATTATACTCCGGTACTAGACCACCAAATGGGCCAACCTGATAGAACAGCATATGCTGGCTTGCATCGCTGTCATCATCCATCAATCTATCTCCCAGCACTCTCTATCATGCAAGTACATAATCGCATCTAAGCCACCGTTAGCAAATATTCAAACATATCTTTCCGGAAAAAACTATTTATATATAACATAATATATATTTCTTTTTCTCAATTTACTTATTTCCAATTATTTATTAGGCTAATTATTCCCAAGTTTCTTAGAATACCATATTAATAGGGAAAAATAAAATTAAAAGATAACCGTATTGGGGCTCAGAAGCACACAATGTTGTCATCTATCACAACTGGCTGAACATTATTCCTATCTTAATAACATCCATTAATCCGATTCTCTTTAACCCAAGCCAACTGATTCCAACTATAATCCTAACCTCCTTCTGTTCTTTCTTCATACAGTTGATGGCCTTTCCTCAGACCATTTCTCACCAATTCTAATTAGGATACAGTTTGTCCAATCGGAACTTTTTGAGAAACTACTTCATTTAATTCGGGCGGTTCACAATTTAAAAATCTGTTTTAATTAAAAAGATATAAGTATATAAAGTCAATTAATTTGGTGGACTAAACAGCAGCTGTTACAGATGTAAGTTTAAAGAGCTACTTATATACAGAAAATATTTTTCTGTAATAGGATTTCCAGAAAGGCAAAGTGTTTACAAATGTGAGAATAAATGTGACTTATGGATGTGAGGCCTGGTCACTGACTAAAGATTTCAAAAGGATCCTATGGAATAAGTATGGGAGAAAAAATTCCTACGTAAAATGTTTGGACCTATCAGAATGGAGGGAAAGTGGAGAATCAGGACCAATAAAGAGTTTAGGGACCTACACGAAGAGACCGATATAGTGAAAGTCAAAGAGAGGATGGACCCAACGAGAATTCTAAGAAGGATAATGTACGGGATACCGAAAGATGGTTTAAGATTGAGAGGAAGGCCCCGTCTCAGATGCCTCGACGAAGTGGAGGGTGGCTTGAAGGCGATGGGAATGAACCACTGGAGGCACGTTCTGACGGACAAAGGCGAATGGCGGAAGAAATTAGCAGAGGCCATGGTTTCTCAAGGACTTAAGAGCCCAGTAATATTTAAATAAATAATATTAGCTAATTGGATAACATTCAATGAGATTTCATATAGTGATAAGTTCCACTCTATAAATCATAGAGGGTTGAGAATTAGAAACACTTTAATGACTCTAAATTCTATTATTAAAGGTGTTTACATGTTTCATTTTGTGTTTATTCGTTCAAGAGTAGTAGGGAGATAACCAAATGAAAAGTCGGAATGCCTTAAATACCTCTAAATAGACAGAAAAACGAAGATCTTCTAAAATTCATTCACGCATTCATCAAATGTAAGAGAAAAGAGCGAATGAAATTTCAGAAAGTTTTCTCTTAGCATAACTCTAATCAGTCGGAAAAACCATTTGAGCCTCTAAAATCCATTCATCAGGCGACAAAAAGCGTTCACGCTCATTTTCCTTTCCACATACTTCCACAGCCGGAAAATCACTTGATTACACTTTGGAACACCGAGCTTTTACACTCATTTCCCATCATAATGATTCCAAGCTGTCTGAGAAACGTTTTTGACCCGTTAGAAACCATTCTCCAATATATATATAGGAAAAATTGTATGAATTTACATAAATTTTTCTCGATAAATTGATATTTATAATAGAAAAATGTTCGTTATTCTTTAGTCAAAAGCTAAATAAATAATCAGTTACATACCATTCTCGTATAGTGCCGTAGAACGATTGGAACTGAATAATAATCATTGATCCTCAGATCATTCGCAGCAAATTTGAAACAGGGTTTTGTTCCAGTACTAACATGGACTAACACTACTGGATTAACAGCTGTTGCGTTCAGAGGGTTGATCTGAACAAAGTCGGAACGAAGAAGGAAAGGAACGAGAACAAGAACTAGTTGAGAAATAGCGGGAACAGCCAATCCTAACCGTGTCTGTATCTCTAAACCCAACTTCGACTCCCACGAATTTAAAACAATCCTAACTGACCAAGTAGATCTTACAGTTTAGGTATTCCCAGGTATGATCGAAACATTCCTCTTATGGTTATCTTATTATTGACGAAAATCGTAAACCTTTAAATCCAAGTCATATAGTTCCTTTCTTTCTTCCCTACCTACCCATGATGTTATTATCATTAGAATAATAATAGAAAATGACAGCAATCCCGAGAGCTCTACGCCGATACGTCTTCACATCACTTCCCTAGCCCAAACCTGTTAGCTTGTCTTAGGTCCAACTCTCGGGGGTTTACCAATCGGCTCAGCGTTTATTAACTATTTGCAAATCCGTTCGCTGCTAAACTCAACAAAGTTACAAGCCATCGGAACATTCGCCATGTTATCATTTCAATTACAGTTATCGGTGCATACTCTGCAAAATAAACCGGTGCATAAGACACTCTCGAACGTTACTAAAATCCTCAACTCCACACACGAATCCAATTCTCTTTAACTACATATTAGCTTACAGGGCATATATACATTAATGAACAGTTGGCGTATCTTCATCTATTCTTACCACCTAAAGCCTATGTTGCTAAGCGTAATGATGTAAATTCTTCGACTATCCAACATCCTATAGCTATGGCGTTTTCCCAAAAATCAACAACAATACAATACTTCTTAACGATACTCTTTCAAAAACTGGCGATTCCTTCTACAGGACTCCTCCTATACACCAATTAGCTTACTTCTGATCGTCTTTCCTAATCAATCCCAATGACCCGAACAGTAATTCGAATTCCGCCAAAGGCTACTACAACGTCAACGTGGCTTCAGATTCTTCAAATTATATCATCCTCTCTCATTTGTTCTCAGGTCTCTCTAAAAAAAAATACTGATACCAACTTGGCCATACCAAAATTGCACATGAAATCAATTTAAATCAATCTATCAAACTCATTGAAACGTCTTGAGACCACAGAAGTAAACTGTAAAATGAATTGGACAATAGATTCGTAGCAATGACAAGACCCTCTTCTCATTTTTGCAATCTATGTGGCCTTAGTGAACAGTCTCCCTTGTGACGCAGCGAGAAAAGTGGGTAATCATAGAGCTCTCCTATTCCATCACGCGTAGATTATGAAGTTTAGGGACCATCAGAAATGTGTAAGTATTATATGAAAGTATGAAATTAATTGGTGTCCTTTTTTTATTACTAGTTTATTTCATTCTAAGGTGCTAACTGGATAATGATATAATGATATATGATTTAAATAATGATTTAAAGATTTCAAACCATAGTTTAAACTATGACAATAAATAAAAAGCTGGAGAGATATAAAACCTAGGTATAACCCGATAGATCGTTCATTTTCTCTCCCTTAGGTGGTTTATCTAGCTATTGAAAAAAAAGGAAGTAAAAAAAAAATGAGGTACGCAAACAAATGGATCAAATATTCTTTAGGAGCAATATATGTACAGGTCCGGGCCGGCCTTCCAATTGTGATCGTAAATCAATTTAAATCCGGGCACCGTGCGAACGGTTACAAATATATTTCAATAAATTCACGGCTAGAAAGATTTACAACATCGGGACAAATGATTACAGCCTTCCTGCCCAGCTATGTTCGTTATCAATAGAAACGATTTTTTTAATCAAATAATGAATTGGTTTTTCGAATCGCGGGGTTCCCACCGTCCAAATACACAGACACTGATAACATAACTGTAATGATTATAATTACGTCGTAAAAATATTTATAGCATAATTCCTGGAATGAATGCAACTTTCCTCAAACTTCCAAGAAAGGATATTTGGGCACCATTTACTTAGTAATCAAAATAATGAAGAAGCAAATTAATAAAATTTCAAAATTTATACTCAAATACTCTTGATTTCACGTATTTAGAATTCTCATAATGAGTGAATCACATTTATTCGAAAATCTTAAATAAAAAATGATACCAAAATATAAAGACCATTGATACATTAATGATAACAAAATGTCTTATTTTCTCAGTTATGTGTATGTGTTGCTTAAAATACATCATACGTAACAAGTATGGCACATCGTACTATTCCAGGCCTAATCCTTTCCTTTAGCTACACGTCTGAATGAAAAACGATTTCTTCATTAAGGCTGACTTAGAATTGCAATTCAAAATATTTTGAAAAGTTAGGTGGATTATTTCAGGTTGAAATTGTTACATCCAAAGAATATCATCCTGATAAAAAATAGATAGCAATAAAGCTGGTAATAATAAAAAAATGGAATAGCTATTAACCTGTACAAATAAAATTATAAAGTAAAGGCAAATATAGTAATTAAATTTATTAATTAACGCCTAAAGCTCTGATAAATGCGTTCCATTGTCAAGAAATTACAAATTGAATTCTTTAGAGCTGAACTCAACGTTTCATAGCGCTTTCATGTGTTCTTTAACGATTAAGACGCTTACAATAGGTAATAAAAACAATGTACTTAGTACTTCGATGATTGACCACAAACCGGTAAAATCACCAAGCTCGATATCAGTCAAATATTATTTTCGTATCTATGCAAAGCCCATCAGCCTATAGGAAGGGCTGACTCAACTCCATGTGCCTCTATGGAAGTGGTTCCAAACCTTTTTTTTACCACGCCCCCTTTGGCCTTCGACGCCACCCATCGTTCCAATAAAAGCCTCCAACGCCCCCTTGCAAAAAAGGTGTATGGGTATATGAATGAAAACAAGAAATATTACATTAAAAAACAAAACATTTAGTTTTAATATCACAAGATAAATTATAAGTTCCAATTTTAGGTAAAAATGTACTGGTTTTCGAAAAATAACCAAAACTGAGAGAGAATTTTCTATTATCAACTGGTTTGGCGCCCTCCCTACCCAGGTCGAGGGTGTTAAATAACCGCCCCAGGAAGATCCATTCAGAGGAAATAAAAAGCAAGTCGTGATGTTACTACTGTCACCAAAGAGCCACAATCCTTGGATTTAGGCTCATTTATTGTCCTTGTTATGACACTATAGGCTACATGGCAGCTTACATTGATACGTAGAAACCAAGGGGTTGTAGGAACATATGCTTTGGTAACCACGCACAAGATGTTTGTACTCTCACAAGTAGCATGTCTTTTTCATTCAAGAGCTCATAATACCACTTCCATCGTATAATAACTTATTTCTTCGGGTACCAATATACAAATATACTTTTGTATGCATATCATATATATATATATATATATAACTATACTGTAATGACAATAGTGCCGGTTTGAAGGTAGAACATCAGAAACATGTTCCATTTGGCTTGCGAAGAAAACTGAATTGGCCACATATTGTAGTCCAGATAACCCTTTTTGGTCAAGTATTTTATATCTGATACATTATTTCACAAAGTAATCAAATTTACAGCTTCTTGTTTTCCATTAATCTTTCACAATATAATGATTGCTCTAATCCATTTCATACGTAATCATATTACACTTCATATGATGTTGGAATATCATCTTCCAACGGGACTAGCTTCATCTACCTTACTTATATTCTTCTAGGTGGTGATGATTAGTTCTAAGGAAATCATCTTCATCTGGAAATATATTTGTTGTTGTTCTGGTTTAAATGCTACAGAATCAACGTTTATGTTTTATAATTTATTTATATATATTAGGTATATATTATTTTTATCCGTTCACTTGAAATTATCAAATGTGTCACTCGGTGACCCTTAGGTCATATGGCCGAACTCTGTCATAGGCAATTTATTTAAAATTGAATACCATGATGTTAAGAATAAGAGCAGTCAACCCCTTAGGAACCTACAGGTTAATTGTACAATAGACCAAGTGGCCCATTCCAAGGCAAACTAAACTAAACGCCCGGCATAGGTTAGCGATACCCTGTTGACAGAAGATATTAGAGGCCTAGCCTATCAGCGCCCAGTCACCACTCGCATCATCATCCATGGCCGCTGCCACAGATTGCGGAGCTCCTTCGCGTGAGTAATCGCTAACTGCAGACGCACGCAACGGAACCTGATAAATACATTCAACGTATTAGCATATTTATACTGCGAATGAACAATAAATAACTAATACTACGAATAAATCCTATCAAAATGTAACATATTCTAATTCGTCATAACCGAGTATTATTCTTTATAGTAATATTATTAATAAATGCATTCGTTTTTCATCATATTCATTCATACTAAATGTATTGTACTCGTAATAATAGCCAGACATGCATATCTACTGAATTAAATACGTACTAATAATTAAAACAGTTATGAGTGGTTAAACCTTTAGAGGTTATCATAAAACATACTATCCCCGAGATCGCGGGTTCTCAACCCGAAAGGTGGTCATAGAATTTTTTTAAGGGAGTAAAAATCTTTGATTATGCTATCCTACGGAAGGGCCGTTAAATGACCATCCCGAGCCTGTGCGCTATCAAGCAATCTTTAAAGATCACTATCCTAATATGGACCTGGATAGGCAAAATTTAGATTTTAGTTTCGTCCGATTAGCTATAGCTCCGTAAAGTGACGTAATATTAATAAACAAACCATTATATGTAAAAAAAAACCAATAAGATAAGTTATTTTAATAAATTAATTTAACATTCTTAAGTAAAAAATTTGTTGGTAGTTGATGTATTAACAATTACAAGCAATTACACATTTACGAATAATAAAATAAATTAAAAATAAACAGAAAAATAGAATTGTGTTATTTATTTAATTTTAAAATTATATCCAACAGTTACAATGCCACGGTCCCATTTTTTTCATTCCTATCTCTTCCTGTCCGAAGTTAAGTTTGACCACTTCTCTGTTAGTCTTTCTCGGGAGTGTGAGTGTGTGTAATTTAAGGTTTAATTTCAAAGTACAAAGAACGCTACATCAGAAAATGATTACGAAATGATAAAATATGGACAATATGTATATGAAAACAATGGACAAAGAATATAATGGAATGCCAGAGAAGAAATCTCAAAAGAAGATATCTTGAAAAATTAATTTGGAACTTATCTGTATAATATGACCACTTATCAGTTAGTCTATGAGAAAGACTAACACAGAAGTGGTCAAACTTAGCTTCGGACAGTGAAAATTATACTGTGCAAGACTAATGGAAAACAAGAAGCTGTAAATTTGATTACTTTGTGAAAGAATGTATCAGATATAAAATACTTGACCAAAAAGGGTTGTCTGGACTATGATGTGGCCAATTCAGTTTTTTTCGCAAGCCAAATGGAACATGTTTCTGACGTTATACCTTCAAACCGGCACAATTGTCACTACAGTATAGTTATAGATATATGATATGCGTACAAAAGTATATTTGCATATTGGTACCCTAAGAAATAAGTTATTATACGATGGAAGTGGTATTATGAGCTCTTGAATGAAAAAGACATGTTGCTTGTGAGAGTACAAACATCTTGTACTTGGTCACGAAAGCATATGTTGCTACAACCCCATAGTTTCTATGTATCAATGTAAGCTGCCATGCAGCCTATAGTGTCATAACAAGGACAATAAATGAGTCTAAATCTAAGGATTATAGCTCTTTGGTGTCAGTAGTAACATCATGACTTGGTTTTTATTTCCTCTGAATTGACCTTCCTGGGGCGGTTATTTAACACCCAAATGTGGAAACCAACTATTAATTAGTAATCAATTCTAAGAACTATTATGCAGGTGCAGTCACCATACTGGTAAACAATACAAGGAATTAATAGCAAATCCTATATTGGGCCTCTGACCAATAGGAGGCTCTCTCTGTTTTTAGTCTCTATTGAATGTACATGTATTATTTAATAAAAGTCCTTTTTAAAAAGTGATTAGGATGTTAAAGTTATTTAATATAATAACTTTTTAATATGTAAGTAAAGTTGTGTGCTATGATACTTTCCGAGATCCAGAGTTTGCTGAAACCCCTTTTCAATAAAAAGAATAGAAGAGCTGCTGGAGGCGATGGAAGGAAACCATTAAACTTATTTTCTTGACTTTATTAACAATGTTCTTTTTGACGTATATTGCTTCGCTAATATTTATCGGGTTTCCCTTATCCATTCAATTTTCTTCCATTGAAGGATATAACTTTTTATTATCGTTGTGTAACCATTCACAAGGGCAAGTTGTTTTTTTTATTTGATTCTATACTTTGTTATGCGCGACACATCAGACTTTATGTTTTGTAAGACCTTCAAAATAAAATAAGGAAAAACCCACAGCTGGGGGGTTCGTGATTGAAGGGTGATATCATTCCAGATTGATCCAATATCCCATTAATCAATTAGTTAAATCTTCCGTTTGAATCAGTTCATAATCAGATTCATTTTTGTTTTGATCATAAGTTAACATAATACTACTTTTAGTAGTGTTCATCAATACCAGAAACAGGTGAAACAGAAGAGTTAATGACTTCCAGGCATTCCACACAGCAATTATCACACAACCAGCTAGAATTAGTAGATCCTTGTTGCACATGAGCCCATAAGCTATTAGCTTTCATCGAGTGGTAAGTGTTGTATTTAATGAAAACCGGAGATGAATACCTGGCATCCTACATTCATCTCATCTGAATTGGAAGTTCTGAATTGCCCAGCATGCCAACTCTATGACCACGCAAGTATGAATTTAAATAACTTGAGAACCTTTCCCGGAATATGAGGAAAATCCTGCTTACACAGAAGGACGTCTAAACTGGTTAGAACGTCATAAAATGGCCTAACTGGGAAGAGTGGGAGTTGACTAATAATAATAAATTATTAACGGAGTGCAGGAAATATACAATACTACAATTAATAAAGGAGGTCCTGGAAGCCATAAACGAGGAAATTTCAGAATTCTCACAAAAAACAAAACAACTAATTTGTCAATTGATCTTCGCGTGCACTCCCAGAGAAAATTAGGTTTTATCCATTGATAGCAGAATATATATAGAATAGAATATAAATATATATGTGTATATATATATATATATATATATATATATATATATATATATATATATATATATATATATATATATATATATATATATCATTATATATAGAATATATAATCAGTAGCAAATGGAAAGATTTAGTGGTAAAATTACTGAGCGAATTCAATGTCACTGGTCTATTAGTTGATTTATCCTTTACAATTCAGCACTACCCATTATCGATATTTAGATTATAAGACCAAAAGGTAACCTGGCTGTAACTAAATAGTACATTCACATCTATACAACGACAACGTGTGATAAAATAGGCAGCTTAAGATAGAAGCTGAGGTAGATAGAGGAAGAGACAGAGGCTGATTGAGCCCTACAATCGGTGCTTGACTGCCAGTGATTGATGGAGAGCTAATCAGTCACGGGATGGGAGATGTGACTTCCTGGATCCTTCGTTCTTCTTAGCCAACAGCTCATTTCCAGCTAAGAAGTAGCTCTTCAAAATTTTTGGATATTATTATATTTATATGTAATTGTATCATCGCTGAACCTCTTTTCACGCATATCAATGCCATATAGTCAACTTTTCTTCAATTGTGAGTAATGTAAACTTCCTTCTCTTGTTTTACATGTAAATACCAGCTCTAATTTTTTTATGATATAGAAAAAAAAGAGCAGAGAGGAGTTGGTATAGTTATATTTTTATATGCAAAGAAAGTAGTCATTAACTAAGTTCTAGATTAGTCAATAAGTACTGATGTTACTCCATAGTTAATAAATCTAATTAGTTAGTCCATATAACAAAAGCTCTTTTTATATTTAATGTTATAATGTTTAATATCACAATAAATCTATAGATATAGATTTATATAAATCTAATGCATATAATCTCATCCAGTCTAGTGTCAACTCCTGATCTCACCAGCCCTGAAGAAGACCTGAAATGTGGGTCGAAACGTCGGCTTCCAAACAAACAGTTTTCCCTACATAAGAGAATCTTTTGACCTCCGCCGAGACCATTTTCTTCATCTTATTTTATCTAATGTATATATCGTAAGATATTTTTTATTTACAAGGAATTGCAATATAAAAATTGATTTTTTTTACTAAAAAGGAAACATCGAATCTAAAAAGGCCAAAGATAATTTGTAGGGTAAATTCTTTCAGTAATTAGAACAATAAAAAGTATGAGTTTACACACATCGATGCCAACATAGTTCCTAGGTTTGAGATTTTACATAGAAAAGGTAAATTACAAATCGTGTACTAGTAGTTCATCATAGGCTAATTCGTTCCAACAAAAAATGAAGGTAAGAAAACATTTTTATTTTCTATTTTTGTGGTTGTCGGTACTAAACATAATGCCTTTTGCCCTGAAATAATGTATATTCTTCTAAAGACTTTATAACTTGGAGGTCTAACCCACATTGCTAGAAGCCCTGGTATTCATAGTCACCATGTCAAGGCCTACTGCTTTTACTGTTCCATCGTTTATTTTAACTATTTAACTTTTCCTGTCCCTGTTACTACTATATTTAACTACTATGAATGCCTGATTGTGGCTTATGATATAATATTTCTGGTGATCCTTTTATTATTATCATTTTTTTGTATCTGTAACTACTGATCGTTTTTCATTGATATCACCAATCGATTATTGCCAATTTATTAATCTATAATAATTTATTGGTGTGTATCCTGATTATGCCTGAATTGGCGAAACATTTACTAGTTGGCTTTTATTATAGGGATGAAGGCTTTGTTTTAGGTTTTTTTTATTGCATCCTTTTTGAAATATTAATTTAAAATTTACTACCTCTTGACTTCATTTATCTTCATAACACAACTAATACTATTATTTCTGCTTAGTTAATCGCTGTTTAGGGGAATGGAGTCGTAACGAAGTAATCTATCAAAGTTATTCGAAAGTGAGATGAAAGTTTTAGCTGTCTCTTCCCAATCATTAATGCATCATGTTATCGATCCCAATTGTGATTGTATAGTTTTGAATAGTGTTCCGTGCACGAAGGGGGATCTATCGATTCGGACAATAAAATAAAACAGAAAATCGAGAAAACATTTTCGACGAGAGCGCAAGTTATAGTTGTAGAAGGTGATAACAGCTTGATGGCAAGAAAATGGAAAAGTTTGTCAATAGGAGACCCTGGGGGGAGAAATTAACTGCAACTTGGGGTAGCGTCACGCAGCGAGGCACAAGGCCTTCGCCAGCCGTTCACCCCACGACCTAGAAAAAGAACTTTTGCCAATCACACCACATATTTTTAATGTTCTGGATAAGATGTAAAAACTTATCCGATAGTTCTCAAGGTTTTCTTTTTCTTTTACCATCTGTTGAAGACACAATTTGCAATATTATATTACAATGTTGATCTACTTACAAATATCTTCAGAGATTTTTAAAATTAATGGATCCAAAAAAATTGATTATTATTACGTGATTATACTGGAAACTGCCTCCACATCGTCAAATTATTCTTCAATATTCCAAATTAATCATAAAATGGACCATATCCTTGGGCCTGCTCCGGGTTGGTGTATTTATCCGGCATAAGCCGAGAAATCCAATATTACATATAATAAATTCTTTATTTATTCTGTGACATTCAATACAAACTTATGAATAAAAAAAGAAAGTGGTAAAATAGAGAACTTTAAGGTAAAAAGGTTATTGAACCGACGAGTGGAAAAAGGGTCAGAGTTACACAGAGAGGAGGATCGGATAAGGAAAGATCTGTTTTAAGCTACGATTCTATGGAGCGTTGTAAATAGATCTGAGAACCGAGAATAATGATAATTCCTGTACGTTGTAACTTGTCCCTTTTCTATCCTATTGCCTGGTGCAGTGTGAGAATTTTATCTGTATAGCCTGATCCATCGTGTTCGACCATGTCCCATCTGTGGTCTTCTTCCCCAGTCCATATTCCTGACCAAAAACGACTACCGGAACCTTCTCCCTAAGTTTTCATAGGGCGTCCTCGGCTCCTTCTTCCATCCACCTTCACTTGATAGGAGTCTTTGGCGATATTTTCACATTTCATTCGCGGGACATTTCCAAACCATCGTAGACGATTCTTCTCCAGAGTTCCATGTAGTGCCTTTAGGCAGAAATTAAAAATCTACCAGGTTGGGAGTTAGATTGCATTTTTATTGGTTAGGATCCATGACTAAACAAATTGGTCAGGGTAGGTAGAAATGTACCTCTGTAAATATACCTTTGTAACAGGCAAAGAACTATTGCTTAAATAAAACTGATTGTGATGTTTTATAACAAGAAAGGTATCTATCGATGAATCGATCAATATGGATCGTATGATGCTAGATCGGGTAGTGACAACAGGGCCAAGACCAGCCAATCATCGATAAGGAGGCAAACATGTTTATAAAAATGTAGGGAATAGGCCGGGAAGGGTACGCCTTCCGATCTTGAAACTCGATAAAAATCGGCAATCAAGCGATAGAAAAGCGATATCGGAGATAGTACGAATATGGTAAACTTTTGGCCAGGTTGTGCGATTAGCAATTCCGATGCGGACACCCCCCTATTAGGGCGATCCCATTGCCAGACACACCACCCCCTGCTTAATATTTATAAACCGTATTTGTATAATGACGCCACTTTATCTCCGTTATCTTGGTCTCAACGTGTTAATAATCCACGGTCGGGGAATCCTTCCCACTCTTAGGGCTATTTATTCTCCTCCTGTCTTTGGGAAATTATTTTATTCTTAAAGGAGCGACTTTAATTCTCTTTTCCTAAGGAATTAGAATAATGCTGATTCAGCCAGTTAGTGCATGATTTGTTTAAGTCTCGCCAAATGCAACAAATATAATTGTATAAGAAGTTATCTCAGAAAAAAAGAATGAAGTAATGCTTATAAATAATAAACTGACTAATGAATGCAAACTAGAAGCTTTCTAGTAAAAAAGTGATAATGACAGCTTTTAAAAATAAATTCAGATTTACTGTTACGTTGTAATAAGGCCAGTCACATATACGTACACACTAAAATGCTACAACCAATGAAAGGTTCAGTGCATGGCAGATACTCTACTGTTATATGCCAACGAATGTACAGAAAGATGCTTTAGCCACATTTTCCCCCAGTTAAGGCTACTCTGTTTATAAAACCTAGAACAAATCCAGAAGTGTTAGCAGATCGAAGAGAGCCCATTTATTGCTGTTAACAGATTAAATAATTTATCTACAACTGCTGGATTTGAACCAGGAAGTGATAGCAGAGCAACTCACTGAGATAATCCTCTCCTCAATCCAATCTCTCCAAAGAAGGTAAAAATTAACTAAAAGAGAAAATTAGAGGAAAAGCATTAACGTGTTATTTATTTAATACACTTTATAAAAGTTTTTCTTTCCTTGGATACAATTTATTTCAGGTTCACTTATTAGATTGGATAGTAATTTCCTGGCTCTAGCAAAAAATGTTACATCTTTCATTTCTCTCACATTCTTAGCATATCCAAACAAATTAATGGCGGGGATCCTCTTACTTCAATTGAAATATCAGCTTCAAGGGTTTTCAAATAGCTCCGAAAAAGTTTATGGTGTTCCACACCTTCTTTTGGCACTTCATCCCTCAACCAAATGAAAATTTACAACAACGTACAATCATTTGTAACATGGTCATTCTAATTACGCCAAAGAAAATTCATGGCTATGTATAGGTCCTTTTTATGGAGAGCTCCATTTTTCATGACCCCTACTGCCTTGAAAAGTAACAGTTTATTTTTAAGATATTCTTAAACATTCATTACTATATTAAAACATTTAAAAATTAGTACTAAAAATTAAACAAGTGTGAATTCCAAATAGTTACATTTCAAATATACGTAGTGAGTCCCATCACACCACTTCCTGACCACTATGATCTACGGTTCGGACAATTTTTTTTCGAAAGATTATGTTTCAAATGAACAATTGAAATCTTCCAAGAAACATATCGTAGTCAAGTTCTCAAATAACTAGAGAGAGGTGATAGGTTTCTCCAGTCTCTTGTGGAGATGTGTGGTTTTTCAAGAAGATCAGCTTGAACTGAGACAGTTCGAGAAATGTTCACATACGTAACTTTGCTAAGAAGAATATCCTAGGAATAAAACCTTAATTTGAACAATATTCTTTTAAAGAAATGCAATCAAGTATGGCTGGAAAAGGTATTAAATTTAAAGGTATGAAAGTAATAAATTAAACAAGTTAGAATCTCAGGCATTCTCTTTTATTTCCATGAAACAGTAGTTGTTTCTATTTGGCACAACGGGTCATTAGACAGTTACAAAAGGCGTCAATTTTGTCAGCCAAAAACTCAACTCTGGTGCACATTTGAGCTCAGCACAGCAGCAACTTCCATTTAATTTTTAATCCACTATAATATTTTATATTGGTTATTAAACAGTTAACAAAAAGCGTTATTTGGTTACGATTAAAAAGAAATTTTATCATGTTATCTCTATAAAATTAAAAGTAAAAGAAACGTTATGAAATATTAATTTCGAGAATAGGTGCTTACCTTCCTATTATAAACTGTCAGCGAGTTACTAAGAGAAATGTAGCTTATAATTGCAATTAGCGCTGAAGAGTTAAACAAAAAAAAAGAACAAAAAAAAAAAGCGGAAGTGAAATTTCCTTAAACGAGCGAGGGAAAGAGGAACAGTCTCCCGCCTTTATGACTCCTAGATAAGGAAGAACTGCCGCGAATAAACAGCCCAGGAGGGGGGGAAGCGAAAAAATCTTGATAAACGTTTATAATGAAAATACCGTCTATAATTTTAAAGTATACTTCCCTAAGCAGTTGAAGTTCTAGTAATCATTTATTGAAAAAAAAAAAACAATTATTTAATAATGAATTCCCAAAGAATAAAAACAAAAAACATTTCCGTTTCACCTGTTCTCCAGGGACTGTTATCCCCTATCGTTTATAACCTGAACACTGACAACTCTTATACTGATAATATCTAACTTCTTATTAATATAAATCGATGCCTTAGTTCAAATGTGTTAAGTGCCGAAAACAGGTATTACGTGATTCAACATTGATAATAATTTAACATAAGAATTACAGTTCAAGTTTAATGTACTGATTTTATATCCACAAATGATCTATGACTTCCTACCTAATATATATATATATATATATATATATATATATACATATTAGATTAAATGCACTAGAAAAATAATCATTAAATATTAAAAATAAATATAATTGATGAAATTCTTGAAACTATACACTTTTTTATGAGTTAATGAACAAATTCAAATTATTCAACTATATCAAGCCAATTGTTTAAATGTTGCTCAAATTTTCCTTATCGTTAAAATTCTTTTTGTACACAGTTTTCCAATTGTCTGCGATTTACGTTTTGAACCATTTACTTGGAAACAAGAGCTCGTAGAATTTCAGAATTAATTAGATTTACTGAGTGGTTTTCATTGTTTCCTCTTTATTTATATATTGTTGGTTTCCCGTGGGTACCGATTGGGTTTATAAAACCCATGCGTTCTGATTTTTTAAAAGGAAAATTCAAAATTTTTTATTTTCAATCAATTATCTCACTTCTAATAAAAATGTTAATATAGCAGACAAAATTAATTCCCGTCAAATCATATTTACGTTATGATTTCGTCGGAGACCAAAACTTCCTGCCCTCCATTTTACTTCACTAACGTCTCACTGAATCCTGTAGAACATATCCGACAGTTAGAACTACAATTGACAAAGGTTTAGCTTCGAATCCTCATATTAGACTGGAAAGAGAAGAAACTGCTTGCCGTTTCAGGCTACTTCAACACTTTCAATCGTTATACAAACGATCTAAATTCCCAACTGATTAAAAAAAAACTCATATACATTACTATTATAAGACCTACTTTGACTTATGGAATGTAGCTTTGGGTCTCCACCAAGACATCGAATTCCTCTGTTATTCAATCCTTGCAATCCAAAATCATTCGTAAAACTCTTAATGCTCCTTACTTTGTTACGAATTAAGTCACCCATAATGACCTCAATGCTCCATTTGTTCCTGATATGGCCCGAACCCGGTAGCAGGCAATTCATGGCAAACATTATTCCCATTTAAACCCACTAATTAGTTTCAACTAGCTACATATTCAGTTCCTGATAATCCTTCGAAGTGTCTGAAAAGATGATGCTATCCTGACCTTCTAAGTTGAATTTGTTATTTGAATTCTACCACTGGGTTGTTTCTCTAATTGTCTATATCCATGCAATTACGTATCATTCTTGTGTGGTTGTTGTATTATACAGTCGTAAATTTTAATAATTATTTTTTTAAATCAGAGAAAAATGTTTCAAGACATTTTTCTAAGAATAATGTCCCCAAAAAACCCCTGCTTGACCCGTATTTCCCTAAGGACCTACAGCCAATCGCAATCCTGTTCTCAGACACGAGAGAGAGCGAAGTCCGAAGGATTGCAAAGTCCTCTATTTCCAACACTAAGTCCTGTAAGAGGGCATCCATTAAAGCACAATGCTTCAATCTGGGGAAAGGTCAAGTAGCCATTGGAACAGTTATATAATCCTTGGGAGTGCCGCACTTGAGTCTTAGTCTCGTGGACCAACAGTTCAACAAAATCAATATGTCTACCGAATTTATTATTTTACAGTATTATTCTATCCTAATCGAAAACCTTTTTTTGCCTTCTGTAAGGATGAATTATCAGTATGTTTAAAAGAAAACTCTCATGTAAATTCGACGGGTGAGCTAGAAGCGGCGACTCGAAATGGTTCAGTCTAACCCAGTTTCATAAGCTCTGCGATTTACATAGATAACGCTCCCGATTTTAAAAAATATTCTTGTAGGTTTCATATATTCTAGGCCAAGCTGAGTCGTGTGCAAATAAAAAAAGGAATTTTAAATCCGTGGACAAGGAGGAATTATAAAAATTAAATCAAGTATTTGCGAAACATTAATGTGGAAGACAAAGAAATTTAACAGTCAAAATGTTGAAATAAAGTATTACTTCTGTTTCGTAAATTATAAAATGTGAAATAAATAGTTATTACTTTAGCATTTAATAGGAAAGAGAGTTTATCTAAATTGTGTCTTACACTTGACCATTGATTGTAATATAATTTTTTTTTTCTTTTAGCTGATAAGATTTTTATCTATTATTGGTATGCAAAAAAAAAAGTCATGTAAAAATTCAAGGATCTCCTGAACTTAAATTACTTCCTTAAGTTTTTTTATAATTAGGATAGAAAAGAATTACAAATGTATACCAACGAACAGAAGTCAAGGGATTCGAAATAGCAGGGATATGCGAATAACAGAAACTCTAGATTCTGTGTTATCTATTTTGGCCTTACGGATATTTTATTTTAATATTAACTGTGTTAAAAAAATATAATTAAAAAATATACTGTGAAATTCCAAAATTACGTTGCCTAAAATGTTCTTTGGGAGTCTTGATTTTCTTTCTTCCTATCTCAGCTAATGTACTTTTTTTGAGCGCGAAAAGGCCTTAAATACCACGCGAATGTCATGTTTAGGTTTTCCTCCTCAACTTCCTCTTTTTCCATACTTCCCTCATGAGCTCCGCGTGTCTGCGCTTCCTTTCATCTGACCAGGCACAACCCCTTTTTGGGCGTTCTTGGGCCACAAAGACCTATATCGTTCAGTGACTTTCTATTGGTTTCTCTATCCTGACAGTCTGAGTCCTTCCTTCCGTCCTGCTGAATCCATGTCGACCCTGATCTGCTAGAAAAAACCCGTCGTGTTCTTGTGCTTGTGGAATCACCGGAATATTTCCCGGTTTAACCTTTGAGGACTCATCCTCATCATATGTCCATAGAATTTAAGTCTTCTAGCCCTGATGTTGGTCACCAGGCTTTTGTTGTTACTGTATATTTCTTTGTTCGACTTTAGCCTGTATCCTTCGGGTGTCATTTTGGGCCTGTAGATTTTCCTAAGGATTTTTCTTTCTGCTTTCAGAAGCTTTTCCACGCTAGGGAGACAGGAGGTCTCCGTCACATAGTATCACAGGTCTGATCACGGTGTTATAGTGTCGGACTTTGCCTTTGATGGAGTAAGTTCTTTTTGTAGAAGTTCCTGAGGTCGAAACACAATCTCTTCAGTTTGGTGACTATTCCTTTGAAGCTTTCTCGGTCCGAACCGTTATTTCAGATGACTTCTCCTAGATATCTGAATTTTTAATGTACTTTATATATATAAATTATAAAAATAAAAACAAAACCAAATATTTCTTTATATACGTATTTATTATCTTGCACGTTAGATAATTGCACGGAATTAGGCAAACAGCGTCTTCCGTGAAACCCATCGATATTCCAACTCATTTACACAAAACCTCGACAAAGTATATACCTAAACATGTCTGGTCCACCACTCTATCTATTGGTGAAAACGGTATGAAAATCCGTGCGGTAGTTATTAAGTTTACCGTGAACAAACGCAGCCGAGGACTTTGTTTTATAATATGTATAGATTATACCTTTTAGTTTTAGAGTATTTCAAAAGAAATATTACAGTCAACAGACTGTCTTAATTAAAAACTTAATTAACATAACTGCACGACTACAATCCATGGCGGGTCTTTGGTTGAGTAAATGGTAGAGACTGTAATGTTTATAGGTTACCCCGTGAGCATGGGTGTAATTAGTCCGATATTTCACTCAACTGCTGAGTTTTTCGTCCGATTGAGGGTACCCGTTTTATAGTAACAATAAATTATGTAAAATAAATTAATTTCTAGGCTTCTGTTCGAAAATAACAAATTTTCTTTTTTTTAAGGTTCTCAAGGAGAAAAGAAAACATTTTCTTCTTTTTTTACTATAATTTGGAAGAAAAAAAAATTGAAATATATTCAAACGAATATAAGTTAAGATATTCGGAGGAGGCAGGTATAAGCCAAAAACAGAGCCGAGGTTTATTGAAAATATTAGCATGATATTGAATCCAGAGAAGAAAATAGCCCTAAAGATAATAGCTATATCATAAGATGCTATTGGATTCAACGGCGTCATATTATTAATAAAATTTCAAGAGATATATAAGTGGTTTAGCAGGCTGTGTCAAATCCTTTCTTTAAAATTCTTCCCTTCATTAATTATTCTCGGTCTCAATTTGTTTTAATTAAGTGAGGTTTTCGTCGGACCTTTCCTCACTGAATGAGTGATAGGCATAATCAATATATAGCGTTAAAATTTAAATAATAGAGATAGAGTGAATTATTAAAAACAAACCCTAAAATTCTTGAAAAATATTGAATCTATTGAGGGACCGTACTGTTTCTAAGCTAGCCATTGTGCAAGTATTTGGACTAGATTGTACTAAACCTCCAGATTTCCCCCAATTAAGGATAAGCTTATTAATAAACATATCAAATTGTAAATATAAAGGCTGGGTGAGCCCCAGAGGGGTCTCAAGATCCCACAGAGTTCATCTATACGAGATTAAACAAGTTATATAGCACAGCTTTGAGATACTAATGTATAGATACCCCGGTCTTTTGTTATTTTAATAATCAACTCAAGACCTGAATTCTGTTTCGATTTGAACGAAATGTTGGGTACATGCGCTCAACCCCCGTTTGTTCGCATATTATGTTTATGCGTGTTATGATATATACGTTTATTTTTAGCCATAATATAAATAAGGTGTATTAAGAACATTTAAAATTATCATCCTGCATAGAAGTCCCTTGTATAAGCTTGTAAACATGCCGTCCCAATTAACGAACACGGTCAACGTGAGCCGGTGCTACGTTATTGAAGAATTCGGGGGTTTAACGTTATATACAAACCTAATGTTTTCCTTTTGATTCGAATAAATTTATTGTATTGATGTTTCTTAAAGAAGAAAATAAATAAAATGTATTTTAATCATTGTTGGAGCATCACAGCTCGAGTGCCAATAAGCAATTTAGATATTTCTCAGAAATTGGACAAAATATGGAACCAGTTTTTTTCCTTAAGCTCGAGATCCTGCTTCCGAACACGTACGATCTCATCCTTCACTTTCTCCTCATCGACAGATTTCGAGGCATTCTGGGCTCGGAGGTATCTTCAATTCAACCATTCTGGCCGGAATACCGCAGGAATTAATTTCAACATCCCCACTATGCTGTATTGTATATATAGGAATGAATGTTCGTAATTCTTATTATTCTATAATACGATTATTTATCTGTCTATTGATTTTAGTGGTCATGTCTAGATATTCCTATAGAGATATATAGCAAGACATCAGGAGAAGGCTAGAAAAAATAACAGACTAAGGAATCACAAATGGATACATAATTTTCTAGCTTCAACCCCTGTATGTTATCTTCCTCTTTTGGGTATTTTAGCCCATAGAATAAAACACAAAAATAATTTTATCCCACAAATACATAAGTGCATAAAAAGGAAAGAAAAACAAAGCAAAAAAAAAATGTATTAGAATGAAAAAATATAATAACAAGAAATAACTATAGTTTATAACAATTATACTAAAATGACCAATAGCCCTCTCTAGACGCTTGATAGAATAAGACTAGATCCGACTAACCTTTCAAAGCAATAGATTTGTATTGCTAAATCTAGCGTGACTACTTTAGATAACTTAAGGAGTCTTACGATAGTGAATAATAATAAATTAATAAATAATAAATAAGGTCAAAGGAAATGATCCTCCGATTAAGAAATAATTCGGAGAATTTGTCTCCGGATCAATCTACTTGTACCTGTTACTGAAGGGATACAAGATGTATAAAAGAGACATTTCAAATTTGGTAGAAAAATTTATATAGTCAAGGTTTATCACGCTCAACGGAAAGTAACCAAAACGTATTCGGGAAGATTTTTTAATGTCTGGCCTTAAGGAATTTCGATGATGTTCATAGGAGGAATGCCTATATGCCGATAAAACAATAAAAAGATACTGTGTTATATCGGATCAATGGTTATCCATTAGAACAATCAAATTTTACTAAAAGGTAAACTTTAGTAAAATTATAATAACTGATATAAAACAGAATACAATAATAAATAATATTGATCTGGAAACTATTAGAGTTGAATCAGCGATTATTAAAGGAACTTTTGAACAAATTTTACTTGTAACCACATATCCGCAAAACTATCTGGCGTATATAGAGCTAATTTAATATCGCCTCAAGCTTTCAAACTAACAACTTAAACAAACTCATATGGCCCAAATTGCCACACAGTTACGTCGATTCTGATAATATTATTTACACACACTAAGTCAAAATTATACACCCTTATGCGGCTATCGAACAAGGAAAACTAACGTGATCATTTAACGTAACAAATAATATCCAATATTGTGAAAATCGACATAGAAATTAACGTGTTAACTAGTTCTATATATAACGGGATATATAGAAACTTCCAAAGTAAATAAAATATCATAGCACAAGCGGTCTATTAATCGAATATATTATTGAAATATATTTTAAATAAATCGAAATAGGTTTAAATATTGAAAACTAGAATAATATACGTCACTTTTTGAAAATGACAGATGCTTGCTTCTATTCCATTTATATCTACTGACAATCTTTAACAAATATTAAAATAATTATATTTTACTAAATTAATTAATTTTATAAATATTTGATTCTTTATTGTGTTACAGCAGGAATTAATTAGTGGGCTAAATCCTTATGAATACAAAACATTGTTAAGGCTTTCCGAAACGACCATCAGAATCATCAGTATTGCAACGTCGATAACTGTAGATTTTCTTTTTTTGGAATTATAGATTTTTCGCATATATTCATTATTTTTTAATATGGTATCTGTTCCGCAGGTTGCCAACTCGAGTTGAGTTACAACAAGTTTTAACAGTTAATTCGCTTAATTTTTATACAATTCGAAGTATAGATGATACGTGTTTATTGAAATGTTCATTTGAAGATGAAATGATTACCGAAATATACACATTTCCCATAATTACATTCTCTCGTCCCTACAAAATCTCGTGATAAATTGTATTTCTGAAAAACATTAAAAGGGAAACGAATAGAAATTTAAAACTTCTGGTGAATCGACTCGAAATGACAACCTGCGGAATAGTTACCGTTTATGCATTACATATAAACAGATCCAGGTGTCATTAAAAATTTCGTACATCCGCTTTTAATGGGTACACTTCAAATCAACAGATATTTATTAAATTATTAGGCTCTGTAAGATTAATTGCATGCCATCTTATTTAATTAGGTGAAATTACAATACAATACAATATGGCCTTACAACCCTGTGAGTGACTTAGCCTCTTCAAGGAGCTTTCGCCAGGTGGCTCTTTCAAATTTTGTAGCTGCCTTCTAGTTACGGACGTTTAAGATGCGTCTGGTATCCTGTCCACTCCATTTAACCACCCCAGCCTTGGTCTTCCTCTTCCTCTGGCACGGTCCAACTTTCCCTCCACTAGCTCCTTGCGGGGTCCTCCTCACTCATCCTGGCCACATCGCCGGCCCAACTTAACCTATTAATTTTAATCCAAGTAATGATTCCGGGCTCCCCAAACATTTCGCACACTTCTCGGTGGGTTCGCCTTCTCCATAGACCATTCACAATGATAGATTCGAAAACTCTGCGGAGCAGCATTCTTTTGAAAACAGCTAACCCTTATTCCTTGGCCTTAGATAAAGTCCATGTTTCAGAGGTGTAGCTCAGGACTGGCCTTATCAGAGTCTTATACAGCATGATTTTTGTTAACGAAATTAGATTATCTCAATAAACTAAACGTTTCAGTGCATAAACTCGCTGATATCCCAAAATAAACATCTTATTGATATGCGAGTTCATAGTAATGAAATCTAAAGTTAGAAATAATCAAATATACAATAATAAAACCATCGATATTACAAGTAATTTTATAACTTAGTCAAAGACCTAATTAATATTTAAAAGTATAAGATTATTGTTATTAATAAATAAATGAAGTAAGAGCTGTTATAAAAGAACATAAGAAATTAATGGTTTACAAACATTAAAATTAAGTAATGTGGTACCAGGCAACTTGTTGAGAAAAAAAAAGCAAACAGATCAGTTTTAAGTTCATTACACAAGCATGACACAAAAAGTTTAACAACAATAGAAAGAAAATTATGTAAAATAAACCTTAAAGTAACTCAATTTCAATTAAACAAAGTTGATCAGTTCAAGTCCCATTTAAAACTTTGCCCACGAATTATTAAAACAGGGCTTTAATAACCGACTTCATAACTGTTGAATATATTTAAATATTTTTATTTTTTAATTTTGATTTAAATTACGTTAAAGCCTTAAATTTGATTTAAAGTGTCATTTCAATAATTATCCTTTCATTAATCATTTCATTTATTTTTTTAATCGAGTTAAACAATTTATATCTGCAAATAAATATTAACAAGAAAGGAATTTTTGTCTTTTCAGAACTTTCATTTCGAAAATATTCTCATGTTATTTTGTTTTATGTTCTTCTACTTAAGCTTTAGAACAAACGTACTCTACCCCTCAGGAACAAGCGGGATTTACGGCTACACGGTCATGTACAGGCAATATTTTTGTTATACGTAAACTTATTAAGAAGTCCCAGGAAAGGAAGCAGGAACTCCACATGGTCTTTTTAAACCTGGAACAAGCTTATGACAATGTGCCTAGAGAGTGGTTATGGATAGCACTTGAAGAAGCAGGCATTAGTAGGGCTCTGATAAAGGCGGTAAGACACCTTTACAGCGGTAACCATCTTTTGGACCGTTTTAGTGGTACTAAGGGATTGAAGCAAGGGTGTAGCCCACTCTCTTCAAGATATACCTTCACGAGGCAGTGTGGGGATGTTGGGCCGTTCATTGATGGCGAACAGCTACTATCCTTTTTCTTCGCTGAAGACCAGGTCGTGTTTGCGAGGCGGAAGGTCTACCTTGAAATGATGGTGCATGCCCTAAAGATGCCCTACGAAACGGTGGGCTTAAAAATCAACTTCGAGAGGACCGAGTATATGGCCGTTGGAGATCCTGATACAAATGCGCTTCTGGTGGACAGGGAGGGCTGTAAGAAAGTAATATTTAAGTACCTGGAATCTTATTTGGATACTACCGGGTCGTCTGAGTATGACGTCAGGAAAAAGGTGGAACAAGCCTTAAAAGCTAGTAGAATGCTACATCCGGTCCTATGGAACACAGAGATGTCTGCGGAAAATTAACGCAGTATTTTCACAACCATTGTCGAATCTATCCTGACTAATTCTTCGAAAACCTGGACTATGAGGACCTGGAGTTGGTCTCTTTTTTTTACCATCTATCTTCCTGAGAAATCCCATTTCTGCTGCTTGTATTCTGGATTGGTGATTCTTTGTCAGCGTCCGTGATTCTGAAGAGTGCGTGAGGTTAGGGAGAAATGTTGACTTAAATACAGCCACTTTCGTTTCCTTTTCTACTTCTCTTCGGTTAAGAAATCCTCTCTTAAACGCTTTAAAGATCCTGCGAAGAGAGGATTGCGGCACCGATTCTCTCGGTCACTGCCGAATCGATGTATCCGTTTTCGTTTAGATGCGCTCCCAAGCATTTGAAGTTCTCCACTTGTTCCATGACTTTATCTTCAATCTAATGACCCTCATTATTTTCCTTGGCTTCTTTCCTACCCTCGTCACTTTTGTTTTATTACGGTTTAAGGTCATATTTATAGCCAGCAGCTCTTCTTTTAATCTGCTAACATTTAGGAATTTATATTGGGAAAATAATAAATATCTGCTAACATTGTGCTGGAGGTTTCAGTCATTCTCTGAGAAAACCACAATGTCATCCGCAAATGTCAGCAGTGAGAGGCTTATTGGACTCAGATTGGCATATCCTAGGTGGAACTTCCTCAATGACCAAAATGCCCCTACTGAATGAACACTCAGACTACATCCCTGCCGGATTTTAATGGTGGTTTCAATTTCCTGAGAAGTGTAATTAGCAAATCTTACTACATTCCTGGTTTTCTGATATAAACTTTTGACCGCAAGTATATGACCTTTATTCGTCCCTTTTTCTCTTAAGGCTTGCAAGATATCACATTTCCTTACACGGTCTAACGCTTTTCTGAGACATTTCCTTTTCCTTTTCTAGGACTTTTTCAAAAACAGGTCTCATTTCAAAAATCAGGCCTTGGGTGCTCCGATTTTCACGAAAGCCGTATTGTTCCTCTTGGATTAATCCTTCGAGAGTCCCTGTTGTCTCCTTTCTTAAAGATTGGGATTATAACAGCCACTTCCCAATCCTTCTTGTATTCTTTCCACCTTTCGATTATTCGTTCGTTATCCATGAGAATATTTCCGTCTTTGTCCTTTACAAACTTCAAAGATTGTACTCTTTCTTTCCTCATTCCTCTCAGTACACGGTAGAATACTTTCTGATTCTGAGAAAGTCAGATTCCAACTTTCGTCCGAAGTCTGACCGGGCTTTCCTCATGGCTTCTATAACCCTATTTTTATTTTTGGCCTCAATCCTTTTCTTCTTGTACCGCTCATAGTTCTCTAGCATTTTGCGCGCAAGATATTCTTTCCATAGAGTCTTCTTTTCCCCAATCACTCTCTTCACCTCGTCAGACCACCATGCTGTTCACTTATACTGGGCCCCAATCTTTCTTTTGGGCCCATATATATATATATATATATATATATATATATATATATATATATATATAAGGCAATTATTTATGCTCCCAAAACTTCAGGTCCAGAACCGGACCAAAATATTTAAATAAAATAAAAAAATTATAAAGTTTGTTGCACGGATAAAAATTTCTCGAATTTTAGACAGTAAAGTTTTAGCGTAGTCATTTTTAAGCATAAACGATACATTATTTTATTATATCCGGCACTTAAAGTCATCATTGAGAAATATTTATAATCGTGAAGAGTTAGATAAACAGAGCGAAGGGCTAAAGCTGTTAAGTCAGAAAGTCGATGACACAATGGACGGAGCACAAAGGGCTCACCTCCCAGGTTCGGGTCAAATCCAGAAGCACCGCATTAACTACTACAACTGCTCTCTTGTTTTACTTTTCACACAAACCCTACTATTATTTCTCGTTTCGTTACTTATTTGTTCATAATAATTTGCTCATTTTTAATAATTGAACTTTTATAGTACAGGTGACCTGATTGACCAACAATAGTCACCTAATATGTTTTAATAATAAGTTAAATTTATCGTTATGGGAGCACTGTCCCGCTTAGTGGTAGAGTGCTGAGTTGCCGTCCGAATGTTCCGAGTTCAAATCCGGCTGTGACAGATAATTTACTTAATCTTTCTGACTTAACAGCTTCGCTCTGTTTATCTAACTCTTCACAAATAGAAATATTTCTCAATGATGACAACAGTCGGGCATGGACATTATTTGATCTGCAGATCCACCTGAGGCTCCCGAACCTCAATAAAGTGTGGGAAAACTTGGTAGGTGATAATCTAGATAAATCAGCTACATGGACAACCGTTGTTCTAGAAACAGCACAGTCTCTACCACGCACTGAACCCAAGACCCTTCGTGGGTTGAAGAGGTATAGTTTTTTTTTTATGTTGATTATATAATTAAATTCGTTTTTTGGTATAAAAAAGACAATTTATATTACATTGTACAAATATTACTTTTACAAGACGAGCTTGAAAATCATATACGTTTTAATATTTAAAGGAAAGGGACAGCATAGAATATATATGTATACACACACAAATTTATAGTGAAAAATTATAGCAGAGTGTTCCTCAAAGCATCTCAACAACTATCATCTCAAATAATGAAAATAAATTTTCAATACTGGAGGTACTGATAGTTGAATTATAAACGTACCATAAGAGTATTTAATATATGGATACATCGCTATTTTTCTGAAGCATGTAGATGGTATTGTAGGATGTGTGGTGCTCATGGTCATGTGCGGATAAATCCAAATTTTAAAACTTGACTTTTAAAATGTTTCGATAGTTAAGTTAAGCAATTCTTTATGATATAGAAATTTCAGGTTCAGAACCAGTCTAAAAGCTTTAAAGTGTCGTGTTGGATAAAATTTCTCGGCTAATTTAGTGTAAAATAAATTCGACTAAATAACTTAATTTTGGAGTTATCCGCTTTTGATTCTGAACGCATTTATAATAAAATACATTGGATTCTTCGAATAATGAAACGTGCCCTCTGAAACGCTAAGAGTATATTACATAATTCCTATCCTTATCGTGGACTCTGATTTCATCATATTACTCGACGGAAATACCATGAGACTAATAAGATATAATGAGATCTTCATCCGTGGAAAACGGCACAGTATCGATTCCGAGAAGAAAATACTTATTTCCGCCTATATCAGGAATATCATAACTTTCTCATCGTGTAATGAATTTTATTTCCACGGCAAGCATCCAACTAACTTAAAAACGTCTAAATTATCACTTTTTGTATTTAATTGTTCTTAAATACAATAAATTTGGGGTCAATAATTATTGCTTAGCTTTTCTCAAAAGCACATCAATAACTATCGCAAATTTTTTTTTAACACTATGGGTTTATAAAGCCGAATGTTAAAGGTAGAAAAGAGTATTTAATATATGATATTATAAGTGTTTCCAAAGCATATCAATGCTATTGCTGTACGTAACGACAATCACACTGAAATTCAACAGTAATCTAGTACAAGAAGTAAATAGAATGAATGATACAAAGTGGCATGAGATAAAGGGAAGTAGAGAAATTACCCACTGAAAATACTGAATAAACAAATTCATTTCAGAAGCACTCGAGGCCATCTTCTCAAAATATCAATTTTAAAATATCTAGTATTACTACTAAAGTGTAAGTTATTAGAGAATTAACATTTCCACTCACTTATACATTGATTATTATTTTCCTACCTAGTATTATGTTTTTGGATACCAGGTATTCCGTAGTAAACTTCCTCGTGAAGAATATTTAGATACTAATATTACTAGTATTTGCCGATAAACTTTGCCAATTGAAGTATTAAACCAATGAACGATGCTTACTTAGCTTGAAATCAATAGAGTTTTTGTTTTTTTAAATAGCTTTTTATATACTTTTATGATCAATCTTTTATTATATTAAAAACGTACTTGTTCGATGAGGATATTTACTTTTCCATGCACGGAAAGAAGTTTGTTTTCCAAAAGAAACTCGTAAAACTCCTTCTGGCTATTAGATCATTCTGACAGACAGAGGCGGAGTGTATTAAGGAACATACCTCCGAAATACCAGGCCGCCCCTAACTGCTGTTTGGACTACGCAAATGGTACGCGGCACGCCATTCGCTAGTTTTGGAATACATCCACCCACGCAGCCGGAGAAGGCTATATATCACGCTAATAGCTGCCACGGTCGAATTTCAATACCGAAAGATGAAAAAAAAAGTTTTTCCAAGTTCCAGAATTGAGAGAACCACTTGATATTTACCGTCTGATGTTAAAAACAGTTTATCAGATGGATTATGAAAAGATGAGATGGTTTTGACTTGAATATGTCTTTAAAATTGCTTCAATTCAAAAAACGAATAATAACAAAATCGAGGGATACAGTTTGGTGTTGCAGCTACATATCTATCATCTCCATCCAAAATTCAACTAGACCATTGGATATAATTACATTTTTAGATTTAAGTTAATAAGATTAATCTGGTTTTCACTTGTGCTGACACTCCGAACAATAATTATATACATTTTCAAGTAGTTTATTCATTAATCAAAACATATGGTGGATTGCACAAGCTCATACAAAATATCAATAATTTAATTGAAATAATAATTAGTATATAGTTATATTATTTATACCTTGTATTAATATTTACAAAGATGTTAATGAACTTAGTTTTCATTTTTAGCATTATTATCACCTTTAAGTTCAACAATACTTAGATCATTTGTGCTTTCAATCATTTCAGATAACAGGAAATTTAACTATAACAAATAAAATATTTTCAAAGGAAACCAAAAATTTAACAATTTATAGATGCTGTAAGTTATTATTAATGTCAATTGAACAACTGTTAATATAAATTGAATCCTAACTTTTAAACTAAAGTTGATTCAAACAGATTATGTAACTCGTTGTTGTTATTTCTTGTTACACAGGGTGCTACATGTTGCTAGTCTCGCCCTATACGTCACGAGCATGTCGCGCAAGTCTGTAGCGCGAACCCGTAAGTTTTTCCCTACTAAAAATCGCTAAACGCGAATAAAGAAGTTCACACTTCAAAAATACACAGAATAATTATAATATCCTACTACTAACTGTTATATTAATTAGTTCAAACTGAGAAAGAAGTTTGTTTATTTATTTATTAGGCTGGTTGGACGATGCTACATTGAGGATCCTAAAGTTTGCCTACAAAGTTCAGACTGGATTTTCTAAAACGGCTGTTATTAACTTATTAACTAGTCCAGATATAATCAGGATAGGAAATTTATAAGAGTACCTGGCACCAAATAGGCTCCGGGCCACCTTTTTATGTCCTTGAAATAACGAAGTACGAAATAACCATGGATTTTTTACTCCCTTTAAAAATTCTTAAGACCACCACCAGCTGGAATGGTATCACAAGGCATGGGACGTAGAATGTTGAAATTCTAATCATTACACCACACGTTACCCCCATGGAAAGAAGTAAATGTTCCATTTTATTAATTTAATATATCCTCTGTAAATTTTTAAGTAATCTTTACAAAGATATTACATATTATTTTAATCTTTTATATTACAAACATATTTTAAATTTTTAAGTCCTCATTCAGTAAAAGTTGCGTTGTATTAATTAAACTTTTCTTTTACATTTTGAAGTCATTAAGGCAGAAATAACTCTCTAGAATATAAAGAGTAGTCTTGCATTTTTTTCTTAAAGAAACAGACATAAAAAGTTGTTTACGTTACTTTGTCTGAAGAATTGTTAAACATTTTCCTAAGAGAAGATTAAATTAAGTATAAGGAACCATCTTGAATAAAGATAACATTTTTTTTTAAGTTTTGGACAACAACGATTAATTTAACAAACTGATTTAATGGCTTTTACTTCAGCACAGATAAACAAAAACGTTTCTGGAATCCTCCTCAACTTCAAGATGTAATGTTCATATTATATAAAGGCGCGTCCACGCTATGCCGCGGTTGGCCGTTGGCACTGCCAGGTTGGCAAAGCCCATTGGTCTATATCTGAGTTAGCATTTAGTAACACAATGTCTGCCGAGGAGGATTTCCTTGTTGCTTTGGCTGCGTTCATAATTATTGAAAATTATGAAAAAATACTCAAATGACGCAAACGACGTTTTTGGGTGCGCCCAAGCCTTCAAAGTAGAGAACTAGTTCCTAATTGAGGATTTATTATTGGATGGCGTAGACGAATTGAATCTCGAGTACAGAAGTGGATGTGGTTTCAAAAACTTTTTTCGTATGAAGAGTATTGACTTTGAAGTTCTTCTGAATAAGGTAGCTCATATCATCAAGAAGGAAGGCATCAGAAGATCTTTTCCACCAGATGAACTTCTTGCAGTTACTCTGCGATTCTTAGCGACGGGAGATTCTTACCACTCGTGGAGCCAACAGTTGTATCGTTCCCACTCCCCGCGCCCAGTGGCTTTCTTTGTAGTAGGCCGACACTCGAGCGATTTTCGTTGTAACACCGTTGGCTCGGCGGCACATGCCAGCGGCAACGTCTGCATAGTATTGGCTTTGCCAACGGCCAACCGCGGCATAGTGTGGATGCGCCTTAATGCTTGTTTTAACTAGGTCAACCCTCATCCATACAATTATTCAATTAATTATAATTAACTGGTATAGGTAAGGGTATTAATGATACACATTTCAGTCTATAATTGAATGAAGTTTTGAAATAATAAAACAGTTATGATTAAATTCTTAGTATTGGTTTTATAATTAACTATTATTAAATTCCTTGTTAGTTTCGTATAACGTCACACTTTATGCTTTAACGGCTTATCGGACGATGATAAGGTGGAAACCCTAAGTTTTGTCTATCCAAATATAATCAGGATAGGGATCTTTAACGAGTAACTGACATCGCACAGGCTATGTTTAATATAACTAAGGATATATTATTTCCAAATGAAAAATCCTAATGTCACTTCTGGGGCTCCAAATCCGCGATCTTGGGCGTAGTAGGTTATTATGGTAACCCCTAAACCTCATGAATCCCCCGAATAACGTACTAATTTTCCAATTCATTAATTACACAATTACTATAGATATTGTAATTTAAATATAATAAAGATGATGTAAATAGATAAACACAAAAATGCCATTAAAAATATATTTATAAACCAGACCCATTCCTATATTTTTTTTGCAGACCTTCCTATTATATACTACTAAGAATTCTCAGCTAAATTGGAAAGTATTATAGAAAGGGCTGAAGAATGCCGGAACCATGTTCTATAATGCTCATATTGATTTAAAATTTTAATTATTTTATCCATTTCTTAAATTTCAAATGAAAGACATAATAAATGGAGGGACGATTTTCAAGGCAAATTTAAATACCTACTACTTATCATTTATTCAAAAGCTTTCCCTACAAATGTCTATTTAATGCCACCCCCTCACACTAATCCAAAGGAACGTTTGACGTTTTTCTCAACAACAATCCTCTTTTTTTCCTTGCCAGGATCGAGGTGAGAGGACACTAGGGCCTGAATGCGAGGGTGTCGCCTATTACTCTCATACTTTATAATTCCTATATAATAGAAGGCTCGGTCCTAAGAGGAATTTAAAGGGATGAGGCGAGGATAAGCCCTTGTTCCAATGGAGACAAAATCCTTAATTGCCAATCTCTTATGAGTTAAAAGTGTTTATTCGGGGCTCGATCCATCACCCGGATGTAGCCTGTCGGCGGCTTATAATTAGTCTTTAATTAATGTCGAGCTTTTGGAAAGAGTTGCTGGCCTTAGCAGTACCGGATACTACCCGCTATTTACATTACTCCGTCCTAATTTTCAGGGGTTCTTGTATTTATTTATATCATATCCCTTAACTTAGGGAATCAAGTTTTATCTTCTATAACAACAATTATAAGTTACATACGTAAATAATAAAAAATTAGATGTTATTAAGTTAATGATTTCTATCTTCCTATTATTACAGACCGCCTTGATAAGAAAAGAGTGCCAGAGTTATGGGAAGAACTTCAGCCGCATCTGTTCGCTTTCAACCACATCTATAGTCGGATCATTTAGTAAACGATCTGCTTAGGAATCGGAGGCGGTGCTGAGAAGGTGTGGTTCTCCCTACCACACTTCCTCAGCACCGCCTCCGATTCTATTGGATATAGAGTCCTAAAAAAGCCGAGTATATACAACAACAACAATAAAAGGTCCAAAATGAAGTATAATGCTAGCCGGGTTGAACACAAAACAGCAATAATAACTCTAAGAGAATGCAATAGTGTTCCTGCGCTTATTACGATGACGACAAAGGAAGTGTGCAGCGAACTGGGTTAGAGGAGAAAGGGAACGAATTTTCTATCCGCAACCGCCGCCTGCTCAGGTCATTTAATAAGTAGTCAAACTATATATGTCTAGGCTTCAGTTTTGTGAAAATAGAAAAGTAACTTTATTCTGGGACTAAGTCCCTTTAGATTAATTAACATGAGCAGAAAAATAAAAATAATATATATCTGGACATAACAGAAATCGTAAGGTATTTATAAAGAGCCAAAAAGTAAATTTAAATAAAAGGTACAAATCATGACAACATATTAACCAATGAAAGAGAATAATTAAAATGATAAAAACAGCAAAATGCAAGATCTAGCATGCAATAATTTCTTTATATAATGTATATCTTAAGAACGTTTCATTGAAGAAAATGTTACAGCTGTTTCCCTGAAAATGGTTGTAAATTTGTAAAAAAAAAAAATCGAATTAACAAACAGTTGCTACCTCTAAGTCGATTCTGATGAAAAAGTTAATGTAGCATCCTATCCAATTGCCTATATGTAGATGTACACATACTTAAGGTAAATGGTTCAAAACTAAGAATCAGGCCATTTATGTTCACCTCCAATCCCACTTTCGATATATTACTAACTTTGCTGGCCTATACAAAAATGACCAACCCAACACTTTCGCCGTTAAAAACTTAAATCGATCTTCTCTCTTTGAATTACCGTACTTCCCATATCCTCCGACATTTATTTTTAATATTAAAATCCGTTTCGTCTCCGCCATCTCCTATCCAATCCATACGTAGACTCCATGTATTTTGAATATTAGGGATTATAAAGTCCCATCGTAGTGTCTCAGGGACAGTCTGGGGAGAATTGCAAATAGTTTTATAAGGTTTGTGACTGAGGCCTACCCCGTTTTCCCAAATCTAAGTGGAGTTTGGATGAATCTTCCCCTCCTTCCGTAGACAGTATTTCCCAAGCACATCCCGTCAACAAGTAATTAACTACCAACCCCGTTCCTATGTCAACAATCTAGTCCAATTCAAGTCCTGTATTCACTCCTAGTCCAAAATAACTTGGTATTTTGTTTTTTCTGTATATTCATTTCCAATGATCTTACTCTTTCCAATATTCCTCTATCGCTCAGAAAGTCACTTAATCCTCATCCTTTTAACTTCTGGCAAACCCCTCAATATTAAAACATCCGCTATGCCAATTCCCGCAAATGCGCAGGTTTATATTCGTAGTGCAATGTATAAGATATCAGATCATTACGTACCAGATCTATTATTTCAACCTCGAATTCTTTCATGTCTCTCTCTGTTTCCTAAAACCAATTCGGTTAAGTTTTTTTACTTCTAAGGTATTCAAATATTCTTTTAGATAGCCTCCATGCATCCATTCGCAGGATATGTCCATAGAAATTGACCCCTCTTTTTCTCTTTGTGTCGGAGATTTTTTCTGGTATTTTATAATTTCATTTCATATTACGCTCAATTTCTTTAAGTACTGTATTTGTTTCTTTTAGTTTTAATATTTCCAAGAAAGGCACTTACATTCTATCGTTAAAATATCGAGCATAATGTTTAAATTGTATTACGATACAAAATTTCTTTCTTTTTTGTTTAAATGTTTATAGTCATAGTTTTAGTTTTTCTAATACCATTTGAAATTTTTAATTATATAAATTTAATTTTAAATATGATATGAAAATATTTATATTAATTACTAACTTTTTAATTAATGCCAATTTCCTTCTCTTTATTTAATTTACTATCAACTCATTTATATTCTTTTACAATAGTTCTTTAGTTCTTTTATGATTTTATTTGCTTTTTGTAATATCCATGTCTTGGAACTGGAAATGATTTTTTTTAATCTAAGATTGAATAGTTCCAGACTAATGACATTTTCTACCCTAATTTATTCTGCTTTATGAGAGATACCGAAGTTAGTTTTATAAATTAGTAAAAAAAGGATTTCGCAATCCACTTTAATAAGAGAAAAAGCTATTTGAAGTGCTCACAAAAAAAAACAAAGAATCCAAACAGGATTGGAGTTTTGTGTTTAGAGCTGGACAGGTTGCGTAATTACAAAGAAGAAAACAAAACAAAGAAAAATATCAAACCGTTAGCGCTGTAAATCATCCAACTTGAGAGAGATTTCTCGGAGAACATTTATTTCACAGTCTCTAGAGAACGATTATTCCTAATTCAACAGTTTTCCCATTCCTTCCATCAACAAGTTAAGGGTTATGCATTAAAATCATGCATTGTATTAAATATATACACATATTATTAATAATACATGTTATGTTAAAATTAAATTGTTCTATTTCACTGTAACAATCGACTGATAACACAGTAAACTGCAAGAAAAATCTGGAGTATTTTTTTTTTTTTAATTATTTTATTGAATTGTACAACTGTAATATATACATCTAGTACAAGGGCTGTATGAATAAATAAATACATGAAAGGACGTGAAGAGGCACTACCCACTGGCAGCACTCTAATTACATTTCTATTATAGAAGGTCCCGAGGCCATCTTCTCTTCAGACGCCTAGGAGGATTGTCCGGGATGGAATCGGATCCAAGGATGGAAACTAGTGGGCTTGGATGGGCCTGGAGTTTATTATGGAATGATAGGTATCTGGAATGGGCTAAATCGGTAACATATGGAACGTTCAGGTCATTATGGATGGTTTTATTTGTGACAAAATCAGGAGCGTTTAGGATTTTGCGAAGGATTTTGGATTGCAAGGATTGAATACGAGAGGAATTTGATGGTTTGGTGGAGCCCCATAGTTCAATTCTGTAAGTCCATATAGGTCTTATAACAGTCACATAGATAAGTCTTTTGTAATTGATCTTAAGCTTTGAGCGTTTGTCTAGTATGTGTTGAAATAGTCGGAAGTGTCTAGCTGTTTCTTGTCTTTTCAGTCTTGTGTGAGGGTTCCAAGTAAGACGTTTGTCTAAGTTGAGTCCTAGGTAGCGAATCTGTTCAACAGGGATAAGTGGAGTACTGTTAAAGGATACAGTAGGACAGGAAGTCATGGGTTTTCGGCGAAGGGTAAAGGTAATTTGATGGGACTTGTTGGAATTGATTTTAATTCTCCAATTAAAATCCATTCTTCGAGGATTGATAAATGTGATTGAAGGGATTGGGATGCAATATATGGGTCGTTATTAACTGATAACACACATGTGTCGTCAGCATACGTGGAGATGAAGGTGTTAGGATGGGTTGGAATGTCAGCTGTGTATACTGTGTAGAGGATAGGAGTATTTAAATACAGAATTAACGGATTAGCAGGACAATTTTAATTGGTTCCCGAAACTGATAATTAATTTAATAAATAAAAATCAAGTATCAAAAATAACTAATTATCAAGAAAACTGTAAGAGCATAGAAGGTTATCGTATCGGAAAGACTAAAGGATTTCGCGATTAATTAAATTATCACAGACGACTAATTATCAATTCGATGCCAAATCTGCAATAATACTACTAATACTAATCACGATAAGATAAATCGAGTTTGAAACATAACTCGAAGCAAATAGTTGGCATTTACTATTTGTGTAAATGTAACAGAACTTTATCTATTAACTATCTGAGACAATTTTCAGTAGTATAGATAATATACGAGATAATTTTATGACAATATAAAGCTCAAGCAACGAGCTTGAGAAATTTGTCATAAAATTATGAGGCATTTGTCAATGTGCGGGGGATGTGCGGAAAATTTAAAAAATGCGGGGGAGCTTCATAGTCTGATTATTATATTTTCGAAGAAGAAAATGGTCCAGGTGGGGGTCCGAAAAAATCCTCTTCGGCAGAAGAACTGTTTATTTTTAAAGCCAACGTTTCGACCCACATTGCAGGTCTTCTTCTGGGTTTAATATAATAGATTCATATAAAATAATATATGGTAATGAACAACAGTATATGTATTATATTGATGGAATAATAATATATGTAATAAAATTATTTCCTCAAACACACGCACACACATAAACTGGAAATACTGAGATAAAATGGAGTAGACCAGAAGACTAGGAAACTAATAGAACTAACACTAACGGACACCGAATCTAAAGTAATATTCCAAGGAGGCATCATCAAACCATTCCAAATAAAAACAGGACTCAGACAAGGAGACGGCCTCTCCCTAACATTTTTTTACGTGGTCCTGGATAAAATCATGAAAGAGCTATAGAGAACCAATAACACGGATGCGACAATAGGGACCAAGCACAACCACGTCAAAGTAAAGTGCCTTGCCAACGCAGACGATCTTCCCCTTTTAGTGGAAACGGAAGAAGAGGCGATCGACCAAATAACACACTGACAAAAATAGCCGAAAAAACAGGTCTATAAATCTCTTACGAAAAAACAGAACTAATGACTACAGACCCAGACTTCAGGAAGAAAACAATAGAAACCAAACATGGACCAATAAAAGTAACACAAAAATTTAAGTACCTAGGCGAGACTATATGTAGCAACGGTTCGGAAAGAGAAAGTATGAAAAGAAGAATTATCAAGCTAGAGAGACTAAGTTTTGCAACCAGTAATGTACATTACAAGAAAAACCTGTTCACCAAAGCAAAACTACGACACTACGACAGAGTCGTTAAACCGGTAATACTATACGGGACGGAAACCACATGCCTCCTCAATCTGGACGAAGAATCCAGCGAAGGATCAACGGCCCCAAAAAGACACAAGAAGGATACAGGCGAAGACCCAACCAAGAAATCTACAAAGACACAACAAACCTAGAAACAGACATAAGGGTCAGGAGACTGAAACTCCATTGGCATATAGTAAGAATGGCCCCGGAAAGATTAAACAAGGAAATATCCTAGAAAATCCAAGGATACAAAAGCTCAAGATAATGGACCAGGCAGATGAAGGAAGAAATGGAAAGACCAGGAATAACGGACCAGGATTGTCTGGACAGAGAAAGATATATGAAAATACTGAAGGAAATCAAGGCTCTTTTAGGAAAGAAAAGTTCGAAAAAGGGACAGAAGAAAGAAATCAAAGGCACTCAGAGATGATGAGGGAAAGATGGAAGGAAAGGAAAAAAAACAAAAAAGAAAATAACCGAAATAAATGATATTCGCGTGCTCTTTAAGGCCGTTTCGTGGCAAAAAAAAAATTATCATTTTTTAAAAATTTATTTATTGATATTTACAACTGTATTATAATAATACATCAAATAAATGGGCTATGTGATACATAATGCCATGAGTTAATGGCAAGTAGAGAAACTACCCACTGGTAGTTCTCAAATCACTAGTTCAACTAAGTAGGTCATGTTGCCATCTTCTTTTCAGACGCCTCGGAGGATTATCGGGAATCGAAGAGGAAGCTAGGTTTGAAACTAGAGGGTATGCGTGGGAATGAAGTTTGGATACGAGAGGAATTCGATGGCTTAGTGGAGCCCTAAAGCTCTACTCCGTAAGTCCAAATAGGTCGTATGATGGTCATGTAGATGAGTCTTTTGTAGTTGATTGGGAGGTTAGAGCGTTTGTCTAGTAAGTGTTGAAGTAGCCTGAAACGTCGAGCGGTTTCTTGTCTTTTCAGTCAAGTATGAGGATTCCAGGTTAATCGTTTGTTGAGATGCAACCCTAAGTATCGGATCTGTTCTACAGGCAAACAAAAAAAATTGATTTAATAAATAAAATAAAATATCATCAAATTATTTACGCGGATTTAACTAACAGGTGTTCAATCCTCTTTCCATTTAAAGCGTCATTCACTAAAAACACAACTAACTTAATCAGTTGAAATGGTAGACAAAACAAAAAATATATAATCTTAAAATATACTTCATAAAACAAAGTTAGCATTTGATTGAATGTCTTTGTCTGGGGCGACGGTCTCTGATTGATGGATCTGTTTGGGTTGTAGATATGAGATATGTTAAATTTGGTCTTCATGGATGGTTAATGTCTTTGGTGTCCCTTGATGATGTATGCGTTAAACATTGAATGGTTAATAAGTTTTCAGTAGTTTAGAATGTTTCTAAACATTGTTGTTAGGAGATTTCCAAGTGTTTTTTTTATAATTACTTAGTGAAACATTTTACAATAAGTTATTTTCTCTTTTTTCATACTTCTATATGTGAGCTATATTACATTAGACTGATGCTAAATTATAAGAAAAGGGGTTTTGGGTAACGTAATGACAGACATCTATTAAACAACTGAAACTGTATTTCTTTAAGCAATCGTATATGTTTACGTTTTACATAATAAAAAACATTAATCTTACTAAATTATTTATGTCTAGCCCCAATTTACACTGTTAACTGATATGTGGATGTTTACGTAAAAGAAAGTATTACAAAAAGAACTAGAGAGATCGTGCTATATGCAAACTACTATACAAAACTGGAGTGATAGTGTAACAACAGTGGACATAAAGGGACAAACTGTTTGTATTAATCTTGTCAGGTCGAGTTTTGAATAATTTATGGCGGGAACAAAGCAGGAGGCAGGCCAGATGTCGCTGCTAGCAGAGGCCATTACCGATTCTATAGCCCCCTGGTTTTTCTTCGGCCACTCGTCCTTTCCAACAAAGTTGAATGGTTGATGATGAGTGGTGTAGGTATTAATGGTTGCCTCAAGTAGGACATGAGCTCAGCTTTGCCATTTCGAAACACAAAGTGCTAGTAAGTATCGACCACTATTGCGGTTTTATCTTAAATAATTAATTATGAACTATCCAGAATAATAAATAAATAGTGTCCTCCTTACTAAACACAGATTTGAAAAGAAGTCTTGCAAACGTACTCTTGTAAGAATGGTCGTTTTGTCTTGTTGTATTTATTGGAAAAACGAAGATTATGAAGAAATAAACTGAATTCGCTTCAAGAGTTCACCTCTTTTGCACTTGTATTATTGTGTCGGGTTTCGCCTAAAGTGGTGGACAATTTCTAACCTTACGTATAATGTTGTTTTCATTAGAATTTAACTGTTCCAACGCGTTATTATATATATTTCATAACCTATCTACTAGTTAAGTTGAATCCAAATGTCTTAGAATCCTGATGCTATATCTGAAGGAAGGACTCTATTGTGCGCTGGTGGGAGAAAGGGCCTCTTCTCGCAGTATATAGTCAAAAATAAGGTATACCCTCCAGCCTGTTGTTATTGCAACTATTGAGAAATCTTAGATAATAAAAAAATGCAAACACTTGCTCATGGACTGAGGAATGAGCCTCTAGGGTGTCGGCATAAATAGATGTTATCTTCACTAGCTTCGCCAGTTCAATCGTAAAAATTAAAATAAAATTAGTCTATTATTTACATGAAATCAATGTAGTCATATATGAAAAACAATGATGCAACTTCTGATTTATGCACATCATAACGTATAAATGGACCTTCAGGAAAATAAATAAAATAAGATAAAAAAGAAAAAAAATAATAAAAGAGAGGCGAATTTCATATTAAAGTCTACTGGACAAAGATTGAAATGTATTTGAGCCGAAGAGACACCTTTTGTTGGAATCCATTTGCTTCCTTCCGAGAAGTGAGAATATTGGGTCCATTAAGACAACCGAAGTGCCGGAAGAGGACAGAAGACGAGGAAGACAATGGACAGGGTAATGTATTTCGGGGGTGGGGGAGTTAAGGTCCTAAACCAAGGGCGACTGAGGCTAACAGGCTCTCTCCACCGGAAGAATGAATAACTAAACCCGAGGGAGGATTCCGTTCGACAAGCGCTATTCACTTTAACCGCCTTCTTCTGACCATATTGTGTTCCACTGAATAAGACATGTGCCCCGGCGGCCGTGGAATCCTCCGCTAAAGGATATGGTACAGCAAGGACGCGGTCAAAACCAGCCCTTGCAAATACCTCCGCGCTCCAAAGGTATTTCTTCTATGTAATTCGACTCGTGGTATCTCTTTGTCCACGCACTCCCAAACGCTTGAATTACGGGACTAGTTTTATTTTCTTCAAAGAGTTCTATTTATGAAGGAGAAAGGAATTTTCCCTTGTGATTTTTTTTTCCAGTGTAAGAAAAAAAGTTAAATCTTTATATATCATCTGACTTTAAACACAAATGTTTATTTCAAAAGAAGGAGGAATTAGCTCCCCCTAAAATGGACTCTGTTCTTTGACTTGCATCTATATATTAAACTACGAATAATTGTTAAGTAAGAAACTCAGCGTTTTTATATAGCTAAAGGTTTTTTCCTATTATTAAATAAACCTGTATCGCTACGATCCATGAAAAGTCTTGGATTCAGAACGTGGTAGAGATTTTACTGTTTCCGGGACGAATCCCGATGAGATCACGCTGAGCCACAGGATTTCCCCATTATTTTGGGTACCCGATTTATAGAGGACATTCGGCACGGAAAACTGCTGTCAAAACAGTTTTTGCCTCATTTTTAAATTACTTTCTGTATGACCAACTACTTTTTCCATGCCTACTTCTCAATTCACAAAAAAATATATCAAATGAGAGAGATATTATAAACAATAAGAATTAGATCACGTTCTAAAAATTAACAATTCTCGAAAATAAACAAATTCTAGTTATAGAGTCAAAAGAAGCATATGTACACCAACACATGAATACCCCAGAAGTCCCTTTCTTTCCTTTAACTTTCCAACATTTCGTTTTCGTGTCAGTAAATTAAAATAGTTCCAGAAGAAGATCCACTTTAAACAAGGTTGACGAAAAGACCCGAATGTATATTAACTTCCTGGTAGTCGGAAGAGCCGGCCGTTTGAGGGGAATAGAAACCCAAATTGTCTAAATTATGACATTTATTTTATTGATTATCTTCAGTAAATATTTGTTGACTGTATCGATTGTTACGAGTTTTAAAGAGCTAAAGTCGATTCGTCACTAAGATATTTGGGGTTAATGGAAGTATCAGCCCTCCTCCTTCCAAGTCCAATTATTAGTATTATACATTTACTGTTTGTGCATGTAGGTTTTTTTTCTATCCTAATAAACCATTATGAATATAATAAAATAATATAATATAATAGATCCAATAAGATTATTATTGCTTACTCTTATATGAAATAAACATTGATTAAAAACTAAAAAAAAATGTTACAGAGAGAGAGGAAAATATTTCTTTTTTTCAGTGTACAATATCTATCAATATATAATCCTTTAACAATACCACACCCGGGTGTCGGATATCCAATATTTACTTTTGGTCGTTAGAAACTATTCATCTCCGATAGGCAATAAGCGGAGAAGGGGAGGGGGACAAATTGGATACCAGCCCACGTTTCCAATCGGCATCAAACCCACATTTCTAGCCTTGATTTAGATGGCATGTGTTTGATTGGCCGCTTTCCGAGGGGGAGGAAATTAATAACCGATCTAGGAGCCGCTGCTACTTTACATCAACACCAACGGCTTCCGGTATCTGTGGTGGATTTGGGTTAACAAGAATTCATTAGGAAAAAATAAAGTTTTTTGTTTTAAATTAATTAAACTATAACTTATTCCGAAGGTAGCCAGCTGGGTGGTAGGATAGTTAAAGCCCCGTTGAGTGATGTCACGTTGTCATTTCTTTGTCACGATATTTTAATATTATATGCTCTGTAATCAATAAAGTTGGTTTGAATGAAAATTATATCTCAATTTACCTAAGTGGCAACTTATTTGTGAACGATAATCAAAGCCACCAGCAACTGATAATTTAAGATGAGTAATTTCAACTGACATAATTGCCTGTTGGGTGAGAAGGATAACATAACTTTCATTACGACATAGGTAAAGGAGCGGAAAATGATGAGATTTTAAGACCAAGTACAAATTGGCTTGGTTAAATATCATTGGTTTTACTTAATCATTGGGAAGAAGTGATGGGGAAATCCGCTGATACAAATTAGTGTTGTGTCGGATATCCGTATCCGTATCCGTGACTTTTTTGGCGGATCTTTTACCTTATTAATTTTCAATAAATAGATGAAATTTATATATGGGCATTTAATATTCACCGCAAAACTCTAAGGTACCTGTTAGTGACCCTATAAACAGCAACCTTTTTCCTGTCCAACGTCGAAATGAAAAAAAAATCAGCCCTCCATTCCGAGGACCATACAAACTAAGATGTATGGAAAAACGCATTTTTTTTTTCGTTTTTGATGTTTGTCCAGAGCAAAAGTTGCTGTTTACAGTGTTACTAATACATACCTAAGTAGTTTTCAGTAAATTTAAAATAACCCTGAATAAAGGTTATTAGATAGCAGTGAAATACTATTGATATTTAACATTTGACTCAGGCAATCCTTTCAATGTTTAAAGAAAAACTGTATAAAATGTTGACAATTTTATATCTCACAACTAAACACAAACGTTATCTACGCCGCCCAGCGCAAGTCGAAAACTCGAAACATCAACTGTCCTGTCTCTCGCGCAAAGCGTCAAGTGGCGAAAACTTTCAAGGTCACGCGCACGAACATCGCTGAGTAATAAAGTTTTATTTTAACATTATTCGTATCCGTATCCGCGGATCTTGACACCAAATATCGGTATCATGATCCATATCCGCGGATATAATTCGTAAAAGTTCAAGAGCATCACTAATACAAATCCAGACATAGAAATGATGAAGTGATGACTCTAGACGGGACTTTAACTACCCCTATGGCAACTTGGGACCATCCGGAATAAATTTCTTCTCAATTTATTTAAAATAACCCCGTTGATCTGTCATCATAACACTCCAATATTTAGATTCGGGATGAACTGGATATTTATAGTTCCCGATCTGAAGATTGCATGGGTTAGTGGTAGTTTTCTTTATATTTTCCTCTCATTAATTCCCAGGCTTCTGCAGGTGAATGTTCATGGTACAGGAACGCTTCTGACAAAGTAGGAGTGATCGGGCAATGATATCTGCATGGTCTGCGTAGGTGAGTTGCTGAGTAAGAAAATAATAGATTGTTATTTTCGGAGTTGTTCTTATATTTCTAGCAGTAGTAATATTAAGCATTACACAGATCGTCACCTTGGTTTTTTCCAGTGTTTACAGGAAAACTTTCCGCTAGAACCCTACCTCCCCCTGAGACGCTCTTTACCATCACGTTTCTCTGAACTGATCTCCGATTGTATTCAATAAACGGTTAATATTGATGAAAAGATTATATTAGTCGGTGTCATATTAACAGTTCTACTCTGATATTTAGCATAACGTGATAAGATCCAGTCACCGATATTCGTCTATGCACTGTTTGATGAAATGTGGTTTGTTACGATGACCAATGAAGGTTGTGGTTTATTTATCAGTACATTATTCTTCACACTGTATGTTGTAGTATATTATACATAATATATTTGGTACTTGTCCGATATAGGGGCGCCATTATACTGGTAACACTGACTAGTCTAGGAACTGTCAAACAAGAATCAAAGCTGGGCCGAGATCGGCTCTCAGGAGGCTGTAGTTTTTTTAACCTTTCCGCAAAATATCATAACCTTTCGCAAAACAGTTTACCGGTTTTTAATTATTCCTAGTTTTGTAATTTGATACAAATGTGGGATCTCCCAAAAACGGAGATGGAAGCAATTGATTTTTTCAAGAAAAACGGATATTGCCTCGAAAGAAGCATTGTGAGAAGGGCCGCAATATGAAATTGTGTAGAAATAAAATGATTTGGAGGTGCCACCTTAGAAGATGCAGAAGTAAGTGTGGTTTCAGAAGTGGAACCTGGTTCGAATCAACAAAAGTGCCGTTTCTTATTGTCATTCGGTTTATTTATTTGTGGAGTAAAGAAATGATGTCGGTTAAATTTTGCCGTGAACAACTACAAATGTCAAAAGGAACATTCATAAATTTGAAAATGTGTTTAAGGGAGGTGTGCGCAGCCGTTTATAAAGATAATGGAGATGGGTATTTGAAAATAGGAGGGAGAAATATGATTGTTGAGGTTGATGAAAGCTTATATAAAAAAAGAAAAACAATATTGGTCGTTTATTACCGCCACAGTGGGTTCTCGGAGGTATTTGCCGTGAAACACGAGAATGTTTTTTAGTGGAAGTGCCGGACAGGTCGTTTCACACCTTGAGTAATAAAATTGTGGAGTATGTGAGGAGAGGCTCTACATAGTCTACTGATTGCTGGAAATCGTACAAGACGGAGGAGTTAAAGAAACTTGGCTTCGACCACTATACCGTTAACCACTCTTACAATTTTATAAACCCTGAAAACGGTGTTCATACTCAAAGTATAGAGAGAATGTGAGGCAGTGTAAAGTGGAGGAACAAAAAAGAAAGAGGAATGAAGAGAGAACATTTGGAATCGTATTTGATCCAGTTCATGTTCCGAGATAGGAATAAAAAAAAGGACCTTTTTAATGAAATATTAAATATATCATTGAACTGGCCAGTAGATATCTAAATTACTATTGCGTATATTTTGTTAATGTAATTTATGTTAATGTTATTATCGTTCGTTCCTATTATTTGCATTACTGTTAAATTGTGTTAAAATTAAATACTTAATTATCATTTAATAAAACGGTCCTTTTATTGTTATTTTATTCTTATACACGTTTGTGGAATCCTAACGTAAAATTGGGTACTTGTCCGAAGGGATTTGTAAATGCGATCTCGGCCGAGCTTTGATTCTTGTTTGACAGTCCCTAGACTAGTCAGTGTTACCAGTATAATGGCCCCTATATCGGAAAAGTACCATATATTTTTAATTTATACAGAGTAACATTACGAGTAGCTCATACAGTAAGGGCGGATATGTAGTGGATATATTTTATAATTCGTATGTAATTGAGCTAGAGCTGTATATATTTTATGGCAATCAGGGTATCGACAACGAGGATGAAGAATTCGCCAAAGAGCCTTTATCTCTAGCTTGCAGGGAAACGTTAGGAATTCAAACCTCTAATGAATTAAAATTACAAAAAGTTGGGAAATTAGAGATAAGAGAACCTTCTCAACCTGCGAAATCATTCCATCCAAAATAAATTTAAGCCCAAATTCATTTCTCCCAATTCTAAATAATAGTATTTTGGATTGAAAATTATTTTTGACAGTGTAGGTCAAATGTTAATAAGAAGTCAAAAATGCAGGGAAATATCTGATATCGCCCTCTCTCCGAATAAATTGTTGAAACGGGTTATTTTCGCCCACCTGTCCGCCTGCTGACTTTCGTCCGATGTTTAACATTATTCCGGCTATTTTCGCTATTGTTTGCTAGTAGTCTGTGTCGGTTAAGTATTCATGATACAGGCTCCTATCAGTGAGGATACACGTTATAATTCAATGCCCGAGTGAATTTCTGCGATTTCGGTGCCTTTTAATATTTTAATTAATAACTCGACAAGTGAAATGTACCGGAGTACAACCACTCTATTACGTTTTCAGTTGAATAATTTATTAGTCAAACTTTGGCTATCACTTTAATTATGAGTTATATCCTGCCAACACGAAACATGCGCTGATAATTGAACTTGTCATATATGGTTTTAAATAGTAAGGAATTGCTATGTATCGTACCGGGCGTTATTATAAAAATAAATATATATTTGCATAAAGAGCTAATGACCGTTTGTAAGAAATAGGTCATTAAGGTAGAATGGTTAGGTGGACCAAGAGATACCAAGAGAGTGAGTGGTCCAAGACTCCGCCTTTGAAAAGATACTCTCTGAAAAGTGAGGGTATGTAAGAAGGCCGGCGAAAGAAGCTGGCGCAGGAGAGCCAGCAGGCGGCCAGGCCGAGGCTCTAACCATGGACGTAATCTCCCCCTTGTTTTACCAGATAAATTGCAATTTATGTTCTGTATGTATTTTATGCCAATCCTCTATTACATCTGAATCATTAAGTGTACTTCTCAATGGATATATATATGTATTATATCTGAATCATTAATCTATTTCAATTTGTGTTAATAAAATATATTCATTATAATTCTTTTGGTGCTTAACTAGCTCGTCTTACCGACTTCATAACACAAGGATTCAACGATAAAAAAAACACAGGTATGCTCATGTTAGATCTCGAAAAAGCTTTCGACACAGTTTGGCATTACGGTCTTAATACAAATTAATCTTGCACAAATTTCTTCCATACCTAATACATATAATGTATTCGTTCCTTTCTAATAGACAATTCTATGTTCAAATAAACATTTCTAACTCCAAAGCACTTCCCCTACCCGCTGGACTTCCTCAAGGCTCCTGCCTATCCCCAATCCTATTCAACCTGTTCATATCCGATCTCCCAAAACATACTAAAGTAACCACATCGCTTTACGCAGACGACACCGCTTTGTACACAGCATCATACCGAATCGATACAATAGTAAACCGATTACATCAATCTTTCAAAAAAATCCATAAATTCTGTCAAAAGTGGAAACTAAAAATTAATCCAATAAAATCGGCCGCCATAATCTTCACAAAGCACAGACCTAAAATAGACCAGCACATCATCTTAAATTCCGAACACATCCCCTGGTCTAAATCCGTAACATACCTCGGTTTAATTCTAGATAAGCTCTTAACATTCACAGAGCACATCAACAGGAAAACCGAAAAAGCGAAAAAAAACATCTACAAAATGTTTCCCTATTTTAATAAAAAATCCAAGCTAAGCCCTAAAAACAAACTAATCCTTTACAAAACAGTAATCCACTCATTGATAACCTATGCCTCACCTGTCTGGAGTTCAACCTGCGCCACAAATTATAGAAAGTTTGAAAAGGTACAAAACCTATGCATGAGGATTATCAATAATTATCCCCGCTACACGAAAATATCGACTATGCTTAGAGATCTTGAACTTCCCACTATTAAACAATATGTTTCAGCCCAAACAAAAACATACTTCGAAAAAACTCCAGCTTCCGAAAACCCATTAATCCGAGAAATCGGTAACTATGAGAAACATTCGCTACGACGCTACACGCACAAAAGAGCAAAGCATATACTTCTTTCTTAATAAATCACTATTTGCAGGTATTGTAATCTAGTTATCTTTATTTATTTTATAGTTATTTTTAATTGTTTCTTTATTTTCTATTTAATTATTATTATAATATTTATTTACTTTATTATTATCATTTTTATTTATTTATTATATTATTTTTTTTTTTAATCGGGTTTTTTCTACATTTTTCCTGCTATTGTAAAACTTATTTATAAAAGGCAACTGTAATTAATTAAAATCACTGTTCTTTAAACATGTAAAGGTAGTCCGGAACATGTATTCACACTTATGCTGCTTGTATATGTAAAATTGCAAATAAAGTTGGTTCTTTTTTTGGTGCTTACTTAACCCATATGCACTATATATTTGCGAAATAATAATAAGTTGGGGAAAAATAAATCCATTATTTTCTCGGTAGATGGCTGTATTGATCGATATCTTCGTAAAGTATCGATCAAACAATTCCAAGTTTTTGCTAGTTGTCAAGGTGATATTTCACTCTAAAAAAATTCTTTGGCTGTTTTTTATTTGTACCATTCAGTTGTGAGTTACAGGGTGTCTATAAGTTATAAAGAGAAAAATCCATCAAACCAACAAAGAGAAAATTCGGTAGATTTTATAGTTTTTCTTTGATAAAGGCGAAAATGCAAGCCAGACCGCTGAAATTGTGAAATGGTGTTTATGGTTCCGATACTGTAACAGCTACTTACGTGCAATTTTGGTTTCGTCGATTCCGTTCAGGCATTTTTGATGTTAAAGATGCACCTCGCACAGGCAGACCCTTCGGCGAAAATATCGATACAATCACAGAAAAAATCGATGTTGACCGGCATGTTAGTTGTCGTAGCATCGCCCAACAGCTAAAGATCGACCATAAAACTTAAACCATTTGCACAAAGCTTGATTCAAATAGAAGTTCGATGTGTGGGTGCCACACCAATAAACATGATGGATTGAATTTCCATCTGCGAAGCCTTGGCCAAACGGAATGAAATCGACCAATTTCTTAAACGGGTGGTGTCTAGGGATGAGAAATGGGTCACATACGACAATATTGTGCCAAAACGATGGTGGTCAAAGCGTGGTGAGGCAGCTCAAACGGTGGCCAAACCAGGACTAACGGCCAGGAAGGTTCTACTGTGTAGTTGGAGGGACTTGAAAGGAATCATCTATTATGAGTTGCTTCCGTATGGCCAAACACTAAATTCAGACCTCTACTGTCAACCACTGGACCGTTTGAAGATTGACCAGAAACGGCCAGAATTGGCCAACATAAGAGGTGTTGTGTTCCATCAGGACAACGCAAGGCCACACAGGTACAGACCTGTGACTCGACAACTACAGAGTGACTCGTCAGAAACTCCGGGAGCTTGGTTGGGAAGTTTTAATGCATCCACCATATAGTCCGGGCCTGGCACCAAGCGATTACCACCTTTTTCTAGCATTGCAAAACTTCCTTAGTGATAAGAAATTAGGATCAAGGGAAGATTGTCAAAATCGATTAGTAGAGTTTTTCGCCAATATGGACCAAGACTTCTATGAGAGATGCATTATGAAGCTGCCTTTAAAATGGCAACAGATCATACAACAAAACGGTGCATATTTGCCCCTTATCGGAGAATCCGAAACATCTTAAATAATGTTTTGAATTTCACGCAAAAATAATGGATTTCTTTTTCCCCGACCTACTATACTGAAGGCTTAATTAATTAGTAAACTGGTAAACACACAAGCAACCTCTGGAAAACATTCCCATTTAGAATAAAATAGGACGTTTAAAGAAATAATAACTTGAGTAACCATCTTATATGATTACTCTGCCATCCCAAAATCAATTAGAATATTTAAAATATATTTTAGAATATAAGTCATGGCAGAGTATTTTGGGTGTATTGGAATCCAAACAAAAATAATATATACATAATATATTATTATATATATATTTATATATATATATATATATATATATATATATATATATATATATATATAAAATAAGCAAAAATTCAAATTTTGGTAGAATTGAGTACTTCTAATTAATTTTAAATCATTGATCTTCCGTATTTATAATTAATCTAAAACCAAATTTACCAACATGATATAAATTTATTAAAAGTGTATAGTATACGTTATGTTCTAAATGAAAATAAGTGAAGCTACCAAATATCCTATCTTCGAAATTTAAAATCCCTTATCCTAAACTGAGATAATGAAACAAAAACATTATAAAGCAGTTATTATTATAAACAAAAGATGTTTATAAGACTTCTTCTTATGCCATTGCTATCGTCGAGGATTTGTTTTCCTTTGAATAGAATTTACTACCATGCCGGGTTATTAGCACAGCGATTGAGGCCCCGTACCCTGGGGATTACTGGTCTCCTGAAAATGTACGTCCCTTCAGGAGAAAGGATGGCCGGCCTATACCCCCGGTTCCCCTGTTACTATATTGGGGTTGCTTGCATTCAGATGACTGGGTGATTGCGGCCCAGCTCTTTACGCCACTATTTCTACGACCACATATATTCTTCTTCTTCTAGTTTCGAACGGGCCTACTTTGGACCACGCTTGTTCAACTGTTGGGCTTTGATCTTTGCCCATTATTGCCGCATCTTCTGCCTGTGTAACTCCTTTCTACCCTCCGTCCAGGGGGGTACCTCTCCTTCGGGGTTTTCCTAAAATCCACAGATGTCTTTCAGGGTGCGTCTCACAGACGGTCTGTTTCGGAGATCTTTTATTCCCAGTTCTTTAATGTCCTTCACGGTTTCTGTCAACCAAGTGGTACAAACCTTCTTTTTTTTTGCAGAAAGTGAACAGACGGTTGGTCACTCGGTTTGGAGGCATTCTTACAACATAACCATAGAAAGCTACCCTTCTTTTCCTTGCACAGTCAGAGAGCCTCTCTATATGTTCGTAGAGCTCAGAGTTATGTCGCCTTCGAAAATCTCCATCATCGTTTATCGGTTCTAGGATCTTCCTGAGCATTCTCCTTTCTCTAACTTCCAATTTATCCACCAGACCTCTTCGGTTCAAGGAAGGACATTCAATGGCATACAGGGCTTCTGGTCGTATGACTGACGTGTAGTGCTTACGTTTATGTTGCGTGACAGGCATTTCTTATTATAGGTGTTTTTCGTCAGTCGATAAGATAGTTCCAACTTGTTGACTCTCATGGATAATGGTGCTCTTTCTGGTAAGTTGAGTTCAATCCATTCGCCAAGGTACTTAAATTTCTCACCCCTCTTGATGCTTCCCTGATCTAGTAACATCTCTCTGTCAGCTTCTATGATATTGGTGAAGAATTCGGTTTTCTCCAGAGACATTTGAAGACCAGCTTTGGCTGCATGTTTTCTGAGCCAATTTACCTGCATTGTTCCCATTCCAGCAGAACCAGCAATCAGTGCCATGTCGTCTGCATAGGCAAGCAATCCACAACCAACCCTTGATTTCTACGTCCCAGGCAGACACCACTCTGAACACACAAGTTGGACAGTTCTCTGCGCCATTCTCTCACAACCTTTTCGAGGACACAGTTGAAGAGAAGTGGGGATAGCCCATCCCCTAGTCTCACTCAAGTTTTTATCTCGAAGCTTTCTGAAATCTCGCCTCTAAATTTAACCTTGGAATGGGTGTTGGTCAAGGTTTCTAGAATAAGTCTGCGGGTTTTGTTGCCTAGTCCAAGCTCTTGGAGTACTTTTTCAAGCGTTTCTCTATCAACGGAGTCGTAGGCCTTCCTAAAATCTACAAAGGTAACGACCACCCTGTGATTTCTCATCTTGGAGTATGCAAGTACAGTTTTAAGGTTAAGGATCTGTTCAGCAGAAGATCAAGTCTTCCTGAAGCCTGCCTGATATTCTCCCAGTTGACTATCCAGCTGATTTTCTGCTCTTAATAAGTTAGTAACGCCTGGGGGAGAATCTTGTATGTCACTGGGACGAGAGAAATTCCTCGGTAGTTGTTTAAATCAGTAAAATCTGCCTTTTTGTGAAGGGCTGAGTTCCAATCAGGTGGTAATTTCTCTGTTTCCCAGATGTCCTTCATGATCTCGGCGAGCTTGCCCACGACTTTGCTCTCAGCATATTTCCAGAGTTCAGCAACGATAGAGTCTTCTCCAACTGCTTTATTATTTTTAAGAAGTTGACTGCTTCGAGCACATATATATTTTATTGGATTTTCGTTCCTATTATAAATAAGAATTTGAGGGGGGCGCCTTACGATGTAATGCACTCTAATTAGAAACTATGGGCTACGCTACATGCATTCGATACGCACTGTACCTACAAAGAGTGAATATATTTTTGTAAAACATCAGTTTCACTTGGAGTAGATAGAGAATATACATAGCGGAGAGAGAGAGAGAGAGAGAGAGAGAGAGAGAGAGAGGAAGCGATGGAGAGAGAGAGAGAGAGTGAGAGAGAGCAGATGGTATGACAGAGTATGGATAATCATGAGTATATGGATAGAGAGTAGTTACTCAATGTTAATTGATAAGTTATAATGTTAGTCCATATTTAATAGTTAGTATAGTTAGTTCATACCAGAAAGTCTCTATGTGCAAACATGTTATATAGTTCTATTTCATAATAAATAAAAGTTATGTTTACTGTTTGTTAACTTTAAGAATCTGTAGGTTGTCTACTGACATATATATAAATATATATGAGGAAAGCCAATAAACAGTTCTCCCTATTTAAGAGATTTTTTTTACCTCCACCCGGACCATTTTCTTCCTCATATATATATATATATATATATATATAAGGTCAACTAATATTATTCAATATATTTATTTATATATTTATGTGTGTATAAATAGTAAGCATGTAGTAAACATAACTTTGAATTTGTATATAATGCAAGGACACGGAAAGAGCCGACAGTGAAGGTAGTATTAGAAAAATAGCCGGAGAGATGTAAACCGAGGCATGCCTATTTCATGAGGCTGCCGCACGACGTCCCCAACGTGTAGCGCATTAAGGGGTCACTTCCTTGGCCCTTAAGCCCGAATTTCCACCTCGTGTGCCAACTGAATTGTTAACTTTGTTATTTGAGGAATAACTTCATTTATTTTAAATAATATATTATTGTCTTCGTTAGAGACAGACGTTATGAGTGTGGATAGGTAGGTTTGGCATAAAAAGAGAAACATTACGAAAAATTAATTAAATATTTAACAAAGTTGTGAGCTTAGGATATAGAAGTATCCTTTTTAATAGTAATCAAACATAATACAGCAGCATGTAATTAACTAAATATTTACAGCTCTCTTTCCTAAATACCTTTGGTTTTGATTATTTAAAATGTTTGACACTCTCTCATTATTGCAGGTAATACAAATAGCTAAGGTATCCATAAATAAAATAATTTAGACAGATATATAATACGACACAGGGAAGTGGAAGAGTTTAGAAAATAATATTATGTAACAAGAAAATCGTAAAAGGTAATGGAGAGTGACAAAAGCGCACTAAGTAATTTTTATTTTTAACAAAAAAATAAAATTTAAAAAGAAGCTTAAATAATTCCAGAAAAAAACAGTAAATAATCAACATTTTTCCGCTTCAGGGATCATCATAAAAAAAAAATAATCCGATCAACGAAGATCAAATAAACCATTTCACGCATCAATAGGCCAAACATATCACAATTTCAATCTCTGGGTATATTTTTGAATAAAAGCTAAATGAAATTGGTAATGGAAACTAAATATAAATTTTAAAAAACTACTTCAAAGAAGTAACTGAATGTGGGTAAATGAAATAAGCGGATATTGTTTAAAATACTGTAGCATTTTTTATTTATTTTTTTTAAGTCATATAATTTCTTTTTCAGATATAACGTTGAGTTTGATAAATAATGAAATTTTAACTATATAATCAACTTAGCTCTTTTCATTCCGTTCTTTGCAACAATTTGGTTTAAGGTGAATGGGGTATCGGCCCACTCCCCCGAGTCAGGTGGAGGGATTGCCTCCTCATAGCTTCCCGGCAAGCTTCCTCATCCGGGATGGCTACCTAGGGGTGATGACCCTAGGGTGTGTAATCTTAATGACCTTGATCTGTAGTGTGGAGTGAGTGTAGTGTGCTGTAATCTGTGAATGAGCGTCAGTGTACTGTTCCCCAACCTGGAGGACCAGTGGCTTAGGCCTTGCTGGCATTCAACGACCAAGAACTCCAATACACCATAGGTGTTCTTCAAGAGGCCACGATAAACATGAGAATTAACCCGGAAAAGACCAAATGAATAGGGAAGAAACCCAGGAGAATAGTGAGGGTTAATAATCTTAACTTATATAGATTCTTTACAAGGTCATTTTATTATACAAGAATTTTTTATTTGTCAATATACAAAAGTTAATAAAGCCACTAGAATTTAACCTCTACTATTTAAGTTAATTTCTACTTTTAAATACTCCCTCACCGAATAGATAAATCTAAAGATACTCCATTCCGAAATTGGATAAATCAGATTGTGATGATAAAGTACTCAAATGTAGAGTGTTCCAGAAATAAAATAATAAGTAGGGAAATGTAGTAATCATTGATATAAAAATCTTGGTCAAGGTTTTGTGGAATCATTCATCTCTTCGTCCTATTTTAATATAAGGGCTTATTAATTCCCTTCTCGTGCTCCTGTCTTAAAGCGCTTCCTAATATATTCAAGTAAGAAGCGGAGTTTTCGAAAAAAAAAAAAAAAAAAAGGCAATAGAAAGGAGGGGAAAAAAGAAGAAAAAGGAATGAAAAAAAAATGAACTTGGCTGCTCCTCGAAGTTTGTTAGAAGGTCCCGAAAACTCGGCTGGTTTTCCAGCTAGCTTCTCCAACAGCTTCAACTTTTCTGCGAAAGTTAATTTAGCCGTGGGAGGTGGTGCCGGTGAATTTATGGAAGGAGTGTGGCAGGCGGTGAAGTCCCTTTGTTTGGTTAGTGATTTAATAGGAAGTAGGAAGCCTTCTCTTGGGCAGGAGTTAGAGGATGTCCAGTACTGTCTTCTTAGGATAGAGCTCTTAAAATAAAACAAAATGATCCGAAAGTTGGATATATTTGCGGAATGTGGGAGAACAAAAATGTGGGATGATGTTTTACCTATGTGAGTTCGTTGGATTTCGATATTCGCCAAGACACCTTTAATGGTCACTCCCAAATCAGCTCATTTAGCATATAATCCTTACTAGATAATATTTACAACATTAAATAACATGTGTATCGGACCATAATCATTCTAGTATGATTTTTTTTAGTTCTCCGATTGACAAGATTGCATTTTAGTTAAGTCGAAAAATATGCAAAAGTCGACAGCCCTAAGCAGTGGATTTTTGTATCATTTGAATTTCTCTTTTTTGCAATTTAAGAAAAATACGGAACCCTTGGGCTAGGATGACGACCCTTTCCTTCATAGCATCTTCTTCAGTAATGGAAAGTTATTTCTTTCGGAAGTAGACTGTAATCCGGCTTTAGTTCTATTTTTCCTTGGAAGTGTTAATTGACTAATTCGACATAAAGGAAGATGTGCAGCTGGGTACTGTCTAGTAACTCCTATATTCAAAAATTGAATTTTTCACATTTTTCGCTCGGTTAGTTGAGCAATGCTTTATGCTCCCGAAAATTCAAGTTCAGACCCGATCTAAAACCATGAAAAATAAGGCGGCAAAATTTCTTTTTAAACAAAATTTATTAATTAGTTACTAACTATCAAAACATGTGATGTAGACAATTTTTGAAATTTCAGAGTTTGATACTGAACGGCTCCTACAACATCATTGAACCCAATTGGGAGTTTTTAGGACTTATATCAAAATAGTTTTAAAAATCCTCTATTATATCAATCTTCTTTACTAGTCAAAAATGTTAAAGAAACTTCAAATAAACATTCGATACTATCCCTATTCAAAAATATAGGATGACGTATTAAATGTATGATATTTCGAGTTGCTTTCAGTGTACCACGGTTGTATTTAACATATAAGATGCAAAAAATATTACTTTGCATTATAATTGTAAATAATATATTTTTTGAAAAAGAAGTATCATTCAAAAATTTTACAAAATATTAAAATGGTTATATTCTTGTGGCTTAATTAATTAAACTTTTTAGAGTGTTAACCGTGTCCTGTTATCGCATGTAAATCAAAAATAGCCTATAATTATAATAAAATAATTCTACGGAAGTATATTATTGCAAATGTAAGTCAGAAAGATGTTACCATTCACTGGATAAAAGTAACAAAAAGCCTTAAAGCAAACGGGCCAGGCTGAATCAACACTACACCTGACTTACCTGAAGGTATTGCGGGTCTGGAAGAAACCGGTAAGGCGCACACATTGGGAGGCTGCTTTTTTTAAATATACTCTTATCTACACCAACTTGTAACTTACACTCGACATTAGTACTGTTATATTTTATTGTTTATTTTTATCAATGAGATATGTTTAATTAACAAAATATAAAAAAAAATAAGGAACTTAAAATAAAGAAATGTGGAAAATCGGATTTCAACTTTATCACATTGTTTAGCTAACTAGATCAAACACTAGCTGAAATACCCCAATTAATTCAATATTGCTTTCACGAGCTTAATCGTTGATTGCTCTAACGAGAAAATGCTAAAAAAATAAAAACCATAAACGATATATGTTAGTGTTTTCAAGTACACTACTTTACTGAAAAAGTTGCAAGATACCTACTTATCTTATACATGACTTTAGTTCATAACAACTTTCATTAATTGTTCTAATAAAAAACAATCAATGTTGTAATACACTTACTTCCACTAACACAAACACGCTGTTTTGTGAGAATCAGTTATTCGACTTAGGCTACTAGAAAATTCGATTTTTTTTTTTTTTTACAATCGTAATAACTCTCCTGTCCATAAACATAAATTCAGGGAACTCCATAGACTAGAACCTAAATACAACCAATGTTTATGTTTTAATCCACGAATATATAATAGTTAAATAGTTTATTTTCAACAGTCAATTATTTCTTAAGCCCATTAATAATTTTATAAAAAATCCGGTTATTTATTCATTCGGTTATGAAAACGAGACGTTGTTTTCAGTCCATAAAAAAATAATTTAGCATTATTATTTCATACTTATTACAATTACAAAGGGTTCTTACATCTATAGAAATTAAAATAAATTAAGTTTACAAAATATGTTTGCTATTTATCAATGCTGTGAATAAAATAATTGTTCTAATAAGTTAAAATTTTATTGAGAAATTAGAATTTTTTTGTGTATTCAACATAAAATCTATAATCTGAAACCAAAAATCAACTAAAAGTGTGAACAGACCCAACTAAAATCACATGAAAAATATAGAAATAATCGGCAAGAATCGGAAGCCAGTTTATCTGATTTAATTACTAGTTACATTAACGCGATCATCTTCGATGTCTTGTATCGATGTCTCCTCTAAAAGGGCCTGCTTATTATTATCCTTAATTGTGTATACCATTTCACCTAAGTAAGTTGTCAGAAGGGTCATATCTTTCTTTTAAAAAATTTCTTTTTTGTGCAGATGGCAAAAAATCTCACGATTAGCTACAGCATAATTATATCAACAATACAATTAATTAGGACCCTAATAGGACTTCGAATAAGCCTCAGAAGAAGTTGCCTAGAGATGCGATCCATAGCGAAGAAAGGATAATGGGAATCGATATAACAGCGAGGATGGGCAAGGAGATAAATATTAATACATGGAGGGACCCGATGATCAGCATCTCACTTATTCACGGTCGAATCGATATTTACAGCTCCCCGGAGTGTCTAGTATCCAGATTAGGAGTCGTATAAAAAAATATTGTGTAGTCAATGATGGTAATATTGCTATTTATTGTCTAGAAGGTAGATATAAAAGTGGAATTAAACAGCATCCATTATTATAATCAGCGTGTCTAGGTGAATCAGTATTGTTTATAAATATATACGTACTTTTTCGATGGTTAATACTATAAATTTTTCATGTACTTGAAATTCAGTCAATAAATGTATAACTAACTTGAAACGCAGTCAAAAGATAGTTACATATTTATTGACTTAATTTAATTTAATTATTTAATAACAGAATAATTTATATATGACTTTTGGAGTATACTGTTGAGTCATTACATATGAAATTTCCCTTTAGTTTTTTGTTTATTCATTTGGCGTCACTTCATTCTACAATGGCTAATCATACGACGATACAGAGGAAGCCCTAAAGTTTGCAGAGATACCTATCCAGGTATAATTACGATAGGGATCTCTGACATCGTCACGAGATTTACGTTCCTTCCGACGGAGCGAAGAACCCGCGATCTTGGACGTAGGACATAGCTAACCACTACTCTATAGAGAATGAATGTTATGAAATTCAAAAAATGTATTAAAAAAAATTATGGTTTTTCGACTAAATAAAGTCTTAAATTGCGTTTTTAACTGAATAAGATTTTCGAAAATTTCACATTTTAGTAAGTTGTCCAAATTTCTGAACAGATGGAAATCCGATAGAAACAAGCCTGGGGAATAAGATGGGTGCGGGAAGACTTTATAATTCAGCTCGTTTACTTTCTTTACTGTATGTCATGGAACATGAGGTCTGGCGTTGTCATGTAGGACGATTAACCAATGCAGGTTTCTTTGTTCATACGTTTTTGTTCCATTATGTCTACATCCCAGCAGTACGATGTGGATGTGACACGGTTTCACTTCTGGGTAGAAACGAGAGTTATTTATGAATCGATAATTTATTTACGATTTTAGCCGCGTCAGCGATTGGTTTGGCAATTTCTCAAACCAACGGTGAACGGTAAATTCGCTACAACTCCCCTCAATCTGGTGGTAATGTTTTTTGCAGCTTGGGCTGCCATATGTCCAAGTTACTCGTAAAAGTTATAAAAACAATTTCACAAAAATCGCATGTTTCCATGTTCATATTTGATGGGATACTAAGCAATGTTCATTTAACTGTAGTGATAGTAAAAATTATCAAAAAAGATTATCTAATCCACTAATTCTACTTTGAATTATAAAAAAAAAAACCTGTACCACTACGACCCGTGAACGAGTCTGGGGGTTCAGTACATGGTTGAGACAGTACTGTTTCATCGACAACGGTTCTGCAAGGAGGTGACTTGTTCTAGGTCACGCTCAACCGCCAGGTTTCCCCCCCTTATTATGGGTACCCTATTTTTATAATATTTTATAGAGGCTGGGTGAGCCCCAGGAGGGTCCTAGATCCTATATGACCCATTTCCGGCTGCAAACAGACTAAGCAAAAGTAACTGCCCGCGGCGGGATTTGAACCAGGATTTCCGGCATGGCAACTCAGTGCTCAACCACTGAGCCACTCCACTCCCTATTTTGAATTATAGAAATACTAAAACTGATATATCATATGAAAGAACCCAATGTATTACATATTTAAATTCTTATTTTGATATATTTATATTATGTAACTTTCGGATCATTATTTGCAACTTTCAAAGGGATGACTATAAATAACTCGAGTTTGAAGATAAACTTTTATTTTTAGACATGTTATTAACAGTACCTCTCCATTTCCTCGAGTTAGTTCATTAATACATGAAGTAGATCTCTCGCCCAGTTTCTCTTCAGCCTTCTACTAATGATGATAACAGCCTTAGCCATATCTTGTATCAGTTTATTGTGATGTTCATGAAAGCTAGGAATATACAGAATGTAAATGGATGCCAGGCAATTGTACTAAAAATAGAATAATACCGCAAATCATAATACTAATGAAATATTTTGTTAAATAAATGCTGTTTAAACATAAACATAAAATGGATCGATTTATTAACCAATGTATTAACGTTTATCGATCAATAATATTACTAAAATCCTGTATCACTACACTCTTAACCGTGGGGGTCTGGAATTTATTACATGCTAGAGACAGAACTGTTTCTTGGACAACGGTTTCGCAGGTTGGTAATTTGTCTTAGATCAAGCTCAACCGCCAGATTATTCCTGCTCTAGGAGTGTTGTAGATTCCATAGAATCCATCTCCGGTCGCTTACAGATTAAATAAAACTCTGCCAGCGAGGGGGATTTGAACCCAGGAACTTCTGCCCGGCAAATCAACGCTCTCCCATTAAGCTCCATATCGCCATATATTACATAATTATATTATCTTTGTAACCTTCCTTAAAAAATAAAAATAAAATAATAAAATTCGGACCAGCATTAGCAATACTATTATAGTCTAGCAATTTAGTAAAGGACCTGCACAGAAGATGAGATGCGCGTAGAGAAGCCACGCCGTTCCCTCCACCACCAAGATTGCTTCACACACCCTTTGCTCTCTTTCGACCTCTATGTATTTGAACCCAGAAACTTTGGTATTGCTAATCAGCACTCATTTTTTCGGAGTAAAGTGGCTCAGTGGTAAGAGTGCTAAGATTACTAAGATGCGTCTAATATTGTCATACAGAAATACTTTTTTTTATATGATTATTGATATTTTTTTTCGACATGGGTATATAGAAGATATCTTATAGCGTATTATAATTCCTAAAATTAAAGTGATTGAACTCATTTCATTTCCAAGCATTCATCAGAAAATATATTTCAAAAACAAAATATTTATATATATTTTTTTAATTTTAAAATAAATGAATAAAGGTCCTTAAAGATCATTACATAGAGAATTCTCAAACCGAACAAGATTTTATCATTGAACGTGTAATTTTATACTTGTGTAGTCCGTTTGATATGTTTTTCCCTAGACCCTTCCAGATTTTTCCGCCTCTAATCTGGAAACTGGAGCAGTACAAGATATCTTTTGAGAACCTTACTCTATTCACTTTCCACTCTTCGACTTTGACTTCGCTAATGATACATCCTCTTGAGATCCAGCGGACATGCTTAAATTACACCAACACAAACGTGAGTTTTCCGGTGAAAAATAAATTAAATGTCAAGTGTCAGTACATCTTTTTTAATAGCTTTCTTTATATATATATATATATATATATATATATATATATATATATATATATATAAATATAAAGAAAAAAATAGAAAGATCCATAACCTGGTCACCTACCCTTTTTCTTAAGGGTACTTAAATACATCGGAGTTTTCCCTTGAATGCGGGATCTCCATTGACTTATAATATAATCCTGGGTTAATAGCTCTCATGGCAGTATAAGTTATTCAAAGTCGACTAAATAACCTCAGATGTGCAAATCCCTTCAAGAAAAGGAGGTTAATAGGGACCGAGAGACATGGAAACATAGGGGTAGAGGATCATAGCCATGACCTTGAAGAAGAATGTCATTAATCAATATAAAAGAATTAATTCTTGCTGTATTATGAATTGTTTTATTTAATTCTTTTTTTATTTCTTCGATTTCCAAATATTGGAAATCATAGACCATTACGATACCTTTCCTATAGGTTAAAGTGTCGTGGGAGGTTACTTTAATAGGAAATTGTCCTCCGAAATCTTTACAGGATAATAAGGATTTGGATTGAAGTCCCTTAAATGTTTCAACTAATAGTGAGCCGTCCCTTAATTTTTTAATGTTTTTAACTTCTCCTACTAGGCCCGTTATAAATTTATTGATGAAAAACGGGGGCATTTTTGTAAATCGTTCGCCATCATCTCTTTTTATAATTATGAACGTGGGACTGATTTTTTTTTTCTTCTTGTATAAACATCCTATCCGGTGGGGCTTTCATCTTTCCTCTAGGACGTTTTCTTTTAGCCAAAGGGCTAAGTGGGTCATCTGGGTCTCCCATATTTTAGGAGATTAGTAACACACTAATTGTAATGAATATATCAAATAAAAATTAGAAGAAAATAAAATAAAATGGAAAAGAAGAAAAACAAAAAACAAATAGAACAAACAGATATCGATAGACAATTAAATAATATTAATATTAAAATAAACCTATTCTTCTTAAATTGTAAAAAAATAAATTAAAAATGTAATAGTTATGAATTAGTTCTCTTAGCTGTTTGGTAATCCCTCAGAGCTCTGAGCAACGTCCGTCCTCTTTCGGAGACCTAAACACAACTCTCTACCAGCAGATAAAGGAGCAATAAATTACAATGTAAGAAAGCAGAAATCATCTCGAAGACTAAAGCCCAGGTTACTTCAGGACATCTTATTATAAGTTGTATAAGTATATATTTCTACTACCTTAAATTTATTTTACAGCTATTTTATATAAGTAGATTTTTAATAACCAATATAACCAATAGTTATAACGGTGTATTTAGTTAGGGGTGTCTAATGTACGAGACTATACCCCCCCCCCCCATAATAATTGCTATCAACAATAAAAAATCAATATTATAACAACAATGTAAAGGCCCGCCAGGCCGATCTTGTAAAAAAAAAAAAAACTGTCAATATTGAATATTGCACAATGTTTAATCTGCAGAAGCGGCAGAATACCAAAAAGAGGTGAAAAAAAAGAAAAAGAAAAAAAAAGAAGTAGAGATCCGAGGTATCAATGGCATAGCGATGATATTGAACTTTGCTGGCAAAGTTTGAAAAGAATATACCTTGATTCCTCGACTGAGGTCTGTGGTTCAATCAGAGTAGGTGACAGGAAACGAGTGTCTTCTTGGTGGACGGAGGAGATAAAAGAGGCAGTTAAAGAGAAGAAGATAATCTGGAAGCAATTTCTCATGACCAAAGGCAGTTCAAAGTATGATCTCTATAAAAACAAGAGGAAAAAGGTCAAAAGGATGGTAGGAATGCAGAAGAAGAAGAACTGGGAGGAATTCGGAAGGAAGCATGAAGAAGATGCCCAAGCAAACCATAAGCTATTTTACAGAGTCCTAAAAAGCATGAGAAGGGAAAAGCCACCGTTACTTAAGATCATCGAAGATAAAAAAGGAACATTTCATGGATTTACTTGAAGGCGAAGATACACTCCTATCACCAGAAGAGGACCATGAGGAAGAAGGGGAAGAAGATGATTATATTTCGGAGGATCAACTCGAGGAGGCTATTTCTACAATGAATCTTGGAAAGGCAGCAGGACAAGACGATATAACCCCAGAAATGCTTATATAGTATATGGGAGAAAGAGGCAACGAGATATTGCTTCACCTGCTAAATTTGGTTTGGAAAAATAACAGGATCCCAAAGGACTGGGAAGTGGCAACTTTATTCCCTATATTCAAAAAAGGTGACTATAAAGAGTGTCGGAATCATCGGGGCATTTCTCTCTTAAGCAGTCCTAGTAAACTATACTCCAAGATCTTGGAGAGAAGTCTAAGGCAAAAAGTGGACCCACAGCTCCAAGAGTAACGATATGGTTTCAGAGAAAACAGGAGCACACAAGATTTGATCTTCTCCATGAGACAGATCACAGAAAAAGTAATAGACAAATGCAAAGAGTTAACCGTGTAGACCTCGTAGACCTCACAAAAGCATTTGACAAAATAAAGCAAGAGGACATCCGCAAGGCTTTAACAGAGAGAGGCATTAACAAAGGACTAATACTGACAATAATTAGCCTCTACAGGAACACCTAAATATCTGGGAGCACACCTTGATGAGAATGGAGTCATGGACAATGAAATCCGAGAGATGGTCAACTCAGCTGGCAAATTGTTCCATGCACTAAATAAAAGGTTCCTGAATAAAAGAGAAGTATCCAAGGACACAAAGTTGAGGGTATATAAATCTACTTTTCTCCTCATACTAACATACTCCTCGGAATCTTGGGCGTTGACCACCAAACATAAAAGTAGGATCCAGGCTTCAGAAATGAGATTCCTTAGGAAGATAGAGGAGAAAACAAGACGAGACCGAATTCGCAACTCGATCATTAGATCAAGCCTCGGAGTGGACCCTGCGGAAAAAGTCATTGAAGAAAACAGTCTAAGATGGTTTGGACATGTTTTAAGAATGGAAAAATAGCAGGTTGGCCAAGATGACATACGAGGCAAAGGTTGAAGGAAGAAGGTCCAGAGGAAGACCCCGACGTACCTGGGAAGATCAAGGAAAGCTTCGCAAAGAGAAGTCTACAATAGAATAGAATGAGAGAAATGGTAGAGGATCGTGCGGTGTGGTCCGGGCTATACAGAAAGAAACCTCACACTGCAGAGCGGTAGAGAGGAACAACTATGATGATGATGAATAAATTAAAAACAGTTGAATTCTACCCAACCGCCAGGTTATTAAGGGCACCAACTAAGAAGACTGGGTGACCCCCAGGAGAGTTTCCAGATATTAAAGGATCGATCCACGCCTTATAGCAGAATAAATAATTGATCTCCCAAATCCGATTTCGGACTAAAGGCCTTTTAATTAGTAGACCCTAATAATAAAGAAATATAATTAACAAAAGAATGGATAAATATTTAAAATAGTTTAACTATCGGGAAAGCTATTCTCTACGGTACTCTTTAAGGCTAGCATTTAATAGAAATTGTCAACGTTAAATCCATAACTAATATAAAAATAAATATTTGAGTGGAAAATAGTTGATTGGATAATTCTAATGATGGATTGAATTGGTCAGGGGGCGCAGTAAATGATAAAACAAACTAAGTAGAACTTATTTTTTAATTGTGCCAACGTTTCGTAGTTTTGTAGTGACCGTAGGGCTTACCGTGTACTCTCTGTATTTCTTTACATTATAATCAACTCTGTACATAAATTCTGTTACTCATACATAATTCTATCTGACGCTTTGTATTTCTTTACTTTACTATTATTTCTATATATAAATTTTGTAATTCTTACTTGTTACTGCAAAGATATATTTAGTTATTTCATGTTTCTTCCTTAGCTCGGAAGATGGCCTACATCGTAGGCCGAAACGTAGGCACAATTAAAAAATATGTTCTACTTATTTTGTGTTATCACTGACTGCGCCCCCTGACCAATTCAATCCATCGTCAAAAATAAATATTCAATGACCTACGAAAATAACTGTATTTGCTTAGAAAGTTGTACATCAAAAACATAAAGAAATTCATTTTATTTCATTGAAGTAAGAAGAGAATACTGTACTAATGAAATTGATTGATAAACTCCAAAATGTTATGTTAAAGATTATCAAGGGTATTTCAAAGAAAGTTATATTATAAGAGAGTGAATGAAAGTCTAAAAGCAGGGAGTCCAAGGAAGAACCGAAGGAAAGGAGATGAAAAATATCCTAAGTGTATTAACTACTAATGGATTAGTGTAGGAAAGGTACCCATAAAATATTGACACAAGGTAAGGTGGCCAAATTTGATATTCAAGTATGAAATTTATAAATATATGACGACACCAATCGGCATCGAGCCTAAAGGTTCGCCAAGCCATATTTTAACTTTATTAAAATTGGCTCTGTTTAATTTTGTATTATTGTGGTCTCAGAAGTGAAATACGATAAGTCAAAAATATGATTTTAAGAAAACGCTGATGAAAAGGCTAGAATACTTAGTTTGATTAAATCTGTGGCTTGGTTCTATTAGGGCCAGTGTCGATATTTTCAAATTTTGTGTTATTTATACCCAAAGTTTCCATGACTTTGGCCCTTTAAGAACCAAGCCACAGAAATTGATTAATACATGATTTAGTGGGTTTTAACAGGAGAAACAGCTCATTGTAGTAGTAAATTAAAACTGAAAAACCGTAAATCTATGAAAAAACTTCTACTAAGTGTATTTAACTTGCAGCCCCATGATATATGCAACTGCGTGATATATCATTCGTAGAGCCCAATCATTTCTTATCTAAACACCACATAGTTCTAAGTATGTGTATTTTTCGAAGCTGTCATGTTTATATGTTATTATACAACTAGTATGAGTGAATATTTAAAATAATACCTCGGATCTAAGACGTCTTTGTATAATTTTATAAAAAAATCAACTGAATTTATTGAATGGAGAATGCTCATTAATATCGTGATTCTTTTAATTTGCTACTTCTTCGTTAATACAAGATTAAATGGAACTAAGACTTAATTTTATTAGACTTCTGTTTCCAATCTATTCCAGAGACCGACCTCTGGTGTATCTATAATTAAGGTCACCCAATCCGAAATATGTCAGTTTACTGCTGTGTAATGTCCTCCAACTAGACGATTTTCTAGAGATACTAAAGTTCTCTCCAAAAAATTGGTCAACTTTTAGTAATAAATACTTATTTACATGGCCAATAGATTCTATCGAATCAATAATTATTACGAAGTCCCATATCTGAAGTGAAAAATTCGTTACCTGTAGAAAAAAGATTACAGTGAGAATTAAGTTTGACTAACGAGCACTTACCTTAATCCGTATATAAACCACGTACTTATGTATTAATACCATCGAGTTAGATATTTTTAAAAAAACAGAGAATAAAGTAAATAAGTGTAATTCACTGGTAGTATTGTTTGAATTTTTCTTAATTATTTTTTGTTTTTTGCTTGGGGTAAATTTGATATATATGTAACTACAAATTGTTTCTCTCATATAAATATTGTTAACTTATTTAAATTTTTTTTTCTTTCTTGTCTTCTAATCTGTTTTTAAAATATTGTTATTGGAGGTAATTCGCATTTTTTTCAGTTTTTTTTTTATTCCTTCTCACATACTAAATTATTTGTAATTATTAATTAAATGTAATTATTTTACACTATAAGGCATGATAGCTTACAATGCCTGTAAAGGGACCTTTCCCAGAATAAATAAAGACATTATTATTATCATTATTATAAATTTCAATATTGATTTTTTAAAATAAATTAAAGCATTTTTTATAGCAAACATTGTTTAAAATATATACAATTAGTTCAAGAACAATATGTAATTAGTAAAATAAACATTTCGATTAAAATAGTTCGATAGGAAGTAAATTTTTCAAACCAAATAAACTTGAAGAGTTTCTCCTCAATGTAATATACTTTCTATATGGGAACAAAAAATCAAATTACAGATCGCCGATCCGCAGCCCGGCTGGTGATCTTGGGATTTTATGAAGGAAGTAAAAAATCATTGGTTATCCCGTCCTTCGGAAGGGGCGTAAAATTGGGGTCCCGGAGCTTTGGCGTTCTTGGATTTTCGTCAAAGATCCCTATCCTAATTATACCTGGATAGGCGTAACTCAGGACTCTGTAGTATATTACGACTCGCCATAGCAGCATAAGGTTAAGTTGAATGAATAAATGAACAAGCAATAATAAACACTGTAAATTTCTGATGATAATGCCTGTGAATCATTTTATTGTTAATAAATAAATGCGATTTTATTTTTTATTTTAATATTCAATAACTACCTCAGTTTGAAGGCAACTGATTGGTTTACATACCGAAAATAATTATTAGAGATACGATTTCCATACGAGAAAAATTCACAAGCATGTACAAATCAATATACCCAACGTGAATATATAATGCATACTTTAAAAACAAGTTACAGCATTACACCTACAATACTGCCGGAAACGGTAAATTGTGCCATAGTCAGCATTGTAATGAACAGGTTGGGTTGCAAAGAAAAGCAATACATTCCGTGGCCCAAGCATAAATTAGGTGAGCCAGCAAATGTGGGCTAAAGGCCGGCCTAATCCAGCCCCACATGCTACCTGCTACCACCTGATAAGGTTGGCCAACAGAATGGGAATCTGGTCTCTCCACCTTTTGCTGGCCTCGATACAGGTTCTGTAAATATTATTTTATTTGTTATATAAATCGAGCCGTGGTAATAATAGAATATCAGTAACTACAATTCATACTACATTAACTAAACTTCCATTGATTCCTTTTACAATACAGGTTTCTTATTCATTCAGAAAAAGAAAATTACATCTACAACTTATAAAAAATCTTAAGTTAGAAAATGTACTGTTTTTAAAGCAACGGTTGTGCAGGGAGGTAATTAGGCCTTGATAAGACTCAACCACCAGGTTTTCTCCCAATGAGTGTACCTTGCCCAGAGCTATTGAGTCCTCAACCCACTCAGCAGCCCAACCCTTATTATCTTTTTTAATTGTTATATTTTATCTACTTTTTACGAACCAATAAATAAATACTCGAATTCTTCAGATTATATGGTTTTCTTTTTTATACTTTCATGATTAACATACAGTAAACACACCTAGGTTTTATTGATAACCACTTTCCTTTTCTGGTTGTATTATGGAAAACTTCCTCTACTTCATAGGGGCTTGGTAGGGCCCAAGAAGGTCTTCAGGGTATGACCGTTAACTAATTAAATAATTGACCTGCCCTAGCCGCATTTGAGTCAGGAACCTATACAGAAACTCTGCGTTCTAAAAACTGAGCTACACTGCTCCCACGTAGAAATAAAAATCATGAAAATAGACAAATGTATTTATTCGCTTCCAAAAGCCTCTCCATTACTAACCGACAATTATACGTTTGGACTAATCATGTACGTAATAACATGATAATACAGAAATCTCCTGTTAACAACAAAAATATATAGATATATCTCTATAAATAAAATACTATTTGACTGTTAATGTGCCATAAACTTCATTATTCATCATCTGGCGAATCTTACTTTTCTGTTGATGTGAGATGCATTGTCTCAGGTCTGAATTCGTTTGATTTTACCATTATCTATTCTGATGATGTCTGCATTGGTTCGTTTTTTACTAAACACTGAAATACTTTTTACTAGAATAATTTTTCAGTGATATATTGTAGTGTTTTTTTTTTGTAAAAATGCAAAATTCTTATAATCTAATCGTCAAGGGTAGGGACCATGCTGAAGAAAATATCTCCCAAGGGAAAAATAAAGTAACAATTGCAGGGGCGGGGCGTTGACCCTTGAGAGTCGTCACAACCCCAACAAGAAGTCCCTCAGTTATTAGAAAAGTTGATCCATGTTTCTTTTTATATATTTACTTGTTTAACAGTTTATAAAGAAAGAAAAAATAATCCATAACATTTAGGTACTTTCAAAAAAATATTAAAAAAATTAAGTTACACAGAGATAAATTAGTGAATTAATCGTTTGACTATGTCGAGAAGTTTGTCTTTGGGTCTAGCAATTAGTCAAATAGGCGAGGTCAAAGAGAACTTAAAGGCGGTTAAATCACATTAGTTAGTAGTTGGTTTCTATTTAAGTTACTTCCATTGGAACGTATTTCCAGAAACATAAAATTCATAGTTCAGATAAGTTCAGTAATTACACACGGTTCTTCATGGATACTAATTTTGTAAACACACTAATTACAGAACAACACAGTAAGACTTTGTTTTGTTTAAAAAAAAAAAAAAAAAGAGCATTTCTTACATAGGTTAAACAGAAAAATTATTCGACAAGCATCCTATGGGTTAACATCAAGACAAATGCGAGGGCTGTTTCTGTGTTTGTAAACATAGATTTTCAACACATACAGGCTGGTATGTTGAATAACATTGGCCTACTTATATAAACGAGGAAGAAACTGGTCCGGGTGGAGGTGACACAAAAATCTCTTAAGTAAGAATAACTGTTTTTTTTAAAGCCAACGTTTCGATCCACATGCTTGGTCTTCTTCAGGGCTAAATATTTAAGATATAAATAAATTAAAATAATATATCGTAAACAATAAAAATATATCTATTATATTGTTACGGTCAGAGCGGGGATGAGGACGCCTGAGAGGATTAGGCAAACAATGGGATTAAGCGGAAGGGATTATAGAATGTCGTAGAGCCTACTAGATCGGCCCGGAATGTTCTAGGTGCCCCCACCCCAATCTCCCTTGCCTATATAAAAAGGCGAGCTGTTTTGGCCGCGGAGTGAGTAGTAAGACGGGTCAGTAATAAGCAGTGAAGTAATAAGCAGCCGTTAATTAGTGGCAGTGTGTGTGAGTTAGTTGGTATTAGTATCAGTCTGTAATAAGTGCTTAGTGAGCAACAGTGACAATTAGTGGCCGTGTAATAAGTGTAATAAACTGTGTGGCAGTTTGTCATATTTGGAGTCTTACGGTCGGTGGACTTAAGTTAGCGAACTGTAAGTGTTAATTTGTTATTGTAAACTATAGTGTAATATTATTGTATTTGTACAAATTTATATATAAATAGTTTAGTTATTTAGTATTAGAAATATCTTATATTGTTTGTATATTATCTTAGAAATTAGATAACATTTAGTAGAATATTGTTATTGTAAATTGATATTAGTTTAATAATTTAACTGTTTTAAATAATCTCATTGTATTCTTTCTAATTTGTTAATAAATATTAGATTATTGAATTAAGTAATAGTTTAGTCCATTTTACACCCAGTAGCCCGTAACAAATTGGTGTCAGAAGTGGGATCTTGTGTAATTGTTATTTTGTCTTGCATTTTGTAATAATTGGGCTACTGTTTAAAAAATGGCTTCTCAAAGTCTTAAATTGATGGATTTAAAAGTTGCGGATTTAAAACGGGAATTAGAAGAACGTGATCTGGATTCTTCCGGAAATAAAAGTGTACTGCAACATCGCTTGCGTCAATTTTTTGTAGAGTCAGGGGAAAATCCAGATGACGCTCTGTTTGAAACCGATTTAAGCAAGTTGTCTGCAACTTTAGGTAATTTACAGAATGAGTTAAGCACTGTTAAAAATGAGCTAGGTAATGAGTTAAGTACTGTAAAAAGTGATTTATTGTATACATTAGAGTCTAAATTAGGCACATTAGAGAATAAGTTAATGGAAAATGTAGATAATAAAGTAGCTGTTGTAGAATCTAGGCTAGGAGAAAAAGTTGACGAAATTAGGCTAAGAATGGAAGCTCTTGAGGGACGTATGAGCAACCCACCGACAAACGACACCGACCGTTCCTGCGAGGGCAGCCATCATAACACCATTCTACCCGCCTCTGCTGGGGCGCCACCAACTCACAATACCATTCCAGTATTCGACGGAAAGACGCCGTGGGAGGACTACATGACTCTCTTTGAGACAGCGGCTTCGATCCACGGGTGGTCACAGGAGACCCAAGCTTCAGCATTGTGCCTGGCCTTGCGTGGAGACGCCTTGAGAGTGCTGCAGGGGATGCCCATGTCGGAGCGGTCCAACTACGGGAAGCTGATTAGAAGACTGGAAATGCGTTTCGGACACCGCCACATGGACCAGCTATATCGCTCACAGTTAAGAAACAGGGTCCAGAAGGACAACGAGAACCTGCAGGAATTTGAAGCGGATATTGCCCGGCTGGTGAGGAATCGGTCACTGACTATGTCTACGAGAGTTTGGCTGTCGACAAATTCCTGGATGGACTGCAGGACCCAGAGACACAACAAGCGGTAAAGCTCGCCCGGCCGAAAACGTTGGGAGACGCATTATCTCAGGCCATGGAGTTTGAAGCTGTCAGACAGTCTGTACGGGGCCATGCGCGAGTTCGAGCAGCAGGAGCAGAGCCTAATACGGTAACCAGCGTCGAGGACATAGTGACCAAAGTGTTGGATGCTCTCAGGACCCATAAGAAGGAGGTACGCTGTTGGGGCTGCGGCCAGCTTGGACACCCTAGAAGCAAGTGTCCAACCCGTTACGTCAAAGCCCCCAGGATTGCCATCAGAGTTGCGTCAATAGGAAGCAGAACAAACAGCTTCTATGTTGATGGGGTGGTGAACGGGCAGCTGCGAAGTCTTCTAGTGGATACCGGCGCGAGCATGACGATCTTGAACTCGAAGACACATCCAGCTGAGAAGATCATACCGACCACTTGGGCATTAAGGACTGCAACGGGACAGCCAGCCAAGGTCTACGGGGAGACAGATGCCACCTTCCACTTCGGGGGTCAACATCTGAAGCACCTCGCTCTCGTGGCAGATATAGATGAGGACGTCATACTGGGTATGGACTTTATGATCACATACGGGATCAAGCTGGATATGTCGAGAGGTGTGATGACGCTAGGAGACGAGGAAGTCATACTTCGGCAGGAAAAGGACTTCTGCGCTCGAGTGCTGCTACCAGAAGACACCGCTTTACCTGCACGGAGCCAAATCGTGACGCATGGGACGGTCGAAGGGCATCTACCCGCGGGTCAATGTGCACTACTCGAACCTGGAAGGCACGAAGAACAAGAGGTTGGACGCGGCGTACTGGTTGCTAGGTCTCTCATCAAGATCGGACCTACCACTCCAATTCGGCTAATGAACCTGAACAGCTTCCCGGTAACGCTGAAGAAAGGAACACCAGTCGGGGAGTGTACCACCGCTACCTCAGTGGTTCGTCAGCTGCAACGTCATCCCACCGAGCTTCGAGGACTCCCAGAGGAACTTAAAAGATTTTTGGACGAATCATGTCGCGACCTTTCGCCCGAACAGAGCGAGGAAGTGAAGAATATGATTATCCGATGGCATGACGTCTTCGAGATCGGACCAGGACCACGGGGCAGAACTGATATCGTCCAGCACAAGATTGACACTGGGGAGGCGAAGCCCATCCGACAGGTTCCGCGGAGGCTGCCGTTAGCCAAACGGGAGGACGCCGAGGAGATTATAAAGGAGATGGCAGCTGACAGTGTCATTGAGCCTTCGAGTAGCCCCTGGATGTCTCCTGTTGTATTGGTGAAGAAGAAAGACGGCACAACGAGGTTCTGCGTAGACTACCGTCTTCTGAACAATGTCACCAAGAAGGACAGCTATCCGCTTCCCAGGATTGACGATACGCTGGACACCCTAGAGGGGTGTAAACTCTTCTCTACTTTGGATCTCCGCAGTGGATATTGGCAGGTTGGATTGGCACCTGAGGATAAAGAGAAGACGGCGTTTTCTATTGGCACTGGGCTCTGGCAGTTTACAGTAATGCCATTCGGGCTTTGCAATGCTCCTGCTACATTCGAGAGGCTGATGGAAAACGTGTTAAGAGGTCTCTCTTGGGAGGTATGCCTGGTATACCTAGACGACATTATTGTGCTGGGAAAGTCCTTCGCTCACCATATGAAGAATCTGGAGAAGGTCTTCGAACGACTGCGTGCAGCGAACCTAAAGTTGAACCCGAAGAAGTGTAATCTCTTCCGAAGGCAAGTCAACTACCTGGGGCATATTGTGTCAGATAACGGAGTTGCTGTTGACCCAGAGAAGATAGCAGCGATCACCAACTGGCCAGTACCTCGAGATAAGCACCAGGTGAGAAGTTTTCTCGGGCTCTGCACCTATTACCGGAGGTACGTGAAAGGATTTGCTAACATCGCAAAACCTCTTACCAGGCTAACCGAGGAGAAAAGGACTTTTCATTGGGATCACGAGTGCCAGGCATCCTTCAAGGAGCTGAAGAGCAAATTGAGTAGTGCTCCTATTCTGAGCTATCCACGTCCCGAGGGCAAGTTCATACTTGACACAGATGCCAGCAACATCGCCATTGGAAGTGTCCTCTCTCAGCTTCAAGACGGAGAAGAAAGGGTGATTGGATATTTCAGCAAAGCACTCTCAGCTCCGGAACGCAACTACTGTGTCACAAGGAAAGAGCTTCTGGCAGTAGTAAAATCCATAGAGCACTTCCATAAATATCTATACGGAAGAAGGTTCCTGCTGAGAACGGACCACGCGGCTCTAATGTGGCTACTGCGATTCAAGTCACCGGAGGGACAAGTGGCGAGGTGGATCGAGCGCCTTCAAGAGTACGATTTTGAATCTGCTCATCGTTCTGGAACGAGCCACAGGAATGCGGATGCGCTGTCAAGAAGACCATGCGAAGATGAAGAATGCAGACATTGTTCCCGACAAGAAGAGAAGCAGGCAACAGTATTGAGGACAACGGCTGTTATTGACAGTTGGCAGGACGCAGAGGTGTCAAAGGCGCAAGACGAGGACCCGGACTTGAAGCAAATAAAGGAATGGAAAATATCGGGGCGAGGAAGACCGGCCTGGCAGGATGTTGCTCCAATGTCGAAGAATGTAAAAACGTACTGGGCCCAATGGAACTCCATTTTAGTGGACAACGGGCTGCTGAAACGGGCATTGGAGAACGCGGAAGGAGATCAGCGTAGGCTACAGCTCATCGTTCCAAGGAATAAAGTGCCCGAAGTGCTTAGGGAACTACATGACGGTGTAACTGGCGGCCATCTTGGAGTTCACCGTACATTGGAAAAAGTTCGTGAACGCTTTTACTGGGCAAACCTTAAGGACGATGTGTTGGACTGGTGCAGGCGTTGTGCGACTTGTGCGGCTTCTAACGGACCAACAAGAAGAAAGAAGGCCCCTATGAAGAAGTACAACGTGGGAGCACCGTTCGAGAGGATAGCGATTGACATCGCTGGCCCTTTCCCTGTGACGGACGAAGGCAACCGATATATTCTCGTGGCCATGGACTATTTTTCTAAGTGGGTGGAAGCGTATGCCCTTCCGAATCAAGAGGCAGTCACGGTTGCAGACGTACTTGTGAAGCAGCTCGTCAGCCGGTTTGGAGTACCCATGGAACTTCACGCTGACCAGGGAAGAAACTTTGAGTCTGCAGTCTTCTCCGGAATGTGCGAAGCACTGGGGATACGGAAGACCAGGACGACACCTCTTCACCCTCAATCGGATGGCATGGTGGAGCGCATGAACAGGACAATGGGTCGATATTTGTCTAAAGTGGTCTCCGAGCATCAGCGAGACTGGGACCAGTATCTTCACTTGTTCCTGTTAGCCTACCGCAGTTCAGTCCATGAAGCAACGGGGCAGACCCCCGCAAATGTGGTGTTCGGCCGAGAACTTCGTTTGCCTTGTGATCTGAAATTCGGGTTCAAGCCAGACGAGGAAGTTAACGGAGAGGAATACGTCACGAATCTACGGAAGCGGATGGATAATATCCACGAGAAGGTTCGTGCAAACATCCAGGGAGCCAGTGACAGAATGAAGGAGCGTTACGACATCAGGGCAGAGAAAGGTGGATTCCAACCTGGAGATTTGGTCTGGCTACATGATCCTCGAAGAAGGCGAGGCTACTCACCTAAACTTCAGAACTCCTGGGATGGCCCGTTTGAGATCATCAATAGGATAAACGACGTCATCTATAGGATCAGGAAGCAGCCAAAAGGAAAACCCAGGGTAGTCCATTTTAATAGACTGGCCCCATACAAAGGAGACCATGGCCCGACAAAAGACCAGCAAGTCAGGTATCTCAACAACGTGGAGACCAGTAAGGTATCAGTTGCACAACCTAAGGTACAAGGTTCCCGTGGAATAACTCAGACAGTATACAGAGATATCTTCTCGTTATCCGCGGACTATTCTCTGGCCCATTGTGTCGCCGAAGATCTGAGGACTTCCCGAGGCATTGCAACGGTCTTCAGGAAGAAGTTTGCTGGAACTGAGGAACTGGAACGCCAAGGACCAAGCGTCGGGAAAGCACTCCACCATACGCACGAAGGACGACACCTGTTCTACTTAGTTACCAAGTGTGCTACTGATCAGAAGCCCACATATGACGCACTGCGGCGAAGCCTCGACGACTTGCGGAGTAAGCTTCTGAGACTGCGTGTCACCAAGCTCGCGATCCCTAAGTTGGGCTGTGGATATGACGGCCTGGAGTGGAAGGTTGTTAGGAACATGCTTGAACAGACATTCGCCAACTCTGGAGTCGCCATATTGGTGTGCACGTTCAACCCCTGGAAAGGAAATGCGTCTCCATCGAGGGAAGCTCATAACCGCCCGATTTCTCCGGACTATGCTCTGGGGCAGAGCACTTTTTAGGAGGGGGCAGTGTTACGGTCAGAGCGGGGATGAGGACGCCTGAGAGGATTAGGCAAACAATGGGATTAAGCGGAAGGGATTATAGAATGTCGTAGAGCCTACTAGATCGGCCCGGAATGTTCTAGGTGCCCCCACCCCAATCTCCCTTGCCTATATAAAAAGGCGAGCTGTTTTGGCCGCGGAGTGAGTAGTAAGACGGGTCAGTAATAAGCAGTGAAGTAATAAGCAGCCGTTAATTAGTGGCAGTGTGTGTGAGTTAGTTGGTATTAGTATCAGTCTGTAATAAGTGCTTAGTGAGCAACAGTGACAATTAGTGGCCGTGTAATAAGTGTAATAAACTGTGTGGCAGTTTGTCATATTTGGAGTCTTACGGTCGGTGGACTTAAGTTAGCGAACTGTAAGTGTTAATTTGTTATTGTAAACTATAGTGTAATATTATTGTATTTGTACAAATTTATATATAAATAGTTTAGTTATTTAGTATTAGAAATATCTTATATTGTTTGTATATTATCTTAGAAATTAGATAACATTTAGTAGAATATTGTTATTGTAAATTGATATTAGTTTAATAATTTAACTGTTTTAAATAATCTCATTGTATTCTTTCTAATTTGTTAATAAATATTAGATTATTGAATTAAGTAATAGTTTAGTCCATTTTACACCCAGTAGCCCGTAACAATATTGATAAGAGTAATAATGTATGTAGTAAAGAATAACAAAATATAGTCATCTAGGGATATGAGTGATAAATAAATAGATATAACAAAAATGGGGTACCCTTTAGGTTGATATAACAAAAACCGAGGGAATAGTTATAGAGAATAAGTTCCCCTTTGTTATTATGTAATTCAATCCCCTCTGATGTTAGTTCTCTATAATTTATATATTATATATTTATTTTGAAGAGAACTATTTTGAGATAAGAAATATTTTGAGAGAAAATATTTAAAATTAAAACAACTAACTAATAAATTATATATTATATAATTTATAATAATGCCTTTATGTAATGTTATTTTTGATTATTTTTTATTACTTCATGTTATTCCTTATTACTTATTCGATAATTATCTATAACCATTCCTTCTCTTTTATGTTATATCTAACTAAAGCGTTACCTATTTTTGTTATATATTTTTTTAAATATAATAAGTAGTAACAAATAACAAAATATAGAGTCATCTAAGGATATCGGTGATAAAAAAATATATAACATAAAAGAGGAAGCCTTTTGGTAGATATGACAGAAAAGAGACGGAATAGTTATAGAGAATTATCAAATAAGTCATAAGGATAACATTAATTAATAAAAAATAATAAATAAAAACATTACATAAAGGCATTATTATATAATATATAATTTATTATAATTTATTAGTTAGTTGTTTTAATTTTAAATATTTTCTCTCAAAATATTTCTTATTTCATAATAGTTCTCTTCAAAATAAATATATAATATATAAATTATAGAGAACTAACACCAGAGGGGATTGAATTACATAATAACAAAGGGGAACTTATTCTCTATAACTATTCCCTCTGTTTTTTTTTACCTTTATCTAAAGGGTTCCCCAATTTTGTTATATATGATTTTATCACTCATATCTCTAGATGACTGTATATTTTGTAATTCTTTAGTACATATTTTATTGTTCTAATCAATATACTGCATATATTGTTATTCTTTACTAAGTATTCTTTTAATTTATATGTATATTGTATACTTATCCCTGAAGAAGACCTGCAAAGTGGGTCGAAACGTTGGCATTAAAATAAATAGTTCGTAGAACTTATTTTTTATTTATTTTTTCTTCCTCATACAGACTGGCGATTTTTTTTTTTGGTACTTAGTTGATTATCACTCCAATATGCCATTCATTAAATTCTTAAAATTATTATGAAAATAAAGACGTTTTGATACCATTGAACAAACAAGATTAAATTAGAATTTAAGGGTTCAGTCGAGAACTCAAATATAGTCTTCCGGAACATCATAAATAATCGCAAGTATATAAAACCTTTTGCATGTTCTTTATATCTTTATGATTCATCCTAAGGTAAGGAAGCTAGGCACCAATATCCCCGAACGTACTCAAGAAGAGTCATAAAGTACTAAAATTGATTCACGATATTGCCTGGCGTAGATGAAAATATCGTCCCGTAATTTTTCACCAAGCATAAAGGAAACTGTTTGTTAGAAAAATGCTTTTGTTCTTTCATTTATCTGGAGGTAATTTCAAAGCATACATGGAAATCGGGTTATTAGATAACAAATCACCCGGAATGTGATATTCGGGACCACATGTGCCCCAACGTATCCTATAACCTCTTGAGTGGAACACATATATTTCGCAACGTTCTACTAACCTGCTATATTACAGAATCGTCTTTCATTATATTAGCCATAAAGGCTGTTGTATGTTTCATTACAGTGTGAACGAAATTGTATACGTTGTCAGTAAATGCCGGGTTGTTCTCAGCGAAATAACAAAATAAAAATATGATATATTTTTGATAAATAAAATTTAAAAAACAAAAAACTCTCATCAACAAGAAAAATTTAAAAAATACCACATTCATACTAAAGTTCAATAAAACATTCAAGTTATTTTGTTTTAGTTTCAAGATCGCGTTCAAAAGCCCTCGTAAAACCTGTACCACCACAACCCGCGAAAAGTCTGGGGTTCAGTACATGGTAGAGACCGTACAGTTTCTTGAACAACGGTTGTACAGGGAAGTGATTTCTCCTAGATCACGATCTTGAGAATCCACTTTACATAGGCTGGATGAGCCCAGGTGGGTCCTAGATACCATAAGATCCATCCAGATCGGAAAAATATTAAATAAAAGTCTTACAATGAGTGGGACCTGAACCCAAGACATCCGGGATGGTAACTCAGCGCTCTACCATAGACCCGCTCCATAACCTTGTAAAGTGAACATAAAGCCCTTTTAATGTGGTGGAAGTCCAGGGACCCCAAGGGTCAACAGGTAGGCATTAAAACAACGCTTCCTCTATACTATACAATATATTTTTTCTTATAAATTTTAAATTAAAAGTAGATAATATATTATCTTGAATAATATATAAATATTACGGTGGAGAAAATGGTCCGGGTGGAGGTCAAAAATAAAAAAATGGTTTCGAGAAGCAGAAGGTATACATGTAATTGGTCCAAAATCCAGTAAAAAAAAATTGGAAAAAAATCGATTGACTGAGTTGGTTAAAAACAAACTCAGCATAGACAAAAAAAATTCAAGAATATCTAAAAATTCGTGAATATTATTTTTGTTAAGCCGAAAATATAGCGCTAAAAAAATATAAATTTAATTCTTAAGTAGCACGATTTCTAACACATCGATATATTTCTAGAATGAAAATAATACAATATTAGTGAGCGTTAAAAAATTATGGTACGATGAATTGAACAATAATGAACTGATAACTAATAAATCATTTAGATAATGAATCACTAATTTTTGTAATTATCACCTTTAGGGAGAGAAAATAACAAGTATAAACAACAATAGATACGTATAAAAAACAACATATAGATAGATAGCTATATACTCCCAGCCCAGATTTCTCCACCATCACCAATGGCTCTATTAAATCGGGGAACCATTTTAAACCAAAGAGAGGAAAATGGGAAAATATTAGGAGCCATTTCAAACTGGGTAGGCAGTGTGCCAGGTGTCAGTCTACATATAAACAGCCGCAGTTTTGTTTTTCGACGATAAAACTCGAGGGCTCTGCCAACTAAGATAATTCAAGCTATAAAATATTTAAATGCCCAATATAAGAAAATTAGTTTAGATTTAGCGCAAATGGTATTTTTGGAAAAAATTAAAACGACTAATATTCACATTACGCATAAATATATAAATTATATAGGATCCTTTTAGCTATGGTAGATCTTAACAACGATAGATCTTAAATCGACTTTACAAGAGAAAGAAAAACATTTTGAAATGCATTTTCCACAAAAGAAGTGATTTTCATATTTTGGAACAGACTTAACTATTTTATTTCGTTAAAAAGACATATTTTAATATATAAAAACAGATTTTTTTCTTCTGACATAATTATCATAAGAAATAACTCTTCAACAAGCAATGGCCCAAGTACTAGATCGTGTTTTAATTCATCATCAACTTACTTATTCCTTATCAATCAAATTATCCACTTTCAACAATGGATAATGAAAATTCTATCTTATCTAAAGCACAAAGAATATTCTAGGATATCCTGGTAAACCTTCCTGGACAAATATATAATGCATCCCTTAACTATTAGCATAATAGAGAAAAAACTACAACTAACGATTCCAGAAGTGAAAAAAATACTCAGTGTGAGAACATAATTAATTTTTATTTATTAAAAAGTCACAAATCCAATTCAATAACCTCGTCAGCTTTCTTGAATAAACATTCCACACGGGAATTTAAACTACATAAGCTTGTTAGTGTTCGTGTTAATAAGGTGAATGGTATAGTAAAGTCACTGCAATGATCGAATGTATTAAAAGTATAAGAAAGCATGTAATGCGGTCATCCTAGAACCCAGTGAACCTTGGAAGTACGACTAGGAAAGAATGGATGATGGAAAATCGGCAGAATACATGTGAGGGCTAGGACATGTTAGGTTAGCGGGAAATGAAATGGCCGATAAAGCAGCAAAGTAAAAACTCTTGCGTGAGGGCCTTATTAACATCATCTAAACTCTTACATCCAATGACAGATGAGATTCACAAGGAATAGCAGGCAAACTTAAGCTTATAAAGAGTAAGGTAAAACCTTGAAGTCTTCTAGATGCAAGATCCACAGAAGGAAGTGGTCCATATTCGGCTCAGGAATGGACATGTGAGATTGACTCACATCCACCAAATAAGCTATGCAAGACTTGACCCGATGTCAATATTTCAATAGTGCTCCAACAACAGCCTACTTTCACCAGCAGTGTTCGCTCTACAGTGATATAGAGTTACCCCAAGCATATCAATAGCCTTGTGGGACAATTGTGGCTGGCCTAACATAGATATTTCTTTTTTCAGCTGAGTAAATTTACTGAAGTAATTGTAAAATTATAATATTTAATTCGTATACGTTACATTGATCATTGACTTGCGGCCTGAAATTTGTTTTATACTTAACTTAAAAAAGATAAAACATGGACAGCCGGTTTCTCATTTACTTTCGCCGTATTTTTTAAACTACTAAGCAAAGCTCAGTCGAGTTAATAGTGACTCATGTTAAAAAAGTGACTCACTGAAGGATGGTTCGAGGAATACTACGATCAAGATACAACAGTCCCTACGAATTTTTTATTTCCTCATTCCAATCGCCGTTTTGTAGAATTTATCATTTTCTAACTCACCAGGCGCTTTTAGAGCGATGCGTTGATTTTTTGTAATCGTATGAAGATCTCTTATTTTTTTCGGACAAAGCACACAGCTCAAATGGTCATTTACTAATAACATTGCACAAGCTGTCTTCGTCGATCAAGAAGAAAAACATTATCCAGCAATTCCCAGCCCTAACAAAAACTAAAATAAGTAAGATAAGACGATACCCATTCTTCCTCGAAATTATTGGGTGCCCTGCCATGCCTAGATACTCCGGCTGCCCTTCTCCAGACGTGCATCTCCGCGATGGGTAATTTTTTCTTTGCTCAAATTTCCGGAATTCTATCTTTCATATCTATATAACATCATTGTGAATACAATGGAATGGATTTTTTGTGGTTTTTGGTATGTTATTACAGAATTTAGCATACTTATAGTTGTCCTTCCTTCTCTGGTCATTCATGCTGCAGCCCTTCGAATGCCGCTACAAACCCCCGATCTTGGTCATAGTAAGTCCTTATGCTAACCACTAAACGACAGATCACCCAGTTTTTTCGAAGTTAACTATTGTAATTTTTATTATTCAGCTATTATTTTCTTTGTTCTGTGCTGCTGATAGTTAATAGGTGGTGAAATACAAGAAAAAATATGTAAAAAGACACATAAAACATAATTTTAGCAATTCTAGGAATTAAATAATGGCTGCCTATTGAATTTAAGTTAGCCAGAAAATCGAATTTCATTGCATTATCAGATCTGGATGAACAAATAATTTATATTACTACAATATCATGAAACGTGATAGACATTGTTGCTTAGTCAAATTGATGAAGTTAATTTTAAAAAGGAAAAAATAATTCAGAAAAGTGAGAAAAGATTTTCTCACATTTTTTTTACAAGCTTGCTAAGAAGGGTTTATTTAAAATTCAAAAGAAAAAAACAACACAAGAAATGACACGTGTACCTAATCGATCTTTCAACCCGTGCCCGACCGGGTCAACACTGAACCCTTAATTGTACACTTCGGTATGTTAATAATAAAACTTCATTAAATAACAAGCGGAATTGGAAGATGAAGGAAATTACAAGATAGGGTCGCGGCTAAATATTCAACACTCTGGGTAATTAATGGCTCTATTTAAAATACATTTGCTTAATCACGGAAAATCTATGATTGCGATAAATCACCTAAGGCTATCTTCTTCTTAAATATGAAAGCTTCGGCACATTAAGCCTTCAAGCATTTTGTTGTTATTACATTATTATTATATTTATTACTATAATATTAAATAACATATCATTACCATGCTTAATATATCGTTATGGTGCTGCATCCCCTATTTTTCTTCTTATAGCCAAATTATATGCAACAAGTTTTTTCAACACTACTTGTAATAATATACAAAATAATTGTAAATACATGAAGTTATGCAGAGATATTAATATATATCAGCCATCCAGCATTAAAGCCTATCTCCCAATAATATGTAACAGGTGCACAAGTAGCTATTATAATTTTACACATCTAAAAATTACAATGCATATTTATTAAAAATCTAGAAATTATATTTTAAAATGTTGATAGACATTAAATTTGTTTATTTAGATATTTTATTAATGTTTTCAATTATTATACTCGCTCCTGGCTGGGTTCGAACTAGAATCTAAACCGTTCAGTAAAAAAATCAACTTCGGCTGCGATTGATGGCTTATTCAGGGTAACGATTTTTTTTTAATTTCCTGAATTTTGGGGTTGCCATGAAATAGGACTTGTTTGAATATATCACATCATGAGTCGATAAGGTGATCAACTAGAGAGTGTCAGAAAAAGAGATGATGAACATGGTAAATAGAAGGAAACTAGAATAGAATATCTCTTACATATAATATGGCATAGCTGTGATACAAGCTTTTAAAACCCATTATTGGCTCAAGAGCCAGAGGTTCATTCAATCAGCCTATCGTAACTAGGACATTACAACATTCTTACACACAAGAACACTCTTACACCAGCTACAGTTGCATTTTCATTTCGTCCGTGAAAAGATCTTCTTTTACACAGGGGCATTGGACCGAATAGACGCCGGTGATATATTATGATATCTGGAGAAAAATCCAGATACAATATTGAATTCAAAACTAAAATAAACAACACACTATAAAAATCCTCATAACTATGTAATACTCGTATTTAAAAACAATGTATTTTTTTTTAAATAAATTTATTGAAATTTACAACTGTATACAAAATACAACAAGTAAATAAAATGACTGAATACATTGACATGAAGACAAGTTGAGAAACTACCCAGTGGTAGTACTCAAATAAAAAGTTCAGCTTAAAAGGTCACGAGGCCATATTCTTTTCAGACGCCTCGGAGGATTATCAGGAATTGAAGAGGTTGCGAGGTTTGAAACTAGTGGGTTTGAGTGGAAATGAAGTTTGTCATGAAAAGATTGATATCGGATTCGGGCCAAATCAGCAATAAACGGGACGTTAAGGTCATTATGGATTACTTTGTTCGTAACAAAGTAAGGAGCATTAAGGATTTTCCGAAGGATTTTGGATTGTAAGGATTGAATACGAGAGGAATTCGATGGCTTAGTGGAGCCCCAAAGCTCTATTCCGTAAGTCCAGATGGGTCTAATGATTGTCATGTATATGAGTCTCTTGTAGTTAATTGGGGGCCTAGAGCGTTTATCTAGTAAATGTTGAAGTAGCCTGAAACGGCGAGCTGTTTCTTGTCGTTTCAGTCTAGTGTGAGGATTTCAAGTTAAGCGTTTGTCAAGGTGTAGTCCTAAGTACCGGATCTGTTCTACAGGACTTAGAGGGATGTTATTAAACGATACAGGAGGGCAGGAAGTCGCTGGTTTACGACGGAGGGTAAAGGTGATTAGATGAGATTTTTGAGAATTTGCTTTAATCCTCCAGTTTTGACACCAATTTTCAAGGTCAGTGATGTGGGATTGAAGAGTACGGGATGCTGTAACTGGATCAGTGTTGACAGATAATAGACATGTGTCATCCGCATACGTAGTAAGGATAGTATTAGGATGAGTTGGGATGTCAGCTGTATAAACTGTGTAGAGAATTAGGCCGAGGATACTGCCTTGAGGAACGCCGGCAGATTGAGGAAAGAGGGGTGAGTAGACATTATTATGATTTACTGTAAATGATCTGTAGGAGAGATAGGATTGGATAATGAGAAAGAATGTAGGAGGTAGGAATTTACGGAGTTTGTAAAGCAACCCGGGGTGCCAGACTCGGTCGAAAGCTTGTTCGACATCAAGGAAGACCGCTGGACAATACAATCCCCGTTCCAAAGCTGAGGAAACAACATCCACCACACGATGGCATACAAAATAAAAATAAAATTAAAAAAACAATAAAAAATTGAATTTTTCTCAGGCCCAGTTAAGGGCTAAAGTTGACATTGGCCTCAATAAATTATTAACAGCCAAGATCCTTTGCAGATGTACAATCCCTTTCAGATCAAGTCCACTGGAGGAGACTAACGTCCTATGTTATTACCTTCCCGATTATCTTTATAAAAGGATGTTTCATCTCTCTTCATTTCTAAAAAAATATCCAGTCCTTTATGTTTTGTATGACTCATCTAGTCAGCCAGTGAGAAGCGATTTTTTCGTTACAATATTATGTATCAGTCTTTATTATTAAAAAAATATTTTCTTACATTAGATAAAGCCAATTTATTTTGTTATCAAGAATGGTTTTTCTGTTTAATATGTCAAAAGTATTTCTAATGAGTAGCTTTTATTATTATACATATACTACCTATCTATCTGCGTTTTATCCACTAAAAAAAAAACTGTACCACTGCAACCCGTGAAGGGTCTGCGGTTCAGGATATGGTGGAAACTACTATTTCATGGATGACGATTGTGGAAGGGTGGTGATTTGTCCTAGATCACGCTCAACCACCAGATTTTCTCTCTTATTTTGGGTAACCACTTTATTATTCCACTCTTATTAGGCTGAGTGTGCCCCTTGTAGGTCCTAGATCCCATAGAATCCTTCTCCTGCCCTTAACAGATTAAATAAAATTCTGCTAGCGAACGGGATTAGAGCCCACCCAGGATCATCGGCACGGCAACTCAGCGCTCTGGAAAAAAGTTGGCTCCATACCCTGGCTTATTTTCATACTCTCCGGTATATGGACCTTAGTGAGCAGGTTAGCACCTTAATACTTAAAACCTTATAATTCAAAAAGTAATAAGTTTGAAACATGTTTATTTCTATAAATCATAAAATATATACCGTCGATACGAGTGCAAAGTATCGAATCAGAAAATCACCACTTTTCAAGAGCGTGAAAAATTTAGCTCGAAGCTCATTCAAAATCAGTCCGTATCGTAAAACGTAGTTTAACTATATCACTATACATTGTTTTTGTAACTAATAGATGAGAATATTTTTGTGACTTATAGACGACAGGGTATAGAAGAATCTTACATCAATTATCAACCCTAAAGCTGAACCTATAGATCGAAAACAAAAATGCTTTTTTTTTCACATTCGATACTTTGCGTTTGTATCGATGAAATAGGGTCTATCAATAGATAGATTGTATAAATCTTGTAACAGAGTACATAGGGCTAATATGTACTCGTATGGTTTATAGTCATGTTTCCTGTAAGCTCTGATGTTAATGCTTACAAATAAACACTAATAGAGGAAATAACCATCACATTAAGCCAATTTATTTTAAATGCGTTAGCATACGTATAGCAGAAGTTCTAAAGCTTTTTTGTTTATGTTTTCTTGGTAAAAAGAATGTCCGTCTAGTTTTGATAAAATATATCTAAATGAAATGTTTCCTTATCATAGAGTCTATCTGCATATCGAAATTGGTCTCCTTGGAGATATAGTTACCGGTCAATGGCTTTAAGCAAATTGTTTAATGAAATAGTTTTGTAACAAGGAAGTTTCAGCAATTATTTCTTACTAATCGTCCACCGTTTGTTAGCTATATTACAATGTTGAACTGGGGCAACGTTAAACGCGAATAGACTAAAAAAGCTATACAGTCCAAAAAAAAGAAGAAAGAAAGTGTCTATAATTTGAACCGATTAGTAATGTATCATTAGTAATGTCCCTAATGACACTACAAACTTCAGATTTAGCAGAAACGGCAATCAAACCCTAACTGGGTCATAGCGATTTCAGTTTCTACTAATCAAAGCCGGGGCACTTCCGTGACAGAGGGGAGCTGTTGAAAACTATTCGAACCGCTCACCAATTAGAGCTCTTAAGCTGGAGAACTGTTTTCCAGTTCACTGTTCGCTGGAGGAGGGTCGGATCCTTCCTTCTTAACAATACCACTCTGAGAAGCCTCGTCATGGATTTACAATAAACAACAAAAGTTACAGTGATATATCCCAATGCTGCATAGTGGATACATGCACGATTTTCTTCTGAGAGGTTGGAGTCTCAAATCTCTGAGCGACTCTGGATCAACAAAGGTATAAAGTGTAACTCCAGTATAGAATTCCTAAAATTGGATGGCTTTAAATAATAAACGAAAGAAATGTCGACTTAAAAAGATTCTAAAGCATGAAGAAAACAGGCGATTGAGCTGCCGGATATTTGGAAGCAATTAAAACAATATCATTATAAATAACTGCAGTTTATTTTTTCAACGACTCTCGGAGATAATAACTTTGTATTTATCTGAACATAATATACAAATAACCCTAATAATTTTCACTCATACAGGTAAAATTTTCCACTTTCGTAGATAATTAAATAATTAATCATCCATAAAGTAGCTTCATCTGAACAAAAAGTTACTTTGTTTTATTGAATAGGCTAAATTCATATAATACTCTCTAACAGAAAAAAAATAATGGGAAAAATCATACTTGAGGAGTTCGGGATCAAAGGGAGTAATTCCGTAAATAAATAGACTTTTCCACATTTTTAGCTAGTTTAGACAAACAGTTTAGATTAAAATTGATATATTGACATCGCCTTATTTCTCCTAGCCTAAGTCCAGTTCTGAACCTGAAGTTTGGGAAGCATAGAATCAGATGACTCGACTAGCTGTAAAGATGTAAAAAAAAGTGAATTTTGGTGTTGTCCGCTATTGATCAACGCCTCACTTGGTTTATTTATTTCATCTAATTTATATTTAGATAAAACAAATATTTCATTAGAATAATTAACATTTTTTGTTAGGAATTTATTCAATCAAGTCCGAACAAATATTTCACACCAGTTTTGAGCTTTAGCTTTCAATATTACTAACTTGTTACATGTTACATACATGTTAATGCAATTTATTTGTATTCGTTTATGTTTCTTTTATTGTTTCAAGCCTTTTATTCGTACAAATTAAAGAATAATTTGACATCAAAAGCGTCGTAGATGTTTATATTGTATATATATTTTTTAATCTAAGTATGTAAATATAATAGTTTTTAGTTTGTACTAACTATATTATTCAACCATAGATAATGAAATAGTTAATTATTTTAACCAATTATCGATAGACAATTAAAAATAATAAGCAACGCCAAATATTATGCTATTATTTTTTCTTTCTCAAGCAACGTAACAGTAAAAGCTCAGTACCACTACAATCCACGAAGGGCCTTAGGTTCAGTACATGTTAGAGTTAGTACTGTCTCTAGGACAACTGCTGTGCATGGAGGTGATTTGTATGAGACCACGCTCAATCTCCAGGTTATTCTCCCAATTAAATGCACCCTATTGCACAGGCTAGGTGATCCCCAGGAGGACTTCCAATTCTTTCAGGGTCTATTCGTGCCTGTTAACAGTTTAAATAACTGATCACTATTCACTGCTTGAACCCTGGACCTTCGGGACAGCAACGTCGCACTTTTTCGATTTTCGAATTGTAGTAATTAATTAATTTATAATGTTTTTATTGTTTACTGATATAAGTTTTATAAGTTTATCTGAGATCACGCTCAACCGCCAGGTTATTTCCTCGAATTAAAGGTACCCACTTTATAGAGGCAGGAGGGTCTCCAGATCCCACAACATCCTCAACTGTTAACAGATTAAATAATTTATCTGCTACAGCCGGATTTGATTATTTAGAACCAGGAACTTCAAATAACAACATAGCGCTCTAAGGTCTTTAATGTATTACAACTATAATTGGGTGTGCAAAAAATTAATTCCATTATTAATTAAAAAACATTTATTATTAATAACAGGAACAAATTATTTATAAGTCTTATTTATGTCTATATCTGTAAAGTTGAGTAATGTTTATATTTCCCATTTCCACTTTTACAAATCAAAGCGACTACAGCGCTTAGCCCAAACCACAACTCATCCCCAATATTTATCCCTGCGTACAAAAGAAGTATTACAATAGGAAAGAACCGTGGCTATTGTAGGATAGGAAGCTAATTCATTACCCGAGGAGAGCAGAATATAGTCAGCGGTTAAACTACCGTCAAACTACACGAACGCTTTTCCGACCCGAGGCATGGGAAATATAGGCTCTCAATTACCTGATTGGATTAGGAAGTCGTTCAGGTGCCATAAAAAAAGGCTTTCGCCTTGAAGAATAGTGCTTTTCATCATTCCGTAGGGAGAGTAATATTTTTTTTTATATTCACCGAATGATTACCCCTCTATAGTAGATTCAATCATATCCTTAGGTTGATGGAACAATGGTTCCCATGATATAAACTCAAAGAAATTTATTCATAAACTATTACAACTGCATCAAAGTGCACTAAATAAAGATAATACGCTCTCTTCTAGAATCACAAGAAGACCGAAACCAAATACAACCTAAAATACATCGAAGCAGGAATTCCCTAGACTTCAGCCCTTTTAAAAAAAAAAATACAATTTTAATGATTTAATTTATTAGTTGTGTTTAAATAATGTACTAGATTAGAAAAGTATACGAATTGTAACGTGTTGTTGTTTTTGTTTTTTTTATTGCTTATCTAGTCCGTCTGGCACTGCTACCTTATACCGTACGGTGTATACCGAAAGGATTTTGAAGCACATCATCTGTAATTCATTTTGTGGCGAACTATTGTTATGTGTGGATGTATACCCTACCCCTAATGTATGGATGTATTAAGTTTTTCTATTTGGTCTAGAAATTGCTTAAATTTTCAGATATTGACATTTTTGTTTTTGCCGCTCAGCGTTGGTGTTATGTAATTTTCTGGTGCTATGATAGTTTATTGGGACTTTTTTTTTCTTTTCTTCATTTGGCCATTGGACCTAAAACCTATATACCTGGTCAAAGCATATTAATAAGGGGAATTATTACTATTTTTCAAAATAAATCAGTCGGACCATTTTAAAATCCATGTAACGTGTTTTACACAAACTTCTTACCTTTGCTTCTGTATTCTGTTGTAAACTAACTCTTCATTCGTGTTGAGCCATTATTTAAAAAAAGAAAAATTTAGAAAAAAATACTTTTGTTATTTTCTCCATTACATTCATCTAGCTTCGTAACTTTTAGATATCTCGTACTCGTATAGCACTTACGTTTTATTGTAATGCTAATAATAAATTAACTTATGTTCTTTTATAACTGCAGATAATTGCAATGAGGTAATTAAACAACACTAAATCGTAATCAAGGCATATTCATAACTAAACGCCAGCCCTTCCTCTTCTCAACTAGTGCACTTTCCATCATTCCCAGCCCTTCATCATCAGAGCAAGGGCAGTGACAAATTAGACTGAACCCATTGATTAAGGTGCCCCGGAGCTGCCAGAGATCTAACCTATTTGTCCTCCTCAGGCCCGGGCTACGGGGGCGGCCAGAGCGAGCACCTAAACGTCCTGGCCAACCGCGTAATGGTCCCCAATTAACTAACAAGGTTTAAGCTCCAGCCTCCTACTCCCTGACAGCCTGGTTGTGTTCGGATAAGCTAGAGATTATATGCTTTGGACGGAAGGCAAAATAAATAACAAGGGAACAAAAAATATAGGCTATAGTTCAGTAATAGAGATAGCAATTATAAGACAGAGCAATTACAGGATCTCCATCAGGTCTTTGATTAAAAAAAACAATCCCCTTGGACTGCTTCACAACCCTCGACTGGTCCTCAGACAGCCTTGACATTGGTGGACCGGCTTGCTCATACTGATAGTACTTCATCTATCTTCATATAATTACTATCTTAATCGTTGGGTATTGCTTCAATAGCGTTTATGGTTACTGTTAACCATAAATATACCAAAACATAATTTACAGAATAACCAATCATAATAAATTATACTACAAACATAATGAAGTAATACAGTATCAACTGCTACAAACCAAAGATAATATCTCATCAGCTTTGGAAAGCAAACTATACCCCAATGACAATCAGATATATTTCTAGTAATAGATCGCGGATATCCCTTATGCCAGAATAGTTAGGACCAAAGGGCGGCAAAGATACGTCCTCGATCATACTATATTTATCAGTGCATATCATCAAATTTACCAGATAATTGTCATATCTTAGCAATCAAACTTTCTCATAGTTTCGGAAGTGTTGTTAATACTAAGCTGATGCCTTATTTTTATCATTTAGCTGATAGAATTTTTATCACTTAAAGTTATTTTTAATTTGCTCCTTTAATAGATAATCCACATTTCCTGAGTTCAATTCAGGCACGATGATGGCTCAGAAATTGGGAAATGTCTAATTTCCCAAAAGGAATATTGTATCGACTGCATTCACATTACTTACTCGAATAATAAACTTCATAATTCGCCAACTAACATCAAAAGCTAATAATATCATTGTTTTAAATTTAAAATACTAAGATATTAGTAGTATTTGTTTTTATGAATCTTATAAGTACAAAGCATACCACCATAGGATGCTAGTACGTATTCGTGTTTAGTTACTGCAAATGTTTTGAAAGAGTATATAAGTAATCCAAAAAGATAACGTTATAAAACTAAGTAAAATTAAATGATTCCAAGGATACAAATAACACAATCCTAAATTTTAAGAAATATACTATACATGACATGACATGAACATTGCCACAGTAAATCATATATTCACAGGAAATACACAACACCGCCAAAATTCTTGTTCTGTCTCTTCCCTGCTCTCTATTACCTGGACATCCTATGAAAAAATGAAAAAGGACAATGTCCTAGAAACATACTCAGGCACCATTAATCAGTTCAAAAATTTCACATTCCTGCAAATTGGGGAGAAAAGTATTGTATTATTGTAGAACTGTAATGTATCCCAAAGTATTGGGATCAAATTTCTTGGATGAAAATTAAATTATGAATAAAAAAGTAGTGTGAAGACCAACCTTATCAAAGTCATAGCCTAAGTGAACCTTTTATTTATAACACAGGCCACGAGAATGATATCCTGCTAGATAATATTGGCAAAACAAAAGCAGAACTCGGCCAAAAAGAGGAAAAAAATAATCGGCAATGGGAAAGGGTCGCTGAGTGTGGAACCTCGCCCGGAAACACGAGAACGGAAGTGGCAGAGTAGGGTGTGAAGGGGGGGGGCTGCACATGCTGGTTGTAGTCGATTATTTGGATCCTGCTTGGAACCATTGAGGGCCGCTTCATTGTATTCAGCTGCAGCGCCAGTTGTCGAGAGGTCGTTATTCATAGTCAACACAAGCTGACAGGCGATCTCGTCATCGAACAGTCTATGATGAGGGAGTGGGCTTTGGATTTAGCGGAGTTAAAAACCAATCTAGTCCTTGGATAATCCAATTGAAGAAAAGCAAACTGCAAGTCGTTAAGCTAATTGCTAGTGCTGTCCTCAGCTGAAGGCGTGGGCGGAGACCAAGTGTGGGTGACTGTCCGACTCGGTATTGAAAACCACCAATCACCAGATATTACCCTCCCACGGAATGTTAATATTCTACTTCTTCCAAAGCCGCGCCACCAGGAGAGAAACACGTCTCAGTTCTGACTACTTTACTTTTAATGTTAATAAAGTAAAAATATGTATATAAGGTATCAGCTCCGCAGCTAATTCCGGACTAAGTCAAAACAATTTCTAACTTTTCATTCAATTCCTTATTATTCTCTCCTTATTAAGGAGATAAGGAGTCCATATTCCATCAATGACTTTGTCTGGTATTTTAATTGTTGGTTAGTTTTTAAATTGGCACCAGTTGTATTGGAGCTGTATTTATATTATTATCAGTTCCGCAGATTGTAGCTTTGAGTTAAGTAACAACATTTTTTAAATTTCCATTCATTTTCTTTTTAATATTCTCAAAAATAATAATAACTGTGAGTTCTAGTATGAAAAAAAGAGTGTAATTATGGGAAATGTAAATTTTAAGATAATCATTTCATCAAGAAATAACCGTTTCAACAAACAGTTCGAAGTAAAGATGATGATATTTTTTTCATTTCTTCGTACAATGTACACATTTCCCCTAATTACACTCTTTTTCAAACTAAAACTGGTGATTGTTTTTAATTTCGAGAATATCAGAATTCAGAAAACAATTAAAAAATATATGAATAAATAAAAAGTACGAAACTTGACCGGATTTTAACTGATTGTCGTAAATAAATAAAGGTATTTATATCAACAAAATAACATTAATACAACAGTTTTCAACGAAATTGCTAAATAAAATAAGTGAATGGCATAGCATGCGATAAAGTATTTACAAAGTCTATATCTTCTTTGTTGTTGGAAAAATAAACAAAACACCACCAATCACCAGATATTACCCTCCCACGGAATATTATATAAGGAGTCTCTAATATCAATTATTTATTAACCAGAACGACTCAATAGAAGAGTCTGGTTCAAAGATGAATCGGCTTTGAACTAGTGAGAGTAATGATTATTTTTTCAAATCTAGTTCTACCTTTTCGATGTATTTTTTTTCTTTTCTAACATTGTGTTATTATTAAATAAAAATCGATTTAGCAGTTTTAGTAAAATGCCAAACTGTGTAGAGGACAAAAGTCCAAAAATTAAGTTAGAAGTTGAATAATCAACTAATATTAATTTTTTTCAAATTTTAAACAATATTGCCATTATGAATACAAAGCAATGAATATTCAGAACCAATCAAAGAATAATGAAATAATTGAGATATTACTAGTGACATGATTTAAAACTCTAAAATTTGTTGCTTTCAATATCCTCTATAACAGGAAATGAGTGTATAAACTTCAGGAAAAATACATAAATGTGTTCTGTTTTAGATATTTCGTGAATACAGTTTATAAACACAGATAGACGATATAGCGACATTTAATAAAATTTAAAAAATTGTGTTTGGTTTAGAAATATATATTTGGAAGAGGGAATTCCATGATACAGAAGTGATAATTGGCCTAGACACAAAAGGGAGAATGATAATTTATTAAACAGGAGCCATCTCGGAGATAGCCAACACTGAATAATAAAAGTCGAATATTACCGACGGTTGATTCTTGGATCTCTCGTAACGATTTATATGATTGCTTTTACAATTATAAAATAATTAAGATTAAGTGTCACAAAGTGTCTAAATATTTTAACTTAAGTTATCATAAAAGAACGTAAATCTCAGGCACAATTCTATTGTAACATATAATCTTTGAAGTGGCGTACAAAGACTGGGGAGGGATCAGAGATAAATAATCTCCCTCCTGAAGTTAAAAAAAAGTCGATTTCAATATTATATTTATATTATAAATAAAATATTACTTTTAATATCTTTAAAATAAAATAATACCCATATCTGTCCTATGCTTATCTCCGAAACTTGGACTACCACAAAGTAGGAAGATAAACAATTTACAAATTTTCGAGAAAAACATCGGACAATGAAATCCGGGAGAGGGTTAACTCAGCTGGTAAATTGTTACATGCACTAAATAAAAGATTCCTGAATAAAATATAATTATGTATTTTTCGGTGGGCATGTGATGTCGCTAGGATACGAATAAGTGCCATTCCAAAAAGGTTGGTGTTGACAAGACAGTTGCAGGGACGTCGATCGGTCTGTGGGCCAAGATTAACATGTACAGAGTGCGAATATAATAATAATAAATAATAAAAATAAAATATTCATAAAGCGTTTGATCAATTATTCTATTCCACACTTTGATTTGATTTTTTTGAAAAAACTATTTTAAAAAAATGTTTCTTTTATTTTATTGTTAGATGTTATAATTTTTTAAATATTTTATTTGAAAACAAAAGATATGACCAGGACCGGGACTCGAACCCGGGTTTTCCATGTAACCGTCGTGGGGCCTAGCCACCTCGGCCATCCTGGTTCGGTTCTCGGTCAGACACATCCTATCTTTTCACTGATCCTATATCTCCGTGTTCTCGCAATTTGCGATGTATACACGGGGAGAATGTTCATTAAACATTACTTTTATTTTCGGATCTTGTTGACTTACGTCATTATATATTATTATAATTTATTTCTTTTATTATTAGATGTTATATTTTTTCTAATATTTTTAAATGTTTTATTTGAAAAGAAAAGATATGACCAAATAAAATAAAATATTTAAAAAATATTGATTTTGCAATGAGGGTCATCTAATATCTATTATAAACATAAAATAAAATAATTAAATTTTAAAAGATAATTAAGGAAAATAACACTGATAACATTGATGCTGAAGTAAGTCAATTGACTTAAAAACCTCTAGTCTAAGGTTCTTTATACCATCAATTTTTTTTCATTACGATAAATGAATTCGAATTAGGTATATTATATAATATATTAAACACGACCTCATTCATTCGATTGAATGAGATCGTGTTTAATATATTTGTCTATTAGCGATTTTTTTAATTACTAATTATTAAAAATAATTATTTTTTTTTAAATGTAACCAATGGGCAGGAATTCAATGAGGGCGTTGACAACAATACCGTTTAGAGATTATAAATTATATAGCTCCGTTCCTAAGTTGGGTTAAAATTAAAATGGTAATAAAGGTGCTGTGATTTATTGAAAAGGGCTTACTACAATTCAATTACTAAATGAGTCTTTTTAAATTATCCTAACTAAGGTTGTTACAGGAATTGGTGAGAGAATGCCAGCCGGTGGATCTTGTGGTCCTTATTTTAAACCACTTGACCTTTAGACCTTCCTGAACTATCCAGGAGGGTGCCAAGACTCTCGAGAACCCTGCGAAATAAAATATACTGTTTCAGATGGGATCGAATCCTTGCTCTAATTTCTAACTAAGAGAAAACATTACATTTTTACTCATCCTGCATTTGGGAACTCCGAACCTTTTTATCTGTCTTCCACTATCTCTTGCGGACAATGATTGGCAATAAAATTGTAAAAAAACCAACAAGGCATAGTCGTAAAAGCACCGATAAAGAACTATAAAAAACACAAATACATTGTATCTAATAGTATTTGATTAATTTGAAGAATTCTTGGTGTAAGATTATCAAAAATTAAAAAGACCAACCACCATATTTTTGGATCATCTAGCAATCTAGATCGTAAAAAATCCATTAAAGCTTTATTTAAAAATGTCTAAAAATCAATTAGATTATCATATAATTTATGTTTATATTCCCTTCTATATTATTTTAAATTCAATGTACTATAATATTATAATTACAATAAATGTTTTGGAGTAATAGCCGATCTTGGCGATGTTTCCCTTTATCTTATATTATATATGAGGCATACAGAATCAAAAATCGGTAACTTCAAATTAAAAAAAAAATCCTTTTTCGATAGATTAGTCAAGTGACGCTTTATGCTCCCGAAACTTCAGGTTCAAAATCGGGCTAAAACCATGAGGAATAAGAATAAATTGTTTTTACAAAAACTGTTAGTCAAAATTGCTTGGCTAAATAACGAAAAATGTAAAAGTTAATTTTTGGAATTTTGGAGTTTTCTGCTTTTGATCCAGAATGCTTCATATCATATACAATATTAATGTACAAATAATAAGTCATTAATTTTAAGTTATATATTATTTACGCTCATTAATAAATTATATATCATTTTAATGTCTGATATTACTGCCGCAACTTCTGTCCCATACATCTCATTATTTCGTAATTATTTTTGCGATATATTGCTTTTAATATTAATATGTAGTCATATAGTTCTTATAATGGTTTAATGACTATTGTTAACAAAAAAACAAAAACAGATAATGATAGAAGGAGAGTGATTTTTGATAAATAATTTTAATATTAACCAATTCAAAAATAACTGTCTCAAGGAAAGATTGGGCTTCCTCCCTGTATACCAATTTTCAAAATGATTATATTATCTCCTCAGAATTGTAAAATGTTCAAGGCTGCTCTAAATATGTAATCTTTTAGCATCTCGTTATTTTTTCATTTAATTCGAAGTTTCCGTTTAAAAGAAATAAGCAAATTGTGGTGAACAACATTAATGAGGAAAATCACAAACGCTATATAGTTAAACTCCTGGAAGCCTGTGGATACTCAGGTGTCGGATGCCTTTAAAAATATACTTTACTTAAAAAATATATTTTGCCCTTGGAGTTCTCAGAAAATATGGTTGCACTAAGTGTAAATAAAGGAGACAGTGCAACATCAGGGGGGACGGGAACATCCAAAAGACCTTGACGTAATTGGGAGAATAACTCCGCTTGAGATTACTTAGAATAATTTTTTAGCATGTTTCGTAATGGGTTCGACACACACCATTGTGTCAGGAAAGACCATTAATATCATTGTCCTCATATTTAAAATTTATTAAAGCTATTTGAAGCTGACCCAATATCTTCCAGTTATAATATAATAAACTTTTAATTTAAAGCATGTGAAACAATATTGATAATTTGACTAACATTTTAGAAAAATCGTAAGTAGTCAATATATAGAAACCTTTTTGATTTTCGCAATAATAGGCTAAAACATATTCGTACAGTTGTCAGTCTTAGTCTAATATTTAAACCGCATACAGCATTTTTTTGCATTCCTGGAATGTCTTGAAGGATTGAAGATTGCTATCTCTGTTTAATATGTCTGCTTGGATTATTGATGTGAGATGTCTTGCACTTAATCTTTTTTGATGTGCCTTCTTATAAGTGTGTGTTCTGATAATGCCTGATTTGGCGAAACGTCAATTGATTGGGTTTTTCAGTGCTTTAGAGACTTAAGGCTAATTTTTATTTATTTTTCCTATTGAATTCTAAAATAACATACCAATATATTATTAAAAAACAAGTGAAGGATCGGAAATATTTTACACTAAATTATTTACGAAAGAATTGACTAGGAGTCTGGTGGAAAACATTAATTAATACAGATAAAAAGAAAAAAATCCAAGCAATTAATATACCGTTCATATGCGATTATAACCTCCCACACACGATCTGCGAAAAAGCAACATCAAATCTTCTCAGTCATCTCATATTTTTAATTAATAAAATTAATTTAAATTGACTCAGCACTAATGAACAATTTCCATCACTAAATTAGATTGACACTATCATTAATTTATATTCAGATTTTCCATAATAATTTAATCAATAAAAAAATTTCGGGATAAGAGATAAATATACATAGATTAATTTTTTTTTATTATTTTTTTTTTGTAGGAATAATGATTAAGTTGCAAAGTATTTGTGACACAATTATTGATAATTTAATATCTGAATATTAATTAGTATTACAAGTATTGAATATTTTTCAGTCCTGAAAAAGTTATACCCTTAAATCAATTGCATTTATTCAAACTTTCTATAATCATTTCATAAAGCAAAAATAAAATTTACTAAATATTTAAATGAAGTATTATTTTAATTATTATACCTAATTAGGTAATTAAATATCTAATAACAACCACAAGGTGTAAATAATACGCTGTATTTGTAATTGGATATTCAATAGGCAATTAAACATCTGCAATTAAAAATCATTCGCTGGAATTTCGACTTAGGTAGATATGCCATTCCAGCCTAGACCTTTCTGTGAACCGTTGCGTCTGAATCAATACGTGAGAAATATACGATTTTTAATAATGGAATTTTTCACATTAGCAATTTAACGACACTAATCATAACTATATAATTCATTATTTAATATATGAATAAAGAATTGTTACGAAAAATGTATTGCGAGTTCTTAAAAAACTATCTCACAGGTTTTGTTTTCCTAACAACTTAATGACGTATTCAAAATCCGATAACTGTTTTAAACATATGATTTTGAAAAAATAAAACCACAGAAACAAAGCATGATGAAATTTTATCATTAATCTTGACATTATCAGAAAATTTCACTCTGAAATCGATAGCATCAGCGGTTTTGTGATTAATATTAAAAATCGTGATTATTCTTTGATCCATACTCGTATTTTTATTCCAATTCCTTTAATTAGCGTATGTTGAACTTCGAGGTAAATTTGTTAGCTTACGAGCACAATCATTCTTAGGTAACTAATGTGCTTGTATATCTACTTAACCTCATAACTCTGTAGTAAACATGACGTACAAGAATTTTGAAACTTGGTGTAATAGGCTGGGGGAGCCTTCCACACCTTAACGAAAATCAACACTAAACTTTTCTCGGTATATTAATTTACTTTTTTCATTTACACGCAAATATGTTTGAGCATAAACGTTCTTGCAAGGATCCACATCGTGTAGTGGAAGTCAACGTATACGAAAGTGTGGTTCATTATTCATAAACATCAAGTTGACTAACAGTCAACCCATATGTTTAAGTAAATATGTATTAACATACATCGTATATATTAGTATTGTAAGTATGTTTATACAAATCGTATAGTTAGTCAGGGTTTCTATTTTAGTTCATTATTTATTATATTTATTGATATTTTTTTTAAATGAGTAATTTTTAATTTATTTTTCGCCATGAGATAGTGTGAAAAAAACATTTAATAAGAAACTTAATGAAATGGTCGAAAATAAAAAAATAACCATATATTTAATTATGGAGGCTCATATTTTTTATAAAGGTTATTAATTTTTCCAGAATTAGTCAGTTTTAATTTATTATTCACCATGTAATAGTGCATATTCACCATGTAACAGTGCATTGAAATAAGCATTTAATAAGAAACTTAAGAAAATATTCGTAAATAAAAATTAAATATTTTTTTTATTTTAGGGAGGCTCATATTTTTTTTCTATGTATTCACATTCATTTATTTTTCACCATATGTAAAAAACATTTAATCAGAAACTTCAGAACATAGTCGGAGATAAGTCTATTTTTTTGAGGGGGGGGAAGGGGGCTTAAATGTTTTTTTTCAAAATATTCACAGGAATTCACTTTAGCAATCTGATTTAAAAATATCCAGTTCAGCTTGCTCTGAAAAATCGTTACATACCTAACAGTTATAAATCTTTACTGTCAAGTCACCATATTTGAATACACTAAGGAAGAATTTTATAACATTATTATACATTATACATTATAAATTTTCTGCCGAGATCTTCCCATTTATAAAGGATTCAGTGACAGTTGATAAATGAACTTTCTATCTGTAATAGAATTTCAGCTGCAATATGTAAATTTCAAGTTTCTAAATGGCCATACATTAGTTCTGATACTTGAAATAGATAATGAAGATATTCCGATGCTGCCGAGTGAAACAGATTCGATCTGGATGGAGAATGTAATGAATACACCCACATCTAATTTTCCATCGTTGATTCCCCATATATACCTACTGTTTTCAATACATATATATAAATTTTCCAAAATATTCAAGACTTTATGCTTGCATGAAAATAAGAAATCCCTAAAACCGTGAGTGAAATACATTTTGCAGCAATTTATAAGTAAGTGAATACTGAATAAATGAACACTAAGTAAATGAAATAAATTTGTAAAACTGTATCTTTGAAAATATATAAGAGTATTTTATTTAGATTAGAGAGTCTATAATTGAAAATTTAATAATTAAAAGATAAATAACATAATTAATTATCTATGATTAATTTATAGTTTTTAAGTATATTTTTAAATATATAATTAAAGAAAATCATATTTACACAAATAAATATTTTTGTGCATTGTTAGTAAATATGCTATAATTTTAAAGTCACTCATCTATAGAATATAAATTTTAATAAAAATCGAATCTTTTTTTATTTTATTTCGAAATTAAATATAAGCAGAATGCTTCTTCCTATTTAAATGTATGTTGGATCAGAAAGCTTCTTGTTTTATTGTTTTTCGTTTTTTTCTTCTTCTTGATGATTTATGTATTAATTTATAATTAACATTTAAATGAATGAAAACAGGTTTTTTTTTTAATGAGTATGTTTGCATATGTATATAAAAGGTTTATAATTATAGGATAATTGTCATGAATATTTTGGTGAGTAATAATACAAAAAATTGCATCTATTCCAGTGACTTAGATATTATTAACGACATACCTATCAAAGTGTACAAGTAAGCTAGTAAGGTGCTCCTCCGCATTTTCTTAATATTTTCCTTCTTGTTCTTGTACAATTTACATAAAGAACATGATAACTTTAGGCAAGTGCAATAAAGTCGTGGTATCGAGGAGGCGGCCTGCGGGCACCGAGTTCTGGCGGGAACTGACTCCCGCCGGCGGGACTCCACTTCGGCTGCCTCCGTCCGGACTTAGCCGAACAGCTGATCACGTTCTTCATCTCGCTCTACCATCCTTCTTTATCGCCCTCTCCGGCTCTCCAGCCAACTTTCTTGCTTTTTCTTTTTCTTTTTTCGTGATAAAATATGAAATGTAAAGGAAGTAGTTGGCGGAATTAAACCTAGAGTTATTTGCACGATGGTGTTTAATTTTTAATTAGAATTTTCCTCCTTCGCGAGTCTTAGTATGATAAGGAAAAATTTGTCTCTTTAACGCTAACATAATCTTTACTTCATGAAGCAATACACTTCAATAAACATGATATGATTTATTTATACACTGGCACAGATATGTATTGCATCGAGGGTTATACAAGAACTGTATATTTCTATATTACCTATAATTTAATATAATATAATAATGATAATAAATAGTTATATGAGAAAGTATATTTATGCCATTTGGCACATATTGCATCTGTGCTCTTCTATAACATTACATAGAAGAAAAAACACGTAAAAATATTGTGTATCCAGACAGCGCCTATCGGAATCTATTGATATAAAATCTTGATTAAATTAATTAAAATCATATAATACACCAAAGAAGGCTGGTACAAGTTTAAGAATTGTCGGACACCTGACAGCCCGATAAGAAATATTATACCATTGAGCAGATATAAGAGTGCAATAATCGATTTAATCATTAGATTTCCTCATTACGTCTGTAACAGTCAGCAAAGGCAGAAGTAGGAGTAATGGACAACTATTCCTGGGGTAGGGAATGGGGATAAGCTGCCGCAACAAATAAGAGATTGGGTATTGAACTGAGTGAACTTGAACGAAGTCTGCATAAGAAGGAGATAGGGACTTGATTCAGTGGCGATTTGAAGAGGGTCGGGCAAGGCCGGGTGCGGGATCAGCAAAAAGTACGGCCTGGCAGCCCGCATCTGAAGGAGTCCCTCCACTCAACCACGTCTTCACTATTTCCTCCCCCACTGCTACAGTTCTACCAACTTTACGAGTACAAACATTACGAATCTGGGGGAAGGAGGGGGTAAGTAGTTAAAAGTTTTACATGCCAGTTTCCTCTTTGATGGAATCCAATAAATTGGTTGAGTTCAGGATGGCCATTAGAAATTATAGCCATCAGTTACCCAACACACACAATGTTCTTCAAGTTGTCCGCTAATGACCAAGATTAAGAGTAATGAAACCTAAAATATTTTTCATTATGTAAACAATATTCTAAATTTGAAGCAATAGTTTATATACTATTTTAACATTTTTTTCTCTTTATATATTTATTCACACTTGTCAAATACAACGAATTGACAATCAGCAGATTCATTGACAGTAAAATTACAATAAAATGACTCGAAGAAGAGTCCAGCAGCACCTCCCTCGTGGCTTGATTTAATATTCTTATGATAACGGTTCCTCAACCACGATTTTAACAATTTAAATGTTTTAAAATGGATTGAATTGGTCAGGGTGTGCAGTCAATTATAACAGAAAAATAAGAAGAACTTTTTTTTTTTTTAGCTCAAAAGGTTGACAAATATTAGTTTGACAAGTCACTACAGCCGAGGCACCATCTATTTGCTCTGAAGATGGCCTACACCGTTGGCCGAAACGTTGGCACAATTAAAAAATAAAAAAACCTGTACCACTACAACCCGTGAACGGGTCTGGGGTTCAGTACATGGTAGAGACTGTACTGTTTCATGGACAACGGTTCTGCAAGGAGGTGACTTGTCCTAGGTCACGCTCAACCGCCAGATTTTTCCCCCTTATTTTGGGTACCCTATTTTTATAATATTTTATAGAGGCTGGGTGAGCCCCAGGAGGGTCCTAGATCCTATATGATCCATCTCCGGCTGCAAACAGACTAAATAAAAGCACTGCCTGCAGTGGGATTTGAACCAGGATTTCCAGTATGGCAACTCAGAGCTCAACCACTGAGCCACTCCGCTCCCTACAATTAAACTTATTTTTGTGTTATCATTGACTGCACACCCTGACCAATTCAATCCATCATTAGGATTATCCAGTGAGCTATTTTATACTCAGACTTAAATATTTTCTAACTATAAATCTTGCATTGTTACTGTTTAGCTACGGTGATCTCCGCATATGAGGGTATATCAACAATTAATTCCTTTTAGATGGTTATGCTCGACTTTAACGATTCAAGACTGTACCAAAAAAAAAAAGGTCTAAATAAAATAAAAATTAAATTCACCAATGCGAATAATGAGATTTCCCTACCAAAATCAGAGTGGAATTACTTTATATGGTTTAGTGAAATTGCGTTTAACCATCCTCCTATTAATTTTTTCCCTAAACCTCAGAGCAAAAATTTACTTGAAGTTTTGCATGTAGCCTGCATATTTTTGCGTGATCCTTTACTGCAATTGATTACATTTCAAGGCATAAAATTAATTGTTTTTTCGATAAATCTCATTAATAGATAAAATATAATGGTACAGTGACCCACCAACTTTTTAAATTGAAAAAAAAAGATGGAAAATAATGAATACAAGAAAAAGTTGTTAAGTGAAATAATTCTAAGGCATTAATTGATTTTTTTTAGATAATGCTCATCAATAACCAAAATATAAAGAATAAAAAATGGAAAACTAAGCGTATAGTTCGTTAAATGGTATTAAAAGCGAATATAAAATATTTAACCTTATAAAAAATCACTGCTAAGTGTTTATATTATGCTTTTTTTGCCCAGAACATACGTAGAGGAAAAAATTGAAATAAGAAATAGAGTCCCTGTAAAATTTACGGAAATCAGTAAAAAGATGAGAGTTAAGTACCGGGGTTACAGGAACCTAAGCCATTTAGCTTGATCAAGGGAGCTCTCGACAAACGATTTCACACCACTTCATCAAGCCTCCAACCTCTTCAAATTTAATGGACGATAACCCTTTGGAAATCCCTTGTTACAATTCATAAATTCTAAAAATAATAGTTCATATGAGCTGTTATAAGTGATCTTTTGTTTATAATATTTAAAAAAAACTATGCCACCACCAACCGTGAAAGGCCTTGAGTTCAGTACATGGCAGAGACTGTACTGTGTCTAGGACAACGGCTGTGCAGTGAGATGATTTGTCCGGCATCATACTTGACAGGCAGGTTTTCCCCCAATTAATAGTGCCCACTTTACAGAGACTGGGTGAGCCCAATGAAGATCTGTAGATCTCTCAGGGTCCAGCAATGTTTTAGTTATGGCTTATTGTTATTTTAAAATACGCCTGTACCATTACAACCATGAAAGGCCTTGTGTCAGTACATGGTAGAGACTGTACAGTTTCTAGGACAACGGTTGTGCAGTGAGGTGATTTGTCCGGCATCACACTCGAAAGCCAGAATCCCCCCTAGTTTAATCCCACTCACAGAGGACGGAAGAGACCTACAAGATTCTCAGGATCCCTCCTGGTCCATCTATACTTTAGTTAAGGTTAAACGTTTTCTTAAAATAATTGATTTTTAATGAATAGTGTTATTTTGTTTTCTGATTGTTATGGAAAGTTCCCAACAACATGGAAATTAAAAATTACTTTGTTTTAGATCATTCTTTCTATCATGAAAAGTCTCCGAAACTCATCCAAGGCTATTAATTGGTAACAAAACCTATTGGCTCAACAAACATGGTTAGTCGCTACCTAAAGTTATATGGATTTATAATAACAGTGCCTTATCAGGTAAAGCCATAATGTCAATCTGAGGAGTTGGGTTTGGCTTTAACAAGTTTCTACAATCAGAGCAACTCCCCAGCCAGCTACCTACCTGCCTACCTGGATACCTGGCTAGTAGGGGTACGACCGAGATTGCACACGGATAGCCACCGTATCTCCAACTTCCTCAAGTAATTATCCCAACCTGTAATTCCGAAAATGTTAGTTCTTTCCTCCCCGTGGGACAGTGCTATTAACATTTGGGATATCTTCCTCACGAGGCATAGAACATTAGTACGATTCCTAATGAGCAAAGTAGAATAAAATGCCTGTAATAAAAGGAGGTTGAAAATTCATAAGGCTCGATCTTCAAGTTTCCATAATGAAGTATTATAATATTTTATATTGAGTATTTCCACAATGGTAAGTTTTTCCCAAACCAAGTTTTAGAATAATATTTTTTCCAGGTCTTCCTGTCAGGAGAAATTTCTTACCTTACCATGTCTTCCTGCAGTTGGTTCATCCATGGAATTTTTGGTAGGTCTCTTCTACTTCTTCCTTCTGAGCACCAGTACATGGCCATTTTTGGAATTCATTTATCTTTCATCTTCAGTAGGTGTCCAAACCACCGCTGGTTGGATCGCTTGATAATTAAGCATTTATAATAAATAGAAATAAACTGTGATTTTAAAGTTAATATTGATCGTTTTAATTGAACCCAAGATAACAGCTATTGAATTATGACGTCCCTTCCCGAATTTTGCTCGATTAAATTAATAAGAAAAAAAACCTGTACCACTACGACCCGTGAATAAATCTGGGGGTTCAGTACATGATTCAGACTGTACTGTTTCATGGAAAACGGTTCTGCAAGGAGGTGACTTGTCCTAGGTCACGCTCAATCGCCAGGTTTTCCCCCTTATTATGGGTACACTATTTTTATAATATTTTATAGAGGCTGGGTGAGCCCCAGGAGGGTCCTAGATCCTATATGATCCATCACCGGCTTCAAACTAAATAAAAGTAAATGCCCGCAGCGGGATTTGAACCAGCATTTCAGGCATGGCAACTCAGTGCTCAACCACTGAGCCACTCCGCTCCCTAAATTAATAAGAAAGCTAATAATTATAATTGATAAAAAAACAGTATCTATAAAAAAAACAATTAAAAAAACAGTATACTAATTCTATCCAGTCGTTAGTACAGTCTTTCCGTGTTGGAAACTACACAAAGCTTTGTCAGTCTTAAAACTGATCATTTTCGAATAAGGGTCTTTTCAGTCTGTCAATCTCTTGAACAAACGAGTACAAAATGTTGGATCTCCAGATCCTCCCGGAGTACTCCCAGTCTCAGTACATCGGGTACCCTTAATTGGGAAAAAACTTAGCAGTTGAGCGTGATCTTGGACAAATCATCTCACTGTACAACCATTGTCTTAGAAACACTAGTATCTACCATGTACTGAACCCAAGACCCTTCCTTGTATGGTAGAGGTTCCAATTTACAATTTGTTTTAGAATGTAATCCAAGATGTATTGCTCTGCCTTTTCCTGAATAGAATATTAAAGGTTATGTTTAAAACGGGAATAAGTCATAGAATTATTCATATATCACCAATTCAAGATGGCAGATTTAAAAAATAATGTTTTTCTTTATTTAGTTAAAAAAACAAAACATTTATTACAGCATCCGCTATTTTTCTTTACAATCCGCTATACATGGAATGTTTACTATACTACTCATCGTGAATTCTTCAACGCTTTGTGTCCACGTTTTTTGAGGACACCTTCTCTTTTTCCGTCCATTAGATTTACACTTCCAGATCTTCTTGAGCCATTAATCTTCCGTTTCAAATGCCCATTCCATATTTGTCTTTTCACTCTTTGTCGAATATATAAACAGTTTTCTCTGTACAGAATACACTTTATTCTAGCATAGTTCTGTCAATAAGCTGTTGGTCCGAGGTACACTTAAAGTAACCAGTTATAATGTCTCACTTCTCTTTACCCATCGGATGATAATACTATGATATCGCTGCTGAAAAAATTATTTTGGAAGTGAAATTGTGATAAAGTTTGTGAAAAGCTTCTTAATATATAACTGCCTATACTATTCCTCTCCAAAGTAAAAAAAAACTACTAATAAAGTTCATTAGATAAATAAAATTGGTATTTAAAATCGGTTAAAGTTGGTATTAGCATTGTTTTCAATTACCATATTTCTTAGAGTTAACTTCAACTTTTTTTTTTTTAATATGTCATTATAAATTAAAACAATATTTCAATAAGATCATAAAGGACTTGCAATTATTTAATTACTTATTAATTTTCAATGCTATGTTTATGACCCTTGTTGTCTCCATAAAAGCATTCGAGGCGAACATTGTTTAAGGCCTCCCTTAGGCCATGATGGTATTCCTAACATGATATTCAGGGAATTCGTAGCGAAGTAGGATTCCGCCTTCCTAATTATGTTATTTTACTTTGATCCTCTTAAGGGAAACATAAATTTGTGCTTCCTTTGCCTTTGGGTTGTTGAGATTTTGGTATCTTCGTTTTATACATGTTTAAAGATTTTATAAAAGAAGTTTTATATTTTTTATATTGATATCTTGGTTATTATAAACCCAAAAGTACATTAGCAATTTTAAAGCCATTTCCACCTATGTTAAATAGATTTATCACAAAATTCTAACTCTAATTGTAATTATATTCCTTAATTTACAACTGAGTATACATAACGCATGAAAACCCAATAAAAACATTTTTTTTTTTAAATCTACACCACTACAAGCCACGAAGGCTCAGTACGTGGTAGAGACCTGCACTGTTCCTAAGCCAACAGTTGTACAAGGAGCATACGAGTGAGTACCCAAAAAAAAACGGAATAGCTCTGCCATTAGCGGAACTAGTGCAGTACAAATTCGCACCTCTAGGCTGCTTGCAGCGTTTCTCATTTCCAGTTCGGTGCCGCCTTGTTCGTTGGTCTGGCTTGTTTTCTTCCCGTGCAGTGATAGTGCTTAATCTGTTTCGTGCACGTCTCGTTTTTCACCATGGCAAGTTTGAGTAAACGACGTGCGGCTGTTAAATTTTCCTTCCTGTTTGGTAAAAACGCCACTGAAACAGTTGAAATGTTTAACACAGCTTACAAAGACGACGCTATGGGAAAAACACAAGTGAGTGGTTTTCCCGCTTTAAAAATGGTGACATGTCGATTGAGGACAAACTTCGTTCTGGACGACCGTCGACTACACGAACAAACGAAAATGTTGTGAAAGTGAAAAAAATTGTTCTTGCAGACCGACGACTGACCATTGACCAAATATCAATAGTGGGTTATCTTGCAGCTCAGTCCAGCGCACTTTAATGGAAGACTTGACAAAGAAAAAAGTCGCTGCCAAATTTGTGTATCGGGTCTGACAGACACTCAAAAGAAACGGTTAACGAGGTACGACCCAGAATCCAAATAACAATCCACCCAATGGAAGACGTCATTGTCACCCACGACCAACAAAATTTCGTCAAGTCAGATCGAACATCAAAACAATACTGATTTGAAGTTCAATGGAGAGTATTTTGAAGGGGATAAGGTTGCTATGTAAAAAAAATTAAATATATGACTTTTTAAAAATAATTCCGGGATTTTTCCGTTGTTTTTTTTGTACCTCCTCGTATATTATACTCAACCGTTAGCTAATTCTCTCAATTAAAGGGTCAGTTAGCGCTCGAAGGGTATGCAGATCCCACATGATTCGTAAACTGGCTGATAGCCAGTTTAATACATTTTTATCTGCCACCACCGGATTCGAATCCAGGAATTCAGCACAGGAACTCAGCTCTCTACATTATGAGCTACTCCTCTCCCTACTATATTTATTGAAAATTATTGATCGACTAAAAATCAACATCGGCAGAAACATACGTTGACTAGAATATAATTTTTTTCGGATCCTTTGAACGGAAAACCTAGGCATAAATTTAACAAAGAAGAACGAATGTCCTGTATTATAACTATCATGCAGTAATAAAAATACTACTTTTTCCCATAGTAGAAAAAGGGAATGTTCCATTAAGTTAAGAATACACCATTACTTATAATGATATCCTAACAAACACGATCAATATTATTAAGCCAACACCGGATTCACTAATATATTGACTCTCCGATGGACGGATTGGAATAATAATATTGATCTCAATAAAATTGGCTGAAATCAAAGATATTGGATTTTTATAGAAGGAATATCATTATTATTAAACGTGTGAAGGGCGTAATGAGGAGTTTTAGTTCATCCAATGGTCGGTGTAACTGAAAATATGGATTTGTACTTCGTTTAATCAAACTTTGATTTGGATATAACCTCTAAATAATTAATACTCCAATAAATCGGCAATGAAAACTGGTTTAAAAAATATAATAAATCCCTGTTAGATCGTAAGCATTTATTTCTTACAATTGAAAAATTATTAGATTAGAAATAATGCTTTTTTTACTCTAAAATTATTTGCTTTTTGTTTGGTTAATATAGAAAACCTTATTTTACATTTAAACCAATTATTCCATTTTAATTAGAAAATGACAGGTACCAGAAATATAAATTTTTGTAACAGATTTTATTGAGTAACTAATGCCTGAAGATGGAATCGAAGGGTGAATCCCGGAATTAACTAGCACAGGTTTTTTTTAAAATATCCGTCAACCCTAATTTACAGGGGAGTATACGTACTACTTTACACAAAGACAGACTAATTTGGATATGAGGCGACTTTTTTTTATATTGTTTTGTTTTTTGCAATATATGTAGTCGCCTGGTGTGGTAAAAAAAAAAAGCGAAAAAACCAACAAGCAGTACTAATTTCCCCAATATTACAGGTACCAGTAAGTCATTAGAGAAAACCGGATCATGGCTGACTTAATATTGATACATTATTATTGACACGTGTGAGGGGGGATCTTCAATATTGTACAATATGGTAGGTATTTTTCCTTGAAACACCTCCCCAATTGCCATGAAGAAGACTGGGTGAAACGTCGACTTATAAAATAAATAGTTCTACTTAAAGTTAATTTTTTCTGACCTCCACCCGGACCATTTATATAAAGTCAACTAATATTATTCAACATAGAATATCAATTGTTTATGAAAAAAACCTTATTGGTGTCTTTGGAGAAAGCCGGATCATAGCTGTCTTAATATTGACACAATATTACTGACAAGTGTGATGGGCACCTTCATTGCATTCAATATTATTGTTTCGATCATATTAGTTTAATTACCATTGATCGTGTAAGGGTGGCTTAATGGACACATTGATCTCAAACATGTGGAACTAAAGGAAGGCAGAGCCCTCACTGGAGAGGAAGCTAATGAGACAAGGCAGCCCAATGCTAACGTAATGGACAAGGCACGGAAAATAAAATAGGCAGCTCACTCCTGAAGCCGACTATTTGATAGTGACAGGAAACTGATGATACATCTTATGAAACTAGACAAACCGAGTACAAAATAAACTTAAGGGACCAACAATTTTCCTTCATTCTTTCTATACAATTGTCACAATATGTATCAAAACAAAATAAATTACTGGTTAGTAAAAATTTTTTTTTTAATTATTATTACGGCAATAGTGATTGATTTCGATCAATAATCTACATTCTAACAATAAAAGATTATATTTTATGTTTTTTTAAATTTACATGATTAAGACAGATCCTAACATTACATACTTTTTTTTTTTTTGATATTCCACTCAATTGCAAAAACTCCTGTTTTAAAAAGACATCAGTGTATCCATTGACTTAACATGATCAGGAAGGGTCCATGAAGACTTAAACATTAATATAAGTATCAAATTAGGGCGACATTTTCCAAGTAAAATTGTCTACCTTACTACTGAAAGTTTACGCAGTGGAATTATCTTGCTTTTAAAACTAACACTAAACTGAACCCATAAACACAAATAAATCATAGTTATAGAGAAATGAGTACAAAAATAAATAAATATATATATAAATATATATATATATATATATATATATATATATATATATATATATATATATATATTAGTTTTAGTTATATATATATATATATATATATATATATATATATATATATATATTAGTTTTAGTTATATATATATATATATATATATATATATATATATATATATATATATATATATATATATATATATATATAACTAAAACGGTAGATCAATTGGTTCTTTCGTTTCATCTTTGGGATCCCGAGAGACGCCCTTGTCACCTTATATTATGAAGAGTTGAAGTGCCTTACCAAGTTGTCCAATCCCGTCGACCATCATACATTTCCGATCTTCAATTTAAAACCTCGGTGCACTCCCGTTACACCCGTTCTCGGCTCTCAGACCTATATACACCATCCCACCGAACAACTGCTTTTGATTGAGTTTTCCTTATCCGATCCTCGTCCCTTTGGAACTCTATACCTTCCTCCATTCGTCGTTCCATTAATCTTTCAACCTTCAAATCCCGTATATTCAATCACCTTATATCCTTACAATACCAAAAAAATCGGAAATAACATACTCAGTTTTGAGATTAAAACTTTCTAACTAATAAATGAATGATGTGTTTTTATTTATATATAAGTATATTTATATCATTATTTATATTATATTTATATCATTGACGCTCAACTCATTCAGATGTTAGATAGATGGTTTTTAAAACCAAGTTACCATAGTTGATATCGTTTGTATTTTTGTTTCATTATCTACTTTGTTTGTTTCTACTTTACATTGTAATTTGCATACATATGTAATTATCTATTGTTTCTCTCTCTATAATTATTTTAATCTTATTTTCTGTTATTTTTTATTTCTTGTACTCTTTTTTTTTTCTTTAAATATTATCACTGCAGGTAATTCGTAATTTTTTCTCATTAATTCATTCTCATTTGTCAATTTTATTGTGTTAATTAATTAAATGCAATCACGGTTTACTCTAGACATAATAATACCCTCTAGAAACCTGTTTTGTTATATATATATATATATATATATATATATATATATATATATATATAATTAATTACTTTATATTTTACGTAATGTCTATTAAATATTATATCAGATTTGATTAATAATTAGGCCCATTTACAATTATAAAAATAATTTTATGCATTGTTTACCCTTGTTAACCCTATTCATATTTTGCTAACCCTAGTCCTCTATTGCTCATCACTATAAATTCGATTTTATTGTAATTTTCTGCAAAATATTTTTCATACATAAGTGTTTATACAAAATCATTGTTTCTTCTCTTTCAATCGTATAGTGCAAACAATAGTGTATACAAGCCCAAAGTGAAATACTAAGAATACCAAGATGTATTAATTATTACAAAGTGATCAAATGGAAGAATACTCGATCACATATCCGATCATACATGTTTTGAATTCGAGTTTAAAATTGAAATATACTATTTAAGTTAACATTAATCTAAATTACCCAACTTCGCAAAATGTCTATGTACATATAAAAAGCTAAACTAAAAACCATTTGTTCCAGGATAATTACCGATTATGAGTATTCGGATTATTTTGTTTAATTTATGAGCCTCTTTTATTGAAACAACATAATAATTACAATACTATAAATATATACACTTTAAGTATTCGAATGAACATTGTCTCCTCCTTAAGCAATCGGATAAATTTAGTGTAATTGAGAAAAGAAATTACTGCATAAAAGGCAAGTAAGTCTATAGGCGTTTAGCTCAAAATCAATTAGACCAATATTATGAAAGATAAGTATTGTGTAGTAGTCTATAAGAGCTTAGTGTCCAAAAGCGTGATATCTCCCAATAAGCTTTTATATCAAATTACTCCAACTTTTTTTTTTCCCCCAATAGGGAAGGTACGGTGTATCCCTGCGTCAGGAACTCAGTACTACAATTACTCCAACTTCAACATCATCAACGATAGGTTAATTTTTATCTATACTTTCGCGATAAAATAATAAAAGATCAGAAAAATATCATTGCTTCCAGCCAATGTTAAAATATTTATATATCGCAGAACAAGGCAACAAAGTAATAATAATAAGAAGAAGAAACACTTCAACAATATTTATTTATTGGGGTTTTGCAAAAAAAAGTTAAAATATCAATCAATACTCGGTTACGTTTAGAAGTATTGATAGGCAACGTTTGAGTGAAAGTATTTCTAAACTCCATTGTCAATAATTTCCTTATTAGTTATCGAACAGGAGAAAAATACAGCGAGCATTCCTCACCGCTCACAGCAGCTCCAATCATTGCATTCAGACCAGACAAATAGAGCAAAAGCCCCGGAATAGAAATAGTTTCAGCTGCCATCATGAATGCAATGTATCAGTCAAACGTTAGAGATTAACTAGCGAATTTCAGGGATTACTTCTCTCTAAAAAATGGTATATTGGCTTCACTGGCAAAACAATTATCTCAGAGATTAATAATATCCTTTGATCTGAATAATATTTAAATAATAACATGGGATGCCACCCTGAAATCGTTACACTAGAAATATAATAATAATAATATAATAATTCTACTTCATTAGTGAATAAGAAATGTACGAGGTGTGGCTATTAAATAACGCGAATGACGTTGCAATAAAATTTATTTTTATTTTATACATAATTACTTACTATCACCTTCAATATACACCCTTCTCTATCCCTACAACGCTCCATGCGAATTTTCCATTGTTGGAAACAGTGCTGGAAGTCATCTTCTGTCAGCTCCTTCAGGACGCGTGCCGCTTTCTCTTATACAGCTTCCACGGACTCAAATCTCGTCCCTTTTAATGAAAATTTCACCTTAGGGAAATGATATAAGTCACATGGTGCAATATCTGGTGAATAAGTTGGATGTTCTGGCATTAGGATGCTGTACTGGAATAGGAACCTCTTGACAGATAACGCGGAATGAGCTGGCGCATTGTCTTGGTGGAGAAGCCATGATATGTCCTTCCACATTTCGGGTCGTTTTTTCCTTACTCTTTCACGTAGTTTTGCAACTTCCTCAAGGTAGTAGTAATCATTAATTGTTTGACCTTGAGAACCCAGTGAAGGTACACAACCCCATGAATATCGAAAAAAACAATCATCATTGCTTTAAATTTTGACTTGCTGATTCTAGCATTTTTGGCTCTTGGTGAAGTTGGGGTCTTCCAGTGCATGGATTGGCGCTTCGTTTCCGGATCATAAGTAAAAAACCACGTTTCATCACATGTTATTACCCTTTCCAATAAATTTGGGTCATTTTCAATGGCATACAAAGTGCCAGTCCAAACATTTTTGCGAGCTGCTTGTTGTTCAAACGTGAGAATTTTAGGCACCATTTTGGCACATACTTTTCGCATGTTAAAATTGTCATGTAAAATTTGCCGTACACATTCTTTATCAATGCCTACAGTTTCAGCAATTGCACGAATACTTAATCGACGGTCATACCGAATCAAATTACCGACTTTTTCAACATTGTCATCCGTTTTTGACGTTGAAGGGCGACCTGTCCGCGAATTATCATCAGCGTCTTCTCGGCCATGTTTAAAACGCTTAAACCATTAAAAAACACGTTCCCGCTATAAACATTCACTGCCATACACTTATTTCAGTAAATTATAAGTTTCAGTAGCTGTTTTTCCAAGTTTGAAGTGAAATTTCTATTATTGTATTAACCATTTTATCCGACAAAACAGAAAAGCAACACTAACGCGAACGTAGGCTCTGACTAAACGGTATTGTTTACAGAAGCGAGAATAATTGCATACTAAAGAGAAAGCTTCACACTAAACAGCTGTCAGTCAATGGCGGTTGGCGCATGCGTACTTGCTCCGCAGCAACGTCAGTCTCGTTATTTAATAGCCACACCTCGTATATCTGTCTTCTCCAAAGGTTGACAGACTAGGAGTTGTGTAGTAAATAGATATCCTTTTTCATTTATGATAATTGTATAACATTATATCTATTATCTGCTGATCATAGATACAAGTGGAGTTATATATCTACTTACAAAGAAGGAAATGGGAACCGTTTCGTTAGATGTGACTGCCTACATCTTAAGCATCTTAAGGTATCCTTTGCCCTCAGGTACAGATCCTAATAGACAATTAAGCTACCTGCTCAGTCACCCTTAACCTGTTTTAGAAACTTCTAACTTCAAATAGTGTTAAATATAGTAGTCAAACCGATGCATTAATATTCATTTCAGAGATCAAATACAGAGACAATTTTTTAAACTGAAATAAGGGGATGTTTAGCCCTTTCCGTAGCTGAATTAGTAATTACAGATTATGAGTTGATGAATGTTGATTAATATGATTAGACTAATTAACCGAACCATCCCCGGAGCAGATTGGGACGGCAATAATAGCCTCCAAGATAATTACAATTGACGATTTAATTAATTCAAACACCGGATGAATTTAATCCACGTCTGGTGCAAGGAAGTTCAGTCAAACCAATAAAAACAGAATCGCCGTTCAGTTCCAACTAAAATTGAACTGGTCAAAAATGTTTAAAAAAGTGACTACAAATAAATAATTTCTACCAATAATGATGGGATAGCATCACTACACTGTTAGGAGTACAGAAGACTCCACCAATTAAGGCGATTTTCTTCCGATTTCAATTAATAAGTAATCGCATATTTCATGAACTGTTCATCCATACCGAAATCTTCATCTGCCATGAAAAAGAACCTACTATTTTTTCTTTTTTAGAACATGGTCAATGATCAAAGACGTAGTATTGTAGATAGTTCCCATTTTTAAACCCGCTTACTTAAAAAAAATATCATACTTTATTTTATTTTAGTAGTTACTAATTTTAAATATTTATATTTGAAAAGAAAAGATATGTCCAGGACCGGGACTCGAACCCGGGTCTTCCAGATCACTAGTCTGGGACTCTACCATTTGAGCTATCCTGGGCCCTAATGAAGCACGCTTCTCGGTCGTGGCCATATCTCTTCTTTTCACTGATCCTAAATCCCCGCGTAGGGAGAGGAGTGGCTCAGTGGTAGAGTACTTAGTTGCCATGCCGGAAATCCTGGTTCAAATCCCGCTGCAGGCCATGATTTTTATTTAATATGTTTGCAGCGGGAGATGGATCATATAGGATCTAGGACCCTCCTGGGGCCCACCCAGCGTCTATAAAATATTATAAAAATAGGGTACCCATAATAAGGGGGAAAAATCTGGCGGTTGAGCGTGACCTAGGACAAGTCACCTCCTTGCAGAACCGTTGTCCATGAAACAGGACAGTCTCTACCATGTATTGAACCCCAGACCCTTCATGGGTTGTAGTGGTACAGGTTTTTTTTAAATCCCCGCGTGCTCGTATTTTTGCGAATTATACGAGGGGAAGAATGTTCTTTGAACATTATTTTAATTTGGATCTAGTTGACTTTTCGTCATTATAATTTTTTATATATTATATATGTATACACATATATATATATATATATATATATATATATATATATATATATATATATATATATATATATATATATATATGTATACATATCATTTTTTTTTTTTTTATTCTGAGTTTTTCTCCTGGAAGGGACTGGTGGCATCTCTACTCTTTGTATTATTTGATTTGTTGCTTTATTGACAACCCAATTGGACCAGCGTTAGCGTCGCTAATCCCTAAAATGATAGGTAGATAAATAATATGGGATATTATCACCTATAACCTACCTGCAGTCAGACTACAATTGTCATAGATCCATTTCACTCATACGGTTCATTCGTTTTAAACATATAATGTTGAAAATACGTGATAGTGAACCATATTGTCTGAAATATGTCAATCAATGATGGAATCAATGACGCATGCAGCTTTGGGGGCTTCGTCAGCTTGACAACTGCCTGTATATCTGGATGAATTTAAATATAAACAAGTAGAAATACACAGTTGGTTTGATACAGTATCAATATAAGTATGGCTTAGAAGCCTATCTATCTAGAGATGTGAGTTATTAAAAGTTCTGAGCAATCATAAGATACTTCCAGGATCAAAAAGGCATCAGTCATTACAATACCGCCAAAAATGTTCTCTCAAGCCTTATTTGTAAATTATTGAATGTTTCATAGTCACGAAGCATGCAGATGTAGCCTCTATATCATCTTTTAGATATATCAGTCAATACAGGATCTGTTTTTTAAAATAATCATACACTTTTTTCAGCTTGCTAATTGAAATGATTGATTTCTACGTTGGCGGTTAATGGAATATTATTCGATGAATAAGTAGAATTCGGTCGGGGTGCAGCCAATAAAATTTAACACAATAAATATCAATTATTATTTATTGTTTTTGTACACGCTCAGTAAATGAATGGAATATTTTATTTATTTTCAATCAGAATAGTTTTGTTTGTAACTGGTTGAAAGATTTAAGTTTTAATTTGTTGGACGAGAGAAACATCGCATAGTGTATCATTTTTATCTGTACCATAGGTTTAAAAGATCAGATGTGGCTCTGACCACATCAAAGGTCAGAGCCACAAGTGAAATAGGATTAACTATTGACAACATCTGAATACCTCATCTTTTTTTCCACCACTCAGGGGAGCTAGCCTCTGACTTCAGGTGAGGATACATCGAGAGAAAATTTTCTCCACACAATAGCCGATTGTGATTTGTTTTGTGCCGCCGGCACATCGCCAGTGATGCTCATTGGGAGTATTCACTGCACCGACGATCGCCGATCGTATTTGTTCTTATGCCGTATTTACACTAAAGGCCTTGAACTTAAGGAGTAGACGTCGAAGAGAATTTTTTTCTGTAATTTATGGACATATAATTCTATTATTTTTGTTTGTATTAAATTAAAATTAATAGTTAATTTATTTCTTCATTTTTATTAACAAAAGCTCATGTGTGGCTCTGATTTGTGTACAATATAAGTTTTATAGGATTAACTATTGACAACATCTGAAATATGAGGCCTGGATAGCAATAATTTATTATTAAGTTGTATATTTCAGTGCTCTGTATATTTCATTAACCGTATGTTGGTTTTTTTGTTTGGTTTTTTGCATATGTAATTCTCTCGTTCATTAAATTTAATTTTTGTTCATTTCAATATCTCTTTAATTTTCTCTTCTTTTTTTTCTAATACCATTTTTATTTTATTTTATTTTATTAGTGCTCAAATTACCGGCAATTGAATAGGGGTTGCAGACTTAAGCGGCCTACACAAGGTCAGTTTGTTTTGTTCATTTCTAACTGTCACTTCTAACTGAAATCAACATTCGCATCCACACGCCCACTACAGTGTGTCAGTTCAATGTGCTACACCTTGGAAGCTCCAGTGTTTTGTGTTATGTATTTAACGTATTAAACACTGACAGGAATAACAGCTAGTCGTAGTACCACAATTTCGGTTGGTAAACGTCATCCGCACCCATACCGCTCACCAACCTCCCTTCCGACAGGCACTTCTTAAACTGTTGATTTTCCTCGTTACTACCGATTTGTTTGCGAGGGGATCGATCTCTTTAGCCTTTTCAACAATAATTTTATAAGATTCCTCTCGTTTTTGTTCGTTATGATAGTCCTTTGAAATCACTTTCCACAAACATTCCTCCCCTCTGAACAGTTCTATAAATTCTAAAAGAAAATCTTTGCCCCAATTAACCATATTGTCACTCAGAAATAACATACACACAAAACCAAGGAGTACAGACGAGGTCTGGAAAAGCGATTGAAAGGGTGATGTCTATCCAAACGACACCTGTACGCACGCTCAGATAACTAATGTGACCAACTGAACTGACGCGACGGTACACACGATCACTTCGGACTGTCGTCAGTACGGTGTGTCACGCTGAAATGATGAATTTTCATCAGCCCATCAGTCCACTTTTACAATGTGAGCTCACATCAATTTAGCTTACACACGGTCAGTTCGGTGTAGGGCGCTTTAAACCCGTTATTTTTTCCTGTACGGTGTCGCTCGCCCTAACAGTATTCCAAAATGAACTTATTATGATGTTTGATTTCACTGGCCGAGCCACCTCGTGAAATACAGTTGATTGAATTATAGATACTTATATAGACTAATTAATAGTTAAGAGAATGTTTTCCTCAATTAATATATTATAAATATAAATATTAATACTTGTATTCAATTAAAATTAATATATGAACAGGTATATTTAGCCAGAGTTACAACAAAACCCTAACTGGCGAGCACTTCTATTTTTACAACTTGTTTAATTTTAATAATTTGGCGCCTGATATCAAAGGGACGTCCTCTTTTTTATTAACGAAGCATTATCAATTCCTTGTATTTAGTTTTTATTTACAATATCGAGAAGTATAGATATCAATGTAAGGTTATGTATGAGTGTTATTATATGATATATACCACACTTTTTACGCTTTAGGGGAAAACACGATATACTTAGCTGAATAATACTTCTGCATAATGACGTAATAAAGCTTTAAGACAAATTAATAATATTATAAGGACTATATTAATAACATTAATTCGAGGCTATAGCAATAATAATTGGCGAGACCGACAGAGTTGGGATGGACCACTAATTGGGGGACATCTTGCCCGCTGGCCCTGACTTGCTCAGATCCTAACGAGACCCTCTAATGATAACCTTTGGGGTCGCGAGGCCAGTCATGCCATTTAAGCTCATTTTATGCGGTCAAATATATAAAGATATAAAATATTTATTTATTCGGATATATAATTATTTATAGTCAATAATAATAATTATTGAGGAGCTTTATAGCTGAGGAGAGTTTTTTTTTTTAATAACACTCTAAATGGTCGATTAAATAATAATTATTATAATTACTATTAGTTAATCTGTTAAGAGCCCTGAGATGGGCCCTATAGGAACTGGAGACCCTCTGGGGCTTAACTAGCTTCCTTAATTAGAGGAAAAACCTGGCGGTTTAGCGTAATCAAGGACAAATCTCCTCCCTGCCGTTGTCCTAGAAACAAGTCTCTATCATGTACAGATCCCAAGACCCTTCATGGGCTGCAGTAGTAAAGGTTTTTATTTTAAATGCTCGAAATTCTTTTCTTTTTATTATCTTTGATACTTCTGAAAAATATTGAATTTGAATAAAAGCAATGTTATCTTTTGGTAAATCAATATTTTAAATTCTATGCTTTACTACCCCTAACCTAATAAAGTTCAAAAATACCTACTTCATATAATCATGCAAGTACCCAGAGGAGTCGTCCTTAGTGTATCCAATGCTGATAAAATATAGAATTGTTAATTCTACTTCTTGACATCCTATATTTCTAAACCAGGTAATTTGATACAATCTTCACGGAAGTAAACTAACTCCTTCAGATATAAAAAGTACTAAATTTTGAGGAAAACGACAATTTTAAAAACTTCATAATTTAAAAATCAAACACGAATTTGAGATTATTAAGAAGTAATATGAGTACAAATAAAAGGCCACAAGCCATTCTTTATAGGTCAAATTTTTTATTTCCAAAATTCTAATTAGTTGATATTTAATAGTTATCGATTTTGCAGTAAGTTTTCACTATGAATAAGGGAAGGAGAACAGTATAAAAAAGGAAAATAGTCACACAAAAAAACTAAGGTTGGGCTATTGCAGGATACTGAACCCAAGACCATTCATAGATCGTAATAGTACTTTTTTTTTCAAAACGCATTGGTGGAAGCAACAATAACAATTACGAAAAAAATGAACAGAAAACCCTGTAATGTTAGAAAAAGATTCTTCAAGCCTGTTTGATGAACTCTATTCTTTATATTCTATGCCAGAGCAATCCAAGCCCGGTAAAGGTTGCATCAACTACATATTAAGTTATAAATATGAAAAATGAAGACTAAATATTAAATACGAACAATCAGAGCACTACCGCATTTCATAGGAAGAGATAACATTAAAACCAAGCTCAAACATACGAGATAAACCTTCATTAGTGTAGGCAGCACTCTTCATTATGTTTACTTACATCAGCAAAATCAGCTATTATTTAGACTATTGTAATATTAAATAGGGCTCTGATAAGTGAATATATATATGCTGTGATTAAATCAATATCAATTAGTAATTTAACCCATAGATTCGTATCAGTAAAATCTGAATTTTCGTTAATGATATTCTTTGGTATGTATTATGAAAACATTACTTTCTATCTGAACGGTACACGACAAGAGTATTGCAATATTGTTAGAATTTACGTCAGTTGATATAATAACCATTTTGAAGCTAATTACTTACATTAATGCCACAAAGAGAATGCAATATATATTAAACATTATAACTATTAGGAAAGATCTTACGCCCTTATTGATTCGATAACTAAGTTCGTTTACCTTCGAAATTCGATAGTAATACAAAATTTCATGCAAATTTTAAGTACCTCAGTACAAATAAGTAATGGGTCATCAAATAGTTTTATTAAATGACCTGAATCAGATAAATTACAGCGTTCCTGGAAAAGATAAAAAAACAATATTAGTATGCAACAAAAAATTAACAATGAGTAAAAAAAAAATGGATTATCTTCGACACTAAATTTTGTTTTAGGAAATGTATAGTAGAAAAACTGATTTTTAAAGTGGTATGCTCCTAAAAAAAGTATACATGATACAATAAGAACAAAATTAATAATTAATAAAATGCTAGACTACACAAAAGGACGTTATTATAAACCAATTATTATAAATTTACCGAATGATAATTTGTTCTTCTATACCTTTGTTAATCTCTAGGATGTTGTTAATGAATAGAAAACAAATGGTCGATATACGCAAGGAATCAATTTCTTACCGCCCGAAAAATACAGCACCATTTGCGATAATTCTAACGGATGATGGAACTCTATGGATCTTAAACTGAAGGAGCTAAAGACTTTAATAAAATATAAAGCCGGGATAGAGATTTCAATAGGAGAAACTCCAATTAATCATCTGAGTCATTGAATAATAATTTAAAATAATATTTTACGCATTATGCATGTTTCATGAATTAAACTTTGAAATTGACTCTATTTTAACACCTTCCTAGATATGTAATAATGGAAATTATTTTCAGAGTCAGATAGTAGCTGCATTATACTGAAGATTTACACAGACATATAATCTGTATTTCAACATGGCATCTTCAGACTTGCATATGTTCTTTGTTAAGTTGCAACTGGAATTTCAGAAATTTTCAGTAGTATCAAGCGAAATACTCCTGGAAACTAAGAAATTATAACATTATTTATTATTATTTTCACTTGTTTTTTTTCTCAGCATTGCTGGTTGATATGTCTTAACCGGACCATGGTCAAGGTCAAGCTTAATCGTCTTATTTATCGATATTTAGAAATTTCCGTACAATACTAGCAGTTCCCAACAACACTGCTTTTTGTAGTATTTCAACTTCCTTGTTGAATTCAAGGATTTTCAAGGATCTTATTGTTTCCTCTGGGATAAGTCCATTCGTAGACACTACAATTGGCAGTACTTCAATCACCAGCCCACAAAGATGCTTCAACTCTTCGCTAAGCTCCTGATATTTCCGAATTTTTTCTCCTATTTTTTATGCACGTTATCGTCGGAAGGAACTCCTATCTCAATAATCTGTCCTTTCTTTTGTCAATAATCTTGCCCTTTCTCTTATCATCATATTATTATTATTATTTATTTTATTTATGTTATATATTTATTTGTTTTATTTTAGGACGGCACTGAAGATAAGGTGGTCATGAATTGGAGTAATGTTCGACCACTGTTGAGAAATCTTTGTAGCTTTTGGTGAGAGATGTAATATTCAGAATAATTTTTATAAGACCTTATTGATTTTTCGTTCCTAATGATTGCAAGGAATCAATCCGCCTACCCTATGGTGGATAGGAAAGGAGAAGTAAATAGCATTTACAATTAAAAAGCGTAGGATTTAATATCTCGGTAAGATAATGAGATATGACAGCTACCGACTACTACGACTAATAGTCCACGTTAAGTTAGAGAGCAAAGGCGGACCCGGAAGAAGAAGACAATGGTTGCTCCACAACTTACCAGTGATGTGGACTGACATCACTATAATTATTTATAAATGTGGAAAAAATAATTAAAATCGCTGTGATTGTAGACAACGTTTGTAACGGAAAGGGCACATGAAGAAGAAGAATGGTTCTTAAAAAGCGACCTTCACCCCGTCTTTCCACTTTTGTCTTGGTTTTTATCTCCCTCTCTTGCCCTTCATTCTAGCATTATATACACAGTTTGCGATGCCGCTTGGCTCCACACGTAACAGATGTCCAAGCTATCTGAGCCAGTTTCGCTTGCAATCATTATGAATTATAAAATTCATTATTCCAAAAATACTTTATATGATCAATGGTCATTTACATGAAAATCATATGATTTCTCCCTTTATTATCCATCTTAACGAAATAGATACAACCACTTAACCACCTTCTTTTACTGAAGATGCCGCCACCTTTAACCATAACTCCTCCCAACCTCAAGGCTAAGTCTTCAGCTCTTTCTCCTACATTACAAATAAGGCGAAGAGCCTTCCTCGGCTATTGGAGGTAGCTCTGGAAGTAAATCCATACTGACCGGTGATTTATTCAACAAGAGTTTCCTAACTGGACCCTTGTAGCCGAGGGGAGAGGACACGGCCCTGATTGCCTCGCCAAGCGGCCTGATAAAATATTTCTATAGATTTCCAACTCCTGTTGGAGCCAGTAAAATTTCGGGCTAAGTCAATTTCCAAAACCCGATATTCTAGTGTTGGATCAGCCTAAAATTCTATAAGAAAAATATAACCAAAAAGTGAAATTCCAAACTGTTATTTGATACGGAAGGTAATTACTAAGAAATTAACATAATGAAAATAGTAGTATTTTTAAAATTACCAGATGTCATACATTTTTTTTTGTATGATTGCAATATCAATTTCTCTAACAATATGAATGAAATCCAAATATGTTTATTATAGGGCGTCCGTGGTTTATTGGTTAGTATAACAACCTATTATGCTCAAGATCCGCGAGTTCACATCCCGGCAGGGTTTTTTTTTTTTTGGAGTAAAAAATTCTTGATTATGCCGTTTTCTGGAAAGACCGTAAAATAGGGGTCCTGAGCCAGTGCGGTGTTAGGTACTCGTTAAAGATTTTTTTTTTTTTTTTTTATTATTTATTTATTGATATTTACAACTATATTACAATAATATAACAAGTAAATTGGCTGAGTGATACATAATGATATGATATAATGACATGTAGAGAAACTACCCACTGGTAGTACTCAAATCGCATGTTCAACTAAGAAGGTCACGTGGCCATCTTCTTCTCAGACGCCTCGGAGGATTATCGGGAATTGAAGAGGAAGCTAAGTTTGAAACTAGAGGGTTTGAGTGGAAATGAAGTTTGTTATGAAAGGATAGATACCGGGTTCGGGCCAAATCAGCAACAAATGGGACATTAAGGTCGTTATGGATGACTATATTCTTAACAAAATAAGGAGCGTTGAGGATTTTACGAAGGATTTTGGATTGTAGGGATTGGATACGAGAAGAATTTGATGGCTTAGTGGAGCCCCAAAGCTCTACTCCGTAAGTCCAAATAGGTCGTATGATGGTCATGTAGATGAGTCTTTTGTAATTAACTGGGAGCTTAGAGCGTTTGTCTAGTAAGTGTTGAAGTAGCCTGAAACGTCGAGCGGTTTCTTGTCTTTTCAGTCTTGTATGAGGATTCCAGGTTAATCGTTTGTCGAGATGCAACCCTAAGTATCGGATCTGTTCTACAGGCACAAGTGGGATATTATTAAAGGATACTGAAGGGCAGGAAGTCATTGGTTTACGACGTAAGGTAAAAGTGATTTGATGGGATTTTTGAGAATTTATTTTAATTCTCCAGTTCTGGCACCATTCTTCAAGATCAGTGATATGGGATTGGAGGCTTTGGGATACAATAACTGGATTGGTATTGACTGATAATACACATGTATCATCAGCATATGTGGTAAGGATAGTATTAGGATGAGTTGGGATGTCAGCTGTATAAACTGTATAAAGGATTGGGCCAAGGATACTACCTTGAGGAACACCAGCAGATTGGGAAAAGAGGGATGAATAGACATTATTATGGTTTACTTGGAAAGTTCTGTTTGTGAGATAGGATTGAAGGATGAGAAAGTAGGTAGGTGGTAGAAATTGACGGAGTTTATAGAGCAATCCCGGATACCAGACTCGGTCGAAGGCCTGTTCCACGTCAAGAAAGACGCCCGAACAATATGATCCACGTTCTAATGCAGAGGAGACTACATCCACCACACGATGACATTGCTGAATAGTGGAGTGGGATGCTCGGAATCCAAACTGGTGATCTGGAATTATGTGATTTGCATCAAGGATGGGGTGCAATCGTTTGAGGATGAGTTTTTCGAGGATTTTACCCATACAAGGTAGAAGAGCGATAGGACGGTAAGAGGAAGGGTATTCTGGTTTTTTTTTTAGGCTTGGGTATCATTTTTACAATGGATAGTTTCCAGAGGTCAGGAAAATATGTGGAGCGGAGTACAGCATTATATATATAGGTAAGGAATAGAATGGCTTTTCTAGGAAGGTGTTTTAAGATATGAATTGTGATGAGGTCGTGCCCAGGAGCTTTGCGGGAAGGTAATCTGTGTATAATGTTGGATATTTCTGTAGGATGGAAGGCTTTGGGTGGGAGGGACATTTGGAGGGGAACATCTAACGCTTCTTTTATATGTTCAATGTGAGTTGGGTTAATGATATCAGGATGTGGATGAAAGATTTTGGAAAGGTACTGACCAAATAACTGTGATTTTTCTCCGTCAGTTCTTGTCCAGTTATTTGATTCAGTAAGGAGTGGATGATTAAATTCTTTGAACTTTAGGAGTTTTTTAGTGGTCATCCATAATGTTTTGTCGGTGATGGTAAGATTTTCAGTCCAGGTAATTAAATTTTGAATTTTGAATTTCTTGATTTCTGCTTTTAGTTTGTTAGTTAATTTTGTATAGATAGTTTTATCTGCTGGGTATCGAGTTCTATGCCACTTCGATCTTGCTCTGCGTTTTTCTCTTAATAAGATTCGAATATGCTGTGGCAAATCAGTCTGTTGATAGTTAATAATTGTATGATTTGTGATGTTATCATGTAAACTGCTTCTGATTGAAGTTGTAAGTTTCTCTATGGCTGTATCAATGTCTTGTTTTGTCTTCAGTGAAATTTTTAAGTCCAGTTTGTCCTCCAAGTCATAACAAAAATCATCCCAGTTGACACGTCCTGTAATCAGTGTGGGAGGGGAAGGCTTGGGAGCAAAACTTGAGTGTAAGAAAAGGAGGACTGGACTATGATCTGATGACAGGTCGTCCAAGGATTCAATGTTGGCATGTGCGGGGGAAATTTGGGATGTAACAAATATGTCAAGGATGTCGGGACGTTTTTTGAGGGATGTAGGCCAATAAGTAGGATTTTTTGGGGCAAGGATTGAGTAGCTTTTTGAGGATGTGATGGAAGATAGAATATTTCCACGGGAGTTGGATGTTCGACAACCCCATCGTTGGTGTTTAGCATTGTAGTCTCCTCCAGCAATGAAGCGCGGTCCAAATGATAGGAATAAGGAATCTAAAAGGTTATGGGAAATGGAACTACCGGGAGCACAGTATACAGCTGAAAGTGTGAAATGGAATGGACGAGTCGTAATGTTTACAGAGGTTGATTGGATAGCATCAGTTGGAATGGAAGGAATCAAGGAATGGGATATATTTTTATGAATGAGAACACAAGATCCGGCATGTGAAGTGTTATCTGGGTGGTCTGATCTGTAAGTGATGTAGTCACGTATGTAGAATAGTGAGCGGTGTGTGAAATGTGTTTCAGTCAGTAAAGCAATATCAATTTGTTTGTCATGTAGAAATATGTCAAGTTCGTCACGGTGATTATTCAGTCCATTAGCATTCCACAATAGGACAACTAGGGGTTTTATGCTCATTGTGGACGATTAAGTGGGAATTCTGTTAGGATTCTTGTCAATAGGATGATCAGCGGTTTTATGGTTTCTTGAAGATCTTTAAGGAATGATGTTAGGATTGAATTAATGTCGTTGGGGTTTTGCATTTGGATAGGATATAGATCTGTAGGTTGGGGTGGATAATTTACATAAATAGGGGCGTTGGTTGGGGGTTGAGCCTGAGGTACTGGTTCTGTTTTCAACGTGTGTTGAACTAGGGAAGGGACAGGATTCGGATGTTGTGGTGGAAGATTGACTCTTAAGTTTTGAGGGTGGAGAGATATTTGCTGACGTGGAGTTTGGACTTTAGGATTGGGTCGAGCATCTCGGGTTAAAGATTAATATCCAAATTATAACTGTATAGGCAAAATTTAGGACTACCACTTTAATATCATCCGATTAGCCATTGCTATGTATAGTTACGTTGATTGAATAAAAAAAAAAATATTAATAGGAAATATTAATACTAATTGTATTTTTTTTGTTGAGTTTTCAAATATTTGTTAATACTTTATTTATATTATTTTATATACTAATTTTATTTAGGAAGGTATTCCTTTTGATTATTCTTATCATTTATGTATACATGTATATTTTGCAGCATTTGACTACATATTATTAAGGAGAAAATAGGAAGAAATTACTTCGATCCTTTCTAATAAAAAAAAATTTGTGCAGGGAGGTGATTTATCAGTGATCACGCTCAATCCCCAGGTTTTCCCCCAATTAAGAGTACCAACTTTATAGAAGCTGGGTTACACTCAGAAGGGCCTGCAGATCCCACATACTCCATTCGTTAAAGATTAAATATTTTACTGTCATAGCCGGGTTTGAACCCGGGACTATTAGCAAAGCAACCCAGCGCTCTATAAACCGAGTAAACCCGGTTATAGGGTCTTGGTGTAGTGATTATCATTACAACCTTCTATGTCCACGATAGCGAGTTCGCAGACCAGCAAGTGACCATAAGATTTTTTAAAAGAGAGTGAACATGACGTTCTCTTACAGAGAATACCTAAAAGTGCCATCCCGAGCCAGTGCAGTGTCAAGTACTCGTTAATGAGATCCATATCCTTACTATACCTGATAGAAATAAGCAAATTTTAGGAATCCCACTATAGTATCGTCCGATAAGTTTATCCTACTACAGCTGATTGGACGATGCTACAGTGGGAGTCCTGAAATTTTCCTATCTCTATCAGGTATAGTTGAATAAAAAAATAATTAAAATATAAATTAAATATTAAATGCACTTGCACTAAACGTTTAAGGAATCACGCACTACGCTACAAACTGATTATTCGCAGAATTGGAGACCTGATTGTTGACTAACTCTATATAATTAGCCGCGTTATCTATCATTGCCAAACTGTGGAATTAATTAAAGGCCATTAAAACTGTGATTATTGATAGTCGTAAATCTCGCGGACAATGCTCCCTCCCCCGCCCGCTATATTTTACGGCTGCCATAATGCAGAGGTCTGCTTCGGATATCTTTAATAAAGCCATTAGCTTTAAAAATAGACTTCAACTTCCCCCATCGCTTAAGTAATGTTGTTGCAGTAATTCATGCACCAAGTAATGAAATTAGAGCTTTGCTCGAGTCATAATTTCAGGCTTCGTGGTGGAGATTTAAATGAAGAGGACGATAAACACTTCAAGGGAAGTGATAAAGTAAATTACTCGGGGCATTCATAGTAATTACAACCAGATATATATACAGCGGGAGGAAAAGTATTCGCACATCCTGTTCTTTTCTTTATATAATGATTTGAGATATAAAGGACAATCGTTTATTTATTTCCCTTGCTTTGTATCTACATCTCAAGTGCCCCCCATCTTTTTTTTTCCACCACATAGATACCTTGATGCATATATAATTTAACTGTATTATATATTTACCATATATAATATTTATAGTCTGTATTTTGCATATTTAGCTCTGAAGAAGAAATGCAATGTGGGTCGAAACGGTGGTTATATAATAAACAGTTCTCCCCACTTAAGAGAAATTTTTTTACGTCCGCCCGGAACATTTTCTTCCACACACAGATATGTATATATGAGGTCAATTGTAATATTGGATATTATTATTATCCAAGATAAAGGACATCCTTTGAATTTATCCAATAAAAAGTACAATTAAAACTTATTAAATAATAATATACATTCTTAATATTTTTTTTTTTCATTTGCACTTACGCATTTGCGCATCCAGCAAATTTGATATAAGCCTTTGTTTTTTCTCATTGCTTTGCAGGAACATCATGTTTTGGAAATGATCAGTAGCTGTTGGACAGGCCATAGTGTTTTTAATCTTTTCCTATCAAGCACGGGTAACAGGGAGTAGGAGAGGGGAAGAACAAGTGGATTTTAGTGATTCTTTGTCGTTGAGTGGAAAGTTGTGTATTTGTTGTGAATATATTATTTAATAGTGGGAATGTCCATGGTGTTGAGTATTAAAAATTTTTCCTAGAATTTTGGGCTGTGTTGTTTGTATCTAGTGTACATGGGCGTGTTTTGCTGAACGCTAAAGTTCTGATCCATATGCCCCAATAGGTCTTAGTATTGCTATGTTTTATAGTCTTAAATATATTTCAAATAATCTAATTGGTTTTGGGATGCCAGAGTAATCATTTAATATAATTACTCAAATTATTATTTATAACTTTAGTCTTAATTGGATTCCTTTCCAGAGGTCTGTTGTATGTTTTCTACTTATATAAACCTTCAATACATTATTCATAAATGTATAGTGCATCTGGGTTAAGTAAGCACCAAAAGAATTATAATAAATATACTTTATTCATACAAATTGGAAGACGATTAATGATTCAATATATACATTGAGAAGTAAATTTAATGATTCAGATGTAATAGAGAATAGTCATAAAATACATAACAGAACTTAAATTACGACTTATCTGTGAAACAGGGGTAGATTACGTCTATAGGTAGTTCTTCGGCCTGGCCGCCTCCGGATCTTCTGCGTCCAGCATCGTTCGTCGGCCTCCGTCTTCCGCGTCGTCGCTCCTTCCACTTCGGGATCCGTTCAGTGTCGTTTCAAAGGAGGAGTTTTGGACCCCCCTTTTGGTATTTCCTCACCCACCTTGACCTTGTGGGCATGCCATTCTACCTGAGCGACCTATTTCTTGCAAACAGTCATTTGCTCGAACATATTTATTTTTATAATGCCGCCCGGTACGATACATAGCTGTAAACTGTTTTAGATTAGTCGTCTGTTTCCTAAGTCTTGTGAAGATCTGTAGTCCAGAAGATGTGATGATTACATTCAATTGAAAACTTTGAATATAATAAAATAATATAAACTTCAGGAGAAAGTATTTTCATACTTCGTTGTTTGAACATAAATAAAAAGGTACCTTTGTTTACTTACTAGAGTATATTTCTCTTCTTTATAATGAGTATTCCATAATATTTCAGCCGTGTATTTACAAACTTTCAATCGTGTGAGATTACAAAAACAAAGAACTGAGGGCAAATCGAATCGCAAAGATTTCTTAGTTCTCCATTTTTCAATAAAGGAGTAAGGTATGTGATTAAGAGATATGAAGATCGTCACAGGAAACTATATGAAACAACGGAGAGAATTAAAGCGCTTAAACATCCAGCTGTAAGAACATGTGCCAAAGCTAATATGGTAAGGAATGTTCTGGATCCTATGGGTTTTAAGTGCAGAGTCCCAAGTAAAAAACTGTGACCCTCAATATTAGTGAGGGCAATCCGAAGTATGGTTCAGCTTCAATTCAATTGTTTTCCAACCTTCCAACAGACAATATTTTATTTTGCTTTCTAACTATAAACAATATACGTTTCTACTAACAAGTCATACTACGATAAGAGATTTTTAAAAACAACTAATAATATATATTACAAATTGAGATGATTCCTTTATCCTTACATGTATTTTTTTATACATTGTTATATAATTTATTATAACCTGTATCAATAAAACTCATGAAGGGTCCTGTTATTTTAAGTGGAAAAGGAACTTCGTCAAACAACTCAGCGGTTTAATTTATATTTCATATAACTTTCCAATTAAAGTTTTGACTGAATAGATTTTTCTAGTAAAGTTTTCTATCATCGCCGAAAGCCCGTTCTCGGAGATTTTTCAGCCTCTTCTTTCCCCGATTGCTATTTAAAAGATCTGAACTTTTAATAGGGAAATGAAGTAATTGCTGATGAATAAATTTCGTCGTTCGATTCAGATTAATTTTTTTAAACATAAACAACAACGATAAGCAGAATGTTGATCATGTATATGGGGATACCAAATAACAGCAGTAATGTCACTGATCTGAAATTTGCATTAATAAACTTGCTGAAATACTTTGTATTGCAGTTATATTATGAAGGGTATCTGTGAATTTTATCACACCAATTATTTTTAGAATTTTACTAAACAAAACAGGTATTTACACTACTTTCCTAATTATAAAAAAGAGATTACATGATTTTTTTTTATCTAAATGAATTTCAAATAATTAAATAGAAAATTCACCCATTCGTTTCATTTATGCATAGCACGAGAATGATTTTGAAATAAAATGTTATTTAACCGATATATCTCACAGATGAACTTTATACATGAGTATTTAGATAGTTTTAAGTAGAATACTTCTGGTAAAATTCATTAAAATCGTTAAAACCGTTTTAGGGGCTACAAACTATAAAAACCTAAACATGTTTTTCGATTACAGCCCGGCCTCTATTGTGCAGTTTGATAGCCATTAGAGCTCATCGACCTCAAGCAAACACCGTTAATCCAACAAAGATAAATAATGAAAAATTGTAAAAAAGTAATTAATATGTATGTTTCGAAATTGGTTATGTCCTTTACTACACACACACACACTCATACATATATATATATATATATATATATATATATATATATATATATATATATATATATATATATACATATATAAAGAAATATCATATTGACTATAATAAAAGTGAACAATTTTAATTTTATGTTTTTCTTTCTGCATTGTTGGCAATCCTTCTACTATAGTGACATGGCTTGTTTTCAAGTTTTTTCAGTTGGCTTAAGCAAACCCCCTATTTTTTACACGACTTTTATCAAACCCTTTTACCTGAGAGCTCGAGACATTTATAGAAAATGAAATATTCAAATTTTCCAATTCTGAAGTTTATTTCAATTTCAATTGAGAATGATTCTTGGAACAAGGTATAAAATAACTGGTTGTTCTTTTAGAGAAATAAACTGAGCATAATGAGGAAGTTATTTTATTTAAAAAATATCTTCTCTTGTTTCCACCTCAATAAATTTTCATTAATTTAAAAACTAATAATTGTGCAATGGCCTAATTATAGTTTCCTCCCGGGTTTTTCAAAGGAAGATATGCGAGAAGGATAAGACTCCACATTGTTTAATTCGCACTCTAGAAGCCTTCATCTTGGAATTAACAGGACAAACAACCAAGATAACTGCGTTGAATAAAGTAATTATTTGGGTCAAGTGCATCAAGAATGGCGCCACAGATTTCTTAGACTATTATAGACCTAATGGCATTACATCTCTAGTAGATTTCTTCATTAACGGAATCGCTGTACTTTTAATGAAATATCTTAATAAATATATTTCTCTTATGTAAAAGAACAGTCACATTTTATTTTAACTTGGTGAGTATTTCAAGACACGTTTAAATAATATTATTCCATAGGTTTTTCAACTTTCATTTGAAAAATTGAAATTTTCATATTAGTTATAGATCTGCAGACAGTTAGTTTAGCAAAATATCCGGAAATGAGTCTAAACCATTGGTTTTTCGAGCCATTCCGAGTATGTTAATGCATTGTATAATTTATTACAACCTGGACCGCTACAACGCATGAAGAGTCATGGGTTGGTGACATTGTAGAGACTGTTCTGTTCGTTGTTTCAAAGATAAGAGGAAATTCTGCATAGCAACTCGGCGGTATAATTTATACCTTACATAATTTTTCAATTAAAGTTTTGAATTAGAAAATAGAGTTAAAATAGATTAGGATGTAAAGACCACAGTTGCTTAGGCATTAGCTAGTGAGTATAGTTTCAATGAAAGGTGTTTTGATGTTTGAAGCCAAAATCTTATCTTTTTGTTTATTTTAAATGCAATAGGTTAAAGTCTGTAAAAATTATATTCTATAAATGAATATTTCGAAATCCCCGCCCGATTTGAAAGTATAGAAAATGTTCCCGGCATGATTCCTTCATGCCCTAACCTAATGAAGATGCTGCGCACGCTTACAAATGCTTGGATTCCTGCAAAACAAAGAGACAAAATTTGTAGAGTTGGCTACACTGCCTTCTTTATTATATCGTTGTCATTGTATTAGCAATTAAATCTGGTGGAGAAAGTGTAAGCGTTCAAGATCAAAAGCGGATAACTCCAAATTTCAAAAATTGACATTTTCGCTAGTTTAGTGAAGTAATATTTCACTATTCTGAAAAATCAGGTTCAGAACCAGGACTATAACCATGAGAAAAAAAGGCGTCTAAGTGTCGTGTTAGACAAAATTGCTTCACTAAACTAGCGAAAACGTAGAAAAGCGAATGTTTGAAAATTTTGAATTACCTGCTTTAAATCCTGGGCTCCTTGATAAATAAATAAAATTCAAGCCATCATAAAAAAATGTATTTCTGTCCTAATTCTACCGAAAGGGGTCACTGAATACGCTGTAAAACTTTGATATCATAAAAATGTAATTAAGTTTATCCCCAGAAAAATATAGGAATTTTGAGTAATAGAATTAGAAAGGAGACAGTTAGAGCCCTTTGTTGTTCCTCCTATCCATGGATGAGGTAGCATCCATCTGTAGGAGAAGAACTGAGAGAACATTTCTGGGGCGAAGAAGTCTTTATCCGGTTGTAGTTCAGTTTCTTCTCTATGCGGACGATGTAGTGCTGATTGCTGACTCAGTCGGAAAGCTGCAACAAGCGGTGACGGAATGGTGTGAAGAGCTCCGACAAAAAGGAATGACGATCAATGCCAACAAAAGTAAGATCCTCCAAGTGGGTATGCGGCAGAAAGAAGTTCACATATACTGCGATGAAGAGGAAATGGAAGTGGTGACTGACTTCACTTATCTCGGCACAGTAATAGACAGGACTGGGAAGCTGGATGCGGAAATATCCAATAGGATTACTAAGGCAAACACAGTCTACTACCAGATTTGTAATAATGTCGTAGGAAAGCGGGAGGTAGGAAGGAACATCAAACTCCACATCTTTAAGTCAGTGTACTTGCCGATAATGCTGTATGGAGCTGAAAGCTGGCTATTGACGGAGAGACAGGAAAGCAGAGTTACCGCGTCGGAAATGAGGTACTTGCGAAGAGTGGCGGGAAAGACGAAAAGAGACTGTGTTCGCAACGAGAGGATTCGCGGGGAACTGCAGATTGCCCCGCTAAAAGAGCTCCTGGAAATCCGACAACTGAAATGGTTCGGCCACGTGGTCAGGATGAATGATCACCGGAACCCTCTCAAGACGATGGACTACATGCCGGATGGAAAAAGACCTCGAGGACGCCCAAGGATGTCTTATCTCGAGTACATCGAGCGGCTCAGCAGAAAAAGAGGAAAAGATCTACGACAGGCCAGAAACCTAGCAAGAGACCGGGATAGGTTCGGCTCCTGGCTGCACGCTCCTATACGCTGTAAGGTACTTTAGGGGGGAGCGAAAGAAGAAGAGTAGTAGATTTCAAGATACGAGTAGATTGGTTTTTTTGTGTTTAATCATTTAACCCTATTTTATGCTGCAATGGCAATTCGGCCGATTCTACAGTGGGAGCCCTAAATTTTTCCTATCCAGGTATAATTACGATAGGGATATTTAACACCGTAACCTAACACCGTAGAGGCTCGAGATCACATTTTACACCCCTTCTGAAGGACGGCATAACCAAGCTTTTTTACTCCCTTTAAAAAATCCTAGAGCCACACGCCGGCCTGCGAACCTAGATCTTGTGCAAAGATAGATTAGTACCCAGAAAAATCTGTGGAAAAACTTTTGTTTGACTAACATAAATGACACGAAACATCTTTAATAATAAAAAAAATTGTACCAAATATTCAATTTGATTAAAATAATTAGTATATAGTTATATTATTTCACTTACATTTGTATTTACATAGATGTTAATAAACTTAATTTTCATTTTTAGCATTATTGGCATCGTTATGTTCAACAATACATCGATCATTTCTGATCCAATTATTTCACACATACAAATAAAATCTTTAAGTGAAAACGAAAAATTCAACTAATTAATGATGTTTCCAGTTATTATTAGGGTGAATTGCACAACTATTAAATAACTTTTCAGTTAAATATTCTTTTATCAATGAAATTCTAACTTTTAAATTGAGATTGATTAAATTAAATTGTACAACTCTGATGACCGCTTCGCGTCACCAGAGTGCAATATGTCATGAGCATGGTGCTGACGCGAATCCTTAAGTTCTTACCCTACCAAAAGTTGCTAAAGCCGGCTAAAGAAGCTTTCCCTAAAAAAAAAATTAGAATATTGGAATAAACTGTTTGTATTATTAAGTTTCCAGCTATAGAGATAAATACGGAGTTATGTTTTGTTTCTAGAGTAGAATTGTTAATATTTAGCAAGGGAGTGAGTACAAGGAGGAAAGTACTAGTATAGGATACTTATTCCCTGTGAATCGGGCCGGAGGTAAAATAACATGGAGTGGGTCAGGTAGAGTCACTTCAAACAAGAAAGGCTGATCAAGTTTACACAAAGCTGAGGAATTCGCTAGAACAACAGGAACCTCTCCTACTCCTTTATTAAATATAGAAGGCAGGGGTTACGTTTCGGGGTAGGATAGATATAATATTTACATAGTAACCCCCACGCCTCTTTTAATCCCTAATGTCCGTTTTCTTCTTGAAATTCCTCCCCCTCCCCTCTCCCTTAAGATTTCACGCTATCTCATCTCTTTAAAGACTAAGTGATCTCTTTAGACTTCTATTTCCTCAATGGCGCTTGAACAAGACTTTAAGATCCTATCGATCTGATTTTATCTGAAGTTTATAAAGTCAGAATATTAAATAGAGTTTCCAATAATAGAGTATTCATTTTTAATAACATTCTCACGTCTCTAGTCGAACTTAATAATTTATCTCAAAGTTATCCTAAACTACGCCATCACTTACCTCCATATTTTTGATAATCATTACGGTCATTATTATATACTAATAAATGTACATATTTAAATACTAAGCATTGATTCCTGCTTTAAACGTCCTTTCTTTATTTTAAACTTAAAAATAAATTTAACATTGTTTTGTTTTTTCTGGGATATAAACACAAGAAAACTATATATGAGAATAATCAAATGCACTATTCCTTTTTGTTTATACAACACTGAAATAGGTACAATATTTTTTTTTTCTCTTTATATTTGTATCTACACCTGTCAAATATAAATTTAGACTCTATTTCCTCAATGGCGCCTGAACATGACTTTAAAATCCTATCGATCTGATTATATCTGAAGTTTATAAAGTCTCTGTCAGAATATTAAATAGTGTTTTCAATAACAGGGTATTCATTTTTAATAACATTCTCAGGGTCCCTCGTAGAACTTAATAATTTATGTTAAAGTTATCCAAAAATGGAGCATCTTTTTGTGCATATTTTTGAATTGTTAAAGTCATGAGATAATCATAAATGTACATATTTAAATACTAAGTATTGATTCCTTCTATAAACGTTCTTTCTTCATTTTTTAAACTTGATAATTAATTTAACTTTGTTTTTTTTTTTCATGGATACGAACACAAGAAAACTATATATGAGAATAATCAAATGCACTATTCGTTTTTGCTTTTACAACACTGAACTATTATAGGTTCAATATTTTTTTTCTCTCTCTATTTTCAACTACACCTAGACTTCTATTTCCTCAATAGCCTCTGAACAAGACTTTAAGACCCTATCGATCTGATTATCTCTGAAGTTCATAAAGCCTCTGGCCGAATATTAAATAGAGTTTCCAATAACTGAGCATTAATTTTTAATAACTATCTCAGGTCTCTAGTAGAACTTATTAATTTATCCTAAATTACGACATCCCTTATCTGCATAATTTTGTTAATCCTTGAGGTCATTAGATAATCATAAATGTACATATTATAAGAACATAAATTATTTTTTATTTACAGCAATTTACCCACATCCACAATAGAATTAATGATTATATTGCACAATTGGAACACGACTACTGTATATTACAGGGTTTCCATTTACCTTAAATAACCAGTTCTAACAATTAACAAATATGTAAGGTTTACAAAAATATACACGTATTTTTCACTTGATTATGTTCTACTTTCACTAGAGGAAGAAATAAGAAAAAAACAGTATATTGATTAATAATGTATAATCAAATACAGCACCTTTATTTCTATAAAAATCAAATATAACATTGAGATCATAATAAAGTACAGAGACATTGGAATAAATAGTTTTGAATAGTTAAAACAATTTAATTGATCTCGAACAATGGTAATGGAACTGTGTAAAAAGGAGCTTTCAGAAGAATTGTATTAATCCAAAAATATAATGCATTATTGAAATTTCATTGACCAACAAATTAATATCATTACATTTAATAGAGAAAATAGTAAGATTCAAAAGGATATAAAACAATGGATATATCAATTTTATGATTTTTCGAAGAATGGAAATCAATGTAATTCTTACAAACTGATAATGTCAAATATTTACTTAATTGGTTAGAGTTGTTTTGATTATTTAAATGGTTTTTTAAACCATTAAAAATGTTATCGTTAAATAAACCCTGCCAGTACTAGCGAGGCATAACTAGACTGTCGATACAACCGCTTAATAACTTCCATTACACACTTTTTGGATTCTTGTGAAATTTATGTGTCCATGCATTCATCAAGATTTACATATACATATGATTCTTTTACATTTTCTCCATATTCTCACCCTTAAAGAAAATTAAATAAATAAAATAAGATACTTTAAAAAAGAAGTTTTGACTACTCATTGTTTTAGTAGGTATAAATGAGAGTAAATTTTCATATTTTTTTATGGGGAAAAAGAAAATTAAAATTAATTTTTCTTTATTCATCAAAAATAAATTGAATAGAAATATAATAAATTAAAACATATCGTTATTTCCCTCATTACTGGAACCAAGTAGAAAAGTTGGACTAAGAACTGCTTGAGATGTTTATTTGCTAACATAACTAGCAGGGAATGTTATGTACAAAGAATTTAATCTTCGTAGTATTTTATCAAACACAATTCAATCTGTGGTTGATATCTAATTGTCCTAGTTTTTTATATATTCAATTTTTAAAGGAATTTCCATCATCCCCACCTTCAATACTCCTGTAAGATTAAATAGATTCTTATGTAATCTTACAGGAGTAATGTAAGATTACATAAATACCAGTATGTACTAAGATTACATATATATAATAAATCATGAAGGCCCATTTGGTGAGTTACAGGGAGCCCATTAGTCTAATTCCTTTTTTATCTGATAAAATTGTTAGTTGTGAGATCCAACTGTGCCATGCCTAGCCTATATAAACTAACTTAAGGATTCCACAGGACTGAAAATGAGTGACTGTAGGTGATAATGAAAATATCACTTGACATAAATGTTCAAAAGTTAGTATAACTACAACTTAATTTCCTTCAAGCATGGACATTTTTTTTTTAATCCATTTAAATAAATTAACTTTCAATACTAGAATTTTGATAATCTTATCACAGACCGAATTCTCAACTATTTGCTAATAGTTTTTTTTATTATGAGGGTGGGGTACAGTAGGGTTAATTATTAAGCATCTTAACTTGATGAATTGATTTTATTTTAATATTACTATTTCTTTACCTTATTCTTGACTATTTATGATGTAATAAAAAATTGGTGTTAATAATGAATTCATAAAAGAAGAGATAAGTCTATGATGAAGTTAGAACGACAAATATTTAGCCTTATTTATAATATTAAAATACTAAGTTGCCTTGGCACTATATATTTTTTCTTCATTATTTTCCAGCTCATAAAATATGAAATCATATTATTTGAATAAGAGATAACATATTCATTTAGTGTGAATTTTAGTTTTAATAAGTGTTTAAAAGAAGTAATGTATATGACCTGTCAGACACCACCTACCATTAGAGATATAATTTCTTTTTATCACCTTCATTACACTAATATCTAGATAAGACCAATATATTATTAAGACTTTTGGGGAATTGTTTTTAATACCGAAAACCAGGCCATCACATAACTTCTTTGTTCCTGATAATAATTCAATTTGACCAAAACTTTTTTATATGCCTTTTGCATAACTTCAAATATGAATCAAGTTCATTAAAGTAATAATTAATTATCTGATGTATACAGATTTGGCTAGTAATGATAAATTCAGATATGTCTGGAAGGAATATGTCTCGACGGTGGACCAATCCCTATTTTACAAATTATACAACTATTCAAGGATAGAATTGGTCAGGGGGTGCAGTCAATAATAACACAAAAATAAGAAAAACTTATTTTTTAATAGTGCCTATTCCCGTCTATAAAACTATTCATTAGATTGTCTACTCACTGCTAAAATTGTATAACAGTAATTTACATGTCCTCATATTGAGTAAATTGGAAAAAAAAGTTTAAGATTTTATCCTAGCATTACATTATACTTCAATATATATATATATATATATATATATATATATATATATATATATATATATATATATATATATATATATATATAAATATATATATACCTCTTCAAAAACAATGTTCGGAATTATTTTTTCCTTAAGAATTGTTTTTTTATTTAAATTAAACTGTATTTCAGTTTTCAAATCTCTGTCTGGATCAAAGGTTTTCTAACTGTTTCAGTTCAGGCTTTCAGTATTCTATCATGTCCCAAATTTTTTTTTTAACTATTCAGGATGTATGTTTTCAACTATTCTGTTCTTTAACAATTTCCACCTTTCATACACCTTTTTCATTTGTTCTTTTTTCTACAAAATGCATTCTTCATCCAACAAACGAGGAGCCTCAATCCAGCATAACCATTCTTCTCGGATTCTGCTTAGCCACTTCATTTCATTGAGGGATGTGCCTCTTTTGCTTCCAATCATTTATAAAACTTTATTCATTTAAAAGATTATACTGTGCCTAAATATTTAATGTTTTTAACAACTACGTTGTAATTTGGCTCTCAATCAGATATCAGCAAATCTAGGTTTTTTTTTAAGACAGACTTTATTACAGCTAATTCAATAAGTTGTGTTATAACAACTGATCATTTAAGGACTATTTGTTCATAAAATGAAATATTTACAAAGGAAATTACAATAAATAGATGACATACCATTTTTACTTACCAAAGAAATTTCCAATATGACTAAATGATTAAGTTCTAATATGAAACTTGAAATCACACAAACACATAATCATATTTAGAACGCGGATTTCGAAAAAACTATATTAAAACTAATTCTGAAAGTGAAAAATCATTCAATATATTCTAAGTGACTGTTGAGTCACAAGGTAACCGCACTAGACTGAAGAAATTTTTTTTGGCGCGGATGTTATAGCAGCTAATTTGATTAAACGTGTAAAGTCGCTTCTCTCCTAAAATACCCTTAATCCTAAATTATGAAAATAATAAAATTATACTTATGTTAATTACAACATTTTTTCTTAATGAACGGATTAATTATTGTAATATTACTGTTTTAAAAGTTGATATTTTTAATTAATGCCACGGATACATAGATTTTATATTTGAATTAAACTATTTAATTATATAAACTACATATAATTAAATTATAAATGTTTTTATATTAAAATTACTGATGCCATTATCATTTTTTTCCTGATGATTAAAACTATAAATATTTTTATTTTGATGAGAAAAGATTTGCCTTGGCCGGGATTCGAACCCGGGTCGGCCGCCTCTCCGTGGGAGCGCTCTTACCATTTGAGCTACAAAGGGTCGCCTCTCAGTCAGGACAAATCCGTTCTCTTCACCGATCCCATATCCCCGTGTTCTCGCAATTTTGCGATGTATACACGAGGAAGAATGTTCATTGAACATTACTTTAATTAGGATCTTGTTGACTTACGTCATTACATTTATAATTTTTTATTAATTGTTTTAATTTTCAAATATTTTTATTTTGAAAAGAGAAGATTTGCCCTGGCCGGGATTCGAACCCGCGTCGTCCGCCTCTCTATGGCAGCGCTCTTACCATTTGAGCTACCAGGGGTCGCCTCTCAGTCAGGACAAACCATTAATATGTTATAAATATTTTTATAATAATTTTTATTATAATACTTTTTATAATAAATATAATTATTTATGTTTATTTATAAGTATTTTAATATAGAAAGCACAACAACCACGCCCGCGACATGGCGCTTATTCAAAAAAAGAGTTTATTAATGGGTATTTCAACACAAAATTAGTTCTCTACTCTACATTGCCACTTTTGATAATTTATGTTTTTTTAATAGGATGTAATTAGTTGGGGGTGCAGTCAAGAAAGCACAATGCAGTCAATGAAAACACAATTTGGTCAGTTACCTTCTGCACCGAGCAGCCACTCCTATTGGCCCTGAAGATGACCTACACAGTAGGTCGAAACGTCGGCACATATAAAATACAATAAGTTTCACTTATTTGCTGTGTTTTCTTGACTGCACCCCCATCTAATTACATCCTATTATAGTATCTACCAGTCAACGAATTTCTTTCCTATATGTTTTTTTAATATTATTATTAATCTATAATATAACAATTTATGTTGTAATATTATTATTAATGTATAATATAACAAATTTTATTGTTCGGATTTTAATTAACTTAAATAAAAAGTTTAATCTTTACTTTTTAAATTTTTTTTTATTAGTTATTTAAGTCTGTCAAATCGAGTGAATTAAAAACCACAGATCTGAAGAAAATTGATAATAAGAGCTTTATTATTATAACAGTTGTATCATTATTAAAAAAATAATAATCTATGTTGGAAAATAAATTATAACGAATGGGGGGGGGGAGCCCTGTATTAGTTATGACTAAACCCATGGATTGGTGAGAGAAGTAGGTATAATATCTATAGAGATTATAATTATTGTCGATGGAAACTGGTTGTCTGCATTGAGATGGATCAGATATTGAGGAATCTGACCTAGCTGCCTGGCATGTCAACCATAGCTAGGTCACCGGAATCTGAATAATTGATCCTCCATTTTACTTCAGTTAGTTTTGTTCCTCTCTAAAATATTGACATATTTACGTTTTTCAGTAGATAAAATATCACTTTTCAAATGTAACGCAATGGATGAAATAATAGGAATCAGGAGGCGGGGATTTCATTTATTTAAAAAATGGTAAAGAAATATTCTAATGTTCCTTACGTCCAATCTAGACTTTTTTCCATTCATAATATTATTATTTTTAAAGTTTTTGTTAAAAGATGGTGGATTCGTGTTGGCTCAGCCCAACTTGAGGGAGCGGAAATACGAAGAATACCCTCTGCTATTTTCTGCTTCCTTCTTGTAGATGTCTTCCGGCAACGGAAATGGGTTTCATTTGTTAAAGACGTATTTTGAATTCATTTGGCAAAATCTTCTCGCCTCTCGACTGGGGTTTAACGTTTAATACCAGTGTTAAAATCATGGTGACAATGATTAAGGTCTTTAACTACCATTTTATTTTCCCTCTTTAAAAAAGTTTAATTATCAGTTCATATTTTCGATGTGCAGTTTAAACTAGACAAGCTGATAAGCTGAATGTATGTATGCGTTTATTTTATATTATTTATTTTTTGTTATAAATAACTTAATACTTTCATTTTACAGCAGTTATAAAGGAAATTAAATTCCAAATAAAGGACGTTAAACGATATTAACAATTAGATAAAATAATATTGAATGGTCTCTTAAATTTCCACATCTAATACTTTTGATTCATTTATCAAATGTTTCTTCTGGTTTCGGCCATGTCGTCTAATTCTTTGCCAACGTTTCGCTAGACATGCTGGTCTTCCTCAGGGTTAATCTGAGATAGAAAACGCCCTATACTTCGGTACTTATGGCTTTTTGAGTCTTGGGGCGATGCTTATTCTTCCAGTGATCTGATTTGCTGCTTTCTAATTGGTTTATATTTTATTTTAGGTTTCTTCTTTGCCACTGGTATGTTTGAAAGCCTTAATTTGTTAAATTTATCTACCATTTTCTCTGGTGAAATTTTCGGTGTACTTCACTATTTCGATTGCTTATAATATCTTCCATCTTTCATATTATTACATTTTATAACAACTTTAATTTTGTTAAGCTCAATAGCATCGTTATTATTCACAAAATGTTCTCCCAATGCTGATGACTTGCCGATGATATGACTTAATACCGAAGTATAGAAGGGGAATTTCAGTCTCAGATTAAGCCCTGAGGAAGCCAGTAGTATGTCTATCGAAACTTTGGCAAAGAATTTGACGACACCGTCGAAACCAGAAGGAATACGTGATGAATGGGTTAAAAATCTTGGTCATAAGAAGACCTGCAATATGGCTCAAAACTTCTGTTTCTAATAAATATTTTACACCTATTTAAGGACTTATTGGAAGAAATATGACGTCTGTGAAGGAGGCATTTCTCGCACTTAAAGAAGACGCACTAAGAGTATGCCTCACTGTGAATGAGGCAAAAACCAAGTATATGCGAGCATATCCGCAAGGACAGGATAAACATGATACCCATATAAAAATCCGAGACTTCGCATTTGAGTGGGTAAATGAATTCATTTATTTGGGATCTCTGGTGAACTCTGAAAATAATATGCAGCAAGAAATAAATAGAAAGTCATTGGCTGCAAACAAATGTTATTTCGGGCTCCTGAAACATTTCAGAAGTAAAAACCTCTCACGCAAAACTAAACTACAACTATACAAGACCCTCTTAAGGCCTGTTCTGACCTACGCATCTGAGTGCTGGACATTATTGCGAGCTCAAGAAGTCATGCTAAAAAGATTCGTGAGACGGATCCTTAGGAGAATTTTTGTATCAGTTTTCAACGATAATGCTTGGAGACAATGAACAAATCCCGAAATAGCAAGCCTCTATAATAACGTAGACGTCGTCAGATATATAAAGGTTGGAAGGCTTCGCTGGGCGGGCCATGTTGCTAGATTTAGAGATGATGAAATCCCAAAGAAAATACTAGAAGAGGAGAATCGGCAGGCCAAGATTCCGGTGGGCCGATGGAGTGGCAGAGGATGCCCTGTCCATTTTGGGAATAAGAAACTGGAAAGCAGCAGCATTGGACCGAGACGGCTGGCGGTTAATGCTACAGGAGGCCTTGACTCGCCACGAGTTGTAGCGCCGGGAAAAAAAATATATATTTAAGGAATTATAGGTTTAAACTCCACTCGGACCATTTTCTTCCCCATAAATATCTACACCCCCGGTGAATAAGTGGTCCTTCCAGTCCATCCGGTGAATAAGTCGAATTTTTTCCAGAGTAAGTTAGTTGTTTTGACGGAAGCGGAATCGTGCAGTCTCTTAGTTTTTGGCTTGAAATACAGTTGTAATAGAAGCAATAGCTCTATTTACTGACTGACTTAGATCCTTAATCACAACGTAAATAACAGTTTTCCGCTTTACGATTACAAAAAAATATTTTTGATTAAATTCGGCATAAGCCATTATTCACAGGGGCTGTATATATAAGGTCAACTAACATTATTCAAGGTCAAGTCAGATCTGATAACTTATTCGGTGATAGGGTATTAGTCGCGTTGTCCTATTGTCCAAGTCCCGAACTAAGTGGACTCGGATGAGACAGCTAGCCGGAGAAGAGCTTGGCATTGATAGAGGGCTCCTAAAGTTGGAAGGACACAGGAGACGGGAGGTATGCGATAAATTAGCGGCTAAAAGAGACGGAGGAGCGGTAAGCCGGCTAAGTGGCTAGGGGACAACCTTCGTGGGCATCAGTCAGCCCTTCTCCGCTACAGCCCATTACCCCCCCCCCCCCCCCCCCCCAAGTGTTCGCTCTGATCTCCGATACCAGGGATTAGTCCTCCGCCAAGTCCGTTCCTCAGATGGGATAGGACTCAGGGCGAATCGTCAACTTGTCTATTCGGAGCGACCGCTGAGGCAGAAGGCCGATAAACTCTACAAGTTTTCTCCTCCTTATCTAATTGGATGGTTGGATTTGTAGTTGCTAACTATACATAAAGTGTATGTGTCTATATAAATAAATGTACACCAATTCTGTTCATATATTGAAACAACTATTGGATCTTTTTATTTCTAAAATTCAAAGTGGAGTTAGTGGACTTATGTTGCTGTTATACTAATGTTGAAAGATTGTAATGATATGTTAATAATCCTCTCTGGTTTTATATTATTTTCTATCACTACAAATGAACGAAAAGTTTTTGGTGCTTGTGTATTAGCCGGTCTGCATGAAACCTTTCTCCTTATCATATCATAATATATATTATTTTCTTTAACCGCTTCATATAACTCGTCTCATTTGAGTTCTTTATGTGAGCATTATTAAATCGTTTTTTAGTGTTTTTAAATTGTTAAATTTTTTTTGTTATTAAATCGTTTCCCGCATTTTTTAGTGTATAATGTTTGTTATTTATTATTGTTGATTTGTTATTTGTTATTTATTGTAATTGTGTTATTGACTATTTAAAATGAACAGAGTGACACTTTGTGAATTGTCGTATTCGGGAGAAGGAGCTATGAAATACTTCTAAAAGTTCTAGAAGAAAATGATCATGAAATGGATTTTAACAAATAGATGTAATGGAGATGTTTTCGTCGAAGGTGTATGGAAAAAATTGCTATAAGAAAAGGAACGAGGCTAGGGGGGATTTTAACCGCTTTGAAGGATATTAATCGCAGATCTTTAAGCTATTTTGTCCTCAAAAATAAATAAACTGTTGAAAATAAAAGTTGTTTGTTATTATATTTTATAGCATATTCATTGTGAATCGATTATGAGTAGTAACTTTTTACCAATGAGCAATGGCAAGAAATGACTTTTTATTAACTTGTAAAATTGATAAAACCAAAAGAATTTCTAGAGACAAAGCTCTGATACGGAAAAATACTCCTTCGTGCCTCCACACTTCTTTAGAGTTCTTCAAAATAATTTAATGTGACATAGTTTAATTTCTTCCCGGCAGTGCTTTTAGGGAATCAGATTAAAACTTCCGGGTAATTAATTGAATATTATACATGATCTATTGTAGTAGGGCCCAAGTTGGTAGGAAAACAAGGAGGTTAGAAGGTGGAAGTTAAGAGCTACGAGGCGTTAGCTTTAATAAGATAAGTGAAGTTCATCAAGGCCTTCCCCCCTGCGAGCATACATTGTTCAGCCGCCTTTTACGCCTCTGTTTACGAGCGGTCCTTACCGAATTATTATACAACTTGGGCTTCCAACATGACCTGAGTACTTTTTAACCTTATTAAACTTAGGCTTATAATAAAAATCCCCTTTTCAATAGAGCTCTTATCTTGAGCGTAAGTAATGGCCATCGTAAAACAGTCTGGGCGCTTCAATGTATTGATTACCGGCAGAAGAGATCTAAATATTTAATTGAAACGTATGAGGTGTAGAAATTAATACGTGTTTTGGAGTAGAAATTAATAATAGAAGAATTAATGCTAATACGCATTACTCAGCCGAAAAAGTATATAGGTAGATCTAACAGAAAACAGAGGGAAAAGTTATAGAGAGGTATCAAATAATGATAAAGAGTGAGATGAAGTAGTAGAAAATAACGAATAATGACATGACATAAAGGTATTATTTAAGATAAATTACAGAGAATGGACACCAGAGGTAGATGTCGAACTAACCCTTTATGTAGATATAACAAAAATAGAGGGAATAGTTGTCCCATGTTATGATTTATTATTTTTATGGCCCCATATCATTCCTTATCTCTTATTCGATACTCCTCTATAACTACCCCCTATGTTTCTGTTATAGCTACATAAAGGGTTAGTTCTATCTCTGGTCATATCAACCTCTGGTATTCGTTCTCTATAATTTATCTTAAATAATTATCTTTATTTAATGTTATTATCCATTATTTTATATTATTTCATGTCATTCCTTATCTCTTATTCGATACTTCTCTATAACTACCCCCTATGTTTTCTGTTAGATCTACCTAAAAGGTTTCCCCCATTTTTTACATATTTTTTATCGCTCATATCCCTATATAATTTGTTATTCTTTACTACGGAAATATCATCCAACCCCATTCATCCCTCAGCTTTACCTCTTTTAATGTTGAAGTTTAAGTTTCTTAATTATCCACATACTAGACTGAAAAGACAAGAAACTGCTCGCTGTCTACTTCAACACTTACTAGACAAACGCTCCCAAAAAAAAGTTTCCAATTGCTTACAAAAGACTCATTCATACACATGACTATTAAAAGACTTATTAGGACTTATGGAGTGGAGCTTTGTTTGTTGCTGATTCGGACCGAACCCGATATCAGTCATTTTCAATCCAAAACCATCAGCTTCCCACCTAGCTACTTCAATTCCCTATAATCCTCCGCGGCGCATGAAAAGAAGAATGCCTCGTGACCTTCTAAGTTGATTTTTTTATTCGAGAATTAGTTAAAACAAGAAGTTATGAAAAAAACATTAACTTATAAAATAACTTTAAAGATCCAAATAACTTTAAGGATTTGGGCAAGGTAGTCGATATAGAACACTTGGGAATCTACGATCTAACCACTCTCCATATCCATTAATAAGAAAAATGCGAACCGGTTGTTAACGTTAAACTGTAAAGATGGAGGAGTACCGATCAGATCCCGTATCAGCCGACAGCCGGAGAACAGTCTTCCTTGGGCCCCAACAAGCGGGGGGGGGGGGTGAATTTTATCTCTACTTGCTGAGCGCGATGCGTTATCTCCCCCGAGCCGTCAAACCGATCTGATACTAAGTTCAGAGTAATAGGGAAAAGTTGGGCACTCCCTTAATGCTCCTTCGGTCCTTATCTCCTCCCAACTTCAATGATCTCTTTGAACGCATTGCCCGCTCCCATCAATCTGGAGTACTTGTCAATATCTGAGTCAAGTTGTAAATGTGTATTTTTTATATGCACACAAAAATTCATAAGTCATATATATGCATCAGAGGGCATTCACCAACTGAAAGCTGGAAGAAGTTGCAATGTTGGTAGTTGTTTCTTACATCAACTACTCCAATGACTGGTAATGTAACTGCGTGTACTTGTGTATTTGCCGGTCTGCACGGACTGTTATCCATCATTGTTTATAAACTGTACACTGATAATTCTGATATGGATACCATCTACCTTCTTATTCAAATTATTGGAAATTGAAACATACAAAATGCTAATAATGGTATAAAATGGTCAAGGGGTTCAGTCAATGGTTACTTATTTTTAAGAAAGACTTATTTTTTGTGCCAACTTTTCGGCCTAATATGTAGGCCATATTCAGGGCAACCGGGGTGCCGAAGTGACCTACAAACCTGTAGTTGTCACCAGTACCTGATGACTACTGGTACATTTGTTATTGGATGAGTGAAACGATGAAGGAGTTATTCCAATAACGGGCTCATTCTGGTAACACGTTATCACAGTGACCGTTATTTTCCAATTACACGTTTTTTTTTACCCCACCACTACATATTTTATATAACTATATATTTTGACCACCGACATTGTCGGCGCATTCCGTTATTTATCATTTCTGCCACGCCGTTTTGACTGTTGACGTTGACACCGAACCGTGCTACTTAGCGTCGTGGGACGAGTAAAAAAGATTACAATTCACGATCGAGTTACTAGCTTTAAAGAGGGATGAAGTCGCTGTAGACATAATTCAGCTACTCTTAGCTGTAAAAATTGTTAACACAGAATTTTCTGAGGCAGCTCTGATGACTGTGTGGGCCCCTGTGAATAGTGTTGATGAAGAAAGATTTTTGTAGTCCCTTGTATTGACAGATCGTAGATGACACAGTCTACTGTAGAAACATGTCCCATGTTGAGTTTCAATCAATAATGCAATAAACATGTTTCAAGTGATTTTGCTAATTTAATTGTTTTCCCCCTCTTCCCGACTCACATTCCTTGACATTATCCTATTTAGCTATACACGCTATGAAAACGCAATATTAAAACTATAACTGTTTTTTTTTCAATAATTACTGCTATATTTCTTAAAAATTAAAGCTACGAATCAGTGTCTCTAGCAATAACCAAAGTAATATGACAAATCACAAAATTAAATTTAATAAACATTAAAGAAATTTAAATAGACAATAAGCAAAATTAACAAGACAAAATCCACTGAGAAACAAAACAATTTAATATTGCACACACAAATAAATAAATGAGAGGAGTGATAATAATAAGAGTGTACAGGAGATAAGGAGCTAGGTTTCAAGCAGGTCAGCTAATACACAAGTACCTAATTCCACTACCAGGCTTTTAATATTACACTACAGTGTTTGATAAAAATTCAACCACATGTAAGCCTGATCTTGTCCTCTTGTTTGAATTTTAGACTGATTTTAATTTCTTCATAGTCTGATTTTAAAAGATTTTGCATAACCAGGTATAATTAGGATTGATATCTTTATTGAATACCTGACACGGTACAGTATCGGGACCGCCATTATAAGCAGCTTTCGAATCGTTTACAATATTGTCAGATTCTTACAATGTCTGATTTAAAAACAAAAATTATACATTATGAGAAAACCCCCAAGATAGAGCTTATACCACCTCATTTGAAAGATACCTGTACACCATCAGGTGTTTGTTTGTTGTCTGAACGATCAAACAGCTGTTTGCCATCTATGCAACATAATGAATTAAAAAATACTTTTCTATTAGTAATAAGACATAATAGAATATCATACATCATTTGATAATTCATCAAAGTTTCATAATTCCACTGTCCGCTTCCTTGTGGGCTCAGAACACATGCAAAACTCAACACCTCCTCTACCCCCACAGAGGTACATATGTACCCAACCTTTTCAACAAAAAATTGTATCCATAATTTTTTGGAATATTTTTCTAAAATTAACTTTTGACAGAATACTTTTCAATGGAATTTTTTTCATAATCATTATTAAAGTGCATCAATAAATAACGTATTGATAGAAAAATAGAAAGTATTTATTTATTGTCAACTACCTAATCTATCTATCTACATGGTACAACACCAAACAAAAATTTAAAATTGTTGCATATAAAATACATAGATTTGTTTAATTACATCACAATCTTTCAGAGAGAATATAAATAATTTTTACTGTGCATTGAGTAAAATTTCTTAGTAATAAAGTTTTCTAATAAATAATTTAAGTTACATTAAAAACTCACAATGGTTGGCATATAACCATAAAATTCTTAATCAAATAAAATTATTACCAAAGGTGTATTTTTATAATAATTAAAGATATATTATTAAGAGATACATTTATTTATGAATAATAAAAATCATAACTAAGAACAAAAAATAATTGTTTTAATATAATACATGCAAGGGAAATATAACTTAATTTATTGGTTAGGAGGGGAAGAAATGAAGAAGAAATTTTATTACAAAACAAAACTGAAATACAAATTAATAAACATAGAAAATTTTACATTTCTATAAACTGGATATAATAATGTAATACAGTATTAAAGCTCTAATAATGAACATATTAAAAACACTTTATTTTTGTAACGTCCATAATTTTTTATAAATAAATTAAAAATACAAAAGCTTTTATATACAATGCTTTTTGGAGATGATTGAAAAAGTTAAGGAAATTTAAAAGTTTCTATAGACAAAAACGAGCTCTGATAAAAGTTGCAATGAATCTTGTGAGAAAGTATTTATTTATTATATTTTTGAGTATATAATACTTAAAAAATCCTGAAATAAAACAACGTAAAAGAAAAATGTATATCTCCCTTCCCTCCCTCTAAACCTCCTCCATTAATATATCTATAAAAAATAACACTAAATCTAGAAGCAATTAATCATTTATAAATATCTGCCTAACAATCAAAAGGCCCCTCAACTGCAGTAAGTTGGCACTTATATTGAGCAATGATTCAATATTTATTTAGTTAACCCATTAATACACTTCTAAAACTAATAATAATTGGCTTATTAAATTATGATTATTAGATTCTTTTGTAAAATATATTTAATATTGTTAATTTGATATCTTATTAACTCAATTTATCTAAATTTGAACTAACTGTTTAAAGAATTGACTTTTGATAGTTTAATATTGATTATATAGATTTTTTGATATTGCAGATTTATGTGTTCTTTAGAGGTTAAAAGTAGTTAGTTATAATTATGACTTAAAATTAAAGAAATAACTTTTATTTTTGGTTTCAGCTTTAGTTAAAACACATAAAACCAACTAAAATTCATAAATACAATATTGATGCTTATTTAGTAAAAAATAAAATAGTTTCTGAAATTTTAAAAGTTTAATAAACATAAATTGTTTGAACTTATTTATTTATTTTTGTATTAAACTTTAAAATATTTTATTTACAAATTTAATTAACCTAAGGAAATATGTATTTCCACTGTAAAAGTTCTTGTGTCTGATGAACAAACCCAGCAAGTGGGTCCTTTTTGCTAGCCCCTGAACATTAGTCGGTGGTCGCTGTTCTATCTTAATCGGAATAAGTTTGACAACATTTTATACTGTAAAAAAATCAACTGGCCCAGGAGGGAATCAAACCTACAACTTGGCATTCTGAGACTTAACACAACTTGATAATCCTTAAGCCAAATTTAACTATATTTAACCAGAACTCACCATTAAAATAAACAATCCTTTATTTAAAAAAAACAAACTTGTAATTAATATATTTGCATTTAAATCAATTCAATATGAAAAGTATATATTTTAATTTAACAAGTTTAAAGGCATCATTGTATATGTCCGCTATTATACAATAAAGTACACGTTAACATCATAGCTATAAGTAGTACTAGAGGTTATAAACTATAACTTCATTGCTTAACAATTTGATGTACATAAAATAATTTATTTTACTATTAACTATTATTCTTTCTACTATAAACAAAATCCTTTATAATTACTAACTAAAACAAAACCGATGTTACCTATCTTTACCTTAGCAAATATCACAATTTCCATTTCTTGAAAACTTTATCAAGTAATACTAACAAATTAAGATTGAAAAAAAGCCAAGATAAAATTTATCAAGATCAGAAAAGTGATTCATTGCACATATTAATCATAATATATATATATATATACACATAGAAAAAGAAATATATGTATAAACATTTTAAAAATTCAGTCTTTGAAAAACTTAGCTGTCTGGCTTTGTGTTTATTCTAAAGAAAATGATGTTACTCGTCCTTTTGTAAAGCCTATACTTGATAATTCAAGATATTTTAACATTTTCTTTTGTTTTTATATAAATTAATAAAATTAGACTCAGCTGAAATGTATCATTATGCATATATGTATCATTAATATGTATAGTCACATATATTGATATGTGACTATACATATTAATGATTAAGATTAAAATGCGTTTTGATTAACCTTCCAACTAGCCAAATTAATCCAGAAGATCGAGAGCGCTTGAGCCTCTGCCTTAAGATAAAGTAGCAAACCACTTTGAAAACGATGAAAAACAAAACCATAAAAAAACAAGATCTCCAAAAGTTAGCATATTCCATTCCCACTTCCTTCAAAATTTGTTTTGGTATCTTTAGAGGACAATATACTTCCTCTTCTGGGCAAACCAGATGGTCCCTAGCACCTCCATAAATGGTCACAACCAATCCCTCGAGACCAAACCTCAGGTAGCTGAAGTACATGGATATCCTTATCCATAAAGGTATAGTTGTGATATTTGAGCCCAATCCATAAACAGCCAATAGCAAATTTGGTACAGATAAAGCTGGGCCAACAAATATTCCATTCTGAAAAATAGACAAATTGGTTTATAACAGCGACTAAAACTATTATTTGCTTACTGCTTGCTTGTTCAATAACATACAGTACAAAAAGTTATAATTAATAAAAATGAACTCCTTTTCAATTGTTAACGCTCATTAAACTAGTTTCATTACTTTTTCCCCTCTATAGATCGTTATCATCAAATTTAAATAAATTAGTTTCATTACTTTTTTTCTTTATTCATTTTTAATTCATTAATTTATAATTAGTTTTGATTAATAATGAATGAGAGAAAGTATTAAAACATTTGTACATACAAATTTATCTTTTAATTAGAATTTAGAATGTTATAGTTTATGGAGAAATCGACACAACGCATCATTTCATATGTTGACAATACACGATCACCGATTGTTTTTTGTCGGCGGCCAGCCGCTTAAATTAGTAATAGTTTATTCATTGTTCCTATATATTTCATTAACCATATGTTTTTTTTTTGTTTTATCTATCATATGTCTTCAAGGTAGTATCCTTGGCCCCAATCCTTAATACAGTTTATACAGCTGGCGTCCCAACTCATCCTAATACTATCCTTACCACATATGCTGATGATACATGTGCATTATCAGTCAAAACCAATCCAGTCATTGTATCCCAAACCCTCCAATCCCATATCACTGATCTTGAAGAATGGTGTCAAAACTGGAGAATTAAAATAAATTCTCAAAAATTACATCAAATCACTTTTACCTTACGTCATAAACCAATGACTTCCTGCCCTTCAGTATCCTTTAATAATATCCCACTTATGCCTGTAGAACAGATCCGATACTTAGGGTTGCATCTTGGCAAACGATTAACCTGGAATCCTCATACGAGATTGAAAAGACAAAAAACCGCTCGACGTTTTAAGGCTACTTCAACACTTACTAGACAAACGCTCTAAGCTCCCAATTAATTACAAAAAACTCATCTACATGACCATCATACGACCTATTTGGACTTACGGAGTAGAGCTTTGGGGCTCCACTAACCCATCCAACTCCTCTCGTACCCAATTCCTACAATCCAAAACCCTTCGTAAAATCCTCAATGCTCCTTATTTTGTTAAGAATAAAGTCATCCATAATGACCTCAATGTCTCATTTGTTGCTGATTTGGCCCGAACCCGCTACCTGTCCTTTCATTGACAACAATGAACAAACTTCATTTCCACTCAAACCCTCTAGTTTCAAACCTAGCTTCCTCTTCAATTCCAGATAATTGAACTTGTGATTTGAGTACTACCAGTGGGTGGATTCTCTACGAGTCATTTTCACATGTCATTATGTATTACTTAGCCTATTTACTTGATGTATAATTGTAATATTATGTACATTCATTTCAATATTTCTTATTTTAATCTTTTTTTTTGTAACAGCATAATAATTTTTTTTTCATCCATTTTTTTTTTTACCTCGCAAGTGCTCAAAATACCTGGCATTTATTGACACGGGGTCGGAGATTTACACCTGTTGGTTTCATTTCCTTTATGGTGTCGCCCTCCCCAACACCAATATAAAAAAAAAGGTAATATGTCATCAAAGGTATGGTCATGCTATATTTAAATGAAAGAGTATTTGAAGATCTTTCGCTAATTCTGTAATTACCACTGGAACAGTTAAAGACCCGACTTTCAACCAACTATTAAAGTTTGAAGTTCGAGAGCAATGTTAAATAAGACAGTGTAGAATAAGCTTTCCTTAAAGCTAAGCTTGGCTCTTCACTTTCTAAATATCAAGTAGTGATGAATCTTTACTATGATAAAAAGAGGGAATTTCCCTTTTCAAAATGACTACTCAAAAAAAAAATACGGTAATTTGAAATATACTCATTAATACGAATAGTCCCGAGTGACTGTAAGTAAATTAGGAAGGAAGGAAATTGGATAATTAACTAGTGAGATATTATCCTGGCGATCTCACAATTCTGAATATTATTTTCCCCTTATTTCCAGGCAAATATGCATTGCAAATTTAGAAAAAGGACCCGCATGGTTAAGTTTACTTTAGCTGGCTAAAATCCTAGTTTTGGATCTACCTTAATAGTTTCACTCTGAAAACTATCTCCAGATTCGCTACTTCTATCAAGTTGTTGAGGCATCTATCAAGCAATTATATCGTATTTTTTATTCCCGTCCTGAGTAGAGAGAAGGTGATGTTTAAATGACCCCTTCTCTTCATTATCAAATGCAAATATTTCTTCTTAGTTTTTAATTTTAATAAAATAATTATACTCACAACAATACTGAGCCTTGCTGATATGGCCATTCCAAAAGCTTCTGAACATAAAGTGACAAGGGCGAGAATAATTGTGAACTTTACTATCCTTTCTATTTCCAATGGCTGTTCCGTCATAACATATACAATTGATATAAAAATTAAGCCCTGAATCATCTAAAAAATAAAATAAATATATGTTCTATGTTTTGTTGTTGTTTTTTTGTTTGTTTTAATTTAAGTTTAACATAATTCTTTTAAAAAATTATATTTATGTTCATTTTATTTAAATGTATCATAAATCGAACAAACATCATTTCATATTTTGAAATGCTAGTGATAAACCATCAAAAGTATAATTTCCTGATTTTGAAAAATTAATTAGAAAAATGAAAAATAATTAATAACAAATTTGATGAGCTACAATTGACAGCTTTGTAATACTCTAATAGTTGAATATAGATTAAGTAATATACCTGAAATGGAATTCTCGATATACTGAGAGCATAGTAGTACGCATTTAAACCATACCACCTATTAAAGAATTCTCTTTTTACACACTGTACTTCTTGTGGAACTAAAAAAGATAATTATGAAGTTAGTTTTTACATCATAAATAGTTTATTATTTTCATCAACTTTAATAACAAATTTTTAAATTACTCATGTCCCAAACCTTTAATACAAGGCAGAGACTGCTGAATATTACTTATAATCAATCTCTTAAAAATGAAAAAAAAAATTGAGATTTCAATGTAATATTCAAAATAAAATTGGCTCTGGAACCGTTTAAAAACAAAATTCAAATCTAACTTTAAAAATAAAGACTTTATAGTCATTTAAAGTAAAATTTTGTAAAACCTAGTGTACAATCAGACCAAATTGCCTAACATACTTTTTAACATAGTTAACAATTAAGCTTATATACAACAACTCAATACTTTAATTGAATGACATTATTGTTGAACTTCAAAAATATATTCTGTGACAGTTTTTCGTTATTACAAGTCAAGATTTAGTAGGGTCAATTCGTCTGCCCTTCTTTCTGACCAATCAAGGATCTACTAGAAAACAATTTCAGATGAAAGATCTGATCTCAGAATAGATTGAAATCAATATTAATAAATATTAATTTTTTTCTTATTTTATTATCTAAAAAATAAATATATATTTTTTTAATTATTACAGATTTCTTTAAATTACTATTAATAATGGAATACTTACACCATACAATTGCAGGAAGCATAGGTACATACATAAACATAATCAGACACATGAAGCAAAACCCAAAGTTAAATATAGCCTTCGAGGCATCATTTCCAAATTTGAAGAAAAGTGATCCGACTAGCAGAGCAATTAGAAGGTGAATGATTACTTTTATCAAGAAATTACTCTGAAAAAAAATTAACAAATTAATGAAAATACTAAATATATACAAATATAAAGTTTTAAAATCTGTCTGTAGGAAGGAGGCCGAAAATATTTAGCACAGGCTTCTTTGCTGCAGAAATCCTGGTTTATCCCACTAATTTTTTCAATAACTAAAAATAATTAAATTTAATCAATATACCAATAGGCTTTTTTGGATGAGAACATTGTTACTAAGCACAATATTATTTGAGGCAGGCACTGACAACATTATATGAAAAATGAAAAGCTATTTATCACTTTAAAATAATGAAATAAACCAAATGAGCATACTTACACTAATTAGTAAAATTCAACCCTCCTACTTATCTAAAACAATTATTCTAACAAACAAACTTCCTCAAAAACTTCAATCTATAACCATAGAAATACATTAAATGGCACTAAATTCGTTTTAAAACCAGATTTATTGACAAGAGAACGCAAACAATCTATTCTCAACAAAAAAAAACTGTGTACAAATCTAGTCTAACAGTTGTTTTTCATTCTGTTAGAAAGTTTAAAAAAGGGGCAATTTTGCAAAAAAATTATTTTATATCAAACTATTTTACTGAGAAGGAACCAATGTATAATAGAATTCAATTTAAAATCTTCCAATAGAGCCTTTACATTTATGAAATATTATATTTATTAAACATGAGTTTTCCTCCTTACCCAATCACGCCATATTTGAAGAAACATTCTTGATAATAGTATTGTAAATTGTTCTAAGAAGCTGCACCCATAATCAGGCATTTCTTTTATATCATCAATGCCACCTAGAATAAGATATTTTTTCATGGCACAATTTTAATTTAATTTTTTAAATGTTGTTTAATTAAATGTATCATGCAATTCATGACCCAACATATTCATGTCTTTATGCTGAATTGGCCAAAGTCAAGGGGTTTCAGTAAATAAAATTAGTGCTTTAGGACTTTTAATGTTATGGTCTACATAAAATAACTTAGAAATATATAAAATATCTTTATTTTAAAAATATATAATTATTTATTTTATATGAAACTCATACAAAATAATGTAAACTCGCATAAACCTTTTCTATCAACAGCAGTGGCATAAGTGGGATCTTGGTGACTCTTAGCGCCCAAGTTTTAAAGCTCAATTAATAATAAATTATTGAATAATCTAATTTTATTAGTATCATACCAAAAATAGACCTTATAGTATTCTAATGCAAGGGCTATTTATTATACTTACTGTCAAGCCTAATTAATTTTGGAGGTTCATTTGCCTTTAACCACCTATGTTTTTTTCCATTATCTATAGCTCGCACCATTCTTTCAAGATGGTTACCATATTCTCCACTTGAAACGTCAATTACTAGAAAAAGCCAAAACATATGTCATTATATAATGTATTACATAAAAAAAAAATTAATAATAAAGTTTTTACTATTTAATATGAAAGATAATTTGATTTTAATCATTGTTCTTGATTTCATAAAATAACTTCTGTTACACCTCAGAACATTGAACAAACATAATAAAACAAAAACTTTTGAGAATTGTAGACAAATGTTTGTGACAACTATTTTATATGTTATAAACAAAATATTAACCACCTTCAGTTTTTCCATCATTAAAAATATCATGAAACTTCTGTTCTCTTCAGAGCCTGCAGTATTGAATTTGTATTTCTTCACAGTATTTATTGAATGGGAGAGTGGAGTGACTCAGTGGTAGAGCACTGAGTTCCCATGCCGGAAATCCTGGTTCAAATCCCACCGCAGGCCATGACTTTTATTTAGTCTGCAGGCGGATATGGATCATATAGGATCTAGGACGCTCTTGGAGCCACCCAGCCTCTATAAAATATTATAAAAATAGGGTACCTAAAATAATCTGGTGGTGGGGGGATCTGGTGGTTGAGCGTGACCTAGAACAAGTCACCTCCTAGCAGAACCGTTGTCCATGAAACAGTACAGTCTCTACCATGTACTGAACGCCAGACCCTTCATGGGTTGTAGTGGTACAGGTTTTTTTTTTTATTTATTGAATATTTCTAGCTAATGTTTCAATATCAAAAATAGTTCTGCTAAGTAAAAATGAATTAAAGAAATATTATGCTCTCTATTTCAATTCAAACGTTTCAAAAAAATATTTTTCTCATGCTATTAGTAAAAACAAAAGTTATTGAACTCCTTAAAAAACTAAATTTAGCTTGAGAGGATTGATCCATTATTTCAATAAAGCAGATTTATTATTTACTAATTTTACATATTTATTATTAATTTACATGATGAGAAATGATCAAAGATCTCTGAAATGAGAAAAGATCTCTGACTCAAAGTATCTGAAAAATAAGTTGGGCTAATGACTTGAAGTTAAAGGTCTTAAAAAATTATATGAATATTGTCAACCTGCTGGTGACGTGTGTGCAAACAAAATATCATAAAGGAACTAAGAAATCAAAACATCATAAATTGAACTCAGGTGATTTGACAATTTCATGGTTATTATTATTTTATATCCATCCATTTTATCATTACAGAGATCAGGTTTTAATTTAAGTACTTGTACTTTATAGTTATATTGGACAAGAGATAGAAAAAAAATATTATTACTGTTTTGTGATGGAAGTACATTATTGGAAGAGAATATTTATTATTTTCATGTTATTGTACTCTGTATTTAAAATTTAATAAAAAATTCTAATATTTCCCAATATTCTAAACACAGCTTCTTCGCTACGGATAATTCCTATCATGGCAAAAAAATATACATCTATTCAGTTAATAATTAAATTAATTATATGATATAAATGAAAGCTAATACTCACTGAAGTCAGCTGGATTATAATGTTTAGGGCAGTGAATATCCAAGCTCTCAAGAAAGGGTACTATGTCATCACCACGACCCTGAAATACGCATTGTCCTTGTGCGACAATGTATACGTTGTCGAATAAAGAGAACAGCTTTGCACTCGGAGTATGGATAGAACATATCACAGTCCTTCCGCCTCTTGCCAGGCTCTTCAAAAGTGTTATACATTGTGCACTGGAAAGATCGTCAAGACCTCTACAAGAAAAGAAAAATATTTATTTTTGAAAACAGAAGACATATTATGAAATAAACTATATGTTGAATTTAGAATAGTTTAAAACTAAAAAGTTTATAATTTATGAATTTTAAATATCTAATTTATAAATTTATTAATCATTCGCTACATTATAATTATGACTTTTGAAGTTTTACCTAAAATGAACTAGCAACCTCATCACAGTCATAATGTTATATATTATTATTGAAATAAAAAAATCAATTTTTGTGTTTACATTTATTATTTTCACATATCATTTATACATATATTGAGGATAAATAGATCCTCAAGGTAGTATCCTTGGCCCAATCCTTTATACAGTTTATACAGCTGACATCCCAACTCATCCTAATACTATCCTTACAACGTATGCTGATCCCAAAGCCTCCAATCCCATATCACTGATCTTGAAGAATGGTGCCAGAACTGGAGAATTAAAATAAATTCTCAAAAATCCCATCAAATCACTTTTACCTTATGTCGTAAACCAATGACTTCCTGCCCTTCAGTATCCTTTAATAATATCCCACTTGTGTCTGTAGAACAGATCCGATACTTAGGGTTGCATCTCGACAAACGATTAACCTGGAATCCTCATATAAGACTGAAAAGACAAGAAACCGCTCGACGTTTCAGGCTACTTCAACACTTACTAGACAAACGCTCTAAGCTCCCAATTAATTACAAAAGACTCATCTACATGACCATCATACGACCTATTTGGACTTACGGAGTAGAGCTTTAGGGCTCCACTAAGCCATCGAATTCTTCTCGTATCCAATCCCTACAATCCAAAATCCTTCGTAAAATCCTCAACGCTCCTTATTTTGTTAAGAATAAAGTCATTCATAATGACCTCAAAGTCTCATTTGTTGCTGATTTGGCCCAAACCCGGTATCTATCCTTTCATAACAAACTTCATTTCCACTCAAACCCTCTAGTTTCAAACCTAGCTTCCTCTTCAATTCCCGATAATCCTCCGAGGCGTCTGAGTAGAAGATGGCCACGTGACCTTCTTAGTTGAACATGCGATTTGAGTACTACCAGTGGGTAGTTTCTCTACTTGTCATTATATCATGTCATTATGTATCACTCAGCCAATTTACTTGTTATATTACTGTAATATAGTTGTAAATATCAATAAATAAATAATTAAAAAAAAAAAAAAAACATTTATAGACTTTTACTCTATCCATATTTTAAGTAATTTAATTGAAATGATTAGATATCCATTCCAACACATAGTTCATGTCAGGGAAAACCTTTTATAATATTATCCAATTCATGTTTCTTCACTTCAATTTTCATGTATAAATTTTATTGCCTTCGAGCAGGCACAATCAATAACTTTTTTTAGATTTATGAAAAAATTATTTAGAACTAAAAAAATTTCTATACAAATGTAAAGAACATATAAAAACAATTACTGCTTTAGGAAGAACCTAAAGCCTCATATTATTGTTCTTAGCTTCCTCATAGGCCTGAGGAAGTTAACAACAATAATAATTTTAAGTAACATTTAATTACATCAGTAATAACTTAAAAATTCCAATGAATGGGAATTTTACATTCAAAGCTCCAGTAAATATAATGTCATAAAACAGCTAGATATAGTTTTGATTTTATTAAATAAATTCCTTATCATAATAATACTTACGTTGTTGGCTCATCTAGGAATAATACTGGTGGGTTATTGACTAACTCTAAAGCTATTGATAGTCGTTTCTTCTCTCCTCCAGAAAGCCTAGATGTGTATGTATCTTTGGAATTGGTTAATCTTAGCAGGTCTAAAATTTCCATTATCTGCAGGAAAAAAAACTATGTATATATAATTCTGAAATTCATAGGTTTAAAATAGATTCATTCAGAACTATACAATCTTTGTAGCGAATGGAATAATATTCTAGTCAATTTTTTAAGTATTTCAAATATTTAAGAAATTTAGAAAATTTCTTTTTCAGTGGAAAATAGTTACCTGGATAATTTTAATAATGGATTGAATTAGTCAGGGGCGCAGTCAATGATCACAAAAATAAGCAAAATTTAACTTAAGCAGCACAATAAAATAAGTTTCACCAATTCAATCCATTATTAAAAAACTTTCAGCATTTTTCAGCTGATGTATATCATATCTAACTTGAGATTTGATATAAGTTTAAATAAAAGTAATATAATAATAATAATATGGCTTCTATAAGGAATCTAGTACCCTCCTGGGGCACACCCAGTCTCGATAAAAGGGGTACCCAAAACAGGGGACAAAACTGGCGTTTTAGCATGATGTAGGACAAATCACCTCCCTGATCAACCTTTGTCTCCTAGAAACAGTGCAGTCTCTACACTTACTGATCCTTCATGGACTGTAGTGGTACACGTTAGTTAGTTCGTATATATATAGTATTGGAAACATGTACAAGAAACAGTACGGTCTCTACCACTTACAGAACCCAAGACATCATTCCAATATTTTAATAGTATCTAAATCTTCTGGTGTTATTTAATCTAGTTCTTATTAATGCAATCAACTCTTTTGATAATATAATATCCAGTTTCCCATGTAATTTCATTGAAAAATTTCTGTTAATTGATTTGACCTTTTGGATAATCTTGTATGGCATTGCAGGAATTTTATGCTTTGTGTTAGCATGCATGATATATTCCCATGAAAAAAAAAATTCCATTTTATGATGTACGTTTTCCAAGTTCAGGTAGTATCTATGTACTCCTAGTGATACCTTATATTTTATTACCTTTAAGTAATAATAATAATTATAAAGCTTAAAGAACCCGGAGGATCGATGCCGATACCAACAATTTCTGCTTATAAACTTCCATCCACGGACTACTACCTTAACCCGCCAGATCACTCTTAACGCAATCCTCCAACCTATGTCTTGGTCTAACCCACAGACTCTTCCCAGTCTACAGCTCTTACTAAGAAATGAATGAATAAAAGTAATGTGTTCATTATTTGCAAACACTATAATAAAGTAATGCTCCAATAAATGGGATATTTCTAGTATCTTCATAATAAATAAATAAATAAATCTTCTAGTGAAGAATCGGAAGATCATATTTACAATCTTACAATATTACAATCTGATATCCTTGACATGTGTTTTACTCATATTGTTATTCTTAATTAACTTTTTAATTATTTTTATAATGATACTTTATGTGATTTAAATTTTTATTTGTTATAAAAACTTCTTTTCTCACCAATAAAATCCAGAAAATAACAAATAGTTATAAATATGACTTATGCACCACGGTCACTTTTGAAAGAGAATAGAAAAACTTATAAAATAAAACGATGTACCTGTTTTAATTTGACTTCACTTGAGACAGATTTGCCCAGCTTAAGATCCGCTGCTATCTGCAAGGACTCGAGGACTGTGAGGCAATGTTGGTGGACATCCTCTTGCATGATGTACCTAGAGAGCTTCCTGAAAGTTCTCATTTCTCTTATCTCACCGTTTACCAGTACTGAAGTTGAGGAATCCCCGATCCTTAAATTGAAGAAAAAATATATTAGTTACCATCAGATAAAAATAAAAATGTTTACAAATATTTTTATCAACTAATGCCTAGTGTAACCCCAAAAGTATTTAGTGTGACCAGGCTGCTATCAGCTTTTGTAAGCACTAACACTTTGCCTGAGAAGATTTGTTCTGGCCGGGATTCGAACTGGGTCTTCCGCATCTCTGGTGCGGGACTCTTCCATATGAGCTACCAGGCTCGTAACCAGGCCAGACAAATCCATTCTCTTCAACATATTATTATTCTTATTATAATATTATTCAACATCATTATTATAGATTCGCATAACTTATATATGTCATAATATTATAATATGATAGGATATTATAGTATGATACTTTTAAAAAATCAATATAATCATTATTATGAATCGATACTACAAAATATCGATTGCAGTGTACCTATATCCCGCTAGAACGTTGAGGAGAGTGCTCTTCCCTGCACCTGAGGGCCCCAGGATAGCTGTCAGCTCTCCGGACTTGAAGTACCCACTTACGTTCCTCAGAATCGGCTTGTTACCTGTTAACAATCAATACTAGAGATTAAATAAATTATATTTAAATAATTTTTAATTCGGGAATATACATATTACAGTATTTTTGTTGGTAACAAGAAAAAAACTGTTGGGTTCAGTACATGGAAGGGACTATTTCCAAGCAAACCACCAGGTTTTTCCCCAGTTAACAAACCCACTTTATAGACGCTGGTTAAGCTCCGGGGAAGGCCTGCTGATTCCAAAGGTCGATCTGCTGCTTACAGAATCAATAATTTATTTCCTGGAACTGGTTTAGAACCCGGGTTTTTTTTAGATAGGAAAATTTTAGACAAGACACCGCTGTATGTAACCCTTAAATAGGCTAAACTCATTCATGGAGAAATCGCATTGATGGCTAGAGTGAATGAGGAAATTTCATTGAAATTCTGCCAACAGACGTGCGAAAGTCTTTAGATAGTTTCTTATCCATGATACTCATGAAGGGATTTTCGTACTAGTAACTTCGGAGAGAAATCGAATACTTCATGTTTATTGAATCGAATGTTTGGCAGAATAAAATATGAAATCTATAAAACACAAAATAATCAAAAAAGTTCATATTAACATATATCTCGAACTCAATCATTAAACAGATATCAAAGGTTTAAAGATTTATTATTTATTTACTACATTAAGACTGACAGAACAAAGTTTAGCGTATTTAATACCTGATAAACAAATGAACGATAAGCAATGACAGTAGTTGCTCATCTGTTTGTCTATTTCTGTGAGTTTTAGTGTGACTGAATACTGTGAGACAGTTCAATTTATGATTATCATGGGAGACACCACAAATTTATTCACTTTTGCAGAGCAAACAGACATCCTTTTAACTTATGGCGAGGTACATAGAAACGGTGCTGTTGCTGTTAGAAGATATATCGTGAAAAAGTTCCTAACCGAAGAATACCAAATCGTAAAACGTTTGAGGCCATTGAAAGACGCCTTAGGGATAATGGCACGCTAAAACCTATACGAGTAAATGCCGGTCGACAAAGATTTTGACGAACTGCAAACGTTGAAGAAGAAATACTCGATGCTGTTCAAGTAACAGAAGATTGTCACGTCGTTTCGATGTTTCCTCTACCAGCGTATGGCGAACTTTACGCGAACAACAATTGTATCTGTTACGGTAAATGTACACTCTTGGGAAATGTACACTTTTACCGTCAAATGTGTACATTTCCCAAAAAGTTAGGTATATGTGAACTGAATATAATGTAAATGTACACTCTTGCCTTCACGTTTTGGTAAATGTATACTCTTTCCTTGATGTTTTAAGAAAAGTTGGAATACAAATAAATTAAAAATGTTGTTGCAGTTAACAAATATTTATTTAAATAAACATAATACAAAAGGCTTTAATAACGAAAATTATTTTAATTAAAAAATGTAAGAAAGGCCAAGAAATCGGATCGTGGAAGTTGCAGTAACGATCAAGTACCATCCTGATGCTATACGAAGGGCCAGAGAAGCATGGATTCGTTGCATTCAACAAAACTGAGGCCCCTTTGAACACTTACTATAAATGTTGTAATAATAATATATAAATAGTAATAATAAATCGTTAACCTTTGATATCTGTTTAATAAATGAGTTTGAGATATATGTTAATATGAATTTTTTTGTTTATTTTGTGTTAGAGAACGCATACATAAAATAGTGCCGTGCTATTCCGAAACACCCTGTATATTGTATTAGTAACAGGGGATTAATCACATCTATCGCATCAAGGATCTACTTGATAGTAAATGTACAACATTAATACACCTTATTGAATATTTATTGCAGCATTTTCGCATATGGTTGTAGCTTTTAAAATTAATTAAGTAATCGCAATTATGCATCATCCTCTTTGAGATTTTACAGTTGTCCTCAAACTGTTTGTGTAAAATTTAAAAATATATAAAATAAACTGATATTCAGAAAATTAAAAACTAAAAAAATAGTAATTAAGTAGTTATAAAATAATATTGTGTTTTTATTAGAATCCTGTTATTTTCGTTTATTTATTTTATTATTATTTGCCTTATCATACCAAAATATAAATAAAATAATAACAAAGGTGCTAAGAACTTTATATTTTTTTCTATTTAATTTCGATTTCAGTTTTATTTCTGTCAGTCTATGGTTTAAATAATTGATTGCGGAGTGTTTCAAGCCCGAGAGAATGAGTAGAAATTTCTCCTTGGACCCTAAAACTGAAGAACATTACTCGATGAGGAAGTAGGAAATCCAGCCCAATTGGGAAGCAGATAGGACGAAAGCACAGACTTGCAGGTAGCATCTTGCACAACTGTGTCAAGATTAGTAATCATCAGTCAGCTCTAGACCTAAAAATTTTACTATAACAGTACAAAAAATAAAGTAAAAAACACGATCCGAACAGATTTTTTAGAAGTAGCGTCGGAGGATGAAGAATAATTTATAAGCTACAACGGTTTTAGACTGACGTATGACGAAACATAACACAGGCTATTCGAATATTAAATTTGACAACGAATTTATCAAAAACATTTACTATAAACACGCATTTCGAATGGTCTCATTCCTTGCTTGTTTAAAATTAAATACGAGCTATTGGATACTAATATAAAGGCATAATATTAGATAATATTTTGAATAACAATATTACTCGAATATACTATTATTAAGGTATTGAATGATCTTATTTCTTGGTAACTTAAAATTAAAATCAAGGTAAGCAGTTCATTTGAACTAATTCAGTGAGAAGGCCTATCCCAAAAACAACGGTTTCTTACAAATATCGTTGTTTTTTTTCACCTCTTCCCTGCAGTAATCAAACTCTGTTATTTTTTGAACGAGTTCAAGGACTGGTAAGTAATATCCAAAAGAACTATTTTCACCGAAAAGAACGTTTTATTCCAGTCTGATTCGCACTACTCCATGCTGCTTAAAGTAATGCATTTTATGTTTTCCTTGGTTCTTTATCATGTTTAATGGTACTTAAACATGTCTTCATTTTAAATTAAAATGCATAGATGTAAAATCTGTAACCAACACCTGATTTAAAAAATATAATTAAGAGTTCCTTCTAATCTTTTGGAAAGAGTTGAGGAGTTCTTTATCAAATCTCTTGTGTACAGGTGGAAATTGACGTTGAATGAATCATTAAGAAGGTGGCACGTGGAGGTACTTATTGATAATGTTAATTAGGCGTGACATAACTTGCAACAAAAGCAATAAATACTCATTCGTTTCAACTATATTAATTAAGTCGGAGCGACTACAAAGGATTATAATAAAAACATGTTCCTCAAATGGATTATTGTTAAAATGTATAGACAACAGAATGATATCATACCAAAGAGCACTACTTTGTTGTAATCTTTTGCTCAATCAAATTTATCAGGAGTGGGGTGTGGCACAATTCATAAGAATCTTAAGACTTCGGTGGGCAAGCCGTATTACGAGAATGGGTGATGGCTCGCTAATAACAAAACTATTATTTAGGCACTGGGATAAAACGAGAGAGGCCAAGATTTAGGTGGCAGACGAAGTGGAAGACTATGCCTAGAAACAAGATAAGATTAGAGTCTGTTATGTTATGAGCCATCAAAGTGTGAAAATCTTGTTAAGGCATGACTGGGTGTTTATTTATAAATGGGGTATTTATTCGACAAAAAATCCTCGGTCGCATGGAAACAAGAACCTAGATTTTGGGTATTAAACAAATTTTGTTAAAAACCTGGACATATTATTAATGTGTAAGTGTTTCAGTTCTAAACATTTGGGCCATTTTGAGATATAATTTGAAGATAGATTTATGCATTAGGTCAACAAAAAAAAAAAGTTAGATAACAGAAAAAAAAAGTTATTCTCACAATTGTAGCTGCGAATGTGTGTTTTTTCCTTTAACTTACTTACTTACTAAAACTTATTGTTACAATTGTAGCTGGGAATATGTTTTTTTTTCTTATTACCTTACTTACTTATTAAATCTAATGGAGAAGGTTATTTATATTAATTTATTTATACTTTATAATTTATTCAATATTCAGAGATGATGAATATAAACTAATAATGAATATAATTATAAATAATCTTCTGCATTACTTTTAACAAGTGAGGAAGCTGTAAACACGTACAATATTATTAACTTAAAAGCTTGAAATTCTATAGGCTAAAAAAAACCCTATGAAGATGTTAAAAATCTGCATATGGTAAATATTTATAAATACAATTTTCGAGAAGGAGAAAAAAAGGATTATATTCAGTAGTATTTAGCACTTTATACTAACACAAGAATATGGATGAAAAAGGAAAAAGTCAATAAATTACTTATCCATTTTTTGATGAATTACCAAAAAAGTGTGCTTAAGAATAAGTATTTTTCCTTCTGCAAATTCTATGCAACACTACTTAATATAGATTAACTGGTTTTCCATTCAAATAGGATAATAACAAAATTGAAAAACTAGTTGAGAATTTTACTTTATTAAACCACCATTTATAATTTTGTTTTAATGTTTACCTTTTCAAGAAATTTACAAATAAAATGATGAATTACACTTAATCTGCTATTTTATGGAGCAAAAACTTGAAACGTAAAGTTTTTTGTTTATTTAACGACACTTTATGATACTATGGATGATCGTATGATGCTACAGTGGGAGCTCTAAATTTTGCCTAAACTTTGCCTGGTTTAATTGGGATTTTATATAGGGATTTTAACGATTGGGATCCCCGTTTAACGTCCCTTCCGAAGTATGGCATAACCAAGGATTTTTTAACCCGCGACCTTGGGCATCTTAAGTTTTACCACTACTGGACAACTACTGGAAAACTTGGGGTTATTTGTAAGAAAAAGCAGCCAGTTAGGCCAATGCATAAATCCACCTTCAAAATTTTTTTAAAAATGCTATGAGTAAATTCCAAGTTCGGTTTTTATTGAAAAATATACTATTTTATTTCTTTAAATTGGGATAATAATTTTTTTTTTTAATTTATTTCATATTACATAAGGCGTAACTACCACCCAATTACAGATCCATACAAAAAGAAATGTCTGTTGATAACAAAAGAGTTTTAATCACTTCATTCTTCATATTTTATCTTCTATTTAAGTCTCGGAAATGTTTTATTACTGGAGGTTAAGCTTTAGGTTTATTATTTTTTATTCTTTGTATTGGAGAAAGCGAACGAAATGGTAAGTCGTTAACGAGTTTCTGTAATTGTATTGTGAGAGATTGTGTCGTCATGGCTACACTACTTACAAATTTAGGAACTTTTCGTTGTTGTTGTTTTATTTTAAGGGCAAACTTCCTCATGGTAGTATCCTTGGTCCCATCCTATACACGATATATACAGCTGACATCCCAACCCATCCAAGCACTGTCCTCATTACGTACGCTGATGACACATGTGTGTTATCAGTAAATAAGGATCCATTTGTTGCATCCCAATCTCTTCAATCCCATATCTTAAACCTTCAAGAATGGTTTCAAAATTGGAGGATTAAAATAAATCCTAACAAATCCCATCAATTACCTTCACATTTCGTCGTAAACCTACGAATTCCTGCCCTACTGTATCCTTTAATAATATTCCACTGAACCCTGTCGAACAGATACGTTACCTAGGACTCCATCTGGATAAACGTCTCACTTGGAATCCTCATACAAGACTGAAAAGACAAGAAACTGCTAGACGTTTTCGCCTACTTCAACATTTACTGGACAAACGCTCTAAGCTCCCAATTAATTACAAAAGACTCATTTACATGACAGTTATCAGCCCTATTTGGACATACGGAGTTGAGCTTTGGGGCTCCACTAAACCATCCAATTCATCTCGTATCCTATCCTTACAATCCAAAATACTTCGTAAAATCCTTATTATGTCATAAACAAACTCATCCATCATGATCTTAATATCCCATATGTTACTGATTTGACCCAAGCTAGAAAACTATCCTTCCATGATAAGGTCCATACACAGTTGAATCCGCTAGTCTCTCAACTTGCTTCCCATACTATTCCTGATAACCCTCCGAGGCGTCTGAAAAGAAGATGGCCTCGAGATCATCTACTATAGAACTTTATTGGAGTGCTACCGATGGTTAGTTTCTCCACAAGTGTTTTTTATTTCATATTCTACATATTAGCACATTTACTTGTTATAATAGCATTATAGTTGTAAATATCATTAAATTAAATAATAAAAAAAAAAAAAAAAAAAGCAAACTGGTTATTATTGCCCTCACAACTAGAAAATAGACATATTTACATTGCCTACATAATTACATATAGACATTCTTGTTACAATAGTAATTAGTAAAAATATTGTTGCATATCAAAATATTAACATACTATGCTATATTAAACATATAATAGAAACATATGAACATATTAACCATATATTAGAAAGATGAATACTTAAATAAGGTTATTAATATTAAAATAAAACGTTATACATATTTATATAAACTTTAAAATATAGTATAATAAAATATAATAGTATAAATATTGATATAAACTTTATACATATTAATAGGTATTTATCTTATACATATGCATGCTTGTGTCATTAATGAATAAGGAAATATTGTTGAAAAGTAAAGTATTACATACACACATACATATATTGGATGTATATAAATTCATATACACACATACGCATATACGTACATGTTAAATTGACTGAAATATATTGATGTTCTTAATAAATTCTAGGGTACTATTTACACATTGTTCGTTATCGCCCAACGCCTTAAATATCTGTCGAGGCACGCCACACCTATCCATCACTCTACTGTTCTTAAGACAATCCTCGAAGATATGACGCACTGTAACTGTCGCCTTCCACAGGGTACATTGAGGTAGGTCTCTCTTTGTTATCGTGGGTCAAACGACAGTTAGCATTAATAAGGCGGGTAATAACTACTTCTTCTCTTCTACATTGCCTAGAAGATGAAGTCCAGCTACTGATGGTCGGTTTGATTATTTTCAATTTGTTGTTCTCTAGCGATGTACAAGCCTATTGATATTCGCTTAGGATATCTGTTTTTATTTGTTTGAATAAATCTGAGGGTGGGATATAAGAAAGCGTTATTTCTTCTATTGAATGGGCTTCTAATGGTACTTTGTCGGCTTCCTCATTTCCAAGAATTCCTGAGTGGCTGGGGACCCAAAAAAAGTTATTTTTCTTGACTAGTCTGCTATTTGTTATAAGGGCCCGATAAACTTCATATATGAGAGGATCATCTGAAAAAGTGTTTATCATTGCTTTGAGGGCACTCAGTGAGTCGGAACAAACTATTGATGACTGATCTATTATTGTAAGGGTTATTTGGAGAGCCTTAAGAATAGCCGTCAATTCAGCTGTGAAGATACCGCAATTAATGTTCAGCTTATACTTAAAAGTTGTGTCGCCAGTACACTACGTAGAGTCGTTGGTACGAGAACCATCTGTGAATAGGATTTTGTTAAATTGATAGTTACTCCGTTACAAACAAACAAGATCCTAATATATTTCCTTTTAAAATAGGACAATATTTTTTTGTATCTATTTAATATTACGTATGGCGTAACTACCGCCCAATTACAAATCAATAGAAAAACAAATGTAATGTAGTCCAAGCATTTACATAGAAAACTGTTCCATTCATATGCATGGTTATAAAAAACAATGCCGAATATCCCTCATTATAATTTATAATATACGGACAATACGATCCTATGAATATGCATGTCGATTCCGGCTTTGGTTAGCGGATATATGTTTGGAAATTTGACTATTAATAAATATGTGGTAGATGTCGACACCAGTTATAACATCAATTAGCTGTGGAAGTAATAGGTCTCTCGTAGGAAATTTCCAATTTCAATTCGCGCAATTTCGATTCAATGAGCAAAATAAATTAGCATTGTGTAAAACATTAATTATCCTCACGTGTCGTCGAATAAATAAAATAAATATACATGCAGTTTTAATCGAGTTGAGATTATAATTGTAAACTCGTTTTATTTGTATAAATTTAAAGAGAACAATGAACTGCGCTCTATGATTTGTCTTTGGTACTTCGAGGCGATCCCGGGTGTCACATCACTGTGATGAGTTAAAGTGGCTCTTCCCTCCCATTAGGAGACAATATTTCCTTAGTGCTTTTCTATACCAATCCATTAACTCTCAACACCCTTCATATATCTACAACCTCCTCCAATTCAAATCCTCTGACTAGCACCACAAAACAAGATCTTTCCGATCTCTACACACGTTCCCATAGAACCAATGCATTCGAGCGTTCCTTCCTCGCCAGCTCCACAACTGTGTGGAACTCAATCCCTCCTTTCATCCTCCATGCTTCTTCACTGGTTTCATTTAAAGCCTTGCTTTTCCAACACCTCTTGACATCACAAAAAGATGCTCTCCAAGCAGGTCAATCTTTCGCTTAAATAAATTAGAATTGAATAATCGATTTCATCGCCTACGGGTTTTGTTTATTTTCCCAAAGAAGAAATGGACTATGTAAATACTTTGTTGCATGATAACCCATTAATTTATTTTATTTAGTAATTTTATTATTAACTATTTTATTAATTTTGTTTATAATTACTTTGTTGGTATCAATATATTTATTTTCGACAATTAGTTAAAATCCTGTCAAGTTTCGTACTTTTTACTTATTTCATTTCTATTTTTATTTTGATTATGTTTTTGCCACTTTTAATTACTTCATGATTCATATTATTATGCAGCCTTCTGGTCAGATATATATTATGTTTATTTTTTTGTTCATGATTGTTATTCTAAAGGAACTTGGTCCCAGAATAAAGTTTGTTTTCTATTCTATTCTATTCTAAATAAAAAATACTATGTTGCTGCTATAAAAAATAAATTGCGGCAAATCGTTTCCCTAAAGTTAAGAAGAAGAACAAACACAACTTTAAATGTTTTTATAATATTTAGAACATTAGTGGTAATCTTCAACAGCTGCCAGCAAGATCCGAATGTCAGATAATTTTTGGAAAGACCAGCAGTCAGTGGACCCGATCCAGGGTTTATTACAGATTGTGACACCATTCAGTTCTACGTTTATGGTTCTAATATGGTTGGTTTCCACCATACATGTTTTATTTTTTTATATTGTTATGGGACCAAAAATGGATGGAGTTCCAAAATCGGAGTCGTGGAAGACGGGGATGCAATTTGATAATTACTTCAAGATTCGTATTATTATGTAGCCTTCTGGCCAGATGTATATCGTTGTGTCGATATTTTTTCTAGGTTTGAGAGACCGATTTTGTTGCTAATGTGGTGGCAATAATCTTTATATAATTACCACTGTACAGGAGAAAATATTGGCAACGTGAGAGATAAAAATTAAGTTATTAATTATAGAAGGTCCCAATACTTTGTAGCAATGTTTCCAACGTCGGTGTAAATGCGGCTTTGATAAATAATTTCATTACAAATCTAAAGTATCTATAATCATTAATATTAGTATATTTATTATATGTAATAAAGTAAATACTTTTTAAAACGGAATGTATAATTTCGGAGGGTTATTGAAGCTATATGTGGATCTTTGTGGTACTCCGGAATCTGAGAGGTGTAAAGAGAATAGAGAATAGGGCTTAAAACACTGCCTTGAGGTACACCCTTGTATTGAGAAAAGAAGGAGATAAAAGTGAAGACCAACGGAAGTACAGAAAAATCTGTCTTGGAAATAAAACTGAAGAGTTAAGAAAGTAAGTAGGAGGTAAGTAAGGTTTTGTTTTCCGGGGAAGAACATTAAATGCTTTCTCAATGTCAAGGAAAATCGTAGGGCAATATTATTTTTCTCAAATGTGACTGATATTGTATCTAAGAATTCGATAACACTGTTGTACAGTGGAGTGAAATGGACCTAATTGGTGGTTAACTGTGCACGATTGTTTAATTTATTAGATTCTATTTTAATAGACATTGAAAGAAAAAAATTACTAAAACAAGTCTGGGTTGTTTAATATTTTTCCTTACACTTGGAAATATATTAAACTATTATCTCTAATACGAACGACTAAAACATGAATTATGCCGTGATCGGTTTAAAGTCGTGAAAAACGCGATCAGGTAAAGTCTTTCATGCCGGATTCAAAATGAGTCAAAACGATTACATTAGATTGCATGAGTACTACTCGAGTAAATCAGAAACTATCAAGAGCGATTACTTTCAAGGAGTTAAAAATTAAATTAAATTCCTTTATTGCATGTTACGGGATTTGCATCATATCATTTCTAGAGAAGGAATACTGAAGAAAATCCTGATTCATTGTGAAATACAGTCCAGGCACAATCCGGAAATAATTATAATTAATAAATACCTGATGGAAATTACAAACGTGACAATCAGGAGAAGAATCGTGAAATGAAAATTAATTCTATTTTAATTGGAAAACATCATTATCCAAACGAAGCCGTTTCCTCAGGAACATCGATTCCAAAGATTTTTTTACTACTTCCAGCAATTGAATAGTTGTATTCTATAAGACTCTATACCTCCAGTTGATACAAAACTTATTGGTTTACAAGTAATAATCGTCTGAGAAAGAAAAAAAAAGGTCTTCATAAGGAACCTGTCAACAGATCCTAATAAATAAAATACTGTACTACAAATCAAGAAGGATGTTGGTTCAGTACTTGGTAAGGGTTTTACTGTTTTAAGCCAAGGGTTATGCAGGGGGTGGATTAGGTCGTGATAACGCTAAAAATCTATGTTTTTGCCCTTATATAAATTCGTAGTATGAGGCCTGAGTCTACAGGAAACACCTCTTAATCCCTCAGGTTCGACCCACGGCCGAAAACATGAACAATAATTTATCTTTCACAGCTGGTCTTGAACCCGGATCTTTAGGTTAGTGCCCTTAAACACTGAACAATTCCTCTTCTTGGTACACATGAACTATTCTTATATCTTCTATGGATTTTCTACAACTTGCAACATAACATAATATTACCTCTACTGAATATTTAAATGGCTCTCTATTCCATCTACTTCTTCAGAAGGACAGTATGGTCTGAGCAGAACCTTCTTCTCGATGATATCACTATTATATTACTATCCGTCGCTCAAGGAATTGGGTAGAATATCAACTTCGATTTCCTGCCATTGTCCAGCATATTCTTCCCCGAAACAAGAAATAGAGCACTATTATAAGATTACCTGAAGAGAAAGCTAGAGCTCGGGAAATAAATTTCAATACCTTTCAAAAGTTAATGCAGGTTGTTATCAAAGAATGGGAAAACACGCATGATGAAGTCAGAAATAATGTTATTGGTTGTCCTACACTGTATCCATAAGTTGGCTAACTTTAAAAGTTATTTGAGTATAATGCCGTGAAACCGGCGTATAATGTGAGTAAAGAGCGCTGAGTTGCAGCGCTGAGGGTCCAGATTCAAATCCTGCTGGGGTAGATAAATTATTTAATCTGTTAACATTAATAGAACTAATATTAATAGACTCTAACATAAACCGACCTTGTGAAATCTACAGACCCTCCAGAGGCTCACTTAGCCCCTGTAAAGTGCGTAATTAGGGGCAAAACCTGACCCTTGAGCGTGATCTAGACCAAAGTATTTCCCTACACAACCGTTGTCTTGGAAGAAGTAAAGTCGCTACCATACAGTGAATTCAAGACCCTTCATGGAATGTATAGGTGCAGGGTTTTTTTCCATTACGTTTCTTTAATTAATTTTTCAAAATATATAGATTTTGTTTGTTATTTAATAAAGTTGAATGATGGATGAACGCATAAGTTTCATTCAACTATTTCAAGTGATCAGTGGTATAAATAATTGAAAACGAAATCGTCATAACATAATTTAACAATAATCCAAAATAGGAGTTACTTGGATTTCAAACTACCTTTGAGAAAAGTGTCAGTGACGGATGTGACATTCAAAGCTTAGGAATGCAATACATGGTGTAGTAGAGACTAATATCTGGTATTATAAAGATTTATTGTGATTTCGGAATGGAAGAAACATCTGAACCCGCCAGTTCAAACCATGTTTAGGTAAAATTAATGCTGGAGCTACGAACAATCCATTCCATATCTGAGAACTTATGGCAGTTAGAAAGTCATAATTCGAAAGCAAAGAGTAAATTACTTTGGCAGAAAGCTATAAAGAAGAATTGCATTGCGTTTAATTATCTTAGAGATGGTCGTAAAAACGTAGCTTCCTCTGGCATTCTTATTTCATTTCGAGGGTTATATAATTTTCATCAAGTATCATTGAGTATATGGGAGCGGAATGGCTCAATGGTAGAGCCCTGTCGCCATGTCGAAGGTCCTGGGTTCGACTTTTATTTAATCTGTTAGCAGCCGGAGATGGATCCCATGGGATCTAGAACCTTCCTTGGGCTCACCCACCTTCTATAAAAGTGGGTACCCAAAGTAATGGGGAAAAATCTCGCGGCTGAGCGTGATCTAGGAAAAATCACCTCCCTGTACAACCCTAGTCTAAGAAATAGTCTGAGGTTCAGTACGTGGTGGACTGTACTCCACCACGTACTGAACCTCAGACCCTTCACAGGTTGTAGTGGTGATGGTATTTTTTCTTATTGATTTATACTTATCTCTATTATAGTATAATTCAACTTTCATTTCATTTACTTTAAGTCTAATGCTGATCTTATCTTTTTACTAAATAAACTAAACCTAATAGGATAGAATACTATCAGGTTTAAATATTTTTTCCCTATAAGCTAACTAATTAACTAATTCGGCCCAACAACCCAGTGATGAGTCCAGGCTTCCACCAGCAGCTTCCGCCAACCATCGTGGTTCTGACCAGCTGCCATCCCGTTGCGTACACCAAGGATGTTCCGTCCATCAACCGCTACTCTGTCACTCCACCTAACCCTGTGTGTTCCTCGTCTTCTTGTCCTGTATAGAGGCTCTGTCAGGAGCTTCCTGGGCAAATCTTCCTCACTCATTCTCTGCCCACCGCCATTGGCCCAGTTTAATGACCTGGTTCTTGTGTCGGAGACCTGTTCGAACATGTATTCCCCCAAGGCCACCTTCTCACCCGGCTGGGTGTCTCTTCTGTCACTAAGTACTTGGTCTTTGCCAAGTTCACGTAGAGCCCAAGTCTCTTCTCCAGGGTAATATTGAAAAGAAGGCAAGCGAGGGCATCTCCCTGCCGTAGCCCCTTAGTCGACAGATTTTCACTGACGCACACCGAGAACATCAGCCCATTCATCGTCAGCCTCACCATGCGTATGAGCTTCCGTGGGATTCGGAGTCCCTCCGTTGCTCGGTAAAGCTCTTTGATTTATCGGTGAGGAGGTTGGTTTCTTTTTCCAGTAAATAGCCCTGAACAATAGAAAAAGGCTTCCTGATATTATTGACCCGGCGGAAAAACTCCCTCAATGCCTTTCTTCCATGAAGCTCTTCTATTTTCTTCAGCTCTTCACGCTCTTTTTGCCTCTTTTTCCTGCGGTGGAGTCTCTTTTCTTCCTTGCGTAGTCTTCTGTACTCCTCTACACTACTCATCGTGCCCCTCTGTGTCATGGCTGGAGCTGCCGTCTCGTCCAAGGCTCTGGAGCAGCCCTTACATAGATCATCCACCGAACCACACTCAATGTTTCTCGATTGTAATCCCTGATTAACATCAAACGGAGTACTGGTTCATTATGGCGGGGTCTTTGAAGATCTCCAGGTTGAATCTTTTACCCATTAGCCTCTCGTTGTTCGGTCTAGGTCTCGAGAGCTGTATGGTGTGCGATAGAATGGTAGTGGTCTGCGTCCACATTGGCTCTTCGAAACACCCTCGTATTGAGGAGATTTGACTCCCGATCAATATGTGGTCGATTTGATTAACCACTGATCGATCCGGAATGATCCACCCACTTTTATGAATTTCTTTGGGGGGGGGGAAGAGAGTACTGTCTATGACAAGGTCCCTAGACGCTGCTAACCTCACAAGCCGAACCCCGTTATCACCTTTATGGAGGCTGTGTTTTCCGATAGTTAGGGCGTAGTTGTCCTCCCTCCCGACTTTGGCATTGAAGTCTCCTCCGATTATCTTCATATCATATCCTGGACAGGCGCCGAGGGCTCTTTTTAGGAGATCATAAAAGAGGTCTTTCTCCTCCTCATCTGCTACTTCCGTTGGGCCATGAACGCTCAAAATGTTATAGTTATCAAATCTACCGCGCATACGGATCATACATATTCTTGGGCTGATAGGCCAAATCTAGGCTGATAGCCTGATAGGCTAAATCCAATCACAAGGTGCCTGTAAACACCTCTCACCACAAACCCAGTACCAAGCTCGTGTAGCTTATCATCGCAGCTGTAGTAGACAGAGTGTTTACTCTTCAGCAAGGTACCACTTCCTGTCCAGCGCACTTCTTTTATGGCAACAAGGTCAAGCTTATAGTGGTCTATTTGATCTAGGAGCAGGTGAAGTGCTCCAGGTCTGTACAAAGATAGTACGTTCCAATATCCAAAATTAAAAATCTTTTTTGGGATCCTGGGTCTATTACCTTTAAATCTGATCACGTCCGAGGCTTTCCTCTGGGGTTTCGAGATAATTCATTTTCGGGCAGCGGAGCTATCAACCCTCTCTGCGTACCCTAGTCTGTTGGAGAGGCTGCCGCCTTTATACCTGCAGACATGCATCCCCATCCGGGGTGGCTTCCTAGGGGAGGTTGCCTTAGGGTTTATACTGTTAATGACATTTGTCTGTAGTGTAGGTGTGAGTGTAGTTTGCTGTTGCAGTGTACTTTATGAATGTGAGTGTACTGTCCCCCAACCTGGAGGACCAGATCCTGACTGCGATGGGGCCGGGCGATGGGGCCGCTATCTCCCTACACCAATATTTTCCCGATAAGAGAGAACAATATTTAATGGCATTTACAAATTGAACAAATGACCAATTTCTGCTTTATTTTCAATGTCACAGAATTTCAATTTATTTCTCACATACCGTAGGTTGTTAGAGATCAAATACGTTCTTTTTGTACTGATGTACACACATACGTACTGTTGTTCTTGTCCACTGAAATTAAAAATTCATAAGAAGTCAAATCACAACAAAAAGGAAAGGGTGTAGAGATCACCCGATATGCAATATTAGATTTTGAAAAACTATAAAGAAACTACACTGTTTTTATGGTATTCATAGTTCTCGACATTAATTCCCCGTTTTGAATCTGTAAATACCAAGAAAAAAATAAATGCTTAATTCACAACGTACTCATCTAAAATTTAAATCTTTGGAGGATATTCCATGTTTCTTAAATATTCCGTCAGAAGCGGAGTGGCTCAGATGTAGAGCACTAAGTTGCCATGCCGAAGGTTTCGGGTTCAAATCCGACTGTGACAGATTTTATTTAATTTATTAACACCCCGGGATGGATCTTTTGGGATCTGGAACTCTCCTGGGTGCCACCTTTCCTTTATAAAGTGGGTGTCCAAAATAGGAGGAAAGCCTGGAAGTTGAGCGTGATCTAAGACGAATCACCTCCTTCCACAACCGTTGTTAAAAAAACAGTACAGTATCTACCACGTACTGGTCCCAAGACTCTTCCTGAGCTGTAGTGGTAGGGTAAAAGTTAAAAATCCCGTTATCAACGAAACCAGAAATTAAAGCGAAACATTTTACTGGTCGTATGTAAAACCCTAATTACAGAAAAATGTGTCTGACAAGAAAACGTAAACCTTGACCAACTTGCATGCGTCGAATTTTTTTATTTTGCATATCAATATGTGTGCGTAAACACTACTTCATGTTCCATTCTGTTGTATCTTTCCAAGATACGACGAACATTAAATTTCTAACCGACCTTATCAAAAAAACTTAAATACAGCGAAGATGCAATATGCCACTTGCTATCACTCAAGGCCCTGCGCTTCGCGCATGCGCTACGACTAGGCCATCACTGCAATAATGTTACAAAACTCCACAAATAACACTCGCTAATCCTACTACAAACCGATTTGTGCTAAAAATGAAGATAATACACCCATTTTAAAAACTATTCGAAGCCTAAAAAAAACTTTTTATAAGAAACTTTTTACAACCCAGTTTTTATAGGAATCTTCGAATAATAAATAGTTTAACTTATATTACACTAAAAACAATAAATTATCCTAATCACTAAATATCCTAGTAATAAGTTCTCTGTCAATAAAAATGTATTAATGTACAAAGGATGTAATAATAAAAATAAAACACACTTGTAATGATTAGAAATCTCACAATGAAAATGATACACCTTAGTTTTTCTATTTTCCTTAAGTTACACTCTTGTATAAAAAGTTTTAGGTTATTTCTAAAGTCAGTTCCCTAAAATCTAAAGCATATTCGAACTTTGTCAATAATGGAAGTACACACAAGGTTTAAAGAACTTGAGTTGGTCATTCAACATTTTACTGATAGGGAATCTCTGAATCAAATTACCGAAATTACTAGAAAAAAGTCGTTCAACTGTTCAGAATAGAGTGGAAAGATTCAATAAGGAAAACTGCATTGTCAAAAAAAGTTAAAAGTCCAAGATAAATTTTCAGTGATAGGGATGAGACTTTGTCAGGGAAATAATAACGAAATCCACGTTTGATAGCACCCATCAAAGTATAATCTACATAGAGCCTACAGAATGTTGAACTGAATAAAAAGCATATAATTTAACAGTACTCAAAAGTTAACGAGAAGTGAAGTGTATCCATTTTGCCTGTGAGTTGAAATAATTCATTCATTGTTTGTTTGTAAATTTGTTTTTAAACAAACAAAGCTGAATATTTTTAATTTTATTTTGTGTACATATTTATATAGATATTAAAAATAAATAAGTTTCTGGGTTTTTTCCTAAAAGCATTGAAACTTTTTTTTCTTCTTCTATCTACAGGGTGTATCTCTTCCACTTGATAACGCGATGTTGTACAAATCATAAGCCAAATCAAAGTCTATAAGTGAAATCTAAATTAATGTACAATTGCACCGCGATATAAGGAAGCGCAACAGGCATTGCATCACGCGATACCAGATCCCCATTAGATATGTAAGCGAGAACAAAATAAAAAATGGTATTCGTTAATTAAAATATCGAACATTTGTCATAGTCATCACCTCGGCCTAGTGAACTTTACTCTGAGTGGCTTCGTTAACGTTCATCATCCTCTCAACCGAATGTCGGTTTAATCTGTCGCTGGGCCTTGATGTTTTCATGAAGAAGGTGACAGATCGGTCTGTAGAAAGCTCATTGCAAGATTCATTAATCACCGGGCGTATATGATTATTATTAAGTAGATGAAATTAAAAAGAATGTCAGAGGAACGATGGCCAAAAACAGTCTTTGAATATCGCCCTACAGAAGGGAGGAAAAGAGGACGACCCAAAAAAAGATGGTTGCAGGATGTAGATTTATGATTCCTTTTAGGAACCACAAACAACAAGTAGAAAAATCGATAAATAAAATATAGTTAAGTAGATGAACGATTCACTAATCGAATTCGAGATTCTATCTATAAGAATTTAAAGAAAAACCTAGGAAAAAACAACTACGAAAAAAATAAGGCTAGACGATTAACTACAGTTCCAGGGAAAAGACGTGTATAGAAATACATTACATTTAATTAGCATTGGCATTGAGGTTGATGAAGGAATAATTACTATAAATTGAAGCCCAGGAAAAGTAACTTTACGGTAGAAGTAGCTAAGGAATTTCGATGTAAGCGTTACAGAAAAGGTTGGTTTGAAAGGAACAGTTCTTTTAAGGAAAGAAGATGGAGATCTTGTCTTCTAGTAAACAAAGAAAGATGGAGGAAAACAAAGCAAGATTTCTCAGGAATGTTTGAAGGTAAGTATTTTTCTAATGGATATATATCAAAAGTAATCTCAATCAGGAAAAATATATCAGAAGGAAAAAGAAGAATCACGTTAAATCGTAAATAAACTGAATAAGGAGTCCTCTTGAATGTTCTGAAACTGATTATGTAATGATAATGTTGATGTTAAAAGTGGTAAATTAAAAAAAAAAACTCTACCACATGAAGAGTCTTGGGTATATGGTATATGGTAGGTACTGTACTGTCCCTATGACAACGATTGTATAGGGAGGTGATATGTCCATGATCACTGCCAACCACCAGTATTTTCCCTGAATAAGGGTACCCACTTTATAGAGGCTGGATGATCCCCAGGAGGATCTGTAGATCCGATGGCTGGCTGATTAAATAATTTATCAGTCACAGCCGGATTTGAACTCAGCACTCTACTCACTGACCTACCCACCTTTCAAATGAAGGCAAATATTTAAAAAAAATTACTTAGTCCGATCGTAAGATCAAGGAAATAAAGGTGAAGGTATTCAAATCAGCAGTTGTTGAAGCGCTACACAAAACCTTGACTCAGTTAACATAACATGAATTTTACAACCATCCATCGGACAATGAACTCATAACCTACGGGTCAGTTGCCTTACAAAAACATCCCATACAACTTCAAGTCTCTGTATGTAGCGAGAAATGATTGCGATTCATTTTGTAATTATATTTATTTCATAAGTATACTTATTTATAAAATGAATTTAAATTATAAAAATTTATTTATTGCTTAATCGTAATTTATATTTTTCGATAACTCTTCCTTCGATTGTGTACGCATTTTAAAACTCAGTTATAATTGACAGATGGCAGACTTTTTTAATGTATATATTATATCTTAATAAAAACAAGGGGGGCAACTTAAAATTGGAATTAAAAATAAGAAAGTTTGATTTCTGAAAATTTGAATGTATCGACAAGGATTTTGTTTCTACAAACAATTTTTTCCCGAAAAATTTGTATAATTCTTTGTCGATAGCTATCTCGGAGATTCGATCTAGTAAATTACAAGATAACCTTAATTCGTGAAGGAACGCACCAAACCTTGTGTAATCTTACAAGTACGCTTCATTCACTTTTATATGTTATGTGATTTTTAATCCCAAAACAATTTATTACAACAGCCAGAAATAATACCTTTCACGAATATGGAATAACAACAATCATATAACTCACATGTTCTGCTGACTGGGACGCTGTAACACAGATCTGTGAACTCTATGTCCACAGGCAGCCGCCTTATCATTGTCATCTTAATCGCTTTCTGTATCCTGTTCTCTTCCATGTCTCTAAAACATAAATTATTGATTGATTAGACTAAACTATCAAATTTGCCAAATAATTATGTTTAAATCTTTTCCAAGATCTAACTAGTGTCTGAAGGAAGTTGTATACTCTTACGAAATATACTAGCTCGAATACTAGAAACATGAGGGATCTGCAGTCCCTTCTGCAGTTCGCTCAAAACATATTTCAAACCAGGATCCGAAATTTTTGACGATCTCAATACTTTCCCCTAATGACAATGAATTATTAATATATTCTATTGACAATGTTATTAACTGGCTTTTAAATAAGTACCTTTAAATTTAATGGCGGATAAATGAAATGTCTACTGTCAAACGAAGATTTCGTGTCAACAAGATAGTGATAATGAGAAAAATCAACTAATTAAGAAAAAAAACCAACTGTTTAACTAACCTGTTTAATTAAGTTTGTTTAAGATGTAGCTCGGCATCTCAGATATTCTAAAAAAATGTTATTTTAGCGGCCTTCTTTTAAAGGTAAAGGAAATTTGAAGAAGATCGTTTTCAAGGATGATATTGCGGCCTTATACAATGAACGCCTGACAATGGAAGAACGGAACGCCATTTTAGAAGGACAGTCAGGTTTTTATAAATATTTAATAAGAGCCTTGGACAATACTTAGTTAACTTAAATAGTACAAAAGAAGATGAAAAGGTATTGTTTGGGATACGTTGACAACAGGTTTTGATCCAATGGAATTTTCTAATTCGGGATTTCATTATCAACACTTGTTAATAAATAAAAACTGTTGTGCGCTTCAGAACAAACTTTCACTTACTTCGCTACTAAATTTAAATAACTTTTAAAAGTCTTAAGGAATTTTTTATCGTAGAGATTACTCGAGGAAGACTATGCTTATCACAGGTTGTTATTGTTACAATGATGTGCATAATATAAATATTGCTCCCATGACATTCCGTTATGATGCTTAAATATCTCGCTGTGTGTTTTTGACTTAATCACGATCGCCTTTAGAAAAGTTGGAATGATTTTTGCTACTTTTTTTTTTTTGTAGCTAAGTATTTTATTTGAGGCCCAATTCATTTAGTCACTATTTCCACAACGGGATGTTTTTGTTTTGAATGGTTCTGGGAAGAATTTTAAAGGACTGTGATAAGCAATGGTGACCGGTAAATGTTCAAAAATTCTTAAAAGACTATCTTATTTGTATAGGATGGAAATAGTTGGGGGTGCAGTCAAAAAAAACGCAGCAAATAAGTTGAAACCTATTATATTATATATGTGCCGACGTTTCGACCTACTGTGTAGGACTATCTTATTTGCTATAACTTCAATCATAACTTCAAAAGTATGTATTTTTTCTTAGTTACAATTAAGTTATAAGGGACAGTAATCGTCAAAATAAAGCATTAAATCTGACATTGTACTTAACTCCTATAATTATTTTTTTTTTTATGTTTAATTAAAAGTCTCGAGTTCAGACTCACCAGAGTTTATTGATTTTATTCTACATTATTTGTATACAAGGATAACTCATAATCCGTTAGTAATTAATTAAAAAAAAAAAGCTAAGCAAAATTATAATATTTGCATACTTAAAGGAGACTAAACTTTTTTTTTATAAATAAAACAGTAGTTTTAAAAATTCAGAATCAGAGTAAATAAATTTCGTTCGATGACATTATATAATCGTCTTTAATTTAGTCTAATACAATAATATTTATTTACCTCTTTAGTAAGCACTTGGGGTTCAACTGTATCACAAATATGAATACAAAACAACATCTCAAATGTAATACGTTCGTAGAATTTTATGAGATAAAATTTATTTGTAATCAATATCATAAAATACAGTTGTTTTTTTACTCTCAATCAGGCCAAGCGGGGTTCAGGTGTAGCACAGTCTTCTCTAATGGCTATCTAAAGTCCTTTTACTATCGGGTTTTCATCTATCTGATAAGTCACACCTTATCACATGACGCATAAAAAAATTCTTAGGGAAGAAATGATCAAAGACTAGGTCTGTAGAATACAAAAAGGAAATATCATAAGAAAAAATAATAATAATAAAAAAGTTTGATGCTTAGGGTTAAATTTAATTTTGTTTACATACGCTGAAGATAAAACAAAAATAAAAAGTTCTGGATAAATTTCAAGAAAATAACGATAATTGATCGCCATGTCTGGAAATTCAGTTTTAAAAAAATTGCAGTATCTGGGTGGATAAAGTTAAAGTGAAAACTTGTTCAGCTTAATTGTGTAGATAAACCGATTCCTAGATAGATTTATTTTTATAGATTCCTGATAATTGTTCATTCATTATATATATAATCCTGCTATAAATACTTCTTCTTTTATTTTATTTTATTTTTTTAAGCATTTCTGTTTAGCATTTCAATAGTCTTTATTATTCTTTAGCATATCCCACTAGAATCCATTGAGTGTATTGGGTTCAATAAAGGTATGATTATAATCATTGTAGGGCTGTTGTGTTTCTATGCCAACATTTATTGCCAACAAGGAAGTTATTTAACCGAGATCACTCAATCGCCAGGTGTTTTCTCCTAAGAGTGTCAAATATATAGGCACTGGTCTGGCTGTCAGCCCTTGGAGGGTTGGCAGATAGCCCTGAGTGTTAACATATTACATAATTTATCTGCAAGAACCCTTCTCGAAGTCGGGACCTTAGGGTCATTTATAAAAAAAGTATACGTGTTTTAAGAATACCTAGTCAATCAATCATGCATAATTTATGGTTTAATTTATTTCAGTGAAACTATAAATAAATCATTTGTTTCATTTCTTTTCTTATTAAAATCAAACCTGAAAAAAAAACCTGTACCACTACGACCCTGAACGAGTGAACGAGTCTGGGGTTCAGTACATGGTAGAGACTGTACTGTTCATGGACAACGGTTCTGCAAGGAGGTGACTTGTCCTAGGCCACGCAAGGTTTTCCCCCTTATTTTTGGTACCCTTTTTCTATAATATTTTATAGAGGCTGAGTGTGATCCAGGAGGGTCCTAGATCCCATATGATCCATCTCCCGCCGCAAACAGACTAAATAAAGTTACTGCCAGCAGCGAGATTTGAACCAGGATTTCCGGCAAGGCAACTCAGGGCTCTACCACTGAGCAACACCGCTCCCTATTAAAATCAAATACTAAGTTTAAATCAATGGCGTCAAAATGTCTGAAGCTGAACTTGAAGAATTGGAATCAAATTTAGAAACGGAATGATGATTTGATATTAATTTTCAAATGATTTAATGTATATTTTAAACATATTTAAATAAGAAAAAAATATTTTAAATAATTACTTTTTATCAATTCATTTATTCCTAAGTAACATATTTAACTCAAATTGTTTCATAAAGTTCTTTGATATTTAATCTTATTCGAATTAAATGTAAATAGTATGAGTTGCAAATGCAGTTCGAATGATAAAATGCAGTCAGAAATATCTAGAAAAGATAACTAGCTAGATAAGAAGTATCAGAATTACTCAGACAATGGCTAACGTTTGATTGCTATAAAAAGTCACGATAAGCAATATCAACGCCGCATTCATAATTTTCTTTTTAGGTCCATGGAATCATTTCTATATAAATAAATCACTTGCCTTGCGTCTGAATGCTATATCATTTCCCTGTTCCGTATTAATGTGATTTATTCCTTTTACCAGTATTGGTCGGGCTCAAAATGTTTTTGTAAAATGTTCCACATATATTATACAGTCTCAACAGTTAAAAGAAACAAACAAAGTTAATGATTCCTAATAAACTATTATTTCCGCAAAGTTTTTTTTTTGTTTTTTTTGGTATAATCATATTAAAATCCTTTATAGACTTCCTGTAAGTTGTATATAACCTGTATAAAACCTCTATTCGTCTGCTATATTTGACTACAATATAGGATGGAAAAATCGAATTCCGAAGTTCATTCAGTGAAAACTTTAGTTTGGTGCCAAATATGGAAAAATGGGCATCCGAACTTTCTACTATTATAGTACTATTGATAAAACAAGAATAGTAAATTCATAATTGAGTAGCAAAGTACAAGTGGAAATTTTTGTTTTTAGAGATTATAGGTTACTTTATCTTGATTCGTGGTTTTCAACAGAACTATCATAGGCCGAATTGTACTCGTAACTGTTAAATACATATACACTCTGTTTCACTACAACAACAGTTACAATTCGGCAATTTTATATATATATAGATATATATATATATATATATATATATATATATATATATATATATATATATTCGTCTTAGCCGGGATTTGAACCCTGGTCGGAATAGACAAATCTTTTCTCTTCAAAATAAAAAAAATTAAAAATATTCACCATCAATAGAACAATATAAAAATATATTATGTATATATATATATATATATATATATATATATATATATATATGAAATGTAGAAATATTTTAGCATTTAAAATAATAATTTTATATGATATTATGATAGTATTAGTATTATCTATGAATTGTGTAAGGGAACGAAGTGAGTCAGTGGTAGAGCAATGAGTTGCCATGCCGAAAATCCTGGTTCAAATCCCACTGCTGGCAAGTCTTTTATTTGGTCTGTTAGCAGCCGGGGATGGATCATATGGGATCAAGGACCTTCTTGGGGCTCCCCCAGCCTCTATAAAGTGGATACCCAAAATAAGGGGGGAAAATCTGGCGGTTGAGCGTGATCTGCAAATCAAACCGTTGTCCATGAAACAGTACAGTCACTACCAGGTACTGATTCCCAGATCCATTCATGGGTTATAGTGGTATAGGTTATTTTTTTTAAATCTATGAACCTGAAACCTCTATATTCCCAACCTAACTCCTTGTACTTTTCTCAATTATACTTTTGTCCTTCATTATGTCCTTATCACTATGACATAGGCCCTGCAGTTTTGAAGGAAAAACATTCGATTTTTGGTTCGCATGTAGTAATCGTGAAGTGTATTTCTCAAGATTTTTAAGTTCACATTTTTATTTTCTTTGTTCCACAGACATAAATCGACTCGGAATCCTAAGCCATTAACGTTTACAGAAACATCTACCATACCTTCTGATTTCAGCGCTCATATCATTCGGCATAAAATAAAAATAAATAATGGAAACAATGTAAAAGACTTAAGTATTTCTTTATCTTGGTATGTTATGGCGGTTGTTGCTCCCAGAGATTCAGCACGTCTTCAAAGATAAAAAAAGGTTTATTATCGTATGTTTTATTTGAGGCAATTTGGGATACGTGCGCACTACACAAAAATTCTACTTTAAAATATATATTTTTGAAGCTAGACATTTTCTCTGTTTTTAAAAATGTTACCTAGACGATTACTAAATAAGTACTTGAATATATGTATAATGTATCTTGATTACTCTTTTTTTATTTATTTATCCAATGCTAGCACGTGGCATTTCTGCCATACACCGCCGAGCCTCCCAATTTGGATTACTCATGATTCAAGAATAGTGGCATATTAATATAATAATCGTTAAAGCTTATCACAGATTCAGATTTTAATTGAGTTGTGGGATATTGGATCTGACTGAATAAAAACAAGCTTTTTTATTTATTTATACGCTAGCTTCTAGATAGTCCAGTAGTATATATTGAGATCTCCAAAAGACACTTCATTAACATATTACATTAAACATTTTACTAAAAAATTACCTACATATTAGCAACAATTAAACTCAATTCGGAGGAGCGCAAAAGTTAAAAAACAATGTGTCTTGATAGAGGCCTGAAATGTCTTATCAAGTGACTCACAATATGATTAAAAACAATTTCATGATATTGTTCGGCCAAATCCATGGTACCTGCAGAAGAGAGAGATTCCCCAAAGGAAAGATATTAATTACATTTTAGCTAATTTTATCCGAAAAGGGAAAACAACATATATTAATACAAGATATAAAAAATATTGGAAAAAATTATTCCAATATTTTAGGTGAAAAATCGACTATAAAACAATTACTCAATGGTTTATCGTGTCCGAAAAACTAAATAAAACCATGTGGCCTTATCAGGTATTTCTGAAAAGACACCATAACTTTAGATTTGTAAGGAAAAAAATTAATATTTTAGTACAATTATTATACCCACTATTAATATATATAATATAAGTATTATTATCCTCTCTGGACCAAGGTAACATTACATTTATCTAACATTCCTTTGTTTAGCAACATTTATTGCACGTGTAACTTGCAACCTTGCCAGTAATGACTTAATAAAGAATAGTCAACTGTGCCTATGCAAAGCTAATATAAAATTCGAAATATATTTCAGACATCCATGTGCCAAAAAAGAGTAAATCTCAATTATGGTTTTGGTGAAACATTGTCAGACATAAGACACCAATATCATTCAGTATTTTTTATATTCAGAGTATTTCATCAGTTTCGAACGACTCCTTAGTGAAAATATGAATATAAATATAAATTTACTAACAATATTTTAGATCTATTTATAAGCAGATGGTGATAAAAAAATAAGTTGAAAGGATAACTTATTTACGTAAGTTCGAACAGGTTCGATATCGTGTGAAAGTTTTATTAAAATCGATCGGCAAAACTATGGAAACAAAACACTCCAATGTAATAATCAATCGCTTTGTGAAACAGATTTCCTTTAAATTATTAAGTAGTCTCTTGTAGGCACGAACTAGTAGGAGTACCGCATTACCGTAAATATAAGTTATATTTACCGATTTTTTATTATTATTTTGGATTAACTAAGAATAACAAGAGAAAGATGAGGTTATAATTTCTTAATTATAAGTAATTATAATAATTAATAGAATAATAATACATTATTATAAGTAATTATATGCCGCGTGCTTTTGATACGTCATCATTTAACTCTCTAGGCCAAGATGAATTTCTAATTAATAGAGACGTAAATACTAATAGTTTAAATATGAAAGCATCATTTGCAATATTTAAAACTCATCATTTTTTTAAAAAACGTTAGAAAATGGTTGCTTTATTATTTATTATGATCGCTAGAACTTGTATTTGATTAACCGAGAAACAACGCCTACCCACCTTTGGTCTGTCATAGCTAAACTACAACGACCAACAAAGGACACTACATGAGTCGTTCCAAAGTGCTCTTTACTATTTATAAATGTGATATAAATAAACAATTGATTATCATATTAATTGAACAATAAATTAAAACTTTTATAGACCTGAGAGTGGATTACCTCAGGGAGTAGAGCGCTGAGTTGTTAAGCCGAAGGTTCCTGGCTCAAATCAAGTAGTGGCAGATATATTATTTAATCTGTTATCACACATGATTGGACAAAACGGATCCAATCTCATCTGTTAACAGGTGAGATTGGATCTCACCAACCCTCTATAAAGTGGGTACCCTTAATCGGGGAAAAACCTGGCGGTTGATCGGACAATTCACCTCTCAGCTTAACCGTTGTCATTGAAACAGTGCAGTCTCTACCATGTAATGAACCCACGACCCTTCATGGGATTAGTGGTACAGCTTTAGTTCTTGTTTATAGACTTATTGTGCTTATATCTTCAAAAATATAATTATTGATATTTATAAAGTACTTACAACATTCAACAATTTCAAAACTTCCAAAGCTCCCAGAGATCGATTATAGTCCAATAAGACTTTTTTCTATATGCTTATTGAATTTTTCAACATCAAGACTGAAAGCGATTCATTTTGAAGGTGGAAGGTTCTTATGAATAGGGATGATATTTTCTTAAAACTCTTTTTTTATGTTTTAAACTGTTTTCACTTGATACGATAAACATTTTCTGGTCCTACTTAAAGTATGCAAAAAATATGTTTTTATTCCACAAGAATGCCTACATTCTACATTCTCTATTACACACTAATAATTCAGAAAACCCTCTTAATTATATAAATTTAATAAAAATATGTGAGAACATAAGATTGCTTTACTTAGGATTACTACTTGCTATAACAAAATGACTATGTACCATGGATTTTTTTTCATAACTTACTACTGGAAATTAAATTTAAAAATAAAAATATTTGACGTATTGTTTGGCTGAGCCATAGCACGACAATTAATTGTTTTATTTTTTTTTTCAGTGTAAAACCTGCTTGCCAAATTGTATGTTTCAATAGAAGCAAAACGATTGAAAACATCCATAAATTAGGCTCGGTGTTGCACGTGGAGAAGTTTAATGACCAAAACCAGCTACAATTGTCAAACATTAATTTGCTAATTCGTCTGACTTTGAATAGTAAATTGGCCAAATTAGCTGGGAACCAACTAAACCTTCGATAGTGCAAATCATGTTTTTGAATCATGCAAAACTGTTTTTAATGAATTTACCAATCATCTTAAATTATTGATATTATTTCTTCTTACAATAGCATTTAAAACGATCTATTAGGAACTATTTAAAAAAATATATTTTACATTTATTTATTTAATCTTCTCCTCTTCTACCGCCAACGGTGTGAGGAGTCTTCCTTGGTCTTCCTTTCGGTCTCATACCTTCCACCTTTGTCTCATATACGGCCTTTGCCACTTTGTTTTCCGCCATTCTGGAAACGTGGCCGAACTTTTACAGCTGATGCTCTTCGATAAGATCCCCAGCTGGCCGAAGTCCCACATTTGACTGTATTGTTACGTTTCGCACTCGGTCTCTTCTGTCTTCCTTTCCATTCTTCTTAGATATCGCATCTCCATGGCTTGAAGTTGGCTCTTATGCCTGTTGGTTAGAGTCCAAGATTCACTTGAATAGGTGAGAATCGGTAGGAAAGTGTTTTTATAAACTACTTTTTTGTGTGTTTTTGACACTTCTTTAATTATTTTTATCATTTTACATTATTTGTTAAATAGTCATTGTTGAATCTTATTATGAACAATGGCGGAATTAGGGAGCGACTATCCTTGGGGCCCAAATATTAATATTAGGCCCTTCAAAGAAATATTAATCAAATAAAACTATTTCGTGGAGGGAGATGGTTTCTAGTTTCTAAATCCCAATATTGTAAATCTGAGTTTATTGGTATTCCCTTAGGAACCTGTACTCAAACGATTTTCGTCTGATATACCCTTAATTAGATGAGCCAATGGAAATTAAAATTGTTATAAATGGCGGAAATGGATAATTTGAAGTTACACTATATTTAAAACACAAAACAATCATGTACAAAAAAAAAAGTTAAATACACTGAACAATCACTTCTAGATACATAACCATACTCACAAAGGCACTGGCTCAAACTTAACATACCACAACAAATATAAACCACTTAAAACTTTTCACCTTCCTACACAGAAACCCAGATAGCAGATACGTACTTTACCAAAGGAATTTTCCATTAAAAAGAAATAATTTAGAAAATTATATAAAATGTTTGATTCAAGAAACTTCCAACAAACATTTGCTTATAAAGGAATTGATAAGGTTATGATATGTAGGACGCCAGCAGAACAGAAACCGATAACATTCAATATAGAAACAAAGATAACTTATTTTTAGTTTTTTTTTCTAAAACTATTTCCTATTTTAAACCTCGAATATAATATAAAAACCTTGTAACACCATCAACAATATGACGATGATTTATGATTTAAGTGCATTATAATGATGATTTATTTTTATAGTGTGGCACTTCACGTCAATAACTTTTTATTTTTATGGTTTACCACTTCTTTCATATTGTTTAGTCATTTAACGTCAATTGATATTCCTAAGGCTAATCGAACCATGTTATAGTGGGAGTTCTAATTTTGGCCTATCCAGTTATAACTATGGCCTTTAACGAGTATCTGAAATCCTACAGGTTCGGGACTCCCATTTTACGTTCGTCCCGAAGGACCTCATAAACAAGGCTTTTTTACTGCCTTTTAAAAAATCCTCCCTGAATCTTTAACCGGGTTCATGGACATAGCTGGTTTTTATGTGCTTGTTGGTTAGAGTTCAAGATTCACTTGAATAGGTTCATCAAACTACCTCTTTTTAAGGCTGTTGTTTGGGAAGAACTAATATTGTTTTTTTAGTGTTAATGCAATTTTTATTATATTGTTTTCTGTAATGTCTTAATTGGCAATAAGATATTTGTATCTGAGATACTCATGAATCGGTTTTGGAATATTAAATGATCGACCGTACAATACGTGGTACATAATATATACTTTGATCACTCTTTTTAAAAGTATATTTTATAAAAAATAAACCACTATACACGTGATTTGGTAGATGAAATACTTTGTAGCAAGGCAGATTTCATAAAAGACAAATAATTATGCTTTTGATGATGGCATATAAATATCGCTATAGAGATAAACTATTATATGGAGACAAAGTTACAGCTTTTATTTTTTTTTTAAATTAAATAGACACAATGACATTACTTGATAGGACATATTGATCATGACAACCTGTTTACCACTCATGTAAGGTTAAAACTGTTAATAACAGCGCTATAGTTGAAGAGGGAAGGAGCGCGAATTGTAAACAAACGTAAACATTTTCAAGGAAGATGAGCAAGCACATTTGGAAGATGACTCTATTCATAGTTTACAAAAGTTTTTTACTAGTAAACAATGAGCATCAGGATGACATAATCGAACTGAGGAAGTGATGACATTGAGGCATGTGGCTTAAATTATATATACAAATATTATACAGACAAATGTTTTTATCTAAACAGGCATGACTTTTTTTTTTGTATTTATATAAAAGAAGCTTAATGTTCGTCTATGAAGGCCTGACCATATAAGATTCATTTGTGAAAAATAATCAATTTAAAATTTTTTTTAAATTATATTTCGTTATTTTGCTAATAACTCACTCCAAACAATAATTACTTACATTTTTTTATGATCTTCTATTTTTCTAAACCTTATTTAATATTAAATATTTTGGATATACTTTGTTTAGAAAATATCGATATCTGGTTGGTAAAAAAATAAATGAATAAAATAGACATTTTTAAGAATCAATCACTTTAATCAATGTAATTAAACAATCTATACATACTTTTGATTTTTCATACACCAAAAATTACATTTAATGTAATGAATTGAAAGTTTTGATAGGAAATGAAATCATTTAATATTGATTTTTGAAGGATCTAGACGGTTTTGAAACTAACCCATCTAATACAAAATTCCTGGTATTAAAACTTTGGTATTAAAAAAAAAATTTGGAAAGAATGGATGTACCCGATTCAGAAACTGAACGGCTCAATTAACAAATTTTAAATAAAATAGAAATGTTTAAAAAAAAAAGAATAAAAATTCTAAATTATTTCATATTTACCACATCCTGAAGGAACTTTGAAACTTGGACAACTCAGGTAAAAATACTAAAAAATAAATAAAATAAACCCCGGTGAGGTTCTTTGCAGAATATAAACTTTGTTTTTCCAACAGAAATATTCTCATGTAATTATGCCTCTATCACCCTGGACGTGCGACACAAGTTTAAATCTAAAATACAAGTCATAAATATACATTATGAATGAGTTAAAATAACTTCAGCATTTCGTCGATAGTTTCACTAAATTTCAGACTATTTTCCTCTTCGAGAACTTGGTGACCGATTTAGTTAGTGTGTCAGTAACCTCGTAACGGTTCCAATCCTGTCTGATCAAGTTGAAATTTATTTTTTGGCGGATCCGCTGAATTAATCGACTCTCTCAATCAGGTCAGAAAGGCTAACCTGTTGGAATACCCCATTTTGTTCCACTTAACAGGAGTAATAAAAGACGTTTAATTGAAATGGAAAACATGAAGTAATTATTTTTCTTCCTAACGTAATGAAGGCTGTAACTAACACCTGCTAATTACGATCAAAACCATTTAGTTAATTAGCTTAGCAATAGATCTCAGAAAAAAATAGTAAGAGTAGTAAAGAAAGAGAAAACGTTAACTCTCACTTTGATCAATACAAAGGAAACCTTGATACTGCACTAAACTTTGTCGTTAAAATAGAAAAATCAATGCATAATTATGGAAATATTTATCACGCCTATAATTTTATAGCTGTGTTTTTTTCTATATTTAGAATTTCATAACTATGGACCAATTATGCTTTTATCCTATGTAAAGGCAAACGATTTATTAGAAACGTGAATTAACTCGGAAAAATAAGGACAATTACAATTTATTATAACTGTTAAAGTAAAGAGGTCTGATTGCCTTTCAGTGTCTAATTAGTGGTTTACCAAATTATTTTAATAATTAGTTGTCCGGTCTCACACGTTAGAAGGGAGTGAATTCGGAAGCAAACTGAAAAATCTGGAAGAGTTTCAGGAATAGAAGCCAGAAGGTGAGATGAAGTGGAAACATGTCAGTGAAGGCATGAAGGAATATTGGAGACATAAAAAACTCTGCAGAGGAACGGAAAGAAATTAGTTTGAGTGATATTAAGTGGTAAATACGAAATTTAAAACAAAAATCAAACAAATTAACGACTTACAGCGCATAGCGCACCGAGTTTTGAGGAAGGTGGGACCTTTTAGGACAAAAATCTATTCAAAACGAATTGTTTACAAGCTGATTTAAAGTTAGAGGTTTAAATATAACTGAATAATAAAACTTTAGAGCTGGGAAAACAATAGCATGGGAGCGGAGTAGCTCAATGGTAGAAGAGCACTGAGTTGCCATGCCGGAAATCCTGGTTCACATCCCGCTCCAGGCCATGACTTTTATTTAGTCTGTTTGTAGTGGGAGATGGATCATATAGGATATAGGACATTCCTGGGGCCCACCCAGACTCTATAAAATTTTATAATAATAGGGTACCCAAAATAAGGGGGGGGGGGGGAATCTGGCGGTTGAGCGTGACCTCCTTCAGTTGAGAGTCACCTCCTTGCAGAACAGTTGTCCCTGAAACAGTACAGTCTCTACCATGTACTGAATCCAAGACCCTTCATGGGTTGTAGTGGCACAGGTAATTCAAATGCACTGATTAAAGGATCCGAGCTTTGAAGCTAAGTATAGTGTTTTTTTCTAAGCAGAGGAGTTGCGCATGGAAACAGAATGAAATTAGTTGGCTTACGGAGTAGAGCTTTGGGGATCCACAAAGCCATCGAATTCCCCTCGTACCAATCCTTACAACCCAAAATTCTTAAAGCTCCTTACTTTACGAATAAAGTCATCCAAAGTGACCTCTATGTCCCATTTTTTGCTTATTAGGCCCGAACCCTAGAACTGTCCTTTCATGACTTTATTACCCCTTAAACCCACTAGCTTCTAACCTAGCTTCTCTTCAATTCTCGATAATCCTCCGAGGCGTTAGAAAAGAAGATGTCCTCGTGACATTCTAAGATGAATTTATAATTTGAATACCATCACTGGGTAGTTTCTCTAGTTTTCTTTATACATGCCATTAAGTATAATTCATTATATTTACTTGTATTATTATAATACAGTTGTAAATTTCAATAAATAAATAAATGTGAATGAAAAAGCGATAAAAAAAGAAAGTAGTATTTAAAGATTTGACATTCTTTCAACAAGAAAAACAAATGAGAAGATAATGGTTTAAGGATTAGTTTAAAATTCCCTGAGGGAGATAACTGTTGAAAAAATATTTTAGTTATTGGTCAACCAGCAATACACAGTGTGACGTTTCACCAGTTTAGGTGACATCGGAATAAAAACGATGTGACTATATAATATGATATATCAGATAAAAAGTTTAAGAACATACATTAACTAGAAATTGAACCTAACACGCAAACTGGGCTAAGTTATTTACTGCTACTTGAAAAATTAAATACTCAGTTTACGGAATCTTTATAATAATAATAAGAATGTGGTTGAATATTAACTCTTATCTATTAGTTAACTATAAAATTAGCTAAATTTGTAACAACAAAAGCTAAACAGTATGATCATTATTATCTATTCCGCTAGTTTAAATGTGAGGCTAGAAAAATAAAGAGGTTATTTAGTCAGCACAGAGGTTATCTTGTAAGATATATCATTGACAACAATAAAATATGTCAACAAAAAATTACAAGAGTCAATCCGACAGATTATCATTCATGAATATGATGAGTAAATGAAAATCGATCAGAAATTTTCCCCCAAAATAAGGCCAGTAGACTATTTAAGGAATTAGGAAACACGGAAAGTATATATTATAAACATTCCTGGAACTGTTTATTCAACAAAGCTATATCCATATAGCCTATAAGGAGTTGTTTATTTATGTTTTATCTAGATACCTAAATATTTATTATGTTCTGTTTATTGTTATCACCATTTTCGTGTTTCTCCTTTTGTAAATCGAAATGGATGCCTGAACATGTTAGGATTCGAGACTGGAAGATCGAATTGCGGATAAGGTTGTCTTCTTTTCCTGTAAGACCTGTACTACTACAACCCGTGAACGGGTCTTGAGTTCAGTACATGGTAGAGACTGTACTGTTTCATGGACAACGGTTCTGCAGGGAGTTGATTTGTCCTAGATCACGCTCAAGCGCCAGATTTTCCTCCTTATTCTGGGTACCCTATTTTTATAACATTTTATAGAGGCTTGGTGAGCCCCAGGAGGGTCCTAGATCTCATATGATCCATCTCCGGCATCAAACTGACTAAATAAAATCCTTGCCTGCAGCTAACGATCATAGTTAGTTATCCTGTCCTTTGAAAAAAAAATATTCAAGGAACGGGAAGAAAAGTGGGTTAAGATCTACCAAATCATCTGGCTGGGAAATGGGCATTAAAGACTGACATACATTCACGTAATAACCAAATTATAATCTCCAAGATGCTATAATCATTAGAAAAGCTTGACAATGGATCGTAAATTTGAAGGCTGCACATTCTAACAAACCTGATTGAGCTTAAATGGTATAAAAAGTACCTCACTTGCCTTGTATAAATGGTACATGGGAAATGGTAGTATTAAGGTTGATGCAGTGTCTCTCCTCATCAAACTGGGTTTTTACAAGGTGAATTGATGAGACCACTGCGAATCATTATATATATAATATTTTTACAGACTTATTTCCTATCTGAATTATATGCTGATTTAATTTATAAAAAATGGACAACAAATATAGCAACAATTTTTTTCCTTATATGTGATAAATTGTAACATTTGTTAATCAAAATATGATAATACGTACTACATTTCTCAGAAACAATTTCCTTTAACATGCTGGAAAACGTTTCTCCCAGAAAAACTTGCTATAATTAGCATGAACTCCTGGCTGATGCAACTAAGATAATCAGCATTTTGCATTGAACTATAGGAACTACAGACCCTTTTCTGGCCAAACAACAGCAGAGATTTCTTCAACATTTATAATACAATATTTAATTCTATTTCCATTCCGAATACAAAAATTTAATTCCATTTTTTATTGAAATTTTTTAAGGTTAAGAAGAAAAACAAATCAATTTAAGTTCTTGTTATTTCTTCAAACTAAAAAACAATTACTAATTGTTTGTATAGTTTCCAATATGTTCGTTATGTCCTCGCAAAAAAGTTAATAATCGACATCGATAATCTATTTTTATTGTAGAATAGTTATTTTTGACCGATGTTATAGGATGTAACAGTAATCTAGATGGCATTGCTTATATAAAAAACCTGTACAACTTTGGCTCATTAAGGGTATTAGGTACATGGTAGGAGATTACACTCATTTTAAGATGTTTTGTGCAAGGATGTGAATTGGCCGAGTTCACGCTCAACCACCAGGTTTTTCTCCCAATTATGAGTGTCTACTTTATAGGCTGGTTGAGAACCCAGGAGGGACCCTTTTTCCCACAGTCATATTAGTTATTATTATTTAACATAATAAATAATTTAACTACCACAGCCGATCTAGAAACGAGACCTAGAGATCAGTTACCCTAGGTACTACGCACTCTCCCTATTGATTATATGTACACACATAGACAGACTTCCCACTGATGAGTCTGAAGGTCCCTCTTTCTGTGTTTTCAAATATCACAGAAACTTTAAACATTAGCTATAGGCGCTTCTCAAGCCAAATCCTTATCCAAAATCTAAAATTTCCTTTATGAAAAATACCATTATTTTTTTAATGAGTAGTTTAGAAGATAGATAATGCCGGTAGAACAGCCAAGGTGAGAGTGTTCACCTGTGAAGTCAAATATATTAATGACACTTCGAATTTTGTACTAACGTCCAAACAGTGACATAAGTAGATGCTGAAGAATTTGTCTTCCAACATCTCCTCATCCACCCACTTGCAAATCTAGTCAGGGTTTTGTCATGTATCAATTTCATACCGTTTTACATTTATTATTTTAATATATCATATTGTGAACGTTTTCATATATATATATCAGAATATTTTCAAATTATATTTCAATCGTGGTAATCTACTCCATATAGCAAAAACAACACGAGTAACATTTTTTTTTTAATAGTCAATTTGGAGTCCAGGTATTAGGGTACCTATGCAAGATATACATACATACAATATAATTCAACATTATAACATATTTGGCTAGCTTTAATTTTGTAAATCTTTTGTACAAAACTTTGTAATGTTGTTATCATGGGTATTAGTTTCCGTGAAGCAAGCAATGTATCTTTAAAATCCATTTACGCCTCCCACTCGTCCAGAAATTAACAGAATACACAAACGAAAAACGGTACAAATATATAGAGCTATATGATTTTCTTTATTTTTCCTTTCTTTACTTGACCACAAGTCTTAAGGATAGAGCTGACATAACCAATTAGGTTTAATTTAAATAAATGTATCCGTTTATTCCATCAATCATAATTTAGCTAGCGGCGGTTAATTGGATTTTAATAACACTTAAATATAATCTGATGTCATCATCACTGTATGTTTAATATCTCTTTGATTTGTGATTAACTGGAAATCTATTGATAACAAGATTATCTTAGTTTCATAGATTAGCCTTTTGGTGTATAACAAATGCTTCACAACAGTAACGTACGCAATGAAGGTTTTTTTTCTCCCGCCCCGCTAAATTATTGAAAACATATCGTCGCTGTCAAAACTGTTATCGCCTGTCTACACTTTACGATTTTACAGGAGAGGAAAAATAACCGCACTATATGTTATATTATCTTATGTATATCGGTTATATTTCAATTGCTAATTACAGCACTGCCTTGTGTTTAACCTTGAAAACTTTTTTTAATATTGTGTAATTCAACCTGTATAATGTGTCACTGTTACTAACTCATTTTCATCAAAAGTTGTAGATAGGCGGTATTGTTTTGACAGCGACGATGTGAATTAATAATTCAAATTATATGTTTAATCAAATATTAAGAAACAAAAAATAAAAACAAAGTTTTTCTTATGTGAAATAATTAAGTGAATAAATACGCCACAGAGGTAGGCGGCTCAAAATTTAAAATAATTACAACTATTGTCGAGGAATTTTATGGGGGAAAAATTATTACTTTTCCATCCTCATAGCAATAACCTCATATAGGAACAGAGTCAAGGATGTTCACAAAAAAATCTAGAAATAAATTACTGGCTGTGAAAATTGATTTAGTGAAAATCAATTGACTATACTGCTAAATAACAATATGTAATTAAATCAACAAAAGAAGAACGATATGCCATGGATAATTCATGCGAATAAATGAAAAACGTTCGCATCTTCGGACTTTTAAGTATTGACGGAAGAAGAGACGTAGGGATCTAGGAAGATGAGAAATAGATGACATCAGAAAAGATCAAACAACTAGATTCCTTACATAGGATGATAGCCCTGAAGGAGATTACGGAAGATTCACTGAACGGAATATTGCAGTTCCAACATTCAAAGAAATGATGAAAAAAAAATATCTTTTTATTATTATTTAAAAATATATATTTTTTTTTTTATGCTATTATTTTATATGATTCTGTTATTGGTTTTAGTTTATTGTTTCTGTATATCTACAGCCTCGGTAAATAAGTGGTAAAGTCGAGTTGTCTCCAAAATGGTTTTCTTTTACATAGAGAAGCAGAATCGTGTTATTTCAGTAGTGATTAAGAGGCTATGATACGGAGAAATTGGCTTGATATGGAGTCATTGCTTATATGATATTGCTTCCCTCAATACAAACAACTCTATCTCGACAAAATTGGACTTTAACACTTAATCACCGGGGTCGGAGATATATATATTGTTTAAGTTATCAACATTAAATATTTTGATTACACTTACAACATGGTTAAAATTAATATTAGTAGGTTTATGTTAATTATTTATTAATTAATGTAAATTAATGTTTGTAGCCTTCAACAATTTTGTTTTGAACGTTTTAACGTTGGTTTTCATACAAACTTGATATGTTGTACTTTGTTTTTTAATTTTTTTAATCTTTGATAAATATAGAAAATTATAAAAAAAATTACACTTTTATAGCAGGAATAACATCAAGGAGCCGCTAAACTAAAAATTTCACTACTCATCGAAGCGGTATCAATCCTCAGATTCATGATATGGGTCTGAGCTATAGCCCATATTCTTCTATCATAATAATGTCTACTAAGAGATTTGAGCATAGTTTCTTTTCGGAGTACGTGGGTACTAACATATAAAAGATCGTATCAAAAGCGAATAACTACGAAATTTCAAAAATTGACTTTTCCACATCTTTCGCTAGTTTTATCAAGCACTTTTATGCTTCCGAACCCTCAGGTTCAGAACCAGACCAAAACCATGAGAAATAAGACGGCGTATTGTCATATTAGACAAAATTGCTTGACTAAACTAGCTAGAAATGTGAAAAAGTAAATATTTGAAAATTTGGAGTTGTCCGATCAGTTCCTGAACGCCTCATATAGCAGTAAGGTTTGGTGTACTTGGATATTATATTAAAACTATAAGAGGCTTTCTTATTGCTATATGAGGGACTATATCGAGTCAAAGGGATTGCATAATACGGAGATATAAACGACTAATATGTTACCTGGGTAATATCAGTTATCCATTTTTTACTTAATTGTTGAGTAGATTTGTGTGTATGATTCTGATATAGTCTACTATCAGGTCCAAAAAAAAGGTACGACCACGCCTGAATATGATATCATTGTAAACTTATTTATTCCGCTACATTAAACCGTCAAAATTAATGCAATTCTGCAAATTGTGACCATTCTTTATTCCGATAATGCTCTCCTTCACGAATATGACACCTACAGAGAGAAGACGTACCTCCAATGCTGGAGATTTCCTTCGAGAGACATGACTCCAGTGATGCCTACAGTTGCTGGCTACGTACTCGAAATACTGTTCCACAATAGAACCTTACAATAGTCCCCACCATCGGCTACTGACAACTGACAGATGCCGGCTGGGCCTCCCCCCACCACAGCCATATGGATCATTGGCCTTAGTGTGTACTACGAATGCATATCAACCTGTGTGACCTAGTGGTTTATTTTATACTTAACAATATCGATAGCAAAACATCGATAGTAACAGTAATATCGATATTTCGAATTTCCACTATTCAGGAGGGACGAGAAACATAAAAAAATGTTTATTCTGTAAAAGTACTAGCCACTTCCCATTTATGTTATGTTATTCTACCTTTTAATCATGTCTGATTTGTTATTAGACTAACATCTTTTTTTAACACTCGATTTTTATAAGTTCGTCTCTAAGGTGCAATGTCATTAAGTAGTACCCCATTCAAATCTTAAATACACTACTAAGACTATAATATTAATTTTCTATGAGATTATGGTTTCTCCATAATCAATTTATATTGCATAAATAATATTATTTATGCAATATATAATATATTATTATGATCAAACTCATCAAAGATAAGTGCGCGATAACAGCTGCACATGCCCACTTCAATTGAAATGTTATTACTAAAATTCGGTTAAAAATTTTCATTGAAAACAGTTATGCAATTGAGAATAATGCAAGGTAAATAATTCTCCCTATCTTTCTTCGTACTTAGTATTTTAAGCCTGATGTGGTTTTTAAAAAAGCGGGTTTTTCCCACTCATTAATGTTTCTCTTGTATACTAGTCCTACAATTCCTACATTAATTAAACATTCACTCTTTTTAATTCAATATAAAATTATCACAAAAGTAATTATTATTACTATTTTTGCTAATAGTATTGACATTTCATCAACAACTAGAACTGTTATTGTTAAAAAATTAAGAAAAAATACTATTTATTAGATATATTTATTTTTAATTTATTCTCCATTATTTATATATGTTCACTTGTATGATCCGCTCAACATTCGCTGGACACTCAATAGCAGTGACTACTCCAGGAAGTACGATTCCTCTGGTACCTGCAATTAGACTTCCTTCCGTCCTGATTTCATTAGTTTCACCAAAGAGCAACAGTTCACAATATGACCTGTAGCTTTTCCCCAGATATTTTTATCATTTATCAATAAAAAAATAAATCATTTCATTTTGTTTTCATCATTTTAACCTAATTGCTGTCATGTTCAGTTTTATATAGTATTCCTCGAAGTCCTGTTAGACAAATAAGGGAGTACTCCCTCTGAAGGCATTCGAGGCCCGCCCAAGCAGCCAATCAGATCACTGGAAAAATAGGCTCCGCCCCGGACACGAATACCCAAGTATAGAAGGACATTTTCTCAGACCTAAGAAAGCTAGAATTCTGGATAGCGAATCATCTGCATAGGAATTGACAAAACGGTCGAAACCGGAAAGAATACGTGATGAATGCATTAAAAAAAAATCAAGGGAGTGTTTAAAATTTTAATACAATGGTCAACTATTGGTTATTATCGACGATTAAATCCTAGCCATTCTTATTTATTATGACATGTTTGTCAATTGTTAAAAACATATGTGTTTCACTCTTTAATTAAGGCTAAAAGTGTTGACATGTTTATTTGTTAAGTATTATGGGATTTTTGAATAAAATAACAAACTTTGTTCAAATGTCTCTTTCAAACATTAATTTATATGCTGACCTTCCTGTGGAATTAGTTGCTCCTCTCAGTTGTGTCAATAGGCGAAATATTTTCAATTTTATGGCTCCTCTTTCATCTTTCATTGCTTTCAGAGAATTTTTCACGGTCTGAACAAACCTTACAGAAGTTTGAAGGCGACATGCGGATCAGATGCTACCCACAAAATTTAAGGGGGAGGACTGACTTGTTTGTCAGTTGTTAAAAATGATTGTGTATATATGTAATTCAGTCAATAATAAACTTTAAAAGTGATTTTATGTTTTTGTAAATAATTTTTTATAGATATTTCATAGCTAACAATAACAATAAAGATCAGGTAAAAAAAGCTAAAAAATAATTGCTAAGTGGGTTAGACAGAAGAGTATTCCATGTTCCACTTCACACAGAATGGTCAGGAGAGTAGGAAACCAGTTTGTTTATTATTTCGTTTTCAGAGATCCAGTTTTCCTCGATTCTGGTATATATATATATGGCCGTTCAAGGGTTTTCTCATTAAAAATAATTGCATTAACAAAGGTAAAAATCTTAAGGCCTTTAATTGTGTATTAAATCGTGCAATGAAAAAAACATAACAAGTCTGGAGCATTTATTCAATGTATTAAAGCGGTTTTTGATATGCTTTGATTTCATAATATGATGGAAATTCAACCAATCGATTGTAATCAATAAATTAAAATTACAATGGGGGAATCTTCCACAAGTAGATCGTTATTTTGGGTTATTAGCCTTCATAAATTTGACGTAGAATAAGACTTCAAGTCGGTAGAAGATTCGAATTCGGCTGTGGCAAATAATTTATCTAACCTGCTAAAAGCTAGGGATGAACCCTGTGACATTAGGAGACCCTCATAGGGCTTACTCAGCCACTATAAAGTGGGTACTCTTAATCGGGAAAAAACCTGGTGATTGAGCGTGATCTAGGACAAATCACCTCTCTGCTCAACCTTTGTCTCCTAGAAACAGTGCAGTCTCTACCACGTCAGTACCCTTCATGGACTGTAGTGGTACACGTTAGTTAGTTCGTATATATATATATATATATATATAGTATTACATGTTTTTTAACGAAAAAATTCTGATTTCACAGAATTAAATTATCTGCAGACCCAGTGAATAAGTCGAATTTTGTCTACAGAGAATTGTCTGTTTTGTAGGGAAGCATAGTCGTGACATTCTCCCAGTTTTTGGCATGAAATTAAGATAATAACTTCGAGTAATATAACCAATATTTCGTTTTCAAGCCAATGCCTGGGTCAACCCTTAATTTACAAAGAAAATGACACGATTCCGCTTCCCTAAGTACATGAAACTAATTTTGAAGAAATATCGACCGAACCACTTATTCAACGGAGATGTAGATATAATTTAAAGTGGTAATAGATTAAATACTAATTTCAAACAATGTAAGACAAGTGGAAGGTGTTTCAATTGAATCTAACACATAATCAACATATAATTAAATTATTATTATAATTAAGGTAACATATAATTAAATCAATCCCTTATCATTTATAAACATTATTGACTCATAATTAAAAAATTAATATCAAGATAAGGAAGACATTATTCCAGAACCATATCAAGATACATCAATCAAACGCTTCAATTATCAGTCAAGATTACACGAAACAGTAGAGTCGTTTTTTTTCCTTCTTTCTTCCGATTTTCTTCCTCCGTTTCCAACTTCTCTTTTAGCCGAAATTAACAATTTGTTTGGTGAATTTTCGAATCTTTATAGCAACATTTTTCCCAATTCTTGTGTGTTGTGTTTTCATTAATGACGTCACATTATTTGGGGTTTCAATAGCTCTTCGGTTAATCAATGGTGAAGTGATGTCGTGTGCGATTAGTTCTCTTTTAGATAACCTGATAATATAGATTTTACGACGTCGAGTAAAAAAAAACAAATATAATAAAAAATATTATGATAATATCAAACACCTACAACAATGTCTTCCCAGCCAGTACTAGGGTTGTCAATGATATAAAATTATCAAAAATAAATCCTGTATATTTGTATACTAAAACTTTGTTAATCCCTCATTATTTCCAGTTTGTTGAATATTGGCATTTAAGTCAGAAATAAAAAAAAAAAAAAAATAATTCCATTTCTCTATTATTTAAATTTTTTTTTAGTATCCATGTAATATTGTATTTTACAGTTTTTAAGCGGGAAGGGCCGTAACGGCGACACCACCTCACTTGATCTCAGAATTATTTTTCTCCACAAATATTCCAGTTTTACGCATCTCTTATCATTGTATCCACGGGATTTTAATCCTGAGCTCCTTAAAGATAGTTAAACAAAATAAATATAATCAAAACAAACGAATCCTGTCGGTTTTATATTTCACAGTCAAGATTGTGCTGCACCTAATGAGCGAATTTGTTAAATATCTTCGGTTAATAGCAGGTAGTGCACTGCTTAGTCCTGTACATGTGCTTAAGCAACAACAAGATAACCATACCCTTTTATTACTAGATATTTCATATTATTATTGAATTTTATGAATAATTCTAAGTTGTTTACTTGAAAAAACTAGGCATATCGAAAAAAAATTGACCCATTTTTGAATATAAGAGAATTAAAAACTTAAACTTAATGTAAATTTCATCATTTTTAAATAAGTATTCACAATTAAAAAATAAAGCTATGAAAATCATCCTTTTTCCAAAAATGAAGTTGCTCAGCTTAAACCTATAACAACTAACTGTTTAACGGCTAAGGTTAGGTACACCGAGTTACACGGAGTAAGGACATGGACACGACGAAACTATTCAAAATGGATATAGCCGCGGAAATATGAAAACCAGAAAAATCGCGATTACAACATGCTGTTAACGGCTTACGAAGAACTAAAAACGAAATAAAAAATTGAGAATGTTTTACACTTGCAGGAGTCATAACGAATAAATAAGTATTAATTTATGTAAATGTTTCCTTAATAAAACCCTGCCAACATACTTTTAATCCTATTCTTAGTCTTACACCTTAATTAGGACTATCTGTTTAATATTAATCCAATTGGCAAATTCTGCAGTGAGAATGGGCTCAAGGAACAATAAAGATCAGAGGTTTTTAATTGAGTGAACTGGGTTGGGATATAAAGCAACAATATTGCATTCAAATTAAATAACCCGCGCTACATTAGTCACATGTATTGTTATTTACTAATACATTGATTAAGATGCCAATACGCAATTTCTCCACTATTTCGACTGTTTATTACAGTATAATCTATAAAAGTATAAACGTATAAAGAACGTAATGTACTTCCACTTAGGTTGTGACTGTATCTAAGATTGGCCCAAGTAATGTGTGAAATGGAGGTCATCGCTCTGCCTTAGAGAGCGAAATAGGCCTCGTTGCCGAAAAAAGTTCCAGAAGATAACATTATTAGTGAAATCCTATTTTGAATTTAAGGGTGTAAAACTAGAATATTGATTTTAATTTATTTCTCTATTTATATTTCTTCTTATAAAAATAATGTAAAAAAATAAACATTGCAAAATTAGAGAATATTAACCACCAAGACATTACATTGTTTGAATCCATTGATAATATAACATGATGGAACCTTCCATAAAGCATCTTACAATTCAATGAAACCAAAAAACTTCGATGTTGTTAGAAGCAATAATCAAGATCGACGGACATCAAATCTGAATATTGGAATTATAGTTAAAGTTCTTTTTCCTTCCATTAGATACAATCAGAAATTTTCTCCGAATTTTCATACATTTGTTTTATTATTTTTTCCAGGGAAATACCAAAAGAATGTAAAAGTATGATCGTGGCCCTAATACTCCTGCTGATAGCTCATGAAGGCAATGAATTATGGTAAAATGAAGAAATGTTTCTGATGTATTATTATTATTAGCATTAATTCGGCGCTACAACACGTTGAAACGGCCAGGTCTCCTCAACCAACAGCCGTCAGTAGTCTCTGATTAATCAGTATTTTATATAATAGTTATAAATAAACAATAACAAAATATGGGTGACAACAGTGTTTTAAGAAACTCTGGTTAATTATGGGGCACATGAAGGCAACAGGGTAACAGCAATATTTCTTATGAATCCTTACGAGTAGATGATAAATCTGTAAGCCAGGCATTTATCGGTCACTAGCACTTTTACCTACCCGAACCAGTTTTATTATAATTTCGAAAAATTTCCTTATCGATTTTATTGATTTCATAACTAGATGTGAAAATAAATTATTCTGGTGCATGATGAAATTTCCTGGTTTACAATCCTGTAGCTTAAAAGTATGAGTAACTTCCAAATACCTTGCGAAGATTATTGGTTTTATAATAAAAAAAATTTAATTAAAAAAAACTATATACGTGTAGATAAGCGACTAGTCTTACTGTGCACTTCCTCGATTTCTTTGCCCGAAATAATAAAACAAGTTACCGAAAATATTTATACAACGTGAATAATAGTGTTTAACACTAAACGTGGCCTTTCTATAAACATTTTAAAAAGAAATAAAATTGACAAAACAATCTGGTTAACAAGATTAATAAACGTCTAGTTATTTATTTTCGATCCGGCATGAAGTTTATAACATCACGTCATGGCAGTATAAACAAGACAAATCAATGCAATTGTTACAAGAGAGTTAGTGTTGGTAAATAGGACTAAAGCGGGTAGTGCAGTAATTTTCCGGTCCGTAAAAAAGTTAATCAAAACAAATGTCCAAGTATCTGGTTTACTACAGAGTAAGGTTCTAAGGTTTCCCTTAATACGAACCCATTATTAGGAATTATCTTAATTTTAGTCCAATCTGGGAGACAATTTGACCTTTAATGTAACTATAGAACGTGTCTTTACTTTATGTAACAGTAAACGTGGGATTCCTATACACCTTTAAAGAAACTCATTGTCATCATTGTCAAAACAATCTGGTTTATAAAATTAACGAATGTATAATCATTTATTTTTAATTTAACAAATACGAGTTTGTAATCAGGCCAGAAAATTATAAACAAAGCAATTATTAAGCCAGAGTTAGTATTGGTACACAGGACTAAAGCGTATAGTGCTGTAATTTTCCGGTCCGTATAAAAGTTAATCAAAACAATTGTCCAAGTACCTGGTTTACTATAGAGTAAGGTTCTTAGTGTTCCGACTGTAACGAACCCATTATTAGCCACTATCTTAATTTGATCTGCCTCAATTACCGGCGAAAATGGTCCATTTGGGAGACAATTTGACCCGAAATGTCACCCGATTGGTCCAAATGTCAGGGACTTGGGAACGAGGTATCTTAAAGAACGTTTGTTTCATTATTGCGAAGAAGGAAGATTGAGCTAACCGAAAGATTACAGTGGGATGAGATTGACCTCATTGTATCCGTAGTGGCGGGTCGCAATAAGGTGGGACGTTTTTTCGATGGGAGTTACGAAACTCCGCCAAAAAAAAACACGGAATGAAACTTTTAAACCAGTTTTTGCGCATAAATTAATCCGTACAAATACGTAACGCGATATTTATTCCATACGTTTTTCTTGATACTAATACTCAAATATTAAAATCGTATTAATCGACACTCAGAGTATGCGGTTTACTGACGAAAAAGATAATTATTCATTACTTTTTACTATATTTTCAAACTTGATTGAAGCTGTAGCTATACAATGAAACAGAAATTGTAATATATGTGATATATCCCATGAAGCCTCTTGCGTTCAGTACATGATAGTCACTATATCTAGGTCAACGATTGTTTGTTTATTTAACGTCACTTTTATGGTGCTATGGCTAATCGGACGATGCTACAGTGGGAGCTCTAAATTTTGCCTATCCAGGTTTAATTAGGATAGAAATTTTTAACAAGTACTTGACATCGTATAGGCTCAGGACCCTTGTGTAACGTCTCTTCCGAAGGACGGCATAAACAAGGGTTTTTTTACTCCCTTTAAAAAATCCTATGGCCACCTTCCGGATTACGAATTCGCGATCTTGAGGTTAGTAGGTTGTTATGCTAACCACTAGACCATAGGTCGCCTCCGATCAACGATTCTGCAGGAAGGTGATTTGTCCTAGATCTCACTCAATCGCCAGGTTTTCCTCCACTTAAGGGTACCCTCTTTATAGTGACTGTGTTGGCCTCACCTTGTCCTCTTCAGTTTCAGTAGCTCAATACACCTGTATATTGCTTTATATTAACTTTATTAAATTAAAACTTTTACTACATTTTCTTACTTCCCAAATTATAATAACTCTTTTAACTTTAAACTTTATATTTTGTTTCCCTGGGAATAAAAAAAAATACAATAGTGTCAGGGTCATAAAGATAAAAACTGTACTGTTTCTGAGACAACGGTCATGCAGGGGAGTAATTTACCCGGTATCACGCCCAACCCAAGTTTTTGCCAGAAATTACGAGATTTCATAGAGGAGCTGCAGGTCCCATAAAGGTCCATCCGTGACTGTTAATAGATTAAATAAATTATTTGCCGAAGCTGGATTTGAACCCGGGACCTTTACCATGGCAACTGAGAGCTCTAAGAACTGGTTTACCCCGTTTCTCTCATGATAATTAAAATATAGACCTTATTATTGTGGACACTTAAATGATTACTTGTCGTTTTGGTTCACATTATTGCCTATATATTATTTAATTACGTTTCTTCATAGCGAACCATAGAACTAAGATTATCCTTGCCTTGATCGGACGGTTCTACAACGGGAGTCCTAAAATTTGCCTATCTAAGATGAATCTTTTAAACAATAAATCTTGCGCTCAATCTTATTACTTATCTGATTGGTATGTGTGTTAAATTGTTGCCAATATATTATTGAATTTCTTTATTGATGCTGAACCCTACAATTAAGATCAGGTAATATCGTAAACAGTAAATCTTCTCTTTTATCTTATTATCTATCTGATATTACACATGGGCAGGATAAAAGAACTCTATTCGGATTAGTTACATTCGAAGGCAATAAACGTTTGGAAAAATATAAATTATTGTTGGGTAGTTTTAATAATGATAATGATTTTATTATGCAAAATCCTATTAACTAATATAAAAAAGAAATAGTATTATAAATATTATATACTACTTGTAGAAGACATGTAGGTTTAGCTTTAATTACCATTTTATAGTTTTAGTTTTATTATTATTTACCATTATTATTATTATTGTAATTAGTAATTATTTTTCTATATTTACAGTTATATCAAGTACCGAATGTTTAAAAAGAGGTTTACCACAGAAATTTATTAGCCATTTTAATAAAATTTACTGGGTTCCATCTATGCGAATAATTCGACATGTCTATTTGAATCTACGCGATACTATCACGTCAATATCTATACATATTATTAAAACAAAGTCCTCGGCCGCGTTTGTTCGCGGTAAACTCAATAATTACTGCACCGATTTTCATGTGGTTTTCATCAATAGATAGAGTGATTCACCAGGAAGGTTCAGGTTTGATAAGTTTCCCTGATGACGCTGCTTGCCTAATCTTGGAAGAAAGAAAATCAAGGCTCCCAAAGTAGGCTTCTTTAGGAGTCTTGATTCACGTTGTCTTTAGTGGTCAGTAAGTAATAAAAATATAAAAATAACACAGACAAATTATGTAGGCATAATATGCCTTATTACCCGAGCAAAGCTGGGGTGGGTCGCCAGTATTAAATATATTGCAATGAGGATTTTCCTTGTTGTTTCACTAAATCATTCAATAGTCTAGTCCATTTTCAAATTCAATGTTCACAATCCACTACACTCGCACTTTATTCCTGAAGAACTTAAGAGGTTGTTCACATCCTCCTACGTAAATGGTCACTCCACACCCATTAAGAACAGCTAAAAGGAAGGTATGTTATAATTTTTTTTTTATTTAATGTTCAATGTAGTACTATCCGAGTCATGTCTACTCCGAGAAGTCAAAGACATTTTGCGCTTTAATTTTTTCTTGAATTTCTGCGATGTTAGTTAGATCGTCCAGACACCCAATTTCGTAGATTCTGTTGTTGTTTCTATTTGTCCGTTCATTAACATTTATAGTTATTGATATATTATAAAATGTAATGGCACTGGATTAAGCCTGATCGAGACATCGAGGTGATTCCGTCCAGGATTTAAAAAAAATAATAAACTGACAAGCACTAATATAAGTAAAATATAAGGATCCATATAATTTGCTTTTATATATATATTCAAAGTAATGACTTATTTTTCACCAATGAGACAACAGATAAAAGTGAGAAATTCTATTCCTTTGACTAAATCGATCGATCCCCGTTTCACTTCTAATTGGTCAATAGATTTTTCGTTTTAGATTATTTTACTCAACATTTTTAAAAATTTAAATATGATATTTAATAAAATAAAGTTAAGATCCAACCAGGAAATATACAGGGAGATGAAAGACCAGGAAACCGATTAAAGAATCAAAACTATGTGCACATGGTAAGAATGGACCAAGGGAGACTTAACAAGAAAGTATTTGACCAAATCCGGGAATACAACGAAAACAAGAGCGTAGGAGAGTAAGTAAAACAAATGAGAGAGGAGACAGAAAAATTATAAATGGACAGAGACTACCTAGACAAAGAGTAATACGGAAAGAAAATAAGAGAAATCAATGTTCTTATGAAAAAAACAAGACGGAAAGGTACTGCGTGGTCAGAAGAGAGGAAGCAAAGCCACGGCGAAACGATGAGGAAATACCGGGATAAAAGAAAGACGGAAATGAGAAAAAAGAAGTAGTGATAGCGTGGTTTTAAATGGCGTTTTCGTGAAAAATAAAATAAAATAATAACACAAAGTTCGAAACCTAAAAGTCTTTGAGAATTAAGCACTTACGCTTTATTATACAATAACAACTAGCTGATAATAGAAACACTTTAATGTTTTGACATACGTCATTCGTATTTTGCCGTTGTTTGGAGTTCTGTATCTGGTTTGACAATTTTGGTGAAAAGAAATCTGTTAAACTCTCAGGCTTTTCGTTTTGGAACTATATTCTATCTCAGTCTCACCGATCACTGACATCGTCACCCTATGCATTGCAAGCTTAGATAAGTGAAAGTAAAATAGTTTTAAACTATGCACCTATGCAACAATGTGTAGCAATGCATCACAAAAAAAAAGAGGTGAACGATTAGGTGTAAAAGAAAGAGAGATTTGTGACATATTACAGCACGTAATAACAGACTCCTTTAATAGTTTTTTCACCTTTTTTTACAGTGAAAAACAATAAAGTTCGTTTTGATGCAGGAAATTATTTATTTTAAAATATTTTATTGCTTGCAGTGAATTTCACAACTTCTTTATTAGATTGTACATTTCAGTAGGAATATTTATAACTCCATCCAATGCTATCATAAATATCTGTATAAATAAATGTGTCCATTCAGTCGTTTATCTTTATCAGGTGGGCGAAAGATCAATACAAAGATTTTTTATATACATTTTCGCTAATACTAGCACGATAATTGTAATTTTATTTTTTATGATGGACTGACTGGCGAAAAATTATGTTGTGTCAAAAAATTCTATTTATTGATAATACGATTTTATCTGTATGTTATATTGAATTTAAACGTTTTAAGCGACTTCGAATGATTGAGCCTTTGTTCAAGAAATGTTAATTGCTGAAGAAAATAAAAAAATTAAGGAAAAAACAATGATTTCATTTTTATTAGATTTTCAAACTTAAATATCGCTTGTGTCCTATTCTTGCCAAAATTATTTCTTAGTATCGCACCTGAATAAATGCTATTATTCGTCGAGGATATCCCATAAATGCTCGATGGGTTTAAAGTCTGGAGAACGGGCTTGTTAACACTCTTATGTGCTGAGTTTGTACTAGTTATTATAATAATATTGTCTTCGATTTCGTAATCATCTGATGCATATGTACCCACAAAGCTAGTAGCCATCAAAGAAAAAAACTAGATTTATTTGTAAAAAGTAGTCGAGATTATCCTTCTATAAAACGATGAATGCGTTTTCGAACAAAACCGAAAGCTGTATAACCGAGCGTTCTAGTAAATTTATTTTTTTATACAAAGAGAAAAGGACCGTTCAGTTCCATCAATTTATCATTCAGATCATCAATTTAATACACACACAAATTACTCAAATGCGACGAGTTATAAAAGAGGTTATACATGTAAGAAAGTAGGTTTCAAGGCCTACCTTCAAAATCACAAGTACTCTAACTCTTAACTTCAATTCTTGTCGTTCCAGGCTTTAGTGACGAATCTAAATGCCCTTGTTGAGTTAGCAGAATATTTTGCAGAGAGTCGATGGCTTTATTAACGTTGCTTTATCAGATTCTTTGAAATTTATATGAATCCTCCAATAATTAATCCGCTATTCAAGTTTTTTCACGTGCGAATGACGTGAACGGAGTTCAATGAAGGGTGGCTTATTTCGTACACGTGTAAATATATCAAGAAAAAATGATGAATAAATGGGGTTAATCAATCCAGAAATGGTAAATTGGCATAGTTTGCTCTAAAAAAAAAAACCTAATAGAAGAGGCCTTGATGGCGGGAGGTCGGCAAGGAGAACGGGTTCGGCGGACAAGGACATGGGCAGGAACCTCTGCTGTTCAGAGCCGAAGAGTATGATTGCCTTCGTCCAGCTCCAGGTCCGTGCAGAAGACTCTGACCCATTTTACACGAAGGTTACCTATTTCGTATAATTATATTCCTGCAAGTGAGCTAGCAAATATACGTATGCCAATATGAAGCTGTCGCAATACAAAATGGGCCCCAAAGACGACATTTTTGCACTTTTTTCATTTTGTTATTAAAAGAAATTAAATCAAGCTATGAGAGAGCTACCGCTGTGTAATGCTCCTCTTCAAGCCTCTCTTGTAATTTTGTTTTATTTTACTGACAGCTAATAGTCAAATGATTATACAGGGTGTTTCAGGATTAAATGGTCAAACTAAAAATTTTAACTAAGGACCTCGAAACAAGAAAAAAATTTCCTATGAAGGTATGTCCACAAACGCTTTGTTTAGGAGATATTCACATCTAAAGATTTCATTTTTACGAATTATTTAGGCATAGTAAATAAATAAAACTTATTTTATTTGTTCCAACTACTTTATTTATTAAATGTAAACCATTAACATTCATATTAAATGTTCAAAGTGATTTCCTTGAGCATTCAGACAGGCTCGGCATTTTTCTTCAACGGCAGGAGTGACCAAACATGAAAATCCCCATGTAATTCGTAAGCATCATTTTCAGCACGAGTTTCAGTGCAATGTGTGGTTCGGGATAATAGACAATATTTTAATAGGCCCCATTTCTTACCATCTCGGCTCAATGCGGACACATTTTTGGAATTTCTTTATAATGATTACCACGATTTAGTTGAACATATTCCACTACAACTGAGAAGGAACATGTGGTTTCAATTAGATGGTTGTCTTGCACATTACGGAAGAGCTCCACGACAATGGATAATGCTAATTATCCAAATCAATGGATTGGCCGTGCAGGGCCAGTGGCTTGGCCTGCTCGCTCTCCAGACCTGACACCACTGGATTTTTTGGTTTGGGGTGACATAAAACAAAAAGTCTATGCAAGGCCAATGAATGACCTTAATTCTTTACGAAGAAGGATAATTGAGTCTTCTGAAACTATAACACATATTCAGGCCCGTTCTGCTACTACTGCTGTTGAAGAAAGATGCCGAGCTTGTCTGAATGCTCAAGGAAATCACATTGAACATTTAATATGAATTTTAACGGTTTACATTTAATAAATAAAGTAGTTGGAAAAAATAAAATATGTTTTATTTATTTACAATGCCTAAATAATTCGTAACAATAAAATCTTTAGATGTGAATATCTCCTAAACAAAAAGCGTTTGCGGACATACCTTCATAGGAAATTTTTTTTCTTGTTTTGAGGTCCATAGTTCAAATTTTCAGTTTGACCATTTAACCCTGAAACACCCTGCATAATGTGAATAAAAATATAAAGAGAAAAAAAAATTAAGTTATCAACTCAAAAACCGGCCTCCTCAGTTGAAACATCTCTATTTTAAGAATTAATTTCCACAGAACATTAAATTCTAAAATTGTAGAACATTAAATTCTGTAACAGAGTATTATCTAAAATATTAATATGGTTGAATTAAAACAAGTTCTTGTGTCTTGAAATTCAAAGCAATGACTTTTATACTCCTCCGAAAAAAATGCCTTTGAATTAAACTTGCGGGACATTATATTTTGTATTAATAGAGTACCTTTGCATACCTCAAATTTAAATAGTGTAAAAGACTTCAACGACTTGATCGTTTATTGACATAATAAAAGAGGTTGTTTTTTTCATTCGGTCTGCTATGCTTATCATTGCCTACTTACTGGACCACTTACTTGATTTGGCCGATTTCGGAACTGGCAAACTTGCAGTTTTTATTCGGTCCCAATGAGAAATTCCAAAAAGTAAAAAAAAAAAGGTTAAAACTAAAGAAATCAATATGGTAGTTTTATTATATAGTATTATACAACAATTTTTGTTCTGCTTTCCATATTTCAAAAGAATTAGACTGATGTCAGTCCACACCGCTGGTAAGTTGTAGAGCCATAAATGTCTTCTTCTTCCGGGTCCGCGTATGCTCTCTTCCCTAGTTCTAGTAGTAGCAGTCTGTATCTGTCTCATTAGATGAGTGAGATATTCAATCTTCCTCTTCTTAATTGTGAAACGTAGTCTTTAATTGCCTATTACAGGGATGACTATAACATGGCTCGCGTATCTTGGCCATGCGGCTCTTCAGTCAATCTCGAGTGGTCATGAATCCAATATCTGAGAAAAAATTGTACAGATTTCAAAGAGAATAATGAAGGAGGTTCCAGAAGAAAATACCCACAAAAGAGTTTGTTAAGAGACTAATCTCAATATTTGGAACTAATTATGTGTCTCAATCACTGTATTCAGCCCTTATGTCCATTTAACAGATAAAAATTCAAGTGAACTCTCCAATTATTTAACTATTAATCCTCAAACATTGGGGCTTGCTTTGAAACAATTTTATAAATTTGCGGCTCCTAGAGTTTAGGTTAGTGCCCACACCCAGTCTGTTATGTCTACGGTAATACTAGGATACCGTATGTAGTAATACTATATACGGTAAGATATCATATTATATAATATATAATCTCAATCATCGGACATCACCGACATGCGTTTCTACAATTTCGGCCCATTCCCATCGGATTTAGGAACCCAATGTCCAACCCAATTGACCCTGCGGGATCTTTGCATATCCATCATAACTCCATGGGCCGGAGATACAATTATGTATCCCCATATCAGACACATCCCACGAAAACTTTAAATGTAATGAGTTATTATTATACTCTTTACTATTTTTCTTACGTGTAAACGCATATAATGTAAAAATAATCATAAGATACAAATAAAATAACTATAATATAAAAATGTCTTGGTCGAAACATGTTTTCTTCCAAATCTCTTGATTCCACGGCTTCACCTATCTCGTCCCTCCAGTTTATCCTCGGTCATCCTTGTTTCCTTCACAGGGCACCCTTCCCAGTATTCGTCGAGGTCATCATCTTCTTCCATTCTTTTTGTGTGGTAAACCATGCGAGCTGTTTCTGTTGGATTCCTTCTATCACATTTGTAGCTGTTTTCGTCAATTTTTTAATTGTTTTTACTTCTATCTAATCTGGACTTTCCGCACCTCTTTCTTAGGAAATCAGTTTCACCTGATAAAAATGTACTCCTGTTTTTATTATTGATATCTTATATAATTTTTAAATATATGGTTGTACAGATAATGTGCTTTAAAGACATTGGTTTTCACGACTTAGGCCAATATAAAATAAATTTAATTTGTAAAAGTGTGATGAATCTCTCCGGCCGAAGAAAATTGTGGAACAAAATTGCGGAAAATCGACAAAAAAACAACAACACACTATCTCTATAAAAACTTTATACTAACCGAAAATTGGACTTTTAAATATTCATGTGCTTACATTTGCGTTTTGTTTGCTTTAATGTGGACCAAAGATGATGATATTTATTTTCCAGTCAGGAAAACACAACATAAGTCTACATTGGCAATGGGATTCGCCGAATAAACTAATTCAAATTTTCAATTTTGAATCCAGATTCACCACTAACGGGACAGATCTAGACCGTTAAAAACGCCCCGAGTGGTTAAATAAACCATATAGTTCTCAAAATCCTTTGTATATATGGAAGTGTATGAAACAAGATATGATAAAATTAAGTTGTCTCCAATTCGGGCTGAAAATCATACTCGAGAACACTATGTTAATTTGTTCGTATCAAAATCTGACAAACAAGAAAGAATTTTTCGTAAAATAAAATGAACATTTTTTTTATTTAACATGCGGGTTAAATCTGCATCTTAGTTGGACGAGTGTTTGGTCAGCCTCAAGGTCCCATGGGCCCGAAGTTTCGGAGTTCCTCGTCATGAATTAATCAGTATTAATAAAGGGAATTCACTAAATTCTCACATGTCTTTTGAAAAACGTGAGAATGTTGTCCTTGTTCTTCCAAATATATCTGTGAATAATAATGAAAACACAAACTCTCAAGATTATTAACTAAATTCTTAAAGGAACTGTATTTCTCATTTTTACTTAATAGTTAGTTGTTGTTTAACCTATAATATTCCGAGAATGTGAAAAAAAATATATCCACTGGTTTGGAGTTGCTATGGATTTAACAGGCACTAACAATCATTTTTAAGAACTCAAATATAAAATTAGAATGTTAAAGTTAAATATGAAAAATGGAAAAAACGTCTTATTTATCAAATACAATTTTTTTTTATGCACAAAAACTATGAAATATTATTTTAGATGTACATTCAGTGAAATATATTTAAACAGTAAGTAAAGTCAATAAATACGAAAACACAATTGTACTTATGAAAGTGAAATTGCTAATTTCATAAACTAAAATGATCACCGTGGGGTTTTATTTTAAATTTTTCGAAATAGAGTTACTTGTATCTAGTAAGACTAGGGAAGAACATCATAAGACTGCGAGGTATATCATTATACAAAATGTTGAAAGAAGATATCCCTCCCGATGAGGAAAAAATTACAATTCACTTATTTTTATTTGAAAGATAAAATACTTGTCCAGGACCGGGATTCGAACCCGGGTCTCCCATGTTTCAGTCGTGGTAATCTGCCACTTGAGCTATCCTGGCCAGACAATTATCCATTATCTTCACTGATCCCTTATCCGCGATCTCGCAATTGGCGATGAAGATTTGTCCAGGATTATTCCCCTGTAAACATCGCAAATGAGGAGAACACGGGGATAAGGGATAAGAATGACCGAGATACGGCCAGGATAGCTCAAGTGGCAGAGTAACATGACGGAAACATGGGAGAACCGGGTTCGAATCCCGGTCCTGGACAAATCTTTTCTCTTAAAAAAAAAATATTTAACATTGTAATAATTATAAAAAAATAAAATAAAAATAAATTACAATACACTTAGATTGACAACGAAGATTCCCATACCCCAGGAGGCATTTGATTATTAGAAACATGTTCCGGCCAGTTGATTATTAAAAGCATTCACCCTTCTAAACACCTTGAACAATGTATTATAACATTAGTTCTGCGATATTTGGCTAATAACTCGTAGCCATTAGCTAATCAACCATAATTGTTTATTATTAATTTAACCTTCAACTTCAAGGCTTGCGTGAAGAGTAAATGGTTTTGAAACTTCCCTGAGAATCGAACACAATCATAAAGCAATCGATACTTGGCGCGTTAGTACTAATGCATTTTTTTTACCAAGCACATTAGAAGAAAGTGCTTATTCAATGGCCAATTAAGAAAAATTATACATATCCATCTCTTAATGGAACCGCTGGAAGCAAAGTGTATTTGTGAATAGAACACTGAGTTCCTGAGCTGTAGATCCCTGGTTTGAAACTCGTTGTAGAAAATCAAGAATTTATACGGTTAACAGCCGTTGATCAACCCGGTTGGACCCAATCTCTAATGAATGGATACCCCTAATTGAGGATGAAACCTGGAGGTTAATTGTGGTCTCGGTCTAATCATTTTTCTGCACATCCGTTATCTAAAAACAGTATATTCTGGACACCCTTCGTGGATTATAGTAGTACCGGTTTTTTATTGTTCTTGTCAGAGAGTAAATTTGAAAAATTAGTTATACCTTGGCAGTTTTTCCCTCAATGGGTTGCCTTGTTAAGTCACAGCGTCCCTCCACTTTTCTCTATTCCACCAGTCATCGTCCTCAAATCTCCTGTCGGCATCTCCTCCTCTACGCAGTCCTTCCGCCGGGTTCGGGGTCTTCCTCTTCTTCGTCCGCCTGGCTGTTCCCATAGCGAAATTCTCTTCGGCCACCTACGTTTGGTATCCGCTGGCAGGTCCGTACCATTTCAGCCTGTTCCTTCCCATCCTCTCCGGAATTCCTTCGGTCACTCCCAGCCAGTCTATAACATCTTCATTTCTGACTCTATCCAGGCGGGTGATCCTCAGGCATCTCCTCCAAAAGTCCATCTCTGCAGCTTGTAATCTGGAGTAGAGTACCGGATCAAGTGTTCAGGTCTCTGAGGCGTAGCTGAGGCTCAACAATACTTCTGAAAATACACTGTTTATTGTCCGTTGAGATGACTGTGTTCCAAAGAACATCAAAATTTATTTGTACACCCCATAGGGTGTATTCTTTTTCCAGGGTCATATGTGCTTTTTCCAGATCATCTATGTTATATGTGACCATTGCCTGGTCATCGGCAAAGAAAAAAGAGAAAAGCATATGCCCGTCTATGTTTATGCCCTTTCCTCTCCATCGTGCGCTCCACTCCTTCACTGCCTGTTGTACATAAAGAGTGTTGGGGACATACTGCAACCCTGCTTAAGACCTTTTGAGTCAGAAAAAGGCTCAGATAAGCGAGAGCCGAGCTTCAATCTGTACTCGTCTTCTCTGTACAGACATCTCACGGCATTTATTAAGACATCGCAAATACCCGCACTCTTAAGGGATTCCCACATCTTATGTCTTGGCACACTGTCATATGCCTGTTCTAGGTTTATGAAAGCTATATGTACAGCTCTTCCTTTCTCCATTCGCTTTTCTATGAGCTGCCTTAGGACAAATATGCTGTCTGTACCTTTCTTATGAATAGGTGTAAGAAATCCTGTCTTAAGTTCCTTTGGTAACGCTTGCCCTTTTAGTATCAGATTTATAAGCTTTGTAAGGGCCTTTACCAGGCCCCCGTGTCTTTAACAGATCTACTGAAATACGTCCAGGTCCTGCAGCTTTTCCACATTTTACATTTCTCAGCGCAACAAGAACTTCATCTTCTTTTATAAAAACATTTCCTTGTGTATTCTCAGTTGGATATGAACCGGACCATTCTGGCCTTGTTTCAGTGAGTAGTTTCTCGTAATGGTCCGCACAGGTCTTCTCACCAATCAGAGGAATCATATTTCCCTTCCCTTGTGTCCTGAGCGCTTTCAGTACTTTCCATGATTCGCGTATCTTATTGTAGCCCAGGGTATTATCAATCCTCCTGCAACAGGCTCCCCATCCTTGGTTCTTGCTTCCTGCGACAGTGCGCTTTACCTGTGTGTTAAGGCTTCGGTATTCTCCCCAATCTTCTTGGTTTCCGCTACATAACCATTTATTGAAAATTCTTTTTTTCTTGCCTACATTTTCTTCTATTTCCATGTTCCACCATTCTTTTGGAGGCTTAGTTTCTATCTCCCCTAAGGCTTCACTTGCTGTTTTATGGATACATTTCTTAATGTGCTCATACAGTTCCATAGCATTACTCTCCAAATTATCCCACATTTTGACTTCCAGGCGGGTTTTGTAGAGATTGCTTATGCTTTCATCATTGAGCAGGTGAAGCTTATACTTTCTTACATTAAGTGTGTGGATTTGGCTTAATTCGATGCCATCTCCTTTCTTTTCCACAGTGCTATGCATTTGGCTCCTAACAAAAAGTGGTCACTTTTTCCATGCCGCGTAGGACTCTTACATCGGCTACTGGTAGGAGGCTATGCTGCTTGGTGATACAATAATCCAAGATGGAAGGGCTGAATCCCGGTTTACTCCAAGTGAACTGATGGTCCTTTCTGTGTTGAAAGAAAATATTTTGTATTTTAAGGTCAAATTCCTCGCAGATATCACTCAGCCTGAGGCCATTATCATTTATATCCTCCTATCCGCATGTACCCACTACCGGATTTACTTTTGATACTTTTCCAGCTCCGGCATTCATATCACCAATCATAGTCTTTGTGCCTGATCTTCTCCAGATTGCCTCTGAGACCATCCTCGAAACGGTCCTTCTCGGTTGCTAATTTATAGTTATCTGGGCTGTAGACTCCTAGAATTGAAACATTGTAGCCAAACATCTTCACATCCAATCTTATCATCCTTTCCGAGATCATTTCATAAAAAAATACGCATCTTCTGTGTTTCCACCGGATCACAATGGAGACACCAGCCGTAGCCCGCTCACCCTTATCCACTCCAAATGTGAACTAAATCCCCAATCCTTTCCTGATCTTTCCCTTTCACCTTTGTCTCTGTCAAAACAACAATGTCGAGTTTTGGCTTCTCTATTTCCGCGAACACCTCTGCTTTTTTTTTTGTGAGACTCTGCATATTCCAGGTTCCGATTTGTAATGTCCTTTTCCGTTTCCAAGTCCGTCTACCAATATTTCCGTCGTGCTTTTCTTTTCTCAGACTAATTTTAGCTGGTTGATTTTTTTTCCACCAACAGGGTTCTGGCCTGATAGATACCCCCAACTTGGAGGACCTGGGGTTTTCTGTTGGTCACCTTCCCTTAGAACGGCTCCCATCCCTGGCTTACGGGCCCTGTCTGCCCGGGCAGGGGAGGCTGCACTTATTTAGAGGCGGTGCATACTCACCTCGTCACAGCGTCGTCATTAGGCTCCAGGGGTACTTGTGAGTAATTGAGATTCAAGATCAATTGAATTTGAAAAAAAAACCTTTTTAATATTTTTCGGTCCGAGCAAAAAAATCTAAAAAACTATCACAAACGATTCGAGATCCTGTGCTACTGTTTTAAAGCATAAACGTAGCAAGCCGAGATTACTGCGGCAAAGTAGAGTGGAGATAACCGCTCGGAAACTTCCACATTAAGAAAAAAAATGTAATTTTTGTTTACAAAATACAAACAGTAGATCCATATTGATCAAGTTCACCAGTTTTTATCCATATCAACGCTTTAATGATCCCATAATGTTTTGTCACTAACTAAAAATACATAGATACAACCGATAATCAACACTATATAATTTACTAATACAAACAAATATATATCAGGATTAGCACATGCTGAAAATTATTGTTACACAATCAACAGCCTTGATGCGTTTTACAATTTCCAACGCATTAGTCTTGTAGATGGGCTATTTTTAGTCTACATACATGCAATAGTTCTTGATCTAGACTATATGGATTTCTTTTTTTATTGTAATGTTCTAATGATTGCTGGTGCGTGTATGATTTTTTTTTGTAATTGTTATTGTAAAAAATAACAAGGGAGTAGCATATTGTAGGTAAGTTATCTTATTTGATCGATTTTAGTACTCGAAGTTCTCCACATGCGTTTATTCATAATTCTACACTATTATAAAACATATTAACATCAGATAGAACCGAGTAATTTAAGGTAACGTCATTCCCACAACAATCTGATAACAAGAGAGATGCAATTTTCAAGATACTTTATCTGCTATTTTCTATTTATTATATATATTAAGAGCTAGGATTTTTTTCTTGATACGGAAATAAAAACTATAAATTACCTAAATATTCCATACATGAAAGAAAATACGGTAAAGTTAATGAGAACTAAATATTAATTATGAACATGATATGAGCTACCATAATAGTAAGACTTACCTTTCCGTTGACGCGATTTGAAGAAAATAATGAAGAGAAAACGTCCTACAAAACAAAAAAAAAACTGCATTATTACTTAAAATCAAGGGTACATACGTTATATATGTTTGTAGACTTTATTGTATTTATCTATTGCTGCGCTAACATTTCTAAGGTCGTCGTATTGGTGTTTGTGATTCGCAAATCACGCAACGATATGCACAGAGTAACAATAAAACATTATTTTTATTGTTTTACATATATATATATATATGTGTGTGTATTTATATGGATAGAGGATAGACATTATCTAAAAGAGTCATCACATCCTAGCTAATGTTTTTATTTATTTATTTACTTTCTTTAAAAGCTAAGTATTTTGTCACGAATTGCGCTTTTTATTGCTATGTGTATTATCTTTTTTGGCTCTTTTATAAAAACTTTATGAATTGTATTATGTAGCATTCCCGCCAGATGTATAGTGTTCCTTTATCAGCCCATATTTGTTATCCTAAAGGGAATTAGTCCCAGAGTAAAGTTACTTTTCTATTCTATTCTAAATATATACATATTTATTAAAATTGTATTTATGAGAATTAAAATTAAAACAGAAAATAGATTATATATACATATATAAATGTAATTCGATAAGTGAAAATTTTCATCACTGTAGTTACTAATCATAAAAAAAATGTCAAAAAGCAATTTGTTCCACTGTAATCTGCGGAAAAAGTGCAATAACACAAATGCAATGACTTTTACTACCCATTCTATCAAAATAGTTCCGGAAAACATGATAAGTGCAAGTGCATGACTAAAATTATTGTTATAAAACTGTCTTTCTCTAATATTTATCTTATAAAGTCTATTCCTTGTAGCATACGTTTAGTAATACAAATATATAGTGAAATATATCACCAATATCTCAAGAAAATCCATTATCTATAATATTTTAATACATCTAATTTGTTTATTAACCTCTGCCTTTATCTTAAGCAATGTTTTCCTTTAGCTATTTTAGTTTGTTTTTTTTATTCTGCTGTCGACTGAGGTCATATGTGATCTTTTCAAAGCTTAAAAACAACGATATGATCCATTCAAATTGTCTCAATGCCGATATTTAAGATTGAATTGCTGTACTCAGTTGCTATCGATACTCGATTGAATTGCTGTACTCAGTTGCTATCGATACTCGATAGAATTGCTGTACTCAGTTGCTATCGATCAACGTCCAGATGTTCCATCTCAATGGTCTCACTAATGGATTAATTAGCGAGTCTGATTTGATCTGCGAACTGGGACCTTGAGATCTTATGATAAGGAAAGAATGTAGTTCCTAATAGTCGTGCAAACCAGACACATTTCCTGTTTGGCGAAGTAATAAAAACTTATGAGGTTTATCGAATTTAAAAAAAATACCGACGAATAAAACATTTTTCCTTATTTATTATAAACAGGAATATTCAAGTACTTTCCTCTGCTAATTATTACATTTTATGCGAAACTTTAGTCGTTCTTGTTAGAACATTTGAGCAATAAACTTCGTACTTTTCATTTACGCGCATATAACTATGTTACTCTCAACCTAAGATTTACATAAAGAAGATGATCTATCTGATAATCTACAATTAGTTTTAAATTACTTGATAAGCTTAAATTGTTCCTGAAGGTTGGCCTAAATCACTAGGTCATTAGTGATTCTTACCTATTAGTGAATTGTTAGTTCTCAGGGTGGGTGGTAATTTATTATTACGCTATACTGCTCGATTTTTACCGAGAAACATTAAAAGTAATTTTCTTTTTTTGTTCAAAAGCAAGTACATACACCCTCTTCCCTCTCCTTACTATTACGTTTATTATGCAAGTGTCTAGCCCATTTTTTCTTCTCACCATGGTCAATTCAAGTCACCATGGGCCCTATGAAATGGGATAAATATTCTGTTACATAACCATTTAAGATCCGAAAAATCTAACAATAAAGTAATATATTGTAATAATGTCCATCTTATCCTCCATAAATTTCGAATAGTTTTGAGAGTCAATCTAATAATTAAGTCAACTTTCTTGAATCATATGAACAAAAAGTAAAAAAATTGTACCGCAACAACTCATGAAAAATTTTGAGTTCACAACGTTATAGAGGTTATTTTTATGATTGAGGTTGTGCAGGGGAGTAATTTGTCCTTGATCAAGCTCAACCCCCAGGTTTCCACCTATTTTGGGTACACACTTTACAGAGGCTAGGCGAGATCCAGGAGGGTCCTAAATCCCAAAGTATTCATCCCCAGCTACTAACACATTTAATAAAACCTGCCAAAGCCGGACTTGAACCCGGGATATTCGGGACGGCAGCTCAGCGCTCTACCACTGAGCCAGTCCGCTCCATGACATATGAATATCGTAATATAATCTTCGATTTTAAAAATAATTACAATAATTATTCCATATGAAACTCCCATATATTAAAGAATGTAGACGGAGCCACGTAACGACAAGAATAATTAAAATTCTTGTTTAACGTGCCAGATTAATTTAAACTTGTTTGATTAACTGGTTTAGCTTTCTTCTGTTGTATTTTTCTCTTTTTAAATTACTTTTTTCAATGAAAACAAATGTTGAAAAATATTATGTAATCATTCCTTTTTTATTTTAGATGTTTTAGACCTGATAGATTTTTATGATCTTAAAAGATTATATATCAGAACGTTAGTTCCATCCTATAGGCTACATGATGACTTAGCAAGAAAGAAACCTAGAAAGACTAAACTTTCGCATATTAAAGTGGAAAGGAGTTGAATGTATCTGCTTCTAAAAAAAAAAAATTATTATTTTATATATGTCGGTAAAAATCAAGCAGTACAACATTATAATAAATTACCACCTACCCTGATAATTAACAATTCGCTGATAGATAACAATCACTAATGACCAAGTGATGCAAGGCAAGCTTCAGGTACAACTTAAGACCATCAAGTAATTTAAAATTAACTGTAGATTGTCAGTTGATAAGTATTATGAAGATAATCTTCATATGAATCTTAGCTTAAGAGAAACTTAGTAGCTGGGATATCCGTAAGATATTTAAAATTATCAGGATATATTAAAGGGAAAAAACAAAATTGATCGTTCGTATAAGTCGAATAGAAATTGTACAGTTTATTGGGTAAACTAATCTTATAAATATTTTTACGAACCAAATCATCTTAAAAATATCTTTGAAAACGAATAATTTGTTTTTTTTAATTTTCGATCAGTATCAATATTTTGATGTCACAAATTGCTTGATTAATGTTGACATTAATTTATAGATAAGGTATATTCTAAAACACTTAGGACAATCCCGCCCATGTTACAGCAAATGGTTACAAAAAATCTGTGTAAGCTCTCTGAATCCCGTGTTCGATATCTTTACAGAGTATAGAGATTATTCTTCATATTATAGAATGAAATATTAAAAATAAAAATAATTAAAATTGATTACCATGAGTGCATTATTGAGAAGCATCGTTTCATTCAACAGTCCAAAATTAAGAAATACTTTACTGACATCCTGTTTATGATGAATCTAAAGTCATTATTACTGTATATATTTATATATATTTATCTGTGGCTTGGTTCAAAAAGGGCCAAAGTCAAAAATGCCTAAAGGCCCACTGTCAACTTAGGCCTTTTATAAATGACTTTGGCTGACATTATAATGGAAATACAACCTATTTTAGATATTATATTATATTATATTATAGTTTGCACAACCTTTTTAGAATTAAAGATTTACTAAATTGGAAACTTTTGGTATAAATAACACTAAATTTGAAAAAAATTACATTAGAACCAAGCCACAGATATATATATATATTAATAGGTACCTGCAACCATATTATATTCTCAACTAGTACAATTAATAAATTGAGCTTGAATAATATTAGTCTACTTATATATATGAGGAAGAAAATGATCCGGGTGGAGGTCAGAAAAAATTATCTTTAATAAGGGAGAACTATTTATTTTAAAGCCAACGGAGTCAAGGGTTAACAGTTGACCCCATTATAAGCCCTGAAGAAGACCTGCAATGAGGATTGTTTGCCATAAAATTTCTTACCTCCACCCGGACCAGTTTCTTCCTCATATATATAAGTAGACTAATATGATTCAAGTTCAATTTATCAATTATACTAGTTTAGAATCTAATATGGTCGCGGGTACCTATTAATATAAATATACATCTATAATGACTTTAGATTCATCATAAACAGAATGTCAGTAGAATATTTCTTAATTTTGGACTGTTGAATGCAACGATGGGTCTCAATAATACACTCATGCTGAATTGATTAATACAGAACAGCCTGTGAGCAACTCGGCGCCTTGAATAATTACTCGTCATAATAGGCTGGTATAACAGACCCAATAACTGACCCAAGGCAAACCGAATCCTCGGCCTCGAAGTCTTTGACATAACAACTACCAGAACAATCAGAGGAACACATTTGGCTTTTGGAACGGTGAGGTAAGGCGACCTCTCGGCGAAGGTCTTGTCCCTCGTCAGGTCCAGAGGTCTTCAACCTCCGTCCTAACCGCAAGGTGCATATTGCAGAAATGCAAATTCGTATCGAGCAATAAACAACACAATTATTATAAATAAAGAAAATTATCTAGAATCTATCTATAGAAAATATGATGAATTCTCCAAATTAAAAAATAAATCCAATACTGAAAAAAATTAAAAACCTGTTCCATTACAACCCATTAAGAGTATTTGGGTTCAGAACATGGTAGGACAGTTTCTTTTTCTAAGCAAACGGTCGTGCAAGGAGATGATTTTTAGCCCAGAACACATTCAACCACTACAGTTTTTCCCTCAATTAAGCGTACCCCTAGGAGGTCAAACGAAGCTCAAGGAGGATCTTCAGGCTTGAGCCCGGAACCTTCAGCAGAGCTCCCCGTATACCGAGTATCCACCTCATAGGGACTGGGTGAAACCGACGAGGGTTTGAAGATCCAACATAGTCGACAGGTCTGAGTCCAACTACCACAACCGATTTCGAACCCTGGACATATAACGCTGTATGTTTTAGCAGAATAAATAATTTATCTAGTACAGCATGTCTCTAGCTATTCAGCTAGTAGCTTGTACTGAGCTAGCTCGCAACTTAATATCGAAAAAGATATTTTCATTTAAGAGGAAGAAAATAGTCCGGGTGGAGGTAAAAAAAATTCTCATAAGTAGGGCTGTTTATTAGAAAGCCAATGTTTCGACCAACACTGCAGGTCTTCTTAAGTGCTTGTCAAGCTTTAACTGATATTTTCTTTTAATTACAAAATCTTAACAAATTACAATCGATAACAATCCACATGATTACTATATCGACGCATTAGAGTTATAATAATTGAGGTAATTGTAATATTGTAAATTACTATATTTGGCGATCAGTATCCAATAAGTGATCTTGTTACTGTTATGTATTATGACACACTAATACTAAAGTATTTTTCATCTAGAATCGATTATTTTGCGGTTAGTATTAAACTTTTACAAGCATTATGTTCACGTCGGTGAACTAATTATATATTTCGTTTTATTTTTATATTTTTTCACTCGAAACAAACCAATAAAACTTATTTCTGTTTCCAAAAAAAAAAAAATTCATTTTAGCTGTCTCATTGTGGAGAATTCCGTAAAATATTAATGGCGGATATTTAGTAGAATTTTGCCCAAAAGCAGGGAGGGGAAAAAGTCCCGAACATAGTAACTTCTTTAAAGTTTAAGTTGTATGAATTAATTAAAAATAACATAGTGAACGAAACTATACAAACAACAAATATTTAAAATTATAACAATTAATAAAAAAATAAGTTAAGTTACGAGTCATTTGTGAATACTGACGTTCTTATCCCCTTTTAAAATAAGAACGATTCATAGTTCTCCGGACGACGATTAAAATTAACAAATAAATCTTCGTTATTTTATAACAATTAAGTGGATACATAACAATCATTAAGCGTAAAAATCAAGACGCATAAAGTTGATAGTAAGCTATTTAACATTCCCAGCTTTCAAAACTAATTTAAGCCCTCCTTATACTTATAATAATCTGGATCATTCTAGCTACTGTAATAAAGTAACTCCAAATGTAAACAAAAACAAATTAACTCGAAAAGTAAAAAACAAAAATGGGTGAATATATTAAAAATAGGCAATTCCAATAGTGAAAATTATAATAAATAAATAAAAATAACTCTGAAAATAGTAATTCCAGTTATTTTAATTTTCAATCTAAACTATTTCATTATTTTCATATACCCTTCTGTTAGGACAAGAGTTTGGTCAAATCCATCTACAATCGTCATCAAAAGTACTGCCATGCTTGCAGATCTTGAGCATATGTCATGGGATTGTTGCACGAAGAAGTATTTATCTTGAATAATATTAGTTGACCTTATGTACAGGGTGACTGGTAATTAGTGGCGTTAAGGGTGATAGTATGGGGCAATTCCAGTCGATATTACTATAAGGCCTACTGTCCTAAAGTTAACCCTTTCCAAAATATTCCTACTTAAAGAATTTTACAAAAAAAGCCTATTTAAAATCTTAAAACAGCTATAAATCCTAAAAATTGGTCTTTCTGGCCCATTTTTTTTTGTTTTGCAAAAAAGATATTCTAAATAAACTTCCAGGAAAAAGCCAAGTCGCTAGAAAAATCCAATCTGAGAGCAAGTAAGCTAAGAGAGCACATCCGAACACAGTCAACCCGTAAAAGCGGACTGAGGCTGGGAGGGGCAAAGCAAGGCGCTCGACTCCTGTCGACTCCTGCGTCGGAGCCCTTTGTTCTCGGGAGCCTTTGTTCTCGGGCTCTACCCGGGTTCTCAATTTTCCATTTTCCAACGATCATATCTTCGTGTTTTTTTGACCGATTTTTTATTTTAATACCTCATTTGAAAGGTAATGAAACGTAGATGTTTTTTAATGATTATGTAAGTAATAATTCAGGGTGACTTTGTTTGAGTAAATCGACGTTTTAGAGGCAGTCACCGTATTGTTTTTTCCATTTTATGTTTTTGTTTAACGATTTTCACTTACGATACCGACAATTACGAAGATTTGACTATTAACATTCCTTATTTAGAATATCTTTGTTGCAAAACCAAAAAAAAAAAGGCCAGAAAGACCAATTTTTAGGATTTATAGCTATTTTAAGATTTTAAATAGGATTTTTTTTTTTAAATCCTTAAGTAGGAATATCTTTGATTGCCCCATACTATCACCCCTTAACGGCTCCGCCAATAATTACCAGTCACCCTGTATATATGAAGAAGAAAAAATGGGTGGAGGTCAGAAAAAATTATCTTTAATAAGGAGAACTATTTATATTGAAAGCAATGTTTAGACCCATGATGCATGTCTTAATCAGGGCTTATAATTGAGTCAAGGGTTCACATCTAACTACCAAACCCTTGCCCCTACCGAACCCCTTCAATGAGTACCCTCAATGTGCGTCTAAATATTGCCTTAAAATAAATAGGGAGTTTCAAAATAAAATTTAAAATGCAAATGATATTTATGGAGGAAAAATAAAAATAAAATAGCATGCAAGGTAATTACTGTACTGTAATAGGAATATATATAGTTAAGATACAGTCTTTAAATGCATAAAAAAAAAAAAAATACCCGCTTCCTTTAGGCTTATAATTTAACCCATCGTTACTTAAGTCGTATTTAGTATAAATTGTACATGCATTAAAAACTTCAATTGATGAAGGTATTAATAATCATAAAGTTGTATACAAATCACAATGCAGCTGAAAATTGCAGTTTACGAACTAATCATTAGATGATGTCTGGTATCTACTGATGCTATTTCGATTTGAATCGCATGGACTTACTCTGCACTGGATTCAAAATATAATATTCTGTGAATAACCTCCTAGTCATTAATAAAGTATAAACAAAAATGGAAAATGATATATTCTTCTCGTGCCTTATCCGTTTCAGACATTGGCTATTTACATGCTCTTAATATTGTTTTGCGGTATTTCTAAATAAGAACAGTTGGGACTAAATCATTGTATTAAATTATAAAATTAAAATTATAATAAAAAAAATAAATTATATAATTAGCCAAGATTGCCTTCTTCCCTTGGTAATATCCTACAATCAGTATTTATCTGCATTATCAGCTACAATAGACGATACTCGTATTAGTAATTTCGCATGATGAAGCCACGGCATTCTAATTTCCTCTTTTTAATAGTGTATATTATTTCTCCATGATTTCCGACACTAATTAGCACTTATCAGTTGCATAAATTACATCATTAATCTTAAACGATGAAACGTGACATTTTTTGAAAATATAATTCGTTTTCGAACTAGAAAAGAAAGAAAATTTCCATCATTTTCAAAGCTGCATATAATTATATCATAAATCGCATCCTAATTATTTGTACCTAGGAGAAAGAAAACGCAAAATCATCGTATGCTTGTTTAAACACTTTTACGATCTTTTTTTTTTTATTTTAGAAAGATTAATATGTACTGGCAGGTTATTTATTTTGAGTACTCTAGCATAAAATCAATTAAATCGGTAGTAACACAAAAAATAATACAAAATGCGTTTAGAAATATACATTTTTCATCGGTATCGAAGGAAGTGGCATTCCAGCGTTAAGTAGGGCGCTCTTTTTTTTTTATCACTTACATTAATCAGCGTAGAGACAAACGCTATTTTTAATAGTGCCACAAATAGTACCAAAATTAATGTTTAAAATTAATTTTTATCAATGTATCGGAAATAACATAAATTGACACTCCACCGAGAAGTTCGAGGAACATTTTTTTCAATTTTATGAGGTTTCAGTAGGGGCACAAAACTTTTTTTGGAGACACAAAACTAGCGTATAGCTGTTATATTTGTAGTTATAAGGCCTTAGAAAACAGGTAAAAGTAAATCATAGACCCAAACCACTTCTTCTTTTGGATGAAATACCATGAAAGTTAAGAGGAGACCTTCAGAAAGAATTCCCAAGCGATAAGAAGAAGAACAGAATAATACCCAGCCAAGTATGCAACAAAAAACTAAAATAATAATATAACTATCAACTAATTGAAAAGTAATGGAGATAATGACAATACCGACAAAATATATGTCTTCTATAAACCTTTATATTTAACTATAACACGCGAAGAGTCAGTGATTCAGTATCTGTTAGAGAATGTACTGTTTCTATGGCTTCACCTACATTGGATCCGGTGCGATAAGATGAGACGTCGCTAGCAAACCAAATGACTGAAATATATCGAGAGTTATAACATTTGGTTCTTTAAATTTATAAAATTAAGATTATTTATTAATTATTTTTAATACATTTATATTTTACTATAATGTATATAAAATATAAGAAATAAAAGAATAAAATTAATACTATTTTATTGGGAAGGCAGTGACTAGCTCACTATCGGATTGAAAAGAATAGAATAATGACGGGCCTGATTCAGTGTAGGCACTCTCGTAAATTTTAGTCAGTTGTTTGCTCACCCCAGCATCGTATGTGATAGAATAAGATCACGTCGCACCGAATCGGATCCAATGTAGGTGTAGCCTTAGCCAGTGGTCATTGAGGGAACTGCATTGGCAGAGATCATTTTCAATAGCTAAGTTTTTCCTTTCATTACGAGTTTCCAATTTAAAGAGACTGGGCGAAACCAAGGAAGATCTCCAGAGTTCATCCGTGGCTGTTACGAAAATAAAGACTTTATTGACCATAACCGGTTTCGAATTCAGCCCTTATAGCGCAGTAACCCCGCTCCAGATATTTTAAGGTTAAAAGATCCCTACTTACTTTCTAATGAAAGCTTTCTGTCGTAGAATGCCAATAATGTCTCGAGTTCGTTATCGCAATTATCCAATTAATGGATAGGGCGAGAAGGAATATATACATTAAGGTAATTGACTGATTCGGCCTTTTGTAATTGTTTTGCAGAATTGATAAATGATAGTTACCTTAATCGATTAATTATATTAATTCTAATCACCATACAATTTTGGATATTCAAGCTGTATATGCAGGCTACTTGTTTTATTTTTGTTTGTTTGAAATTCGATATATTGTGTCGTATGAGAGCATTATGGAGTTTCTAGGACAAAGGTTGAGCAAGGGAGTGATTTTTCCGAGTCACTCTTTTGATTTACCGGGTTCCCCCCCAAATAAGGGTACCCACTTTATAAAGGCGTACTAAGCCCCAAGTAGGGTTGCCATACGTCCGGAATTTTCCGGACATGTCCAGAAATATCGGTCGAAGTCCGGAATGCGGGGGGAATTCTAAGCCATCCGGAATTTCTACAATTCAGGTAAATAAATAAATGAAAAAAATTAAATAAGCTCAAGATGATTTTTAAAAATCAATTTTATATTATTATAAATTAAACATTATTATTAACATCATTGTTCTTTTGTGCTCCGATAAATACTTTTTAACATTTCATAATAGTTTTATAGAAAATTCCACAGGGTATATATTTTTTTATTTTTTTTAAATGATGTAAAATACTGTACAATAAATCTTCAATTTTCATTAAAAAAAACATTATCCAGTCTGTATATATTCTGAATTTATTAAAATTATTAGACGTTTCGACAAATTTATGTCATCTATTATGTTATCTTTCTAAAAAAATTCGTCTGCATCAATTAATAATCATATATAACTTTAAAAAGTTACGTCACAAATCTCATAAAATGCATTTTTAATGTCGAAAATTTTTTTTTATATATATGTTTTCTTGAGGATTAGCTATCCTCCATGGTCAATTGCTAATATTAAAATTTTAATATTCTTCGAGAAATTACTAGAATTAGGTTCGTTTTCTCACGAAACAACATTAACTTTCTATTTAAAAGAATGTCCGGAATTTTTTTCAAAAAGCGGAATATTTTCCGGAATGTTCATCTTTTGATCTGGTAACCCTAGCTCCAAGAGGATTTGAACCCAGAACCTTCGGTATAGCAGTTCGGCTCTCAAAAAGGATTTAAGGTTGTAAAAAATTATATAATTTTGACATTTCCTCCATTCGTTCAGATGAAATCTATATTATGTTTAGAATTCTATTGATAAATATGCCAAGTGATAACTCGTATTTTCCTTAATTATGACATTTATTCACATGAACATCCAATTATATAACTTTGGCTTAAAACCTTGCAGATAATTTCAGAACACTTAATTAAATACTGCTGCGTACAACAACCTCGCGTGTGGTTTAACAAGGAATGAATTCTTAAAAAGTTAATAAGCATGAGGCCACCTAAACGAGAGGTGGCCCGAGGCGTCGGTGTGAGAATTGGGTTTGGCTTTGGGTGGACAGAATTTTGTATTCAGAATTTACGTTGTTTCGATCGGTGGTATCGGCATCGAGCCTTCGGGTTCGTTAAGTCGTGTTCTTATTCCAATAGTACTACGGTATTATCTTGAATAAATGATTGTATCCATAAAGCCGCGTATACACTTGAGCATTCGCCCCGAATGAGCATTCGTTCGGCCTGATTTGCTACTCTGAACTCCCCCTTTTTGCCGCCTGTGTACAATTTAGGATTATTGTCGTTGTTTATATAGATGTATATAAGTTATAAAGAATATATAGATTCAGTTTGTTTTTCTCTGTTGAAAGTTTTTTTTTGTATAGATACTCTTATAGATAGATTCTGTATATATACATTTAAATTTGTATAAGTTTTTCAAGTTTGAGACTGGTCTGTTTGGTACAGCATATTACTTTTGTGAATTGTAGCAAATTATATCAGATAATAAATATATTTAAAAAAAAAAAATATATATATATATATATATATATATATATATACAATTGAATATTGAATTCGAACGTGCAAGCGACATAGATATTGCGCAACGTTTTTAAAACATTATAAAAAAAAAATGTAAATGGCTTTATCTGTTTTGTTGTTGTTTTTTTTGTTTCCTATATGTAAATATAGGAGACACTGCCAACTAGAAGTTTTCTGTTCACCATGGTTGACAGGGGCTCATAGCAGACTGCATTCCGTGTTCGGGGTTCGGGCCTCAGCCTTCCCGGCTCAGTGCTCATGTGATGCGTAGACGTGCGGGGGAATGCTCCCCCCTCCCGGAGAGCCGCATAATCATTCGGGGCGAATCCTTAAGTATATACGCGGCTTAAAGAAAGAGCTTAAACAAATAACATAATAGATCAATCGAGCTTACAAAAACTGATTGCCAACTAATGAACATTAAACTTATTTATCTTAATTTTCTTTATTGTCTCTTTATTACTTATTCAAACTTAATTGCTTAATATTGATTGATCAACTGAAACGTATCAGGAATTGACACAGACACCATCACACCATCACACCATCACATTAACCCACTGATTCCAGATCGCGTAGTGGCAAGTAGTTCATTGACCGGGGATATCCCTTTTTATTCCCCCGTGGAAGAACCAGTTTTATTGCCAACCTTCTTATTTTCTGGAGTTGAGGTTCTGCATTCCAGAGCCTCGCTCTAAGTTGGGTATGGTTATGCCTCAGTATAACTTATTATATGTAACTTATAGATTGAAACATTAATCTAGGGGAAGTAACTTCATCCCTTTTTCGTCTAAAATATTTTTTTGAATAGGGTGTATAAAAAAATGACCGTTTTATCAAATTCCAGAGTTCAGAAGTCTGTAAATATTTTAATGCTATTTATGATTTACCAACACTTAATAATCACTTTACAGCATTCTCTAAGCTTGTTTACTAACACAGGACTTCTTCAAAAAAAGCCAGTTTAGTTATTTCAAAGAAACATGACAGTGTCCTACGAAATTCCAGTAATTTTAAGGCATTACTGGAAAAAAATTTCTCAGTCGCTGAAGCAACTCGTGAAATTATTAAATATGAAGGGGAAGGTGTTCTTGACGAGCGCACTGCGCGGCGTTGGTTTGAAAAATTTAGCAGTGGAGATACGACATTGGAAAGGAAGAAGGGCTCCGGGCGACCACTAATGGATATAGATGAGGTTCTGAAGGAAGCTGTTGAGTCAAATCCGTCCACAAGTACACGGGAACTTGCCAGGGAGTGTGGTGTGTCGAATGATACTGTTAGTCGCCATCTTCTCTCCACGGGGAAGATGAAAAAGCCAGTAGACTAGTAGTAAACGGTCATTTTTTTTTTTTACATTATTTTATTTTAGAAAATCACAATTGTGTGCGTTTGTGCATGGAATATTTGATAATGACATGTAATTCATAGGAACCAAGTACTGTTTCAGAAATATTTTATTTCCTAAAAATATATTCAACAAACAAAATTTAAAAATCCTCCAATAAGAAAAATTATTAGATAAATGGCTTTATTTCTCACATAATTCACATAAGACATTATAAGTTTTAGAAAAGAAAAATACCATTAATAATGCTCATGGGTTTAGTACTTGATATATTCTGTCTAAGGCAACAGTTGTGCAGAGAGGTGATTTGGTATAGATTTAGGTACTCACTTTGTAGAAGCTGGGTAAGCCACAGTAGTCTCCAGATCCCAGAAAGCTGATCCATAGCTAATAAATGACTACAAAAACTGTATCTGTCCCATATTTAAGTTATGTACACAACACCATTTCACACGTGTTTCTACGTATCGAAGATTAAGCACCCATGTACTCGCTAAACAAACAATATATTAGAGTGTTAAATCGCGTGTTTCAATTGGTACGTTTTTAGGGCGATATTTTAAACGGAAATATTTAAAGGCTGGCAGAAATAAATTAAATTGCTTAGATTGCTTTTGATTTTTTCATAGATTAAAACTAATAGTATATTACGAATTGCGTAAATAAAAAAAGGTCCTAGATCAGTTGCAACTTCTGGAAAGTGTATGATTTGTTGGCAGAATACGATTTTTGTCTAGAAAATAATCATAATTTGTACGTAAAACTATCCATCATCAAGAAAGTGGAGTGGCTCAGTGGTAGAGTGCAGAGTTGACATGAGCTAGGTCCTGGGTTCTAATCGCGCTCGCTGGCAGACTTTCGTTTAATCTGTTAGCGGCCGAAAATGGATCCTATTGGATCTAGGATCCAGCTGGGATTCACAGCTTCTATAAAGTGGGTACCCAAAATAAGGGGGAAAACGCTGGTCGTTGAGCTTGATCTAGGACAAATCACCTCTCTGAACAACCGTTGTCCAAGAAACAGTACAATCTCTATCATGTACTGAAGCACAGACCCTTCACGGGTTGTAGTGGTACAACTTTTTTTTTAATCTAGAAAACTTCATGGTTTTAGACTTTGAGGAAGTTAAAAAAAACTGACTGTAACTCGAGAAGCTCAAGTATATATAGAATAGAATAGAAAACAAACTTTATTCTGGGACCAAGTCCCTTTAGAATAACAATAAAGAACAAGTAAAATAAACATAATATTCATCTGGCCAGGAGGCTACACAATGATACAAATCATGAAGTAATCATGAGTGACAAAACATAATAGAAATAGAAAAAATAAATAAAATAAATAAATGATTAAAAAGTACGAGACTTAACAGGATTTTAACTAATTGTTGAAAAAAAAATATATATATATAAAGGTTAGATATTAACAAAATAATAATAAATAACATTAATATAATAGTTAATAACGGAATTGCTAAATAAAGCAAATGACTGGCATAGCATGCGATAAAGTATTTACAAAGTCTGTATCTTCTTTGTTGTTGGAAAAATAAACAAAATATATATATATATATATATATATATATATATATATATATATATATATATATATATATGTGTGTGTGTGTGTGTGTGTGTGTATGTATATATATATTGTAGATGATTACAAAATTAATCATAATGACAGTTGCATCAGAATCAATAGAAAAACTATTCACTAGATTTTCCTCAGTAGAAAGTAGTATGATCTTTTTTCTAATTTACTACAAATGAGCGATGTTAGCTAAACCTTTTCCCATGTTTGATCGTGCAAAAAACATTATATCAGACAAATTAATGCATTTTCATAAATTGTAATTTATGATCTAGACGTGCAATAATTGCAGAGGAACTGGTCCAAGCAGGTTTTTTTAGCTTAGGTTACTTCAGTTGGTGTTAAGTCCCTTCAAACAACTGAAGGCTTTATACCAAGAAGTCCAATTCTTTTCCATTGGTTGAAAAAAGTCCTCTCTCAAGGAGAAGAGAAGCTGTAAATTTTCCACAGTAAGAAAAGTGACTTTTTGTATTGAAGTCATCAAATTTCGATAAGTTAAAGTGTCATGATACTTTGTGAAATAGCTGCCGAGAACAGGAATGTCAGCAGGTTTCTTAATAGCGGAGGTCCTTGTTTTTTCGCAAAGTAAAGAAGAGAATGTAGAGTTGTCCTTGAACGGAGAGGAGATGGAATACAAACCTAGTTTGTACATATGGATAGTTTGTACTATAGCATTATAGTAATAAATATGAAAAACATCAGCATTTCTTTGGAAGCAGTAGAAAGAGATCATTTACATGAAATTGAAGCATAGAATACCAAGATTTTTAGATTTGTAACGGCTTGTTGGAGTCAGTTTAGAAAAAAATAGATACTTGGAGATAAAGAAAATAATCATTGAACTGCTCAAACATAATAGTAACAACAATAAGGCTTAGCGAGCCCGAAGGCTCGATGCCGATACCACAAATCTCTGCTTACAAACTTCTGTCACGGATCACTAGCCAAACACAAATCCGCCAGGTCACTCTTGACGAAATTTTCCCACCTACCTCTCGGTCTACCCCCTCCCCCACCAGACCCTTCCCAATCGGCATAGGGTATATAAACTTTTAAGGTATTTGTTCATTTCTACCAAATTTACAAGCCTATCTTAAATTCATTACGATATCACTTGAATAATATTAGCCAGGTGTAAGCTTCCAAATGCGCTGTGTATCCTGAATCCTCCGTCTCAGTCTTCTTTTAAACATAAAAATATTAAAAATAATAAAGACTGGATACTATCTTAAAATGCTGAAAATGAACAACACGTGGAATAAAAAGATTGAATAGGACATCGAGGTCTCTTCGGATGGTATTGAAGGAAGCAACTTAGGATGGAACTTCAAAATGCTCTGGGTTCTCAGAGAAAAAAACGAGTGCAATTTGGACGCAGGAGAGAAAGCAAAAACACGGGGAAAGAATGAAGTAGATATAGAAGAAAAGAAAACTACAGTTGAAACAGACGTAGTCCATAGTCGCTTGATCGAAAAAAAAAAGACAGGATAAAAAATAAATACAAACAAATTGTTTAATAGCATTTATTATTAAAAATAATTAGTAATTACTAATGATTATTAGGAAATTTTTTGCATTTGTTTAATTCGAGAACATAATTTAAAGACTTAGTAAACATTCTTTTTAAATATATGTTTTCAAAGCAAATTTTATGCTATTTTAGATCTTCATACGTAGGTGAACTGTAAAACTTGACATAAAAAAGAAAGATAAATAAATACCATTCATCTTTATTTAATGTAAATTTTCTATTCTAATAACTATTTTATAACATTTAATTTTACAAAATAGTCCTTGAACCTACAGTTTTAATGACGAATTTAAATATTATTGTTTACGTTTCATCTAAGAAGATTAACGTTTTTATAACCTTTATTTGATTATAAATCACCAAACGATTTTTTAACAAAGTCAGATTAGTATTTTGGGAATATTTGTTACGAGAAAATATGTGATCACAAAAAGTTTTACTAATTTTTTTTAATAATATTTATTGTAATATTGTTTTTATTGTATTTAATAATATTGATTATTTTTTAACGATGATAACTATACGCGATGTATAAATCCGATTCCTTTCCAATAATCAGATATTTAAATTTTTACGACCTCAGTGCCACGACCAGCCGAGTCATGGGTCATGGAAAGAAATTAAAATAATTAAAAGGAAAGCACATGCCGGCATTTACATGGTTATTTAAGGCCGTATGTGTAGCTGCGTCAATGATACATACATTTAATTGCACATGATAATTATCATAAACATTTTATTATATGCAGCCAACAAAATAAATTAAAAAATTTTATAGCAAATAGCATCACAATTAGAAGGACCCAACTGGTAATTAATATAAGAGAGAATGTCTAGTTATTTTTCTTTCCTAATAGTTTATTATTTATTTCCAATTGAATAAATTTAATTTTAAATATTTGATTTTTTTGAATATTTCATTTTACCACAAAATCCTTTAAACCTGCTGTAAATTGAAAATTGTAAGTTACAGTTCCGCTAAAATTTTGATGTTTTTTTAATCTTTATTTTATTTATTATAACAAAATAAGTTTTTAAAAAATAATAAAACATATCAACTCAAATAGAAGGTAATTAATATGAGAGAGAATGCATATTTATAATTGTTTTTATTTCATACTGAACTATTATTTAATTCCAATTAAGGAATTTCATTTTAATTATTTTAATTTTTAAAATACTTAATTTTACAACAAAGTCCTTCAAATCTACAGTTTTAGTGACGAAATTAAAAATGTTTAGTAACAGTTCCTCTACAAATGTTGATGTTTTTAGAAACTTTTTTTATAATATTTTTATAACAAAATTAATTTTTTTAAATAATAAAGAAATCTGACAATATTTTTGTGACAAAATTAAAAATTTTTGGTTACAGTTACTCTAAAAAAAATATAATAACTTAAAATATAAATATGAAAGACAATCTGTTGCGCGGGTTGTCACTTCGAGTTGAGTTACAAGATTTAACTGTTTATTCGTTTCATTTTTAATATTTTCGAAAAAAAAAGTTATCATGAGCTTTAGTTATCACATCACATCACTTAAAGAAGAAGAGATGGTAATTGTGGGAAATGTGTATACTTCAGTAATCATTCCATCTACTAATGAACGTTTCAACAAACATGCATCATCTATACTGCGGAATGTTAGTTGAACTTTTATTTTTTGATGAAATTATTACCAAAATCTATTCAAAACCTATAATTATATTCTCTTTTCCATACTTAAGCTCACCATAATTTATGTTTTTTGAAAATATTAAAAGGAAAACTAATGAATAGTTAAGACTTATTGTGACTCAACTCGAAGAGACAACCTCCAGAATAATTACCTTTTTCTTTTCTACTGGTGTATTCTTTAATTCCCGTTAAAATAGTAAATAATACTTTTGATATATATTTATAAGAGATTTTACATTTTAGAAGCACCTCGTGCAGTAAAAGAGATTACATGTATCATATTAATATGATATTGTCAAAAATTAATAAAAGCCAAAGGGCTAAGAAAGGAAAAAAAAGTTTTGGGTTCTTTCCCCTATTTTGTTCTCGATATATACTGCTGATGTAGTTGGTAAAAACTATAGAAGAGCTACAGTCGCTGTCTACGCAGATGACACTGCTAATTACAGGATCAGTGTAGTCCCCATAAAGGCACTGTGAAAGGCTGAAGAGACATGCAATGAAGTGAATCCGGCAAAAACAGATTGCGTAGTTTTTGCGCATCAAGCAAAAAAGAGAGCTAAACTCCCGACAACTCTCCGAGTGGCAAAGTCTAAAATAGCTCCTTCAAATTAAATTGTATATCTAGGTGTAACCCTTGATCGCCATCTCAAGTTCTCCACTCACGTTTACAAAAAATCCAAAACAGTTAGGCGATGGTCCTATTAATTACAAGTTTACAAGAGTATATTGAGGCCGGCGTTACTCTACGGAGCACCATTGTTTATGCATCTCACATATATTCGTCACCTACAGAAGCTTCAAACCTAAAAGGAAAAAAGGAAAAACAACAGTATGGAAAGAAGAGAAGCCTTCATGAAATACCGACAGTCCAGGAATTCATTAAGAGAAGACATGTTAAATTTCTGGACTCTTTAAAATACCAAAATAACCCCCTGTCTCACTAACCTTTAAGGTGGCAGAAAATAGTGTTACAAGAATAACACCAAAAATGTTGATATGTGTGTGTGCGTGTTAAGTTGTATAAAGAAGAAATTAAAAAATTGGTGCGCCCCAAGGCCATCATATTTATTGTTAATAAAAATCAAATATCACATAACTCACTGAATGCCTTAAACTGCAATATATCGCAGAACAAGTCAACAAAATATGAAGAAGAAGAAACACTTATAATAATAATATTATTTATTGGGGTTTTGGAAAAAAATATGTTTTAGAAATATTTTTAAAAGATTTAAAGCTTTTAAAAATATTTTTAAATTTATATATTTAAAGTTACTTTTATTTAGTCTGTTTGCAGATGGAGATGGATCATATAGGATCTAGGACCCTCCTGGGGCTCACCTCTATAAAATAGTATAAAATAGGGTACCCATAATAAGGGGGAAAACCTGGTGGTTGAGCGTGACCTAGGATAAGTCACCTCCTTGCAGAACCGTTGTCCATGAAACAGTACAGTCTCAACCATGTAGTGAACCCCCAGACTCATTCACGGGTCGTAGTGGTACAGGTTTTTTTTTTTATATATGTATATAAAAATGATTTTTCTACTCAGACTTTGTTGCGACTCAACCAAAGAGAGAAATGCATACTATATAGAGAACATTTTTTTCACCCATTTCTGGTAAGCGTGCAGAAACCTTCTCAGTGATAGAGATTAAACTTGTTTTTCAATACTAAAAATAACTCTAGGCCAATTTAGGCTTCCATGGATGTGTTTTTCAACAACCTTCAAGAAACTACGCAGGCAATGTTTTTTTAGATGTTAACGGTATTTTAAATACCTGGTTTCACCTAGGTAATTTAGATTCCATTATTCAGTTTTGAGGACCATATCTTAAAAAGCTCTCTATTCGTTGCCTAAGGAGACTATATTTGTATTCTTTCATAAGATTAAAAGTAAATTGAAAATTAACCTTAATTGTTAGCGAATAGTCCGTATTCATGTAAATCTTACTAAAGTCTGTACTACATGTTTTGTTGCAATCCGATTACACATTAAGTAATGAATAGTATACGATTTAGTTAAAAATAATTATTTACAAGTTACAAGAACTTATAATATTTTATTTATAATATAATAATATATATATATAATATATTTACTAAGGTATAAATATAATAATAAATACACACGCACGCCTTATAAATATGTTCATATAATTATGAATAATCCAACTAAAAATAACCCAACTAAAACGGTCTTTTTATTTTATTTAGGTTAACAAAAAATCTAATGTAATAATATAAATGTCAATTTTAATTTATTCTTATGTTATCTGCGATGATGTGATTATACTAAATTTTTGAACAGAGGTGTTTAGATTGTTTTGATATAAACTGGAAGTAAAGTTGTTGGAACTGAAACCAACAATAATAGCTTGAGTTTTTACAAATCCTAGCATTATTTATTTCTTATGTAAGTTTCCAAAAGCACTGATTTTATCCAAATCTTGTTAAATCATAATAAACGTTCTACCTCACAACCAGCGCACAAAAGTATGAGATGTCTAAGGTATAGAGGGGATGTAAAACTGTTGTATTTATTCATGAGGGACGTTAATATGGGATTTGAAAGAAAGATTCTATATCGTCGAACACTGTAGACATTATTAGTATCACTAACAAAGGTTGAGAAGTATATCCGATTTTCTCTGTCAAAGGTCGATTAGAATTAGGACGAGGAAACTGGTTGAGTTCGGTTCGAAGCGATACATTTAAATCGATTAACAGAGCTTCAGAGTATCTAATTGTAAACAGAGAGAAACCAGGACGACTCAGGAGACAGGAGAGTTAAGGGGAGTTTAGGAAGGAGGCTAAGAAATAAAAGAAAATCCTGTACAGGATCGAAAACGTCCAAGGAGATGTTGAACTTCCTGGTATGTGAATAAGAGAAAAAGAAATGAGAAGATGAGTAGAGAATAAGAAGTTATCCACAGGGCGCTTATCATTGTTGAGGTCATCGGAGATGATAGTTGAAGGGAACTAAGAAAAGGGATAGGATGAGAACCACGTACCTACAACAGCATAAAGAGTGTAAAACCTTACAGACTCTAGACCAGAGGTTCCAAACCTGGGAAAGAAAAGTAAGGGGGGGGGCGAGAACAGTTGGAAATGAAAAATAATAACTTAACTTTAGTTATTTCTCTCTTACCAGTACTTATTTATCTTAAATTGAAACTTATAGTGTAGTATTTTGTGACGGTAAAACTAAACGTTTTGTTTTGAATTTAATACTTATTGTCAGAGAGGAAATAGTTGACTGGAAGAACTAATGGAGGATGGAAATTGTTGGGGGTGCAGTCAATATACACAAAAATAAGTGAAAACTTATTTTTTATTTGTGCCGACGTTTCGACCTGTGTCGACTACTTTGTAGGTCATCTTCAGGGCCAATAGGAGCGGCTGCTCAGTGAAAAATTTAACTGACAATTAAAATACGTTACAAAGTAAGTGTTTACTTTGTTTACAATGTTTACTTACTTTGTAACGTATTGTACTTGTCAAAGTAGGTCAAAACGTCGGCGCAAATAAAAAATAAGTTTTCACTTATTTGTGTGTGTATTTTGATTGCACCCCTCCAACAATTTCCCTCATCCAGTAATACTTATTGTTTTATTCATATGCCTATCCAATTTATCGTGCTACGGGAAGGGGGCAGTAGGTATTTTATTTGAACGGGGCGGGGCGTGGAAGGGTTTATTTAAACAAGGGGGGCGTGGTAGATAAAAGGTTCGGAGCCCCTCCTCTATAAGGAACACGGATTGTAAATAATGGTGGAGAAAAAACATTTATGCGTACGTGCAGAAAGACAGAAACCAGAAAACCGTATTGTCTAATGTTAAATTACTATGAAATCCAAAATTTCAGTTACAAAAATTAAAAAGAATCCGTTGCATTTTCTCCAGGTAAGTAGTCATTAGCCTTTTAGATAATAAGTAATAATTATCGAAATACCTCATCTATGTATTGCATTGGTAAATTTATTGTTATTTTTGAAAGTGGTATAAGTCCATTTTTTCATTTATCGAGATATTTAAGGGTTTGCATTATAATTAATTTTAAAATGTGTTTATCCATTCAATTAATATTGTTTAAAAGGGTAAACGATTTGTTTTATATCCAAATGACTTAAACCACTTTCAAAAATAACAGCTCAAATATAAAAATCAAATTTGCGAAACTGTAATAAATTAAATTAGTAATTTATTGGTTAATGAAAACATTAGCCTTCGGTTTCACAGCTTCCATTGCTAACACGCAAACAAATGCATTTTTTTTTTTTGAGATTTTAATTTTTATTTAATTTTAAATTATATACATACATTTTAAACATTGGTGGGATAATCCCTTACAATGAGAATGATTTTGGATACATGGTTGTTTGGTTAATAAGAACAAATGCATTATTAATTCACTAAATCTACCTGTTCTGGACGTATTCCTGCTGCGACAGTGTAAACTTAGGTAATATTCATAAAACGAAATTACACCTATGAACAATTATAACGAATCCGATACAAAAGGTTTTTGGAATGAATCGCGACTGATTCTACAACACTCTACGAAGTTTATACCCAAATATAAATAAATAAATGAAATACGAAAAGTTACAGTTAAGAAATTCGACAGATTGTTTGGAGGTGGAGTGAGATACTGAACGCAGATAGGCTATTTCCGGCTGGCCCGCTCAACTACTGACATCTGTGGCTACTCCGGCCGCACTAAAAAGTCTACAAGTCTCGTCCTCTCGTAAAAGTAATATTATAAATTAATTAGTGGGACGCAGGGTAATCATTCCGCAGGTTGTCTCTTCCAATAGAATCACAACAAGTTTCAACTTTCCATTCGTTTCACATTTATTATTTTCCAAAAATACAAGTCGTCATGAGCAAGTACGGAAAAGCGAATGTAATTATGGGAAATGTGTATACTTCAGTAATCATTTCATCTACTAATGAACGTTTCAACAAACATGTATCATCTATACTTCGGAATGTTAGTTGAAACTTTTATTTTTTGTTGAAATGAGTAACGAAATCTATTCATAACCCATAAAAACATTCAAGTTTCCTTACTAAAGCTCATGATAACTTGTACTTTTGGAAAATGTTAAAAATGAAACGAATAATCAGCTAAATGTTGTTATAACTCGACTTGAAGCGACAACTTGCGGAACAGACACCCAACGCAACAACATTGTGATTAACTCAATAATTACTTTCATATTTTTTTAAACCCACAAAATAATTGATTTGAAAAAAAAAAATTTAATTTTAAATTAGTCATGAGGACTACCAATAGAAATGAAACCTCCAAACTCTGGAATAAGTAATTGTTTTTTCTATTTATTTTTTTAATTTTTGAGTTTCTAAATCAATTATAGTCTGAATTATTTAAATTTCCAAATTGTAATGATAAATTATTGGTATTAATGGTTTCCACATATACTGACACTCCGAAGAATAACTATACACATTTTCAAGTAGTTAATTTATTAACAAAAAAACATAACGGGCTGTACAAGCTCAATACAAAATATCAATTATTTAATTGAAATAATAATTAGTATAAAGTTGTATTATTTATACCTTCTATTTGTATTTACATAGATGTAGATGAACTTTTTTATTTTTATTTATTTATTGATATTTACAACTGTATTAAAAAATACATCCAGTAAATAGGCTACGTGATACATAATGACATGAGCTAATGACGAGTTGAGAAACTACCCACTGGTAGTACTCAAATCACTAGTTCAAATAAGAAGGTCACATGGCCATCTTCTAATAAATGAACTTTATTTTCATTTTTAGCATTACTATAATATCATTTCATATATCATTTCATAAAACAAGAAAGCCTTTAACAATGAAAAATAAAATCATATCAAATTTTAAGGGAAATGAAAAGTTCAACTATTTATTCTTAAATCAACGGAATTCTAACCTTTATACTAAAGTTGATTAAATAAATCTTTATAACTCATGCACAGGCCGCTAGGTGTCACCAGTCCCGCGGCCTTGACAAGATCCATTATGAAATGTTAAAAAACGTACCCTGTAATATTCTGCAATGGCTTCTAGATTATTATAACCACATTAGGTTCAGAGGATTTCCGAATAGCTGGCGGAACTCTCTTGTGGTTCCTATACTAAAGAATGGAAAAGACAAACGAATGCCAACTAGCTACCGCCCGATCTTCCTTAACAGCTGTCTTAGCAAAACCCTGAAACGGATGGTCAACAAAATACTGATGTGGATGATAGAAAAGAACAAATTAATACAACCTTTTCAATCCGGATTCGTTAAAGGTCGATCCACGATTGATCACTTAAATACATCAGAACCCGAAGCACAATATGCCTTTGTCAATGGTCACCAGATGGGAGCGGTGTTCGTCGATATGGTAAAAGTGTTTGATAATATTGATCACTCAGTTATCCTGCAAAAACTAATATCAATCGGTATAACAGGACAAATGTTCACCTTCATTTATCAGTTTCTGTCTAATCGTCACTTCAGTGTTAGGGTGGGCTGCGAACTTTCTGAGAACCATAACCAGAACAGCGGTGTCCCTCAGGGTTGTGTAATAGGCCCAAAATTCTTCTCACTGGCTATTAATGACCTAGGCTTGAACCTCCCAAGAGGGGTAAAATCATTATTATTTGCGGACGATTTACCGATCTCACGACATTTCACACATGCCGTACAAACTTCAAGAATCTCTCAATAGACTAGGCAACTGGTACCAATCTATAGGTCTTCAATTCTCACCAGAAAAAAACCGAATATCTCTTATTCAGCAGAAAAGAAATACCCGCCTTCACCCGTATTGTACTTAGAAAATGAATTACTACGGTTCAATGACCACCACAAATTTTTAGGATTTACATTTGACAGAAAATTAACCTGGGAAGATCATATAACTACAATCAAAATATCAGCCTTAAAAAAATTAAAAATATTACGTATTCTCAGCGGTACTACTTGGGGTTCAGACAGGGCTACATTGCTGAAACTCTACCGGGCACTAGTTTGTCCGAAGCTTGATTATGGTCCTTTATCTACGCTTCCGGCCGCAAACGAATCCTAGCCAAGCTTGACTCCATTCACCACGCTGGATCCCACTCATAAATATATATTTAAACCTAAGTTTACTTCTGCATTCCATAATAAACCGAAGTCGACCCTCCCTCTCGCAGAAAGAATCTCATTTGCTATCGCCTTCCTTAAAGACATATCAATCCATAATATAATAGATACATATACACCAGCCTGGACTTACAGACCACCAAAAGTATTTCTACAGCTGTCAAAGTTCCGTAAACTAGACACCCCGACCGCGCAATATCGACAAATGTTCTGTGAACTTATACAATCTTTACCACACCACACTGCAGTATATACAGATGGCTCAAAGTCTGACAGCTCAACTGGATCTGCCATTATTACGCCCAATTCAACCCATAAAAAAAGCTACACCACCTCTGTAACGTCTATACCGCCGAACACCATAGCATCCGCTCTACATTTCCCCATGGCAAATATACAAACCGACAATTTCCGATTCAATTAGCGCCCTCCAGGGATTGAACAATATGTACTCACACAGCCCCATAGTCCAACGCATTCACGAATATCTAATAATGCTAAACCACATAAGCAAAAAAATATTCTTCATCTGGGCCCCGGGACATGTGGGTATTGTCGGGAATGAGATGGCTGACAAAGCTCTTCGGGCAGCTACAATCATCCCAGGTAGAGGCACAGGTATTCTAACCGCCCAAGAACTTGCTCGCCCCCTTAAAGAATGTATAGATAAAAGATGGCAAGCAGTGTGGTATGATAGTCCAGCGAGTAAATTGAAATATATAAAAAAGGAAGTAAAGCCTTGGGCTACATCTAATATCAGTAAACGCCATGTAGTGGTGGCTATTGCTCGCCTTAGAATAGGACACACCCGGCTTACCCACGCACATCTCATTACAACGGATGCACCTCCGATATGCCCTAGGTGTAATAAAAATATTTATATCAGACATATATTTGATGCTACTCCTATAAAAAATACTAAATCAGCTCAAAATACCGCCCGATGTTAGAGAAGCATTTAGAGACAGCTAATCTGAAGTCGACAAAGTGGTGAAATTCATTACATACTATAAATTAATATCCATTGTCCCTGCTATAGATGCATTTGTTGTTTTCTCAAGAACAACAGGCATTTATTTATTATAGATATATTATTTGTTAGTATGTGTGAATATGAATATTTTTTTTTCCTAAAGATAACTAATTATAGAAATCAAGAATCTACAGGCGTCGATGACCCTAGGGTTTTACGCCTCTAAGCAACAACAAACAAACAAACAACCAGTCCCGCGCAAAACGTCACGAGGATGTGCATAAGGACGCAAATGCATAAGTTTTTCCCTACCAGAGGTCGCTAACCGATGCTAAAGAAATTTTTCCCTTAATTTTTTTTTTCTATCCCTTCGCCTGCCTGATGTCTTCATCACTGGTTTACCATCTCACCTTATAATAGGAACCTTATGTACTTATAAGTTGATGTTTATGGATTTAAAATCCAGAAAGCTCTGATCAGAGAAAGGGAATTGCAAGTTCCATCATCCTAGAAAATAACGAATCGGTTATTTGCTAGAACAACAGTCGATTTGCATAACTTATGAACCGTGGATGGGCCTTTTTAGGGTTTGTCACTCTCCACCGAGCAAAAGGGCTATTATCAAATAGCTAAACGCTGCTAAAGAAGTTTTACTTGAAAAATAATTATATAATATAAGGATTATTATATATATATATATATATATATATATATATATATATATATATTAAAAATATAAATAAAACTTATAAAAGGAATTTATTAGTAAAACTAAAAAACTGTCTGGATATTATTATACTGTTTGTACGAATAAATATAATTATAGTTCTAATATAGCAAGGAGAAGAAATATAAATATTTACTGCGAGAGTTTCCGAACTAGTTTTAAATAATTCTATGAAATTGGATCCAGTCTTACTGGTGTTGCGTAAATTAAATAATTGCTATCATTGGTTTCATATCTTCCCATCAGTTTATACTAAGAATAAAATAAGCACTTTTTTATTATTAGACTTTTATTTGCGTCATGTCGATGGTTTTACTGAGAACTTTTCCTAATTGGTCGCAAATTGAAGAAAAAGAACAAGATAGCAAAGGCATAAAAGTCAGACGCTTGGAATGTAGATTATAGATTATAGAGACATTAAATTTTATTGTATCAACTTAATAATGTTCCGTATATAAGTATTAACGTTTCAATTTTATATTAACAACCATTTTTCTTTAGGCATTATAAGTTTTTCATAAAAGTTTCCTAATTTCGACATCAATTGTTTTTTACTTAATTAAAATTAACAATATGCAAAATAATGTTACACTTTTTTAAATTTAACTTATACTTTAGCAATTATGAAAAACTATACTAATTTATTTATTAACATTTTTTTTCCTGAACTGAGTACATTAAAACAAAACAAAAAGTCAGTAAACGCATAAAACTCAGACACATGAAATGCAGATAATAGAAACAAAATACATTAAATTTTATTGTATCAAGTTAATCATTTTTATATACCAATGTTTCTATTTTGTATTAGTGATTAATTTTCTTTGGGCATAAGTTAGGCTGTTTTTTATCATAGTTACCAAGTTCCAGTATCAACTGTTTGTTACTTAATTTAATTTAACACTTTACAAAATAATGTTAGAATTTGTCAAATTAAAATAAAAATAAATTTACAATGAAATCGTTCAAACCTGGCTTTCTCTTCGATTCCCTATAATCCTCCGAGGTGTCTGAGAAGAAGATGGCCACGTGACCTTCTTAGTTAAACATGCGATTTGAGTACTACCAGTGGGTAGTTTCTCTACTTGTCATTATATCATGCCATTATCACTCAGCCAATTTGCTTGTTATATTACTGTTATATAGTTGTAAATATCAATAAATAAATAATAATAAAAAAAAACAATGAAATCAAATTTCATTTATGGCCGACAAGAAACATTTGCCCAGAAAGTTATTTAATATTAATTTGTATATATTTTATTTTATTTGTAGTTTTACTTGAGATTTTACCATATTGTTATTAAAAATTATAAATTTGTAAGCATTTATTTAATTTTTTATTTACATGCTCATTACTATCACTCCAGAAGGTATGAAATTTGATAAAACGCATTGTTGTTGCAAAAGATCTACCTTAAGCCATGATATGGAAATTAAACTATGATAATAATTTATAAAGCAAATATTTGATAATTATCGGAACTCTTCGACGAAGAAGGTAATTAGAAAAAATAAATAAAAAGAAGGAACCAGAAGGTCACCTTTACTTATGTTTAATTTAAATAGAAAAGGTCCTGTTATTCGACGTTATACCTTGTTCGAAATTATTTTTTTAAGTAAAAAATATTAATTTTAGAGTTTAATTACTTAAAGCATATCACAAAGAATTTCATTAATTATACGTTGTATTTTATTGTTGTTTTCTTTTCTAAAGAAAAAGAAACATTTTACTACTAAAAAACTCATTTCATAAACATGAATAACTGATTAGGAAAAAAAAATGAGGATCATAGTTCCTAAAATTAATAATATTAATAAAAATGCAAGAAAAGAAGGAACTCTCTTTTTCAATGAGGGCATTACTATAAAAAAAAACTTCAAATTGAAACGTTTTATATTGCCATAAAAATCTTGACTCTTTTTGGAACTGGAATTATTTTTTCAATGATACCTTTAACATAAATCATCATATAATCTGTAATAATGTATGCTACAATATTCTGCACTCAAGTTCACCATGGTTAGAATAAATCGATATTTTCTTGGCATTTCATTTTCTCTTCTTTTTTTTCCTTCTTTTTTTTCACGGAACGGCCTTAGAGAAGAATGCCATCATTTTCACTTCATTCTCTCCTTCCTTCTTTCTTCCCACCTTTTCCTCATTCTTTCCTTCTCTCCTCGGTTCACGCTCTTCCTTTTCTCGCATCTCTCTTTTTTACAGGGACCTTAATTTCTTTGAATCTCTTCCCATAATCATCCCTATCGAAACCGTCTTGGTCTGTTATTTTCAATCTTTCAGTTTCTTCCTTCATCTGTTTGATGTAACCAGCACTCTTGCATCCTCACCATATGTCCGTAGAACCTTAATCTTCTTATTCTTATGTTCGTTTCCAAATCATTCTGTCTTTGTATATTTCTCTTCTTTACTTTTATGATGATAAATATAATTTTTCTCTTTTCAGAATATTCAACATATTTATAAATATCTAACATAATTTCACAAATAAAAATTGTTCAGATGAAGTGGTAAGTGGGATTACTCAGTAGGAAGGGTTTTGTCCGTGAATTGCCCCTGTGAAATCTGTTAACTCAGCCCTGGAGAAAACTTTGGCTTTAAGCTCAAGTACGGGCAAATCACCTTGCTGCACAAGCGTTGGTTTAGGAACACTACAGGCCCTGCGGCAAATATTCTTCACAGGGTAAAGTGTTACAGGTTAAGGGGTTTTACCGACTGCAACCTTCCAAATTTTGTTAAAAGCTGAAATTGCCTAAATAGCAATGAAAAACATTTTTTTAAAGAAAGAACCATGTTTTATTTCTTGCACCGAGAAACGAAACTCTTAGAACTCAGAGTTCACAGTGCTGAGTTGCTATGGTGAAGATTCCAGGTCCAAATCCGGCTATGACAGATAAATTATTTAATCTTTTAACAACCACAGAAGCCCCCGTGGGATCTGCAGGCCCCTTCTGGAGCTAAGCCATTCTTTATATAATGGGTACCCTAATTTGGGGGTAAACACTGGTTGAGCGTAATCTCGGAAAAATCACCTCCTTCTACAATCGTTTTCCTAGAAATAATAAATTCTCTACATGTACTCAACCCTGTTATTCTGTCTTAAAGGCATATTATTTTTTGTTAATATAATAAATTAACATATGACGTATGTCATATTAGTTAAGCAAATAACTTAACTGATATGACGATACGTTTTCAAACAACGTCCTTCGATGGATTTCCTGAAGGCATGGTCAAGATTAGAAATTCTGTCGGATTTTTCATGTCGCCCTACATTCGAGACTGACCTCATGCGAACAAGCTGCCGACCAGTTATGTTAATTTTATCTAGTGTTTTTATGTTTTAACAGTACACTCATGATGACGATTATTGATATTGTAGCAAAGGAGAATTTTGCTCTGTTATAGAATCCAGGGGAAGGTGACGTATGCATGAGAAATATATGGATTCGAATTTAAGGATGTAATTTACATCGAGAATGAAATAGGAATAATCCACGCTATAATCCTTAATCTAAGGTAGAAGAATAACAAGGTTGCATGCAATCATCTTGTTGGGAAACAACCCTACTAGTCAAGACCCAGGCTTTAAAGTATTTCGCTACCTCCACTTAGGGGCGTCCAAAATACTTTAGGAAAGTAAGCGAAGAACTTTATATCAACTAATATTAACATCAACTTTTCCAAGAAACTTTCAAATTTTCTAACGTATGCTTTTTTGAAATAGAGTTTCTCCATTTCTTTGAAACATTATAATCCAGAGTTACAGAGATTGTAAGCAACCTTAAAATCCAGTAGTGATTCTGTGTGAAAAAAACAAAACTAGGAAATACCCCTAGTAGATTATAGATTAAGTTTAAAGGTTAAGGTCGAATTGTTAATACCTGAATTTAATTTAGTTTTAGCATCTTTAGATTTGATCGAAAATAACAGTTGACGGACGTTGAAAATTATCATCTCTGATTGAAAAGTAAATTAAATCATTTTGCCGATTTTAAACTTTTGTTTTTGTGGCTGATATCTCCATGATTAAAAAATAAATATATTTTTTTCGCTTCGCAGATGGATGAATATTAATGAGGAATATTCCAAATATACGTTGCAGCTTCTATCAGATGCTTGATATTTATTTTTTTCATTCCTTGCAAAAAAAATTTAATATTGCGGGCATCACGGTCATTAAAGAACAGGAAAGATTTCACAAGCATAAAATCACAGCTACGGACACACAGCTATTTTGTTTTTGTTTAATTGTTGTTGTTAATTGAAAAGTGTTAATAGAATAATTTCATACTATTTTCGTCTTCCTGTACCTGTACTCTTTCTTGGACAACGGTTATGCAGGGAGGTGAATTGTCCTAGACTAGGCTCAATCGAAGGTTTTCGCACCTATTTTGGATACCCATTTATTAGAGTCTGGGTGAGCCTCAGGAGGGTCCCAGATCCCAAAGGATCCATCTCCGGCTGTTAGCAGATTAAATAAAATCTGCCACAGCCGGATTTGAACCCGTGACCTTCAGCATGGCAACTCAGCATTCTACTACTAAGTGCCTCTGATCCCTAATTTAATACTATTATATATCCTTAAATAAATAAAAAAAATACTGTATACTTTTTTATCTCACTACCAAACGTGAGCAGCTAGATGGTGAGAATTCAAAAGAATAAAATGCTTTTATAGTGCCTTCGCTAAGTGCTAATTCCTTGCCCATTCCAGGACCAACTGAACTCCAAAAAGCATTGTTATCTTGATAATGGACAACTGGATCGAAGCCGATTTCTCCGATCTTGTAAACACGGTTAGGGGACAGTTCTTACAAAACTATTGCAACATCTTTTAAATTCAATTTAACTCCCATTAAAGTTGTTCTGTATTAAATTAATTAGAAATAAAACTTAAACTTTCTTATACATATGGTTCACTGGAATGGATGTATAAGCAAGCGTGCCAACTTAACCCTTTCATGGTTATTTGGCGTAAAGGTTCTTTGCTTTATTATATTTATTCAAAAAATTTTCTCATCCAGCATCCTAATGGAAGGCTTAATATTTGAATCTCGAACAAGGTTTAACTTTTTCAATTACAACATCATAATAATATTCTCGCAGAAACTTTTGCACTTGCTACACAACCGCTACTTTACGATCAGATATCTTACTTTCAGATATCCTGCACGCGCTTATCCATTAAGGCAGGAACAAGTGCATTGGTAGTATTTCTAAATTTAATAATGAATACCATGTATGTGGACTTTATTAAAAGGGGGAGTGAATATAAATTATTTTTCTATTAGTTAATTAACGGTAATTTAAATTCGAACCCTATAAAATCTAGAGCGCACTTTCCCTGTATTACTTAACAGTAAATAAAAAACTTAAGCCTGTACCACTACGACCCGTGAACGAGTCCGGGGGTTCAGTACATGGTTGAGACTGTACTGTTTCATGGACAACGGTTCTGCAAGGAGGTGGCTTGTCCTAGGTCACGCTCAACCGCCAGATTTTCCCCCTATTATGGGTACCCTATTTTTATAATATCTTATAGAGGCTGGGTGAGCACCAGGAGGGTCCTAGATCCTATATGATCCATCTCCGGCTGCAAACAGACTAAATAAATGTAACTGCCCGCAGCGGGATTTGAACCAGGATTTCCGGCATGGCAACTCAGTGCTCAACCACTGAACCACTCCGCTCCATTAACAGTAAATAATACTAAACATAATTTCTGTGACGTATTAGATTAATTCAAAATATGCAGCCGCTATATTTATTATTCCGTCAATAATCTTTGTACATCTATTAAATAAATTAATGGATGATTGCGTAATTATTACATTTTCAAAACTAAATCTGAAGACATCGTTGAGACAATGGCCTAGAGACCTGCATAGAAACCAGTGATCAATTATAAAATAAAAAACTGTTAATTTCATGAGTGTTAAAAGATTATTAAGCAGTAAATGTTATGCTATAACATGCATAATAAAGCATGTATATATGATATGATATGAAACATAAATGTAACAATTATGGCAATAACAATAACCACTTATTCTAGAAAAATACAAACCATTTAATTAACCGATTACCGGGACATTCATTCTAAAAGTTAGTAATTTTGTTCCCCATAATTGTTTTTAATTTGCAATGTCTCAGAACTCATCCTCAAAAGATATCCTCCTGAAACTATTCCTTAAAAAAATATATACGTTTACAAAATATATCCACAAATATACGCATTCATTCCTTAGATCAGAGTCGGTTAGTCATACAAGTTTTGTACCCGTCTTGTTTATATTTTTTTTCTAATAGAATATATTACGTTATTATAGTTTTTCGAATATGTGTCAATTTTTTGTAATAATTACTGCTAGGAAAGAAAAAAAAAAAATCAAAACATGCTACACTGGTTAAACTTCATTCCTCTGGCAACTTTTGGCTTTAGATGTGACCAATCTGCTTGAGCGGGCAAATAAAAAAAAAAAACGTGGTGAAAAAGTTGGACTCCTGTTGATCCACTTTTGTTAGGAAACGTACTTTTTCAGCTGATCTCCAAAGGGATAAAGTATTAATGCTGGTTGGTGAGCTGTTTATCTGAGCTTCATATTATTTATTTAATGTTAACGTATCGCCGCAAGTATCATAGAAAGCTTACAAGTTTAGACCGAAACAGCGATAAAACATATTCGTTGCATACGACCATTTATTTCTCCAGCAATCAAACCGGTTTGTTGAGTTAAGTATTTTCTTAACTGAATTTTTTTTAATTAGTGCACTCTAACTTTCATTTTAAACATTAATTGTTTTTTTTTTATTCTGTCATCTCGAATCCAGAAAAAAAAAACTACGTTTGAACTGTTTCGAACTATTTATCTTCGGCGTACCAAGGGATGCCTCAGTTTTTCAGTTTTAGATAGAGTTGAAGTGGCTTATCCTTCCAATATCCGCCAATAATAGCGAGTAGACTTAGGCGCACACCAGTTCATGTAGCGAGAATGGGGGAAGGCAGGCAACGGAGAATATTTGGTGTGAATTTTGGTGTCGAAAGGAGAAAAGGAAGACCGTGAAGTATGTGGTAGCAAACGAGATAGAGAAGAATAGGAGAATTTTGGGAGACCGCAACTGGATAAAGGAGGCACAGGATAAACGAAGAATTACTCAGGATGGCAAGGGTCATCCGTACTTACAGTAAGTAAATATAATTAATAAAAAAGATACTGAATGATGATAGTCCGCTTCTGGTCGACAGGGAGGCCTGTAAAAAGTAAATGTATCCAAGTACCTGGGTTCTTGTTTAGATGCTACCGGGTCGTCCGAGCATGACGTCAGAGGAAAGGTGGAGCAAGCCCGAAAGGCTACCAGAATGCTGCATTCGTTCCTCTGGAATAAGGAAATATCAAAAGAAAATAAACGCCGTATTTTCACAGCCATAGTGGAAACGATCCTGACATATTCCTCGGAAACCTGGACTATGAGCCCCCATCTATACTCAAAGGTGCAGGCGGTTGAAATGGATCTCTGGAGGGGAGGTGTCTCTGTATCACTAGGCTGGATAAGTAATAAACCAAGAAATTCGACTGAGGATGGATGTCGGTATTGCTACAAATGAAAGGATCGGTGCACGCCGCCTAAGATGGTACGGTCATGTGAAGAGAATGGCGTTTGAATCCTGGCCAAACCGAGTTCTGGATTGGGTTCCACCTGGGAGGAGACGACGTGGACGGCCCAGAAGCAGATGGATGGAGGATAAAGTAAAAATAAATAAATCTTTTCAAATAAAAATAAATAGTTCACGAAATGGAAATATGATCCAAAATCATAGGTATTTGAACAGTTGAATACTTTTTTTTACACATTAATGGATTTAATGATTTTCGGCCGAAGGCCCATGCTAAAAACAATCATATAAATTATTCCATCATTACTTTTAAATTCAAAAGATAACTGCCTACCAACCTAGCTTTTAACGATATAATTACCCGACAATGGAGACACTCCTATATTACCTTGATGTAAGTTTCAATTGCAGACCTGAATACAAACAGGTTAGCTAATAAGGAATCAGGATTCGTCCAATTAGACGCACACGCAAGGTAGTCCAGATGATTTCAAAGCCGATAGCTGTACTCCTCAGGAAAATAAAATATCTATGCGATGGAAATTGATTATATCATGACTTAGTATGTAAGTGCAAGGCCATGCATCCATTACAATAATTGTTCGTTTTAAATTTCATATCCTTGTATGAAAAGGTCAAAAAACCTCGGATGGTCTGAAAACTTTATGGATTTGATTAATTGGTTCGCCTTATAATTGACAGGGAGGCTTGTACAATCTTATATTAGATTTTTAAAAAAACAAACAGATAATCATCTACATTCGGTGGTTTCATATACACAATGTACGAGATTCCTTAACACAAAACTGGTACATATATGCCTTCTCATAGAACTTCCTTCAAATATACTAAGAAAGATAGAAGATACCATAATTTTGAAATAAGGCTATACTACAACCCTGGTGGTAATTTTAAGTTGAGTCGAATTTTGTGCAAAGAGGGTTAACTGTATTGAGGGAAGCAAAATCGTGCCATTCTCATAGTTTTCGGCTTGAAATTGAGTTGAATAAACTCTTAAAATATGTTTTACTATAACTGCGCTAAAACATTGGCGTGAGGAAAGTCTGTTATTTAATAATGTGTGACTTGGTTTAAGCTAGTCAAAGCAACTTCATAAGGCTTCACTACGGTCTAAAATGAGGACTATGGTCATGTAGTCATATAGGTCACGTACGTATATATATATATATATATATATATATATATATATATATATATATATATATATATAATAAATAAAATGTTCATTTATATTTACTATAAGTAATATTTAATAGTTTTAGTAGTAAAGGCTGATTATGGGCCGAACTCCTACCTCTTGACCTCAATCGTACTCATGCATTCATTAAAGCAAAAACGATTTAGTTGTGAAATTTATGTAAAATATCTTATTGATGGCCGGATTAATAAATCGTATTATAACTTAAAAAATAATTATATACGTCTGTTAGCTTTTTAATTCTCGTTACTTTCGTGTAGCTTTCGGGGATTCATATCTATTTTTCAGCCACTAAAATTTGGTATATTTAGAAATCATCAGGATAAAGGTGTCAATGTCAATAGTAAATGGAAAATTCCTCTACAAAGGATCAAGTGATTCGATGAAACTTTTGAGATGTAATGGGTAAATATTTAAAATACTGCGATGAAAGAAAATTGTGCAATCGTTTAACAATAGCCGCTGATCTCTCTAAACGAATGCAAGCAGGTCAGGCCAGCCTGAAGCCTATATTAAAGCGCCCATATATTTAAACATAGCCTATATATTACACCCTACTATCATCAGAGAAAAAAAATAAATCAACTATAAAGATCAAAACGTAGGAAAAAAGATTAGCTTGATTGGCAGCCGGAGAGTATGTTGATTAAAATGAAAAAATATATGAAGTGTCAATAAATCAACCAAGAAGTATGAAATGGCGAGTATAAAACGAGATTGTTCTAACATTCTTAAAGAAAATCCAATAAATTATAATTAATTATAAAATAGAAAAAATCATATAATATCAAGGACAAATAAAATCGATATCTTCGAGTTTTCTTTCATGTTTCGATTATTGCAATGGTTTAATTAAAAATTAACAAAACGTGTCTGACAAGCAGATAAAATTGAAAACATAAATTATATATAAATATAATTGTATAATTATATAAATATAATTTACATTAACCCTAACAGCATCAAGTAACAAATGTAAGTTGATAATAAAAACATATTTGAGAGAAATTATCCAATGGAACCTGTTATGAAACAAATAATGATTAGTTCTATTAATGATCTCAGACTATCCTAGAGAAAAAAGTATTATAATTTACATAAGTTTTGTATACAAAATACATAAGCTGTGTAATACCAAAGATGCAAGATGCATATCTATCTAATATAAATTATCTTAATTTCAATGTAAAGGAATTTTCTCATAATAATTTACTTTAAATGGTCAAAGTTGTTTATTTCGTTTAAAGTTATTAAAAACTTTTGATTAATTAAGGCATAATGTAGCTTATTTATACTGCTAGGAAACATTTATTTGTTTAATGTAATAAATATGTTTCATAAATAATGTTTATTAACTTATTATCGGAAATAATTTACTATTGATAGTTTATCAGGATGAAAGTGTGATGACTAAAACAAAATCGGAAAAAAACAAATAGAAAAAATATTTACAACAGAGAAATAAATGTGCTATGCCTAGAAACTGGATGGATGATTATGACTAATTGTACATAGACCAGTCGTACTTGACTCCGATTCTTTATCTGTAGCCTGATTGGCATGACCCCAGCGTTAACCGTTATGTGGCAAATCAAACGACTGCCTATTACTATTATCTTGCCTGAATATGGTACGTCATTCAGGAGGATCACACGACATACACAGTCCACCTCATTCCAGGAATCATCCATGACCAACGACCAAGAGCTCCAAAAGCAAGGTTACATCATATTCAGACGTCACCACAAGACATCTTCCACTTCTTTCGTTCTCATTCCCAGTCCTCACACCCTCTGCAACGGAATTCCCAATAACAGCCCGAACTAAGGATGAAATTACCTCGACTGATCAATCCCAAAAACTTCCAGTTCTATCCCGATCCTTTCAATATATCGTTTATAATCCCTCATCATAAGCACCATTAAACTTGGAACTATACCAAAGACGGTTTGCCACCAACCAGACGGATTCATCCGCCACCTCAATACATTCTGGCTTAACATGGTTTCTTCTTGATGTACAAAATCATACTACACATCTTATTTCTTATCAGAGTTCTAATAGGAATTCCAGTTGATACAACGGATGACTCACAATCCCCTACATATTCAATGGAATGAAAATTAAACATAAATACAAAATTGACATATTCAACGAAACTTCTTACTCATTGCATAGTTACCTGAAACATACATTACAACACATTCTTGATTTCACAAAAGTGACTGCGAACAGATCAGATCATCCAGGTAACACATCCCATGTACCTTTATTGATAATTCCTAACCTAACTCTGATGATAAATGATTAGGATTCTTATTACTTCAACCGATACAATTCACTCAATCTCTAGATCCATTGAAGATAGCTCATAACAATAAATTAAATAACAAACTAAAATTATCTTTTAAAAAATATATATTCAAAATTTATTGAACTGAAATACCTTACTACCACCGATAGTCCTCCTTAGATAACTATTGAAAATATTCTAAAATTAAAAACCTTTATCGCCCATTCTTTTCTGTATTTCAGTCCTGGAAATGATTGTACAAAAAAAACACACCAGATATGCAGAGAACACATTGGATTAAATCTGGGATTTTTTTTTCATCACTTTTAGTACTCATCCTAATATACTTTATCAACTCCATTTTAAACATCTAGCATAACTATCCAACTCCAAATGACTATTCCGCCTAATGCGTTTTTTCCTTCAGAAATTTCATACACAAAGCCCCTTGCAAACATGATACAGCTTCCTGGCAACGAAGTAATTTCTTCTACTTCTTTCCCTTCCTCCGGATACCTCTCAGTGTGGAGGAGGAGTTTTCAGTTTGTTCTCAGGTAATTTGGCGAATATTGTAAAACATCTCCCATTCTGTTTGCCTAAACAGACGTACGAAAAAGCTATCCCTTATTTATAAACTGCTCACTTATACATATATCACTCTAATCCAACAATTTTCTTCAGCGTTGGAATTATTCTGTATTGAAATGATAAATATGCCAAAAAGTCACCTGAATAACCATTTAAATATTAATTATAAAAACTCTACCCTACCATATCCATCATGAAAACCTTTAACTCAGGCTTATTACAAAAACATTGTAATTTATAAACTTTCGGTGACTACGATAAAGTCTATCATCGGTGACTATGATACCATTATTTATAAATCATTATTCTTCTCAGGTGAAATTATATCCAAGTGAGGCACGGGGAAAAATCATAACGAACATAACATTTACAAGCAGTATTTGGCAAAACAATTATAAGGTATTTCTTCAACCTCACCAATTATAAGTCATTATTCGAAATTCATATTAACATTGAAATAATGAACGTTGACGACGCCATAATGGTCAACCGCAGACTTTGTTATCGCTTGGAAGGCATAAATGATAATGACAGCTCGTTCATTACATCTTCAATTACTTACGATAGTTTCAATACAAAAAAAAACTTCCTGGCTATAGTTAATAATAATACATGAATCATACCCAACAAAAGGGTGACATGTCAACGAATATATTATTGCTTCAAATACCAGTTGTGTAGTTGTTAAACTCCATTATATTAAAAGAATAGGATCCCTACGAAGGTAGCTTCTAAGAAATATATAGCTGTTTTTGTCTGTATTAGATATCATCCATATTAAATTGGAGTATCAGAAAGCAAAAGTATAAAAAACGTGTTAAATAAAACATCTATACAAGGACTATTTATTATTAGACATAGAATTTATTATTATAGATTATTAGAATTTGGCCTAATACATAAAGAATAATACAGATTAGTCCTCTCCCGTTTAATATTACACTACGATTAGTTATCAATAGGGCAGAATCAAACCAGTAAAGAATAATATTTACAAGGATGAACCAAGTTCTGGCCTGGACAGATGATGTAGTCATCATAGGTAGATCACTTCAGAGCTCAAGGATGGATTGTGAGGCATTGGAAGCTGAGCAATAAATATCGGCCTGCACAAAAATGAGTAGAAAACCAACGTTATGGGTTTGGGCAAAAGGCCGATTCAGAGGTGTCCTTACCAAATAGGATCCTACAGGTATGAAATATTAAATAAAATAAGATCTTTTCCATACTTAATTTTCTACTTAAATATTAATGTGGATATAGATGATTAAGAATAATAAGAAGAGGTGAGAAAAAGGTTCATAGCAAAGAACCAAGGCCATTTCTCCATCTCAAAACTATTCAAAATCATAATTTTTAGGCGTAACACCAGACGCTAATAACCTGTAGTCACATACGGATAAGACCTGAACCCTCAACTAGACAATTTTGTAAGATGCTCGACAGGTTTGAAAGAGGAATACTGAGGGGAATTCTAGGGGCTGTGTGTGGGCAATGGTTAATGAGGAAAAACAGCGAATGTATCCTGTTTCAAAATATATACAGTATATCCTTGTTAACCAAGATACATAGAGAGGTAGCACATTGTACAGGAATGTTCCGGACGGTTTAAGTCCACGTGATAAAGGCCCAACGGAACGAAGCTGCAGGGCGGGATCTGTGGAAATTGAGGATCCTGGTTACCTTTGCAGGAGACATAGAGAGATGGATGGCAACTGTTGAGCAGGCCAAGGGCAGGTTCAGGCGCCTGTTTCGCAGATAGAAGAAGAAGGTGCAAGGTTTGTTTATAAATTTATATTAATCAATATATTTTTTTAGATCTGAACCAATTTAATTCATTTTTATCAAATTCTTATGAAACGAAGTAGCACAGCGTGTAAGGGCAAGATCTACTGGTGTAGAGACCGGCAGCGGCGGATAAAATATTAGTAAACTATTCCACTGACCAAGCACTGGTGAAATATTATACACGAAATAATTTTCCCGTATCGCCGGAACCTTGATTTTGTTTCGCAAATACAACAATTTTATTCACTGCCAAACCAGTTCCTTTGTCCTTGCACCAGAAAATTTAAACTTTTTTTTTTTTTCCTTGGTCGTAGATTAATTCTTCTGGCAAAACAAGTTTTCAAGAAGTCTCTTTGGACGCTAAATGGAAGAACACGCAATGTATCTAAATTGGGAATATAGAAAACATTTGACTTTGGAGACATTTTTTTTTTTTTTAATTATGTCTTAAAAACATATTGGATACAACACTATAGAGATCAAGGTAAACGATGTTTATTTTTACTCAGATGTATATGTGACGTCAGTGTTCCAAAATGTTCTACATCCTTTTGAAAATTCTATACTTGGTATGTAAATATAATAAAAAAATAATCACTAACAACTATAATAATAGTGACTAAAAGAAACAATATATTGGTTAATAAGCCTACACAGATACCTTCCCCGAGGCGTATTGGTATTATTATAATTATATGAAACTTTTTCTTTTCCTTATTAGTCAATAGGCTTTTGCATAATAAAATTATTGTCATTAATAAAATTACCCCAGACTAATTTATATATTTCCAAAGGTTTATTGACTTCGACGTTAAGAAATGGGTTTTTTTTTCTTCTCGTACGAAACATCAGATAACTAATAAGATAAAGCAGATAATTAACTGTTTACGAGATTACTCCTAATTGCGTATGCTTCAGCATCCAAGGAAGTGAATTTAATAATATATTGGAAACAACGTAATACCAAAAGGCAAGTAATCACTTAGCACAGAAAGAACTATGGAAATTAAAACATATAACGCTGAGTTAACTTCCAGAAGGTCCTGCGTTCAAATCCAGCTGAGGCACAGATGGACCCCGTGAGACACTCTGGAGTCAGCCCAGTCTCTTTAAAGTCTCTTAATAAAGTGTTACAAGTGGCTGAGGTTGATCTCGGGCAAATAACCTTCCGAAATAATACGGTATCTATCCTCAACTCAAGACTCTTGTACAGTTGTTTTATTTTTTAAATCCCATGAAAACTAAATATAAAGTTTAGAATAGTTATTACAAGTTGGGAAATAAGTGAATGCTGTGAAAGTTTTATTAGGTTTTAATTAATTAAAATTAATATAACATTTTAAACAGCAGTATTGAGTTATTTGAGCCGTTATTATAAAACAAAGACAAAGGAAAGTTTGAAAAAAAAGGAAATGTGATGTTAGTAGAAACAATTTATATAATTATTTTTATTTTGAAAAGAAAAGATTTGTGCTCGACGGGATTCGAACCACGGTCTTCCGCATCTCTAGTGCGGCACTCTCCCAACTGAGCTACCAGGTTCGTAACCAGGCCAGACAAATACTTTCTGTTCACTTTTCTCTTCGTCTAGTCCTAGAATTTCCCCCCTTATTTTGGGTGCCCACTTTATAAAGGTTGGTGGAGCCCCAGGAGATCCTAGATCCCACAGGACCCATCTCCCGTCGCTAACGGATTAAATAAAAGTCTGCCAGTGAGTGAGATTTGAACTCAGAACCTTCATATCGAACCATAACGGCAACTCAGCATTCTACCACTGAGTCACTCCGCTCCCAATTGTAATCTTAAAATAAAATTTAAACTTAAAAATCGTAATTGTAATTACTCAAAGACATTATAGCTCATAATTTATTTTTTGTATTATTATTCTTAAGTGATTTTTTCCAGAATAAATAAAGACTTCATTATTAAGCTTGTCATGACTTGCACCAAAAATGTATACATGGTTAAATGTTCATCAAATTATAATATTAGTTATATACAAAATTTCTGAAATATTTTAATTGACTTGTATCATCATGTCAAAATCGGAAAAATATTTTGTTTGCCTAAAATTTTGCATTTGACTTTGATATTGGGAATCTATTATTAATTTATCACGACACATTAGAAAATTCCCTATTAGATATTATTTCATATTATATGAGGAAGAAAATGGTCCGGGTAGAGGTCAAGAAAATTTTCTTATATACAGAGAACTTTTTATTGGTAAGCCACCGATCGAACTAGTCCTGAAGTAGCCCTGCAATGTGGGTCGAAACGTTGGCTTACCAATAAAAAGTTCTCCCGATATAATGGAATTTTCTTGACCTCTACCCGGACCATTTTCTTCCTCTTATAATATGAAATAATATCTAATAGGGAATTTTCCAATATGTCGTCATAAATTAATAATCGATTCCCGATATCAAAGTCAAATGCAAAATTATAAGCAAAAAAAATATTTTTCCGATTTTGACATGATGATACAAGTCAATTAAAATATTTCAAAAATTTTGTATAAAACCAATATTATAATATGGTCAACTAATATTATTCAATTTAAATATTTTTATATTTTGAAGATAAAAGAAGAAACCACGGTCTTCCGCATCTCTAGTGCGGCACTCTCCCAACTGAGCTACCAGGTTCGTAACCAGGCCAGACAAATGCTTTCTCTTCATAATTTAAAAAAACGACGAAGAATTTAAAATGGAAACAATTAAAACTAATTCCAATTTAGAAATTGGAATTCGCTTGATAAAATATAAGAAATATAAGTTTGTATTTAGAAAAAATACAAATCATAGAATAAACATTTTTAGTTCATAATTATATCTATTGATAAGAAAGTTAAAATGATTCATAATCATTAGAATGTAATTGAGAAAATCCAAAGAACGACCTCAAGCCTCTAAAATACTCGGGAAAAAGCTAGTCGATGAGGTTTTTGATTACAAACACAAAAAATATAAATAAATGATATTAATATAGATCAAATTCTGCTGAGCTTGTATGTGATCGTTGAGATAGGTTGTTGTCTCTGATTGATAAGTCTGTTTGGCTCTTGATATGAGGCGTGATTTGATCTTACTAATGGTTTGGTCTGAACAATGAAGCGTTTAATATTTTTTCACAGTATTTCATTGACTTTGGGTTGTTCTTTTTTATTGCATTCCAACAATTATACTATTGTTTCTTTGCAATAATAATTGTATTATTAGTTTAAAGCATTCTAATAATTATACTATTGGTATGATCTGAATTGGCGACACGTTTAATAGTTAGTTTTCCATTTTTTTATACACTTTAGGTTTTATTTCTTTTTAGTGCATTCTAATAGTTATATTATGCCTCTTAATGAATTTCATTGTCATATACATATAATACTTTGAATCTTGCTAGAAAATGACTGAGTTTCTGCCAAAATCAGAATTTAGTTAAGAATCTTGCTATCAATTTAGTTAAGACAAAAACAAAAACAGATTAAACCCATAAACGACCTTAGCTTTGGGCTATGAATCAAACGATTAAGAAACTATCAAGCCGGATAAGTTATACCTCGACTAACCTTGCCTAGGCTATAAACAAACTAATGGACTGGACTGATATGAGTATAGGCTCATAGGCAATAGTTATGTTAATTTTTACTTAAATATATGTGTCTTCCGCTTTGTTGGAAATATTACATTAGAATCAAAAGCCAAAATCAGAAGCTATATTTTTTTCCCCGAAACAAACCGTCCCTGAACTGAACCTATGCGAGGCAATTTGACGTCACGAATCAACACAACGCGATTCACGATAGATTCCTACAAAGTTTAGGGTCATCTCTTTGTGTATAAATCTAAATTATCACAATCTAATTTTATGAAACCTATACATGTTTTATAATTACTATTATCACTATCAAATATGTTAAAGGTATGAAGTTAACATAAATTTTAATCCCCGTAAAAGCACAATTTAATTATTAATCTGTTGTTACTTTATTTCAATTTCAATGCATACATAATTCTACATAAAATATACAGACCAAATAATTTTCTTCAATCGTTTGAATTAATGTTTTTATATTTTGTTTGCATGTTAAAATTTGTATTTATGTTTCAGATACAAGTGTTCATCATTTTTTAAAATTATATACTTTATAATCAGTTAATCATTTTTGTTTCACTATTTAAAATATTAAAATTCAGTTACAAACTACAGTCGAACTGACAACTTTATACCAGGTGGGCTGAGAAGTTCGTAGGCTAACATATAATTGGTGTTACTAAAATTAAATCTATATGATTTTTAGTTAGCACTTACCTTCAAAGGATAAGCGTATGAATTTGAAAGCTGTCGGAAAATTGGTTCATGAGATATATCATTGTGAGTGAAGCAAAATTTGTTAATGTAAAAAATTTCATAAAAATGGATTTCTTGTATGAATGAAGCTTTGCTTTATCATGGATAAAGTACAGTTGAAGTCATTTTTTGGCTTGATAAACATTATTCGGAGTCTGCACCACGAAAATCAACTGTTAAAAAGTGGTCAACTAAACTTAAACTGGGTGGAATCAGCACCGAAGACGATACACGCAGTGGACGCTCGAAAGAGGCTGTAACTGACAATAACTTAAAATAAGTTCACAAAACAATCACGAATGTCCGTAAACTCAAGTTGATCGAGATAGCTACGACTCTGAAGATATCAAAAGAGCGTTTATCATCCGACATGCTAAAGCTGTGTGCAAAATGGCTGCCGCACGAGCTCACAATCGAGCAAAAGTTTCAACTTCTTTACTTGGACAAATGTTCAGCGATATTCAACCATAATAACTGAAGGTTTTTTCCGTCGATATGTGACAATGGATTAATCACTACACTCCAAAGTCCAATCGACAATTAGCCGAGTGTATTGCACACCATAAACCGAATCCAATGCGTAGAAAGATGCACGGTCGGCTGGCAAGGTTATAGCATCAGTATTCTGGGATACGCAAGGTATAATAATTCATTGACTATCTTTAAAAAGCCAGACTCAACAGCGATTATTGCATAACATTTTTGAAGCGTCCGAAGTATCAAATCACGAAAAAATTACCCCATTTGATGAAGAAAACGTGTTGTTTCATCAAGACAAAGGACCATGTCACATGTCAATGAAAACGATGGCAAAATTGAATGAATTAGGTTACTATTTGCTTTCCCTTCCACCAAATTTGGCCACCGGTGACTCTTTCCTGTTTGTAGATCTCAAAAGAATCCCCACTGGAAAGTCATTCAGCGCTAAGGAAGAAGTAATCTCTGAGAGTGATGCCTATTTTGAGGTCACAGGGAAATGGTGCTATAAAAATGGTATCAAAAAATTGGATGATGGCTATAATCGCGATGTCGCTCCCGAAGGGAATGATGTCGAATTATAAAATCGAATTTTACCAAAAATCGATTTACTATGTTAGCCTACGAACTTTTCAGCCCACCTGTTATATAGTAGTAGTAGGATTAGAATTCAAGTTGGACAGCGGTCTTAAACTACTCATCACCAATTTTTAAACGATCAACATATATATATATATATATATATATATATATATATATATAGTTATATAGATGTTGGTTCCTCTTTGTCTAGTGATTTATGTATGTTTAATGAATAATTTCTTGGTCCAAGAAACCATGACAAGCTAAATAAAATATAATAACAACAAACACTTTTTGTGGTCCTACTACAACAGTTTTCTTGAATATTAAATGACATGCATCAAGGTCTATTCAATCTATTGAAGTTAATTTTCAGTCATAAAAATTCCATAAATGTTATAGGGCAATACTAAATAAACAATTAATATTCGGTCAACTTATTTTGTATAAAAAAATAAGATAAAAGTCTTATAAAAATTTATGTAGGAGAGAATAACCTATATGGGAATTTATCTTATAGTGAAGTTTCCAAGGTATAATTCAAAAATTAAATGACTGGAATGTTACACAAACATGAAATCAGAATTCCTACAACTATTTTTTTTTTAAATAACATTATATAAGATAAAAACTGCGTATACTCATATGAGTATCTGTATATACATGTGTATCTGTGTATACACAGATGCACAAGTACGCTACTGGAAAAATGAATATCTATAATTTTCATTCTACTACTTTTTCAAAGAAATTTAAAAATAATGAATAATTCTTTGAGTTATCCCTGGAAATATCGTTTGGGAATTTAAAACATACATCAACAAAAATTTATGAAAATATCTCGCATTTAGAAAAAATATTACTATTAACACACACTTTCGGTCGTAAATAACTTTGTCGTTATATAACCATCAATAATTATATTTATGTCGTTATGTAATTACAAAAAATCTAATGAGGAGAAATAAACTTCACCTACGACAACTATATATATTTCATTATGAGGAAGTTAACCTATGGAAACGAAAAAAAAAATGCAATCTAATAGATCTGGGACACAGTGATTAGATGTAAAAAGATTCACCGACACATTATTTTTTATAGATAACGATAAATATTTACGATCTTTAATGGAGATAAGAGCCTACTCACAGTATACGCGCCTGCCGCGGTAGCCAAGGTAACTGGAGGGTAAACTCAGCCCCCACTTCCTGGCCAATCACATCCCTCCTTCCTGTGCCCCTAATCGTCCGCCATGGTGGAGTACAGGTGTCTTTGTACTTTGTACTCTACGCAAAGTTGGTACCAGTCAATTAATCAAACAAATTATATCGCAGGCTCCAGATGGTCATCTCGTACATGGTCATATTACTTCAACGACTACTTAAGTCAAAAGATAATGGTATTTGGAAGCAAATAGACCTTCCATCAGTCATTGCTGTCACAGGCTGACTGAAGTCAATTAAAATGCATTGAGTATTGGCATTTTATTCAAAATTTTAACGGTGTATCTACCGCTACGGCTATAATACATTGTAACCTGTGTGAAGACTACATTTTAACTGTAGAATGTATTCTAAACATTAACGGTAAATCTACCGCTATGGCTAGAATACATTGTAACCTGTGTGAAGACTACATTTTAACTGTAGAATGTATAGAATGTATTCTAAACATTAACGGTAAATCTACCGCTATGGCTAGAATACATTGTAACCTGTTTGAAGAATACATTTTAACTGTAGAATACAGTGTGCTGCAGGTCAACTCATGTTCCTCGTTTCAAAGAACCTAATAAACAAAGACCATAAAAGTATAACATATATTTATAATATAAAAATTATATTTATTCCCTTTCGAATAATATAATAAGCCATAATATATAGGTTTTGGAACCTCAGATTAAATTTGAACTAATGAACTTTTTAAAAATAAAAAACAAAGTGAAACATTATTCAATCATAATGGAGTAGATTCCAACTTACGAAATAGGCGGTGATGATTTTATTTGATGTCAAGGCTTTTAAAGAAAACTGAAAAAACTTCTAATATTGACTGACTTATTAGATGGCCTACAGGTCGATGTGACGGTTTTGAAAGAGGCAGTGTATTCATTCGAATTTCATTGGCAAACTTTTATGTTCGTACTTGCTTGTGGCTGCGCCTTAAATAATAAGGTGTGACTATTAAAACCTTAATTATCTTTGTAAAGAACCGTATCTTTTTCAGTTCCTCATTAATTATACTAATTAGGTGTTATGTGATGGACGGACTTGGTAACTATCCCGGCGCTATGGGAGCTGAAAGATGAGACAATTCACCCCAAGCTTCTTGGGCTTGCGGTGAATTTCCTAAACGTATCTGTGTTCCTGTAAGGTTATCAACTCCTCGGGTTCTAAATCAAGGAGGAAATCATAGGAAAGATAAGAGCAGGAAAAATAAGAAAACATTGGCTTAAAAAAGTGAAAGATTGGTACAATTTTTCCAACAATCAATTAATCAGATTACCCAAGTCAACAGTTTGAGTCGCCTTGAATAAGACAGTATCCGAGTAGACAATGATTCCTTCAATTGTGAGGTTTTATGGTCTGATACTCTAAGAAAGAATTTAGTGCAAAGCAACTCATCACGCCATAAACTGGAGGCGTTTTTGATTTTACACTTTTCTTCATGTATTTTCAGATTGTTCTTTAAAGATTGAGGTTAAAGTCTGAAAAACTGTTACAAGACTGTCTCCTTGTTTTTCATTTCTAGCTTTTAAGGTATACATCGATACTGATAAATCGATTGTTGTATTTTATGACACATAATTCTCTCTCATAAACCAGCTTTATAACTTGACGTATGCGAAGGGAGATTGCTAATGGTCGGCATTGAAAACAGTACTTCTTCCTCTACAGTTAAATTTAATTTCTTCAGTTAAATTACTTACTTTTTTCAGAGAATTAAATAAATAAATTATTTGTATAGCACTATAAAACTAATATTGTTTATTGACACTTAGGTAAGCTGTTTCATATTAAAATTAAACCTATGCTATATAAAATATAAGACTATACGAGGTGCCTCGTACAGCATTGACACCTCAATGCCAACAAATTATGACTCGAAGTAAATATAATAAAATCTCACCTTACCTTGAAGGTCCATGAAATCTCCATTAATAGATAGTAAAAAGTGGGGGTAAGTGGATATTTTATCAAAGAATAGTATAACGAATTGAATACCTACACAGAAATAATAAATGTCAATATATTAACCTATTTCAGAGGAAGAAAATGGTCCGGGTGAAGAAAATATAAGAAAATTTTCTTATATAGGGAGAACTGTTTATTGGTAAGCCAACGTTTCGACCCACATTGCAGGTATTCTTCAGGGCTGGTGTATCGGGGGTTGGATCGGGAGTTGCATAAATAAATCTATTTCAATTTATTACAAACTAATTTATCCTCACGTAATGAATCTATTACTGGGTTCTTGCGCCCGATTTAAAAACGCACACATGACGTGTTAGAGAATAAAAAGCTACTAAAGAAAATGAATTATTTAAAAATATGATTTCAACAAACATCAATCAAACAAATATTTTAAGAAGTCTCATTTGTATTGAACAAAATTGTCTTTGAGACGATGTAAACAAAAAAAAACTTCCTCATTCCAGTTAGTCATCATACGGATGAGTTGTTTGTTTTTCCAAAAGAATAATGTGGCGATTATGGCTTTTCAAATCGATTGGTTAATAGTACTTATTAACTCAATAATTTACTTAATAAGTATAATCATAATAATCGATTAAATTGGTCAGGAGGAGCAGTTTCACTTATTTTCTGTTATCACTGACTGGACCCCCTGACCAATTCAATCCATCATTAGAATTATCCAGTCAACTGTTTTGCACTAAAACATATAATCATACTAATTTATCAATAGAAGTAGAATGATTTATAAATTAAACATACAAAGGAATAAGGAATAAATTAATGAAACCTGTGCCACCCCATCATTCAAATTATATAATATATAACATTAATTAATCATAAATATTTTAATATAATATTATTTTAAAGGAATAAAAAATCCATAGTTACGCCGTCCTTCGGAAGGGACGTTAAACGGGGGTCCCGAGCCTGTACGATGTCAGGTACTCGTTAAAAATCCCTATCCTAATTAAACCTGGATAGGCAAAATTTAGAGCTCCCACTGTAGCATCGTCCGATTAGCCTTAGCAGCATAAAGTGACTTTAAATAAACAACTAAACTAAACTTAATTAATCATTTTAGTGCCGATTGTATTAGAACTATAAAATTGTAATATACAAATTTCTTTTTAAATATTTCAAAATATTCATGTCAGAAGGACCTACAGATCATACTTACTTATTTAATAGATTTTTAACAGGAGTACAGAAGGCCAATTGGTGAAAATATGACGATCCGGGTTCGAATCCCGGTCAGGACTAATCTTTTCTGTTCAAAACAAAAATATTTAAAAATAATTACCATCAAAATAACAGTTAATAAAAATAAAGGTTAAAATAAAACTGTGTTTATTGAGATTAATTAAAAAATAATGGGTGTTTTTGTTTTATATATGTTTTCCCATAATAAAAAATAAGCAGAAGCAGAAACTATATAACTTAAAATAGAAACTTTCATGAGTGCAGGTAAAGAAATAGGGCTGGAAGTTAATTCGGATAAGACTAAGTACGTGGTTAGTAACAGAAAGAGGAAAATTTTGGTATATTGTTGTAGGAGAGAATAAGTTTCAACATGTGGAGAACTTTAAGTGCTAGGGCCTGTAGTAACTAGAAATAACGAAATTCAAGAGGAAATAATGGCACGATAAAAGGCAGGGAATTCTTGTTATTATTCGGTCTCAACACAACATACTTTTGTCTCGAAATATAAGAATTTATTAAAAAACTATCATCATTTCAACTTTCCTTTACGGATGTGAAACGTGGCCGCTAACGCTGAAGGTTGAACAACGTCTTAAGGTATTCGAAAATAAGCTTTTGCGTAGGATATTCGGTCCAAAAAATGATGACATACTTTAGAATTTAGGAGACTGGAGAACGCGGAATTACAAAACATACAAACCGCTAATATTATTGAAATGATAGCGTCAAGAAGATTAAGACAGGTTTGTAAAGTTGTTGTGGTAAGAAACGAACGAATTCCTAAAAAGGGCAGAATTTAGCTATAGATAATAGATAACTAAAAACGGATGAAGTATCTATTATTCGAGGTACTCGAATCATTTCCTCTCCCCTCTTCCCATTCTTGTGACCAAATACCCCTGGCCAAGACCTGCAATCTAGCTTTAGACCTTAGAAGGTTGGTTTATAACAATTAGTTGCTCAATATTTAAGGGTTTGTTTTTGGCCTCTGCTCGTACCATTTTCTCCTCCTTAATAAATATTATGGTGAAATTAAGACTTTTGACCTACTATACGCCTGTTAAAAATCCATTTAATAAGTAGTTACGATCTGAACGACCTTCTGACATTAATTTGGTTCGAAATTGATAATGTTATCCGTTTAAAATAATTTGCTACTTTTGATCTTCCAATTTTGCAGTTCGTATTCAATTAGATAATCAATATTTAAATGCATTCACTTTAAGAAGTTGAAACTTACACGTATTATTATCGTATTAGCATTAGTTCTTGATTAATGCGGCGGAAATAATTTTGTCTCCATTTTCTGTACCACTACAACCCGTGAAGAGTCTGAGGTCCAGAACATGATAGAGACTGTAATGTTTCTTGGTCAATGGTTGTGCAGGTAGGTCATTTGTTCTAGATCACGCTCAACCTCCAGATTCCCCCTTATTTTGGGTACCAACATATTTCCTGTTTGATACATTTCTATTTTAATCGCCACAAAGATGTTCTTCATATGTGCAAATATAATATATACTTCAAATTTATTTACCGTGTGTATGTTCCTATAACAAAATGTATTGGCGTACTGTGAAATTCTTGAAGGGCAAAAGAGCAAACCTTGAAATGTTTGAAACTTCTGATGTTGAAGTGAGAAATGTTAAAGATAATAACGGTGAATTGCTGACTGAAACAGGTAAAATATAAGATAGATAGCGTAGACCCAGATCTCTTTGCTAATGAAGAAGCAGCTAGAGAACAAAGAGAACAGAGGATCTACGAAGTCAGCGAAGAATCCAATAATGAAGAAGAAGTAGAAATGGCTGTTGAACAGATGAAGACAGGCAAGGCAGCATGTAGAGATAACATTGCCATAGAGTTCCGAAAATTTGGTGGACAATAGCTCATTAAAGCGTTGCAAGGTCTATTTCAGACTGTATGGGATACCATGAGAATCCCGAAAGATTGGGAATACAGTGTGATTATCCCTATCCACAATAAAGGAAGTCAAACAGAAAGTGCCAATTATAGACCTATTAGCCTCTTGTATGTGGCACACAAAATGTACACATACATGAATAGATTTGTCTGACTGGGATGCGTGTCTTGGTAGCTCAAGTGGTTAGGCCAGCGCGCTAGTGGCGCCGTCAACCCGGGCTCTAATCCCGGCCAAGATAAATCTTTTCTCTTCAAAATAAAAATATTTAACAATTAGGATTTTGTTTCAGATTAAGCCCTCATACATCCCTCATAAATCCTCATACAAGACTGAAAAGACAAGAAACTGCTCGACGTTTTCGCCTACTTCAACACTTACTGGACAAACGCTCTAAGCTACCAATTAATTACAAAAGACTTATTTACATGACAGTCATCAGACCTATTTGGGCATACGGAGTTGAGCTTTGGGGCTCTACTAAACCATCCAATTCATCTCGTATCCAATCCTTGCAATCCAAAATCCTTCGTAAAATCCTCAATGCTCCTTATTATGTCACAAACAAACTCATCCATCATGATCTTAATATCCCATATGTTACTGATTTGGCCCAAACTAGATACCTATCCTTCCATAACAAGCTCCATACGCACTTGAATCCGCTAGTCTCTCAGCTTGCTTCCCATATTATTCCTGATAACCCTCCGAGGCGTCTGAAAAGAAGATGGCCTCGAGATCATCTACTATAGAACTTTATTGGAGTGCTATCGATGGGTAGTTTCTCCACAAGTGTTTTCATGTCATATTCTACATTTTTGCACATTTACTTGATATAATACCACTATAGTTGTAAATATCATTGAATTAAATAAAAAAAAAAAAAGATTAAGCCCATCATTTCACAACTAACGATATAAAATTTTCACCTCGGTTTGATTTTTAGTAGGGATAATCTCCATCATTATTTAAAAGTAGTTAAACATTTCAAAATAAGAAGTTCATTTTATATTCCGAGGCCTAATGTAAATTTTTATTTTTTAATAATTTCCGGAGGAGCTTGATTACTCCAAGCTACACATACACGCGCCTGCAAAGCTATAAACTGATTTCACCTCCCTTATTGTAAAAAAAAATTAATAACAGCAGAGGTATCACCTTGGAGTCTGACAGCGAACGTCACGAAACCAGAAAAAAAAACAATAACCACTCGACGATTAGTGAAGTCGTAACGTTTTGAATGACAAATAATTGGCATGGGCATTATATCCGAATAATAAGTGGAAACTTACCTCTTCAATTACAAGAGACCGATGCTGTAAAAAAAAGCCATCAACATAACTTCCGCCATATTAGCATTATCTACGGTCCCCCTTCAATTGGCTCGTACGAAGCAATGCTCACTTGAAGTTAATTGATAATAATGACCAAGATATTTTAAAGTCCACCACTTCTCTATTTCATGGAACTAATATAAAATAGTCTAAAAGCTATCAATTAATTAAAAAGATTATGCAATAAATTAAAACATTCAAATAAATGATGATCTTTCGCTCGCAATAGAAAACTGATAGCACTAATTTATATTTTAAAATCGCGATGAGTTACAGACTATTAAAAATTAACCGAATTCCGCCTTTATTGATTATTAAATATTTAAAAAATTGTTTAATGCATAGTATTATTCAAACTTACATGACTTATTTTGGCGGTTTTTTTGCAGTAAACAACTGATATTTTAACAACAATCCATTTTTTAAGTTTACAACTTTTTAAAGCTTGTACTTACAATATTCAGACAAACCACCTCTCTTCACATTTGTCCATGAAACATTACTGTCTCTACCACGTACTGAGCCCCAGACCCTTCATGGGTTGTAGTAGTACAGGTAATGTAAATACTTACAATATTACAATACTTTCTAATTACAGGTAGATATCACTCATGTTTTGACATGAAATTTGTTGTCTGTAATGGACCAATTTGTAGCAATGGCTAATCAGAAAAAGAATTAAAATTACTGGAAAAACTTGGCAGTCTTTCCTATTTCAATAATTCATACCAACTAAGGAATATATTGAAAAGAGTTTAAAAAAAGTAATAGATTCAATTCTAAAACTCTTAATTCTGGTATAAAAACAGTCATTCCAGGGACAGAAAAATGAAAGGGTTAGTTAGTTTTGATAACTTTCACGGATCACTTAAAAATATTTAAGATTATTTAAGATTTAAGATTAGGATACCTCCTGATCTCCTAGATCATGTATCCTTAAAGTTCCAATTTCAAAATAGAAACAACTTACAATTTTTTTCATTTTACTGTTAAGTAAAAATAACTTTAAATGCCTTCCTTAAATACCATCTTTCCAGTTTATCTGCAAATTGAACACAACAGCTCCTAACTGGCTTATGAGCACTTCATGTTGTAATGAACGAAAAAGGGTTAATCATAGAAATTTTAATTTGTTTTCAGTAGCAACTTAACACAGGATTTATTTCTAATTGGTCATGACCGTTTCTAAGGAAGTACAATTCAAATAGCATACAATGGTTGCAAAAAGTATTTGCATACCCAAAATTGATAAGATTAGTCATTGTAATAAAGTAAAAAATATTCAACTCCATAATAGTAAAAAAAAAAGAAAAATCAATCCATGTGCAAATAGTAAGCTTCAGTATTTGTACACTTTGCGTACAATAGATGGTGGGAACAGTGGTCGATTGATTTAGGAAGGTCATTAATGTAACAGTTGAAAATGATTGGGGAAATACTAGAACCCTGAGCCACTCCTGTTTTCAACGGAAGGAAATAGGATAGGGCTTGATTTGGGACGGAGACCACTAGAGTCCTATCCGAGAGGAAAGGTTGGACCCAGAGTATGGAACTGTTGGAAAAGGAAAGTCATTTTAATTTACAAAAAGAGATGGAATGGTTAAGTGAGTCGAAATCTTTTGAAAAGTCTAGAAGAATTAGGACTGTTAGTTTTTTTTTCATCCATGGCGGTTTGTATGGCAGTGGTGATTTTAACGAGGGCAGATTGTGTGGAGAGGCCAGGAAGGAACCCTGATTGAAGTGGACCAAAGAGTTTGGACTGTTCCAGAAAATTTGACATTTGGGATTGAACTATTCTTTCAAGAGGTTTGGAAAGGTTAGAAAGAATAGAGACAGGGCAAAAGTCATTTGGATTTGAGAGATTGGATGATTTGTTAATAGGATGGACTATAGCTTTTTTCCAGGAGGAAGGGAAAACTTCATTTTGTAGGGAAAAATTATAAATGTAAAGAAGAACGGGCAGAATGTCGGGAAGGCATATGTTTAACAATTTGACGGGAATACCGTCAGAACCTATGGAATTAGAGTGGGATTTCATTAGGGGGGAGATAAGGATAGTGGGTGATATGTCAGAGAAATAAAAATTGTCGTAATATAGGATGGAAAATTCCTACATGAAAAATTGTTGTAGTTAAATGAAGGTACAATTGAGAAATTGGGAGTAGATTGTGAGTTTTTAGAGGAGAAGGACAAAAAATGTACGTTCAGTTCATCAGCTGAAACCCGAAAGACTACAGGAGAAGGGGATTTATAAAGGGAGAGTTTCCGAAGGATTTCCAATTTGGATTTAGGATCAGGAGCGGAGGAAAGGGCTTCATGAAAGTATTTGGATTTCGCCTGCCTTTTTGTGAATTGTGTTAAGTTGCAGAGAGTCCTGAACACTTGATAATCGTCGGTCAGTCTTGTCCGTCTATAACGTCAGCGGGCTGTATCGCGCTTCCTTTGCGGTTCTTTTGTCTTTTGCATGGGGAGCATGCAATTGACGGAGGGCTGAAGTTTTAAGAGGAGCATGGGTGTCCAGGATACTAAAAAGATAGGGGGTGAGTGTATGAAGGTTGCAAAAGGTAAAGGTTTTAGATAGTAACTTCGGAGTATGGATATTACAAGAAATTTGGATTAGGTCATGAGAGGAGAGAAACGGGACTGGCAAATGGGAAGAGGGGAGTAGATTCTGAGGAGAATCGACGACGAATAGATCCAAACTCGTGGTTCACTATTTTGATTCTTTCTAATATGTTTCTTTCTGTCGTGTAATTACATTTCTTAACCACTCTAATTTTGTCAAATTCAAAAGCATGGTAGGTATTTACAAAACGTTCGGCCAATACTGATGACTTGCTATCCATTTTTATGCTTCTGATATGTACAAGTATTGTATTTCAAATGCAACATTGCCAAAATTCTGATGCCTCTTTTCATTAATGTTCTGATCACTCCATGTTTTTGTGCAGGATGGTTATGTGAGGAGGTTTTCAGACATTGGTCAGAGTGGGTCGGTTTTCTATATACTGAGTGTCCAAAAGAATTTTTTTTTTCTCCACTTTCTCATCCAGGAATGGGATACTATGTTCAGCTTCAACTTCCATGGTGAACTTAATATTCTTATGGATATCCATAAGAATATCTTTAATCACATAAATAGCATCCATAAGAATATCTTTAATCACATAAATCGCACCCATAAGAATATTAAGTTCACCATGGAAGTTGAAGCTGAACATAGTATCCCATTCCTGGATGGGAAAGTGGAGAAAAAAAAATGGTTTTGGACACTCAGTATATAGAAAACCGACCTATACTGACCAATATCTGAAAGCCTCCTCACATCACCATCCTGCACAAAAACATGGAGTAATCAGAACATTAATAAAAAAAGGCATCAGAATTTCGGCAATGTTGCATTTGAAATACAATACTTGTATAACATATCAGAAGCAGAAAAATGGATAGCAAGTCATCAGTATTGGCCGAACGTTTTGTAAATACTAACCATGCTTTTGAATTTGACAAAATTAGAGTGGTTAAGAAATGTAATAACATGACAGAAAGAAACATATTAGAAACAATCAAAATAGTGAAGCACCCCAAAAATTTCAACAGAAAAGATGGGTATGTATTAAGCAAATTATGGCTTCAAAACATAACAGCGGTAAAGATGAAACAATCAGAAGCCAGCCAGTCAAGGCCCACCCAGTCGGAGTCCAGCCAGAAGAATAGGCTCCGCCTTTGGACCCAAAAAGGTGTCTAAATTACTATAAATAATACCAAATTAATATAAATACCGAATTATAGAAGGACACTAGCAGTATGTCTAGCAAAATTTTGACAAAGATTTTGTTGATACGGTCGAAATCAGAAGAAATATTTGATGAATGAATTCAAAATATTGCCTGAAAAAGACGGTATTTAGCTGTTTTTAAAGCTAAATTATCAACTGGTTATAAATTTTCTTATAATTTTTGTTTAGCAACATAAATTACTACAAAATTTATAATTTTACATCAATTGTAAATTTTCAATTTAATTACAATACAAATTTACATCTTTCTAACTAATTTATGAATCAGATTATTTATGAAACTACCCAAATAATGAAGCTGCCTTAACTTAAAGAGCACTGCTCTACCACATTTAGTATTAGTCTTATGCCATAGGATCTCTACAAACTTCTCCACTAATTCATATTAAACACTGTTTGCCTCATCAAGCCTAATGAATTCCTTAAGAATATAAGAATTCCTTTCCATTCCCCTGATATCTCATGGACCAAGAAGCACCCTCAAATTAACCCATCTTCCACAAACAATTCATATACACACTTCAATCCCTTCCCCCATATTTGTCTATTAAGCACTTTTTGTAACTATCAAGGGTTTAGGTAATAAAAATAGAAATAATTAGAAAAATTTAAAAATAACTTTATTTAAAATATTTGTTTTACACTTCATAAGTCACATGTTTAATTCTATTGGTATCACCAAATAATTAAAATATAGTAAATTATTTTATTTATTTATTTATTTTTTTGTAATTTCTTCAATAACCAGCAATGATCGCATGTTTTGTATTACAAACCATTTAACATTACTGAATAATAAAAAATATATGTGGGTCAATATATTGGAATATTCAACTCAATGTCATTACTGTTACAGAATAGCAAAAAAAAACAAAGAATAATGCAGAATTATAAAATATAAATAAGAAAAACAAATAATTATCAAAGTGGATGCATACAAATAATTTTGAAAATGTAGAAAAATTATTTTAAAATGTACTTATATGAATTTATTAAAAAGTAACAGAAAAAAACAACAACAATGATTTGACATATAAATAATGGATTCCACATATTAAAATTAATTACTAACTTCATCTTACTATGCAAAACATTTTTTTTTTTAAATATCTTGAAAAAAATACATAAACTATCTACAATCATGTGCACACCTCCTGTGTCAAATATTTTTCACTCAGCTATTATAAAGTGTAGCAACCATGCGACATCAGAAAAAAAAAAAAACTATCACAGAATATCAGGATAAACACAATCAAGGAATGATTCATACTTCACTACATAAGGATTCTTTTTGTTTATGGAAATAACCAAAAATGTAGTAAGTAACTGCATAATAAAAAAATAAATACACAATATTACTAGATAAAATATACTTGAAGTAATAATTTATCGTGTATTTATATAATAAATTTAAGTTATATTTAGCTTCTTGTAATAAAATATAACTTAAGTAATAATAACTAACAGTAAAATTGATTACATTACATGTAATAAAAATCGTATAATTGGCAATAATATTCTTAGTTGTGTTTTGATTATCAAAATCTTTCCTTCAAAAGGGAAAATTTTAAACTATTTGCTAATTATTATCAGGCAGAATATTATAAAAAAATATCCCCAAAGGCACATTCAGGTTTGACATATTTGATTTAGCAAAACAAATTTTATAACCAGTATTTGTTAATTCACAACCGGTTATTTCATAAACAAAAATTTTCAGAAGGAAGAATATATAAAAGTTTTACGAGTGCCGTAATACTTAAGATTTATACAAAAATAGATTTACATACGATAGAAGCTCGATTATCTGGCCAAACAAATAACATACTTTAACAATGATAAATGTGTATTAACAAAACCTATATAAAATATCAAATTATTTTTATCAAACCAAGATAATTAATATTTAGAAAATATAAATGATTCTTATCTTAAAATCCTGATTCAGATAAAAGAGGCCCTAGAGTATTTTCTATTTACAAAAAATATCATTAAACTATTATAAAGTAAATGTATACATTTATATATAAATATAAAACCACATTTCCAGCATTTTTTTTTTTTTAACGTTGGGACATTAACTTCCAACGAAGGAACAGGAATGCAGCTATCCTTAATATAATGAAAATAACAATTAATGCTATGATATCCAAATTGAAGTCCGCATTCAACATATCAAGTTCTTCTAAAGTAGTAGAAGGCGATTTGAAGTGGCAGTATACCTTTTGAAAAAAATAAAAGGATTAATAAACTAAAAGTCAAAGTTATAAATATCATTTACAAGGATAAATAAAAATCACACATTGCGAATCACAATTAACTAGTAAATTTAATTAAATGATAAAAGGTTAGGCTGTTGCCAAGGATTTCTTAAGTTCCAGATACAAAAAAAAAAAAAAATTAATAGTGAAATTGCAGAGGTAACATTTAATTGGTTGGTGGAGAATATCTCCAAAAAGAAAGTGTAGGTAATTTATTTATTTTTTTAGGTTATTTATTTATTTTATATATAATATATATATATATATATATATATATATATATATATATATATATATATATAATTAACTTTTTAAATGACCAAAACAAAGGTAAAACTTTAAGTTTAAGTTATAAACTTTGTTTATAAAAACAAGATACACTAGGCCTAAATATAATTTAGGTGAAGTACATAAACAATTTCTTTTATGAAATATAATATAAATCATAGTCATTAGAAACAGAATTTCATTCACAGTTAAGTGATTAGTCATTTTTGACCATTATTAAGTTTAAACAATCAATACAATTTTATACCTGATAGCACTTTAGTTTTTCTCGGCCAAATGCATAAGTAGCCAAAGTTGTTCCTTCAAATCCGTATCTTATGTATGATAGGTATGTAATCCATCTCAGATAAATAGGAATTGCATCGAAGCTGACGAAGAATCCAGAAAAGAGAAGGAAAGGCACAGACATAACAGGTGCAAGGAAGACACCATTTTGAACATTCATGGCAGCACCAACGACAAGCCCAACGGATTGTGCAACAAAAGAAATCAGAAGGCAGGTTGATAAGAACATGGTGAATCTCGATATTTCAGGAGGTTGCGAGGTAAGATAATATACTATTGAAACGTAAAACACGCAAAATACAGCCTGAAAAAAAAATCATATATTAATAAAGTTTAAAATAAAAACGTTATAAAGGAAGATATATGAAATAGTAATATATAATACCTGAAATGGAATATCAGACACTGTGATGGCCATGTAGTATGATCTCAGCGAATACCATCGATTAAAGTTCTCTTTTATTAACACTGGCATTTCAAGCGGGACTGTAAATCACATCAATAGATCAAGTTTTTTTTTTAATATTTCATCTCAATTAAGAAAAGCATTGTAATGAAGTTGAAAAAGGTTAATAAAAATAGACTAATCTAACTTCAGAATTCCAGTCTCTAATAATAATCTAATGATTCTGGGAAACCTTTCATAAATTGGTAGAAGAAAATAACAACTTATTATAAACACATTTTAAAATAAAATTCTTACATGATAAAATAGTAATTGTCATAGATGTATACATAAGGAAGAGCATGTTGAAGAAGAGGAAACCTAAATTACTCAAAACTTTGGCACCATCATTTCCAATATCGTAGTAGAGAGCTCCAATCAGAAAACCAACCAGAATATGAGCAAACAATCGTAAGTACATGAGTGTCTGAAAAAAGAAAATCAGGCTTTGATTAAAAGCTCTTAGATTGGGTATTCTGATCTCAAATGTGCATTTTGCTTTTCTTTATTTTTTATTCATATAGAGATAGTTTATTAGATTTCTGAATGATTGAATGAACAATTGTTTTTTCTTTGAAATAAATAAAATATAATATTTATGAAAAAATTAAAAACTGAGTGGATTACAATTAATCAATATATTCAACCTTAAACCCAGATCTTCATTTTTTAATTTTATGTAATCTCATAAAATCTACATAAAGAATACAAGTCTATAAAAATAATTGGAAAACTTAATTTTTAATTAGTAATAAAGAGACTGGTCAGAGGTTCAGTCAATAAAGCTGTACACACTAATAATGATAACTAATTTATTATGTGTTGAAGTTTTGTCCTAAATAATTTATGTGATATAATATAATGTAAAAAATTGAAATTTAAGATCATTTATTTCATTCTGAAACTGTAATTTAATGGATCTAGAGACACAAATGGCAGAGGTAAGAACCAACAGTTGTTTTTAAATACCGGGTCATATTATACTTAATTAAACATTCATTTTGTTTTGAATATATTATTTGTAAACAGATATTCAATCATCATCAGCGCATTTATGAACCATACATAAAAGTTAGATATTAATCATTTATTATAATTTTTTAATTATTGCTTTAATTTTTAAATATTTTTATTTTGAAGAGAAAAGATTTGCCCCCAGCCGGGATTCGAACCCGAATCTCCGCGTCACAATGGCAACGCTCTAACCTTTTAAGCCATCGGGGTCGCTCCCTACCTAGGACAAATCTGTTCTCTTCACCGATCCCATAGAAAACAGATTTGTCCTAGCGGTGGCTCAAATGGTTAGAGCGTTGCCACGGTGAGGTGGAGATCCGGGTGCTGGGTGCAAATATTTTCTCTCCAAAATAAAAATATTAGATATTAATCATTTGAGTTAGGGAGTTTTCTAAGCTTATTTTGCTAACAACCTAATTACAAAAAAAATAGAAAATCAAATAAAAAATTCATTGAATAAAACAACTTTTTCCTGAAAAGTTTTTTTTAACAATCGCCTGATAAGAGCAGTAAGAAAAATAAATAAATTTCCAGAATGAATTACATAAAAACTAAAAAGTATTAAAATAAAATATATATTACCCAATCCCTTCTTGAAAACAATAAGGTCCTCTTGAGAACTATCCAAAATTGATTTAACTCAGATGTACCATATCTCTTTTGACTTGTCGGAAGAGAATCTTCAAGGAGTGTGGATGTTACCGCAGCTTTGTCAGCTTCACAGGTTGTCATTTCAATTGGGATGACAACACCATCTCCAGCTAAATAATGAAATAATTTTAATTAGAAAAACCAATAGCAGGTTTTTGCATAAAATTACAGAAATAATTATAAATTAATATTTACCAATCGCAGGAGTTTCTTTTGAGATATCATTTTGTGTATAAGAGAGAATATTGTTGCCATGGTTAGGTTCCCCAGGTAATGATGGAGAGTTGTTTATTTTCTTATCAAAATCGGCATTGTTCAGTTGCTCCGTTTGAGGGAACGGCTTACCAGCTTGGATATCACATTTTCCATTCTGAATTGCAGCAACAAGTTTTCGAACATAGTCACCATATTCACCACATGATACTTCAATGACTGTAAATAATATTTTTAAATAAATTAGATATATTAAATGTATTTACAAATTATCACATAGAACAGAAAGAACTATTAACTTGAAGAAAGAAGTTAGTGAATAATGCTTTAAAGTAAAATCTCACAATTAAATGATTACATGATACACAGCACTTCCTTTTATCCAACAAAGCTAAAACCGGCATGATCTTGTCGACTTTATTACCGTTCGATATAGGTTTATTTACAGATATAAATAAACTCAACTATATAAAATAAATAACATCAGATCTTGGAAATAAAAAATTTCTCAAAAAAAATTAATACACTACTGCCATGCAATATTTTAAGGATATTACAAATGGATTGATTTCTTTTTTCAATATTTCCTCATGTAAGAAGTTTAGCTCATCTAAAATCCTCTTTAGGTCATTTCCTTTATTCCTCTCTGTCAATACTTATGCTTTTAATCAGTCTCAGTTTTGCTCTCTTTCTTTTTTTAACCTTCAGACTCCTATTCTAATATAAAAAAAAAAAAATTACAACTATATCAGTTTGATCAGGGACTCCAATGGGCTTCTGAAAACTCGCAACTGAGCAAGACCGACCTGCACGGCAAAAGCTCATAAAGGAGATAATGGTTGGCACCGTACTGTAGCGCCAAGGATGGATGAATACATTTTTGTAAAAAGAATTCCTCAAAGAGAAGAAAAAGATACTGTTTCTTAAAATAAAGATTTATTTTTAAAAATACTATTCATTCCTGAAAATTCAAACTGCCTAATTCTTTACTTATTAATTCCTTAATAAATTAAAGACCAATGAGATTAAAAATGAAATATAACATATATTTTTTGGGGCAAAATTATTTTTTGCATCTAATACTATTTCATAAACGTTGTTACTTTGGTCTAAGAAAACCACCAATCAGTCACATTCTGTGTAAAAAGAATAAGCTATATCTCCATTCATTTGATTCATCCTGTTTTGCTTTAAGGATCGGAACCCTGGACCCTGGCAAAAGCAAATGAGTAAGACCTCCTCCATTTTTGAATGAAAAATCTTGAAGAATATTTGGGGAAGTTTTCGTTGATAGAACTTGGAGAAGGCATCAAAAATAAACTCAATGTTTACAGAGCCGGGCATAGTCCAGATTTTAAAGTTAGCCAGACTGCCCTGGGCAGGCCATCTAGCATGGAAGGAAGAAAATAAAGTAGCGAAGAGAATTCTTATAGAGCCACTTTATGGAACCTCGAAAAGAGGAGGTCTAAGGTAAGATGAATTGACTGAGTAGTGACATCCTTGGTGTCAGGAATTGGTTGAGAAGTACTTAGGATCGTGATGATTGGCAGAGGTGGTTGGTTGGAGGCCAGGACCTGGCATTCGATTGTAGGAACACAATTAGTATTAGTATTGCATATGAGGGTTAAATAAAAAAAAAAGTGCAGTTATCATATTTCATTTCTTATTATAATCAAATTTCCTCAAAAGCAACAAGTGTCAGTCTTATTTAATAACTATTTTCTAGGCTGATAGGGTGTTAATAATTAGAAGAGGTGCCATTTGTAGGAAGTAAATAACACATTCCTAAAAATAGCAACTTCCTCAATAAAATAGATTTTTCTAAAGTTACAATACATGCAATTACACAGAGTATTCACTTACCTAACTTACTTTATTTAATTATATATTCATAATAAGTTAAGTTATTAAATGCACTGAAAGATATGAAAGATGCTCACTAAATGAGGCTGGGTTGTGATAAGATGGGCAGACAAGACCGAGGGTGGCCATAAAGGGTACGAGCTGTTGCGTCGAGCCTTGGTAGATACACTGCCCATCAGCGAGGGTGTAGAGGTGGTCAAACATCTCAAACAACCTGGCGGATGGCTGATGGATTGTACAGATAATGGTTCGGCCTCCGCGAGCGAGGCATTTCAGAAGAGAAATACACTGGAAACAAGAAGAGCTGTCCAAACCACTGTAAAGAAAATTATAATAATTAGATTTAAATGAATGTTTCATTATGACATAATTTGTGAAGAATAGATAGATCAATAAGGTAGTGTCACGTTAAAAACTGGATTTATATTATAATTAATGAACACACCCCTCAAATAAAAAATGTCAGAAAACAAAAATAATTTTTCAATTAGGCAGAAATAGAAATCGGCAAAGATGCAAAAATATATCAAATTAAAAAAATGTATGAATATTCAGTGTGAATGGAATATAGATGAAAGAGAATATATTTGAACTTGAAGATTCTTTAAAAAAAACCAAAATACATTTTTTAACAGATTTTTTTTTCAATTATTAATATGAATTAGCGATCCTAAAAAAATGAACAAATAATTTATTGAATCACAGATAAAGAACAAGAAGGTAAATAATTATCCAATAAAGACATGCACTTCTACATTAAGCGGGTACAAGCATACAAAATATATACCTCCGCAATTATAAATATCCATACTAAAAGTAATTCTTAATGTCATTTGACTAGGTATCATGTGACTCACAAGGAAAATCTATCCTTCACCAATGTCAGTCACATAAGTTTGGGTATCCTATACTGAAAAAAGTCTACTTGTCCAAAGGGGTCTATTGACCGAGAAAAAACACACCATTTAATTCCATATCATGAATTTGAAAACGGTATATCAAAAGAAAATTTATCTGATAGCACTAAATAAAAACTGAAAACTTTACAATTTTTGGACAAATCAATAGAAAAAATTTAAATTATAAAATAAACTAGCCAATCAATGATATTGAAAAAAAAAAACTGTTTTCAGTTTCAAAGTGTAGTTAAAAAATTTTGAAGCCATAAAATTAATATTTTTGTACAAAAATTGCTCTGCATCATATCTCCTTTATTTATGACATTGAAGTTTTTAGACTTCTTCATCCAATTACTATTTTCTAATTATTAATTTATTTTAATGAACTAGTTAATTAAAGAATGAACTAATTAAATATATTATAAGGTATATTAAAAATATAGTTTTTAAAAATAAAATATTTATTTAATCAGCATACTTAGTTTTAGTAGATTGTGGACTTTTTTTTCCAACAAACTATTAGATATAATAATATGTGTTACACTAAACATAAAATATAATTTATTTATATATACTTGTTTAGTTAGATATTTAAATTATGTTAAACCATAATCAGTTTTTTTTGGCCCCAATAATGAATATTATCAATTCTATTTGCCCATCACTTACTCAATGACCCCTGAACAAACATCCTTATAGATAATGACAACCATTGGTATTTTGTTTGCCCTCAGTTCAAATGACAAGTAATCTTTTATCACATAGCCTTTGTGCATTAATCAATTACCAACTTCTGCCTTCAATAATGACTCTTGTAATATTTCCACATTCCTATTTACTCTGTTCAATTTATTACTTTAAAATTATTATCAGCAAGGATAAGTTTAAGTTTTTTAAATATTCTACGCTAAATCATTTACCTGGTAGGCTCATCAAAAAACATAATGGGCGGGTTATTAACCAATTCCAGAGCAATAGACAGACGCTTTTTTTGCCCTCCAGATAGATTTGAGGTCATTGTCTTGACATGCTCTTGTAGACCTAAAGTTTCCAGAATTTCTTGAATCTATACAAAAAATAAAACAACAAATGGACTTTAATGTTTCATAAATAAGAAAATATTCTTTTGATAAACTATTAAATACAGAGAAATAAATTTCATCATCAATAGAAACAGCCATCAAATCTATATTTTTCTCTCCTATAAATTAAATTTGAAAGTTCTTTAAAACTCTTAATTTTATAATAGGGAAAATAAAAATGTTTTGCTACAATGATCCTTAACTAAATAGCATTTGTTTAAGTGCTGTAGTGTTTTTAAAGAAACCTCTCAAATTATATTAAAACTACTGCAAAAACGGATACCGGATACCCTAACCCTAAACAAATATTATGACAATATATTATTAATAGCGGAAGAATTGTGAAACCAGCAATTAAATAAAAAAATTAATAATCAATATAATTAACTTCTAATAGTCTTAAGTATAATTCCAGAAAGATAACTTTATTGTCATTTCTATCTAATTTATTTTCCATATCTAGGAATTTCAATTCATTCTAAATATTTAGTATTGTAAACATACTATCAATATTATTTTCAATTAAAATTATCTACTCTGTCACTTTACTTCATTGTCAAGTAATTTATTTATTTAAAAATATTCCACTAAAACTTACTTGCTTTACTCCTCTCTTTGGAAATCCAAATATCTATTTAAAATAATTATTTTTGTATCGAATATTATAATATTCGGTATAAAGTAACATATTATTATTAAAACTTTTCTTTAATTTGAACCTTATTGTAATCTAAAATTTTGGTACAACCATCGATTGGTATGTGTAATAGGACTTAATATCTAATAATTTCTTCCTTTCCCATTTTGGATTAATTCTTGTAATTCTAACTTTATATATGTCATAATGATTATAATTATTTAGTGCAGGGTTTCAAAATATGACAAATTTCACTGATGATAGAACTTAATACTTTTTCCTAAATTCCAGGAAATTAAACCAAAATAAAGGTGTCTAATAAAATATGGCACTCCGAAATTTCTTTTAAAAAAACCAAAGTACAACCAAAGATAAAAAGTTATTAATATCACCACATGTGGTCCAATGGTTACCATAACAACCTACTATGTCCAAGATCGTGGGTTCGGAAGTTGGCCTTTAAAGTGAGTAAAAAAAATCCTTAGTTAAGCCATCTTTCAGAAAGGACGTAAAATGGGGGTCCCGAACCTCTTGGGTGTCAGGTACTTGTTAAAGATCCCTTTCCTAATTATACCTGGATAGATAACAATTAGGACTCACTGTAGCATGGTTGGATTAGCCATAGTAGCATAAAGTGACATTAAATGAATAAATAAACCACATAAAATAAATACGTAAGAAAAATAATGCAAGTCCAAAAATAAGCAAAATTGGAGTAAGGGAGAGATGATAATGTAAAAAAAGATATTGTATCCAATAAGTGATAGTTTATTTGATTGAAGTTGATAAAATGAAAAAGTATGCTTACAACTTTCTGTTTCTCTTGTTTGCTAATCTGTGTGCCCAATTTCAAAGCTGTTGCAACATTCATGGCTTCTTCAACGGATAAGTTACCATGAAGCTGGTTGTCCTGCATAATGTAAGCTGACAATTTAGCGAACTGGGAGAGATCTCGTTCATGGCCATTTATAGTAATGGATCCCTCCATTCCAGACGTCCTTAAATAAAAAAAACACATTAATATACAAATGGAACACAAAGAACATAAGAATAAATGTAAAGACAAGCTTTATGTTCAACGAAATTTGTTGTAAAAATAGATATAAAAAAATTATTAAACATTTCAATGATTATAAATACTCGGAAAGATTGGGGGGAAAAAAACATATAATCTGTAAAGACTCATTAATTTAATTCTCGTTGATCTAGGGATGGGGTGGGGACTCCCTTGTCCTTATCATTTCTTCCTTTCATTTCCTCTCTTCATTTTTCTCTTCTTCCTTTATCTTCACCTTTCTACTTCACTTCCTTTCCTAATCCCGTAAGCGGTCCCTCCCTGTTTTGAATTGTATAATGTCAGCGGCTTTGTGCCGGTTTGAGTATAAACCACCCTCAGCGGACTCAGTCTAATGTTATGCCTTAAAATACCGAAAGGTAATAAAAGGCTTTTAATTTATATAGCAGCATTGCATCTATTTATTATATTTGTAATTTGTATATATTGTAAATAAATCATGGAGGAATTAAAAAAAAAAATTAATTCTTATGATAGTATTTACACAGGCTATGGCACAGATTTGTTACCTGGTTAGTCAGAATAAATAAAACAATTTTTTTTTAATGTTAATAATAAAAAATCTACCATTGACATCTCTGACAAAATCATAACACCCAATAATAATAAAATAACCAACCACTGATCACTTTTAATATATTTAAAAAAATATATATATACTCACTTATATCCAGTAAGAATGTTCAGGAGGGTAGACTTGCCGGCACCTGACGGCCCCATGATGGCCGTCAGTTCGCCGGACTTCAACCTCCCATTCACACCTTTCAAGATGGTCTTCACATCTGGAAATAGTGTACAAATATTAATACAAACCTTTTATGAAAACAAATGAAGACAAAAGTAATTTGGATTAGTTAACTAAATGTGATAGGGGTAAATGTAATATGAACTGAAACATTTAACACTGATCCAGGCTAACTGATAATGCATGTACATGTATTTGAACTCTTTTAATATTCATATTCATTAAATAAAATAATATTTTCTATACCGTTGCGGGAAAAAAATTCTTTCTTCCGGGTGAAGATCAAATGTTAAAATCTATATACGAATAGAATCTGCTTTAAATTGGATCAAAGAACAACAGATGATGTGGTGACCTCCGCAATCGATTCATTATATCGTATTCCATTCCACCATATAAATATTTCTTAAATATATTTACTTCTTGTAAGTATGTATATCTAGTTAATCCCAAAGTAAATATTAAATATTACATTCTAATTTTTATTATTTACAAAACTTGAATATTGCAAATATTTAATTGGAATATATTAACCAGCTTTACAAAACACGCATAAAAAATAATTCTTAACACTAATCCAGATTTTTTTTAAAGATTGTTTCATTTATGAATAATAATTTAACTTTTATTTAAAAAACTTTATTTTCTAATTAATCTTAAATAGATATGAATATCAAAGTGGATATTGAATACTTGAAGATATAACAATTTTAAATGTATACTAGTAAAGTTTTGTATGTGTCAGTTAAAATTGTTTTATGACAGAATAGAAATAACTAATAACTCCAATTGATTGTTTTTTGCCATTATTAATAACTACAATATAAATATATGATGTATTGAGGGAAATCATGAAAGAAACTAGAATTTTCATGGTGAACATGTCAGCACTTGAAATTCCTATCATTAAGCACCTAGCAAACAAGGAAAACTAGTATCTTGAAACAATTAAGATTGCGCAGGTATTATACTGCAACAAATTATTTAAATTGGAATTTTTCAATATCATTAAAAACAAATTTAATTTCAATTATTGAGAGAATAATCTGTAATAGAATCTTGCAAATACAATATAATTAATAAGGCCCATAAAATGCTATAAATATGTTTTAAATGTAAACTATAATGGATTTTGAATATAATAAAAGTGTATATGTGACAAGAACAAACATTTAAAAAAGCCTGGTTAAAGGTAAACAACCTATTTTGAGACATCATTAGTGTATGTCCAATAAAAGAACGCTTAAAGTTAAAAGAAAACCAGGAACAAAATCATAATAAAATCACCTCATTCTTAAATATAATTTGTTACAGTCTATTTTATGAAAATCTTATTATTAGAACTGCCAATTTTTGATGAGGAAATTTTTCAATTAACGAATTTTGTCTAATGTATGTCAAATTGCAGTTTACTGGTTTTGGAAATTTAGTATCTTAAGAACCGGATGATTAGTTCTGATTATAATTATAGTGAACTTCTGTTAATTACATAATAAATATTTTAAATTTTAGTAGCTTATGGTAAATAAAAGGCTCAATATAAAATTATTTAGTAAAATAAAGTTATGTAACAGCAATTTTCAAAATATCAGTTACAAATAGTATGAATATGATGTTACATTAAGATTATAATACACCACCTACAATTAGATTTTTATTTTTATTTTTATAGAATTCTTGATTTAGAATCTTTTATTTTGAGGATTTGATGGTATGGTTGATTAAATGTTTGTTCTAAATGGTTTCAAGTAGCAATTTTCTTTTCTCGAGATATTACACTAGTAGGATTGGTGGAAACTGAGAGTGACAGACACACACTTCCTGGTGTAAACCAAACTACCTACCAAGAATGCTAAAAGTTTGGGAGTCCAGAACTTCCATCAGTGCCTTTGCATGATAATAAAGGGGCAGCTACATTGAATTAGGAGCTTAGATTCATGGATACAAAACTAAAACAAAGTTTACAAAGGATCACATATTGGGGGATTAACACCATTTTCAATAATCGATAATAAGGACTGCTTGATCTTATCTATTTCACTTCTTAACTTTAAATTGTTGAACTTTGATTCATAGTAAAATATTTTATTTAATTATTTCAATGTTTATAGAATAAATCAAAAGGTGCAAAGGGCGTAATAACCTAGATGTTGATCGCCCGTAGAAAAAAACATAATCTAATCTATAGAATAAATCATCATCCAATCGTGCCATACTCTTGTCAGGCAGTGGTTGTCAGATTAGTCATTAATCTTCTGAAATTTTTTTTCAAATGATATAGAGCTAATAAATTTTTATTAGCTATGACTGATTTATAAACAGGTGTTTGTACATCTATAGACCCTCTCTCCCATATGCTTACATCTCAATTAACAATGTCTTTTCATATAGGAAAAAATGACACGATTTCTCACTCTAAATTTAAAGGAAAATTTAAAAAACCTTTTACATTTAAACATAAATAGATACATCAGCTCATGCTCTAATTCATAAATTAATTGAAAAATAAAAATTCAGTACTAAATTTTTCAAGTAAATATTTAAATTAAATTAAATTTTAGAGTAAATTCAACTATACTAATTATAAATTCAATGACAAATTTATTCAAAAATAATAAATTCTAAAATCCCAGGGAGCAGTTTATGAACTGATAAGATTATAAAACTGATTGATCGTACTATCAGTATTAATTTATAAAAGTGCCTGTAATTAGGTAAAAAGAGGCAATTTGCAACAACATATTTCTCAATAGCGAAGACGAGAAAATATATTGCACAGTACAATCTAGATATGACTTATCACATAGGCTAGCTTAAACAAGGAAATTTATTTATCTCCTTCAATGGCAGGGTCAAGCACAATAAGAATTATTTTCTTAGACCAGCACAATATTCATAAATTTAGTGTTGTTAGGAATTAAGAGAAACAAAAGACTACAACTCTTAAATATAGGCACACTCTTAATTGTCATAATTTGAATAAACTTAGATAGTTTTTTTTTATATCGTTATAGTAATGGCATTAAAGGGGGGGGGGGAGGATTTGGGGGTTGAGCGTGATCCAAGACAAATCACCTCCCTGCACAACAGTTGTCCTAGAAACAGTCCAGTCTCTACCATGTACTGAACCCCAGACCCTTCAGTCGTACGGGTATAAGGATAAGTGGTGTAAGGATAAAATGTACAAACCAAATTTTGACTTAATCTTGGTAGAATACATTTGTAAATAAAAACATATTTATAAAAAAAAGTATGCTATATCCGAAGATCCCTAGGTACATGGGTACATCTTGGATTTTCGCGTATGAAAAACAATTCTAAAATGCATCCAACTCCACTTTGAGGGTCATTCACTTATGCGAATTTAAAACTTCATTAATGACAATTTCTTAACAAGCAACTATGGCTTTTAAATTAGCATTTTAGAAACATTTGAAAGCAATCTATAAATCACTTCTAACGACTCTCAATCACAGTCGACTCGACAGGGAATATTCAAATATTTTCTAAGCGATGATTTGTCAAGAGGAGTGTTGGTTCGATACATTGATTTAGGTTAAATAATTAATACTCTATTTAATCTACGATAACAGACATTATTAAAGCTTTTGTAAACACGGGGTATAGGAAATCAACAAATTATTTACATGCAATAGAATATTTATTTATTTTCTTTTTTTTTTCCTGTCAGATTTATGCTAACGCTAGCGTATACGTCAGCATGGCGACATTGGACTAATGTCTCTCGGATTCATAATTCATCGGATTCATTACACATTCATGGCATGGGGTTATCATTCGAGGAAAATGATTACCTCACGGCGATGGAAATGTTTTATCAAAGCGAAGTACAAAGACAGAGGGAAACACACCATCAGGAAGCTGTAGTGATTTGTTTTAAAGAATGGATAAAGTGGTTAAAGATTGAGATATGATAATGGTTGGGGAGGGGATAAGAAATAGAACATGCATTAATTAAACATATAATCGGCTTATTTATTTATAAAGTGACAACGTTTCTGTGTAAGTTGCAGGCAGTCAACGTAGATCGTTTTTATTAATGATATGAAAATATTGGCAATTAGAAGAATAATTATAGAGGAATTTCGGGACGCAATATCGCTCCTTCAAAACAACAACTACAAAACTCAAAAATTGACATTTTCAAGTCAAGCCTTAGGTAATTATGTATCGGTTGAAGGTTTTTAATTATCTAATATTCCATTTCCAACTAATTTTTTTTTTTAATTAAGTCAGATTTTGTGTTGTAACAAGTTTGAACTTGAAGTTTTATGGGGATAACGGCATAAGTTAAAATCAAAAAAGTTTCAAGCTTTTAAAATTTTCCTAATGGTTTATAAAAGAATTTCAATACCATCATTACAATAGGAGTGCTTTGCTTTACCAATACCCTTTTTTTTTTAAACTCACATGGAATTTTCAAATATTTCAATTGAAAAAATAGTTTTTTTGAGTAATAACATCGTTCTTTTGAAGGAGCGATTCGTTAAACTATAATAGTAATAATAATAAGGCTTAGCGAACCCCAAGGTTCGATGCCGATACCATCAATCTCTGCTTACAATCTGCTGGCCACGGACCGCCACCCAAATCCAAATCCGCCAGATCACTCTTAACGCAATCCTCCCATCTACGCCTTGGTTTACCGTACTTATTAACATTTTAGGAAAAACTCTAATAGTACAAATAAATAAAAAGATAGAAGTTATAAAAAAAATGTTCATCATCATTATCACGGATGGTTCTACAACTCTTGCTAAGTCAAGGCCTCCCGTAGTTTTAAAAGAAAATTTTACATGCAATAAATATAATTAGGGGTAAGGCAATGGATGAGGGTTAAGGTAATAAAATGTAAAAGATACCTTAACATACGAGATTATTTTTATATTCTGCTTTCTTTTATAGCATCTATATTAATTATTAAACTAATTTATTCAAGAATACCAAAGGTAGCTAAACCATTTATACACCAACGAAATGAAAACAAAATTTTACTACGAAATCGAATTCATCATATCTTTTCTATAAAAAAATTATATCAAACTAAAATTATAAATATGCTCGATTATATAAATAAATAAATATAAATCTTGGTTTCCTCGATATATATGCCGTTTTAAACGAAATTCTGTTTTAGAGGATAGGAAGTGATAACATGCCTGCGCCTGAGTCCAGCAACAAAAGCAAATAATACGGGGTCATGAGATTACTCTATATTTTATCGAACGAGTGTTTCAACACACATGTCGAGAATATTGCATCATCTATTCAATTGTTAAGATAATAATCACTAATTACACACTGATTTCAGATAATATTAATTTAAAACCTGCCTGCAGGTGATCGGGGTGTCGCCGTAGAGGGAATTTATTTCGTGAGAGGAGTATTGATAAGATGACACGTGTCTACCAGAAGTGTCTATAATCACCAAATACTTTGATAACAAAATCATTTTCCGCTGATAACAATCACTGATTTGGATTATTTGAACCAAAAAGAATGTTTGAATTCGTAAACATTAAAGTTTTCGTACCATTTTTCAAGGTAAACAATCCTGTTTACTATTTATTTCGACTTAAACTTGAAAAAACATCAATACGTCATTCTTCTTGGAAAATAATAAAGATTTCAATTTCATATTGACACGATTTAGAAACTGAGAGACAGATACCACGATATGGAAAGTCCCATCTACCAGTTTGAAGAATTAATCTCAAAATAATGAAGATGAAGAAACCTGTCGAATCGACAGAGACAAATAGAAAGTTGTCTTGAGACTAGAAACTTTTGAGTTCTGCCAGAATTTACATTAGTCATGATTAACTCTGTTCAATTGCAAAATAATATTTGCTTCTATTCCTCCACGGATCTTAGAGAAACAGGCTTTTTCATTAAGAAATCCATCACTAGACATACCCTTCAGGTGTACATGTGTGCACTGATACTATGATAATAAATTATCTTACAAAGATAAATCATACACGAAGAACTCTTTCTTGCCAACAATACTTAGTTCGCAGGTGCATTCCAATTAATCAAAGACTGCAGTACATGGTTCCTCATGCTATTCAAATCGAGATCTTACAATGAAAACGACATGCCCCTAAAACAACCAAGAATTAATTAATAGCAGAGGCGTAGTTAAATGATGAGTGCACCCTAATACGAACTTTTTTCTTTGTTCTCTTACGCCACTATCTCTCAATAGAAAAGTAATCAACTTCATACTTCCCCCATCATACGATTTATGAAGTATTCTAGGCAACTTTATGTATCTTGAACTTTTGTTTAAAACAACATTTATATCGTATTTATAAATAAATAGATTTTATTGGAACGGAAATTGTTTCACGTTAAATGGTTCATTCACTGAAGCAATCACACCATAATTTTTATGCTTCAATGAGTAAAAGCGCTTGTATCGCAGTTTACTTATTTATAATGAGTACTTATTATGGCACTGTTTCATAGCTAAGCGAGTGTACAGCTACACACTTTTAAGAAACAAACAAAATGACTTCCTGTACTCAAGTATCCTAATATAATACCCCACTGATTCCTGTAGAATAGAACCGATACTACATCTTGACAAACGTTTAACATGGAATCCCCATACCAGACTGAAAAGACAAGAGACTTCGTTTTAGGCTACTCCAAAATTAACTTGACACACGCTCTAAGCTCCCAATTAATTACAAAAGAATTACATACATGACTATTATAAGACCTATTTAGAATAAGGGGTATAACTTTGGAGCTCCAATTAGCCATCGAATTCCTCTCGTATCTAATCTTCGTAAAATTTTCAATGCTCCTTATTTAGTTACAAATAAAGTTATCCATAATGTCCCATTTGTTGAAGATTTAGCCCGAAACATATATCAATCCTTTCATGACAAACTTTATTCCCACTTGTATTAAACCTAGCTACCTCTTCGATTCCCGTTAATCCTCCGAGATGTCTGAAAAGGAGATGGCCTTGTAACCTTTCAAGTTGGATTTGTTGAGTAATATCAATGGGTAGTTTCTGTACTTGCCTATATCTGATAACGTACCATCCATTTTTCTTGTACTATTAAAATACAGTTGTAAATTTCAATAAATACATTTGTAAGAACAAAGAAAAATTATACAGAAGATTAAACATGTTAAATACAGTGGACAACAATAATAAAATAATAATTTTAGGCTGAAGGTTCCATCTATTATAGCAAGTTGCAAAAACAGCGATAAAAGTGTTAGTCAGCTCATTAAGAAAATGGACCTACGTCAAAGCTTGTTGTACTAATAGAACAGTCACTAATATTGTTCAGACGCGCTGAAAAACACATACCAGGACCTCATAGGATTATTTTTAACGCAATAAAAAAAACATAAATAAAACTAAGATGTTGGATTTGGTCTAACTCCGTAAATTCTTACCTTATACTTACTTCCTTACTAACAGTTCCTACCTTAGATAGATAGATATAAAATGCTCTTTATTATTAAATTATTTACAGTGGTTTCTTTTTAATTTTATTTATAACATTAGCAACCACAGCATGGTACTTTATACCGCCTACCTTAGTAATAGAACCTTTATAGTAAACCATAATTTTTCCTAATCTTCCCTCTTCACCCAGTCTGCCGGTGTTCCTCAAGGTAGTATCCTGGGTCCCATCCTATACACGATATATACAGCTGACATCCCAACCCATCCAAGCACTGTCCTCACTACGTACGCTGAAGACACATGTGTGTTATCAGTAAATAAGGATCCATTAGTTACATCCCAATCTCTTCAACCCCATATCTCAAATTTTCAAGAATCGTGTCAAAATTGGAGAATTAATATAAATCCTAACAAATCCCATCAAATTACCTTCACTCTTCGTCGTAAACCTACGAATTCCTGCCCTACTGTACCCTTTTATAATATTCCACTGAACACTGTCGAACATATACGTTACCTAGGACTCCATCTGGACAAACGTCTAACTTGGAATCCTCATACAAGACTGAAAAGACCAGAAACTAGACATACGCTCTAAGCTCCCAATTAATTACAAAAGACACATTTACATGACAGTTATCAGACTTATTTGGACATACGGAGTTGAGCTTTGGACTCTACTAAACCATCCAATTCATCTCGTATCCAATCCTTACAATCCAAAATCCTTCGTAAAAACCTCAAGGCTCCTTATTATGTCACAAACAAACTCATCCATCATGATCTTGATATCCCATATGTTGCTAATTTGGCCCAAACTGGGTATAGATACCTATCCTTCCATGACAAGCTCCATACACACTTGAATCCGCTAGTCTCTCTACTTGCTTCCCATACTATTCCTGATAACCCACCGAGGCGTCTGAAAAGAAGATGGCCTCGAGACCTTCTACTATAGAACTTTATTGGAGTGCTACCGATGGGTAATTTCTCCACAAGTGTTTTTTTTTTCCATGTCATATTGTTCATAATAGCAGATTTACTTATTGTAATATTATTAAAGCTGTAAATATCAATAAAAAAAAAAGAAAGGATTTGGTCTATGAAGATTTTGTTAATTTTCAGATCAGTACTAGTTGACTAGGATAACACTTTTTTTTCTTTTTTACAGTGACATAAATTGTTATTGTTAGGCATTTACTTTATTTTTATTGGCATTGATATTTTCCATAACAGATTATTCTTTATTATAGCAAAAGCAGTGAGTCTTACTCAGTCACTGATTCAATGTGCAATTCTGTCCTTTATTAACAATTATTCAGTGATATGTATTAATAACTTAAAGCAGAGAGGATCGGGAATATAATTTTCGTTACAATACAATTACAAATTAATAAAGTACGGCAACGAATTAATAGATGAATTTCGTTCTCAATAATTCAACCACAGGTTTATGCAAACGTGGTAGTATTTATTTTTTTTACTATCTTATTAAGACATACTAAACGTTGATGCCTTAAATATATTTTTTATGTTAACAAACTATGCGTATATATAAATACGCATAAGTTTATATTTCTATATTTGTGTCCAATTTCCGATTTCTCTTATCTTCTACTTTTTACTCAAATCAGAAAATTGCTTCACACTTCTTTACTAGTTATTTTTCTTGTATTCTTAGGTTTATTTTTAATTCCTTAACCCTAACTCGGCGACTCATTGGATATATGATTCAGATTCATTTTAATATCGGAATATTAGCATTGAATGGAAACAATACTACTTGGGCATTAAATTTTAATGAAGTATATCTTTCTTTATGGGGTCAACAAGAAACAATATTGGGACTGAAAAAACTACTATTTTCCTTTTGTATTATTATTTGATAGTGACTTCCTATTATTGTATGTAACAAGTAATAATTCATAATATAAAATTGTAGATAAAAGATTAAATAGGATATTCAAATGATGAACCCGAAAATCTAAAGGTTTGCAATACAAGAGAAAGTTGTATTGGCACAGGAGAAACCAGCCATCTAAGGGGATGGTTAAGGAAAACCTAAAAGCCCTTCAATTTCCTTAACCAGCCATCTAAGGGGATGGTTAAGGAAAACCTAAAAGCCCTTCAATTTCCTCCTCCAGCTGTCGAACGCTACAATAGTCCTGGAAGACGACTTGGGAACGAAATGCCTACTCCCTGAAATGGGGAGTGGAGTAACAAGAGAATGACCTGAAGACCGGAAGAGGACTCGGTCTGAAGGAACATGTTGCGAAAGTGGGGAATTAGTCTCAGTGAAAGTGCAAGGATATCTGACAGCCAATCATCTCTCTCTTTCATCTGGGTTATCAGCGGAAAATAAAACTGCAATGATAGCTTCTTCGAAATAAACTCCTCAACAAGAATTAACAATTGTAAGCTGGAAAAGTATTTCTGGTCATTGCAATGCAATCTTTATCATTCGTACAAAATATCAATCCCATCTTCCTCTCTGTGTTTTTAAGAAATATCTCTGTTCAGTTAGTCTTTCCCATGGTAGAGATGGTAGAAGCGATGAATATGTCAATTATTTAGTTTTACTTGAAAGACTCTAGTTTTGGTTATAAACTCCTTACTATAAATACTATTTACCATAAAACAAACTGAAAACTATTTCAGTAAAAAAAAATAAAAAATAGCTATTATAACAAGTTCTTTTCTTCTTAAATGGGAGAGAAGTCGCTCAGTAGGAGAGCATTGAGTTGCCATTCCGAAAATCCTGGTTCAAATCCCGCTGCAGGCAAGACTATTATTTAGTTTGTAAGCAGCCGATGATGGATCACATTTCTATAAACTTCTAGGACCCTCCTGGGGGTAACTCAACCTCTATAAAGTGGGTACTCAAAATAAGGGGGGGATCTGGGTGCTTGAGCGTGATCTAGGACAAATCACCTCCCTACATAGGCGTTGTCCATGAAACAGAATAGTCTGTACCATGTACTGAACCCCAGACCCATTCACGGATTGTGCTGGTACAGATTTTTTTCTTTCTTAAACGCTACCTTCGTGAAAGAATATAGTACTAAATTTTTATCACTTTCATTAAAATTAAATCTCATTATTCTTGGCATCTCTCAGAGAAATTCATTGTGAATATTTTATATGAATCAACCCATGAATTTCATACGATACTGTATAGGACTTTAGAGGGTGAAGGCTATTTTTGTTTTTTGATGTTTAACATCACTATTTATACACTTCACTTGATTTAAGTATAATTAATAAAACAAGAGACAGAAAAATAAAAAAAGGGACAACTATTTATTGTATTAAAATATTAAATATAATACATTAAAACAAATAAAAATCTAATCTCTTGAACACCACTGAATGAATAAACCGGTAAACGTTTTGTTAACCTGGTTCCAACAGGAAATAAAAAGAAATGGCCATATAAATTCAGAACAAAGAGAATAGATAATTCCAAGATTGTCAATTCATTTATCAATTTTCTATTTGGCATATATCAAGATTCAAAGCTGGATCAGGATTAACCTTGAACACGCTCGATATCTGATTATGACATGTAAGGACAATTTATATATTTCATATTCATACAGATTGATATAGAGAGATGGCATCTCTAAGAGTAATTCATTATGAATATTTTATATGAATCAAGTGTGTGTGTGTGTGTGTGTGTGTGTGTGAGAGAGAGAGAGAGAGAGAGAGAGAGAGAGAGAGAGAGAGAGAGAGAGAGAGAGAGAGAGAGAGAGAGAGAGAGAGAGAGAGAGAGAGAGAGAGAGTGTATGTATTAGAGAGAAATGCAAGTAATAGCCTATAAAACTATTGGAGCAAATCGCTACAGCACAAGGTGAATCTGAAAGACATTTTTGTGACACGCTAGTTTGCTAATATTGCAATTAGACATCCGAAGGACACATAGTTGCTAATCTACTTTCAATGATACATTGAAATATACGCCATATGTCATCATAACCGGTTAGTGATAATAATAATTACTTTTTGATGGTTTCGTCATCACCCCAATAGCGGCATTGTCTATCCGTCCTTGCAAACTCAAGACTCCCTACATACAACAAGGAACAAAGGATTTATTTTGCAGCGCTATCTGTTTATCGCCATGAGACCTGTTTAAATCAACGCACATTAATACGATATTTTATTTATCAATCCAAATGTGACGAATTCGAAAACTACATAAACAATTATTTATTCATTTATATAAGCAGAGTGTAGTAGATATAAATCAGATAAATTTTGCCCTCTACAGATAACAAATAGTTCATATAGACCTCACTTTCCGTAGTCTTGTAACACACAGGAAAAGAGGAAACATTGTCCACAGTTTTTCGCGTTGACCGAAGTTGAAGATTATTTATTATATTTTTCTTATTGGCCAATTAAGTACCACGTCATTTCCACCGTCCTCTCATAGCCTTGATATTTGCCCAGTGTTCCTTATTACGTTTCAGGCGTTTCTTATATAATTCCTCCGTTCATTTCTTTGGTTTTTCCTGGTCCATTCCTAAACCCTAGTGGAACCAGGATTTAGCTTCATCCCAAGACGGTTGCATTCTTGAATATCTTAATCACTAATCTCCAATTCCTATAGGTCTTTCTCTACTTCTTCGAACCAGACTGGTTTTGGTTTTCTCTTCCTTAAAATTGGTAAAAATCCAGTTTTTCTAATAAAACTTTATTTAAGATTTTTTTTCTTAACCCTCTAATGGGATACAGGTAGCTCACTAATCAAAAATTGCAGATAAAAATGGGATCAGAACACTTAAAAATTTGTACCTAGGGTGAACGCCAAGTCGAAGATATCAGTAAGAAGAGTTGGGATCATACATATTGTAATAATATAATATTTTTTTTTTTTTTATTTCAGATAACGAAACGAATTTTAGAGGTTGCCTATAATCAGGATCCATGTTTAATGAATGATCATAACTTTTAAAAAAAGTATGACTTGTTTTATTTTTATCCAATATCCAATCCAATCTTTATTTTAACTTATTCTAATTTTTTTTCCAACGGAAATTCAATATCCTATTTTATTAGATGAGTGAAAATTAGTAAAACTCCTTTATTAAAGATAATTTTTTTTATTTTAAGCTAGTAATATTTATTTTTACTTCTAACGAATTTTCAACAAATGGTTAAACAATGGTAGTGTATAATAAGTTCCAGAAATGTCTGTAGTTATAATTAAGAAAGAAAATAAAACTTTGTTTCAATTTAAATTTGTATAAAAAAACTCTGTTTCGGGAAACCAGAAATTTTTATTGACCTTAGTAGGACTTCCCCTACCAATAAAACTGGATATCCTTGATCGATCACATTCGTATGTCATGTCCAAACAATATTGATTATTTATTTTAATATTTTTTAATAAATACATACGGATATAAGTTATTAAATAATAACTAAAGCCTTAAAGAACCCGGAAAAAATGCATGGTCTAATGTTGATATGATGCCAACAAAGCTTTTCTATAAACTTTCTTCCATCCATTCAATTCAACCTAATTCCTCAAGTTCAAGCTTAACGCATTTCTCCCATCTATGTTTCCGTTAATCCTTATTAGGCCAGGTACCAAAAAAGGGCTTTAGGTTGCAATAAATTGAAGAGAGCTGCATTTTTGATATGTTGTAACAGCATGTCTGACTAGTGGAAATCCAAGTTTTCTACCGAAAAACGGATGGGAAAACTTTTTTGCCGAAAAAACCTCGACATTTTCGGAGTTATTTCAGTTATTGGCCTGTATCTCCTAATCGGTTCACTTTTGATAAAAAAAACATGACCATTTTTTAAGTAGATTCAATTTTCTACAATTTGAATCCAACCACAGCTCTGTAAGTCTAATAAATTCTGAGTTACACCTCTTTGAAAACTGGTAATTTTCTCGAAAAGGACCAAATTTTAAGTTTTGGCCAACTTTCGTGAAGAACACCCGCCGAAGGAGTGATACTACGAAGTAAGTCATCGGTAATGAAGTTGTAGTACATTTAATTAGCTTTAATTTAAGCACATGCCGAGACCTGTAGGTGTTATAATTCTCTTGTTAATTAAAAAAAAGGAAAATCGGGGAGAGTGGGTCTTTTAAGAAAATGACTTTGTACGCCACGAATCAATCTAAAACAGGTTGTTTATTGTAAATTATAAATACTTACTTGTAAATTACCTATTAAAAAAAAATGGTAGTACTAGTAGGCACTACTATGCAGGGGGGGGGGGGAGCCACTCAGTCTCCCCGAGGTTTTTCGGCCACCAAAAGTTTTCCCGTCCGTTTTTTCGGTAGCAAACTTGGATTTCCTATAGTCAGACATGGCCCTTACAACATATCAAAAATGCAGCTCTCTTCAATTTATTGCGACTCTAAAACACCTGCCCGCTGGCCTATATCTATTCTTATTACTTTTCATATCCATTTGTTCGCCGCGATCGTATCACTTCAATTGTATTTACAGGATGCGGTTAATGCGGTAGGGTATAGTAAAATTGTTCTGTTGACCCAACCTTTTTAATAGAAATGTTCTGAATATTAGTTTATTTTCAGATGTTCCAGGTCATTTTGTATCAATAAAGAAATATTGAAGCAATTTTAAGTTTTTGAAAAGCAGGTGCGAACTAAACAACTTTACACCTGCGAAATAACAAGTTGGGCTTAGTTTCCTCCAGAATTGGTTGGGGAAAAAAAGCTTAATTTGGTCAACTACCTTTTATTCCCCACCAGGGAAAATGGAATGCCGAATCCCCGTAATGTGACGCCTAGTGCCTACAGGTAGTTATTCAAATGTTTTCACTGTCTAATGAGCTTACATGGGAGAGTTGTTTACGAGAGTATGTTGTTCACCTTGATAAACGATTTTTTTTTTATTAGTTTTCATTTCCTTCTACAAAATTCGCACATCAACCAATCCTTCCCTTCTTAATTATTGCAATGTATTAATGTAACTATTGCAATAAATATTGTCAAAATGATATTGTAGATAAAACAACTTCGATGAAAGTACTGATAGAAAACAATTAAAACATGCAATGAAGAAATACCTTTCAAAAAAATACAAAACATTGGAAAAAATAATAATAACTGGATTTTTATTACATTGTTCTTTTAAGAGGTTGCACAAAGCTATCCAATGTACATTAAATATAAGCATCTAAAAGTTTAGATGGCATTTAATTTATGGGTGTACTTCATATCAAATCTTCACAGTTTTTTTTAATGTGCAAGGAATGAATAAAAGTTAATCCGCTGCTATAAAATCTTTTAATATTTTTTATAGTGTGTATTTTTAATGTTATTTCATAATGCGTGCATGCGTGCGTGTGTGAGAAATACAGAGAGAAAGGGAAAGAGAGAGGATGAGAGGGGGGAGATACTCAGTGAGATAAATAAAGAAAACGATTTTTACAGTCAAACATGATAATTATACTATAGAAATAACAGGCAAACATTTCTGTAAACCTCTTCTGCATATGAAATACTACAAAAATAATCACAGAATTTCTACGAAATCCAAATAATCGTGAAGAAATAGTCCGGAAAGATGGCCTTGGGATATAATGATTTCTCAGAAATAGAAAAAATAAATCATTAAAATTTATAATGGATGTATTAAGTACAAAACTTTTAAATTATAACATCAAAACAAAGCGAGAAAGGAAATAAATCTATGGAAGAGGTAAAAAATTCATCTATGTCTAAAAAAATATAATGAATTATTTAGACAAGCCTAGAAAGTCTATAAATATGTAAACAATATTTGGATCAAGGTTGAATGTAAATAAGAAGGATCTAGAACAAACAATTTCATTAAATTTATTACTTTATACAGACATTTATTTGTTTAAGTAATCAATTTGATTATTGGGTGTGTAAAAATCAAAACGGAATGTATTTTCAATAAAATGGGTCAAGTCAACGGTAAAAGTGGTGTTAATTCTCTAATCTCCTTTTAAAGAAATTAACTGCGTAATTTCCTACGAAATATAACTGCAATGTTATGTCTATATAATTAGAAATAAACATGTCTCAGGAGTTATAACTACTCTCAATCATTAGAATGGTAATTAATATTTTTATCTGAGTGTGTTCTAATTCAACGGTTATGCAGCGAGGTGAAGGCAGAAATCATCCAAACCCACCGTTTCGGGTTTTGAAATCATTCAAAGGTTATTAGACAGCTAGGTATAATTCAGAAAAAAACAATAAAGAAAATATATTTATAGTTATATTATATAGTATATACTTATGATTAGTGTAATATTGCAAATAAATGCTTAAAATAATGAGAAGGATAATAAAAAGATTTACTTTAGTAAATACAATAATAGGCATAAAAAAAAAATCTTAAAGGAGAGTTTTAAAAGGAGCTCTTAAATGATTTTAAATTATTCATCCTTAACACAATACTGAGAAACAATCTTTACCACTTTTCATTTTCCGATTCATCCATGCATAATATTTTTATTTTATTTGATTTTCTTTAGCGTCGCTTCGACTGCAGAGGCCATTAGCGACGACTGCTCTTCTTAAATTTCTTTGAATTAACATCGTCTGTTTTAAGTACATCAGAGTCTTCTGTAGTTTATAATTACACTGGTTAATAGTATTTTTGTTAAATGGGTAAATGTGGCTGTCTCGTATGTATTTTGCTATGGTAATTCCAAATATGAACATCAAAGTTGTCCATGGGGCTCAGATTTTTTGTAATTTTAAATTTTGTAAAAAAAAAAAAGTGATATTTCATAGCTATGAACGTGTCTTGTGTGAAGAGATAAAGATTTTAGTATGAAGATTTTACTGTCCGAGATACAATACCAGAAGTATTCTTGGAATGTGTGTGGAGACCACAAAGTGTTAGGACTTTTGTTAGGTCCTCAATCGGTTATACAAAATTTTGTTGTTTTCTGTGTGAGTGGGATAGCAGAAATCGCAAAAATCATTATATAAAGAAGGAATGTTCCAAAATAAATCTTGTACCTGGAGAAAAAAATGTACTTTTCGAACCACTAGTAAACCCAGAAAACGCTTATCTTCCACCATTGCACATCAAACTCGGTTTAAAAGCCAAATTTCCTCGGATCACTGATGCAAAAATAAAATGCAAAAAATAATGTTTTTTGTTGGTCCACAAATAAGGGAGCTTATGAAGCATCAAGACTTTGAGGAATGTTTGAATGGAGCCGAAAAATCAGCTTGAATTTCTTTTTAGAATGTTTTGAAAGAATTTCTTGGAAATAAAAAAGCAGAAAACTACAGAGAGCTAGTTTCTGATCTTCTACAAAATTATAAGGCTTTAGGATGTAATATGTCTCTAAAAATACGTATTCTTGACTCTCATTTGGATTTCTTTCCTGAAAATCTTAGTGCTGTGAGTGATGAACACGGTGAGCAATTCCATCAAGAAATATCCACTCTGGAGAAACGATACCAGGGAAAGTGGAATCCAAATATGTTGGCAGACTATTGTTGGTCTTTGAAAAGAGATATACCAGCCGCAAAATACAGCAGGAAATCATCAAAGGCTACATTGTGATTTAAATTACGGTAGTATCCTTTAATAGTACTCCACTTATCCCTGTTGAACAGATCCGCTACCTAGGACTCAACTTAGACAAACGTCTTACTTGGAACCCTCACACAAGACTGAAAAGACAAGAAACAGCTCGACGCTTCCGACTACTTCAACACATACTAGACAAACGCTCAAAGCTTCAAATCAATTACAGAAGACTTATTTATGTTACTGTTATAAGACCTATATGGACTTACGGAATTGAACTATGGGGCTCCACCAAACCATCAAATTCCTCTAATATTCAATCATTGCAATCCAAAATCCTTCGCAAAATCCTGACGCTCCTTATTTTGTCACAAATAAAACTATCCATAATGACCTGAACGTTCCATATGTTACAGATTTAGCCCATTCCAGATACCTATCATTCCATAATAAACTCCAGGCCCATCCAAACCCACTAGTTTCCATCCTTGGTTCCAATTCCATCCCGGACAATCCTCCTAGGCGTCTGAAGAGAAGATGGCCTCGAGACCTTCTATAATAGAAATGTAATTAGAGTGCTGCCAATGGGTAGTGCCTCTACACGTCCTTTCATGCATTTATTTATTCATACAGCCCTTGTACTAGATGTATATATTACAGTTGTACAATTCAATAAAATAATGTAAAAAAAAAAAAAAAATAACGGTATGAAAGCTGATTAAATAAAATTGCTTGTTTTAACACTATATTATTTTTTATTTTGAAAATACACAAAATCCTTGCCCCTGAGACAAAAATGCTTTTCAAATTTCCAATCAGAGCATCAAATTCTAAAAGAAACAGCCATTGTAATTCATTTAACAGACAAAAAGTTAAATTTTGTTGTCCAGTGTTATGTTTAAACGGTTGGCACGTTTCAATATCCAAATTTATTGTTTCTATTTGATGCTTCACCGCAATTTCTATATGATCATATTCTTGGCAGTTTGCTTGGTGCAGCCCTACAAGTAGATAGAGATGTCCCAACTTTGGCAGGTTGCTTGGTGCAGCCCTACAAGTAGATAGAGATGTCCCAACTTTGGCAGGTTGCATGGTGCAGCCCTACAAGTATATAGAGATGTCCCAACTTTGTATGTCCGAATAATTTTGTAGTCAATAATTTCATTTTTTCCATTACATTGTCTTGCTGTTCCCTCACTCCTGGGACCGTGCTCTGATCACTAACGAATTTGCAATGCAGTAGATGTTTATTTTGAGAAGTACTTTTCGGTTGGTTTTTTTTTTTTTTTTGTCCAATTAAATAACAGTACACATGGCATGGCAGTGAATAAAAATCCCATCGTTAAGACATAAGTGGCCTAATTATGTTGCAGTTAAGATGATTGGAGCTATATAACCTAGAGCCGATTATCTTTGACTTCTGGCCCCCAAACGGCAAGGACAATTCTTATCAGCGATTCAAAGCAATTTCTATGCCAGCTTTGTTTCCGTCCAATCACTTATTCAAGAGAGACAATCCAATCAAATATTAAACACGTGATACTTCACAGTTCATCACAGTTATGTCCAAATGAGGCATAATGGTTTGGCTTTGATGAGACATTCTATTTTTTTATTTTCTTTAATGAATAATAGACCGGGAAAAATATCATTTATGTGTTTGTGTATAAATTAAATAATTAACCAGCATGTATTTTGATATGTAATTCAAGATAATTTCATAGTAGCAGCGGAGTGGCCTAGTGGTAGAGCACTGAGATGCCATGCCGGAAATCCTGGTTCAAATCCCGGTGCGGGCAAGACTTTTATTTTAGTCTGTTTGGAGCCGGAGATAGATCATACAGGATCTAGGACCCTCTTGGGGCTCACCCAGCCTCTGTAAAATATTATAAAAATAGGGTACCCAAAATTAGGGGGGGGGATCTGGCGGTTGAGCGTGACCCGGGATAAGTCACCTCCTTGCAGAACCGTTGTCCATAAAATAGTACAGTCTTTACCATGTACTGAACCCCAGACCCTTTCACGGGTTTTAGTGGTGCAGGATCATAATAGAAGTTTGTAAGACAAAACAATTAATATTATCCTTTTGTTTAATGGAATTGGAAAAGTAAAAAAAAAATCGAAGTATCTAAAATACTGGAAACAACTAACCAGTGAAAGTACATACACCAAAATAAACATTCAATCAAGATCAAATTCAGCATATCTCATCTCAACAGTCCAAACAGACTCATCATCCAGAAACAGCAATCTAATAAGACGTTTATAAATACAAGTATTTTTTTGAGTTTTCCAATTACATTCTAATAAATATTGTATGTCTATTTTTAAGTTTATGCTTATTTTGTTGAACTATTCTTAAAGATAAAATCATCTAGAAATAATTAACTAAAGCATCAAAAAAGTTCTTATTATTTTTCATAATATATATGAGGTTTCAATCACAAGTGAGAACATAAAAATATGTTTTGAGCTGCTACCTATTGCTTATCTATAATAGACGTTCTAAATAGTAATAATAACAATATTAAGATATTAGTTCAGCAAAAAAAGCATACCAATCACATTACTACAATACAAATAAAATGTATCTAGAATCGCTTATGTATAGATATAGATACGTGTAGATAACATGGCTATATAAAAACGATCCTAGATTATTTATATTATCCACTAATGACAACACAGTTACGAATAAATAGCGTACGGTATGGAAGGGTGGACGTGTAATTATAATAAATTTTAAATTATAAGCATGCAAGTGGCGATTAATTTATTTACTTAGTTCATTATCTAAATAATTAAGGTGCTGTTAACGATGTTCTAAGCGCAAGGCTTAATAACTTTATAATGTTAATTTACAACACTTTTTCTCTACATTAAATGAGTGCAAACCAAGAGATTATGCGTTATTTAAAAATGTAAAATCCAGGATAGCTTCATAAAATTTCTTGGCTTTATTATTTCATTTTTTATTATCAACAGTCAATTTTATAAGAAAAAAAACTAATTTTGTAAGTACTTACTGAAGTATTACGGCTTAGTGCTACATGAATGAAGAAAACTTACCTGAAACAAAGAAAATAAATATTAAAAATTTATTCTATAAAAAAAAGAAAAAACAAATAAAAAAGTTATAAGAAAAACATTCTCATATAAAAAAATAAGATTGATTATTTAGTATAAAATCATAATACATGGAGAAATCTTGAAATCGCTAAGCATATTTTATAAATATTAAAGTTTAAAAAAGCAACTCCGTAGCACAAAGGGAGGGAAGCAGCTAAATAACTGGTTTCGGAACTGGATCTTGGAAATCATTAGCCAAGAAAAGCATTTCACTCAAGGTTAAAAAAAAAAATGCTACATATTTCCTTTTTAAGACGTAGTAAAAAGGAAATATGTAGAAGAAGAGGATTTGATCAGAATTAGAGAATAAAAAGTTAGAAATTACAGCTTAACACAATATTTGAAACAGTACTTCATCATATGATGAAAAAGGGTAAAATAAATATTTTCAGGAGCGAACGGATATTGTTTATAATAATTACTCAGATATTTTCAATGCTTTCCTCTTAAGTTAAAGACTAAATAAACGGAAAATATTACCTAACTAAATACATTTTTTTGATTTTGTTAAACATGTAAAGGTAGTCCGGAACATGTATTCACAATTATACTGCTTGTATATGTAAAATTGCAAATAAAGTTGGTTTTTTTAATTTATTTTGTAAACCAAATCAATCACGTAGAGAAAAAATTAACAACACATATGTATATATACACATATACTGCTTCAGATAGACAGGGACTGCTTCAGGCTACTGATAGAAAACGCAACCTATGATGAAGACAAGCCAAAGCCTCGACCAAAGAGAGTGTGGAGAGATGATCAGAGACGAGCGGTTGGAGAGTGAATGATGAAGTACTGGGAAGAGAGGGAGAAAAAGAAGCACCATAATTTGTGCGGTCCATAGATAGACAAATTTATAAATAAAGATTTATATATATATATATATATATATATATATATATATATATATATATATATATATATATATATATATAATTAGAGAGGAAAATAGTTGACTGAAAGATCTAATAGAGAATGGAAATAGTTGGGGGTGCAGTCAAAATAAACAACAAATAAGTGAAGACATTTTTTATTGGTGCCGACGTTTCGATCTATTTTGTAGTTCATCTTCAGGGCTATGAGAGAAAAAACAGACAAAACAAAAATAAGTTTGTTGTATTAACCCAACTACTGTCTATTTGTACAGTGTTACAAGTGCTACTGATTTCTATGATTACATTACATTATTTAAATATGCATACAGAATGTAATGTGTAATGTGAACACCTGAAAAAAGTACCACTACAACCCGTGAAGGGAGTTGGGATCATTACATAGGAGAGAATGTACTGTCCCTAAGCCAACTTTTGTGCAGGAAGGTGATATGGCGAACACACATAACCGCCAGGTTCTTCATATTCATATTAAAAGGTATTCGTACTTTAAAGGTTGGGTTAGTAATAACGGCTAAGAGGGTCTATAGATCCTACGGGATCCACTTATGGCTGTCGATAGATTAAATAATTTATCTGAGCCCGGAAACCCTCAGTACTGTAACTCAGGGCTCTACGTACAGAGTTACCTCGCTTCCTGACAGATCAATTCCAGCTGAATATAATTCAGGGACTTTCTGATCGTTACATCATAGTAGCATTTTTGTTTATTAGAGGAAGAAAATGGTCCGGGTAGAAGTAAAAAAAAATTATCTTAAGTAGGAAGAACTGTTTATTGGAAAGCTAACGTTTTATTATTCAAAATTTATTGTTTATTGCTCAAAATATTAATTAAAGGAGACTTTTTATGGCGGAATCGATGCTACTACCGGCTTGGCCTTCTGGGAGCTATCCTGCAAGTCAGTCCTTAAAAAAATAATGAGTGTACCTCAATGCCAACCACTAATAACTTCTGGTTCCTTTGACTGGGTACCATTAGTTTGATATATTCCAATCGAAATACACCTTACATCCCTTAATTAGAACATTACAAATACAAAAAATAAGAGTTTAGTTGTTATAAATATTTGAGAAACATAATATATTAATCAAATATAGAAAAAATGGTATCAACACTCTCTGTAGGGACAAGGCCTAAGTAGTTACTTGGCAGTGACAAGGTCAATCTTGATTGCATAGCTATCAACTTCGGCGTAGGTTCTCCTTTAGGATCAGCCAAACTCCTTGAGCTATTACTGATTCGATCCAAAGTAGGATATCCAGGGCGAATTAAAGCTCTTAATTAATGGAAACTCTAAAACAAAAATTATCACATGGCGCCGACTTTTCTCAACAGTGAATAATTTATTTTTACTACTTCCTTAGGTGAAGCCTATGTCATGTCCCAAATTACTCTTAAAAAATTACCCTTGCTGATGTTTCTTACAGGTGATCGATAATCGAAGATCGATAGTCGATCGATATTCAATACAACAATCTCTGTTCATTTAGAGAAACAATAACGACGCTCAACCGATGTCTTAATCGGGACGCGTGACCTACTCCATGACAATCAGCTTAGGAGCAGAAAAAGTTCAAGATTAACATCAAAACGATATCAGCCTAGCTTCAGAACTCGTCTGCCAGAAGGAACTTGTGTCACGTCACACTTAGTGTCCTAATTCCTTTTCCAAGTTCACTAATAGTGTTTCCCCTTTTTCCAAAGTTTTGAGTTGTGTCACTTTAGAAATACTCGTGGGATATACTAAAACTCCTCGGTCGGTTGAAAGCCTTTGCTTTACATAAGTAATTTGAAATTGAAATCGCGAAATTCGACGTTTTATTCAACGAGCAAACATAGGATTGAAATTTTGATAGGATACATGAGAGACCTAGGTCTCTAAAAGTGAATTCACAGCCAGAGTACACAGTTGCGTTTTAAAACCGGGTGCCAAAGCCATCATTTCAACAGTTACAGAACAAATATATGTTTGATCTGCATTAAACGGGGATCAAACAATATGCATATGATTCAGAAACATTTCTGGGATCGGCTTTCAGAAAACGAGATCTGTAGAAAATTCTCAACTTTTATTAACTAAGAAATAGTCATTCTTAGCGAAAACGTTATCAGTAATTCAATTAAAAGGGACTAAGTTAAGCTGTATTGAAGATAAGAAATAATGACTAGGCCAGAAAGTAGTGGGTCAAAACGTTGTGGTATAGAAATGTTTATTTTTTTATCTTGGAGAAAGCATGTAAAAAAACAAAAATTCTAAGATTAGTCCACCTTCGTCTAACTTTAGGCAGCCTAAAACAGCGAAATTTTAGGTATTTTTTTTCGCTGATAGTTCCAAATGATCCATTCAATAGAAAACAAATATGGTATAGAATGAAATAGAATAATATTATTATAATATAATATACAATGGTAGAGAATAAAATTATTACAACATAATATAACGGTTAACGGACAAATTCAAAACTATTATAATATAAAATAAAATATAAAACTGTGATTTTTTTATATAATATATATAGACCAAAACTGAGGTAGGGTACTTATTTAATGTGCCTGTAGATTCTTGGTATGTACTTTAAGAGACAGGCATAATGAAATTGAATGTTTAATGCGTCAAATTCTACTGATTATTGAATTTTTAAATGAAGTCATCTCGGAATGCCCAGTAGATACATTTTGAATTTCACAAGTGATTTGGATGTTAGGTATATTGTATGTATTACCTCTTTGGTAGAAAAAAAACCCAACTTTTTGACATTCTCCTTCTTTCGCATATTCTGGAAAACCAATAGAAAAAATTCCCCATTTTTCAGTTATTTATCTCTACACAGTTATGTTCCATAGGAAGTTGTGCAGTTTGGACAAATGGTATCTGTTTCCGAAACCAATTGTAGCACTCACTTTCTCTCGACCGCAATCAGATGGTTCACTTCCCTTGTACTAACGCATGGTATCGGGGAGTGAGGTTAATTGTGTTCAAACCTATATTATAAAGCATAATAAAATATTACATATATTTTTAAAAAATCCGGAATCCGACTTAATTATGTTTGTTTTGTTGTTTGTCACCCCTCTCTTTTCCCAAGCATTTTCCAAAATAAAATTGCAAAACAGGATACGAACATTCCAAAAGAAGGGACAGATGTGAAGTATAAAATAAACGAGCCTGCCATTTATATGGTAAACTCATTCGAGCTGAAAAGGTTCTCGGGCGTTTTCAGCCACTCTGAATACATTGTCTTGAGTAACGTGACGAAACCGTCCTTCAAGAGTAGTACCAACCTCACTTCTTAACTTTTACCGACACTTCAAGAATTCAACCGAGAAGTTCAATTTGGGCTAGAAATACCATACTTAAAAAAAAACATCTTTTAATAAACTTTGATTTCATATATATGAAATTTAAGTTTGTATTGTGATTGGTCTACAATTGAAATGCCAAAGTTTGGTCTGCCAAATTGATTTGGAGAACATTTTTTTTTTAAATATACCGCATGAAGCGGAGTAATTTGTCCTAGATATCGCTCAACCCCCATGTCATTCCTCCGGTTAAGGGTACCAACATGATAGAGGCTGGATCTCCAGAGCGCACATGTTCCATCGTTAAACAAATTACCAGCTACAGCCGGTTTTGAACCCGGGACGTTCGACATTGGGATTATACCACTGACCTACCCGGTCAGTGGTATAATCCCACAACTTCTTTTAAATGATATATTAAAATGATATAACTATATTACAATAAACCAATATATTTATATCTTCTCTTCAGAATAAAGCAAAGTTTACAAAAATAAAATATTTACAAATAATAAAAATAGAATAAACATTAACAAATTAAAATAATGCTTAAATGTTTACAAAAGTAAAATAACGTTACCACAACATTACCAATTAAACTAATATTACAGTCTGTTTTAAATAGATACAAACATCATAGCATTTTTTCAGTTCATTGAAATAATTTGAATATTTATTATTTTTTTAAATGTTTTTAAATATAAGATATTTTTATGAAAGAACTTAGAAGATTTACTGATGAGGAGTGTCTAGACAGAGAGAGATTTAGGAGCCGACCCAAAAATATCAGGGTCCTTGTGGAAGAGAGAACGAAACATGGCATGGCATAGATGGGTGGAGGAGAAGAAAAATAAACAAAAAAACATGTTGTCAGCGTGGTCCTTTGATGGAGAATTAAACAAATCAATTAAACAAGCATTGTAATACAATAGTTAACAATAAAAACGCTATAGAAACATTCTTTTTAATTCTGAGGGACATTCAATGTTTGTAAACTATTACATTTTTTTAAAGATTCACTGGCTTAAGGATCTTCAGAAGTGTTCTTACTATGAAAATTTAAATAGTTAAATGAGAAGAACCATCCAAAACATAACGGTTACTTAAAAATAACAGCTTCACCAAAACAGCGGATGAACTAACTATAGTCCTTAAAGAAATAGTTCAAAGTATTCGGTTCTTAAAATATGAGATACCCAAAAGAGCTATTCAACAGAAACAAACATACCCCCCCCCCCAACCTTAATAACAGCCTTCCTTATACCGACATGTATATCCATCTTTATATAAATAATTAACAAATTTTAAGTCGACAGATCAGTAAAAAATATTATATTATATATTTACATCTGACGTGAAATACTAGTATTATAAAGATGTTTAAATTACAAGATGGTAAAGATGTTTTGATAGACAAGCGTAGATGTTATCATATAAATTTACATAAAACATAATTTATATCAACAAAAATGTATTCCACTTATTATAAAAAGGGGTATAGAATTTAAATTATTAATTAAATATGCCATCCTTCAGTTTTTGAAATTATTTATTATGAGGTAAAACCACATAACTTTATAGCTTTACTTTAACATAAATTTATTTTCAAGATATATTGCCCTTGCATGTCTTGTTAACAAGCTATCAACCCAATTACAGAGGCTATATCTAGGTTAAGGTTTGGTGTAACCTGTTCAAGATTAAAGTTTTATCATAATTTGATATGTAACCAGACGACCTTCGGCGACATATTTAAAGATAATGTTGGTATGTTCATCTTAGATTTGAGATTTTCTTCAAATGTTTTACTATTTATTTCAGTATTTTATGACTATTTATTCTGATTTTACTAAATAACAGTAAACAAATGTCAGCCAAATGGTTCAGCATTGTTTCCTCGCTATTTCTATTTATCAGACGTGTCTTACTCCGTAGATTCCTACCTCCTACATACTTTCTCATTATCCAATCATATCTCTCCAACATGTCATTCAAAGTAAACCACAATAATGTATTTTCATCACTCTTTCCTCAAGACTTATATACATGACAATCATTAGACCCATCTGGACTTACGGAGTAGAGCTTTGGTGCTCTACTAAGCCATCGAATTCCTCTCATATTCAATCCTTACAATCCCAAATGCTACATAAAATCCTCAAAGCTCCTAACTTTGTTACGAACAAAGTAATCCATAATGACCTTAGTATCCCATTTGTTGCTGATTTGGCCCGAATCCGATATGAATCTTTTCATGACAAACTTTATTCCCACTCAAACCCACTACTTTCAAACACGGCAACCGCTTCAATTCCTGATAACCCTCCGAGATGTCTGAAAAGAAGATGGCTTCGTGATCTACTAGGTTGAACTTGCTATTTGAGTACTACCATTGGGTAGTTTTTCTACTTGCCTTTATCTTGAGTCATTATTCATCTTACATTATATTTACTTGATGTATTCTATTATACAGTGGTAAATTTCAATAAATAACTTTTTTTTTAAAGATGTGCCTTACAAAAATGTGCAGAGTGATCGGGCCAAGATGATGGAATTGCATATTTAATCAAATTTTCAAAAATCATGGCTATCCAAGCTAAAAACGCATTGAAAAAGCAAGATTTATAGAAATAATTGTATTTTAGATGGGATGGTCAAAATAACTTGACAACGTAAATCTAAACTGTTAGGCAATACTTGTTTACGGCCTACAAGTAAGAAAAATTTTCAATGAAGCATTGACCAGATGTGAAACTGGTACCTGTCATGAATATCAAGATTTGATAATTAAAATATAAACACTATTCCCTAATTGAAAACATTTTAAAAAAAATGTATTTATTGAAATTTACAACTGTATACTGAATACATCAAGTAAATATAATGAAAGATAAATCATGTCCCGAGATAAAGGCAAGTAGAGAAACTACCCAGTGGTAAATAAAAAGTTCAATTTTGAAGGTCACGAGGTCATCTTCTTTTCAGACGCCTCGGGGGATTGTCAGGAATTGAAGAGGTTGCGAGGTTTGACACTAGAGGGTTAGAGTGGAAATGAAGTTTGTAATGAAAAGATTGATATCGGATTAGGGCCAAATCAGCAACAAACGGGACTTAAGCTCATTGTGGATTACTTTGTTCGTAACAAAGTAAGGAGCATTGAGGATTTTATGAAGGATTTTGGATTGTAAGGATTGAATACGAGATAAATTCGATGGCTACACTAAGCCATCGAATTTCTCTCGTAGCTTATTGTAGCCCCAAAGCTCTAGATGAATTAATTGGGAGCTTAGAGCGTTTGTCTAGTAAATGTTGAAGTAGCATGAAACGGCGAGTTGTTTCTTGTCGTTTCAGTCTAGTATGAGGATTCCAAGTTAAGCGTTTGTCAAGGTTTAGTCCTAAGCACCACTGTTCTACAGGAATTAGTGGGATGTTATTAAACGATACCGGAGGACAGGAAGTCATTGGTTTACGATGGACAGTAAAGGTGGTTTGATAAGATTTGTAGGAATTTATTTTAATCCTCCAGTTTTGACATCAATTTTCAAGGTCAGTGATATGGGATTGAAGAGTACGGGATACTATAACTGGATCAGTCTTGACAGATAATTGACATATATCATCCGCATAAGTTGGATATAATAAGAGTTGGAATGTCAGCTGTATAAACTGTGTAGAGAATTGGACCGAGGATAATACCGAGAGGAACACCAGCAAATTGAGGAAAGAGGGATGAGTAGACATTATTATGATTTACTGCGAATGGTTGGAATGATTGGATATGTTGGAATGATTGGATATGAAAAAGATAGGATTGGATAATGAGAAAGTACGTAGGAGGTAGGAATTTACGGAATTTGTAAAGCAACCCGGGGTGCCAGACTCGGAAAGCCTGTTCAACATGAAGGAAGATCGCAGGGCAATACAATCCCCGTTCCAAAGCTAAGGAAACAACATCCACCACACGATGACATATATGAAAACATTAAAATAAAATTTAATTTAAAAAAAAAATACCAGGATACTATTTTTCCAAAATATTATTACTTTATATAGCCAATAGTTTCCGATAGATTATCGCTATTACTTGTTATAATTTTAAAGATTTTCATTATATGGTACATTATTGTAGCATACTTATATAATTATAATATTTCAAAGGATATGATTCAACATTTTATTGTGTGAAACATTTGGGGGTTACCTAACACAGTGAAACTTCCCTTACCGGATACTTTTCTGTAATAGACTGCCCACGCTAATGATAGTTTTATTTAGGTCACAGTCAAACATGTTAAGGTAAAATGTAAATGCATTTAAACCCGCCCACTTCCAAAGCGGAGACATTTTTTATTCCCATTGGTACTTAATCTATAACGACGGATATAGACTATCAAACGATATATAAAGAAAATAAAAAATAAAACCTTGCATGAAAAATCCCTACAAGCGTATAACTTCATAATTAAATGTTTAAATTAAAAAAAGGTTTATGTAGTGAAAAAAATATAAATAAAACAAACTGATTTTTGCGGAATGTACTTCATCATTTAAAGACATACATGTTAATTAAAACGTAAGCATAACGTGCTTTATCAACGTAGGTTTGGAGTTATTTACGCAATTAGAAGATAATTTTCTGTCTAATTACTGTAAAAATATTCCGTTACATATTTAGAATCTATACATCGTATTAAATTTGAAAAAAAGCTTTTTCCGTACAAATAATTCACTGATTTACATAATATAAACACTATTTCTTCTTCACTTTATCGAGAAAAAAAACAATTAATGGAAGCTGAAAGCAATATCAGGCAAGAGTGTGCCATCGGCATTCAATGTATGCTTGATATTAAAAGAACTTGAGGAAGAGATAAAAGATGAAAAATATAATACCAATATTCAAATCCAAAGTATGAATAAAATTTCAGTTGTACCTTTTTTTTTGTTCTTTTTTTCGATTTTTTTAATAGTTTATTTATTTTCGAATATTTTTGTTTAAGTAGTTTAGAGAATATAAGAGCATGAGATGCAGCCTAAGAAACTCCATCTTCTATCCTGAAGGTTCCTTTCACTTTCACCACTTGTTTTCTATTACCATTACTAAGAGTTTCTCTTATCCAGAGAACTGTCCATTAAAAAATATATAAAACAAAAAATAATTCATCAAAAAAACGCTATATAAGGCAAAAAACACATTATATATATAAGGCAAAAATACAAAACACCAAAGGCCTTAAATAAAATAAAAAAATTACGTCATACAAAAACAGGCCTTTATTTTGTTTCATTCAGAATTCTGCATACTTAATTATAAAACTGATGCACAGATAATACAAATGGTCCACTGCTTTATTTCGTAATTGTTATTTTTTTTCTTTAATCTCTATTTTACTTGCTTCATTACAATGGAACGTCAAAAAGAACGGTTTTATTTAAGAATCGAATATTCCCTTTATTGTTTGTAAAAATAGCAGTTTCTTTAAGAACGCGGGTTTGATAAAATCCTTTGCTATACAAGATTAAGAATAAACGTTGCCGGATTATGGAGGAATAGAATGGGGTGATATCTTGATTAATATGATTTATTGTTTCATTAACTTATACCTTTTATTAATTGTATTTAAATCTAGGACTTAGAAAATATATAAATAAAAGCATACTGTTAACTTTCAAACTAACCGACAGCTACTGAGGTCTATCAATTAAGGTTTATAACGAATCTGTAATTGGCGGGTCATACGGTCACCGTTAGGTTCTAGTTGCTCCTGACATGCCAACGATCGGACGTAAAAAAGTTTTCAATTTCAATATTTATTATTATTAAATTTAAATTTATATTGAAATACGTATGTTGTAATTTAAATTCATATAATCAACTAAGAAATTAGAAGTTTGGTACAATTTTATAAATCGTTTTTTGTAATTTTACTAGGCCATCTCTTATCAGAATACCGACTGTAAACGTCGGTCATATTGAGGTCAAGTAACCCTTAAGAGTGGGACGGATTATTACGCCGTCATGCCAACAATCCAGTAGGTTAATCAATAATTTTGAAAAAAAAAAAAAAAAATCAATCACCGGATTGGAGAAAATAGAGGCGTTCAGGATCAAAACCGGATAGGAAATTATTTTGTCTAACACGACACTTCTCCACCTTATTTCTCGCGACGTTAGTCAGGATCTGAACCTGTAGTTAGGTAGCATAAAGCATTGTTTAACTTAAATAGCGAAAATGTGAATTCAATTTTGGAAATTTTCAGTAATTGGTCTTGATCGTGAACGTCTCATCGCGAAATCAGTTATTTGAAGAGAATAAATCGGAAACTAAGATCCCTTTCCTAAGTAATGAATACTTAATTTCAGACGGATTCAATTAGTTATAGATTATGAGCTATTAAACACGGTTTATTGTCAGCTCAGTCTAACGAATTTGCTTGAAAGCCAATGTTATGGTTTTTACGCTATTACTATTTTCAATGCTAAGAACAAACCAATGGTCTTATATATGTCTAAATAAGTATAAAAAATTACCATTATACAGTACAAATCGAGAATTAATATCGGATATAATCATAAACCAATATAATATACAGTCATAAATCCAACAACCTGTTCAAATAAGCCACACTGCGTCAGCGGTAAACGGGGATAAAATGATTTGATGATGAAGATGATCTCTAAATCCTTTAAAAAGAGGATGGTAAATAATTTAAAATACTTGGGGTCTGATATTTACAAATATTTTTAATATTTATAATAATAGTACATGTATTTATTATTTACAAATATCATATATGTATATTTGTATTCTTTTTGGCAATATGGCTGGTGGATTGAATGGCAGCAGATACTAAACTGCGTTTTGTCCCAGGAAACAGATGCGGCATGAGATAGACCACACTGACGTGGAAGATAGACTAAGTTAGAATAGGATATTCGCGAAATTAAGTTGTAGTTTCGGGGGGAAAATGTTATAAATTGAAGGCACAACGCATTATAGCAGGCATGCCTTATCGATTTGTCGATACTAACGACGTTAAAACGTTAATGGAAAACAGAAATAGGAAAGCCATTGGCCGAATAATATTCCTCATAGCGGCAGGTGTTTTAAAAGCTTCATTTATGTTTATTAGTCTGCCATGTTCATGATGGAAATAAATCAAGTCAGCTTAATACAGCCATCTTTTTCCTTTACTTTAATCGTCAACTATCAATTCGTAACATTGATTCAAAGGCTTAAAGCAAGCATTTTACAGTAGTGCATCAAACCCATTTTAAACAGTATATAAATCAATCGATAACAAATATCAGGTTACACGGATACATAACCGGTTAAGAGCTCATTAAAATGCAGAACTATTAATTAGGAATAACTTGAACGCACGATTTATCATTCAAAATAAAATATATTAACAATCTGATATGGATAAATAATAAAATCAGTTATTCGACTGCCATTCTGAATCAAAATGGCGGATGATATATAAAACCTGCAATTTCAGAATATAATATAATTCTGAAATCATTAACCATTTATTCTTATTCGATCGCAAAAGATTATTAATAAATTTAATTGATAATCTATATAAAGGACCTGACTGAATAACATAAAATTATGCATTTGTACATAGCATTGTACTACATTGTATAAGATTACCTTAACTATCCATCACTAAAACAGGCGCACTGTATTTTAACGAATACTCAGTATGTATTAAATATGTAATAGGATTTAATTGTTTTAATCATTATAGATTACATTTGATTTCTTCTTTTTATATTTCGATATATCGTATTTTATTTTTTACTCCTTCTAAGCTATAGCCATGTTCAATTTACCCTTCCTATTTTCAACTCTTTTTATACTCAAATCTAACACATTTTATTTTATGGTTTTCTTATTTTACAATGACAATAGTTTAGAAAATGTTTATGCACGTTAATGTACTATCATTCAGAGTAAAACTATTCAATGAGGGTAGGGCGTAAGAAAAACTTATACATTTTTTAATCATAAAATTTAAAAATGGAATAATCAAAATAGGGTCAAATATTAACACAAATAGGCTACAACATACGAGTAAAATGAATCTGGTAATATTTCCAAATTTTTTATTTATAAAAACAACTGAACAATTTATGCCATAAGAATATCACAGTGAAGCTAAAGATTGTAATCGAATAGAAAATTAAACAAAAGGACAGAAGACTTGGAAACAAGAGAATAAAATATCAACGGCACGTGGTTAGGCCGAATCCCATAAGGTCGAATAAGGAGATATTTGGTTATATATACAAGAAAGCTAGAGTGGTTATGCTAAGCAGATGAAAGAAGAACTTAAAAAACTTGGATTAACTGATGATGGCTCCCTGGACAGAGAGATATTTAGGACCCGACTTAAAAACATCAGGTTCTTATGGAGGAAAGAACGAGCTATGGGCACGGGAATGGACGTAGGAGAGAATGAAGGGTTACTGGAGGAGAAGAAAGAATAAACGAAGAACGTGATATTTCCGTGGTCCTTTGTTGGCCGGTTCGCAAAAAAAACGAAAAAATAACAGCGAAAAAATGTTTAAATGATAATTATTAAGCCATCTATAATGAGTATTTAAACCTAGGTAATAAACTTCCACGTAAACCCGACATAAGTTTTGATTACCATTTCGAATTTCGTTCACCAAACCATGAGGTTGTACATTGTTATGTCTCCCCACCACAATTTTTTCTGAGTCAGCCATTATCAAAGCATTTAAAAGTCAAATTTTCCTAACACAAAGATGGCGTCAACACATTTTCCTTATAAATCTGAATAATTACTTTTTCATAACGGATGAAAACATTTTAAAAAAGAAATGGGATTCAAGGTAAAACCAAATCAGTCTAATGCACTATGTATTTTGTTTTAGAAATGAGAATATTTATTTTGAATAAGTGACTACCTTTTGTTTTTCTACTTTACATATATATTTGCATTATTTTGTCTAAAATATGTCAAACATGTCACTTTAATATATTATTATATAAGTTTACATTAAAAATAGTTAATACGCACCTAAAAACTTATACAACATCTATAATTTTGAAAATAAAAACATAATTTAATATTCAACTTTGATGAGATTAGGTATTGAAGAATCCTTGCTTGCAGTAGCACAATGAAATGCTGAGTCATGTTCTTCTCGTAGCTAGATTGTGTAAACGTCAATGAAGCAGACCAAATCATTAAAAATCTCGCAATGATAAATTATTATTTTTAATTATTTTATTTTATTAATCAATACCTTCTAGCCAACAAATTGGGGATATACTTCTGGTCTTTATTAATCCATAAAATATACCTCCTATGATGAAGCTTTATGATACGATATAAGTTAAGTATAATTTGGCTGTTCACCGGGTTTTGAACAGAGAAAAATAGTAATAAAATTTGGTAATGGCATGTTATGTATAGTTTTCCTGTGTGTTTTAAAGTGGCTTATTCAGCATTTGTAGACAAAAAGTTGAAAACAAACATTAAAATTAATAACCAGAGAACCACATTATGATGGCATAAAATTTGTCATCTTTCCCAATTTTAAAAATATCTTTTATGATTGTATTTTATTAGGAATCTATCCAGTTACACGATTATTATTATTTTGTTGTTTAATTAAGAAAATAATAGATTTTTTTCCTGACGATTGGTTCTAAGATTATAGAGTAAATAAAAAATTAATTTTCCGTGGCTATTGTTGCTGTTTTACTAGTTTTTTATTTCGTTACCTGAAATGTTGTTAATTTTTATGTATGAGGTATTTATTGATTTGTATCGATTGATGATTTGAAGTATACTCATAAAAAAACAATAAATATTGAACTTTCTTGAATGATGTATCTGCTATACTATTCTTTTCAGGACTAGTTGTATTGTGTAGACTTAGCCCTGTACGTATGTTGTCTTACTTTTTTGTCCTAAAGATACCTGAATTAGTGTTAAATTTACTGGTTACTTATGTAGGAAGTTTCAGGCTGAAAATAAATATATTTTATCTTTTTTTTATTAATATCTATTTAAACTGATCGCTTTTACATTATTTAGGTACACACGAGTATTGCCTTACATAATGTTTTATCGTTGAAAATATACCATCAATTTCGAACCGGTAAAATCCAGGCAGTTAGAAAAACATACCTAAGTTAATTACTGGGAGGAAATAAGCAGTATCCTTGGGAAAGGGAAAAGAAACAAAATAACAAAAAGTTAATTTTGCAATTACTAGATAATTTTCTTTGACGGGACATGAGGGGGTTTTAGGAGCCTATTAACTAGGAAGGTCAAAGTATGCTAAAGACTTTAATGCCCATATCATTGCTAATAGTCTAAGTCATCTTGATAATAGGCTTGCAGGATAATTATCCTTAATCATCGAGGATAATTAAAATACAATATTAACAACTGTAAAAAATTACAGAAAATAATCAGAGAGTAAGGTCGGGAAAAAAATAATTAAAATAGGATTTCAAATAAAAAAAGAGGACCAATGAAAAAAAACAACTAATTATTCATTCATGGAATATCCTTCCAAGTGAAGGAACTGCTAGAATTGAGAGATAGCTTCAAACTATTTTTAGTTATACCAGATTAATTAATTAATAAATATATTAATATGTATACTCTACTAATGCAAAAAGAGATCCAATGCAAGACATAGGTCTAAAATTTTCTGCTATGCAGCAGCACCTTCAATTAATAGTGCAAAAAATATGTAACTTCTGATTGGTACGATAAGAGGGGCAATGAGTATGAAAAGATTTTTAAAAAATAATAATATAAAAAAAGGAATTTCAAGTCTCAAATCTTTGACGTGAAAAGACAATCGAAAAAATTCCTGTTTTGCAAAATCCATATAATTGCAGGAAATATACGTAAATAATTTAAAACTAAATGCAAAGGATTCATGAGGAGCGTAGAATGTATTAGCCATGTTATTCCTGAACGATATAATAGTGTTTCATTTGTTTTATGACTGAAGTTGAAAATATTGAGGCCTAACCAATAAAACTCTCATTTCTTATGACTACCAAATACAATCAAGTAATGATTTTCGCCTCAAAATACTTCGGAGAAGTACTATATATATAAAGTGATGTTATATATAATATATATATATATATTAGCGAGGAGATAGTTGACTGAAATATCTGAGTAAGGAAAGGAATTTTCCGCACACCTTTTTCTCCTATTAGCTCTTTGGCATCCATCATACGTTATTATTTAAGAGTTCATTATTATTTAACATCACTATTCTATTATTTTATATTCTATCTCCATTCTCAAACCATATTTTTACTTACATTTCTACACGTTCCTTGTATATTTACATCATATTTTATATTTATACCACCTCATTCTATTTGTATACATATTAAAACTTCGCTTGCTTATATTTTCTACTTTTTATGTTCATTTTACTTTTCTACCTGTTATACTCCAGATTTCTATCTTTACTTTCTACTTTTCTTTTTCTGGTATTTACTCTTTGACATCATTTTTGTTACATTTTCTTTCATTTTACTTATGTAAACTCTCTAGGAGATCTAGGATCTATTATCATACATTTAATATTTTATCTATATTCTACTAGCTTTTCCATAATTGTACATCTCACCTCTGATGTTTATACTTTTTCTTTTTGTAAACTTTCTGTTTACTTCTTTTATCTTTGTAATTTTTACATCACCACCTTTCTGTACATTTACTCTGTAATATTTGTATTCATATATACCCCTCACTTTTTTGTTCTAATTTTCTAATGTTTTTTACTACTTGCCTTTTGTTTGTTTTCTTTCTTAGCCCTGAAGATTTGTGGTCGAAACGTCGGCACAAAATTAAATAAGTACCCACTTATTTAGTGTTTAATTTGACTGCACCCCCAACTATTTCCTTCATTACATATATATATATATATATATATACTGTATATACCCTACTATAAAAATCTTACTGAGATATTTGTATTCATATATTATTAAAAAAATAAACATTTTTCAGGTTTTTTTCTTTTTCATTAGATCATCTATTAAGTGATGGACATTATAGTTATTATGATTTTTCGAATTCTTATTGAAGTTGACAAAATTATTATCAATAAAAAAATATAGAACTATAAACTTCTAGGAAGCGGCGATCGTATCTACTTAAAAGCCAAATGTATTCATGACCTGCGTGCAAGTATTGTATAGACATGGAATACTAAGTATCAGGCAAGAAGAGATACTCCAGTATTTCCTTATTCCAATCAAAAATTCCCCCAAAAAATAATTATTTTCATTAAATAATCAGCTTCTTCCAATCCGCTTTTACATTAAATAAAACTATGAATAACATTATGGTGTTAGCATAAATAAATAAAAAGTATAAAGCATTTTTAAAATATAATTAAATATGCAATAAAATAAAATAAAAGTCTGCAATGCATTGAAATTATATTTAAAAAATGTTTAAATAGATAAAATCGAATAAATAATTATAATTCCTTCCTTTCGACTACTATTAAATTTACCGATAAATTCAATTGTTTCCCAAGGTTATTAACGAATATATGAATACAATTAATTTAAATAAAATTATTTTAAAACAAATTAAATTATCAACCGTTGAGAAAAATGTTCATTTGAACAATTAAAAAAAAAAGTTTCAAGGTTAAAATTAAAAATGTGAAGACTTTTGTAACTTTAAGATTTCATACAAACGAGAATAGTTACTGTGACCAACGTAGCCCATCTGAGAACGTTTGTAATACATTACTCCACTCTAACCCAATTTGTTGTATAACACATCCTCTCTCTTCGAAAGTGGAATTATTTATTGTTTAGTTACAAATAAAATATTTAAACAGCACGAAATAATAGAATATTGATTTCTAGAACCAAACCTTGAGTCCTTGCTATTCAGCTGTCATGGTGTAAGCAAATGACTGTGCAAGGATACTCAGTGAAGGAGAATATTAAGCAACAATGAGGCGTACCTTATGTCGTTATTAACATTAATTATTGTAATAATCTGTTTATTTTTATCACCATGGAAAATTTTATCACCTACAATTATGGACACTGGAGAGAGATTTGGTGAGCGCGCATTAATTCAGTTAGGATAATTTCTATTATTTTATCATATTCTAGATTAGCGTTCACTAGAACATGGACAAGGCTATATTTACTAGGGATCTTTAAATTATTAGATAGGAATCAAGGAGGACCAATCGCTACAAGAACAATAAATTAATTTCGAACCCAAGGTCCCGACAACTTGAGGTTAATAGCAATCGTTGTTATTGTAACCTTGGTTTGGGAGATTTTAATTAAGTAAGCCTGAGCTGTTTATGATCATTATTGTTGTTGATGTAGCAGATGTTTTGGCATTTTTTTCTCATCTCCATATGTAAAACCTTATCATTAACATCATTCAAACATAAACTATTCCTCTTCCTTCTCAACTGTCATCTTTCCTAAATAAGTAAGAGTGGATCGGAATGTATAAATGGTAAAGCACTGAGTTGCCGTGGCAAAGGTCCTGGGTTAAATTTTGGCTAGAGAAAATTTTATTTAAACTGTTAACCACGGGGAATGATCCTTTGGGATCTGGAACACTCCAGGGGATCACCCAGCCTCTATAAAGTGGGTTCCCAAAATAGGAAGAAAACTTGGCGGTTGAGAGTGAACAAGGACAAATCAGCTCCCTGCAAAACCGTTGTGCAAAAAAACAGTACAGCCTCTACCACTAACTGAACCCAAGACTTATCATGAGTTCTGGTGAGAAGGTTATTATATAAATGTAGGAGAGTTTGAGTTGTTTCTGTGTATGTTTTATTTAATATTAATAAATAAGCGTGTATAGTTTTGTTATATTTTAGAAATATTCTTATTCTTGACTTTGATTTGTTTTTAATGGTCAGGTCCTTAACACTCACACGAGTAATAAAAGACTCATGTAATATTGATTATATCTTTTAGTAAATGCTGTTTATTCATAATTAAAATTTATCAGCATGAGAAGATAAAAAAAACTTAATAATCTTGAAAATAGAAATAGAATATCGTTGGAATAATTTATAACTGATTATCATACAGAGTTATTTTTACCACGGTATTGAAAGTTGTATCTATTACCTACAAGATACGAGGAACAATCAGTTTGAACTTTGGTATTCTTTAGTCATAAGTCGAACCGTCATAAAATATAGAACATAATAAGTATACAACTTATGTCGGTATCTGTTCCGCAAATTGTTGCTTCGAGTTTTAACTGTTTATTCGTTTACATTTTAAATATAGTCAGGCGCCCAGGATTACTTTACAAAATCAGCCAATTCCTACCTCCAACATATTTTCTCATTATTCAATCCTATATCACTAACAGATCGTTCAAAGTAAATCACAATAATGTATTTTCATCCCGCTTTTCTCAATCTGCAGATGTTTCCCAAGGATGTATCCTCAGCCCAATCCTCTACACAGTTTACACTGCTGACATCCCAACTCATCCCAATACTATCCTTACCACTTATGCGGATGATACATGTCAATTATCTGTCAACAATGATCCAGTTATAGCATCCCGTACTCTTCAATCCCATTTTATTGACTTTGAAAATTTGTGTCAAAACTTGAGGATTAAAATAAATTCCCACAAATCTCATCAAACCCCCTTTACCCTCCGTCGTAAACCAACGACTTCCTGCCCTCCTGTATCGTTTAATAACATCCCACTGATTCCTGTAGAACAGTGGTGCTTAGGACTACAGCTTGACAAACGCTTAACTTGGAATCCTCATACTAGACTGAAACGACAAGAAACAGCTCGCCGTTTCATGCTACTTCAACATTTACTAGACAAACACTCTAAGCTCCCAATTAATTATAAAAGACTCATATACATGACAATCATTAGATCCATCTGGACTTACGGAATAGAGCTTTGGGGCTCCTTATAAGCCATCGAATTACTCTCGTATTCAATCCTTAGAATTACTCTCGTATTCAATCCTTAGAATTACTCTCGTATTCAATCCTTACAATCCAAAATCTTTCGTAAAATCCTCAATCCTTCTTACTTTGTTACGAACAAAGTAATCCACAATGAACTTAAGCCGCGTTTGTTGCTGATTTGGCCCGAATCCGATATAAATCTTTTCAAGTTCATTCCCACTAAAACCCTCTACTTTCAAACCTAGCTTCCTCTTCAATTCCTGATAACCCTCCGAGGTGCCTGAAAAGACGATGGCCTCGTGATCTTCTAAGTTGAACTTGCTATTTGACTACCATTGGGTAGTTTCTCTACTTGCCTGTATGTAGTGTCATTATTCATCTTTCATTTTTCATCTTATATTTACTGGATGTATACTATTATACAGTTGTAAATTTCAATAAATAACTATAAAAAAAACATTTTAAATATTTTCCAAAAATGCAAGTTATCATGAGCATTAGTGTGGAAAAGAGAATGTAATTATGGGAAATTTGTAAACTCCGGCAATCACTTCATCAAGAAAAGAACATATATCATCTATAATTATAAATGTTAGTTGAAACTTTTATTTCTTGATGAAATGATTACCGAAATCTTCTCGTTACCCATAATGTAAGCATCTTATCCATACTAAAGCTCACGATAACGTATATTTTTGGAAAATATTAAAAATGAAACAAAAAAATATTAAAACCTGTTGTAACGAAGTAACAACGTGTGGAACAGACACCAAAATTTCAGAATTGGAACCAAGGGGGCTAAGACAAATTCTATTGATTCAAAACTAGAAAGACTATGTCATCTGAAAATCAGATAAGTTGCAATGACTTTCAATCTCATGTTTCAACAATGAGCGATCGCTACAACTAATGAATAAGGCCTTAGTTTAGATCAATATTTCAACTATGGAACATGGCACGAATGGAACATAAATATATAAAAATACAATAAGAAAACTTCTAAAGAAGCATATACGAAATAAATAAAATGTTTACTAATACACGAGTCTTAACAGAATAACAGAACTGAGTAAGTTTTGTTGGTTTGTTAAATGTAGAAGCGAAAACACAATTTCACAAGTTACTATATTCTTCAAGTTATTTTATGATCATTTTCGTAATTTTATATTATTATTATTATTTTTCATTCTCACGGAACAAACGACTGACCTACAACACCACAAAAAGACCTAATTATTTAGACATGTATAGAAAAAATGTGAGGATCAGCAAAAGTACGTTCATACATTCACAACACATATACAAAAACACAATCCAAAATTCCAAACAAAATTCTTAATCATCCTTGGTTTATTCCGAATAACACTATACACACTGACATGAACATTCCCACTGTGTAATCATATATTCACACCAAATAAACAACATTCCATTCGTCAAAAAATCACCAAAATTCTCTTGTTCTTTCTCTTTCCTACTCTCTGTTACCTGTACTTGATACGAGATGATTAAAAAGGACAATGGCCTAGAAACTGGTTCAGAAAACATCAATAAGTTAAAAAATTCATATTCCTGCAAATCGAGGAGAAAAAAAGAAGCATTGGGATCAAATATGCCTGGTGCTATTAAATAATGGGCAGGTGGAAGTGTATCATAAAAGAAAATAAATAAAAAATAGTTTATATTATTCATGCTTATAATTTTATCGTCAAGTTCAATAAATTATTATTAGATTCTTATATATTAAGTAGAAAATAGTTGCCTTTATAATTCTAATATTGGATTAAATTTGTCACTGGTTGCAATCAAAGATTACACAAAATAAGTAAGACTTATTTTATTTTGCCAACGTTTCAGCCTAAGATGTAGGTCATCTCCAGGGCTTGGAAAAGAAACAGAAAATAACTGTATAAAACATCCTTATATAATATTGATTGATTCTTCAACCGATTCCGTGTACCATTAATATAATTCTTAGGGAACCAATACATACCAAATTTATAATTCCCAAATGAAGTTTCTTTTTTCTATTTCTACATCTTTAATCCTTTAAAACATACATTGTGTAAAATAATGAATTTAGACATCTTAACTGCAATGTAATGAAATCAGACCGAAAAGGGCATATCAAACGTAAATACAATATCATTGCTGAAAACAGTGAGGAAGTGGGGCAAGAAATACATTAAAATAAAACATAGGAGGTTTATAGTTAAATATTTTAAGAGAAAATAAGGTAATGAAGGCAGGAAATGCTTTTTATCTTGCGGTTTCATTACTTATCTACGCCATTTGTCCTGAAACTTGGAAATTAGTATTTATAAAACTGTAATCCTTCCAACTGGTATGTATGGGTGCGAAACCTGGCAGCTAACTTTAGAAGAATAAGAATTTTTAACAGAATGGGAATAAAACGTATTGCGTAGTCTTTTTTTCTACGGAGTCGACTGGAGAAAATAGGGGATTACACAACGTGGAGTTGCAGAGCCTGCACCAGATGGAAATAATTGAAGTTATATAATTGTGAAGATAAAGAAAAGGTTTTTAAAGTTGTTTGGCTCATTAACGAACGAATCCCTAAAAAGTTAATAAGCTCTATCAGAATAAGAGATATAAAACGAAATGTATGCACTTAGCGAGCCTGATACAGCCAGGATGGCCCAGTTGGTTGAGTCCCAGACTAGCGATCTGGAAGACCCGGGTTCGAGTCCCGGTCCTGGACATGCCTTTTCTTTTCAAATAAAAATATTTAAACATTAGTAACAAATACAATAAAATAAATTATAATGACGTAAGTCAACTAGATCCAAATTAAAATAATGTTCAAAGAACATTCTTCCCCTCGTATACTTCGCAAAATGCGAGAACTCGAGGACTTAGAATCAGTGAAAAGAAAGGATATGACCATGGCCGGGGAGCGAGCCTGATACAGCCAGGATGGCTCAGTTGGTAGAGTCCCGGTCCAGGACATATCTTTTCTTTTCAAATAAAAATATTTAAATATTAGTAACAAATAAAATAAAATAAATTGAAATGTATGCACTATGAACTTGTCATCTTTTTACGGTGCTCGTAAGGTGAGTTAGGCTTTAATCTGGTACACATTCGAATATTTTAGGTCCTCGGTTACCTAAAATAAAATTGTTCAATATGGGATCCTCTAATTTCAGGAAAGTTTCCAGGTTCCGTCATAATTCAGCTTTCTCGCCAGACATCACACGCTGTCTCAGTACCGGCCTTTACATAATACTGATATTACTTCTAAGAAGAAATTCAACCAAGACCAAAAAACAAAAACAAAAAAAGCTTTCTAGTCGCTCTTAGAATTTTTTACCCGATTAAATAATATAATGATAATCATGGAATGATTAAAACTAATTAAGGCAGCTACAATTTTTAACAATCAATAAAACATGCTCATTGACAGTTTGTTACTGGTCAGCGTGCCCGCAGGCATGAAAGTGAATCAGAAAAAACAACAACACGATAAACGAAACTCGAGCGTTGATTTACACAGGATCAAATGTCCCAGGAGGTTAAGAGATCTTTTTGGTGGTCTGTTTAATTTCATTCCAAGGTTAATCATTCCGTAGGAACATATGACATTTAAACTTTTTTTTTTGTACGGTATCGTAATTTAGTATTTGTATTTAAGAACAAATAAAGCAATTAAAGGGCGATTAAAAAAAGATTAATACTAAAATTATACAAAACAGCTATGAGTTCCATATAAAAACTTCTTCAAAAAAAGCACTATTCCAAAGTTTTGAACCACAAGGTTATTTTTAAAATTACAATAATAGTATCGAACTGTTTACACATTTGTACGATTTTATAATATTTTTTTTTTAATAATAATTATTATTTTTGCGAACCGACCACGCAGATGTCATATTTTCAGCTTTTTCTTTCTTTCTTTTCCTCCAATAATCATTCTACATTCTCTCTCAATGTTACTTTCTTTTCTCCTCCATCCACCAGCCACATGCTCCTTACTCTCTTCCCCATGAACCCTAATGTTTTTTATGCGGGTCCTAAATCTCTCTCTATCCAGGCAGTAGTACCAAGTATTTTTAGTTTTATGGTATTTAAATTAAAAAACACTTTTCCTTTTACACATTTCGTATATATTTTAGGTAGACTGGTAAGCCGGGATAGTTGGCTGGAAGAATCGAGCAGCAAGAGTTGGTTGTACGTATTTTTAACTTTTTATCTGAACTGGATCGAGGTTAAATTGTAAATATTTTAGAGAAAGGAATATATAAATTTAAAAAAATACAACATATTATATTGCTATATAAATATTATTCATATTATGGAGTACTACTCAATGTAAAAATGTATAGTGTACATTCCGATTTCTCTACTAACCATTTTAAATAATAACAATCATTTTTGACACCTTAATTGGCCAATTAGCTAAACCATAAAACAAAAAAAAAAAGATCACTGAGACCTTCAAACAAAGCGTATTTTACATCCTTACATGAAGGCTGGCGAAACAGCAAGTCATGTACGAATGTCTTTTCCTTCATCGATTTGTTCTACAATAACATTTATTTAAAATAAATAGCACAGCTAATTACAGTTATATTTAACTCTTAATGGCTTAATTAATAATATTATCAATTAATTCCATACATCGATAAAAATGAGATTGATAATGTTGGGCTTAAGCGTAAACATGTATAGCGCATTAGATTGAAAAATATATGAAAAGTGTTTTTGTAAATAGTTAAAACAAACATCATCTGATCCCCTTTGCAGGTATTTCTTGAATAGTTAACTTTCCTTCAAAAAATACGAGAGAAAATAATAAAAATTGATACGGAAACAGGTAACGGCACATAATATACCATTTTATTACTTCTAGCAGTGTAATATAAAAAATAAAATTACTCAAAAGGGAAATGATAGAGATCATTGGCCTTTCGGGTAAAAAAAAACAAACTAGACGAAGCAAAAATGCCTTGTATGAACTAAATTTAATTCCTGCCTAGGAAGGTTACATAGCGAGGTTAAGGTTTTAACATTTTTTTTTAACGGTTTTTACCGTTTAAGGTAATTAAACTTCTAATGAATGGATATTTTTTATTGAAATTATAACACATCGTGAATATTTATAAACAATTAGTCGAGTTTACTTCATAATTAAAATAATATTATCAATAGTATAGGATGTGACCTAGGCAGGCGGAGATATCAAAAGAATAAATATCCACTACCAGAAATTAATGAAACAGAAATTTTCATATTCCTATAAATATTATAAATAATGTTAAATAAGGATTATGGTTAAGGAATAGTAATGTTATAAATAAATAAATAATAAACTGAATCGAAATAACAATGTATTGGCGATTGTAATAACTGATAATAATTAGTTCTTATCAAATACCGAAAAAAAATTGTGTTACTAAATATAGGTTTTTAATTGAGGGGAAACAAAACAATTATAACCAGTAATATACAAATTCTGCATGTTCAAGATGTTTGTATTTCTTGTTAGTTGAGTAGTTATTGCCAAAACTAGACAAATAATTAGGATAAATACAACAAAAGATGCGGATTGCATAAGTTAAATAAAAACCTGGGCTATAATATATGTGACCTAAATACTATTCAATAATGCAAATAAATAAACATTCTTATTTCTGCTAACTATCGCTCATTGTTTATCGTCAGTTTCAGGAAAGGACGCCTTGAATCTCCACCAATCATCAAAAGAGTGAAAAAATGAAGAAGATAATTAAATTGCATAAATAAGTACAACGTACTTTATTTTGTGCCAGCGTTTCGACCTTATTTTCAGGCCTTAATCAGCTTTGATAATAAAAACAAAACAGAATTACAATAGAAAAGAAAATGTAGCAATTTTATAGATACAAATAGGGGGGAAATATTGAAATACAGTGAACAAAAGGTTAAATTATAAAATAATTAAATGAGAAAATAAAAAATAAATATTCCAACAGAATCTATGAAGATAATAATAAAACATAGTAAAATTACGTGAGGAATAATTGTTACATCTATATAATAAAGTCATGCTTTTGGTAAAAATCAAAATGAGTTTTTGATAAATTAATATGTAGTTATGATAGAGCTATATACACAATTAAAATAATACAAAACGATTTAAATATATGGATGTAAGGAGGTAAAAAAGTATAAAAAAACAGAAGATACTAGAAAAATGTAGAAGTCTAAGTACAACTAAACAAATATCTTTTTTATTTTAAATAAAACTATTATAGGATCTAAAAAAGTTTAATTTTGCCAACTTGATCATTTACATTTCCAAATGAGAACATGAAACGTTTTTCATTTTGTAACATTTTTTGAATAATTTTAAGTGTATGCTATATTTTATTTTAATTTTTATCGTATATTAGCTATATGCAGTATATTTTGCTAAATTTAATCAGTACGGGGGGGGGGGGGGTTCTCTAAAATAAAAGAAAAATTAGAGGATACTATTCTTGTCCTCAGAAACAATGTGAGTGGTTTTAAACTTTATAGAATTCAGAATATTTTTATATTAAATACACTAACTATACAATATACTAATTGTACATAATGAGATAATTAATAGTTAACAAGAACGGAAATAAAAGCGATTCCTGATTCGCTAACCGGCCTGTTTCCAGTTTTGTAGATACTATCGGACGTGAATTTCCCTAGTTTTTATTAAATTTTTCAGCCGGATATAAAACAAAGAAAAAAAATCTAGCAGGCTAGCTATCATTTACAAGGAGAGCGGGTAGGAGAAGGAGTATGTGACGGGAACAGAGCGTAACGCGGAACTGATAACAGGCTTCTCGTCGGAGGTCATGCTCAAGTCTTCATCATGAATCTAAATTTCCGTAGATACATGATACATTGGGACATGTATATATAAATTAATACCTTAATAACAAGTAATGCCGACCAAACACATTCTACATAACGTAGTGCTTCCATCAATCATAATGTGACTTAAAATATACAAATACTTTCTTTTTCAGATATAAAACTGAAAAAACCTGTACTTATAACAACCCATTGATAGCTTAACCATTCATACACTTCACCAAATATTACAATATTAGCACTTTATATCATAGCATTAGTATATATAATAATATGATATTGTAATTATTATACCTATAAATGGATATGGAATAATATTGTATTGAAGTATGCAAATGAACAAAATTAATGAATAGAAATAAAGTAAATATATAAATTATGATAATAATAATATTTTTAAAAACCTGTACCACTACAGCCCATGAAGGGTGTTGGGTGCAGTACATGTTAGAGACTCTACTGTTTCTTGGGCAACGGTTGTTGAATGAGGTGATTTGTCCTAGATCACGCTCAACCGCCAGATTTGTTTACTATTTTGGATAACCACTTTATAAAGAATGGGTGAGCCCCAGGAGGTTCCTATATCCTATATCCCCCCGGATGTTAACAGATTAAATACAAGTCTGCAAATCAGCGTGATTTTAACGCAGAAAGTCCTCAGCGTATATAATAACATATAACTTGTATATAATAACATATAACTCGTATATAATAACATATAACTCGAATATAATAACGTATAACTCGTATATAATAACGTATAACTCGTATATAATACAGGCATTGTATTTGTTTCACCTTCTTTATTTTTGTTTCTTTAATTCCTCCCAAACCCACATTTCCAACGATTTCTAGTAAAGTATTAATGACAACTACACTAAACATTGTAAACCGTGTACAGCAAAATAAACCGAATTAGTTATTTATCGATCTACAATTATATTTCAGCGTCGAGGATATCATTAACTAAAAATTATAATTATTTGGCGAGCCGATTTTGCAAGATATCTTTCGCAACTAAAACGCCTTTTCAAAGTTAAAGCAATTATTGCCTGTAAAAATAGAAATCAGTAATTATCAATCACTAGCCAGTTAAAAAAATATTAGTAACTATTACTAATTAGTTAATTAACAATAAAATCTATATCAAGTAGAATAAATATAATTAATTTTTATTTTTCAGACCGGACTTTACGAGAAAAAAAAATAATACATTATAGAACAAATATAATCAGAATCAATGTAATAATAATAATAACAAGCTTTGGCGAACCCGAAGGTTCGATGACGATACCACCAACCTCTCCTTACAAACTTCTAACTAAATTGATAGAAAATATATACTATTTTTAAAAAATTAAATAAAATCATTCATAAAAATACCACAGTAATTATTTAGATATTTGCTTGATTGTTACCTATGATAATCGGACTTATTAAATACACAATGAGATATCTGTATCTAGTAAGTCATTGTCCAAAACTTTGAGTGATCTGAACATAAAGGGTATTTAAATTAATCAAAAAGAAAAGTGAAAATACGTGATAAAATACACATCACTTTTTGTAAAGTGAAAAATAACGTTAGCCTAAGGGCAATAAGAGCCAATGTTAATTGGCTTAATTATATAACTATATATGTGATTTATTTATAACATCCTCTCCTTCCATTCACATATGGTCAATACATTCGAACGAATGTATTTACAGCTGTTTGAATTTTGAACAAGTTGAAATTTGGATGTAAATTTACCCTTACTTCTAAGGTATATAATAACAGCTATACAATATATATACACATAAAAAAATGTATGAATATACACACACTTTATTGATAAAAGCGAGATAAACGGTATAATTACATACGTTTTATTAATTCTTCATACAACAAGCTTCATGAAAAACTTACCTGAAACAAAAAAAAAATGAAAATTAATAGTCTGAAATGTAATTGAAAATAGATAAATATAATAAACCTAGTCAGTTATAATATACATGTATAATGTGTGACTATGATTGAATAAGATTTTGATTAACATTTTTAAAGAACCTTATGTAAGCAATATTATATATATATATATATATATATTACGCACATAACTATAATTTTTTAAATCACACCACGCTTAGATAAAACTATTAATATTCGTATAGCTAATCCAACTTCTGATGTTTAGAATAACACATAAATAAGTATAGGTATTAATTATTTATATTATTTATTTTTATAATTTTTCTATATATAACCCAAAAATATTATTTTTATTACAACAATAACAATAACGCTCAGCTTAAATCTTGTTATTTAATATGTTATTCCATTGTTTCATATTTACATTTAGTTTAAATTTATTGTCATGTACTTGTGTAAATATTGTATCATTCTTATAATTTAGCCCTTTGGCGAGATATATATTCATTAAGTTTTGTACACATGTGTCGGTCCTTTAACCTGGTCCCAGGATACAATTATTTTTCTATTCTATTCTGCTATGATATATTTTAATTACTTTAATTAATATAAGTAAATCCCGAAATAGTCAACCGAATTTAAGACTTCACATTAAGAGTTAAGTAAAAGAGGTTGCAGAAGAGAAGAAGTAAAAGGTATTAAAAGGCTAAAAAACGCAATAAACTCCTAAACCGTTGACGAACACTCGTTACGGCGCTTTTAGAAACTTCGTGGCGCAACATAGTCAAGTACCAGCTTTCCTTTCGAGTCCTAAAAAGATGGAAAAATATTGACTTAACCCTTAAAGGAATTGTTTATTTTTTTTTTTTGCTCTTATCAATAAATAACATTCCAACAAATACCTTCATATTTATTTATTTTTTAAATATTGTGTAAGGGATCATGGTTTTTTGATTCTTAACTAAAACTGAAATTCCAGGAGCTTTACATCCTAGTTTGCGGGATATCAAATTATTCTCAAATTTATATCGCAGCTTCCAGCAAAATGAATTGTGTATTAAGATTTAATTCGTCTTTTGATCAATAATTACTGCCCCTTCAAAAACAATATTCAAGCCAGAGCAGAAAACTTCTATATTTAATAGCAAAAAGTAATTGATAATACAGCTCCTACAAAAGAACAATTTAGGAGCAATTGTAATGGGTAAAGCTTTAAAATTCAGGCACGAAATATCGGATATTCCATTTCAAACATTTTTATTTTATTTTAATAAAATCATATTTTGAGTTGTATCATATTTGAGTTTGAAGTTTTATGGTAATGATGACATAAGTTAAAATTAAGAAAGTTTCAAGCTATTATAAATTTTCTAATGATTAATAAAAGAATTTCAATACCATCATTACAATAGGAATGCTTAGCTATACCAAATCCTAAATTTTTATTTTTTTAAATCACATGGAACTTTCAAATACCTCTATTGAAAAGTTTTTTGAGTTATGACATTGCCAATATCCTCTTTTGAAGGTATTGTATTGTATATTGTTTTAAACAAATCAATCATTTCGGATTGGGTGTAGCAGAATTTTGACAAAATATATTTTAATAATCTATAAGTTGTAATTATTAATAAAATCATAAGCATTGCTAAAAGAAATAGAAAATCGTAGTCAAGTATAATTATTTGTAAAAATTCCCATAAAAGAAATCTTGGCATCCCCACTATTTTTAATGACTATGTTTTCAAATAGATCTATATTTAATCTACCTTCGCAGGTAGCGTTGAATATGACGGAGGTCTAAACTGGAATTTGCGAAGCAGTCAACAAAAAAATTAACCTAAAAAAAACATTAAAGGAACAAAAACTGTTTTGACTAATGTTTTAAACGGCAATCTTCACACTCTAATATTACAAATAATTGCTTTATCCGATCATTAAAAGATAATTGAGCATGGGCATATATTATACAAAAAGGCCACTATGCAAAATGAAACGAATATATAATTATTTTTTTAGAGGGATTAACAATTATTATTATTATAGCATGAAGGATACAAAGCCATCACCAGAGGATTTTAGATATCAGCCGAGGTGCAACTCCGGACAGGTGGCCTTGGTGAGAAAAAAATCTAATGGTGAAACGTCAGCACACCTTGCCGTCATTAAAACCCGACATGATATTACATTGAAATAATGAGATCGTACTGATGCAAAATACATATCTTAAAAGTTGCTTATAAGAAAACTATCTAGGCATAAACATTTTTAAAAATTAGATATAATACAGAAATATATTACAAAAGTGAGCCTTGTAAAACCCCTTAATAGAATATTTAACATTAGAATTGGAAAATCACCCTTCTGCATCCTTTCATTTATGACAGATATCAGATGGAATGAAAAAATATGGGCACACATCTCGCTCCTTCAAATGAACAATGGCATAACTCAAAAAAACTAATTTTCTATAGAGGTATTTGAAAGTTGTGAGTTGAAAAAATAATAAATTGGAAATTGGTAAACCAAAGCATACCTATTGTGATGATGGATTTGAAATTATTTTATTAATCATTAGAAAATATATTAAAGCTTGAAACTTTCTTGATTTTAACTTATATCATTATTCCCATAAAACTTCAAGTTTAAACATGATACAACTCATGCTAGGACTTTATTTTTTTTTAATTATGCAAATGGAATATCAGTTATGTCATGCCTGAATTACCTATTATAAGTAGGCAAACAAAATTGTTACTGAGCTAAAATTATTTAATTTGTAAGCATTTCGTCTACAATCACTGATCATTTTGACTGAACAATTACGTCTCCATTTAATGACTAAACAATTCTACCAATTCTATAACAAACAATTCTACGAATCATTAAGTTGATATAGCTGAGAGGCCATCATAAATATTGATGACAGATTTAAAAGCTTCCCCTCCTAACCACAAATAGCAACCCAATAAAAATGTGATTAAACTCAGGATCATCTTCAAATCAAATGTTATCAACATCACTTTTTTTAAAAAATATAAGTAAATTAATAATAATTAATAACAAGTAAATTATACCATGGTATTTTTGTATAATCCTTTATTCTAATTCGCGTCTTAAGACCCTGACACCGCATTTCATACAAAAGACAATTATTATTTGTCATTGTCATCATTCGTGGCGCTACAACTCCTGTAGAGTCAAGGCCTCCTGCAGCTTGGTTCGCCAGTCTTCTCTATTATTTGCCATTTCTCTCCAATTGCGAATTCCCAAGATGGACCTGGCATCCGCCGCCAATCCATCGATCCGCCGGAGCCGAGGTCTTCCCACTCTTCTTGTCCTATAAATCCTTTCGTCTAGGACCATATTAGGAATCTGATCCTGGGTCATTCTAATTATATGACCTGCCCATCGAAGCCGCCATACTTTTATTACCCTTAAAATATCTGGGCTCTTGTAGAGTCTTGTTAGCTCAGCGTTCGTCTTTATCCTCCATATCCCATTGGTGCAAGCTGGGCCATAAATTCTCCTCAAAATTTTCCTCTCGAACCTTAGGAGAAGGGCTTCCTGTGAACTGGGTAATGTCCAGCATTCGGAGGCATAAGTAAGAACGTGTCTTACCAGAGTCTAATACAAATGCACCTTCGTGTTTTGCGAAATAGCCCTCCTTCTAAAATTATTCAGCACCCGAAATAACATTTATTTGAGGACATAATTCTGCGATGGATTTCTGCTTTTATGTCATTATCCGCGTTCACCTGCGATCCAAGATACACAAATTCCTTCATTCATTCAAATTTAAAGCCCCAGCCATAAAATGCGATGGTTCATGCACATTCAGTTGTGGGCCTGTATTCATATATATGGTTTTTGATTCATTGCCCCCTAAACCCAACCTAGCTCCTGCTTTCTGGAGACTGATAAAAGCATTTTCTAAATCAGCAGGGGTTCTTGTCACAATATCTATGCTTTCGAGGGCCAAATTGAAGAGAAGGCATGCGAGGCAATCACCCTGTCTCAGCCCGTTGTGAGTTTCAAAGATTTCAGTCAGGTCACCTTGAACACGAACAGTGCATTTCACCTTCTTCATAGATGCACTAATCAGTCGTATCAGCTTCGGTGGTATTCCCATTTCCAGCAGCTCCCTGTGCATCTCGTTCCTCTTTAACTATCATAGCCATTCGGAAATCAATGAACAGGTGGTGTGTGTGGGTATTATATTCCCTGCACCTCTCCAGAATGCTTTTAATGGAGAATATCTGATCTATGATAGTCTTTCCTCTCATGAAGCCCGTCTGGTACTTTCCTATATTATACGTCCATATCAGAGGGCTCCAATTCCCCTTGGGGTCATCTCTATTTCCTCTCTTTCTATTTCAGCCACATCATTAAGTAGGGCATCGAAGTAAGGCCGCCACTGTTACAGAACCTGCCTTCTATTTGTGGTGAGATTACCCTCGTATCTACAGGCATTTATTCTACGTTTAAATGTCTGTCGGCTGCCGTTCATTTCTTGGAAAAATTTTCTCATTTCATTATTAGTCCGGAGTTCTTCCATCTGCTGGAGGCGTTCCCGGTGCCATGCCCTCATTTTCCTCTGGTGGGTGTGTTTATCTTCCCTTCTTCTGGATCTGTATTCCTCCACTGATCTTCTCGTATGCCTTCGCTGTAACATTCTTTTATAGGCAAGATTCTTCTGGTCACTTCTTGGCATTCTTCGTCAAACCAGGGTACTTTCTTAGTAGGTCTATGGAATCCAAGCACACCAACTGCCAATTCTTCCATGGTTTCTTTACACGTTTGCCATTGTTGATCATTCTATCAGCCTGTTACAAATCTTTAATTTTGGCATTCATGCTGTCAGAAAAAAGTTGCCTAACCTCGAGATCCTTCAGCTTTTCCGTGTTGATCTTTACCGATCGTGCTCCACTTTGATTTCTGATGTTGGAAATTCTAGCCCTAACCCTGGCGATCGTGAGGTAGTGATCAGAATCGATGTTGGCTTCTCTGAAAACTCTCACATCCATCAAACTACTGATGTGATGGCTACATATTAACACATGGTCGATTTGATTACATGTGAATCCGTCATTGGAGTGCCAAGTCGCTAGATGAATTTTTTTGTGAGGGAACATAGTACTGCCGACCACAAGATCGTTCGAAGCAGCAAAATTTATCATCCTCATCCCATTATCATTTGTATGGTCATGAATGCTATTTAGACCAATTGTGGGCAAGTATTCTGTCTCCTTTCCTACCTGCGCATTATAATCTCCAAGGATAATCTTAACATCAGCTCTCGGGCAGGAATCAAGGCGTTGCTCCAGACTACTATAAAAGGCATCTTTTTCATCATCTCCTGATGGTTCAGTAGGGGCATGGACACTAATCATACCATAATTATGAATTTTTCCTTTTATTTGGAGATAGCAGATTCTTGCACTAATTGGTTCAAAGCCAATAACTAACTGACTTATCTTCTTGCTCAAAATAAATCCAGTTCCGAAAGTGTGCTTCTTCGTTCAGTCCTTTTGTTCAATAGTTTGGAAAATATTAAACAAAAGGACTATGGAGGATAATGGACCTCCAAGTAAAACTTTTAAAAAATGACAATAAATAATAAAAAGATATTTGTGACTTGTAACTCTTTTCAAGATGATGATAAAGAGGAAATGGTGCAGAAAGTTGTTTGGATGATTGAAAATGACATGTAATTGTCGAAACGTTTTATATAATAAAATTATATATCATAAATGACTTGAGATAGGTTTTTATTGTGAGAAGGAATTATTAGATAAATTCAGTCCATTTTACATCCTTTTAAAATTATTATTATTTGTGATATTACAAAAAAAAAAATTGGGATCAATGAGAATAGCAACAGGAAACAATACTGATTTGATATTCATTATTTAAGGCTTATCAAAATTTAAAAAACAGTTCTGCATAATTATTATGCTTCACAAATCATAATAAAATTACACATAATTATTGAAAAAATCAGACAATAGTAATTTTTTTTTTAAATAAAACTATCTATAACTTAAAACCAATACTTTTAAAATAAAATTATGTTTTGGAAACAGGAAAAAAATTTAAATTGATAGTTTGTAAAAATGTTTATAAATTATCATTTTGTTTTGATGACCCACCAAATATTTCAATGTCATTAATGAAAAAATAAATGCTTTATCTAAACTTCATACCACTACAACTGAAACATGTTTAATTCGTTCTACTTTGATATTTTATATATTTAAGTGAATTGTTTTATCAATATGGGGAACGGGCTAGCTCAATACGTAGTGTGGTGAGTTCCTATGCTGAAGGTCCCGGATTCAAATCCGCCTTTAGCACATAAATTATTTAGGTACTTGTATATTAATACCACCGCAGCTACAGATTTTGGGTTTTGTTTTTTAAGTGCCGCCAGTCTACACCTGAAATGTTTGCGACAAATCATAAAATAAAACACTGTATTAATGTTGTTGCTAAGAATGTTTTCCATGAAATATATTTATTGGGGTTAGAATTTTAAATTACGTAAGGTACCAATAACGTGCGTGAATTATGTGTCTTGGATATGGAGAATAAACCAAAGAAGAAGGTAAGTGGACCAGATTGCATTGTGGAAATTGATGAAAGTTTGTTTACTAAACGTAAAAATAATTGTGGTCGAGTAATGCCCGAACAGTGGGTGTTTGGTGGTAAAGGTAGAGAAACAAAAGATTCGTTTGTTGTCACTGTTTCTAATAGAACTGTCTCTACCCTTCTTGATAAAATTGTTAAAAACATTGCAGATGGGTGCACAATTTATTCTTTTTTTTATTTTCAATTGTTGATGATTATTTAAAAAAATTAAAATTCTAACCTCAATAAATATATTTCATGTATAACATTCTCAACAACTCTTTTATTTTATGATTTGTCACTAAAATTCAGGTGTAGACTGGCGGCACTTAAAAACTGCAAAATCAGTAGCAGCGGTGGCGTTAATACACAAGTTCCATTATTTAATATATTAACAGCCATGGATAGACCTTTCGGGATCTACAGACCCACCTGGGGCTCACCCAGCCTCTTAAGTAGGTATCATAAATTGGGATGATAAAACCTGACTCTTGTGCGTGAACTCGGGTAAATAACCTCGCTGCAAAACCGTAGTCGTAAAAACAGTAGTCTCTAACTATAATAAATAATTTTATATCTACGAAATACTTCCAATTAACGATGAAATTGCCACAAAGAATTCACTGGAGGGAGACACACACACTTATCCACACATAGAGATTAATTAAAATTAGACGAATTAAGAGGGTCAGCCGACCTTATAGTATACATCCGCCATACCCACTACTCAGCTAGTAATAGAGCATGCACATTTAAAAAAAACAACTCAATTTTCTTTCATAAATTAATAAACAACAGAGAAATAAATTAATCAGCTTTTCGGAAACTGAAGCAATTAAATATATAAAATGAGTTCTCACATATGTATTTTATTATTATGGAAATTAAAAATAATAGGTAGGAAAAAATTCTCTATAAATGGTTTAATGGTTAAAGAAAGTTACTAAATAAACTAATAAAACATTAATAATTACTCGTCAATGAGGTGAAAAATAAGTGAAATTTAGAGAGAAATATTGAAAACTAGAAAGGAATATAAATTTCCATGCTATAAATAATATAATACTACAATATAATACTATAATCAATACTCCCAATTACTTATCAATGCCAATAACATTGTGAACAATTTTCTTTAAGCTGTTTCTATAAGTAACGAAGAAACAAATTTTAATAGTTCGAAGCTATGAAGAATTGGCTCTCTTGAACCAATACAAAAATTTCAAAAATGTGACGTGTTCTTTACTTCTGGGGTTCAGATGATTAATATATTGAACAATATTTAATTATGTAATTATAAAAGTAGAAAGAGGAGATGTTATTTATTTTATACAAGGTCGGATTATTGAATCTATTTTGAACCACATGACGAGTTTCCATATTGATTCATACCTAAATACATAAATGGTATGGTACACCCCACGTGGGGACAAGGCCTCCCGCAACATCAACCGCAAGTCATCTCTGTTAATTGCTGCTACTCTCTAGTTACGGAAATAATGATTCATAGCAATAAATACATTTCATATATATAATTATTATCCATAGCAATTCAAAATATTTCCTTAAAGAAATTTAATATGGATAATGTAGGTCTCTTCTTAGATGATGGTTCTACACTAAGATCTATCGATCATGGTTGCAAGAATAAATAATCTATGACAGCCGGATGTGAACCCAGACTTAGAGACAACTGCTTGTGCATAAAGAAGGCCAATACATCTTGTCAATATAACAAAGATATAAGGAGGATATGGAGGAGATCTATCCTAACCTTATGATTCGTAATATTTTTTCGACACAAAATAAATAAGAATGATTATACAGTAGATAGAAACTAAATGGCAAAGACTTATAAAATATATTTTATTTTATAGATGGATGATGGTGAAGAGGGAAACCTAGTCAAAATTACCACACATGAATCAGGAGACCTTTGAATGCTTGACGTCTATCTAGCTTCCTCCCTTTCAAGGGTAAAAAATTACAAACACGATCAGTAAAATAGGTTACAATCACTAATCAGTGAGGTACACAATAATATAATATAATAAAATAATAATTATATACTAAATAAACCAGTCTAGAAGTGCTTAATTTTCAACACAATATTTAAGAAACATAGATCAGAACTCCAACCGCCTGATTTATACTCTATTTTAGTGAGTGTTACGGAGAACTAGGGATATTTCGTCTCATTAAACAACCATTACAAATATGGCATATCCCACATAGTTTTTGAATAATTAACACAAACAGAATTTAATCCGTGTTCTGTCGCATATGTACCATTACAGGACACAAACTGCGCCACTACCAAAAAAATCTTTACCACTGCAATCAATAAAACATCTTGACTAGGAAAGGACTGTACAGATTTAGTTGTTGGCCGAGATGACGCACAACCGCCAGGTTTTCCCCGAATCAATAGTACCCACTTTATAAATACTACGTCAGTCCCAGGACTGCCTTCATAGCCTACTTGGTTGATCCAAAGCTGACAACTTAATAAAAATTATTTGCAGCAACTGGTTTTACCTCGAACTTAATAGTTCGACTAATACGGACTAATGTCCGTAGAGACTAAACAAGCTATTATAATATTTTTACTGAAATTCCGAAATAAATAAAAAATAGTGCTAATGAAACTTCTTTTTCAGCCGTATCTATAAGAAATAATGCTGGTGATACGACACGCAAAAGCGTAGCAAAGGAATAAAGTGTATGAATGCATTTTGTTTTAAGCTTACATTATCTTGTTATTAAAAACGGGTTAATATTTTAAAATAAAGATAATTTAAAAAAATTATTTATATACGTAAGTAGCAGTAATCGTCAGCATATTAAGGTGGACCTCTTATGCCAACTCTAAGAAAACCAATTGAGGTGGTCTATTTTCTTTTTCCGAGTCGAACAACTTTTCCTGATGTTGAAAATGATGGTCATTCAACGGAGGAAGACTTATGTTCTAGGATTCACACTCAGATTCCAGAACTTTCAATCTTTATGAAGAATATTACTCACCAGATAACCTGCTATGTAATAAAGTGACAGCTGGCGGCAATCTAGAATACTTCTTCAACTAATATTACGCAAATATTTAGATGCCTTAAGCGCAATTCAGTTGAGGCCCTGCAAGCACTCAATCCTAGAAGAGAGAGCTTTTTTTTAATTGGTTGCTTAAGTTGACTAAGCCCATTGCATTCCTCCTGATGCAAACCCAATCCTGGACCTCCTTTCACTGATGCCTTTTCGAAACACTCAACGAATGTTCAGAACCAAACATGGGGTAGATGACGAAAAATCTATGAACTTTATTTATTACTTTTAATTTCAGGAGTTCTTGTATTGTTATTGTATTTGGTCGTCAGTGAAGTTTGCTTTAACTAACAATAAATAAATACAATGTTATTATTTTTCCAGAGATATAACCCGTTATTGTGATGGGCTCGTTTTAATAGACACACATAATGAAAATATTAAGATCATATTTAGGAAATAGGTAAGCCATTATTCTCCTTTTGTGAGAAGGGAAGGAACCTTCATTGCCTTGATGTAATATTATTGTTGCGGCGAGTTTGAGTATATTACTCATACCAACATTTTTAACGGCACGTTGAATCAGCTAAGACTACAATGATATAAATCCGATATATCGACACATTTCTTGGTGTTACAATTTTAGTGCTAACATTAGCGGCGATAACATAACCTACCTAAACCTATTCATATGTTCCTAAGTGGGTATGAAAAAAAAATAATCGAGATGAACTGCCCCAAGTTCAATTTCGCTTATATTATCTTATTTTATCAACAATAAAACAATTATTTTATATACAATGAAATTCTAATGATCAAATTGCCATTTTATTCATTATATTTTTCTATTACAATTATCTTAATTAAGCAAGATTTTAATAACCAATATCGCAAATATAACAGTTGATAGCAATTAACGACATGCAATACAGTGGAATCCAAAACTATATCCTGCTCACCTGTAGAAGACTGTAAAATATTACGCTGCTTTACCTCTGACGTAAAGAATAATTACACAGGGTTTATTAACTTTAATTATAATTAATAATTTAATAATTTATAACAATTATTAAGTTTTTTTATGGAGTTATTAAAATTTAAAAACTCGATTTATAACAATCTGAAAAGCAAATGTGTTTGGATTACGTGGCTGATGTCTGGTCAAATATTTTTTCCACGTTTTAAAAAAAATAAAAGATTGCTCTAAGAGATTAACACGTTGTAGCACACTTTTAATTTGACCATCGTCCTCAGAAACATATTTTTTTTTCAATTGTTTATGACTGCCAGATGAAATCGAGTGTAAGATGTATGTTTGGAAGTGAAAATTATCACATTTGGCCACAGTTTTTCCAAAAAAAACTGTCGACTGCTTTAACCGTCATTTCCTCATCATGTAATTTTTTCTCTTCCCGGAGTAAATGGTGGCTACCACCGTCGTGACTATACGGCATTTAATTTACCAATTCAAAATGATTTCTATGAATAAAAGAGAGTAAATAGGTGTAAACGTAACACAAGAAAATCAGTTTGAAACACAATTATCATTTGTAATTTATTTTGCTTATAAAATAGTAAAAATGAAATAAAAATAATTTCAGGAAACAAATTGCATACATACGCATAAAAGGGCAATAAATATGCTGTCTGGCATGCTACACCTTTTTTTTCCGATGTATTACTCAATAATTAACAAGTGTATGCGTCAGTACACTTCGTACTTGCGCTGTTCTTTTTTTTATTGATTAAAATGTGCACGACGCCTATAGGCATCGTTTGCCTACAGATCGCCAAAGATCGGACGGCTATAGCGCCGTCCTTTGCGGCAACGTGTTAATTGATGAGGGAAAACTAGAGGGGGAAATATCATACTTTCCTTGAATCGAACAATATATTCCGAATATTCATGTTTTGAATTGATGTATTTACCTTTATTTCAAATAAAAAATTCGAATTTTTAATAACAAAAACAGAAAAACGCGTTATATTTATATAGAAGGTCATTTCAATTAAAATTCAAACCACATTAAACAAGCTTTGGTTGGCCAACATGTTCCACATCGTCCTGTCGACACCACATCGGGTCTGCAACAATAAATTGCCCCAAAAAAGTTACAAACAAAGGACAATCGAAAAAGGTTTTAAAACGTTGTATTCATGTTCAAATTTAAAAAATTAAATTAAAGCAAAAATCAGCGAATAAGACTTGAACTTGAGGCAGTCCAGAGCAGAACCGGTTTTTTCATATCAGAGAATCTTGCCAAGGCTCTCAATCTCAAGATGGCTGAAATAGTTCAACACAACTATTTATTTAACTCACTTAATTTGATTGTTTATTTGAAGTAATTAACCTCATTTAAATTGTTATTAGAGTAATTAAATTGAATTAATGAGTAAATTAGTTAATAAATAAAATTTAAATTGATACTTGACAAAACGAGCAATAAAACGTTTTCATATTGATCCACCACAGAAAGGTGCCTTGTAATCTAGATTTAGTTGTATCGAAATATATTTTATAATGAGAGTTTTGTATTCTGTACTGTGTTATAGCAACTTTCTGTTAAATAAAAATAAGGCTTACTTGTTTTTATGTCTATGAGACCCTTACACAAAACGCTATTACTATGTTCGTTTATGAAGGCCGCTACATTTTCATATGAAAATAATTAAATTTAAATAATTTCAAAATCTAAACTCCATTTCCTTGGAAACACTATCGACCGTGATATTGGAGAATATCTCACTTTTTAGAATCGTATAGTAGATGACTCTGCAAGTTTTAATCTTCTAACCAAAGGATTAACAATACTAAAATCAAAAACATATCACCTTTTTTTATTCTTATTGAAAAATAAAATATACTATCAGAAACCCTCTAGGTCAGAAAATATTGGAGTTGTAAGAATGTACCCTTTATACATATACACAGTAGAGCAGAAAAAATAATAATAGATATAAAATTATGCACATTAATATCCGCATCAAAATCTACAACACGCAATCTGTTCGCCTCGCTTCGATTACCCAGACCATCATAAAAATTTCAAGATTTTCCCTGCTTTTATTTAACTCTCAAACAAAATTTAAAACGTCAATCTCGATACACTTCTTTCATCAAAATTCGTTGCCCCTGAGAAAGATCTATTACAACCGTTTTAATATTTCGTAAGGAATGGCGGCATTATAGACAGGGTTCATATAATATTTTTGTTGTTGATAAGAAATCACTTATTTATGTTTACAAACGATACATTTTCATCGAAAGACCGTTGTAGCTATAAGCAGCAGAATCAACTGTGCTGTCGCTCTTAGTTTTCTATGCTAACTCTTATTTTTCTGTATCTAAGCAGTCATGTTTATGTTATATTCATCATGAATTTAATAATTATGATTAAATCCAGGATGAAAATAAAATAAAGTTTCATAAAAACAAGTCTTTATCACCATGACAATAGTGTTTGATGAGAACAAATAAATATTCGTTTATATGTGTGTGTGTGTGTGTGTGTATATTTTTTTTTTTTTTTTTTTTTAATACCCCTAACTTTTGTCAATCCGTAAGAACGTCTTTACCCCGCATAAGAAATCAATGTGTGAATGTAAAAAACAAAACAAGGATTCAAACAATTTACAAATAAAATTGGAAATAACAGTAATTCTGTTTAGTAGAAATAATTAAGTATTAAAATAATAATAATAAAAACAGATAATTAATAAGAATACCCTTTAATTATTACGGGACAGCTGCCCCTGAACGATAATATACAATTAAAAAAAGTTGCTCAAACGGAGTCTTAAAGAAGATAAATATAATTTAACGAAAAATAATTAATTCTAACAACATCATAATAAATAAAAAACAAACAAAATAAAACATTTTAAAATATATATATATATATATATATATATATATATATATATATATATATATATATATACATATAAACGTGTGGATGTGGTTATTTAACTATATAAATGCTTTAGATGGCTCAACAGACCAAAATATACGGTGTATTAAGTGTTAGTTTTCTTCGTTTTTCACTATAAATATTTTTTTATAATCTCTACATTCTTCATGTTGGAAGTATCATTATATAATTACACTAGCTGTCCCGGCAGACGTTGTTCTGCCCTATTACCTTGAAACAAAGGGCTTCCAAATTTCCTCCAACCATTACAATGGCAACTTCATTGATTGTTGGTGCTTGAAACATCTCGCATGTTTTCCTGCAGGAGTTTTATCAGCTCTGATTAAACTTTTATGATTACCAGATGGCATAAGATCCATTGTAGTTTTAAAAAAAGAAATCAATTGATTTTGTTGATGAAACAAAGTTTGTAATTGTTCTACAATAGACCTCCTCACTGAATTGTTATTTGCACAACGCTGATCAATTTCTTCTGGTGTATTGATCATTTGTTCCATTTGCAGGAATTTATAGTCGCCATCTGTCACCGGCAACAGCGAACCTGCTTTATGATATATTTGCCCTTGTATCAGCAAATTAAACAGAAAAGTTTTATTTTTACACAAAAACTTAAAACGGAATAAACAAAGTAAGTCTTGTTAAGTTAAAAATTGCCATGAAATTGTCGCAAAGTATATTTGTTGCTCCAAAATAAGTCATTTGGAAGTAGTTGTTATATTTTTGTATGATTGTAAGGAAATGTATGGAATCTCTTCCAGTTTCTGAAACCAATCCATTTCTATTCACGCAACACTATCCATTTCCTACATTTTTGTATTTCAATGCCTTGAAATGTGGGCAAACTGAGTTCGTAGATCCAATAGCAACACATTGGTAGGAGTTGTAGTCAACTTAAACATCGTTACTGAAAGCCGCTAGTGAAACACTGAAAGCAGTTTGAAAAAGACGCGTTGCAAATGATTTTAATATCCTAATCCTTTCAATTTCATTTCGCTTTTCACGTTGCTGTGCAGTCCGATTAGCTTGAACATTAGCTTGATTTGTAGCGTTTCGAGTTCTTCGACCCAAATTACTGGGCCCGCGTCCTGTAGGCGGAATGGGTCTAAATGTAAACACACAATTTGTTTTCGAGAGAAGCAAAAAATTAATTAATAACCTTCATTGCAATATTATATACATACGATTACAGATCTTCATTAAGTAAAATAATTCCAATTTTTACACAATAAAAATCACTATAAACAATATTTGAACAATTAAAATAAGAACGTAAACAAATTTGAGGGAACTCGTTATATTATTTTATTAATGACACGCAAACAGTAATAAACTTTTACTAACAACTATTAGACCTACAGAGCTGCGGTTGAGCCCAAATTGTAGCAAATTTAATCTACTTTAAAAATGGTTACCCGTGTTTTTTTTTTCAAAAACGCACCGATTAGGAGATACAGTCAAAAACATGAAAAAAAAATTAGCCAAATTGGTCGAGCCGTTCTGGAATTTTGTGCTTAGGAAGACATTTGGCAATTCATTTTTATTATATAGATTAATTAAACATCTGCAATTATTTAATTACGCAAATTGTCTCTAATAGTATCCTTTATCATTAGAACAAAAGTCACGAGAACATGAGAAAGAAGAATATCTAATTTAATCATTTAAAGCCCTTTTTTAACAATATTTATTTTTACATTAAAATAAATATAGTATTAATTAGTATTTTTAAATTTAATATATATAGTATTTAGTTATATTTATTCTTACAATATTTACGGTGTTGGTAACATCTATCTACATATTACCTCAGGAAGTTGAGGCAACTTCCAGGTTATTGCACAAACCTTTAAAGTGGGTTTCAGAATTTTTACTGACGTATGTGAATAATTGATTTTGAAAAAGAATGATTTCTTGTGAACTCTTAACCTCCGGGGGACAAGTTTAAGATATATTAACACTGTTGTTTTTCGAGCATTTTAGACTTATCGTGGATAATTAATTACAGAAGAAGAGCCCATAAAATGATTAAAATTACAAATTAAAAATCATAAATATTAATTATAGTAAGAGGGGTAGCTGTTCTTTTCTCTATTTTTGAAATAAACCTAAAAAGCTGACATTGAAGAATTTTCGTTGGTGGTGCATTCAATGAAATCAACAGGTGGTGCTTCTCACAACGCCATACGACCACAATTACAATTAAGGCCTTCGAAACACAATAAATAAATTTCTTATTTTTGTGTTTATACGTTGAATTTCTTCAATATTCCACCATTAAAAACTTTACATTTAGCAACCATGAACACACTTGCTTATAACTCTTTAAAGTAACAATAGAAATTAATGTAAATAATAATCAGAAAGGTTTACACGTTCTTCTTCGATCCCCATAACATTGTATAATTTATATGCTAGATTTTATTATTTTTAAAATCATTCGTTTTTTGAGGTATATTATACATGAGTTATACTACTCTTACTTCGTTTAATATGTTTCACTATTAGTTTATAACCAGTTTTTCTTAAAAATCCATTTTTTTTATTATTTTTTTGTCGAATGGACAAATTATTGAACGAAACACAAAAAAATACAAAAACGATAAAATCCATTAAACATTTACATGACAATGGATAATCCGTCTGTTGAGGTATGTGTTGTTATTCAAGTTTTTTGCCTCCAGAGTAAACCTTATTACAGTTATATCTCTGAATCAAGATATATTATTTCATTATTTTTATATATTGCTTTTTAGCAACCAATACATATTTCTCATATGTCATATTAAGGTAAATTATATCAAATAAAAAAACTTAACCCATTTTAGACCGATTGCACACCGTGTGTGCAATTGATTTCCGAGGCTATTAAGACGGCCTGCACACCATTTGTGCAATAACACTAATGTGCAATTATCAGTTATTCTGAGTAAACTAGTCGTCGAAATAAGATTTTTCTTGAATCTGTAAACTACAGGAAAACAAAATTTGGCTTTGGTTTCAGTGTGTACAAAAACGTAAAAAATTATCTGAAGCCTTTTAAGTGCAATGAACTTATTTATGTGAATTCACTTACGAATTGGGTGATTTACACACTAAACATGTTTTTTTATTAAAAAGGAACAATATACAGGAGAAAAACAATTACACTCCTGGGGACCGTGTTCGAAAAAAATCGTCTTCTCGAATGGGTTAAGCTGTTTGCTAAGTCCTGCTAAACTATTTGAATGAAGATAATATTTATCCGACAGTATTAAGGACCTTTAAATTCGGATTGAAAATGTTTCACGATCGCATGGCGTACATATTTATTATAATATATTTTCTTTAACTTAACTTCTACGGTTTAATTTATCTAATATTATTTATGTAATTAGGATAAACAGAAAATGTATAGAATATGTATGTTATGTTCTTTAGGAACCATACTTTCAATATAAGCTTATGCATTATTTATGAAATAATGACAATGACTATTTCTTATTCGTGTGAGGTTAACACAGAATAAGTTTAGTGTCATTTATTGTTTTTCTATTGACATGGATCGCTTAGATGGATTAGTTAGATCACCTTAATCAAGATATGACTATAGACTTAACCAGGAACATACGTATATTTTTTTCAGGAGAGGGGATGTGATAAGGATGCATGTTATCATTAATGAGTCTTAGAGGACCAAATACCAAATTTAGATTATTCAATTGATTTCTTTTTTTATAATTGTAACTTAATTGAAAACGCATATTTTAAGGTACAACAAACTCCCTCATTTTGGAGGTTTAAATATTATATTTGGTATCAGTTCCGCAGGTTATCGGTTCAAATTGAGTTACAAGTTTTAACTTTTCATTCGTTTCGTTTATAATATTCTTCAAAAATACAAATTATCCTGAGCTTTAGCACGGAAAGCTGGTAATTATGGGAAATGTGTAATGAGAAATAAACGTTCCAACAAATATACGTCATTTGTAATACGAAATGATAGTTTAAATTATTACCGAAATATACACATTTCCCATAATTAAATACTAACACTCAGGATTTAAATGGTTGTATAGATGATTCCCAGAGTACTGTAAAATGGTCAGAGGGTACATTCGATAATTACACAAAACAAGATTACAATAAGTCATTTGTATTCAGTGTAATCGTTGACTGCACCTCCTGGCCATTTTACACTACTCTTAAAGCTCAGGTTAATTTGTATTTTTGGATATTATTGAAAAGGAAGCGAATGAACAGTTAAAACTTGTTACACAACTCGAAGCGACAACATGCGGAACTGATACAGCAAAAATTATTCCTACGTTTTATTTATGTGGTTCAATGACTATATTCTCTATTATAACAACGATTAGAAGAGGAAGATTGAGGTTTTCCTCCTTTAGCTTTCATAATCTAAGAAATAATGGTTTCATATAAAGTATAAGATAATAAAGTATAATTATTGTTTTCTGTCATTTTTTATACGCTTAATGATTTGTATTATTTAGCCTTCTGGCCAGATATATATTATGTTTCTTTTTCTGTTCATGCTTATTATTCAAAAGGGACTTAGTCGCAGAATAAAGTTACTTTTCTATTATATTCTATATTTTAAGGTAAAGACTTCATTTTAGAGGTTGTTAATACTGTTTTTTTCATAAATTTCAGGAGGGATGTTTATGCGGTGGTACCCTAATGGCTACAGATATACGATAAGTTTAAATTGAATGTACTCACTGTTTTTAGATCCCTCCTTGACTGAGTAGGTGAGGTCGGAGAAGGCGATATCCACCGGTGGCCTCTTTGGCAGGTGGGTGAGCACCTTGGGCTGACATGGTGTGATGGTCACCTTGACGGAACCCCTGTTGGATAGAAGACCATCATCAGTCTTTTCCACCTTCATCCTGGCTACTGACTGTGGCTACCTGGATCCGTGGCGGGGGTAGAGTACCCCTACCAGCGGGTTCAGGTGCTGCCACCCAACGGCCTGTCCAGGAGCAACAGGTCCCGAGCGGAGTCAGTAGGAGGGCGCAAGGATAGAACAATACAGAAAAGAATAAAAATATATATTAAAAAATTTGGTATCTGTTCCGCAGGTTGTCGCTTCGTGTTGAGTTACAACAATTTTCAATTGTTTATTCGTTTCATTTTTAGTATTTTACAAAAATACAAGTTATCGTGAGCTTTAGTATGGAAAAGAGAATGAATTATGGGTAATGAGTAGATTTTAGTAATAATTTCATCAAGTACATTCTGAAGAATAGATGACAGATGATGATGTTTGTTGAAAAATTCCTTTCTTGATGAAATAATTACTGAAATATACACATTTCCCGTAATTACATTCTCTTTTCCATAATAAAGCTCATGATAACTTGTATTTTTGGAAAATACTAAAAGGGAAACGAATAAAAAGTTAAAAATTGTGAATCGACTCGAAGCGACAACCTGCGGAATAATTACCAAAAGGTTAATTTGATAAATTTGATAATGGAATTATATGTGAACCATCTTAAAAAAATCCAGGTCAAAATTATGCTGCAAGGTCTATTCATAACCGTCATACTGATTAAATATTATCAGTTAGGACAAATCCAATACTTACGATGACATCTCGACAAACGTTTAACTTGAAATCCTCATACTAGACTGAAAAGACATGCCGTTTCAGGGTAATGCAACAATTATTTTGTTTAATAGCTTTAAGCTCCCAATTAATGACAAAAAACTCGTATACAGGACTATTATAAGAACTACTTAGACTTACAGAGTAGAGCTATAGGACTCCACTAAGCCATCGAATTCCTATCGTATCCAATCCTTAGTGCTTCTTACTTTGTTGCGAATAAACTCATCCATGATGACCTCAATGTCCTATTTGTTACTGATTTGGCCCGAACCCGATACCAGTCTTTTCATGACAAACTTTATTCTCACTCAAATCCACTAGTTTCAAACCTAACTACTTCTTCAATTCCCTATCATCTTCGTAGGAGTCATGAAAGAAGATGGCCTCGTGACCTAAGTTAAATTTGTTATTTACTTCAATGAAGATCAGATGCTACCACACATCAACAGTCCAAAAAGACTCATTAATCAGAGGCACAAACTCCATGATGTTCAACAAAAAACCTCTGTTGCACATCTTATGGTGTTATTTTCTTCCACTTTTGCTTTGTTTTTTGATTATTCTAACTGCGTTCTAATAATTATTATACAGCTCTTTTTGAGTTTTTGCTTATTTTTATTGATAAAAAAAATAATGAGAAGCGAGGAGATGGTTGACTGGAAGATCTTCTATGTGTATATTTGGAAGAGATTCTAAGTGTATATTTGGAAGATCTTCTATGTGTATATTTGGAAGATCTTCTATGTGTATATTTGGAAGATCTTCTATGTGTATATTTGGAAGATCTTCTATGTGTATATTTGGAAGATCTTCTATGTGTATATTTGGAAGATCTTCTATGTGTATATTTGGAAGATCTTCTATGTGTATATTTGGAAGATCTTCTATGTGTATATTTGGAAGAGATTCTATGTGTATACATTTTAAAACTCCCCTTACTTATATTTTCTACTTTCCATGTTCAGTTTACTTGTTTACCTGTTATACTCTAGATTTATATCTTGATTTTCTACTTTTCTTTTTCCTTTATTTACTCTTTGATATCATTTTTGTTATATTTTCTTTCATTTTACTTATGTAAACTCCCTAGGAGTCTATTATCATACATTTTATATTTTATCTATATTCGACTATCTTTTCCATAATTTTACATCCCACCTCTGATGTTTATACTATTTCTTTTTATAAACTTTCTGTTTACTTCCTTCTTCTATCTTTGTAAATTTTTACATCACCACCTTTCTGTACATTTACTCAGTAATATTTTTATTCATATATATCCCTCACTTTTTTGTTCTAAATTTCTATTACTCTACATATATATATATATATATATATATATATGTATGTATATTATCATATACTTGGTACTGCAATGTATTTTTATAGTTTTGTTGTTTTGTCTGTTTTTCTTTCTTAGCCCTGAAGATGACCCACAAAGTAGGTCGAAACATCGGCACATAATAAAATAAGTACCCACTTATTTAGTGTTTTATTCAACTATTTCCTTCCTTACTAAAAAAATAATGATACATATTTCTTTTCCCTGAACTTCTCTACCACAAATACATGTCATACAAACACCATGATGAATTGCTGTTATTTCTTTATTACAGAAAAAAGGAAATCCCGAAATTAAAAAAAAGAAAAAAAAAAAGACCATAAATCAAATAATCATATGCATATATTAAAATACGTTTCCCGTTCCGCTAAACCTTTTCGGATTATACTGGTTTTCATATTTAATTCTCATTTAATTTATTTACATAGTTTTATGCATTCCATATTTTCATAAATAACACTTTGTGTGTACCCCTTTGTTTAAATTTTTTTATTCATTTTTAACTTCAAATCATAAAAATGTTCTTATCTTCACAAAAAATAAATTTTGTATAAAACCATATTTTCACCTATCATTTTTAACTTCTAACGCCGAACATCTAGTCTTCTATATCCCTATATACATATATTTGTTATGCATTCCCATACTTTTATTACTCCCATAATATTATATTATATTATATCTTTTTTTCTTGAGCCTTGATGAAGATCTAAAATAGCATGAAATAAAAAGTAATAAATAAATTTTAGTAATAAAATATTGTTTTCTTAACTAACCACAGGTCAATAACTATAGCAATAACGGAATTTTAATCTTGTGAACTCATTTAACTTAAGGGATTTAAATTTGAAACAAAATATCATTTATTTACAAACAAAAAAATGTTACTGTTTGAGAAATATATAATAACAGATATCCTTAATATAGTAAACTAGCTTTTGCCCACGGCTTCGCTCGCGTGGAATTTGGTCTGCCACATAAAGTTTCGTGACAGATCATTTTAAATAAATAATTTAATTTTGTTTAACTATAAGTTACTCCTACATCCGAAATTTCAGATGTCTAACTACAAAACTGACGGATCCCATACAATCTTTGAACCCCTATTATATTGAGGGGGAAACCCTTGGGGTGGCATTGTCCAAATTTCTTTCTTAGTGCTCATTTAAGCTATACAAAGAACCTATCTGCGAATTTCAAGATGCTAAGCTCAGTCAGTGGTTTCTGGTGTATGTTGACCGCAGGGTGTGTTAGTCAATCAGGTTACAGTTTTATATAAACTTCGCCTGTATGGTGCGTTGATAAAAAGTAGCCAATGTCCTTCCCCGGATTAACAAACGGGACGGACAGAAGTTTACTGTGGTTCGTGTCAGTAAAGGATTAGTATGTAATGTTATTGAATTTATTGAAAAGGATTACTTAGTATAACGGTTTCACTTGTCGTACGACAGCAGCGAGAAGTGAACTATGTTACTTGATTTGTTTAGTTCAGCGAAAATATGTAGATTTTGCGAGTAAGAAACACGTGAGGAAGCATACAAGCTTTGCCCCCCTTTTTACACCCTTAGGGGTAAAAAGCTGCCCCCCTGAAATTACACCCTTAGGGGTAGAATTTCGGAAAATCCTTTCTTATCGGATGCCTACGTCATACAAAGAACACACCCTCCAAGTTTCAGGTCTCTACGATCAGCGGTTTAGGCTGTGCGTTGATGCCTCAGTCAGCCATTCAGGACAAACCATTTTATATGTATAGATTATAGCAGTAGCAACAATGCGATCGGAATTGCTGAGTAATTGAACTTTCATATAATTTAAATATGGCTGTATGGAATAAACCAATGCCACCTACAGGGGAAAAACAAGACAAGATTCTATGTTATTTAACTGAATTTATCGTTATCTTTTTGTTTTATTTTATCTATTTTTGCACTAATATATACAATTTTAATTGAAAAATGTTTCAATCCCATTTTATCGACTTCTACCGACTTTCCAAATGATAAAGGTATATTTAATCCTTCACTCACTTCATTCAGATAGCTACCATCAATAATGCCGATCTTATCTGGTGTGCCTCAGGGATCAATACTCGAACCAACTATTGTACCTTATATACAAACACAACATTCACGAAATATCTACAACACTGCCATAATCATCAAACATTAAAACATAACACAGGCCTCAAGAAACGCATAACATAACTATAAAAAGTAGCACGACTGGTGTGGAGGATAAGACTGAACCAATAAAAGTCACAACACATTACTTTCACAATTGGATATGAAAGGTTCCCTCACAATTACCTCAATAACCCGAAAGATAGATGAAATACAATACAATATGATAGTAGACCGGAAACAAAAAAACTATGACCAGAAACTTGAACATTATTCCCAAATCCTTTTGTTCTTCTACGCAACTGCGATGACGAGGAGACTTACGTGAACGTTCAGTGAAGTTATCTATTCAGAGGAACTTAGCTATTTAAAATGCATAGAAGACTATTTCAAATTCATATTTCTCTTCCGCTAAACTAAAACCAGCCATTGAGAAAATCGGGTTATTGTAACTGAAAATAGTTAATCAGTTTGACAGATATGGCTAGAGACCTTACAAGGGAACAGTTGGAAGGGTCAAAGATCCAAGGTTGACAGATGATGAACAGGGCAAATAGATAACATTCTATCATACACAAACAATGAGGTTAGAAAGGCTAGAAGCGAGAAATAATAGATTTCTAGTTATTGGTAACTTAAAGCAATCAACCTCCATTGTTAAATCCATTATATAAGAGTCATTATATGGAAAATATAAAAAGATACCAATGCAAATAAACAAGAGATCAATGAAAAAAAAATTCAAAATACAATTAATTGGTTCTGACCTTTAAGTGGTATTTTCTTAAGTTTAAAATGAATGGGAAAATGGACAAAGAAATCAAGATACACCAAAAGAATAAAGTAAATTAAAATACTGGCAACAAAATTAATTTGATTTCTTAAAGATCTATATTTTAAAAAATCAGAGGATTTCTTACTTTATTAATGTAATTTCACTTATTTCAGATTTATTTAATAATTACAAAATCATTTTTTCCCATAAACATTGTAAATTAATAACAGTTCTAAAATAAATCTACTAATGACCTTATATAAAATAAAACAAGTTCAGAAAAAGATAGGTATTACAGAATGAAAATAATAATAATGATGAAAATGGCTTCAGATTTTTTTGATTTAATTATCCATAACTAATGACGAATGCCAAAATAAAGCGAAACAATTGTGTTCTATTAAAAAAATCAAAAAGATTTTGTCAGTTTATGTAAATCTATTTTTAATAGTATTAATGTCTGTTAATGGCTAATTAGATATATCAAATAGAAATTAAGAATAGAAATGGTGCTAGAACCTTCAAGGATTTCTGTTAAAATTAAATAAATAGATTTAATGAATGAAGTCTCTGAGTCCTGTCTAACGTTGAATAAATAGTCGGAAAGGAAAGATTGACTGATTAAATAGTATGTATATGGGAATGACGGCTTCAATTTAAAAGGTGACCCTTGGTACCACATCTAATCAAAAGCCTAGGAGATGTCTGAAAAAAATAAGGGTTTCAATTCTAGTTCAGAATTGTAAGTGTAGTTTTGATATAAGTGGAACTGAAATTGAAGGTCTGATATGATGTTCAGTTCTGTCAGTAATGTGTTATTAAGGTCATGTAGAAATTTTCCTAATATTTCTGAGCAGACAGAAATAGGATTAATAGGCCTACAGTAGGAGAGTATTTATGTACAAATGTGTGTATCATTGATACAATGACAGTGAGATACTGATACTTCCAAATTATTTCAATTTAAATCCCAAATATTCCTAATTCTATAATAATATAATAAAAAATTAGATAGCGTAAAATCTTTTTTCATTCAATTATTTTACCATAATTTCCCTCTATTTTATTCACTAACTCTGATCCTCCCATCATTATATCAAAAAAGCAGAAAATATTAAAAACAATGAGAAATAAAAATAATTTTAATCAACAATTTCATCAACCATTAATCTTGACTTTTTAAACTGGGTTCTATAATTATCAATTAATGATTGAATAAATAATCGATTGAAAGATAAATATTTTACATACATAACATATAGTAAATTTAATGCAAATAGCATTAATGGCTTAAACCATACATTGCAGTAACTATCACTTCTTGAATTGAAGTTTAATTAAAAAATAAGATGTATTAAAAATTCATAGCCAACCAAATTGTATGTATCTTAAACAACTTTAAGTATTTTTTTATCGGTTTATGGTTTGGTACATGTTTTTCAAATTACTTATATGAAAAAACCTAATAATTCAGGGATACTTCCTCATAACAAGTGAAATCAACAAATTACAAGGTGTGATATAAAAAAAGTTATGAAAACATATTGAATTTTATTTGGGTAAATGGAGATAGAAGATTGACATTTGGATATATACATTCTGGCATTTTCCAAAAGTAAAAACAATAAATTAAAACTATTTATTTAAAAGTTATAGAAATATAAAATACAAAAAAAAGGTTGTCCCACCAAATCTAATATATGTTGAAGCTAGAAATACATTTCACAATTACATATATTGTAAGCCATTTTCTCATAAAAAATAAAATGAAAAAGAAATTCGTCATAAATCAAGGCATGATTTATAAAAATTTATAAGATAAATGGCAATAATTAGATCAAAACATCAACTGTCATTTTATGAAATTATATAATAGTAAGCTGCATTCACATATAATAGATTGACAGAGATCAAAGTATTTCATTTAATATCAAAAGAAGATTTAACTCTCAGAAAAGTAATTGAATGTATAGATTTAATAATTCTGAAATATTAAATATAGAAAACAGTAATAAAGAGAATAAATACAGACTCACTTGTTATTATTGACGATCAGATTCTTTTCCATACTCTGATCTGACTAGGCAAGATATATAAAAAGGTTCATAAATATATATGAAGATCTTACAATCAAACCAACTCTTAGGCTGATCACACTTAAAATGAAATCGATAAAATATCAAAAATCTTATCAATTGAACTTTGTACACATTTGACACGAATCCCGGAATAGAACATTAATATGAACTTTCTAACTGTTACTCAATCTAGTGCCTGCCTACCCAACCAACCAGATTCTTATCAGGTTCTTACCAAATCAGAGATAGTTCGGAAAAACGGCGGATTGATAACAGGCGCTATTCTCGCTACATTTATCGATAGTTTACGTCCAAAGAGGTACAAAAAAACCACAAACTTTCAAGTGTCATCAATGATAATCTGTTACCAAAAAATTATGATAACTTACGAAAAATGATACATATTTTTTTACAAGCATATGAAATGTCTCCTGATTGGTAATAATTCCGGAGATTGTCGTACTAGTTGAGTCACAAGTTTTAACGTTTCATAACATTTTATTCCTTTCATTTTTAATATTTTCCAAAAATACAAGTTCTCATGAGCTTTAGTATGGTAAAGAAAATGTAATTATATGTAATGAGTAGATTTCGGTAATCATTTCATCTAGAAATGAACTTATATCATCTATACTTCAAAATGTAGATCAAAACATTCATTTCTTGATGAAATGATTACCGAAATCTACTCATTGCATATAATTACATCCTCTATACCATACTAAAGCTCAGGATAACTTGTATTTTTGGAAAATATTAAAAATGAAACGAAAAACAGTGAAAACTTGTAACTCGACTCAAAGCAACAACCTGTGGAACAGATACCTTAAATTTTACTTAAGAATATGGTTGATTAAATATATACTAATATTTACCGTTTTTACCAAGAATTTTGGCCACTTTTTTTCTTCCTTTCAAAAAATCCGAAGAAAACTAAGAATGGCAGGTTCTTAAGTTTTTGACAAGATTGCTATCTACATACAAAATTCAATTACATCACTAAATAGCAGTCTAAGTATGTAATGGAAGGGCCCAATTGCAATCTCGTTTTTTTAATGCAAAGTGTCCTTTGATAAGCAACTTTTGTTCAAGTTTTATCTGTAATGGGTAGCTCACATCGAAATGTACTTCTCTCTTCCTATATTGACTTTAGACCATGCAAAATTCGTTTCATAAGCAAAATTCAACTGGGACACAGATATATTCCTAATCAGGGTCTTAAGAAAACTTTTAATTAAAAAAAAAAATGATCTCTAAGAATGACTAAACTCCCCATTATCCATCATCTTACTGCTTTGTACACATCTTTCGATCAACACTAGGCAATAATTCATATTCAAAATACAATTAAATGGTTCTTATCTTTAAAAGATCCTTCCCAGAGTTAATTATTTTAAAACATGGACAAAGAAACCAAGATAGAGACAAAAGCAATCAAGTAAATTCTACTTCTTGACGTGAATTTTTTTCCTTCGATTTTTCGATCAGTCACATGAGCTGATAAAGTAATTTTAACCACTTTCATAATTTTTCTTAAGCAACAGAGGTGGAATGAATGAGTAACATTAAGTTCATTAAAAAACAAAATTACTCATGATCCTGCCATGGCCTATATTCATTTTAAAGGAAAAAACTGAGAACAAAATTAATTTGATTGGTCTTATTTTTAAAAAATTCGGAACATCACTATGTAACTAATTTGATTTAAATTATTTCTAATTTCTTATTTAATTGCATTCCTAACTACTTTGGCTTGCCCCACCGTTTTCTGCTTCATACAAATATTTCACTCAAAACAACTTAACCATTTCCATTTCAATATAAAATAAACCTTCACCAAAATAACTTATTCACATCAATAAAACTAAATATGATACCACATATATTGTATATTTCACATCTTTTATATTCACCAATATTATTATTAATAAAACTGGCAGACAAGAATGGACTTAGCGGTATTAGAAAATTATTATCCCATGTCGGATGATACCCAAGCTATATCAAGTAAAATGGTTTTAGTTTATAACCTTATTGAACTTTATATTATTGTCAGGGTAGGTAACATCCACAGCTTATCATTATTACTAAAAATAAATGTATCATGCAATACCTAGTATTAGAAAGAAATGTATTCTTATTATAATTACAGATAACCATACATCATTCATACTTAAGTCTATCAACCCCCCTCAATTCAGCATTCTAATGACTTAAACGTTAAAAACTCCGATGAGAATTTACATTAGCCTGATGATCGTTCATATCAGGTTTGACAACTCTAAAAAATTAGTTATTTAGACTTACATCAACAGTGGTGCAGAGAATTATTAAATTGTTTACAAATAATCTTAGATAAACAACTTATAGTTGTTTCATTAATTTTTTACTTATACAAGTAACTTAATGAAGTCTGAACTTAGTTCAACACCCACACCCTAAATTATAAGTTCAACACCCACACCCTAAATTATAAGCTTTAACATTAGAGGTTAAAAAAAAGATAAAATAAATAATTTTTAAATTTTTATTTCATATCAATTTTTAACATGATTCTTGGAGTAAAGAAAAAAAATTTGGATTCCAGGATAGAAAAATAAGCAGATATTCTACTTCAGCTTCTTCTTGGGGCGGATGTTGTTTGTGTGACCACATTTCTTCTTGCGGCAGTTAGTTGCTCTTGGGTGAAGTCTAGCATAACACTTGCGGCAAATCATCTTATCACAATTGTATTTCTGGGCAAGGATCTTTAGAGTTGGTTCAATGACACCACCCCTAAGACGGAGAACCAAGTGAAGAGTAGATTCTGTAGAGAAAAACAAAAGACATTGAATATTTAGTTGTTACTGAAGCAACTATTAGAGTTGCAATTATTAAATTGCTTAAGTTACTACATTAACACTTCAGAAAGACCAACTTAATAATCATCAATATTAATCAGAATAATGCGAATCATAAGCTATACAAAAAAGTTTAATAACTAAATTAAAAGATTTAACTAGACCTTTTACAAATGATGGAAACGAAAATTCGTATTCCACTATCTGTTAAGGAGCTCTACATATGTAAACATTTTCTTATGTGAGTTGTTATGCTTCTCTAGTGAGGTCTCTTTATACCCAACATTTAGTTATTAAAAAAAAAAAGCAATTCCCTGCACAGTTAATCATTCACTTATTCTATACATACATATATATATATATATATATACTCCTAAAATTTATTTTATTTTAAAATGAATAAGAAAAAAACTACCTTATCTCTCAGACAGAAAACAAAAATACAAAAAGAAGTTTATATTTTATGAAAAGTTGATTGTTGATAAAGCAAATGAGATTAAAAAGCAGCAGTTGGAAGGAGGTTATAAATATACTATGCAAGTTTTCTGGGAAGAGACAGAATAATTTGACAACTGAAAACTGACTTAGTTTGTTTGAAATGTTTGAAAACTGAACATAGTATTATCAAGAAAACATGATCAAGTTGCAATCAACAAACAGTTACTTAAGGCTTGAGATTACGTGAAAATAACACTTAGGAAAATTTTAAGGCATCCATAGGACAGCTTCGCAAGTTAAAAGTATAGGTATGTTTAAATGTTCCAACTATAAATGATGAATCTGAACATGCCAGTGTATGGCTCCTCCGTTGATTGGAAAGGTGTAGAAAACATCATTAAAGATTATTACATAAGAATAGGATGATACTGATCTTTTTTATAATCAAATGTCATTACTAACTTCTTATGGTAAACTTTCGTTCTTTGGTGAAAAAAACTCATGGTTTTCTCACTACAAATGGCATAGGATCATAAAAAATCCAACATTAGATTGTAATTAAGTCACAAAATCAAGTGCTTAAAAGGTGTTCAGCGTGCACTGAGCTTCCATTATACGCACTTAGATGTTGTACAACATAATTAACTTATTTTAATTATAGAAGCAAGAATGAGGAAGGGAAAAAGCAACACTTTAAGTTTTGCAGATAGTTATACTGCACACTGAGAAGTCAATTTAAAAAATGTTAGGGTAGAGTTAAATTCATTACAAAATAAAACAGAAACGGCTGAATTTTATTTTTTGTCACACATTTCTTATTTTCTGATTGTCACGGAATTTGATCATTTCATATAATTTTTACTGTATGAAATCTGGTCTTTAATCATAATGTTCCCAATTAAAAAAAAAAAAATCATATTAGCAACTTCAGGAAGACCAATCGTAATAATATTAATCATCACATATTATCAGAAATCTTTTCATCACAAGTTGCAAATTATCATCAACACATTTCCAACCTGATTGACAGTAAAAAATATATGGGACGAAATAAAAAATAGTAATACAATACCAATTGTTTTGATATTAATAAGTTTGTTTATAAGCTCATGGTTTTAATCTAATACCGAATCGCTTCTTCAAGCATAAATACAAATATGGAGAAGCGATCAAAGTTGAAAAATGATTCAAAAATGTCCAAATAAATGTCTGTCAAATGGTGGAACATAATAGGACACAAAAGCTCAACTTCCCTTAACTTGATCAAAAAAAGTTATTTATGCACAACAAAATTGGAAAAAAAATATAAGTCAACGCATTAAATATTGCAACTTCAGGAAGACCAATCGTAATAATATTAATCATCACAAATTATCAGTAATCTAATCATCATAAGTTGCAATTTTTCATGAGTAAAGGAAATTAGAAACCAAAATTGACATAAAGGTTTGAAAATTTATAAAAGAAAAAGATATAATAGCATAACAATTGCATTAGTGTGCTAGAAGCTCATGGTTTTAACCTAATACCTTATCACTTCTTAAAACACAAACCCAAAATGGGTGAAAGTTTGGAAGATAATTCCAGGATGCAAAAATAAATGTTCTTGAAATGGTAGAACACGTTGCATTCTGATGCTCAAAACCTAATATTTATGTTATAATTTTTATACAATTATCATTAAAGTAGGATAAAATGATCTGGATAATAATAAAAAAGAAAATGGCACAAGCCAACAAAATAAGAAGATTTCATTTTTTTTTTCTTTCAGAAAAGTAGTAAAATACAAGATTTTATTTTTTGGTCACACACATTTATGAACCTTCGGGTATTTTCTGAAATCTTCAGTATCAGACAGAATGTATTTAACCACAAATAACTTCAAATGCTTTGCACCTTCAGGAAGACCAATCGTAATATCAATCATCACATATCAGAAATAAAATCTTATCATCACAGGTTGCAAATTATCATAAAAGTAAAGTAAATTGAACAACTTGACAACTAACTGGCATTAAAAATTTATGTGATAAAAAAATTAAAATAATAATACGATAACAATTGTTTTGATATTAATATGTTAGTTTATAAGCTCTGGACATAATCTAATACCAAATCGCTTTTCAAACACTAACACAAAATGGGAGAAGCGATCTGAGTTGTAAGATGATTCCAAAATGACCAAATAAATGTCAGTGAAATAGTAGAGCACAATACAAAGCTCAACCTCATTTAACTTAATTAATAAAGATAAGTAATTTATGCAAAATAACAAAATTGGAATAAAAACATAAAATGTCAATTGTAGGGTTTTCACAAGCTCTTTGCAAAATTCACAATTTTTTTACAGCTGATCAGGGCTCCAAATTATGTTCTCAATAACAAAAAATTTAAATAAAACATTGCAACTTCAGGAAGACCAATCGTAATAATATCAATCATCACATATCAGAAATCTAATCATCATAAGTTGCAATTTTTTATGAGTAATGAAATATTTAAACACTCATTTTACTAAAGAAATCCATTTCAAAGATTTATAAGATCTAAAAAATTTAAACTTCATCATTAACACAAAAGTATATCACATATTATTAAGAGGCACAATATTAAGCCAGCAAAACCCCACACAATATTACAATTACCGTAATGAAATTAGGTTCGTTTGATTAGTTATATGTTTCAAGGAGTTTATTAGGTGCAAACATCGCTGTTCCCATCAGGCACTTACTTAAATTGGCTGAAATGGTTACTATTTGACTATTTTTAACTGATATAATACACGATAAATACTTATCATTTATGCTGATCTGTGCTTTTTTTTCAGCCGTTTACTTCAGTGATCTTAATGAGTATCTAAATTACTAAACATTGGTATATCTTAAGACAAAAATTAAGGTATCAGTTCCATAGCTGTACCAGTTGTCACATGTTTTAACTTTTTATTGGTTTCCTTTCTTATAACAGAAAAATAAAAATAATTGTATTACTAACGGTACACGGAGTAACTACTACTGACTGAATATAGAAAAGAGGTTAAAACGTTTATTTCTTGACAAAATGATTAATGAAATATCCAAATTTTAAATAATTAACCTTCTTTTTTAATACTAAAAGTCACGATTACTTTACTTTTTAAGAATATTAAGAAGAACGTGAATGAAAAGTTAAAACTTGTTGTAACTCAACTTAAAGAATCTGTGTAACTGATACCAAAATTAATCAAGACAATTAAGATCAGAAGACTTTTTCATTGTCAACTCACATATCTAGAAAGATGCTAACTTTAAAGAAAATGTGAAGCTAGAAAACAACGTTACCAAACTAAGAAAAAAAAACTACAAACATCAGGATTACTAAATACATATAAAATATCTAAAAATAAAAACATCAGTTGCTAAATAGACTACTACCCTTATCATTACACAATTGAAAAAAACTCATACCCTTTTGGATGTTGTAATCGGACAAAGTTCTACCATCTTCCAACTGTTTACCAGCAAAAATAAGTCTCTGCTGATCTGGTGGAATTCCCTCTTTGTCTTGAATTTTAGCTTTCACATTTTCGATAGTATCAGAGGGTTCAACCTCTAGGGTAATGGTTTTACCCGTGAGGGTCTTAACGAAGATCTGCATTCTTAAGATCCTGAAACACAAATCATACAATTAATAAGCCAACTAATCATTTTTAGAATTAATATTACAGTAATTTGTAATTAATAAGTGATTATTAATACTTTTTTTTAGGTCCTGGATAAAGTTAAGAAACGTTCAGCCATGATAGCTAGGAAAGATATGTTGGAATCATCATTGTTCAAAACAAATGAAAACCAATAACTACAACAGCTGGAATAAAATTACTTTAAGTATGATTCCACACTATATACAATAAACGTTTCTATTAACCTGTTTAATGTAGTATGTAATCCGAAATTAACAAGGTAATGGTCCTATCCAACAATTAATATTCTAAGTGTCAGAAAATAAATTCAAGAAAACCTTAATTCAATAATCAGGCTAAATAACAGTTGCTAAAAGGAAACAATAAAAATTGTGTTAAAAACGAAATGAGTTGTCCTAACCTCGTGTTCGCGAAATTGTAAACGAACCTGATAACAAAGCTTTATCAAATATATCAAGCTCCGAACATGGCTCGTTATACCGAATGTTTGATTAATAGAGAGTGGAAAAAATAAAATAAATAAATTCAAATTCCAACAAAATGTGAGCTTAAATTATGACTAACCTCTATCTATCCAGTCACTTCTGGTATGGGACTTCAAAGATGGCTGTCGGGTATTGAGAAGAACAGCGAATACCAACCTAATAAAAAATTAGGTTTATTATTATTATTATATTATTATTATTATTATTATTACTAATAAAAAATGTGTACCTTTCAAAATAGTTTATTTTCAAATATATATACATTTCAGATTGAAAGGAGTTATGCTCTGTAAAAAATAAATTAATTAATCTCAAGACAAAAATTGAATACTAACCATATAATCTATAAATTATTTCAATTTCAAAAATAATGTTTGAATGGAAAGTGTTTGACTGGATAATTCTAATGATGGATTGAATTGGTCAGGGGGTCCGTCAGTTCTTCTTATTTTGTGCTATCGTTGACTGCACCCCCTGACCAATTCAACCAATCACTTAAAAAATAATGATACAAGAAATCCTTTAAAAATTGTTTTCTGTCTGGATTTTGTTATATATCCTTTTCTATTATTACAAATTTATTATATTTCTTTTATTTATTTATATCATGTGACTGATTAAATAATGTTGTTATAACAGTTTGCTAACTTTATACAGTATACTACGAGGACATTTGACAATTTATTTAAAAATATATATTAAACAAGGAAAGAAAATAATCCGAAGTGATGTTATACATGAAAAGTTTTTAAAGTGATTTATTATTTCCAAATTACAGCCATATTCTTTAATTCATGATTAATTTCTATTAAAAAAAAAGTCACTTCCGAACTATTAGTTCATGGAAAAAGATGGTTTTAAAAATTTATATCTGACACTATATTTTAGATAAAAATTGTGGGCTACCTCTGAATTCCTTCATTGATTCCTCTTCTAGTCTTTGTACGGAGTAATTTTCTTTCTGTGAAGAACTGATTTCTTTGATATACTTTCTTTACTTCAAAGTTTAGCTTGGGATCTTTATATGTTTGAAGAAAGGATTTCCAATTGGTTGGTCATTTCTAACCATAGGTCGATGAATCTTTGTCCTGAACAGCTACTTTATATCTTTGTGTTTCAATGGTGGGTTCTACTACTTAACACGCCAGGGTGTCAATATTTCATGCAGGAAACAACAGTTAACTTTGTTCAAGCAGTCAAACAAAGAAACCTGCCTTTTGAAAAACACCTTGTTGGTTCATTAGAATGGTTAATTATAATGAATAGATAGACAGGCTCAGAAGGGAACGCGCTTCCGATCAACTCCGAAGAATAGCATTGGATAAAGAAACGCCAGAGACGCAATTATGACAAGACTAAGGCTACTTGTCACTAGAAAGTATCAAGCAGATAGTTAAAAAAGAATAAGATGTTTTTAATCCATTCGTCACGTATTTCTTCCTGTTTCGACCACGGCTTCGAGATTTTTGCCAACTAATTCTTGGCAAAGAACTAGACGACATGGTCGAAGAAATCCCTAACCAGAAGAAATAGATTATGAATGGATTAAAAATATTGACCGCGGCAATTTAAGTGAGTATTATTATTCGGCGTCAAGAAATAATAAAAATAGATGATAGGCATATGTACATGAATAAAATTTAACTAAAAATGAACATATTAGGACTTTAAAAAAAATAAGGTTCTAATTCGCTGAAATCAGCTGGATATCTGGATGATAGCCATTTCGCAACAGTGACGTATACAGGTCTTTAGATAACGTATGTTCCGATTTAGACCCGTTACTTATTGTCAAGTGACTAGTAGCAGTAACAGCATAGTCCAGTTTTTTTAATATATTACTAGAAGAGGTCAATTGATTATTTCAAACTTTAAATAATCTGATCATTTACTACCTCAGGACTGCTGTTAAAATACCAAGTTAAGAATACTTTTATGTAGTTGGATGAATAACTTGCTGTTACCAATCAGTTACCTAATCTGGTTCCTGTTACTGTTCCTACCTTCAACAAGGAAAATGTGTTTGTTTTGAAATTACTCAGGTGGGGGAGGGGGGTGGGGAATTCAAAAGTGCTTTGTGTTAGGATTATACTAAAATCGTTTGACAGACACATACTCTTTATTTTTTTGCTCAATAGTGAACTCAGGGATAGATATGCTTAAAAGGTATGCTAGTCTAAAATACCATACTGGACGTTTTATTACCAATTTTATGCTCATTTCATCCAGAAGTTAATCTAACTTCTAAAGGTCTTTTATCTTAGAGAAAAATTCCAAACAGATTTTCTTTGTAACTATTTCTAATCATCTCAATTAAATACCTTTTCAAAGGATCTTGACCTCCTTTTCCATCCAAAGAGTAATTTGTGACCATTAACCAGTTATACATTAAAAAAGAAAGACCACCGAACAGAAGAAGAAATGAAAGTTGCTTTATATTGTTTTAGTTTTGCTAGTAAGTTTTGTAATTATTGTGATTAATTGTTATTGTATCACATATTGATTACTTATATTTCTAAAGCAGCATATTTATGTAATTTTTCGGAAATAATTTTTATTTCGATCTGTGATAGATAAGTGAAAGAAAATGGTCCGGATGGAGGTCAATAAATTTCTCAAAAGAAGGGAGAAATGTTTATTTAAATGTAATAGATAACAGTAATACAAAAAAAATTCAAATTATTTTAAATTAATTTTATCAACTTAGATTAGTTTTAATTGTAAAATATTCCATGCTAGTTTTTAGCGTGTTTCTTTGAATATATGTATATATATTATATTTTTTGTCCCTTTAAAAAAAAGTAGAATTTATTTGTTTTTATAAATTAATATTTTTTCTGTTGCTTAGTTAAGAACTGGCTTATCGTTTGTTTATTTAATTGTTTTGCTTAATTGCATGTTTATAAACAAAAAGAAAAATCATTGACATCACTGTTCTTTCTTGATAAGAGACAATTTCTCTTATACATTATGTTATTCACTTATTATTTTGTTTCAATATCATCTCACCACACTATCACTGTTTAATGTCTTTTTATTGTTAAATCAATATATTGTAAATGTTTCAAATATATCTTGCTTGGTTTTAGTTTATTAATGTTGAAATATAAAATATTCGCTTATTCTAGTTTTTTGCTTCTTTTTTTTCAGAGATAGTTATTATTCTACCATGGTAACTTCTAGATATCGCCCCATAAGTCCACATACTTTGCTGATTGTTGCAACTCTATTTATATTCTGCAGCTTTTCATTGGTACCCAGGTATTCCTTAATCTTTATGTTTTAGTGTAGTGATATTGATATCTATTGAGAATTATAAATAATATTGTTTATAAAATTTATAATATTGACTTTACATAAGTACTTTACAAATTATATGATATATTTCATATTTTTTATTTCATTTGTCATTCCTTGTATTGAAATTTTGCGTGCAGAAATTCTATTATTAATTACAATTTTAGTTGGAAGGATGTACCCTACTGATTTTGGTTTTCAGTGGTCTAAATTAAATACAAATTGCTTAATATAAACTTTATCTATCTGTTATTTTTTTTAAATATCAAGAGAAAAATTATATTATTTATGAAAAATGATCCAATATTTTAAGAGAAAAAAAACATTTAAAGAAGTATGTTATTATTATTTTTAAAGTTAACTTGTAATTACTGAATGAATTGTGGTGTTCTGATTTGTTAGGTAGAACAACAATTAACTTAAAAAACCAAAAAGTCTAATTTATTTGTATATATAGCCAGAGTCTAACCGACTGGTTAATAAATTCTGTATTTTAGATTAAATACTATTTAGTTTTTTTTCTTCCAAGTTGGTATAAAGGTGTCAGTCATATATCTCTTAACTTAATCTTGGTTTCCTAAACTTGACTGTTGCATATTCATTTATGAATCTCTAGTACTTATCACCTTAAAAAAACAGGGTACTTTAAATATAGTATAAATTGAACCTTCATTCATTAAACCAAAGAAGCGGTCAAATCACATCATTAGTATGATAATTTTATAAATTAATTTCTATTAAAAGAGGAATATATAATATTTTTATCACATTATAAAAAAATTATTTAAAAAAATCCTATATGAATTTGTTATGAAGCATACTCAATGTCAACACTTCTTCTTATTATCTAAATAAATTGAAATTTACAAGAACATCTCTGGAATGAACTTGGCAGGCATATATAAGAATAGTATATACAAAAATTATAATAATAAAAATATAATTTGTGTTTTATTTTTTATTATTATTATTCTATTGACAAGAGATGCGAATGAAGCTTCAGTTTTTTTTTTTAATAAGTATAGCAGAAGATTTGAATGTTATCTTAGTTGATTAACCTCATAAACTGTCAGTAGTAGTTCGTGGATCACATTTGTTTAGAACACTTCTTTCAAATGTCTTAATTTGGACCTGTATATCCTATTACATTTTAGATAGATCTTAAAAAAACTCCTGGATAGAATTTCTATTCCACATACTCTTTTTTATTATGTCAACTTGTGTACATCTGAATATGAGTTTTGACTTTCATATTAAATAATATTGGGAGCAGGGTAGCTCAGTAGAGGGTTGAGTTGCTGTGCTTAAGATCTTCCGTTGCTTTTTTATCGTGACCCTCATGTGGTTATAACTTTATAAAATTAATTAAGGAAAAAAAGCTGGTGGTTGAATGTGATCTTGGACTAATTATCTCCCTGCACAACCATTTTCTTAGAAACATTGCAGTCTCTGCCTAATATTGAACTCGAGACTCTTCATGGGTTCTAGTGTTATAGGTATATATTAAATATTACAATAATGCAATATCTTATGCTCACATTTCTGTATGAGAATAAGTAAGTAACTTATTTAAGAATGACTGCTGAAGTTAAAAAAAGGATTTAGTTTAATTTATTGAAATATAAATATTATCTATTTTTCAGAGTTGTATCTTACTTTAATGATGAACCCTGGGATGTGATTATTTTTACACAAAACTGGCCAAAGTCTGTTTGTAACCATTGGATTGAAAAAGGGCATCAATGTCGACTAGTTCCAAATGACACATGGACAATACATGGCATCTGGTAAGGTTTTAGGGGCTTTTTTCTCAAAAATAGCAAGCAAGGTTGGATAATGATATTCTTAGTCACATAAACGTATAAATCTTTTTGAGTGAAAAACGTACTTATATTTGAAGTGAAAAATAATTTTATCTGGTCCTTAACAAAGACCAACTAATTTTTCATGACTAATATTTTGGTTTTAATATTAGTTATGGACTAAAGATTTAGAATAAAAATAAAAATATTTTGACTTATTAAGTGATTTAACTGTTTGATTTATTAATAATCTATTACTTTCACTTTTTTTCCTGTCCATCTGAGACTAAAGTTGCTTGTTATTACTATGTATAATTACTAATCTATTAATAAGTTATTATTTCAATAAGAACAATTCTTCCTGAAACCCTTCATTTAACAATTCTTTACTGGTTTTCTGCGTTCATAACACTTCTTTAATAACTTCTACTTTTCATTTCCTATCTTTTAAAAGTAGTTCCATTGTTTTTAGCAGTTTTATCCACTGTTAGACTTACTTTGAAATTAATTTTTTAATGGGTTAATTGTCTTTTTCCAATCATATTTAAGTTACTTCAATTATTATGTTTATTTTTTTAAAGTGACTGTTATAATAAGAATGTGGATGGTAATGTTAATAATTTTTATTATTTTAGGCCAACTAAGTTTGGTACAATTGGGCCAGGTTTTTGTAATAAAACAAGGCCTTTCAACCCTGAAGCTTTGTATGGCATTGAAAACGAATTGGAAAAGTTATGGACACCTGTAGAAAAACACAAAAAGATCACAGCTCTGTGGTCACATGAGTGGTTAAAACATGGTACATGTGCTGCCGTAGTTCCAAAGTTATCAACCGAATTCCAGTATTTTAACCAAGGACTGCAGTGGATGAAGGATTACAATATGTATTCTGTATTAGGAAAAGCTGGTATAACACCCGGCAAACAATATAACATAACTGAAATCTGGGATGGTGTACAACATGTTTTGGGAAAGAATCCTCAAGTAGCCTGCTATCAAGATGTAAGTTTCTTATTTTCTATATGACTTATATTGGTAATTATATAATTATTATTTGCCTATTCATTTTTTTTAGAAACAAAATGCTTCTGTCTTGTTAGAAGTTCGTATATGCTTCAACCGAACATTGGAATTAGTGGATTGTGATGGAACTGTTGTAGGTGGTCATAAGCCAAGCTATCATAACTTGACCAATTGTAATATTGACAAATTAGTTCAATATCCTTTGTACTCTCTTGAAAATATAGTTAAACAGAAAACCCATGTAAATAAGCTAGTAGAAACATACAAAGTATTGAAACTTGTACAGTGGTTTACGGGTAGTTATTAAGGAATACTGGTCAATTTACACCTTTTGTCTGCAGGTATTTCACTATTAAGTGAAAAAACCGTTATGTTTGATTTTCTAACATAATGGTTAAAATAGTGTGAAAAGGTATCTAAAAATATCCATACGTCTTTTATCATAGACGAAAATAAGTTGGATCATTGGTTTGTATAAAAAAAAAGTGTTTTATACTATTTTTTTTTATTTAGTCATAACAAGTTGTAAACACTTAATATCCAACACCAGAGGTTTATTAATTGATTTAAATTATTAAAAATGATGTGAATGAGCCTTGAAGTGCAATTATTATTGAGGGTTGTAAATTATTTGTTTAATAATTCTAAAGTTATAGCTAAGTATTGTAAGAGTTTTTCAATTACATAACAACTGGTTCTGGTCAACTAAATAATAATCAGGCTAAATAAATAGTTGATAACAACAAACTATTGAAAATAAAACATTATTAATAAACTGGTTATGAATTATTAAAATCCTTATATGAACTATTTATCAGCTTTTAGTGGGGATGAATAATAATACTTTGTTAAATATTATTCCAGTTAGCAGAATGAAAAAATATCTGAACTCAACAATACATGACTTCCTTTTACACCTATTAAATCATATATCAACAGCTCAAAAAATGTTTTTGAGTTAAATTGAAACCCGATTTAAATATATTTCAATACTCCAAAATATATTAAAAATTAATATATTTTTATTTATTGTTCTTTTGATGGTGAATATTTTTATTTTGAAGAGAAAAGATTTGTTCTGGTCGGGATTCGAACCCAGGGGGACGTCTGCATCTCTGGTGCAGTACTCTAACCACTGAGCTACCTGGGGTCGTAGCCAAGTCAGGCAAATCCATTCTCTTCACCGATCCTATATCCCAGTGTTCTCGCAATTTTTGGGATGTATAGGATCGGTGTATATAGGATATCCTATACATCCCGAAAATTGCGAGAACACAGGGATATAGGATCAGTGAAGAGAATGGATTTGTCAGACCCCTGGTAGCTCAGTGGTTCGAGAGGACTTCTCTTTTATCTTCAAAATAAAAATATTTAAAAAAAATAATAGATGTGATTTACTAAAGAAAAATTCTTCATAGATTATTTTCAACACAATTTCTATATCTCTCTTATGTAGTTGGCAGTAAAATTAGTTAATAGTATCATGTAAAGTATTATTTCTGGTTCATCAACGGTATCTATAGTTGATTCCATTTGCACGAAACTGTTAACTGATAGAATACTAAATTTATGAAGAACTTCTTTTTATTTCAGCCAATAGTAAAGTACCAGTTCAGGTTTTTTTAAACAAAGCTCTAAAAGCTTGAAATATTGTCCGACTTCTATAAAGTTATCAAGAAAATAACTGTGAATGAACGTGAAGTAAAACTCAATTTTTCCAATCAAAAAACTTTTATCAGTCAAATATGCTCTATTCTGTCCGATGTTATTTTGCCATCCATCTGGTTCTTATTAGAAAAAAAACCCAACCAAGTTATTTATTACTAAAATTTTTACCATTTATGTTATCTAAACTTCGAAATAAATTATGGTCTGATGGTGAAAGGCCGGGGCTGTAGGAGATGAGACCGATTATGTTACTTTCTTTTTTGTTTTGTAGCATTTAAGTAGGTGATTCTTGTGTAGCAAACCGAGCACTTTTTTAGTGTTGCGCAATAGCTGAATAATAGTTTATTCCATATATGCTAAAAAGGCTCTGTGGATTTTAAGAAAATCTTTTTGCTCAACACTTGTTTTCGGACATCATTATGGCTAAAAATACCTTAAAACAAGCAATCTTTTAACATGTTTGTATTGATCTCTTTGATTCAGAGTCATAAATGGTGTATGCAAAAGTTCTAGACAAGTAAAGTACCACACCAAAAAGAGAGTTACAAATTTGATGTAACACCAATCCTTAAAATAAAATTTCTACTTTCTTTGGCTAATTTTTTTTGTTCCATGAATAATGAAAGAGAGGAGTGTATGTACCATTGTCAATCAAATTAGTCAAAAGCGATCCAGAGATGTTCTAAATGGATATTTCTTTTAAAATTTGAACATGGATAAATTTTGAGATAACAATATTTCCTTGAATGCTTGCAAAGATTCTATATTTGTATTACTATGCCAAAATAAAAAATATTTTGGCATGACATGATGAAGGAAAAGGAAAAACTATTTCAATATTAAACTGCTTCTCAATCCACAATACTGATTATTGGATTAGGTAGTTATTTGTCGATGTACAGGACATTCATGACAACATTGAAAAACAATGTCAAGATAACTGATTAACCTTTCTTCAGCATCATTCTTTGTAAAACTGTTACAATAAGAAACATCTGAAAATTATAAAAGATTAGTTTATGATTAGGCTAAGCTATTTCTCTAGCAGCAGGAGTAAACTCTAATTACATTTTCTTATATTTTGCCAGTCATTCCAAACAGTCGATCACTTCAGTGACAGTCAAGTTGACTTTTTAAGTACATAAATTACCGTTTTTAAACATCAATTTTTAATGATTGTACGGTAATTTTTAAAATTACAAATCAACTAACATTCTTTTTCATTTAGCCAATTAAAAAATAATTGGTTAACTTTTGTATAATTTTTAGTGCTAATGCTTATAGCGTATAGTGCTAAAATATCTGATTGAATCAATGAGCAATATAGCGACAATAACTAATATGACACTGAAATTAACAATTAGTAAAAAAAAAAAAAATAACAATAGCATTCAATATACAAAATATTAAATTGAAAAAGATCAACAAATTCTTTATTTAAATTTCAAATATATAAATTGTGTGTTTATATAAAATCTATGTGAATTTTTTTTTCCAACAGTACAAGACGATTGGGAATAAGAAATTTAGCAATAGGTGAAAAACAAGAATGGTCCATTTTTTTTTTCTCTTTTTATTTAAAGCAGATGTAGAATTTTCATCAAAATATCTTTTTACAGTCCTCTGAGCATGTTTCAAAGAATCATGCAAAGAAAATCAGTTTTTACTATCTAGCTTAAATTTTTTAGTTGTATCCTTTTTTCTAAATTCTGATATCTTACCTATACTTAATTTTTGTCATTATTCGGTGCCATTTTTAGATTCATTACATGGTAAGGTGAACGTGCAGTAATGTGTTCTATATTACTAATAAATTAATATTAAACATTTACCTTCCCCATTTAATGTATGAGAAAATGGCATATTAAGGCAAAACATAATATGATAGTGGAACTAAAGCAGTGAAGTATATTACATCTTATTAATTATAATTGAATAATCATTTTTCACCTAATCATAAAAAAGATAAATACATTTTTGTTTGAATTTAAAACTTCCTAATTTTTTTTATTATAACACAGTAATGTTCAATCTTGTATTATTAAAAGATACAATTTTATAGCTAAAGTACTTTTGTGTGTTCCTTATTCGCTGGATAGTTATTTAAAATTAAAAACTAAGAATTTTATAATGGTGATACTAAACAAAAATACTCCCTCAAAACTGTAAAAGTTTATTTTGCACAGAGCAGTTTACAGTCTTAATGATGGTTAAAATGGATTAGAATAACCAATACATCGTAATGCTAACTATCCTCATTTTATTAAAGATAAAAAAAATTATATTTCGATATTTATATGTAATATGTATACACACACACAGATCCCTTTAGAATCATTTTAGAAGACATTTCGTTTTATATCACCATTGACAAACACTAATTTAGTGTTGTTAAATCAAAGCTTATACTAATTAGTAAACACATGGAGTGGGAGTGAGCATATATTTTTAATTCTATAATAATCATAATGTGTAAAATTGCCGATTCTAATGCACTCACAAAAAGAATACATGTGATTAATGAATTTGTAAGTATTTTGATATTTTCTATTTTAATAAAAGTATAATTATTTTTATTTTAAATTCAATGTTCACTAATTTACTAGGTTCATCTATAATTAATTAATTTAATATTAAAAATATTATCCAATCTATTGAGCCTTTGGCCTTCATGCAATACATGGCACTTAAGGGCATTAAAACATAAATCTTATTACATAAAACATATTTAACCTGGATAATAGAATCAACTTTAAAATTGATTAAATAGTCATTTATTCATATTGCTACTGGATTTGTCTTATTAAAATAAAATAAAAATTGTGTCAAGAAATTTCTATATAAGGCTTTATTTCTTTCTCCAAAAAATATGAGTTAAAAGAAAAAGTAATTCAACAATAAATACAAAATTGTTTTATACAAATTAGGAACTTATGATGTAGGTGATTTGGTCACAATAATTACAGCAGAAGGCACCAAACCTAAAAAGTAATAATAAAACAAATTAGAATTATCTTAAAAAAATTGAGACAAGAAAACTTTAACATTTCATCTCTAAAAACTTGTTTTTTCTTTATATAAAATATGATACTTACCATGCATAATTAATAGATCTGAAAATAGTTATTTTTCAATAGAAGAAAATAACTATTTATAATTAAAACAAAAACAAATTTTAATTCTACTTAAAATAAAAAAGCTAATACTTTTTTTTGTATTATCCCAGGCAATTAATTAACATGAGTAAGTTCTAGATTATAACATATATATTTTACAAATATGTTTCAGATAAATTAATGAAACCTTTAAAAAAAATAAAGAATTTGGAAAATATGATTTTTCAAAATCATTTGTTAGTTAAATGTGGTGACAACAATAGTGAGATAAAATAGGAGGATAATGGTATAATATTAATATACAGGTTCAAATGATCTTTATCCCCTGGAACTATTTAGCATCATCTACAGTCTAATGTAATAAAATACTAAACATAAAAACGCAAATCTGCACAACTAGAGGTACTTAAAAACGGTATTATTAATATCCAATGCACTGTTAATAGCTCACAAATAAAGTTCTTTGTAATTGGTGTAATAGCATCTTTAAGTAACAGTTGTATAAATGCAAGAAATGGTTAAAATAATAATTATTAACATACCAAGTACATCCAAAGGTTTATCATAATCATCTTCAACGAAAACTTTCCGGGGAAAAGTTGTCATTAATGAAAAAGCACCATCACCGTCAGTCCTATTTAATTCTATATATAACCGTACGGCTGAGAGCTGTTCTTTGATAGCAAATGTCTGGGTGAGAGATTCTCCATTCAAAAGCCTTATCTAAAAACAAAAGTTAATTTTATAATGAAAAAAGTAAAATTTATTGAAAACGGAGTATTATCAAATTATTATAAAGATATTTTGTTTTTGAATTGTAATATTAATTTGTTGGCAATATCGTACATGTGTATGTGACCTTATATGAGGTTATGTGTTATGAAGAGGAGTAGGACACTCGTAAGCCGTCCAACACTCTTATTCTGCCGAGAAACTGTGAAAGGCTATATCATCTTTAGTGGATATTTATTTACAAGACACAACAATAACGGTAAGATAGTTATGCAGCACAGTAGGCATTGCTTTAAGATGCAGGATCAACAGGAAGAGGTTTGTAACATAAATCTATTATATATAATTTTAGTTCTCTAAACAAAGAAATGGTAATAACAATGTTTTTTTCTAATAATGATTCATTACATTTCATGAAACCTTATTTTAAACAATATGGACCCTCAGAATAATTATCAAATCGAATGTAATGGGGTGTATAAAAAAATATGACAGTTTTACCTTCCCCATGGAGAGAAAATGGGGAATAACAGTATCTTTCGACACACCACACTCCCTGGCAAGTTTGCGAGTACTTGTGGATGGATTTGACTCAACTGCTTCCTTCAGAACCTCATCAATATCCATTAATGGTCGCCCGGAGCACTTCTTCCTTTCCAATACCGTATCTCCACTGCTAAATTTTTCAAACCAACACCGCGCAGTGTGCAGGTCAAGGACACCTTCCCCTTCATATTTAATGATTTCACGAGTTGCTTCAGCGGCTGTGAAATTTTTTTTTTCCAGTAATGTCTTAAAATTACGAGAATTTTGTAAGACACTGGCTCCAGTTCAACAGTTGGCCCAGGTATATTAAATAATTATCTGATTATTATTATATTCCAAGTCACTATAATTCAATTCAAAATTACTTGGACAATCAAATAAAACATCCACGTATCGTTCATTGAAAGATTCTTTATTAGTACGTTCCGTGAACATTAAGAAATTTTTTTGCAACAAATTACACAACTGTTCTTATAAGCAAGGGACACAGCTCAAGAACTGACCAAGAATTGCACTGTATGATCTCCAACAGCGCAATGAGAAACAACAGTGATGCGAACAAAAGCACATCATGAATCAACTCCTGACCAAACAGCAGCGTTCGACCGGGAAAACACAAGTGGGCTGGTGAATGGCCAACAATGTGTTAATATATAAACATAATATCATTGAATAATAATAATGATAGTTATGAGAATTTAAAGGACGATTTATATTACCTGTATCCTTGTTTCAGTGTAGTCTTTCTTAACAGCAGGCTTAGCAACTTCAGGCACTACAGGAGTCGGAGCTGGTGGTTCTACACCTTGCTGCTGTAACATTTTTTCTCTTCTTGCCTGTCTATCGGCTTCTATTTGATCCTTTATCCTTTGTCGAGCTTTCATGTCTTCTTCTTTTTCCTTTTTCCTTAGTTCGATCGCCTGCCTCAGCTCTTCATCTTGTAGCCTTAAAATAAGAAGTTAATAATAATTGATTAAATTAAAACATAGTTATTGAGAATTCACAGGAGTCAGCCATAAAAACTAATCAATCTATATCAAAGTTTATTTGTCCATTCACACATATGGATTTAGTTATCTCAATGAAGCTGAGTGGACTCCTTTGAAAACAGTTTTTTACAAATTATATTTTAATTAACTGTTCAATAAATGTATGAAAATTGGAAGTTATTTCAGGCACTGAATATAAATTCACAATTGCATTTTAGTTATGGTATGAATAGGAGGATTTCCATAGCTATGGATTTATTGAACTATATTATTAAAATTTAATTAAATATACCATGCTATTTACATGATAAATTAGCATTGAATTTTTATGTGTTAAGATTGTTTTTCAACTTTTGTCATATGCCATAGTTACAAAATAAATGTTTCTTAAGCTAAGCAACCAATTTATCCAAGGTGATGAATATAAGGGATAAAGTAGTCCAACAAGGAACTTTATTAAGGAGTCTAAAAAACACGAGCTTAGTAATGTCAAGACCGAATAATTATAATGTATGACATACATTTAAAAAATAATAGCTTTATGATGGTAAGCAATTAGTAACAATTAGACTAGTCAATAAATATTAGTACACTGAAAATTTATTTGAAATCTTTCTTACTTCTTTTTCATTTCAATCATTTCCTTTCCTGCTCGTATTCGATTTTTCTCTCTTTCTAATGCCTCGTTTTCTTCACGTTTTTCCCTTTCTCTCCGTTTCTCAAGAAGTTTTTGTTCTAGCAGTTTCTTTTGTGCAAGTTTTTCTTCTTCAGTCAGAGGCTTTTTCTCTTCAATTGATTCAGAGAAATTTGTGTGGCCTGATTTCGCAGCATGGAATTCAACTTCCCCTTGATTTTGAAACAATTTGTTGCAACTAGAATTAGAAAAAAAAAATAATACAATTAATTATTTTGTATTACTATATGTTTTGCTAAAATTGAACTATTTTGCAGCAATTACTACTGAACAGAAAATTTTAAAATTTTATTCCAGTAACAAAAGAACAATTAAAATAGACAAACTGGAGTCAGAATATCAACAGTTATTTTGTATGAATATTTCCACTTCACCTTTAAATGTATAATAAGAATTACTATAGCATTATATAAGCTTATACTTTGATAATTACTGATTGGAAAGGCTCAAAATATTTTATGGTAAATAAACAGTTTTTCTGATGCTAATTAATACATTATATTGTAGTCCAACAAGCTTTAAGTGCAAAATCAAAATAATCTTACTGTACTCACAATTGGTTAACCATAAATCGAAATAGCACCCTCAAAATATTGGGTTTACTCACTTACTCATTACATTTAAAGGATTTGGCTTCAACCTCAGAATTGGGTGGGTCACCTGTTTCATCAGATTTACTTGTTTCTTGAGATGATGAAGTAGTAGGAGCATTATTGACGGCAACTCCTGAAGGTTGATCCAAATCATCACCATGTGCCAAGAGCCTAAAAAAGTAATAACCTATTCAGAGTTTATAATAAGAAGTTTCTAGTTATAGTTAAAGTGGGCACCCATAAATGGGGGGAAAAGCAGGCTGTTGAGCGTGGAATCAGCTAATCAGCACTTTGCACTATCACTGGCTTGAGAATGGAACAGTCCCTAGTAAGCCCTGATCCCAATACCCTCTAAGGCAGGGGTTCCTAAACTTATTTGTACCAGGCCATCACATTTTTTTAAAAAATACAGTTGCAAAAAGCCCACCAAAAGACATATTTACGACTGAAAGATAGTTATCTAAATATAAAGTAATGCACAAAAGCAAATAAGAAATATTAAATAAATGTAGATAAAGAGGTGGTTAAAAGTAGGAATGCTTTTTATAATAAACTCCCGTGCTTTGTCCTAAAACTTGAATAATTAGAATTAATAAAATTCTTCAGATTGTTCCAAATGAGTTTGAAGGATGGAACAATGTCTTTAGGTCTTAAAAAATAAGGTAGTGAATAAAATATTTGGATCTAAAAAAATTAAATGCCCACTGAACTTGGTCCAAAATCGATGATACTGACCTATGAAAACCTTTCAGCACTCGCATTGTGGTTTACCAGGATTCCAGTATCCACCCAGAGGTTTAGTCTACAGGCAGATTGCTTTGGGGGAAAGAAATATAGGTCCTAATGTGCCTGATAACATGTGTACACATGGTAATTTTGTACGGAGCTTAGACATGGTTAATAACAGAAAACAATCATGTATAATCTAAGGACACAAATGCAATTTTTCAAGAAATATGGTAGGTACAAAAGAGAAGTTTGCGGCAAGAACAGGAAAGTACAATCTAACAATAAAGGTAAAATTCTAACAAAGAAATACAAACAAAAAATGCACACAAAACTGAAAAGGAGGTGGTTTGGACATGTTGCCAGACTCGATACGAGAAGTTGGTCCAATCTAATTGCAACTGAGTGGATACCAAAGGAACACAAGAGAAGAAAAGAACACTAATTACAAGATGGCGAGATGAGATAGTTCAAAGAGTAGGAGACTGTTAGGCTACTTTGGCTAGGAATAGGAACCTAAGGACTAAGTAATAAATAACTTCTAGTAAATTATCATTTATAGCCAAGTGTTGAAATACAGCATGGAAAATGTCTTATTAAATTAAAAGTAAATCATTATTTTATTAATGTAACAAATTTTATTTGTAAGATATAATGTAAAAAAAAATTAACCAATGATAAACTCAAAATTGTATATAAACCAGACTCATACCTACCAAGAGAGAGGTTTTAGTTCTGTAAAAAATATAAATAAAGCTATAATAGGCTTAAAAACTATAATAATGCAATTATAATTATTATTATGTGCTAGCTAAAACTGAACAGCCAAACTCAATGAATCTAGATAAAATAATTTCTACAGCACCGGTGATTAAGTGGTTAAGTCTAATTTTCTTGTACGTAAGTAAGCGAAATCGAATTATTTTCGTAGTGAATCAGGGGCAAAGCAAGGCATTGGCTTGAAAAGCTGAAAACTACGAGAATAGTACGATTCCAGTAATCTGAAAGCAGTTAACTCTCTCTGCACAAAATCTGACTTAACCACTTATTCACTTGGGCTGTAGATTTCATCCTATTCTATTATGAAGCTAATATTTCAAAGCTGTTGATGTAAACAATTCAGTCAATGACTAACCAAATATAGACTGTATAAATCAAGTTCATTCTTCATTGATGTCATGAGTAAATTTCACTATACTGAATGAAAGAAGCAGGTGCATTTTTTTTTTTAACAAAAGAAACCATAGGCAATACCACATCAGACTAATCATAACCATAGCAGACTAATTGTTTTATTAATACTATAATATTTAGGTCCTCAAATTATGAAATTTTTTTGTCAGAAGAGATATTTAACCTTATCCTCATAATTATATTTTTTAAATGCTAATTACCATTCCATTGCTGGTTCAACTCCTTGATTTCCTGTCACTTGAAGTGCCCTTTCTCTAAACATATATTAAAAATAAAATTAAAAAATGTATCTTTAACATATTAAAAAATAATAAAGTTAGAATATAAATTACATTACACTTACACTTGATCTTTTGAGAAACCCATGTCCATTAAGACTGATGCAAACTCGGAAGACATTGTGGAATATGCTACTTAATCTTAATGCTTATAGTTTAAAATATAAATATAAATATTTGTGTGATTATGTCTTACTTATAACAAACTCGTAAAAATCGCAACAACAATCTCACTAAAACACATTAGTAATTGTTAAGCGCCATAACCTTCCAAATAGGTTGATACTGATGGAAGAGGTACAAGTAATTAACTTCGGAGATATTTTTATCTTCATACATAATATTAAAAATCTGATTAGGTTTATAACACCAAATAAATGGCTTCAAATTCTAACAATAAATTAAAATTATAATAATAAACCGTCACCGCAGTAAATAAAAAAAAATAATTATAGCTTCCAAGAACTTTAAGATAAACTTCTGATCTAGTCTAGAAAAAATACTACCAGCGAAAAGTTATACCATAAAGAAAAGGACTTAATAAAAAATTATGTGGCTTGGTGATAGATAAAAATGGTTTCACGGCGTATTTCTTAAAAGGGAGTTTAAATTATTATTTTTAAATACTGGCATTGTCCTACGAAACGCTTATTCCTTAGATCATGAAAGCAAAAGGAGGAAAACCAAAGTTCCCTCTCAATCCTTGTTCAAATAGCGAATATTGCCAATGAACCACATCAATAAGAAGTAGCAACAATTTTTGTTATAAGTACATTACATCCCAGATATTGCCAATCTTCCTGATAGAATAGAATAGAATAGAATAGAAAAATAATTTTATTCTGGGACCAGGTCCCTTTAGAATAACAGAGAAGAACAAAATAAATGACTATATATCTGGCCAAAGGCCTACATCAAAATAAAACAATAACTACATAATATCCTGAAAGTAAATAACTAAACAGGTATGTTTTGTAAGTAGAGAATAAGAAAATGTGAATTAAAATAAAAGAACAGACATATTTACAATAAAAAGGAATAAGCTTTTGGAAAAATAAGTGAATAAATAATAGCATCTGATAATTAAAAAAAACAAAACAACAATGGCATTATTATGAATGAGGAATATTTACAGTAGTTCATCAATCGATCTATTTGAATATATCTATAAATTATTTATTGATTATAAAGCATCTGATTGGGAATTTAGAAGATGTAGGAAAAATTTGTATTTAAATGAGGTTAAAGAAGACGCATGGCGAATATAGAGAGGAAGAGAGTTCCAAAGAGAGATAGAACGGGCTAGAAAGGAGCGCTCAAAAGTTTTGGTTCTGTGGGACCGGATATAAAGGTCAGAAGGGCGAGATCTTGTGCCCTGGGACTGGATAGAGGATTTGAATAGTAGGAGACTATAGATATAAGACGGATGTTGTGAGTTGATAGTTTGATATAAGAAAGAACCAAGGAAGTAAAGTCTACGGATAGAAGGGAAAAGCCACTTTACCTCAGCGTACCGGCGAGACACATGAGACCTCCTCGAGGCGTCGAAGACAAATCGAAGCGAACAGTCCATAATTCGCCTCAACCTCTCCTCGAGCCTGATCGAGAGGCCACCATATGCCACACAATCATAGTCAAAGTGAGGAAAGATAAAAGAAGTGATGAGGAGCTTACGTATGGGTAGTGTTAGAAAATGCCTGGAACGGTGAAATAACTTTAGAGAGCTTATTGCTCGGTGGGAAATTTGGGAAATGTGGGGTTTCCATGAGAGGGATTGGTCGAAAATGATCCCGAGGTTTTTAACAGAGGGACTGAAGGCAATAGGGTGATCATTTAAGGTTAATTGGGGAAGCGAGTTGATAGATTTAAGAAGGGTGCTGGAACCAATAGGATGGCCTGAGTTTTCGCGGCATTCAACGACAGCTTATTCAAGTTTGCCCAGGCACTGATCCTATCTAGGTCACCTTGAATTTGGTCGAATGCAGCTACTATCTCAGATGGAGGAAAGGACAGATAGCTCTGGGAATCATCGGCGTACAGGTGGTGGGGACAGTGGAGGATTGATTTGGGAAGGTCATTAATGTAACAGTTGAAAAGGAGTGGGGAAATACTAGAACCCTGTACCACTCCTGTGGTCAGCGGTAGGAAAGAGGATAGGGGTTGATTAGGGATGGAGACTGCTTGAGTCCTATCCGAGAGGAAAGGTTGGACCCAGAGTATGGAACTGTTGGAAAAGGAAAGAGATTTTAGTTTAGAGAAAAGGATGGAATGGTTCAGCGAATCGAAAGCTGTTCTGGTTGAACAAAACAATGTTCTGGTTGATATCGTCAGCTACTTCTTGCACTGTGTAGGATATTTGTGTGCTATATAACGAAGTACTAATGTACTAATAACAGAAATAGATAATTTTCAAGAGGTGTGATTGACGGAATCTAATAGTTTTATATTTAGTGAAAATAGAGTTTCTTGGTACACATCTTACGAGGGCGGGTCAATAAATCCGCGACTTTTTGAATTTCCCGCCTCTTAATTAAAATGGCAACACTGCTCCCGTCAACAGGCAGATTGATAGTTTGTGTTTGGCACTCGTTGATAGCAGACTACCGCGCGTAGTGAGAAGAAAATGGAAAAAAGTGAATTTCATGTCCTCATTAAACATTATTTTTTGCGGGAAAAAATCATCACTCAAACCACGGCTAAGCTTGATAAGTATTATGGGGACTCTGCACCATCCATTTCCATGGTAAAAAAGTGGTTTACTGAATTTCGATGTGGCCATACCAGCACGGAAGATGCCGAAGGTTCTGGACGCCCAGTAGAGGTCTCTACACCCGAAACGATTGAAAAAATTCACGATATGGTTTTAGCCGATCGGAGATTGAAAGTGAGATTGTGAAAGCCATAGGCATCTCACATGGCTCAGTGGTTTCAATTATGAATGATCACTTGGGTATGAGAAAGCTTTCTGCAAGATGGGTGCTGCGTTTGCTCACAACTGACCACAAACTCAACCGTGTGAAAAATTTCGCAGGAATGTTTGGCGTTGTTCAAGCGCAATATGGACGAGTTTTTGCACCGTTTCATAACCGTGGACTAAACGTGGATCCACCACAACACACCGGAGACCAAACAACAGTCAAAACAGTGGGTTTCTCAGTGTGAATCGGCGCCAAAGAAGGCAAAGGTGGGTCTGTCAGCCAATAAAGTCATGGCGACCGTTTTTGGGGATGCACGCGGTATAATCCACATTGACTACCTTCAAAAGGGGAAAACAATCAATGGCGAATATTATACCAACTTATCGGGTCGATTCAATGAGGAATTGAAAAGAAAAATACCGTATTTGGCCAAGAAAAAAGTTCTTTTCCACCAGGACAATGCAAGGGTGCACACATGTCCATAGCAAAAATCCACGAATTGGGCTACGAATTGGTCCCTCATCCGCCCTATTCTCCAGATTTAGCCCCGAGTGACTATTTCTTGTTCCCAAACTTGAAGAAATGGCTCGGCGGAAAGATATTTGACTCCAACGACGAACTCATCTCACAAACAAATGCATATTTTGATGACCTCGACAAATTATATTTTTCGGAAGGGATAAAAAAATTGAAGAAACGTTGGACTAAGTGTATAGAACTCAAAGGAGACTATGTTGAAAAATAAAATAACTTTATATATAAAAAAAACCTGTGTTTCATTCAAAAAGTCACGGACTTATTGACCCACCCTCGTATATTCTATAGTTTCAGTTGAATATCTCAATTTTTAGCAAGATGGAAAATGGCCATTAATTAACCGCAGATTTCAAGCAAAATGTAAAATACAGCATGACCATCTCTTACTTTAAGAGATAAGGGCTCTCCAATAGAATTTCGTAAATTAATTATTAAAAATAGTCTCTCTTGCAAAATACTGTAAAAGATATTTCTCTCAAACCATTGTATAGTTTTGAAGATACCTCATATTCCAATAAACTCAACAAAAAAATTAACTACTTTGGGAGAAAAATGTAATATTAATTAACTTTTATGAGCTTCTGTACAACCTCTTTGGATGTGATTTCGCTTATATATATTTTATGATTTAAAATATGATTTAATTTACTTGATCTTTGATAATGAAGATAACTCTGTTAATACCTTTTTAATTTTCATAATAAAACACACTTATATAAAATTTAAATAAATGAATGTTTCCTGAACGTTTATCGTTTATCTTACCCGCCATTCTGTACTTTTGAAATCTTTGAAGATATATTTGTCAATACCCTCCTCTACCTTTGACATTACTTCTTTACAGTTTAATTTAGAATTAAGACAGTATGTGGGGGGATAAGGCACTGTCTCTAATTAAGGAATTAGAACGATCTCAGGAAACAATACCACCATTTGATGTTAGTTATCAACAGGTGTTATATTGATAAGTTAACATAACATATAATTTATGGATTGAATAAATTCCTTCTTGTTTTAGGACGATACAGTTAGGCTAATAATCGAGGAAATGAGGATTTTAAACCAGTTTGTAGAAGAAGCTATGTAAAGCCATTTGATAAAATTTCATTTTGATTTATAACTGTGTGACACTAGACATCACCCTATTTCTATTGTCTTTAGGAACTCACCTTTTGATCCAGTCCGAAACAATTTCATAACTGGAGTACGAGCCAGACAAGCAGCTCTTGAGAGAAATAAGAGATGTCTTTTAGCTTATCAGTGAGTAGATTACAAAGTTTTAATGTATGTTTTATATCAGTATATTAGTTATACAATAGATAGATAATTATATGCCCTATTCAGATGGAATCGTTTGCAGAAATTAAGGCAGATGAGATGGGAATTTGGCAGTGTATTACCAATGGATTTGAAAACCCACCTTAGTGAAGGAGAGGTATTTGAGTTTACATGAATCTGCTTTATACATTGTTTTTTGTAAGGTATCTGTTCTGGAGGTTGTTCTTCGAGTTGAGTTACAGCAAGTTTTAACTGTTTAATCATTTCATTTCTAATATTTTCCAAAAATACTAGTTATCGTGAGGCTTAGTGTGGAAAAGAGGGTGTAATTATGGGTCATGAGAAGACTACACTTGATGAAAAACTAAATGTAGTTTTTGCTATTCATTTCATGAAGAAATAAAAGTTTCAACTAATATGATATATGTTCAACTGAGGATGATATATGTTTGTTGAAACGTTTATTTCTAGATGAAATGATTACCGAAGTATACACATTTTCTATAATTACATTATCTTTTCCGTACTTAACCTTGTGATAACTTGTATCTTAGGAAAATATTATAAGTGAAACGAATGATAAGTTAAAATTTGTGACCCAACTCAAAGCGACAACCTGCGGAATAATTACTGTTTATAATATTGACTCTGTTCTATCCAAAATTGTCTGTAAGCGTTATGCAATATATTACTCTTATTTAGGTTACATGGTTTAACAAATATAACAAGTGTTTGACGTCATACATGAAGTCTATTGGAGGAAGGAATGGCTTAAATTTACTCCAGGATTCTAAACCACCTAAAGAACTATTCATTGAGGTATTTTAATATTATTTTCACATAAATTAATGTGTACTATTATAAGTATCAAGTTATTACTGTTATTAATGAGCTGTCCGATTGCATTTCAGTATATTTATGATGTTTTGGCTGGTTGCTCGCTTATCAGTATTATTATTATGTACAATAACCAACGAATCCCTGTATGTCCTGAAAATATTATAGAATGGTGAGAAATAAACCCTATAGACAAGTTATCATGATCTTGAGTATGGAAAAGAGAATGAAATTATTAGTATAAAGGGAAATGTTTATACTACGATAATCATTTCATCTGGAAATGAACGTTTCGAAAAACATATATCATTTATACTTCCGAATGTTAGTTGAAACTTTTATTTCTTAATGAAATGATTACTGAAATCTAATCATCACCCACAATTGCATTCTCTTTTCCATACTAAAGCTCACGATAACTTATATTTCTGGAAAATATTAAAAATTAAATGAATAAACCGTTACAATGTTTTGTAACTCAACTCAAAGCAATAACCTGTGGAACAGATACCCAAAATTGCTTCTTTGAAAATAGAATATGAAGAGATAAAATATTTGTTTTGAATTAAATAATAAATATCTGAAATTTCAAAACCGTTTTGTTTAGAAGATATTTATAGACTTTTAAAAATACTTCGACACCTTAAATTATGAAACTTTGGAGTAGGTTAAGTAATATTGGATTTACTGCTATAATAATAAAAAATAATTAACAATGCATGATAATTTGGATAGAGTGAGGTCAAACCCAGTTAAAACAACAGAAGCACTTCAAGCTAATTTAGCATACCAATAATTTTCACTCTATACTTTCAAGGATTATAAAACATTTTTATGAATTCCTAAGCTAGATATTTAGCTATAAATTATTCTAATGATTATCTGCAAACCATGGGTAAGTAAAGATATAATTAAAATTAAAAAAGTGAGTTAACGACTTTCATCTGTGTTCATCTTAACTCAATTTTTTAATTTTAATTATATCTTTACTTAACCACATATCATTTTCTTTTTACGTTTATTATTAGTCCAATACAGCCCATCAATTGTAACTTACTTATCGCACTTTTTATACCATTTTACATGTTTATTTTAATATCTACAATGTTCTCCTTTCTCACCATGTCTTACCACTTATTACATATATTACTACATCTATCCTTTATACTATTTCATGAACATTTTGTATACATTATCGTCCCCATTGGTAGTAAAATGTATTTCTCACTTCTATTACTTATCATCATTGTTTCTTATCAACATTTTTATTTTTATTACACTATGCCGTATTTTTATTACTTGGTTATTACTTACTTTATTTATTAAATACTGTATTTTTCATTTTTTTTTTTTTTTACTTACTGTAGTTTTTATTTATTTTTGTTATGGTTATTTATGCTCCACATGATCATCCTTGCTCTTTATTGATATATATCTCGTGTTCTCTCCCCTCCCCCATCTTTATTGTTCACCACTCAGATACCTGATACTTTTGTATTTACTCATTTTAATCTTTAACTTTTATCTTTATTACCTTATTCTTTAATTTTTAACACTTTCTGTTTTATTCTTATTGTATTCTTTATATATATATTTATTTATATTCTTAGTATGTTTTTTACTACCTTTGTATTTTAACCTGTATATTTACGGTGTTTAGCAATTTTTTAAATATTTTTTAATTTTCAATTGTCTGTATTTTGCATATTTAGGCCTGAAGAAGACCTGCAAAGTAGGTCGAAACGTTGACTAATTAATAAACATTTCTCCACATCTAAGAGAAATTTATTGACCTCTACCTAGACCATTTTCTTCCACATACTTAATTTATTCATTGTATTCCAAACTTTAAATAATTTTATGATAATAGCTGATCATACATAAATTTATATTTTTATATGAATATTTCTGTATGTATTGGTAAAAACTCAAATCTTTTCTTTTAACTGATGAGTATTTCATGAACTGTTTATTATTTACACTCACTGATTTTTATTTATCCATTTTTTTTATTTTTTTATTTGATTCATTTATGCCTTTTTATAATTATGTTTCAGGTAAGATGCCTCACTAACTATGGTAAAATAGAATTAGAAAATGGTGAAGTTATAATGTTAAATAAAAATAGCCAACATTACATGCCTAGATCACAGTGTGAAACACTTATTAGACAAGGAGTTTTGGAGCAGATATTGTAGAAAAATATTGAAATAATATATAAATCTACCTGAATATGGATAATTCCGCATCTTTATAATGTAAACATTAAGGTATTTCTAGTTTCTTCGTATAAGGGTTGATGGCCTGACCTAAGAAGAGGCAATAAAAAGTATTTGGGAAGTAGGGTACTGAAACATTTTGTTATTAATTGATAAGGGTATGAATTGTGCTTAATACTCCTTCAATAAGGATTTATACTTATATATGTTTTGGAAAATGTTAATTTTTATAACATTTGTACATTTATTTGTTAATAAATTTTTAAATAAACTTGATTAAAGAGAGCCAAGATTATCAAGATTAAGAGTTTTTTTAGTTTATCAAACAGTGAAAAAAAAAGAAAAAATACTGCCTGTGGAATAAAAGTAGATACTTTGAAAATGTTCGCTATGTTCAGAGGTTGGTCCTACAATAATTTTCGGGTGAGCCAAAAGAACAACAGTCTATCAAAAATATTTATTGAAACTTGATACATATATATAAATTTTCCTTGTACTTACAGTATCATTTTAATGCAGAAACGAGTATTAATATATTGATTATTTTAATAAATAAATAACCAAATATAAAATCTATATATAATCTTATAACAGTTTATATAATTAAATATAATAATAAAGCTTATTGCAACACATAATAACCTTTTGTAAATCAATTGCCATCATTGATTATAACCCATTACATAAATTATACCTACTTTTAAAGGATATACCACATTTATTTCTCCTATCTTAATCTTTAAAAAGATTTTTTCTTCTTTCATACAGAGAAACTTTTGCAAATTACTGACAATGTTTTTCTTTACTGTATATTGTATCTGTTATGCTACAAATTATGAAGTAGTTTTATATACACATACATCTTTATACTTAAATAAAAACCGATGTTACATATAAAGTACATAAAAGTTAAAGTTTTATATATTTTTTTATTTGAAATATGCAATACAAATTGTTGATAATAAAACTTGTAGAAAAAGTTCTTTAAAACTTAAAATTATATACACCCAATAACAAAATAGTTACTGCTAACTCTCAACTGCACCTTAAATTATATATTTTTGAAATATTTTTCTAATGAGTTCAGAATGTCTTTTGATGGTATATGATTTGCATAAATCTTCAAACTCTTTTGAACTGTATTGTAGCTTGTTTGTAAATCACCAGCCTAAAATAAGAAAACTTATTTTTTTAAACTAAAATGGAGGGAATGGAACTGAAATTTAACAATTTGTTTTATATTACTCACATTTTTAGACAATAATGAATGGTTGTAAAATGGTTCAAACAAATATGAACCTAAGTTTTGTGAAGCGATAAAATATCCATAAGCATCTCGAGTTTGTCCTTTTTTATTCAATAAAACTCCCAAATTGTTGTAAGCTGCAGCATGGTTCGAATCAATTGATATACAAAGTCTCAAGCACTGGATTGCCACCATCAAGTCTCCCACGCCCTATTATAAAGGGTATACATTATATCTATAATTCTATTTCTGCTTTAGAAAAATATTAATTAAATACCTACAATTGCTACGTGGGCAATATTATACCATACATCTGCTGCTGCCTCGTCAATCGCTAAACTCAGAGCTCTTTCAAAACAATTTACCACCATGTCATAGTGTTGTGCATAGTAACAACATAGGCCAATATTGTTAAAAAGCTCAGCATTATAAAGGCCCATCTGAAGCAGCCTTCTAAAAAAAAGTAGGTTTAAATTAAGCAGTGTTGTCTCTTAAATGAAGGTAAATTGTGCATTATGAAGAAGCATGTGTGCATAGTTCACATACCTATAGAAACATAAAGCAACTTCTGGTTGGTCACTATAAAAGTAGTTGACAGCAATGCAAGCAATAGCTTCAACATTCATTGCTTCCTCGGACAAAATATCTCGATAATATTTGACTGAAGTAGGGATGTTATTAAGAGCCTCTAATATCCTGAAATGAGTGAAATATTACACTGAACATTTATCTCTAAATAATTAACCATAAATTATTTGTATTAAATTATTCTAAACCTTGCAATCTCTGTCTGAAGAGTAACTTCATTTGGGAAAATTTTCAGTGCTCCATTACAAACCTCTAGAACATTTAAAGGCTGGTCTAACTTAGTGTAAAGGGAGCTTAAACGGAGGAATGCATCAACAGTCGGAACTTGTTTCAGAGCAGATCTGAACTGTTGTTCAGCATCTCGAACTAAACCCAAAAGAGCATAGCACTTTCCCAGAGCGACCTTCCACCACCAGTCTTTAAATTGAGCTGCTTTAGTTGCTTCTACTGCTAAGTCCAATGCCTTAAGCAGAATTGTAATTAATAATGAGGCTAAAATTATAGTTATTATTATCAACAAGGTCGTTTACAGATAACCAAAATGTTTCACCAATTCAGGAGTCATCAGAACTAAAAAAACAAAAAATCGCAATAATACAGACTATTGAATGTAGAAATAGTATCTATCTTCAAATGCCTAATAGTGACTAACCAAGTAGAAATAATATGTAAACTTATCCATATTACAGTCCTGTAATTTTGTAGTTTTCAGCTCCGATAATTCTTAAATGGCAAAACATCCATTTGCTTTTTGATTATTGTTTAGAATAGTTCAGATAATAGCCTAATTTTAACTCTGATAAATACTTTATATTCTGACAATAGTTCGTTAGAATTTTATATATACTTACATTTCTCACATCATTTTCATGATAAAAAATATACAGAAATAAAGGTTTGGCAATTCCCTCCAAACTTGCATACTTTGACATGTTCAACCTGCTAACCTAAAATAATAATCAAAATATTTTATAAACTAAAAGCTAGTAAGTAGCATCTATTGAATATAACTAGTAAATAATGTTTTATAACGGTTTATAGTCCTACTTGTATAAAGGGACCATCAGGCTGTGTCATCATTGATGCAGTTCCCAGCCTCAGTGTTCGAGCGGCATGAGTTGTTACTGGCCTAGCCGATCTTGCTGTGCGAGGAGTTTTCAATGCATTTTCTAAAGAAGTTCCAAGACCTGATTGTGTAGCAGGTCTCACCATTCCACTCACAGCTCTTCCTGTGTTGGCTCGGGGCCTATCAAGTTTACTTAGAATTATTAATTCATAAAAATTTAAATATTGTAATATCATTTTTACCTTAATCCAGCTGCTGTTGCAGTTGGTGCTGTGCGCAAAGATGTTCCTGGCCTCGCAGCTTGTGCGATAGTTTCTGTATCCAGTAATGAATCAGCTATTCCTTCTTCCTCAGCTTCAATATCATCAACCATTACTTGCACTGTCAAAGCTTTCATTTTTAACGTCCAAGCAGCCTAATTGGTTTTCATAGGAAGTATAGAAATAATAATGGCTATTGCTGGTGTATACTATCGTGAAATATCTTACCTGATCATAAGGATTTTTATCTAAGAGTTCTGTGCATAGTAATGCACATTTTTCAAATTTTCGCCTTCGATACAGACTGAGAGCTTCATAAAATGTATCCATTTCTTTTGATGATGATTTATAAAAAGAAGAAACTTTTGGGGAGCAGAAGTAGCCTGGAATTATTAGTAAATGCTGAAACAGGTTAGTATTTTTGTTTGTATACTCATGTTGCTATGGGGAGGCTGATTCATAGACCATCTTATATTCATATTTTGATAAATATTTTTAAATTCATGTTGTTTAATTACTCCTGTTCCAAATATTATTTTCATTAAGTTATCCATGAGTATTGGGAATATCTCTCGCTTTTATAAATATTTTATCAAAGAAACAGATTTATTATTATTTATTCAAGTTGCGCTTTTTTTGCATTCTAATAGTGATGGTTGGATTGAAGCAGTCGAGATCCAGAAGACGTAAGCTCTACTAAGGCCCACTTCACTTTGTAGCGTTGATGAGGTCTAGAAATATTGTGATAACATTTTTGGTTGTTTTAAAACTCTTGAATCATCGTTCTAACATAGCATAGTACTGTAAGAGCGTGTTTTATGGTGCATTATGGAGTAAGAAGTCTATGGCTTGAATGCATAGAGAAAACATCCTAGCTGTGGCAGGAATGCATAATGAACTACTGCAGTTTTAATACATTACTCTGTAAGGACTCTTAGTCAATTATTTAATCTGAAGTATTATTAAAGTTCCTGAAAAAAATGGGGTCAGGAGAAAGGCCGTAGTTTATTAATACTATTGAGCAATTATTTTTACTTAAATATATTGATATGTTCCATACCATTATCAGGCATCAATACTATTAATAGTACGAATTTACTTCATAAAAATTTAGTCACTTCCGATTGTGAAGGTGGAAAACTATTGAGAGTGGAACAGGGGGTTGAGCTATAACAATCATACAAATTATTGGTCAGTAAAAACAGAATTGTAACAAGTTATGATATTGATGGTATTAAATGGGTTTAAAAATATTGACATGATGAATAACATTTAATTCTATTCTACTAATTATATTACAAATGCAGATTATTCAGAGTAAAACAAATGAAGGAAGTTTTGACAAAATCTTAGAACGGTAAATGCCTGTATACATCCACATTGAGACAGTCGATCACGTACTCGTCAAGGGCGGATCCAGGATTTTTTTCTGGGGGGCACAACGGGCTGACGGGGAAGAAAATCAACAATAACTTACAAATTAAGTTGTAGTATCTATAGAAAGATTTCAAAGGCTTATTAAAACATCAAAACAATAGTTTCACTCATGTTCTTTCTGTTATTTTAACAACTATGATCATGTGATTTGCCTATAATTATATCTATAATGGATTCTCCACAGTACACACAACACTCTGGGGGGCACGTGACCCCCCCCTCTGGATCTACCCTTGCTCGTTGTATGCATAAGATCGTGGCGTATAAACGACATAACTTGACGGGACTTTAACTGCCCTTGGAAACCTATGGAGTGCCAAAAAATTAAACTCCATACAAAAATTATAATCTTCGCAACTACAAAGTCTGTTCTATCATACCGCTACGGAAGAAATGGATTTTTTAGGAAGATCATGCAATATTTGCAGATTGCAAAATCTCAGAAACGAAGGGAGAAGGAAAACTAACGGTATATTTACAACAGAAGATAATAGAGTCAATGAAGTTATTAAGGTAAGGCCGTAAAATGAGGATGGAGACAAGACTAGAAGGAATACTTGATCAATGGATTCAAAATATTGTTCGTGACAGTATTAATTTTCTTGTTTAAATTTATGAGGAAATGATCGACTTTAAATATCCTATGTGACTTTAAATGCGTGGTTAGGTTAAAGGAGCGGTGTGGCCATGCCGAAGGTCTTGGGTTCAAATCCCGCTGCTGGCAAAACTTTTATTTAATCTGTTAGCAGCCGAAGACATATCCCATGGGATCTAGGACCCTCCTGGGGGTCACCCAATCTCTATAAAGGGGGTACCCGAAATAAGGGAGGAATCTGGCGGTTGAGCTTGATCTAGGACAAATCAACCCCTGCACAACCGATGCCTAAGAAATAGTACAATCTCTACCAGATAATGAACCCCAGACCCTTCACAAATTGTAGTGGGACAGGTTTTTGTTTGTTTTAAGGTGGTCGGGGGTGCTGTCAATAGAATAAATAAAACTTATTTATTATCCGCCAAAGTTATGACCGAACAATTACACCATCATCAGGGGTGATACTAAATATAAAATAAAAAATCGAAAGTGCAGTACCAAAGACAATATAACAGTTATACAATACAACTTGTTGATGACTGTAAGATAAAAAAAATATTTAACGTACCCCCACCGTTTTCTACATTTCTTTGGAACTAAATTTGTATTAAAATTCAAGCAATAAAAACTTAGAGTTTTTAATACATATATAAATAACATTTAATAAATAATTTTTTTATCTCATATTACTCACCTTAATTTATAAATCAGCTGTAATCCATGCTCGTTTGTTGTCAAATGGTGCCAGGTTATCATTGTGATACTGGAGTTACCGGGAAGTGTTTCACATAAAGCATAGTATTTAGAATAAAATATTTTTTAAATATATCCGTTGCAATGTCGCAGCCACAGCGTTTCCAAAATGATGTATTGAAACTTCTAGAGTTTTCTAAAAATGATACATCATTAATTACTTTAGAGGCAACTGTAATTACAGGATTTGAAAACTTAGCAATGGAAGAGTGTCAAGAAAAATGTAAACCAATTAATATTGGTCGTGCTAAGGGTCGTATATATTTTAATATTCCTGTAGATAACTTTTGTAATGTAAGATTATTAATCTCAATGTAATTATCCCTTTCCTTTGGAAATTTTCAGTACTTTAAAAAATGTTTTCTTTAGGTATTGAAGTTGAGAGCTGTAGATAATATTTTCTTAATCAATGATGCATTAGGTAAAATAGATCTTCATAAAGATAAGGTATGATATTAATATTTTAATTCTGACCATAGGGTGTGTTGTTCTAATTATATTCCCATGTTGTGAATAAAGTAGTTGTAATAAAGTGCATTGTGTTTTAATTTTGTTTTATCATTATAAAAATGTTCTTTGGTATCCGTTCCGCAGGTTGTCGCTTCGAGCTGAGTTACAACAAGTTTTAACTGTTTATTTGTTTCGTTTTTAATATTTTCCTAAAATAAAAGTTATCATTAGCTTTAGAATGGAAAAGAGAATGTAATTATGGGTAATGAGTTGATTTCGGTAATCATTTCATTAAGATATAAAAGTTTCAACTAACATTTTGAAGTGTAGATGATATATGTTCATTTCAAGATAAAATAATTATCAAACACATTTCCCATAATTACATTCTCTTTTCCATACTAAAGCTTGTGATAACTTGCATTTTTGGAAAATATTAAAAGGGAAATGAATGAAAAGTTAAAACTTGTGACTTAACTCAAAGCAAAAACCTGTGGAATAATTACCCAATTTTATAGGAATTTTTTATTTGTATTATTTTATGTTTTTATTTTATGACAGGAGAAAGACTTAAGAATGGTTCAAAGTATTGTGGATAAAGTTGATTGGAATAGAACACTCAACACATGGGCTAAGCTAACTGAATTTGGAGGTATTCTTTTTCCTCCTACTGAATCTTCAAGTAATCCCATTGAGGATTTCACGAAGTTGGCTTTGGACAAAGAAAACGATAATTGCCCGAGGACGAATGATAGCAGTACAGTTAATACAAATGTTGAAATAAATCCAGTTGAAAAAATGGTAAATAATGAACCATTTAATGCCAACTTGTGTGAGGATTCCAGTAATGAACCTCAGAATATTTTAAATGACACACCAGAGGTCACAATAGGACCACCGCAGATTGACGTAGGGTTACAGAAACGCAAGAATTCCTCCTCAAGTAATGACAGTTTCTATTCTACTGAAGAGATTGAATGTTCAACCAGTGACTGTGTAGATGCTGGAAAAAATGAAGTTGTGCAAGAAGAATTATTAACTAAAACTAATATAGATGCTGTGCAGTATGTTCTGAACAAAGTATTTAATTTATAATTCCATATGTGCTACTATTTAAAGTTAACTTATATTATTAGTTGTACAATTGTTTCAGGATGCTCACAAAAAAGTAAACACTAATAAAGAAAATATAGACTCTAATATTTTAAAATTTAGGGCCACCTGCAATAGAACAGGTGAACACAGCTTTTCATCTATGGAGGCTGCTGCAGTATTTGGTGGGGCACTGCAGGATAAGTTTAATTGGACTGTAAACCTTGATAATTTTAACTTAAATGTTATCCTCAATATCAATTCAGGTAATAATCCTCTAATTAAGTATTCCTAGACCTTGTAAGTTTTTTTTTTTATAGAGGTTTTGCTATCCAAGTCTTGATTAACAATGCTATCTGTCATTACATTACATTATTGGCGCGACAGACTCATAAAGAAGTCCTTGGCCTGCTCAACCGCTCTACCCCAATCGTCCCGATCGCCTGCTCGAGTGATGGAGACCTTACACAGCCTCAGATCTTCACAGACGGCATCCTTCCATCTAGCTTTGGGCCTTCCTCGAGGTCTTACTCCATCCGGATTTCCTTTATACAGCTGTTTAGCTGTTCTTTCTTCGCCCATCCTATATAAGTGGCCCAGCCACTTGATGCGCTGCATCCTGATGAAGCTCGATATCATTAGGTCTCCATATAGCTCACTTAGCTCCTTGTTCCTTCTGATCCTGAGTTGGTCGTTTTCTCGAACTGGGCCGAATATTTGCCGAAGAACTCTTCTTTCGAATCTATTCAGCTTTTCCACGCTGGATTTATTCAATGTGAGGGTTTCACCAGCGTATGTCACTACTGGCCTAATCACGGTTTTATATATCACCAGTTTGGACTTTAGGCTAAGGAGCTTACTTCTCAGGAGCTTTGACATTCCAAAACATGTTTTATTACCTAATACTATCCTGGCTCTGATTTCCTCCTCCTCATCCAAATTCTCATTTATACGGCTTCCTAAATACTGGAAACTTGACACTCGTTGGAAAGTGTGTCTTCCAAACGTGTAGCTATGAGGTGGTCGGTTTTGCTTACTATTCTTTATTACCATTATCTTGGTTTTCTCCTCATTCACCTGTAACCCCATTTTTCCAGCTTCCACTTCCAGCCTCTCGAAAGCTTCTTTTAAGATTATTAGCGATCTTCCTACTAATACAAGGTCATCAGCATATGCAAGAATACCCAGACTACGGTTAAAGATGGTTCTCTCCATCAGTAATCCTGCCCTTTTAATGACACTTTGCATTACAATATTGAATAGTAGAGGTGCCAGCGAGTCTCCCTGCCTAAGTCCTGTACTAATCCCAAATGCTTCCGTGATTGAGCCATTTACCCTTACGCTGCAAACTGTGTTTTCCATCGTGCTCATTACCAAACGCACCAACTTGGATGGAATCCGCATTTCGCTCATAGCTCTGAAAAGCTCATTCCTAGATATTGTATCATAAGCTGTCCTGAAATCTATGAACAGCATCCACAATGTATTGTTATACTCCTTCATTTTTTCACACATCTGTTTGAGGGAAAAAATCTGATCTATAGTAGATCTGTTAGGTCTAAAGCCTCCTTGGTATTCTCCAATATTTCTCTCAACATAGGGCAGTAGGCGATTATACAGAGCTATCGAGAATATCTTATAGGCAGTATTCAGTAGGCTTATCCCTCTGTAATTTTTACATTCTGTAGAGTCTCCTTTCTTCTTGTAGACAGGCACTATAATTGGACTGTAAACCTTGATAATTTTAACTTAAATGTTATCCTCAATATCAATTCAGGTAATAATCCTCTAATTAAGCATTCCTAGACCTTGTAAGTTTTTTTTTTTATAGAGGTTTTGCTATCCAAGTCTTGATTAACAATGCTATCTGTCATCCTACAATTTAAATCAACTCAAACCTCAGGTATTCTTAACATTACTAAATCCTTTCACCAATCTATATCACTAGTAATTTTGACCAATGCTTTTTCTCCTGAGGCTTACCCAGCCTGTTTAAAGTGGGTACCCAAAATAAGGGGATAATCTGGCGGTTGAGCATGATCTAGGACAAATCATCTCTCTGCACAACTATTGTTCAAGAAACAGTTCACACTCTACCCTCTATTGAACCCCAGACCCTTCACGGGTTGTAGTGGTACAGGTTTTTTTTTTTTTTTGTTTAATAATTGTTCTATGAAATTATATAATATCTATTTGAAATCCACACCAGATTCAGCAGTGTTTCACCATTGTGTATGAAACCTACTTTAAACTTTATAATTAGCTTAGGATGATTTCTATTAATTAACTATAATCTGAGTGTCTGGATGTTGATACATTTGCGATTTAGCGCTGACTTATTAGGCTTCTTATTAAGGTTATGGTTTTGAATAAAAACTGATAAATTAAATGGCATAACTATTAATAAATCTTTTTTAAACGTAATTGTATAATGATAAATTTCTTTCACATCAAGTATAATAGAAATTTTATTTAATTTAGAAAATATATGTATTTCTTAATATCAATAGATAAATGCTACATTTGTTCTGCTATTACTCTTAAATCGCTTCATAGAAGAAATATTACTCATTTTGGATATACCACTTTGAGATCAACCATGTGCTATAATATGATTCGGCTTGCTCAACCTACAAAAGGAGAAATATTAATCGATCCACTATGTGGAGGCGGATCGATTTCTATTGAGGTATGTAATCTTTATAATTACAAATTAATAATTGCAGAACTCTCTGTTTAAAACTTTTGTTCTAATTTATTAGAAAATCTCAATAATTTTTTATTGATCTTTATAATTTTTATGACACCGAAGACTGCTGCAGATAAAAATCCTAATTCGAGCTCTAAAATTCATGAATTTAAAGCAAGTGCTTTGGAAAAAAGCAAGCTAAGGGAAAAAATGTTAGTTTTACTTGGTACCTTATGAGTTAGTCTTGAAATGCCTAGCTGTGGTTGAGCTATAGTTGATAGCTTTAAAACTAAGCTGCCTAATATATAATTATTTACAAAATAAAATTGGGAAAACATTTATATTGATTGCTCAAAATGAATTTAAATATTTGTTTTATCGCTTATACTATGTTATTTAGGGAGCTTTGGGTTTCAACAATACTTATCATATATGTGGAGACAATAATGATAAAGCTATCAAGAGGACCGTCGCTAACATTCATCACTTCACTAAGAACCAGCAGCCTCTTCTTGTTGATCCCCTCAAGTGGAGTGCCAAGAGTCTGCCTTTAAGGGACCAATGTGTTGATGTATTTGTAACTGATTTAGTAAGTGTATTTATAAAAATATCTTTAAAAAAATAATGTTGCTTTGCTCATTCACTAATTACAATTATATCTGTACCCAGAGGCAATGGACACCTTGTCACATTTTTGTATATTTTCAGGAAAGCCAATTTTCCATAACTTTAAACTATTAAAATTAGTTTCTTTGTTACTTGTACAAACAGCTTAAAGAACATTATTCAGATTGCTATTAGCACTGATAAGTAATGGAAGTATTGACCATAGTATTTCTGTGGCTTGGTTCTAAAAGGGCCAAAGTCAACATAGCCCTTTATAGAAATGAATCAGAAAACACTAGCAATGACATTGCCTCACATTATAATGGAAATAAAACCTATTTTAGTTTGTTATTAGACATTGGCCTTTTTAGAATTAAAGATTTACTAAATTGGAAACGTTTGGTATAAATAACACAAAATTTGAAAAAATTGACATTGGCCCTTTTAGAACCAAGCCACAGATTTATTTATGACAATTTCCTAAAATATTACATAATTTTTGGACATTTACCTTATTTGTTGAACTATATATTCTATAAAACACATAACAGTCAGGTTGAAGTTTTTTTTTTCTTATAAACTTTATTTTATCTCAATTGGTTTTTTGATTATGGGATGATAGGATGGGCTGCTAGAACCAGAGACCTTAAAAGTCGAATTTTTTAGAGACCAATAATAATTGAAGCATTCGTTCAGAAGGCTCCAAATCGATAATAATTGTTATGGGAGAAACTTTTTCGTTAAATTGTAGTTAAAAATGATTTGTTTCTAGGTCTTTAAAGTTTAAAAAAAAATTATCACAGTGTAACATAGAACCTTATGATTCTAAAGTCACACCAAGGAGTGGCCTATATGACCAAATTCACTTAGCCACGGCAAGGGGCAATCAATTGGCTTGATATTTTCGGTGCTGTATTGTTTTATATTATTATAATATTATAAATAATATCTATAATATTATAAATAATATCTATATTATTATAAATGTCTAAAACCGAAATTATTATTATCGTACCGCGAATGGGAAGATTTGGCTAAAATAACTGGGATTAGAAATGAGTACAACACATTTATTTATTAATTTAGTCAATAGTCTAAACGCTGTTGGCGTGTAAATAAAGTATACAATAAATTCTAAGTATAAAATATTAGTTCTACTTCTCTCCCTTACATTCTTCTTGAGTATTTGATTTTTAAGTAATGAATTTTCCAATATTTGTTTCCGTCTGTCCATGACGAACGCACAGTGTCTACTGAAAAGCGGTGGGGTAGGATGCTTCGCGAGCACATAGGACGTAGGGTTACAAAGGTTTATGTTCTACATAGTCCCATGTTACTCCTTAAAATCTTCTATTTGACCAGAAGAAATCTTAACTGGATTACTTAGGAGTAGCTTTAATCCTTATAATCATTGACTTCTTTATTTAAAGACAGATTGAGAGCCAGAGAATTATATATAAAAGGCTGGCCACATGACCTTTAGTTTTCTGTATTTAGAGAAATTAAATTGTTTTTTATTATTTTTCAGCCATTCGGCAAAAGAAGTGGGAAAAGATCAGATAATTTAAACCTCTACAAAAATGTTTTAAGTGAAATGGCACGTGTAATACGCTGTGGAACTGGAAGAGCCGTTTTGTTAACTAATGATAAAACATCTCTAACACGGGTAAGTATTGTTTATTCCAGCAGTTTTTTGTTTAATTGCATAGGTGCATTTGTGGAATTACACATAGCAGGGAGATTTAGCACAATATTTTTTCAACAAATTTATTTTAATTTTCTATTCTTAATGAATACTTACTAGTTAAGACGGGTAGAAACAGTTACTAAATAGCTGTAAAATAATAATATTATGATATGCAAATTAAAAATATTGAAGTAGGTAGAATGTTGATCAAATATCAACGTTCTTTTTTATATTTATATTAATTCTAAATATAATTTTATATTGAATAAAATCGTTTAATATGTTTAATCTTTATTGGGTTAATACAAGCAAATAATTTCAATTCGGACTATAACAAATTTGCAGTTATAAATCCTTAAAATCTTTAAAATTTCCTTATTCTGTCTTAACCAATGTACTCCATCAAAGTTTTGAAACCGCTTACTCTCATCAATTACTTCTCGTAGTGTCTTAGTAATCATTAGATATTCATAATGTTCAACAGAGCAACATAGCGTATGAGTTCTCACATAAATATTATATTTTTCAGGCTTTGGGAGGAAATAACAATACCTACTGGAGACAGATAAACAGCTTTGGTGTGAACCAAGGAGGTTTATTTTCGACTGTGTTTTTACTTCTGCGTACTTCTAAGCCATTTCTTATTTAAATAATAATTATATTTTCACAAATATTTATTTCAAACCAAAAATCTTCATTGATACTTCAGATGCTTAAGTGTTGGCAAGATTTAGCCTATATATTTATTTAAGTAAAATTAAAGATAATAAGTGTAAATAATTGTACTTAAATTTAAATTGGAAGTTTTGTAAATGAATGTTTTTTTTTTGTAATAATTAAAAACATTGAATTTTCATATTTAAGAAAATTATTTTATTGTGTTTGTTTGTGAAAAACTCTTTCCCCCTCTTATATATAAGCAAAATATGTTAAATATATCTATTCTGTGGCTTGGTTCTAAAAGGGCCAATGTCAATTTTTTCAAATTTTGTGTTATTTATATCAAATGTTTCCAATTCAGTAAATCTTTAATTCTAAAAAGGCCAATGTCTAATAACAAACTAAAATAGGTTTTATTTCCATTATAATGTCATTTCTTGTGTTTTCTGATTCATTTCTATAAAGGCCTATGTTGACATTGGCTCTTTCAGAACTAAGCCACAGTATTTAATTTTTTTTATAAGAAAGAAATTAGTTGACTGTAGGTACTATAATAGGATGTAATTAGTTGGGGGTGCAGTCAAGAAAACACAGCTAAATAAGTGAAACTATTGTATTTTATGTGCCGATGTTTCGACCTACTGTGTAGGTCATCTTCAGGGCTATGAGAAAACAGACAAAAACAGAATAGACTGTAAAAATACATAAAATAGAGATACAGAAAACATAACAACATGTAGAGATATAAAAAATAGAGCGAGAAAAAAAAAGAAAAAAAAAAGTGAAGGATATATAATGAAAGGATATATGAATAAAGATGATTACATAGATGTATAGAAAGGTGATAATGCAAAACAAAATACAAAGAGAGAAATGAAGTTAAACAGAAAAAAATAAAATGAGTATGGAAAACTTAGTATAATAAAGATAGAAATGTATTGCAGAGAAAACAATAGTATGAAAATAGACTCATGGGGAGTACCATAAGTGAAATGAAAGAACATGAATTAAAAATATGATACCTAAGAATAAATAGAGAAGAATATTGTAGAAAGTAAAGAATAGGAATCTAATGTATGACAGGCAGAGAAGTGAAATATAAATATAAATTTAAAATATAAGTATCAAATGTTATATAAAGGTATACAATAGGAATGATGTTATATTATATAAATAAAGATGTAAGTATAACAGAAACTATAGATGAGAGATATAAGATATCAGTAAGTGAATGGAGATATATTATAAAAAATAATGATGTTCTATGAACATGGAGATATATTATAGATATAGATATATAGATATATATTATAGTTCTATGAACATGGAGATATATTATAAAAAATAATGATGTTCTATGAACATGAACTCTTTTATAAAAACTATGATGGATGCTAAAGTGATGATGGGAAAAATAGGTGTGAAGGAAGGAGATGGAGAAAGATGAAGAGAAGATATAAATAATAGAAATTTTTTATATCTCTACATGTTGTTATGTTTTCTGTATCTCTATTTTATGTATTTTTACAGTCTATTCTGTTTTTGTCTGTTTTCTCATAGCCCTGAAGATGACCTACACAGTAGGTCAAAACGTCGGCACATAAAATACAATAGTTTCACTTATTTAGCTGTGTTTTCTTGACTGCACCCCCAACTAATTACATCCTATTATTTAATTTTTTGGTTAAACGCCTAATTAGGATGCAAGCCCTCTCTTGCAGGATGAGATTTTTTTCCCATTATTCGTTTGTTTTAAAGAAAAACGTAACAAGAAGGGTATATTTTGATGAACAACATTATGAATATATGTAAAAGAATAGAACAATTTTTTCTTTTGATCTTTCTCTGCATAATTACTAATTATATTACTGAGAATGAATAATAAAATTAAAAGTGCACTAATATTAACTCAAATAATATTGAAAGAACTTACTGGTCTACCATTAAATGAAAAATCTTTAAACAATTATAACTGTTCACTGATAAAACTTTTGTCATTGGCACCTCAAATATTACTAGCCATATTTTTCCTACCAAAACAACCAAGTTTAATTAGAGCACGCAAACAAACAATTTTAGGCTTTCAAAGACATTTTCCTATAGCTTATGCCATTAGGTCGAATATATCCTAGTTATATTAAACATAATTTTTTTTTCATATAAAGAACAAGTTGATTGAAAAAAAGTATGCTTGCAATAGCTAGGTGCATATGGTCTTCATAGATCACCAGAAAGCCTATGATACAATCCCACTATGCAAACCATGGAATCACTGGCAAACATGAAAATAAGCAAATATTTAGTATGAGCCATCAAAAGCTTATATAATGGGGCCAAAGCTAGGATAAAGCTGAGGAATGGACTGACAGACCACATCCCTATCACTAAAGGTCTCAAACAAGGATGTCCTCTATCTCCTCTGTTATTCAACCTATATGTTGAAGAGGAAGTGAAGTGGAAGGAATGGGTGTACAAATTAGTAATAAAGTCCTCTCTACAACTTACAATTTGCTGATGACCAGGTGATAGTCACAAGTGATGATGAAGATGCCAGCTACATGCCAAGAAAACTTCAGTAGGAATATGCTGCTTGGGATCTGGAAATGAACAGAAAGAAAACAGAGTACATCTGAATATGTACAACCTTATCCCTCGAAAATTGGAAAAACCCATTAATGCAAATATCTAGGCAGATGATAGAAGCTCCAATAAAGATATATCAGATAAAATTATAAAAGGCAGACAAATAATTGGGTGTCTTAACTCTCTTCTGTGGATCAGAAAGGTTAACCTCAAAACAAAAACGGATCCGAAACGTGGACGATTACGAAAAAGGAAGAAACGAAGTTGTTGGCCGTGAAGATGGACTTCTGGAGACGCTGTTGTGCTATTTCCAGAATTCAGCACATCCTTAACAGAACAATTAGGCAATTGGTTGATCAGGAAACAACGATCCTCTTCGCAATAGAAATAAGAAGAAGAAATGGTATGGCACAAAAGAATGGCAGAGGACCGATGGCCAAAAATAATCTTCTAATATTGCTCTGTGGAAAGGAAGATGACCCAAAAAAAGATGGTTGCAGGATGTAGAGGAGAGCATGGCAGCGAGGGGTATTAGAGGAGGAGACTGGCTGGAACGACATCTATGGCACGACATTATAAATACAAAAAACAACTAAGTTGTACAAAATTGTTTACTAAAAAAAAAAAAGAAAAGGAAGAACTTGAACAACCGATCTTTGATGGTGGTTTATTTCAGATTAACTCTTGTTTCATAAGTAATAAAATCTTATTTATGTTATGAAGAATAACGGATATAAGAAAATTCTCAAATAGTAAAAAAAAAATATTGACTAAAAGTTTACAGGTTTTCAATAAGTAGTCTTTATTATTAGCAATTTTTTAACCACCATCAGGGCCATCTTCTCCTCCATATAATTTATTTTGTCCTACTAATTATTCAACACACTTATATTAGTATTAAATTGGAACATAGATCCTTTTGCATTTCTATGCTTCAATTTGTGAATAACAAATTATAGATCATATTTGATACAAGTATTTTATTGAAGAATAAGTACAAATAAGTAATAAATAACAATATATCACAAAAATGGAATGACTAAAAGGTAAAACAAATAAAAATTGTGGTAAACAGATAATTAATAAAATAATAAATAAATAAATATATTTTAAAGTAAGAACATGGCATTGATTTTATAAAAGTAGATTATATTATAAAATAAATAAATAATGTGGTTTTTCTACTATATATTTAAAATCCATTGTTTGATTACTTTTTTAATGGCTTAATTTTATTATATAAATTTGTGAATTTGCTTAATTGAATTTAAACTACACTTAGACCACTAAAATTTCTTAAAATTATATCATAAAGAATGTTTATATATTAAGCCAATTTCATACAGAAGATTATTAAAACAAACACTATATATTATTATTGCACTTATTGATAGTTTTATACTAAGTTAACTTAAGCACTGCTTTAAAGCTTTTATATAAGAACTATTTAAATAAAATATAGACCCAAATTACTTATAAATATTTAAACAAAATTTTAAAGGTAAAGTCAACAAAAATTATATTTTCTAACTATAAACTTTTACCTGGATATAACATTTTTATTTTAAAATAAACAAGTCTGAAGTTCCGAGATATATTTTATCATATGTATGTATAATACATTTAATTTAACATTGATATGTGACTAATTACAATTCATGTAGATGTAATATTGTATTTTGTTACAAGATAATTACAAGATTTTCCTCTTAATTTATACTGATTGGTAAACTATAAACAAAAGGACAACAAAAACAAAAGTTAGGTAATTTGATTTCTATTGAGTAATAAAAAAATGTAATTATTTACTGCTTAGAGTTCTATATTTATCAGCTATATATTTTTAAATTTCATTAAAAAAAAATCAAAATGCCAGTTAAAATATTAACAATTTAGGACTATTTCGACTGTATGTTTTGAAATTTACTGTGCTCTATTCTATTTCATGATGAAAATGGTTTTAATTATTTCAATGAACATTTTGTTTTTGATAAATAAATAAAATACTTTCATTTTATAAGAAAGCTTATTTAAAATAATTTTGACATGTTTTTATAGGTATATATTATTAAAACATTATAAGAACATAAATACATATTACATTTGTTAATATTTGTAATTTAATACCTTTAGTTACGTAATTTAATAATTATTATTTTGTTTTCCTTGACTTATTATTTTATCAGTTATTATCATAATTTTTAATGTGATGATAAAAATAAATCTTAGAACGTTTTTTTTCTTGCTGTTAATTTTAAAATAAAAACATTATAAGGAAAATAGAAAGAAACAAATTTTTAAAAATCTCTCCTAACATATTTTTAAAATATCTATAAAGAAGTCTATTTATACTTCCAAACCAATGATAATCTAGTCCTACATAGACAAAGAATCCACAATAGTATAGATAACAACAAAAAACCATCGGCAATATTATTGCTGATTTCACTTATCATCAGTTGCATTGCCTTGACCCTACCAAAGCAATCACTGAAAAATAATTAAAATAAAAAAAAAATAAAAATGAAGCTGTAATTGATTTGTTTAAAAAAAATTTAAGGGTAGGAATTCTAAAGGGTAAATGTGAATTGTTTTATAAATTCTTACATCATGACCCGTAATACGATAGCAACAAATTCACTACAGGCCTAGTTATTTTTGTTGAGTTGAGAAGTGTTTGTAATATTTCAGCACTAACTACCTAATTGTCGTGGAGTTACATTTATTGAGTGAACAACCATTGCAAAATAATTACTGAATAAATATCTTATAAAAACTACACAGAAATAAATTAACAATAAATGCTACTAAAAACAAATATTTTTATAAGGAAATAAATTTTCAAAAAACAATAAATGTATTTAATATTTACCTACTAATAATTTTGATAAATAAATAATTTTTATACAATAACTATGTCTTTTAATATATTATAAATTAATGACTTACAAATGAAAGCCAAAATTAGATGTAATACTTCAATATTACAACTGTTGGAAGCTATAATATCAGTACTTGTGTAAGAAACATAAAATTGTATATGGTAATACTTTCACCAATCATGAATAACGAACCGTCCAATCATTCTTGTCCAATAGAAAGGCACATACCCGGACACTTAAGATAAAAAAATTCATTCTTTTAACTTTCTTAACACTGAATCACTTATTTCGACTTCAGTATAAGAATAGTTAAGGTGAGATAACTTCTAAAATTAACAAACCTCTAAAAATCTTCTATGTCCACAGCCTTATAAACAGTACACCATTCCTCATCTTCCATGTTTTTAACTAAAGAAAATTGTGCATCTATCAGTATTTCTAAATTACTAGAACAACATTTAACTATGGACGTATGTTTATAGTTATAGAAAGAAAAAAGTGTGAACTCTTAAATATCATCAAAAAGATTTCTTGGTGGTTGCTGCCTGTAATCCGTTTGATAATCTGCTATTGGTTCTGCAGCTGCTAATAAATTAGATCGTGAAGTGCTATCACGTGTCAAACCGGAATCTAAAAAAAGGTTTTCAGTCAAATAAAGGAAAGTATTTGAAAATTTTCAAATATATTTACTATAAAGGGATATATATATATATATATATTCGCATGGTCCTTGCTAGCCAATTTGTGTAAAAAAAAAAAAAAGGAAGAAAATTTATTGGTACATGGAGGACAGTGTAGTTTAGTAATTTTTTCATTCAACTTATAAGAAAAAGAATACCAGACAAACAATACAAGCATTAATTGTTTAATTACACTGGTTGACAAAAATGAACTTTTTTTCTTTCACAAGAACTAAAATAACATTTTCTAGAAGTATTTTTCGTTCTGAATTAAAATATAACTTTAGTTTTTCTCCATCAGGCAGGAGTTTTGTGTGATATTCATTTGAATTTTTATAATATTCGAAAAAAATTGATCAAACTCAAAATAATAACTGCTCATTCTGACTTACCTAGAAAGTGGTAGATAGTGATTTTGGGGGATATTTTGCATCTGGAACGTCTCTCTTCTTGCTCCAACAGTAGTCAGCAAGGATATTGGGATTCCACTAGCCTTGGTACCTCTTTTCCATAGTAGAAATTTGCTGATGAAAACACTCATCGCTGACAGCTCCAAGATTTTCGGGGAAGAAGTCTAAGAAGTTAATTTTTAAAGACATTTTGTATCCCACAGCTTTATAAGAATGCAGAAGTCACTATGTCACGATAGTTTTATGCTTCATGGTTTCCAAGAAAATTGAAACATAAACTTTTGAAAGACTGCCAGGCTGCTTTCTCCAGTGGATTTAACAGTTCTTCGAAATGCTCATCACCCACTAATGACCGGATTTGTGATCCTATAAAAATTCCTTCTTTCAGTTTAGCATTATTGAATTTGGGGAATTTCGATTTCAAGTACAAGAATCCATCAGACTGTTTATCTATAGCTTTGACAAAATTTTTCATTACTCTTAACTTGATATGCAATGGAGGTAACAATATTTTTTCAGGATTCACTAACCGGACATATGACACATTTTTCTGGCCAGGGATAAGTGATTCACGTTTAGGCCATGATTTTGTAGTGAGACTTCCTTTCTCTGCTGTCCCAGAGGCACAAAAACAGCAAAATTTGGTGAATCCAAGTTGCAAACAAAGCAATAAAGCAATGACCTTTAAATCACCACAGGTATTCCATTCACATTTTCCATATTGTATTTTCTCTAAAATTGGTTTCATATTTTGATATGTCTCTTTCATATCAGCGGCATGTGCTACAGGTATTGATGGAAGTTCATTGGTAATGTGTATCAGCACAGCCTTCAAACTAACTTTAGACGAATCTATGAATAGTCGCCACTTATCTGACCGGTGTTGAAGCCCAAGAGTTTCCATAAATGAACAAATACCACTACAAAACACAATACCATTTTCTTCAGAGAAGCAGTCCTTGAAATCACTATGGCGTCCCCAATAAGTACATAATCTTACTTCTTTTTGGAGTAGATTCCACCCTTTGAGTCTGGAAGTTAAAACTTCAGCTTGCTGTTTAGACATATTTAAATCCCGAATCAGGTCATTAAGGTCTTTCTGATTGGGAAAGTATGGTTCTGTTGAACATGTATTGGCTTCATATGTAGGATCATTTTTATTGTCATCTGAAGCATTTTCAGTTTCAGTTAGGTCAGATTCAGAGTTATCACCTAAGGTCGTATCTCCATATACTGGTACAGGGCACTGTTCATTGTGTAAGACTCCAAATTCGGATACCTAACTGTATGTTTTGTTTTAGATGTGATTCCTTTAATATTTTTCAAACAGAAATAACAATCACTTAAATGATCCTTCGGTTCCCTCCAAATCATGGGAATTGCAAATGGCATACGATGTGTACCATTTTTCCACCCAGTCAGCAAACCCACGAAACACAGCATGTATTTGGGGCCCAGCTCTTATCAAAATCACCAGCCTGACAGCCAAAGTAAAGTTAATAACACTTTTTACGAGTGGGGTCGAATTTCGCCTCTGAGACTTGAAGGTCAGCTCACCACAAATATAGCAGAAACTGTCTACATGATTTCCACACTTTCTTGGCATGATGAAAAAACAAAGCACTAAAACACTACATACACAATACACTTCCAAAATGAAAGAAAGGAAATATTTCACTACTGAACAAACTCACAGTCAGCTCAATACTGACACATCACAATGCCAGATGAACAGGTCTGAGCATGTCCTGAAGATGAATAAACCTGGACAGCCTTGTTTTATGGCGCTTCAGCATAGTATTACTAATAAAATTTCCTTAAATACAGCTTGGATAAAATTGCTACATATAAGGTAAAGGTTCCTAAGACAGGTAAAAAACACCGCTAAAATCAGATTTTAAAAAGTAGCTGTCGCAAAAAAAACTGTGCCTGATGGAAAAATTCTGACTACATATCTGAATTCAGTATAAAAAAATTGCACTAGATTCACTTATCAGATTTCTTGTGATGAAAACCTTGTCGACTAGTGTTATTTGATTGAATAGCATTAATTAAAAAAATGGTTATAATTTTTATTTAGTTTTGATAGCAATAATTACAATTTAAATTTTAATAAATGAAAATTAATTATAAGCTATTTTAAATTCTAAAATTAAGACCTTAATTTTTAGTAGTTATTCACTATACTTTCACAAAATAATTTGTTTATATCAATTATATAAATAATATTCGTTGTTTAAAATGTATGCAAATCATTATTATTGTGTTTCAATGAATTGAAATACATTTAAAAACAAATATAATGAAGCAATTGCAGTAAATTAAATAATATGAAGATTGGAATTATATCTGTTTCACATTTTTTTAAATATGGCTTACTTAGAACAGGTTCAGCTGGCACAGAGACATTTTGTTTTCCTATACCAAATCTTTCAATATATTCTCTTCTTCTTTCCGCTGTTTCTTCTGATCTTTGTCTTCTCCTTTTTTCTGAAAAAAAAAAAAATGAAAAATGGTTAACTTAAGATTTATATTATTATCTTGAACATGAAAAGATTCACAAGAATACATCGGAAATAAAATAGCTAACTTGAATAATATATAATATCTACATTACAAGTTTATGTTGTGATAACACTCGTAAGTACCAATCATGGTAAATTTTTTTTTCTGTATCACTACAACCCATGAAGGGTCTTGGGTTCAGTACGTGGTAGTGACCCTATTTCGCGTACGCAGTTTATAGAGCTCCAGATCCCTAAGGATCCATCCCCGGCAGATTAAATAAAATCTGCTAGCAGCTGGTTTTGGACCCAGGACCTTCGGCACAGGAACTCAGTGCTCTACCACTGAGCCCCTCTACTCCATATTTTACTTCATATATTTGTATTAATCAAATTTCGATGTCTAATTTATTTATCATGCAAAAACTAATCCCAGGTTACTCCTTTTGTAATCAACGAATGAAGGGAAGGCTTAGCAGTGTAGTTTGAATATAACAGCAGCAGAACTGGAAAATGATATGAAGAAAGGTCTTCCAAAAATTTTGTTTTTAGTTTTATGAGGAGGAAATCTGGAAGGCCATTTTTGTAAAAAGTAGACCGCCAAAGTAGGGGCCTTAGGCAAGTGTATAGGATAACTATTGGAGGTTCCAACACAAGATAGGATTTGACCTCAAGAGTTGGATACCACAAAAAAAAACATGAAATATAAAATCTATTACCTCTGTTAACAAGCTCTCGTCCTTCTTCAATAAGCTCTGTGGTCAATTCATCGTCATCCAAAAATTGTTGAAATCCAATGAAAGAAAGAAGTCTTGAACCAAGGCTGAAATAAGTAGCAAGGCAGAAAGCTAACACTACCATAGGAAAATAAATATTGAAACCATCAGAAATAATAGAGACAACTTCCATATGTCCCATTACCTGAAAGAATATATGATATAAGAGATTAATCATGGAAATGGTGTCCTCAAACCAGTTGAGGGCATTTATTAAATCCTGCCTATATTCTGTTTAATTTCAGCAGGTCCAATAAATAAGAAAAAAGTTCAAAAATGTTTTTAGATATGTAGATTTATGATAAAATTGATCATTTTCAAAAGTTATTCCATCATACATTTGTAAACTGCTATCATAACACTTGGCATTTACTCAAAAGTAGATCTTTGGAATATTAAGATAAGTGCATAACATATGAACAGCTCAGAATTACCTGGGTGTAATATGTTTCCATCAGTTGATGTTTAATAATGTGACTGTCCATATGGATCAGTCCGAGAAAGTTAAGACACATCGGTGGCGTTAACCGGCACAACATACTGAAAAATAAAAAATATTAAATTTAACAATACATAATACAATAATAAAATACAATACAAGCTAAAATTTCAATAATAACTCATACATTCCAGAAAAAATAAGACTCTGCTCATCAGTCTGATGGTGAGGTGCAAGGTAATAATAGTTTAGCACTCTGATTTTTAAGACTGTTGAGTACGCACAAAAACACAGATAGGCTATGATAATTGTGGAAAGTAACTGTAAAAACAAAAATTAAATTTTAGAAGCAGATAAATAAAAAATAATAAACATGCATGTAAAAGATAAGGAAATAAAAATATATTTTCCAGTTGTTTGAAATATCTTGGTCTTTATTAACTGTAACTAATTTGCTGTGAGAACAAGACCATTAAGAAAACAAACTATGTTAGGAGTTATTAGAAGTAAACAGCAAATCTTTGAGTAAGGGTGTGAACTACAAATAAAGCTTACAGATGAAACACTTAATTATTACATTGACACAGTAAGTTGCTAACCACTAGTATTTCGAGGTTATAATTTTTAGAGTAAATATTATAGGTAAATGAATATATAGGAGGTAAATATTTTTTTTAAAACTGATTTAAGCTTCTCAATTATGGTTTAATCATATCTAAAAAAACTGAAATATTAAAATTTCTTTTTTTTTGTTTCTCAACATCTCTATCACAGAGGATCTTTGGTCCCGTTTTACTTTCGCCACACCCTTAATAGCATTGTTATTGTTACTATCTTTAACAAATAGCAAATATATATCAGACATTCTTAGGAATAATTGCATACACATACTGTAAATGGAATATGAACAGTTAAAGAAAAAATATTATTAATAAACTAGAGCCAAAACTCAAAATGAAACATTAAACGTCGACTGTTTGTATAAGTGTTTGTATTTTACACCAGATTTGAAACATAAGGCTCTGCTTGTGGTTTTTTCCATTTGCATTATAAAAAAATATTATTTATAAATGCAATAAGAAAATAGGATTTTGGGGACAGATAAAATGTGGATAATCAATTAACGTGAATAAGAGCATCTGAAGATAGGGAGTCAGCTTAAAGTTGGTGGAGAAAGATACGATAGAATAATGAATAAATTAATATAGATCATATAAAAGATCTATATTAAATTATTCATTTAACTAATCTAATACATGGTTTAAAATAAATCTGTTTCATTAATAAATCCCATTGACTAAAATGAGACCAAATTCTACAAAATATACAAGCAAACAAAAAATATATAAAATTATAATAGCAAACCTCAATAGAAAAATAATCATATTTGTCTCCAAATCCACTAATAAACAATGCAAAAAGAGATAGAACAGGAGATTCATTAAAGAATGTCAGCTCAGACCAAACGACAGCAGCAGAAAGGATGGCACAGATAATGCCAAAACCTCGATAGATATAATCTTCAATTACACATCTCCAGTACCATTCTGTAACAAATATTAACAATTTGCAGTTAAATCCGAATGTAAATTAAAAAAAAAAAATGAAAATAGGAAATAATAACCTATAGTTGGAGAGATGAGAGGTTTAGTGTTAGGAAAAGTGTGTTTGAACATATGATCCCTTGAATGTTTGTTCCTTTGGACATCTTCCAACAGAATAACTTTTTCCATCGCCAATTTCCACTGAGTTGCTGTCCGCTTAGAAGTGTGCAGTGCTCTGATCAACTGTAATGACAAATACAAAAAACTAAAGTCGCAAATGCCATAAACTGATTTAAGACTTTGAAAAATAGATTAATACATTAGTATCTACAACTTGGTAAAAGGTCGGGAATACAGATTTATTTAAACTGCCATTTTTTATACTCTCTATAAAGTGTTTTCTGTTTTTAATATTTAAAGAGAGATTGAAAATCAACAATGATAAAATAACCTATCAGACCCATAGGTTCTAAACAAATATTTGCCAGTTTTGAAACTCAACAGGATTTAACTAACTTATTAGGAACCTAGACGTTTCCAAATATCGAAAATATCAAATTAGACCTAAACATTACAAAAACTTAATATGTATGAGAAATTAATGAGCATAGAAAAAATATATCCATAGATAATAGATGTTATAATTATGTTAAATGCTGGTTAAGTGAGACGAAAATAAATGTGTAGATTTACAGATATTAAAAACAATATTTAATCATTTTATACAACACTTGATTGCATATATGTGATACGCTTAAAAACTCCAAAATAAATTCTCTGCTAGTTTGATAAACAACAGGAAACATGTCAGGAAGTCAAAATAGACCTCATGAATTAGGAGTATTGTGATCAACTCAACCTTCTGCACAATCCGAAAAAGCTGCTCCTTAAAGAATTTACAGATGTTTGTTAAAAACTTTTCCGCAATTTGCAGAAGCCTCGGGAGATAATTAAAATATATAAAATTTATCTAGATCCTTTTTCGAATTTGATTAATGATATTTGAAATCTTTAGGCATTCACTTGGCAACTAAACGTGCCTTTACTGATTTTTGTATCTTAAAATAAAAGTTTCACATAATTTATTATAAGTTTGACCATGGCTTCGAAATACATTGACTATACTCGAAAATGAAACTTGATTGCATTATACAAGTACTCTAAAATTGTTTACCTGCTGGTGAATTCTAACAAGGGATTTTAATGTTGGTGAAACCATGGAATCTGCATGAGCACCCGCAGATTGTACTTTGTTCCTAATATTGAGGTCCCTTGGAACCTTATCAACCACGGTTTTCATTTCATAATACAAAGGGTCGCCATGGGTTACACAGGATTTCATAGACTGGATGGACTGAAATAAAATCCACATGTTTTTTTTTAATATTTTGATAATGTAAAATAGAAAATTACTACATTTAAGTTTTTCACCTAATATATAAAATAAGAAAACAATTGACACTATCGGTTGACTATAACTTGCCAGTTTGTTAATGTTAAATTATTATAATCTCAAGTTAAGAAAACAACTTTTCACAACAAAATCTTCATTATTGCTTGGTGCTTTTGGCTCAAAAACAGTATCAACCAATATGGTCAAATTAGTATTATATATTGAAATATTAACGATTAGATTACTTAAGAAATAATTTGGATAGATGGATCTTTAATATCATTCCAATATCTCCCTTACCAAGTGGTGGACAATAAACGGCAGTTTAAGAGTACATTTGAAGAATCACATCCGGTTTATCAAATATTTCTAAAATTTAATATGTTGTTTCCATTGATTATTAAATTTTTTTAAATTTATTTATTGATATTTACAACTGTATTAAAAAGTACATCAAGTAAATAGGCTATGTGATACAAAACGACATGAGTTAATGGCAAGTTGAGAAACTACCCACTGGGAGTACTCAAATCACTAGTTCAACTAAGAAGGTCACGTGGCCATCTTCTTTTTAGACACTCGGAGGATTATCGGGAATCGAAGAGGAAGCTAGGTTTGAAACTAGAGGGTTTGAGTGGGAATGAAGTTTGTTATGAAAGGATAGATACCGGGTTCGGGCCAAATCAGCAACAAATGGAACATTAAGGTCGTTGTGGATGACTTTATTCTTAACAAAATAAGGAGCGTTGAAGATTTTACGAAGGATTTTGGATTGTAGGGATTGGATACGAGAGGAATTCGATGGCTTAGTGGAGCCCCAAAGCTCTACTCCGTAAGTCCAAATAGGTCGTATCATGGTCATGTAGATGAGTCTTTTGTAGTTAATTGGGAGGTTAGAGCGTTTGTCTAGTAAGTGTTGAAGTAGCCTGAAGCATCGAGCGGTTTCTTGTCTTTTCAGTCTAGTATGAGGATTCCAGGTTAATCGTTTGTCGAGGTGCAACCCTAAGTATCGGATCTGTTCTACAGGCACCAGTGGGGTATTATTAAAGGATACTGAAGGGCAGGAAGTCATTGGTTTACGACGTAAGGTAAAAGTGATTTGATGCGATTTTTGAGAATTTATTTTAATTCTCCAGTTTTGACACCATTCTTCAAGATCAGTGATATGGGATTGGAGGCTTTGGGATGCAATAACTGGATTGGTGTTGACTGATAATACACATGTATCATCAGCATACGTGGTAAGGATTGTATTAGGATGAGTTGGGATGTCAGTTGTATAAACTGTATAAAGGATTGGGCCAAGGATACTACCTTGAGATTATTAAATATATAAAAAGAAAATGTTTTCACAAAGAAGAGATTACTTTTGATAAAACTCTTCTATCATGATGTTCGAATATTATATCAATTCTGGTGATCACGTAGTGAAAAAAAAAATCTAATATAACTGTAAATTAACTAGCTAATAATGCTTTACATAAAAATTAAGTTAGAAAATCCATGAAGCAGTGTTGTGCTATTAACCTGGACTAATCCAGCCCTTCACAACTGGCATATGGTTCTCTGCACTGGGAAGAAGATAAAAGTGGAAATGATGTCATATGGTGAGCTCACTCGGACATGTATTCTAAAAATTATTAGCTAAAAAATTATATTACTTTTAAAAACCAAACACTTATTCCAAAAATAAATACCTCTAAAATATCTTCTAAAGTTTCTTCAGCTTCACATTTGTCAGCAGAAACTTTGGCTATCTTAAAATAGGCCAACTGCAATCTATGACCAGGTGTCGCAGACAACCAGAAGGATCGTGGTATATCAACTAACGCATATCCTAGAAGACCCACTAAGAGTAAAAGTCCCCATGTGTTAGAAGCTGAAGAAGCAATAGCTTTAAGCTTTTGTCTAAACATAATAATAAAAATATGAAATTTGATCACAAAGAATTAAAATATGGTTGTTGCAACCAGATAATTACATAGTTATTATAATAATTGTATCATTAATTAATACCCATCTAAATGAAGGCCTGGCTTGATGGCAATATAAATGAGTAAAACACCACAAATGAAAAGATAAGATCCATAGTAGATAGCATTATCAACCAAAGCAGATTTTAACTTTCCCTTCACAGTAAATTCACCGGCTTTAGCATATGATTGCATCAGAGGCAGAAGAAGCCTGTTGGTTAAAAGAAACAGAAATAGAAAAGAAATATTAAGCAATTAATTAGCCACAAAATTTGAGAGTGATACAAAGAAGAGTCATAATAATTTAATTACCAAGTCAAAACTTGAGAACTCCAATAAACTACACGCCACAAGTTTGGAAGAACATTGTCTGGGACATGACTCCAAGGTACCTTGCATGAATTATTTTGAGTTTCATTGTGTAAATTTATGCATTGGCGATAAACAGTCTGAAATATAATAAATAAAATTATTTAATCAAAAATTACTTGCTCACCATAAATAATTAAGCCGTAACAATGTGATACTCACTGATGAAACATCCAAAGGAAGCACAAATATAATTAGAAAGGAAAAATACCAAGCTATCAATACACCAAATGTAACAAGTATGTTCTGCCTTTTCCAATCACTGTACTTGTACAGAATAAATGCAGCTAAGCAAAATGTGAGAACTACTTCTGTTATAAGTGGTCCCGAAGTCATTTTGTTTATTGATCAGATTCCTTTTGTTGATTCAATAATTTCTCTTCAGCTTCCTTCTGCATCTTTTCAAGTTTCTCAAGTGTAACTGATTTCAATGGCATGAGTTTTGGTTTGCATAAAATCAACCTATGTTCCTCTGTAAACTGTATTATACCTTTGCTTGGAAGTATTAGGGGAAGATCACCATCATTAATACTGTCTGCCATGTTTCAGCATCTAGTAAAATGATACATGACCTAAAAATTACATTAACTCGTTATACTGAAGTCTGAGTAAAATATTAGTGTATAAATGCATTACAAATATATGTTTTATAATTATATATAAATATCAGTTGCTTGGAAGCATAATTTTGGGGCTACCTCAATAAATATCCATTTAAATATGTTAAAACGTGCAGTTGCAAAAAATTCAACAATCACCAAATTAAATAGAACATTTAGTGAAACAACTCAATCCTATAACCACTTCAGATAAGTTGACGTAACAGCACTAAGGTTATAAGAAGAGTGGCATAACAATTTGAAACCATAGAGCATACATCTACTTTAAAAATTCATTAGTAGCATTGACTACAAAAAATGTTAACTTATCATTTTAAGTACCTTTAACTATATAAAAATTGTATTGAAGACATTAAAAAAATTATAATACAATTTTCTGAAACTACGGCCTGATTAGACTTTGGAAAATGCAGTTAGATTGTAGTCGGACAATCCTTTTTCTTAATATTTACTCAGATTTATATCCAATGGAATATTATCTTTATTCTAGTCACAATATAGCAATCAAATAACATACATTGGCTGATTCTATAAGAAGACAACTCAAACTGGGTTCTGACTAGAAGCTGCCAAAATTGATATAACGATATCCCAAGAAACATAGTTTCACGTCCATAAAGGAATGTAAACACAAGTTAAAACGACTTTACTTCTGACAGCTGAGGTATATGCTATGGAATTTCTTCTCAATGAGCCCGTTGCAGAATCTCTTGGGTAGAGGCCAAGTCAATTTTGTTTTTAGCGAGTTCAATGAGGAAAACTTGAAGTCCTCCTTGTCTATATAACGCTAAAATATTCCAAAATCAGATATTGATGTCAGTTTTTTGTGTTTCGTGTCTATAACTTGAATCAGTCTGGCGTTTTCTTGTTAAGGTCTCATGATATTTTATTATTTTAAGGGGAGTGGGTTATTAACTCAGAGTCAGGTGGAGGGCTGCCTTCTCAAAGCCTCCTGACCGGAGTCTGCATAGTGTCAGCCATCAGCAGAAATGCCCATTGGCAGCTGGACCATTTTAATCTATTTTTAGGTCACGTGACTTAAATATATAAATTTTGAGGTCCCTTCTGAAAGAATGCCTTAACTAATTCCTGATTAACTTATTATTGGTTGCCCAAAACTACGTGGAATCGCGACCATTTCTTATATGTTAATTGGTGACGTGTTTAAAATAATTACCGATGTATGCCCCTTACAAATGAAGACACTAGGCCATGACTATCTTCTGGATTATGATTGGCTGCCCAAACGGTGTGAAATCACGCCCATTAATTATGTATTTCTACGTCATGTAACAAAAATAATTACCTATTTACTTCCCTTGAGATAGAAAACAATGGGTTACGTGACTTAGTGAAGATACTAATTCATGTGGTGTCTGATTTTCTGCCATAACGGTGTGCCAGTTCGTACATTTCTCACATATCACGTGACATTAGTAGTTTACAGAGTAAGAGGGCAGGATACAGTAGGAATTTACAGGAGCTCGTCTTCTTAGGCCTTTTTCCTTTATTCCGCAATAGTGCTGGCATCTATTGACAAATTTAAGAATTGCCATTAGTCCAAGGTAACGTGACTCTGTCAGATTCCGCGGTGTTTTCATTCTCAAGATAGACCATCTCAAAGTATGAATATGATGTACTGGGATTTGTTCTGATTCAGTTTTATTTTCCATCGTTTGCACGATTAAGTGAGTTTGTAAAATCTCAGGGGCATGCATTGCATCTTTGTGCGATAATACTAGAATCAATCTGCGTACGTATGAAGTATAAATTGAGGTGGTATGTCCTGGATGCATTGAAGTAAAGCAGAATTAAGTATAGCAGTGGTGTAAGAATAAATTCTTAGGAAACTGGATTACTGGTGTGCTTATACACCCCAACACCTTTATCTTGTTTAGGAATAATCCAGAAATACTGCTTCGGTGGCAGTATTGTTACCGAGTTGTGACGGCAGCTGAAAGAATTGCTTATCAAGGCTAATAAGGAAAACAAATCCTCAGCCTACTTTACCTCCAGTTCTAGAAATATTTAGACAAAATACATTCAAGAATTTAAAGCCTCAATGATCGTGTTATACAATAAACTGCCATACTATAGGGAAACTCCGAGATTATTATATGAACAATAAATAAATCCAGAAACGTGATTTCAGTAACTCTCGTCTGAAATACCTTAGTGTTCTAGGCTGTGATAATGTCAATCAACATCTTACATTAGATGGTATGAAGGACAAAGTATTTTTAATAATAAATAACGTTTAACCACCCCTTGGAGGCTAAGGGGTGCAATTCGTGGAAAAGCACGAAACCAACCAGGTCCAGATTGAATGGGTCCCTGCCCATTTAAGTTTAGGTACTAGTACGGCTGTGACGAACAGATACCTTCTTTGCATGAGCTGTGTGTGGTATTAGTTAACAAAAAATACGAATCAAGGTACAATTATGCTATAAATATAAATGTCAGCAGTGAAAAATTTAAAAATGTATATATCCACCTCTTTTATTACTATCTTATTTAAATGCAACATTAAATGCTAAAAAAATTTCTCAACTTCAACAGTAGTTGAATTGCTGGTTTGGAGTAGGATTTCTGAAATCTTTTATTCTGTAGGATCTTCTTTGGATCTTATTTGCACTTGTTTATAACCTTCTTAGAGACTTTTGAAAATGTTATGTTGCTTTGATTACATTAGGAGTTAGGGCTGTGCTAATGTGCTAATTATTATTATTTTTCATTGAAAAGTTTTATTTTATAGATATATTGAAATGGATAAACATTCTATACCAATGGCCTTCTTTTTAAATGTTGGTAGCCATTAATATATTATTATTGTTAATGTTAGTTGTTATAACTATTTTTTTTTTTAATTCTTCGTCATATAATGTTGTATATTACTTTTCTAGGATGGTGACATTGATAAAACGGGTTATCAGCAATTAAAAATCAAATCATTTATTAAAGCTGCCAATTGTTTTCCAATTTCACAAGGAGTGTCAATTGGCCCTAATGCAGTTCCAAATGCTAAGTGGGATTCTTTCACTCCATCCAAATTAGAAGAAATTGAAAACCTTTATCATTCTACAGAGCCAAATTCAAAAAATAATTCACAGTCGAAGGAAACTATAAATTCCGAATTGCCTTCTGATGATGCTGAGCCTAATTTCTCAGTGACAGAATCACTTGAAAGAAGAGAAGACAGGCTTTGCAGAAGAAGAATCTTAGCTGAACTCGAAAACATATGTTATCTGGAATCAAAGGTATTTTAATGAAACTATATTTTTATGAGGATGTGGTTGACTGGATAGTTCTTAGAAGAGAGTAAAACGGTCAGGGAGTGCACTAAAAAAATTAAACTAAATATGTTAGACTTATTGTATTCGGTCCTATATTTCAACCTCTTTTTTATGCCATCTTCGGCGCTGAAAATAAATTAGTAAAAACGATATAAACATGGCACCACCAAAAAAGATATAACAGAAACGATCAGATTGAAAAGAAATATAAAGATTAAAAAATAAACTATGATATAACTAATGAGAAATATTAATAATAAAAAAGAAATCTAGAGAATAATACAACATAGTGAAATTACAATAGGATGATTTAGTTATGAAATATAATGATTTACAAGAGGATGATTTTATTACTACAAATTAGATTGTAGTATAGACATAAATAAAATAAGTTCAACTTATTTTGTATAATATTTTTACTGCACCCCCTGACCATTTTACACTCTTCTTAAAACTATATTTGGTATCCATGTTAGAGAGGAAAATAGTTGACTGGATGATCTAATGTAGGATGGAAATAGTTGGGGGGGGGGGGGGTTACAGTCAAGATAAACACCAAATAAGTGAGGACTTATTTATTGATTGTGCCGACGTTTCGACCTACTTTGTAAGTCATCTTCAGGGATATGAGAGAAAAAACAGACCAAACAAAATAAACTGTAAAAAAACATTACAGTACCAAGAATATAATAATATATGGAGAAATAGAAAAGTAGAACAAAAAGTGAAGGATAATTATTAAGGATATATAAATTAATTATGAAGGATATATGAATAAAAAAATTAAAGAATAAATGTACTGAAGGGTGATAATGTAAACAAAATACAAATAGAAAGAAAAATGAGAAGGTAAAACAGAAAGATACAAAATGAAAAAGTATAAATATAAAAAGGTGAGGTATTAAAGTGTGGAAAACCAAGTTTAATACAGATAAAATATAAAATGTATGATAATAGACTCCCAAAGAGTTACATAGGTAAAATGAAAGAAAATTGATACAAAATATTATGCCAGAGAATAAATACAGAAGAAATATATAGAAAGTAATGAATAGGAATCTCGTGAATGACAGGTAGAGAAGTAAAATTTAAATATAAAATTAAAAATATAAGTATGGGATGTAATATAAATGTATACAATTAGAATGAAATTATATTAATACAAAATGTGATGTAAATATATAAGAAACGTACAGAAATAAAGATATACAATTTTAGTTTTAGAAAGGAGATAAATTATAAAAATTATGATGCTCGATAATTATGAACTCTTTGATTAGAACATATGCCAAAGTTATGATGGGAGAAATAGGTGTGAATAACAGAGATGAAGAGAAGATATAAATATTAAAATGTGTACGAACTAAATAGAATGAGGTGCGGCTAGGTGAACCGTGTAACTGACAAAATAAAATACGTTACAAAGCAATACAGAAGCGCTAACAGCGATCTCTGAAAATCTCGGAAAATGCATAAATAGGTGAATTTAATGACACGTAAATGATGTCTAAAATATCAAGTAGTGATATGAGTATAGGAAAATGAGAGAAAATGAATAAATAGGTGAATTTAATGACATGTAAATAACGTATAAAATATAAAGTAATTATAAAAGAGAAACAGTATTAATGACTAAATTAATGGGAAATGGTAGAAAGATAATAACAATAAAATTATGTCAAGAGGTCATAATGTGTCTTAGGAGAGAGAATATATAAATATAGAGGAGAGAGAATATATTTTGAGTAAATTAAAAATTTGGAGTAGGTTGAGGGTAGGTGATGAGAGTCGGTCTTGAGATTGATAGTGGAGGAATCTAAATTGATGTTGATGGTTTTCAGAGAGGAATGCGTTTATCATAGTCGGGAACAGAAGCTAGCATGTTCGGAGAGTTTAGAAGCGGTTTGGTTATGAGAGGAAATGGCATATTTGTGTTGGGCAATCCGATCTTTAAGGAAGTTTTTAGTTTCACCGATGTAGGAAGAGTTGCAATTGGGAATGGAGCAGGGGATATGGTAGACAACGTGTGGGCGTTGTTTAAGGGGTATAGGATTATTGACTCGGGTATAAATATTGGAAAGTTTGTTATGGGATTTGGAGGCGATATGTAAATTGGGGATAGAGGAACAAAAGGATTTTTGAATGTTATTTGAGAGGAGGGTATATATGGCAAGAATCTGTATATAGGGATAAATGGAGGATGTGGGGGTGGGGGTTTGTAGTCATGGATGAGTTTATTAATGTTATAGGGAGAAAATTGTTTTTTAAAAGGATTTCTTTGATGCGGTGGCTGTTGGCTTTATGAAAGCAAGGGTCAGCGAGGGATAGGCCAGGGTGGATGATATTTTTGGTGGTGTGGATGTTGGGAGTAATCATTAAGGAGTCTGCAAGAATATGGCATAAATAGCCCTGAAGATGACCTACAAAGTAGGTCAAAACGTCGGCACAATCAATAAATAAATCCTCACTTATTTGGTGTTTATCTTGACTGCACCCCCCAACTATTTCCATCATACATATATTTGATATTTGTTCTGTTTGTCACTTACAAGTTACAAGTTTTAAAGGTTTATTCGTTTTATTTTTACTATTTTCCAAAAATACAAGTAATCATGAGCTTTAGCATGGAGAAGAGAATGTAATTGTGGGTAATGAGTAGATTTTGGTTATCATTTCATGAAGAAATAAAAGTTTTAACTAACATTTTGAAGTATAGATGATCCATGTTTGTTGAAACGTTCATTTCCAGATGAAATGATTATCGAAGTATAAACATTTCCTGCAGTTACATTCTCTTTTCCATAACGAATGAAAAGTTAAAACTTGAGACTCAACTCGAAGTAACAACCTGTGGAATAATTTCCCTATATTTTTCATCCTTTTACGCCTCTATGACTTGCAATGACATATCTTTGATTCTGTTGATTTTTTTTTTTTGTGTTATCCTATTTTTATCATTTTTAGGAAAAAATTAATCAAATGAGAAAGGAATGGTTGGAGAGAGAAGAAATGGTAAGTGCCCGAATTGAAAGTGAGATCGAAGCTGAAAAACTTGTTCGAGAAGAAAGAAAATTGTTAGAATTAAATGCATTACAAGCTAAAATTTCCCAATTTCACAAACATAATCGTGCCAATTCAGCTTTAATGAAGGTATTTAATTTTTAAGTAAAACACTATTTTAACATAATTAATGTATCAGATATTTTATTATGATACAATGATATGGATGATATAAGCACCACTGTGTGGAGTAGGGATCCCTCTGAAACTTTTCTCCCTGATTGAGATGATCATGGATACAGTGTATGGTTTGATTACTAACAGACTTTGTACAGATTTTGTTTTCACAAGTAGAGTGAGGTAGGCTAATGCCCTGTCTACCGTTTGATACACTTTGGAAAAGTTAATTTGTGATTCATCATTCGGGATCAATAAATTTGGGATTCTAATATTTGATTCATTTCGCCTGTCAAGGATATCTGGTAACCTGTAGGGATGAATCATAGAATCATGCTGGTAAACAAGTGCTATTATGATATCAACAAACATATAACAAATTTCTGCCATCTTCCACCACACGTAATACTTCCTCTGTAATATACTCATCCTTACTTATTAATCGGAGGCCTACATTCTCACAAGCAGTGAAAAGAATTAGATCCTTGTTTTTGGTTTAAAAAGGCCTTATATATTTTTTGACTACGTAATGAGGGGGAGGGAGTGAGACCTGATGGAGAAAAAAGTGGGAGATCTATGATATGTTGGAGGTTATTAATGTGATAAGTTAATCAAACTTGGAAGGCTGTTTAACCCGAATTACTGAATAATGGATAAGTTGGATATATGGATATAGGGAGCAGAGAGCCTTAGTGGTAGAGCTCTGAATTGCCATGCCGAAGACCCTGGGTTCTAATCCCGCTCGCTGGCAGACTTTTATTTAACTGTTAGCGGCTGGAGATGGACCCTCCTGGGTCTCATCCAGCCTCCATGAAGTGGGTACTCAAAATTAGGGGAAAAATCTTGTGCTTGTGATCTCCTAGATCATGGAACTCACAGCCTCTTTCATCGAGACGTTTCCTTCTTAGATTTTCTGAAAGCATTCACTTTTTCACATGCTCTCAAACATTATTATTTGACATTTAGAGCATTTATGGTTGTATATGTTTTTTTACTCCTAGATGTTTTGCCATTTAACCCGATTAGGAAAGATTTGGCTGTAAAATTTATAAATGGTTTTAAGATAAAAATATTTGTCCTCCAACCATTGAGTAATGCTATCCATTACTCAACTAAAACTGGTGTGGAAAGTCCCACTTTCCCCCACTAGTGAGGAAAAGTAACAGCCACCTAGATCGAATTTGACAATCAGCACTCTGATATTTTAAATGTTAAATGGCGGTATTATAATATTATTCATTTTATATTCCTAAAATGTAAAAATATATAATTTTAGAACTATTTTATATTTAATTCAAGAAAGATTTTCTTTATTTTGAAGCGATATTATAGAAATATTTTTAAAATAACCTTAAATGTATTAGAACCTTCATACATCAGAAATTTGGAGATCTATCATTAGCATTACCCACTAGCGCTAGTGTAGTTTTAACAAATCTAAAGTTTCACCTTTAATTTCTTAATTTTTAAATGGTTGGAGGAAAAATGTATTATTTAACACGTGAGAAAAGTGCTAATAACACCCTCGTTTAATTACCACACTAGCCGAAGACTCGTGTGGTAAAATTCACTCGGGTGTAATAAAGTTTCACTTTCCTCACTTATCAAATAAATAACAATTGTTCTCCCTTGTTGTTTTGTTATTTGCTACTTTGTGGTTATTTTGTTTATTATTCTTTGTTTGCTCAAAATGAGTTTGCTCAAATTGATTAAGAATTACATCTTGAAAAGAATACTTTATAGAAGAGAATGCTCAATTCAGGGCTATATTTTTTTAATTAATCGTTTGCATTATAAAATTAATCAATAAGTATAATATCTATTGATGTATGTTATAAATAATCGAAGCTGATAAAGTTCTTTAGATTTATTAAAGATACTTTTGAGGATACTTTAAATCATATTGCTATACCAAGTTACTGAACATTATAAATAGAAGTTTAGGTGACAGTCTGTTGTCTATTAAATGGTTTAAAATATGTTTATTTTTGTTCACAGAAAGTTACAGAAGATGAAGAAGCAATAAGGGCTAAAGAACTTCAATTAGAAAATGAAATGAAACATTTGGAAAGCAAAAGAAAGCTAAAGGAATTGGATAAAATATTCAATAATGAGGTCCAGTACAGTGAGAAGTATGGTGAAATAGCAAAACTAATGACTAAGTAAGTTTATTGTTCATTTTCATCATTATAATTTTTGTCTTATTGAATTATCATAAGAAATTTGTTTATTTTAATGTCACTTTATGCTGCTTTGGCTAATCGAACGATGCTACAGTGGGAGCTCTAAATCTTGCCTATCCAGGTTTAATTAGTATAGGGATTTTTAACGAGTACCTGACATCGTACAGCCTCAGAACCTCGGTTTAACATCCCTTCTGAAGGACGGCTTAACCAAGAATTTTTTACTCTGTTTAAAAAATCTAAGGGCTACCTGCCGGGGCTACAGACCCGCGATTTTAAGCATAGTAGGTTGTTATGCTAACCACTATACCACATGGTGTGGCTTTCCTTTGTTCTTTTATTTTTAGAAGTTAAAAAAGCTCTCATTTCATAGAACGAAGTATAAAAACACTTTTTATCTTGATTAAAACCGACACTTACAAACTTTTTGAATAATCATTTTCTAGAATAAATAAATATTATATTATAGAGATAACTAATACTATCAGAGTATGCTTTTCAGAGAGCTGTAGAATAACTCTGAAGAATTTGTAATTGGGATAAACTATTATAACAACCAAATCTTACATTAGACTTGAAACTTTTTTTTTTATAATATGTATTTGGTTATCTACTTTTACTAAACATTGCCTATTATTTTTTTTTTTCCAGTTTTAGTTACAATAAATTCCAAAGTAGTATTTCAGCTGAAAGAGATATAGTGAAAACTACAAACAGTGAATTCTTGGAGGTGATTGAAAAGTGCAAGGTGGGTTTATATATGTTCTCTAATATATGCCAATTACATTTATATCACTTTCTAATTTAATAACTAATACCAAGTAAAACTTTAGAAAAATGAATTCACTCCAGAACTTGTGGTGAAATCTTATTCTCTACTATCGAGTATTAAAAAAGTTCATGGGAGTATAATGGCAAAGTACGGTGAGTATTTTTTAGTTGTTATGTTTTTCATTGGCTTGAAATTGTTTGTTTTTATTTTACATTCTTTGGGATAGTTTAGAATTGTTGTTACTTCTTCTAACTGTTTCAGGTCTAGTATAATTTATCTCCTCACTTTTTTAAAATTAAATTTCCAGACAATTTCTTGTATATTTGTGCTTTGTTGTCTGGGTGCATTCATATTTTGGAAACATCCTGTTTTCAGTTAGTTTAACAGATAATTCTTTTTTGTTTTTCCTCTCACAGTAGTCATTTAGTGGCTAATGTTGTTTTTATGTTTATAAAACAAATTCTTAAATTATTTTGAAACATATCAAAAATTTTATGACTTCAGTTATCAGTTATGAAGAGTCAATATAATATAGGAAATGGACTAATTGTTATAGCTAAATTATTAATTACATGTCATCATTTTTTCAGAACATTTTAAAAAAGAACTTGAAAATGAAAGTAAAAAAGCTCAACAAGAATTAGAGTTAAGAGAGAAGAAACAGAAGGAAGAAGAAGAGAAAAAGAAACAACTTGAAGCTAAAAAGAAAGAAGAAAATGAAAAGAAAAAACTACAAACTTCGGAAGGTACACATTGTTTTAGTTCCTTTACTTGATTATTGTGAAAGATCCGTTTAACAGAGGATATTATCCTCTATTATACTTATACGAGAGGGTACCCAAAAAAAAACCGGAATTACTTTTTAAAAGTCATATATTTAATTTTTTTTACATAACAACCTTGTCCCCTTCAAAGTACTCTCCATTGCACTTCACACATTTATCCCATCGGTGTTTCCTCTGTTCGAAACATTTTTTGTACTACTTTACGGTGATGGCTACCAGCTCTTCCTTCATTCTTTTTATTGACTTCATCAACAAAGACCTTTCATGCCCCTTTTCATGTGTGGGAACAAGAAAAAATCACACGGAGCCAGATCGAGTGAATATGGGGCGTGTGGTAGCAAAACCATGCCATTTTTGGCCAAAAACTGGGTAATAGAGATTGGCGTATGTGTAGGCGCGTTGTCGTGGTGGAAAAACCAGCCCCCTGGCTGCCACAAATCAGGTCTTTTTTGACGAATGCTATTCAGTAGTCTCCCTTACACTTCTAGATAAAAAACTTGATTGTCGTCTGATCGGGAAGTCGACGGTCGTCCAAAACGAGGTTTGTCCTCAATCGACATGTTGCCACTCATACACTTGGTTTTTTCCCATAGCGTCAAACAGAACAACCCAGATCAACGACAAGGCATCACTGAACTGGCAATGAGTAGCGCTGCAAGCACCCTAGAGGGGCGAATTTGTACTGCACAAGCTCCACTCATGGCAGAGCTATTCCGTTTTTTTGTTGGGTACCCCCTCTTATATTATACTCCACTGCGTAAATCATAATTCATGACCCCTATTTAAAAAAAATTTAAATATTAATATTTCTTTAACAAAACCTGGATTATTCAAAAATTAAGTCGCCTAATATTATACTGTATTATCATAAGGAAAAACATTTTGTGCTAAAATCTATGTAGAATCAAGAACCTATAAAGCATACACTTGACTAAATACCAGCGAAACAAAATCATTTACTTTTACTATTAGTTATGTTTTAAAATTACAAAGTAAACATTTAAAAATAAACAGTTATAACAAAAATGTTAACCATAAAGCTGAAGTCTCCAGTAAAGGAACATAAAACAAATGTACAGAAATAATTTAGGTAATAAAAAGTTTTAAATATCAAATTTTATATATTGCTGGTTTACAGAACGCCAGAACTTATGTAGTTTACTATACAAAATATTAAAATACTTACTTCATATTATCTTAAAACCAAATTTACTCATAAGTTTAGTATTATAAATAAATTCAGAATAGATTTATATTTAGGATTATTCTCACAGATTATGGTTAAGTTTTAATGGAGTTCTATTCATATTAATTTGTGTTTTAAATTGAACTACAGGTAAAATTGGGAAAATTAATAATGGTACTTACCAAAATATAATTAAAACAAGTTTTTACCTCATAATTTTTTTTCCGTTTCAGATATAGAAATTGTCCGTCTTAAAGCTACTTTGCAACATTATCTTAAATATGCGTCACCTTTCAACAAAATCAAAGAATCATTGCAAGCTTTTATGTCGGATACATCTCTGAAAAAATTTAGATCTGAATGCCAAGTAAAATAACATAATTTATAATACAATACTTTGCTTTATCTTGAGAATCAAGTTGATTATTTTATTTCCGGTTTAGTACTACTTTATTTTATTTTATTTTTTTTATTAACAGAAAGCAGTTAACATTCCTGTAAATGCAATATCTCCTACAAGTGCTGCACATATGAACGATAAGCTAAAAAAACTCACCTCGTTATTATCGGGGCAGCAAATTATGGTGAATGGAAAACTATTTATGCCTAATCAAAATCCTCTAGGTGTCCAATATTGTACATATTTCCTAGCTCAAAAAATTGTCGTAAGTATTTTTTTTTACTAGTAAGTTTCTTGTAAATCACTAGTTACTGTTTAAGGTGATGGAAATACATGAAATAGCTGTGTTTATTTATTATAGTGTCCTCTTATCATTGTTGTCTTAGGTCATGACATAATATTATCACTTGATAAAATTAAAATGCATAGCTCATCCAAATGAGTATGCCACAACTGCCAATAAAACACCATATTTTTCTTATATTTAATTGTATTATTGTTTATGATTTAAGAATGATTTTAATTATGAAAAAAATAATTGGGCATTTTATGGTTCAACCCGGGACCTCTACCATGTACTGAACCCAATATCCTTCATTGATTATATTGATTTTTTTTTTTAATGCTAAGAATATTAAAAGCTATGTAAATTGTTAAAAAAATATAATTTAAAATTTTGTCTATAATATTGCTATAGTGCCTGAATTAACAACAATATGGATACTAATTTTTCTATTACATTGTGGTATTTCAGAAACAAGGAGAAGATGTAGTGTCTAGTAAGCCAGATGCTGCTTTCGCTATTGCAAGTGTAGCATTAGCTGTTTGGGGAGATTTCCCGGATTTTGGAAATCTTCTTGTGGCTGCCTTTTATGAAGCTTGTCCCTACTTGATACCAATATATTGGGACAAAGAAGAAGGCATGTCTGATGTAGATTATTATAAGTATGTTTATACAGTTGATCGTTATTTATAATTTATTTGTATTTAATTCTTCTTTTTTTTTACAATTTATTGTCATATCCCTAACATTATGAAATTGTTCTAGTTTTTAACTGTAACTAGAACAATTATTGTTGGTCCTTCATTTATCGACAAATTTTTACGTACCTTAGAACCCCACTTGACCAGCTCCAATAATTAACCGACAGTAAGAAAGATATAGTAATTACTTCCTTTATTTTTTATTCGAGTAGTCAGAATATAATCAGGACTGAATTATTCCCTGAACTAAAAGGTCACTAACATAATTAACAGGATAGCACACTATTGAAGGTTTAGAGGATAGTAAACAGCAAATTTTTTTTATTATCTCTGGTTCGAATCCAGCTGTGGCAGATAATTTTTTTAATCTGCAACAGCCACCATATCCGGGAGTGTGGGATCTGGAGACCTTCCTGGAGCTCATCTAGCCTCTATAAAGTAGTGTATGCTTAATTGGGGGAATATCTGGTGGTTGAGTGTGATCTAGGACAAATCATTTCCTTAAAACAATACAGTTCCTACCAGGTACTGAACCCGAGACCCTTCATTTTTTTATTTTAAAAAGATCATTTGTTCATTTAAATTAAATCATATATTGAGAAAAATTTCCATTTAGAGTAATATAAAAATATTTATCATATATTTACTTACTTAAAGATCGTATTTCCCAACATAAATATTCCATTTCATCCAATAACCCAACCGCTTCCAAACTCTCTGACCATGCCCTATCTTTAAACCACATTTTCAACTTCGATAATACGTCTATCCTATCTTCCTTTCCCAACTATGAAAAACGCATTCTCTCGGAAACCATCCACATCAATTTAGATTCCTCCACCGTCAACCTTAAGTCCGATTCACATCACCTATCCTCAATTTATTCCCAAATTTTTAATTTACTAAAAACTCCTTAATTTTCAAATCATATTTTATTTCTCTCCGTTTACGGTCCGTTTTTGTCTATTTTTTCTTTTCTAGTATTTTATTTCTTTACTCCCCTTTTTTTCTTTAACTTTATTTTTTATTTATTTTTCACATTTTTTACGCGTCCCCATATTTCCCCAAATTGCCCTTTCCCTACTTTCTTATTTTTTTATTTTTATTTTAAAAAAAAAAAATTTTTTTGCTACTTTGACCTTTGACCGACAGAGATCGCGACCAGCGCTTCCGTCGTTTAACGGTTTTATCCGCGTCAGTTCCTCGCTGTCCAAGCAGCCGCTACTATCGGGTTCGTACTAGTCTCATATTATTTATATCTTCTCTTCATCTTTCTCCATCTCCTTCCTTCACACCCATTTCTCCCATCATCACTTTTTGCATCCATCATAGTTTTAATTAAAGAGTTCATGTTCACAGAACATCATTATTTTTTATAATATATCTCTATTCACTTACTGATATCTTATATCTCTCATGTATTTTTCCTTGTATTCTTTCATCGTTATTTATATAACTTCATACCTAATGTATACCTCTATATAATATCTGTATACCTTGATACAACTTCTGTTATATAATGTATAGTGTATACCTTTATATAACATTTATACCTTTACATAACTTCTGATTCTTATATTTTCAAAATTTTATTTATATTTCACTTCTTGACCTGTCATACATTAGATTCCTCTTCTTTACGTTCTATAATATATTCTTCTCAATGTATTATTAGGTATCATATTTTTAATTCATGTTCTCTCATTGCACTTATGATACTCCCCATGAGTCTATTTTCATACTACTGTTTTCTTTGCAATCATTTCTATCTTTATTATACTAAATTGTCCATACTCTTTATATTCATATCTTTTTCATTTTATTTTTTTCTGTTTAACTTCATTGCTCTCTTTGTATTCTGTTTTACATTATCATCTTTCTATCCATCTACCATGTAATCATCTTTTACATTTCATTCGTTTACATTCGTTTTACATTATCATCTTTCTATCCATCTACCATGTAATCATCTTTATTCATATACCTATATACATTATTATATATATATATTATGTATATATATATTCATATACCTTCATATATCCTTTCATTATATATCATTCTTTTTTATATCTCTACTTTTTGTTAATTTTTCTGTACCTTTTATGTATTTTTACAGTCTATTCTGTTTTTTGTCTGTTTTCTCATAGCCCTGAAGATGACCTACATAGTAGGTCGAAACGTCGGCACTTAAAATAAAATAGTTTCACCTATTTTTGCGTGTTTTCTTGACTGCACCCCCAACTATCAACATCCTATTATATTAATATACGGTTGAGCTACTAATTAATTTTAGTATGTTTTTTAAAAAAATATGTATATTTTAGAAAAAATTTAAGTTAAATTATTTTCTTTCTTTTATGGCCTTATGATAAACCTGTGACCTCTCTTTCCAAATCTATATGAATAAGTGGGAGGTTCTACTATACTTCCTTATTTGACTTCAAATTTATTTTGAATTGGTTCTATTATATGCCAAATGCTAAATTATTATTTACAATTAGGGTTGCATTTTGACAATAAAAACCCGAAAAATGGTTATTTAGTTCTTTCATAGAGCTTCTCCTACCTTTCTTCTATTTCTCCCAGACTTAGAACTCCTGTTATAATGGGTTATTCTTATATTTCTGAAATTTCCTGTGTATAATATGATTACTGTTTTAGGAAATTGGGATTTCGCTATGTTGATGAAGAGAGAGATGAAATAAATGTATTTCTGAAGAAACAAGGAGGAATAGCACGGTTGTATTTTGCATTAATGGTTTCACACATGAAAAGCAGGTCAGCAAATGAACACCCTTGGGGTGTCTGGCAAGCATGGAGGTGGATCGCAATGTTCACGTCACTAAGTAAAATTTTGTTATTATATCTATCTATCTCATATTTATTTTTAGCAATTTCAAGAATAACTCAGTTCCTATTTTTTAAATTATAATTTGATTAAATGAAATTAAATTGTCCATATCATATTCTTCAAAGTGATAAAAAAATTATGTTTTTTTAGATTTAGCTAATTTCTAGGATTGGCAAAAGGCAAAAGTTGAGATGTCCGAATTTATGGAGTATGCTCTAATTATTTTTTCCTATTAAGATATAGGCTTGAGTTTTAGCTGTGACCCTTTCTAGTTTCTTTCGGGGCGACCTGTAGTCTAGTGGTTAGCATAACAACCTACTAAGCCCAAGATCATGGTTCGTAGCCTGGGAGGTTTTTTAAAGGGAGTAATATTCTTCAGAAGGGACGTTAAATGGTGATCCTGAGCCTGTATGGTGTCAGGTACTCGTTAAAAATGCCTATCCTAATTAAACCTTTAGAGGCAAAATTTATAGCTCCCACTGTAGTATCGTCCGATTGGCAAAAGTACCATAAAAGTGACATTAAATAAACAAACAAACAGACTAGTTTCTTTCTCTTGCACCATCTCGTCACCCAGTTGGCAAAATGTTTCAATTCCTCTAGTGGCCAGCAGCTCTGCTGTTTGACCAGATCACCTAGGTTATCTGTGAAAAGGAATTACTTTTTCTAGCATCTCCAGAAACCCATAAAAAAAAACAATTTTTCAGTTTACATTAACACTGATCTTTGGGGTTATCCTCTATCTTATTTTATTTTAACTCTTCTGTTTTCGACGAAGGTAGCTCTTACTTACTGGAGCATATTGTAACGGACACTACTGATAAGATTGCTTAACCTTACATTGTGACGCTAGTACCTCTATTTTTGACGTAAGAAAATATATCACAAATATAAATTTAAATAACATTGAAATTTAATTAATAATAATATAATTTAAAAGTAAATTTCTGGCTATAATAGCTATTATTTCCTTTTCTCTTATATACATTTGATCATATTTTCCCATCCTATTTTCATTTTATTTTAATCCAATAGCAAACAGCTTTAACTCTTAAATCGTACTTACTTGTACACAACTTCTCAAATAACACCTTCAAGTCATTGTTTTAAAACACAATTTAATGTTGTTACTTCTTTACAACACTTCTTCTGAGGCAATATCCCTTTCTCAAGGAAGAATGATACTGCTTTGATTTCTGTTTCCTCCATTTGTATCATGGTTTATCAATGTATACAAAAGAAAATTAAAAAAATATCGCAAACAGAAAACATACACAAACACTAACAAATGTCAGAAGGTTACATGATTGCTATATCCCCTTTCCTTATCAGTGATGAAGCCCATATAAGAGGAAAATACTGAGCATACAATTATTGTAATAATTATACAATTATTATTACCTTTGCAGCTGCTTGACTGCAGTTCACGATGCCATTGTAGTTAAAAAAGGAAGAGCACATGTTAAATAGTAGTAACCTGGTATATCCTACCTCTCTCTATTCCATATCCCTTTGTACTCTTCCTATGACTTCAGCTGTTTCTTTGTCTCGTATGGAACCATGTTATCATTAAGATCTGGAAATCTTTTTGATGAAGAAATTTTTTTCTCCAGAACATTGGTGCCTGTCTCAGGTGGCATTCTTCCACTTTTTAAGGAAGTGTCCCCTATTAAGAGAGTCAGTCATGTGATCACCCCATTAGTCAAAAATAAACCAGGTCCCTTTGGTCCTAATTTCTATAAATGCTAAATCCTGTTGATAAAAGATAGTATATTATTATTAATTGTTTTAGACCCTGAAGCTGAAATCAGTGCGACAATTCTTTTAACAATGCTTGAAATTTGTGGATTCGCATTAATGAGAGCTTATGGGAAGCAGTTTAAGAAATTACTTCATTTAATATGTGTAAATTATCTACCCGAAGTTGAGAAGGTATTGCATTATTTTTATTTTTTTTAAACCTTACTCCTCTCATTGTTGGCTTTTATCTGATAATTTAAATGATTGAATTAATAAAAAGGTGATATTAAAATTTATTAAACACCATATTGTCCGATTTAAATACAAATATGTAGTCCTCCTGAACATTCTGTTTAATTTGAGATCTGAAATATCTAAAATAAGTCTTTATTAAACAAATACTTATTTAAAGGTACATAATATTTGTTATCTTTTTAGGTTACTCCCCCAGGTCGAGGTGGTCCTGTTACACGTTTGAAATCATTTCTAGAAAATATGATAGGCAACGCTAGAAGTCTCCAACCACCTAAAGGATTACTGCAGCCAAATTTTTGGTGATAGTAAACATTGATTTTTGAACCTCCTGTTTATAATTTATTTGAGAAATCAATGTAATCATGAAATACTCGACTCCTTTTTAAATGTGTATGATTATTGTATTTAGTATTATTATAAATTTTCATTTGTAAATAGTTTTTTTTATACATTGTACATAAGAAAATTTGATTAGGCTTTATTGAAATCAATATTTAAAATAATAATATTGATAATATAATTATAGTGTTGTAAAAAATACGAAATATTCATTTGCTGTTTAATTCCCCTTCCAAACTTTGTCTGAAAAAAAATATAAATATAAATATTTTCCTAAAAATAATAAAAACTTGATCTACCTGAAGCAATAGTTATTATACTAGCAAATGAGCCAGAACCGCTTGACTGTAGTTCCATTAACCAGTCAACTGGTTACCAGGCTTGAAGGAACTTCTGTTTTAATATATCTCCTTGTAGAATGTCCTGGTTCCATTCCGTTTCCAGTGCTTTTCTGGCTCTATCGTTTCCCATTCCCATTTCTTCATATTTCTCCAGCCTTCTTTCATTCCTTCCCTCCTCTGAAGCCCATCTTTTATGACACATCTAAATCTAAGAATATTACGGAAAATTTCTTTTAACAATAAAATTAAGAGGAAAATCTTTAAAATAAAAACTGTTTTCCTATACAATAAAAAATAAATAAAAAGTAGACTTAGAAGATGGTTTTTATTCTGTTATGTCTTTGAAATACTTCTTTATAGCATTTGAGATTTTCTTGATATTTTCAGTTGCAACAGTCTGGAAAAAAGATTGACATTAATTAAAGATTATAGATCAACCTTCCTGGAATTGGAAAGATATGTAAAACAATTTTTTCTTACAAAATTGTACCCTGTTTAACGAACTCCTCTGATTAATCAGCGGTTAAAATAACTGAATTGTTTGTAATAAATGCTTTATATTTAAAATGAATATACTATTTGTAGATGGTTTAGGAATTTTGAAGCAAATGACAAACATCGATTGGATAAGGGATTCTTGATATTAATCATTATTTGATGAAGAAGCTCTATTAAAATCTTAATGACCACACTGAATGGCTAAATAAAATTACAAACATGAAGTTTAAGTCAAAAAAATTGGTGGTAACCTGGAAGAAAATCAACAGATGAAAGGATAAAGGAGCAATCAAAGAAGATGAAGAGGTATTGGAAGACAAAAAAAATATATAGAAACAATCAAAGATGAAATTTTGAATTCAAGTTTTTTTTTTTATTATTTATTTATTGATATTTACAATAATATAACAAGTAAATAGGCTAAGTGATCCATAATGACAAGTAGAGAAACTACCCACTGGTAGTACTCAAATCGCATGTTCAACTAAGAAGGTCACGTGGCCATCTTCTTTTCAGATTATCGGAAATTGAAGAGGAAGCTAGGTTTGAAACTAGAGGGTTTGAATGCAAATGAAGCTTGTTATGAAAGGATAGATAGCGGGTTCGGGCCAAATCAGCAACAAATGGGACATTAAGGTCTTTATGGATGACTTTATTCTTAACAAAATAAGGAGCATTGAGGATTTTACGAAGGATTTTGGATTGTAGGGATTGGATACGAGAGGAATTCGATGGCTTAGTGGAGCCCCAAAGCTCTACTCCGTAGAATTCAAGTTAAATTTCTCTCTGCAAGCGAAACAAGTACTCTATCAGCAATCGCTTTAATATTATATAGTTTTGTTATTTCACCATCTTTATGAGTTGTACTGTGATGCACTAAAGCCTTTGGCAGTAAACAACCAACCTTATGCAGTAAGAATTTTACATATCAGACTTATAATCTATGAAAGGCTTAAATTACGCTGTGACCTGTAAGAATGGAATAACAACTATAAATTATTTTTTTAGAGAAAATGATTCCAATTTGTGCTTAACTTGAATGAATGGCCATCTCAATCCATTAATTAAGTCATGAAATTAAACAATTAAAGCTAAACAAAATTTGTCTGGAAATAAATTACCCAGTAATTTTCTGGTAATTTCACTTTTAATTTTGAATATGGTAAAATTATAGCTGATGGAGGGTGAGAGTTGATGTTAACTATACCGATTTGTTCAAATTCCCTCTGACCAAAAATGAAGGGTTTTTCTTCTCCAAGAATGCTGCTTTCTCTGTATATTTCACTGAATGGTATTTTACCAATTGTATGTTCTGAGTGAAAGCCAAGGTTTACCATTTTAGGCGTTCCTAAAAGGCATGTAGAACTGGTTCCTAGTTTCAGTCCAATTTCTAAGTTTGTTACTGTATCTTCTATTTTCCAGTATTTAGTATCTCTTTTTGTAAGTTGATCTCCTACCAACTTCATTACTGGTGGAGTACCTGTTGAACAAATTATTCATCATGCTTCATATTCTTTATGGACTCTTTTTAAACAAATATTTTCCTGGATTCCAGTCAAATAATAAATACGCTAACAGTTAGATGTTATATATTATACTTAACTGCTTTGTATTTAACAGTAGATTTGTCAAATACTCTCTTAAATTGCCCCGACCAATATTTGTAATCCATTCATCATGTATTTCTTCTGGTTTTGACCGTGTCGTCAAATTCATTGGCGATGTTTTTGACTTATATCTCAGATTAAGACCTGAGGAAGTTTGCAGTATGGCCAGCGAAAAGCCGTCAAAGAATTTGACAACACGGTCTTGACCAGAAGAAATACGTGATGAATGGGTTATAGAATTGTCATTCAAAATTACATTTCTGCCGACTTCCGCTCTTTACAAAGACCTATCAGCTTGCTCCCTAACTGTGCCAAAAGCTTAGAAAAGTTACTGCACAAGATACTTTTTCAAAATCTTCGTGCTCAAAAGTTTAAATACACAGTAGGAAGAATTGTGCATGAAGATTAATTTTGAAAAAAAAGGATATATGGCTATTGTAGGCTACGAGAATGAAGATATTTGTATTGATGGAGAAATATGTAAATCTGTAGAAAGCTTCGAATACTTAGGTTCAACGCTCGATAGAGAAGGAGGCTGTGAACTGGAAGTAAGAAGAAGAAGAAGCAAACAGCCAAGAAACGCAACAAGAATGCTTAATTAAGTAGTATGCCACTACAACTTTTCTAAAAAGAGTATAAAGAAAATGTTTAATTATTTTATTAAGAATATTCTCACACAAGCAACAGTAGCATGGACTACATCAGCTCAAATTTTCTCCAAAATTAGAGCAGTTGAAATTTATTATTGGAGATGTTTAAAGAAAACTAGGGCAGGTAGGATCAGAAATGGGGTAACAAGGAAAGACATGGAACTGGGAGAAACCGTCGGCGAAATAATAATGAGAAAGGAGTTGAGATGGTAAGGACACGTTCGGCGTGTGAATCCTGTTCGATGACCGGAAAAAAAATCAGTGATTGGGCTCCTGAAAAAATAACAAAAGAGGACGCCCAGCAAGACTGCGGTGTAAAAAATTCGAGGAAGAAGTGACCGCGAGAGGTCTCAGAAGTTGAAAAATGGAAAGATAGGGAGGCCCCCATGGAAAGAACTGACTTAACAGTAACCCTACATTGGGAAAAACCGAAAATTAGAAATAGAAAACAGAATTCCTTAGTCATGTTGAAAAATTTAAGGCTATATGAGTGTTCAATCTCAACCAGATACAATCATCTTAAAAATAATAAAACTGCCTTAAGAGTGTTTTAAAGAACTATAGCGTTTACTGGAATTTTTAAATATAACCTAAGGTAAAAAATCCATCGAATTTACGATTTTGCTTTATTGCTAAATCTCTCTCTCACTCCAACTTTCTTAAAATAGCATTTAAAAAAAATATATTTTCTTAAGGAATGTATCAAGTCATCTTTCAACATAGTGCAGTGCATAACTAATTTTCAGAACATTATTGTGCATTAACAAATGCAGTGGATAATAAAAAAGTATATTCAATATTTCTCACCATCATTGTCACCGTATTGGTTTAGCCTTACAGTTCCACAACCAAAGCCCATCATTTTAGAAAAATGCTTAATAAAAGACAGAACGTTTCCCAAGCGTCTGAAAATAGTTTGAAAAATACCGCCAATTTCCAATCACTTTATATCGATCATTTGATCGATCTATGTATTTATACTTGAATATAAAATATATTTATCTGAAGAATCTTTCTTGTAGGTAACAAAAATTAAATTTACAATGGTCTAAAGTATTGTTTCGAATGTAAATATAAATCTTTTTATGTATTTAGATAATTATTTACAACCATTAAATTGCCTCCAGTTACAGGTTATATACGTGCTCACCTTCCTACTTTGACATATCCAATCATGTCTAAGTTAACTGGGCAGTTTAGAAACACAGCATGGGACCCTACTTTAATCATATCCCAGATTATTGCCCTACAGAGTGTATATTATTTGACACTCGGCGTTTGGTTAGTAGCATTAGACTTCATAGTAGGGACTTCTAGGTCTTTAGATCATATCTTTAAGTATCAGGTTTGTATTGGTACTTACACGTATTACTGTATCTGTATTATAACATCAATCTGGACAGTATGATAAGAATATTCTGCTCTAGGAAATTCAAGTTCGAGATGTTACTGGTAAGCTGGTGATAGTGTCATATGTGCTCAACTCTTTAACTGGGTAATTGTTCTATTTTGATTATCAAATGAATTTGCTTTGTGGCATTCGAATGCTTTTAAATCTTATGTATTACAGGTCTGTTGGGCTTTGGTGGTTAATACAGAGAACCAAATTGTGTTTGGATTTTTCTTGTACTGCTCATTTTATGCATTTGGTGTTTTGCTGGATGTATAATGGGTAAGCAACCCTACTCAGATTTCCTAGTTATGTAGTTGTGCGGGTAATTATTCTATAGGTTGTCGCTTCGAGTTGAGTCAGAATAAGTTTTAACTTTCCATTTGTTTCTCTTTTAATATTTTCCAAATATACTAGTTATCATGAGCCTTAGCATGAAAAAGAGAATTTAATTCTGAGAAATGTGTATATTTCGGTAATCATTTCATCCAGAAATGAGCGTTTCAACTAACATATATCATATATGTTTCGAAATTTTATTTTAAACGAAAATCTACCCATTACCTATAATTACTTTCTCTTTTTCATACTAAAGCTAATGACACCTTGTATTTTTGGAAAATATTAAAAATGAAATGAAAAAACATTTTAAAGCTTGTAACTCAACTCAAAGCGACAAGCTAGGAAACAGATACCGTTTTGTGTTTCTGAAGTATTTTCATTGCCTTAATGTAGTAATACCAGAAATTAATAGTGCCTTTTTCTAATTTTGAGAAGAAACTTATTTTGGTGGAATCATGGGCCAAATCTTGATCGTCCATTGTTATTGTTGAATAAGAGGATAACTTATATGGTAATCCACCATTCCTGCTTTAATCGGAGTGTGAAAGGACTTCAATCTTGAAAACTGAAATGATAAAAATTAATTAAACTCATTTGTATTTACGGTATCTGGTCAGCAGGTAATTGCTTCGAGTTAAGTCTCAACTAGTTTTAATTTTCCATTCCTTTCCTTTTTTTATATTTTTTCACGAAAATAAAAATAATCTCGAGTTTTATTGTGAAGAAAGAGTGTAGCTCTGGGAAATGCGTAAATTTCCATAATCATTTAATCAACAAATAAAATTTAACTATCATTTTGATTATTGATGATACATGTTTGTTGAAACGTTCATTTCTTGATGAAATAATCACTGAAATATAGATATTTCTCATTATTGTACTATTTTTATCATACTAAACCACGATTATTTTTATTTTCCAAAATATTAAAAAGGAAACAAATGAAAAGTTACAACTGATTCTGTATTTACATTTGCCTCTTTTTATTATTCTATTCTCCTGTTTTCTGGTCCATTTCTGTTATGATAAAGCAGGCAATTATTTGAATAGACCTAGAATTATGTATTACTATTTTGTAGTTATTACCTTCTATATATGAAGATGTTAATAAGATCATATATCAGTAAAATAATTATCTGAGAATTCATTGCATTTACTTATATAGGTAATAAGACGTATAAATTATTTATTTTCATTATGAAAATGTATTAAAGTATTTTATACCTAAGGTTAATATTATACTGATGTATATTTTTCTTCGTCTGTTTCAGTTATTTTCCTAATACTTTATCCTGGTGGTTGTTAAATCTAGCTTGTGCTACAATAATGTGTATATGTGGTGAGTTTCTGTGTATGCGAACTGAACTTAAGGCCATACCACTGAATGTGCCACCCAAAGTTGATCTGTGATCCATTATTATTTCTTTTCATCACCTAGGGCAGACATTATTGGAGTTAGATGATACATATATTTTAAAACTTCCTCCAAAGGAGAACTATATAACAAGATGTATATATATTTTTAATGTGATTATATAAAGTTGTACATATTTTTTATTGTTGAAAATCATTTTTATATTGTCATTAAGTTTAGAATGTATAGTTAAGTTAGATTTAATGTGTTTAAGTTTTCTACATTCCTATTGAATACAATAAACAAATTATGTATGTAAGCTAAATTTTTTTACCGTGAAATTATCGACTTCCATTAAGCCTTGTTATTTTTAACTTGATGATAAGTGGTATTAAAATGCTTGTTAAATTCATTGTTGATTAACAGCTTTTGAAATTATCCAGTGTCAGCAAGTGGCTAGAGTGTGTATATATTAAATGGGAGTGAATATCAGATTAAATCTTCCTAAGATGGTTGCTCTTCTTGAAAAATTCGACCAAGATCCTCTTAATTTGTGGAAACCCACAAATTGAATTGAAATTAATACAAATAATAACTATATTAATATATATGATAAATAAATAAATGATAAATTTCAAATCTAGATAATAAGTGATTATCATTTCAAACCAAATGATTGCTAAGTTAATTGGTGATTTTTATTTAATAAGAGTTGAGGCATTGTTGCAATTAGGTGTATGGTTTGTGGGGTGTGTTCATAAACTAGGTGACTACAATTTTGCAAAATATGAGTTATTGCACCCGAAGGTTAGTTCTTTAATAATCATTTAAAAAAAGTAATATTCAATAACTAGAAAAGCGCATTTATCTAGTTTTTCAAAACATAGATATTTGAAGAACATCTACATGTGTTTTTTCATGATGCGGAATTGTGGTTACCTAGTTGTAAAATACTACACACACAATTTTACTCTTGTAGGTATGATTAATAACAATTATTCCAAATATTGGAACAATTGAAAAATATGGCTAGACTTAAATAATCAGACATTTAATTGTAATTAATGCATGATATTTTAAAATAATTTTTAGAATGTGTTTTAATATTAGGATATGGTTCTGCTGCGGTTTAACCAAACAACTTTTTTACATGGAGACAGTTACATACTTTCATTTTAGGGGTATATTATTTTAGAATCTATTACAATCATGCAATTAACTGATAATATTATGTTTTCTTATTTAGAAGATTAATTTGTGAACAGTATTTTAATGATTTGTATTGTAGATGCTACTATTTTTTTCTTTTTTCTATTGATTAATGAACCTATAGTTTTTATTAATAATCTAATTACTCTACCTAATACCTAGAATTACTTTTATATAATTCGATGCACCTGTTTTATTTAATTTATATGTATAAACATGGGTATTGTACGATAACTATTTAAGAACATTTAGTCAATTGTAAATATCCTAACAAATCATTTGTACTAACTATAAAATAGTTTAATACATAATTTAAATTATTAATTTATTCATATTACTCTCATTTCATCATTTGTATCGAGCTAATTTGGGAAATTGGTCCCTGTAATCTGTGATAAAAAAACAAACAAAAAACAATTATGCATTTTACTAAATATGTATTGTTTGTTTATTTGTAAAAATGATATATTTATAAATATATACATATATATCTTTGCTGCAAAATAAAGTCCAAAATAAAAAAAAATCAGTTAATTTGTTATTTTTTTGTTCCATTTAAATTGCCTTTTTATTTACTTATTTGTTAACCAGTGGTTGATCCTTTTTCCTTAAGCTATTTAATGTGCACTAGTTTTTGTAAAAATAGGGCATATTGAATTTATTAACCATGTTTTTAAAAGTATTCTATGGATGTTCTCATAGACACTTTCACTTCGTGGTTTTTTGAGTAACCTGAAAATTACATTAAATCTTCTAATATATTTCAGATTCTTACTTGAAAGATTTATAACATGTCAAGGAAAGATAAGTAATACTGTATCTTAATTTGATTAATCAACTCAGAATTATTGAGTGAGGTTCTTATAAGAGATTCAAGAAAAAGTTAGGTAGACAATATTATCTGAACAAACTGGATTTATTAGATTTCACTTTTTTTTTTATGGAATTTAATTGGGCAACAACATATAGTTACTTATTTGTTTTTAAGAACAGAGAACCAATTAAGATGGTTTGTTAGGTTACCTTATGGCTGTTTATTTTTGTGAAAATGATTATTAAAGAAAGGTTTTTATAACGGACTGAGTTACCATCAAATTAGCATGAGTTTTAGCACAGTGAGGAACATTGTAAAAAAGTTTCGAAACACTGGTTCAGTTTTAAATAAAGTAGGTTCTGGGCTACCTCAAAAGTTTTCTGCGAGGGAAAAGCGGCAAATTAGGAGAATCGTTGAACATAACCCAACATCCTCGGCCTCCTCTCTAGCAACAGAGATGGGAACAACTTCCAACACAACCTTCTGCCTCCAGACGGACACAAATTTAATAAACAGTTTTAATTATAATGGGAGAGTTCAAAGAAAAAAAACCATTGCATCAGTCAATTGAATTTTGGAAGACACTAATTTTCTCTGATGAGAGTGCTGATGAATGCTGAAAAATATTTCGACATTTTGCGGCATAACTTGAAGAGCAGTTCTGAAAAAATGGGAATTCAGGATACATTCGTGTTCCAGCAAGATAACGACCCTAAACATACCGCCAATAAAACAAAAGAATGGATGCTGTATAATGTTAGAAGACAACTTAAAACACCACCGCAGTCCCCAGGTATAAATCCAATCGAACATTTGTGGTATTTACTCGACTTGAAAGTGCAAAAGAATAAAATATCATACAAAAATGACCTGCGAAGAGTTTTAGCTGAGGAGATCGAACCGGAATTCACCCAAAATTTTTTCTCATCAATGGCATCAAAACTGCAGGCTATCATAGAAGCAAAAGGGATGATAACAAAATATTAAGATTTTTGCATAGCACAAAAGCAGAAGGGTGTGCCAATACTTTTTTGACTTATCATTTATGTTATTTTCCATACTAATTAAATAAATGTTTTCTTTTAAGAAATGTTTCAGTTAATTTACTTTTACTTTCAGGCTTTTTCTTTCCTTAATTCAGGAAAATGAGGGTCTTTCAATACTTTTTTGATCCACTGTAGGTCCTGTGTTCAAATCCCACTCGTTTGGAGACTTTTATTTAATCTGTAAGCAGCCGGAGATGAATCCTACAGAACCTAAGACCTTCCTGGGCTCACCTGGCCTCTATAAAGTTGGTACTCAAAACAAGAGAGGGATCTGGCGGTTGAGCGTGATCTACGCGTAGTACAAATTACCTCTCTGCACAACAAAACTGTACAGAATCTTCTACTTACGGAACCCAAGACCCTCCAGGGGTTGCAGTGGTACGGTATGGTACGGGCTGTAAAATTAATATTAGTACAAAATTGAATTTTCAATAGTCCTTTATTTATTTTTGTAATTGAGTTTCATCAATCAAATTTTTAATTTAGCCACTCTTCTCTATGTATTATTCTGGGGATTTAGGAGGACCATCGAATTTCCTCGTCAACTCTAAAATTTTCTCAGCCTCTCTGAGACCAGACAACCGGGCGCCTGTAAGATCGTTGAAGTACGCAGGATCTGTGTAGTATCCAGCGAAAAAGAGGAGGGGTACAGGTTCTTCTGGTACCGGCGTCTTCATTTCCTAATATAAATAAAATATTATGTTGCATTATATAATGTCAGCGTTGTATAATAATAAAATAAGAGTCATTAGAAACTATTTACCTCGAGATGGTCTTCAGTTGTATTCATTGTCATGTACATCGTTGAGCCCCTACAGAAGGCATTACTTCCCCATCTTGTCACGATTATATGGTGCGGGAAAGGGATCGTGCTATCGCAAACCAGTCTTCTGAAGAATCTAGTCACTTCTAGTGCTATCTGAAATATTTCATATATTCATAAATATTACATCAGGTAAATCTGGTACTGTAGTAGATATTGTACGGTTTACTTATAAAAATTATTTTATATATTTTTCACGAAAAATAATGAAAATCAAAGAATTACTAGTTTACCTTAAATTAAAATACCTTTCCATATTTTGCCAAAATACAAGTTATCATTAGCTTTAGTATGGAATGTAATGATGGGAAATGTGTATACTTCGGTAATGAATACTTTATCTACCAATGAACGTTTCAACAAACATATATCATCTATATTTATAATTTTTTAATTTATTGTGATTATTTAAATATTTTTATTTTGAAGAGAAAAGATTTGTCCTGGCCGGGAATGAAATAATAAAAAACAATTATATATATAAAAACTGACTTACGTCAACTAGATCCCAATTAAAGTAATGTTCAATGAACATTCTTTCCCGTATGTACATCGCAAAAATTGCGAGTGCTGGGGATGTGGAATCAGTGAAGGAATGGATTAGTCTGGGCTGGTTACGAGCCCTGGTAGCTTAGTTGGTAGAGTACCGCGCTGGAGATGCGGAGGACCCGGGTTCGAATCCCGGCCAGGACAAATCTTTTCTCTTCAAAATAAAAATATATCATCTATACTTCGAATTGTTAGTTGTAACTTTTATTTCTTGATTAACGAAATCTACCCATCACCCATAATAACATTTCTTTTCCACACTAAAGCTCACTTGACTTTTTGGAAAAAAAAAAAAAAAAAAATGAAACGAATAAACAGTTAAATCTTATAACTAAACTCGAAGCGACAATCCGCGGAACAGTTACAAATTATTTATATTTTGGAGACTATTAAAACGGGAAAGAATAAGAGGGAATACAAATCTTTAGTGACTTAACTCGAAGCGAAAACCTGAACTGATACCTTTAATTTTAATTTTAATATTGTAAATATGTGTGTACGTGTATTTTCCCCCTTAAAGCTAAGTGATCTAAACCAAAATAATGACCCATTGGAAAACTATGTGGACATTTGACATCCACCCGACATGAAGGGGATTGGATTATGTAATCAATAAATATACGAAAGGCATTTATTGAAGTTTCACCTCCTCTTCCGAGCACTGCTCCAACATGAGGGCCTCATTACCCACTATCCTGATCTCCATAACACTGCGGGAGGAAGCCTTGATTGTGGATATCCCTCTCGTCCAATCACCGTTCTCCACAATCTCATGCGGTGACAACCCCAGCCTTATACTGCAATGAAGAGGAATATCAAATTATAACCGCCCGTTTTCTCTTTCGATAATGTTAAACTAGCTTAATTATAATAATGTTTTATGGTTGCGACCTACCGACATCCGGCCCCTCCCCACCAAGGCTCCGCATACTCTAGATACAGCTTGTTCATGACACCATTTCCCATTGCATTGATTGCATCCATCTTGTTCTTCGGCAAAGCAGGCTGGAACAGATCTTTAGCCTTTTCCTTCATCACTCCCAGAGGTATTGTGATGATCACGTAGTCGGCTGTGAGATTGTTCAGAAATTTTCAGTTTTAATAAAACACTTGAACATTAAAAGGCCAATACATTGCTATAATTTATGGATCAATCCTATCTTAGCTAACTGCTTTGGATTTTCATTCATTCACCTCTTGGAAATATATATATCGGTTTCTACTTATCATGACTGTTATGGAAATATGGTGTTTAGGTTCTTGAGTTTCAGTCTTGAGCTTGGGCTTTAAAAATTAGCTTTTTTCACTGTCAGGGTATGAATATGAGACTAACCTAGTCTCGAAACGTCGCCTTAAGAAGTTGAAAGAAATTGACTGAAACTAAAGAACCTAAACATCATATATATATATATATATTTCATAATATTTATTTACGGGTGAGATCCTTTTTTTTCATCCATAAATAAGATTCGCTATGCTTATGATCATGTAAACATCCAAGTCGTTACCTTCATAGCAGCTGTAGTCAGCTGTGTGGACCAAGGCCCTTGGTTCACATGGAATGAGCTCTTCTTTCCACTCAATCTTAACGACCTCCTTCTCAAGGAAGATCCTGTGGAAGGGAATGCCATTGACGATGGGTGAGAGCAAGGACATCATCCCCATTGGTACCACCACTGATGGGCCTGGGATTTTTTTCCTTATCCCAATAGTGGGTGCTGACACATTGTTCAGGTCTCCTCCCCAAGGACCCTTTAATTCGTTCACCATCCCGAAAAGAACTCGTTCTGCGATGTACCTGGAGCATTACATTTATAGATTTATGATTATTTATCTATTTAAATCAGTTAAAAGAAAAGTAAATGATATACCTTTCTTCTTCAGGATAGTTTAGCAGTTCCTGGTTGATTCGCAGAGTGAGGAAATGTAGGAGTGAAGTCTTCTCACCAAGGTAGGTGGCTTCTCTCATGATATGGCGAAAGAGGAGATCCTCTGCTTCATATTCTTTGATGGGATTGCCATCGGAAGTGAGAAAGAGGGTTGGCTCTGGTTCTGGCACTTTGAAGATCCTGTCGATTTCCCCTTCGCCAACAGCAAGAGCGAGAGAAAAGAGAGGATTGGTTATGTTCAATCCCCCGCTGAGTTGGCCGCAGCCGAGCTCCACCGCAGCGTCCCCCAGCCAGCAGCTTGTGATCTGGCCACCTAGCCTGTGCGTCAACTTCCTGTTATTCGCTGTCAAAACTCATTATGGCTATAGATAATGAATGAGAGGTAGGACTTACGGACCTGTTACTTGCCTCCAGCACCGTTACGTCACAAAGCCCACAGTAGCAGAGCCTCTCGGCAGCGGAAAGCCCCGACAATCCTCCTCCGATGACGACGATCTTGGGGCATCCACAGTTCGGTTTGACCATACAGCTTTCTTCGAGGGAGAAACATGGCCCTGGTTCTTCTTTCTCCTTCGGTTTTTCCTTTAATTTACTCAGGGCATATCGACTAAAAAATGGATTTATTGTTAACTATTGAATATTTTATTTTTGGAAATAGTCACGTTCGACAAAGAATCGGGAAGAATATTAATAATCGTTATTTTTAACACATTATTATTATCACATGGATATCCTAATTTATATATCATTAACTGATAGCTGTCATCTTTACAGTATATGTGTTGAAATACACACACGTCTGAACTTCCTGGGGCTCACCAAACCTACATAAAGTGGGTAAAAATCTGGAGGTTGAGCGTAGTATCGTGTAAATCACCTCCCCGCACAACCGTTATCCTTAAAAGAGTACAGTATCTACTATGTACTGAACCCAAGATCCTTCATGCGTTGTTGTGCGTTTTAATCGATAAACCATACTGCTTTCTAAAAAAAGAATAGTTATAAAAAACTAACAGAGAACTTCTTCTTTGACTTTCCTTATTGTTAGCGTCGATGAGCTTCTACCCAATGCAGCCATGCCTTTAGGCCCCTACTAAGCTGTCTCATCTCCTCTCTCACCTCCGATCCGTTGAATATATTCCTGATAAGAAACTTTGAACGGCCTCTAGCCCCCTTTCCAAGGCTAGGCCACCTTCACTTTCCTTGGCTATTTCTCCTCCTCCATCCGACAAACGTGGCAAAACCACTATAGCTCTCGGTTTTTTATTATACCGGAAGCTCTTAGCTCCGTTACTTCAAACTCTTCTCTTATGCTTTAATATTCTTTAATGCGGTACCTCCTAGTCACTCTAGCGAATCTCCGAAGTAATTAAGTAATAACCTCACGATCTGTCACTTGGCTAGCTTGCTTGTCCAGCAAAACCCAGCTTTCACTCCCATGAGTGAGGGTCTGGGGATAAACTGACTTGTAGGAGGGCGCATTTTTGTATCCTTATTAACATCCCTATGCCCAACTGTCAAAAAATTCATGTTGTATATATGAAATAAATCATGTTGTGTGTTCTTGTGGTACCTTCGTCAGCCATTTTTACCATATTTACCATTTGTAAGTTAGCCATCTTCCTAATAGTTTCTTGTTAGAATGTAAATATTAAACGAAAATAACCAAAACCGTGCGCAATATCCATCAGGTAGTTCACCCTGGTATTATTTACTTCCATAAAAAAATGGTTTGATGAAATGCACTTTTAGTAATTTTTTAAGGGATATCAAACCAAAGATTTAAAACTTTTGAGCTTCAATAGATGTAAGATTGACTGACGAGTGCTCGTACATATGTGTCCGCGCTTGTGCATATAATGCCGCGTATGCATGCGTACACTTGAGCATTCGTTCGCCCTGTTTTGCTGAGATAAGTACAAGGCGAGCCGAACGGATCCGCGCTGCTCAGCCTGAGCCTAGAGCTGTGGAAAAACTCGAGACGCCCGAATGGCCGAATGAGCGTCAGAGCTAGGCTTACTGTAGATATGGCTTTTCTGAAAGCAGTGTCCTTTACCCCCACTTTAGCTCCAATACTATGGACGAGAAAGTAAAAATTCACTCGTGACATCCTAGTGAAGTTTTTGAAGTGCTCTTCTGTTTCGTGCCCAAGAGATCTAACATTTGGGAATTCCTTTCCCTGTAGAGTTTCCTCTGCCACCATCGCTTTTCCTGTTTTTTTTTTTTTTAATGGTTTCCTGTAAGTAAATAAGGAGAAACTGGCAACTAGAAGTCTTCTGTTCACCATGGTTGACAGGAGCTCAGAGCAGACTGGATTCCGAGTTCGGGCCTTTCCGGCTCACTGCTCATGCGGAGCGTGGACGTGCGGGGAATGCTTCCTCCACCCGGAGGACCGCATGCTCATTCGGGGCGAATGCTCAAATGTATACGCGACTTAATATATCATGAATATTTTAATATATAGAACAAAGGGTTCGATAGATCAATGAAAAGCATCAATACTTCTTTAAAAGTAGGAGAAAAAGAAGGCTTAAAATTAGTCTATATGACATCTGTATAACCATTTAAATTGTACGCAAAACCCCAATGTAGCCCATTTCACCTTCCCAAGAATCATTCCACCTACAATAATAATGATCATGTCATAATAAAGCAATCATTTTTGAACTTTATTTAAAAAAAAAAGTTATATTGTATGATTGATCTAAAAACTTTATTTTTTATCGGCAGGAAGTGAACCTTCTTATTTATAATACCTAGTTATGTCTAATCTATTTAAAATAAAATCAATTACCTCACTGCTGTTCTTGAAAATGTTCTAAAATTGGCGTTTATTTTAAACATTTTCAAAATTATTATTTCCTGTGGCTTTTCACTTTATTAACTCAATATCTTTCGGGATATTCATTTATTGTTTCATAAAATTTAAATTAATTAGTCACGAGCTAGTTATATTTCCTTGCCTTTTGATAACTTAAGATATAACAAGGTCTTCTAAGATAACCTATTTTATGTATTAAACCACATGACATTTTTCCAATGTCAATACGAATTTGAATAAAATAAAATCTTATTTCATTAGAAATTGACCAAATAAAATCTGTAGTTCAATTAATAAGTCGCTTAGTATTAATAGTCGCTACAATCTTTAAACGATTTTTTTGGTAGTTTACACATTATCTTCTTACACATAGTTTTTCTAAAAAGTAAATCTTTTTTCAATTTTTCTTTCTTAAGTGATAAACTTTCTTAGATCTGTTTTTCTCACCTTTGTATAGTTTCGTTCGTTTCATTCGTAATTTTGTATGTTATTACCATTAATATTATTTCGATATATTGCACTATTCTTTTCCGTTCTTGTCTCCAATTGTCAGGTCTGAGATAAAAAGTTGGTACTTGTGTGTTACCCCACCGCAGTTATTATTATGGAAGATACCAAAATACCGACGAGTTTAAAATGTTTGGTACTTGTGTGTACACCACCGCAGTTATTTTTCCCTACTTGTTCGCATGCGCAAGCGGTTACATTTTGTAACCGATATATTTCTAACATCTGATTTCTTCTGTTCGTTCTTGTTTGCTGAGTTTTGTTTGTTACTGATTTATTGTTTGTTTGCTGATTTGTTATTATTTTATTTATTTATTTTATTATTATTAGATTTGTTGTTATTATTTCGTCAATTTTTGTGCTACGCCAATTTTCATTATTTTGATTGTTCGTGATATATTCCATTATTTATTTCTATATTATCCATTATTTTAATTGTTCGTTTGGTATATTCCATTTGTAAATATTGATGATTATTTATTATTGTTGATGATTATTTAAAAAATTTAAAATTCTAACCCCAATAAATAGATTTAAAAACATGGAAGATAAATGTTTTAGAAATATAACGGCTACAAAATGTAACCGCTCGCGTATGCGAACAAGTAGGGAAAAATAAGTGCGGTTACGTTAACACACAAGTACCAACAATTTTAAACTCGTCGGTATTTTGGTATCTTCCATACTTCGGTAGAGATTAGTGATGGGCTAAACAGTAAAATCTTAATATCTCGTTATGGAATAACTGCTACCATGTAATAACGTCTTTCAGTAACACGTTATTTGAGTAACGTTTTATTTCATTGAAGAAAATAATATATCTAATAAATAAAATTATATGAGAATTGAAACAGACGTAGCCCATAAAAGCTCATTCCAAAAAAATAAATAATAATAATCAATTAAATATATTTTAAAACTAAAAAACTGTCAAGTGGCTCTATCTACGTTATCAGACCGTTATTGAACTAACAAAACTAAAAACTTAGTTTGCTAAAACTAAAATATATAATTTATTATAATTTTTAGTCATTGATTTAATTTTTAAATATTTTTATTTTGAAGAAAAAGATTTGCCCCTAGCCGGGATTCGAAACCGGATATCTACCTCACCGTGGCAACGCTCTAACCATTTGAGCCACCGGAGTCGCTCACTTCGAATCCGGGCTGGGGGATCCGAAGGGATTTATTCGATTTAATCGATGGGCTTATTCTCTCGATTGGTTCACAACTGGCGACATTTGCGCCTGGCTTAAATACCGAAAATAATAACTAACTAATATTTGTATTAAGTATATTTAGGATTCAAGAGAAAAAAAATACAGGAACGATAAATTTGCTTTCTACTTGGTAACCTCTATTCTGTTTTTTTTTCATTTATTAATATTTATTCTTAGGGGAGGATTTATTAATGTATATTATAGAGGGGTGAAAGCAAAAGTTATCCTTATTAAGCGGGGTTTTTCTACATTTTTCCTGGTATTGTAAAACTTATTTATAAAAGATAACTTTAAATAGTTAAAATCACTGTTCTTTAAACATGTAAAGGTAGTCCGGAACATGTATTCACAGTTATGCTGCTTGTATATGGAAAATAGCAAATAAAGTTGTTGTTGTATGTATCGTTCTTATGAGAGGATGAAGAGATATTTAGATGAGAGGCAAAAAAGAAAAACATTCAAGTTTAATCACTTTCCTAAAAGGAACAACCGCTATAATAATTATTATTATAATATTATTTACTACAGTATATTTATAAGCTAGACTATAAATTTCATCAAATATTGAAAAACAGATAAGTTAACGAATAAAAAAAACTAAATTTAACGAATAAAAAATTAATAATTCACTCCTTTCCACACCACCACAGGGGTAGAGTGCTGTGGTGCGTTTTTTTTAATGTGGTATCCCCATTAGGCCTAGTCCACATTCCTACCCTGCAATCTTCAAGATATAAAATCTCGAAGAAGTTGGAACTACTATAGATCATTTCAGATCTAGTAGTATTCAACGTACGAAGAAAATTTGGGAAACGGGACAAATAAGCCTAAATTTAAGCCTAAGAGTAAACCTAAATTTATGACTAAACCTAAATTCGACGAATAAACCTAAATTACATATTATAAATTAACCTAAAATACATATTACAAATTAATCTGAAATACATATTTTTTAAACCTACATAGATGTTACAAGGTATTTTTTAACTAATTAAAAGAGTTTTCGGAAAATCATTCCAACACCACAATGTCTGCTCAATACCAATCTTGAGTTAGATATATTAGAGAGATATTTTTTTGAGGGATAACTCGAAATTGGCATGCTTTCAACATGCAACGATGGTGTGATGTCCCGAAAAATATTGAAAAAAATATTTAAACATCTCGATGTCTGCAGAATCCTAAGCTTAAGTTAGATATAGTAGAGATATGTTATTTTGAGGGATAACCCAGCTTGGAATTCATCCAACATGTGATGATGCAAGATTAATACAATTATTTCAACTACATACTAAAAGTATTTAAAAAAAAAATTAAATCTAAGTAGGTTTAAAAAGAAAATAAGAAGCCCCAGACATCCCTTCAACTTTGAAGGTGGTCTGAGGATATAATAAAATATCACACATATAAATATAATAATAAAAACAAATCAAAACTTCATGCAACAGTTGTACTCACTTTTTCGTAGATCTTGCTCTCAACTCTCATGTGTACCTAAACCTAAAGTGTAAACATTTTACTATATATTTAAGGATAAAAATTAAATATAGCTATGTAATAATATTACTCTACTCAATGTGAAATTTTAATTTTAATTTAATGTATTTTCAAATATTAAAAAAATAATATTTTGATGAAAAATAATAATTAAAATCTAATTTTATCAATCTACAAATACTTTCAAAATTAGAATATTTTAATATTTATTTACTAAATTTAAGATTTAATTACAAATTTACTATTGTTGAAAAAGTGTTGAGATGTGTAATGAGAGAGGAGTCCGCAGGTGCAGTCTTGAAGGTCCTGAAGATCCTCAACTCTCACATTAAATTAATAAATTTGATAACTAATGACAATAATTGAATTTAAATGACTTTATTACTTCAATAGAAATTAATGAAAGCTATACATTTAATAAGTTAAGGTGTATACAATTCTAGTTAAATATCTATAATTAATTGAAAATTCGATCAATTTAAATAATTCTAATTTGCTGAGAGAATTTAATAATTTTATGAAAGTGATTGATATAAAATTTAAATTAAGGTTTTATGAGATTAAAAAAAAATTGATTTAATAATCATCAAATATTTAAACAACTAACATGGCAGCACTAAATAAAAAAAATAATGATATGAATCTATATAATATATATGTGAGAGGAGGTCGCTGCCATAGATATATAAAAAATATATTTCACACTCATGCTCATGCGTCATGCAGAAATACTGCCCACTAAGGATGGGACCTAGCCTACCTAACTTGAATATTAAATAATATAATTATGCTATAATAAATTTCTCATTTTAAAGTATTTTATCAATTAAATACATAATGAAAATAATTAATAATCAATAATAAACAAATAATAATTAAATTTAAATATATCTAAAAGTATTGTACTATACAAATTTAAAGGAATCAAAAATTTTAAATTTATTTTTAAAATGAATATTTATATAAATGAATATATGAATAATTTCACTGAAAGTGATATTACTGAGTAAAAAAAATAATATTGTATCATATGTTGTTATGTTCCTTGGAAGTGTATATGTATGAAAAAAGCAACATGCAGTATCCAAAGTGGGCAGGACTGTGACCCAGATCAAAAATAATTTTAGAAGTTGTAATAATTTAAAGTTAAGTAATAAAGTTTAAATTTTGTAAGACTTATAGGCAAGTTATAATTTATGTAAAATAATCGAAATAAAACAATATGAATCAAATAATTAATTGATTTTTCTAGTTGATTCTTTAATAATTTAATAGTGTTCGACTGGGTCACAGTGCATGCTTAGAACTTGTTCCACTGACTTGGTACCCTACGAGGTGTGATGGCTTCGGAGTCTGGAAGATCTATGAGATGTAGGCTGCATATCTTCTCCGTCCAAAAAAAAAACCAGATATACATAAAATACAATAACAATAATTTAAATATTAACATGTTAAATTAAAAGTGCTGAGTTGCTGTACTGAAGGTCCTGGTTTTGAATCCCGCAGCTAGCTGATTTATTTTAATCTGTTAGCGCCCAGAGATGGATTCTAAAGAATCTAGAACCCTCCTGGGGCTCACCCATTTTCTTTAAAGTGGGTACCCAAATTATAGTCCTTTCTTAGAAAAGGAAAAGGAAATGTCCTTGGACTTAGTCGATCTCAGAAAAGCACTTGATAGTGTAAGGGGAGTGAAATATTCCAGGCCTTAAGAGAAAAAAGGATGGATCAATGTCATATACGAGATATGACACTCGTACTTGCGGTAGAAAGTGGATATAAGAAAAGGAGAAGTGTAGTAAGATTTTCCAACTGCACTTCTCAAGAGATTGAGACCTTTCGAATCCGGCAGGGATTCACAGCCCCCTACTGCTCATTTAGGTCATGGATTTAGCTCTTCGGAAGGCCAAAAAATGAGGAAATTTCACTTAGGATATGCCAATCGGAGCACAGACATTGACATTGTTGTTTTCTCGGAGAATAACAGGAACCAAAGGTTAAAAGAAGAATTTCTGGCTATAAATATGACCATAAACCCTACTTAAACAAAAGTGAGGAGGGTAGAAAAGAAGCCAAGGAGAATAATGAGGTTCATTAAAGTCAAAGATAAACTCCTGGAACAACTGGAGAACTTTAAACACCTGGGAATACACCTAAATGAAAATGGACAGGTCTATTTGAAAGTGACCGAGCGAATTGGAGCTGTGGGGAGGATGTTTGAATCTTCTGGCCAGGTATTTTTGTGGTTTCCATAGATACATCCAGTAAGGACTGTATATTTTAGGAATATGACAGTGAGCGAGGTTCCTACTATGACAATCAACATCTGACAGTGGAGGTTGTTGAATCAAGCTGAGATTCTGTAGTGGGTTATAACACAATCTGTGTACAAAAGACTTTCTGTACGAGTGAAAAGCGGAAGTAAGTCCAAACACATTTCAATCTCAGAAGAAGAATCCATAGAAATGACCAAACGTAGGAGGCATTATGAAAAACTTTGAAAATGGCTTAGAGAGAGAGAAGATTATTGACAATAAAATTATTATTAAGGGGAAAATTGGATAAAAGATTTTGGGCAAAATTGGTGTAAAAAACTGGTGGGCTCTTCAGGAATTTCTGGGCCTCACCCATCCTCTATATAGTGAGTACCCTTAACCGTGGAAAGACCTGATAGCTGAGAGTGGTCTAGGAGAAATTACCTCCCAGCATAACTGTTGTTCTAAAAACAGTACAGTCTCTACCATGTACTGATCCCAAGACCCTTCATAGAGTGATTTTAAAAAAAATAAATTTTTTTTAGACTAGTGTTCCCTTAAGATTCTAAACAAATCCTTGGTTGAAATTGTTATTAAATCTTTTATTAGAGCGTTTTCAAACTATACCAAACAATACCGAGCTCGTTTCCAGCATGGAATTAAAAAAAAATCTAATATGTTTAGTTTCATTGGACCTTGGAGCGTAAAAATATATGACAACACAGCCTCATTTATTTAATATTTAGTTAACTTTGAAAATCGAAACATAACATGTGTTGTTAACAAACAATTAAAATCATAAAAACATAGTTGAATAAAAACTAATTCTTACCTCGCTGTTGACCGGCTTCTCCTGACACGAAGATCTGCGTGGAATCGGATGACCTACGTTGATCCAGATGACCTACGTCGAACCAGATGGCCTGCGTCGATCTGTTGACCAAGCCCGACTTGCGAAGCCATTATTAACGTCTGGAAGATCTTCTGAGTAAGCTGATGATCTTGATAGACGACAGCAGCTTCTAGAAGATATTTGTAATTCTGTACATGTTCTTGTAGCATTCCGAGTCCCTGTAAATATGAAATTCTAAATATTACGAAAGAGTTGAGCATAAAATAATAATTATACAGAAATTGGTATGGGGATAAGTCTGTGTAATTAAACATAAATATAACGAAATTTTTATTATGGGGCAATTTTTTGTACTGACATTTTGACCATCAAAACGGCAAAAAAAATGTAGGTTCTCTAAGTATACACATTTTAAAATTAAATTTGGCAATTACTTGGCCATATAACCCACTCATACACATCCGTATGGAATGACGGTCCTCAGTTAAGTGAGGTCAGATAGGTAGAGACACCATGTTTTGAGAAGATGTAGTCCAAGGACACTTATTTAGTGTTTTATTTGACTGCACCCCCAACTATTTTCTTCCTATACACATTTTACATAATTAAATTATTTTTTCTATATTACAGATTATGATGAATTGTATTTTAGGTAAATATCAAAGAAGAGGAAACGAATGAATAGTTAAAACTTGTTGCGACGACCTGCGGAATAATTAACATTAAAGTATTATTAATATGAAGAAGGCTTAGCAAACCCGAACACTTGATGCCGATATCATGACCTTTAGTATGGAGAAGAGAATGTAATTATGGGTGATGTGTATACTTCGCTAATCATTACATGTAGAAATGAACGTTTCATCAAGCACGTATCATCTATACTTCGCAATGTTAATTGAAACGTTTATTTCTTGATGAAAAAAATATCGAAATATCTGTAATATCCATAACTCTAGTTTCATTTAAAACTCGGAATTATTTTTATTTTCGAGATTATTCAAAAGGAAACAAATGAAGGGTTAAAACTAGTTTTGACTTACTCGAAGCGATGACCTGCGGAACTGACATTTTTTTTTTTTATTTTTTCAACAGGACTGAAAATATCACAACCACCGACAAAACATTATGGATGACACCCAAAAAACTCCTAAAGTTCAAAGAATTTAATCATCCACTACTTACTGAATCAAATAACTGGACAAGATCTGACGGAGAAAAATCACAGTTATTTGGTCAATACCTTTCCAAAATCTTTCATCCACATCCTGATATCATGAACCCAACTCATATTGAATATATAAAATCAGCGATAAATGCTCCCCTCCAAATGTCCCTTCCACCCTAAGCATTCCATCTTACAGAAATATCCAACATTATTCACAGATTACCTTCCCGCAAAGCTCCTGGGCACGACCTCATCACATTCATATCTTAAAACACCTTCCTAGAAAAGTCATTCTATTCCTTACCTATAAAAATAATGCTGTACTCCGCTCCACATATTTCCCTGACCCCTGGAAATTATCCATTGTACCATTGTAAAAATGTTACCTAAACCTAAAAAAAAAAAAGAATTCCCACCCCCTTAATGTTCTATTTCTCTTTTACCTTGCATGGGTAAAATCCTAGAAAAACTCATCCTCAAATGATTGTACCCCATCCATCATGCAAATCAAATAATACCAGATCACCAGTTTCGACTCTGAGCATTCAACAATGTCATCGTGTGGTGGCTGTAGTCTCCTCTGCATTAAAACGTGGATCATATTGTGCGGGCGTCTTTCATTCGGGATTGCTCTACAAACTCCGTAAATTCCTACCACCTACCTACTTTCCCATCCTTCAATCCTATCTCACAAACAGAAATTTCCAAGTAAACCATAATAATGTCTATTCATCCCTCTTTTCCCAATCTGCTGGTGTTCCTCAAAGTAGTATCCGAACCAGCTATCTATCCTTTCATAACAAACTTTATTTCCACTGAAACCCTCTAGTTCCAAACCTAGCTTCCTCTTCAATTCCCGATAATCCTCTGAAAAGAAGATGGCCCCGTGACCTTCTTAGTTGAGCTTGTGATTTGAATACTACCAGTGGGTAGTTTCTCTACTTGTCATTTTCACATGTCATTATGTATCGCTTAGCCTAGTTACATGATGTATTATTGCAATACAGGTGTAAATATCAATAAATAAAATAAAAAGTTTTCAACAAAATTTTAATATTTGAATAGTAAATAATTTGCCTATCTAACAATTTTCTACAATTTCAGAAAGAAGAAAAAAAGGAAGAAACATGGTTTTTGTAGTTTACACAACTTTTTGCAAGAGAAATAGTCAAGTGCTGCTTAGAGGGAGCGGGGAGTGTGAAGTGTTGAGCTGCTAAGCTGAAATCCAGCTGTGGCAGATAAATTATACAGCAAGTTAACAGCCGCTGATGGACCATGAGAAATATACAGACCCTCTTCAGGCCAACCCAGCCTCTAAAAAGTGGTTAACATGTATTGGAAGAAAACTCCGGCGAATGACAGTCTCTGACAAACTACCTCCCTCCACAACCGTTGTCCTAGAAACAGTACAGTCTCTACCACGTACTGAACCCAAGACCCTCCATGTGTTGTAGTGGTGTAGTTTTTTATTCTTTTATTTCAATTTTACTAACATCGTTTCTCATCATTATTTTTAGTAACTCATATCCGATTGTTCTACAATTGTTCAAATATATTAAATAATACCTTCATTTTATTTTATAATTTAAAATATCCGTATTTTTATATCTGGTTTATTCCAACAGATCCTTCGTAGGTTGTATTGATACAAGTTTACAGTTTGCTCATCTTTTCTCCATACTTACTTGCATTCCCTCCATAATTTTGAATTCAATACAATTTTTTTTTTTATTACTTAATTTATACATCCAATCATGTACATATCTAATATTCCAATGAACTATTACAAGAAGAGAAACAGAGAGAATGAACGGAGAAAAAGAAAAGGAAAAAAGTTGTCTTCAATTTTTTTTAAGACATTCATGGAAACAGGGATTAGTACACTTATAAATATATGTTGCAGTATAAAATCAAGAATTTTATTGGAATTAAAAATATTTAAAAATTTAAAAAATGTTGTATGATTATTCAAGTGTTTAGAGATATTTTAAATTAATGTTATGGTGAATATACATTGATATCTGTTCTACAGGTTGTCGACTCGAGTTGAGATACAAGTTTTAACTGTTCATTCGTTTCCTTTTTTATATTCTCCAAAATACAAATTATCGTATGCTTTAGCGTGGATAAAATGAGATTTTTGTTAATATTTCCACAACTATTTCATCAGGAAATGAAAGCGTCAACAAACATTTATCATCTATACTTCGAAATGTTGTATGAACCGTTAATTTATTGATAAAATGACTACCAAAAAATTGTCTATGATTAAATTATTTTTTCCATACTAAAAAGTTCATGATAATTTGTATTTTTGAAGAATATTTAAAAAGAGGTGAATGACAGTTAAAACTTGTACTTCGAAGTGACAATCAGCGGAACTGATTTTAATATTGATACCAATACTTCATATCCATTCGATAGTATCAATACAGAGCATTCTTCTATATATTATGTGCCTCTTTTGTATCAACAGCCTGAGCTAATAATAGAATAATTTGTATAGGATTTAATGCTTAGTAAAGAAACCATCAAACGTTTACTCCAGCATATAAAAAATATTTAAAAATGATTAAATGTGTTATAATTGTGTAGTAAATTGCTTACCTTATTTGTGCAGCATAGGTCATCATGGGTGGTTGCTCAGCATGAAGGCTCCATTGGTTTTCATCGTGACGAATGCCTTCTTCCATCCAATGTGTAGTTTCCACCCTGTTCATTGTACTACAAAGGACCTGATGCTCTGTGGAGGTGACTCGAAGAGATTCCACGATTCGCTCGGCGACAGCGGACTCCTCTCTGGAGACGAAACGATCCGCACTCCTGGGGACATGGCGAGCCACCTCCTGAAGCCCGTCTCATCCCTCGTGAGCAGCAAGAGGCCCTCGATCCCGCGGGGTGGTTGAAGGGACTCGAACCCAACCCTCCGGTGCTCGGCCCTATCAGGGAACGGATCCACCGTCACCGGCGTCCTTCGAGTCCAAAACCTCCCTTTTATCTCTCCGACCGTCGCCTCTCCCCCTTTCCCGAATTTTCTTCCCCCCGAACCGGCCCTTACTCTCGAAGCCAATCCAACTCAAAAAGCTACTGCGTTGTAACGGAAGAGACGAAAGAAGAATGGACCGAGGTATTCAACGATTCGCCGGGTAGGGAATCCGAACCGCGCTATCGAAGTGATGTCACTAGCTGAGCGATTTTCGTGTCATGGTCGCCCAAGAAGAAGAACACCCCACAACTGACTAAAGTTGGAACAGAAATTAAAGAATCTAAATAAAGATTTCTGCAAATTTCGGAACTTATTTAAAAACAGAACTCAAAAAATTCTTGATTAAAAGAATTGTGATTAAGATTTTTTTTTACCGAGTGGTCGCGATTTTAAAATTTAGTGACTAAAAACCTGTAGCCAATAAAAGTTAAAACTTAAAGTTTACTTACATAATTATTTATGTAAGTGATCAGAATCATTGGCTTTTTAACTATTAGTATATAGGACAAAACCCCATCCTCAGGTCCCAGCAAAAATCAAACCAAATTATCCCTCAAATTTAATATCTCTCTACTATATCTAACTTGGTTTGACTTCCTTTAGCTCCTGTAAAGATGAGGCGTTGAACCGCAACTAATAAAATCCAATGTTGGGCTGGGTACAGAGCTTCGAACAGCTCTACAATTTTGGGGACTAAAAATATATATTAATTGTTTTCCACAATATTGATTATATAAAAGCATCTGCTAATTTATACATAGTATAAATAAAAACCGGGCAGATGCAGCTAAATTTACACTGAATTTAAAATGGTGGTTGGTGAGAATTTTTATGTTAAAAATGTGAAAATACTGGGGGCACACAGGTTACATTTAGACCCAGACTGGGCTATCTGAAATATAATTAGGTCTACAATTTTATCTTCCTAATACAATAATAATAGTATACAAAAATTCAACCACCAAAATAGTAATTCCTGTTACCATCATCGGCAAGTTGTGCGATACTCTTCTTCCTGTGCGACTGTGACACAAAGACTGCTCAGTTGCGACATCGCTTCGATGACGCGATTCGAGTTCTCAAACACGACGAACCGTGGAATACTTCGATCTCCCCTTCCTTCGAATCTTCCGTTATAACGCAACATCTCAACGAGTAGAAGTAACCTCGACAGATAGGTTCGGCTAGAAGACAAGAAAATCTGGAAAAAGAAGAAAAGAGCCGGGGGGAAGAGTCAGCTCGAGGTTGAGGACTTGGAGGATCCCGATGGCCATGGATCTGTTCCGAGCTGAGCCGAACACAGAAGTTCTGGTCTCGCATACTTTCGACTGCCCTGCAAGACCAAGAACGCCTCACTAACTCGCCAGGGAAAGAGTCGAATTTAAGAAGGTGGCATGCCGGGTCCTCGAGAGACCGAACCGTTCCGCCACCTAGGAGGAGTCTTCCGTCGTCGAGTGAATCGTAGAATCACTTCGCAGTTCTTCTGCAGAATACCAAACCCTCTGCAGTACAAGTTTGCTGCAGTCTTCTAGATTCCAAGGATAAGCTTCTGAACTTGACTTTTGTCTTCCGAATAGCAAGCGGGCTTTCTGTAAAAAATTGAAAAAAAATTAGTAACATAAAACATAATAATTACACAATGTAAAATGAAATATAAATACATTTTTTATTGAATTTAATAAATATTTTTTATAAATTTTATTAAAGGTAATATAATCACGTTAAGTGATCAAATCACTCTCACCAATTTTACATACATTCATAGTAATTATTTTATTTTTTTAAATTAAATAATATGAGCTACTTAATCATAATACTAATTCTATATTAATATCCACTTTATAACGTATATTTAGAAGTAAATTGTATATTTACTTTCTTGACTTGCTCATCATCATCATCCTCTTCTTCTCCTTAGCATGGTATTGTGAAACGTCAATCCAATTATTATAGCTACTGCATGTTTTATTTCACCAGCATTGAGCTTCCTTCAAGTACCTCTGCAGTAGATTCTTCAGATTTTGAGCCTGAAAAACAAATTACCATAATTATAATAAAGACAAAATAAATATAATAACAGTAATTAAAATAAAAATTATATTCAATTATATGTAATTGAAATATAAAGATAATAAACAGGTATATAATTCATTTAATGTATATATTAAATAAATTATGGGTACTTGTGTATTAAACCCACCACCTGTAAAGACCAATGCACAACCAGTTACGTTTTATAACAGTTATATTTCTAACAGTTATCTTAGATAACCTTTTTAAATATTTTTATTGAAGTTAGAATTTGCATAACATAACATGCAATATAATAATAATGGAAACAAATAAATAGAAGAAATAATAACATAATTGAATATATAACATATATAACAAGATAATGAAAAATATAATATAAATATATATAATAATAAAAGAAACAAATAATGGAATATATCATCAACAATTTAAAATAAAAACCACCCATAACCAACCCTAACCACCAAAGAAACAACAAATCAGCAACAAATAAAAATGAGTATGCAACAACAACTTTAGAAATAATGAAATACATAACATAAATAAATATAATTTAAGGAAGAAAATAGTTGGGGGTGCAGTCAAATGAACTGTTCATTTGACTGCACCCCCAACTTTTTTCTTCCTTAAGTCTGCTTTCCAGTCAACCATCCCCTCGCTTCTCATAAATAAATATAATAATAATAGAAAAAAATAATGGAATACATCATCAACAATTTAAAATAAAATCCACCCCTAACCACCAAACAAAAAACAAATCAGCAACAAACAAAAATGAGGATAAAACAAAAAATTCTAGAACACACGAAGAAACAAAGACCAATGAATCTGTAAACAATGTAACTGTTATTGTTAGAAATATAGCTGTTATAAAATGTAACAGCTATTCGCGCTTACAACATTGGCCTTTTAAGGATTAATTACACAAGTACCAAATTATGTATTTCACATAGAATTGCTATTGCAAGGAAACCAAAAAATAATTGATAGGCGCATTAGACATCTCTATTATGAGAACAGTTGTAGCTGCGGACATCGCTACTTATCTAAGACAAAAAGAAATAAAAATAAAAAAATCTTCCTTCTTAACCTGGAGAATAATGAAGAACTATAAAAATTATGATAACTGCACATTTTTGGAGCTGGCACCTGATTGGAAACTAGGGTACGAAGTACAGGTTCAATGTTCACGGAGTAGAGGGGATGGAATAATTATTAATTTTATATATTATTTTATTGCATTATCTACGCTATAAAATCTTATTTCATGAAGTTAAATTTACCTATCTAATGGAGTGTTAATTTAACAGACATTCGATTTATTAAACTATATTAAAAGTACCCTATTTCTAATTTTCAATAGTAATAATTGTTTCATTACCTTTTTTTAATAGTCGAATACTTTATTTTATCTGAAAACATAGTTTAACTTTAGTTCTAATAGTTAAATTATAAACTGCAGTGGTGTACGCAGTTAGGGAGCCGGATGGTTTCTAAAAGGTACGAAGTGCAGGTTCAATGTTCACGGAGTAGAGGGGATAGAATAATTATTAACTTTATATATTCTTTTATTTCATTATTAACGTTATAAAAACCATTTCATGAAGGTAAATTTACCTAACCTAATGGATGGTTAATTTAACAGACATTCGATTCGTTAAACTATATTAAAAGTACCATATTTTAAATTTACAACAGTAAAAATTGTTTCATTACCTTATTTTAATAATAGAATACCTTATTTTATCTGAATACATTGTTTAACTTCAGTTGCAATAGTTAAATTATAAACTGCAGCGGTGTTCGCATTTACGGAGCCGGAAGGTTACTAAAAGGTACGAAGTACAGGTTCAGTGTTCACGGAATAGAGAGGATGGAATAATTATTAACTTTATATATTCTTTTATTTCATTATCAACGTTATAAAAACCATTTCATGAAGGTAAATTTACCTAACCTAATGGATGGTTAATTTAACAGACATTCGATTTATTAAACTATATTAAATGTCCCCTATTTCTAATTTTCAATAGTAATAATTGTTTCATTACCTTTTATTAATAGTTGAATACTTTATTTTATCTGAATATATTGTTTAACTTTAGTTCTAATTGTTAAATTATAAACTGCAGCGATGTGGGCAGTTAGAGAGCCGGAAGCTAACTAAAAGGTACGAAGTACAGGTTCAATGTTCACGGAGTAGAGGGGATGGAATAATTATTAACTTTATATATTCTTTTATTGCATTATCTACGTTATAAAATCTTATTTCATGAAGTTAAATTTACATATCTAATGGAGTGTTAATTTAACAGACATTCGATTTATTAAACTATATTAAAAGTCCCCTATTTCTAATTTTCAATAGTAATAATTGTTTCATTACCTTTTTTTTAATAGTCGAATACTTTATTTTATCTGAAAACATAGTTTAACTTTAGTTCTAATAGTTAAATTATAAACTGCAGCGGTGTTCGCAGTTAGGGAGCCGGATGGTTACTAAAAGGTACGAAGTACAGGTTCAATGTTCACGGAGTAGAGGGGATAGAATAATTATTAACTTTATATATTCTTTTATTACATTATCAACGTTATAAAAACCATTTCATGAAGGTAAATTTACCTAACCTAATGGATGGTTAATTTAACAGACATTCGATTTATTAAACTATATTAAAAGTCCCCTATTTCTAATTGTCAATAGTAATAATTGTTTCATTACCTTTTATTAATAGTTGAATACTTTATTTTATCTGAATATATTGTTTAACTTTAGTTCTAATTGTTAAATTATAAACTGCAGCGATGCACGCAGTTAGAGAGCCGGGACTGATCTGAGGGTACTAAGGTCGATGAGGAGAGGGGATAGGAAAATTACTAATATATTCTTTTAGGGTTACTTTAAAGCTTTAATCATTTATCTACATAAATTTTACCCACAAATTAAAGATTGATTAATTTAACTGACAAAAGATTTATTAAATAATTCAAAATGTATCTCATTTCAAATTTCCAGGCCTAATTACTAGTTCAGTACATTCTCTTCTAGTTGAATACTTTGTTTGATTTTTACTTTTCTATAGTCATCCATAACGACCTTAATGTCCCATTTGTTGCTGATTTAGCCCGAACCCGGTACATACCCTTTCATAACAAACTTGATTCCCACTCAAACCCTCTAGTTTCAAACCTAGCTTCCTCTTCGATCCCCGATAATCCTCCGTGGCGTCTGAAAAGAAGATGGCCTCGTGACCTTCTAAACTGAACTTTTTAATTTGAGTACTACCACTGGGTAGTTTCTCTACTTGTCTTCTCATGTCAATGTATTCACTCATTATATTTACTAGATGTATTTTGTATACAGTTGTAAATTTCAATAAATAAATAAAAAAAAAAAAAAAAAAAAAAAACTTTTCTATAATTTAGTTGGAGAAATGTTATATTATAGCTATACAAGTACATTATAGTTATATTAGACTGAATAATGGTACTAATTTCATTACAGATTAGTTCCTTTAACATGTCCCTGTTAAATAATTTTAAAAAAAAACCCATGTATTTTTTATAAGAACTCCATATCGAAATTTCTGCAGAAAACTTTACTTGAACTTCTAAATACTCAAAAAACTGTAATTGAATTGTAAGAATTACTAAATAAAGATATAGCAATAGAAATTATTATTTCATAGAAATTTACTAAAGGACTTACTTGTGACTTGTGATTGAACATCCTGAATATTGTTATATTGAATTTTAATTCAATAAAACAATAATAGTCATTGTTCAATGACTGCTACTACCATCTATCATTTCATCAACATTTTTGTAGTATTTCAAAATTTTGTTTTTTAAAGAAATATTCTTTGAGAAAACAGTAAAAATAAATTTAGACAAGATGATGTACAGTCAGGTAATATACAATCTAATAAGGTCCATTGATTATTATTAAGTCTTTATTGAAACAAACAGGGTCAAAATTATGGATCAATTGATATTTTGTATCGTTTTTCTTTCATGAAATAAAAATGTATTAAACTTTAAATAGGATATGAGTTCCAAAATTAAATAAATCACATTGCTTAGAAGCCCACATTTAGTTTAACAAAGCTGCCAATGAAGTTCATTAATTTATTAATTATAAATTAATTTGATCCATAAAATATAAAATCACATAGGTTAGTATTCTATGGTTTGTAAGATACATACCTGATAATGATGTTTCAAGCCATAGTATGACAATATAAGAATATGACTTACAATATCTGTCCAACATTATTATATTCTGCTTCCATCAAAGCATGAGATGTATTTCTGTAGACATGCACCAAGCTTGAATGATAAAATTTTCACACCCGAAATAATAAAAAATTATCATGATTTATAAACACTGACATAAAAAAGTTTTTAGTGATACCTTTATAATAATTTATTTTACATACAAGGTAAAATAATAAAAACCGGTTATAAAAAAATTGAGTTTATTGTTGAAGAATACATTTTGCCAAAAAAAAGAGCACAGGAAAAAGGTGTAATAAAGACAGAAGAGACTAATAGAAACATTCCATCTTGGGCAGTTAGAAAAACAAAACCAAAGTAGCCATAGAATTGAAAACTTAAAGCCTGAACAAGATAGCAAATTTAAAACTTAAATTCAGTTTAATTTAAATTAAATAAAAATTCAGTGAAATTTAATGGAAAAAGTGGTAACGCACACTGTTTTAAAGAGATTCTAAATTGAAGAACAAATTAAAATACTGGGATATAGATTTGAATTTTTTCCCCCTTTTTATGCTATATTGAAAAAAGGTACTTGTGTATTAGCTGGTCTACATGAAACCTACCTCCTTATTTCCTGTAACCTCTTCTTATCACTCCTCTCATTTCAGTAATTCAATTCTTATCATTATGTATTAAATTTTTAAAGCTTCGAACTTTGATAAATGTAGATTTAAATATCTCGATAAGTTCACCATATTTATTGTGAGATGCAGGAGAAATTATCACTGTTCAGCACCATATTCATGAATTTGGTAATTATTCTGCAGAGACCTTCAACCTGAGTTACAAGTTTTAACGATTCATTTGTTTTCTTTTTTGATATTCTCCAAAAATACAAATTATTGTGAGCATTAGTATGGAAAAAAGAATGTTATAATGGGAAGTGTGTAAATTTCTGTAATCTACACATTTCCAATATATACATTATTTTTTTCCATACTGAAGCTCAAGATAATTTTTATTTTTGGTGAATATTAAAAAGGAAATGAATAAAACTTGTAACTCAACTCGAAGCGAAAACTTAAAGCGAAACTAGAACTTAAAAAATCAACTTTACAGGTTCCAATAAATAGTACATGTAGAGGGATTATTAATTTACATAGGTCAATAATAATATACATTTTAACTTACCATATCAAGAGACAGTTTTTAGTTTTAAAAATTCCTGATTTTTTTTTAACAAATGAACACCAGCAAAGAAACGCAATATGCTTACAATATTTTTTTTTAATTATTGGTTCTTAGTTATACTTTTAACTAACTTTGCAATTCTACAGACTTGTGAAAATTATTTTGGAGAAAATGAATGATCCAAAGGTTATGAAAAATCAAGCATTGAGTATAAATTTTATTGAATAATTCTGTTCCAAATATTCAGTGCTTTATAACATTTCATTCTGATTTAAAACCTTAAGATACATATATACTTACTAAATGAAGTTATTCAAATGTTAATAATACTTACGGATATTAATGTAAATAAGATAATTACCAAAATGTAGAATAAATAATTTTAAAACGGCTAGTCCACCTCAGAGAAAAAAAATCCCGGTTATGAGCCAGAAAAGGCTACTACCAACCTTCTAAAAACATAAGTGCACATGTTAAAATCTATCCAAGCTAGTGACGGAGCAACTCATTCCTACTATTTCTTAACACATATTTCAAAGAATCTAATCGATCTATACTTTGTTAAATAATATATTTCTCCCAAAAACATTTGTTGAATAATATGATGTCTGATTAAATAGCTTGAGTTGGATGTTTCGATTTATTTTCTCATAATTTGAGACTGGCTGGGGGCGGGGGGGGGGGGGTCAAGATCAAATATGTAACAACTAACGAGTAACAACTGTTCTCGACCAGAACATAACTATAGGAATATTTTTTTGTTTGTCTTGTAATATTAGAACAACGCTCAGAAAGTTCATTATTACTAAAATTGAAAAAAAAAACACGACATTTTTCATCGAAGTGTTCCCTTAACCATTAAATTTCGTACTGGGGTTTGTTCATAATCGTTGGGTTAATTTTACTATTGGATTACGTTAAACTCGTATTTAGACCTCTGTAAACTGAAATGGCTATTAAAATAAAGTAGAGAACTTTTAATTTTTGTATGTCTTCATTCATATCCATAAACTAGAAGTAAAAACCTACAGTCATAGTCATAGATTTGATTTTCAACAACATGGTTATTTTGATACATATACCTGTATATTTTTTGATATTTTATACCTAAAATTTCCAAAATTGAATTTTAATAAAATTCGAACACTTAAGTTTGTTGTCTAGATAGTTGTAGAAACGGTAAGTTGCGTTGAATTGTGTGGGGGGGGGGGCTTTATGCTTTCAAGTAGTGATGGGCTAAACAGTGAAATCTTAATAACTCGTTATAGCATAACTGCTACCATGTAATAACGTGTCCAGTAACACGTTATTTGAGTAACGTTTTATTTCATTGAATATATCTAATAAATAAATTTATATGAGAATTGAAACAGACGTAGCCCATAATAGCTCATTCCAAAAAAAAACAAAAAAAAAAACAGCCTTAGACGTTATTCAAGTGGCTCTATCTACGTTATCAGACCATTATTGAACTAACAAAACATTATTGGCTTAGTTTTCTAAAACTAAAACTATTTATGCTAAGTTATTAATTAATAATTTGTAGTAATTGTTCATACTTTTTTTATTTAATTATCTAATAAAAGCTTATTATTATATTAGTATTTTAATTTCATTAAACCCTTTCATCACCACTTACATCCTATAATTTATAATTGTACAGTAATTTCTTAAACAGTATTTTGCAACTTTAGGTTCATACTATAATAACTAGTCACCATCTTAAATAAATCTATCATGTCTATTAGCATTGTCAATGCTTTTCCATAACTCCATGGAATAATCCTTTAATTATTTTATATTTCATATTAGTATAATAGTTCCATAATGTTCTGATAACGTAGGTAGAGGTACATAACGTTTAAGGCAGTTTTATGGTTTTAAAATACTATACTATTTAAATCTTTTTGTGCGAATTAGCAAAGTTCAATTTTTTTGTTAATTTTTCAATCATTAATTGTGACCGAAACCCTTCTATATTTCTAATAAATAGCAAACTAAGGCAATACGTTTCATTAGTTCAATAACGGTCTGATAACGTTGATAGAGCCACTTGAATAACGTCTACGGCAGTTTTATTGTTTTAAACATTTTAATTAATATTATTTAAATGTTTTTGTGCGAATTAGCAAAGTTTAATTTTGTTGTTAATTTTTCAATCATTAATTGTGAACGAAGCCCTTCTATATTTCTAAAAAATAGCAAACTAAGCCAATAAAATTGTTTTAGTTCAGAACATAGTTATCTCGCTAACTGTGATAACGCCTCGGCCTTCAGCTCTTATTCATATCATGTCGAAGTGCAAGTGAAACGATGCAGTTATTCCAATAACGGGCTCGTTCTGGTAACACGTCTCACAGTAACCGTTATTTTCCAATAACACGTTTTTTTTAGACTGCGACGTTATTTTGACCCCGCAACTAGTAGAGATTGATCATCAGATCTGTGGAGTTTTGTTCAGATCTACTTCCTGATGTCCTCCAGTGTTCTATGGTATTCACATTCTCTTTATCCAAAAAAAAGCTTTCTCTAATATTTTTTTTTTATAGATTTCGTCCTGTTTTAGAGATTTGAAGAATCTGAAAGAACCTAACTTATCAGGATGTTGCTCCTTTTTTTGAAATTTCGAGGGCTACATATTCCTCATTCAGTGCCTCGATGTCCTTTGGAACAATACTCCGCTAAATTGGAGTTTAAGTTCTGCAAGAGCGAAAGTCCTGATTTCTCTTTGTAATTAGGGATTGCAGTAAATATGTTGCATCCAAACAAAAACACTATTTTGTAGATTACATTGCAATTTAGTCTCTCAATATTCTGAAAGAAAGATTGCCTGGTCTTCAGCTTTCGAATTCGGATAGAAGGATCCTTTTCCTACTACTTTGTCTGAGGTGCTGCATCATGAGAAAATTATGCGCACTTTCCCTCCTCAATTCGTAGTGTATTCGATGGACTTCAGACAAGAGGGACAGTGTAGCTTATGGTCTGTTAGTTGGAAAAATTAAAAATTAATTTGGGATATCCCCCTTCATTGCACTCACTTCAAAACTGAATTCCAAAAAAAAAAAAAAAAAAAATAAATAATAATAATATATATCTGAAGTAATTTATTTAGTCTCTTCAATTCATAGATGAACCAATCATGAAGTACACAAAATCTTAAGCATGTGGGATTAGACGGGGTGACCTGTGGTCTAGTTGTTAACGTAACAAACTACTAAGCCCAAGATCGTAGCCCGGCAGGTGGCCCTAGGATTTTTTAAAGGGAGTAAAAAATCCTTAGTTACGCCGTCCTTGAGAAGGGAAGGTCCCGAGCCTGTAGGATGCCAGGTGATCGTTAAAAATCCCTATCCTAATTAAGCCTGAATAGGCAAAATTTAGAGCTCTCACTGGAGCATCATCCGATTAGCCATCACAGCAAAAAGTGACAATAAATAAACAAACAAACAACAAGAAGGTGGGATTGGAGAAAAGTATTAGGACTACAAGTAATTTATCTAAGACCATCCCAATCCCAAAACGTTTAACCCTGAGATTAGATATTTAGAATATTTAGAAGGGGGGCATTATTTAAATTCCTGAAATTAAATGTGATGAATGTGACAAAGATTACTTTTTTATTTTATAAAGGTTCAAACGATCTATATCTGGAAGTGAATGATATTTAAAATTCAGGAATACTTTAGGATATAAAATGCAGTTTATTATGATATATATAGAACTCATGTCAAGGATTTGTTTTGGGTACACCTTTAGTATAACATGTAGCAGACCTAAATCATTTTTGCATTATAAATTAACCCAATAACTCATAAATGGTTTATTTGTTTAAATCATATAAACAATTATTTAGAAACAAACTTTAACTTTCTTCCTATTTTGGATGTTACTTACAAAAAATGTTTTCCTTTTTCTCCAAAATTATTTTCCATTCAAAACTTAAATGGAACAACTGCATAAGATTAAAAAATAAATAAAGTAGTATCACTAATTGGGTTTTGTAAATAAATAAATTTAGCAAAGCCATTATTTTGCGTTACCGTTTAATTTTAGGAATTCAATGGTAAAATAATATACTATAAAAAATTCTTATAGAAATAAAATTATTTATTTAAAAATTATAAAATATACAGACTTTTAAAAATAAGTTACATTATATGAATAATAAACAAAATATGATAACATATTACTAATGCCTTTAAAATTAACTATCTTGAAAATATCTGAGTCGTTTTACATATTTAACTATTTTAGGTTTACGAGTAACTATTAAATATTAATTTTGATATATGTTTAAAAAAAAAATTAAAAAATCTTTAAAAAGTACAAAAGATGAAATAATTTTCACTGGAACAGAATATTTCTGATTATGAAATATTTTAGCAATAAACCATTTGTATCCAACGGTTGTGGAATGAGTATATTTTTAAAATCACAAACTATAACAATTTCACAATATTTATATAATACATGGTCTATTTACCTAAATTTCAACAAATAAAATAAATAAACAAGATATGCATTCATAACTATTTTGTAAATTTGTTGAGATTTTTATTTCCATATATCAGATAATGAAATTAAAAGTCGGCATTTTTCACAGCATATTATGTTAAATCATTGTAATCTTTAATAAATTAATAATAATCTTATAAAAAAAGATACAGGATAATTTTATAATCACAGTTTACACATGAAATTGTCATTTACATACAAAAAATAAAATAAAATAAATCTGTGATTGAGCAATTCGGAATTAGAAATAAATTATTTTAATGCTCACTACAACTTAATAACATGGTAATCATTACATTAATTAACTGTAAATACAACATTAATAATTGTATTACTATATATACATGTCTATGTATCAAAACTAATATAATAACTGCTATGTAGTTTCTATATACAATTGAAATGTGGAGCATTCCCATTGGTATTCTAAGAACACATTTAAAAAAAGAGAATCACACTATACATATAATTAATACGATTCATCATATACAGACGTAGTCACACATTTATACACAAAGTTTAGTAGTAGTTTGTTATACAGAATATATCTAAAAATTTCTTTGGAGTGTCTTGAAAAAATATATACATATACTAACTGCATGAGCAATATAAGATTAAGTTATATCAGCACAAGACAGTATCTTTCAACAATGTAAAGCATAGCTTATGGAGTTTTAATGTAATTGAGATTAACAAATACATTATGCTATTGTCATAACACTTAAAAATATTCTAAAAAGTTTACTGCCCTGTAATTTTTTTAGCCTACTACAGTGCGAGAGGTCCCATTAAATTATAAGTAGCTTATACAATTTGGGAACTAAAACTTATTATTTAGATACTGAAATGTAAATCAATTTCAACAGTTAAAATTTTCATAGTAAACATTGTTTACAATAAATTGGTCCATTATAACTTTTACCTATGTACAAGTTTAAAATGGTGAAGAGTAGCATCACGCATAGCGATTGGCATTAGGATAGGAACCCCTGTTGGACCAAGCTTTCATCTCTTCATCGCTCAAGTAGCCACCATTGTGGTATGAATGAGATCGAACATGTGAGCGTCTCCAGCCTTCTAGGTATCTCTGCCTCTGTTCTTCTTCTTCTATCCTTCTCCTTTCAGATTTGCTAGAGCTGGATTCACTGGAGTCTTCTCCTGAAGTGCCTAATCCTAGATCTTTCTCGACAAACTTTCCCCTTAGATCAGTCTCAAATGAAGGGTGCTTTCTGAATTGCGGATGTGGAATCGAATAAGGGTGTGGGAATTTCTCTACTTGTACTTGCCCTTTCTTCTTACAACTGCCTGGTCCAAAAAGAGAGAGTAACACAGGGAGGAGGAACATTCCATGGAGAGCACCAAAAAGTATCACCAAAAATATCATCTTGAAGAACACCAAGAATATGTAACTCTGAGCTAATACTAATGCGATGACCCCAAGAATAGTAGAAGCTGCTCCTTGGAATATTGGCAAACCTAGCGCATACAGGGATTCCCTAATTTTTTCTTTCGGTGTTTCTGCTTTTGAAGACATATAAGCATAGCATATGTGTGCCGTGAAGTCAACTGAGAAACCGATACACATGATGAGGTTGATCATTGATATTGAATCTAAATTGACATCCCAAAGAGCCATGTATCCTGCCACGCCCAACTCAATTGAAATGATACAGAAGGCAACCCATAGGGAGCAGAGAATGTTTGGTATGAAAACGAATGAGATGATCATCATTATGCAGGCTCCAACAATCATTGACTGAATGGATGTCGGCTTTACCAGCTCAAACTGAAACAAACAACCAGGCTTAATTACTAATTCATGAAATGAATTTTTCAAGTGTTTAGAAAGTTAGACAAATTAAATAAATCTGGTAAACAGTTAACTTTTTTAGTAACCAAAGAATTGCATTGCCGATCGGGCATTAATGACCTAGATGTTTGCTCCCAAAAAAACTAAAAAACCAATTGTTAATTTTAATAATATAGTAAGAAAAATTTATCAAAGGAGAAGATCTTGTAAAGTACATAGATATAAGTAATACAAACATTTTTTCAAACTTTGAAAAGCAAAATACTGGTAAACAAATTGTTGTAAGGATCTTATTCATTCTTTAAATAACTGGAAAGGGTTATTTTTTATACAAAACAAAAGTTTACTCAATCATAGTTAATATTATAAAATGGTTGATATTTTGCAAATTTAGAATAGCTTATGTAACATGAACAACTGAAACCATATTGAAACATAAGGTGGAATAACCTGTGGTGTTTAGCATAACAACCTTCTATGCCTAAGGCCACAGGTTCACCGTCCGCCACGTGGTCTAAGAATTATATAAAGGGAGTAAAAAATTCTTGGTTATGCATTTCTTCGGAGGCGGTGTAAAATGTAAAAAAGGGAAATAAAAGCCTGTGCAGTGTCAAGTGTTCATTAAAGATCCCTATCCTAATTAAACCTGAATAGGAAAAATTAATGAATTTCACTGTAGCATCGCCCAATTAGCCATAGTAGCATAAAGTGACATTAAATAAATAAATGAAATAGGCATGAGGCAAGTTACATTCACAAAGTAACTTTATAACAAGAACATTATATATGTATATTATTACATTGCTATAAGAACTTTATTATACCTGATCAAAGAAAACAAAATATGGATGGAAGACGGTAACATTTAGTGAAGATTCTCTTGCGATTCTCCTCAGATCCCTCACCATATCTTTTTCCATATTGCCATCACTAATATTTACAGCTTGAATCATCATTCTAGAGGCTACGATTTTGGAGCCATCCTCAGAGAATTTTACATCCAGTGAAAAAGCATTAGGTTTAAACAGCCATAGCTATAAATAATAATACATAATATATTACACAAGTATTTAACTTTTGAAAAAAGCTAATAATAATAGACAATAAACTAAAGTGTTGCACAAGAATGAAACTTTTGAAAAATACTTAAAACTTTTTCATTCACAAAACCTGAATACTGATTAAAGAAAATTAAAAGCTATAACTTTATCCAGAAAGGGGCTGAGAAAAAATTACAAAAGCTTAATGTTTTTGGTTTATAATTAAACATGTAAGAAGGGATATAATTCTATAGAAACAACACTTGGATAAAGAATGTTGCGGTTGGACAGATTTGATGAGATTAGACCGGTTTTGATGGACCAAGAGATTGAATAACTTGGTAAAGAAAGAATGGTAAGAAGACTAAAACCATTTTAACTCTAAAGTAACATCAGGTGAAGGTTGTATCTTAAGGTCCCAAAGAAGAAATTTATAAAGAATTGGATCAACCATTTTAGTTATACCTCATAATCTCTGGATACACCCACTTACACTGTACTTAAGTCCATGTGAGGGAATATAAAGGAAGCAAGTAGGAGCCTATGGGTTTCAATAGAGAATAGATGACAAAAGTAATTCAGATATTTTAAGATAGAGAAGATAGGACAGAAGATGTCAGAGGTATGGTTTTTCCTGGAAAGCGTTTAGTAGAATTTGGTAAGATTATTTTTTAGAAAGAGGATGGAATACGAGGAATGATGTTTAAAATGTTGTTTGAACCTATTACAAAAGCCTTAGTATTCTCCATATTCAGCTTTGGGTCATTATCTATTGCCCACTGATTTTTATTTAATTTTAAATAAATAACTAAATAATTAAAGGAGAAGCCACTAATTTTCCTTTTACTTCCTTGAAAATAATCACCATATATTTAATGAATAACTAGTAAATAGTAGTTTTTATAATAGTTTGTTTAAAGTTATTTATTTAGTTTAGCTTATAAAATTTATTCACAATTCATGGACATATTTGATATTTATGTATTATTATGTTCAAACTGCGTGAAATAATGTTATTTGATTCAGTATCAAATTCATTAGTAATTTGAATAGAATTGCTAACAATATTATTAATAGAATTGTTTCATAGTAACCTACTAACATAATAAAATTGCTATCAGAAGTTATTAACATTTCAAAATAAATTTATAGTTATATGTAACTCACATCTTTTAGGTTTTTAATAAAGTCTTCTTCGGTATCGATAGTCACATTCAGATAATCCTGATTTCTTTTAACGTAGCTGACAAAAGAGCGAACCCAAGATTCTGTGTATAATGAGTTAGATATGTACGGAGATGCTTCAAAAGTTTTCGTAAGATTTTCAATTGCCTCCTGAGTTTTAGGATCTGAATACTTCAAATCACCTGATACTATAACCTGAATTAAATATAAAACAAAATCAGAAAATTATCATTCAAAATTTTCATTGAATCACATAAAATGATGTCAGTTATTAAGTCGATAAAATTTTGCTTTAGTGGATATCTTGAAATATTTTACCTGCATTCTATATGGGAATTCCCTGAAGTAGAAATCTTCTCTGTCATAAAATATAATAGAATAGGAATCTGCTTTGGATAGCTTGCGTCTTTGTAAACCTTCCTGAAGTGTAGTTAGTCCATAACAGGCACCACCTAGGTATGCTGCAAAGGCCAACAAAATCAGGAGTTTGACTGGCCACCAGCTGAGACATGGAGCGAGGCAGTCCCTGAAATATTTTAATTTGTTCAAATAAACAGTTCACAGAAATTCTTAGAATATAGATTCATAAATTTGGGTTTTTTTTTCATCAAATATAGTAATAAATCATATGCAAAATTTTCTCCCTCAATCACTGAAATTTCCTTAATGAGGACTATATTAGTTAGTATGTTTTGTAAAAATATCAACCAATATAATTTATCATATCATTATCGTCAAATAAAAAACAATATATTTAGGACAAACTTGATCATTTGTTTAGTAAAAAAATAAAAACACATTTATTTCAAATATTTATGCCAGTATCTTAATAATTTATTTAAATCATTTTTTTTTTTACAAAATCTGGTCCCGGTATAGCGATTAAATGATTAATTAATAATTCAAAAGCATATGAAGAATAATGACCAATTTTATAAATATTTATAAACTGATGAACTATACCTGAAGAAAACCATCAGCATATTTTCAGGGTTGTCAGCTGGGTTATCTGGATCTTTAGGGTTAATACCACCAGTACAGAATACCCTGTATAACCAGGATTTTTCAGCTGAAACAAAATAAATTTATATGAGTTTTGCAATGTATGATGTTAGAATCTAAAGAATACTTGAAGAAAGGGGTTTCGATCATAGCCACAATAGTGTTGCTTGTGGCTCGTAATACAACTCAATATTTTGATTAATGCAACTAACCAAATATAATTGAGACTTAATAATTTAAAAAAAAAATTTATTTTATTGAATTGTACAACTGTAATATATACATCTAGTACAAATGCTGCATGAATCAATAAATACATGAAAGGACATGTAGAGGCACTACCCATTGGCAGCACTCTAATAGACTTAATACATTTGAAATTTGGGGTTTTGGAAAAAGTAATGATTATGTTTAAAATGACATCTTTGTTACAGGAGAAAGAGTTAGGATAATTTCATGATTGGATTAAGTACAATTGAAATACATGTGATATAGTAATTATACATAATTTTTATTGTATTTTACTTTATTTTCATAAGAAATATCTTTTAAAAGGTGGGGTAGATCAGGGGATTTGACATGCCAGAACTTCTATTCTTAAGGAAACTGAAGCTAATTAATAGATCTTTTAACTATTAATTATTAGAAATCATAAACAGAAAAAATACTATCGGTTCAATGGAAAAGTGGCCAATTTTTAATTTTTTGATTTTACTTATTACATTATGAGAGATATAAATATATAAAGAGAAGATATAAATATATAAAGAGAAGTCGAAAAATGTTTCCAACCCTCATTATTAACTCTATTTTTTAACTCAATAATTAATTCATATATTATGAAAACAACTGATTTAACTTTTTTTAAATAATAAATAAATATGTTGTTAATTTTATTTTTGGTGAATTCTCTCAATCTGTAGTTAGTACAGTATAATTATTTTGATTATAAAAATACTTACTGGACATTGAAACAGGCTTTACTTTTATACATAAAATGGAATGCCTGTTATTTCTCTCAGCATAGCCAGACACAGCCATACAGCCAGCGAAGAAGGTAATATGCCAAACAAAGATAAAGGCAACAGCAAAACCTAAAATTACATAAAAATAATTTTTTAAATATATGATTTCAATATTAATTTTAAAAATAACAAGATATAACCTTTATGACTACAACCATTAAAAATAAATGATTTAAAAAAATATAAAATTACAAAATATTTTAATTTATACTAATGTTATATACCATTCATGCCATTTACTTGCTGTATTGTTATAATATAGTAGTAAATTTCAACGAATAAATTATAGAGAAAACAAATTAATACTAGTTACTTTACATAAGTGCCCCTTAGGTAGTTGGAGGTTCCTTCAAACTACACCATTAACTCTCATTGGAAGCGTATCTATCAAGAATGCTACTTCGGAGTTTCCAGAGGAAGTTCTTAGATAACAGAAAAGGGAGCCACACAACCCCTGTTATGCCAATGTAGCTGAAAATAAAGGCCTGCAAACTAATACTTCAACGATGCGCCTGGGTAAGCACTGAAGAGTATAGACACAGAAGACATTTAGATAATTTAAGAGGTTACTTTAAAGGAAGAAAAGGCAGTGAAAGAACAACAAACAACTGGAATTAGCACGGAAGTTGTAGACTAGCAATGAAGCAAGGAAATTCTACCAGAAGATGAACAATGAAAGAAAGCCCTTATAACCCAGATTAAATGCATGTAGAGAAGAGGATGAGTCCTTGTTGAATGAGGAAAGTAGAATCCTGAAAAGACGGTTCCAATTCTTCCAGGAGCTCCTTTGCGAAGAACCCCACCTTGAAGAATCCTCACCTTGTCTATCTCGAATTGAAGATCTGCATCTTCATGATGAGGAAGAAATTATGACAGCCGTGTCCAAGCTTAAAAATGAAACCTGGTTATGACGGTCTTGCAGCTAAACTCTTTAAGCATGGAGGCATGGAAATGATCAAGACAATTCAGGACCTCCTAACTTCTATTTGGACGAAGGGAGGAATGCTATGGAGCTTGTGAAAAATTATAATTTTCTCTATAGACACATCATGTGGGGTCGAGAAGGTATTGCTTGGAGCGGTGGCATTGGATGTTGATTTCTGCTAATCGGGAAAGAAAATATTGAGTAAAATAAAGTAGAGTAAAGAGTATTACGAGTATAATAGTATAATATTGAGTACTTACTAGAATAGAGGCAGAAGATCTTGATGGAAGGGAAAGGACTAAGCATGCCGATCCAGAGTGAGACCATGTCAGTGACAGAAGTGATGGTGATAGAGACAGCAGCTTCGGACATGGTGTGGGCCAGCCTCTCAGGCACGGGATCCGTCACCGGAGTTCTTCTCCATGCAGCCAGCATCACGAATGTGTCATCAATTCCAATACCTGGGGAGGGAAGTCGATTTGTTAATGCTATCAACTAAGATTCAGGTGTAGTGAATTTTCATAAGTATTGGAGAAATATTTTTTGGCCTGCATAATTTAACAAAATCAAATAGGCCATGAAAATAATTATATCACCTTTTCAGCCAAAACCATGTTATCCAGAAATTATTTATTTATTTTTCTAATATGTTTAGTTAAATAAGAAATTTTTCATGTGATTTGGTTATTAATTTATTAATAATGTGGTTAATTCCATTGAGAGGGGATTAAAAGCCGTAATTGAAGCAAACTTGGGTTCAACAGAATATTGAACCAAATATTTACTTAGGGCCTTGTGGCTCCACTAAGGCATCGAACTCCTCTCTTATCCAAACATTACAATCCAAAAGCTCACGTAAAATCTTCGGTTCTCCTTAAATTTTACGAATAAAGTCATCTATAATGGCCTTAATGTCCCATTTGTTACTGATTTGGCCCAAACCCGATAACAATCCTTTCATGATAAACTTTATTCCCACTCAAACCCACTAGTTTCAAGCCTAGTATCGTCTTCAATTCCTGATAATCCTCCGAGGTGTCTGAAAAGAAGATACCTTTATCCCATGCCATTATATATTTTTCATTCTATTTCTTGATGAATTACGATGTGAGTTGTAAATTTCAACAAATAAATGAACAAAGAAAAAAAATTTACTGAGCAGTAGGCTGATGTATAGGTGAGAGGGTTGCATTAAGGGTGATCTTGGGGGGTGGGCTTTGAACAGTGGTCCAACTTCCCGTGGAGGGAAGTTTGCAAGTAGTGAATGGTGATTTCAACATAGAACTTACGGATTCACTATGCCTTATAAAATTAAAAATTGCACTAATAAGATTGTTTGTTGAAATCTCATTAGTGTTGGTTTAGACGGTTATACAGTATTACCAAGTGTTCTTGTTTGATTTTTATTTTAAAGTAATTTATCATAAAAAACGTATGTACGAAATGAAGCAATAGAATCTAAACTTTTTAATTCGTTATCTGATTCAGCTATGATTTGGAGGTGAAGAAATTTATATTTACTAATTAGCTTAGAGATTTGCGAATGTCCCAATTAGAAAGAGGTACCAAACGCATTACATAGTCATAAGGCATATGATTCTATGGCGTATTAATGACAGTCTTTAATTTGGTAACCGATTAATAACTTGATTTACCGGAGACAAATTGATATGGTTATTTTTAATTTGTTTTACTAAACAATAAATCTCATGTTGGAATGAATTGTATTTTTTATTCAACAGAAGTAATCTAGTTGAAGGTTTCTGGCGAAACGACAATTCCGTTAAAGAAAAGAGACAGACCCTAAAAGATAATGTGGAAAGTTATTTCGAGGAATTAATTGAGTACGAGAGCAGAGTAGGTATTATACAGAGTCAAATCAGGTAAATATTCTTTATTACATGTTTTCTTTTGTATTCCATTTCATAATCATAACTGCGTAACGTAGCTTTTCTCTGGGAATAATTTAGAACATATGTTTGTATAATACAATAACTTCTACAATATCCTTTTACTACGACAAGGAAATGTGTTTCCTAGATACGGCCTGGCTTCCACCATCTCGTATCCTTGACCACCCCATTACCGTCTTACGAGGGGGGTAATGGGACTGCAAATGTTGTTGAGGCCCAGGACACGTACTCGGACTACACTAGCAAAATTTCGAAAGTTGTGTGCTATGAATACACCTCTTCCTTGCATACAACATTAGGTCGTGTCCCTATTTGAAGTGCAATCCAATGGCTCATCCGCAATTGCGGGCATTGGAATATACAAATACATAAGAAATGTAACTTTTTTTATTTTATCTTATTACAAAAAAAAAAAAACTGAACCACTGCAATCTTTGAAGGGTCTTGGAAACAGTACGTGGAAGGGACTGTAGTGTTTCTAGGACAATGGTTGTGTAAGGAGGTTATTTGTCCGCAATCACACTCAACCACCACACATTTTCCTCCAATTAAGAGTTCCTACTTCATAGTGGCTGGGTGAGCCCCAGGAGGGTCTTCAGATCCCATTTTTTGTATACTACACAGATTAAGTAATTTATCTGTCACAGCCGGATTTGAACCGAGGACCTTCGGCACAGCATTCAGCATTCTACCATTGAGCTTGTAACCCGCTTTCCGATTATATATTTTACCATATTAAATGAATTGATTTCAGTTCCCTCATTTGTATGATTTATGTGATTATTTTTTGTAGATACTTATATTTGGCTTATTTACTGAATATTAGTTATAGCTTAATCAGTGGTGGGGAGATTAGGACAGCTTAACGAGGTTTGACCTAGACCGAAAACTAAACAAAACTATAATCATAAAACTTAAAATACCCGAAACTTAATGACCCTGCAATTTTTTTGCCATTATAGCATTATTGTGTTTACAATTAATTAAACAATCAAACCGTCAAATCATAATTTTAAAATTCTTTCAGGAATCGATGAAGTATTTACGATTAGCGGAAATAGAGAGATAACTTATCCCAAATAAATTAATTAAAATTGTATTTTCTGGTTATGCGATCGATGTTTCGCTTTGTTTTTAATTTAATTTATATACTCTCGTCATTCAAATTCAATTTCTAATTGTATTAAATATATCGCACTAGTATTTCTAAAGTGTCATATGTCAAAATCCAATTTTTGTACGAAGTGTCGTAATTACATTAGGAGTGCTGGCAGGCAAACACCGAATCTAGGTAGATACATCATTTGATGAGTGATAAAGAAATATTTACCCACTTCTTTCATGATCCTAACCCATCACCGAAAAAGTACCGACATTGGAGTTGTCACTTAATAAATACTAGTGCGATATATGTTTTGATTTTTATACAACATTTAATTTGCATCGTATAACGCTGCTTGAACTTCTTCCAAAACTTAATCAAACGGCCTTTTGTTTTTCAGATCGAATTTTGCGCCATCTTACTAATGCATGAAAGTAATTATAAGTTTGTTGTGATTATGTATAGGATACTCACTGCACATAAGAAGAGGAGATACCAAGTTGATCCCGATGAAGTCGATACCAAGGTACACCGCCAGGCCGAACCCTGCCAAGGTACCCATCGCCGCAGAAACGTTGCCAAGAACTCCAAGAAGAGGCTTGCTCCGCACCCAGTCCGACATCATGCAAGTCAGCGTAGAGAACACGGCCATGATGATGAAGGTGGACCCGAAGTAAGGTACGACCGACTGGGTGTTCCGTTCCAGCTCGATGTCCAGGGTACGGGAGGCGAACCTCGCAGTACTGATGTACTCGAATATCCCGGAGTCCTCCGCCTTACCGACGGCATCCAAGAATGCGTCTTCCCAAGCAGCTCCTCTGAAGGCAAAGGAAATGAATTGTTAAATATAATTGATTTCAACAAAATATTAGAAGGGTACCTTTCTAAATTAATTCCTTTATTGCTATTATTATTTTTTGTGTGTGTTTAAGGATATTACCATCTCACTAATCTAGGCTGCTAGTACATGTCAAAAAGTAAGTTTCACATCGACATCGTTGCAGCCCCGAAGGTGCTATGTTGGCGCCCAAACATTCACGAGTATCTTGGATGTCCAATTATACTAATTACTTAGCAAAAATTATGCTTACAAGTATATAATTTATAACATCTTAATTTTTCGGGCTTTCAATCACATCCTCCCTACTTTTCGATCGCGGGTTAATAGTCCGGCAGGTGAATTAAAAGGAAGTAAAAAATCCATGGTTATCCCGTCCTTCGGAAGAGACGTAGAAATGGGGGTCCCGAGCCAGTACTATGTTAGGTACTCGTTATAGGCCCATTATCATCCTATACTCATATATAATCCTATATTATACTACGTTATAATCCTAATTATACCTGGATAGCCAAAATTTTGGACTTCCGCAGTAGCCTCGCCCGATTAGCCATAGCAGCAAAAAAGTGACGTTAAAAACAAACAAACTACTTTCACACACTGCAAAGATTATCTTTTTGTGTGTTATTGTTTCTTTCAACTATAATGTCTTTCTGATTGATATAAACTTCCATTATATTTTTCATTCCATATATAGTTTTAGGTGAAGTAAGATTGGAGTGTTTGTGAATGCTGGTTTTTCCAATTCTCAAGAGCGCTTCATAGTGGTTCTGCAATGAACCGGAATCCTCCATAGCAGAATACATTTGAGGGTTCTTTCCTCGCCGGTTCTTCCACTCTTTAGAACTCTCCCGGCCGATATCCGTCATGAGTCTTCCTTATCCACATTCAAATCCAAGGTTTTCCTACATCTCCTAAATTACCTAACCTATGCTCTTTAATTAGTAATAATTAATAGCTCACATTTAGCAGATTTGTTTGATGAATTACTATAAATATTTTTTATTCATATTGATATTAATTTTAATATTGTTAGGTGCTTTTATTTATTTATTATTTTTCTCTCAGATTACTTCTTTTATTGTAAATTTGTAAGCAATTTTTCTTTATTATTATTTTCTTTTTATTCCCTACTAGAACATACATTTTATTTTATATGTATTTTCAAGTTATTATGTAAATATTGTATTATTCTAATAATGTAGCACTTTGGCCTACATCTTTATTAAATGTTGTACAAATCTGTAATTCTCAAAGGACCTGGACCCAGATTAAATTTATTTTTATATTTTTTCTATAATAGTACTGTTAAAATAATCGTATTTAAGTACTACTGGAGCCCAAGATGACATTGGATGAAAGAGCATTACTGTTCTACCCTTGCCTAGAAGGGAGCACGTAGCATCAAGAACAGAAGAGGATAGCGTGTCATCTCCTCGTTGCACAATGCTTTTGACTGTTCATCGATAATCAATGACGATGATGCGGAATTAATCAGGCTTTGATGGCGAGAACAATGGAACAGATAACATCTTCTTCAGCTTTCTAATATACGCCAATCGCCTCCTTACATTGGAAAATAGAAGCCAAAGCTCACTTTAAGTTCGTGGAAGAGGGTCTGTAGTTGTTTTCAAAGGACGATTTTATTGATTTTATTACTTCAACAGTCATTCATTTGAAAAAAAAGGATAAACGTCACCACATTTCCCATTTATAATTCGTTATTTGTTTAGTTCATCCTTTTATGAAACTATTTGTAAAAATATAATGAATGTCCCCCTGCTCCTGCTACATCTAACTATTAGCATTGTTAAATAAACAATTTTAACCGTATCGTGCCAGTATAACATTACAGTACCATAACACCTCTCTATGTAATACAATATGTAATATCCTAATAATGAATAATACTTTATATAATATTCATTATCTTATCACATATGTTATATGATACCCTCTCATTTAATATTTTCTCTCTTCTTTTTTTTACGTAAAAGATCATGCACGTTGATGACAACTCCGTTTGGGTAAATTCTTATTGGGATGACATAAATTGTTTTGGGATAACATACAAAATAAATATAATAAAAAAATAAAACAGAAACTTATACTAAGAAGAATTTACGGCCCAAAGAAGACGCAGGAAGGCTGTAGGTTGAGGACCTAATAAGGAAATATACAAAGAAGTAAATGATTTGGAAACGGACATAAGAATAAGAAGATTAAGGTTCTACGAACCTATGGTGAGGATGCACCCAAAGAGATTAAATTGAGAAATCTTCTTTAAAATGAGAGGATAAGAGAGTGCTGGCGGTACATCAAACAGATGAAGGAAGAAACTGAGAGACTGAAAATAACAGACCAAGAGTGATTCGATCGGGATGACTGAGGGAAAAGACTAAAAGAAATTAAGGTCCTAGTGGGATAGAGAGATGCGAGAAAAGGAATAGCGTGGACCGAGGAAAGAAAGAAAGAACAATCGGAAAGAATGGGGAAAAGGTTAGAAGAAAGAAGGAAGGAGAGAAGGGGTACGAAAAGAAGTGAAAATAATGATATTAGCGTGGTCTCTAAGGCCGTTCCGTGAAAAAAACACACACAAAAAAAAAAAACAGAAACTTGAAATACAGTGAATAGTTATATGGATGAGGATTTTAAGCTCGATTGTTATCAACTTATCAAATAATAAGCCTTTCATTACTATTATTATTGTAAGTGTTTTGAAGACCACAGAAAAGAGCCGTTAGTTCGGGAAATTCAATATAAATAATAAGCAAAAGCAGAATTAATTAAATAAATAAATGAAAAGAAAAGGTATTATAATTAAGTATTAGACTAAAAAGTACTCGTACTGGGGTCTTGTTATCTGTACTTCATAGTGAAATAGTATACAATTTTAACTATAGTATAAAAAAAGATGTGATATTTACTCCCTTCAGAAGAAAAGATTTCGAGGAAATAAAAATGAAGTACTTTATAATAGTCACTTTTATTAATAAGAATAACTTTTAACAAATCAGAACCAACCTCCCGTGTCACGACCGTATTCTTTTCGAATGAAACGAACGTGTTGTCTATAACAAAACAACTATCTTACAACATGAAAATATCTAATGTGGACATCATACTACGGCTTCCAGGTACGGCTATTAATAAATAAAACACCTGAATCAAATAAAATACTTTTAAACGTATCTAACACTTTTTTTATAAATTTTAATAACATATTAGAAAGTACAACAATAGATGGTTAGGTATTATAAAATTATAAGTAGCATAATATTAATATATTTTATGAAAAATCTTTTAATTTTACTGATATAAAAAACTTAACTTGGGTTTGAAAAATAGATAAGGCTTAAAAATAGATCTTGTAAAATTGTCAAGTCAAGGGCGGATCCAGGATTTTTTTCTGGGGGGAAGGGCACAATGGGCAGACAGGAAAAAAAATCAACAATAACTTACAAATTAACTTATAATATCTATAGAAAGATTTCAAAGGTTAGTTAGTTAGTTGTTTATTTAACGTCACTTTATGGTGCTAAGATTGAAAAAAAAGATTTCAACTATAATGTCATTTTCCTATTATTATGTACTATAATGCATTCTCCAAAGTACACAAAAAACTGTCTGGGGGGGGGGGCACTTGCTCCCGTGCCCCCCCCCTGTATCCGCCCTTGTGTAAAGTATGTAATGTAAGATTCACCTCTGACATGCGAAATGGTATATCCAGCGCCTGACTACATTGCGAAAAACGCTACGAGAGTTGCATAAATATTTCCAAATATTTAAAACAATTTAAAGAATAAGTTTATTTAATGATAAATTCTCATACGTTAATAAAACTGTAAGAGTATTGTTAATAAACTTTATACTTTTTAATAGCCACTAATTTAAGAGAAATTTAGGCACTTCCCTCTTTTGAATAATGTTAAATATTTAAATTTACAAAATAACCGCACCCTTATATTTTTAGCTGGATACACCCTTGAACTTTACAATCTTGGTTAATGAATTCTAAGTTATTATATTCTAAAGTAATTATTTTAAAATATTCTTAAATAAGTTGTTGTCAGAACCTGGCGTTAAAAAAATATGCGTAGGTGTCTACCAAGAAACAATTTGGAGTCTTAAACACAAGAGAGAAGCCTTAAATCGAATTGTAAAAAGATTTATTTTATTTTATCGAATTCCTGTCTATTTTATTTTAGAAAGGAGTTTCTTAAAAAAAAAAAAAAAATATGACAGGACTAGTTATTTCTGTTGAAAATAAGTTTTAAGTTAAATTGATTCAAGTTTTATACTGAAAGATATGAATTTTCAAGAAAACAATGATTTTTGAAGGTAACTATTATATAGATAAATGGGATTGTATGAGCAAGTAATAGAGGTCTTATTGTCATGCCGTCTGAATTTTAGGGTTCTCAGAAATTTGACATTTCGTGTTGGATTTAGTGGATTTCAGCATAACGATAGCTATGTTAAAACTCACTGAAATATCTCGAAAAATTATACCTTTTTATCTCTGTTTCTGCTTTAACATTTTTCCTGAACGCAGTTAGATTTTGATTTTGGCCCAAAATCGTCAAATGACTTGCGGGGGTTCAGCATAATAGGGAAATTTCTTCGGCTTGTTTAACTTGTTTACATAGGGCATCTCAGAGAAAACTTTAACGGAAAAAAAAATTAAAAAGATGGATTTAATCGTTTATATTTTGTATCTTACCTGCTATCCTGGTACTTGGAATCTGCGTTGACGAAGTAGGCCAGCTGTAGCGAGGGAACCTTCTCGATGATACCATCCTCCGATACGACCGGTCCTCCGAAGTAGACCGGGAATATGTGAGCGTCCCAAGTGACGGGGTTGATCATGATAGGGAAAGTGAGGTTTAGTGCACCCGTCACCACGTCTTCCATGATCTTGTCCAGGTTGAGGATGTCGTTGTCGAAGCACTCGCCCTCCCAGCGGGCGCAGATCTCCCTATAGGTGAATACTTCTTGGCCCTCCCCGAAGGTGATGGATGCGTTTCTGATGATGTCGTCCAGGATGCGTAGCTCTCGCCACACTTCGACTGACAGGAGGTCATCTCCTTCTTTCGGTAAAATGATGACTCGCCCAAATCGACCTGAAAAGAATAGACGAAGTGTTTTAAACATGTGAAGGCAATGTAATACATAAGGAAGAGTACGAGCAAGAATTGATTTGAGAAAATTAAAGTCCTCATCAGACATGAGTATATTGTAAACCAAATAAACATGAATTTTATAAATTTATATATAAAATCATTAAATACTCTTTATATTTTTGGTTGTTATAATCGCAGAATTTGTAGGTATTAAAAAAAAAATTCATATTAATCTTGTAATTGTAGTCCTTTCGAATCATAGTGTTGAGTGCTTTTTGTATTTATAAATTCTATATCCACCGCTTTTTTCTTTTGAGCTTTTGCTTGTCTATTTAACGAGTTTTTTTTTTCTTTTATCCTTAACTTTTTTGCGGATCAGCGGTAAGCATACTAGGTTAATTAGTAAATAGTATTGTATATAATTTTGTTTATTTTTAAATTAATTATTTCTGAATAATTTTTATTTGGTGCTTTGGTGTTAAGGCGTTGTTTATGTTACATTACATTGATGAAGTAATTCAAGGTAGTTTCTTTGGACTTTTGTTTTTTACGTTCTTTATTTGGACCTTAGACTTAAAACCTACAAACCTGGACACATTATATTAGTATTTGTGGTTTAAAAGTTTTACGAGATCATGTGAAATAGAAAAAAAGTGTGTGTCAGCTCCGACGCACGACTGGAGTTTATTCCTTAAGAGCTAGTATTGTTTAGATTATGTAAAAAGAGGGTAAATGAAAGCATCTTAAAAAATAATCAAAGCATATATAAACATTTATTTATAATATTCTCTTCATTCCAATGTAATATATATCATCAACTATTTCACATAATAATAATTGTTAATATTTTAATATAAATCATTCTTGGGAAGATTTGTTTATTCTACCATGAATATTTAACATGATTTTGAACAGTAGTTAGTCCGTGAATAGTATTATCATCATTATTAGATACTGTGATAACAGGTTTATGGTAAGTAAAATACAATATGCGTCCGTCCGGAGTTACATGGGTTATGAATCGTGAAAACATTGCACCAATAGTTGTACCATATCTAGTCATCTCGAGTAATCCGGCAGAAATAAAGTCTAAATATAGCCTTTAATTAAGTCCATTTTTCAAGAATTGTACTAAGTGTAAACTTTCATCTTTACTTAGTGAAAATTAAATTTACTTTTCACTATTAAAATTTTACTTAGTGACGTTAAGTGAATAATAAAATATCCACTGTGTGAAAGAACCAACTGTAAATGATTACATACTAATACTGGTTTCGCTGTAAGTAAGTATTTTTCAATTTTACAATACACTGTTACCATAGGTACACGTATCTCTTTCCGATTAGTCCCGGAATTTAACTTTTAATTTCTATCTATTATGTAAAACAAATAATACAATATTATCGAGAAAGGAACGTAAAGCACCACATTTAGCTAAAATTCGATTTTATTCCTCATAAAATTTTCACACCGCGGGCTAAATATGACAATCCTTTCTTAAGGAGTAAACGTCAAAAAAAAAACAACGATTTTTTTAAAACAAATATTTATGGAAACAATATTTTATATTTTAGCTATAGAATTAATTTTTAAGAAATACATTGAGATATCACACTAAGCATCCAACCGCCAAATGTAGAAACTTTCTTTCGAACCAATGAACACACCGAAACAGATGCGATTTGCTACAAACTTAGCATTTATAGCTTCGTCAGCCTGTATTTCTACTGCAACCCTGTCACATAGCTAATTTTAAATAAAGTTGCTAAATCAGAAAACCTGCAATTTGCAATGAAACAACTTCATGAAAGTGCGAAAAGTTTCAGATTAAAATGTCACTTGGGTGTTAAGAATTCTGATACATTTTACCTGTTCAAGATGAATATTCGCATACAACTAGAATATAAAATATAAATATATCTATTCCAATCTGATGGTGGAATAGTTCCTTAATTTTTTTAAATATCAATAAGCTTTTTTATTTATTTAAATTCTTAAATGGTAAACACTTAGTCTAATTTAAATCGCAGATATGCAAACAAAGAATTAAGATTTAGAGAAGTTAAATAAATTAAAATGGATATCAACTTGAAATATTAGTTCACCTAGAACACGCCTACAGACCTGCTGTAAATTCAAGAAATATTTTAAAAAAAACTACGACCCATGAAGAGCCTTGGATTCAGTACGTGGTAGAGACTGAACTTTTTCCCCAGCTATTAATAGATCACATTATTTATCTCCATCCTTAGGCACAGCAACTCAACCACTGACATTGGTTTTGGTATAGTAACAAAAATAGTAACGGAAATTCTGCATTGTGGGCTGATGTTTGGTCCTATATTTTAGGTCAACAGAGCAGGGAATCATTCTTATGTACAACTCCAGAATATTACAACCATAGATGCGTGGCACTGCACTAAAGCTATAGTGGAATGCCATCCCGCTTCCTGTGGTAAATATTAAAAAAATAAATGTAATATGCGTTCATTGATTCACTGTTTCAGAATAACAGTTCATGAACAATAATTTTAGTTTTTTTATTCTATTTTATTAATTGTGATATATTTTTTAATTAATTATAGTGTATTATCCTTATTTTGGAAAGGAAAATGACTTCTATCTCGGTTTTATTGCTACTAAATAAGAATACTCTACCTGGCCTGGTTATCCTGGTGGGGTTGAACCTGGCGGAGTAGTTCATCTTGAAGAACGACTCGACGACGGCTCTCTCGTACTTGCCCTCCCCGTTCTCGGGCGAGAAGAGGTACTCCGGGTCGATCATGTAGTGGACCCTCTGGTAGCCGGTGATGCAGAGGAGGGTGAGGAGGACCGGGATGACGATGAAGTAGCCTGGGGTGTGACCTACCGCAAGGCCAAGTTTGTAGAACCAGCTCCCCAGCAGCGAGTCTAGTCGGCAGCGCATCTCTGCAACAAGATGTCATGATTAAAATACAAGTTCAGTGCAACACAATTAAATATAAAACTATGGATATTTATGACTAGGTTAAAAAGTTTTATATATGAAACTGTTTAGAACGCATGCATATTTAAATAAACCTATGAAGTGTTACTGAACAGTTAGAGTAAGGGTTTCCCAGGGTCTGTGCCTGGAATCCTTGTCTCCTTGACATGGCACAGTTGTAGGCAATACAGGAAATAGTCGAGATGCCGTCAATAACTTCACATATGAACATTCAGATGTAAGCACTCTCGTGTAATAAGTAATTTGTAAGTAGAAATGTATTTTTAAAACCACCTTTATCATGCAATAAAAGTAAAGTTATATTATCGGATGTAAAATGATGTTCATTCATTAAAACAACTGCCGATCAACCAAGCCCCAAAGTTACACTTTTGGAAAATAAAGGGATATATATTGTAATCAATAATTATTTAAATATCACTGTAACTCAGTATTTAAATATATAAGCTTAACATCTTAAGCTGGATCTTAACATTCCCTGAGATTATTGTTTGGGCAAGTGAAGACAACATAGCAAAAGAGTTAGTAATAATGTGCAGTACTGCAGTAGAGAGAATTGTATATTTAAAAAAATTAAAATTATTTTCTTTGAAATAAAAATAAAACTAAGCCCAACCCGTTGAAGATAATTACTTCACTTGTTGATTAGGATTCGACAAAAGTTGTTATGTATTTTTTGTCACTTAATGTTCTATTATTTGAATGGTTTTTCATCACCAGAAAAAAATAATTCATTCATTAAAGTGGCATAGGAAATTTGGCTACTTTGATAAATAAAGTCATGATTCGTCAGCTTTTAATTTATAATATAAAAAAGACATTTAAAGGTTTTCTGGTTTAATTCATATATTTTAATCTATACAAAAAAATTGTTTCGTGCCTTAAAGACTAAAGTGGAGCTAACCTGTAGCTTTTTTTTTTAAATCGATACTTAAAAAAATCATAAAAACAATAGAAGGGACGATACAGCTTATAACAAATTTTATTTCTCAGCGAACCGATGCTAAAATCCATTCTTTCTGCATCTTTGTGGCGACTTTTAGGAGGCAAAAATAAGAAAAAAGTTTTATTTACAATAGATTATGGTTTGTATATATTTCAACTTCCAGTCTCTGTATACCTAGCCTCAAAAGTCGCTTTATCAAACAGTGCTAAATAAATACTTGGATAAGTATGACACTTGTCAATTATTTATTAGAATGTGGAAATCTGTGTTATGTAAGGGAAGAAAGACGTATATAAGGGCTGCAATATTATTTTTTGGTCCTTAAAGATTAATTATTTAGAATTTGGAACTGTCATAATCTTTTCGGTTTGAATTGACTGGAGAAATGGACGCTACTAGAAAGAAAAATTAGAACTCCTGGCGTGTTTTCATATCCTATAAAATTTAAATAATTACATAAATGTTACGCCTGCATGATTCGTGATATAATCCGTAATTAATAACATGGAATAGGATATCTGGGCCTGATCGATCTGGATCTATGAGGCAGTGGGGGAAGGTTAGGAGTTGCGCAATACTTCCGGACGGACAAGATCTGGGGATGAAAAAAATGCGGGTGAAAGAGCCCTTTCTAACGACGAAGCCGATACAGGCAATCATTATTTAACAATGTCATAAAGAACAATTAGAAATTAACTGTTGACGTAAGTGTTAATTTTAGTTCATTTTTTTATTTGGGTCCACACAGTTCTGCCACTTTCCTTTTTTGTTTTTATCCAATATTTAGCAATGTTCGTCGCACTCCATAGTTCTAACCACGGTTATATAATCTATTTCTAAATTTTGGATTATTAGGCATGCGTCGACAAAAAAAAAAAGCTGTTTACAAATAATAATAGGCTTACTCTGACAATAATAATGGTAGTAACTTTTTATTATATATGTTAACCATTTTGTTTTTTTTGGAACATTACAAAAAAAGTTCATTTCAAAGATATGGCGAAATTAAAAATTTTCCTATGCTGGACCACATTTGATTGACGTTGAAAAAGTGTCAGTTGAACCTGTACCTCTCCAACCCACGAAGGGTTTGGGGTTCAGTACGAGGTAGAGGAGGTAATGTGCTTGGACAAGGGTTGTGAAGGGAGATGATTAGTCCTACGTCACGCTCAACCACCAGATTCCCCCTACTTTAAAAGGGATGGTTGAGCCACAGGAGGATCGCATAACCTAAAGGTTCCAATCCCGTTATTGGCGGTTTGTAAGTTACTCTCTTAGTCATGAAATTATGACATTTTGTAATTTAGTGGATATGAGAATAAAATCAATCGTATTTAAACAAATATCAATGATTGAAAAACGTAATAGTTACAAGATACCATTATAACACACTACCTATCCATCTCCGGACTGTCTAATAAAAACAAGCAAGTATGCATTTTGATTCTTTGAACTCAGTTCTGGTTTGGAAAAAAACAACTCTTTTTTTTCTACACAGATAGAGCCAAACAAACACCAAAATATACGTAGATATAATAATACCAAAACATAACAATAACATAAATGGTCTCGGCTAAGCATGAAGGAGCGGTAGTAGCGGCCTATGCGGACGACAAAGGGATTTACGCTTCAAGTGCCAACGCCCGGCATCCCCTCAAAAAGGCAAAAAAGGCGTCGGTGAAGATTATTGATAATTTAAAGCTGAATGGCATCAGCGTGAAACCCTAAGACGGACACCATTGTGATGTCATTTCAGGAAGGTAAAAAGCGCCTACCGACGACCTTCACAATTGAAGATGAAGATCGTCGTGCATCTAATTCTATCCTCTACCTTGGCCTCACTCTTGATAGGCATTTCACCTTCTCGAGTCACGTCAGGGGGAGGCTGACTCTGTCCCGACAGAAGTCCAATAGGCTCTACCACCTGCTCACTTCGTCCCAACTTTCGTTATGTTTTAAATGCCAAATTTATAAATCAATCATTAGACCAACGCTGCTCCATGGTGCGTCGTTCCTTAAACACGTTTATAAAACAAACTTAAAAAGTCTACAGCAGTTTCAGAACTCCATCCTTAGGCGTTTAGTTAAAGGCACGTAGCTCCTAAGGGCGCGTAATACTACAACCTATGAGGAGCTGAAACTCCCGTCTATTCCGGACTACATTAGCCGGACACACATCAAATTTGTTGATGGGCTGATGGCGTATAGTAACCCACTCTTTACTGTGGGTCTTCGTTTCAGAGACATAGTTCCCCCTCCCAGACTTGGGAGGGGGCAAGGCAGTGTCCCCTCGGTCGACGTGCCCTCGTTGGCCTAGGGATGGGGTGAGGACTCCCTTGTCCTAACCTTTCTTCCTTCCCCCCCCCCTTTCTTCTTTCCTATCACCTAATCCCTTAAAGCGGCCTTTCCCTGCTTTGTATGTATAGAGTCAGCGGCCTTGTCCCGGTTTAGAGAACCCGCCTTCAGCTATATATATTTATAATTAATTTTATTTTAGTTGTTACTAATTTTTATTATATATATTTATATATGCTATTGATTAAACGGAGATTTAAAAAAACAAAAAACATAAATAAATAAGGAAGTACATTAAAAAAACTTAAACAATTGAATGAACGCTACATAAGAATGAATTCGATCATAAACTTAATAATTAACCAAAAATTTATTCTATTCAATAATATATTCAGCGCTATTACACTCTTGATTGGAGTGTACAGTGGTTTTGGAATATTGTCGTGAGCCTGATAAACCACTTAGCGCGATCCCAAACTTTGAGATGGAAAAAAAACATATTGACACTTTTGGGTATTATAATTTTATAACAATACTCTAAACTACCATTTGTATTATATCGTTGATGCTACAATTCATGATTATTTATTTTTGCACAATTACTATTATGATGCTGAGATAATTATTTAGTTTTTTTGAATATATCTTTTTTTATTTATGAAATAATATGATCCTCACAGTAATACTAGTTGACCATATATATATATATATATATATATATATATATATATATATATATATATATATATATATATATATATATATATATATATGTGGGGAAGAAAATGGTTCGGATGGAGGTCAGAGAAATTATTTCTTAAATTGGATAAAACTATCAATTCAAGAGCCAATAAATAGTTCAACCCTATTAAAAAAAATATTCCCCTGACCTCCAAGAACCTGCAATTTCATGCTCAACGAACTAAATTCTAATTCGTAAGTTATAGCTAATTTTCTCTTGCCAGAAAGAGCGCTTATTGAAGTAGGAACCATAGTTTGAGCACTCTTCTTATTAAATCATGAATAAATGTGAGTATGTGAAGTAATTCAGGAAATAAACAATAACTTGAAGATTTGAGTTATACAAAAAGATTTGGTTCTGACAAATTTTATATAAATTCCCACTGAAGGATGAACAACGTATTAAGGTATCCGAAAATAAGGTGTTGCGTAGAATATTCGGTCCAAAAAAGGATGAGACCACAGGAGAATTTAGGAGATTACACAACGCGGAATTAAGAAGCATGCACCCGGTTAATATTATTCAAGTGATAGCGTCACGAAGATTAAGGTGGGCACGCAAAGTTGCTGGGCTTAATAACGAAAAAATTCCTAAAAAGTTATTAAGCGCTGTGTCGACAGGGAAGTGTCTGAGGGGTAGACCGAGGCGTAGGTGGGAGGATTGCGTTAAGAGTGACATAGTGGATTTGGGTAGTGGACGGAAATGTGTAAGCAGAGTTTGGTAGCATCGGCATCGCGCCTTTGGGTACACTAACCCTTATAATTACTATTAATATTATTATTATAAAATCACCCCGGGTAAAAAATTCTTTATTTATGACTGCCAAATATTAATTATTTAATGAATAACTTAATATTTAAGATATAAGTGATATTATTTAATATTGATTCTTTCATTTCCTAAACTATTTGATAAGTTTCCGCTAGCTGCTTATAAATTGTTAAAACGTAACTAATGTTTAACATAAATAACAGCCTGTCATTAAATATTGATGACCCACGATAAATCTTTACGGCTGCCCCTAAATACCTGATTGGATAAGTTATCAGTTGCTTGTTTGTTTTTGTTTCTTCACGTTATGTGACTAGAGTGTTTCCTAATGTTCCAGTCTGGGCGAAAGACCTCATCTACCATCCTAAAAGTTCTTAGACTCTATCTTGGTATGTTCTTTTAAAGAATATGACCCAGGTTCATTGAACTAAGAGATAAGTAGAACATGGTTGATATATGATACACATTTATATAACTGGTTACACATTCAAACACAAAATATCAGTAAGTTCAATGAAACGATAGACAAAGGAAATATACACAATAAACAATTACATAAAATTTTACGTATCAGTTCCGCAGATTGTCGCTTCTAGTCAAGTCACAACAAATTTTACCTTTTTATTAGTTTCCTCTGTAATGTTTCCGAAAATAAAAATTATCGTTAGTTCTAGTACGAAAAAAAGGGTGTAATTATTGTAAATGTGTGTTTCATTAATCATTTCATCAAGAAATGAACGTTTAAACAAACTTTTCGAAGTTTATAGATGATTATATAACCTAAATAATATGTGTAAGTTGGTTCTTTAATCTATATGATGTATGTTATAAGCTTATTTTTATTTTCTAGAATATTAAGTTATAACATTATATTAAGAAAAGTTATAACATGTCACATGTTTGCGACAGAAGTTCCACAGGTTGTCGCTTCGAGTTGAGTAACAAATTATAAATTTTCATTTGTTTCCTTTTTAGTATTCTCCAAAATAGAAATAATCGTGAGCTTTAGTATGGACAAAAATACTGTAATTATGGGAAAAGTGTATATTTCGGAAATCATTTCGTCAAGAAATGAAAGTTTCAGCAAATATATATCAGTTATAATTCGAAATGTTAGATGAAACGTTTATTTATTGATGAAATGATTATCGAAATAACCATTTCCCATACCTAAACTTTTTTTATAAATATTAAAACTCAATATTATTTGTATTTTTGAGGATATTTAACAAAGAAAACAAATGAAAAGAAAAAACATGTTTGACTAAACTCGACAGCCTGCAGAACTGATACCGTTATATTTAAAGCAAATATGATTAGATACGTTTTTTGCCAATATTTATTTAATAATTAAGCCAGTGTTTAGTGCTTAAAATCCCTATTAAAAACAAAAGAAAGTATTTAAACAACATGTTTAAATCAGAATTTTACCGTATATTCTGACTAGATAATATCAAGAATCTTCATTTATACACCCAATCCCCAAAACAAAGCCTTCAAACAAACAAAACTAAGTCTCCAAAATAATGGAACAAATACAACCAGTCGAGGATGTCCTTTGCCTTAGTAGTTTGTGGATCGTCTTGGAGCAAGGTTTCTGACTCTTTATGATGAGTCGGTGTGGCTGTTGGTGTGAGATGTGGTGAGCTTGTGGTGTCCTAATGATGCGAGAATTGGCCAAACGTTGTCCTTATTCCATTATTATGGAGACTTAAGTTTTTGTTTTGGGTATTTTTCTTTTGCATCCTATTTATAATTTATGTCTCCATAAATTATAAATATGGAGTATTGAAATTTATAAAATTAAGAGATATCGACCCCTCCGTATCGGAGTGAAAATGCGTAACAAATAATTATCCGTATTGGCTAAGAAAAAATCTATTGTAACCATCAGTAGAGCTGATGAATAGTGATTGTTCGTTGCCAATAGTGAGGACACACGGCACGCCAATCGCCTAGTTGATAACCTCAGACTTCTTCATCAGCGGACTCTGTCAAAGGAGATTTCTTAATACCAACCTAATGTAAGGCGAATATATTATTAGCGTAAAGTCAGTTACCATAGGCATTGCTGTCTGTACCAAATGTTTTACATTAAAACCTATACCAGTACAACCCATTAAGTTTCTTGGGTTCAGTACGATTTAGTGACTATACTGTTTCTTGGACAATGGTTGTGGAGAGAAGTGTTTTGTCTAGATCACGTTCAACCGCCAGATTTTTACCCCTATTTTGGGTACCTACATAGAGGATGGGTGAGCCCCAGAAGGGTCACAAAGCATCCATCCCTGGCTGTTAACAGATTAAATAAAATCTACCACAGCCGAATTTGAACCCGGTATCCTCAGTACTGCAGTTCAGCATTCAACCACTGAGATACTCCGCCCCTCATTGGTTTAATCACTTTATCTAAGTGTTTTACATAAAGTGTATAAAAAAATATACATTAATTATCATGAAAATAAAATTATAGTTTTGAATTTTGTAATACATTAAAACAAATCTTTTAATTATAGCACCAAGAGTATTGATTGTAAAATTTGCGATGTTAGTGAGGACTATCTCTCTATTCGTTTAACCTTTATGCTGCTATGGCTAACCGGACGATGCTACAATGGGAGTCCTAAATTTTTCTATCCATGCTTATTAGGATAGGAATTTTTAACGAGTACTGACATCGTATAGGGTCGTGACCCTCATTTTACGTCCATCCCGAAGGACAGCATATCCAAGGATTTTTTACCCCCTTGTTAAAAAATCCTAGGGCCACGAATCCGCGACCTTGGTCATAGTAGGTTGTTATGCTGACCACTTCACCCCATGTCTCTCCTTAAGTGTGTAATCGGATATGGGTGTAAGGTGATAGTACAACTGAACATTGGAAGTACATTAAATTTGTGAGGACTGTGTAGTGTAATAAAAACAAAATTTTACTTAATATTTATTCTTCTTCAAAAAAATGGAGGAGTAAACCCACAATCGCTTAGTTTTAGATAAACACCAGAACAAGGGAAACCGACAAAACGATCGAAGGAAGAAAAGAAAAATTAAGAACATGTGACCTACATACTCACCAATAATCGATTGTAAATCTGAGGTAAATAAAGAACGCAATCGTTCACCTGTAATCTGATATTATTGTATTTTAATAAAGTTTTGTTTCGCAGAAATACATTAATTATTTCCATTCATGGATTCACCTAATACAGTCCACTCATTTACAAACGAAAAACTATATTTTTCTATTCGAAACTTAACTTAAAATATATGCCTCGAAGGATGAGTTCGGTCGTGTCTATCGAAATATTGAGATAACATAATTAAAAATAACTACTGGTACAAATAAACATTTTGATTGCGAGAGAATGAGAAAGTATATTATGTGTATTAACTTTAACATTAGGAAAACAATTTATATTAATTTAAGAGTGATTGGAATATCCAATTTGATAATTAGTTAAGACAGTTGGATTCACCATTCTTGTAATAATTCTTCAGCTTTAAAGACCATCGTCTCTATTTAAGCTTTCCTAACTAATTAATTTATAAAGTAATTAGTTTATACCTTTAGAAACAAATATATACATATTATTTGGAGTGAATATGATGGGATTATAGTTCTTAAAATACTTCATATCTTGGACTTCCAGATGCAATTGACAGAAGTAAGATGGTCGATCATGGCCATAGATCTAGACTCCTAATACTCTATACTGTTCGCTATCTTTTATATACAGTTAGCAAGAAGACAACAATAACAACGGTCGGCCTTAGGCCAATCAACGGGCACATCTCGATTTCGATAAGGATATATTTCATTCGAGAGCTTATGGCGGCATTAGTAGTTAAACTTTATGGCGACGCCATTAAACTTTATATTAAGTGCAATACTCGGAGTAAGTTGATCAAATCAAAATGGCGTTCGCGATAAAACAGGTAATATTAATAACCACTCCAGGCCTAGTATGGTAGAAGATATTCAATATAAAAGCTGCGCAGGATCGATCCTGGTGGCTAAGAAAATTCAAACATTATTTTCTACAGATCCACCTTGCTACTGTGAGCTGATTTAAATATTTAAATTACAATTCCATTTGAAAAGAACAGCTGTTAGGCCTGGAATTGTGAAGTTGGTTAAGTTTTTTTAAAGTTTTTGAATTCATGTATTTTTGATGAGTGTTATAGTGAATTATGGTTTCTTAAAGTGACTTATAGTAAAATTTAGTGAAAAAGGACACTTTTCTGATGAAAGACGATGAAGCCGTTATTTATACTCTTCCAAATTAACAAAAAAAGGATGAATTGCAAAGATTCAAAAGTGAAAACATTATTTAAAAAAATCTAACCTTCCAAAACCACGTGGTAATTTAAATGATTATATTAATTCTGAAAATGTTGAAATAACAGCTGATCGATTTTCTCAATCTATACCACAACCAGTAACTCACCCTACTACTCATAATTCTACGAATATGACTACTCAAAACAATGTTCCTGTTAGTAAAATGTTTGCACCACAATCTGACGAAATGAAAGAAGAACGCGTCACACCACCAGTTATCCATTTACCACCGCCAATAAGAATAAAGAAAATCAACAACTTTCAAAACTTATGCACAGACTTTTAGGTGAGAATAATTTTGAATGTTTTCCCAATAAAGAAGTGATAACATTAAAAACCAGTGATGCATATAGAACCTGCATAAAATATTTAGAGTTGAAAAACTTTTCTTTTCACACATTTTAACCTAAAGAAGAAAAAGCCTATCGATTCGTCATGAGAAATCTTCATTATTCCACACCTCATGATATGATTAAATATGATCTTGAGAGAAACGGATTCACTGTTCGCCTTAACAATAATTGAATACACCCAAGGTCGAAAAAACCCCTCCCAACCTTCTTTGTGATATTGAGCCAGCTCCAAACAATGATGAAGTCTTCAATATAACACATTTGGCTGACACTAAAGTTAAAATTGAGGAAGCTCTTAAAAGAAGGAACATTGTCCAATGTATGAGGTGCCTATGAATATGGAAATACCTAAAGATTCTGCCGACACCAGACGTGTGGGCAAGATCATCCTAGTTGCAGATGCCAGAAAGCACGCGAAGAGCCGCCTACCTGTGCGCAATGCGGCGAAGATCATCCAGCGAATTATAGAGGATGCACAGTTCACCTCGAACTTCAAAGAAGATGACTCCACGACCGAAGAGAGGTAACTTCACGTCGTGATTTAACAGATCCCTGCCCCTAGGGACGGACCGTGACAGACTTACTAACCCAACTGCTACCCTGCAACAGCCTCAGGCTACATTTACTAACACAATATTTGAGTCACACAACGTCTCAATACCGAACACCTCAACACACAACGCGCCAATACACAACCCCTCAGTACACAACGCCCCAGTATAGAACTCATCAAAATACAACAACTTAAGTTATGAGTATAACACCTCATCCTTCAATATCACTAGACTGGGGACGTGCGGTTGAGCTGGTCTAGGACTGCTGCAAGCGTAAGCTGCGCCGCGAAGGAATGAAATAAAAAACAAAAAACATCTTGACAAATGTTTAACTTGAAATTCCCTTGCTAGACTATAACGAAAGAAACTGCTCGCCAACAGGCTACATCAACACTTATTAGACAAACGCTCTAAGCTCCCAATTACAAAAGTCTCATATTAATGACAACTGTAAGACACATTTGGACTTACAATTTAAAATCTTTCATAAAATCCTCAATGCTTCTTTCTTTGTTACGAAACAGCCATCCATAATGCCTTAATGCTTTCATGACAAACTTCGTCCCACTCACTGGTTTTAAATCTAGCTATTTCTTCAATTCCTGAAAATCCTATTTTATTCTTATACTACCAGTTGATAGTTTTTCTACTTGTCTTTATCGCATGCTATTATACATCTTTCATTCTATTTACTCGATGTATTATTACTATTGGTTGTTCATTTAACGTCCCCTTTTTCATTTAACGTTTCTTTATGCTTCTATGGCTAATAGGAGGATTGTACATTGGGAGCTCTAAATTTTCCCTATCCAGGTTTAATAAGAATAGGAATTTTTAACGAGTACCTGATATATTCAAGGCTCGGGACCCTATATAACGTGCCTTCCGAAGGACTGCATAACTCCCTTTAAAAAATCCTAGGACCACCTGCTACGAACCCACGATCTTGGGCTTAGTAGTTTGTTATGCTGAGCACTAGACCACAGGTCGCCCCTTATTATAGTTATGCAGTCGTGAATTACAATAATTTTTTTTTTTTAAATTCACTAAAATTTTATATTCTATTTACGTAATTGGGGTATTGTACAATATATGTAAATAACTAGTTATTATTATAAAGTTGTGGCTAGGTTACTCTCTCAAGCAGAGCTGTCTCATCCATCACAGGGCAGGACTAGGCCACTAGCACTGACCTTGACATCCTTCTTCGCTTTGAGGACATTATACACGCCTTCATGTCCATTTTCCTTAATTGTAATCTCTTTAAACATTCAAGCACTTTCTAATTTAGAAGGAATATTCAGTGGCAGAAAAACCGATATAAATGAATTGTAATGATTTGGAGGATTATTCCTTTTTATGGGAATTGAATAATGGCTTTTTTATTTGCTTAAATGGTCGAATGCATAAGTTATAAGACTAAAGTCGATAATAACAATTAATTAACATAAAGGTTATCGAAGAAAAGAAAGGTCATCAACTCGCAAGGTTCTCTCCATCTGAGTAAATAAAAAATAAACAGAATAATTTAGATATTAATCATTTAATTAAGATTTAAGCCGTGGAAGGATATTTCACAATAGAGATAACACAGATCGATCCTTTCCAATTATGAAATTACTCACTAATAATAAAGATTTATTAGACTATTTTTATCAACATTATGCATTTCCCAAGCTACTGTGCAGGATCAAATTTATGGAAATTTACGTCAAGAATTTATGGGAATATATACAAATTTAAGCCAAGGTAAAATAAAAAAATAAAAAAAAGCCAATTTCAAAATGGCTTCCTTTAAAGTCACTTTTATCTGAAGCAATTAAATCTCTCACAATGTTAAAAAAAACTAAAGATCATGAAGAGTCTTGGGTTTTACGGGTTAAAGATTGTACTGTTTCCTGGAAAACTGTTGTGCAGGGAGGTGATTTGTCTTATATCACTTATTAGCTGAATGAGCACCAGGAGGGTCCCAGATCCAATTAAATAAAATCTGACACAGCCGGATTTGAAACCGGAACCTTCGGGACGGCAACTCAGAAAAAGAAGTATTTACGTAAATTTCATCAAAGTAAGGTAGACTGGAAAACAACTGAGAGACGTACACTGAAGTGGTAATTGTCTTTGATAATTTATATTTTATTTTATTCAATAGAATCTAATTGTTTCCATGAAAATTAAATGGGATTTCCTCTGAAAACTAATTTTAAATTTTATAATTTATTTAGAAAAGGAAGATAAAGGAAAATTGTTTACTTCGAGGTATCAAAGAAATGGTACTTTCTGTTCAAATGTTTTTCCAGAAAACTAAAATTAAACTTTTCCATTTTAAACTTTATAGAATATTTTAGGTTTGGTAGTCAAAATATTGAAGTATATCCGTTTAAATTAATAATTACTGGAAACAAAAGGTAAATCACTCATATGTTTTCAGGTAACTATGATCTCACGTGTTTTCATTTGAAGTTCTCATATTTTTTAAATATCTGACAAGTTAATTAATAGCTTTATGAAATTTAAATTGTCTCAGCTGACATTTACGTATTAAGAAATAATTCCAAATATAAAACATTCCAAGGCTTGAAGGTTTTAAATAAAACACACCGAGGTTAAAGAACTGAAGGTTTATCTTAACGACAGGCTGGAATGTAAAACGAATATACGGTCTAATGGAAAGTAATAAAAAATTAAAAACTGTCAATGAATACAAAAAGAGGACTGTATTAGCCCAAAAATAAACCATGAAGTTATTAACCATCTCACCTTTTTCCAATTGTACCTTGGATTTCACCGTGTTCTCTTTAAAAATAAGTATAATATGCATACAAAGCGTTGCCAACAATATTTAACAAATTATTGATTGAATTAAATAATTATTGAATTAAATCATTAAATTATTATTATTGAATTATAATAAATTAAATTATTCTTATTATCATTATTATTGAATTGAATTATTATTAAATTATTGAAACAAATTATTATTGATTGAATTAAACTAAATCACCGCGATTACCTACTGACCATATGTTGGAGGTAATATTGGCTATGTGTAATATCCAAGTACTTTTTAATGATATTTATCGGATTAGATAAAAATCTTGATATTTCTTGTTTTTAAATTATAAGATCTATTAAATATTAAAGTGACATTTCTATAACATAAATTTTACAGAAGAAGTTGCAGTGCATTTACCAATTTCAAGTAAACATAGATAAGTTTTGCGAAGTTTATTCATATGGAATTATGTAAATCCATTTTTATGATAATTTAAAGCCCTTTTTTTATGAAAGCTCATTCCACATATAGTTAAGTTAAAGTAAACAATAAGTAAATAAACATAATAATCACCAGACCTCCATTTCTTCATGAGTATGGTACAAGAGAATTGTTTTTAAATGTAAGGCTTGAAATTTATCTGTGTACATATGCTTTGCAAGTAAGTATATACTCACTGAAATAAGGATTAATCCTAAAGTTGGTGGTTTTTTTGACAATCCGAGTAAGAGTCCGAAGCCATTCAACTCAGGTTATCGAGACCTGATTGTAAGTAATGGCTTAACTCAATCTCAGTCAGGGAGGGTCAGGTAAGTGGGAACTGAGTTTCCAGGGCGACCGTAAAATGTCTAAAAACGTACACCCCCAAAGGTTTCCTGACCAAATAAATAAATACATTAATAAATTATAAATGTGTATGTGTGGGCGTGTGCGTATAAAGAAAAGTTAAGTGACAATTATTGATACAAAAAAATCTTTAATTGAAATTTCAGACAAACACGCTAAACAGGCCCTGCGAACTTCTCGTGTCTCTCTTTAGTAATTCACTAATGTAGTAAACTTTTCTATAACTCCCATATCTCTGATCCCTTAATTTTTAGTAATTAAATGTAATGTTTATTATAATATATGTATAAATATTCTTAAATTGAGACACACCGATTTGGGCTACTTCAATACTGACTTGAGAAACGCACTAAGCTCCCAATTAATTACAAAATACTCATATACATGATTATTATAAGACCTATTTGGACTTACGGAGAACAGTTCTGTGGCTCCAATAAGACATTAAATTCTTCTCATATCCAATCCTTACAATTCAAAATCCTTCGTTAAATCCTCAATGCTCCTTACTTTGTAACGAACAAAGTAATCGGTAATGACCTCAATGTTATTTGTTGCTGGCCACGAACCCGGTATCAACACTTTTATGACAAACTATATTCTCACTCAAACCACTAGTTTCAAACGCAGCTACTTTTTCAATTCCTGATAATTCTCCGAAGCGTCTGAAAAGAAGATGGGCTCGTGATCTTCTAAGTGGAATTTCTTATTTGAGTGCAATCACTGGGTAGTTTCTCTACTTGCCTATATAAATGCCTTTATGCATCATTCATTATATTTACTTGTTGAATTGTTACAAAACAGTTGTAAATTTCAATCTTGATTTTTGAATTTAGAGGAATCCCTAAAATAAATAATGTTAATGAGAAATAATTCTGACATTAAATAAATTTTGTAAGGCTGTAGATAATGACTAGTAGATAATGAATGTTATTAAGTATTAAGGACTCGGACAATAGATGTGCATTCGTACGAAATTCAAATCGAATTCGAAAACGGAAAAAGTCCTTTCGATCCTTAATTATTGATAAACATTATAGAAGAGGCGTTTGTAGGGCACTTGCGTGCCTGGCCTGAGCGACCAAGTAAATGTCTAAAGGAAATTCGCAGTATGTTTGTCCAATTAATCGAAATTAGGGCAAGGTCACGTGATCCCAAGTATTAGTGCTTGAGTGCTTAATTAATACTTAGTTGACACTCAGCGCGAAGTATATTTAGTTGCACTCAATGTGAATTAAATATATATTTAGTGTAAATATTTTATAATTCTCGAAACCTTCAAGTGTTTACTAAATAAGCAGTACCACTACAAACCATGAAGGGTATTGGGTTCAAGGTACTTGTTAGAGACTGTACTGATTCTAGGACAACTGTTTCTAGAAAAATGTTATAATTACTTTAAATTAATTAATTAATCTAAAAGTTATTGATAATATTCAGAATATTTGGAATAACATTCTTGTTATTACAGAATCTATAAAAAATGTAGCTATTTCTCCTTGCAAGTAACTCATTCCTAAAAGCCTCGTGCCAAATGACTTGCGTTCTTGAAAACTATAACCAAGAATTCTTTTCTTCTTTATCCTTCCATCCGGAATCGATACAATAGCAACCGGTAGTACATTCTTCTTTTCTAAAACATCTTTTCATTGCTTGTTTTACTTCTTTCTTTTTTTTTCCTTCAAAACTACTAAGGTTCGTGGTAGGATGTGGTTGCTCCACTTTGGAAGAAGTAAAAAAGCTGTTTTAACGAAAATATAAGTGACTAGACTATAAAAAAGCCGAAGATTCTATAAAAATTCAAACAAAAAACCGTGAATAATATTGCACTTAACACAATAAGGTAAGAGCACTACACCAAAATAATCTGTGAATCTCTTTATGTTAGGTTAAAATAATTTCGAGTACTTAAAAAAAATAAACCTCCACATTTTTTAAACTTAAAATATAACCTCTTTGATGATGGGTTTGAAGGTTAACGCATACCAATCTTTAAACGTTTCTTAGCATTTATCGGAATTCGCTCTATAACTGTAATAAACTTCGTGACGCACAAAGTGAAGTGCGTCAGGAAAATTTTGAAATAAAAAGGTTTTGGAGATAAATTCTTAACAACGTGCATAAAAATAGGTGGAAATGACGTCATCCAATTCATGGAGGGTTGGTAAAAATGTTATTATTCCCATAAACTATAAAAAAAACAAAATAATAAAATAACCTGGAGAAACTTATATAACAAAATGAAATAAGTAACAACTTTATTGGTTTTTATAACTGTACTATCTGCATACCTGTACTATGAAATAAAGTACTTGCGAATGTAGGAATAAACATTTTCAAATACCTAGAAGCCAGTTCGCAACAAAATTTGACATACGAAGACTATATAAGCAAAGAACAGATTTTTTTAATTTATTGCAATACGATTAAAGTTCAGATCTAAAAAGCGTAAACATATCTCATTTTTGAAAGGGGTTTAGAAAAAAATAATAAATTAAGAACAATTAAAATATAAAGTAAGTATTTAATATACGTAGAGATAAAAAGAGGTTAAAAAAGTTTCCTTTGTTGATCCCACCCCCCTCCAGGCTAGATCCTCCCTGAAACTGACCTCGTTAAAGTTTACTAATTATATATGAACCCCATATTCGATATATATAGTTAACAATGTTGTAACTATATTTTCAACTAATAATATCATTTTTCAGATATCTTTTTTTTCTATACATTTTATTACTATATAGTACAAACGCTTAAAATTAACTGTTGGGGTGATTTTTTATATGGAATCGATTTACACAAAAACACGTTGTTCAAAGCTGAAAGTCACCATTTCACCTTCTTTTCAAAGTCCATTAGTTGACTTTTCTCATTACCTAATTTGATCATTGGAATAATTCCGAACTTTTGGATAAGGCACACAAAAATAACTCACATAAGAAGAATGAAATGAAGAGATTACACGAGATAAGAAACTAGATTTCATGGTGATCTGCTAAATAACAAGTACCAAAAAAAGTTATGTAATGATTTATGTATTTATTTAATGAATATTTCTTTAAATCGCATTTCCTTTTCTCTAGTTGATTTTTACCAAGGCTTGCAACATTTCTATAAATTTTGGACAGATGGACTTGATAGTGGCGATCAACTTTCAATTGTTGAAAAACTGCTAAATAAACAACGTTAAAAAAAAGTATACATATTTAATTCGTTTTTTTTTTTTTAACGTCACTTTATGCTGGTATGGCTAATCAGACGGCCCTTCATCGGGAGTCCTAAATTTTGCCTATCCTGGTATAACTAGGATAGGATGATTAACGAGTGCCTGACACAGTACGTACAGGCTTGGGCCCCCATTTTAAGTCCCTTCTGAAAGACGGCATAAATAACGAGTTATTACTCCTTTTAAAAAAATCCGAAGGCCACCTGATGTGTTGCGAACCTGTGGGATTAACAATAGTTGTTATACTAACCACAAGACCACAAGTGACGCCTATACATTTGATGAATACTAAAAAGTAGGATTTTAATTATTTCTTATTATAAAATTTGGTGGTTTCTTTTGTTTAAAACATACATATAATAGTCAGTGATGTGGACAAAGGTCAAAGAGGAACAGCGATTCAAGGCGGTAGAAATTAAACATCTGTCGGCTCCACAGCTCAACCTTTGCGCTCTGCTATTTTATGCAAATGAAGTCGGGTTTAATTTGAACTGGTTCAATTTGTTTCAGGTTGCGTGTGTTAGATTTCTAGCGGCTAGGTGAGGTAGGGGACTTATGACGTGATGAAAAGCTAGGACGGAGGTCAAGGACACATGGAAAATACTTAATATATTTATTTATTTTTATATGTAAAAATAATAAATATATACTAAAAAAAAATCAATCTTTTTTTTGCTAAATCACATCTATTTTTTTTCCTGTACCACTACAATCCATGAAGGGTAGAATCTGTACTGTTTCTTGGACAAAGGTTGTGTAGAGAGGTGATGTGTCCTAGATCACGCTCAAACGCCAGATCTCCCCTCCTCATTTTAGGTACCCACTTTAAAGAGGGTGGGTGACCCTCAGGAAAGTCCTAGATACCATATGATTCATCTCCGGCAACTAACAGAAATACAAATATTCCAAGGAGCGGGATTGAACTCGGATTGAACTGAAGGATTGAAGGAGGGGCTTAGGGACGGCAATGGCGCTCAAACACTGAGCCACTCCGCTCCCTGCTAAATCACAACTACCCATAATTTATATAATATTGATAAGTAGGTCATTTTAATTAAATACTAGTTTTTATTTTATTTCAGTAGAAATGTAAATTAGATGTTTAATTAGTAAGTTAGTAAGTATCATAGTAGCATTAATATTAAAATTATTAACGAGACAAAGTGCATTTAATGGATTCATTCATATAAATTTGCAAAAAGGTATTTTAACCAATGACTATTGTTTAATACAATTTTTTTTCTATCTCTTCGCCTGTCAGAAATCTACAACTTCGGTATAACAGCTCTCTTCTTCAGGGACCTAATGTACTTATAAATTGATGTCTATGTATTTAAGATTCAGAAAGCTCTGATCCTAGAAAGAGAATTGCAAGTTCCATCTTCCTAGAAAATAAGGAACTAGTTATTTGCTAGAGCGACAGTCGATTTGCATAATTTATGAACCGTGGATGGGCCTTTTGAGGGTTTGTCACTCTCCACCGAGCAAAAGGGCTATTATCAAATATTAACCTAACAGTGATCCATTAGTTATTTAATAGGTCACCTACCTTTGTACAAGATAAATAACACGATAAAACTTGAAAAATAATTCAAAACCGAACTAGTTCGTATTAACGGTTATGTGAAATAATTTGTTAAATCGTAGGATTTAAAATAATTTCAATAATAAATAATAAAAAGTTAAACAATTAAACATATAAAAAGTTGTGAAAACTTATAAAATTTAATTAAAATATATATTTACATATACCATCTCAATTAATTAATTATTTTTTTAATTTCCGGTCTGTTTGTTTCTTCATTTAAAAAAAATCTGTACCACTATAACCCATGAACGGGTCTGGGGGTCAGTACATGGTAGAGACTGTACTGTTTCATGGACAACGGTTCTGCAAAGAGGTGACCTTTCCCAGGTCACGCTCAACCGCAAGATCCCCCCCCCCTTATTTTGGGTACTCTATTTTTATAATATTTTATAGAGGCTGGATGAGCCCCAGGGGGTGTCCCAGCTCCTTATATGATCCATCTCCGGCCGCAAACAGACTAAATAAAAGTCTTGCCCGCAGCGGGAATTGAACCACGATTTCCGGCATGGCAATTCAGTTTTCTACTACTGAGCCACTCCGCTCCCTTCATTTAACGTAACTTTATACTGATATGACTAATCGGACGATGCTACGCTGGGAGTCCTAAATTTTGCATATTCAGGTATATTTAGGATAGGGATCTTCAACGAATACCTGACATCGCACAGGAAATTTACCTACTTTCTCAAGAACAGCATAAGCAAGGATTTTTTACTCCCTTTTAAAAAAGCCTTCTCGGCTGCAATCTTATGTCTAACCACTAGACGACAGGTTTATGATAACATTTATTTATCATTATATTAATGTAATAAAAGCTAATAACTAGACCAACCATTAAAAGTTTCTCTTCCATTTCCGTTATGTTCTACGTCTTTATAACAGTATTTATTACATATCCTTATTGCCAAACGCATAACAGTTTAAAGATCGAGCACGGATGTAGAAATGTCTCACCTGAACCAAATGTCCTTTTCATCTTTATCCTAACCCTCTTCTCTCATTGGACTTCTGAATTACACTGAAAGGCATTAATATTACACTTGCCATTCTGTTTTATGCCTTTTTTCTACATATACAACCCCTGACAATCCATCTCTAACATTTTCAACAATTTTAAGTCTTGATGAACAAAATATTTGTTTAATGAACATCAGATGTCGTAGTTAACAAAATATCTTATTAATGAAAAAAAAGAAAGGACGCCAAACAGAAAACAAACACTGAGGGTTACAAGATTGCTACATCCTCTTCCCTTATCATTGATGGCGCCCTTATAAGAGGAAAATACTTAAAAAGTATCCCTGACTGAAATTTTGGGGAATTTAAAATTGCTTTTATTTATAGTTACTTTATGTCGTAACATTTCGATGGTTTTTATGAAGACTTAACATCTCTTTCTGTAAATCTAGGTTTTCACCCAAAGTTGCTTCGAAATCTTCGAATCCTCATCCTGTCAATAGACTTTTGTGAGATAGATAAAACAGAGGATAACTTCATAACTTTGTTGATGATCTCAGATGTCTGTCTCATAGTAAAGGTAAGGTCATTCATGCATATTTTATAAATCGGTATTAGCGTTCTCCAAAAATTGGTTCCACTGTTTTTTCTGATACCCCATTATAGAAATGTGGAGGACACTATATCGATGCCTTAGTTCACAAATGTGTTAAGTGCAAACTTTTCAAAAATGGGTTTTGTTATATGTATTTATACATATTATAAAACAAAGTCCTGGGCCGCGTTTGTTCGCGGTAAACTCAATAACTACTGCACGGATTGTCATGCGGTTTTCACCAATAGATAGAGTGATTCACCAGGAAGGGGTCAGGTATAGAATTTGTAGGCATAATATGCCTTATTACCCGAGCAAAGCTGGGGTGGGTCGCTAGTAAATAATATTGTAAAGTTGTGATCAGGAAGTCATAGAACATATGTTGATATAAAATTAATAGAGAAGCTGTAAAAGTTACAAAAATATATTGTGTGCTTAAACTTGAACTGTATTTCTTGTGTTAAATTATTATCAAAGTTGACTCATGTAAAATCTTATTTTCGGTACTTAACACATATGTGAACTAAGGCATCGATGTATACTCTGTACAGTAAGAATTGATTTATCTCAAAAACCCTGACATTGTTTCTTTTTGCTACTCTTAAATATAGCTATGTCAACGGATACTTCTCAGTCTATTGAGATTCGTTCCTGGGTATCTTACCATTTCTGGCGCAATTCCATCCATGCTCAATGCTAATCAAATTTGAAAATAGAATTAAACTTTGGAATTTCATTTTCTTCATTCATGAAATCGCCTTCATCCCAGCTTATTTGTTGCGAATGGTAGTTTTCTGCCTGTTTCTTAAGGCCGCAGTCCATTTCAAATAGATCTCCAAAATACTCGACCCATTTGTCTGATGTATTTTAGATTACTTAAAATGTTCTATTCCTTTCACTAGAAGGAGGTTAATTTTCTTAGGACCTAATTCAGACATACCTAAAAAAAAAAAGGTTCACATTGATGAAGAAATGGTTGACTGTATGTATCTTGATTAATGTTGAAAATATTCGTAGGATGCAGTCAATGAATTTTTAACATTGTTCAAAAAAGCTTTTAGTTTCCTGTGAAAATCTCTTTATTTCGTTTCCTTTATGACTTTACTGCTGAGACAAATTATGTTGTTTCCCTTCTCTGCAGTCCATAGTGATACTTGTTTACATGGAAACAAAATTTGCACTACTGTTTATTACATCTTAATTTTTTCTTTTTTGATCTCTTCTTTTATTTCCTCGGTCCACCAGGAAGTCTTTTAGGATTTAATGCCGATCCTGATTTTTTCGCAAGTCGATTATGCGAGATCTATAACTTGATCTTGAATGAATCTCTGCTTTTCCCTAGTAGCTAGACCATTGTAGCTTAATAAGTAAGAGATACTTTTTTCTAAGATTTTAGGTTTTTTTTTAAATGACAATTGTTTTAATCTCGGATATATAACTAAATAATTTTTCTAGCGTTTCATTCAACTCTGTATCCATTTTAATTGTTTGAGCTCCCACGAAATAGTTGGATCTTTCGATGAGAGCTCCGAAATAAATAAGGAAAAAATAAAACTTTGATTCAATTATTCCAGATCGCATGTCATTTGAATGTAACCTTTTATTAAACTAACAATATAAATCATTCTTTATAAATTAAATAACTAATACTTTTTATAATAGAAAAAAAATTGACTGAATTAAAATGAAAAATTTAAACGTTTTTAAATATTTTTATTTGAAAAGAAAAGATATGTCCAGGACCGAGACTCGAACCCGGGTCGCCCAGGGCGCTAGTCTGGAACTCTACCAATTGAGCTATCCTGGCTCAATAAACGTTTTTATAAGTAAATGAAGTTACTTATACTAAATAAATTATAAAGTTACAACTAACTAATAACAAAAAGAAAACAATTAATGTTTAATCTTACGATGATAAATTTAACCTTATTTAATTACAAAATAAATAAAATCGATTACAAAATAATAAATGTTTATCTAGTTTTCAAGTCGAATTAATATTTAAAAAAAACGCTTATCTGTCTGTCGAAGTAGATATTAGATTCTCGGCAGGGCAAGGGAGGATATTGAGATGTTAGAGGAGTCTCGTCGGCACGGCTAGCAAGAATGTCAAGACGTCAGAGGTTGAGACGATCGACCTGGTCAATTCGATGTGGCCGAATCGATGACGAGGTTTGAACTAATTACATCTGCAGCGACTTAGTACCTCAAGTCCTAAATGTGACTTTGATCTATAGTTTACGATGTGCACGTCAAGAGCTAACACATTCTGGCTTGATAAGCTGCGTTGAACAAAAGCCGATCGACTCCACTTTTGTTTTTCTTTCTTCACTTTTGTAAAATACGTTTTCAAACTTATGACAAATATTAGATTTGTAACTACACAAATACTTTCTTATCTTTTAAATTAAATTATTGTAAACAATTATGAAATAATTATATAATATATAAATTATATTGATTCCAATAATATGAAAAAGAAAATAAGAAAAATGTTCTTTCTTTTACAAAAAATTGATTTAATTGTTTATGATTAAAACTAATTATATTTTATAAGGTTGCTGCATCTTCTGGCCTTAACATTAATTTTTAATACAATTACAGTATTTTACATATTTTCTCCATTGGTTTAAATGTAATTTTTCAAAATTTGTATATATATAAGTAATCTGCGCTAAAATGAATAGGGATACCACTAATTTTGCTGTATTTACTTTGCTTAAAATTTTAATATTATTTGTAAAAATTTCCAAAATAATATAAATGTTAGGTAAATTATATACTACAAAACTGGCAATATTACTTATCAATTATACTAATCAATGCTAATGGTTATTGTTATTGAAAAAAATGATTACAATTGCTCTTAAGTTTTACAAGGATATTCCTGTCTCAAAACAAAGTCTTGAATTTTTCAATAAACACATGCATATGTAACATATATGTATTTTATAGCGTTTATCGACACATGTGGAGCTGCCTTGGAGTGACGTAGTTTCGCTATAAGTCCTTTTTATAAAGTGAATGTGAGGCGTGCTATAATCTCCTGTCAGTTTTTATCTTTTTATAACCCGAAAACGCCTGAAATAGTGGAACGCTCGACGTTAAGTGATTTTCTTCTACTTAAAATATTCGCTTTTTTTATTTACAATTTTCGCTTAACAATTATTATTGTAATTTTAATACAATTAATAATTATTTTTTTTACTCCAACGCTATAACAAAAAAATGTTAATATTTTTAAACATTTTTATTTTGAAGAGAAAAGAGGTGCCCTGTCTGGAACTCGAACCCGGGTCTTCCTTATGGAAGAGAGTGGAAAAAAAGAAGAGAAAAAATGATTATTTAAAAATAATCACCATCAAAAGAACAATAAATGAAAATAAATTTAAAATGTTAATAGTATGCCGTCTTTTGGAAGGGACGTAAAATGGGAAACCCAAGCCCGTTCGGTGTCAGGTACTCGTTAAATATACCTATCGTAATTAAACTTGGATAGGCAAAATTTAGAGCTCCTACTATAGCATCGTCCAATTAGCCAACTTAACTAGCAAAGTTCAAATACTTATTTTGAATTACTGAATTTGCTTTTAAATAATTCATCCAGTTTTTCAAAACCTATTACAGACAGATATAGTCCACCACAATTATATTTATTACTTTATAATATTTTCAATAAACGAATGAGATGATTTTATATCTGAGCATTTTACGAGGAGCAGCACCACTTAACGAAATTACTTCATATTTTCCGATAACCTTAAAGGTATTTGGTCCTGAGCCTGAAAGCGTCTACGCCCTACCTGGGTTTTAACTCATTTATCTTCAGAGTGACGGAAATTTAGTTACTACACGAATAAAGAAGTAGCAGTGAGGACCCAATTTACCAAAATGGCGCAAAAAAACAAGCCGATCCAAAAAATCTTAAAAAGTGGGAAAAAGTGTTAATTGGAGGCTAATAAAGGTGACCTAGACCCTGGTACTTCGGACCTTGTAGCTCCTTATAGCCAACTGACCCAATTAACGGTACCCTATTCCCCAGGATCGCCCCGGTCCAGAGGACGACGGCTCCCATATCTGGCACAATGTCACCCGCTCCTATGTTAATGTCTTCCCAGTATCTGGTACCCGTGATTCCAAGGTAGCATAGCTATGTGCGTCAGTCATAGCTTTGTTATTGGAGGAAGAGTGAAATAACACACTTGAAAACCGGTATAGTTCCCCAATCAATATACGTCATACTATGGCTAATCGGACGATACCACAGTGAGGTTTCTACATTTCATACCAACCAATTTCAAATAGCATTAAGATATTATTATATAGAATGAAATGTTGAATTTTTTGACAGGATATGTCTTAAAAGAGTAAGAATTAGTCGAGGGGTGCAGTCAATAAATACAAATACAATAAGTTTAACTTCTTTTATTTGTGCCAACGTTTCGGATTAATTTTTAGGCCCTCCACAGGGCAAAATAATAGCTGTAAAAAGCAAATATGTAAAGTTAAAATATAATGTGTAAAAAATAATAACTTTTAATATAATGAAGGATAAAATTTGTCTGGGGGTGCAGCCATTAATAACATTAAATAAGGTTAAATTATTTACTATAAGTGCCGACATTTCGGCCCACCCCCTTATTTGAAATTGGCTGGTATGAAATTTAGGACCCTCACTGTGGTATCCTCCGATTAGCCATAGTAGCATAAAATGACGTAAAAGGAAACAAACAAACAATTTTTTATGTTATTTACCATTTTCATTTATTCATTATCTTTTTTTTATTTATTGATAGTAGAACGTTTGGTCAAGGAAACTTCTGATGACCTACAAATTGGTTAAAAAGTATGTATTAAAAAAATAGTTACAATTATTATTATTTTATTCTTGCAATCAAATGCAGACTTTGAACTGGTTTGTTCCCATTTGTTTTTCGTTGGATTTGGATATTCATCATCATTCGTGGCGCTACAACTCCTGTAGAGTCAAGGCCTCCTGTGGATTTGGATATTGTAAACCTCTAAATACTCAACCGCCTCCTACCTGTTCAAACTAATTTATCCTTTTTAGTTAAGCTGTAAATATCTTAAGGTGTTCAAAAACAAGGTATTGCATAGAATATTCAGCCGAAAAAAGGTGAGACTACATTATAACTTATGATTTTACGATATAATGCTTCCACCAGCATTTTATGATTTCCAAGTATCATACACGAAGTAATAGTAAATATAGGCCTTGTTAAATATACAGATTAAATAAAAATCTGTTCACTTTTCATTTTAAGGAAATGACATTAAGTGCAGCAGAACGTTCCCAGCGAGATATAATTATCCCTAATGCTCGACCCGACGACCATACGGACGCTACAATGGCACTAAATACTATTTAGGGCTAAGGCGGAAACCTGAGAGACGGGAAGAGGAAGAAGTGATAAGAAAGTTGCGATGATGATAAGGTGCCCCTGAGGAACTTCCGAGGTTCCTCATTGTCGGCGGTGTGGTGCCCGCTACTTCACGGTGGATCCACCAATTATCGTATTCACTGGCTAAGATCGAGCATGCATTGTCCCTATTATTATATTCTTAATGATACAAAGTTGAATACAGGCTGTGATAACAAGGGTTAATACATGTGTTAAGGTATGGAATCATAAAGTATACCTCCCTGCTATTAAAAAAAATATATTAAAAGGGAGTCATGAGGAAGTGAAAACTCAAAACTTTGGAATAACTGATTTCTATTTTGGGGGACTATAAATCAATTATAGTCTGAATCATTTAAATTTCAAATTCGTAAATTTAAATTATTAATATTAGTCCAGTTTTCAAATATATTGATACTCCGAACAATGATTATGTGGATTTTCATTTAGTTTATTTATTAATCAAACCAAATGATGGGCAGCACAAGCTAACAACATATCAATAATTCAATTGAAATAATGATTAGGATCATTTGTACTTTCAATCACTTTATAAAGATATTTATCTATTACAAACAAAATATTTCAGAGGAAGCGAAAAGTTCAACCAGTTATTGGTGTTTTATTATTTATTGAACAACTATTAACCGACTTTTTCGATAAATATAATTATTATCATATCAATCCTCTACCAAAAGTCGCTAAACGCGGCTAAAGAAGTTTTCACAACAAAGTTTCGGTTTTCTATTAATTTATCATAGTCTATTTATCATATGATAAATCAACTAACGACATTTTTTATGTACACATAGATAGATTGAAACTCTAAAGAAACATAATATAAAGGTCCGAGACGTACTTTCAGGGGGTAGAAAGGTGCTATGACAATCCCCCTTTTTTTGAGTATTTAAAAAAAAATATTTTTTGAAATTTATGAGATATAATATTATATATAAACCAGATATCATACAGCCGAATATTTTCAAATCAAAATAAAGTTCTAATTTATTGGAAGTTACAAAATATACTATTTCAAGTATACCATCCTTTCATTCCATTCTAAAAACTCAATAATAAACTCGGGAATTCTTTTGTTAACCACAACACCGTAACTATTTATAATTATTAAAATAAAAAAATTAAATTATGTCTTTTACGTAGTAATTTAATTACTACATTAATTTGAGTTGAATTCTGTGTTATAACACTTTTAGAAGAAAACCTAGTTTTAGATTTCTATCCCGTTCCTCAAGGTGGTATCCTTGGCCCAATCCTGCATACAGTTTATACAGCTGACATCCCAACTCATCCTAATACTATCCTTACCATGTATGCTGATGGTACATGTGTATTATCAGTCAAAACCAATCCAGTTATTGCATCCCAAAGCCTCCAATCCCATATCACTGATCTTGAAGAATGGCGTCAAAACTGGAGAATTAAAATAAATTCTAAAAAATCCCATTAAATCACTTTTACCTTACGTCGTAACCCAATGACTTCCTGCCCTTCGGTACCCATTAATAATATCCCACTAGTGCCTGTAGAACAGATCCTTACTTAGGGTTGCATCTCGACAAACGATTAAACTCGAATCCTCATACTAGACTGAAGAGACAAGAAACCGCTCGACGTTTCAGGCTACTTCAGAACTTACTAGACAAACGCTTACCTCCCAATTAACTACAAAAGACTCATCTACATGACCATCATACGACCTATTTGGACATACGGAGTAGAGCTTTGGTAGCTTCGATGGGGCTCCACTAAGCCATCGAATTCGTCGCGTATCCAATCCCTACAATCCAAAATGCTACGTAAAATCCTCAACGCTCCTTATTTTGTTAAGAATAAAGTCATCCATAACGACCTTAATGCCCCATTTAATGCTGATTTGGCCCAAACCCGGTATCTATCCTTTCATAAAAAACTTCATTCACACTCAAACCCTCTAGTTTCAAACCTAGCTTCCTCTTCCCAATAAAAAAAAAAAAAAAAAGAAGTTCTATCCCGAATACCTAAAGGTTACCAAAACTACTCCCCAGGTGTTTTGGAATCCTGCTATTGACCTATAGGACTGGGATCCTTGTTAATCTTTTCTGAATATTCAGTGTTAAATTCAAAACAAATTAAAGCTGACGACATAAACGTTAGAACCAGTGCTTTGGGATGGGACACAGCTGGTTTTCATACCTATTATTGTTAATTAAAAATATACAGGTGTTAATGAACAAATCTTGAAGATGAAATAAATTATTATTATCGATTTAGGTAAAACCTATTGTCAATTTTACTTAAGACGGATTTTAGTCGATCTGATTGTAACATAGATTATTTTATCAGATGTAACAATCTCATTATTTTGCTAAAAATTGTCATTAATAAATAAATAAATGAATAATAAATAACTTTTTCCAACTTAAATAAGAAAAACAAAATAGAATATTAGATGATAGATGCTTTGAATAGTACTTCTATGATTGACTATTCCAAATAAAAAAAGATCATCGCTTTATTTTTTAAATTTTCAGGGAAGTCATCAGAATAAAATATCTTTTTTTCAGTTTTCCGAAAATTGCTTTCAGTAAGCAAATAAACCAAAATCTTGTTTCTATCACACGTTCATCCATTAATTCGTTAACACGTCATGAATGAATCTTAAAATATTAAAAACATAATATTTTTAGCTTAGGTTATATGATGAATGCATAACTTACGGAACTCCAGTTACAACCAAGTAATAACTCACCTGTGAAATAAAAATAAAAATTAAAAAACGTGTTCGGATAAGAACAAGAATAAATAAACAATACTTACAGGAAATTATTCTACAAATATTGATTGGATTTTGTTTAAATATGATTTCACGTAAATAATAAAATTTGAGTGCAAAAGCACGTAGTATTTACATACTTTCAGGACTTAAGCTGTATTAATGATATCCCCCATTTTCTTATTTCAATCAAACTATCTGTCACTATAACATAAAGTAAAAAATATCATGCTTTGAAAATTGATAATTTAATTAAAATGCAATATCTGGCAATATGGGTGAAGTAAGATTTTACTTCATACAACTTTATGATCTTTTATGATTTTAATTACACTAACATTGCATTAATCATTTCACTACCTGAACCAGAACCACTAAAATCCATGAAGTATCCTGGGTTCAGTACGTAGCAGAGACAGTACCGTTTCTTGGACAACGGTTATGGAGGGAGTTGATTTGTCCTAAATCATGATCAACCGCCAGATTTTCCTGTATTTGGGGTACCCACTTTACAGAAGCTGAGTGAGCCTTAGGATGTTCCCAGATCCCAAAGGATCCATTCCCAGGTGTTAACAGAGTAGGTAAAATATACCACAGTGGGCTTGAAATGCTCGATCCATAAAAAATAAATTATTAGAATTAAAAGAATTTATTTCTTCTAACAACCCCCAAATATTATCAGTTACAGAAACCCATTTTTCCGGATCAATATGTTCTTATATGTTTTATATAAGAGTAATGTTATATATAATAATAATGTTGTATATAATAATGTTACATATATATTTTTATATGTGTATATCGACCTATTTGGACCTACGGAGTAGAGCTTTGGGGCTCCACTAAGCCATCGAATTCCTCTCGTGTCCAATCCCTACAATCCAAAATCCTTCGTAAAATCCTTAATGCTCCTTATTTTGTTAAGAATAAAATCATCCATAACGACCTTAATGTCCCATTTGTTGCTGATTTGGCCCGAACCCGCTATCTATCCTTTCATAACAAACTTCATTTCCACTCAAACCCTCTGGTTTTAAACCTAGCTTCCTCTTCAATTCCCGATAATCCTCCGAGGCGTCTGAAAAGAAGATGGCCCCGTGACTTCTTAGTTGAACTTATGATTTGAGTACTGCCAGTGGGTAGTTTCTCTACTTGTCATTTTCACATGTCATTATGTATCGCTTAGCACATTTACTAGATGTATTTTTATTATACAGTTGTAAATATCAATAAATAAATTTAAAAAAAAAATATGTGTATATGTTCTTTTATATAATATTGTATTAATTAGTAATCCTGTGCTCTTCTTTTTTCTGTTGGGTTTTTTAGGAACTTTTACAACAAAAACATATTAACCAGGAACAACCATTGTATGTAAAATAATTTTCATTGTAAGGGATTATCCCACCAATGTTTGATAATATGTATATAATTCAAAATAAAATTTAAAAAAACACAGCCAGATTTTAACCCGGGACTTTCGGCAGGGGAACTCAACGCTCTACTAACAAGTTACTCTGCCCATCATAAGTATATATTATGGCTACGGATGAAACCTGTGGGAATAACATTCTTAGAAAAAGTACAGCCTCTACCGTAAACTGAACCCAAGACCCTTCATGAGTTGTAATGGTATAGTATATATTTTATATTTACATTCTCTATAAGAAACATAGTACTACATATTTTTGTACTTAACATAAATATTACATATTATTTGGATATGTATTTGCACTGAGCCACTCCTCTCCCATATATGAATAAAGATGTCAAAATTATAAAACAAGAACCAGATAATCATTTATGTTTTGAATTATAAAGGCACTAACATTGGACTAAATCGTATCTATAACACTATAGTGAATGAAAAATCGATGAAACATATTTGTATTAAAGTATTTGTGTAAAAGTATTTGATCCTCTTGATCCATCTTAAATTTTACCTTTGAAGTGTGGCGGCTATGAACGTACGAAGAGAGTGGTATTGAAGATATTTTAATTGCTCCACTATCCCAACTGTGCCACTACCTCTGCCATTTCCAACATTACGTAATTATCCGAAATGACTTAATGACAGACCTCCTTAACCGAAAAGAATACTTGTTTCGTCCCAGTTTCATGACGAGAACTTATTATAGATCGGTTAGGTCGGGGTTTGTGCACTTGTCCTTAAAGCCATTAAAATACCTAACGGAAACGAGAACCTGGGGCTAAGTGGCACAACCCACGCAGCGAATGTAGAAACCAAAACCACAACACAGGGCTTAATGATCTATCAATCATTTATGTCCTTATTATTTGCTTGTTTCATTAGAATTATAAATGATATTCTGATCTATTATGTTTTTATTTAATTTTTTATCTAAAGTTAAAAAAAACTTGTACCACTACAACCGAAGACTAAATAAACTACTACTCTAATAAATAAATAATCTACAACATTTCCCTCTTGGGTTCAGGGCATTGTAGAGACTGTACTGTTTAAAGACCAAAGGTTGTACGGATAGGTGCTTTGTCCTAGATCACGCTCAACCGCCGAGTTTTCCCTCAATTAAGGATGCCCACTTTATAGAGGCTGGGTAAACCCCAGGAGAATCTCCTGATCTCACAGGGTCCATCCCTAGCTATTAAAAGATTAAATAAAGAAGCTTCCCCTTCGAGATTTGGGAACAGGACCTTCGGCACGACAACCCAGCCTTCTACCACTGAGCTACCCCGCTCCCTTAAAGTTAAAAGGAAAAAATAAAAGGCATAAGTTAACAAACATAACATTTTAAGTGTGCATAAATATTTTATTCTTTATACACCTCTAGATAATTATACATCGCTAAAAATAAACAGAATATTTTGTTGTTAAGTTTCACCTGTGGTCTAGTGGTTAGCATAACAACCTACAATGGCTACTATGCCATAGCCGGGTTTCCAGCCCGGTAGGTGGTCTTAGGATATTTTAAAGGGAATAAAATGTACTTGATAATGCCGTCCTTCGGGAGGGGCGTAAAATGGACGTCCCGAGCCTGTGCTATGTCTGGTACTGAAGATCACTATTCTTATTTTAAGGCAAAATTTAGGACTACCACTATTGCATCGTTCAATTAGCCACAGTAGTATAATGTGACGTTAAATGAATAAATAGTTAATAGTTTAATTGATACTTCTGGATAACCAGATCTTGGGAAACGTAATTTGATGAATCGGGGAGACAGAGCGGGAGGTATGAGGAAAATCATAGATTTTTGTCTTATGTTCAGATTAGGCAATTCATGTCTTCCTAAAATTACTCTTTACAAAAACAAATTTAAGTATAAGAAATCCGATACTTTATTCGTATTGTAAAATACATAATTATTACGAAACTAGAATACTATAATTGAAAATTCAGTTGTAAAAGATAGAAATTGAGGCCCCCCGACTTCACTGACCAATCACGAACAAAAAATGTACCTATTTCATCGATTTTTTTTTTTGGATGCCCAGGATATATTTTATTGGTTAAAAAATGTAATAAAAACACTTAATTTAGATCAAGTTACGTAATTTATAACACATAGTTGTGAATATAAATAAAAAAAGTTTTTAAAAAATAAGAAGAAAAAATGAATTAATTGGATAATTATTAATAATCTGAGGATTTTTATGGTAGGTATTTTCTTGAGATGAAATACAAAGGAAAACCTTTAGATAAAGGTAACTGAAAAGATATTTTTAGTTACTACATTTTCCATTAAAATAATAGACTTTGGCACTGCCCCAAGGATAGGAATAAGCAACATTTAAGACACTAATAGTAGCATAAAGTGGCCACAAATAAATAATCTACAACATTTCCTACTAATAATTTTGTCTAGAGCAAGCAGATATTCTTTCAGAACTATTGTTCTTAAGCTTATATCATCTAGTAGTAACGAAGATATATCTAATGTAAAACACCCACTTTTTGATTAGTTGTGATTAGCCATTGGGCGATAATAAATAAGAATGAAATTTCCAAGATAACCAAAAAAAAACTTCATTCATGTCTGCATAGTAAATCGAGTACAAGATGAAACTGCCTAATTTTAATGAATAATTTATGATATTTATTAAAACAATAAAATTATCAGAACTAATGACTTCGTTTAATATATAATATCCTCAATATTGAAAAATAAATAAATTTTGAGCGCATAGATTGAGTAAAATTTGAGTTTAAGTAGGACAAGCCCGGTCAAGTAGCGGACGCCAAACCAAGAATTCGCGTTGACCTAAACTGAGAGGAATCTCATTAATTTCAGCCTGGCTAACACATCCCAGTTTATCAAAATAACATTGACAATTTTATGGTGAAATCTTAATAGTGATATAAGCACAATGCAAATATATCAATATAAAAACTAAATTAAGAATAAATGACCAAAAACAGACATTTTTTTTAGGTTTTCCAACACATAGCGATTCATTATAGTGTGTAGAAAAGAAAAAAAACTCTTAACGTGCAGTTATGCTAGCGCAGACAAGAACATGTTCTACCACTACAAACAGCTGAGTTGCATTACATCGTACATTCTTTTACAGTTCCTTAGCAGTGCAGCAACTATTGCAGAGGATGTTCACACAGTGCAGGATGGTCCGTGTTGGAGTTCGCTCCAGTGAGCGAAGCGGTATAATTAGCAAACTGTGTTAACAACAATCCGAATGTGTCAACTGTAAACCGAACTTCGTTATAACTGTTTAATTGGCTTCTATCAATGGCATCGGTCTAAACTCAACGCTGAAACAATTAAAGCGATCTTTTTCTTTTTCTTTGAGAAGATTACAAAGCATTTAGTGTTAGTGAATAAACGCCATAATAAGCCAGTCTTCGTTTCACAGATTCAGACAAGAGAACGAATATACAAGAAAATTATAGCAAAAACATCCAACTTCAACAGACTAACACATTTACCGAACAGAAAAATTAAACACCAAGGTAACTAAGTACACAGAATTTCCTGTTCGTAGTATTAAATGTTTTATAGTAAATATATTTTATTATTCTTTCATCATAATAAGATATGTAAAGAATATTTATAAAAGTAGTGAAACAAAACTGCATACAATTTTTGAATACAACTATGCAAACGTTAAGATTTTGGTCTTTTAATCCTACTATTTCTTCACGCGTTGTAGCAAGAGTACATCCAACTTGTTGCAGAAACGAGATGAAACCTTGTCGTTCGAAAGGATTGATACCGCCAATATATTGTTTAAAAATCTAATGGGCCAATTTTTGTACACATCGGAAGCTTAACATCAAATGGGGTACTCTATTTTATATACGTGGACAAAGATTGTAGCTTATTATATATATTTTTTTCATGGAATATACTTTAAAAAATAGTGACAAACTATAAGGGAGCGGATTGGGTCAGTGGTTGAACGCTGAGCTGCCGTATCGAAACTCCCAGGTTAAAATCCAGACGTGGCAGCTTTTATCTAATCTGTTATTACCTATTTTATCATCCCCTGATTTTATTTAATCTCTATAAAAATTGGGTGTCAATCCTGGTGGTTGAGCGTGATCTACACAACGCAGTACAGTCCATACCACGTACTGAATCGAAGACTTGTAGAAGAGCACGAACTGAAGAAGAATAGTTGTAGTGGTACAGATATTTTTGTACTGACAAACTATATGCACTTAATTAAACTTCTTCCTCATACTAAAGCACATATGATAGTGTTATGACGAAGCCAAAGTCAACTAACCAGCTTACCGAAAGGCCTACTCTTAATGCAGAAGCCATGTCGAGTATCCCTTGCCAATGTGGCTTAACGATGATGCATGAATAGAGCCTTCGGGATTGGCAATGAGAGTCAACAAGGTGAACGGCTATTCGTAAATGAGGATTTGTCATGATATATTTTTTTGTTTATGTTTAAATAGGCTGGTTTATTACTTTAATAATGTTTCATAAACTTAATAAAAGCCATCTTTATTTTATGAACAATTTCTCGCGGGCCGGAAGCAATTCTCCAGATACATGAGATCATATCATTTGCTAAGTACTCGTCTTGCCGTTTATATAAATCTTTCCATCATTAATGCTGATCATGAATATATTATAACCACATTAAGTATTCATATATTGTCGTCCTTAGAGGAGGAAGTGGGCTTAAGATTTGGCACAGCCACAGCCTCCTGGATGAAGAGTTGCCGCGGCTGACCTTGACCTCGCCTCCCGCTGCCTGACCCACTTCTCCACCTGCCTGTTCTCATTCCTTCGTCTTCTTCATCTTTTCCTCAAACTTTGGTATCAGTCGGGTACACAGCCTTTATGATACATGTCTTTACATATGTGAAATACGTAATGTCTCTATGCTGAATAACATTTGGTTTAATTACATTATTATAGTTTCATTATAATGGAGTGAAACGTTGCACAAGTTAAGGAAAGAACAACCTTAATACTAATAGCGACACGATGAATGGTGTGTAATATTTGTTTCATTGAAATTTACAACTGTATAATAATAATAAATGAAGTAAATAGAATGAAAGATACATGAATGCATGAGATAAAGGGAAGTACAGGAACCACCAACTGATAGTACTCGAAGAAGATAGACAACTTAGAAGGTCATGAGCCAATCTTTTTTTTAGACGCCTCGGAGGATTATCAGTGATTGAAGAGGTTGCTAGGTGGGTTTGAAACTAGTGGGTTGGAGTGGGTAAAAGTTTGTCATAAAGGGATTGATATCTGGTTCCGGCCAAATCAGTAACAAATGGGACTTTAATGTCATTATGGATGACTTTGGTCATCATAAAGTAAGGAGCATTGAGGATTTTAGTTAGGGATTTGGATTGTAAGGATTAGATACAATTATTTAATATAAATTTAGAACAAGAACTGAAATCACGGAAAAAGAAATGACGAAAAATGCGCGTGAGGAGGTTCTGTTCAACCTTTAATGACAGAGGTTATTTTATCATCAGAAGATTACCTTATCAAATTTATGATGAGGAAATTCATGAAAGTTTATGCACATATGCACAGTGTGTTTTGTAAGATAAATATGCAAAGAATAATAAGCAGAAAACAGAACATTAGAAGGACAATACATCCTTTCAACTCGGTTTTTATCTTCTTGTGAGTAAAGGAATGGACGAACCCACAAAGCAGTGTCTTAAAAAACCTGCTTTGGGCGGTAGACGTCTTTGGTACTATTTAAAATAGTCACAAAAGGGAAAAATATAATTGGTCTTATGAATGGAATGCTTTTGTAATTTGCAGGACAATTATTTTTCCATGAGGTAATACATTTCTTGAAGTAAAGTTTTAAAAATCAATAATTATGAAACGAGGAAAAAAACTTGTAGTAACTGTTTACTTGACCCACTGGTTAAAAATCGAAAATCACCCAGATAAATAAAAAATTGGAAGGCCAGAGATGTTTCTACCGACCCAGTTTTAGGGTAAGTTTGCTGACCTTGCCACAAATTCTGGTATCATGAAAATGGTCACGACTAGTCTGGGATATCGCTAATAGTGCATAAGGAAGTCGATGATGTAGTCATCTGATCTGAACTGAAGGAGTAATATTGTAAAAGTAGTAAAGCGAGAAGTAATGGCAACCTGTTGGCCCAAATGAAACCAAATTCATAGGCTGTTGAATATTCCTACCAATAGGATCACCAATTTACTCAGGATCGAAAATTCATCAGGATCAATCACTTACCTGTCCTTAAGGAAACAGAGCATGATAAATTCCCATGCGAATCCTTTTCGAGAGTGTCCATATGCAGAAGTAATCCAGACAACTCTGGATTGAGATGAGTTGGGGTAGGTGGCACTGAACTATATTATTAATAGATAATAACCCTTTTAATTATTGGCAGTTCCTTCACGGACATCCAGAATTGGTAGAATGAATCGCTTATTGACGAATAACTCAAAATTCTGTCCATACCTAAATTATACTTCAATTAAAAAAAAAATCTGAACCATTACAATCCATGGAGGATCTTGGGTACGCGGTAGTGACTGTACTACTTATTGGACAACGGCTCTGCAGGGAGGTGATTTGTCTTAGATCAAGCTCAACCAAATTTTCCTCCAATTATGGGTACCCACTTTATTAGCCTTAGAGAGTCATCATCGAATTTTAAAATAATTTCGTAAGATACTCCACAGTTTCTCATATCAGTCTAATTTATATATTTATTAAAAAGTTGATTTAATTGCAATTGTTATGTTATTCATTGTCGAGATTTACATATATAATAAAATAAAAAATTTCAATTTTGTTTATATCGTAATAAATAGAAAAAATCGTTTATAACTGACGATTACATTCTTCATAACAGGAATTAAACTAGACAAGAGCTAACGATTCTAACGCAAATGATCGTTCCAATCCAAATAAATAGATTTATGCTATAATATATGGTGACAGTCGCACCGAAGGCAATGAATGTATCACTGAAGTAACGCCTTTACCATTTAAATCTGCAGAACACAGAGAAACCTAGAAGAGTATTCCACAGCTTTCAAAACTTAGTAAGAATAGTTTGCAGTAAGAATCACTCAAAGTTATGAATAGTTTAAATGTTACATGTTTCATCACAAATACAAATGTATTTGGAGATGAAGCAACCTTTGTTAGTGATCTATATTTTCATAGTTCCCTTTTAAAATTTAGTCTCCATTGTTGATTATGGTTATATAGTCTACTTATAAAAGTGGATATTTACAGAAGTGAATTTAATAATAGGTTAAGTCACCATTTTCTATTAAGCTTATTTTTAATCCAAATACTTTTTCTTATAAAAGGAAGTGGAAGAGCGCTGAATTTCCATGCCGAAGGTCCCGAGTTCAAACCCGGCTGTAGGAGATTTTATTTAATCTATTACAGCCTGAATGGATCATTTGGGATCTGGGGCTCTTCTTGGGGTCACCCAGCCGCCATAAAGTGAGTACCCAAAGTAGGGGGATCTAACGGTTGTGGGTGAAATCATTGTTCAAGAAACAGAATATACTCTATCACGTAATGAACCCAAGACCCTTCATGGGTTGAATTCGTATAGGTTTTTTATATACTTTTTTTCTTATAAAATTAAAGTCCCTTAGACTACAGCTTCAGCACTTTGATATTCCCTGATATCCCCCCCTCCTGTACTGGCTAGAACAACAGAAACCTTTCACACTTTTTCCAACAATTGACGGATTATTAACCGCTCCCCTTCACTGGAATGGAAGCAAGGAGGAGGGTAACTGTACTGGAAGTTGAGGAGGAGACAAGGAGGTAAATGGGTTCATCGCGAGACCACGATTTGACGATCTGCAGCGGTCTGTGAAGGAATGCTACCAACGGTATCCCGTCCCTGCTCTTGGTCTCTTCAGAGCGATCGGTGGGGTTGAGGAACTATAATAGCATGGAACTATGAAATTTTTATACAATATTTTAGATGAAACAGTTAAATATTTTAGATCAAATAGAAAAAATATATTAAATAACCTTATGGAGTCTTCTTATAAATTGACCAAGCTCCAAACACAATGTGATATGATTTAAAATATGAAATTGCTTTGAAGCAAAGTTCATGAATAAGGTATCTGATTAAATTTGCCGTGTTTCTGATCCTTAATTAGTGACGCCACATATTGAATTAATTTCGACATTGCGAAAGGAACAGAATACATATTTACCGAGAATTGGTGAACTACGAGCTTTCTCGTAATTAAACTTCACAGGGTTACCGGCTAATAAGATCTTCAAAGGCCTGTTACCCGGTAAATGGCACCCTGTATTACTACAACCCATGAAGAATCTAGGCTTCAGTACGTGGTAGAGACTCTACTGTTTCTGGGACAGCGGTTGTGCAGATAGGTGTTTTTTCCCAAATAAGGGCGTCCATTTTGTAGAGGGTGTGGGGACCGGGAAGGTTTCCGGATCCCACGTATTCCATTCCTGGGTGTTAGATTAAGTAAATTATCTGCCACAGCCGGATTTGAACCCGGAACCTTCGGAATGGCAACTCAGGGCTCTACCACTAACACCTTGCTCCCACACGGTATCCAGCGAAACGAAAATTAAATTATTATGAGTTTCACTATTTCGGTGAGATTTACGAAACTAACGTGGAGGACAGCTTGGTACTGTCTAAATCAATTGATAATTGATAATAGCAAAATATTATTTTTTATATGGATACATACAAAATTGATTGTACTTAAAAAATTTTTTGTACTAACCTCGTTTATTTTACTACCAAAAATTATACTTATTTTAAGTTATTTATTTTACTTTTATTTTATATGTTTTCTATTTTTTGTAGATTTTTCTTTTCCTTTTCTTACTGTTATAAATATATACTGCTTCTTATTTATTATTGCTAATTCAACTTGCAGTGTAAATTGTTTAATCATAAACATAAAAGTAATATGTTACAAAATGTCAAATTCATTGGAATAAAACTCTTAAGTGTTATTATTATATCTGGATACATGTTTTCAACAATGTTGCCGATCTAAACCAACCTTACTTGGGAATTGTCTGTCATATAAATAATTTTTTATTTATCTGGAGGGTAAATAAATTATTTTTTACAAAGGTTATTACTACGTGATATTGGAAAAGGGCTGAGGGAGACTGCTTTAAGTATAAACAAATATTTTACAAATTTTCCAGGAAGAATAAAAGGCACTTTCAGAGCTTGTACTGCTTGGCTAGTTCTAATATTTTGAGCATAAAAATAGAGCGTTAAAATAATTAATTAATTTAAAAGATATTTAATTAAGTAATTAAATATTAATTTACCCGGTCCTGCATTTCCTGCATTACGTTAAAAATTAGCGGGTATTAGGTATTTAATCAAGATTGTATTAAATTTTCTCTTGCGAAATTTAATGAAAAAACAAATGGAGTTGGGTATTATCTGTGTAATACAATTGTGAGAACCAAGGTTTCGTCGGTTACCAAAAATACAGACGGATCAACACTAATCATTATACGAGTATATGTAATATAATATATCATAAAGGAAATTATTAGCCGGTAAAAACATAGTATGGTGACTAATTCAAAGTTATTTTTATTATTTATTTTGTTTACTCCTTATCATTATTTAGACAAGAACTAAACAATGACAACTATTTTTGACATGGATATTAGCATTAAAACTTAAATGTTTAATGAATGACGTGCCCATTACGACATCCAATAAAACTGAAGGTATCAAATTGCGTTGAGAGTTGGTTTAGTATGGATCAGTTTGCCTTCATGGGAATTGCCTTTAAATAAAAGCTAAAAAAGGTTCTATTCCTTAAACCGTGCTATCTGGGGCAACGAGATGCACCGCGTCCGTGTTCCAAATGCAGCCAATGTCACGCACGAGGATTTCTAGGTTTAAGTTCAAAACAATCTAGGCTTCAGGTAATCTTCGGATAAAAGATAAGGAACTCATATATGGTAAAGCTGTATCAAAACACCAATAATTAGTCTATTTCTCTTTTAGAAAACTAAGAATAAGGAATCGACGATAAGCTGATGAAAAGGGTTAATCACGGTAGAAGAGAAGAATAAAGCTGATAACATCACAAGTGAACTAAATCCCTCTCAATTACAAATGAACTAAAATCAATGGACGTAATATATATCTCATCCCTTCTTCTCCCCTTCGATAGAACACTTAAGAGGATCATAATAATACTATAAGGAATATGATTATGGTAATAATCATATTTAATTAATTTCCATCTTATTTTTTAAATATAACATACAAATATAAATAAATTTAAATTGATATAGTTAATGTATGGGACATTTAGTCTTTCTGTTTCTGTAATTTTCAGAAATAATAAATACTCTACTCCTACATTCCATGAGGGATATTGGGTCGAGCTCATGATAGGGGGAAAACGGTTGTGCAGGGAGGTGATTTGTCAGAGATAGGACTCACTTTATCAAGTTTAACTTCTGATTAAGGGTATCCCGCTTTATAGCGGCCGTGTGTACCACCGGGCATCGGCACATCTCACAGGGCCCATCTGTGGCTGTTAACTGATCAATGACTGAAATATACTACAGCTGGATTGGAACCCAAAAATCCATACAAAATTAACTGAATGCTGTAAACACTAAGCACTCCGGTTCCGTAAAAAAAAAATTATCAATAAAAATTGTAATATACAAAATAAAAAATATATATACATAAAAAAGGATAGAAAACATATTGGTATATAAAGATATTCGTTCATTGCACTGCAGTGTAAATAAGCCACTCCATTAGGCAAGCAGCCTCTCGTAATTTAATGAGTACTTTTTCTCTCATAAATGTTGTTTCAGGTATTGCTTAGACTTGACACTCAAACACTTGATTGACGATTGATTTTATGTATTTTTTAAATAATAATCTATTATTCTGCCTAATTTTAAAATCTAGAATATAACAGGCTCTGTAATTAGCTCGTATATATCTTTAATAGTCCGCCTTCTCCAAATCCCATGAACACTCCTCAAAATATTCTTCGGAGGACTTTTCGTTTAAATATAAGGAGGTTGCGTTTGCCTGGGTGCAGAATTCAGATACATTTTTATTATTTAATTTCTTAGGGGATGAAAACAAATACTTAATCAGTTTTGGTAATGAAGGACTTAACCATTGTGACTGCGTGTACTGCCAACTTCATTTGTATATGGGACGCAGGATACTCGCTGGAAAGACTGGAGTTGTTGGCAGGCTTCCGGGCACTGCATTATGCATTACTAATAATCCCCGTCACACATTCAAATAATGGAAACCAGCTCATCTCCCTCGTAATAGTTTACGTAAAAGACGTGTGTCGCCCTAGTTCCCATGAGCTCTTGATTGACAGACGTATTCCCACTGTTACTCTATCCGTAGGGACGTTGCTGTGTCTAGCGTTTAACCCGTCATGCAACCTACGTTACGGCAGCGGGTCCAAGGAAGGAGCCATGATGCTTCATCTTCGCTATTGTTTCAAATGTTTATGTAAGAAATGTCCAGCATGGGAAATGATATAAGAAGAATGATAAGCTGCGTTTTGCTTCCTAACAATGAAAGACGTAATAATAATTTTGTATGTAACGTTATTAATTAAAGAAACTATAAACGCAAACAACATCAATTATTGATAGTATACCTACTGTAGGAACATTTGAAAAAAGAATCCTTACGTTTCTCATATACCTGTAAACATCTAACAAAATATAAAATCACACAAATACCTCGCATTTCACATTAACATTGTATTTAAGAACCATCAAGTGGATATAGTGTATCAGTTTTAGTTAATTCAACCAGTATGTGTTGTATAGAAACTGGTCTTATTGTACGAGAGACTGTGGCATTCTTGCCTCCTGATGTTAGGATAAATTGTTTTCTGTTATGTTTTACACGCTTTATGATTTGTAACATTTAGCCTTCTGGCCAGATAAATATTATATTTTTTTTTCTGTTCATATCTGTTATTCTAAAGGGACTTAGTCCCTGAATAAAGTTACTTTTCTATTATATTCTAAATGGGGAGAAACCATCTGGGGACAAAATTAAACTTTTTTATTTATTCGGAATTAATATTCTGTTGCGACCTATCTTTTGAGAGAGTATACTCAAAACCATTTGTATAATCCTACTTTAATATCTACTGTGATATATGAATCGAATTAACTTTGATATGTATATATATATATATATATATATATATATATATATATATATATATATATATATATATATATATATTCGCTGGTACATTCATCGCAAACCTCAATCGTTACCACGACCGGGAGGAAATCCGAAACATTAAAATAAGCAGATGAATATTTAAAAAAAATAGAAATAAATTGCTAGAGTGAGCATCTCAGATGGGTGAAAAAAACAAAACAAATTTACCTTTGGAGAATCCTTTTGGTAACTAAGAAGTAGATGGTTGAAGCCAATGTCTCCTAAAGTTCATAGTTGTAGGTTTTTTATTTTTTCCATCATAAGTTGCACGGTTCAATACCAATCGAGAATTCGAGGTCTTCGAAGTTATTTCCAGTCTTCTTAATCCACATGCTGGTATCTTTAAGCTTTTTAAGATACGTGAATACTTTTTTTGTCATTCTGCTCGAGCCCATTCTTTGTAGGTGTCCGTAGAACCGTATTCTACAGTAGTAGACATTTTATAATAATATCCTTGAATATCAATTCGAAGGCCATCGTGTTTTCACAATATCTCATATAGTACAAAGTTGTTTTGTATATAAGCTTGTAAGGTTTCGTTAATAGAAGTCTTCATTAAAAAATGTGGACCATCTTTATTTTAATATTTGTATAACTAATATGGATTCGCATTTAGCATACATATAAATAAAAGAAGGATTTAGAACTTATAATTAATGGGCCAGAGTTGTTTAAATAGAGCGGCTTAGGCCAGCGGGATTGGGTTAGGCCTCATAACGGAGCGACACACTTAGCCTAGGCTGCCCGAATCATGCAAATGCTTTCGTGGGGCAACAGAGGCTGAGGAATCAGATGGTATAACGGTCATTTCTTGCCACCGTGCTTATTTGGCCGGACTCCCACGACCTCATGTGAGCCATGTGAGGTATGACACAGGAGAGTCGTTAGGGCTAAGCACGGGCCTAAGTACCGGACGTAGGCGTTGGGCGAAGTCCCTCCCACAGTATTTAAAATACCGCCCCCTCAGGAGTAATAACCGAGATATTGAGGATGCTAAACTACTCATCATCCAGGATTTATCAGCATGTGAAGGTTAAATTCTCAATAAATCATGAATGGTTTATTACTAAGCTATCTTAAACAGAAATTATCGAATATACAAATGGGTAGGTTTCTCCCACATTAATTATTTTGTAAATACATTTTTTTTGTTTTCGAATTTACCACTTAGGATCACTTTATTTTCCTTTCTTCATGCATTCACTGGCACGTTTCTTTTGATCCTCTGCCCGTCTTCGTACATTCAGGAAAAACCAGATCCTTCTCTGGCCATTCGTCATCCTGAAACCCTTACAGATTTTTCACTCTGCATCCAAATGTATTTCCTTCTAGTATGTGAGACTTTCCAAATCATTCTTTACTTTTATAGTCCAGGTTGTGGTCATCTTTTACGAAAAGTAGGCAAATATTTACTAAGTCAATCTTTGTTTGTTGATTCTGTACAGATTTCAATGAATTTTAGCCTCCACGCCCGCATAGTATCCATGATTTTTTTCTATTTTCTACTATTTTTCTTTGTTACTTCTAAGTTTCCATCCGTCTTCAGTCTGAACTACACTCTGGATTTGTCTTAGAACTCTTCTTTCCAGGATATTCAGTTTGATGAGACTGTAGCTCGTTGAAAGGCATTAACAGGCGAAGAGGCATTCCATTATTACGTCAGTGTTATGATTTTTTTTGCATAAGAGCTGCAGGAGATGCACTTCTTGTAAATGCTCTTTGTCCGCCCATAACACCTTTCCATTTTTAGAATTCGATTTCAAACAGCTGCGTTCTCTTATCCAATTTCCTGTATAATCTCCTCTCTTCTTTAATGATTTCTTTTGCCCTTTCAATCCAAACTATCTCCGTTTTAGGAATTTCGGTCCATGTTTGCAATTTGTCATAAATTTAATCTGTTTAATGGAGATCCTTATTCCTCCTTGTCTAGCAATTTTTGCTGTGAGATTTATCTATATAAACATTAACATGCGCATTGAATATTGTGCATTTGAATATAGTTTTATTATAAATACAAAAAATGATCATACGAATTGCTTTCTGCTTAGTGTATACAACAGAATGATGGTGGACCTTACCTTAACGACTCCATGATAATAGTGACTGAAATAAATAATGTTATTATGCACCTTATTTTAGATTCAAGAGCTACTTCTTCATTAAAATTGAAAATATACTTGATTATTGTTTATTACAAGCTATAACCAATGCCTTAATGATCGCGTAAATGCATTCTAGAAATTAGTGCAGCTCCAATTTCGAAACATTCAATGTACAGCATTTTGAATCATATCCTTGACATTTCATCCATTCATGCGCAAATTGAGCTCTTAAGTAATAGTAAAAGGCAGGTGATATCTCCGCCAATTTAATTTGTTAAATGATTTTTGGCATGCAATATCAGGAGGGAATAAAGTTCTAATGATCTATCCTTATCATAATAAGGACTTTGAATAATCTTCAAAATCGCCTGCACATTATTCTCAGGGTTACCTTGCTCGTTTTAATACTGTTGAATAATAAAGAAATTTGGTGAAATTATAGGTCCCTTGACCAAGGTAAAAATCGATGAAATGATTATGTAAAATAAAACTCTTTTTTGACCCATTACTATCGAAAATCATTAATTGACATAATGCTTTGCCTATATCTATATATCTATGATATTGATTTTGAAAATCTACGACATAATCTGCTAATTTTTTCTCAGAACTACCTGGATCGTTTTCATTTTGTAGAATAGTGAAGCAATATGGTCATTTAGTAGGTATTTCCTTAACCCAGATAGAAATCGATGAAATAGTTAAGTAAAATAAAACTGTGTATTCACTAACTACGATCAACAACTAATTACTAACGAAACTCATCCAATTAAATAAAAAATAACATACATAATACTGTGAATTAATGAATGTTGTGAGCAGCTAAGTAGACTTCATAAAATATTACATGATAATAAATCAAACTCATAAAGAACCATCAATCTTTCATAGTGGTATCTCAGTAATAAAACAATACACACAGGATTACATATATAGCCGATAAAAATGCTAAGTAACGAAAGTAAAAAACACTGCTTTTCAGGAGTGTGAAAAAAACTGTTTAAAGGTTCATTCAAAATCAGTTTATGTCAAATGGATTTTACCCCTGTCATTAAATTAGTTTTGTGCCTTATAGATGACTCTGTATGAATTTTACATCAATTATCAATCCTAAAACTATGTTTCCTGGTAAACTGTAGAGACAGTTCATGGCTACACTGTTATACTAATAAAACATAAACATAACTAGAACATAATCCTTTGATGTAAGCATAACGACTACATACGAGACATCACATAATAACCACAGCTTTAATTGATTGCTTTCCCATGAACTTTCTACCATCTTAGATCATTTTAAATTGTCATCAATGTTTATTGCTTCATATACCTAATACTAAACCACACTATGAAAACATGTTCGCTCATTCAGTACCTACTTCCGTTTTCGCTGAGCATTATTATTAATTTTTAAATCATACATCTTCATTAATAAAATTTGATTACTCACTAATTTTTTTTTTATGTATGTATGAGTAGAATTATAGTTTATTACTATTATTATTGTAGCTATTTATTGTTCTTTAAAAAACTGTAACCACTACGACCCGTGAACGAGTCTGGGGTTCAGTTCATGGTAGAGACTGTACTGTTTCATGGAAAACGGTTCTGAAGGGAGGTGACTTGTCCTAGGTCACGCTCAACCGCCAGGTTTTTGCCCCTCATTTTGGGCACCCTATTTTTATAATATTTTATAGAAACTGGGTGAGCCCTAGGAGGGCATCACTGCGGATGCACCGCATACAGACTAAATAAAAGTAACTGCCTGGAGCGGGATTTGAACCAGGATTTCCGGCATGGCTACTCAGTGCTCTATCACTGAGCCACTCCGCTCCATATTTATTATTCTATACCTTCCAAAAGTATTCCGATTAATGATACTTAAAAGTAAAAAGATACCCAATTTTCCTTATATTCCCACTGTGCATGTCCAAACTATGACCACTTTCCACTCCTAAGGCTTCCCTAAAATTATCTGGATCATCATGATTTAGAGCTTCCTGTCAGTAGCTATTGAGAATTAGGCGTAGAGCGTTTACACGCCATTGTCATTATTTATTGTCGTCGCTTAGAGAAAGCGGGCGAGTGACAATAGAGAAACGATAGCTCGAGGGCTGTCGAGGCACGCGGAGCCATGTCTTTTTATAAGCAATCAAAAGCGTAGCTGATTTAACCATTATCTGGATACAATATTTAGAAAACTGTGAAGTTATTGATAATTTCTAAGGTTACTAAGCTGTTTAATATTTATATGGATAGATTTGCCGACGTTAATAACCACATATATGTACTCCTACGACAATTTGCGCAGGTTCAAATGAATTGAAAACCAATTTTCTGGAAGTTAACATAATAAATAATAAATAATAATATATTCGTGAGGGATTTAAAGACGGTTCAAAGATCAATGTTAATGAAAAATTTGGCCTTGGAAGTTTAAAACTAAATATCATTTGTGAATAACATATGGAACCCAACGTGAGAGACGCAAGAACTACTTTTCTAAGTGGAAAAAAGTTGACTGGATAAGTCTAAGAGTGGTATGAAATGGTCAGGGGGTGCAGTCAATGATAACACAAAATCAAAATGACGTTTTGGCCTAAGATATAGGCCATCTTCAGGACAGTGAGGCGAAGAGTCAAACTTCAAATGAAACTGAACAACATTATATGGAAGTTTCTTTCGGAATGGATGTACAATGTGTGTCCCGATCCTTTATGATGTCAGGTATTCTTGATTGATCCCTATCATAATTAAAACTGGATAAACAAAATTTAGGACTCCTACTGTAGCATCGTTCAATTAGCCATCGAAGCATAAAGTGATGTTAAATAGATAAACATGGAAGTTTATCTCGGTCGACTTTGGGAACTTATATCAGTTACCAATTTGATTCGGTTCGTGCATTATTAGGACTAATTAAACCATATATGCCTCCGTTACTTTCAGCCACTGCTCCTGCTTCACGGGCCGTTGTACTTACTGCCCTACTTACTTCTGGGGCAACATATTAGGAGTGTGTAAACTGTAAAGCCGGCCTGTTTTAATTACATCTGTACTTACTACAAACCATAATGGCTAAAATAGAGCTGCTGAAACAGCACTTTAAGCCTTCTTTATATATACTAATTGACTAATTGTTGCCTTGAGAAACCTTGTTGCCTTTTTTTTTTAATTTTAATCGATATGCAGAAAATCACATGTTTTATGAATCCTGTACTAAGCAGCATGTAATTTTGGTTAAAAATTATGGTTTTCACAAATATATCGTTTCCGAAATGTCCATCGCAAAGAAAAATTAAGAAACACAATTCATTGTTCCAAACAATCCAACTGCATAGAAAACCTGCACCACTACTATCCATGGAGGGTATTGGGCTCAGTACATGGTAGAGATTGTTTTTAGGGGAACGGTTGCGGATAGAGGTGATTTGCCCGATATCACGTTCAACCGCCAGGTTTCCCCACATTAAGGGTACCCGCTTTATAGAGGCTTCGTGAGCTGTTAACAGATTATATAAATTATCTGCCTCAAAACTAGGCATCTTTAATACAGCAACTCAGCGCTCCCTGCCTTCAAGCCTTATGCATAGTGAACTAAAATGATATAAATAAGAAATATAGGTTAGGTAGGTAACATACTTAGCAAAACTCCTATTGAGAACAGGCCGAAGACTACTCAGAAGTATACATACATAGCTGGCTCTACATCCCACGCGGGGACAAGGCCTCCCGCAACATCAACCGCCAGTCATATCTGTTCATAGCTGCTGCTCTCCAGTTACGGGTGCGTAAGATGGTCCGAGCGTCTGCAGCCCCACCATCCGCCCATCGGAGCCTTGGTCTTCCAACCCTTCTTGTTCCATGCACTTTTTCTTGAAGTCATTATTTAGGGATTTCATCTGGATTTCATAAGGAGGTTCCCATACGTGCGATGTGTCCTGCCCATCGTAGCCTGTTCACCTTGATAAACCTGACAATGTTGGCATCTTCGTATAGTCCAGTCATTTCTAAGTTCGAGCGTTGCCTCCACGTGTTATTATGAAATACTGCTCCATAGATTCTCCTTAAGATTTTTCGTTCAAACCTCATGATAGCGAGCTCTTGTGGTTTTGTGAGAGTCCAACATTCTGAAGCTTATGTAAGGACAGGGCTTATCAGGGTTTTATATATTCTTATCTATGTGGTCCGTGATAAGGAATTACTTCTGAGGTGCTTTTGCAACCCAAAAAAACATCTATTTGCTGTCATTATTCTTCTTTGGATTTCCGGTCGCATTTCTAAGCTAAGAAGTATAGCTGAATATTAACTCCTTGAATCTTTGGAGTACCATTCCAAGAACCGCCCACAATGAAAACACGAAGTACCAAACGAAGATGGTAATCCTACTAAGGTTATGCCGTTCACTTTCCTACTCCTACTGTGACTTTTGTACTACTACAGAAGTGCTCTTTATGTAAGCAAGGTGCTAAAATAAGCGAATAAGAAGAGAATCACAGGAAGTAACCTCTAACCGGATCAACGACTCGAGAGTCCCTCTAGACAGTAAGGACCAATCAGAGGATCCTACAATACTTTAGAGGTCGCTATTCATTATGACAGCGAGGTTCCCAGTTACGCCGTACGAATATGGAAGACAATTTGTTAGCTCTATGGTGCTTCACCTCACTCCCGGTCGTTAAAATTAATATTGGTTCCTAAGGGCCAACGATGGCTCAAAAGGCTCCTTGTAACCGTGCCAAGGTTAGTCGTAATTGCACCAAGGACTGTCATTTGTTTGTTTTATAGCGATTGTTTATGGTTAAATGCGGTCCATTACATGGCGTAAAACATAAAGAAAACCCTGCGAATTCTATGATTGATACTACATTTATTCGAGTACTCAGCGGTAAGTATTAACTATTTAGACATTAACAAGTCTTTAAACTATTATCATTAGACCGTATAATAATCATTGAGGATAAGATAAAATGGTCTGGATAGAGGTCAAAAATAAATTCTTTAATAAAGTGGGCTACTATTTAAGAGTAAAATGGTAACTCACTTTAATAAAGAATTTATTTTTGACCTCGACCATATTCGTATAAGATAATTCTTATAATATGAGCCGTTCAATCAAATTGATTAACTCCATAAAACATAAAGTGAAGAAAAGCGAGAAAATAGTGTGTATTATTTTTTAAAATTCCCTTTATAATATAAATTCAAATAAATATTGTAAAATGCATAAATAAAATGTAGCTTTCATCTAAAAGCATTTAAAATTAATAAGAAAGACTAGCCAAAAAGCTATCGTCAGAAATGTTACAATTTTTATGTGCCCGTTGGAGTTAATCGATTTGGCAAGTGAAAAAAGTAAGACATTAAAATTCAGTCTTTTAATTTTTAAGTTTCTTATCACAGAAAAAGTATCAACGAAAAAGTGTGGAACCGCTTATATATGAAACAAATAGAGAGGAAGTAGAAATAGCCTTCGACAAATTGAAATATTTAAAGATGGCACAATATTGATAACCAGAATATTCTGGGCAGTTTTTCTAATCACGGGAACTGTGTAGCTCAGAGTGTGGAGCATTTAGTTGTGGAGCTGAAGGTCCAGGTTCTAAACCGGCTGTGACTGATACATTATTTGATCTTAGAACAGCCAAAAATCGAACCTTAGGATCTGTAGACCCTAATTGGGCTTACCCAGCCTCTTTAGAGAGGCTTGATTGGGGAAAAACCTGGCAGTAGAACGTGATCTCGGCCAAATCACTTCCCTGCACAACCGTTGTCTTATGATGGTACGAACTTTTACCCTGTTTAAAGAAAAATACCCTTTTTGGGTTAAGTGGTCCAGTTTTTTCATTTATTATCTAATTATGGCTCGTTCCAATAGTAATGCTCCAAGATCGCTAATTTCCATTACGATATGGTACTAATAAAGTTTAATTACCGAATTATTGAGCTATATCGATAGTGCGGAGAGACACCGCAGAGTTCGCCGACCGACAGACGGAACTAGCTGCCTCGAATAATGAGGATGAGTCAATGACGGCTAGATCCGCCTGCCTAAATTGTCACCGTCTTAAATTCAAGCTCTTATAGTTCTAGTTTCTTATAGTTCTTAATATGGAAAATTGTTAACATAAGTCCAATTTCCTACTAATTAATAATTTGTATTATTTATTTTAATATATTACATAATAACAGCTTAAATTATTATGAACGCTATATGGTAAAATTAATCCGTTAAATACTAGTATGAGTTGAAGTAATTTTTTACTCATAAGTGGAAAACCGAATACCACATCTTAAACTATTAAGAACGCTATAAGGTAAAATTGAATCGTTAAATTTTAATCGTTAAAGAATAGTTCTTTAAGTTAAAGGGATTTCTGACTCATAAGTTGGGAATAAAAAAAAAAAAATCTTGATTATTTTATGAAAGCATTGATATTGTAACTATATATTTTATAGTTTATATTGCATTAAACTATGCTACTATCTATGCTAATGACACAAAATTACAATATTCATCTGTAAATACATTTATTTTTTATAAAATAATTGTTAATAATATTACAGAATCGTAAGTATGGTTGAGATATATGCATAGCCAAGCAATAAAAAAATTTTCTGCGGAATCTTTATAACACCTTAGCATGAATGTTAGACATTCTTCATCTATTACTAACTACTCATTATAACTTTTCCTTCATTAGTAGCTCTTAAAATCAAATTTAGGCTAAGTAGAAATATAAAAATAAAGTGAAATCGTAGACAATATATACAATTTGGAAATGAAACATTGTTTTATATTAGTAATACAATAAACGTAATGTAAATATTTTATGCTGAAACAGCTTTATTGCCAAAATTCATTGGGCTATTTTCGGAGGATTGGTCAATTTAGATTGTTACAAAAAAAAGTTGACCAAAAAATACATTTATGGATGGATTCATTAGTACTTTACGGATCTGAGAGGGATACTATTTCAGATATATAAAAAGTTCAAAAATTATTAATGTCAGTATATACAATATTCATTAACTACGTAATTTACTTCCCATTAAATCTAACAAGAAAGATTTCCAAAAAAAAAAAAGAAGGAGAGGTTTATTATCGTTTGTGTGTAATCAATAAATAAACAATAATAATAAGAGAAATTCCTAAATATTTTTTTGATTTATAGGGGAATTTAACTTAATATTACGTAGTTATATTAAATTAAATAATTAAGAAAAAAGAATCATGCGTATAATATATTCATGACGACTCTGACGCCGTTAATGTTCAAAATGCAACCGAATTCACCGCCAGTGGCGGTAAAGTCTCTTTTAGGAATCTAAGCATTTATCGTTTGTGCCCATACAAAGGAATTTATCTATAAATATAATATTTTCAATCGTATGTTCCCAATCTAAACTACAAATTTAACCAGCTGAAAGGAATTTTGTCTTCATATTGTTACGGGCTACTGGATGTAAAATGGACTAAACTATTACTTAATTCAAGAATCTAATATTTATTAACAAATTAAAAAGAATACACTGAGATTATTTAAAACAGTTAAATTATTAAACTAATATCAATTTACAATAATAATATTCTACTAAATGTTATCTAATTTCTAAGATAATAAACAAATAATATAAAATATTGTTTATACTAAGTAACTAAACTATTTATATAAATTTGTACAAATACAATAATATTACACTATAGTTTACAATTACAAATTAACACTTACAGTTCGCTAACTAAAGTCCACCGACCGTAAGACTCTCCAAATATGACAAACTGACCCACAGTTTATTACACTTATTACACGGCCACTAATTGTCACTGTTGCTCACTAAGCACTTATTACAGACTGATACTAACTCACTGTAACTCACGCACTATCACTAGTTAACGACTGCTACTCACTGGCTTATTACTTCACTGCTTATTACTGACTCGTCTTACTACTGACTGCCGGCCAGAACAGCTGTCCTTTTTATATAGGCAAGGGAGATTGGGGTGGGGGGCGCCTAGAATATTCCACGCAGATCCCGATGAGTCTAGACTACCTTTGATCCCTTCCGGCTTAATCCCATTGTTCGCCTAATCTTCTCAGCCTCCTTCCCGCTCAGACCGTAACACTGCCCCCTCCTTAAAAGTGCTCTGTCCCAGAGCATAGTCCGGAGAAATCGGGCGGTTATGAGCTTCCCTCGATGGAGACGCATTTCCTTTCCAGGGGTTGAACGTGCACACCAATATGGCGACCCCAGAGTTGGCGAATATCTCTTCAAGCATGTTCCTGACAACCTTCCACTCCAGGCCGTCATATCCACGGCCCAACTTAGGGATCGCGAGCTTGGTGACACGCAATCTCAGAAGCTTACTCCGCAGGTCGTCGAGGCTTCGCCGCAGGGCGTCATATGTGGGCTTGTGATCATTGGCACACTTGGTTACCAAGTAAAACAGATGTCGTCCTTCGTATGTGTGGTGGAGTGCTTTCCCCACGCTTGGTCCTTGGCGTTCTAGTTCCGCAGTACCACCAAACTTCTTCCTGAAGACCGTTGCAATCCCTCGAGAAGTCTTCAGATCTTCGGCGACACAATGGGCCAGAGAATAGTCCACTGGTAACGAGAAGATATCTCTGTAGACTGTCTGAGTTACTTTACGGGAACCTGGTACCTTAGGGTGTCTAACTGAAACCTTAGTGGTCTTCACGTTGTCGAGGTACCTGACTTGCTGGTCTTCTGTCGGGCTATGGTCTCCTTTGTAAGGGGCCAGTCTATTAAAATGGACTACCCTCGGTTTTCCTTTTGACTGCTTTCTGATCCTATAGATGACGTCGTTTATCCTATTGATGATCTCAAACGGGCCATCCCAGGAGTTCTGAAGTTTAGGTGAGTAGCCTCGCCTTCTTCGAGGATCGTGTAGCCAGACCAAATCTCCAGGTTGGAATCCACCTTTCTCTGCCCTGATGTCGTAACGCTCCTTCATTCTGTCACTGGATGTTTACACGAACCTTCTCGTGGATGTTATCCATCCGCTTCCGTAGATTCGTGACGTACTCCTCTCCGGCCACTTCCTCATTAGGCTTGAACCCGAATTTCAGATCACAAGGCAAACGAAGTTCTCGGCCGAACACCACATTTGCAGGGGTCTGCCCCGTTGCTTCATGGACTGAACTGCGGTAGGCTAACAGGAATAGGTGAAGATACTGGTCCCAGTCTCGCTGATGGTCGGAGACCACTTTAGACAAATATCGACCCATTGTCCTGTTCATGCGCTCCACCATGCCATCCGATTGAGGGTGAAGAGGCGTCGTCCTGGTCTTCCGTATCCCCAGTGCTTCGCACATTCCGGAGAAGACTGCAGACTCAAAGTTTCTTCCCTGGTCAGCGTGAAGTTCCATGGGTACTCCAAACCGGCTGACGAGCTGCTTCACAAGTACGTCTGCAACCGTGACTGCCTCTTGATTCGGAAGGGCATACGCTTCCACCCACTTAGAAAAGTAGTCCATGGCCACGAGAATATATCGGTTGCCTTCGTTCGTCACAGGGAAAGGGCCAGCGATGTCAATCGCTATCCTCTCGAACGGTGCTCCCACGTTGTACTTCTTCATAGGGGCCCTCTTTCTTCTTGTTGGTCCGTTAGAGGCCGCACAAGTCGCACAACGCCTACACCAGTCCAAGACATCGTCCTTAAGGTTTGCCCAGTAAAAGCGTTCACGAACTTTTTCCAATGTACGGTGAACTCCAAGATGGCCACCAGTTACACCGTCATGTAGTTCCCTAAGCACTTCGGGCACTTTATTCCTTGGAACGATGAGCTGTAGCCTACGCTGATCTCCTTCCGCGTTCTCCAATGCCCGTTTCAGCAGCCCGTTGTCCACTACAATGGAGTTCCATTGGGCCCAGTACGTCTTTACATTCTTCGACATTGGAGCCACATCCTGCCAGGTCGGTCTTCCTCGCCCCGATATTTTCCATTCCTTTATTTGTTTTAAGTCCGGGTCCTCGTCTTGCGCCTTTGACACCTCTGCGTCCTGCCAACTGTCGATAACAACCGTTGTCCTCAATACTGATGCCTGCTTTTCTTCTTGTCGGGAACAATGCCTGCATTCTTCATCTTCACATGGTCTTCTTGACAGCGCATCCGCATTCCTGTGGCTCGTTCCAGAACGATGAGCAGATTCAAAATCGTACTCTTGAAGGCGCTCGATCCACCTGGCCACTTGTCCCTCCGGTGACTTGAATCGCAGCAGCCACATTAGAGCCGCGTGGTCCGTTCTCAGCAGGAACCTTCTTCCGTATAGATATTTATGGAAGTGCTCTATGGATTTTACTACTGCCAGAAGCTCTTTCCTTGTGACACAGTAGTTGCGCTCCGGAGCTGAGAGTGCCTTGCTGAAATATCCAATCACCCTTTCTTCTCCGTCTTGGAGCTGAGAGAGGACACTATGGCGATGTTGCTGGCATCTGTGTCGAGTATGAACTTGCCCTCGGGACGTGGATAGCACAGAATAGGAGCACTACTCAATTTTCTCTTCAGCTCCTCGAAGGATGCCTGGCACTCGTGGTCCCAATGGAAAGTCCTTTTCTCCTCGGTAAGCCTGGTAAGAGGTTTTGCGATGTCAGCAAATCCTTTCACGTACCTCCGGTAATAGGTGCAGAGCCCGAGAAAACTTCTCACCTGGTGCTTATCTCGAGGTACTGGCCAGTCGGTGATCGCTGCTATCTTCTCTGGGTCAACAGCAACTCCGTTGTCTGACACAATATGCCCCAGGTAGTTGACTTGCCTTCGGAAGAGATTACACTTCTTCGGGTTCAACTTTAGGTTCGCTGCACGCAGTCGTTCGAAGACCTTCTCCAGATTCTTCAGATGGTGAGCGAAGGACTTTCCCAGCACAATGATGTCGTCTAGGTACACCAGGCATACTTCCCAAGAGAGACCTCTTAACACGTTTTCCATCAGCCTCTCGAATGTGGCAGGAGCATTGCAAAGCCCGAACGGCATTACTGTAAACTGCCAGAGCCCAGTGCCAATTGAAAACGCCGTCTTCTCTTTATCTTCAGGTGCCAATCCAACCTGCCAATATCCACTGCGGAGATCCAAGGTAGAGAAGAGTTTACACCCCTCCAGGGTGTCCAGCGTATCGTCAATCCTGGGAAGCGGATAACTGTCCTTCTTGGTGACGTTGTTTAGAAGACGGTAGTCTACGCAGAACCTTGTCGTTCCGTCTTTCTTCTTCACCAATACGACAGGAGACATCCAGGGGCTACTTGAAGGCTCAATGACACCATCAGCTGCCATCTCCTTAATAATCTCCTCGGCGTCCTCCCGTTTAGCTAACGGCAGCCTCCGCGGGACCTGTCGGATAGGCTTTGCATCCCCAGTGTTAATCCTGTGCTGGACGATATCCGTTCTACCCCGTGGTCCTGGGCCGATCTCGAAGACGTCATGCCATCGGGTAATCATGTTTTTTACCTCCTCGCTCTGTTCAGGTGAGAGGTCGCGACATGATTCATCCACAAATCCTTTTAGTTCCTCTGGGAGTCCTCGAAGCTCGGTGGGATGACGTTGCAGCTGACGAACCACTGAGGTAGCGGTGGTACACTCCCCGACCGGTGTTCCTTTCTTTAGCGTTACCGGGAAGCTGTTCAGGTTCATTAGCCGAATTGGAGTGGTAGGTCCGATCTTGATGAGAGACCTAGCAACCAGTACGCCGCGTCCAACCTCTTGTTCTTCGTGCCTTCCAGGTTCGAGTAGTGCACATTGACCCGCGGGTAGATGGCCTTCGACCGTCCCATGCGTCACGATTTGGCTCCGTGCCGGTAAAGTGGTGTCTTCTGGTAGCAGCACTCGTGCGCAGAAGTCCTTTTCCTGCCGAAGTATGACTTCCTCGTCTCCCAGCGTCATCACACCTCTCGACATATCCAGCTTGATCCCGTATGCGATCATGAAGTCCATGCCCAATATGACATCTTCATCGATCTCTGCCACGAGAGCGCGGTGCTGCAGATGTTGACCCCCGATGTGGAAGGTGGCATCTGTCTCCCCGTAGACCTTGGCTGGCTGTCCCGTTGCAGTCCGTAATGCCCAAGTGGTCGGTATGATCTTCTCAGCTGGATGTGTCTTCGAGTTCAAGATCGTCATGCTCGCGCCGGTATCCACTAGAAGACTTCGCAGCTGCCCGTTCACCACCCCATCAACATAGAAGCTGTTTGTTCTGCTTCCTATTGACGCAACTCTGATGGCAATCCTGGGGGCTTTGACGTAACGGGTTGGACACTTGCTTCTAGGGTGTCCAAGCTGGCCGCAGCCCCAACAGCGTACCTCCTTCTTATGGGTCCTGAGAGCATCCAACACTTTGGTCACTATGTCCTCGACGCTGGTTACCGTATTAGGCTCTGCTCCTGCCGCTCGAACTCGCGCATGGCCCCGTATAGACTGTCTGACAGCTTCAAACTCCATGGCCTGAGATAATGCGTCTCCCAACGTTTTCGGCCGGGCGAGCTTCACCGCTTGTTGTGTCTCTGGGTCCCGCAGTCCATCCAGGAATTTGTCGACAGCCAAACTCTCGTAGACATAGTCAGTGACCGATGGGTAGGCGTTCCTCACCAGCCGCGCAATATCCGCTTCAAATTCCTGCAGTGTCTCGTTGTCCTTCTGGACCCTGTTTCTTAGCTGTGAGCGATATAGCTGGTCCATGTGGCGGTGGCCGAAACGCATTTCCAGTCTTCTAATCAGTTTCTCGTAGTTGGACCGCTCCGACATGGGCATTCCCTGCAGCACTCTCAAGGCGTCTCCACGCAAGGCCAGACACAACGCTGAAGCTTGGGTCTCCTGTGACCACCCGTGGATCGAAGCAGCTGTCTCGAAGAGAGTCATGTAGTCCTCCCACGGCGTCTTTCCGTCGAATACTGGAATGGTGTTGTGAGCTGGTGGCGTCCCATTATAGGCGGGTAGAATGCTATTACGATGGCTGCCCTCGGAGGAAAGGTCGGTGTCGTTCGTCGGTGGATTGCTCTTACGTCCCTCGAGAGCTTCCATTCTTAGCCTAATTTCGTTCACTTTTTCTCCTAGCCTAGATTCTATATCAGCTACTTTATTATTTACATCGGCTAACTTATTATCTACATTTTCAGTTAATAGTCTCTAATGTGCCTATCTTAGACTCTAATGTATCCATTAAATCATTTTTAACAGTGCTTAACTCATTACCTAGCTTATTTTTAACAGTGCTTAACTCATTACCTAGCTCATTTTTAACAGTGCTTAATTCATTTTTAAAAGTTGCAGACAACTTGCTTAAATCAGTTTCAAACAGAACGTCATCTGGATTTTCCCCTAACTCTACAAAAAATTGACGCAAGCGATGTTGCAGTACACTTTTATTTCCGGAAGAATCCAGATCACGTTCTTCTAATTCCCGTTTTAAATCTGCAACTTTTAAATCCATTAATTTAAGACTTTGAGAAGCCATTTTTCATACAGTAGCCCAATAATTACAAAATAATAACAATTACACAAAATATCCCACTTCTGACACCAATTTGTTACGGGCTACTGGGTGTAAAATGGACTAAACTATTACTTAATTCAAGAATCTAATATTTATTAACAAATTAAAAAGAATACACTGAGATTATTTAAAACAGTTAAATTATTAAACTAATATCAATTTACAATAATAATATTCTACTAAATGTTATCTAATTTCTAAGATAATAAACAAATAATATAAGATATTGTTTATACTAAGTAACTAAACTATTTATATAAATTTGTACAAATACAATAATATTACACTATAGTTTACAATTACAAATTAACACTTACAGTTCGCTAACTAAAGTCCACCGACCGTAAGACTCTCCAAATATGACAAACTGACCCACAGTTTATTACACTTATTACACGGCCACTAATTGTCACTGTTGCTCACTAAGCACTTATTACAGACTGATACTAACTCACTGTAACTCACGCACTATCACTAGTTAACGACTGCTACTCACTGGCTTATTACTTCACTGCTTATTACTGACTCGTCTTACTACTGACTGCCGGCCAGAACAGCTGTCCTTTTTATATAGGCAAGGGAGATTGGGGTGGGGGGCGCCTAGAATATTCCACGCAGATCCCGATGAGTCTAGACTACCTTTGATCCCTTCCGGCTTAATCCCATTGTTCGCCTAATCTTCTCAGCCTCCTTCCCGCTCAGACCGTAACAATATGAATAATGATCTAGCTCTATTGAATGAATCCGAGGACAGCACTCAAACTAATGAGGCTAGAAATAGAAAAAAACTTCTGACCAAAACGCGTGCTCTAAGAACGTTTAAAGTAGGTTTCTAGAAAGTTTATAAGTGCATTTTTTATATATTTTTTTTCTTTTCACGACATTATTTTGTGAGCCAATCATTATCGAATGGTCCAATTTGGAAGAAATGGCAGCTCGAAATAATAAATATGAAAAAATGACCTAATTTACTCCTGGACGGAATAACAATGAAGTAGTAGTAAAACTGATTGGAGACCTGGCATTGATTGATAACAATTGGGGGACTTTTTGTAACTTTGCTATTAAATTGTACAATTAAAATTCCATGGAGTCATGAAAATAAAATATTAAAAATTAATACATCTGCCTTATAATACATTATCACTAGCCTTACAAGTCCTGAAAATAAGCCTAATGCTCTATGATCTGATAACCGATGAAGCTCTATAAATTCTCAGTATTTTCAAGTTAAGCCTATATATCAGGCACTGGCAGTGGAGTCATCGAGGTCAGGAGTGTTTGGTTCGTGGAGTTATTCGCTCCAGTTGTTTGGCAAACAAGGATGATTCCGAATGATAAAATAATAACATATCGCGATGTCGCCACGAAGGTCTCCAGTTTCCAAGGAGACGTTACAATGCGGGCTTAGTTTGCCCATCTGGATTAGCTTACAGAAGATTTTCAGTTTTCTAAACCGACTTCTAGGAGCTTGCGTGTTTTAATTAGTTAGGCGAATAAGAGAAAAATAACGCGTTTGCTCAAATGTAGAAGGATACCATTAGTAGAAGAAAAAACGGTGTATTCACTAAACAATTACAGTCATAAACAAACATTTCTCACCAGTCCTCTTCCACTTTGACAACTGGACATTGATTGTTAGAAGTTTCCCAGATAAAAGTAACATTCAGGCTACATGGAATTTCCTCTTGAATATTCACAAATAGAAGATACCAATAATGTTACGTAATGAACAACTTTCGAATAACAAACTTTAGAATTAATTATCTATTATGATTGCCGGTAGAACTTAAAATATATTTATGAAGAGATTGTACAATAACCTTTTGTTTTTATTAGGATTACGCCTCTCTCTTAGACAAACCCCCAATAAAATGTTTTAGCTTCAACCGAATTTGACTTCATTACAGACGATAATGTGGATAATCGAGTGTTGTAAGACAAAAAAAAAATGAAGGGAATGGCTGTTTTTATAATGGATATTGTATCTGGAGAAAAAATCGTCAAACCAACACATTTATTTGATTGTTCTTTCTTTTTGGGTGGAATCGTTCCCTTTGATGCAGCACAAACTTCTACTATTTCCTGTAAAAATTATGACTAATGCATGATAAAAATTCAATGACTTGAAAACTCTAGTAGAATATCCTACGATTACTTTTATTACATATATATATTTTTTTTAAATTTATTTATTGATTACAAGAAACTGCTCGACGTTTTCGCCTACTTCAACATTTACTGGACAAACGCTCTAAGCTCCCAATTAATTACAAAAGACTCATTTACATGACAGTTATCCGACCTATTTGGACATACGGAGTTGAGCTCTGGGGCTCTACTAAACCATCCAATTCATCTCGTATCCAATCCTTACTATCCAAACTCATCCATCATGATCTTAATATCCCATATGTTACTGATTTGGCCCAAACTAGATACCTATCCTTCCATGACAAGCTCCATACGCACTTGAATCCGCTAGTCTCTCAGCTTGCTTCCCATACTATTCCTGATAACCCTCCGAGGCGTCTGAAAAGAAGATGGCCTCGAGATCATCTACTATAGAACTTTATTGGAGTGCTACCGATGGGTAGTTTCTCCACAAGTGTTTTCATGTCATATTCTACATTTTTGCACATTTACTTGATATAATACCATTATAGTTGTAAATATCATTGAATTAAATAAAAAAAAAATTTTATTGATATTTACAACTGTATTACAATAATAGATCAAGTAAATAGGCTATGTGATACATAATGACATGAGTTAATGGCAAGTAGAGAAACTACCCTGGTAGTACTCAAATCACTAGTTCAACTAAGAAGGTCACGTGGCCATCTTCTTTTCAGACGCCTCGGAGGATAATCGGGAATTAAAGAGGATGCTAGGTTTGAAACTAGAGGACTTGAGTGGGAATGAAGTTTGTTACGAAAGGATAGATACCTGGTTCGGGCCAAATCAGCAACAAATGGGACATTAAGGTCGTTATGGATGACTTTATTCTTAACAAAATAAGGAGCGTTGAGGATTTTACGAAGGATTTTGGATTGTAGGGATTGGATACGAGAGGAATTCGATGGCTTAGTGGAGGCCCAAAGCTCTACACCGTAATTCCAAATAGGTCGTATGATGGTCATGTAGATGAGTCTTTTGTAGTTAATTGGGAGGTTAGAGCGTTTGTCTAGTAAGTATTGAAGTAGCCTGAAACGTCGAGCGGTTTCTTGTCTCTTCAGTCTAGTATGAGCATTCCAGGTTAATCATTTGTCGAGATGCAACCTTAAGTATGGGATCTGTTCTACAGGCACAAGTGGGGTATTATTAAAGGATACTGAAGGGCAGAAAGTCATTGGTTTACGACGTAAGGGAAAAGTGATTTGATGCGATTTTTGAGAATTTATTTTAATTTTCCACTTTTGACATCATTCTTCAAGATCAGTGATATGGGATTGGAGGGTTTGGGATGCAATAACTGGATATTACATATTTAAACGATGAAAACATTCCGGTGTTACCTAGCATTTTAAAAAAACGGGACAAGGCCATTATAATCACCTATATACGTTCTGAAAAAAATGAACGTAATCATTTTGTAGCTCAGATGAATGAATCCAAGTCCAGACATGTCCAGAAATTAAAACATATTTCAGTAACGAACCATTTGTGTAATCTTTGCACAACCTGAGACTTGCTCAACAAAGCGGTATTGTTGATTCCAATCGCCATTTAGTTTATCAATGTTGTGAAATAAAATTATAATAGTCTATATTTCAATATATAATAAAATTTCAATATCTATATTAATTTTTTTTGTAATTTAAACTTGATAGTTGAAGATCTGTTAAAGAAACTAATTACAACGGAAAATGTATAAACGAAAAACTGTCAAAACCAAGGTCTTTTTTAACTGTTCAAACTATCATATAATTTTCAATTATTCTGTTGTTTTGATGAAATAAAATTATAAAAACATTTCACAGTAATTTGATATATTAATAATGTCTTCTGTAGTTTACAATTTCATGATTAAAATTAATAAAATATCTCACAGTAATTTGATATATTAATAATGTCTTCTGTAGTTTACAATTTCATGATTAAAATTAATGAAATATCTCACAGTAATTTGATATACTAATAATGCCTTGTATAGTTACTTACTATTCACTAATAAATAGTTATCTTATGTAGTTGAAGCCAATGCTTTTCCTAATACTGTGATCGAATTTTAACGGTATAAAAATATATTTAATAGGATACAAATAAATTAACACATTGGTAAAACGATTTAAAATATTTTTAAACGTCTAATTCAAAATTTTTAAACTTAGACTATCAGTATCAAACGTAATTCAAAATACAGCTTTTAACTCTTTACTATAAAAAAAGAAGTAACAATACCTTTTTTGTTTTGGTGGATTGAAAGCTCAGAAGGAACGTTCACCTGAAAATGAAATACAAATTAGTCATTTATAATGTATTAGGTGAAATTAAGCAATCTGATATAATTATCATTATTATATTTTATAATTATTCTAGAAGTTTTTTTTTACTAAAGTTACTAGAATCTAGGATCAAAAGAATACAAGGTTGTCATCAAGTAAATCCGATTAAGTAAATTTAGGTATTCCAAGAATACACAATTTTAAAAATCTTCAAGAAAAATGTAATGAATTTTATCTCTAATATTACAATAAACAAAACAGCTTCGAACCAAGACCATCAAGTCATTTGGCAGTAGAATATTTTTCGGAGAAATATGTCAATTTAGTTGAGGTAGGCAGACATCCCCACCTGTGGTAAAGGCCCTTTTTTTTTATTGTATTTTTAAATATTAAAAAAAAAATACCGTTTCCAGCAATGTTATTCCAATCAGGAAGGATAACATTGCTATAGGGACAACACTTAATGGCAATATTAGTTATTTTTTTTAGATTAACTGTAACTAAGTGATGTAACATATTTATAAATTAATAAAATATGCAATTACAGGCATAAAGGTAGTAGGAGATTATTACGTGTGCTGTTCTTCTCAACATTTTTGTATTCAATAGAAATTGATTGACAGATATAGACAGGTATATCTGTTGGCAAAAGGATTAAACAAACAAATGAAAAATAATTCGGTCCAGTGTAGTTCGAATTAATTTCATCATCAATCGCAGAGAAAAAAAAACCTATACCGCTACAACCCATAAAGGTCCTGGGTTCAAAAAGTGGTAGACACTGTACTATTTCTAGGACAACGGTTCTGCAGGGAGGTAATTTGTCCTATATAACAAACCCCAATGTTTTCCCCCAATTAAGGGTACCCACAGGCTGGATGAGCCCTAGGAGGGTCTACATATCTCAAAGGATCCATCCACGGCTGGCCACGGATTAAATACCAGAAAATAATTATCTGAATTCCGAATTACAAACCGATTTTGTATAAAATTAAGAGCAATGCTACCACCTGCAACACGTAAATCCCCAGCTTTCTCCTGCAAGATTTCCTAATCGTCGCCCCTGTAATGCTACCAATCATCTACACCTGACCAGACCACTCTCGTTCCAAGAAGTAATGAACAGAAAACCCGATGTACACGCAGCAAAGAGTATCCTCACGTTATGACCTGGCTTTAGGAGAAGGACAGAACAAGTGGCCTCTTGACCTTAACGTCGAGGACTCCAACTTCGTGACCTTGCTCTTCCCAACTTCAGTAATTGATACTTCGTTTCTTTAAGTCTAAGTTCTCGAAGCCAAGGGACCAATTAACTTAATAGTCAGTCAGTATTAATATTGATATTTGAACTGATTGTGTGTATCTAAACGCTGTTAACTTATTTATTGAATTTTAAATAGATATTTAAGCAATTGTAAAAATGTAAAGGATAATAAATCATCTAAGCAATAAACTTCATCAAAATAAATTAATTATTCGTTAGCTTAAATTCTGCCTTTAAAAAATATGGACCTACAGGGATGGATAGATATTACATAAATTAAGAAAAAACAAAAATTTGTTTACGGAAATTTACGGGATGAACCTAAAATTATTCTAATTAGACAAACAGGAAAATATTATGGAATTTAAATTTAATAAACAGCTCACTCTTTTATATATATAAAAATGTGCTAATATTTCATATATTTTGAAATATTTACTTTAATAATTTGTGTACTCCATGGTTATATTAGTTCCTTTTTTAAATATAAATTTTCAAAATATAAATATTTAAGAAATTGTAATGTACAGGATATAATATCCTTTAAGCAATAAGCTTTACATAAATAACTTAATTATTCCTTAGCCAAAAGTCCGCTTGAAAAAAAGTGTATGGACTTTTAGATGGCGATAAAATAAAGTTAGGTACTTACTTATTAATTTACAGGATGGACTTAAACTGGTCTTAATTAGACAAACAGGAAAATATTATGTAATTTAAATTATAAAACAAATTAATTAAAATGTATCTCTGTTTTTCAAAAAATAAGAATTAAAAAATATGCTAATATTTCATATTTTTTGGAATACCTTGGTAGAAAAATTTGTAGGCCCCAAAAATTTGCCAGTTTTAGTATTTCCTATTTTAAATATAAATAATCTTATTAATTTTCATAATATAAATATTTAAGAAATTGTAATGTATAGTATAATATATCCTTTGAGAAATAAACTTTACTAAAATACATTAGTTGTTCTTTAGCCTAAAGTCTACCTTTTTTGATAGCTAAAAAAAAATTCTAATTATAAAAACAGGAAAATATTATATGAATTAGTTTAATAAAATAGCTCCCTCTTTTACAAAGAAAAATCCTGTCTAAACAAAGATTCTTTACATGAAGTAAATTTCTTGAACGTGAGATTAGACCCTTACGTCCTGAGATTGACTTGTTGAGAAACCAGGCACCGATTGGAAACACTTCCAGGCGTTTTCTATGTAACAAGGTCAAGGGTCCATTTTCTTTTCATGTGAATTTACGCATAGATATAGCGTACAACCTAGAAGGATTGATATTTACCATATGATTTATTCAGTTACTGAAAAATAACGTAGTTGACAGACGTTACTAAAAAGTAACTGGTAGTCCTGATGTAGAAGAGACCCAACTTATTTATTGTTTATGTAACAAAACTTTCTTTTGAATTTACAAAAGAGCCCTCGAAGTATTTCGAAACATCTTCACCTTTTATTCACAAGGTATATTTTCTATTTTTGTAACATTTCCAAACATTAGCCTTGGATAAGTGAAAAACAAGTCAGTCATCGGTGAGTTATTGGAAGGCTTACTTTCTTAAACATTATTTTTGTTAACCTTGATTAAATACTTATTTAATGTTATTGTAAAATATAGATCAAAATTTCAAATAAAAATTCTACCTCGTAGCTGCCACTTCTCTTCATCGTAGATAACTGCAATATCCTCAGAAGTTCATCGACTCTTAAAGACTCTTTGATTGAATGGTGGGGCTGTTCGGGGAAGCGGTTATGTTCGGACTGGTCATTCCAAGCTAAGCAATACTCTACCAGTTCTTCAGGAAACCCCCTGTGGAAGAGAAAAACCTAACTAGCCTATTTATCTGAAAGTCTAAAATATGGGGCTTCATTTCATTTAGTGAGGTTTTATTTTCCTCAAGTTGGAAGTATTATCTCAAAAATGAAATCAGAACAGTAAAACACATTATAGTGTAACTAAAATGACTCTTATATAAGAGAGGGATAGATATATTGTTAGAGAGGAGAGAAAGACAGAGGTCATTTTTATAATTCTTGATATTTATTCCTCATATTTTAGGTGTCTTCTTCCGAAAATATCCATAAAATGTTTCACAATGGTGGATCAAAAATTCATGGGAAAAAATGGGACGTGACAAATAAAACAATAAATTAATTCTGATGATTTTCGCAATTAATTCACAATAGGGTTTATATTAATTATAATTTAGTTATTTTGCGCTCTATAAGTGCATACATATAAAATCAATAATAATAGATAAGTTGATAAATAGAAAATATATATAATAAATAGAACAGCTCAAGATACTTGAGAGCAAAATCAAAGCGCGAAAAATGTATTTTTATTAATAATGAAATGCATTTTTGATGTGAAGACCAGGAAAGAAAAAAACAAAATTTAAGATATAACCTAAACGAAAAGACTATAGGCATAAAAATACTTCTAAAAGAAAAACTTCCACGTTCTATATATGAAGTCCTTTTTTACTGAAAAGTATTTTTTTAAATTTCTATCAGTTTAAAGCCGATTCAAGCAAGTGTTAAAAACCATCACGGAATTAAGTTTAAAATTAGTATTAAAAGAAAGATTTGAGACTGTTTTCTGCTGCAATGAAGTCATGCACTCAGATGCGTTTTAAGTTGTTCATGCATTATATTTTAACTCCTTTTTGGGATGTCTTTTCGCAAACTATGCTTCGGAACTGAGACAACCGAATGCGGATAAATAACCTATTTATTTTTAATAGTTTTTTAGTTTCAACGATATGATGGTTTTAATGAAATCAAATTGTTTAGAAAAAACAAACAAAAAAAAACCCTGATTCATTACCGAAAACAGGAAGTGGGTTCCTACTCTGAGCGGAGGTAATTCTCAGGAGATCATTGCGGTAGCCGAAGAGAGAGTCGTGCGACTGTTTCGCACCAGATTTTTCTCGCCGTTTCCTTGACCCAGTAACTGAATACCATAAGTGAAAATACGGCTAGTTCGTGTTACGTGTTCCGCCTTAGTCCTAGACTATGAAGGACTACAAGATTTATGCAGGGAAGAATTTAAATTGCGACCCTTGAAGGTGTCAGAGGTGCTAAAGATCAATGAAAATAAAATACACTAATATTAAGCCCATGAGTAAATACCAATGTCTAATTTATTTATTTTCTTTACAGCCAAACAGAAATATTTAAGATCTACATGGATTTTATTTGCAGATCTTCTATCTTGTTAAAATTATTATTATGATTTATCAAAATACTGAAAATTCTGTCCGCCATCCCAGAATATGGCACTTTATTATTTTATAAGCACAACACTTATTTTATAAAAATTTGTATCGAAACTTAGGTCATCCAAAGATAATCCTCAAAACTCGATATTGTTACCAGTAGTATCAATAGTAGTATTTTTCAGGAGTTTAATAAGATAATGGGAAGTCAGTTTTCCTCTAATGATACCAACATTTAGTTTTTAAAAAAATTATACACATAATGATTTAGAAATATCAAACTATAGTTATATTTGAAGCTGGTTTTCCTGATTGGTTTATCCTAATATTATAGTTATCTTGTGAATTTTAAAATACAACAAGAAAAATTTTACTGATACGGAGTTTTTAATGTTATTAAAAAATAATTATAAACGGGTACCACTACAACCAATGAAGAGTGTTGGGTTCAGTACGTGGTAGATACTATACTGTTCCTAATAAACCGGTTGTGCAGGAACGTGATTTATCCGAGATTAAGCTTAACTGCCAGGTGTTTTCCCCCAATGTTATAAAATAAACATAGAATTACCAATTAAAAATAAAGCTATTATTATTCTATGAATTAAATTTTTGGGAAGACCTCTTCGATTTTTCAAAGCCTTTGATTCTATTGATAATTTTTTATGTTGCGCTACTTGACCTCTTGTACTGGATGGATCCAGCCATTTCACTTTCGTTGTTATAGTCTAATAAGCCACCATTACTTCTTATGCAAAGTGTTTCTTATAGACCTCTCTCAATATGCCTACCTACTTTTATTATCGTCTTCCCAACCCTTATCCATGACTCCCAATATATTTTACACTCAGACTACCTACTATTTCACCTACCTCTCTACCATTCCCACATACCTGTATATTCTTGGAGCGTTCATATCAGGATAATATGGGCAGTATAAGAACCTAGTACTTAAGTCCGTAAATGTCGATAGTTTCAATCGGTAATCTTTGGTTGTCATAGGCATTCTTAGGACTTCAATCGATTGCTCAACCATTTCATTTAGGTCAAAGATTGGCATTAGTTGTTGCTGCATTGAGGTACAAGATTTAAACTATTGACACAAATGGATACCGACCAATGAATATCCGCGGGCTTACTCATGCTTTGAAGTGTTCACTTGGCCTAGTTGCTTTTCTAAATGGATCTTAACTCACTCATACCATGCATTTCTGTTCTTTCAGATCCTTTGTAGAAAGTCAAAAGGACCTGAGGTTCGAAGCGTTAGGTCATTGGGAGCTTATGGAACAAGGTTTACAAAAACATGAAAGACCCATAATTAAGCATAGAATATTTGCTTGCTCTAAATCCTTTTTTAATAATACACTCATAATTATCATTAATCTTTCTTTAATTACCAAAATTCAATTGTGTCATATAACTTGATGCATTCATAAATGGTATTTGTAAAGAAAATATTCATCCATATGACAATGAACTGGTGTCCTGAAGGAAGAAGAAGAAGAGGACGACCTCGAACTTCTTTGATGAACCAAGTCCAGGAAGACATGGCAGGATATGGCCTTATTGAGGAGGACGCGTTTGACAAAAAATGTTACTCTAAAATTTGGTTGGAGAAAACCTCAACTTTGGGGAAACTCTCAATAAATAAAAATAAAGAAGATTATTAATTATTAATAATTATGTTTCATAAAATATAGACAACTGAATACAATAAACTATCTTGTTAAGCTTATTACGGCCTAGTCACTTATTTACGTGGTAAGTTTACTTGTAAATTTTCTTTTCACGCGAGCTCGAAGAAAAAGAATTCGATTTAGGTATCGAAAAACATTACAAGAAAATCAGTGTATTTGTTAGTTTAATTAATGCTTCTTATAATTATATTGATATAAAAAAAAACATGTACCACTACAACCCATAAAGGATCCTGGATTCAGAACGTGGTAGATACTGTAGAGACACTATCTACTGACCACTGTTTCTTGTACAACAGGGTGATTTGTCCTATATCGCGCTCAACCCCTAAATACCCACTTTATACTGATGCAGGATGAGCCCCATCCATTTCCCTTAGGATCCATTTCCGGCCGCTAAAAGATTAAATAAAGGTTACCAGCAGTGGGATATGAACCCAGGAGCTTTGGCACGGCAACTCAGCGCTCTACCACTGAGCCACTCCGCTCCTAATTATACTTAAATATAAATGTAACATTGTTTACCAGCTCGACATTACGTAAACATTACTTGGGCGTAAACTATACGGTGAAGGGAGTTGAGGACGAAAGTCGGTTATGCCTGCTACTTGGAAGAGGACTTTCTCTTTTCGTAAAAACTTAACATATAGTATTCTGTTAAATACTATAAGATGTTTTGGCTGGGATTATATTCAGAAACAAGATGTAAAAATTCGTTTAATAAACAAGCAAATCCTCAAATTTTATTTTAATACCCAACCTGCTAGTTATACTTTGAAAGAGTTGAATTGAAGTTCTAATTAAAAGATAAAGTATTTTTTTTACAAAACGGTATACATATTTATATATTTATTTTGTAATGAAATGTCTTTCAATAACTATGATAAACATACAATCTTCACATTGTCTAATTAATTCAAATTTTTTAAACATATTCGTGACAGGATTACTCAAAATAAGAAAAGTAATGGAATGAAATAACTATTGATAAAAATATAAATATGTTATATTATCTCGGTATCCCACCTAAGTTATATTTTCGGCAAAGACCGACATAATTGCCTCATATCAAGAAATAAAAATGCTAAATATCCTAACATTCCTTTAAGTACGAATGTCAAGTACAGACAATTAATTTCGATACATAGAAATCAGTAGATGGCACAATGAGCACTGATATCGAACGATAAAGCCAGATTCAATTAAGTTATAAATAAATTCAATCATGTTGATTCCATTTTTACTTGCGTCACCTTTAAAGTCTTAACGGAAAAGAGTGAAAAGAAGTTGGGTAAGAGATCTCTCAGCAACACGTTAATAGCGAATATATCATACTCTCTCTGGATGTTTATAAAAGCTCACTCAACCTTTCACTATGATTTGAAAAAGTGGATGTTCGTATTTTAATTTTTAGATTTTAAGAAAAGTTTTTGGACTTCCAAGAGAGGGGAGTGCTCAGTGGTAGAGACCTGTGTTGCCGTGCCGAAGATTTCGGGTTCAAATCAGGCTCCTGGCAGATTTATTTTAATCTGTTAGCACTCGGGGATGGATCATACAGGATTTTCCTGGGGTTCACCCAGCCCGTATAATGTGGCTACATAAAATAGGGGAGAAATCAGGGGGTTGAGCGTGATCAAATACAAATCAACTCCCTATACAACCGGTGTCCAATAACAGTTCAGTCTCTACCTTGTACTGTACCCAACAACCTTCATGGAATGTAGTGATACAGTTGTTTTTTTACAGATCAGCACCATAAGAATTCGAAAGCACGGGGAATTAATGGCTTTGATCTGAACTTATCAATTAAATTAAAGTCGGTTATTAAAGACTGGCAATAATAATGAATTGTACGGAAATATACATGCGCAAAAGATTTCCTTACCTTTTTACACTGCAACTTAAGGAAATCAAAAGTATTTCTACATGGCCTGTCAAGATCATCTTTTAATATCTACAGAACTAGTGAATAAGTGTTTGAATCGAATTTTCTCCAAAATGAGTTTCTTTTACATAAGGAAGCAGAATCGTGTAATTTTTGTTGTGAATAAGTGAGGCTTGAAAAGGAGTTATTGTTTATATTAGTACTCCATTTCAAGATACCTAAAACTATAAAAATGACAAGATTCCGCCTCTCTCATACAGTTACCTCTATCAGCCCAGAATTTGACATAACCCCTATTTACCAGGGATGTAGATAAATAAATGTGGAGAGGAGTGGCTCAGTGGTAGACTACTGAGTTACCATGCCGGAAATGCTGGTTCAATTCCCGCTGCAGGCCGTGATTTTTATTTAGTCTGTTTGCAGCGGGAGATGTATCATATAGGATCTAGGACCCTCCTGGGGCCCACCCAGCCTCTATAAAATATTATAAAAATAGGGTACCCAAAAAAGGGGGAAAAATCTGGCGGTCGAGCGTGACCTAGGACAAGTCACCTCCTTGCAGAACCGTTGTCCATGAAACAGTACAGTCTCTACCATGTACTGAACCCCAGACCCTTCATGGGTTGTAGTGGTACAGGTTTAGGTAGATAAATAAATTGTAACGTGTTATCATATAACACAACCTGTTACACATACTTAAGCAAGTACTGAAAAATTCTTTTTACTAAAGATTTTCCCGTATAAATCCTAACTACAAGGGAACCATGAACAAACAAGACATTTCGGATTTTCCAGATTAATTATGTTATCACCTGAATTATTTCTTTTCAACGCCTTACTCATTACACAATACATAAATACGGCACGGGAGCATTGTGTGACGGGCTTAGACGGTCCAGTAGAAAGCACACACACGGGATAAGCTTTACGTAAACCTGACGTAACGCGTACACCTTTTTTTTTAACTAACTAAGGGCCGGTTGTTGCCTTTGGGTGTCGTAACCTGAGTATATGTGTCCGGAGTCTGGCATAATGAGTCCAATCCGGGCTTTAACGATTTTAATTATCAACGTCCTATGTAGATTAGTTGACACTAGGATCTGTGCATGGCTGAACCAATATCTAATTTTTAATAGTATGTTGAAAACCGATGATACTATCATGACATTGGATCTACGAATGTATAGATTGAGAAGATTTAAAAAAAAACGAAATCAGTCGTCGGGGAAGTCTCCTTAAGTCGCAGAAACCTAGGTTCATTCCTAGGTTTAACCAAGAATTGTATCAACATCCCCAATGAATAATTATAGTTTTCTCCAAAATGAGTTTCTTGTTATTTTACACTATCTTAAGGAATAGTGTTATTTTCTTAGTGATTTAGGAGCTAAGTCATAGCTAAGGCATTGGCATGAAATGAAGTTCTTGCTTATATTACAACTCTATTTCTATCCACAAACTACGAGAATGACATGATTCTGCTTCCCCCAGCATAATTGACTCACACAGGATAAGGGTGATTCTGTTCTCTTTCTTTTTTTTTTTTAATTCTATACTTATATTGTTATTGGTTCTTTAATGCATATCATTACTCTATTTTATTGTTAAAAAATATTGTAAAAAAATATAGAGGATTGTTCTAGAACTTCAAAATATAGAGAATGATTTGATGAGATGATCAATTATTAAATTCGGTACCTCGGTACTGACATAAAATAAATTTGGTAGACATCCTTCAGAAAAACTATTAAATTTATTTCTGAATTGAACATTAATATTGATGGATTAATTAGTTTGAGTCATTAATTGCGAAAACAAATAGTGGATTCAGAGTTAAATTCTAGAAATGGATATGATAGGCCAACGGCCAGGTACCAAAAAAGGTTGTAATAAATTTAAGAGAGCTGAATTTTTTATATGTTGTAACGGCATGTCTGACTTGTGGAAATCCAAGTTTGCTGGGGCAAAAACTTTTGGTTGCCGAAAAACCTCGAATTTTCGGAGTTATTACAGTTTTTGGCCTATATCTCCTAATCAGTGCTTTTTTGATAAAAAAACATAAGTATCCATTTTTAAAGTAGATTAAATTTGCTATGATTTGAGCCCAACTTTGAAAATTGGTAATTGTTTCCGAAATATACAAATTTAAGTTTTGTCCGACTTTCGTGAGGAACACTGAGTTGTAGTAAATTTAATTAGCTTTAAATATATTCATTTGAAAAGAAATTTTAGTAACAACTAAAATAAAATTAATTAGCTTTAATTTAAGCAAATGACGAGGCCTGTAGTTGATATACTTATCTTGTTAATTAAATAAAAGGAAAATCGGGGAAAGTGTATGTGAAAAAATGACCAATTTTCAGAGGCGTAACTCAGAATCTGTTTTACCCACAGGCCTTAATATGTGCTTAAATTAAAGCTAATTATATTTCTTAATAAAAGATAATTAATTATATCATCGTGGACGGCTGGTGTTCGTCAAGAAAGTCGCCCAAAACTTAAAATTGAGACTTTTTGGAAAGAAAGACCAATTTTCAAAGGGGCGTAACTCAGAGCCTATGAGACCTTCATAACTTCGGTTGCATTCAAATTGTAGCAAATTTAATCTACTTTAAAATAACTACCCATGATTTTTTCAAAAATGGGATATAGGCCGATTATGAGATACAGGCCAAAAACTTAAATAACTCCGAATATTTCGAGGTTTTTTGGCCACCAAAAGTTTTCCCATCCGTTTTTGTGGTTGCGAAATTGGATTTACACTACTCAGACTACATAGAATCACCCATTCATTTATCAATGTAAAATAGATATTTATTTTTTTCTCAAAGTCAGAAAAAATATTGCCCACAAATCTTGTTTAATAATCCATCAACGATTTTCCATGGGCGAATCTTCATTTTCAAGAATAACAAGAACAATTATCCCTCCCCATATTGAGCTTAATTTTAATGTTGAATAAATACATATACATACGTACATATTAATAAAATATTCGTGCAGTTATAATATACACAAAGCTTTAATAGGAATTTTTTCAACAATGTATGTATTTTCAACAATGTAGAAAATTTACGATACTATTTGACTGAAACCTTGGCAAAAAAAAACAGTGAAGAATTGAAAACAAAATAAAATACAACTGTGTAACTAGTATTGAATTGCGCACTACTAAGCCCAAATAGCGGGTTCGTAGCCCGGCAGGTGGCCTTAGGATTTTTTAAAGGGTGTACAAATTCTTAGTTACGCCGTCCTTCGGAAGGGACGTTAAACGGGGGTCCCAAGCCTGTACGATGTCAGGTACTCGTTAAAAATCGCTATCCTAATTAAACCTGGATAGGCAAAATTTAGAGCCCCCAATGTAGCATCGTCCGATTAGCCATAGCAGCAAAAAGTGACGTTAAATGAACAAACAAACCAGCTAGTATTGAAAATATTTCGTTATTGTTTTCCTTAAATATATTCCTTTGAATCAATCAGTTGCGGAGACAGCACTAATTTTGTGTAATTGAAATGTTAATTTTACTTTTTTTTTTGCTAAAATAATAGAACTATGTTATTCCAACCGTTGTCCAAAAAACACTACAGTCTCTACCACTTATAGAACCCAATACTCTTCATAACGTAGTGGTACCGTTTTTTTCTTTTCTTTTTTATTTCCTCATATAGATCCTTCTTTTTCAATAGCGGAGCTGAGTATTCTAATTATAAAAATTCCTTAAACAGTAAAGAAAAAAAAGAAATTACATTGGCTTAAGAAAAGGCAACCCAGAAAATAGGGGTCAGATAGCAGACACCTCTCGGAATTAATGACTGGATTTCGGACGCTATTTGTCTCCAAGTTTGGTAACTGTTCCTTCGAAATGGATTATCTCTATGTGTTCTCTGGCACGGAATACCAACATGGCCTGGAATGAGATGCTAATCGTATTCCCCGCTTACTGCGTTACTTAGTGAGGAAGAGTAGAGTTCTCTGAAGCGGGTCTTTCGAAATCTTACAATAATTATCCGTTAAACGACAATAAAAAAAAAAACCTCATGAGTTCAGAACGTGGTTGTGACCGTACTGTTTGTAAATGTTGTCCAGGGAGGTGATTTGTCCTAGATCACGTTCAAGGAAGGCCAAGATACCAAAGGATCCATATCTCTAGCTGCTAACAGATTGTATAAAACTCTGCCAAGCAGCGGGATCTGAATCCAGTAGCCTTCAGCACGGTAACTGAGCGCTCTACCACTGAACCACTCCGCTCCCATAATACGTATTTATTGATTTATATTTACATAATTTACTTAATAAATGTTAGCAAACCGAGTGAAAATGGTGTATGTTAAATACTTCGTTGTATAATAAATATTTCTTTACATTAGAAAAATATCAATTATTTAGGAAGCATAAAATCATAAAAAAATGAAATATTTATCCAAAACTTTTAACATTATTGAATTCCCTTTTATATTAAAAAAAACCTATCGAATTTCATCAAACTCGGTAAAAGATCTTATATGAGACAAGACTTGAAAATTGTTGACAAACATAATTTGTTTTAATTTTTACTATGATAATTTATTTTAATTTTGACTAGAAATTAACTTTGTAGAAATTCTTTTGCCGTTCAATAGCAATGATATATAATTTACCAACAGTAATTTCGATCTATATCTCGATTTAAAGAACAAATTCAACGGACTCACTTTCAAAAATAAACTAGTTAAAATAACTAAATTATAATAAATTTGTAAATAATTATATTTACACATAAATACGAGATAAAACAAAATCGAGGTGCAAATGTGGCATAAAAGAATAATAAATAAAATATTAAAAGCTTAATTTATATTTTATCTCCCAAAAATATGACAGATGGTTACTACTCACCAAGCTAGGTGCACGTCCCAGGAGGACTCCTTCTGATTGACTACCTTGGGCGAAAGAAGGCCAGTGGTCCAACACAGACAAAAAACTGAGGAATGTAGTCCCTAGGTAACCTTTTGGTGGTCCGGCTGGTCTAGTACAGCCCACCCATCCTAAGGGTCATCATTGTCTGTACAGTCCCTTTCAGATATAAACAGTCTCTAGGGAGCTGAAAAGAACATATTCGTCCATCCTAGAAGGGTATAGCTTTTTTTAAATTGCTGAATCGAATCTATATAAAATATTACTATTATGATTTAAATAAAAATTGGTTTTATCTTTCTAGAAGTAACGACAAAAAGTCATAATCTTTTAAAAAATCATTTTCCCCCACTTTGAAGAAGATCGGCGGCCCGGAAATTGGAGTTTTGAATGAGTGTGAAATTCGTAACTCAACGTTTGTGAATAATGTAAAATTAAAATGTTTATGAAATTTGGTTTTCTCTTTTCTACCAAAAACTCGAATTTCACGGAGCTACTAAGGGTTCCTTAGTTTGTTAAGCGATTTGCTGAGCTGTGTGTTCTGGGTAATAACACATCCGGCTATGGCAGATACATTATTTTATTATTATTTACAGCTATAGATGGATCCAATGGAATTTTCAGAACCTCCTGGAGTCCACCCAGCCTCTATAAATTGGAAAAGAAAGTTGGTGTTTGAGCGGCTAAATCACCTCTCTGCACGACCTTTGACTTAGAAACGAAACAGTCTCAACCGTGTACTTATCCCAATACCCTTATTCTAATGGTACAGGTTTAAAATTAAATTTTTGTGGGGTATATCGTTGAAGTTCTGATACGCACAGATCAGTTGGAAGCTGACCATTGAACTTTTTATTCCAATACCATCACTACCTAAATAATAAATTGAGCTAAAATGTTTTAACACATTACAATAGCAGAGAAAAAGCTCAAAAGAGACATAAAATACTTGTTAAGACATTAGTGGAAAATTCCAAGCAAGAACACTGTAGTCTCTGTACTAAAGACAGGAAAGAAAAATATGTTTATATTCAGGGATCTTCGGGAAAGAGTGAGAATAATAGCAAAAGTAAAAAAAAAAACGAACAAAGAACATCATTGACTCAAAAAGCAAGATACAAACGAGAGTAAACTGGGTTGTTTGTTTTTTTTAACTTTCATTTTAAAACCAGCAGGTTATTTTATTAAGCAATACACATAAGTAAGATTTTTTTAATGAAATCATACATATACACCATCATGATGTTTCCCCGGCATTGTTCCGTAGCTATACGAGGCTCGGATCCTCGCCAGGACATGAGCTTGCCTAGAGAAGAAAGTGTAATGACATCACAAGATAATCTGGTACAAGGAAGATATTAAGGATGCCACTTTGCCTTCCCGTTTAATTAATGAAGCATACTCCTTGGAGTAGGTATTTCCTTCAATGTCGTCCGGGCCGTGTTAATTAGGCACACATGTGCTCCTACGCAAATACTCGGCGGATAATAATAAATAGTTTAATATCCTCTATAATAGATAGGGCACGATCGCCTGAATTGACCAAAAACCAACGGGAAGATAAATTGAAATGGAGTCAGATTCACAAGTTTTGCATATTTTCATCAATTAAATAACTTGAAATAGGGTATAAACATATCCCTCTTCCGAAAGAATAATGACGTAAATCAAAAATTGGATTTTTCGAGCTATTGTATCGGTTGAAGCATTATTCCAGGAACGACATATCTGATATTCCATTTCCAACATTTAAAAAAGTAACAACTGTTCATTCAAAATCAAATCGTCAAACGTATTGTATCATTAGCCATTGTTTGCGTGCCTAATACATGAACTTTTAAATCAATTGTCAATCCTAAAGTAATTATTATAGACCGAAAACGAAAAATGTTATCGTAATACGTAAATACATTAGGGTAATAATGAGAAGTCAAGGAGTAAAAGTGACTTTCTTCAAAGATAGATTTAATACCTTTTATAGGTAGTTAGGTATCACCTGTCCTTTTCAATTGAGTATTGAAAAACCCAATAAGGGTGATACGAACCAAACCTAATGGGACTATTCACAATCGATTGACGCAGCACTTGGCATATGCGGACGACGTTCTCATGATAGCTAGAACCACGGCAGCGCTTGGAGGAGCTATTGAAGAGACTTAAAGAGAAGCGGCCGAAGTGGGTATTAAAGAAAATGAAGGAAAAATCCATTATTTAAAAACGCCCAAGAGCCAGCAAATGTAACGCTACAATTTGCAGATCGGCGAACCCATACACGAAAGGATAGGCACTTTTAAGTACCTTGGATCTGTCATATTAGATGACAACAGAATGAAAGAAGTGAATGCGAGGCTGTCTGCAGGTAACAAGTGCCTCTAGGCCCTGCAAAAAACTTTAAACTTCAAAGTTCTGTGTATACAAGCTAAAATAGCTATTTATGAGACTATCGTGAAACCGATAGTTACATATGGTAGTGAATCCTGGGTAATGACAGACGAAAGTAAAAGGAAACTCAATGTCTGGGAAAGGAAAATACTCAGGAAGATATATGGGCCAATGGAAAACCAGACCTGGTATCGTTTGTAAGAAAATCCCGCCTCAGATGGCTGGGACACGTGAAACGGATGCCAGAAACTAGAATGCCAAGACGCCTGTTGGAAGCATTGGAGGGAAACAACTCAAAAGAAGGGCTAGGATGAGATGGTTGAACGATTTTGAGAATGGAGAGAACGAGCAAGGGAGAGGAATGACTGGCTTAAGCTCCGTAGCCCCCACCAGTAAGTAAGTAACTAAAGGTAGTTAACTCAAATAAAATATTATTGAAGAGTGCTGTATTTCTTAATACTCATGTTCGAAAAGTAGGTCCATAACGTATCTATGAAAGATGATCAAAAGATTTAGGTTTTACAGAAATGTTCTACTTTAAATTGCGTTAAGACAACTGTCTTACTCACACTTTCGTATTATATTAGTAATATTAAAAGAATTCTCTTCTAGTTAGGACTTCTAAGTACCACCGAAAGCAAGCGAGTACCGATTGCATTTGTAATTCGATTAACGAATCAGATGATTAAATTTAAAACAAATTTCAATTAAAATACTTACAATAATATAGTGTACATGGTAATGTGATAGATATTAGTAATAGCTAAGATAGTTTAGTTTTAAAATTACGCACTATTTTATTTGACTGAGTCTGTCGAAGAGAAAATCAACTGTTCTTAATTGATAGGTTTAAATATAATTACAGAACTGTTATTCTCAGAAGTTGACATCATACTAATGACTTTCTAGAAGTTATCTATATCTCCGTTACGCGGATTGTAAACTTCAAAGTAAACCAACGGCAGTAGATAGCTTTAGAGATGTAACGCTGAAAGCCGACGTTACGTTTTCCTAAACTGGAACAATAGAAATGACAGAGATATTTCAACGCAACCATAAGTCACTGAAAGTGGTGACCTTCTCAGGTCGGGGAAAGTTGGAGGTATGAAAGTCTGTGGTTCACGATAAAGAAGAAACTGAGAATGTATAAGCAATATTTCAGAAAACATAAGAAAGATTAAAAATTACTACAGCCATGTTAAAAAATATAGTCTACGGATCCGAAACGTGGAAAATTAAGAAAAAGGAGGAAAGGAAGTTGTTGGCTGTGGAGATGGACTTCTGGAGAGGATGTTGTGCCATTTCCAGAATTCAACAAGTCCTTGATAGCACAATAAAGTAACCATTAGATCAGGAAACGATCATCTAAACAGTAGCGATAAGAGGTTAAAATGGCATGGCCACTTAAAAAGAATGGCAAAGGAACGATGCCCAAAAACAATCTCCGTCTATTGTCCTACGGAAAGGAGGAAAAGAGGATAACCCAAACAAAGATTAGTGCAGGATGTGGAGGAGAGCATGGCAGCGAGGGGTATTGGAGAAACAGACTGGTTGGACCGAGTTCTGCGGCGAAATCTTGTAGAAACGAAAAAAAACTGAGTTGTACAAAAATCGTCAAATAAATAAAAAAGAAATATGGCATTTAAATACATAATCGATTATCTGCCTTTGATATAGTTCAAGGCGACCTATGACCATCTTTACCTAGGATTTTTCTACCCGTAGGTATTTTAAGATGATTAATGTGTAGGTATTTTAAGATCTGTGTGATTAATGGCAAACTAGAAACAAAAAGTTATATACAGGCATTCAAATATATATATTGGGACCATCAAAAATTATGTTACATACCAAACGTATCTCAAAATCGTCAATTTTGTAGATACGTTTTTGTGCCACTATGGCGACGTATTCCAAGAAGCACAAACAAGACACATAAACCTCACTCTGAGACATCCAGTGCAATACTCTACTAATATCCAGAGATAATACACGAAGTTATTTTCCCATGTCTGGTTTATATGACGTTCAACTATTGGTGTGAATTTTTTATGCATGACCTAATGTTAATTGTTGACTAGTCATTTATTTCCGTTATACCTCGCTGAAAATAGATACATATATGTACACAGTGTCTCAAGTGTGAAATTGATACACCCGTAAAAATAAGAAACATTTAAATGGTTACAGGGAACAAAACCAAAAAAAGTTAAAATAATACACCTCACTTCTAATTAACTGTTGAGAACTACTAATTTATAAGCTTTGTATTTTGTTCACTATTAATTTAAATCAATACTTCTTGGTAATTTGTAGGTTTGCTATGTTTTGGATTTTACTTAATTTCTCGGATAATCCTAGTCTCATCCCTATCACTTAAATTTTGTCTTGTATTTATAACTTTTTTTCTAGCAATACGCTTTTACATATACGGGCCAAATGATTATTTTTCTTTTTTAATTTCGGCTATTTGATTTAGAGCTTTGCCATTATTAAAATGTTAAATGGCCTACTCAGGTTCTGTAATGATCTACTCCCATTATTAAAAAAAGTGCGATCAATTTTGTAGAACTGACTTTGAAAATAATCTAACACTTTCGACACAAGATTTTAACTAAAGGAAACTAGTTTAAGGTAAACAAATATTGGGAAAAACAAAGGAGAATCATTTTCATTTTGATATTGCTAAACATAAACAAATTTATACAAAAAACTTCATTTGTTTCTTCTGGTTTAGACCGTGTCGGTGAATTTTCTGCCAACGTTTCGCCAGACATGCTGCTGACTTCCTCAAGGCTTAATTGAGACTGAAGATGTCCAGCTAACCCGCGGCCTTATATAGTAGCCATTCGGGTCCACTCGGGTCCACTCGTAATTCATCGGTTCCTTCCGTTAGTCGATCAAGTTGATCGACTAACGGAAGGAACCGATGAATTACGAGTGGACCCGAGTGGACCCGAATGGCTACTATATAAGGCCGCGGGTTAGCTGGACATCTTCAGTCTCAATTAAGCCTTGAGGAAGTCAGCAGCATGTCTGGCGAAACGTTGGCAGAAAATTCACCGACACGGTCTAAACCAGAAGAAACAAATGAAGTTTTTTGTATAAATAGTGGCCGTGGAAACTTGAAAGAGTATAAACAAATTTGTTTTATTTTTATAATTAAACCCTTTTAAATGTACAACCTTTGCTAGGATAATAAGGCATATTATGCCTACATAATTTGTTTGTTTAATGTACCCTTTTTATCACGTACCGACCACTAAGAACCACGTGAATATCATTGGTTAGGCTTCTTTGGGAGTCTTGATTTACTTTCTTCCCATCTTAGCTAATGTACTTTATTATATAGAGATTATAAAAATAAAAACAAAACCAAATATTTCTTTATATACGAATTTATTATCTTGAACTTTGGATAATTGCACGGGATTAAGCAGCCAGCGTCTTCGGTGAAACCCATCGATATTCCAACCCATTTACACAAAACCTTGACAAATTATATACTTAAACCTTGAAAGGTATGTAATCACTCTATCTATTGGTAAAAACTGCATGAAAATCCGTGTAGTGGTTATTGAGTTTACCGCGAACAAACGCGGCAGAGGACTTTGTTTTATAAAATGTATAGATAGATACACAAAGAACATATTACTAGAATGTTTAGTGATTACAATAAATTATTGTTTTTAATGTAATATAAGTTGAACTATTTTTATATTCAAAGATTCCTATCAATATCTTGATGTATCATTTTGACTGCGAGCCATTGTATATTCCTTTTAACATAGTTTAGCCTTTTCCTTCCTGTAGTAAATTCAGTAGATCTTTTTCCTCTTAGCAACAACACTGCGCTCCACTGCCCTTCTGAGAAATGATATTTTGCCTTTTTCCTTATTAGGTATATTGTATTATGTATACATCTATTTATGAAATCCATTCAAACAAAAAGGGATTATTATTATCAGTTTTTTTATCATATTCTATAACATAATATGTATAATTTGAAAACAAAAAACAATAATTTCAGGTTTGTAGGTAAACTCTACAAGCCCAGTTGATCAACCACCCATGGAGGAAGATTAGAAGAAAGGGCAGAGATAAGGGAAATTTTTCCCCTCCGGGGTTTCCTGTTCCTGCCGCTGAGGACATTTAAGATCTCCGGAGCTCTTGAAGCAGTTAGGGCCGAGGATTCGTCCCCGTAATGGGTCCTTTCCTCCATGTCTTCACACTCTACATACCCCTTCTTTGCTTTTAAAACCTCCTGATTAATTTGGTATGTAAAAGTGTTACGTCAGCCGCTATGTAATAACCGGTGTTATATGCATGGAATTCTCTGCTTATAACCGAGTAAATAAATGAAGCTGTCTCACAAACGAAGGGTATCCTACCTTGCAAGGCTATTGGTTGAACAGAGCATAAAGGAGATCATGAGATCAAAATAGGTTTGTAACTAAACGAAGGGCCATGTACCCCTACATTACTCGTATGTAGGCTGGATGTGTTTGGTGGTACCCAGCCAAGCCGAGATTAGTAAACCACTTCCTTTGCAACATAAATAAGACTACTCTACTAAATAAAAATTTAAAAAAATGTACCACTACAACCCCTGAAGGGTCTAAGTTTCAGTATATGGTAGAGATTGAACTATTTCAACGACAACGCGTTGGAACGGTGGTGAGATGATTTATCCGGCCAGGATCAACCAGGTTTTCTTCTATTAAGGGTATCCATTTTATAGAGGCTAGGTGAGCCCCAGAAGGTTCTGCATATCCCACAATATCCATCTGCTGCTGACAGATCTAATAAGCAAGATTTGATTCAGTCACCTTCTGGACGCCAACTAAGTGCTCTACCACTTAGCCACCCCGGTCTCCTACGAAATAAACTTGTACAATAAAAACTATCCCTTAGTGTTGGGTCTATTTCAAACTCACTAAAAACAAGCTATTGAAATAAAGAGGAGTTTAGCACACGCGCTTTATACTAAAAATACTGTAAATACAAGAAATCTCTAAAAACCTCAAGAAACAGTTTCGTAGTCTTCTAATTACCCCACTCTTTTCTTTCAAGAATAAAAAAAATATAGAGTGATATATAAAACATTATAAGTAGAAAACATGAAAAGAAGTAGGAGAAATTATTTTTAAAAAACAAACTTAAAAATTACTTAAGCCACTTTTAGGTACATGCTACATCAGTGGTAATACTTAGTCCAGAAAGCGGAACTTTTGATGTTTTTTTACTAAATGCCGAAACAGAGTAACGCGATAAGGATCTTTCAAGTTTATTTTTGCGAAAAATACATTGAATAAATATTTAGTGATCGGATATATAATAATTTATTGAAGCAATCAATACACAGGCACGTATACGCACATACATTTATGAAATATAATTCGAATCCTTGATGATTATGATCGCTCTTGATCCGGATTAGCTCAAACCGTTTTGAGTTCTGAGAGCCCAATCACAGCCAAGGTGATTAATGCCCTACACCCGTAGACTAACTTTCACTCCGGCGCTGCGTCATCACTAAAATTCATGGCTATTGATAAGAACCGTCGCGCCAACACAGTCATGGTTTTAGCATGTTGATAGTTCTCGTGCGAGCATCAATGGATGAGCTCCATCTTCGTTATCCTGCTTAACCTGAGCCCATCCAGTCGTAGGTTCTAGGTTACCACTGTCGAGGTTGACATCAAAAATGCCATTTCATAACTGCTGTATCTAATAACGAAAACGGGTAAGAAAAATATTGTTAGCAAAATTTGAAAATTTGGGATTGGTCCGTTTTGTCACCGAACGCCTCCATCAAACATACTGAATGAAATTTTCGGTACTAAATAATTGTTTTTCACTTTTCATTCTTCGATACAGAGTTGTGACCATATTCAAGGCCGGAACTAAGGAAGGGTGATAATGCTGATACTTTCCCCTGGCAACGGAATACCGTGGGGGGGGGGGAAGAATTCTTTTATTAAGAAACATAATTGTTTTTCAACTTTTCCGACCTTAATTAAGAAATCGATGAGCTAATAAGAACCTGGATAAGATGGAGTTTATAGCATCTCACTCGAAATATAGCCCTAACTAAAATACTCCCGTCTTATGAGCAAAATCACAATATAGTGTTTATTTAGTTTAGGCATGTGAGAATTAAGTTATTTTTTTCAGGAAGATTCGTCCAGTTCAAAATTTCGTCCACTAATTCAAAGATTAAATTATTTGAAAGTTTCACTGTGACCCAAACGGTATCAACATTATTTTTCTTGTTATTAAGCTTGATAGAATTTATGTCCGAAAAAATCGGTCTTCAGCCATAAAAAACTATCAGATGGAATGCTACATTCTCAATCCTAGACTTTGATGTATATACATTTTTCTTTACTCAATCTGCTGGTATTTCTCAAGGCAGTATCCTCGGCCCAATCCTCTACACAGTTTATACAGCTGACGTCCAAACCCATTCTAATACTATCCTTATCACGTATCCTGATGATACACGTGTATAATTAGTCGGCGCTAATCCAGTTATTGCACCCTATGGGGTAACAGTATGCTGTTCAATCCCATATCACTTATCTTAAAAATGGTGTCAAAACTGGAGGATAAATATATATTCCCTCAAATACCGCCAAAGCAGCTCTACCCTGGCCACAGGTATCCTTTAATAATATCCTACTGACTCCTGTAGAGTCCGATACTTAGGTATCTTGATCTACATATATTGAATACATATCTTGAAAAATGTTTAACTCGGGATCCTCAGACTAGAATGAACAGAAAAGAGCCATTATGTATCATTCATTATATTACTTGTAGTAATGTTATAAAACAGCTATAACATTACAATAATTATTATTTTTTAAATCCTAGACTTTCACTGATAAGTAGCAGATCGGAGGCAGACTTTAATAGATATGTCGAAACTCGGAGCGGCGGGAAGATGGTCGCGAGCGCTGTCGCTGCTGCTTACACAACAGTTGGAGGTTGCCACAACCTGTTTCATTAGTACGACCGGTGGCTACTGTCAGGTTGGGCCAACAGATCGAGTGTGATAAGCGACCAAGTGGACACGTTATTTATTATAATATTGTAGTTTGTTTTCGTTTTATTTAGGTTGATTTGTAGTCTTGAGTTTCGACAAGACAAGCGACCAACATCAGCAACGTTGTAGAATTCATGTTAGTAAACATACCTCTTGTTATAAGATATACTCATAAAAATAAATGCACATGTCTTATGTATTTGTAACTTTAATTAATATAATTTGCAATTATCATAAATTTAGAAATGCGTAAGTGATCGGCACTAAGACACTGGGGAATGTTTTTCACAAATATGTAAAGATTAGAAATGGATAATGTGTAACGGTCAAATCACACTGGTATTTCTAAAGTGACATAAGTCGAAAACTTACCTTTTTGGAAAAAAACCGGAAAGCTGCAGGAACTTGTATTAAATGACAAATATGGGCATTAAAATTCGTAGCTCTGTCGTTTCAGTTGATACTTAGATGAATTTTATGTTATCTGGATTTAATAATATGTACATTTTGAAATTTTTTTCTGGCCAATTATATACAATTGATATTATTTTATATGATACTTATTATGTAGTAGCCCATTTTCATTATGTACTATCAATAGGAGCAGTGTTTGCAATTATAGGAAGATTTATTCAATGATTCCCTTTATTTACAGGATTAACAATAAATCCTAAATGACTTAAAATTCAATTTGTAGTCATATTTACAGGGGTTAATATAACATTTTCCCCTCAACATTTCTTTGGATTAAGAGGGATACCTCGACGATACTCTGATTATATTATTTCTAAATTTACTTTACTTGCTTATATTGTAGCAAAAAAAGCTGTTTTGAAACATTGTAAGAACAGTATTCTTTTGCCATAAAAATGAGGATCCTTTAAACTAAAAAGAAGTTTTGGAGAACCGTCAGCTATTTTGAATACAAAGCTGAAAATATTTTAAAGGAATATCTGTGATTTGTTTCTGAAATTGGAAATCTTTTGTCCAAATCTTTTTTCGTGCATAAATACCACTCATTTTTACGTTGTAGTAGCTTTCAAAACATTCCTTCAATATTGAGAGGTACCACCATACTTGAGGTAGTGTTGACTCAATTAAAACGTTTATAAAAGAAGCCTCCCCCGACGACTGGGTAATGTTTGCTTACAATTAAGTGGAGCCTCCACGTCCACTCCAGAAAGTAAAGTGCTTTGAAAGAGATGAAGACGAGAATATACCTCGGTAGCGACAGTAAAAGGACACTAGCACATGTTGCCTTAAATAAATAGTTCTACGAAAAAGTGTTAATAATATTTTAAGGTTTCATCCTAATTTCTGATAATGGAGTCAAATGATTTATTAGATTGTTTAAAAATTAAATACTTCATCATCATAATCATTTATCCTCGTCTACTGCCTAAGCACTGTAAGCCTAAGTGTCTATAATGACCTGATATAGAGCTTGATGAAGTTGTCTCTGTTCTGTTCCAGAACAGTTCTCCTATTCCTATAGAAATTAAATACTTATTTACTTATATTGCTAAATTTACTTATATTGTAGCATAAAAGCTGTTTTGAAACATTGTAAAAACAGTATTCTTTTGCCATAAAAATGAGAATCCTTAAAAACTAAAAAGAAGTTTTGGAGAACCATTAAAAGTATACTTAGGTTTCTATAGTTATAATATTACTTCAATTCTAAGGTAATGAAATATTTAATATTTCAATTTATTAGATATATTGGTATTAGATTTATTTATTAGATATATTTGTAAAACTTTATTTATTATTAGATATATTGGTAAAACATAAAGTGTTATCTGTTCCGAAGTTTGTTACTTCGAGCTGAGTTACAAGCAAGATTAAGCTGTTTATTCGTTTCATTTTTAATACTTTCCAAAGAAAAACAAGCTATTGTGAACTTTAGAATAGAAAAAATAATGTAATTATGGGTAATGGATTGATTTCAGTAATCATTTGTTCAAGAAATAAAAGTTTTTAATAACATTTCAGAGTATAGATTATATAACTTTGTTGAAATGTTCTTTTCAAGACGAAATGATGACTAAAGTATACGGATTTCCCCCGAGCACATCCTCTTTTCCATACTAAAGCTCATAATAACTTATATTTTTGGAAAATAGTAAAAGGGAAATCAATGAAAACTTAAAACTTGTGTGACTGAACTCGAAGCGAGAACCTGCAGAATTATTAACAAAAAATGAGTTTTTTTAAAAACAGAACTGCAAGGCTAAAATAGGTGAAGTTGTGTAGTATCCGCTAGTTTATCATAAAATTATCTTTTAAACAATGACAGTGCAATCACTCCATACTCAGAGAGAGGGAGAGAGAGAGAGAGAGAGAGAGAGAGAGAGAGAGAGAGAGAGAGAGAGAGAGAGAGAGAGAGAGAGAGAGAAACTTGGCAAACTTCTCTTGGTTCGAATCCCTTACAACAGTTATCTCAGTGGTCGAGCCAACTGCGGCATTCACGACAGAAACTGTCATCGTTCAACTTCAGGAGACCATTCTTAATCCCATATCAAACTAACCTTAGCTAATCCAGTTTATTATTTAACCTGGACCTCCTAAGGTACCACAATGATAATTTAAAAAAAAAGTGTATTTAAATTTACACCTATATAATAACAATTCGTCAAGTAAATAGAATGAAAGATAAATAACGGCGTGTGATAAATGCAGAGAAACTACCCACAGGCAGTAGTCGAATAACAAATTCAACTTAGAAGGTCACGAGGCAATTCTTTTCAGATGTCTCGGAGAGTTATTAGGAATTGAAGAGACTAGTTTTGAAACTATTGTGTTTAAGTGCAAATAAAGTTTGCCATGAAACGATTGATATCAGGTTCGGGTCAAATCAAGAAAAAAAAAGGAGATTGAGGTCATTATGGATGACATTATTCGTAAACAAAGCATTGACGATTTTACGAACGATTTTAGATAGGAGAGGAATTCGATTAATGAGCCCTAAAGCTGTACTTCGTCCCGCGAGTATTACAATTGTCATATCTATGAGTCTTTTGTAAATAATTAAGAGCTTAGAGCGTGTTCCTAGTCTTTGTTGAAGTATCCTGAAACGGCGAGCGGAAAAATAAAATTAAATCGAGAGAATGTCAAATACGGTATAGCCGGACAATAAAGGATTAGGCTAACTAGGTTCAGTAGTTTCCAGTCTTGTAGAATTTGTTGGCTCTTATTATTTCGTTGTACCATCAAGGCATCAGACAATTCTCAGCCTAATTACGAAGGTTGATTTCAATACAAACGTGAAAGGGGGAAAGCTGGGTCATCGCTAACATTGCAATCTTATTCATGAGACTGGCTTAGCATAATAACAGGGGACTTGGCTATACCTTCCTTCTCTATTAGGCAGAATATCGGTTTGGTATCAGTCCCGCAAGTTGTCGCTTCGAGTTAAGTCACAACAAGTTTTAACTTTTCATTATTTTCCTATTTATTCTCGAAAAAGAAAAATAATTGATTTTATGTATGAAAAAAGAGAGTAATTATGGGAAATGTGTATATTTCGGTAACCACTTCATCAAGAAATGAAATAACATAACCTAAACAGTATGTGTTTAGTCCTTGCCTGTTCTTTAATCTATATAGTCAGTAATTGTGACTACATACAGTGAATAATAAAATAATTTTTATTTTCGAGAATATTAAATGATGAAACATGATCCTCACACCACATAGCGATGAAATAGGAAACAATACTGATAATGATAATATATATATTAAAAAAAGGTAATGAATTAAAAGTTAAAACTTTTTGTGAATTTACTCAAAGTGTCAGCCTGCGAAACTGATACCAAATTACGTATTAAGGAGGTAGCATTGGATCATGAAGGATGTTTTGCGGGGTAGCTAGTATTTCACCCAAGGATGATTGTTTATGTTTTTTGCTTTATTGTTTATTTATTTTCCTTAAGTTGCCTATTTATCTCTATATTCACTTTGGGATGTTCGTGTTCTTCCATATTGATATAACTAGCAAACAGAAACGGTACATCCTCAGCAGGAGCCGCAGGGTTTTTAGTTTCAAGTATAGATGATGATATAAGCTAAACAGTATGTGTAAGTCGGTCCCTTAATCAATATAAGACAGCAATAGTTAATGTATGCAGACAGTAAAAAAATTATTTTATTTTCGACAATATTAAGAAGGAAACGAAAAGTTGTGACTTGAATCGAAGCGACAGCCTGATGATTTGTTTTACTTTGTAATCATGCAGTTGTCACTTACTTATTTAAAAATTACGAAACAGCTTTTTCGATGATCAGTTAAGGTGGAGGAGCTGGGGTGTATGAGGAGTTTTTGGAAAATGGAATGGAATCATGAAAAAATGCATAAGGTAAGAACGATATTTACATTTCCCGCAGTTTTTTCCTTGCAAGTCAGTGTGACTTAGGTTTCCCGATCCCCTAAACTCCACATCAAAGAAAACCTCGTACTAGGCAGAACCTCTTACTATTATCCCAAGAATAAGTTTTTATTTCTTTATTATTGTCGAAGATATTGCTCGAATATATTGATCACGTTTTGCGATAAACATCCTCAGTGGATAGCGGAAGCAGCGGCCGAGGCGTACTCTTGGAGAAGATTGAAAAATCGCCAATATCCTGGGCAGTCCTCCCCCGGTCACGAGACCTCTCCTCCACAACAGTTCACAACTATCACTTGTCATTCCCTCCTTATCATTGTTCCTTCCTTGTTAGGGTTCGATGATCTCTTACATCCAACTCCGTGGCAAGATAATAACAGTTATATTATCAGTAAAAGTAAAAAAAAAAAAAAGTAAAAACAATTACACGTAATCCTATATTATTATGTCGAACATAATGGTGGAAGATAATAGTTTTTTTCATAAAATAAAAAAAATATCAATTATTGAAATACCCTTAGAAAATTCTACTGAAAAGTCGAACATTACAGAGAATCACACGCTAGAAGGAAGTAAATTTGGAAGGAGAGTTAAAAAATTTTCAGGATGAAGAAAGACTAGAAGAGGTTGGACGAAGCTGTACAGAGGATCAAAACAAACGACCCAGTGACCGCATGAAGGAATATTGGAGACAGAGAAAACTCCAAAAGAGGAAAGGAAAAAAATGATGTTACGTGATCCGAAGTTGTCAATACGAAATAAAAAAAAAAATCATCTTGCTCACCTAGCATGTTTTTCTCTCTCTCTCTGTTTCTTCCCCCCCCCCCCAACTCTCTCACTCACTCTCTCTCTCTCTCTCTCTCTCTATATATATATATATATATATATATATGTTAATTATAACATAACTAAATAACATAAGGACACAAAAAGATTATACTTACAGCTGATGTTTAGTAGCAGTATTTGGATTTCACTTTTGAATTGAACTGAACAATCTGAAAAAATGAAATAACAACACATTAATTCTATTAATTCATGAACTGTACATAATTAAAACCCAAGTCTGTAAAATTATATACGAGTACATAATGTGTTACAGTAGTAAATGCAAAATAAAAATAAATGTTCACACTTGAAATATATTTATTTACGAATGATATTTCTTTTGTTACTGCATCACTTTTATTAAAGAATGCCAAGAATGGAATGACATTTTAGAATATGAAGTAACATCGAAATGGCATAACTTGGGTTCATGTTATACATGAGTAGACATGAATGTAGTATTTCACCGAAAAAATACTGAGAAAGTTTTATTGTATTATTACAATAATCGACTGATCAGATATTTACACTCCGCATGCTGTTGGAAAAGACCAGAGAATACAAGGTGACGACACATCATATATTTGTCGACTTCCTACAAGCCTACGACTCGGTCAACAGAGCAGAGGTATATAGAGCAATGCTTGAGGTGAGTCTTCCACCGAAGCTAGTGCGCCTAACAAGAATGACTGTGGAGGGCAACATATCCTTCGTCCGGATTAGTGGTGAACTCTCAAGAGGCTTTTCCACTGCAACAGGGGTTCGACAGGGAGATGGATTGGCATGCCTTATCTTCAACCTTGCTCTGGAAAAGGCGGTTAGAGACTCTGAGATCCAAATAACTGGTACACTCATTAACTCCTGCGTGCAACTCCTTGGATTTGCAGACAACATAGATATTGCCGGCAGGTTGTTAGCAGCAGTCAAGGAAGCATTTATCGCATTGAGAAATGCTGCAGCAAGGATGGGACTTATCGTCAATTACAGCAAAACGAAGTACATGTGCATAAACCCTCAACAAATAAACCTTGAAACCCATATCCAAGTTGACGGGCAGAGGATCGATAGAGTTGAGGAATTTGTGTACCTTGGATCCCAGGTGAACCAAGAAAATGATATTGGGACAGAAGTCGAAAACCGGATTATAGCCGCTAATCGCTGCTATTTTGGACTGCAGAAGCAGCTGCCTGGTAGTCTCCTGTCTAAACCTTCTAAGACCAGATTGTATAAAACTATCATCCGACCAGTTCTGACATATGCCTCTGAAAACTGGACCCTGACCCACGCACACGAACTCTCACTTCTGAGATTTGAAAGGAGAGTTCTTAGGAGAATATACGGTCCAGTTTTGTTTGAAACGGAGAGTGGAGGCGCCGGCCCAACAACGAACTGAGACTACTTTATAAGGAGCTGGATGTGGTGCAGTTTATAAAGTTAGCAAGACTGAGGTGGGCAGGACATGTGATTAGGATGGGGCAGGATGAAATCCCAGCCAAAGTCCTCAGGGAGCGAATATATGGTGTGAGAAGAGCAGGCCGATCACGACTTCGGTGGGATGACTGCGTAGCTTCGGACGCCCGGACCATATTGAATATCCGCAATTGGAGGGTAGCAGCACTGGATAGAGAGAACTGGCGGTCGATGCTGGAGCAGGCCAAGACTCGAATACAAGGGTCGTAGAGCCAAATAATAATAATAATTACAATATGATAAATTGTGGGGAATGTACAGATGAGTTATTTACAAAAAAAAAAAAAATCAAACGAAAAAATAGGAACCAAAATTATAAGAATGTTATAATAATATATATATCTAAAACAGAATAAGAAAAAACAAATACTAAGAACTGAAAAATTACAGCCTTTCATAACAGTCATAAACCAGAAGCACTTTCTGCAGTGGAATCATTGGCTTTATGAAATATAGAACTATTGGATAAATTACAAAAGAAATAAAGGAAAATTTTAATGAAAAATAAAGAAGTGCATTTGTTTTCTAATCTAACCCTTAAATAGAAAATTGAATCACTTTCAGGTTCTATAAAAATAAGAATAAGTTTCTATGGCCATTTACTAAGAATATCTGAACATGAATGAAAAAAACAAACAAATGATTGATTCTTTTTAAAACTGGAAATCAAAATGTAATTGGTTCAAGCAAGTTTAACTCGATTTAAATGACATAAATATTTCAGAGAGTATAATTAAAAACAGTGTACAATTAGGAATATTGTTAAAATTTGAGAATAAAAGATTCCATTTGAAACATAAGGTTAGAACTAAAATAGTAATCTCGGAAGAGAGGAGAATGGCAACATCGCAGATAATGAAGAATATTGGAGAAAGAGCAAGGAAGTGTCTACACATTCATACAAAAATAATTTATTTAAGGTATCCCAAAATAAATTATATAATATTTTATATAGTATCGTATAATATTTTATATAAAATAAATAATATAATATCAGTTTAGGCCGAGAATGACCTGCCAAAAAAATAATGATCGAGGCGATGTATGGAACAAGACGCAGAGGAAGACCTCGGCTTCGATGGAGTGATGGTGGGGCTGGTGATGCCTAGGTCCGTGTTGAGTGTGAGGAATTGGATGGCGGCGGCACAGGATCGAGACAATTGGTGGAAGCTGGTGCAGGAGGCTAAGACTCGAAATCGAGTTGTAGCGCCGAATGAATGAATGAATGAATCCCAAAATGGGTGATTTTAAAAAATCACACCATAATAGTACTTAATATTTCCATTTGTAATATTAAAGGATTACCTCTTTAGGTATTGCAAAGAAATTTTGAACATAATTGATTTTGTGATTCTACGTAATTTTGTAAAACATTGTTCCCATACCTCCAATAATAAAAATTAGGTCACATAAGGTGAAAGTTTTCATGTAGCAAAGACGAAATTCATGCAGAAACATGTCCCTCATCACATGCTCGGACAACTTTCGTGCAACGCTCAGGCTCTTCTGAGTGCATGAATATGCATGTATTTGTAGAAGAGTTACCGAGCACAATAGAGTATCTTTACTTAAAAATACAAAACTAGGTTAAAGGAACAATAATTTTAGTTTTATTCAGGCAACAGGATAGTAAAAATTTGTTGGAAGAGGTTTTGGTTGCATATCATCTTAAAAACTTAATGATGTTATATTAAATATTATAAATTAAGCTTGGTGTTTAATTATATTTCTTATGTAATTGTAATTATGTAATTATAATCATGTTTGTTTATAAGTGAGGTTTAAACCCTTAATTTAAGTAAAACAAATAAGGTTCAAGTAGTAAGGTTATGTATAAACAGAGAATTGTTGGTGAATGCTTTCTGGACAAACATACTTAAGAAAAAAATCCTGTACCATTACAACCTATGAAGGATCTGGGGTTCAGTACATGGTAGAGACTGTATTGTTTCTTGAACAACGGTTGTGCACGGAGGTTATTTGTCCTAGATCACGGTCAACCGTCTGATTTTCCCCCTAATTTTGCGTACCCTCATTATGAAGGTTAGGTGAGCCCCGGGTGGGTACCAGATCCATATCCGGCAGTTAATATATTAAATAAAAGACTGACAGCGAGCGGGATTTGAACCCAGAATCTTCGACATTGCGACTCAGCGCTCTACAGCGGAACCACTCCTCTCCTGAACGCACTTAGACATGAATAAAATTAAAAAAATAAATAAAACTGAAAAACAACAGTCCTTATTAAATGACAAGTATGATTCCTAAATCTTTCGGTATACTTGGAAATTTATGTGGATATCATGGGACTCCAACTGGCTGCTAGTGTTTTTTGCCATTTATTTGACTGTTTAAGGAGAATTTTCTGACAAGAAAACGTATTTGAACTTCATGGGCATTTTTTGCCTCCTTAATAGTCTGCAAATATTTCATACAATTCGATCAATGCAATTAACGAACTAAATATATAAACACGTTTTTGATTAACAGAAGAATGATTGTCATTGTTATTCTAAGTAAGTTGCAGACTAAAATATTGTGCGGAAAAATGTTAATTAATTTCTAATATTTTCAATAAGAGCTAAGGATTACTAGAAACTAAGTGTATCTTTATAACACAAACAATAAAAAATGGCAATCAGTCATTTGGCAATAAAAACATAATATGATTAATGGTTTATAAATATGATTAATGGAGCATTATAGATTTTCCAATAATCAGGATTGCTGTATTAAGTTAAAATTTGAAATTACATTTTTTATTTTAAATCGACCATACAATGTAAAATACTTATATTTTCTTAGTTTCATAATTCCAACTTGATATCCGAAACTTTGAATATATAAGATTAACTTTGGAAAAGGTATTGACGAATGAAGCTCAATTTTTTTTTTTACGAATGGTTGGGTACATTTTTAAATAACAAATTATTTTTTAGTGTGTTTCGGTTTCTTTCCATTCTGTTAATGTTAATATAAACGCAATACGCAATTTTAGCTCTAAATATGGTTCATAGTTTGATTAAAATTCATTTGCATTGTATTTTCCTATATAATTGTTTACATAAACAAATAAAGCAAAGAGATATAATAACATAAACTATTACAAGAATAAACTAGATTCATAACTTAACTGTATGATACCTTTTTAGCAACCCCTGAAAATAAATTAAAATATCAAAATACTATTTAAGAATGCTCTTCAGTTAATGCAGTGCATGCACAAACATTGTTGACCAACCTCCTCGTTAAAAACTATTTTCGGAACACTAAAATTCTCTTCCATTTCGGAATACCATTTATTTATTTTGAAAAGTACCCTGACAGAAATCCCAAGGACATGCCTGCAATTCTCACAATGTCGGACAGCGTTGCGTGCTTAGCCTACGCTCCCTGCCACGGGGCAACTTTCCAATCTCGGAAACAGCTCAGCAACTGTAATCTCTTCTAACGAAAATATTTCGGAATCGATAGCATTTATGACCTAGTTAGTTAGGAAAAATATATTAGATACAGATAATGGCTTAATTTTTAAGTTTTAATTTTTTTTTATATTCTCATTTTCCTGATTATTTTCGCTTCGAAATGCCATTACATAAAAAAAAAAAAAACCTGTACTACTACAATTCATGAAGATTTTTAACCTTAGTACATGGTATATACTGTACTGTTTCGAGGACAACAGTTGTGCAGGGAGGTGATTTGTCCGAGATCACGCTCAGCCGCCAGGTTTTTCCCCAATTGAGGGTACCCACATCATAGAGGGTGGGCGAACCCTATTCTTGGCTGTTAACAGATAAAATAAATTACCTAACAGACGAATTTGAACCCGGGACCTTCGACATGGTAACTCAGTGCTCTAGTACTGAGCTATCTATATTGATATACCATTGAGTATGTTTTTTTTAGAAATCTTTTTACCACCGTTTAAGAGAATATTTGTATTAACATATTACTAATTATTCCGGTTTCACTAGCTGATTAAAGGTTTCATACATCAGACATTTGTTAGCATAAAGGAAATAGATACATTGACGTCCTTAAAAAATAAAGCTGCTTAATAAAAGCAAGCATTGCCAAAGTAACCACAGGGAGGTGATTGGTAATTCAGTATCCATCATGTACTAAACCCAAGACCCTTCATGGATTGCAGTGTTATAAGATTTTTTTTTCATTTATCATACAGTTAAGGTTTCCTTGACGGAAGTTGATAATCTTGAGGAAAATTGATTATGCAAATGATCATTTATGTTATTGCTACTCGGAGTGTTCCAGGAAGGTCATAAGACCCAATACATAATAAAGCTGGAAGCTGAAGATGATAATGTTACGAGAGTGGACTTGAGCTGGAGAAAGCAGCTGGAGGAGGTGTGTGGGGCATTGGGTTTTCTCTATTACCCAACCCGGTCCGGTCTTCCGAGATCTTTACATCACTATCTTCCGGCCACTGGGGTCTGCTATTTGGCCTACTTTCTTCGGAAGAGTTTCCTGCTTACCTACGAATGTGTTTGCTCGTATAAATATATCGATATCTCAACTGGTAACAACGAAATTTATTATTTTAAGACCTTTCATTATCTTTTTCGTTAGCTCCTAAAATATCTAAATTCTCCAACGAAAAAGTAGTCCACACAAGCCTTTACAAACCAGTAGAAAGAATCACCGACGTAAAGAGGAAAAGAGGGATTAATTTCTATGGACATATACTGCGAATGAATGCAAGTAGGCTTACAAAATAAAAAAATTTCAATTCCTTAGAAATAAAAAACAAAACCGAACTGGTTTAAAGAAGCAGAGTGGGACACAAGAGAGCTAAGTGTTAAGGTGGATATATCAAGGGATGAAACTGCCAAGAGTTTAACCCGAGACAAGAGGATAAGGTTTGAGGCGAGAACTAAGTGAACGATCAAAATTTCCGATGAGGAAAGGAGTTGGAGATCGGAAAGGATGAAGCGATACAGAGCGGAGAGAAAGGCACATGCACAGAACAATAACTAATGATTGATTCGAAGTACCCCAAAGTTGGGTGAAGTTAAAACAAAAAAAATCAATAAATTAGTCGTTTTAACCCTTAATGTGCTATGGACGTGTGTACTTTATGTGAGGCAGAAATATACGTATAACTTAAGCTAAGGCAATAAAACATACGTATAACTTTAGCTACGGCTAAATATCCTAATATTAAAAAAAAAAATGGTAAGTAATATTCATAAATTGTTTGTAATCATCTGAGACTCTATAAAGATGTGAAGGCACTCCAGATTTTTTTTTCTTATTTGTACGTTTTAAGAATATAAATTTTACCTCTTTTAATGGATGACTGATGCTTGAAAATAATGTTCTTTTATCATACATGGCGCAAAAGGTATAGCAATAGCAATTTATTAGTCGCGCCTTGAAATTAATTCAAGGCTCTTTAATTAATTTAAGCTCTATTGGATAAAGCTCGATAGAAGTGAAGTCCACAGCGATGGTAAGCGAGCCTGAACGTCGCCCGCACTTTAAGGGTTAAATATTTCCAGCGTTAAATAAAATATAATAATAATATGTTAAAGCCAGAAAGATTATGTGATTCGGATACCTTGACTATCAATGGAATCAATAGTTGATCAAGCATTCAAAAGAGGTTGCAGGATATTAAGGACAGATGTGTTAATGGGCACATGTGTTTGAGATCGCATGAGGAACCGTATAGAAAGAACAAATAACCACACCTATAAAATACTAAAGGTTGCTGATCTATGAACACATCTTTAGAATATACGATGATAGCCTTACACAGAAAGGAACGGAAGGCACTGAGAGAGAGGCTCAAGAAGTACTGGCAGTGCATCGAAGCTTGCAGAAGAACAAGATCCAGGCACGGAAAATGATCTAGATTCGCAATTCCCAGTCCATAGCGGGTCAATAGGAGTGTAAACAAAAAAAATTATATGTATTAAACAAAGTGAACGCGTAGAAAATTTTAAGTCAGTGGGGGAAATAAAAAACATTAATAACCTATACGCCTATGTAGATAACCAAGACACTTTTCTCAAATATTATGATTATAGTCTCAGTCAAAACAATACGCGCAATCAACACCCTATTAATCGAATACAGTTCCCTGGGATGGGAAGGTCATTTCAATTCCACACCTCAGTTGAATTTGATGAGTATTTGTATAGCCAGTTATAAATGAACCAATCCAATTATTGATGCTTCATAATAGTATAATTTGAAATAAAATATATAAATTATAATATATATAATAATAAATATGTATATAAATTAAATGTTCAGACTGTTTTGGAATTATATTACATTTGTTTTAAAAATAATGTAATACATCTATACATCAATTCCTTAGGTAGTCAAGGAAACGGACACAGGAACCATACGTTTTCATTTGATATCATTATATTATTATTGTTTCATGAGAGATATTTGAGTATAATTGTTACCCGAGATTGCTATATTTACTTTGTTCTGATGCCATTATGTTGCTTGACGAAGAAATCATTTTTTTGTTTACATAACCCATTTTTATACATACGTGTAAAATTTATGTTAAACGTTCATAACGAAATCGCGCTTTTCGTTATGGTAAATATAAAGATTGGAGTAGGTAATGCCTTAAATAAGAAAGGAATTTTCTAAATATAAAATATAAATTGTACTTATCGTATACAAATAAAAATAAAATAGAACTTTGTAAGTAAAAGTGTGATAGGTCTTTTTATAGAATATAAATTTGAAATAAAATATATAATCATTTGAAGGTATAAATTATCATCAATGCTATAAGTTCATTATTCAGAACGTCCTGATGTTTTTGAATTGTAGTACATTTATTTTACTCCCCTATTAAGAGTGGGAGAGCCCTCCGCAAAACCACCTCCGTCAAATAAAAGATAAAAATATAGTCAAAAAGAATACGGCTTAATAAGCACGTTAAGAATCGGTCACACATCTCCACCTGCTTTTAGGGCAGTACAAACCAACCTGCTAAAGCTGTGATAATACAGAAATTAAGGTGAAGCATCTATTGAATGAAATTGAAAGAATAAATTTCAAACGCGACAACTGTTAAATGATAATAAAAAACCACAGGGAACTCTGATTTACTTACAAAATTAATTCATGAAATTGAAGATCAGTCGTTCCTAAAGACCTCAGAAGTCGAAGCGACGTTAAAGAAAACAAAAAAAACTGAATAATTATGGATTTTCATTAATAAACAATTTAATAATAAATATAATTTTAAAACAAGGAACTTCGATGAAAAATATAGATCCGACCAATATCCACTTATTTATTCATAGCCCAAGTTAGGAAAGTTTACTAAGTAAACAATTAAATGGTAAAAGGAACGTGGGAACGTTTTTATATGGAATAAAACCATGTTTGAATAAAAGGGAAATCGCCAGAGGAAGGAAGTGCGGAAGAGAAAATGACGGAAGTAGGGATTTTATATGGAACTGTTTCAAAATTGTCTATCTACAGCAAATTGTATAATTGTATTGTATCATATGTTTATTATGGACGATTAGAAAGTCATTGATCACCAATATAAAAATTATAAATTTTGTATTAGCCACATCTCTTGATCTTTGGCATTTTTTTGGGAGCAAGGTTTTAAATATATTCCACAGTCTATAATATTGATATGAAGAATGTATATACATAGAACCGTGCATATATATATATACATATTATGTATGATATTTGGACCATTATGGTTCAGAATACTGAAGGCCAAGAGTATAAACTTTGGTTGGTGGAATAGGTCCTCGGGCCTTTAGTAGCCTCATCGACAAGTAAAAGAAAGAAAAATAGAATATAAGATAGTCTTTAATAACATACAGGTGCCCGAAATGTCAGAAATGGATAATATAATTTTTATGGTAAAAAATTAATTATTTATTTATCTACAGAACTACCATATGTCGAAAGTGTTGTAACAGTACAGGTACTGAGTCAGCTAGTTGCCTAATCATCAAAACAGGTTTATTATGAATGCTAGGAGAAGAATATTATAAATAATTATAACCCTTCACTCATAATTTTGAAGATTGAAAATAAATTATTTCATTCTATATCCATTTTATTTATTTGGCTAAATATTAAGAAAAATTATTTTTATTCTTCAGGAGAAGGGGAGGGCTTAGGAAAGAGCAAATTAAAATAAAGAGCAGATCTGCAGATCCTCCTAGGGCTCACCCATCCTCTCCATAAATTTAATACCTTTGGCAAAATTTAGTAATTTTGGTACCAGCAAAAAACCTCGCAGTTGAGCGCAGTTGAGAAGTTAGTAGTCAATTCGATCCCTACTCACTTTACTGCTTTCGGCAGACAGATTACAACAGAATATTTCATCAAGATTTTATAACTCGTGAAGCTGTAATAAAAACAGGTCACGTTCATCAGAAATAAAAAAACTGTGCACGACTACCATATGATTGCAGGCCAATAACTGCCTTTTCTCGCTATTACATTAATCATATTTAAAGAAAAGGTTAAAAAAAGCCCTAAATAAATGATCAATATAATTTTTATGTTAACAATGAGAATTTTTTAGCGAATTCTCAGTGCTTGAAATTGAAAAGAAAACATAGAGACAAAGATAATAAAAGGAGGGAAAAGCTGCCATTGATTTATTAAACATATTTTTACAATTTCATTACGAAAATGTTAATAATATCATACCCACTCTACCATTAATAAATTAATGAACAATCATATCGTTCATATAAGCCTCTCATTGTATATAACAGCTAATCAGTGAATCGACCTAATTCAAATTTAAAAAAAAATAGGCATTGGGTCTTTTGGTGATCGAAACGTTTTTGGATGGATTTTCTATATATATATATATACATTTTTTTTTTATCATTCAATATAAATATTTAAATGAAATATTTAAATTTCAAAGATAACATGCAAAATACAAAAATTATTTCCTTAAAACCGTTTGTAGAAAAGACTCTTCAATTGTTATTTAAATTTAATGACTGGTATGAAAGTTCCTCATCATGCCTTTTTTTAGCTATCTGGCAAAGATCTCCTATTAATATGTGAAATATTTAACATAAATAAGTTTGTCGAATTCGCATATATCTGTATCATAGACATACATATATACATATATTTTCTCAGCGTGTAAATCAGGAGATTCAGAATCACAAAATTATTCAGATTGCATCGAATCTACAATATATGTGTAAAAGATCAACATCACCAATGATATAATTATTATAATAATAATATCTGCCTTATCTCCATTATAATTTTACGATGATTTCTGAAATTGGGTATATTGGCATTTGATAACAATTTCCTCTAACATAATTATGGAAAAATATAATAAAAGTTCGATGAAGGCAGGAGGAAAATGTGGATTAAAAATTATTGAACCAAGGTTTCCAAACCAGCAGATCTAGCACAGTCGGCCATGGTAAACCATACCGACTCTTCTAGCCAATCTTATCCTGGTTTCAGGTCGAGTAGCACCTGATTACAGTAATTCATCGGGTGCAACCTGACTAGTCGATCGATCACACTGATTAAGGAATGTTCTATTCCAATTCTTTCCATAGCTTTTTACGCTATTATTAGTTTAAACATTCAAAATAAAGATAAAAAATTTGTTTGGCCCACACAAAGTCATTTATGGGACCAAATGACAGAAAAATGTCCCTTATAACGAGAAATTATGTTGTGTGAATCTTAGACAGCTACAACACCAAGATTCGTGCTAAACTCTATGTTAAAGTTTTTTAATCATTATGATCGTAATCTATACCGCTACAACCCATGGTCTTTGCTTCATTACAGGATCGAGACCGTACTGTTTCTAGGACTGAAGTTGTACAGGGAGAAGATTTGTTGTAGATCACGCTTAACCGCAAGGTTTTCCCTTAATTAAGGGTACCACCTTATTAAAGGCTAACCTGGGACGTTCTCCAGATCCCGCAAGGTCCATCCGTATCTTTAAACAAATTCAATAATTTAACTACCACATTCAATAATTTTCTACCACACCCGAATTTGAAACGTAACCTCCAGCAACTCAGAGCTCAACCCACTAAGCTACTCCCCATTATGATCCAAAAAACACCTATACCACTACAACGCGTGAACGGGTCTGGGGTTCAGTACATGGTATGATACATGGACCTGTCCTATCACGCTCAACCGCCAGATCCTCCCCCCTTATTTTGAGTACCCTAGGGTATAGAGGCTCGGTGAGCCCCACGAGGGTCCTAGATCCCATATGATCCATCTCCGGCTACAAACAGACTAAATTAAGGTCTTGCCTGCAGCGGGAATTGTACCTGGATTTTCTTCAGTGCTCTACCACTGAGCCACTCCTCTCCCAATTATTATGATCCTAAGCAAACTTTTCATTCAAAACTAATCCTCTAAAATCATCCCATCTCATCTCTGCTTAATCCTCAAGCATTTATTCATGTAATCGTATCAAACAAAAACAACGGATTTTAACAAGTAACAATTAATTCTTGAATGTTTTAAAATGTATGGATGAAAGAACGTTCGGTTATTTTTAATATTCAATTAAACTATTTTAATTATCAAACTATGTAATTCGTAAATCAGTCGTAGAGTTTTCAAGATTACTTTGAAATAGATTAGGTTGAAAATGATGTACCGATTCTCTACATTGGGATTAAAATGTCTAAAAGCATTTTTATAGTTATATTATCTGTTAAAATAATAATCAAACAGAAAGAGAAGTAAACAATAAAACAGTTCAAACAATAAGTTATTATAAAAAAGATATAGTAAGAAACTTTAGGAACATTCTGAGAATCTTCTGTCAGAAAGTACACGTTGGTTATTAGGACTGAGGTGTCACTGCCGCCTATTGCTAGCAAGTGCAACTGACAGCAGTTAATATCACCCAAACCCAAAGTAATTGATGGCAATGACCAATGACTGGGTTTCCTAATAGTTATATTTTCAACATGTCCCAATTTTTAATATATATCTTTATAATTATCAAGTCGTCGCTGGAAGATTATCATATGAGCTGTTATTTTTGAGTGATTATTTTCAATTTTTTCATATTTGTGATATCTAAGGGATCATTTGAATTAGTTTAAAAATATGGGCAAAAGAGGAAATTTTTTTTATCACTTGGAACTTAACAGAGTGATTTTTTTAACCCTGTACATCCTCTAGATTGTATTATGAAATTATAATAATTAAAATTATTTAAAAGAATCATCATCATTATCACAAGGATCTATGGTCCATGGAGGACCTTGGCCTCCTCCAATTTGAACGATCTTCCGCTTCTCTTCTCCCTGTTGTTACCCCCAGGAACTTAAGGTCTGCTTCCACATCGTCCAGCCATCGCATTCTAGGCCTTTGTCTTCCTCTTTCTCCATCTGGACGTCCCTCCAGAATCAGCTTTGGGGGCCTTTTTTTGTCCATTCTGTGAAAGTGCACCAACCTACTTAATCTTGCTTTTTTAATACAAGAAACTATATTTGGTTCTCCATATAAGTTCTTTGTTCCTTTTCATGCTGAAACAACTGCTCCCCTGGTTGGGCCATACACTCTTCAAAGAATATTTCTCTCCCATGTATTAAATAATTTCTCATGCTGCTTGGATAGAGTCCACGCTTCACGTAAAAGAATAAACATTTTTTTTTTTTTAAATAGATCTTAAACCTTTAATGGATCACCACTTTCAAAAGTAACAGCATATATGTAGAATATACCAGTATATATAAAATCTTTACTGATTGTGTAACTTCTGATAGATTTGCAGAAATTGCTTATTTATATTAATAATAATTTATATAATAATATATATTATTAAGAGTATATTGACCAAACAAAGGATCATTATAGTATTCGGAAGGGTAGTACAGTGCAGATTATATCAAGAATCCCAGAATAGTTTGCTTTGTAAGAACTCCCTGCATCTTTAATCCTGATTCATCAGCCTGCCGCACACATGGCAAATCCCAATGATATCTGTCACGAATTAAGGGTCATATGATTACCGGATCTTAAGTGACTGTTTGAAGGTAGTAATGTATTTTAAATAATGACAGATACAGGGGCTTCTGAACCAGCATTGATCGAACATTATCCAAAGATGAGAAAATAAAGAGGATTAACTATTCTAAATAAGTAAATGAGTGTGTTAAGGAGACATCGACTGATGGCCTTTGCTTATTTTTATTAACGGCTACTTGGAGGTTGATGCTACTGATATTGATTGAAAGCTTCGCTAACACCTCAAATAAAATATCATCCTGGATTAATAATAATAATAAGGCTTAGAGAACACGAAGGCTCGATGCCGACACCACCAATCTCTGCTTAGAAACTTCTGTCCATTCCCAAACCAAAATATTCTGGATTAAGTTAGCTAAATTTAAGAAATACCATCATAAACGGTATTGGTGGTGAAGATAGATAGACAGGTGGATAATTTACCAATAAAATAATTAGGAGTTAAAAGCCCTGAATAAAACCAAGTACGAGGGAAATACTATTTGTTAACAATATTGGAAATTCTAACTGAAATATAATTTTGTACAAATGAAGACAAGAAAATATGTGATGATGCCACTACGAATAACCTTACCACTGTGGGTAGGGGCGACCTGTGGTCTAGTGGTTAGCGTAACGAACTACTAAACCCAAGATCGCGGGTTCGTAGCCCGGCAGGTGGCCCTAGGATTTTTTAAAGGGAGTAAAAAATCCTTAGTTACGCCGTCCTTCGGAAGGGACGTTAAACGGGGGGTCCCGAGCCTGTACGATGTCAGGTACTCGTTAAAAATCCCTATCCTAATAAAACCTGGATAGGCAAAATTTAGAGCTCCCACTGTAGCATCGTCCGATTAGCCATAGCAGCATAAAGTGACGTTAAATGAACAAACAAACAAACAAACCACTGTGGGTACAAAGCAATTACCCAAATTTCTTGCTGTTTATTCATTGGTTACAGGCGACGAGATTTTAACATAATTAACTCACAAATGAGCATATGAAATGTTCCAGAATTTATATCTGCAGCCCTGTTGAACAAGTGGTTAAGTCGAAGTCCAGAGACGGTTGATTGTATTGAGTAAAGCGGAATCGTGCCATTATCGTACTTTTTTTGTTTGAAATGGAATTTGAATATGTGTAATAACTTCTTTTCAAGCCAATGCCTGACTTAGTATCTTATTCACAACGAAATTAACACGATTTCGCTTCCCTAAGTACAAGAAACTAATTTTGGAGAAAATTCGATTTAACCATTTATTCAAAGCCATTATACAACAATGAAAGCCATAAGCAATTGTTAACATCAAACAAGCCAGAGGAAATCATCAGTATCACAGAATACTTACGTTCAATAAATAAATATATATAGTATAGTATACAAGAGTGATCATACTTAATAAATTCATATTTGGCTGTATGGGAAATTCCAATGCAAAAACAACAAAACAAAAAAAAAAATTTATTCGCCTGTGCTGTAGATACAGTTTCCAAATTTTACAAAAAGAAAAGAAAAAAACTACAGGTTTTCATGGAAACATGGGCATTAGAAAATAACTTTAAAAACTCCATTGCTAAGTCCAATAACATGTGATTTTTTAAGTAATTCTGGTCCGATTTAAGCATTTTTTTTTGCATTGTACAGAGCTTAATTAGCATATTAAATAATTATAAACTATATTTTTGATAATATGCATAATTAGTTATAAACAAATGAAATTTATCCAAACGATATGAATAATAACTACGAGTGGACTACAGGTCGTTGCCCTACTGACCTAAACCGGCTGGCGAGGTCGCTCCTGTCAAATCTGTGCTGAATCTCACTACCAAGAATTTTAATGAGTAGTTGTGTAATTATTACTTTTTTTATATTTTATTATGAATCAACATAAAAAACATTCACTCATACTCAAAAGGATATTTTATATTCTTTTTTTTTTTTGTGTTGTGGTGATGCGATGGATCCAGTAATGTAGGATCTTAATCAGAGTATCTTGTATTTCTTCCATCTTAGATGTACATTTTGTTTTTCACCGGTACCCCTACAACCTGTTCTGTTTCAAGAACAACGGTTGTACAGGGAGGTTTATTGTAAGAAATCACGTTCTATCACCAGGCTTTCCCCCTATTAAGAGTACTTACTTTATAGAGACTAGGTAAGTCCCAGAAGGATCACCAGATCTCAGAGGATCCATCCCCGGCTGTTAACAGATTGAAGCTCTATGCTACAAAACTGGTACTACTCTTGAAGAGTGCTGGGCTCAGTGTATGGGAGAAATTGTTTCTAAGATAACGGTTGGGCAGGGAGGTGAATTTTCCAAGATTACGCTCAAACGCCAAGTTTTCCTCCCATTTAATGGTACCCACTTAATAGAGGCTCTTTGCTACATACATAACAGAACTCTATGCACATACCTGTACTTAGCAGCGAACAACATATTACATCCGCAGTCATAACAATCTTCAAGTATATTCAAGTCTAATGAGTCTGAAAGTCCATTAGCAGGTTACTAAATAGGAAATTAATTAGAGATTTTCTTTCGGGAATTATGGAAATTACATGGCAGAAACTGAAATGAAGAAATGGAAAAAGTGCTGCATAGCTTACTTTCCCATGATTCAAATGGCAAAACTTTCCAATCTTCATCTAATCTCATCGTCTCTATTACCAGTGAATATTGATTTGAAAGTGTAAATAAATGTATAGTTACTTTCCGACAAGCAAAATTAATTTAAAACTGTCAGTGTTGTTTTCATTTTACTTATATATATATATAAACGACTAGACCGATTCTTATGAAATTTTGTGTGTATATTCAGTAGGTCTGAGAATAGGATGTAAACTATTTTTCAAACCCCTAAGTTATATGTGTCGGCCATTATTATTGATTATGCGTCGATCGTAGCAGTGACGCTTGACGATGCTGCATTTTTGATATGTTGTAAAGGCATGTCTGAGTAGTGTAAATCCAAGTTTACAACGCAGAGAACGGACGGGAATACTTTCGGTGGCTGAAAAACTTCGAAATTTTCGGAGTTATTTCACTTTTTGGCTTGTATCTCCTAATCGGCGCGTTTTAGGGGAAAAACATAAATAACAATTTCTAAAGAAGATACAATTTTCTACAATTTGAGCCCAAATGCAGCTCTTTACATCTAACAGATCCCAGAGTTAAACTCCAATCAGATAATAATTAACCGGAATTTCAGCCCTATCTAATATATAAAATTGTCGTGTCACAGTGTTTGTAACAAAACTCCTCCGAAACGACTCGACCGATTCTTATGAAATTTTGTGAGTATATTCAGTAGGTCTGAGAATCTGACGTAAACTATTTTTCAAACCCCTAAGTGATATGTTTCACAATTTGAGTCCAAATACAGCTCTGTAGGTCTAACATAACCTGAGTTAAGTTCCAATCATATAATAACTAATCGGAATCTAATCTCTATCTAATATTTTCCATCACAACCAATAATACCGTTCAAAAGACTTCAATTTGATATACGCTTGGCTTTTGCTATGACCATCAACAAGTCTCAAGGCCAGACAATGTCCATGTACAGATGAGAGACCATCGGCCATTAGCAAGACTTTTACTTTAACTTTTTATGCGTAGAATTTCTAGAAATAACCTTAAAAGCATATATACAAAAAATACTTAAAATGCTGGAAATAGCTATTTATAAGAGAAACTTTTAACTGGTAGAATTAGGACTGGGTGAGTCAACAATCACAGATATGAGCCGTAAGTATATAAGGGACAATGATGGCGATTAAAACAAGTTCATTTTTTTTCTAGAGATAACTTTTTTTTCAATGTTCTAACCAAAACAGCGCAAGCACGCTATAAAAAAAAAAAAGTTGTGAAAATATAAATGTTTATTTTAAGAAAATGCTTAACAAAACAAGAAAATTTCCGCGTTACTGATGAATATGAAATAAGTTATGGAAATTCAGTTGTAACTGACACTTTACCAAGGCGATGTTAGCTAACAAAAAGTAGGCAGTTGGGCCGATGATGGAGAATTGATCATAATGAATGAATAATTATTTATCCTGTATCGACAGACCCCCTGGTTCGCTGCCCGGCAGGTAGCCTAACGATTTTTTAAAGGGAGTGAAAAATCCTTAGTTGGGTTCTTTTGGAAGGGACGTAAAATGGAGGTTTCAAACCTGAATTGTCTTATGTACTCTTAAAGATTCCTATCCTACTTATACCCGTATACGCAAGATTTAGGACTCCCACTGTTGCACGTCCGATTAGCCATAGAGTGATGTTAGATGAACAACCAATTGACCCACTACATTCAATACAAGTTAAGTAATACATTTTTTCCACATTTAGTTAGATTGTTCGACTATTTCTTCAAATTGGTTGGGAAATTAGGGTGATTTCAAAATTTGCGAGTTGAAGCGCAAGTATGCGCCGGAGATGAAGAGAACCTTGCACAAGAGGAATTACTCCTAACCGAAGCCAACTAACTGATAATTACCTGATACCACAAAGGTCTTCATCCAGGAGTTCTTCGATACGAAGATCTCGAAGAACTAGTTCTAAGGGTCAACATATTGCGGCTCGGTTAGCAACTTATTGTAGCTGTGGTCATATTGATCAATTTATACAGCACTTAGTTTCCTTATATTATATCCCCCTCTACTTTTCTCCTGAACACACAATATACATAAACTAGATTTCATTTTCGACTCCTTTTCTTAAACTAAATTTGAAAATTCTGTTGTAATTTTTAGGCAGGTGATTTCAGACTTTAATAAATTTTTGAACCGACAATAATAATAATTAACAATTTTACAGTATTACTACAATAACAATACAGTAAAACTGTACGCAGTACACCGTAATATTAATGCTGTTTATGAGTCTTTAGGAGGGTTGCAGGAAGGTAACAAGCATCCACTAGCACTATAATTATTTTATGCAAAAAATGTGATGAATAAATTTCCGACCAGATTTAATAGTTTTCAAAAGATCTGATAGTTGATTCAATGTAATGGTAGTGCATGGCAAAATTCTCCTTATCTATTTCGTCAATAATAATCTTAAAATGCAATTGGTATTGTATAAATAGCTCCATTGAGCAAAATATTTACTAACACGCACATATGCCACCTTATAAATATGCCTATGTAAAATGTGTGTGACGACTAGACAACATTCCAATGAGGTGTTCGAGTTTACTAAGATTTCCTTACTGCTTTTGTCAAAATTCACTATTATTATCAGATATTATTATATCGTGGGCCACCTGTAGTGAAGTGGTATGCTTAACAACCCCCTATCCCCCAGGTCGCGGGTTCCCAGTCCGACAGTTGACCCTAGGCATTTTAAAGGGAGTAAAAAGTCCTTGGTTATGCCATCCTTCAGAAGGGACATAAAATGGTGGTCCCGAGCTTTAAAGGTAGTTGGGAGCCGTTAAAGATCCCTTACCTAATTATCCCTAAATAGACAAAATTTAGAACTATTAATGTAGCATAATCCGATTAGCCATATTCGGGACGTTAAATGAATAAACAATTATTTATATATCGACTAATAATTGTATGTTATTGAAAATTTACAACAAACTCTAAAACAATTTTGTCCACCATTTACAAGATTTAATACTATTAAGTTCATCCATGGAACTCATTATTTCAAAAACAAACAGAATAACAATGTTTTTTTTCATTTTACGATCATGAATCTATTATCAACTTCTTTACTTTTAGTTAGTCATGCAAACAGAATTTATGATCTGCCAAATTTTTCGTCATCGTGGTGAACTAACAAATGCCCCTGGCTTTTTTTTTTCTTCTATTCAATTTTTACCAAACAAAAATACAAAACTGCCATTGCATTTGATTCCCCACGTTTTCAGACCATAGTAATTTCCGTGAAAGTGGTAAATCTGTTATCTGATTTTACTTTTCGTTTCTATTTAACCACGAAATCTAATCTCACAGATTTTCTTCAAATAGATTCGAAGACTTTTCTGACTATAGTTGCGTCCACCCCAAATTATTCAATTCATAGTATATAGAATACACAAGCAAGCAACTAAAGATTCAAAATTAAATAAATCTAAAAAGAACTAGGGTATTGATGATATTAAAATGTTCAAAATAAATAGACATGGGTAGAATTTAAGATCAAGAATCTCAGATAGATATAATTACAGAATCTCAGATTTATTCACTAAAGTAAATATTTAATTGCCAAACAGCCAAGAATAATTTATATAAAGACTATGATCGGTATTTTAAGATAAATAGAACAGAAGAGGAAAAGTTCTTAGTTAAACCCAATACCTTCACCAGTGCGTTCATTGCCGTTACGAGACTCAATTCCTCTTAAAAGAAAGCACTTCTACCAAGAACTCCTTATTAACTTATTTTTCATTAATGTCTCTATTCGAAAGTAAAACTTTTATTATTATTCAAATAAATAAAGCTAAACCGATGATGAACGATTATAAAGGCTGTGAACGAGTGTCTAAATGCTATTATTATGCAAAACCTGTAATAGTTAATTCGTTAACAGGAGTAAATTAATCCCCAAAGAGGGTGAAAAGGGTGACAAACGTTTGTAATAAAAAAACGTCATTTTTAGAGCGAACACCATGAAATTTTAGATTTAGCTTCTACATTTAAAATAAAGAATTACAAGTGTTTTTATTTTTTTTAAATCAACCCCTAAAAGTGTAAAATAGGAAATCGCAACATGTTAAACTAGAGATGTGAAAATAAAGCATGCTTTTCTTTTAAACATTATGAAAATGGTATTCAAGATTTTGCAAAATCAACCACCAGAAGCCTGCAACAAGGAATGAAACCTTGTATGGGACTTACGTCATTTTTAATTTACATGTCATTTGTACATTTAAAATCAAGAATTACGTGTATTTTTATCTTTTCGAAAATCGATGAAAAAGGGGATGAAATAATAATAATAAGGGATTATTAAAGGGATAGAAATTAGAGTGCATCTATCAAATCAATGATATGCTTCTAGGGGCATTCGAAGATGAGCTGATTGAAAACAAGTCAATAGATTCAGCAGTTGAAATTGACGAAGCCCTGCACTATCAGAATTTTTGAATACTTTCCACCTGGCCTGCTTGCACATAAACTTTTACATAAAGTTGGGGCACCTGTAATGCTACTCCGAAATTAAAAACCTCCAAAATTGTGCAATGGGACTAGACTGGAGGTAAAAGTTTTGCACAAAAATATAGAAGCAACTGTAATTTCGGGAAGTGGTCAAGGAGAAACTGTTTTAGTTTTTTTCCTACAGATACCTCTAATACCATCCGGGTATACATTTTAATTAAGAGATTATAGTTTTGGATATTACATAGTGGATTTCAATCGAAAACACATGGAGATTTCTATAATTATGTCATTTAATATTTAATAGGACAATTTATAAAAATCTATCAACATAGGAATAATAATTAGTAGGCTGGCTGAATTCACAAATCCTTTAAGTCATTGTGAATAATATGGAGTATAACTTTAATTTAAGTTGGAGTAGTAGTTAGTTGATTCACTCTCCGTTTAAACTCAACTAAAGTTTTTATTCAAAATTCAAAATCCAAAAGAGGACGAATTCGCGGGCACAATCTAGTAAGAATATAAATCGTAAATTATATCATTTGATGATAATAGAACTATATTTTTTAGGAGATATATATGGTATTTAGTCCCAGAGTAAGATCGAAGTCGAGAAACCGGTTTATTGCGAAAACAAAATGTGGAAAGAATCTCAATTAGAAATGTATATACCTTTCATACATCCAGCTCATAGAAAATGAAGGCATTTCTTTATACAATCAAGGTTCAGTGAAACTTATTTTACTGTAATATATCATTAATACAATACGAATTATATATAATACAATAAAAAAATATTATTTGATTAGCAACACAAACACAACATAGTTTAATTAAGTTTTTAACCAGAAATATATATATATAGATTGATAGATAGATATATGCAAGATTAAAAAATATATATATTCTTCTTATTTAAAATAAACCGATTTGGCTAATACATCACAAACAAGAGCGGATAAATTTATATTGAATGCATATCTGTTTTTATCTCACAGGTACTTGTATAAACTCCAATAAGAGAAGCTGAATTAATATTATTCACGATCGATAGAACAAAAATTGTAGGATATTCTTCAGGAATTTACTCTCAGATTCGGATGTAATTATTACATAATTAATGTTATAACATTGAATCAAGCCGAGGGAGAGGTACCGCTGGGTAATGTTCTTCTTCATGCCTTTCAAGTCATTGTATCATGTTGTTTTTTTGTTTGTTTTTAGTGTCAGACTATCTGCTGATTGTCACTGTTTTGACAGGTGTAGATAAAAATATGAAGAGAAAAAAAAAAAAAAAGTTATAGCGTTAGGTAAAACGACTAGATTAGGATTAGTAGTTTAATTTTTTACACCTAAAATTAATAATAAATGATAGATTATAATTAGATCTAAAAGTAATTTGGGCGGAGAGAGTAATAATGAATGTTCTCTATGAATAAAATGAATATATTAATGTAATATGAATGTATTATATTAATAAAACTACAATATCTCTATAGAACAAAAAAAATGTTTTTGTCGAAATTTGTGGCGTTTTTCTGGGCCTAATTTTTCGAACAAATTGGCCAACTTTCATTGATAACAATTACAAACTAATGCAACAGACATGTCCATTAATCGTCCAATATTTCATGAATATTAACATGAAAGAATCAATCTTATATCACTACTTGGTAATATAACATAATCAAACAATATAAAAGAAAAAAATCCTGTACCACTGAAACTCATCAAAGGACATGAGTTTTCTACGTGGAAGAGCCTGTGCTGTTTCTAGGACAACGGTTATGCATGGTGGTGATTTGTTCGAGATCACGCTCAACCGCTAGGTTTTCCCCATGTTAAGGGTACCCACTTTATAGAATCCAAAGAGAATCTCCAGGTCCAATAGGGACCATCTCTGGCTATTAACAGATTAAATAAATTATGCCTTCCTCGGGCAGATTCGAACCCAGTACCTTCGGCATGGCAACTGAAGCGCTAAACCACTGAGCTATTTTGCTTCTTAATAAAAATATTTTATATAATAAAACCCTTAAATAAGTACGACCATATCTACCATTTAGGCCTATAAAAAGTTACCATACAAACGTTACCCATTTCTTTTTTTATGTTATATCAATATGGAATTCATTAGCTTATCTCATTGAATATAGAGAAAAATAGGAAACTAAAGATGAAGGAAAATAAGTAAAACTGCGGGAACACGGGGATATAAGATCGGTGAAGAGAACGGATTTGTCTGACTTGGATACGACCCCTGGTAGCTCAGTGGTTTAGAGCACTGCAACGGAGATGCAGACGAACCGGGTTCGAATTCCGGCCAGGGCAAATCTTTTCTCTTCAAAACAGAAATATTTTTTTTAAAATTGTGTATATTTCTGCGGCAATTACAACCATGCTTGGGTAAAACAGAGCCTTCACAGCTAAAAATCCTTCATGAATCAATGATAACTCCTATATAATAAATTTAATTGATATATTAATTAATTAATAAATAAATAAAGTTAATAAATAAATATAAACAAAGGAGAAGGAGCCGGGTCCGAAGGAGGTGGGGCATGAAAGGATGACCTCATTATGGCTAACGGTTTTGATACTCTACTCTTCTTAAATTCTAGAATGTTCTCTAGGAACCTTAGATCCATAAAGCGATTACTCTTTAAATATTTGGGCCGTTGATAGAGGCTCGCGTTATGGAGTGATAACGGAGAATAACGAACGGGCAAACAAATTATTGTGTCAATAAGATGGACATTGCAGATAGAGCCAAGGCCAGTTTTGCGTGTTTGTGCAGACTGAAAGCCCTTACTTCGGCCATTAATAGTCTCCTAACAGAACGATAATGAACTGCGATGCTAGATTTGATAAAAGCATGGATTTTTAAACCATTAGGGCAAAATAAATCGATTATTATTATAATAAACGATTTTTCTATCAAATAAAAAAGTACAAAAATAAATCAGCCCATAACTTATTATGATGTTATATTATTATAACTTATTGCACTCATAATTTCCTAAACCTACGACTTGGTCTATTAAAAGTAACATTTAAATTAAAATGCACGGTTGTGCAGGGCGGTAATTTGTCCTAAATCACGGTCAACCACCAGAATTTTCCCCTTATGGGATAACCACATTAAAGGGGTTGGGCGAACCCGAAGAGGGTCCTAGATCCTATAGGACACATCTCCGGCTGCTAACATGTTAAATAAAAGCGGGATTTGAACATTCGAGATGGCAACTCAGCACTCTACCACTGAGCCACCCCGGTCTTCTTTACATTAAAAAGAATATTATTGTCCAATCAAGAGAAACCTAAAAATGAATCTTTTTGAATCTTCACTCCAAGGATCGTTCACTAGCTTTGAAGAATCGACTAAAATCACTATTTTATTTCCGAACCATCAATACTGAAAATATACGAAAACTAAATAAATTCACATGTCGACTTAAACGCACACGTAGGCTCAAATATCTAAGGTTAATAATCTTCTAACAAAACGATAATGACCAGCGATGTTAGATTTGATAAAACATCGATGTTTGAACCATTAGGGCAAAATGATCTTAATTGTATACTGTCATATAAAAGTTTTCAATTTTGATTAAGATTAATTAAAAAACAAATTAACAAAGTAAGCTCACTCTTTTTGATTTTGAGTTGTTTTTTGGCCCTTCACAAAGAACACCTGAAAAAAAAATCATAAAATATACAATCAAAATAATAACATATACAAAACTAATTTTAAAATAAACTAAAGATTTAATTTATAAGTATATTATAAATCTGATAAGCTGGCTCTAGCTGGAACATTTCTTGAGATTAAAAAACAATCTTACTAGAAGCTGGAAAGAGAAGCGGAAACAAGAAGATTTAAATGGTCAAAAAAAAGAAGACAATAGTACTGAGGAAGAAAGACACTCAAAGAAGAAAAAAACATTCAAGAAGAAAAGGAAGGAATTCAACATTTCGGCTTTTCGCTAGTTTCAAACGACCGAATAGGTGAAACCTTATAATAAAATGGTCATGTATCTCTATGTTTCATTAAACACTGATGAGATAATAATTAAAATAAAATTCATCTTAATTCTAAGCTAATAAGATACTAAACATATCTTTCTTTGTAAAAATGAATAAGTGTTTACAATAATAAAATACCAGATTGTCAAATCGTAAAAATGAAATCTTTATTTCGTAAAAATCAGTGGCATACATAGTTATGATATATCAAAAATATAAATTATAATTTTTGATCTAAGTTGTATGCTTCTATGTCTAATCTGACGATGGAATAGTGGCAGTCCTAAATTTTGCCTATCCAGGTATAATTAAAATAGAGATTTTTAACGAGTAACTGACACAGCACAGGTTCGGAACCCCATTTGACGTCCCTTCTAATAGATGCCGCAACCAAGGATTTTTTTTCCCTTTAAATTCATAAAGGAGAGATTCATAATTCATACGAATACTTTTTTTGCTGGCTGGACATTAAGAATTTAAATTTTACCTATACACTACCACCTGTGAAGGCTCTGGGGTCCAAGAGATGGTAGAGAATGTACTGTTTCTTGGACAAAGTTTGTGAAGGAAGGTGATTTTTCCTAGATCGCTCTCAACCGCCAAATTCCCCCCCCCGTTATTTTTGGTACTACTAGAAGCTGGGTGAGTCCCAGGAGGGTCCTACATCCCATAGTATCCATCCGGCCGCTTTGGGATTAAATAAAAAACTGCCATTGAGCGGGATTTGAACCCAGGACCTTCGGCATGGCAACTCAGCGCTCTACCACTGAGCCACTCCGCTTCCCTAGAATTGATTTAATGAATGTAAAAAAAAACGCGGTATCGTTTACCCCTAGTAAATTAAGACATTCTATCTATATCCAAACTAATTTTTTTGTTTTTGTAGATATGAACCAGAAATGTAAATCTGTTTGAAAAATATTTAAAATCTTCAAATCATCTCATCTCCTTAATTAAAATCTTCATACCCGTTTAAATGTTACTTCCAACTTAATTACTAATAATTAAACAATTACAAGAAGAAAATGTGACCTTACATAATAAAGTCGACTACTGTAATTAATCCCTAGTACGTCCTATAATAAAAATATATTAATATATATTATTAATAACTGTTTTAGAAAGTCCTTCCATGTACATAGTAAAATATTTTTACTACTTTATAAGACTAGTTAGCTGAGTTGATAGGTTGTTATAGTGAATATTTATTTTTATAGCAAAATGTGTAATGAATGGCATTCATAATTTATATAGATTTTCCTATTTTAAATTCATTGAATGTAAATTAAAATATTGCAAGAATGCCCAACGAAGTAGCAAAGCTAATACAAGGAGAAAAAAATCATTAAAAAAATAGATTACTTTAGCTTTGTGTTATATAAAATTTGAGAGTAGGATTACGAAATTAAGAAAGTACTGGTCAGTTCTTGTGATAGTTCGTCCTTCAAAAGAACTCATTAAGCTGGTCACAATTTCCTGAATCCGCTGGTGAGATTAACTAATTAAAAGTCCTACTGATTCAGGATGCTTTTTAAACCAATCAGAAAACATACAGACGGTGGATGTCCGTGAAGTAAGTGGGAAAGTGCTTTCAGTGTCGGTGTCGTAATGGATATCATCTTCCGATCGTGGCGGAAGTGAAGTGGGTTACTTACAGGAATCCTTTACTACAATGATGTGCCAGTCATTTATTAATTAATATACAATAATGTTGGATAATCACCTAGAGATATTTTTTAATGTAAATAATTTTAATGTTACTTTATGCTGAATTTAATTTGATATCGGTTTGATTAGTATGTTCGAATTACAAAAAAAATTAGACTTTTTTATCTATCATCATAATAAGAAATTAATCAATAATTTAGTTAAAATATATTATTAAGATGTAGAACATAACATAGCCTTAATGCTTTCATACTTTTTGCTAAACAAATGCGTTATTTTTGAATCTTAAAGAAATGTGCATTCTGTTGTATTCTATGAACATTCAGTTAATTGACAGTGGTATCAAATCATAAAACACCTAGGAAAAAATATATTATAACAATTTAGTGTAGAATTAGAGAAAGAAATGGGGAACATTCCCACAGAATTATGATATTGCGTGGGTAACCACAATCCTCTTTTCATAGCTACTTCATTTTTAACACTCCATTTTCCATGGAAAAATAATGTTCTAAATAAAATAGCCATTAAACCATTTTTTTTCATTATTTAAGTGTTATTATAAACTCTAAGTTCATAAAATGAATAAATGCATAAACAGTCAAGATCGAATCAAATATCGATTCACTGATTTAAAAATTATAATTAAAAGTTTCGAATATTTTAAAATTATTTTTTAATAGGGCTAACAGAATTGTTTTTTTTAATGAAAACAAAAATAAATTTCTAAAAAGTTATTTTAGTGCCATAATTTTAAAAAAAATGCATAGTCACTGTTAACGTAATTTAAAATACATGTACAGATGATAGTATGAAAGAAAAAAAATTGAGAACAGTCTGTTCTCTGAAATTATGTTAATTGGTGCCCTGTCTAAGAATATTTTAGAGCAGAGGTTCCCAATCTTTTTGGGTTTGCGGCTCCCTAAATAGTCGGATTATTTCCGCGTCGCTGGAAAATTATCCTTTCTAAAAGCGATTAACCATTAACAGTAAAAAATTAAAAACAGATACTTCCTATTTTCCTTGGGATAATATAAAATATCTAATTGCAACTGTTTTGGTAATATCCATATTGTGACTGGACAACCATCATGTGGTTAGATAAGTTGAAAAATACATTTTTTAATTGAATATTTAGCGGCACACACTTTGGAAATCACTGATTTATAGCGATGTTTCCGAAAATACGATATTTTAAATTATAAGACAGTGTAATCCTAGATTTATATGCTTAATGAAAAAGTTCTTATAAAACAATATAGTTCATCATTAGAACTATAATCCGCACATTAAAAATATAAATAAATTCTGCAGATGATGGATAAAATCTAATAATAATTTTACCCGCAATTTTAAAAGACGATGAATAAACTTATAAAATCTCTCTGACCCGGAGATGGGTCCTATGGGATCTAGGGGAGTCTCTATAAAGAGGGTACCCAAAATAAGGGGGGGGATCTAGCGGTTGAGCGTTATCTAGGACAAATCACCTCCCTGCACAACCGTTGTCCAAGAAACAGTACAATCTTTACTGAAACCCAGACCCTTCACAGGTTGTAGTAATACAGGTTTTAAATATGGCAGCCCTAGTTCTGTCCATATATTTTACAGATTTCGAAAAAAGTGTTCTGCAATATTTAATATCAATTGAAATCTTCTTCTGACTTCTTTTCTTTATGTTCTATTATCGGTCTACCCACTTTTATCCCATAAATTGTTGGTGTAATTGTTATCAATTATTTAATCATAATAATTATGTCCTATATTTTTCTAATGTACTAATAAACTTAATATTCGATTATATCGCTTTATATTCAGTAATACATGGAAATAATAAAGTTAATGAGTTATTAAAAATAATTTTAAACTAGAAACCATCTTGATATCCTAAATATGTGATATTTGTACTGCATATAAAATGCTGCTATGACTGTACACTTTAGATACAGAATTATTTAATACGTGACACAACTGAAGCAATATAAACTTCGTGAAAAAATAACTTTATTATTGCCATCAATAAAAACACCCAAAGTTTCTCGCGCAATAAACCTCGTGGGCTAGATACGAGGGAATCTTGGCTATTCCTTTCAAAAGTACACCGCTTTCACCTCTGACACTAGCCCCATTACATGGCATCTCTTGTACCTTACTTTTACCTTATTCTCTTCTAGATTTTCTTAGTTATTAATAAAATAGATTAATAATATATTAAAGTTAAAATAAATATTAAAACAACTACAATAGGGAAAATTAAATAAAAATGGCACAATTACAGTAAAGAAAACCAATAATTACAATCCAGACCGATATATTTATTATTATGTTATATTGAATATAATATTAAATAAGTACTTATTTAGAGTAAAAATAATAATTATTGTAACTTTGTCCTAACCAAATCGGTTTTTAACTTTCTATTGTTATATTCAGAAAACATTTTATTTCATGTGATGATTTACTAAATAAAAAAGGATAATTTGAAAAATAAATAAACAAATATAGATACTTCCATAAATAAACATTAATTTTTTTATGCAAACAAAAATTAATACATATCATTGAAGTTATATTTTAAAATTAAATTAATAAAAAAATAGATAAATAGCTAACCGATGAATTAAATCACCTTCAAATCTGTTAAATGCTAATAATAATTAAATCCTATAACTAATAATTAAATACAAATTTACTAAATAATATTGTATTTTTTTTTTCTCTTTATATCCATTTTATTCAGTAGTCAATTACAAAAAAATGACAATCACCAGAATATAATCTTGTAGAAATTGCATTTCTGTATCGTAGATTTGATAATAGAACTTCTGATGACAGACAAAATGGAGCCTGAAGTATGGTACAAAATTTAGAATATGTAATGGTTTGGAGGCTGGTGAGAAACTAATTTCTACCACCACAACCCACGTATTAGGTTCAGTACGTGTTAGAGACTGTACTGCTGCAAGGACAACGGTTGTGCAAGGAGGTGATTTGTTCTAAATCATGGTCAATCGCCAGATGTTTCCCTTTATTTTGGGTACCCACTTGATAGAAGCAGGTTGAGCCCCAGGTGGGTCCTAGTAGTAGGGTCCATCTCCGACTATTAACAGAACAATATGTATAAAGGTACGATTCCAGCCAATGAGGATTAGATTCAATTCGTAATGGAGATACAGAATGAATCTGAGCATTTAGAACTTTTATCTTGTTGGAATGTCTACATAAAAAAAACACAACATAACTAAAAACCCTGAGGCAGTAAAACCCTCTAAATGCTTCTAATGCCATCAAGAATAACTACATTAGTCTTATCATAGATATGAATGATCTCATGGTGACTATATCTTTATCTTATGCACAGTTACTCCTGTAAACTGAAGAGATATCATAGGAAATGATAGATGGTACAGCCTGGCACAAACAACTCACTCATAACTGCGCTTTCTTTTTAAGCATGTCGTTATGAGACATACCCAGAACAATGAAGATAACAACGGCTGCCATGCTCTGTCATTAGGACCACTCTCTGACTCAGCAGGTGAAGAGATTACGAGGAAGTGGTGGATCTGAAGCAATCTGGGTGGAAGAAATTGGTGAATCACTGCGATGAAAGCAGAGGAGAGGTAACCTTGTAACGGTACGCTTCTGAAAGGGAGAGTAACTGCCTATCCGTAAATAACACTATTTGGTAGTGAATATTTCAGCAATGCAAAACAACTTTCGATGGTATGTAGAGTAACAACAGTCTTTAAATTGGCAAACATTTATCTCATCTATGTTTATTTATTATAGCGAAAATGATCAAAATTAATAAGGACGGTAAGTGTATTTAAAAAAAAATGTATTCAACTATTAAGCTACAATGTCTTATAAATATTAGCCTTGTTCATTGGACAAATTATTTATATTAAACCTGTACAACTATAATCCGTGAATGGTCTGGGGTTCAGTACATTGTACAGACTGTACTGTAGTATGCAATGAGGAGACACAAAAACATGCCTTATTTCATAATGAAGTGAAAGTATCAAAGTGAATTTAAACGTTGTAGAGAGATCACTAGTTGCTTATCTTCATTTGATAATAATGCTTTGCTCTATTTTTTATTTTTTATTTACTGTTTTAGCTGTGACTTTTTTAAATATTTCCGTGTTTCAACATTTCATTGTATGTTGAGAATCTACTCGAACTTAATGGGCACTTATAACTTCATAATAAAGTACATATACAAATCAGTTAAGGACTTATTACACCTATGACTTGGTCTATTAAAAGTTGACAGTAATATCTTACAATAAATTTCATAATATATTTAAAAAATATATATTTTTATCCATTGACGATGAGTAGCATTTAATATTAAAAACACATGACCCCTGATCTTTGCCTATGACGATGAGTAGCCTATAATACGAAAAACACATATGACCCCTGATCTTTGCCTATGATGATGAGTAACGTATAATCCTTAACAAGTAATCTTTCTGCTTATACTTTAAGATTATAGGCTCCAAATATGGGGTTCATATATTATTATAGATTGCATGACCTTTTATAATACACCCCATACAGGATCCTATGTCGAAATAAAAACTTTGAAGAACCGAGTAAAATTACTATTTCTTCTCCGAATAGTCAAAACTGAAAAATATACAAAACTAAACATATACACATGTCTGCTTAATCGCAACATGGGAAATTAGAAAATGCTAGGAAAATCAAGACATTGGTGGACTTCACATATGAACGGAAAACATACCTTTCCATGTTAATCTGCAATGTCTTCTCATCCGGTAAGCCGATCAACCGATACGACCGGGTCAGTCCAATCGGTTTTAAGGTACGAACTTCGTTAACATTAACCTCGATGCTGTAATCGGTGTGGCACTGTAATCAGCAGCTTGCCCAATAAGTATTTAAAGTTCAGGGACTTACAATTAGTAATTGGGCAGATTAAGTAAATAGACTAAACTTGTACAAATCGTAACTAAGGAGAAAGAAAATGGTCCGGATGGAGGTCAGAAAAAAATTCTCTTAAATAAGAAGAAATGTTTATTTTAAAGCCAATATTTAACAAAAATAAAATCGTAAGTTATCATGCAGCATAATGTGAGAAGCTCCGGACAAAAAACATTATTAGATTACATACAACTTTGAATTCTAACTAAAAACCTTTTTAAGAGTCAAGCCTAAACACTTGACCCGTTAAAACCCCTGAAGAAGACCTGAAATTTGGGTCGAAGCGTTGGCTTTCCAATAAACAGTTCTCCCTATTTAAGAGATTTTTTTTTGCCTCCACTCGGACTAGTTTCTTCCCCATAAACCGTTTTGGTTTAAATATAGTTAATAGCGTATTTTTTTCTTTTGGAAATGCAACAAGATTGCCCAAATGGTTTAAAACTGTTTCATGGTCGATCTTTCCTGGGCGATACTACGACTACTAACATGCCGGTCAACTTCAATTGTTTCTGTGATTTTATCGGCATTTTCGACGACGGGCCTGCCTGTGCGAGGTGCATCTTTAACATCAAAAATGCCTGAACGGAATCGACGAAACCAAAATTGCACGTAATTAGTTGTTACAGTATCGGCACCATAAACACCACACACAATATCAGCCTGGCTTGCATTTTCGCCTTTATCAAAGAAAAACTGTAAAATGTGCTGTATTTTCTCTTTATTGACTTCCATTGTTCACAACTGAATAGAGCAAACAAAAAACAGCCAAAGAACTTTTTTTAGTGTGAAATGTCACCTTGACCACGAACATAAACTTAAAATTGTTTGATCGATACTTTACGAGATATCGATCGCTACGGCCATCTACCGAGAAAATAATGGATTTCTTTTTCCCCAACCTATTTCTTTCCAGGATAGAACTCTATACTATTACATTTATTGAAATCTACAGTAACACATTATTTTTAATAAGTTATCTCCTCTTTAAATGAATCAATGAAACCCGAATTAAAAGCCCTCGAGGCATCGAATATTATTATTATTATTTATCGGTACGGAGTGATGTGTGTGTAAGTGTATATATGCGTGAGTGTATGTAGGGAGGGAGTGAGAGTGAGACAGAGGGAGAATAAAATGTTAAAATTGAGAGAAGCGGCAATATAATTCGGTTTCCATGTTGAAAAGTACGCTATTCAAACCATAAATTTTGTGGTTGATGATGTGATTGACTTGTAAACTATGGGTCCATTTTTCCTACCCATTAAACCAGAATGAAGAATGGTATTCCTTGATTTGGGATACATCGTGTCAGTTCAAAGCCTAGAGGTGAAAGTCCTTTCGCCAGATAAAGCTATCAATCTTCTCCTCCAAGTGACTCTTCTTTGCCACCGCTAGATAAATTATATTGAAGCTTCAATGAAATTTAATATCCTACCTAATACATCATTCTAGATCTATGTTAATATCGCGTTATATTTCTTTTTTGAATGAAAATCTCATTTCAACTTTAGATTTGTTGGTAAAATTCTTATATATATATATATATTCCTTTCATTCAGTTCAGCCGGACATTTTTAACTTAATTATTAATAACAATCTACCAACATGGATTTCATTAAACCCAAAAAATCAAAGATATCATCTCATTTTTACACCGTAGTTTACTTCCGTACACTATAAGTGGTTCAGGAATTTTAAACGAAAATTTAGATGAATTACCCATGATTTTAGCTGGGGACTTTAATGTAAATTTCGCAAAAGATGAGTCAGCACCATTGATTACGTTTCTTCAAAAAGGTTTTCAGTTGTATATTAATAATAATCCAAGGGAATCTACAACAAGATATGGCACAACAATAGATGCAGTATTTACAAGACACCTCCATAACCTTAAAAGTAACGCTTTCGTTGCTTTTTTAGTTACCATCGGCCTATTGTAACATTGATACCATCAGAAACATCATCGAGTGTTAATATTACAGAAATAACTGATGATACTGAATTGTAACATTTTATTTGAATTATAATGGTCTTTTAAGTATATTTTTTAATGAAAATAATATTATTTTTATCACATAAATCTAAAAAAAGTTCTGTAAACCCTTCCATTACATCATTTTCTTACACTTTAATAATTAATTTTTTCCCAATAACATCCAACTTCTATGTTTCCCATCTACCAGGCGTCCCGCGACGGATTATTTTTTTTTTTTTCAAATTCTCTTAAACCTGTATTTTCGATTGAACAAAAGAAGAGGCCTGGTTTTGCACGATAGGGAAGTTTCAATTCTGTTGAGCTAGTCAATGTTATCGTCCTCGAAATTCTCCAATCTTTAGGGAAATACTCCGATTAAACAACTATCAATTCGGTCCTAACTGAACTGAGATACCGGTATTTCAGATTTAAGATACCGGTAGGTTTTATTTTTCGTTACTCCTATATTCCGTTACAACAACATTTATTTTTACAGATGTTTTACTAATTGTTAATTATTAAGAATAAATGCGGAATTAAGGAAACTAAAAGTTTCGTTTGTTGTCTATCTCATTATTATTATTTTATGGTAATATAAAAAACTCAAATGTAAAATGGCGATAAGCTAATACGAACTCCTACTAAGCAGGAAAAGGCTATTGAAGATGTTAAGGAGTGTGGTAGTTATCGAATTTACCCAGATACGCAAAAAGTGGGTCATAATCGGAAAAGCAAGGTCAAATATCGTACTGGATTATAATGGTCAATTATTATATATTTAATATGTAATATTGTAATAGACTTGTGGTATTATATTATTTTGAACTTTCTCTCACTCTCTCTCTCTCTCTATATATATATATATATATATATATATAAATATATATATATATATATATATATATATATATATATATATATATATATATTCACGATTAAAACGGTGATGTATCTGTGGCATTGAAGTATTAAAAGATTGTCAATAAAAAATAATATACGGAATAGTTATAAAGTAAAGCTCTCGTGGATGAGGTAAGTGCCACTAAAAGTTGTAAATATCACACGGGAATGTATTATGTTTTTAGTACTATTCTACATACCATTAATGAATTATCGTTTTATCTTCTACTTATATATTACTAAATTATTCATAGTATTGCATTGAACACTATTTCATATTTTAATGCAGTATTCTTGTCTTCCATTAACCGCTAAAATTAAAAAAAATAAAACAAGCAAGTGGTAGTTAAACACATACCTAAGCAAACGAAACTCAAAGGTCCACTTAATGAATGGATTAAGGTTTATAACTTTTTAAATCGTTATATTGAATAACCGTTGACTTTCATTACCTAATTTGCGAAACATCACTTAGCCTTGATTCTGCCAAAAATTCAGTTCTTATAAATTCAGAACCTACAGTTAACGAGACATACGCCACTTTTTGTTTCAGAGCCTCTACTGAAAAAAAAATTAAATCACTTAGCAAAGTGCTTTTCCATTTGAAATATGTTATATCGTGTTCTGATGATAAATTATCATAATGGGTTATGGAAAATTATTACTTTGAAAAACCTACGGTGGGGAAATTGATAAACCGGTGTAATTATTACTATGGCGCTACAGCCCGCAAGCGAGTCTTGGCTTCCTCTAACACCAATCGCCATGCTCCTCTATCGTTGGCTGTTGTCATCCAGGTGTTAACTCCAGCTTTCTTCGCGATATTTGCTATGCAATCTGTCCAACTTCTTCTTGGCCCACCGACCGGTCGACGTCCCTGCAACTGTCTTGTCAACACCATCCTTAGAGTAGTATTGACATCCTTATTTGTATCCTAGCGACATGACCTGTCCACCGAAGACGATTTAATTTTATCACTGTAGTGATATCTATATCGTTGAACAGGTCATAAATCTCTTCATTTGATCTCCGTCACCATTTCCCTCTAACATTAATGGGACCAAAGACAAACCGTTGAAATAGGAATTGTTACATTTCTATACCGTCTGATTAAAATGCCTAACTTATCCTTCAAGAATTGTTGTTCATAATATTAATTTTTTAAATTTATAAACTATATTAAATATTATATGATAACATTTTCAGACTAATTTTTATTTATTTACGAGTATCGATTATATTATAAACCTTTTAGAGACATACGGAAGGGTCAGTGTGAATGGGGCAATGTGTCCGAATCCGACTGTTATCAACTATATCGAACCTGTGGGATCTGTAGAACATTATGGGGCTTACCAAGCCTCAATAAACTGCGTACTATTTCGGGGCAAAACCTGACTGTTGAGTATGAATTCCATCAGATCACCTCTCTGCATAATCTTTACCTTAAAATAGTTAAGTTACTACCTAATATTAAAGTCAACAACCATTACAGTTTGCCTAATTACACTTCATATATCGTCGCTGTCAAAACAATAGCGCCTATGTACAACTTTTTATGATAATGAGTAAGTAACTTAAAGGCACACTAAGGTCAGCAACATGGCGGAGTATAATTAATTGATACTTCCCTTCAATAGTTCTGAAAAAAATCTCTACAATCGGCGCGTTTTTTTTTAATCCTGTAAAATCGCCCAAAGTGTATATAGGCAATATTGTTTTGACAGCGACGATATAGAGAAAATTAGTTTTAGACACAATTAAAACAAGTTTATCCTAATATAATAACATTTTCTCTTAAAAAAAACAAAAACCATTTTAAAAAACAGCAATTATGGTAGAATAAAAAATAATGTCCGTTGATGGATAAAAGGTTGCGACTTGAACTGCCAAGTTGTGACTAGAAAAAGGCCTTGAAATTAAGTTTCCCGACAACAGCTGTCTGCTCTAACTTGACACGGAACAAGTCTATCAAGAACTTCGTATAAAACTTCAAATATCCGATGACGGTCTATAGACCAGTGGTGGTCTTCAAGTACGTGAGAGTTTAATTCAACTACTTCTCTAATATTGAATAATAATAGTTGAACTTTTATGTATAAGGAAGAAAATGGTCAGGATGGAGGTAAAACAATTCTCTTAAACAAGGAGAACTGTTTATTGGAAAGCCAACGTTTCGACTCACTTTGCAGGTCTATCTCAGGGCTTGTGATCGGTCATGTGTTTAGGCTTAACTCGTAAAAAGGTTTTCGTTTTTTCGTTTAGGGGTTCCCACGATATCTTACAAGATAAGTTACAGTTATTTTTTAAACGTTGGCTTTAAAATAATTGTTTTGCTTATTTAAGAGATTTTTTCTGACCCCAACTCGCACCATCTTCTTCCTCATAAGTTACGATAAGTACAAGTTTAGTCTATTTATTTAATCCCCCCAATTACTGATTGTAGTTCTTCATCAGAAACGCCAGTTCAACTGAATGCACACGCGAAATCCGTTTTTGTTAACAAACTCAAAGATATGAACAGATTAAATAATTTACCTACGGCTGAGCTTTCGCCCCTTTGTCAATAAAAGCCATGTAATGTAATAAATACTTTTAAATAAACAAAAATAATTCTGAAATTGTTTTTTGAAATAATCGTTGTTATGGATAATGTTGCGAATGTCGCAATCGAAATATGTATAATGTTTAATCCGAAAAGGATACAGCTTCGGATGGTTAACACATCACGCCCTAGTTAGCCCAGAAGTGGGGGGAGAAGTAATTTTGCAAATGTTACACACGAAAAGAAAGGCTGACATTAGAATGAATCCAAGCGAAGAGAGAAAACAGAGCAGTCATACCTAATATCGCATGCATATATATATATATATATATATATATATATATTCCCGATTTCTAGGGCGATGTATCTCAAGTATTATAAAATATTATATTATAGATAATATTTTATATATATTATATGTGTAACTATTGATATAACAAATGACAAAACGACATAATTAACCTTGAAAGCAAAGCTTTAGCTTGTAAGGTAAATGAGTGCCAATGAGCGTGACTAAAGTCTGTAAATATGACACACGAATGTTCAAATATCGAATAATATTGACAATATATCATACATTTAGATATATATATATATATATATATATCTATATCTATCTATATATATATATATATATATATATATATATATATATATATATATATATATATATATATATATAATCAAAATTATATAATGAAGTTATTTTCTTTAAAGGGAAATGGGTTTCTTCAAAAGAACGACATTACTCGTTCTTTGGCATTTTTAAGTTAAGTCTCAGTAGTAATTATATTAGTTAAAGCTGTTTAATTCAGGAACGATATATCTGATATTCCATTTCTACATACCTCTTTTTAAACAAAGTCATATTCAGTTGTATTATATTTGAACCTGAAGTTTTATTGGGATAATGAAATAAATTAAAATAAAAAAGTTTCAAGCCTATTAAAATTTTGTAATACCATCATTACAATAGGAAAGATTTGCTTTATTAATACCCATTTTTTTTTTTTTTTTAACTTGCATGGAACTTTGAAATGCCTCTACTAATAGTTATTAGAGGCATTTCAATTTTGTTTTTTGAGTTATGACGTTGATATTTTAAGGAGCGATATTGCTTCAGCTAAAAATAGTTATTTTTGTAAAATTATTATTATTCCAGTTATTTTTGTAAAATTATTATTATTCCAGTTATTTTCATATGAACATAACGAATATGCCCCAGTTATTATGTACGTTAGAGAGACGTGGACCCTAACCTGTACGGCCCTATTTCGTATCAAAACGAATAAAGAACTTACGAACCTATATGAGGAACCTATATTGTCTTATATTAAAAAAAGCAAGAATAGCATGGTCGGGCTACATACCTCGAATTCAGAGAAAAAGGCCCCCAAATCAGATCTTAGAGGACGTCCAGATGGAGAAATAGAATATGGCTCCTGGATTTGAGAATATGAAGAAGAGCCTCGGAAGATCAGAGCGGAAGGAAATTGTTGAGGAGGCCAAGATGTTCTATGGACCGTAGTTTGTAATACTATCATTTACAGTAATAATACTGAAGCTGGACTAGGATTTTTATCATAAAAAAATCAAACCAAATTTGTTGATCGATGCAGAGCAGAAAACAAACTGACATGACTTTAGAAAATTATATTTATATAGACAATGATGAAAAAATATTATGTTTTCCCAACGTATTATACTGAACTTGTAAAATACCAGGACAAACATAGAGGTCCGATGAGATTATTTGCAAAGCTTTTACCGTCTTCTATTCAAACAACTTACCACTGTAACTGTGGTTGTTCTATACAACAAAAAAAGGTAACAATTAGCATTAATGATTATAATTTAAGAATAGGATAAATATAACTTAGAGAACATATTTTTTGCCTAAAGATACCATTAATTGAGATGTCTCATTCACAAAACACTTTCCAAACCCGAATTCGTATGTATCTACGCAGGTACAGGTATCCTTCCACCTACATTCCGATGTATCGTTTCTAATTACTATAATCCCAAATTTTAATTAGATAAAATCATATTTTTTCGGTCTTGCCCATCCCTAACTTCTTTGGTATTCCTCAATCCCAATTGCAATATTATACAAATTTTTGTGGTAATTGCAATAGTATTTTTTTTTTAATTTGAATTATGTAGCTGATAGACTATACTGTAGATATTCCATTTTTTTCTTATTTTTTGCACACGTTTTACAGGTATTATTTTAAATAAAAAAATCAAGCATCATTAAATCCCTGTGAGAAGACTAAAAAAGACAATCTGTAAATGCCTCCAAATCGAGGAGGAAAAAAATCATTGAGATCTATTTGCTTGATGCGATACAGCGCAGCTGCAAATATACCATATAATAATAATAAACAAACGTATAATTACATACATATTGTAATCTAGCTCTTCTCTTATTCTTAGTCACCAAAACCGAAGAGCATATGCAACAAATATTGCAATTATTTGATTGCATTTTAAAGTGTAGTTTTCATACGGATTAATAATAAAAAATATGACCATTTTATATTTAAAAATATCTACCATACTTCAATAAACGTGATTCAAACACAACGCTCTCAGATCCACAAATTTTCGGAGAAGTCACTTTAGCAATTGTACTACGATGTAATTAAATATATATACTCTAACAAGCCTTTGTCAATCTGTCCCATTCAGAACTTTCCCATAAATTGTTCAGTCAGTTGTATGTACTTCCATTAATAACTGTAGCGTTATTGGCAGAGAAGATTTCAAGTTATAATTCATTAAATTAATAACCCTAATATTTGCATATATGTTGTTCTGAACTACTAAAACCAACGAAGGGTCTTAGTTTCATTACATGTTAGAGACTGTACTGTTTATAGGATAACACTTGTGCCTTGTCAAAAATCAAGCTCAACTCCCAGCCCCCCCCCCATTTGAGGTTATCCACTTTATAGAAGCTGGATGAGCCCCAAAATGATCTGTAGGTCTCTCAGGATCCATCTTAGGCTGTTAATAGATAAAATAATGTATCTGCCATAGCTGGGTTTGAACTTTGGGGTATTCAATATACCAACTCAGGACTCTACAGACTGACATACTCCGCTCCTTAAATACATATATATATTACTATTAATCATATTTTTCCTTTAATTTGGGGGTTTTATACATTAAAGGGGTTAATACGTAATGTGGAATCCTAAATATTTAAAATATATATTTTAAATAATCAGCAATAAAATTTCACATTATATAAATACTCCAATTTAGAGGAGGCATTACAATAATAATTACTAAAACTATTTTTATGTTTGATCTTTTATTGTTATTATTATTACTATGCTCGCTTAGATAGCACCTAATCGTTCAACCCAAGTATCTTATAATGTATTTTTATTTAAAATTGATAAAATATATAATTAAAATTTTAATACCATAAATGCTGATCATTTATATTTTAATATTTATATAAGTTGGGTATCACCACTGGGTAGTTTCTCAAGTTGCCTTTAGCCATGCCATTATATATGTTGCCTCGTCGTGCAAAATAATATTAATTATTTCAACAAACACACCTTTATTAAAAGTTTACAATTTTAACTTTCTGTTAACACGAATTTAACACTTCGAATTATTCCGTTACAATTCGTTAATAAACAGTACTTGCATACGAGGGTGGTCTGAAAAGTTTCCGACCGCAACGTGAAGACGGCAGCATTCATAAATAAAAGCAGGTGAAATTCGTTGTTCATCTATTGACAGTTACTCACCAAAGTTTCATCTATTTTGGACGCGCAGTTTTTATGTAACAGCCGTTTGAGTGAGTTGATGTGAGTGTTTTTGTGAAAATGGACAAAATCGAGTATCGAGCTGTCATAAATATTTGTTTTTGAAAGGCAATATGCCTACGCAAATCAAAGATGAGTTGGACTCTGTGAATGAAGACTCCATTTACCACAGTGAAATTTTGGGCAGCTGAGTTTAAACGTGGCCGTAAGAGCTTGGGAGACGACGAATGTTCGTGACGTCCAAAAACTGCAACTACCGACGAAAACATCTCCAAAGTTCACTAAATGGTGCTAGACAACCGCCGAATTAAAGTGAGAGAGATAGCAGAGGTTATGAACATGTCTAAAGAACGTGTTTATTACATATTAAATCAACATTCAGATATGAGAAAGCTGTCCGCACGTTGGGTGCTGCGATTGCTCACATTAAACCAAAAATGGGTTCGAATGAACATTTTCAACGCTCTGTTGGCACAGTTTAGGCGCATTAAATCCAAGTTTTGGCGCCGATTAATTACTTTAGATGAAACTTGGATACACCATTATATGCCCGAAACAAAAATACAGTCCAAACAGTGGGCTGCAAAACCTGTTTTCTCGGCTGGGAAAGTGATGGCGACTATTTTTGGGATAGTTATGGAGTTATTTTAATCGATTATCTTCAAAAAGGAAAAAACATTACAGGAACATACTACGCATCATTACTTGACAAGCTGAAGGTAGAACTTGAGGAAAAACGACCACATTTACAGAAAAAGAAAATGCTGTTTCACCAAGACAAAGCACCGTCTAACACCTCAGCGGTTGCCAAGGCGAAAATTCACAAATTACGGTTTGAACTGCTTGACCATCCGCCTTACTCACCAGATCTAGCCCCAAGCGACTTCTTTTTGTTCCCTCATCTAAAAATTGCGCTCGGAGGACAGATATTTTCGTCAAATGAAGAGGCAATCAATTTCGTGAACAATTATTCTGCAGAGAAAAACGCAGAATACTTTTTGGACGGGTTACAGAGATATCGCTGGGAGAAGTGTGTAAAGTTACAAGCAGACAATGCCGAAAAAAAAAAAAAAAATCAGAAAAAATGTCATGAATTTTTGTTAGGTCGACAATTTTTCAGGCTACCCTCATATAACAACCAATATTACCTCCAACATATGGCCAGTAGGTAATCGTGGTTATTTGATTTAATTGTTTAACCTTGTTAGCATCGCTACATATACCACCCCTGCCATCATATTTACTGCTTGTATTATTATCATAAAGTTGTAATAAATAAATAATTATAATAATAAATAAATAAAAAAAATAAAAAAATATATTTGCTATGATGATGATATACTTATGCATTCTTAACCACGCACCAAGAGTTTGCGACGAACTATTAGCAAAATTGTTTCTTCCCATAGTTTTAATTAATGTTTAACTTGTAATTAAAACTACTTATAACAATACTGTATGGTTTATTACGTAAAAAAGCCAGAGAATGACAGAGGGGGAAAGATGGCCCAGACCGAGAATAGAACAAAGAACCAGAACTGGAGGAGATACGATTCAAAAAACAATACACTCCGCACAATGGACTCTTCCTTATGCTAATTAACGACTCCGAGACACAAAGGAACGACTAATATTTTTCTTTTAGAAATACATCAAAACGACCTTGTCTTACGGAGGTTATTTAATTGAGGGAAAAAAATCAGAGTTATAGGGAGAAAATACATCCTAACAGTGAACACGACATATAAATACGGCTAGAGGAAAAGTTTATATTTTTATTCTGAAAAAATTGGGAAACATTTGTACCAATACATATATTGAGTGTTTTTAAAAAACTACAGTACTTCCTTGAAGCCTTGAATATGCAACATATCTGCTGGCTGGACTACATTCAATCACATGTTTATTCTACAAGTGATCTGGAAGAATCTGAACCACAGTTTATTAAGGTTCCAGCTGAGTCTCTAATCTCCAGTCTCCCGAACCAACAGAATAAACGATCACTCTCTCTCTCTCTCTCTCTCTCACGCTCTCTCTCTCTCTCTCTCTCTCTCTCTCTCTCTCTCTCTCTCTCTCTCTCTCTCTCTCTCTCTCTCTCTCTCACACACACACTCTCTCTCTCTCTCTCTCTCTCTCTCTCTCTCTTTCTCTCTCTCTCTATCTATCTATCTCTCTCACTCTCTCTCTCACTCTCTCTCTCACTCTCTCTCTCTCTCTTATATACATTTATATTTATAAAATTATATAATCTAACTGGACACTAACCCAGGTTTACGAAACCTAGTGCCTTAATCTCTATAAAGTTATATGCGTTATACTAGCAAGCATTGGTTCAAATAATGAAATGGTTGAATAATAGAGGTGCTATTTTCCCAAATTCTCAATTATGTATAAAAAAAAAAATTCTATTGCAAATGTCGAACGGTTAAAGTTTCGTCACTTTGCTATAAAAAACACTACATCTACACATAAACAGGCGAGAATGATAGAGTTTTAAGTCCATATTATATTTAAATTGGGGGAGCGGAGTGGCTCAGTAGTAGAGCGCTGAGTTACCAAGCCGAAGGTCCTGGGTTCAAATCCCGCTCGCTGGCAGACTTTTATTTAATCTGTTAGCAGTTGGAGAAGGATCCTTAGGAATCTATGACCCTCCTTGGGCCATTCCAGCCTCTATAAAGTGGGTACCTAAAATAGGGGGGGGGAATCTGGCTGTTGAACATGACCTAGGACAAATCACCTCTCTTCACAACCATTGTCCAAGAAACAGTACAGTCTCTACCACGTACTTTACCCCAGACCCTTTACGGTTTGTAGAGGTACAGGTTTTTTTTTAATATATATTAAATCATATATCAGTATATATTATTTTACATATTTGGATACTTAAAATGTTTGTAAATTTGCAGTGATGTATGTGTGGTGAATATCATTTTATAGCTTATTGTCTTCTTATCCTTCATTATTATATTTATAAACAACTGCAACTGTATAAAAAATAATCTCCTCTAAGTAATACCAAAAACATGAAGTTTAGATAGGCTATAGATTTAATATGAATATACATCCACATGTACGAGAAAAAGCCAAACTTTCTACACGTGGACGTCCATGAGTTTTAAGTTTCTCCTTTGCGCACGTCAATTTTCAAAAGAAACAGACCGTAAATACTTTAGTAATTCTCTTCCACACGATCAATCTTTATCCTTTGTACTCCTTCAAAATTTTGAGGCAAGCCAGCGTGGTCTTAGCAGCTTTAGCTAGATTATCCCTGTCGATTTAAATATAGTTAGTTCTTTATTTACTACATAAGCATAAATTTAACTTTAATGGATAGCTTCTTTTTATCTTACAAATATTATATACTTTTAGCTGTGGAAAACTCTCAAGTACGGTTTTCATTTTTTTATTTTTTTTTTAGCATATTATCATTGCAATACTACTTATCTTTAGAAACTTAAATGTTCAAAAGTTGCCACTTTCATCAGTCCGAATCTTCGAAATGGAGTTGAACGAATGTCCAAATGCCATTTTTTTTAAATTCCAACAATCAAAAATGTCAAACAAAATTAATTCGAACTAGATTATTTCAAAAATGTTGACCCCCACCAAAGTCAAATGAACATAAATGTGTTATATCCTTATATTTTAATTTCTAATCTTAGATATTATATATTACTTTCACATAACAAACAAAAAATAACACTTCTATCAATATAGACCAGAGACATAACATCATTGCACTTGTTAGAAGGAAATCTGTACCATTTTACTATCTACGTGCATTTCATTTTTATTCGAATAGTTTCATTTTACAACAATCATCTGGTAACAAATACCAAGTATCCACTTTATAGGTGATTACTATTAAGACATAAAAGGACCGTATTCAACAGATGCATAATCCCTGTCCTGAGCTATGGTTGCCAGACATGGTCACTTACTAAAGACTTAGAGAGGAAGATAACTACCTGTCAACGCAAGATGGAAAGAATAATGCTGGGAATTTCATTGAAGGAAAAAATAAATTCACGCCAAATAAGAAACCACACCATAGTCACCGAGGCCGTCAAGGCGAAGACAGCTGGGCTAAGCGAGTCGCCGAAAGGATCCCGCGCGATAGGAATAGACGCAGAGGCCGGCAACGCAACCGATGGGCTGACGAATTCAAGAAGATGTGCGGTAGCTCTCTCTGGATGCGATCAGCGCGAGACGGGGATCTATCGAAGAGTATATGCCAGCAACTTCACCTGTAAGGTTCGGCTAGTCTCCGTCCAAAGATCTCCCTAAAGGGAAGGTCTATATCTAAATACATATTGTTGTATATAAACATTGTAAATAATGAGGAAGTTAAACCTGCATATACATATAAATAAAGACTATTATTATTATTATTATTACTACAATTATATTATATTTTTTAATTTATTTCCTTCACCAGCCATCGTTCTGTGGCTATCTCTGCTGATTTTAGCTTTGGTTTATGAAGTACCTTGCATATTCTTCCATAGAAAACAATTTTGTTTAATTTTTGTTTTCCATTGTTTAATTATTTATCAGCAAGATTAATATTTATACTTGTTATATATTTTTCCCAGAAAACAAAATCACAAAACAATCTGAAAAAACTAACCACATAGATTTTGGCTAAGTTTGTTGGGTCACTTTAATTAATATTTTTATTTAATATGTTATACATTTATTTATATCATTCAATTTAACAAGTATATTTTATACATCAAATGTTCTGAAGATGGCCTAAAAGTTAGGTACATAATAATTACGATTTCCTTATTCGGGTAGAATTCTTTGACCACACCAGCGACTATTTTTTATGTAATTATCAACTATTTCTGTTATATTAAACATTATCAATTATTTATTACAGCGAGTTCAACGGTAAAATATAATCATCCGACCTTCACATGGTTATGCAACTATAGCACTGTCCGTCCTTAGGGCGCATGAATGATTATGAAACGCAACTTAAACGCTAAGGAATTACAGAGTTTCGGAAACGCATGGGGAAAGCTTGCGATAGTAAAATGTTTATCATAAATTATGACATTCTCAACAGCGCATAGTTCCTGTCACGGTCTTGGACAACTGGGTAGGAAATTCTTGAGGATGTCGCCGCCTTCATGACAGGAGTGAAGTCCTTGAGCGAAGTCCAAGGTCAACTGTTCCCATTAAACAAATTCTTAATATTACCACCAATAGAAAATATTTTAAATGAGCACAGAATAGAAAGTCTATTGAAACAGAGTACGCAACAAATAATAAAAGCATGCCTAAGAGAGAAATATAAGTTTTCGTCACTATTATTAGAAGTCCGCCTATAATTAACAGTATAATTGCCATTTTTTTATTTACTTCCGTTGGAGATTAGCGTCCTTCGTTAAGTGTTAAAGCAAACAAGATGGGTTAATACGACAGGCTTACAATCTTCCTGACAATACTGAGAACTTTCAGTTTCTTGTCATCAATGGGTATAAAGTCAACTTTGATCCACCCAGGATTTGAACAGGCGTCGCATCTGTTACGAGGAGATGTATCGGGCGACATTGCATCTGAGGAAAGTATTGTCCATTAAAATAGGGCTGGATCCAGAAGGAAGGGGGTGAGGTGTCCTCTTTCCTGCTAATGCAACTCCAAAGCCGTTTTTTCCTGAATTATTTTTCTAATAATTCTAAATCTAAATTTTTTGCTAGATATTAAATGTAATTAACAATTATTTCCTATTATGGATATGATGTAGTATTGAATAAAACAAAATTTACATAAAATCTTGTTTTCAAGCTCAGTAAAAAAAGAATTTGGATCTAGGCAATTCGCAACCAGGGATTCATACTAAGTACTGCTCAAGATTTCGCTGTTTTCTTAAGCCCATAAGACTAAGTAGCTAAGTCACAGATAGTATTATCATCCGAAGAAGAAAGCACACGTTCTGCAGATAGTTATGTAACTTTCTTATGATTCTCGAAAAGCTTACCTATTTCGTAATCCTTTCTGTAACTCTTTGCTTTCATAATGCATGCATTGAACAGCATTCTATTATTTATGCATCCGAAGTATAGCGCATCATCGGAAAGATGACATGATAAACGTTTCCTAGCAGAAATCGATTCAGTTATTTGCAGGGTGAAATACAGATCCAAGATAATCGACGATCATCTACAGTTACGTGAAAATGGATTTGATTCTTTATTAGCTTATGCTTCCTGTTTTATTCATTACTATCAACAAAGTCATCTCCAGCACTACAATGGTTGTAACAATGATCGGCATAGGACAACTTTGCTTACTAAGAACACAGCCAGGAAGTGTACTAAGAGGAGCAAGGGTCTCTGATTCTATGTATAGCTGGTGATGGCCGTTGCAGTAATACAAATAAATATCAATAAAAAGCAATAGATATATTTATTCCTTGAATCAATGTAAGGAATGTCATACGATGCCAAGACAATTGAAAGAGAAAGCTGAAGAGGAAGTAGCAACGGAAGATGCATCGATCATTACACTTCCTCCCCGGCAATCTCTCCAACCTCATATCGAATGCGGGATCGGAAGCGATCCTATCACGTTCCCGATAAAAACTTTTAATATTTAATATCTACGGAAGAAACATGTAAAAAGCGAATCGAATAAAAGAGATATCTGCATCATACGTTTCTAATAATATATTTTATAATAACCATCAGTTTTAATATTTAAATATACTACTAATATAATATTTAAATATACTACTAATATAATAATATTAGAATATAAGTCACTGTAAGAGACACTGAAAACTAATAATTTTTAATTATAACGAAATCAATATACTGAATTGATTCGATGTATCGATTACCAATAACTGATTGATAAAAAACTGAGAGAAGGTAGTAGCTGTTTGAAAAATTATAATCAGTGTTGACAAGGAGTCTGATCATCACAACTGTAAGTTGTATTAATAAAACGATGATTTAGGATTATAACAATATTTATAAAAATTAACAATCTGTGTCATTTTATGAACAGTTATTGTAAATAACATGTTTTTTTAATCAATCAGTTATTGGCAATCGATACATCGAATCAATTCAGAATAATGATTTTGTTTTAAATACAAATATTTAGTGTCTCCTACAATTACTTTAAGTTTAAGGTGGTGTTCACAGTTGAAAATGGAATTTTATATTATAAAAATACTGTAATAATTTAGAAAAAAAAAAAAAGTGTGTCGAGTGTCCTTTGATTACTAATGCATAGCTGCCTTGGATTGGAAGAAATATACCTACATCCCCCGGACGCAACTCTCTACCCTATGGTTATAAGGATTCTACAGCAGGAACTATAGTCTATATATATGTTTATTCATCATTGCCAATAGGTAGAAAAGAATATAGGAAGTGTGCATCGAATCTATTGCACGGTAATAACTTATCGTTTGATGTCTATAGGGATCGGAGCAATAAAACTGGAATCTTATCCGAGTAGGCGCCAGTATTTTCGTTTGCTCATCTATTTTTTTCCTCTGCCTCAAAAGAAAGGCTTCATCACTAGCATCTAAGCTCCATTTATTTATCTCTCTTACCAGAAAACCTGTATCATTAGAAGGCAAATTCTTCAACATAACACGGCGTATTAGCAGGATTAAGGTTTTCTGATAGAGTATTTCTATCCTATTCTGAGAAAGAGAAAGACAGGAAAAGCGAGAGAGAGAGGTTTTATATAGCTTTACAGCACATTTACAGACCATACACAAATTATTAGAAACTAACCAACATGCAATTAATAAATCGATTGATAAAAGTGGACAAACCCAAAAATGTAAACTCATAACGTGTATGTTTTTTATTTATTCATAATTTTTTAATAATAAAAATATTTATTTATGTTGCTATGGCTAATCGGATTATTCTACAGTCGGAGTCCTAAATTTTCTGAATCCAGGTATAATTTGGATAGGGATCTTTAACGAGTAATAGAATCCTTATATTAGCTATTGATGATACATCAATTCATTCAATAAGTGATATTAAGACCCTTAATAGAGATCTAAGTGGCTGCAGTTACTGCGGGTCTCAGCAGCTCCTCCTGGGAAAGGTCAAGAGGCACTTGATAAGTTTTTGCTGCTCGAGCTTTATCCAAAGTGTCTCTCTTAAGCTTATAAGGCCAGTTTTAAATATATCTCATTATAGATTTTAAGTTTAGATCCATGATACTTTAGTTTTTGTAAGAATCCGTTTTATGTTTCAACTTTATTTTATAGTTTTCAATTTTAAAATATAGTTTGTTTAACGACACATAATGCTGCTCCGGATCTCCATTTTACCCCCTTAAGGGATCTACCTTTAAAAAATCCTAGGCCGAACTGCCGGGCTGAGAATCCGTGATCTTCGTTATACAAGGTTGCTATGATAACCACAACACCACAAGCAACCCCTAGATTTTTTAATATATCGTAACTAGATCTTTAAACAATAATCTTGAATTATTCTTGCAGAAGTTTCAGGAGATACAAATATTTATATTTATAACATTTTTTTCTGTTTTTCCTTTCAAAGAAACACTTAACTTAAATAAATATTTTATTTAATCTCAATGTTTTTTTATTTTTTTTTAGAAATGAACGAAAGTATCTTCATTTTATTCTGAATACATTATTTAAGAAATAATATTTGGGATGAAAAAGTAAATTATACTAAAAACTAAAAGTTATTTTTAGGTTAAAAAAAAATATTATGACAAAAATAAAGCATTTGGGGGGGGGGGAGAATAAAATGCACGAGTTACTAGTGCTGATATATCCATTCGCACCGAATTCACAAAAAAAATTTAATAAACAATAAGTACTAGTAGAACCTATCAAGATTAGGAGGTTCAGCAATGTTTAAAAAACAAATAAGTAGTGAATGGAATAAGTAAAAAATAAAAATGTCAATATAAACGTAGAAATATACATAAGAAATAATATAAATAAATAAGCAAAATAATAAACAAATAAAAAATGCGGAAATTAAGTGGTCATAAATATATACATCTCCATAGATAAGCGCAATACTAACTCCCAGGTTAGAGAATTTAGAACCAAGTTTTGCCCCAGTTTTCACTCCATTAAGAGAACAAAGGCAATAAATAGTAAGTGTGTTGAACCAGAACATATATTGCCATGATTAGACTAGTAAGGAGATGAAAGATATTTAAGTTAGTATATTCAATCTGTTTAAGTTTCCCACCATAATGAAGTAAACATCAAGCATACTCTAAGACATATCTGAATGTTTCTTCAGTTTTGAGAAACAAAAAAGTCTTCAAAAAGAGGTAGAGGCAGCAAGATTTTATTTTCAACGGGGAATATAAAAATGATACTCCATTTTTTTTTAAATTAGATTATAATAGATTAATATTTATTTTTACCTGAGTTAACGAAATTGAACTGACGAAATAACATTGAAAATGAACTGACAGTTACTAATGATCGGTTATTTTTCAAGATAATTGAAGCAGCAGTTACTCAATACAATAGCTAATTATTTACTAAACCGCCTGTTACGAAAGAAAAGTGGTGCGAGTTACTAGTCATTTTTTGTGAACAAATTTACTTACAGAAGATAATTAAAATCCATCTGAAAAAAACACACGACGATTTTTTGTGTAAATAATAAAACTTCCTTTGAATATAACTTATGAATGTTAAATAAATAAATATATCAAAACTAGAGTCCAACTAAATTGCCCTTATTATATTTGAAGCTAACTTTTATTATCTAAAAACTTAACAAGGTGTTTTGTAAACCTTTTTTTTTCCAAAGAACAACATGGAAGAAATGGTCCTTCAACATTTTGAGCTAAAATGTCTTGGATAAGAAATAATAATAATAAAACTAATATTTATAGAAATTGCAAACTTCTGCAAATTAAATTATCCTCTAGGGATTGTACTACTCGTATAAATACGACTTAAAGCTAAAAAAAGCTTTAGAAGGTCATTTGGGTAGTTTTCATTAAAGGTACTTCAAATCTGAGAATTTCAAAAAATATCCTAGATAATATAGAATAATTAGAAAGTTGTTTGTTTGTTCATTTAACGTCACTTTATGCTGCTATGGCTAATCGCAGCTCTAAATTTAATGTGGGAGCTCTATATTTTGCCTACCCAGGTTTAATTAGGATAGGGATTTTTAACGAGTACCTGACATCATACAGGCTCGGGAACCCCGTTTAACGTCTCTTCCGAAAGACGGCGTAACTAAGGATTTTTTACTCCCTTAAAAAAATCCTAGGGATAACTGTCGGGCAACTAACCCGCTATCTAGGGCTTAGTAGTTTGTGAATACCATAATCGATTATCACCAGATTAAAAAATAGCTTTTGTATTATTTCAATGAATGCTCTGGAAGATTGAAGCGATTACTGGTATAGCTCGGATCTCGGATACGGTACATTATTTTTAATATTACAATAAATTTATCGCAGAGTAATGTAAATACGTACGAGAATTAAAAACAATTAGTTTAATAATTCAAATATAGAAGAAATGAAGGGAAAACGAAGATGAAATTAAGGCAAAGAATGAAATGTGAATTCAGAGGTAACTCGATGAATTATTAGTAAATTTAAATGAACTTTTTTAGGAGCAAGCTATCTTATTAAGTTATATAATATAATAATAATTAAATAAGATAAATAAGGAGCATAATAAATAAATAAGGACCATCTTTTTCAGAATGAAAATTGAAAAATAAGTGAACCGCAGGAACATCTATACTCAGGAGGAACATGTTCTGAATTCCGATCGTGTAGGAGGTCCCAAGGAGAGTTCTTCCACCCCTTGGCTCAATATATAAGTCACAACAACGTACAATAACGTTCTTTTTACTAGTTCTGATCACTAAAGATAATTTAATTATTCAAAAAATTATTATAATAATTCGAAACCATAAAAAGAATTTCTCTTTCATGTCCAAAAAAAATCATTTCAGAAATTTAATCTTATATTTTGATTATAAAGACTCAAAAATGTGTTTAATAGAAATAAGATGATAAATTAAAAATGGAGTATCAAGTCTCCAGGATTATAGTTTATGAGGTTACTTAAATATAAATAAAGGGATAAGGATATATAACAAACTATTAAAAACGCCTTAAATTCAAAGTAAAGAACTGAATCTGGTAGAAGCTATCTTTGCCTACTGTAGAGCAAGTTTTCGAGATTATTTTAATCACCAGCTTCAAGTGTCACACTTACACTTGAGTGGAAATATTCATTTCGAAGTCATTAAATGTTTTTAAGATGTCTTCCTTCCAAGTTGAAGCTACTTGATAAGAAGCGGAAAGTCTTTGGTAATATTTAGCGATGTGGAAGTATTCAGAGATTCGTCAACAGAACCGTAATCTAGATAAAGTAGAATTCAGAGTTAGGCGAGATCTCAATAAATTAAGGAGAAAAAAAAGAGTTCGTAAAAGCCAAGAGGAAAGTAAGTTTCCTTCTCTTCGCTATAATCCATTGAGCATATTCCCACCACCTTATTTTCCTCAGCTTGAGATTTAAAACGTTTTAAAGTCATTTTTTTAATAGATTTATCAATATTACATCTAAATTGAACCGATTCCTGATTTAAAATATCCTTCCTATTTCGTGAGCAATATTTATTAAAAGTATTAAGCCTTTTTTTTTATAATTGGCAATTATCGATTATGAATAAGTAGTAATAATCATATTCTCTATTAAGTACGATATATTTTTTTAGTTCTAAAATTTGAAGGTCCACAAACTTAAAATACACAAAAAACTTTTCTGAAGCACTAGGTTTATAGTACGATGTATTCGAAAATGTAATTTGACCAAGCTGGATATTTCTAGGTGTATTAGTTTGGTTATTTTTCCTTATCCAACATGCTTGAGTTCCAAATTTTCAAGAACCATTAAACAAAAAAAGCACAAAACATCTTTTTCAGTTTTTCAGAATACAAAGTCTACCTCTTGCACAATGCATAGATTAAAATATAATTTACTGAAATTCTGGGATTCATTAGATTTTTATTATTTTTCTTTGGTCTTTATAACGTTTGGGTTTTCAATTTTAAAGGCCCGTTATCAGTATTAGTTAGTTGACGGTACATCCCTCCAAACGAAATGGCCAAAAGACAGTATTAGTTAGTTGGCGGTACATTCCTCCAACCTAAATGGCCAAAAGTCAGTATTCTCAAGCAACTTAGATGTGGGGAAAATGTAGGTAAAACTAAAGTTAGTTAATAGACATAAAATATTTAAAAATTATAACAATTAATAAAAAAATAAATTATAATAAAATATCTTCGATAAATCAACTATGTTTTTACATAGTTAGAAAACATTTCAGTATTAATTTTTTATGACAAATATTATTTATATTTACTTTAATACCAGAAATGTGCATAACCTTACGATGTATCATATATAAATTATGAAAGCCCAGGTTTGCAAGTTTGTAATAAATTAGCTCATTTAAAATATCAGACAGAATGAAAGGAAAATAAAGATAGGCTTTATTATTAAATTCCATATTCAATTTTTACGTGCAGTTAAATTGCTAAAGTTATACATGCGGGTAGAATCCAAAATTAACCATAAGCGCGTTCAGTAACTAGTCATAATTACGAATAAAACCACTAATATTCTAGAAAATAATAATTTATGTACGGAAGTGTTTCTAATAACCGTAAATTGTTGAAGAAATTCCGAAAACATAATCTCTAAACTTGTTTATAAGCTGCTGGAAATGTTTTGTTTGATACAAGGTACTGTACAAAATGTAAATACATAAATGGTGTAATCTATTTTATTTTGAATTTAATAACTTATTTTAAATAAAGATTTATGTAATCATTTTTATAATTTAAAATTTATGTAATTGTATGTAAAAAAATATATTTCATGTATTTGTTTTTTAATAAATGGAATCCCCAAAGAGGATAAACTTTTATTAGCTGTAGAAGAAATATTTCTTTAGTCAGTTTCGAAAGGGTTAACCAACAGAACAGGTTTTAATGTAACATCGGCTGTCCTTGTTTAAGTTTTCCTATAATACCTATCCAATTTGTTATATTGAATCATTCAGTTACCATTTCATTAATGTTTATTAATTCATTAAATTATTTCAGAAATGGGAATTTCAACGTAGAAAATACGATACGGTTTATCCTTCGAAATATAGTATTTCATGACCAAATCCAGGCGATAGAATCATATTCCGTCAACGGCTGGATTCGGCCATATTATGTACTAGAGGGACAAGAACATAATTTAAATAAATCATTGGAATTTCTAAAAAATATGTAAAAGTTATGATCTGCCAGGAGAGAATATTTCTATTAGTATATTTAAAAAAATGGTTTTAAAAATATAAAAGTAAATAGTGATTCTAGGTACGACGGATTCCGATATAAATTATATTTAAAATTAACGGAAAATCCTATATTGTGTTTTGACTTTTTTTTCAAATATTCCTACTAAGTAATTATAAACTACTCAATTAATATTTAAAATCATATTTATCCAATCCCTACAATCCAAAATCCTTCGTAAAATCCTCAACGCTCCTTATTTTGTTAAGAATATAGTCATCCATAACGACCTTAATGTCCCATTTGTTGCTGATTTGGCCCGACCCCGGTATCTATCCTTTCATAACAAACTTCATTTCCACTCAAACCCTCTAGTTTCAAACTTAGCTTCCTCTTCAATTCCCGATAATCCTCCGAGGCGTCTGAGAAGAAGATGGCCACGTGACCTTCTTAGTTGAACATGCGATTTGAGTACTACCAGTGGGTAGTTTCTCTACTTGTCATTATATCATGTCATTATGTATCACTCAGCCAATTTACTTGTTATATTATTGTAATATAGTTGTAAATATCAATAAATAAATAAAAATCATATTTATTAAGCTAAACGAAGGATCTACTGCGATTACGAAGGATTTATTACTTAAAGGGGCATTTTTCATTTCATTTTTTAAAATGTTACTAACATCAAATTAATTGTTTAGTATAAATAATTATAAGTGGAAATGTAGTTTAATTGATCCGCGTTTGTCTATAAAAAATACGTTTTACGAATTTTTCCCCTTCGTTTTGGCCAACAAGGGACCACGTGCCAATTTCAATTCTTTCTCATCTGTTGTTTTCTTTTCCTCCATTCTTTTCACCATGTCTTACGAATATTTTGTTTAATAATATATTATAACTACTATACAAATTTATTTACTTTTAAACTGTTAGATTAAAAATAATTCCCAAAATCATATTTAATGTTCTAATTATACCTATCGTTAACCAAATTCGAAAATATCGCTGACATTAGAGAAATGGGACTTTTAGAAAGCCTGCCTTAAAGATCCTTGGCAACGCCTGGATTGCCAAGCACGTCAAAAAAGACCTCGATTTTGGACAGTGGCTTGTAATCTACTACATCAAAAGCTATGGCAATGTAAGTATTTTACGGAAAGTAAAAAAAAATTACTACGTCTATTTTTCTAAAAATCTAACATCGTTTTTAAAATGGAACAACAATGTTAGTTACCGATTTCCCAAACCGAATCTCCTCAACATTTTAGGGTTATGTTTAAAACGAATATCAAATAGCAAATTGCTTATCAATGAGCAGTAATTGATGTAGAATGTGATTTTAAATGCTAATTAGTACTTTTTCGATAAATTAACGACAATATCCAGTTTTATAATTAGAGATAAAGCCCTATATATACATAACAAAATTAGGAAAATATTTTAAAGTTTATATGTAACTACACTAAGGAGCGAGGTGGCTTAGTAGTAGAGCGCTGAGGTGACGTGCTGAGTGTGAAAGCTGGATTCAAATCCGGCTGTGGCGGGTAATTTATTTAATACCGGGATAACAGTCGAGGATGGATCCTCAGGGATCAGGGGGAGGAACCCCAGTTCTTTAATGTGGATAACCAGAAAACGGGAAAAACCTTGCGTTAGAGAATGAAATTTCTATATATATATTTTTCTTTTTAATATAAGAACTTAAACTTATATTATTCTCCAATTTATATAGATGTAAATTAATTTGTACAAGGTGCGTTAAATTACTTTATTGCAATATTAGAGTACGTTAAAAAAAAACACTTCAAAACAACGTTTTCATAAAATATTTTTTGATGTGGAAAGCCAATACTTCGTAGAAGAGTTTTGTAATAAAATTTCATTTCATGTTTAATTCACACTCCATACATTTATTCCTTACAAACGATACTATAGGCTTAGTGAGTATTAATTTGTTTTCCAATCAACAATTTATTAGAAGTTATTATTTATCGATTTTATTTTTCATTTTTGTAATACAATTTTTTTATTTGTATCATCGTTTATATTCATTCAAAGTCATTCCATCAAATACCGGTCAATTCCGTTAGTGGTATCACTTGTCAATGATAACATTGAATGAAGGATGCTTTGACAGCATCAAAGGGGTTGACGATTTTTCTGTCTCCAGAAATATTCAGAACCCCTTATGATGTTTCACAGGATACTTAAATTTTTTTTTGGAAGATAAGTAGAATTAGACTCTTCAGTTACATATATATTGTAATCATTTATTTTTATTTTTTTTATTTTCATCTATAATATTTCGGTTTTTATCTGAGAATTTATCCACCTTTTAAAAGATTAATATTAAACTAATGAATGATCTATATATATATATATATATATATATATATATATATATATATATATATATATATATGTGTGTGTGTGTGTGTGTGTGTGTGTGTGTGTGTGTGTGTGTGTGTATTTTTCAGCTTAATTATTTTAATTTTAGATTTTCATCTTATTATTTCTTTTTTATCAGAGCATACCTTTTAGTTTATATTTATTTCTTTATGTTATTACTGTATGTAAGAATTTATGTAAATACTATATGACACATAATGTTGCCTCTTGGCCAGATATATCTAATATAACATAATTTTTCAAAGGAGGTATTTGAAATTTCCACGCCTTGTCAAAATCAAACTAGACGAGTTAAAAAAATAAAAATTTGTGTATTGATAAAGAAAAGCATTCCTATTCGAATGATAATATTGAAATCTTCTATTAACTATTAGATAATTTTTTAAAACTTTGAAACTTTATTATTTTAACGTCTGTCATCATTTCCATGAAACTTCAGATTCAAACTTGAAACAACTCAAATAAAAATAAATATTAATCATATTTATATGATGGAAATGAAATATCGGATATATCGTTCCTCAATTGAAAAGCTTAAACAAATACAATTATTGCTTTAGACTTAACTCAAAAATGCCAATTTTTTGGTTTTGTGTTGTTCTTTTGATATATACTATTATTTTTATACAAATCAATTCTTTAGTTTAGGGACCTGGTTCCAGAATAAAATTATTTTTATGTTTTATAATATATATATATATATATATATATATATATATATATATATATATATATATATATATATATATATATATACTGCAGCTACTGCTCTTGACTGTTATAAATTATTTATACTTTTGGTTCTCGAGCTTCAGTCAGTTCTTTAAACTTTTTTTTGGCGACGTTTCGAGACTGTGTTGGTCTCATATTCATGTCAAAGTGATGAAGTCAAATAAATAAACATATATAAGCATAATAGCCTACAACACCTGTATTGTTATTCTAAAGGGACTTGCCCCAGAATAAATAAAGACATTATTATTATTATTATTATTATTATATATATATATATATATATATATATATATATATATATATATAAAAAGAAAATAATACCAGTATTTTGAATTTGTAAATTATTTTTTTATCAGAAAATTAACAAATTAAAATATTGGTTTCACTTTTTGAATATCCTACTTTTAATTATTTAGGCCTATAAATATTAATTATTTAATACCTTCTCGATAGGGAAGACACTGGTTGATGACGAAAGATACGCGAACAAGAGGAATCGAAGAGCGCACACAAGATGCTGCAGCACGCACAACTTGTTGCTGGTGACTGAGCTCTACTAAGGCCCCCACCCGCGGCCAGGAGGGGGGAGTTACAGATCGAACGCGATTACCTTCCCTACCTAAGCTAACTCATTACTATATACTTATGTAATTAATAAAAGAAGTAAATAAAATACGTAATATGCGTTATACATCGTAAATGATACAGCCGATAGTGGTTTTGTACCAATATCAGAAAAATAATTGACAATTAAAGATACGACCTATATAGATAGTTATTAAAACCCTTTTAAGTAAGATTACCATTAATCATAATTTTAAATCAGATAAAATTAAATCATAAGGAGTACATAACATCTCTTCCACATGAGAAGTATAGGCAAGGGATGACTAAAAAATTATTTTTTTCCTAAGAATCACCATCCTCCTTATTGGAAGTAGGTGGCATACAAAAATTTTCATACCTTAATTAGTAATTTTTCGATAAATTAAAGATGATGTTCTTTTTTACAATCAAATATAAATACTCAAATATACTGGTATAGAAAAGAGGGGCTAAATATAAAACATATTAGCTGGGAATAATTGTAAGTTGATATGAAGTAAGAATAACAAATGTTGATATGTATATTGAAAATTAATTTATTAAGTAAAATGAAAATAATGAATAATAATTATTTACATTTAAATAAAATATGAGAAAGATTTTAGGTAAAAAATTAACTGAATAGGATATCGATTACAGTCAAGAAACAGCACAGAAAATATCTAATATAAGAAATCGACGTATAAAATTTTATGGACAAATCAATAGACTAACCCAAACAAGACTTACCACTAGAATCGTTACTTGGATACAAGAAGTTAACCACACCATAGATTAGCCAAGTAAAAGTAGATTTAGAAAAAGCGAAAATAAAACAGTGATGTTACTAAAAAAAAATTGTAAGCAAGGAAGAAACGCGTATAGTAATGTCAGAGGTAGTATTGAAGAGACAAGGAACAAAATGGACGGAGGAGAGAAAAATAATGCATGGAGAAAAGATTAAGGAATTTGGAAAAAACGACGTCAGAGTTCTTACGTGATCCTCCTGGGTCCATTCACAATAAATAAATACTATGTATAAATAGAGTGCCTGTGAGGGCACATGATTTTTTATTTTAAGTATTACTTTATTTTAATGTTTATTTTCAGTAATAAAAAAGAATTATAGGCAATATCGATTTTTACAGTTTTTGAAACAACCAAAGAAGATACTAGCAAGAAATTTTGCTACTTGCATCCGAATTTAAGAACTATCGCAGAGTTCGACAAGGCGATGGAGGTACATGAAGTGTGTCACTTAAGAGCATAAAAAGAAATCATGTATTATAAAATAGAAACATAAGATTGAAACATTAGTTTATCAATTTCTATCAATACAATAGTTTATCAATACAATGAAACACTATAAACTAATTTCAAATCAAATAATTAATATAAAATCTAGCAAGGACCAAAAAACACTACGATTGCGGAAATATGAAACAAGAAAAACTATATGGATTCCAAACGTTACTAGAAGAATGCATCACACCAAGAAATATCACCGAAGTTACTTCACCCTTTAGGAAGACTATCGCAATACGAATCGAAGAAACAGAAAAAAAAATCTTTGAGTCTCCCGTTGGACACAGGCACGTCAATGAACAGCATGGAGTTACGACTGTGACCAATTTCGAAAAACCTCTGCAGCGAAACTAAGTTGGCGTGTTCTCAAGTTCTGTTTTCAACACTTCTTCTTTTTAATTCCAGTTATGTTGCAACATATTTTTCAGCCGAAAAAAAATCTCTTTCTCCTAATATTCTCGATTTCAAAATGCTCCTTTTTAACATAACTAAAATATAAAACCATTATATAACCACCACTTTAATTAACTTATGATACTTCCTTGTACTCGTTATCCTCAATTTATACTGTAACCGTATACTTTCAAGTCTATTTTACCATTGCTAAAATTTAATTATGGGGAGCCGAGTGGCTCAGTGGTAGAGCGCTCAGTTGCCAATCCGAAAATCCTGGGTTCAAATCCCGCTCGCTAGCAGTGATTTATTAAATCTGTTAACGCCCGGAGATGAATCTAAGACCCACCTGATAGGGCACAACCAGCATCTATAAATAGGGTATAAGGGGGGGAGGGGGTTGTGGTTGGGCGTGATCTGGAACAAATCACCTACTCGCACAACCGTTGTTCAAGAAACAGCAGTCTCTACCATGTACTGAACCCCAGACCCTTGAGGGGTGGTAGGACAGGTTTAAATAGGCAGGTAGGTACAGGTTTAAAATTCAAGTATAATCTTTAAAATAAAATCAAGATTTTTTTGTTTGCCTCTCGTGCCTACTGTTCCCTCAACATTCTTTCTCCCTTTAATGTTTATTCTTCACAGTAATTATCTTCAACATAATCTAATAACCAGACAACAATTAAACCTTAAATCTTTCAGTTTTATATATAAGTACATTTTCATATACAAGTTATGTATAAATACATGTTAAGTAATATTTGATTAATCTAAACATAAAAAAATCAAAGGTGTTTTAGAGGATGAATTTTTGTTAATTCGGAATTTAAACACTTTCAGACTATTTCAGCTACAAATAAAGTGTTATTTTTTCATTGTTGATATTAGCGAAAAATGTGCTGTAATATCACTGACGTACAACTATATTTAATAAGCGACTTCAATTACCACCGATATTTAACAATACATATAAAATCACACACATAACACTTATACACACACACTCATGCAGATAGAGATAGATAGATAATAAATATACCCGGAGACATCAATGCTGAAGAAAAACCTATAGTGCAATAGATCCATTCAGTACCTTGAAGTGTTAAGGCAAACAAATAGGGGACGCTTTCCACATTCCCATATCCTGGGGTTCTTTTATAACTCGAGGATGTCCTCTGTATTTTAAGTGGAAAGAAAAACATCCGGGTGATGGTGAAAAATCCTGGAGTAAAACATATTGACTGACAGTCTGGCTTATCCTGGATATCTTAAGGGAATAAGTTGAATAAAATAATACCAGAAATTTATTGCTGAACAACCATTCTCCTTTTTAGACAGAGGAGAATAGGCAGATATTCACAAAACAAAATTATTTTCCAAAACAATTGAAAAAACATAGCTGAGTAGTTTAGGTAGGATTATATTCATATCTGACCCGTTCAAAAACATATCGATTAACTTAACTCTTAAAAAAAAATCTTAAATTTGAGTGTTAAAGTCGGCATAGTCATACTTATACTTAATACCATTCCATAATACTTCAGGCTAGCACCATTAAATGATAAAATTATTTGACCACTAAATAATCAATTTTTTTATTTCAGAGGTATCTTTGAATAACCCTGTACTACTAATATAAACCGTGGGAATAATTATATTCAAATGCACTGGCAAGCCATGGATGATAACAGTGAATTCTTTAGTGCCGTCTTAACAGAATTTAGTGCAATAAATCAATCAGTCGTAGTCGGAATCGAATGCTTGTGAAGCCAAATTAATTATTTTAATAATAAAGTTTAATAAGGACATATTTTAACTTTTATTGTGTAGTTTACCAATTTTATAGGTAACATTTGACGTTTTTTATCTTAACCAGCATCACTTTCACATCTTATTTTTGGTTTAAATTGTTATTAACAATTATTTAAATTTGTTAGAGATTTTAAAAAATAATAAAATTATACCCTTATATTAAATGAAATGGCTTATTGAGATATTTTTTCAACGAAACCTTCAGAAAATCCAATTATTAATAGAAGCGTTACCATTATTGGGTTTCCAGCAATTAGCAATTGGGGTCCGAGATGGTTTTTTGTGCACTGTGGAGAATCCATTAATTACATGATCATAGTTTTTAAAATATATGAATAAAATAACAGAAGGAACACGAGTAAAACTATTGTTTTGATATTTTAATAAAGCATTGACACCTTTCTATAAATACTACAAGTTTATTTCTAAGTTATTGTTGATTTTTTTGTCCGTCTGCCCGTTGTGCCCTCCCCCAGAAAAAAAATCTGGATCTGCCCTTGTTCAGAAGGAAAAAGAAATCCCCGATAAAAAAAGAGGAAAACATCAACCATCAATCCCAGCTATCAATTGAAGAAATATATCTCGGTCAAACCTAGATCAACGAAAAAGCCATGAATACATACAAAGATGATTAAATAAAATTGTCTGTTCAATTTGATAAACATTTTATTACATAGTGTTAAGTAAAGATGAAATAAGCTTAGGACGATAAAGAAAGCTGATGACTTTTTTATTTTAAATCTATGAGCTATATCAATGACTTCGTTTGCTTGTTCGAATTATAATAGATAGATTATAATCAGGGGAAAATCTAGGGAAAACGGTAGAGCATGATTTAGGTCTAATTACCTCCCTGCACAGCCGTTGTCCATGAAACAGTACAGTCTCTAATACGTACTTGAACCCAAGAGTCTTCATAGGTCGTAGTGACATAGCAAATATATACCGTGTGAAGTAAAATATATACACATTGTAGTATAATCATTGTGAATTATATTGTATGATAGTGCAGCTTATAAGGTTTTAGGATCCACGTTAGCTAGGTGTTTCAATTAATTTTCTACCAGAGTTTTGCAATAATTTACTATAAATTACGAAATAGTATTAATTTAAGTCGACATACTATCTGTTGTGCTAATCTTCCACTAAATATTAGTTAATACTCAATAATTATTGCTAATTCGGTCTCTTTTACAACGAAATCATACAAACAATTTCTTATACATTCATAATTTTTAAGTGTAATTCAATGAGGAAAAATTGTAGAAGCGGATTAAATTCTTAACTTGCTTTTATTGTTCTTAGGTACGTTCTGTAGGACAAAAGGGCATCTCTAATAGGTTGCCAAATATTCCATTAAAATTAATATAGGAAATATTTCAGAATATCTTATAATAATTCTTTACTAATCTTTTATTTAGGTTTTTGGTTAAAAAATACAAATAAAATACGATTTCATCACTAGGTGCAACCTGTTGAGCTTAATGCTAGATATCCTTTATCTACTCGATAAGCAATCCATTCCCTGTTAAGATTATTTTTCTTTAGCTTGATAAAAGAGAAAATTCTGTTTTATCATGACTGGTATTAGCTTTCATTTCTAAATCTGGTTAATCTTTAGTGTTTTATCCCCTGAAACAATAATAGCTCTTGCTTTATAAACAAAAATACTGAACGATTGAGAACCATTAATAGATCCTTTAATTATTTAGTACAATCAAAACTACTGAAAACTAAAATAATGACCTTTTCAAGCATTTTGTTTGACATGAAGCTACACCGAACAAAATATATTGATATTGATATTGTTATAGTATATATTTATATAAATATATATATAACAACATATATAAAAACTAGACAACAGAGTATATGAACAAATTATACTTAGGCCATCCTATGGTGTAAGTGCCAAGTGTTTGAGGATTAAATCGGATTAAAAGACACCATGTATATGGAGAATCATAACGTCTTGTATATTGGAAATATGTTTTTTTCCAAAATGATTATTACTGGGCCCATCTTACATGCATTGGTGAAACCTGAATTTTGAATTTATGGCGTGAATGATTTGGATACTTTTATTGAAGCTTTAAAGAGCATCATTGCAGACACAATGTAATAGTCCAAACGTTCCATTTAAAAGATAAAAAAATATTAGTATTTTCACTAAAGGATTAATTTTCGGTCCAAGTAGGATCCACTTGCAAACTGGAATATCAGAGGCAGGGATGGCCTCACGCAGAAAATAAGTAATTTAAGCGAGTGAGTGGAGACTTGCTTTTATAACTATAGACTATCTTCTCATTCAGCGGATGAATGGAGTCCGTGACACACGAAAATCCTTGATAAACGTCCAAAAGGTAGACCTACATAATCATGAATGGACAATGTCTCCAAGAAAAGAGGTTTGCAACTATAAGAAACGAAGACTTTAGAACAGGTATATTGAGGCATCTCCACGCAGCGAAACACAAAGGAGAGAGAAAAAGAAAAAAATAGAAGAGTCACAATCCATCACAGAAAGATTAGATTTGGATTTGACCACAATTTACTACGAATAGGCAACTTTTTAGATCCACTGAACCCATATTGTCCAAAAATAAATAATTTGATCATCATGACACAATTATATTAAATACAGTAAATATGAAAGTTAAAATATGTATTAATAGATTAGTGAAAATGTTTAAAGGAAAAAAAACCTTGAGTCTTTAGACTAAAACAGGAAACAAAAATCCATTCAATAATTCGGGCATCTTCAAAACAGAAAAAGAATTATAGCAAAGAAAAAAAAAACAATAAAGCACATCCTAGCCTCAAAATTCAGCAAAACACCAACCAGAGAAAACATCGTACCACTTCTAAACCCCCAAAGCGACTCCATTAATATATTATTATAATATAATATATATTTAAGTACCTAGTTTTCTGGTTATTCTTAATTGTAGTTACCAAGAATAATTTGGCTAATAAGTATTACCCCTAATCAATTTGAACTATTTTTGATAAATAATTGGGAATTTACAATTCAAAATAATAAACGACCTATCTTTTAAGTTCATTCATGAGTGACTATTAAAAAATAGAATAAAAACATTTTGTAATAAGTGGTTGACCCGTTTTTTTTTTAAACTAATCGTTCCCTATGACTAACAAAAAGGTTCAGATAACTTCAAATAGTTTACATTAACAATATTTCAAACTTCTCGACGCCAGCCAGCTTTTCTCTAACAATATAAGAAAAAATTAAATATTCAAATCACATCACTGTTGGAATTAAGCGAGGAAAAAGGAAAGGCCACGAGTCCTGAGAAGAATTTAGAAGGTGTAAAATTAAGAGCAAAATTTAAAAAAAAATAAAAGTAGTTTGTTTGCTTCTTAGTAATAATAATATTCTCCATATAACACAAACTTAGATTTAAATTTTTATCTTTATTTATTTATTGAAATTTACAACTGTATTACAATAATACAACAAGTAAATAGGCTATGTGATACATTATGACATGAGATAATGACAAGTAGAGAAACTACCCACTGGTAGTACTCAAATCACAAGCTCAACTAAGAAGGTCACGTGGCCATCTTCTTTTCAGACGCCTCGGAGGATTATCGGGAATTGAAGAGGAAGCTAGGTTTGAAACTAGAGGATTTGAGTGGGAATGAAGTTTGTTATGAAAGGATAGATACCGGGTTCGGGCCAAATCAGCAACAAATGGGACATTAAGGTCGTTATGGATGACTTTATTCTTAACAAAATAAGGAGGTTTGAGGATTTTAAAGATTTACTGAAAACAAACTCGCAGAATGAGATTGACAAACAATAACAAATACGTAAACAGTAAAATTGTTTTTGAATGGGTTGAGTCGGTTTTGATACTAATCTCTTCGTAGAATTTCTTATTTCGAAATGATAAATATAGATCATTTATTTAAAGTAACTTTATGCTACAGCGACTAATCGGACGAAATGGCGAATATTTATTTGTATGAGGAAGAAAAAGGTTCGGGTGGAGGTCGAAAAAATTCTCTTAAAAACTGTTTATTGGAAAGCCAACGTTTCGACCCAGATTGCAAGTCTTCTTCGGGGCTAAATATACAAGATACAGACAAAATTATACATGGTAAATATTAAAAATATATATATATACATCAATGTGTATGAGTAATAAAAAATAAAGATGGATGGCCCTTCAATAAATACAAAAACAAAGGGAATTAACTATAGAGTATGACCCTTGTTAATGGTATGTCAAAAAAAAAATCGTCTACATATAGAAAAGGTCTATTAATAATATTCAAGATTTATTTGTCTGGTTTTATAATCAGCTATTCATACGTTGAGATGATGTAGTGTTTTCGGGGTTTTTTTTCAGGGATGGTAATAATTACTTTAATATCTTTAAGTTTTAGTTAATTATGTTTGTATCCTCACCAAACGCTCCTATAGCCTATACCGCTCCTCGGTGCAGCCTGTAGACGCACAAGGACGACCAGAATGAGGCCATATGGGTAATTCTACCCTCATTCATCAGGAGCACTCATGTCTGACCTCCAGTCATATCAATAGCTCCCAACTAGTCTCGTTGGCCAATTCTACTACCGATTATCAAAATCATCGAGTTGATTTAAGCAGTCCTCAAGGATTATCTCTTTAAATATTCAAAGCATAACGGAAATTGTCGAAAGCCATTTTCCAAATCCACACTGGAATGTTATTCGAGTGCGTCACAGCGTTTTCTGGTAACCAATAACTTATTGAGAAGTGCTCGTGAGGGAAAGGTGAAGGCTCAGATGCCAAGCTACCTGCGGAGAGCTCAGTGTTGTATCATTTTTATCCCAAGAGTATTAAATTTTATGTCATATTCTGGCGTAAAATTTTTTGATTGCGGGCATTTTCTGTAAACAATTTTCCAGAGAAAGAAGCGATATCCCAGAACCATTCGCCCACTGGATAATATAAAGCCCCCTGGCAATGTAGTTCCTGGATACCACAACAAAAGATGGTACGTAAGACAATGTTTAATCATAACTTTTTATATATACACAAAGTTCTTATCAATATATTCTTCACGACTGTTCCCACTCTATTATTTACATGTTTCAACCATTATTCTGTAAAATAAATCTAACCCTATCCAAAAGTAATCCCATCCAAATAGACTATCTGGTCATGACGTACAGTTAATAAACGGATGCTGGATTCATATGAAGAATCTATATCGATAATCAATAAAAATGAGCAAAAATTCAAAAAGAGGCTATTATAAATAGGATTAAATAGGAAAAAAATACCAAAAACAACGGTATTTATCATAGAACCGTCAGTATTGCCAAAAATAAACAACATGCTAGCCCATATTGCTCATTAACCTGTCCAACAAGGGAATATGTAACATATTTTCATATGTTAACCTAAAAACCACCCTAGAAAAAGCAACAAATTCAATTTACTGAACATACGTTACATGCTAATCCCAGAAACTGGAATACCGCCAATTTCCAGAGCTGTACTTGACCGAATTTGAAAGTTTTAAATTCAGTTGACGCAGAATTCGACACTCTACAACTTTTATCTGATGAGTTTTTTTCTTAGAGGACTCATTTCCAATCTACAAACTTATATATAGCACTAGTTCTCAGTTTTAGAGTGAAAAAAATTGAAAATACTTGATAAAAGAGGTTTTAGTACGTTACTTTTCGACCTTACCTCTTAACCAAATGATTACATTGTTGGTATCAATTAATAGTTTTAATTTAATATGTTCAATTGAATATAACGTTCATTAGGAATTACAGGCGAAAATGCAAATAGCTTCCTGATATTTTTGATCCAATATTTTTTGACAGCCGATTGTTCTGAGATCGTCTGTATTAGCATTTTTATTGATTGCATCTTTTTGTGCTATTTAAAAAAAATTAAAGCTTCTACACTACCTTTTGGATCCTACATTCTTGTTGTGTTACAGACTGGCTTAAAAATCATCATGATCTATACCATATATATCACCTATACTATTTCATCAAAAAGTGCTAAGAAATTTAATATTTCGCATAGCAAGATATATTTTAATTCTAGTTATGTCATATTTGAAAAAACTATTGCACATTAAATTTACAATATGTTATTATAAACATCCAACACATACAGACATAAACCACAACTATTACGTGGATAATATATTATGCCACTACATACTATACACCATGATACCGCATCATTACTTAAATTATAAGCTCTCGATAACTGTAACTAAATTAACTTACAATTTCATTAGGACAGAAGGGTGTGGACTTGTTCGTTTTGAGAACAATTAGCACTTGAATCAACACAAAACACTATCACGCATTACACAGAACACATCTATTACACAGAACACAGTCACACACTACACAGAACACAGCTATTATACAGAATACTGTCCCACACTACACAGAACACTGTCACTTGGTTCCCGATTCTAAAGAAACGAACTTAATCTAGTCGGTGCAAGAATATATCTTTTCGCGCCTCGTGATTTTGGCGGTAGACCAATGTTGCCACGACGTAAAAAAGTCTTCGTCGTAATGCTGTCAAAATTGTTATAGCATAACTACTTTTTTTCTAAACCCTTGCAAAATTATCTCATTACTAATATATTTAAAGCTATATTCAACAGTTAAATACGTTTTTCTTTCGAAGCCTAACAAAGATGCAATAAGGAACGGGGCCGCCCCCTCTTCCCCCATCTATGCTTCTGATAAAGAATAGATATATTATTGAAATGTAATGTACTATGAGATTATAATTTCATTTGCGATTCCTAAAGTCACAATAGCCATATCTATTTAAATCATACAAGAATAGTCATACCATCTGAATCAGATTTGAATTATGACCTGACTCAGGAAGAGGGTTGTATTGTAAATACTTACTTTTACTTCATACACATTTCAACAAGATTTGTCAGAGCTCTGTTTTCAGCAGAGCTATAAGCCTCTTGATCCAACCAATCCTCTTCCTGCAGACCCGGAGAGCCATCTACTCATGGACTCCATCCACCTGTTTTTGAGTAGTCCGCACCCTCTCCTCTTCGGTAAATCCCTATCGAGAACTCGGTTTGGCCATCATTTGACTGACATTCTTTTCACATGTCCGTAGAATATTAGGTTGTGTCCCCGATCCTTTCATTGTCCTGTTGAATCACTCCATTCCTGATTCTATCCAGTCAGGTGACACAGTAACACCTCCTCCAGATATCCATGTCTACTGCCTTTGAGTACAAAGAGGGGTTAATTTTTCACGTTTCTGAAGCATATAGCAGGTCCATTATTGCTTTGATAGTCAACAAAATAAAATGTAAAGTTATAAGAAGTTTATTTTATAACCTTTTATCTAATTTTTGTCCATAAGATAATATTTTTAAATAAATAGAAAATTATGTTACAAAAACTTCTTTACTTTATGGTTTTATAATACACTAATGTTTCTGGGATTTATAATTCTCAGAACATATTTCTATTCTCAGGAGCTACAAAATATTAGTGTCATACTATTGAAGTTGTTGTTTTCTAATTGAAATTTTCACAGTTTAGGAAATTTTGAAATTAAACTTATATTACTTTTCCAGATTGATACCAAGACTTTGTATTATTTTAACATTATTATTTCATTAAAAATTACAATTAATTTAGTTTTTTTAGTAGTAAAATGTTTTAACATAGAGAGTAAAAAGGTGATAAAGTGCAGGGAAAACAACAGTACAAGTTATTACGATACGAGCACAGGTTTATTGAATATAAACACTATATAAACATATATAGACAGAGACAAACACTACACACACCAATGATAATCCAGTCATAAACACAAACTAAGCTAACTGCCTGACACAATGGCTGATCTGGTCCATGGATGCCATGTGCACAGCCAACATAATCTCAACTGTCACCTTACAGTGATGTCTGTCTATAATACAATACTTTATTAACAATGCAGATAATATACAAAAGAGGAATTACTTCAACAAAATGTTCTGAGATTTTCTGTTTGAAATCTCAAATTTAAAATTATTTATACAAAATACTTCAGTGGTATCTTCTGGTTTAGACCGTTTCTCTAACTTTTTTTTTTGCCAAGTTTCGCCAGGCATGCTGATTACTTCTTCAGGGCAGAAAAGAGAATGAATTCTATTTTCACTCATTCTCTTTTCTGGCCTGAAGAAGTCAGCAGCATGTCTGGCGAAACATTGGCGAAAAAGTTAGTGACATGGTCTAAACCAGAAGATACCACTGAAGTATTTTGTATAAATAGTGGCCTTGGAAACCTAAAAGAGTATTTAAAATTATTTATTTGAAACAAGGAGGGAAAGGCATTGCTCTCACAAGAAACCTGTTTTCGGTTGGTGAAAATACCAGATGTCTGGACTTGTTGTTTTTTGCACCAACCTCGATTGATTCCTCCTAGCTTTAATCTTCAAAGGCTTAATTTAAATACTTTCTGACTTATTCAAACTCTCTTTGGTGTCGACTTAATATCATTCGCTTAAAAAATCCATAATTAGACAGCATTATTTTTAATTGTTTCTATAAGGCCCCAGATATAACATAATCAAGATTTTCAGTCAGAGATAAACTAAAAAACAGGACTTATTTTTTGATCAAAATAAACTTTTAAAAAAATTGGATTAATCAAGATAACTTGTTTTTTTTCTTGATTCTGAAACTTGGATGACGAATTGTTAATTATTTCATCTACTCGCTATGTATTCATCCCGCAACCCTATGTATTACTAATAGATAATAAAATATTCTACCTATTACTTAATTGTACCAATGATGTTTAATGGGCTTTTAAAATATCACAGAGCTCCTAAATAAAAAAAAACAGCTAAAGTAAACGAAACAGATAATGGAAACATTCAACTTCATGTTGTAGCATTATCAATCTAGGGAAAGGGATTAAAACAGAATATATAAAAATGTTTTATTTGGAACAATAAATACAAATAGCTGTACATACAAAATTATTTTCAGAACACACTTACAACTTCACTAGCAAATGAAGGAAGTGGTACCACAATATTATAAGTAAATAAATATAAATAAACAAACAGTATAAACACGTTAAAAAAGTCTTAATTTAAATTTCTTATACTTAATTGTAATTTTTATCATACAATCCAACTTATTTTTAATAAAGCTCACAAGAAATCAACATTTGTTCTTAACTAAACATACTTCATGGGATAAGAAAAGGATTTACACCCTCGATTATAACAGAACAAAAATAGATTACCCATTTTTTAGAAGTAATCGTCCTTCTTCCCTGGAGGTGATTATATTATAGATGTATATTATAATAATATAATATACACATACTATAATACATTTTAATCTCTTTTCTCTTTTATTTTCCCTTTATTTTGTTGATACAAATAAAGCAAAATACTTAGATTAGAAGGTTTCAATGAAAGATAAGAGAATTCTAATTCACAAAACCCAACATTAGTTATTACATGGTAACATTTTAATATCTTCATTTTATTTAACTGATTCTCTTAAAATAGTTCCTCTATTTATCTAGTTTCCATATTTATTAAAAAATAAATATAAATTTTTGATTTCATAATTGAATTACATGTGAGAACAAAATTAATTTTTTTTCCGATTAAGGTATTTCAAAAAGTGTTTTAAAAAAAACAGGAAATGCGTGAATGTTTAGCATAAGTCAAAATATAAAAGTTATTTTGTAAAGAAATGTATTAAATTAGTCTCTTCTACTTAAAATAAGAACAAAATATTTTATCTTTGAACATCTACAGATTTAGATTAATATGAGCAATAACGTTAATTTTTACTACTGCAATTGAATATAAATGTATTATTTTAATTATTTTTGTTTTTTATATACAGATAAAATTCAACACACTATGACACAGTTTGGGACCATACCTAGACACGTGTCATGTCCCAATCTACAGTACAGCGACCTGTGTACTAATAAGAGTTCTTTGTAATAACTCTAACAAGTTAGTATCAGACAATGGCACCCAAAAAGTAATGTACATTAAAAAAAATTGGATGAAGATAAAAATTATTTAGGACTAGTTTAAGTAATTGGCATGACCCCTTGGTAATAGAGAACGGCCCGTGCGGACAACTGCCACCTGGCTGCACGCATTTCAATCAACTGAAGCAGAGTTCTACGGATCTGCGCAGACGTCTCTTGCATCAGAAAGGCATCTCGAACACAAGCCATTAGCTGCTCCATCTGCTTAGGGCAATCTCCCTCCATGTCCCGCCCAGTTGTAGTAACCACAAAGAACAGAGATTCCACCTACATTTAATACAATGATGAAATTATAAGAATTTTGTTTTTAAAATAATTCTTCAGAATTCCATTCATGGGTTTGAATTCTGACTAATAAAATTTTTAATGATGCTCCAAAAGATTCAGGATCCAGCTCTCAACAGAATTGGGATATACGTCATCCTAAAAACATATAGGTTTGTACCTAGCCCAATAGCAGTTTTTACCTAACACTGTATTGTACATTTGATAGTAGGCTTAATTTGTTTGACAAATCTTGCCATTAATATTAGTCAACGAATGATATTATAATTGTTCCAGTTCATTTTAAAATGGTTTCAAGATAAGAGTAATCTGGGACAACTTTCAGTTCCTTACCATTACATGATATATATACTTCTAGTTTATTCCTGTCCTCCTATGCTTTTTGGACTTTGCTTTTTATTACATTGATTCCCTTATATAACAGACTAGAGTAGAATTCTGGGGAAATTCAAAATGAGGAATATACAATGAGGAAGCTTTGGCTAAGAGCAAATTCTGAATCACAAATACAAGATTGAAAACTTTCATTGCAACCTAAGTTTCGATAACAGAGAAGCAGATTGCAGATACTATAGTTTATGAGGAAATTCTGCCACCAATCCCTACCAAAATTCTTCCAAGATTGGTTTTCTACTTCTTGTCATCTCCATTGGAAATTTTTATTTTCTTTATAAAAACCTGCCAGTTCTGAGCTTTGATGTTTCAGCAGGATGTTTTAAATTCTTATTATCATAATCAATTCCACTATTAGATTAAAATGTTACACAGACGTAATTCTAAAAAATGTTTTGTGTAATCAGATATGTCTAAATTATAGGTCTTAGAAATGAGTTAATGGTCAAAAATATAAACAGAAAGTAAAAAAAAATCAATGATTCTTTTAAAATCAAGATCACTAAATATTACCTCTTTCCTGCTGGTAAACGTTGGTTGGCGGAGGAAGTCCGTACAAACTTCAATGAGGATAGCCAGAAGCATCAAAGAAGGAGATGAACCATCAACATCCAGCTCAGACCGATGTGGTTTCATCTTTATAATCAAACAATATCAAACCATTAATAAATTGTTTCAATCACTACAATAAATATTAAGATATTTAACAAAAAGAAGGCATAAGCTTTCAACAGATTATTTTTGTGAGGTCCTTATCAAGAATATTTTTACACTTCCCATTATAATTTGTTAAAAAACACACTTGAAAGAATTTGACTCTATTTATGAAGTATGAAGTAAGTACTGATAAAAATGATTTTTTAACTAATATTTATATATTTTATTTTATGTAAGTCCACTTGAAACAAATAGCCAGCTGTTAAATATAAGGTGTAACTAATCATGAATATAATTTTTAATGAGTTTACAAATAAATAAAAATAAACATATTTATAATAAAATTAAAGATCGCCTTATACTTAACCCATATCCAGTCAATATGAAACCGTAAATTAAAAGAAAAGTTACTTTAAGCTCAAAATTGAAGTTGTTGAAAACTATCTTGTAAATAGGGAATTCGAGTGAGATACAAAATAGAAATATTCACTACCCTCACTGAGATATAACATAATTTAAGAACCATCAAATATAAACAAATGCAATGAAAATGTTTAGGAATATTGGGAGCTAAAATAAGTGTAACAGTATATCAGAAAATAATCACCTTAGAGTCAAACTTTTTCAAAGTTTGGATCATATCAGGCACGGAATAGAGAAGCTCAGAGAGAGAAGTTTCCATTATAAAGAAAACAGTGTAGAAAAGACTATGAAATATGATAGAAGATGGAGTAACAGATGTACAAAAGAGGAAGGAATAATGGAAGGATGATGGTTTACTCACAGCAAGTCTTCAAAGAACCTAACACTACTGAAACTGAAGAGGAATAATTTTTGTTTGAGGTTTTTAGTAAAAGGTAGATATCAGCTTTAGATGTTTCAATTAAGCTTAGAGAATCAAATTAATGCCCAACTAGGTTTAGATGCGTGTTCTGTCAGCACACCTGGCAAAAAGTTAAAGTTGACGATCCAATAGAGAACAGTTACCTCGCAGTAGAGAGCGTGCAGGTAGGACATGAAGGAGAAATAAAATATGTCTCCAGCGGTCCCTCCTTTACATTTCTTCTCAACGGTATACTGCAATATATTGAGAAGGCTCTCTAGGAAGGTTCTTTGTTTCTCTCTCTGTAACAGAACAGGGAATGAATTATTTAAAGCGGTTAAGTATGAATTGGCTAACGAATGGTTAATGAAATACTCTAAATAACAAAATTCAATAAAATATATTGTTATTTATCTATTTATAAAACAATTTGCATGGGTTTTATTTAAATTATATATGGCTATTTGTAGCAGTTAATCTAGATATGTATCACAGAAAAAAAATATAGCTCCTCGTTTGCCTTCCGACTTAGACCAATATGAGTAGTTATCCTTGAATCCTAATGTACATTGGTGGGAAGGAGACCGTTTAGTCCAAAAAGCACTGGAAATGAATAATCTGAGAGGCAGTTTTTTCAAAGGTAACTTTAATTAATTTGAGGGTCAATCCATTTAAAATCACCCAATATAAGTATAATTTGTTGCTGAACATTTTTCATCATCATCATCATCCGTGGCGCTACAACTCCTGTAGAGTCAAGGCCTCCTGCAGCATGCATATATTTGGTTTTTGATTCATTGACCTCTAAACCTAATCTAACTGATGCTATCTGGAGTCTGTTAAAAGCATTTTCTAAATCTGTAGGGGTTCTTGCCACAATATCTATGTCATCGGCGAAGGCCAAAATCATAGATCTATTGAATCCAGTTCCCCCAATTTGTATTCCAGATTTCCGCACTGCACTTTCAAGAGCCAAATTGAAGAGAAGGCATGCAAGGCAATCACCCTGTCTCAGCCCTTTGTGAGTTTCGAAGCTTTCAGTCAGGTCACCTTGAACACGCACTGTGCATTGTACCTTCTTCATCGTAGCCCTAATCAGTTGTATCAGCTTCGGTGGTATTCCCATTTCCAGCAGCTCCTTATACAGCTCGTTCCTCTTTTTACTATCATAGGCCATTCGGAAGTCAATGAACAGGTGGTGTGTGTGGATATTATACTCCCTGCACCTCTCCAGAATGCTTCTAATGCAGAATATCTGATCCATGGTGGACTTTCCTCTCATGAAGCCCGTCTGGTACTTTCCTGTATTCTGCTCGGCCAAAGGAAGCAATTTTTTATAAAGTATTCGAGAGAACACCTTATATGCACATGGTAAGAGGGATATACCACGATAATTATGGCAATCAAGCACATCCCCCTTCTTGTAAATCGGGCATATAACTGCTTTGCGCCACTCACAAGGGATTTCCTCCATCCTCCAGATATCCATTATTATATTATAGAGGACTTTGACTAATTCTTCTCCTCCATACTTAAAAAGTTCAGGGGAGAGTCCATCTGGTCCTGGTGCTTTATTATTTTTGAGCTCTTCCACAGCTTCATAAACATCATCCACATCAGGAGGCTCCAATTCCCCTGGGGGCATCTCTATTTCCTCTCTTTCTATTCCACCCATGTCGTTAAGTAGGACATCGAAGTAAAGCCGCCACTGTTCCAGAACCTGTTTCCTATTTGTGGTGAGATTACCCTTGTTGTCTCTGCAGGCATTTATTCTAGGTTTGAATGTCTGTCGGCTGTTGTTCGGCTGAACATTTTTAATTTTCCTTATTCTTTTATCATGGTTTCCTTATGGGTAGACATTAACAACTGAAATTGAAAAAAATTTACAAGGAAACAAATTTTAAAAATTATATTTTTTAATTGGCAGCCATTTTTAAAACGGCGATTTGGCGAATTTGATAAAGAAACAGGGTCTTCGGAAAATTGTATTGGCAAGTCAGTTTTCAAGATATCAGAATAATTTAAAACCCAGCGTGTTCAGCATGAAATGATCTTCAAAACGACTATATTTTATTTTCTCTATCATGAAAGAAAGTCAGTCTAAAAGCTCGGAAAAAATGTAAAAATCGTTAATTTTTAAGACAATAAATTTTTAGGTAAGGAAAGAGGCTCAGTAATAATATTTTATTTTTATGTTGAGTACTCAAAATACTACCAGCAGCATAAGTTTTAGTCATGAGAATGAACTCCTTTTTTTTGCTATGGATTTTCAAAAATGACTAAAAACACATTGATGCCGATTTTCATCGCTCAATCTCTAAAAAGGGACTAAATGAAAATAAGTGAAAATTGTACATAACATTTTTTATACTAATAAGAATATCTCACAAAAAAATTATGACTGAGTCTCAACTAAATTTTTAGTAATACAGCTGTCAGTTTCAATAAAAACGCTACCTTTTTATTACACTCGTGCAATGCTAAATTAGCAACTATTGGCTTAAAATTATCTTAATTGACAAATTTAAATGATGCTTCAATCTATGAATTATTATTTTGAGTTTTAAAATAATTAACTTAGTCTATATTTAAATGCAATACTTGAGTTAAAAATGCCTATTTATTAAAAAATATGTAAGTATGTTTGTAACTTAAAACCCTTTGTCAAATGTCAACTGACACATCAGTTCTCATATTGCAATAAGTTTAAATACCGTCGGGACAACATCACTAGAATTAAATATATATATATATGTTCCTTCATCTGAAATTGAGCGAATGGAAATAACATTGAATGAGAGATTTGAATATTGTTTACCAGTGAAAGGTACAAGAGGCTATGACAGATATGTTTCCATATAACAATGTTAAAAGGTGTTATGTTACTTCCAAAGGCTTGAGCTTTGATGATCATCAGACTTCAATATTATTTACAAATGTGTCATCTTTCACAAATAATGACTTAGTTGCCTGTATATAAGATGAGAAGTGGTTGCTTGGTGGTGGCTTGGAAAAGTTGAAGACAAAAGGGAAGATAACAATGATGTTTTGGTGCATTTCTTTCATCCTTCTGGACAAAAAACTGGCTTTCAATTGTCAAAAAATGATACTGCTTGGGTACCTGCAAACAAAATAAAGTGACTCTATTGGCACTCACAACGGTGTCTGGAAGAACACATAAGATAGCTGATAATCTGTGCAATGAAATCATGTTTGTTAACTCCTTACTCAAAATTACAGCTGGCAAGTAGTTACAAGTTAAGTTTACCACAAAAAAATATAGAGAAAAGCATTTCTGTGTGTATACTTTAAGCCAGTGTAGTACATGAAGCATAAGAGTAAGTTAAGAACAAGAATTTTACCTGCGCGCAGTAAAATTTTACTGCAGCTGTGGTACTATTATTACTGTCCATTCTTATTAAAAAGAAGAAGTAATTAAAAGTGTATTGTTAATTTATTGATTGAAGCATCATGTAGTATCATGAGTACTCAACACAGAAATAAAATATTAGTGAGTCTCTTTTCTTACCTAAAAATTTAATGTCTTAAAAATTAACGATTTTTACATTTTTTCCGAGCTTTTAGAGAAAGAGTTTGACTGACTTTCTTTCATGATAGGGAAAATAAAATATAGTCGTTTTAAAGATCATTTCATGCTGAACACGCTTGTTTTTAAATTATTCTGATATCTTGAAAACTGACTTACCAATACAATTTTCCGAAAACCCTGTTTCTTTATCAAATTCGCCAAATCGCCGTTTTAAAAATGGCTGCCAATTAAAAAATATGCCATGTAAATTTTTTTCAATTGGACTTTTGTTTATGTCTACCCATAAGGAAACCATGATAAAAGAATCAGGAAAATTATAAATGTTGAGCAACAGTGACAGGGTGATTTGAAATGGACTGACCCTTGATCAGATCATCCAGTTACTTATTTGTATTATTAAAATTATTGTTATTTTAAATAAAATTTGACGAAAAATAAAATGATTTTTTCCATGAACGTCAATAAGGGGGCCCTAATCATTTCTCTGAAACAGCAAAAAAATGAACTTAGACTTCAATAGGTATTTGTTTACTAGGAACTGTAAACCTAATTAGGTAATTCTTGCCTATTGATTGGGTTCGTATTTATTTTTTAGTGAATTTCGATTATCCAAATTTTTTATTATCTTACCACCCTGACAACATTAGTTCAGATAATTGACGTTCCACTGTATATAATATTGAGAAGAATAGGCAGCTCATCCTCACCTTAACCCATACAAATAATCATTGAATAATTTTATCAACTGTATTCTTCTCTATAAACATTTAATTATTTACCTTTTATTGCTACAACACTTTGATGCAGTACACAGACAGGGTCTCGGTACAGATCTACGGCATACAACTATAGTATCCATCAAAATTCATTATTTTTTATAGTGAAATAATTAATATATAACTAAGTAAAATCTAAGGAAGAAAATAGTTGGGGGTGCAGTCAAATAAAACACTAAATAAGTGGATACTTATTTAATTAAGTGCCGACGTTTCGACCCACTTTCTGGGTCATCTTCAGGGCTATAGGACGCTGTAGCACGAGTAGACGCGGTCTAACGTCGGCACTTAATTAAATAAGTATCCACTTATTTAGTGTTTTATTTGACTGCACCCCCAACTATTTTCTTCCTTACATCATCCAGTCAGAGTTAGACAGCGTCTACTCGTGCTACAGCGTCCTATAGCCCTGAAGATGACCCACAAAGTGGGTCGAAACGTCGGCACTTAATTAAATAAGTATCCACTTATTTAGTGTTTTATTTGACTGCACCCCCAACTATTTTCTTCCTTACATCATCCAGTCAACCATTCCTCGCTTCTCATAAGTAAAATCTAATTTTATTCAATTAAAACATATTCTTTGAGTTCAATAAAATTCTTTTAATCAACATTTTTTTTAAAAAATATATTATTAAAACCTCGAGTTCTGAATGAAAATGAACAATTAGATAGCTTTTTGTAGCTACTAGCCAGTCTTGAACTCTTTTGCAATCACTCAGCGTGAAAGCCAGATTTTATTGCATACAGAGTACCAGATAATTAAGTCATTCAAACAATACCTAGTGAAATGGAAAATTTTTACTTTTGCTAGTGAGAATACAGTACACCAAAATTGCTGCCAAGTAAACTTAACTGAGGGATTTTAATGACAAAGCTTTATTTATTACATGTCATTTTTATTAAATAAGGATTTATAAATTAAGCTGGATGTTGAGTAATCCTCTGCTCCTGGTACCATTCATAGTTCCAAGCAGAGCACTCTTTTGAATTCTTGAGTCCTTTTGTTCAACATGATCAAACCATCCAATTCTTCTCGCTCGTATAAAGGAGAGGATTAATTGTTCTTGCATTTACTCCATTGAACATAACATCTTCAAATTTAATAAATAAACCTCATTTAAATACGGTAAATGATAAAATTATTAATGGAGGAGATGCGATCCGCTTTTATAATGATAGTTTCTACTATTACTAAAATTCTACAACCATACCTCAATAATATAAAATGACAACCAGGCTAAGGAATCAGCCCATGATCTATTCTCTTGTGCCTTAGCAGATATCAACTTGGCGAGCTCGAGGAGCGCTGATGATGGCATCTTCTCTGGACCTGTGAGATCAAAAGCTAAATTTTTATTTATGAACTTTATTCATTAAACTTGAAAGCTGAAGAAGTTATAAAACAAGGGATTACTAATTACCAGCACATCTTTAGATACTTACAGTGATAAACATTCTCAACAAGAGAAGATTTCTTTCCAAAAATAGAAAGATCGATCGGTTTCGGAACAGCGGATGTGGTCGATTTAGAACGTTGAAGCTGATTTGGCTTCTGATGGTTAGAGCTGGAAGGAGTGGAGGGATTTTCCTGTCTGTGAGTAGAGTTATTGTTCGTTTTATGCTGAAATAAATTACATATTAGTTGTTCACCTATTATTCACTTGTGTAATGCATAATTTATAAAACATGATAAGGTAATACAGGGATATACCCTGACAACTCTATTATTATAACACCTCTATGTATCTACTATGGTCTTAAAAAAGATTATTCAAAACTCCAGGCCAATAGCACTATTTACATAGAAGCTTGTACAATAAACAGAGAAGTTAATACTAAGATGTTACTGTGAATCAGGTAAAGAATGACACCCACCCCAAAGTAATCAAGTTTTTGAAGGATCCTAACAAATTACACCTGAAACAAAACATCAGTTTTTCGACATGCAATCAAGGGAAGCAGAAAAAGAATAGCCAATATTATGTGAAAACTTTTATTCAATCTTACATAATTTTTAAATTTATAAAAGAAAGTCATACAAAAAGAGCATGTTTCTTATAAGATGTACATTTTTTTTTCCATCATTACACTTAATAACGTAAATCCAACTTTTATATAGAACATAAAGCTGAATAATGGCGAACAAACTTGAAGTCGGAATCAATGATCTGAAAATGGAAGTTAATAAAATATAGGGAAGGTAAAAAGAGACTACAGCCACGAGAGCATTAGGGAAGACTTGGATATCACCTCGGTTAAGAAAATTTTAAAGACTCGACATATGGAACGGCAAATATGGAACTATGGAATTTATACTAACAACAGCGGACTCCGAGGTCTCCCAAAGAAGTATTACCATAAGCACAATCATGAAAAGCTGGGAGAAATTTTCAACTGATCAGGAACCTAGTAAAGAATAAAGAAGAGTGGCTTCCCTATACTGAAAGGCACTATGACATTAAAATGTAACACAAAATAAAAAATTCGTCACATTTTTTAGTTTTAAAATTATAAAATTTATTAATTACCTGGTGAAACTGGTGATGGGTAGTCTTGGACAGGCCGAGGGGAAACCCAACAGACCTCTGAGATCTACTTATCCTGTTCTCATTGTTCACCGCCACAAGAACATTACCAGTTGATCTACAGCAAGAAAAACAAAGATCATTCAGTTAGACCTTACCTTAATTATAACCGTAATTATATTAATACCTATAAATAAAAAAGCTAAAAGATAACAACAATTTTCTTCATTGTGTACTTGAATTTATTGGTACTGTCAGAAATATAGTGTATGCATGTTAAGCTCCGGTAATAGTTCAACAATTACTGTTAAGTGAATACTAAACAAATTGTAAGACTGATAGATTAACCTTTTTCACACACTCTCTTTACAAAGCAAATTTCTTCTTTAAAAACCAAGCTTCAATAGATCTGATATCTAAAAACTATGAGTTGGACGAATATAATCTAACTAAATACTTCAGAACAAAACTTGACATGGCACACAACCATTGGCATGAAAATTCCTAACTCTTGTGTTTGGAAGTAGAATGGGTGTTTAAGAAAACAGCATCTGAAATGGACATTGTGCAAGATTCAGTCATGAATCTCATTACAGGTGCAACCTATAATGTCAATACTCCTACCATCAAAACTCCGATAAATATTAGGTCCTACAATGATAAGTGTAGTTGTAATTTAACGAAATAAAATGATAAGGTAAGGTATTTGAGCATACCCATACCAGTTAAAGAATTTACTTAATATACACGATAAAATTGTACCATGGTAAAAGATACGATTAGAATAAAGTATTTTACTTAATCCCAAGCAATGGCAGTTATTATAATAATGTCAGATGTAAAGATGTTTAAAACTAATTAGCTAATATTTAATAAGGCAGGGGGTTCCTAAGGTACATAAATATTAGGCTTCTCAAGGACTATTTCTGGATGAACAGGAAGCAGTATTTATTGATTTCTTAAAATGACAAATAAGACAAAGCTGGTTTCTATAAATAAAAGGGATAAAATAACATTATTCAGTATTTTTCAACCAGAAGCAACATTAAAACTGTGGGATACAATGACTCAGGAGTCTGGATTTTTCTATAACAAAATGTCTTAACATTCTATATTAAGTAATAAAATAGGGTTTATATGACAACTTACAAATTCTAAGTTGTACAAAGTTTAAAAAAACTGACCAGGACTTACTTGCTGGACTGCAGGGGGAGGCTTGAGCCGAGTGGTGCAAATTCCTTTGCATGGACATTCAATGCCCGTGCGAACCTTGAAGGGTCTTGCGGGTCTCTCTGGCCTACGGAGAGCAAATGTAAAGCTGATTATTATTGTTGTTAAAAACAAATTTGAGAGAAAATAAAATAGAATATAACACAGTAGGTTTAGTAATAAGATGAGAATTAAATAATGCAAAATGCAGTAGTTTCAAATTATATTCATGTGGTTTATAATTACTCAAATGGAGGATTTTGACACAGTTAAATACAGAAACATTTTTATTATAAGGTACACAACAAAGTTAAAAAATTCAAATAAGTAGAAATCAAATTAAATTAACCATCTTCCAAACAAACTTAATTCCACTCCAAGTTCTGAAATGAATACCTTTTGGGTGGCCCATTATCATCCGATGTAAAAAAAAATATAAAAGCTTACTAATATTTCATTTCTTGTTTCAATACGTTTTTAATACAATTAATCTAATGGGAAATAACAATACATAAAGGATACCGATTTGTAGAAAATGAAAAATACAGTTGAACAGCTGGCGAACAGAAGCGGATTAGTCCACTATTTTTTTCTCTCGAATTATGATGCCTTAGACCTCGTTACGTAGATCCCTGTTAATATTTTTAATGAAAAACGTCTCTAAGTAGGGAAAAAATAGCTTTGAAAAGTGCATTTTCAAACAAAATCGGTTTAGTCCGAGTTTATACCAAACACTTCAGAAAATAATAAACATTTAAAGTATGCACGAAATTATTATTATAACCTACAATTTTGTTTAAATCAAAATTAGATGAATGTTCCTTTATGACGAATGTTTGTCTTGTTTTAGGTACGCTGACAAGGATCCACTTTGTTCACGCCATTAGGCGTTCTTTGTAAAATAAATTAATTTAATTGAAACAGAGTCGAAATCACGAATTACTCTCTATCTAGTGGATATTAGTGGCAACTAAATCTTGACTAGAGATAAGATCGCGGTCTATTTTCCCCCACCTTTCTCTAGGGACTTGATGCTTAGGCCGCCGGACGAGACAGTCGCATTATTAGCATATATGTACAAGGTTTTTACCTTCCAAAATTTGCTCAAGGCAGTTGCCTTCCAATTTTTTTATTTTCATGGTTTTCAATTAAAAATACTTTTACATGCCCTTTTACTTGCAAATGAGTATAAGATCAGCCGGAAGAATTCTCAACCGATCGGCTTACCGCTCGATAATCGCCGCCCAACTTTCTCTGGACAGACAAATGCATTTGGAGGCCCGGGGAAGGTTTGCCTGCACGACTGCATGATCTACTGCCATGGTAAGTCAACTTTATTTAATTGGTTTAGATTTCTTCTGACTATTATTTTTTCTTCTCTCTTCAATTGAGAACCTTGTTCAAATTCCTTTATATACCGTCCTACCCGGAGCGTAATTGTTATTCAGACGAGGTTCCACTTCGTTTCGAATTACAAAGTTGATCTACGAGCTTTGACCCAACACACTTGTTTTAGATTTTCAATCGCCGTGTGACCAAATCCAGCGTTTTTAAATGCAGAACTCTTAACGCTAAACGAAATAATAAATAACCGCAGATATTTGTATGAAATGTGGGTAAAATTTATTCCTATTTATCACGCTTTATTGCACCATATCCTGTGAAAAGAAAGAGGGAAAGACAAAACTCAACCACGCCACGACCCAATAAATTTTCTGTTACTTACTACCTACTTCGTGATTCTAAACATGCTGTACCTGTGTGTAAGAAGTTTTTTTTATCGGCACTTGGATTAGGATTAGGAAGGTTAGGACAAAATCGGATTCGTCCAATGCTAACAAAACCGGAATTGTCACATGTTTACAGTCACAACCGGATAAGTCCATCTATTTCGAACAAAACCAGACTAGTCCATATAAAAGCAAATTAAAACCAACTATCTATAATAACGTAATGTTGTCTTATCAATCTCCTCCATATATTAATATTAGTTTTTTAGCTATCCTGTAAAATTCAATTTCGTGGACTAATCCGGTTCTGTTCGCCAGTTCGTCGCTTGGGATACTAAAATAAACTGGAGAGAAGTCACAACTTTTTCACAATTCTTACTACTACCCCCACCTTATTACAATATTTATATATTTTCTTGTATTTTTCAATAATTAAATTATTACATTTTTCCTTTATATTTAATTTTCACCTGTTAGGCCGCTGTAGTTGAAAATACATCTAGTATTTTTAAATTGCATTAAAGTGTTGAGACATGAGCAATCACGTCTTGCATTCAACTTGGCCTTTGAATATTTGACCTCTCTTTAATAAACGGTCGCAACATAAACAACACTGTTTAAGCTGTCGGACCCTACATCCATCAGCACTTTGCATTGAGGACAACTAGAGGAAGCTGAATGCAAGTGGATGACATATTATAAACTTCGGCAAGATAAAATAATTGTTCGTTTTTTTTTATTTCGGGAAAAATGTTTAAGAATCGAACTTATATTATTTCTTTATCAATAACAGTGAGCAAAAACTCAAACAGAGGGATAAATAATAAATAAAATGCAATGGAAAATCCTAAAAACAAAACCTAAAGTCTCCAACATACTGGAACAAAAACAATCAGTCAACGTTTCCTCTATCGCAACATCAAGACACACATCAGAAGAAAATCAGATCAAAGAAGACAAATTTCAGCACACAAAACAATCCAAACAGACTCATCAATTAGAGGCAGCTACCTTACTCCAAGACGCGCCACAAACGACTCATGTCCTGTTTCCTGTATGTGTCCTGATGTTGCCAGAATAGGTAAACATTTACTGTTTTTTTTCCAGTATTTTGGAGACTTAAAGTTTTATTTTTAGGATTCGCTATTGCATCCCTGTACCTTAGATCTAACACCTCCAAGTCTGTAATGGTGCAGCAAGCTGTGTCTGCTAAGTTAACTGAGAGGATTCTTCTTTAGATGGTTCGAAGAAATTCCTAGTGTTCATTAAAATGCTGAATGACGATCATAATTATAAATTTTAAGAATCGAAAGATAATTCCACCAAAATCAGTTTTTAACTAAATAATATAGTACAACCAGGGAAAATCATTATTTTTTTTTAACTTCAGTATCTATTGAGATTCCGAAATATTAAGATTGCCTAACTAGGCCGTAAAACATATAACATTATGGATCAGTAGAATAAAAACAAATTAGTAGAAATCTCAAGGTCATAGGATGCTAATAACCTCGAATGTAAATTAATCAAAAACAGCCTAAACTCCGCTCATGGAATTTCAGAACACACCACAACATAGTAGACAGTATACGTCTGAATCTGAAAAATCGGTCAGTAGCCAAGAAAGGTATATTGTATTTTTATTTTGAAGAGAAAAGATTTGCTCCGGCCGGGATTAGAACCCGTGGCAGCGCTCTTACCAATTGAGCTACCAGGGGTCGCCTCACAGTCAGGACAAATCCGTTCTCTTCACCGATCCCATATCCCCGTGTTCTCGCAATTGTGGGATGTATACACGAGGAAGGATGTATTGGTAACAGCGCTGCCACGGACAGGCGGACGACCCGGGTTCGAATCGCGGGCAGGGGCAAATCTTTTCTCTTCAAAATAAAAATATTTAAAAATTAAAACAATTAATAAAAATTATAAATAATATAATGATGTAAGTCAACAAGATCCTAATTAATGTAATGTTCAATGAACATTCTTCCTCGTCGCATACATCTTATACATCGCAAAATTGCGAGAACACGGGGATATGGGATCGGTGAAGAGAACGGACTTGTCCTGACTGTGAGGCGACCCCTAGTAGCTCAATTGGTAAGAGCTGCCAACGAGAGGCAACAATTAATAAAAAATTATAAGAAGATATATTGTAGTTTGTGAACCCTTTCGAACTTCATACAATCCCAACAAACACTGTATTTAGAATGGTATAAAGTTTTTTAAATCCTAGGATCCAACTAAGCAAATTATGACTACTCAAACATATTCTCTTCCTAGCGTGAAGAATTAGAAGGAAACTCCAAAATTGAAAAGACTATCAGTCTGGTATCATATTTCAAATTATCAGTATGCTCTTGATTTCAGATATAATTAGTTATATAAAACTATACTGATGAAAGAAAGTAGAAGTGGTAGCCCAGCGCCAAATCTCTTTGGCAGGGCCATATGCTGCGAGGCGTTGGTACGCTATTTTTACTGAACACAAACCAGTGACTTACAGATTTAGTCCCCCCCCTCCTTTCTTTACAGATTGGCTCCCTAAGTTTATTCATCTTCATTGAATCCCCAGACTGATGAATGGCTCACGGAATAGATCTTTTTTTCCAATAAATTTACTTAAAACTTTAATAATAAGTGTGGTCTCAAATGCGTTCGGGAACTTTGTTATGCATGGTTATAAATTAAAATTCAGGCATTAAACATTTCAGTATGTTCAACTTTTTCAACGGTTTGGCTTTCCTTTACTCCAAATTGAGTTTAATGATTGAAAAATTGTGTGTGAATTGAATTAGTGCCACTTAGTGGTAAGTTTCGAATTTTGGAGTCTCGAATTTTTCGATTTTTTTAGCATTGAATATTATTAGTTCACCACGTGTGATATCAAAGAGATGGAACAGATGGATCAAAGTGCTCAAATAGTATATTACATATTTATATGTTATATAGATATTGTAGTAATAAATTAACGGTTTTGTACTCGTACTATAGACAGAACTATATTTCTTCTACATCTTAATCATATTCAACGTGCGAGGTTCCAGTTTTGTAGAGCCATATACTCGTATGACTGAGCCTTCTTTTCCTCCATTCAATCCATCTTCTACCAAAGGCTTCTCTCTCCACCTTTGAAGTAAGGAGAAAATAAAATACTCTATGAAGTTCAAAACAATAGTACGTGATTTTGAGTAGGTGCCAGTGAAATCTCTTATGGATATCTAAACATTTGTCTCTTATTCCATACATTCGATGGTTTCAATTGTTTATACGAGTGAAAATACGACTTTAGAGATGGAGTTTGGCTGTTCAGGTTTCTCCCTCAATCTATCCTCGTTCATAGCGACTGTGAACCTGGTATTTTCTTCATTACATTATTTTAATAAACATCTTCAAAAACTCTTGTATTAATTACTTTAATCTCATAATAAACTACTAAAAGGGTTAGGCTTCTAACTTAGTGTTAGTAACCACAAAAGAAATCCTCGCTCACAGGTTATTAAAAGCTCACAACGACCCGAGTAAATAATTTAACTTTTCTGTTTTTACTCCGCATCATTAAAACCATATTAGACTTGAGTGCTTTCGTGCCCATATTTATGTACTCTCATTTTAGTAGATAATCGTTAATAGAGATTTCAGTATATATTTAAAAATTACTAAATAACAACTCTAAGTAGCAATTCTAAGTAGCAAGGATAATTTATTGGATATCAAATTATTACAAACAAAAACAATCGTCGGTCTACCAGGTGGATAATATCAAACATTTAACAACATACCTTGTTGAAACCAGCACGGAACCAACACGGCAGACATGAAAGAAGAACTGGTGTATATTACAGAAGAAGCTCTATACTACTTCGTGGTAACTTTTATTTTCATAATTAGACACTGATATTCAATTGCATCCGCGAAAAAAATTAAACTGCTTCAACGAATTTAGGCTCGTAAAAGGCTTCGGAAGTAAAATATCGAAGTTCAATTATCTTGAAGTATCCAATTTACAGCCCGTTTATGTTATATTAACCTGTGATGTACGAGTGTTATTAACATACATACTAATGAGTAGAAAGTGAGTCAGGTTATCATTGGGAGTATACCAAATCGATTATCGATATCGATTAAAACAGCAGTAATTAATAATTATTTGTTAGTTGTCTTTATAAATTAATTTGTTCAATTTTAAAATAACCTATTTCTGATCAAAATATGGTTATTTCTCAAGCCACACTTCCATTACTCCCCATCAGGCGGTGATGTTGGCGGGAGACAGATTGTAATATCCCCCACTTAAAAAGATACAATTTTCATGCTCACAGATACACGGTCAGTAGTAAGCTATTTTATTGTAATAAATAAACAATTAATGAAAAAATTAACCTGTGACCACAGATAACGTCATTTCTCATTATTAAATCCCTCACCTTAAAAAAAGTTTATGCTTCGGTAAAGCAAGGACTTGATCCATGTGACCACATGTAAATAATGTGGGAACGGGGAACCTCAGTGGTATAGCCCTGAGTTGCTGTACCGAAGGTCCGGGATTCAAATCCGGCTAAGGCAGATAAATTATATAATCCGTTAACAGGCGGAGATAGACCCTGTGTATCCTCAGACACTTCTGGATCGTCTCCCAGCTTCTGTGGTGGGGAAAAACTTGGCGGTTGAGCATGATCTCTAACAAATTACCTCTCTGGACAACATTTGTCTTAGAAACAATGCAGTCTACTACCATGTACTGAACCTGAGCCCTTTCATGAATTGTAGTAGTAAAGGAGAGAATAAATAGTGTACACATTATATATTTCTTTCCTCTTTTACTTTTTAGTTTTAACAGACCACATTTTTCATGTTCGTAAGTTTAATGGATAAAAATTTTCTAATATTCTTATAACTTTTTAAGACTTAAAATGGGACATATCCCGATGATATATTGTTCTATGAGATATTTGAATATAAGTACAACAATGATGGAATCCTCTTTGAAACTAATTCTAGGACGTTGGGCCCGCCCATCCTGCTGCCGCTTCACTGACCCCGTCAATTAACAGTTCCGGAATTCGCTGGCACATTCTACCTCTCTTGTTTAGTTAGTTTTTTGGAAGGATACACACGAGAGTGATTAGTAAAGTAAACAAAAAATATTATAATATGTTTTATTAAATAGGAAAATTGGAACAATTCGATGCCATGTTAAGGAATAATGTTTGACGACTACAAAAAAAAATTTTTTTAATTAAATAAAATTACCTTTGAATCAATGGATGAATTAAAATATATTTTTCTTATTACTTTCGACTTAAGGTTTAGTTTTAAAAAGAGTCGGTATTGACTTATACGAAGAAATACTTTTTTATTTGATTGGAAAATAGTTGACTGGATAATTCAAATGATGGATTGAATTGGTCAGGGGGTGCAGTCAATGATAACACTAGAACACGGGGTGCAGTTAATGATAACACTAGAATAGGTTCATTTTCAACAGTTTTTCCCCTCCACAATATGGAGTGTAGGTCATCATCAAAACAATATTGTCAAAAAGTACACTTGTAATTTGAAATGTTGGTTTAAACTCATATTGATAATTATTGGAGATCATAAAAATATATTTAAAAAACAATAAAATGTCTAAATAGGTTTAATTAAAACCTGTGGATCTCTAAAGCCAAAAAAAATATATATCATTTTTACTTAAATCAAATTATCTTTATTTTTATTTAAACTATCTTAACAACACAATCGTAAAAACAGGAAATGAGGATAATAGTTAGGAATATTATTTCCATGAACGACAGTTTTGTTATCATTGTCACTTTGGTTTAATGACATTTTGTTTCTTCTTAAATTCAGCAAGATTGCTTTTATTTTCTTATTTACCTACGCGTCTGCCAATAAAAATATCTGTGTAAAATGGAAAAAATAATATTGCATTCATAGATTCTCCCAAAAATCAGCAGGCCTAGAAGAGGATGACCTACTTTGGCAGATGAATGAGCCGGATGGTAAACATTCGTGTAGAACTGGTTTCGATGTTCTTCGTTTCATAAGGGGGGGGGGGAAATACACATACGCTTTGAAAATTAAAATTTCAGTATTATTGTTTCACTTTTTTTTTTTCAATTTACGATTAGAATATACATGGAATATAAAGCGTTCTTTTCATTTTTAGAACCATAGAAATCAGAATGAAATAAATTACAATATTCGACGGTTTTCCATACTTCACATATTTTTCACTGCATTTCACATTTTGAGGCTTTCCTCATTCAAGAAATATATTTATCGGCTATTATTATTACTACCAATTTTTTATTCTTTATGTGGACCTTGACCTCAAAGCACCAAAATCAAATACAAGCTATTGAAATGCGGTACCTGCGAAAAGAAGCGAGGAAAACTCGGAGATATAAAGATATATTAGATAAGAACGGGCTAATCTCGATATTAAACCAGCTGAGACTATCCTGGAGGAACAAAAACTAAGGTGGTTCGAACATCTACTTATGATGGAACCAGGGAGAATCGCCAGGAAGACTTACGAGACCCGCAAGGAAGGGAAAACCCCCAGAGGAAGGCCTCGCATATCCTGGGAACACGAAGAAGAAGGCGAGAGCTGGTTTGGGAAAGAGATACTCGGTCCAGGGTCTATAAGAAGGATCCTCACACTGCACAGCTGTAGAAGAGGGAAAAGTTATGATGATGATGACCTTAGCAATAAAACAATAACTAATGAAAAACAAATCAATTGGATCGAAATTATTTGTGATGATAATTTATTTGGTATAGTAAATCATTAATCTAGTGAGTGTCATTATTTATTTAATTATCTATAATGACAAGTGATCGATTCCATAAAGTGCCTTCACATGAAATCCCCCCCCGCAAGAATTTCTGCATACACTACTTTGGGAACCTTTAACTGATATATACTTTTGACCATATGTATGAGTCACAACCGTTCGACGTAATACAATACATAAATATGAAAATGAACACTGATACCAGGTAAGGTGTTGAAAGGATTCAGCGGTCTTGTATTTTAGTATTGTATTACTGTGTATGGTTTCTCCGCGGTATGGATGTTTTAACTATTTTTAGGTAAATTAAATAACGGATATTTAACACATCTAGTTTATACATTAGCACATACAAGTTTAGTTTTTATATTATAGTTGAACATTCACTTATTATAGTTATGTGTAAGGCTTTTCTTTGTAGTGATCTAGCTATTAACTATGTTCAGCCAAATTAACTAACGGAAAGTGAATTCCTGTCCATATTACACCTCTTCTGCATACCTTTCACTCTAGGTATTTTACATACTTGTATTTTTTATATTATCTTGTAGTTTCTTATTTGAGAAAAAAAAACATACGATAATACGATCTGCGGCTTATATCCCTAACGCTATTAAAGGAAATAGAAAGTGTTGGTTTAGACCAATCTATTTTTCCATCGCCTCCTGTATTGTTTTCGAGGAGTGAATACCGAATCTATTATGGGATTCACATGTGGTTGATCGATCCATGGCCAATACTGTTCTGTTCCCAGGAACTTTCATATATATATATATATATATATATATATATAGGGAGCGGAGTGGCTCAGTGGCTGAGCACTGAGTTGCCATGCCGGAAATCCTGGTTCAAATCCCGCTGCGGGGAGTTACTTTTATTTAGTCTGTTTGCAGCCGGAGATTGATTATATAGGATCTAGGACACTCCTGGGGCTAACCCAGCCTCTATAAAATATTATAAAAATAGGGTACCCATAATATGGGGGGAAAACCTGGCGGTTGAGCGTGACCTAGGACAAGTCACCTCCTTGCAGAACCGTTGTCCATGAAACAGTACAGTCTCAACCATGTACTGAACCCCCAGACTCGTCCACGGGTCGTAGTGGTACAGGTTTATATATATATATAGGTATCTACTTTTATTGAAGATGTTTAATAACGACGACAGTTTCAGAAATAACCTCTTTCCAGAAAATACATAGATATGCTTAGAATATTTATTGTATTTTCAGATTTATCTTAAACAATTCTATTTCTAAAACGCGGGGTAAATATCCTTTAATTACAATCATTAAATAAAAATTTAAATTCCAAGATTCTGGAAATTATCAGTCGTAAGGATCATAAATATATACCTAAAAAAAAAACATACTGTCCTATCTCACGTTTACCATGTATGGGTAAAATCCTGGATTAACTCATTCTGAAACGATTGTACTCCATCCTGGATACAAACCACATTATAACAGATCACCAGTTTGGATTCAAGAACATTACACTCCACTATTCAGCAATGCAATCGTGTGGTGGACATTGTTTCCTGTGGAATATATTGTTCGGCGGTCTTTTAAGCGAGTATGGCATCCGGAATCGCTTTACAAACTCCGTAAATTCGTACTCCTACCTACTTCCTACTACAAAAATCCAAGTCAAACCACCTTTACTCTTCATCGTAAACCAATGACTTCCTGTCCTCCAGTATCCATTGACGATATCCCACTGACTCCTTTAGAACAAATCCGATACTAAAGACTACATATTAACAAACGTTTAAGATGGAATCCTCACTAGACTAAAAAGGCATGAACTGCTCGCCGTTTCAGTCTACTGCAACACTTACTAGACAAACGCTTGAAGCCCTCAACTAGTTACAAAAGACTCATAAACACTACTATTAAAAGACCTATTTGGACTTATGGAGTAGAGTTTTGGAATTCCACTAAGCCATCTAATTCCTCACGTATCCAGTTCTTACAATCCAAAATCCTCAATACTCCTTACTTTATAGAAATAAAGTCGTCCATAATGAGCTTAATGTCCCATTTGTTGCTAATTTGGTCCAAACCAGATATCATTCCTTCATGACATACTTTATTCCCACTCAAACCCACTAGTTTCAAACCTGCTTACCTCTTCGATACCTTATAATTCTCCGATGCATCTGAAAAGAAGATGGCTTCATGACCTTTCAGTTGAATTTATTAGAGTACTAACACTGAATAGTTTCCCTCATTGCCTTTATCCATGCCATCATGTATGGTTCATTGTATTTACTTGTTGATATGATACAGTTGTAATTTTCAATAAATGAAGTTTTAAAATAGTTTCAAGATTAAATCCTTAAACTCCTCAATAGATGTCATAAGGTCTTTAATATTTCGCCGACAAAACATCCGCTCTTTGGTGGGCAGCCATTGATGACGTAGGGAGCGATTGTAATTCAATTCTCGTATGTCCCTTGAGTTCTTCTTCTCTGAATAGTAATATCTTCTCGAATTCTTTAATGGTACCCCCCTACTTTCTAATGAGAATAGTAAAAATTATCTTCATCTAATATATGAATAACCTCTTAGATGAGTAGGATTTTGAGTATTCCTTTTAATAGCTAGTAATGTGTACTTTCAAGTATACTTGATATAGCGCAACCATTTTGCAAGGTAGCAGACCTAGACATTTCAATCTCCAACAATTTATAATAAGACATTCAATAGATAAAAAATAGTATTTATTTCAAATGCAAAAAACAAAACAAAAACTGTACCACTAAGGTTCAAGGTTCACTGTATAGTATTTACAGTACTGTTTCCAAGTCAACGGTTGTGTATAAAAGTGATTTGGATCAGATCACCCTCAAACGCCAGTTTTTTCCACCAAATAAGGGCACCCAGTTTCTAGAGGATGGATGAATCCTAGGTCCGTCTACAGATCTCACAGTGTCCATCTATGGCTGTTATTGGATCAAATAATTTATCAGCCCCAGCTAGAGTTGAACTTGGGACAGCACAGCTACTCAGCACTCTACCCGATGAACTTCTCTCTCATTAAGCAAGCAAAAATCAATTATTTTCAGAGAAAATTCGACAATTAGGATACAATAAGAAATACAGAAGTATATTTTTAAGTACATGTAAATAGCTAATAATTAGTTATTATTATATATTAGTTTTTTAGTGGTCATATTTATATAGAAGTGATATCATTTTATATTATACCATTGCAGGAAGGTGTATGCCTCCTGTGCTACGCCATCACACTCTTCGGAGTCGGATATCTCTCCATGACAAGAAATATATGATAGTCGCAGCCCAGTAAAACCGTTTATTACATAAATATGTATCATTTAAATATATGATGTATTACTTTCCATCAGGTATGTAATATTTGTAAGTCATAAAATTATTTTAATTTTAGTCTACTTTGTCTAAATTTATCAGAAATCGACTTGATACCTTACTTCGCAGGAGGAACAAGTAAATCCTAAAAACAAATTCCTCTAGGATTATTTAAAAAAATGATTAAATCTATATTCAAAATGAGTTATCTTTTTTTATTTTATTATATTAATTTATTTTAAAAAAATAAATAAACCTTATACCACCACAACCCATGAACTTCTTGGGTTTATACCTCGTAGGGACTGTGCTGTCTCTTGTACAAGGGTTGTGGAGGGAGCTGATTTGTCCTAGATCACGCTCAACCACTAGGTCTTACCCCCAATTAAGGGTACCCACTTTTAGAGAGTTGGTGAGCCCCAGGAGAGTCTCCAGATCCCACATGGTCCTTCTCCGGCTGTTAACATATTAAATAAATAATCTGGCAACAGCCTGACTTGAACCCGGAACCTTTATATTATACTATAAGCACCGGGAACTCATTTATTTTTTTTAAATTAAATTATTTGAAAAAGATCTTTTCAGGAGAGCCTGAAGATGAGATACTTTTCGGCATATTCGGGAGTTACATTAAAACAAAAAGATCGCGATTTCCAAGATTATACTTTTTTTGGGAGCATCTGGCAGATAGGCATGCATTAATTCAAGTACTTGATCCACGGTACATCAAGCGTCTCTCTTCACATTCATACTAATATAAAGCTATGAATATGTTGATGGATACGTACTGGGCGGCCTGTAGATTTCTTGTGTTGGAAATTTGCTCTTATGTCCTTGCTGCTGATACCTCTTATTTGAAGCTGCTCTTTGCCCCTGCTGCAACGTAAACATAAATTAGAAATTTATATATGTAGGCTTATGAAAAGATATTTAAAAACATTTAATATTGATTAGGAAAACAAAATTAATAAAGTGGCCTCTATAAAGCGGGTACCCAAAACAGGGGGGGGGGCCTGGGGGTTGGGGGAGATCTAGGTCAAATCACCTCCCTGTACAACGATTGTCCAAGATGCAATACAGTCCTTACCTCGTACTGAAACAAAGACTCTTCATGAGTTGGAAAGATACAGTTTTTTTTAAACAAAATTAATTAACTCGAGTGACATTTTCGTCCTATATAAAATTTAATACCATGAGTTACAAAATCGTTAAATTTCATAATTATAATAAAAACATTCTCATTCTAGTTACAAACAAAATTGTCTAGTTTATAGACAATACAATTATTGTGTGATAATTAATATTGTCAAAGCCCGTGTGTGCCATAAGGCATGGAAGGGTGTTTAAATAAATAAATAAATAGTTGCCAACAAAAGAACAAAAAGTTAACAAAGAAAGAGAGACAAAAAAAGTGGCTCTATCTGGTAAAAACAAAATCTAAACAAGAAAAAAGACAAAGTTTATCGAAAATCAAAAAACGAGCAAGATCTGATTGTGTGGAAAAGCGATAGAAAAGGAGGTTACCTGTGCCCTAGTTATTCCTATCTCAATAAAAAGCGAAAAATAAATTAATATTGTGTATGCCGTTTCGAAGAAGTGCATGCAGGAATCTGCATAAGTATTATCAGGAGCAAGAAACAAAAAAAAAACTTGCAATCGCAACTAACCGCAGTATTAAATGGATCCGATCAGAGCCAAACCTTTCGATGCATGGCCGGCTAGCAGACTACCATCTGGCTGGATAATTGGACTAATAACCACCTAAATACAAAAACTTTAAACGGACAAAACTAATAAATATGTTTGAATAATCTCAACACTAACGATGAAAGTTTATGAAGAATATGTTTAAAAATAGTGAAGTATCTGAAAAATCTGAACCTGTCGACTGTTCTCACGCCACATAGAGACTATTCAGACAATAGGCATGACAACTCTACGCAGGATACCTCAGACATCACAGTTGAAAAGCTTTAGCATTTCTAACAACGATTTTAAACTCCATACTTCAGGTGAAAAAAATTCCCTCACTGTGGACATAGTCCAACATACTGAACAAGGACAGAGCAGAACGAAGATTTGCGCCCAAGGGGACAACTTTTATTTTGCCACCTCTTTTTTTATCCTTCTCCCTAATCGATATAAGTGAGAAGTTTGCAGCCCCGGTGAATAAGTGCTAAAATGATCTTTGTTCAAAATGAGTTAATTGTACCGAATTATTTTTTTGTGGTATGTTTATTTAACGCCACTTTATGCTATATGGCTAACCTGACGATGCTACATTGGGAGCTCTAAAATTTATACTTATCCAGGTTTAATAGGATAGAGATTTTTAACGAGTACCTGACATCGTACAGGCTCGGGGCCCCCGTTTAATGTCCCTGCCAAAGGAAGGCATAGCCGATTTTGATTCCCTTTAAACAATCCTAGGGCCATCTGCCTAAGCTAAGAAAACCTACCCGCAATCTTGGGCTTAATCAACCCTACTGAATGATGTAATCGTATTATTCTCGTGCTGTTTGACCTAAAATGGAGTTAAAAGTATTAACTCAATTCCAAGGCGAGGTCTGACTTATGGAGTACAAAGAAACCAAATCATGTAGAAATGGAACTTTTTGTACTCTTGAGCCTCTTGGCTTTGGTATAGTAACTTACCTGATGGTAGTTATTGCGAGGTCCTTTGGTGACGGGGAACTCCATCTGGGTATAGCTCCTTCTTAGCTCCCTCCCCTCCATCCTACGACCAAACATATTACTTATTATTAGCTCTATTATTATCAATAGTAATAAATTGGATAGTGTTCTCTTTTAAAAGTGGACGAGTCCAGGATCATATGGTATTCATCAGAAGGGAGAATTGGAGGAATGTGAAGGAGTTAGTAAAGCTCCTTGCTACAAATCGTCCAAAGAGATTTTTGATTACCGGAAATATCTTAGGAATATCATATGCATATAAATAGTCAATATTTTTTATATTTTACTTAGAGTTTTCATTTTAGTTTAAATATTATACTTATTGAAGAAATTAAATTTTATTTCTAACTATAAATATGACAATATTAATAAAGTCTTCGGCAGACCACAGGTGTACAGTTACGCAAAAAAATACAATAACACGGCTGAGTTGAAGCAATTCTCACACCAACAGTTCGATCTATGATGCACCACAATCCACTATGTATTATGTAATACCATCGAACATATATTATTATGTTTTTAGGGATTTACTTGGTATTTCTCTTCACAACGTTTCATCTCATTTTTACCCCAATTTAGACTCATCCTTCTTCCAGCTAATTAATGTAGGTAATTATTTTTAAGGCCTTAAGGTAGTTCCTCCTTCAACCTCGTGAATGTAGTAAAACAAAATGACGTTTCTCACTCGTAAATAACGAAAATTAATAATTTACTAAAGTCTTTTTTTTTTTTTTTTTTATTTAATTCAATGATATTTACAACTATAATACATTATTATATCAAGTAAATGTGCAAAAATGTAGCATATGACATGAAAACACTTGTGGAGAAACTACCCATCGATAGCACTCCAATAAAGTTCTATTGTAGATGATCTCGAGGCCATCTTCTTTTCAGGCGCCTCGGGGGGTTATCAGGAATAGTATGGGAAGCAAGCTGAGAGACTAGCGGATTCAAGTGCGTATGGAGCTTGTTATGGAAGGATAGGTATCTAGTTTGGGCCAAATCAGTAACATATGGGATATTAAGATCATGATGGATGAGTTTGTTTGTGACATAATAAGGAGTATTGAGGATTTTACGAAGGATTTTGGATTGCAAGGATTGGATACGAGATGAATTGGATGGTTTAGTAGAGCCCCAAAGCTCAACTCCGTATGCCCAAATAGGTCTGATGACTGTCATGTAAATAAGTCTTTTGTAATTAATTGGTAGCTTAGAGCGTTTGTCCAGTAAGTGTTGAAGTAGGCGAAAACGTCGAGCAGTTTCTTGTCTTTTCAGTCTTGTATGAGGATACTAAAGTCTAAAAACTAAATGTCTGAAAACTATAAAATTTAATTTTTGTATCATTTTTAATGATCTGTTCTTTTGAACACTGATTCTACTTTTTGTATCTTTTTAGAGAGTTGTTCCAACAGAGTTTCAAATCATACCTAGTTTATTCTTGGAGAATGACGTAAATTGTCGCTCGCTAATTGAAATACCAGCTGCAAAACTAAAATAAACAAAGAGGAATGCATAGGAGTATTTGTCATTCAGCGGTGTCGACCCAAATGCAAATTGTCTTTCACATGCACCTCGAACATAATTAGTCCGATTCATAGTCTAACGAAGCATTGGGAATGATTTGGTCTTGTTATGGAGATTCTGCATTCTGATATCTGAAGGGAAAACAGTTGTTATTATTAATCGAATTACAAATCCTTTGGAAGTCGCCTCGAACCTTCTAAAACCCTTCATATAATCTTCAAGACTGCCCTCACTGACAGTTGTTAAGTTGGGGGGATTACAGAGAAATTTCAGGCGACCATTCCAATATTCATCACGTATGGGAAGTTCTTCTACCCAGAAATGAAGGTCATTTTACATAAGCATGAATAATGGTGTATAATATTTAATCAAAAAATTTAAAAATTCTTCTAAATCAATGTGATATCAAATTCACATCATCTATTGTTTTCGGCGAGATCGTCGACCTACTTAACATATTTCGTTTGAAGTTTCCTAACTTTATCTACTTTTCCAACTCACATCACGGGAAAACACTAAGTAACTTTTACAACGTCAACTTCACAATTTCCCTTTCATTAAGTAAAGAGTAGTGCCAACAGATAACGCATTTAGTTCTTATGGATCATATTTAAAATAGAAGAGTAGAAAACAAACTTTATTCTGGGACCAAGTCCCTTTAGAATAACAATCATGAACAAAAAAATAAACATAATATACATCTGGCCAGAAGGCTACATAAAAATATGAATCATGAAGTAATTAAAAGTGAAAAAAACATAATACAAACAAAAATGAAATAACTAACAAGTACGAAACTTGACAGGATTTTAACTAATTGTCGAAAATAAATATATTAATAACTACAAAATAATTATAAACAAAATTAATAAAACAGTTAATAACAAAATCACTAAATAAAATAAATGAATGGGATAGCATGCAATATGATATTTACATAGTCTATATCATCTTTGGGGAAAATAAACAAAACACGTAGGCAAAAAAATCGATTATTAAATACTAATTTATTTAAGCAGATGATTGACCTGCCTAGAGAACATCTTCGCCAAAAGATGCTGGGAAAGCAAGGATTTTAAATGAAGCCAGTGAGGAAGCATGGCGGATGAAAAGAGGGATTGAGTTCCTCACAGTTGTGGAGCGGGCAAGGAAGGAACGCTCGAATCCTTTGGTTCCTGTGGGAATGAGTGTAGAGATCGGAAAGGCGGGATCTTGTTATGTGGTGCTGTACAGAGGATTTGAATTGGAGGAGGTTGTAGATATATGAAGGGTGTTGCGAGTTAATGGATTGGTATAGAAAAGCACTAAGGAAATATTGTCTACGAATGGGAAGGAAGAGCCACTTGAATTCAACATAGTGATATATATATATGCTAAATACTTTATAATTACATAACTATTATGACATTATGTCAAGGCGTAGTATCGCCATCCCACGGCTACAAGGAGTGGCAGTGTTCAAACCCACACAGTCGAGTTCCCACACGTCTCCAATTAGCTTCTGAGTCTTCCCATTATCCTAGCTCATAGAGCAGGTCATATACTATATATAATATATACTCACAAACATATATACATAAATACGTACATATGCATACATAGGGGAACGAAACTACAATTAATGTAATTAATTCTCCCCTTAAACGTTCTCGATGAAAATATTTTTTTTTTTTAATCTCTCATTAACTAAGAGTTCTTGAAACTCGAAATAGGTCTACAATTTATAACTACATATTGAACTATAAGTTAACCTAATAAATAAAACATATATTATTAAAACATTAGAGCAAATCTCTTACTTGACTGGTCGGACCAACATACTTGTTATTCTTGTGTTATTATACATGCTTGTGTTATTCTTGTTTTTACCAATATAATTTATAATTCATAATATGATTATGATTCTTTGGACAATTTGTAACACTTGAATCAGGATTCATCAGAGCTTTCTAGCTATGTCCAATTACATGCTTCGTTGCTAGCAACAATAGGATGTGGACGAAGTAATAAGAATATACCAGTAATTAAAATTGTTGAAACATATTGATCAAGTTTGTTGTTATTAATTTAATATATTATCAGAATATTCAAATTTTAAAGGTGATATTTTTATAAATTGCCATCTCGTACCTGTATCTCTGAGTTATTTTCGTCTTTTCTACTACTTTACCTTTAAAATATAAAACCATTAGAACGCGCTCACAAATGGATAAACCATTTGTGTAATTGAAGAATCTATTACAGCATTCAACAGGTACATAAATAAAAATTTTTTTACAAAGCATCCATAATAGAAATATATAATGGTGCTATTTTGACACCGTGGCATTGTACAATGAATGGAATTATAGAGCCACATATAACACCACGGCAGACCAAGTAATGTCGCAGAAATTCCTTAGGAAATGATTCACCTCTTAGCAGCTATCTACTCTCAAAACGAATTAAATTCTAGAACATATGTTTTGTTCATTTTCATTTTAAAACTTAGCTAATTTTATATATTTAAGATAAAACCTGAGGACCAGAAGCACCCTTAACCATACCCTCACTAACCTTGAAGGTATTTCTAACAACCTTTCATTCGTTCCAATTCTGTATAATCATGTAAGCTATACCCTCTTCCAGTATTCAACAATATACTTTCGAAGGCAGAAAAAATGTTGAATAATATCAAGACAAACATCTTCCTCTTCAACGTACCTCTGCACTCGCTTTAGTGCTGTCACTTTTCATTTTGTTGAAGAGTATTGGTATTTGTTACAAGATTATGACGATTAAGTATACCAGGAACTTAATTTTACTCCAGAACAGAGTAAAATGAGGAGGTCATTCTCACAATAAGAGGCAGTATTATACTTCTTGTTCGCCACGTTGACACCACTCAGGCATGGATCTTTATCACTGTTCACTGCTAAGCGAAAATCTCATAGCAAGACTATGTCCGTTCCTGTATAGTATTCTATGATATGGCCAATAATAATATCCTCTTTTCTCTCTTGAGTAGGATTATCCCTGAGGTATTTATTCTAAATGGGAGCGGAGTGGCTCAGTGGTAGAGCACTGAGTTGCCATGCCGGAAATCCTGGTTCAAATCCCGCTGCAGGCTTTTATTTAGTCTGTTTGCAGCGGGAGATGGATCATTTAGGATCCAGGGCCCTCCTGGGGCTCACACAGCCTCTATAAAATATAAAAATAGGGTACCCACAATAACGGGGAAAATCTGGCGGTTGAGCGTGACCTAGGACAAGTAACCTCCTAGCAGAACCGTTGTCCATGAAACAGTACAGTCTCTACCATGTACTGAACCCCAACCCCCTTCATGGGTTGTGGTGGTACAGGTTTTTTATTTTTTATTTATTCTATATACACAATTACCGTCACCTCAAAGGTTGATGCATGGTCACTTTCTATTATTCTATCCGCTACTTCTTTTACTTTGTCCAGAGGCACCTTAGGCAATATCTCAAGGGTTCTTCGCTCACTCCTCTATCATGAAAGGCGTCTTCTATTGGTGTATATGTGGCCATTGATCCGGTATCTGCCCCTATTCTCTTCCCCGAATCCAGCCTTGATGATGATGCCCTCGCCTCGCCTCGCTTTACGGTACTCCCTCTTAAGCATCGTAAGTCCCGACGACCATCATGAGACCGGGCGAGCTGTGTTTTTTTTACGGCGTAAAAAGTTCTCTGTCGCCTCAATGATTGCCCTCTCGAGCAAATGTTGTCTATAAAATTTATTTCAGTATTGATTTCCTATGCAAAGAGCTATGCGGCCCTAAACTTCCAAATGATAATAATTTCTCATATGATCAAGAAGTGACAGCTTGCAATGTTGAGACAAAATAATAAACTGTATTTGAAAAGTACTGAATATGTTGGAGTTATCTAAAGTCCTTAAAACAGTTCCGGGATCATCATAGAAAAGGAAAGGTTGGTAAAATCAAATGTGTATTTGGATCCTGTTTACTTGCCTTTATCTCATGTCAATGTGTATCATTCATTATATTTGCTTGTTGTATTATTACACAGTTGTAAATTTAGACAAATATTTTTTTTTAATACAATAAAATAACTTATCCTAACTTCTTATACATCGATGCAATATGCAAGACGGATCTTTTTAAAATCTTCTTAGATATGAAATATAAAAATTATTCCTTCATAACTAAAACATAAATCTATATACTGCTCCAATTAGCTGCAAGCTCCCAGAGTGCGAACACCTCTACTAATGGTCGAGTACGCACTCTGCCCAATAGCCTGCTTTCTCTATTAATAAACCCAATCAGCAGTCGATATAAACTGCAAACTCCAATAAATGAATTTTAATGACTATTCATTAAATATACTGTTGGAATTATATTGAAATCGAAGTATTTATTAACTATTTATTAAAGATGTAACAAGCAAATTTAGTATTTACTTGATAAAAAAAAATCTTGACGTACGTATATCATTCACTGAATTTGATAGCTTATAACGCAGAATTGATTATAATTAAGTAATATACTTTAGATTGCGTATAAACTATATTAACATAAAGGTACATTTCAACTTGTATTGAGGTGAGCAATAAATACTACTATCCTGTTTATAAAGAATAATCCATCCATACCTATTCTGGAATCCACAAGGTATCACACACCAACTACTATCAAAAGTTTTTCTACTAAAAGATTTTTTTTCGTACTAGTGACTAAGCTGGTACCCAAGGACTGTTATCCACTATTTTTTTATAACCTAAACACTGATTATTCTGATACTGATTGGACCTACCTTCTTATTCATATTAATGGAAATTGAAATATTCAAAATGCAATAATAAAACGCTAATTCTATACCCATCTAGCCACGTTCTTGTTTCGACAAATTTTCCCTTCACTTTTGACGAAAACATCACCATTTCTATCCTTGTCAAAATCCATTTGATGACCTTTATAACATAATTCCGTCTTTGGAATTATTTCGAACTTCTGGAAGTACTTCACACTTTATTTTTTAAAGATGGCTATTCCCAAGAGTTATTCTGCTCATTTCAAATAGGCAATAACAAAAGGAATAAGATAAAAAGACTAAAAACAATTTAATAACGCACCCTTAAATAACTCAAATGAGACGTGTGATAAGAAGAGATTACGCGGGATAAGGAGGTTGGTTTCATGGGTACCGGATAAGACACAAGTACCAAGATTACTTACAGAATATCAATGTGTAATTTATTTGAATTAAATATCTTGTTACTTATGATGTATTAAAGAAAACGCTTTGATGAGAGGTTAAATTTAAAGTAACAGGTTTTTCTCTACATGAAAGCAGTTGAAACCGATTAGTTTTAACTGAAGATAAACAAAACCCCGCATCTCTATTTCTAAATACTAAGAATAAACTTGAAAAAAAACTGGCAAGACGCAAGCCTGTGAAAACCATGTGACAAGTCTTTCTATACGTCAGCTCTACTATTGGATAATTGGCCCCATAATTGCTCAAAAACACTCCTAAAAGTGTCCACAATTTATTCTTATTTACTTCGTTACATTCTACTGATCTATTTGATAGTCCAAATAAGTAATCGTCTTCTGGAAAAAGATTACCTTCACCGATGGAAACTACGGTTCTGCAAACCTCCTTGACTCTGATTAAAAATCTTTCAAAAAGTTCCGGACAGAGGTTAACCCAGAATAGTGAAGATCAGTAAGTATTATAAAATAAGCAGGTACTTTTCCGTTAGTTGGGCGCAAGAGAAAAATCACATAATAATGTGGAATTCCGCCAAATTTCTTACAATCACAAGGGAATCTAAATAGACGATTGACCATTCTTCGTTGTGATTTGTTATCGCATCTAACAGTACTGGTAAAGAACGGTATGGAACTGGTGTGGAAGAATTCGACCGGCATTATTCTTTCGTTTTGAAAATAAACTCTCGTCTATCTTAACTATTTTTTCAGGACCACCGATTTTTTTCGCTTACGTTCCGCTAATACTTCTACACAAACTTCTCTTAAGTAGTTGTTCCAATCTACAACTGTATTATGATTCATATCCAGTTGATTTTTACACCATTTGACTGATGCCATCTCTTCGCTCCAGGCTCATATAAATCTCAAAGTTGTTAGAAAACTCAATCTGGACGATTCGAACCACGTACCATTACGAATGCTCTTCTTCGTGCGGTATGTTGAAAAATTGCACCGCCAACGTACTCCATCACAAAAAAGACAGTTTCATTTCATAATTTTGATCGCATGTTTCATCGTTTGCCAATATACCTTTCTCTTGAAACTAAGAGACTGCATCGTATTCATTCAGTTCTAGCTAAATATCAAATTTCGCATATTTTTAAACAAAAATTAAGACTGAAGAAAAAAAGGAAAACGCGCTTTGTTTTGAATGAATTCAGAGAATAGAACCCGCCCGGCTAACAGAAAAATAGCAATAAGCATTCGAAAATAAAGTGAAAAATTACTGGCCGAAAAATTTAGTCATATTTTACTCTATGGCTGAGAAAGGGGTTTCTTGTGCTTTTTCCAGCAAACATCTGTGGACCTATTTATAGTTTCCTGTGAGTGAGGCCTTGGTACAAATTAATCGTATTTTTTTATCCGTAAAAACCTATTTCCAAAAGCAGTGTTAAATTGTTGTAGTTACAAACTCGCATTAAGGGAGTAGAGTATCTGAAAAGTGTAGACGAGTTGATGTGGTGAAGCTCGCGGTTCAAATCCGGCTGTGGCAGATAAATTATTCGACCTGTTAACAGCCCCAGATAGACCCTGCTGGATATACAGATACAAATCGATTACCAAGTCTAAAGTAAGTATTCTTAATTGGGAAAAAACTTGTCGATAGAGCGTGATCTCGGCTTATCATCTCGCTGCACAGCTATTGGATTACAAACAGTACAGTCTCTAGCATGTACTGAACCCAATACCCGTCATGGGTTATGGTGGTACATTTTTTTTTTAATATATAGCTAAGGACGACTTCGCACTAAAACAACTGTTACTCCTTCATTCTCTTCCACCTTCCTCCGGAAAAAATAAACCCTATATCTTGCAAAATCGTTCCAATATGTTTAAGTTATTATTTTTAATAAATAAATAATGGTTTTAAAAGTTTTAAATTCCGTTTTTGATTTTTTTTTCATATATAAATGTATCTGTTTATGCACAATGCCTCTGCATCACAGTGAGTACCATCGGCTGCCCTGGGGTTGTTTGGTGACTGATTATTGGGCTTTAGTTTAAAAAGTTTGAATTTTAGATTATTTATAAGTTCCTTGGTATCATGTCGATAAGCATTCCTTTAAATGGCAAGCAATACTTTAAACTCAATTTCGGTATCAACCTTTTACTGATCGAATAATAGGAAATTGTTTTTTAAAAAATACCACTGCAATCCATGAAACATCTAGGGTTCTGCACATGATAGAGACTGTACTGTTTCTAGGATAACGGTTGTGCAGGGAGGTGATTTATTCGATCTCATGTTTTACCGCCGCGTTTTTTTTTTCAAATTAAGTGTATCCGCTAATGGAGGATGGGTAAGCCCCAGGAGTATCCTCATATTCCACATGTCCATCCATGGGTGTAAACAAATTAAACAGTTTATTTGCTAAAGCCAGATTTGAACCTAAGGCCTTCAGCACTGCGCTCAATACACTGAGGAACTCCACGCCCAGAACATTTTTTATCGATATGTTCCATTTATATCGATAAAAAATAAATTCCACGGCTTTTAGTTCTTTGAATGAAAATATAATTACCTCATTTTCTCGCTTAATATTTTATTCCTCAATACAAATCATTTTTTTAATTTCTCAACCTGCTTCTCATTTCCTCGAACTAAGAGTACATTTAAATCTTTTGCAGAATTTTAAATGACTCCAGTTACATTTGAAAATTATTTTATGAGTAAACATGTGATATGATTTAAAGTATCTTCATGTAATTGTTTAACTAATGCAGGCCGTTCTTATACGGCTTGATGTAATCACTAGATAAGAATTCAATTTAATATTTGTCATCATAACTTTTTATACATATTTAAAAAAAGAATATTTTGTTTTAGTTTTATTTTCATTATTGAAGTATGTTAGATTTTTTTTAGGAGACTAGACAAATAACAGCCAGACAATATCTGTCACAAAAATGCCTGAACATAAAGGGTGAGTTTATTTTATGGACATTAATATATAACTTAATTTAATTCGTATTATTCTGAGATTAAATATATTTTTTAGAGATTCCGTTTCGTCTTACAGTACGACAGGTAGGAATAAATAAAAAACTATTTTTTTTAAAAACAACTATTGCTAATTATCTTAAACCAGACAAGTTGAAAAGGTCATAAAGAAGATATTTAATCTATCTGGGAATTATATTTGTATAGTTATATTATAATAAGTTCTTCATTACTTTCTTTATCATTATTTTATTGAAACAATACTTACATTTTTAGTATATAATTTTTAAAAATATATAAAGCTTAACTTACTTAAATTATATGATTATTATTTGTGTTATAAGAACATATTTTAAAGAGAAAAATACAAATCATAACTCATAATCATTTTTATAATTAAAAAAGACTAATGATGTTAATCTTTAAAATCAAATGAAGTAGAAATAAGGCTGTTTTAAATTTCATCAAGAAGTAATTTTAAAAGATAATCTTAATAAAAACGCGGTAACAATGGAAGAAATGTAAACAAACGCTCTGAAAAAAATATTGTTGCAAGCTGAAGGTTTGAGATAGGCGTACAATTTTGGTTGCAGTTCATTAATTTTCAGTCTTCGACTAATATTTCTTCTTTAGTCATTTTAATTTAATTAAATATTATGCTATAATGGGAAAGTAAATTATAATGGTATAGCAATATAATTCCAACAAATTATGAAGGAAGATTTTTAAATTTTATTTTTTTGTAGTAGGGCGAGTTTTAGTTTCACAATAATATGAAATGATCCTGACATTTGGTTTAATTGATTACAAAGATGCATAGGTTAAAAAATAAACAAAATTTTACTCCTAGAAAAAACTGTAAAACCGATTAAGTTTCAGAGTTTATAGAAAATGAACTTTTCATTGCGATGTTTATTTCATTAACTTAAACATTGTTTTTGGACAAAATAATCCATAAGAAACTGTTTAAAATTAAAATAATATTACAAATCATTCCACGAAAAAATAAAATTTTGAAAATATTCTTTAAAGGATACGATAGAAATAAAAATAGTGAATAGACCTTGTGATAAACATATTTCCATAAACTAATGGTTTGAGGCGTTGGTATCCATTATTTTTCTAAAATTAATCTCAAATAAAAAAAAAACATACAGGCATAAAATGCCTTACTCTAATTTATATGTCCCAAGAAGAGCGTTAGGCCATTTAAATTTTTTAAAAAAAACTTCATTTACGGAAACAGCATGTCTATATACGTCTTTTTTTTTTGTTTGCCAGCGTACAATTAACATTAGGGATTACTACCAAATAGTATTTATTAATGAACTGGAAATAAACTTTAATAAATAAGCCTAAATGAAATAATGTTTTCAAAGACCAAGGCCTGCCAAAATGATACAGTAATCAATGTATGAAATTTTTTCATTAAAAAAAATCCATTCTATAATAATATCAAAAATAGTAAGAACTTCTATAGTGGATTAGGTATTAAGTTATTATTCTTTTTTAAATAAATATCTTTATTCTAAAAAATAAATAAGGAAACGTGCTACCAAAGATGAAAATTAATTCGCGAACAAAAACGGAGGATTTTAAAATTTATAAACCCACCATATTAAATAACAAACCCTTCATACAATAAAGCCATTCGATTTATTTAACTTTGTGATTATATTAGGAATGTGGTGAAACATTAAACTATTTTAAGAAGAAAAATACAAATCGTAACTCAAATACAAAGTGACTCACTGGAATACCGGTTAATTATTTTAAGACATAAAAAGGCAGAGTGAACAATGCGGTTAATCTCAGCTGAGTTTTGTTTGTGCTTTGATGGTCCGTTTCATTGTCGCATTCCATTTTTTTTTCTATATCGAATTTTCGGCTCCGTTCCAAATTACCTAACTACTAAATATAAACAAAGACGCAGAAAAGGGCAGACATTTCTGAACAAGTGAAATACTAATATTAATCGTTATTATTCAATAATATACCTTAGATCTGTAGATGGTAGGTCGAGAAATGGTATTTGATTTTACATTGATTTTATTCAAATCCGTATTAAAAACGAATCATTGTCTCTCCTCTTTTTTCCCGAAGAAAGTATGACATAAAATAAAGTTTATCATCGATATTTTAATTTAAATGCTAAGAAATATAAAAAAAAATCGGCTTTGTAGCGAAAGATATACTAACCTAAGAGATGTGGTATCCGGACAGAAATAGCACTAACACTGAACACTGACTGTCAGCCGAGCCCCCCTCTACGCTAAACTGACGGTGGGAGTGAGCAAGAAGGCAACACTGTCTATTATTAACATATCCAATGCTCCACACATTTAAAAATTATTCACTATTCATTATAATTTTGTTTGTTATGGTCGAATAGAGGGGTGATATGGACCTAACGGCGGACCAACCTCCATTTTACAAATGATACAACTGTATATTTAATTGTACTTACAGTAGGTACTTAACGTTTACCTAGAGGTACCCCGATAATATTCTATAAATTGAAAGTTCAGTTTAGTTTACTAATTTTGTACTCACTTAATATTATTTTGATACATTGAGTATTAAGCAATATATGAAATAGCTATTTTGTTTTTAAAGTTTTGTTTTATAGATAAAACAGGAGCAGGTTGGCTCAGAGGTAGAGCCCTGAGTTATAGGCAGATCATATTTAATCTGTTAACAGCCGAGGATGGATCCTTTGGGATCTGGAGAACCTCCTAGGGCTTACTCAGCCTTTATAAAGTGGGTACCCAAAACTGTAAATTGGCGGTTGAGCGTGATCTCGAACAAATCACTTCGATCACCCCTTCCACAACAGTTGTATTACAAACAATACAGTCTCTACCACGAACAGAACCAAACACTCTTCATGAGTTGTAGTGTTAAAGGTTTATAGATTAAAAAATAAAAAAATGTAGTTTATAAGAAAAATTTTTACATCTTGTTTCATTTATATATTCTCTGCGTTAAAATAACAGTCATAAAATCGAAATATTGGAATAATATTTAGCTAGTTTTGTGTTTTTAAATCGATGCGTTCCTTTTTTTCCATTTATACGTTTTTCCAGTGGATTTCATAATAGACCAATAAAATTCATAATTTTTTCAACCAATTTCATAATTTTTTCAACCGATTTCATAATTTTACCAATCAAAATCATAATTTTTCAAACGAATTCAATGTATAGAAATATGATACAATTGTACTTAAATAATTATTATAAAATAGTACACATTTTTCCTAATTGTATTAAATGAATATTTTCATTTTTTTTTTCTACATGAAATACTTAAATAAAGTTACATTCTCTTTTTTTTTTTTAATTAATCTTCCTCTATATTTTTTCTTTTACTCTCATTTATTGTTCTCATTATATACTATTATATATACATAAGGTATATAATTATATTCAATGCTTTAGTTCATCAATTTATAAGTGTATATATATTTACCTCCTTATAAGTACATCGTCAGAATATGTAATAATTAATACACCCAAAACTGTTTCCAAATATATGTGTTATATGATTTCCTGAAAACCACACCGCAACATCTTACAAATTATGAAATCGGTTGAAAAATAATGAATTTGATTGGTAAAATTATGAAATTGGTTGAAAAATTATGAAATTGGTCGAAAAAATTATGAAATTGGTTGAAAAAAGCTATAAACTTAAGAACTCAAATTAAATTTTTTTGTAATATCTTAAAAAAGTAAGAAACAATGCCTCTGTGATTTGCACATTTTAAAAAAATATTAATTATTCAACTTTTAGAGCACGACAAAGGACTAAACAAAATGCAGTTCCTTCTATTCGTTGCAAATCCAATATATGCAATATCACATCACAAAACAAAAATATTTATAAGAGATAGGCATTAAAAGCTATAACAATTTCAAATTATGGAGTCCATATTTTTTTTATCCACACTTTACAGCATAGATTCCCTTAGCCCACAAACCAAGATTACAAAACTTGAGGAACTCGTAATTCCGAAAAACACCATTAACTAGTTCAAGAAATTAAAAAAATATTACCGAAATATAAAGATTTCTCATAATTACATTATTTTTTCTGTACTAAAACTCACGGTTTTGTTTTCGAGTCATATTAAAAAGGAAACGATTGAAAAGTTAAAACTTATTGTGACTTAACTCGAAGCGACAAACTGAATAACTGATACCAAGTATTCTTTTTTTTAATAACTCTCTTCCATTCAACATAATATCTCACAATCCTTCATATCTTTCCATTTATTTATTACCAACAACACAATATTTTATTATAGGTTCCTTTAAATTTATTTACAACATTGTTGAAATGTCTGCTGATGTATTACGATCATGTAATAATGTCAAACGTTACAGCAAGAAAACATAAACCAAAAATAAGAGTCAACCGAATATGTATGGTTGTTTATTCATTTACATTGTGCTGATAAGGCTTGTCAGACGATGAAACAGCGGGAGTCCTAAATCTTCCCTATCCAGATATAATTAGAGGTCTTTAACGAGTAACTGACACATCAAGGCCCTGGACTCCCCTTTTACGTCCCTTCCGAAAAGCGGCATAATTAAGAATTTTGTATCCCCTTAAAACATTCTACGGCCACCTGCCGGCCTGCGAACCCCCGATCTTGGGCATAGTAGATTTGTATACTAACTACTAGATCACGGGTGACCCTTTGAATATGTATGATTGATATTTGGTATTATAAAAATTTTCAATTACACCTATAATTACTTTTGTTAGCGGGTTAGTTCAGTGATTGCTAATCCCGGGTTAGAGTACAGCTGTAATAAATAAATTATTAATACTGTTATAAGCTGTGGATGGACCCTGAGGAATCTTAAGACCATCATTTGGGCTCACCTATATAACCCTATATAAACCTATATAACCCTTTATTGGTATAAAACCAGGTGATTGAGTATGGTCTCAGGTAACTCGGCTTCTGACACAACAGTTGGCTTAGAAAATGTAGTCTTTGCCTTTAATCGAACAAGAGACTCTTCATGATTCATACTGTTTATTTTTATTACTTGATGTTATGTACATAAAATTTATTTTCGATTTTCAGATTTTAACGAATATATTCATATTGACGTTGGAGATAAATAATCGTACCTAGTTAATATTTTTTATATGATTTGCTCCAAACTGCAATAAATAATAAATGGTAATTTAGTAATACTTTATGTTGTACACAGACTTTATTGTTACTGATGAATACTTTTTCGGCCACGGATTTATAGGTTAATATGTGAATAAGTAGTCCTTTAATATCAACATAATATATAGCATTAATTAATTTCAAGATATTTTTATTTATCGATCATGCTTTGCTGTATCTTTAATTTCGTTTTATATTGAACAGCGTTGATCAAATTATTCCGGACAGAGTTCTGCTTAATTTATCTGGGTTTTTTTAGTAACAAAATTTATTTACCCACTTCTTATTTAAAGGTGAAATCACATTTAAAGTTATAATTCCTAATTTATATTATTCTATAAAGTCCAACAAAGAAAAAAGGATTTCGGTCTCAACAAGTGACAACTCGGGTATTTTTCATTTGAAAAAAATATCCGTAAATTACTGTATCACGTAAAAGAAAATAATAAAGTATTTGAAATTTTGTTGGATATCATTTCGCCTGCGAAAGAATAAGAAGTACAAATTGATCCGACCGAAAAGTTTATGGGTCATTTTCAAAAAATGCCACTAACGTGAATCTTTTATTAGCGATTTATTTTTTAGTCAAAAAAGAAACCCTCAATTTTTTTGAGTATACACACAACAGCTTATCACCAAATGACCACTTCATTAGCCTCAAGGATAATGAAAGTTTATATGGTAAAGATATGACATAGAATAGAAAAACATACCATGTTTTTGAAGATGGTCCAAGAACACAACTGCAGGTATCTGTTTACTTCAAAGTAATGATAGAGGTGGACATATTGCACTAACATGGTGAGGCACTTTTCCCGCCATTTCACTGAATCAGTGTTGCCACGGGATCAATAAATAATGTGATATAACTTAGAGGAAAAATCTGTGGACAATGTTTATGAAAATGATTCTCGTGTGAGCCATACTAAACATTTTTCTTAACACTCAAATCACATCCTACCAGTATTTACAGTAGGTACAGAAAATGAGAACGTGGTTAATTCCTTCAATGAGATAGTAGGTGAAATTCATTATCATTATCATAACTTACTCAGTAATGATTAATTGATAATTAAGATGCAACAACTAAATGATTAACGAGAAGCCATGTAACCAATTAGTCTTATTTCTAAAGGATGTACATACCAAGCATTTTTAAATCCTGTTGATTGTCTCATTCAATGTCCAATCGGGGGCTGATCCATTCTCTTCTTCTTAAGTATAGCTTGGGCTGCTACAACTTTGGGAGTCACAAATTTATAAAAATGTTTTAAGGCTAGCAACATTATTATGTGATTAATTAATGGTTTACAAAAAAAAAAAAAAAAACATTTTTAAGATATAAATGAAGTAATATTTATTTTTTTTTTACCGAGAATCGCCCTATTAGCTTAATAATACCCATTTTCGGGTAATAATCTTTTTAAAATATAATATTTAGTTGGCCATTTCGAATCTATACACTTTTTTTGAAATAAATGAAAATATTGTGTTGCTTATAAACAGAATATAGGTTCAAAATGTTTTAAAAGATAATTAAATAACAAAGAAAGTATTTACAGAAAGAAACAATCGAGAAGGAATTAGAGACTGGAAGATCTTTGACGGGAAACTAAGGCGAAGAAAGAATACCTTGAAGAAGAAAACCTGGGGGTTGTTTATTTATACTCTATATTTATAAAATAATAATAAAGAAAATGAATGAAGTAATTTGAAACACATTTTCACACCCGGACCACTTTCTTCCTTAAAACCTATTTAGTTCAAAACCTCGTACTTAAAGTAGGGGAAAGCTCGTATATCTATGTTAAGTCACTATCATATCTGACTCAAGTCAAGGTAATATTGTGCATGTTTCAAGATAATTTTTTTTCATGGAGGTGTTATTCATAATTTATAAAAATTCCCACCTGTTTCTCAGTTTATGTATTCCTGACGACTCTTGGAGACATCTAAAAGGAAGATGGTCTCGGGATCTTTTAGCTTAAAGTAGTCATTGAAGAGTTAACATTTTGTAACTCCTTAACAAGACTTATACTCCTTAACTTATTATCTGTTATAATTATTGGTATAATACATATACCAAATCTATAGTAAAAATTGAGAGTAATAAATTTATGTATATATACATAAACAAACATCAGTTGTAACCTTCCCCATTGTTGATTAGACTCCTTTCCCGCTGTCATTTGACATTCAGATTTTGGATTATGTTCCATTTAATGAGAAATAAATCAAATTATATGAAGAGAAGTTATTTGAAATTTAAATGATGGAAGACGAAAAATATGTGTTTCCGAACTGGAAGGAGATAAAATCGACCGGTTTAAATTTGTTGTACTCCAGTAAATTTCTGGATAAAAAAGTGGCTGATGAATTATTATTTAGGCTGGATTCAGAAACAGAATACTTCACCGGTGAACTAAGTAGGGTGAAAGTGTTTGGCAAATGGCACAATATTCCCAGACAACAGGTATTTTCATTTTAAATTTATTATCATCCCCTACATACTTTCTCATTATCTTATCCTTTCTCACTAGTGGGTCATTCATTATGTTTATTCACCCCTCTTTTCTCAATCTGCTGGTGTTCCTCGTGGCAGTATCCTTGGCCCAATCCTCTACATGGCTTGTATAGCTGACATCCCAATCCATCATTACCATGTTTGGTAATGGTACATGTGTATTATTAATCAACAATAATCTAGTTATTGCATCCCTTACTCTTAACTCCCATATCACTGACCTTAAGAAGTGTCAAAACTTTTGTCTGAGACCAATGATATCCTGTCCTCCAGGATCCTTTAATAAAATTTCACTGACTCCCGTTAAACAGATTTAATACTTATAACTACATCTTGACAAGTGTTCAACTTGGATCCTCATACTAGACTGAATAGACAAGAAACTGGCTGCCTTACAATCTAAAATGCTTAATACTTCTTATTTTGTTATGAATATAGTTATCCATAATCACCTATATCCCGCTGATTTGGCCCTAACCCGATTCCAGTCCTTTCATCATAAACTTTATTTCCACTCAAACCCACTAGTTTCAAACCTAGCTACTTCTTCAATTCCAGATAATACTCTGAAGCCTCTGAAAAGAAAATGGCCTCATGACCTTCAAAGTTGAATGTGTTATAAGAGTATTATCAGTGGGTAGTTTCTCTGCTTGCCTTTCTCTCATATCATTATGTATCATTCATTATATCTGTTATAAATATCAATAAATACTTTTACAATTGGCCTAACTTACTATTACATTTTATTGATTTTGTAGGCAGCTTTCGGAGATGAAGGTCTCACATATAAATTTTCAAGTCTGTCAGTACCTGCTCTTCCCTGGCCAGAATGTCTCATAAAATTAAGAAATGAAATCAGCAAATGTATGGGAGCTGATTACAACTTTGTTCTAGTCAACAGGTATGAGTCACCTGATCATACTGTTAAAGTTATTGACAATTTAGATAAGAAAACAGTTAGAATCTAATAATCAATTAATTATTGTTGAATTGTCATTTTGTCAATCACTATGATTTATGTATACCTATATACATACCTACCTATGTATGTTGCACTTATTCTCTCGTAGTACGGTACTTAAGGCAAAACTTGCTTTTAGTAACAAAGTAAGTTTTAGTTTATTTTGAAGTTCATCAGAACAAATTTTAACTTTATTAATTTGCTTCCCTTTTAATCTTTTCCAAAAATACAAGTTATCATGAGCTTAAGTATGGAAAAGATGTAATGTAATTATGGGAAATATGTATGCTTCAGTAATCATTTCATCTAGAAATGAATCTTTCAACATACATATACCATCTATCCTTCCAAATGTTAGTTGAAACTTTTTTTCTTGATGAAATGATGTCCTCATACTTGACGAAATCTGTTCATTACCCATAATTACATTCTCTTTTCCTTACTTAAGCTCACGATAACTTGTATTCTGGGAAAACATTAAAAATGAAAAGAATAAACAGTTAAAACTTGTTGTTTCTCAACTCGAAGTGACTACCTGCGGAACAAATACCGTAAAAAAAAAGTGAGCTGTAGTAATTTCTTTCTTGTTTGTAAAGTAGTCTGTGACTTAGCATCGTAAAACCAAATTTCTGCTCTGATAACACCCATTAATGCTTTGTCAAGAGGTTTATGTTTGTTAAACTGCGTTTTCCAATCAGTATCACACTTACCTAGGTCACGATCTGCTAAGTCAATACTCCTATCTTAATAATAAAAACAAATGTGGCTTCTTACTTGTGCCAGTTTTAAGTCTTAAGTGTTGTTCTGCAGTTGATTTGACTCTCCCCCTGTTATATTTTCAAATGTAGTTACTCTCACTTTAATGATAATTTTTTCCCAAGAATAGTACTCAAAGGTGTGAAGTGCTCACAAACCTCAAAATCTGTTCAATCGATAATATTAGAATAGTAGCAATATTTCGGCTTTTATAATGTTTATTATTTTCCCGTCTTCTAGTTGAAATCATTTATCTCTCTTGGCAGCAGTTTTCTCCTAGTCTTTAAAAGTATGGGTGTATTTGTCCGAACTTTGTCATAGTTCCTCCCAGCTTACTCTACTGGACATAGATTATTTGAGGTCAACATAATACGGATTTAAAATACTTGACTAGGAAAAACAGTTAGTTGTATTGATTTGATTAATTTCTTGATTAGAATATGATATTTTTAGATATGCTTGGGTTTATCAAAGCATTTTCACAAAAATAAGCCACGTGGGGTTGTAAGCCCTTGTTGCAATATTATCCTCAATTTTCAAAAATCAAGATTTTTTTACAATTGTTATTGTTACTTAATTTCACTGTGAATCAAAACCTTTCTTCTTTAATATCCTCAGGTTATTCTTTATTAATCTCCCAAAATATGGTTAATGCAACCCATTAAAAATATATTTTCACTTCAGTATTTGTATTATTTATGTATATTTATATATTATAAATATAATATTTACGTTAAATGTATAATTTGGTGGTGAATGATTACAAAGCTGATTTATAAATTTTTCTGCAGGTACAGAAATGGTAATGATTACATGGGAGAGCATCGAGATGATGAGAAGGAGCTAGATGAAGAAGCAGGCATAGTTTCAATTTCTCTGGGCGCAACCCGTGACTTTGTTCTTCGTCATTCGGAAACAAGAAAAAAAGCCAGTGCTTCAAAAATCTCCAATGTGACCATTCCTTTAGAGCATGGTAGCTGCCTTGTGATGAAGCGGCCGACCAATCACTACTGGTATCATTCCCTCCCTCGGCGGAAGGGGTGTCTCCACGTTAGAATCAATCTCACATTCAGAAAGGTCAAGAGATAATTTACAACTAGGAAATAATTTGAATATCATAATTTCCCTAAATTTGGGTGTCAAGGAACTCATGTTTGATAGTTCGATCAGACATTCTTTTAAATTGCTAGCTCAAGAAATATTCTGAATCGTTGAAACAAATATAAAAAAGCCTCCTCACTGGCAATCTTGATATTAACACCTATTAGGAGTTGTTTTAATTAAAACATGAAATAATTTTATATGTTGGTATGGATTATTTATGTCAAATAAAATTATCTTGTTCACCTTCTCTGACAAGAGCTATGTACCCCTGCATGATTGTTAATCTCCTGTAAGGAATTATATTTGATTTGCGAATAATTAATTGTATAGTGTATGTTCCGGTTAAATCTTTATTATGGTCTTGGAAATATGTTGACAACATACATCCTTCCACCAGCTCCTCGTCGAGGAATAATTTTTCATTAACGGTTCTCATTTTAGATTGGATTCTTTTGTTTGACAAAAACACCTTAATTTTAATTTAAGTTAGTTAGTTCTTCAATTATCAGAAAAACCTCACAAGCAATATATTCTAAAAGAAATGATCTGAACAATCTAATAAAATATATGAATTAGCAACATATGACAATTGTACATTGTGGTTTGATAGTTCACTATTTGATCACGCTTTAAAAGAATCTACCTCAATCTGCTTTTGTGTAAGAAGACTTCTATTCTGTAGTGAAAATAACAGTGGATTTAAAACCTGTTTTCTTCTATTTCACTATGTGATCTATGATTGTAGAGCAGTGAAGCCAAGAAAGGGAAATTAAGGTTAACATGGTGAATGACTCCTACAACTTCATTTCTTTCTCAAAAGGATTGTATTTTAAAATATTGAAATATATATTGTTTATTTAAATATCAGAATTAGTATTCATTTGTTTATTTCATAATACATCTTTCGTGATTTTTAGTTCCGCTTGAACTAAACTTCAAGCCTTTACTAAATACTGAATTCAGTGAAATGTCAAGTCATGTGATGATCGCTCATTCTTCACTAAATGAATTAATACAGGAGATACAAAATAATTATTACATACAAAGTCCAAATACAATTAGGTTCCTATTATAGTTATTGTTTTATTAGTCTCTAAGACAGCTTTATCACAAAACACTTATACATTGAACAGTTTTGCAGTCCAATGCTCACTAAAGATCATGATAACTAAGATCTTACAGTTTTAATTTTAAAACCAGCTTGATCCAATCGTTTTCTTTTGATGTAAAACTATAACGCATCTTGTCTAAAGGTAAAAGATTTTACAAATATATTTGTTACATGTAAAGATACAACTTCTTTCTGTATAATTTTTACACACAACCATACATTATCGGTTTTTAGTCTCTACAACTGCTGTAACCTTTACCACTTCATTAAACTAACATCGATTATTACACAATGCCTATATATGTATTTATATACATGTAAAATATCCTAAATACAATAAATGCACCATCTGTATTGTTTAAAAAAAAAAAAACAGAACCATTTCCTTTCCTCCATCTGGTCAGCATACATCAGACTGAACAAATTTGCCATCGAATGACCAGAAAGGAGAAAATTATTTAAGGATGAGTATAAAATAAAGTTAACACCTCAACATATAATTGAAAAAATACTATAAAGCTGGGATCACAGTCTTCTCATAAAAGAGCAAGTAAGCAGATGCAGTAAGTACCTCATTTAGACTGGATTTCTTGACTATATTATCTGATGTATAGTACCACCTGTGAAAAATATATTAACTAGTTATTCACTTATTTAAACAAAAATGATTGAACAAGATTATAACTTCTTCAAAAAATTAATTTTAACCTTACCTGGACTGTTGTTGAGTATCTGTAGGCGAGCTGTCACCATGCTCGAGTGGACCTCTTCGATAGGTGACGAAGTGGCCACTTTCGACGGTGCCACGGTGCTCCACAACAGCCTTTAGCTGATATATAGGGCCTTTCCTAATAACAATAGAAGTATATAAAATAATTGGTATATTTTTAACATAAAACCATTTGTGCCTTTTTAAGTCTATGCTTATGTGGAAGCTATCTACCACCAGTTCCTTAGGAAACGAGTGTAATTCATCAAAACTTGTTTCACCTAAATTCGCTTTTTAAGGCTTTGGTTAATAAACTAGATAGTGGTAATATCGCTCAATAGGTGAAGAGAATGAGGATTATTTTTTAATAACTTACTGCTTGTAACTACTCATTGCTCAAATTGTATTATTGTAATTTACATTTATTCTGTAGTTCAGTTTGTATTATATTTTTCAGTACAATGTTAGGAGCAAAAAATTAAATTTCAAGTCATTATCCCAAAATTTAAATTTCAATGTTCAAAGTTGGAATATATTTTAATTTACAAATTCTACTTCACCTAATCTTTTAGTTTTATATAATTTAATGAAAGAAAGTTAAAAATTATAGATGATCCAAAGTCTGACAAAAGTTGATTTATCAAACAGGAACTATTAATTATTTAAGACATGAATTATTAGCTCATTTTTACTTCCAGTGCCTTATTTCTTTGATTGTTAAATACCATAACTTAATCCTAGAATAAACTCGATCCATAATGATTAACTATAAAATTACTTCCATATACATCACTTCATAGCTCATTCTACCCTGAGAGTGAAATACTGCATGGACCTGTACAGTCCAATTTTCAAAGTAAAAAAAAGCTTTTTAGAATATATTCTAATTTACAAACTATACTTAGTTCTAATGATGGATTGAATTAGTCAGGGGTGCAGTCAAAGATAGCACAAAATAAGTGAAACTTATTTCGTGTTATCTTTGAATACTGCGTCCCTGATCAATTCAATTCATCATTAGAAATATCCAGCCAACTATTTTCTACTCTATACTTAATTTAATTATAAAAATGTTAGGAACTGTTATACATGTTCTATTGTATAGATAAAAGCATACATTTATAAGAAGTGAATTATTATCAATAACTTATTTTTTAGAAGATGAAATCGTCATGATTTTTTTAATTCTAAACTATAATATTTGCGACAGAAAAGCAGAGGGGAGGAGGTTTACAGATACAATTTTAACACAAAACAATCTAAGGGAGAAATGATTCTGAAAGTAAGAAGAGAGGTTGTCTCTGTTACAGTCAGTCCCACTTTAGGAAGGTAAAAGAAATATTACATCACTAAAACCTATTTTAATATCATTAAAAAAAAGAACCTCTTTAATAATATCTGAGAAGTTTTTGAAATTATTATGACCATTTTAATGCCTTTATTTATGTTATTAAGTTACCTAAAACACTCAAAGGTGTCAAAGTCCATACTTTTGCAGTTATTTAAAAAAATTTTCATAGGAGGGTCTCAATGATGAATTGTTTTTAATAAGAGAAAACAACCAGTTAGGTAATAGGAGCAGTATTTGTAGAGCTTACATTGCTGGTAGAGAGAAGTTATTATTGAGGACGGCCGCAATACTGTTCTCGTCGACTAAGCTCCCGTTCCTCCCTGCTCCGACCATCTCAGCATCTCCTCCCTTCAGCTTCAGCTAAACATTTAGAATATTAAAAATATCTATACAAAAATATATCTACTGTTAAAACCTATGAAGTTCTCAGGATGAAAAGCGGTAATATATCTAGAATTCTTTGGAGGAGTAACCACAACCACTAAATTATGATGTGCAAAAATTATCACTCAACATACAAATTTTAAGGGTTATAAATAAAATTATAATAAAAGGACCAGGGGCTGTCTGAGAAATAATTGGTGAAGATATTGAGAATTTTCAAATTAATGAAGAGAAATTCAAAAGTGTAGAACATAAACTTAATAGTTGATTTCCCACCACTTTTATTATATAAATATAGTGACTTTATTCTAGAACAGGTGCAATATAAGATATGAATTTTCCTGATTTTTAAATTTAAGTCAAATGGTATGGGGAAGAAGAACAGCACAACATATATAAAAAGGTAAACTTTTTAATAAAATAAATAAACCAATTGTATGACAAACTATGGTGAACATTTTTTATAATACCATGAAAAGAAGTGAACCAAGAATTAGAGTTCATCTAAAAAAATTTATTTAGAAACGTAGGCACAATTAAAAAAATAAGTTCTGCTTATTTTGTGTTATCTTCGACTGCACCCCCTGACCAATTCTATCCATTATTAAAATTATACAGTCAACTATTTTCCACTCAAACATAAAAATATATTTAATAGTATAAAAATATAAATTACAGCCTAATATATTAAGAAAATGTGAGGATCTAAAATAGGGAAAAACAACTTTTTTTAACCCAATTTTTATTCGAAAATCAGGACTAGAAGAATAAAACATGCGAGATTTTAACAAAATAATACAATTCAATTTAGCTACTTATGTAATGTTAGTTTTCTATATTGCTTCAAAAAATTAACTTACTTTCTTCTTCTCGTTAATCATATGTGATGTATGTGTGTATTCAGACATAGACAAAAGCTCTGGAAAAACAACTGTATTTTCCCTCTTGTAAATATAACCTCCAGCATCTATAACTGTTCGACAGATGTGAAAGCAAAGGCATTTTGGCAACTGAAAACAAATAAAAGTCAAAATTATATAAACAAAAACTCAATAATGACTATTATAGGATTAATAGACAAAGTTAATGCATAAATTGTATTTTGTTTATTTTATTAATATCTCTTTATGCTACTAGGGCTAATCGGATTATGATACAGTGGGAGTCCTAATTTTTTAATATCATGATATAATTAGGATAGGGATCTTAAACGAGCAACTAACACCACAATTCAAATCCCCTCCAAAGGACAGCTAAAGATTTTTTACTTCCTATAAAAAATCCTAATGACAGGCTGCAAACCCACGGCCTTCGGCATAGAAGTTTGTTATACCACTACACCATAGGTGATCCCACACAAATTTTATGTTTGTTTTTTTTAGTCACCAGGGGATTAGCCAAAACATACTTTAGCAGTAGTAAGATGAAAAAATAAAGTTCAAAAATAGTAATTGCACTTTTTCAATTAATAAGTCATTTTGTAATGCTTATTTTCCTTATTTCTCTCAAAAGTTAAACTAATTTTATAGCACTTCATAAGCAGCTTTGACTAAATTACAAAAGAAATTACTTTTTTATAAATTTTGCTATTGTATTTTCAATTTGCAATATCTCCTCAAAACTAATACCAGTTTAATTAGTAGAGAGTTAGTAAACTCACGTCAGAAGTCTCTTAACAGTGAAATACCATCATTTGAATAATAAATGCCTATTGTAACCGATCCTAATAAATATTGTTTTACGAAAACAAGAAATTAGTCATCGGTACTAGTTACCTTTCCAATTTTTATGGCTTTGGAGGCTTGCGATGGTCCATGCTCGGTAGAACAACCATCACAACTAAAACCATCAACCAACTCTGCTCTGACAAAATCACTAAGGAGCCGACCGAGACCGTAGGTGCTATGCAACGACTGAGCTGGCAATGCTAAAGACAGTGTATCAAACTTGTCATATACTACAGCTGACTGAAAAATAGAAACAATGCATAAATACATTAAAAAAATTATCGACAAAATATTTATTTTTTATTTGTATAGAGGGCATTAAATCGAATGAACAATATTAAATAGATAGTTTTAAAAAAAAAATCATCGTAATGTTATAATTAAATTCTTGTCCCAAAAACTATACAAAAAATATTGCATTTAATATCACTGCAATTATGAAATTAAATTCTTGTTTCTAAAACTAAATATTTTCAAGATTATAATAGGAGGAGGCCCATTCTTTCAATGAATCCTTCGACAACAAACTGAACTAGTTCCACTTTAATATAGTACTTACTTTATGTCCACAGCGAAGACAGCACAGTTGGCTAGCTAAATAACCTCGGAACGGGCTTACGAGGCGGTTATTGGTCAGTCTGCAAGTGTGATACATCCAATTAACAATTAATGACGATCTTTTAATAATATACACAAGCTATTTAATATTTTACCAAAACAAATAATGAGTTAAAGTTATATAAACCTTACAGATTTAAGATACATAACAAATAATTTCTTAAAACTTTCACAATGTATTTAAATTAAGATATAATATTTTGTATTTTAATCATTAGATAAAATATAATATTGTATTTACTGATGTAAATGTTATAGAAAATATTTTTAATAATAATATAATAAACACTAGTTTTTTCTACAAAAAGTACCTTTACCATAGAAGACACTTAAAATAAAAGAAAAGAATACTTAATAACTGTGATATAACCATTCAAGGAAAACTGTGAAAAATCAGTATTGATAGATTGAATTCATCCATTGACTACACGGCTATCTCTACACTCCTTGAAAAACCAAGGTCTCTGCTAATGTCTTCCTCCATTGATGTATGAATACTTAAATAAATGAATGAATTCAAAACAGACAGAGAAAAATAATGAAATAAGTACACTAATGCACGTTAGTTTGCATTATGATTACCAAACTGGTTGAGGATTTGTTAATGGGTTAGTTAAGTGGAATTTTGCTCTAGTTAAGGAAAAATAAACAATTAAGTGATCTATGACTACAGCCTTTAGTATACCAAGAGAGGAAACAACTCAATTTATTCCATGAAAATAAAAGTGCCCATATTAAAAAGGAATTTATTTAGGGTTTTTGCAAGCAAATTTTATTAAATATACACATACTGATGAATAAATTGATGGCAATGGCCAATATGAAGTTCATGTGTACTACTACGTCCTTCATGTGTACATAGAAAACCATTTATAAAAAGGCTATACATACGGTTGCTGAATACTTCTGCTAATTAGCTGAGGGGCATCTCCTTGACACTGCTCTTCTGGACCTCTTCCATTCTTTCCTGTCTTATCGTCCAAATCTAAAGCATCCAGGAGAGAGTTGGATCTCTTAACAAAATAAAAATAAATTAACACCGTTCATTAAAAAAAAATATTAAAGAAATATAATCACAAACCGTTTATTTGCTATAACAATGTCATAACTCAAAATTCACCAATTTTCAGATTGCATTTAAAGTTATAAATTCTGCATTAATTTCAGTAATTGTATAATAATAAAAACAACAATAATTGAAAGCTCAGCTCATTGCAATTGATTAACTAAATCATAATTTATGAGTTATGATTTTGGAGCAAATGAACGATAAATATATAAATTTTTTAATGCATTGCAAAACCTGAACATTATTTACCTTGATCACCTTAGTTTCCGTACTCCTTCCAGATGGAGACTAAGATAGCGATGATTTAATTATTCCGGAAACCAACAAATCATATTTCATTTATTGTAAAATGACATTCAACAATTACAATATTGATTGTAGGTGAGCAAGACCCATAATTGAGGTATTTCAGTTAATATAAGCAGCCAGATGACTAAAAATTATTGTAATGTAAAGTAAAACAATTCCATTTATTTCTCAGAAGTGAAATGTCTTAAATTCTAGGGTCAGTATTTAAAATTTGGCAAAAAAACTTTTTGGAAAGTTTCACAGACCTATACAAATAAACTATTCCTGGAAAATGTAAACAGCCATTATTTAGTCTAATAAATGGTTTCCTGCCTCACTACTTAATTAGCTTTTTTGTATTCTGGCATGCATAAATCAACAAGCATGCATTCAACTATGATGATGTTTAAATATGCAATATTGAAGTGATATTATTCAATGCTCATAGCACAGCCCTATTGTCAAGTCAACCTTGTAATCTCCTAGCAGTAGTGTCACAAGTAAAATGACTTACGGCTAAAACCTTGGCTTAAAAAACTCTAATATATTTATATTCAGCATACTGCAAATGATAATGTAAATGTAGAGCATTCTATTCACTGCAATATTTTAATATAATATTCAATACCCTTGAAATGTTAATAAAATACATGATAAGTATATAAGGGAAGTTAATGTCTTATGTTTTAATCTGAATATACATTGCCAGGTTTAATAAACCCTTGTTCAGCTGTTGGAATGTACGTGTCATTTATATTTTACCAAACCATCAGGAGGCTTTTCATAGTAACATTATATCTAATAATATAAAAGACTCATGTTAATACAAATTTTGTGATTTATCTATTCATAACAGCAATTTCAAAATCTTTTAGGCACAAAATACATGTGAAAATATTTCAGCAGTAGTCTAACATTGTATTTTGATACTATAGAACTTTCCAAAAAGTTTAAGTAACATCTGAATAAAAAAATTAGCATACCGGCTTTGAAACTAGAGAAATATATTTCCATAAAATAGAGGTAAATAAAATGAAAAACCTGTGGTTTAGCTTTCTGTTCTTCCTCTTCAACGGCAGATATCAGATGAAGGAACATCTCATGTGGGTCCTGCTCCTGCAGGGACGACCAATAGTTCTTCCTACGAAGGCCATAAATAAGATCTTCAGGTGAGATAACTGCTTCAGTTCCGTCATCAGGCTGCCTCTCATAGCACAGAACTATAAGGAATGAATAATATTTACAAATAAAAAAAACAATTGGTTGCTAAAATTCTAGCAATTATCATTTTTTACCTCTTAAGATGTTATATAGAGAACTAGACACATATCCATTTTCTTGACAAGGTTCGAGCCAGTCCAACAATGATGGACATGCTGCAAGTCCTTGAAGCAGTGAATTGAGGAAGCATGTCAAACCCAAGTTCTGCAAGCCTATCAGTTTACCTGCTTACACCATTCATAATTACAACAATGACAATCAACAAAATAATGTGTTTAAACAAGAAGGGTTTCTGAGAAGTAAAAGCAAGTATTTTATATTTTGACAGAGTTCTCAATAAAATTAAAGCAGAGTTGTATTGTCATGAAAGAAGTATGCATAACATCAGTAAGAGCTAGTATAAAGTATTTTAAGAAGACCAGTTAGGTCTATTCAAAATATTAATAAGATCAACAGCTTAGTAAAAATATTAAATATCAATTATTCAACATCTAACTGTAATACTCTATAAATTATATGCAAAACTATCCAAATAAAAATAGAAAGATTGAGAAGATATCACTTATTTAAATTGTGAATGGTTGAATAACACTTATGAGATCAGACCCTGAATGTAATGGAGTTATGCCTTTCATTTTTGTAAAATAACATATAATAAAAATCATGAAATTTCACACAGGCTAAATCATAAAACATGACAAGTAGAAGTGTCAAAAACAAGAAAAATACAATATCAAATCCCAACCAATGGTAAAACCATATATTATTCCAGGTACTGCTAAGAAAAGTTAACTTACTATTGTAACTGCCTCTTCTGCTTAGTTTAGGACCCCAAAAAATAAATAGACTTAGCCCAAGAGCACAGGCAGTGATTCCAAAAAGAAGAATAGAATCTTTATCCATTTCTATATCGTCCTGAGAACTCATTCCAAAATGCAGATATCATTGGGCGCAAAATATATTTTATAAATTTTCACTCTAGGTAATACAAAATCGAATAACCAAGCTAAGAAGTTAACCTGAGATTTTGGATGATATCGAAAAAAACAATCGTCAGCAGTAAACTAACCAAAGAGGATGTGGTATTGTTGTCATAAGAAGTAGCTCTATGGACAACTTGCGAACGTGTCCTTCTCTGTTATAATAATTAAAAATAATTTAATTATTTGTTATTTAACTATTATAAATTATACAGATTTTACCAACTACTAATCACTTTCCTCTGATACTCCGTGATAGATTTCGAGGCAATTTTCCATAATATTTTCATTAACAGAAATTATCTTTTTAAGTGTTAATGATTAACAGGTTTTAACGCCTCAACTTAAAAGTAACCTACCTAACATTAATTTTTTAAACCACCAAAGTAAAAATTATGTTTCCATTAACGATGAAATCATTGAAATTTATCTACCAGTTTATATTGAGCCATAAATACATACGAGGAGTGAGAATATCCTTGTGACGGCTTATGTTATGTACATAACCAGATGCTTGTGTGATTGTTTTAAAAGTTTTGGCCTGAAATATTTAAAGGTTTTTTTTTGTTTCTGCAATTCTGTATATTTGATAAGTGTCAAGATTAGTTTCAGTAGTTAAAATTGCATTTCTACTTTTTATTTCATATCTAATTTAGAGCGACACCCAAACAAGAAGTACAAAATTTAGTATATTTCAGAGCTGGCAAAATTGTGCTCGAAAGTAGGATTGAACACCAATCCTAATAAAACGGTCATTGTACCTTTTACCAACAAAAGGGCACTAAGGGAGCTCACCTCCTCCTGGGATGAAAGGGATGAGCATTCAATTTAGCAAGAAGGTTAAATACCTCGGCGTTATTATGGACAGTAAATTACACTGGAATGAACATACTGGTTATATTACTAAGAAAGCCACCAGAATTCTGTGGACTTGTAAGAGCCTTTGCTGCAACAGGCGGGGAATCAGCCCCAAGATGCCTCGTTGGATGTACACAGCAATAGTCAGACCCGTGCTAACTTATGGCTCAATAGCCTGGTGGCACAGAGCTGGAGTCCAACACAATATATCGAGGTTAAAGAAGGTGCAGCGGCTCGGGTGCATCATGAACACTGGGGCCATGAGAACCACCCCTACCGCTTCACTGGAAACTTGATTTAACTCCTCTTGGGATTCTAATTGACGTAGAGGCATTGAAGACAGCCTACAGGCTAGTGAAAATAGGAGGGGTTAAGAAACACAAACGACTTTGGACACAGAAGTGTCTTTGATACGATTGAGCGAAATGCAGAGTTAAAAAAGTATTCAGGCCTAATTATGAATTAATATGCAAAAGCAAGAATGATTGCTTTAACCCACCCAATAGGTAGACCTAGATTTAGAAATTTGTATAAGGATGGATCCAAAGGGGAGCATAGTGCCGGCTCGGGATTCTGGTTTAGGGAAAGCCGAGAGACAGGGCATCTCTGGGCACGACACCCACTGTATTCCAAGCGGAAATATGGGCAATACTTGCAGGCGCCTTGGCCTTGTGGGGGTTCCCTTCTCCCTTGCTAGGGACACAATCAACAACCTAACAAAGAGGAAGATAAAAACCTGTGGGGATAGAGCCAAGATAAGGCATACTAAACTTTTTATAAAGGATCCCAATGATAAACTTTCTGAGAAAATCAAGAGAGAAGCCACTCACATGTCGAAAACCGTCCTCAAAAGTATGGTCGAAGTCATCACTGGGCATTGCAAACTCAGGAAACATAGGCATCGCTTGGGCATTGAACAAGAACCATGGTGCAGATGGTGCACAGAGGAGGATGAAATCCCCTGGCACACTCTCTTTGAATGTAAAGCACTATGTCGTAAGAGGACATTTGACCTTGGCCCTAAAGGACACGAGGAATTTCAAGGAGATTTTAAGAATATTTAAAATTTCTCAGAAGCCTTGACCTAGGATAGGGATTTTTAGGATTCGATCACAATGGGCCTCTTTAGGCTGAAGTGCATGGTAGTGGAAGAGTCACACATAAATAATAAATGTATCAACCCTGTGGAAATTTTTTATTCAGTATTGTTTTAATTTATTTAAGGTTGTCTCTTATCTAGGTCATTTTCTATACATGTTGGGAATACTTTCTCATCAATTTTCTGAAAACCTATATATATTAGGATGAACTTGAAACATGCGGTGAAACCTTATGAACTAGGTCTAGTTAATATAATTTATTTTATTTTAGTTGTTACTAATTTTTAAATATATTCATTTGAAAAGAAAAGATATGTCCAGGACCGGGACTCGAACCCGGGTCTTCCATATCACTAGTCTGGGACTCTACCATTTGAGCTATCCTGGGCTCTAATGAAGCACGCTTCTCGGCCATGGTCATATCTTAGGATCAGAAAAAAGAAAAGATATGACCATGGCCGAGAAGCGTGCTTCATTAGGGCCCAGGATAGCTCAAATGGTAGAGTCCCAGACTAGTGATCTGGAAGACCCGGGTTCGAGTCCCGGTCCTGGACATTTCTTTTCTTTTCAAATGAATATATTTAAAAATTAGGTCTAGTTAAGTTATAAAATTATTTTAGGTATTATTTTTGTTTGGCGAAGCGGAGTGGCACAGTTGTAGAGCACTTAGTTCAAATCCTGCTGCTTGGGAAAATTTTATTTAATCTGTTAGCAGCCGGAGATGGATCCCATGGAATCTAGGACCCTCCTGGCGCTAACCTAATCTCTATAAAGTGTGTACCCAAAATAGGGAGAAAATCTTGCAGCTGAGTGTGATCTAGGACAAATCACCTCCCAAATTTCAAAAAGAATATTTATTGACGTTTCTCATAAGAATGATCTTTGGTATAGGACATCATAATATTTAAAAGGTGTAATAACCCTGGACATCAGGGCCTGAGTCCCATTACACCTAGTCTGGTATATCCAAATCTGATTCTCACCTGCGTTGGCTATTATGTATATTATGATAGCCGAAAAAAATAAATCTCAATATTTTCACTCTGGTTAGTACACTGTGGTGTCAAATAGGCCGATGAGACCCATTCATTGAACAACTTCTCCCCATCAATACCAGTACCAGCAAATTTAGAACTTAGCATCTAATATGTATATTAACATCATTATAACAATTTTAATTTATTATTAATACTTTATTTTAAATATTTTCATTTTTGCAATAATGTGGCACAAAGTTCATATACACAATTTAAAAAAAAACATTTATTTACAAAATAAAAATTAATACTTAACCGGATACGTTAAACAAAAGAAATATTACAGTCATACAAGACTGACCGAATAATCAACTTATTAATATATACAATAAATAAGTTTTTACTTAACTATCACAATTATAAAAGTTTGTTTTTGCAAAAAAGTAAAATCAAAGTACAATAATCAAGTAATAATTTCTAAAATAATTTATTCCAGCTTAGAAGGGTGCAACTGTTCCAATTTGCTCCACATCAACTAAGTAGGACACTAGTCTGTCTATGTAACCTCCATCCAAGTCGTATGTGAGTAGAAATGTTATCAACCTCTTTTGCGTTAACTCCTTAGCATAGGCATATCTCAAGATCTCGTTACGCAATGATAGCCTGTATTTCATAAAACAGCATAAGATAAAGCATTATTGGCTTCAGGATAAAAATTTTTAAATAATACCTCTTAAATATTGTGTAAAAATATAAGAAACTAAAGAATACTGATAGTTGTAAATTGAAGATACTAAATTTACATTATTTTAATAAAAATAAATTTTTTTAAAACAATTATTACAGATTTTAACCAAGCAAGCATGATTTAAAAAGTTTTTTTAATTATGATATAATAATAAGAGTTGTTTCATAAAAATTCAATGAGTTTAAAAATTAATCAGATTACTGGCCCCTGCCTGACCCTGTAATATACCTAATATGAAGTTCTTTTCAAATGAATATACCTAATATGGTTTATCAGAAAATGGTTTGCTGAATACTGTGAATGTATTTTGTAATTCTTGACAGTAGTAACTTTTAAAAGAGGGACTTTTTTTAAACTCTATTCTCTACAAAATTAATGTTATTTTATTACATTCACTTAAAATTGATTTTATTTACATTACACTTATTTTAAGAAAGTTTATTGTAACCGTAAAAAATCTGAATCCATGCGGATTAGTAAAATGTAAAAATTAATTTAAAGTCGCATGCTGGTGTGTGTATGTATGTTGTAAGGTGGATATGAATAATGAACCATTGGAAAGATTAATTAATGTTAATATTTTAAGAACATTAATATCTTAATAATAAAAACATAAAAGGTAACTAAGAGTGATGAAAAGTGCTTAAACATAAGAGATTATTGAAGTTAATAATTTTTTTTTTCAAGTGGTTCCATGGAAATGTTTCTATGGAAAATAAATGGAATTTTCATGGAAAAAAAATTAAATTTTTAAAACTTAACAATATTTTTATGTTTCACAATTTTCTCTGACATAATGATTTTTAAATGTAGTAACTTTAATTCAAAATGAGTTAGTTTTGATTTTCTAATATGAAATCAATGAAAATGTACATACTGCATTTAAAAAGATGAACTTACAATTTGATGACAATCAGTGAGACAAGAGACCATTGGGATGCATGGAGGCAGATATTACAAGGGCCAAGACTGAATGTAGCGACTAATTGCTGAAGTTCTAAACCGAGCCTGAATTGAGAAAGCTCAAGGGCATTTTGTATATCTGGCAAACTAAACAAACAATATTACATTACAAAACATTAAAAATGTACTAGAGGTTAATCATTCATGCTTATCATTAAATAATTTATTACAAGATGATGAATCAAGTCAAAATTATAAATGATCAGATGACCACTCGTGAAATAAATATAAACAAATAGTAAATTTAAGAATAGTGTTTTAGGAAAATATATCAATATATTTCCTAAAACAAATTTAAGCTTAACATAAAACTGATGCAGGCTTCATAATTGAAGGGTTAAGGGGATAGAATATTTTACAGCAGTTTTTATGAAATTTCAATTAATAGTTCAGTAGTAGGACAACTTCAAAACTTTAAAACATAAAACTAAAGATTACAGGAACGCAAAGAAAATATATTTTTTGGAAAAAAACATTTCCTAAACATATAATGATTATTTTCCTAAATAGATAACATAAATTAATCATTATCATCAGTGGCGCTACAGCCCAGTTAGTGAGTAAGGGCCTCCTCTAACAATTTTTGCCATCCCTCTCTATTTTGTGCAGCTGTGATCCAATTCCAAATGTCAAGCAGATTACTAGGATAATTTTTGTCTCCATCTGTTCGCGTCAGTTTTGGTCTTACGATGCTTTTCGATCCATAAAGTTGATTCGTCATCTTTTTAGGAAATCTTAGTTCATACATCCTAGCAACATGTCCAGCCCATCTAAGCCTCCCTATGCGGATGACTCTCATTATGTGCAGTTCTCTAGTCAGTGCCTGGAGCTCCAAGTTTCTCCTCGATTTCCAGTTCTCTCCTACTTTCACTGGATCATTTAATAGTTGAACTAATTCTTAACTCTAGAAATTGATTCAGATCAATTTAATTTTATGGAAACCTTAGGCATGACTAACAAAAACTATCAAACAATAATACAGCCTATCTTCATTCCAAAGTATAAATAATAATAATAATAATGTACTGCTATTATAAATTAACAAAATAACACAAAAAATTGTGAATCAATGCTACAAAAAATAGATATAAATATACTTTTACTCACACTCGATTCAACTTTTGTACAAGTATTTTTCTTCTTGTTAGAATGACATCATGATGGTCAACGAGAGGTAGTAGAGGATACTGGTCCTCGGGAACATTTTCTACATCAGTGCTCACCTCTTCTTTAAAAGTAACCTTTTCATCACCACGGTAAAAAGATCTTACCTTCAACTCCAACTCCCTAGCCTCCTCTTGGAGCTGTTCATAGTTTGGCAACGGCTTGCTAGGAAGCTGCTTGTTCTCCTGCTGTTTTTCCTTCAGCTCGAGAAAGTTTAACCTACGATAAATCTCTTGATACTTCTCATACATCTGAGTATCTTTCATCCTTAATGACTCGACTTCTTCTAAGCTACTTCCATTAAGTTTCAGAAGCTCCTTGACACCCTCTTCGCCCAACAAATACATAAGGGTATCAATTGTAAACCAACTCTTCACTTTTTTTTCAATATCTACCACGATGTCTTCTGGTGACCTGTTAATGGCCTTAATCCCCTTGGCTGCTACTTGATCCTTCTCAATATTTCTTGAAGTAGAACATTTCATGGATTTCTTTAAATTTTCATTATTTTTAATTTGTATGTCTATTTTTTGGTGGTCTGATTGTTTCTCGATTACAGTTTTGTTATCTTCAGTTTTGGTAATCTCTATTTCTTTACATTTTCCAATTTTTTCGTTTTTTACCTCTTTTAATGTAATTGTTTTCTTACATAATTGAGGAGGAATCTTAGGCTTTAGAATTTCTTCCTTAATATCTTTATTACTTTCATCAGTACAAATCGACTCGTGTTCATTTAAAACCTTTACAGGGCTTGTGTTTCCAAGGTCAATCTCAGCACCTGAACCACTTGTACAGCTGTAATCATAAAAAACGCCTTTTACAGTAAAAAATTTAATATGTATGATAAAAATAACTTATTTTTCCTAATGCAGTAGTATTAATTAACAAGGCGTTACAAAAAATATAAATTCGAACATCAATCCAAGTACCGTGAACATACTAGTGACCACCAGGGAGAAGAAACTTTTAATTACACTTTAGTGTTCATGCGATGGATTAAGCAATCAAGTCCCTATGGGCTTGTAAATACGCAATAGGAAGATCGTGAGGCCTTAATCCTCAAATGGTCTTATGGTGTATATATATATTAAATTTATATGATCAGTAAAATTTATTCAACCAGTAGGTAATAAAAAATCGAAATCTGGTGTTGTTCTAATAGAATAAAAAACCTTGGGGCCACCCCTCGCCATTTTTCAAAGTTATAGATAGTTATTAAAAAAATATTTTTTTTTATTATGATGGAAAATCACTATACGTCTAATTATTACAAAATATTTATGAATAAACTCATAGGTTTTTAAATTGTTCCTAATCTTTTACAACAGTTTATAAGAAACATTTACCCCTGTTTTGATGAAAGTGTTTTGTACTCGACGGGTATTTCACAATCTCTTAGCCAGAGGGGACTGGTGTATAGTTGATCCTTGAGAAAGATGCCAGCCTTGTAACAGATGTTGCTGCAGTAGTTCTGTATAAAGAAAAGTACATATGAATCTAGCAAATTATATTCAGTAAATGAAATGGGCCAAACTAACCTTGCGATCAGTGATGTCGTACACCTTATTTTCTTTTGTTGATATCTTATACATTTTCTTTGGAACATTGGAAAGGGCCTTATCACATAATGGGTAACCACAACACATTGTGATTGCTCTCTCTTCAACAATATCTTGAAAATGGCATTGGTTGATATGTTTCAACTAAAATAAACCAAAATGTTACAGTATATTCACCTATATAAAAATAAGAAAGATTACAAGGAGAATTTTTAACTAGATATGGAGCCAAAATGGAAAACATACAAAAGTTTTATGATAGATGCCATTAAAATAGCTTTGAAATCTCTATTATTTGCATTAATTAATAAATAAACTTGATTCATATTTAATTGTAGGAAATTTTAAAAGGAACAATCCGAACAGCAATGATTAATAATATGTTACCTTTTTTTAATTTTTATATTTCTAACAACCCACCCCAGCTTTGCTCGGGTAATAAGGCATATTATACCTACATAATTTGTCTATGTATTGTATTTTTTTTTTTTTTTTTTATCACGTACTGGCCACTAAGGACCACGTGAAGTTCTCTGGGAGTCTTGATTTTCTTTCTTCCCATCTCAGCTAATGTACTTTATTATATATAAATTATAAAAATAAAAACAAAACCAAATATTAGTTTATATACAAATTTATTATCTTGCACGTTATATACAATTAGATAATTGTATGGGATTATGCAGTGAAACCCATCGATATTCTAACCCATTTAAACAAAACCTCGGCAAATTATATACTTAAACCTTCCTGGTGAATCACTCTATCTATTGGTGAAAACTGCATGAAAATCTTTGCAGTAGTTATTGAGTTTATCACGAACAAACGCGACCGAGGACTTTGTTTTATAATATGTACATATACATAACTAATAACAAATTACGATAACTTTGTATGATTTTTTGCCATTAATTCAAATAGTAGTTCAAAAAACTTATTTATTACGAACACAAATGTTTTGTGCCTTTTTTCAAAATTCAATTTTTCTGGCTTAAACAATAATTATTATTTTTGTATTTCTCATATAAGATAGTCTAATAGTTTCAAATCTATAAACAAGAAATGTAAAACATGAAATCGATTTACTGTGAGGCTTTTAACTGACACTATTTAATAACATATTAACACTGTCCTCACAAGAAATAAATGCTATATTTATCATAACAAAATTAAATAAATTGATACCCCCTTTAAAAGAGTAATCCAATTAGGATTAATTAATGTCTAGGTTCGGTAATTTAATTAAATGAAACAAATGTAATTATGAAATTCTCACATTATCCAAAAGCCAAGGTTCCTCAACATTAGGTTCAATGAGCTGCTGAACTATCTCTAATGCTCTTGTATTACATTCTTTTTTCTTAGAAATTGCAGCTTGAATAGCCTCTTTCCTGTAAAATAAAAATAAATGAAACCTTATATAATATCAAAAATAAAAAAACTGTGGAATACTAAAACAAAATGATATATGATACTCTTTCTTCTTAAATTAAATTTTATATTTATATATGATTCTAAAAATCTCCTATAATCTCATCAATAATCAATTTGGATCTGTCAAAATAGAAACCATCTGACACAAATATGGTCCAAGAGGAGACCCCATATAGAGAAAATGCAGATGGTTCATCATAATCAAAACCAAATAAAAATTAGATTGAAGTAATATGATCCAAAGTTCATGTCATGTACAATCAGTTCTATTTTTTCTTTCTAAAGGAAATTATTATTTTTCAATTAAAGTTTTCCAAGATAAAGCTTGAAGCAAAATATGTAACTCAATAAAAACCTGCCAAGGAGTAATAATCTACTACAAAGATCTAAATAAATCTAGGGCATATGTAAATGTTAAATTTATCAGGATTATTAATTGTTTTTTCACTGTAAATAACATTACAGAGAAGTTACTTACGACATATTTTTAAGTTTCGCTTTAATATCATCATTTCTCTTTTTTTTAAGTCTTGCATTTTCTAAATTGCAACTCATTATATTTTTGCAATACCTTCAATTTGTTGATAGTTGGAATGATTATTTCTATCACTGTGAGTAGATTAAGAAAAATTCAGCTGCATTCCTAATGAAATATTAAATAAATAAATTTTGAAGAATTATTTGGGACTGACAAAGGTGATAGCAAATGCTATATAGAAAAGTGGACCGATCACTAACGATTAAACATATCGACTCCCTCTGCAGCAATTATTGCTAAAAACTGTAAAATATTTGTCCTTATAAACATATAATTTTAAAGTGAATATTCAAACTCTCATTGAAAAGAAGAGTGAAAAGGTTTGTGTAAACGGGACTTTGTTTAAGCTAGTGAAGGCCCGTGGTACTAATAGTAAGATAGAGTATTGGGAAATGATTTTCTGCATTAATTTATCAAAAGAAATGAATAACACGTCTACTAAAACTAATTATAATTAAACAATAAGTTATCAACATTTAGGACAAAGAGGGCAAAAAGGAAGATGTCTGGGCAAGGAGTCAGTGGACCAATGACAGAATAAATAAGCGGTCGTAAAAATACCGCCCTAGCTGGGAATAATAACAATTATAAAAAATAAAAATTATAAATAATATATTGACGTGAGTCAGCAAGATCCTAATTAAAGTAATGTCCAATGAACATTCTTCCCCGTGCATACATCGCAAAAATTGCGAGAACACGGGGATATAGGATCGGTGAGATAACGGATTTGTCTGACTTGGATGCGACCTTTGGTAGGTCAGTTGGTTAGAGCACTGCTACGGTGAAGCGGACGACCCGGGTTCGAATCCCGGCCAGGGCAAATCTTTTTTCTTTAAAACAAAAATATTTTATTCAACGTTTACTTTTAAGAAACGATGATATGAGCGCAAAGAAATGAACCGAGTGGAGTGCCTATTATCAATATATGACATGCCGGACAAGAAGGTGTTGATTGCAACCAATCTAAATGATTTACAGATACCAGCGGAGATAGTAAACACACCTAGTAAGGATTACGGGCTGTCACAAAATTCATAACAATATCTAAATCAGTACATAATAACAATCTCCAAATACTTGTAAACAATAAATACTTAGGCATTATTACAACAAAATCAACCAGAATGGGACAAAGAGAACCAATGAAGATGAAGACTGTTTATTGACAGACCTCAGTTTGGAGACAAGAGCTGTCGGTGTTATATTAAGGTGCGAAGGCGTGGGCCTTAAAGAATTGAGGCTTTCGAGTTGTATAAATGCCGTTGATTTCTGAAAGTAAAGAGGACAGACAAAGTTACGAAGGTTAAAATCTTGTGAAGAGTAAGAAAGAAATCATCATTCGTTAAAATACGTAAGCTACAATATTCGAGGCAAGAAAAATACTATACACTGCAATCGTTACTTCAGGAAAAATAAAAAAAAGAGAGGTATTAGCAGAAAATAACACTCATGGGTGCCAAATCTAAGCGACGGGTTCAATTGGAGTACAGTTTGAGTAAATCAATTCTTGTCAGTTATTTCAAGTTTCTGCTTGAGAAACAGAAGCTGAATTTGTTTTATCAATTAAGCGGTACCTAAGATCAATGGTTATTTTAAATAACATATAAGTGATGCAATGGTAATTTTACTAATTTCAATGAACATCGCAAAGCAGTTGTTCTAATTGTAACCAAACATCCGACTTTATTCCAGGAACCCTTATATCCTCGTCGCCAGATGTTATATTTATAAAATGACTGAAAGACAGTTACACTTTTGAACATATATTTAATGATAAAAAAAGAACATTTACAAGAATAAACGTTAGTACGATTTTAAAATAAACAACTCTCCGAGTTCTCAAACTCTAATGGCCGAGCCAAGAACACTGTAAGACAGCGCTACAGGCGGAGCCAAAACACAAGCCTAAGATTGCGGGTTCGCATCCCGTCAGGTGGCCCAAGGATTTTTTAAAGGGAGTAAACTTGGATTTTCTTGGATAGACAAAGTTTAGAGCCCCCCACTGTAGTATCGTCCGATTAGCCATAGCTGCATAAAGTGACGTTAAATAAATAAACAACAAAGCAGATGGTTACAAATAATTCTGCTTGTTATCAGTTAGCACTAGTGCAACGTCCAAAAATGATAACGCGACTGTATTATATTTGTACACAGCTAGTCCTTCAAGAAATAAAAGAATTACGATTGACAAAAGCTTTATAATATATTTTCTCAAATTAACAACAATTACTTTACAAAACATGATTCATATTGTTCTACAAATTGACCACACTGGAAGGTTACAGCTGAGGTTACACCACGACCTCCCATGCGGTCTCAACCATTTCGATATTATGACGTATCACACATAACAACCCTCCGCACATATTTTAACTAAAACACTATTAAGAACACAACACAACTGCAAACACTTTAAACCAGTACTCACAACCACTAACTGAAAGTTGGCGAGAATATTTTTTTGGTTCCATATCAAGAGGAGAGAAGCATGTGGAGATAAGGCAAGATTGGAGGAGAAAGATTTTGATTCTTAGATGTGTGAATCCCTCTTTTATCATCTGAGTCTGACTAACAAAGATCGCTTATCGGCTCGCTGGAGGTATCGATAGATCTTGGTAGGATTTGGTCAATGTGCCGCTTGAAGTAGTTTCCATTGGAGTCTATTTCAGAATGAAGGTCTCCCAGTTTGGTCACAATCACTCCCGGTATCCATTTGTCAGTTGTGTCGCTGTAAGAGCGGAACATGACTAGGTCTCCTATTGAAAAGGTACGTAATTTTTATGAATAGTTTACTGGTTGCCTTTCCGTCATCCTGCTCTTTAGATCCGGCTTTACAAGATCCATTCTGGACCGAACAACTCTTCCCGGAAAGAGAAGGGATGGCGGCCGTCCCGTTGTTTGGTGAGGAGACTTGAGGTATTGAAGAAGAAACCTGTTAATATGGTGCTGAATGTCGTTGCTTGTTGCTCCTGAGGTGTGTAGCATTCTCTTCAAGGTCTGAACACCACTTTCTGCCTGGCCATTAGTCGATGGATGGTAAACTGCTGTGGTGCGATGAAACCTAACACCTTGTTTCTTTAGAAAATATTCTGAGCAGAATTGTGGCCCTTTGTCAGAAACGATTACTTTGGGAACACCGAACTGAGAAAAGGCATTTTCAAGGATATTGGCTGTGGTTTGCGAAGTAGTTGAGTTTGTAATAGCAACTGTAATCCACTTAGAGTATGCATCGACGATAATCATCAGGTTCTTCCCAAGTACCGAGCAATAGTCTATGTGAATTCTTTCCCAGGGAGCGTTTGGTTATTCTCAGTGATGTGAAGCTGGGGGGGGGGCATTTTGGAATTCTTCAGGCAGGCAGAGCATGACTTAGCCACGGTTTCAATGTCTTGATCAATTGCCGGCCAATAAATGAGAGAGCGAGCAAAGGCTTTAATTTTAACCACTCCTATGTGAGCAAGATGGAGTTTCTCTAAGAGCATTCGACGAAACCCTGGTGTTACAACAACTCTCTGGCCAAGCATGAGACATTAATCGGTGGTGGTGTATTCTGTTTCTCTTCCCTTGCACCCAAGCGATTTGAGATTTTCCCTTCAAGTATCGCAGACAGCAATGCCGACATTTGTGTATCACGGCGAGTTTCTGCAGCAATCTCTTTAGAAGTCAGGGGAATTTGGCGAAGCTGATGGTACACAAATTTGTCGAAGTCGTCAGGAAGGTCCTCGCATTGAAGTCAATTGACTTCAAAAGGAAAGTCCTTATTGCCAGTCGACCTCACTGCTCTAGAAAGAAAGTCAGCGTTGCAGTTCAGATTACTGGCCTTTTACTTAATATCGTAATTTAAATTAGCTACGTAACTCGCATAATTGTTGCAACGAGAGAGGGTGACCTGGGGCAGCTGAGCGTTAGGGCCCAAAATGTGAGAAATGGGTTTGTTTTCTGTGTATATGGTAAATTTACGAGCATAAAGATAATGAAAGAACTATTTAATACCCCAGACAATAGCAAGTGTCTCACGTTCTACTTGTGGGTAGCGTTTCTCTGTGACATTAAAAGCTTTGCTAGCATAAGCCATCGGGCGTTCTGAGCCATCAGCCATAATGTGTGACATCACAGCTCCTAACCCTACCGGACTAGCATCTATGGTGAGAATTAGGGGAAGTGCCGGATCATAGGGTTTATGTACTCTATTTGAAATCAGTTCTATTTTCAGGTGATCATATGAATTCCTGGCATCTTTAGTCCATGTCAATTTTGAAGAGGCAAGCATTCCTCTGATCGGCGCAGTGATGGTAGATAAGTTTGGAATAAAACCACGATAGTATGTGACTTCGCCTAAAAAAGTGAGCATTTCTTCAGGAGTGGATGGCAAAGGTAAATTTAAAAAAGCTACGATATGCTTTTTTTGCCAGTGCAGTCCTGCTGCATCTATAGTATGTCCTAAGAAGTCGATTTTATCAAGGAGAAACTCACACTTGGATCTACGAAGTTTTAAACCAGAATTCCTAAGAGCCGTAATTGTTAATTCAAGTGCTCAAATCATTCCCTCATTAGAGGTTGAATAAACAATTATATCGTCATAAAAATTACTGGCGCAGTCGAGGTTATCCAGAACTTTTCTGATGAGTCGTTGCCAGATAGCGGGGATACTAGCAACAATATACTGTGCCGTGTTGGTCTGATGAGCCCATGAGTTGGTGTATTCAAAGTCATGGCTTCACAAGATTTTTCCCCACAAGGCAAGCTTATGAAAGCATCTGTAATATCTAGCCTTGAGAATTTAGAACCCTTAGTTTTTGAAATAGATCCTCAATACGAGGAATTTGATATTCATCAACGATCAGTTATGGATTGAGTGTAGCTTTGTAGTCACCTGTTATCCTTATATTTTGGAATTGTACTGAGATATCTTATTAACAGGAACAAGACCCGCCTGTAACGAACAAACTCTTTTGTCAGAAACATTATAAAACACTGCTTGAATAGGAATGTAGAAATGACAACAAAGAGATAAGTATTAGAGTTTGTCATTTATTAACATGTACCTCTTTGTTTTGTTTTGATCCTACCTTATTTATTTGTGAAATATGAATTATTGGGATATTTTTAGTCTGTTTGGGTGAATTCATATTTGACAGTTAGTCTCAATGAAAAAAATAAAATGTTTATTTTGGATTTTATATTATCGATATGGAGATCTCTAGCTGGTATGATATGGTTTAGCAACCAAAATTTTCCCAAATCTCTTAGTGTATATATTAGATCTAATGATGGAAAAAAGCTGTCTGTGGAATTAGATCCAAAATGGGACATCAAATCTGTTAAAGAGATTGTAGGACCTAAGTTGGGTCTTGAAGCTGAGGAAATCAAAATAATACTAGCTGGTAAAGAATTGGATGATTCAACAATAATTGAGGTTGGTTTTGTCATTTGGTAATTTATTGTCTATTTTTTTCTAAAAATAAGTAATTAATATTTTTTACACAGGATATTGACTTGGGTGAACAAAGTACTGTTTACTGTGTTCCCCTAGACCGAAAAGGAAGAACGAGACAAAAATCTGTGAATAAAATACTGGTAAACCTCCCTGAAGAGGAAGTTATTACATTTTATGTTGCTTGTTCTCACTGTAACGGTGTGAAACATGGCAAGCTGAGGGTACGGTGTGCTGAATGCAGGAGCGGAGCAATCACAGTTGACAGAGACCCAGCTTCATGGTCTGATGTATTGAACCCATCTGTTATTTCGGGGCATTGTGAGGAACAAGGTTGCGTTGTAAGTATTTTGCTTTATTATTTAGTATGAAATTTTCGATTTATATATAGTTCTATAATCTAAGTTATTTTGGGCTAATTCATATGGTTTCTCTAATTTTTCAAATTATTAGCTTTAACTTTAAATTAAAACTGGGAGAGGAGTATCTGAGTGGTTGATTGCTGTGTTCCCATGCCGAAGGTCCCTGGTTCAAATCCCGCTGTAGGATATTTAGTTAATATGTTAATAGCTGGAGATGGCCCTGTGGGATCTCGAGACCCTCCAGGGGCTCAACCAGCCTCTATAAAAGTGCTGTTGCAAAATCAAAATTGAAACTTGGATTATATTTGTGGAAAAAAGGATTGTTCATTTAACGTCACTTTATGCTGCTATGGCTTATCGCAAAACAGGATTTATTGATAAAACTAATATCAAAATTTAGATGCATTGTAATTTAACAGCAGGGAGACTTGTGTGCTGAAAATAATCTATTTAAGCCTGAGGAAATGAAAAGTTAAGTTATTGAAAAAAGTAAATAATTAAATTAATTATTATAATTATTAATTCCAATTAATAGTAATTAAATTAAAAATAAAAGCATTCATGAGTAATTTGTTTCTTAATAATATTTGCTTTTACACCACAATTTTCTTACCACCTACAGATTCATTTTTAGAGGAGCTTTTCTGTTTATCTGCATCCAAATTCAGAGAACCTCCTCTTTGATATGTTGAAACTTTGGGAAATTAGTACATCGTGGAGTCTTCTTGTTAAGTAAGAACCAACATTGAGATTAGATGACTTATCTAAGCTTCATGCAGTCCTATTCATCCCACTTAGATTATGATAGTTGGGACATGGAAGGAGAATATGCCTAATATACTGTAATAATTGGGTTACGGTTTGTAAAAAACTAAAACACAGAAGGGTACCTGTTTGGGAGGTAGATAAAAATAAAATGATAGTTAAATTCAGCTGAATGAAATTGTTGTTTAAATACAGTTGGGTATCCTCTGTGAGCCATAGCACCAATAAAATATACATTTTATTTGTATTAATTGATCTGGATTTTTGTTTAATACTAAAGATTACTAATTGTTACAATGTTTTTTTTTATTATTATTAATATTTATTTTAGGCAGGCCCTGTGGCTTGGTGTGAGTTTTATTTCCGTTGTAAAGAACATGTGAGTGCTGATGACATTGCTATTCCGTTGCCATTGATTCATGCTAATCTTCGCTCTATTCCCTGTCTAGCTTGCAACGATGCAAGGTATAACTGATATATAATTTATAACATCTTAATAATGTTTAACAGTTATATTTTAATTTTATCAATTGATATAATTATTAAAGAAATGATGGTTTCATTTGAGCTTGCTTTAAAGAATAAAAAAAAGCATTTATGTGAAATTTATTTCTTCATACATGTAACCACCATACACCACAATTTCTCCCATTATTTTCTCACCTCTTACAGAATCCTTCTTAGGAATGTCTTTCTATTTTATGTATCTGCATCAAAATTTGGCACACTATCCATTCTCCTCAAAATGTCAAAACTTTTGGAAAATTAATCCACCATAGTCTTATCTTTCCTATACCTTTTCTGTTTTAATATTTTACCACTGTTTAAATTCTTTTGTACTTCAAAAATATCTTTGGATTTTGTAAACATTAAATTAACTCTTTCCATTAAATTAAAAACTCTTATTTAAATTGTCTATTAACTGGTTCTCCTCTTTTTTGTCCCAAGTGTGTCTTTATTGCTCATAAATCCATTAGCTTTATCAAATTGCTCTTTAGACGTTATGAGACAATCTCTACTTTGAGTACAGTTCTCTGGTTTTTGAGGGGTGATGTGTTGTTGAACTTAATGGGAAACAAAAATATCAATGAATCTTTTGCTATTCTTACTCAGATCAAATCCTTCTAATAAATAACTAATGGAGATACAAAATACATTTAGGATATTAAATATTGTAAATTACTAGGGTTTATTGCACTCTTGTATTTAGAAATATTGCAAAAAAATATCTGTGGAAATACACCTACATAGCTTGTGTATTGTACTGACACGAGAGTTATCTGCTAGTAATCATTCTTCCTTCTACATCCAAATCGCATTGGCTCATGAACAACAGCCACAATTCAAGTAACAATTGAATAATGATCGTTGTTTAGGGAGTTTCTGTAAAAATAGGGAGAGGAACGACTCAGTGATAGAGTGCTGAGTTGCCGTGTCCCGGGTTGAAATCTGGCTGGGGTAGATTTTATTTAATCTGTCAACAGCTGGGAATGGATCCTTTGCGATCTGGGTCTCATCTAGCCTCCAAAATAGAGGGGAAAATCTGCTGGTTGAGTGTGATCCAGGAAAAATCACCTTTATTTGTTTAATGATGATACCAAATTGATTTGAATTTTACAGTCAATCATTAGGTAATATAAGTTGATTGCATTTGAATCTAATCTAAAACATGTTATAATATATATTAATACTGAATTTTACTTTTGGCATTATAGAGATCCAGTTGTTGTGTTCGAGTGCTCTGACAGACATACAATCTGCTTAGAATGTTTTGGCCGATATGCCAGCATTAGGTTGCGTGAACGTTCATTTGTATTCTCCCAACAACATGGCTACACCCTGGCTTGCCCAGCTGGCTGTGATGGTTCCTTAATTACAGAACCTCATCACTTCCGAATACTTTTACAAACAGAGGTGGGAATACCACATTTATGTCTATGTTGCATGTCTCTATCATATTCTATATTTCATGTAAATTTTAATTAGTGCAATATTATAACTAAAAAAACCTTATTCATAAGCCCATTAGATTTATATTAACAACTGTTGAATAGTATGAACAATATCAACGGTTTGCTGCTGAAGAGTGTGTGCTGCAGGGAGGTGGTGTGTTATGTCCTCGACCTGGCTGTGGTGCAGGAATCTTCCCTGATGAAGATTGCAACAGAGTTGCATGTCAATGTGGCGTAAGGATTTTTTTTTTTACATACATACCTCTTCTATTAAGTTAGGTATACTAAATAAGAATCAAAATTCCCGATGTAAATTTTTTTAAACTAAGCTGAACTTTTGATTTTTTTTAGCATCAAAAGTTAATATCAGTTTTATTTTACCCTTGATTTTATATTTTCTCCAGTTTGTATTCTGCAAGCGATGTCTAGAAGGATTCCATATCGGAGATTGTGGCGAGAGGGATAATACCGCTGAAGTTGGCACTTCAGGAGGATACAGTGTAGATCCTGCCCGTGTTGCTCAGGTATGTAAATTTAAGCATTACCTTTTTAGTAATCAGCAATATTGTTTTTAACAATGAAATTAATCTTTTCTTACAGGCTCGATGGGATGAAGCTAGTAAGCGAACAATCAAAGTGAGCACAAAACCTTGCCCCAAGTGTAGGATACCTACGGAGCGGGACGGTAATTTCGCAATAACTAAATTTCTTTAATTATATTGAAATAAGATAAATTTTAATATTCATACTGTTATTGCCTTGTTTTAATATGGGATTTATAAAATATTATTTAGATTTCTCCTGCATTTCGCAAGCCATAAAAAATACAACTTATTTCTAGATGGCATTGTTATCATAAATGAAATTCATATTTGATAGTCCATGTAAATAAATTAAGTAGTTATGTTTTAATTTTTTTTCAATTCATTTTCCATGTGGATTGCTGGCAAAAAAAAGAATTTTTGGTATCAGTTCCGCTGGTTGTCACTTTGAGTTAAAACCTAAAGTTTAAACGTCAATGTTACATCTTTTATTCTTATTATATTCACAAAAATAAAAATAATCATGAGTTTTAGTATGAACAAAGAGTGTAATTATGGGTACACGTGTATATTTTGGTAATAATTTCATGAAGAAATGAACGTTTCAACTAACCTTTCAAAGTATAGCAGAAGATATAATGTAGAAGTTGTTTCTTTAATGTTTAATTAAATGTATGCATAATTACACTCTTTTTCATACTAAAACTCATGATTATTTTTATTTTCGAGAATATAATAAGTAGAAATGATGTAACATTGACCTTACTACTTTACCTTGAAGCAACAGCCTGTGGAACTGATACCTCAATTTTTTTTCTATTCACAATCTACACTTATCGTTAGTTAACCCTTTTAGTGCTGAGCTAATTTTCACATATTTTGCAAAAATTGCGAAAGGAATTTTGAAAAAAAGTACCTTATTAATTACTGCTACGACACGTCCGCACAGATCGATACCTAAAATCAAACTGCGCAATAGTCGATATTCCGACTCTCCGCAATTTATACGCATTAATAGAGAGACGATTTATCGACAGTTCGCACTGAAAGGGTTAAATATTTTTAAAAAATTCAGTTAATTCCAGTCTCAAATTTCAATCAAGGTATTAAACCTTTGATGATGCCTTTTTTTTAAATGTATTGCAGGAGGATGCATGCACATGGTATGCGCTAGGTGCACATTCGAATGGTGCTGGGTCTGTCAGACAGAGTGGACAAGAGACTGTATGGGTAGTCACTGGTTCGGCTGAACTTTGACTAAGAACAACTACCAGGCGTTATCTTTGTTTAGTTATTTGTTGCCATTTAACAATTTACTAACTGAGAATCTACTTACTGAGTTGAAATATAATTTTACCAAATTGTAAATCTCAGTTTGATGTAAAATAAAATTATTTATTAAGATTTCTCCATTTTCTTTATTAGAAGTATGTTGATTTTAAAATTGTATAATATTTAAAAACTGTTTTTCTATTCCTTGAACTGGTGTTTCATTGTCATAAACAATTAGTTTTTATTTATGACTAATTAATGGTTGAATTTCATGACTAAATGTAATCTTTATGTTGAATAGAACCTGATTCCCTCAAAATCAATAATTTTTTTGTGGCTGGTTAAATTTTTTCGACACATGTTAAGTTTTGATTTGTACCATAATAGTACTAATTAAAGCTAAAAAATTCTTTATCATAAGATTAATTACTATTCTACCAAAGGTTTTTATCTCTAGAAAGCTTATTGCTACACAGGTACATTTTCAAGATTAAATTTAATTGAGCTTGAATACTTTAAAGTGGTCAAGAGCATGAATATTTTAATTTTAATTTTTATTAACTAAAAAATCACATAAATTATATTATGATGGTTAAAAGTTATTTAAGCTCACAGGAAAGTTTGAAGAAATTATAAGTTTATTTAGACAATTTTATCTGTTTTTTTATTATCATTCTGTTAAAATATTTTAAACAAAACAGTTAAAATCTTAACTTTCAACTAAAGTAAATGCAAATAACAATAAATAAACTATATAATGCATTGATAGGATGTCACTATCATCCAAAAATTCTTATAAAACTATTTTTAATAAAATAAAGCACCAATTATAATCATATTATTCAAGTGATAATTCACTTATCAAGTTGTCCATTATAAGCCGCAGGCTCGTAGTTTGCATTTTGTCATTAGTGGCCTGAACACGCCTGAAGAGAACAGGGCAATCTAGAGAGATGCAGTCTGTTTCACAAGAGCGACTACAACAAGACTGGCAGATCTGAAACATTTTTATTTATATAAGTCCGAAAAAGAACAAAATCGAATCCTAAAATTTTAATTTCGATTCACACCTTGTCAAACATGAATGCTTTCCTCTCAAGATTATAAAGATTTCTCGAAAGTTGAGCTATAGCATGATGTGGCTCAACCTGGCAGGATTCGCAGAGTCCTAAGGGTGTCGCTCGGGAACACACCACGCAGTTAACAGTTGCAAAGTACTGTGAGATTGTCGCTTTCCGCACAGCACCAGTGGCCTTAAGTTGCTGGCCACGAAATAACTGCTTTTTTGGCAAGCTGGCATACCTAAATCAGTTCCAAAGGTTAAACAAAACAATGTAGATTATACTAAACAAAATATAAAATTTTAGTAAAGCATAATATATATTTTTTTTAATTGAGTAGAATTTAGATTGAATGGATGTTGTAAGTCTATCTATAATACATTTAAACCTTAGAAACTCGTGCTAAATTTGGCAAGTTAACACAATAATACGACAAATGCAATAAAGCCTGTTGTCAGTTCTAGATTTCTTCTTAAGCATTCAGCCCTTAAGATATTTCACATGCTTGACCGAAACCTTGGCCTTGACTTACTTACTGACTATTTCATGATCATCATCAATAGGCTCTATAAATATGTCGCACAATATTTCTTTCAAATAGTCGAAAGGTCTCACTCATCACTTTTAGAAAAAACCTGTTCCAGATCAGTAAGTGCTTTTCTGCTTCTTATTTCATTTAAAATGCCTTTTCTTTATTTTTTTTCATTTATTTTGGAGCCCAGATATATAAATTCACATAAATTAATCTTCATTGTATAAAAAGAAGTAATATAATCAATAAATTAACTTGTTAAAATATAATTTTTAAAGGTATACCATGAGAATACATCAGCCCCTACTAGCGACAGACACCTGTCCAATGGAGGTAGTATTGCCTTAGTGATATAATAATCAGCATTAAGGACCAGTTGTGAACAATCTGCCAGGTATGCAGGAAGATGCTTCACTAATGAGATGAGAGGAAGACCCGGAGGCCCGCATACGACCACGTAAGGCACACGCTCTGATTTCCGTGGCTCTGCCCTTCGGTCTCTGGATAACAGCTCCCTGTTTTTTAATGTCAAACCAAAAGGATAATGTATTATAACAAAGTCTACAATCAAAATGTACCTAATTGTTTAAAACATAATGATTAGGATTGAATTAGTGTGGAAATGTGTATTTTTTATATACTTATAATACTTTATTTAATACTTTTGCAAAATATTTCATTTGGTGTAGATATATAATTTTTAAAAAGCATATTTAATAGTTTTACAACATTTATTTGCATAGTTGGCTAATGTTAATACAAATATTTTCTTATATTTAAAAAAACAAAACAACATTAATAAGTATCTTAATAAACTATTTTATGATACATATTTGAATAAGAATATTTCATACATATTTGATTAAGGAAGATATCATGCATATTTGAATAAAAATAATTTATGATTTTAACCCAAGAATGTAAAAACAAAAGTATTTGGTTTTTTGTACTAGGTATAGTTAACATTTTTAAATTAAAATAATGATCTGTATATAAGTAAAAACTAAATTCTCAAATCTAGAACTAGGAGTAATATTAATACCTTTAAAAAGAATAATATACATATATTTTCATTAATAGTGTATTTTTGAGTATTTAAATCATTTTTTTAACAATTATTTTAAAGAAAAAATTAGCGTTAATATATTTATTTATAATTTAATTTTAATTTGCACCTGCGCAATTGTGCATTCAGCAAATTTGATACTAGTGTTTTTCACCTTGATTTTCTACTTGAACTTCTTTATGATGATGCAGTAAAAATATAAATATCAATTGGTGAGTAGGTCTCTTGGCCAATTTCTTTTTAATCTTTTCCTATCCAGTCCAGGTAACAGGGAGTAGGAAAGCGGAAGAACGAGTGGGTTTGGGTGATATTGTGTCGATGAGTGGAATGTCATGTATTTGTTATGAATATATGATTTTATAGTGGGAATGTTCATGTCGTTGTGTATGGTGTGATTCGAAATATACCATGGTGCATTAACAATTTTTCTGAGAATTTTGGACTGTGTGGTTTGAATCTTGTGTATGTGGACTTTTTTTGCTGAACCCCAAAGTTCTGCTCCATATGTCCAAATAGGTTTCAGTATGCTATTATAGATAAGTCGTTTGTTCCGTAAGTCAAGTGAAGATCTGTAGTCCAGCAGATGTGATAGTTGTTTGTACCGTCTAGTCAATTCTTGTCTCTTTAATTTTGTATGTATGTTCCATGTAAGTCTTTTGTCCAAGTATAGTCCGAGATAACGTACATAATTTTTGGAAGGTACTTCGTCGTTGTCAATTTTGACTGCTGGACACGAAGCTTTGCGTAGAGAGAAGGTTACATGGCTCGATTTCGAGGCGTTTATTTTTATTTGCCATTTATAGAACCACTTTTCTAAATCAAATAAATGATTTTGAAGAGCTATAGATGCTAAGTTTGGGTCTCTGTGAGAAGAAATAATAGCTGTATCGTCAGCGAAGGTATAGATGTTGGTGTAAGGATGCTCCGGGATATCAGAGGTTAATATAAAATTAATTTTTTTTTCAAATTGAATAGTAATAAAATATTTTGCTATCTTTAAACTAATAGGTTATTTAAAAATATATATTTAAAAAAAAAAGAAGAAATAATCTATATCTAAAAAAAAGCAATCAAGACCTTGCTATCTTAAGGGCTGGAACAGGCGCTGAAGGATGATAACCGGAAAGGCCACGATATTCCTTTGCAAATGACAATTCGGCAGGACTGAGACGTCCCGAGAGTATTTTTGTCAGCTGCTGCCGAACATACTGACGCACAGTAGTCATGTTGCCTTGGTCGAATAACAGTTTCAGGCTCTTTTCCAGGATCTAAAATCATAATAATAGATTTGTCCATGTTTTAATAATTCAGGTAGGGAAAGAAATCAAAAGTAAAACAGTAATTGTTGATTATTTTCATTTATTTATTTCGGTACACAATTGATTAAAACAATAATGCTTATGCCTAGATACAACAATTTGTTGTATAATAAAATAATTTAGAAATAGGATAGGATAAAGTAACTTTGTCAATAATTAATACAAATATGCTACCATAAGAAGGATACTACTCTGAAAAATGGTCAGTGTAATCACCAAGCTGATGTTTGGAAAAAATATCAAGGGGATTCATGAGGAAACATTAAAAATACTACTGATATAGTGCAAGGAATATTATTTTTGAACTAACTGATGTAGATATATTTATGAAAATGTTTAAAATACTATTAAATTATTTTAAAATGTATTGGTTATAAAGAAAGTTGAATTATAAAGAAGACATTCGTTTACCTTACTAGCAGCCGGACAACCATCTCTACGAACTGTCTCAATACCCTTAGCAAGATATACAGGTGTCTCTTGGTCTGCAGATTCATACATATAACCAACATACCGTTTCTTGGTCTGAAAAGTGTACACAAATAACCAATTGTAACATTAGACCTCCACAGTTATTATCACCCGTGATTTTAAGAATTAGTAAACTTCAAAATTATCTGTATCAGTGAATATTTCAATTATTGAAATAAAATCATTGGATAAATCAATCAATTATTTTTCCTTTATTTCTTGCCTTTGCTGCAGAAAATATCACATGTATCGTTTTTATTTTAAAAAATAAAATAAATAACTTAAAAAAGAAGAACATACAACGCTATCAACTTAGATTTTATAGTTTTAACATATTTAGTCAGAAATAAAAGAATTTGAAAGAAAACAGAGGAATATCAGACATTATTTTTTCTTAATTTTACATTGATAGAACAAAGAAACTTAAGATAAAAAACAAAACAATTAATATAAAATCATAAACACGTCAACAATATTTTTTAATATTAAAATTACTAATTGAATTATCGTACTCATAAGTCAGACTTTTGAAACTTAAATTTTACATAGCTTCTATAGTACCCTATTTTATCAATCTTTTGTTTATAATTTATTATCATGATAAAAATGAACTATCAACACCAAATTGATATAAATACTAAATAAGCAGAATCTCTCAATTATATAAAAAAAAAATCTTGATTAGGTGGAATGATAAAACAGGAGACATGATAGAGGTAATTTTAATTTTTTTTTTTTTTTTTGTACTTTCAATAGAAAGGAAAAATTACAATATATCAATTATACAGTAGTAGGAGCTCAAGTAATTTGAAGAAATACAAATATAATAAGGGGAGTTGGTCCACTACTGGGCGGACAGGGGGTACTAGGTACAGGTAGGGAGAACAAACAAAATTAATCCAAGCATTCATAAAAATAAAAACCAACTTATATATTATGCAAGTAGTAAAAACTTTATTGATTATTATATCCGCAGGTGAATATTATATCCCGGGTGAATAGGTTTAAGTTGAATTGTGCCAGTCTCATAGTTTTGGACTTGAAATGAAGTGGTAATATCCATTTACAACAAAAATAGCACGATTCTACTTCTCTAAGCACAAAAAACCTATTTTTGAGAAAATTTGACTTAATCACTTATTCAGGGGGCTTAGATTTACAATATTTTTTAATTATTTAAAAAAATAAATACCACTATGAAAAAAACAAACAAACAAACCTGTAATATACAAGGGAGAAAGATTTTTTCAAGCTTGAGTTTTACAGGAGGGGGGTTGGCATTGGTGACCCGCTCTGCAATTTGCTGACCGATGACGAAGGCCTCCTCTTTGCTGCGCCCTGGACACAGCACAAATAGGGAATCTGTGTCGCCATAAACAACCCTGGCTCTCCATTCAGCGGTCTCCTCTACCAATCGAATAGCTCTTTCCAAAGTTTCCCTGCCCTTACTCACCACGCTGTCTCCAACCTTTAAAGTACCAAATTTTAAATAAATTTAAAAATTATATAATGATGTGGAAATGGTCGACTGGATATATCTAAGAAGAGTATGAAACGGCCAGAGAGTAAAGTCAATAAATTTTACACAAAGAAGTTTAACTTATTTTATTTTTGTCAACATTTCAGCCTAAGGAAACATTCAGGGCAGAGAGATGCAGTCCAACTGTAACTCACAGTAACTGTTATAATGTAAAATTTATTGACTCCACCCCCTTACCATTTCACATTCTTTAAATTTTGTACCTTTAAAATTATTTGTATTCACAATAATTTGGATGAATTGGAAAGACAAAACAATACTTAAATAAAACAGTTGGATACACATTAGAAAAAATAACAGTAAATGTGATATAAAAGAAATATTTAGGTAAAAAGTTTAATATAGTAATTATAAAAGATCAATTCATTCATCCAACAAACATGTCCAAAGTTAAATTTTTCAGTTTTCTACTATCGGCTTCTATTAAGAAACCTCTAATCCCATCCTAATCCTTTTATTCATGGTTATTCAACTTAAAAACTTCCATCTCAACACCAGTGACACAATTAAGAATCATAAGGAAGTTGCTTTTCAAGTAGTAAACCAACATTTCTTTCTATGATACTCCTTCCATTTCACCACTGCCTATTGCAGCTTTTCTTTTGAGTACTTGAACTTTCCAAGAAGTATTTCTTCTTGAAAAAAAATAAAAGAAGGGACCCAAAGAAAGATGAACTGAGATGAGACAGAAGCCAGTGGAATATAATTGAGGTGAGTCACTAGCTCTTAACACTCACTCTTAATAAATACAAGCAAACATTTAAATGTTTGCAAGTACTGAGTTTTTTTTACAAATCTCAATCATAATAGGACCCATTATTTAAATGCAAATTACAATGCATATTAGACATGTATAGGTTATTAATTGGTTTTAATTGTAATTATTATCGTAGGATGGAAATAGTTGGGGGGTACAGTTAAGATAACACCAAATAAGTGAGGATTTATTTATTGATTGTGCCGACGTTTCGACCTATTATCATGTAATTATTATCAATTATTTTTACCTCTATACATGGCATCCTTCCAGAGAAATTGGCAGATGTATACCCATAAGTGACATTTGCTATAAGCTTCAGACCAAGCTGTCTTGCATCCAAAGCTCGTGTGAGTAGCTTCTTATCTTTGTGGCGCTTCATAGATGCTTTGACCTAATCAGATTAAAAAAGTGAATTAAAAACCAATACAAAAATTTGAAAAAAGAAATTTCAAGATAAGCTAAGCTAGAAGAACATATAAATATTGAATAAATGAAGTTGTTTAAGCAAAAAACATAAAATAAATTTAAGAAGTAAAAGTAAATCCCTGAAGAAATTTTCATTTATTCAGTAAATCAATCCAATTAAAAAATATGAGTAAACGCAAAGCTTAAAAATTGAAAGGTACTTCATATTCTTACCATTAACCTGGTCTCTAGGATCTCTTCCAGCATTTGAGGCAATACACCTTTCCTGATTGATTTGTCGACAAAAACAATGCCCGCAGGTGAAACATGAATATGGTTCTGCAATTTGAATAACTCTTTTAAAGATGTCTTCAGAGATGTGCAACCAAACTTTAACTCATCTGATCTAAAATAAAGCTGAAAATCAGTATATTCATATGACATAAGAAAACATATATCATGAATAAAATTTTAGTATTTTGCAAATGTTTACTTCAGAAAATAAAAAGATAATTGGCAGCACAATATAGAAAAATCATACAATATTCAACATTGCAGATAGGGTAAACTGCACATTGAGTAACTATATTGTGCAGAACATGCATTATAAGACAGATTTTTTATACATAGGATAAGGTTGTGAAATCTTAACTAATACTTACAAAACAAGATCTGTGAGCCTTCCAAGACAAGTAGAGAAACAATAATTGTAGGCTATCATCATGGATGGGTAAAGGCTTTGAAAATCCAAAACAATAACGGGATCTCCATAAAATCTGGTCAAAAAGCAAATTGTTAATTATTATAATCATTAATAGAAAACTAAATATAAAAGGAAGTAATAATATTGTTTTTTTATTAAATAATTTTAACAAAACAATTTTTACATTATTACTAAAAATTTGAAACATAATGTATTTATTAAAATTTTAATGATCCTATGAGATAAAAAAATAAAATAATTTATAACCTGTTTTGCTCTATTCATGGTTGTTGTCTTGTTCTTTTTGTCTCAGAAATAGAATCAAAAGATAGCTAAATCAATTTAATTTAAAGCTGTGAGAAATCATGAATAATACCTGGACTCAGGTTCCATGATGAGTGGTAACGATTGTGGTGCCATCATGTGGGCCCGCTGTTCAACACTTGGTGAAACTGCTACGAACCCCAGCCTCTTCGCCAATCTCAACATCATTGACTCCACCCGAAACTGGAACAGAGTCAAATATAAGAGAAAGAATCACCAATAGTAAACCTTAAGCTCATGACCATTTTTTTAATTAGAGTGATGTAATATGAAAATATTAAAACTAAGGAAACAAACTTGTGAGCCCCTAGAGAAGACTTCATAGAACTGTATTCCAAAGAGGCTAGCCAACTCGCTAGTCCGCCGCACCAAATCCAATTGGTCTAGCAGTCGCTCTGTGCCATCCACCATTCTCAGATAATGCTGAATCACGAGGTACCTAGATAGCATTTATAAAGAAATATTTTAACTAATAAATATCACAAATAATTAATAATTAAAGGGTAAAAGCCACTAAATTGGTAAAAGACATATTATTAGTAGGTGTTTAGAAGTAAAATAGCGCAGGTTGCTGACTTATCAATGTAAAATGCTGATTTATTAAATTTATTTGATTTGCCAATCTAAACCTTTTCCATTAAATTAAGTCCTGTAAGAAAACATCCACCCTATCATTTATAATTTTTTAAATTTCAAATTTAAAAAGAAAAAATTACTAATTGATGAAAACTTATTCAGACAAAATATTGAGCAAGAGATCAGTTTTTCGATATTATGACTTACAGAAATAATATTTTTATTCAAGATAAAACGGCCTTTAAAACATTCCAATTCTCTTTAATTTCTGTTTTCATTCATTTTATATTATCTTAAGGAAGCAAGAATATTTAAATGAATGCAGGTTACCGTAGTCCCATAAAGGTGATTTATAATAAAAAAACTTTGTCTTAAGCAGAAGTGCAGAAGTTTTAAAAATAAACAGTTTTCTGTTCAAACTTGAAGAATTTCTCAAGAAATTGTCTAATTAAATAATAATAGTATTATAGTAATCATACAAAACATTTAGCATTAATTCTTTAATTTGTGATAATACAGTACTTACATCCCTCAGTTACACAAGTTACATAAACAAAGCACTTGTTACATTGGCATTTGTATAAAAAAAATCTGATACACACACTGACCATTTTGCAATACTTGGATCTTTAGACTTGGACTTAAAAGTGCTCAAATTTGAAAAATGTTTAGCACAACACAAAATCCCAGGAAAAAACACAGAAAAACATTGCTATTTTTGCTTTTTAGTTGAAATCCTATCCTGAAAATAGTACCTGAACTTGTGAGAACCATGATTCCACCATTGTGTCAAGGTCTTATAAGAGAACTTCGGTACTCTAGTGTGAAGGACGTGGTAGACCAAATTCTCAAAGCTGTAGCTCAGTAGTGCTACCTACCAAAAATAAGTACATCAAGACTTTATACAAATATCTAGTAACTAAAATCTAGCGATTTAATTTTCAGTAATTTTTAAAATTCAAACCTGACAAAATAAATTATTTTAAATATAAAAACATTATAAATTAATACACAATGGTTTTGACCCACATTTCAAGTCAACTTCAGGTCATAGTAGATTCAAGTATTGGATTGGGGATGCAGTATTTTTTAAAACAAAGTATACTATTGATTACCACGTTTTAATAGTTTCTACATCATACATTAAACCATAATAGTTTTAATCATGTAAACAACTAGGTAGTAAAGTAACTAAAATTTAATTAACTGTCCTCTTTGTCTTTAAAGAAAACATAATATAGTAATAAACATAATAACAAATAATAATATATAGTAGGTAAATTTAAAATATATCTGATTGATCACCTCATGCCTCATTATCTTCCATACATTTAGAACTATTCTGCCGGGTAGCCGGAGGTTGTGATAATCTTCCATCGCCTGCTGCGAAGGCTGTGATGGAGGTTGCCCTGTCTTCTGGACTTTAACTCTTGAAAGATCTGCAAGCAAGTTGAACCCAAAGGAATATCCACGCTGTATCAGGTAACCCCATGACTGCATCTCTATCTATAAGAATGTTTAATTTAATAATAAAGATATAAAAAGTTTGATAGATATCTTAGCTTGACATTAATAATTCATATATTTAAAAAAAAATAGTAATATAATTTTAAATTGATACAAATGATATAAATTTTAGTCAGTAAACAGCCTGTCTTCTATAAACCCATCTAATATATTCAAGGTGCATACTATTATATGGCACAACCAAAGTTGAATGCAAAATAAAATCCAACAGAGGCCCTGAATTTGTTTTTTTACATCTCCTCTCTGTCCTTCATGACCCCTCTAATAATCTCTTTAATAAGTAAATAATAATAAAATAAACTCTAAGCATTTTCATTTTAAATATAATTTTTTTATAATAAGTATAATTAAAATACAAAATAATTAAATATATCACCTCGTAGCCTGCGATAATGTCTGGATCGTGATTGTTAACAAGCTCCAGGAGGCTAGTAAACAGCTCCTTTTCACTTTCTACCATTTTCATTTCAAATTTGAAGGGAATTCCATGGCATGGTGTATCCGAAACTATAACAGCACCTACACAAAAATAGTACTTACTTTCAGATGAATGTTACAGCAAATAAAGAAATTATCTTAAAAATGATATAGTTTATTTTCCATTGATATTTAATAGAAAATGTGGCAGTCAAGAACAAATCGTAGATTCTTAGTTCTATGGACTGCCACCCTAACTATCTGGTCTTAAAACTTTGATTCACAATTTACAATAATATTGTCTTTTTACAAGTTGATAAATATCAATATCAATATAATCTTTTCTTTTACATGTGTTATTTGAAATTGAATCTCAAATGTACGTACGGCCGACTTTATTATAAATTGTCATAAACTTACCCATTAAATGAGTGGGCAAATTGCTATCTGGGGGAACATCATTCATCACCACGTAGAAAACAGCCTGAACAGCATCATATTCAGGGTCTGGACAGAGATCACCTCTTGTGCCCACGTGTATTTCGAGTACCATCAGTGTAGTATATCTGTACTATAATTGAGACAATATTTTATTTTAATACGAAGAACGTATATCATTTTGATATTAATTTATATCAACCAAGACAACATTTCAAACTTATATAAAACTTTCTATCACATTCTAGCAACAGTCGCAAACTATACTTCTACTACTTACCAGGCTGGACATGTGAGCATCCTGAAGGTTTTGGAAATCCATTTTGAACTGGCCAGAGTTGTTTGGAGTAGCAAGATCTATCTCTCCACTCTGCCTCTTATCTCTGGTTATCTGTGAACCAGAAATAATAGCAAACTTCCACACTAAGCATAAATATGCAATGAAAAAATATCTATTGATGTACCTGAGTAAGCCGTTTGTTCCTTGGTTTTGGAGAGTCCTGAGAGTCTAATATTTCGGTAGATGACTCATCTTCTGCAGTCAAAGGTATAATGCTGCTGTCTACTGACTCACATTTATGATCAAAGTTGGAAAGAATCTCACTCGGATGAGGAGGATCTATTGCAGGCTGCAGAATAACTGGGCGCTTAGTGGACTTTCCTCCATTCGGGTACATTGTAATTTTATCTAATACACAGCCAAAGTCACCAGTGAACTCTTCTAGATGAGGAGGGAATCTGCTCTTAAGAGCAACTATAGTAAATCCTACTTCCTTCGATGAACTACCATCACAAGGATCACTATAAAAAGGTTCAATAGGTTTGGCTTTATCTAGGTTGTACATAATCATTGTTTCCTCTACTTCTGAAGAAGAGGGTGCATCGACTGCAGGAGTAAGGATACTAGAATTGGAATCTACAACAGCAGCCATAGTTACATCTCCATAAAAACTAGCAATACTGTTTTGAGTAGCATTGATATCACTCCAAAGAACTGTAGTGCAACTGTCATCATGGTTAATATGGGCACGACTTAGAGATTGGTTGGTCAGTGCATCATTGGCAGTGGATCTTTCAGAAGGAATTGATGAAACAGATCCTAGTAAGCTAGTATTAACACTCGATGAATTACCTGTGATTATTTCCTCTGAAAAATTAAGAGTAGATAAGTCAAGACAATATCAAGAAGTAAAATGAAATGAAAAAATGTATATGTAATATAAACACCATCGGATAGCAGCTGTGAGTCTGAAGATTCAGAGCATTGATCAGGTCCCCGAGTAGAGATATTTTCCTCAGCACTTCTAAAATTGGAAATGGCAGTGACAGTATCTGTTGAGATACTATTCCTGATGGATTGCATTTGACTTGTAATAATGTTGATATTACTAGTATCTAAATAGAATAACCTTTATAAAGATATCTATTCTAACTTATCATCATAAAATATCAATTACCGGAGTTATACTAACCATTATCAATCTTAATTTTGGAAGTTTCTTGAATATCATCTTTAATTTCAAATAGAACTTTCTTTACAGCAGCAACATCAGTTTTTTTTTCTGTTTTATCGCTTACATTAAACAAATTTCTCCTAAAGAAAGAAACACCAATGCATCCTTTAAAGTCAAATTTACAGAATGTTTTTTCAAAACAAGCAATAAATAAATATAAACAATTAAAATTATATCATATTTAATAACATGAAACTAATGTTATCAGTTACCTGGTTCTGGACCTTGTAATTCTTACTTCCTCTATAAAAAAAAATTGAACACATCAGCATTAAAAAAACTATCAAATTCTATTTGAAAAAATATAAAATAAAGCTACAAAAAAAAAACTTTTAAAAAACAGAAAAACCTTTTACAGTGAATGTGCTGTCAGCGTTAAATGATGTTGAAATGCAGTTACTTGAAAGTTCAGACTGGGTATTATTACTCTTGGGGCTCTTAATTTTTCGCAATTCTGATGTATTTTGTTCAAGAGCACGGAAGATTTCTGGGCTTGAAATTTTCTTCTTCTTAACTGCAAACATTCATTCAGAGAGCAAACACAAAATAAAAAATTATATTACTCAACGTCAAATTAAAATCTCATACCATCTTTCCTTGGTGATTTGTAAAGCTTAACATCAAGTGGTCTATATCTACTTTTTCGATTAGGAACTGTTTTCTGCCGTCTCTTTACTGATCCCTCTTTGGTAGGATCATCAGCGTTACCATCCACAAACAATGGGTGGCTCTCATCACTACTTGAAGATGAATTTCTTTCAATTTTGACATTTCTTGGCCTAGATTAAATATAAACATATATATATATATATATATATATATATATATTAAAGGTGCAATCATTACTTCAACTTGAGGGGAAAGATGTATAACTCAACTGAAAATGACATATCATTTATGGTGATAATGTTTATGAAACTTCTTACACTTGGTTTGTTGGAATAACTTCTTCTTCTGAATCGGAAAGCTCAATAAATGAAACAAATGGTTGAGATAGATCATCTTCTACTTCTTGATGACCTTCAGGTTCTTCAAACATTGCTTCATCACCATTCCCTTCATCATGTGGTGACCAAGACCCAAGGATAGAGTCTTCATCTGGGACCTCGCTATCAGCCACTAACCTCTCGAATAATACTTTCAGGACAGATGCATCCTCATTGTCAACTGAAATCAACAATATTAATGAACTATTCTGGTCATATAAGATAACATATAAAAAATATTTTAAAAAAAATATAATAAGAATACATAAGAAGTGGACAACACACCATCATTATTAATCTGTGGCTTATAAAATGATCAAGAATCTCTAAATCTAGAATCTTCTACCATAAGAAGTATTGTTAAATTATAACTTATTACTTCCAGCTAATTAGAGATTGGTATCCAGCTATCCTGCATCCACATTACATAGTCGAACATTCAACGCTGCATGTTTTAATAAACAGCACCATGTTTGCTTCTGGTACAATGATAAAAGCTCATTACTCTAGCAAAATCTCCATGCATCCAAAGTTGAATTGAGGGCTACCCCATAGATCATTTTAAGGTTGATAGCAACCACAGAGTCTGTATTTTTGCACCATAAATTAAAACAGGTTTAACCAATGTTTTATACAGAGTGACTGGTAATTAGTGGCGGAGCCGTTAAGGGGTGATAACTGTCCTAAAGTTAACCCTTTCCAAAATAATCCTACTTAAAGAATTTTACAAAAAAATCCTATTTAAAATCTTGAAATTGTTATAAATCCTAAAAATTGGTTTTTCCGGCACATTTTTAGGATTTATAACTATTTCAAGATTTTAAATAGATTTTTTTTGTAAAATTCTTTAAGTAGGAATATCTTGGAAAGGGCAGTAAGTCTCATAGTCATATCGACTGGAATTGCCCCATACTATCACCCCTTAACGGCTCCGCCACTAATTACCAGTCACCCTGTATAATGTTGCTCTAGTTGGAGGTGGCAGATAAAGGATTTGATAAACCCCTTATTAGCATATTAATCACAATTTTATTACTTCAGTCTGGAGATGAATTTAACTGCAGACACTCTCACAACTACATTTATGAAAAGTTACGATTAGCTTGGTCTGGTGCTCTCATGGTATATTTCATCTTAATCTGATAATTCTAAAGAAACATTTTTAGATTTTCATCATTTAGTATCGTTGAAGACTTATTATTATGTTTCTAGCCAGCAGGCCGATGTCTATGTACGCTCATAAATGATTACATGGATTGGAAATATTTCCTACACTTAAAAAAAGAAATATAGCAATAATTACTGCATTGGAGTTTATCATCTTTTTCAAAGACTTTTGGGATTCCTTTGGATTTTATTTAGCTATATATCAGGAATTAAGACTATAACATATTGCTAACATGCTTAAAGAATTCAGCCATCAAAGAATCTGCCAGGTACTTTGTGGATTTATAGCTTCTCTACCAACTCCAGTAAATTACACATATCAGGACATTACAAATCATTTTCGGCATACAGTTTATAATAAGTTGAGCATCTTATGCACTCCAGTTGCTGCACAGTAATACTTTAAAGCACAAAACTATTCAGAAGATTTTAGTGGAACTTTCTAAAGTCTATACCTTAAAGCCCTTTAACTATCCATACATGTACTACATTCTCAAGCTAAAAATCATTACTACTAGGATATTAGTAACAAACTAAATAAGGTTGAAAACGCTACATATCAAACTAAATAGCCACAAAAAATGTTATTCTTAAATTTATATTTTATTAAATGACCTTACAGGCAACATGCTGCGTTCCTATTGAGCTGGATTGTGACAAACCATCAAAGTTGCCATTATTTTCCACTAGATTTCTCTTCCTCTCCTGAAATAATTAACCGTGAAATTGAAAAATAAAGCTAAGAAAATAGAAAGAAAAATTGTTTCAGACATAATATACCAAAAGTTAAAATTATAATAATAACAATAAACTGGCAATCTCCATGTTTCCAATGAAAATCCTGATTTTTAAATGTTGTAATTTGGTTATTAGGTTTTTCAAGATAGTTTATTACTCAGGCAATGTTATCATCATTAAATTTGCACAAACTTAAAAACAGTGGAACAAACTTTATACTATCAATAAATCTTATTCAAGCAATACCCCAATGCCATTGACGAATTGATTTCTAAACTGAAAGTCTGATTTAGTAGGTTGAAAGCTCCTGTTATCAGACAAACTCAGACTAGATTGATCGAGTCCATCTTCTATTCGCCTCCTCTGTTCTTCTTCTCTTATCGATGCAAGTCCTGGGTTCAGACTATTTCCATCTAGATGAAAATAAATTATTATTTAAAAAAAAAGTTAGGTATAAAAAACATATATATCTCATCAATAAAATTTATGAATAAAAATTATATTTAAAAACCAAATCAAACATTAACAACAATGATAAACTGAAAACCCCAATAACTTCAAAAGCAAGTCTCATGAAATTTTAATGGATTAATTAGTTTGAACTAACCCATCAGTCAATAGTAAGATTTACTCTACTAACTTTCTGCTTCATGCTTGTTCAATATATGTTCTGCTTTGGCATCTATTTCAACTTGGCAACTTGTAGTCTTAATAAGGCACTCAGCTCCAGTGGGCATTTCTGTAAGCGAAATTTTACATTTCATTGAACTAAAAATGTCTTCATATTTAGCTACAATTAAATAAGCACATAACTTTCTCAGTATTTCTAGAGTATCCTATCATAAGCTTCAGATCCTAAATCTATGTGGAAAATCCCAAAGAGATTCTCTTTCAATGGTTCCTGAAACTATCACATATTACGAAATCTCTTCTGAGGACCTAAAAACCTATTTCACCAATCCTACTACAAATGAACCTAAAAATTAACTTTCTTACTTTTCTTTTTTTTCTTAATGTTAAAATTTTAAGAAAAAAATGTTCGAAAAGTACAGAAATTTAAATAATATTAAAATAAACTAAAAGAAGTACTAAGAGAAACCCTAATGTAATCTACAGCCCCGGTGAATAAGTGGCTCAGTCTAATTTGCTCCAAAATGAGTTTCTTGCACTTGAGTAAGCGGAATCGAGTTATTTTCAACGTGAATAAGGGGCTAAGTAAGGCATTGGCTTGAAAAGGAGTTATTGGACATATTACAACTCCATTTCAGGCCAAAAACTATGAGAATGATACGATTCCGATTATCTGAAAGCAGTTAACTCTCTCTGGACAAAATCCGACTTAACCACTTATTCCCCAGGGCTGTAGATATTATGGACATTGTCCCAGAATAATGTTTTGCTTTATTCTATTATAGTATAAAATGTTAATATAAATAATTACAAACCATTATTTGGTAATATCCTGTAGGCGACTTCAGACAATTTCAGGAAGTTCATTCCATAAAGATTATAATCAATAAAGAACTGCAATATATAAGAAAGGTGAGCTTCGTGAGGCTGGAATTTCTGGCCACACACACCTCCTGTCTGCAAAATCTGAACAGCTCTTTTGATTATAGATGGACGATAAAACTCGATCTTCAAAAACTGCTGCTTTGAAGAGTAGAAACCATAAAATGGTCTAATGAAACATTAGAAATTTTGAATAAATAAATAAAAATTGTCACTATTATTGAAAGAAACAATAACTGACTTACATCGCGGAAAATTCTGATATTTTGTACACATGATGTTGCCTACTACCTCCCCCAAAAGAACTGTTAATAGCAGTGTCCAAAGATTCGGCCAAGGTATAAGTAAATGAAGCAAGACCCTCCTTAGAGTCATAAGGTATGCAAAGGTAAGGGAAAGCTCCATGTATATGAGAACAGGCTTTTTCACCTATCAGAAAAAATAAATAACAAAGAAGAAATAAAATATCACAAATTGCTAATTAAATCAAATACCTGACTGTGTGACACCAAAGATTCTGATAACAGGTACTTCTTTAACTGCGCTGTTTCTAAAATGTGAGTAAAGAGGATCAAACCCACTACATGGTTTAGACATGTAATGGTCAACTGTTATGATTCTTAAAGAACTCATTCTTTAAAGAAACTTTTCCTACCCCAGTTAATAGATTTTGGTAATTTAAAAAGGAGTATAAGCTCCTCATTTCTAAATAGTAACTGTTTTTTTTTTAAGGTGATGAATTCAGCTCATAGTAACTGAAATATCAGTTTTTATTAATTAATTTAATAATAAAAAAAAGGTTCTATTTTTTTTTTAATTTATAAGAACTCAATGAGTAGAGGATCTGTCAAAATGTTGATAAAAATAACAGGGTTACTATACTGAAAACAAAGAGGTAGGTGCACATTTTGGCGGGTATCAGCAAAGTATTACTAATCAACATTTTCTGGAATATATCTAGAAAATATGTTTGATATTGTTTATTATTCTTAAACAATATAATAACACCTAAAGATCATTATTTTTAAATATACGTCAAAAAAATTTTTTATAAAAGGCCTTAGGAGAGAAGGGAGCGACCCCCGTGGCTCAAATGGGTTAGAGCGTTGCCACGGTGAGGCGGAGATCCGGGTTCGAATCCCGGCTGGGGGCAAATCTTTTCTCTTCATAATAAAAATATTTAAAAATTAAAGCAATGATTAAAAAATTAGTCATTATAAATAATATAATGACGTATGTCAAAAAGATCCTAAAATTAAAAGTAATGTTCAATGAACATTCTTCCTAGTGTATACATCGCAAAATTGTGAGAACACGGTGGATATGGGATCGGTGAAGAGAATAGATTTGCCCTAGGTAGGGAGCGACCCCGGTGCCTCAAATGGTTAGAGTGTTGCCACAGTGAGGCGGAGATCCGGGTTCAAATCCCAGCTGGGGGCAAATCTTTTCTCTTCAAAATAAAAATATTTAAAAATTGAAGCAATGGTTAAAAAATTATAATAAGTTGTGTAATTTCTTGCTGACAAAAGTCTGTTCTAAAATAAAATATTAAAAAAATCTTTGCAATCGTTCATAATTTGTACTTTGCATGTACAATTGTTTTTGTCTGTCTTTAAAATGCATGCCTACATTTAAAATACGCCATAGTATTTATTCTAAATTTTTGTAAATATTTCCTTCTAATTCACGGATTAAACGTATGCTGGTTACACTGCCTCGGGAAGCCGGGGCTACACTGTTTTTGGGAATGGTGCCAATGTTATCATTAGCGGTAGAGATAAATATTAGATTAGAATCTTAGGAGACCTCAGTTGGTCTCCGACCGTTTGATAAGTTATTCTGTGTTTCCTGTTTTACAGGAGAATATGCTAACTGTGATATTTTATATTAGCCACAACATTACGTCGCCGATGCTTATATTTTACAGTAGATGTTCTTGAAAGGTTTGTTGTCATTTTGTTTACTCAAATTACATTTGTTAATTTACATTAAAAGGTTCTGATCACCTAATATTAAAGCATGTTTCTGGCAGTAAAGTAACTTTTAATTTGTTTAACAAGGATTGTTTATTTCGTCCTTTGTATCTGTGTATTGGCAATATTTTCATCATAAAGTGATTTTGAATATTCTTGGATTGTGTGGATTGTAAATTCTCATTCATTGTTTATAAAATACATTAAATTATGTTAAGTAGAGTCGTCATTCTAAAGAAAAGTTAATTGTTATTTACTTGTTCATTTATGTGTTTAGTTGGACTAGTGTAAAGTAAAGAATTTCTCATTTCATCCACTTTGTTAAAGTCGTATTTTTATTCAACTAATTATGCGAAAATGATTGACTATAGATGTTATGAATATGTAGCAATTGATTGGGGGTGTAGTCAATAGAATTGAATACTAGTAAGTAGAACTTAGTTTTATTATACTATATATTGTTTATTCATTATTTTAACTACCAGTGATATGTCATTTATTTGGCATTTGATTCTACATCCCTCTACCCTGATGTTGGCCTATTAGTTATCTCCTCACTCAATGAATAATAAGTTATAGTTATTAATGTAATTATGAATATCGTAACCATTTTTTTACTGAGTAACATGTGTCTTTGTACCTGTAATATAACACAATAAATGCTTTGTGTTCCCAGAAAAATTGCAAGGAAATAGATATGGCAGGCCATGCAGTGGTGGTCTGGGAATGGGAAAACAGGCAAGGACGGTGGCGTCCGTACAGTCCGGAAGTTAGTCAGTTGCTAGAGCGTGCTCATTCTAAACGTCTGACAAGAGTAATGCTGAGTGATGCTGACCCATCTTTGGAGAAGTACTACATCAATCTTCGCACATGCCAGCAGTGTTCAGAAGAGGCAGGAACCAGTATTCCTCATAGTGTACGTCGTGTGTGTTATCCCACCGAGTCTCCTGCTGCGAAGGGTGCTAAGTGGGAATGGCAAGGCGATTGCCCCTCAGACTGGCATGTGTATGACATGGAAGTTCAATGCCTAATAGAAGCAGCATGGGCCAAGGTACATATCTTCATTCATATTATGACTATTTGATCATATTGTTAATGATCACTTTGTTAATTTGTTTTTTAATTGAAAAAAAAAATAACAAAAGAACTGTAACTTTCTTTTACTAGGTGTACTTTAATATCTTTAATTTTTTGTGTGACAGTTCAGATTAGCATAACGAGAAGAATTAGTGATTCTAAGTTTTATATTTACGTTCTTTGCATTGTATTACATTTTTTATTCGTTCTTATTTCACTATGTACATATATTTTTACGTAAATGTACAATCATGCTTTTTATAAACTTTTATTAATTGTTTTAGATTTTACTTTCACGCATGTTCATATATTTATATTTTTTAGTGAATTTCGATTATCCCCCTGTTATGTTTCGATTAGAACCATCCCTGACAACATTAGTTCGGATAATCAACGCTCCACTGTATTAGCTTTTAATAATAAGGTTTTGATAATAAGATTATTTTTATTTAAAACCTCATTAAAGATCCTCATTAAAACCTCATAAGATTATTTTATATGTATACCTCAAAATTAGTTTATTATAAATGAATTGACCCTCTACGCTAAATGGCACAAAAGAGGTAGAGAAAGAAGAAGAATAAATAAATTGAAAAATCTCTTAAAGTTTCTTGACTATTTAAATATTAATCATTAAACATAACCCTTACCACAAAGTGAGCGCCAGATTTCCTTGGGTTAATAAATTCTTGGTGACAGGAAATTTTTTATGTAGCATAAAATATTATGTCAGTTATATTCTAAAAATTTTTAAAAGTTCTAATATATTATTTTTTGTTTTTATTATAATGAATGAAATATCCTTCTGTATGCAGGGTGACCAGACCATTGATGTAAGTAAGACATACCTTGGAGTACCATACATCATCAACTTCTGCAATCTTACTCAGGTTAGAAACAATACAGGATTTGTACGCAACATTAGGAGGGTTCAACAGGCTCCTTACCCATGGGTCAAGATTACTAATGAAGATTTTAACATGATGACTTGTAAGTTAATTTTGAATTTAGTTATAAATTTATAATTCAATTTATCTATAAGCTAGGGCTTTGTTTATCACGTACTAGTGCTGTGCACATACTCAACATAGTGCAACTAGCATCGTGTAAATGTTCTTAAATCATAAAATATTTATCGCTAATTAAAATTAATATCAGGTATTTGCATGTAATTTATTTTTTTAATGGAATATGGAAAAGATTATGTTCTAAACATAGAACCTATTTTCCAGCAACACGGAGGTCGAATAAAGCTGTATCTTCTGGTGGTACTAATACGGCAGATAGATCACATTCCAATGGCTTAAAAAAGTCTAATCATTCCAGTAAGAAGGCCCAAAAGAAGTCTAAGAACAGCAGTGATAACCATGGGAACATTGCCAGAACTATCCTCAGCAATCTCAATATTTTCAGTAAGCATTATTTATTTATTTTATTATAACTATATATGTATGTAACCCATATTATAGAGGCTGGGTGAACCTCAGATAGGTCTGCAGATCCCACAGGGTCGGTCCATGGCTGTTAATAGCATAAATATTTACCTGCTGCAGCTAGTTTCGAACTAGGGGTCCACAGTTCAGTATTTCAGTTCTTTACACACCCCTAGCTACCCTTTCCTCTTTAAAGTGCTAATATAAACAAGAACAAAATCAAGTTGGTTAGATAAAGAAATGAATATATAGATCAAATCTAACAAATAAAGAAAGATAAATTATACATAAAACTAAGTAGATTTTTATATTTATAAAATAGAATTTGGCTTGTACTCATCAGGTGAACAATATAATTTATGGAGAAGATCTTTTTCTTTTAAATATAATTTATTTCTCAACTGTATTTTTTAAAAATAATGTTGGGTTTGAGTTATAATACTCTACTAAATATTTTACTATAATATTTATAACTTTTTAGGCCACACTAATAAAGGCTCAGAAAGCCAGCAGCAGTCTGCAATCAGCTGTCATGAACCGCCCAGTAATGATGGTGAGCAGGCTAAGGCAAATAGTAGAAACAGCTCATTACTGGATGCTGATTCCAGTAGCACTAAAAGTGGGCGTCGTCCTTCCCTCGATACTGTCTCTACTTATCTCAGTCATGATTCCGAACATAAACTCAAGGTATTCTTTACATATTTAAAAAAAAAATCATAGTTATATAAGTAGGTGCTATGATTATGTCCTTATCCCTTAATCTTTTGAAAGCATAAAAATTTATGTTTAATCGCAGGTAGATTTACTTGATAGCAGCATGGGCAGTGATGATGTCTTCATCATTAGTAAGAACCCTTCGTCACACTCACAGCAAGGTGCTATTATTGGTAAGTTTATATTTTAAAATGATCCATTTTATTCGCTTTCTATTTATTTTTTAAAAATGATTATTTTAACTGATTGTATTGCATAAAATGATACATTAATTTGTCTAGTCTGGAAATAAATTGTTTTTTCATTATAAACCCATTTAGGAACTTTATTAGCCATAAAAGAGAATTATGCAATGAGATAAGAACTTATTATCTATTGGTAAAACTGTCTTTAGTCCTGTAAACTGCTAATGCAGTTATAATACGTATTAACAGTTCATAGGATAATAAGTACCATTCCAAAAGCAATTTGTAGCTTTTTCAAATATATTCCTAAGAAGTAATCCTACGTTTCTTCTAGGATTTCTGTGACTTTGAAAGCAATAAATGGCTTTCAGAGTTTAATTTATTCTTTAGAGGACCTCAGTTTTTTTAATTTAGAAACATTAATTAACATATGAGGTGTTCAGGATCAAAAGCGCATAACTTCAAATTTCAAAAAATTTTCACATCTTTCTAGTACATTATTTATTATTATGAAAATATCATTTCGTGCTCTCAAAACTTTAGATTCAGGGTCAGACTAAAACTATGAGAAAGAAGGTGGAAACGTGTTATGTTAGACAAAATCGCTTGAATAAGGAAGGGAAAAATGTGAAAAAGTTAAATAAGAAATTTCAGAGTTATCCACTTTTGATCCTGAATGCTTTGTATGTTAGATGCCAGTTCAATTACTATTCTTTCTTTTGATATAACCAGATATCTGTTCAAAACCAGTTAAATTTTTTTACAGCCGATTACTGGATTTGTTACTAATGTTGTAGGTACAGATGCTGCCAGCTCAGAAATATGCCGCTATGTTCGCACTTGCGAAAGCCCACCTGCTGGGGACTGCCCGATATGCCTTTCTCCTCTAAGCAAGGGTATTGCTGTTTTACTTTCGCGCTGTCATCATCTGCTTCACTTGGATTGTCTCAATCTCATGCTTACATCTCAACCTAATTTTCCACAGGTAATTGATTACATATTTTAGAAGGTTTTCTCTTTTTTTATGTAATAATTTAAACTGAGACACAAGGCTTGATGCCTATTATCATTGCCTACTTGTAATTTATTACTGAGGATGAAAAGTGATGATGAACTGAAATCTTTACATTTGCTCTTTTTTTTTTTATGAATAACGTGTTCAGTTTTTATTTAAGAGGAAGAAACATTAATTTAATGGCTTTTCTATTTTGTTCTATATTTTTCATAGTTATCATATTTTTTTCATATAGTCATAAATCAAAGGTCAATTTAAAAATTATTTTATTCCGTTCTAGTGGCTATATATTGAGTGCCCTTTGTGCCATGAGATCTATGGTGAGAAGCGTGGAAATCAGCCTCGAGGATCGATGGAGTGGACATTAGTCAGTCCTCAGCTTCCAAGCCGTTCAACTCCAGTGTCGCTCATACAGATCACGTACCAGTTAGTAACTGATAACCTTAGTTGTATCTCCAGCATTTTTTTAAAAGGATAAATTAAAAAAATTAATTTTTTCTTTTCTTTTCTTTGCAGTATTGCTTCTGGCATTCAGGGAAGGGAACATCCAAATCCTGGTAGACCGTATTATGCAGTAGGCTTTCCAAGAGTATGCTATCTGCCCAACACCAAGCAAGGACGTAGGGTCCTCAAACTGTTACAGGTAAATAAGATTTTTTAAAATAATTAATAAATCAATGTAAAAAAATATTTGAAGATAATGGGACAATATGTTCGATGATCAGAGGTCTCTCACTATTCAGAAACAACCTTTGACGGTTAAATCCTCTTGATGTTCAATCCCACACATAAGTTCAATCCACTCTATCAGTTTAAATTATATTAGGTGTACTATTAATTTTTAAATGATTTACAAGACAACTATTATAACAGACAACTACAAGGGTGGGTCTAGTATAGTGGAAAACAAATTAAAAGATCAGAAAAGTCATTTACATAAGACTAGATACCAAAAGAAGCTTGGTACTTAGGTTCCATATGAATTAACTGTAAAAAATTATGGTCCGATTTTCGATTTGAACCTCTACTGAATCGAAACAAAATCGAATCGTTTTTCAATTCAAAAATTGAAATCGCAATTACAGGTGATGAAAAGTGGATCTGGCAATAATTTGTGATAAAAATCGTGCTCAAAGTTCAGAAAAGATTCACAAATGGTTGTAAAGCCCCTATTGACGTCAAGGAAGGTAATGCTGAGTGTTTGGTAGAATTGGGTTGGGATTGTTCATCATGAGTTGCTCGAAGCTGGCCAACCCACTAATGCGACTCAATTGTCAACAACTGAAAAAGAAAAGGAAAGAAAAAAGAAGCAGGCAGTTTAATTTTTGGCCCTGAAACCCACGAAATTCTGCAGTTTCAGAATAATAGCTTTACCAGTTAGAGGTAATGGCATAAGTATCATTGATTAGTGTTTGAATTGCTTTGAAAAACATTAAAAATACCTAAATCACTTTTTCTTCAACCCATTATTTGGCATTGATATTATATCTATGTTTCAATACATTAAATCTTTTTTTCTATAATTACAATATTTATGTTCTGTTAGGTCGCTTGGGAACGGCGACTTGTTTTTACAGTTGGCAGGTCTCTAACAACAGGTCGTGAAGATGTCATTACCTGGAATGGAATTCATCATAAGACGGAGCCAAATGCTGCGCTGGAGCCTAACTTCTTGGACAATTGCATCAAGGAAATGGCTCTTCTTGGTGTCACCAACTGAGTTAGTATCTTCTTTTTTTCTTTAATAATCTTTTTTTTTTGGGAGTTTTTAAGCTGGTACAGAGAAAAATACCTTATCTGTATGATCAATTGGAACTTACAAGGAATTTTCCATATTCCCAAATGCATGTGCATATAATAACAAGGCCTTGGTGAACCTAAAGGCTCGATGCCAATGCAACTTCTGTTTAACTACTTCCGTTCACAGATTATTACTCAACCCAAATCTTTAAGATGACCCTTAATACAGTTCTTCAAATGCATTTTTTATATTAAAACAGCTGCTTTAATTCTTAAAATTTTAGCCTCTATCAAACTCCACTGAACACTGTCTGTTATTATAAGTTGCCGTAAGTTCTAACAATATTATGCAAATAATCTTCTCTGAAGATTAAAATTACCCTATACATTGGGAGTTCACATATTCTTATACAAGGGGAGAGATATCCCAATCTTTTTTTCGGCACATATTCCTTAATGCCTCTGTCGTTACTGTGTGCTTAATACGTGGAGAAGCCTATTTGCTAAAACTAATAAGTTTGGCTCTTAAGGCACTATTAGCCTGGGAGTTTAAATGCTAAAAAGTATTTTCTTGAAGCGTAAGTAATTTTCCTTGGTCACTAGCTGGGGGAAATCCTTCCCTGTTAGAAGATAGGTTGTCTCTCATACGTAGGCAGTATTCTCTTTACGAGTTTGTGCTGGGCCACCTCTGATTCTCCAGAACTGGACCATAAGGGAATGGTGTTTGGAGAACTATAATTAAGTGTTTATTTCAAGTATTTAAATTTTTTAAATAAAATGTTGTTTTTTTATTTTTAGAGGGTGATAGTGAACTTCATCAAGTTGGTGATCACACTCTAGTTAATCGAAATCGCTAATTTTGATTTTACTTTTGGAAATTATTGCCGAATCTGATTTTTATTTTTTTCTCAAATAAAATAACTTTATTTTAATAATAATGAAAAAAATTATTGTTCTTTTCATTCTTTAAATTACATAATCTAAGACCAAGAGAAATATATTATTTTAATTTTTTATATATGTTATATAAAACTATAACTTTGTGCTAATTAATTTAGATTTTAGCGAGGCTAAACTTCTGATCTGATCAGTTAGTTTAATCCTCTTATGTGCTTTAATGTTTGTTAAAATTATTTTATATTATGATTATATTCCATTTAGAAAATTATATTCTTTTAATAATTAAGCATTTAAGCAATGCTATTCTTGCCAAGTATTTTGAATAATTCTGTTGATTCAAATGTGATATAATCATTAGTTAAAACTGTACCATGTAAGAACTGATAAGATGGTGACATTTAGATAAATAAATGGAGATTATCTGTGCCTTTAGACAATATCGAAATCACTAATAAGAATACATTAGTTTTAAGGGTTAGTGAAAAGTTATCATTAACTAAAAAAGACAAATGGTTTGTGCCTCAACTGCAATAATACTGAGAGAACCACCGCCAGTTCCTTGCCAACATCTACAGTTCCTAGATCAATGTGGCATTTATTAATGTGTACCTCAGAAAAGCTTTTAACATTTTTATATTATAAATTTAGTAAGAAAGTTAGATTATTAATATATTAAGAAATACATACATATATTTATATATTTTAATGGAATGTATATATAAACTCTATATTTGAAAGTATTATATATTTTATAAATTAATTATGTTTATCAATCGTGTGTGTCAAAATATTATAATGTCAAACATTTGTTATATGTTTTTATATTTATGTAATCTTTTAAATAGATAAATTTTATAATTATTATATTAAATTAATTTTTTACTTATATGAATACATCACTTCCAGCATTTGGAAATAAATAATTGTTATATCTACTTTTGAATTTTTATTATCTATAAAATCTTTTTATAAGAATAAAAATAAATTTTCTAATATTATTTTTATTTTCTATGACCAATTTCAGTCTCTAAACCTTATACATCTTATAACTTAAAATAGCCTTCATTTTTTTATTGTCAATTGAGGACTGTATAATTAGCAGTCCTTATTGATAACCATGGGGGCTGTTTTAAGTTTAATTTCCTGTGTCAGAGACCGAAACTGATCACTGAGAAAATAAATACAATTTAGGAAGGGATCTCTTTATTCTTATAATAAATAGAGAATCCTCGAATACCATAGCATATAACTTATGAAAACTTTTTTTAAGTTTTTAAATGGTGGCAACAATAATCTGTCCGACTACTTTTTGACTCTGCAATCCTGTTGTTTTCTTTAATTCCTCATAGTTTCCCATCATCCTTTTAGATCCGCACTTTGGACCGGCACAGGTAGATTTAACAAATTTTTTTTTTTATCTAAGCTTATTTTTTATATTAATTTTTTCAAAACCTTAATATAATTTTTTGAGTGTGATAAATGCCGAAACACACGAAAGTAACGGTAGAAGGCACAACAAACAAAAAGTAATATAGCCAAAAATGGATTCCCATAACATCTGTTGTCAGAAAAAGTACTAAAGCTTGTGATGGGGAAAACTAGATGGCACTGGGAACAGAACTACTATAGTAGCTTACGGTCTAGAAACGCCAGAGAAACAAAACTATTATAATAGTCCATGGTCCGTGGAGCCCACCTGACACCGGACTATTATAATAGTCAACGGTCCCCACGGCATAGCCCGCTCGGACTATTATAGTAGTTCACGGTCGCTTAAGGGTTAAACCACCTCATATTTTTAAATAGGATTCCTGCCTATGCCCTTTCCCTTTCACCTGATCTTGATGATTTTTAAACCACAAGATAAGCATCATTGTTTCTAAATTGTAGCAGCATTCTGCATAGTAATGTTCAAAACTATCCAGATCTTTACAATATTTGTAGTAGAAAGAGAGTAAGTTCACTAGGGGAAGGGGCACTTGTTGGTCAATGTTACAAAAGTGCATTCTTCATACATACAAGTCCTAAAATGACCAAAATTAAAAAGGATTCTTGTCTTTGAAATTATATTCACTGTATGGTTTAAGCTAATTCCTTTCAAAACTACATTTACTCTACTACAGTGTAATGAGGGATTTCCAATTTTCTAAAGGTTTGAATGCTATGATCTGTAAATTGAGTTCTTTCAGGCTCATCAGTATACAGGAATATCTTATTTTAAAACACAAAACAAATTGAAATAATGTAAATTAAGTTTATAAAGTACCATAATAAAAAAGGGGGGTTTAAAGTTGTTAAGTAATAAAATCACATTAACTTGACCATTTTTCAAACCTGCAGGTTTGAAAAAGCCTTGTCTAATTTAAGAACTGATGAGCCAGGTACTGTTAAACAAAATTATGAGTAAGGAGTAACAATTAGTAAAATTTAAGGAAACATTATTTATGACCATACAATTAATTAATTAATAAATTATTAATTCAAACAATTAAAGGAAATAAGAAAATACAAATATTATCTATTAAAACAACTTAAAATGTAACATAGATCTAATCAGTTGACACAGAGCCCTGGCATTGCTCCAGTGATGATTTCTTCTCAAATATATCGTTCAATGGAATCCACTTGCACTTAATACTGGCTCTTGTAACCTCTGCACGGATATCCATTCCTAACTCAGCTCTGAAACATATATATAACAGATCAGGGAAGAAACATACAGCAATTATCGTCATTAAAAACAAACTCATTCCTAAAATTCTATAGATATGGAAATTTATTATATCAGAAACCTACAAAACAGGTCACATGAATTCACATCAATTACAACTACTGAATATAATGGAGGTTTGTGGTTAGGTTATTTTAAATAAAATGGGAATATTAAAATAGTAAATTATAATTTATTTTATTTTATTTTTGTATTAATTGTTATAATTTTAGATATTTTTATTTTGAGAGAAAAGATATGCCCAGGCCCGGGATCCGAACCCTAGTCTACCACCTTCCCGCTGTGGTGCTCTACCAACTGTCTGACCGACGTACGAACCAGAATAGCTCAGCTGGTAGAGCACCACAACGGAAATGTAGGAGACCCGGGCTCAAATCCTGGCCTTGGGCATATCTTTTCTCTTCAAAATAAAAATATTTATTTTTTTTATAAGATTTTACTTATATACTGGACTCAATCTTCTTGATTTATATAATAGGATAGAGAAGAAAAAAACATATTCCACTCAATAATTTTTTTTAAACCTTACAAATAATTATACAATATTATTTGTAATACTGTATTCATGACCATGGAAGAAAGACAATTTCCAAGATTTTATATAAGTTTTTTAATTTTTACCTTTGAAAGAATGTTTTGACCTTAAGTAATGATTTGGACTTATGATTTTAATGAATTTGTATGAAGAATGAATATTGCTGAAATTGAGAATGACAAATAAATGTCGAAACTTTTTTAATTATTTGTAATGTTTAAAAAACAAATATTGACTGGAATATGGTTTTTTCTTCTCTATCTATATTAAATTAAAATATTTAAAATTATAACAATTGATAAAAAATAAAATAAAATAAATTATAATAATATATAATGACGTAAGTCAACAAGATCCTAATTAAAGTAATGTTCAATGAACATTCTTCACCTTGTATACATCAGAAATTGCGAGAACACGGGGATATGGGATCAGTGAAGAGAATGGATATGTCTGACCGAGGTACGAACCAGGATAGCTCATTTGCTAGAGCACCACAATGGGAATGTGGGAGACCCGGGTTCGAATCCCGGCCCTGGGCATATCTTTTCTCTTCAAAATAAAAATATTTAAAATAGTAAATGTTGAACTAGTCTTGTAGAAATTTGAACATATTGTACACCTGAATTATTAATTTTTTTTTCAATGTAGGAAAATATTTAATCTATACTACATTATCAAATTAAGTGAAAGACCTAGCTGATATTAAAAACCATTTAACTATACATTGATAAAACGAGATACATAGAAACATAACCATTAATAGATGTTTTTAATAAATTGCCTCAAAAGTGTAAAACCAATAATTTAACATGGCGATTCTGGTAAATCAATTTGCTGAAACATTCCGGTGATAAGCCTACCTTAAATACCCCATATCAGGTGAAATCTCAGATTCAAAATTTTCTTATTTGCAATATCTTCCTTTATTGTATATTCCATATATATGTAAGTTAAAATTGACAATAGTTGGGCCATTTTTAAAGTAATAACCCTATAATAAACCAGGCCAACAAACATGGGCTCATTGCAGTCACTGATACAAGTTCTGACTTATTTTTGGCTCTTCATGAGTCATAACGGCACATATTAAAAAAAAATCAAAATATAAAAAAGTTAAAGTGTAAAGGATTGAGGATAACTTACTTTCCTTGGAAGTCGACGGAGGCAAGTTCCTTAGGAGACACCATTCCTATATTGGCATTCCATCTCTCAACTCCATTCCACGCGATCATAACTCCGTTGTCAGTACAGAGCTGTGGTGGTGGTACATGAAGGCTGTAACCGGTCTCTTCGCACACCTTCTGTAAAGCTGCCTTAATAACTTTATTGGATGCCACTCCACCAGATACAACCTAAAAAAACATCTCTTCTATAAATTGATTCATATCAAACTTGAATCCACAATGTTTATTGGGCCCCTCTAGTATTTTGGGATGAAAATTGAGGTATTAATAAGAATTTTGTGCATTGTAAGAACCAATTAGTTTAAAAATAAAATAATTATGTGTTCTTTTATTAACAATAAATTATTTGTTTTCCTTTTATATAAGATTTTTACCTATTATTCAAAAGCAAATATTAAAAAAAAAAAAAAAAAAATGAAATTCTGTAAACCAAACCGATATAAATTTTATTAACAATCCTTTATGGTTTAACTTTTCCACTACTGTCCTTAATATTTATATATATTACTTACTAATGACTGCTTGTCCTCAGAGATCAGTTGAGTCAATTGGCAGAAGGTGATTGCTCTCTGTATTCTGTGACATAGATGTTTAGCGATAACAAACTGAGTGCTAGCACAAAGGTCATAAACTGTAGGTAAAACTTGGTCCCCTTCAATGTCTGGAAATGCAGTAGATAATGGGTTTTATAGCTGGTAAATAAAATAGTAGGCCATTGATTAATTTATTACAGTACACAAAAACAAGGTGTGTTTTATTATGAAAAACCCTAACCAGCTAAAATTTAGTAACATAAAATTCACAATTTACCGAATAAGGGTATAAATCAATTGTATAGAAGTTTAAAATTAATTTGGTACACCCCAGAACCAGAAAATACTTTTTTCTATCATTTGAAAAAATTATCTTCTTAAATATCTAAATAATATTATTGACCAATATGATCAGAACCAAAGCTTAAATATGGTGACATGGGATGCACTGTCTTTGAAATGATCCAAAGCACTACTACTCCTTAATGAAATATTAGAGTATAAAATATATATCACTACAGAAACAAAATGACCAAAATTTAACAATGGAAATTCGGGAAACTATGACATATGTTACAATATATCATAGCTGTGATACCCACCTGTACATCTTTGGAACCAATTTCATATTGAACTAAACCAATTAACAACTAGTATACTAGCACCAGGGTGCTAAAATTTGGTTTATTTATTGAAAATAACAAACCAAAAGTATTGATGAGCAAAAGCAGGCTTATAATACCTTATGATAGCACAAATCAGGTAAATGTTTCAGTAGCTTGGCAACAAAATACTGCTCCTATGAAAATGGTAAAAGTTTGTCTAGGTATACGATTACGTTGAAAAATAAAAAACTTAACATATTTCTTATCATGTCTTAACATACACCTTGGAATGTTTTTTGAAAAGAAAAAATGAATAAGTCATACTCCTAAGTTACAAATGGAAAATTCTCCAGAAAATGTATGGATCTACTCTAACAGAGAAGATGGCAAGATGATATGAGTAACATCAACTGAAATTAAAATTTCATTTGTCTGGGCATGATGCTATATAATGGACCAGAATAGTAGCAATCAAAATATACTGCAGATATATTTATTTATTTTGCTACATGTAGCGAGTTAAGGAATGCCAGTACATAATGCACGCAAAGGAATGTAAAAATTGCACTGCTGGACTAAATCAATAATACAAGCTTGCATCTTTTTGCCTCAGGAATAGGAAGGTGGCAACACAAAATATAAACAAATTACAATGTGCACTAGCAGTAGCTAAAATTCCCACAACCAAGTTTTAAGGCTAAAATCCCTCCATGATTCCTATTTAAAAGGAAAAAACATTTTTATTTGAAATCTTTAGATCATCATTATTTTAAGTCATTCATTAACAAGTTAATTACTAAATTCGACATACTGAAAGTCTCTTCTTGATCAACAATAAATTGACGAGCTGAGTTCTTAATCCCGGCAAAGCTGAAGTCACAATCCCTTTGATGTAAAAGAGGTTCTCCGAGTAGAAAAGCATCATACTTTCCATGGTTTGCAAGTATCTCAATTGCCTTTCCACCAGACAACCCTTCCATCCCCTCTAAATTGAACACCTTAAGCCGCCTAGCTATCTGCAAACATATGAACACCACGCTTCAACCCGGCAATATCAAAAATTATATTTTAGTAAAGAGTATAAAATCTTCTAAATTGTGAGCCTGGTCCAATCGCACAGTAAGATTTTCAGTCATTAGATATTTAGAGCCCCAAAGTAATGTCTTAATAACAAAACCGCAACTCACTTCATAGTTACCTTATCAAGTGCTTCTCCTGGAGCATCATCGTATGATTTACCAAGGAGCAAAAATTGGTCTACTGATTTTACGACAGCAATCAAACTGTGCCCACCAGAGATCAGAAGAACTAAGAACGGAAAATCTACCTAAAACAGTAATCACATATCATTAAGATTTTAAATTGATTAAAAATAAATTAAATTCATCAGTGGGGTTTACCCTTCTGTTAATAAAACCTTTTCTAGCATCCTGATTGTTAGAGCATGAGCTTCCATGTGATGGATGGGAATTAGAGGTTTATCATACTGAGAGCATAACTTCTTGGCATACTCTACCCCAACTGCTAATGATAATTGCAAACCTGGCTTGACTGTAACAGCGACTCCATCTACTTGGGACATATCCAATGATGAAGAACTTAGTGCATCATTAACAACTTTTTCAATATGATTTTTGTGCAAGCTTTTAGCTATGGGTGGAATAATTCCACCGAACCTGGAGGAAAAATCACTGTAATACTTAAGAAAAATTACATAAGTTCAATAAAATCCATACATACTCTGTATGAAATTTCTGTTGAGAGAACAATCCTTCTCCTAGCAACTTTCCATCAGTTCTTACTATACCACATCCGGTATCATCACAGCTAGTTTCAATTCCTAAAATATTACTGATATTCCTCTTAGTACTAAAACTTCTCCATTTTCTAAGTTCCGACAAATTATGCCTGGATGGAAATTTATAATAAGATCTGAATGCTGAAAATGTCATTATTAATAAAATAACTCATTCGATTTATCAAAACATCAGTTGTCAACTGAAAACAAACCGCGGACCATTCCACACTTCTAATATTGCTTTTTGACGTAGTTGGAAATATTTATGTATATTAACTACAGTGGAGGTTACTACAAGGTAAATTCTAAGAGGAATGAGCAATCTTTGATTAGCAAGGCTTAAATCGGAGAACGGACTTTCATCTTCCAAAGTTCTAAATAAATAATTGTAATTATTTATTTCATGACGATCCATTTTCCAACACTAAAGTTGCACATTTTAAACTTTAACAAGGAGAGAGTACAGCCTTTGAATGGATTTAAAGCATTTTTTTAAAAGTTGTAATTAGATTTGGATTGAGGAAGTTTACTATAGAGTCAATTGGAGAGCGGTGATAGATTTCTCACCTTTGAGTGTTTTTAGATTATTTCAGTGTTAATAACGTAAAGTAATAGTATTAAAAATGTTCCTTTAAAAAAAATTTTTTAAGGGAGAAAAAAAATCCTTAGTTACGCCGTCCTTTGGAAGGGAACGTCCCTTCCGGGGACGTTCGGAACGTTCGAAACGGGGGTCCCGAGCCTGTACGATGTCAAATACTCTTTAAAAATCCCTATCCTAATTAAACCTGGATAGGCAAAATTTAGAGCTCCCACTGTAGCATCGTCCGAATAGCCATAGCAGCATAAAGTGACGTTAAATGAACAAACAAACAACTGGGTGTCGGACCAACAGTGGTGATGAGAAAGAGCTAACGGGGTAATGAATAGCTTGAGGAAGGAGAAGAGATTTCTCAAGCTGTCATTCAATGAAATAAAAAAATAATAAGTTGGTATTAAAACTATTTTGACTATTATTATAGACTCGGCATAATTGAGTCCAAGAAAATTTATTCGAAAAATGAATCAATAGAAACCAAAGGATAGCGATGTATAACCGCGTGAAGTAGAGCAAGTGCTTTGCGAGAATTTCCAATTGCTCCAATTTTAATTTTTTATTTATATTGTTGATCCTTTCTCAAACCATATTTTTCTCTGAAGATTTAAAATTAATTTCCGTAATCTTTAATCTTTTTAGTTTCTTTAACTGTTTTCCTTAACTACCTCATAACCTGTTAAATTTGTTTATGAACACGTGAGAAGTAATTGTAATTAAGGAGTGAAATTAATTTAAGTTATCATTGTAGTCATATTATTTAAAATTATTAATTCTGTCCACTACCCCTGTTAAGATAACTCAAGAAATTAACAAAAAACCACAGTGCCTTTTAGTAGTAGACAAGCCCAAGTCGAAAATTAAATTATTTCTACTTTAGCCACAAATTCAACAACTAGCGGAAGTCGATAGCGACTATAATTTAAAATAAGACGAACTTATAGTAGTTCATCCGAATTTTAAATTTGATTACAGCGGAATTAGATCCCCAGTTCGACAAGCCCAAACATCATAATGCGACACTCCTCTTTAGTTATAATAAATACGATAAGCAGACCTATGTGTTCATTGTTCTATGAAGTTATAATGAGAAATGTTTTGATCTTGGGAGCTTAATTGTTTAATTGCTTAATTTAATTTATAGTTATTGTTGGTAATTCTACTTATTCGGGGAGCCAGTGATAGCATGCTGAGTTTCCGTGCCTCATGTCCTGGGTTCAAAATCGTCCGCTGGCAGACTTTTATTTAATCTGTTAGCGCCCCAAGATGGATTCAAGGCCCTACATGGTCTCTATAAAGTGGGTACCCAAAGTAATGGGGGAAAATTCTGAACTTGATCTAGGACAAATCACCTCCCTGTAAAACCGCTGTCCAAGAAACTGTACTGTATCTACAGAGTACTGAACCTAAGACTCTCAATGAGTTGAAGTGGTACAGGAAAAAAAATCTATTATTCATTCAGCAGACTCTAATGATTGCTGTCGATTGATCAATCGCCTGATGTATCTGTATCACAATTGCATGTGGATATTTCAAGGGTTATACTGGTTTAATATAAGATATCTCAATAAGCTGTAGTCCAATGAACCGGTAATTGACTCCAATATTTTAAACTAATTACCACTTGTTCATTACGTCATAATCGAGACCTCGAATTTTTCGAAAGTTGTAATGTGGCAACGACAAATCTACCTCTTTGGCTGTACTGACGACCTATCATCCCTAGTGACTCCCTTGTCATATTAAGCTGTTTTGTGTTGATTGCTAAATTGTAGTTTAAAATCGTTTGAATCTTTACAATTAATATGGCTGTTTCTGGTAATGACATTATGAATATGAATTTATTCACTTATTTCGGATATTGATAGTCTATGTTCTCATCTTATGTTTTTATTTTATTCCTCTAGATTCCAATAGACCAGAGCTATATGAAGAAATAAAATTATTCAGAAATGCTCGTGAGAGGGAAAAGTAAGTTGTTAAAATAATGCATTTTATATTTTAATCTGTAGATGTTTGTATTATTTAAATTTAAATGTTTTTTCTTGGAAAAACCAACAAGCACTGGTAACCTAGTGTCTTTACATATAGCTAAAATAGCATAATTACATGTAATACTGCTTTAATAGATACGGCATTTGATTGATTCTTTCCTTAATCAACAATTACTTTTTGATAATCAAACACTGATATGAACCATTTCTTATATTGGTTTATAAGAACTCATAAATGCACTTCACAATATTTTATCAATTTAAGTATTAAAGTTGACAATTTTTTTTATACTTAAACAAATAATTATTATACCATTGTATACACTAAAAAAGTGTTAATTACTAATTTCTTTTTTTAAAAAGTTTTCTCTTCCAAATGATTAGGAGTATGATTCTGCTTTCTAATAATAGACCTTTAATAACCACGCCGTACTTAATTAAGAACTATCAATGTCAAATATGTATTTTCAATGTCATAATAATGTGGTATTTTCATTTATGTTTGTGATTAATTACAATATTAAAACCTCCCAAAAGGGCGACCTGTGCTCTAGTGGTTAGCATAACAAACTTCTAAGCCCAAGTTCCCGGGTTCGTAGTGCGGTAGGTGGCCCTAGGATTTTTTTAAGTGAGTAAAATTCCTTGGTTATGTCGTCCTTCAGAAGGGACGTTAAACGGGGGCCCCGAGCCTGTACGATGTCAGATATTCTTTAAAAAAGCCCTATCGTAATAATAAATAAACCTGGATAGGCAAAATTTAGAGCTCCCACTGTAGCATCGTCCGATTAGCCTTAAGAGTATAAAGTGACGTTAAGATTTTGTTTTTTGAAAAGTTATCTCCTTAGTCAAAGTGTTTATTTATTTTTTTAAACGAAATTTTATTTATTTTTATTCATATAGAATTTTAAATTAAATTAATAAATTTTATGCAATATAAAATAAAAATACAACAATTCATTAGAATTTTATATTTGTTTGAAATATAAGATAGTAAGTTAAAATTAAGCATTTACTTTTATTACATTATGATAGTGAATGTATACATATTACATACAATACATTTTAGTTTATTGGTGGAATTGAATTTAGGGTTATTTTGCAGATATGACAATATGGCAGATCTTTTTGCCGTTATCAATACTCTACAGCAACTGGAGAAGGCTTATATAAGAGACTGTATTACAGCTACAGAATACACTGCTGCATGTTCTAAACTTCTTGTGCAATATAAAGTTGCCTTTAAGCAGGTGCAAAGTGACGAGTTCCAAACTATTGAATCTTTTGTTACTAAGTATCGGGTAAGATTTTCAAATTAACTTTTTTTCTGCATAGTTCCATGATTTTATATTGGTAGTGATTATTAAAATATTCAGAAAGTATTCAGATTATTTGGGGTTCTCTATGTGCATTTTATGAAGTAATTCATTAATCTCACTCACTCTCTCACAGTCTGGTGCGACAGTCCTTGTAGGACCTGGGCCTCCTCCAACAACTTGCTCCACTCCGCTCTATCTGAAGCTAACCTCCTCCATCTCCGCACTCCCATCCTACGCAGATCCTCTTCCACATCTTCCATCCATCTCAATCCGCGTTTTCTCCTTCCTCCCGGATTATCATACACCATTTTTCGAGGAAGTCTCTTCAGATCCATGTGTTTAATATGACCTAACCAGGCAACCCTTCTCTTTCTAATGACCGTGACTAAGTCTGGCTCCGCTAGCAATTCCGTCAGTTCTGAATTACTTTTCATTCTGAATTGCTTGCCTCCCTTAATAGGGCCATATATTGTTCTTAATACTCTTCTTTTCCAAATTCTGGGGGAATCTTTGGCTGATTTTGTTAAGACCCATGTCTCCCTGCAATATGTAATAACGGGGCGTATGATTGTCTTGTAGATTAAGATTTTATTTTTACGGGAGAGATTCCTGAATTTCAAGACCTCCCGTAGAGCATAAAAACACTTGTTGCCCGCTGTAATTCTAACCTTGACTTCCATTGTCATGTCGTTGTTTCTTGACAACATCCCTCCCAGGTATCTGAAGGAGTCATCCAGGGAATTCCCAGTTTCCGATCTTGACTGGTCCATGCCTATATGTCCCGCTTCTCGTCCAACGAGGCCAAGTCTCCTTGCTGCCCCCTCAAACTCTTGCATAGACCCCCCCCCCCCCCCCCCCCCCCCCCGATAAAGCTGACATTGTTCTGGCCGATAAAGTCATCATCATCACTGCCGACCAAGTATTTGTCTAAGCATATGTTTCGAAAGTTCAGCCAAAGAAGTAGACTCGTCATAACCAAATTACTACCGTCGAATTATTCGAGGTCTCTATTATGACTTGAACAAGTTATAATTGTTAATAATTAATCAATTGTAATTATCAGGTCATTGAATTACAACTTAAAGCAATTGAAATATAGAATTGTATAAAGGATAAATGAGAGAGGGATCTATATGATGAGTAGAAGTTTTGGGAAATTGATTATCAGAAGTGGATCAAGCATATTTAGGTAAAACACTGGCTACAAAAGACATTGAATGAAGATTTTGAATAGAAGAGGATTAGCCTTCACTGGATAAAGGAGGAATAAAAATTTGCATACAAATGATGTTTGAATTAGTCGATATGTCAATTTTATAAGAAAGAAATATGATTGATATGAGAAGAATCCTTGAGGAAAATGACCAGAGCAGTAATGGTGAGGGAACATTGTTGAGAGCTATGACTCTTAGTTGAGAATCTAGAAGGTGAAACTGCTTTTAAGCAACATTAGATATTAGAATGGAAATGTGACATTTAGAGAGAAAGATTGTATGATTAAAAGAGTCAAAGTTTTTGACAAACCTAATTTTTATTGAATTTTAATGGAATGAAAATCTTGTATAATTTTCAACAATAACAATTCAGTGTAATAACTTTGATGAAAACATGATATAAAACAGTTAAGGAGTGGTTTTTTTTTAAAAATATTAATTAGAATTTGCTCAAAATGAAAGATTTCTTTCACAAAATTATTCACAGTAAAAATAAAATGGTGAGTAATTAGTTGTTTGGTTTTATTTTTTTAGTTGGACTGTCCTGCGGCCTTAGAAAGGATACGAGAAGACAGACCTATCACAATAAAAGATGATAAAGGAAACACAAGCAAATGTATTGCTGATATTGTATCTGTAAGTATCTTGTTTCTGAATATCCTCCAGTTTTTTTGTTTTTTTTAGCTTATTTACCTAGTTAATATGACTGAATATTTTTTATTTTGTATTTTAATAATTAATAATTTTCTGATTTGTTTCAGTTATTTATCACTCTCATGGATAAACTTCGCCTTGAGATTAAGGCTATGGATGAACTTCAGCCTGATTTACGTGATCTGTTTGATACAATGAACCGATTATCACTATTACCTTCAAATTTTGAGGGAAAATCTAAGGTAGGGGAATGGTTGAGGACTTTGGACAGTATGCATGCCTCGGATGAACTTACAGAGCAACAAGTAAGGCAGCTGATATTTGACCTGGAGTCGTCTTACAATGCATTCAACAAGATTCTCCATAACACATGATTTATATACTTATGCAATATGTTTATAGTATTTAGGTATAAAATCTGTAATATATGTAATAAAATTTTAAAATAAATATATTCATTTTCGTATATGATTTATTTATATCTATGAAAATCTTGTTTACTCTTTTTTAAAAAGTGATATTAAATGGTCTTTGATTTGTTATGGAAGTTGTGGTATAAAAAAAACTGTGTATTTTATGTCGGAGTCAGTTAAAATTGTCACACTCACTAATCTGCTAAAAAAATTATAGAATTTGAAATAAAGACTTCCGACTTGAAAAATAAATTGTGTATACATAAAAATGTGATATCATGTGAATGAATTGTTTTCATAGATTAATCTTATAGCATATAGCTAAAACTTTTTTTAAGAAAGTTATCATTGTATTTTATTTTTTCCTTAACAATAAATATTTTTAAGTATTCATTACTTCGTCTTCCTACTTTTTTTTATTATTAAATTTTATATACATATCTGTTGGTTGGGGTGACTTCTTGTCGTATAAATATGTAAGTCATGTAAGAGTTAAAGTAAGGAAAGTTGTGAATGAAATTGAAGTAAAACTTTATTTAGTTTATTGATAACATGCTTGTGAATTTCATGTATTGTACTTGTATCATGCACTAGGAAGTCAACATACAGAAGACTGATTGCAACGAGTTCAAGGGTGAGCTGTACAAAAACAAATCAGCAATATTTGATGTATTATAACTCTGGAACCTATTTAATCTGTCACTAGATTTGTATTTTATCCTTCTACCATATAAAGTTATGAACTTAACCAGCTAATTTTTTTTTTAATCCCTTAAAGTTTATAGTTTAATCCCAATTTTAAATGTTCTTGAAAATGGCATGTGACCTTTTTTTAAATTATAAGAAAGCACAGAACAAATATAGAAAAAGTCTAAAGTTATGAAGATTTAAATTTCTAAAAGTAGCACTTCTTAAAAAAATAAAACTGCTCAAGAAAAACCAATTAAAAACACAAAAGTGGAGCTTTTGCTTAGCTACATTTTTTTTCACAAAATAATTTATTTATGTTTATTTTCAACTTATAGTTATTTGTTTTCTTTTTAACTCAAGATTTGGGAGGATAAAAAGTGTTGAGTAAATACAACATTTCAGTTTTTTTTTCTTTGATATTTGCAGATTTACTATAGTTAGAGACATTTTCCCAAAACTTGTTTTCAGCTGCGAAGAAAAATTTAAAGTGGGTTCAATTCACAAGGATAGTTTTGACTGTCTCAGTGATTAGAAGTGACTGATAAATTAAAGAATGATGGGTCTTGGGTTGTGTACATGTAGAGACTGTTCTGTTTCTAAGACAACAGGAGCTGATTTGGCCGTAATCACATTCAACCGCCAGATTGGTCCCCCAAATAAGAGCATCCATTTTATAAAGGTTGGGTGAGTATCATGAGGGTCTACTGATCCCATGGGATCCATCTATGACTGTTAACAGCCGGAATCAAACATGGGACAATCAGCACAGCAACTCAGTGCTCTTCACACTGATGTACCTCGCTCCTGGAATATCAGATGCAAATCTAAAATGTTAAACAACATGGTCTACTTAATTTAAAATGAATTGACTCATATACTATGCTTATTATTATTAATTTAGACCCAAATTACTATATAAACAATGGCATTTGTAAATTTTAAAGTTCCTGTAGGAAGAGACAGCATAATTTAAGTACGGAAATAGTACCATCTGAAATTTCTTGGGTTATCAAGATATCTTTAGGAAAATCCTATGAGAGATGTATTATAAAGAGTTTGACTCTTTATGAACTATTATGAACAAAAAACAACAAACTTCTCTCCTCTATTTGTTCTGAGGTACTGAATGTGTATTTTTTAAATTTGGTTTTTAATATATAATTTTTTTTAGTTGTCAAAGATATATATATATATATATATTTTTTTTTTCTAAGTCTTCAACTTTGAAAATAAGTCCTCCCATAGACAATTTGCTCACCACTCACCTCCCAAGTCATTTAAATAAGTTTTTAAAAGGCAGAAGTTCCCAATATCAGAAGCAATGTTATAAGTTCTGCTATCTATTATCACATTCTAAAACTAAACAAACTACCTCAACGTTACTTCGAACTTCTATAGATAGCACCACTTTCGAGAAACCTTAGATTTACCTCACTGACAGATTAATGACATCTTTAGTTATTTTGTAATTGTTTAAGTTCATTAAACTCAATTCTTTCAAGTGTTCTTATCTACAAAGTAGATCGATCCAATGCAAAGTGATGTCATCACAAGGAAAAACTTTAATGATTTGATTTTTGGTTTATGACAATTTTATTGTGACTTTGATACATTATCAATATACAATGGAAGGTATAAACCAAACAACTGAGTTAGAATTTAACCAGGCAATGCAAGATTTCAAGACTATGTTTCCAACAATGGATGTAGATGTCATTGAGGTAATTTTTACCCAATAGTCATTCCTGAAAAATATTACTACTGTGAAGGCATTAGTATTTGATAAGAAATTTGTTCTTGGTTATTTTAGAATTAATTATCAAACGTTACAAACAGAATTTATATATCAAATAGTAAAATATTCTCTTTAAGTATAAAAAAAAAGTTTATTTTAAAATTTCAATTATAATCAAATTTATTGTTCTCGTCAGTATTTCGTGTTGACTATTGGCCTTAAACCTAAAACCTTCAACCCAATAAGTTCCACTTTTTGGTATGTTTTTCTATATAGGCAGCAACTCCTTGTAAAATTCTTAAATTGAACTTCTTAATAAGGGTGAAGTTACTGTTTGGAAATGTTATTTAGAAATATAATGAGAAGATTGCCTTTTTTTCAGTTTCTTTTAATCATAATTTAATAATAAACAAAAAATGTTTCGTTTTTAAACCCTGAACTACACTGTGTTTTCGACTTACGTTATTGAGACAATGGGGTGCATTCCACCCCACTTTTTAAAACTGCACAAACAATTTAATAATAAATTTTTATCGCCTTTGTTATTTTTCAATGATATTTTAGATCCAAAGGATTGAGGAAAATAGTAATAACCAATTAATAAGTTTATTAAACTTTGAAAAAATTGTCCAAGAAGTAGAAATTGTATTTGTTATTTTCCATAACATTCTTTAAATTGCCAGTATTTTTTTGAATTATTTAACCATTATGGAATTACTATTTCCAAAAAAAATTCACACTAAAAGGATTTCTTCAAAATAAGGATTTGAGTTTTTTCTAAGAGACTATGAACATTGATAACATTTTCTTGAACTGAGCTCATTAAGGGATGCTCACTCGCAGTGGATGCATGCTAGTTTTGTCTTTATGTATTTGTCTGCCTCATAAGACTCACCTTACTTATTTGTATACCATACCATACCAGACATAAAATAAGTAATGGAGTAGTTTTTGATGAACACCAGGTTGGTTCTCAGCTCACAGTTTACTGATAACAGAATATCTAATGTTTCAGACATTTGCTATTGGTTTGGCCTTATCCATTCCCAATCCAAAAATTAAGTCTTTTCTTGGAGCCTTCGTTTGCTGACAAAACATTATTTGTCCATTTTGTGTGTCTTGTATTTGAGGGAACTTCTTTCCATTGATATACTTTTTTCCTTTATGTTGATATCCAACATTATTGTGTTTGCAACCTTGATCCTCCTCATCCTAATCTAGTCGACTTTCAATCACTTCTAGCTTATCTTTAACTTCATCCAGTTCTTCTTCCATATCTGAGGGATCTTGAATTTCAACTTTATCTTCTGAATCAATACTTTTCCACCCAATTTTTCTTCTTGATCCAATTCTTCTAATATACACCTTATATATTCAGGGTTCCAAAATTTGTATAAACTAACCATTGAAGCATTAAAAAACCTAGTAACTGTGGAAAATGAATGATGAACAACTGACAAAGTTCCAAAAAAGGTGGTGGTTAACTACACTGGGATGAATTCCACCCCACAGCGACTTTATGATATGTCACTTGGAAATCTACAACACCACTGACGACATGTAATGACCTGCAGGGTTCTATTGAGATAGGAAGGAGGGATTCCAAGAAAAGAAGTGGCTCTCAAAAAACCTGGATTCCACCCCACGGTGTCAATCTAGGATTAAGTTACATGCTAATAACTTTTGCTGTTAATGATTGGAAGAGAAAACATCTGTCTAAGCAAGAAAAGCTGGGGAAAGATATCAAAAAATGAGTAAAATACTTAATAGTGTCTAAGATATTACTTTTTATGGTATTCCCTTTGCCAGCTCTGAATTATGCTCCATTGTAAGGTTTTTAATTTAAAATCGAGTCCCATTTTAATTTTTTATTTGAAACCATATATCATCATCTAGTTAATCATCTTTTGGAAAAGTCATCCATAATCAATATCTCATTTCAATCTAGTGTTTCGTTAAGATGAGGATCTGTAATTCTAGCCTTGTTATGTGTTAAGTAGAAAATATAAACTCTCAACTTAGGAACAAAACGTACAAATTAAAACTTGGTTGACTGTTACAGGTAGTGTTGAGGTCTAACCAAGGTGCCGTCGATGCCACTATTGACCAGCTGCTTTCAATGAGCTCTGATAATGAATTAGAGCGAAGCAAGGTTAATGCTATTGAGATGCCTACTCGGTGAGTATACATGCCAAATAATATATCCAGTCTTGTAGCTATGTGACAGAGGTTTTGTTGCAGGGTCGGAACTGACAAGACAAGTGGGGTAGGGCCAGAGCCACTGTCGGCTTTAAAGGGATGGCGTCCGGCTCTCCTTCAGCCGCTACCTCCTGGCTTCCTTAGGCTACTGCCTGATCAGAGGCAGGTCTGTATTGTCTTACCTCACTTTATTTAAACTAGGAATCATTTGTCTTTTATCAAATGAATACATTTTATTTTGATGTTGAAATATTAATTAAGAAGGAGGCACAGATATTTTAAAATACGGATAAGAGGATGTACATATTCTAACATCTTTAAGTTTGTTTCATGGAAAGATAGAATTGAGTAGAGATATTTGTTTTGTGTATTAATTTAATTTGAAAGAATGAATTTCAATGTAGATCATTGAAATTTTATGATATTTTTGGATGCTGTTCCCCTTAGAGTATATGTATGTTGACCCATTTAATCTATTTTAATTGCTGTTTTCAAATATGTTTCCTTATCTCTGGTCTACCTTTTATTTTTATCTTACATTTATTGATGAACAATGTAAAAATAAGAAATCCATTAGAAGTTAATTTGATTGTGTATTAAGTACCTAGATTTTATGTGAAAGTAACTTCATTGGTTTTTATATATTTCTCTCAATATGAAGCATCCTTTCAATCATAAAAGTACTTTGCATGAGAAATTGTGGAGCTAGGGAGCCCGTTGTTTCTTTTACAACTTACTAGATGCTTACTAGATCTTACTGCCCAATTCTAAATAATGTGAGATAGTATTAATATTACCTGATTCAGATGGAAATTGAACACACAATGTTCCAGACCAGGTAGAGATCCTCATCCTCTGCTTTATCATCATTGTTTCATGCTAATGACGCAGAGATGAAAAAGTATAACATCATAGAAAGGAACTTTTGACATGATCATTATTAACCCTCCTAATACCGGCTGAAAAAAGTTACACGTAGTATTAGTTTTAAACGTCATTTTAGTGAATAACAAACATGTTCCAAGAGAACCTAAATTACCTACTTACAATGAAGGCATGAATATGGTGTGGTTCTGTGCTCTTTACAAATATATTTATTGGAAACATTACAAACAAGTTTTACTTTAGAGTCATTTTTTCTTGAGCACAAGTAATACCTTGTCCTCTTTTCACGCAACCTTTTCTGAATCATGGGTGCAGCAAATTTTTTTCCGAGTTCAAGTAAAAAGATTTTTTGTAGATAAGCCTTTTTTATTCCATATGTAGATCAATCCAAAGACAAATGCATTTACTGCTACAATATCTATCAGATTCATAAAAAGTGCGAAAGGCCACCTTTTAGTTTGCCGCTGACTGGTGTACTCACTTATCATTCTGTCAAGATTGTCCACTCCTCATTTCGTGTCATTGTAATGGGCAATGATGTCAGGCTTTTTCTCAATATCATTTTCGAGGATGTTTCCGCTGTGATAATTAGCAAATGACAGAAATTCTGCAAGTAGAGCTCTGAAAAATCTAGCCCCCCCCCCCCCCAACCCTTTCTCTCTTTAGTGTAGTAGATAGCTAATTCATCTGATAAATATCAAGGAACTGCCACACATCAAGGATCCATAGCTTCTGAACAAAGGATGTAAAAGAGAAAGGAAGAGAGAGAACAATCTTGTAATAAAAAATAATAGAAAGTGTAAACCAATCTTATTGATAGGTACTTCAAGATTCAAAGGCTATATCTACACACCCCAATTCTATAATTTTGCCCAGTTTAAACTTTAAATGTAGTTAACAAATGAATTTTTGGTAATGGATTTCTTTTTATCTTAAAACAAAAATGCATACTTTATAAGTTTTGTTCATTTCTTTTTTTTTTTGTATTTTTCTTAACGAATAAGTATGTTTATACATTATATGATAAATTGATGTTTGACTGTGTTCTAATTGATGAAATAGTCTGGTTGCAGTGAATATAAATTTATTTTTACCTCTATTATTCAAAATGTGGGATATAGAAAGTCAGGTTTCCTTCAAGTTACCGGCCCATCTCACTCACAAGCTGCATATGCAAGTTGCTAGAAAATATGGTTTTAAAAAGGCTAAGTTGGGTACTAGAAAAAAATAATTTATTATCGAATGTACAAAGTGGCTTCAGAATAGGACGCTCTACAATAGATCATCTGGTAACAATGGAATATGAAATTCTCAACAGCTTTGCTGAGAAAAAAGAATGTATAGGTATATATTTCGACATCGAAAAAGCCTTTGATAATTTGAAAAGATCTCTCGTCCTGCAACAGCTTCGTGAATGGGGAATTGGAGGTCGGCTACTCATGCTGATCTGTAACTTTCTACGAAATCGGACCTTCCAAGTTAGAATAGGTAATCACCTGTCTTCAGTAAAAGAAATGACCAACGGAATCCCACAAGGAAGTGTCTTAAGCTGTGCTCTCTTTGCAATAGCTATAAACAAAGTTACAGAGATTATTCCTAAACAAATCAAAACATTTTTATTTGTAGACGATCTTGCTCTGTTACTGTCATTTAAAAATGTAAATAGAATGCAAATATTACTACAAAATTGTTTAGCGAATTTAGAAGCATGGTCTATGAAATCTGGTCTAAATTTCTCCACCGAAAAAACTAAATGTCTACTTTTTTCTAAACGCAGGACGCCTACTCCTTTTCCAACGCTAACCTACAGAGGCATGAACTTACGTTTCGAAACAAAAGTTAAATTTCTAGGGCTAACTCTTGATTGTAAACTTAACTGGAAAGAGCATATTAGATGTCTAAAAGAAGAAACACTTAAGAGACTGAATATTTTAAAAGTTCTGGCTGGACGTTCATGGGGAGCGGATAGATCAGGCATGCTTAAGGTATATACCAGTCTGATAAGATCAAAGCTAGACTATGGTAGCTTTGTTTACTCATCGTCGAATCAAAATCTGCTTTCAGCTCTTGATTCAGTCCACCATGCAGGCATCCGTCTTGCTACTGGAGCCTTCAGAACCAGTCCAGTGATTAGTTTATGTGTTGAATCTGGTATTGCTCCTCTCGCTTTGAGAAGACACCAACTCGCCTGTGGATACATTGGAAGGCTAAAAAATAGTAATAACAACCCAGCATGGAAACCCATTTTCAAACCGAATAATAGACGATTTCAAGAAAACCGTAGACTACCTGCTCCATTAGGTATTAGGGCTGGTAAATATATAGAAAAAATCAGCTGCTTGGAACCAACAACTAATGAACTTAATTACCCACCTTGGACTACAAAACTACCTGCAATAGATTTAACGCTTAAAAAATTCACTAAAAATACCACTACAGGACTCATGTATTTAGCAGAATATAAAAAAATTAAGGGAAAATATAGTAATAGAAAACAATTTTATACAGATGGTTCTAAATTAAATAATAATGTTGGTTGTTCATTTGTATCAGACTCCAGGATCGGCAAGTATAAACTTCCCTCCCTGGCCAGCAACTTCACTGCCGAAAGTTATGCGATTTGCGCGGCACTCTATTATATTATGCAATGCGAAGAAGAAAACTTCGTAATATACACGGACTCCCTATCTGCTCTTATGGCACTTAAAAACATTTATAGTAAAGACCATCTTATAAGGAAAGCACAAGTTTATGCATCAATGTTAAAAGATATGAATAAGAACATATCTTTGGTTTGGATTCCATCACACGTGGGGATTGATGGTAACGAAGCAGCAGACCGGGCTGCCAAGGAAGCAGCATTGTCATCGATTGATATTACAAGTATCTACACCTCATCAGATATATGCCACTTTTTAAAATATGGAGTAAAACAAGATTGGATCCAGCTTTGGGAAAACACCGAGGAACGAAATAAGCTTAAAGCTGTAAAAAATGAATTAAAAATATGGAAAAGTTCCAACCGCAGTAACAGAAGGGAAGAGGTCGTTGTAACAAGACTTAGAATAGGCCACACCCGACTTACCCATGGTTACCTTATAACAAAGGACAGTCCACCGAAGTGCACAACATGTAATAACGCACAACTAACAATTAGACACATACTGGAGGACTGCCCCCTCTGGGATAGTTATTTTCAGGAAGCTCAATTACAAAGATTCCTCCCAACTATACTAGGCGATAATAATAAAAATATAGACACAGCCATCAAGTTTCTAAAAAAATATAACCTTTTTGACAAAATTTAAAAAATGACAAAGGACAAAGGAAAAAAAATAATAAATAAATAAATAAAATAAAAAAAAAATATATAAAAAAAAAAAAAAAAAAAAAAAAATAATATAGATTGAACGATTGCGGAACGACGGACACTGAAGACCCTTGATGTTGAGTGTCCATAAGCAGTTCTACCTACCTAGAAAGTCTGGGGGTGCAGTAAAACCTTTTGACTGCACCCCCAGACTATTTATATCCCACATTAGATCTTCCAGTCAACTATTTTCCTCTCAATTATTATTCAAAATGATTTAATGATTTATTAACTTTATTATATTTTATAAATTTTAACCTGAGGAATAAATGGAAAGTTGATATAATATTTTTTAAAATGTCTTTGGCGAGAAGCAATGGAAAATAAACAACATTAGGAAAATATGTAAATATACCAATACTCAAGTTTGTAAAATTTGAATTCCATTTTTACTTCTGATGACATTTTTATTAAATAGTTTATTTTGGTTATTCAGTTCTTTAAAATTATATCTTAAAAAATTATTAAGTATATATTAAAATTTTATTTTCAGTTAACCGCTTAGTCAATTTTTTTTAGCTTAGATTCAAGCAATAATTAGAATACATCAGCAATTAATCACAAAAGCTAAAACATAATGTTTTACAGAATGATGATTTTTTTATCTTACTTTTATTAAATTTAATGTTCCCCTTGTAAGCATTTTATTATACAATGGCTGTGAATGAAGTTAATAAATCTGTTCCGCTGTTAGTGGTATTAAGGGGTGGGGAGGTGTGGATGTGGGGAAGGCTGTTGTTATGTGACAGTCCTCTGGGGATGTGTGATGTGGTTTGCTTCTCTTTTCAACAAACTGAGGCTACGGCGACGCTGGAAGAGAAGGGAGAGACACAGGCTCAAAGCAGAAGCACTTCATTTTAAGAGTGTAATTAGTTAATATTGATAAGCCCTAAAGAATTCTCTAGATTATGGATGATTAATACATAAATAGGTCAAAATATGTTAGGTTACGAGTATTATTAAATCTTAAGAAATTGGTAGCATTTGTCGGAAGTGTAATAAAAACTGTAAACTCATGCATTAACTTTCATCTCTTTAATAACATAGGTTTTTTAATTTTTATGAAATTCCAAAAATGTCTGTAATATTCAGGTTCTTGGTTAAGTTCTGTGGGTTCTATCAATAAAATAACTTGCAAATAGAAAATATTTTTAGTGATTTAAAAATTACTTTAACCAGATTAATCATCGTTTAAAATATTTAAAAAAATTATTAACAAATTACTAGCTGTTTGCCAGCCTATTATAGCAAAATACTGAATCAGAATAAATAGACTGTTATGTTTATAGAATTGGCGAAATGTGTGTACTGTGAGTGAGTTGAGTGTCTTTTATGTGTTTATACGGGCACAATGGGAATCATTAAGGGACGAGAGGAGACCTTATTTTACCAATTGAACAATTTGTTGACAAGCCGTTAGCTCCAATCAGGGTTAGTTGATGGTCCTTGACCGCTGTTAGTATTTGCCAATCGGGGCCTACTATCAATTTTTCCTTTCTATATCTCAAAGCATATTATAAAAATGACAATTTTTTGTAATAAATTTGATAGATATAAAAAAAACAACAGGAAATTATAAGATATAAACTTTTAAATTCAAAGGAAATTGTGATTACCCTAAGTACATAGTAACAAATATACAATGATTTTAGTTTTTATGTTATTTATTATGGTATTGTTCCTGAATATATTAAAAAGCAGTATTTGGGCAGTAGTTTCTTAAATTCTCTGCACTAAAACTTTTTTTTAGTAAAAATTTGATTCTTCTAATAGACAAACTCAGTAACCAGCATAAAATGTTCTATAATCTAGAGTTAGATTTTGGTTAATGCAAGTTAATTTCCATGACCTGGTGGTAAATTTCTCTGCCCTAACAACCAAAGTTTGAATGATAATGGACATCACAATAGCATTTCTTGAATGCCAATATAACTTATCGATACTTAGGGATGACTAGGCTGCAGCTGATAAAAATGAAGAAAATGGAGTGTTAGTGCGGTAAGGTTCTATTTGATTCCAGCAACAAGTAGAACTTATTCGTGAAATAGCTGAATGAAAAATGTATGATCAAATTCCAATTTTCTTTAGTTTCCAAAGATTGTTTACAGCAGCCAATTAGTATGAATGAGGTAGGAGAGAGGCCAATCTGTTATGTTATTGTTCTACAATGTTTTTGTTAATGTTCATTATGTTCATTCTGTCAAGCATTGATAAGTAATATGCAGAAAATCATTTCTGCAAGTGAAAAAATGAGTTTATGTTATTTTGAGATTAATTTACACCACACTAATGAAGAGTTAGATTCACGTGTAAAACTTAACCCTATCAATCCAAGGGGTTTAAATAAAATTTTATCATTTTTTTGTTAATATAAATAATTTCCATAAAATGAAAAATATACATTGGTATCTTCAACTTCGCCTCCATATTTTTCTCAATAGCCCTCCATTAGTAGTCCGCTAGGCCTGTTTAATATCCTTGCACCTGCATCAGTTTACCCTAAGCCCATCTTTCAGTTCTCAATTGATATTATAGTGACTTGTTCATTATTTAGCGACAAGTTTACATGCTCACTTCAGTCATCGCAATGCTATCATCTAACTTATATTTTTACGGTTTAGTTCAAGTAGTTAAGCATTAAATACCCTTTTACACTGTTGATAATTGCTACTGAGACAACAATTTATTAATATGCTATAATCTTTAATAATTAACTATTATTATGCTGTAATGTATGTCATAATATTGTGATTCTATTTTATTTACCTGTATAGCATACATCTTTTTATGTCGGAACTTTGTTCTGGTTTACCTATTTAATATTTATAATTATTATTATCTTTGTTTTAGATTGAATCTGACATTGAGGATGAGAGGATAGCAATGTTGTTGCAAAATGAAGAGTTTATGTCTGAGCTTAGGTGGAACAAGGATTTTTTGTCTGCTCTAGATGATGGTACGATAAAAATAATAGTTATCTATTAAATAATAAGGCTGTCATATTAGTTTGGAATTCTTGAGTTGTAGAAGAACTCAAAATTATGTGTCCCCATTCTATGATTATATTGTTATTATTGAAGATAAATAAATAGATAAATACTTGTTACTATTAAGCCCTGATGGAAGGCTACAATCTGGGATGAAACATAGATTTCTAAAAAAAAATTTGGTAAATATTTAAATTTTTTTTCTTTACCCCAACCTGAACTTTTTTTCCTCTATGATATTTATAAGTTGAACTAATCATTATTATTTGAACATACAAAAAATCTCGATCTTTTTATCTAATTTTCATCAGGGTATGAGTTCAATTTCAGGAAAATACTTAATCAAACATAAAAATTTGCCATAATTTCAAAATTTTGTGTCTTTCGATGCAATATGTTATAATATTTGTGTATCATTTTAATCTTATTGTAATGCTTCTATAGGAAAGAACATATGTCCAGAAATCAATGCATTAGGTACAATATTATTATAATGAATTACTTTTGTTTTTCTTTTTTAATATATTTCAAACCTCTTATTACCCAAATATTTAATTATTAAAACCTTGGTTGACTTCTTTTAACCACATAAAAAGACATCATCTGTTCAGGTTTGTTTATTCCTCTCTTACGTTTTTTGAACTGTCAATTTTTTCCCTCTTAGTTTCAATCTTTACCATGTCACTTGTGTGCTTGGATTGTAGAACTAAAACATCACCTTAGCCTTTCTGTTTTATTAAGTAAAGCTCATCATTGCAATTGTTTTCTCTTTGTTTTCTCTTTGCTGTTTTTACTTTCTATTTACAGTTTATACCCTTTCTAATTAATCTCATTATTTCCATGACAACATTACATCAAGTACTATTAAACCGAATTTTTCAATGTAGAATACTTATTTATGTAAAATAATAATATTTTTCTAAAGATTACTTATCTAATTCAAAGGATAGTTAATTGAGCCAATTTCTCAATTTCATGGGAACAAGAAATTTTGGGGAAAATTTGTATCTATGCAGTTGTAATTCTTAGTATTGTAAACCAGCTGTGCTCATTGATCTTCAAATGCTAAAAGAGCCATTTAATTTATTTTTTGAGTTATGGTAGCTGTTAAAGATTCTAAAAACTGTGTACTGTTTTTTGCTTGCGTGTTTTATTAATTTTTGATGAATTATTGATTTGATAGTTAAATTATTTTTATGCCATTGCACATAAAACATAAGCTGTTTGAATTCCAGAAAGCCCCCCAGAAGAGAAATCGTCAGCCTTTTCAAGCAGGCTGCATGATGATGATGCCATGTTCAAGGAACGACTCCGCAACATGGGCAAATGTAAGCTAAAAATTTATCAATCATTTGCAAAAAAGAGTAGACCTGGAAAGATTAATATTTGTATAAATATTTTCATATGAGACAATATTCAGCCCTAATAATTAACAAACCATTGAATTGAATGGTAAATTTTTGTGTGTACGCAATTGTACTACTAAAGTAATCTAATAACTACCAAGGGGTTTTCTGTATCGAATTTAGTGCTTCAGAAATCCAACTCTTGTTTAATGTTCAATTTAGTTTAAAGAATTGTAAAAAATTATAAATCGTTAAAAATATTAACAATTGAATAAAAGTATTAACTAATATTTCAAAGTATAGATGATATATGTTTGTTGAAACGTTCATTTCTAGATGAAATGATTACCAAAATATACTCATTGCCCACAATTACATTCTCTTTCCCATACTAAAGCTTAGGATAACTTGTATTTTGGAAAATAATAAAAGAGAAACAAATGAAAAGTTAAAACTTGTGAATCAACTCAATGTGACAACCTTTGGAATAATTACCGAAAAATAAATAGAGAATAAATTACTGAAAAAATAAAATTGTATTCAAGGATATATGAAACAGCAAAAAAAGTTCTATTTTAGTATTTTTAAGTGTAACGCTATTATTTAGGTTCAATCTTTTTAATAAGTTTGTGTTTCTATAACTTTTACTAGACTTTAATATGATTATTTTCCTTTGTTCTATTGGTTCTATCTAACCTTATGTTTATTCATATGATACTATAATGGTAAATTACTTACTATTTACAGTATATTTTTATTCTAAGATAATTCATTCATTGCTCAATTGATTACAGTGTCCAGGAAAAAATTCTCACAGTTGGCAAGGGTATTTACAGGTAAGAAGAAGAAGAGTGGAAGAAGTGTTCTGAGCGGAGGTCCTGCTCCTTCTCGCGATGACCTCCTCTTGCGTGAAGATCATGATGGTGACTATTGATCCATCCCATTGTATCAGTTCAGTGTACATATATTGTTGCATGTCTGATTTAAAAATGTTGTTATTACAATAATATTGTAGTTGTAACCAATTATTGTTTCTTACTCGTTGTGTTTCTTATGGGAAGTGTTCTTAATGTTAACTGTGTCTAACTTAGTCGTTTCAAGGAAATTGCAACTTATGGATGTATGTTTACATTGAAAACCTTTAAGTAAACAATTTTCTCTAATGTTCTCTTGTTATTGTGATAAGTGGTTTAAACATAAACCGAATTTATGTTTCGAAAATCATCAGGATAGTTTTATTTCTTTTTTGAATTGTATTTGTAAGTGACAACTCATTTTGTCAATAATAACCATTAGCAGTTTTTGCCCTTAAAATCGAACAATCGACTCATTTTCTTCTCATAATATTATTATTCTTAGAAACACAACTTATTCGATTCTTGTTAGTTGTTATAACTTTAAACCAAATAGTTGAAGACTAGTAATTAATAATTAATTATCAATTATATTTAGTTAAAATATAATTATTGGGTGTTTGTTTTTATAAATTCCAGAAGTAGACTGAGCACTTTTTATGTTACCATAAGTGTTTTTAAGAATGCCAACATATCTTCCCTGCTTTCAAACTAAAGGAGCACCTTTAATCATTTGAAAGACCTATTATTGAATGTTTACCCAAAAAGAGCTTTAGTTTGGACTTACGAAGTCAGCCATTACTGTCCACCTCTGTTTTTTACTTCTTAGTCTCTATAGATGTGCATTCATAAAGGTACTAATAAAATATTTTATATTAGTGTCCAAATCTAAGCAGTAATGGTTTAACTATAAGAAGTAGGTTTCTAGTATTTTTATAGATAACGGGGAAGTTGTTGAGAAACTGAATTCTATGCCAAAGTGAGTTAATTATTTCTTAGTTTATGTTTAAATCGGAAAATGAGATAAAGCTATTTGTTAATAATTTATCCGTTAGGAAATTCAATCTATATGTTTATAATTTGTTATTTTATTAAAGATATTTTTATTTGTTGAGATTCTGAAGTTTATATTGTTATTTTTTTCCTTGTTATTGCAATAAATTATTATTTGTGTATTACATGTGTAAGTAAATCATTTTATTTATTTTATGTCATATTTCTTTTCTTGCTATGTATAATATTATATTGGGCATTTGATATTACTATTGTTGTTTCTTTGTAGTGCATTATTGTTTCATAAATATATAAATGTATACATAATTATGTTCATTTATTGTTTATTTACCTCTAATTATTACAAAAGTAGCATATGGGTCGGTTGAAATAGAAAAGAAACAATGCTACTTTATTGTACACCAGAGAAAGGATAGCAATTCTGTCTGTAGGGAATAGTTTGTCGGAATAGGAAGACGTTAATTTGTTTATAGATTGAGTTTTTAGAGCTCTTAATGATTATATATTGTAGTTATTAAAATTACTCCATAAATATGCAGGATATTAAAGAGTGGTTTAGGATAATGGAATACTTTTAATAATACCCGATTGGGGCGACCTGTGGTCTGGTGGTTAGCGTAACAAACTACCAAGCCCAAGATCGTGGGTTCATAGCCCAGCCTGTGGGCCTAGGATTTTTTAAAGGGAGTAAAAATTCCTTAGTTACGCCATCCTTCGGAAGGGATGTTAAACGGGTGTCCCGAGCCTGTATGATGTTAGGTACTTGTTAAAAATCCCTATCCTAATTAAACCTGGATAGGCAAAATTTAGAGCTCCCAATGTAGCATCTTCCGATTAGCCATAGCAGTGAAAAGTGACGTTAAATGAGCTAACAATAATACCCGACATGTCTTTAATATTGGATTATAAATTACTGTAACACTTGTAATATCTATGATGAACTATTGCATCACCTCCGTTAAACTTTTTCTATCAAGCTGAAAAGATCTTACTCTGAAGTGCTATTTCCTATAGAGGATTGTATAGCACTCAAACAGGTGTAAGAGAGAAGTCTTATAAATCCATGAAATCAAAATAAAGAAAGTTTGTTTATAATTTTAGTAAAATGAGCATTTAAAAGTAAAGATTCATTCTACAAATTTGTGATAAATAAACAAATAAAACACATATAGGTATAGTTTTTCTACGATCTATTTAAATAAATAAAATAAACAATTAGAAAATCACAATTGATTAGATTGAAGGAGAAACTTAAAAGATTAGAGTAGCCTCGTTATTTCTCCAATGTGAAAGCCAACACATACAACTTATGTGTTGGTTGTGTTTATATTTTGTTGGTTACAACTTATGTATGGTTGTAGGAATTCAGCAGGGTTATGAGTACCTTCATTTTTTTCTATAATATGGTTACTGTGGCTCATAGTGTAAAGTTAAAATCAGATATATCGGTAAGTGGATTTAGAGGAGGAATTAGAACTGAAGCAAAGAGAAGAATATTGACTTTCTGCCAAAGCTCTGGAAGATAAAATGTCAGGAACGTAAAATATACAAGTGGGACATTAGTTAACTAGGAAATGGAACTGTTAAAAGTTTAGAGACAGTTCTTCCAGGAAGAAGTTAGTAAATATGAATTTCGATGACATAATCATTATGATTGCAAATCCAAATGAGAAATTTATCCCAAATCTAGATGAAAAAGCTCCCAAATCAGTTCGTGTAGATTTCTATTGAATGTGAAAATAGAATGATTAATAACCTCTAAATATTTTTCCAAAACATTTGGTACTTCAATTAAACTGTTACCATAAGAAACAGAATGGACATACTTAATTGTTCCAAGAAAGGCCAGGATTTTTTTAGGAGAAGCATTGTGACTACAGCATATTGCAGAACAAGGCACAGAGAAGGTGGAAGCCGTTTTTAGGCTTAGTTCCCCAGGACCACATTCCTCCCTTCTGATTGTGGAAACTAAGATTGCATCAAGACCGTCTATCTGACATTTTTCGATCTGAGCAATAACCCATTCAGTTTGCCTTGACAGAAGTTGGAAAGGGCCTTTAATCCCAATAAATAAACATCGTTAATAATTTTTCAACAGTAACGATAATCCATCCATACAGGAAAACGATTTTTTTCACAAAAAGTCTATAGATTAATAACTACCATTATAACCAGAGATAAGAAAAACAATCATAGGCGACCAGTAAGAAAGCTTTAGTCATACATATGTGGCGTGGCGGTATTTCGGTATTAATTTCATCAAAAAATAAAAATTTTAACTAACATTTGGAAGTATAGATGATATTTCCATCCTCTATAGGTGATATATGTTTGTATATCCTTAAATATGACGAAACCTAATTCCAAATAGTTTTAAACTCCAGAAAATTAATTTCTAATTTTTAGAAACGAAGTACTAAAATTGTTGATAATGCACATATCATGGTTTGGGCCACTAAGGACGGTTTATAATTGAAAACATATGATTATATCAATGTTTCTCTAAGCCAGAAATCAATAAACAACTCTATTTATATACTTATTTTTTGTTGTTCTTTTTAAATTAAAAAAAAAATTAGAAATAGTATTACATGAAGTAACACATTGATTAAGTCGATGTCGTGAGTATTCTGCCGACGAAAACTATTTCTACCATAAAAAATGATTAAAGATGAATATTTCGAAGGAGATTATAGAAGAAAACCTGCTCAGAACTTTTCCGGAGCAAGGCGGAATCAGAAAATTCTAGAGTTCATCGACAGAATTAACCATGAAAGAAAGAAAAGGGAAGCGAGCAAGACAGAATTAGAAAAGGTGATTCTTATACAAGCAGTTTTCAGAGGCCAATCGTGCCGAAAGCATATCAAATGTCAAATGAAAAACGAACTTAGTAATAAAATTTCGTTATTGAGTCGTAAAGATTTCAGAAAAATCGATTTAGATTTGATTGAAATTCGGTACTTACTAAGCCACATGATGCTAATATATCCCAGAAATTTTTTCGGCATTGCGAGTATCCGAGAAAATTCGGATTATGAAAATTTAAGATCCATTACTCAGATAGTGTCTAAGTACCAGAAAGAAGTCGGATCAGTTGTTTCGACTGATATAGATTGGCTATGGAGAATAATTTATCTACTTAATACATACATGGACTTTATTAAGTGTTGTCAGGATAATTTTGATGAAACAATACTTATCTGTTTAGAGACTATGAAGTGTTTTATTGATCCCATCATTAGCAAAGAATGTAAGCAGTCTTGTGACAAGTTCCAAGTACACACTATGATAATAGAAAAACTATTGTCTAATGGACTTTTTAGAAATTTAATCATGCTATTAGAAAAAAAAAGTACAATTCCACCTCATTCATTAACCAATTTAACAATTCATATCTATGATTTGTTTAAAAATGTATTTCAGACAATCAGTTCTACAAGCAATGCTAACTTTCTGAAGATATCATTAAAGTTTTTAGCAGAAGAGATATTGTGTAAAGATCTGTTACCCGAAACTCAAAGACTGGTTTTCCTTTCTTTTAAGGAAATTGAAACATTTCCGATTCAAGCCCTTTGTGAAATCTATAACACTGACATTGGTTTATTATCCATTCACACCTTACAAAACTTTCTTATTTATTTTGAAAAAGAAAACATTTTGAAGTCTATAAATGAGCAAAGGGCATATTTTCAACTTCTGTCGAAGCTTACCATGATTATACCATTGTTAGGAAGTTGTATTCACAAACTTGATGACCAAAGCGATGAATTTGCCATTGATAGTGATGATAAAGAACAGTGCATTTTAAATGACTGCCTATACTTAATCAATAACACTCAAAGAACAGAAATGTGGAACACAGCATTACTTGCTATGATTAAAAGAAAAGACTATGACAGTTTGTTTTGGTTTTGTAAGTGCTTGTATCATCTTTGGCTTCATGATTCTTCTCCAGTTTACAAACATAGACTCATAAAAAGAGTAGGATTTCAACCACCTTTTCTGAAAGCATTATGGAATTATATCAACCAGCAAAAACGAATTTTAAGCTTTTCTTCCCAATTGCTCAGCGTAACTGTATTGAGTATGTTGTCAGCTGGAGTTTTTATAACAGAGGAGGAAGCAGATAGAGTTATACCTACTATGACTATGTTCTGCTTCTTGTTAAAAAATTATATTGCACTCTCAAGTGATGAAACTTTGTTTAATAAAGATATGTATGGAGAGGCAGGACATCCGTTTGCATTTTCTTTGAATGACATAATTTCGATTTGCAGTGCTTTTAAGGATGTAACAATTGGAATTATTTCATTAGCATTTCCATCTATTTCTTTTGATGGTACTGAACAAAAATTAGTTTTGTCAACTCCGACAAAACATCCGAAATTAAATTCATTAGAATGGAAAACACTTTTTGAACAAATTGTAAGTTTATTGAAGTCATTGCATGACAGAGATGGTCGACTGCAATTCACAAATGATTCATCCTTCTGGTTATCAAGCGCAATGCAAGATTCAAATCAATTATTTCCTCAGTTAAAAGGAATTGAAAATGCAAGTCTATTCTCTTCCAACTTCTTCTCTTTAATTGGACAGAACACAATTAAACCATCCGCAGTTGCTGAATGTAGGTATCTTACAGTCATAAAGAATTTACCATTCACAGTCAATTTTCTTAAGCGTTTTTCAACTTATCAAAAGTATATTGCTGAAGATAAAAAAGAGTTCCAAGATCCACATAGGCATTTTAATACTTCTAATATGCTTTTAGAGATTCGGCGTGACTACTTATATGAAGATACGTTTGAAAAGTTGCTTTTGGAGCCTGAGATAAAAAAAATGGTAAGAGTCAACCTGATCAGCGCAATAGGGATTGAAGAGCCAGGTATTGATGGAGGAGGGCTTTTCAGGGAATTTGTTTTGGAATTTCTTAAGACGGCATTTGATCCCAACAGAGGCTTTTTTATTTTGACTCGAAATCATGAGTTTTATCCTAATCCTAATGTCCATGTCATTTGTGATGACTTCAAAGTACACTATAAGTTTATAGGAAAGATGCTTGGAAAAGCTTTATTTGAAAACATAGTAGTCGACATTACTTTGGCTGATTTCTTTTTGACTGAAATTTTGGATTTCTACAATGAATTTTATATAAATGGGTTAGCCAATCTAGATTTAGATTTGTATAAAAATTTGATATCCTTAACTTGCTATGATGGAGATTTATCAGAGTTGGGTTTGGATTTTACATTGATACTTAATGATTTTGGGGAAAATAAAGTCGTCGAATTGAAACCGAATGGAAAAGATATTTCGGTAAATGAAGAAAACGTACTCGAGTATGTTTATTTGGTGGCACAATTTAAAGTTCATTCACAGATCAAAGAGCAGACATCTTCTTTCTCTGAAGGCTTAGACAGTGTTGTTTCACTTGAATGGTTACGTATTTTCACAGCTAAAGAGTTGCAAATAGTCATTTCAGGAAATAAATGCCCCATAGACATTGATGATATGAAAGCGCACACTGTTTATACAGGTCACACAGAGGACCATCCTACAATTGTAATGTTCTGGAGGGTAGTAAACTCACTCGATAATAACCAAAGGAGTTTGCTATTGCGATTTGTCACTAGTTGCTCCAAACCACCTCTTCTTGGGTTTAGGGACCTTAATCCACCCTTCTGTATTCAACTGACTGATGGTGATGAAAACAGACTTCCTACTTCAAGTACTTGTATGAATATGCTAAAATTACCAATGTTCACCAATGAAGATACAATGAAAAATAGGCTCATTTATGCAATACAATCAAGATCTGGATTTGATTTACCTTAAAAAATTACTAAATTAATTATTTAATACTTGTTTTATAAAAATTAAATCAAGAAAATTACAACTAAAACATTCCTAAAATGGGAAAGATTTTAAAAGCAGCCAATCTGATGGGTTTCCTTTGGTCCTTTGGCACAAGAATATTAGCAGATTTCACTGGCAAGATGTCATCTATGCATTTTATAATAATTTTCTCTCTCTCTCTTGTTTCAGTAAATCATATAATAGAAAATATTAAACTACAATATTGTACAGAGAAAAAGAAGCTAAGTACTAGTTAAGGCGGGTTTATTCAAATGGTAAGTCTGAGTGACTCCATTAGTAATAATGTATCATCAACAGCAAACATTTGGGAAATGAGATAAAGACCTGAAATATATTTGTTCAGCAAATCATTTAATTATAATATTCAAAAATGTATGTAGTGCTATACTTAAACTTTTTTTAAATTAAAAAAGAAACCTACCTGAATCAAAAACAATACAAATGTAAGAACTTTAAAGTAAAGACTTTATTAACAATCGGTTATCAATTTATTTCAGGCTAAACACTTCCTTACAAATACACCCATTGAAAAAATTAACTTATCACCTGACCTAAACCTAATTAAGTTATAGAGAGCCAGCCAAATAAAATTATTGAGTACTTGCACTTGCTTAAATTGTCATATAATTATGACTTTTGTCTGTCCTACACGAGTAATACAATCAAGACTCTGACCCAATTGGAAAAATTGCAAAGGTGATTGTGAAGTTCCTATTGTTGCAATCCATTGGTGGTAAATTTTTAACTAATGTCACAATAGTTTTAAATATACTCAACTACAATAAAAAAGATGCTTTTGCAAACAAAGCAGACAATCTTGTAGGTTTGACCTTAATGGCAAACACAAATAGAGAAAGACGTAAAGAATATGCACTAGAAGTCATGGGTATCCAGAAAAAATGATAAATAAAGAAGTTAATAATAGGAGTCAGCGACCATATTACAGAGTAAAGACTTTAGATGATTCAATTTACTAAGTGAAGCAACAGGAAAAGAGGTAAACCAAACAATAATAAAAGCATGTAGAGAAGAAACCAGAGGAAGATATGGCTACAATGTATATATACATGATGTATAGTAATATTACTAGCTTCAAAACCCACCATTATGCATTACTCACAAAATATAGAGAAATATTCCAAAAAATTGTTTTCAATTGCTATTTATAGTGCTTATATCAAATTATTTTTTTAAATGTTGATATTTAAAATTAAAAGTTATTGTAATTTGTTTGTTATGGATATGTTTAGAAACACCAAGTAATAAGAAACTTTAGTTTAAAGATGTACTGGTGAAAAGAAATATATTAAATAATTTTGATTGTTAACATAATTATTTCCTACTCATCAAATGGTACTACTAAGGAGCATTCGCTAATTCCAATCCCTTATTTTTTGTTAGTATATTTGTTTATTATTATACATAAAATATTTAAACCAATTTACAATTATTTTTAATACATAATTTATCTCTTTTTAACAATGTGTTATAGTTTAATATAGCTTCTCAATTAATAAATTGGGATTTTTCCAGAAAGTACCGATTATTATATTTGTAAGTTTCCGGTTTTATGAAATGTAAAACAGTGATGAAAAGAACACAAGATGTTCAACTAAAGTGAATCATAAATATTATGTGTAGTGCAAATTTAACTATAAACCAACTAATCAAATTAAGTATTTAATTCTGAAATTTATAAAATCCATATTTATAAGTTGGTGTACAAGTTTTTTTTTAAACAATCAGGATTATCTAGAAATAAGTCTTGGTATTTTAAAATTGTTGTAAGAAGTTACTATTCTTGGATTCAAATCGTAGGAAGTAAACTTCAAGAAAGAAAACTTTATGGCCTAATAACTATTATAGATATAGTTTGATGTTTCAGAGCTCTAAGATTTGAAAGATCATGCTTATAGGCTTTAGTTACCAAGTACAATTATTACCAATTTCGTAAAAAACAAAACAAAATAATAATATAGTTGATTAAAATATTTTCACATGAACAATATATATATATATTGAAAATTTGTATCAAAACAATATATATATATATATATTGTTTTGATACAAATTTTCCAGTTCTGAAGATAAGAGGATCAATCAAATGTCCTAGAACATCAACTAATATCATCATACAAAAAACGTTAGTGAATTAAGCAGTCTTTATGAAAGAGGTTAAGAGAGCAGAGAGGATGAGTACTAAGTTGGCATGCTGAAAATCCCGCTGCTGGCAAGCATTTAATCTTTTAGTACCCGGAGATGAATCACATCTATGGGGCTCACCCAGCCTCTATAAAGTGGGTACCCAAATAAAGGGGTTAAATTGAGCGTGATTTAGGACAAATCACCTCCCAGGACAACTGTTGTCCAAGAAAAAGTACATTATCTACCATGTATTGAACCCCAGACTCTGGGTTACAGTGGTACAGGTTTCTTTTTTTTTATACGGAAGATTTTACTAGCAACAATTTGTAGTTACTAGCAAACAAATAATTGTAGTTTAAGTCAATTAAATAATTCAAAAGTTTATTTTTTTTTAAATGTCAACCAAGATTATTGAAAACATAAATGAAAGTTAAGTATATATTGTGGAAGTAAGTACATCTAATAAATATAAAACAGTAGTAAAAATTAAATATTTATTAAAAAGTAGGGATACAAAACAAGGCCATTCGATCGGGGCACCATTGTTGTAGCCATTTTAAAAACTATTCAACAAAGTAAAGAATGAATCTTCAGATAATTTAATATTATATATTTATATATGTATATTTTAATATATACAATTCGATAGTATATTTACAATATTACAACTTCACTTAAATAATTGATTGATGAGCGCCATAAACAGCTTTCCATGAAAATGTAAAAGTAAAAGAGTGTAAAAAAAAAAAAATTAAAATCCTCAAGTTCAATCAGCTATTGATTGAAAATAGGTTTGTTCAATTATATTACAAAATAGCTTTTATTTAATTTTTTTTTAAACAACACAGCCAAGCACGTAATAAATCACCAGACAAAATGAGGTTAATTTTGGTACTGTCTTATACCAATTTACTTATTGTACATATATAAAATATATTTTCTCTTCAATAATAAATAGATAATAGCTATCAAATATATATAACATATATATATGTACATCTGCATCAGTTATATTATGTACAAATCTTACATAAGTATTTTCCTAAAAAATTTACAAAGAAAAAAAAACAAAAAACTTTTGATTTTGTGATTGTCGTAGATAGAAGGAAGGAAGCAGTTTCCCTCATCTGGTAAGCATCTGTAGCCGAGGCAGTTGGCAGTACTGTCATTGTGGCTCCAAGTCTACCATCACTAGAACAAATAAATTCATAGTAGTAGTAATGTGCAAGACAAGAAAATACTATAATTACAGCTCACCACTAATGAGAAATGAACTGATCAGGCACAATTTATAGTTTTCTCTAATTACATCGTAAGAGACTACAAGTGTTTACAAATAGAAATAAAAACATAAATCATTACAGTTTAAATATTATAATTTTTTTGAGCGATTAATTGCACCAAGTTTTTTCGAAATTAGAAGATGGTATAAATTAATCATATTTTCTGATCAAGTTTGTTATCTACAGTTTATACTATAACAATCATGACAGCTGCTTTATTTTGGAATGCACAAAAAATACAAATTTTAATTTTAAGGAGTGCGAAGACTGTCCTCCCTCCTTTTTTTTAAAAAAAAAGTAAGCCAATTTTGTTAGAAGTTAATACAAAAACAGATTTCACTGGTTTGCACAATTGTTGCAGGGTCTTTCAAATAAGTAAGTAAGTCTTACACAAGAAATCATAGAAAAAGTTTTTGGAATTTAAAAATATTCTCTCTTAATTAGTAAATAAAGGAAATGATGAATTTGTGGACCAATTATTGCCTGAAACATGTATGATATGATTAAATGGGTTTATGATTTTGCAATGAAGTTTATATATGATAAACAGGCAGTTGCTGATATTCACAACTATTATTTGATTCATTTAAATCTTTCTTAAATTTTAATAGAAATAATTCGCTGGTTAACCTTTATCTTTTAAAAAAATAAGAATGTCACTTTTTTTTTTTTGTAAATCATAAGTGAATCTCTATTTCAAAGAAATGAGATTGCAACCAATAGGCATCAATGAACAGATCATTCAGTTCGTGTAAGTGTATCAACATCTAAGCAGCCAATACTCACAATACATATGTCATAACCTCCTGAGGGAAGCCACACTCAGCGATGACTGCTTAGATCTTCGGGTTGGTTGCACTGATAGAGGAGCTACATACTGGGTCACGGTTGGAGAATTGTTGTTGGCCAGCTCCTAACAGCCAAATAACACCAGTATTAGTAACATCACTTCACAAACAGAACACTTACTGTAAGTTAAGATCAACATCACTTAATTGTATAAAGGCACAACCTGATAATACAATCAGTTTTATCAACTTATCAAATCAAAGGAAATCAGTATATCAAGTAATTTACACCCTACGAATTTGACAAATAAACTTAAAATGAATTAGTATGGATCATATTTAAATTAGGTCATAGATGGTAAAGAGTCAAGTCTAAGAAAAAATTGTAAACATAGCAGACTCTCTAAAGTTTCTGGAAGAGGAGATTTCTGAGGAGGATTTATAACTAATATTCTTTCGAGCAATAAAAAATGTGCTTGGAAATTATTTTCTACAGCTATGTTCTAAGATATTTAAAATTAGATTCAATAACAAGAAATAGTTTTGTTTATGAAACTATGAAGCCACCAAAAGCCCACCAAACAAATACAAAACAAAATCAACAATTTATCACTTTACAAATTCAGAAATACCATGAGAATATTGAAATAAAAACATAAAAATGCAGCAAATTTTCTTTTAGAAAGAATAGAAGGGATTTTTTCCAAAATTTCTGTATGGTGCCAGCAAGAAAGTTTGAGGTTTTTCTCTAGCTTACAGAGGGGGACAGCTTAGATTTCCACTATTAGTTAGACACTCAAAATAATGGGTATGATGAATATTAAATAAGCGGCAAGTTGAAAATATTGTCTGCCGTTAGACTATATATATCTTGACAACTTCAAAATGAGACTCAATCCGCAGTTTAGACACACAAAATCTCTTCACATCCATTATCCATTATTTTACCTCCTATTCTATCAACTCCAAAACCAAATGAATTTTCGTTTCCGGGAAATTGACCCACACTGCATCTTATCTAACACAAAAAGGCATTTTACACTTTTACCCAAGAATTTATATCTAATATTTTTCATTGACATTTTGAGTACAAAAAACTTAATTTGAATATGAAAAATATTTATAAAAAAATTGTTGATATTTTAAATATTATTTGAATTAATTTTGTGTTATCAATGCTAAAAATAACAACATTGCAGATAATGCCGTTATCTTTGTTTATCTTCTTCCACCCAGATTTATTGGATTTTTTTTATAAATTTAATAATTAATTAATTAAACAAGGATTTTTTTTTATCTTGTAATTTTACTGTTTTATTATCTTTTTGATTTGTTTTCACTCTTATTTCTTATCAATTATTTTAGAATTTGATTTTTGTTCATTGCATTTATATCTTGTCATTCCTATAGTTATATTATATAGTTATTCTGTTTTGTTTTATTCTGAGTCCTGATGATGGCCAAAAAAGTATGTACAAAGAAAATAAGTTATACTTATTTTGTGTCAAATTTATTGACTACACCCCCCCCCAACCATTTTAAACCTTTAAAAAAATAAATTACCATTAGCTAATGACTATTTCTTAAAGATCCAAATGGTTATTTATTTTATTATATCAAATTACCATTATAAAGGTTTTAATAATTAATTCATTAATTAATCTAAATATTAAAAAAGTAAAATACAACTAGAAATGCTAAATTATAAATTATATTGGGGTTAAAATTAATATTTTGGTTGGCCAAAGTTTGATATAAATTGGATTAATTTATAACAGGATAAAACAGTAATATTTTCTATAGTGAATTAAAACAACTCGTTCTCTAAATGGGTACCGTTCAGCTCAAGAAAACAAAATATTGTTTGTTGTAGCACTGTCTCATTACGTATTATAAATTCTAGAATGTCGCAAGGGAATAAGAGAATAGTTATTATTATCCAATTGTTTCAGTGAACTTAATCATATGATAAATTACAGCGAATTAAAATACTCACAGATATATTGGTGCAGCTAGCCAACCTCATCTGTGCCAATTGTGTAGCAGCTGGGGTGAGATTGGTCGTACTGCCAAAAGGAGACATCATTGTCGACACCGCCCGTTTTAACTTATTAGGCGTCTTGTTAAAACTGAATGCACGGCCCACTTTCATTCTGGTCCTCGAGGCAAACCTGGGAAAAGTTTATTAATAAGGTTCAATCCACACTGTGATTTACATTGATGGTAAAAAGTAGGTAGTTTGAATTAGAATTTGAGTAAACAAAAGAAACTGTAATCTTTCTCATTATCTTCACATTAAATAGGAGATATAATGAATTAAAATTACAAAATGTTAAGTTTTTTTTTTAAATTTAGGAAACTAATATCTTGAGAAACAAGCAAGTCACACATTCATAAAAAATAAAAATAAATACTAATGTAAAATAAAAGAGAAAGGAAGACTTAGTTTGCACAGGTGTTAAAAAGGTTTGATTCAATGAACTTAGAAAGAAACATGAGCATGATGATAAAGTCACTATTAAGGCCCACATTAGTTACTTTGTTCAGATTTGGTACAAGAAGAAGAAAAGTATGTTTGAATGTACAAGCAATAATTGTAAGAAAGAGAAGCAACAAACAGAAAAGATTAAATTATACTTTAAACATGCATCCTGATTAAAATTATTTATAAATCACACCAAAATCAACCGTAATTTTTTTTTTTTTGCTGAATATTTTCACCTAAATGTTACTAAGGTTGACAAGTGAAACATCAGTAGCTGCTTATCGATCAGGTCGGTTTCACTGGTTCCAAGAGTAGGTACCGTAGGTCTCCGAAACTGACACTATTCAACAATTCTTTATGAGATTGTTTTGTTGATTTGTTATTTGAATCAGCTCTATTTTAAATAAATTTTGTTATTTCTGTTTCATCGGAAAATGTCCACATAAACTGTCACAGAGTTTAGCAATGAATGTCCGCATGTAAAAACAAAAATAATGTCTTAAAAATCACAATAGAATGAATGGAACTGAATGGTATTCTATTTGATCGAATTAGAGACCTTCATTGGAAATATCAAATCATTTCCACAAAAATATGATTTGAGCTAAGGACTAAGGGAAAGGATATACAAACTGATGCAAGCCATAGTGGCTAAAAAATAGATGTTCTGTGATAACCTATAATTCAATTTTTGTTTATCCCAATTAGTCTAAAAATTACACTGTTTAATGACAATAAATAGATCTAAATCCAATGATTAGATACAAATAATTGGTTTTATGGTTTTCTATAGCCATAAAAGATATATTTTTGACAAATTAGAAAAAAATAATACAACAAATCTTTACAGAAATAATTTGGGGCTAGGAACTTATAATTTAACAGTACATTTTTTTAATTTTGTTTTGTAAATTATATTTGTTTTACTTTCTACTATTCCTTCAGTAAACATATAAGTTATCATAGTAAAATGACAAGTTTTCAAGGGCCAAAACACTGGTAAAGATTATGTGCTTTATGACCTAATTTTTTACCTTAAACTACTGAGCACATGTAACAGTAAGAGAGTTAATACTGAACAAATTGATACAATATTAGACTTTCAGAATATCAAGGATAGTGAGGAAATCGGACAATATTATTTATTATAAAAGAATAGAGTTTCAACCCAAATATTGGATCATTTTGAGGCCAATTAAGATCAGTGAGATGTTTTAAGAAGCTTGACAAATGAATGAAATGCTTAATCAATACCTATAATATTAAACAAATAAATTCTTATCACTTATTATGAAGTAGTCATCACATGCTAGTGTGACCAACAGTATATATAGTTCATACATAATTAGATGGCGATTCGAAGGTAAACTTATGCAGCACTAAATTGAAACTAATGTTTACATTTACAATTGGATTTTATTTACAAAATGTTATTAATTCATGTACTTTTTCGTAAATGTTTTCCAATAAGGGTAAGGAAAACAACAATGTTAATTTCAACTTAGTTCATTTTCAGAGTTCCATACAATTGTAGGCCAACTACACACTCAAAATGAAAAAATTTAAGAAGAGAAGTGAATAAATTTATAGCCTATATTTCTGTCATTGTTTTTTAATATGTACATAACTCTTTATAATAATAAAAAAAAAAATGTAGTAAGAAATATCTGCACTAGGTGATGCTACTTATAGGGGACTTTGTGTAGGTGGTTCATCACAGAGACCTGTTTCTTGAATGGTTATACACCAGGTTTACAAAGTGAACGATATAACTTGTTGAAGAGTCCCAATTCATAGAGGTAGAGTAGTTCCGGGACGGTCTATTAGTCCAAAAAATGACAAGAAATTGAGTAAACTTTAGTATTCCTCCACTAAATTATTAGAATGATGACACTGAATCAGCAGAATTTATGCATACACAAATATACCCTATATATGCACAAATTCCTATTATTTTTCTCATTATACTCACCTAGTGTTGATTAACATTTCAATCCAGAGAAATTCTTTCAACACCCATAACATGAATTCCTTTATAAATATATTAATATTAGTCCAGGATCCATGGTCCATTTTTTCACTTGATTAGTATCAAGCTGAATCTTCGTGAATAGCTTTGTTTCGATGAGACGCCCAACAACTTCCTGTGTGAAAATTCTCAATTGTGGTAGCTAAAAGAGGTAGCAAGGATAAAATATGTCGATTTGATGATTCTCAAAAATTTATTACTAACTGGGTTTTTTTTTCTGTTAAATCTCAAGATAATTATTTAAATTGTTTGAAAAAATATTTGTCCTACAAAATGTATGGTTTGATCAAAGAGTCCCCTCCTTCCAACGTGTATCGATAACGAAGTCAAAAAAGAAGAAGTAAGAAAAAAAACCACCTCGTTAGTAATCATTTTTGATGACCTCGTTATCGATACACGTTGGAAGGAGGGGAATCTTTGATCAAACAATACATTTTGTAGGACAAATATTTTTTCAAATAATTTAGATAATTATCTTAAGATTTAAAAAAAAAAAAACCCAGTTGGTAATACATTTTTGAGAATCATCAAATCGACATATTTTATCCTTGCTACCTCTTTTAGCTACCACAATTGAGAATTTTCACACAGGAAATTGTTGGGCGTCTCATCGAAACAAAGCTATTCACGAAGATTCAGCTTGATACTAATCAAGTGAAAAAATGGACCATGGATCCTGGACTATATTATTTATTTCAGCACTTACAAACTTCACAATAATAAAAAGGATCGTTGAGCAATAAAAATACACAAAACATCTTTGTTGTTCGATTAAAGATGAGCTAAAACCTTTTTATTTTGAAACAGTTCTGTTAAATTTAAGGAAACAAAGAACTTGTCTTAGGAACTTAGCTTTTATAAAAAAGGGAAGTAAATACAAGTCTCTGCAAGATTACGATCCAGTAACGGATTAATTTCAACAAAAGAGTTATTACAGTAAGAAAATTAAAATAATTTTCATTTCCTATAATTATAGTTATTTCAGGTTTATCAACTATATCTGAAATTTAATCCATTGCTCACCAACTGTCAAAATAATGAATTTAAAAAGGATTTGTTTAAGGAAATATACTGAAAATCCAGTTTATTACTGAATTTAAAGTATTATTTTCAATAATTTAAATTGAATTAAATGCTAAATACCAAATTTGTGAATTTTTTAATTTAAAAAAAATTAATGTTTATAGTTTAAAACACTTCCTATTTGCAAATTTTAACAAAAATCTAGAATTACTAGAGAAGCAGCTTTATTTCCTTACTATTTAACAAGCCTGTTTGTGTAGTGCATAACGTAAGAAAAATATTGTCACGTAGATGTGTAAGTTATTCACATATTTTACGGTTAAATCTCTGTTTTCGTTTCAGAGATTTCTGCAATTATCATTTTAACAGGGTTTTTTTTTTTACATTACTTTTTGTTTTGTTTAAATTTCCTACAAATGGTTTAAAAGTTTTAGACTAAAAATACTTGATAGCAAAACTCAACATTTTATAGATTTTATATTGGTCTTGGTAGTTTTGATCCATCGCGTGGGATCATTTCAGAATGAAAAGTGTTACAATATGATGGCTGTAGTTTGTTAAATCTTAAATCTTTTACAAGATCTTAGATTTGTTCAAAAACCAACTGTCAACCATCATAACATATTATTTTACAGTGATAACCAAAATCTGAAGTAAAGAAGATTTATAAAATTGTAAGTATTGATTGGAGAAACAGGAAGAATATAAGGCAAATCATAGGAGTAGCTAATCTACAACATATAAACAAGGCACTACACAACACATAGGTAAACTAAACATGGTACATGCACTACAGAAACACATAGATGGAATAAAGATAAAAATAATAAATAAGAATTGCAAATAAGATAAAACGAAACAGTAAAATATATTTGTAGCTAATAGATATAATTACAAATTATGCTGATCGATAAGCTGACAATAATCCAACAGATCTACATACATTATACACCTAAATAAACAACTTTACTAACTTAAACGCCTTTCCAAGGGTGCCAAGGCCAACATCGCTTGTTTCGATATCGAGATTCTTCGGATCGAGTGTTGCAAGGAAATTATCCTAAAACAACAAAATAATGAAATAAGTTCCAGCTAATTTTAATAAACTTAAAAAAAAAGAGAGATTAATTTATGATTATCTTCAGAGTGTTTGGAAAGGATACAGTCCAATAACATTCCATTACTTTGGACTCCAAAGAGCATACAATATCTTAGTAGCTGATTTGGATAAAACTTTTTTGGAAGATTTTACAGTGAAAGTCAGCATATACGAGGTGTGGCTATTAAATAACGAGACTGACGTTCCTGCGGAAAAAGTATGCATGCGCCAACCGCCATTGACTGACAGCTGTTTAGTGTGAAGCTTTCTCTTTAGTATGCAGAGCCTATGTTCGCCTTAGTGTTGTTTTTCTGTTTTAGAGAAAGCGGCGGTTGTAGGGATAGAGAAGGGGTGTATATTGAAGGTGATAGTAAGTAATTATGTATAAAATAAAAATAAATTTTATTGCAACGTCAGTCTCGTTATTTAATAGCCACACCTCGTATCTAGCAACTGAAAATAATAATAGAAATAAAACTGATAAAGTTGGTTTACTTACAGCATCGGGTCTACAGGCATTATTCGCCATCTGCCTGCAGAGAGTCTTGAGAAACAGTGACTTTTCTGTCTCATCATCAGTTATCGTAAACGTATAAAGCTTCTCCTTCAAGTCTTCAGTTGATCGACACATCATCGCAAACACATTATGACACACTAGAAAAATAAACTATAATATAACACAATGGTTCCTTACATTGTAGGAAACTAAAGGCCAAACTTAAATGAGTAAACAATTTAAATTTTTTCATCAGACCAAAACAAACTACTCCTTTCAAGTTTATAGAGGCTTTGAACGTTCTAAATGTTAACCTGTCGACACAGAAGTTCCGCAAGGCAGAATTTTGTTTCTGTTCTTTGCATTCTCAACACTACAATCACTGCCAAAACATTTGTGACTTGATATCATTTGAGTTTTTCAAATGATACAAATATCTGTTCATCTTATTCTATTACTATAACAGTCACTCAAATTTTGAATAAACCCCAAAATCAATACTAATCATAATGAAATTATAAACTACTAAAAACAGTTTGAAAATATTTTATATATGAATCTTGTATTCTTGTCATGTCAGGAACTTTATCATGCTTCTATTTAGCCTCAAATTAAGTGATCAAATGATTTGCTATCCATAATTTATTTCCTCTGAATTTTCTTATTTAAATGATCTATTTAGCGACTTTGACACAAACAGATTTCAAAATTCTACCAAATATCCCATCAAAGTGGTTAGATCATAATTTCAACCGTATGTTCTAATGTTAACGAAACATCCAATTTAAAATTTCATACAAACCAGCAATGACTCTAAACAGATTGCAGTTGTCTATTCAAGAAATATATATATATATATCTTAAAATAGTTTTTAGTTGTAAATCTTATCAAAAAATGAATTCATCACCGAGTACTTGGAGATTGTAAAGATGATCATTTCACTTAAATAAACAATCTTATAAAATGATGATAAAGAAAGTAATATGATCTAAAGTTGTTGTGTTTTGTGATGATGGTAAAGAAAAATAAAAAATCATTAATAATAGTATGATTAATTATAATAAACATTATTATTTGAAATTAAATACCTTCTGTTTCTTTTATGTCAAACACTTTGCGGATTGTTGACAATGATATCAGCTTGATGTGCTTGTAGGGCTTGATATTGGCCAGCTTTCCAGACATTCCGGTACTGGGGCTTTTCAAAGAATTGAAGGCCTTAGATCTCTTTTTACAGACCTGTTAATAAATTTTATAGTTATCATCTTCATTGCCTTCAAATATTAAATAATAATAATCATATAAAGCTTGGAAAACTCCATATCATGATCCTCTCAGATATGCAACTATATACCCCCCCTATATACTATGGAGGTTTACTAGTCAGCCCAGAACTAAATAACTTTTTAGAATTTCTTTTGTTTAAGCCCTAACACATTTACAAACCCATCTCAGCCATCACTTCAATTATATTAATGGGGGCGCATACTCTACAATTCCGCTTTATATAATCAGCAACCCCCCCACCTTTATTTGAAGATTGAAAGAAGAAAGAGAGGTGCAGGTAATAGGTGCCATTTCTGTTAAAAAAACTAAATTATATCCCTTAACTTGTTTTTAACTGATTGTAACCACCTGCTGTATTTAAACCTCACATGCCACAAATTCCTGTGCTTAAATTTTTAATTTTCAACTTGTGCCATAAATTCTCGAAGCCGGCAGCTAATTTACTTCAGTATAATGAGCTTCCTGCCACAAAGAGATCCATGACTGGTACTTTGTAAACTGAGAAATACGTGAGTAAAGTGTTCAAACCAACATCATACCATACACTGGTGGGCCCGTTTAAAAGTAGTGCATTTTAAAGTAGTGTTCATAATTTTTAGCGATAGATATGAAATAATACGACAATGTTATTATAATACAATTTCTTAAAATAGCAAAATTAAATGAAAAAAATAGGTACAACATTATAATTAAATCGTTAAAAATTTGGAATTGTTACAAACTACAAAAGTTAAATAGCGACACCAAAATCAATAAGACACTTAAGCTTGAATTTGGGAAACTAATCCATCCATGTTTGGATTAATTCCACTGGTACAAAGATGTAAAGAATTTTCCAAATTATCGTCAGTCAGCCTTGTACGATGTTTTGATTTATTAATTTTCATCAATGAAAAGAACTCGTCGCATTTATAAGTACTGCCAAACGCACAAATCAATCTTTTTGCGAATTTACTAAGCTGCGGAAAATGGTCTTCTTCAAGGTATTTTTTTGTAGAAATCGCACAACTCCACGTCTTCAAATTTAGATTTTATGAGTGAGTTAACTTGAATCTCGATCAGCTCCATTTGCAAGTTGTATTGGAGCATTTTGTACATTACTTTTTGTTGGAGTAGCAAATAAATTGAAACAGTCTTCCATTTTTGAAATCGCTAAATATGTTCGAAAATTGCTCCAACAGTAACTTGAGTCCTTCAGGATATTGAGCATGAGCAATATTTTCATACGCAGAGAGCGTGGTGAAATGGTAACTGTTACCGGACAGCATATGTGCCTCCCACAAGCGGATGTTTTTCTGAAATGCTTTCAAATGGCTGTACAAATCATTTACTAACTGTACTTGTTTTTGAAGTTTCAAATTTAAATCATTCAAATGGCCTGTAAGGTCGACCAGAAATGCTAAGTCACATATTCATTTTGAGTCACTCAATTCAGATAGTGGTTTATCTTTTATTTGTATAAAGTCTGCTATCTCATTTCTAAGCTCGTAAAACCGTTTCAGCATTTTCCCTTAGCTTAGCCATCTGACTTCACAATAATATGTTACGTCGTCACATTCGGCTGATATTTCATCCAAAAACGTCTTGAACTGACAATGGTTAAATTTATGGTTTTTACTACCACATTCATAACATTCTGGAGTCCAATGGAACACAAGTTCTGTTAGTGGATAATGCAATGAAGGACTATGAAATCATCATTGTGCACATTTAATTCAGTTGCTTTTTCATTCAAAATTCTGATGAAACCTTTACGTAAGCCGACCATAGAAGGTGCACCATTTGTGCATACTCCAACTATGCAAAACTTGTGAATACCTTTTGAACTTCATTAAAAACGTCCTCTCCTGTAGTGGTTCCTTTTAGCGGCTGTAAAGCCGGCAATTCCTCAGTAATACTGAACTCTTTATCAACACCTCGAATAAATATAGCCAGTTGAGCTGTGTCAGACAAATCAGTGCTCTCGTCTAATGCTATGAAAAATTATTCAAAACCAGCCCTACGGTCAGTCAATGTTGTTTTTATATCATTAGCCATCAATTCTATACGTCGGACAACGGTTCGTCTTGACAAAACATTTTTCTTTTCAGGACACAAAACACTGCAAACTTCCAACATACACTTATTGATAAATTCTACTTCGGCAAATGGTTTTAATGACTTTGCCAATTTTGAACTAACTATAAAACTAGCTTCCACAACATTATCAAGTTGTGTTCTTTGTTTATGAAACATTTGCTGCTGTTTTTCCAAATTTGAGGTAAGCTTCTGGATTTTATCTTTTCTTATTTGTCCTGTCAGTGAGAGCGGCGTAGGATGCTTAGTTGAGTAATGCCTCTTTATATTGAATTCTTTCATCACTGAAATAGATTCATTACACAGCAAACAAATAGGCATATCATTGTGCAAGATAAAAAAGAATTCTTCAGTTCATTTTTCTTGAAACTTGCGACCCTCTGCATCTACTTTTCGTTTCTTTTCACCACACATCATTTTCGTTTACTTTCCGTTCGATAAACTTGATAACAAAATATAATTAGTAAGCACTCAAGATGCATACAAAGTCAAAAGCCAATTGACGGCACTAGTAGTTAGCTAGGATATCACCTCGGTAGCTCAAATAGAACTGAACTAAAGTTCGGGCCATCCACCCGCTTATATAGGCAAAATGAAGGGATGATCTATAATCATCTATTGTAGAACAATACAATTGCGAAGCAATAAACTTTAGTTGCGCCACCAGTGAGGCGGCAAACATCAAAGTGTTGCGCCACTAGTGAGGCGGCAAACATCAAAGTGTTGCGCCACCAGTAAGGCGGCAAACATCAAAGGCTTTGATGTTTGCTGCATCACTCTTTGATGATCGCCGCCACTCGGCTTGCTCGCTCACTTGATTCCGTGAGTATGAGTAAGTAGTGTATTTTATTTATGTATTAATATTTTTTTTAAATTGGATTTTCATAATGTCTTGCGGGCCTTTTCGCGGTTGTTGCCCACACATGCCCTACAGAAAGCAAGGAGGATCCCAAAAGTATTATCAGGCTAAGCAGGAAGAAAAAAGGAGATCCCAATGACTGGTGCAAATATGCATCAATGATTATATACCTTATATAACTTTTATCTTTAGTAAGATGAAAATTTGTAACTCAACTTTAATTATTAAATAAATAATATAATTTTTGTATACCTCTAAAATATCAGTGAATAGGTAGAGAACTAGCTGGTCTCCCCTTCCACTTAATGAATCACTCAGCTCTGTTACTTCACACCTGATTATAAACGATCGATGTGAAGACACCAGGTGAGCCTACAATTAAAATACGATTAATTTGGTAGTGAATACAGAATGTTAGGATTTTTATATATCTATTTATAAAGTCAGAAAACAAAAGTATGGATATAATTTATTTTAAGGATTAGGTCAGGATGGTCCTCAAGATTAACAAAAAAAATTATAATTGATTTTTAGGGCTATCTCGAAATCTGACCATCTTCAGCATTTCAAACATCAATGACATAGTATTAGAATCAATTTTCACAATTAAATTACTTATTAAAATAATATGTATAAAAACCCCTCTCAAAATTACAGCAAATGAGGTTGAATTTTAGGGAAATAAGATATATAAATATATTAATAGCAACCACCAATAAACAGCTACTAAGGTTAATAATTATTTAATTTTTTTTATAAAAAATTTTAAATGGGGAATTCTTTTTATTTCATTAATAATTATTAAATCTGTTGTAATTTTAGAGAACATTGTTGCCTGAGGAAGGAGTAATGTCCCATAAAGTAACCTATGTTTATAATTAAAAATGCTGTTTTGGAAGTCATTACAATGTTTTTATACAATTTAATTGACCTAAGACAAGCAATCCATTTGAAATTATTGTCAATTAAATAAACTTAAAAAAAAAAAAAATCAATATTAGAATTACTTATCGAGTAGAAAAAAATCAATAAAACTTAATACTAAGCTATAAAAATGACACTTGGCAATTAAGAATAAAATTAATGATTGTGTTGTTCATTTTGGAAAAACTTGGGAACGATTTATACAGAAGTATAGTTCAAAAATAACATTATACACCATAAGCAGTAAGTGTATATTAATTATATGGAGTAAATTTAATTCATGTAATTCATTAATCTCTTCAGATCCAATCGTGAACTACCCCGAATGTTGATATGTAATCTACAGTTAATACAAGAACAATAAAGTAAGCTCATAAAATATTAATCAACTAGGTATACTCACTGGACAATTATCAATGTCATTAAAAATATCGAACATGACAACTTGTCCTTCAGTTTTACGTTTATCTTCGTTGATGTGTGTCATAACCTCCCTGATGCTACTAAGAGCCTTTTCAAGAGCAACATGGTCCGAGTTGCTCTTACCAGTGTGTTTTAAAATATCTGCAACAAATAATTCAATGTATGAAATACAAATTTATTTATTTTGAATTCTAATATATTGTTAAACACTTTTAAATAACATTAATTCGAATATAGAATAAGGATTTAATTATAAAAAGTTTAAAATAATACCAAGCTAAATATATAACAAATAAAAAGATAAAGTAAGTCAATTAAATAAGATATTTGATTTGGAAAAAACATGCATTCCTTATATATTTTTTAGATTATAATTTGATGACTCAAAAAAGATTCTGAATGAAATTAAAATCTGCATGTATTGTATGTAGATCAATATAAAATATATAATTATCTGTTTTATTGATCAGTAGATTTACTGAGAAAATTTTTTTTTGCCAATTTAAAGAATAATTAAATATTTGTGTTGGAATTTACTCTATTTAAGGAAATGTTTTAAAAATGATCAAAATTTGAAGAATATTAGCAAAAATACAACATATGGAACTTTACCTGACAATAAAAGGGAGATGGAAGGAAGTCTCTGGACAGGTCGAATGAGAAGCTCAACAAGGCTCTGCCTGCCACACTCAGCTCTCGTCTGGCGGGCTTTAAGGAAGGCATGGAACCTCGGCTTCTGTTCATCACATTTCACCAACATCTCTCGGGTTGTTTCGAAAAAGTTCACGAACGGAGGATACGCTTTCACTAAATCAGGAGCCTGTAAAAAAACAATTATATTATTTAAAAAATTATTTTCTCAAATAATTGAACTCAAAGTTCGAACATGTGACCAAAAATATACTTACAAACTTAAGGAATATGCTTCCTATTGAGATTTCTTCAGTCCAATTATGAGCCGCAAAACGTAACTCTTCTAACATGTGGCAATGGCAGTTGTATATTGGAGGGAGATTGCCGAAGATTATTTTCAATTCGGTACCATTGAGCAGTGGGTCTTCTTCTTCTAGCATATCTTCCAGAGGTCCTTTGAACATCTATTAAAAAAAATAATTTAAAAATATATTGTTACCAAATGCTCTTTGGTTAAAAATATAATAACTATTTCATGGAAAAACTTTACCGTCATAATTGTGTTCAGTATCCCCACATAGTTAGATTCGGTTTGAAGCAGCTCCAGGAATACTTGATGCCTTGCACTGAGATTCTTTAAATGAGCACCATCATTACATTCCTCTTCTGTTTCTAGAAAAGAACATTCTATAAATCTGGGTTTGAGGACAGGTGTAAAGAATGAAAGAATCAAAACAATCACTAACCAGGAAGGGGGCTTGAGTCGAGGAACGATCCTGAGCAGGAAAGGAGTGTGGCATCGGTAATACTCGACCTCCGTTTTCCCTGGTCACAAGATACGGGAGATATGACCCTAGCTAGATTGGCACGCAACCTCTTCCTTTTCCTATTCCGTGAAGAACCTGGAGTCGACGAGATTGATACTCTAGGAGTTGTGTTGTTACCAACATACTGAAATCAATTTATTACCATTGATCACTAAAAATTCTTATACTTTAATAAAAGATTTTATTAAAACAAATGAACGGTCTTCATATACGTGATATAATGACTATTTATTGCATCATATAGATCATATTCAACCATCAAACATCAAAATATTAAATGTTTTTATTGAAGAAAATAATATGCCATATTATTTTAGTAGCTCAGAAAAATAATATAGATTAGAATTGCAGAGAATTTTTTTTATCTATTGCAACGCCACAGAGAAAGATACTGTAAAAGTGTCTAGTTAGATTTTAATATCTCAGTAAATACTAAAATATTATCATACATAATAAAACTATGTAAGCACATGTTAATATGAAATTAAAATTTAGTTTTAAAATTTGTATCGGCTCTGTAGGTTGTCGCTTTGGGTTGAGTTACAAGTTTCAACTGTTTAAGATTGTAATTATTGGAAATTAGTTGATTTAAGTAACCGTTTCATCAAGAAAATAAGACAAGGCTATCTATATTAATCGATCTAATATTAGTGGAAGACAATAATGACTCAATAATATTATTAATCAATATCAGTTATAAGAAAATATTTTCTTCTATATAATTTTTGATTTTATGGACATTAATATAAAAAATAATTACCTCCTGGAATAGATGATCTTTCTCATCGACACAGTACTCATTCTGAACCGATGCCCAGAACCATTCTGCTTTGACTACGTAAGCCCTTGTAGGTAGCGATGCTGGTAGAGCTGAGGTAGTCGACTCATCTACAACCTTTACAAAAATTATAATATTAAAACAAAAAATTCCTCAAAACATAATAGTGTGATCACTATTTGATACTAGTTCAAATTTCACATACATGCACGCATGTATTGCATAATACATAGGAAAAATAGCATGAACTACTTAATCGACGGGAGTTGGTTACTCATCTTCCATTTCCGAACGGGTGAAAACGGGTTCAGAGGTCATCTCTTCAACAAATTGTATATTGGCATAGTCCCTAGTTGAGTGTGGGGGAGGGGGTAAACAAAATGTAGATTCTCGAGACATGCAGTCTCTTTTAAGAGCAAGGAAAGTTGGTGTGGCCATCTTTAGTGTTACACACCATTTGAATTTGAACATCGATAGTAAAATATCCCTGCTTACTATTGTTTAGTCATATTACTTATCTTGAGCCTTTAGTTCCAAAATTAGCCAATCCTACTAATAATTCTCAAATTTTTAGGTTCTTCCAAAAAAATTCTCCATTGGTATGAATGTAAAACATAATCATTAACATTGAAAGATGAGCAATGTCTTAAGATGTTTCAAAATTAGGTATTACATTGAATATTCAGTCTAATAAAAGATAAATCCACAGGAGATTTTAGGAGACTACACAACTCGGAATTGTAGATGGTAATTGAAGTGATAACATTGCAAAGATTGAGATGGGTTTATAAAGTTTTTATAAAGACTTTGATGCAAACAAATTCCAAAAAAGTTAATAAGCGCTGAGTTGACTGGCAAACATCCAGGGCGGATTGGAGTGTAGGTGGGAAGATTGCATTAAGAGTGATTTTACAGATTTAGGAATGAGCATTATACATGGAAAGAAGTTTGTAACATCGATTCACATAAAGTCTTTGGATTTATTAAACTATTATTTTCATTCAATCAATAGACTAAGCAGAGTAATAGTTGACGATTCTGAATTTACAAAAATTAACTCAAAGCCACCCAGTACAAATATACTGGATATACAAAAACTGTAAAATAAACATTAAATTGAAAAACATCATAGAAACTTGAAATAATTAAGTATTACTTTAAAAAATAAATAATTAATCTTATATGGCATGCATTTATGAATACAGAACAAACTTTATACACTATTTTCACAGAACTACAACTATTTTTTTTCTTGATAACTAAGTTCACACAATTATTCATAATCAAAAACAAATTCGATAAATAATAATTATGAATCTTGCAAGCATTGGTAAAGATTTCAGTAATTAACCTACGACTGGATCATACAATTGAATAAAACGAATGATTACATGAGTGAAAAAATACTAAAAAACTAACAAAACAATAAAATTGTTACGAAACCATTTGACTACTTTATAATTATAAGGGTTCTATGTATTACAAAATTTTTAATAAAATTTTTTTAAAAAATGGAACCTACATTTCCAAACGAGGTTCAAATGTAAAGAAATAATAAAATAATTTATCTAAAATAAATAAATTCAACATCTAAATAAATATAAAAACATGTTTTTAATAGAGACTAACACCTTCTAAAGCAAACAATTATGGGCATGCAATTCTAAAACCAGATATGACAAGCAATAACACCAGGAGATTTTATACTCAAACCATTTAGAAGGTAGTGCACATACTTAGCAGAGACTCTAATCACAATAGTTTTAGGCTTTAATAATATGATTTAAATCAATCAAAATATTTTATTCATAAAATATTATGTAAGGCTCGGTTCCCAGCACTTTTAGGATAGGATTTATGTCGTTTGTAATCTAAATATGAAATATTTTTCTTCCTTATTTAGACTCCGGTAGTAATAACTGTGGGAGAGTGGGAGTTATTCCAAGGATGTTGGATTTGCAAACCATCTTGGTCTTATGACAGCTTTATTAATAGTCTTGACCTCATCCAGAAAAAGTTCAACATCTACCTAGGGTTAAAAGGAACCATCCTTAACTATTTCATCTATGGGCACAAACCCATTTGCTTTTCCCGCAGCAAATATGGAGGGATCCGGTTCTACATTTTTCATCCCTAATTCAACATAGGGGCTCTTAGTCTTGAGAATGCTTTCTCTCTTTAACTAGGGTGAATATTCTTGGTTAATTTTTTATTTGATAGGTGATCTAAAACTTACAGCTTTTAAGCTTATTTTAAGCCACTTTAAGTTTTGAAGAATTTTTAGGACAGGCAATTACAATTTGATATGGCTTTTATTCCAAATGTTTGTAAAGAAAAAGTTTAAGATTTGGAGTTATATTAGCTTAGTTAAGTTATGTTAAAGAGTAATATAAAGATTACGGAGTTAAAAAAGAGTTAGATTTACTGAGAAACATTCTTGGATAACATGATCATATCAGCCTATTGTATGTACTTGATTTCACTTAAATTTTAAAAACATTTGGTGTCTCTGCCTTCTAAAGAAACAAATAATCAAAGATACAAAAATCTAGCTACAAAGGTGAGGAATAGGCGATACCGTTGGTGGTGTTTGCCAGCAACACGCGGGATTAGGGGGAGTAAATCCAGCAGCCAACATCCTAGAAGTGGAATCTGTTCGTGCTCTCTTGGGAGTTTCGACAGTGGAGTCAATACTTGTCGCAGTTTCATTATTGTTGAATGTTCTACCAGGTGTTGCAGAAACTAGCTCCATACTGTCGCAGACCTGAAATGTTTAGTGTCACACAGGCATTTTCATTCGCATGCAAGGACAAAGTGTTATGCTCCCTATCAGCAATATTATTAAATAAATAGAAGAAATTGTACTGGGCAAGCGTTGTGAATTAAAATAAGCTTGGGAGAGAAGGAATATTAATTGGCTTAAGGAGATAATAAAATCCAAATATTATTCTTATTTAACTAATAAATGAACCCTTCCGACAAAAATGAGGATAAATCCAAAGTAAGCCCAAGTTATAGAACCAACAACGACTAAAGTTTGATGTTAATAGTATCTGCAAACACAAAATTACTGCTAATGGTAAAGATAATTGAGGAGTTTTACAATTATTTTAAAAACATCTCCATTTAAGAAAAAAATAATAATAATAACAGTGGTGTGCCAGTTATTAAAATATCTTTAAAGAACCTCCTTAGCACAAAAAAACCAAACATATTTTCATAGGTACTGAACCCAATAAGGAATCCAGCTGTGGCAGAAATTGATTTGCTTTTCAGCTGCAGATAGATTCTAGATTCAAACCTTCCGATGGTATATAAAGCAACAATTATATGAGAATCTGACCCTTTAAACAGTTACAGAGAAAACTTGACAGTATGTACAGTAAAATCTGAATTGTACGGACTCATCATGGATAATTAAAGAGTGAAGAAAGTATTTAATATTAATTTAGATCAAATCCCATAAATAAACAATCACTAATTCTGTATATCTTATATTTTCATTGTTAGTTATAATTAGGTTAATCTTTTGTTTCTATTATTATTGTTTATATTCATTATCGATTATTGATATATTACTTAAATTTATAATCATTTTAGTTTTTATTTAATTTTCCTTTATTTACTTATTTAACCATTTGTTCTTTTTCCGTTAGTAATTTATAATTTCATACAATTATTTCTACAAATCGACTAGTTTTAATTCTACATTACTTTTTTAAAATTTGATTATTACTTTTATAATAATTTTATATATTTTTGACATATAGATCAGTTATATTTTTATATTTTATTTCCTGCCAGAAAAAAATTATGTTTTTCTACAACTTTGAAGGTTGCAATGCAAGATTCATATCTATTTTTTTTTTTACTGAAACTAATCAGAAATGTGAAAAAGCGAAAACTGAAATCAATAATTTTATTCCTTCAAGCCACCATTCAAACGCCACTGTGATTAGCTAGAAATATTAATTTCACTGATGTGAAAATAATAAGCATGAGTGATAGAAAAATGTGAGCAGGAAGAGAAAACATGCAATATGTTACATATAAATAAAATTCTATAAAACTTACAACATGAGTACAAGCTGGATCTGCAATGTCTGTACTGATTCCACCATTCTCGGCAAGAATATCTGCCATGTGTTGTCTCTCATCTTCAGGAAATCCTAAGAAACAGACTCGGGCTCCATGGAATGCTTTTAACCTATGCTCAGCCTGAAAAAAACAACATAATTTTAATAGTTTTTCTTTTTAATATACTTACAAATAATAAAACAAGCTAAATTAAAATAGAGAGCTCATGAAATAAAACAATTTATTTATCTATGGGTTTTATTATTAATATCCCAATGTGAAAATTTGTTTGTTTTAAAAACATTAGCTTAATAGGCAGGTGTAAAAACAAAAGTTAAAACCATTATTTAAAAAAAACAAAAACTGTTCTTACTATTGAGAAATATATTCAGTTAACGTAATTTCAGTTGCATAAACTGAAAGGGAATCATCTTGAGCTTAATAACAATCATAATCATTACAGTTTAAAAAACAGAATAAAATAAAAATAATTACAAGGCCGTGCGCGATTGCAGAGAAACCTGGTTGGTTCCTCATAGCCCAACTGTTGTGTACCCAAGAGGCTGACATTATCGGGACCCTAAAGGCAGTGGCATACTGGTACTTCTCTCCACCACAGCAGTTGGCAATAAGGTGGGTAACCTTTGTTATCATATCCTTCCTTATACTTCCTCCCATATGATGTATGAGTAAGATAAGGCGAGCCTGTAATTAAATATACCATAAGAGCAATGTAACAAAATCATAGTTGTTATTTATACATAAAAAAATAAGAAAATTCAGTACAGTAGTGTGTCATGAAATCAAAAGAAAAAATATTTAAATTTTTTTCCATAACAATGTTTTCAGCGCTTTAGCCCATCTTCAGATTGATTAATTTTATTTTTGGATATCAGTCATGCAAATAAATTGTCCTCGTGTTACTACTTAATACATTACATTAAGTATTCTCACATTTGCATTTTTCATTACTTACTGTTCCATATTTATTGCATTATTATTGTCAACTATGAGTACAATTATTACTACTGTTGTTGACATTTGTTCACGAAATAAAATTTAAGCCTTATCTAAATCAGTATAGAAATTCAAACTCTATGAAAATCATTTACAGTCATAAGGCAATCTTTTCAACGTTTAACAACCTTTTAATTATGTTGTTTTACCAACCCAGTTAAACAACTAGTTAATAATAACCGATTAATCAATTCACACCTCAATATATTTTTACATACTTTTTGGAGAATAAAAAAAATAAAAAATAAATGTAGTTGATAACCGTTTAGCACGACACCAATCTCCTCATAATGTGTTTTTACTACCAAGGACAAGGATGAGTACTTAGTAGCATAAAAAAATGAATCTGACCTCAAAGAGTTTAATTTCAATTTTGATTACGAAAATGGACTAATACTCTTTTTTATGGACTTATTTACTTAATTTAATATATAATTCTAAAATAAATAGATCTTGTTTTGTTTTTTGTAAGGCGAATAATAAGATAAATATTTGCCAGGTGTTGGGCAATTTAAGTTTAGAAGAATTGAATTAATACAAAAATAACTTTTAAAAATACACCTCTACAACAAGCCCCTATAATTTGAAACAACATTAAATGATTACTTACTAAAACATTCCATTCATTTAACAAGTAAACAATCTATATAACAAAAGGGAAGTGAGTGATGAGGGTAAAAGCGCCTTCTCTTGTATAAAGAACTTTTTGTTGCTTTTGCATCAGAAGTGTTAACGAACATGATTAGAACCACAAGAATTGGGGTCCTTTTTGAGGAACTTACTAGATTGGTACAAGAAGGGCGTGTTTGTTAGGAACAGAAATGGGCATAATCATAATCACTGATACACGATTCATCGCAATTTTATTATTAATAATATTGCTCTGTGAATCAAGCTAATAAGAAGGACGATTACATGATTATAATTGTAATTGAAAAACATGATTATCATGAATTTATAATATAAGTGTAATCACTGTTAGCATAATCACAATCACTGTTATAACCAGTAATTTTTATGAAAGACTTGATCTTCAAATCATCTTAAAACTTAACATCCGTATATTACAAAGTAATTAGATGAATAGTCATTCAGATACTTTTTTTTTTTTGCGGGGGGGGGGGGGATTCAGGGGGAGATAAGTTTTCAAAAATGTCAAAATTACTTATCATGTGTTAACATTGATGAATAAAAGTTTCACAAGATTAATTTTAATAATTAGGAGACTACCCAGCAGCGCATCTCAAAAATTACTATTAATAATCACATCACATTAAAAGCCTACAATCTAGCCATTAAATAACCAATCATCATCATTAAGTATTATGTATAAGAGTCTTACCAGTTCTTCCTTTTTCCTGAAGCCAGTGAAACAAACCACAACTCCTGCCATCGCCTGACAATATAAAGGACGCTGTAGCTCTGGGAGGCATGACTCTTTTTCAGCTATTTCCTGAAGAGCAGTTGGACCAATCACCCTACAAAAAATTAATAAATAATAAGAACTTTGAATGCAGAACTAAGCAAGACCAATTGAACCATTCTACACTAAATCAAACAAGGGAATTGTTAATATTAATTCAAAAAAGAGTCAAATATCAGCCAATATTAACAAGCAGTTTCAGAATGATAGTGCCTTGAAGAAATTTTAGAGGACAAATTGAGGTTTTAAAATGTATTCCTAATATCCTAGATTTTATGTGAGATAAGATAATATCGTAAGTATTGGTATTATGAATTTCCATCTCGTACAAAATCATTTTTATATATAAGACTAAAAGTGTTTTTTGAAGACAAGAGATCAAATAACTAGCAAAAATATGTCACTGTACACCATAGTACAAAAATAAATTGCTGAGAAGAGCATTAATTTTCCTATCAAATGATGAAATGTTATTTGTGGACTTTTCAATTGAAAAAGTTTGATTGCAATGTAAATATAATATATTTTTTGGGCAATTTGCATAAATCATATTTTCAATGGAAATCTACGTTTCCTGTTCTACTAATTAAAATTAGCTGAAATTTTCCATTTGTTTTTCTTATTTTGGTATTGTGTTAATTTAAACAAACTTCCATCAAAATTGGTGAAGAATAGGTGATGCAATTGTCTCATGGTAGGATAATTTGGCATGAAATGGTCCAATATCAATATGAATGCAAAATCTACATATTTTTAATTCTTAATAGTCATAATATCAAATGTTTCAAAAGCTAAGCTAAAATTACCTCTGTCCATGTTGTTTTAGGTAATCAAAGACACGACCACTGAACTCTTCCATTACAAACACATACGACCGATTACATTTTTCCTTCAAATCACTGTCTTCATCGCAAGATTCAATGTCAACTTTAAATATCTAAAAGAAATAAAGAGAGAATTTTTAAATTGAAAAACAAAACAAAATAGTCAAACCAGCTTGTTTAATAGAGTTTATTGCCACAAAAGTATTTACATTAATGACAAATCAAATTATAAACATTACCAGGAATATTATAAATGTTATTATTGATAGACTGATTTTTTTTTCCATGTAGGTTCATTAATACCATGGTATTAAGTAATTAATAAATTATAGATCAATCAAATTTTACTCTGAATTTAATACAAAATTATATTAGTATTATTAGAAATAAAATACGCTAACAAAAAACTACTAAAACATATAAATATAAAAATAAAACAAAAGCTTTTAAGATAGAATAAAAATCCAACCAAGGTTGCCAAAACATGCCTATCAATAATATCTATTAGTTGCATAGTCACAATTTTATGATAACTTCCTTTACATTACTTAAGACCATAGCCCAAATGCTTCTTAGAACATATTGATTAGTTTAATAATAATTGTTATTAACAAAGTCTTTTAGTTTTTATTAAATGCTTTGTTTATGATACAAGTCATAACAATCAGTCAATTGGTTGGGACACACTAACGTCAAACACACTTTAACCTTCATTTTTATAATGCAAATAGATAACATTTAAATAACCCTTATCAAATGCCCCACCAAAGTGGAATTACTAATGCACATGAACCTAATGTCAATAAAACAAATATTATTAATCGTATTTAATAATGCTAGGGCTCAACCACAGTTATATCACAAACTCATACTATACAATGTTAAAACTAGATGAAATATTATCTTTACCTTGGCAGCTGTAAGGACTGTTTCATTTTGTGCAACATCACCAATAAGCCATATTTTTGAGCATTCAGGAATACTCGGATCTAAAAAGAAAATTATTAACTGATTAGATTGACGAAATAAATAACATTAAGGTAACAAGGATCAATTCAAAAAGACTTCAATATACATATAAGTAAATGAAGAGGTGACAAGAACAAAATTAAAATCACGTTGATAAAAAAAAATACAATGACAGGTCCAATGGTCTATATCATTATAGCTTCGTTATTAATTAGTAATTATATTGAACTGAGATTAACAGAAAGAAATTTGTTTATTTTTGAAATCATTAGAGCTTATACATACAATTGGAAAACACTATTTATGATAAGCTAAATAATTTATATGCTACAAGTATTCATATAACCTTTATAAATCTAACTGTAAAATTGAAATAAACAAATTCCCTAATATTTAACTTAGTATCTCATAATCAGAAAAGGTCTGGTGAATATTTTAAGTATCATAAATAACAACTTCCATAAATGAATAAGAGCACAAATCAGGAAGAAAATATAATTTCAGACATGCTCGAAACTCGATTGAAAAGTATTACCATGGTAAAAAAAGTCAAACGCGATAACCTAACACTTGACTGGTCCATGAATATTCTTGTAACTAAGAATAATTATCAATAACAATAAGAAACCAGCTTACAATATTTAAGATGGTAAAATGAATGACCTTGAAAAACAATCTTGTATGGACAAAGAAAAATAAAATAAAAATTCAATTACACAAAATAAACAATAATAAAGGCGTTGAAATGAAATTAAAACTGTTTATGTGAACCTTTCTAATTTTGTTGATACCTTTCATTTATCTACAACCTTGCCTTATGTATTTACAAATGAGTCAATAACAATTAATGTCTAATATAATATGTAAACTCACCCAACATAGCGAGATCCTCTTCTACATCGCTACATTCCATTGGCTTTTCAACAATAACATTGGCCTCAGTCTCTTCTGTAGCGCCCTCCATCTTAATTAATCTGGTTAGGCTAAAACGAACAGAACTACACTGAGAACTTATTCACAATACAGCAAACCTGAGAGGCTATGTCCCGAACTAAGATGGGACGAATGAGTAAAACAACGACAATTTCGCCATGATAAATATAAGTGGAAACACAAACATTGCTTTGGACAAAACAGAAATAATGAACTGAGGAGGATACACAGCAGCTAGGCCAGCCACCGACTCTCCTCTCTTCCCATTGGTCCAGGTGGTTGAAAAAAATTCAAATCCCTGGCGGTTATCGTCAGCGCCTAGGGCTCTAATACTGTTCCCAGTGTATGTTTTTGAGTATATTATAAAATTATATTAATTATTTATTTCGTATTTGTCTTGTATTTCCAACATAAAACCATTTCAGAAGGGAATAGTATTGATAAACGATGGTTCAAATGATGTTGTCATATTGAGAATTAGCTCTTTGGATGATATTTGTAACCTGTTCACCTTATGTCAGCATTGCTTTGTTTTCTTTATGATTTTAAACCATACTATCATAGTTACCAATAAATGGAAGATAATAATGTAAAGGTGGACCCATTTAAACAGTACTCCATTTCTGACGACTGGTCTAAACTTTTGGAAAAAGATGAAAGAGACGTCTGTCCTAAATGTTTCAAGTCTAGGATGTACTTTTGTTACACATGTTATGTTCCGATGGACGAGTTCAAATTGATAACTCCTAGAGTTAAAGTCAGTTTAAAATGCATGATTTAGCATTAAGAGCGTACAATTTCAAATAAAATGATAACTCCTATTACATTATATGAATCATGTGAGGTTTTGTTTCTTTCATTACAGCTTCCACTTCCCATTGATATTATCAAACATCCAAAAGAAATTGATGGAAAAAGTACAGCTGTCCATGCTGCTATCATTAGCCCTGAGGATGTTAATATTTACATTTATCCATCCATCCCAAACTACAATGATTTATCTAATGTAAGTGGAGGCTTGATTATTTTAATTTATTATTAGATGAGTGTTTACTGAATCCTAACATGTATTGCAATTTATAAAGCAGTATTGGAATTTCATGACTGATTGAAAATGACATACTCTGCTTTTGCACATTCTTATCCAATTTCAAATTGTCATGTTTTACTCATACATCCCATATTCTTATACCTACCTAATTATTTAACCTCATTATTTGATATGTATAATAATAAAAATAATAAGATGTATATTAGTAATAGATGCCACTTCTTCTTATTCGAATTCATCTGCATTATTGTATACAGTAATTATTCCACAGGGTGTCGCTTTGAGTTGAGTCACAACAAGTCTTAACTCTTCATTTGTTTCACTTTTAATATTTTCCAAATTACAAGTTATCATGAGCTTTAATATGGAAAAGAGAATGTATTAATGAAATATGTGTAAACTTGGGTAATCATTTCATACAGAAATGAATGTTCAACTAACATATATCATCTATACTTCGAAACGTTAGTTGAAACTTTTATTTCTTGATGAAATTATTACTGAAATCTACTCATTACCCATAATTACATTCTCTTTTCCATAATAAAGTTCACGATAACTTCCATTTTTGGAAATATTAACAATGAAACGAGTTTACAGTTATAACTTGTAGTAAATCAACTTTAAGGGACAGCCTCCAGAACAGTTACCTTAATTCTTTCAGTGATGATCCACAAGGTTATTTAATAGTAAATTTGGTGTTACTTATATATTTAATTGCTTTTTCCTTATTATTTGTGGAAGAATATTTAAAATTTTCAACAATAGATTTTTTTGTGACTAATTGTCCAAAAATATCTGAAGTTCATTAATCCCAAGTGTCTTTCATTTGTTATTTTTTATGTTTAAATAAATATTGTCTAATAAAGTATTCATTTTTAAAATACCGCAGCTTCTTTTCTCTCAGGTAATTTGTTTTAGCATCACTGTGAGGTTTTTCTATTGATTTAATACTGAGGTACTTATTAAAGTATTTTATGTAAGTGCAGAGTAATATACAGATTTGACAGCTACTTTAAATTGTTGTAGTACATTTATTTCCCTGTAATATAAAGGATTGATTTTATTGGCATGTATTGCTCTACTTGCTTTTTTTTAAATACATAATTAAATATTATAAGCTTAAACTTCACTAGATAATAGGATTTAAAAAATTAAATTTATTAAAAACTTTATGTATTTTAATTATTGAAAAATAGATAAATTTAATGAGTTGTGACAATTTAGTTCCAAAGTATTAAAGCTTTTTTGTTACTTGTTCAAATTTTTCTTTGATCCTTTAGGGTTACCAAGATTTTGATCTGATCTTGAATTCATTACAATTTTTTTTATTCCAGATCATTTTAATTTTTCCTAGTAAAGATGCTCTTAGTTTAGAACAAGTTATGAAACAAACATCATTAGTGTAAGTATCTTAAATTATTTTATAATTGTTCACGTATGCTTACACGGTTGTTAATATTCTTGTTATATTCTACTTCCGGGATGGACCGTGTCATGTTGGTGCGATTAAAACCAAGCTTTCGCTCATCGTGCTGTGAGCCTCCTCAGGGTTAGTCAGTTAATGAAGAGTGGATACATTGGTACAAGCGGACCAATGGGAAGGCCGACTTCGATCGAAACCACGCCCCCAGGTATAAATACCCCGACTCCAACCATCCGCTCTTCATTAACTGACTAACCCTGAGGAAGCTCACAGCACGATGAACGAAAGCTTGGTTTATAGCACCAACATGACACGGTCCATCCCAGAAGTAGAATATTTTATAATTGTTTACAGGTGTTAATACAGATTATTTAATCCTGTTTATTTGGAAATAAAGGGAGAGGAGTGGCTCAGTGGTAGAGTACTGAGTTACCATGCCGGAAATCCTGGTTCAATTCCCGCTGCAGGCCATGATTTTTATTTAGTCTGTTTGCAGCGGGAGATGGATCATATAGGATCTAGGACCCTTCTGGGGCCCACCCAGCCTCTATAAAATACTATAAAAATAGGGTACCCAAAATAAGGGGGGAAAATCTGGCGGTCGAGCGTGACCTAGGACAAGTCACCTCCTTGCAGAACCGTTGTCCATGAAACAGTACAGTCTCTACCATGTACTGAACCCCAGACCCTTCGTAGTGGTACAGGTTTTTTTTTTACAGGTGTAAATTTAATTGAAAAATAAAATAAAATAAAAAATGATTTTATAATTTGTTTGATTAAAAAAAAAGTATTTTCTTATCTATTTCTCATAATATAATATAATAAGATGTTTCCAGACATTTAATATTTAGTCACTGTGTACTACTTAAACTTTCCATATTGTTGGGCATCCACTAAACAATCTTATGACATTATTATTAAATATTTGTCTTAATAAAATATATAAACTTATTTACAATAAATATTTTAATATATAAAACAACTTATAATCATTATAGCAAATTTACCTAATAAATGTAATAAGATGAATGCTTATGGTAGATTATTTATTTGAATTGTATGTATTATTCATTAGCTGACCCTTTTACAGTACTGAGGAAGAAGGTTCTGGGCAGTTGCTCAGTCGAGTTGTTTTCATCGATTCTACTTGGAACCAATGTCGAACCATCCTCAGTGACTCCAGAATTAAAGGTAATTTCACATGGGTTTGTTTATTGAATGTGCGAATTTATATAATTATCAACTTTTTGGAAATTTATATAATTAGGTGATAATTACTATAACATCAAAAGAAAATAAATGGATTTGATTTTAGGTTTCAGTTATATTGCATTGGAGTGCTGCCAATGGGTAGTGCCTCTACATGTCCTTTTATGTATTTATTTATTCATACAGCATTTGTACTAGATGTATATATTACAGTTGTACAATTCAATAAAATAATTTAAAAAAAAAAGTTATATTGCTTTTTACAATGCAGTTAAAAGTAAAAATAATTTTACATTTTGCTAATATAAAAAAAAAATAACAGAAATTATTTTATTAAAAGCGGTTCACATTTGATGAAATTATATTTAATAAATGTATTAAATACCTTTAGATTTTGGAGAGCATTTCAAATTATATATTTTCAATATTTCTAATGAGTTATCAAAATATTTTAGTATCATCATTACATATGACTCATAATAATAATAACAAATATTATGTTAAAAGAAAATGAGTATGGTGATGTTTTATTATTTATTTTTTTCCTTTCACTTATATGTGTATGAAATATAAAGAGAAAGTGTTGGGACTGAGAAAAATTTCAAATCCTGGTTTTCAACCCAAATGCAAGGTTCAATGTTATTATGCCGAAATAAAGGCTCTGATTTATATTTTAGGATTACCTCGTGTGATACTTAAGAAGAGGGAATCACAGTTTTGGAGGCATCAGAAAGGCAGTCCTATTACCCACCTTGCCACAATAGAAGCTATCCATCAGTTCCTGGTCGAATATTATAACTGCAGCTCAGGTGGAAATGACTATGATGGGCGCTATGACAATATATTGTTCTTTTTCAAGTTTATGTATCATAAGATACACACATTATATGACCATAGTGATCTGTTATCTTATAAAAGACCAATGCTAGAATAAACACATTTTTACTTTAATATTAGCTATTAATGGTTTTGAATTACAACATTGGTTGAAATCCTGATTTATAGTTAGCCTTTAAATATTCAATGGACAGCCATGGTGATTTTCAACAGTTCTTTCAATGAAATCTATTAACCTTAAATAATGGGCTACCGCTAATTTTAATGGACAAATATTTTTTTAAACATGAAATTTTTGACTTTAAAAATTTTCTGTTTGAATTTTGCGCCCAAAACGGTTAGTTTTGATAAGACATATTGTGACGTCATCAGGCTTGTTCTCAGGTTATCTCGCATTGTCCTCGTCAGTTTTCCTTGTAATTTTTGAAACGGTTTTACCTTAAATCACTTAAATGTCTTACAAATACTGTTGTGTGCCAATGTGTGATAGCACCACAAAATCAACTCCAGATAAACTGTTCCTTAATGTTCCCATGGATCCAATTAGAAGAAAAAAGTGGTTTTCTCTGATGAGAAGAAAAAAGGTAGAGCGTTTAAAACATAAACATGTTTGTTCAAAAACGTCAAGACTGATGATTAACGCCCAGATTTCGTGCAGTAAAAATTTTAAAAACGTGCAATAAAAATAAAATACACTGAAAAACGTGCAATTCAACCTTCTAATGTGTGAAGAGGTGATGTGTAATAAAAAAAATCAAATATTAAGTTAACATACTTATATAATTATTATAATATACATATGTGCTACAAAAAATTTGTTTGCTAGGTATGATAATTAAACAAAATTAATAATATTTATATAGTAAAACATAAATTTTCTACTTACTATATTAATTTATCAAATAGAAATTTCCAAAATTTTATTAAAATTTACAATCATGTACATTTCCAGATTATGTTCCGTACAGTTATATCGTCGGTCATCTAATATGTGTTTGAACTGTGAAAACATGCGCTCCACATTAACACTTGTTACTGGATCCATCTCCACATCTGTGTCTTCTCCGTTGAGAGCTTTGTTGTAAATTTGTAAAATTTTGTAACCCATGTTTTTTTCTATAACTAATTTAAATTTGTCAAAAATTGTTTTTCCCTTTTAGTTTTTGATTTTTTCTAATTCATCACCAACTTTCTCTATAATATTAATGTGTGATGTCAACGTTAAGTTTTGCTCTTCAAGCTTTTTTAATTGCGAAGGTAGAATCGATAAATGGGATCTTATAAATGCTAGATCTGATCCAACATATGTTAAATTTAAAACAGTTTTTACTTTTTTTACAGATACTGCGTCATTTTCAAGAGTAGAAACAAACTCTTTAAAATTATTAAAATGATCTGAATAAAATAGGGTTGCTTTAATCCATGTTCCCCATCTAGTTATCACAGGTTCTGGGGGAAGGGGGCAGTCCATACTATTTCTATAAGCTGTCACGCGGTGAGGAGCTTTTAAAAATATTGTTTTCCCATTATTAATAAGTTTGTTGACATTTGGGAAAATTTCCCTCACTTTTTCAGCTATGCGGTTTAAACCATGCGCTACACAAGTTACATGCACCATATTTGAATAAAAAATTTTTAATGCTTCTCCAGCTTTTACCATATACGGAGTGGCATCGCTAAAAAATAAAAGAATTTTATCTTGGTAGGATGTTTGACAGAAATAATTTGCTAAACTGTCGTTCACAAATCGAGATACAGTCTTGTAGTTTGTTTTTGGAAGCTGCTTGCATGAAATGAGTTATGGTTTGGGTTCAATCTCCGGGTGTAGGATTCCAACAATTAAACTGCAAATGTAAAGTCCCCGTGGGTCTGTTGTTTCATCTACCATGATGTAAATTATGGTTTTCAATTAGTTTTCGTATTTCTTCAAGAGAATGTTCACAACAGTTTTTGAGATAATTTTTTCTTAAGGTGCTCTCGTCAGGAATGTTTTGTGTATTTTTGCAAAAAAGTCTTAAAGGGCTTGGACTGCAGTTTATTAAATGGAATATTGGAAGCGACCATGGCGTAACATAAATCGGTAAAAAATGTTTGTTAGTTGTCTAATGACGAGCAGCTTTGTGTGAGTAACTGGTGAATTGGAGCTCGTTTGGATTTTTGTGCTGCAGTTAACTGTGTGTGCCCACCTATAAAAATTGAAGATATTGGGAATAGTCAAATGCTATCGTGTGGTACTTATAAAAAGATAGAGTGTACTTACTTGAGTTGCAATGAGAATCCACTTGAGATTTTCGATCGGAACCAATTGATTTATTGGAAGAAGAACAAAAAATTGTTTTCCCGTCTGATTTCAATTCTGGGTATGGTTTTATCCAAATTTTGATTTTTGAAGATTGGCTGGCTGTTACTTAAGGCATTTTCACTATTACACTTGTTTACCGAAATAAACTCAACTTTAGAATGAAATGAAAATAAAAGAGTAGGTTGGAAGCTTGAGTCAAATCAAATTAGAACTTCTAAGAAAGTTAATACAAAGAAAACCATGTTCGACATTGTACCATTTCCTAAATGAGTGAATAAATATTTGGAAATCATGAGTCATTTTTTTCATTCGTGAAAAATTAAGTAGGTAAATATTATTGTTGATGATTTCAAAATAAATCACAACTATTCTCTATAGTAAAAAAAAAAAAAAATCAATATTTTTAATGAAATATCAAAAATTGCGCTTTCATGCACTGAAAACCTAAAATGTGCAAATTTGTGCAGTAACCCCCCAAATGTGCAATATAAAATTTGTATTATTTTAATCTCCTTTCCTTGATTCGGATAAGAATCGAATTTTCATTGAATTCTGAGAAAGCAATAAAAAGTTGCAATTGCATGGGATTCCGGTCTTTACTGATGATGATAACCTAAAGGTATCTTATGATAACAACACAAATAAAAGATTTATTTTTATTTTTATCTTTAACAAACAAATAAATAAATACATCATTTAATAAAATCAACTAAAATAATAGGATATTCATATAAAATACTAGTGAATTACAAAATTATGTAAGAACAGAAAATATTAGTTAAAAATATATTAAATCAGAAAATATGATGGTATTTTTATAAACCATTAATAATAAAATAACAAACATTACAAATCATATATTGTTAATACAAACATATTATTTTCTCATTTTTAACTTTAAAGAAACAAACAATAATTGCATTATTTCTAGGTCTTTCTTTGAAAACAACTGTTCAACTTTTTGCTAAGATCCCAAGGACCTAATTATTATAATTACTAGAATATCATTAAAATTGAAGGATTAATATATTGTTGATGGAAAGGAGTTTAAATTTTGATGCTATAGATAATAAATAAAATTGAATTCAGAAAGAAGAAGAACCTTTCATGGTCGAGGATAATAAGTTAACTATGATCTAGGATAAAAAGACAAGCATTAAAGGCCGGTTAAAACCTTATTATCATCTGCCTGTACTTTTTCTTTATGACAAACTCTGTGCCGTATTCATGTAGATTCTCATGATTTTTAATGTCAATTTAATGCTCATCTAATTGGTCTAGTAGTTTCAGAGCTCTGGGTCCATATAAGGACAAAACATTCCTATATAAGTTAGGAGTCCTGCGAGGGGTGCCGTGTAATTTACTTTTAAGACTGATCACAGACGATGCTGGTATGAGTTTCAAGATTTCAGGTAGCCTTACTACCTGAAATAGCCCATCCACTCTCTCTCCCTACCCTATTCTGCTAATGAGGCTGCCATCTCTTTGCATCCCTCCTGTCCTGAGTGGGTTCCTAGGGAAGTTGGCCCTAGGGTGTGTACTGTTTTTGCCCTGTGCTTATAGTGTACTTTAGTCTGATCCAATAAACTTCCCAAGAAGGGGTTTACAACCCCAGTAATTTGCCATTTATTACACTAGTTAAAGAAGTAAATAAATAGCCATTTTTTTTAAACTAATCTAGAAAAAAAATTGTTGCATAGCTTTTAATACAGTATTTCCTTCTTAAGAATAAACAGATACAATCTTTCTTTCACATGTAACATATAGACCCATATTTAAGATACAATAGTAAAAATATTTTCATTAAAAAAAAAAATAATGTTCTATTTATCATTATCAACTAATTTACAAAAATATTATTTAAATATTAGTATGACTCTAGACAATCTTGAATCAAATGATAAGGATTGTTTAATAATTAAACACTGGTGTAATGTTGCAGCCCTTTTAGGTCATGGTAATCTACCTATTTTTTTATGGTATTCTGCCTAATTTTTATAAAATTTGATGGCTACTGATGTTTATAAAAAAATAAAGTGGTTATTTTGTAAATCAATAAACATATTCACATATAATTTCATGAAAAACAGTTACTAAGAATAACAGAGGTTCAACAAAATCAAACTCTCTTACTTTATAAGTGATACAGAGTTTCAGTGGGCATTTTCCCCAACAGAAGAAAAAACTCCAAAACCATGTTTTGTGTTCCCTGTAGTCACCCATCTCACATTTTCACCAAAATGAAAAAAATCGTTTTACCCGGAAAAATCCAAATAGACTGATGGATGGACCCACCATGACCACCAATCTTTGCACACTAACTCTTGAGGAGTACACTCATAGAATACTCCACCAAAGATCCGAATCACCTACTTTTTGTCCTTAACACGCTCCCCATTCCTGTAACTTTTGGATCTACTCTTGTAAACAAAGATAGCACAAGGGGGTAGGATTAGCATTGTCATTACAAGAAAATCAATAGAACCTCTACTTCAGGGGTGGAAATGAACAACATTTACAATATCTGAAATAAAGAATTAATAAATGTCTCAACTTATGTAGGTAAAACAAACCAGGAATAACTTGGCATCAAATTTAATTTATACTAAAATCTAACATTTGTTAATATTAAATGTTATATTAATATCCAATTAATTTAATATTAATAGATTCTAGAACAATCAACTATTCGTGATTTTAATAAACAGGAGCTTTGTTTTTTATTACATTAAATAAAGATCATTTTGTAGAAAATGATGTTTTATTTAAATTTGTTTTTTGAATATATTCCTAATCTCCTGATTTTTCGAAACAGTAAACGTAATAAATAAATTAATATTACTAAAGTTCTTATATCACAGTAACTAACTGATACCCTAATCAGCATTGTTTCATTACATAACATTAAAATCGGGTTTTTAATGGATAAAATACAAAATTTCCCAATCCTAAACAGTAAAACTAACTAATAATTTTGCTTACTACATGTATAAGCATATTTGATTTTAACAAGTTATACTATAAATATTATCACAATCCTTAATACATTAGATAAATAAATATCATTAAAACTATCATCTTTAGGCCAATTGGGTGACTGTTGATTTCTAGAACTATTGTAGCTCTAACAGATCTACAAAATAGACAACGATCTTACCTTGAGATCTTAAGCTAATAGTTTAAAATCTATTTTAGCTAACTATAATGCTTCAACAAGGACTGTTCCAGAAGAATTTATAGCAACCAGAGTAGCACCTTCATGTCCTGATGGCACCACAAGCTGTTTACCAGAACCTCGAAGCTCCCAGCTTCGACGAACAGCCCCTTGTTCACCTCGTACTTGAACCACCTTCAGGCTAGCTCCCTCACTTTCTACAATGTGCCTAACAAAAAAATCCAAACAGGAATATAAATAAAAATAGAAAAGTAAAGGAACTATAAAATAAAATCCTGATTATAAATATATTATAGCTGACCTGACTAGACTTGGTTATTGTATGATTTGAGTATATATAGATCAGATGAAAACAATTTGAGGTTTTATTTAGATGATTTAATGAGTTAAATGTAACATTTAAAAAAATCAATCTAATATGAAGGTCAAAATAGAACTAGTTTGCTTGTTCAAGAGATAATAGTGATACAGAAAAACATATCCAAGGAAAAAAAATACGTTTCTGTTGGACTCGGAGGGTGATGTAACACATCGAATTGTTAAAGATAACAATCAATATTCTGATCCGATGAAAAAAATTCCTTAACTTAGAAAAACGCTTTTATCCTATAGACCCTCTATCCTGCAGCATAAGAAAAGTAAAAATGTGGTTATAATGGTCAATGTGCTTCATCATTGCTTATAATGGTCCAATCTCAATGATTTTTTTTGTTTTATAGAAAACTAAATTATCATTTATATAATCAACAAAAAATTATAGCAGATAAAAAATATTTTCTATAATTATAAATATTTTTTAAATAGTTATCCAAAGCACTTCAAGGAGAAGAAGAGGCAAGTTTAATAAAATTGTCTGATCCTTTTAGGTGCTACAATTTAAGGAAAAAGTGGTTAATGATTGGTTAAAAGCCACCAAGTTATTAAGTAAGTAAGTTATTTATTGTTGCTAAAAACCACCTGAAAATTTAGAAAATATTGGTCTAATAGTTTTTATTTTTAACTTGATTTTAGAGGCAGGAAAATTATTGTTAAGGTGATTTTTGTTAGAAAAGATTTAATTTAGGTGTATTCTTAATGATTAAAATTTATTCAAAGAGTTAAAAATGTAATACAATAAGGATAATACTATTGTATTATTATTTAATAAAATAATTTTGTAGCAAACTTTTCCAAACTACCCAATTGGAATAAAATGTATCTCAAAATTAACAGTTATTTTAGAATCAGCATTTCTTTCAGTAACAAAAGAAGAATTTGTAGCAGTTTATAGGATTGTAGAGAATATAGGGGCAGATGTAGAAGGAAAGAGAATCAGTTTATATCTGAATGAAACAAAAGTTTGAAAAAATAATTATCGAGAAATTATATTGCCAACCAGGAATAAGTATAAGAATCAGGTTAATAATGATGATTAATGAGGCAGTCATGGAAGGATATAGTAAATTAGAAATTCAATAAACTAGTTTAAGAAGCAACAGGAAGTCAGCTAATTTCGATGATCAAGTATAAAGAATATTTATTTGCAATAGAAAAGATGACCAAAATTAAAAATGCTATTTATTAGCAATAGAAATAAGAACAACTGCCATTTTTACCTTAACTTGTTGTATCGGATTGGTACAGCTTTAGATGTTGGGTTAAACCAACAATGATGTGCGAGGATACCTGCACAGCCTGGTTCCAGAAACGTTAGGTGAGCCTCTTGAGGCCTTATCTGGTGGATAGTAGTAGGTTTTAGTGCTTTCCTCCCTGCAGTAAGGCACGGTACTAGCTCATCACCCCTACTGTCTTCTCCTATTCAATAAAAAAAAAAAAATTAGAAGTTAACAACTTTAATCTAATAATCCTATATTTGAATTAGAAGATCTAACATACCTACATGATTCTGTAAAGCAATTAAGCAGTGGAAATCACATGTTCTACCTCCAATTAACCGGTTAATGATTTTAAACGAGCAGCACTCGCGTTCTGTCGGCATACTCTAACGCACCAACCCGAGTGCTGGTCGCAGGTTTCCTTGCTTACTGTTTCTGTAAGACGTTTATTCATTTCCCACCTTTTATTATCATTTTAACGACTTTCATCCATGTTCATCTTAAATCACTTTTTTAATTTTAGATATCTTTACTGAACCACATTTCATTGTCTTTTTACATTTATTTTTGTCCAATACCCATCAATTGTAACTTACTTATCGCACTTTTTATACGATTGTACATGTTAATTTAATATCTATTATGTTCTCCTTTCTCACCATGTCTTAACAATTATTACATATTGTACTACATCTATCCTTTATACTATTTCATGAACATTATGTATACATCATCTTCCCCATTGGAAGTAAAATGTATTTCTCAATTCTATTACTTATCATCATTGTTTCTTATCAACATTTTCTTTTTTATTACACTATGCCGTATTTTTATTACTTGGTTATTATTTACTTTATTTATTACATACTGTATTTTCCAATTTGTTTTCTCCCCTTTTACTTACTGTAGTTTTTATTTAGTTTTTGTTATTTATTTATTCCACATGATCATCCTTGCTCTTTATTACTATATCGATATAATTCTCATGTTCTCTCCCCTCCCCCATCTTTATTGTTCACCACTCAGATAACTGATACTTTTGTATGTTTACTATAATATTTATAACATTTTAATTTTTATTACCTTATTCTTTAATTTTTAGCACTTTCTGTTTTATTCTTATTGTATTCTATAGTATGTTTTTTTACTACCTTTGTATTTTAACATTTGTTTTTACCATGCTTAACCTATTTTTAAATATTTTGTGATTTTAAATTGTCTGTATTTTGCATATTTAGCCCTGAAAAAGACCTGCAGAGTGGATCGAAACGTTGGCTACTGAATAAATATTCTTGATATTCAGAGAAATTTATTGACCTCTTCCCGGACCATTTTCTTCCACAAAATAACTTTTATATTGTGTCGTTATACTCACCATTAGAAGACTGTATGAAGAGGAGGTGGGCATTATCAAAGCCACGAGACATAAGTCCACTTCTTGTATGCCCAAGATTGAAAATATGACCAATCTCATGAGCTGCTGAACCAATGCTGGTAGCAAATACCCCACAATATGTCCCCCTGCAATATAAATAATCAATATTTTATTATTTATATATTACAAACCACACATACAATGAAGTACAATATGGCAAAGAATGGAAATAGAAATGGAACTTTAAATTCATTAAACTGATGTTTCAAACAAATAACTAACACCTGTCTACTACAGTTACATTATTACAGGTGTTAAGTATATAATATTTTTAAATTACAAATAAAATTATCAGCTGAATAAAGGTACCTGAAACAACTGTTGTCTAGAAGATTAGGCTCCAGTTTTCTTTCATTAGTTAAAGAAGATACAGCTTCAGCCAAGGAAGTTGGCCAAGTATGAAGGGATGCAGAACCAAGCAGAGCAAGACCTCCTCCCCCAAGAGCTGGATCCGCCAGCACGTTATGTCCATTCCATAATGTACAAGATATGAAACAAACAAATTTCCTTTTTTCACTTCCTAGATAGGACATCATCAGCTCACGTCCAACTTCTTCCCACAGTTCTTCCTCACTCATCTCCATAACTCTATTAACAGTCAAAGAGCTTTTAAATACTCTGCATGGTGGAGTGTTTTTAAATAAATCCACTTCTAACTGAAAAGATTTTCTGGGGAAATTTCTTTGACCAAGTATTTCAGCAAACAAACTCTGAATCATGAACATACCAAAACCGATTCTAGCTATAGCACTCTCTTCATTGTTATCAACACCTTGGGGAGATTGGAAACAGCCGTCATGGTCTTTTGGAATAAAGTACACTGGAACCACACACTGATCTGTTTCATGCACCACAAAATTGATAAAAAATGACTTAACAACACCTTCATAACTCAATTTAATTTCATTTAAGCCTGAAGACAGTTCGGCTAATGACTTAAATTGCCCCTTAAAAACAGGCCATTGTGCAGAAGTCCCATTGGCAGAAGAGCATAACACATTACCACTAATTTTGCTACAATCACTATTATTCAAATGAACAATCCCTTGTAAAAGAACAAGTCTGTAATTAACGCAATCATAATCATTAAAGTTTTTTATTTGAATTTCAAAATTATCAGCAACCATATCTTTAACGATATTAGATGAAGACGCTATACCTGGAATTATCTGGTTATTAGTACATCAAATTTGCACCTCAGTTTAAAATAATTTCTTAAAAAGTATAACTTGTATAAGACATTAAAAACAAATTTGAACTAAGAGCCCGAGATCGATATAGTGATGGGCCAGGAATCACGAACTGCTACTATTTCACTGTTACTCAAAAGTCACAGGTCTACCTGTGATTACAAATTCATCAGTAACAGTTCCAAACTGTTCTTCACAGTGATTGGCGATAGAACCGAACGGAATTGAAGCGTGATTGTTATCGTGGCTACAGTAGCAGTTCTAAACTGTTCTTCGCATATGGCAGCTGGTCGTAGGCGAACGGAATTAAAGCGTGATTGTGCCTACTGTGATTCAGGTGATAAGAGTGATTACTGTTGTTAGGGCGCCATAAGATTAATAGGGATTGCACCCTTGGAAAACCTTTTTCTACAGTAATAAACTCTGATAGGCTGCTGCCTTAATTTGGCTTAATTAATTTTATTTTATAAAATTAACTGGACAATAATCAATTTAAATTATATTTGATAAATTTTATCGAAGGGAGTCCTTTCGTAGACTACTACCTTTTATTTATTTATTTAATTATTATTTGATTTGTTGTTATTATTTCGCCAATTTTTGTGCTACGAAAATGAGTCTTTGGGATTTGACAAAAACCGAAGAAGAACTAATTGTATTTTTCCAAGAGCGAAATATTTTACCAATTTTCCACCGAAATCCGATTAACCACTTTCTTTTTTAATAAATTAAGTATTTCGATTTTTCATATTTCATTATTTTGATTGTTCGTGATATATTCCATAATTTATTTCTATATTATCCATTATTTTAATTGTTCATGATATATACCATTTGTAAATAAATTATTTTGATTTGTAATTGTTGATGATTATTTAAAACATTTAAAATTCTAACCCCAATGAATAGATTTTAAAACATGCAAGATGAATGTTTTAGAAATATAACGGTTACAAAATGTAACCGCTCGCGTATGCGAACAAGCAGGGAAAAATAACTGCGGTGGCGTTAACACACAAGTACCATGCACAGAACATAGAACCAACTAGAAGGGATATGCCAGGTACGGCGAGTGAAGCCAACCTCCTTGGCCAACGGACCCCCCACTCTTTCCGCCCCCTTGCAGCAAGTGGTGTAGCGCTAAGTTTACCTCTCTTACTTAGCTCGTGTACTTTTGTTTACTTACATATTATTCAACATTGTGTTATCTCGTGGTGTCTTTGTGTTTTTGATCTGATCACTGAACTTGTATTTAGCAAAATGCCTTGTGTTGTATTTGGATGCAGCACAAAGAATGACGACAAGTCATTCAATCCTCCTCTCACCTTTCACCTGTAAGTTCGAAACCTAATTGTTAACTATATATAATAAATACATGTACCACAAAATGTAATATTTTCATAGTTCACTTAACCCTCCAAGTACCACGGGGTCAATTTAGGTCCCACATGTTTCTAATTTTTGAAACTTCGTTTGAAGAACTCGATTGATCTGTCACATTCAATGAATTTTAACGCAAAACTGTATGGGATAATTAGGAACTGAAACGAAAGTATTAGAGAGCCTTTTCGAATTTACAAATTTGTCTTCTCTCAAAAATGTGGCTGGGGTCCTTCCGGGATTTCCGTGGTATCCGACGCCACCTTTTAATGTTTTACTTCTCCTTAGTTATTTAAAAAATAATTTTTTATTTGAATTTACAAAGAATTTGATTTTTTTTTTAAATTGCGTAGACAATATCACACCTAACAAGAATTTTCCAAAATATTAACATTATTATTAATTCATATAACAATCCATAGCCATAATTAAACTGATTTTTACTAGGAACCGTTACTAAAAATAGATAAATTTTATTGGAATGTTTCTTATTTGAAGGAATTCAATTCACTAGAAACAAAGCCCTACTTTGTATAAACACTTCCTGGATTTTTTTTTTTGTTGAGAATTATGTTACTTGATTTATTGGTTTCATCAGGCCTTGGTACTCAGGGGGTTAAAATATTTCTATATTATTTAGCTTGACTTGTTCGATTGTCATCAGATTCCCCACTGATGAAGAAACCCGAAAAAATGGGTTCAAGTTGTAAGGAGAGAAAATTGGGAGCCTTCTAAACACAGCCGTTTATGTTCAAAACATTTCAAAAAAGAGAATTTTTATAGGTCTCCATTCTATAATAAACTGAAAAAAGGTGTAGTCCCTTCAATTTTCGATGCTTTCCCTGAACATATAAAACCTAAACTTTCTCAGGTACTTATATTTTCTACTGTAAGCATAGCTACTCTACTTACATGAAAGTTTCTTATTCCACGCAACTTTTGTTCCATCCGTTATAGAAAAGGAAACTGGTTCAACGAAATGAGACGACTTCTGTGAATAGTCGCTCACCGAGTAAGAAGAGACTAAAAAAAATGTTGGAGAGCTCCAGGTTAACTGTGCAAGGCCTCACAACTCGACTAGATGAAAAGAAATCCGAGCTGGATATTGCAACATGTTCTTTGAATAGCATTCAAAAATTTAATTGAATCAAAAAAACAAGTCAGAATTTTGCAGCAAAAAACAAGAAGATGCAATAAGAAACATTTCATATTGAAAACTATGATTTGTCAGTTGAAAGAAATGAGTTTACTGACCGATGAATATGCAGATATGCTTTCAAGTTTGTCAAAAACGTCGATAGCACTTGTAGAATCAAACCCGAACGCCATTGGAAATGGACGACTTATTGTAATAAAGGACCGAGGGGCGTTGATCCTACCAAGTGATGATGTCACTGAAATTTGTAAAATAAGTGAAAAATTGTTTAGGTACATGTCCTGCTCCAGAGACATTTCAGTCTCCTTGTCGGATTCTGTGGCTATGTGTCAGTCAGTAATGATTGTAAAAGTACGTCAAGGTGTCCAAAAAATGAGCCATGAAATTATTAGTAGTTTTTCTTGATTGGGTCGGTCACGAGTTGTATGTTGAGATCTTTGTGTAACGATTTATTAAAAATGTAGAAGGGGGGAATGTGTAATAACGAAGAAATTTTAATTGAAAAAATTGAGTAAGTGAGATTTTTATGAGATGGCTATGCAGAAATGTGATTTAGCTGTGATCACGCTCATCCGCAAGGTTTTCCCCGGAATTAAGGGAAGCCACGTTATAAAGGCTGGGTGAGCCCCATGAGGATTTGTAGATCTCACAGGGTCCATACATAGCAATTAAGGAATTACGAAATTTATCTTCCACAGCCGGATTCGAACTAGGAACCTAAGGATAATTAAGGATTAAGAATATCAAGTCTCTACAATGCTCGAAAATAACCAAACATCTAATTTTACTCCAATTTAGGTATCATTATTATGTACAAAAAAACCAAAAAAAAAAACCTGTACCACTACAAACCAAGAAGGGTCTGGGGTTCAGTACATGGTAGAGACTGTACTGTTTCATGGACAACGGTTCTCCAAGGAGGTGTCTTGTCCTAGGTCACGCTCAACCGCCAGATTTCCCTCCTTATTTTGGGTACCCTATTTTTATAATATTTTATAGAGGCTGGATGGGCCCCAGAAGGGTCCTAGTTCATATATGATCCATCTCCCGCTGCAAACAGACTAATTAAAAATCATGGTCTGCAGCGGGATTCGAACCAGGATTTCCGGCATGGCAACTCGTACTCTACCACTGACTGAGCCACTCCGCTACCGTTATTATGTACAAAGAACAAAATAAATCTTCATGAATTAAGATCAAACCTAGCACATCTTACATCAACAGTCCAAACAGACTCTTCAATCACAGATAGTGACCTTACTCGAAGGAGTTCAATAAAATACATCATTTTAGAGCAGTGGTTCCCAAGCAGGAGGGGGGGGGGCACAATGATAAGTCAGGGGGGTGCTAGACCAGTTGAAAAAAAACTTGTTTATCTTAAAATGAAAGTTATAATGTTGTATTTGTGATAGTGAAACATAATTGTTTTTCTCATAGTCTCATACAAAGTTTGCCCAAGACTGAAGGTACAGTGGTTTAATAGGGCTTCTGATTGGATTAGCAGGCAGCCATTCCTGCTACTGGATTCAGTGAAGCGGACCATCCACTATAAAAAATGGATAACGAAACCACATGCAGAACCTCATGGGTGGTTTGGAATCCTGCCTATCTCATAGGTAAGTATTTTCTTTTTCTTTTAATTCCTCCAAGTTCCTTTCTGCTTCGAGTTGTTCTACTCCAGGATTTGCATTTTTCTCAATCCCTCCCTATCTTTGTCGTCCCCTAGAATCTTCCCAATAACCAAACGATACACTTGCCGTTCTTCTCTTACGTATTTATTTTTTATACTCATGAATATGATGAAGAGCAGAGGGCTCAGACTGTCTCCTTTGCCCGTCGACAGGGCCGGCTTTACCTTGTGTGCAGGGTGTGCGGTGCACACGGGTGCCGGGTATCAAGGGCTTGCGAAACCTCCAAAGAGGCGGTCTTATGCGCGGGCGGGATACATTAATTAAGAGAGGAGGGCCCCGGGCGTCCCTTCGTCTCTCTTCGATATTATTATGTATGATATACTTATATGAAAGAAGGCGCCGGCCCCTTGATTATATCCCGCGCTTTAAAGGCTGCCATTCCGACACGGGCAGTCTATGTAAAAGTTACGTACATAACTCAAAATTGTTTCCAAAGACTCGGTTGCCGCTCGTCTCCGAATGGCACCTTTAGGGTGCAGGGTTTCATGGGTCGGCATTTTGAAAAAGTAGATAACGTTTCAACGTGAAATCAACCTTGCCGAGCAGGTTAACATAACGGTAAGTAAAAGTGCTATTTATGTACTAGTATTACCTAGGTATTTATTTAGGTTAGGTCTTATTTTGTTAATTACTTATTTGTATGAATGTAACCTTCGATATGTACTTACAACTGATGAAGTGGCACAAGTGGCTGTTGGGTTCTATTTCTGTATGTACTTTTATGGTTTTTAAACGAGTAACTGACCTTACCTTACCTTTTGTTTTTTAGGGTTCCGTCCCCAATAGTCAGAAAGATATTAAAATTGTAGTTGTGGATGGATATATGAATGCTTTCAAAATAACTACCATCGATCATTTCAGGAAAAGAACTCAGCGCACCTAGTTTGTTTACTAGTTTGTTGTTTACGCACATGATATGCGTGACCAAGGATATGATAATGGCGCGAATATGAAAGGAAAACATATAGGTCTCCAGAAACGAATTTCAGACTTAAATCCGCGCGCATTTACGCACACAACTTAAATTTGATTGTTAATGACGCTGCTAAAAGTTCGTTAGAAATTTTCAATTTTTGTCAATCAAGGCACGAATATAATGAATAAAAATGGGCTTAACCAGTAAAAGAAGGATGCAAACCATCGGAGAGCTAACATAATCGAGAAAAAAAATTAATACTTTTATCTTGATTATTTCTTTAATTAGTCATAAGACTAATTATATAATTTGTTGTCGATCACAGCTGCTTAGTTAATGTTAAAATATTTACATTTTCGTCATTTTGTAGTCATTTGGTCATTTTATATAAGTGTTTATGGATATTTATAATTTATTTTATTGTTCCTATTTCTCTCTTCCCCTCTGACCATAGTATTCTGAGAATCTAAGGAATCGTCCATCAATTGTAGCCTACCGGTCTTAACCACCTATTTCTCGTTTAAAAACACAATAAAGTTTCCGCTTCTTCCTTCGGTGCCCAATAGTTTGTTTTTAATAGGTTTTAAAGATGTCAGAAATTATCTCTCAGACCATGCCTTTTATTTTGTAGAGGAAAAATTATTGATTCATTCTGACCATGAGGCATTAGTCAATATTTCATATACGATGAGGGAGATCAGATTAATAATCATGGACGTAGAGACAGTGGGTTCCTCCCCCCACCCCCCTCAGTGAGGCTAAGGGAAAAATGAAATACCCTGCTCAAAAATTTACAAAGGTCATCACATTAAAAACTACAACTAAAAGAAAAAAATTCATAAACTATCATAAAAGAGTACGTTTCTTGGCATCTTCAATGTAGATTAAAAAAAAACTTCAACTTTCCCCAAAAAATTCTGGTACGCCCATGTTGGTAGCATTGCTCAGCAGCCGTACTACAGAATATAACTATTGAACCGTTCGTTATTTATAATTTATTAATTAGTTGTTTTAATTTTAAATATCTTTATTTTCAAGAGAAAAGATATGCCTCCGGCCGGAATTCGAACCCGGGTCCTCTGTCTTACCGTGACAGGACTCTACCAACTAAGGTACCGGAGTTGATACCAGCCCTGTATGTACCTGAGGTACATGTCATGACAGATAACACTGTGGCCTTCCATAGCTTTTCTTTTAATATAATGTCAACATTGATTTTCCATCACATCTTTCTATTCTAGTATTTATATATTATTTAATCACATTTTATTATTAATGTACTATAGGCATTCATTCTTATTTGACACGGTTTCTTTTCAAAATTATCTGATATTTATTATAAGATAAAAAAACTATAATAAATTTGCACTTTTTATTAGTAAAAAAAACGTTGTATCATTATTTGATTTGATTTTATACCGGTTATTGTAGTAGTAAAGAGCTGAGTGGCTCAGCGGTAGAGCACTGAGTTGCCATGGTAATGGATACCTTCCTTAATTTTCTTCATTACTTTATGTTTTTTTACAAGTATGTTTCGTATTATTATTATTGCTGTTATTTTATATTTTGCTAATGAACAACCACGTACTCTATTGATAAGGTTTTTTTTCCTCATGTAAACGATATTTTATCACCTAACAGATTATCACCTATTGAAACTGTTGTTTCATTTTCATTTTTCTAGGTAATATATAATACAAATTATTTAATCCTGTTTATTTGGAAATAAAGGGAGAGGAGTGGCTCCGTGGTAGAGTACTGAGCTGCCATGCCGGAAATCCTGGTTCAAATCCCGCTGCAGGCCATGATTTTTATTTAGTCTGTTTGCAGCGGGAGGTGGATCATATAGGATCTAGGACCCTCCTGGGGCACACCCAGCCTCTATAAAGTATTACAAAAATAGGGTACCCAAAATAAGGGGGAAAAATCTGGCGGTTGAGCGTGACCTAGGAGAAGTCACCTCCTTGCAGAACCGTTGTCAATGACACAGTACAGTCTCTACCATGTACTGAACCCCAGACCCTTCATGGGTTGTAGTGGTACAGGTTTTTAAAATTTGTTTTTTTATTTGGAAATAATAATGAGATACCTGATAAAAGAAAAAACGTACTTGCCTTATGAGTGAGTTTAAATGAAAAAAATTGACCCCCGTCTCCTCACCAAGATCATAAAACCACTTTCTTCATATAGAACATTAATTATTTTAAAGTATTGTATTTGAAGAATAACAGGTAGGTAAATGATTATTACCTCTATCTCAAAATCTGGTATTTTAAATTTTTTAACGTCAGTATGGCTAATTGGGCGATGCTACAGCGGTAGTCCTAAATTTTGCCTATCCAGATATAATGAGATAGGGATCTTAATCGAGTACCTGACACAGCACAGACCCGGGGTCGCCAATTTACGTCGCCACTTAAGGACGTCGTAACCAAGGTTTTTTATTCCCTTTAAAAGCCAACTGAGGGGCTTCGGAATCCGCGATATTGATTATAGACGGATGTTATACCAACCACTACACTACAGGTGACCCCTTAAAAAATTTTCACCTCGTCATCTCATTCTTCTATGCAATGAATTTATCGTATCACTAATAAAATGATAAAGAAAAACATTTAGGGATGAAATCTGGTAGCTAAGGGTTACTAATTACGCCGAAGAATTCCAAAGTTACATTTTGTTAATGAAATTCTAACATTCAAAATGTGCAGTTTTGGGGGAATGATACATATATATCTATAAACAAAAATTATGTTCCTTGATTATTCCTTCAAAGGATCTTGGTCTATAGATGGTTTTTAAATTACCATGCTTGCTTACAGTATTCACTGGAAAAAATATCTGCTTTAATAAACTTTTTTGTTTGTTTGTAATCGCTTGATTCTCATTGCCACCACTATAGTAATGACAATCAACCATAACCTCATTACTAAAACAAATGATCACGATTTTTTTAAGGGTAAACATCATAAAAAGGTGCTCGATATTGAGATCTTATTCGAAAGTATCGTATTGATTATTCAAAAATTTGTTAATAGAATTTTTTTTATGATTTCAATGTTTTGCCTTCTTGTAAAGGAATGAGGAAAGATGCTTTAGTTGTCAAATATCCGCCTAAATAATTATGGTAAGAAAACTAAAAAAAAACTTAAACTCCCGTGCATCAATCAATTTCCATTACCGTCTTCTAAAATATATGTCATTCATTACCATCGGCTTAACTAATTGAGACTGGAATCAGGACTTTAAAAAAGCGGCTTAAAATCTGACTTGTGTTAGATGTTGTACTTTGCAATCAAAGAAATCCATATTAAAACTTAGGGAAATTATTCCGCAGGCTACAGCTTCGAGTTGAGTCACAACAAGTTTTACTTTTTCATTCGTTCCTATTTTAATGTTTTCCAAAAATACAAGTTATCGTGAGCATTAGTATGTTAAAAAGAATATAATTATGGGAAATGTGCATATTTCGGTAACCCTTTCATCTATAAATGAACGTTTCAACAAACATATATTATCTATACTTCGAAATTTTAGTTGATACTTTTATTTCTTGATGAAATTATTATTGAAATCTACTCATTAACCATAATTACATTATATTTCCTTACTAAAGTTCAAGATAACTTGAAAATACTGAAAATTAAACGAATAAACAGTTAAAACTTGTAACTCAACTCGAAGAGGCAACCAACGGAACAGATACCAAACTTAAAATATTATTGAAGATGGTTTATAAGCTTTAAATTCCATCCCATTTTCAAGAATTGTCCATATCGCAGAATAAAATGGGAATATCTCATAGAAATATTCTAGTTAATACAAATATAAAACATGAATTGAGTTCCGGATAGAAGAACTTAAGGTGTTTCCTCTACGCTACTTAACAATTTTTCTAAGTTTGACTAATTAACTCATAGTTTGACGTGAAAGGAAATAATAATTTAGTTAATTTGATTTTTCCAACATTAACGTTATAATACATAGTGAATGGTATGTTATTATATAATTATGGCACTGATTGTAGATTTAGATTATAGGAACTGGTGGAGGTGGGTGTTACAGTTCAGTCAGTGCCGGGCTGTGCTCTGAGTACAATGGCTGCAGCATCAGGTACGTCCTTTCTGTAAACTTTATTTATCTCTAAGATATTATTTTACCGAAGAATTTTAAATCCGCAAACAATCTACAGCTATAGCTTTAATAATTTATTATTATTCTATTATAATTTGTATCCTATTGCTTTCTAATTTATGATTTGTTTTATTTATTATAAAAGGATTAAATAAACTTGTTGAGTGAAATTCCTTATCAACTGGTATAATGATAACCCACATCTTATAGGAAATCTTATTTTTCTTAATGTTTGAATGGAGATAAAAAATACGTTGCATTTATGATATATGAACTACTTAGTCCTTGGTTTGGTGCTTTAACATATACATACAATTAAATATTTATTGTACAACACAATTTTTATAGTATAATTACTATATCGATTTTAAGCAAGAAATTATTCTGATCATACCATTATCTATAACTTCTTTTTAAATATATTTTTTATTTTTACTGTTTTTAGGAAGTGGGTTATTTATATGTATTAAGGTGTGTATTTCTACTGCAATGGCGAAGGTAATATGGAACATTCATGAGATGATTTATACAATAGAATAGTTTAGAACAGTATTTTTTATAAAATTATACTAGCTGTGTTCGTTCAATGCTGTACTAAATTCAAACCATTTGAAATTATGACTTGATAAACCTGACCAAAAATAGGTAAAGAAAATCCTTAATCTTTTAAATTAAAATAAATGGCTGATATTAAAAGTGTGCTTATTGTAATAAATTAAAATTACAGAATTTAAATTTATATTGGTTTACTTTGAGGTCTGGATAATTGAATACAATCAATTTTGATGCTATGAGGAATGCTTATCACTTTCTTTTTAGATATGAAAAATAGTCGTAGTCGTTTATTTAGTTAATATTTCATGTGACGTTACAAAGCCATTTTTAATGTATTACGGTTCTTTATTTTAATTACCACAAAACTTCTTTATTTGTTAAGGGTTTATTAAATAGCAGTATTAACAGATTGGATCTTTATAAATCATTGGCTCAATTGCTGGGCTCTATATAGATATCTTCCTGGTATCTTCCACCAAATATGTACTACCCCTGTTTTGTCTTTCGTCATAAAAATATTATTAGCAAAATATATTACTGAAGATGGCCAGAATTAAAGTTGCAGGACAAGATGACAGTTGGCCTGCTTTTGCAACGGCCTATTGCATAAGTGGAAGGAGAGTGAGTGGTTCCGCAATGGGCCCGCCTTTCTTATGGCCATTTTCTTATTGATTAACATTATTAACATGCAAAAGTTAAACATATTGTATTAACATGTGAATAGTTAGAAACAGCAAGTCATACTGATTTGCCTCCGTGTCAGAAACTCATGGTTCACATCAACATTGATTGAAAACCCTAGAGCAATCTAGAATGTAAAATTTCCATGCTTTGAGTTGAGAATATTTACTTTTATTTAATAAATTATAATTACATATTTTTTCTTCGTATTGTCCACTTTGGATCATTTTACAACTTTATTTTTCCTTTCTTCTGCTGGAGTTTTCTCTGTCTCCGATATTCCTTCATACGTTTATCGGCACGTTTCTTTCGATGCTCTGTCCAACGCCAAAAACAATGCTCAACTTCTCCAAATCTTTCTATACTTCTTTAGTACACGTAGTCGTGGTCCTTTTTATACAAAAATATTCAAATATTTGCTTAGTCAAACTATGCTGGTTCATTCTATACAGATATCCGAGGAATTTCAGCGTCCTCTTCCGCATAGTATCTGAGATTCCTTCCAATGTCTGGTAGATTTCTATGTTTCTTCGCCTTTTCCATCCATCTTCCGTCTGTATTGGACTTGTGATTTTTCTTAGAGTTCTTCTTTCCAGAACTTCCAGTTTTTTGGGACTCTAGTTCATCGAGAGGCATTCAAAGGGAAGGAGGCATTCCGTTTTTACGACAGTTTTAGAATATATTGTTTAGGTATTCCTGGAGATACACTTCTCGTTGTATATTCTTTCTCAACCTATAAGCCCTTTCCATTTTTAGAATCCGATCTCCAACAGCTACTTTTTCTGGTCCATTCTCGTGTATAGTATCTCCCAGAATCTGAATTTTTTTACCCTTTCGATCTTTCCTTATCTCCGTGCTAAGAAATTTTGCCCCTATAAAAATATTTCCATTAAAATAAAATATTTAAAGTTTAAACTGCAAATTTTGTTCCAGCAAAAAGTGTTAGTCCCGGAGAACGGCATTTGACAGACGTTCGCTTATATTCATTCGAGAATTTTTAACTGTTGGAGTTTTACTCAGTATTAAATAAATCATCATTAACCTGATTATATCCATTTTAGATTTCCCGCCACCTTTTTGTATCCCGCAGCTTTCGTGACTGCAGTCGACAATTAAGATTTGTCAATTGAAGCGGTTTCTTGTTTCCCACCTCTACGACGAATTAAAGTGTCTCATTCCCTGCCAAACGTAGACAATATTTCCTCGCTTCATTCTTATGCCAATCCATTAACTCTCAACACCGGCCCTATAGCTACAGTATCCTTTAATTAAAATCCTCAATCCAGCACCAGGTAACAATATCTCGTCTTTCAGATCTCTATACTCGAACTCACAGAACTGAAACATTCGAGAGTTCCTTTCTCGCCTGTTCCACCAGCTTTTAGAACTCAGTCCCTCCTAATATCCGTCATTCGTCTTCCCTATCGTCATTAAACCCTTAATTTTCCAACATCTCTCTTCCCAAACTGATGCTCTCTTAGTTGGTTTAGTTATTTACTTAAAACAGGGGACAGTGACCTATAATCTATGGCACATTCGATAGTTTCAAGTGATCCACTTTTGTTCCGAAAATAAAATATACTGCATAAAAATAAATTATAAATAATAATCATTGTAAGTTCCATCCAACTTGAAATCCATTCAACTATATTTGTAATTCTTTTTTTAATAAAATATTTTTTACTATTAGAAATTGGATAAGTAAGAATTTTTAAGGTGAAGTGATGAGACAAGGTTTTGAGGGACATAAAAAAAGAGAAAAAATAGAACAGCAGAAAATCTACAGAAGAGTTCTATGAAAGAATGAAAGATCTATGGAAAAGGAAGAAAGAAACAGAAGGAACTAAAAAATTATGTTTGCGTGGTCAATGCCTGTCTGGCGGGTTTGTTTGCAAAAAATAAATAAAAAATATTTCAACACTATAAAAGTAACAACTATATTCTATATTATTAATATATATCTAATTCTGAGTCTAGACTGCTTCAGAATTCATCAGAATTTCTTGACTTCAGAATAAAAACTTAAATATAGTCAATGTCAAATTAAATTTGCTCTCAATATATTTTCCTTGAGGTAAACTATACACCATAAAAAACTTGAGGAGTTATTTTGGGTTGTTTATGTTTTCTGATTCTTCAAATTAAGAAGATAAACACGGTAAAAAGAATAATAATAAAAGAAAATCTATTGAATCTTCAAATTTTAACTAATTAAATTGTCAAAAATATATTGTACTAGTTTTAAGGAACTGAAAAACATATTTTTGGTATTTTTATTTATTTTAGTTTGTGGTTCTTCAAATTTGAGGACTTGATGGAATGCCATTAATGATGACGAATGTTTAGAACATAGCCGTTTTCCATAAATATTATCGATAGGTAGCGAAAGAAATATGTTTTAGTAGTACTTACATGGAATCACTTAACAGAATTGCTCCTTTTTCTTCAGCCAGAGATGATTGATATGGCGTAGATATCATATCTAATGGATTACAATTATTAAGATTCATTTCAGCGTAACGTAGCTTGGTTTAATTTCTTTTATTCTTAATGCTTTCTTTCACAGGTATTCTTCTCTGAGGTTTTATGAAAAAGTAGCAATTTATCCTAATGTTTTGGACAATGGTGCTAATGTTTTTCTAATGCGACAAACGTTTTTTTCAAGGCTGGGAAATGTGAAGGCGTAAGATTCTTTTCTTATCCTTTGTTGTTAGGTATAAAACCTAACCTCATTACCTACTAAGTATTGTTTGTTATGTGTCGACTTGTTACAAATGTAGGTCTTTACAAGTCACAGTTGCTTAGAATAGAACACAGAAGTTCCTTAGAACTTCATTTAAACACAACATATATCTAGATCTATTCCGGTTAAAAGTATTTCCTTATCAGCTCGATGCTTACTGACGGGCTTCTTGCAGTGTTCAGAAAGTCTTCGGGAAGTGCTAAATGGGTATGTAAGAGATAAATTTCCCATTTGAAATTAAAAAACAAAACACAAAAAACTGTACCACTTCAACCCGTGAAGGGTCTTGGATTCAGTACGTGGTGGAGGCTGTATTGTTTCAAGGACAACGGTTGTACAAGGAGGTGATTTGTCCTAGATCATGCTCATCCAGCAGGTTTTGTTTCCAATTAAGGTCTTTCCCACTTGATAGGTGATGGTTGAGCCACAGGAGGGTCTTTAGATCCTATAGGATCCATCCACGGCTGTTAACAGATCATATAAATTGTCTATCACAGCCAGAATTGAACCTGGGAACGTCGGCACGGCAACTCAGTGCTCTATCACAGAGCTAACCTGTTCCTTATTTGAAATTCGTAAAGTTATTTTGAAGCGAATTTGGAAACGATTTTGAAGCAAATTGTCAGAAAAAACGCACACAAATAACGAAAACGGGCTTTATGTAAGTAGAAATATATATTTGTAACCATGATCACCTGATAATAATAGTAATATTATTTTATCTCATGTCGAAGGATCTTTGTTCACTAAACAAGTCCTTGTCAGTCAACCACGTCCACCTTTGGAAAAAAAGAGGGATATGTTTTTAATCAATGATGACATAGTATTGCTGTACCTCAGTTGTAATAATCTGATGTTAGCATCCCATATTAATATTTAAAAATGAATCAGATCAATCTTAACTTTCCCTAAGATAATTCTAAAGGCACGTGAAGGCAACATAGCAGACGATATACGTACTTTGAGAGCTCCCACAATAGTCCCATTAAACATGCTAAACTTTTTTATTGTGCTATTCCTTGTTTCAGCCATAGCAGGCTTAAGAAAACTAGTCTATCAGGTTGCTAATATACAATCTGTAAATTCCGTGGTACTGTGTCAATGTCGACACCGTCGAAAAGAATTTTTATTGTTGACTCCAAGGTTTCAATAATTACTAGGTATTTATTTAAATATTTCATAAAATTAGTAATGTGTTATTTATTCTTCTTCCTATTTTTCTTCAATCCATTTGCCTCAGCGTGAGGCTGCTTCCAGTAAACGGCGCCAGTCGTCTTGATCCCGATTTTGTTACAGTTCCTTCCAACATCTTTATTTTTATTATAATTGATGAAAACATTCTTATTTTTTGGACATGTTTATTGTTCTAGATACAAGCGATAAACTAGAAAAGTATCAACGTTTTTGTAATTTTATTTGCGAATGAAATAAAATGTTGTGGCTGGTGAAATAATAAACCAGAATCTCGGATTCAGCATTCATAAAATACGTAGAAAAAGGAATCAGTTCCGCAGGTTGTCGGTTCTAGCTGAGTTGCAACAAGTTTTAACTGTTTATTTGTTTCATTCTTAATATTTTCCAAAAATACGAGTTATCGTGAGCTTTAGTATGGAAAAGAGAATGTAATTATGGGTAATGGGTATATTTCAATAATCATTTCATCAAGAAATAAACAAACATATGCCGCAATGTCAGTTGAAATTTTTATTATTTGATGAAAAGATTTCCGAAATATACAAATTTCCTATATTTACATTGTTTTCTCCGTACTTAAGCTCAGGATAATTTGTATTGTTGGAAATATTAAAAAAGAAACGATTGAAGTGTTAAAACATGTTGTGACTTAACTCGTAGGGACAACCTGCGGAACTGATAACTAATCTTTGCAATTCAGAGCCAACGCAAGTAGTTTCGTATCAGGTCACTAAAAGGTTTAACTTGTTTCCTATTTAATAATATTCTGGAGAATAAAAATCATTTTATTACTGACACAGATAAAAGAACCGACTTAAACATTTTGTTTACGTTATATCATTATCTATGTTCGGTAAAACATGAGAAATGATCGTTTCAATAAACATATATCATCTGTACTTCGACATGTTTGTTGAAATGTCCAATTCTTAATAATATGATTACCAAAATATACACATTTCCTATAATTACATTATTATACTATGGATAATTTGTATTTTTGGAGAATATTAAATATTAAAACTACGAATGAACAGTTAAAACTTGATGTAACTCAATTCTTTCGTCTTTTCCTCTTATTCCTTTTGTTATTGCTTACCTACTTAAAATTAACAAAATGACACCATGGGAATATCCGCCATTAAAAGAAGAAGCTGTGAAATACTTCCAGAAATTCGGAATAATTCCAAAGATGTAATTAGGTATGTGAAAAACGGATTGATGGAGGTCATCAATAGCATTTTGACAAGGATAGAAATTGATAATTTTCATCAAAAGTGTAGGGATGACATTTTTATAAGTAGAGGAACGCTGCTAAAGGGTTCTGGAATTAGCATTTTATTTTCACATAATAATAACCTTGCATTTAACAATTGCTATTAAATTATTTCTTCTCTTTAATTGTTATGATTCGTACCTTTTATTTATTTTTTACTTTTTTGTCTCTTTATACACACCTTCTGATTTATATTATGTACCCTTTTGGCCATATATATACATACATATATATGTATATATATATATATATATATATATATATATATATATATATATATATATATATATATTTTATTTGTTTCTTTTTCTGTTCATGTTTGTTATTCTAAAGCGACATAGTCCCAGAATAAAGTTACTACTTATTCTTTTTTATATTTCAATTTCCAGTAATATGAGTAAGAAGGGAGGTGTTATCAGCATCAGAATTATCAGTGCTCAGGTTATAAACAATGACAGTCTCTGGGTACCCGCAAAGTCACAAGTACCTCTTAGATGGCCTAGGTAGGTCGATACGTCGGCACTTATAATAAATAAGTTTTTCTTATTTAGTGTTATTTTGACTACACCCCCAGACTATCTATATCCCACATTAGATTTTCCAGTCAACTATTTTCCTCTCAATCATAAAATTATCAAGGTTTTATAATTTTTTTAAATGGGTGAATACATAAAATGTTGCGACTCGCTGAGTGATAAACCAAATTTTCAGGTTCACCAAATCTATAATATAATGAAAAGTTGAGAAATACTCTTTACTGCATTATCTGAAAAACCTATTGTCGACTTGACAAAACTGATGGTTGAGCGTAAAGGGAGGGGCAACCAGCTGGTGATTAGTTGGCGGCCGCTGGGAGCGCTGCTCTCAGTAGAGCTCGGTAGCTCTTGGTATCGACAACGCCACTGATATATCTACTGTGCACTCCCAGTGTAGGTACCTATGTGCATCTAGTAGCTAGTGTAGTGAGTGCTCGTAGGTATGGCCTACCGCCAGTGCTATCCTCAGCAGTCCGGCCAGGAGGTCGACGAAGGCTATGTCTGTCTCTTTTGCAACCAGAGCTTCGAAAAAGGTTAGTGTCTTCGTTCTTCTCGGTTGTTCTGTTCTAGGTGACTGTATAATTTCCTGATGTATTTTGCCTTATCTGAGGAGCACAGGTTGATCTGTACCAGCCGCTGTCACGGTATATTGATCTGATCAGTTAACCGCGGCCCCGCTACGTGGCGCCACCTCCGTTCGCTACACATATTGATGCGAATATATCTGGAATATGATCAGAACTATGTACTGATCTATGCCCCCCTAGAAGAAGAGGGAAATGGAAAGATTAGGTGCCGCTGGTGATAAAGCGTTCTGTTATCACCGGTTAGTCGTAGGAGAGAGGACCCTCCGGTAGTTGTTCCTCCTGTTCCTAGGAGACTCCTGTGCTATCGATCAGCAAGTTCACGGTCTGTCGGCGAGGGGTCAATAATTCTGGAGTAATAAAATATAAATCAAAGCCGAAATAGTAACCATTCCACACATTAGAATATGTTGTATATAATCATTTAAATACCCAAGAGGTTTAAAGAATAAATTATGAATCAAATTATATATATTTAAAAAAAATAAAAATATACATATATATTGTATAATTTTTTTTTGAGGGGGAGGGGCGATTAACCTAAAAAAAAAAAGTTTTAATAGATATTATAGAACTTACACCATTAGGTATATTTTTTCTTTCGACACACACACACATATATACTTGCTGATCCGGCCACGCGTTCCTGTGGCTTTTATAATATTAAAAAAAAATACTATGTCAAAATATGAATTTTAAAGAAACAATGAATATTATGTAAACATGATTTAAATTGACTATTAATTTTTCATTTTATTCATCTTATATCTAACTACAGTATATAATAAACCAACAAAATTCTTAACTGATAGAATATAAACATTAGCTTAATGAATGAGGAATATAATGGTTGATTTTTAATTGACATATCGAAAATACAGCAAAAATTGCAAACCAAATATCACCGTCATTATTTTTTTTATCATCGTCACCGTCATTGTGGTTATTCGGCCACCTAAAGTTTAACCTTCCGTTTTTTCTTTTAAAATCGGATTAGGAGATACAGGCCAAAAACTGAAATAACTCCGAAAATTTCGCGGTTTTTCAGCCACCAAAAGTTTTACCATCCGTTTTTTCGGATGCAAATTTGGATTTACACTACTCAGACATGCCCTTACAACATATCAAAAATGGAGCTGGTTAGAACAAAATGTAATTTTGCAAAAGAAATATCCCGATCGTTAATCGAAATAAAATATAGCCTATATTTTAAATTGGGCAATGTTACATATCTTTGTGAAATTTTATTAAAATCGGTCTAGTAGTTTCTGAGATTAACCCGGACAAACATCGTGACAGGAGATTTATATATATATACACACACACATAAACATACATATATATAATCTTTGCGACTTAAATACAGCCTCTCATATCTCATTGCTCATTGGCCCTGAGCAATGACCAATGGACCGTGTGTCCTCCAATTAGCTATATTCATTAATGTCTTCAAGGGCGCAACTCGATGCTGAGTCATTGATGCCCGGAGTAGCGACATTTCTCGCTGACAGTAGCCTGCAAAGAAACTCTTCTATTACACTTGTCAGCGAAACAGTAAACATTACATTAGCAGAATCTGAACTATTCTGCAGCAGTTCAACGATACAAATCATTTGCTATAATTTACCTATCTGCTATTCTATAAATATTAGATCTATTGTGTATTATACAATATCACTGCTGTGTGAATTTGTTAATAACACCGTCTTATATTTTTTGATTGATTGATTTTTAGGTTTGTTTTTTGTTGTTTTGAATATTATAATCTGTGACACTTAATGCTCATACAATTCATGTAGAGGAGTTGGGCGAGAAGCCTGAGGGTATTTAATTTTATTATTTTCTGAAGTTGAAACCTAAAATGTTTAGTGGTTGCAGTACATATATTATGGCTGGACGGCTGGGCACAATGGGTTCTAGGGGCAGTATCCATAGTACCCAATTAAAAATGTATTAACATGACCGCGTTTATATAAAAACAAATTCTAAATTTTTCATTTTCAAAATTTTCTAAGGTTATATATTTTATTATTTATATTTGGATTTTATTTATTGAAATGAAATCTTGGAGAATGGGGGAGTTCATATTGAAATATTTCCTTATTCGTCTAGTTTTTATTGCACAGTGCCATTTCCTTTGTTTCCGTTAAAACAATTTATGAAAAATGTCAATCGTACTTCTTATAAATGGCTTCTTTTAAAGGGTCCCAATGTGTCAAATATAATGACTGTGGGAATTTAATTACAATGAGAAGTATGTAAGAGGGTAAAAAGGCGTTATGATCAATTTAATTGGGAAGTTAAGAGATTTAGTACTTAGCAGTTAGCATAGAGTCCTCTGGGAGAATCATGAGCCCCACTCCACACAGATATCCAATCGAACTCGTACGAATATAATGATCAATATCAAAATGTTCGCCTTATATTTAAATTACTGTACATGCAGATTTCAGTAATGAATTATAGATTATAAATATGACTGTCATGGAGGAGAAAATGAACCGGGTAGAGGTACAAATAAATTCTTCAATTATTTAACAACTATTTACTCAAAATCAGCGTTTCTATCCATATTGCTAGTCTTCATCAGTCTCAGTGGCTAAAAGTATGGGAGTGGGAGGAATTGATTAAAATTAATGAAACAATCGATTATTTCTTCCCATTCCCATATTTGTGACCACTAAGCCCTGATGAAGACCTGCATAAAGGATCGAAACTTTGGTTCCTAATGAATGGTTGTTCGCCATTTAAGAATTTATTTTTGATCACTACTAGCACCAATTTTCCCCTCAACGATATTGTATGGCCGTTTAATAATTTTTGAAGACAAACATGAACATTTACAGTTTTCAAAAATTGCCTGGGTTTCATATTTTTTTATTTTAACGTTAGACCAATAAAAATCATGAGCTTCAAAAGACTGTCTCAACAATAATTCTCGAATTATTATAGATAGTCTATTTTAATATTAATATTAAATAATGAAGAAGATAAAAACATAAGTCTTTGTGAGGACCGAAGAGACTAAGCGATAATCGGAAGTTTGTATAATGTTTCTCGATCGATTAGGGAAGACTAGTTTGGCTCCTGGCTGCGTTTTTTTTTTATACTGCTGCTCATTGTTTGGTGTGACTTATAAATTTGACTATTTATGATTGATCATGATGAATGATGTAACCTTTATATTTATTGTTATAAATTATTGCATAAGGATAGCCTCTGAGGATATCTGAATTTTATATTAGGATAATTATCAATACTTGCAATAGGCTTAACACAACAGAAACTTAAAAGCAATTAGGGCTTCGAAATACTGAAGAAGGTTCTGTTCATTTAAAGTGTATTATCGTTCAATTTTATTTTGGTCGGAAAAAAAAAATTGTGAACTTCTTATCACAGAGCCATCAACCCTTCTCCAAGAGAGTAGTTACAAAGAAATACCAACCGTATCTTACGGTTCAACCTTTTGGCATGAAAAAGATTTGATAATTTTTTTTTAACGTTGTTATAACACATATAATCTACATTTTTCTTCCAAAAAATTGAAATACTACGAAAAATAACAGGTTTTCCATTTCCATTATTTATTTTTATTTTTTAATCCAATCGCAATTGTGTTGACCATTGATCTTGTAGTTTCATTAACGCTACTTAATCAAAGTACGGTGCTTTACTATACGAGGCGTTTGGGATTAAAAGCAGATAACTCCGAAATTGACTTTATACGCTTTTCGCTAGTTTAGTCAAGCAACTTTAAAGCCCCAAAACTTTAGGTTCTGGACTGGACTAAAACCACGCTTTTATTTGCCAGAAGAACGTTTTAAAAATAGTGCAACCCAAAATTGGACAACAAATTATTGTGTTAAGATCTCTTGGAGTGATGTGCTGTCTATTCATGACTATAGCTTTCGTTTGTCTGCATTTATTTAATCTTGACTTCTTGTGTATTGCTACTGTCTTAATGGGCGAAACATTAATTGTCAACTTATTTATTGGTTAGTGAGAGGATTAAAACATTGTTATGGAAATCTTAATGTATCATCTAATTATATAATTACAAAAACTATTCAGATATATAATGTTGTCTCTCCATTAAGCGATTTCCAAAGACCCAGCAGACAAAGTTGTGGTACCTTGATCACCTGCGCGGCCTCCAGTCAGTTCTGTCCTTGGCCTCGATCTTTTCCCAACTGGTTCACGCATTTAACTCTTTAGATAATATTTCTTATCTATATATATATATATATATATATATATATATATATATATATATATATATATATATATGTACATATATATATATATTTATGTATGTATGTATACGGATATGTATATATTGTGGATAGTTGGGAATACTATACATGTGGCAGTAAAGCAAAAATTCATTTTTCAGGCATCTCGTTGGACGGTTTTCTGAAGAAATGACACATTTGTTCTATGATCTTACTTGAAAAATATTCCCAAATCTGTAGGTGTTCATCTCATATTAGGAAGATTGGCTTCAGGATTTTAATTTTTTCATAGAGATGTTTCGGTCAATACTGGTTGTGGGAGTTTTCCTGATTTATAACAATAAAATTACAGTATGACAATAGAGACAGTAATTAGTATATATGTGTATATATTTATACACGTACATTATCTTCAAGGATCTAGACCCTAAAGTGCCTTTTAGATTTTGATGAAACATTTTTTTTTGGATCTATTCACTTAAAACCACATCTAAACCTTTTCATACGGGAATTTCATTCGAGCAATATGTTTTATATTATATCTCTGGTTTTGATGTAGACAGAAAAAAAATGATATTAGTACAGAAATGAGGAAAATATAAATTTGAAAAAATAGCTAGAAAAAAACCAGAACAAAAAATACCCATACAAATATTTAAGTACGAAGCTTAATATGAACATTAACAACAATAAAACCTTAATAAAAATAAAAAATAAATATTTTTCGTGGAATGTTGGTTTTTCCAAAAAAAAAAAAATAAAAAAATACGGATTTCCCACCTCAAATTACAGTTTAATCCTATTTACATGAAAAGAAAAACATTTTCATTAAAAACTCTTGTAATTTCTATTAAAGCGGGAGGTCTGTTAAAATAAATAACCACTCCCTAAGCTTGAGCACATATTTGAAAAAAAAATAAACGAATAAAGAAAATTGCGATGTCCCGGATTGTAGTAACACATATCTTTCATAATCTTAACCTTTCTAGTTTTCCATTTGTACTTGGACTTTTGTACATTATTACGAAATAAATCTTTTTGTCTTTTAAGTTCTAGTTCCTTATCTCGTTCATGTTTATAACTGACATAATGCATTCTAAATAAAAAATACAATTTTCGTCTCATCATTCGAACGCTTTGTTGTTAATTTATGCAGTTTGATTAATCAGTGACAGCCTTGATTGTGTGCTTGATGACGTAGTCGCCTATCACTGGAGCCACCATCTTTCTTCGATCAAAATGCAGATGTATGCTAATTGTTGGCGCACTGCAGGAAAGTCGATATTTGGAAAGTCGATAGTGGAACTCGTCCAAAACGAGTATCGGCCATTTTAAATATGTAATTAACGGACTTCCGCCATCGATGAACATAAAAGAAATTCGCCTTTCGTTTAACCTGTTTCGGCCAGCTCATATTGAGTTGTCACATTTTATGTATCGGAAATTCATGTGTTTTATAATCAGGTTTTCATATAATAACCTAGTAGTTAATGATTACAAGTCCCTTAAAGATATAAACATTTATAAGCTATAAAAATGCCATTAGAGTCAGACTCTTATAAATTTCACTAATCATCTTTTAAAGTATGTGAAATATCAAAAACCAAAACCTCATTTTCTCAATACGACTCTTTTAAATCCATATCGTAGACTTATCCAACTTAGTAGACTTTACCTGAGACAGGGATAATGTTCGACATCTTTTAAACAATTAAGTTCTTAAATTAATACCTGTCATCAATAGTGGAATAAATCAGGGGTTTGGAGAACAATGCTGTTAGGTTTAGGCGCCTAATCGTAAATCATGGGCTGTTCCATGTCTGATTAATTTTTATGGCGATACTTTATTAATAAATATTTTAAGGTAATCAGACTTTAAAATGAATGAAATTTCAGGCATTGAGAATTCAGAATGTTATCCTCAAACGCTATCAAGTAGAATTTGCTTATTATTTTTCATTTCAATACATTTGATTTCCGGACATATCTAATAAATTATAACTGTTTTTAATTTGATTTTTTTTTTTGTTAATGGAAAAAAAGTCGCAAAGTTTATGTACTCTGGTATGTTCGGTAAAACGTGAGGTTATTTCCTGATGAAATGATTACCGAAATATACACCTTTCCTACAATAATTCTCTTTTTTCCATGTTAAAACTCAATAATTGTGCTTATTTTCGAGAATATTAAAAAGGAGACGAATACACAGTTAAAACTTATGACTTGACTCGAAGCGACAATTTGCGGAACTTTACTTCATTCGTCGTTTAACCAATTAATTTAACAATGTAAGATTCTTGAATAAAAATTACACCGTATGTAATTCTAGGAATAATTATTTATTCTAAAAATTATCGTCTGCTCTTCCTAAACGGATTTTCTTATTAATTCATCATTGATTTAAGCAATAATCTTAAAATTATTGATCATTACTCATCAATCACTATGGTTGCTAGTTCTGTAGCCTACGTGGCGAATGGAAAGAAAGTGGTCTTCGTTCTGACAGCTATAAATCTTTTGAATTTTGGTTCTACCACTTTCAAATTGCAAGGAAACGATAAAGCTGTTAGGTTTCTCTTTCTATATTGCTGGTAACACCAAGGTCTTCGCCGATTAATTTATTAATCGTTATTAATTAATTTATAAGTCCTAATAAACAATGACTGAAATATAATTATAATAATAAGCCCTTATGTATTGAAATGACCTTCTTATGTTATAAGCTTTAGTTCAGTAATATAAATGTTTTAAAAGTTTGAAACACAATAATAATTCTCCAAAATAACAAAATTATTTCAATATATTTGGGAAATAACAGGCTCGAAGAATGTTGTAAGTTCTTCCTTTTACAGGTTAAGGCCTAAGAGGCGGGGTTGTGAAGGCCACACACTCATTTTGCCTGTGTTAACTAACTTAAACTAAAGATTATATTCCGATTAGTTTTAAATCACGATTATTTATTGCTATTTATTTATTATTACATTGATGGTATCACAATTATCGAATAAAATGTTTATATTTGACCGGCTATTCTTGAAAGGTAACTTTTATAGCTATCGAGATATACGTATTTGAAGCCTGTGTTTGAATCAGTTTTCAACACTAATAAACATTGAGATTTCGTTTTTCAAAATAATAATTATTATTTTTAAAAGTCATTCACTATTTTTTTGTATTTTCTGGTTTTGAAATTTTCACGCATCGCGGTCCCTCCAATATCTCCTGTCCATACAGTCCTCTGTCAGACCTCTACCTGCCATAAACTCTTTTATTTTTTATTATTGTTTATAATTATTAAATAAAATAAATTTAAATTCATTTTATTCAATAATTATAAATCCTAATAAAAAAAAGTTGCTCTTATTACACTCATGAAGATTCAGGGTTGAGTACTTTAATAACGTTCTGTTTCGATAACAATGATTGTGCAAGGAGGTGGTTTGGTAAGATCCTGGTTTGGTTGAACCGTGAGTGTCTCAACGTCTAATAAATAAATAAATACAAAGTGAAAAATCCATTTTCCACAGTCGTTCTCGAACCAGCATATTGTCAGCGCAGTGCTTAACATTTCAAGACTTTTTGCATTCAAATAATGATAATTATGAATTATAGATGCACAAACGAATTTTATATTCGTTTTTCCATCCTTTCCCATTTCCATACACACAGGTCGTGACTCCAACAAGTTTATTAAAAACAAAACAGTCATTTTACGACAGTAAACAGAAATATAAAATATTGATTAACTATTGAGTAAATCAGAAAGAGAAGGAATTGATTCTGCCTGACACTATACTGTCATTTGCTACGCATTGGCTGGTTTTACTACTGTTAATTTATCGTACAAATGCCAATTTCTTTTCCAAGCTCTGTATAAGTTGTTTATATTAAATTATATACTCTTTATTATCCGAATAAATATGACATGATGTCAAATCCAGCCCAAACGATTCCAATAAGTTGGGAAGCTGGCTGCCCTTCATAGATGTTACCGATATAGTATATACAAAAACTTTACAGGCGGAATTTAACATTATTTATTTTTTATAATATAAATGAGTTACTATATTGGTGAATGTGAATCATATATTGTTTATACTATCCAGCCGAATTGTCCCAAACTTACGCAACATTCATTATTAACATACTATAGATCATTGAATTTGCGAGCTTGAGTTCAAATCCGGCTGTGGCAGATAATTTATTTAATATTTAACAGCCCGGGATGTACCCAGTGGGATCTGGAGACCCTCCTGGAGGCTCACCCAGCTTCTATAAGTGGGTCACTCAGTAGGGGAAGAAACCTGGTGGTTAAGCGTTATCTCGGACAAATCACATTCCTAGATAACCGTTGTCCTAGAAACAGTATTGTCTCTACCAAATACTGAAGCCAAGACCATTCATGGATTGTAGTAGTGCAGGCAGGCCCAGGCTGTGTTTTTGGCTTGTTCACTTGTTCTTCAAGCTGGTAGCAATATACGACATTAATCAAACTATCATAATAGTATATATAACTATCGCATAAACGTAAAAAAAAATTAGTATCTTAAAGTAAAAATTGCCAAATTGTCGTGTAATAGTATAGCATCATACAATTCTAATTATTCTTATTAGTTCTGTGATCTGTAATTTGGCTCATGCTTGTCTACGATAGTAACTGATGAGTTTGTTATTTACATTGATTTACAATTACAAATTTCAAAATATCAAGTACGATTTCAATTTCTTCAACAATTGACGATGACGTACTGGAGAAATACATTGAGTGGTGATGGGTGGTATTGTTTCGAAATAGATAGGTATTTGAGTTTTGATCTCCCTCCGGAAATAAACTTGAAACATTCTGCACTGAATAATGTTCTGATAAAACCTGCGACCATGCTCTTTTCTTTGATCGTCCGTGACTGAATTTTCGCAAACATCTCTTGGACCCTAAGGTTAGCAGAAGATCGCCAGGTTATGGTTACCAAATCCTGGGTCACGATTCAGAATTAGGGTCATCAAAGAATGCTTCTTTCGAAGTAAAAGGCGAAAATATGAGTTAAAGTAATATTCGGTTTGTGTGCTTATGCATTTTTATGCTTCGTGAAGTACTAAACAAACGCTCTAAGCTCCCAATTAATTACAAAAGACTCATATACATTAATCATTTGACCCATCTGGACTTACGGAGTAGAGCTTTGGGGCTTCAATAAGTCATCGAATTCCTCTCGTATTCAATTCTTACAATCCAAAATCCTTAATGCTCCTTACTTTGTTATGAATAAAGTCATCCATAATGACCTCAATGCTCCATTTGTTTTTATTTGTCCCGATTCCGATATTAATCTTTTCATGACAAACTTTATCCCCACTCAAACCTACTAGTTTTAAACCTAGCTAATTCTTCAATTCCTGATGACCCTACGAGGCGTCTGAAAAGAAGATAGCTCGATTACCTCCTAAGTTGTATTTGTCATTATATATCTTTCATAATCGCATGATTCATAATGCTATTTACTTGTATTAAAACAATACCGTTTCTAATAAAATTTCTTTCGCTAACCTACCGATATTAGGTAATAAAAGTTTTTAAAATGTGCAGTTAAAGTACTTCAAAAGAGATAAAATGCGAATTTGGACTTTTCTCATTAAATTCTTTTTACTGATTCATTAGCCCTGAGTTACGAAGATAGAAACTTCTTTTGAAGATGTTTATTTAAGAACTGTACCGGTTATGTAATTATTGTAAATAAATTGACAAAATAATGATCTAAACATGGGTCATTATTATGGGTACAAATGGGGTTAGATAAACTTCATTAAATTAGTATATACTTTAACAGGATATCATAGAGACCATATCTTGAAGATGTGATAGAATTCTGAACTATGTTATGACGACTATGTTTTTTTAATATAATAAAATATAACAATAATCTTCCAACTATACAAATAATATACATTGCAAAGATATCCGTTATTCTATATTATGTAACATGTTATAATAATGTATGTCAGCAAGATTGATGTATCATGATCGAAATTCCGATCTTGCTATCGTATTCTGATTAGTTAACGAACACATTATGACAATACATCTCTGTTATTTAATAAATCTTTAGCAAAATATGCAATCGAATAATGCAAATATCCTGTTCATTATTTAACTATATATGTTCACTTAACTGTGAAGCGGAGTGTAAGTGGCTCTGCGGTAAGTGCCGAGATGCCGTGGCGAAGTTCCCGGATTCAAATCCGGCTGTGCGAGATATTATTTAATCTGTTATCTGCAGGAGATGGATCCTTTGGTATCATGGACACTCCTGAGACTCAGACAGCCTCTGTAAAGTGGATACCCAAAATAGGGGGAGGCCCTGGTGGTTTGCCGTGATTCAGGCTCGATCATCTGCCTGCACAACCGTTGTACAACAATCAGTGTGGTCTCTAAACTGTACTGAACCCAAGACCCTTCATGTGTTTCATGGTACAGGAAGAAGAAGAAGTAGACTTTAGATATCCTCCTGAATGCAATATTTTTATTGATCGATTCCACAAACGTATATTTTTAAATAAAAGTTGCTTTGATTTAACTTCTTTTTTAGATTTTTAAAAAAAAATAACAATACTTGGAGATTTTTTTTGTCGTCTATTTGGAAATACATAAAACAATAAAATGATTTTTATAAGAAACAATCTCAGACATAGACTATACGTAAAGGTAAAGAATAATTCCAAATGAAGGGTGGAAGTTGATTGGTTATTGGGTGATAACAGAATATACATTTAAAGAGGATGACACTATGTATGCAGTATATTATATATATATAATAGCAATATACAGTCGGTTTGGTCTTTATTTTACAATTAAGCATACATTTTCTCACTTCTTAGATCAATAAAACCGGATACAATATAAAATAGTAGATTTAATTCTCTGTAGAGGTACTTAAAATATCCTAAAGGTAAAAAAGGTGATAAGAATTGCCTACTATTTCGGCTGCGTTACTTTCTTAACCTGCTCTCATATATTTGGAGAATAAAATAAACATAGAATCGGAGACTATAATAAAATAACTTCTTAACATGGCATATCTTACCTGTGCCATTTTTATTAAAAAACATTTTAAAAAAACTGGAGGGCTACCCCTGGCCGGCTTCCTTTTTTATATTGTAAACATTTTCTAATCACTCAAGATTAGAATGCTTGCATTGAAACTTATTCAAAACACTATTCTGACCTCGGGCATCTTATCTCTACTGAATGGCAAACAGAAGAAATAAGCAGGCGATGTACTCAAGGATGGCGCGCACTTTCAAGTTTAAGGATATATATAGATCCTCTGTACTTCCGGTCATGACCTAAGGTTGCGAAACATGGATAATAGACTAGAAGAGTAGCCACAAGTTGAGAGTAACAGTCAGAGGTATGGAGCGATACCTCCTCGGAATATCAAGACTAGATCGAAAACCAATTAATTGGATTAGATCAATGACCTCCCAGATATTATGGAAAAAGTCCATTTAAGAAAGTGGACCTGGACCGTACATGTCATCAGAAGGAATGCTGAAACATGGACCAGGCAGCTTATGGATTGGTATCCAAGAGAGCACGCAAGGAAGAGATGACGCCCACCGACAGACTGGGACAAGGAGATGAAGAAGAGCTGCGGAGGGGCAGCCTGGAAGAGAGTAGCATTGGAAAAGAAAGAGTGGAAACGGATGGGGCGAGAACATTATTTAATGTGGTGGCAAGAGTGATAGGAAGAAACAATCGAACTTTAAACCTCAACTAAAGGTTGATTTTGTTTATATGTGAATAGGTATAGGAAAAAATAGAATGTTTTGTATAAGTTTGTTATAGTTTATGATTAAATAAGGTTATTATTATTATTATTCTGAGTTCGGCGAAGTTCTAAGCTCAATTGATTCATTAAAATAAGAAATCGATACTTTTACTGTGCTGGTATTTCTAAAGTAATATAACTCAAAAATAGTTTTTTTTTGGCTGGTGAGTTATGACCATGAAAGAAATGTGTAAATATCTCTTTATCACTCGCCAAAACTGTACCCACCAGAGTGACACAAGTGCCTTCAGTGCTCTCGGCCGGAAGGCACTTGTGTCACTCTTAGTTTCCTGATGCTATTCCAAGCTCACTTATGGTTTTTCCAATAATGTAGATTTTTGACTTGGGTCACTGTAGAAATATCAGTCCAATGGTTAAAGATTGGATACGTGAATTATTCACTATCTTTATTATTACATTAAGAAATGGCAATATAGTAGATATTGCAAGGGACCGTTCACGAACGAGCATCAAAGCTTATTATTACGTCTTGTTACAGAATGTTCTAATTTGAATTTTCATGACTGACAGCTTTTCATGTTTATCAGTAAATCTGCTAACGGAGGCTACATAATGGCCACTTTCGCATCCTTTTCCACGTGTGGGAAATCAGATAAGGCATTCCTCTATTCAAACAGATATTTTGCAAATTAGGATTAAATACCATCGTTGGACGTGTGTCCGTCGGTATAAAATATTATGTGAAGCGTTGATGTTATGAAATAGATAATAAGTAAAATGCTTTGTCTTGAATGACTGACTGACGGATCAACATACAGCCTAAACCGCTGATCGTAGAGACCTGAAACTTGGAGGGTGTGTTTGTATGGGACAATGTGATTCCTTGGTCCAATCTACTTCAAATTTTGCATAAACATTTTTTAACAGAATTTATGGAAGTCGTATTTCGTATTTTATTGAAATTCATCCTCTAACGGGGTTAAAAAGGAGTAAAAAGATATTCACGTGTTTCTTACTCGCAAAATCTACACATTTTTGCTGAACGAAACACATTATGTAGCATTTTGTTTACAGGAGTATATTGCAGTAGGACCGCCAAAACTAAAACTAAAAAAAAAAAAACCTGTACCACTACAACCCGTGAACGGGTCAGGGCTTCAGTACATGGTAGAGACTGAACTGTTTCATGGACCACGGTTCTGGAAGGAGGTGACTTGTCATAGGTCACGCTCAACCGCCAGATTTTCCTCCCTTATTTTGGGTATCCTATTTTTATAATACTTTATTATAGAGGCTGGATGAGCCCCAGGAGGGTCCTAGATCCTGTATGATCCATCTCCCACTACAAACAGACTAAATAAAAGTCATGGCCTGCAGCGGGATTTGAACCAGGATTTCCGGCATGGCAACTCAGAGCTCTACCACTGAGTCACTTCGCTCCTTGTTAAATCTAAAAACACATCGATATAATACCTACATATGTACATTATTCTAATCCTTTCAGTTTTAAATATTTCGCTGCTGCCGTACGACAAGTACGTGAAACCGTTATACTAAGTAATCCTTTTAAATAAATTCAATTACATTACATACTAAACCTTTACTGACACGAACAACAGTAAACGAAAGTAACTTCTGTCCGTCCCGTTTATTAATCAGTGTCAATGTATGTTTCATGGCTATGCTGATCCGTTTGCGATCAAATTTAATATGGATTAACTCATGCCTGGGGAAGGACATAGGCTACTTTTTATCAAACACCACAAGGCGAAGTTTATATAAAACTGTTACCTGATTGAGTAACACACCCAGCGGTCAACGCTCAGCAGAAACCACTGAACTTAGCATCTTGAAATTTGCAGATAGGTTCTTTGTATAGCTTAAATGAGCACTAAGAAATGAATTTGGATAATTCCACCCCAAGGGTGCCCTCCTTATTATAATAGGGTTTCAAAGATTGTATGGAATCCGTCAGTTTTGAAGTTACGCATCTGAAATTTTGGACGTACGAGTAACTTATAGGTAAAAAAAAAATATTTATTTAAAATGATCTGTTACGAAACTTAAGTGAGAGTCCATATTCCACGCGAGGGAAATCGGTGGGTACTATGGACAGATATATGCGTTGTCCAATTTTTTCAGTTTTTCATGTAATAATTACATGAAATCGTGATTAAAATGTTGGGGATAATTTTATGAGGAGCAGTTTTATGTAGCCTTAGCTTCGGTATTAATGAATAAATCTCATGAAACAATAAGGTTTATAGAAAACAATTGAAAGTAAGTCAAAATATTAAAGCATTGAAATTAATTAAAATATCCTGATATTTTTAATCAATTTATTATTATTGATTGGGACTATGAATTTATTTTTCGTAATATCCCGAGACCCTCAATAGCTACGAATACACTCCAGATCTTTTTTCTTATTTATATATTGTAACAAAATACATTTTACTCATGTTAATAGATTATTGATGCTTGAAGATAACGTTATGTTATTATACAATCAGGTTCAAAAGAAATACTATTAAAATTTCATTAGTCGCACTTTAAGGTTTAAAAATAAATCTTATACAGGTGTCCGAATGCGCAAAATTTGAGATGATTTAAGAGTGTTACAATTTTTTTCGTTTTCTCAGACTGCAAGCACATATAAAACTCTTTTACAGATTTACAAACTGAATTTTTTCTCTCTTGATTTTCCCGCCTATACCTCCTTCAAATGAACAATGCCATAACTCAAAAAAACTTTTTTTTCGAAATAATCAGTGATAATCAGATTTTATATTTTTGGCAAAAAATTTACATTGGATGGCCTCTTATATTATTAAAATTACATCTTTCAATATAATTTACATAAATGTTAAAATATTTTAAGAAAAGATTTCCATTTAATGGTTTTAGACAACTATATGTAAGTATATAAGAAAATTAAATTTACTGTTTCATATAATTATTAATGTGTATTAAATTAAGAATATTGAAATCAGAAAATCTTCAAGAACAAACAAAAAGTAGTAGTAAAATAATTATGTGAATAACTTTTCAATTGTAAATTGTTATTTTAAAACATTAATATTAATTAATAGGCATTGAATTAATTATATTTTGTTTCTTATGATTTAAATTTAAATAATGACTGTTGAAATAATCCGTTAATAATGTTTCGTTTATTTGATAATTAACATTCAAATAATTATAAGTTTATTTTCCGAGTTTTAATTTTTTCTTTTTAGCTTTTATTTACTTGTATTTTATATTTATGGCTCTATCCTTTTAGGAGAGCAGTGGTGTACGGATTTGATCGATTTCGTTAGATTAACGGAATTACTAATGATGAATTTACTATAGAAATTTTCCGAATAGGATTATAGTAATAACTGTACGGAAGAAACCTTCAGAAGAAATCGTAAATTAAAATTTTAATGCATGGTCATTAATCCTGCAATAAATTCGAAAATATCGAAAACTTAAGAAAAGAAGCCTGCACTAAAAAAAAAAACTAAAGACAAACCGTGGTAGTAATTTGAAATGCGTAAGCATTGAGAATGGTTGCTTTTCTATCTCCTAAATTATCAGACTATCCAATATAGATATGTTTTAATTGGCTTACAGACAAATCAGTAAAATGAACAATATACCAATATGAACACAAGTTGATACGTTTGGGAAGGTCAAGTTCTTTAGTTCATGTTTTCACCGACAATCAAAATTTATTATAAAAAGCTCACAAAATTAATAGGAAAAACTATACATTGCGGAAGGTAAAAACGTTTTTGTTTGTTCAAGTAAGTAAAAAAAAAAGATTAAATGCTTTGAGTTTGGTAAAGAGTTGTTCATTTTTTCGAATAGCTTTATTTGTAGGTTGAAGCCAATTTATTTGTGAGCAAGTACTCCATATTAGTTTGTGTGTGGTAAAAAAAAAATCGCTATTCAGGAATAACAAATAATCGTAGCGATGCATCCTTCTAAGTGACTATTACTATTTTTTAAAGATTGTAAATGGTTAATAAAACCAAAATAAAACTAATGAACTAATGATGCACATATTTATAACATTTTCCCCCAGCGAATGAATTAATTGGGAAAAAATAAAAATTAAATTAATTTTCGCAATTCTCGGAGGTGGCCAAGCATTTCGCTCCACTTACACGATACTATCTTCAGCGAGCATTACTTTCTTATTTACGACGACAGACGAGAAAAAAGCGATTATGCGCAAATTATGAACGAAAAATTCACTGAATAAAATATCTTAAAAATTAAGAGTAACGAGAGATCTCCTTGCTCTGATTCGTAGATTTCTTTCTTAGTAATTACCTATATTACAATAGATAAGGAATACAATTATTCGTCTAAAATATAAAAATAAGGAGTTATCGATGTAATAAGCAACCTTATACATTTTTTCCTATATATAAAATAAATTAATCAGAGCTGTAATAATTTTTTAATTAAACTTCTGTCTGATCGAGATATTTAAATTTATTATGTATAATTCCACAGTTGCTTACTATATTAGCTATAGTATATACTTTATTAATTAAGAGGATATGGATACAATGGATTTACTGCTAAAGTAAAAAAAAAAAAATCTGTACCACTACAACCCATGAAGGGTCTGGGGTTCAGTACATGGTAGAGACTGTACTGTTTCATGGACAACGGTTCTGCAAGGAGGTGACTTGTCCTAGGTCACGCTCGACCGCCAGATTTTTCCCCCTTATTTTAGGTACCCTATTTTTACAATATTTTATAGAGGCTGGGTGGGCCCCAGGAGGGTCCTAGATCCTATATGATCCATCTCCCACTGCAAACAGACTAAATAAAAATCATGGCCTGCAGCGGGAATTGAACCAGGATTTCCGGTATGGTAACTCAGTACTCTACCACTGAGCCACTCCTCTCCCTTACTGCTAAAGTATACTGAGCGCAAACATGAACAAGATATCTGTTGTTTGTTCCCATTATTCATTAGTGATAGTGATAGGGTGCAATTTTCAACTTATACCCCAGTCTCAATCAAATGGATGCAACCACCCGAAAATCTATAAATCGTGACAGATAGAAAGATACCTTCAACTTCATAAGTGAGAATTTCGAATTAAAAAAAAAAAAAAAGAATAAGTAAAAAAATGCTCGTAAATGAGATAAAAAACATTCAAAACAACTTACACACTCACATCATCGTATTTTATTCTACCACATTTAGAATTTTTGTTATCTACACGAACATGGAAAAGAATATCGGTCATCCCCATTTTTCTATAGCAGTGCTTGCATATAAAAATATCAGACAATAATTGTCATGATTTTTATATTTTAATATAAATAAAATAAAATGTATGTAACCCCTCGAAAATACGTAATAAAAATAGTAAATAGTTAATAAAATTGCCTTCTAATTGTTAAGATATGTTCACGTGGGCATTTCGAATTGGAAGCTATAAGGATGGGTAATTTATTAGCATAGAAAGCAAATTAAATAAATAAAAGACGAATAAAAAAATTAAATAAACAAAATTTCAAGGGAGCCAAAACACTCATATATTCGTATTTTCCATTTTCTATTTTCTTCGACTATAATTCGATTTAAAAAAATTAAACATAGATAACAATTTCACATTACAAAACAATATCAATTAAAAAAACAAATTCAATGATACTTTTGTTTTCTCTTTATATTTATATGCACACCTGTCAAATACAATAAATTGACCATCAGCAGATTTTCTGTCGGTAAAATTACAATGAAATGACTGGAGAGGCATGAAGAAGAACAGTACGCAGCGGCACCTCTCCTGTAGCTTGATCTAATTTTCTATAATAACAGATCCCTCATCCACGTTCATTTAGTCTCCTCCTTGTTTCCTCAGGCATGTGAGTCGTGGTCATTTGTTCTATCAATAGGTTTGGTGGTCCGTGTAATTGTTCTTAGAAACGTTTTAGAATGTTCTTATGTGTTTATCGACCGTTGCTATACTAAATTCAGTATGCAACGTTTAGCTATCAACATACAACGGTGCTTTTGTGATAACTCTAAGTTGAAAAGTTCGTAGTCGTTTTCTGTGAGTCTGCTTAACGTTGCCATTAATTCGTAACGCTAAGTACAAACTGATTTTAGTAAGTAAATAAGTGTACCTGTTTAATTATTGTCTTGTTTATAATTTGGGATTTTTTTTTGAACAGTGAATACATTAAATTGAGTTTAAGATTTAATGACTGGCGAGGAAATGATACTTACTTGAATAGTAAGTACCATATCGTTAAAAGAAATATATGTATATCAAAATTGTCTTCTTGTCGGGTCCGTACTCGTAATGCCCGATCTATTGTACAAATCTATTGTTACTCGCCTTCCCAAGACACCTGACATTGATATATTTGCATAAAGACGTATTGTTGTTCAAAGTATAATTAAGAGGCTCATTTGCAGGCTGATGAGTGATTATGTTGATGAGCCTGCGCGGAAGACCCAGCCCTGGGAGTGGAAAACTCTTCCTGGCCCATCGGCTACAATCCGAGCTCAATTATATTAATGGCCGCTCAGAGGGAAGCTACATCCCTACATCAGGTCGTTAACTCTTTGGGACTTTCTCTCTTGAGCCTGGAATCATGTTTTTATAGTATTCGGTTAATGGTAATTAAGGCGATTAATTATGACTCAACTATATCAACTAGAACGTGGTCCAGGATGTTGGTTTATTAATTTGACATCACTTTTTGATGCTATGGCTAATCGAACGTTGCTACAGTGCGAGTCCTAAATTTGACTATTGTATAATTAGAGTAGGAATCATTAACGAGTAGCTGGCACTGTTTCCACATTTTCCGTCACTTCCGAAATACGGCATAGCCAAGGATTTTTTACTCCCTTCAAAAAATCTCAAGTTCATCTCAAGGGCTCCGAATCCGCGATCTGGTATGCTGGAATACTAAGTTAGTTATGCTACCCTAGGTGATCCTAGCTCAACTCACGTAAATGCCTTTCAGTATCACTATTTTAAAGAAGGAGATCGTAGCGAAAACCGATAGCAGTGTTCTTATCAGCAGAATGGAGTTCAATAGATATAATTCAAAAAAGGAAAAGACGTTTAAAAATCATTATCAAGCAGAAAGCATTATCTTCAATTCACAATATTACATCAACTGTCAACAGTTGTGATCCAAATCAGGTTTAAAACGGGGATATAATATTCTCAGTTTTATTATTCAAGCGTATAAGTAAAAGCTCCATCAAGTTTTAATTTATCGCATATATTAAAAATAGAATGAATGATTGCTATTCGGTTTTTTTGAAAATTTATATTATCCGCTAACTACAGTTACATACAAAATTTGCCCATTACTACGCAATCCAAACTACTTAAGTACCAAAGTCGAATAACTTTGGTTTTTAAAGATAGCATTTTATTCTCAATAGTCAATACGTTGCCAGAAAACATCTAATTCGGCCATGAATTTGAGCCAAAATCGCTTTTAAACGCGTTCGGAGCCAGCTTATATTCGAAAAGCAATCTGATAAGATAGGTCTCCGACGAAGGCTGCCGAAGAACGCCGAAGACGGTTGATGGTGAGGGCAGTGCTTGGACCGGCAGTCTTCAGTGGAGTGCCGGCATGGCGGGTTCCGAGCAGCTTCAGTTGGACTGGAGTATGATACACAGCGGAGGGGGATGGAACAATCAAGGTATACTATAACAATATTGTAATAAAAGTATTAATAATAACGTTGAAATAATATTAAACGTGCATTAGGTCGTGGCATGGTTGTTATCGAAGTCAGTCGAGTTATACTGGCTGGGGCAAGGTAAACCAAATACCTAAGGATACTTAGATATGTATACTTAGAGTAAAATTCTTAGTCTTTCCCAGTTTATTATTAACTGGTGGAATTTTCAACACAAAAGACATAACTAACTGCATGTAGAAGAATAAATAATTATGATAATTATCCTTACTTTTGGGAGGACAAAAATGTATTTAACAATTGTATTTTACAATCTTACTAAGATTGTATTGAAATATACAAATATGTGTGTACTAAGAGAAACATCCGATTTATAAATATACTGATATCTTAAAAGAAAAAGATTCAAAGTTTAAATTGTAATTCGAAAGACTTTATAATTGAACGCAGACTTAATAAATTAATTATCGTTCCTCATGTGTCGCAGATTTATTCAGTAGCACGCATTTAACGTAAATACTTTGAAATACTCTTAAATTTATAAACGCAGTTAAATAAATTAAAAAATATTTATGGAAAATCGAAATTCGGTCATCGTATTCTCTATTTGAAAAATATAAAATTTTGGTACATAATACATTATTTTTGTAATATATTATCTTCTAGGTCTTTGGCCGATCGAGAACTTTTGGGAACACGATAAACGACTAAGTTGTAAAAAAAATCATTCAATATATATTAACTTAATATGATTAAACAAACTAGTGTAAAATATCACTAAATTAATTATTTTAAATTTCGTATCAACTTTTCCATATTCAAATACTTATTTCATGTATTACTTAATATAAACACAGTTACGTTAAGAATAATAGACATATATTTGTATATATATGATTCTAGTTTTAATACCTCTGGAAAGGATTAATAAGTTGGTTCTGTTAGTAAAGTGGACTTCAGTCCAGTGCCTATTGACAGGTGTTTTCTCTAGTCTACTTTTTTCTATATTCTTCATCTATTTTATTTCTGTCGGTTAATAGTTCTGGATTATTACCAAATGGAATTTATAGGTAAATTCATCAATAATTTATTCAACTAATACCATAAAAATTAGTAATATGTAATGTATGAACTATTCATTAACTTGCAAATAACGAAATAGTCGTCCCTCAGCCAGTAGGCCATGCTTGGATGATGATAAATCGCTTTGTAGAAAATACATTATCCATTTATTTTGAAATATTTTTTTTTATTTTTTGTATTATTATTATTTAAACTTTTTGAAGATTAGACATTTATTAGATAACTTAAGTATCCATGGATCGATATATTACACATTAATTAAATGCAGCTCATTTTAATTTAAAATATGTCAATTTTATTTCTTACTTCCACAAATCAGTTAATAAAAAAATTCTGGCGTAGATAAAAAAAGAGTAAATAAAATTGTTAATGACAATGAATACTTTCGAAAGGTTTATATTTATCAGTAGCTTGAGTATTTGTCTGAACATCTTAACTATAAAAGCGTATTAGCCTATCTACGTATACTCCCCGTCTTCAGCGGACTCATCTATTGTAATACTTCTTATGTATTGTTTACATATTTATATTTTAGTGTAAACAAATTTTAAATAAACGGAGTTTAGAAAAAAAAAAGTATACTAAATCAATGTGTACGTTTTGAAGCGATGAAACATATTAAAATTTTTGTTTTTTAAATTTATTATCTGTTAATAACAACTATAGATATAGTTACAATTTAATTATATAGGACTTTATGAAATATAAATTCATGATGTCAGAATATGTGTATTTTTATACTAGTCCATTATTTGTTTCTTACCAATTATTGACGAGTAGTTAAATTGTTTTATTATCTACTGATATTTTAACAAATGTTCTCTACAGGCGTAATCTGTTTTTGGGTACCATTTTATCTAGTTTGTTTATAAATAGGATGCCAATCATAATTTTTATTGTCATGTTGATATTATTATGTCTACAAATGTTCTACTTTCTTTTCGAATCAACAAAAGAAAATCTTATCGGTTACGAAGATACGTAACGTAGAGTTGTTGAGCCATGTACAACATGTAGGAATACGATACATTATTTGTCTAACTTCGGAAATTTTTCAACTTTAAAATGTAAATAATTATATCTACAGTATTGAATTGAATAATATGTATATATAGATTAGGAAGTAATACAAGTAAGAAAGTTAAAAAAAAAAATAATATTTAAGAAAACAATATCGAAGTTATATTAAACTCTATTTTTCGATATCACATTGAAATTCCTAAGACAATTACTCAAAATATATTCAGTATTGTCGCCGAGAGTGATAATTACAACATCAATTAATTTTTTTAACTTGAAAAAATGAATTCTTATTCTATTTTGAGGTTTCTTTTAGAATCGATTGTTCAACTTAAATAGCTTAGGTATTTTATTTTACTGATAGATGATCTGCTGATTGTCAATTGTTTGTACTTGACAGTTGTGCTTATAAAATAAAGAGAAAAAATATAGCTTATGAAATCTGTCAGTAGGTACATTAAACCTTTAACTGAACTTGTATTCATTCATTTCTGGTATAATCTGTTTTTATACGGTTTTTTTTTCGTATATTAAATCCTGTAAATTAAGAAAATGGAAAGGCTTTTCTTTATATCGTCTTCATTTCTATTAATGTTATAATTAAACTGAGAAATAGATCTTATTGAAGGATTTTATTAGTCTTAGTACTAATAAGTGCTAAATTACTTTAGCAGTTATCTATATTTTTAAAATTTATATTTTCTGATATCTATTCTATTTCACTTCCTTTTCTATCATTTATAAATATTCTCCATTTTATTTTTAGTTTCAATTTGTTTAAATGCGAAGTGAAGAAATTCGAACAAACAGAGGAACTCGAGTCACATTAACGGGGTTCGGTTGTCTAAATATTGACTATGGTCTAAATATGCTTTCAACGGGTCCAGTCTATTCATAAACATTCAATTTAAGATATAATACCATGTATACATTATGGATGAAGTTCGATAAAGTAGTTTAGTAATTCGGTAAAACTTGTGTCACAATCAGAATGGCTTAATATCCTCCTTTTTATGAGGTACTGAGAGAGCATTTTTCTAGAGTTTTGAAAAAAAACCTTTCAGCTCTAGGTTTTTTTTCAGCTTTACGCTTTTTGTTTTAAAGATTAAAATTTTGATTTTTATTTGAAGCTGTGTATCACATCTTCATTTCATTTTAATTCCTAGTTTTTGGTCTCCTTGGAAAGTGGGGAGTTCTTCCTTTCAATTATTATAAATATCTTCTGCATCATATTAGAACGCCAGACTAGACAATTTTCATTAGAAAATCAAAAAGCAGCATTAAGTTCTTTTTCTTTAGCTGATTAAAAAATAACAACAAAAAACACCTCGTTCTACGCAAATCGTGCAGTTTTAGAACAGTGCCATTTTCGCGTCCGTATACTGCTGAAAATAATATCTCTCTTTTAAGATATTTTCAATTTCATTTAGAATAGGTTTTTTTTTGGTTACTTTATCAATAAGAAAGAAATATTGCACTGATAAAAATTGCTTCTGTAAAAGGGTTCTGCTCCAGGGATGTACCCAATTTAGGGTGGTTTATGAGTCTATATGATTACTCAAAATTTTAATAAGCTTTAATACAAAATTTCTTATCGTGATAAAATTTACACTGATTTCACGATTAATACGTGTTAATTTTATTCTCCCCAGTTTTTAGTTTATTAAATAATTTAATTTTTCCACAATGATTATTCTTTTAAAAAACTAAGTGAATATGAATTAGATATTTTAAATAACCTGGGTGATATAAATATCTTTGAGCCTTTTAATATGGCCGATGACCGGTTTGAATATTTGTGTAGGACGAAAATTGATTTGACTGCCTACTGAGTTAGTTTGGCCAAAACGAACTCCGGACAAAAAGGATTTGATGCAAGGTGAACCACTTTTATTACCTTCTACTTAAATGTTACTGTATTTTCAAACGTTTGGTAAACTGAATCGACTATCAGGAATATTTGTCAATAAATAATTTATAAATATGATAGATATAAAGATTCTAAATATTATGAGGAAAAAAATTGCAGAGCATTTTTATTACCTACACCCGGACTATTTTCTTTCTGATATAAGTAAGGTCAGCTAATATTATTCAAGATTCTCTATATTATGCTTGTGATCAAAAACTTTTAATGAAAATGATAGATCTGTAAAGATATTGCGATGTTCATATAGTAAGGTGTAATAAATACAGATATAGGCACTGAACAATATTAGTCCAATATTATTAAAATATTGTTTAATTTTGATTACAATTAATAATTATATTAAGATCACGATTTACTTTAGACATTATCGGCCTTTTATATTATTCCATTCAGAACCGTTATTCGCGCGTACTTCATAAAAGTATTTCACCTGGCCTGGAAGGTTGTGTAATATTTCTGGATAAAAGTATCTCGTAGTTTATTAGGGATAGAAAAATAATTATAAAGATTATATATTAAAAATTATAGTTTGAGGTTTCGTATATATTTTTTAGTATGATAAAAATGAATTTAATTAGATAAATTGCTTCACGTTTTTGCTAAATATTATTAATTTAAATCGGTTTAATAAATTTTACATTATATAGCAGACAGAAACTGATTGTGCGTTTCAAGCAACTAAAAATTAGAATATAATAGAAAAATCATTTTATTCTTGGACCAGGTCCCTTTAGAATAACAAAAATGAATGGAAGAAGAAGTGTAACATAAATCTTAAGCCAGAAGGCTGCATTATAAAGTACTTACAAAAGTGCCAAAGAAGTAAAAAAAAAAAAAGAAAAAATCATTTCGTGACAAAATACTAAGCAACGAAAGTGCATATAAACACCAGCAAATAAAAACAAGATCTACGATGTAATAACTTCTTTACATAATGTAATCTTCTTTACAAGAAAAAAAGCCATTATTTAATACTGATCCATTTAAGCATATGACTAAGCCTACTTAGAGAGCACCTGTTACCACCTAGCGTTCGATTCAATTGAATAGCACGTTAATGGATTGGAGGTGGGCAGGAGATATCTTCCAGTTTAGCATGAAATACGTTCATTAGCAAGTAACATTTGATGTAGGTACTCATGCTAAATTACAGATCCTCACACACCGGCCGCCACGATGTCTGTCAGACCAGCTTTCTAGACTCGTTCTTTACGCAATATCTTGAGGCCAGTGACTCTTTGATCTCCTCTATGGATCGGCCAAAACTTCGGGAGAGATATTTAAAGTAATAAATCGTGGCTTGTGCAATCTGATAGATCCTGAAGAAAATGCCGACTCATTCCCACTTACATATCCACGAATCATCGTGCAAAGAGTTTGGAATGGCGGCAGAACTTTGCTTACAATCACTTGCTTATTGATTTGTTAATAGGATATGTAAATGAAGGATGTCTTTTTGCAATATTTTTACTGCGTCATTGATTTCAAACTTCTATTTTACTCTAGTACTGATATCTTGTTATTATCCATAACGGTTGTTAACAATGTTACTGAAGAATTATAAAAACAATGGCGCAAATCTAGCGTGATTTCGGATAAATCACCTACATCCACAACTGTCTTAGAAACGGTACATTCCTTTGCACGTACAGAATCCAATACCTTTTAGGGTAATAGAGGTACATTTTTTTTTGTTAATTATAATGTTAAAGATACGTAGTGCAAGAAAACAGATTTAGAAAGCGTACCCGACTAAAGCACCTAATTTTTACATCCATATCCTTCACCAAATGTTAAACTGCTTTGAATAGAGATGAAGTACAATTTCTTGATCTGTTGGTGTAGGATGTGCTACTTTTGATGTTCCTACAACAGCATCACGTGATCACCTTTTTTTAGTTCTCATAATGCCCCTTTTCTCTCCCGATTATGCTCCTATTGCCGAAAAGTTCAGTGCTTATTATATTATATTATATCGGGAGCCATATTATATTATATTATAAGAACTCTTATACTTTATTCTTGTTTATTTAGTATAGGATGCTCCTAAAATGCATGCTTTTTACGCTATATTTGGAAAACAAAAAACATATCAATGTTTTTTGGGATTTTGAATTTTTAATAATATTTCCAGGGATAAATTGAGGAAAACAAGTAAATCACATTTAGTCCAACGTAAAAAACCAATTTTTATTATTTATCTTAAACTTTACAGATAAATAGTAACGTCGGGGTGAAATATATTTCCAATTTTTATTTTCAAAATCCCTTAAAGTTATAAATAGTTTAAAAATATTTTTATGGAAGAATATATTTATGGAAGTGACCTGCATTATTAGCATTCATCGCAGTTTTTTTGAATTACTGTATCGATTGGATGAGATCCCCGATACTGTGCTGACCTCTTCCCAAAGGTTATTGGGAATCTGGGAAAGGAATAAGTTATTGTTGGGTAGTATAGTTCCTACGTTATTCATCTATCGCTTATTGATTATTGTGTCTGGTTTGGTCGAACCAAGCTATTAAGTTGTATTACTTTAGAAGTATTTGAACAAGACGATCCTGAACTCTTCTTTTGACTTGGTACACCCGTTGTTCAGAAAATCCGCAAGAAGCGGAAGAACAAAAGGCCTGGAGAAAATGCTGAGGCAGCTCGCTGGCCTGTGGCCCTTACAAAGCTTTGTGAAAACTCTTTTATCTGTTTTCTCAGGGCATTCTTCTTTGTTCCAAAACCCGGTAAAATGCATCTTAAAAGTTTCCTGGATTAGTGTTATACACTTAAGCAGGATTACATGAAGCTATTTCGTAATCGATTTTCGTTCAATAATATATTTTTTAATATCACTTTTCAACATGTAGGTAGTGGAGTAACTCAGCAGTATAGCGCCGAGTTGCCGTGCTGAAGGTTCCGGGATTAAATCCTGCTGTGACAGATAATTTTCATCCGTTAGCCGACGTGGCTGGAACCTATAGTATCTAACAACCCTCCTGAGGCTCACCTAGTCTCTATAAAATGGTTACCCTTAATTGGGAGAGAACCTTGTGTTTGAACGTGATCTCAGGCAGGTGCAACTGTCTGCACTACTGTTGTCTTAGAAACATTACAGTCTCTACCTACTGAATCAAGAACCTTCATGGGTTGTAGTGGTTTTTTCTTTTTAAATAATTGTTTGGCCAAAGTGTGAATTTCTTGCTATTATTTTCGAATATTAAATAATTTTTTCCCATTATGTTGTAGTTTGGTTTATATTGTTTCGAACTTGATAGTTTTTAAAACGTTAAGAAGGATTCCTTGGCCAAGTCGTGATCGCTCACCGACAGAGCAGACAGTGGTAGCCGTGCAGGCTTCTACATCCTGCTCTATCTAACTGTACCTCTACATCGCTATGCCGTCCACCTCTCTAGTGTCCGGTCATCTACGCCATAGTGCTTTTTTTTCCAACTAGTGTGAATTATGCGTGGATTGGTGAACTCTTGATACTAAAACATCATGATGTTAGGGATGTATAGGATACAATAGGAAACATTCTAAAAAAACAACGCCTTAAGTGTTCAAAAAAATATAACAAAACAACCAGTCGACGTTTCACCTATTCAGGCATCATCAGGACAGCACTGCAAAGAAGTCAAAGTATAGCACATCTCACTCCAACAGTCCGAAAAGACTCATCAAATACAGAAAGCGACCTTGCTCCAGTACGCTCCACAAAACAACTGTTATTATTAGCATTATTTGCTGTATTTAATTGTTGGTGATTATATTTTGTTGCACGTTTTTATTTTGATAATATTTCTACTTAATGATACCCACATTATATAGGGTTCTAGATTGGTCCTAACTATTAGAAGTGTCAGTGTTAAACTCGAACAAATGTTTTAGATTTTATATAGATAATTGCTGTTCAGTGAGTTTTTCCCGCATATTATTTTCTGATTTATCTGAAGAGTATAAGATTAATTAGAGGTGTTTAAGGGGTGTAAGTGTATGAGATTAATTTTAAACATCTGATTTAGTAATTACTAAGTAAGCCCCCACCGGGAAAGCGATTATGTCATTATTTGTTCTATTCGGAGTATTTTATTCCAGGCCAAATTTTTCGAATAACCATTCTTCTAGTATATAATTTGCTATTAATTATTATATTAACATTTTTTAATCTCTTTTTTTATTCCTAAAACTGGTACTATTCAAAAGGTAGCTGCAGAAGAAGTAGGTATATTAAGAGCAGATGACTTTTGACTTTGACCAGTTGACGTTGAAGTTTTCATCCTCAATTGTTTTAAGTATTCATCCCTTTTTTTTTTAGCAGTTGTCATCTATTTATCAAAGATATAACTTTCTGTAAGAATATTTACTTTAATGAGATTTTTTATTTTATTCTATTTTTATGTTATTACTCTTGTTAATTAAATTAATTTTATTATTGGTAGGTTTAACCTTGCAATAACTGTCCTTTTAAGCTTAATGAATTTTATATAAATCGCTTTTTCATTTTCATGGATGTTTTATATGAGTGTGAAAATAGATATGCCCTTTTTAGTTGTTGGTTGATACATTTATTTGTTTTGATTTTGCAATATCAATTTAATGATATTTTTTTACGTTGATACTCTTCTTTCTACTTGTCGAGCCGAAGAAATTGGCTAATCTATAGCTTGTACCGCTCATGAAGAATATTACATCACTGTTAACTGCCGTGTTCTTTCTTACCTTGATCGATAAATGGACTAATTACTAAGCCTAATGGCAATAGGCTATAATTTGAAATAGATAATCTTTGCAGAAATTAGATACCGCCAACGGTTCCAGTGACCGACTCTGGCTCAATTCTGAACCGATACTTTCTTGCTACGGTCTATATACCTCGTGTATTAATTTTCATCAGATGTGATAGTTTGACGTGGATCACTCTTGGTTTAAAAAAAAGGAGGCCAGAAAGCGAGTCATTCCAACAACGCACGCTCATTCAAATAGATTTTTCCCTTTTCGTAATATTTATTCCGATATGCATCTCATTTCAATTAATTATCCTAAAGAAGAACCATCGAATTAATTCTAAAACGGATAACAAAACGAAAGTTGGTTTCTTATACACAACAGGGTTAAGCATCATGGTTCTATATTTTTTATTTACAACATTGACGTCATTATAAACTTCTTTTAAATTTTTTGATTTATCTAAAAAATTGACAGCGGGGTTACTCAGTGGGCAGAGACCTAAGTTGATATGTCGAAGGTTTCAGGCTTAAATCTGGTTGTGACAGATAAATTATTTAAATCTATTAACAACCCCATGGGATCTGACGATCCTCTTGGGACTCACTCAGCTGTATAAATTGGTGCCCTTAATTAAAGAGTAAACCGGGGGCGACCTGTGGTCTAGTGGTTAGCGTAACAAACTACTAAACCCAAGATCGCGGGTTCGTAGCCCGGCAGGTGGCCCTAGGATTTTTTAAAGGGAGTAAAAAATCCGTAGTTACGCCGTCCTTCGGAAGGGACGTTAAACGGGGGTCCCGAGCCTGTACGATGTCAGGTACTCGTTAAAAATCCCTATCCTAATAAAACCTGGATAGGCAAAATTTAGAGCTCCCACTGTAGCATCGTCCGATTAGCCATAGCAGCATAAAGTGACGTTAAATAAACAAACAACATAAAGAGTAAACCTGATCGTCGAGGTTGATCTCGGACAAATCATCTCCCTTTATCAACCTTTATCCTTCAAACAATACAATCTTTGCTCTAAACTAAACCCAAAACCCATTTATGTTATGATAAATTACGATAGCTATGAAATTTCAATATTTTGTATAATTATACACCAATTAAACCAAAACCTAAATCTTGTATAATTACTAACGATAAATAAAGATAGCATATTAACCAAAAGAAATCGCTACGTTTATATCAACAACATCAAAAAGAAATTCTTAAGCATTCCACGATGACGTAAAAACCGTCCGAAAAATCATTAAAATAATCCTCCCGTCTTTGATGCGATCTGCATGTTGCTGTTATTTGGTAAACTGGGATATCTTTATCCTTTTTAATGTTTCTAGACTTGGTTTATTAATCTTAAGTAGACCTTTTCTTGTGGGCATCAGAGTATAGTTGATACCAAGTTTTGTATTGATGAACTATCTAGATTTTTTTTTTTTTTAAATATGGTTTACTATCAATTAGAATCCTTTGAGCCTAATTCCTTCCATCTTCTTCTGAATTACATTATAATTACTAACAGTAATTACATATTAATATAAAAATAACACAATTTTTATATTAATTACTTAACTTGAATTGTAATTATCTAATGAGGTAGTAAACATGGGATACTTATACTTATACTTATGAGCTATATAATTTATAGCCTAGTCATACGATTACAATAGCCTACTTTGTCAGACATCCTACTAAGGCCGAAGAGCGTTACAGGAACACATTTCCATCTTGATAGTGATTTTATGTGGACTAATTGCTGCCTACGAAATTGAAAATGGCCGGCAACAAGGTTTCCCTTGTTACTCCAGTAAGGTTCACCTAACCGTGTACTCACTTACTAATAACTATTATAATTGTAAAGTAAGATTTATAATAATATGATAAATTACTATTAAATATTTGATAATGCTTACAATAACATCATAAAATTCCTCACACCTATTATTCAGTAGATTTATATTTATACTACATTTATATTGTATGCTCTGTTCATATATAAATCTCGATCTCAATACACGTTGAAAATAAGTCTGAGATATGATTAATGCAATCAGGATAATAATAATAGAGAGAAAATCGTTGACTGGAAGATCAATTGTAGGATGGAAATAGTTGGGGGTGGAGTCAATGTAACCAACTAATAAGTGAGACTTATTTATTGATGGTGTCGACGTTTCGGCCTACTTTGTAGGTCATCTTCAGGGCTAGGTGAGAAAACAAACAATAAATATATAAACTATAAAACAAACATTACAGACGCACTATCATTACTTTCATTATTTATCATGCATTTTATATTTTATCTGTATTATACTAAGTTTTCCATACTTTTATACCTCGTTTTATATTTACACTTTTCACTTTATATATTTCCGTTTACCTTCTTTTTTTCTTTCTCTTTACATTTCTTGGTACTGTAATGTTTGTTTCATAGTTTATATATTTATTCTTTGTTTTCTCACCTAGCCCTGAAGATGACCTACAAAGTAGGTCGAAACGTCGGCACTATCAATAAATAAGTCTCACTTATTAGTTGTTTACATTTACTGCACCCCCTACAATTTCCATCCTACATGATAATAATAGCTTAAATTGATAATTTATTGGCTTGTTATATGATTTGGTTTATCAAAATCTGGTTTATATTATATTGGAGACAGTTGAGACAGATCAGATCGACTCTTTACGATCCGGAGAACCTCCTGGGACTTACCCACTTTCTATATAGTGGGGATCCTTAATAAAGGGGAAACACCTGGCGATTGAGCGTGATCTCGGCCATCACCTTCCTAAAATCCGATGCTTTGGAAACAGTCACCGTACCCAATGCACATCATGGGTTATAATGTTTGGGCTGTGTTATTGGTTTCACTTAATAATAAAGTTTATCTACTTACAGAAAGATTTCGCTCTTATACATATTGTACTAAGTCCTTGCCTTGGGTGCCTAGTTTAGGCGAAACAATATTTTTTAATGTAACTTGGGTGTTTGGAGATCACTGGTAAGGTTAATGAGGGGGGAGTATGGCTTCTAGGCCTGTATACTTCTCCCCTATATGGAAGTGTAGTGGGTCCGGGCTCTTTCCCGAAATATTGTTTAAACTTTTAGTAATTTTCAATATTAGATATAAATTATACCTGTAATGCTCTAAGTCATTCATTTAAGTTTCCTTTGGCGCGGTTCATCCCACATAACTCTCCCGTCCTCCATAAATCCGCTACTGCATGCTCCACAACATGGTGCTGTTGAGGTCATGGTGACACTGGATACTGCCGGATGCTTCCTGTGCTGCCTTGATAGTGATCCTCATTCAAACCTCCCCGTTTCGTGTTACCTCTATGGCTCCGTTCCTTTTACTATGATGAATGTCCCATTATTTTCCGGGTTAATTGTTTGGTTTTTTGTTATAATATTGTCTATTTCTTTTTTTTCAATTATTCAAAAATAAATTAATTACTGATTAAACTATGTTTGTATATTAAGGCACTAGATATCACTTATACACTTTAAGCACAGCTGTAATATTAAAGGTAATTTAAGAGGAAGTACTTGTAACTGAAACCGGAAATTAAAAACAAACGATGATTGGAAAACCGATGGTTAGAGATTAAAGAAGAAATTTCTGAATTGCAAAAAAGGAATTTAGATCTATAAGTTAACTCTCCGCTTAGAGATATTTACTTAAGACCTTATGCAACAGTTGGAAAATTTACATTTTTTTGTTTCAGTTGTCGGACGAAGTTTGTTTGCATAATAATATATTTGGAGCTTACAATCTATTCACTTTGGTATTAACTAAAGAAACTTCAACTTTTAGTATTAAACTAAAGAAAACTGTAACACTGCAACCCATAAAGGTCTTAGGTTCAGTACGTGGTAGAGACTGTACTGTTACAAGGGCGACGGTTGTGGAGGGAGCCAATTTGTCCTTGGTCACGCTTAATTTAAAGAACCCACTTTATAGAGGCTGGGTGAGCCCCAGGAGGGTCTCCAGATTCAATGTGCTCTGTCCTAACAGATTAAATAAATTATCAGCCGCAATCGGATTTGAAATATGGGACCATCGTTACGACAATCTAGGCAGTACATATTTGGCATTATATATATTAAAATAATTTATGAAGAAATCAAATAAATGAAGGTCGGAAAAATCAAGTAATAAAAAAATGTTTTAAATATTAAGTTCTTGGGCAATGAATGCGTGAGAACTACTAATCTTCTCAATGTATTGTTGCGAGGCATCAATGGCTAAATTAATTAATATTTATTAGTAGTTAATTACTATCTGTTACGTTTACGAGTAAATTATTTTATCATTTATCAGCGTCTTTAAGTGAATGCTGGTCTCTTCGCGAATACATATCGTAATTTCAAAAAAACTGGTTTCATTTTATAGGGTTAGCCTATATAAATATTTTCTGTAAATAAGCAATGTATTTTAAATGTTTGGTTCTAATAATTAGCATTAGTGATGGTTAGGTAAGATAGCTGCCATATTGACTAAAACTGAAGTTTTTTAAAAAATGGAAAATTTATTGGCACTTTCGTTAAGTAAAAAGTCTGCAAATTCTGTTGTCCTGAAACTATGTTAACAAATATCTAGAGGAACTGAATTTACACAACTTAAACAAGCACGATAAATTTCGTATGGACCTTTATATTTCCCGGACTCTCAGAACTACGATTGATACTAAAAATAATTTGAAAGGTTCTTACGAGTAGAACTATTTCTTAGTTTTTGAAAGTTTTAATGAATAGGGCAATCTGTTTAAGTGATTTCATTGTGAGGAAACGGATACGCCATATATGGCTAAAAAATAATTTATTTTTTATTGAACGTTTTGTCCTTAAGATAAATTACCATTGCTAGTCTACTATAATCATTTTCCATACGATGTGAAAGTAACCCACGAGCAACATTCCATATAAAGATTACTGAACTATTTTTTTTACTCTTTCTCAGTGCATGGAAATGTTATATGTAAATGTTTCTTAAGCTACTAAGAATTCTAGTATTAGAAAAATAAATTAATTAAACTAGTTTCGAAGAAATAGCGTTTGCCTTTTCTTTTATTTATCTATCGTCTTTAATGGAGGCTCTAATCTTGGGTAAGGAAAGGTCAGATTAAAACAATAAAGTATCCACAGTAAACTGAGAATAGAAAACAAACTTAAAAACGCCTTTTTCCCGTAACTTGTGTATTTGAGCGTTCTCTTTAACCTGCTACTTATGTTTATTTATTTTTTAAATAAAATTTTTTAGAGAATTGCGATTGATTTTATGAGAACCGAGAATTTAATGGAACATTACAAAATCACACTTCGAAGAGGGGGGAAAATAATAATAATGTACTTTTATTAGCATTTGTAAAAATAAAAAAAATATTTTTATCTAATTTTAAGTGAAGTGCTTCAGATAGTGCCTTTGTGATTAATTGAAGCAATCCATCTAAACAAACCTCAGTAGTCATTGAACAATTTATGTAACGATGTATCCACTTGACACTGATAATGTTATCATAACATTGATATTGTGATGCAATTATTATCCGGATTGGCTTTCCAATGAATACGTATCTTATTCATTACATACTATTAAGGTATATTTTAAATAATTTTGGTATGTCTTATTGATCATAAAAAAAGAGCCGATTTCTCTCATATTGTATTAATAAGTAATTTTGTATACTTTTGTAAGCTCTTTGTTTCGCTGTTCGTATGATAAGAAAGAGTCTTTCTATCAAAGATGGAAGATGCTGAAGTTAGTAATTTGACATAATAATTTTCTGTAGAATGCTCAATATTATACAATTAAGGTTTTTATATTTCAAATAAAGGGATCAGAGAAGAAACTATTAGGCTCGTTCTGGTTCCAGAGAAAAAAATTACCGGTGGCTTTATCCAGACTATTAAAGTGATTTTCAAAATCAATGAATTCAATTTTGGATAATTATTGGTTGACTGTATAAATATTATGGAGGAGACATTAGTCCGGGTAGATGTACGAAATAAAGACATAAATAGTAAGCAACTGTCTATTAGAAACATACGTTTAGGCACACCTTGCATGCCATAACGGCTTAATAGTCATAACAATGGAAGTGGAAACAAAATTGTTTATTAATCATGTTTATTTTGTTCAGATTTACAATTTTGGAGACGTTATTGAACCGTTTCTTGTATTTCTCAAATGAGGAACTCGAATATTGCTTCCACTTCTGCTTACTTGCTAGGAATTTATTGCCTGACCTTGTACATTGGATAGACGTTAACTGGGCATTACTCAATAAAGTTTTTTAACGTGGAACGGAGAAAACTGAAACCCCATGAAGTTGATGAACGAGTATGATGCAGTTTTATAGAACACTGCATTTTAATTTATTGGAGTAATCCCCCAAAAAAAAAAAAATAAAAAAATATATATATATGTATTTATCTATTTCTAGATAAATACATACATATAATCTATATTCTAACTATTTAAAACTATTCTAACTATTTATAAGAAGAGTTGATATGGAAATGGAACTATTGCGTTTTTCACAACAGGTTTCTTGGATAGAAACCCAGTTTAAGCTCAAAAACGTAATTTACGGAACAAGGGGTTTGAAGTCTGTTTTGTATCCTGAGTTTATTGTGGATACCTTATTGTTTTAACCTGACCTTCTCTCAACTAAGAATAGATCCTCCGTTTTCCTGGGGCCAGGATGTTGCACGGTGATACCTTTCCTTACTCGCAGCCATCTTGTAAAATTATTATTTATAACATAATTACTTAGATTATTACTATGACTAAATGGAAACCTTATAATTTTAAAGTTATATTTAAAAATAGTGGTACTGCATTGTGTTATAGTACGACGACACTAAAATGTATTTTGTATCTATCGTATGGTGCTGTGCTCTTACTGGACTATTTCCAAGATAATAAGCCTCTTAGTTACAGTTTGAATAGAGAATAGAGAAGAATGAATGGTCGCTAACTAAGAGACTGTGCGGAATGTTAAGTAGAAAGAATCTCTAGCATAAAGTAGGTGCGGTGCTACAAGGAACTGCTCTTACTGTAAGTTTGTTGTTGAGCCAAAGGTTAAACTATGTTGTTTAAATCACGTGCATTGAAAGGACTTTAGTGATCGTCATTCATAATAAAATTGATTAAAAGTTTATTAAACATATGTACTTGTTTGCCGAAATTCGGTCACCAAGTTCCATCGTTTAATATACATCAGGAAATAATTGTCATAAATCTTTATTGCTTTCTTAATATTATACTAATCAGCATTTGCGTAATAATTAAGCCTCGAGAGAAGTTTGCGGGAAACAATAGCATTCAAAACAAAATGCATTTCCCATGGATTTCTATTTCTTTATGCGGAAATAATTATGTAACAAATCATAAAAGGATCTCGAATTTCAGTGAATGATGTCAATTATTTATTTATTTTTGCACAAATCACTTAATTTCTGTCCTGAATCAGCAAGAAATATTAATTAAAACTCATAATTTAGCAAAGATAAACATTTAAATTTATTTAAGCTCGGATTTCGTGAAAACCTAGAGGGACTGCTTTATGGTCCTTTATGTCATAAAGTTCTTGCTATCATTAATTATGATGATAATGATGATTGTGTAACATGTATTTCCTTTTTTATGTTTACACTCATTAGTGGTTTAGTTTCTATGAACGGTGGTATTTACTATTTTCCAATTGAAACTGAAATTTTTAGTTGTCAAAACAGTTTTTTGCTTCTCCTGATACTTCCTTAAATTACCTTTTTCATACAAACGCCATAGTTGTAGGCCCTTACCGTTTTGTATGTATGCATTATTTAATTTCTTGTTAAGATATTTTTACTTTGATGATCACTCATCAGTTATTCACATATATCAAATAGATTCATGATCATTCCACCGTCTTGTCTCTCTACTCTCATCATATTCACTCAACGTGTTGCGATTCAATTCGAAAGCAATTTGGTTTTAAAATATTAAATCAGTGTTTTAAATAAGGACTTTTTTAAAATGAATCAGTATCTAGTTCCTTGATTATAACGATCAAATATATATCCTACATATACTTATAATGTACAACGATACCCTAGAACAGGGGTAGCCAACCCGCGGTCCACCTTGAACATTTTTGCGGCGAGATTCATCACACTTTATCAACATATATTTATTTTATATTGCCCTATACTGTGTAAACGTATGTAATAAAAATATATATTATTTCTGCATCCACATATTCAAAAATTAACTGTCTAAATGATGGGATAAAATATGATGAAGTCATTATTATGTTTGTAACGTGCGTATTATTATGTTATATATGGTTGCATGTAAGAAGAGTCGTAAGAACAATAGTAATACCCCATTATGTTTCAATTTTTCACTGCGAAAAAATGTTTCTATAGTTGGTCTAAGTCTAATGTTATATGGATATATAATTTTATGTGCGGCCTACGGAGTAATGATGCATTTCTATAGTGGCCCGCGTGATCATTGGGTTAGCGAATACTGCTCAAGAGGTTGGTGAAGAGGATTGCTACGTTGATGAAGTGTGATGAATTGAGTAGTGACGGGAGACCCTCTCCTTTTCGTTCATCTCCTTCGCTGAGATATCCTTGGACGGCGACTTACAACCCCTCATTCTCGGGTTCCCAGGCGTCCGTGAGAACCAGATATCGGTTCGATCCTTTCTAATCCAGTCCCGTGTGTGTATGTCCGCTCTTACTTTCTTCTCACATCTCTTATTCTAGCACGGATTTTTTTTCTCCTTCCTTTTTTGCTTGCACTCGGTCTTTCTCCCGCCTCCGGTTTCTCATTTCTAATTAGTCCACATCCGCCGAGCGATCCAACAGGCGAGAAGAAGACGGGAGCGCTAATTAAAGAAGCGACGACCTTGGCGAGATTCGGTTTAGTCACGCTTCAGTTGCTCTTCTCGGTTCCATTCATTGGTTAATATATTCCAATACTATTTGTGTAACTGTTTATATTATTTATGTGCGTTATTATAATAGATATAATATTAGATTATTGTAGTTGCGTCCATGGATTGGTACGTATATGGATTTTTTAATCCATGGATCAGTTGTCAGTTTTTTTTTCATTTCCTTTTCTCCCATTCCCTCCAATTCTGAACAAAATCAAAACACTCTGATATTTTATATCAGAAAGACTGATCCACGGATTGAAATATAATACGTAAATATAGTATAAATTTCCGAAACTGGATACTCTAAAAAACACATTCTTCGGTCTTATACTTTTTCTCAGTTTAGTACAAATACTTACCGCTTCTTTATCTTATTTATAATACAAATTTAACTAAACTTTTCAATTTTCGGATAAATTCCCACAAACCCCGTCAAATCACCTTTACCCTTTGTAGGAAACCAATGAATTCCTGTCCTCCGGAACCCTTTAATAACATTCGGCTGACTCCTGTAGAACAAATCCAACACTTACTAGACAAACGCTCGAAGCTCCCAATTAATTTAAAAAGACTCATATAGATTACTATTATAAGACCTATGTGGACTTACGAATTACACCTTTGAGGCTCCACTAAGCCACCGAATTCCTCTCGTATCCAATCATTCCAATCCAAAACCCTTCATAAAATTCTTAATGCTTCTTACTTTGTTACGAATATAGTCATCCATAATGCCCTCAATGTCCCATTTGTTGCTAATTTGGCCCGAACCCGGTATCAATCCTTTCATGACAAACTTTATTCCTCTCAAATCAACTAGTTTCAAGCCTAGCTACTTCTACAACTCCTGATAACCCTCCGAGGCATTTGAAAATGAGATGGCCTCGTTACCTTTTAAGTTGAATTTGTTATTTGAGTACTATTACTGGTTAGTTTCTCTACTTGCCTTTATTATATCTACTTATTGTATTGTTATAACACTGTTATGAATTTCAATAAATTAATTTTTTTTAAATATTCGGGACTTCCGCATTACATTGAACGGCTTCAGTTCCGCAAGTTGTCGCTTCTAGCCAAGTCATAACCTTTCATTCGTTTCCTTTTTGATATTCTTGAAAATAAAAATAACTTTATCACTGACTGTTAATAGTAACTGTTATTGACTGTAAGCAGTTACTATTACTGACTGTAAACCTGTACCACTAAATCCTAAAAAAAAAACAATAAAAAAAAACCTGTACCAACCACTACGACCCGTGAACGAGTCTGGGGTTTCAGTACATGGTTGAGACTGCACTGTTTCATGGACAACGGTTCTGCAAGGAGGTGACTTGTCCTAGGTCACGCTCAACCGCCAGGTTTTCCCCCTTATTATGGGTACCCTATTTTTATAATATTTTATAGAGGCTGGGTGAGCCCCAGGAGGGTCCTAGATCCTATATGATCCATCTCTGGCTGCAAACAGACTAAATAAAAGTAACTGCCCCCAGCGGGATTTGAACCAGATTTTCCGGCATGGCAACTCAGGGCTCAACCACTGAGCCACTCCGCTCCCTTATTACTGACTATATAATGATCAAACTACCGACTAACACATACTGTTAACGTTATAACATCATCTACTTAATGTTTGTTGAAACGTCCATTTTTTTATGAAATGATTACCGAAATATTAACATTTCCTATAATTGTAACATATATGTTTTCCTTACTAAAACTCACTATTACTTTTATTTTCGAGAATATAAAAAAAAAAGTTGAAACTTGTGACTTGACTCGAAGTGACAGTCTGCAGAACTGATACCCTTTGAAGAGCTAAACAGAATGTTGCTTGGGCTTGGCTGACTTTTAACCTGGTTGTGTTCTTTAGTATTTTATTTTCAAATTATTTTAGGTAGCACATGGATTTGAATCCCGTTGGGGGAGATATATTATTATTGCCCCCACCAGATTGGTAACCTGAGTGCCCTAGACAAGCGGCCCTAGGTAAATACTAGCTAGCGCGGAATGCGGTCACCTGCCACTCTTCCTTTCTTTGCCGGGCATTGTACTCAACTCGCGCCTCTACTTTGTCTTCCCTAAAACAAATTCTAAACCTGTTCATCTTTTAAGTAAGTGCTTGTAAATAATTCGTTAATTATCTTATTAAGCTTTGAAGATTAGATAATTTCGAAGTTAACTTCGGGTTCATAGTAAAGCTTTAAGTACTTGAAAAATGGGAGGGCTTTTGAGTTTTAAAATATACAATCAGATTTTGTTTGTCTATATTTTTTCACTTTTCAAAATTGTTTCAATTTTTTTAAACATCGTTAAAGGAAATCTAGTAATTAATTGTATTTTGAATTAATTTTCAACTCCATCACATCAATTCCCATAAATGCAAAATAAACTAGTAGATTTATATTATAATACCTACAATGATAGAATAATGACAGCTAATACATAAAGTGTCATAAAATTATATACTATAAATATGGTTATAATTTTAAAAAATGGTCTTATGTTTTTTTTCCTACTTGTGTCCTACACTATAAGCCCTGAAATGTAGTTAAATAGTATATCTCTAATTGAGGAATTCTTTCTTTGACCCCATCTTTACCTTCTTTTTCCCATATATGTTTGTTTGTTCATTAAGTATCACTTTATCCTATGGTTAATCGGACTTTGTAACAGTTGGAGTCCTAAATTATCTATCCAGGTTTAATTAGGATAAGGATCTTTAATGTTCTCGAGTGTTCTCGCAATTTGCGATGTATACACGGGGAAGAATTTTCATTGAACATTACTTTAATTTGGATCTTGATCACATACGTCATTATATATTATTATAATTTATTTCTTTTATTATTTTGTTAGTTGTTATAATTTTTAAATATTTTTATTTGAAATGATATTTAAAATTTGAAACCCGGACCTGGTCATATCTTTTCTTTTCAAATACAAATATTTAAAAATTATAATAATATATAATGACGTAAGTTAACAAGATCCTAATTAAAGTAATTCTTCCCCTTCTATACATTGCATATGCGAGAACACGGGGATATGGGATCAGTGAAAAGAAAGGATGTGTCTGACCGAGTTACGACCCAGGTTAGCTCAGTTGGCAGAGCACCACGCTCTGCAGGAACCGGGCTCGAGTCCCGGTCCTAGACATATCTTTTCTTTTCAAATAATAATATTTAACAAATATTTTTGTTATTAAACTATCTTCGGCACAACAATGCATTAAAGATAGCTTCTTGTCATGACCATCTGATTTTTTGTTTCCTAATTCATTCATGCCCTTCAAAGTCGATTGAGAAGAGAAATATTAAACTGATTGAGAACTATCTTTAGCGCAAAAAAAATAAGATTACTTACGATCAAGTTTTTCGTTGTCATTTTATGGCTTTCATGAAACTTTTGTTTGATCGTAAAGTCTAGTTTGATTATTTGCATTTATATTAAATCGTTATGAGCATTAATGTTGAACGCCAGGAGAACATCGATTACTTTTAATAAAACCGGGAAACATGGAATATTTTTTTATTCCAGAATCGTCTTTATGTTTCACATTAGTAAAAACGGTAAAATAATATCGCATGTTAGTGATTTTTTTTTCTGCTTTCCTCTGCGATTTTTTTTCTCTCGGTGGAATCGCTTGCATTATTAATGAGCAATAAAGGAGAAGAAATAAAGGAGTATTTAATTGCTTCGATCTCACTAATTGCAATCAAATTAATAGAACGTGAACGGAATGGAGATATGGGAAACCGTATTCTTTTCTCTTTCACTGAGAAGATCGAAAAAAAAAATGATGGAACGTATCTAGAGAAAACGAAATCGATATCATTCGGTATTGTTGCTAATTACGGATTATATGCAATTTATAATTGTAAACTTCGTGTAGCAAATCAATATTAAAAATTACCCTGATTGTGTTAATTAGATGATTAATAAAACTAAACTGTAACTAAATAAAGTACATTTTTTTTTGTTAGGGGTTTCAACGAAAATAATACAGTTCATTTGTAAAAAAATACATAATCAAGAACAAATTGTAACACAAAATAGACAATCATAATCAAGCATCCCTGTAACAAGACACCAATCTACATCTCTTGATATGTTAAATCCATACATTCTTTAGAATTATAATTAAGTTTTCATAAAAAGAGAATTTTTTGTGGTGCCAATCAGGTGAAATTTATCTTTTGTAATCTACATCAAGTGAGATTCCCCGTGATTCGTTTCTTCGCCATTCCTCTATTCTTCAAGTGGGAGATCAACGTTCAATGTTTAAAGATCCACGATAATGTTGGAGATAAGTTACTCAAAACAAATTGTAACTGTGATAAAAAATGATCCCCATTAAATTATTTATTTTGGAGCATACTTTGTCTGGTTTTAATCTAGGTTACTGCATTATTTACCGATGTTTATGATAATAATTTCGATTCGGTCTGTAATAATAAAATATAAACTCAATTATTTTTATTTTTAAACTAATTGATGAAAATTGGTCAATAAATATAACCGTATCTATATTGATTTTGAATTATATATTTTATTTTAGGAGAGAGGTGTTTGGCTATTGATGGGTAATATATAAGTAATATACAGCTCCCATTAATATATCTGCAGCTCTGGTGAATAAGTGGTTATGTCGAATATAGTCCAGAAAGAGTTAACTGTTTTTGGTGAAGATGAATGTGAATGAACATTCTCGTTTTCGGCCTAAAAAGGAGATTTAATATAAGCAATAATTTCTTTCAAAGGCCTGACTTAGCGCCTTATTCAATACGAAAATAACACGGTTCCGCTTCCTTAAGGATAAAAAAAACTCTTGTTAAAGAAAATTCGACCTAACCACTTATTCACCAGAGCTGCAGATATAATAGATCTATTTAAACCGGCGCGACAACCTGTAGCCGAGTCAGAGCCTACTTTATGAGTATTCGTCAGTTGTCCCGATCCTGACTAACTAAGGATTCCGGTTTTCGGATCAATAGTTACTCTCGTGCATCGCATGCCAAACCGTCTTCCCAAGGAAGCCTTTTATGAATAAAACTCCTTGTACCATATAAGCGCACCGGTTTTTGGGAATAGTGCCATTTTCCATCCTCTTCAGATATCCAGCCCATCTAAGCCTTTTCAGAAGCACAAGCATGACTTTATCCAGTTAGGAGAGCACTTTATACGTTATTTACCCTTCTTCTCCATCATAGTTCAACACGGATTGGACCATAGATATTTCGGAGGATTTTGCGGTAATGAACTAGATGGTCTTGTTCATTTTTCTAGTTCAAGGTTCATGTTTCTGAGCCTTAAATTAGGTTTAGGCGGATCGGTGTTTAGTATAGGAAAAGTTTGCTACATTCGGCTATGTTATTGCTCCTAAAATGCCTTCGTAGACCTTAATAACATCTATTTGAAGCAGCGATTCTTCATTTAATTTCTACAGTTCACCCACATCTTTATTATATATAGTAATATCATTCGTATATTATATTTTGGTATATTTTTATTCATTAATAGGATGATTCAAAAGCTTTTATTAAATATTTTGCTGAGCAATACACTCGTAATGCATCGTTGACTTAAACGTGTATCAAATAGACATCAACCAAACAGTAGTCATTTATGCCGATTACGACTTCAAATTTATTTCTAAGATTAATTACCATTATACCATTATACCATATTAATACCATTATCGATATAAATATTATCATTATGTTGCATTAAAGTTTCTCGAGTGAAAACTGTAGAATGACGACTGCAGCTCCTTTCGACGAACAGCCCAATAGAAGGTAGGATGCGGTCTACTCTCACTGCTCTCCGAATCTGCACGTTCGAGGAACTGGTCATCATCCACTTATGGTACACCTGATCCTGGTCATGCATTCCTTCCTATGGGTCAAGTTCGAGGGCGCAAATCGCTGACCACTTTGCTCACCAATGCCTCTTAATGTATCAAACAGAACGTGCCGTGCATGCGGCGCGATCCATCTCAGTCCTCTATCAATGAGCCATTCTGCTCCCTATAATATATCTATTTCCAAATCTGAATCATGTTTCCTTGAAAACACCTTGAAAAAGTAGAATATGAAGTAACCTTTTTTTTTTAATGAAATATATCAATCTTAATTTAATGAACGCTGGTTTATAATTATATTTTATATAATAAAAATTATTATTAATTTTACGCTTTTATGTTTTACAGGTAAGCGACCAAACTGTATCCAAGCCGTTTTACTGATTTTGATGATGAAAGAGGTAAATAAGTGCTTAATAGTTTTTATTAAAACGATTAATAATAATAATAATAAAGATTTTATTTATTCTGGGACAAGTCCCTTTAGAATAACAATACAGGTTTTGTAACCTATTATGTCTTAGAATGTAAAATAATTACATTTAATTAGTTATTACATATAATTTAATAAGTAAGAAAGAATAAAAGAATAATGAGAAAAAAAGAAAAAAAGCGAATTACCTCCAATAACAATATATTAAAAACAGATTAGAAGAGAAAGAAAAAAATAATAAGTTAACAATTATTATATTAGAGAAACAATTTATAGTTATATATATATATATATATATATATATATATATATATATATATATATATATATCAAATGTATGCTAAGCAAAAACAAAGAATAATGAAGAAAAATTCAAACTATACCGTCAGTGATTAACACTTATTTAAAAAAAATATCTAACTAGATGAGTGAACAGCCACATTGCATACATATGTCCGTGGTTTATATCCCACACACTCATATATATAGGTACAAACATAATCACACACAGGAGTGTACATTAAAAAAAACACCATTAGGAAAATTTTGGTTCGCCGCAGAAGTATATTGTTAAAATCCATCCGAGTAAACAATAGGATGAGCTTGACGGAACATTCGGGTCTTTATAGAGAAATATACTAATTTATAGTTATTATTAGCAGACTATTTATTTATTAATTTACTTAGCATGGTATACTAAATATACTTGAGTAAGACTTACGTTTAACCAATATTCGAGGTTATTTTCGTTTACTCATGGTCATATGGCGATTTATCAAGAATGAGATGGAACGGTTGGAGGACAATAATAAAATTAGATGGTTGTGATAATTGTTTTTTTTTCTAATATTTAAATTCAAATGCAGGACTAGCTTTTTCATAATATGAGATTTTTTTTAATAATCGAGGTTTGTTGCTACCAAGTAAATAATTCAGCTTGGGAGTAATGACATGTTAGGTGGTTAGTACTATGACTAAACTATTAAATCTTTATATAAATAGTTAATGATTTTCCCAGTGGATTAAATTTATATCCGGATGTCCGTGGTTTATATCCCACACACTCATATATATAGGTACAAACATAATCACACACAGGAGTGTACATTAAAAAAAACACCATTAGGAAAATTTTGGTTCGCCGCAGAAGTATATTGTTAAAATCCATCCGAGTAAACAATAGGATGAGCTTGACGGAACATTCGGGTCTTTATAGAGAAATATACTAATTTATAGTTATTATTAGCAGACTATTTATTTATTAATTTACTTAGCATGGTATACTAAATATACTTGAGTAAGACTTACGTTTAACCAATATTCGAGGTTATTTTCGTTTACTCATGGTCATATGGCGATTTATCAAGAATGAGATGGAACGGTTGGAGGACAATAATAAAATTAGATGGTTGTGATAATTGTTTTTTTTTCTAATATTTAAATTCAAATGCAGGACTAGCTTTTTCATAATATGAGATTTTTTTTAATAATCGAGGTTTGTTGCTACCAAGTAAATAATTCAGCTTGGGAGTAATGACATGTTAGGTGGTTAGTACTATGACTAAACTATTAAATCTTTATATAAATAGTTAATGATTTTCCCAGTGGATTAAATTTATTTATGGTCATGATAATTTTAGGAAAATACCGGACTACTTAGACTGAAACCGGTGCTACTACGAATATATTAGCAGCACTTGAATGAATAGTCTTAATTGCATGTGTATAAAAAAGTAAAAAATGCTTCCGCAAGTTTAGCTGCTGCGATGAATTTTTATCACAGTTTCTCAAGCCCAACACGCACACCTTAATTATTTAAAAGGTTTTAATTGTGATAGAATCTTTAGAAACAGTATTAGCATAACTGCTGGAGATACATGTCGTTAACTGCTGTCATACCAAATATTTGCATTTATAGACTTCAGTAAAGCATTCGACACCGTTAGGCACTCGTTTCTTATCAACAGTCTAAAACGTCAAGGCATTAATAAACAGATTTTGATTGTTCCTCAACATTGGTATACCAACAGCCAAGCGAGAGTAGTTCTAGACTTATATGATGAGGATTTTCCAATAGAAAGAGGGGTTCGTCAGGGCGATCCTTTATCACCTGGTCTATCCAACGCGGTTTTGGAAGATGTTTTCAGAAACCTTCACTGGGAGAATTTTGGGATAGACATTAATGGCAAGAAACTGTCAAATCTGAGATTCGCTGATGAAGTACTTCTCATTTCACACTCACCATCTGAACTGAAGAAAATGCTAGAAGAGCTGGTCCTAGCATGTGTATAAAAAAGTAAAAAATGCTTCCGCAATTTCAGCTGCTGCAAGGATTTTTTTATCACAGTTTCTCAAGCCCAACACGCACACCTTAATTATTTTAAAGGTTTTAATTGTGACAGAATCTTTAGTAACAGTATTAGCATAACTGTTGCAGATACATGTCGTTAAATGCTGTCATACCAAATACGGTTTATCTTATGTAAATTTTAATCGCCCCAATTATTTCCAATCCTTCTTATTTTAAGTAATATAATATTTTAACAAACAACCTTACGTAACGCTCTGACCAATAGGCGGTTTTCTATGCATTAAATTAAATGTCCGCGAAACTCTTTTTAAAAAAATCTTATTAATTTTAAATAACACTGTTCAGTACAGAGATGAAACCTATTGAAAGCGGAAAAAAAATTACACAAGACAAAATTGAATACAGCTAATCGGACCATTTTACTTAGATGAGAGTATATTAATAGCTTTTACTTGGGGCTTACGTCAACAATAGTTGATTTGTGTACTATTTTAATTTTTTTTTCTCGATAACTCGAGAGCAGGAAATCCTCTAAGTTGTTGCTTACATCCCATAATAGTGTTTTTTTTTCTTTTCAACTTCTGTATTATTTTTCTATTTTATAAACAATACGCGTTTTCTCTGTTGCATCGTGTGTATCATTGTATTATTCGCAATCAATTTAATATTTGATTGCTTTGAATATGTCTGGTGAATCCAGTACCTTTTTGGATGTTTTCCCTAAAAATTTCATTTTCTCAGAGCTGTTCAAATATCGAAAATTAGGAAGAATGCAAACATTTCCAATTATCGGAATATGAACTATTACTTTTCGACACAAGTTAATCAAGCATTTTGAAAGATCATTAATAAATCTTAATGCATGCCCTAGAATTGATATGTTGCCAAATGTATTTCGGTTTTCGCTTATTGGTAAAAGTAATGTGTAAACAAATAGTTCCTGTATTATTAAAAAATAACTTGGTGTTTGGACTGAATAAATAACAATAAAATTCTAAGATGTAGGATTAATTTTCTACTTCTAGTTATTAATTCCTTCTAAGGAGGTAGTGAACGGATGAATTTCATATCGACAAAGTCGTAGGCACATTGCTGTTCTAGCATTAGCAAGTTTGTTCCCTTTCCTCTTGCATTCTAATGTCCTTTATATTTAATTTATTTTGTAATTAATAGTCAATAGTTTCTCCCCTTTCTAGCAAAGAACTCAAGGCAAAATGCGTCAAGAAATTAAGTAAGCACCCTCCGTAGAGCGGTTAGAGCAAGGAAGCCTTAAAATACCCTCGGGTGATAAAATGCCCAATTGACTCGGATTATATGCTTTAGTATTTTTTTTAACGATCTAGCCACTAAGGAGTACGTCGAATTCAACTGTTTATTTTTCTTTTCTTACATATCATTCATTCTCTATCTTTTTTTTTCTCTCTGCCATCGAAATTGCGCCTGTTTTTCTCTTTGGTCTTTAGTAATACCATCCGGAGAGACCTCAATCTCTTCATTGTCGTTTTCACTCCTTAATCCAGGTGTTGGACATTTTCAGATCTTTAAGATACCTGGATACCCTTTTTGTCATTCTGCTCGGGTCCTTTCTTTCCAGGTGACCATAGAGCTGAATTGTGCGTTTTCTCATTGCGTCTGTAATTTTCTCCATGTGAGGGTAGAGTTATGGTTAGTGGCGTCATCTATAGTGGTATAAATTGTTCGTTAACATTATTCGTACCAATAGTTTTACCTGTTTCATTTTTAAATTTTCGTATCCACTTCTACATACCAATAAGTATGTTAGTAAAAGAGTTGTTTCCCCACAATCGTTCAAGTAATGCGTTCCTTTCTCAGTGCACTTAGGTAAGCTAAGAGATAGACTTTAGCACCTTTATGGTAAGTTTGAAAAGATACTGACAATAATCGTGTAGCTCATGCGGAGGGAACACTTCAGCTTTCTCCCTGTGTCGGCTTGTCCTTTGCTAATTGATCTGTTTGGAGAAAACAAGAACGGACAGATGTTCTGAGAGCTTGCCGAAAGTGAAAGGTCACGACTCCTGTGCTCTGCCATTCTGGATCTGTATTAGCAATTTCGGATTTGACGGAATTATATTAATGTTCAAACGGATATTCTTTAATTATACAGAGATGCAATCTACATTATCTTATGAGAATGACAAATTTTTCAGAAGTATTTTTATGCTTATAGAAATGAAATCCGGATCTGTGTGTAGAAATAGTAACAGTAAGACATAATGATAGTTATTGTAGAACAAGATCCGTGCACTACCAGCTACCCAACTAGTGGCTAGTTCGTTCCACCGTAATTGGTCACCTGCCTATTTAATTTTTTTAATTCTGCCTTACCATGCGCTCACTTTTATCACCTTTTAAGGCACCATACTTACCGAATTATTAACGCCAACTTATCCAAAATACAAAAAGGACATTGTCTGGTGTGATATATTCATGAATTTTTTCTAGCCCTTTTAAGAACTTCAAGACAAGCTTTAAAATTTAGTTGATATTCATTTAATTGCGCTTTTTATAAAATCTGCATGAAAAAAAACAACCAAAAGTGATGTTTTTCTTTCAATCTGAAAAATAATATATAACTTAAGAGCTTCCGGACACAGAATGTAAAAAAAAAGAAGAAGTTGGGTTAAGAATAACTCTCACGAAGGCTGTTTAAACACTGACTTTATTGGTCTATTAATCCTCTATATATACTATTTACAATGTGTGTTTACAATGGTTTGGTATTAGTGGATATACAGGTATTAGTCTCATCTTAACTCCCCCCTGCCAGTTTACGAACACCTTCGTAAACTCAAAAAAAAAATAAAAAATAAACAAAATTTTTTTCTTACAACCGCATAGTATAACCTACAAAACAAAACAAAAATTTGTTCACTTACAAAACTAACTTAATATTACCTTAATCTATAACATCACTATATAATGGATATACACAATATAAGTCCTATACCTAAACTTTATTTTCACTGACAACAAAACAAAATCAAACAGAAAACAAAACCAAAAATTATACTTCTACATATCGATATATATAAAAAAAGAAGTATCTAATAGCAAAAAGAAATATATACAATTTCAGGATCGGGCCTCCCCCGCCGGAACCTTCAGTTGCTCGATATGAACAGTTCTCCGCTTCCTGGGCTCAACCAGACTCTGAATAGTGACCAGATTGTGCTCCCTAATCGTAATCACTTTGAATGGACCCTCGTACCTAAGGACCTCCTTCGCGCGATTCGACACGATCTTCCTATAAACAATCGTTCCTATTCTGATCGTCCCCATGATATCCTTCACCCCCGCATTCTCACGCGCTATTCTCCTACTCTTTTCCGCGGTCATTCGTCCGTGGGCTTTACCCCAACATCTTTCGAGCTCTACTCTGTTTATTTTTAGTTGTTCGGCCATGCCGTCGTCCACCAACGTATCCCCCTCGTTTCTCCTTCGTGGGCGTAACCCAAAAAGAGCTTCAAAAGGGGAAAACCCAGTCGCCATGTGGATGGAGTGGTTGTATGCTACTATTGCTCGAGGCATCGCGTCATCCGCTTCCAACCCTTTATCTACGTGGAATACCCGGAGATGTTCCCCCAGCGTATTATGGAGACGTTCGACCCCTCCCCTACTTTTTGGATGACCGGGCGTGTTCCAGTGCCACTCTATTCCCAACCGTTTCGTCTCTTGTCGCAGGAGCGCGTTATCGAACTCCCTGCCCCCGTCCGAGGAGATCGTGTTCGGCACTCCATAAAACTGGTACCATGTCTGTAGGGCGCCATTCACCGCCGCTGCCGACTTCTCTTTTACTGGATGGGCCATGGCCGTCTTGCTGAAGGTGTCCAGTATCGTGACCCATTTATACCCTCTCCACGTAAAGGTATCTATCTGGAGGTCTGTCAGCGGTACCGTCGGTGTTCGCGTCTCTGTCTGTAAACCTACGGGAGGGTGGCGGTCATATTTAGCCGTATGGCAAACGTGGCAGTCCTTCATTACCTCTTCCACCGTCTTCCGCATCCCCACCCAGTAGTACTTCCTTTTCAGAGCCGCCAACGTATCATTAATACCTCTGTGGTTGGTCTTCCCTTGGTGATAAGCTGTCGTTACCACCTTTTGGTGGTCTTGATCACGAATAGTCTCCACCATCGATCGGCATCGGATAAACATCCGATCTATACCTATCTTTTCAAGTCGCCACAAGTTGCGAATTTTCTCCCACACCGTCGCATTGCCAACGTACAGGTACTGGGTCGCTCCCGCTTTAGAGGCATCCTTCAGCGCGCGACATATTTGCTCCTCCTGAACTCCCGGTTGGGACCAAATAGTGATTATGGAGTGCTTGTCGTATTTGGAAAACTCCATTTTTACGAGCCCTGTCGTCCTTGTTTTCCAAATGACCTGCCGGGATTTGTTGTTGACTATGTCGTCGACTTCCTCCATCTCAGCCGGTCTCTCGTCTCCTGACTCGTCATCCGAGGTTTCATCATTGCCTTGGGGGTCGTCCACACGTCCTCCTTCTCCATCTGGTGTCCATTCCCTCACGAACCGTTGCAGCTCCCCCGACGCTTCGCCACCCTCCGTCTCTATCACATTAACCTGTAAGGCACGAGAGAGCCAGTCAGCCACAACATTGTCCTTTCCCGGTTTGTACACCACCTCCAGGTTGTACTGGCTCAGGATCTCCTTCCATCTTGTGACTCGAGCCGAAGACTCCTTCAGATTGCCCACCCAGAGCAACGGACGGTGGTCTGTGTGGACCTTAAACTTCCTGCCAAATACATATGGCCGAAAGTGTTGCACTGCCCATACGATTCCTAATAATTCCCGTTCTAGTGCACTGTAGCGAGATTCCGCGTCTGTGAGTCTCCTACTCGCGTATGCCACGGGTCGGTCCCCCTTTTCGCTATCCTGCGATAAAACCGCCCCCAGTGCATATTCGCTGGCGTCTGTGGTGATCGCGAACGGCTTAGTGAAGTCTGGGAATGCAAGGATTGGCTCGGTTTGCAACTGTAGCATGCACCTTCTGACCTTCTCTTCGATTTCTGGCGTGATCTTAACTGTGCGCCCCTTTCGCAACAGTTCGTTCAAAGGCACCAAGTTCTCAGCCATCTCCGGTACAAAACGTCGGTAATAATTGAGAGTTCCTAAGAGCCGTCTGATTCCTTTAATGTCGCTTGGAACCGCCATTTTGCCGATTGCCTCGACTTTCTTACTATCCGGCCGCACACCTTCCTCTGATATCGTGTGTCCTAGAAAGTTGATCTTTCTTTGCCCCAAAATCGACTTCTCTCTCGAAAGTTTTAACCCGAACTGTTGAATTCGATTAAAAACCCGTCTCAGGTCCTCGACATGCTGTGCTTCGGTTCTACTAAAAACCAGTAGGTCGTCCATGTACACTTGGCACATATTCTCGTCTAGTCCGCGTAAGAACTCATCCATTAGTTTCTGGAACGTTATGGGCGCGTTTTTAAGACCAAAAGGCATGCGCGTGAATTCGTAGTGTCCCCTTTCGAACGTAAAGGCTGTCTTGCACTGGTCTCTAGGGTGCATACGTATTTGGTGGTACCCAGATTTCAAGTCCAACGTGCTAAAAATCGCCGCCCCACCTAACCTATCCAGGATATCCTCTAATCGCGGGATGGGGTACTTTTCGTCCAGCGTGTTGTCATTCAGTTGTCTATAATCGATCACTACCCTATAGCGTCCTTCAGTCTCGCCCTCCCTGGTCTTCTTCCTTACGGCCCATAAGGGGCTATTAAAGGGCGATTTACTATCGACAATAATACCCTGTCTCTTCAACTCCTCCAGCTCCTCCCGGATGTGCGTTCTCAATGCCTGCGGGTATCTTCTTTCCTTTACGTACGTAACCTTCTCCGACTTTAGGTTGATTTCATGCAGTGTTTCTCCTGTCACGCTCAGAGATTCCCCTTCGCGAAAAAAGATGTTCGCGTATTCCTCCATAACCCTTGTCCGCCACTCCCTGACCTGGGTAATCGCCCCTACACATCTCACACCACTCCTCACGTCCTCCACGGTTTTATATTTCTTTTTCCCAATTTTTATTAGCCATTCGCCCCCTGAATTACGCAATTTAGCCCCTAGTTTTTTAAGTATGTCACACCCCAGAATCCCCCCGTATTCCCGCGCCATGTTCTCTACCACATGCAAGGTTATTACCTCCCCCTTCTTCCCCCATCTATCCAATGCCCATTCTATTTCCCCCTCCACTGTACAGGGACCACTCAAAGTAATTAATTTGCACAGGCACTTCCTAAACTCTGGTTCACCCTTCCCTTTAAATATGGTTCTTAAACTACCCCTACTTACTAAACTACACGAACTTCCCGTGTCCACCAGACATCTCCACCCCTTACAAAATTCTATTATAGGCAACCGCTCACACTTTTTCACAATAGTATTTACTCTTAAAAGGTTGCCCCTCCGTTCACACCATCCTCATTCTCTCCTTACCTCCTCGGTTCTCCTCCCTGCACTCCGCTGCCTGCTTTTTCCTCCGGGGGTTGCTCTGCCGCCAGGGTCGCTGCCTTCCGTCTCGGATCCTGAAGCCTCGGACGCTCCAGATGATTCAGATGGCCCTCTGTTCCTCCTCCATATCCTTTGCGTGTTAACCTCCATTGGTTCTCCCCTATCATGTTCCCTCCGTCTTATGTATGGGCATTGCCGTGCCATATGCCCTTCCGTGTTACACTCGTAGCATCGCGTGCGTGGGCACTGAGCTATCAGATGCCCTGTCTTTCCACATTCGTGACATCTCCTCTCATCTTTTTTCACATTCCTCCTCTCTGTGAATTGTCTCTTCTCTCTCGGTGCCCTTTCTCTCCTGCCGAAATCTCTATCTCTTCTTCTCTCCGGGTCTGGTCTGGTTCGATTCCTTCCAACTTCGTTTCTCCGATACGACACTCTGCTCCACCCTGGTTCGAACACTTCCCTTTCCTCCTCGTCTCTGGCACTTACGTCCATCATCTCCTGAGCGCATTCCACGAATGTCTTGTCCCTGGGGAGACCATCCTTTTTCCCCGTATCCCTGGCCAATTGTACTTTGAGGACTGTGGTCATGAACACCATCCAGCCCTCAACTGCGCTGGCTTCCATTATTTCCCGCAGTTTATCATTAATTTTGTTTAGCTTTGCCAGGAGTCCCGCGGCGTACTGGCCGTTCGACTGGTTCGTCCTCTTTACTTCCCTAAACATCTGAAGCATATCTTCTTCAGGGGCCCATCGCCCTCCTCCATAGGTCTTCTTTAGCCTCTCCTTGATCACCGGCCATGAGGTCTCTTCATCGGCCTGGATTAAATTCAGGACGCTCCTTCTGACCCGACGTGCCAGGGCCACTCGCAATCTTCTAGCGTCCGTTTCTTCTAAAAGATCCACGGCCACCTGGGATTGGATACTGCTCATTATTCCGTCCCCGCCTTTAATAAAGTGGTTCAGTTCTCCGATATCACCATTAAACTTATCCAGGTCGGAGATCTCTCTTCTGATGTCTTGCGCGTTCGCCTTTTTTAGCTTCATCTTCTCTAGTTCATTCGTTTCTTGAGCGATCCTGTTTGCCTCTTGTGCGGCCATGTCCGCTCGCGCCATTGCTAGAGTAGTCGATGGATAAGGCGGGAACTCAGGGTTCGTCTGTTCCGTTTGCGCTGGCTCCAATGTCAACGTTGCCGGTCTGAGGATACTCTGTCCCTGTTCAATCATGTTTGTAGCTAACTTAGATTTTCTTTAAAAAAAAAAAAAGAAGAAGAAAAGCTCTAACTGTTTTTTCGTGAAGAACAGAGAGAAAGCAAGAGAAAGAAAAGAAAAAAAAATATTCTTACTGTACTGCTAAAACGTTCCCGGGTTTCGGCACCACTTAAGAGCTTCCGGACACAGAATGTAAAAAAAAAGAAGAAGTTGGGTTAAGAATAACTCTCACGAAGGCTGTTTAAACACTGACTTTATTGGTCTATTAATCCTCTATATATACTATTTACAATGTGTGTTTACAATGGTTTGGTATTAGTGGATATACAGGTATTAGTCTCATCTTAACTTATATATATATATATATATATATATATATATATATATATAGGAACATGTTTATATACGAACCATATATACACTAACATGTTTATATATATATTTGACAAATACCTTCGATCAACTTGGATCTCTACTCTGTGCATGACTTGGGAGCATCACTTCTTTAAATGATCTCGATAAAGCCAGCCATCGTTTCTCCACATTTGTACAGATATGACTTTAGGTAGATTGCTTAGCAAACTTGAGTTGTCGTGTTTCCCTGTTGAATTGTTACTATTCTGAAGGATATTTTTACTTGTCTAAAACAACCAAAGCTTCTTCCAAAAAATTTATTTGGAATAGTACAATAGATTTGAGTAGATTGGGTAAAAGTATGTAATTCTACCGCCAATTTCAGTACCTTTCCTATGTTTTATATTCCAGATAGTTATCTGGTAACATTATAAAATCTGATCAAATTTGAATTTACTGAACATTTATTATACAAACAAGAGTGGCTGTGGGTTGTGACTTTTAGTATACGGTGGACCGAACGACTCGATAGCCTCCGGGGATGGTCAACTTCCCTTTCACTGGAGGATACGCCCTCCTGGCTCTCTCCAGCCTAGGGTGTGGGCCCCTGACAGCCAATTAAGGGTCATTGAGGAATATTAATTTGATATCCTCGCATTAGCGGTTATTATATGCTGTTATTTATATACTAGTGGCTCAGTGTTAGAGCCCTGAGTTGCCGTGATGATGGTCCTGGGTTCAAATCCGGCCAGGGTGGATAATTTATTTATTCTGTCAACTGCGCGGGATGGGCCATGTAGGATCTGGAGACCCTCTTGTGGCTCACACAGCCACAATAAAGTGGGCATAAAGTAGGAAAACCTCACCTGATCTAAGTCAAATCACCTCCCTGTATAACCGTAATTACAGAAACAGTACAGTCTCCACCACGTACTGAACCCAAGACTATTCAAGGGTTGTAGTGGTACTTTTTTTTTTTTTAATTTATTTTTTTTATGTTGCAAATTATAAATGTCTCTGTATATAGAAATAATATCATATAGTATTTATCGAACTAATGTAAGCATATTGGAAGAAATAAAATGCATCAGACACATGCATCAATTACTCAATAAAAAATTGAGTTGGGAAAATCATTTAAGAATATGTTGACCACTAAAGATAGTTATCAGAAAACTCGAACTCAAAGTTTTTCCGAAGGGGGTTCATAGTTTAGTTGCGTTGTGGTATTTTGTGCAGTTTGAAGACCAGAGGCATGCGTATTGTTATAGGGGTCTGCATCTTCGATGGGTAGTATTTACGTAAATATATTTATAGGCGGTCATGGAACCACAGTTGTGTTATCTGGGAGAGAATCGGCGAGCTATTTTGGAACCCAAGATACCTGATGGATTCTCGGAAGAGGCCAAGAAAAAATTATTGGAGCTAAATATCGTTATTTCAAAAAAGTCGGAAGGGTTTATCAGCTGGTAGGTACAACACCCTTTTGCAAAACATATTGCGTTTTATTTTATGCTCTCGACTTTATTATTATCGTCTTTACACTAGATTATTATAATTATATTCGTGCGGATTTTTTTACAGCCCCGGTGAATTGGTTAAGTTGATTTTTCTCCAAAATAAATTTATTTTTCTTAGGGAAGAAGAATCATATTATTTTCGAAGTGAATAAGGGAGTAAGCCAGACATTTGCTTGGCAAGGAGTTATTGCTTGTATTACAACTCCATATCTAGCCAAAAACTACGAGAATGGCAAGATCCCGCTCCCCTAGGACAGTTAACTCAATCTGGACAAAAATCGCCTTAGCCACATACCTACCGTGGCTTCGGATATATTGGAATTAACACGTTGATTGCCACGTCAATTTTCAGAAATCCGGCCTAAAATGACAATTTGAATTAATCACATTATATTATTAAAAACTCTAATTCTAGTGCATCGAGTTTAATCGTAGCTGCACAAAAATGACATGTAGACACAGGACGAGATACCTCGTAGCTGGCAGACAACGTGTTAATAGATGAATACGTATGGATCTTTTACAGAACATAAGATCTATGAGTGTCGTCTTGTGAATTAAATTTAAATAAAAGACGATCCATGTCATCAGCACTTTTCCTTACAATCTCTTAAATTTATTATGGAAAATAACTTGGATATTTCCAGTAATTCGCTCTGTCTTATCATTATTGTTTGTCTTGTTTGTTTTTATATCACTTTGGATAAAAAAATTCTGTTCTTCAGTTTCCCGTTTAGTTGTTGAAAACCACCCATTATAAGAACTATAAGAATATGCGGGATTGTATTCGCTAAGAGATCGCGTTACAGGCGGAACGTAGCCGGCATTCCACAATAATTAGAGCGACTAGTTTAGTATCCAGTGTCAGTAATGATTCTGCGCATGAGTACCGCAACACCAAAACATCGTCGCCCTCCACTTTCTTGGTTCGTTGTATAAATGGCTGTTTTAATTCAGTCATTTTTATTTTATTTATGTTCGCCATTCCTGGATTAAAACGTATTATTTTGGTCGATAAATATTATATAGCTTTATTTTATCCAGCTTTTCACAATTACATTTCGCCATATTAGAAATATACATGTTAGACGTAATGAAGGTATGTAACGCAGCGTAAAATTGTGGTTTTGCTGCTTTCGGTAACTACATATGTGAAGTTGGACACTGGTGTAGCGCAAGGTTCCATAAAAATTTAAAGTTCTGCAACATGTACTAGCTGACTCATGGAGAAATCCCCAGGCGAGCCCTTAGCCTGTAGGAACTCCGGCACCTGGCTGACAGGTGGTGGGATGCCATGGCAGCAGTTCAACCTAGCTATTCGTTGTTTAGAAGTGCTTTGTTTTGTTCTCTTTGTGTTAGATCTATAGAATCCACCCATTATGTTCTTTTGTATTCCAATAAAGCGGTGCATATTTGAAAGCCAAGTTAGTGCTAACTGAGAATTAGATCATATCCAGATCTTATCTTTTTAAATAAATTATATTCGCTTTGCTTATGGGCTTACTTAGAAATATCCTGAATATGCGCTTTTCAGAATTATTATTCAATTAGATAATAATTCTGAAAAGCGCATTTTAAAGTTTTTGATATTTAAATTGAAAAATTGGTTATATTTCTGTCATATATTCCCGAGATTCCTTCCAGATCCACAAAATACATACTGTCAAACCTTTCATTAAATGTTTTCTAAAAGTAAACGTTAAGTATTTGAACACATCTCAATTAATATATTGATATATTATCACACCCTCGTATAGCGAATAGCCATGATTACAGAAAGTACCAATTACAACGGAATTCGCTGTCACTTTCTTAATTAAAACAATTGTATAGTTTTCTATAAACGAATATAAAGCTAGAAGAGTGATTAGTTAGCATTTTTTATTTTATTTTGTATAATGATTTCTAGTGTTGTTACTACGTAACATTTCTTCCCCTTCTGTTCATGATTACCCTGTCGATTCTTCAGGGAAGAACGCGGCCAAGTATAATATACTATTTAATTGGGAGCAGGCAACTCAACCATTCAGAGAAATTTCGATTTATACTATAGATATAGCAGTTATATAAAATAATTATGTTTTTACGATTTTTTTAATTAAAGCCGTAATTGAATACAATCTTAAATCATTAACCGCAATTCTAAATAATTTACTTTATCAAGATTGTTGATAGGCTGAGCGTATTATAAAGAAATAAACGCATCTATATATTAATTAAAAATTGTTATCGCATCCACTTTTACATGAAAATTGCATCGTATAAAGTAAATGGAGTATATGCATGCCCATGCAATATTGAAAATATAGAATATACTAAATGAAAACAGCACATGCAAAAAAGTTGTTGTTTGTATGAATATTAGAAAGGGGTAAATGTCTATAGAGAAGTACTGCTTTGGGAAAATGAAGCGTAAATTAACAAACAATTAGGTTTTTATAAATGATTATATGATTTAAAACCTGAGAACTGTTTATTATACGTTTCAATTGAAGCTTTCAATTTTATAAAACTAATGTAGATGATTGTAATCTTAAATTTTTTTCTGTATTTATCAATTTAAAAATAATTTTTAGTGGGTGGCTCGTGTAAATATTCATGAGTTAGAAATTAGTCACAAGCTGTTATAGTTATGTCGGCCAATAAGAATTGCCGTTACATTACAAGCACCAATCAGAAACCAGCTTAGAGACATTACTCACAAATAACTGTTCCTCTCGAAAGGTGTCCTTGATCTGTAAACAAGATGGCTCGGTTTTAATTGCAAAAGGTTTTTTTTTACCTTTCTATCATATTATTACTTTTATTGTGTGTATGTTGACTTTTTTTTTTAAGCGATCCATTTATGTTGTTCAAACTCCTCTCTCTTTTCTTTTTTTCAAACTACATACTATTATAAATCAAACATGAAAACAAATTATTTGTGAATCAATTCGATAAAAATATTATTCATATTTTTCTAATGACAGGCATAAACAGGAAAAAACAAATTAAGATTGAAAATCTCATTTTTAATTTCACGCATTGTATAAAGATTTACAACGATTCGGTGTGTATTATTGCCTTCTCACAAAATTATTTTTATTTCAACCTTTTCCTTTCCCGAATTACTAGTTTCTTCTTTCCTTAGCTATATTTTATTGTTGAATTTTTCACTGCGTAAATTATTAAAATCGCATCAATACTTCATGAATATGAAAGCTGATTATAACAACTAGAATTATCACTACGCTATCAACTAGAGTCACTTTAGATTTCATTAGTCCTTTTGCTAATTTTTATTATTTTCTTCCCTTATCATTTATTTTTCTACCTCTTTTTCTGAGTGCTTTGTTTTGTTTTTATATAAGAGCATATAACTAATGGGGAGCGGGTAGCACAGTGGTAGAGCGCTGAGTTGCCGTGCGGAAGATCATCCCAGTTTATGGAAAATCCGAGTGTTGCAGATATTATTTTTAATCTGTTAATAGCGTGGGATGTTCCCTTTAGGATCTGGAGTTCCCTTGGCTCACCCAGCTTCTATAAAGTGGACATGCCTGGGACAAATCACCTCTCTGTACAAACATTATTCTAGAAACAGGATACATTTTAGAATTCAACGTCTTATTTACTAGTCCAAACCTTTCTGCTATAGTTTCAATAAATAAACCCAAGATCCTGTAGATAAAATGATCCATGAAGGATCCTTACCGTACCATCTTTTGTAGTACTTTACTCTATAGTCTTTAGTTTCTGTAGTGCTTCTTAGGTAACGTTAAGATAGGTTTAAATGCCATCCTTCTTCAATTCACCTTCGACCTTTCCATTAAGAAAGTCTATCCAGACTCCTCTATTCATCTGCAGCTCTCCTGCCTGGGACCTGGATGTACTCTTACTAAGAGAGTAGCGTACCGCAGGTCGATGCACCCTGTTGCAATAAGCCAGGGTCGCCCAGGCTCCCATACTCCTATTGGTCGTGCCCTTATAAGGTTCTATATTCTGTGTTGTCGTTAGTTCTGTCTTGGAGAGTGGATGCGAGGAGGTATTTGGTTCAGAACTCACGTTGTAAGTAAAGACCTTGTTAAAGATGATTATTAACTTTGTATACCTGGATATTTGTTCTTTAAATATATTTGTGCGGGCAATCGTGTTCGTGTACAGGATTTCGAACAAACATTTTCTCGATTTTTATCTGTTGCGCATTCAACTGGAACAATTTGGGAGGTGGGTACTCAATTAGTCATACTTATAGATATGGGCACTAGTTTAGGTATTATCTGTTTCAATGCTATTTAGTAGGATATGCGTAACTTTACAATACAACTAAAAACCACTTCAAATATTCGAAAATCGGGTATCAGTGTCGAAGGTTGTAACTTCGAATTAAATCAAAAGTTTTCGTTCCTTATTAATATTCTCGAGAATGAAACTAATCTTGACTTTTAGTATGAAAAAAAAGAGTGTAATTATGGGAAATTGGCATATTTCTAATAATTTCATCAATAAATAAACGTTTCAACTAACATTTGGAAGTATAGATGACGATATACGTTTGTTGAAACGTTACAAATATACACTTACAATTTTTTCCCTCACTAAAACTCGCGATTATTTTTCCGTTTTAACTACTATAATTAAATTGAAAAATGGAACGGTCAACAGAGACATCAAATGAATGTTAATACATTAGTGGAAAAATCCCAACTAAAAACCTTAAGTCTCTAAACTAAAACAGGAAATTAACTGTTTTAGTTTAGAGACTTAAGGTTTTTAGTTGGGATTTTTCCACTAATGTATTACTATAATTAAAATTTATTATGCTGTAAGCATTTATATACAAGCTTTAAATATTAAAATAATTCATTTTTGGAGAAGAGATTATAAAATGTTACTCGATGATAATGATAACTAACGATCTCTCTATTGTATAAACAAGTTTGGTTTTATAATTAAATTAGTCTACAGTTTAATTATAATACTTACTTATATATCTCAGTGGTCAGTTGTTATCTTACGAAAAAAAATGTTTGTATAGCTTGCTAATTTCATAACATGAGGTTATCCCAGGCCAATATAACTCTGCATCAGCTTTTGATTGGTTTTTTTTTGTTTAAATTATTATCTCTTAAGGGACTCGTGGCTTGAAAACATTTCAATACATATCAGTTATGCCAAATATCAAGAATTGAATTTATAAACAATATGTATGTTCAAATTTATACTGTATTTATATTTATGAAATAAAAAAATGTTTTATTATCAATGACCGAAATAATCTGAACCTGCAGTTATTTTGTGCCTTTAAAAAATAATACAATAGTATCTGTACCACTACAACCCGTGAAGGGTTTGGGTTTCAGTACATGGTAGAGACAGTACTGATTCATGGACAACGGTTGTGCAGGGAGGTGATTTGTCCTAGATCACGCACAACCGCCAGATTCCCCCCTTTATTTTGGGTTACTCACTTAAGGAGGCTGTGTGAGCCCCTATACGATCTGGCTGCTAACAGACTATATAAAAGTCTTGCCTGCAGCGGGATTTGAACCAGGATTTTCGGCATGGCAGTGCTAAATAAGTAATAATTATTATTAGTAATAAAATAAATGTTCAAATTTGAGGTTAAACCAGTAGAATGCGGGCCATAAACCAGTAGAACACCTTTCAACAGGTTCCTTTCACTTTTTTTTGTGACCACAATTATGAGGCATTATACCACAGCGGTTGTCAAAATTTTTGCCTAGTAATTGTGTCAAATGTATTTCGTATTATAATAAATAATAAAAATAAACTTAGTGCGTACCACTGCAACCCATGAAGGATCTTTTGCTAAGTACTGTTCCTTGAACAAACCTTTGATTTTAACTAAACCAGGAGATGATGGGGCTTGCTTCAATGCTTAACCGTCATACTATTCCCGAACCCAATGAAGCAACCAAATGCCGGTAGGGAATTAAAATGAGCATATCATTAATTTAAAAACAATGTGAATTTGAATTGTCTGATTCCTGCAAAGGATCAGGTTCATCCTAACTGTTTTCTGATTAGAGGAACTCATTATGCGTTCAATTGATTAAAATAAATGGAATGAGTTGAGTTTTCTATTAACCTCTGTCTATATTTAATATTTTAAAATTGTACACACTTTTATATTAATTTTACATATCTGCTTGGATGTCAATACTTAACTTCCACAAAAAACCACTATCCCATACCTTTGATTCTGGTTGCCTTACCCGACACTATACAATCCTCTATGTACTCTCTCATTTCGAGTTCCTTTCCCCAGGGCTGTTCTACTTGTACTCCTGCCATATCGGGGAAGACGTCCTCTAGAATGAGAAAAGGAACTGGCCGTGTTGCACTAATGGACTTAAGGTTCGTTGGCAGGCTTGTGGAAAGTTGAAAGTTAGGTCCGACCTTGGAATGAGTACGCTCAATTATATTCTGTACTTGGAAACAATTAATTATAACTAAAGTACTATCTGAACTTGATATAATTCAATTATTAAACGGACAATTAAGTAAAAGTTAATTTTTAAAAAAATCAAAAGTAAATTATGCGTAATGTAATACTTTGCAGCCCCGGTGAATAAGTGGTTGGGTCGTCAAAAGTTCAAAAAATGAGATGATTACACTGAAGGAAGCGAAGTCTTATCATTCTCGTACTCTTTGGCTTGAAATGTAATTATTTTAAAACCAACAACTGCATTTCAAGCTAGGGCCTAACCACTTCAGCATACTGAGTATGACAAGATTCCGCTTCACTCACCATAATTAACTCAGTTTGGAAAAAAATTTACCTAACCTTCACAGAGTCTGCATATATATGATTAACAAAACAAACTGAGAAGCAATTCTCCCGGCCTACAATAGTGATTATATAAAGATAGAAGAGACACCTTCAGTACGAGCAAGCCGGTCCCTAAGAGGTGGTGACTCTTAGGATTAGTATACTGCTTCACTGTTTTCGACTAAGAAGATGTTACGCCGGCTCTCCCGCACTGAGAGTCTACAATACCCGGCTGCAATTTGATGAGCACCTCTGGTCCACTCCTCGACTTTCGACAGGGCACTTGGACCCGGAGAATGTTGCTCCGGTGAAAGGAGTCCAGGGCCTGGAGCAGCCTCTGCATCTTCTGGAAAGATCACGAGCGATTCCTTGGAAATAGAAAGCTTTCAATTTACTCAGTCTCATCTCCTTCATTATTATATTAAATCGATATGAAGATTTAGAAAAAATAATCGGTTCAAAGCGTGATACACGGTTAAGAATATCCAAGCGAGAAAAAATTCGAATCCCTGATAGTGCGCGGAGTTGTGGTTAGCATGGTGAGAGATAGAGGGCATAGAAACGTATTTATTACCCTTTTTCTAGACCACTTTGCTTTAGAAATATTAATCGCAAGAGAAATCTTAAGCATTGCTGGAGAGGCCAAAGTTCTTTGACTCCAGAGCCGAAAAAAAATAAGAATTGATCTATAACAAGTGCTCATTCAGATATATCAGTATGACTAACTTGAGGCAATGTGTATATTAAAAAGTAAAGATGCGGTATTAAGGATTAAATGGGGTGTCATCTGATTTCTCCATTCACATTTTGACTTATTCTACTAAGTAGCAATGATTACTTAGTAGTGTTATTGATAAAAATTGTTCACATTCACATCAAATTACTAGTTTTCATCAGAATCATCAGAATGACTTTATTCTAACGTTTTATTTTAATTTCTATTAAATTTTATTTTGGACCTATTAACCTGGAATAATAGCGTTCTTAGAGTAGTCGTTTAATACTAATGTACGTATTGGTGACGTACACAAGATATTTTTTCATTTAAGGTAAAAGGCCAATTTTTTAAAAACACAATCATCACAAAAAAGTGAAACAGAAGGTCAATAAACAATAAAACTAGAAAAAACTAACTCTCTTTTTTTCAAATTTTAAGTCACAAATTCTTCTGATAAATCTCTCATATTTTTTCTTATGGTCCCAAATAGAGTTAATTTAAATTCATTAAAAAATTTTTGAACCAGTAGAATATTCATAAACCAATTGTCCATAGCCAAGTTCCTATTAAGTATTTGATAGTCTCGACTAGCTTTTCCTCATAGTAGCCATGATTCTCTCTCTTTTATATGGAATAGCACCCACCATATATTTGGTGCCATTGTCACATAGCATCATGATTTTAATCCATATTTGTTCGACTTGTTACTCATGTACACGCGAAACGGACAACGGCCCCTAAATCCTGCCAATTGTTCATCTATTGTACACTAGGAGCTCGGTTTATAATTATTTTTGCAATTAATTATGAAATCTTCCCAATTAACTTAATTGGTGCGAATTTTGATTCATTCATCCGTTCTATTCTTGTATCCAAATCATCAAAGCGAAGGCAATTTACAATGAAATTAAAAACCAACAATACAGTGTTACTGACATACGTAGGGGCGACGTGTAAAAAATATTCTACACCAACTAATGCACGTATTAAAGACGTAGTGGCTTACCTTATTCATTGTGGATAGCACTAAATATGGCGCAATAGCAATATTTTCAACACGGCAACCTGTGGCTAACTAAACACTAGAGGCTTACACAAAAGGGGGAACTTGAAACTACGAAAAACAAAATTGCGGCAACCGATTTTCCTTTGAAGCACACGTAGCGGAGACGTACATTAGTATTCGAGGGTTAAAAACACTTTACATGTTCCTTATGCCTCGAAATATGTGTAGCAGCTAATCGTTTGTAGCCCTATTAAGTAGGATTGTCGAGGATACGAGTATGCATATAAATAGAGTTCGATACCTGCTGTAGAAGATTAATTATTCATTCTGTTAAGAGCCGTGAATCTTCCGAGCTCACCCAGTCTGTGTTAAGTGGGATCTTGTTCGATGGACTTAAAATAACTGGAATTTTAGTTTACTTATTGTTTGTTTCATAAGAATTACATTTATTTTTTTAACTAGTGCCCTATGGCAGATATCATGGTAGATATCTGGCTTATATTACTATTAAAAACTCATACTTCATAACGTACAAAAGTATATGTTACTTTTTAGATAGGATTTTAATTTGTTTATTTATTCCATCATGGCGAAAAGTGTTTTTGCAGGTAAGTGAATATTTAGGATGTAGTATGGAAGGCTTCCTAATAGAAGGTGAAAGGCCCCTCATTGATTCGGCCAATCAGTGATGTAAGCTAGGCCAAAATACCTGTTTTAGGAGTCTAATGTGTTCCCTTTGTAGCTCTTCATAACGCCGCATCGTAACACTTTGATGAGCTCTTATGTAATATGCATATTATATTGAACATTTGTAATGGAGGGTCAGTCCCCTTTGAGAGCCTTGCCGGGATATTTTCCTTACTTTCAGTTAGTTTACCTACAGTTGAAGAATGAGAAATCTACTCTGAATGTATCTAATAGCGGTATGGTCCTTGCGGGACATTGGCATCCTCAACAATACCACACAGACCTATATTCTGCAGCCCTTCTCTCGACAACCAACGACCTAAGGTCTTCAATATCTTGCAGTCAAGCCCTAGCTATGATCTCAAGAAAAAGTCAGATCCTTTGATCTGAATTATATTTAAATAATAAAATGGGATCCCGCCCTGAGATCGTTATACTTAATATATATATATTAAGTCCATATCATTAATAAATAAGAGACATATCCCTCTTTAATCCAAAGGTTGACTGACCAGGAGTTGTTTATTAAATAATAATAATTATTGAATAACATTATATTTATTTGTGCCGATCATGGTTACAAAGATAACTTATAAAACTTCTTACAAAGAAAGGGGGGGGGGCTATATGTGACTGCCTACTTTTCTTCTATTTTCCTGTGCCTACTTCGCTTCATCCAGTACTTTGCATCTTGAGTTGACCGCTCCTTCCAGACAACTGCCCCTCTTATCTTCAGAGTATAGGCAATAAGCCTACGGGACATTTTGAGCTACCTGCCCTAGGCCCCTTACCATATTTACTTAGGTACTTCTAATGTTTCAGATAGTGTCACATATAGCAAAATTTTAGGTCTTCCTCTGTTTCTTCTTCCACCCGGATGTCCCTCCACCATCTCTCTAGGTAGTCTACCTCGCTTCATTCTTCAGACATGGCCAAGCCATCTTATTCTGGCATTTTTATCGTAGATACGATGCCATAGAGGTTTTTTATTTCCTCATTTGTATTCATCCTCCACCGCATATACTCTATAGATTAAAAACATATTAATGCTAAATTTTTAAGACATGTTTATTTGTTCTTAATGATCGATTTCCTACTACCTCAACAGGACTTTAGTTTAAGCTGGTTTGGAAGATTAGGTGTGGTCACCGCGTCAAAAACTCTCTAATGGTTCCGGTCTTAATTGATGAGAAACTATGTTCCAAGATCCGTTAGCAAAGAAATATTTAGTTATATCTACGTAAGAATCAGATGTGATTTTTAAAATAAGATTTGTGACTTTAAACATTATGAAACACTTCATATGGGACCCCTGAAATCTCACGTAATGGTACTAGCTGGAGGATTTGTCTCGTATAGCCAAAACGTTTTAATGAATAACTAGATAGGATTTATTATTTATCAATTAACACATTTATTTCTTAATTATTAAAAACCTCATACAGAATAAAAACAGGCGCGTCCATGTTGTATTGTATCGTAGAAGACAAAGTATTAATAAAAAATAGGAGTATATAATAAAAAAAAAAAGATAGGGTTATTATAATTAAGAAGATGGATGGAATGAGTTCTTAATAAAACACTGCAATGAAATATGATACATGTTTCAAGTATAGCTCCTTCAAAAGAACAATATCATAACTCAAAAAACTTTGAATTTTTCAATAGAGGTATTTGCAAGTTCCATATGTGTTAAGAAAAAAAATTTTGATATTGGTAAAGTAAAGCATTACGATTGTAATGATGGTATTGAAATTATTGTATTAAACATTAGAAAATTTTTAAAATCTTGAAACTGTTTTGGTTTTAACTTAAGTCATTATTCTCATAAGACTTTATTAAATAACACTTCGATTCATAATTTGAGTTCAAACATGTTTCATCTCAAATTATGACTTTATTAAAAGAAAGGTTAGAAATAAAATATCAGAAATGTCTTTCCTGAATTAAAAAACTTCAACCAATGGTAAACAAGCCAAAAAGTACAATGGCTACTGAATGCACAACTCAAGAATGCAAAATTTAGGGTTATGCCGTTGTTCTTTTGAAGGAGTGATATGCAGTGAAGTATACTGTTTACTGAACAATAAATATAAATGAATTATATGTAGGGAGGATAGAAAAACGTTATTTAAATATAAACCTAAAAAAAGTGATTTATTACAAAGAATATAAATTGGGAAGAGGATATAAAATTAAATCTTAAAGGGGTTTAGATGTTAATGAGATGAATAGTGGACGGGAATACGAAATGAGGTATCATCAAAGAGGTAATTAATCAAGAGGTAACAATAAAAGCAGCAAAAGGGGGAGAGAAGTATAATAAATAAGCTTAGTTATTGAAAATAGAAAATGGTTTATCATTAATTCAAACATTTAGTTGCAAAGCCGTTCTTTATACGTGCTTAGTAATCAAGCACGGTGTTGACAAGTTCTGCACTACGCCATTCCTGGTGCCAGCATTCTTCGACCTCTGTGATTGAGGTCGCCCAACACGACTCCGGGAAATTCAGGGGTCAAAGATAGCCCTGACCGGAGGTTCAACGAGGGACAACAAACCTCCGAATTAGAGAGGACATCGAGTATTGTACACCTGCCGATAATGAGGGGTTCCCTGTTTGCTTAGGACGTAAAGAAGATATCTCGGAGTGTTGTCTCTCGATAAGTGTTGACCGATATACCGTTGTTGAACTGTGATGGGCCTACGGGTTGTAGCTGACTTTCGCCCTCCGAAAAGACAAGATTTTCAACGTATAATTTGCTTTTTCAGTATTATTCACAGTTCTAAGAATTTCGGATCCGAAAATCTAATAATAAACAAATAAGTAGATGGTGTGTAGAGGGTAATACAATTTCAATTTCATTTTCATTTTTCATTAGTAAAATCATTACATTAAAAAAAAAAAAAAAAAACCTTCTCTCTACAACCAATGAAGGGTATTGGGTTCAGTATGTACGCTGTTTCCTGAACAAGATAGAGATCCCTCCCCCCTATATTGGTTACCCATTTTATAGAAGCTGAATGATCACCGGGGGGGGGGGTGACAGATCCTAAAGTATCCATTTCAGCAACTCAGTGCTCTACCACTGAGCCATATTCCTCTCCAATATCATAACATCCATTAATGACAAATGAAATAAATATTGAAAGAAAAAGTGAAATTTACTACAAACTTCTTAAATCTAAATACAGCCCAACAATTTTATTATGTGGCAAATGAGTGTCTAATAAAATTTTATCGTCTGAGAGTTACGGAAACAAACCACTCTTTCCAGGTGTGAGCATTTAACCAAATGACACTCAAACGGCTCTTCTCTTGAGCGAAGAATGTCCGTCCTCTGAGGGATTTTCGTTTTCTTCTTCTCCGATCACTTCCTCGAAGACATAGGTATGTTCAACAGCGTGTGAAACGTCTTTGTCACTTAAAAGACAACTGAAACATAGCAAGTTAAAAGTTTCAAGATGAAATACTGTATGACGCTCGTGGAGTATTATATAAGTATCACTTTAGTGAGGTCATATAACAATTAATTAATTTATTACCAATAACTGGCGCTATTTCTTCTCCGATGCTTTGAATTTCTACCTCCTACTTTTTTTAATCGATTGATATTTTTCAAACACAACAATTTGACGTAGAACCTATTCGACCTACCATTTTATATTATTTCTTTCCCTTTCTTCTGCTAAATATAGAGTTCCTATTGGCCACATCAAGCTGCTCCATACAGCACCTGCTAATTATTGCAACATCATTTCCAGATAAAGAAGCTAGTAAAGCTAGGCTTGATAAACATTACCGTAAGGGTGTATTCGTTCCTCGATGGTCGCCGCTGATCATCTCTTAGGGATGAGTGGAGCTAAACAATGCTTCTCATCAGGCGCCTTCGAGGCCGTCCCATCTTTTGTTCTTCGCCGTGCATTCGATGTCTCTATCATCAATCTTTTGTCTCGTCATATGAGCAACTACCATCCTGATTACTATGATTAGTTACGAAGCTTCTTGGTACTGATAATAATTGTCTTATTTGAAATTGTTATTCTTGTTTCATTAAGGCTTCTAGAAAGAGGATTAATAAAAGAAAAAAAATCTTCCTGAGGTTAAAAACTGATCGTCAGTTTTATAACCAGATTATAAACATAGTCCTGGACCATATTCATTATGCAGTAAACCGAATTGGGCATTGGTAGAAGGAAGCTATTAATACTCAATATATATATATATATATAGTCATATGAGGTTTCAAACTGTTATATCTGAGAATTTTGAGCGGATAAAATTGGGATCTAAAGTGACTACCTAGTCCTAAGGATCTCAAAACGTTTAGCTCAATTACGACTCTGTGAAATATTATTATACTCGATCTACATTTGGCTGTTGAGGAAGTAGTACTCGCATCACGGCCTAATATTCTTGTTACACACCCACTTATCGGATTACAACGTGCTACTTAGCAGAGCTATCTATGATTGCACTAGATGCCAACAAGAACAAGTCTTATTAGATGTAAGGATATGTTACTAGCGTACTTCTGTTTGGAGAAGCCTATGATTTTAAGGCGCTCATTCAATTACTGCTTAATAAGACCGTTCTCTTGCCGTGAAGTATTTTAGGCTTAGATTAGCAAATACTCATTGGATAACTTGAAAATTACAGGATATTATAAGACTAGTAATTGGCTTTATAAGCACTTCAGAAACTAATTTAGACCAATAACTTATGAGGAAACTATTTCGCCCGAGCGCATATTGAAGGTATGAAATACTATATTCATAGAGTACATTGACGCAGTTCTGATTAATTATTAATCAGTTGGGAATTGAGCTACAGTTAAGAAAAACTCTTTGGCGTCAACACTGAAAGACGTTCGCTACGACGATTAGGCTTCTGTTGAAAATCCACAGATTTATGAGATATTTTCATTCCATTTCATATTATCTGTTTTCTTTCTAAAAAGCAACCTAACTTTGTTTGTAATATGTAATCAGAGTATAAAAAAAAGAAGAAAATTTTGTATCATGCTTTACAAAAAATTATTAGACCATACTCATGTTGGTCTTATTTAAAAAAAGGATTTCCGTGCCGCAAGTTGTCGCTTCGAGTTAAGTCTCAAGAAATAAACGTTTGAAATAACATTTGAAAGTAGATATATTGATACGTTTATTTCTTATTCTGGATTGCCAAAATATATTAAATTCCCATAATTACACTGTTTTGTTGGAAGGAAACTAATAAAAAGTTAAAACTTGTGACTTGATTCGAAGCGACAAACTGCGGAACTGATACCTCAGAAAGTATTGTCCCTGCATGTTATAAACACTTTTTATCGGCTAATCTTTTGATAAGTGTCCTTTAAAGGAAGCTTACTTTTACTCTTGTCGGCTATACTATTTAATATACGGGGATAGTTTAAATTGCTATTCCATACGTGACGGACTTGTTCGTGACCATCGATAAGTTGGGATCAACCGCGCCGTTCCTCTGAAGGATAGGATGCTGCCCTACCGAAGACAAGACTTACGTAAAGGTAGGCGACTCCTTCGTTGGGTAATTGCAGAGAGAGGTCCTTTCTCCGGCCCTTCTCTTCTCAGGGTGAAAGGTCTTGTCGCAGTTGGTAGGCCTGCACCGGTCTTCGGTGATGGCAGGTGTGTAGTCTTGTCTCGGGCCGGTGTCTAATTTATGTATTTACAGGCAAACTGCTATCCTGTTAGTACTCTCGTGCTCCTTTCTTCTCACTTTGACAGCGGTAAAATAGGACAGATAAGAGTCAACGCCAATACTTTAGAAGAGTCGTCAAAAGCTTTTACGGGACAATATCCATACGTGTAAAACTAAAAAAAAAAAAATACTTGTCCTCTACAACCAATGGTTGTTACCCGGGCGATAAACATTGGAAATCTACGCGCGGAACAACTATTTATTGTGGTTAAAATTATTCGAAAAGAGGCAAACCCCTTCGGTCAGAGTGTTGCTGCTTTCTTTTTCTTAACACATAATTTTTTTTGATTATTCTCTCCTCATTTTGAAAAAAATCGTCATCAGCGAAATAAGTATAATGATCATTGCAGATAATATTTATATATATTTTTTAATTAAATAAAAAAGCTAATAGTTAATTAAGATCTAAATAAAAACAAATAGATATTATTAGAATTAAAAACTTGATGGGCCAATTAACTGCATATCAAAGAATATAGGTATTATTTTATTTCTTTTTTCAGGACACCTTCAAAATTCTTCTAATTTTCTCCATTATATATTTATTGGGCTATTGATTTCGGATAACATTACTTTTTTTTTTTTATGTTTTAGTTAGTACTCCAAATAAAGCAAGCGCATAGTTAAAATAGTGTTGGGAAGAACTTTTAAAAATAAGTTTGTTTAGTATCTTAATGAGTACCAATTAAAGTAAAATTTAAAGTAATCATAAAAATATAAATACGATTGACGATCGTTAGCTAAACATAGCATTGTTTCACAACTGTGGCCAATACCCTAACAAACCTTTAGCTTATCGACCATATCAAATCGGTCTCATTCGACGACTTTATTTCTTTCTGCCTGAAGAAAGGGGCTACCCAAATTAACACCTTCTTCTCGACCCGTCTGACTCAGCAAATAGCTGGAGTTCGTTTACCGACAACTTGTGGATCCTCGCCTTGAATTAAAAAAGAAAGCTGGTAGAAAACATCATTAGTATCAACGAGGTAGAAGGTTCGATTAGAGAAAGATATACCTGTTAGAACCTATAACCTGTTGGCACCTATAACCCGCAATCAACAACACCAAACTCACTTGCCATCCCAAGTTTTCCTCTGATTTATCCATCCATCATTCATTTTAGTGATCTTGTACGCTTATAAGGAATTGTATTATATTATACAAATAAGGAATACAATGAATAGTAATACTACATCGTGGTGTTAGAAAATTTTTTAAATTTACTTATTTAATGGCAGTTTCAGGTTACTGCAGCACTTTCTAGACATGCACTCTAAGCTCCCAATTAATTACAAAAGACTTATATGCATGACTTTTATAAGACCTATTTGGACTTAAAGAGTAGTGCTTTGGGGCTCCAGTAAGCCATCGAATTCCTCTCGTAGCCAATCCTTACAATTCATAATTCTTCGTGAAATCCTGCTTCTTACTTTGTTACGAATAAAGTCATCCTCAATGCCCATTTGTTGCTGATTGGGCCGAACCCGATACCAGTCTTTTCATAAAAAACTTTGCAACATTGCAAATTTCATTAAAAAAATAAAAATTATTTAATAAATATAAAATTTTGAGTACTACCACTGGGTAGTTTGTCTACATGCCTTTATCCATGCCATTATTTATCGTCCATGCCATTATATTAACAATAAAAAATATTTGTATTGTATTGTATTGTTATAATACAGTTGTAAATTTAAAAAAAAATTAATATAATCTTTTTATATTTGCTCTTGCACTTGCTCAACAAAAATGGATTGGGCTTCATAGGCCTTGGAGGTGGTGGGATGTTATCTCTGGTCCCATATCTTCTTATGTTATATCTGGTCCAATATTGCTGCATTGTAAGGTTGGCATGTGTTTTATTCGGTTTTTCCTTTAGTATTCTTCTCTATTTGTCCTGAAGAATAGAAGAAATATTGACAATTTTTTTTTCCTGTTTTTAGTTGAGAGACTTGATGCGTTTTGGTTGAAATTTGTCCACTAATGTCTTAATAATTTAAATTGTATAAGAATAAATTATCATTTTGCTGAGTTATATAATTATGTTTATTTTTTTCGATGTAAATTGAACGTAAATTAATTCCAATGATATGTAATTTACCAGTTTTTTATTCTTTAAAAAAAATTGTGCAAGATCTTATTGAACAATTTAATATTATTATTTTCTTATTACTCTGTGATATAGTAGTAATTACAAATATAGTAAATTTAAATAAATAATCATTACTAGAAAATCTTGGGTGTCTTCCAACCAATCAGTCTACAAATACATAAAGAGGTCTGTCCCGAACTTTTTAAGAAAATAAAGTATTGTGTAAATTCGAATTATTATAGAAACAGATTTTTTTATACTATCTAATTTATGTTTTTTTTTTATGTTTGCTCATTTTTCTTTGGTTTATTATTTTCAATTAATCAATAAATTATTATTATTAATAATTAATATTCATTATTTTCAATTAATACAGAAAAAAATGTAGTCCGTTTGATTTAGACACGTAAAAACAAAAGTCGAATTAAAAAATTCGAAAATTTCAGATTTTGCTATAAAGTCAAGATAACCCCCGAAATTCAATATTGCCATTGATTAATGATTTCATATGCCCATAGGGAAAATAATTAAAGTATTTGGGAATCGTGATTTATATAACTTAAAAATAATATAAGAGAATACTATTTTTTAGGTAAGAAATTTGATTAATAAATGCGAGATAATTTATTTATTATATACATATTTTAATTAACCTCTTTTATGTCTTACATTAAAGGAGACATATCTTAATTTTATCCAACCGCTAAAAAAAAATTGTCTAAAGGATAACCTTCCTTTATTTATTAGCTTTTTTATTATTTATCTTTATTTTATCACATTTTTATATCTTATTTTGATTTTAAATATCAGCAAAAAAGGTAAACAAAAGTAAACTTTTGTTTTTAAATATTGATTTTGTTTTAATCTTTTAATTATAATTTATTTGAAAGTCTTCTGGAATTTTCGAACTTGATGTATTTAGTGTTTTAAAATGTAGAAAATGGTCGGGGGGGGGTGCAGTAAATTAATTGTAGACAAAATAAGTATTACTTGTTTTATTTATTTATTTTGCTAAATAATTTATTTTGTGTAGATCTATTGACTGCACCCCTATACCATTTCATCATTTCTCAAGAAATATCCAGTCAATCATTTTCACTCCAATATTTATTGTTATACTTTATTTCTTAGTCATCATCATCTTAACTCATGGGGAATAATAAGATGGGTATAATTTTTTGTATTCAATAGTAGCTTATGCTAAATAAAGTCATTTACATCAGGAATAAACAATTGCAGATTATTCCTTTCTCTAATCACGACATTATTTTTTTTCCTTTGAGGGAAAGGGATCGAAATTACTACCTATCAGCTCTGCTAAGTGAAATGTTGGAAAGGAGTTTCTGCAATCGTAGCTTGGATCTTTCTACTTTTCAGTATTGCTATTTTATGGATGAATATCAATGAGAGTTTTTACTATCTAAATGCATTTTAATAAGCACTTAAGATGTTGCAGCATAAGGCCTTCCAGTTAAATTTGAGCAATCTTTATTATTTATTACAGTCGTTAAAATCTAGGCAGAGTCAGTCTTTCGACTATAAACGATTCATCAAAAATCAATACACTTAAGGTTACTAAATGAAGTAGACTTGTTATTACGTTCTTTTTCTTTCTTTATTTAACGTTGATTATACTAACTATGCTAATCGGACGATGCTACAGTCCTCAATTTTGCTTTCCCTGTTGTAATGAGGACAGGGATCTTTAACGAGTACCTGACACTGACATTTTACGTCCCTCCTGAAGGACGCCATAACAGGGTTTTTTTACCCCTTTTAAAAAACCAGCGATCTTGGGCCTTGTTAGGTGTTTATGCTAATCACTATATCACTGGTGACCCCCTTACTACATTCTGAACACGAAAGGAAATAAAACAATGATGTGAAAGTTCTTTTTTGTTATATTTTATTCAATTACATTTGTTTTTTGTTTTTATTCAATCACACTGACACACAAACAGGAGCCGTAGGGTCGAAGAAAGTCATTATATTTTATACCTAACTCATAATTATCAAATTAAAGGGACTCGGCTCAATGTATGTGATTAAACTGAGATTGTACAGACTCATGATGTAAAATTTACATTTTTATGCATAATACATGAATTTATCAATATGCATATAACCAATGGGCGGTAAACTCAATATGCATTAACATCTATAATTTTCCGCATAGTGATTCAATTAAAGTTGTTTTTAATAATTGACACCATTAGACAACATACCGTATGTTAAATCATACCATTTATTGTGGATTTGTGGAATATCATTTCGTTTCGAAATTGTAACACCAAGTTTCCAAATAGTTAGTATCGACAAAAGCCGTTATTTCTCAGACGGACATAAAAAACTAATTTGGCCTTAAGAATGATCTACATAGAGTATTGTATTTCCATATAGATTTTACATGTATATGAAAGGCTAAACAAACTACTTTTCACGCATTTTTTTAAATATATACAACTGTTTATACCAATATGGACTTACTTATCTCAAAAATAAGTTGTAGTCTAAAATACACACAACCTTGGAATATTCCATTTTAAAATTATTTTTGATAACGAAAATCGCCTTTGTACGTGACAAACATAATTCTTCGTAGTGACTTACACCTACCAATTTCATGGTAATTTACCCAGTCACACGAAGACACTAATTATGGAAACGGCAACAATTGCCATGGCTAAATAAGTGATAAGGTTCTGGAAGAGAGGTCTACTTCTAAATGCCTCATATATTTTTTTTTCGAGATGATTTTCCGATTTTCAACGTAACGTTTGGTAACTGCAGTAAAATATTTGGATTTTAAAAGAAAAAGTTTCGAAACCGAAATGTAAGCCTGTTGAAATACGTTTGCACGAATTCTATTCCTGCTGGGCGTTTCTGATTGCTTCTGGTAAGAGTTAATGACAAAATAGTTCTTGTACAAGCTGGAATGGAGTAAATAAACAATTTTAATGTTTTCTCCTTAAATGGGCTAATCATGTTTCATCTCACCACAGCTAAAACGAAGTTTTTTATTATTTTCTCAATGGCAACAAGTAGAAATCCTTTCAACCGCTCAACTTTTGCGGCCTTATCTGGTGTAATTTGACTTCAGAATAATTATACTTTTTCAATTACCTCTGATGGGCCTGTAAGATGATTTAGTCCCTACGATGGCGGTCCAGGTACTTTCGACAATCATTTAAAGTGTGTTTAAAAACAAAATGTTCTTTAATGTACTATAAAAACTCGTCTATTTGACCATCTTTCGGATTGGATTTGAATATTTTTGAATTTTATTTCCACATTCGTTAATAATTTCTAGCTGTGCCCACAAGAATAATATTTAATTACAGCAAATATTTTCTTTTTTAGTTTAATTTAGTGCTCAGTTCCTGCATAGAGTGTAATGACGGTAATAAAATAATTTTTATTGAATTTATAAAATATTTACTGGAGTGTCACAAGATGACGTTGTCGATTCTTCACTAAAATGTTGTATGTAGAGTTTTATCTTAATAAACTGTGAATCTGAGTAATTAAGATCTTTAATTTGCTTATTGTTTTTGATCATTAGGGTTTGATTAGTCAATTCTGTTAAACGAGGTATTGAAAAATAATAGTAAAAAAATGGTGGTAACAAATAATAAAAAAGATCCTCTGAGAAAAACTAAAAAGAATGTGACTGGGGAATTTCTTATTTATGTCGTTGTAAGAAATATTAAAAAAAAAATTAAATCAATGATTTGTGGACAGTTGTTATATTGGTCGTTAAAATAATTTAGGTATGAATTGATGTGCATTCATTTTTACATACCATTAAACCAATAATACTGAATTCGGTCTCAGGCACAGTTTAAGCGATTTGATCATATACGGCCTCCATTTAGTTTGTATGTCAATTCTATTTAGTTTCAATGAGAATTAACAACAAAAGTACAAATTATTAAGTATAACGATCACTTAAGTCTCTTCTCCGAGTATATATGTCCAACAACCTTAAGGACACATTTGCGCCCCATTTTAAAATGTTATTATTTTTGGATTACATTCTACATTGATCATATCGTCAGAGGTAAATGGGAAAACTCAATTTTTGTAGAGGAGAAATTCAGTTGCTGTGTCTGAACTAAACTTACGCACTAGTATGAACACAATTGTGAAATCCTCAGTATGTAACTAATAGTTACAGCTGTGTCAACGATTGGGTGTAAATATGGTTCAGGTAACTACGGACCTGACTGTATAATCTGTCATTGCTCTTAATTAATAATTATTTCATTAATTAATGTATACTGTATCAATTATTGAAGATTTAGCAGTGTACTATTAATTTATTGCAATACTTTTTAACGTAGTTACGGTACGTTTTTATTATTCCTCTTTGTATGGTTGTTTTAAACTTACTTCTTGATATTATTTTATTTTTTATTTTTTTAAAATGTATTTATTGAAATTTACAACTGTATACAAAATACATCAAGTAAATATAATGAGTGAATACATTGACATGAAAAGACAAGTAGAGAAACTACCCAGTGGTAGTACTCAAATAAAAAGTTCAGCTTAGAAGGTCACGAGGCCATCTTCTTTTCAGACGCCTCGGAGGATTATCAGGAATTGATGAGGTTGCGAGGTTTGAAACTAGTGGGTTTGAGTGGAAATGAAGTTTGTCATGAAAAGATTGATATCGGATTCGGGCCAAATCAGCCAAATAAACGGGACGTTAAGGTCATTATGGATTACTTTGTTCGTAACAAAGTAAGGAGTATTGAGGATTTTCCGAAGGATTTTGGATTGTAAGGATTGAATACGAGAGGGATTCGTGGAGCCCGGGAGCTTATAGCGTTTATCTAGTAAATGTTGAAGTAGCCTGAAACGGCGAGCTGTTTCTTGTCGTTTCAGTTTAGTATGAGGATTCCAAGTTAAGCGTTTGTCAAGGTGTAGTACTAAGTACCGGATCTGTTCTACTGGACTTAGAGGGATGTTATTAAACGATACAGGGGGGCAGGAAGTCGCTGGTTTACGTGGGCTTGAAATTATTAAACTAGATTTTCCGGCAAGGCGTTTCGTTTCCAGAAATATGGATATCCCTGAATACTAACGATAGGAATGAGCACCCTGGGACCATAGAGAAGCGAAAATGGTTGTTATTTAGACTCTGGTTGGTAGATTCACATGATATATCGCTTGACACGAAAAAGTTTATTATATCATATAATAAAAAGTATGTTATAGACACGAAGATTAGTTATTATATCTGCAGCCCTGGCGAATAGGTGGTTAAGCCGAATTTTATCCAGAGTGAATTAATTGTATTAAGGGAAGTGGAATTGTGCCATTCTGATAAAAGCCGTACGTCTCATCCAAAGAAACCAAACAATTTGTGCCTTACGAGAACATTAAAAAAAAACAGCAACCCATAACACTACAACCAAGAGGTCTTAGTCATTATCACGGTGACTAATTATGGTTTCTACCAACTTTCTTTTTTAATTCAAGGCAAAGATCCACAAGTTGTCGGTAAACGAACTTAAGCTATTTGCTGAGTCAGGCGAATCGATAAGGTGTTAATTTGAACAATAACTCGATTTCAAGTCACTACCGGACTCAGGCCTTTATTGGTATGAAAATAACACGATTCCGCTTCCTTAAGCACAAGAAACTCATATTGGAGAAAATTCGTCTTAACCCCTTATTCACCGGGGCTGTAGATATACTCTGAGAGTTATTTGATTTATGTAGTTAATTAAATTTATCATCGATTAATTATAATTATAAATAATAATATAATATTTGAATATTACAGACTTGCAGCTGGCGGCGGAGCTGGGGAAGACCCTCCTGGAGCGGAACAAGGAACTGGAGACCGCGCTACGGCACCACCAGAACATCGCCGAGGACCAGGCTCAAGAGATTGAGGTATTTCGACATATTTATTTTGATTTATTTTCATTTTTTCACCTTTTATTAACCGGATATTCTAATAAATAGTCACGGACATGGATTTAATAATAATAATAAATATTTATTAAGTTTTACATATGTCATTTTGGACATATTGTATTTTGGATTTTTTTTTTTTAAACCTGTCGTGAGGTATTCACGTGGAATGGTGGATCGAGAAACTCCCATTGAGTTCAAACCCGGCTGTGAAAGATAATTTATTTAACCTCTTAACATACGGGATTTGGATCCTTTGAAATCTGGAGACCCTCCTGGAGCTCACCCAATCTCTATGAAGATGGTACCCTTAATAGGTGGAAAAACCTTGAGCTTGTTTACGGACAAATCATCTCTCTGCACTACCGTTGTCCTTGAAGAAGTTCAGTCGCTACCACGCACTGAGTCCAAGAGCCTTCATGGGTTGTAGTGGTATAGGATTTTTTTTTTAATGTTCTCATAAGGCACTTATTGTTTGCTTTCTTTAGACGTAAGGCTTTTAATATTCACATCAGGAAATATTAAAACTAATTACTGTTATATTTTCATTTCCGTTTTTGGTTTATATCCTGTACTGATAAACTGAAATTTATTCCCTTTTTTAAATAATTTATTTGAATAATTTAAACGTAGGAGCGTGAATAAATGCGACATAATTAACGAGTTATTGAGAAATCTGTTCTGTCGGTTCTGAAATAGATCTCGCTGGTAAACTAATGTATATGCAAATGTGATTCACACGAGCTATTTTTCCATTCTATAATGAGTTTTATTTATAAATTTGTACTTCTGAAGGAAGTGGAACTTATAAAGTACAAGTTTTAGGATAAAAAAAAAATATATCCTAATCATCCCACTTTGTAAATCTAAGTCAGATTGCTGACTTCTAAACTTTATGTTAAGTAATAATTGTGCTACACAATAGCAAGTAATAGTAAATTAAATAAATTTTATAAATATTACGAAGCATTGAAAGATTTATAAAGGTATGGATACTGTACAGAAAGGTGATTACGAGCCTGTCTTTTGACAAAACTCTCAGAAAAATGTATATATAGTGCTACTCCATTAATTAGTGAATACAAAACTATCACAGAAATTAATACTATATTACTTTTTTTCAACTATGATGATAACTCGCATCATAACTTTCTATAAATATCAATTAATTTAATTTAACAAATCTTACTCAGTTTTCGGCAATTATTCCGAAAAGGTTGATTTAATATTTCAAAAAATACAAGTAATCATGAGTTTTCAATAAATAAAAATAAAATAGAATGTAATTTTGAGTAATGTGTGTACTTCGGTAATCATTTCATCTAGAAATGAACGTTTCAAGAAACATATGCCATCTTTACTTCCAAAGGTAAATTGGAACTTTTATTTCTTGATGAAATCATTTACCGTAATATACTCATTACTCATAATTACATTCTCTTTTCCGTACCAAACCTCACGATAACTTGTACTTATGGAAATTATTAAAAATGAAACGATTAAACAGTTAAACCTTGTAATTCAACTCGAAGCGACAATCTGCGGAACAGATACCCAGTTTTCAGTGTTTGATTTAATATTACAAAATGGCAGATAATAATAATGTTTGTGCAGAAGGATCTATTCTAATAAATTTATGTAATACTGTGAGTTAATCATTCCTCAAGGCCTGTCTATGCTATTTTATTATAGTTGTGATGAGCTATGATTTTATTTTTTTAAGTCGTCTTACGAAACAGACACAATATCAACAGGCCTGTCGAACGGAAGATGTACTATAGGTGCTTTCTATCTTGATAACTGCATTCCTCTCATTGTGCAATCCCAATCTGTTCCAAGGAGACCTGTTGCAAGCTACATTTTCGCTGGCAATAGAAAGACAATTTCTCACGTAGTTCTTTCTGAGTGCTTAATAATTATCTAAGAAATTACTATTATTTTAGCCAAATATATAGAAATAATCACTTTTGGAGCGCTTTACTATATAAACTTTTCCGGACAGAGAAAAAACACCGCTCGGAACTTGTGATGTTCTGGGAGCCTAGCCCCAACGTGTTCGGCCATGCTGGCTTTGAGTAGGGTAAGCTACAAAAACTTGGGTGCTACCATCATCAGGGACACGGCCTAAGATTCAGGGGCAATACATCGCCGTAATTGAGTTTTTTAGTCATTTTTTCATTGAAATTTACAACTGTATTATACCAATACAACATGTAAATGGCAGGAATGATACATAGTGGCATGGATAAAAACAAGTAGAGTAGCTACCCATTGGTAATACTCAAATATAAAATTCAACGGCCACGAGGTATTCTTCTTTCCAGATGCCTCGGAGGATTATCAGGAGAGGTTGCTAGGTTTGAAACGAGTGGGAATAAAATTTTATCATGAAATGATTGATTTCTGATTATTGCCAAATCAGTAACAAATGGGACATTAAGGTCATTATAGATTACTTTGGTTGTAACAAAGTAAGTAGTTATTGAGAAATGAATGCTGGATTCGCTATCAAAAGGTATTCGATGGATCGTAAAGAGTTTTGTCAATTAAAACTTTAATTACGTCGTAGCTTCCTCCTGTTAAAAGATTCATTGCATTATGAAAGCTGAACGAACAAAAATTTTCGGTAGTTTCGTTCCCATATCACGTTACGAATTATTTTATTCTTAATTATAGTGTTCTTTTTTCTTCTTTTTTTTACATTAAATCTGTATTCATGCCATTGAATTTTCTTCTTAGCCAGAATTGTTAAACAAGGTCTCTCATATAGCTTGTCACCTGCCATATCCTCTATATCCTACAAGTAATCCTGGCACGAGTGTTGTTGCCGTGTTGTTTATTTATATCCACCTTAGTGTGTCCTTGGAGTTATTAGAAAAAAGTCGCCATGTAAATGCCAGTATTATATAAAGATCTGTTTCTAGCATACCAAGGTGCTTTTGTAATTGTTTTGCATTCATTGAATGTATTTCTCTGATAGATTTAGAACTTGTTGATTGAGCTATTTTTAGATTTTCCGTGTGTCTACTTAGTAAAGTTTAAGTTTTTGTAAATTTAGGAGTTTTCTCGTTGCTTTGGCAACTGGACGCATTTGAATCTTCGGTCAGAATTCCGGCCAATCTACAGATCAGTTATCATTAATATCACTGTTGAAAATAAAAAATATACCAATTGTGTTTTTGTTTCAGTTTCACCGACATATTGATCATTTCTAGATTGTTGTGTATTATTCCATGCATCTTATTACGTTACTTTCATCTTTAGCTTCTCTTTTGTAGTTAAAATTAAATAAACACGCTAGAAGGTTCATTAAAAACCCATGAAAAGGAAACCTCATCTCGTATCAAACATTTTATTATCAATAGGTTCAGTTTTAAAGCCTAATTTTTCTCGCTTCTATAACATATTATTTTATAAATTTTAGTAAATTGAGTAAAATATTTAATAATTATTTAATCAATATTAACTTTTATTTTTGTTTTGATGTTTAAGTAGTGCCGCTAAGGATTTAATTTTGAATGTTTTACGGTCTAGTCAATTTAATCTTTACTGATAAGATACTACTGTAAAACGCAAACATTGTTTGTAGTACCTCTTGAAATCGTTTATTTTGTATATTATGAAATGTCAGTTTAAAATTAAATCAATCGTGCCGATTTCATAGCTATGAGAATTATTAAAGGTGATTTTAATTTAATTTATGTGGATACTATAACTCCTAATTACTATTTCTAATACTGATAACAGACTCGCATATTTATGTGTCAAATGAATACATACCCCAACAGTTATAAATCACATTAGTTCAATTAATAAACATTTTCAAGGCAAAAATACCTAGCAATGGTAGGTTAACAAATCGGTGTAATACGAAAACAAATAAAATTGTTGGCATCTTAATTCATGAAAAAGAGTTAAATGAGGAATTCACTGGTCTAACCATTAAGTTACCAGCAGTTAATTATATTCAACTGCTAGATGCTGGTAGGCTCTCTCATACTTATGTCATGATCATCAACATAAGTTAACTATAAATATATATAGTAAAAACATCATATAAATTTAAATTTAAATTTAAAAAAAAAAGGTTGAGTGAAGAATAGTTATCGATCTAGGAACGGTTGTTTAGTCTGATTTCGATGGCATGCGTCCAAAATTAGACTTTGTGACGTCATGAGATGCCGTGCCGTTAAAGTATTACTACTTGGAAGTACCACTTACCTCTTTGGCAGCCAACGAGCAATTTCCCTCAAGAAGTCTAGTGGCCTCCTAACACTTCAAGGTTGGCCTATCAACACGTCTGTGTATTTATTACAATGTGTGATATTTTGAGACTTAAGAATATATTTATTCAAATTCCTCTATTCATGCTTGTATTATTCTAATTCCAAACAGTCCATTATTGGATGGTTTAGTTAATAATAATAACCACTAATAAATTTGTAGCAATTAAAATCATAAAATTTATTTCTGAACTTTTTTTAGTGAACTTACTTTACTTTTTAAAATTAAAACTGTCTTGAAATAATATTTAAAATATAGCAAAACTGTTTTCGACATAAACCCTTTAAATACATAAATAAAATTTATATTGTTTTACGTTTTAATTTTTTTATATGCCGATCTTTATAATTAATGAATAGAACTATAAATAATTTGGTAGACTAATTATTCAACTTTTTCCTGAGTTTTTTCATGTGATAGCTATACCTAAGAAAGAAAAAAAAGTTAAGTATTTTTATAGAAACTTTCAGTTCATGACAGTTTTGGAGGTATTTTTGTTTAGTGACAGTTGTTTAAATAGTAGTAAGTAATTAGTAAAGATTACACTTTAAACCACTCGTTATCGCTAATTATCGCTTTATTATCGGTTATCGGTAATTCTTTATTACAAAGTCTTTTATGTTAGACAGTATTGGTTATGCATTTACGACAGATTGTAATCTCATAAACATGACTGATATGGACAGTGTTTTTCTATACATTACATCTGTGTGGTTGTTTGTTTATTATTTTAACGTCACTTCATGATACTATGGCTAATCGGACGATGCTACAGTTGGAGTTCTAAATTTTGCCTTTCAAGGTATAATTAGGATAGGAATCTTTATCTGACATCTGACACCGTACAGGTTTGAGACTTCCATTTTACGTCCCTTCCTAGGTTTGGCACAACCAAGGAATTTTTACTCCATTTAAAAATCCGTATTGCGAACTCACGATTTTGGGCACAGTAGGTTGTTATGTTAATCATTTGACCACAATATATCATTACATCTGTGTATTAGATAGATTAATTGTCAAATATTCTACTTAGCACTCTGCTTATGTATGTTTTGGTCTTCTATTATTTTTAATTACTTTCATTACTCCACAGTACTTGAGGAAGCAAACGTTGGCCCTGAGGGAAGTGAACGATTCAAGGATGAAGATCTATGAACAGCTGGAGATCAGTATACAAGAACTGGAGACCAGTAACCATCGACTCAAGGCACAAGGGGTAGCTGACAAGAAGCATATTGCTATGTAAGTAAATACAGCATCTCAAAAAAATAATATTTAAAAAAAAATGTTTTTACTTAAACATTAAATTATAATATACCTCTTTGGAAATAAGTTTAGGTTTTATTTGTAATTATGGTATTCAGCGAGAACTTAACATATTTTATTGAGAATTAACGAGGTAATAGAATGAAATTTATCAAGTGCATCCGACCGTTTGGGCGACATAACCCTCAAGACCGTTCAGTACTGCGGGTAAAGTATAGTGGATATAGAGAATTCATTTAGACACCTTTATTGAGAAAGGAATAAATAATTTTCCCAGTGATTAAGCCCTATAGAAGGTAGGAGGTACCCTCTCTAGTTTCGTTAAACTACATAAATATATTATTTTATAATAAATTATATAAAAATAACTATATAAATTTATTATCTATGCCATAGTTCACAAATGTGTTATGTGGCGAAAACAAGATTTTACATGAGTCAACTTTGATAATAATTTAAGATAAGAAATACAGTTCAAGTTTAAGCACACAATATATTTTTGTAAACTTTGCAGCTTCTCTATTAATTTTATATCAACATTTGATCTATGACTTCCTGATCACAACTTTACAATATTATTTATATAGCAAAACCCATTTTTGAAAAATTTCCAATTAACACATTTGTGAACTAAGGCATCGATATAGTAATTGAAGTTTTTTTTAAGAACAGTTATTTATATGAGGTAATTAGTCTGATTTAATTAGAAAAATTTGTTTTAATCATTTGTGATCGCATATCTTCGAGCATTTTTCATAGATTTGGTCTTATTTTTTATCAATTTTAATTCTGAGTACTTTAAGTTTCATTTTTTGAAACCATGAAAACTTTCTCGTATCCATTAAACAGTGTTTTAATTATTTTTCCTTTACACCCACAAATCTGTCCGGTTCATCTCAGAAATAATGCAAGTGATGGCTGTAAAATAATAGGTGTATATTCGCTTGGTCTGTATTTACGCATGTATGTTACTAGATTTTCGGGTACATCGATTTAAATTGAAACTTTGCACACCTCTCAAGGGCAGATCACAATACAATAATTTAATAAGTTTGTCTCATGATCACCAGGATCTTCAGGATTAGCGATTTTTCATATCAGAAGACGGAGGTTATTTCTGCTTAAAATTTTGTTTTTTCCATTTTGTTTGTATTTTTGTTAAAAAAATTCCACGTTTTTTGTACCGTTTCCAAGACTACTTAATTTAACGAAGTTATTATCGTTAAACCCTACTGGAACTTACAAACGAAAATTGTACTCCTGATGGAGACTTCAAAGATTACACTGGATCTGTTTTTAAGGAATTAAACGAATAATTACTTCGTATAAAATATAGAAAAGGTATTTGTTCTATTTACACGAGCACTGAGTTGCCGTTCCGAAGGTCCTGGGTTCAAATCTCGCTCGCTGGCTGACTTTTATTTAATATGTTAGCGGCCGGAGATGGATCCTATGGGATCTACGACCCATCTGGGCCTAACCCTCATAAAGTGGGTACCCAAAATAAGTGGGGGAATCTTGCGGTTGATCGTGATCTAGGACAAATCACCTCCTTCCACAAATGTTGTCCAAGAAACCGTACAGTATGTACTATGTACCAGACCCTTCGTGGGTTGTAGTGATAAAGTTTTTCTTTTCTATTCATAATTCTGTAAATATTTCCTAGTTCCATTCTCCACACTCGAGTGGACATTTACCTGCGAATAATTTAGCTCCATCTTGCGTGTATTTACCTTTCACCCTCCTAGCAGGAGAAAGTACCCTTGGGGTGAGAGGGTGGTTTCTCGATCGGCGAGTTGTTGGGAAGTTGATGTTGTGCGAAGGCCCGGTATATTAGGAACAGGAAAAACCGTCATCATTTTACGGGCGATCGTAATTTACTCGAACCTTTCAACTAACAATTTACGTCTTTTATACACTCGGGGCTATTAGGCTCTACTTGGTCAGCTATAAACTGATCCTTCAAATGAACGAATATAGTCTTCTAATAGCTACTTCAAAAACTTTCTGCTTAATTTGACTTTCAATAATTTTCGTGCAACAATAGTGAAAGTATTACGTTCTCTTCGGACCAAAAAAGGTCTCAGCTTATCAATAAGTCCCAGGATTGCGTGAGTCCATAGAAATAAATTATGCAGATTGTTGGGTGAATGGAATAAGCTATTATATTCAGCTTCCCATTTGCTGCTTTTCAGTTGTGGAATATTAGCATAAAATGATTTTTTGCATAACGCTGCACTTCAGAGCTATAGAGGTATACATCATTACAATAGCCTCATTAAAAACAAACATAAAATGTGCTCTGAGCCTTAGATAAGTTAAAAAGTCTTAAAAAAGCGTTTTGTTAAAAACAAAACAATGAAACAAATTTTATGAAGGTAATCCACTGCACTGGAGTAACATGCTCCTCTTTTCTAAGAAAATTTTCAAATCTAAACTTTGCTGTTAAATGATTTATATTACAAACTATATTCAGAATAAAAAAAAAATAGTTTTTTTCTAAATTATGCAATTAGTTAACAATGAAGAAAGAAAAATTTTGAAGCATGTCAGACTTTGCTTCCCCTTTACTCTGATTGAAGCCAGCATCAGAATAAATGTCTTTTCACATAACTGCATATCATGCTTTATGTGTTTCTTTTTTTATCCACCCCAAACTATGTCATTGTTCTCTTACTAATACTTCAGTTTCTACTTATCTGCTTTTATTGATCTGTTAGCGTTAAGAGTACTAAAAATTTAAATAGGGTATGTAGTATATTTCCTCTAAAGAAGGAAAATTAAAAATTTTATTGAATACCTCTAAAGCTAAGAGGTTAAATGTATTTAACTTTGATTATAAATATTTTACTAAGACACTTTTAGTGCAATATTACTGATGATAGGATTTTTAAAGGCAAATGTTGATCTGTCATAATCAATCTTGTGACCCAGTAGTTGTGTTGTCTTTTATCGTTCAGTTCAAGAAATCCAAATTGAATTTCTTTTCCAGTGTAAAATTTTTGCAAAATGATGCATTTCTGCAATTTTTTATTATTTTCTAATTCCATCCTGAAATTTATTTTATTAAATGCCATCCTCCTATGACTGAATACATTTTTTTTCTTTTTCAAAGTTTAGCCAATGTATTTACTAGATGCAAGAGAGAATGCCAAGTGTAGATCCCTTCTAATTTGATATTAAATCACAAAGATTAGTTATTTGAGCACATTTATAGCTATTTTCTGAATGTTGTTCTGAGTTTTCAAAATGTTGTAAATCAGATAGAGAAGAATAAAGAATTTTGAGCAATGGTCAGCTCAAAAAATGCAGAATTGATTATTCAAGGTTAGGCTGCTTAGCACGAATAAATTATTTTCAAAAAATTCCTAATCAGTTCATTTTTTTTATGATTAAATATTCTGTTTCAGCTTAGAACAGCAAGTTGAGAAACTGGAAGGGCGTATCGAGGAACAGGCGAGGCATTTGGAAGAGAAGAACCAGCTACTGGAAGGAAGGAGCGGAGGAGGAAAACAGGGAGACAGGGCAGTAAGTGGTGATGAACAGATGCGTGAAGAACTGTCTGCTGCTCGGCAAGAGGTTGGCAAGCACCAAACCAAGCTCCGCGAGCTTCAGACTACTGTAGACTATGTTACACAGGTTTGTAATTAATAATATTATATCAGTAGCAAGAGTAATATCATAAAGAAATGCTCATTTTACAAAATAGCGCAAAGTACTACAGTTGAACTTAATTGATTTTAATTATAATTGAATCTATGTATATTCCACTTTTAATTATCAAAAGGCTATATTAACAAATGGAACTTGTTAAATAATGTTGCTAGAAAGAATCACTTTACGAACATAGAAAAAAATTACGGTAACATTCAGAAATTTAAAAAAGTACCAACTGGGACCTCCTCATGCTTTATTAAAGAGCTGAGTTGAGGCAATCACTAAAATAACACCTGGCCTCTGTATAAATCTTTTAACTACTTCCTTCTCCGTATCTTCCGCTAATGTCTCACCAAGCTTGCCTCTGTTGTCCACACATTTAACTTAAACCTCAATCTGGCTATCTAATATATATTTGAAAACAAAGTTTTCATAATTCGCTACTAATATATATATATATAATTAATAACATAAATTGAAAAAGGGAAAGGTCAACAGAGACATTAAATAAATGTTAATACATTAGTGGATACATTTGTCCCTAGAATAACAAGATAATAGGACAGGTATTTTCAACTTCCTGTTTTAGTTTAGAGACTTAAGGTTTTTAGTTGGAATTTTTCCACTAATGTATTATTTTAACATAAATTACAGGAAACCATACTTTATGTATTTTCATTTTCCATATTTTTGTGTGTTTCAAATTTACATATTAGCGTTACAATAGTAATTTACTTGATTTTTAAAAACAGTTTTTCATTTAATAATTTAAATTAAAAAATAATGACCCATATTTACTCAATTTAATAAAGCCCCTCAATATACAAGGGATAAAGGTTTATAAACAAAAATATTTATCCCTCAATAGCTTCTCAAAGAACCCAAGCATCAAAATCCCACTTTATTTGAAAGTAGCCCCTAAATATCTGAACTTGCATTGTTTAATTTCTTTAATCAGAACTGGCCTTTAAACAATTTATTGTAAATCTTTTTCCTATTTCAGGAGAACCTGAGGCTTGAAGAGCAGGTGTTGTTCATGCAGAAGAAGCAGGAAGAGATATTGGCCAATTGTGAACCAATCAGGTAAATGTTATTTGGGAATGGACATGGAAAACTTAACTTTAATTACTCAACATGAGCAAGTTAAAATTTTATAATTCAACATATTGAAATGCTTTAAAATTTTAGATAGATTCAAAATCATTTATATTATCTGAAAAAATAATGAATTTTTCTCTATCCTGTTTCTCTCTCCTGAATTTCTTTAACAACTTGATCAGTATTTCAAATTTAATTATGATCATTATTTACAGTACACTGGTCACTTAATTCATTTCTTATTTTGTTTACCATTCATACCCAGTACTGATCAGAATGATATGAAAACTCATTTCAAACTTAATCCTATTATATTTTAACAATCTAAATTTACATGAACTAAATAAACTTCTATAATAAATATATGTAAATTCAGATAGTTGTAAATAACATGATATTTTATTACTAAACAGGCCACCAGGTGATATTTGTCCCCGCTGCCTTCGAAACCAGGAGACTGAGTCTATGACAGGTGATGAGGATGATGCTTCAGTAATCGACTCATTGATTGCAGATGACTCCTATCAGTCGTACCTCAGGGTAATTTACAACTTAAATAAATCTACTGCTTGTTAACACATTTCATTCTACGCATCTTTTACACCAAAAATGTATACACCTCATTTTCATTTGTACACAATTAATGGGAGCAATGTCATTAAACTGCTTTTCTAGTAATGTAGTTAAGTTTCCCAAAATTGGTATTTTATTATTAATTTGCCATAATGTAATGAAAGTATAAGTATAATTATTTAGTCAAACGCCATCAATGTTTTAAAGATGAAGTAGTCTTATTGTTTAGTCGTTATTGATTACTATGAACTCCCTATATAATAATAACATGTATGTCCCTAAATAATAAGTTCCTATTTCAAGATTAGAAACTAAATCATGATCTATTGGAGCCTTTTTCAACTTGTATTAGCTCCCATTAATTATTTGACACTTTTCCATTTCATTTTCCCTGCAACAATTTTGAGACTTTTGCTGTTTTTTTCTAAAACAATAACAGAACTTATAAATAAAAAATTTAGCCCTCAAAAGTTTATAATTATTAAAAATACTATTTGGTCTGTTTTGTAAATATATTTTATATCGTCGACTCAATCCTAGTCTATGAATTGTTGCAGTGGTTTCTCAAGATGGAGGATGGCACCCACTGTGTAAGTTCACCACCAGTTCACTATTTAATATGCATTTAGTAAAGTTTTTTCAAAAAGTATCAGTAGTATTTTTTGGTGACCATGCACTGCTAGATTGTTTCAGAGTTTAATAAACATCATTTAGTTAGTATGTTCATTACTCTGTTCAAATTTGTTTCTATTATAGATTTAGTATGTCTTATGTTGATCTGAAACTTAACATTAAAAATCCCTGAAATTTTAATTTTAATAAAACTTTAGGTATTCTGATTTGTAATTTTATATTTTTTTTTAACTTTCTTGGGAGCCAATGAGAGTAATTTTGATGAACCTCTTCCAACAAATTATTTCTTATTTATACAATTCAAAATTATTTCTACTCATATTTGTATTTAAAATATTTTGATTCTATTGTCTATATAGATTTTCACTTTTGCCCATGATTTATGCTTACCTTCCAATTTGGGTTGGGATGGTGGATCTACACCATCTTCCAGCCTTCATCAGAGATCACACAGCCTTTAAACTCTATAGACAACTGAATATATGAAAATATTGAGTTACTAGCCCTTATTATGGCTGGATTAATATTGGCCTATTAGTATTAAATAGTTTGAATAGAAACCATTTGACAATTTTATTTGTTTTCATTATTCTGAGAGGTACCGAATGGTAATTAATTTTATTAACGATGGAAGTAAATGTAATTTAATAACATTTCTATCATAAATTTTTCTTAGGATATGCATGGTAGTATGTAAAAGAAATATCAATTTTTGTTCATCGTCGAAGCTACAGAAAATGTTATCTAAAAAAAAAAATTAAACATGCTTAAGGGATAGAATCCTCTAGAAATTCTTGATAGCATTGTCACATTTTAGTATTTTTTTCTTCTTTTTTTTTTTGTAAAATGATCAATGGAGAATCAGTCATCGATAGGTCTAGCAAATACTGTAGTTACAGATTCAATTTTATGTTTTGTATCCTCAATGGTGAACATTTGCATAGTCATATTAGTGAATCGCTTTATCATGATATTTCCAAATTGCTGATTCTTGGAAGTTAATTACTTTTTATCTTCATTATTTTAGTTGTTAATTGAAAACAAAACAAACTATTTAAATAAAATATTGGTCTTCAAACAATATTGAGTTTATGACCTTGGGTAATTTATATTTTTAAATGGTAGTCGGTTGTGGAAAATTCATTGTGATGAAACTTATGATTATATCCACTTTAAATAAAAGTTTGAATTAAAATGATCTAAATATAAGTGGATCTTGTTATGTAATGGACAAGGTAAAGTCCTGTCCTTAATTAAAAAACTTTAATATTCATATTGAGCTAGTAAAAATATATATATTGTTCTTTGTATATTATACTTGTTATTATATAATATTTAAAAAATTGCAGGAGTCAGTCGGTGATTTGACACAGAAAGATAACCCATACAGAACTCTTGTAGAAAAATACGAGGAGCTGATGCGAGTTGAGAAGCCAATGCCTAGACCTCGAGGGGAAGGTCCCAAGACACTATCACTCCAGGTCAAAATTTATATTTTTTTGTCAAAATTTGATTTGGCAATTGAAGAAAAATATATTATAACTTTCAAACTGTCTTTGTAATATGAGAAAATTTATTTAAAAACAGGAAGAGCTTGAATTGTCTGGTGAGTTCAGCTCCTTCACTAAGACAGGAGGTGACCTTTCCGAGGCAGAGACTTCTAGCTCTGGCTTCTCCGATGAAGCAGTGTCCAAATCGACCCAAACTGAAGCAATCGTTCCACCAGGAGCCTTCCTTTGCTCTATTACGGACGGAGATGACTGCAAGTTCAGCATCTATGATGAGGCATCTCCAATTGAGACAAGGTTTGTTGAAGTTAAATAATACTTTGAAAATTTAGTCAAAAACCTTTATCTGATAATTAATTTTTTACTTTCAAAGGTTCCGTAAGACCCCTGAGTACAGGAAACTATTCAGAGAGATCTTTGACGTTCTAAAGAGAGCCGCTGAGGCTAAGGATGAAGGGGAGTCACTACCATTGCTTGAAGACTTGACTCCAGTTTGTGATGAAGCTCCTAAGGTAACTTATGCTCCAAATTAAATCCAAGTAAACATTCAGAACTTTTATTTCTCCTGCCCCCTTTATAAGCTTGTTCAAGTTTTACAAAACATGATTATCTCACTAACATTCCTATAATTTTGGAGCATATGTTTTTCCTTTAATGTTTTTTATGGAAATGTAGTTTTTAAAATAAAGATTTATTTTAAAAAGTGTGATAATCTCATCTACTTAGAAATTTCATACTATTATAAATATCCAATTCACAGGATTTTTCTGTAATAGAATGCAACCAAATAATGATCTATTTCAGGTGCCACCTGTTACCCCATGCACCGAGGAGAGCCCACAGTTACCCCAGGAACCAAAGAAGAGGCGAAGAAGAAGAGGAGGTGGTAAGAAGTGGGCGGAACCACCACAGTCCACCAGCCCTGCACCAAGACCAACATGGTGGACAGCTGAACCGTCCTCTGCAGCTCAGGAGGTACTGATATATTCCTGCGTCTTTAATGTATGTAAAAATCCGAACATTTATTGGTGAAAGGGGGCCGGTAAAGGGTTTCAGTAGATTAGTACTTCACAATTATATATATTTAGGATGTTATGTGCATAATTTACAATTATGTTTTCAACATGACCAATTTAACTATTGCATGGTTAATAGTTAAGTTACAGCCAGTATTTTTATATCGCATTATTATCTGAGCATCATTTCAATTGGGACATTTTTCCAAACTGTTTTCTTGTGATAGTGTCAACCTTCCATGATGGCTTCCAGTTCCTGGGCATAATGTCAGGAGCAAACTGAGTTGATTAAGAATCTTATTGTAATATTCAGTAGTTCTCTTTAATTGCACCAGACTTTCCACTGAGCTGAAATTCAATAGGTTGTTACCTATAATTGGCCTCACTAGTCTATCCTGAAAAGAGGGTATAATTGCCCAATGTTCAACTTTTCCACAGTAATCTGGTGGACTAGTTCATTGGTGGATTTAAAAAAGAGAATGCAAAATTTTAATAAAATGAAAAATTGTTTCTATGCCAAACAACCAGTAATAAGATGGTACAGATGCCATCCTAATCTTATGATTCCCTTAGTTTCCAAAATTACAGTTGGTTTTAGGGGGGTTAACAATTGATATCGTGCTCTTTTTGGTCAAAACCTGTGTCACAGATAGCGTGGTGTGAGAGTTGTATTCTTGTGGTGAATAAACCAATCTCCTGTTCATCAAAGAACACTTCAGGCATCTCAGAAAGTTGATCAATGGCTCTGATAGTGAAACTAAGTATCAATTTCAGCAGACTTATACATTGCAACAAAATTTTCACATCCCACTTTAAAGTCTGTCACTGAAGGTTTAAAATATAAACTCAGCCTACCTATTTTGTATTTGCTCTAAAATTGCTAGTGCTTGGAATAGTGAATGCCAATATACTACAAAAGTATTGTTAAATATTAATATGTAATTCAATCATTATTATTAAATACCTTAAGCTATTGTTTATCCTTTAGAGCAGGGATTCCCAACTTGGGGAGTGCAAGACAAGTTGAAAATAAAAATTCTCATTTAGCTTTAGATATTTTTTTCTTACCAGTACTTCTTTATCTTAAATTGAAACTAATTATGTCGTATCTTGTAACAGTACAATTAAATGTTTTGTTTTTTTCAATGTAAAACTTGTGTTTTTTCATATGCCTATAAATTTTATACTGGATGGGAATGTGGGAAGTTTTCATTTACACAGGAGGGAGTGTGGTACAAAAACGTTTGGGAATCCCTGTTTTAGAGCGGATAACTGTTTGTATATATGTAGGTTCAGAAATTGTTTAGTCTTAATTTTTTTTCAATAGAAAATAATTGTTAATACCTCAAAAATATTTTAAAATAAATTATAAAAATGTTATGAAAACAATTAGAACTATAATTAACACTTAACATTAAAAAAAAAAAAATAAGATTAAATTATAGAATTTTGTATAAACATTTAAATTTTAGGTTGGGATATCTAAGATTATTTTATTCCTGTAATTTATTTTAATAAAATAGATTTTTTTTTTTTTTTTGTCATTTCCAAATTATATTTTGTCTGATTAATTGTTCTTAAACTATCTGATACTTAAAATTTTAATGTTATCTATGAATCGATTTTCAGGTAGCCAAATTGAAACAGCTAGAAAAGTCGTACGCAGAAGTGCTTCGCCTTGGAAGGCAGCATGCCAATAGAAAGTAATAGTTTTACCTCAAATGGACTACCTTCCAACTTCTCGCGTTTGATTCCCTCTTTTTGGAATAATTCTTTGAATCGTAATTTTCTCGATGTTTGTCTTTTAAATAGTATGAGAAACTTCTGCTCAAGCAGTGAATATATGTATTTCTTACCATTTAATTTATTGGTAATTAAAAACAGCGAAAACATTTAAATTTACATCTATACATATTGATTCCATAAATTGTACCAGTTTACTTCAAGTTATTTTTTTTTTACATTAGCAATTCTGTTTCTGTAATATGTATAAGCATACAATTGTATTTAAATATAAAAAATTAATAACATACCACTCATGTGATGTATGTTTGCAAGTTAAGCTTACAGGTAAGAGGTCATAATAAAACCGAATCGGTTGTTTTAATGTCTAGACTATACCAGTTCAAATTATATAAATATAAAATATATATGATGTATACATAGGATAAATGATAAGTTAATATAATAATGAACAACCAAAGGATAATTGTACTATGTCAAGAACATTCCTTACTCATTCGAGTTGTATAAAATTATTTTGTATATTTTTTTTCCTTTTTTCTTTCTGTATGTTTTTAATTGTTTTTCTATTTATTTGTATATTTGTTTTCCTTTCATGTGTTATTAGTTGTGGGATGAATTAGATTACTACATAGAAAAAAATAATATCCATCTATATTGGACCATATTGGTAAAGTGTTCACTTCCTTTAGAAACAACACTTTTATACAATTACTTATTGAATAATGACTCTGACAGACTGTATTTTCTTTGTTTGATTTTTATAAACAATAATCAATTCATTCACTTACTATCTACAATGATATAAAATATACATGGCTATACATACATGCACACATGTCACCAGTTATAACAACATGTTCACATGTGTAAATATGTATGTGATGTATATATATTTATAAATAATATGTAATTTAATTCTGTAGATGTTTAAATTTATTATCGGCTCAAGGGAGTTTATAAATAAAATGTAAAATATTAAATTTTAGAAAATTTATAAACATTTAAATAACAGATGTGCAGTGTATAAATATTGTTCTAATTGGATATGTGATTTATCCATGTCGACATATATATATATAAACATATATATTTGTAAAATTTAAATGTTTAAAAATATATGTGCCATTTAAATTTTGCTAAAGTTTATGTATTTATCCCCTTATACAAATTACTAAAATAGCATGTCCATAATATTATTCCGCTCAAGGAGTGATAAAATATTAACGTATAATTTCACTGATTGTCATTAATTTAGTATCTGATGATATGTATGAACTTCTAAGTAATTTATAAAAGTTTAAAAACCTATTTAACACAATTAATTAATAATCTTGATGAAGTGATCTCAAATTGATTCAGATTGGCAACATTTAATATATAATTAAGGGATTTTCTTTGCATCAACCATAAACAAAGAATAAACTAAATGTAAAAATTACAGAAAGATGACCAAATTAATAATTTGTGAATTATTATACTTGATACTGGATAGCTTGAGGCTTTTTTTTTTTTTTTTTTTTTTTTTTTTAACAGAAATTGTCAGGAAGAGGATCTGGATATAAGGAGGAATTCCAGGGAAGAGTGAAAATGAAACCTGGTATGAAGTAGAGGGTATGAAAATATGGTATGAACAGGTAAGAATTAAAATTGGCACATGGTCCCTCTGTACATCATAATATGTAAGTATACCATTTAAGAGCCCAATATATAGAGAGCCCATGGTCAACTGAAAAGGTTTCACAGCAGAGCGGTCCTACCGTACTCAATTCATGAAATGAAAGACAAATTCCATACATTTAACTTTATACCACAAAATTATATATAAAACCTTTAAATAGAGCAAGGTAAGATAAAGGAAATAAAAGTCATGAGAAGTATATATTTATTTTTATTTATATGTAATAAATTGTCAATAAATTCTGAAGGAGTGATAAAAAAAAAAAAATGAAATGCTAAGATGGTTTATTTGAAACATTAAAGCCTTTCAGAAATATGTTTATTATATACAAAAATATATGAAAATGTTTCTGTTATAAGTGAGCAACTCACTCAAATCGCCTCTTCATTTGTACGAGCGTTACGAATGCCTTGATACAGTTGATAATGAACTGCAAAAGAAATTGAATTTGTACATAACCATCAAGACCTTCATGAATGAAAGAGTATCATCAGATAGCTTTACTAACCGCTGCAAATGTTTCCCGGCACAACAGGAAGATTGGAGCTCTATATGCCGTAACGTGAATGTCCTTGTTTGAAGTTTTAATGACCATGCGGAGCATATCAGCATTAGCTTTATCCATTTCAAACCAAGGAACATTGTATGCTACAAAGGCGATCCTTTGTGCCTGAAAAGAAACATCATTAGATAAGTCATATATACCATGAAAATCTACAATTTTAGTTATTTATTATCAATATCAGTTAGTTTTAACATATAGTTAATATTTATATTATGTTAACAATTATATTTAATGAATAATGCCATTTCATATTTATTTTATTTTATTTTTAGTGTTCCTCAATGAAATCCTACTGTCGAAGTTAATACTCTGGGTACACAAATGAGACTTAAGCCTCCTATAATATTCATAGTAGAACAATATGGGGAAAATTCTCATCTAAACCCTTAAATATAAGGGAATTTCGTGCATAAATGTTTGAAAAATATGAATGATATTGTTGGATTAGAAATATTTGATCATTTATAGGATGAAATCGCCATTGTATCTGCTTGTTAGCAATCTATTATAGCCTGGATAAAAATAAATGCATGTTTAATGTAATGTACTAAAATGAATGTATTACCATACTAAAGTAGTTTCCCTCCAGTTGCCTTCTGGTCCAGGTAAGATAAAGTAAATAGCAACAAATATGTTTTTTATTTTAGTTCTTAAAGACCAGACGTTATTATCTTCATCTCAAGTAAGTAAATACTTTTTTTTCTTACAATGCCAAATTTGAATCACCAATCCCCTTTAAAGCTTGATTTTCAAAGAACCATAAACATGAAAGATCTATTTTCACATTCTCAATTTATCTCTAATTGTTTTCTTTATATATTTATTTCCATTTCAGAAAGCTCATTATTACAAGAAATTATATTGCGTATTTAAGTTTTTGAATATACTTTTCTTTGGCAAGTTTTTAACAATGAAATCTGATTTTGGAACTTCATGTTTCATTTTTATTATCCCTCTAGCAAAATATTTGTTTGAAATACCGAAATGAATATTTTAGTCCATTATTGTGGTAAATTTTGCTCTTAACAATAATTGTCAACCAATCCTTTGTCCCTCCAAAACTTTGCCCCTTGTGTTTGGGTACCTCTTTCAGAATACTCTAAGAGATGCCTAATGTTCAAATAGTAACGGAATAGGAATACAATGCATGAAAAAATCTTAGATAAAGTAAACCCAAATTCAAAATACAAACCTTGGTCGATAGATCTTCAGCGGTGTTGGACAACAAAAGCATTAGAAGCACAGTCACTAGGACATAGCTCCCAACTCCGATTGACTGCATTACATTACCACTGTCATTCTGTAATCATGTAAAGAATTCATATATTTAGAAAATGAAGAGTAATGTGATTGCTTCTAATTACTATTGAAGCTTATTAAAACTTTAAAGAGATGATAAGCAAGATATTCAATAAGTATGTGCAATTTCTTCATTAATTGATGCTCCGATTCTAAACATGTGGTAACATGATTTGTGCACATTACATTTCGTTGTTTATGTTTTAATTATTTTTTTACTTCTTTATCCATTCTAATTTTTAGTTATTTACTTCACTTTTATATCCTTCATATTTAAACATATCTTTAACTAATTGGACTGTGTGTAGTAATTACCACAATACAGTAGTGAATGTATTTTTATGGTATTTTATTAATCATTAAGGCCAGTTTTAGTTTGCTTATGCCCCATTTATTGTATAGTCATTTATTTAAGTCGATTTAACTTCAAATTCTTGACTCCCATGAGGCAAAATTCTAATGGATTTTCGTTACATATGTAGAAGAGTTATTTTCAGTAACCAGCTAGATACAAATCCGTGCCATATTGGAGGTCAATATAAAAGTTAAATTCCTATAATTGTTTGTGATAATTTTTAGGTAAACGGGGAATGAATCACGAGAAAAAATTTATAAGCTAAAAAAAATAAATAAAAAAAATTCTAAGAGCCTATTATCCACAGGTTTGCTACTGCTTCCTATATATTAATAAACTCGTAGCAATCTTAATCAAACTGTTAATCTTTACCGAAAACAGAATGAGATTTAATGAGCTTACGTAGACAAACCGAGCGGTGTAATTTCATAGATCCTTGAAATACGACCTAAAAGCACTCTCCCTTCATAATGGAAACTAGAATCTGTCTGTTCAGTGAATCAGATATCAATGGAGAAACTGGATGAACGAAGATAATGAAAGAAAACTATGGGCCGCTAAGCAGTCATTCTACATCGTGTTAAATATAGACAGTATCAGTGGCACATTAGTGGCGATTTAAAAGTCCTAGTTCCAGTGCAAGAATATTACTGTAGATATAGGTATATTATTTCTATTAGAATGATCCATGTTTCAAGATATTTACTTCAGCAAATAACAAGAAGAATGTAGTTTTTGACGAGTACAATTTCCAAAAGGTAAAGTAGAAAGGTTTAGTTAATAGAGGCTAAAGGTTGACTTCATTAGATAAAAATGTTGTTTTTTAATTTACTAATCTTTTGTATAAATATTTAAAAAGTTTTTGTATTTCATCATTTAGCATTGTGTCATTCCTCGTTGATCTATGTTGCGGTTGATGGATAAAATGAAATACCTAGATTGAAATGCGAAGACTTGCAGTGGCATTTTTTCCGTGAGAAGTTGATGGATAATATTTTCTTGAACCACCTTTTTTCTTTCTTATTCTACAATATAATCTCTTCTACCCTGCAGTTTAGAAATTTTTGCACAAGCAGTATCACCTGCCTCTGCCAAGATCTGCCCTCCTGGCTCCAGGTCATCCAATCCCTTTTTCTTTCAGGATATTTTGGAGGTAATTCTCCCAAGTCACTCTCGGCCTTCTTTTGGGTATTTTTCTTTTCAGCCTTCATAGCTTTCTGCGCTTAACAGCAGTCCTACATTCCATAACATGTTCGAACCATCGAAGCTTCCATTTCTCAATTAACTGATTGTTGGATTCAGTTTTCAGTGCAGTCCTTATCGTCCTGTACATATCCGGCCTCTCTTGGTCATCCTCTTCTTTTCTGCTGTTTTTTAATTATAAATACATACCTGCTAGGTGACAGTATTTTTTCAATAACAGCCTTAACTTCGAAATAATATAATAATGTATTAGTAATAAAACACAAAAACACGCATAAATAAATAACAAAGTGAATAAGCTATACTTACCATTGTTTGTGTAAAGAGGCCGCATACAACTATTCCTATGACATTGAGGTAATATATGATGACCACTGGAGAAAATATCATCACCAACTCTTGAATATTTCTGAAACGTCAATAATCTGTCATCGGTCCAATCGTTGAGGTTGATTAGCTTAATTATATATATTTCTAAGCTAATTATTTTTCTAATGAGGACTGATGTTAAACTTCTTTTTATCTTATCACACAACGAAGAACGCAAAATGAAAAGTTATTCATAAAAGAATACTGTTCTAATGTATGGGTCATATTGAGATTTATATATTTTCGTTTTTGTCTTATTCCTGTTAAAATAGATAGCTTTAGATGGATTAATTTTTACTACATTACTCATGAACTACTAGTTTAACAGAAGGCTGAGCAAATAAAAGATAATATCAACAGCGCGAAAATGAATAGAGATATTGCTACTTTGTGGTATTAGTTTACCCAGCTATTTTTATTATAAACTGGATTAATGTTTATTAAAAGTTATTGTATTATTTGACTTTAGGAAAATTTAGTTAAGGGATTCTGAAAAATAACCAAAAGGTTTTATCATTCAGTCGTGTTTTCATGATTCACGAAAAGTCATCATGTCCGAATGAGCAACCAAGGTCGCCTACAGAAAGTTTATATCCCAGAAGCGTTTGGCATTTCTCAGAGCGACGCAATTTTCTTACTCATTTTTGCGAAGTTTCGTTTATGATATGGATTACACCATGATTATTAAAAAAATAGTAGAACATTGTATTAGTACTGTCTTGAGTAAGTCTTAACTGACCTGAGAACTTCTTGATGGAGTCCTATCCACCGAATGAGCACCTTTTTGTTCCAATTCTTCCTTCCTACGAGGAACTCATTTTGTAAGTTCTCCAGCGAGGTAGAGAGGAGTTGAAGAAATGACGACTGGATCCGGAACAGCGCTAAGAAGAGGCAATCGTTGACGCTTTTCTTGGCGCAGGCTATGGCATTGCTGATGGCGAGGACCAGGGCGATCAGCTCGTACAGCCCCGCTCTCTTGTCGTCGAAGGGGCTCCGGATGGGCAGCGGCTGCCTGCAGCGGTACCTGCCAGCTATGCTGTCCGCTATCGGGACCGACAGGCAGTAGAGGACTGGGCAGAAGAAGCTGAAGATGATGGTGTTGTTGGTGAGGACTGCGATTGCCGAGGAGTCCTTCCGGTACAGCTGCTGGAAGCAGTCCCCACTGTTCAGCCCGCTCCTCAGGAGTGCTGCGGCCAGGCGGTCCGTGTTCTCCGTGATCCTCACGAGTCTTTTTCCATATGAAGTATGGTAGTAGGTGACCAGGAGGCCGCAGGTGAACAGTGATATTCCCACTCCCAATGCACACAGCTCCTGTATTATTATTATTGATAGATAACAAAGCTTTCGTCGAGACAATGCACTTACTCATATAACAAATGGCTCGAATTTTGACAAAGCTTCATACAAATAGGAACACTAGCACCATAATAATGATTATATATTGTTAAAGAAAAAATTTATAGAATAGAGCCGTAAAATTAAGCGTCTGTTGAACATTAAGAACGAAATAAAATTGACGTTTGTTGTAGAATGTAATAGATTTGACAAAATTGTAATAATGGATGAAATGAATTAGGTGATTATTCCTTCTGTAAACAATACATAAATTCAATATAGATTACTTCTGTTCTGGTAACACCAATTGGACTTTTTTTTGGTAATATTTTCATTATTATCGTAGCGAAAGTAATAAGAAAACTTCCAATACTGGTGACCGATACCATTTTTTATCCTACCGGCTACCGCACAAATTTATGCTAAATTGTACATTTAGCAATTTTTTATAAAATACATTGCAACCTAACCTATAACCTATAGAATATGTATTTATATTGATACCTACATCGAAGGCTACTTTCCCCTGGATGGTGGTGTAGAGATAGCACCATAGCATGTAGAGGACGATCACATGCATCAATAAGTCGTAGAAGAGATAGGGAAGCCTGAGGAGGAGCGAAGGCTTCTCGATCCACGGCGTTGGCAGGCCGCTGATGCGCAGGCCTCGGATTAGGGTTCTAAAACAAAATAACATATGTAATGATTGTAGTTTTAAATAATATCAATTCAGGATTATTAATTTTATATAGATACAAACAACAGCGATGGACAGGTACCTATGAGGTGTAACTTTGGAATGATTTCATGAAGAAACTTGCATTGCCTGGTCTGACTTCGGTCGGCGTCCATACGAGATGGGGGGAAGTTGAATAGTTGGAAAAATGGATAAATTATTTTTTAGGGGAAAAATAAATAAAAGTTTGTAATTTAATCCTATCCATATAATTCGATATGTCTTAGGGAATGGTCTTGGTTTGGAAGGTTTCTATAGTTGTTATCAATTATTTTTAATGATTAAGTCGAATATTGGAAGAGTCATCAGGAGTTGAACTAACATGATTCCCAATTGTTTTACTTTCAATGGAAACTCGCTCAAATAATAATTGTCTTGGCCCACTGTTCATGTGCATCTAGAAATACACTTAATGTTATTTTTCCTCCAACCACTGAGTAATGCTATCCATTACTCAACTAAAACTGGTGTGGAAAGTCCCATTTTCCCGCATTAGTGAGGGGAAACCACTTTCCCCCACTAGTGAGGAAAAGTAACAGCCACCCAGATCGAATTTGACAATCAGCACTCTGTTATTTTAAATTTTAAATGGCTGTATTATAATATTATTCATTTTATATTCCTAAAATGTTAAAATAAATAATTTTAGAACTATTTTATATTTAATTCAAGATAGATTTTATTTATTTTGAAGCGATTTTATAGAAATATTTAATATAACCTTAAATGTATTAGAACATTCCCACATCAGAAATTCGGAGATCTAGCATAAGCATTACCCACTAGCGCTAGTGTAGTTTTAATAAATCTAAAGTTTCACCTTTAATATCTTAATTTTTAAATGGTTGCAGGAAAAATGTAATATATAACACGTGAGAAAAGTGCTTATAACACCCTCGTTTAATTACCACACTCGCCTTCGGCTCGTGTGGTAAAATTCACTCGGGTGTAATAAAGTGGTACTTTCCTCACTTGTCAAATAAATAACTATTTCTTACTCAATCCTGGATGAAACATATAAAAAATGTCCTAATGTTTTTTGCAGTCAAGGCTTCACACCTCAGCAAACTATACATTCAAGAGAAATTATTTCCTAAAGACGGGTACAACGAGATCATTAGAGGACTCAGGATGGAATAATCAGGATCTATCCTTTTTTGAAAAGGAGTAGATGCGATCTTATATTTGGAAAATAAATGGAATAACTATTTCCCAACTACTCGTAGAATGAGTTGATTAAGGATGTGTTTTTTTTTGTTGTTTTTTTTGGAGGAATTACTAAAAATTAGTTTCAGTTTATTTAATTGAATTTTAGTCTTAATGGTTTCATTAAGCTTGATTATAGAGTATTAAGTTGCATTCATGTTTTGAATCCCTGGATAGATTCACTCTCATATTACCAATAAAACTTCGAGAGAAAAATTAAATTAAACAATCTTTTTTTTTTTCAAATTGTGAGTCCAACTTATAATACTATTCCACATAACGCTTCTATAGTCAGTCTAACTTTAAAGATAAAGGTACACTTGGTGGTATAAGAAGACGTCACTGTTTATTAGGTTGTTTGATAATTCATATAACATCACTTGATGCTGCAATGCCTAATCGGACGATCTTTAACGGATGCGGTATCTTTAACCGTACAGGCTCGGGAACCTCATAAGATTAATTTTAATGTAAAATAAAAAATAATTCTAAAATATGTAACAAATAACATTTTCCACAGAAAAAAAAAAAATCAGCCACATCCATAAATGGTTTTATTCTTCTGACGCCCCAAAAATGTACACATCCTTAACACAAAATTTTGTGGTTGTATATTCCTGAGACCAAGAATACATAAATAAAGGGCCTTATTCAGAGGCAATCTTGGGTATCAGTTCCGCAAGCTGTCGCTTCAAGTTAAGTCACACCAAGTTTTAACTTTTTGTTCGTTTCCTTTTTGATAACATTCTCTAAAATAAAAATTATTTTATTACTAACACTTGGATCAAATTTGCTGGATGCGCAATTGCGCAGGTGCAAATGAAAATTAAATAATAAATTTTTTTTTATTACTGACTGTATATAGTAACTATAACTTACTATACAAATTAAAGAACCGACTTATACATACTTATATAAGTTATATCGTAAGTTCGTTTAAACGTTTCTTTTTTAAAATGTAATAATAACCGTAATATACACATTTCATATAATTATAAGAGTGTAATTTACATGTAACGAGTTTTTTCATATAAAAATTGGAACGAACGAAAAGTTAAAACTCGAAGCGACAACCTGCGGAACTGATACCCAATCTTTTCTCCTTCAAACCCTGGATTCGAGCACAACCCCTTTGAATCTCCATAGATTAGTTTGTAATAGAGCCACTTCTGTTTCGTATTGGGTCGTAACGGATGAAATGTCAGTTTCGTTTATTTACAGTTTTCTTTTCATTAGAGATTAGATTATTTGTACACAAATAATTATGTTATGTATACCGTTTGAAAAATCATTTAATCCTTTTTCACAGTCAGTCTTACTTTTCCTTTTGACAGTGAAGCAGCGTTTTAAAAATAAATTATGAATAAAATTATCTTATTGTCTTATTCCGATTGCCGCAGAAATTCGTATAGTTTTTCTCTACGAATTTAAACTTGGCCATAGTGTCACGGAGTTCATGTTCATGTTCACGTTCCAACATTAATATTGTTTACGGTGAAGATACAGTGAGCGAAAGAACAATCTTCCGTTGGTTTGAAAAATTTCGGTCTGGGGATTATGACCTTACCAACAAAGAACGTGATAGGCCGAAGTTGGACAACGAAAAGTTGAAAGAGCTGGTGGAAGCTTCCCAAACCACTCGTGAATTAGGTTCGCAACTTGGAGAAATTCGGTTCGCATAGTCTTGCCTTACTGATAACGCCTTCTTCCTGTAGAAAATTTATAGTACATTCTTCTTCTTTACACAAGTTAAAAAGTTGTATTAAATTCTTATTATCAATTACTATTGTCCCGCAGAGACTAGTCTAACGGATAGACTATTGCGGAATAACGCTCTCCCGGGTTGAGTTCAGTAAAAGGCACTATCAGACTGCAGAACAGTACACTTATACACAACAAGGTCATATACAATACTCACCTCAGGGATGATGGAAGTCCGAGATTAGGGGATATCTCCTAACTACCAGTTGTTATAGCATACGGGGCGCCTAGCACTGGTATTTCCCATACTTTTTTCTACCACGCCCCCATTGTTCAAATGAAAGCCTTCCACGCCCCCTTGCACAAAATATGTATGGGTTATATGAAAAAAAAACAATAAATATTACATTAAAAACAATACATTTAGTTTTACTACCACAAGATACAATTTAAAATAAAAAGTACTGGTAAGAGAAAAATATCCAAAACTAAGTGACAATTTTTTTATTTTCAGCTGGTCTCGCACCCCCCCTCCCCCCCAGATTGGGAACCACTGCTTGTTATAAATTTTCCTATACGTTAGAAATTTCCTCCTCGGCGCTAGAAATGGCATGTGAGATAGAAAAAGAAACATTACTAATATAGAAAATAGAAATAACCTATCCACATATATCCAAGATAATTGTCTCATGTTTTATTCAGTTACTGAAAAATAGTGTCGTTGACGAACGTCACTAAAAAGTAACTGAGAGTCCTGAACTAGAAAAGACTGATAAGTATTGAAGATTGAAGACTGAGGAGAGAGGATACCTGTAGTGATTGACGAACTGCGGGGGATCCATGTGAGTTGAATGGTGTAGAGGCGTAGAGGAGAGCAATTATAGAGCTAGGAACGGTGGCTTATTATTCATCTAGCCCCGCCCAAATTGCAGGCTGCTAGCTGCTTAAAGATTCACATGGCGGTAGCACGCCCATTCCCTAGATAATGCATGGATATAATTGGTTAATCAGTTGCCGAGGTAAGCCCTGATTGGATCCGCCCATCCTCCGCAGCTAACGTGTGTCGTGTCGTCTGAATTATGAAGGACGTCTCCTAGAATCGAACCCCTTCTTCTGTCTCATTCCGATTTAAGCGTCTTCTAGCTCTTATTTCTTTTAACTTTTATGTCATTTTTTTTTATTATTTTTTTTTTTTAATTCGCGCAGGAAAATCACAGTAAAAATACAAGACCGCTCAAACTGTATTAAATTATCCCATTTTGGCCCTTTCTTTCTTCTTTTTTTTCTATTTTTGACGAAACGGCCTTTTAAGACCACATGAATATCTCTAATTTTCTTTTCTCATTTTTGTCTTTCTTTTCGCCCTGTATTTTCTCATAATTTATGTAAGTCTTTGCTTTCTTTCTTCTGACCATGCAGTAACCTTCCGTTTTATTTTATTTTCCACAAGAACATTGATTTATGTTAATTTCTTTCCATATTGTTCTCTATGTAAGCAGTCTTTGTCTGTTATTTTTAATATTTCTGCTTCCTCTCTCATTCGTTTTCTATACCCTCCTACGCTCTTGTATTCACGGATTTTGTCTAATACTTTCTTGTTTAGTCTCCCTTAGTCCATTCATACCTTAGTCTTCCGATTCTTATTTCGGTTTCCAGGTCTTCCATATCCCTTATAATTTTCTGGTGGGATCTTGACCTGTAGTCTTCCTGTGTTTTCTTGGGCCCATAGATTCTTCTCAAGATCCTCTCTATTTTAAGTATTTTTTTGGTTTAGACATAATGTCTCTATCCCATACAAAATTACCGGTTTTATCATCGTGTTGTAGTGTCTTATTTTTGCTTTAGAGGCTAGGTCCTTCTCATAGTAAATATTTCCTGTTCCGAAGCTTGGTTTTTCCAGTTTCGTGATTTTCTCTTTTATGCCTTCTTTTTCCAAACCATTGTTGCATTTTTTTTCACCTAGATATTTAAATTTATTGGTTACTTTTATTTGAAATTTGTAGGCCTTGTTTTTCTGCTATTTCTTTTAGGTTATTTTTTTGACTATTTGCTTCTTCTTCCGTTTTCACCAGAAGGGTTAAATCGCCTTCAAAAGCCAGGCAGCTCACTTTTAATGATCTTTCTTGGCCCCTACTACGGCTCTTGCGTTATTTATTTTCCAGAACTCTCCCATGATTTTATCCAGTTACTTTGTTAAATAATATTGGTGACAGGCCGTCTCCCTGTCTTGCTCCAGTTATAACCTGGTAGAATTTGCCTAATAGTCTTTGGAATTTTACTTTTGTGTGTTTGTTAGGGTTAATTTGGTCAGGTTTATTGTTTTCAGGTCTACTCATTTGGACCTTTAAAATAATATTGAATCAAACTATTATTACTATAAATGCATAAGAGAATTTTAAAATATATTAGAATACAATAGAAAAATAATTTTATTCTGGGAACTGGTCTTTTAACAGATTGCTGCGCGCTAAAGTTTTGCTGAAATTTACTACAATACCGGTGATTTTATCATATATAAATATGATTTTTATCATATATATTATAATATCAATTTACTATGTGACCGGAGCTTATCACCAAAACCAGATTTCTCGTTCCCGGTCACCAACAAATGTCTAATGAAAACGAGAAATCTCGTTCCCGTGCGTCAATGTGTTAAGAAATAACATATGTGTACAGTAATAAATTAATATAAATCTGGCCAAAATGCCATTTAATAAGAATCATATAGTATTTACATTACTACTTAAATATAAATTGTGAACTAAACTTCTAGTCAAGAAAAAAAAATAAAACCTAAAATAATAAAAATTAAGCAAATAAATAAGTGCAAATCAAATATATAAAAAATAATTAAGGAAATTTTGGAAAAGCAAGGGTTTGAATGGAGGTAAGGAAGAAGCATGGTGAATAATAGGTGAGAGTGAGTTCCAAAATAATTAGACAGATTAAGAAAATGTGTCAACTACTACACAAGTTCTTTCCACTCATATTCAGATTACTTCTATATAATTATTTGTATATACATCTGCGTTATTATTATATATTTCATCCCTTTTATCAATTTCTATACTATTATCTATTATATCAATATTCGAAGCAAAAGGAATAATTGAATATCACTAACCAATGGTAGTGATATTCAATAAAAGGAACAACATTTTTATAATGGTTAATAGCTATATGTCGTTGTTATTGACAGTTTATAGTTACCATCTATATTAAAAACATATCTGTATTTTCTGTGTAAGCATTTTTCTTCAGAACGGTCCAGTTCTAGCCCTATCTTTGGCAAGCAGGTAAAAGATGTGAGGAGAATTTAAAAGCCTACACCACACTTTTTTTAATCCCATATGGATATGACTTGGAGAAAGAAATAGTATTCATTTACTTATTTTAATTTCCAACCATTCCATGTCTTCTGTTTAAACTGGAATCGGCACTTATGAACAAACACCACACTCTAAAGCAGATTAGTTAGGAACATTGATTTGCTATTTCGATTTTTTGTGAGGATCTAAACGTCTCAGAATAAAAATTATTTTTTCATTTCATAGACAATTTATTTTAATACTTTGTAATTATTGGATGATCTTGTTTCCCGATCGATTTTAATAAATATTTGAAATAAATAATAATTTTAAAATACTTATCCTATTTCAAATTTACTACATATTATAATCTATCTAACCGTTAGATAAAAATATTTTATTCTATATTTAATGCTTAACATGCTTTTTATAAAATAAAAAAATGTTTTTATTAATTTATTCATTAAAATTTACAACTGTACTGATGTTCAAATCAGGATATATTAATTTCTGAGATCTTATATCATTATAAATTAATATTGTGGATTAGCATAACAGATCACTAATAAATTATATTTATAAATATAGGTGTGTATGTATCGTCCCTGCCATTTCACAACTATCGAATGTGAAAATCGGTACTTTAGAGGAGAATTAAAAAAAATCAGTTCCAAGGTTCAATAAAATTCAGTGCCAATAGTCAAACATGACATTCGTTTTACATTGCTTTTGTGACTGATAGATCCCTATAAATGAATTTTATATCAATTATCAATCTTAAAGCAAGTCGAAAACGAAAACTGTGTTTTTTTCACATTCGTTACTTTGCGATGGTAGGGACGATATGTGTACGTACTTATCATTACCAACTTTTTCGAAGTACGTTCTGATCATCCAAGAAGATGAAAAAAATAAAATAAAATTGAGACCTCTTAAACCAACCTCAGTAAATAATTTCTCTTAAACAACATTTTTAAGGATGAAGTATCCTCTGAGATGGCTCCTATTTATGGTTGAAAGGATTTGTTTCGATACTTGCCCATATAAAAAGCTCAATACCAAAAGAAAATCAGTGAAAGGGAAAATAATTGGTTTTCACATTTAGTCTCTCAAAGTATCAAAATTTGGGATTAATTGGGTTCACAATAATAGGATTTGCTAACAGTTATGTTTAATTTTTATTAAACATAACATAATTATTATATAATAAAAAAATTTAAGCAGTTTCTGTCCAGTCTCCAGTAGTACCATAATATGCATACGATGAATTACAAGCGACAAATTAAGTGGCTTGTTTCGTCAGGTTTTCCAAAAATTTCTTCTTTTTAATATCAGAAACTCCTTATTTTGAGGTTAAGAACGAAGTCTAATGAAGATCTTTTCTGTAACAAAAAATAAAATTTTAATGTTTAGTATTAATACCTTTTTCTTGGCTTATGGAAATAGTTAATTTTATAATGTATCATATTATCATGAATATACGCATGATTGCTTCTATCGCAATATTCTGTCGACATCAGAGCATCAGACAGCTCTTTGATAAATAGTTTATCTTAAAAGAGATCCAAAGTTATCCTCTTATAAAAATCCAATAAATATAAAAGAACGAAACTGTCCCTAGTGATACCCATCCAATTGAATTAAAGTATTTAGGGAGGTGACTGTATAAGAATTATAGATATTACGTTACAACAGTCCAATAATAATTAATTACGTTTATTAAAATATCTAAAATAAAAAATATTTGGATTTAAATCTGGGAATAGGTATTTCATTCAATGTCATTACCAATATGGCTCAGTATTGTGAGGCCATATGAGGAGAATTAGCATAGTATTAAAAGAAATTAGAATTGCTATATTATTTATTGGGTGTGTCCGCTGACCGCTTTGTGCTAATATATTATTTTTTGTGCTAAATGAGGGGTTCTGGATCAAATGCGGATAACTCGGGCATTACAAAAATTGACTCTTTAAACTTTTCGCTCGTTTAGCCAAGCAATTTTATGCTCCCGAAACTTCAGGTTCAGAACCTCTGTAAAACCATGAAAAATAAGGCAGAAAATCGTCCACAATTTCTTGAATAACCAATCGACAAATGTCAAAAAGTGGAGTTTTGAAATTTCGGAGTTATCGCCTTTTGATCCTGAACGCCTCAAATATTATTGTAGGTAAATATTTACTAAAATTAATTATTTTAGTCATACTTGAACAATTTGTACCTAAGGGACAATACAATATGGTTTAGTTTTTATGTTAATAATAGGTTAAAAAAATTGTTCTATACACTGCAAAGTAGCTCTTGATAGTCTGCTAAAAACTATTATAGCACTCAACAAACTTTTAGGGAATTGTTTACTTATAATGTCTAGCCACAGCCCCTTTAAGAATCATGAAGGGCAATTCACTGATTTGACAAAACAACACTTTAAGGGATCCGTGATAATGCAGAAATGAAATATTTTTAGTCCTATTTTCACCGAAAATAATAATAGAATACGCTTTTGTAGTTTAATACACCATTCCAGGACAGCAGAGACGGGTAGAAATAGATTTTATCTCCTTTTCGTAACGTTCAGAAGACTATTATCGCAATTTCGGGAATAGCTGTAAGTATAGTATGGGAACATCAGTACCTATTTTCTATAACAGGTCACTTCCAGTGGTCCCATTTGGTTCAAATTACCTGAAATTCGATATGTATTGATGTTTTTTGTACTCATCAATACCATAAATATGGGTTAATGGAATGTTTAGTTGAAATAACATGTTTTAAGCATTACATCCCTTCCACATCGATTTTAAATGGACAACAATTTATTTGTGGGTTGAGTTTCTAGTAGACAATTGAGGCATTCACAGGGAAAAATTAATAAGTTGTTAAAAGGTAATTTAGGAGAAGCATGAAACTATAGATTTCATTAGAAACTAGTATCGTTCATAGAAACTTAACCACTCCCAGTTTTGACTTACTCCTGATGATATATTTTGTTTTTTTACTTGCCTTTAAACAACGACATAACGCAAAATAGGCAATTTTTAGTTAAGCCTATAGTACTCAAGGTAGCATCCTTGGCCCAATCCTTTATACAGTTTATACAGCTGACATCCCAACTCATCCTAATACTATCCTTACCACGGATGCTGATGATACATGTGTATTATCTGTCAACACCAATCCAATTATTGCATCCCAAACCCTCCAATCCCATATCACTGATCTTGAAGAATGGTGTCAAAACTGGAGAATTAAAATAAACTCTCAAAAATCGCATCAAATCACTTTTACCTTACGTCGTAAACCAATGAATTCCTGCCCTTCAGTATCCTTTAATAATATCCCACTGGTGCCTGTAGAACAGATCCGATACTTAGGGTTGCATCTTGACAAACGATTAACCTGGAATCCTCACACGAGACTGAAAAGACAAGAAACCGCTCGACGTTTCAGGCTACTTCAACACTTACTAGACAAACGCTCTAAGCTCCCAATTAATTACAAAAGACTCATCTACATGACCATCATACGACCTATTTGGACCTACGGAGTAGAGCTTTGGGGCTCCACTAAGCCATCGAATTCCTCTCGTATCCAATCCCTACAATCCAAAATCCTTCGTAAAATCCTTAATGCTCCTTATTTTGTTAAGAATAAAATCATCCATAACGACCTTAATGTCCCATTTGTTGCTGATTTGGCCCGAAACCGCTATCTATCCTTTCATAACAAACTTCATTTCCACTCAAACCCTCTGGTTTTAAACCTAGCTTCCACTTCAATTCCCGATAATCCTCCGAGGCGTCTGAAAAGAAGATGGCCCCGTGACTTCTTAGTTGAACTTGTGATTTGATTACTACCAGTGGGTAGTTTCTCTACTTGTCATTTTCACATGTCATTTTGTATCGCTTAGCCCATTTACTAGATGTATTTTTTTTTTATACAGTTGTAAATATCAATAAATAAATTTAAAAAAAAAAAAACCTATAGTAGGAAATCTATTGGTTGAAACTTTTCAATTCGGACGGACATATCTGATATTCTATTTCCATCATATGAAATGATTATTATTACTTTTTTTTTAATAAGGTCGTATTTTCAACATTTACTAGACAAACGCTCTAAGCTCCCAATTAATTGCAAAAGACTCATATACATGACAATCATTAGACCCATCTGGACTTACGGAATAGAGCTTTGGGCTCCAATAAGCCATCGAATTCCTCTCGTATTCAATCCTTACAATCCAAAATCCTTCGTAAAACCTCCTTGCTCCTTACTTTGTTACGAACAAAGTAATCCTTAATTACCTTAATGTCCCGTTTGTTGCTGATTTGGGCCGAATCCGATATCCATCTTTTCATGACAAACTTCATTTCCAAACAGTTTTTTGCACCGTATCGGAATTTCGGAATCGACCGCATGCCAAACTGCAATAACCGAGAAACTCTGCACCATATCGTTATGGAATGTAAGTCATATACACCTCATAGAATAAAACTTCTACAAGATGTTAAGAATAATAAGATTTCATATAAAGAAATAATATCACTAAGCGGAAGAGATGAGATAAGCTCCATATTGAATTATTTTAAATCAATAAAAAAATTATTTAAAACATAAATATTGTTGCGGTCAGAGCAGGAAGTCGGACCGGCTGGGAGGATAAGACAAACAATGGGATTAAGCGGAAGGGATTATAGAATGGCGTAGATCCTTGTGGGTCGGTCTAGGCGGTTCTGGGCCTTCTTCCGAGAAATCCCCACCCCGACCGGCCTTGCCTATATAAAAAGGACAGCTGTTCTGGCCGGCAGTAGTATTAAGACGAGTAATAAGATGAGTGAGTAGTAAGACGAGTCAGTAATAAGAAAAGTAGTAATAAGACGAGTCTGTAATAAGCCAGTGAGTAGCAGTCGTTAACTAGTGGCAGTGTGTGTGAGTTAGTTAGTATTAGTATCAGTATGTAATAAGTGCTTAGTGAGCAACAGTGACAATTAGTGACCGTGTAATAAGTGTAATAAACTGTGTGGCAGTTTGTCATATTTGAAGAGTCTTACGGTCGGTGGACTTTAGTTAGCGAACTGTAAGTGTTAATTTGTAATTGTAAACTATAGTGTAATATTATTGTATTTGTACAAATTTATATAAATAGTTTAGTTACTTAGTATTAGCAATATCTTATATTATTTGTATATTATCTTAGAAATTAGATAACATTTAGTAGAATATTGTTACTGTAAATTGATGTTAGTTTAATAATTTAACTTTTTTAAATAATCTCATTGTATTCTTGTTAATTTGTTAATAAATATTAGATTCTTGAATTAAGTAATAGTTTAGTCCATTTTACATCCAGTAGCCCGTAACAAATTGGTGTCAGAAGTGGGATCTTGTGTAATTGTTATTTTGTCTTGCATTTTGTAATAATTGGGCTACTGTTTGAAAAATGGCTTCTCAAAGTCTTAAATTGATGGATTTAAAAGTTGCGGATTTAAAACGGGAATTAGAAGAACGTGATCTGGATTCTTCCGGAAATAAAAGTGTACTGCAACATCGCTTGCGTCAATTTTTTGTAGAGTTAGGGGAAAATCCAGATGACGTTCTGTTTGAAACTGATTTAAGCAAGTTGTCAGCAACTTTTAAAAATGAATTAGGCAATGTAGAAAATAAGCTTGGTAATGAGTTAAGCACTGTTAAAAATGAATTAGGTACTGTTAAAAATGAACTAGGCAATGTAGAAAATAAGCTAGGTAATTTACAGAATGATTTAGGAACTGTTAAAAATGAGCTAGGTACTGTAAAAAATGATTTAATGGATACATTAGAGTCTAAGTTAGGCACATTAGAGACTAAGTTAATGGAAAATGTAGATAATAAGCTAGCTAATGTAGATAATAAGTTAGCTAATGTAGATAATAAGTTAGCCGATGTAAATATAAAAGTAGCTGATGTAGAATTTAGGTTAGGAGAAAAATTGAATTCAGTTGAAAGCAAACTTAGGCAAAGAGTAGAAGCTCTAGAGGGACGTTTGAGCAACCCACCGATGAACGACACCGACCGTTCCCCCGAGGTCAGTCTTCATAAAACCATTCTGCCCGCCAATAATGGGACGCCACCAGCTCACAACACCATTCCAGTATTCGACGGAAAGACGCCGTGGGAGGACTACATGACTCTCTTCGAGACAGCGGCTTCAATCCACGGGTGGTCGCAGGAGACCCAAGCTTCAGCGTTGTGCCTGGCCTTGCGTGGAGACGCCTTGAGAGTGCTGCAGGGAATGCCCATGTCAGAGCGGTCTAACTACGGGAAGCTGATTAGAAGGCTGGAGATGCGTTTCGGCCACCGCCACATGGACCAGCTATATCGCTCACAGCTAAGAAACAGGGTCCAGAAGGACAACGAGACACTGCAGGAATTTGAAGCCGATATTGCCTGGCTGGTGAGGAACGCCTACCCATCGGTCACCGACTATGTCTATGAGAGTCTGGCTGTCGATAAATTCCTGGATGGACTTCGGGACCCAGAGACACAACAAGCAGTGAAGCTCGCCCGGCCGAAAACGTTGGGAGACGCATTATCTCAGGCTATGGAGTTTGAAGCTGTCAGACAGTCTGTACGGGGCCATGCGCGAGTTCGAGCAGCAGAAGCGGAGCCTAATGTGGTCCCTAGCATCGAAGACATAGTGACGAAAGTGTTGGATGCTCTCAGGACCCATAAGAAGGAGATACGCTGTTGGGGCTGCGGACAGCTTGGACACCCTAGAAGCAAGTGTCCAACCCGTAACGTCAAAGCCCCCAGGAAGGCCATCAGAGTTGCGTCAATAGGAAGCGGAACGAACAGCTTCTACGTTGATGGGATTGTGAACGGTCAGCTTCGAAGTCTTCTAGTGGATACCGGCGCGAGCATGACAATCTTGAACCCGAAGACACTTTCAGCTGAGAAGATCATACCGACCACTTGGGCATTACGGACTGCCACGGGACAGCCAGCCAAGGTCTATGGGGAGACAGATGCCACCTTCCTCTTCGGGGGCCAACATCTGAAGCACCGCGCTCTCGTGGCAGATATAGATGAGGATGTCATACTGGGCATTGAATTTATGATCACATACGGGATCAAGCTGGATATGTCGAGAGGTGTGATGACGCTGGGAGACGAGGAAGTCATACTTCGGCAGGAGAAGGACTTCAGCGCACGAGTGCTGCTACCAGAAGACACCACTTTACCAGAACGGAGCCAAATCCTGACGTATGGGACGGTCGAAGGGCATCTACCAGAGGGTCAATGTGTACTACTGGAACCCGGAACGCACGAAGAACAAGAGATCGGACGCGGCGTACTGGTTGCTAGGTCTCTCATCAAGGTTGGACGGACCACTCCAATCCGGCTTATGAACCTGAACAGCTTCCCGGTAACGCTGAAGAAAGGAACACCGGTCGGGGAGTGTACAACCGCTTCCTCAGTGGTTCGTCAGCTGCAACGTCGTCCCACCGAGCTTCGAGGACTCCCAGAGGAACTTAAAGGATTTTTGGACGAATCATGTCGCGACCTTTCGCCCGAACAGAGCGAAGAAGTGAAGAATATGATTATCCGATGGCATGACGTCTTCGAGATCGGACCAGGACCACGGGGCAGAACGGATATCGTCCAGCACAAGATTGACACTGGGGATGCGAAGCCCATCCGACAGGTTCCGCGGAGGCTGCCGTTAGCCAAACGGGAGGACGCCGAGGAGATTATAAAGGAGATGGCGGCTGACAGTGTCATTGAGCCTTCGAGTAGCCCCTGGATGTCTCCTGTTGTATTGGTGAAGAAGAAAGACTGCACAACGAGGTTCTGCGTAGACTACCGTCTTCTGAACAATGTCACCAAGAAGGACAGCTATCCGCTTCCCAGGATTGACGATACGCTGGACACCCTAGAGGGGTGTAAACTCTTCTCTACTTTGGATCTCCGCAGTGGATATTGGCAGGTTGGATTGGCACCTGAGGATAAAGAGAAGACGGCGTTTTCAATTGGCACTGGGCTCTGGCAGTTTACAGTAATGCCATTCGGGCTTTGCAATGCTCCTGCCACATTCGAGAGGCTGATGGAAAACGTGTTAAGAGGTCTCTCTTGGGAGGTATGCCTGGTATACCTAGACGACATTATTGTGCTGGGAAAGTCCTTCGCTCACCATCTGAAGAATCTGGAGAAGGTCTTCGAACGACTGCGTGCAGCAAACCTAAAGTTGAACCCGAAGAAGTGTAATCTCTTCCGAAGGCAAGTCAACTACCTGGGGCATATTGTGTCAGACAACGGAGTTGCTGTTGACCCAGAGAAGATAGCAGCGATCACCAACTGGCCAGTACCTCGAGATAAGCACCAGGTGAGAAGTTTTCTCGGGCTCTGCACCTATTACCGGAGGTACGTGAAAGGATTTGCTAACATCGCAAAACCTCTTACCAGGCTAACCGAAGAGAAAAGGACTTTTCATTGGGATCACGAGTGCCAGGCATCCTTCGAGGAGCTGAAGAGCAAATTGAGTAGTGCTCCTATTCTGAGCTATCCACGTCCCGAGGGCAAGTTCATACTTGACACAGATGCCAGCAACATCGCCATTGGAAGTGTCCTCTCTCAGCTCCAAGACGGGGAAGAAAGGGTGATTGGATATTTCAGCAAAGCACTCTCAGCTCCTGAACGCAACTACTGTGTCACTAGGAAAGAGCTTCTGGCAGTAGTAAAATCCATAGAGCACTTCCATAAATATCTATACGGAAGGAGGTTCCTGCTGAGAACGGACCACGCGGCTCTAATGTGGCTGCTGCGATTCAAGTCACCTGAGGGACAAGTGGCGAGGTGGATTGAGCGCCTTCAAGAGTATGACTTTGAATCTGCTCATCGTTCTGGGACAAGTCACAGAAATGCGGATGCGCTGTCAAGAAGACCTTGTGATGAAGGCTGCAAGCATTGTTCTCGACAGGAAGAGAAGCAGGCAGCGGTGTTGAGGACTACAGTTGTCATCGACAGTTGGCAAGACGCAGAGGTGTCAAAGGGACAGGACGAAGACCCGGACTTAAAACATATAAAACAATGGAAAGTATCGGGGCAAGGAAGACCTACCTGGCAGGATGTTGCTCCAATGTCGAAGAATGTAAAAACGTACTGGGCCCAATGGGACTCCATTCTAGTGGACAATGGGCTGCTGAAACGGGCATTGGAGAACTCGGAAGGAGATCAGCGTAGGCTACAGCTCATCGTTCCAAGGAATAAAGTGCCCGAAGTGCTTAGGGAACTACATGACGGTGTAACTGGCGGCCATCTTGGAGTTCACCGTACATTGGAAAAAGTTCGTGAACGCTTTTACTGGGCAAACCTTAAGGACGATGTGTTGGACTGGTGCAGGCGTTGTGCGACTTGTGCGGCTTCTAACGGACCAACAAGAAGAAAGAAGGCCCCTATGAAGAAGTACAACGTGGGAGCACCGTTCGAGAGGATAGCGATTGACATCGCTGGCCCTTTCCCTGTGACGGACGAAGGCAACCGATATATTCTCGTGGCCATGGACTATTTTTCTAAGTGGGTGGAAGCGTATGCCCTTCCGAATCAAGAGGCAGTCGCGGTTGCAGGCGTACTTGTGAAGCAGCTCGTCAGCCGGTTTGGAGTACCCATGGAACTTCACGCTGACCAGGGAAGAAACTTTGAGTCTGCAGTCTTCTCCGGAATGTGCGAAGCACTGGGGATACGGAAGACCAGGACGACGCCTCTTCACCCTCAATCGGATGGCATGGTGGAGCGCATGAACAGGACAATGGGTCGATATTTGTCTAAAGTGGTCTCCGAGCATCAGCGGGACTGGGACCAGTATCTTCACTTGTTCCTGTTAGCCTACCGCAGTTCAGTCCATGAAGCAACGGGGCAGACCCCCGCAAATGTGGTGTTTGGCCGAGAACTTCGTTTGCCTTGTGATCTGAAATTCGGGTTCAAGCCTAATGAGGAAGTTGCCGGAGAGGAGTACGTCATGAATCTACGGAAGCGGATGGATAACATCCACGAGAAGGTTCGTGTAAACATCCAGGGAGCCAGTGACAGAATGAAGGAGCGTTACGACATCAGGGCAGAGAAAGGTGGATTCCAACCTGGAGATTTGGTCTGGCTACACGATCCTCGAAGAAGGCGAGGCTACTCACCTAAACTTCAGAACTCCTGGGATGGCCCGTTTGAGATCATCAATAGGATAAACGACGTCATCTATAGAATCAGGAAGCAGCCAAAAGGAAAACCCAGGGTAGTCCATTTTAATAGACTGGCCCCATACAAAGGAGACCATGGCCCGACAGAAGACCAGCAAGTCAGGAACCTCAACAACGTGGAGACCAGTAAGGTATCAGTTGCACAACCTAAGGTACAAGGTTTCCGTGGAGTAACTCAGACAGTATACAGAGATATCTTCTCGTTACCCGCGGACTATTCTCTGGCCCATTGTGTAGCCGAAGATCTGAGGACTTCCCGAGGGATCGCAACGGTCTTCAGGAAGAAGTTTGCTGGAACTGAGGAACTGGAACGCCAAGGACCACGCGTCGGGAAAGCACTCCACCATACGCACGAAGGACGACACCTGTTCTACTTAGTTACCAAGTGTGCTACTGATCAGAAGCCCACATATGACGCACTGCGGCGAAGCCTCGACGACCTGCGGAGTAAGCTTCTGAGACTGCGTGTCACCAAGCTCGCGATCCCTAAGTTGGGCTGTGGATATGACGGCCTGGAGTGGAAGGTTGTCAGGAACATGCTTGAACAGATATTCGCCAACTCTGGAGTCGCCATATTGGTGTGCACGTTCAACCCCTGGAAAGGAAATGCGTCTCCATCGAGGGAAGCTCATAACCGCCCGATTTCTCCGGACTATGCTCTGGGGCAGAGCACTTTTAAGGAGGGGGCAGTGTTGCGGTCAGAGCAGGAAGTCGGACCGGCTGGGAGGATAAGACAAACAATGGGATTAAGCGGAAGGGATTATAGAATGGCGTAGATCCTTGTGGGTCGGTCTAGGCGGTTCTGGGCCTTCTTCCGAGAAATCCCCACCCCGACCGGCCTTGCCTATATAAAAAGGACAGCTGTTCTGGCCGGCAGTAGTATTAAGACGAGTAATAAGATGAGTGAGTAGTAAGACGAGTCAGTAATAAGAAAAGTAGTAATAAGACGAGTCTGTAATAAGCCAGTGAGTAGCAGTCGTTAACTAGTGGCAGTGTGTGTGAGTTAGTTAGTATTAGTATCAGTATGTAATAAGTGCTTAGTGAGCAACAGTGACAATTAGTGACCGTGTAATAAGTGTAATAAACTGTGTGGCAGTTTGTCATATTTGAAGAGTCTTACGGTCGGTGGACTTTAGTTAGCGAACTGTAAGTGTTAATTTGTAATTGTAAACTATAGTGTAATATTATTGTATTTGTACAAATTTATATAAATAGTTTAGTTACTTAGTATTAGCAATATCTTATATTATTTGTATATTATCTTAGAAATTAGATAACATTTAGTAGAATATTGTTACTGTAAATTGATGTTAGTTTAATAATTTAACTTTTTTAAATAATCTCATTGTATTCTTGTTAATTTGTTAATAAATATTAGATTCTTGAATTAAGTAATAGTTTAGTCCATTTTACACCCAGTAGCCCGTAACAATATGTAAATATTTTCTTCATTCTTAACAATTAATCAAATAAATATATCTGGCTGTATGGAAGTATCCAATGCCATTAAAAAAAAAAAATTCATTTCCACTCAAGCCCACTAGTTTCAAACCTCGCAACCTCTTCAATTCCTGATAATCCTCGAAGGCGTCTGAAAAGAAGATGGCCTGGTGACTTTCTAAGTTGAACTTTTTATTTGAGTACTACCACTGGGTAGTTTCTCTATGTGCCTTTATTTTGGGACATGATTTATCTTTCATTATACTTACTCGATGTATTCAGTACACAGATGTAAATTTCAATAAATACATTTTTTTTTAAAAGTCACTGCGATTATTGTACACAGGATTGATGATTCTTTACCCCTGCTCATCCGATCCTGTTAAATTAACTCCGTTTCCCCATATTCCGAAACAATAGGCCGACCTTAGCTTCGATCTCAGTATCTTCAATATCTCAGTATATTCACGTTGCATCATGTTTGAACTTGAAATTTTAGGGAAATAATGGCATAAGTTAATATAAATTTTTTTCAAACTTTCAACAAATTTCAATTGATTAATACAAAAATTGCGATATTATTATTCCAATAGGAATGCTTTGCTTTACTAATACCCAAATTTTTAACTCATATGGTTCAATTTTGACAAGACATGGAATTTTCAAATACCTCTAATGAAAAATTAGGTTTTTTGAAAGCAATTTGGATTTTACTGAACACTGTTCAGTAACTTTTTGTTATATAAATCGGTAGAATTTTGTTGTATAAAATCATTATTTATATATTTTTATAAATATTTTTATAAAAATATTTTTTGCAATAGAATACTAATATACAATAGCATAATATTGAACTTACACCATGAGTATCATGGAAATGCCTTTTCATTTTTATTTTTAAGGCTATTTGTTGAGAAAATGTCTTTCTCATATTTCTATGAAAATATCAATCAATTCAGCCTTGTTTTATTAATTTATAAATTAATAAAAAACAGGTAATTCTCTAATGATAATCACAGATGCGGGAAGAAAATGTATGTCAGAAAAATCACTTAATGCTCGATTATAATTAAGTCATCTCGATGGTGAAATGTTTTCTTAGCAAATATATTTTTTACCTTTGAAACAGTCATAATTACCGAAAAGTACTTGAGTTAGTTGAAAAAAACAGTTGACATTATAACTTACCATTGTTACTTTAATGGTTCTCATTCCAGGGACAGAAAAAATAGATCAATTAAGGGCAATCCTTGGAAGAGCATTCTGATTGGCCGACTGGCAGCCAATGAGCTATCTAATTAACCAGTTATGGCGATCCATTATTGAGGGGGGCGGTTGAATTTAACAGGAGCCAGGCGGGGCAGGACATAATGAATGTTCTACGAAGTCCAAGCCTACAATTTGGGCGGAATACTTCAATTAAAGATTGACTATAATATAGTCAATAATTGTCCTCATCTAGGCTATTGCGCTACAGATCACTACAGCATGGACACCCCGAAGTTCGTCGATAACTACAGGTAGAGAGGAAGTTCAGATGTCTATTCCCGTATCTGCTATTTGAAAATTTTAAATCGTGTTTAGTGAAATACATTCATTTCCAAATAGTAATATTTTTTGCAGGTTAATATGTCGGTATATAATTTAAATTTAAAAAAACATTTAATGAGACAGAAGGATTTTGGCGAAGACACTGGAGAGAGGATCCTGATTCTTCAATCATTTTCGTTCAACCTCCTTTAAGTTTTATAGGTTTAATCAGATCCTGGAAGTACCTGACAGGCCATGGTTCCCATCACAAAAATACCCACTACTTTTCTGTCAAGATTTACTGAACTTTGCTTGGTTTTTAACCTATTTTGCTCAGTGTTTAAACTACTTCACCCACTGAATAACGTCGTAGTAGAAGAAGTATTGCTTCGAAATGAATTTCGTTCAGGTTATTTCGGTTCTTGTCCATTAGAGAGTTGTTAACTCTTCTATCGCAGAGCAAATTATGGAAATCCGGTCAAAATTTCGTTTTTCTTTTCTTAAATGCATTAAGTGCCAAAACGAGTTTAAAGATTTTGATTTAACATACTTGTAGTCTTTCACTTAATTCCCTGTTTTTTATCTGCCCAAAAATTAAAGAAATAATTATTAAATAAATTCAAATATACACAAATATTCATTGCACTTAGTTCAAAAAGTATATATTTTTTATGGAATATTGTACATGGTAAGTTAAGAGGAAATAGTTTTGAATAAAATCGAAAACAAAATTTTAAGTTTTTTTCGAATAGCCCAAACACTACAAATAACCCGGGGCATTTGGGATAAAAATAATTAAGCTATCTACAAAGTTAATACCGAATAAAAAATGTTGTTAAGAAATTCGCATTAATCATAATAATTATTTTAAACATTTTTTATTGGATTCTTATTTTTCCCTATGAAAGAACCGAATGTATTAATCATATTTTTTTTGGCTGTAAAAAACTTCGAGATTCATTAACGCACTTCAGGAAAAAAAAATCTTTAGCAATTAAGCAGGAAGTGGATGAGCAAAACAGATAATTTCTTTCCTATTTTCTTGTACTTTAGCATTTGTTATGTTCGACTCATCAGAGGATTAGAGAAAACAATCTAGTGCTTAAGGGTGACTTTCTTATATAGCTTTCTTTAGCATATGCTCTCTGCCTTGAATTCCATTTTAATTTTTATTTAATATACTTATTAAATAATAACTACTTAACTTATAATAAAACTTTCTTTTATTTGTTTACCTTCTCTTGGTGAACTAGTTATATCCTGGCTCTCTCTAGTTATGATACACTTAATGATATATTTAAAAAATATATTTTGCGATAATTATACTGTGGATCTAAATAAGTCTGTTTATCCCTTGGCAATATATTTACTAATACAGTATAATTTACTGAAGTTTTTTATAACCATTTACCCATGTAACGTTCAGCATATTGATATGAGTAATGCAATAAATTTAATTTTCTTTTGGTGGCTAGTAATATGTTCATATAGTTTTAAATATAATATAATTTAAATTGTTCTTACCTATATCCTTTTCATTAGGTTTACTTAATTTATTGTTATCCCTGACTTTCCCGCTAGGTAATACAGAAATTGATTCTAATGCATATTAATAAATAGACAAATACTAATTATTTGTCACTTGTACAACATAGTTAATTATTCTTATTTTCTTGTTAAGTTTTCTTATGTGATGGGCAGAGCTTTGTACCTCCTCTTGCTTAGGAATTCGTCACATCATCAGATATTTGATCAATCAAAGAAAATATGTGGTTTGTAACCTAAAAAATAAATAAAATTCAAAGATTTAAAACAAATTTTTTTCATCATCATCTAAAATATGTTGTTACTTAAAACTTAAAGATATAATGACTTATCCTTTGATAGTGTCCCACTGAATCGTGTAGGATCAATAGGCTTAGATCAGTATTTAATTATAGTTACTTGGGACTACACCTTGATAAACGTTCAACTTGGATCCCTCATACTAGACGGAAATGACAAAAAACTGCTCGCAGTTTCTGGCTACTTACTAGACAAACACTTTGTGTAAGATCCAAATTAACTACAAAAGACTCGTCACTATTATAAGACTTATTTGATCTTACGGAGTATAGCTTTGGGGCTCTAATACGTCATATAATTCCTCCCATCCTTACAATCCGAAAGCCTTCGTAAAATCGCCAATGCTTCTGACTTTGTTACGAATAAATAATTCCGAATTGAGGTTAATATCCCAGTTATTGCTGATTTGGCCCGAACCCGATATCAATCTTTTCATAACAAACTGTATTCAAACCTACCTACTTCTTCAATCCCCGATTATCCTCTGAGACATCTGAAAAGAAGATGGCCTCGTGACCTTCTAACTGGAATTTGTTATTTGAGTACTACCAGGGAGTAGTTTCACTACTAGTCTTTACCTCATGCTATTATGCGTCATTCATTCTAGTTACTTATTTCATTATAATACAGTTGTAAATATCAATATTTTTTTTTTTAAAGATACAATGAAAATTTGCTGAATATGTTGCATCAATTAATCAAATACTATTGCAGATCTTTGCTGAAGGGGTTGAGGCGGGTCGGCCTGGCAACTCCTTGGGTAGGGAAGCCATCCGTCCTTCGCAGGGTCCCTTTGATTCTCTATGACAGTTTGTTGGTAGCCATCGTGGTCTACATGCTTTGGTGTTATGGCTATTCGATCACCACCATAACTATTCCATTCCAGGTAGTTTAAACAAATAAATATTATTATCTTTTCTAAGAATGCCTGGACCAAATTTGTACGATTTTAACCCTGACATATCTTTTAGGAGCTTTGCGGATTGGGCGTCAGCACATCCAACTTCATCTGTGCTCTGCTAGTCACTTTCTACCTTGCTCGTTATGGGCAGGATTTGAAGAGGATCACCGAAAACATGGACAAGATAAGTGAGAGGATCCTCAAGAGCGAACTCGCTGGTGCAGATCACTACCTGGAGATGTATCAGAAGACCTCTAAGTTGATGGCCGTTCTCACGAACAACTCCATATTCTTCAGCTTCACCCTACCTTTCTTGTACTGCTTCCCCGTCCCTGTGATGGATTGGATGGAAGGGCACTACCGTTCCAGGCATCCCTTGAGGATCGCCAACCCTTTCAACGACAAAGTCCCTGGAGTCTATGAGCTGATCGCGCTCGTTATCGCCTGCAGCATAGCCTTCTCCACATCGAAGAAAGCTGCGATGGACTGCCTTTTCGTTACACTATTCACCATCCAGATTGATTTCTTGAGATATCTTTCGACCGCGTTGAATGAACTGCAAAAAGAACTAACTAATGGAGATAGGAAAGTTGTAAGAAATAAATTGATTCTTTGGTTCAGGCTTCATCAGGATATTGTCAGGTTAGCAGAGTAATGGTTTCATTTTTTTCCATCTATCTAAATAAATAAATTTATTCCTTTGGTGTTTTCCACAACTGTAACTATAATATTCTCGTCACTCTCGAATTTTTCCAGGAACACAAACGAGCTCATAGAGACCATCTCCCCAGTCGTCTTCACCTATTACATGACCACGATAGGGATCGTAGTTTGCGGTGCCTTCGTCCAGTCAATGGTAGCCTACGCTTAGAGTCTTAAGGACTGTCAGAAACTCTTAATAACTAATTATCATTGTGATAACTGAATGATGCTGTTTCAGAAAGAGAACGAACTCATCATCCAGTCGATCAGTATCGGTTGCTACATCATGATCACTTTGGTATACTACTTCCTCTTGTCCAATACTGCTGATGAACTGACCACAGAGGTGAGTTTGTAACAGAAAAATAAATCAGGCAAACAAAAAACATATTTAAAAAAAGTGTAGATCAATGTAGGGGAGACCGGGGCAGGTTGTAACACGGGGTAAGTTGTAACACACCAAGTTTTTCCCGCATTTAAAACTTGGCAACCCTGCATCATACATACGCTTGCAAGGATCACTGTGACGATCAGTTGCACGCAGAAAATCGAGCGGTAAGCGTTAGTGTACTAGTTATTCCCGGAAGTGAATATAATTCGAGCACCTAAGTAAATTTTAGACTCTGAGTTTAATTTCAAATTACTAATATTACAAACGGTCGAAATGTATTTTCTTTGTCACTAATTAATTGCTACAGTTTAGATTGTTATTCGAACGAAAGGTTTTAGTGATTTGACGTTTACTTTTTTATTTACCCAGGAAAAATAGAAAAAATCAAGTTCGGGGCAAGTTGTAACAATTCCATCGGGGCAAAATGTAACATGTTACAACTTGCCCCACCACATTATTATGTACGTAGGTAATTACTTACCGTTTTAATAATTAAAATACCGAGTCAATTTTGAGGGTCAAAAATACCAAATCTAATAGATTTTAGATATTTATTATAAATAAACACTTTTACAACGTTTCGCCAGACTTCCCAAAGAACTTCTAAAGGCAAGATCACGTTCTCTCCAGAGTTTGTTCGCCCACTTCCTAAGGCTGAGCAACGAAACACAACCCTTAGGAATCGAAGAAAAAGGAAATCTGCGATACTTACTGATACGCCAGAAAAAGATGTGCTAGAAGAAGAACAAAATAGTCGAAGGTCCAAAAAATCCAAAGAAATTATAAAATTTAAAGTGAAGAAATTAAAGAAAAAAGTTTTCGTTTCATCAGATGATTCCTCAGAAGAAGAGTATTTTTGCTTAGTTTGCACTGAATCCTATGCGAATAGTAGACCCAAAGAAAAGTGGATTAGCTGCCGAGAATGCAAATTGTGGTCGCATGAGGATTGCACAGACGGAAGTTTTCCATATATCTGCCATAATTGCGATAGTGATTGTGAATAGTTGGTGAACACTAATACTAATACCATATTTTGTTTTAAAATTTCAAACACTTAATGAAATACTCTTCATTGATATATTTTTTTGGTTTATCTGTATGTTTATGTTTGTATTTAAATAAATAGAGCATTGAAAAATATGTGTTACAACTTACCCCGAATAGTGTTACTTTTTACCCCAAGGCGGGGCAAATTGTAACAAAGGTTCAGATTTATTTTTAAAAAATCTGGTCGTTTAGTGTACAAAGATTTTGTCATAAATATTTAATCAATTTGTTCACAACATATGGTAGTACACATTCATGCAAAAAATTTTGGTTAGTTAAAACACTTGAACGAAAAAAAAAAATCGAAATTTTTTTTGTTACAACCTGCCCCGGTCTCCCCTACCTTACGTTACTTACATAAAAAAAGATTAAGCAACCGGTTTTCTTGGTTTGGTATTGTAAATATTTCTTAGTAATAAAAGGTTTTGAAATTTAAAATTAAAATTAATTAAAGTTAGAATTTATAGAAAAAAAGAATTTTTTGAAAGTTTTGAATGCTTGTTGTCCTTTTTTTAATAGACTAGATGATGAAGCAAAAATAAAATATAACACAAATAATATATTTAATAATTTTAAGCTATGTAGATTAAGAGAAAATTATAAAGCGTAATAGATTTTTTTGAGGTTGACTAAGTGGTTGTAAGCATCAATGAAAATTCTTTTATGGGATTACAACCATATTTATCCATCGAACAAAAGCTAAGTTGAGATTTTTTTCAGTTTTTTGATGCCAGAATCTATAGAACAACAATATTTCTTGTTTTAAGCGCGGCATTCCCAACAGTTGAAATATAAATATTTTATTTAAACATTATTTCTCAATGTAAGCTATACTTAATATTGAAATAGAATCCTTTCATGCTGGAAAATACGGATTATAGAAAAAATAAAATCAATAAAAAAAATTATAAATTCTTCACATGGATATTTTCTGGCGCTGAGTACCCATCGGTGATGAGATATTCTTAGATATTGTATGAGATATTGTAAAGTAGTTGCTATACAAAATCAATTATGATTATTTATTAAGTATGAGAAAGAAGTTTATGTTTGAGGCGTTCAGGATAAAAAACGAATTACTCCAAAATTCAAAAATTGACTTTTTCACATTTTTCGCCAGTGAAATCAAGCAATGCTTTATTCTTCCTAAACTTCAGATTCAGAACCGGATTAAAACCACAAGAAATAATTTGGAATAGTGTCGTGTTATACAAAATTGCTTGACAAAAGTAGTGAAAAAGATGAAAAAGTCAATTTTTAAAATTTTAGAGTTATCCGCTTTTAATTCTGAACACCTGTAATATAAACTTGTTTTGCACCTTTTAATAAATAACAGTCATTGATTTTGTATAGCAACTACTTAATATTATATTGGAATTAACCAATGATTAAATATCAGGCATTGCTAGAAAACAATTTTTTAAACATCCCATCACAGATGGGCATTCAACGCAAGAATATCTTCTTGATGTGTGAAGATTTCACGCGATTAAAATTTTTGTATTGATTTAATTTTTCCGTAATCCGCGTTTCCCAGCGCGGAAGGGTTATATCTCTTGTTTGCTTATACATTTAACGTCACTTTATGGTGTTAAGAGTTCGTTTTTTTTATTAATTATAACTTTAATTAGTTTCAAATGGATAGTTCGCGAGATAATATGAAAAAATCTACTGAATATTTACAGTCCATAAGGAAATATCATATATATATTGCAATTTTAGGGCCTAAATGGGCCAATTTAAGTTAATTTCTTACTGGTCTTCTAATACTTCAAAGTTATATTTATACATATATATAAAATATATTTCATTCACTAATGATAAGGCTGAGAAGTTGGCGTTCGTGGCGTACAGCACTCCGTGGTACGAGATGGCGAAGAGCAATGCTGGGATGATCCAACTTGTAGTGACTGTATCCACGAGGCCTTTAGAAGTCACAGCCTATAGGGCACCCACCTTCCTTCTTAACAGGGAAACCTTTGCCAAAGTAAGTCTTATGTACTAAGTCTTAGGTAATTCTTTATGCTAAGTTGATACCTCTACATCTTTTGGGTGTTTACATCTTTGAGCGTCAGGGCAAAACTAACTCCGTGAACTCAAAAGGGCCAAAATCTAGTAACATCATCACACCAACTCATAGTATTAATTACTACTAAATTTTCATTATTTTATATTTTTTAATTCAAGAAATTATTATTTAGCCTAATTATTTTTTTAATTTAATGATAAGACTTTTTTAAAGTAATAAATTAAACTATATTTCAACAATATTATTTTATCCTCGCTTACCTGGCTTAATTTTATATGTTTAATTTATTATTGTATGATTGTGTTTTTTGGTCCATAACAGATAAAAACACATACATTTTTAAAAAATAATAAAAATGTGGGTAAGTCAGTGTTTGTGTTTCTTGATAGGTCAGTAATTGGAAGCTTCTGATTAATATTTTGTGTGAGCTAATGTTATAAACATTCAAAAATAATTCAATATAAAGCAATTTATGGTGTTGTAATTTTAACAATAAAAGTGAGCAAAAACTTAAAAAGAGGCATAAATTACAAATGAGTTTGTAATGGAGCATCTTGTAGCCTGTTTAGACTGTTAGTGTGAGATGTGCTGCAGTCTGTATAATTTGATTGTTATCCTTTTGATGTCGTGATGATCCTTGAATTGGCGAAACGTTGACTGGTCGACTTTTTCCAGTAGGTACCATTGAGAAATTCTTCAACTCCATCGTAGTTGTAATTTTGATTACGAAATATTTATAAACTAAAATTTACATTTTTCGAAAATAAAGAAACAAATGATGGAATATATACAACCATGCGTAAGCTAAGAATCCAATTAATTGATGCTTCACCATCTAGACACCTACTTCGAAAATCCCTGGAAACTTTATAATATCTGGTTAATTCTAGTAGGTTTTATGATTCACATGGATTTGGCTAAAACAAGACACATGAGACCAAATTTGTTCTTTAATGTATACTACTAAAATGCAAGAGAAAATTTTCGATTCTTCAGTACCTTGTAAGGAATAGTAGTGATGAAACAACGACACTTCCAGAAATATATTTTCCAATAGTTTGAACTATGCACTATTTCATGAAATCTTTTTGTAATCAATATTATTATTTCAACGCAGCACAGATATTCACTTAATTTGTTTCAGTTCCTGGTTGGAGCGGTTTCAGCATTCGTTACTTTATGCCAGATGAAATTCTTATACGACGATTGATGGGAGTGAATGTTGAATATTTCACCTAGTGCCTGTACAATGTTAATAAAGCCCTTATCATGATTGTTATTATTTATAAGTATTTCTTTATGAATCTCCATATTTCCTTTCTATATGATCGGGTTTAATGATTTTCCTTCCCTTAGCGCAAGGGTATTAAGATAAATTATTATAATTAAATCCGTAGGGATGTGTACTTCGTGTACAATACCATAATCACCCGTACATTAAAGATTATACGCTTACATAGCTTACGTTAGTTGATACATAAGGTGAGGAATCTTAACGGCTGCTGGCGACTTACCCACACTTCTAATTGTGAGGAAAAAATCTTACGGCCTTAAATATTTCGAATAAAACAATAAAAACTACTTTGTTGGAAATAAATTGATTTTGTTTTCATTAGTTTATTCGAGGATTATAATAAATTGAACATTTCAAAGTTGTAGATGTAGAACTGGTTTTAGTTATCTCTTTCGTGTTACAATTTATTTTTACGATTTATATAAGAAGATTCATTTAAAGAAACCAAACAATTTTTTTATGATTTATTAACAAACAGTTTTTTTGAAGAATATTTAGGGGGAAAAAAAAATAATATTTTGGTTTACAAATTTTTCTTTCCTTTTGTGATTTCAATTTCATTTAATACAAGATTAAGTAGTTAATTTAATCGTTTTAAGTAATTGATAACGTTATAAGAAGCAATTAGATTAAAAACTATGAATTTAATATCCGACATTAATTATTTGTTCAATTATACTTAATACTTCTGAAGCTTAGAGTAGACCAAGTGAATGTGTTCGGTTTAGTGCGTCAATATAAGTGGCTACAGCACACACCTTAAAAGCTTCTTATTTTCATTTAGAATATTCTGCAACTTCCTGGTAAAACCTCCTTATTCTATTAATTTTAAAACTTAAATGTAAAAAAAATTTTTTTTTTATATTTATTTATTGATATTAACAATTATATTTTAATAATATAACAAGTAAATAGGCTAAGTGATACATAATGACATGATATAATGACAAGTAGAGAAACTACCCACTGGTAGTACTCAAATCGCATGTTCAATTAAGAAGGTCACGTGGCCATCTTCTTTTCAGACGCCTCGGAGGATTATCGGGAATTGAAGAGGAAGCTAGGTTTGAAACTAGAGGGTTTGAGTTGAAATGAAGTTTGTTATGAAAGGATAGATAAATCAGCAACAAATGGGACATTAAGGTCATAATGATGAGTTTATTCTTAACAAATTAAAGAGCATTGAGGATTTTACGAAGGATTTTGGATTGTAGGGATTGGATACGAGAGGAATTCGATGGCTTAGTGGAGCCCCAAAGCTCTACTCCGTAAGGTCAAATAAGTCTTATAATAGTGACGAGTCTTTTGTAGTTAATTTGGAGCTTAGAGCGTTTGTCTAGTAAGTGCTGAAATAGCCTGAAACGTCGAGCGGTTTCTTGTCTTTTCAGTCTTGTATGAGGATTCCAGGTTAATCGTTTGTCGAGATGCAACCCTAAGTATCGGATCTGTTCTACGGGCACAAGTGGGATATTATTAAAGGATACTGAAGGGCAGGAAGTCATTGGTTTATGATGTAAGGTAAAAGTGATTTGATGGGATTTTTGAGAATTTATTTTAATTCTCCAGTTTTGACACCATTCTTCAAGATCAGTGATATGGGATTGGAGGCTTTGGGATACAATAACTGGATTGGTGTTGACTGATAATACACATGTATCATCAGCATACGTGGTAAGGATAGTATTAGGATGAGTTGGGATGTCAGCTGTATAAACTGTATAAAGGATTGGGCCAAGGATACTACCTTGAGGAATAATGTAAAAAGTTTAAATCATATTATGGGTATTACTGATTAATTTAATAAGAAACAGAGAGAGAAAGGGTGAGGGTGGATTTGACTGTGTATGTATATATAACATAAAATAATAGTAAATATGTGAATATATTCGTATACATAATTTTGATTTATTTTATATATTTTAATACCATTTAATCAGGGATACAATTTAAAATTACTGACCTCTTCATGTTTTCAGTCTAAAACAGTTTGAACCGAATCTCACTATGTAATTACCGGATAAACTAATAGATAAGATTAGGTATTGATATTTAGTGTAATAAATTAATTATAATACGGTGCCATTAATTTTTAAGAAATATTCAAGTAATTTTATACAGTATATTATTTTATAGATATATTCCTGGCATTTCAGGAAAATACCACAGTGGTCAATGATTGAAGATGTCATTTTTTCATGCCCCTTTTTGATTCCTGTAAAAAGAATATACACAATTAATTGACAATATAGATACATCTGATAAACTCCATGTCCTATCTGAAAAAAAAAATTACAATTCTCCAACAAAATAATCAAACTGATGGAGCTGTAGTTAATGGTAGAACCTTCTTGAGGACTCTGAGGATGTGGTGAGGAAAAAAAATTACACAGATAATATATATTAGGCTTGTTTTATTTTTTCTGGCGTTATGGCATGTGTATATATTATTAATATTAATGCAAAGTGACAAATAGGCTTACAATTAGATTAAATTCATTGCTTGTGACTATTGGCCTCGTCACTAGGGAATTATTCGCCGACAAAAATTAATCAATAATCATTAATAAAATGCTCAATAATAATCACATAAAACACTAAAAACTTAAAAATAGATTTTCTTCGTTCATTTTTTCTATATATTTTCCATTTCATTATTCCTTTTACCTCTGCCTATACTTTCCTTTCCTGCTTTTATTCCTTAAAGTATGCTGACTAAAGAAATATTCAAAGTTAATAATGCCACTCTAAAATTGCACAAAGATGCAATATTTAATAAAAATGGATTGGACAACAGAGCGAATTTAAAACCACATATTAATTTAAATATTGCTCAATATATGGTGACGGCTGTGGACTAAAACAGCAAAAATTTCATTCTCCACTAAGACTAACGTATTATTAAGATTAAGCAAAATGTAGGTATTAATATAAGCAATAATAGTAGCAGGTACTATAATATATCTAAAAAAAAGTTTTTTCTTTTATTATATAAATACATAACGCCAGGTTCCAGAAGAAGATAGTACACAAACTTGCCTAACCACTTACTCTTAATCCTCTATTACCCAAAACGTTTAAGATCGAGTTTTTTTTTTAACCTTTATTATTTAAGCTGACCTCTTTCAAACTTTTACTAAAACGTCTCTGTTCTATGGTTGAAGTTAATATATTTTTCGAATAACTTGTCGTAAACGGATTGATCAAAGAAAGGAATTTCCGAATTCACCGCTCTGACATAGAGAACAATGAAAAGAGAAAGTTCAATTATTTTACGCTTAGTTTATTTAAGATATACCATACTAATTACAAGACAATTACGAGTAATATTTAATGACGCCCGAACAAATTTTTATCTTAATATGTAACAGAATAATAAATTTATAAACTACGAAATATTCTTCTATCGGAGCCTTGAACTTAAAGAACATACCCACCATTTCTCTCACTCGAGCTCATAAGTTATTTATTCTATACTGTAGTGTCCATATGAGTAGGTTGGCACCTATATTTAAGTCATAACAACTTCATAGCTGTAGAAGCAGTTCACTAATTATGTTATCTCATATTAAGAAGGCAACATGCCATCCTCCTCTGATGTCACCGCTGTGGATAGAAGACCCAATACTTCGACGAAAAAGCGACTTTCCTCGACCACGACATAATAATATTGTACATTTATCACATTTATTAACATATGTAACACAATATCAAAACATATTTATCAAATATTATTAAACCTCGAGGTTGGTATTTTTCTTAAATTATAGCTCGAAATAATTTCGGTCTGATGATGCAAATTGAATTTTATGCTGCAGAACTTAATAATCAGCATTGAATGTTTAATGTGTTTGTACTTATATAAAAAGGACGAAAAGGAACAATTAAATATAAACTTAAAGCCAACCAAATAGGAAAATGATATGGAAAATAAAATTATATTTTCTTCACAATTTTCTTGGTTGTGAACTCATTCTTAAATAAGTAACGAAAAAAGGAGTAGCATTTGTACATATTGTCTAAATGAGGGTTTGCTAACGCATTGTATATACCTTTTTTAAATACACTTTATTAAAATTACTTATTGAAAAAATATTGTTTATATCAGTATAATATTTTCATACATTTTCAAGCACCACATCAAACATCAATGGTACCAATATTCTTTGCCATTTGGCTTATTTTTCCGTGTTAAAAAAGAGAAATATTATTAGTTTTGGACTGGGGGTAAGAAACGAAAACGAAATTTTGCTGTTATTTAACCTAAAACCATAAATAATTATTATGTTTATCTAAAACCACAATAAAAAATAAAAAAATTAATGTTAATTATACTTTAGTTATTTCAATCTAAACAAATGTCTTCATTCAAATTATAATTTTAAATACAATTTTTTAATATAACCGCATAAGTCACAATTCTTGTTATGACAAAAGAAAAAAAAACTAATTCCAATAATATGGATTTAATCATTAAATTTACGGTTTTCATAGGCTAAGATGTACTTTGTCGACCAATCGGGTATTTTGCAATACTGTCTTTAAAAATAAATATATTAATACTTTTGACTGCCCATATCAATACCATACAAGAATAAAATTTGGATAAAAAAGCATTTATTCGACCTTAAAGTATATAAACATGGAATATTTCTCGGATAATTTCTTTAATTTTGTATGAATTACTTCATAAAGTGAGAAATTTTCTGGAGGATAACAAAAAATATGCAATTCAAACGGCAAAAAAATACAAAATGTCATGTTCCAGAAGAAGATTGTACAGACTGACTTACCTAAGCACTTACTCTTAATCCTCCATTTTCAAAAACGTTTAAGATCGAGGTTTTTTTTAACCCTTGACCAGGGATCAATTAAGACCAATCCTGTGGTCCGATCTGATTGGCCGATCTGTCAGCCAATGAGGTGCCTAATTAATCAGTTATGACAATCCATTATTGAAGAGACCAATGAATTTAACAGGAGCCAAGCGAGGCAGGACATTATAAATGTTCTACGAAGAAGAAGGCATCAATTTGTCCAGTGCTAACGAATCAATCATTCAGAAGATGGTAGTCTATAATTGGGGCTGATCTAACCTATTGGGCATCAGACCTCTACGCCATGGACGCGCCGAAGTTCGCCGATCACTACAGGTACACTAGTCTGAATATTTTGTAAGTAGTTATGATGGACCTCAGAATCAAAGTCAACAGTATCCGTTATATAAGTCTATCATAAGGTTATTAAGACTACAATAAGAATAAAATTTGTCTTTCCAAAATATTTAAACAAATATAGACTCCGCTGGGCGTTTCAATCAACTATAAAATAAGGGGGGAAACTGATCAGTTAAAGTGAACTTAAGGTCACTTGAGCTATCAAACAAAGAAACTACACAAAATTTATTTTAGCCAGGCTATTGAGTAAAGGGAGGAGCGGAATAGCTTGGTGGTAGTGCGCTGAATTGCCGTTCCAAAAGTTCTGGGTTCAAATCCCGTTGCTGGCAGATTTGATTTTATGTGTTAGCGCCCAGAGATGGATCCTTTGGAATCTAGAACCCTTCTGGCGCTCGCCCTATAAATTGGGTACCCAAAATCTGGCGGTTGAGCGTGATCTAGGACAAATCATCTCCTTGCAGAACCGTTGTCCAAGATACAGTGCATTATCTAGCCACATACTGAAACCAAAACCACCTCTTTTTTTTTAGTGAAAAGGGAAATTTGTACCATTTCTTCCTTCTTGTAATTATCAAAATGCAGTCAGTAATTACAAGAAGAAAGAAATGGTAAATATTAACCAAATAACTTTCAATCTAAATGGATTTCGATAACTTTTAATGAATAAAAACTTTAGTAAACTTGAATCATTTAAACCTCTTTAATAACGTTATCTTTATATGGTCTGGACGCAGCCACCATCATCATTTTCAATCTGTTTCTTTACAGAGCTCTCTTGAGGGGCCTGAGAAGAGTTGGCCTGGCCACTCCCTGGATCGAAAAGCCTTCCCTTCTTGGCCGGATTCCCTTCCTCCTGTACGACACTCTTCTAGTCTCTATCGTGGTCTACATGCTCTGCTGCTACGTCTATACGATTACAACCATTACGATTCCATTCCAGGTCGGAATGACCTTAATAATTTTATAATTACGTTCGATAGGTAAGGTCAATATCACTAACAAAAGCCATGAAATTTTTTACAGGAACTGTGTGGTCTAGGCGTCAGTACATCCAACTTCATATGTGCCCTTCTGGTGACCAATTACCAGGCCCGCTACAGTAAAGACTTGAAAAGAATCACGGACAACATGGACCGGATAGCGGAGAGGATCCTGACCACCGACCTCGCGGGAGCAGACCACTTCTTGCAGTTATATAAAAGAACCTCGAGGCTGATGGCCATCCTTACAGACCATTCCATATTCTTCAGCTTCACCCTGGTTCTGGTCTACTGTTTCCCTGTCCCGCTGATGGACTGGATGGAAGGGCACTATCGTTCCAGACAGCCATTCAGGATTTCGAACCCCTTCGACGACAAGCTTCCTGGAGTCTACGAACTGATATGGCTGGTGATGACTTGCAGTATCTCGTTTTCCACTTCGAAGAAGGCCGCGATGGATTGCCTCTTCGTCACACTGTTCAGTATCCAGAGTGACTTCCTCAAGTATCTATCTGTCGCGATGACGGAGTTGCAAGTAGAACTGAAAAAGAAGAACAACACCCAAGCTAGATATAAACTGCTTCTGTGGTTTAGGCTTCATCAAGATATAATAAGGTTGGTTTTTATTGGGCAAATTCTACTTTAAAAAACATCTTTTATTTCCTAATACATTTTTTTTTCTATAAAGGATGTTATATAGTATTAAGAATGAGACTACACTTATAAAATGAGAGAAATAATCAAGCCATCATTAATATCTCATATCATTCTTCTCCAATATTACATATTCTAAACTCTAGAGAGCTGTTATACAGTAGCTACAGTGATGAGAACGAATCCTATATATTTAAGAACGTGTTTCAACTGTTTATGAGTTTACAATAAGTCACACAGCAAAGTGTGATAGAAAGAGAGAGAAACAGCCATAATGAAAGTCACAATTTACAAATTGTGGAGATTATAAAAATAAGGATCAATATATTTTTATTCTTAAGGTTATTATAAATTTATATTATTTGTTTGTTAAAAACGTAACGCGCAACTGTCGTAAAATAAAACTACAACTATAAAGAGAAATTTTCTGTAATTCACATTTATAATTTTCGCTCTACACTTTTAGATATCTCTTCATTAAAACAAACTAAGTATTTATAAAACTCGTATGGTGGGGATGCAAATAGAGTTATTTTTAATACAAAAATGGCTTCTTCTTCAATTATGATAATATTCTGTTGGTAATATTGATTTTTTTTAATTGTAGAGATCCTAGAAAAGATGGAAAATCGTCTATCACCTTTGTAATAAACTAAAGATAGATATAACAAAGTCGGTGATTAAAATAATAATTATGATCTATATATAATTAGCCATCATATTCAGAGCAGCCTTATTTAAAATTCTGTTACAGAAACACTGAAGAACTAGTAGACGCATTCTCCCCAGTCGTCATAATCTATTACATGACTACGATAGGCATTGTGGTCTGCGGTGCCTTCGTCCAGTCTATGGTAACCTATATTTAGCATTATTTTAATATTTATTTATTGAAATATTCTATTTTATTTTAAATCTTTATAGTAAATTAATCGATATTTCAGAAAGAAAATGAACTCATCATCCAGTCGATCAGTATCGGTGGTTACTTAGTAATAACTTTGGTGTACTACTTCCTCTTGTCCAATACGGCTGATGAACTGACCACAGAGGTTAGCTTATTACACTAATTCTATAGTTAATTCATCAACTTTATTATAGTTTTTTAAATAGAAATACTCCATTTCAATTATCACGGCTCTTAAGTATGAAGAATTTTAAATTCGAGTAAACTAAGGAACAAAAATTTAAATCAAGCCAGTAACCAATCAGGTAGCTTTATATTATTAAGTAAATAGATTTTTAATTAAATAAAATATTTGTTTTAACAACTTCTCAATCGTTGGCTTGATAAAGCGCAGGACTGGAAACATGTTCTAGATTAAGACAATAAGAAAATAGAATGATTGTAAAAAAAAAAAGAAGCATTTTATGCATTTTTGATTCATATAATTACAGAAATTTAAAATCAGGGATTCATTTCAGGTAAGCAAATGGAAAGAAAGCTTGCTTAATGCGCCAAATTTAGATATTCCCTAATTAAAAAATATTCGATCCCACTTGTTTTTTATTTTTCAGTCTTAATAGAGTCAATAAAATTAGTTAAAGTCATGAGATGATAATATATCACAATTTCAATACAATAAAATAAGAACATTCGTTAAGATTTTTTATTAAAAAATTGATAAGCAAAAGTGTTGAGAAATTTTTCTGATATTTCTAGATGTATATATACGAAAATCCTTTTTAAATTGATTTTTTTATTTCTATATTCTACAATAATAACGTTTCTATAAAAAGCTGAAAAGTAATTTTTCTCAAGAAAAAATTTGTTTCCTAAATCTAATCTTAGGTACAATTCAAGGCTCTTTTGGGTTTATTGATACACGTGAAAAAATGGTAGGCGAATATTTTAAATACTTTTAGAATTATGGACTAAAAGAAAGTGAAAGAAGCACAATATTCATTTATATATTTTGTACAAACAATTAATGTATTTCTTAAAAAGTATCTCCAGAGGAGAAATATAATTGTCAACCTAAAACCAATTCCCTAAGAAATGTTTTTTTATTGGTTTGTTTCTACTTTTTCTCCTACATCTTTTTCAGTGTACACATTTCTGTTTGAAACATGATAATATTTATAGTTTAGCTATAAATAGTTGAGGTAGACAAGTCGTATATAATAAGGTTTTCTTTTCTTTTTTAATTAATTTTCTAAATGATATAAGAAATGTCCCGGTGATGAACAGGCGCAGAACCTAGCCTTTGTCGTGTACAGCTCACCTTGGTACGACATGGTGAAGAACGAGGCAGATATGATAAGGTTGGTGATAACCATTTCTTTGAGACCCATTGAAGTCACCGCGTACAGAGCGCCTACCTTCCTCCTCAACAGAGAAACCTATGCTAAGGTGAGTTAACGATTTGTAATTAGAGTTCTCCTAAAATACTATATTATATTATATTTCATTGTATAATACAATAGAATAAATGCACATAAAACTTGCTAAAAAACAATTATTAAGCTTAGTTTATATTTATTGATACAAAGACTTTGTTTATTTCAGTTCATTGTCACTGCCATATCAGCGTTCGTTACTTTATGTCAAATGAAAATGGTGTATGGTTGAAAAGATGGACTATGTTAATAGAGAAGAATTTGTTTGGTCACTGTATTAATTATATTTATGTTCTTATTAACCTTGTTTGCTTACCCATTCCTCCCCGTTTATCCATCCATAAACTATGATTTTTCCAAAACGTACACAGAATAAACAATAATACATACATACATTAATAATTATTTTGAATGTGAATAAGGTAAACAAATTTTAACGAATCTGGTGCCAATAGAAAATTATTACACAGTGCTTAATTATTTCTAAATAATTATTATTTAAAAAAATAGTGTATCCATTCATCTATTTTTCTTTTTAATGCAAACTGATATCAGTTCTACCACAGGCATATTATCTAATCATAAAATCTTATCTAGAGGACAGGTTTTTTATTGTTAATAAGGACCATCCTTATTTACCAAAGCATTCCGACAATTCCCAAATCTCCAGACAGAAGACTGACTTGGAAATCACACGTAAGTAATTGAAGAAAACATTTAACCACCGACTCTTACTCCTAAGACGACTACTTCACTACAAAAATAAACTATCACTAACAAACAAAATTATAATAAACAACATGCTACTTAAACCAATATGGACCTATGCCTCGCAAGTGTGGAGCTCATGAAAAAAATCCCACTTACAGACCATTCAAATTTTTCAATCAAAATTCCTTCGTTATATTACACATTGTCCCTTTTACATTAGCAATAAATCATTACACAAAGATCTCAAAATACCACTCGTGACTGATACAATCAAGAAAAACTACCAAAAACTTCGAGAATCACTTGCTGGACATCCACATTTACTAGTACAATCATTACTGACAGAAACATTACCACAGAATCCGACAAGAAGACTGAAACGTCTCTGGAGCAGTGATCTACTACAGTGAGATGAACCACGCTAGGAGTGGCTTCAATGGGAGGTTCCACGAGAATCCCTTAAGGAAGGTTTACCAAAAGAAGATCGAAAATACAGTATGTGCCAAATGGCATTTGTATGATTTCTCAAATAAATATTATTTTTATTATTATTATATTCATTATATCTCTGACTGATCTAAAAACAAAAGGGGGGGCACTGAGACCAATACAATTTTAATAAATAAAAACCTTATACTAGCTGAAATTAACAAAAATATTATTATTAATAAATAAACAGATTTTAGTAACAATTAGTAAACAAACTAAATTGTTATAGTGTGTAGTTTAATTTGTTGAAAGTATTTCGATTTCGAACATAATTGTATGGTGTTGTCAGGTTGGTAACACTTGCTTTTGCAGCTAAGTTTTGATTTAAATATTGCAACAATTATTCTTCTGTTGATCAGAATTTCTAATAAATTACATTTCAGATATTTTTTGAATTTTAAAGGTAATTCACTGTTTATAAATTTTATCATTAACAATGCTGTTATATTATAAAATATAAGCATTTTAACCAATTGTAAAATTTGATACAGTTAAATATGTGTTTATATTAAACAAAGAAGAATTCCAATTTACAAATCAAATCAAATTATTTGTTTTGTTTGTTCATTAAAATATTGCCATATTATAATCAATTTAAATTTATATATTGATTAATTTTTATCTGTTCTATTGTTTTATGAATTACTACCAAAGCTCATTAATGTAATAAAGTTTTACTATTTCTTTGACTGACAGCCACATAATTATTTGTAGTTTTTTGACAAGATGGAAAAGAACGAACCAATTGATGCTTATACTGATGTAATGATGAGGAAAGCACATTTAGACTGGGAAATGGAATGTCTCCAAACAAAAATAAAATGTAATATTTAAACAAAATTTTCTAACTGTAAATCATGTTACGTAATACTTAATAATGAATTTACATATTTTTTTAAAGGTAAGAATGAAGAAAATTCTAAATTGGAAAATCAAATGTCAGAACGTAAAAATGAGTATGAAAAATTAAAAAAAAGTGTTAACGCATCTTGTGAAAGGGAAGAACAAGTGAAAAATAATATTAACATGTAAGTTAATAAGTTTTATAATTTATCTCTTGTTATAAAATACTTAGCTATTGTAGCATTAATCTGATTAATATTTTAAGAATATTATTTTCTGTTTATGTATTTTTTCCCAATATTTTTATTTATTCTACTTTTCTCATCTAACTGTCTATTTCTCTCTCTCACACTTCTTCTTCATTTTTATATTACACATTGGATTGACTCAACGCAGTACAGTTATGCAGGAACTCAAAGTGTAATAAGGGTTTTTTGTCATTTTATTTTACTAATATGGTTAAAATATAACTTTTTTATAATGAAAGCATGTGAGACCCATTCCAAACCTCGGTAAATCCAATTTTTTCAAAACTTGTTTTTTTCTAAATAATGAAAATATTGGCTGAAATCTTTCAATCAATGTAAATATATTGAATTATGCCATTGAAAAGTGTAGTAAAGAAGTTAATTTGGTTTGTCTATTTTTATATACTTGGAAGAAATTAAATTTTTCGAGATTTTCTGCCCTCGTGAAAAACTTTCAAAAATGGATTTAACTGGGTTTGGAATGAAACATCTCATATATCTATAATTGTGATTTTTACTTTTCTTCTGATTTCATAATTAATATTATACTGAATATAGTTCCTGGAATTGAATGTAAACAACTTTAATTGTTTGTCCTTGAGATAAATTTTAGACTAGATTTTTAATCCAAAGTACTAACAAGTGGATCGTAGGAATAATGATTAAACTTTTAATTATCCAGTGACAATTTAATTTGAAAACCAACTGCCCATGTTCTTTAGTTAAATATTCATTTATATTATTATTTGTTAATTCAAATTTAGTTTAACTAATTACTGTACTTCAACAACTACTTCATGGATCATTGTGTAAATCTATTTCTGATTCCACGCTATACTACTATATACCTACTTGCTCACTAGTTTCCTTGTAGTTTAAAAACTTTGCAGTTTTAATTGTTTTTCATTCTTAGTACATGAACATAAAATTATAACATTTTGTTCATAATTTACATACTAGGCTCAGAAATTCAAGAACTATATCAGAGGGATTATTGATGTCCATGAAACATCAGCTTAGGATACTAGAAGAAAAAAGAAATGATACCAAAACTGTCCGAAAAAATATTATTGAAAAGTACTCAAAAATATTTGAATCTCATACTGTAAGACTTATAAAATTATTTATTTATATTTATTTGTTTATACATATAATTCATTTAATAAGTATTTAACCCATTTCAGAAAATATATTCCAATCTACCATGGGTAAAAAAGATAAATGAACTTAAAATGTCCGTTCAAAGTAGACAAATTCATTTAGACATTTTAAAGTTGGAATATTCATCATTCAAAAGGAAAATTTCCTTATTCCACAGAATTCAAGGTTCGATTATTAATTTATTAATTATTATTAAATCATGTATTTTGTGTTACATGTTCTAAATAATTATATCTTTCATAGATCAAAGAAAAGTGGTTGCCATAACTCAATTAGCTAAATCCCTTGTAGCACGCAACAATTTACAAAAGGAAGTTGAAGGCCTTAGTAATAAACAAAAGTAAAATATTTTATAAAATACAATTTTCTTTTAATAAATATACATAGCAAGTAATTGCATATAAATATACATCAGGTAAATTAACTCAATTTATAATTCATAGAGAGTTTCAGTCAAGAATAATAATGTTGGAAGAAGAAAAATTCAACTTACAGAAAAGAATCGATCTTAAAATAAAGAAAGCATTGGATGACGCCAGAGGGAGAGTTGGTAAGATTTTCGTTCATTAGAATTTTTTTCCATCAATTTAAAATTATAAAATTCATAAATATTGTGTTCAATCTATCCAAAATTATCATTCATATTCAAACTATCCATAACAATTGTTTTAAACCAATGTTACAACTATAAAAATAATTAACGATTTAACTTATTTAAACGATTTAAGTTACTAAACTACCTTAATAACAAATAGTTTTTTTAGAACTTTGAAATAATGTTTCTTTTGTTTTTTATCTGACTAAGGCTTCATCTCTAACACCATACAAGTGAAGCCATTTTGAAAAATTCTGATGTGATAAATAAATTTCATTATCTTTCACAGATTCTTCTTGAACAGAGTTCTATGTTTGATTCAATAAAATGAATAAGCAATGTTTCAAACTGTTCGATTAGGCAAGTAAGGAACAATATGATAATAGTTTATCTGTCGTGGATTGGGCCTGAGAAAATTATTTACAATAAAAGAAAAGAAAGATTTTTCTATATATACATTTCCATTTTTTCCTTTTATTTATATTATTATTTAAAAATTTTAATTTTTAAAACTCTTAATATTTTAATTTGGTAACGGAAACCTTCTTGAATATATTTTTACTTGGCCATGTCCTCATGAGAACAGATAATGCATTTAAAAGCAATAACTTACTGAGGTACTGTGTTAAGGAATGGAAGAAGGAAACTAGAAAGATAGGCAACATTTAAGCTATACTTATTTAGATATTTAGTTTTCACAAAAATAAAACTAGATTTAAGATTAAAACATTGCATTGGTTCTAGTACAATTTTCAAGAATATTATAAAACATTTTATTATTACATATAATCATTTTTTAACAGTCTATCATTCCATTATTATAGCACCATTTTTATATTCATGAGAAGATTGTATAGTACATAAAAAAACTAATACCAACTTATTAAATTGCAATAAAATTAAATTATCAACATTATTCTAATTTACTTTAAATATTTTCTCCATAATTTCATATCTACCAACATTTATTTTGACTCCTTCATTATTAATGTTCTAATTTATGAAAATTTCAGTAAACAAGCATGTAGTTGAAACTACTGCTGGAAAGCAAACGATCGTCACAGCAACTGCAGATGTGGTATGTCCTCTAGTTATAATAGACTATCTGATATAATACATTGATTTCTTACTAAAAACTAATTAATTTATATTTTATGTGAAGGCGGCACCTTTTGGAACTCAATCGAAACCAACTAATGAAAGCATATTTTCCCGTTTGGTAAGCTTTATTTTTTATTACATTAAAATCTTGTTATCATTAATTTGATTGACAAGTTATTAGGATACAAACTAATTTTAGTTTCTAAGGTTCTGCCAATAGATCAATTATTATCTAAGTCAAGAGTATTTAGCACTTGGATAGGTTACTCCCATGAATTTGGTGACCACTTCCCAGCAAAAACCAATCCTTGTTGTCAGGATACTGAAGGCAACTCACGAACACCATGTTTACAAGTAATGTCCCTGTCCCTACCTCATAAGTTATTCCAGGACTTCAATAGCCTCTCAGATCCCTCTTTATTCTACTGAGCCAAGAAAGTATATTTATAAATATATGTTTGCCTGTATTAGATGGCACAAACAAAAAGTAAATTTCTATTTTTTTTTTTAATCCCTTTCTTGCATCTCCAATAAGACTTCTTTAATAAATATCTATTTTAGTGTATTTAGGAACAACATTCATTTATCATAGTATTTATATTCAAAATATAAATATGATTTTTTTTTAATTATTATTAATCACTATTATTTTTCTTGAAAGTATTAATTTTTTATTTTATGACAGGGCTTGTCTGTTCCTTCTTCAATGAAACGTCTTTTAGTACCCTCTTCAAGAATTTTAAGCAGAGTTAATGACGTTATGGAAGGCCAATCTACAAAAATGAATGTCACAGTTGCAGAAAAGTTAAGTACAGTTCAAGAAAACTCTGTAACATCACAAGTACAAAATGATAAACAAACAATAGAAGGAAGGGTAAACAATTTAGAGCATCCTCATGGGCTGAAGGAACATCGTGCAAAGAAAGATGATGCAAAGAACAAGGATGTCTCAGTAAAAGAAAAAATCGTTCTTGTTGAAGAAAAGTCATTATCGACAGAAGTTAAAAGGAACAAACCAATGGTAGAAGGGAAGGTTAGTAATATGATTGACTCATCATCATCATCATAATGTTTTATCCTCGCCTGCCGCCTAAGCAGTGTGAGGATACCCTTTGTAGAGCTTGACCCAGCTGTCCCTGACCAGCACATTTCTTCTATTCCAATCCATTTCTCTTTTCCTGAAAGCCTCCTTCACTCTGTCTTCCCGCTTTAGTCTTGGTCTTCCTCTCCCTCTCTATACACATTTGCTGTGCAGCTTGGCTCAATAAGTAACAGATGTCCAAACCATATCAGTAATAGCCATTTATGTGGTTATGAATTCTTCTCCTCTCCATATTTTATCCGTCTTCAATAAATAGTGGTCACTTCCTATTTCGAAGCCTCTTTTAACTCTTACGTCTAGGAATATCTTTTTGGCTTTCTTTTTTGACCTGTATATAATTGATAATGGATTTTCCCTTTCTACTAGGTTTTTCTCTAAAGTTCCTCCTTGGGGGGAAACTTTATTAGTGATAACTATTCCATTGGCTGCACACATATTCAATATTCTCTCTCCATTATTGTTCGTCATCTCTTCTCCATATTTACCCAAGATATCTTGCCACTGAGGCTGGTCTTTTCTAACTCTGCCATTAAGATCCTACATAATAATTGGTTCATTTTGAAATTTGAGATAAACCTTATTATAGAATTTCCCATCTAGAAAATAAGCTTTTTATCAGGTAGTCCATGTACAGAAATATATGTAATGGATATATATGGACAGAAATAGTGTGTGTGTGGCATTTACTAACATTCTAGAATCAGCGTATGAGAAAGCTTAAATCCTGAGGATATTCAGGCCATTATTTTTAGTTCCAAATTCCTTTTCATATACATTACCAACTTTGCTAATTTAAACTTAAAAGACGAACCCAATAAATTATCCTGCTATGTTAAAAACTTAATTATTACCTTTGGTCGATCCCTCTCCTGGAATCACCACATTTTTTACATCTCCTGATATTCAATTTTTACTCTTTCATCATTTCCACCATCTCCCATATCCAACATAAACTCCGAACGTCCTACCAAATATAATTTTGCCTAAGGCTATATAGTTTATAATGGTCTTCAGGGATTTCGAGAGTTTCAGGACAGACATACGAAAATTATGAATAGTTTTGTAAGATTTGTATGATATTTTGATGATATTCCATCACTAACGAGTTAAAATGGCCCACATATCCTCCTTCCATAGACAGCATTTCCTAGGCACATTCCTTTACCAAACAATTCAAAACTAACTCCTAACATATTCTATGCTTGTATTCTCCTCCAATTCAAGTACTCTATTCATTCCCACCCCATGATGTTTCAATCCTCTTATCTTTATGCACCTTTCTAACATTCCTTTATCACCTATTCCCCCTACTCTCTGGAATTATCTTCCTCCTAATATCCACCATACCCATCCTTTACCAAATCGCCTTTCCGAAAATTCCAATTCCAGCTCAAATGCCAATCAGACATTAGTCAAACATTTCAGAGTAACACAAGTATAACAAATGTTTATTGTACATCTAATTTATTTGAAATTATATTAAGTTCATTTTTAATTTATTTATTCATGTTAGAAAAATTATTTTTCTTTTTTTTCCATTTAGGAACTAAATTACTAACAATTCAATTGTTAGGAAGCTGAATACTTTCAATTAAAATTATTTGTTCCTCATCAAGGTTTCAATTTAAAGTTTTTTCTTTGTTTTAGATATTTATTTACTTTATTTTTCTATCTACCTATATAAATAATTATTTTAATGGCTAAGTTTTTGGGTTTGATAAAGTTTGTCTTCTCCCAATATTCTTTTTATTAGAAATTCTATTATATTGTTTCACAAGAATTACTTTTTTATTTTTATTTTGTTTTATATTATCTTGTATACTTTTATATGATTTGCTTGTTTGAATATCGTCGCAGTCAAAACAATACCGCTTGTGTACACTTTGGACGATTTTACAGGAGAGAAAAAACCCGCGCCGACTGTAGACTTGGCAATTTAATTCAGAACTATTACTAAAAAGATTGAAGAGAAGTATCAAAAAATCATACTCTGCCATTTAATTCAACCTGTAGAATGCATTATTGTTATTAACTCATTTTACCAAAAGTTGTAGATAGGCAGTATTGTTTTGACAGCGACGATATGTATGTTTCTGGTCTGGCTAGATTTTTTTTTTATCTTAAGTTTATGTATGTGTGTATTTCCTAATGGGTTTTAAATTTTATGTCATATAGAGTCTTTCAGCATCTCAGACACTAAAACGCCCTTCAACTTGTTCTTCAAATATATCACAAAAAATTCCTAATATGATGGAATCTACCCGAAAGAATAAAGTTTTAAATGTAGAAAATGCTTGTTCAGTCGAAGAAAATGTTCTATCCTCAGAGGATAAGGTATTCTAACTAAAATGCCTTAATTTATTTATATTAACTCGATGGTAAAGATACAAATTCAATTCATTTACTTGTTTGCTGACATGTCTCATAAACTGTCATAATTATAATTATATATTTCTTTAAATTAAAACGAAAAAATGTATTTTCTACAGGGAAGCAAATCTAATAATGAGAAATCAGGAGTTATGCAACAGTTGATTACTACTGAACCTACCGTAGCTAATAATCCAATGTTAATCCAAATTCAGACAGAAAAAGAAATGGAAATTGAAGGGAATACAGGGCAAACTGTTAAAAAAAGTTTAAAGAATATAGTGATAAAGGAGTCAAATTCAGAATCAACATCATCTGCCCAGCTATCAGAAAATAAGAAAAACTATATTGCTGAGAAAAATAGCTATCAAAATGGTATAGTATTTATCTATGACAGAAAAAATAATATATTCTATGAAGTATATTAATAATAACATCTAAGCTGTAACATATTGGTGAGCCTTGTCTGCGAAAATTACTTTAATTTCAATCCCAACTTTAAAGAGATAAATTGATATATATTCTTTCTTTCCTGAATTGAATGTAATATTTATTATTCTGAATGTTGATGCTTTGGTCCATACTTTAGTGCCATTACTAGTTGCTCTGAATAGACTTCAAGAATTCACAGTTTTCTGTCTATTTTCTGTAAAAATTCACTAATCCTATTCTTGGTTGTTTTTAGCAGATGTGCCTGATGAATCATTCAAAGACAACGAGAATGAATTTACCCGTAATCCTCTTGAGAAACAAGTCACATTAGTCAATGCTCCGCAAGAAATACCGACTGAAAAAGAAATTCAGTCACAAAAACCTGTCTTGGAACATAATCATCCTCCAAGAGAAGTAGCACAGGAAAAAACAATTATGAATGAAGTAGAAATGAATGACTCTAACTTATCAGTGCTTGGTATGTAAAACGAAATCAGCTAAATGCCAAAAGCTATTTTTAATACTTTACTTTACATGCTTTCCATAAATTTTCAAGAATAATAGATAATAAAACTTCACATCAGTTTATACTTCTCAAACTTAATTTTACAGTTCATTAGGTATCTGAAAGATATAATTGAAGAAAAAGTTTATTCATTTTAACAAATTTCATACATTATGTTAGCTTTGATCTATTTACATCTTATAACAACTTTTTTTTTAGTTATGGTGGATGCATTTTTTTTTGTTGTTAGTTAGATCTAACAAAAGCTCAATTATGCTCTTTATTTTTCAGTAGCAATTAAATCTTTATTTGAAAATGATCGAGAAATAGTTTTTATGACTTAATCTGAAATATTTATTATTTTTTCCAAATTGTATTACTTACAATAAAATTTAAATTTCTAAATACATTTTTTTTTTTAGATAATATTTCTGTAGTGTCATCTACATTCACCTATGAGAATAGAAATCAGATGGCTAAATCACCTGATTTTTTGAATCAGGTAACTATTATTGGTTTATCCTTTCCCTAAGATTCAATAAGTTATATTAGACATCTAATAAAAAAATCAACAATTTTAAAAACAATCTACTTTTTTTTCAGATTCCTCAAGGGTATTGCTTCAGCCCATTGTATAGCCCCTCAAAAGCTGACAGCATTTCAGAGATTTCTTCTGTTAAAGGTAAACAACATGTTATATATTATTATATAATTATAACATATTCGGTTAATAAACATTACACTCTTTTATTTAGCTTCCCAATGTATGTAGCCCATCCCTCATTCTGTTTGTTGTTTTAGTTAGTACAATACATTTATAATTGTATAAAACCAAACACTATTTTATCCATTCAAAAACAGAAAAAAAAAATTCAAACTCAATGGATATTAATGTGTTATATACTGAATTGCTTGTGTTATTATGGGCTGATAGGCTTGACACACCCAATTTTCTTTCGTTGCTGTTATGATAGTTTTTCTAAAAACAGGTTGGAAATCCACTCTTTCGTTTGTCTAGCATGTATTACTTTATTTTTTTTTTTTTGTGATAAGTCTCATTCATTTTATTTTGGAAAATATCATGCATCGTACTATTATATATTTTCAGCCTCTTCGGGCAGTTTATTGGCTTCATACATGTCACATTCTCTAAGAACCATCATGCATGTATTGTGGAAATTGTTTTAGAGGTGCATTACAATCTTCTAGAAGTATATAATAGGGTTATTAAATAATCGTATTGCCACTTGGCTGTTGATGTGGGAAATTGTAAATTTTTCCTAGAACCATTCTCCAATATAGAGCACTGGTATACTTTGATATTCAACAATATTATAAATCTTAATCAGGTTTATAAAATTTTAGGATATTGAACCTTTTCATTTGTTTCTCTTTTAATATTTTCCAAAAATACTTGGAAAATATTAAAAAAGAAAAAAGTTATCATAAACTTTATTATGGAAAATGTTTATAATTTGGTTAAATTATAGAGCTTCAACAAATATATATCATCTATACTTCGAAATGCTAGCTGAAACTTTTATTTCTTGATGAAGCGATTACTGAAATATACTCATTACTCATAATTACATTCTTTTTTCCTTACTAAAGCTCACGATAACTTGTATTTTCGGAAAATATTAAAAATGAAACGATTAAACAGTTGAACTTATTGTAATTCAGCTCGAAGCGACAACCTGCGGAACAAATACCAAACTAATTGTGTTACTTAATTAAATATTTTACAATATTATTAATATGTTATTTCTGAATAATTTTAATTATCCACCTCTATTTATATTAAGTAATTCAATTATTCATGTAAATGCCAAAATACTTTGTCTGATGTATTGAATTTACTTTAAACAAATTAAAAACCTGTTTTTTAGGTGCTAAATCGCCTTCAAACAATTTTCCAACTACCTCAACATCATCTCCTCTTTTTCATATTGATGGGCAACCAACAGCAGGTAAGCATCACAGATTTCAATATTTATTTTTTTAAAACTACTTAGATTTATGTTTAAAATTACTAATTGTTTTAATAATTAGTAATTTTAAAAATAGTAATTATCAGAAGAAATTTCGATTGAGTAAAAAATTTAAACAACCCCTCGGGTTCAGTGCAAAATAGGAATTTTATTGTTTCTATGCTAACAGTTTTGCAGGGAGGTGATCATATATATAATTATCGTTAGTAAAAGTAACTTTATATACGATAATACAATTGCCCCAATTTTCTAGGACACAATAAGATGTATAAATTGGTGTTTTATGTTATTTTTTATTTTTTTTAGGACCTTCATCAGATTTTTCCAGTTTTTTTGGGACTTCTTCACCTAAAAAGAATGAAAATTCATCCAAAAATTTTTTCCAACTCTTTGGTTGACCATTTTGAATCATGCTTTAAAATAAATATTCTTCTTGAACGTACAATTCTACTCAAAATGGTATTCATTTGTTTCTAAATTTGTACTTATTAATTTTGTTTCTAATTATTATTCATTTGCTCAGAAAAGCTTCAATTTTACAATTATCTGTAGTTTTATATAAATTTTACAATTATCTGTAGTTTTATAACTTTACTATATAATTAAAATGAATATTCTCTTTACTATTTTATTGAAATTAATAAAGTGGAAAGGAGCAAATTAAAACAGGTAGTTGTGATTGAGAATAATTAATTATGTTCTTTTTGTTGTATACAATCATAAAAATTGTGGTACACTGGTTTCTGATACTAAAAATATCAATTAAAAAAATAATGAATCTCCATTAAGAGGAAGGCTTGCAGAATCAGTAAACTCAATGAGGTGGGGCTAGTGCGGGTAATACTATACAAGATCACAGTCTTCGTTATAAAGCCAATATTTTATTTAATGTTACTCAGTCCAAGACCATGGCCCCAGAAAAGCTGTTAATGACAGGTGATTTTTAGGGCTTATTAGGATGTGTTGGCTAATTTTTAAGATGAAAATGAATTTTTCTTTACCTGAGTCCTGATTGTCTACTCACAAGTCAGGAAAAACAGTGAATTAAAAGTTCACTCAAACTCAAACTCAAACAGATAAGACAAAAATAATTAATTTAGTGTTAGAAATGGTTGCTGTATTGTGACTTCATGTTGAAAAAAGTTATATTAAACAAGCTTAACCCTTTAGCGACTGTGAACTACTATAATAGTCCGAGCGCGCCATGCCGTGGGGACTGTTGACTATTATAATAGTCCGGTGTCAGGTGGGCTCCACGGACCATGGACTATTATAATAGTTTTGCTTCTCCGGGGTTTCTAGACCATAAGCTACTATAGTAGTTCTGTTCCCAGCGCCATCTAGTATTCCCCATCACAAGCTTTAGTACTTTTTCTTTACAACAGATGTTATGGGAATCCATTTTTGGCTATATTACTTTTCGTTTGTTGTGTCTGCTATCGTTACTTTCGTGTATTTCAGCATTTATTACACTCAAAAGAAATTTTAGCTTTAAAAAAAATTAATATTCATATTTAAAAAATAAGCTTAGATAAAAAAAATTTAGATTAAAAAAAAAGTTTTTAAATATACCTGTGCCGGTCCAAAAAGGATGATGGGAAACTATGAGGAATTAAAGAAAAAAACATGATTGCAGAGTCAAAAAGTAGTTGGTCAAGCTGGCACAGTTGCCATCCCTACCACTCGGTCGAGCCGGCCAGCTCATACCCCGCTGTATTCGGTCACCAAAGGGTTAAATATTAAATGTAAACCCAAAATTATTAAGCAGTATACGTATAAAAACCAAGTTGCAAAACCATCGCTCATCTATTATAAACAATATAACTATGATCTAGCATACCTTTTTTTTGTGAGAGTCTAGGATTTATTGCCACGCTTGATGCTTTAGGTTCTTTTGATACATGGGTTACTTGCTGCTTTTGGTAAAGATTTAAAATTCTTATCTAAAATACTATCAAGATACTATCAAGATTGACTGACCCCTTTCTCACATATTTGACTGTATATGTGTGTACATAATAAAATGCATGGTCTTAGATTTTTTTTTTTTTTAAGTATAATAATACGGCGAATTATGCTCCCTTCTCGGTAAGATTGTATTATTTGTTTTATATAATAGATAGAAATTAAAAGTTAAATTCCGGGAGTAATCGGGAAGAGATACGTGTGATGTCTATGGTAACAGTGTATTATATTGCTTTATTCTCAAAGTGTTGAAATGCGATAATTTTTTGTAAAGGGGCCTTTTTAAAGACACCTATCCAAACAAACACTATTACTACTCTTATTTAGATTCCGCCTTAAGCTGTTGGGGTCCATTCATTCACTTGGATACAACCTCAACAGACGACAGGGCAGCATTGCTCTGAAAAGAGTAGGAAATTGACTAGCTATCTCAAAGCAGTGACTATTTAATTGTGTACAGTGTGCAGTGTGTAGTGTGTAATCTACTAGGACAGGAGATTGGTGTATACTGGGCATCAATACACCTCTACTGGACTCTGAAAATGAGGCCCCCTTCAAAAAAGTAAAGACAGGGAAGAAATCGGTTGTGATTGAGTTGTCATTTTGGTACCTTGTAGAAAAGATGTGTATTCTACACCTGGGGGAACTGTCATGCTGTTATAATCATTAGTTTGGGTATGTTTTGGTAAGTACTGATCTGCTTAGATCTCTAATATTCCATCCTTTTAGTCACTATTTCTTCTAATTTTTTTCTATGGAGGCATTTTCTATAAGAAGTGACGTGGGCCCCCTCGCAATTCGAGCATTTTATTTGAGTTCACCTAGTCGCGGACATTCAGAAATGTTATGTGATCCGCTGCATCTTACACTTTTTACGGTGTGGTTGCAGTAGTTTTTTGTGTGCCCAAATTGCTGACATTTATAGCACTGGGGCGGTAGTATCCTTTCTTGGGATGTATTTCACAACCGTGAATATACATCTATATGAGTTCAGATGACAATTTTAGTGTTGTAAAAAGTCACCGCACCCACTATTTGCCCTAAAGATGGCCTACAACGTATAATATTTATAATTTTAATTAAAATAGTTCACTTTAATTTAAAATAATTTACAAATTACAAAAACATAAAACACGATGATAAGTATCAGTAGAGAGCAATTAATTAGTAAGAACACATTTAAAAGTCATTAGAAATGGAAAGGGGTAAACTACCGTCGCGTGTCGGAGCTGACACACACACTTTTTTAAATTTAGATGTCTTATAATTCAAAATATCAAATCTGGAATTGTAGGTTGAAACAGTCTGAAAATATTTATTTAATAACACAGTTTTATTTCTGAATTGTCGTTCGAGTCAATTGATAGAAAGTTTATACATACAAAAGCACCATACAATTTTCATTAATATGGGCCAAGATAAATATTTATAATAACATTTTTCCATCATTGTTAGAGATAAAAAAGTTATATACACCCTTTATTTTAATTTAATGCTTTTTCTTTTTATGTTTTGACTTATGCCTGTGATGATTAGAAATTTCAGGCCTAGGGCTTCGTGATCGACTTCTCTTTTTCTTTTTCTTCTTATGATGCCTGTCTTTGTAATTTGGAGAAGAGTTTCTGTCAATATCATCCCACTCATTCTTTTCTTTTTCATGATGCTTTCCATTATCTTCCAGTTTTCTTTTCATATCTTTTCGGTGTATTTTCCTTTCCTTTTCTTCTTCATTTCTACAACTTTCTTTATGGTCAACATGACGTCTATTATGAATGGTATGTTCAGATTTCTGCGATCTAGACTTGTCTGATCGGTAGTCAGACCATTTCCTATCACCCTCTTCTTTCTTCAGAATATCTAACCAAGCCAGATGTGGATTTCCTTGAGGTGGTTGTATAGCAATTAGTTCCTGAGCTTGATTCGTAGATTGTTGAAGTCCATCATTGATAGCTACACTTGAATCATTTCCACTTAATCCTGTTATAGTTAACATCTGTTCTTGTAAAACCTCCTTAAGTATCTAAGCAAAGTAAATGATTTCAATTACATAAATATAAAGAAATTATTTTCTTACCAACTAGATGAACAATACAATGACAGAATATATTAGATCAAAATAGATGATAAAAATATAATGTAGTAATGTTTCAGAAGATTTTAATAACTTTATTTTTTTTTAAACTTATTAGTATTTAATATTTCTGTGACTTGAGGTAAAGAAAAACCACGTCCACAAACTAGGTGGTATTTTAGGAAAATTGTCAAAAATAATTACTATAATCAATACTTCCAATTACTTATCAATGCCAATAAAAATGTGAAGAATTTTCTTTAAGCTGTTTAGTAATTAACAAAGAAACAAATTTTAATATTTCAAAGTTATGTAAAATTGGTTCTCTTCAACAAATACAAAAATGTGACATGGTGTTCTTTACCTTCCAGGTATAGATTTTAAATAAGTGTTTTGATCACAATTTCATTAATAAATAATTAATTTTGTAAAAAAGAAAACAACTGTATCCATTTGGACAAAATGGTGCATTTTCATAATTATCAAAACTAAAATACTACATCACAAAGATAAAGCCTGAGCAAACTAATGTTTATACCTTCAATTACATTAAAATTAGATATTTTCACTTTTTGTGGCTTATAAGTTCAATATAATTTCAAAAATTGTAATAGCAATCTAAAAATATTTTTTCCAATGCCAACTTTGTTGTAAATCAAATGATTTTACGATTAACTGCGCTGTAAGAAAGTTGTAACTACTCTTAATCATCTAATAACCCACATAATATTATCAATTGCATGGAAGGTTTGTTGCTAAACAGGTAAAAATAATGATATAACAGAAATAAATCTAGCTTACCTCAGTATGAGATTTATTCTTAGTGTGCACTTTGTTTCTATAACTGATTCTTCTCCGTTTGGCATCCCTTTCCATCTTTAAAAACTGTTTTAGTGCTTCTGCTTTGTCCTCAACTTTAACATCTTTTTTGTCAGGTTTGCTGGAACAAAATCCACTATTACTATGTAGAAGACATGGACTCAGCTCTAACAGCCCCTAAAGATTTTTGTAAAAGGAAGAATATGTAAAAACCTAAGTACTTCTTGGATTTTGATATATTCTAAATGCAGAGTTATTGAATTCACAAAAAAAAATTTCAAGATAATCTTGACAGCATTTAGCAGAAAGGAACCAATACAAAAAAGTATGCAAAAGTGAGTTTTAGATGATTTTAAAAGAAATGAATAGTTACTAATTCAATAGAAAAGAACTATTACTTAGTACAGGAATATTCAATGGAAAATCTAATTTAATAAAATATATAATTATAAATATAATGTATCATTTTTATTTCATGCAAATGAATTAAACAATTGAATTTTCATAGGAACAAATTACAATTGGTGGAATAAAATTATTTTTTGAGACTTAAAGACAACCTTAATAAGAAAATTTCCAATATCATTAAACTTGGAATTAACCTAACTCAAAACATGTGCATGAGTGTTGGTTCCTCTTTGCTGTTTATTAAAGTTCTTCATTCAAATTTTATTTCGGAACAAAAAGCAATTAATTAAACAATACAATAGATAGTTCTTATTCTTAATTATTGGATGAAGATAGCATAAACATCTATAAATTATTATAATATCCACTATACAAACCTGTTTTTTTAGATAATTTAAAAGAGGCCAGGGTATCTGCTTCAAGTACACATTCATCTGGACTCAAGATTGGCTTTACTACTTATTATGAAAATTTTATTTTGAGTCTGATTGGGGATGTAGATAGTCTGGGGGTGCAGTCAAAATAACACTGAATAAGAAAAACTTATTTATTACAAGTGCCGACGTTTCGACCTACGTTGTAGGCCATCTTCAGAGCTGATAGAAGCCAGAGCCACTATCACTGGAAGATCTAATGTGGGATATTGATAGTCTAGGGGTGCAGTCAAAATAACACTAAATAAGAAAAACTTATTTATTACAAGTGCCGACGTTTCAACCAACCTAGGCCATCTTCAGGGCTGATAGAAGGCGGAGCCACTATCTGTTATTAATAGTGGATATTTCTCATTGTATAACTAGAAAAACTGAGTAATTAAACCACTTCTAGGTTGAAGTTATGGCTCGAGCACTATTTTAGAAGACTTTGGCCTGAAAGCTGGAAGGGAAAAGTGTTATTGAAACCGACAGTAATAAGTAGCAACTCAGATGATGATGGTTCCTTAAAAAGATCAAACTTTTCTTGTTTAATTTTAGTCTTAAACTATTAATTAATAAGCAACTAATATGTTTACTAATTATTAATTTAGACAATCTCCCCATACTAATTTTATAAAAATATATTCAGCAAATAATTCATTTCTGATTTTAAGGATCAAAGCCTCAGTTGAAATAAATTAAAAAAATAAAATGAGAATTAAAAAACTTACATTGGTTGCTCAGTGACCAATAGAGATGCCACTATGTCGTTGTAGAGATGATCGCCTCCACCTGATTCATTGTTAAGGCCTAGGCATAATTTAAAAGGACAACAAAACTATAATAATAGCACTATTTATTAAACTTTTTTTATAAAAATATAAAACAGGCATTGTAAAATAAATTAAGATAAATAAAGGATATCGTAGGCAGTGAAAAGGATATAGTTCCAAGAGGATTTTCCATAATGCATATCCAAAATGTAAACTTGACCTATAAGAAATACATCAGTAATTATTTTCAGCATCATTATGTAATATTAAAAAATTATATCATAGAAATTTTTAAAGCCCATTATAAAATAAACTGGATGGTGAAATTTCCAATAAAATATTAATATATCTGAATAATTTAAAAAAATGCAAAACATTGCCTTCACTTTTAATTGTTATTATATATCAATCAAAGTATAGGAGATTTTTTTTTAATTTCTATTTCATTTTTTTTTTTAAATTGAATAGTTTATTTTTATAAATAAAATAAATATATATTATTTTAGGTAATTATTTCTAAGGTTGTCGCTTCAAGTTGAGTCATAAAAAGTTTTAAATTTTCAATCGTTTCCCTATCAATATTTTCCAAAAATACAAGTTGTATCCAAAAAAGAAGAAAAACAAGTTATCATGAGCTTTAGTATGGAAAAGAGAGTATAATTATGGGAAATGCGTAGACTTCAGTAATTTGAACTGAAGCGCAGAAATGAACGTTTCAAAAAACGTATATCATCTATACTTCAAAATGTTAGTTGAAACTTTTATTTCATACTGAAATGATTACCAAAATCTACTCATTACCCATAATTATATTCTCTTTTCCATACAAAACTCACAATAACTTGTATTTTTGGAAAATATTTATTAAAATTGAAACAATTAAACAGTTAAAGCTTGCTGTAACTTAATTCAAAGTGACAACCTACAGAACAGATACCTGATTTTACCTCAGGTATAAAAGGTTTTTGATTGGCTCAGCAAGAAAAACAACATTGTTACTGATGAGCAGAAGTTAAGAGAGATAAAACTAGATTGAGATGGGTAGGATTATAGGATACATCCCAGCATTGCAATACAAAAATAACTACAAGCAACTATATTGGTGACTAATCATTATATACTTTTAACAATTCAGGAATCAGCATTTGGATTTAAAATATAACAACAGTACAATAATTTGTGTTTCCATAAGTAATCAATATAAAACATTATCATAAACACCAATAATAATTCAATAAAAAAACACTAATTTAATTCTAAGAAATTCATCCATAATGTGGTGCAATATAATTAGTAAAATGAACTATCAAAATGGGTCTTGGAAGAAGTAAAGTATGAAGTAAATTGTTTATTACAATAAATTACCTTCAATTACACTCCCATCTTCTGTAAGAGAAGTATTTTGAACCGCAACTAAAATACAAATGGTTATTGAAGCAACAATTATAAACATGTATACAAAAGCAATCATAAACAAAATCTCTGCATAAATCAACTTGATTAATAAATTACCTTCTGGATTTTGAAAAGGTTCAACTTCCTGAGAAATGTAGAAACATGCCACAAAAAAAAATAATTAGTTAATATTAGTCGCAAATAAATCTGCATAACATATTAAAAAAATTAATAACTGACCTTTACAGAAAGAAGAGATTGTTTCGTCCAATTTACTGTTTTCAAAACACTGTCAAGACTGTCTTTAGAACAATTAATAAAGCTGTAAAGTTCATCAATATATCCAGCCCGGTTTTGGAACATTTTTAAGCCTAATTTTCAAATGTTATCTCTTTATCAACATTGATACTACTTCAAACAATAAAGCCAAAATCCACAGATCTTCTGGCAAAGAGGTAGTTACTACGCAATCAATGTTCGGTCTGAATCGAATGAATTTCATATTCAAAGTTTATCTGATGGGCTAATCATTAATTGATCGAAAAGATATAGAGATAGATGTAATTTTTGTATCTCATCACGAATTTATTTGCTTGATTATTATCTGCACAAAAATAATGCTATGACGAAATAAAACTTTTACTCTTTTATTGTCTCGTCTGAGTTGTGCATACATTTACTTTGAATGTAAATGAATCTTTAAAAATAACGAATACTTTAAATTATTACTATAAAAATCCAAAATTAATATTCAAATACACTTATTTTTTAATCTCGTTTTCCAAAAAAAAACACAATTTGGTTAGGAAGCAAATGTGATGCTCAAAAATTGCTTCAAAGCCATTTGTTTTGTATTTTAAAATATCAAACCTTAAGTATAGGAGAGCACAAATATGTATCTCATTCCATTTTAAAATGTATAGGCTGAAATAGAATAGAATAGAACATACAAATAATTTTATTCTGGTACCAGGTCCCTTTAGAATAACAGAGATGAACAAAATTAAATAAATATATATCTGGCCAAAGGCCTACATCAAAATAAAACAATATTGACATAATATCCTGAAAGTAAATTACTAAACAGGTATGTTTTGGTAGGGAATCAGAAAATGTGATACAAAATTAAAAAACAGACAAATTTACAATAAAAAGAAATAGGCTTATGGAAAAATAAACGAATAAATAATAGCATCGAATAATAAAAAATAAAAAAATGATATCATTCTGAGTGGGGAATATTTACAGTAGTTCATCAATCGATCAAGTTGAATATATCTATAAATTATTTATTGATTATAAAGCATCTGATTAGGAATTTAGAAGATGTAGGAAGAGTTTGGATTTAAATGAGGTTAAAGAAGACGCATGACGGATATCGAGAGGGAGTGAGTTCCAAAGAGAGATAGAACGGGCTAGAAAGGAACGCTCAAAAGTTTTGGTTCTATGGGACCGGATGTAAAGATCGGAAGGGAGAGATCTTGTGCCCTGGGATTGAATAGAGGATTTGAATTATAGGAGACTATAGATATAAGATGGATGTTGTGAGATGATAGTTTGATATAAGAAAGAACCAAGGAAGTAGAGTCTACGGATAGAAGGGAAAAGCCACTTTACCTCAGCGTAACGGCGGGACACATAAGACCTCCTCGGGGCGTCGAAGACAAATCGAAGCGAACAATATTGAGTAACACTCGCACCGTATTTTACGAGTGAGGTCCACAAGCTTTTAGCAAGACGGTGGTTTGGACTATTGTAGAGCAAGAGCTATTGGAGCTGTTGCCATCAAAAACTGGATCCCAGCACCCATTAAACAAGTATTTTTTAAGTTGCGAAGCCCACAAATGCCAGCCAGTACCTCCCAAACCACCACCATCAAGTGTTGAATCATCTTCAGCATCATTGGCTTGATTTACAGATAAGAAGACACATTAAATTTCTTATTTTATTGGTGGGAGTTGAGGAGTCTTCAAAGTTACAAAAAAATTAGATAATTATTTTGCAGGTTGTTGCTATGAGGTGAGTCACAAGTTTTAACTTTTTATTCATTTCCAACATTTTCCAAAAATATACGTTATCACGAGCTTCAGTATGGAAAAAAGAGTGCAATTATTGAAAATGTGTGTAAATCGGTATTCGTTTCATTTAGAAATGAACGTTTCATCAGCCATATGTCATGTATATTTCGAAATTTTTGTTGAAACTATGAGAGAAGGATTCAAAAGAATAAGCTGGTTCCAATACGTTAAGATAGAATAAAGTAACTTACGAGGAAATGTGGATAAGGGATCTGTATAATAAAAACAAAGATCTGAATATCTCGGCTAGCATCTGAATCCGATGACTGGAGCTGTTTGGCCATATATTGGAAAAATACGAAAAATTGCAGGATGTCAAAGAGGCATTTCGAGGGCTCACCAGATGAATAGATAAAAACTCTAGGGGAGGGCCCAATGGAAGCAGACTACGAGTGAATGACGACTCTCAGGCTAAACGTTTACGTTTTTTTTCAGAAGTAACTGAAACGAATTCAGTCTCTACTAAATAAAATCATAGCTTATTGATAAAAGTTCACGGTGCACCGTCTCTACATCTCTGAGCCCATCAATGCAAACAATGTGGTATCTCTATTAATCAATGAAAGATAGACCTCATTACAACTTCCATGTTGATATATATGTTTCCAAAACGTATATTCATGTTATTAAAATACAAATACATCGTCGGAGATTCAAATTTGGTCAATAGTTACAAATTCTTATCACTGTCCAGAGAGTTATTGTTACTGATAAAATTAGATAATTTAGTTATTAAATAAAATTAGATGCATTTGAATAATATTAGTTGACCTTATTTCTACGAGGAAAAAATGGTCCGGGTATAGGTCAGAAAAATTTTGAAAGCCAACGTTTCGACCCACAGGCCTTCTTCAGGGCTTATAATGGTGTCAACCCTTGATAAGCCCTGATAAAGACTTGTAATGCGGGTCGAAATATAGGCTTTCAAATAAATAGTTCTCCTATTTTTTCTGACCTCCACCCGGACCATTTTCTTCCTTTTAAAATTAGATGTACTTTACCACCCTATTGTGCTTCAAAATCTAATCTTTCCGGTCTTAGAAATCATCAGTTATTATTACTAAATAAATTCTTAAAAATAATAATATTGCATGTTGAATATAGGCTTTATTTAATAAAGTTATAACATTGAATACTATACAGTAGAATCCCGATAATTCGTATGGTCAAGGGACTGAAGATTTGGTACGAATTATCGGGAATACCAATTATCGGGAGTATAAAATTAAAAAAACGTATTAATGCAATTTTTTGAATCTATCCAACCATCCATCACTTGCACGAAAGTCTTCAATTCCCATTTTTCTGTCGGGCCTTTTCCCTTCAAATATTACCTACAACTGGTACAATTGAATTCCTTGCTTGTACGAACCACTTTTTTAAGTTCTCTACAAGTCTGGGAAGTGATTTTGTTCTTGTTCTTCAAAATTGATATGCTCGTGGAACAAGGGACGATGAAATGCTTGGATACGTCAATTAGCTTACAGCCAATGGTCACGGCGTTTATGATTTGTTGTTTCTCTTCAATAGAGAGGCTAACGTATTTTGGAGGAATAATTACGTGTCACAACGGTAACAAAAACGAGACTGAATTGTAAATAAAAGTGTGATTGTAAGAAAAGCTTAATAAAATTCCTAGACCTCCCCCTCTCTACTCCCCTCATTTCCTTTGAGTGAAAACAGTACGAATTACTTATGGATTTCTTAGAAAACTTGTCTCTCTCTCTCGCTCTCCTGTAAAAAACAATAGGATCTACCGTGCCTCAAACAATACAAACATACTTGTGTATAAAAACAATAAAAATTGAGTGATTTTCTAGAAAGGATTTCTTCTCATTCTGCTCCCTGGCATATCTGCTTCAATGTTCTCTCCCTCCCTTTCGAAAACAGTACTAAGTAACGAGATTTTAAAGCTGGAAGTACGAATTATATGACGTTGTAAGTGACCTCGAGCATAAAAATAATACGAATTATCGAGGGGTCTGAAATGCATTGATTTTATACCATTTATCGGGATTTTCTCTGGGGACTGGGAAATTTGTACGAATTAGCCGGAAATACGAATAATCGGGATACGAAATATCGGGATTCCACTGTAATACTAATGCCGTATTATATATTATTATTGCATAATCTGTTAATCAGAATGCCTAAATTTTTGTTAATATATTGTTGCTGAATGAATAAATTTAAAGCAAGCGACAAAAAAGTGCAATCCCTTGAGAATCAAGAATTAGTACCGCAATTACTATTACATTTTATTATCATTATTAAACAGTTTGTTTTAAAAGTATCGCTTTTTTTGGTGTAAAATAATAAACTCTTATTCTAAAATCTAGTAGTATGTATGGTTTGTTTACATACCTTTATCTACGTATTAATATTATTGATAAAGTATTATGCAATATTAAGTAAGAAATGCCAAGCAGTAAATTTTTTCACTGGGCCTGACCTTAGCTAAAATATGTCCTTACTACATATCCCATGGTCACTTCTTAGTCAGAAGTTGTAAAATTTGGAAAATTGTCTTTGTAACCAAAGATCATAAAATCCTGAATTTGAATGAATTTATTAAACCTTTAAGAACTATCATTTATTATAAAATTCGAATATAGTACATCGTACATTTTATTTATTTCGTTGCCTGCAACTAAGATTTGTAGAAAAAAATGTAATTTAGTTGCTTTAATAAATATCAAGATCTTGTATTAAATAAATTGGAGCAGTAATTTTAGAAAGAAGGTTTTTTTGAGACATAAATTGCAACAATTACGTCATGCATAATAAGTGTAATACTTATTCTTACTTATTCGTTGCGCGATTGTAGTAGACAGAGACGGACTGGTCTGTCAAAATCGAGGCTGCTATAACAACATAATAATAACCTGTAAAAGGTAACATTAATAGAGAAGCATTATTTTTTTAAACAAGTTGTAGGAGTCCTTTGTAGGAGTAAGTCTTTTGTCTTCCCCTCTCTCTTCTTTATTCCTTGGAGTGGGGATTCTTTTCCTTTTAAGTCAATTCGTCAGTGTGTGGGTTTCTTGCTCATAGTTATTGCTTTTGGTTACGGGCCACTAGTTTTGATAATTATCATTTCTGGTATGTATTTTTCGTTGACATTTAGTTGTTTTTCACTTCTGTTCTCTTTAGTCACTAGTTAATATTGCGTCTGTCGTAAATAATGATGTTTTGAACTTTTAATGGGTCCCTAGTAATGTAATGAATCTCCAGATGTTCCTAATGTTTGACTGGTCATTCATTGAGATTCTCGTTGTTGAATGATTTTTTTTCTTTTTGAATTTTATAATGTTTCTAGTCATTTTATGAGGTGAGTTTTTTGTTTGTCTTTTAAATAAATCTTAGGGTCCTTCCTTTATTTATGGTAACCTTGGAATGTGAAACATTTGTTTTCTAGTATGATCAGAACATATATGCAACAGAATAGTGAATGGTTTGCGAATTCTGACCCTTTCTCGCATTTAGGAGATATGGAGTCGGAAATTGCAGAACTCCGGACTCTTACCAAAGTTACTCAACTGAGAAAACAAATAGAGTGTAGAGAAGAGGGGGCTTGGATGGTTGTCAAAGATATTCCCGACGATAAAGCTGCTTCTGGTGTTAGGAAAGTTACATCTTATGGTATTACCAAAAGATCAGTTACTCGATCAGTATCGTCTAATGTCGGTTTTAGCAGAACCTTCAGTGATGAGATGAACTCTGAACCTTTGGTGCAACTTGCTGATGAAGAATCGGACCAAGATTTAAAACCTAGTACTGTAGAAATTACTGAAGTGTTTGATGAACCATTACGGACAGATATTCCTGAATTCGATAGACAAGTGATAGCTGAAAAACCCATTAATAAGAAGACGTCAGTTGTTACACTTGGTAAAGGAAACTTAGTTCTTATAGATCCAGAAGAAGATGAATCTAATTTTCATGTTACAGGTATTAGCAAAGGAAAAGTTGCTGATGTTATCAACACTTTGGAAAAAAGTAATGAGAAGAAAGTTAAAAAAGTTGGTTTTTGTAAAACTGAAGTTCATTTTGCTCCAGATTCTGGTAAGATAAATATAGTAGAAACAGATGAGAAACCTCCTCCAACTCAGGTGTATAGGAAAAAGAAAAGGAATAGAGGCTCTAGAAGTCGAGGAGGCAACAGTTTACCTAAACATTATTTCGGTGATATGGATGACTTTGGTGAGGATTCAAATCAGTCTAATGAATCAGATAAAGAAGATTCTAGTATTTCTCATCATAGCCGTCAAGATGTAACAGTTTTACCCGTTACAAGAGAAAAACTTCCAATTTTTGAAAGAACAATCAAATCTGAGGGTAAAGATACTAAGTATCGCCATTCTTCCCCAGATAAACATGATTTTGATGTTGATAAAATTGAATCAGAGGGAAAAGAATTTTTTAAAAAAGTGAAGCAACCATCATTTAGAGACAAATTTTTAAAAGATACCTGTCACATCCCGGAAAAACTTCATTCTGAAAATCATTTAGTTGTAAATGACCTTGTAAAAAACCTTGATAAACATCCTAGATTAAAAGACAATTTATACATTTATGGAAGTAAAGGATATTCGCCTCAAGAAAAAGAACTATTGAAATCACATTTTAAATTGTCTGATGATGATTATGCATCTCTATCTAATATGAAGTCTTCTCCAAATAAAAATTCAGATGTTTATCATAATAGGAAAGAAGTTAGCAAAAGTGATGTTCCATATAAAGAGGAAGAATCAAGTAAACATTTAAGATACACAGATCTTCTTAAGTTTCCTTCCTCAAGTGACAAAGATACTGAAAAAAATTCTAACAATGAAAAAAATATTCCAGAAGTTTGGAATATCCCAATTGTTCAAACTGATAGTGTTTCTGAAACAGATCATGTTAAGCCTAGAAAGAACAGTATTAGTGATATTGTCTTGGATATCTCTCGTGTGCCAAGGCTTCCTCATGACCAGGATATCAAATCCAGCATATCATTTCTTGGCAACATCAGTCCTAAATTGCAAAATCTCATACAAAATAGTGTCGAACATGAGTTTCAATTACGTCAGAAACAGATTCTTCAGAAGAGAGCAGCAGAAGAAAAGAAACAAGCTCGCAGCAATGAAAAAGTAAAATCATCTGTAACTTTAAATTTAGCACCGAAAAACAAAAAAGAGGAGACAGTTGTAAATAAAAAAGATCCAAAATTAAAACCTGTTAAGATTGTGACCCAGGTTCACTTAGGATCTGACAATGAGGCCAAGCATGAATTTCAGTTAAAGAGAGAGGAAATCACTAAGAACCTTTTTAACGAACCAATATACGATAATAAAGATTTTAAATTAAAAGAAACTCCTTATTTATTGAATGAAGAACCAGTGCCTGCACCCAGGGTAAAGAAAGAACCTCTGCCTAAGAACGACGAAAGCAAAGTCCCTCCCAAACCAAAACCTAGAACAGTCACGTCTATTTCTTTAGAAAAATCTAGGACACCTAAAACATCGACAGCTAAGGGAACTTCACGAACAGACAGTGCTCTTTCTTCGAGGAGAATTCGATCTAAAGAAAGTATTTCTAAAAATCGAGAAGTGGATAGGGGTCACTCTCGGTCTACTGTTTCTAAAGATGAAGGGAAGGGTAGAAAATTGCCGGCTCAAACTGTCAAGTCAGAAACTGTAACTAGTCGATCAGCTAAAGTCGTCAAAGTCACACCTGAGAATAAGGGAAAGAAAGTCTCTCGGGAACCTTTAAGAAGTTTTGAGAAGGTTTCTAATGGCTGGGTGGGCCATATTGTTCCTTTGAAGCAAGAGGGTATAACAGTGACGACCAAAGTCTATTCGAGCAGGGCTGGAACGCAGGGAACCCATAGTTCTACAGGTGAGTCCTAATTTCTCTTATATATAATATTGAAGGTATCATTGTTTTATAATAGTTTAAAAAGAATAAAATCAACATCAATTTTTTTTTATTCTATTGCAAAACATATTATTTTAGAAAATTCATATGTTGTATTATTTGCAATGAAGTTAAAAATTTTATTCTATCTGATGCTATATATTTATACTTTATTAAAATGTTTTATAGAAATCATTTTTTGTATTTATTATCTTTATTTCACTTTGGTACTCTTACTATAATAATGCTACTAAAGGAGACTTCTTCTAAAAACTAGTCTGCTTTTAAATATTTTAAAATTATGCATATAATATCATAGTTATACAGTTTTTTAAATCCATTTTCTTTTGAGATCCCATTCATTGAGACAGTTATAATGGCAATTTTTTTTTTTTTTTTTGTTGACTGTTTTGAATTTTTTAAAAGAAAAATAATCAAATTCTTGCCAAGAAAGGATGCTAGAACTAAAAATTCGGTTTGAAATGAATGAACATTTTTTCTCTTTCCCCATTCTTACTATAAATTCCCTAGTGTAGTTGAATATTGCTATTAAAATCTGGAGTATATTAGTTTTCTTTTACCAGGAATAGCTGCTTTAGAAAGCTGAAGGAATGAAGTTAATGGTAACAATTTATAATGTTTGTGTATGAAATGTTCTGCAATGATAGAAAATAAAAGTTGCAATATTAGTTTGGTTTAATAATAATTGCTGTTAGTTTTGTAATTTTGCAATCGTTAATCGTACATTATTAAAATTAAAAACAATAATTTTATTTTGAATTTTAAACATGCATTTTCTCCTAACTTCATCCTTAGTCTCTAAAAGTGAATATGTTCACATCCTAGATACAAATGCAAATTATCAAAAGTGAAAACACTGCTTTTAAGGGAAATAAAAAAAACCGTTTCAAGGTTCAGTCAAAATCAGTATGTGTCACCAAATATATTTTACCTATTTCGTTATAAATTGTTTTTGTGCCTAATAGATGACTCTATTTGAATTTTATATCAATCATTAAGCAAACGCTCTAGATCGAAAATGAGCAATGCATAATAGATACTTTGCATTTGTATTAAAGCCAGCTAATAATAAATGTAAGTTATGAGATTATATATATTTAAATATATTATTAATTGTAGTATAATATAATCAACCTCAAAATGAAATACTGTTGCCTTCAAATATTTCGTTGTTTGATACATTTCAGTTTAAAAATTGTATTCATAGATTATTGATCCATTGATAACTGTTAGGTAAATTTATGTGATTTTTGGTACAGTCAAACTACAATTTATTTGTTAATGTTCACAACTGATGAATTCTATTATGTGTTTTTATATCAGAACAAAGTGTTTATTAGCCTGAAATTTTTAATTCATCAAGCTATTTTTTGGGGAGGGGGCTGCCAAACCACTAAACTTTCTGTCTTCTTGGTCAAGTCATTCATCCATGAATTACCTTTCTCTCACATTCCAGTATTCATCACTCTTTCTATTATTTTTTTATGAGACTATATTTAAAATGAAAATAATCAACATCATTCAAAAGAATAAATTTTAGTTTTAAATTAAAAGTTAATAAACCATTGTAACATGGATTTTTTTTCTGTTACGGAAATTGCGTAACCATTTTCAAGTATTGATTATAAAATAAATGACCTAAATAATCATGTTTTATAATTAGACTGGGGTGGATGAAGGTTCTTATACTACTAATTTAAAGTTTTGAGAAAAATATCAAATTGTTTTAAATAATTTTTTTTATCTATCCAATTTATGCAAAATTCATTCAATTAAGCAAGAATCGTGGGTTGTTTACTGTTCAAGATGAAGGTGATCTCAAAGGGACTTTATTAATTTGAAAAAATATAATGTAAATATTTTATGTACATTGTACCTTTATTCTTCCATATCTTCACTTATATACTGATTTATACTCTTTTGATTTGGTATTTAATAACTGTATTAAAACCCAGACAGGATTGTGTAGTTATATGTCTATTAATTACGGTGAAAATTATAATAATTAATATTTAAGGCTCACATATATTTGATCTAAAATACGATTTATAAAACGTTGTAATGTTTTGGCTACACACATTAAGCCATCATCACACTTATTAAAAACAATATGTTGTTGGATATCAGTAACAGTGTGAATCATATTACATACTTATTTTAGCAAGCTGGATAGTAATTTATATATTATATGTAATGATATGGTTTATTATGATATTAATAACTATTGAGGATCTTGAGGATCTCTTTAGGTATCCCTCCAGATGGATTTATGTGGCCAAAATATTGCAACTGTTCATAAATTATAATTTTTATGAAATATATTAGCCTTGTTTATTAATTTTATCACTAATCATCATTATTATTTCCTATTATACCTGACATCGTAGAAAATGAGGCTAAAAATATGTGCTTTTTAGGTTCCAGAAGAAATACTCAGACGAGCACAATAGTAAAGACTGGTCATAGCGTCAGCTCTAGATTAGAAAGTAGTCGAGATAGCAAGCAATTTTCTCTCTCAAAGGAACACCTTAGTTCAGCAAAACTAGTCAAACAAGTCTCTCCTAGGAGGGGAACCAATACAAGAAAGGTAGAAAGAAAGGTTGATAACAGAATTGGAGTCGATAGCTATCGACCGAGAACGAGGCAGGAATCAGAGCGCTCTGATGACTCTGTAATTCAAGCCGATGAGGAAGTGAGGGCGTACATGTTTGACGGCCACAAGAACAAGGTATACTGAAATATTTTTCAACAATTATAGCATCGAGATAACAGAAACAGTAGATGCTAACTGTCATGGTGGTTGGTGGGATGAACCTACTCCTTCTATATCTATCGGATGCTTCTGCTACGTATCATCTCCTGTAACTTACTGAAAATATTAATCCACCCTTATATACATAAGTATTATTACATTACCCTTGGTGTTGGAATAAGCAATATTTGGATATCTATATCTTCCAACGCCTTGTAAATAAGCATGTTTTAATTTTAATTTACATTATAATTTAACACATGCTTAAATAATGTAATATGCTTTCTTGATTATATCTAATTAATATATGTATTGAGCAATGGCATACAGTAGTGGCTGGTTCTCCTCTAAGTTCAGGGCAACAATGATATTAACTGAGCCCTATATTTCTTTTCTTTAGAACTATCGCTTCTTCTTAAACAGTCATATTGCAAAGTAGTAAAGGAACTATAAATACTGAAATATAATATTGTTGATCTTTCGTAGGAAGTAAATTGTTGTCCAGTTTTAGAGGATTCATTCCGTTACTGCCGGGTTCTTTAGGAGAGAGGTAATGAAATTTTAAGTTTGTAAATATATGGAACACAGGTTGGCAACTTTCTTCATGTTTAATCTTATTTATTATATAATTTTTAATCTCGAATGACTGGTTTCTTTGTTTTGAAAACTTTTGTTTTTATTAATTAATTTTATTTTTAACTGACTGGTTTATGATAATGATATATTCTATAAATAAAGTTAGGTAAATATATGAATCTTAGTAGTTAATTTGATTCTCTCTATATTTTATAATAAGAATTCTACCAGTTAATATTTGAATTCATATAAAAAAAAAAAAAAAGAGTTATAATATTCTAATTTTTCCCTCTTTGTTAATTATTGTTTGTCACTATGGTTTTGATTCTATCTTGTATATTACACAGTTTTTTTATACAATTAAAATTTCAAGATTTGTTTTGTGATTAAGAATAAATTTTAATAAATACAATAAACTTTAAACTTATTAGTCATTACTACTAACTCAACCTAGCGCGATCACTGCTGTGCCAATTCTGAAATCTTAAGGATGAAACAATCTATTCAGGGACTATTCTTATATTAAAAATATAGAGAAAATCAGTTAAACTATTATGATTTTTATATAATTACCTTACTTTTAAAGTGAAACAGACACAACAAAATATTTAATGGTTTAACATATTGATTTAAATAAGTACATTGAAACATGTTTCTATGTTGAAGTTATTATATTTTATTAATATTTAATTATAAGGCGACAACTAAATTATGCTATACGAAAAATTAATGCCAATCATCACATCAAATAAATTATAGATTTCTATTCATCTATGTATTGTTTTGAGTACCATTATTTGAATAACGGATTAATTAAGCTTGAAATCTAAACAAATTTTTCATTATTGAAGTTTATCTGAAATTTTATTATATTATTTAATTAACAATGTGGCTCGGTCAGTTATGTTTTTCTAACACAGACCATTAGGAATGACAATGTATTTATGTATCAGAGTAAAGAGAAAGGAAGAATTAACTGAGTCGAAGAAAACAGTTTTTGTGCAGAAATTAGCCACAAAATTAAAAATCTAAAACTCTCAATCATTAAATATATTAAAAAATATTATATAAATACCTATATTGTTTATGGATTTTGTTCTAGTTTTTTAAATTCGTTTTTTTTAAAATAGGACACAATATTTTATTTCTAAAAATCAAACTATTTTTTTTAAGTAAACATGAAAATATTAAATTTTTAATGAATACTTGTATTCCCCCCTCTTCAGCTACTGTCAACTCTGTGTAGAGAGGAAAAGGATGGATTCACCGTATTTACAATCTTGCTAACACCTTTATATTTATCAATGCTTTTGAAAAAGGCTTGAGTGTCGAAACTTCAAAATTTAAGCATCAGTCTAGTCTTAAATTGTGATTGAAGCCTTGAAATAAATTGTAATACTCCTGTATGAAATAAATATTAAAATTGAATATATAAATATTTGTTGGGAAAAAGCATTTCATTTCATTTAAAGTTAGCTAAATGCATTAAAAAAAAATTATTGTCATCTAACATACTTTTTCTATAGGTTGATACCTTTATTTGTTTAAAACAGGCTGATACAATTATATTTGTTGAAAATACTTACTCAACTTAAAATAAACTTCATAAATTAATTAGTCAAAAGATACCGACAAAACTTGGAACTTGTCATGTCTATAAAATATATTGATCTTGGATTGAGTAATTTGATTGCTAACCTTTGTTCCATATTATATTATATTGAATGGATTTGGCAGATTTGTTGTAAATATCCATATTTATAATTTTATTTTTAAGATTTTAGTAAGCTGGTTTTACACTTCTGGAGAAAATATATTTTATTTTAGCTCTGATATTTAGGATAATAATAAATTTGGGAATACCATCTGGAATTTAAATACTCTTTGAGCCAACTCTAGTCCATAGGCCACTTGTATTCGTTCTTGATAATTTAAGTATCTTTCTTGCACTAATTAAATTTAAATGAAATGTCTTCCAGTGAAATTTAAGTGATATGAGGTTATTATGATGATGATTTGGGTAAAATAATTGCTTAACTGGAATATTTGTAAACACAAGGCTTGCAATGCTTGGAGAATTTAGAATCATTATATATAAAAGTTCTCTTGCCTACTGTTTGTCAAAAAATCTTATTATTAGTATTATTGTTTATTAGTAAAATAATATTTCAAACTTTTTACAATCCGGAACACCCAAATCTTGAGGGAGCTATTTAATTATAACATACTGATCATCAACTTGTTGAAATTACTTAATAAAGATCTAGTTACAATTCCCTTTGTAAATAAAATACATTATATTTTGTATATTATACATTGGAAATAAAAAAAACATACATATATACACACGCACACACACATATATATATCTATGGCAACTAATTTTAAACAAATTTATGTTTGAAAATTAAATTATCCATTAAAACTGTTAAAGAAAAACAAAATTTTAATTGAAGAGGATTCTGACCCTAGTCTGCCAATTAAGAGGGCAGATTTTGTATTGGGTTTTACACAATTGGTGGGGGGCCAACACCACAAGGCTTGATCAATGTGTTTTGTTAAGGTTTTAAGGTAAGTAGTTGTGCCATCCAACACTACCCTTTAAATTAAAACTCTTGTAATTCTTCATAAAAAGTTGTAATCAGTTTTGTTAAACTTTATTGTGAGTATATTTTTTAAAGTATTACTTACACTTATTTGAGATCTTCTCCCGTAACTTCCTTATTTTACTATTGATAAGTCCATCTATCGCTCATTATTATGAACTATACCCCTTATCTCTGTTATGAATATTATTAAATTGCTATCAGTCTCCTTTCATATTATATTTTCTTAATATGGACTTTTCAAGATAAAAATTGAATCGAATTTTCAAAATTTGGATGAAAACTTTAATTTTGATTCATCATATTGTAAATATGAGGGTATTTTAAATGTTTAATAATTTTTATTATTGTTTAGATTTTAATTCCTCTTTTACCCTATAGCATAAATGAGCAGTGGGGACATGGAAGACATGACAGCTTCGTACAGCGAGATCTGCGAAACCAATGTTGAAATCGAATGCAGTCGGCCAAGCCAGCTCGATCTGTTGAACAGACTCGAGGGCACTGTGACCAAAGAGGGTCAGATGATCAGCTTTGTAGCCGATGACTTGGAGGCAAAGTTAAGGTTAGCCTCGCCAAGAGGAATCCTCGCTGCCCTCGAGTCAGAGGCGTGTGCCGTTGCTGCCTCGGTCGACTCGCTCACAGAGTCGTTATCTGATACACTCCATGACATATCTTCTCTGACAGTGGACTGCTTAGAGGTGTATACAGGTGTTGTTTGCAAGACTTGTGATGCTATAGATGCCAATATCAAGGCTATGTATCAGCTGATGGCTAAATGTGAGGAACTATCAAAAGCTATGACTCCCATATATCACCTCTCTGGCCACGTCAAGAACATTAAACATCTGCTTGATCTTATCGAGGCTAGTCCTACATAGTTTTTTGTCTGTCTTTGTTATGAATTTTGTTTATCGACTACCTATTATAGTCATTTAAATAATGACATAAGATTATATACACTATAAAATAATTTTTTACTTAATTCAAATTACTTTAATTCTATCGGACCTAAAGTAATTTGAATTGATTGATGTATATTGATATAAGCTTTCTGCTTGGAGTCTTAAAGGGACTCTTTTTGTTATGCTTAATGTAATTGATTTAATAAAAGTTACTAAAAAACTTTAGTGAAATATTGCTCGTTAAAATTTGTTTCTACAAATTTAATATTACCTGAAGTTATGATTACTTTGCTTTGATTTTCTTTTGGTGTAGTCTAACAGTTTTTGATCTCATAAAGATAGTAGAAGTAGGGGTTTTCCTTTGCTATGTACTTGTTAGTAATACTCATTGACACAGTATGGTTTTTATATTTTTTTCTTTATTCGTTTTATTCTGTTTTGTTTTAATAGCCATCTTCTTATTTATTTCTCTCAAATCTTAATTTTAAAAAATATATATATTTTTTGAAAGAAATATTAATTAGGCAGATTTAAAAAAAAAACACAATCTATTTGGCTAATTTTATTTGAATTATGAAAAAACAGAATTTAAAAAAAAGGGTCTGAAGATGCATAAGTAGGTACAAAATGTTTTTGAGATAAAAACATTTATTTCTCATATTGGACTTAATCATAAATTAAAAATAATATATTTGCTAATTTCATGATACTAGAATTTTTAAGCTATTTCTTCCAGTGTCCCCCTCAATTACAAATTCCCTAAGTTAAACTGTAAATAAAGTTAATTGGTTCTATTAAGAGAAAACACTAATGTTACTATGGGAGGATTTTTGTATATTATTTAATTAATAAATTAATTATGTTCCCATTATGTAATTGAAAATGAATGTTATGTTATTCTACAGCAGTATTTTGTCTACTGATGAACTATATATTTAATTTTGTCTGTAATAGAATATAAGAATTTTCAGGATTGTTTTTGTAAACAAATTGTTTTAAAATAAATCTAATTCTTTCAGTGATTATTAAATATATACAGACAAGAGTCTATCAGTTTGCAGTAATAGTAGTTTGTTTTACTAGTAGTGAATCAAGTGTTTATTCAATTGTCTATTTTAGATATCTTAGCAAAGTAGTCATAAAAGGGTACTTTAATTCAATATATGATAATTATTATTTTAGTATTTTTTTATGCGAAGCTCTCTTCTAATCGGTTGGCTTACCCTATTTAAGGGGGTACAATTTATATTTTATTACCTACTGTGATTCAGATTTGTCTTTGCTTGAGCCCTATAAAAATAAAACATTTATTTTGCTCAATCGATTATTTTACTCAACCTTTTAGGTTTATGTGATTCAATTAATTACTTTATGTAAGATTTTCTAACAAGGTTTCTACTGAAGTATTGTCTCTGGTCAGACAATTGTCAAGATATGATTAGTATATTATTTTAGTATGTTTTGATAGCTGCGAAAACTATAAACATTAGAGGTAAATTACTATTGCCTATAACAGTTAAAAAAACAAAGAGAATTTGTAATTGTTGCTCTAAAATCCTACTAATTGGTGCTCCGATATTGTTTATTAACGCATTCTGATCTGGAAGAATCTCCTTGAAGTTTGAAGCACATGCCTGTGCAATACCATCTTGTGTCTACACAAAATATGTGTTTTTTACATTTGATATATTATATTTGTTACAATGATGTGACATTAATTTTTGGGGGCTTGCATTAAAAATAGATGGTAAATTTTATTTAGAGAGATGAATCCAAAGGGGAAGGAGGGGAATATAGAGTACGACCAACATAGAAATGTCAGTTTATTTTTGTTTCAGTTAGTAAATCTGTTATTCAATAGTATTTATAATTTATTTTCTTAATAAATTTCTTTTTAAGCATTCTTTCCAATTTTAATTTTACAACTCAATCTTTACTAACTTATAATCTTTTACTTGCATCCCTATCAGTTATCAGTACAATTTTTTACAGCTTAATGCGGCTACCTGTACCTAATTGTTTATTTTATTTATTTATTCATTATCAGATCATGAAAATGCTAAATACATTAGTTTAAATGTATTAGTTCAAAATTTAATTTATTTAATTATTTGTCATCAGCTAAGGATGACTAAAATGCTCTCTCATTTTTTAAAAATCTTTTACATTAGTGTTGGTCTGAATGGTTTCAAAATAAAAATCCGTAGTATATTCTTTTTTAGGAATAAATTTAATGATTTAATGATTTTCTTCCTCCTTTTGGACTGACATTCATTTCATTTAGCTACTAATGAAAATATTGGTGGTTGATCTTGTCTGAATAACCACCTCACTTAAAAGTTGGTCTAGATAAATTATGGGTTGTAGTAATATATATTTTTTGTCATTTAACTAAAGAATAAAAATAACATTGTCAAAATGTCACATTCTATCCAATTTGTCCCTTTATTCTATTGATTTGATAAAAATTATCTTGAAAATTTTTAAGAAATTCACTTTTAGTAAAAAAATCACTACTGAAGACTTCATAAAATTACATTAAAACATATTAAAGTAATTATTGTGCTGAAATGTTCCTAAATCTTGACAATTTGTCGTCAACTGTATCTTATACATTTTTACTCGAGTCAAATTTATGTGAACAACCGTAGAATATTTCTCCTAACATTCTATTACTTATTGCTTAGCATTTATAATTTTTTATGTATATTTTTTGTTTTATTATTTAACATATTTTTTTTTATTTTTGTAAGATAATTGTCAATATGTTTATATGTAAAAAGAATAAAAGAGAAGGTGTTTATTTATTATTTCTTATAAAGCATTCCTTGTTAGTATTAATTTTTATTTAATAATTTTAATATGTTTTCACTATTGAAGTTGATGTTAAAAAAGGTCTTTAGTTGTTAAATTTAATTTTACTCATTGAAGACTGTAAATAAACTGTTTTATAATGTTTGTTGTCTTTTTCTAATAGTGATTGAAATATCCTTTATTTTTTCAGTATTTCTTCATTCAGCATGCATAATTCCAATCATTATGTAAGAATATGGTGTTTATAGTTTTGTAATTTGAAGCATGAATTAAGTGAAAGATGCCACTCAAAGAAAAAAATAATGCTGTTCGGTCACAGGGAACTTATGGCTATTGAAATATTTTATAGAATCCTTTCTAAAAATAAATAATAGTCGTTATGGTAAATATTTAATTACTCATTTCATCTATATACAGTTATAAATTACACTATATGAGCCTTTGATTAAGAAAGTGAGACACTCCATTTTATGTGATTTCTAAGTATTTACTTTCAATATCAACATTTATAATAACAAAATTTATATAATAATTTTGAAATAATATTGATTTTTAATTGATTAAAAAATTACGGCAATTTGTAATAAGATTCAGCTTTAATTTTCTTTTTACAAAATGGAGGGGTCACACTTTCAAAATAAATGGCTGATATGACCCAACAGTGTTTCACTATTACTTGAATAGAATGTGTTCGTGTAGGTATGTACATATCTGCATGTATATTCTGATTCGCCAAGTGCCTTGGAAGTACACTGGGTCAATAATGTGCCTTAATGTTTTCCTACTGAAGACCCTTTGAACTAACTGGTCTTAGACATTGAGGATCCAGGTTCCTGCACCATAGTACATCACCAGTCAAATGAGAGACTTTTAAATTTGTATTTGTTAAATCAGAAGACTCGATTTGATTAACTTTATTAGGCTCTATTTCCTGTTATGATTATACTTCTGATTTAATGAATTCCCTTGTTTTTGCAGTTGATTCCCACTCCAAGGTAGGGTATAAATCAACAGCTTCAAAGGGATAATTCACCTCCTCTAAATCACGTGGCATTCTTTTGGTCGTGGACGTAGATAACACCATATATCTGGTTTTTCCTTTATTGACTACTAGACCAATTTTCATTTTCCAGCTCAATAAGCAATTCTTATAAAGTATTTTCACTCCTGGACAATGTAACAAAAAATATCATCTGTATAACCACTAATTTGGGCAGTTTGAAAGGTTGCCATTGGGAACAATTCTTCCTTCAGCTTTACAAAGGATTAGATTAAAAAGTAGGGCTGACTAAGCATTTCCATGCCTTGCCCTTATCGCAATGCTAGAATTAATTTATTGATTAAACCATTTAAGTTATTATGGTATGCCAAAATCTTTAAATATATATATATATATTTTTAGGGGATTTGGGTGGCTGAGCGGGATAATGAGCTTGCAAAAGTGCACCTGCTTACACGCATGCACCACAAACCCAAAGTTTGTGTAGTCCCCGCCCCATGTGCTAGTATTTCGGAATATCTTTGTGGTTTCTCAGGATGTCAAATTTCTGATCGCCGGGAAAGAAATAGAGGTTCTTGTACGCCTGCAAACCCTAGGCAACCATAATAGAGTATGCAAAATAGTTTTTATTAACTAAAACAAATAATGTAATATATAATTCACAAATGACGTCTCTGGTCTTTGTCAAAATAATGCTGAAAGGATTGTAATTTGCTCCAGAAAAAAATATTTTGTCATAGTTGTTCCTTAGATGTTAAAATATTCTGTTTCAAATAGTAAGTATTTTAACGGATGGACTTGACAAAACAATTACTAATTAATCAATATTTCTGTAATTTTTTTTTATCTAGGGATAAGAATATGTTAGTAAATTAAAAATAAATATTAAAACCATATCCACAAAGTGCTGATGGATACAGTTAATTGTAATAGATTTATTGGGTTGTAACATATGAAAAGTCAGTGAAGGTATAAATTTAAATTATTACAGACAAATTATTAAACAATACTTTCATTAATCAAAATAGGATTCTTCATTTGCAATACACTTCTCCCAACGTGAAACAAGCATTTCTATCCCTGCTGTGTAGAAATTAGGTGTCAAGGAAGAAGGGAAGTCTTGGAAGGGCGATTTCAGGGCATTTTCATTGTCAAATTTTTTATTTCTTAAAAAATTATCCAATCAACGGGTGATAAAGGTGCTCTTCATTCTGTTTTGCAACAGAAGTGAGGAGCACGTTTCCAATTGGGTGAGCTGCTGGGCCTCGATTAATTCATGTGGTACCCATATTTCCAGCTTATTTGTCTTACCAAGCTCCTTAAGGTGCCTGGAAACAGTCATAGCACTTGCTCCAAGTTGTGAACCTAATTCATGAGTGGTTTGGGAAGGGCCCGCTTCGATCAGCTATTTCAACTTTTCGTTGTCCAACTTAGTCTTTGGCCTACCATATTCTTTGTTGGTAAGGTCATAATCCCCAGACCGAAATTTTTCAAACCAATGGAAGATTGTTCTTTCGCTCACTATATCTTCATCATAAACGATATTAATGTTTTGGAATGCCTCCGTGACACTATGGCCAAGTTTAAATTCGTAGAGAAAAATTATACGAATTTCCGTGGAAGACATAATTTTATTCTTATTTATTTTTAAAACATTGCTTCACTTTCAAAAGGAAAAGTAAGACTGATTATGAAAAAGGATTAAATGATGTTTCAAACGGTATACATAACATAATTGTTTGTGTACAAATAATCTAATCCCTAATGAAAAGAAAACTAAATAAACGAAACTGACATTTCATCCGTTACGACCCAATAGAAATGAGGTACATATTTTACAAAAAATTGAAATTCTTTTTTAAGATTGAATTTTATTAATAAATATAAATTTGTAATACAAAATTTGAAGAAAAAAAATCATATGAACAATGAACATACCGAAGTAGTTAATAAAAACGTACTTAGTCAAAATAATAAATTTTATTACGCTAAATAAACTATGTCAACTGTTAGTGGAACAAAACAAAATAATCATCACAACACATCAGTAAAACCTAGAAGAACAGAAGCATAAATAAATTTATCTTACAATGTATGCAATAAACCAAGATAGTTTTTTTTTCAACTATTAAATGGAAATAGTTCTCTTTAATCTATAGTTCCTCTAGTGGAAAAACATGAGTAAATCAGTAGCATACATAATATATATATATATATGTTTATATATTTCTTAAATCTATTAAAAATGTTTGTTTTTAAAAATTTTATTTTACAAAGGTAAAATCCTATCACAATTAGATTGAAACACATCTCATAAAATATCTATTATATTTAACTTTTAAATTATTAGATGATGTTTAAATTCGAATGCTCTCGTTAAATTCGAACCACAGCTCTTTCAAAAAATTTCATTAAGAACATAAATTTAATATACATTAAAAAATACAAATCAAATTACAAAAATATAAAATTAAATAAAACTGAAAATTGCACGTTATTAATTTATGAATAAAGGAACTTGGAAAATGGTGATTTATGTTCCAAAATGAAAACATCATTGCTTACACAAGTAAGTAGTATTCACAATCGATTTATCCCTCATTAATATATTTACTAACCATAAAACTTGCGGTTCATCCATCACAAAATATAACTAGAATCAAAACTAGATAGTTACAATGTCATATCTTCACTCTAATAATGACTAGTAAATAATAAATTAGAATGTAAAAAAATAAAATAAACCTAACACACGTCAGCTACTGTAAGAAAAACAAACAAGAATGGCACAACGATCACTCAATTTGCGCAAATGGAGAAACAAAATCCACCGACTATAACATGCAGGAATGTGAAGCAGAACTAAGCCTGCTGGACAGATTCAAGAGAAGTAAAGTAGCCTTTATATAAACAGGTTATAATCCTTTTTCTACCAGTAATAGCACTACTGAAAAAAACTATGTATACATATACATATATAAATATGCATTAGTATAGTTGAAGAAAAATTAGTCACAGACAGAAAGCTTGCGACAACAAGCATTAATAAAAAAAGGGTTGTATTCACCATTCAAACAAATGAAACAGCAGGAATGATTGATAACCAACTAGTAATCAAACAAAAGAAGCTTTATAATAAGTAATTTTCAAGTTCTCCAAGAAAAACAGAATCTACAAGGAAATAAAATAAAATTGAGTAAAGATTGTTCACTCATCCAGCTTGAATTAAAGAATGAGACAATCATTGAGATACTCTAAAATTCACATTAAAAATAGGTTATTATATCAAGCGCACTCAGCCCCAGCATATACTGGCTACATTTAACACTGGCACAAATAAATAGGTTGGTATAGAAGGAACACGAGCACACACAGGGTGTAGTCCACGCCTCGCCTAGGCTGTAGCCGCGGGGGCCGGTGTAGAAGGGCCAGGCTGAGGCGCGGGCTGGGCTCAGTTGGCGCCCTGGTTGCACAGTCGGTAGCATCGCACGTCATTAGCCAAACGGAAGATGTTTTGAGTGAACGATGGCAAGTCCTGTAACAAAAGCAATATTTTAATAGCATAGCTCTAATTTATATTGAAGACAATAAATAAAAATAGAAAGATTTGCATTTCATTACTTTAATTCAAACCCTGGATAACAAAATTATCTTTAAAATGAGCATCAGGAATGTTTACGATATTAGCTAAACAAAGATGAACCAGTTTCCATAATTTTTCACAAAACAAATCTACCAAGTTCAGCAAATAAATTAATAGATTCCTGTACTTCCAGGATAACATTTAAAATGTCTATAGGAGAAAGGTATCTATTAAGCGACATTTCACTATATAAAAATATTACATATTTCATCAAATTTGTCACTAATGGTAAACATTAACCGAGCATAGGAATCTCAATCTTGAATAGCTGACTAGACTTACTGTGTCAGGTTTGATATTCTTCTTCAAGATATCCCTCTGAGTATCGTCCAAACCAGATGTCTGAGACAGGAACTGTGGCAGGAATGAGTTGAAGAAAGTGTCAAAATTTACAGCAGCCATATTGTAGATAGCTGTTGCTATCTCTTCATTGAAAAGTGCGTGTGTTTTGTTTATTAGATTGGTCAACAACACTGTTAGAAGCAGTGCCAGGAACTGTACTCGAAACATGTCCTAGGAAGGGAGAAGGTAATGAAAAAATATGGTAATGATTAAGTAAAAGAAACATCACATTTTTACTAAAATTTATGTTTTATAAATAATTGCATTATCCATCAAGAGATAGGGTACAGTAGAATCCCGATAATTCGTATGGTCAAGGGACTGATGATTTGGTACGAATTATCGGGAATACCAATTATCGGGAGTACAAAATAAAAAAAACGTACTAATGAAATTTTTTTAATCTATTGAACCACCCATCGCTTGCACGAAAGTCTTCAATTCCCATTTTTCTGTGAAAACTCGGGCTTTTTCTCTTCAAATATTACCTCCAACGGGTACATTTGAATTCCTTGCTTGTACGAACCACTTTTTTAAGTTCTCTACAAGTCTGGGAAGTAATTTTGTCCTTGTTCTTCAGGATTGATGTGATCGTGGAACCAGGGACGATGAAATGCTTGGATACGTCAATTCGCTTACAGCCACTGGTCACGGCGTTCATGATTTGTTGTTTCTCTTCAATAGAGAGGCTAACGTATTTTGGAGGTATGATTACGTGTCACAACGGTAACAAAAACGAGACTGAATTGTAAATAAAAGTGTGATTGTAAGAAAAGCTTAATAAAATTAATAGAACTTCCCGTCTCTACTCCCCCAATTTCCTATGAGAGAAAATAGTACGGATTACTTAGGAGATTTCTTAGAAAACTTGTCTCTCTCACTCGCTCCCCCGTAAAAAACAATAGGATCTACTGTGCCTCTAAACAATACAAACATACTTGTGTATAAAAATAAATACAAATTGAGTGATTTCCTAGAAAGCATTTATTCTCATTCTGCTCCTTGGCATATCTGCTTCACTGTTCTCTCCCCCCTTTCGAAAACAGTACTAAGTAACGAGATTTTAAAGCTGGAAATACGAATTATTTGAAGTTGTAAGTGACCTCGAGCATAAAAATAATACGAATTATCGAGGGGTCTGAAATGCATTGATTTTATACCATTTATCGGGATTTTCTCTGGGGACCGGCAATTTTGTACGAATTAACCGGAAATACGAATAATCGGGATACGAAATATCGGGATTCTACTGTATTTATTAGTAAAAAAGTGACATACCTTATGGTAAAGCTTCCACTTATGGTTGATCGACTCAAGAGCTTGCAAGTTCTGTGAAAATATTGAAAGGTCAGGCTGAGTGAGTGATTGTCCAAATGCTGTCAAGATGGCTGCAAGCTGGTCACCATGCTCTAAAACAGGTTGGCAATCCTGAACTGCTCCCTGGTAGAAGTACTGCCACTTGTGCATTACCAAGCTGTCAAAGATGTTTTGATTAATTTTTGAAGGAATATTTTCGAAGATAAACAATATTTTATGGTTGATTGAAAGGTAAAATATCTCCACATGGATATTGACATCAAAGACCTTGATTATTAAGATTACAGAAATAATTAGTACTTGCAGCTTCTGATATATTTAAGGATGTTTTTGTTTTCTATAAATCTTAATAGAAATTTTACTGTAATGAATTATCTAATTTCCTTACACTAAATATCTGAGAAAAATCAGAATACACTGGGGTAGATTACCAGCTATACACTGATTAATAAAAGGCTTATGAGTCTGGGAATTCAGAAGGAATTGGAGAGCTTGAAACCTGTTCTCAACATTTTTTTAAATATATATGTATAACCCCAATATTATGAAATACGTCTTTAATAACAGAGCTTAGTTAATTTTTTTTTTCAAAAAGACTAGAAAAGTTATCCCTTTACAAAAACAAAATTAAAATTAATAATACTTTGACTAGGCCATTGATTTACCTCGACAATAAATGGAAGAGAGGAGGCTTGATTGCTGCAGAGGTAGCTTCTGTCACCGACGGTAGGATATTTTCCAAGCAAAGTGCAATACAGCTCGGGACAAAGTGCTTGAATGAGGCAGCAGGTTGCTCGATCACCAGGGTAAGTAACTGCAGCAACTTGTCCACCCCACAGGATACCTCGGAGATTTCACATCTGTCAAGAAGAAACCATCTTAGAACATCACAGCAATTTATACTTATAAATTTTTATAATTTATTAGTTAGTTGTTTTAATTTTGAAGAGAAGAGATATGCCCCCGGCCGGGATTCAAACACGGGTCCTCTGTCTTACCATGACAGGACTCTACCAACTAACCTACCAGAGTTGATACCAGCCTTATTTGTTGATAATATACTTATTTTAGTTTATACAATAATAAATTATTTAACACCACAAAAATCTCATACTGAACAATTAATATATGGAGTGGTTTAGCTCAATGTGTAAAACTAGACCAACAGCAACAGATTATCAGCTTTGGATCATCCCAAAGTATCTAGGCACCCATCTAGGGCTCACCGAGCTTATATAAAGTGGGCATACTTAAATGGGGAATGCACTTAGAGGCTGAGATGATATCGACCATACTACTTGTAGCGATACTTTTTTTTTTTTAAATAACAATCAAAAAAGCACTAAATAAAAATGTTGACTGTAACATCATTATTAAAAAAACAAATACTGACTATTAACTAATAATCTAATACATATAAGGACTTACTGAGTAAAGCAGGATATAAAGGTGTGGACAGCCCTCTGGGTGAACTGGGCCCCCATCTGGTGCTGTAGGGCCCTGAAGGCTTCCAAGAAGAGGGTCAACATGGCGTCGCACTGCTCAGGCTTTGTTTTCAACACCCTCGGGAAGTCGTTCAGCACTTGCTGCAGTACTGGCTGTAGGGGTATTAAAGTAATTATTATCAATCCAATTTAAAACAAAATTAACACCAGGCTAGGAATTTAGGACAATTTCTTAATTTTAAGAGGTAACTCGATTTCTTTCCTCAAAATTTTGTTACAGCAGTTTCTGATAGATTTTTCGATGGTGAACATGATGATGTGGCCAAAACAGGAGAAAAACGAGTTCAAATGGCTAAAAAGGTATGTCCGTAAATGGGAAAAACTAGTTCATCCGGTGCCTGGAGGAAAAATGAGGTAAGATATTTAACGTCCTTCCAACATTCTCTTCATTGTCAACTTGACAGGACCAACAATGCACACGAAATTTAATAAAAATGACACTGACTCAGTCATTTAGCTCTCCATAACATTTAGGAAAAACTGAGTCACCTTGTTTTTCCCCTGTTGTCTTCATATCCTTTTACAAACCAACCCAATACTTAATTTCTTAAAATCGAAGACAATGATTCTTTTTGTTTTAAACTATCAATATTTTATAAGTTCTTAATGCTAAAAAAAAATAAAAATTACTGTCATCATTCTGATACACCATTTCTATTCTCCTGAGCCCTAAACCAGATGTATATTTGAATTACACATCTACTAGTTTCTGTGTCTTCAGTAACATTAGAATAAATGCATGCTCAAATGACAAACATTAACTTTTCCTCATTAAATAAATAAAATGACTTGCATTCCAAACTCTCCATCGGAGGAAATTTTAAGTTAAAGAACCACATGACAGCAAAATTTTAATTTTCTTTCTTGAAGAAATAAAATATTGTGTCTCATGATTCCTTTAATTAATAAATATAAGTTAAGTATATGCAATTATTTTTATATTTGTGGAGGTATAGAGATCAACTCTTTTGACTTTTAGGTTTAAGACTCAATAAGATATCTTTTAGGTTGTATGAGATGAAAATAGGTAGCTACCTGAACAGCAGTGAAGAGAAGCTTTTTGGCCGAAGAAGTGTCAGGCTTGGCATGAAGGAGGACAGCCGTAATATGAGTCAGGTCCTGTACTTGGCCGCCGGTGGGCGACATTGACTCCACCAAACCAGCCAACAGTTGGACCCTGGTCGAGTCTGATTCCCACTTCCAAGAGAGCAGGCACCGCACCAAGGCACAATAGACGATGCTAAGAGTCTAGAAAAGATTCAATTTAATTATTTTCAAATATCTTCAATGTCAAGACACTAAATGAATAAATTTGTTAAACATAATTTTAATAAGGAAGGAATATAACAAAACAATACTTCTACTCACATCCTTGGGCAGATGCGAGATATTGGTGGTGAAGAGACTATAAAGCTGGTCTAGAGACCGCTGGGGTGCACGCTGGAGGCAGACAGTATTGAGAACGTGAGCGGCTGAGTGCTGGAGTCTCGAAGCTGTCGGCTCTGTGAGTAGGGGCAAGATTGCAGTGAGGCTTGTCTCCACGACACTCTCACACATACAAGCTGACAGTCCTGCCACAATTTGACTGTGCCTGTCAAAAGAGGGAGTTTCTTAATTTAATATATAAGATTGACAAATATTAAATTGTAAATAAATCTGAAAAGAATTGTGTTACAAATAACAGCTTAAGTTCTATAGAACCTACCAGCTTTTTAAGTTAACTATTCCAAATTGTTAGTCTACCTCAGTTAACATATAATGAAAATTAATATAAATGCTTACAATTCGATGAGCTCAGTTCGCATGTTACCATACTGGGGACGATCATGAAGGCGAGATTGAGTAGCCTGAGCTGCCAAGTTGGCGAATAACGAGGCCAGATTGTGTGGCACGGCAGCAACCAACATCTGGGAGTAAAGACGAGCCACACATTGAGTCAGCGCAGCACAGTCTGCCACCCAGTCACCGTCAGGGTTCTCAGTCGCTCCAGAGCAGAGTAGAGTAGAATATTGGGACATGAGTGGCTGCCAGCACTCCAACTAAAGCGATTAAAATATTTTATATCAATATTCAGAGACTCTGATGATAAAATTCAGCTATCCTTCAACAATCTATGAAAAGCCAAAGGAATACATGTTTTTTTTTAAAACTAGGGAGCAGCAATATTTGGGTTAATAATATTTTAAATTTATAAGTAATAGTTACAACACCAGATAAATAAAACAAAATAAATCAATAAGTTGGACAAAGCAATATCTTTAAGAGAGAGTGTAGCTTTTAGAATAAATCAACAATTACTTTAATGTATAACAAAAAAGGCAAACATTTTTATTCTAGTTGTATCACAGAAATATAAAAAAACTATATATCCTGCTTCTCCACAATATACCCAAATTATAAGTGATATAAGAAAATATGATTCATAAAAACAATTTAATATAAAAAAACTTAATCAGCGCACATTTTAAGAAGCCAAAACGTTTGTAATGCTCATGTTGAAGAAATAATTTACTAAATAAAAAAGTTCAATTTATTAAAAGTAAAAAGAACAACTAAGGAAATAATACTTTTATAATTTTGAAATGTATAATCAGATAAGAAAGTATAATCAATGTTTTAAGGAATGTGCCATGAAACAGTTATTTGGAAATCTTGGTTTTCATAAATACATCCTAATAAAAGCTAACATACCACAAGTGTACAAGTTTGGGTTGGAGCTAGTTCTGCCACTTTTGCAATAACCTCAATGATTTGCCTTAAGAACTTCTGCCTTTCAGTTTCTTCCTGAAATAAGCAAACAAATATATATATTAATTTCTCTATTTCAACACAAATTACATTTAATATTATTCTATTCGAACACTTTAGTAGCCATAATATTTTTAGAACAGAGAAGAAATCAAATTAATTATAATCTATAGATTTGTTAAAAGGCTTTTTACGCACAAAGACTATTAACAAGATTTATATCAATGACTTTTTTTGTCTAAAAGATATAAACAGAAAGTAATAAGTATATATTTTGAAATGGAATATCAAGGATGAAACTAGTAAAACTATTTTTTACAATCATTAATAGAATAATGTGATATCAATAGAATATACATAAAAAATTAAAATTAAAAAATAATTCATCTTGATCTCTTTTTTTAAGTAGTATTTACAAGTCGAGATTTATAAACAAATAAAAAATATGTTACTTTGTGATGGTCCCTACACCAATGGCTCTTAGATATTAATAAAATACAGCTTTTAGATTAAGATATTGCCAATTATGAGATCCGATATTAATTAAGATACAAATGAATGGAATTTCAACTTTCATTATTTACACATTTTCTTTTGAACTATTAATATAAACTAAAGCAATATTTCATTCAATATAATTATTTACTCGTTACTTACGTCACTATCAAGAACTTCATTGTCCAAGTCACGATGGCCCTGAAGTTTCTTGAGGAGAGCATGGACTAAGGTAACTAACACCTCTTCGTATCTGCGCAAGAATAAATTAAAAATTAACAAAAAATATTTATATTTCTAAAATGCTTTCATCTTTAAAGGTGCATCAAGACAGTAAGAGTAATAATTAAAGTTAAAAAAAAAAACACCAATATCTTAATTAGTAATTATTTTCAAATGTCAAGCAGTGTTCTGACTTACTTAGCAATATGGGATGTATCCTTAAGTGCGAGGTATTCCAAGAGGGAGTTCCATATGTCTAGGGTAGTATAAAAACCATCAAGCGATGGCTGTTGGAATGTGAACTGGAAGAGTGAGGACAGGAACTCCAAAACAGGGAAGCCTGGGGAAGACTCCACACGATGCCAATGTACAGACACACACAATCGAGTCATTTCACTAAGTTTACTAATGTACCTGTAAGGAAACATGGTATTTGTCAATATATCATAGCTATAAATAAATGTTTCTGATAACATACACAAATATTTAATTGTTCCAACAATGTTTACAATGAATCAACATAAAAAATACCCAGCTAAAACTGGAGGAGAGGATTTAAGTATAACTGCATGATAGCTTTATAATATATGATTTCATTAACTGGAAGTGTGTCCAGGAATGTGCAACAACAAGTAATGCAATACAGTTTTTGTAAAAAAAATTTCAGAGAATCTAATTTAATTTGATTATAAAATAAAATTCAACACAATTGTGGTGTTTCTTAATATATTTTAATGAGATTTCAAATATGACGAAGGACATGGTGCAAAAGATTTAGGAAACATGTTAATGGATATTTAAACACAGTATTAGATGGTATGTGGTATTGCTGAATGATTATGAGGCCTCGACTATAAATCCTTAGCGTTATAATTATTATAAGATTATAACATTATTATTGAAAGATATTAATAGTCATACTGTGAAACATCAAATATCTGAAATAATAAGCTGATGTCTATCTTTATCAACAAAACATGGCCTAGAAATAATAGAAGTAAAGATGAAACGGACACAAAGCACAAAGCTATTAGTGAATATAATAAACAAAAAGCCTACATCAATCTTTCTAATTAAATGAGCAAATATAACATTACATTCCGTAAGAATTTGAGGTAGAGGAAAAAAAAATGTAATTATATATTAAAATTTTTTGAGGTAGTGCACTAATTTTTCTGGAGAACCTTTTAATCTTTTACCACTTTTCAATGAAAACTTTATATAAATACTATTTTATGTTAATAAAACTGTAAAATAAAAATTCCAAATTTGTAAATTGTAAATGCTCCTTTAGTTTTGAAACCAATATAATGTTTTATATTTAATTCAATATTAGTAGTTTAAAAAAAAATTATTTAAATTTACAATTACAAAGTTGACAACAATTTTTGTCAATTGGTGGAGTGAAAGAAAGTTTTCTCTACGAAGCTGAGCTGTACAAGATTTTTCCCCTACTCTATGATGGCCCCATTTGGTAACCAAGGAGTGACATATACTTCTGTGGCACTAGTTAAACATGTTATATTTATATGTTAAATATACAACTTATATTTTATTAGTTGTGTCATTATGTATAAAAAAAAACATTTTCAGTAGTTGCATCTAACAGAAATAGAGATAGAGACTTACTCTGGATCCAGCTCTGCCATATTGGTCGACAGCGTTGTCCTGAGCAGTGTGTTGTTATGGCTGCACAGGGAAAGAAGTGCGTTCTGGAATGTGGTAGGAACACAATTATTGTACAACAATTCGTTGAGCGCAGACAATCCATTGAGGCCACATGTGTCCTAAACAAGAAAGAAAACATGTAAAATTATTGAGATAAAAGCATTCGAGTATTATAACAAGCAATAACTTACTGGCTGTAATGCGAAGTGAGTGACCAGTGAAAGCAGTTGAAGGCAGTTGACATCTGCGAGAGGGATCCATGAGAAAAGGTGAGCTAAGGCTTGCAAGTTGGCTAATATCACTGTGCTGTCACCTCCACCTTTGTTCTTGGCCTCATCGAGCAGTCCTTCGAAATAATCATTGCAATATTTTTCAGAATAAGGTTATAAACATTGAAAGAGATTAAATAAATAATACCTGAAACAAGTAAAATTTTAAGAGCTTGAAAATAAAATTATTTTTAATATTCAATGACAAGAATATAAAATTAAAGCAAAATTTAAGATTGTAGTAATGTTTAAATCAAATCAATATTTTAATAATAACCACAATTGTGATGACAAGTACATAATTTTTCTAAAAATCAAGATTAACACAAACACAAGGAATTATTAAAGAGAAATAGATGGTTGCTTAGAGAAATAAAAATAACCAAGAAAGAAAATGAAGGATTCCTTAAGGGTCTGACAATTATTATTTTTTTATATAAAACCCAAAAGATACCTGTAATACTGTGGAATACTTGAGGAATGTGCGCTAAAAACAGTCTCTTAAGTTCCTCTCTCCTGGATACACTGAGATCTTCTCGTGGACAGATTAGCTCTTCAGAAGCTGTCTGTAGGAATGCCAGTCCAAGAACCCTTGTGTCACTGCCCTCCATTAGCTGAGAAGAAAAAATTTAAGAATTTATTTTTAAGCTAGTAATAAAAATTAAAAATTTGATGCTATATGAAAAATTAGTTACCATTCTATTTCAAATATACCAGAGGACAGATTATCATTCCATAGAGAAAGATAGGGACTTAAACTGCCATAGAGGGAAATTTAAATTTATTTTGTGGGTTTGTTAGCAAATACCGTTATGAAAGTAAACAGTCAATTACAATTTATTGTCCAAACCAAGCATAAATTTCCCTATAAAAACTACTCTACTTTATTTACCTTATGTTTGAAAAAAATCGAGTGGGTGGGTTTAAATCTCTAAAAAAAAGGAAACGCTAATGACTGCCAATATTTCCCCAATTCAGACATCAACAGGACAGAAAGAGAATAATAAAATAAATAAAGTACATCCCAAAAATACACCTTCCTGAGCTGAGAAAGCATTCCACCAATCATCAAATGTAGTTAACATATTTATTATTGTTACACCTCTTTGTTATTAATATATTTGTTTTATAAGCAGGTAAGGCTCAAACACATTTCTATTAACAAATAAACAAAGTTTCCAAAAAGGCCCTATCGGTTAAAAATATTGAATAATATCTTAACTGATAGCTTTAAACAGACAAAAACATTTTTATAACTATAGAAAGTTCATTGAATTAAAACAAATTAATACTTGGTTAAAAAAAAATTATATAATAAAATATATAGAAAGGAATGAAATATAAATATAAATGCCAGCCACCCTTGACCTCATTTTGTTTCCATCTCAAATCCATATAAAAATACAACAGATGAATCGAAATTTTGTTGAAATAATTATAAATATGATGTAAGAATTATTCTTTCAGACATAATTACAAAAATCAGAGAAAAAATTACCAATAGTAATAAAAAAAAAAAAAAAAATCAAATATTTTACATGAAATATTATTTATGAAATAAGTTATAGTGATTCATTTGAAATTCCATTCATCCCCAAAAAGTTTTTAAGATATGAGAATAAACAGAAAATTCCAAAACCTGGTAAAAACATAATATTTTTAAACTGATATTGCAGATATTTAAAGAAAATTTTTTTACTTCCAACCAGAAAAGAAACAAACAATATAAAACAAACTGTTTCAATATTATAATATAATCTAGAGTAACAATATTCAAGTATTTCCAAGATAAATATTGTACTTCTGAGAAAAGATAAAAATGATAATTTCCAATTTCAGTTTGAGTAAATTTCAAAATTAAGGATGATTAGAAAAGTTAATAAGTTTGTTATCCCCAATTGAAAGTACATAATATAAATGCTTACATTAAAATCTTTCCATAAGAAAATATTAGTATTTTCTAAAACAGTTCTCTTTTACAAAGATACTATTGCTATTTGCAGGGCTTGGATACAAATTAAATGTTTAAAACATCTATTTCATTATTTTTTTTAACTATAAATTAATTTCAAACCCAACGCTTTAAAAAACAAAAACATAATTTAACGAAAGTATATTGAATCAGCTATTACAATTAACTTCTTACAAATCTTTAATTAATTTATTGATTAAATCAGCAGAACTGTTAACTATTGATTAGTTGAATTGATATGGTTGATATAATTAATTATATTTAATGGAATAATGGAGACTTATTAACAAAAGAGACCGGCCAATAGGTTTTTCAAAACATAAACAAATTACTCCATTTATGGATACTTATGTGTACCAAAGTTTGTAGAAAAAAATATAACTCACTGTGAGGATATTAGAGAAGAAATCTGGATAAAAATGAGGCCAATCATATCTAGCAATATCTACAACTAGTTTCAGAAGTTTGTTTCTGATAAATACAGGAACAAGGGCATGTCTCTGAAGTGTGTATTGATAGAGAAGAGTTCGCAATTGAGATCTTTCTTCCCACATAAGCTGCATCCATTGTTTAGTGATAATTTTCTAAAAACAATTATTTAATTAATACAAGATGATAAAAAAAAGTAAATTTTTAAAAGCCTGATTTCTCATAGTAAACTTGTTACCTCTAATGTTGCAAGGCAAAACATGCATATGAAATTATTAGTAGTGTTGTTCAAGTAATATATGCAATGTTTCCAGGCATCTCTTTGGCTTCCAAACTCGCCAAGGACTGTTTCTATTTCTTGTTTTCTCTCATTTGAAGTCTTGTAATCAAAGAACTCTTTCAGTAAACTATCCAAAATGGTAAGAGATTCTGCTCCACTATCCTAAATGACAAAATCAGTTATTAGAACGATTATAGATAAAATAAATGTTTACAGGTAATATATGTATTAACAATTGGAAGAGGAGGATCGGAGGAACGCACCATTTCTCAAGATGCTACAGCGCGTACTAGTTAGAGGACGTCAATCATAGTACTAGAAGCGTTAGGAATCAATACAAACTAGACAGACTTTGAAAAAAAAACTACTCTACTGCTTAAGCTAACACACAGAAACTAGCCATTTCGTTATGTTTACACAGGCCAGCTGAAAAATCAAATTCTGAACGCAGCTGACTTTATATCCCAATATACCCAAAAAAACACTTTCATAAATTTTGGACAGATAATTTTTTAATTTTTTAAAAACATTTTTATTCATACAAAATGCTCCAAATAATTTTCTATTTACAACCTAATGGTTAAGAATTTTTAGTATTGAGTAATTTAGAGGATAGATAGTATTAAAATTAACCTCTTTTGTACATCATTTCCTTTACTCGCCCCTTGCCTTTGAAATTGGTCAAAATTGCACAATGAAAAATGATATAAAAAAAAATACAATTGTAATTATATGAAATTTGTCATCTTTCTAAAGTTTTTATTAAATGTATTTATATTTTATAGGGTTATCTCAAGAGAAGGTCCGGTGGTTATGTGTGTATGTTCAGTGTTTTATGTTAGTGATATTATTGATAATTCTCAATTGAAATTTTATGTGAATTAGTGCCTGAAAGAGAGAGTAGCAATGGATGATTTAGGTGAGTAGTAATTTTTTTAAGATGCAAGAAGTATGAGGACACTTTTATCTTCCTTGTAAACTGCTGTCATTAAACCATTTGATATTTTTTTTGTTTTATATTTAGTGAAAAGCCTATCATGGTAATTTCGCTGTTGTACATCAGCAATTCTTATTCTTTTGTTTGGAAAAATATATAATTATACACTTTATAAATATTTTGTTTGTAATTTACATGTCCTTCTGACAGTTCATTTTGAGTAGCTTGTTTTATTTTTTGCAATGAGAAATGATATTTGATTTTTATATCAATAGTACATTTGTTTTGTTATTATAATATATAGTTTCATTTTTTGGGACACACTTGTAAACTTGTCATAATGATAAACCTTATCTCATGTCAGTTTTGATTTTTAAATGTTGGTTGTAGTTAAATGCTAACTAATATTTTATAGTTAAAATATTATGAGTTTCTGACAATTTTTTAATTATTTTTCATTTCGATTGATATAATTTTAAAATTTGGTATGTAAATTGATTCTTTTTGTACATTTCTTATTCGTAAATATAATTTTTATTAAATTATTTGCGGTGACATAATATATCATTGCTATGAATTATTTGTTTTTGTGTTTTTAAACTACTGTATTCTATCTGCTGAATAAGTATATAACTTCTTCTTTATTACCAACAGAGCATTTATTAATTTTGCTGAAATCACTTACATATTTCTATGCGAGAAGGTTTTTAATATTATTTATGTATGTAAATCTTCATTTCAAGGTTTCCTCATATTTGTTTATGTTTTGTCAGCATCTGAACATTTTCTGATTAAAAATCAGTCTTACCTCAACTCATTTGGACTTCATTAGATTTAGATTTATTTATAGTTTATTGTTTTACTACAGTAAACAAGTCGAATATGTTTTGCTGATGGTAATTTTATTTTGAATCTAATGATTTAAATCCTGGTTCTGTTAGCAGTTTGAATATTATCGAAAACCTTAAAATCATTAAGACATGGTTTTTTTTTTTATGCAAGTTGATAAAGCCAATTCTTATTGAAACATAATAATCTTGACATTGTTAGAAATGAAGGAAAAAGTTGTATTCTAAAATATTATTTTTGAGCTGGAGCTAAGGAGTATGATTAAAATGATTTGATTCAACCTTGATCACTGATGTAATCTCATTATTGGCTCCAGTCATGAGGAAAGTTAGAGTAGTTTGGTTATCGTTATGATAACTATTGTTGAGAAAATATTATTTATTTAATAGAATTTTTGATTAATTCAGTAGTCATAAATTAAAGTGCCTGGGAAAATCGTTTTATTTTTAAGGGCGCACTAGATTCCTCCTTCCAATTAAACTTGTACTGATTATTTGAGTTATTTTTAGCCTTTGATAATACAATTTAGAAATGCCAGATTAAAAGGAAAGAATGTTTGGAGGGAATTATTTATCTCCTCCAATTATCACTTGTTTGCTTCACATTTTATTTTTGAAAGTTTTGTTAAGTATTTTTAACATCAGCGTTTATAATATAGTAAATAATATATAATTGGATATATACATATATATAGTGGATGTATATTACTGTTTTGGAAGTCTTCATTTCAGTTTCCGATTCTCTTGGTTTGAAGCAAATTTTTTCTTCTAACCACTTGATGTGCGGTAGAATATGATGATGATAAGTACTCTATTTTGTCCCTCCATCTTCTTCTCCAGAATTTATTTTATTTTACTATTATATTTGTTTATTGATAGTATACCTGCAAAACCTCAAAAGTTTGTATATATTTTCATCATTGTTTATGTTTTTCAGGTTTAGTGTCAATTTTATTTAATCAGGAAAGTGTTAGTCATGAAACTGGTAAACAGTATGTAACTATTTATTTAGTGTCTGAGTTTTTAATTCAATTATAAATTTTCATTAAGGCCCTTAAAATTGATCCAGACAGGAAAATGGTAAATCTGAAGTTAAATGTTTATACTTTTAATCATCTTTCTGAAAAAAACAAAAAAAACATTGAGGATTAAAAAATGAAAAACAAACCAATAAATTAATGTAAACCTCGTTTTAAATATTGCTAATCCTTCGTCAAATGAACCAATGGTTATAAAAAGTCAAGGCTTATTTAATTACAATAATTGTATTTTAAGTAATATAATAATGACTTTCACTTACAAAAACCATTGCTTTGTAAGGCCCACATATTTTCAGAAAAGTTCCTTATGTTAATTAAAAATATGTATAAATATTTCCTGTTTCCACATTATTAATTCTTGTTAGAATTCACAAATGTCAGACAAGAGCATTGCAATTGTCAGTTATATTATTTCTGCACATGAGCTCATGATTCATCTAGCTTTATAAAATTAAAATTAAATTCTCATCGAGTAAGGAAATGTACGGAAAATCTTTGTTAGAGGTTGGCTAAAATGTGAGAAAGAAAACACTTACATTTTAACCTAAGAACTTTGCACAGCTTCTATTCTTTTATTATGTATATAATAAATCCTGATTTATTTTACTGTCTTGGCCGGCTTTCCATTCCAGGTTATCATTCCTTTCTGCGCCCTGAAGGGACTATATATGGGGAGGCTAGGTTTTCCTGTTAGGTGTTATATTATGGGATTCCTAGCATCTATGGGAGCAAACGAATCATTAAATAGGAATTTTTGGACTAGGAAAATTCAGAAGTAACAAACTTCTATCGAGAGCCTCATAATATATGGTAAATATAAGAGAAATTATATTGGCATATACATATGGCTCCGAGTTGTGGATATCATCCGTAGGGGAACAAAATCTGCAAGCTTTTGAGAGGTGATGGTTCTCTCTCCTCGAGCCTTCTGTGCTTTGCAGAAGAATTGTACAGACATTACACAGAAAATTCAGCCAAGCAGTATATACCATTCTTGGTGAACCTAGCTACTAGCTATGGCTGGAAAGACTAAGGAGGCAGGGTGTATAACTCATAGGATATGATCACAATAAAAAGAAAGAAGGAAGAAGCAGATCACCAAATTAAGAGGATGATTAAACACCATCAGAGATAATATCTGGAATATCTTTGGGATTATGGACTAGAACAGTGTTATTAAGAGCCATGGACCAGCAGGTATCATTGGATTAGTCCAAGGACCAATAATTGTCTGCCTGCCCAATGTAAGAAGATGTGTAAATGAAACCCACCAATAAAAAATCGTGTTTATATAAGGTTTTCAGAGAATAGTACATTTTTAGAAGTATTTCCGATTGTTGTATTTATTCAGTATTAAAATTGTTTGGTTTTTTGAAGGAAGCTAAGAGCTGTCAATTAGTCACGTCAAACGTACATTAATCATTCATATCTGTCTCAGAGCAATTTTTCAATTGTAGGAATTTTTTTTCCACTTGTGGTTTGCTTTAAATGTTTAAGACTACACTGATATAATAAGCATTATTAAAACCAAATTTGTCCATTGTGCCTTAAAATGTACGGAGCGGAGTGGAGTGCTCAGTGGTATAGCATTGAGTTGTCATGCCAAATCTCCCTCCTGGGTTCAAATCCTGCTTTGCTGGCAGAATTTTATTTAGTCAGTTAGTGGCGGGAAATGGATCCTACGGGATCCCCCCCTCCCGTGGCTCACTCAGCATCTATATAGTGGTGGGAGAAATGTGGCGGTTGAGCATGATTTTGGAAAAATCACCTCAGTGCACAACTTTTGTCCAAATAAGAGCACAATCTCTACCATGTACTTAACCCCATAGTTAGGGTTCTACCGATATTACCGATACAGCACTGGAAATAAGTTTATGTAGTCGTTAAATGGAAGCGATACTTTAGTTGAAGCTGTAAACTGCTTTTTATCTCCAGATATACAATAATGGTGGTTTAAGGAATTGCGCAAACAATCACGTTTAGTATTTGCACTTTTTATTGTTATTTGGATGTATTCAGTAATGATTAGGTTTAATTATATTCACGTGAGGTCATAATTTATTTTGGAGTAAATAAAAGCTGTCTAAAGGTATTATCATCCAACCTGGTTATTGAGCCTTGAAGCAGTATTTTCGATCATTTATTTTACATCGAAGTACAGGTTTATAAAATTAAAATATTACTCTAACGAGGGGTGGAAGAAAAAATACGGAATATAAGCTTCTGTAACTCATACTCAATTCACACAGTAATGTTGAATATTATAACTCTATATGGAGTAGCTATATATTTATGTTTGCTACGATGCGCTCAATCTTAGACTGATTGATGAAATTTATCCCACGTTGTTATGGTATTGTTTTGCGTAGAAAATAACCATACATGCTGATTAAGCTTATGCAGGATGTTTTTGGTTTTATGGAATAGGACTGGTGGTAGTGTTGATGAAATAGTTGGCGGGTGAGATAACTGGCGACCCCCTGGTGATGTCACCACACTCTGCATGCTAGCGAAGGAAACGCATTATAGGTCGCATATCAACCTTTTAACATCGAACAAAGAGCCATGATATTCAGCGAACAATACTTTTTTCTATTCTTTTTTTTTGTTATATTAAGATATTAGTTCTAGGGACATGAACCAAGTAATCATCAACATTTTCTTCTGTATGTAGTTAACTAAATTTCATTTTTCTAATATGTATATTATCAATATTATTTTCTTCTCAACTCGCTTTGAAAACGAGGCTCAATCTCTATCTAACTACGTGAGTTGTTTTGAAAACATAACTTTTTGGATTGTCATCTCTTTAAGTCGTTGAATCAGTTTCAATTTAAGCCAATCAAGCATTTGTGCTTCGAAATGTTTTTTTTGTGTCTCTGCAACGAGTTTATTGCCCTCATGTCATCCATGATATATAAAAGCAGCTGTCAGGTTCAATTGCCTTGCGTTTCGTCCACGTCTTTTTACTGTTTGGTTTGAAGAATGTATAGGTTTCAAGAAAGCAATAAGTATATGTGTGTGCGTTAGTCCAATGTCTAACATTGATCCACTTCTAACTTTACTTATTTAAATATCGTTTGTCAATAATTTTTCCATTTAAGCATCGATGAGACTTCAATATAGTCAAGGATATAGGCACTGTTGTTTCATATGAACTTTGTTCATTTCAATTAGTTCAAGGGTTCATTTTTTTTTCTCGCTTTTTCCTTACCTGCGGTTTGTGCTCTCTATGGGAATATTCTATACAAAATTAAATGTGCATCAATTCGACAAAACTCTTCACTCGTTTGTTGTTTATTCATTGAACATCACTTTATGCTGCTATGACTTACAGGACGATACTACATTGGGAGCCCTCAATTTTGCTTATCCAGGTATAATTAGGACAGGGATCTTTAACGAGTACTTGATACCACACAGGTTTGGGATTCCCATTTTACGTCACTTCCGAAAGATTTTTACTCCATTAAAAAAAATTCTTGGTCTAGTAGGTACTCTATACTCGTAATTCACCAATTTAGAAAAAATAATGGCATTGAGTCACCTAATAAAGTTATATGAATCCTCCATGACATATTTCCGGCCACGAAAACCAAAATTCGTCAATAACAAAAAATGAAAAACCTATTTCTAGTATCGTGCGTAAAATATTATTGGGGAGGCTTGGGGATTTGATTCCAGTAAGGGATTTTTCAGGTTATTTCGATTCATTTGAATTGTCTGTCTTAGGAATACATTCAAACCGTCTTTTTCTATATGGCAGCGCAACTGTTTGTGATGCAAAGCGTGGTGCAGTTTATTTGATAGCTTCTAATGAGCTGTAAATGGAATGATAGCACTCGGAGTTATATGCTAATTGGTAATATGATCCATTATAATATTCTTCATGGGACTCAGTTCTTTATCCCTGCGATTGAGCTGTGTCTCCACGACAAGATCAAGTTCACTGCCTCCTATATGTTAGGGTGTAAAGGTATAGTTCCAGCCGCTTGAACAATTCAAAGTTGACTAAAATAATGTAATTTGTTGGCCGTTGTGTTATAAAAATTATGTTTATCTGTAAGAAGACATAATTTGAGTGATCTTTGTAAAGTTGCACATATCGCACTAGTATTTCTAATGTGACACAATTAAAAAATTGGTGTTTTTGAAATATGACCATGAAATAAATGGGTATGACTCGTATAAATGGGTACTTATGTTACTCTTAATGTCTTACTCTAAATGTGTAATTCTATTCCAACTCCTTATACAAGAGTGACACATTGTCAGTTATGTCTTGTGGGGATTTCGAGTTTTGACATTGTTACTGTTCGAGAAGACGTTCTACAACCTATAGTTTTTCTCTTGTGCGATATACTCTATCGTTCAACAGAATCCGTCCCTGTTCACGTAGACTTAGTATGCCATAATATATCTGTATACTCGTTTTCTGTTGTGTAGTTTGAGAAGGTTGTTTTTTCGAAGCTACTTACATTATTATTTAGTTTTATTCAAAATAGTTTTTCCGATCTGAAGTATTGAAATTCAGCAGCTGATTTCGCTCCTCTGTTTCGATTACGACACACGACCTCGTTCAACATGTTCGCTTCTTCCTTGCCCCGAGTCCTCCAGGAGAGCTATCCAAACCCTTGACCCCGGTCCAGGCTACGTACCCCTCCTCCAGACCTTCCTGGAAGCCGCCAGGATCTTGAGGATATCCCCGCCGCTCCCTCCCCCGCTCGGCGAGGAGTGGGACGCTTGTCGCGGCAGTGATGGACCGGACCGTCTACGGCACCTACCAGCATGGCAACTACCAGCCGTTCAGGTGTGCTCTCAAGGGTGGAAGCTCTCCCGCCTGTGAGTCTAGCCTGTATTTCTTTATAAATAAGTAAAAAGCTATAAAGATTCACTTAGATCCGGGGGGAGGATTACTTATTCAGAGCTTAAAGGTGTCGCGAAGTATTAACTGATATCGGTTTAGGAGTATGCAATGATACACATATTGCTATCGAAGCTACAAACCTAACGTACATATAATGTCCTGATGCTTAATTAGGTTCCAGTTCCACAGGTTGTCAGTTCGAGTTATGACATGACAACCCTTAACTTATCATTCTTTTACTTTTTAATATTCTCAAAAATAAAATTAATCGTGAGTATAGTATGGAAAAAGAGAGTAATTATGGGATGTGTGTATACTTGAGAAATGAGCGTTTTAACAAACATGTATCATCTATACTTCGAAATGCTAGTTGAAACTTTCATTTCTTGATGAAATGATTTCTGTAAAGTATCACATTTCCCATAATTACATTCTCTTTGTCATACTAAATCTCGTGATAGATAGCTTGTGTTTTTGGAAAGTATTAAAAGGGAAATGGAACAGTTACAATTTTTTTGTAACTCAATTCGAAGTGACAAGCTACGGAACGGATATCCTTAAATTTAATTTAGATTAATATATATATATATATATATATATATATTATTTATAATATTTTTTTAGTAATAATTTTTATAATGTGAAGTAGAATCTTACTGTATTAGATATTTTTAATTATTCCTTTTTTTGATATAAAAGCGATGACTTTATTAACATATTTTTCAAAACCATGAATACATTGGCAGGTAGTCCTATTTTATATATCGCTCTAGTGTAAAAGGCATAACCTTCGAAGATATGGACTATTGTTAAGCTCTCGTATTTCTCAGTTGTTGGAATATTCTCTGTATTTGACGCCTCAATGTTGAAATACCATATCGACTAGTGGCACTATAAATAGTCGAGCCTTAATACTTATATAAGTAACACATTTTTTTTTCTTAAGTGATTTAAAATCTTTTTTTTTGTGTACAAACATAGTTGAATTTGAAATTGAAACTGAATTTTTATATCAACAGTATTAAACTTATTTAACAATACAGATGCTTAAGAACGACTCCGTGCGAACTTTGCACCATGCTCTTCTCAGCGTAGTTCAAGAACTTCATTGCAACGACTAGTTGAGGAAACCGACGATTCGAAACAGTGACTGAAAGAATATAAAAATAGAAAATATTGTGGATAGTAAAAATATTATAGAATACTAGAAGCGATAAAGTGATAATGACAAACACGACATGACTGTGGCAATAATATAGATTTATTTGATCTGTTATTGAGTCATGACGTTATATTTCTCGTATCCTGTTATCTTTTTTTTATCAGTATTATATCAGTACACTCCTGTAAGCATTTATTTTTTGTTGTGTTTTGTTCTTTTTCTTTTTCTTCTCTGTGCCAAATCATGTTTCGAAATCCTTCGAATATTCTTGAAACAGATAGCAGCTGATTTAATTTATTTCATAAACGGAAGAAGATTATATTTTTAGTGAATTGTATGTTCTTTGTAAGCCAGGGTCCCTGATTTTTTCTTTAATATTCAAAATTATTTACTTGTGCCCGCTATTGCTTTATAAATATTTAGTTTATAACTTTCTTTTTTTTTTTACCCATTTTTGAGCTATCACTTCGATATCGTCCCAATTGTTTAGGCGAAGCTCGAAAGCGCTCTTAAGTAGTCATACTTTCGAGGTTTGAGTTAAGCACTTCTTCGTGTTGGAACTGATCTTATATTATTTATATTGCTTAATTTATTTTCAACATAGTACAACACTTCTTATGATTATCTTAATTATCTAATGGTTTCGTAGCATATATTTACCGGATCAAAAATATTTTATTATTATTTTGTACTCATCGTCAACACCAAAATATTAATCCTCTACAAAGTAATCAACGTTATCAATATTGGAGAAAAACCTGGACGTTGTGCGTGATCTCGGACAAGTAACCTCCCAGCACAACCGTTGTCTTAGAAACAATACAGTCTCTCCCATGTAATGAACCCAAGATCCTGGATGGTTTGTAGTGCTACTGTTGTTTTATTCGCATTTGTATAGTATTTCTCAAATAAATATAGATTATCTATACATATAACATTTGTCCTGAATGACTGACTGAGGTATCAACGCACAGCCTAAACCGCTAATCGTAGAGACCTGAAACTTTGAGGGTGTGTTCTTTGTATGACGTAGGCATCCGATAAGAAAGGATTTTCCGAAATTCTACCTCTAATGGGAAAAAAGGGGGCAAAGTTTGTATGCTTGCTCACGTGTTTCTTACTCACAAAATCTACATGTTTTCGCTGAACAAAACAAATCAAGTATCATTGTTCACTTCTCGCTGCTGCCGTACGACAAGTGAAACCTTTGCACTAAATAATGCTTTTCAATAAAATTCATACTAATCGTTTACCAACACGAACAAAAGAAAACTTCTGTCCGTCCCGTTTGTTAATTAGTGTCAATGTATGTTTCACGGTTGTCTGATCCATCTGTGCTGAAATTTGGTATGGATAATCTCAAGCCTGGGGAAGGACATTGGCTACTTTTTATCAACACACCATACAGGGGAAGTTTATATAAAACTGTAACTGATTGACTAACACACACAGCAGCCGACGCACCACTGAACTTAGCATCTTGAAATTCGCAGAAAGGTTCTTTGGATAGCTTAAAGAGCACTAAGAAAGGAATTTAGACAATTCCATCCCCAATGGTTTCCCCCTTAATAAAATAGGGGTTCGAAGACTGTATGGAATCCGTCAGTTTTTAAGTTAGACATCTGAAATTTCGGTTATACGAGTAACTTCTTTAAAAAAAAATTAAATTATTTATTTAAAATGATCTGTCACGAAACTTTATGTGGCAGACCAAATTCCACTCGAGCGAACCCGTGGGCAAAAGCTAGTTATTAAAATAAAATTGTCAACGTACACTCATTGAAATCGGCCATAATTATTAATCTGATGTCTTATTGCCTAATATCGTATTGCAGCTTTCTACTGCATTATGAACCCATAGCATACATAGTACGACGGTTTTGAATGCGGATAAGGAAAAGAAATACCGGATTTTAAGTAAGAGGGAATTCCATAAATTTGCGTAGCGGACAGGACAATAAAGGAGTGTTGGAATGAGATAGATCTGTGGAAAGAGTACTCAAATTAAGGATTTGGAAAAGGAATGTGAAAAGCTGATCCAACTACCCTCTTAATATTATCGACCATATAAAATATTCAGTGAAAGAAGATCCACGGTATTATTTGTCCTGGCTCTGGCAAATTTAGTGATGGGCCTACCTGGCACAGAAACTGTTGTATAAAGTTGTGATGTATTCCTGAAATGTTGCCAAAATTAAGAAATTAAAATATATATAAAAATATTGATGATATAATGTGATGAAAACAAAATAATCTTATCTGATGTCTTTGTAATATAAATACTCAAATAAATCTGTCGCTTTAACATGCCATTGTAAAATTGGGAACAGATATTAATTTATGATATCCGGTATTTTGGATCAAATTTTTTGGATAGATGCCAAGAGACACGATTCAGGTAACAGAAATATTCTCGAATCAATAAAAATCGGTCGTCTATCATCATTTGGTTAAAGATGTTGATATTTTATGTAACGATTGATGGATGAAATTAGTCTGCGGATCTGTTTTGCTTTGGAGACTTTAATGCAGGAGGACTTTTTTATTTGTATTTAATTCATTTTAATAAATTGTAGGGGGAGTGGCTCAGTTGTAGAGCACTGACTTGCCATGTCGGAAATCCTTGTTCAAATCCCGCTGTGGGCAAGACTTTTATTTAGACTCTTTACAGCCGGAGATGGATCATGTAGGATCTAGAACCCTCTTGGGGCTCACCCAGCCTCTACAACATATTGTAAAAATAAGGTGTAAAAATCTGGCGGTTGAGCTTGACCTACGATAAGCCACTTCCTTGCAGAACCGTTGTCCATGAAACAGTACTGTCTCTACTATGTACTGAACCCCAGACCCATTCACGGGTTGTAGTGGTACAGTTAAAAAAAAAAAAATTGTAACTGAAGTATAGAACAGTATTATATATATTTAGAAAATTCAGTAAACAGAAAACAATTGTATGAGGAACTACTTTCTTCAGGCGCTCTATTCTTTCTGAACTTCCGTTCAGGTTTACGGATAGTGTTTTAAATGAGAATATTGGGATATTTTGCATATCTATTTCTTGCCAAACTATCTAGCTATGCCAAAATAGAATTATTATTTTTTTTAATTTTATAATGCACCAATTTTTTTTTCTTCTTCTATCATTATTTTTTATTATTTTAATTTATTTTTTCACGTCACAGTAGTTCAAAACAGCTGTTTCGAATATTACTGACACTGATTAGTATTATTTTTCGGGGTGACCTGTGTTGTAGTGGTTCGGATATCAATTTACTATGCCCGAAGTTCGCTGCCAGGAAGGTGCTTTTAAAAGGTAGTAAAAAATCCTTGGTTATGCCGTCCTTTGGAAGGAACGTAAAATTGGGATCCCGAGACTTTGCGGTGTTGGAATTCGTTACAGATCCCTATCCTAATTATACCTGGATAGCCAAAATTTAGGACTCCCACTGTAGCATCGTCCAATTAGCCATAGTAGCATAAAGTAATGTTGTAAGAAACATAGACCAGGGTCGATAATTTTTGAAACCAAAAAAAAATAATAGTAGGATGAAACCCATTGGCGATCTGAGGTCCGGAACTGGAAGGGGGGGGGGAGGTTTTAAGGTTAAAAACGGTTTATCTCGATTTCCGACAAAACTACAAGTCCAATGGAAAAAAGTTAAATAAAAAGATCTACAAATTTTGTTTTTATACTTTTTACACATAACATCAAAATTTTTGTGAAACATTCAAATAATCATGTTTTGGATTTTTTATTTTTATCTTTTACAAAAAAAAAAAAAATTCACGACATTTGGTGAAAACTTACCTTTTATGTCCCAATTCGCTTCTTTTTTTTTTGGGAGGGGTTTTCATTAGATTTTGTTACATGATAGGATTTTAAAAACTGCACCTGTAGTACTTATTGCATATTTACTATGTTTATCGTAGCGTTGAAGTAGTGACTTTAAAGAAACAGACTGTATACGGACATTATGGTTTATTACATAAAGTTTTAATACGATAAATTATTGTTAATAAGATTTACGAAACTATTTTTTTTTAATTTAATTTATTGATATTTACAACTATAATATGATTATAACAAGTAAATCTGCTGATATGTACATTATGTCATGAAAAACACTTGTGGAGAAACTACCCATCGGCAGCACCCCAATAAAGTTCTATAGTAGATGGTCCCGAGGCCTAGGAGGGCGAAACTATTTAAACCGATATATCTTAGCTTCCCAGATAACACTGAGGCGGGGCAGCTCAGTGGTATAGTTGATCCCGGGTTCAAATCCGGCTGTGGTAGATAATTTATTTAATCTGTTAACAGCCGGGGGTGGACCCTGTGGGATCTGGGGTCTCTTCTGAGGCTCATAAATAACCTATAATTGGAATTGAACGCGGTTGTATGTGATCTGGGACAAATTACCTCCCTGCACAATCCTTGTCTGAGTAACTGTACCGTCCTTACCATGTACTGAACCGTAGACCCTTCAAGGGTTGTAGTGGTACGCACTAGGTTCCCAGAAAACACAGGACTGTTAATATTGCAATACAGCTTAGATGTTCGGATTCCGGTATACAAGTGATATGGGAGATGAGATCAAATGAAGAAATAATTTTTGATAAGATCGACTGCCGTGATTGTATGACCTCGAAATGCACGTAGTGTAGAAATTCAATAATAAGGGACTTTCTTGGGACTGTAATTACTGCTTGCAACAACATAATATCCCGTTTTACCTGTATACGATCACTTCAACGTTTCTTTTTCTCTGATATTAACATGGCAAACATTTTTCCTGTTTTTTAATATCTATAGATTATTTCATTGGAAAAATAGTATCTGTTCCGCAGGTTGTCACTTCGAGTTGATTTAGAACAAGTTTTTACTGTTTATTCGTTTCATTTTTAATATTTTCCCAGAATACAAGTTATCTTGAGCTTTAGTATGGAAAAGAGAATGTAATAATGGGCAATGAATAGATTTCGGTAGTCATTTCATCAAGAAATAAAAGTTTCAACTAACATTTCAAAGTATAGATGATATATTCATTTGAAAAGAAAAGATATGTCCAGGACCGGGACTCGAACCCGGGTCTTCCAGATCACTAGTCTGGGACTCTACCCTAGATGATATATGTTTGTTGAAACGTTCATTTTTAGATGAAATGATTACCGAAGTAGTCATTTCCCATAATATTATAATTCAGTAATTTCCCGTAATAATATCCCATAACAAGTATTATTTCCCATAATTACATTACATACATTTTTTCCTTACTTAAGCTCATGATAACTTGTATTTTTGGAAATATTAAATTAACGTTTTCGGAATAATTGCCGAAAACTGAGTAAGATTTGTTCTGTTATTAATTAAATTAGTTGATATTTACAGAAAGTTATGATCATAGTTTAAAAAAAGTAATATAGTATTAATTTCTGTGATAGTTTTGTATTCACTGATTAATGGAGTAGCACTAGATATACATTTTCAACTAACATTTCGGAGTATAGATGATATATCTTTGTTGAAACGTTCATTTTTAGATGAAATGATTACCGAAGGTTACACATTCCTATAATTACATTCTCTGTTTCATGCTAAAGCTCATGATAATTTGTATTTTTGGAAAATATTAAAAAATAAATAAATGAAAAGTTAAAACTTGTGACTCAACTCAAAGGGGCAAAATTTAGAGCTCCCACTGTAGCATCGTCCGATTAGCCATAGCAGCATAAAGTGACGTTAAATGAAAAAACAAACAACTCAACTCAAAGGGACAACCTGCGGAATAATTGCCGGAAAAATTGCATAAGAGTTTCGTATATTTGTTCATTTTTTTTTTTAAATTTATTTATTGATATTTACAACTGTATTAAAAAAAAATACATCCAGTATATAGGCTATGTGATACAAAATGACACGAGTAATGGCAAGTTGAGAAACTACCCACTGGTAGTACTCAAATCACTAGTTCAACTAAGAAGGTCACGTGGCCATCTTCTTTTCAGACGCCTCGGAGGATTATCGGGAATCGAAGAGGAAGCTAGGTTTGAAACTAGAGGGTTTGAGTGGGAATGAAGTTTGTTATGAAAGGAAAGATACCGGGTACGGGCAAAATCAGCAACAAATGGGACATTAAGGTCGTTATGGATCACGGTATTTTTAATAAATAAGGAGCGTTGAGGATTTTACGAAGGATTTTGGATTGTAGGGATTGGATACGAGAGGAATTCGATGGCTTAGTGGAGCCCCATAGCTCTACTCTGTAAGTCCAAATAGGTCGTATGATGGTCATGTAGATGAGTCTTTTGTAGTTAATTGGGAGGTTAGAGCGTTTGTCTAGTAAGTGTTGAAGTAGCCTGAAACGTCGAGCGGTTTCTTGTCTTTTCAGTCTAGTATGAGGATTCCAGGTTAATCGTTTGTCGAGGTGCAACCCTAAGTATCGGATCTGTCCTACAGGCACCAGTGGGATATTATTAAAGGATACTGAAGGGCAGGAAGTCATTGGTTTACGACGTAAGGTTAAAGTGTTTTGATGGGATTTTTGAGAATTTATTTTAATTATCCAGTTTTGACACCATTCTTCAAGATCAGTGATATGGGATTGATTGGAGGCTTTGGGATGCAATAACTGGATTGGTGTTGACTGATAATACACATGTGTCATCAGCATACGTGGTAAGGATAGTGCTAGGATGAGTTGGGATGTCAGCTGTATAAACTGTATAAAGGATTGGGCCATGGATACTACCTTGAGGATATTTATTCATTAAAATTAGATTACTTCGTTTCGGTTTTTGTTAATGTCATCCCAAAAATCTTTCGGTTATGTTAGCTAAATATATTCATAACTTTCCTTATTCATTCTGTTCATGTTTGGGTTAAAACTGGCATACTTTAAGTTTCGCCATTAGCATTTAAAAAATGAACCGTTAGAAGGAAAAACAGTTTTTACATCTAAAATCACGTTTACAGTTCACATATTTTCCGTTAGTTATCCCAGAGTATTCTTTGCTAACGCACATACAATTTAATAACATGTCGTAGTTATTAATTATGTAGCAGTTATTAAAATGATACGTGTATTAATTCGTTTTGCCTTTAAATAAATTAAAATAATAGCTTGTTGAAACAGAAAAACTATCTATAATGTCTATTGAAAACTGTAAGATAATTTATCAACTGTAGTTTTATTTCCTTGTATGCTCTATAGGAGGATCTATTTCTTGTGATCAAGAAAAGTTTTTATCTTCAGACAGCATTGGATATCCATTTGGAATAGTTTCTCTCGAAAGAAGAAAGGCTCTTGGAAGACGACCTAATGTAGAAGGCTCAGAATAAACTAAGAAAAGGCCAACAGAAGATTAAAAACAATACTATAATGACGCAACTTGTATATTTAATATTGTCAAAACCCGTGTTGCCGTTTCGCTGGGAATAAATAGACAAACAAAATTGTGAATATGTTCATTTTCCGGGATGGACCGTGTGTGGTGTTGGTATTGTTTGACAAGCTTTCGCTCATCGTGTTGTGACCTTGGCAAACAATACCAACACCTCACGATCCATCCCGGAAAATGAACATATTCACAATACCAAAGACCGTGGAAGCCTACGTGAACAACATACAAAAAAAAATACTTTCGAAGTGATGTATTTAGTTCGGTCATTCGTGTGCCTGATAATTCAAAATATTAGACGCAGAAATTTGAAATTTCGTATTAGTAGTAATTAACATCGCAATCATTTTGTCGTCACACAATTTATTCTATATTAACAACTGAACTTTTTTGATAGTAGATTGTTGGGCAAATGAAGAGTTTTTGCAAAGTATTATAGAGTTTTATTATAGTTTCATTTGTTTATTTTTAGTTTTTGCTTATTATAAGTTATTTTTATTATGATAACAGAGAATTGTCTTGTAGTAATGAGGTGCGTTTGATTGATTTTTTTTTCTTTCCCACTCTCCCAATCATATCTAACATATTCAAATTATCCGAACGAATAAAGAGAAACTGGTTTAAGTCCTCTAGCACTGCTAATTAAGTACCATTAAGACTTCATGTAAACCTGCCTTTAAAGCCTGTATCACTGCAAACCACGCAGGGTCCAGTACTTTGTAGGGACAGCATGGTTTCTTAGCTACGAGAGAAATTTTTCCGATTTTCTCTACCGCCAAGCCCCCCCCCCCCTCCCCAATCAAGCAAATCCATTCTATAAAAGCTGGATGGGCCCACTTTATCGGTTGCTAATAAAATAAATAATCTGCCACCTCATCAGTTCTCGAACCTGAGACCTGGAGATTCGTAGCACGGCATCCTACACACTATCCCACTCCGTAAATCAGGCTTTAGCAATTTTAATTTTAAAACTGACAATGGCACTATGTCAGTCGTGTATCAATGCCAACCCCCTAACCCATCTCTATGGAATTCTATTCTTTAGGTATGTTTCCTGAAATAGCTTCAGGCGATGTTTATTGTTTTGTTGGATCCTATACTTCACGGCTTGTCATCTAAATACTCCAGTGTCAGGGCTACCATATTGACGTATATTTTTGTCTATAATAGCATGTACTATTTTTGTGAAGAATAACGATGTCCGGATATTGGTATATTCTTATTTCGGATTTTATATCCGTTTATCTATATATAAAAAAGCCTGTACCACTACAACCCATGAAGTTCTTGGATTCGGTATATGTCAGAGACTGTTCTGTTTCTAGAACAACTGTTGTGCAAAGAGGTTGTTTGTCCGAGATCACGCCCAACCTCCTGTTTTTTTCTCGTAAAGGGTACCCACTTTGGAGGGGCTGTGTGAGCCTTAGGAAGGGCTGTCGGTGCCGCAGGAACCATCAGTGGTTGTTTATAGATTAAATAAACAACCACTGATCCCCCATCGCTGGATTCAAACCTGGGGCCTTTAGCACATCAACTCAGCGCTCAACAAACTGTATTACGCCCCTTCCAATTCAATATTTATACAATATTACACTATTTAGTATATAAATATCATTGCCAATGCCCTCGTATTATAATTCCTTCCTAGATGATTAATTAGTCATCTAACTTTATCTAATTGTCACAAAAGGATAAATAATAAAACAAAATGACGAACGATAGTACAATTATTTTTTAAGAAAATACAATAAAATTAATCAATAAATACCAACACATCATTTAAGGAAGAATCTAGAAGTTAGAATTGGTAAGTTAACGACGAATTTCGCACATATTTTTACTAAATAACCCATTTGACGGGTATATTTCTGAGACATTGTCATCCCTGTGCTGCAAACGCCTGATTCAACACCAAAATATCGTACCTTAATGAAAATATGTTGTAAATTACATTTTCTGAGGGTGCTGTCGAAGGTTGAGGATCATCATGATCGTTGGAACCTTGTTGACAGATGCTCTGATGTGATGGTTTGATGATCATTTACACCATTCTCCCAGATTGCGGAGCCACGTAGTTTATCTTCCTACTCTATGCTTTCCTATGAATTTTCCTTTCATGAATATCTTCAGCATTTGAGATCTCCTGCCTCTCACAAGGTGGTCCAAGTATTTTAGCTTACTCATTTTCTAATTCAGTTTTTAATTCTTATTCTTTTTCAAGTCTTCAGAAAACTTCCTTGTTCGTAACTCAACGTAAAATATTCTCAACATCCTTCTATGTGGTCACATCTCGAAGGCTTCTATCTTTCTAATCCTTCGTAAGGGTGACAGTCTCCACACTGTATAACCAAATTGAGTATATTTAACATCTTAGTACAAACATTTTCAGATCTTTGTTTATAGCTCTGTTACAGAAGAACTTTAATAGCTCTGTTACAGTAGTTTTGTTGTATAATAAATTTAATTTAATTGTTATATCTTGATAGTCTAATTGTTTTCCTCTTATGATTTCTATGAGTTAATCATGTCGGATTCTATCAAATGCTTTTTTTAGCCCACTAAGCAGGCGTCTACTTTAAGGTCGATGCCCAGACATTGCTGGGTCTTTACTTTTATCCGTTCTTCTGCTACCTTCTGTAAAATATAAAGCATATAATTTTCTTTTTTTTTACTGAAAATTCCTGTTATGTTGACCATAATATTATATCATAGATTATTTGCCTTTTGTATAGAGGCAAATCATTTTTTAAAAGTAAAAAACAAGGTTTAGATCTATATACAGAAACGTCTGAGACCCAAAGGGGTAGCGAGGTAGCTGCGGTAGGACACTAACCAGTGACATACACAGGATCTGATCAATAACATCTGCCTCTCCTCATCCGATCTAGTAGGCGCCCTCAAGCCTTGATATATTATAGCTGTGTATTATACCATTCTGAATAATATTGCGTCACTTGTAAAGCAAAAACATAGATTCCATCTTTATTTATGTTATTTCACATTTATTTATGTTCGTTTCAAAGGCAATGTGGTGCAGCGAAAAATTTGTGGAACTGAGAAAGTTGTCTTTTATTAAAAATAATTGATGGTAACATGTTTCTTCATTACGTTGTGAGTATTTTGGATACTGACTTAGTTACTTTTTTGTAGGCTTTCTTAATGGAATAAAAAACTACTTTTTAAAATAAACAGGACTGTAAAACAGCAAATTTTGACAGATAGTCATTTTGTAAGAACAAGTAAAAAGCCAATTAAAGGATTTGATTTTCTTTGTCCCTTTTATAATGTTTTATCAAACGATTTATGATGAATTGAAGATACTGAAGCAGGGCCTAATCTTCATTTATTCTTCGTAAAAGTCCTAAATAAAAGCGGTACTTGCTCATTACTTTTTCAGAGCATATCCTCTCAGAACAATAATTAGACGTGTCATTTAAGATACCGTGTGTACGTTGTGCCGAGAGGAATTTATTAATTATTCCATTTTTTATATCATGCTAAGGCGATTTGATATTATAACACAGTAACAAACTAGAAAATCGCTAAAATTTTGGAAACTGGATCTCCTTTCTCAAAAATAAGTCCTAACTGAATAACTTCTCGATATTCTTTTATCTTTGCCTATGACACTATATCATTCACGTTCCTTGTTTTTTTCTCACCCTAAATTACATTTTTAGAGTTAAAGGTCTGATTAAAACCTCTTAGCGCTATATGACTATCTCACAATCCACAAATGTGTCGTAATCGCGTTATTTATTAGTTGTGCTTATATTTATTACTGTACTGTTTATTCTTCTCCAGTATATACTTATTTGTTATATATATTTCTGGTCCCTTCTCTACATCCTCTTGTTCTATAACTATGCATCTGTAGGATTAAAAAGGGATCCCAGTTGATTAAATGAAATACTTTGGTTTAAGATCGCATTAGATAACAAATCGTAATCTGATGTAAGCAATAATATAACAGTCGTTAAATTATATTATAAATATCAGTAATTCTTAGTTTCAACAGTTGCTGAACGGTTGTGAGCGGCGTACTAACGATTAATTGTTAAATAAGTGGATCATTTTAGATGAAACTCAAACATTGATTAGTCATTGGGTCAGGGTCACGGGAACAGCCAAGAGTTTCTAAGAGCTCTTTGGCACTATTTCCTTCAAATTTTTTTATAAGAAGCTTTCGTTATATATGATCATTTTAACAGTTACTATTAGATTCGAAATTATTAAAATAATATGGAATTATAAGCGGTATATTATCTTCTTGCTTTTTGTTTTTATTCGATAAACTAATGCACTTTATCATATTGTTAATATCAACCTCATTGATTTTTATTGGTGAAGAAATAACCGTGAAATGATAATAGAGCATTATAGTTTTAAGTTATTATATTTCCACTAGACTGAAACGACAAGAAACAGCTCGCCGTTTCAGTCTACTTCAACATTTACTGGATAAACGCTCTAAGCTCCCAATCCATTACAAGAGACTCATATACACGACAATCATTATACCCATCTGGACTTACGGAATAGAGCTTTGGGGCTCCACTAAGCCATCGAATTCCTCCCGCATCCAATCTTTACAATCCAAAATCCTTCGGAAAATCCTTAACGCTCCTTACTTTGTTACGAACAAAGTAATCCACAATGACCTAAACGCCCCGTTTATTGCTGATTTGGCCCGAATCCGATATCAATCTTTTCATGACAAACTTCATTTCCACCCAAACCCACTAGTTTCAAACCTCGCAACCTCTTCAATTCCTGATAATCCTCCGAGGCGTCTGAAAAGAAGATGGCCTCGTGACCTTCTAAGCTAAACTTTTTATTTGAGTACTACCACTGGGTAGTTTCTCTACTTGTCTTTTCATGTCAATTTATTCAATCATAATATTTACTGGATGTATTCTTTATACAGTTGTAAATTTCAATAAATATATATTAAAAAAAAAAAAAAAAGTTATTATATTTCCAAAATTCTTCGTTAAATCCTCAATGCTCCTTACTTTGTTACGAATATAGTCAATCATAATGACCTAAATGGCCCATTTGTTGCTGATTTGGCCCGAACACAATATCAGTACTTTCATGCCAAACTTAATTCCCACTCGAACCCACTATTTTCAGACCTAGCTACCTCTTCTATTCCATATAATCCTCCGAAGCCTCTGAAAAGATTATGGCCTCGTCACCTCTAAGTTGAATTAGTTACTTGATTACTAACACTTGGTAGTTTATCTAATTGCTTTCATTGATGCGATTATGTACCATTGACTATAATTACCTGTTATATTGTTACAATATAGTTGTAAAAATCTATATTTGCATATTAAAAAGTCATTATACTTTGTTACATCCAAAAATTTATTATGAATGGAGTCCAATATTTACAGTATAGAGCCCAAGGCATTGGATTGAGTGTTACAAAGGAAGCTAGGTCTAATTTTACACTCACTCCCTGAGTAGACCTGTCTCAGAACGGTCCCCCCTTGTATCTGCTTACTCTCATAATCCACTAGGGTGTTATATACTTGTATATAATGGTATTTACAACGAATATTTATGGAATACATGCTATAAATTTTCTATTTTTTAGAGTAAATATATATTTTTTAAATTTGGTTTCGTTCAATATATTATTATATACACGAATTATTTTTCTTGATTTTTTTTTTTACTTTTGATCTTTGTTCAGGTTATGCCTCAGATAGTTTGTTATGATTATTTTTATTAAATATAAATTGTAATTTACAACTGTATTATAATAATACAACAAATAAATTGAATGAATGATACGTTTTGGCATCAAATAAAGTCAAGTAGAAAAACTACCCTCTAGTACTACTCAAATAACAAATTCAACTTAAAATATTATAAGGCCATCTTCCTTTTAGACGCTTAAAAGGATTATCGAGAATGTTATAGGTAGCTAGGTTTTGAAACCAGTGAGTTTGAGTGAAAATGAAGTTCTTCATGAAGTGATTGATATCGGGTTTGGGTCAAATCAGCATCAAATGGGACGTTAAGGTCGTTATGGATGACTTTATTCGTTACCTAAAGAGCATTAAGAATTTTACCAAAGATTTTGGATTGTAAGGATTGGATACGAGAGAAATTCGATGGTTTATTGAAGCCCCAAATAGATCTTATAATACCCATTTGTATTTAATCATTAATCGGAATATTAGAACGTTTGTCTAGTACGTGTTGAAGTAGCCTGAAATGGCAAGCATTTTCTTGTCGTTTCACTCTAGTTTTAATTTATTTAATTCTCATTTTGAGAAATATTACTATTACAATCTTAAAAATATAAGATCATTCAGGCGCTAAGACTTATTAAATACTGGGTAAATAAATCCACTAAAAACATATAAATTTAATTATAAGTGACAAAGATTGTCTTCCCAACCATGTATATAATATATACATGGTTGGAAAGACAATCTTTACAATGTAGATATTATTGATATTATCTACTTTGTACTTATAATTTTATAGTTGGTCAGTTTAAATATTGCCAATATCACGAATATCCTGAAGTTGCGTTATCTGTCTCGAAAACTTTCCTAAAATCAATTTTAAGATAAGATAACAGTGGATAAATATTGTTTCCATCGATTAATTTTGCCATATCTGTGTGCTCAAGAAATTAATTATTAACGAACATAATGGTCTTTTCCTTGTTTTTATTTTTTTCGCTAAAATGTAAAAATCGAGAATAAAGGTGAAAAATAGAAACATCCTGAATTAATCTGTTCTGAACCGAAGGGTAGACCCGGAATTATTTGGGAGGATAATTTCGCTTCAAACTTTTAGCTTCATCATACACTGATATGAATTTGGCAATTTTCTTTTTCATCTCAATTGAGCTGTAATTTTCAATTTTCGATCGAATTTTATGAAAACATATCAAATGAGAAAATTTAATTCTAATGTTATAAAAATGGGATGTAATATATTGATTAAGTATAGAATGAGGCGTAGTTTTGCCTATAATATCCCCTCTTAAGGACCTGTCTGACTGTATTATCAGTTGTACATTGAAATGACATTGTGCAGGTTATTAATTGTGTATTATAGTACCTGTTATAAAATACTTCAATTGGATAATTGATATAAAGAAGGGAGCATGAAGAATCACCTAATGTAACTGATAAGTTATATTTTTATTTAGACAGGTGGAAACTTTTCAATGAGTAGAATTATCAGTTAAGCACATATTGATTACAGGCTTTGAAACCACACAACTCCAGTTTCTAGAAAAATATGATACTCAACATGTAACAACTCTTTGTTTCTGTTCTTGGGCTATCTTGTTTGTTCATTTTACGTCACCTTATGATGTTTTGTCTTATCGGGGGATGCTACGGTTGAGAGCCCTAAATTTTGCCTAGATACTACTTGGGCATAGTAAGTTGTTATGCTATCCACTTCACGACAGGTGATCAATGAGCAGGTGACCATCATTACAAACCGTCGAAACAAAATCTGTAATACTTTAAGTTGTTATTTTTGAAACACTTGTACAATATACCAAAGTGGAATTGAGAAGTTCATTTCCTACCATCGATGAATGTACATTGTGGTTCTGCATCAAGGTTAAACGAGAGGATTTGGATGGTCGGAAGGCTTCTGATGTTTGTTGGAACCATTGAGAGTATGGTGCCGAGAATATTGTTGGTTACAATGTACACTTATCGTATTAATTATAATGCTGATAATTATATAGTGGGCAAATAGGTGAGCTGTATAATTGAGCGGATCTATAATGCATTGGCTACTAATCGCTCTGATTGATTACAATGCAGCGGCACTAATTGGATTGCCTATATCCCGCCATCTTGATTAGCCACCTTATCACCACTGCCTTCTCTATAATCATGTAGGTCACTATTGCGTTGTTTCTATTTTATCTAATACAAATAATTTGGTGTCTGAAATCTGTTGCACGTTATCAGATAATTTCACCTTCCGTATGTCACCTGCTTGCAACTCAATTTTATCTATGCAACTCAACTATATATGAAGTGTTCAGGATCAAATTCAGCTGATAACTCCGAATTTCAAAACGACTTTTTCGCTCGATAGTTTAATCAAGCAATGTTTCATGCTCTCGAAACGTCTGGTTCGGAACCTGACTAAAGCTATGATGGCTAGTAAATGGTGTGTTAGACATAATTGCTAAACTAAACTAGCGAAAAATATGGAAACGCGTTTCACGTCTACTATTGCAAAAAGCTAATTATATTAGAAATACAAATTATATAGTGTCTTTATTATATTCACGTGTTAGAAAATTTTGATTTTATATTCTACATTGACGATTTAAATCTAGAAATAATATGTCGTTACTATTATTTGGCCGAAGTTTAGTGTAGGTAATGTTTGGTGTAGAAATGTTCTTTCAATATAGCTTAATAGATAAAACCTTTGTGACTGTTAATAGGAGATGTCAAAATTAATATTAGGAGTATTTTTGTTCAATGTTCTAATATTTCATAAAACATAATATACTTTTAAATTTTATAGCCGTCATTTTAATGGTTTGAATAGGTCATACAGATACCGTAAAAAGGAATTACAAAATGCAAACTGATAAGCAAAATATTACTACAGTACTATTTCAATAAAAGTGATCGTAACTGTTCAGAAAAGTAACTTTTTTTAATTAATTTATTTTTTTTTAAACATTTTGAAAACCGTAAGTAAGTTTTTAATCGCCATTCAATTAATTTAACGATAAATAAAATTTTGTTTTTTTGATATTAGAATGTTTCTGAACGCTCAAATATATGTTACGATATATCTTCACTTGTCCCTTGCTGAATCATAATTTATATTTTCTTGAGGAAAACCTGATTCCGCAAAAAAAGCATTGGAAATATTGCAATATAGTAATGATATCTCTCTCGATTGTAAAAATGTTATGTTAATTTAGGATTATCAACAATATATGCTCTATTTTATTCCAGATTTGGTGTAAGTCGATTTGAAATAAGTTGAAATAACTAAAGTTTTTAAATTTGTGTTACTTATTTTAATATATACATATAGATTTATATATAATTAAATATATTAGGATTCGTAGTATCCTTGAAGAATGGTACTAAAATTGAGCTCAATGCTAACACATTGCAGCGAATCACTTTCGATGTTCGTAGAAGTCCTTAGCACTCGACCTTTTGTATCCTTCAACAATTATCTTGTTACTGTTACAGATCCGTTAAATGTCATTTTACTCGTTAAGGCATAGGAAATGTCCAACACAGAATATACACGAAAGTGAATTGCTTCAAATTTGGAATGTCAGATTTACTTGTTCGTGTTTGTTATAATTCTACATAAGGTGCATTACTAATGTACTCTATTTTACATGTTGTTTTTAAATAATTAAAAATGAATAAATACACCTTGAATCCTATTAAAAAAAAGAACTGTAACAAACCATTAGAGAGACAAGCCAACAGACTATTTTGGCTTTAGACCACTGTTTATACAAACAAATCATTAGTCGGTCTTTAGGATCTGTCTGTTACTATACCCAGGTTATTTTCTTTTATCGCAATTTTCTATTTATTTAGTATATTATTTCTTGGAGAACATTTATACAGAAAAACTCTTGTAAGACTATATCTGTTAATATGTATTATTATGTGTTAATAACCGAGCGCATAAGTATATAAATCTTGGGTGTGCTACAATCATACAGTACAGAATTTTTATGAAAGGTTCTTAATAAAAACCCCGATTCTTACATATTCAGGACTGTTCATTTTTAGAGAATTTAAAAAGAAAGAGAAAATTTATATTAAAAAACAAATTGTTGATTTTAATAAAAATAAGAAGGCATAGAGTTTCATAGGGTTCGTTCCCAATTCATACAAGAATAATGATGCAAATTGACAGTAAAAAAAATTATAGTAGATGATGATTTAAATTTATTTGAGAATACAAGAGAAATAGAAGTAAAGAAAATTAAAAATTACGTTTTAAAAATAGAGGAAGCTAAAAAACAATCTTTAGAATTTATTAAGGATTTATATGATGTTATACCGGTTTATAATAGATTTTTATTGTAAAATGTTATCTAATTAGTCACTTATTTAATAAAATACGTTAAATGAAACCAAAAAAAATATTCTCTGTAGTATTTAATAAATACAAATTTCAATTGCACAGTGTATTTGGAAGATAACTCAACTTAAAACAAGCCACTAAAATAGTTATGAATAACTTAACCTTTCAACGATTTGACAATCCAGGTATCATCCTGGAATCCTGAAAGAATGCATGTATTTAGATTAAATTCAGGATACAACTCATCAGAAATCTAAAAAGACGCATTGACCAGAGACAGTGCATCACTCCCAGACATTCAGCCATATACTGGAGAAAAACTCCTAAAAACACATTATATCTTCATTTTTTTACATTATGCATTCATTATATGTGCATTATAACTATAGACATGTTTTTAAGCTTATTTTTTGTTTCTATTATAATGATAAAGTATGAAATAAAAAAAATATAGTACCGCCCTGAGTATGTTTTCGGATGTTTTGGAGTTATGTGAAATATCAGGGCTATACGTCGGATTATTGATATGAGGTGTACTGCATTTGATCTTCATGCATACTTAACTGAATTCAATAAACGTTGATAATTTATTTACCGGTATTTTAGAGAATTATGACTTTGTGATTATAATTAATCAATTGCAAACAACAGTTAAATCATATAGTTTTTCATTTGTGTTATTTTATGTCAATAACTTATAAGTCATTAACTTAAAGTGTATGTTAATAATATCGATAATGCCCCAGTCTTTGAATTTCGGATTCCTTAGGAACATAAAATAATCCTATTGTACAAACCTGAGTTTTTAAACATATCAAGCAAGTACGCTTTGCAGTAATTCTCTCTGAATTGCCAATAAATGCTTTCACGATGTATGCTTATTAAAACTAAAGTACGAAAGCTAATTAAACCAATTGCCTTAACTACGGGAAAAAATTCGACATTTGCAGTCCCATTTAAAACTATTGTCACGCGAAAAGGCAACGTTCAGGGAGAAAGGTTAATAGTGAAATACCTCTTAATAGCGTGTTCCTTTTAATATCGGGTGTTAAGGGTAGGTCCCTTTTGGGAATCTTCGACACTGTCCTTTGAGTGGATTAACACCGTATGTATAGTCTATACTGTATATAACAATATCTAATATTCACTCTTATGTGTTTCGTCAGGATATAAAAAAAAATGGCTATATGTAGATTAAATTCAGGACACTTCTAATCAGTAATCTAAAAATAATCATTGTCCAATATCTGAAACATTCAGTCATGTCGTATACATGAACTGCAATATATTATTGATATGTATGATTTATCATACTGTATTATATGATAGAATAAAGGAGGTTAAAAAAACGTATTACTATATAAGCGCTGCCCAACACTTCTATGAAAATATCATATTAACATTATATCTTCATTATTATACATTATATATCATACTTATTATGTATTCATTGTATCCACAATAATAGCTTGTCCTTTTAATAATCGGACATGAAGGTTATAGATCTCTGGTGGATACCTTCAACATTGTCCGCAACATACACCGTATGTGTGCTATGTAGTATATACTGTATGTACCTATATTTAATATTAACTTTATGTACAATGTTGGTTTAACATATGCAAAGTCTGTTAAAGAGGTCAGTGAAAAGGTTAGCTGTCATGGAGATCAGATATTGTAAAATATCGCTTTTAATGGGATTCTCCTTGACTCTCAGCGAAGTTGAATTAAATCTTTTATCCTGTCCTTTCTAAATGTACTAGGGCATTTAGTTTCTTCGCAGGTCATCTTGATCAGCAATTATTGGATGGAGGCCGATAGTGCTGAAACATTCCATGGACGCGTTCTATGTATGAATCAGTTTTTAATAGGGTTAGTTGTGAAAATAAGCAAGTATGTGCGGATATGTTTTTAATTTAGTTATATTTTTTAACATAGGAAATTAAATCAAGCCAGGGGAAAGGTACCGCTAAGAGCTGTTCGTCATGCCTCTCATGTCATTATCGTCTATTCCACTGACAGCCAATCTGGTGATTGTCAATTGTTTCTATTTGGCAGGTGTAGATTCAATAATAATGAGAGCAAAAAATTAGTTTTAGAAATATACAAAAATTAATAAAAGGTGTCTAACTTAATACCTGGATCATACAGGATCTAGGTATTAAGTTAGACAGCGTCCATAAAATATTATAAATATAGGGTACCCAAAATATGGGGGAAAAATCTGGCGGTTGAGCGTGATCTGGGACATGTCACCTCCTTGCAGAACCGTTGTCCATGAAACAGTACAGTCTCTACCATGTACTGAACCCCAGACCCGTTCACGGGTTGTAGTGGTACAGGTTTTTTTTTTTAGCTTAATACCGGATGTACAATTTGGACGTTCCCAAAGAAAAAACATTGCCGCATTTGTGTGGAAATGGTCCAGGGGTGTAGTCATTAAATACAAACGACCTAATTTTTAGGCCACCTTCGTTCTTAGAATAAAAGAGAAACAGTAAAAAAAATATAAACAATGCAATACTAAAAAAATTATAGCAGTTTAGTTTGTTAACATAAATGATAGGAATGATAACAAAGAAAAACAAAGGGAAAATAATAAATTGTGAAATAATTGATAAGAAATAACAAGAATGGTAAGAACTCTTAGATAATAAAACAATGATTCATAGATAATAAAAATAATAAAGTATATATGATAAAAACAGTAAAATTACCTGAAAAATGATTTGATTATGAATATAATGAATACAGTAAAAGACATACAGAGTTAGAAATAGGCATTGTTAAAAAGAATATGAAGCGTCTGTTTTATTCTCAGCTACGATGGTGGCCTAAAAATTTGGCGGAAATGTTGTAATAAAATAAGTTAAACTTATTTTGTGTAAAATTTATGACTCCATCCCCCAACTATTTCACACTCTTCTAAAAGGCATAGTTTTTTAAATACAGACTTGAAACTCGTTGGGAAACAACCCAGTCAGTATTTCATTCAGTGTTCTGTTTTTTCTACATTCGTTTTGTTATTTTACTAAGGCTGATTACTAATTTCGTACCCATGTTTAACATACTACATTTTAAATAGTGTTTTTACTTATAAAATTATCAATAGGCTCCACATTCCGTAATACATCGCTGTTTGGAATGTGAATGGTTTAGTTGTAAAGTAATTTGCTGGTAGTTTCCTGTAACACAGTGGGACCGCTGTTCGTACACAGGCCACTGTTGTCTCTTGCTGATACTGTTGCTCCCTCTGACATTAGCAAATAGGCTGTATCTGGTACACTAGCTGTACACAATAGGAAGTCTGTGTTACGTCTTGGTGGGCATTTTACGTGGGTACATACCAAAGAAACCACTTAATTGAATCTTATTCGGATCAGTTAAAAGTTGTGGGATTTAGGAAAATGACATCATATAAGATTAGTAAAATAAGGAAGAAAACAAATAGGTTATGTTTTTCGGGTATATCGAAAAATAGTTTTACCTTAGCTGAAAGCATCATTTAAACAAATTGAAGAGCATTAAAGTTTCTTCAAGGATGCTCCAATTATTTGCTTTTGTTCTTTGTGTTATATTCCAGTAATTGTCTAAAAATTGGTTTTAAAATATTTTTGCATTAAAGAGAATTTTTTTCTTAAAATATACAAAAATAAATTATTATTCTCTCATTTTTTGGAGGATGGGTGAGGCCTAGGAGAGCCTGTAGATCTCACAGGGTCCATGGAATGGGAATAGAACCAGGGGCCTCTCTTATCGCTCTCTTCCATAGCGTTGGAAAAGAATTTGGCGATATGGACGAAACAAGAAGAAATGTAATATTACTAAAGTACTAATTAAGAATTTTAATATGTAATGTGTTTTCAACCGTCGTTGATATAAACGAAAAACTTCGAGACATGACCTTTAGTTCTTCCCTTGTTAGTCCTGAAACCCTGATGTATTCTGGCTGTTTCGCCCTTTCCGTCTACAATCCATTCCATTTTCAGCATCTATTAACTCGAACGATCGGTTTTACAACATATTTCAAAACTTTTGTGCGGTATATCAGTTTTCTGTTATTGCCAGTTCTCGTATACATTATTCTTCTTCTCAACATTGCTAGATGATCCATTATTATTATAATATCTATAAGTGTTATAAAATACGTTAAATCGACTCATAGTAAGGAAATCAATTACTGTTGGGATCGATATAGCATCAGTATTGTATTGTGTAGTGCGCTTGCAACCTACCCCTGGCATAGCAGTTACTGAATGCTGCAGTGGCCAGCTGCACCGCATGTGCAATTGCATTCTATTGTATTCCTGGGGTAGGGTTCTCTACGATCGATAATACCTCTATGTCTAGTTTTAATCACATATAATATATATATGTATATATATATATATATATATATATATATATATATATATATATATATAAATAAATAATTCAATAAAACTAAAAGAATTACATAACTACACAGAATCGTGATTTATTGGCATTTTGTTTTTGTTGGTGTTTTATACATTTAAATTTATTAAATTAAATAAATATTTATTTTAATTTTTATTGTTTATGAGCAGGGACCGGATTAAATAGTTAACTTTTACAATTAAAAGTAATAGTTTTATTGTTATTTAAAGTCATTAATCTATAAAAGTAATTTTGAAGCAGTTATTTCCAAGTATCCTTATGTGAGTTATCCAGATGTGAGCTTTTTATTTTTTTTGTTACCGAAAAAATTAATTTACATAGGTTGATAGTTATGTTGTATTAAATCAGTTAAGGAGTTGTATTCTTAGATAGCTACTTCTATCTATAATATATATAGTAATATAAAATATTGGGAATAGAACAGTGATATAAATATTGCTTGGAACCGTTGTATGATTACTAGCAGTTGTATACGAAGCAGAAAGCAGAGACCGGTAGGATATAAGTCCCTATATGGAAGAGTACCTTGGCCCAGTCGTTGCTAACTGTCAAGGATATGCACACTCAGTCCTATGTTCATGAGTTATCCTTCTCCTGTTATTAATATTTAGTTTATGTGTAGATGCTTTTGTTTATGTATGTAGATACCATTGGTACCTATATGTCTATTAATTAAAAAAAAAAACTACAACCACGACCCGTGAAAGGTCTTGAGTTCTGTACATGGTTGAGACTTTTGCATTTCTATGAACACGGTCGTGCATGGAGGTGATTTTTCCGAAATCTCGGCAAACTTCCAGGTTGACTCTCCACTTTATAGAGGTTCGGTGAGCCCCTGGAGGGTCTGCAGATCAGACAGTGTCCACTCGTAGCTGTTAATAGAAAATCCTGCTTCCAGTAGATTTGAGATACCACTACTCTTAAAAGTAACAACTTTCCAAAGCCCTATTAGTCATAAAAAATAATCTTAAATTAAATACCTTTTTGCCATTTAAATCTTATTTATGTATATGTTAAAAAAATAAGAATAAACTTGTACCACTGTAACCCAGGAAGAGTCTCGTGTTCAGTGCGTGGTAGTGACTGCTATTTCTTCGATAACGGTTGTGCAAAAAGGTAATTTGTCCTACATCACGCTCGCCTGCCAGGTTTTCCCCCAATTAAAGGTACTCATTTTGTAGAGACTCCAGATTCCACAGAGCCCATACTCGGGAGTCAACTTCACGGCAGCGCTCTACCACTGACCTACCCCTCTCCCCTATTTGTTTAAAAATAGTTGTATGGGAGAATCTCAAGCACCTAACTAAAAATATATATCATATTACGGCACCATCCATTTACATACGCTGTTAACCTATTTTTTTGTGTAAATGTATGCTCTATATTTTTTTTTTTTTGCCTTTTTACTTGGAAATACTAAAATCTGAATAAAAATTGTCAGATATTGTCTTGGACTTCATTCTGTAGTCGCGATTAATAGAAGCCGGCAGTTGAAGAAGTTTATTGAAGTATTTCTGCAGTTTGATTCAGAACGTATTTGGATGCAATGTTGTTTTATTTTACGTCTATCGTCAATGCTATGAATGTCGAAATAGCACCACGTTTTGTTGAAAAACATATAAAGTGAGAAAGAAAATTATGGGATTATTCAACAGGATCCTTAATTTACATAATATTAAGATATATAAATCGTGTCCTTCCTGTTCTTTTAGCGACATTGACCTCGATGTTTATCCCAAATTGGTCCTGGAAGGCACAGGAAGGACATCGGCCTTTCGACTCCCAGGGTTCCATTTGGCGCCACGTTTATGGCTCGTAGGTCAGAATTTTAATTCACATTGAGTCTCTCAGTCCCAAACCGCAAAACCTTTGGTGAACGATTGTTGGGATTATATGTTGCCAAAGTATGGGTATTTCAAAATGGAAAGAAGTACTTCTGTTATTTGACGTCTGCTTTTTTGAGGGGTCACCTGTGGCGTAATGGTCAGTAACAACCTACTATGTCCAAGATCGCAGGTTAGCAGCCCGGTAATTGGCCTTAGTAGTTTAAAGAGATTAAAACGTACTTGGTTACGCCGTCCTTCGGAAGGGACTTAAAGTGGAAGTCCTAGGCTTGTGCGGTGTCAAGTTTTTGTTTAAGATCTCTATTCTAATTATATCTGGATTGGCTAAACTTAGGACTCCAGAAGTATAGTCGGATAAGCCATAGCAGCATAAGTAACGTTAAATGAATAAACAATTTTTGCTTCTTCGTTAAATACAGTAATTGTTGTGATGCTTTAAAATATTGATGTCTATAGAGTCCGATTAGTGAAATAATAAAATTTTAATTAATATAATATATTCAAAAGATTTATTTATTTGAGAAAAGAGGTGATGTTAATAAGGAAATAATTTTAAGAAACAAAATAAACGAAAAAGATGAAAAGTAAATAACGTTATTATTAATACAGAAAAAAAAAAAAGAGTCTACCCCGACAACTTGTAAAGGGTCATGTGTTCAGTACATATTAGAAACTGTTCTATTTCTAAGAGAACGGCTGTGCAGGGCAGGGATTTGCCCTAAATCACGCTAGACCGTCAGGTTTGCTTCCCAATTAAACCTTTATAAGCCAGGGGTCTGCATATCCCAAAGAGTCCATCCGTGGCTGTTAACAGATATATAATCTGCCACAACCGGATTCGCACCAGGGACTTTCAGCACAGCAACTCAACCTCTGAAAACTGAGCTTCCCCTCTTCTTTAGCTAATGGTTTGGATTAAATCATTTATTATTTTACGATTACTATATCTGTTTAAATAAATGTATACTAGAACACACTTTAAAATACATTCCCGTAGCCTTTTTAGATACAGTACTGGACTCTTTTAACGGAATTATTTCCACATTATTCACTGATAGGAACAATCTGTTATTGATATATTAGCATGTTAAGAGTATGTCGAAAGTGATTAAGGCAGAGGTGAGTTAGTGTTTTAATATCCCAATCCTAAGCCAGGTGAGGACTGCTGCGACTTCACGAGTTTCAAGGTCTCACGTTTCATTCTGTACATGTGAGGTCTCTGGGGAGACTATTGCACCAAATTTGTTGCCATTACTTTGGAAATATAGTAATTTAAAAATTACTTCTTAATTTTGTTGGTTCTAAATAGGTTTCCTGTGTTTAGTTTCGTTAGCTCAAATATTAATTTATTTATTATAACGAAATTATAAAAAACCCTTTAGTTTATAATTATTTCTCTTTAAAAAGATTTAATAAACAATTACCTTCAATTTGTCTGTTTATGAATTAGTTAGTAAATTAAAATTAATAAGTAGTACTTAATCATTATTGGGTACTCAAAATGGGGGGGGGGGTCCTGACGATTGAGCGGGATCTTTAGGAAATTACCCTCTGTACAACTATATTCCAAGAAACAGTGCAGTCTTTACCATGTACTGAACCCAAGACAATTCATGAGTTGTAGTAGTGCTGGTGTTTTTTTCCTAATCATTTAGTACTAAAACTTTATGGAATCGACTTGTTCGAAATAGTTGATCTTTTAAATTTTAAGATAAAATTAACTCGTACATTAGACCATTTCTTTGGCCAACTTTCGACATTGGCCTGTGATAACAAATGATTTGTATTAAGTTACTGAAAATTGCTGTTTTCCTTTTTGTCTTTACTTTTTAGAATGTTGATTACTATTGTATGAATAAGGTATTATTTTAGCAAAAACTTATGGAGTGGTTAGCTGAGTATGCAGAATGCTGCGTTACTGGTCTCTTGGTGTTGGGCTCAAGACTTGAATCTAATCAATAATTTATTCTGTCAATATATGTGAATCGCTTCTGCTTATCTGGAAACCCTCCTGTGGCTCACCCAGCCTCTATAAAATAGGTAACCTGTAAAGTGGGGGAAAACTAGCAAAAAGCTTGTAAGCTTGATCTCTGAAAGCTCCTTGCACAACCGTTAGCTTAATAATAGTACGGTCCATTTCACATGGAGAACGCCTTATGTTATTCTAGTGGCAACGCTTATTTTTATTAAATTGTGGAAAAAGACAGGATAGAAATATGATTTTACAGTTTATATTTTGAAATTGCCCATCTCCTACTCTTCGAGGTCACTCTGATGATGAATGATTGAAAACATAAATATATTTTGCCATACGTATTGTAATTTGACGTTGTGTATGGCAATTGTTTTGAGAGATTAAATTTCAATTATTCTTGGTGAATTCGAGATCGTCTATGTCTGCTCATTTACTCGGGTATTTAATTGACTGACTTTATTTTTTAGAACAAGATTTGTTATTACAGAATGTATTTTAAAAATCTGTAATTAGTGTTACTATGTCCACCTGTACTGTTGATAAAGATAAACAACAAAAATGATTCAATTACACCGATGATAAAATGTTTTTTATCCAATATTTCCCGCATCTTTACTACTTCAATATATTGTTTATTTTTCTTCTCTTTGATAATTAAAATAAATTATTTTAAATTATAAGTTTTAAAATTATTTTGTAAAATTGAATGTAGTATAGTGTGGGTATAGCAACTTAAAATTGTTTTTATTTTTATTTGTATTGCTCTAGATACATTATCAAGTAACTGTTATATTTGAAGTCTTTAATCAAATTTATACAAAAAAAATTTAATTATTTTTTAATTTCCAAATTTTAATTTATATATATGAATTCAATAAGTGCTTGAGTAAGTAATTTATAAATACATTATTTGTTATATGTATATTTATATATATATATATATATATATATGTATATATATATATATATATGCATATATATATATAATAAGCTTAGTGCTCCTTAGTTCTGACGATTAAAAAAAAAAAAATATTGGAACTGTATAATTATCATTTTTGTTCTCGAATTGCATATTTCTTTAATGTCAATATAGTTCATATTTATTAATTAATTAAGAGGTTGAGGAAATTTAGGAATTTGCTGCACATTTTAGTCCATCAAAGATGAATTATATAATATCCAATGTTTCAGATATGGTATTATCGTATCCTATTATTACAGCTGTATTTAAGGTAACAAGTATCGTAATTAACATTAAACGGCAATTAACTGTGTAACATTTAAAATTTGACCACTTTTTACTACAAGCAGTACTTTGTGGAATTCCTGCAAATATCAACCCCTGACTTGTATCTTGAGGATGTAGCGCCTGAAGGTATGCTAACCCGCAGTACTGTGGTGTGTTCCCGGTTGCATACACAACATTTCTAGGGGTTCGGTTAGTTTAGCCTAGCCAGAGATGATACTTCGATTATATATATGTGTGTGTGTGCATAATTTTTCACATCTATATTTAAATAGATTCAAGATTAATGAAATTCTCTCTTTAAGCATTGTTTTTAACAAAATTATAACTTACTATATTAGATGCACGTTATGTAAATTTTTAAATTCTGTTGTTACAGTATGAAATGTAAGTTTAGATGTTACTTTAATGATTTTTAGTTAGTATTTTCAGTTGGCAATAACTGTTCTCTTCATTTGTAAGGTAAGATTATATGAAGAATGCCGGCAAAATTCAGTTTATTTTTTTATGTTCAGATCTCTTATTCCCGTTCCTAGTTATTATAGTTATATTTATTTGATCATTAGTACAAAGAGTAGTTTGAAAAACTATAACATTAAAAATTGAGCCATGAAAAATATTTACACTTATGGCATTTCTTGAAGCCATGCCTTTTTTGTTTTTTTCAAAATCATTATGTCCTGTTCCAGTATGGGATGGATGCTGCCAAACCAAAAATAATTTCAATATACTATGGTTTAATTTGTTATTTTGAAGAGGATAAGGTAATTTTATTTCATTTCAGACCTAAATTACATTTTCATTTTTTAAATGTTCATGTTATATCCAGTGTAATTTTCTGTTGTTGTTTCCAGTTTGATTATCTTCGAATAAAGACCTGAATAAAAATGCCTGTTAGATAAGTCAAGAGGCAACTATTTCTGATTGAGTGGGCTGTGGTTAGTGTATTGTTAGATTCTTGTTATGGCGGATTTGTATTTATACCACTTATAGTTCTTTGCACTGCGGATATTATTGTGGCAGAAAACAGAACAATTGGATGTTTTTTGTTGGTTTTTCCAATTTTTTTTCATGAATTTAGTGATTGACAATGTTATAAAATTAATCTAATATTATAATAATTTGTCATCAATTATAATAATTATTATTATAGCATATCATATAATCTCTTATTTATTATCGTAATAAAAATAATAGGGCTAAAAAATTTTATGGTTGCACCCTCTCTTTAATACCGAGGTGTACTGGTTCTAGGTCCATAAGTGGCAATATATATTTTTGTTTATTTTTACTTTGAACCTTATTATTTTTGGAGTTTACTCCTTAAGATTTTAATATTTAGCCACGGTCACCTGTGGTCTAGTGGTTAGCGTAAAAAACTACTAAGCCCAAGATCGCGGGTTCGTAGCCCGGCAGGTGGCCCTAGGATTTTTTTAAGGGAGTAAATATCCTCAGTTACGGTGTCCTTCGGAAGGGACGTTAAACGGGGGTCCCGAGCCTGTACGATGTCAGGTACTCGTTAAAAATCCCTAATTAAACCTGGATAGGCAAAATTTAGAGCTCCCACTGTAGCATCGTCCGATTAGCCACAGCAGTATAAAGTGACGTCAAATAATCAACTAACTAACTAATATTTAGCCCACGGTGTGAAAATTTTATGAGGAGTAAAATCAAGTTTTGACTAAAAGTAGCGAGTTCCGTTCCCTTCTCGATAAGGTTGTATTATTTGTTTTACATAATAGATAGAAATTAAAAGTTAAATTCCGGGACTAATCGGGAAGATATACGTGTTGTATCTATGGTAACAGTGTATTCTACTGGTTTATTCTCGAAGTGTTGAAATGTTATAATTTTTTTGTATATGATTATTTTTAAAGACACCTATCCAAATAAACACTATTACTAATCTTATTTAGATTCCGCCTTAAGCTGTTGGGGTCCATTCATATCACTTGGATACAACCTCAACAGAAGACAGGGCAGCGTTGCTTTGATAAGAGTAGGAAATTGACTAGAAAATTTAGGAATTTGCTGTGTAGTGACTATTTAATTGTGTACAGCGTGTAGTGTGTAGTGCTACTAGGACAGGGGATTGGTGGATTAGGAAGTGGGCAGGCAGTGATCATGCTGAGCTTAAATACACCTCTACCGGACTCTGAAGATGAGGCCCCCTTCAAAAAAGTAAAGACAGGGATGAAATCAGTTGTCATTTTGGTACCTTGTAGAAAAGATGCGTATTCTACACCTGGGCGAACTGCCATGCTGTTAGTCATTAGTTTGGGTATGTTTTGGTCAGTACTGATCCGCTTAGATCTCTTTTCTTCCATCCTTTTGGTCACTATTTCTTCTTTTTTTTTTCTATGGAGGCATTTCTATTAGAAGTGACGTGCGCTCCCTCGCAATTCGAACATTTTGTTTGAGTTCGCCTAGTCGCGGACATTCAGAAATGTTATGTGAGCCGCTGCATCTTACACATTTTACGGTGTGGTTGCAGTAGTTTTTTGTGTGCTTAAATTGCTAACATTTATAGCTCTGGGGCGTTAGGATATCCTTTCTTGGGATGTATTTCACAACCGTGAATATATATCTATATGTGTTCAGTTGACAGTTTTAGTGTCGTAACAAGTCATCGCACCTACTATTTGCCCTAAAGATGGCAAAACAAATGTTTTCATCGTTCAAACACTATATGTTTAATTGGAAATCATATATGCACTTATCCTATAAAAGGGAAACAGATTACTGGCATAGCAGATAATAATTGATTAAAAACAATATAATCAGCGTAGATACAGTGTATTGAACTTATTATAAATGTTTTCACTTTCTTGAACTTATTATGACCTAGGAAAGTTTTACAGAGATAGATCAATTATCCAGATACGAAGATATATCTGATTTCTCTGTTGTACGTATCTTATCACTTTTTTATTGTGGTTGAGTACTAATACTTCAATGTCTAGTATTAGGGCTTTAAGAATTTTTTTGTAATCATAGAATGCTTTATTTAATTAATTGTTTAAATTAATGTTATCGTTTCTTCTTATCATTGAAACGAACTGATATAATGAATTTTGAGGCGAACATTAAAATTCAACATTCAAAATGAAACCTTGGCAATCCTCTCACGCCCTACTCTGAGAGTGTATAATGAGACTGATTTGTAGTTCTGTTTGCTATGGAGTTAGTTGTACTACTTTCTAATTCCACTTTCCTATTTTGTTGAACAGAGAATGTTATTGAATTTCATTTTGTTTCTATTGAAAAAAAAAATTTGCTCTCAAAATGGATATTTGACTCATCTAATCATGGCAAATGTTGTCAATTTTAGCTTCCCCTTTTTCCGAAATGTCAGACCTTTCATTATCCTTCTTAATATCCCTCCATCAAAAACGATGAAACACTGGACAACAAAAATTTTATATATGACCTAAGCTGTGATAACTTACAAGCACACGCTTAAAAAACAGATTTTATCACTATAAAAATAATTTGAAACCTAAATCCAAAACTAGCCCTGGATTATCAACACACTGTATAAATGAATTGCATACCTTTAATTTTGACAAACCAAAAATATTACATAGAGAAAATAGCACAATTAAAAGAAAATATTTGGAAGCACTATACATAAATGATAGAAGGGAAGCAGGAGAAATAAGTTAACTATATTCATCTATTATTCTAAAATTAAAAAAACAATAATATATAAGATAGTTCATCTTGTAAAAACAAAGCCAGTAAGAATAATATAACCTGACCCTATAACCTACCAATAGTTTCTGATATCTTGATTTTTTTTTCTATATTATTCTTATTCAAAATATCATATTTTAATTAAACTTATTGAATAAAAAAATTTTAAAAAGTTTTTTTGTGTTGTTTTATATATTTTACAATATTTTACATAAATATTATGCATAAAGTTTTTAAATAACAGTGAAATATAAAATACAGAATTATATATAACTGATCAAAGTTTAAAACATTTCAATATTAACCATGACCATGGAGGATAGTCCCCAAGAATATATATATTTAAAAAAATTTGTATGACATTAAAAATGCATTTTATAAGGTATCAATACTTATTTTGCTGATTGTTGACACATAGTGTTTAGAATTATGTAATTTTTCTCAGTATAATTGTTAATTTTTACAGATTTGTGACTTATACCTTTAATTAATTATTAATTGATGCAGAAGAAGTTTTTAGAAAGATTGAAAATGACATAAATTTGTCGAAACGTCTAATAATTAAAATAAATTAAGAATATATACAGACTGGATAATTGGTTTTTTTTCCCTCCAATGTAAATGTACCATTTAACGATTTCCGGGTTCTTCTTATCTCAGATTTCGTTTTCGTTCAATATTTATTACTAATTTATTATTTTACTAATTAATTTATAACGACTCTATCCTTCTAATAACTATGCGCGTGATCTCGGACTATACCTGTACAAAAGACTTACATGGTACATACATACAAAATAAAAAAGTCAAGAACTGTAGCATCTTGTCTTTAAACTATTATCCCAACTCCGGGACTCCATATCTTCTCTTGACATACGAAACAAATGACTGATCTAAAACACCATACCAAGACCTTTTGGACATATGGACCAGAAATTTGGGGTTCAGCAAAGTACACAAGATATATACAACACGATTCGAAATTCTTAGATTAATTGTTAATGATTCTTGATCTATTTTAATCGCAAATACCGAAAAATCCATTCGACATCACATCACTGAAATTTACATGTTCTTTCTTTTTCTTACTCTTTGTTACCTGGACATCCTATGAAATGATTAAAAAGACATTGCCCTAGCTGCTCATAAACCATTATTCAGTTCAGAAATTTCATATTCCTTCAAATCGAGGGGGACAAATTTAAGATCAGATTTGCTGGATGTGAAGCTGCGCTGGTGCAAATGTAAGATAAAATGACAATAATAAAATTAATGAATTTTAAAATTAAAACCAATATTTAGGTCGCATTATAACAACAGTAGCTAATGATTTGCAGTGTCCCTGTTGTTGCCTGAGGCCATATACGCATACACATGAATACGTCCTTGTGTGATGAAAGTGTGCCCCTCCTATTTCATGGCAATATTTCTAGATATGGAAGGAGCTCTTGCATTTCCCATTACCAGTTGCTCATAGCAGCCGAGTTAACTGGATCTGATGTTGATTTATTTATCTCTTATCTTGTAACGATCATTTTCTTTTGTTATAATTTATGTTAACTCAAAGCAGATATCGTATGTATTTTCTATGATATAGTTGTTGTGTGGAAAATACTAGTTGAGAACTGGTGGCCATAACCATTTTTTATATATTTTAGATTGATTTTAAATACATATATGAGACGTGTTCAGGATCAAAAGCCAATAACTCCAAATTACAATAAATGGCAGGATAATATGATGTCTCGTTTTTCTTGGTTTAAGTCCGGTTCTGAATCAGAAGTTTCTGGAGCATAAATCATCGCTTTAAAAAAAACAAAAAAATGCAAAATGGTCAATTTTTGAAATTTGGTATCATCCGCTTTTGATCCTGACCCCTCAAAGGAAGTAATGCTGTTTTGTCATTTATGAGATTTTACAACTAAGCCTCTCTTGTTAAGAAAGCACTCTGTTTTCCGTTTTATAAAATCATAAGTGCATGATTTATCATTAGTCGGTTCTGATAATTTACCTGTAACATGTATCACTACAACTCTACAACTGGGAGGGGAGTGGCTCAGTGGTAGAGCACTGAGTAGCCATGCCGGAAATCCTGGTTCAAATCCCGCTGCTGGCAGTTACTTTTATTTAGTCTGTTTGCGGCGAGAGATGGATCATATGGGATCTAGGACCCTCCTGGGACTCAACCAGCCTCTATAAAATATTATAGATATATAGTGGTTACAGGTTTGTATAACTACAACCCATGAAGAGTATTGAGTTCAGTACGTTGTAGAGACTGTATTGTTTCTTGTATAACTGTTTTCAGGGAGGTGACGTCCCAGATCATGCTCGATAGCCAGGATTAACCTCAATTAGGGTACCTACTTTATACAGGCTTTATATAATGCCTTAGAATAATAATAAGTGATTTATCCTATATAACGCTCAACCGCTTTCCCTATGTCTGTTGGGTACCCACTTTATAGAGGTTGAGTGAGCCCTAGGGATCCCAGATCCAAAAAGATCGATTTACGGCTGTTAACAGATTTAATAAAATCTTTCACTTCCCGAATTTAAACCCGGTACCTTCGACATGATAACTCAGCGCTCTACTGAACCACTCTGCTCCATCTTATGATTTACTATTGATCATTAAAATTAAACTAATGAAAAAATTACTAATTAAAAAAAATTGATTAAATTTATCCTTTCCATTTTAGAAATAATAATCATAATCTTGTCTCCCTTTCGAGAATAAGTTTACACAACATAGAATCCAATATTGAGTAAATTATTGTATTATCTCAATTTCTAGTATACGACAATGTAATTTATGACGTATTCTGAATTGTATAATTGTCGTCACAGGTGACTATTGCGTCATGCCTTTCCCACGCAGAAGTTCTTATTCGGTATAGACCCGGAAAATGGGACTTCCGATTGTTGCAAAATAATTTTCCTCATGAGTACTTCAAACTATTATTATTCCCATTAATTAGTCGGTATGAAAGAGTCGTTATATTGCTTTGCACCTTGCTATGCCATTTAGCGGCCATATGTAAAGATGAGGAAAGGAGGTGGTTGTGACTTTGCCAGTCCAAGAATGGGAAGGCCAACGGACGTGGGCTGTCAGTGTAGGAGTGCGTTCCGATCTCTCCAGTGTATTCCAAGCCATCGTCATGAACGGTATGTCAGTGTATACGTACTATATATATTTGTTTATTTCTATTTAAAAAATGTATTTACCAACTTTAGTGTACTCGCTTAGTATTCATGTGTCCGTGGTTGAGACATAGATCATAAAGGCCTTGACCTCGTTGCATGTTAGCGTGCATTAATTGCAAGTTTTCCTTGCACTCTTTATATTTAGAAATTCGTAAATAATTATTCTATATTTATTATTATTATCTATTATATAGTAATTTGAAATTAATATCAATTAGATAAAGTAAATTACACTAATTAGATAATTAAAAACTTGAGCAGTGACGTCATTTCCACTGTAATAATATCTGTATACATCTTAACTGTTACCAACCTTTCTTATTATTTTTATACAATTTTAATATAATATCAATTTAATATAAATCATATTATAAAAAATGTAACATTAATATCGCTCGAGTACTACCAGTGTGTAGTTTCTCTACTCGCTTTTATCTCATGTCATTATTATATATCTTTCATTACATTCACTTGATGTATCATTATTATTCAGTTGTAAGTTTCAATAAATTTCTTAAAATCGTCCATAAATAGAAGTTAGTATTTATAGACGATTTTAAGAAATGTATATTTGTTATATTGTTATGATTGTATGTAATAATTTATAGAGAAAAGTTGACTTATAACTCTTCTTAGATGTTAAAGAAGTTCTTGATGAATTGTAAATGACATATAGTCGAAACGTATCCACATAATAAAATTATATGGCAAAAATGACTGGAAATAGGTTTCATTGAGTGAATGAATTATTAGACAAAGCAATCCAGTTTACATCCTTTCAAAATAATTAAATTTTAAAAAACATAGTCCTAGCAAACTCACTACCATTATAATACTACTGCTGCTATTATTGTTAATAATAAAGTAAGGTTTAGAGAACCCAAAGGTTCAGTTCTGATAACATCACCCACTGTTTACAAACCTCTTTCCATCGATGACCATTTTGACCCAACCATTTTGACTCAACCCTCAACCCTTAACGCTTAACTGCATTTCGGCTTACTTGACAGACGTTTTAGGTTTGCTGTATGCCTACTAATTGTGAAGCAATTATTTTTTTACAAACACAGCACATCCGTCGCGGTGTATCTCTTTAATTATTAAAACAATGCATCGAATTAATATAGCTTTTATTATTATATTAGCATGGGTGAAATGAAACCACTCTTCCAGTGATACATATGAACCCACAGATGTATTACACTAGAAACTGAGTGTAACAGGAAATTTTTAATTTATTAATTTTTCGACACAACTCAAACCATTTTATGTAATTGAAATTTCTTTATAATGAAATTTCTAGAATTCTCATATCTGAGTACTTGGAATTTTTTGGCTACTGCGCCGTTTAGGAATGTGTTGATCCATTGATGCGTCAATGTTATTGTTAGAGCAGTAGTGATCTCATTGTGTTGCTGGAACTGCTGTTGCCTAAAGGGAGTTCCCCTTGATCCATGCGTCTCTTGAACCTTTCATTTTCCCTTATTTTCTAAACCTTAATCTTATCGGTTCATTTGAGATCTATAATGCTTGCACTTGTCTGTTTGTCATTCAGCAATGACACTCGCTCTCCCACCTGTGTAGGTGTTCCTCCTGTTTTGGCTTTACTTCATCTCATTCCAGGCTATTCTTTTACGCTTTGTTTACAGATTGAATAATAAAATTGCACCACTGTCTCCAGATTCAAGGCTCATAGAAATGACTATTACCCAGGATTCACCATTTAACAAATAAATTATGAAGGATGGTGAATTTGCCTAGATTGCGCTGAATTGTCAGGTTTTTCCCAATGATGAAGGGCACTCACTATATAGAGACTGGGTCAGCCCAGTGCCTTATCTCAAGATTCCACAGGATTGGACCTTGGCTGATTGCAGAAAATATTTTCAACACAATAACGAGAGTATAATATTATATAGTTTTTTAAACATTTTACAACGCATTTTTATACAATATGCATTTTTCTAATTGTTTATTACAATTTTAAAAAAATGTAGTATTCCATTACTGTGCACTGGATTTTTAGGGATCTGTCGCAAATCTTCATTACCTGACGAGTTTATTGTGTTAAATATTCGTTTTTTTTAAATTTTTATATCATTAGCTTTCCAATTGTCTATTATACGTCTATACAGCACTATTTTTTTTATTTTCGGAAATATTTTTATCCATCTTTGGCAATTAATCTCATTATTTACAGTGTAGTTAATTATAAATCAAAACATATACTCTTTATTTTTGTGTCCATTCGTTGTTATTATTAACTAGGAGAAAAGATTAGGTATAAAAAATTACAGGCAATTTAAAGTTAGAGGAAGTCATTCTAAAAATTGGGATTTAAGCCGGGTCGGGCTGGTTGAATGAGTATAAGACGTCGTTTACATTAAATACCAGTTTATTGTATATATTTTTTCCTCAAATTTAATCAGACAAATATAATAAAAGTAATAATAATAATAAATATTTATTGAGATAAATAACACGAATGCCATTTGGCACATATGGAGCTTGTGATCTTTCGAAAATCTCCCCTAAGGGATCCACATGGACGAGTGGATGGATAAACCTCCCATTGAAAGCATTCCTTGCGTGTTTCATGTCTCTGTAGTAGATAAAATGAAAGTAATGAAATGAAACGTTTTAAAACAAAATGTTAATGTTAATTGCATTAAAAAATATTTCTCTTCCTCGTATTCTGAATTTTGTTTTGGCCTTACCGGAGCGCTAATGAAGTCTTACCGTTCTTTCAAAACATTATTAATTGTATATGGCTCTCAGTTTTTCCAACACCAGTAGAAAATTATCTATTATTATTTGGCGAAAAATAAAAATTAGTATTACACGACCCTACGATGTTTTAGAGTCTGACGGTTCTGTAAATAATTCTGTTAATAAATTAAGGTGAGACCTTTGGTACCTTTTAAGTAAATAGTTTTTTTTTTTTACTACTTTGACCGTATACTAATTTTAAAAAAACAAAAAAACTATTGGTATACTTATTTTCTTCAATTAATCACTTCTTAAATGTCCTTTAAAAATCCTTCCTGAACTAAAATAGTTTGGTTGATAATAGTTGAATTACTAATTACTTAGTAATAAATACATTCGGGGCTGAAAGTTCTTCTCCACCCCCCCGCCCATTTTCAGTACTGATGGTTTTGTACACCATGTTTTGTAGTTCAAATGGACGGTTTTGATGACGTGCTCAGTGTCATCAAAAGGTCGTCCTTGCAAGGCCATCTTAAGATATGTTCAGTATAGATTAAATAGTAGGAAAATAGATATAATTTTTCTTGAGCGATGATTTTTATGTCAGTTTATTGTTTGTAACTGATTATGTAACTAATATTACCTTACATATTTATTTACTTCTATCCAAAGCATTGTAATACTCATAACCTATACCAGAAGATAGAATTGCCCAAGGTACGCTGTGGCAGGTTTTTGTGTGGGATTACCCCCCGCTATTGAGGAACTGAACACCTCACCCACTTCGGGGCCGATGCCTTATATGTACCCACTTCCCATCGAAATAAGAATAATTTAGTCCATCAGTTTTATTGCGTGGTTACGAACGGAATACCATGGTAATCTTCAAAAATGCGTATGTTTATTGATTTAACGTCACTTTATGCTGCTACGGCTGATAAGACGTTTCTACATCAGGAGTCCTAAATTTCACCTATCCAGGTATAATTAGGAAAAGAATGTTTAAAGAATACATGACATTCCCTAGGCTAGGGACCCCTATTTCATGTTCCTACCAAAGGATGGCATAACTTAATGATTTTTTATTCCCTTTAAAAATCCTAGGGCAACCCGCCGAGCTGCGAAACCGCGGTCTTGAGCATAGTAGATTGTTAAGCTAACCACTAGACCACAGATAACTTATTCTTCAAGAGTCCAATCTCTCTACCCATTCATGTTTCCAACACATTCTTCGCCTACCTCCTCAAACAACACTTAAACCTCATGAAAGGTCGAACAATAAAACGGTCAAGTAATAAGCCTTACTGTAAATATATATTATTTATTTATTTATTGCGATTGGGCCTCTGCGTATGCATTCTGGCATAGTTTTTCGACTGTTCCTTCATGTATTCTATTCTCTCCCAATTTTGTTCCTATTCTCTTAAAAGTTTCCTTATTTGACATTACTCTCCGCCTTGTTTCCTAACAATTTTTTGTCAGTAACATCAATTTGTTCTATTTTCGCTTTCTCTAAATCTATTTTTAATTAGCTAATCCATTGTGTGGTTGACTTGGCCATTTTTATGTAAGTAGAAGATTAATTTGGAATCCTTATGCGAACCACTCTTGATTTTATCGCGGACATAATTACATATATAAACAGACTTACTTTTTTTTTTTATAATAAATTAATAGAATTAATTCCTGAAACACGCATGCTGTCATAAAATATCAGCATTTATTCCATAGTGACATATTCCGACATGATCCTATTCACCTGTCAGAAATACCCGCCAGATTTAGCGAGCCATTATTGAAACTTTTCCAAACCAGACCTCCAAGTCTCGTCTGACTGACACTTCGTTCTTAATTTGTTCGTTGGCGCTCACGGATTTCAATTTATCTTTTGAAGTTAATTTTTTTGGCGAAGAGTTGGAGCCAAAAATAAATGAGTGTGCTGATCGGTGATTTGCTATCCAACAGGTGGACACAATTACTTTGACATCCCCAAAATATATTTGGTATTGTATGGTATGGTAAAATATGGCGTATATGGTTTAAATGTTCATTAATAAGTGGTAAATATATATGGTATGGTAAAATATATCGTGCATGGTTTTAAGGTTTATTAATTAGTGAGATCTCAGAAAGAAAAATTTTTCTCTAAGGTTTTTGTGAAGCAAAAGCTTCCAATATAGTTTTATTTAATTTAATCGGCTATGTTTCGGGTGAGGGGTTCTTCACCTTCAGGTATCATTAAATCTATAACAATCTCGATCATTATTACTATTATTATTATTACCTGAGTTGTAATCATAGATATAAAATGTTTAGGCGTAATTGTCATTATTTTATTTCTTTTTGAAATTTTATCCACACCTGTCTAGTACAAACAATTGGTAATCAGCAGAAATTGTCATTGTTAATCTCAATTTATTTGATACCATTTATCGGGATTTATGAATATATGAACTATTTCTTTTTTTTTTTATCAAAATTCCATATATTAAGTTGGTTTCTTTGATACTGAGAATCCATAGCTATTCATTATTTATAAAAGAATAAAGGATTCTCCCTCTCTTAAATTATAAAAAAATTATTATCCTGGATTTCATTGGATTTCAACGAAGTCTGCCAAATATAGGTTAATTTACGATTCCGCTAGTGTTTGGGCGAGCAGGATCCAAACATGAAGATTGTTGACCCGTTGGCCAACCTTGAGGTCAATCTAAGAATCTTAATCTCGATTGGTTTACTCCAGGGTGAAAAAGCCAATGATTAGTTGCGGATTGCACAAAAAAATTCAACTGAATACTTATAAATAAACTAGCTTAAAAAATATTATACATTATTGTTTTAAGACTTCATGACTTTTACTTGACTTTACGTGTATTATCATAGCATACGTTTAGCATCATTCTGTACTGTTGAAATTATCACTATTTCTATTTTATTTTTTACACATTTTGATTACTGCTGAACTCTAATAACGTAAACGACATATTAAGACATAGATTAAAAAATTCCAACCAAAAAGGTTCAAGTCTCTGAACTAAAAGAGAATAGTTGCTTTTGGACCTTGGTGATATTGGTGCAATGTTTCCTCTGGTTGGTGGATATATTCAAATTTTTTCCTTTGCTATTATTCTATATCGGACTTAATGAGCGAAATATTGACGCTATTTTTGTTTTATTTTAGAGACTTGGACTTTTTGGCAGGATTTTTCCACTATTGTCTTAACATTTATGTCTCTTTTGCCCTTCAATATTATACAAATACGTACTAGTTTGAATTGTTATACATTTTCGATAGCTCTTCGGCTTCCACGCTCTCTTGAGCTGAACGCATCCCAGATATTCGTCACTATCTTCTACGTTACTTATCAATAGGCACTTTTTACGGTACCTTCACGTACTCCATGCCCTTCATCGTAAACGGCGTCACACTGCCCCCTCTCTATCCTCTCCTCTGATCTTATTAATAGCCTGCTGACCAGTCGACCGCTGACCATCGCCGTGGCAAGATGGTCTGTAACACCTGTCCCGAGCCCCCGACGAGAAAAGACAGCAGGAGTAAGGCGAGGCTGTCCATCTGGGACCATGAACTAGGTGAGCCCTTGCACTTTAAAGTCTATCGTCTGCCCTAGGAGGAATCTTCTCCCTTCTCTCTTCAAATTACATCACAATATGATGTAATAAGGGGTATTGATGATATTTTAAATATTTAAAATTAATAATAGCTGCCTAATCTTAAATTGACTTGATTAGCGTACTGGAACAACAATATAGTTGTAAACAAAAAAAAACGATGACCATTTCACAATTATCATCCATTTATAGGTACTAATATTACACTATTATACTAATTCATTGTCTATATGTTTAGTTTAATATATATTTCAGCTGATAGCGGCCAAATTTTAGAAATCGCCGATTTTAAAATAATAATTTCATTGAAATTTACAACAATACGATAAAAATACAACAAGTAAATGTAATGAATAGTGAACTAATGAATTTTTTAAAAATACTAGTAGAGAAACTACCCACAGGCAGTACTCCAATTACAGATTATATTTAATGAAGTTAGCTAATAATAGGGTTGTTTGATTACTACCATTCGTTTATTTTGTGCATTAATAATCAATAAAAGTTATTTGTAAGTCCACAAAGACATTTAAAAAAATTTGATGTTTCCATCATTGCCGTGGACATCATGCAGGGGGCTTTAAATGTCCACAGGCATAAGTTAATGAGTATGCATTACGTATTTTGTAGTCCTAAAAGTTTTTTTAATATAAAAATTTCTGAAAATATTTTTAGACAGCCTATTTTCTACCCAATAACGCAGAGTAGTAATGAATACACATACATTTAGTAAAGTATACTGTCTCTATTCCATCTCGATGCGGCGCACACCTACAGTTTTTACTGAGAATGATTTGATTTAGTTGAGATAATAATGGGCAAGAATATTAAGATTTCCCCTTACCAACCTTGTAATTTAAACAGCGCCGATTCGAATCCTCCACGGGAGAAATTTACTTTGTGGAGTTCTCACGAACCTCTACTTTGGTTAGAAAGGTTGGTAACCTATATGAATTGTCCGCCCTATTTAACTTTAAATGAGTAGAAATGAATGTTATATTTCTACAAAATAAAAGAAAGATTTATTTGGAGCCATGAGTCTTCAATATGAACCTGGCTCAGGAATCGAGGAACGGATAGGAGTGGATAATAGCTGATTCAGCAAATATCCTTCATTTCTATCGCTTAGCTCAACCTGAGGAGACAGAACCCTTAGTAGTTATGCAACTGAAAATACGACATATTTGTAGTGAAAGGATACTTAATGGTGCATCTGATATCAGAATATAAAGCCACTGATGTTCTGATGAGTTGAGCTTAACGAGTACTAACGGCCGTGTATTACCGATCAAAAGTCTTGGACGAGCTCTTCATCATGAGTCGTTTTGTTGGCGTTGACTATTTTAAGCAACGTTTCAATGATTCTTAGAAGCGGAGTGGCTCAATGGTAGAGCACTGAGTTGCGATGCTAGAAATCCTGGTTCAAATCCCGCTGCGGGCAAGACTTTTATTTAGTCTGTTAGCAGCCGGAGATGGATCATAAAGGATCTAGGACCCTCCTGGGACTAACCCAGCCTGTATAAAATATTATCAAAATTGGGTACCCAAAATAAGGGGGGGTCTGAATAAGGAGGTGACCTAGGGCAAGTTACCTCCTTGCAGAACCGTTGTCCATGAAACAGTACAGTCTCTACCATGTACTGAACACCAGCCCCATTCACGGGTTGTAGTGGTACAGGTTTTTTTTTCCAATGATTCTTAAATGTTAAATTATTTGGGAAGCAGTGACGGATCCGTGCTATGACGGATTTCTCATTATTCATGAGATAACGGATTTTCAATAGTAATCCATAAATTATTTTTTTTCCTGCATTCATCTTCCTTTCATCTGCTTTATGGAATGAGCATACTACCCGCTCGGACAAGCTCATGTTGATTTAGACAACCCTTTATCCACCCTGTGTTTAACACGGAACTAGATGTCTGGCCTTGTATCTACCAAGGCTCCCTGTTATGTTCACATAAGCATCTAAGCATCTTGACGGTCTTCAAATAGGTGTATGTCTGTAGATATTCGGAAATTACTTGTAAGGAATGATGGTATACTGAAGATGGCATTGTGGAGACTGTAAATCCGTAAATATTCATCCCCTTTGGTGTTCCATTAGTGCTTTGTTATTTAGATCTCTATAGTGAGCTTGTAAGGTTATAAAAACTCTACAAATGTTTTTAAATGTCTCCATTAATGGTTTGGGGCTAATGGGGGCATTAATGGGGATTTTCTTACTTCCAATTTATTGAATGTTTTCTCACCGAAGAGAGAGGAGTGGCAAAGCGGTAGAGCTCTGAATTGCCGTGCCGAAGGTCCTGGGTATGAATCCAGTATTTAGTTTTTATTTTGCGTTACTTAACCTGAACAAAATTGTCCATCACATTAATTAATTGGGGTCCTCCCTTGAGGTCATTTCTCCTGCATTCCTACATTCTTCGGCCGGTTGACAAGTTCATTAACCTATTATCTAGTTTAACGTAATAAGGAAAATTGTCACAAACCTTAAAGATTATTTATGCCTCTATAAGGAATAAAATCTGATTTAACACAAAAATGTGTTGGAAAATTGTCACGGTTTATTGTTTTGTGTTTAAGATTTACGTGCTCTAACGTGTCGTTCTTAATGCTGATCTAGTGCTTCAGTAATCTATCGTCAGTCAACTCAACAGCTAATCGATTTCTCCTTTTTTTCAATATCTATCCTAGCTCGGTTGTTTTTCTTGAATATGGTGTGGGGTGTGTTGTTGTTTATTTTAATCTGTTTAATATAATATACATATTAGATATTTTTATATCCTATCTTAATGGAGAACTCCGAGTCGGTATTTTAAAACCTTTGAGGCTCTCAGGCTTAATAAGCTTTTTTTGGGGTAGGGGGAGGGGTAGTACTCACCATGCTACATTATAAAGTTATCTTTAAAAACTTCTATTTTTTAATAATATTTAATAACAAATATAAAAAAACTGTATTTTTTAAAAGTATAACATTGTTGTATCATTTGTTTTTTGAAAAGTTTTAAAAAAAATTACCGTATTTGGAAACTGTAAAATTAAAGCTGCTGCCATCGCAGGTAGTTACAAGTTATAAAATTAAAATAAATATTTTTGAACTATATAGGAATGCAGGAATCTAAAAACAAAAACCATGCACAATCTTTTGGATTGCCACAAAACGTTTATACCGTATACTAGTGTATACCTGTTAAATATGCTAAATCCTCCCAACATACCACTAATTTTACACGGTTCTAAATTTAAAATCAACCTCCAAATGATCAGGTGTAACAAAAGGCGAAACTAATTAAGGGCATATTGCCAAGGCAGGTAGAAACAGCTTCAATATTTATCTTCTGAGCATTTCATTGCCTGGAACGGATGCTCACTTAACCTCACTCATTATTTACTATTATTATTATTAATATAAACGATATAATATTCAACTACAGTTAAAAAATAATATTAAAAAATGGTTAAAAAAAACAGCATGTATTTTCCGCTCAAAAAAATCATAATTCTGTTAACTTATGTGTTTTCTTATTCTTTTCAATAAATAAACATACTTTATCACCCAATTCTGTCGAGTGTGAACCATAAACTATACGGGAGTGATATATACATGCTACCCTTATACCCACATGACTACCATAATCAACCTATTTTAAAAGCATTAAGCCCTATATAACATTACACAATTGTGTATTATAGGTCAGTAAATGATTAATTAAAATATTCCAGATTTGAATTTTGGATTAATTGAAACTTTTATCTAATTTTTGGCCATCATCTAATTCAATATCTATTTTTATTTTAAAATATGTCATAACATTTGTTCTTATAAATCTTCTAGTAGGGCTGCTAGGTATTAAACTGTTTATTACGGTTTTTATTAAGTATCTATTGTTAATTATTGACATAGAATGATTATTCAGTTATCATATTTGCAAAGAGAATCGATAACTAACTTAGTTCAACCCGGTTCGATTTCAAAGGCCATCGATGAAAAACTATTGTACTGAAAATACCTTATTCCTATAGTTTTAAGGGTGCTGAATCCAAATATGATATTAAAAAACCTGTATCGCCCACATTTTCTTCCAATTTTTATAGTTTATTAAGCGATTTTTAAAGAATTGTACAGCTTTAATATTTAAAATAAATAAATGAAAAACTAGGTCTTTTGGTGTGGATGAAGTTGTTAGCACTGCTGAAACACATTTTCTGGCCAAAAAAGGTTGATTCTTTTTTCTGTTAACAGCTGATGTTTTGTTTACTGTCAACCTAACTTCACTTTCACGTTTCCTGTACATGTGCTCAGTACAATGTCTAATCGCGGTTGTAAAAACTCTGCTGACAGTTTTTCTTATATTTGTGGTGAGTTTGTGATTAAAAAACACCAAAGAAACATTACAGACTGTCAAAAAGGTTTATCTATCGGTAAAAAGGGTAAATCTTGGGCCCCGCATCGAAGAAAAAAGAGAAAGAAAGTATAGACCAATTCCAGTTGACGAGTGAAACCTGTATTAGCACATTATATCACTGTTTTAAGTAGCCACTGTAAACACAAACCATGCTTATTATGTAACATAGTGTTTCATTAATTCCCCCGTATACCGTATAGGGGTTTATACTATATAATACAAAATATATTGCTGGAAAACTATGGGTGATACAAAAAAACTAAGGCCAGATTTAGATTCAGGACAAAAATTTATAAAGATCAACTATTAAAGTAAAAAAGTTTTCAATAAAATTTTTTTGTTGGCCTCTGTATTTAAACAGTATTACAAACCTTCAAACAATTTAGTAATGTTTCTGATGGTAATTGTAATGCGTGTCTATAAACCATATTTATGATACTATTTATTTATATATTTACAGACTACGTCTGTTTCAACTGTTTTTTTATTTTTTTCCATATCTCCTTCATCCTCTTCCCCTGTTTTTGCATTCTCTCCTGCATCTAAATTGCGCCGGTTTTTCTCTTAGCGCTTTCTTGAAAATCCGGAGCATTCTGAAGCTCCATCCTAAATTGCATCCTTCAATACTAAGCGGAGAGACCTCGAGCTCTTCGTTGTCATTTTCTGTCTCCTTAATCCTCATGTTGGTTATTTTCAGCTTTTTAAGATACGTGAACACCCTTTTTGTCATTCTGCTCGGGTCCATTCTTTGTAGGTCCCCATAGAACTTAATTCTGCGTTTTCTCATCGCGTTTGTAATTTTCTATGTGCGTGTAGAGTTCTTCGTTATAGCGTCTTTTATAACAGTCTCCTTTAATCAGTCCCGAAACTTTTCTCAATATCTTTCTCTTAGTAATTTCTAAATCATGGATCAACATTTTCTGGTTCAGGATCAAACATTGTGCCACATACAGTTGTTCTGGGCGGATTGCCGTTGAGTAGCGTCGTAGTAGAAATTTAGCATTAACGGATATACACTTCTTATATGTGATTTATGATGTTATATTATATATTGTATTATTTAAAAAAGAAAATTTTAAAAACTCTACATCAATACTAATAGGGTATTTGTATAATTTGAGGCCATTGAGTAAGTTGTATTTCTAAAATTTAAATTGATATTTAAAGGTTATGTCGTTCATCCAATTTAGATCCAGTTAGCGTTTGATAATGTCGTTATGCAGTGAATGTAATATATATTATTTATTTCTCTCGAGGCCACAGCTGCTAGTATCTGCCAGAACTGGTGAATGAATATTCATGATATGATTCTTTAATCCAAGCACACAACAATTGCCTCAGATATGTTCCATTGCGAAAATCTCAAGGCTATTTGAGACCTACCAAGAGAGTTGTTGTGATTTCCTATCAAACCAAATCATAAGGAACAGTATCCATTAAATTATATTATTAAACGTAAATGAGATTCGAATTGTAAACATCTTAGGCACCAAAACCTAAATGGAAAGATTATTCGATGTTTGACTTAAATGATTTTGGGATGTCGTAAAGGAAGGGTTAGAGAACAGCAAATTTTATGTCAAATGTTTTTTGTCTTTTTTAACTGATCAATGTTTTCTGAGCAGGTCTCTTGACCATTGTATTTTTAATCTTCCCATATGAAGTCTAGGTAGTAGTTAGATAGGCAGTAGGAAAGAGGAAGATCGAGTGGAATGTTGTGTATTTGGTATAAATTGATTTTACAGTCATTTCGTTGTAGATTCAAAATAAACCGAGGTTTATCAACAATTGTTCTCAGAATTTTGGATTGTGTTGTTTGTATCTTGTGTATATATATATATAGGTGTTTTGCTGAATCCCAATGTTCCCCATTGGTCCAAATGGGTCTTATAAAAGTAAAGTGGAATAGTCGTTTGTTTCGTGAGTCAAGTGAATATCTCGATTCCAGAAGATGTGATAGTTGTTAGTAGAGTCTTGTCTTTTCTTGTATTTTTTATTTTATTTTATGTGTTTCATGTAAGTCTTTTGTCTATAATCGTACGTATCGTACATAGTTTTTAGAAGGTTCGTAGTCGGAGTCAATGTTGATTGCTGGACACAAAGCTTTCTGGAAGGAGATATGTGGTTTGATATTTTGGATTTTGATTTTGGCTCTGTGAAACCATTTTTCTAATCAAAATATATGGTTTAGAGAGCCAAAGAGACTATATTGGTTCTTTGCTGGACGAAATAATAACTGTATCGTTAAAGAAGTTATAGATAGTGATACAATTAAATACTGTACGCAGACTTTACAAAAATCTTAAACATAAAAGTTTGTGCCATGTCGGACAAAAAAAAGAGGATACAAATGTTGAGACTTGCGCTAACCTAGATATTAATTTAAAAATTTGTTCGTGGCTTTTGAACGAGTCTGGCATCCTGGTCTGCTGTACAAACTCCGTAAATTCTTACCTTCTACTTACTTCCTTATTATCAGTTCCTACCTCAGTAATAGAACCTTTAAAGTAAACCATAATTTTTCCTACTCTTCCCTCTTTACCCAGTCTGCCGGTGTTCCTCAAAGTAGTATCCTGGGCCCCATCCTATACACGATGTAGACAGCTGATATCCCAACCCATCCAAGCACTGTCCTCACTACGTACGCTGATGACACATGTGTGTTATCAGTAAATAAGGATCCATTTATTGCATCCCAATCTCTTCAATCCCATATCTCAAACCTTCAAGAATGGTGTCAAAATTGGAGGATTAAAATAAATCCTAACAAATCCCATCAAATTACCTTCACCCATCGTCGTAAACCTACGAATTCCTGCCCTACTGTATCCTTTAATAATATTCCACTGAACCCTGTCGAACAGATACGTTACCTAGGACTCCATCTAGATAAACGTCTCACTTGGAATCCTCATACAAGACTGAAAAGACAAGAAACTGCTTGACGTTTTCGCCTACTTCAACATTTACTGGACAAACGCTCTAAGCTCCCAATTAATTACAAAAGACTCATTTACATGACTGTTATCAGACCTATTTGGGCATACGGAGCTGAGCTTTGGGGCTCTACTAAACCTTACAATCCAAAATCCTTCGTAAAATTCTCAATGCTCCTTATTATGTCACAAACAAACTCATCCATCATGATCTTAATATCCCATATGTTACTGATTTGGCCCAAACTAGATACTTATCCTTCCATAAAAAGATCCATACACACCTGAACCCGCTAGTCTCTCAACTTGCTTCCCATACTATTCCTGATAACCCTCCGAGGCGTCTGAAAAGAAGATGGCCTCGAGATCATCTACTATAGAACTTTATTGGAGTGCTACCGATGGGTAGTTTCTCCACAAGTGTTTTTCATGTCATATTCTACATATTAGCACATTTACTTGTTATAATAGCATTATAGTTGTAAATATCATTAAATTAAAAAATAAAAAATAAAAAATTTGTTCGTACAAGATTTTTTCTTAAATATGTCTTTTTTATGTATCACTCAGCCAATTTACTTGTTATATTACTGTAATATAGTTGTAAATAGCAATAAATAAATAAATAAATAAAAAAAAAAAAAATATGTCTTTACCGGCATCCTTGTCAAATTATGAATTTTAAAATCATTGATTATGTATCGAAATCCTCACATTTGATTGGATTCTCCGAAATAGCAGAGCTATTCGCTTTCGGAATCCCGACTAAGTATTATTGACGGTTGGGGAGGACTGGGTCAGCCACTGAGTAATCGCTGTGTGATGTTGGTGATTGGTCCGGGGTCAATCAGTCAACTGACCATTGCAGTCCCTGCTATAATTATACCTAGTTCGATGGAGGTCACGGCGATTCCCGTTTCATACTATTGTTTCTGGTTCTGCTTTCACATCCAATGGTTTCCTACCCACTTATTGCAACGTTGTTGTATACTTTTGCTATTGTATCAATAAATATTCACATTAAACAAAAAAAATCCGTGTTTGATAAAATCTAAAGTAACATATATTTGTTGCCCCGGTGAATAAGTGGTTTAGTCGAATTTTCCCCAGAGTTTACAATATTGAGGGAAGTGGAACGTTTCATTCTCGTAATTTTTGGCTTGAAATGGAGTTGTAATAAAAGCAATAACTCCTTTAAGTCTATGCCTGGCTTAGGTCCCTATTCACTAGAATAATATCACTATTCCGCTCCCCTGAGGTACAATAAACTAAAATTCGACTTAACCACTTATTCACCGGGGCTGTAGATAGATCCCTTTAAAACATAGTATCGTTTTTAACACTACCTACGGAATATTTAACTGGTTCATTAAAATATTTTCTGTCTTAAATTCTTGTTTAAGCAACTAAAGTATTCGTTAATTTTTGGAAAACAAAAAATGGACAGGTCCTGGTAAACTTCACTTTGAGTAAAGAATCCGGTATATGTTCCACATTCGCTTTGAGCTGAGTTATAAATAAGTTTTAATTGTTTATTCGCTTCATTTTAATATTTTACAAAAATCGTGAGGTTTAGTATGGAAAAGAAAATGTAATTATGGGTGATGAATAGATTTCGGTTATCATTTCATCATTAAATAAATGTTTCAGCTAACATTTCGAGGTATAGATGATTTGTTTGTTGTTTTATCTACGAACTTTTATTTCTAGATGATCTTATTACCGAAGTATACACATTATCTTTTCCATAATAAAGCTCATGACAACTTCTATTTTAGGAAAATATTAAAAAGGAATCGAATGAAAAGTTAAAACTTGTTGTGACTACTTGAAGCGATAATCTGCGGAATAATTAGCAACAATTCTTAGTTATTCCGTCTATCGGATGGGACGTAAAATGTAGTTTCCGAGTCTGTTCGGTGTTAGGTATTCGTTATAGTTTTTTTCAGTGAATTTCATAATTTTTTCAACCAACTTCATAATTTTTTTCAACCAATTTCATAATTTTACCGATCAAATTCATAATTTTATCCACCGATTTCATAATTTGTAAGATGTCGCAGTGTGGTTGTCAGGAAATCATATAACAGATATTTGGATATAACACTTATATTTGGAAACAGATTTGGATGTATTAATTATTACATATTCTGATGATATACTTATATGGACGTAAATATATATTGGTTTCTACTTATCTTGACTGTTATGGAAATATTATGTTATAGTTCTTGAACTTGAAATAAACTGACTGAAACTCAAGAACCATAACAGAATATATATAAGGTAGGAAATAGTTGGGGGTGCAGTCAAATAAAACACTAAATAAGTACCCACTTATTTAGTGTTTCATTTGACTGCACCCCCAACTATTTCCTACCTTACTCAGATCTTCCAGTCAACCATCTCCTCGCTTCTCATAATATATATATATATATATATATATATATATATATATATATATATATATATATATATATATATATATATATATATATGTGTGAAATCGGTTGAAAAAATTATGAATTTGATTGGTAAAATTTTGAAATTGGTTGAAAAATTATAATATAGGTTGCAAAATTATGAAATTCCCTGAAAAAAGCTACGTAATTAAACCTGTCCCTACCCTAATTATACCTGGATAGACAAAACTTAGGACTCCCATTGTACCATCGCCCGATTAGCCAGAGCAGCATAATGTGGTATTAATCGAATTAACAAGGGTTCCTGTTAAGTAGAGGCTGGGTTAGCCCAATGAAGATCTCAACGAAATGGGGTTTCCCGTGCATGCTTACTACATAACAACCTTGTTAATCCTTTGGTCAAAAAACATCACTTTCTCGCCAAATACTATCATGTGTTATTATTCCGTACAAAGAAAGAGAAGGCTGGGTCAACCCAAATATCAACCGACAAACTGCTTCCTTGGCCATGAAGCAATGTTTACAAAGAGATGTGAGGCACAGTTTGGCGCTACCCTGCGGCTCGTTGCCAGCTCGACCGTATTGTCGGCTCGCCACGTCATCCTATACCTCCTTCGCTATTCCAATTATACACCCATCTTTCCAAGTGTGTTCATAAAGGAATAGTTATCTTACCCTAATACCTACTTATATCTTATCTTCTTCAGTATATTTATTAACGGTTCTTTCCTTTATTCCTTTTTTATGACTACCGAGATGCAAATTGATCTTCCAATAAACTGCGTGTATCAAACAACGCTTTACATCCCCCCTCTCATGCCACATACCCTTTCTGTTCAAAAACTGAACTCAGGGTCTTTTGAAAATTATTTACATATTCCTTAAATGATTATTGGGTCATTTTTATCCTCCTAATAACATTACAACAAAAAGTATATTTTTTGCATGATTAGGTAGTTGTATTGGATTTAGTTGATGGGATGTTTCCTCTGGTTTGTTTCTTGCTGAAGTTAGAGTGTGATTTATGCTTTTATTATTTCCCATTGATATTATTCTATTTCCGTCCCGAAGATTATTATTATTATAATAAAATTATAAGAAGTTTATGAGTTTTAGGTTTTGCAATTGTATATTTATATTGTTCATACCATAAATATAGGTACATCTAAAAATTAAAAATTGTTAAAAAATAAGATGAGTTATTTCCTGCCTTTATAGTAATGAACATAGTAAACAGTTAATGTTAAGCGTATTCATGATTTTTTTTTTTAAAATTAACTACTGCTTGTTTTCAAACAGTATAAATGTTCGAACATCGCTGCATTGTTCTACGAAATACAATTAAGCCACCAAGATGCGTGTCACAATTTATTTTTCTTTCAACAATCACCCTTGAAGTGGTACAGGTTTTTTTTTAAAGGACGATTGTCCTTTAACCTCCTATAGAGATAATCGATCGATTGGTTGACCCCTCTACTGTTCATTCAACATGATAAAAGAAGTAATAAATGTTGAAACGTTTGCTGGTGTTTTTAAAAGCCCATATTTTATTTCAAAATATAATTATTATGAAAAACTGAAAATTATTAGAAATGAGACAGATAACTGCAGGAACATGATATTCAGATGGGATCCATATATTAGACAAATTGAAATTATTTAAGAGAAGCGATTTATTGCAAGGGACTGGCTCAGATCCAGCTGATTCAACCCAGCTGCAGTCAGGATGCAAGCCAAATCTTTTGATCTCGAGGGATATTTCTTGAGGTCCTTACTGCGCAATTAGGTAGTGATTAAAAATAAAATTAACCTTTATTCTTACAACTCGGGAAGGATCTTGAGTTCAATAGCTGGTAACAAAGTTTCTTGGTCAACGGTTATGCAGGAGAGTCTCGATAATTCTACTACTTGCTATTCCACCCCACCATGGCAGTCCGCACTTCTGACCTTTACATCTTTATGACGTGAATAATTCAGTTCAATTGAATCATTCATCGAACGTAATTAATCATCTTCCAACGTAAGAAAATATTTCGATTGTCAGTTTCCTTAAGAACTTGTACTATGAAACTATGCGTGGTTCATATCTAGAACAAAACCGTACGCGCGATCGTTCAGAGAAGCGAGAAAGGGGACTATATCCTAAAATAACCGCTGGGAAAAAAACCGTGACTAATTTAAAATAAAACATCTACAAACAATATATCACCAGTTAAATATTAACTGAATAATACAAAATAAAACTGATAAATTATCGTTCATGGAGAAGGAGAGCTCACTATGTAGGAAATCGATCAAACAAATAATTGTTAAAATTATTAACTTAATTAATTGATTTCAATTACTAGTGTTACATTTCTAATCGTTTTGCATATTTTTAATCTGGTGAAAACTCGAAACATGTCCCGTGCCCTTATGGTTAAGTTGCTGGACACGTAAAAATGAAATACCAATCTAGATATCCATCTCGCCTGACACCGGATAAGCCAGTACGCATCATTTTATTTATCTCCCTTCCTTTATTCCCTAAAAAATTAGTTGTTTTTTTTTTGTGAATTAAAAATTTGATTTAAGAGAACAATATGTACAAAATATGGAAATATATTTTTTTAAATGTATGAGATAATCTCGGCCTGATCTATATGTATACATCAAGGCCATATGCAAGTGTGTGTGTGTGTGTTTTTTTTTTCGAAACTGGGGGTGGTTTGTTGATGAAGACTTTTCATTCCAATTGAAAAGCTCCTCAGTAATAGTAGTCATTGGGAGCGTAGGTTGGATCATATCATATCAATTTCTCGGCTATTACCCAACTTTTTTTCTAGTCTTTGTTTCTTCTATAAAGTGAGTACCCAAAATAAGGGGGGAATCTATCAGTTGACTACCACGTACTGAATCCAAGACCCTCCATGAGTTGAAGTGATACATTTTTTTTTATTGTTTACCACAGACGTTCATCATTCGCTGAATGATATTCTAGTTTACCTTGAAAACTTAATCAACTTGAAAACTTTCTAGTTGTCTAGTTGACCTTGAAAACTTAATCACAGGATCTATTGTTCCTCATCTACCCTGCATAATAAATAACTTAAAGTCGATTCTCCTATTTCAAATATAGGTTTTTATTATTTATTTATTTAAACAATTATAGAGCGAGGTGCTAAAATGAGACAGAAACCTGGACTATACAGAACGTAGACTAGTTCATCTATTTGTGCCGTGGAGGGAAGTCAGCCAAATGCCCCGAAATAAAGCAGTCAAATCAGCTTCTCAGAACTGCCCTCTGCCCTACAAATATATCGTGTGTGTTTACGCACTCGTGCGTGCGTGCGTGCGTGTGTGCGCGCGCGCGCGTGTCTGTGTGTGTGTGTGTGTGTGTGTGTGTGTGTTTGTAGGCGTATATCGCCGGAAATGCTCTCCTTCTACCTCTGAAATAAATCTGTAGTTCCTGCTGTAGCAATTAATCAAGACGAAACCGGAACTTAATTTAAAATCATTCTGAAACCCTATAGATACTTATATGAACTCCCGTATTGTAAATGTATATATATATCCCTCACTGGGTCTTTAATTAGACCATTGACCCTCTCCTTTGTAGGTCATATATCCTGCCTCGTTTGATTGAATTCGTTTATATAATTGCTTCAGTGCGAACTTAATTAAGTCACAATTGTATGCACACTTAAACAAATTACTTTTGTTGTATTATTTACAATTATTTTTTATTAAATAGCATTGCAAAAAAATGGTGTAGGGATAGTGAGTACCTGGATACTACTAATAAATTCTGGGTGGAAAGAAAAAGGTTTTGTCGCAAATCTTACTCTCCGTCTTTAGGAAATTGAGGTTACTTAGTTACGTTGTTATTATTGTCAAGGGAGGGAGTGTCGTTTTTAGCAAATGCTTCGTGAAAACAATTCTTTCCAAGCAGAACCGTTTTGCTATTAAATTAAAGTATTTTATATATCTATATATTTATCTGTCAAGCATTGTCTGAGAAAATTTCTGAATTTGTTTCTTTCTTTTTTTACAATAATGTATAATTATAAATCTCATAAAAATAAATTGTACCTTATTTTAGACCACTCATCAAACTATAACCAAGAGGAAGATTCTCTTGTGATGTAAGAGAAGGATTCAGGAATCCGAAGTTATTGCTTAATTTTCTAATTTTGGCAATCAAATGCATTTGTTCTACTAGCTTTTGCCCACGACTTCGCTCGCGTGGAATTTGGTCTGCCACATAAAGTTTCGTGACAGATCATTTTAAATAAATAATTTAATTCTTTTTAACTATAAGTTACTCGTACATCCGAAATTTCAGATGTCTGACAGAAACCCTTGGGGGTGGAATTGTCCAAATTCCTTTCTTAGTCCTCATCAAAGCTATACAAAGAACCGATCTGTGAATTCCAAGATGATAAGTTCTGTGGTTTCTACGGTCCATTGACTGCTGGCTGTGTTAGTCAATCAGGTTACAGTTTTATATAAACTTCGCCTGTGTGGTGTGTTGATAAACAGTAGCCTATGTTCTTCCCCAGGTTTAAGATTTCCATATCAAATTTCATCACAGACGGATCAGCACAGCCGTGAAACATACATTGACACTGATTAACAAACGGGACGGACAAAAGTTTTCTTTTGTTTGTGTTAGTAAAGGATTAGTATGTAATGTTATTGGATTTATTGAAAAGGATTATTTAGTATAACTGTTTCACTTGTCATACGGCAGCAGCGAGAAGTGAACTATGTTACTTGATTTGTTTTGTTCAGCCAAAATATGTAGATTTTGCGAGTAAGAAACACATGAGCAAGCATACAAACTTTGCCCCTTTTTCACCCCCTTAGGAGTAGAATTTCGGAAAATCCTTTCTTATCGGATGCCTACGTCATACAAAGTCCACACCCTCAAAGTTTCAGGTCTCTACGATTACCGGTTTAGGCTGTGCGTTGATACTTCAGTATTTGTCATTCAGGACAAAGCATTTTATATGTATAGATGATAATTTTAATCTAAGAATTTCTCCTTACAAAAATATCAAGTAGTAGTAACAAAAGTCTAAAAAGTTGGATCAGTTCCCTTTCTGCCGTTAGCGATGCGTGTGTAAATCAGATTTTTGTTTATGAAAAATTGAATTTCGCACAATTTTAACGCATAATGGTAATAAGAAATTTGTCTGACAATGGATATATAAGGAATTAGTTTTAGGTAAATATATTAAATACCAAGAGGCATACACTGAAGTGGTTGATATCCAAGTTGATATTTGTGTTACTTCATTTTAGCTGTTAGAAATAGTGATTTCTGATTACACGCGGATACGGATATTTCGTGTAAAGATCCGCGGATACGGATCTTAACTTTTTTCCTCAATCGATGTCAGTTTGCGTGACATTGATAGTTCTCGCAACTTGACGCTTTGTATCACAGACAGGACAGTTGGTTAGGAACATTTTTCGAGTTTTTCGACTTGCCCTGGGCGACATAGATAACATATGTGATTGGTAGTGAGTTATAAAATTCTAAACAAAGAAGTTTTCCTTTAAACCTTGAAAGGATTGCCTGAGTCAAATGTTAAATGTCAATAGTTTTTCATTACCACCTAATAACCTTTATTCAGGGTTATTTTAAATTTACTGAAAACCACTTGGGTACGTGTTATTAACACAATAAACAGCAACTTTTGATCTGGACAAACATCGAAAACGGGGGGGGGGGAATGTGCTTTTCCATACAAACTAAGATTAGTTGATCGGTCATTTGAATGGAGGACTGATTTTTTATTTTTTTTATTTCGACGTTGGCCAGAACAAAAGCTGCTGACTATAGGGTCACTAACACGTACCTAAGAGTTTTGCAGTGAATATAAAATACCCATGATTTGGGTGAAATTTCATCTAGTTTTTGAAAATTAATAAGGTAAAAGAGCCGCCAAAAAAGTGACGAATACGGATCTTCATTTTTCCTCGGACGTCCGCTGATACGGATATCCGACACATCACTAGTTAGAAATCCTTCCCATGAGATAGGAATGGCTTTAATATGATTAATTCTAACTTTTGACCATCGATAAAAGTTTAATTTTAATTTTGTCTTGATTATTGTTATCGAAATGAATACCGCAAACCTAGTTTATGCACCTTACAATTTCGTAATGTATTTCGTCAATACTACAATTATTCCGCCATATTTTACATTGCATGCGATTTCTTAAGCGATCTTTCCGGTATTGGATCCCTTATCAGTCTTAACGCTTATTGTCCAAGATGCCCTCTCTTACCAACTTATCGTTTTCCTTTTTTGAGTAATTTATGATCATTTTAATCTGCACTTTTGACGTTAAAATGTTTGCATATTTCGCACATTTTAAAATATTTCGCTCCTATTATTTCCTTATTACTTCCTGTTATTCATTATTTTGACTTACATTATTACTTAACATGAGGAGCAATGAAATCGAGGAAATTACTAAGCATCGTCCTGTCAATACTAGCCTGATCACCTTTGACACCTTCAAGAGCTATTACTAGAGTTGATATTTCCACTTCAATTACTTTCCTTTTAACTAATTTTTATTAACTTCTTAAAGAGTCGGGCGGGATGAATGTAATTAATTTAATGTAGAACATGACTCACTGCAATTGATCAAGCCAACTAAAGTTTTGAACGAAAACGATACGTGGTTTTTCTGAATGCCGGTTACATCTTATTTACTTCTAAACAGTTTTTAATTATTGAATGTATCTAATATATCTGCACCCTCCCCCAGTGAATAAATTTAAGTCAATTTTTTTCCAGAGTAAGTTAATTGTATTGAGTGAAGCGGAATCGTGTCGGTCTTGTTGTTTTTGGCTTGAAATGGAGTTTTTCAAGATGGACTAATAAACATAACCCTCTTAGTATTAAACTTTTTTTTCTATCATATAAACCATGTAAATATATATTTTTTTATCATTCACAAATAAAAATAAATCGCGATTAATCGTTACTAAAATGTTACTTACTAATAATGTAAAACCTTGCCGGTTCGTGTAGTTCCAGATGGGAAGTATCTTACCTCAGCTCGTGGTAAGGTTATGTATTTAGGAAATAGATATTTATGAATATATTTCAATATAGTGTTATATTATATATATGATAAAAGGAAATTTTCAATAAAGTATGTACACACGTGCTTTTAAGCATCAAACCGGTATTATCCCATGTGTTTAAAATGTATATATATTTTTTAAATTTTACTAAATAAATCTAGTTATGCTTTCTTAGACGCAATTAAAAAATAAATCTTCAGTAACAGGTTGAAGTAGGCAGTTAGGGCATATGAATTCTTTAAGGAAGAAATGATTGATTACATGAAACATCCATACGATGTAAATCAGTCGAATGGACTCCAATTCACCACCCTACGGGGCAAATTTGAACAACTTGAGGTTGGAAACGCTACTAGAAGAGACTATCCCGTTCAATCACCTTCGACAGGAGATGGTAAGTTCCGGGTGATTGAGAAACCCGGTGTTATCGAGGCTTATACAATCACCATAGTGTCTTTGTCGACGCCAGCAGTGGGAGGTTACATCTTCACGTCCTGTATCAAACTGATCGCTACGTCATATCACTCTGAACAGAGGATCAGAGAATACCCGACGGAAATCGTTATTCTGTCAGGTTATGAGGATAATACTGTCCTGGGGACGTCAGTGTTAGTAAAAATATTGATTATATTCAAACAGGAAATTTCTCTGTTGGTCAAACACACCTATCTCCAGAATTATTTCAAACTCCCCAATAGCTGCCACATTAGAATTGTAGCAGTTTCTGAGACAAGCCTATCCAACATCGTGATGTTCGCAGCAGATCATAAGAAACCGTTTTACCATGCTGATGAGAACAATCAATGTGATCACAGGCAGTTTCTGGAACAGATACCGAATGAAAAACCATTCGCTGAAACAGAAGAATGCCAATGCCCACAATCGGCTTCAGATACATGGGACCAACCCCAGGTGCATATTTGTATGTTCTGTGGGCAGGGTTTCACTGGTGGGTATTCCGCTGGGAGGGCTTGTGATGATTTGTTGAAGCAGATAAAGAGCCATCCTCACAAAAATTTATTAGTTTCTCCAAAGCCACAAAAACCGAAGAAAAAAAGAAAAAGATTTTGTGGTTGTCTAAGAAAAAATAAAACAAAGGAAGATTTGAAAAAATCTGATTCAAAAACAAAAGGTTGCAGAAGATGGTTTAGAAGAAGAAAGAAACCAAGTGAAGTATACATAAAGAAACCAGTTTCCCCAAACGATCAAAGTTTGAATGTAGTTTCTTTTCAAAAAACACTAAATTCAATAGAAGAAACCTGCCCAAAATGTCTACAACGATACTCTATCCCACCACAACCAGTCCATCCATCAGAGAGGAGTCCTTCTCACAGATATTCATCTGTATCTCCAGAGATGAACCCTCCTCACAGAAATCCATCAGTACCTCCAGAGGAGAATCCTCTTCATAGACATTCTTCAGTATCTCCAGAGGAAAATCCTCTTCACAGACATTCATCCATATCTCCAGAAAAATCAAAACATCCTTGTGGGTATCCTCCATCACTAGGTCATGCTAAAAGATGCCATACCTGCAGGTGTAAGTTACTTGGATCTCCTGAATATGTGATTTCTCCTTGCAGGTATAATCCAGCTTTCCCTGTATATCATAAAAAGCCAACTTATGTTTGTAATTGTCATAATGACTTTCTACTTAACTTAACATCAAAGACCCAAATGTACAAATCAAAGTCAGAAAGATTGATTGGCAAAAGATTTCATTTACTATGTCAGAAAATTGAATCCTCTGATGAAGAAACAGATATTAGCAATGTGCCACATCTTAAACCAAGCTCTCAAGAAAGTACAGAATTGTCTGAAGATGTAAAAAAGGGTCAAAGTGAGAAGAAAAAAATTGAAAACAAATTAGGTAAAATGGATAAAAATGAAACCAAAGTTGGCAGAGTAGAAATAAATTTAAGCAAAAACAATTATTTTTCCAATCCTAAATTGCAGAGAGATAATGTGCCTTTTAAGGAACGAAATACTTCTTCCAATAGTTATTCATCTTCAAAAGCAAGACATTCAATGTCATCCAGTAACAGCAATGTTTCTTACTTGAACATAAGGCAGGGGAACAGCAAGATATTGAATTTTCCTGTTAGATTTGAAGATTGTAGGTCCTGTTATTTGAAGGTTTGCAAACATGGTAGGAAAAAACAGGCTGTCATCTGCTACTCCTCGAGATGTTCTATGTAAGATATTTCATGAACTGTCAAAATACCCTCAGTGAAATTAGGGTAAACCGTTTCCTTTAATGATAGGTGACAGTACAGACATAGAGTAGTCCTACTTATCTGGTTGTCTCTCATTGTTTTGTAGTACAGTTTTAAATTACGTATGTTGTGTTTTTTATTATATATTTTTTTAAATTGAACTTATCAGTAACTTTATTACAAAATACGAATTTAAAATCTGTTTTAAGTTTTAAATAAGGTTCATAAACATTTAAAGTGTTATGTAAGGATAAAGTTGGTGTCTAGGAATGGAGAAATAGTAAATTTATTTTTATGATGTCAATAATTTCTATGATAAGTTAATGAAATTTCCATTGAATTTTAACCCAGATTTCTGTAAATGTTTCTACTAAACTCTGAAATGAAAACACTTTTTTTGTTTTTGTTAAAGAGTTAGCACATTCGTTATTTAATGTAAGTATGTACATTTTTTTTCAAATGCTCTATTATTTTTATTTTATACCATACCTATAATGAATCATTTTCTGGACCGTGTCAAGATCAAGTAGCTAATTGCTAACCTTTCTCACTTCAACAGTGTTTTCATTATTATTATTATTATTATATCTAGAAACACTTGTAGTTTAAAGCAACTCAATTTCTTTTCACCTCATAAGAAAACAATATATCATTCACTGCTATTCAAACACAGTTAATAGTTTCTAGCAGCCACAAACAATTAATATTATTCGTTCAAATAAAAGATTCATGGATTTATATGGAAGAAGATGGATTTGATGATTCTTGTCATGCACCCCTGACAGCTGCCTTTAGGTTGCCACTACCTAAAAACCAGTGGTTTCTATGGACCATTGGGAATTAATTATTTACTTACCCAGGTGGAAATCGTACCCACAACGTTCTGAACTGGGCATTCAGGGACCCTCGCCCATACATGCTAGCATCTCTCCTCTTGGGTATACTTCATGTTGCTAAAACCTTCGAATAACACACTCCAATCAATGGAAGAGGAAAAATGAGCAAAAATTCAAAGATATTTGTAAAATAATTACTAGAAAACAGTTGTGAAATTACGCAAGACATTGTGCCTATACAATACTGGAAAATAAATAAAACCAGTCAATGTTTCTCAGCTAATTCATGCAGCATTTGGACATACTCCAAGTTTGCACGTCATGCCTTAGTTGTATTTCCTGATGGCTCGAGTGAGTTATTTTCATAAAGAGAGACATAAAGCTTTGTATTTGGAGTTTCCTAATAGTATTCTTGTTATTATTAAAATAAAATTTAATTTTCAAAATAAATTATTTATTTGTTAATTAGTTAATAATTTATTGTTATTTTTCAAAAAGTTCTTATTAAACAGGTTCTCCTCAATGATATATGTGATTTCCAGCTACTGGTCCTGTATTTTAGTATAATTGTTATTTTAATATTTAATTTGTAATTTGAACACAAAGATAAACTGGAAAATAGATCTTGAGGCAAAACCACTTACATACCTAACTATTTGCGGGGTTTTTTCTGATATTTTTGTCAATTTCGATGGTCTGTTTCTTAGCAGCATTGATAGAGTGTATGTTGTAAAAGCGGCTTTTATAACAGCTGTCTTCCTGGAAACTATATTTCTTGTAAAAAAGATCTGGTCTGCCAAGACATCCACTGTATGGAACAATTACTAAAATCGTCTTACCATTATCTTGCGTCTTCGGTTTCACTGGACGGGTCCAATTCGAGTAATAGAATAGAACAGAATAGAAAAGTAAGTTTATTCTGGGACTAAGTCCCTTTAGAATAACAAGCATGAACAGAAATAGAAACATAATATATATCTGGCCAAAAGGCTACATGATACAAATCATAAAGCGTATAAAAAGTGACATAAAGCAATAATAAAAAAAAAAATATATATATATATATATATAAACAATAATAATAATAATAAAGCTTTATTGACATCAAATTATGACAAAAGCCTCTCCCTTAGGAGGTAAAATGGAGTTCAGCTCCAAAATATAATTTTATTATATTATAAATATAGTTTTTTGTGTCAATATAAAATAAAATAACCAATACTCGTCACAGATTACAAAAAACAAAAACACTCTTTTAGAACAAATATAAATAAGTAGTTATGAAATAAAATAATCATCATTCATTATTCATTGCTATAAATAAAAAAAATCGTTATTTTAAAAACTATTATAAATAAATAATAAAACTATATTACTACCACTTTCACTATAAAACAACGATCACTACAAACTACAAAAACAAAACAAAACTTTTTCCCTTTTATAGACTCTTCACAATGCTAGACCAAGAGTCTCTGTCCCTGGCCACTTTCATCCAGTTAGTTCCCACTCTTCGAGTGATTTCATCCCTCCACTTTATGTACTGTCTTCTCCTGCTTCTCGTTTGGCCGATCGTAGTCCACTCGGTGCTGCTTTTCGACCATCTCTCATCCTTGACTCTGGCTAGGTGTCCAGCCCACCTCCATTTCAGTTTTCGGGCCTCCATGCTGAGACCTTTAACTTTTACACAAGTTAGGATATCTCGGATCTTAATTTTCTCAATTCTTTGGATTCCCATTATACTCCTCAAAAGTTTCATTTCCATGGAGTCCAGTTTCGCATGTTTTTTTTTGTTAATACCCAAGTCTGAGCGCCATACAGGATTGAGGGGTAGATACATGACTGTAGGACTTTTGCTTTTAATTCAATTGTGAAGTTACCTTTAAAGATATTTTTCAAGGACCAATATTTGTGTCATCCTATTTTTATTCTTCTGTCCAGTTCTTTACTTTTTTTCTTTTCTAAAGAAATTTCCTGCCCTTAATATATGAATTTATTTGAGCATTGTGTTGTATTTTCTCCTATTGTGATATACTGTTCTTTTGTATTTGTAATTATTTTCGATTTTTGGTAATTTATTTGTAACCCATATTTTTTTTTATTATTTTTTTTACTTTTATCAATCAGATCATTGACCATTTTGAGCAAGTCAGTTTTTCTAGGAGCTATTAAACATATGTCCTCTGCAAACCTTAAATTGTTCAACCACCTGCCATCCACTTGAATGCCACTTCCTTCCCATTCGAATTCCTTAAAGAGTTTATTAATAAGGCAATTGAAGAGAATCGGTGATAGGGGACATTCTTGTTTCACTCCTCTTTTAATGCTGAGCTTTTTTCCATCTCTATCAAAAGCTACAAAAGCCTTCCCCTTTCTGTATATTTCTTTAATTATTTCTATATTATAAACAATAATAATAATAAGTAAATAAACAGTATGAATCCTGACAAGATATTAAGCAATTAAAAGAATAAATAGATTAATAAAACTATTGAATGCATGAGCTGGCAATTAATACTTTCTTTACTTGATGTACATTTTCTTAAAGCAAAATTAAAACACTGAAATAACACAATAAATTATTCAATACATTTCATTCTAGGGGAATGACTAACCTGCTTAGAGCATCTTTTTGGGAAGCCAGGAGATGTTGAAAGAGCAAGGATTTAAATGATGATAGTGAAGTAGCATGATAGATGCTAGGAGGGATTGAGTTCCACACTGTGATGGAACGGAGTAATAATATGAATGAACAAAATAAACCATTCATTGTGGTACTCATAATAATGTAAAATTCCATTATGTTACAGACGCCTTATTGGCAGACCTCCAGAACTCAATATCCCCAGGGAGCCGGACAGCAGGCTATGGATCCCTGCGAGCGCGAGGAGGAACTACTAACCAGGAGTATGCAACTGTTACCAGTCCCAAACCTCGTCCACTTCCCACATCAGTAAGTTTTATCTTCAAAAAGCTATTTTTTTACATTTAATTTTGTAGGTAATGTTATGAATATTACCTTTTCGTAACTATGTTTAAATTTATTTTAAAAAAAGAGATCAATAGAATCTGTTATTAGAATATCAGAGATCAATTAATGTGTGTGTGTGGGTGTGCCTGTGTAATTAAAAAAATAAATCATCATAAACAAGTACATATTCACTTAAATATTGAGAATATTATAAATTTTTGAATGGCTGAAAAAGTGCAATTTTATGATATAAAAAATACAAAAATAATTTTAAAAATTTAAGGTTTTAAAGTGTTTAACTTGTCCCTCTTCCTTCGCTTGTTTCACTAGAAGCCTGCCGCAAATCTTTATCGTACATATTTCTTTTCTCCTATATACTATAACTTTGATGACTAATATAATCTTTTTTCTTTCAGTTCTTTGGGTGGTATGGAATGTATAACATCACATATAGAAATACAATAGGTTTTAACACCTAATACAAATAATTTGGTATATACTTCGGTTATGGTAATAGAAATACTCACTCCATCTTGCCTCTTGAGTAATTGTTCTCACTCTTTTCTTATGGAGGTTTATTTTCTTTTTCCAACTACAACACCTATCTTAAATGTTTTATTCAGAAATCCAGATAAAGAGGCCTTGTGTCGCTAAGAGCTCAACCATCATTATTCTCTCATGACCTATTTTATATATTGAAAAATATATAGGCTAACAAATGAACTAAGTAATAAATTAAAGTTTTGTAGTCTATCTTATAATTATTGTTTTCAGCCACAATATGGAAGCGCGAACAAAATGACATCTTCCTTAAACAACAACCTTTCCGAGCTGGACACTCTCCTAGAAGACCTTTCCAGTTCAAGGTACTCTACGGAGAGAAAAAGTAAGTTGTTTATTGTTTTTATAATATTTTTCATTTCTTGAGCCGCTTTCAAGCCTATCATTATTTTCTTTTGAATCTAGTATTGTTATCTTGCAAATCTAATTTTATAGCATTATCCAACTTATTAATGCAATTAACTGGAGAGTAGGAATAGTCCAAGAACACATATGAAAAAGTTGACATTATCTGAATATAATGTATAAACATTTTTTTGAATATTGTATTTATTAGAAAAATAAAATTCTGCCTGTTGGATTAAGCTACCTGTAGAAAATCTTGATTTTTTTTAGATTTTCACTTATAATCTGAGTGCTTATTGTTAAAACGTTATGTTTTTTATGCTATGTTTTTGAAAATACATTGCCAAATATCCAGGCTTATCAATATTTGCAATAACCTATAAATTAAAAAAATATTGAATAAATCAGTGGTTACCATTAGATATGATTCATTTCAGGCGAGTATAAATGAATGATTTCTAATCTAATCAATGAATCATATCTAATCATAATATGCCTAATATGATAACTAATTTTTGTTCTCAACATGGCTGTAGTTTTATAAATGCTTAAAATTAATCAACCATTAATTTTTAAGTCATTTTCGCATATTTTGATGACTCCCCCTCTACCTCAGTAGCCATTCCGATTTGTAAAAACACTATATATGAAATTCCTGAAAGTGAAATGCTCTTTAATATTGGTTTTACAAATTTTTACATTAAGCGCTCAGTATGTGTTATTTTGGAAAAACTGAATACAAACTTTTTTCATAGTAGTTTTTCCTTTAAAAAAAAAAGAGAGAAGCCAAAACCTTGCATTTTTAACAATTGAAATAATTCATTTAACATACCATTTTTTGGAAACCTAAATAATGTCTCTTCTGGGGTAGTATGCCAATTATTAGAGATAAGGGGATTATTAATTTTATGCGGGTTACTCGAAATTTAAACATTTTTGTACTCAATAAATGTATATTTTCGTGCTCGACAATGAAGCTTATTTAACAAAGAGTTTATTCTTTGCTTCGAATATATTTGGCCAGTTCATAAATATTTACATCTGGCCAATACATTCAGGAAAAATATGAAAAAGCTTGAACAAGAGTAAACAAAATAACAAAGGTGTAAGGGGGTTTTCTGATTCCAACTAGATCTTACTTGGTTATTATTACTGATTTTATTACATATTCGTAGAAGCGGAGTGGTTCAGTGGTAGAGCCCTGAGTTGCCTGGCCGAAAATCCAGGTTCAAATCCCGCTGCAGGGAGTACTTTTATTTAGTCTGTTTGCAGCCGGAGATGGATCATATAGGATCTTGGACCCTCCTGGGTCTCATCCAGTCTCTATAAAATATTATTAAAATTGGGTACCCAAAATAAGGGGGAAAAATCTAGCGGTTGAGCGTGACCTAGGACAAGTCACCTCCTTGCAGAACCGTTGTCCATTAAACAGTACAGTCTCTACCATGTACTGAACCCCAGACCCGTTCACGGATTGTAGTGGTACAGGTTTTACATATTCATAATGAAAACATTAGAAGTTATTTCCAATAAATTCCTAAACTCAGAAAACGATTATTGATTTATTCATGAATGTAATTGAAGAAAGAAGGAAGCATTCGAAATATTGACTTATGTGAACATTTTTGTCTTAAGAGTCCATTGGAGATCTTAAAAGTCCATGTAATGAAGTAACTAGTTGTTAACATAATTATTATATTTTTAAAAATAATTATTTGTTGACTGTGAATTATTGTATGGAGGAGAAAATGATCTTGGTATAGGTAAAAATAAACTTAATAAAATAATAAGAGGATTACAGGTACAAATATCAATTGACTTTTAATGAATAGTATCTACTGCACATTTCATTATTATTTGAGAATTTATCTTGCCCTCGAATTTCTTTATTTGTTTTTCAGATTTTTACATTATGCTAAAAAAACATGTTATATAAATTTTCTTGATTCGATACTCTGTCTAATGAAAAGTAATTTATTCCATTTGCATGGTTTGTTGAGTCTAAAAGTTTCCTAACATAATGCAATAACGGATTACGATATTATTCATTACTTGCTGAATTTATTTTCTATTTGACCACTTATCCCAGATACTTCTTTGTATTTCCTAGGTCCTATTACTATTTTTGTCTTTGATTTATTTATTAATTAACAAATTGTTTACATTCATTTAAATTCTCAAATAATAGGTATTGTGTTTTTATTATAGAACTCATCTCCAATATTAAATGTTATAATTATATTCTTTAGTTTGATAATTTATTATCATGCTCATTTGATAAATCAAATAAAAGTAATAATTATTTTACTGCCAAAAATGTATAAAGAATACATAATTTTCTATTTTTTAAATTTTTATACCCAATGATTATTGTTTTAATTAAAATTTCTTTTTGGATTTCAGTTCCGGTTGAAATGAATGGCACCACTCCGGGAAATCTGAGGCCTAACACTCCTAAAAGTTCTTCAGTTTTAGACGAATTCAAACCACCTCTTCCCAATGGGTTAGTATATTTAATGATGAATCTTAATTTAGTTAATTTATAGATTTATATTCATCTACTATCTGGGATTTCATGAAATACATTCTGGGATATTTCAGAGCCATTCCATGGCTGTTAACAGAATAAATAATTTATTCGCCACTACCAGTGTCAAACTTGGATCAATATTAACACCACACATATTTATTTAAGGTTAATTAATAATTAACTTAAATCAATTAAAGTTATTAATTTTTTCAACACTTGTCAGGCATGCATTATAAAGTATAGCAAAGCAAAGTGGTAGTTTTTGTGATTAGTTAATATTGACTACAGGTCACATTGGTGTTTCTCAATTGATACTTATCTCCAAATATTACCTGACTTCTAAGAATGAATTGAATTGGTCAAGGGGTACAGTAAATGATACACGCGTCAATCTGTCGACTGTCAACTGACAGTTTGACCAACAACTGGTCAGTTAACAGTTAATAGTTTGATGTTTCACCCCAGACTCGGCACCCGCTACTGCTTTGAAGATGGTCTACATCTTAGGTTGAACTTGGCACATTAAAATAAGTTTTGCTTATTTGTGTAATCATTGACTGCATCCTCTGACCAATTTAATTCATTATTAGAATTATCCAGTCAACTATTTTCCACCCATACCCGAATTGTAATTAGAGATACCATCTTGTGCCTTCTGTTTCACAGGGTGGGACCAATTTGAGTTTCACATTTGAACTGTTTTTTGACCTTTCCCTCACAATTTATTAACAAAACAATGTTTTCTTCTAATAATTATTCACTTATTAAAACATTTGTGTAGTCAACTTGCTTCTATGGGTTTGAGATTGATGTTGATTATGACAACATACATCCCAAATTAGACATTTTTGTTTTCAGCTATTCATTTATGGTCAGTGCTTTGCTCTTATGATTTATAATGTGATATTACAAGCTATAAAGCCTGATGGTGAATAGAATTTTTCAAATCAGATTGCAGATCTGGGTATTAATAATAATAAACTTTTCAGGCTTATGTATAGCATAGCTAATTTGAGTATTAATTTTGCCTTTAATAGAAAAATATTTTTTGTTTTTGTATCTGTTATTAAAAAAAAATATTTTATTTAATGAAATTCCTTTATATAAGAAATATATATATTTTTATTAATACATTTATTTTTCATACCGGTATCAATCGAAAATTTAATAGTTCATCGGCAATGGAAAGAAGAAAGTAAACAAAGTGTTCAACATATGGAAAACTTAATGTAGCATTACTTGTTTAGGTGGCTTTGTCAAATTCAAAAAGTTTTTTTTATAGTTATGATCACTCCTTAAGCAAATTTAATATTTTTTAAATCAGAATGCAAGGCAAAAGCAAACAATTCTTGCAAAGTAGTAACCATTTTAAGTTGTGCCAACATTGGGTCATAGCAAGCTAAAATCAGCTGTTATTAATCGATATAGAGTGAAAAAGGTTTATCTATCTCTGAATATAATAATAATACAACTTTGGGTAAACTCTATTTTTTGAAATTCCTAAGGCATTTCACATCTGTAAGATCAATAATAACCAGTCTTAGGCTTTCTGTTTTTTATATATATATATATATATATATATATATATATATACTTTATTGAAATATGACAATCTGCCACTTTTAGGCAATAAGTAATAGCACTAAATAGCTGTACAATCACTCAATAAAAAAAATAATAATAGTAATAAATAAATAATAATAAAAATATATACATGCTGATAATAAAAACAAAATAAATACTTGCGAAAATGATAATAAAAATAAAATAATTTCTCACATTCATACCATAATTACAATATTTACAATTTGCCTGGGGTCCCCAAACTAAGCTTCTTCCACAGGAATGGGGGCAAAGCAAGAGTCCGGGAGGCCCCTGCACCCTTTCCCAGCCGCGTCACTGGCTTAAACGCCAATGGAAGCTGGTCAGAAATAATATTTTTACATTTCTACTCATTTCATTTTATCAAAATATACAGAAACATCTTACTTTATTATGAGTGAAATAAATGTTGATGCAAGTTTATTTAACTATAGCAAAAGTAAATATTCAAAGAGCAGAGATATTAGTTACAACCACAAAATTATAGGAAACATTATTAACAATTCTACTGTCTGTTTTATATTATTTTTTTCGAGACTCAATACGGTTTCACTTTCTTCAGAAACACTGTACTACCCTCTACTTGACTCACTCCAAAGTAAAATATTTAGGTCCTTTCAATGCTTGGTATCATCATTAAGACTGAAGCAATTATTAAACATTACAAATATTTAAATTAATATACATATTTAATTTACAGACAAAATTATGTGCAAAAAATAATGATGGAGGAGATGACCACTACTACGACAAAAACAATGCGGCCCACTGCATCACCTGCGACTCGAGAATTAGATGATTTGATGGCATCGTTGTCTGACTTCAAGGTAAGTCGTCTGCTTTAATAATAAATATTGTTATAGATATTTAAAAAAAAATAATTTATAGTAATTCAAAGAATTCATTCAGTAGTAATATAAATAATATTTTGTGCTTGCAACTACCACCAAGCTTTAATAGAGCTTTTTTTTTTTCACAACTTATATTTTTACATGTTTCAGCCACAATTTGTTAAATATCAATTTAAAACTTTTTCTATGTTGCATTTCTTCATTAAAAATTAATTGAACTGAAATAATTGTTTAAAATGGGGAAATATCATCCCAAATGGCTTAGGCTTTTAAGTATCTACTTTTGCAGATTTTTGCATTACTTTTGGGAGTGATTAAAAAACTATTAGCATATGTATTAAATTTTCTCAAAATCATCCTTTTACTTAGGTTTATTAAGGATTTGCTTTTATTGTTTTCTGTAAAAATATTGAGTTTATGCAAAGCCAACTCAGTTTACCCTTCATCCCTTCTGGAAGGCATTGGATTTGCCACATGCGACTAGCGTATGATGTGATCTCTATGAATCAGTTTAATAACTGCAGATTCTACTTGCATAATGAGTTTTCCATAATTTATTCCAAGATTAGGAACACCCAAATGTCCTCAAGTAAGAAGAATTTTACCCTTTATATAAATATTATTTACATTATTAAACATCTAAGTGGTTAAAATTTTAGTTAAAATTTTTATTATCTCTTCATCTTCAAGAGATTTTGAATCAATTTTTTTTCTAAGAAGACAAAATGTATTCATAATGAAGCTTTGATATTAGAAAAATAAGCTGGCATCACAAGGGAAAAACAAAGCTTTCAAGTTTTAAATTAAACTTATTTAAAATAATTATGCATTCATGCCCATTTTGGTAATTGGAACTCTTTTGGTCTAAAAAAAAAAGCCACCATGAATCCAATAACAAGTTCTTAGCTTCTTTAAAAAGAATATACTTGTCTTATTTAGGAAACAATGTGTATTTATTTATAATATTTATAAATATTAATAATCTAAAATATTATTTTAAAATATAGTACTGTTATAACACAAATGTTATAAACTAGATATCACTATCTAATGTTATTTGTCATTGTAGCAATAAATGAAATATTAATGATCTAAAGTAAGAACAATTCTGTTGTCATTATTAAAATTCTTTTATCTGTCCCAAATAAAGAGCCATTTTTTAATCAATTATGGAGCTTGGGTTTCTCAAAATTCTTAAGTTATGGACTACTTTCTTTAAGATAAACTAAATTATTTAAATGTTTGTTTGTTGTAGATAAACAAAAAGTATTTGTATGTTGTTAAATTCATCTTTTTAGTTAATAATAATATTATAATTCAGTAACTGAACTAAGTAGTTTTGAATTTTAGAGTTTAATTATATTAAGTGGACACTGATATACTCTCAAATAAGTACAATAAAGTAAAGTTTTAAATGTCTGAATCCTTTTTATTAAATAATAAAGTTCTTTTTTTGTCATGCCCTTACCCAACTTAATAAACTATAATACAAACATGTTTTATGTTCCATGGCATGACATAAAAGTAATTCATTTTCTTGGTATAACTTTTGTGTGATCTCACTCTGGCACTGGCTTCAAGAATTAAAAATATTTTGTTGCAGAATAATACCATCAAATTTTAAGTTTGGTAAAAAGCCAAAGTAAATAGTGCTTGAGAAGTGATTGTAGAGAAACTAAAATAAAAAAAGAAGCCTAAAAATAAATTTAAAAACACAATTTTAGAAAATGGTTAAGAACATTTGAATATAACAGAATTTGTTTTGGTGTCTTTGTATTTTTTAAAACTTTTGGTAAAACATTTAGTAATTCAGAGAACATTTGGGAAGATCTCAATATCATTTGTTGTATTAGCTTGTAAAGTTAAGTCTTATAAGTTATTTAAAAAATAAATAATTATAGTTATAAATAATTAAAAGCCCATTTTTTTTTTTTTTTTTTATTGAATGAAGATTTTGATGTTTAATCAAGCTTCAAACTCCATTCTGAAATTTTAAGATCCCTGGTTTTACTATTCTTCTTACCTTGTCACTTCTTTACTGCAAGTTTTTAGTTGTCCTATCAGTAACTTTTATCCCTCCTCCCCTACCCACTGGGTCGTGAGCGACTCTGTGCTGCTTTGTCAGCGCCTTCCCTCTCTGAGTGATGTTTCTAAAATAAAAAGTTTTGTACTTTTTATTTTAAACCCTAAATGATTGATATTTTAATGGAAATGTGAATTTAAAGGCCATGGGTCGTAGACGACCACGGAGTTCCAAATTTGTCATAGGATAAATGGGGTAGGGGAGGAGGGTTAACATTGGCCTGATTAACCTGGTATGTAGGTCAAATATAGGTTCAGTTTAAACTAAAGAAGTGTATAATGATAAAGTTGTTTTGCTATTTTTTTCTTTATAAATAGAAAAAGTGGGTTGAAATCTTAAACTACTTCTTAAAACAAATTTATACTTAAGTTGTTATTGATGTAACTACATAATATCTTAAATTTTTGAAAAATACTTGGAAATATTGGAAAGCTTATCCATAAGTATCATACATGAAAAATAACTTGATTGATAACAACTTGATTGCGACGATATTGTCTCACCAAATTGCTGATATGGCTAACTTCAACTAAATTTAAACATTAATCTTACTATGGTATACCTTGAAAAAAAGTAGAGAGAGAGAGAAAATATCAAGTTTACAATTTTTCAAATTCGATTGCAACACTATAGTTTCATAAAAAAAAGTAAACATAAACATATTCCACATAAAAAAAAAATGTGGAAAAGAATTACTGATATTACAAATGCAGAATCACAGGCATATTTGTGCAGCACCGTTAAATTACTGGTTAAGTCAAATTTTCTCCAGAATGAGATAATTGTACTAAGGGAAGAGCTATTGTGCCATTCTCCTACTGCATATTTACCTGGACATGAAATGGAGTTATAAAGTACGCAATAACTCCATTTCATGCCCAGGTGATTTTCGTGTCAATGTTTTATTCCATATCTTATTGGGTTGTTTCTCATGGAATGTCCATTTTTATTGTTTCTGAAATTCAAAGTAGAATTAGTGAGCTTCTGTTGACTTCTGTGTTTATGTTTACAAATTTTAATTAATTATTTTTTCTAATTTGGTATTTACTATCAGGACAATTGAACGAACATTGTTTAGTAGCATCAAATATAAACTTGGAAACACACAATTTTCTTATATATATATATATATATATATATATATATATATATATATATATATATATATATTTATATATATATATATATATATATATATATATATATATATTTATATATATATATATATATATATATATATATATATATATATATATATTTATATATATATATATATATATATATATATATATATATTTTTTTTTATATTTAAAAATGGACACCAGGCAGCCCATTTTGAAAGAAACGTTACCACCGTGTTCGTGGAAGGGCGTTGTAATGAACGGATCATTCACCTATGGTTTCAGAAAAAAGCTATTGACGACCATGAGCTTAGGCTTAATGTGAAAGCAAAATAGTTAATTAATAAGGACTTGCAGCACAACTGAATGCAGGTGTGTCAACAGTTTCTCTACATTTAAAGACCAGTAGTGAAAGGACCTACAGACAGTGAAAAAGAACAAATCACTTCTCAATAGTCAATATCAGGACTAATTCATTTCACCTTTCTATCCGGAGGTAAAACGATCACATTTACATCACACTACAGGGATATTGAAATACTGCAACAAAATCAACCTTGGTTAATCAGAAGGGATCTTCAACTCTTACTGGCAGCTCCAGATCTCGTGTTTCACAACAGACAGTGAAAAATAAGCTGAAGGAACTGGGTTACAAGTCCTCCTGCACCCACCTTAATCGCCAGACTTATCTCCAACTGATTTCCACCTGTTGAAAAATGTGGACAATATTCCAGAGGGTAAAAGTCAAAGTCAAATTTCAGACTTCATTTCATTAAAAATCTTGAATTTTTCAGTTTTGGGATTGAAAATTTGATAACACGTTGGGATGTTGGTGAAAATTTATAGAAAATGAGGATTTCGAATAAAAGTGTTATGATTTCATTAAGTTGTTTTACCATATAATCTATCCTTTGAAAAAGGACATTTCATGTGAACTAGCTATATAATTTCCGCCAGTTTGCCAAAAATAAATTTAGACAAACCAGGAGTATTTTACCATGCACAGTTACATCTTAGAGATCTCGATTCCCATCAGCTTGATTATTTAATCAGAGTATACGTGGGAAGGTGTAAGGTTTAAGGGTTGAAGGAGGGGGTGACAGGAGGCGGCTGGCCTGGCATGAGGCCAAGGTCAACTCCACAGTTTCGCCTATTAACCTCTCTAATGCTGTTCAGCTTTATTTTTGGTTCGACCACACCCAACGATTCGATTCATACTGTATTAATCAATTATCTTAAATTAACTAATTACTACCTCTTTGTTACCTATTGTTAAGAAATCGATTAGTTGCTATCAATGTATACCATCGACGTATAGTAATGTACCAATAATAACAACTCCAGGTATAAGAATAGTAACAGGTTGCATCAAAAGTTCTATATTTCAAAATATACAAAAACGACTCTTCCACCATGTGAAATGGCGAAATATTCAACTCAAAACACAGTTGTTTAAACTGCAAATCATACTAGGCTGAAGAGAAAAGAAACTGGTCGGTGCTTCAGCCCACTTCAGCATTTACTAGACAAACACTGTAAGCTCCCGGTAATTCACAAAAGACTCATATACACGACCATTATCAGAGCCATTTTGACTTACGGAGTAATTCCGTAAGAGCCATTTGGGCCTCCGCTAAGCAATCGAATTCCTCTCGTATCCAAATCCGAAATCATCGTAAAATCCTCATTGTACCTCACTTTGTTACGAATAAAGTCGTCCTTAATGACCTTGATATCCCATTCGTCCATCCCGCTAATTTCAAACGCAGCTATCTCTTCAATTGCTGATAATGGTCCGAGTGAAAAGATTGCCACCTTCATGCGTCATATTTGAACGAAAATATCCATTTTGACTAGTTCAACGTGACAGTACTTTCGTTGATTCCTACGTTTCTCGCATAACTCAAAATGTTAAAACTTTTGAAAAAAACTTCTTACTTTACTTAAAAGTTATACATGATTTTTATAAAAAAAAAAAAAACTATATCTTTTCCGATTTGTATATAGTTGTACCTTTTTAACGTTACGAGTCAAGTGGAAAAACTGATATAAATCAAAAATATTATAATGTTAATATTTTTTCTTTAAGGCATTTCCACCAGTTTTCAGCGAAAAAAAGCTAACGTTATGGACCATGGACTATGGATGATGTACTAAATTTTACATATGTGAACATAACATAAGCACTTGTGTGTAAGATATGTTATATCTTCAACACGAGTGTTTTTCATGGTATTTACTTCCATATTCACGATCGTACCTACATAGCATCTTCGCTTAATAATCTGATAATTGATCAGGATTTGTTATTGTTCAGGAAAAAGGGAGCGTAAAAAGCTAGTTGGTAATTTCTTGGATTTCCTAGAATTAAAAGAGAACGACAAAAATAGTTTCAAGAGTTAGTCGCAGGAAGATAAAAAACAAAGATACAACACCTATCTATTTCTCCACTACTCAGTACGAACGATTGCTTTTACTAGATTTTTATTAAATCGGAAAACAGGAGAAGCACTTTACCCCATTCGAGACCGATTGCAGATCGTGTGTGCAATAACAGTAATGTGCAATTATCAGTTATTCTGAGTAAACTAGTCGTCGAAATAAGATTTTTCTTGAACTAATGAAATCTGTAAAGTACAGGAAAACAAAATTTGGCATTGGTTTTACTGTGTACCAAAAAATCTAAAATTATCTGCTTATTATATAGATATGAGTTCACTTACGAATTAGGAAACATCGTTTACTATGGAATAATCATGTTTTTATATTTAAAATGAACAATATAAAGAAAAAAAAATCGTTCCTGGGGACCGTGTACGAAAAAAATCGTCGTCTTGAATGGGTTAAGCTCCAAAAGGAATATAAAAAACTAATCTTATAAATTTAGTATTTAAAAGTTATGTTAATGGTCATAACATTCAAATGTAAACATACTCACATACACTCAAATATACTCACCCTTTTAAAATTCAATATTAAAGTTTTATCATATCAACGGTAATAAAATATCAAGTTTTGGATATTGTAGATAAATCGTAGTTGATACATTACTTGAATATGTGGACTAATTTTTACCGGCATCCACGTGGTAAGGAAGGATAGTAACCGTGATAAAAATAATCTGTTCACACTTTTTATTTAGTAATCGCACCTATTCTTATTATTATTGTTGTTTCTATTGTTTGCCTTCTTTGAAATATCATGTACATACCGCAATTAAAAAATCAAGATTTTACTAATTTAAGGATTTTCTGGCAATTCTGCAGGTGGCAAACAGAACAGCTTTCTGTGCTAATTTTAATTTTTCTAAATCAAGGCCAAGGCTCTTCTGTTCATTTTCTCATGCTTATTGTTATCAATATTTTGCATTATTCTGTAATATTTTATAATCATTAATTAACACTTCATACAGTATAGACAGCTTCACATAGGTCCTAAAATATTTTTTAGGTGTCGCATAGAACTCAATAATTAAAATGATAACTTTTTTTTTTAATCAGAGAAATTGGCACTCCAGCATGAATTTTGGAACTCTCTTTTGATAGCATACAACATAATTGGTGCAGGGGTACACACTTTATTGCTGTTGCAAAACTCGCCTTAAAATTTATAACAATTTTGTTAAGATAAAATAAGGTGTCATTGCATTGTGAAATGGTTATACGAGAAGGGCACGTATCTTATCGAGTTGGTCACGAAGCAGTTTATTGGTGGCACAAAAGGCACAAAATACGAAGTTTAATATGGAAATGTAGAAGAGAAAGAATGAAAAATACCGCGAAAAAGGTAAGTATAGGGTATATAACAACAAACTTTACCAGTAAGTGTAGAGTATACTGGACGCCATAGCTGGAAAAAGAGCATTAATTTTGTATGAGCATGTAACACGTATGTAAGCATGTAAGCCCACAGAGAGAGAGAGAGAGATTAGCAAGATCTTTTCATACTTTCTTAACAAGAAAACCTAGGGAGTCTGATCCATCGAAGTTGAAAAAGACCTTCAAGAAATAGACATCACTCGAAGGCATCCAGAAACCTGCTACTTTCAAGAGGAAACTTTAAGTGCACAAGGGCCTTATGAAACGAAGAAAGATCAAAGTTAAAAACAGGCCAGGAGTTGACTGGTGAAAGAAAGGTCGCTCGGAGAAGGAGAATGTGTGATACTGGTGAAGAATTTAAGCTCTAGGATACAAACGGTTGAAATGACGTTGTGCACAGAAGGTAGAGTGAAAAGTAGTTATGCCGAGTAACGAGCGAATTCCTTGGTAATAAGCGCTGTGTATACTGATAAACGACTGAGGGGTAGATAGAAGCGTAATGGAAGGATTGCGTTAAGAGTGATCTGGAGGATTCAGGTTTTGGGTAGTGGTCCGTGAACGGAAGTTCGCAAGCATAGATTGATAGTATCGACATCGAATCTTAGGGTTCGCTAAGCTTCATTATTAAATCTTACGAGAAATGTATACATTAATTCGGACATTATTTAAATATTGGTTGCGTGGTGGCTCAGTAGTAGAACGCTGAGTTGCCCTGCCGAAGGTCCCGGGTTCCAATTCGGCTGTGGCAGATAATTTATTTAATCTGTTAACGCCCGGGGATGGATCCTGTTGGATCTGGAGAGCGTTCTGGTGTTCATCCAGCCTCCATTAAGTAAGCACCCTTGATAAGATGGAAAGCCTGGCTTGATCACGGACAAATCACTTCCCCGCACAACCGTTATATTATAAACAGTACAGTCTCTACAACTTACTGGCCCAAGATCCTTCATGAGTTGTATTAGTACTATTAAAGAACATCCCTGATTTAGAGGCCTTTCGTAATTACAACATTTAGTCATGTTCTTTCACAATGACTTGTTTATAGTAATCATTGCTATGTTCGTCGTGTGAGTTTTGTTTTTCAACCGCCGGTCCGTTTTCTTTAATTAAGACGAATCATTTCCTTCAAATATGATTTAATAACCGGAGAGTGGAAGATGGATGACAATAATGTGGAGCATCCATTAGCGAAAAGGGGGCGAGGTGCAAGGTGTTCTAAACTTAGAGGCGCGCCATTGGCTAAAGATAACAAATCAGATCAGTTTCGAGAGAGGATGTTTGAAGCGATAAATAAACCCAAGTTGGCAGAACTGGCTATGACGTAGATAATACAGTCGTCTTTTACTTGTTATTTTTCCGACCTCTTTGTATTTTCTACCTCGAAGATTCGCTAAATCATCCAGCTAGTCTTGTTCCCTTACCCTTTGCCAATTTAATTAATAGAATAATTAGTTACGACGAATGTATTTCTTTATGAATATATTATCAGCAACCTGTTGGCTTATTTGAAACACGCTTAGTACAGTTAGGTAAAGAAGTGTTGAAAATGCTGCAACAAATAAAAATAAAATGAATATTTGATTGATAATATTGTCGAGTATTTAAATATAACACAATGTTATAATAACAAAAAAAAAAGGAACGAACTAACTGTGGGAGGAATACACGACCAACGTTGTTTTTTCCTTCTATTTTCACATCTCCGTTTTATTTCACTCTCAATTTTAGGAAGGTCCCACATTTCCATCTAATTTTATATTTCAAAAACAAAAATCGTGCTAAACAAACTCGTACACAAACAATAAAAAAAGTTACAAGATTGCTATATCTTGCAGTGTTACCAGTAATGGGGCCGCACTACAGACAAGTACCAACAAATTAAAGTTGATGCGTTGATAGAGCTTTGTCAAGACATTTCAATTGAAAGGAATAAATTAAGTATAAAAAATCTGTAAAGGTTTTAAAGTGTAAGGGTGTTTTTGAATGAGGTAGGGGCACATCTGGGTGTTTTGCCCCATTTAGGTATTTAAGAAAATAATTTATGTGTAGAATTCAGTAAAAAAAATTAATAATAATAATTATAATAAAGACGGTATAATTACCCTAATTTAAAAAAAAAATAATACACATATTAATATTGTTAATTTTAAGGTTTTACCGTTGAGATAAAAACAATTTGGTATTTGTTCCGCAGGTTGTCGCTATGAGTCAAATCACAAGTTTTAACTAATTAATCGTTTCCTTTTTAATACTGTAGAAAATAAAAATAATCGCGTTTTAATATGATAAAAAGTGTTAAAATGGGAAATGTGAATATTTCGGTATCCATCAATAAATGAACTTTTCAACAAACATTTTGAGGCATAGTTAGTTGCTTCTTTAAACTATATACAGTCAGCAATAAAATTATTTTTATTTTCAAGTATATTAAAAAGGAAAGGAATGAAATGTTAAAACTAATCGCGACTTAACTCGAAGCGACAAGCTGTGGAACTGGTACCATCCGCTGTTCTGAGTCACGCTAAAAAATAAATACTTGAGTCAATGAGCCAATATTATTATTTTCGTAATTAAGGCTTTTAGGTCTTCAATTACCTTGAGCGTTCATTTACTCGCAAACTGCTATTTCTGAAACTGCGTTGTGATAAACAATTGCATATCCATGTGCATGACACTACCAATGCCTGTGAACAATAAAGTTCATAAAAGTCAGTAGTTACAAATATTGAAATATGATGCAGTAAGGTATGAATAAGGTTAGGCGATTGTTGACATATCGTTTTATTTAGAATTTCAAATTCTTCCACGGCAGGGTTTGAATTAAAAAATGAACTGAGTGAATAGTCAAGTACGTGGGGGTTTTTGAATGCAAAAGGTGGGGTAGTAGCGATTTTTTAGTATGCTGTTAGGCTTGGGGCCCTAATGAAAAATCCAAGTTTTCGACCTCGAGGCGCGTGCGCTCTAGCCGCCAACTTGGATTTTAGGTACACACATTTGCTTTTTTTGATAATAACTCAACAACGGTGGCTTTCAGGACAAAAGATTTCCTACATTTTTTGCAGCACACATATGTTGGGAGTTACAGCTCCGTGAAGTTGCACTATTTGAAAACTAAATGCGAAAATTCATTTTGGTTGAGTTTTATTTTATTATTCTTATTATACAGGGTGACTGGTAATTAGTGGCGGAGCCGTTAATTGGTGATAGTATGGGGCAATTACAGTCGATATTACTAAGGGACCTACTGTCCTAAAATTAACCCTTTCCAAGATATTCCTACTTAAGGAATTTTACAAAAAAATCCTATTTAAAATAGCTATAAATCCTAAAAATTGGTCTTTCTGGCCCATTTTTTTTTGCAACAAAGGTATTCTTAATAAGGAATATTAATGGTCGCATCTTCGTAATTATCGGTCTCTTACACCATAATCGTTTAACAAAAACATTAAAGGAAAAAAAAATACGGTGGCTGCCTCTAAAACGTCGATTTACTCAAAAAAGTCCCCCTAAATTATTATGTACATAATAATTAAAAATCAACTACGTTTCATTACCTTTCAAATGAGGTATCAAAATAAAAAATCGTTTAAGAAATCATGAGGATATGATCAATGGAAAACCCGGGTAGAGCCCGAGAACAAGGGGGACTTTTTTGAGTACATCGACGTTTTAGAGGCAGTCACCGTTTTTTTTTTTTTCATTTAATATTTTTGTTTAACGATTTTCGTGTAAGATACCGACAATTACGAAGATTTGACTATTAATATTCCTAATTAAGAATACCTTTGTTGCTAAAAAAAAAAAAAAAAAAAAATGGGGCAGAAAGCCCAATTTTTAGGATTTGTAGCTATTTTAAGATTTTGAATAGGATTATTTAAAAAATTCTTTAAGTAGGAATATCTTGGAAAGGGTTAATTTTAGGACACTAGGTCTCTTAGTAATATCGACTTGAATTGCCCCATACTATCACCATTTAACGGCTCCGCCACTAATTACCAGTCACCCTGTATAATAAGAATAATGAAATAAAACTCAACCAAAATGAAGTTTCCGCATTTTTTTTTCAAAGAGTGCAACTTCACGGAGCAGTAACTCCTAACTTTTGTGTGCAATAAAAAAATGTTTTCTATCGAAACAATCGAGGTCGAAAACTTGGATTTTTCATTAGTTCCCCAAGCCTAACAACATACTAAAAAATCGCTACTACCTCACCTTTTGGATTCGAACACCCCTTTTTGACACCCACGTACTGGACTAGAATACTATAAGAGAGAAGTTGTGATAGTCAAAAAACTGACCAGTTCCTGTAATACGAGTATACTGTTAAGATTTGTACTCTTTATTTACTTATTATTATTTTTGTTTAAATATTTCTTTTAAACTGTTTTCTGTCAAATCTGTCGCTTTATGATTTGTAACATTTAGCCTTCTGTTCAGATAAATATTACGTTTCTTTTTCTGTTCATATCTGTTATTCTAAAGGGACTTAGTCCCAGAATAAAGTTACTTTTCTATTCTATTCTGTATTTAGGAATTTTATAGAACAACATATTCAAGTCTAATATGATATGATCAAAACATGTGGAACTAGAAGCTTGGAGGAGCATATTCTCCATTTTTAACAAGAATCGTTGCCAACTTACCCGTGACATCTGGAACAAGGAGTCAACTTGTTTAGGCGCCACCCCCGTACTAAGATGTTGCTTATATTAATTGGATAACTTCTACCCTGATTATCACTTATGCCAAGAATATTTCTGGATCACAGCCACCGTAAAACCCCTTACGAAATATTAATATTGTTTACGCCCTGACCTCCTTAGCTTGTACAAAATGTACGATATTTCCTACTTATATTTAGTCTTGTCTTGAAAATGAATCAATTTTTTTTCCCACAGGGACCTAGATCGAGTTCCGTTTGAAGTGTTCATATTTTTAAAATGGCAGTTATTTACTCTAATTCACGAAGGAGAATATGAATATTTAATATTAAACTTAATTACATTATTAATTAAACTAATATGCGTTTATTTATTACAAATAGAGCAGAAAGGACAGGTCGCTAAGTTATTCTAACTTGAGTGAGACGGCAGTTTCATTATTAAGGCTCCACATTTAAAATTTATTTGTAATTTTACATTTTGCAACAGTTTATTTACCAGCTCTCAACTTCTTAAAACAGATCCTTAATTTGATTTAATGCAATAAAAGCTAGTTTTTGTGTTTGTTCATTTAACGTCACTTTTTATGCTGCTATGGCTAATCGTACGATGCTACAGTGGGAGTCCTAAATTTTACGTAACCAGGTTTAATTACGATAGGGGTCTTTAACGAGTACCTGACATCGCACAGGCTCGAGAACCCCGTTTTACGTCCCTTCGTTAGGACGGCATAACCAAAGATATTTTACTCCATTTTAATTTAGGGCCACCTGCAGGGCTACGAATCCCCAATCTTTTATTTCATCATATCGAATTCCCGACCATAGTAGATTGTTATGAGAGTTAGTTTTAATAGCGATTAATATATTATTATAATTTTCGATAATATTCATCCAAAACTCCTCTTCCTTGTTTTTGTTTTTCATTTTCATTAACCTTTTATCTCTCCCTGCACCACTACTATTCTAACTTGAATATATTTTTAAAGCTTCATAAATACTTTCAAAATGGTGAGTAAATCGGTTTGAACCATGAAATCGCGAGAGAAAAAAACCAGGAAATGCGAATTTGTTTCAAGAAATTACTTCATTTCTAAGGCATTGTTCAGCGCATAAATCTGGACAAAATTCGACTTAGCCACTTATTCACCGGAGCTGCAGATATAGGTCGTATGGCCCCATATGTTTGCCTAATATAAGATATGATCCTGGATGACGCGAGTTAAGCCTGGCTTAAAATATTTATTTTAAAAACACAATTTGGACGTCTCAGTCCACCACAAGATCAATAATTACTGATTTGTCATCTTGAAATTGGTCGGAAATAGCTCAAGATTTCTTATGAAAACTCTACTCAGAGGTTCTGAGACTTCAACCTTCGCTTTCAGGTTGATGAGCAGCTCCCCCATGTTTTCTCCCACGGTTTCCCTAAATTGTTTAAACAAATAATGTAGTCGATAATTCTTGTTCAAAATTATTTTGGAACAAACAGAAACATTAGTCTATTTATGTACCTTAGCAAAAAGGTTGGCATTGAACACCTTAAAGCCTCAAAACAAGGCTGAGGTTCTGCCAAGCAACTATTTTTTTGTCGAAAAGCCCGCTATCTGTGCTGATTGAAGGAACGGGCGGCTACCTATTTTTAGCAACTGGAGACATTTTGGCTCACAATCAACTCCCCGGCAGATCGCTAATAATTTCTGTTGTTTCTGGTGTCAAAAAAAAGAAAAGGGATATAATAAATTAGTCGTGTGTAACCATTACATAATCAGTACATCGTATGCATTAGTCTTAACAATATCGACTGCTAAATAAATGTTTTACTTACTTATATTCCATTAACGAAATTGTAAGAATCTCAAAAGTATAATAAAATTAATTAACGACATAATGAAAATTTTTATTTTGTTGCAAAAAATTTAAATTTTTAAAATCCATTTTACTATACCTTGTGTCATGTGTACTGAATGCATCATAACTATATATCTCCTTTACGCTGTATGTATTTTCTCTGTAGAATTTGCAAGCGGCGGAAAGAGTATAGTGCTTTACAACGGAATATATTAATGAGTAGCCTCAATCAAGCCCCCCCCCAAAAAAAGTTTCTCCTTGTTCCTTGGATATCGACCAAAACTTAAATACTCAATTCATTGGCTGGATTAAAAATTTCTTATTAATTTGTTTGAGAATGTAGAATCTGAATTTCAAGCCTTTTTGAATTATTCTGTTGGATTACAAAACATCGAAAATATCTTGCCCAGGAGGTCTACTTGCACACAGAATTAATTATACTAACATTAATTACTTTAAAGTAGTAATAGTATGTAGAAGTTAGAACTGTTAATGGTAATAATATATGGAAGTGAAAAAACTGCCGGATATGAGAAACCGAATTGTCTGTTTTATTCGAAGTGCATTGACTCGGTAGGAGCAATGCTCACCTGGCAAAGGTAAGCCAAGGTATTGGGTCGGTTGGATGCTTGCAATACCAATCGGTGTTGGCCACCAGCCGGGGAATCCGTATCGCAGGTGGTCGCTCCTATGTGACAGCCTCGCAGGTGGTTCTGATGCCAGCCCTCGGGTAGTAGGGAGGGCGCAGTGCCAGCGGCTACCATTGAGGGTGTATCTAGTTCAAGCAGAGCTCCTATGAGGGACCATTCAGCTAGTTGGGAGGGAAGTGAGGAGGTGAGGAGTAGCCTTGTAGAGAGAGCAAGGAGGGCTCAGTGCCAGCGGCTACGTTCGAGGAGGTGTATCTGGTATACTTAAGGGTCCTGTGGGGGTCGATTGAGATAGTTTAGAGGGAAGTGAGGAGGGCGTTCAGGAGTGGCCTAAATAATGGGGAGGGAGTAGGGAGGGCTCAGTGCCAGCGGCTACGTTCGAGGAGGAGTATCTGGTATACTTAAGGATCCTGTGGGGGTCGATTGAGATAGTTTAGAGGGAAGTGAGGAGGGCGTTCAGGAGTGGCCTAAATAATGGGGAGGGAGTAGGGAGGGCTACGTTCGAGGAGGTGTATCTAGTACATGGATGGGTCGCGTGTGGGAGCCTATTCATAAAGTGGGGGGGGCAGTGAGGAGCTGAGGAATTCGTTAGTTAATAGGGAGGGCTCAGTGGCATGGACTACCAATGAGGATGTGTATCTAGTATGTGCGAAGGTCGTGTGGGAGTCCATTCAACTAGTTGGGAGGGAAGTGAGGAGGTGAGAAGGGCCTTCAGGAGTGGTCTAGTTAATGAGGAGGTAGTGGAGAGGGCTCAGTGCCAGCGGCTACGATCGAGGTGTATCTAGAGCATGCAAGGTCCCTGAGATTCCATTCATAAAGTTGGGAGGGAACTGTGGAGGGTCTTCAGTAGAGTGCTAGATGATAGGGAGGGCTCAGTGCTAGCGGCTACTTTTGAGGAGGTTTATCTTTTATATGTAGAGGCGCTGTGGGTTCTTTTATCTCGATGGGAACGAAGTGATGAGGTGAGGTCTTCCTTAGTTCAGCAGTGTGCTAGTAGTGGTAAGGATCTGGAATATACCTCCTCTTCAATAGACCGCGAGAAAAAGAAAATCAACTTTAAAATATTAATAGAACACACAATTGGATATTCAAGGAAGATCGCAGCTCTGATGTTACTGAATACTGGATAATAGCAGAAGAATGATATTGATGTAATTTCGTCATTTTGAGTGAATAGTTTCATGGAATTTATGATTTAATGCTGTAAGAATGTCAAAGAAGCACTCCTGCTAAAAACACTCTTTTTTATATTGTACCTGACATTCAGCCATGAACATTATTTTTAAATAATTGTGGAAACATAATCTCCTATCGGGCTCCCCCCCCCCCGGCACGTTCCCGCGTCAGCCCTGAAGAAGACCTGCAAAGTAGGTCGAAGCGTTGGCTAATTAATAAACATTTCTGTACACCTAAGAGAAATTTATTGACCACTACCCGGTCCATTTTCTTCCACATTATTTTAATAATTAAATTTTACGTTCTTGTTGTTCAAAACTAAGTGCCAAAATACTTAATCACATAACTTCCATTAATGCGATAACCTACTTGTGCGACCATCCTGATTTACGTTTCCCTGAAATAAAATGGCTAGGTCTTATTAAGACGGGGCCAAGGCTTCCAGAGGACCAATTGCCAACTTGGTATATTTAGCCTTACACATCAATATTAAATATAAAAATATCCTAACTCTATTCCATTTTTACTTATTTGTTTAAATTATTTTAATTAATTGAGAAAATAAAGTTAAGATAGCCTTGTTCCGGATCAGGATATAGTCCCATATCCTGTTGTGGTATTGTCGACATCCTTGCGTCATCTTCATTCTTATAAGATACATTACACTGTTGATAATATTGTGTCGTATTATTTATTTTTTTAAAGAATTACATTATTTTAACGATCCAAAAACTGTACTACTACAAGCCATGAAGGTTCTTGGGTTCAATACGTGGTAGAGACTGTTTCTTGGAAAGCGGTTGTCCAAGTAGGTGATTTTTCCTAGGTCATGCTTAAACGCCAGATTTCCCTTTTATTTTGAGTCCCCATTTGATAGAAGCTGTTCAACTCTTGGGAGGGTCGCCGATCCCAAAGCATCCCTCCATCCCCAACTGTTAACAGATGACATTCCTCTGCCGGATATAAACCCTCGACCTTAGGTAGGGCAACTCAGCGCTCTGCCACTGAGTCACTCCGTTTCCCACTTTAACGATACAAGTATAATCAATGTTAAATATTATGTAATGTAATTTTCCCCGCATGAGGCTTTAGTGACGAAACTCTTTGAAAGAAATTATTTCATTTGTATGTCATTGAATCACTACGACTTGAAGGCAAAGCAAACATTTCTTACACAATTGAGGGCCTTGTAGCAACAACGAGTTAACTCCATTTTTAGGCCAAACAGAGTTAACAACCGTTTCTTATGGGGGAAATCATTTTTTAATTTGGTTCAACAAGGAGTCATTTTTTCTAAAACAATTCGTCAAATTCGCAATTCTAGAGTAAATTTAATTCTGGAGTTAACTCCTTTTTGGCCCAAACAATTTAAAATTTCTTTATTTTTAAAGTAAGGAAGCCTTAACTCGCTGAGAAGTATGTTGGTCACAACGAGATGTTGTTCTACGATGGTCTAAATTCGAATGATGATGTCGAGGATTCTGAAGAAATCATTGACGCCGAATGCTATGATCATCAGTAGTTTTGGTAGTTTTGCATTAGTTACTGTATTATTTGTTTTTTGTTTCTGTATTCTTTTCTTGAAATAAACCAAATTTCTTGAAAATTGTCCTTATTCAATGCTTCCTTACTTTAAAAAGAATATAACTTTCAATTATCTGGGCCAAAAAGGAGTCAAGTCCAGGATAAAATCGACTCTAAAATTGCGAATTTGACGAATTTCTCTATGGAATTTGGCCAAAATATGTAGGGGTAGGAGACATATAATTGGACGAAGTCAAAGGCGATTTAAATACATTCTATATTTTTAAATAGTTTTTTTTTTATTTTACCAAAAATTATAAAAACTGGAATTAATTCGTTGTTGCTGCAAACCCTTCTGTTTCATTTCACATACTTCTTTTTTTACATTCAAGAATATTTTAAATTATGAGTTGAGGAGTTTTTAACACTATCGAAAACTGTTAATCCTCGATGTTTCCATTGGTGATCGATACCTGAGCCCCTCCAAAGAGGTAATATTTTTCAATGAGCTTGCTCTGGGAGGAGTCCTTGGGATATGGCCAACTCATTAGCCGATGTAGGGCAGTGAGTTGTCATTGGCCTAGAGCTCGTGGTCCTAACTATCGCACGGCTTGTTTACCAAGTGTCGCTAACTGTTACATTAATTCTGCACGATATGTCATGTGTTAATTACAAAGTAGCGAATCATCCGCCTGACCTGGTCCCGTCACATATTGTTTCAATTCACTTCTTGGTTTATATCAGATGTGCGACATCTTATTGGGCAGCGAATGAAGTACTAGGAATTAAAATAGTATCTTTGCATAAGTTTCAATACACATGTTAGGTTAGTTCAAGGGTTTTTTGAAAGATGCAGATTGTAAATGAGACTCAACCCCAGGATTTGAGTGAATGGTAACTGTTCGTAGATGTAGACCTTGGACGCGATTGAGAAATAATGTGCAGAAATCTAAGAAGGGTCTCCACCAACAGTTCCCAACCATTGGACATTGGGCTTCATAGGGCTGGGGGGCGCAGAGGAGATAAAAAACAAGGAGTGAAAACAATTTGAGTCACTCAATTGCTGGTAAGTACCGATTGTGTAGCTTAATCCAGGAGTGGATCTATTCACTTTGATCCTACATCTAAGCTAATAAGCCGTTATCAGTGTTTCTTTCCCTCCACTAAAATCTGTTGGTGTTGTATTTATATTAATTACCCTTACAACACTTAAGTAATACAACATATTTGTATTAGTTAGTAGGCCTCGGAGTTTTCCTTTATAAAATTTGGTGGTCAGCACAAATAAAAAGATTGGGAACCGCTGGTCTACATAGTTCCAGTTAGCGAGCGAGCATCAGGTCAGCTATTATAAATTAATGAACATATAATGACATTAATTATGATACATATGTGATATCAATCATCTTCTCTTCTAAAAGTGTCTAACCTCTTTGGATATTAGGGATTCAACTTCCCATGTTTTACTAACTGGTGCATTGTCTGACGTTTTTCAACCAGGAGTGGCGCTTGTGATCGGGACCTATCTTTCCCTGCCAAATATTGGGGGAATCTCGTCCTGTGTGAAATAAAAATTTTCGCATCATATGAACAAAATACGCAATTTTATTTATTTTAATGTCCAATATCTTGATAAGTTTCTGATATGGTGCACCCAGGAAACTGATTACAAGGCAATATCACCAAATTTCAAAGGGTTTTGATCGTTTACTTGAAGCATCGGTTTATGTCTTGTCTCTAACCCTGTAAGTTGCATCTGAGTATTCAGATTCTAATCTGAAAATTCTGAGTTAGGTTGCTTAGCACCTTCTTGAGTTACTGTTATAGATTGGTGATAAAACTGTATCAGCTTCGATGGGAGTCACTATTAAATGTAATAATATGACTTCAATTTGAGTGCGTGCCACAAAGAGCATATGTACTGGCAATTTAAAAGCCGTATTAATGTTTAAAGACTTGGCAGTCGCAAGATGCATGGCAGATGCATGATGTGTATAACAGTAACACACATTAGTATTGGAGGTAAAAACATATAATATATTACACATATTGCCTGTTAATGTTTTGATGAACCTTTGGTTATTATAATGCCGTGTAGAAAATTTATGTGTTCCAAAAGTAAAGGGAAAAAACAATTTATATGAAGATGTATAACGATTTACATAGAACTAACTGTCCAACAGTCGATTTTTTGTGATAATCTATTTTGGGTGTAGTTTTGGCAACGGTTGTACCCTTAATAAATTTCTTTGCGTAGGAGAGTAACGTCCGTGATGGATTGGTATTAGAGTAGAAGGACGTTAACCTTCTGACTGGGTCGACCCTCTTCCCTGTGTCCAGGGTATTGTTGTTATTGTTACCAATTTTGAATTTTAGAGTGCTACAGATATATAACATCTGTTACATATTACAGATAACACCGTCGCACATCTGAGCTGCGAATAGAAAATGTTTAGTTTCAATTCAGGGTGGTATTAGTCCGATTTCCGATTACCATATAGTTCTGTACGATGTATTTTTATAATAACCTGTTAACTGAGTAATGAATTAATAAATAATCATTTGTCGAATACCAATATAAAAAAAAAAAAAAAAAACATGATTGGCTCCTAAAAAAAGCAAGTACCACTAGAATCCAAGAGAGATCTTGGGTTACGTACATGGTAGAGACTACTGTTTCAAAGCCAAAGGTTGTGCACGAAGGTGATTTGTCAGAGGTTACGCCCAAGTTTTCCCCCAATTAAGGATACCCACTAAATCAAGCCTGGGTGAACCCCCAGAAGGATTTATAAATCTCGCATATTCGATACATGGCTTTAAACGGATTAAATAATTTATCTGCCTAATAGAATAATCATATAATTTGAAAATCACATCTCGAAGGAATAAGATCAATACGTTACGTCATGTTATTATATATTAATTAGTATTTATTTTTTTAAGTTTCACATATGATGAGTAATAATAACATACTATGATAAAACTACAATTATGAACGAATATAATGTAATTATATCGACATATGTTAATATTTACCTGATTTGAAAATACGATTCGCCTTTTCGATCAGTAAACACATTAAGTATATTTCTACGATATAATAACTAAATCACTTTATTTATATACGTTGATGTTTAGTGACTTAGTGTTGATTCAATGATAGTTTGGATTTGATCCTAAACCATAAGAAGGATTTCATAAAATATACGGTGAATAGGCCTGCAGAAATTTGACAAAGAAGTTACATCAATCAGTTATGTTGTATTCGTATTACAATATTTCGTATGTTAAAGTTTATTGTGATAAGCATTAACCAGTACCAATTAAACCATTATTCCTTCGGGTTACTTTGACATCAATTTACCATAACATATTTAGTGTTAAGCGGATCATTACCCGAGATACGTGCTAAAAAAAAACGTGAATTTCTTGTAATAACTCTTAACTAACCGAGTTTCTGTCAACAGCTGTGACATAGAAGCTATCTTCACAACATGATTTAGTCTATATTCATTTGAAACCCACATCCGCCTAAAATCATTAATTAATAGATTAAATATGTTTTTAAAAAACATTAAATCGGTCGAAATCTAATCTCAATATGGACTTAAATAAAAAAGATAAAAATGATAAATTAATAAAAAAAAGCAAAACTAAAGAAATTCATATTAGTGAAACACATACTGATGAAATTCATATTACAATAAAGGATGAAGACCAAGGAATAAAGGATGCAAAGACTACAAAAAATGATGAAAACAGTATTGCAAAAAATGAAAACCAAAACGCAACACAAGGGGTAAGGTGTAAATAGTAACGAAATGTATCCTGCCTGAAAGTTCGATACTGACACGGTCCTTCACTAACTCCGTCCTTCCATTTCGCAGTTCAGTTTTGGATAATTCATTTTCATTTATCAAAAACGTATTTTAATGAATTTATTTTCAAAAAATTTGTTTTTAATATAATTATATTTAGTATTATTTAAAGAATGTAACCCTCACTGAAAACATTGTCATCAGACCAATTTCTGAATGTGTTACCCTCATTACCTAGCCGTCTAAATTTGTCTACAGTTTTCCTACTTACCATTAAAGTTTCGATTTATATCTTATTAAAATGATTCGGTAAATATTAGTCAAAGCAAATTGTATAAGATCCAGATGGAAATTAACATTTCAGGACCTTTTAATCGTATAAAATCAACAGGAAAGAAATAGGTTCGTCGATAAATGAAATATAAACTAAAATTTTGATCTCCATCCTTAACGATCAAATTAGTTAATTAAATCTTAAAAAATGTAATAACTTAATGGATTCTGATTCATCTAACAGTATTTACAAAATATTAAATTAAAACTATTTGTAGGGTACTTTAGTACTTTTTAATAAAACCTTGGGGGTATTTTTGCTTTAGGTGCGCCAGCTACATTTAATGGATAAAAAGTAGTATACCTTTACTTATTAAAATACCTCTGACACTTTTTTGATTTTGAATTAAGGAATATATCTGCAAAAAATCCACTTTGAGAAATGATTATTGATCAGTATGGAGAGATGACTATCAAATAAATAAAAACAGTTACCTTTTAACTAGTAAAAGTAACTGGCGTACCTAAAGCAAACAATGTTTTGCCTTTTTTTTTTAATTTCAATTGGCAAGTATGTTTTGAGATATCGAATTTCGCTTTGAGATGAACTTAACCTCCAGAAATCTGAAGAATTCCCTCGGTTTGTAAATATAATTCTATTGTCAGTTGTGTAAACACTATTTTTAGTCGGTTATTAAAGAGTCAAGGCTGGCAACTTCTAGAATCCTCTAAGGGAGGGAGCCTCTTCTGATCTTAATGTATCTTCCTCTATCGTAAAGAAGGGAATCAGGGAGGTATAAGTCCCCCTACAAAACATATTGTCACATCTACAAACCTAAAATTATATTTTAATTAATAACTTTTTCATTTTTTAATTATAGTTGTTGATTCGATTTCTCTACTCATATTTAAATTTACGCAGAATTTTGCAATTGTCGACACCTACGTGATCACTTGCCTTATTTTTTCTAAAACCCGAAGGCTCGATGCCGTTACCACCAATCTTCGTTTACGGATTCGGACCATTATCCAAACCCGAATTTGTCAGATCACTCTTGACTAAATCCTCCCACCTACGCCTCGGCCTATCCCCTAGCGCTATAATTCGTTCGTTACTCAGCCCAACAACTTTACAAGTTCATCTTGATCTTCTCGGCGCTATAACTTCAGTAATTTTAACCAGATGCATGACCCGCAATGCCACTTTGTGTAATCTCCTAATTCGTGAGCATGTTGGCCATTAATTGGTACATAAATCTGAAAGTTTTGTTTTCAAATTAAAAAAAAAAAAAGTTTGTGAATTAATTCATTACTCCAGGTACATTATTCTCACTGAGGATTCAAATATATTTAAAAAAATAATGAATTCAACCTTGTAGGGGAGAGGAAGAAATTCATTTGCCTTCATCTTGGAAATAGTTGCTTCTTTAAGGAAAGCATTTTTCTATTTGATTGCGAACAGTAAGATAGAAATTTTAAATCTGGAGTAAAAACTGTCCCCTTCTACTTAATTCCACATCCCTTTGCTGATTATGAAGTCGTTAGTTATTTATTTATGAAACTTGCCCCTTCGTTACGGAGGTTAGAACATCTTTGGCAGTTCATCTAGGTTAGGTCATTCTAGGTTCGGTGATGTGATTGGCAAAAAATAATCTTACCCTGCCCTCTTCACCTTTATCTCTCTCCTCTTAAACCAATTTAAGTTGAACTCACTCATCCAACTGCTATCTAATTAATTCTAGCTACAACTCATCTATTATTGATCAAAGATTTGCTTCTTACAGTGATCAACATTTGTTAACATCACATCAATATGAGAAGGCGGAATGACAAAAGGCAATGGTTAAGATTGTTATTCCTTTTTTTTAATACCTATAAAAAATTCCTTAAATCAATAAATTTTATTTTCCAGTAATTTCCAACATACATTTATGTCGATAAAACATCTATTTTGAAATAATAAAAAAATCGTCCACCATTCTGCCTAAAACTTCACTCTGTATTGAAAATCTTCATCCAACAGCTTCCTAGGTTGTTCATGTGGAGAAACCTCCCTTTCTACCTACATTCTTATCTTTGATATAGCATATTGTTATATTAGTATTGGCACCAAAGAAACCCAAACTGTGCGTTGTCTCTCTCTCTCTCTCCATCAACTGCTTAGATCGGCTGTGAAATATATTAACAATTTAACCTTTCTCTGTGAAAGTTTACTCCAGAAACACAGTGTTTATATATATTAAATTCTATCCTAATAAATTTTGTATTCCTGAATATTGTGAATGGATAATATAAAAAATTAAAATCAAATTAAAAAAACAATGTGATGTAATGTTTAAAATATTAAAGCTGAGGAGATGCATTAAAGAGTGTTAACTTCTTATATAATTATATTGATATATTTTCGATAGTTACAAATTACCTCTCTTTTAATCGATAATGCTCGAATTTATTAAAAAATTAAAAACTGGAAAATGAAGATTTAAACCTATGTATAATTTTATTTACTTGTCCTAAGCTCTTAAAATTCTAATTCTAATTAAAAATGCATAAGATTATTTAACTAAGAGAAAGATTTGAATTCTAGTTAATGTAATTTATGAATCATTAAGTTTTTTTTTTTTTTTTTTTTCATCCTTAATAAAGCTTTTGGCAGATAGTGGTACCCTTATCTATTCTTCAATTTTTAAATGTGCATTTCCCTAAAGGATGTTAAAATAAGTTATCTCCTTATTTCTACCTGTACAAAACAAATAATTATTTGTTTTAATTACTGACAAGCAGTGATCATTCATAAATCATTATTTAATTAAGGAAATATTCCATGTACTAAGTCAATTACTTTACAAAATAAACAGTCTGTTTTAGAAATAAATTAGATTTAATATTTCTTCATATTTTAATTGACCTCTTAGATCTTCATCTTAATATAATAATATATTTTTCAAAAAAACTTATAAATAAACCAACTATAAAGAATTAACTGAAACCAAGAAAGATTTATATATTAGAAAAAAATTATCTCAGAAAGCAGTTATCTATCCAATATAAATACGATTAAAGAAATGAATTGCATAAATATGGTTAAATTTCAACCACACAGGTGTTATGAGGCCTCCTTAAAATCAATACAACTTAAAATTTTACTTTATTTAAAAAAAAATTAGATTCTTTGTTTTATTTTAACTTATCAGTATATCTAATTATGGAAACTGGATAATCACATTAAATTTTTGTTAGCCGTAAATTAGTGAAGAGTAAAATTGGCAAATATAATTTGACATATATCTCCAGTTCAGGTTTAAAGTTGTCGTGCCTTTGCTGTTGTTTTCCCAAAAGATTATTCAGAAGCGGTTGGCAAATTTCTTTATTTTTTTATTTTAGCAAACCTCAAAACATTAAATGTTCGATAATGTCACCTGAGTAAATACTTTTCAGAAAATAATTAAAAATAACTTTTTAATAATTATGGCCTGGAGGTGATTTTTCATATTTAGATTATGTAATTTATATTTAAAACTTTGGCTTAATTAGATAATATTTTTTTTATTTTGTTTAAATATCCAATTTTTATTATTTTTATTTTATAAACACTATCATTTTTTCAATATTTTCAAGTTTCTTTATTTTACATTTGATATTATTATTATTAGTTCTTAATCATTCAAAATTATTGATCTTTACTTGCCATTTTTCAAAACATTGTCCTAATTATTACAGATTTTATATTTGTGTTAAATTCCTTGTTTAAATAACAGTATTTTAATCCAACCTAAAATTTGGTTGGAGAAAACCTCAACTTTGGGGAAATTCTCTATAAAAAAATAATTAATAACAATGGTATCTATACCTCTGTTGATCTTATTTGTTATTTTTCATCTTACTTTCTTTTGTTTAGTTTTATTCTTTACCTTATCTTATTCGGTCCTATGAAATTTACTAATATTGCTGTTATAAACAAATCAATTATCAGAAATTGTTGAATGTTGCTGTTTAAAGGCGTAAAACCCTTAGGTATTCAACGCCTATTGATAAATAGTTATTTATTTGATTCAGTTGATTTAGATCAGATTAAATACGATTTTTTATGAGAATATATATCAGTAATATTATTTTTCTCACCCTCCATATTTATTTACATGATTTACTAGGAATAAGAACTAAAGCTAATACAATACCATCATCAATACATTACCAAAATTTTGTATTTAATTGAAAAATTATTTAAACCGCCCATTATAACTAATGTTATAATAAAAATAATTTTTAAATATGTTTATTTACATTTGCTAAATACATCCAAACGAAAAAAAAAGATGTTATATCTGTAAACCATTCTAAAATAAGAAGTTATAAAAAGCCATAACCCAGTTCTAAATTAGCCGTGGCTCTAAATATAGTCCATATATAGACAGAATGCCCATTAAGGCTACATATTAATAGTAACCACACAGAGAGAGACGGACGGACAAAGATGCAGTTGATTGTACACCTGCCCGCTGACTGACTGACACACAAATATAGCCTCGGAGGGTGTGGTTCCAAACTTGGTCCTGCTCCAGGAATAGACTAGCCAGGAGCCCCCCCTTGCTGCGGGGTGGGGGGCCCGCTACTTTGGCCCCTGCTTCCTCGGCTCCGCGCTCAGTGTCCGCCCTCTTCATCTTCTGTCTTGTTAGTATCGTATTATATCACTTGCTCGTGTGCAATTTAATAGATTTTATTTTACTTGGATTTAGGCATTTATTTTATTTTATTTTCTATTCCATTCATTTTGTGTTAAATGTCAATAATTATTCAGATCGAGTTACTGATACCGTATCAGTAAATTATTAATTCTTAACATAGTAGGTTCTTTTTAGAAATTTTTTTATAATTGTTTTCCTTTATTTAAATTATAATTTTATATCTCTAAATTATAGTTTTACTTTTGATATTGGAATTTTCACACTTTTTGTTTACTTAATAAATTTTACTACACATCATTTCAAATATTATCTGAAAGTGCAATCAACAGCTGCTCTGATTTTACTCTAATATTGTTATTTACCAGTAATTCTTTTTCTGATCTCAAGCTAAAATTGTGTGTGATGTCTTTCTCTCTGCAACCCATTCTATTAATAGCCTTTTCATTTATTTAAGATTTTTTTATATTTTACCTCGTTTTCTGTAGTTCAATATATTTTGAAGTTTTTTATTCGTATAATAAATTTGTTTCTTAGAAATATTGAAGATGATAATAATTTACTTATTTGTTCGCGTTCCAACTTGTCTTGGACTCGAGCCAAAACTGAACATCTCTACTTTTATCAGGTGTTATTAACCCATCCTGCTTGCAGGTATCATCACATCATCCTCCCCCATCTCTAGCAGAGTCGACTTACGCCAAGCCGTCATCCAGTGGTAGGAAGCGAGAGGCGGCCCTAGATTGTATGCTAGGCTCTCTCACCGAAAACATGTCAAGGCAAGGAGTCACAACGACACAGAAAGGCTGCTGTTCAGCCTGTGATAAGCCCATTGTTGGCCAGGTAATGATTGTTTGGTTTATATGGCAATTGCTTATTTCTGTTTTATTTTTCGGCTTAATTTCTCATTTGGAACATTCCTTTTACCTTAGGTAATCACAGCACTAGGTAAGACATGGCATCCAGAACACTTCGTCTGCACACACTGCAATCAGGAGCTCGGTACAAGGAACTTTTTTGAGAGGGATGGTCATCCATACTGTGAGCCAGATTACCACAACCTCTTCAGCCCTCGATGTGCCTACTGCAATGGCCCTATCTTAGATGTAATGGCTTTAACTGTTTGAGTTATTTTATGTAATTTATTTTATATTTTTGCTCTGGAAAAAAAGGTTTTATAATGTCTATTATTAATGTCATTAGTAGAGTTAGTTAAAATTAAAATGGGAAAGCTTAACTGATGTTGTTGTTACTAAAAAAGTCCAATGTTTCTTTTTCTGACTTAAAGTCTACTGTAGAGATTTCAGTAATCTTAAAATCAAGTAATGCTTGACAAATTATTTTATTTTTATGAAAATTTTCTATCTAATCATTCTCTGGTTGTTTCTGATTATTAGATTTTAACTTAACATTATTCTTTACATACAAGGTACTCTATTTACAAAAAAGTTTGTTTGGGGTTTTAGAAATGTGTCACAGCCTTGGAGAAAACGTGGCATACAGAACATTTCTTCTGTGCTCAATGTGGTAAACAGTTTGGGGAAGAGGGCTTCCACGAGAAAGATGGTCGGCCCTATTGTCGGGACGACTACTTTGAAATGTTTGCTCCAAAGTGTGGTGGTTGCTCCCGGCCAATAATGGAGAACTACATTTCAGCCCTCTCGATGCAGTGGCATCAAGACTGTTTTGTCTGCAGGGTACGTTTACCTTCCATTAATTTATTGTTTTTATCTGTAAGTGTATATATGTTAAAGTGTTTTGTTGTATGAATGGAGTGTTGTGTTTCATCTCTTTTACTTGTTAAAATGTATGTTGCTATGGTACTTAAAGGATTGCCGGAAGGCCGTCACAGGGAAGACCTTTTATGCTATGGAAGGAAAGCCTGTCTGTCCAAAGTGTGTTGGAGTGGACGAGGAAGAAGAAGACTGAAGATTTGGCAAAAACTAATACCTCTATATATAATGCTTTCTTATAGAACCATGCGGATCATAACCACCATCCTATCAACTCTGTATTTATATTTGTATAGAAAATAAATGTCTTTATTTCTTTTTTTATTAATTGACTTATAAGGCATATATGTTAAACCTTTCTTCTTTCCTGTTTGCCACTATTTAACATTTTGCTTCAAATCTTTTTCTCTCTCATTCTCATTATTTTTTAAAATGTGGGTGCTCTTTCCATAATTCCGACAGAAAATAAAATATTTTAAAAGCAGGTGCTGATATGTCAGGAGTGAAAATATACACAGCTCATCTAGTAAGCTATCTAAAGATCAGAATTAGAATTTGGGTTGGTGCCATTTCTCTTTTAGAAAAACTCTGCTAGAGTCTTGACCTAAATGAACACTGATATCTAGATCTGTGTTTGTGTTAAGGCCCGTTGACTGAGGAGAAAGCAGTTATTGTTCTAAATTAGATTTATATAATTAAATGGCTCTATGGCCAAGGCCAGGCGACAAACCAAAGGGTTACTTTGTCACCTGTTACTTTAACATAATGATTAAGGTTAATTAGCCATGACTTGAGATCAAAATGTTTCTTATTTGTTGTAAATAATTAGGGAGTCGAATACAATATCCCATTGTTAAATATTCAGCTCTTCATCTATCAAATTTTATGTTATCCTGATATTAGTTATGCATTTGTGAACTTATAATTTTCGTTTATTAAACAAAATTATTATAGTTTTAAATTTAAAATAACTTTTTTCTAAACCCATCTGGTACTATCTTACCCAGTTTATTCAGTTGTTCTATTAAAAAAATTATCTTCATTCAACTCCTGTAGATAAAAAATAACTCAGAACCTCTTTCTATTGTTTTTGTCTCATGGGTTCTAACATGAGACTTTTATCTTATCATAAGGTCAATAATTGATATTTAAAAAGGTCGTCGCCTATCATCAAGATGTCAGTTAGATCCTATTAAAATATTTTAAGTCGACCTTAATGACTTAATCTCATTATTGTCAGTACAACTGAGTCCCTGATTGAATTAAGAAGTAATGAAACTTGTCTTAAAATTGAAATGAATAGATAATATTTATCAGCCAACTCACCAGCTCATCACCTCCTTCGAGTATTTTGTTTTTTTATCCAAACCATGGATTTTGTTTTTGTATTGTTAAAGCATTTCATTTTATGGTGAGGCAGTCTTTGTAAATAAAAATGATTTTGTTGTTTCTGCTTTGTAATTTAGTTTTGTACTGAAAGCTGTAGCAATTCATTTTCATTGATATCTGATTCTTTACCCATAGACAAATTAAATAAATTAACAAAATCAACAAATTATTACTTAAAATAAATAAATACTTTAAAAAAATGGTAATGGGCCCCAGTTTGGACCTTCTGAGCCAAGTAACAAACGTTTTTGGGCCTTATGAGCAATGATTTATCACCTTGAACTATTTAAAAAATTATATTCAATCGATTAAGGAAAATTAATATGTATGCTGTAGAGAATGGTGAAGTGCAGTGTGTAGGTTACTGAACTATAGATTGGTTAGGGCAGATAGATAATTATGTTAACTGCCAAGCATTGACCCTAAAAGGGGCTGAAGACCCTCCTACTTCCTCACCCAGCCTCTGAGTGTTGTACGCTTAATAGGGAGAATTAAGGAATGATAGTGGCAAAAAAGTCACCTCATTAGGTTGTCTTACAAACAATCCAGTCCCTGCATTGTACTAAATCCTGTATGGGTTGTACGGGTACAAGTTTTATGTTGTTTATTCATTTATCGTCACTTAATGCTACGGCATATCGGATGATGCTACAGACAGTACAATAGAATATGGCTCTACAACCCTGTGTGGGTCTTAGCCTTCTCCGGTTTCTATCAAAGCCTTCGGCTCTATCTAATGCAGCTGCCCTCCAGTTACGGACGTTTAAAATGTGTCTGGCATCCTGTGTCACTCCATCTTCCCATCGGAACCTTGGTCTTCCTCTTCCTCTGGCACGGTCCAACTTTCCCTCCAGCAGCTTCTTCGCGGGATCCTCCTCACTCTTCTGGCCACATGGCAGGCCCAACTTAATCTATTAATTTTCATCCATTGATGCTACAGTGCCTGTCCAGGTAAAATTAATTAGGATAGGGATTTTTAATGAGTACCTGTGACATCACAAGTTTTATTTTTGTTAATTTTTGGTATGCGTATTGTTAATAGGTAGAGTATAGGTAATGATGGTTTGTTGATCTTCCCACCTTTTATCTCTCGTTTGTTACCACCAACAACAACCTTTTGGTAGGTTGTACTACAATCAACTGCTTCAGGCATTAGTTAATTAGAGTATCATTTCTAACTTATTTCATTAAGACTATAGATTATTATTCCTCCCTTCCTTCTCTCTGAGTATTACAGTATTGCGTTGATTGGTTTTGCTATAAAACAAATAGTTTTTTCGTTAAGGTTTAACTCCCTTGCCAACTCTGACTAAGAAAGACTGGAAATTTTATTAATCAGATTCTTTTGAATTACCCTTTCTATTCTATTTCTAGTTTTCCTATTCTGCCCAGAGCAGGAAGATTAAGATTTATTTTGAATGTTCATATAATATAAATTTCAACCTTCTAATGCGGAATTTGTCACTGGTGTCATTTAAGATTACTTAGGGCGAAGCCTAGTTAGATCTTTCTGCTACCATGGCCTCAATAGGTTGACATTACATTTTGTTAAATATCTGTTTCATGTACAGTAAACAGTCTCTTATTTCAGAATGTTTAATCCGGCATGCTTTCTTATCTGGTCCCTTCTTATGACATAATGCCGTGTGTTTATGTTTACTCATAAAAATGCTACATTTTTTCATATTGTCTTACCTCTCTATTTTGAAAGAATGTTAGGACTAATGTTTGATTGGAAAATCTCTATTGTTAAGGAGACAATGATTTGTTTTTTAGTTATGTCTAACTGAAATCTAGGGATAGCTAATAAAGGTTTATGTATTTTTATAAATGTTTCTAAATTTTATTTTTAATAGCTGAATGTGTCTGTTTGTGAATATTTTATTAATTTTAAAGCTAGTATTTAGTTTTAATATAATACAAGTTGCAATAAGAGTACTTTCGTGTTGGTAGGACTGCAGGCAGCCGTTCCACGGAGGATCATTTTTTGACCACGAAGGCCTACCTTATTGTGAAACCCATTATCATGCCAAAAGAGGTTCTTTATGTGCTGGTTGTCACAAGCCTATTACAGGTAATTCAAATTTTGGTAATTTACGGCATATTTCTTTGCTATGTTATGTATGATGAATTTTCTTTGGCAAAAGATTTTTTTTTAATAATATAAACTCAAATCCTTAAACATAAAAAATAATGTTACTAAACAAAAATGTCCTAACAATGAAAAAAAAAATACTGAGAAATCTTTTCCATTAGTAAAACTATAGTTATAATGTATCATATTTTTGTGAGTCTTAAGCCATAAAAAAATAATCCATGACAATAAAGATGTTTAGTACCTCATGAATAGTTGTTTATTATTCAGAAAAAGAAATCGCCATTTTCTTCCTTCCACATTTTATTATACTTTTTATTTTTATTTTTTTTACCTTTCCCTAAAATGATCTTTGACATTAATATTAAATGAATAAAGGGAGCGGAGTGGCTCAGTGGTAGAGCATCGAGTTGCCATGCCGGAAATCCTGGTTCAAATCCCGCTGCAGGCCATGACTTTTATTTAGTCTGTTTGCAGCGGGAGATGGATCATATAGGATCTAGGACCCTCCTGGGGCCCACCCACCCTCTATAAAATATTATAAAAATGGGTGCCCAAAATAAGGGGGAAAAATCTGGCGGTTGAGCGTGACTTAGGATAAGTCACCTCCTTGCAGAACCGTTCTCCATGAAACAGTACAGTCTCTACCATGTACTGAACCCCAGACCCTCAATTGGTTGTAGTGGTACAGGTTTTTTTATTTTATTTTTTTATTAAATGAATAAATAATGCTCTTATTTTTCAGGCCGCTGTATAACAGCCATGTTTAAGAAGTTCCACCCAGAACATTTTGTCTGTGCCTTCTGCCTAAAACAGCTTAACAAGGGCACATTCAAAGAACAGAACGACAAGCCATATTGTCACTCCTGCTTCGAAAAGCTGTTCGGTTGATTGTCTTCAAATGTGCTCGGGCGCGCCATTATCTAGTTGCCTACAACATACTAACACACTCATAACTTTGTTGTAAATGTTAGGTTTAGAAAATTTATCAAGCCTAAATTATTTTTATTTTATGATAATAGTTATGTCTTCCTTCTTATAACTTCTATTTTAAACGAATAATTTATTTAATTTCGTAATTAGATAAAGAATGGTAACATTGTACAATGGTTTTTATGTGTAAATTATTATCAAAGAGATCAGATACATACAAGCAATATTCAATTGGTATCAAATACCTCAACATCATTGAACTAGAGTTGATCGTTTACCTGTTGGTAAATGTTATAGTACTTAATGTAATTATGATCTATTTATGTACATATATGCACATTAATACTTTTGAAAGGAGTATATAAAAATAATGGAAAGATAAGTACTACAAGAAATTACAACGTTGTAATTCTGTTGTTTTAAAATAACGAAAGTATATACCGTTTCATTAAATTTTTAATTGAAGTTGGATTGGTATAGACACGAAAATTACAACTGTCCATTGTCAAACTATCTATTATTAGTCTGATTATAGTGAGTGAAAGTGTTGCTTGAGAGTTTTAGACATATGGTCTAAAATGAATAATTTTACCATCAAAATAAGCTGTTAAGATCCCTCAGATCCTGTGTGATATTTTGAAGAATCTATTTCTTTAAAACAATAAATGTAATGAAGATAGATTCCAAAATATGTTTTTCGATAGGGTTCTTCTAATTTTTTTTAAAATATAATTTTATTTACATGGCCTAATTTTTAATTAAGGAAGACACAGAATAATACTACTTCATTTTTCTTATCTATTAGAGGCCTAAAATGAATTTATTGTAGTCCTTAATAAAATAAATTGTTGGAATTGAGTCCCTTTGTTTATGAAGGGGCGGATTTTTATCTAGGAAAAAAGCATCACAATGTTTGAGACCAAGCTATCCTTGAATCAAAAATTAATTTGCTCAAACATGCTATGTATACTTTTTTGCGAGTAGAATTAAACAATCCCAGTTATAGAGATTTGTTTTAAATTTAATGTCATATACCCATGAGAATTCCGATGAATGTACTGCTCATAACAACAAATTTCAAAAGTGCAAACTTGATTAAAGTTACTGCATCCAACTTTAATCCGACTTGTAACATACAATTATCATATATATAGACTGATTAAAAATCTAGGTTAATAAATGATAGCATCATTGTAATCAGTTGTTAGTGGATAATCACTTTTTTTAGTAGGATATTATTGTTGTTTTATATGTTTTAATAATTTGGTGGCTGGTCCTCGTTTTTAATAAAGTTGGCTAACTCTGATTTAAGCCAGTTCAGAAATGTTGAAAATTGGGCCTGGTTTTTATACGTCAGTAAATCATTATTTGGATTTTAAATGTAAACTATCACTGTTAAAAAAAAAGAGTCAATTTTGACAATTTTAGCTGATTGATAAATCTGTTTATTGATTTTAGTTACACAATTAATACCTTATATATATGCGACACTTATACAAGTATGCGACTATTTTATTCACTATAATTTGATTACCTAAACATGAATGCTGAATTGTTTAATTCTAATTTTAAATAGAATACAAAATTTTGTTTAGTATCTATCGAGTAGTCTTACAAGATGCTTTGAAACATTATAATTAGTTTTGTTTTGTTACATTATTATGAAAACATTATAATTAGTTTGTTTTGTTTTCTTGACGAATTATTTAAATGACTGTTGAAATATTTAACTCTTAATTATAGTTATTTTAAAATTAAATTATAAATATTATTAATTAAATACTGTTCTTTGTTTTTTAATCAATTCATAATTTTTAACTAGTTTACTTACATTTATCAGTACTGTCTATCTTGTTTTATTCACTGGCTGGATTAGGATTATTTGATTAGACAACTACTAAGAGTTATGTTCAAATAGGCCATCTGCTGGAATTAAAACATGTATTCTTTTTAATGTTATTATTATATTATATATATTATTTGAAGTACCAATTAATATGATTCACTTTATGCTATAGCATTGATTTTTATATTTTAGTTTTTATACCATTCCTTTCATTGCATGTTTTTGTAATCCAAGGGTTTCCAACATGTAACGGCTTGAGGATTGCTCTTTCATACCATTTTATTAATTACATATCAATTTTTTGTCATCTTTGTTTTTATATATGTTAAAGCTATAATTATTTTTGGAATAAGTATGAAATTATTTTCCAAAAATCATTTATAAGCAAACAAAATTCACTTCTAGAGCCACCAGTTGGAAACTCTTGGTCTAAAAAATAGTATGTGATTTTATTTGTTTATTTATTTCTAATTTATTTTAAAATATTTTGACGATGCATTAATTTTTTGGCCTATTTTATTTTATATGGAAATTGTAATAAAGTATTTAGTTTTCTTCAGATGTGCTCCTAGCTAGAGCCATTAACTAATTTTAATTTATTTAATCTACTCTTGTTATAAATTAAAGAATTTTATTATCTTAAGGAAGGCGTGAAGAAATAATATACCATTATGTATCGAAATGTTAATTAATAAATAATTTTAGATATAAAATTACACAGCATCTGAACAGTTATTATTCACATTTTAAATTAAGTTATTTTATTTAATGAGACTTGCCTGTCCAATAAGTGAGCCGTAGTTTTAAAGCATAATTTTTCCAAATTAGTCATAGGAGCATGCGGCTAAAGAAGTCCTGTGCAGCTCAACTACATCTTAAGGTTATCAAATGTTAATGTCAGAACAGAGCTTAAATAACTTTTAATGTTATTCCTAACTTCCACAGTTTTGGTTATATTATGTGTCATCGAGCATAATTTAGCCAAATTCAAAATTAAATGAAATTAATAACACCAAAAATTGTTCATTTATTTATAATCACTCCCTTAAATCCTTATAATATTTATTCTAAAATTAATTGATATCTCCTTTATCACTTTTCACCTTTTTTAACTTTTTTTTTTAAATTATGAATTATAAAAATAAAACTAACATGGACACTTCATCCCTTCTTTCTGCACCTATTAAACTATAATTTAGTGGCTCAAAAAGTGATCCTGAAATCAGATTAAAATTAAAATCTGGATATATTACATCGAGTATTATTAACCTACTAAAGCAAAATGATTACATTTACAAATAATAAAAAATCTTCGTTTTTTTTTAGCAGGATTCCTACTCCTCCTATATCATATGACTGGAGGTTAGAAGTAGTTTACAGTTTCAAGTGAAGTATTATCTCCAGTTTATTAATTAAAAATGAAATGAAATATATAATTTTCTTAGATACTAAACTGTTAAATAATAATTTCTAAAAAAATTGTGCATATTTAAATTGTTTTTGTACTAAAGTTTGTATGATGATTTAAGCAACTCCTTTCACTTACAACTTATTCATTGGTTGTTGCTGAAAATTAATACCTGATTTCAGTATTAATAAATAATGGGAAATATCTGTTTCTTCAACATACTTTCCTAGTCGTTCTAACTTGAAATATTCCAGAAATTAATGATAGAACAAGGAGTCTCTGTCAGCATTTTGATGAGGCCATTGAAACACCTTACTTGATTTCCCAGTTTGTTTTAATGAGACCCATATTTCATGTTTCAATCAGCTTCATTATCGTCTTTGTATAATTTTTATTCCCAGCTGGATTTTTAACAACAGCACACTTAAAAAACCATACATCTCACTCTACAAAAAATCTGGTTCAAGACAATAGCATTTCTTAAATAAAATTTTCATCACCTTCCGAAAAACATTTTGCATATCTAATGCCTGGCTTTGGAATACAAACACTGAGACAGAAAGAGGTATAATGAAAAATTAGGTTTTGTAGCAAAGTCTGTTTGAATAATTTGAATTATCTCCCTCTAATATTTAAATTAAAGCGGTTGTTTCCCTGTGCCCCATATTTTTTCACTAAGTTATTGATTGATAATAAAATCATTAACTAATAATTAATTATCTCCCTCTAATATTTAAATTAAAGCGGTCGTTTCCTTGTGCCCCTTATTTTTCCACTAAGTTATCGATTGATAATAAAATCATTAACTAATAATTATGTTCACGTAGGCTTCCACGGTCATTATTATTCTTTTTATATTCAACTTCCGGGATGGACCGTGTCTTGTTGATGTTATGAACCAAGCTTTCGCTCATCGTGCTGTGAGCTTCTTCAGGGTTAGTCAGTTAATGAAGAGCGGATGGTTGGAGTCGGGGTATTTATGTCTGGGGGGCGTGGTCTGGATCGAAGTCGGCCTTCCCATTGGTTCGCTTGTGTCGGTCGTGTTGTGTTCGGGTGTGTTCGTGTGTGTTCGGTGGGGTAGGGTTCATCTGTATGTGGATGGTGAGGTAGTGTATGGGTCTTGCGTTGGATGGCCGGATACCAGTTTTTGCTGAGCTTATAGCCATCTTCCTTATTGAAATTTCAATAAGGAAGATGGCTATAAGCTCAGCAAAAACTGGTATCCGGCCATCCAACGCAAGACCCATACACTACCTCACCATCCACATACAGATGAACCCTACCCCACCGAACACACACGAACACACCCGAACACAACACGACCGACACAAGCGAACCAATGGGAAGGCCGACTTCGATCCAGACCACGCCCCCCAGATATAAATACCCCGACTCCAACCATCCGCTCTTCATTAACTGACTAACCCTGAAGAAGCTCACAGCACGATGAGCGAAAGCTTGGTTCATAACATCAACAAGACACGGTCCATCCCGGAAGTTGAATATAAAAAGAACTAATAATTAATGCTTTTAAATAAAATGCAAATTTAGTATACAATAAAAGAGGAAGAAAATGGTCCAGATAGATGTCAAATTGTTTTATTTGTTTATTATAAAAATAGGGTACCCATAATAAGGGGGGAAAACCTGGCGGTTGAGCGTGACCTAGGACAAGTCACCTCCTTGCAGAACCGTTGTCCATGAAACAGTACAGTCTCAACCATGTACTGAACCCCCAGACTCGTTCACGGGTCGTAGTGGTACAGGTTTTTATTTGTTTATCATAATCATATTTACTAGTAATCATGATCTACAGATAGTTGTGAATTAAAGAGAAGAAAATAGTACTTATAATATTTATCAAAAGATACCAGCACCAATCAAGAAATCCTTAGCTATGGGGGTCCCAAGCCTGTATGATGTCAGATACTCATTAAAAATCTCTATCCTAATTAAACCTGGATAGGCAAAATTTAGAGCTCCCAATGTAGAGCATCATCTGATTAGTCATAGCACCATAAAGTGACGTTAATTGAACAAACATCAAGAAAGGCGAAAATAAATAGTTCTGTAAAAATGCGATAGAGGCCAGCACTATCCAGAATGTATTTCCGAAGACAAATTCAAGTTGGAAAATTTTACTTTGTAATAGGAGAGTATGAGTATGCAGGAGCTCAACTTTTTGGCCGACTGGTAGTTGCGTTAGTACTGCTGTCTTACGGATTTAGCTCGAACTTCAATGGTTTTAGGATTTACCGTAAGGTGTCAGCACTAGCACGACTACTAGTTGCACAATGAGTTGAGCTCCTGCAAATTCCTACTCTCCTATTACAAAGTAAAATTTTCAAACTTGAATTGGTCTTCGGGGAAATAAATATATTTAGCAGGACTATTTTTTCTCAGCTTTTTTGGTGCTGCTGTCTTTTGACAGATTTTATAAGTACTATTTGGTTTTTAACAACATCCTGCCGCCAACTTACAGACAGTTCAGAAACACCTTATTTTTTTTATGTGGACCTAAAAGTGGTTCGGGATTGGTCACTGTAATTGGTTTATGTTAGAACGCATTTATTTACATCACATTCTGTAATATGTTAATAATAATTGTTAATTTCAGTATCATTTCTTTACTGAAAACATGTTTAGGGTGATCTCCATTATTTTCGAAATCTGTTTTGGATTTCATTAATTTCCTATTATTTAAAAATAAACAATTGTAATATCCATCTAATGACAGGTTTAATATTTCTCTTATTTTTTAACGATGCAAGCCATATTTCTTTCACTGTTGTTTATTTTATACATTTACGAAATCATTTTTAAAGTGAAACTATTTTTCTATCGCCCCAAAATTTGTCGTTCATCTATCGCGTATCGCATTACATTACTTCTCGCATTACTTATTTCATTTGAATATTGATGAAGTATTTTAATTTTTATCCGGTTCATTCAATTTAATTTCATTTAGGCCTTCAGTCATCTTCACAAGCTGAAGTACACTTTGAGCCGCCGGAAAAAATTAGTAGACTGCCGACAGATGTCATGCCGAGTACTAGTAGGGGTCCAGCGTCGAGGACCCCTACTAGTACTCGGCATGACATCTGTCGACTAATGGATTTATTACGTTTATCGTTCAAAGTGGCAAACCTATATCCGAAAATATTGTTACAGAAAAAAATCTGCATCGAAAGCGACGAAATGCGGATAGATGCCGTAGATATTGTCAGCAATACAATAGACGGGGAGCTAGCTACATAAAACAGGGTCGATAAGGTGCGTGCAGTTTTAGTCTATAAACTGGGGGGCCCAACTTAGTACGTCACCAAACGCCACTTCTTAAGGTCAGCACAGGTCGGATATGAAAATGCCAGCCGGTTTTCCCGGACGAAAAAATTGAGTGAAAAACCTCATAACGTGCGCGCGTGAAACTTCTTGTAACGTGATGTTCGATCCTCAAATAAGAGCGGTGTAATAGTGTAAGAAGTTTTGCAGGCCGGAAAACCCTCGTAAGAAGTGATCGAAAGTGCCGGAAAACTCAGCTGAAAAACCTCATAACGTGCGCGCGTGGAACCTTTTGTAAAGTCAAGTTCGAACCTCAAATAAGAGCGGTGTAATAGTGTAAGAAGTTTTGCAGGCCGGAAAACCCTCGTAAGAAGTGATCGAAAGTGCCGGAAAACCCAGCTGAAAAACCTCATAGCGTGCGCGCGTAAAAATTTTTTTATTTGATTTTTGGGTTCTCAACTAAGAACGCTGTAATAGTGTAAGAAGTTTTGCAGGCCGGAAAACCTTCGAAAAAAATTAAAGAAAATCGGCGTATATTAGAAATGAAAATTTTTCGCATTCGGCTTAATGGAAAATTAGTTTTGATGATTCCATTCAAAATATCTCTTCGTGCTATCCAAAATTAAAAAAAAAATCGTCAGGATACGATGGAAACTCGCTAAAATATAATAATTTTTTATCGCGCGCGCGATTTTATAGCGCTTACTCATTTTCCGTCTATTCGAGCCGCCGCCGGTAACGCCAACGTCGCAAAAAACGGGCTACTGACTTTTTTTTTTATAAACTCATTTACTGCGCTAATTATCAACCGATTTTGTTCAAATTTTTTTTTAAGTTCTGGGAAACTTGTTGACTTATTTTTTTGTTGTACCAAAACTGTATCAAAAAGTGCAACTATTCCCAGAACTTTTAAAAAAAATTTGAACAAAATCGGTTGATAATTAGCGCAGTAAATGAGTTTATAAAAAAAAAGTCAGTAGCCCGTTTTTTGCGACGTTGGCGTTACCGGCGGCGGCTCGAATAGACGGAAAATGAGTAAGCGCTATAAAATCGCGCGCGCGATAAAAAATTATTATATTTTAGCGAGTTTCCATCGTATCCTGACGATTTTTTTTTTAATTTTGGATAGCACGAAGAGATATTTTGAATGGAATCATCAAAACTAATTTTCCATTAAGCCGAATGCGAAAAATTTTCATTTCTAATATACGCCGATTTTCTTTAATTTTTTTCGAAGGTTTTCCGGCCTGCAAAACTTCTTACACTATTACAGCGTTCTTAGTTGAGAACCCAAAAATCAAATAAAAAAATTTTTACGCGCGCACGCTATGAGGTTTTTCAGCTGGGTTTTCCGGCACTTTCGATCACTTCTTACGAGGGTTTTCCGGCCTGCAAAACTTCTTACACTATTACACCGCTCTTATTTGAGGTTCGAACTTGACTTTACAAAAGGTTCCACGCGCGCACGTTATGAGGTTTTTCAGCTGAGTTTTCCGGCACTTTCGATCACTTCTTACGAGGGTTTTCCGGCCTGCAAAACTTCTTACACTATTACACCGCTCTTATTTGAGGATCGAACATCACGTTACAAGAAGTTTCACGCGCGCACGTTATGAGGTTTTTCACTCAATTTTTTCGTCCGGGAAAACCGGCTGGCATTTTCATATCCGACCTGTGCTGACCTTAAGAAGTGGCGTTTGGTGACGTACTAAGTTGGGCCCCCCAGTTTATAGACTAAAACTGCACGCACCTTATCGACCCTGTTTTATGTAGCTAGCTCTTGGACTACAAGGGGCTAAAATCGGGGGCCAGTTCTAATGCACGAGCGGGAGTGATACGAGTACGAGTCGAGATACAAGCACGATTCAAGATGCAAGCATTCAGTAATTTTAGTTACCATAAAATATTAATTACATTTATAAACTGTGAGACTCGAGGCGAAGATGAAGATATTGGTAGAGTTGACAACGATTCAATGATTTAAATAAATATTGCTCTTTCTGTTTAATATGGGTTTATCATCTAAATGATTGTATTAATTATGTATTCCGTACTCTAATACGCAAATTGAAATTAAATTTTATAATTGAATATTTTGTCTAATATTGATTTCCCATTACCATTCCCATTTTTCAATAAATAAGTTAAGATTAAAAACTGAATGCCTACAAACCGAAAAAAAGTTTCACTTGCGTCGTGGTTTTATGAAACCACACAACTTTTTTTTCTTAAAGTTTTACTTCATTTAAATAAAAGGTTATGAGATGTTTTATATACATCTCATAAATGCCTGCTTTCATTTTGTACTTTTTTTACCTTATAAGAGTACTCATTATATTTCATATTGCTAATTATTAATTCAAGAATCATTAATGGTTCTATTCAATATTTATTTTTAATTTAATTTATTATTGTTTCTTGTGAAGAACATTAAGTTAGCACGTCATAGATTTCCTGCACTAAACCAAATCCGCTGTGGCACTCGGTTTATTTCAGTTGGAACTAGAGTTGACGGTTTGATGATTGATTGACAGGATGTTGGAACGGACCCCGGATTTGATTTATTACTATTTTCTTTTGTTTTATTTATCTTTTTAATTTTTATTTCTCTTTATTGCTGACTTAAAAACTGTCAATGGTTATTGTAAGTCACACTTATTTTTATATTGGTTCGTTCATTCTAGAAAATGTGCTATAAGGTGTTTGTTTTTTATACTTCTTCTTTGAACGGCTAAATAGTTTGTTTTCTTTAACTGATTATTTTGGTTGAAGATGGTTGTACTGTCGATCTCTCGAAATCAGGTTATTTTTATGGAGGACAGACACTCAACTTATTCGAAAATATTTTAACTGCAACTAATCTTTTATTTTTAGCTTATCCCTTAAGTGATTTGAGAAACATGGTCTGAATAAGTGGATGGGTGTAATTTAAGCAAACAAAGTTCAATACTGATTTAGTACAAAAATAAAATAGTTTAAAGGCCTATGAAAAGTCACGAACGACCATAAGTTCATAAATCATAAACTGTGACTTAGGAAATATATACGACTTATATCGATTCTTTTGAAATTCTAACCCTTACGTCAAAATTCTTTTTATCCGTTTTTCACCAGTAGGCATAACATAGATAAAATATTTTAATATTTGCTACAACAATAGATGATGATAAGAAGATGATGTCCAAAGGAGATGTTTTCTCCAACTACCAAATCCACAAACCTTCCAAAAACCAACCACAGTTGTATTATGGTAAGCTTATTGTATTGTTACGACAGTTTGAATGTAGGTTATAATAGGTTGTTGCAGTTAAGAATTCTTTCAAGGTTACATGGTAGCTTTGAGAAAGTGCTTGTGTTAAAATAGAAACTTTTTTTTATCGAGCTGACAAATCAAAGAATGGACAGTTTGTTCAGCGGATAAACTAGAGATGTGATATATTCATGCCAAAATTTAGAAGCTTTTGATTACATTTATCATCCTTTCTCAAACTAAAAATCTTAAATATTTTTATTTTGAAGAGAAAAGATTTGTCCTGGCCGGAATTCGAACCCGGGTCGTCTGCATCTCTAGTGCAGTTCTCTAAGCCACCTAGCTACCAGGGGTCGTATCCAAGCCAGACAAATACATTCTCTTCACCGATCCTATATCCCCGTGTTCTCGCAATTTTTGCGGTGTATACACGGGGAAGAATGTTCATTGAATATTACTTTAATTGGGATCTCGTTGACTTACGTAAATTTTTTATTTATAATTTATTTTTATTTATTGTTCTTTTGATAATGATTATTTTTAAACATTTTTATTTTGTAGAGAAAAGTCCCGAAGAAAAAATCCCGGCCAGGACAAATCTTTTCTCTTCAAAATAAAAGTATTTTAAAAATAATCACCATCAAAGTAACAATAAATAAAAAATTGAAGTAAGTCAACAAGATCCCAAATAAAGTAATGTTCAATGAACATTCTTCCCCGTGTATACGTAGCAATAGTTGCGAGAACACGGGTATATATGATCGGTGAAGAGAATGGATTTGTCTGACTTGGATACGTCAGTGGTTTAGAGCACTGCACTAGAGACGCGGACGACCCGGGTTCGAATCCCGGCCAGGACAAATGTTTTCTCTTCAAAATAAAAATATTTAAAAATAATCACCATCAAAAGAACGATAAATAAAAATAAATTAAAAATCTTAAAGTTTTTCCAGCTACTTATTTGGGTTTCAGTTCCTCCCTTCCCAATCAGAAGTCTTCCTAATAAACTTTTATAATCCTACCGAATCTGTTCTCAGGAGTTTCGAGGGACCCCGAAAAGTTCCCTTACTTCTTTATGGCAGATTTAAAATAGCTTTTCTCCTCCTAAGGCTACACCTTTATTGGATCCGATTCGGTGCGACGTGATTCTATCACATACGATGCTGGGGTGTAAACATTATACATATTTTACTATACATTATAGTAAAATATAAATGTATTAAAAATAATTTATAAATAATCTAAATTTTATAAATTTAAAGAACCAAATGTTATAACTCTCGATATATTTCAGTCATTTGGTTTGCTAGCGACGTCTCATCGTATCACACTGGATCCAATGTAGGTGTAGCCTTACGTATATACAGTATTTTCTGGTAAAAAAAAAATCGAATTAAAACTATCAGACAGAAAACATCGATATTTTTCATAGAAGTGTTGATATTTTTATATATTTTCTACGCCCCCAGTTAGTCAGTCTTTGTTAACAATATTTAACTCTACTAGAAATTATCGGGATGTTTGCTAGTTCTTAGGTAGAAAACATTTGTGGTGTAAAATACTGTGTACACTGTTATAATCCTTATTAGTTACAACAATATGTATAAGTTATATTGCATTTTATTTTGTAAGCTAGCAGACAGTATGTTTTTTTCCTAATTCGAGTCAAATGATGAAAATGGTAGGCCATTGAATGCCTACCTAATCTAATGACTACTCCTGATGATAATGAAGTACCTTGTGGTTTCAAATGCACACTATGCATTTACAACTACTTCCTTACCGGGATATTATCTAGCAGCGTTTCTTTACAGGACTAACAAAACTGTGTTATACATGTGTTATAGTTCTTCTTCAACGTTGGAATGATAACAAAAAAAAAGATGATGAAGTTTTATTCTAATGTGGTAGATTTAATCTAAAATGATAATTAACATGAAATCAACTGTCAATAATATCCCAACAAATATTTATGATTTCCGCTAGAACTATTTCTTCATTTTAGTATTCTTTTAGCTAAGTACATATATATATACATATTATAAAACAAAGTCCTCGGCCGCGTTTGTTCGCGGTAAACTCAATAACTACTGCACTGGTTTTCATGCAGTTTTCACCTATAGATAGAGTGATTCACCAGGAAGGTTTAGATATATAATTTGTCAAGGTATTGTGTAAATGGGTTGGAATATCGATGGCTTTCACCGAAGACGCTGCTTGCCTAATCCCGTGCAATTATCTAACGTGCAAGATAATAAATTAGTATATAAAGAAAAATTTGGTTTTGTTTTTATTTTTATAATCTGTACATATAAAGTGCTTTGTCCTGACATCATAAACCGCTGATCGTAGAGACCAGAAACTTGGAGGGTGTGTTCTTTATATGACGTAGGCGTCCGATATCAAAGGATTTTCCGAAATTCTACTCCTAACGGGGTGAAAAAGAGGGGAAAAGTTTGTATGCTTGCTCACGTATTTCTTACTCGCAAAATCTACATATTTTCGCTGAACAAAACAAAACAAGTAACATAGTTCACTTCTCAGCGGACTACAGGCCCATCAGCTTGCTTCCGCATCTGGGGAAAGTCTTTGAGAAAATTGTCCTCAATTATCTCAAGGCGTATTGCTCAGAGACAGCACTCATCCCACCGGAGCAAACCGCCTACCAAGCCGGCCTCTGTCCGGATCATCACCTGGCGAAGATCCATGCGGAAGTGAGCCAGTGCACCGCCAAGAACGAAGCGACCGCTATGATCTCCATAGACTGCACGGAAGCGTTCGACTCAGTCTCCCATAACCTATTATGCAAGACACTTCAGGACAACGAATTTCCGGAACAGCTCTACTCGATCCTACGGTCGTTTCTTCAACAGCGAACGATAGCAGTTCGTATCGGCGAAACATCATCGGAAGCCATCGCATTCACCTGCGGAGTTCCTCAGGGGTCTGTGCTATCTCCAGTACTTTTCTCAATATACACAGCTGAAACTGTTGGAGCCAACTACAAAAAAGCTACTGTAGCTGCCTATGCCGACGACATAGCGATCTACAGCACCTCGATCAGCGCAGAGAGAGCTCTACGGCAGGCGGAGGAGGTCTGTGCGAGCATCACACAGAGGCTAGAAGGACTCAACATCACAGTGAATCCTAAAAAGACGGACTGCATAATTTTTTCCTTTCAGGGGAAAAAGCGCCGCCCTCTCCCTAAGGTCTATAGGGTAGCGGGACGTGAAAACAGACCAGCGAGCAGCATAGTCTACTTAGGTGTCACCCTTGACCGGCACCTTAAACTAGCCTACCACTGTAGGAAGAAACTTAGATCGGTTAGGACCAAGTCTTACAGACTTAACCACCTGCTTACATCTCCTAACTTATCCCTCCGCCTCAAGTTGACCATCTACAGGAGCATCCTAAGACCGGCACTCCTTTACGGAGCACCACTATTAGGTAACATCACGCCGGCAACAGCAAAAAAGCTCCAACAGTTTCAGAATGGCGTACTGCAACGCATAGTGAGACACACAACATTAAACAAAACAAAAACGGACCTTCTACACACTACTCTCGACATACCGACAGTTACAGACTTCATTAAACGTAGACACATTAAATTTTTCGACAGCCTGAAATACTGTACTAACCCTCTTTTTCGGACACTCACCCCAGCAGGACGGCCACAAACGTGGCAAGATCACGTACAAAGTCTCAGCCTGAACTGAGAAATTAATAAAATCAACAAACAAAAGGAAAAGGAAAAGGACACGGTGAGCCCCATCACCGGAAAAATCTAAAGTTAAAAATAGAAATGAATAAATTAGAACCTGCCACCTTCTCATCCTCCTCTTAAAATGTACATCGTGTACAGTACAAGAGATACCTCTCCGTCATATCTTCAATTCTACATAGAAATCTTCAAACCCAATGGGGCTAAGAAAAAAAAAAAAAAAAAAAAAAAAAAAAAAAGTTCACTTCTCGCTGCTGCCGTACGACAAGTGAAACCGTTATTCTAAGTAATCCTTTTCAATAAATTCATTAACATTACATACTAATCCTTTTATAGGAATTAAAACTAATCCTTTACTGACACGAACAACAGTTAACTTCTGTCCGTCCCGTTTGTAAATCAGTATCAATGTACGTATGTTTCACGTCTGTGCTGATCCGTCTGTGATAAAATTTGATATGGATAATCTCAAGCCTGGGGAAGGACATAGGCTACTTTTTATCAACACCGCACAGGCGAAGTTTATATAAAATTGTAACCTGATTGACTAACACACCCAGCGCGCTGTCATCGGCAGCGATCAGTGCACAGAAACCACTGAACTTAGCATTTTGAAATTCGCAGATAGGTTCTTTGTATAGCTTAAATGAGCACTAAGAAAGGAACTTGGGCAATTCCACCCCCAAGGGTGTCCCCCCTTAATATAATAGGGGTTCAAAGATTGTATGGAATTCGTCAGTTTTTAAATTAGACATCTGAAATTTCGGATGTACGAATAAGTTATAGTGAAAAAAAAATATTAAATTATTTATTTAAAATGATCTGTCACGAAACTTTATGTGGCAGACCAAATTCCACGCGGGTGAACCCGTGGGCAAAAGCTATTTATAAATAAAATATACTCAAAAAACAAAACAATCTAGTATTCGAAATTTAAACAAGCAAAAATAATTTTTTTTCCAAGGCATAGGACTTTCAATTATTCATCGAAAACAAATCATTTTGAAAACATTTAGAGATAACAAATGACGTAACAGTCGACCATTTTTAATATTCAACAGTTTTTAATTTGTACTCTAAAATACAAAAACAGCAACAACAGCTTAAGGATTTTCCTTCTGTACATTTTTAAAATCAACCAATCTAGGTAACAAATTAATTTTAATCTTGGACATGAAATTTAAGTAGGATAATAACAATTTTATTTTACTGTAAACTTTAAAAAGATTTGTAGGTGTAATTAATTTTATTTAAAAAAATGAATTTCTCGAAGTGTAAACTTTGACACGCAGAAAAGATCAGATTCAATTATAATGGAAATCGAAAGTGTAGAGAGTTAAGATATTTATAAATTTACGTTAACACTTTCCTATAAAAAAACAAATATTTAAGGCCGGTCTCCCGCATTGTAAACGCTTTTGTTGATTGTTTTTTTTGGTCCATTATTGTTTATAAGTCATTACATCCACAAATAAACAATTCCTATTGTCCATGCAAACCACAGGTGTCCTCGTCGAATGTGGACAGCCAAGGACAAACATTCTTCAAAAAAACAAAAGCTAATCAGTGGTTAAGAATTGACCTCAGGATTACTTTAACCCAGACATGGGCAAACCTTTAAGAGAAAAACATCTAGGCGGGCCAAAAAAATTGAACAAAACAAAGTTTTACAAGTGTTAAACTTTATTTTTTACTTTATTATCTCATTACACTCAACTTATATGGTACAACGGTAGAAATCTTGCAAAAAGCTACAAAAATGTATTATTTTTTAGAAGAGTATGAAGGGGTATGTGACAGAATGAAACTGTGGCTGAGCTTCTAAAAGTTGTCCATAATCTGGCTGAAACTAGGATGTGCTGACTCGCAGTAGTGAAGATAAATGATGGTCGGTTAATCGGTTCCTGACGCTGTTATGACGCGAAGCTTCATAGTGGAAAACACCTGTTCACAGATGCAGGAAGATGCAAACATCGCAATTATCTTCTGAGCGTGAGATTTCATGTTTGGGAAACTTGATTTTCACAAGGCCTTGTAGAACTCAAATTTAGAAACGCTGATAAATAGTTGCTTCATTTCATTGTTGCATTGCAACTCAATCAGTTCGAGCTGCAATTCTGGTTCAACCGATTCACAATCCACATTAAATGGCATGCTAAAAATGACCAGGTCCTGGTCAATAAATTTGAAGTCTTGGAATCTTCTTTCAAATTCTTCATGAAGATATGCCAGGTTTTTTCATAGCTCCTAAGTTTTTCTTCCGTAACTGAAATAGATTTTAGTCTTAGGACACACACATTGAACTCCACATACCGACATGCGACAATACCGTAATTAAGATGCAACGAGTAGAAAACAATCATTCTATTCTAGCTTTGCAGAAATTAAATTATGTCTTATGTATAATTGTGTGACCACATCGCGGGCCGGATTGACTAGCCCGAAGGGCCGCTCTTGGCCCGCGGGCCGGATTGACTAGCCCGAAGGGCCGCTCTTGGCCCGCGGGCCGTAATTTGCCCAACACTTCTTTAACCGGTATAACGTAGCATAATATGATGTAAAGACTTCGGTATTTATTGCATGAATGCGTTGAAAGAGATGTGGTCCGGCCAGCATCCTGTCTTATCTGCTAGACTCCAGGTTCAAGAACCAGTGCTAGTCTGAGTCACTTCCGCAAGGTGTGGGTTGTCCCAATAAATCTATAAGATTATTTCCGCCTTGAGGCCTAATTTCGAATATTATGCCGGGATTATTCTGGCAGTATCTTTGAAGAAATAATCTAGAACGTGGGCTACATTATTTTTTTAGAGGGTAAAGAAATATTTAAATAGGTCTCTCGTGATAAGAATATAATGATTTAATTAAACTTTAAGCAAGTTGGCCTAGAATATGTTTGCACCTTCCAAGTAATATTTTTGAAAGTTTCATACTTTTATTCATTTATAATAACTGCAAATAACTCGAAGTTCGCTTTAATTTTCTCAACCGTTCACGACGAATTGCAAGAAAATCAAATGACATATCTGAAAATTCTCATACTCGTTTTCTTATTTTTCCGACTAAGCAGTCGGTTAGCATATTTTAAATAGTTCAAACACTTTCGCACACAAGGATAAATAAAAATAAAAGTACAACTCGTGACAAAATACTTTACTAAGGATAGTAAATAAATAAATAACAGCAAATAAAAACATGAGCTTGGATGCAATAACGTCTTTACATAATGCCTTTATATTGTAAAAAAATAAAATAAAAAAATCTAGTATTTAATACTAATTCGTTTAAGTAAACAACTAACCTGCTTAGAGAGCACCTGTTTGGGAAGTGAGGAGATGTTGGAAAAGCAATGATTTAAATGTGTATAGGGAAGATGCATGGCGAATAATAGGAGGGATTGGGATCCAGATGGTGGAAGAACGGGGGAGAAAGGAAAGCTCGAATGTTTTGGTTCTGTAGGTACGAGTACAGAGATCGGAAAGGTGGGATCTTGTTTTGTGGTGCTGGACAGAGGATTTGAATTGGAGGAGACTGTAGATAGAGGACAGGTGTTGAAAGTTAATGGATTGGTATAAGAATGAACAAAGGAAATATTATATACGAACGGGAGGGAAGGGCTACTTAAACTCGTCGTAAAGTGGGACATGCGAGACCACCTCGGTTGAGTTGGTAGTACAATTCAGGTCTGTTGGTGATAGAATGGAAGATGATTTAATTTCAAGAAAAATATTATTATAGAAATCAAGTAATAATTGTTCTTCACATGTTTTAGAATGATATAGAAAGAATTCATGTAATATTCTTCCTTGTATCCTGTTTTATTCCAGTTGGCGGCAGACGTTATCGATCCGCGACGGTCGCCCTCGAGAAGTACATCCACCTCTGGGAGAAGGAGCACAGCCCTATCGTGGAAAAGAAGGCTACGAAGAATGATCCTGAGATATTATATTTGGTAAGGGCACTCCTCCGGCTCCTTTGTACCAGCAGGATCAGGAGGTACATAATAGGTATGTTATAATATAGCATTATATAATATAATTAGGATATGATAGGTATCTTGAGATCAGTACACGGTAGAGATTGCACAGTTTACACGTCAGATTGTGCAGCAAAGTGATTTGGCCGAGATCACACCAAGTTTTTCCTTAATTTAAGATGCCCACAGATAAAGGCACGGTGAGCCCAAAGCTAGTTACCATAGATACCATAGGGTTCATCTATGGCTGTTAATAGATTAAATAATATAACTGCCACAGTCGGTCCTTCAACAGACCGTTCAGTGATTTACACATCTTATATCTTCTTACAATTAGTATCAAATCATTGAGTTAGAAAAATATACCGTTTTTGAATTTTTTTTTACTATCATTTATCAAAACTCTTTTAGTTTTTCTATTTTAGGATTATTAAAAATGGTATAAAAAATATAAACTATGACGTACAATACCTGTGTGGCCAAATCTAAAAAAAATCTGTCTAATAGTTTTTTTTATTTATTTTAAACGCCGTTTATAAAAAAAATATGTCGGTAAAACACTTATGAAACATTACAATCTTTTTACAGTTCCTATTTTCGTTTATAGTCGATTATTATTCCTTTATATATATATATATATATATATATATATATATATATATATATATTATATATATATATATATATATATATATATATATATATATATATTTACGATAAATGAGCTCAAATTACAACTATACACTCTATTCATTTATCTCAATATTATTTATAACTTCAATTTTTTTTATCTCGATTTTATTGTTAGGTCAATTAAAGAAATACAAAATGGCGTTATCTTGGAAAAGGTCGTTTATTAACAATTTTTGACATTTGTTGAATCCTTCTTATACTCTAGGTAAAAATATAATTATTTTTGACGTTTGTAAAAATATATAAATAATAAAAAGTAAATGAAAACTTTGAGTGGGTAAACGTTTTCGTCATGTAAAGAAACTCTCTAAAAAAAATCACTTAATCCATCAAAGAAAAAATTGTGTTATCTTGCAAAAGGTCGTACAGTTCGTATTTTTAAAATTTACTGCATCTGCTATCAAGATAAGAATTGAATTATTTTTATGTTTATAAAAATAAATATACATTAAAAAATATATTTATATAAAAATAAATATAATTAAATAAAAACGTTGAAGCTTTCAATAAGTAATATTTTTACTCAATATACACCAATATATAGTTTTAAGCTTTGTGTATTTATTAAAAAAAAAAAAAACTTATTCTAAACTTATCCAAAAATGATATTTTGGTCTATTTCAGTTGCTAAGATAATCTACAAATCAAGGAAGAAGCTGGAGAAACTGTTGCAAACAAAAAGCTGAAAAAAATAACATATGTGGCTGTTAGTCTCTTGTAAATAATTGTCCAAATAATTATCCTTTATTGAAAATAAATAATACAAATTGAAAGTAAAGTAGTTTCATTTCCTATTTTAGTAGTTTTTAATTTATTAGTATTACTCTTCCCATTTCCCGACAAGGCTATGACACCACGAAAGGTGTCCATAAAATTGATGAGATGAACTCGGCAATCAACATGGGTTAAACGGATTTGAATAAAAAAATTGAGAGATGGACCCGGAAAGTATCTTTGAGGATGCCATGATAAAGGATGGTGAGTGATACTGCACTTTTGGATCTGAGCTGGATTCGCCTGTTGGAAGAGGATGACAAATTTTTGGACGATTCATCTCAATGGCTCAGTAAAAATAACTTTTATTTGTAGATATGTTGTCCCCCTCATTATAGTATAGTAGCGTAGGAAAACTGTACATTTGCCTATTTATATTAAAAAATATATTTTGTACACATAATTGTTATGATCATAACCTTTCCCTCTTCTACCGCTGTGCAGTGAGTTTGTAGTCAGGACCAAATATCTCTTTCCTGAGCCAACTCCTTCTGTTCCAGTCCGTTCCTCTCCTCCTGAAAGCATCCCTTACGATGTCTTCCCAGGATAAGAGAAGCCTTCCTTTGAGCCTTTTTTCCTTCCTCGCGGGTCTCGTAAGTCTTCCTTGGCTTCTCTGAGGGGTAGTCCTGTGGAAATGTCTGAACCACCTTAGCTTGTGCTCTTCTAGAATGGTCTCAGCTGGTTTCACGTCGAGATTAACCCATAAGGTGGCTATAAAATAATTTTTAGTTTTAACTACTGTTTTGGTTCAACGATTACCAATATTATTACCATCCATGATTTATTTTTGATTCGATAATGGGGGGCTCAGTGAAACGCTAAAATATTTTTTAGGATCAGGCTGACTGGATCATTTGTTAATAAACTGTTTAAGAGGATTCTCTATATCAGGAGTTTCCAAAATGTTTCGTATCACGCTTCCTCCTCTTGAAGTGAAAACCTCCTACGCCCCCCTTAAACAATAAATTGTAAGGGTATATGAAAAAAGAAATGGTAAGTATTACATCGAAAATAAAACATTTATTTCTACTGTCACAAGATACAACATTACATGTTTCTATTTAAGATATGAAAAGTATTGGTAAGAGAAAAATGAATAAAACATGCTTTGAATTTTCAACTGGTCTCTCACCCCTCGTCATATCTTCATCCCTCAGGTTGGAAACCCTTCCTGTATGTTGTCCGTCTCGTTTTACATTCTGTATAAATATTCAGAAATATATTTGAAGGAAAGATGAAAATCTTAAGAAGAAAATCATTAGGAAGATAGTCCGATTAAAGTAATAAAAATGTATTTTAACATCATTCTCAAAGCAAATCTCTTGAATCTTCCCTGGCGAAGCGTTATAATATGTATGAAGCATTTGGGTTCTTCCAGCCATATAATATAATTTTTTACAGAGTTGATTTGTTCAATTTTGTACTAGTTCCCCTCGTTTTGGAATATCACCAGAATTACGTAATTATTCATCCTCTATAAATCGAATATAGCTAACTTGAAGGATAAAGTTGGATAAGAGGTCAGAATGATAAGATAATAGAGTGATATGGTTACATATGAGATATAGGATAGTCGATAGGATGCAGCCTACGAGGCAGTTTGCTAGGGCAATGAGCAGCTACCTCGCCGAAGAACCTCGCTACTCCTTCCTGTCCAGGTTGGGCATCGCGGCCTTCAACCAGGGGGTCTACTGCGATGGCAGCTGGAGGGGTTCCGGCCAGGTAAGATTGCAATCGTACCGTTAGTATTAAGTGAACGGCTATCAGAAGATCGATTGAGAGGTTTGAAAAATATATTACATAATATATAATCCTTACGTCGTAATGACGCACATTATAATCGGAGTCACCTTTATGACATGAGTTCAGGTTAACTCAGAGTGTAGAGTTGCTGTGCCGGGTTCAAATCCTGCTATGGCAGATACATTTTTGATCCGTTAACTGTCACAGATGGATGTTGTGGGATATGTATACTTCAAAATCTGGAAGTTGAACAAATCAAGCAAATCACATCTATACCCAACCGTTGTTCTGGGAAAAGTACAGTCTCAACCATGTACTCAACTCAATGCACTTCATTGGTTGTAGCGTTACAGGAGTTACTTTATTCGCAATAAAAACAATATATTATTATTGTCACAACAGCAGGGTTGAAAACGGAATATTTACAGCAATCGTACATTCACTTATCCACAATTCAATGACATGAAAACAACATATAAAATATTTTAAGACTAACTTTATCATTATATTAATATACTCATACAAAGCATGACTGTTATAAACATTCTTGATGATTTTTGCCGAGGACTACAAAAGAGCAGGATGAGGCTCCTACTTACTTAAATAGTTGTTAATCTGGAGTGACCTGTGGTGTAGTGGTTAGCTTAACAAACTACTAAGCCCAAGATCGCGGGTTCGTAGCCCGGCAGGTGGCTTTAGGATTTTTAAAGGGAGTAAAAAATCCTTAATTACGCCGTCCTTCGGAAGGGACGTTAAACGGGTCATCCCGAGGCTGTACGATATCAGGTAAAAATCCCTATCCTAATTAAACCTGGATAGGCACGTGGAAGGTGGAGCTGGTGGAGATCCCTAGGACAGTTTATAGTTTAAATAATGTGTATAGTTTGTATGTCCATTGATTACTAATACTTATTACCCTATAAGCGTTGCAGATTATACTTTTTGCCATCCAATGAAAAGATTTTATCACCAAGAAAAATATATTATAGTGAGTAAATGTCCACTATAATTACAAAAATAAATTATTAACATGATTTAAATAAAATTTAGAAGAGCTTCACAGTTACAAAATTACTGATTGCACGCCAAAGGACCAGGCAACTTCGCCCACATCAAACAGATTATACCGGTTCCAGTCAATTACGGATGTAAGTCGTAGTCTCTTATTTAGAAAAAAACACCCAAGGTTTCTTAGAAAGGCTCTTGCGTAATAAGTTTGCTACGAATTCCGATAAATTGTTTGAGGAAATGGATGAGCACTATCCGAAAACTATAATTAGCACATTCAGAGATTTTTCCTCATAGGAATGATGATGGTATGGTGAAAGGAAAAGTATTTCTACAAGGAGTGCAACAAGGTTTTTTGATCCATCATGTTGAGTTGTTTAATTTGTCATACATATATATTTTGTTCAATTACTATTATGTGCTTATTTAATTTTAAACCTCTCAAAACAATATACACCTTTACAAATCATAATTTTTTTCTCGTTTAATTAATTAGTATATTATTAACTTAAATAAGAGTTGATCTTATTATTAATATAATTTTTCTGTAAATCTATACATATAAAATGCTTGGTCCTGAATGACTGACTGACTGACGGATCAATGCACAGCCTAAACCGCTGATTGTCGAGACCTGAAACTTGGAGGGTATGTTCTTTATATGATGTAGGCATCCGATTAGAAAGGATTTTCCGAAATTCTGCTCCTAAGGGGGTGAAAAAGGGGGGCAAAGTTTGTACGCTTGCTCACATGTTTTACTCGCAAAATCTACATATTTTCGCTGAACAAAACAAATCAAGTAACATAAATCACTTCTCGCTGCTGCGGTACAAGTGAAACCGTTATACTAAGTAATCTTTTTCAATAAATTCAATAACATTACATACTAATCCGTTACTGACACGAACAACAGTAAACTTCTGTCCGTCCCGTTTGTTAATCAGTATCAATGTATCTTTCACGGCTGTGCTGATCCGTCTGTGATGAAATTTGATATGGATAATCTAAAGCCTGGGGGAGGATATAGGCTACTTTTTATCAACACACCACTTTTTATATAAAACTGTAACCTGATTGACTAAACCATCCAGTGGTCAACGCAGCGCAGAAACCACTGAACTAAGCATCTTGAAATTCGCAGATAGGTTCTTTGTATCGCTTAAATGAGCAATAAGAAAGGAATTTGGACAATTCCACCCCCGAGGGTTTCCCCCTTAATATAATAGGGGTGCAAAGATTTTATGTAATCCGTCAGTTTGGAAGTTAGATATCTGAAATTTCGGATGTACGAGTAACTTACAGTTGAAACAAATTAAATTATTAATTTAAAATGATCTGTCCCGAAACTTTATGTGGCAGACCAAAATTCCGATTGGTTGGTTGTTTGTTGTTTTTTTTGTTTGCTACAAAACACTGCAGTCATCAATAGGGGGTATGAAAATAAGAAATAAAAAATTAAACAAAATAAAGACAAACTATGACAACCAAAAAAAATAGCAATGAGTAATAGTATAAAATGAAAGAAAAAAGTAGATAAGATAAATGGTAATAAATATTTTAATAAAAAATAGTGTAATGGTAACGGCTTGTCTGGTTATTTTTAGATTTGGTAATACATATCCAGAAACTTCACTACGTTTATCTAACTACACTCATAGTACACAGTTTTACACCCTTACAACCATAGTTTTCTAAATGAACTGAGGCTCCGCTTGTTATTAGTATTTGGAGTTTTTGGTCTAGAATGGCCATTATTCGAAGCTATGGGTTATTGTTAGACATTGTTTATTTGTGGTGTTGGCATGTTTGACGTAATTGATTTAACATTCGATGAAAATGTCAATCTTCAATGGTCAATTCTAAGATATTTGTCCGCTACAGATTTTGCGATTCGAAGTTTGCACATTTCTTCAATATTCTTCTTTACAAGGATCAAACCTTTGTTACAAGTGCTTTTTCCTCAACATTTCGCAGTACTCACTTTGTTATCTATAATCATAGACCAATTTTCCCAGTTTCAATCATCATTTAAGCGATGTCTTGATTACTCCGGATTACTAGCTGACTGGGATACATGTCAAATGGTGATCGGGGTCTCAATGAAGCCGAAGTTGTGGAAACATTCTTAAATTAGGTTCGGGCTTAGAAAAGCTCAACGTGGAAACGGGCTTGTTTTCCTTGGCACGACTTGAAATGTCTGGGCTTGGTTCCAAGTGGTTTCTTGCGATTAACAATCTTTTTATAAAAAGCGATTGGCTAAATATTTATGTATTTCTATTTCACATTTTATTTAGCAAACTCAAATCAGCCTACAAAAAGCCATACATTTTTGGCATGGATACGTTTTTAAAATTGCTTCAATAGTGGGAGACAATTCAAAAAAACGAATGATAACTAAATCGGGGAATGCAGTTTAGTGTTGCAGCTACATATCTATCATTACCATCCAAAATTAAATTAGACTACTGGATAGCTAAAGCATCAAAGAACTCATTATGATAAATGAGGAATGTGAAGCATCGCGCGCGGTGGAGGGGGTAGCGCCGCTATTTTGAGCTTATTTTGCTGTGTATCGAGATTTCCATCCAATATAACTTTTGACTCGGAAAAGCTACAATGTTCTTTTAGGTTTCAATCGTCAGCTGTCTTCAAAATCTATCGATTGTATATAAAACACTACTTGATTTTTTCTATGTACATAAATAATAATATCTTATATAAAAAATATTATCCGTTATGTAAAGTATTCACATATAGCACAGGGCCGTGTCCATGACACAGCCACAATCAATTTTTCTTTTTAATATTAAACAAATTTTAATTAGCGAGCAAAAATTTTATTCTTAATCCATGTTGCATGAGAATGGGGTATCCTCCCCAAAGACTTAATTCCAAAGAAAAACCATAACATTTATTTATTGCGTTTTACCTCAGTGCCCTGAAACAAGTTGTCATTCCGAGAATTAAATTTACATTATGGCACAGAGCTAAATACGTAAATTTAACTTTGGGGGCGGAGCGGGTAAGTGGTAGAGCGCTGAATCTGCCGTGCCGTAGGTTCAAATCCGGCAATGGAAGATTTTATTTAACATGTTAACAGCCGGGGATGGGTCCTTCAGGATCTGGTCCCTCCTGGGGCCATAATTTGAGTTCCCAAAATAGGTGGTAAAATTTGGCGGTTGAACCTGATCTAAGACAAATTACCTCCCTGGACAACAGTATGGATTGTAGTGGTACAGTTTTTTTTAAAACATTGAGGGCCTGCACACCAACTTGTAAATCATCTGCACATTGACTAATCCATGAAAGTACAATATCTTTAGATGTATTTAATATTGAAGATCAAAAGTTCAAAACAGACGTAAATTACTTTATTAAAATAAAGTTAAAACATTAGTGGAAAAATTCCAACCCATGAGCCTTAAGTTTCTAAACTAAAGCAGGAAACACGAGGTTTCCTCTCATTAGTGTCTTCTTGGATTTTGAGGTTAGGGTGTGTTTTATTCGTTAGTATTCTCTTTTTGCCCTGAAGGATTGACTTAGAGCTTCTTGGTTTGAATTTGCCCACTAATATCTTACCGGTAGATTTATTAAAATTATATTATTGGATACAATCAAGGCTAAATTGTACATTGCCCGCAGGTGATAGAGCCGGTGTGCCCAGCGAACGGTCGTAAAATCGCCCAGGTGACCACAGCCGGCCCGGAGGACTACAGGAGCTGCTCTGAGGCGGCGAAGAACGCGTGGCCTCACTGGGCCAGCCTCCCGGCCCCGCAGCGAGGGGAGGTCGTCCGCAGGATAGGCGATGCCCTCAGGAACAACCTCCAGGACCTTGGCAGCCTTGTCTCCATGGAAATGGGTATGTCGTACTTAAATATAAGATAATATTATATGCAATTGTCAGGAACATATGTTTGCTGGTAGCCCAGTCACCAAAAGCGTAGCACGGTTGAGCTGCTAAACTCCGCTTTTGGTAGGCAGCCTAACTTACCGTCTTCGTATTTAACTTACCTTCTATCTTAACTCATTTGTTAACTCTAGCATATAGCCGACGTTACATTACTTTACGGTTTTACATTTCTTTTTTTTTATTTAAACAATACTATACACTGTTTTTAAATTAAAACCTAAAAAACGAGGTAACTCACATTTTTCTAAATGTCCAGGAAAGAAAATTTACCTAGGAATCAGTATAATTATTTTAGTTAAAATACATGCGAATTGCTGGTCCTGCCAATCTGACTATGAAAAGCATGTTTGAGGGGGTTAAAGCCCAACTCGTGGAAATCACCTTACCGTTCGGATGTAATAGTTTTTCACCAAAAAGGACATACTTTTTCAGCCATTCGTCGTCGTTTTTCTCCTAGTTTTACCAAACCATCGTGTTCGCCATCGTAAGATATATCAGAAACCGGTGTTAGCAAATCTTGAGAAAAAACCGAGTTACCTCGTTTTCACTCTATAGGCTTCATATTTGATAATACAAGGGAATAAATCACTCATTATTTGTAGGAAAATTACTTTGAGTGAATGATAAAGAAAACCCACATTTTTCATCTAATTTCTTAAATTGTGGTGTAAATCCCCAAGAATTGATTAATCTGAATATTCTCATTACGATTTCCATCTTACTCTACAGCAGGAGCATAGCTAATTTAGGATTCATCTCTAAAACAGGTAAGATCAAAGCAGAAGGAGTCGGCGAAGTTCAGGAGTTTGTGGACATCTGCGACTACGCCGTCGGACTTTCTAGGACATATTCAGGAAAAGTGTTTCCTTCAGAACGACCCGGCCACCTCCTCATGGAGCAGTGGAATCCTCTGGGGCCGATCGCGGTCATAACTGCCTTCAACTTCCCCGTTGCCGTCTTCGGCTGGAATTCAGCTGTTGCTATGGTAAGCTATGATGTCTATTAGATCTCAATAAACTACCAGTACAATAGACACCAAGAATTCTGTTGCTGCATCAATTATAGATTTACAAACCAGACATTTTTTCCATAGGCTTGCGGGAACACGGTGGTCTGGAAGCCAGCAGAAAGCACTCCCCTGACGGCAGTGGCCACGATGAAGATCGTGGCGAAGGTCCTGGAGGAGTCTGGAGTGCCTCCAGGAGTGGCCTCTCTCCTCGTCGGAGGCCCGGGGATCGGAGCCGCACTAACGGCGGACGCTGCCTTCCCTCTAGTCTCCTTCACCGGGAGCTGCTCCGCCGGCAAGCAGGTAAATATAGCAATTCTGTTTCCAAGTCTGTATGAAGTTGATAGGAGGGAGATGGGGTTTAGTAATCAGTTTAAGTTGAAATGTAAAAACTAGGAAAAATGAAAATTGAGGAATAGAATCTAGGATAAAATAATTTTTTCTCATTTCGATTGGAACGTACTATGTAACATTAATGATTTATTTGGATTTGGTAATGCCGCGATTTCCAGTCTCTTATGACACCAGTTGACATTTTCAATCCACAAAAATTATACGGAAATTCTCTGTAGGGGTCATTCCAACTTTTGACGTCAAACTCTGGTTCATCTGTAGTCTTATCGTTAGTATGCCAACTTACTATTCCTAAGTTCCTCGGGTTAGCAGCCTGGCAGGCATTACTTATGAAGGTCATAAAATCTATGACTACATGAAATACCATATTGCAATATGGATGTGCCAACGACTAAACTGTTAGTGATAAGGTGCTAAACAAGAGACCATGCTTATTACCATGAATTAAACTGTTATTTAATGTCGTAGATATTTTGTTACAAAGTTGTATAAAAAAGATTATATGCAAATAATAAGAATAGTATATATCTTGACAGGTAGCCCTAAAGGTGCAAGAGAGATTCGGAAGATCCTTGTTGGAACTCGGAGGTAATAACGCCATCATTGTCGCAGCCGATGCCGACCTGGATATGGTCATGAAGTCAGTGGTGTTCGCCTGCATCGGAACAGCTGGTCAACGGTGCACCACCACCAGGAGGCTCATTCTTCACGAATCGGTAAGTTGACTCAATCTCAAGTATAGAGAGAGTGTGGTGTAGGATCAAAGGGTTGAGAGAATTTATGATACAGGTGTACGACAAAGTCCTCAGCAGGATGGTGGGAGCCTTCGGTGAAGCTGTCAAGAGGACGGGAGATCCTCTGGATGAGAAGACACTGTATGGACCACTCCACAGCAAACGAGCAGTCGAAGCATACCTGGCTGCTGTGGAAAAGGCGAAGGCACTGGGTGGCAAGGTGGAGTACGGTGGAAAAGTGAGTACCTGAAAAAAATCTTCCATGTTATATATTTGATAACTATGCTATATCTTGAAAACTCACTCACATTCTAGGTCATGGACAGAGAGGGATTCTATGTGGAACCGACCATAGTGACAGGTCTCTCCCACGACTCACCACTGGTCCTTAGTGAAACCTTTGCTCCCATTGTCTACGTCCTCAAGTGCAAGTCCGTCGAAGAAGCCATTCGATGGAATAACGAGGCGAAACAAGGTCTTTCCTCCAGCATCTTTACGCAAGACCTCTCCACACTATTCAAGGTATCTCTTTCACGATCATTATTAATAATCACCCCCGCATTCTGTTTCAATATTATGTCTACAAATAAGCCTATTGACCTTACCCACCTTTCTTAGAGCAGGTTGGTCTCGTTATAAATTATTCTTTTCGTAACAGTTTCCCTCAAAGTAAGTTTTATATTGTTCAAAGTAGACAGTACAATTGATCATTAAATCAGCAACTGACCCCTTACGGCTAAAGCTATACAGAAAAACAAGAGACGGAGCGGGGTATCACAGCTGTAGAGCGCTGAGTTGCCGTTCCAAAGGTCCCAGGTTCAAATCCGGCTGTGACAGATAATTTAGTGAATCTATTAACAGCCGGGAATGTACTCTGCGGGATCTGTGGGCCCTCCTTGTGCTTTCGTCCCCTCTTTAAATTGACATCCTTACCCATAATTGGGGGAACAACACAACGGTTGACCGTGATATAGAACAAATCCTCTCTCTGTACAACCATTGTCCTATAAACAGTACAGTGTCTACCACGTATTGAATTCATGACCCTTCATGGGGTGTAGTGGTGCAGGAAGGAACAGGACCGATATTTGATTTTAACGAAAGATTAGCATCGCATATCTGGGACTAATGAGGGTCTTCACATTTGAAAGATTTTTCTTATTACCTATGTTATTTCTAGCTTTCGAAATACACTGCTTCCTCATTAAAAATCTTATTAATTGTCATTACAATCTCAAATGATTGTACCCGTGAATTTTTCTCTAGTAATTTTTAAAGTTATGAGAATGTGTGAAATTGAAGGTTGAGGAAAAATAAATAGATTAAACGATTTCATTCCAAACTACTGCTTGATTATATAGTTCTTCCACTTTAATAAATTTTTAAACTCAATTATTTCCATACTTCCTCAGATATAACCTTCATCTTCACCTACGCTCTTTTATGTATGATATTGGTTATGCGTTATACGACTTCATGCGACTTTTTTTATTTTAGTGGATAGGACCTTTGGGCTCTGACTGTGGAATAGTCAACGTGAACATCCCGACTAACGGCGCCGAGATAGGTGGAGCCTTCGGCGGAGAGAAAGAGACAGGGGGAGGAAGGGAGTCTGGAAGCGATTCCTGGAAGCAGTACATGCGGAGGTCAACCGTGACCATCAACTACTCTTCAGGTCTCGTCCTGGCTCAGGGGATCAACTTCCAATGAGGAACAGCACTCGATTTGAGGAACGTGCAGTAGGGTTCAGCGTCTTAGCAAGACTTGCTGTCAGGTGGATCTGTTCTTATGTCGTTCAATATCTTCTTGAATCGACTGAATAATTATTATGTATTACGAAGTTTTAATTCAAGTCTGATTATTATTATTTGAATTCATAAATCTTTTATCTATCTATATTAAAAAAAAAATGTTTAAGAATGATAAAATCTGATGTAGCACAATGCTTTTCCTTTATATGTTTGTATGTGACACTGTGATTATGTGTTCTTGTTAAAATAAAAAATCTACAAATGAATAGATTATTATTTTTAGTGAAAATATTTCATTTGCACCGTTATTGTCTATATTTTCTATATAACATCCTTTTCTTAACCTATGATACTTTTCTTAAATAAGTATGTTATTCCTCTTTCTATTTGTTTTTTATTACCTAAATATAATAAAACGGAAGTAGTGAACATTTTTTCTATTAGAATTGATAAATATTTTTAAAAGATTTGAAGAAATGAACAGATGAAGGTACTACTTAACAAATGTTTGAAAATATATGTTTGTTAATGAATTAAGGTGTTATCGACACCTACTACTATCAACAACTTAAGATTCTTGATTAATCACATTATTTTTATGCCAACTGGGTAGATTTTGTTCGCGTAAAACTTATATAAATACCAAAGGATTTATAAACAAATATTCAACTTTCTTACAAATTTGGAACCAATGGGCTAGAGTAGTTATCGAAAAACAGACGCGTCAATGAATAATATATTTGCGTTTAAATGAACGAAATTATTAACCTGAAAAATCAAAGTGGTTATGCTAAGGAGTTAAAAGAAGAACTTCTAATACTTGGAATTACTGATGAGGACTGCATGGACAAAGAGAGATTAAGAAGCCAACTCAAAAACATGAGTGTTCTTATGAAGAACGAAGCAGAGGAATGAGGAATGGACGAAGGAGAGATGAAGGCAACATTAGATGAAATGTGATCAAATTAACGTGAGTAAGTCTAGGGGAGATCAGTTCTGAATGCTCTGTCTTTTCAGAAATCGCATATAACCATATACTGACTCGTACCAACAAAATGTTAAAAAAATATTGTGACAGTATCGCTCCCAAACCCTTCACTTTTTCTTCACAGGCAATCATGAGAGGAAACTATGATTTAAAAAAATATTTATTTGTCGTTTTCTCAACACTTTAATTGTTTAATATGACACCTTCGTCGACCTTCAATTGACAATACAGATTTAGAAATTTTAGAGATCGATTTCACAAAAGTTGAACCTAGATTATTTTCCTTGAAACTAATGAATGAATGATAATTTATTTTCAAGCACTACTACAGGTAGGTATATTTTAGACTCAGTCGTACTTTTTCTTTTAAAGTAGTTATTTAAGGAGGGGGTATTTCCACCATTTCCTATCTCTCGTAATTAAAGATAAAATAATTGTTCAATGATAACTTCAAGTGGTACATACCGAAAACTGAGGAAGTACTCAAAAGACTTCGCTGTCGCCTTATATAATGATCATTTTATAAGAGAATGATCAGAAGAAAGGGGGAATTCTTTCCTGTATTCAGAACTGCTGGTCATTAATAGTTAAGAGATAAACTGACGGATCTCACGATTCTTTGAGAACCGCTTAAGGTTTAGAATCAGGTTACAGGTCTGTAGGGCTTTCAAATAGACTGTAACTGATTTATTTTTATATTGAGGCGAGAATTTGAGCAGTTATGGGAATACCTTCTTCAATATTATAATATTCATATTATTAATATGAGCAGATATCTAGTGATAAAATCTCATGTTAAACAAGTAAGATGTTTGTTATAGTTTCATGAGTCGTACTTGAAAATATAATATTGCAATAATAACCGTATCTGGCACCCAAAATTGCTTTAACAAATATGTAATACGTACAACTCGGTAAATTTTTACCCCTTTCATACTTTCTAAATATCCAATCCTATCTCAATAATGCATCATAATAATTTCTATTCATCCCTCTTTTTTCAATCTGCTTGTGTTCATCAAGGCAGTATCCTCGGCCCAACCTTCTACAAAGTTTATACAGCTGACATCCCAACCCATCCTAATACTATCCTTACCACATATGCTAATGATACATATGTACTATCAGTAAACACTAATCCAGTTATTGCATCCCATACTCTTCAACCCCATATCACTGTAGGTGGTCAAACTACCTTTACCCTTCCTCGTAAACCAATGGCTTCCTGTCCTCCAGTATCCCTTAATCATATCTCAATTATACCTTTGACAAACGTTTAACTTGCAATCCATATACTGGACTGAAAAGACAAGAAACTTCTCACCGTTTCAGGCTACTTCAGCACTTACACTTGACAAACGCCCTCAGCTCCCAATTAGTTACGCAATTTAGTAATATACATGACTATTTTTCTGATTTTTTCTTGTTAAACATTTTGTTGTGGGTCCTTGTGGTGCTAAGATTCACCGGCACAAAAATTTCCGTCCAAGTCCCAATTTGAATCCACTACGAACGGATGCCCGCTTCTCTTCGCCACACAAAGAAAATTCAGGATTCATTTTTCCATATTTCATTTTCCCTTTTTCCCTCATCCTGAACTACGCTGACTTCTTGCATCATCTTTTGGGAATTTTTTAATATTAATCCGACTTTAGTAACAATATTTTTATTTATTTCGCTTCATTATTGAGGAAGTATATTACGATTCCTCCCTACTTCGAACCCAATAATTGAGGCAGAACGAAACCCAAGTACGGATAAGTCATCATTATCGATTAAAGATAGCTGTTTGCTATCAATGTCTATTGGATGTCATCCAGCAGATAGGAACCAAACAAACAAATTATGCAAAATTAAGCTGGCATTGCATTGGATTGGAATTAGTGCTGACTATTTTAAAAAGAAAGAACTATAGGTTCAAGTATCTTTAATCGAAAAAAAAAATAAAGTATACGTTTGTGTCTTTTTTTTTTCTTTTTTTTTTAATGGCATTGGATACTTCTATACAGCCAGATATATTTATTTGATTAATTGGTATTTTCTTTAATGCCAACAGCACGCGGTTTTCCCAGGCGGTCACACCCATCCAAGTACCAACCATGCCCGACGTTGCTTAACTTCGGTGATCGGACGGGAACCGGTGTGCCGTTTGATCATGACAAAGAACCAAACAAGATAATCTTTTCAATCAGAAAGTAATTGCAATGTTAATTTATAATGTTATTTAGGATAGGGATATTTAACGAGTACCTAACATAGTACTGGCTCGGGGCCCTCGTTATACAGTGGCAGTCAAAAGTAATTGCACAAGCCAAATATTGGCTCTAAAGTTATACTGAAATGAAATAAAATTACACAACTTTTTCAATAGAAAAATCTTTTATTACTTCTTGGTCTTATTCGCAGTATGCTTAGGATCATTATCCTTTTGAAATATGTAAGAATTTTCAATCCCCAAGTTTTGATTCTGTAAGATGTCTGTAGGTTATGTCGCAAAATGTTTACGTATCCATCTGCTTTTAAGATTTGTTCAATCGGAACAAGTTTACCAAATCCATGAAGTCCACCCACCCCAAAACCATAACATGACCTCCATGTTTCACAGTTGGTCGAACATTTAGTCTTTTTATTTCTTTTTTAGGTTTTCGCCAAATGTACTTCCTACCATCACTCCCAAATATATTAAATTTGCTCTCGTCGCTAAAAAGAACATTTTGCCAAAATTCTACTGGTTTGTTAATGTACTCTTTTGCAAACTCAAATCTCTTTCTTCTGTTAACCTCACTGATAAACGGTTTATTCCTTGGTATCCTACCGTGCATATTTTCTTGATATAGGGCTCTTCTTACAGAGACTCACTTACTTGCTTGTTTGAAGTACGAGTCACCATCTACCAGTTGCCAAGAATTAAATGATGGATTTTTTGTTGCCTCTTTAATTATGTGTCTGCATTGACTTATGTGTCAATACCTTTTGCCGTCCTTTTCGTGGCTTGCTGGTGCTGGTTCCTGTCTCGTTATATTTCTTAATAATATAACGAACTGTAGAAAAGCACATACCCAAGGTTTGACCAATTTCCCGATATGTTTTTCCGCTGTTTCCCAAAAATACACACTTTTCTCGGATCGCAATAGAAATTTCACCTTTCTTTGGTAACATGTTTACTTAGATACAGAACAATACAGAATTAATAAATTTCATTACAATCCCCCTAATCCTGAATGGAATTAAGGTCTTAACAAACAAAATAATGTTTGTAAACCAATACAATTAAATATTTAACACAAAATATTTACAAATAAAAACAACATATTATGCATTATATCATAATTAAATTTAAATTTGTGCAAATACTTTTGAAAGGGCCTTTTTTTGTATTGTATTTTTTTTTATTGATCAGTTTTATTTAATTGATTATTTATCACTTTGAAACTTGTGTAAATAAAAGATTTTTCAGTTGAAAAAGTTGTGTAATTTTATTTCATTCCAACATAACTTTAGGGCCAATATTTGGCTTTTGCAATTACTTTTGGCTGCCACTGTACGTCCCTTGTGAAGGACAGCATAACCAAGGATTTTTTACTGTTTTTGAAAAATGCTAGGGCCACCTGCTGAGCTGTGAACCTGAGATTTTGGCCATAGTAGGTTGTTAGGCTAACCAATACATCACAGATCATTCACAATTTTCACAACTTACATCATCACAATATTTCATTCACAATTTTTTTCATTTTCACGCCTGCACGCGTTTTTGTAGATATGTTACGGTAAATGGACACTCTTGGGAAATGTACAAATTTACCGTAAAATGTGTACATTTCCCAAAAAGTTAGGTATATATGAATATAATGTATATGTACATTTCCCGGCAAATGTGTACTCTTGCCTTCACGTTTTGGTAAATGTATACTCTTACCTTCATGTTTTAAGAAAAGTTGGAATACCAATAAATTCAAAATGTTGTTGCAGTAAAAAAATATTTATTTAAATAAACATAATACAAAATTAAATAAAATAAAAAAGGCTTTAATAACGAAAATTATTTTAATTAAAAAATGTAAATGACAAACAAAACATACTTTTCTTTGCATATTATATAATATATCGTTGGTTATGATCCCAATATTCATAAATACAATTTTCGTCCTAGTTTTTCAGGACCGATACGATGGGAATCAAACAAATAATAATAATAACATACTTTTCTTTATTATAACAGTTAAATTTTATAAAACTATAAAGGAACATATAGAAATTTCATAATGAAAAAAGTTTTATTTATTTGGGCAGGAATTGCTATTGTGGCACTTGGAATTACATAATATTCCAATTTCGTATTTTGTATGCTCACATTTACCAAAACGACATGGTAATTGTGAATGCAATGTACATTTCCCTTCTTTGAAATTGTAAATGTTAGTTGAATGCACATTACCCAAACGAGGAGGCAAATGTACACATTTACCGGAAAATGTGTACATTTGCCGCAATGTCTACTTTTACCGTAACAGATATACACAGACTATTTTGAGAGAGGCTTATAAAGAATTAAATGATTTAAAAATGTGTATTTTAGTTGAAAATTGGGATTCGAATTTGTTTACGATTATAATACTTTCCTTGTCATGTATTTCAAGTACTCGCAGATAAGTTAAAGTAATGAAAAATATCAAAGAATTAAAATTTAATTAAATTTCATCAGATACATTGAACGCATCGTGTGAAATATTTCGAGTACATACGAAAAAACTTTTCATTCGTTTCCATTTAAATATTCTCGAAAATGGAAATGATTTTATAAATGACTATATATAGTAGCTATTACACACTGTTTAGAAAATATCATCATTATACTTTGAAATGTTAGTTGAAACGTTAATTTCTTGAGGAAATGAATGGTCACAGAAATATACACATTTCCCATATTTTCGAGAATATTAAAAAGAAAACGAATGGCGATTTAAAACTTGCTGTGACTTAACTAGAAGCGAAAACCTGCGGAACTGATACGGAAATTCTTAAAAGTTAAGCCAACGAAGAAATTGATGACTCACCGACCAGGTTATGAGGTAAACAACTTGGGATCTCCAATGACCACTAACTGTATCCGGAAACTGATAGCACTTCTTATTGAGTCATAATATATTAGATCTATTTGTAATTAGAGTAATCATTATGCAGTTACTAGTTTATCTAATTCAATTGAATATGGTCATTATTAATGATACTAAAAAAGGTTCATTTCTTCGAAAATTAATATATAAATAAAAAGTACACATATTTCTTAAATTTTTTGTATTCTCGTTTTAAAATAATTTTATGATTGTACTATAATTATTTTTGGTAATTATTCCGCAGGTTGTCGCTTCGAGTTGAGTTACAAGTTTTAACTTTTCATTCGTTTCCCTTTTAATATTTTACGTAAATGCAAGTTATCATGAGCCTTAGTATGGACAAGAGAATGTAATTGTGGGTAATGTTTATACTTCAGTAATCACTCCATCTAGAAATGAACGTTTCAACAAACATATATAATCTATACTTCGAAATGTCAGTTGAAATATTTGTTTCTTGATTAAATTATAAACTTCCTCTATTCGTTACTCATAATTTCATTATTTTTCCTTACAAAAGCTCACGATAACTAGAATTTTTGAGGGTCAAATGTAGTCTAGCGGTTGACAACCTAATATGCCATAAGATTGCGGGTTCGTAGCCCGGCAGGTGGTCCTAGGATTTTTTAAAGGGAGTAAAAAAATCCTTGGTTATGCCGTCCTTCGGAAGGGACGTAAAATAGGGGGTCCTGAGCCTGTACAGTGTCAAGTACTCGTTTAAAATCCCTATCCTGATTAAACAAAATTCAGGAATTCCACTGTAGCATCGTCCGATTAGCCATAGAAGCATAAGGAGTTAAATAAATAAACAAAATTGTGTTTTTGGAAAATATCAAAAATGAAACGAGTGAACAGTTAAAACTTGTAACTCAACTCAAAGCGACACCCCGCGGAGCAGATACCAAATAAATTAAACCATTAGGTTTTATAGGATCCATTTTGATCTCAAAATAATTTTAACTCGCTTCGAGTAGATGTACTGAATCTCGTACGAGTAAGCATAACTGAAATCGACTTTCTTGTCTGAGGAAGAAGTTTTCCTTGGAAGATGTTGTAAGAAGAAATAATGGGCTGTTATAGATACCATTAAAATGGTAAGAGCAAGACAAAAGAACCTTAAAACGATTGGTATCGTATCTGGCTACCTGCTCGGAGATAATGGAAGACGCCCATCAATGACGTCAGGCAATGTTATGGCAGAAGGTTAGCCTCCGTTCCACACTCGGGGTAACTCTTTTGTCCTCCTTCGCCGCAATATTTGCAAATAATTATTTATGCCTGAGTTAAGGAGATGGGGGTCACCACGAAGCTTCTGTTCGCCTTCTCACTCGTCACCAACAAGATCCTCACGTCTTCTCACTATACCAACTGTAAGTTATAAACAAAACTATATTTTGCTGTATGTGGCTGTTTGTAAATTCACTTCAGTCCGATTGCTTAGTAGTCAATCATTCAAAAATTGTTTCACACAACATTAGGACTTTCTGAAAGCAAAGTATGCTTGTCATTTACATTTCAGTCAAAACATTCTTTCAGTATGGATTCATTTGCTCTGACTATTATATTTGTTGACAACAGTCAAGGGAAATGTTTATATTATATAAATTTGAAAAGAAAAGAGGTACAGAAACCATTCGTTTTATATATTTGAAAGCAGTGATTCACTAAATACAAACTAACAAGACAATGGAAAAATTAAGTGCTGTTCGACTATTGCAAACATATTGTTAACTTCATTGACCCTGATAATTAATCCTTTTATCTCTGTTATATATCCCCGTTTATTATGTTTACATATGTTCATGTTTCTATGAATGTTTCCTTTGCCAGAAAGATCATAATTTAAATATTAGGTATCAGTTCCGCAGGTCGTCACTTCTAGTTAAGTCACAACAAGTTTTAAATTTTTCATTTTTCCCTTTTAATATTCCTGAAAAATAAAAATAATTGTTTTGATATGAAAAAAGTGTAATTACGGAAAATGTGTATATTTCGATAATCATATCATCAAGAAGCAAATGTTCCAACTAACATTTCGAAGGATAGATGATGATATAACCTAAACAGTAGATCCAAATCTATTCTCTAAATCTATGTACAGTCACTAATAGTTACCTATATACAGTCACTAATAATTTTTTTTTACTTTTGATAATATTATTAAAAATGAAACATTCAAAAACAAAAAGTTTAAACTTTTGACTTAACTCCAAGCGACAACCTGCGGAACTGATACCAAATATTAATATGGAAATTTCATCATAATTAGTATATGTATTGGCTAAGTGCTATTTTGGGTTTATATTACATTTTAACATAGTGGTCCATTTGTTTCGCAATGCCGAAATACTTCGTTCATCACTAATACACTGTATGGCATCACTATACACTGTACAGAAGACTATCAATTAGCTACTTTATATCAGTAACCATGCTCTCCATTCCAAAAAATGTGAACATATGTCACACTGACTTTGGGGCAATAAATTGTTCTTATTTATTATGATTTCTTTTACATGTTAACCTTCAAGAAGTTTATTTGTATGAAACCTTATTAGTATTTGTTACGTTATGTTCTCGAACATAATACAATTATTTGAAATAGAAAAGGGACCTTTTGGTATCAGTTCCGTACGTTGTTGCTTTGAGTTAAGTCACAAGTTTTGATTCATACATGGCTTTTTAATATTCTGGAATCGTGAATTTTAGCAAGAAATAAATATTTAAACAATGCAGCCTAAACAGAGTGTTTAAGTCCGTTCTTTAATCAGTATACAGTCTGTAATAGTTCCTATATGCGATATTCAATATGAGAGTAGTAGAAAGGAAACAAATGGAAAGTTTAAACTTGCTGTGACTTAACTCGAAGTGATAACCGGCGAAACTGATACTGACCTTTTTAATTATTTAATATGTATTGCAACCATAAAATTAGTTTGGCTCGGTGAAGTCCTATCCTTTTAATCACATTAAGGCAACTCTGAATTTCAAAGAATTAGTCTGGAAAACAGATGACCCATGGCTCAATGAGGTTGAGATTTTAGTTCAGAATGAAAACTATCTTAAAAAATTTCTCTCTTAATGATTATTGTCAACTCGAAGCATCTGTTTTCATAATAGCGTTTAATTTATTATCTACCTAGTTATAATTTTTAGTATTAATTTATTCATCCCAATAGTAATATTTATGATTATACTGTATTTATATATGTATATATAAATATTTGTGTATATCCTAGGAGAATTTATGGATCAAGCTACACAGTAACATTATCTTACAATCTGTTCATTATTGAATAGAAAATCAGTGTCCTATTTATATAATGTTTATTTTAAATTATATTCATTAAAATGTTAGGTCTTAAGAAATGCCATATTTATTTTTAAACTATTAATTAAAAATATTAATACTTTTTAATAGATACTTATATTTCATCAGAGTACGTACATGCTTTTTTTTTAATCTTATTTGAAATTTTTTATTTTTTTTAATTATCCTAAAAACAAGTTTTAAATTACTATCATTATATTATTCTTAATAATGTGTAAGTTTATGATGCAATTGTGATTTTAACACAAATATTTTATCTAATAATGATTTTGAAGAAAATATACTTATCCTGTTTTGCTTTATTTACCTTGCCTACTAGAACTAGCTAGGAGAATTCGTGGCAACTGACTACTTTGAATTCAAATGTAAATTTTGAAAATCATTGGATCATTGTAAATTATTGTTTGTACCCCTTTTTATATTCATTCTGAAAGTTCATTTAAAAATTAATAATATTTTTACTTTATGTCATAATATAAAAATCAAAATCATAGAATAAAATAAGTTGGAAATAAAAACGTATTACTGCCAGCAGAAACAGTGTAATAAAAAGAAAAATAGAATCTGTAGGTTGATTTACACTCAAAAGGAAAGAAAGAATTTGAAAAGAAAAGGGAATATTGTCATGGTGATTTGGGATAGTATGTTATTTCCTGGTTTTGAAGTGTCTTTGATATCATTATAGCGACCTAACAATTGACAGTAGCCTTGATAAAATAATATTTTAATTATTCAAATATTAAAAATAAGTTTAAATAGTCCAAGTAAAGAATAAAACTGTTTTTAATTTAAAATAAAAAATCTATCTATTTTTTGCTATTTGATTTCCTTTCCACTTGAATCTTATATTTCTTGGAAAATTTAGCTTGGTCCCAAGTAATCCCAACCATTGGGTTACTTTAGCCCATTTATGGCCAAGGCTAGAATTAGTTAAAAGTTTCGAATTTTCTCTAAAGAGATATTCTTACGGTAGTCTAATTTTTAAAAAATTAGAAGAAAAAAACTGTTTTCAACCTTAATGGTTGTAGAAAATATTACTGTCACGCAACATTGGCTTGTAGAATGTAATATATAATTTTTTTTAAATGATATGTATGGTTATATATTAATAAATTTATAAAGTTTCATGAAAACTTTTATTAAAATTGTTTGAATCGCAAAATCCTTTCAAGAAATACAAAAGTCACAATTTAAGGAAGGGAAAGTTTAAGAAATACTTTAATGCAATTTTAGTGCAATTTAACATTATGTCACTCACATCTATAAAAAGTTTGGCTTATACACACCTTAGCCTTCTCGGTTGTTCTAAGGTAGATCTAGCATTCTTGTCTACACACGACTATTCTAAAAAAAAATATTTGAATTGAATACTAACATGTCACCAATTGAATACAAACAACAGTTTAAAAAAAATTTTAAACTAAGAATCTTACTATTTTTTAGCATTGAAAAATAACCAACTAGTCTATTATTTTTTAATCGACTAAATAAATACTAAATTTATGAAAAAGATATTTCTCAACTATACACCAGAAATAATAACCTGATATAATGAGGTAGTAAAATAATTAAATTTATTTAAAAAAAAAAAATGTTAAATTAATGTTCCATATGTGCAACAGGCAAACCTGACAAGGACAAATTAGCTGAAGTAGACTCAGCCAGGAATCCATTTACCCCAGAACCTGCCTGTGGCATTGGTCTTAGATAAGCTAAGTGCAGAATCGGGGAAATTTACCTCAAAAAGATCAACCAGTACTGGTACAAAAAAATAAAATTAATCTAAGCAATTTCTCATAGGCCATAGCGGGAGTAGGAGTAAAATCATACTTAATGTGGAAAGATGACTCTCTTAAAACCATCACAGCGGTATACTCGGGTAACTGCAGGTTCAACCACATGTTTAAACTTGGACTTACAAATGTCCCGCTGTTTCGATTCTGTCACATAGAGGACGAAATGCCCTATCATGTTATCTGCCTGTGCGACAGGTTTGCCAGCCTCAGGTTCACAACCTTTTGGATTGGATTGTGTCACTTACCCCAGGCAGTGTTAATAATCCAGTCCAACAAATTTCCTCAAATAAGGTTGTAGCCACCTCATTTCATAAGGCAAACAATAGATCAGCTTTTGTCGCAGTACCTAAAAATAAAAAAGTCATTTAAACAATTGATTCGAATCAGATTTTTCGCTTCAAATATGTTTTTAAGGATCTTATCTACTGTATGCTTAGAAGTTTTTAAGTCACTTTGCTAATGATGTTTTCAGTTTGTCTTTCATAACCTAAAGATATTAATATTACTTTTTGTTGTAGTCATAAAATATCTAATAACTCTAAAACAAGTTAAAACTAAATAAGTTGTTTTTCTTGCAGATACATTGGAAGATGACAAGGTGTGCTCTGTGATGCCTGGTATCCCAAGGGAGCTCAGTGTTGGGAAGGATAATCGATCTGCAATTATTGTTAAGGACACGCATTATTTTAAAAATTGGTCCGGGCGATGGGATTTCGACTGCAGGTTCATCGTGAAGACAAAGGATCGCATGGGACTGTTTGCAGTCATACAGAAAATGTCTTTGCGAAGGGACATAGAAAATGATGCTTGCATAGACTACGTCCAGGTTGGTTGTTTATATATAAATATACATAATTTCCCCCCTTAACAGATGTAAACATTACATAAATGAAAAAAAAGGTAAGGTAAAAAAAATGTGCTTATTAAATTTTGCTTATTTCTTTAGGACTAGATATTTGTATAGTTTAAATTGAATTTATGCAATAAAATGTCAGGGTCAGGTTGCAAGTAGAGTATATGCTATCTTTATTTTTAAAAATAGTATAAATTCACATTAAAATTAATAAGTTTATTGATTGATTAATTATTAAAATAATCTTATAAATGCCTTTCTAACTCTCCAGTGCATTAAACTGTACAGGCTCAAGGAATACAGATAATTTCCAGTATTGCTATTAAAAATAACTGTTAGTAGTTTACAAAATCAATTGTTATTTCAATTCATATATAAAGAAAATTGATTTGCTTATCTTATGAAATTAAAATTAGCTTTATTAAATTGAAGAATAGTTGTGTATTGGTGGACTAAAAGATTTTTAATTCAGTAAAATGCCTTCTGGAATGCTTATACCCTCCGATGTGAGTTAATAATAAGAGTTTTTGAAATTTAGATTTATTGTTATTTTTTAAAAACATGGTATTTATTTTACCTTGAGTGTTTTGGTATCCAACGCCCGACACTGTCAGACCTTAAGTTATTTTTTGTCCCTTACTGAAGATAAACTGAGCTGACATATTATGTTATAATCTTATCATGAGGTCATATTGTCAGGTCATCCGCCCAAGGCTTAGTAACTGGAGTATTTTCTCTATCTATTAAAACATAAATAAATATTAATTATCAGATGTATATAAAAAATTATTATATTTTTAGAAAGCTGAAGGAACAATTTTTTAAATGTATATTTTAATATTATAATGTTCTTGTTCCCACAAGACAATTTTTACTACATATCTATTTATTCATTTTTAATCATAAATAACTTATATTTATATTTTCACCTTTCCCTGTACATAAGAAACAATTCAAATAAATTTAATGAATAGGTCAGTTATGGCTGAATTAACAATGTACTGATATCAGTATGTTATTTAATAATTTTTTTAAATAATATATATTTTTTGAATAACAAACATTATTTTTATTATTATTATGTATAATGTTAATTAGGATTTATAAACTATTATGTACTATACATGACAGATGATATTAAATTTAATACTCATACATAGTAATAATTAATATTTATTAGAATAGAATAGAAAACAAACTTTATTCTGGGACCATGTCCCTTTAGAATAACAATAATGAACAAATAAAATAAACATAATATTCATCTGGGCAGAAGGCTACATAATAATACAAATCATGAAGTAATCAAGATTTACAAAACATAATAAAATCAGAAATAGAAAAAAAATATATATATATATATATATATAAATAAATAAAAAGTACGAAACTTGACAGGATTTTAACTAATTGTCGCAAATAAATATAGGTATTGATATTAACAAAATAACATTAATACAACATTTAACAACGAAATTGCTAAATAAAATAAGTGAATGGCATAGCATGCGATAAAGTCTGTATCTTCTTTGTTGTTGGAAAAATAATCAAACCACGTAGGTAACGAGATCGAGTATTCAATACTTATTTATTCAAGCGGAAGATTGACCTGCCTGGAGAGCGTCTTTTTGGGATGCCAAGAGATGAAGGAAAAGCAGTGATTTAAATGAAGCCAGTGAAGAAGAATGGCGGATAAAAGGAGGGATTGAGTTCCTCACAGTGGTGGAGCGGGCGAAGAAGGAACACTCGAATGCCTTAGTTCTGTGGGATGGAATGTAGAGATCGGAAAGGCGGGATCTTGTTTTGTGGTGCTGGACAGAGGATTTGAATTGGAGGAGACTATAGATATATGAAGGGTGTTGCGAGTTAATGGATTGGTATAGAAAAACACTAAGGACATATTGTCTACGAATGGGAGGGAAGAGCCACTTTAACTCATCATAGTGATGTGACACCCGGGATCGCCTCTGAGTACCAAGGACAAATCTTAAAGCACAGTTCATTATTCTTTTTAAGCGGGCCTCCAGCATTTTCGAAAGGCCCCCGTATACCACACTACAGTAGTCAAAGTGGGGGAAGATGAGGGATGATACGAGAACCTACCGGGTTGAATGTGTAAGGAGATGCCGAGATCGATGAAATAATTTCAGGGAACTAATTGATATTTGGGTGACATGGGGCTTCCTGGAAAGGTTTTGGTCAATGGTAATGCCTAGGTTTTTAACGGAGGAGTTGAAACTGATAGGGTGGTCGTTTAGGATTAATGTTCGGAGGGTGGGGGATAGTTGCAAGGAGGAAGTTGGAACCTAGAACAATGGCCTGGGTTTTCATTGCGTTCAATTCCAGTTTGTTCAGCTTTGCCCAGGCACTGATCCTATCTAGGTCTTCCTGAATACTGGCGAACTCAAATGAAAGCTCAGAAGGAGGAAAGGATTAATAGATTTGGATATCATCGGCATATAGATGGTATGAACAGTGGTGAACAGATTACTTATAGATATTGTAAGCAAATAAATACTTAAAACAATCTTTTTTCTATTCATCACCTCTAGCCTGATGGCTTTGGGATTCAAGATCTAAAAATAAAAAACGATTCGGAAGCATGGCTAGAACGAGAGACAGTTATATTAATATAAAGGGATATTAACAGACAGAGATACCATGACCAAGTGAGGGTGTATACAGCTTCCCCATTCTTGTAATATATGCAATCATATAACGTACACATATTTTGGTACTATTTCAAATTGAATAAAAAATTAAATAAACAATATACACAGCTCTCTCATGCTATTAGTAGTAAAAAAAAAACACCAATGAATATTGTTAATCTGATCAAAGGATTTATGGCAGTTTCCATAAAGTTTTAACTTGAAATATAAATCACTTTAGTACCAAAGGTAAAATTTTTATTGCAATATCTATCCATCTTCACATTCTTTATTAATCATTCTGTGTGATAATATACATAATGAACAATAATTTATTTAATTTAATATAAGTAATCATTTATTTAAAAAAATTCTTCTTTTTTTCAGTTCCGATCTGTTCCAAAGAAGAAACACTTATTCTCATTGTTTCATCGCGAGGAACGAGACAATAACAAATGGAGCAAAAAATATTGTGGCAAACTTCATCAGTTCGAAAGTGTCATAAAGGATGAACCCCCACCGACCTCCCAAGTTGCATTTAATGCATTTATCTCGAAGGAGGGCGAAGTTGAGGTCCAGATTCATGTCGCGAAAAACAAGCTTGAGTCTGATAATTCCATCGAGATTGAAATTGCCTTCACTTCATATATGGGTTAGTTCAACCTTTTCATATATTAGTTGTAATTTGTTTTTATAAAATATTTGCTGTTACAAGATTTACAATGTATAATATGCAAATGTATGTGTATTTATATATAAATATAAAATATCATGAGGGAGTAGGTGGCCTAAAGTGGGTTAACAAACTTGCCAAAATGCACCTACTTACAAACACAAATGTTGCAGATTTTAATTATCATCTCAGGATTCCTTGAGCCCCCCCATCCATTGTTGGGCCAAGTTAGTCTTTAAAAAACTTTATAACCCACACCTTTTAGTAATTTCATTCAAATATTAATTTAATAAAGATCTAGCATGAACATTAAATGTTTTTCTTACATAGAGGGGATCACCTCTCGTGCACAGATTGTCTGCTACTCTATGTATTTTAGTTTACCATAAGCTTTTTTTTTTTTAATGTATTCATTGAAATTTACAACTGTACATTTGAAAAATCAAGTAACTATAATGAAAGATTAATAAAGTCCCGAGATAAAAGCAAGTAGAGAAACTACCCAATGGTAATACTCAAATAAGAAATTCAACTTCTTTTCATACTTAGGCCGACTTCTTTTCTGACGCCTCGGAGGATTATCAGGAATTTAAGAGGTTGCCAGGTTTGAAACTAGTTGGTTTAAGTGGGACTAAAGTTTGTCATGAAAAGATTAATATCGAATTTGGGCCAAATCAGCAACAAATGGGACATTAAGGTTATTAAGGATTATTTTATTCGTAATGAAATAAGGAGCATTGAGGATTTTACAAAGGATTTTGGATTGTAAGGATTGAATACGAGAGGAATTTGATGGCTTAGTGGAGCCTCAAAGCTCTACTCTGTAAGTCCAGATGGGTCTAATGATAGTCATGTTTATGAGTCTTTTGTAATTGATTGGGAGTTTAGATTAAGTGAGCTTTTTTTTGCCGTTTCAGTCTAGTATGGGGATTCCAAGTTAAGCGTTTGCCTAGGTGTGGTTCTAAGTACCGGGCCTGTTCTACAGGAATCAGTGGAATGTTATTAAACGATACAGGAGGACAGGAAGTCGTTGGTTTACGACAGGGGCCATAAGATTTTAAATATAAATTAAACCGAATGGCAAAAATGAAATATTCCTGAGGGATACCCTGGGCAAGAGCTAGTATATAAAGAGAATTTTTAAAAAATTGAAAATTTAATTGCCTTTATAAATTTATCTAATCCATTTATGGAATACCTTGGATCAAGCTTTATAAAAAAGCATAACATAATTCTTATACTTGCCATTATGTTATAAATTGACATAATTGCTGTAATTCAACCTACCATCAGTAGGTAATATTATAATTAAAAGATTTTATGACTATTTTAATTGATGTTTCAGATTGTTCTGTTGCTCCATCAGCATACAAAACATGTGGTGATGGTTATTGTATCCACAAGGACTACTTTTCAGATAATGTGGTTAATTGTCCGTTTATTTCTTGTAAGGATGAGCCAAATTGTCCAAAATATGTTTACGGTAAGTTAATGCAACTTTTTTTTGTTACCTGATGAATGTTAAATATTAAACTAACACTGTTAAAATTATATGGGGTAGATTATCTGTCAATAACTTTTCAAAATTAGAACTAACTGAAGCCATGACTCAAAGTAGTAGCAACATTATACTGGTTTAAGTCATAGTTTTTTATACGAATTGGAATTTTAAATGCTTTCTGAATTTTTATTTTGTAAAAATTGTATTTGTGTTAAAGTTAGATAAAGGGTCATAATGTTAACTTTATATAATTCTAGTTATTCATCATTTCAGATCCGACAGAATTCGAAAAGGGCCTGGATACTAAAGTATATGTTACAGCTGTCACTTCCATCTTCCTTTCATTCTTCTTATTTCTCGGCTGCATCATGCTCTGCAGGTACTTCGATATGCTCTGTTGGTCCGAAGCCGCGCCACAAGAGCACCATCACAGGGCCGGCACAGAGCTCGAACAGGTCAGCCCCACAGCACCACCGCCCGAGTCCCCGGACAAAGACCTACCACCTGCGTATGAAACCCTTTTCCCAGAAAGGTAGTTACAGCCATGTGGTGCTCAATGGTTCAACCAACCGCTAATACTACTAACGTGTCACGGGTCTGCATCTTGCACAAGTATAGGACTCTCTTGAGCTATATCTTTTAGAATAAGGAATGCATCTAAATTTCTCACACCAAATTCTCATGTTTATGTGTATTTATATATATATATATATATATATATATATATATATATATATATATATATATATATATATATATATTTATATATATTTATGTATATTTATAAAGTTTTATTTGCTGATTTGGTTCTTAAAACATAACTCCATAATAGAATTATTTTGGTTAACTAAATATGAGTACAGTAAATAAGAAATCTTGCCCTAATATTGTATCAATCATTTGTTCTATGCTTCAAATTTTAATTCATATAAGTTTTCTCAAGTTTAATGACTTTTTTAAATTATAATTTAGTAGCAATTCATTGATATTAATTTTTTGTTTTTCTCTTTATTGGTATTGATGCATTGATACATAATATGTACATGCATATTCGAGTATACATATGTAATACTTTGCAGATGTTGATTTTAAAATGATTTCTTCTTATAATACTCACAGTTGGAAAAAATAATTTCTGATATGTAATTTTTCTTTCTGAAGAAAAAATTTCTACTATATTTTTTACTGGAATTAACAGGCACAATATATAGACTGTCAAATGAACAAATTATTGCTCAAATAGAGATGCTAAGTTTCAAAACAATCCAGAGAACTATTCAGTATTAATATAGGAATGACCACTTTGCCGTCCAAGTGTATTTAGTCTTCATAGTTCACTTTCCAAAGTTTGTCCACATTCTTACGACATTATATCTTCTTTTTTTTTTAAATAATCATAAGTAGTTTTAAATCTGTTTATATATTTTGATGATCCATTTTATGTTTGCACAAAATTACAGTGTTCCTCCATTTTAAATTCATTTAAGTTTTGCTTCAGGGTATCAATGGTCAATTTTGCTCAAAATTATAACTTTTTTTTATAAATTTTGTATTTCATTTTACCTAATGTTTAACATTCGTTTTTTGTATTTTGTTAAAAAAAAAAAGTTTTGAATAAGAAGACTCGGTCATCAGAATTTACTATGTATAATTATAGAAATACTGCTGAATAATTTATTTTTAAACAATAATAATAAAATTTATAATCGGAATATTTTATCTTAGGGGTTTAATAGATGGTATGAAACCCCATTTTATTTTGCATGTTTGTAAAAAAGAAAATTTAATTATATGGAAAGTGGATAATCAAGAGTATACTGTTTATTAAGTAAATTAGTGGAAGTTGTGTCAATTAAACACCAGCTGCCTCTAAGATTTTACTGCTAACTGTGTAACATAGACATTGAGGATATATGTAATAGATAATATTAATGATTGTTTTGCGTCCAAGCTATATTTTCAACTCACTGAATTCAAGTTGATGAATGTATCAATAGGAATTATTGACCATGAATAGTATTATTTATTCACATTAAAATTTTAGTGCCAAATCTTCATTTGACTGTATTCATTAAATGATATTGGTAATTTGTATACTTTTTGTAATTGTAACAATTAATTTCTTTTTAAGGTAGAGTAAACTAATCTTAGATATTGAGACTTATCTAAATAAAAATGCTTTTCTATAAAAAAAAAATATGTGATTCACAAATTTTTTTTTTGTATATATAACTATTGATGAGATATCTCCACTCTACATTCTCACTTAATTTTTTCAACATTGAGTTTATCGTGGAATGAGATTTAAGAATTTGCTAGTTATTTTATAAGATTAAGCATTTTATCAAATATAGGTGTTGCTGATTGATATTTTTAAAGGCTTGAAGCAGTGGTTGGGTTGCCATTGATCCTTTTAGCATTTATCGTAAATTAAGGCAATGGTCAGGGGTGCATTTCTGTAAGATGCCTATTATTTTTTTAAAATTTGTATATATTTAAAATATATTTTGTGATACGAGACCAAAACTGTATTGTAAGCCATATTGTATGTTAGCTGTAATAATATTGTTTTTAAAAATTAAATTTCCTTTTAAGTTTAACAGAGCCTATCTCAAGTTACTAATCACTCTTTTTATATAATAATTATTCATCAATAACTATTTCTCTCTGTAGTAAAAAAAAAAAAAAAAAAATGTGTTTATTAACATTGTGTCTAATCATATTATGTGTGCCAATACTTTGTGTTTTCTAATTTATGAAAAAAAATAATGAATTGATAGCACTTTCAGAAAAAAAAAGACCCAAAATGTTGGTCAGGAAATGGATGTATATTTTTGTAAACTTGTTTTGTAATTTCTAGTCTTAAAGACATCAAGTACTGAATTTTTTCATTATAGTATGTGAGGAAGACGATCCAGTGTAAAATGCAAGTATCATGAGATAGGTATAATACACGCTACGCTGTTAATATAGTTTTTTTTTCTTTTCATTGTGTAGTATAATCTAATAAATTACAGTATTAACATTTTTTTTAAACTGAGATAGTCTGGTGCTGCCTTCCCAACAATTAAAGATAATTGCATTTTACTACTGTAGTGTGCAAGAAAAGTCTTCCAAAAAAGATAAAATTTAACTCATAGTTTGTGTATAATGACAGCGCATACATGTTTTTATGCATGTATATGTAAATGAAGATGTATAATGTACTTGTTCCGTATGATAAGCTTCCTTGTAAATTATGCTTTTCAAAATAAATATATCTTATTTTGGTATTGTTTCAATGTCCATAATTGACCATTTCATTGATAAGTGATTTATCTTTCTAATATAATAGCAGTGAAAGAAGTAATATAGGATTTTAAAAAATACTACAAGATTAAAATAAATATGTTTTGATCAAAAATCCTTTTTTGTTACTATAATATGTTTTTAATATTATTCATTAGGTAGCTGTTTTAGAAATTGCTCCATATGATGCTCCCAGTCTAGTCATAATGTAATACATGATTCGTTCATGTATGTATTACATCATTCGTCATTTTATATGTACTGGTGGATAGTAAAAAAGTTCCACAGAGAGAAGTTGTGATCTAGTATTGAAGAATAATATGTAAAATGTTTTAATAAGGGAACGTGGAATAACGTGGAACGTGTTTGACTTATTCTCAATGTACTTTCCTTTTATTTAACAATTTTGCATGAACATAGAAATGTAGTAGTGTTAATTGTTTTGAAATTACAAATGATGAGGGTAGATATTTTTATTTTTTAGGATCAGATGTGTTGTTATTTTAAGAGGTTCTGAGAATTTTTGTCATGGAAACTAAATTTATTCTTACTGCAATTGTACCATCAGATATAAAAAACTTCACAATTAAGTATGTAATTCTCAATAATACTGTTTTTATAATTTTTGATAAAATAGTGCTAAACCGTATCTTTTGAAATATATATATACACAGGCTAACTGGTAATTAGTGACGGAGCCGTTAAGGGGTGATAGTATGGGGCAATTCCAGTCGATATTACTATGAGACCTACTGTCCTAAAGTTAACCCTTTCCAAGATATTCCTGCTTGAAGAATTAAAAAAAAAAACCTTTTTAAAATCTTAAAATAGCTATAAATCATAAAAATTGGTCTTTCTGGCCCATTTTTTTTTTTTTGGTTTTGCAACAAAGATATTCTAAATAAGGAATGTTAATAATCAAATCTTCATAATTGTGTGTATGGTAAGCGAAAATCGTTAAACAAAAACATAAAATGAAAAAAAAAATATGGTGACTGCATAATCACTAAAAAACATCTACGTTTCATTACCTTTCAAATGAAGTATTAAAATCAAAAATCGGTTAAGAAACGACAAAGATATGAAAGTTGGAAAATGGAGAACCCGGGTAGAGCCCCAGAACAAAGGGCTCCAACGCAGGAGTCAAGCGCCTTGCTTTGCCCCTTCCTGCCTCAGTCCGCTTTTACTGTGTTTAGATGTGTTCTCTTAGCTTACTTGATCTCAGATTGGATTTTTCTTGCGACTTGGCTTTTTCCTGGACTTCTGTGATTGATTCTTTTCGGATGACCCTGGACTGTTTTCTGTGATTCCTTAATATTTGGGTGCTGTGTGACTGATTTTCAGGTTAATCTGACTAACAATGGCTAATAGAGAAAGAAGGATACCATTTAGTATTGAAGAATACGCTGCTGAGGTACAATTAAAAAATCAATCACGGAAAACAGGGCACAGTCGAGGCTAAGTAGAAATATCTTGGAAAGGGTTAAGATTAGGACAGTAGGTCTCATAGTATGATCGACTGGAATTGCCCCATACCATCACCCCTTAACGGCTCTGCCACTAATTACCAGTCACCCTGTATATCTATATGCATATATATAGAAAAGTTTATTACAGGAATATTTTGTCTAGCCTCGAAATTCAGTATTATTTCTTTCCTATAATAAGTTTATGTAGATGGTATAACTACTCCTCTATGGATTGCTTCACTGCTGGTTGCTGTTAAATATGCTATATTCAACATAGTATATATATATATACTACCAGTACCAGTTTAAATTGGCTTCATAAAATTAGGATTGTTGTTACAAAATTAACAATTGATTGGACATAAGAAAGCTTAGTGGTTGAGTATTTTCTCAAACGTGACCATATGTTTTATAATGACAGGTGAAAAAATTCCTTAATTTTATCATTGATTAAATTAATAAATTTAATTTATTAAGTAGTAGAGCGCTGAACTGCCGTGCCAAAGGTTCCAGGTTCAAATTTGGCTGTGTAAGATAATTTATTTGATCTGTAAACAGCTGGGGATAATCTCTTTGGGATCTGGAGATCCCTCCTGAGGCCCACCTAATCTCTATAGACTATAATAGGGTGAAAAACCTGGAGGTTGACCGTAATGTAGAACAAATAACCTTCATGCACCACCATTATCCAAGAAACAGTAGAGTCTCCACCACCTACTGAACCCAAGACCATCATGGTAGAATGATATAGGTTTTTATTATAGTTTTTAGATAGTAAAAAATAACATGAGTTGGCATGCCAAAAAAAAAAAAAAATAAAAAAAATAACATGATTGTGTAGGTCTAAATTATAATGAAGAATCCATTCTGAAACAAATTATCCCTCACAATTTAGCTTTAAGTAATAAGCCATAAAATTAGTTGGGGGTCCGAAAATATTTAAAGCTTAAATTATTCATCTCAAATGTAACTTCAAAGATCATCTTTTGCCCCAAACTATTTCATCTCTTGCTAAATCTGGATAATATTTATTTCTTTATTTTTAATTAAAGTGATTTTTTTTTAATTAATGCACTATTCCCCTGGTAATTGCCCCCAGGATTGAGTTTTGGAAGATGAAACTTCTAGAAAGAACCAAGAGAGGGGATTAGTACAGCATGTCCTTGGGTCTTTCCAAGCCACTGGATATTATTTAAAAAATAATCACACTTTATATCTCTATTAGAGGGAAAAAAAGCAATATTTTAAATTATGTATAATCATTGATCTCATTAAATTGTTTACCTTTTATGCCAGGAAGTGATGGGCCAATTATTCATTATCCTGTACTTATTCTTCATACTTAGTACTCCATTACCTGTATTGGCCCTCATTCAATACAGATATTTCGCACTAGAACATTCCACTTAATATCCGCTCTTTAATTTTCGAGATTACAAAACATTGATTGGATTTCCAACAGCTTTTCGAATTACTGTTGCAAGTTGTAGGCACATTGTTGGCAACCTTTTGCTCTTTGAAGTGGTAAACATTTTAAATAACCCAATTTTTGAGGCCTCCTTCCCCCAACACTAAGGTAGGAACTATTGCTGCTATTGGAGGTCACTGATGGAATCTTTCTGCATGTATGATGAGGTTGTCGATCCACAAGGTTGTCTTTATTTCTATAAGGGTAAGCCTGGAAGTTATTCCCTTCCATTCTTCCTATATACAGGTTGTTATTTTCAACATCGTATCTTTGTACCACTGGGTAACTCTTAGTAGAATGTATAGATATTTCTTTTACTTCTTCTTCTTCAGTCGATAATTGATTATTTGTGCTCTTTGTCAAGACATCTGTAGATTTATCGGACAGATCAAATCGCGTCTGATTGCTTGGCCCTGTTTCTGATATGGGATAATCTACAGGGTCTCTTTGTGAATGTATTTTGAATCCTTTAGAGAACTTATGAGCTGTTTCTGGTCTTTCATCCGATCTTTTTCGATAATACTTATTGAATGAGCGTTTTCCTGATTTCAGCTGATAGGCTTGGCATATTAAAAAAAAATCCGTGTTTTCAATTGGTAGCTCTGTCTGTATCTCTGAATTGCAATACTCTGTGGACGCAACATAGCCTTTTTTTGCCGCAGTGTATTCCCTACTCAGTATATTTTCAGTGTTGGGTTTAAAAGAGACATGGCTTTCTGAACAAAAAGGCTTAGAATAATATAATTTATATTCAGGGCTAGGATGGCATTCGTGGTGCGGTTTAAACGCAGGGCAGGGCCTCCTCTCGGAGAAAGGTCTCAACTCAGAGCGAGGTTTACTCTCTTGCTGGAGTGTGAATTCGTCATGTGGTTTATACTGTGGATTGTACCGATTACTACTTGTAAAATATATTCTACTCCCATTTTCTTTTATATTTGGAGTTTCATAATAATCATTAGCTCCCCTCAAGAGGTATGCGTCGCTCTTATCTGTTATTTTTCTTTTCTTAACGCAACAGCTCAAAATGTTTCTTCTTCTTTTATATTTCGGTTTCCAATTCGAAAGAGTCCTACTTATAGGGCGATTTATATTAATCTGTTTTGTTAATTTATCTTCACGTATTTGGCCACATAGCCTTGGTCTGAGAAATGCTTTGCCACAAAACATACAGACGTGCAACGGATCGCTCCGGTTGTATTGCCGCATAGAGGCCGGAGGGGCCGTACTGTCATTTTGTAATTTTTGACTCGGTTCTCGGGACGGCTTTCCACGCTGCAGCCTAGAGATGTTGTCAAGAACGTACCTGCAATCGCATTGGTTGTTTTCGTCAGCTAGGTAACATGGAATCCGCATCGTATCGGTCACAAAAACGACGATGTTAGAATTAGTCGTTTGATCAACAGCTATGTACTTAATATGGCATTCTTCACCTTGTGGAACAATATCATTATGATTTTTCAGTTCGGCATCAAATGGCAGTATTTTTTGGAACAAGATTAGCCTCTTAATCATAGTTGAATTGGCCCCATTAGTCTGGAATCTACCATCTGACACAATCTTCACTTTCGAAGGATATGATTTGAGTCGCTCCTCCGAGTACCTGGAAGTTGCGATCAACTTGAAGCTGGTCGTGGTAAGACCCGAGGAAGAAACGGAGGAGAGAAGAACCGTGTAGGCTTCGAGCAGCTCCGGCTTCTCGACGGTTCTGAACTTACCCCCTGCAAAGTCAACTAGTCCAGATAGACTGGAGCCCGCAGCCACGAGGTGATCTCTTATTAACCCGTCTCCTTTATGCATGACTGTATCTTTGATAGATTAGGTTGCCTTTCCTCAACAACTCCAGACTCAATCAAGATGTTCACGTATGGTAGAGGTCCTTTTAATGTCCATTGTTTTCCTTTTGTGATTTACTTTTTTTTTTCCATTTTCCGTTTTTTTTATTATGAACTAAAAATCTTGTCAAAAAAAAAATTAAAACAAAAGACTGCTAAAACACATGGTAGTTGTAAAAACTTAATGTAGAATTTCCGGTCTGTTATCTTCCCCATCCCGTTTTTATTTAAAAAATATCATTTAATCAATACTTAATTATTACCACCAAAGTGAAGAACCTTTGTCGGGCAATGTCGCTGACAAATTCTCAGTTGGATGCTCCTTTATACGAGTGAGCTTAGCGGCTGGAGTCGACAACCGTTAAAACCTCAGAGCTATTACAGCGTAAACAACTTTTAAAACGAAGCTTTTATCACACAAAATGTAATATGATTTTAATTGATTTATATAATAAAGATTACACTCTTTTGTAGTACAGATTCTTAATTGGAATCTTGGATTATATTTAATGTGCTAGTGACAATGATGATTAATTTCTGTTTAGAGGCATCTTGACGGACTATTATTATGTTATATTACATATTATTATAAATTAGATCACAGGGCTTTAAAATATCTAAAAAATGATTAGCAAATCCATTTCAGAAGGCGATAGCATAATGAATGAAGACTTTGTAATAGCTTGGACCAAAGACATGAACGATCACTAAGGTAACAAGATCAAAGAACAATTGTTATTTGAACGCTAAACACTACATTGAAAAACTTGACTAATAGAACACCATAGTTATTTATTTTCTATAACCCTAAGACCCAGAATATAGAGTACATCAATAAAGTAAGCTGATTCTAAAAACTTTAGTTGTGTACGTATTTAGTAGTAAAATGGATTAAAATATGCATCAATGAAAGAATAATTTGTTGCTCCAAATATTGTTACTGGCTTAAAAGTGAATATTTTAACAATATTATAAAAAAGCGATAAATACAAAATACTTAAAATGAGTAGTAATGGGCCGGCTTTACCTTATGTGCAGGGTGTGCGGGGCACACGGGCGCCGCAAGGCGAACTGTTTTATTTTCGCGATTTCATTTCGTGTTGATCCCATAGCAAAATTTGTTTAGTTTCATGGGCACATTCACCTCCTAAAGGGATTTTCCGTTTTTTGTAACACCTTGTATAACTGTAAGTGTTCAATTTTAATTGTGTGCCTACTAGAGGGCGCCTAGGTCACGATTGCACACGGCGCGACATGGGCTAGAGCAGGCGCTGTAATGGAGATACGGAAAAAGGCTTTGGGCTGATGGATTTGGGGGAGTGATAAATGATAAATGAAGGAGGGATAAATGATTGAAAAAACTAACAAAATCAAAATACCTCGGGAGTTGGAATGTAAATAATTGGAGATAGTTTTTAATTTATTTTTCTAAATAAATGAATCTAATAATTTCTTTTTAAACTTGAAATCACTCCCAATTATACTTATTAACGATAAATAACAAATCTGTCAGTAGTTTATATCTACAGCACAGGTGAATAAGTGGTTAAGTCGGATTTTGTCCATAGAGGGTTATCTGCTTTCAGATAACCGGAATCGTATCGTTCTCGTAGTTTTTGCCTTAAAATGGAGTTATAATAAAAGTGATAATTCCTTTTCAAGCCAATGCCTTGTTTAGCCCCCTAATAACTACGAAAATAACTCGATTCCGCTGACTTAAGTAGAAGAAACTCGTATTAGAGAAAATTAGACTTAACGACTTATTCACCGGGTCTGTAGATATATAGATTTTGTTTTTTCCGGTTGAGGCTTTAGACCATGTAAATCTTTGGCCTGGCGATGTTGCTTTGTTGATGGAGCATAGACAGCCTGGAGGAGCTAAGCCAGATTCACGTTGCTGTGAAGTGGAATCCCTAATGATTTAAAGAATACAACTTAACAAGCAAAGTGCAAAGGAAGACTAATTCGGATATATTTAATGTGAATAAAATTCTACGGAAATGCACTTATGAAATTAATCAAATTACTTATATAAATGAGAACACTATAAAACAGAGCACATAGTTGGCACGGATTCTACTAGTAGCACTATTGTTGCGGATATGACGTAACCTTTACAATTATAACACAACCTTTATAATTGAACATAACCTATTAAGTTTCGGTTAAGCGAATGGAATCGAATAAACAAAAATCACTTTCAAAATAATTTGAAATTGGTTCAAACCTCAAAATGTGGAGGTACGGTATATCCTTGCGTTATGATCTCAGTACTACAATAAAACCCCAAAATGGTGTATCAGAAAATTTGTGGAAGTTAGAAGGTCGAATTTGAATTATAGTTCATGAGGTAAGATAGCTATTTTTTTCCATTAAATTGTGGATATTTTGTATCCTTTAAAACTGAGTTCACAGATTCAAGTATTTTCAGAGTGTGAAGGAATTAGAAACAGAAAATATCACGTAAAAGTTCAAAATAGTTGAGTTCGTGTCAATAATTAATTTAGGTTATAAAGTAGGTTTGAGAAGAAAAATGAAAATGTAATCTGATCGTTTCATAAATTATACTGGGAATCTCCTCCTCGCAGCTATTTCCATCTCTGAATTGAGAAAACTGTAAGTCTTCAGCTAAAAGATACCTTATAATCTACTCTATTCTAACTTGAAATTTTAAATGAGATGAACAAATTTAGAATTAAAAAGGCTCGTTAATAAGATAAGTATTATTCCGAAGCATTATTCTAACTTCAGGATTCAAGCATTGGATTCGTTTGAGATTATAGTCGATCAGCATTAAAAAAACTACAGAACTTTTCAAATGAAAGAGGATACAGTGATAATTCTTCCTCACTCAAATCAGAAGAGTATAATGGGTCAACATTTGTATTCCTCGGATGTTGGTACCATTGATTACTGTTCCTGGACATGAACTCGGGAAATAAAACACACTCTGACTGGTTCCACTGAGTGCCAACATCTATGACCTGTTTACATCCTGCCAACATCGAAGCTCCTCTTTTATGATATTTATTTTTTCTAGGAGTCACTATACTATAACACTCTGTGGTACCCGATTTTTCAACTACATTAGTCCTCTTCAAAACTTTTCTTCGATTTTTATTCTTAATACCGGCATTGTGATGTTGGTTTTTATTGCTTATTAATTGGTTTTTATAATTCCTCTTTGTAATACACTCCTTAGACATTGGCGATTTTTTATTTCTGTTGTTAAATAGTAGTTCTATGCAAGGACATGTTAGTTTTCCATAATTCATAGTTGTATGATTGTGACTAGAAGCAAGCTGAAAGCCTTTTTTCCCGCCACTGTTATTTTTTAAAAGAATTGTTGTTGCAACATTTTCTCCCTCAATATTTTTATGAATAAGCTCAATTGGCGGTAACTGGCCTATAGTTGTAGGCTGATAAGATGCGATACCCTCACGTGTCGTCGTGTCAGATGAAGACATGTTACTATTTGTAAGTGATGAGTACGATACTATGTTTTCCCAATTCTGCGTGCCAGCAACTCCGGCAGTTGTAATATCATGTACATTTCCAAGGTCTTGTCGATTAATTTCAGATGAAGATATTTTGCTACTGGTTAGTGGTGGATAGGATATGTATTCTCCCCTGGTTTGTGTGACATTAGATTCATTATTTGTAACATTGTGTACTTCTTCAAGCTCTAATCGACTGAGTTCAGATGATGATACTTTGCTACTAGTTGGTGATTGATAGGATACGATTCCGTCGCTGGTTTGCGTGGTAATATTTTTAGTCTTAACTTGTCCTTCGAGGTTAACACACGAGATTTTCATTTTTACAATTGTTTTCACAGTAAATTCAGTAGAATAAATAGGATCTTCTGCAATAGGGTACAGCTTTTCAGTGGATAAGTTAGCTTCATCTTGAACATTAGTTGCCTTATGTTCTTCATCTATTGAATGTTCAATAACTGGTTGTATGTCATTAGTTGCTGGTAGGAATATATTTCCTCCACTAGTGTTGGAATTTACTGACATTTTTTCAACACTTGTTTGTTGGATGTGATTCTGAGTATCTGATGGCAACGTTTTAACTTTATCCTCAGTAAAAGAACTTTCATTAACACTAGCTATTGGTATTAGTGGCATCTCCGACTTATTGCCTTGAGTTGTAAAATCTTTAGGAGTTTCCATGTCACATTTTTCTACACTTATTGTAATAATGCGAGTTGATTCCTGGTTTGGATGACTACAAGGTGTTTCGGATGGTACTCGACGTCGACCTTTTTCTTCGGCTAAATCCTGAATAATGGCATCATCTACTCGATTAACTATTAGTTGAATCAGTTCTGAAGTAGGTAGTGAGCTGGAAGTTCCTGAACTGGATAGGGTTTTACCATCGGCCAATTTAACTGTATCTGCTGCTGATTTTATTTCTTTTCGCTCGGTAGGGTTGAATTCAGTCGAGGTATGAGGCTCAGTGTTTGGTAGCAAATAATGACTGATCCCCTCTCTAGTTTGACTTATTAGACCCTGTTCATTTGCTCCCATATGATGTTTAGTACTATCCTCAATAATTTCCTTTACAGGAACTAGGTTACTGGGGTTCTCCCATTGTTTATTTTCCTCCATTTTAATTGTTTCTACCCTGGCCACTTACTTCTTTCTTAGCTTCGGTTGATGTTCTACTTTGTTTTGCAGAAAGCTATAAAATAATTCGGTTTTAATTATCGAATGAGATAAGGGAATCGTACGCGTAACTAGTTTGGTTTGAGTAACTAATTTCACTGGAAATAAGTAAGAGGTACCACTGTGCGCAACTTGTTTTAAATCATTATCTTTCTCCTCATCCCCCTTTCTTCATCAACATTATCAAGAAAAGATTATTTATTTTTTCCTGAATTTTTTCTGTGTAAGCAGTTCTTATTATTTCTCAGTAAGCTTCTAAAGTTTATTAACTTTAAAAACGATGAATTTTCATTTCATAAAGTCATTTAAGCAATTTATCCCAATTTTCTTTTTGAAACTTGATTGTTGTTGTTTTTTTAATGTTTGTATTTAATCTCATTAAGACGCTTTTCAATGCTTACCTTTAAAATATTCCTGAATAAGGATACAATTTTACTACTTTCCTGTTCTGGAGTGTTTCCTTTTATACATTAAATACAATTGTGTATCCTTTTCTTATCATGATTTGTGCCATTCCTGCAGCTGCTTGTATCTGTTATAATTACTGCTTCCAACATTCTGACTTATTTATGATCCAAATTTTGTTTTCTTTGCTATCAGAACCATATTAAATTTTTACTTTCCTTATTTTATTTGTTTCAGTATTAGTTTAGATGAAGTGAAGAACTTTTCAGAAAATTTGTTAAATTTTATAATATCCATATTTTAGCTAAAACCTTTTCTTCATTTTATGATTTTTTTTTTTGATTTTATGAAATTTTAATATCAATTTATAAGTGAAAACAAAATAAATATAAATATAAGACTGTTTTAAACATATGACAGATGTCAAACGCACACATTGTTGATCATAATAGCAAAAGTTAATTTTTAGATATATAAAATTTGCATAAATGAATAAATCCTTTATTATAGTTATAGAACTTCTGGTTTATTCCACGTTCACGGTTTATGAAAGATCTCAATTAAATTTCCACTACTTTTTGGTATATTACAGCCCAAAATGTTAATCACACTACCAGATTCCTGAGTAATGTAGAAAATGGTTGGAGGGGAGGGAGGGTCCAATCAATGAATTTTGCCCCAAAAAAGTAAAACTTATTTATTTTGTGCCTACGTTTTGGCCTAATTTTTTGTGTGAAATCCCAAACTTGTGGCTACTAAGCCCTGTAGAAGATCTGCTATGTGTATCGAAACATCGGTTCTAATGAATAGTTTGACTATTTAAGGAATTATTTTTTGACTTCCATACGCACCATATTCCTCTCCATATTGATACGGCCAATTAATAATTATTAAAGACAAGATAAGATTATTTTCTTAAATAATAATTCCCTCTTGTCATGTTTTTATTTCTCATTAATTATTTTATAATTTAACTTGGGTTCATTTTACTTCATTCTTTTCATTCCTATCATACAACTGTTACATTTTTTTTAGTATTGTACCGTTGATGTTGTTATTCTATTTTCAACCCAGATGATGGTATAAAAATCGGGGTGAAACGCTGGCATAAAATAAATAAGTTTTAATTACTTGTGTAAAATTCATTGATTGCAATCTACACACTGTTTTAAATATTGTAGAGGAAAATTCAATAAATATTACATAACAGAGTATAAAGAAAATTCAAGTATTGTAGCTTAGAACTAATGGACAACCAAGATTTTTTTTTAAAGTTAAAAATAAGTGAATTTTTGATTCACCATAATGTAACTTTCACAAAAATATTTATTTTTATTTTTAAAAGATAATTTTTTTCGAAAAAATCGCGTTCGGATTATGAAAAAAATCACGCCGGAATTGAAAACTTTTAAACGCTTTATTTTGGGTTGGTGACGTCATCAGGCTTGTTTACATTTTTGTGATCAGAAATTCATATTATATTTTTACATTTTCATATAGAATATTGTGTTCATCTTGAGAAATAAAACAATTTCTTATTAATTAAATTAACTTATTTAAGTAAAGAGTCAATATTTCTTATTATTGGTATCTTTTTATTCAATAAATATTAGTTTTATCTACATAACCTACATATAACAAAGGTTTCTTTTTTTTTAATTTAATTTAATGATATTTACAACTATAATGCTATTATAACAAGTAAATGTGCTAAAATGTAGAATATGACAAGAAAAACACTTGTGGAGAAACTACCCATCGGTAGCACTCCAATAAAGTTCTATAGTAGATGATCTCGAGGCCATCTTCTTTACAGACCCCTCGGAGGGTTATCAGGAATAGTATGGGAAGCAAGTTGAGAGACTAGCGGATTCAAGTGCGTATGGAGCTTGTCATGGAAGGATAGGTATCTAGTTTGGGCCAAATCAGTAACATATGGGATATTAAGATCATGATTGATGAGTTTGTTTGTGACATAATAAGGAGCACGAGGATCTTACGAAGGATTTTGGATTGTAAGGATTGGATACGAGATGAATTGGATGGTTTAGTAGAGCCCCAAAGCTCAACTCCGTATGTCCAAATAGGTCTGATAACTGTCATGTAAATGAGTCTTTTGTAATTAATTGGGAGCTTAGAGCGTTTGTCCAGTAAATGTTGAAATAGGCGAAAACGTCGAGCAGTTTCTTATCTTTTCAGTCTTGTATGAGGATTCCAAGTCTCCCACGCATCAGTCGTGGTACTCTGCCACTTGAATTATCCTGGCACGTACCTCGGTCAGACAAATCCTTTCTCTTCACCGATCCATATCCCCGCGCTTTGTCAACAAGATCCTAATTAAAGTGATGTTCAATGAACATTCTTCCCCTTGTATACATCGCACATTGCGAGAGCACAGGGATATGGGATCGGTGAAGAGAAAGGATTTGTCTGACCGAAGTACGCGCCAGGATAGCTCAAGTGGCAGAGTACCACGGCGGATGCATGGGAGACCCAGGTTCGAATCCCGGTCCTGGTCAAATCTCTTCAAAATGAAAATATTTAAAAATTATAAAATAAAAATTTCTTTTTCTGTTTTATCATCAACATATGATGAACTGTTATTTGAATCACTGGAGTCATCACTATAAATATCACTGCCAAGAAGTATTGGTACCTTCATGGGAGATGTTTGCATATTTTTTACCATTAAAATAGTCAGTGATGCCCTATCTTTTAAACATGCCTTTGTTTGAACAGCTTTGCTTCTGACATGAAATTTTTTTAGCATTGTGTTTTTCTGATGTCCATCACACTTGTGTTTCTGCATTCAATTTTGAAGAACATGTAGGAATTTCCTTTCCTTGTTCTGAGACAATCCTGTGTTTTATATGTTTTCATTATTCAATATCGATGGTTGAAAAACATCACTGAGTAGTGATTTTCTCATTCTTTTGACACCAAGAGGTCTTGTTTGTTTGGCAATTGAATTCGGTTGGCACTGCTTCTTTTTTCAAAACTATTGAACTCGCTACTAATCTAACTTTAATGATCTTTTCTACTTCTTCTTCTACCTGGAACATAAGAGGAAAAAAAAAAGATCAAACTCACTGCATCTGAAAATGGTGTTTGTTTATGAGAGAGTTTATATGCACTGTACGCTGACTAATTATTGCTGAATCTATGCTAACTTTCACTATATTCAATGTAGAAGATCTATAATATAAGAAGCCCTAACAATCTTTTAAGGATAATTGGTACATATAATTTGAATGATAACATTATCATGATAATCATCTTAGTTAAGCATAGGGAAAGACACATTTGAAGTGCAGGAGAATTGAAGATTACAAAGCTTAAACTTACATTAAAATGATCTTCACAGGCATAACAGTTTGTAGAAGGAGCCAGGTTATCTTTTCTTCTCATTCGAGAAAAACAGTTTTTTCTTCTTATTGGATCCATGGGAACTTAACTTAAAGCAACATAAACTGGGGTTGATTTTGTGGTGCTTTCACACAACAGTATTTGTAAGACATAAGTGATTTATTTATTAAATAGACAAAGTAAAATTGTTTCAACTTTATTAGAGATTGTTTAAAAACAAGCTAAAAATGTTTCAAAAATAATTTGTTACAAGAAAAAGTAGCGAGATAAACTGACAACAAGCCTGATCCGGTCACATTATAACTTATCAGAACTAACCGTTTAGGCGCGAAATTCTAACAGAAAATTTTTGAAGTCAAAAATTTTATGTTTAAAATAGTATTTTTCCATTAAAATTAACGGTAGTCAATTATTTAAGGTTAATGGATTTTATTGAAACGATTGTTGAAAATCACCTTGGTTGTCCATTTATCTATCAACTGATTCTGTCAGATTTATTAGTTTTAGGACTAACAATGATAAATTATGAGAGAAAATGCAGTTAACTTGTTAATTAGTATATTAGAAAGAATTGCAATAAAACTGTAAGCATGAAAAAAAAAAGTAAAATAATTTATGCTTATCAATATAGAGATCGATCGGAAAAAATTACTCTAGGTTCTGAATTATATTTATTCAGTATTCATTAATCAGCTACCGGTTACATATTTTCAATTCCTTGATTATTGAATGTTTGATTATTTTCTCCGGTTGATTATTTTCTAATGAAGGTCCTGTTAATGTAGAAAATGTGTAAAAAAATTAAAATAACATTTTGGATTTAACATAATTAAATCCAGAGCTTTTACGAACAGGGAAGCGAGTATTTTTCTGTTAATAGATTGATTAGAAACCAAGTAACATGTATCCATTTAGATCAGTTAAGATATTAGACTGCATTTTTTTAAAGGTAAAAGTTTGTTTCTAATGATCTTTGTCTGAATACAAATTTTGCAATGAGTTAATTATCTGAAAATTTCAATTTTTTTTATCGTAATAATTAAACTGTAAATTTAGTGATGGAACAAATCAATAACAACAAAATGCTCTTAAGTAGAGAGAACTGTTTATTGGAGAGGCAATGATTCGACCTTAACTGCAGGTCTTCTTCAGGGCTAAATATGCAAAATACATTCTTACCCCGTACAAAATACTTTAATACCCCATAATTTATTAATGGAATAATTTATCATCCTCTTCTTATGTACGTCTTTTATACTATACTTTTTAATATTATCACAGTGTTATTTATATTCCATTATTCATTCCTATAATTCATCCATTTCATCTATTGTATAATACAATTCTCCATCGATTATACCTCTTCTACAATTATCCCTTAATCTGCTGTAACACTTGTAGATAAAGGGATAATTGTAGTAATTGTGTAGGGATAATTCTTATTCAAGAACAATACCAAAAAACATCCACTTTCCAAGAGAAGGACTCAGTCACTTTTATTTCTGATTGATTAATACACTAACTTATAGCCAATCATATAATAATTTATAAATATTATACTGAAAAAATGATATCTCAATCACACAACAACGACAATTGAATCAGTTAGAAGGGGTACTTGCAACAACAGCATGGAATTAATAAATCAAAGGCTGAAATAACTAAAACTCACTGTAACATTTTATTGCTACAAAACAAAAACAAGAAAAAAAAACTGACAGGTTTTACCCCACTTAATTTGTATCTACAATTGAGGTTTATTGTACATTAATATTTAATTTTAAAACATTTACATTAAATTATTATATACACTCGAATCCAATTCATAATTTTCTGCTAATATATCGATATTGACCATCACGCTCACAAAATATATAAATATATATGCATGTATATAAGTTGGTTAATGTATTTATAATAGTAACTTTAGAGATAAGGGAAAGACCACTCAACAGTTCAACAACAGCAAGTTGAATCCTGAGAATAGTTCATTTAAATAGCAGCTAGCTTCAAAAGCTATCTTCGGCTAGAAGGCTTCATTATAATATTTCTATAAATATATACAGAGTATATACAAGGATCATAAAAATAATAATATACAAAAAATGCGGCTAACTATACGTGATGGAAAGTAGCTAAGTTAGTCCCTCTAGAGGCTAGATTGGGCTCTAGTTACCTTAAGTAGAAGTGCCTCCTACTTGTGATAAGAAGCAAATATGCTCATTGCATATCTCTCTTACACAAGCCTCTCGTGGAAACAACGACTACAAACCTCGAATACAGCCGTAAATAACTAATCACAGGCAAGCACCATCAACTTGCTAATGAAACAATATTATTAATAATTAAAATGTATTATCTTTATAGTTATTATTGTTTTTATGTAATTCACAACTTTCCAACTAAGTTCACTAACACTTTTAATATCAATTTTCAATAATACTTATTCTATGTTCTATAGACATTAAGTATCAAGGAAGAAATTCAAATTTCAACTAAGCTCCCTTGGTTATAATAGTTGCAATTTTACTAAGAGTAGACGTTTGCATTTAACTGAAACGGAAAATTAAAAATGAAATAGTACACAAAATATTTTTTTATGATAACTTTGACTTTGCATTATTTAACTTCCTGCAATAAAAAAAAAAATCATTGAGACAAGAGAAAAAAAATGCAGCTAACTGATTGGTAGACAAAATACATGGCAATTAGTCAAAATATGCCTCAACAATTTATCAACAACAAAGTGCACAGCCGATTCTCTACAAGTCTATTTTTTAAAAATATATCTTGTTGATGCTATTCAAAAATGTTTCCAACATATAATAAGATAAACAAAAAACATCCTATTCAATAGCTAAGCTAACAGTCCAATGCTTCAATATGTTTATTAATTATTAACATATTATTATAAACCAAAATATCCAAAACATGATCCTTATTACAAATAACAGATCTATCATTAACAGCTGGAATGATCAGAGATATTTTTTTTATTTTTTTAAAAATATAAACTCCGATGAACACTCATTTCAAAAAAAATAATTTTCTTACAATGAAACAATATCTTGAACATTCCAGCTTTAATGTTTTTAATATTGTAACAAAAGCAAGTTGAGAAATAAATAGAATGAAAAAGAAAATAACAAAATATACTTTACAATATTTAAATTAAATATTTACAAATATAATAACAAATTGAGAATTATTTATCATCCATAGTAATTAATATGCCTATGTACAACTACTAACCTAAAAAAAGGAAAGATTTTAAATGAGTTTAGTATCTATTATGAGAAATTATGCCTTTCATTGACATCAGAAAAATAATTCAAAAGAACTATTCCATAAAATTCTACCAATATCATGTGTCTTAACGTTAGAAGATGTATATTATATATATATATATATATATATATAAAACATTGTAATTTATACTTAATGAAATTAATCATAAAAACATTAGGCATTTTAAACAAATTCAACTAGATTTAGAAATTTTGTGAGTATCTAAAACATTTTTGCTTGAAATAAGCATAACAACTGAAGCAGTTTCAGTTATACGAACCAACCTGTGTAGAACAGAGATTAAACACAAGATAGCAAACAAACTGTTGTACAATGGAATGGCAGTTAGAGAATGGTACCTAGAACCGCAGTGCTCTTTGATTAAACAAATCCAACTTTACTACAATAATACTTGCAGGCTCACTAATGCCACGCTGACATCTTTACAGTTAGGGCAAAGCTGCATTGAGGCAAAGTAAGAAGATTATCACAAAGAGTAGAATTCAAAACTAACTGATTCCCTCAAATCTCAGTGTGATAGACTTTTACATTTTCCTTAATGACCTCTAGCGTGCCCTTACCCCATGTTTTCTCGACTCATACTCGAAGCCTCATCAGGCAATTATCATCAAATTGTCAAAACTACTAAGGAAGACAATCTACAAGAGGCCACCTTTCCTGCCGAAGACAAAGGATGAGACAGATAGCTGCGGCTGCACAGAACCCAAGTCTGTGCGAGGCCGTCGCTTGAGCTGTTTCAGCCTATTGTCGAGGACACCAGTGCCAGGACGACCCGGGACCCCTAGGAGCTCGCCTCTAGCCAACGAGCGCACCCCACGTCGTAATAGCGATGCTCTGTGCAGCCCACTCTCTGGCTCACGACAAAGGATTTCCTCTAAGCCAATCTGCTGTTCTATTCTCTCTACTAATCGGAACCCTCTCAGTGCTGCCTGTAAAATTAAAATATTTATGTAATCACACAACAACATAATAGAAAATCAGGAAACAATGAAATCAGTTTCCCATAAAAGAATTTAACAAAATATAACCAATGATTTAAAAAACATAAGTAAATATACTATAGTCAAGTTCAACTAAAACCGTTCATTGAAAAAGGTAAGATGTATAAAAGTAAGTATTTCAAATTATTTTTTAATTTATATTTACACTATTTTAACTGATTCGTGGACAAGTTAAAGTGAAGGTGATGATGTTACTAATACTTCTATCAAATCAGGGTTACTTTATTGACATGATAAAAAGAACTGGTAGAGCTCTCAATATCAGAAATTTGGTATATTTATTGATATAAAGTTGATCATTAAAATGACAGAGAAAAAGGTTTTAAAATATATAATAATGATTACCTTGTTGTCAGGGCGTACTAAGGCCTTCGAAGGTGGGACTGATGATGACAATGCTGATCCGATCGTCTTCTTAATGATGCTCAGGTAACCTAAATTTCCAAAACATTACAATTACTCAGGAGAAATTATTACTCAGACAACTTAAAAAATACATAAGTATAAATTTAAAAATAAGACAAGTACCAAGTGTCATGGCCGCAACTAATGTTCACTCGTTAAATCGCTCTGTGCTTGTTACATTATTACAACAATAGTTCTCAAAATAATATCTCCAAACTGTGTCAGAAGAATCCATAAGTACTTTAAGACATTTATTCAAGATCAGTGAGGTGAGTGACTGTATTAAACAATAAAATTCAGCAAATAAATTGGTGACTGGCTGCTGAAGCTAGCAACGTGGCCAATAATCCCTACAGGTGACTTACAATATTTACCTCCTCTAGTTCACGGTCAAGGCTTGGCAACCAGCCTCTCGATCGAATCCCGCATTCATCAACTTTTTTTTTTTTTTTAAACATATGTATATATATTTTTTATTATTATTATTTAAATATGAAAATTTTTTTTTTTAATTTATTTCTTTATTTTTTAGTGACTGTTAGATTTAATAATTTATTTCAAATTATTTTAATCGTATAATTATCCAATGTTTAACATGCAAATAGACAATTCGGGTAGTGAAGGTTCGGAGGCAGAGACTCCATTTTCGGAAATAAGTGAGACAGATTCGCAATACTTAAAACGAAGGACACTCCAAAAACGTCAGAGAAAGGCAACCCCTGGCTCAGCGGGCAACTCACCCAACACGAAAAAAAATAAATCGGCTGTGTCAAAAAAGCCAGTGACAAAAAACAACAAAACACCGGAGCCTCCCATAACCCGCAGCAAAACTACTGCAGTCAATTCTAGCAAATCTCCAATCGCCTCAACTAGCAGCAACCCTGGGCCTACAGAAAGCGATCGTGACGAGAACCAGCAACACCAAGGGTTCATTGACCCTAACCCTCCTCCTATTTTTGTCACAAATATTACAAATTTTTATAACTTCGCTCAAGAAATATCTGAACTTATAGGACAAACTAATTTTAAATGTTTTTCTAGAGTAAAAGACATTAAAATAAATACATCCAATAAAGATACATACAAAAAATTAATTGATCATCTTACAGTGAAGAACTATGATTTTCACTGTTACCAACTAAAACAGGATAAATCGTACAGAGTGGTTTTAAGAGGACTACACTCTTCAACGCCCACAACAGCAATCAAAAGTGACCTCGAAGAAATAGGCCACAAAGTCAGAAATATTTCGCCAGTGTTTCATCCCACCGAAAAGTACCCCCTTCCATTATTTTTTGTCGAACTTGAACCAGCCCCTAATAACCCAGAGATATTTCAAGTTTTAAGACTGGTATATTCAATAGTAAAATTTGAAGAACCTAGGCGTAAAAATACCATAGTCCAGTGTACTAACTGTCAAGCCTTAGGTCATACCAAGACGTATTGCCATCACCAAGCTATGTGCGTCAAATGCGCTGGACAACACTCATCTGACACTTGTCAGAAATCGAGAAACGAGCCTGCAAAATGTGCTCTTTGTGGAGAGGGTCACCCAGCGAACTACAGAGGCTGTTCAGTCCATAAGAACTTTCAAAGTCGTAGAACCAGAAACCATCAAATAAAAAGTCAAGAGAAAAGCACAATGCTGGCTCCTGAAGTTGACAATACTGCCACCTTTCCTGAATTGCCTAGACAAACCGTAGTACTACCGTATACCACCGTAAACCCTACAGATAGACTTCCGGACAACAAAACCTTGGGAACCTCAAGCATTCAGCAGCAGCCTCGAGCTCAGACGTCTCAAACCTCCCAAATCAAATCTCAGCATTCCTTTACCAAATCCCAGACCTCCCAACCCAAGCCTCGGGAACCCATATCCAAGCCCAAGGCAGCCAATCCCAATCCTCAACCTCCACGTCAACAAATTCCTCCCTACCATACACCCTTACGGGTCAAATTACCACCTCAACAACCAAATCCTCTCCCTTCCAATCACAACATTCAAACAAAAGCTGTAGTTCATCAAACATCGAATGAAAACTCAGCACCTCGGGTACAACCCCCAGCCAACCATCCATTACCCGTTAATTATCCCTATCAAACTCAAGTCTCATATCCATTCCAAATCCAAAACCCAATCGACTTAAACACTATCCTGTCATCTTTCCTGAAAGACCTTCAAGAAACAATCAAGCCTCTCATCAACCTACTCACGAGAATCCTTACCGAAGTACCATTTAATTACCCACGATGAGCATGAAGCCCCTAGCTATCGTTCTGTGGAATGCTAATGGACTGCATACTCACCGTGACGAACTTGATTTATTTCTACACGACAACCAAATAGACATTGCTTTACTTACTGAAACACACTTCACTCACCGCACGCATTTCTACATACGAGACTATATCACTTACAGATCAGATCATCCTGACGATACAGCACATGCCGGTTCTTGTATCCTTATCCATAAATCTATACCACATTCTCTTATTCCTTCTACTCCAACTGACGCCATTCAATCAACATCAGTAACCATTTCAACTAGTCCTTTCCATATAACATTCTCAGCTGTATACTGTCCTCCTGGTATCCCCCTTTCTTATAACATCCTCGAATCCTTATTCCAATCCTTCGGACCGCGGTTTATTGCCGGAGGAGATTACAACGCCAAACATCAACGATGGGGTTGTCGAACATCCAATTCCCGTGGTAGCATCTTATCCCAAATTTCAACCTCTAATAGTTTCTCTATCCTCGCACCCATAAACCCTACTTATTGGCCTACATCCCTCAAAAAACGTCCAGATATTCTAGATATATTTGTTTCCTCACAGATTTCCTGCAATCAAACTGCTATAAAATCCCTGGATGACCTTTCCTCTGATCACAGTCCAGTTCTGCTTCAAGTGCATTCGATTCCCATTCCTAAGCCCTCTCTTCCCCGACTGATTACAGGACGTGTAGACTGGGATAAATTCCGATCAAATCTAGAAAATAATTTAGACCTCAAAATTCCGCTTAAAACAAAAGGAGACATTAATTCTGCAATAGACAAACTAACAGAAGCAATACAAGTCAATATAAAATATAACACTTTTCCAAGTAAAAATCATTATCAACAGAATAACTGGCCACTTCATATTCGCGAGTTATTAAAAGAAAAACGACGGGCAAGAGCAAAGTGGCACCGCACGAGATATCCATCGGACAAGAGTCATTATACCAAACTGACCAACAAATTAAAATCAGAGATCAGAACATTCAAAATTCAAAATTTGTATTATCGTACAGAAAATCTCAGTACTACTGACAAATCCTTATGGAATACCACTAGAAAACTCCTAAACTATAAAAAATTCAACCATCCACTTTTAACCGAATCCCAAACCTGGTCAAGATCTGATGAAGAAAAATCACAAATTTTCGGCCAGCACCTATTCAAAACATTTAACCCTCATCCAGATATCCTTAATCAAACCCACTCTGAATGCATTGGAGCAGAATTAAGTATTCCTCTTCAGTTGTCCCCTCCTCCTAAAGCATTCCATCCTTCCGAAATATCAAACATTATTCATAGATTACCCGCCAACAAAGCCCCTGGACACGACCTAATCACATCCCAGATTCTAAAACGCCTTCCTCGGAAAGCAATCCTACTCCTTACATATATATACAATGCCGTACTCCGCACCACATATTTTCCTGATTCCTGGAAATTATCCATAATTAAGATGATTCCAAAACCTAAAAAACCACCAGAACTCCCATCCTCTTATCGTCCTATATCTCTCTTGCCCATAATGGGGAAAATACTTGAAAAACTCATTCTGAAACGTCTTCATCCTATCATAGAATCCAATCAAATAATCCCAGATCACCAATTTGGTTTCCGAACATCACACTCCACCATCCAGCAATGCCATCGTGTGGTGGACGTTGTCTCATCTGCATTAGAGCGCGGAATGTACTGCACGGGAGCTTTTCTCGATGTAGAGCAGGCTTTTGATCGAGTCTGGCATCCAGGACTGCTGTACAAACTCCGTAAATTCTTACCTTCAACTTACTTCCTTATTATCAGTTCCTACCTCAGTAATAGAACCTTTAAAGTAAACCATAATTGTTCCTACTCTTCCCTCTTCACCCAGTCTGCCGGTGTTCCTCAAGGTAGTATCCTGGGGCCCATCCTATACACGATATATACAGCTGACATCCCAACCCATCCAAGCACTGTCCTCACTACTTACGCTGATGACACATGTGTGTTATCAGTTAATAAGGATCCATTTGTTGCATCCCAATCTCTTCAATCCCATATCTCACACCTACAAGAATGGTGTCAAAATTGGAGGTTTAAAATAAATCCTAACAAATCCCATCAAATTACCTTCACCCTTCGTCGTAAACCTACGAATTCCTGTCCTACTGTATCGTTTAATAATACACCACTGAACCCTGTCGAACAGATACGTTACCTAGGACTCCATCTGGATAAACGTCTCACTTGGAATCCTCATACAAGACTGAAAAGACAAGAAACTGCTCGACGTTTTCGCCTACTTCAACACTTACTGGACAAACGCTCTAAGCTACCAATTAATTACAAAAGACTTATTTACATGACAGTCATCAGACCTATTTGGGCATACGGAGTTGAGCTTTGGGGCTCTACTAAACCATCCAATTCATCTCGTATCCAATCCTTGCAATCCAAAATCCTTCGTAAAATCCTCAATGCTCCTTATTATGTCACAAACAAACTCATCCATCATGATCTTAATATCCCATATGTTACTGATTTGGCCCAAACTAGATACCTATCCTTCCATAACAAGCTCCATTCGCACTTGAATCCGCTAGTCTCTCAGCTTGCTTCCCATACTATTCCTGATAACCCTCCGAGGCGTCTGAAAAGAAGAAGGCCTCGAGATCATCTACTATAGAACTTTATTGGAGTGCTATCGATGGGTAGTTTCTCCACAAGTGTTTTCATGTCATATTATACATTTTTGCACATTTACTTGATATAATACCATTATAGTTGTAAATATCATTGAATTAAATAAAAAAAAAAAAAAAAAAAAATAAGACAAAATCTTCTGTATAGACATCATGTTTATTTTTAGTGCAATTAATTTTTAATAAATTAATTTTAGAAAATTCTGAGGGGGTCATTATAAAAAAAAAAATCGTCAAAGGAGTGATATGTATCATAAGATTTTTTAATTCAAACTGGTTTCATATCATACAAAAAATCTTTATTCAAATGTATTTCCCTTTCGCCTAAGATTTCAAATGATCAACTAAACACTATGCCTTTTAGAGTTATAAACAAATAAATTATTCTTTCCACCTTAATAAAAATAATAAAATGGGTTATTAAAGTATAATAAGTTTTTATTAGTTGAGTATTAAAACAGCACTTAGGTTCTAAAGCCAGTTTTTGTAAGAACTTTATTTATTTGTGGTTTAGGCTCCATTCAATGCAAAAAAATGTTTGTTAAAACAGAGTGATAGGTCCTCAGTTTAATGTGATCTTACATACAAACTCTTTTGCTTTATATATACAGCCCAGTGAATAAGTGGTTAAGTCGAATTTTGTCCAAAATGAGTTTCTTCTACTTTGGGAAGCGGAATCATGTTATTTTCGTAATGTATATGTGGTTAAGTCAGGTTGAAATGGAGTTCATATTAACTCCATTTGAAGCTAAAAGCTATGAGAATGACACGATTGCGTTTCTCACTCTGGACAAACTTTAACATAACCACTTACTGGGACTGCAGATAAAATAATAAAGTCAGACATAGATATTACTTTCAGCGCACAAGATTGAACTTTATAACAATTTGAAGTTTAAAACAGTAACTCTAGCCCTACCCCTTCATGAACTAATTATTTCATGGGCTTCAAACTTACTGTAAGGGTTGAAAAGAGCTGTCGTGAGGGCTGACGATGAGACGGGAGATGAAGGCCTGTCCGGAGGGCTGTTGATTGGACTGTTGGCTGGAGTAGAAGCCGGGGTCGACATCGGAGTCATCGAAGGGCTGTTTGCTGGTGTAGGAGTGGGCGGGACGCTAGGAGTGCACGCCAGGCTCCCGCTCAATCCTGGCGCACTCCAAACCATCTGGCTGCTACTGCTACTCGTCGTGCTAATAATAATGAAATTTTAATACAAGCTTTCTAGCATTAAGTGAATTCATATATTGAGAGAAGTAACTTAATCTTAACTAAGAATAGAATAAATGAATAAAATTACTTAATATATTATAAATCAAGGCATAGTGCTTACCAGTGAGCAATATTCTCCTTAGGATGCATAATACGGCTGTTGACAAATGTGTAGATATGATTGGTATCGGAAAAGCTCTTTCCTGGATTCAGTTCTTCGTCCTCTTCAACATCTGACAATGAGTAAGTCTAAAAAAAACAATAAACATTAAGTAAAGGCATGAATACTCAACTAGCTATATACTCCACAATACCAACAATGGGATGAATTATAAGGTACACATATAAAAAACAAAAAAGCATATTCACACACTTGTTACAATCGGGTGCTGTATGTAAAAAGCAACATATAATTTGATTAATAATTAAATTATTTTAATGATTAAATGCCATTGCTGCAATTTTGAGGCACTTCATCAGAAACAATAAATCCATTTTATATAATTTAAAAGCAAAACGAAGATTAGATAAAACTTTTTAAAATAAACATCAATAGTTTAAATTAAATAGTTTCCTTAAAAATTGGACAACTTTCGGTGTTTAAACAGAAAACATCAATATATGTGATGTTAAACTCTCAAATGAAATGATAAATATTTTTAATGATTTTCTTTAGGAAAGATTTTGTTCTTTAATTTTGAAATAATACAATTATAATAAAATTGAAAAAAGTAAATTGATTTATGTATACTTCCTTAACAATCTGCTGACACTATAAAATATTAATTTTAGTTTAAATTGTCTGTAGTAAACAATGATAAAATTGTATAAAACCCAAAAGAATAATTTCATTTTTTTTTCTGTAAAATTTCAAAACATTCAATTTTTAGAATTTTCCAATATATTTTTTAAATTTAACCATTTATGATGTTAATATTCTTGTTGTATTAAAAATGAGCCCATAACTTTTCATACAAAAAATAAACATTTTTTTATAATATATTAAACAAAAAACTTAAATAGTCTGTAATGAAAAAAGATAAATAAAAAAACAAAAAGCTCTACATGCACCACCATTTAAATTTTCATGATATATCAGGTTCTTATAAAATATGCAATTTAAAACTGAAAAAATAAAGTTATTGGCTCACTCGATGCTATTTTACGGAATAATATTGAAGGACATAAGTTAAATAACATCAGGATCTAACGAAAATGACAAAAATGATTGTGTTGAAATCATTTACAAAAATTAAAATTTAATAATGATTGTACAGTTTCAAACAGTTCTAGGAACTGTAGGTGATAATATGTGTAAAGTGAAATCAAATCAAAATCTACATTGCTCAAATATTAAAAGAACTTTTATGAAGTCAATTTATTTCCCACTTAAAAATCATCCAAAAACTATGTTATTCATAACCAAGCAAGCGTGTTTTCTCAACAAGTATATAAAAGCATATAAACGTGTGAGCAGATTTTTTTAAAAGTTAGACAAGTGCTTAAATAAAGTTAACATAAATACATAGTTAAAAACAAAGAAGACAGTTGAAAAATCTGAATAAACTGATAATTACATAAAGATTAAGGAAACGCAACAATGCTTTTCATTTCCTTTGCTTTTTCTATTTTGCAAGAGTAATTGAATTTAAAAATATAATAAATTCATCCTCATCCCTAGTTCAATAATGGTTAACGTGTATTTTAATATAAGATATTGTTGCTTTCATTATAAAATCTCATAACTCCACTAAGATTATATTTTTTAAATTAATTTTAGCAAATTTTTCTATCGAATGAATGATTTTATAGTTAAACAACTTTTTCTATTCTGGAGTGTCTATCTGATATAATTTCAAAACAAATGCATGCATTCATTCAAGGAATCATACAAATTAATTTTAAATATAATAACTTCAAAAAATGGAGTTACAAGATTTTATTCATAATTAGGGTGATAATATGTTAGATGAATTGTTGAAATCATCAACAGATTATTAAATGACATCAGTTAATACAGTCACGTGAAAGAAAACAAACAATCCTTGCGGTAGTCTTTAATATTAGGCATTACACACAACCTAACAATTTAGTCTGGCCATGCGCGTCAAACCTACATCTTACCTCTGTTGCTTCTGAACACTTCACAACTTTTTTATCTTTATTTTCTTTCTGCAATAAATTTCAAATTTAACTTTAGTTCAACTAAAATAAAAAGAATCACCCAATAAATGCAACCTCATGGTAAACAAAGTTAAAAGCACACCACACAGAGCAATTTTTCATGAACTGCAACATACAATTCAAAGCATCACAGGTGTAAAATCATTTACTGTGTGTTATATTCAATTGGAATGGAATGGAGTCCTAAACTTAATTATGTTTACAGTCCATTACACATTATTTCAACAATCAATATCTAATGTGGAATAAGACCTAGTACTCCATTTGACCAACTCATAACGATTACCAACAACAAAAGATATGTAAATGAATCCGACTATAACACCTTTAACAAGAAGGAAATGATTCGGATAGTTGCTAAAAACGAGATGAACTAGCATCCATCATTAATTTAATGTCATATTTTATTTTAAAAAGAAGGCATAAAATAAATAGTACTACTTAATCTTGTTTTTGACCACCAACCAGACGACCTCCTATCTTTACTTTTTTAATTTTACTAACACACACAGTTTTTAATGGAATAAAAATTGTCTTAGCTAACGCCACCATTACAGGGAAGAATTCCAGGCAGACCAAACTATAACTTCTCCTTTACTTTAAAATTTCTTTTAATTAATAAAATAGAAATTAATTAAAATATTCTGTTAAGCTCTCCAGGTAAATCTAAGAAGACATTATGAAAACCATTGGCCCCTCAAAAATTATGAGGTAACTACATAACAGCTCAGCAATGACATACTGCAATAAAAAATATGAAAATAAATTGTCATGAATCGCAGAAATAGCTTGCCATGAATGTTACAGAATGTATAAAAAATTATCCATTGTGCATAGAAATAAACAAATTGTATAGTTTATTTTAATTTGGTATTTTGATTTTGACGAATGGAAGTCTACTATAAAGAAACTAAACAAACGATAGCAATATTTGTAATCAGATATGAAAGATTAAGAAACAAAGACAAATGGATGAAATAGATGTTGGTAATTACCTTAATTCCTAAATCCTCCAGTTCCGTGCCTCCCCTGACCTTTACACCAGGCCGATCCTCGAGAAGGCCATGCATTGAAGGAGTAGCAAGTTGGCTCCATTGCCGCAGGGTCTCGCTGCCTTCCAGTGGTTTCACCAGCTGCAATCAGCCATTATAACATTACTTAGGCCTATTTGTATCAACTTAATTTTAAAAAACTGTATTTAGTGTTAATGTATTGATTAAAAAGCCAATATAACATGAATAGGCCGATATCCTCTATAAACAGCTGTAGTTGGAGTATTTGAGGATTCCAAACCCAAAAAAACAAATAATAGAACATGGATGGTTGCAACTGAATTTCATTTATAAAATAAAAATTGCTATTAAATATTTGGTTGCAATTGCTTGGCTGAAAAGGTCAAATAATGGATAACCATTAATTATAAGGAAGAATTGGTCCTTGCTTATACTTCAAAATAAAATTAATATTCTAATTACAAATTTATAAATTATTTTAAAATTAATAAATTGTGATTGAATTAAAAAAATGTCATTTTAAGTGATGAATCCACATACTTAATATCTCCTCCATAATCTATTATGATCATTTATTTATTTCTGACTTATACATTTAAATATAAAAGACATAAAGTATTAAATAACCATATAATAAGGGGTATAAAAAAAAGGAGAAAGATTATATGCATGAACGAAACTTGAATAATAGTCACTAAATATTTAGTATTAAACATGAATTCAACAAATTATTATTTCAAGAAGAAAAAGAAATAATACTGACCTGGACTTTATCCAACTTGATCGATGGCATGTTATAACCGGATTGAGAGAGGAAGGAGTCTGGTGTGGAGCAGCCGCCCGCGGTGTCCCAGAACAAAGAGTTCCTCCGCTCCTCAATATCTCGCCTTGTCACGGACTCAAGAGCCTTCTCCAGTTCTAGATCCCGCTGCTGCCCAGCACCGAAGCCCGGTCCGGCACCCAATCTGTTCACAGGGGTATGGCTCTCTAAGTCGCTGTTAATGAGAGCAAGTGTTAAAGCGAGCAAGCAAAATTCATTCCAGCTAGCATAGGATTGTGTAGTTTGGCAAATTAAATAAAAATAAATGAACAAAAAAATAAAATAATTTTTAAAATACAGCTTTACAAAAACAGCAAGCAAAGCTTAAAAAGGCTAAGCAATGTTTAATTTTAAATAACACAAGTTACTTCTTCGAAGTAATTCATAAAAAATAATATATATACATAAAACAGCATTGAGTTGTTGACATGGAAAAGGTTGAAAGTCATGAAAAGGTAATTTTACAGGAGAAGCAAAATAATGTTTTTGCAACTATAGATTCTATTGGAAAATAGTAGCTACCACCATTCATAGAAACTATATCACTCCCAGTTTTGACTGACTTTTCTTTATATCGGCCATATTAATAATGAAGAAATTGATGCATTAATAATCAATGTAGGGAGTAGCAAGCTTGGTTTCAAGCTCTATAAATATCTATATCCAATTTTGAAACCTAAATATTCGGAAAGGAACAAAAATATATTACAAAATCAAAAGGTATGAATGAATGAATAAAAGATTATTACATTTTCTATGAGAAACTGAATAACAATTTTTTTTAATTTACTACATTTTCCTTGTCAACTTTTTACATGCATAATTAACTTTTTTTAATTGTAAACATCAAATACTACAATATTATCAACAGAGGTTTATCTTTTAAAATCTCAAAAATAGTGCATTTAAGAAACAATTTTACATTTTACAAAATGTGCAAACTGGAAAAAAAAAAATGAATTCACATCTAAGGTGATATACTCAACCATACATAAACTCTAAAATAATATAACTCATGATAAAAAATAATTATCAAATGTACATGTGACTGTGATGAGCTACTCTATATTCAGTGCACCACAAATGAAATGGCAACAATTATCAATCATTTATGATACTTACAAATGCGACAATACTTACAGGGTCGAAGCACCAAGCCCCGAATCGAGACTCAGTTCTGAGAGAAGTGACGCAGACAGCTCTGCTCCGATTGACTCTGGATTCTCTCTTGAGAGTGGAGGCCATACCGATGTAAGTTGTGTGCAATAGCCGGGGCCAACTCGTACTTTAGGACTCATTTTCTTCTTGCTACGCCTTTCCTCTGAAGGTAAATAAAATTGTGAGTAGCAACAAATCAAAGAAAAGTTTATCATATATTGTAGTGTTAAATTCTTAAATATTGAATTTTTATTTAAAAAATTCACAGCATACTTTAAAATCATAGCAAAAGTTTTAATATTAAAAATGTACAGCTTAAAATGGCACACCCCAACTGCTATTTTGTGTTTATATCTGTAACTACATTTGGGTACACTTTGACTATTACAGGTCAATTTATCCCTCTTTTTTAATTTGTACCAACCATAAGAGTGCCCAAAAGTCAAAGCATGTTTAACTTCAAAGTCTTATAAAAGTTATTTTTATATTATTTTACTTCATTAGTGCATAAGTATTTTAGACATAACTCAAATACCAAGAGACTAATTTTACCTTCTCTGTACTCTTCCAGGAAACGCTGGACTTCATTGTAACGTTCCTTACAGTCTGCAAGTTCTGCGGTTAGCTCTCCCTGTGTTTCACGCATTATGTTTATTATCTGGATGTACTCTTCATTTTCTTTAACCGCCTGAAGCAAAGAATTCATATTAAATAAAGAAACTACTCAACATACATATACATTAATTTTTTTTCTATGGGACCCATGTTAGGCAAATTTACTGGATATTAATAGTGTTATACAATAGATGCATTATATTATCAAGGTTACATTTTTTCTGCAGAAAATGTATCTGGTTTTTTATCAACAGTAAAAATTAAATCCTGGACACACCCCTCCAAGCTTAATTATGAGTAAAAAAACATATCTTTCCTATCAAATAATAAATCCAGTATCAGTGCAAATCAGGTATTGCATTGATAAAGGTTTTTGTTTTTAATTTATTATCAATTAACATAACTTAACAAATAGTGATGTAATGAATCAATAAAAAAATCTTTAACGTAATGATGCCAAACCAAATATTTTAAATAAATGACAATTAAAATTAAAGATGTCAAGTTACTAATTATACATTAGTTAACAAGAACATGAATCATTAGTGAATAAAAATAGAATAATGCAATTTTTTTTTCAACATAGAATATTTCTGTATTTTCTGTGATTATAAAAAAAGTAAATAAAATATGGTTGAACAAATAAAGACATACCTGAGTCAACTTCTCATCGGCAGTCTGAACCCTGGCTTCAAGATGGTCGATCACTTCCTTCATCTGGTTCCTTTCTTCCCGCAGCTTGGCATTGTCCAAAGCTGCAAGCTCAAGCTCCTCACGGCCACAGTTCAGTTCCTGAGTAAGTTCACCCACCAGCCTAGCCTCCGTCTCTTCGCAGTTTTCATTCTCTTGTGTTAACCTAGCGGCTTCGTTGTGCAGCCCAACATTCTCTTCTTCCAGTGTCTTGATCTTCCTCTCGAGAAAGGATAACTGGATCTGGGAGGTGAAACCAGGGCTTCCCCCTATAAAAAAAGGAAGGTAAATTTCTTTATTTAAGTTTATAATCCTTGATGGCTTACAAGTAAGTATAACTACTTTACTAGAAAAAACAAACTTGAGTGTTGAGGAGACAAAATAATAAGTTGATTGTAACGCAAAATAATATGAACTATGTTTCCAAAACGTAATTAATTACTTAATATAAATAGAGATTCAGCTAAAAGTAATCATTAAATTGGAGTAGGTAATAAATATCTCATTCAATATACAGAGAAGCCATTTACTAGAAAATGAGGGAGAGAGTGAGAGAAAGAGAAGAAGGAAATTCTGGGAGGAACCAAATTAAATTTTTTTGTCATTCTGTTCATTACAGTAATTTTCATATACTTCATACATAGATCAGAACCCTTCGTACCTTCTGTGCGTACGTCTTCGACATCACTGAGCAAATTATTAATAAGTTCGGTCTTCTGGGTCAGCTCATGGCTTAGTTGTGTTATCTTCTCGTTGGCAGTGGAAAGGTCATCCTTTAACGTGCCAATATCATTCTGCAATTTAGTCTTCTCAGACAGCAAATTCTGGCCGATCCTGGTTACCAGTTCTAACTCACTTTCTTTCTGCAAAAACACAAAAACAAGCGTAATGTTTAAATAAATGAGTTTTAAGATACAAAGAAATATTTTTGTGAGAAAACACTATTTTTACAATATAGTACTAAATGGTATTTTAATTCATTAGTTTAAATTATTTATATTGATATCAATAAATGATAATATAATCTTTCTGATTCAATAAAAACAAAGAGATTTTTTTCCTAAATTAAAGATGTATAGAGAATTAAGAGTCTTGTTTCACTTCAATCAGCAATATATTATACATATTTTTTCAAAGAAATAGAAACAGAAATTTAATCTGCAATTTTTCAGGAGGGGATAAAGAGAAATAAGAGAGATTGTCAGGGGAGTAGAGGATGCAGGAATACAAAATAAATAAAGTGGTAGTACCTTACTCTAATTATTTTGTATTAAAAAAAACAAAACATCCTTTTGTCCACTTGGAAGTATTGAAAACTAAAAAACAAAAATAAAAAGCTTAGCGAACCCAAAGAGTCTACACTACCAATCACTAAAAAAAAAAAAAACCTGTACCACTACGACCCATGAACGAGTCTGGGGGTTCAGTACATGGTTGAGACTGTACTGTTTCATGGACAACGGTTCTGCAAGGAGGTGACTTGTCCTAGGTCACACTCAACCGCCAGGTTTTTCCCCCTTATTATGGGTACACTATTTTTATAATATTTTATAGAGGCTGGGTGAGCCCCAGGAGGGTCCTAGATCCTATATGATCCATCTCCGGCTGCAAACAGACTAAATATAAGTAACTGCCCGCAGTGGGATTTGAACCAGGATTTCAAGCATGGCAACTCAGTACTCAACCACTGAGCCACTCCGCTCCCTGTACCAATCACTGTTCACAAACATCCCTCTATGAATCACCGCCCAAACCCAACTCTGTAGGATAGTACTTTACATAATCCTCCCACCTACGCCTCGATATAAACTGAAATTTACCAATCCGCTCAACCCTTATTACATTTTTAGGAATGCATTCGATATTGAGCCCAACAACTTATCAAACCAATCTCAGCATTCACAATGCTATCATTTCAAATATACAATATCAACCTGTTTTTTAACAGTTTACAGGTTTATTGAGAACTAAAACATATTTCAATTACCTTTTGTGATTACTTAGATGAAAGACAAAATTTCTTCCTTAACTGTTATATATAACTTCGATATAACAATCAAATTGTTTAAATAATTCTCACGTTCATGAAGGAAGCTGAAAAATATTTCAGGGTGATAGAGAACTTTTTTTAATTTACACTTATTCATTTATGAGGATTTTTTTATCGTTAAAGAGACATATATATTCTTTATTCATTATTGTTTCTTGTTTATTCCTATTAATTCATTTTTATTCCTTATTTTCTTGTTTTTTCAAATTATTTTATTTTTATCTATTTTTGGATCTTGTTTTTAATTAGCCCCAAAGGAAAACTGCAAAGTGTCAAAATGTTAATTACCAATAAGTAGTTATTTACTTAATGTTTTAAGATTTGTATTTTATACTTCCACCGAATTTTCTCATCCATGATATTTAAATGGGCAACTAATAATTTATAATTATTACTTTGCTATTAATTATAAACACACTGATCATTGGTGTGTGGACCACTTTACAGGATTGAAGTGTATAATTTGGAGTCATACGAGTGTATTTATAATTAAGATATAACAAAATAAAATATAGAATAGATAAGAAACAACTGGTCAGAGGAGAAAGTGGTCCTAGGAACCAGCAGACTGTCAACACATTAATAAAGTTGATTCTAGAATATATTATTAACTAGTTAGCCATGAGTCTAGTCTATGATTACAGTTGTATTCAGGACATTATGATAAATGGTTGGAATAGAGACATTAAATGTCACGTTTCTTCCAATAATACAAGTTATAATAAAATAAATGGTATCTGTTCAGCAGGTTGTTTCGATTTGAGTAACAAGCTTAAAATTTTTATTTGTTTCATTTTTAATATTTTCCAAAAATACAATTTATCCCGAGCTTTATTAAGAAAATATACTGTAATTATGGGTAATGAGTAGATATCAGTAACCATTTCATCAAGAAATGATAACTTGAATTTTTGGAAAATATTAAAATGGAAACAATGAAAAGTTAAAACTTGTGACCCAACTGCCTGCAGAATAATTATCCAAGACTAAACAATATAATAATACAAATTAGAGTACAATCAATGAGTAAATTTACTTCTCTATTGGGGAACGTTACCAGGAACTTTACATTTTAAATTTCTAGAAAGTCAATAGCTGTCGTATGTAAGAACTTCTAAGTAATTAAGAACCTTCCCTAAATATAACAGGTAAATTAAAAGAACTTGGAACAATTAAACTTATAGCCCTCAATTTTATGCTCAATCCTCAGAAGAGAAGTAAGCTAATACAAAAAAAAATACAAATATAAGTGTTCTAGGAAACGGTAATTTTTATTTTTTTCAAATAACTAAATTAGTCGTTATTCCGTATTATCCGAATCCTTAAATGGGGGAATACACACTTAACCGTAAAATTTAGTCCTCGAAAAACAGAAATAGAGTCAATAAACTTATTCTAAATACTAAATAACAAATTAGTAATGACACCAGTTTTCGGCCTGAGAAGGACTTATGTAAGTGCATTATATGACTAAGCCTGCAAAAAACTAAGAAAGTTGAAGAAAAAATTTGAAATAACGTAAAAACTGCCTTTATTGAAGCATTTAGCCAAACGACACAGTAAAAACTTCATAAGTGTTTTACGAAAGTTGTAGCCACCAAAAGGATGAGCCATAGAATAAGGGTACAATTACTATAAGTATGTACCGACAAACCTCAAATATATTTGATAATATGGTTTGTTACATAAATTCCCACATGTGTAATATATTATACTCACATACATGAAAATACATACCTCACTAAGTAGTCTTCTGACTGCTTCAATATCATCATAGGTTCTATTCATCTGCCTCATCCGTTCACTACAGTACACTGCACAAACAGAAAGCAAAACATGTATTAGATATAATAAAATATTAATATACATTTTTGTGTATATGTAAATATATATAAACATGTTGTATCTGAACACTATAAAACTTATTGATAAAAAAAATATTCCATGATCGATAGCAAACATATCGAAATATTAGTGATAAAATCGGGAAAGATTTGTTTTGAATTCCGTAGAGCGTAATTGTCATTGTTTTACAGTTAAACGAATCAAGAAGTTAATTTAAAGAACAATAGCTATATTAAATGAAGTTACGAGTTTTTAAATAAGGGTTGCGATATTTAATTAGAAGTAATAAATAAGAAAAAAAATAAAATTATGAACATAAGTATTGCAGAAGCATAATTTCTGACTGTGTTGATACGCTAGACAATAAGGCGTAGTTCGTGTGTTCAAATAATTGTATATCACTTTGGTTTATAATTTCGCAACTCATTATGGCGCCTTGGATACCTGAGATTTGTGAACTGTGAATTTAGATTTTTTTTGTTACTTTTAAGTTTTAAATTAAACAAAAGAATTACCCTAACTCTTTTCATAGTAAATTTTATGTTACTTCGACAATTTGGTGAGATTTGGTCACATACAAATTAATAAGAGATATAAACAATTATCAAGCCATTAAATAATAAATATACTCAATACAGAAATAAAACAAGGGTGTAACAACTCCTTTTGTTGATGTTAAACGTAAATTTGATATTAATAAACTTCTTCGTATAATGTAATATAAAGTCTGTGTATTTTACCTAATGACCTGATGAACGTAATGCGATTATTTAAATGTATAATTAATTAATTGTGGTTGTGCAACGGCTGCCAATTGTCACAAATCTTACGTGATTTATCGAATGAAAATATTGATTGTGTCAGCACAAACTGACTCCTAATACACACTATGACTTATAATTTTCAATCAATTTATTTAAAAACAGTTTCCAATCAACATTTAATTTAGCAGCAGGAAAACATGGCGAGGTCCCCTCATTAGCGGACACAGCCCTGAAGAGGAAAAAACATTTCACTTTTTAGCAAAAGCTGGCAAAAACAGTCCAATTAAAGAGCAATAGGACAGTTAGTTGAGCCATGGATGGCTGAGCCAACCGCAGCCATCTGTAATCCTCCAACAATCTGTGGCCTAATGTAACTTTTATATTGCGAGTGGATTTTATAATGAAAACGTAATGGCAGAGCGAGAGATTCGAGGGCGCCTGATTTGTTAATTGTCGGGAACATATACCTTCACTAATACAAATACCAGTACTAACGTACTAATAATATTAATATTTACTAGTATTAATAAAATACTAGTAGATATTAATATGTTTTTTATTAAAAATTTTCGAGCTGTCATTAAACAATTTAAATGAAACCGCAGGTGCAGCAAGTATACCGTGCAGCTTAGCAACATATTATAAGACAAACAAGTAGCTTGGAATACTGACCAAATTATTGATTCTAAAATAGTTTATTTTTGCGGGTATTTTCATAATGATTAGATGAGGAATCCAATGCAAGGCTGAAGATTGGAATTATTAAAATCTGGATTATATTTGTGCCTCGGAGGTAAAGAACACCATGACCAAAAACAAAAAGGTAATACTTAGATAAATTTTCATTAATAAATACTATGATCAATTCTTTAAATTACTAATAAAAGGCACTGAAAAATGTTCTTCAAGCTGTTTATATAAGTAACAAAGAAACAAATTTTAATAGTTCAAAGCTATGGAAAATTGGTTTTGCTAAATGTTTTTTGTTTCCTACAAATACAAGGTTTCCTATACCGTAGGGGTACAAATATGTTAACATGTTGTTTTGCTAAGGTGTTAAGTTTTACATTATAAAAATATGAAACGGATTAAAATTTTATACAAATTACTACCACACTTTTTTAGACTAAAGTAAAATATCAGTAGGTGTACTAATGTAAAAAATCAGTCCTGAAAATTATCTAGTTCCTAAAAAGTCATCAGGCATAAAAACCTAATTTAATTTTAATAATTTTATAATAACTAAACAGTACAGAAGTCGGTAGGAATTTAGGAAATGACAAAGACAAAAAGGTTTATAGAAATTTTCAAAAATCACTTTCCTTGGACCCGCGAGACTCTGAAACACGTTTCGACCGATTAAATTGTTATCATCTCTCATGCTCACCATGATTCCGGAGGACGGTGACAGACATGTTGGATCTCTGAGCAAGGCGCAGTAAGAGACAGGCTAAGACACAGACTGGGGACCTTCTCAGTTACCGGATACTTATCTATTTCTCCTATCTAATGATAAAATGATAACATCAAGTGGAACCAGAGAATTGAGGAAATGCTTCGACGGTACCCCACCTTTGTCGCCACAACAGAATAATCAAAGATTATAATAGCAAAGTAAAAAAAAAAGAATGAAATATTGTCAACAGCTCATAAAAAGAGGTGGTGCTATATTTGGAATCGTCGAGGACCCTATTTGAAGAGTTAGCCAACTGAATATACAATCGTATATTAATTTAGCTGATATACCTTTTGTTTTTAAGACATTCCAGTTTTTTTATTTATTTATACGAAGACTAATTAAAAAATTGATTGAAGTCATTGACATAATCAAACAATAGATTATATTATATTAATCAAGCCAAAGCTTTATTATTTCAACAATCAAGCTTGTTAACAACTAGTATTTTTTTCATAGTAATGAGACCACTACTCTATATACTTGAACTTACTAAGAATTACAAGAGAAGGAGTCAGTACACGCGTCACAGATTTCAACCACAATTTTTTTGTGGTTTTTCTATATACAAAAATATTGGACGCGTGCCCCGGCGTTCGATTCAATGGGTTCTAGAACAAAGACTAAGTGATACCATGTATATATTAAATTTTTCGGGGACGTTTTTAAACACTATTTATATAAAAAAATGATGAAACATATTTCCGTCATAAAAATAAGGTTTGTTTATTAGTATGGCTATCGGACGATCCTACAATGGGAGCCCTAAAATTTGCCATTCCAAGTTTAATTAGGATAGGGATCTTTAACGAGTACCTAACATCGCACAGGCTCGGGATCACCGATTAAATCCCCTTCGGAAGGGACGAATGCGCGATCTTGGGCTTAGTTGATTGTTATGCTAACCACTAGACCACAGGTCGCCCCTGGCATACAAATAAAACCTTAGCTCCGTAACGTTAATACGTAATTAAAAAAAAGTTAGCCACTATATTCTTGACTTTTTCGAAGAATATATATACCTCATTTCATTCTACTTAATTTCAGTATCTTCTTGGGGATCTGCAATATCGTGGACTATTTTTTCTTAGTCAACATAAATGCATTTTCTGTTCAGAAATACACAAACATGAAATAGCGAGTGATCAAAATACTTTATATGGACGGAAAAAAGGCCACAAGGATAAAGATAATTTAAATAATGGTTTTGGAAACACTCCCAAGAATTCGCAGTAAACACAATGGGAGTATAATAAAGATTCTAAAATATCCTGGCCTTGCGGTTGTTGGCTTCGAGGATCTTGACAAATGCAATTATTCACTACAGCATCGATAATGAAGATGAGACGGGAAGATACACCAGGAACCACGGGCTGAGAACAAGTCACGAACCAAACATTAGAGGATTATGGTCAGCCAGTCTGAGGTACATACCATGGTGTACCAGATACCGTTAACCAAAATATCGGGGTGTGACCAATTCATCTTTAGTACTGTATTTTTTTGCATACTTATCAGATTTGAGGAAAACGATAGTGCAGGATCGCTCACGAGCGTTAGTAGTGTATAGCTAACAACCATGTAGCTTATAGAGAGCTTCGTCACGTTTAAGTTAGAGTATCTAATCGTACAGTTTTAGATTTAAATTGGGAATACTTAGTAATCATTACATACCCCCCATCAACGCCGCTTAAATTTACTCTGAGAAGATTATTCACTGTAATCTTAGATACAAGCTATATATTCAAAAGTCACCTAACTTAAATATCACCCAAAAGATCTGTTACCAACACAGCTCTCTATATATGGTTATTATATTCAAAGCTTTCGGATTTGGATCTTGATTTCTCTTAGTTCAGGAATGCAAAAGAAGTAGTTTCATTAATTACTTAATCAGTGCTCGAACAGACAAGATAAGTCGTCAACCATGATTTTCCAAAAACATAACACAAAACAGTATGTCACAGAACATTATTTAAAAGTCTCAAGACCAAATAAAAAACGAAACAAATCAACACCCAAGAAAAGTTCTATCAAGAAGATAATTCATAACAAACATATGTATTAGACAACGCAAATATAATTTTTCGCAATTATCTTATCCTGAAACGGGATATTGTAATCGAAGCTGACCAAACTTGATTAGTTTCTCTTCTAGATTGCTAGAAGTTTCTCATTAATTGATTGATCTAGCTGACCACAGAACTGAGGTCCGAAGTTCTAGGATGCTGGTCTGGAGAACCCTGAAGGTTCTGGAGTCCAGCCAATCAATTTTTTGTCCCGCCCGGATTCTAAGGCTCACGGGTTCAATGGCAGCACGGAAAACAAACACTACGACTAACCTGAAAAAACTAGTCCTATACTAAAAACCTTTCTCAATTTTTAAACAGCTTAACAAATGCTTGTAAATGATCAATTATTAAAACATATACTTCGAGTTAAGTTACAAGTTTTACCTATTTAATATTCTAGAATAAAAGTGAGTTTTAGTATGAAAAAAACAGTATAATTATTGGGAAATGTGTACTTTTGACAAAAAATGATCGCTTCAACAATCTTTTCGAAGTATTGATGATGATATAACTTAAATAATGTGTTTAAGTTGGTTCTTTAATATGTATAAAGTCAGAAATAGTTAATATGTACAGTCAATAATAAAATTATTTTCATTTTCGAGAATATTAAAGTGGAAAGGAATGAAAATTTAAACCTTTTGACCTAACTCGAAGCGACAACCTGCAGAACAGATACTAAACATTGGCTTCATTTTAATTTATTTGATTTCCTTGTTTAGCTACTCAATGTTTAAATACAAAAATTATATTAATTAAGAATTTTAAAAAATATTTAGCAGACATGTATAATAGGAAGCTCAGAAACTATTTTGGTCTTTAAACTCAGTTTCTATGCATGCGGACAGAAAAATATAAATATAACTTAAATATATATATAATATAAAACTTAAAAAATATATAATGCTATATAAATTAAGTATAAGAATGTATGTAAAATATGAAACAATAAATTTACTTTTTAAATCATAGGAATCTAAATTTTTGAATTATTTATTTGAATTATATAAGTATGAATTTATAAGCATATTATAAAATAATATAATAAAAATTACTGAATATGCAAATTTTTTTTGTTTATTATATTATGAATAATCAATTATTCCTTTTTTTTTAATTTTTAATTTACAGGTAAATTAAATCTTATACCATTAAATATCTTTCATTATATTTACTTGTATTATTATTATTATACAGTTGTAAATTTCAATTAATAAAAAACAAATTTATTTTCACTCAACCCACTATTTTCAATTCTAGCAACCTCTTCAATTCCTGATGATACTCCTAGGGGTCTGAAAGAAAGAAGATGGCCGGCCTCTTGACCTTTTAAGTTGAATTTGTTTGCAGTTAAATTTCATGAATAATTCTTCTTATTAAATGGGTACATCAAACAATATTTTGCGGCGATGGATTCAAGTTATATTTCCCTCAATATAATGAACTTTTCCTTGACAAATAATGTTATACAAACGATGTCAGTAGACCGAATAATCCGTAAGTAACTTTCTTTTACAAACTTTACCTCGTTCCGTTGATAAGTTGAACTGTAATAAAGACTAATTACAGTTAGAAACATGCTGCATTTAGTTTCCTTTAACCTAAAGTAATAAATACTTATTAAAAACTTATTTCTCTTTTTCTAGTTCCATTTTCTGTTAATCTGTCAATACGCCTGGCAGTCTTTTAAACATATTGGAGGGGCCTGTTTCGTCCTGTCAGAAGTTGAAGAACTGATAAAACGATTTAAATCGTCTTCTGAATCAGAATTTTAGTCTTTATTAATCGTTTTTGATGAGTTATCCTTTCTTCTTATTTCCTGATTTCTTGCTCCTCGCAAATCCTTAAAACCTAGAAGAAAAGTATACTATTGTCTTTCCTTTATCTAATCTGTAACGAAATCGAAGCGACAAACTGCGAAATAATTACCAAAAACAGTGCTAAAGTTTTGGAAAAAATTAATTTCTTAGAATTGTAACTTACGAATATTTTATTATAACCATTATAGTTGTTATCATAAATCAAATCCCTTAAGTAATAAGAAAAAATAATTAAAATGGCATATTGAAAGTTCCAAAAAATCATACTTTTTTTTGTAAGCAAATGGTTGTTTTAAAATATAAATTTATTTGATCTAATATTTTAAGAACCATGAAAACTGTATTGCAACAGTGTTGAGTGGTTGACTATTTATTGTTACGATTTGATGTGGTTTTCTTCCTTTTATAGAAAACAAATTACTCATTTATCGATACTATTAGACTCTAACTGTTTTGTGTGAGAATATATTATAAACTCGAGAGAGAAAAGGTAACCTTCCGAAAGAAACATCGATCCAGTGTGGGTTGACCGCGGTGCACTGGACTGCCTGAGATTAACTAAACCAGTCTAACACACCACAACATGATAAACAACTATGTTACAATAACTATACTACAACAATTTACCATATCTATATTATATTCTGGAAACAAGGGGTGCGATTCTACAATAGGAAACATGTTTTGACAAGTTGAACAAAAGTAGTAGGTAGTTAATCAACGTTTTTATCATACAATATTTCTAGTTACAGAAAGTAATAGAATAATCAAGGAACCTTGAAGAAACACGGTGATATGTATCACAATTCAAGGCAAATATGCAATATCAGTCAAATATTGCATATTTTATTATTATAATTGTTATGAAAACTCTAATCCCTATAGGTAATTGAAAAAAACAAAACAATAATTGAAAATTTAATTTTGTTAGGATTGGTGGTATCGGCATCGAGCCTTCGGGTTCACTAAGACTTATTATTATTAGTTTTGTGTAAAATAAAGGTAGGCGTTACATTTCCTGATATATTTTGAGAAAAAGTATCATAGGAATATACAGCGATAGATACTTTAAATTTAAATAAAATGAAAAACATATCTGTAACAATCTAAACCTTTTCGTTAAAAAAACTCCTTCAAAAGTCTAAAAGTTATACTGAGTTCCTAAGCGGACGTAACAAAGACTAATCATTTTTGTGTATTATATTTTTATCTAATTATTTTTTGTATGAGTTACTTACACTTGAAACATTTTAACGCTATCACTTGGTGTACAAGCTATCAATGAAACAACTTAATTATATTTGAAAAAACTAAAAAAAAACCTAATTATATTGCGTATTGACCTTTGTGTAAGGTCATAATCAGAGCTAACAAAAACAATAAAATATTTTGTATTAATATATATTACTATTATTTCAAATACCATTAGAATAAGTAATGTAAGTATATTATTTTAAGTAACATTATTTAGATTCACAGTTAAAATATTTTTCTTTATATTTTGTATAATAATTACATACAATAATTTAGTATAATAACAGTTTTTTTAAAAGCTTTTTGTTATAATATTTTGTGATTGGTACTGAAAATAAGTTTAATTAATAAAAGGATGATTTTGGATTACAACACCATTTATTAAAAAATTCACAATCAGACTCCTTTTAAATACACTGATTACTGATGACTAGCTGTTTCCTTCATTAAGTTATATCGACCAGCTTTTAGTAATCGATCTATCGAATCAATTTAGAACATTGATTTTGTTTTAATTCAAAATAATTATAATACAGATATTCAATGCATCCTAAAGTACTGTCATTGTTTTTTATTAATGATTGAGCTATTTTGTTTTTTCATGGTTCAAATAATGTTCTTAAATTTAAGCCGAAACATCGATAATTAGTTAAATTTGCGATCCATATTACGGAGACATATTCTTGATTTAGAGCCAACATAGTATAATATAGATCCAGAACTGGAGGGTACAGTCTTCCCCCTCTACAGGATATTGAAGGGTGAGGGAATGTGAGATAACAGAGGGGTTGGGATCGACTCCAGCCTGCCACAAATATAAACTGCTCAAACCACAATATATACATATACACATACATAAATAAGTAAAGAACAAGTCTACATTTATCGTTGCCACAGTGGAACCTTGGCCCTAATCAACTAAAAAAATATTTGTCTCATAATTATAGTTTTATAAGCCTATTATATACATTACAACTAAACTAAATTTTTATTAAGGTAAATAAACGTTGAACCACTTTTATAAAGACCGTGGTATCTTTTTAACTGCTATTTTCAAGTGGTAATGGTTGCGAATGCAATGCCCACTTAACATAAAATTCTCTGAAAGTGCTTTTAAAAGTGCATTAAAAGGGGTGTCGAGGTTGTGCCCAACTTTGTACTTCTTTCTCTCGTTGTCTCTTTTGTTATTTCCCCATCCATAACCAGCCCATAGGAGATAACATCTTATTCCTGATATAATCAAAATCAAATAAATGATTTTTGGTTAAATATGAAGTTTTAAGAAGGTATTGACGGTATAAGAATATACATGTGAGTGATAAAAGCAATACGGATTGCAAAAATAAATAAATCCTTCAAGTTTCATTCAGTTATTGCAGAGTTTTCCAGAAATCTAAATCAGTATAAAGTTGACAATTTATTTACATTTTGTGGTTTATAATCTCAAAAATTCAGGAAAAAAGTTAATTTTAGCGAGGCTGATTAAGATGCAATGTCCATACAAATCCAGTGGTAATTCATGCATTGAAGGATTTAACTAACGCTTTTCAACCTCTAATGCAAGTGTATTTTAAGATTACCATCATATCACTAGTTGTTTTGGTATCAGTTCCGAAGGTTGTCCCTTCCAGTTAAGTCACAAGTTTTAAATTTTTATAACTCTCCTTTTTAATATTCTCTAAAATAAACCTAATCGTAAATTTAGTGTATATAAAAAAAAGAGTGTAATTAAGGGAAATGTGTTTAAGGAAATGTTGGTAATCTTTTCATCAAGAAATGAACGTTTCAACAAACATTTAGAAGTTTAGATGATGATGTAACATAAATAGTATGTGTAAGTCGGTTCTTTAATCTATATACAGTCAGTAATAGTTACTTTATACTGTCAGTAATAGATGCTACACACAGTCAGTAATAAAATTTCTTTTATTTTTGAGAATATTAATAAGTAAAAGAATGCTAAGTTAAAACTTGTCGTGACTTAACTTGAGGCAACAGCCTGCGGAACTGATACCAGGTTTAGTAATAAATGTACAAGATGAGGAAGCAGCGGATACACCAGAAAGGACCCCAAAGCTGCCATCGTAAGCAACTAATTGAGCTTCCCGCCTCGTGACAGAACCCGCCTCCTTTCACCGAATCCCATCAGTTCTTGCCCAATCAGCGAAGTCCCTCTTCTCTTGCTGGCTCTGGGTCGTACCAATCCTTCCGGAATCATAAAAAGTGATTTCGCTAAACCCTGGTCGACTCTTTACATCTTGGCAGTAATTCCCGTACTTGTCTATGATGATGATGATTGAAGTTATTTGATAAAAACTCGTCCTATAAAAAAATCGATCTATAAACTAGATGGGTGAAAGTGAGAGGTCTTCAGGACCTTTCCTCAGGGCCAAGATCCGTAGATCACGGTCGACGAAATGTTACAACTTTGCCGATCACGATTTGCTAGTTCTAGTCCGTTCTTTTGCCGACAATTATCATTATTAAATAAAATGTGAAAATTATCGTGAATTACACAAAAAAAGTCTAATTTTCATGCAATAATAAATAACTAAAAATGTTAATAAAAGTAAATAATAAGAAGGATAGGACATATAGAAAGAATGTCAGACAACAGGATCCCAAAGAGAATGCTCAATGGAAAACCGGACGGGAAGCGAAGTAGAGGACGTCCTCGGATCAGATGGTTGGAAGTATAATAATAATAAACCAAAAATGTCTAGAAAATGGTTAGATAATTTTATACAGATAAGTGTAAGATAACCGAATGGTAACCTATCATCAACTTCATGGAGGATATCCCTCATATCTATAAGAAATACCATGAGACTAACATAACGAAAAGTATTTTAGCAAATAATGCGTGGGGTGTAAACAAATTGAGAAGATATTAACAAAAACAACGATTCGTGTTAATTTTTTCAATAAATTTAACATCTAATAACTTGGAAAAGTTCATACAAAATTTCAGCTCTGTATCTACCATTCCTAGCTTTTGAAACTAATTTGATTGAGCTACTACTCACAACTCCCACGTCTCTACGGTCTCGTTACATAACTGATTCGGTAGGATCCGTAACAAACATGAGAATGACTTTAAAATAATGAAGAATATAAGTACTTATTTCATGATTATTAAAAACACTTCAACATATTATGTAATGTCTGTACCAAAACTCAAAAAAGAAATATGCCACGTTATCAAAGTATCTTATCTAAAGAAGAATGTGAGTGAAATTAAAAACAAAAAATGTTTATCCTAATTTTTTTCAGACGAACAAGCAGGTTGTTAAAAAAGCAAATGTTTATGCTTAAGGCAGATAACCTCGGGTAGAATTAAAAAAAAAATGATTGATGATAAAAATATTTACCTTGGCTATATTAATAACTATCATCCAGTTAAAGGACTTAGAATATCCAATTGCAAATACATTTTGTAAATAATTGACAAAATTAAAAAAAAATTTTTACAAGTACTTTGACATTTACAGATACTAAATTTCTAATATTCTGTAGACCTTACATTCCGATTTTTAAAATTTTATTTTGTTATTATTTCCTCAGTTTTGCAAGTGCCAGATAAGAATATACTACTCAAGAATTAAATATTTTAAAGCTTCAAACGAAACATGACTGAGGTATTGATAAAAAATTATTGGCTATTGAGTATTGAGTCTCAATTAAGCCTTGAGGAAGTCAGCAGCATGTCTGGCGAAACGTTGGCAGAAAATTCACCTACACGGTACACGGTCTAAACCAGAATAAACAACTGAAGTTTTTTGAACAAATATATTGTTTCCATTGTTATTTTTGAAAGTGACGTAAGTCTATTTTTCATGTATTTAAAGATTTGCTTTTGAATTAATTTAAAAATATAGACAAACACTATGTTTTTAACACTTAACCAAAAGTGATGATTCTAATACCATACACATTTTAAATTTTATTATGAAATAATAATCCTTAATATTATTAAAGAGAATAAACTTTAGTTTAGATCTTAATGGATTTACCCCATTTAAAAAAATAACGGGTCAATTTATTCTTATAAAATTATGGCCACTTTAAAAATTGTTATAACTCTAATGTATAATATTAACTTAAGGCAGGCGAGATTGATTTCAATTAGTCCATGAACTTTGCAAGTATATACGAAATCATGATCATGTTTTTAATGCGTGAATATTTAAAAAGTTATCTGCAACTCCTGTGCAGTGAAAAAATACTAATTAAAAAACACTTAGAAACAATACAGCGAGTACAATTCCTTCGTAATGAGAAAATACCCGAATAAATAAATTTTTAATGTTTAAAAAGTCACATGATCGTTTAAGTTTTAATATTACGATAAATTAATACTTACATTTCTACAATGAACTAAGAAATAAAATTAATGAAGAAAAAGGAGTTTAGTCAGAAACCCCAACAACCCAGAACAGCGTGGGCTGAGTTCGTTACAAAAAGGATTATAAAGGCTGAAGTAAATTAAAACGTAGATGGGGAGATGACATTAAAAATTAATTAAGGGGTTAATAAGATTGATAAGCTGATGAAAGGATCTGACTGACAAGAAAAAAAAAATAGACAGAGCTACCTGTAGCGACTTGGATCAAACCTATGAGTGTTTTTTATTTCTTTTTAGGTTAAGTCATAGGTTTATTTTTTGTTCTAGTCAAGGGCGAGGTGAACCCTTACAAAGGCAGGCCTATTGCCTTATTTATTTAATGTTAACTTTATTACGTGACTGGAAATTATAAATATTATTACATAATTTATTAAGTAATAATTGTATGCGACAGTCATTAACAATGTATGAAAAAAAACTTCGATATTGATATTTATCTTATTAATTACAAGAAATTATTTAAAAATTCATAACTAAATTTTAAAAAATTAATTTCTTTATTGTATTTTGATTAAATTTTATTTTCTAAACTAGCCAAATTAAAAAGTTACAAGTTTCATAGTTGATTCATACAATAGTGCGTAATACAAAAGTAATAATAATTGTTTTTAAATGTTTTTATTCTAGTACTAGCAGTAGGTAGTTTGTCTACTTGCCTTAATCTCAAGCCAATATATAAATTTCATTATATTTATTTGATGTACTATTATTGAACAGAATTTAAATAAATAAATTAAGAAATTTTTTATTTTTTATTCATAGACGTAAGGAATATTATCTCCTATCCTTTAACTAGGTTATCGATTTGTGACCCAGGATTGATTCTACACTTACAAACAATATGCTAATGCTATTTTGATTGTATTTAAAAATTAACACAGATTTTAAACTTATTGAAAATAATATCATTCAGTAATATAAATTTTAGAGACACCTAACCTGTTTATTAACTCGATTCAAGGAATTAAGGATTACAAATATACAACTTACAATATACCAGTTTGAATTATATAAGTAAATAAAATTATAAAATAAATTAAATAATAAATTCTCGGTAGATCGTTAATTAATAAAAAAGTATAGAAGAAAAAAAGCATTGACAGATAAACTCTTATATATTAATGAAATATTATAAAACTATTAGAAATAATATTTACATTAAAGTTCTATGAATTGGTACATACCACTGCTTTAACTACTAAAACTCTAATTTTACTCAAGTTATAGAAACTACTGAAAGATAAATATTGGAATTAATGAATTCCTCAAAACAATTCTTATAATACAGAAAAATAATATTCTCCATTTACTTTCTGGCACATGGGATATTTATAAAGGCAATAACTGTTGTGGCAAACATAAGATGACTACAAAGCAAACATAGATAAAGGCTGTAATTTTTACATATCCAATATACCGAGGTAAAAGTATTTAAAGCTATGATTATATGTTTATATACATATATATATATACATATATATATATATATATATATATATATATATATATATATATATATATGTATATATATATATATATAACACACATAAATAACGTTATGTATGGTAAAAGTTGTCTCCCTGGTGTTAGACAGAGGACCAGACTATAAAGGTAGCAGTGAAAGCTAGCCGGACAAAGGAAGGTGATGTTGGTCAGGAACAAAAGCTCAATCCTGGAGAAGCGAGCGAGCAAGGATAATCCAGTAGACATGAGAATACATCACAACGTATAAGGTGTAAAGCATTAGCTTCATGACGAAACTAGGCAATTAACTATAGTGATGCACACTACTGAAGAAAGGCATAGAAAATTACAATAATTAGCAAAATCTTTCCTAATAAATTAACCTGCTTCGTAATGCTAGGTTATAATTATTCTAACCGTCATCCTAACTACTAACGGACTAGACATTGCCATGAATATGATTCACTCATATCAAACCAAACCTAATTCTATCGTAAAACTATCTAATAAGATGATTTGAGGAGTCTTAAAATTTAAAACTAAAGTGAATAATTACAAAACTTAATGAATAATTAATTGTAGAGGTACAGGTTTTTTTTTTTCAGTAAGGCTTTACTAGATGATGTGAAGTATTAATAACTTATAAAATAAAATAGAAATATTTATTTAGCCAGAAACTATATATATATTTCAAAAGATCAACCTAGTGTCATTACATATAATTAATAAATTCAGCATATATTTTTCACAGAACAAAAGTTGATTAAAGTCTCTCTCTAACTGTTCTATGTTTTATGGTTTATTAATTTTAGTTTAGGTGATTTGTTTAGATTAGCTAAAATATAATTTTTTTTAAATATATGTATACTAAATAAATATCTACCCTAGAGGTAAAAGGACATCATGTCACATTTTTGTAATTTTCATATTTGTTCAGGAGGGCCAATTTTCCATAATTTTGTACAATTAAAATTTCCTTCTTCGTTACTCATAGAAACAGCTTAAAGAAAATTGTACACATTAATATTGGCATTGATAAGTAATTGGAAGTATTAATTTAGGAAGATATACCTAAAATATTATCTGTTTCGTGCACATAGTGTCCTGTACCTCCGGGGCAGAGAAATATAAAAATGTATAATAGACGATAGGAAAGAAAAAAAAGAAATTTGCGATGATCGTTCAACGGGTTACTTTCTTCTTTATTCAAGTAGCCACATACTTTTACTTCCGAAAGTGAGTACCGAAGCCCATACCGGAAGTAGGAACATATCCCTTCTTCTGGACATTCCTTTGAGATTCCAGCGCATCCGGTTTCTCCCAGTTTTCCGAAGACGGAGTAAGTACTCAAAGTAGACTTGAATATTTGTTTACAAGGTCAACGATGCAAATCTGCGGCAGAGAGCAGCTGTGAGGCCTCCTATAAGAGGATGACGCTACGAGGCTTCGCTCATTAACCTGGGAGTAGAGAACGACTGTGATGTAACTGCGATCAGACGTAGACTGTCATCACTTGGCTCTAGGACATCAATTGGAAACAGTCGGTGTTGGATAGTAGAGAAGTTTCATTGGGCTTGCAGAATAATTTAGGGAGCAATGCGAACTAACGCTGAAGTGATAGAATCATTCAAGATAATGGAGAAAAGATAGGCACATTCAAAATAGTTGTTATCATTCACGCCTATACTCCCAGATAATGGACAGAGTTAACTAAATCCACGAATAAACTTGCCAGAAATAGACTTCAATTTATAGAAGCTCTAGTTTTGTATCCATAGACAAACATCCATGTTGAGCTTTACTCATCACCTTCAATACATAACAATTAGGATACCTTTTACACGAAAATTATATGCTTAACAGATATCAAATCTCCTTAACCCTGCTGTCCAGAGAGACCATCGCCGTGGACTGAATACTTTGCACTCGTGCCAGCTCTATTGCTTGATTAAAAGTTTAAGGCGCGCCTAATAAATTATTATAATATTTCTTTGGCACTAGAATGTATAATACCAGAACGTTATTTTCAAGCATCAATCATCTATTAAAATGAGTAAAGTTGATATTGTTACTCATGAAAATAAGAAAAAAGTCTATTTAGCGATTTAGGGTATAGGGCGATTAAGGAAAATACACCAATAATACCTACCATAAAATTTATTAAAATATCAAGATATTTTAGCTAACTTGAACTCTACATTATTTTTGTTTTTATTTTTTTCTATAAACCTGATTGTATCATAATCTGTCTTTCTTTAATGCTGTAACTAAAGTTATACGTATATATCACTCTCTCGTAAAGTTTTACGTAATATTTTAATCATAATTTCATGTAATTATTACCTGAAAAATAGAAATACGCATATATGCGCCCAGAATCCATACCGATTGCTTTCGCCGTACACATATATGCGTCTATAGCTCTTATGGTTATAGGGATACGCCGTTAGAAGACTTAAAGATGAACAAATGAAATTAAAGTAAAAAAAGCGGTTGATAATAAAATGATATCAACAGTTATATGAGCTGTTATTAATCATGAAGGTTTTAGTGATTATTCATAGAAAAATATTTCGAGGTAATGTAATAAAAGTAAACAAAACCACATCAGGTACTTCAGCATTTTTTATATTATCTGAATTTAAGATAATAAAATAAAATGTTCATAATTTATACTTTTATTGACAAACATTTAATTACTCTAGTACAGAATATTATACATCAACAGCAAATTGTCGGCTAAATCAAGAGCTGATAAGAAAGATAAGGTAAATAAGCGGAAGAAAGGTCGAGTAGAATATTTTATGTTATTTTTATGTCGGCGAGGCTTTCTAAGAATTTTATCGGGTAATTAATTACTTATTTCATGGAGTGGGGAGGCTGAACTTCAGAGAAGCCGATTAAAGTAATTGTAAAGGCCAATGCAAATATTATAATAAATACAAATTTATAGCCTGTGTGTTAAATGTGCGTGTACTGCAGAAAAAGAATATAAAAAAAGAAAATTATTCAGAAAATATATTAAAGTCCTTGTAACGGAAAGAAGAGGAAAGAGAGTTAGACTAGGAAGGGAAGCCATGGATAAAATAAATAATAGATAAAATATATAAACAAATATATTATTAAATAAAATAAAAAATAATTATTTAGCTTCGTCCGAAAATTAATTTTGGCTCATAAGCTCTGAACAATCCCACTCCCAATTAATTTACTCATTATAAGAGATCGATAGAAACAGCACACGACAGAGGCTATAGATTTTTTTTTTCATCTTGGATTCATTTGGATCAAAAACTTATAAATGAAGTGATCTTTCGAAAACATAGGTGGTTTAGGAAGAACATATATTTTTAAGAGGAAATCAATAAATTGTTTTCAATACCTGAATACATTTTTCAGGAAAAATTGGAGGTTGTAACAATATTTAAATATAGATCTCAATGTCCCATGTTTAATCAAGGCAGGGCAGTAGACTGTTACAATTACTGACTACTTGCGAGGGAATGCTGGAAGCGGAAGTCCTCTATAGAGCTAATGTACCTAGGCGGGGTCATCAGCAGTTCTGCCAACAGCAGTACATATAAAACAAACTATTGCTAATATCAGTAAAAGAGGTTTTAAGCGATGCCCATGAAGCTCTAAGGGATTCCTATATTAATTTCCAAATAGGAAAGTGACCCAAGGATCGGTTGTATTGAGGGAAGGTAAGAACAGAAACGAATGCCCTCAAGGAAAAGACAAGAGTTGCGAAGGATCTCATGAATAATGTTCCGAATTCAATGATCGAAAATTAAACAGTCATCGATGAGATGAAATGCAACTGCACGAGAATGCACGGACGCAGTGAAAGGTTGTAGATGCACCGCCTACGGGAAGGGGTGAAAGTGACCACCAAATCGTGAGATAATATTCAATGCATATGATGGGAACTTGAAAGTGTATAAATCTCCATATATCAATACAAGTGCCCCGGGAAATTTTTTTTAAAAGAACAATAGCGACTCATAATGAAGCCTTTAGCTTTGATTGTTTAGATGTTTCAGATTTAGCCAATGTTCTTCTGTTGTTAACGAAATTTCAATTTCCATATGTTTATTACTGTACATAGTAATAATAATAATAGTACATAGTACTGTATATAATGTATGTAGTTCTATTAAAAATTGAGGGAGCTTCTAGAATTTTCGTAGACCTTATATATATATAGAATCTTTTATTTACATCATATGAGTCTTTGAAGGACCCCAATCCTGTCATAAGCTCGCCATTTTTACAATAGAGTACTATAATATAAGTGTCTATTACAAATGACGTCCAGAGAAGTCAAGTAAAATAGTCCGAAAAAGAAGTGATGTCACTTACAGTTGGTTATAATTTGTATTTTATTGTGATTATTTAAAAATTTTAATTAGTTATTAATTAATATTAATTAATTTTAATTTTAGACGAGAAAAGATTTGTCCTGGCTGGGATGCGAACCCACATCTCTAGCACTGCACTCTTCCAAATGAGCTACCAGGGCTCGTAACCAGGACAGACAAAGTCATTCTCTTCACCCACATCCCCAGCACTCGCAATTTTTGCGATGTACACATAATCAATACAATAGATCCTTATTCGAATCCTGGCCAGGACAAATGTTTTCTCTTCAAAATAAAAATATTTAAATAATCACCATAAAATAAAAATAAGAATTATAGGAAGAGGTGCGGAGGACCCGGGTTCGAATCCCGACCAGGACAAATCTTTTCTCTTCAAAATAAAAATATAGTTGGTTATGTTTCATCTGAGAAACTAGCTAGTCCTGTGAGACCTTACACAGATTTCAAAAATACCTTTTATTAAGTAAATTAATTATTATAATTAAAATTTTAATTACAAATGCTAATGTAAATTATTTGTTTTATTTATATCCACACCTGTCAACTCAGGAACAGACAATTGACAATCAGCAGATTGGCTGACAGTAAAGTAAAACTTAAATCAGATTCAAGATATTTAAGACATACAACAGTACATGGGCGTTTAAAATAAATATCAAACAGCTTTACCAATATTTGATGTAACAAACATTTGAATCAATTTAATGAGAACCCAATAATTGACTGAAGTTCTTGCTTGATTTATGGATTTTTTTTTTTTTTTTACCTCCTACTCATTCCAGAAGTACTGAAATGAATGGCTTGAGACCCTTGAGAAGGCCTAGGCCTATGTAGGACCGTAGCGCCAAGCAGTAAAGCGAAGTAAAGTCATTCTAAAAGTGAGAAACTATTATTTGAAATTCAATCTAGAAGTGAAAACGTAAAGAACATTTTCTGAATTCATTATATTATAATGAAGTTCATTGAAAATAATTTTTCAGATTACGTATTCGTCGAGTACATTTTCAAGTGTGATTTGCGTAATAAATATTATGTTATAATTACATAACTGTTGGAGACAGTTAGGCTGAGTTTCTTTACGATTATATTATAGTGATAAGAGGCCATTATACAGTCAGTAAGAAAAAGAAGAAATCGAGGAATTTTATTTATATCCTGAGGTTCCCAGGGGTGGTAGGATATATTGCAAATCCTACAATGGATGGGAGGACACAGTCGTCTTGTTCTTTGTGTCATTGTTCATTCGGGAGAGGCTGTCCAGTTCCCAGCGGCATCAGGACAACCGGGTTTCACTTTTATGAAATAAAACCGTTTCGAAACCGGAAGATGGTGGATTGTAATATAGTCGATTCGATGGTAGAAATCCTAAAAGAAATTAAAAAATATTTGATACAAGTGTTAACAACGCACTAAGTTTTGCAATGCTTGCCTTTACAACAAAGTAAGTTTTTAAAATTTAAATTGAAACCAACATTTCAATAACGTGAATTTTGAAGGGATCGAAAATTTATTTCAGTAGTACTTAGTACATACCCTCTCCTGCCTTAAAGGGCAAGTGCATACAAGGATTCTAGAAGATCCTTGAAGAATATTTTTTTCAAGAAGCAGCGGCTGTATAGCAGGTGCTAAACAGTTTTTCCGAGGGTTACTGTACTGATGTAACAATAGACAAAAATTAAATATTTTCAAAAATTCAATTTTTAATAGTGAAAGGCCTTAGTGAAATTGTAATATGGCACATAACTAAACATATTTAAAAAGCAAAGTTGTCTTCTAGCTGTCGTCAGAGGTTTCCCCAGCCATGCAAAATAATGTGGTTAAAGTTAAGACCACACGTATCAGGTTCCACAATATATCCGCACATAACCTCACTATCTTGTCTTTGATTTAAACAAAAAACATACGAAACAGCTTGTGAAGGTTCTTCCACATATTGAATTGTTGGATGAATATGGAAGTATATGAATAGCAGCAGAAATTTCTAGATCCAACAAAACCAAAATCCTGGGAGTCGTATATCTGTAATTCTTTATACTACACTTTATTTGTGTTATGTCATTACACGGTTCCGGCACCATGCTTCCAAAAGGGCAATTGAAGTTCAGAACTTAAATTTAATGAGAAGAGCTAAAAACATGTTAACTATAATGTCGGGAAAAAATCGTCTCTCTTTTAATTACTAAAAGTTTAGAATATTTATTTGAAATTTAGATAATCCTAAGATAATTTCAGTAGCATTGCTCATATCTTAACCATCGTGAATATACCCCTGCCAATTTTAACTATGAAATTTTCTATAAGATGAAAACATTTTGAATGCAACTTATCTGTCCATATATGAACACATCTGATCGGAACAACTGTTAATTTCCGCAAGTCTGATTTATCTAATAGCATGGGAGCCGTACATCTTCCCATTCATGACCGGGTGTTCCGTTGTTTTCATGAATATGCAAAAAGGTACTTTGATTCCTGACCATTGCTCTGTGGAATTTTAAGAGAACAGCGTTTAAAAAAAAAATGGCTTTTGTTGTTTTTTCCGGCATTTATCTAGTGTTAAAGGAGATTTCTTCCGCGGCAATAATTATAAATCATTCATTCTATACGGTTCGCTATATATTATCCTTAAATAAGATACAATGGAAAATAGATGAACCAAATCCCAAATTTTCCTACTAATGAACTGTAACATGAAGAATGAGTCCAAAAAAAAAACCATATGAACTGGAGAACTATACTTTTGTGTGTTAGAGTATTAAATACCGATATAGTACCACCAATCACACCACAAGTTAAAAAAAAAATTAAATTAATATAGTCAACAAAATAATGTTAGTTTTTTTTAGTAAATATTTTAAAGTATCTATTATGAAATGTATATTCGTATTTGATATGAATGTGCTGTGAATTTAATCAAATTAATTATATAAACAAATTTATTTTAGTGATTGCTTCGATTTATTTTAATAAGCCATTGTTGGATTTGGAGCAATAGAACCATTTAAATGAGGCAAGAGGCAGACTCAGGGTTAGGTTGCAAAAGACTGATCCTGTATAAGAGCAGGTACTTCTGAAAAGAGAACGACCTGAGTTCTCTCTATTTAACGAGCAGTTTCTTTCGTAGCAATTAATTGTACGAAATATATTAAAATATATTAAATTTAAATATATAAAATTAAAATATATTTGTGGACGTGAAATTAATCTTATTCAACATAGTAATTCTGTGCTCCAGAAGTAAAGGAGACCATATCCACAAAATAGGTAATGTTTTTGGTAAATTGTCATAAATAAATACTAAGATCAATGGTGCCAATTATTCATCAATTCCAATAACAACGTGAACAATTTTCTTTAAGTTGTATCAATAAGTAACAAAGAAACAAATTTTAACAGTTCAAAGTTATGGAAAATTGGCTCTCCTGAACAAATACAAAAATGTGAAATGTTGTCCTTTACCTCCGTGTTACAGAATACCTTCGTGCTTAACAAATTAAGCTTGATATAGCCAGTAAATGAGAATTTTTAGGGTTTTGTCTAAGTATTTCATCCTTTTATCTGCATTTAGCTGAAAGTGTATAAAATGTCGAGGAGGTTGATGTAGTTGCTTCTCTTGTCATTTAAAATTCCATTAAAGCTTGGAAAAGAATCTTTATTTCAACCTATAAATGTGAAATATCGTAAGAAATATATATATTTTTGTTTTTTTAGCGAATGAGAAAGAGATATTTACAGAAAAGTAAAGAGGTTATTTACATTTAATATAACATCTGAATGACAAACAAATTAATATTAAAAAGCGGAATCGATTTTTTATACAATGAAGCATCCAATATATTCCGAGTTGGCCAATTCTATTTCTTTATTTAAAATAAAAAATAAAAAAATGAACCCATGAAGGGTGGTGGTTTGAGTACGGTGTGGTACTGCTTCTTGGACAACGGTTGTGCAGGAAGGTGATTTGTCCTGAATCACGCTCAACATTATTTTGGGTACACACTTTATAGAGACTGGGTGTGTGGAGAGTCCTAGATCCACACGATCCATCTCCGGCCGTTAACAGATTAAATAAAAGTTCAATATAAATTAGTTTTATTTGTAAATATTAGAATAATTACTAATCTTCGGAAATGAGGAACGGGAGATAAAGAAGGCCTTGGCAATATACTAACGAAGGATAACCGGAACTAATGGAACCTTTCCCCACTTCCTGTTTCCAGGCGCTTCCAGTTCTACCACATCAAATATATTTATTACACATCATTTCCTATAAAAATATACTTTTTATGTATTTTTTAACAGCCTAAGCCATCTGAATCTGTTTTACACTTAAGTGTTTCCTCATTACCTCGAGGTAGTTAAACAGTAAAGAAAATGGCTGTGGTAGAAATTCAAGCAGTTTACGATGTATATAAAATAAAATCAGGTTATATATATATTCATAACATAAATTTGAGTTACGAATTTCAAGTTGAGTTACAAGTTTTAACTTTTCATTCGCTTCCCTTTTAATATTATTCAAAAACATAACTTATCGTGAGCTATATTATGGGAAGTATAGGAAATGTGTATACTTAGGTAATCATTTCATTTATAAATGAACGTTTTAACAAACATATATCACCTATACTTCGAAATGTCAGTTAAAACTTTTATTTCTTGATGAAATGATTACCAAAATCTACTCATTACCCATAATAACATCCTATTTTTTTTAGTATACTGCTCACGATAACATGCATTTTTGGAAAATATTAAAAATAAAATGAATAATCTGTTAAAACTTTTAACTCAATTTGAAGCCACAACCTTCGGAACAGATACCCAAAAAAATATTTATCGGGTCTTATTGCATTATTTTAAAACGCATATATCATGAGGTAAAGTCCAGGTTGCATAAAATATAAAGTTATTTACTTGAGGTGAAATATTACCAAGAGAATAATAATGTTCTATTATTAAGTAACAAAAAAAAAACTTCGAACAGACATTTCTTTGATTATTCATATGACAGAGGTAATAATCGATAATTATTCCAGCTAAATAAAAAAATAGCAATATAAAACGGATGTAGATTCAAACACTTAAATGAAATAATAAATTAATTTATTAATAAGATAGACTAAAAATCATTTTATACGTAGAGATTTTGAAAAAAATGCAAAATGGTGTTCAGGAAATTTAATACCTCACTTATCTTATAAACATTCGAGTTTTATTATTTTGAATTTTTTATTTTAGCTATTGTATATTTAAAAAATGCAATCTAACATATCGAAATCCTAGAAAATTATTTGAAGTACATAATAAAGAATAACTTTAAATTAAATAATTTCCAAAAAATAAAATAAAATGAAGTAAGTAATGTAATACAGATCGGTAAAAAAAAGTGAATTGAAAGAGTGCTTAAGCTAGACATACTGCAGCCATATCGATTACCGGCGACTAAACGCAGTAACATGAGTCAAATCGAATATATGAGGTATCAAATTAGCGATTACACGGACCAATGACTCATTTAAACAATAAAACAAGACACTATACTTTATCAATAATTATCTTAAAATGACGAGATTTATAGCAATTAAATATTTAAAAGATTCTAAGAACAATGGATGAGTTAAGAGCAGAGAACTATTCAACTTAGCCTTGATATTTACCAGTAACCTCTAATCTCGGATACAAGTGAAACGGAAAAATGTCGGAAATATCTCAATGTGGTACATAACATAGTAATCATAATATATGTATTTAGAATTAATACCATTCAAAAAAGATTGTATAATAGTAATCGATATAAATAAAATCTCTATTCCTTTATTTCGATTATTTTAACAAATAAAACTCAAAAGTATTAAGAGCTAATTATTCGCCTACAAATAAAAATGGATCAAGTATTTTATCTAAATCTCTTCAATTGGGTCAAGACGTAAAACAAAATAATATGTGTCGATCAATTAATCAATAAAGAAATGGCAAGTGGTGATTCCTTTATCAAGAATTAAAATCGATTTTTATTGTTATTGCATGAACAACAGCTTATAAAAACAATAAGAATCGCACGACAAAACTGATCGTAGAAAGCAAAATGATTCGTACAAGAGAAAAATCATAACTTCAGAAATCATAAATGACTGGAGAAAGGTTTTCATTGTGAGAAAGAATTATTAGATACATTCAGTCCAGTTTACATCCTTTTAAAAAGAAAGGATATGTCTATGGCCGAGGGGCGAACCAGGATAGCTCAATTGGCAGAGCTCCAGGCTAGTAACTTGGGCGACCCGGGTTCGAGTCCCGATCCTGGACATATCTTTTCCTCTCAAATAAAAATATTTACAAACTACGAAAGATTTGAAAGGATCGAACAAGAAGTACTACACCCTGCGAGTTGGCGAAAACTACTCAGTAACTTCTAGACTGGTTTTCTCAATTGTAACATAGAAACCTACTATCTAGCTTAGTAGATCTTGCTAATATTGTTTAGGTCTGAAACGGTAAGGCAAGTAATTAAATAGTTTGTACATGAATCATACAAACAGGAGCCTGCTCTATAAAACCAATACAGGTTGGTATAAACCATTGCTATAAACCATCCGACCTTCATTGGTCAAAAACACATTACATTATCTCGAACCAAGTCCATGACGATCCGGTTTTTTGCTACAGCTGGATTCAAAATTAGGTAATCGATCTATACTTCGCAATTGCTGAGGATCTTTTCGAGTTCCCGATGCGAAATTACTTCGGAAAGAGGACCTTGCATCTAACGACACCATTCGGTTGAACATGTCACTCACGAACTATGCAAATTCCTCAGGGACGCCCGGTACAAACCCCTCCCTAACTTCGCGGCGCTGTCTGACTCACTCCTTACCTAAATTCAGTACTGTTTAATCAAGTCCTGTAAATTCACTGCTTAGCCCTGACTTAAATTAGTTCTAGCCGGGATGCATAGCTCCTCGAGATTAGGTTCGGTCGACTCTAATATTTCGGACCAAGGGAACAGCAGTCATTCGAACTTGATTGGTTTCTGTAAGACGAAGAGTAATTGGAATAAAAGTAAATATGGCTATCATGACTGAAAATTAATATTTAAATAACAAATTCAAAGAATAAACTCAGCATACATACATAACAAATAAGCAGGTTATTTAGTTTAAAACTTAATAATCGTAGTGTTTCTTACCAACAGTTACCCCTTTTATAGCTATTCATTTGTTCTTAAAGGAGTTACTACCATTACATACATAAACAATAGTAGAAAGAATTAGTAAGTAATAGGTATATCTACAATCCCGGTGAATGAGTGGTTAAATCGAATTTTCTCTAAAATAAGTTCCTTGTACTAAGGGAAGCGTATTATTCTCGAATTACATAAGTTGGCCATGCCATTGGTTAGAAATGGAGTTGTTGCTCATATTAAAAATCCATTTCAAGCAAAAAAGTACGAGAATGACACGATTCGGCATCCCTCAAAATAGTTAACTATCTCTAAACAAAAATTCTACTTAACCACTTATTCACCAGAGCTGCAGATATGGTGTAGCGATATTCCAATGACCAAAACGGGTCTGGTTGTTATTGAGTAATTTCCCCCACCTCACTTCATCTAGAGACTGGCCTTATGGTTAATGATCCCTTAAAATCCAACTTAATTTTATAAGGATAATATATAAGTATTATATTAGGAGGCTTGTAAAAGTGGAGTCCATTTAATAAAAAAATTATAAGGTCAAGATTTGTTGTTACTAAACTAGTTATTCACCACCATCATCATAACACGGCGCTATGGTCCATGGAGGACCTTAGCCTCCTCGACAACTTTCCTCCACCTATTAATTATCAGATCTAATTCAATTTGAATAAAAACCTACATAACTTGAGGATGGGGATCGCAAAATGAATTATGTTCAACTTACGCCCCCGGACTGCGTCAGTTTAAGCACGAAGAATATAATAAAGGTTCAATATAATCTTCAAGATCAAATTACCCAGCCGCAAGAGGGTACAATAAATATAACATCACAGAATAACAGTAATACAACAATAACATAACATTTTGTTTCGACCTTACACGATCTCTAATATTCCCAATTACTCTAAAATGTTGAGGGTATTGCAGAATAGGGAAAGTATGGATCAATTGCCTTTCATAACGATTTAGTTAAATTATAGTTGATATTTGGACTACGAAGTATATAGTACAAAATGTATAATTCTGTGGATTTATATGAAAAACATACTTCAAGAATATAATGTAGAGAATGGACTACTCATGACATTGGTTAAGTTAAGATTTGATAACATTAAATTTTGCAGAGAGTATCTATCAAAACTTTAATTACAAACCATTTTCAGAAAAAATAAATAAATTAATCGAAAATATAAGCGCTGTTTTCAGATAATATTTAGGCTATTGCTCACGTGTTAGTGCAGTATAGTAGCCATGTGACCAAGAAAGGTCACTTAAAATGCCTAACAGAATGCAGTTCCTACATCAGTTTCTATATTTATACCTTCAGAACATTGTTAAAGCACAGGTATTTGACTCATTTCAAAGTTATAACATTTCAGGATGATGTGCTATCAGATATAATTGAAAAATATAATCAATACTTAAGTAATGATTTAAAAGGACACTTAATTTTATTATAAATTTATTTTTTTCATTCCAAACATGTCAGATTCACCAACTAAACTTTTAGCACCGATATTATGCCTGTATGAGCTGTTACTTTTAGAAAGTGGTATACGCCCATTTAGATCTAAAAAAATTTTTTATTCCTTTAAGATAATTTCAATGATTAATATTTCATAATAAAATTTAAAATAGGGTAACAAAGAAACATTACTCTATGTTAAGTACAAACTGATAAAACATTTGCCTGCTTGCCCATATTTTTAAAATAATTCAAAATTTTTCATAAAAAAACAGGGAAAAACATTCAGTCAAACATTCAGTCCGTATAAAATCTTAATTTATTAAAATTATTAAGACGTTTCGGATTGATGTTATTTTCAATATTTTAATAAGTCTTCTGCATCAATTAACAATCATATATAACTTTTAAAAGTTATAAGTCAAAAATCTCATAAAATGCATTTTTAATTTCTAAAATTTTCTTTATTTTCTTGGGGATCAACTATCCTCCAAATTTAATATTAACAATTGACCGTGGAGGATAGCAGATCCCTAAGAAAAAAAAAATTAGATTTTAACAATTCCCTGACCTCTGGAAATTATCCATTGTAAAAATGATACCCAAACCTAAAAAAAAACCAGAATACCCTTCCTCTTACCGTCCTATCTCTCTTCTACCTTGCATGGGTAAAATCCTAGAAAAACTCATCCTAAAACGATTGTACCCCATCCTTGATGCAAATCACATAATACCAGATCACCAGTTTGGATTCCGAGCATCCCACTCCACTATTCAGCAATGTCATCGTGTGGTGGATGTAGTCTCCTCTGCATTAGAACGTGGATCATATTGTTTGGGCGTCTTTCTTGATGTGGAACAGGCATTTGACCGTGTCTGGCATCCGGGATTACTCTACAAACTCCGTCAATTCCTACCGCCTACCTACTTTCTCATCCTTCAATCCTATCTCACAAACAGAACTTTCCAAGTAAATCATAATAATGTCTATTCATCCCTATTTTCCCAATCTGCTGGTGTTCCTCAAGGTAGCATCCTTGGCCCAATCCTTTATACAGTTTATACAGCTGACATCCCAACTCATCCTAATACTATCCTTACCACGTATGCTGATGATACATGTGTATTATCTGTCAACACCAATCCAATTATTGCATCCCAAAGCCTCCAATCCCATATCACTGATCTTGAAGAATGGTGTCAAAACTGGAGAATTAAAATAAACTCTCAAAAATCGCATCAAATCACTTTTACCTTACGTCGTAAACCAATGACTTCCTGCCCTTCAGTATCCTTTAATAATATCCCACTGGTGCCTGTAGAACAAATCCGATACTTAGGGTTGCATCTTGACAAACGATTAACCTGGAATCCTCATACGAGACTGAAAAGACAAGAAACCGCTCGACGTTTCAGGCTACTTCAACACTTACTAGACAAACGCTCTAAGCTCCCAATTTATTACAAAAGACTCATCTACATGACCATCATACGACCTATTTGGACCTACGGAGTAGAGCTTTGGGGCTCCACTAAGCCATCGAATTCCTCTCGTATCCAATCCCTACAATCCAAAATCCTTCGTAAAATCCTTAATGCTCCTTATTTTGTTAAGAATAAAATCATCCATAACGACCTTAATGTCCCATTTGTTGCTGATTTGGCCCGAAACCGCTATCTATCCTTTCATAACAAACTTCATTTCCACTCAAACCCTCTGGTTTTAAACCTAGCTTCCACTTCAATTCCCGATAATCCTCCGAGGCGTCTGAAAAGAAGATGGCCCCGTGACTTCTTAGTTGAACTTGTGATTTGAATACTACCAGTGGGTAGTTTCTCTACATGTCATTTTCACATGTCATTTTGTATCGCTTAGCCCATTTACTAGATGTATTTTTTTTTTTTATACAGTTGTAAATATCAATAAATAAATTAAAAAAAAAAAAAAAAAAGATTTTAACAAATGCATTTTATGAGATTTTTGACATATACGTTTTTTAAATATTTTTATTTGAAAAGAAAAGATATGTCCAGGCTCATTTGGCCAGGATAGCTCAGTTGGCAGAGCACCACGCTAGTGACGTGGGCGACCCGGGTTCGAGTCCCGGCCCTGGACATATCTTTTCTTTTCAAATAAAAATACTTAAAAATTAAAACAATTAATATAAAATAAAATAAACTATAATTTTTTTAAGTTACATATGATTGTTAATTGATGCAGAAGACTTATTAGAAAGATTGAAAATGACATCAATTGTCGAAACGTCTTAATAAATTTAATAAATTCAGATTTTATACGGACTAGATAATGGTTTTTTTCCCTTTTTCATGAAAAATTCTGAAGATTTATAGTCCAGTAATTTACATCGTTTTTTTTTTAAAATGATCTAATTCAAATCGAAACGCGTTCATATCTAGTTAAAAGCGTCGAGCAAAACTATTGCTATATTTTCTGTTAAAATACTGACATACCTAATGCCTTGAAAAAGAGGGGATTCAATAATTTTAAAATATCAATCATGTTTTTCCCAAATATCGAACGATCATTTCGATATATCAGAAGAAATACGGTACATATCAATATTTTGTTTTGCGTAAAAAGGGTAGTACTTGAAGCATAACTTTCTGAAATGCCATATCTCGGTTCTGTCGCAGAGAATATTATCAGACAGGGAACCAAGAAGCTAAATATTATTGACTGATGTGACTCCTTTTTGTAAAATACCCATGACGCTGGCTCGCAATGATAAGAGATTACGTAATTCTATAGTTCCGACGAACATGCTCAAGATAAGGATTCGACAAGCTGCAATGAGACAAAGCGAAGAACCTGAACTAAAAAATGCAGCATAAAGGGAATAACTCAAGCTACACAAAGAAGGATAATACCAATAACTGAAGGAGAGAAATACCAGTAAAGTGAGCAACAAGAAAGGTAGAAAAGTATTTCTATAAAACAAGATACCATTCAATGTTTATCTTGAATAATTATTATTTAAGATTTATTATTTATACATGTAAAAATGTCATGGATAAAGGTCTTAAAATAAATTTAAATAGAAGTTTGTTTATTTAACATCACCATGTGCTGTTATGGCTAATCGGACGATGCTAAAGTGAGGGGCCTAAATTTTGCCTATCCAGGTCAAATTAGGATAGGGATCTTAAAAGAGTACCTGAAATCGTACAGGAACGGAACCCCCGTTTTACGTTCCTTTCGAAGGACGGCATAACAAAGGATTTTGTATTAATTTTTAAAACATCTAGGGCCGCCAGTTGGGCAAAGAACCCGCGATCTTGGACAATGTAGGTTGTCACTTTACAACCACTACACCACAGACCGCCCTTAAACCTAAATAGTAAACAGCTTTTTATTAGAAACTACCCTCTCGATCTACATTGGAAGTCTTCATCGGGATTTAATAGTCACGGGAACGAATTCAATTTACACTAATTTACTATGTTTTATTATTTTTATTAACTTTTAGATTTCTCTTTATCAATTCTTGTTATTTAAATTAATCAATGATTTCATAATTTATCTTTTTGCTCTTTGTATCTCTTTCTTATCATTGCTATCATTGCAGTTAAAATTGAGTTGTTATATTTTCTTCACAGCACTGTTAACATAGTTTTTCTGTTTCTGTTTTGTTCTCAGCCATTATGATGGCCTAAAAATTGGGCCGAAACGTTGACACAAATAAAATAGGTTAAACTTATTTTGTGTAAAATTTATTGACTGCACTCACCGACCATTTGACACATCAGCATGAACATACTTTATATTACTCTCCCATAAAAAAAGAAAGAATGAAGGGTCTTGGGTTCACCCAGTAGTAGAGACTGTACTGTTCCTCGAACAACGACTGTGCAGGAAGTTGATTTGACCTAGATCACAGCCAGATTTTACCCCGTGTTTTGGGTAACCACTTTATAGAAGCTGGCTGAGCCACAGGAGGGGATTCCCAGATTCTATGGATTACTCTCCCATACTTGTAAATATTAAGACCAGCAGAGTGGGTAAATAGGTTAATTTCTATACATCGATGTTTAATATTTAAGAATTTATTTTTATCTTCAACCGGACCCATTTTCTCCTCCATTCAATTTTAATTGTCTGGAATACCGACAAAGTAGTATGGGAAATATTCGATGAACTGCCTTATCCCTTTCACTGCCTCACTCGCCAATAATTTAGCAAAAAACATAACCGCGATGAAGGCAAGATATGCCAGACATTTTCTCAGTATTGTTGCACAATTGAAGACGGGGTTATGGAAAGTTGATCTTAATGCATTGCTAATTACTCTATAACAAAGGGTTTCACTTTATAATAAAGGAGAATAATCGCGAGCCCTAGAGTTCACATCTTTATCATTACCTCTACCTTCATTGGGTAGAGGTAATTGCTCCCGTTCTTTCGTCGTGAGAGTTTTTCAAAAATGGCCTGGCAGGCCAAAAGTAGAGGTACTTTCTTCAGCCACTGTTGGAGAGAGGCGAAAGTTGCACATTTTTTTTTCAACTTGTTTACCTACCTCTTTTTTTTTTAGATCTGCGTGTTTACATTCCTTTAGTTACAGTATCTATACACAACCTGTTCACAAAGAAATATCTTTAACAACAGAATAAAGTTAAATTTTAGTATATAAAAACTAATTTTAAAGTATATATCAGTAGCCCCGCTGAATAGGTAGTTAAGTCGAATTTTTTCCAGAGAGAATTGTATTGAGGAAAAAGGGAATTTCTTCCTGTATTCTCGAAGTTTTTGGCTTGAAAGGGAGTTCTAATATAAGAAATAACTCCTTTTCACTACATGATTCCGTTTCCCAAAGAACAACTAATTGTGGTGATAATTTGGCTTAATCACAGGTGCTTTAGATATATGTTAAATATCTAAATATAATAATATATTTTGTTTAATATGTAATGTACGCACATTAATAAAGTGAAACGTTCGCATTCAAAACTAACGTGTAAGAATCTGACCGTAATAATTCACAAGACTATTACATAAATAAAAACCAGTTTTCGCGAAACCTTTTTAATATGTCTGTCTGTTGTGCCATATGCAAAAAAAATTAATATAACAAATAATTAACGGGAAAAAAGTAATATCCTCAGAGTATAACATAACTGATTCAGGACGAAATCGTAAGGTATTAAGTTTAAAAGAACAACATAAGCCCATCTCTAACTTATTTCTGATTATAGACAAAAAAACATATGTCTACATACACTTTATGGATTTGTTTATATATTAACTTTGTAAGTATTTTTAAACAACCTAGTGAGTTTCGGAAAAATATTTAAATTTATAGCCCTCCACTATTGTTTATGGAACAATGCCAAAAGACGAAATAATTTTATCTCATCAACAAGACATATTTATCATACACTACCAGCTATTCCTTTAAATAAATTTTGTCTTCCGTAGATAAAAGGACATACATAGCGTGTACATAATGGATACATTTTAGTTATAAACATAAATCATGACGTCACATAAAAATCTGAGAAGATTCTTGGAAATTAAAAAAAAACACTTTTCATTATTTCATTAAAAAACTAGCTTGCTTATACGAGTTCGAAAGTGATAGAAACCAGTTTACAGTGAGATAAATCGTTTTCTTGACAAACATGGTTTTAAATTATAATATTTTTTTTTTTATTGAAATTTACGAATGAATCATATTGTATAATTTTTGCAAAGATTATACAAATTAACCAACATAATTATAGTATTAGTCAAAGCATAATGCATATAAATATAAAAAAAAGAAAATGAAAATAAATATACAAGAGAGGAATAGCTCCAATCAAAAATAGAGTGTTGATGAAGAATGTAATTATACAACATGTAAATATAATGAATCCTCGAAAGTTTAAAGTTTAAATAACTATACACAAGAAAGTGTTCAAGAAGGTTCAGGAAAAATAATGAATTCTGTATAATTAATAGTGATGTTTTAGCATAAATCAGCAGAGAAAAAGATACGATAAAGCTGAGAATGACATAAGTATATGAAATGGAAGAAATTAAATGCCAGAACTTAAATAAAAACTATATCATAAAAGTGAAAATGATTGGGAGGTCAACAAACTGGGAGCGCCGGCAGAACCACCGATCGCAGGGTTCGCTGTGCCCAATATAATCGCACCGGCCTCCAGGTCTACAGTTCAACAGGTCACCGTTATCTATAGCATATACATATTTATACAATTAAAATTATCTATATACTACAGTAAATAGCTGCGAATTCAACTGTAGGCATTGAAGGAAATAGTTTTCGACTCAGCAAAAACAGTTTCATTTTTAAAACGATATGGCCACATACGTGTACTCAGCTAGTAGTTAAAACATTTTACTACAGTTCCTATGGTGACGATAACACTCCTTGTCAAAAAGCAGAACGATCTGAGGTAAATCAATATTTACCCAATTTTTACACAAATGTAAAAAAGTTAACATTGACATACCACAGTCGGAACTATACCGTTATAAGTTGTTTTGATACTCACCTGAAAAAAAAAAAAAAAATCACATTATAAGAGTGAAAAATATATTAATGGTATTATATCAGGAGTCGCAGTGAATAAGTGTTTAAGTGGATTTTTCCAAAATGAGTTTTTTGTACTTAGGGAAGCGGAATCGTGTATTCTCATAGTGTTTAAGTGGCTAAGTCAGGCATCGGCTTGACATGGAGTTATTGCTTGTATTAAAATTTCATTACTAGTCAAAAACTATGAAAAGGATTATGCTTCCCTCAATACAATCAAATCTCTGAACAAAGTTATACCTAACCACTTATTCACCGCGGCTGCAGATATCATACTTCTACATCTTATAATATGTATATTTTGATTGAATATATATAGGGGAAAAAAAATGCAGAAAAACAAATCAATACAAGTTCCTAACTATCTAGTCTGTAGTTATTCTCCAAGAATATCAAACCTGTATATACAACTTTTAAGGTACCTTTTGTTTTTTCTTAATTTTTATCTAAACCTTTACTAAACCTAATTATAATTCTAATACATATTTCTAAAGGAGGTACGATTACTGTAGTAATAAATCATATTACTAAATACAATTAGATGGTTCCTACTTACTATGAAGAAAATAAAACAAGTACCACTCCTAAGCAACATCAATTTACACAGGAAATTGAGAATTTTATTATAGACAAAAGCCAAACTTTCATTCGTTTGATTACTTTCCATAATCAATGCACAATCGGGAGGAGAAATGCTACTAGATTAAAAATAAAAATAAATTACAAAAACAAACTTTCCGCTCGAAACATGCGGTGATATTTAACAACTTTCACGAACATGGAGAAAGGTGGATGTGTCGATTGGAAGGGTTAAATCGATCCTAAACCACGAGCTAACTTAGGGGGCCTACTGTGCATGACACAATAAGGAAAACGAAGTTCAAGCTAACAAAGGATTTCATTACACGTATTCTAAGGACAATTAGGGAACGGAGGTGAAAACCAAGTGTACGCGACATGTTATGCATTTTTTAAAATACTTTGATAACACATAGTTGATTGTTTACTATAAGTTTGTAGCGATATATAGTAGTATTGAATGTGAAAATATATATTTTTCGTTTTCGATCTGAAGGAGTTGGTTATTGGATGCTAGATAATTGACATGAAATTCATGTGTAATTTTACCTATACACGTATAATTAGAAAAGGGATTTTAAACTAGTATCTCACATCGTACAGGCTTGATGACCCCCACGTTACATACATTTCCGAAGGACGGCATAATCAACGATTTTTTAATTACTTTTAAAAAAATCATGGGGCCACCTCCTGGGCCGCGAACCCGCTAACTGATTTTGAATGTATCTTCAAACAATTATTTTCATTCTTCTCTTATTTGCTGTTTTCACTTTCCGTTTGCATTTGTATCAACGATATTAAAGGTTTATAGCATTATTTGAATATTGAGCAATATTTCTTTTCAAAATAGAGCTTAAATATCCGTAAATCCGTAACTTCACTAAAAGATCTATCTAGTCCATTAATCTTTGGAAAAAAAGTGTTTATCCTTAAACTCATCCAATCACTTCTAGATCAAAAGATTTCACATCAATAAACACATAGTTATCCTTTATCACATAGAATAATAGAGCTCTATGGAGTAGTTACACGTAACAAGTTCTATACCTAACTTCTGAAATGTTACTATAAGCAAATGGTCGAAGATAAAGACGAAGGAAATTCTACCAGAAGATGCATCTAGAGACGTTTCTTCATCCGTGTGATTTTCTCCACAACTGAAGCGCTTCTGCATTAAATTACTATTTTCCCTAAACATGTAGCAAGTGCACGCCCAATTGTTACGAATCAAGAAAGCCTCAATAATAAAGTTAATGAGATGCCTAATGAACATTATCGTTTCCCTCAATCTCGGGCAGACAGCATAACTAATTGAGACGAAAACCCCATCCCCCAACACCCCAGTGACGTGTGAATTGAAAGAGGATCCAGTTTGAATATTGAATCAGCAACTCTTGGTTTTAATTATATAGTTTAGCACTTTCTAGACGTTATGTACTTCTGAATAAAAGTAGTGTAGAAAGGAGATACATTTGCATCTGGCGTCTCACGAGATGAGATGATTTTAGCTCCTCCAGATAATTAATGCAAACAAAATCAAGGCTTAATTGAATTAACATCCACGTATTTATTAGAATACACTTAACAAAAGGTTAAAAAAACATGAGAGATATTTCATTAACAATAATAATAAAAGAGAAATTAGGTTTGTTTATCCATTTAACATATTTAGGACAGGGACTTTAACGAATACCTGACATCGCACAAGCACGGGACTTCCATTTTAAGTCCCTTCCTGAGGACGGCATAACTAAGGATTTTATACTCCCTTCTAAAAAATCCTAGGGCCAACTCGAGGTTGCGAGCCCGTGATATTGAGCGTAAGAAGGTTCTGTTGGTAATCAATACATGGCAGATCACCAGAGACATTATGTATACGACATTTTAATTCTGTAAGATGTTAATAAACCAATTGAGAAAAATCCAGTGAGTATAGATTTGTATTATGTGATGTCTCTGATTTATTTAATTTTCCACCTTATCCACTTGGGTTTGAGGGTTGCTACGCTGTTGTAGTAGGGATGCGTTTTGAAGGGATCTCGTCTCCTGTATTTTGTACAATATAAGAGAGTAATATGGAGTCGAAAAGATTCTCATTTATAGTCTTTGCTATTAATTTCTTCTTTATTCTATTACAGGTCACACTGTATCGTTTAAACTTTTATTGATTGAGTTAAGTAAGGAACTATAAGTCATGGAAAAAATTCCAAGATGATTTCAGCTAGTAAAAACGCCTACCTCCTAGAAGAGCTTCCTGCCTACCACTAGTTTTAAACAAATCTTCTAATGGTCGTCATCAATATTATTAAGAATACAAATAAAACTATATACACAAAATATAATGAACCTGCGCGTAATTATTGTAAAATGAAAGATTGCAATGAATAAAATCCATTGAAACTCATAATAATGTAAAATTGGTAAGCTTCAGTTTTCGGCTCACTTATTATGGGTGTAACAATTGATAGTTATCAGCTAATTAAGTTTTTAATCGGGAAGACTTTTCTGGATAGCATTGGTATTAATACAACATGGGCCGAAGGACTCACGCAGTTGGAGAATGCAAGGAGCATCTGCTAGCGGTGTACACTCGCATAGCGGCTGAGCAGACCTGGAGAGGAATGTAGTCGGATCAGTGAAAGGTGGTCTTGTCCTTTCTTTGAGCTCTTGAGGATCGCGATGCTATGGGAGATGGCATTTCCCGGGAAGGAAGCGGGCATCAACAGGGATGGGCACTGCATCTTCCCGGCTTAGGTACAAGGAATTATAATTCGACAGAGGTAAGCTGACAGTGATCTTAGCAGTCAGGACGAGATATCCTTGGGACTAGAACCTTGAGACTTCTATGTACTGGTCAGTGTAGAAGGGAAGATTGGCTGAAGGAAAAATGGTCCTACCACGATCGATTCGGCTGCAAGTTACATAATTTATTTCAGGAATGGCGATCGAATCCACCGTGCACCGATTGTTGCTGTATTGCAGCTGACACCAGATTTTAACAAATAAAAAAACCCAGTAAAATGCTAGTTCAGAAAAAAAATTAAATGTATATATTCAACTGAAAAAAAAAAAAAACAAGACGGAAAAAAATAATTGAATAAAAATACGGCTTGAAACAGTGCGCGTAGTATTTAGGATAAACATTAGTCGAGAAAATTATCTAATCTAAATAGCTTACATAGAAACAAACACATCTACCACTGTTTTTTAAAATCAATATAAAGTTTTTCCGTAGAAGTCAGACTATAATATTTATCAATACATACATCTGTGAAAGCAGCAAGATAACTTCATAACAACCCAGCCTGTTAGTCCAAATATCAAACCTGTATATTAACCTTTTATGGTAGCTTTACGTTTTTTGTTGTTGTTTAATTAGTTTTTATCTCATTATTTACTTTATCCAATTCTAATACAAAAGATGGTACGTTCACTGTAGTAAATATCGACAGTTGGGTGATTCCTACTGAGGTTAAGAGGAAATTTAAAGTTTCAAATTAAGGCATCATTTTCGGTTTATCGATTTAAAAGATAAAATATTATTCCCACTGTATAATACTGATAAATAAGAATTTAATAAGTTATTGCAATTAAAATAATTCGTAAATACCAAATTTAATATGAATCCAAGTTCACACATAGAAGAATTCTATGAGGTGCGAGTAATCGTCAAAATGGGCATTTAAGAATAATAAATTTTTGTGAGTACTTGGTTTACTGGGTAAAAAGAAATAATAAAAAAGCTTAAGGCGAGAGGATATTATACGAATTCTTGTTGCGCATTGCAAATAAATATTCAAAAGTGGCCTGCTTTAAATGCGATAGTCGTGCAGGTCTGCTGAGTTACGTATTTTTCCTTAGAAATTTGTATTAATCTTAAACAACTAACTGATATGATATTCAACGAACTAAATTTATTCAGCATTATCTACTTCTAAAAAAAGTTGGTTTAAATTACAAACTTATCATAAAATACACGACATAAAACAAAATCATGATATTCAATAGAAAAACGATTTAAAAAAAAAGAGTAGAATTTATTCATTTAATCGAACGAATAACCAAGAGTTAAGAAATACCAGATGACTAAGGCAGGTTACAGATCTAATGAATAAACGATATCCTTCTCAAGGCTAGTAGGAGAGATAATTTCTCATTCAGTGGCTAATAAAAGCGATCATTTCCCAACCGATCTATTCAATTCGCCTATGAACATACTGGATCACTCATACACTCATAGACCAATCAACAACACGCAATATAATTATTTATAAGAAGGATCCCTAAATAAAGACTTAATAACACAGAAATTCACACGAACTACGCTTAAGATCTTGTCCTTGCTTAGACAAAATTAAATAAATTTTAAAAGATTCATAAACAAATGTTACAGGGTCAATAGCGATTTATCAGAATATATATTTATAATTACTCGATTAATTGATTTATACCGTTAAATAAAGTTGAAATATTATTTAATCTATGAATGACTATAATAGAAAATAAACCTATATGAAAAAAACAGGATATTGTTTTTGTATATAACATACATATGCGACCTAATTGTAATCATTTTAACAAATGTAGATTATTCTTGATTATATACATTTGAGTTCTTTTTACTTTATATGTCATACCCATAATTTTAAACCTGGTCCGATCATTGAAGGAATGTCTTAACAAAAAAGAAGATAATAAACACAAATAAAATAAATCAACCTTGAATGGCATAAAGATAACTTAAGGGTAATGGTAAGATAACCGAAGGAAATATGTTAATGTTATTTTGTAATGCAAATTTTGAGGTTTCGCCGAAGAAACTCCCAATACAAATCTTTATAATATAATAAAAACAAAATTAATTATTTTTAATTAGAGGTATTTATCATGAACTATTTGAGGAATTTATTTTTAATTTTTCATTATCAGTAAAAGATACAGGGATATTCAGAAATTTGGGTTTACTGTAGTGAACAATAGATAAGCTTGACCGGACACCAAAGTGGACCGTTTAAATCTTGATAGGCGTGGGTAGAATATAATCAACTGACCCGTAACTAATTATTTAAATATCACCAAAGACTTATTAATAGATAAGTGTAATAAACTTGAATAAATGAAGCTTTGAAAAAAACATTGGTTTCATTGCCTCTTCGCCTTAAAAGGTCCTTGTAAGATATTTATTAGAGGTTTTTCTAAGAAGCCAACCGCAAGATGTCCGTCCTTCACCAAAGACTACCACTAAATTACAAACTGTTTATAATAGAAGATATTTTGCCAATTTCATCCTCTTGAATTTAGCACAAACAGTATTGAAACTAAGGGATAGGAACGGTAAGTTCTTATTAGCTAAACAATAAATCTAATGAAAAAAAAATAGGCAAAGTTTTCAAGTAGTCATTTGAAAAAGTTAGTCTGACCTGGGACCCAAATGCCCTGAGTATGATATTGACAATAATTATTGAATATATACTTTTTAAACTAAACATAAATTTTTCATTGTTATTTACGAAAATAAAATTAAAAATACACTTCATAATCCCAATCTGTTGTTATATTAATCAGGCTTTAGAAGTTACAATATCAATATGACTGGAAAAAAATATGACATTGTAATATAGTATAAACCATATTGAAATTTTTTTATAATCGAGAATTCCGAATTTTGTCAAGAATATTTTTATAGATTGGGATATTTCACTGGCGTCATTTATCCATTGAGATCAGAGATAAATTTAAAAACTAGTGTATTGGAGTGAGTAAGGATTTAATACAGGTGATCATTTTTGACGTAACTCGCAACTTGTAAGTAGATAATGACTTTAAAGATAAATTTATTTGTTTTATTAGAGACGTTAAAATTCCAACATAATGATCTTTAAATAAGTGAGATTGCAGATTTTAAAAACAATATATAAGTCCGGACTAAAGAAGTTTAAGCCAAAATAGAGTATGATACTAAATTAAAACAAAACATGACAACACAAAACGTCAAATGTTCCATATATTTTACTAAAAGTTCCAAAATAGTTAATCATTGAACTTGAAATTGCAACATGATACGGCCTTTAATGAACATTAAATATTTGGTTACGATTTGTAATATATCGATTTAATCATTTACGAATATACAAAGGTCTGCATAAATAAACTAACAAGAGCTGAATTATGTCAGAGCCTATCAATATGTCCCCCACCACCGAGGCTATGAAACCTTGAGTACGAATTATCATTGAGCCAGGAAGGCTGGTAATTAATATAAAAGATACTCGTGTTCAGGCGTATATGTGCACAAAAAACGTTTGTTCACAGAGAACGATATGACTAAAAGATATGTGACTTTGAATACTGCAAATCGAAAATTCAATTATAGTTTCCTCTTAACCCCAGAACAAACGGCAAGCAGATGCACATTTTATAATTGGAGAAGTACATCCAAAATTTAGTGGATGCTAGGAACTGCAACGAGATTTTCCCAAAGCTGTCACTACAATAAGAGGAAGTGTTGGCGTTGAAACGGTCAAGTGCAACAACGATAATTAAGGAAAAGAATGCAATTTAATACAAGAGCATGGAAAGCAAATGGAAGCAAACCACAAAGCGGTCTTTATAGAATAGAATGTATACTGCAGACATATCCTTTTATAAGTGCATATCGATATAATTGATAGGTCATCTATGTAGATTTATAATGTTGGGCTGACTTTAAGCTTTATTTGGCTGACATTAGGGGAAGATAAGCTTTATTCCATTGTATAGAGACACTTTGAGGAATATCTTCGATACTAATACAAAGTATCGAAAGTGAAAAACACCACTTGTAAGAAGAGTGAAAAAACTACTTTTACGCATTTTATATATGCCATTAAACATTGTTTTTGTGACTTATAGATGATTCCATATGAACTTTATATCAATTATCAATCATAAAGCAATCGCTTTAGATTGAAAACGAAAAATGTATTTTTCACACTCAATACTTAGCACTTCTATCGATATCATCACATTAATCATTATAGAATAGAATAGAAATGTAACTTTATTCTGGGACTAAGTCCCTTTAGAATAACAAATATGAACAGAAAAAGAAACACAATATTATCTGGCCAGAAGGATAAATGTTACAAATCATAAAGCGTGGCAGAAAACAATTTAAAAGAAATGTTTAAACAAAAAATATTAATAAGTAATTAAACAGTACTAATCTTGCCAAGATATTAAGCAATTAAAGAGAATAGATAAATCCATAACTTTTGTCAAATGCATGAGCTAGCATTCACTAATTTCTTTACATGATGTACATCTTATTAAAAAACAAAATTAAAACAACTAAATAACTCTGGGGCGACCTGTGGTCTAGCGTAACAAACTACTAAACCCAAGATCGCGGGTTCATAGCCCGGCAGGTGGCCCTAGGATTTTTTAAAGGGAGTAAAAAATCCTTAGTTACGCCGTCCTTCGGAAGGGACGTTAAACGGGGGTCCCGAGCCTGTATGATGTCAGGTACTCGTTAAAAATCCCTATCCTAATAAAACCTGGATAGGCAAAATAGCTCCCACTGTAGCATCGTCCGATTAGCCATAGCAGCATAAAGTGACGTTAAATGAACAAACAACAAAAACTAAATAACTCAATGAATTATTCTATACATTACATTCTAAACAAATGACTAACTTGCTTAGAGAGCATATTTTTGGGAAGCTAGGAGATGTTGGAAAATCAAGTATTTAAATAACGATAGTGTGGGAGCATGACGGATGTTGGGAGGGATTGAGTACCACACTCAGGTGGAGCGGGCGAGAAAGGAACGTTCGAATGCTTTAGTTCTGTGGGAACGAATATAGAGAATCGGAAAGGCGGGATCTTGTTTTATGGCGTTGAACTGAGGATTTGAATAGGAGACAGTAGATATATGAAGGCTGTTGAGAGTAATTGGATTGGTATAAGAATGAACAGAGGAAATATTGTCTTCGGAAGGGAGAGAAGAGCCACTTTATCTCATTATAAAGGTGGGACACGCGCGATCGCCTCGGAGTACCAACCACAAATATTAGAGAGCAATTCATTCAGTTGAGTCACATCTGTATATATATCATCACTTAAAACGATTGAGGGTAATAGGGGTCACAAGTATATCTCAATTAACACCGACTTATAACACTTTAAAGTAATATATTTAACTCGCCAGTCGCTAGCTTTGAAATAGGAATATTTTTTGCCTATTCCTGTAGTAACATAGTCATCGCAATCTTCAAAGCCTATGTAATGCTCTAAAAATGACATGAGGTAAGGAGATGACAGTCTAGATATTCTCTATACCATCAATAGGTAGTATCCGATATTAAAAATTGGTATCAATTTCGCAGGCTTTCCCTTCAAGTTAAATTACAAGTTTTAATTGTTAATTCGTTTCATCTATAATATTTTCCAAAAATCCAAGTTATCGTGAGCTTTAGTATTGAAAAAATAAAGTAATTATGGGATAATGAGCAGATTTCAGAAATCATTTCATCAAGTAATACAAATTTCACCTAACATTTCGAAATATAATGATATATCTCGGCCTGGACAAATCTTTTCTCTTCAAAATAAAAATATTTAAAAATTAAAAAAATAAAAAATAGAATAAATTATAAATAATATAATGACGTATGTCAACAAGATCCTATTTAAGTAACGTTCAACGAACATTCTTCCTCTTGTACACATCGTAAAATTGCGAGAACAAGGGGGCATAGGATCGGTGAAGAGAATGGATTTGTTACGAGCCAGGTTAGCCCAGTTGGTTAGAGCACCACTACGGAACCACTACCAATACTGGGTTCGAATCCCGGCCTGGACAAATATTTTCTCTTTAAAATAAAAATATTAAAACATTATAATGATATGTGTTTGTTCAAACGTTCATTTCTAGAAATGAAAAATGTATTTTTGAAAATTATTAAACGGGAAACGAATAAAACGTTATGACTTGGTGTGACCCAACTCAACAAGCGACAATCTGTGGAATAATTATCCATACAATAATTTAAATTGGCATGCAGATACATATATGGTAGAAAGAGAAACAGAAATATGTGCGAATAGAACTATATTTAGAATTTAATCAGAAGGCTAGAACGTTCAGTGGGCAGATGTTGAGTTCCCCTTATCAAAAAAGCATTTAAGTCACATCTGGACCACGAGGCTCTATTCTTTAGTCATTCATTAAGGGAATGTGAATCGGCTCAATACTCTGAGGGGCAGAGGGTGGTGGAAACGATCAATGAATGATTTGTGTTAAAATACTAAGGGTCACCTGTGGTCTAGTGGTTAGCATAAGAACCTACTATGCCCAAGATCGCGGATTCGTAGCCCTAGGGATTTTTAAAGGGAGTAAAAAATCCTTGGTTATGCCTTCCCTCGGAAGGAACTTAAAAAGGGGTCCCTAGCCAGTGCGATGACAGGTACTGGTTAATATAAACTATTTTTTATTAGTTCTATTGCAATTCTAATTTTATTTTATAGTAATTAATTTGAAAGATGGATTTTCTTCTTCTGAAAGATAGATTTACTTAGATAACGGTATAAATGTGAAAACGCCTATTTCCTGAGAAGACATGGCTGGACTAGACTAGCGTCGCCCTACCACTATTATCCGGAGTGGCTAGGACCATACAGGCCAGCACAATAAGAAACTAACGGGCCCTGAACAGAACTATAGGGGACCAACAGCTAGGCACTGATCTCATACATCCACATACACACCCACCATGGAAGCTCTAGCAGAGGTGTTGGAAACTTACAAAAAGGGCAAAACCGTTAATAGCTTTATATTTTTTCGTTTTCAAACAAATTTGTTTATTCAATTAACTTCTACTTTATGCTGCTATTGTTAATCGGATAATGCACAGTGGGAGTCATCTTGCCAACCCGACATCGTACAGGCTCGGGACCTCAGTAGTACGTCCCTACTAATGGATTTTTACTCCATTTAAAAAACCCTAGGGCGCCTATCCTGCGAGCCCGCCATCTTCGGCATAGTAGGTTGTTTTGCTAACCTCTAAGCTAACCTTTCTAATAAGTAATGCAATATTCCATTAGTAATCATTTTTGATGACCTCATTATCGATACACGTTGGAAGGAGGGGACTATTTGATCAAACCATACATTTTGTAGGAAAAATATTTTTTCAAATAATTTAGATAATTATCTTGAAATTTAACAAAAAAAAACCCATTTAGTAATAAATTTTTGAGAATCATCAAATCGACATATTTTATCCCTGTTACCTCTGTTAGCTACCACAATCGAGAATTTTCGCACAGGAAATTGTTGGGCGTCTCATCGAAACGAAGCTATTCACAAAGATTCAGCTTGATACTAATCAAGTGCAAAAATGGACTATGGATCCTGGACTAGTATTTTGGGTACAAATGGACACCTCAAATATAACAGCTCATAAATTAATTATATATATATATATATATATATATATATATATATATATATATATATATATATATAATTTATGACGTACATACATACATATATATATATGTGTGTGTGTGTGTGTGTGTGTGCGTGTGTGTGTGGGTGTGCATTTGTATATAATGTATGTAAAATCAGTAATATTATCTCTTTATTTTTACAGGTTGACTAGCTATGTAGCCTGGAAAAAATCAAGTTCTGGGGCTTTAAATGTGTTAACAGTAAAATTCAACACAATTTAGTCTTGTATTTTTAAAAAAAATAGAGACGCTAAATGTAATTATGGTTGACTTAAGATAAAATTAACGATTCTGACTTATAAATAAATTATTATAAATGTTGTACAATTCCCGTTTGATAAAATTATATCGACTTCAAACTCAAGTGTAAATACAATTTTTAATGTGCAATAAACAAAATTCGCTACAATTTTATTCATAAACTCGCTTATGAAAAAGTAATCGTAACAATAGCAACAATGAATCCTGAACTAGCTGATTCTTCTTCCATGCTTTAATGGAATTTAAAAAAGAAGGGGAGCAACTAAATCAACCTTCTCAAGGTTTTATACATTTCCAGCTTAACCCAGACAGACAAATGTAATACTTAGAGAACATCCTAAAAATCCTCATTTTCTGGCTGTATCAAGCATAATTTTCAAGCCCAATTTTCTTATTCTTTATCTCGGAATAAAGGACACCATATATTATTGTTATTTTATCATTTGTTCAGGAGAGCCATTTTTCCATAACATTGGACTATTAAAGTTTCTTCGTTACTCATAGAAACAGCTTCAAGAAAATGGTTCACATTAGCATTTATAAGTAACTGGAAGTTTTGATCATAGTATTTATTTGATAAAATTTACCTAAAATATTATCTATTTTGTGGACATGGTGTTCCTTACTTCGAGGGCATAGTATTTTTTGCCGTTAAGAAAAATTTAAGCAGGATCTTTATCGATATGAGGAAGAAAATGGTCCGGGAGGACTGACCTCTAGCCGGAGCATTTTTTCCCCCTCATTTTTATTAATCTTTTAAACATTTTTAAAAGCTTAATTTTTTATTTTATTTTAGCTTATATTATTATCCCTATAAAACATATACATGACACAACTCAAAACATGACATTAATAAAAAATTAAAATGTTGGAAATCGAATATGAAATATGTTGGTCTGAATTAAAAAGTTTTAACCAATACAATTGCCATTGAAGACTTAACACAAAAATGCCAATTTTTGTTGTTATTTTGAAGGAGAGATGGTTAACCCTTAAATCGACACGCAGTTTTAAACAAATCAACGCGTAGAACGTATTAACGCTGAGCTATTGAAAAGAAAATTACACCGCTAAACTGAATTTCACGCTTCTTCCCCACTACTTCCTTGTTTGTGTGTTTTAGAGTAAGAAGGACCTCAGGAAAGAACAATGGGAAAGGATAAGAAGAATAAGAAGAAGGAAAGAATTTCGGCTAACATTGTGCGTTTCTTCACGACTGCGTTTAGCCACGGCTGGGTTTTGTACGACCTTGTAGATCCTTGCCTAAGACCACGCACAAACTCAGTTATCTTGTCACTGTGCTAGTTAACTTCTCCACACAAGAATAACCGTCAGTGATAAGGTAAGATATGGCTATTCCAACAAACACCCAGTTAATCTTCTATTACAGCACGAAGGAGCAAGTACAATAAATTAAAAAAAAAGTAATCATTAAACACCTCTTGACTAAAACTAGTTGAATTTATATATATATGAGAAAGAAAATGGTCCGGGTGGAGAACTATTTATTTTAAAGCCAACGTTTCACATTGCACATCTTCTACAGGGCTTATTATAGGTTCAAGGATTGACAGATAACAACAAAACAATGGTTGTTCAGTTATTAAACAATTAAATAATCAGTTATTATAACAACTAAATATCTTAGTTACAAACACCTTTACGTTCATTCATCACACAATGATTCCTGTGAGTCGATAACATCCTATATGGAAAAATAAAACTTTTAGGTAACAAAAAAGAGTACAAAGAAAAGTTCTTAAAATGCATCAAAATAAGTTTTAAGAAAACCAAGAAGAACGAAGGCTTATGGTTATACTTATATGTTGTTTTGGTCACAAAATTACTAAAAGATTTAATTTATACATAAAAAAACCTAATTTTCATGATCCTCTTAGCAATTGCAAATAGACACAATTTTTTTTAAACATTACGTTGCCAAACAGAAACTGCTTGACTGTTTGGCAATGTTTTTTTATTTGACAAAGGTAGAATATGAATTCAAAGTTAACGGTCTTCAGGGGATCTTTTAATGGTTTAAAATAATATCCGTGATGTTATGATACAGAAAATGTTTCGAGAAATAACTAATAAACTAATCAATTATACAAATAAATTCATAAATAAATAAAATGAATAACAACCATTGTTACGAAAAATAATATTTTCTTCAATTAAGTTAATACAAAATTAACATTTCAGTCTTTTGTAAATTATTTTATTATACAAGCCTTTATCTTATCATTCGTATCTATATCATTTTACAATGTTTCGCATTACAAAATTATGCATCTTAATTTTCTAATACGAAAATATAGAGCAATTCGTTCACTATTAATTAGGACAACAAAATAATAATAATAATAACTTTGAAAAAAATGTGAGCGGTAGAATTCTCTATGGGAAAATATATCCAAATTCCAGCTCTTTGGACAATAATGTGTTTCAATTGAACTTGAGGAGTCTAGAACCTGCTTAAATCCATTACATTCAAGAAAATTGAGGATGGGATAAAAAAAAAAAGATTCAATTTTGGGAGCAATAAAGTGCCAAATATATCTGAAGCTCCTGTAAATATGTGCCTTGGTCGAATTTTATCCAAAATGAATTTCTCCTACTTAGGGAAGTCGAATCGTGTTATTCTTGTAATACATAAATGTTTAAGTCAGGCATTGGCTTGAAATAGTTATTGATTATACTATAACTCCATCTGGAGCCCAAAACTACGAGAATGACTTGATTCCACATTCCTCAATACAAATAATAATCTCTGGACAAAATTACACTAAACATTTAATCTATTTTTGTAGAAAAAATGCGAAAAATAAGAAATGGTAAAATATATTTTCTAAGGCTAGTAAAATTTCAACAAATCTTTAATTCAAAGGTAATTTCATTACCTTTATAAAAAAATTAAAAAAATACGTCTAAGAGTAAAATTGGAGAAGTTCCAGAAGTACTCAAAGCCTTAAGAATTACTTCACCTAACTTAATATAGTGAAGATTAAACCTATTTTTTAAAAGGAGAAACCTTTCAGATAAAATAATTTATTTCGACATTTACATATTTTGCCCCATTAAAATTCTACTAATCCATTTCTTTGTTAGATTGACCCAAAGAGAGTTTTTATATGTTTGTGTGCGTATATATACACAAACACACACTCACACTGTAGATATTTTCAATCAAACAAAATCGTGTTCTACGTGATATGAAACGGATACAAAACCCGCTCTCATCCCATTCTGTTGACCTTCAACCAATAACAACCGTCGACTTTTTTTGGAGGGAAAATATGACTAAAAGAATACCTTGGTCATTGGGACTCATGAAATTAACTACGAGTCCTTAGATTCGTCAGTATCTTGGACATTGTATATAACAAGAGTCAAAATATGAATAAATTATTTAAACTGTTAACTTAAAATTAACAAGCACCTAAACATTTTAATTAATATCATCATATTTTATTTTAATTACTCATAATCAATATAAATCAAATAGAATGTGATAAAACCGGCAGTGATTAAAGGAGAATGAATATTGGTGATACAATATCAGAAAGAATACTTTTTTTGGCCCTTTACTAACAACGTATTTTAATGGTGAGAAACCAGACCACTTACATCACATGCACAAGGTTTTTGCGTAAATTATTCCCGATTTAGCATAAGGTAGGCTTGTGTACCAGCCTGGTATATGTCATGGTATATTTGGTATCGAACCTCTAATAAAATAATGCTGAAGCTTTCAGATTCAAATTATTCTCATTTGGAATAGAAGTCAGGTATGCAGAAAGCTGTTCGTGATATATGGATCATATCTAGATCAAATTGGATGGAAGTGTGGTTTAGTAGATGTTTCATAAGTCCAGTCAATGTTAATTTAAAAAGCACTTGACATTAGTCAGCACAAAACATGTGTTTGGAGCATATTCACGACCACAATGTTTAACGAAAAAAACTGGAAGATCTGTGAATCAGACAATTCTAACAGTACGGAACAGAACTGTGATGCTTCAGTTTTTATTATTTGCAATATGTGAAAAGTTGATCCTGATGATTTATAACGCCCACTGCTATATAAAAAAGCTATATAAACCATATCTTAAATTTATCGCTGTATTTATTTCTGTATCAAGCTGGCAAACAAAATATGTTCTCATGATGGATTGAATTGAAGCGGTGCAGTTAAAGATAACACAAAATAAATGAAACTTATTTTTTGATTGTGCCAACGATGTGGGGTGAATGTGGGTGCCTGTTCAGTGGTGACTCGTCAAACTAACCACTGTAATATATTCTCAGTATTAATGGTAATCAACATAAAATCACAATAGATATAAATAAATAATAATCATGAAACTGAACAAGAATGGTTTATCTTATGTTCGCAATTCAAAAAGTTGCAAAAATGTTTCAGTGAATCATTAAGAAAACGCAATGTTGTCATTGTTAAATAAGAATGTAATTAAGGGCACAAACCATACGAAATCAACCTCCTCACGACTAACTGAGAGGTAAATGAACCGCCTCATTATTATCATTGATACGAATAATTATAAATAATAAATAATATTTTGAAGGAAAAAATAAATCCAGACAGTTGAGCTGAAACGGACACAGTTGCCTGAGTAGCGGTAGTTAGTCAGGAATTTATAAAACTATAGAACAGTTAATGACAGGAATGAGCGGTTCTGCAATTTTCTTAAACCGAAGTAAATTCTTGCTAATAAAAGAAAAATATAATAAGAATAATGCAATATAATAACTTATAAAAACTTGATAAGATCACTTCCAATACTTGGTAACTTTATTAGAAAATCAATAAATCAAACAAAATGAGTTTGAATAAAACTAACAGCGAGTAACATGGGTTAATAAGAGGACGGATGTTAGATTTATTTTCATATTATTCAAAAATAAATATTTATTCCAACATTATTGAAATAATATTGCAAATATAAATATATATGCATGCATCCTACATTTCAATTATAAGTGGATTGAGTTACAATAATAATTATCTCCATCCAGGAAAAACTTGATGACAAATCGACACGAACTGTTTGAATTATTAATCACTATTTCCCCTGAACTTGACAATTATTCTATAAATTATTTCGACACGTAAATTTCAAGAGAAAACTATGAAAATAAACAAATATATACTATATGTAGATTTAATATAGTAGATGAAGCATGAGCAAAATCTAGGTTATTTGAAAACTTCCCGGCCTTCCCTCCATTAAATAAATAATATCAATAATGCACTAGATTGTTTAATAATATTATTTTATTTATTGACAATGGTTTAATATGTGTGTTTTCAAACTCTTCAGAATCTTGAATAATAGTTTTTGTTGACCTAGCTAAATTGCCTAACTAATTACATTGGCTCAGAGAAATGTTGCTTATTTTGAAATCTTAAGTTTTTTTTTATAGCTATTAATTTTTTTCATATTTAAGAAAATTACTCTGAATATTTTGTGATAAATAAATAACAAAAGAAGTGTGTAGAGACCTTTTAATAAACTCTATTTGTTATTAGTGGAGAGCTCTATCTAAACTAATTTGAAGTTGTATTCCTATCAAATATACAATACATAACTAATTATTATACAGTTTTTTGGTTATAAGCTTCTACTTAATTCGAATTTAACAAGTTTTACCTTTTCATTCCTTTTTACTATTTTCGAAAATAAAAATAATTTTATTATTAACTGTATAAAGTAATTATTATTGACTGTATATAGATTACCGTCCTACTTACACATACTGTTTAGATTATAAAATCATTTATACTACGAAATGTTATTTGAAATGTTCATTTCTTAATGAAATGATTACCGAAATTACACATTTCCCTTAATTCCACTCTTTTTTTTATACTAAATCTTACAATTATTATTATAGAATATTTAAAAGGAAATGAATGAAAAGTTAAAACTAAAAGCGACAACCCGCAGGACTGATACAGTTTTTTGTTAGGTATGATAAACTTCAAGTGGTACCATATCAGCATTTAATTTAAATATATTTATTTAATTAACATATCACTCACCGAGGATACATATAACATCTCCCGACCGACATACAGAGGCACAAATACATGTGTAATTTTGATAAACAACTACAGACACAGACAGACATAGGACAGAGCTACACGTAGTAATCGACAAGAGCGTGCACAGACACAGACTGAGAAAAGGTAGGGAAACACTAGCGCATTCTGGTGGGGCTAGCCCTACCTACTCTGACCCTACCCTACCTTCAAGCAAGGTTTTTAAATCTTTCTTGTTTATTTAAAGGGATTTAAAAACCAAGATAGAATAATATAAACAGATACAAATGTTATCAGGCATACTTTCATGAGTTCAGTTATATGTTCTCAAATGGAAAAAAACACACAATTAAATTTGTAATTGCCATGGTATTGGCGACCTTATAACCAGCCTAAGCCAGGGTCAACTGTGGTATAGTGGTTAGCAAAACCTTCTATGCCCAAGATCATCAATCCTTAGGATTTATCAATCCTTAGGCAGAACTTAGGATGTGAAGACAATACTTGGCTATGACGTCCCTCAGAGGGGGCGTAAAATGACGGCTCCGAGCCTGTGTGCAGTGTCAGGCACTCGTTAAAGATCTCAATTCTACTTGGAAAGCCAAAATTTAGGACTCCGTGGCTAATCGTCCGATTAGAAATAGGCGTTAAATCAATAAATGGCTATTAGAAGGTAAATTGAGAAAAAGAGGGGCAATCATTGAATATAATTCAAGACTTAGGAACACTTATTTGAATAGTGTCCAGACAATTCGCAGTGCGTTTTAGGCAATCGTCAGGGTTAACAAAAATAACACTATGTTATATGACATGTAATGACAGGACCAGTAACAGTGATAAAAAAAAGAAAACAATAAAACACAGACAAATGACACGGATAAAACATTTTATAATATAATGGAAAACAAATATAAATAAATACTCTTTATCCATTATTCATATCATCTATTACAATTATCATGGTTTATACTGGACTCCTAATCTTCATACCTGTTTTATTTTACTGCGTGTTAATATTATTTTATCATTGTTGTATAGTTATGAATTTTATAGTTAGTTTAAAAAGTAACATTCCGTTACTAAATAGAAAAAATGTATTCATTTATCACAATTTTATATTCATTTTTTAGTTTGTTTTTGTTTTTTCCAATTAATTCCACTTTTATCATCATCTCATAGCAACTTAAAATATAATAAAACAATCCCTCTCAGGAATAACAAAACGCCATACCTATCAGATAACGAAAGGTCAAGGAAAAGGCAGAAGTGGAAATGTTGGCTTCAAGAAATAAAAACATTTCTGGAAGACTATGTGCCAAAACTCTTTTTATCTACAAATTCATTACCGTCAGGAAGATATTTAGTTGTTCAAGAATTCTCCCTTTTGTTAACATCTATTTTTAAAACTTCAATTTAGCTGGTGAATTTTACTACCGCAGTGATACTAATAGACACAAGAAAGAGATAGATAGCTCTTTCCAAAGCATAAAATTATATATTTTATTTCTTCCTCGTGTATACATCGCAAAATTGAGAGAACACGGGGATATGGGATCGGTGAAGAGAACGGATTTGTCCTGACTGGGAGGCGACCCATGGTAGCTCAAATGGTAAGAGCGCACCCACGGAGAGGCGAGCGACCCGGGTTCAGATCCCGGCCGGGGCAGATCTTTTCTCTTCAACATAAAAATACTTAAAAACTAAAACAATTACTAAAAATATATAAAATTATATACATTGCCCAGAAAGGAACTCTAGGGGTTTCAGTACATGGTAGAGACTGTACTGTTTCTAAGAGGATTGAGTAGGGAGTTGATTTGTCCTAGGTTCACTTTAAAAAAACGGTTTTTGTCCCAATTAAGGGTACCAACTTTGAACTCCAGAAAGGATCCATTCGTGAGTGATTATACACTCACAGCCGGAATTGAACTTGGAATATTCAGTATAGCAACTCGGAATTCTATACTTATCGATAGTTCTGTAAATATGCCATTTAATATTTAATAGGACAGTTTATTAAAATCTACCAACAAAGGGAGTAAGCATTGGTGGTCTGCCTGAATTCACAAATGCTTTAAGCAATTGTTTATAATATGGAGTTCATTTACGGAATTCAAAATTCATTCTCCGTTTAAACTCGACATAAGTTTCTATTTAAAATCAAAGCGGACGAAGTCGCGGGCAAAATCTAATACTAGTATAAAGACCGATTACCGATGAATCATTATTATAGAACATAGCATTATCATTGAAGGAAATGTCGTCTAATAATGATTTGCAGAAAATGGACGCAAATGCGGCTAGTTAAAGTTGAAGTTGCAAGTTTAAAATTTCACCTTGAAATCGGCTCCGCAAAATGACTGCAATCCAGCGGACGGGCGACCACTAGCCGAGCGGTGACCTCCACCCATCTCCTTAATGTATGACCATCATCATCTTACAGGATGTTCCCCATTACCTGGCCGGGGGAATCTCACCGATTTCTCATCAGAATAAATCCCTATACCTTCGGGAAGAGGAAAATCCGTGTAGCCAAGCAATCTATAGCCCTAGGATGAGCTAATTAAAAGCTGCTTTATTAGGGAATATTAAATTTGTGTGGTAATGAAAATATTGTATATTATGACCTTATACAATTACTGGAAGGGGCGGGATGACTCAGTTGTAGAGCGCTGAGTTGGCGTTCCCAAGGTCTCTCTCTGGCTTGAATTCGCCTGAGGCAGATAAGTAACTAAATCTGTTAATAGCTGGGGATGAATCCTATGAGATCTGGAGGCCCTCCTGGAGCATACCTAGCCTCTTTAAAGTGGGTATATTTGGGGGAAAACTGGCGGCTTGAGCGTGATCTAGGACAAATCACCTCCCTGCAAAACCGTTATCCTAAAAACAGTACAGTATTCACCACTTACAAAGACCCTTCATGGTTTGTAGTGATAGAGGTTTTTTTTTTAATTCAATTAATGGAGGATATACAAGTAATCATTTGGATCTAGAAACTAATTTAATACATTTAAATTTGACATCAAAACTTATAATGTAATTATTAGAGGAATAATTACCATTCTTTTACTAGAATTAGAATAATTATCAGAAACGCATTTAGATTATGTCGTCTCTAAAAAGCGTGAAAAGTTGAAGAAGAACTTGATTACTATCTGATTTGATTCAGAAGTTTGATATAAATGATATGAAAAATAAAAACAATTCTGCCCCACTACAACCAATGAAGTAGGTTCAATGCGCATGATAGAGACTGTACTGTCTCTATGACAACGGTGCTAGATCCTAGACCTTCATTCACCAGATTTTTCTCACAATTTAGTGTATAGAGGCTGGTTGAGCCCCACATGGGTCCATCCGTAGATTTTAACAGTTTAAATAATTTGTCAAAGCTGATTTGAAACCTTCATAGAATCTCAGAGCACTACACAATGAGCCACCCAGCTCCTCGATATAAATTATTAGATGTAGTAAATATATTGTTAAAATTTGAAATAATATGTTCGAATATCCAGCCCCAGACGGATCCTGGCCCTCACAAAGTAGAAACGATCAAATCATATCTACATGAAGTAGAAATGATTGGTTCGGAAGTATGTGATTAACTTCGAAAAACGGGCGATCATTTATAATGATAGGGATATTTCGTCTCCAGACGAAAATTACTTATGGTATTATTGTTGTTCCCTATCCATGAAAATAAACTTGTATCAAATCAAATTTTCTTAAGCGACGAAATAAAATAAAAACCTACTAATTAAAACATGCAATAAGATCTAATGAAACTGGGAATCATTAATAAGGAACAATAACTAAAAAATCAGAATAAAACATTTTTAATTTTAATTTTTTTTACACACGAATTGTTGAACCAATGAAGTTATCATAAGCTATTTTTTCTTTTATTTAAGCCGGTAATTTATTAAATTTGACCTAAATATTTAATGTGCCACCTTCATCAACTTCTACTCCAACGGATAAAAGGCTTTCTGATGAGCTGTTATTATATTGAGGAAGATGCTGTGATTTATATCACGCTCCTATCCGCCCAATATCTCACAAACGGAGCCGAATCGTTAACATAGGCAACATTCCACAGCGATACTAAACTTCCTCCTAAGATCCTAAACAGCGATCGGGGTCCTGAACATGTTAATAAGAAAATGTCCCTGCTACAATATACTATGTATTAAAAAAAAAGGCAGGTATGAATTAAGCAATTGAAAATGAGTACAGTCGAAAGTATGGTTGGACTTCCTATATTTTATCAAATATAGAAATTAAAATTTCCTAAAATCCCTCATAGTCACTTTTGGAAAAAAGAACCATCACCACTATAAGGATCTTGGGTTCAATACCCAGCATGGAAGAGGCTGTACAGTTTCTTGAAAAACGGTTCAGGACGGAGATGATTTGTCCGAGATTACGCATAACGCCCGATTTTTACCCTAATTAAGGCTGGGTGAACTCCAGGAGGGTTTCCAGCTCCCACAGAGTTCATCCACGCCTGTTGATAGATTAAATAATTTATCTCCTACAGCCAAATTGGACTCGTGACCTTCGGATCAACAACACAGCGTTTTCCACAATGTGTCCACTCTCCGACTTTAGAAAAATATATCCCAATTTCTATTGTGACTTTATATTCGCATCTTTTTTAATGATCTCTTTCTCTGTTTTGACAGCATTTCCGCACCCTAAAGCGATATGTTCCATCACAACCTTGCATTGATCGGACCCGGAACGTTTCAGTTCCTTCAATCTCGCTATTTCATCTTTTTACTGTAAATACAAATACTTTTAAAAGATAATTAATTAATCATTTTTATGTAGATTATGAAATCAGAATAGTAGCGATGATATTGTATGAAGAAGTGATTTAAAGGAATGATCCTGAGGAGCAAAAGTATTTAGATTAATTTTAATATTTATATTTGTATATTGTAGTTAGAGGAGACCAGGACTCGCTTGCGGGTTGTATCGCCAATATAATAATAATAATATTTGTATGCATATATAAATTTTTAAAAAATCATTAAAATACCTGACGCCATTACGCATATAATTATCACACTTCGAACCCGCTTGAACACAAATTTCATCAAAATCAGAATATTTAGGTATATATATATATTTGTTTTGCATCTTATTAGATCATGCTTGGGTAGTAAAATACCTACGTTGTGCGTGGCAATAAACTTCTTTTGTTGAAACACAGCTTATGGAATGACCAACATAATATTTAATTTATCACTAGCATTTAAAAGTGGTAACAAATAATCACCTTTTCTCAAGATAGGCACAAATACACGGAAAAAACAATTGCTTTACTATAGCAATGCTCAGCATAAAAAACTGATATTCGTGTTCTACGCAATTTTATGATGCTGTAAAACTACATAACAGTTTTTAAAACGTGACGATGTATTCTACCTCAGTTCAAATTCAGATATTCTTCTCAGAGATTGAATCAGTATAAGTCACCCCATGATCAATAAACTAGCTATTTTTTAATGGTTGATGTTCCTATTGTTAAAAAAAAATTATATAAAAAATTATTTATGTGTTTTAGCGGCAGCAATATGTAGTAAATATGGATGGAATATAAAAAGATGGACTGCTGAGCCTATAGGATACACGGCAGTTGATTTTGTGACATTAGCAAACGTTGACAAGAATAGTACTCAGCGATTCCACTATTAGCTCCTATTAGAGCCTCTCTATTGTGTCCTTGTTTGAGTTCCATCTCATTGTTATGTCATGCACCTATTTCATGTGGAAACAAATCATCTTAAAACATAATTTTCCTCAAATGACTTAGATAATTAGAGCCGGTTGTTGCAAACGATGGTTGAGACAATTGGTTGAGGAATTGATGGAGGAGGCAAACGACAAGAGAAAAAGTTTTCAGTTAATTACATCTTTAATGTGTAATTAATATAATTAAGAAATAGTAAATATTTTGAAATAAGAAGTGAGCAATATATATCGTGCAAACAAACGTGACTTATTTTTCACAACCGAATAGTACAGACGAATTTGTTTTTATCTACTTACCCATAAAAATAAATTTAAAGACGTTTAAACCCTACTTATATGATGGGCTGTTGGAAACATGGTTCTTGGCATATTTGCATTTATTACTCTGGAATATAAATTACGAAAAGTAAGATTTAGTAATGATGAATCTTCTTCGCTGAGAGCGGGGTGCTCAGTAAGAGAGCACTGAGTTGCCGTATCAAATCGTGCTATGTCAGATGATTTATTTAATCTCTGAACAGCTAGGTATGGATCCTTTAGGATTTGGACACCTTATCAAAAATAAGGGAGAAAAACCTTACACTTGAGCGTGATCTGGGACAAATCACCTCCCTGCACAACACTTATTCTAGAAACAGTAAAGTCTCAACATGGGTCTTAGTGGTACAGGTTTTTAACCTTCCTCTCCATACTAAACACCTAAGAACCTTTTTTTTTTTACAACCGAAAAAAAAGTTTGGAATCGAGCTGGTATAGAATACACATAATGCACAGAATCTTTGGGTGATATAATTAAATAATGGATAAATTAATCAAAACATCAATAGAGAATATTCGACCTGAACCCAATAAGAAACTCTTGGCTTTGGGAAATCTGTTAAAAGGAAAACTGTAACCTGTGATAAACCAGTTGGAAATTAACTAGTAATAATCAGTGGGTTATTAAAATCTTCTAGGATTAATAGTTCTATTAACAATGCCTCTGAAAAATTAAGACACTTAATATTGATGCAGGTTCGTTAGTATTCAGCTATTTTTTTAATCGAAACGGACTACATCATTGTTTAACTACGATAACAGTTATATAATATTAGTGTTACTATAATAATATTATAGTTATAAAATATAATACATCTATTAAAGTAAATCAATACGCGAGCGAGCATAGAAAAAATGGAAAGCTGAAAGAGAAGCGATTGAAAAAAAATATTGTCAAATTTTAAAAGAAGAAACGTAAAATCTAACTAGAATTGAAAGAAAAAAAAATCCTTTTTTCCTCCTAAAAAGTGTATATTTACTCTTTTAGAAAATGAGTACCTTGTTTCTCACGCTATTGACCTTGAGAACAAATCATTGTGTCAGTGAAATAGACTGTTTTCATAAATGTTTCCAACTAACTCCTTTCCAAAAACTCGTTAAAAATTTAATTTAAACATTTAAGTGTTTACATGCATATATACATGTAAACTAATAAATAAAAAATATCAGGAAATCAAAGATAAAGCCAAGGGACATTTTTAGAACATTCGTTCATCGTCAATCGTCGTAGTAAAAGATCATTTGAAAATTAAAACACTAGCAACTAATTATAAAAATATAAGATGAAAAAAATAATTAATGTCCCGTTCTTTTCTGTTTAAACAAGGTTTCTATTTACAATTGTAATATAATAATATTTTATTTCAAAGGCTGAACTAATGCACAGTTCCGTCTGGGAACAAGGACATAAAGAAGAAATTACTGAGAAAATTAATTGTTTGATTGTAAAATATACTCTGAGTCTAAGAAATATCAAGGATGATGGAATTGGAATTTAATTATCCTGAGTATTTGTAAAGGAATCGCTTCTTATTCAAGTAAAAACGTGGGTTATATTTAAAAAAATAAATATCAAGGATGGTGGAATTTGAATTTAACTACCTTGAATGTTAATTAATAATGTTTATTATTATAAAGAATCGCTTTTATTCAACGAATATCGTAAGGTATTTAAAAAACAAAACACAGAACTAATATTTTTGTTTTTTTCGTTTATTTGTACCAACTACTTAACTTTTCCTGCTGTTGCTCATTAGGTCTTATATTTAAATATTTTACGTGATATCCCACATATGTAATTATTTTTTGGGCGACTTACGGATTTGAAGAAGTCTTGGCTACTATGATAAATTCATACTGCTTGGTTTAAAAAAAAATAGTAGATTTTTTAAAGGTTTATTGCTTGAATGAGTCTCGATAATCTCGCCAAAATCCTTCTCAGACCTCAGCCTTACATATTGCCTTCCCTCGTTCGGTTGACAGCCTATAACCTCCCTCAAATTCATATTTTTTTATCCAACCGCTCAGTAAACTCAAACTCTTCTACAGCTGAAGAAAAATGTTGGAAAGCATTCCATGTTTTCTCAGACTAGAATAGTAGTAATCGATGTTGAAAGAAACAAGTTTTAAACAGCTGAGATATTGTTTTTGCTGTTGGGGAAGGAATGTTTTATATATATTTATATATATATATATATATATATATATATATATATATATATATATATATATATATATATATATATATAAAACGCTTAGTCATTAAACAAATAAAAAAAATATGAAATCCTCACTCCTCCTTCTATTTATTATATATAACGTGTACCACAACGACCCGTGAACGAGTCTGGGGGTTCAGTACATGGTAGAGACTGTACTGTTTCATGGACAACGGTTCTGCAAGGAGGTGACTTGTCCTAGGTCACGCTCAACCGCCAGGTTTTTCCCCCTTATTTTGGGTACCCTATTTTTATAATATTTTATAGAGGCTGGGTGAGCCCCAGGAGGGTCCTAGATTCCATATGATCCATCTCCGGCCGCAAACAGACTAAATAAAAGCAACTGCTTGCAGCGGGATTTGAACCAGGATTTCCGGCATGGCAACTCAGTGCTCTACCACTGAGCCACTTCACTTCCTATTTATTATATAAATTGTAGTTTATTCAATATGGCTCTCATTCAGTCATTAACATATAAAATGGAATTTATTTATATCAACTATGCGTATTAATTCCTGTACTTTAAATCTTGAAGAAAAAAAATAACATTTTAAAACCTTAAGATAACATACTTATTAGACTTAGATATGAATATAAAACTTTTTCAGAATCATTCAATAAATATGAAATTATATTTTTCAGATGTATCGAGATTTATTTGTTCCCCTATTTTAACAGTAAAAAATATGGTTTTAATGATGTACTAGTCAATGTTTAGAGATCAAAAACCACAAATTTACCACTATTTTAAGTAAAATCAACTATTTAATATGTATTATATAGCAACACTTAGAGTTCTGAGATAGACAACATTAAACATGTAATGGGGTCTTGGATACAGGTAGGATTTCTCTAACTGTATTTATACCTTCAAATAAATCAGTAAAACTTATAAAAATCATAACCATTATAGTAAATATAATGCTATTTAATCGTTGTTTGGATGGAATTTCATTAACAAAGCATTTAGAAATAAGGCAATCAGGATTCTACACTATGTATTAATCAATTACATTAAATATAAATACTAATCTTCCAAGGAAGTCACTGTAACATTGTTTAACACTTCGCAGGCTATAATCAAAATAAAACAAGATGCACGAAATATAAACGGAAATGATTCCTTGTAATTGAGACAAGTCTTTATTTTCATAAATGAAATATATTTTTATAACGTATCAGTAGCTTATGTTTATTATAAATAAGCATCGTTAAAATACCTCGGAACTATTGAGATTTAATAACATTTTTTTAAAAACGAGAATTTTTTTTATTCCTTAGGATAGCACTGTTTCAAAATATCTAATCATAATTGTTTTTAGAATGTTTTAAACTTAACATCTCAGCATGATAATTTATGTTTTTCTCAACAACCGTAGCAATTCAGCTAAAGGGGAAACTAATGATGATTGCCAACTATTTTCCTAGACGTAGAAGGTCAAATTTACCTAGCACTAACATTTAAAAAATGTAAGGAGTGTTGTGGATGACCAGGGAACAAGCAACTAATTTAAATAATTGTCAACTCAATTATTTTATAATAAACTTGCTTTTCTTGTCTAAACATACTGACATTGCTTTCATTTCAAAATTTTCTGTGGCAGCTATAGCTTGAGATTTTCTGGCAACTAAACATTAGTAATGATTACAAAGGGAAGAGTCAAGGAAATCAGAATTTTAATATATAATACAGATCCAAATATGTAAAATTATTACTGAAATTAACAAGATGACTGGACTAAGAAAATGAACCAGAAGAAGAAGGGAAAAAAGCACTACAGACAATTTCATCATTGTCAAGACCCATGTTGCTGCAAGGCAAGGAAGGGTGAATAAATAAATAAAAAAATTACAAACATTAAAGCTACTTAAGCTAACCCATAAAGAAACATCAGCATAATCATTCCTCTCTACCACCCAAGCAGTGTGGTTACATCATAAAACAACTTAAGATAATCCCTTGTTTGCCACATGCATCAAAAATGTCTGATATCCTGAAGCTACTGCGGAATTTTATTTTTCGAAAATCTATATAAATAAAAATGAATCGCTGAATGTGTTGCTAAGCGCAAAACTCGAGAACGGCTCGACCAATTTGGCCAACATTTCCCCCCCCTAATTTTTGTTTAGGCCCATTGCGAGGGAAATAATAGAAACAACACTTTTCTTGATCTCTCAATAAAAAATAACAGTTCAGTGAGGAGGTCTACTGTAGAGTAAAACGGAGGTCAGAGCTGGTAAAACTTCTGTAGAATATGTGAGATGTTTCAATGTACCAACAATCGATGAAGTTGCCATTGTAATGGTTGGAGAAAATTTGGAAGCCCTTTGCTTTAGGGAATTTGAGCAGAACGCCTGCCGGAACAGCTAGTGTTCAATAAAAGTTGAATACAATTACATATGATAGTATTATTTTTATATTCGATGAAACATTGCAGCTATGTTCCATGTTCATATTAAGGAAATTTGTGGGGTAATGGCTAGAATGACATTCTTTTATGTCCAAGATCGCAGGTTCGCAGGACAAGTGGATTTTTTTTTAAGTGTAAAAAATCCTCGTTATCCAATCTTTCGGAAAGGACGTAAAAAGGAGGCCCCGAGCCTGTAAGGTATCAGGCACCTGGACAGGATTCCATAATCCGATTGGCCACAGCAACATAAATTGACGTTAAATAAAATTTAAAAAAACATAAAGCAACAATTGTCTCCTGTTTTAGATGCTTTTTGCTCTCTTTCTTTTTTAAAATTTTTTATTTAATAAACGAAAATACTTTAAAAGACTTTAAAATACTTAAGAGCATGCACTATTGCTACTGAGAACTGCCTTACTTCCAGATAGAAGGTGAGGCCGGTAATAACTGGAGCAAGATAAAAAATAAGTAAACCAAGAAAATGAACTAACCGTACATGTTAATGACGTGGTAACTGGGACGAATGAAGCTAATATCACTTAATGTGTTGAGATATGCTTAGCACTGTGCCCTACACAATCCCAACCATTCCTGTACCCACACTAGATAGGCAGATAGACATCAGGGTTCCCACACGCATATATGGATATAGCGGAAGCTACGAGTGTTACTGCAATGGTACCAATTCTATCTGTGAGAGCAGAAAGTATTATGTATGACAAGAACCGTTGGCTTCGTACTCCATTCAGCTGGCATAAATATTATCTTAGTAGATCTCGACATAATTAGTTTTGTTACCTTAAAATTAGTTAATTTTTATGTGAACCGTACAAAAATTTCTATAATATTTTTGATAACATTACAATTTTCCTCTTTTTTTTATTATGCATCCAATGCACGATTTCGCAATTTATTTGTACCTTATTAAAATAGTATTACTACTTGATAAATGAAAGAATCACAATCTCCTTATCTATATTATTATATTGCGGTTTAATTTTAAATGATGAAAGGCTATACGATAAGTGTGATATTCAAATTGTTTAGTCGCAGTAATTATTGTATTTTATTAAGACAATTATTAATTGAAAAAAAATACATACATAAATATGTTTAATTATAATTTTTAATATCCTTTAACTAAGATGCAATAAATATCTGTGTATGGACAACACATGCTCTTGTACAACAATTAAAATGCAAATCATTGGCTCAAAAAGTGATCTTAAGTCATATCAAAATCTGTGGGTACAACTTTATGTAATTTTACAATATTTAAACTATCAGCCGTTATTTATTAATGAAAAATATTAATGCTAAAAAAAATTATCAAAATGGATTGAGGGATGGTCAAAATGGTTGTAATCAGAAATTATAATAGTTTCAGTTTGAGTTTTACGTCTTGAGGTGGAGGTGCGGTCTCAGGTTATGAGCCTATTTGGGCGATTATTCGTTGGAATGTATTGCACTTCTTTGAGATGTGATTGATCTTACTCTTATTTGTGTCTTGATAATGCCTGAATAGGCGAAACGTCGACTAGTAATTGTTTGTTTTTACCCCAGATTTGAAACATAAGGCTTCGCTTTTGGCTTTTTCCATTTGCATTCTAATAAAGATTAATGTTTCGTTTTGAGTTTTTGGCTCTATTTTATTGATATAATAATAGTTTCTTTACAACGTTCTAGGAAATAAAAATTATAATTTTATACGAGATTTTTAGAATAAAAAAACTTTGATAATGTGAACAAAATGATTCCATCCCCGGATATGTATAATTACTATGGAAGTAACTTGAAAGAAATAACTAAACATTTAATAATATAATAAGAAATCATCAAAAAGAAGCAAACACATTAATCATAATTAAATATGTAACTACATACCTCATCTACTATATGAACATTGTTATTGATGGAAATACTCACCTGCATCATAAAAAAAAAATCATGGTCAGTTATGATCAAGTATAAACTATCTAAACCATATTCTATAAAGTAAAAAAAAAGTAACCTTCCTTTATGATGATATAAACCTAACAAGTACTATATAAATAAATATTTATTTATACAATTCTCAACAAGACAACACTAAAATCAAGTCAAGAAAATCATGAATATGAGAAAATTACATTAATTGGGTAGAAGAAAACAATTGACCAACAAATTGTGCGGAAACAACAGCAATTATAACAATCATTATACGTAAAGGAATTCTTTGAAAACATCACGTAACATCAGTCGTCACATAAACAAATTTTAAGATTTTAATATTAAATAAATTAAACAGAAATAAGCTCGTAAAAATTAAAGTAAAGAAAAAGAAAAACAAAACAGGATCGTCAACATAATGCTTTCACAAAAATACAAATATTTTAATGGGATAAAAACCTTGGAAGGCACATAAATAAATCCATAAACCCGTGTCAAACTTGTAATTTATATCTTCTAGTTAGTACCGTTGGCGCTTTCTCTCGGAATACATGTGAACTAAAAATCATTTAACTATTTAATAACAAGTTGTCGTACCTATGCAATAGTTCAGTTAAGATGCATGCAAAGAATGAACCCATCTTAAATCCAGGATTATTATGGTAACAGCAACCAGAAATAGACAATAATATGTTTAAGTTTAAAATAAAAAATAACATTTAAAGTAATTATGGTTATTATAATCTCTATTGCGAGGTCAAAGGAATCGAGCCAACGAATTTAGCTGCGTTCACTGTCTAAATATATCCTTTTTTTTGCAAGGACACTTCTAGGGTCAGTACGCAATTTTACTAGGAAAACAAAATTATTTAATTTTGTTATAATTTAATTATATAATTTATTTACTCAATACCTCATCCAGTAATTAAACTAACAAATTATAACTTGGAAGTATTAAAAAAACTCTCTATTAAGGAAAAATAAATATAAAATCTATCTCCACTTATAACTAATTGTAAGAGAAATAATTTTCCTCAGAAATAGATGCAGCTGGAAGGAGTTTCATTATCTGAAATTGCTCTGGGCGACAGAATAACAAATCTTCCATTGAATATTCTCCTGAAATATCTGGCTTTCTACTTACCAAACTTGTAATCCTAAAATTATAATCGTCTCAAAACTTGGATCAACTGAAACTCTAACTTTTAACGGGTAGTAATTGATCGGTATATCTTCTATTCCAATATTAAGATGAACGAAGTTTGAAAATGCTTCAAGTTTGAACTATCTTCCACTCAGTTTACTATAAAGAATGCCTCTTAAAAAAAACAAAAAAAAAACACCTGTAGCACTACAACCTATCAAGGGTCTTGGATTCAGTACAAGGTAGAGACAGTATTATAAAAAGATTAAATAAATTTTCAACCACAGACGGATTTGAACCCGGAACCTTCGGCATACCAACTCATTGGTCTCCACTGAGCTACCTCGCTCCCTAATGATAAAACCATACCCTAATCTCTTAAAAAATATTAATTAATTATCTAATAGATATCCCTTCCCCTTTCCTGAACATTCATCAACATTCTGAGCTAAAAAATCAACAGTAGTGACTCATGCGAGAGCAATGATGAAGAAGCTATCGATTCTGGAGCTGTCATCAGCTAATAAGGGACAATGAACTCCAAGGAGAGGCACTCTAGGACCAAGCTATTGTCACGCAAACTTCGTTCTGCTTTCTGGGCGGGATTGAGTAGGGGTTATGTTTAAGTAGATAAATCAACAGGCTCGGTGAATAAGTGGTTAAGTCGAATTTTCTCAAAAATGAGTTTCTTGTACTTGGGATAGAGGAATCGTGTCATTTTCATAGTGGATAACGGGCTAAGTCAGGCATTAGGTTGAAAAGGAGTTATTATACGGACGTCTGAGATGGCCAGGACATGTTGTAAGAAAGAGTGATAACGAAATCCCCAAAATGCTCGTTAATGAAAAGATTTTTGGACGCTAAGGAGGAGGTTACGCATCTGCGGTAATTGGATTCTGGGACTACAGATTTTTATCGGCAAGAAAACTTTTCAGGTATCAAGTAAACATGAATGCCAAGAATATGATCATCATTACTACCCTCTCCAAGTACTGGAATGTTGGCTACATTTTCAGAAGACAACTGCACTTTGAAATATTCAAGCTAACAGTGACTTCAGTCCTTCATGCGCCGCTCAAGTGGATTCAGCTCGCTTACCTTGGCACTGGCACCCCACTAATCTTGGCAAAGGTGATCTGTTAATCAGAAATACCGTCCGGATGCATACTGTTTTACCTCGTGTTTTGCATTCAAGCTGCATGCGGTTTTACAACGGAAAAAACCTTAAATAATCTCCTACATTTTGAAAAAATAGAAGGTGCAAAATCTGAATTATATGTCTCATTTCTTCTTGAATTCGTAAATACGTTTTCAAATTAAAACGCAATATGAAACATAATGAATGTAATTTCACATTTACATAAGCTATATTCATCAGATCGGAACCTCCTACTAAGTGGATATATAAATACAACCCCGGTGAATATATGGTCGAATTTTCTCCAAAATGAGTTTTTGTAATTAGGGAAGCATAACCGTGTTATATACGTAATGAATAAGGGACTAAGTCAGGGTTTGGCTTGAAAAGGTATAATTGCTTATATTAAAACTTCGTTTAATGACATGATCCTGCTTCTTCAAGTACCCGATTTTGAACAAAAAATACTTTTTCACCGAGGCTAGAGATATAATTAGTCATGCATATATTAACTATGACGTTAAACAGTTAATTTAATTCACTATTAAAATAAATACACACATTTAAAAAATCAATAGAAGATTTAGTAAAAAAATAGAAGGTTCAATGCAGATACATAATACTTCTGCCCTAACAGCTCATCCTAGCTCACATCCCAAGGTCGGCGAAATTGCAAAATCATATTTCTAAAAATACCTTCCTACACATCCCTTAAAAATGCCGCTAACAACTTAATACGTTTCTTCAAACTGTCACAAGCTTTCCATTTTTAGCCGGGATTGTCCATGTAATATACTAAAATCAGCATTTAGCGATTTCTTAATGAGTTTTTCTATTCTGAAGTAGTTTATCTATCTTTTTATTATTCCTTTGCATTCTTTCAGGGTATTATTGCGAATTATAAAACTCCACAATTTGAACTTGATCTTGTTTTCCCAATCAAAGAGTTTCCGAGTTAATTTTTAGCTTGTACATCACTTTCATCACCAGCACAGACCTACAATGTCGGCTTGTCAGAATAAAAATATATTAGGCACATTATACACTATGTATTTATTCTTGTTGAATAATAATAATTGACCTTATATATATGAACTGTTTATTATATTATATTAAATAAACAGTTCTCCCTATATGAGAGAATTTTTTATGCCTCCAACCGGACCATTTTCTTCCTCTAAAGTATTTAATCCATCATCATATTTTTTTGTTTTAATTTTAAAGGAATAACGGAAAATAAGCAATGCATTATACGTATTAATAATAATATATGTATTACTATGTTTTTAAATGTATCCAATGGTTCCATTAGGAAACAAGAAATTTTAGAAAACATAAGAACGCTGTCAAACGGTACGCTTATGAATTATGAGTTTCAGGTCAGAGATGGCAGAAAATTACATACTAAAAAAAAATAAATAAATAAAAACTTAACTGATAGTTGATTGAGTATAAAGAAAAATAATAAACAGATATTTTGACTTGTCCACTCGTATGGTGTGATAAAGTCTTAATGAGCGAGTTATTTGAAAGTAAATAATATTGATATAATTAACATATCGAAGGAGAAACTGTTATCAGGGGATGGAAGCCGTATATAGTAGATAAGGAGATAAGGGATAATCTAAGTTATTGGATCAACTTGCTAAAGGTCACCATGAAGAGCTTACTGCCATTCTCAGTTAGTTGGATACCTAGAACTTCCTTAGCTATGGATAGCTTACATAATTTGTGTTATATATATATAAATATATGCTTTAGGAAAAAAATATATATATACACACACACATGTTGTTTCTATTTTAATATACAAATAGTCTCAATTCTTATGAAAGCCTGAAGCATTTTATGTGAAAATAAAACATTACCGCAAAATATTATTAGTTCTAAAGATATGCGCATAGTAAAAAGTAAACTAACAGCAATAAATCTATAATGTAAGCTGATAAATCGCTAGATTATTTATTAAATGAAGAGTTTTTTAATGGGCCCTTTTGGTTGTTGCTTTAGAAAATTTTAAACTACTTGGAAAATTGTAAGAGACGGTCCTTCCTCCATTTTCTGCACTTGACCTGATTTAAATTTAGAAACCATCAAGCTCAGCTTGGATGAGTTTTCTTCATGATACTTGAGTTTTCTACTGACCCACCATTCTCATAGACATTTTCTAAAGGAAGACTCAAACGCACTTGAAAGTATATCAAAGGAAAAGAGGAAAGGAGAGAGATAGGAGAGAGAGAGAGAGAGAGAGAGAGAGAGAGAAAGACCATCCTAGTGCTCACCCAGCCTCTATTTACCGGGTACCCTTAATTGCAGAAAAACATGGCGATATTGACAAAATACTTTCTTGCTTAGTCGTTTACTTAAAAAAAGTGCATACTTCTATCGAGAACAGAACACATTGCTTGTATTGGAACAGGTTTGTTAAAAGTAATTTGTATTTATTTTCTTTTTTTATTGTTACTATTCTCCTATGATTCCTCAAGTCGATGAACTACTTTTTGAAAGGTGGTGTTATCTCCGCTTGCATTATAAAAGCAAACAGAAACCCTACACAAGAGGACGTAGCCTTCATTTAAGCTCTCCGAAAGTTAGCGTAGCAGAGGAGCCAGTAGAGTCCTATAACGCGGACGCAGCAGACTGACCATTAATGTACTATTATCATTACGTCCCATTCAAGTCTATTGTTTCAGTGTCGCCATCATAAGTCAACGATATTTTATAATTCATTTTGTATTTAAAGATGTTTTTATTCAAGATAAAAAGTAAGTACTTATTCAGCATTGTTTAATTTAAATTCCTTTGTGCAAAACGTAAAAATAACATTGTTTCAGGCATTGCAGAAAATATTCATCAAAACGAGAACTTTCAAGTCACGCTTTAGTAACACCGAGATTCTATATGTTCTAGAGGACTGGGGGCAGTTTATAATTAATAACTGATATTAATATAATGTATAATATAATATAATCATATTGTTGTAAGCCTAGATGCCATCTTTTAACCTAATTTATTTTTGGACCGGTTTTGTTTTCGTAATTGCTAATAAATCTTCTTTTATTACGGAATGTGAACTATTTTATTAGAATTATAAAGCAGTAAAATCCTTTGAGATCCATTGTCAATGTACTCCCAAGATAGAATTCGGGTCAGCCTCGACATAATGTGTGTTCCCTGGCTCCGCACGCCATCTGTAATTAGACAGATTGCACTGCCCAGTTTATTAACCTAAAACCTTCCCTACTGAAGCGAAAATACTCTAGCACATTCACATACCATTCAACCTTAAGAACTCTTCACAAATCAAACGTCCCCAGAATATGCCTGGTTAAATTGTCCCCTTTCCAATGAGAAAATCCTAGGTCAAGTGCAGTCCAAATAACATATAGTCCAAATAATAAAGTCTCCGCCCGTAGTAACAAATAATTACTTACATGTACAAATAATTGGTTGTTTATATCAACATCGAGCCTATTTGGGTTCGATTTGAAACTAATTAAATAACACAAAATGAGTTAAAAAGTGCGGCATCATTTGAAAGGATTGAGGTGGAATTACTTTAAATTTACAAAACGTACCTTTGGTAGGGCACCTGACAGAGATTTCCATTCAGTCCCCGAACTGGGACATCGGCAGTGGTTTCTTATTCCTTGTTCCAGTTCTGGGTTGGCTCCCACACCTCCAGCGTACCTCTCTTTGTCCTCCGCTTCTTCACAGTGAAATCGCCCCGGCAAAAACGGACCCATTGCCCTGGCTACACATCCGCACAATCCTTCAATATTTCACTTCATAGCCGCCAAAGAAAAGCGCCTAATCCGATTTTCATGCAATTTTCTGGAGCGTGCGATTTTCTAACATGACTATTACCCGCTGGTTCATTAAAGGGTAGGTTCAGCTTTCCATAAGGTCGCTCGAGTAGGACCGATCCCCAAACCATGAAAAAAAATATTCTTTAATATTACTGGAGAATTGGGCAAATGAATTCTCATTGGTTTCCAATTTTTTTTGCTAAAAACTACATTCTTGGCGAACAGGTGGTTATTTTCTCTAAAATTAGTTGCTATTTTCGCTAGAATCGCTGTTTGCCTTGAAAAGGAGTTATTGCTTGCATTTGCAACTCCATATGAAGCCTGACACGATTCCGCTCTTCCCAATACAGTTAACACCTTCTGCCCGAAACTCAATATAACCACTTATTCAACGGATCTGCAGATATATTACTACATTCTTAACAAACCCGAATAATCTCAAGGCATACGAAGCTACTCGAGCAAGAACAAATACTGAGCGAACTTGTTGAAAAACTTCCTGTTGAAGCGATGACGATTCGAATCCAGGCAAGGCAACATATTTATAAAAAATAAATAAAACAACAAATTAAGACAATTTAGTAGAGACAAGGTCTATCGAACTGGGGTGTAGTTATTCCTTTTTGTGCTGACTTTTAATTATTTTGTCTCGTTCAGGCAAGGCAAGTATCTACTCATGTACTATGACAAACTTAACCATTATCTAGGTTTAACATTTCGAATTATTATTTTTTTTTAACTTATACAATTTGTAAGTGGTTATTTTGAATAACAAATAATGTAATAATTATTATAGAGAACTTTGTACGTTAAAATAATTTAGTGCAATAGTGTTCCTATTTTGATTAAGATATACTAAGATGGCTTAAATAAAATAAATACCACCATTGTTGTACATTACTAGTCCAAATTAACTGCAGCTTTAGGTAAAATATTAACAACCACTAGATATATTAGTGAGCTTATTGGCTTAGTGGTAGAGCGGTTTGTTGCCGTGCCAAAGATCCCGGGTCAAATACAGCTGTGGTGATTTTATTTAATTTAACGGCCGAGGATGGATCCGTACCTCCTATAAATGAAGTGGGTCAGATAATAGGAAGAAAAACCTGCGGCAACTGAGGACAAATCACCTCCCTGCACAACCGTTGTCCAAGAAAGAGTATAGTCTGTTACTTTTAACTTGTACGGAACCCAAGACTCTTCATGCGTTGTAGTGGTGCATTTTTTTTGTTTTACTAGTTATATTGCAAACAAACAAATAAATAGATCAATCGTAACCAAATATTAATGGGTGCATTACAAATACTAGTATTAAGATCTGCATTTGAGGATAGATACCAGCAGAGCGGAAGATGTCCTAAGGCTAGCGGACCGGTCCCGCGGGCAGGATGACATTTAAACAAGTTGCGGCGAGTCTTCTACAGTACCTCGAGAAGAAGGATAACAACAGACCCAGCGTTCCGTCGGACCAAACTGGTTCACGACCACGAAATAGATACTCACGAAATAGGTATCACATGTCGAAAATCACACATCTATATCCGAACAAATCAAACTTTAACGTAACACCAACGTCAACCAATATCAGGTAAATAAGCCTATTTTAAAACAACTAACTTAATAAAACGGGTTTCAAGGTGAACCACAAAAGGGCAAGTGGACTTAGAGTCATATATCAACTAACATTTTAAAATTATATACCTTAATATTAAACCTAACTCATTTTAACTTTTTTTAAATTATATATTCGATATTTGTCAATCCAAAACAAAAACAGTGTAGATAAAAACAAACTAATATTCATATTTGTAAACATATATTTATTTCCTTTTCTACATGAAGTGAATTATGTTCAATTTAACATTAAAATTGGTCAATAAAAATAATAATTATAATTATAGCATTCGCACGTTAATTTATACATATATATTAGTTAATCAGTTTTATACGAATGTAAATAATAAAATAATGTAATGAAACTGATATTAGTAAATAAAAGGCATTTGATTATGGTTGATCATAGTATAATGTTAATAAAAATCAATATGCATTCACAGCCGAAAGTATTACACAGTTATATAATATTGAAACGTGATATAATTTAAAAATATTAACATAAAATTGGATCCAAAGGTGACTGGAAAGTCAATTTGGCACCTTCTGACTTTCCACTGTTTGTGGCTATGAAAGGCTGATATTCATCGTTAATGACTTTTATTGTAATAAAACGGCTTTAAAATTAATTAAAAGTTTCATGAAGAAAAAACCTTGAATCTTGCCGTTAGTTACCTAATTGCATACATAACTCAATGTAGATTTTCGATGATCATGTTAAAAGATTTTTTTCTAGGCCAGTCATGGTTTGTTATTGGCTAAAACTCCAAAACGTATCCCTAATCTAGCGTTCATTAGTGGAACTATTCTATTAAAAAAAGTTTCTCAATTTTGGGCCTACGGTCCTAAATAAGTGGGACATTGCCAACTGGTTAAACGAGATCTCAGGGCGACTATGATAAACATAAGGTATCCCCAATACAGCAATGTATCACAAGCCAAAATTCGAATTTACCACTTATTCACAGGGGCTGCAAAGACTGACAAGACAATTTATAGACCCAGTTAAATGTTTATACGTATTTATATCTAAATTTGAAATTAATGACTGCCTTTCAAAGGGTATAGTGCCTGCTTATGGTCTCATTGCAATTCTAAATAAATCATGTAAAATATACTCCTTTCATAGATTAAAATAATCATTGATTAGTTCATTTCCCATTGTTTGAACCATCATGGATTGAATAATGACGTGATCTAATTATTCCAACTATCCTTTGATCTACCTAGTTGTATCTAAGTAAGAAGGCCTTCTCAAGGTGTTCATTGCAGGTATACGTAACAACTTTCGATGGTAGATATCGATACCAGCGCATCCTTCTGTCACGGAACAATACAATCTAGTGTTCGGATCAGCTGTAATTGCAGAACTATCTTTGGAGGACGAAAAGATTAGTATAGTTCAACAAAAGTAGATCTTAGAGCTGTTGTTCCTCTCAATGAACTTCATCGAGTAAAACCAAGGAGTTTATGGGAGTCGTTCAGGAACAAAAACGTATAACAACAAAATTTCGAAAATTGACTTTTTCACATTTTTCGGTAGTCTAGGCAACGGATTTTGTCTTACACGAAACTTTGCAGCTTCATTGCTCATGGTTTTTAATCACGTTCTGAAATTGAAATTCCGGGAGTATAAAGCATCGCGAGAATAAACTAGCGAAAAAGTCAATTTTAGAAATTTGGAATTATCCTCTTTTGATCCTGAACGTCTCATGTAGTTGATTCAGTCGAATAATTTCAGGGATTCAGAATGATTTTTTTTTTTCTAAGGTAAATCAAATAGGCCAAACGTTCCAGAAATGTGTAGACTTTACGCATACGCTTTAGAAATTCTGATAGATTCATATAAGCGCAGAATGGGACGGAACACAATTTTTTTCTGAGTTAGGTGTAAATCTTCAAAACAGTGCCTAGTATAGAAATTTCTGATATTAAAACTAATTAAAATCTCTATAACATGATGCATTAACACTTATCCTTATGTGCTACCGTCTCTGAAGTATGACTAAAAATGTTTAACGCATAAAATTGCAAGATAAATGTTTAGGACTCGCCTTTTTCTTTTATCTTTGGTTTCCAACTCTTTTTAACAGTTTTAATAAAACACTGATTTCATAACTTGAAATGAATTATTTTTAATAGTTACTAGTAACTCTTTTTCAATTTGAAGTAAGCTCTCAAATCTTTTTTTTTTTTTGTTATACACTGATATTGGCCCTCCCTTAACTACGATTTCATACCTGTGAATAAAATATGTATACAATTAAGGAGTATTGGAGGGAAAAGATAGAAAACCTGAACAAAGAAAATTAAAATGATTGATGGAATACAGGGGCGCTATCTTACGGCATAGCGGTGAAGTAAAGTAGCTTTCTAGCTGACTTCAGAGAGGGCGTCGTCATCTCTCCGGCAGATTGTTATCTTATCAGCATAAGGAATATTTTTTATTATTATTGTGTTAATTCAAATTAATTATATTTGTTTCATCAACTCTACTATTAAACAAAAATACAAATTATGAAGTAACAAGGATTTGGTATTCGCACAGTTGATCTATAAATTAATATTTATAATGCTTTATTTTACCTATTTATTAATGAATTTCATTAATGGGATAATATTATTTATTCACAACTATATTACAGAAATATTCTTTTGTTTTAGTTTTCTGTTATTTAATTTCATTGGGCACATTGCCTGCTAAAGAGCTCATTATAATGCGTGCAAGAGTCATACGCTGAGTAAAAACTAAGTATAAGCTTAAACTAAATTTTTCTGTAGTTAGTTAAAAATTGTCACTCCTTTGATTTTTCCTTCATTGCAATTAGTAACTATTAAAGAATAGTATTGTATCGCCTCTAACTCCGAGGTTTAGCTAATCTTATTGAAACCTCTTTCGCATCGTACAACTACTGCCCATCCCGCCTTAAGATCGAGAAGCAAATGAGCTGTGAAATCACCACGAAACATCGGAAGTACGCTCAATGGTTACTAAAATATTATGTTTCCGCAGTAGTAATAATTCCAACATTAAAACCTGATACTTCATTTCATTCTGGTATCATATTTATATCTTCATGATATCTATGATAACCTTCTTTACGAGCTCCGTGAATTCAAAGAAAGCTGTTTGTATCCCTGAGTGATCTGAATTATATTAAAAAAGCGTTTTGAGATGCCAGATACTGGGCAGTTACAGGTTAAGAAATAATTATTGCTTCATAGTTTTTATATAAACTTGGATAAGTTCTTCGCCTATAGTGAATCGGATGATGCTGCAATAAGAGATTTAAGTTTTTTATATCCATGTATAATTAGGATGGGGAGATTTTAAGATTTAAGGAGTCACAGGCTCCCTAGTTACATCCCTTCCAAAGGACGGAATAACCAAGGAGTTTTTACTCCCTATAAAAAAAAATAGAACCAACTGCGAACCCGCAACTTTGGGCATAAATGGTAAACTTAGATTAGTTTCAAAGCTTGTATTCTGTGGAAAGTTACAAAAAAACGATGTTTTTTTTTCCAAAATAGGCATTCGTCTAAAGTAAATATTCACAGTCCCTACTTCCATCACCCCTTATCAATCACGGCTTTCTATAAGGACAGAGAAGATACTCGTATACTCAAAGGTCGAGACCGCAGCTTTCCCTGCTACAGATACAGAACTCCTTCAGCGGCACCTTATTTGGAGGGAACACTCCAGGCTCAAAGGCAGAAGGAAACGACTCCATTTCCAGAGACGGATCGGAATGGTAGTGGCATCCTCACGACAAGGAGACCATCTGCAAGGCAGATTGAGACTCTTGGAATGGAGTGACAACCAAGGCGTGGGCACCAGTTTCAGTGCAAGAACAGAAAGTGAGGGGTACAGCAGGTCAAACTTTATAATTCTTTATTAAAAGCTGATTAGTGTTAGATCGCCTAATCAAATATATACTTCTTAGAAGCAGGGTAGCTCAGAATCTAGGTCACTACATTACTGAATTCGATACTATATTCACGTAGCGGATGAATAAACTATTCTCTGAACAGCCATTAATTGATGTCTTGTGGCTCATTCAGCAATTAAAATGGGTTAGAGAATATAAGTTGAAGGGTGATTTCACCCAAATTACTTCCTTGTACAACCGTTGTACATACTCCTCGACGCTATTAGTGCCCTAAGAGGAAGTCAAATAAGTACAATCGTTGGCTTTGCAATCGTCCAACCACTATTATTTTCTGAATCCAATATTCCAATAACATTGGGATTGTAGTAGTGGAGGATATTTATAATTATATTATTTAATATAATTCTATTATTTTAATTATTTTTAATTTATATATATATATATATATATATATGGTTTAACGTTTAATCTATAGACACCAACCTCAGTCCTTACAATGGCTTAAACTTACTAGTTTTCCTGAAAACTCGTAATGTTTACTAAAACCTAATGATTTCATCAAAACTGGATAGCTATTTCAAGAGGATGAGCAGTCTTCAGAAATAATGGATAACAAAAAATATTGAATTCAGAGGACAGTAATTTGAAATTAATTTTTTTTACATTGACCTACATATGTGAAAGAAAATGGTCCAGGTGCAGGTCAGAAAAAATTCTCTTAAATAGAGTATAACTATTTATTTGAAAGTCAACGTTTCGACCCATTATTTAAGAGAATTTTTGTTTACCTCCACCCGGACCTTTTACTTCCATTTAAAATTATTTTGCACATTATAACAAATCACTAAATAAAATATTAACTTAAATACGCCGAGTTGGAACAAACCTTTAAGTTGATTATTTTTCAAGGTTTCTCCTTCATTCCTGTATCCTTCCCATTGCTTCACTGATGTAAATTAAAGAATGTACACTAGGGACAAATAGTCGCATATGCAGCCTTCAGAGAACTATTGTCTGAATGCAGTTAGTAAGTTCACACAGTATATCCAACCTCTTAACGTAAGGCAATCACAGTAATCACAAAATATCCTGTAATTCTGATAACGATCTATCAATTGCACACATCCTCTTCAAAAGTAATTAATACTTTAGATGGTAAAAATAGATGTTTTGCATAGTAAGCTTTTAAGTAAAACGCCGAGTTATATGATAAAAGGAAACTTTTTAGAAGTAAAGCTGAAAACAGGAAAAACTATTAGAAAAAAATCAAATATGAAAACGATACGATTTAAACTGAGATAGGACAGAATGTGGTGCACTGCAGTTTTGCTTATTCATTTAACCTCACATTATGATGCTATGGATAATCGCAGGATTCTACAGTGGGAGTCCTAAATTTTGCCTATCCAACTATAATTAGGATAAGGATCTTGAACGACTACCTGACATCGTACAGTCTAAGGAGCCACATTTTACGTCCCTTCCGAACTACGAAACCAACAAGGATTTTTTTTTTAAATCCTAAGGCTATTTAGGATATCTGCGGACTACGATTTATATCTGCGGACTACGAATCCGTGATTTTAGGCATAGTAGGTTGTTATGGTAAAACTATTACACATCGGGTAACGCTGAATTCAATGCTCTACATTTTTTATCTTATTTCATTGCTTACAAAGAAAATTATACAGCTTTAATCAAATATCTGCAAAAATGTCAAGGCCCCGATCATTTTCTAGTTAAGTCCATATCGAACAGTGTCACTGTATATCCTCCGTTTACAAACAGTCGAATATTAGTGAGCTCTCTGTGAAACAGTTAAGCTGAACATCATTTATATCAGCTACCTTTCATATCAGATGACCATCACATCATCGTGAAAGAAGAAATCAAAGGTAACGTAACGATAAATGATCCTTAGCCTTGATCTAGCTTGATGAATGATGATCTTGTGGTGTCATTCGATTCCATTCTCCTTCGGTCCGTATCAGATAGTCAGCAGATGTGGGAGTCGACGGGTCGGATGATCGGCTTGGGTTATCGAAGTCATAAAACTTTTTACGATGCAATAATTGTCCCACATCTATGACACCTCAACCATTACCAGTTATTACAGGCACGAGGAAGGAAAATAAAAGTTAACAACTTTAGAACCAATGGAAAAGGTAGTTGAAAACCTCAACTTGGCTACGTTCTAGAGATTAAGATAAACATTTACTGCGGGACCTTCAATCAGCGCAAACACGGCCTTCAAATTTGAACATTACCGAAAGATTATTTTACCACGAAGCTATAAAATCAATTCCAATACTTATATATTCATTTACAACATCAAGATTTGTTAAAACTTTTGTTTGTGTTAAGGTGAAAAATCACAAGTTATCAGTTATGAAACGTTTCGATTGGTGATAATATAGCTTTTATGTAAAATTGATAATAAAAAAATCGCTTAATTCCAATTTAGTGTTCATTAGAAAATAAAATCACTGTTATACTGTAATTGGAGTTAAATTAAAATGTATACCGACAAACAATTAATAAAAAACTATTCCAGAAAAAAAAGTCCTAAAATGAAAGAAAAAATAATTGGAACCAGTTTAACCAACAATTAACTTAGTTGAAACATAATTAGCATTATTAATTGATCGTCATCAAATATTTCCATGCCAAGAATTCTATTCATTGCATATTGCTCAAAAGGCTAAATTTAAGAGTTTTATACTTATTAATTCAGAACATAATGTTAAGATAATATGTGAACATAATGAGAAAAACAATGGTATTCAATAGTAAGGGATAGTATTCTTGAGTTAAAATGCTGATTGCTTTTGTGCCTCTCAACATAGGGTTTAGACATGATTGCAAATCTTCCCTCGTTCTAGCCAGGTTTCTGACTTACCTGATGTTTTTGTCTTCTTTTTTTTCTGCATAGCCGTTTAACATAATCCAACTACGACATTCTTGGGGGTACTCGAGGTTTTCAACTTTCAGGGGTGCACTCCATCGTTTTCAGCGGTTCCCTATGGTTTTCCATTCTGACTAAATGGCCAAACAATTTAAACTGGTGTGGCTCTGGGAAATATAATTGAAATATACTATGTGAAAAACATGATTTTTAGAAACGACGATGAAAAGGATAGAGCAGTTTTACCACGAAAATATAAAATACAAAAATGAGTTAGTGGGTTTCAGCGGAAGAAACATCCCACGCCTAACATTGAAGTTTTTTTTATCAGTGTTTTCTCAAAATCATGTTTTTGACTTAGTGTATTTCACTAGTAACCCCACCATATAATTTCTCACCACGTAGGCATGAGATCTTCCTTTAAAATCCTCGGCCAAAGATGACGAAGTTGCTGAGCTGCCGTGAGCTAATAGGATGCGCGGCTTACATCGGGAACATCCCCGTGAAAGCGTGGACATCTAATGGGGCGGCAACATCCGCGCCGGTCCATTTGCCTCCATCCGCGAGGGAATGCTTTTCCTATTACAATATCTTGCATTTCCTATGTCGGTGGCTAACTGTTCCTCTAGGACAGTGGTTCCCAACCAGTGGTCCGCGAATGATTTAAATTTAAATTTAGGGAGCAGTGAGTCGTTGGTCGCCGTGCAGTGAGTGACAAGAGCGCGGGTGATAGGGGTGATAAGCGTGGCCGCCGCACAGTGGTCTTAAGTCTCTGCTAACAAGAATAATATAAAAGTGGCCCCTTACCAAGAAAAGGTTGGGAACCCCTGCTCTAGGACCATAGAGAACGGATTCATTAGTCCTCAATATCGAAAAGTCAGTCATTAGTGAACTGTAAAATATTGACATCGTTAGTCAATGTTCAGGGATTTGATTTCATAATACACCTTACATTCGGTAATAATATTAATATTTTATTCGATAAATTTTCCTTTAAGGTGCGAGGTTTAAGTGCTTATGTCAAAGAAGTATTACAGAATCGATAACAAAGTCCAGATCAATTAACAATTAAGTAAATATAAAAAAGAGGAGACAAAAAAAAAACAACACACAACTGTCCGCACTCAGCCAAAATGCACAACACCTGGGGATAAGTTACCAGTGAATTTGCCACTGAAATATAAATAAATGAAAACAGCAAAATAATGAACTAAAAATTGAATACTAATTTGAGAATGTGTTAGGAATAAATTTAGAAAATAAATAAAATATTAGAAGCGATTGAGACAGTGGCGAATTCACCGTAATACCGTCACAGATTTTTAATTTTCCTTAATGTAAATGTACCTCTCTCGATAAAAGATTTTGAATCGACTTGATTTTAATTGTTTTCATAGTTCCTTAAAGGAAGCAATGGGTTACATTCGATGCCGTTAAATAGCTATTAAGGGCCATAGTAGCAATCCGATTTTACACAAACTAAAAAAAATACCAGATACACCAGTATAATATTTTTATAAAATATAAAAATCCGTTAGGATATACACTAGAGTTTGAGCATCTATGGTCCATAAGACCTACCATTTAGTTTTACACTAAGTTTTTTATAGCATTGAAACCGGATAACCTATAGCGAAATAAAAAAAACCTATGTTAAGCGCAAAAAAAACTTATAAAGTAAGGGATAGAGTAATGGGCCGGGTGAACACTAAGGAGAATTTTTACCAACAACAAAAACTTATTAACCTGTAACAACCATTGTATGTAAAACCATTTTCATTGTAAGGGATTATCCCACCAATGTTTAAAAATATGTATATAATTCAAAATAAAATAAAACAAAATTGAAAAAAAAAAACTAAGGAGAATCATGATAAATACACAACCAGGAAACCTTTCTGGTATTGAAAAAAAAAATCAAGTCTCTTTCAAACCTACATCCACAATTGTAGTGCTCAAATGTCTAAGCTTAAAAATAGAAAATACAAAAAGAAACTGGAAAAACATTCGTACATGTCGAAGATGTAACAGGTAACACACTTCCAAAAATGAGATATGATTTATAGACAAAGAGATAGCTACTATTCCAATGAGTAGTGAAAAACAGAAGTGGCCCTCAACCGAATAAATTAACGATTCCATCAAATTTTCTAATTAAATAAAACACTTTATAGTATGAAAAGCCATAAAGATTTGTTCACTTTCTATAAAACTTCATTAATGTATACGTTCCAAATGTTCAAAAGCAATCTGAATAGTATGTTATTACTAAAAAAATACTCTGTTTAATAGTTGAGGAAAACTATTAATCGAGTATAAGTTATATAATTCAATCTTAAATAACCTGCAAATTACAAATAACGGATATGAAGATAAAACTCATAACTCCAAACTTCAACAACTAATTTTATTATTTTTATTAATCTATATAGTTTTTAAAAATTTAATGCGTGGTATTACCTTAAAATAATGTAAAAAGGACAAGAAAACACAAGGTACCGAAAGCTGACTGCCGCAGGTCCGCTACCTGCCCATCAGGATAACAGTTTTATTAGATTCCACGCATCAGCGATCGCTGTAACGGCGATATCTGCTCAGCTGGGGATTAGGTGTATCAAACCACGAAACGGTAATTCGGTTAATTTTTTATTTTAAAATTTTATTCAATTTCTGTATTTTTTAAAAAATGATTTAATTTAGAATAATAATTTGTGGTATTTTTGGTGAATATTTATTCTTTAGATCCATTATTAATTTATATAAATTTTGATCTTTTGTTTTGTTATTAATTGGCTTATAATTATTATTAATAAGATTTATTTTTTTATTAGATAGTTGTTCTTTACTTTTAGATTGGGAATCTGTAACTCTATATTCTTTCTGCTTATCAATATCTATTTATCTGGATTGAATATATTTAATTTTTATAGGTAGAGTTTTATAAATTTCTTCAATGGTAATTTTGTATTCTTTCTCTTATATATCATCCCGTAAGCTTCTCGTATCTTCCCCCACTTTGACTATTGTAGCGTGGTATATGGAGGCCTCTCTAAAATGCTTGAAGATAGATTAAAGAGAATAATGAATTGCTCTCTAAGATTTGTGCTTGGTACTCCGAAGCGATCGCGCGTCTCCCACCTCTATGATGGGTTAAAGTGGCTCTTCCCTCCCTTCCGAAGACAATATTTCCTCTGTGCATTCTTATTAACGAAACGGTTCTTATTCCATTATTTAATAATGATTGAATACATTAATATGTATACTATTAAAAAAATGAAATATAGAAAGACTGGACCAGGACAACCCATAAAGGTTCTTGAGTTCAGTACGTGGTAGAGATTGTACTATTTCTAGGACAACGGTTGTGCTGGGAGATGATTTGTATTAGATCACGCTTAACCATCAGTTTTGCCCAATTAAAGGTACCCACTTTATATAAGGTGAGTTCCAGGGACGAACGGTTTTAAGATAACACAAGGTTCATCCATGGCTGTTGACAATTTAAATAATTTATTCTCTACAGCTGGGTTTGAACCAAGTCCAATTACCTTCAGCACTGCAGCTCAGCGCTCTACCACTGAGCATACTTATAATAAATCAAATGTTATTAGGTTATAAATTATATTATAAACAGTCATAATTAAAACTTAAAAAAACTGTACCACTACAACCCGTAAACTGGTCTGGGGTGCAGTACATTGTAGAGACTGTACTGTTTCATGGACAACGGTTCTGCAAGGAGGACTTAGGTCGCGCTCAACCGCCAGATTTTCCCCCCTTATTTTGGGTACATTATTTTAATGCATAATATTTTATAGAGGATGGGTGGGCCCCAGGAGGTTCCTAGATCCTGTATGATCCATCTCCCGCTCCTAACAGGCTAAATAAAAGTCATGGCCTGCATTGGGATTTGAACTAGAATTTCCGGCATGTTTACTCGGTGCTCTACCACTGAGCCAATCCGCTCCTTCAAAACTATCATAATACGTCGAGGGATTTGAGGATCTATTCCGTTTTGGAAAACATTAACGTATTTAATAATCAAAAATATTTCTGATATCTTCAAGCTGATACGATTGATTACTGGATGCATTCCGAAGCTTCGCTTTACACAATTGTATCCTGTGCTGAAAGTTAGGAGGCTAATTTTTTTTCAACAAGTAATTTCAAGTTTCAGAACGTAAAGAGCCAACTTGGAAGGCCTAGCCCATTATAAATGAAAAGAAAAGAAAATCATCGAGGAAAGGCCGAATCAGTGTATATTTTACAGCAAGCTCGTATAGTTAAACAGTGTTAAAAAAATTCAAATATTTTTATATAAATGTAAATGAATACAACGAAATAGAAGAAGAGATACAGCCAAGAATTAGTACTTAAATAAATGCAATTAAAAAAAGTAAGGGTATATAAGGCTACACCTACATTGGATCCGATTCGGTGCGACGTGATTCTATCACATACGATGCTGGGGTGTATACATTATACATATTTTACTATACGTTATAGTAAAATATAAATGTATTAAAAATAATTAATAAATAATCTTAATTTTATAAATTTAAAGAACCAAATGTTATAACTCTCGATATATTTCAGTCATTTGGTTTGCAAGCGACGTCTCATCGTATCACACCGGATCCAATGTAGGTGTAGCCTAAGGCGGTTCTCCGTCCAACTGCAAAAGATGATAGTGAGGCATGGACTCTAATCAAACAACAAGAGAGGTTGCTAAGTACATGGGAGGGAAAGGTTTAAAGAACAATAGATGGCCCAACTCAGAAAGGAAATCAGACAAAGGCAAACAAAGAACTTAAGGACCCGCATGAGGAATCTGATATAGTTCCTTGCAATAAACCGGAAAGAATGAGAAAATTGAGTCAAATCAGATTATAAAAGGCGCCAAGATGAAGCAACAAGCTTTCACATTTTTAGAGACGATGCACTTTTTTTTTTAATCGGAATCAGGAAATTGTTGTTTCATTTGCAATTTTACGAAATAATTGTAGATACATATCTCGCCTAAAGATCAGAAAGGTTTCACTAAATGCCTCGTGATTTCTCTGATTCTTCCTCTTTTAAAACTCACTGAATCCTGACTACGTATATCAATAAAATCCTCACACATGATAATGTGGTAAAAAGATCCGGTCGAGTGTTAAGTGCGTGCACGCGTACGTACACGAAGGTCAGAGGCACAACTAGGAAGTGAAATTTCGGAAACTTTAACAAGTGATTTCCTGGAGCATTCCTTTCTTCAATCCTTGCGTTAGTCTAATTATTATTTCTTTTAATGCTCACGATTTCTGGCGTTAGAGTTTCTCTCGGTGGTCTATTTTAAATTAAAAACCGTGACTTCTTGGTGGCTATTTTTCTGCCAATTTATGAACCACAAAATTGAAATAAACTATCTGTTGGAAAATGTATTAACTGAAAAAAATTTTTAATTAATTTACAAAGAAATACTTGTTCAATTACCAGGGGACAATCCCTTCGTTCCAATGGTATAATTGTTCAAATCACTCGAACTACCATTGTTGTATAATTGTTATATTTTATATTTTTCTGTTCATTGAAAGTATTATAAAAAATTAAAATAATTTTTCCTACTTATACGACCCAATTTTAATACTCTACCTAACATGGAAAATAAAATATGGCACACCGATCAATGAAAACTTTTTATATAAAAGAGAGAATATTTAAGGTAATTGTGTGAAATTTTTTTAAACGACAAGCAATTACATCGACCTTTTAAAATAAATGGCCTGGAAAGTAATTCGACAAAATTAGCCTGCTAAAACTTGATATTTTTATTTTTATAAATTAATTAATTAAAAACGGTGATCTAAAGTAATAGGAAATATAAGTTTCCGACTGATATTAAGACAATCCAAGGTAAAAAGATTTAGTTTTTAGTATTTTCCAATGATTTACATTTTCTGTACGTTTCAGTGGTGTTGTTTACATTTTCTCAAGTTTCGACAGGTTCAGCATCCATCAATATTCGTCAATAATTATTATTTTTGCAGAGTTAGCTTTTCCATTTAGTGATTTATTTTTATTGAAGTGATAGTATGAATAAGGATTTAATAATATTAAATGTTTTCATTATGGCTTTTCAGTATCTTACAGAACATTGCTTTATTCATTTAATCATTGTCATGATTATTCTTCATGAATAACATTCATTGTTCATTTAAATACTTCTAATTTAAATGAAGGTAATTATTTCATATACAATAAAATAATTCCAATAAAAATTTATAATTGACATATTTACATCAAGCTAAATACACCAAGGTATATTTATTTGAATTTATTTTTTCTATTGAGTTCTACTATCACTTTATATACAAACACACGGAATCTCGTCAAGGGAGATATTGATGGTGCATTTATAATTTCACATGCGTTATAAATTGATAGTTCATAAACATAATTTATTTTAAAAATACATAATGGTTTAAACTCAATAAAATAACGGTATCAGGTCCGCTTTAAATCAATAAAACGCTTCGATTTAAATCACAAGTTTTAACTTATTAATACTTTCCTTTTTAATATTTTTATTATAATAAAATAATTATAGTGCTTCCTCTATACAGTAACTGTCACTATAAATATATTAAGGAACTGACTCACACATACTATTAAGGTTATATCATCATGTATACTTCGAAGTTTGTTGAAACTTTCATTTCTCGATAAAATGATTACCAAAATATACACATTTCCCACAATTACATTTTTTTTTTCATACTTAAACTCACGATAATTTTAATTTTCGAGAATATAAAAAAGGAAACGAACGGACAGTTAAAACTTGAAGTGACTTAACTCGAAGCCACAACCTGCGGATCTCATATATATTTTTCTATTTTCGAAGGTAATCAATGCTGTACCTAACTTTTTTTTGTGTGTGAATAACTGTGTCGTACGGCATATTACTTTGACATGAAATCATGATTCTTTCAAGTGATTAGCACTACAAGTAAAATCAAGTTACATAAAAAAACTTTAAGGATTTCAAGTAGGATTAAAACATCAAGAAAAAGTTTAAATATTCAACAACAATAATATTTGATTAAAATTATACCAAAACAATTGCAAATGGAATTAAAGAGATAAAACATGATGAGGATAGACAAAAAAGTAAGTAACTGTTTTAATAAGCATTCCGAAAGTTAGGGTAAAATGGGTTAAATAAACAATAAGAATGTATAATACTTTTTTTTTCTTTTTTTTTAAATAGTCCGTATAACTTATTTTATTTATTGACAAATATATATTCTCGATAAGCACAGTATTGTTTTGTTTGTTATTTTATACCATAGAGCCAGTATGGACTACATCAGTTTCAACTGTTTTATTTTCTTCCATATTTCTTTCATTCTCTCCCGTGTTATTGTTATGATTATTAATATCACAGTTTAATATAATATAATTTTTTCTGACGACATTGTACTGACCTTGTGGTAGGAAGAAGATGCGGCCCCCCGGACCGATCCTGTAGAGCGGCTGGGATGCCTCGCCATCTCCTTCCAGGGTCTCCAGTTCTTCGGCGAACACCTGAACACGAGTACGCTGTACACTGCTAACCTTGCAACCCCTGTACACTGTACCCCGTACACTAGCCCACTGACCCCGGCCACTTTCTCCCAATTAGCCACTCCACCCTCGTTAGCCAACTCGGTCAAGATACTGCACGGTAGCATCTCGAAGGGTACCGGAGGATAGAGAGGGGGAAGAATGGGGTTGAGCCGAAGAAGGGTAAGCCACGGAGGAATCGCCAGAGCGTGGATCGTCCGACAACATAGGAAAGTAACAAGGGGGGTATTGAACCTCCAGCCGAGGAACAGGAAAGGGGTATTTACCGCGGATAATAAAGCAGTCAGATACGAATAACTATAATAAAGAGTAAAATTTTAGAAAGAAAAAAAAGTCCAATAAGTGCAAATTCGGTTTTAAATGTATGTATTGTTAAGTGGGTAAGTCGAATTTCGTCCTAAGAGAGTTAATGTTATTGAGGGAAGCAGTATCGTAGTTAGTGGCTTGAAATGGAGTTCTATTATAAACAATAACTCCACTTCAAGCCAATGCCTGACTTGGCCCTTTATTCACTACCAATATAACACGATTCCAATTCCCTAAGTACAACAAACTCGTGTAGGACAAAATTCGACTTATTGAATGGGGCTACAGATATAAATTTAAAAAAAAAAGATTAAAAATCTTTCTGTCCGTTTTTACAAGTGATTGGTTTTTGTTAACGGAACGTTTAAGAGAGAATATGAGTGTACATCTAATAAAACTTCTAGTAGGCAAATATTAATTCAGAACAGAAAAAAATGAATTAATCATCACGATTTAAACATTTGGAAACTGACATTCATTAAAAAAAAAATTGATTGTGTCAAAACGACTGTATATTTCTAATTGTGGTACTAGGTATTTTTGTACCTTAACCTTTTGCTACTCTACTAACATCCATTAGGACTAATAATACATTTTTACACTCTTTACATATTTACAAATACATATCAATGACATTTAATATTTATGTGTTTCATTTTATTTTATTGTCCCAATGATATTAAAATGGTTCAATATTTTTGTTTGGCGGTGATTCATTTTTCTTTAAGCTCTCTTCAATTGTGTTATTTTTAAATATTTTTCCAGTAAAACATTTTTTCCAAAGTATATCACTAACATTTTACCATAGTATGCTTAACGCATTGGAGCTGTGCGATTTATAAATATACAGCACTCCTAACGGGTGACTATAGAAGAAGAAAATACAAAAAATATTTATATAACTATTAATTTTCATACTTCTTCTCTTCACACATATGTATTGAAATTTTCTAAGCGATTGATATTTAAAAAAAAAAATGATTCGAAAATGAAAAACCAATATATGAAAAAATAGAAAGATTATCCCGAATAGTTCAGGCACGGTGAAATTATCTAGTAACGTTAGACTAATCGATAGACCAATTACATACTGTTACGTCGATGAATCTATTAACATGTCCAATAGATACGATTAATAAGTCAAAATCCCATTCAGGAGTAACTAAATAAAGCATATCAAATTAATAAATCATACATTGTATTAATAAAATGATTTAGAGGAATGTTTTTATAATGAATTCGGAAATTAGAGGAAAGTTGTAAAAAAACAACAACACTTAAATAGTATAATAAATAATAAAATAATAGCATTCGTAGCTGGTCATTGAAATTTGATTACATTACATTAAGGTTTGATTCCTTGAAGAATTTGTAAATTTATTCCCTAAAAATGCTTAGAGATTAATGAAACAGAAATGTTAAGTGCTCAAGAATAAAAAAATAAAAAAACTGAACTGAATAAAGCATAAATAATCTTCACAAACAATACTGATTCTTAAATGTTGGCGTTGCAATCAGCCATACAGTTGTTAAGTAAATATTGAAATAAATACTTTCGTAAATACAAAATTATCCAAAAGATTCAAGAAAGCGAACTAACTAAATAGCAGTATATTATTTAAAGTATGATAGTGATAAATGCCAGAGTAGATATTTCACTCTACTTCACAACTAGTATTGCTAAATCAACTGACCACCATAGCAATAATAAAAGTGTTCTATAAACACCGGCGAACCAATTCAATCAACAGCATTTCAAAATTGACCTCAGAGTATCAAAATTTGACACGACTGATAACCAAGCTTCCGGGATAGTTAAAATCATTCCGTATGGATTTTGTTCAACTACTATGAGGAAGTTCCAGAATTTTAATGATAATTTTAGATGATTCCATTCAAATTAGCTCAGAGTAGAGCGCTGAGTTGCCATTGCCCCCAGGTTCACTGTGGCACTTAACAGCAGGGGCTGGGTCCTGTGGGATCTGGAAATCCTCCTGGGGCTCGCCTAGTCTCTATGAAGTGATTATTCTTAACATGGGTATTCAACCCCTAAGTAGGGCGATCTGTGGTCTAGGGGTTAGCGTAACAAACTACTAAACCCAAGATCGCGGGTTCGTAGCCCGGCAGGTGGCCCTAGGATTTTTTAAAGGGAGTAAAAAATCCTTAGTTACGCCGTCCTTCGGAAGGGACGTTAAACGGGGGTCCCGAGCCTGTACGATGTCAGGTACCCGTTAAAAATCCCTATCCTAATAAAACCTGGATAGGCAAACTTTAGAGCTCCCACTGTAGCATCGTCCGATTAGCCATAGCAGCATAAAGTGACGTTAAATGAACAAACAACCCCCTAAGTAACCTCCCTGCACAACCGTTCTCCTAGAAACAATACAGCCTCTACCTAGTACCGACTTCTAGGTTTATAATGGTACAGGTTCAGGTTCCATTCTAATTATAGTAGTTAACATCAGATTTATCAATACTGAAGAACAATATAACAAGCTAGAACTTTTTTCTTACAACACTGCTATTACTTGACACTGGAGGACAAATAATACGATGTAATGTGAGTGATGCGAACATTGAAGTTCCCACCACATGATTATCTGTTCCTATAAAATACATCCACTTGAAAATAGGATGTATTTTCGAGGTCAAAGAAGGTTGGACATGCAACAAGACTACATTTTTCTATGAGATTATTAAATATAAAATCTATAACCTTACTAAAGCAATTTTACTAAACTTGAAACTTTGTGGTAGTAAAGAAATCAGCGAACTAATTAGGCTCAAGTCCATTTTTTGTATCCCTCGTATCTTATATAGTCTAATGTCCCAGTGAATAAGTGGTTAAGTTGAATTTTCTTCAAAATAAGTTGTTAGTACTTAAGGAAGCGGAATCGTGTTATTTTCGTAGTGAATAAGGGTCAGGCTTATTGCTTATATTACCTCGATACAGTCTCTCTGGAAAAATCCGACTTAACTAATTATTCACTGGGGGCTGCAGATATAGTGACTTCACTGGTTTCGAAATTCTTATTGCAGAAGCGTTTGTTCTCTAATAAATATTTTAATTTATAAACATACATAAACAGAAAACTTTTTGTTATATACAATAAAAATCTTTCATTTTTGTATTTTCAATCCTCAGCCGCGTAGATTCGTGAGAGTGGTCACAGAAGAAAGAGAACGTTGTTTACGGCCAGAAAAGTAAAAAGGAAATTGTAGTACTCCTTAAACTGAACCTTACTACAAAGAACTAATAACTACAGATCAGTAAAGCAAGACTACAACACTACAATAGTGATAACAATAATAGTGGAGAAGCGCTCCAGTTGCTGCCGTGTGGCAGGTGAGAGTGTTAGCTTGAGCATGTTGGTCACTAGCACACTCACTCGTGTATCTGATCGCTATTTTAAGTAATTAACAGGATTTATTGTAGTAATCATTATTATTGTTAGTAATTAGCAGAGGGTGCGGGCTCCAGAGCATCACGTTCTTCGGAAACATAAATAATTACAACCAAGGAGAAGTTGTTGAGGGACTTGCTCAAAAAGAAAACTAATAGATAAATCAGATCTTCACTTGACTTACGAATCGAACGACTAATCTGCAATATTCTAAGGCTATTTGGAAATATAGAGCAGAGCTTTGGGGTTCATAAAAAAATGCCAACATACACAAAATATAAACAATAAAACCCAACAAAAATTGAGAATACTTGGTTTATTTCAAATCACACAATACACGGTATGAATTCCCACTGTAAAATCTTAATTTTTGAGCAAATACTCAACATTCCATTCATAAACACAAAATCTATTTCTTTCTCTTCCCTACGCTCTGTAACTCAGACTTTGTATTCTTCTAATAACAAGACGATGGCCTACAACAAACAAACAAAAACAACGATGGCCTAGAGACCTGTACCGCCAAAAAAAGTACTAATCAGTACTACAAAACTTCGTATTTCTGGAAACCAAGGAGAAGAAAAGAAACACAGATTAAATTTGTTGGATGCGAAACTGCGTAGGAGCAAATGTAACATGAAGTAATAAAAAATTTTATAAATCGTAACGTAATTCAACCTTTACCAGTCTTTTTTTTTTCCCACGGTTCCTCCTACCCTTCAACCATTTGAGGTTGAATTCCATCGACAACGAAACCACCACGAAAATAATCACATAGATTTCAAAATATAACACTATTTATTGTAATTATTGCTATTTATTTTCAGTAAAGGTGCAATAGTTTAGAACTAGAGTAGTAAGAAGAAAATAACTTTTTATTGAAAATTTCCTATTTCCTGATTCCTTAACTGTTTGTATGTATCAGTAGCTTATGGAATATTACATTTCAATAAATTTATTTAAAAAATCAGCATAAAATCGTATTGCATATTTTGATTTAACACATACAGGATAATATTTCATCAGTCGATTCTCACAATCTTTTAAAAATACTCGGATGTCATCTGGCTTTAAATATTTTTGTCGACAAAAAAAAGCCAATATCTTATCTTTCTAAACGTCGCCAAAGCAGTTTTAGTTATCTAAGACGGATAGAAAACAGAATATATTCTACGAATGTGAGCAATGTTACCAATTGTACGCTTCATTGGGAAATGGTTTCGATTATTAGGTTCGAATACCAGAGCGATTAAGAAAAACACGGGAAAAAGGGTTGTTTTTTTAAACATACGTCAAGATCGTACTGGAGAAAATATATCGAATGAAATGTGATAATGATAGTTCTGAAATAAATGTTGACACTGGCTTTCACTTAAGCATTCACCATCACAAATATTACACAATTTTCGATGTGCCTAGGCTGCGTTTTTCCCATTTCGAAAGTAGAAAAGGAAAATATGACGGAATTGATTTTCTCGAATCTAAATTTTCAAAGACCAATAACTTTTGACTCAGTAAACTAATGATCTGAGTAAACCTTTATATATAGATTCATCTTGAATGATAATAGTTAATCTTGTATATATAAGTGAAAAAAATTCACCTTTATATCTAGAATGTTTTAAGGGCCTTTCAATCGCGCTACATCTTCATTTAATGAGTATTACTAGAGACAAGTGACTATAAAAGTCAGTTAATGTCAGTAACAAGGTATGTTCAGATAAATAATTTCCGCAATTATGGAAACAAGAAGATGCAGAAAGTATCCTGTATATCAGTTGCAGATCAGAACTCTCATGGGGTGGTGCCTTACCTTAACGAACCCAGTTCTACCCTAGTTCTTCACTTTCCACACTCTCTTGTTCCAAGCGGCTGGCCCCGACCGTCCTTCAACAGTGTCACTGCTTCCCGGGAGTCAACCACCTGTCGAGAGAGTGAATCTTCGACTTAGATGTATCCATAATAATTTAACTCGTATCAAATCAATAACGAACTATGATAATTAGTTAAAATTTATTTAAAATTAATTTTAACAATAATTGTCCTACATTAGGTGTCACTGATTTATTGAATACAAGATTTCCAACCGGTAGTCTAGATATGGATTAGTTTGAAATGCAATTAACTGAAGAATTGAATTTTATCAAAGAAGCCTGCACTTAAGCACGGGGTTTCGACTATGGATCACTGATATTTTATACGAGTACGTAACTAAACTCAACACAGCGAAAACCAGACCCGTAAACTTCTCATAACATTGAAGTGAGAAGATCAAAGTACTATTAGCTAATGCTAAGTGTGTTGAGAACTGGAGTTTATAATGGCAAACAACCAAGACTTATTACAAACCTCATTTCAACCCAAAAAGTTTATGTTTTTAAGAGCAAAGAGATTTGATAAAAGACCCTTTAATTTTAAAACTTGTGGCTAAACTCGAATCGACAACCTGCGGAGCTGATAGTATACCTTGATGGGAAAATAAATGGGATACAGAAATATAAAAAATCTGTACAATTTTCGCGTCGACCGGACACTAAAGGGATCTATTAACTATTTATTTTTAAATTTTCGAAATATTAAAACTGATTATAAGACTATGCAAAAAAAATCCTAGGAGGTAAAATACTCGCTCACTCCGTCGATGATTCTTAGTTTGTAAATGTTAAGAATCTTTCCGTTTTTGTAAGCATGAAGTTAAATAACTCAATATATCGTACTTGATTGTTTAATTAATTAATTCCAATTATTTATTAGCATATATTTATCATTAGGCAGAGAAAACTGCGTGCGTGACGATGACAGTTCCCATTAATAACCTCTTAATCTACTGTTCCACAAGTCAGCTAACTGGGGCGATTACTAATTTGCAATAGTTTTTAAACAAAAATGGAGCGATCTCTAAACTAATTATAGATATTTATTTAGCCAATATCGACCGTGGACATATCGAATCGGAGGGAAAGCCGAGGTGGAAGAAGAGCTTAGACAATCGGCAAACAGACCATACTCAAAATTCATTTGCCGCTTTCTAAGTCGGTTTATCCTCAGACGATGGTCAGACTATACTATTTACAGGCTATGGTTAATGATTTTACAGATTATACAATACTTTGAATATAAATACATCATTAATACATCTATGGACAAGGTTACTAATTGCCTTGGAGTCAGATGCAAATGAAGTTTTAATCGACATCCATTACTTCGTGACATATCTTTTGTAATTAATCTTACGGTAGGGATAGACTATTAGCGACGAAGAGACCACATCCTCTAATCTATAAAACCAAAAGTCCTAATTATATAAATATATGACCAGAATTAGCCCCTGCTCTCTCTCTGTCTCTTGCGACCACCTGCCATTAAAGCGAAACGTGAATTATGTAACATGAAAAATAAATTTAATGGTTGTAAACTTTCTAAGTCAATATATTGTTTTATCTGAGGAGGAAAGTCACAATACGAAGCACTTGAACTTTACAGGAGAAACGTTACCAATGTATATTAGGGGCTGGGTGAGCCTCGGGAGGGTCCTAGACCCTATAGTACCGGCTGCTTACAGATTAAATAAAAGTCAGCCAAGCAGGACGGATTTGAGCGCAGGACCTTCGGGGCAACAACTCAACGCTCTACCACAGAGCCACTCGGATCCCAGCCCCTGGTAAATACAGGCTCAAAATCTGATCTTTTTCATTAAAAATAAAAAATGTACATCAAAGAAAGCTTTCGATGAAACAAACAAATAATAATAGAGCAGAAAATACATCGAAACAGAAAATAATAAATCAAAAAATGTATTGTGCCACTTTTCACCGAAGAGCAAAAACGCCTAATTTCCCTTGTGTACGTAAAAACAGAATTAATTTATTTAATGTATTTTAATTAAATTTCAACAGGTTTCTAGAGGTTTCAATTACATAAGGGTTATGGCATTGTTTAGACCAGTGGTTCCCAACCTTGGGGGGGGGGGCGTGAAGATAGGTCAGGGGAGGGCGTACAATACCTTGTTTATTTTACGCTGTGATTATTTAATTAATATTACTATATTACAATGCTAAAATGACCGTCATATTTTTTTTTTACCCTCATTAGCAGGCTAACATTTCCTTACATTGAAATGTTTAAAAAAGATTTAATAATAATATTAGCCAATATCAAAGTTGATTGACTATGATTATGAGACTATAATGCCATTTACGAGCCTGTTTTAAGTGAGGTAAAAGGAAATAAGTTATGCGCTTGAGGACACAAGTTGAAAAAAAGGGAAGAATACCCTAAAAAGACCCTACAAACCAAGAGGCTAAGAGTAGAAAAGAGTCTATAAACATCATTATATTTAGAACGCCTAGTCAGTTAACTCCAACAAGCAGCATACTTGTATAGCAAGAGACCATGGAGTACAAGAAAACGTATTCTAAAGGTAAAATGTTCAGTAATTAAACTTTAAATTGCATGCCTCTACTTTAAACAATGAGTAATAAACGCATTGAAAAACATTTTATCTGGATAAACTATTCATCATCACATTTAACTAATTACTAACTTCAATTCATTAAAACAAAAATCATTACAGGGTATGAAAACAGTCCGGGTGAAGGTCAGAGAAATAATTTCTTAAATAGTGTTGAACTATTTATTTTAAAGCCAACGTTTTTAGCCCGAATCTCGATCTGAAGAAGGCGGCTCCATCTGGACCATATTCTTTCCCATAAAGTAAATTAATATCATCCAAGAAAAATGTTTAAACTTTAATTTATACTTTTAATACTCGCAAACTACATTCAACAAATTGTGTAGAAGGAAAGCTGTAAGCTAGTTGTAATCTCAGCTGGGAGGATTCGATTGTGAAGAATGGGTGCCGACCTAACCACTGGGACCGTAAGACCACAACATGGAGATCCAGCAACCACCGAAGCTAACTGTTGTTTAGAATAACTGTGTACATTCAGGCACATACACATAAACACAAACAGCACCAACACCTGGCCTGTGGTCCGCTAAACCTAAATTGTGGTTAAGTATAGCCTATATAGTGTATACACTATATATATATATATATATATATATATATATATATATATATATAAAAGTCTAATGACATCCAGAACACACACACACAATACAGCGACTTACACTGGAAGGCCTTGCACTTTGTCACCCCCAATGGTATGAAAGGAATTCCGAATCAACCGCAGCAAATCCTAGTCCTTGAGAACCAACTAACTTATTTTATTGTTTCCTTCTGTTACCATTCAATACTATTTATATTTATTGAGCCTAAGAATGTTTTGAATAAGGATATCTCAGGATATTTTAGTTCATTTGAACATTTAAATATGTAGTCTTATTTTTTTTTCTATAAAAATGATCATAATCTGTCTTTCTATAACGTAGTAGCTAAAGTTTTAAGTCAATCTGTCTCATATCTGGAATAGTTTGATTATAATTTCATGTAATTATTAGATGAAAAAACCCAAAAAATTGAATAGCCCATATATGCGTCAATTTTCTTTGTTGGTGACTTTCAACAAACACACATATGCGCTCATACGTGCGTACCCACCGATTGCTTTCGCCAGACACATATATGCGTCCACTGCATATTAATGGTTAAATTAAATTTAGAATGAGTTGGTCTGTTTGCGAAACCAGAATCGGCCATACTCTATTTTCTGCTTCTATGTTAAATTTTGAAAATATTCTTCTATTCAATATACTCTGAGTTAATATATTTTAGAACTGTTCTACGCCTTTTTTATGATTAAAATAAGCCTTTTATAAAATTATAACAAAATATTATAAAATAAAATGAAAAATAATTATAATTTATAATTGGATGCTGATGAAAAGGCGCGATACTAAGAATTATATTACTATAAAAAATAAAATAATTGAGGAAAAGTGTATAATGAGAATTAACATTCCACCAAGGAACGGACCCACAAGCCGTAACCGCTAATCACGAACACATCTCAAGACAATACACTGCACATGCACAAAGCAGTACAATTAAGTTAATATAACATTAGTATAATATTAAAAGTGTTGTTAACATTAGCGAAGTACTCATTAACGCTAATTCGGAGATGACTTCCGGCATAATGTGAGTCCTTCTCCAAGGGTTTTTTTTCTTCCCGATCGAAGACGAGGCGCCCACACGCCCAATGATTAACCGTGGCCAATCCCGTTACGGTATCTTCCTAATCCTATTCCCCTCGTTTTCCTGAATTCGCAAAGAAAGTCTTACAAAACCAACAAAGTTGCTAATAATAAAATTAGAAATGATAGAAATTACTGATTTATCTTAGGACTCAATAAGAATTCTTAACAGTCCTTAGATTAAATATACAAGAAGAAAGACTTGGAGGGACTTTGTATTGAGAAGCTAGCAAAGCCTAACATTTTAGGCATTTCTATTCATTGAAATCAGATTTCAGACGATCTTTTTAAAGAACACTTAAACTTCATAAGAGTTATTCTAATTTGAAAAAAAATAAAAATGATAAAACCTTAACACTACGGCTTATGAAGAGTCCTGGGTTCAGTGGGTAGAATTATGTATTATTTATCCATAAAAACATTATTTAGTCGAACTACCCAAATATACCAGAGTTTTTGTTTATTCTCTACCGACACGAATCAAAACTTTCCATTGTATATTTTAATATTTTTTTTAGATATAGTTTTGAAGGTCGTTTCTAGGTTGAATAAATGTTTTGTAGAGAGGAAGAAACTGAACCACTATGACCCATGAAAAGTCTTGGATTCAGTACGTTGTAGAGACTATGTTTCTAGTACAACGGTTGCACAGGTTGATCGACTCGAGTTCACGACCAACTTCCAGGTTTTCCCCCTATTTTGGGTACTTACTTTATAGGGGTTGGGTGAGCCCTAAAAGGGTTTCCAGACCAGATCTCATATGATCCAATCTAAACTATCTGCTACAGCCGGATTCGAACGCCGTTTCCGAAAACAATTAATAAAAATTGAAGAAAAGTCGCCACTTCAATTGATACACATGCCATATCTATAAAGATTTGTAACCCTCTTGCTCAACAAAAGGTGTTGTTACTCAAGTATAATCGCTACAGTTTGTACAAGTTGCATCTCTTAGACAGAAAGCAACAACTTCGATCTCTTTGTGTATAGTTTATACATGGTTCACCATTTTTTATAAATTTGTTCTATCCTAGTTTTTTTTCCACAGTTTCTCTCTGTGACAGTAACTTAGCTAACAATATATTTTTTTGATAACTAAATCAAAGTGATGTTCTCAATTCAATTTGATGTATTTTCTTCTTACTTTATTATAGTGATGTTCTCATAAATCTTATATAACATCAACAAAACTACAACATCGATTCGAAGACAGCAGCGTATATCTGATTAACATCCATCTTATTGTAATAATCTTTTACTTTTTGTTCCTCCAGTTCTTTCCATGGACGGAACAACTGGATGACTGTTGAGGGTGGCTCAGAGTAGAGCTGATCAGCCAGCCTCGACCGAACCGAACCAATGGAAACGCTTCTTCTTCCTCTTCTTGGATTCCCTTTTTCACGCTTCTTTTTGCCCAGGCTTTTACTTCTGGGTGTCATTGTGTGTTTGCCTTGGGTAAGCAACAGCCAGCCGTCTCATCTAACTTCAGTAAAAGTACCGTTTCCTTAATCCCGGATTATCTATACTTCTTTCACATTTTCCTTCGTTTAAAACCACTAGTCCATAGCGGTTTTTCTTCTAAAACACTATTTCGAAGGTACCCAACACCGGGTTGTACTTGACCTAGTCCCATTTTCCCTGGAAAATTCAATTCTTTAAAGAACTGCAGATGTATAGATGAAAACTACATAGACGACCTTCAGACGTTATTCCAAGTTTTAGAACTTATGACACATATTAAATCACAGTGTTCATTATGAATCTGATGACGTGTATAAAATAAATTTCTCAACGAGCAATTTCTGAATGTAATAAGGGTATACCTCAACGTGATAAGCTGACACTACATATCATCTGCCAGATATAATTCATCAGAACTGCGAGACTGTTAAATGTAATCTCTAACAACATGCTCATAAAATTGCATCGTAAGTATCCTTAATCATGCAAAAGATTGTAGCCGAAATGTTTATGCAGCCTTCTGTAAATATAAGGGTCTCCTAAGCCAAATGTTTCCTAAATATATGTTAAAAGAACCGCGATGACCGGAATCGTACCACTAAATAACTGCTATACAGGAAGTCTGATTCCATTCATATGCAGCATTAGTCGCAAAATGGTCGACGTCATACTCCACTGCCACACCGGTATCTTCCATTCATACTTTACTGTCATATCGATCCCAAGAGATATAAGATATATCCATAACATACAACTCTAGATCATGTGCGAAGTATAATAGCTATTTATTCCAATGGTCAAAGAGATATTGAAATAAAATCTTCACTAAAAGGATATTTAATAATCGAACACTATGTGTACGAATTAAACGTACTTTTTATTAAGTTGTTACGTCACTTCATGCTGCTATGGCTAATCAGACGATGCTGCAGTGGAATTAATTTTTCCTATCCGATTTAATTAAGATAGAGATCTTAAATGAGTACTTGAAACCGCTCGGAGCCCTCATTTTACGTCCCTTCCGAAGGACAACATAACCAAGAATTTGTTTACCCCTTTTAAATAATTCTTACCTGTTTCCGGGATGTCTAATATTAGCAAGTTGTTATGCTAACCACTATACCACAGGTAAGGTGTTCTTTTTTAAAGTTTGATTTATCCAGGTTTGAAATTTAATTTTTTTAAATCACAACATTCAAAGTATTAGTAGCATATTTTAAAAATCTGCACATTAGTAGCATACTTCTACTCTATATCTGCAAAAATCTATATTTGCAGAAAAATTAGATAAGACCATAAATAGTCGAGTTGATAATATTAAATCATTGAAGCTGAAATACAAATACATAAAGCTATGAGCTTCAATGTATACCGCATTTTCCTACTGGTTGATAGGTTGAAGATTTTGAAGACTTTATTTAAGAAAATATTTTCCATTGTTTCAAATTACATTACACATGAATGCGTAAAGGCTTCGAGCTCTTACGCACACGTATGGAGGAAACCTTAAAAGCGTTCTAAAACATGACCAGATTAACCCAAAATTGTCACCTGTGTGAAACCGGATCCATTTGTGCTAACGTATCGAAATTATTGGCGATAAAGAAACTGTTCAAGCCCACTCTAGGAAAGAAAGAATACGTAATTTATATTTAAAGTGCAGTTGCCAATTATTGAGAAATATCTAACGATAAGAAAACTCTTTGAATATGATTGTAATACATCATCATGTCAAATAGGTGAGGCGTATACAGACAATACGATTATATAAAATCCAAATCTAAGTTTACTTTAATTTGTTTTACACCTTATTATATTGTAAAATTATAAGGTAAATTATAATTTTATCAAGCTGTTTTTTTATTTAAAACCTTATTCATTTTCATTAATTAGACAATGATAAAAATAAAGAAAAAATAAAATCTAGGTAGTTAATAGCAGGATAATCTAGAAGATATTCATTCTGGACAAAGGTTTTTTTTAAAGAATCACAAAACGCTTTTTATTTTGGCATTAAAATAAAATAAAAACAAAAGTAATAATTAATCAACAAATATACCAGGCTCTTGGAGCACACTGCTCAACAACACGCTGTATTCTTTCAAAAATCTAAGAATCAAAAAACTCAACTTCATCAATATTTTAACCTTTATTTGGATCGTTGCAGAACTGAATTATTTTTTCATCATCATTCACGGCACTACAACTCCTGTAGAGTCAAGGCCTCCTGATTTATTTAGTTCTAAATATTACTATTTATTTAGTAATTTATTAAATTTTATACAGTAAAATTATTTTATATAGTAAACCTTTTTCTTTTTCAAAATATAAAAACCTGTCAGTGATACATCAGAACGTTACCACTTGTTAGATCCTGGTTTTATTTATTTAAATGGTTATTTTAAGTGGACAGAAACATCCACATTCATCAAATTTTAATCCGAATATTTAAGCAAAAAATATAATTCTTTTGAACAAGCTTTGTTTCTCTGACAGGTTTTCAAGGTCTGAAAATTTTAATACTTACAATTTTTTAAATACAACAAAAAATTATTATTTTTTTTCTTATATCCGTATATACAGAAATAACTCATTTACTGTGTGTATAAGGACAAAAATGAGTTCGGCAGCAACCTTTTTAAGACTAAAGAACTAATATTCATGATTCGAAGGAACGATACGAATTGATTGTTAAGGAATAAATATGCCATTGTTCTAATCAAATTAGAGGAACAAATAATAAAAAAACTTAAATACATATTAACAAACGAAATATAAATACACATAAAACCCTTGAGAAGCAGTATACCTAAATGTTAGAAAAGGTATAGAGGTCAGTGATTTCTGGCGCAGTATTAGTACAAAAATAGCGTGCGATGAACCGTGTGTGGGTGGAGGAATGCTGTACCCGGGTGGTACGCAGTTACTAAAATAAATTATATTTATCTAAGTTCAAAAGTCAAATGTTATCAACTTCTAAATCTATTCAGGTAATGGTTCTAAACCATAAAATTTTCATATCAATAACATTCGCAATATTTCTAGTGCTAAGGAAGAATAATAACAAGAAAGAATATATAATAATATATATATAATAAGAAGTTGGGGTTCCTGCTGATGATAACGCTTCTAAAATATAGAGCGAACAAATTCGGAAGTACCAAGAGCTCTGCGAGGAATTAAGGCATCTCAACCGACTGGTGGGTGTACAAGTACTCCCAATCATTGTATCTAGCAAAGGTTTAATTCCTCAGGAAACTATTACATCAATGAAGACGCTGGAAGAAGTACAGAATGCGGTAATGCTGGGAACTAAAGCATCATTAGAAAATTTTTAAATATTCCAAATCAACTATTAAATGAACCATACCCTTGATCTTGCTCCGGGTTGGTGTATTTATCCGGCACAAGCCGAGAAATACAAAATTAATATAATGATAATAATAAGAGAAAATTTCAACTCACTGCAAAAATTGCCAATTATTGCGCAAACTTCTTAATTCTAAATTTGATGCTTCATCGAATTGTATGATATTATTTTTTGAGGAAAAATGATTAAAAAAAGTGTAAAATATATTTAAGAAATGGATGATTTCAACCGTTCAAACATAATATTTTGTATGCTTTATTTATCAAGGTCATTATTATTTTAAATATATAATATATAACTATTATACAGTACAGCTAGTATCTAAAAATGTCTGCATAGATAGTTTTGAAATCTCCTTATTTTTTTAACGTCTAATATTTAAGCTCTAGTATAAGACCTTGTGAATCAAAATAAATATACGTTATTTCCCTGTGAAATTCGCTGCGTTATGATAGCTCGTTCATCAAAATCTATCATTCCTGAGGTATGCACTTTTATTTCATACATATACGAAGTATATATTCACACTTTGTATGTTTGTTAATTTAATTTAATTTCTTAATTAATTGCTAATTCAATTTAATCTTTAGAATAAGCTATTCCAGAGTATTTATAGTTTTCGAGCTATTCCCAAAACCACTTATTAGGTTTTGGAAATGATTTTTTATTTTTAATCCTTTCGAAGATGGATTTTTTGTAAATAGTCCTGATTACATACCTATAAAATAAAGAGAGCTAATACAAAAAAAAAAAGTTTTATATGCACTTTTATGGGCGATTTTTGAAAATTTTTCTTTTTGTCTCCTTCAAGTGAAGTCCCTTTCAACTAAATGTGCAACCAGGAATGGTAGATGGGGCTATTAGCTAATGTAAACATGGTAATTAACGTATATGGACAAACAAGTTCTCCCTTCTCATGTAACAATCCTTTTTTCGAAAAGTCGTTTTAAACCCTAAAAAAAAAAGGGATATTCCACCCACCAATATCATAGTCTCTAAAAGTCTGGAAAAACTTGGAGCTAAAACCTGGAATCAAGTAACTAAAAACCCTTAGAAATATACTGGCAATAAACGAACGAAGATTAGTTAAAATAGGTTAGGCGGAACCAAACGTTTGGAAGGTATAAAAGGGCAATCTGTAAAAGTCTTCCTAAAACTTTATTCGTCACTTATAAATCAACCAACAATTTTCCTTGAGGTACTCCATTCAGCGTCAAAGAATGCAACTTTCCCAAGCTTAATGAAAACATTTGCACTAGAAAGTCAAGCTGAAAAGTTTTCGGAAAAAGGCTGAGCATTCAGATGGATCTTGTCGTTTAAGAAAGGTAAATCATGCATTAACGTTAATTATTTAAAACATTTAACATAACTAAGAATCGAAATATATTCAGTAAAACTAAATGCAATATACATTAAAAGAAATATCAATTGAAACTTAAGATTAAATTAGCAAATGTATTGATGGTAAGCAGATAATGAGCAACATTTCAGAAGAGATTGGCAGTTGCATTCCTTTATCTCTTGACCCAGATTTGATTCTCTAAAACAATTTACTATAGATAACACTATTATAATTTGAAAATTACACATTGATTATTATAAATGTAATACATGTAATTAATCACTAGTATTAATTTAAACAAATAAATTACCCAAGCATTCTACGAAATACTGGAAAGAAGTGTGGAATCTAATTTATTTAACCTGTTGACAGACGGGGATGGACTCTGCGAGATAACCACAGGGTAGAAACCCTCCTAGGGCTCACCCAGTCTCTATAAAGTGGGTACCATGAATAGGGGAAAAGCCAGGTATTTTAAAGTAACTTTTTAAAAATAGTTAAATTGATTTGATCAAGTTCAAAATAATTTGGCACTAGTGAAAGACAATACAAGAATACAACACAAGAAAAACAAATATCACGCTCCTATGACTACAAAGTAATTGGTTACGCTATTATATGATAAATAATAAAGGATGATTACGATTTTAAGATTTATCTATAGAAATATCTTTGTTAATGAAAAGATAGCAAATCAAAATTTTAGTTCAGTGCTGCCAACCTTAATCATATCTAAATCATTTCGGGAGATATGAATTTTTAAATGGCTTTCCAAAGAAAACTACGTTTTTTCCAACAAGAGTCCATCTTTCTCTACACTAACAGAATATATTTTTGATATCTACGATGTCTGTTTTTCAGAAAAGTGTTGTTTTTTTGTTGTGTTTTTTGTCATATCAACCCAAACAAAATAACCACTAAAAACCAATAATTTTATCAAAATGTTTTGAACTTCACAGTATAAATTTTTTACAACAATCATGAGGAATTAAAACGAGTTGAATAATACAGAAAATTTGAGATGTAGGTATAATTTTGAACAGATGCTGAAAGGAAAGTTAGAAGAAAAAAAAAAAAAAAAGTTGGCTAATAGTACCTCGAATTTTTAAAGTTTTATGAATATACATTTTTTTTCATGATTGTACTAAGGTAGACAAGTACCTATCTTGTATTATTATTCACAAAACATTTTCCTAAATGGGTTACTACTCCAAATACTGATATTTGCATTTGAATGGTTTTCTTATGAAGAAAAAATGACTTCCGAGATAACAAAACCAAGAGAGAAACACATTTTTTTAACCTCCTCCATCTTTATATATATCTTTTTACAATCGCACTAGTTTTACAAAGTTAAGATACCGTTGTAAAACGGAACAAAGTTGTGTTGGCTGCTACGATTGCCTGGCAATGCATCACTTTTCTACAAATTGGTTGCAATACTCAGAAAATTTATCATAGAAAACAAAAATAATTGACAAACTTTGAGAAATATTCACTAGGAATAGGGAAATTTTACATTTAAAAAAGTTTCTTTCTTGAAAAAAACAAACAATTGCAATAAGAAAATTCAGTTGGCAACATTGAATCATAATAATATTATTATCAACGGTACCATAATATTTCGAATAAAATAAATTATTCACTTTACAAAGAAAGAGCATTGGCCATTGTAATTCATTTTAAGAAAATACAAAACAAAACCTCTTAAATTGTCAACTCTTCTGTAAACTATCAACCTAGTTTTTATTTTGGTAATGAAATCCTCTAAACCAGTGGAATAAATTAAAGAATATAGTGAATGATATAATGCTTTAAAATATAAAATGCATCTTTTATATCTTTTTTGTAATAATGTTTAAAACCACATAAAACAACGCAGAACGATTAAGTGATATAATATTATCAGCTGTCGAGGAATAATAAACGATAACACAAGTCCAAGATGTTATTACAATCTTTAAAAATAGTTAAATAATCTTTACTTATTATTACATAGCGGACTTTTAAATGTGTACTTTGCTTATTTGATCGTTTATAAAATTACTCTTCACAGTTTCAATTCCAACATTTCGTGATAATAATATTCCTATTGGTTTGAAATTATCTACATTATTAGTAGTGTACTTCAATTTTGTGTCATCCTGATCCATAACACATAATTCTTTATGCATTCCTTTAAACATAATGCTAACAAATAACCCCAAACCTTTAAAAAAATACATAAAAATTATAAATTCAAGTAATTTGTGTTAATTAAACGGGATAATAAACGTTGAGGTTTTATATAGAAGTAGCCCAAATAAGATAATCAGGATAACATTTAAAAAATAAATTAAATATTCAATTAAAAATTAATTTTATGGGTATCTGTTTTTAGCTGAGTTACAAGTTTTAAATGTTTAGTTCTTTAATTTTTAATATTTTCCAAAAATACAAGTTATTGTGAGCTTTAGTATGGAAAAAAGAATATAATTATGGGTAAAGAGTAGATTTCAGTTATCATTTCATTAAGAAATAAAAGTTTCAACTAGATTTCGAAGTATAGATGATGTATGTTTGTTGAAACTTTTATTTTTAGACAATATGATGACCGAAACCTGCTCATTATCCATAATTACATTCTATTTTCTATACTCTCATGAAAATTTGTATTTTTGGAAAATATTAAAATTGAAATGAATAACAGTTGATACTTATACCTCAACACGAAGTTGAAGTTACAACCTGTAAAACAAATACCTAATTTTTTATTGATATAGTCGATTTTATCATAAAATATAGTATATAATTATATTATATTCATTTTTAAAAAATGGGATATAAATTCCAGTACAAAGATTTAAAATAATGAAGTTAACACTAATAAACATTTACTGTTTATATGTAGTATTTGCTTTCAAATGTTATTGGATTTGATTTGAAACTACACGATTATGGTTTTAACATGGATTCCTTTTAAATACTTGATAACCGATCGATTGAAGGTAATGGAAACATCAATAAACAATTTACTACGATCATAACACGCTTGCCATTCTTGGAGAAATTAATTTATTAATCAATCTATATGAAATTATTTCAGGAATTGAATATATCAGATCACCTACAGTACAGTTGTTTAATTATATCTTACTGTAAGAAATAAATACTTTATCAGTACAGGAAACAATAAAGCTGTAAACATCTTCAAGGCTTGGTGTGTATTTGCTAAAACACGTCATTATTATTAGATAACTAATGAATTAATTTGAAGATATTTTTATTCAGCTTTAAAGACAATAGCGAATAGATTTTTTCGACTTTTTTTTATTTTTAGTTCCTGACTCACACGACGATTGTCCCAAACGAAACAATTAAGAAATAAATTAATTTATATAATAGCGTTTCATAGAAGATATCAATCGATGGCTTTCAATTGAACGGGGTTGCATAAAATATTATTGGATTATTCAGAAAACATAATTTACTTGTTGAGTTAGTTATTCTGCTGTGCATGCTTGATAGTTACACTTAATAATTAAATAAATATACACGTTCATTTCTGAAAACAATAAATTTGTGTGTAATCAACGAAATGTAAAGATACATTTATATCATAATAAATAATTCCATATCATTACCGTAGTAATTTTTCATAAAACATTTTGAAAACGGGTATTATAACTTTTTGGTAATTATTCCGTAGGTTGTCGCTTCGAGTTGAGTCACAAGTTTTAACTGTTTATTCATTTTCCTTCGAATAGTTTATAAAAATAAAAGTTATCGCAAGCTTTGGTATGAATAAGATAAATTAATTTTTGGTAATGAGCAGATTTCGGTAATCATTTCATCAAGAAATAAAAGTTTGGAAGTATAGATGATATATGTTTATTATTATATATGTTTCAAGATGAAAAGATTACCGAAGCACAGACATATCCCATAATTACATTCTCTTTTCCATACCAAATCTCATGATAACTTGTATTGTAGGAAAATGTTAAAAGGGAAACGAAAAAACAGTTAAAAGTTTCGGAACTCAACTCGAAGCGACAACTTGCTGAATAGATACCCAATAAACAATAAATCACATCACGAAAATAACACACACCCTCCTACAAATAAAATTGTTAGTATCACAATATTAAAAAGAGATAGATGAGTTGAATTTTAATAATATATTAACAGCAGACTAAGATTCCCAAAATATATATAACCCACCTCTTAAAACCTGTCGTATACGATCAGTTGGGCTAGTGTTTCAGAGTTAGAACAGTGACAGAACGATATGTATATATATCAAATAGGTATGTATATTACCTGCTACCTAAACACCATTTCCCTCCAACAATAGCACACGCGTAAACAATTACACAGAGCTACACACAAAAACTCTCGACCGATGACCAGACGATACTGGCAGTAGAGACAGTCCAGACCTCAGCGGTAGAGTGGGGGCGGGCTATACCGTCTACTGTCATACCGAGACTATTTTCATTAATTTATATTATTTACTAAATACGTGCATAAATAAATTCCATGATGTATAGAGAGTAATATACACTCTATGGTACATACCACACCTGAAGGCCGCCCTAAAAATACCTCTCGTGAGAAATAGTATCGAGCTGCGGAATCATCCACTCTTCAGTTAGTGACTTCCGAAATTCTTTAACAACAAACTCAGAGGATTTTTGTTTAATTTGATTAATTAATTAAAAAAGAAACTTCTAAAAACTGATTCTGTCAATGAGCGATATTTATATTTGATAGCTGATCTAAAAATTAAAGTAATTTGAATTAATGGTTTACTGTAAGGTTTGGCGATAAACTTTGATGTTGAACAAATTAAACAGTAAACTACATTTTCGAATAAAAGAGTATTTGGAACAGAACTGAGTTCAATGCATTTCTATTCCTGTCTTTCTTTTCTGAATGACATTTTAATGTTTTTATTTATTTTATAATAATTAAATGAGCTAAAGTTACGACAAAAAAAAAAAAAATACATTGCAATCCCTGTTTGTGGCATAGCTAGAATTTAATAGAAATGAATGGAGACTCCAAAATAATTTTGCAGAAAAAAATAATGGTAAACCTTAGGTAAAAAAATATTTAATATTGAGATTAAAATTATTTGGTTTAATTATTGGCATCTAATACAATTAATTTTTCTGATATTAATTAGTACATGCTAAAAATTAATAAAAGTGTTTGTATTACCATTTTGTAAAATCATAAATTATTCTAAATATGAATAATGAATAAAGAAAACCCAAGGCTTATTTGCATATTTTATAAAAACTCATTTTTGTTTCTTTTTGGAAAGGGAGAAGGGAAACTATCTAATAATATTTTCCTTTGTAATTTTTGTCGACGGTAAAAAGGTGACTTTTCACAACCCTCAAACATTAAATATTACATAAAAATATATATTCTTTAAATACGGTTCTAATAGATTTATTTATTTATTCTGCATTTTAATGGAAGGAAATTTAAGTTGTGGTTCACATGTTTTTCATCAACTAGAAGGGTAAAAATTAGTAAGTGAAAACGACTGGAAAGATATTTGCATATTTTAAAATAATCAATTTTTTGAGGGTTTGTGTACAGGTCCGTATGTTCCGTCCATCTCATCATTATTACTTACACGATCATATGGTAGATCCGAAAATTTCCCCACAACGGATATTCCGTCATAATATGATCGAAACCAACAGCGTTTGCCCCCACGGAGTAACGACGTGTTAAAGACTTATAATTAATTAAAGGCGAGTATTATAATATTCTGGACAGCATATATCAGGCTAATAAGTTCGTGCGAGCTGGAAATATTTTGCATATCCATAGTGCATGAAATGAGCTGTCTGCGTTCCGTTAGGTAAGTATCTGGCGGGCAGATCTCGGAGCGAACACACCAATGAACTTGTGAGTTCTAAGCCGGTAGAAAAATAAGGAGTCGACGAGTGTGAAGAAGAAAGATACCAATGAAGAATAAATTGGTCAGTGGTGCTGTCAATAATAACACCAAATAAGAAAATCTTATTGTTTACTGACTTACTTATTGCCTGCACCCCTGACCAATTTATCCTTCATTTCACTTACATTCTATAGTATCGATTGTCTACCCGTGCATTACAAGAACACACTTATATAGACCCTAAACTGAAACGGTAAGAAACAGGCCATCGCCCGAAGATGCGATAAAAGAGAATTAGCAACTAAGAGCAGCCGACTTTCATCCTCAACGCTTTCCAGGAGAACTTGCAAATCTAAACAGTTCTGCCACCTGCTTTAATCGATTATAACAAACAAACCGATAAATCAACAGAACGAGTTATCTATAATTGAATTATGAAATATGATAACCCAAGATTAGAATCGATTCTTTTAAAAAAACTAGCTGACCCGACAGAAGTTGCACTGTTCAAACATTTTAAAGCCAAAGATTATAACATTTCTTAAATAGATTATAATTATTTGGACCGTTTTGATGAAAGTATATGTAAAAAAAATCCTTAAAATATCTGGCATGACGGTGTCAATTATCACAACTTGACCTATTAATTGTGTAAGAGTGTATCTGTCGCTTAAATGTGTTCAGTATAAACTTAAAACTGGTTTAATTAATATCAAGAAAGAATTAACTCAACTTGTGGCATTTTTCTGAAATAAATCCACAAAGAATTGATTTGGGTAACTCTTTAATGATAAACTTAACAGGACCCTGAACGTAATTTCAGCAATATAACTAAAACTATGTCTCATAACAATTTGATAGGCTAATTAAAAAATCTCCATATCGCTATCGCTCTGCCAGCCGGAGCCATTATAATTCAAAAACATTGAGGTTATTAGCAACAACACACAAAAAAATTCATAAAAATTGGTCCAACTGTTCAGGAGGAGTACAGTGACGGATACATGAACAGAAGAGTTTTATATATAAAAATGAAGAAAGTATACTTATTATTTCATTTATTTGCTTATTAGATTAGGTTGATTATTGTTCAGAACATGTGTAAACATCATTGAAATTAAATGGAAATTTATGTGAAATACTCACTTCTTAAAAATAAATAAATAATGTTAGTAAAAAGAATTATAATATAACTTCTATATAACAGTCCAGAGAAAACTTACAGTTTATCACTTAAATGCCAGTGAATTTAAATTTACCACTGAAATTCATCCCCCCTGCAGTAAATGATCCAAACTAAGTAATCCACAAATCTTAATGTTCAATTCATAAACAGATTTAGTAATTTTTCTGAAAAATATCTACCAAATTTATTTTTTGTCAGTACTGTGAGTAAGTTGGACAGTACTTAACCGAAGAAAATTAAAAATTTTATTGTTATTCGTGATATTTTGAAGTTAAAACAAAATCCCCAAATGCTTTCATTTTAACTGTAAAATAGAGTTTATAATTAAAATATATAATTTTAACTTTTGTATAATTATAATGTATACCTGAGTCTTAATATCGATTAAACCCAGGATTTAAAAAAAATATATAACAAAATAAAATAGTTTGTTAAATACTAAATTGTGAATAAAGTAAAAGTAATAACGATTCAAACAACTAAAGATTTATTGTGGATACTTCAAAGCTCAAATCCTAAATATTTTCTCAAGCATACAAAACACACAAAGTGATTTTTTTAACAGCAGAAAAATCTATGCTGAATAGAAATATATAATTTATTGTATAAACCATCAACCTTGGAACACAATTCGACACAACACGGCATTATTGTGAGGTTGCTAATTACACAGGACCAATTAGTTAGAACTGTTTGTCGACTGTACTCATCATTTTGTGCTTCACTTTACAAAACATTTCTCATAAAATTAATCTTCTTTTTATACGATAACAAGAAGATGAGCTACAGCAAATTGAAACGGCTATTGTTGTCACTCAATGTAAATCGATACGCTACCATAATGATTTATTGAGTAAACAAGCCAATTCTTCAATTCATACTTTAAATTCAGAGAGCCTTTATAATAATGTTATTATAATAAAAGACCTATTTGAATACATTATTTTCAATTTACTTGTACCAAGCCAACTGCTAATGGTTTTATTAGTAAAAATATAATAATAAAATTTGAAAAACAAAACATTAACTATTAAATCACAACAGAAAATTGAAGCCAACTTCAACCTGCAAGTAACCTTACATATAATATAAAGTTAGTCAGAAAAAAGTAATATTAACTATGTGTATATATATTAATATTGTTTTGGGGCACATTTAGTCCATTAATTAAGATAATTTTTCAATTTGTATTAATTAATATTAATGATCGTTTTGTAATTACAGAGACTGGACTTAGGGGAGAGGGCACTTATTTTAACTTTAACCAAAAAAGGTTTTTAACTTCAATCATGCATAAATCAAAGTGATTTCAGATCTCTAAAATCAAGTTAAAAAAAAAAAAAAAGACTGAGCATCTTCAAAAATACTTATTAATTTTCATTTAATGTGTATATATAAAAAATATTAATTCTTCAATGTACTGTGTTTTTTAACCCTAGAAAGTTAATACACATTATATTCACGGCTGAATATTTTTTATATTATAAATAATATAAAACAAGTCTGTAAAAAACAATAAGAAAATCATGAATACATGTTAAAAAGGCTTAACTTGGAATGAATTAATTAGAAAACAAAAATGCACTATCATCAACTCAAAAAGAAGTTTGTAAGTTCCGAGTTTCAAACCGAAACAATAAAAATTCACACAATTATCATTCTAATAGATCTGTGATTATAAAAAAAAGTCATTAAGGTTAAATTAAAATAATATTAGGCATTGCTCTTATAAACAAAGACTTTCTCTATAATTATAAAAAAGCCAGAATGCTCAGCATTATTATTTTTGTTGATTGATAAAACAAAAAGAAATTATCGGGATTGAGCAGATATTATTTAAATTAAATTAATAAATAGAAAATAATAAATGGTACTCACAGAAATAGTTAAGTGTTTCCCGAATCTGTTCAGGAGTGAGTGGTGATACGTCTTCAGGCTTCAATGAGGGACAATACCAATCATCGTTATCATAACCTATAATCAAAATACATTTTTAAAACACAATTTTACCACAGAAAGTTAAATTTTAATGGTGTATAAATACACAATTTTATGTTAAAAGTTTATTTAATATAAGAGGTAAAAATTCAGAAAAGAATAGGCTAATCAGTGAGAGTATAGATTAAGGTAGGTTATTAACCACAACATGTTCTGCATAAATGTATCATATCAGAAGAACAATCCTTTAGTAGAATAAATATCATACAAAAAATCTGTTATTTATAAACACATATTTTCAAACATTTTTATTAATGAAATTATTTGTTTAATTCTTTGTTTATTACAGAATTATTTGTAATTGTTTGTAATGAATTATTTGTAATATATTGTAATAAATAGGTAAATACACAATTATAAATTAAAAATTCATCTTTATTTTTTCCCTTCATTTTCATCTTGGCTCAGATGTGGTTGATGAATATAATTCATTACTTTGGCCAGTATGCACTAGAGGGCTGAACTTGTTTTATTCCATGTCAAATTCAACCTGTGGTGCCCTACTGCAGGAATCCATCCCGTAATTAAGATTTACATTAGAACATTTAAGTCTTGCTTTTGGTTGCCATGAAATTATATTGAGAAATGTCAGTTGAACTAGTACTTTACTCATTGTGGAAGAGAAAATTATGTTTGTACTAGACTTGAGAGTAATCCATTCCTCAAACATCCCACCCTCCCCATTTTTAAAGATTCATCTAGAGAAAAACCGAAGATCAAAGTAGACATTACAACTTTCTAATGTGGCCATTTATAGAGGTGACTAGACAAAATAACCCGAGGTATTTTTGCTTTGCTACAGCCACTCACTTGATCTGTTAACAGCCACAGATAGACCCTGTAGAATCTACAGACACTCCTGAGGCTCACCGAGTCTCTATAAAGTGAGTACTCTAAATTAGGAGAAATATCTAGTCGTTGAGTGTGATCTTGGACAAATCACTTCTATGTACTGATCCCAATACCATTCATGGGTTATAATGTTTTTTGTTTATTTTTTTAAACCTATTCCTAGTAACACAAATGCTTATTTTTTTACCCTCCAAAATACCTTATTTTATATATATATAGATTTTCCCCAAAGTTGATGTTTTCTCCAACCAAATTTTAGGGTCAACATTTTTTCCAGATACAAAATTTATTTAAGAACAAAAAAACTCCTAGGGTATGTTAAGGTATACAAAAAATTCTAGATATGCAGTTTAATTTCATGGGAATAGAACTTATATACACGTTCATACAAGGATTGAATATTAAAAGACCCTGAACTGGGGGGGAGTGAAGGATATTGGTGGCCAAACTCCAGCACCAATAAATAAAAGAATCAGGTCCATGGGACAACTGAATATGATACCCAATGCTGATATAAAAAATCAGGACTTTGATGCTCCATAGTATGTCCTAATTGTGGATTCCTATCCTTGTGATCATCAATTAAAAGTCAAATTAACATGAAATAACAATAAATATTGGTGAAAGGTCAAGGTGATGAATTATTTAAATCAACCATATCTGAGCCCAAATATTAAAAAAAAGGATGAAATTATCAACATGATTCCCAAAGTACAACAATTAAATTAATTTTTAAATATATTTTGTATTATATTTTGTTTTACAACTTAATTTAAATTTGTGAGAATTGTGTGGGTTTGATTAAATATTCGCATAAAAAGTGAGAATTAATTTTTGATAGTAATTGATACCTAGTTTTTCATGACTACCACACAAATAATATTGAATACATATATATTTTGAAATAAAATATATTTTAAAGTTAAAGCATTATTTTGAAACCTTCAATTCACACTAATCAGATACTATTTATGAGTGCCTAAAAATTTTGTTTCCTTTTTTTATTGAACTTGAATACAAAAGTTGTCAAGTCCATATAAAGTCCCATACTGTTGCAATAAAAATATCTCTTGTTCATCCCTACTGAGCTAATATCATATACAGTGTAGTAGCATCACAACAGATTTTGTTATTTACGATTAATTTTTGTGTCAAAATAATTGAATTATATAACGACATACACAGAAAAAGTAAATATAAACGGTACTAGAGGAGAAATCAATTTTTGAAGAGGACAAAACCTATGCCTAATTTTCTAGAAAAATTAGTAATAGACGAAAAATTAACTCAAGAAGATCATGTTATACAGGATCATTATTTAATTTGAAATTTCTTCAAATAATTGTTATTATAAGATCATGAAACCAACTCTAGAACACCAACTGTCTGAACAGTCAGATCTTCTCACCCTATTCCTTGAAATGAAACTTGTTTCCAATACCCATCAGTAAACCTGTTGCATACAAGTTTATAGACTTTCATATAAGGGGAAAAAGTCCCAAACAAGATGAATAGCATAAATATTTCCAATATAATTGTCGCTAAGTATGTAGGGGGCTTAAGGAAGTTACAGTTAAACATTCAGGTGAGGTGTATATTATCCAAGATTAGCAGGCATTCTCCTATCCAATGAAGGATCACGTATCTACTACTTACTATGAATGCGCCTCGTCAGGATTTCATGATCTGATGGTTGATCCACAGCCATGTGGATACACAAAAAAATTTTCAACCCAGTGCCAGATACAAACGTGGACACATTTATGGCAGACACTTTGCCCAGTGTAAATGACACAATGCTACAGAGCAGATTTATTTAAATAATAAGCCATATTTTATTTTATTATATTATTTTGACACATATAAAATTACTTTTAAAGTAGCTTTTTAGTTGAAAGAATTATTTAAACCAATTTCAACAAATATAGGAAACCAATTTTTTCTTTTGAAAAAGTATGATAAAAATATGTGGAAGAAAATGGTCCGGGTAGAGGTCAATAATTGGCTCTACCTGGACCATTTTCTTCCACATATTTCATCAAGGTCAACTATGTTCATTCAATATGATAAAAATATTAAAATATAAAAACTTACTAATATTTACATTGTGTTCTTGAACATCAGAAAAATTATTATTAATTAAAATAAAAAATACTCGTTTACATAGTACACCAATAACAGCTTACTCTTATTTTAATTCCTTGATTCCATAATATGTTAAAATTCATATTAACTAATCAGAAATATATTTAACCTTTTTAAACATACTTGTAATTTTCTCCCATGGTACAGTTCGAGAAGTTGGATGTAATTAATCCTTATTTACATGCCTACATGCCTACCAACAGTTTCTTTTATTGCATTTTCCTAATATTAATTTCTATGAATTCATTTCAATGAAACATGAAAAAATAATGAATTTTTTTGTCTAGTAGTATTTGATATCAAGTCAATTAATCTCTTAGCAAATAAATAAAACATTAATAAGTTGAACTTATTTATTTAATTTATAACTTATTTATTTTATGGAAATGTATCAAGGAACTGTGTTTTGACCAGAGCGGGATTGTCAAGGTTTATAGGATTAATGTGAGAATTGTTTTAATTCCCCAAAACGTTCCAACCATGTTACTCAAGGACCTAGGATTATGTAGCAAACATAAATTACCAGAATGTAATAAATATTTACCTGAAAACGATGTGAGAGTATCAGCTCTGAGTTTGTACTTCGGGATCTGTTCTTCGAGAAGACTAATAATCTCTACCTCCGGCAGCTCCTCCCCGCTGCACACGTCTGTCACAGAAATTAAAAAAATATATATTAACAATATATTTAATATTTTTTAAACTATGTAAAGTGATAAGATTTAACATGACATATAGTGAGTTATAATTATATGAAGGCCATTTGGTGAAATACAATCTTTATTTTTATTTATACCTTTGTAATTTTCAAAGGACTTGGTCCCAAAATTTTTAATATTTATGCATGGATACTAAAAATTTAGGACTCACACTGTAGCATTGTCAGATTAGCCAAACCATAGAAGTGAGGTGTACTTTTTTTTTATTGCATTTCTCATAATCAAATTAAATTTTCATAACATTGCAGAGTAGATGGACATTTCTAAGATATAAGAAATGAGTTGTTTAGGGGGAAATTTTAATTTATTTTTAATGGAATATCAGCAGAACTCAGTAAAGTCCATTTCACAAAAAAGAACCTATGGTAGATCATGATTTCGAATTATTAGTTCACATTTTTTAAAGTTTAATTTAATAGTAATTATAATATATGTTTATACTTTCATGCCACATTACCGATTTTAATACATAAACTAAAATTATGTATGCTATTTACTACAGCCAATACAGTCAATCAAAACTGGAATATAGATGGAGATACTGAAATACTTGATAGATGAAGTGAAGCACTTTACCTATCAACCAGAGGTATATTTTGATATCATTCTCAACGCCATTTGGCACTTGATCAAAATTAGCATTCTTCTAGCGTCAAAGAGCTGTGTGAAAAGAAGAAAATCTGGTCTCAAACAAAAGATACTAAACAGTAGAATAATGAACTAAAAACTGAAGTACATAAGAGAGATGCATGGAGGATGTAAAGACAAAAAGAAACCAAAATCGCTAGGGAAAATATGTAAAGAAATAAAAAAGAGAAACATTAGCAAGCAACTAGTCAGAAAAGCTATGACAAGATGTTGGAAAGAAATCAAAATCAATATCTAGTGCAGTTTCTAGGAATATCAGAGAAAATTCTGGAGTGACTGCAATAACTAGGATAAAGGAAAATCAGTTCAAAGTGGTCCAAATAATAAAAGTACTTTGGTAAACCAAAATTATGAAGTATGGCATAACCGCTATTGGAGAGATATTTTTCCTCCAGAATTAGAGAAATGCCCCGCAGTATGATGGATGAAGACCCAGAAATGTCAAATATCACCATTAATTCTTCATACACTCTAGTTAGAAAAGAAAATAACCCTGGAAAGACAATCAGATAAAGTGTGATAATTATAAGCCATTATCCTACCGTACGGAATTTATGTCCTGTCAGGCACAAATTCTTCTATAAGAGGTTTACAGGTCCTTGATTTCAAACACACAAGAAAAAATACAGGTTAGAAGAAATAGGATGTAAATAAATTATTTCAAATGAAACATGATACTCATTTCATCAGCAAGACATGGAAGGCCCGATTTAAATAAAATTCCTCAACAAGGCTCTAGAGAAGTTATATAATTACCAATGCCTAGTTATGATTTCAATTGGCAAAGAAAGAATCGAACAAGAAATTTTAAAGAGAGTCAGGAATACACAACAATATTATGAAAAGATGAGATAAAAGAGGAAACTAAGATAGTTTTATTTAAAATAATGTTCTTCTGTATGGTACAGAGAGAAGGACTGTCCTTTACCAAAATACTATGGTAACTACTAGTTATGAATTACTAGCAATGAAATTTCAAAGAGAAGTGCTCAGCGAAATAATAAAGGATTTCTGGAGAAGTGGCCGAATAAGAGAGGAGCTATACGTCATCATTTTAAGTTCAGTTAAATGATATTAACTATATAACTGAAACGATTTGATAGCTATATTGCTAAATAGCTCCTGGAAGCAAAAACTGAAGAAAGACTCAGAGGCAAGCCCAAGCAGATGTCTGATGATTAAATAGAGAGATTTTGGTGAGCTGAAGACATCTTAGCGGAGATGAGAGGGAAAACTAATGACAAGAATCCCAGGACAAAATTGGAGGCTGTTACTTCATACTGATGACACTGAGGAGGTAGTAAATGAAGAACAAAAAGTATATAGAAAACAACACATTATACATAAAATGACCTATAAAAAATTATTTATTTCAAAGGTTTAACAAGAAAAATACACTAATGGATGCTTAGTTACCAAATGACAAAAAAATAAACAGAAATTTCAGGATTGTTTTTTTATAATTTCTACATTGTGTATCAAAAGATATATCACCTGTTAAATCTTTCTTAATTAATACCAGAAATAAAGATTTAAATTATTGACTAATATGTTCGAAAACATCGAGGATTCGGTCATATGACAAAAGAAAATACGACAGAATAATACTATCAATGAGCTTGGAATTGAAAACTCTAAGCGAAAAAAAATCATGCAACAAAAGTCGTAGAGCCCCTTCATCGGTTAAGTACAAATATCTCTAAATTCGGCCATGCAAACCTTTCTCAAAATTGGCAATTTCCCAATATAGATGCCCTAAATATGAGCCTGCGCACGTATTTTTCGACCAAACTGGTTACTCAAATTATTATTTACGTTAATAAAATGCAGATTTTGGTAATATTTAATAGCACATACCACAGATTTTTCGAGAGTATGCACCGCTTAGGATTAAATAAGTGAAAACCAGTAAATAGTTTCTTCTCGAAAAACTTTTTAATTTTAAATCCACACCCTCCTACTGTTTGCAGACAAGAAAAATACTATTATTTAATTTATTACTTATTAATTAATTGCGCCAAAATCAGCGTCATAAACAGTACTCTAATCATCGCTTTTGAACAAGATTTTTTAATGACATTTGTCAAACAATTACTATGATGTGTTATTCATAAGTCACGGAATTTTGTGTATAATTAAATAAGACTTAATTTTTTTTACAGAACGACCATTTATAAACTATAGGAAAAATAGCCTTAGAGTTTCGAGTTTTTTAATCGCCGTTTTTAGCAGCTTTAAGTTGACGTACGTGTATTATATATATTAGGCATTTCATTTTAAGTTCTCAAAAACCTTAGAACGAAATAAATCAAGTTTTGTGATTCGGGATTCTGGACTAAATAGAAACCTTTTTCGATTCTCAAAGTAAAAAATTTCACTAACTGAAATTTTTTGTAAGTTTGTAAACATTGAATATCAATGTCTAATCAACGTTTCTTCACTGTTATAAACTAATTTATTAGGTATTTCAATACAATGTATAACATTAGTCACATTTCGAAGAAATCTGTGGATCAAAATTAAGACCTTTTGCATGTCTTGAATTGAGCATCTTTTTAATTCTTTAAAATTACATTAATTATCTTTAAAAATTACAATGAATATTATTAGAAATTCAATTTCATGGAAAGATAATAAATATTATCAAAGTTAGCTTACTCAAATGTTGGTTGTCATTTTCTTATGATATTAAAAGACCTTTAAAGATCTATTCTTCAATCAGTGCCATTTTCAAGTCTCAATGGCATCCATTCTAATTAAGCTTAGATTATTCTATTATGCGAGGTATATTCTCCGGACCTTTCCTACTATAATATATGAAGGGTTCATTATATGGTCTTGACCATAAGTTATATCTAAGGAAATGAATGGTCACCACCCATGTTGAACGGCCACTTTTTGTTTCCAACTCAATGTAAGTTGGGACCCACTTTAGGTCCCAGAGACAAATACAACAGGACAGGGGAAGAAACCCCATTTTCTCCTAAAGCTGCCCCTCCAAACGGGAAAACCCTATATAACATAAAAATATCGAGGTAAAAATAAACGCGGCTTCTCCTTAGATAACTAAAAAATTATCTATAGAGATGCTAGGTCCATCGAGCAGACAACCAGAACAATGAAGGACTGGAAGGATTAAAGCCAATCAGGACGTAAAGGACCTTCAAGGTGGAAAAGTCCTTCGAATAATTAGATAAATACAATAACCTTTGATAAAAAAAAGTGTTTATTCCAGCATAAATAATGTATGTATTAGTTGAGGAACTTTAAATTCAAAACGATATATTTTGTTATATAGTTCGCTTATTTACCTGCAAGTGATAAAACAGAGTTAGTGAATTTTTTAAAAGAAAAATGACGTATGATTACGTGGCATCTGCTTCCTTGATGAAAAACCAATTTCAACAAATGTTAATAAAAATATCGATACTAGAATCGACATGGATAACTTAATATTTGGTTCATCATAACATCGAAACCACAAATATTTCTTACTTTCAACCGCTGTTGACACGGGAGCGATAATCTATCCGGGCCGATATTTTAAATAGGAACGGATCTGTTACAAAATATCTCTTGATCTACAAATTTGATTACAAATACGATTAATAAATACAAGATCAATAGAAATTATTAATTGTATAGAGTTTTATAGCTATCATCCATAAACAAACCATTTCATCAACAACTGGTTAACTTTCTGGGATATTACCAAAATATCCCATTGACCCGTAATTGATGTCCCTCTTTAGTTTGTCATCTACCCCTTTCTATGAGGCCCATTTTCTTTCAACAACAGATCCTCAAAAGAGTCCAGGTGGGAGAATTTCTTTACTAAAATAAACTTCCAATGAACATTCTCAAGGCGATTTTAAGAAAAGAATGATAGAAACAAATGGAATAGGTAAAATCAATGTGTAGCGACGTAGTAATATCAGATAAAAGAACGAGCTGAATTTCAATTTTTATTTTTAAGGTGAGTAAAACATCTAGATTCCAAAAAATACGTAATGACTTCGCTTAAAAATATAGGAAAAGCGAGTTTTGAAAGAGCGGTTGAGAAAAAAATAAGTTGTAGAGTTGTATACACCACGAAAAGTTAATAAATATCAGATTGAGAAAGTCAAGCGAAAAATTATTTAAACAAATAAATATAATTTTCTTAATCGTCCTTAAAATAAATGCTATTAACATAAAAATATTATTTGAACATATTTTTCAAACAACTTCGTGTCTTGGTGTAAATGTGACAATTTACTTAATTTGCGAAATGCATTTTAAATTTTTAACAGTTTACTTAAACCCATGACGTTTGTTACATGCTTATGTAATAGCTGTATTGTGAACACCTTTAATATGGAGCAATGTTGCTTTCGAAAAATATTATGTATGCGTTTATGAATTATCGGTAACCACACTTAAATCATTCAAATCAAAAAATAAATATTAGTACTCCAAGGACCCCTATTCCCTTAAACACAATCACCTGATGAGGATGATTCACAAAGAAAAGAGATAAGAATATTTGCTATCAGAAACTGGTAGCAAGAAAAGGTCAACTCTTCTATTGTACTAATCAGAGATCATACCAGATCTTATAAATCAGTATTAAATAATTAAGTTGTATATTCTGGAAACAAACAGAAAAACAATAAAATAAATAAGTAATATAAAGCATGTATAAATGCATAATACTATAGTTCAACTAAATGTTGAGATAAAAAACACTAGGTTTCGGTCAAGCAATGGAACTAATAGAATAATTATTTCTATATCGAGTCAAACCGTTTTACCTAATGCTTTTGCTTAAACTTGTCTCAGAACAAGGTAAACATTAAAATTAGCCACTACTTTGCTAATGAATGGGAACCACCATTATCTATTTACTTTTGTAAATAATATAACAGAAGAAAAAAATATTGATTAAATGACTAATTAAAACCACAGATTATTAGTGTTTATTACTTACAAAATTAAATTTAAAAGTTATCATATGTCCAAAACATAAATTTGAATTTTAATAATTTAAGTTTAAGCTCCCTCTCCCTGATGCCGAAACGTAGACACAAATAAAATACGACTTATTTTGTGTAAAATTTTAATAAATCACCAATACTAAGCACAGGAAAAAGGCAATACAAATTTTTGTTATTTTTAATAATCTGGGATAATAAAGTGTAGGTAAATATGAAGTCTTACAAACACTATAAGTGGAAATAAATAAAAAACACTTCTAAATATCCTTAAAACTAATTTTTTTTTGTTCTTGAATTTACAGAAATAAATATATTGTCTTCTATACTACGTCTAATATACTGTATAATGGTTAAAATGATTCAATTAAAACCTTATGTTGTAATGGAAATCAAACACTATTGGTGTGATTATTGTTGTAAATTAATTATATGACATTAAAGAATTAATTCTGATATAAACTTTTACGATAAAGGATTAATGTTAAATGATCTGTAAGCTATTGCTAAATGGGATTCAGTTAATAAACGAAATACATGATTTACCTTGACAGAACATTGCCTATTATGAGGGCACTTAGGCATCAGTCAGTTCTATGCTATTGTGTATTTATCTATTGCAATTAATAAAGAACTGATTGATTTCAAATATACTGTAGCCTGTCCAAGTTACTCATGCACCCTACTACAACTACAATCACAAAAACTAACACTATATAACTATGAACTGTACTGCATTCACTAAACTAAACCAACATAAAACTAGATTGTTCTCAAAGATCTTTTATCTCTAACACAAGATAGCAAAGGCATCTGACTGGTCTGGCCTCTAACTTCGAGGGAGAGAGGTTGTTTGTTATGATAATGATGTTGATATTCAAACAAGATTTGGTAAAATCACTTTCAATCTCTGCATATGCATTGCAATCGAACAAAATAAAAGTTCAAAATTTCCCATTGTACCTAACAAGAATTTTTTTTGCAAAAAATTAATAAAGTTATCAAAGTATAGGGCCAATTTAAGATATAACTAATAGTTTTCCTATATTGTTATTTTATAATAATAATAAAATAAATGAAACTAAAAACTGGCACCTAGTCGTTAACTGTTTACATTTAATTCAATCACAAATAATCACAAGTGAAAAATATACAGAATGGATAAAATATCCTTATGGGGTAGAAGTTCTAAACATAGTAATACTCACAAAGAAATAGACACTTGTATACCACTATTAACTATTCTTTTACACTTATAATCAATCAATTTTTTGCCAATGAGAACCATAATATTTTAATTTTGTAGTGGGTTTGCGTTTATAAAGGGTTTCTGCTTGTGTGGTACTAAAGACCAAGAATTATTTATAAGAATTAAAGAATATTTATAAGAAAGATATAATTATTTATTAGAATTATTTATTTATTGGGCGTAATAACCTAGATGTTGATCGCCCGTAGAAAAAACATAATCTAAAAAAACCAAGAATTATTAGGATTGTTCACATTATTTCATTATGAAGTACAAAAATACATTTGCATAGAACTGACTAATGCTATTTAATTGAGTAATAGATTACAGATTATTTTACATTACTACTTTCATTTAAATAGTTATATGAAAACAACGAATAACAAACAAAGAATGTAATTCAATTAGAATGCTGCAATAACACAAGTGAATAGTAAGTAATTTTTCACAAATGCAGTAATTCATCACAATGCATGTAAGTAATTTTTACCAAGTATCAGCCTTTATGAACAAATAAACTAATGGCTTAGTGAGTAATTGTTTTTTCCCTTTTTTTGATAACATTCAATGAAGCAATGTTTTATTGGTTGATGATGACAAATGCTTAGAGTTTACCCCTATCTTTCCTCATGTACTCGTTTACTCTATTACCCAAAAACAAGATGCTTTTAAGATTACGTTCTGTGATTGTTTAATCCCACTCTTAAACCGCTTCCTTCTCTTATCTAGTTTTCTCTAATTTTTTTTAATTCATCCATCCACTTCACAACTGTTATACTCCTATAAAAATTCATTGCTGATTTACATTGTTGGATAAGATCATTCTAAAAACCACAACTAATATAAATGCAATGAGCAAATTTAGAACTGACATAATTATATAATAATTACAATAGATAGAAAATTTTTAGGACTTTTTTTTTCAATAGATTATATAAAATACATATTTTTAGAATTGATTTTCATTTTCTTGGATATATTCTTCTATAAAAGCAAAATTTGGTTACTGACAATTGGAGAATTTTACAATAAATAATTTTTATTCCAAAGCTATGGTAAGAGGTACACTTTAAATGTATCTACCTCAAGTTAAAGTTTATCTATATATGGTAACAACTTGGTATCAGCAAATTTTTATTTACCAAGTTGTTATGGTAAATATGAATATATCAAAACTTAGCTTATGTAAAATATTTTGTTGACTAACACAAAAACAAACGGTAGAAAATTGAGATTAATGCAATTAAAATTATTAAAAACAATTATTGGTGTAGTCTCAACAATAAGAGGGAATAATAAGATATCCTAATAGTAACAGCAAACAATTAAAATAAATCATTGTATATTGGCACAAATAGAATAAGTTAAACTTAGTATGTGTCAAATTTATTGACTGCACCTCCCTGACCATTTAACTATTAAAATAAAAGTATATCTAGAAAATCACTGCATGTAATTGGTGATAGATTCATGCAGCTAACAATAGCGAACCCTCAAGTTTCAACAATAAATACTGATTAATCTACTCGTAATAACTTCAAAATCATTAATTGTTGATAAGCCTGTTTTTATGGATACTCCCCCTACCTTGACTCCAGCTGTCCAATATCTCCTCCTCTTGCGGCAACTTCCTTCTCTTTCTCAGCCTCTTGCGGAGAGTCTTGTCCGACCAAGGGAACATTGCTTTGTTCAGCGATGGATCAGAGTCGTTTTCTAACAGGCACTTTCATCATTAGTCCTTTTATCGTAACACAGTAAGCAGGCCATCCACAACTGATCAGCATAATCAGCTCTCAGTGCTACACTTTGAAGTACCCTCCCACCAATAATGATAACAAGCGAGACAAACGTAATTGATCAAAGCCAGTGCAAAGGATTGTTATCTTAAGTGAGGAAATAAACTGCTGCTACTTGTAGTTTGTCAATATAAGGCTAAAAAGACCATGATGAATAATATACTATGAAGGAAACAGGAGATGAATGGGAGATACCAGGGGATAAAGCCTCAGCTGATGAGAGGGAAGATGTGTAGAAAATAGAAAAGATGAAAATTGGCAGGGGTCCAGGAGCGCCAAGGTGGGGGCCAGTGTGCGTAGCATGGGTGCACTCACCAAACCTACTATTAATACTCTATTTAGCCTATTAGCCGATGGCATAATGGCACCCCCATCATTTATTGCCACTGCCTCTGCCAAGCAACTAATTCATAATGCAACCTCAGCAGACGTCTCAAAGAGATGGTCTTCCATGTAAAGCAATTCTCATTTCTTATAAATACACTCTCACATTTTTATCACTGACAAATAAAAAATTATACATTTCCTAACTGCACCACGATTCATGCCAACTTGTATTTTTATAAACAACCTAGTCTAAAAAAAGATGATATCTACAAGATACAACCCTGTTTTCGAAGTAATACATAGTTAAAATATAATTCAATATTAAAACTAAATAATGATAATATTTATTGAAGTAAAATTAAAAAAAAATACATCATTATTTTGGTTATATTTAGTAATTAATTTAACTTCTTTATGGGGTGTGAACAACATCTGCACATTATCAAACTGTAAGGAACATTTTTTAGAAAAATAAGAATTTTAGTTACGTAAATGTAGCTTATGAATGTTTTTACATTGTTTACTTTTATCATCCATCATGGAAATCAATTTTTTCCCCAAATTAAAGAAGAAGTTCGAAAAATAAGAAGCTAATATTTTATTTAGTTGCTACTTAGTGAAGTAAAACAAAACTAGCCATCTCTAAAACAAACTACTACTTTCATTGGTAAATTGTTGAAATTCAATTATGAAGTCAACTCGTCTATTGATGAAGTCAAGCTTTCAAATATTGAAATTTCAAAGTTTTACACGAAAAAATTGGTAAATAGAAGTTTTTTGCAAAGAAAAAATTTAAGTATTTTTATTTGAAAAGAAAAGATATGTCCCGGTCCTGGACATATCTTATCTTTTCAAATACAAATATTTAAAAATTAATAAAATCAATAACTAATAAGATAAAAATAAAAAATTTGTTTTTATCATTGGCATATTTATGCAAGTAGAAAAAAAAAGGATTATAAACGGAAAGTGCCGGGTTATATGAATATTTTAGCGATAGAGGAAATTCATGGTGCAAATTCAAAGTAGTGTTTATCTCATGAATATTATCTTACAATTAATTTGAAACCTAACAGTTATAATATTGCAAAACCATTGAGTTAACTTGAAATAAATTTCTTAAAACCGATATCAGATTTATTTCCTAGAAAAACGGGTAGAATCATAGCATTTAAGCATAAATATTTGAGTTCCAATCTATTTGCCCCTTTATAGTAAACAATTTGGAAAGTTGCAGTAATTAGATTATAAATATAACTTTATAAAATAATGAGATAAATCAGATTGCATGGCAGCTAAGCAAATTAGCAAAACCCTTATTATATATTATATAAATTATTATGCATAACAACGTGATAATAATGGTTTACCTGTGATGGTTTGTGCGTCGAGGGTAAGGGCTGTAGGACGAGCATTCTGCTTGTCCGCCAGCTTGGAAGAAACAGGCTGTAACAATAAAAACATAAATTTGTAAGAAATAATAACAATAAAAATACACATTGAAGCAATAAAAGTTATTAAAAATATAATAGTGATTTTTTAGAGTAAACATACAACATGCTAATTCTACTTAGAAAATTATAACATTTCAAATCCAAATTAAATTATAAAAGTTAAATCTATCAGTCTAGACTTGTTGAAAAACAAAGAAAAATAATACTTAGGACAAGATCAAAGTGGACTGTCTGGAGAGAGGAATGGGTCTAACAAAGACTTCCTTCTCACACAGTACAAAGCAGCAGAAAGGACCAACTACAATAATAATGAATAATACTATGTTGTTTGATTTGAAAATAAAACAATTGGAGAAATTATTTATAATGGCAAAATTATTGTACATTTACTGAATAACAAATATTAAAGGAAAGTGTGAAAACATGCACAATAGGCAATTCCAGTTTAATACATTCAGGTATGCCTGGAATTTTGGATGAGCCATTATTTTCATTACATTGACATTTTGCTAGATCTCATAGTGTTCAGGACAATAATTCTAGATTGAAATAATTAAAATCATTCAACAGGATATACTTCTAGGATGTATATCCTAATTAGATAGAGTAATTAAATATTTTAAAATATTTAATAAAAAGGTTGGAAACCAACAGTTTAAGATTGGTCTCTGTGAAATAACTCATTGATACCAAACTATTTGCCAATAGAAAATCAAATGTAACAGATACTGACTTGATGTGTTAACTACTTATCAAACTTAGAAGCTTCTCATTATTAGGAAATTAGTAATTGGGAGAGAACTAATTGTTCAATTCTATATTTGAATTAGCTGAAGTCAAAAAGGTTTGTCAGATCTAGGTTTTTCTCCAGTCTCTCTGTTAACACCATTCCTCCAAATTTAAGTAAATAATTTTATCATTTTATTTTAGGTAATATAGTTTAAAATACAAAACAAAATGTGAACAAATTAATGTATAACTTGCACTTTCATTGTTTTGGTTTTTTTTTTTTTTACAAATATATGCAAGATTTCATCTTCATTCATGGAAACAACTCAATTCTGATCTATTGAGATTTGTTATGTAAGCAGTATTTACCAAATTTGGGCAAAGTATACTCGTAAAAGTTTGCTTGGTTTGAACGAAGAATTCAAACCAGGTTTAAAAAAAACATCAAATCTTTTTTTTTAATGATGCATTAAAACAATGTATCTGCATAAAATTGGGCTTAAATTATAACTACGACCATTTCATATTTTTTGGATGGCCTCTCGATTTTTTTTTCTTCTAAAGACCACAATTTTTTTATTTTGTGGTAGTTTTTTCCTAAAAAAAAAAAGTTTAATAAATGCTGAAAATTTATTTGTAAACAACAATAAAATAATATAAAAAAGCAAAATAAACAGGGAGGAGGTAATTCACTTAGAATAATAGAAGATCTCGGCCATTCTATTGTCCAAATATTGGCAGATAATAGATGTATATATTTTTATTTTTTTCATTTTAGTGGCTGCTGCCTAGAGTAACTAATATTCAAGTGTAGCAAATTTTCGAAAAATTAAAGTTTTATCTTTATGATTGTTAAGTTTTTTTCCATAATGGATACAGTCTTAAAGAGACTAATTCAATATTTTAATTCTATTGCATCACTTTTTGATTGCATTTATTTTATTTCCATTTAGCTCTTTGACATGTGCTTTGGTCTGTCATATTAATTAAAATTGAACAGAAAAATTCACACAGAATCTGCAGCCTTCCTCAAATTTGCATTCCGGGGCAAAAGTACCTCCTTTGTCTCCTTAATGGTAAAAAAAAGTATTTTCTGTACAACTGTTGAATAATGCAGAAAAAAACATGATAATAAAACATTTTAATAAATAAAATCTCATTTTGTACAATATATTTTATATTTACAATGCTACAAGTTGAAGTTATTGTTACTAGACATTATTCAATATTCATTTATGGCATAAGTAAACTAATTAATTATCAATTAAACAATAATTTTAAATAATCAAACATTAAAAACCATGTTTAACATTAAAATATCACCTGAAACGAAGCTGTTACATGCTGAGATTATACTATCACATGCGACCTCTTCAGTAAAGTATACAACTATATTTCACAAGAAGAACGATAAATAAGAGCGGTAACCGTAAAGTTGCGCCACAGTTAATGAAGTCCCCTAAGCACGGGGTTGGACTTGACGCAAGCGCGGGAGTACTACAACCTGTGACTGCTCAAGTTGAAACAACAGCTTCTCACTCTACTTAATTCTCGATTAAACACCAACAGGGGGTTGTCGAACCAAGAAAAAATATTCAGCAGTTCATTCTTATTCTAATGAAGCAGTTTAAATAGCATTATGTCAACTAGGCTATCTAAACTTTAATAAAAAGATCAAAGTTTTTTTACTTTATATTGGGGTTCCGATAACTAAAATCGTAGAACCATTTTAGAATAATAAATAAAAAGCTTTAAAAAATCACAATTGTCGGTGCTTATTCGATCTATGAATTATTCTTGGCATTTTACACTTAAATTATAGAATTCTCGATAGGAAGAATCATTTCGGAGTTATAAAGCAATAAATTAAAACAAAAAATCGAAAATTACGTGTATTCCTTTTTTTGTAACCAGTTTGCATCAAGTGAACGCCCATTTCCTTTCGTTTTTAAGTAAAACAAAGAGATCAAAGACATTTTGGTCGAAAGTTCTTGTTTTTAATTGCTTATATGATGACAATTTTGCTAGGAACGAGAGAATTTAAATTTCGCAATTTTAATTTAAAACTTCGAGTAAAAAGCAACACAATGCTTTAAATCAATCAACCAAGATCGCGGTTTGTTAGTCCGGCAGGTGGCCCTATGATTTTTTAAAGGGAGTAAAAAATCCTTGATTATGCCGTCCTTCGGAAGGTACGTTAAACGAGGCCCCCGAGCCTGTACGATGTCAGTTAATCTTTAAAGACTCCTGCCCTAATTATACCGGGCAAAATTTAGAGTTCCCACTTTTCCATCGTCCGATCAGCCATATCAGCATAAAGTGGCGTAAAATAAACAAGCAATTAACTATGCGATTTTACATCTGTAACCAGGAGGTAAAGGACGCCATTTCATATTTTTGTATTTGTTTAGGATAGCTTATATTCCATAACTTTGAACAATTAAAATTTGTTTCTTCGTTACTTATAGAGACAGCTTAATAAAAAAATTTCATTGGCATTGATAAGTAATTTGCCAGCATCTGAACACGATCCATACAATATATTTCGGTCCGAATTCATTAACAGTATTGATTTCGAAAAGTTAACATCAATTTAAGAATATACATACAATGTAAAACATAGGTAATCATTTTATAATTTTAATTTTTGTTAATTTTTTCAGTATATAAGTAATAATCTTTTTGTATATATTTTAATTATCACATATGTTGTTTATTCATATTGTTAAAATGTAATAAAAGGGGCATATAGTATACTGTAGTATGGAATATGTCAATAAATAAACAGTCCTTTCAAAGGGCTACTTTGAAAAGGAAAAAAATAAAAAATAAAATAGTTGGAAGAATTACCTAAAATATTATCTATTTTGTGGACATGGTGTTATTAGCTACGGCGCTAAAACAAGAGGATTATCTAGAATTTAATAAAATTCTAAACTACTAAAGGAAATACAGTTAAACTATTAATTTTTTTTTATCTCGCTTTCTCTATTAACATAATTAAATTAAGTAAAGGTTCACTACATATTTTTCAACAATATTTCTTAGGTACTTCAAAATTTTTCAATAATTTATTATTTTTGATAATTAAAACAGAACAAGAACGTTTAAAACAACGAAACAGTACAAAGCGAAATAAGGTCAAAGTATTTTGACAACTAGCACTTGACCAAAATTTATTGTAATATTATTGTTATTATAATTACCTTATATTGCAATACTTGTGTAGATGGACATAAACACAAATCAAAGATACTATTCCACTATTCCATATGATTCCCCTTCCATCTCTCTAGAGAAGGGAGAACATTAACGACTACCCTAGAAGGCCAGGTGCCTCAACTGACCTCCCACAATTCAGCACTATTTGTGCCTTTCAATAGAGCATAAGAATTGATATAATTGAGAAGAAATTATGCTTAAATATATATTAAAAAAATTGTTATATATAAATGTGAGAGAGGGAGAGAGAGTGCGTGTGCAGGAAGCCGATTCATGCATCTAAAATTTTAACAGTTCTTCTCCCCCCCCCCTTTCAAAGTAACCCTTTAAAGGACCATTTATTTATTGGCACATTCCATACTTGAGTATACTATGTGCCTTTTAAATTCATTTTTACGATAAGGATTAACAACAATTGTGATAACTCTAACTTATATACATAAGACATTGTTACTTATATAGTTACAAAATTAAGATTACATTATTTATATAATGATTATCTGTTTTACATTGTATTTGTAACTTTTCGGAATCAATACTGTAAATAAATTTAGTCAATTCGGGTCGAAATGTATGGTCTAGATAATTTTCAGATACTGGCTAAACTTCCCTCTTAATAGTATGCAAATAATTCAACAGTGCATATATCATTACAAATGATCAGTCTTAAAATAATATAAAACAAGAGAACATATTCAACTTTTTAAAAATTGTTGTATCAGTTCCGCAGGTTGTCGCTACGAGTCAACAAATAACTTTTCATTCATTTCATTTTTAATATTCTCGAAATCTTTCATCCACATCCTGATATCATTAACCCAACTCATATAGAATATATAAAATCAGCGATAGATGTTCCCCTCCAAATGTCCCTTCCACCCAAAGCATTCCATCCTACAGAAATATCCAACATTATTCACAGATTACCTTCCCGCAAATCTCCTGGGCACGACCTCATTACAATTCATATCTTAAAACATCTTCCTAGAAAAGCCATTCTATACCTTACCTATATATATAATGCTGTACTCCGCTCCACATATTTCCCTGACCTCTGGAAATTATCCATTGTAAAAATGATACCCAAACCTAAAAAAAAACCAGAATACCCTTCCTCTTACCGTCCTATCTCTCTTCTACCTTGCATGGGTAAAATCCTAGAAAAACTCATCCTAAAACGATTGTACCCCATCCTTGATGCAAATCACATAATACCAGATCACCAGTTTGGATTCCGAGCATCCCACTCCACTATTCAGCAATGTCATCGTGTGGTGGATGTAGTCTCCTCTGCATTAGAACGTGGATCATATTGTTTGGGCGTCTTTCTTGATGTGGAACAGGCATTTGACCGTGTCTGGCATCCGGGATTACTCTACAAACTCCGTCAATTCCTACCGCCTACCTACTTTCTCATCCTTCAATCCTATCTCACAAACAGAACTTTCCAAGTAAATCATAATAATGTCTATTCATCCCTATTTTCCCAATCTGCTGGTGTTCCTCAAGGTAGCATCCTTGGCCCAATCCTTTATACAGTTTATACAGCTGACATCCCAACTCATCCTAATACTATCCTTACCACGTATGCTGATGATACATGTGTATTATCTGTCAACACCAATCCAATTATTGCATCCCAAAGCCTCCAATCCCATATCACTGATCTTGAAGAATGGTGTCAAAACTGGAGAATTAAAATAAACTCTCAAAAATCGCATCAAATCACTTTTACCTTACGTCGTAAACCAATGACTTCCTGCCCTTCAGTATCCTTTAATAATATCCCACTGGTGCCTGTAGAACAGATCCGATACTTAGGGTTGCATCTTGACAAACGATTAACCTGGAATCCTCATACGAGACTGAAAAGACAAGAAACCGCTCGACGTTTCAGGCTACTTCAACACTTACTAGACAAACGCTCTAAGCTCCCAATTTATTACAAAAGACTCATCTACATGACCATCATACGACCTATTTGGACCTACGGAGTAGAGCTTTGGGGCTCCACTAAGCCAACGAATTCCTCTCGTATCCAATCCCTACAATCCAAAATCCTTCGTAAAATCCTTAATGCTCCTTATTTTGTTAAGAATAAAATCATCCATAACGACCTTAATGTCCCATTTGTTGCTGATTTGGCCCGAAACCGCTATCTATCCTTTCATAACAAACTTCATTTCCACTCAAACCCTCTGGTTTTAAACCTAGCTTCCACTTCAATTCCCGATAATCCTCCGAGGCGTCTGAAAAGAAGATGGCCCCGTGACTTCTTAGTTGAACTTGTGATTTGAGTACTACCAGTGGGTAGTTTCTCTACATGTCATTTTCACATGTCATTTTGTATCGCTTAGCCCATTTACTAGATGTATTTTTTTTTTTATACAGTTGTAAATATCAATAAATAAATTAAAAAAAAAAAAAATATTCTCGAAAATAAAAATAACGTTCTATAAAGGGAAAAATAGAGTAATTATGGGAAATATGTGTATTTCGGTAATCATATCATCAAGATATGAACGTTTCAACAAACATTTTGAAGTTTGGTGATGATATATCCTAAACAGTAGGTTAAGTCGGTTCTTTAATCTATATACAGTCAGTAATAAAATTATTTTTATTTTCGATTATATTAAAAAGTAAACAAATGAAAAGTTAAACTCGCCGACTTGACTCGAACCGATAACCTGCGGAACTGATACCAAAGGATTGGTGACATATTTGTTACGGTCAGAGCGGGAAGTAGGACCGGCTTCTGATCTGCCTAGAGCGGATTAGGCAAACAATGGGATTAAGCGGAAGGGATTATATAATGGCGTAGAGCCTTCTAGATCGGTCTAGGTGGTCCTCGTCCGTGTTCCGAGTAATGCCCCACCACGACCTACCTTGCCTATATAAAAAGGACAGCGTTTTCGGCCGCGGCAGTGAGTAGTAAGACGAGTTAGTAATAAGCCAGTGAGTAGCAGTCGTTAACTAGTGGCAGTGTGTGTGAGTTAGTTAGTCTGTAATAAGTGCTTAGTGAGCAACAGTGACAATTAGTGGCCGTGTAATAAGTGTAATAAACTGTGTGGCAGTTTGTCATATTTGGAGAGTCTTACGGTCGGTGGACTTTAGTTAGCGAACTGTAAGTGTTAATTTGTAATTGTAAACTATAGTGTAATATTATTGTACTTGTACACATTTATATATAAATAGTTTAGTTATTTAGTATTACCAATATCTTATATTATTTGTATATTATTTTAGAAATAGATAACATTTAGTAGAATATTGTTATTGTAAATTGATATTAGTTTAATAATTTAGTTGTTTTTAATAATCTCATTGTATTCTTTCTAATTTGTTAATAAATATTAGATTCTTGAATTAAGTAATAGTTTAGTCCATTTTACACCCAGTAGCCCGTAACAAATTGGTGTCAGAAGTGGGATATTTTGTGTAATTGTTATTATTTTGTAATTATTGGGCTACTGTATGAAAAATGGCTTCTCAGAGTCTTAAATTAATGGATTTAAAAGTTGCGGATTTAAAACGGGAATTAGAAGAACGTGATCTGGATTCTTCCGGAAATAAAAGTGTACTGCAACATCGCTTGCGTCAATTTTTTGTAGAGTTAGGGGAAGATCCAGATGATGTTCTGTTTGAAACCGATTTAAGCAAATTGTCTGCAACTTTTAAAAATGAGTTAAGCAATGTAGAAAATAAGCTAGGTAATGAGTTAAGCAATGTAGAAAATAGGCTAGAGTCTAAATTAGGCACATTAGAGACTAAGTTAATGGAAAATGTAGATAATAAGTTAGCTAATGTAGATAATAAGTTAGCCGATGTAAATAATAAAGTAGCTGATATAGAATCTAGGCTAGGAGAAAAAGTGAACGAAATTAGGCTAAGAATGGAAGCTCTCGAGGGACGTAAGAGCAATCCACCGACGAACGACACCGACCTTTCCTCCGAGGGCAGCCATCGTAATAGCATTCTACCCGCCTATAATGGGACGCCACCAGCTCACAACACCATTCCAGTATTCGACGGAAAGACGCCGTGGGAGGACTACATGACTCTCTTCGAGACAGCGGCTTCGATCCACGGGTGGTCACAGGAGACCCAAGCTTCAGCGTTGTGCCTGGCCTTGCGTGGAGACGCCTTGGGAGTTCTGCAGGGGATGCCCATGTCGGAACGGTCCAACTACGGTAAACTGATTAGAAGACTGGAAATGCGTTTCGGCCACCGCCACATGGACCAGCTATATCGCTCACAGCTAAGAAACAGGGTCCAGAAGGACAACGAGACACTGCAGGAATTTGAAGCGGATATTGCCCGGCTGGTGAGGAACGCCTACCCATCGGTCACTGACTATGTCTACGAGAGTTTGGCTGTCGACAAATTCCTGGATGGACTGCGGGACCCAGAGACACAACAAGCGGTGAAGCTCGCCCGGCCGAAAACGTTGGGAGACGCATTATCTCAGGCCATGGAGTTTGAAGCTGTCAGACAGTCTGTACGGGGACATGCGCGAGTTCGAGCAGCAGGAGCAGAGCCTAATACGGTAACCAGCGTCGAGGACATAGTGACCAAAGTGTTGGAGGCTCTCAGGACCCGTAAGAAGGAGATACGCTGTTGGAGCTGCGGCCAACTTGGACACCCTAGAAGCAAGTGTCCATCGAAAAAGCAAGAAAAGCCACAGGAAAACTAAGTAGGGTTGATGGGAAGGGGCAACTGTCAACCCGTAACGTCAAAGGCCCCAGGAAGACCATCAGAGTTGCGTCAATAGGAAGCAGAACGAACAGTTTCTACGTTGACGGGATGGTGAACGGGCAGCTGCGAAGTCTGCTAATAGATACCGGCGCAACCATGACAATCTTGAACTCGAAAACACTTCCAGCTGAGAAGATCTTACCAACAACTTGGGCATTACGGACTGCCACGGGACAGCCAGCCAAGGTCTACGGGGAGACAGTTGCCACCTTCATCATCGGGGGTCAACATCTGAAGCACCGCGCTCTCGTGGCAGAGATCGATGAAGATGTCATATTGGGCATGGACTTCATGATCGCATACGGGATCAAGCTGGACATGTCAAAAGGTGTGCTGACGATGGGAGACGAGGAAGTCATCCTTCGGCAGGGAAAGGATCTCTACGCACGAGTGCTCTTACTAGAAGACACCACTTTACCTGCACAGAGCCAAATCGTGACGCATGGGACGGTCGAAGGACATCTACCAGAGGGTCAATGTGTACTACTGGAACCCGGAACGCACGAAGAACAGGAGATCGGACGCGGCGTACTGGTTGCTAGGTCTCTCATCAAGGTTGGACGTACCACTCCAATTAGGCTAATGAATCTGAACAGCTTCCCGGTAACGCTGAAGAAAGGAACACAAGTCGGGGAGTGTACAACCGCTACCTCAGTGGTTCGTCAGCTGCAACGTCGTCCCACCGAGCTCCGAGGACTGCCAGAGGAACTAAAAGGATTTTTGGACGAATCATGTCGCGACCTTTCGCCCGAACAGAGCGAGGAAGTGAAGAATATGATTATCCGATGGCATGACGTCTTCGAGATCGGACCAGGACCACGGGGCAGAACGGATATCGTCCAGCACAAGATTGACACTGGGGATGCAAAGCCCATCCGACAGGTTCCGCGGAGGCTGCCGTTAGCCAAACGGGAGGACGCCGAGGAGATTATAAAGGAGATGGCGGCTGACAGTGTCATTGAGCCTTCGAGTAGCCCCTGGATGTCTCCTGTTGTACTGGTGAAGAAGAAAGACGGCACAACGAGGTTCTGCGTAGACTACCGTCTTCTGAACAATGTCACCAAGAAGGACAGCTATCCGCTTCCCAGGATTGACGATACGCTGGACACCCTAGAGGGGTGTAAACTCTTCTCTACTTTGGATCTCCGCAGTGGATATTGGCAGGTTGGATTGGCACCTGAGGATAAAGAGAAGACGGCGTTTTCAATTGGCACTGGGCTCTGGCAGTTTACAGTAATGCCATTCGGGCTTTGCAATGCTCCTGCCACATTCGAGAGGCTAATGGAAAACGTGAGGTCTCTCTTGGGAGGTATGCCTGGTATACCTAGACGACATTATTGTGCTGGGAAAGTCCTTCGCTCACCATCTGAAGAATCTGGAGAAGGTCTTCGAACGACTGCGTGCAGCAAACCTAAAGTTGAACCCGAAGAAGTGTAATCTCTTCCGAAGGCAAGTCAACTACCTGGGGCATATTGTGTCAGACAACGGAGTTGCTGTTGACCCAGAGAAGATAGCAGCGATCACCGACTGGCCAGTACCTCGAGATAAGCACCAGGTGAGGAGTTTCCTCGGGCTCTGCACCTATTACCGGAGGTACGTGAAAGGATTCGCTAACATCGCAAAATCTCTTACCAGGCTAACCGAGGAGAAAAGGTCTTTCCATTGGGATCACGAGTGCCAGGCATCCTTCGAGGAGCTGAAGAGCAAATTGAGTAGTGCTCCTATTCTGAGCTATCCACGTCCCGAGGGCAAGTTCATACTTGACACAGATGCCAGCAACATCGCCATTGGAAGTGTCCTCTCTCAGCTCCAAGACGGAGAAGAAAGGGTGATTGGATATTTCAGCAAAGCACTCTCAGCTCCGGAACGAAACTACTGTGTCACAAGGAAAGAGCTTCTGGCAGTAGTAAAGTCCATAGAGCATTTTCATAAATACCTATACGGAAGAAGGTTCCTGCTGAGAACGGACCACGCGGCTCTAATGTGGCTGCTGCGATTCAAGTCACCTGAGGGGCAAGTGGCGAGGTGGATTGAGCGCCTTCAAGAGTATGACTTTGAATCTGCTCATCGTTCTGGAACGAGCCACAGGAATGCGGATGCACTGTCAAGAAGACCTTGTGAAGAAGGCTGCAAGCATTGTTCTCGACAAGAGGAGAAGCAGGCAGCGGTATTGAAGACTACAGTTGTCATCGACAGTTGGCAAGATGCAGAGGTGTCAAAGGAACAGGACGAGGACCCGGACTTAAAACAAATAAAGGAATGGAAAATATCGGGGCGAGGAAGACCGGCCTGGCAGGATGTTGCTCCAATGTCGAAGAATGTAAAAACGTACTGGGCCCAATGGAACTCCATTTTAGTGGACAACGGGCTGCTGAAACGGGCATTGGAGAACGCGGAAGGAGATCAGCGCAGGCTACAGCTCATCGTTCCAAGGAATAAAGTGCCCGAAGTGCTTAGGGAACTACATGACGGTGTAACTGGCGGCCATCTTGGAGTTCACCGTACATTGGAAAAAGTTCGTGAACGCTTTTACTGGGCAAACCTTAAGGACGATGTGTTGGACTGGTGCAGGCGTTGTGCGACTTGTGCGGCTTCTAACGGACCAACAAGAAGAAAGAAGGCCCCTATGAAGAAGTACAACGTGGGAGCACCGTTCGAGAGGATAGCGATTGACATCGCTGGCCCTTTCCCTGTGACAGACGAAGGCAACCGATATATTCTCGTGGCCATGGACTATTTTTCTAAGTGGGTGGAAGCGTATGCCCTTCCGAATCAAGAGGCAGTCACGGTTGCAGACGTACTTGTGAAGCAGCTCGTCAGCCGGTTTGGAGTACCCATGGAACTTCACGCTGACCAGGGAAGAAACTTTGAGTCTGCAGTCTTCTCCGGGATGTGCGAAGCACTGGGAATACGGAAAACCAGGACGACACCTCTTCACCCTCAATCGGATGGCATGGTGGAGCGCATGAACAGGACAATGGGTCGATATTTGTCTAAAGTGGTCTCCGAGCATCAGCGAGACTGGGACCAGTATCTTCACTTGTTCTTGTTAGCCTACCGGAGTTCAGTCCATTAAGCAACGGGGCAGACCCCCGCAAATGTGGTCTCCGGCCGAGAACTTCGTTTGCCTTGTGATCTGAAATTCGGGTTCAAGCCAGACGAGGAAGTTAACGGAGAGGAATACGTCACGAATCTACGGAAGCGGATGGATAATATCCACGAAAAGGTTCGTGCAAACATCCAGGGAGCCAGTGACAGAATGAAGGAGCGTTACGACATCAGGGCAGAGAAAGGTGGATTCCAACCTGGAGATTTGGTCTGGCTACACGATCCTCGAAGAAGGCGAGGCTACTCGCCTAAACTTCAGAACTCCTGGGATGGCCCGTTTGAGATCATCAATAGGATAAACGACGTCATCTATAGGATCAGAAAGCAGCCAAAAGGAAAACCCAGGGTAGTCCATTTTAATAGACTGGCCCCATACAAAGGAGACCATGGCCCGACAAAAGACCAGCAAGTCAGGTACCTCAACAACGTGGAGACCAGTAAGGTATCAGTTGCACAACCTAAGGTACAAGGTTCCCGTGGAGTAACTCAGACAGTATACAGAGATATCTTCTCGTTACCCGCGGACTATTCTCTGGCCCATTGTGTCGCCGAAGATCTGAGGACTTCCCGAGGGATTGCAACGGTCTTCAGGAAGAAGTTTGCTGGAACTGAGGAACTGGAACGCCAAGGACCAAGCGTCGGGAAAGCACTCCACCATACGCACGAAGGACGACACCTGTTCTACTTAGTCACCAAGTGTGCTACTGATCAGAAGCCCACATATGACGCACTGCGGCGAAGCCTCGACGACCTGCGGAGTAAGCTTCTGAGACTGCGTGTCACCAAGCTCGCGATCCCTAAGTTGGGCTGTGGATATGACGGCCTGGAGTGGAAGGTTGTCAGGAACATGCTTGAACAGATATTCGCCAACTCTGGAGTCGCCATATTGGTGTGCACGTTCAACCCCTGGAAAGGAAATGCGTCTCCATCGAGGGAAGCTCATGACCGCCCGATTTCTCCGGACTATGCTCTGGGGCAGAGCACTTTTAAGGAGGGGGCAGTGTTACGGTCAGAGCGGGAAGTAGGACCGGCTTCTGATCTGCCTAGAGCGGATTAGGCAAACAATGGGATTAAGCGGAAGGGATTATATAATGGCGTAGAGCCTTCTAGATCGGTCTAGGTGGTCCTCGTCCGTGTTCCGAGTAATGCCCCACCACGACCTACCTTGCCTATATAAAAAGGACAGCGTTTTCGGCCGCGGCAGTGAGTAGTAAGACGAGTTAGTAATAAGCCAGTGAGTAGCAGTCGTTAACTAGTGGCAGTGTGTGTGAGTTAGTTAGTCTGTAATAAGTGCTTAGTGAGCAACAGTGACAATTAGTGGCCGTGTAATAAGTGTAATAAACTGTGTGGCAGTTTGTCATATTTGGAGAGTCTTACGGTCGGTGGACTTTAGTTAGCGAACTGTAAGTGTTAATTTGTAATTGTAAACTATAGTGTAATATTATTGTACTTGTACACATTTATATATAAATAGTTTAGTTATTTAGTATTACCAATATCTTATATTATTTGTATATTATTTTAGAAATAGATAACATTTAGTAGAATATTGTTATTGTAAATTGATATTAGTTTAATAATTTAGTTGTTTTTAATAATCTCATTGTATTCTTTCTAATTTGTTAATAAATATTAGATTCTTGAATTAAGTAATAGTTTAGTCCATTTTACACCCAGTAGCCCGTAACATTAATAAACAAACAAGATTATACATTCAACTTTTTAAAAAATCTAGGAAAGTTAACACAATTTTATTGTTGTTTTTAATAAGGATATGCTTGTAAAGACTCAAACAATACTTAGAAGAATCCAAGATATTTGTTGTTCTTTATAGTATTACTTTTATTCCTTTTTAGTATATATTTTCTCTTTGTCATAATATTAATTAAACTCAAAAACATTGGTATTCCTAATAAAATATTTAAAAAAAGAGAGAAATAAAAGAGATGATAGAAGAAACAAAGAAATTCCTTGCAATATTCAAGGTTACATCTTAATATATATAAATACCTGATGACTTAATAAGATATCAGGTGATTAAATAATTGATATTTTTAAACTGAAAAGCACCAAATATGTTAGATAATATTAATATGCTAGATCGTATTATGCAAAATAATCGAAATTATACCATTATTAGGAAATGTTCAAGAAAATTTAAGATTGTTTTTATTTTCCTATGGCTCTAGGTCTGAGGAATGCGGTATGGAAATTATTCTGTAGACTGCAATATTGAAATATTTTATTAGTCATACTAAAAGATATCTAGATATTTTTAAAGTTTTTTTTTTTTTTAAAGAGATTTATTTCAAATTAATTCAATGATTTTGCTGTCCTGTAACCATTATGTCCTAACAACGAATACCTTTATCACAAAACATTCACATAAATTATCACATAACGAATACCTTTATCACATAAAATTTCTGTTTAAAAAATATTTAGTTAGTTAAAAATTATTTAAAACTAGCTTTTAACGACCTTAATGTCCCATTTGTTGCTGATTTGGCCCGAACCCGGTATCTATCCTTTCATAACAAACTTCATTTCCACTCAAACCCTCTAGTTTCAAACTTAGCTTCCTCTTCAATTCCCGATAATCCTCCGAGGCGTCTGAGAAGAAGATGGCCACGTGACCTTCTTAGTTGAACATGCGATTTGAGTACTACCAGTGGGTAGTTTCTCTACTTGTCATTATATCATGTCATTATGTATCACTCAGCCAATTTACTTGTTATAAAATTGTAATATAGTTGTAAATATCAATAAATAAATAATAAAAAAATAAATTAAAAAACTAGCTTTTGCCCACGGCTTCGCTGGCGTGGAATTTGGTCTGCCACATAAAGTTTCGTGACAGATCATCTTAAATAAAAAATTAATTTTTTTTAAACTATAAGTTACTCGTACATCCGAAATTTCACATGTCTACCTACCAAACTGACGGATTCCACACAATCTTTGAACCCCTATTATATTAAGGGGGAAACCCTTGGGGGTTTGTTTGTTTTTTCTACATACATAAATATGTCAATGATATAAAACTAAATATTTTCAGATAATATAGGCCAAGCCTTGATTAGGGACAATTTTTCGGTTCACAGACTTGGGATTTTGCCCCCCCCCCCCACCCTCCCCGTCTCCAAAAAACTTAATTTTAGACAAATGGTCCGCCTATGCGACCTTTTGAAGGATAGAAGGAAGTGACTATTTTTAAATAATACAATTTCTAAAAACACTCCTATCAAACTACTTTAACACAAACCCATACGAGCACACAGTTTTGGTTTACGATTTCATAATTTTCGCCAATAGATCCTCTAGAAATTAGGTAGTACTTTTTTTGAAATAGAGGATATTACGAGCTTTGAAGTATTTACAGAAGATAAAACGGAATCAGATAAGGCTTTTAAAAGCCAGTAGTTACCGCTGCAATTACGAGATAACAAATTAGCAACACTGCAGCGGCATCCTGACTGAAGGAATAAGGGAACAGTTGTGCATGTTAAGGCCATCTGTATAAATTGGTTAATTACCGGCTATAATAACGGATATGTTTAGCAGTGATCAAGAGGAAATTAATGCAATTAAAAATTTGATGTTGTAAATGATAAAATATAAAACAATATTTATGAATTCCAATCTAATCCGAAGGTGCGATTATAACTGTTGAGTATTGCGGATCTAGAAGTGTCGGTTTGGAAGCCCTATTCTTTTATTAACTTTGCGAATGAGCTTTTAATTTTTACTAGGCGGTTTTGAGCCGATTACTCTTATTAGATTGGTGCGTAAAATAAATCAGAATTTTAAGTTTCCAAAATTAGTCAAACTATAATTAAAACCAGTACTACGACCATCAATGAAAGAACTTGGGTTCAGTAGACTAAAATACCTGTCAAGTTTTCAAGCTAATGGTTGTGCAGGGAAATTATTTGGCGGAGATCACAGATGCAATTTTTTTCAACAAGATATCCACTTTTGTTTTGTGATAAAGATATTCTATGTTAAGACATAATGGTTATAATGGAGCAAAACTATTGAGTTAATTGGAAATAAATCTCTTAAATTTTTTTTTTGATATCTTTTAGTATGACTAATAAAATATTTCAATATTGCAGTCTACAGAATAATTTCCATACCACATTCCTCAGACCTAGAGCCGTAGGAAAATAAAAACAATCTTAAATTTTCTTGTACATTTCCTAATAATGGTCTAATTTCGATTATTTTGCATAATACGATCTATCATATTAAGTATATAACTACTACACCCAATAACATGATCAATTTGTTCTTAAATGATGTGTGTATTGTACTAACATAACCGGTTAGTGGTTGAATGTTTTTTTAAAATTGTTCTTTTTAATAGTAAGTTTTTCTTTAAAATTCTTTAAAATCACGATTTATAAATAAATACCAAGCCTTTACTTATGATGTAACAAGTAATTTATCTATCAAGACAACACTCCAAAGACCTATATCTAGATTACAATTGCCTATTCGTTTTTATTGATATTTTTAGCCGACTGTACTTGATCCTCGATACAAATGCGAAGTATCGAATGTGAAAAAAAAAACACATTTTTTATTTTTGATCAAAAGCGTTTGCTTTAGGATTGTAAACAACAACGTATAATGCCATAAAAATACATTTGACGATACGAATTGATTATGAATTAACCTAGAAACAGTTTGTCACTCTCCTGAAAAATGGTGTTTGTTACTTTCGTTACTTTTGCATTTGTATCGACGATATCATGGAATGGATATTAGAGAGCAGTTAGTGTCAAATTTATATTATTGAAAGTCGACGTGTCCGCTCAGACTACTGAGCCGTTACTGCCATAATTTTGGGAATATCGAAAATGTACTACTGTATCTCGAAAATGTAGTATTTTAAAATTTGGGGATTTCAGAATAAATATGATTACACTTAATGCAATCCAACAAATATATTTTAGTATTTTTCCAGTATATTTCGAACAATTGATGATGGTATAACCTGAACGGTATGTGTAAATCGGCCCTTTAGTCTATAAACAACCAGTAATAAAATTTGGAGAATTTCAAAAAGGAAACTAATGAAAAATTAAAACTAGTGCGTTGACTCGAAGCAACAACCTGCGGAACTGATACCTATTTTTTATTTTATTTATTGTTTGCTACCTTGGTAACAATAATGTAAGCACTTAATAAGGAACTATCCCTCCTTTAAAAAAAATTGGCATTTTTAAGTTAAGCCTTCAGTAGCAACTGTTTCGGTTGAAGCTTTTTTAATTCAGAAACGGCATATCTGATATTCATAAAGCCATATTTCGGGTTTTATCATGTTTTATAAGAATAATGTCATAAGTTGAACTCAAAAAAGTTTCTAATGGTCAATAAAAGAATTACAGTACCATCATTACAATAGTAATGCTTGGCATTGCCAATCCCCAATTTTTTATTTGTTTAATTCGTCTGGTTTAATTTTGGAAAGAGGAGGTTTCATACGCCTCGGTTGAAAAAATAGGTTTTTTTGAGTTATGGCATAGTTCTTTTGAATGAGGAATATATTATTTTATCGTGAATAATGTTTCATATCGCCATGGGCGTAACGAGGTGGGTTAGTGAGGATGTACCCCCCCCCCCCCCGCATTGCTTAGAAGAAATTTTAAAAAAAATTGTAACAGTTTAAAAAAAAAAATGAAGGATTTTACTTTTTCAAAGTTATTATTGTGGGATTACAGAAGTAAGGGCCAATAATGCCAAAAACACAACAAAGAAAGTGCAAACACAGTTATTTTAATGAATAAAAAGTACACTAAAATGACAAACCAAGACGTAACACTGTTTATTTACAACTGGGGAACGATCGCAATTTTTTACTTAGATATTTTACACTTAAGAATATTTTTTTTTTTATAATGTAATTTTATTTTATTTTTATGATGAGTTCATAGTCTTAATTTATTGTTTATTAAGTGTAGTAAGTTATTGCAACCAATAAATAGGGTTACTCATATTTAAAAGCTATTTCTTGATTGCCCTTCCAAAAATAACATTTATAAAAAATTATAATCTACTGATTTAATTTGAAGCTACATGATTATAGTATAATATATATTATACCTATATTACAAGACATATAACATTAAGTATCCCCTTTTTTGAAGGGAGTAATATGTTGGAGTGGTTGACTGGTGGGGGTAACCCTCCCTCCATGAGTGAACTCTAGGTACGCCACTGCATATCGCTAAGAAACTAACAATATGAATGAAATAGAAATGTTAGGAGCATGTCGTTTAAGTTTATTCCTACATGCTACGCTACTATTCAAAATAAAGCAGTCCTACCAACATAACAATATGTGCGTTATAATACTCACGCCAGCTCCTCCGGGGCCGACGAACACTGACACTACAAAGATGAAAGTTGGCCAAGAACTGTTGTAATTAGGGCGATATTATCAGAGCACGGTACATGGCGTTCAGTTATCCGCCAGCGAAGGCTTCAGATAAACAACAAGAGATCCACAACAGCAACCGCAAGGCACGCTGGAGCGCTACTGCCAGGAGCCTGCCTAATTAGTACAATAATAGCCAAGGCCTCCTAGATAGCTATTGCCAGGCGGTGGCCAGCTGGTGACAATATGGCGTCTTCCTCTTCGGCAGGTGCACCATTGTTCGTTTCGAGGAGTATTTACCAAGCTAACAACAGATATTTTCACTCTACAGAGTCCGGAGTCATAGTAATTGAATGGAGGGTGAGGCATCCGAGCAAGTGTGGGCCTAACTTAGGTACCATCATACCTCCATCTTGCTCACCGCGGAAAGAGAAAGCTGAATCTTCAAAATCAGCCTAGACGCTATCCTCCCACCTAAGTATCGGTCTATCATTTAGACCAGTGGTTCCCAACCTGGAGGGCACCCCTCAAGAGAGCGTGAAGGCCAGTTGAAAATAAAATTCGTACAAAGTGAAATCTTTTCGTGAAAATTAAAATCTTTCATACTCACTTAACATTTGTGTTTATACTAATTCTTTGGAATAAGATAAGTAGTAACGAAAAACAAATCAGTTGAATGGAAATAAGAAAACATCAAACCGTATTTTGCAATTTTTGATTATAGATAACGTCCTACCTTATCAAATAAATTTTTAGTGTGAAATTATGGTTGAATTTGACTACTAATAATTGAGTATTATTTTTACTTATTGTAATAATGAAACTGAAGGAATATTTTCCAGTTGGACAGTTCATTGCATTTCCGAAAAAACTATTATTGCTACACAGTCATTGTAGTATATTTTCACTAAACGTGTGTATTAAATGAACTTTATTGGCAATATTGTATTGATTGCATGATTCAAAATATTTCACTGATAATTTCATAATGCTAGTTCGAGAATGTATAGATATAAATTTATAAAAACATGTAGATGATGGGTAAACAATTGTCATTAAATTGCATTTGGAAATAATTTTCCTTTCCTTTGAACATTAAAGATACAATTATTTTGCCAAAGAGAACCCAATTTACTGCTTTAAATGTCAGGAGTACAGAAAATCTCAGTAGTACTGACAAATCCTTATGGAATACAACTAGAAAACTCCTAAACTATAAAAAATTCAACCATCCACTTTTAACCGAATCCCAAACCTGGTCAAGATCTGATGAAGAAAAATCACAAATTTTCGGCCAGCACCTATTCAAAACATTTAACCCTCATCCAGATATCCTTAATCAAACCCACTCTGAATGCATTGGAGCAGAATTAAGTATTCCTCTTCAGTTGTCCCCTCCTCCTAAAGCATTCCATCCTTCCGAAATATCAAACATTATTCATAGATTACCCGCCAACAAAGCCCCTGGACACGACCTAATCACATCCCAGATTCTAAAACGCCTTCCTTGGAAAGCGATCCTACTCCTTACATATATATACAATGCCGTACTCCGCACCACATATTTTCCTGATTCCTGGAAATTATCCATAATTAAGATGATTCCAAAACCTAAAAAACCACCAGAACTCCCATCTTCTTACCGTCCTATATCTCTCTTGCCCATAATGGGGAAAATACTTGAAAAACTCATTCTGAAACGTCTTCATCCTATCATAGAATCCAATCAAATAATCCCAGATCACCAATTTGGTTTCCGAACATCACACTCCACCATCCAGCAATGCCATCGTGTGGTGGACGTTGTCTCATCTGCATTAGAGCGCGGAATGTACTGCACGGGAGCTTTTCTCGATGTAGAGCAGGCTTTTGATCGAGTCTGGCATCCAGGACTGCTGTACAAACTCCGTAAATTCTTACCTTCAACTTACTTCCTTATTATCAGTTCCTACCTCAGTAATAGAACCTTTAAAGTAAACCATAATTGTTCCTACTCTTCCCTCTTCACCCAGTCTGCCGGTGTTCCTCAAGGTAGTATCCTGGGGCCCATCCTATACACGATATATACAGCTGACATCCCAACCCATCCAAGCACTGTCCTCACTACTTACGCTGATGACACATGTGTGTTATCAGTTAATAAGGATCCATTTGTTGCATCCCAATCTCTTCAATCCCATATCTCACACCTACAAGAATGGTGTCAAAATTGGAGGATTAAAATAAATCCTAACAAATCCCATCAAATTACCTTCACCCTTCGTCGTAAACCTACGAATTCCTGTCCTACTGTATCGTTTAATAATGTACCACTTAACCCTGTCGAACAGATACGTTACCTAGGACTCCATCTGGATAAACGTCTCACTTGGAATCCTCATACAAGACTGAAAAGACAAGAAACTGCTCGACGTTTTCGCCTACTTCAACACTTACTGGACAAACGCTCTAAGCTACCAATTAATTACAAAAGACTTATTTACATGACAGTCATCAGACCTATTTGGGCATACGGAGTTGCGCTTTGGGGCTCTACTAAACCATCCAATTCATCTCGTATCCAATCCTTGCAATCCAAAATCCTTCGTAAAATCCTCAATGCTCCTTATTATGTCACAAACAAACTCATCCATCATGATCTTAATATCCCATATGTTACTGATTTGGCCCAAACTATATACCTATCCTTCCATAACAAGCTCCATACGCACTTGAATCCGCTAGTCTCTCAGCTTGCTTCCCATACTATTCCTGATAACCCTCCGAGGCGTCTGAAAAGAAGATGGCCTCGAGATCATCTACTATAGAACTTTATTGGAGTGCTATCGATGGGTAGTTTCTCCACAAGTGTTTTCATGTCATATGCTACATTTTTGCACATTTACTTGATATAATAATGTATTATAGTTGTAAATATCATTGAATTAAATAAAAAAAAAAAAAAAAAAAATGTCAGGAAATAATGAAAAATACCATCGCTGTCCAAATTCTCTTTTTAGAAAAATATAATATTGAGAACGATATACAAATTCTTTCTTAAACATAGTTTTTATCGATATTTATTCCAAGCAAGAAAAATAGTACTATTTAGGAATTTTCTAAGATATTGCCTAATTAATCCAAAATCGCTAGCTAAGTTTTATTGAACTATAGTTATGAAAATCTACAGTCAGACAAAGACAGCGTCGGAAGAATTAGAAGAAGAAAACGGGAGGCTCAAGGAGAGAAAGAAGTCTATATCGGAAGTGTTGCCGTCATCGCAGAGTATGGGCCATCACAGTTGGCACCGCTGTTCCGGAAGTAGAGCCAATATCCTTTGACTATGGTCACTTGCAAACTAATATGTTTTCGTGTATTTTTGGCTAGGTTTTACAGACAACGGTATATGTTCTGCAGGTTTTCGCTTCGAGTTGAGTTACAAGTTTTAACTGTTTATTAATTTCATTTTTAATCTTTTCCAAAAAATTAAGTTATCTTGAGCTTTAGTATAGAAAAGAATGTAATTATGGGTGATGAGTAGATATCAGTAATCGTTTCATCAAGAAATAAAAGTTTAAACTAACATGTCGAAGTATTGATGATATGTGCTTATTGAAACATGTTCATTTCTAAATGAAATTATTACCGAAGTATACTTATTTCCCATAATTACATTGTCTTTTCCATACATGTATTTTTGGAAAATATTAAAAGGTTAAACTTGTTGTGACTCAAGTGGAAGCGACAACCTGCGGAATAATTGCCCAGACAACAAATTATTGATAGTAAATGTTTTAATAATTTTGCTGAAATAAACATTAAATTGAAACAGATCTTTACATTCAGTACTGCCTTAACTTAAAGAAACGGAGCTCACAGCCAGTAAATGTTTTTGGAGCATTTAAAGGATTCTCACAGCCTCTGTAAGAAAAATTACTATTCGCAGGAATACAAAACAAATAGGGTACTCGAAATGTCTGAACGCTATACACTACTTATTTCAACTATAAAATTTTTAAAAACTTTTCTCGTATTTTCTCTATTTTAATCCAGTTGTATTTGTATTAAACATTCCGACTGTATTAATCTTTCCGACCCGAAGTTCGCAATACCATTGTGAAAATGAGCAACCAAGATCGCAGAAAACGTTGATATCAGAGGCAATTGGTGCTTCTCAGAGCGTCGTTTCCCGGGCTTTGATCCCTGTGGATCGCAGCGCATTACAACGCAAATAGAGGGTAGAAACATTTTCACCGGTAGCAAAAGGAACCTATAACGCAGTGCCTGCTTGATTTTCAATGAAGTTCAAGGTGTTTTGGCTAGGCCTTTAAGAATCGTTTGTGGAAAGTTGGTCTTCCTTGTCCATTTTAGAAGACCTGGAGTATGTACAGCAATACCACAAGCTAAGAAAAATGTGGTACATCAAGCGCCTAAAAGAAGACAAATGGAATGCTGCCATGTTTACTGATGAGGCGCGTTTGTGTCATAGAGAACATGGACCCTTCCGTAAAGATTGTTGTTGTCCTCTTCTAGGCGTTATCATGCAAATAGGTTCTTACAAATAAAGGAGAAGTATAATTAAAAAAAGACAGAATATAAATATCCGTGATGCGATAACTTGGCTCAAGAAACTTTGGCTCAGAAACAGGTCACTAAAGCCGCTAGTAGTGTAGCGTAGCGTAAAGGAGGTATCAAATTAGATCTATTCATAATTATTTATAATATACAGCATTCACTAATTTAGTATAATCAATACGTTTACATATTGATATTTTGTATTCAACAATATTTCTATATTTCGAACAGTAACAGCACTAATATAAAAATAGTTATAATCATAGAAGGATACTCAGACAGACTCATTGTCTGATGGACCCGACTAACTAACATAATGAAGGCCAATAACTTATGCCAAAACGTTAACAATAAAAAAAATGTTTCAATTAGTGTGATTTCCTTCGATGGCCAAAGACCATAAATTCACAATCACTGTTCCATGTTACCTTCCTTGTTTTGTAGTCATTAGTTTATCATTGTGAAAAATTAAGGAGAAGTTTATATTATATATCTCCCTACATATTTTTAATAATTTAATTTTATATATGAAAAAACTTAACCCTTTGAAGCCAAACACCATTTAGGCATACAATACTATGCTGACCTTATGCCCTTCATAAGTCTTTCTTTTTCGTATAACTAAATTTTAATACTTTACTATTTTTTTTATTTATATTTTTTTAACATAGACCTAACGAAGGCATTATATTAAGTTTAAGATTTAAACTTAAGCTAAAACAGTGACACAAAATTAAAAAAATATGTTATATGTGCGTATTATGTGCTAATCTAATAGCAACTTCGCGACAAACTACTCCTTAACTTTTAATATAAAATTTGTAATAAGGTTGTCTTTATTGCGTGCATACATTATTCAATCAATTTAACAGGGGTTGGTAAGAAAACATAACATGAACACGTGTAACGTTAAAGAGTAACTTCATTACGGTTAATAACTAAAAATTTCTCGGGGAAGTAAAAAATCCTTAGTTACGCTATACTTCGGAAGGGACGTTAAACGGCCTGTACGATGTCAGGTGCTCGTTCAAAATCCCTATCCTAATTTAACCTGGATAGGCAAAATTTAGAGCTCCCAATGTAGCATCGTCCGATTAGCCATAGCAGCATAACGTGCCGTTAAATGAACAAACAAAAAACAAAAAAGTTCTACTTTCTTTCTTGAAAATGTTTACAACAATGATACTGAACATTACATTACATGCTACTATTTAAAAAATTAATCCGTAGGAGTGAAACCACAAAGTTAAGGAGTTTTAAAATATTTTAATTGTTGAGAAATATCAAAATGGTTAAATTTTTTAATATTTTTGTTTTGAAGAGAAAAGATTGAAAACAAAAATATTTAAAAATAATTACCATCAAAATAACAACTAATAAAAACAAATCAAAATGGTTTGTTTAGAACATTTAGCCCGTTACATTCGAAAACCAATGACACTGATGATATATTTATGAAAAAGTAAATTGTCTAAATACACCCCATATCAAGGCTTCATTAATGCCATATGTTAAAAATCGTGGATCCGTTTTATCTATGTTTTTTCATTACTGATGTTTGTTTATTTAACGTCGCTTTATGCTGCTATGGCTAATCGGATGATGCTACATTGGGAGCTCTAAATTTTGCCAATCCAAATTTAATTAGGATAGGGTTCATTAACGAGTGACCGACAACGCACTGACTCGGGACCCCCCTTTAACGTCCCTTACAAAGGACGGCATAACAAAGGATTTATTACTCCATTAAAAAAATCCTTGGGATACCTGTCGGGCTGCGAACCCGCGATCTTGGGCTTTGTATGTTATGCTGTCTACAAGACCAGACATAGTCTTAGAGGTTCCAAACAGAGAACTTGATTTGTATCCACTATTATCCCTATAGTCCTATTAATATTATCCCTATTAATTCTACTTAATCAAGAATAGTTTATTGACTTGAGCATAACGCTTAATGACAGTTCATTCATAAACTCAAATACTCGTAATATAGACATAATCTACCATTTTTTTAAGTATTTTTATCATTGAACGTCTTCACCGCACGAGAATTACTACGAAAAGTATTACTATGATAATGAATGAGGAAGTAAGCATTGAAGAGAAGCTGAAATATTAGTGGTGTGAAATGCTGCCCCAATGGCCAGAGGCTGGAGTGGGCCAAGGTCGATCAATGCCTCCATTTCCTCAGTCGCAGCCTATATCCTCCCTCTCCCTCCCACGATGTGAGGATCAAAACAAACATTTCCTTTATTATATAATATGTTTCTAAATACTATAATATATTCCTAGTTCCTGGATAATATTACTTTGTGTCATCCTCGTTTAAGCCCTTCCTACATGCTCCATTACATCATCTCAACTTTCTCCGTTTACTCTCTTAAAACTATCAACCTACTCATTTATGCTCATTCATGATCTCTGGTGTTGTGATTAGCATAACTATCAACTTTTTATTTTTACACTTTATTGAAACATTACAATCTGCCACTTGTTTATTGCCCACAATAAACAATACCATATTGTTATATGTTGTACATATTGTTATATAATAGTAATATTGCTAAGTAGATTACAATCATTCCATAAAACAAAAACCAAAATAAATAAATGTAATTAAAATATATTTTAAAAAACCCTGTACCACTACAACCCGTGAACGGGTCTGGGGTTCAGTACATTGTAGAGACTGTACTGTTTCATGGACAAGGGTTCTGCAAGGAGGTGACTTGTTCTAGGTCTACCGCCAGATTTTCCCCCCTTATTTTGGGTACCCTATATTTATAATGTTTTATAGAGGCTGGATGGGTCCTAGATCCTATATGATCCATCTCTCGCTGCAAACTGACTAAATAAAAGTCATGGCCTGCAGCTGGATCTGAACCAGGATTTCGGGGATGGTAACTCAGTGCTCTACCACTGAGTCACTCCGTTATAAAACACATGCGGTAATAAAACAAAATAAATGCGAAAATGATGATACAAATAAATTCTAAAAACAAAATAATTTTTACCTACTATGCCAAACATCGCGGGTTCGCAGCACAGCAGATGGCCCTAAGATTTTTTTAAAGGAGTAAAATCCTTAGCTATCCCAAAATGTAAAAATAGCTTCTTCAAAAATATAATAGGCACTCATGTAAGTAAAGGAGCATTAAAAATAATTCAAACGAAGCGGCTATCTAAATAGGAGATTATTACAAATTTTTATCAGTCAGGTATCTTCCTTGACTAAGGATGGACAATAACTCCATTCATCACAGGTAGATAGGAGAATTCTGCAAGGAAGGCATGGGTAGCTGAAGTTATCGATGTTGCCTAAAGAAGGGACTTTGATAAGGAAAGAATAGCAGGCCCGTGATTAAGATACAATAAGAGGCTACTCACAATGTGCGAGTTTAAGGGGAATAGATAAAGTAACTTCGTTCCGTATTGCTTTGAATTCCTTAGAAAAAAAAACTAAAGAGAACTAGTATAAGGGAACAAAGAAGGTTATGAGAGAGGATGAATAAGGGATAAAGTGGGAGAGAAACGCACATGCACAGAACATTCACTTATGATTGGTCCAGAAAACCCCAAAGATGGGTGAAACTAAAAAAACAAACAATAAAATGCTGAGTTAAGTGAATCGTAAGGAAGTAGAACTCGATAAGTTCAAATGTTCAGAACAAAAAGCGCAGAGCAGGAAATTGCAAATATTTCAAGTTCCAATTACAACTGCATATCTATCATAAAGACCAGAACATATCAATTTTATTTTATTAAAATACGCTGGATCACGATTCAGCAATACAGGTCCTCCTGAAACAATGGATCTCCTATATGGGCAAAGTAGTTCCTTTTGAGATAGTTCATTCTAATGAACTAGTTCAGTGAACTACATAGTTCACTAGAAAAGTACTAAACTAAGAGAGGAATTGAAGGGGGAAAAGGGGGAGAAACTGAGAGGTCAAAGGAACTAGAAAGGTTCAAGTAGTTCGTCTTTCGAACGTAGGTCAGACGGTTCCCTGTCCGAGTGTGGTAGCTGGTGAGTGGTGTGAACTACTAGAACTATAGTTCACCAAAACAAGAGAGCGCTCTTTATAGTTCATTTTCCGGTTCTAGTTTATTGAACTAGTTCGTTCACGTACTTCTCATCTCTATCCTATATCTCAGGGATATGTAAAATTAGAGTGAAGTTTTTAATGGAAATCCCCATAGCCTGGATTAGACTCTATGGAAAATTGCTTAGCGAGCCGTATGTATGTGCGTGTAAGATCACAAAGGAAAATTATTCTTATTTTGAAGAGAAAAGATTTGGCTCTGGCCGGGATTCGAACCCGGGTTGTCCGCCTCTCCGTGGCAGTGCTCTTACAATTTGAGCTACCAGGGGTCGCCTCTTAGTCAGGACAAATCCGTTCTCTTCCCTGATCATAAAATGACTATAAATCATCATAAACTGACAACATAGATCATAAACGTTCTCTTCACCGATAATAAATAAATAAATAAAAAAAATTGAAAATTATTCTTACTGGCGGGACTTTTTATGTGATTGAGAGAGGATAATGCTTAGGATCCATTACAAGATGAGAAACAGCCGGATATACTAAACTGGATGTGGAGGAGATGAAGATCGAGTAGCGAACATCACAGATACTGATGGAATGGCAATACGATCAATTTGCAGCACTGTTTTGCTGAGGGGATTTCAAACCAGCACTCTGCCGACAATACTAGTATTGTTTTACAAGCAGTGTACGGTGGAAAATAAAAGAAACTTTAATTTATAATGCCAACATATGATCGAAGTTATAGTGAAACAGGTTAGTTTTATGTGTCACTAAATTAACTTCAATTTATGTTTTAATTCTTTATATTTCTTTTTAAAAAAGTGTTGTATTCTGATCGTACAGATTAGATTTAAGATTAAAGTGGTAAAAGTGCGGTTTTTATCGCCAGCCATGGGCGAAGCGTCTACTTCTTCGCAGGCGGTAAGTGAAATGGAGTCGGACAACATTAATTTAAGTAGTAATAATAACAATACTGGTTCCTGGGAGCTTGTTACTGGTCGAAAACGACCTTTATCAATTGAACCGGACCTTACAAGACAGAAACGACAAACGCCAATTCCAACACACAATAAATTTCAAGCCCTAACCTCAACACCGGACGAACCATCAGAAAATTCCACAAAACCAGTCTTAAACCAGAAACCACCCCCAATTTATATTAACGGTGTAGAAAATTTCTCAGCACTAGTTACATTCCTAGAAGAAAAAGCCGGACCAAATACTTTTACTGTCAAATCTACACTGAAAGGTGTAACTGTTTATCCAGATACACCTGAAACGTATCGAAAATTAAATGCAAGCCTTAGAAGAGAGGGGGCGGATTTTCATACTTTTCAGCTCCCACAGGACAGATGCCCGAGGATAGTAATTAAAGGCCTTCATCACACTACACCGATTAGCATCATCAAGGAGGCACTGAAACAGAAAGGTTACGAAGCTTCAAACGTAACCAACGTTATATCCAGATTCAAAACACCTCTCCCAATGTTCTTTGTGGATATTACTAAAGAAACATTCACAGAGAATGTTTATGATATAAAATCCATTTATTATACTAAAATAAATATCGAGGAACCGCGGAAAAAAAAAGACATCCCGCAATGTCTAAGGTGTCAGCAGTATGGTCACACCAGAGGTTACTGTAACCACCCACCAAGGTGTGTAAGGTGTGGCGGGCATCATGATAGCAGCTCATGTACAAAAACTAGAGAAACCCCTGCTACCTGTGCCAATTGTGGCGGCCAACACCCTGCCAACTATAAAGGTTGCCAAACATTGAAGAACCTCAGGGTTCAGCGTAGCTCGAGGAAATACCACCAGCGACCTACACCACCTCAACAAATTCAGTTACCACCGGACCCACAGGAATTCCCAGCCCTACGACAACCTTCACAGCACCATCATCTGGGACAACCGCAGAACGACATCGGAAATCAGCAGATACTAAGGAGTCAACCTGCAACGAAGTCGACACCACAACAACATCATGTTCCAACAGGTATGATGAATAACACTACTCAGCCGGTACCCCCCATTGATAATGCTCCTCCTCAACTTTTTCAAATTTTAAATGGCCTAAATAACCTTATCCACCCTCTTTTTATTCTCCTCCAACAACTAACTCAAGTCACACAAGCCTGGAGCAACAGCCATGCCCCCTAATTTCTCAACAGCTGGCTCCTTGTCAATTCTCCTATGGAACGCTAACGGACTGATGCAACACCGGACGGAACTTGATTTATATTTACATGAAAAAAGGACAGACATAGCACTTATCACTGAAACACATCTTACGCCACGATCTAAAGTATTTATTCCAGACTATACTATTTACAGGACTGATCACCCAGACAAAACGGCACACGGTGGCACCGCCATTATCATCAAATCGTCATTAAAACACAATCCTATTCACTTACCCATCACACCACACTTACAGTCAACTGGCATCACATTACAAACAAAAGATAAAAACATAACGTTTGCTGCTGTGTATTGCCCCCCTAGGTACAAGCTTACATCTTCGATGTTTTCTGAGTTTTTTAAACGCTTAGGTCGATCTTTTATCGCAGGTGGTGATTTCAACGCGAAACACAAATGCTGGGGTTCAAGATTGTGTACCCCAAGAGGTAGGAACTTGTGGTATGCTCTTCATGAACTTGCATTAGATACTTCAACTCCTAATTCTCCCACTTACTGGCCTACTTCTAGACGTAAAACCCCGGACTTACTGGACTTTTTTATTACAAAAGGACTTAGAACAGTATACAAAACTGTAAATACGAGTTCTGACCTTTGCTCTGATCATTCTCTAGTCCAGATGACCCTATGCGAAGAACCTTCTGAGGCACAAAAAAGGCCTGCGCTCACACAGGGTATAACTGATTGGGGATTATATAGATCTTACCTTAACTCTGACCTCACAATCCCTGTTTCAATAAAAAACGAGACAGAACTAGAGGAGGCAGTGGAGAAGTTCACTAGAAGTATTCAAGAAGCAGCGTGGTCAGCATCAAAACCGAGGTGCAGGAAATCAGATAACTTACCAAGCTACCCACAGTATATTAGAGATCTGATCAGAGCCAAGAGAAGAGCTCGTAAAAATTGGCAAACCAACAGACAACCTTCAGATAGACGGACATTTAATAAACTAAATAATGAACTGAAACGCCAAATTAGCAAATTTAACAGGTCAAACTACGACAATTACATTAAATCCATTTCGACAGACGATGGAAGTTTATGGAAGCATACCAAAAGACTCTTAAAACATCGTGAGATGTCAGCACCTCTTAGAAAAGAAGATGGCTCTTGGGCTGTGTCGGACGAGGAAAAATCCGAGCTCTTTGCCGACCATCTTTCTTCCGTATTTACCCCACATACTGACTTTATAAACACAGAACACGAAAACTTGGTAAATAACACACTTGACATTCCATTACAACTAACACTGCCACCGCCCTCATTCACTCCCACAGAAGTAGCAGAAATAATTAGACACTTACCAAAAAGAAAAGCCCCGGGCTATGACTTAATAAATGCTGAGGTGCTCCAGCAAATGCCTAGGAAAGCTCTAGTGTTTTTAACGACAATCTACAACTCAATACTTAGAACTACAAAATTCCCTATACAGTGGAAATACTCTTTTGTAACCATGATTAAAAAACAAGATAAAGATATTAGCAGCCCTTCCTCGTACAGACCTATTAGTTTACTCTCCATTTGTTCAAAAATTTTTGAAAAATTACTTTATCCCCGATTATTAAAGTTACTGACAGACAAAAATATAATCCCTCACCATCAATTCGGTTTTCGGAAATCACACTCAACAACTCAACAATTACACAGAGTAACTGACTACATATCGACAGCACTAGAGCAGAAGTTATATGCAACTGGAGTGTTTCTGGATGTCGCCCAAGCATTCGACAAGGTCTGGCACCAGGGGCTTCTCTTTAAACTCAAGACTGTATTACCACACACTTATTATCTAATTCTTCACTCATTCCTTGCAGACAGATTTTTCTCAGTCCGGCAGGGCTCAGAGCTATCTTCAATAAGACCGATCTTAGCCGGCGTGCCTCAGGGATCAATACTGGCACCGCTGTTGTACATAACATATACACACGACATTCCACTAAGTACTGACATACTGACAGCAACCTACGCAGACGACACTGCCATAATCACCAAACATCAAGACGCGACGCAAGCCTCACTAAACTTACAACATAACTTACAAAAGTTGAATGAGTGGTGCCAACTATGGAAAATTAGACTGAACCACGAAAAGTCACAACACATCACTTTTACTCTTAGACGTGAAACATGCCCTCCCATTTACCTTAACAACTCATCTATCCCGCAGACAGATAAAGTACAATACCTTGGACTAACGTTTGATAGGAGAATGACATGGGGTCCTCACGTTAAGATGAAACGCCAATCACTGAACCATAAGCTCAATTTAATGTACTTACTATTCAGGAAAACCTCCAAATTAGATATAAGACAGAAACTAAACACGTACACTTACCTACTAAAACCAGTTTGGACATATGCATTACAAATTTACGGGATCGCTAAACAGACTCACAGAAAACGACTGCAGACTTTTCAATCAAAAGTACTAAGACTTATCACTAAAGCACCATGGTACGTCAATAACAAAACTCTGCATACTGACTTAAAAATACCAACGGTTGACGAACATATACGAACATACTACAAACGCTTTCAAGAAAAACTACACGGACATCCAAACCCGTTAATAGAACGAATGGCCTCTACTCTCATGCCTGAGAACACTAGGAGGAGATTAAAAAGAACGTGGATGAGGGATTTGCTATCATAGGAAATTGAATCAAGCCAAGGGAGAGGTACCACTGGGTACTGTTCTTCTTCATGCCTTTCAAGTCATTGTATCATGTTCTTGTTTTGTTTTTGTTTTTTGTTTTTTTTTTACTGTCAGACTATCTGCTGATTGTCACTGTTTTGACAGGTGTAGATAAAAATATAAAGAGAAAAAAAAAAAAAAAATTTATAATGTATACATCTCTATGTATATGAAAGAGTCGCGTAGAGAATTATTCATTGGAATTCGTGGTGAAGGGTAGAATTGACAATGATTTAAACAACTCTTCTACAATCCAATGTAGGGTTCGGTATTCACTTAATAGTGCTCCGGAAAGTGAAACGTCTGATAACTCAACTGGTCTGATAAGATTTAATGCTTGGCATAATATGGCAGTAACAACCGAAAATTGATTTTCTGGGTATATTTGGACCTTAATCCATGTTCAGGAGTAATTTATTTTATTTATTTGTTTAAACTCATTTTAATACTTTCTAAATCTTAGCTTATTTTTTATAAATTGGAAAAAAAATTATGATAAATAAAATAAAGAAAAATTGTTCGGTATTATTAAGTGTTTCGCCACCAGAACTAAAGCAAGATATATGACGTGATATACTTAACTCCAAGATATTTATTAAACTATAATGATAATATAACATGAAGTACTGGTAAAGTTCGATAATATTCTGAGTGTTTTAAAAATAAATGGTGAAATATTGCAACAATGCAATCATTTTCATAAAAAGAGAATTAAGAAATAAAAAGATAATACTGAATTAAGAGAATATAAAACGTACATTACTGATAAGTGTTAAAAAATCAGATAAGATTCTAACAATAAACAAAACCAATCGTCAGCCAATTGTTTATATATGTTAGTCTTCCGCAATACATAAAATTAATTTAACACTCTATGTCGACTTCTGCAATGCATACATAGTTTTCGTGAAATTTAAAATTGCAAAAAAATATTTAAAACAATAACATTCAATCTTCGCATAGTAATCTACAAATTCCGTTATATAGCAGAGAACTGTTTTCAGGGAAGGTAATAAACATTGATGACAGCTGACTAATTATCTATTTTACAAACCGTTCACGGTTCAGACACGATTTTAATAGAAAAATAATTGAATACTAATTTAAAAATTTTAATATCAAAAAACAATTATATTATTATTAACAAATCTCAAGAAATGTTTATAACTTAACAAAATAACAATGTTTTTCACTTAATTAAACGATGTCAATTAAACAAAAATGTTTAATAAGATAATAGATACTCAGATACTTAATAACCAAAGCTTTTAATGAACGGAATAACTTGTAACGTAATAAAACAAAATGCTTTTGAAACTCATTTCGATTATTGGACTCATGTGAATACGCACAAACTAATAATGTATATAAGGTATTTTACAAGGTTCATATCTATCCCCAACACACAAAAACAAAAATAAATCCAAGCTAATATGAAGCCATATTTTTTTGTAAACCATTTGGCAACACATCAGAAATAAAATGGGCAAAGAGACAAATATTATTTATAAAATGTAAACCCATATTTAAACTAAAATCTAAACTTAGCGCTTGAAATAAAAATGATAATATTTTGTTAAATCGAAGATATTTATTTAATATTTTCACTTTTTTTTTTGTTGTTGCCACTAAAATTGTTTAATTTATTAATAATTCTAAAAACGGTTTGATTATAATGATGTGTCAACAGGAACCATGTCTTTAATTAGCTACAGTTACTAGCCATTATATACATAATTATTTATTTAGATTAAACTGTTAAAAGAGCCCTTAAGTTTACATAGCTGTTATATTTAAAAATAAATAAAACAACAGGAATAAATAAATATATTTAATAACTAAAAATATGTAGTAAAAATCTCTTGAGCATGAAAACATTGTTCCAGAATGATGAGACAATACGAATAAATTATTATTAAACAAATAAAGAATAATGATAAATAACCTCACCTCAACGACAGTAAGAGCCATGGACGAACACCAACTGAAATGACGACAACCAAGGACGGACGTATGACAATCTTTACTGCCTCATAGATAACAGAATATCTTTCGCTTAAATTATCAGCACATCACATCCCAGTACTTATCTAATGCATTGATATATATATATATATATATATATATATATATATATATATATATATATATATATATTATTAGGGGTTGAGCGTGATCTAGGACAAATCACCTCCCAGTACAATTGTTGTCCATGAAACAGTACAGTACCTACCATGTACTGAACCCCAAACCCGTTCACGAGGTGTAGTGGTACAGGTTTTACATCTACACCCCCCCCCCCCCAATCTATCTTATATCAACTATAATTTATAATCTTGAGATTATGACCATTAAGATAAAACGGATTTGAGTTAAAGTAAAAATGTAAATTTATGTATTAAACTAGAATAAAATATAAAAAGTCCAATCATAAAGACTTATGCAGACATTATCAGAGAAAAAAAACAAAGATCAAACACAGCATATATCACAGCACAATCCTCCGAGGCATCCAATAAAACATTCTAATAATTTGATGAATTTTTTTTTACTATTGATGTGAGATGTACTATATTTGATATTCATTGATATTTTCTTGAATGTTTAAATCGGCGTTGACTAGAGGCTTCATATCAACTGTTTCGAGTTTTATTGAACAGTAAATCGAACGTGAAATTGATCAAGATGCTTGGAAGGACGGATCAAATAAGAATTACTAACCGTTAAAACTCGAGAGCTCATTCTAAAAGTTTGAAGTAAAGTATTGAAAAGTAAATACCAGAAGGAAAACAATTCAAATGTAGGTACGATTCGAATCACAGTACGTTTTTATTCACTGAACCAATGATTCAATGTTCACTCATTTAGAAAAACAATGATACAAATTTTCTCCATCAATCACCCTTGGAAATAGTTTTCCATACACAGACTAAACTATTGAGTACTTTTTGTTAGCGCCATTTTGATAACAATTTATAAGATGTTATAAGAATTTAACTGAAGTAGATCAGTGGCCTCGAACACTACCAAAAACTAAGATAATAAAATACCTGTGTTTATTCATGTTTATAAGACTATATACAACTTATATACTCTTCATCACTGATTTTAGAAATTATCGTTCCTTGGCTTAGGTTCCTAATAATATAAATGTAATATAAATAATAATGTTTTTTCATGATAAATCGGTTATAGTTCGATATCGATGATGTCAATACGGTTTTAAAACTAGTTTTAAAGATGCTTTTTAAGGGACTGAACATTATTTAGAGACCACCAAGAGGTTAAGTCAATAATAATAATAATAAATCATTAAGTATTTACTAAGTTCAAGAACCTGGAAAACTATGTACATTTTTACGTATACATAAATATAATGCGAGGTTTATAAACACACATAAAATTACACAGAATTAACCAAATACATACAATTAATTTAATAAACATAGTTATAATACAAAAATATTTATTTTTGGAACGTTATAACAATAAAGACAATATTAAAGATGAAACCTTTTTAATATCTGTTTGCCTGGGTCATTCCCGTTAAGCTTATTAAACATTAACTTCCTTCACAAGATTTTTTTTTTTAAACCCGTCATTTACCTTGAATTGAAACCAAGGAGCTAAAAAGAAATAAAATTGCTTTTTATAATTCCCCTAGCTTGATTTTTATACTATTATATTTGTGGTACGTATACTGTCCAGTAGTTAGTACAAGTAACATTGAGTAATATTCGTTACGACACGACAGTCTTGGGGTTGTAACACCATTCATTATCGACGTATAAGTTTGGCAAGTTGTCGCTTCCAGTGGAGTAACAACAATTTTTAACTTTTCATAAGTTTCCTTTTTAATATCCTCCAAAAATACAAATAGTCCTGAGTTTTGTGATGGCAAAAAGAGTGTAATTTGGAAAAAAGTATATACATTGGTAATCATTTCATCAAGAAATGAACGTTTCAACTAAAATATATCGTCAATCAATAAGTATTTACTAAGTTCAAGAACCTGGAAAACTATGTACATTTTTAATTATACATAAATATAATGTGAGTGTTTATAAACACACATACTACAAAATATTATTTGAAGCGTTCATTTCTAGATGAAATGATTACCGAAATATACACATTTCCCATAACTACACTCTTATTGTTCATTCTAAAACTCACAATTATTTTTATTTTCGATATTATAAAATGAAACGGATGAAAAGTTAAAACTTGATGTAACTCGACTGGGAGCGACAACCTGCGGTACAAATACCATGATTGATAAACAATACACATGTATGCTCATGGACAACAGTTGCTAGGGAGCATTGCCCTAGAGTGGACTGTACTCCGAGCAAGTATCTTGTACCGTTGCATTCCAATAACCGCTAGGTGTGCCCAGCTGCGCCCTGCACAATCTCATATTACCCACACATGGCGGATAAATACATGTAAATCCACGAAATAAAATTTAGAATATGCTTTAAATTGTGATCTATCAATAACTGTAGTAGAAAATTGATCAAAGAGCCATTGTTTCGTCAATCATTATCATTAATGCAATAGCCCACATTTAATATTACTGCTTGTATATATATATATATATATATATATATATATATATATATATATATATACAAGGAAGCGTGGCATCCCTTTCGATAGAAGTCAAGAAGAGAGTGGCTCAGGTAAATAAATTCTTCTACAGGTTAAACTGGCATATAAAAAGCCAACATTTGTCTTCGGATACGAAAATAATTCTCAACCAAACGCTCAGTTGGCCACTCATATACGGTTCAGAAGCGTCCATCTTAAAGAAAGCCGATAAAAAATATATTAAAACTTTGGAAAGGAAGATTCTAGGCCGACTATATGGGCCTATTAGAGAGGTGGAAGAATGGAGAATACGTACCAATGAGGAGCTGGCAAAGTATTGTAATAAAGCTCGGCAGGTTGCGCCGTGTGGCCAGAAAGACAAGTGTCGAAGAACCCAAAAGAATAATTGAAGATAAGGGTACAGGTACACAAGAAGAAAAGGGCGACCCAAGCTGCGATGGCCGGATAGGGTCAGAGAAGGCTATTAAATGTTCGTAACTGGAAGGCCGCTGCACTTGGGCTCCCCCATTCTCTACATAGTGGATATTCAAATAGGGATAAAACCTAGTGGTTAAACGTGATCTCGGACAAATCCTATGACTGCAAAACTTCACGGGTCGTAGTGGAAATTGAAAAAAAAAACCGTAATGTGGATTTATATCCTGCATTATACTTCAAGGAAGTCATAGTAAAAGACATTTATAAAACTGGTTATACGTCTGTATAATGTAGACATGTATTTGTTGACTGGTTATACATCTGGATCTTCTGATTAACTATTGCTGCTTTTTCAATACTCAACGTATATGCAGCAACTGGATAGGCCTAAAAAATATCAAAAATAAGCTCCATACTGAATATTGGCCTTACGGATTACATTATTTGATAAATAAAATTGTAGTAATTTCAACATTTTGTCTCAAGTTTTTGATAAATAATAGTTTTACCTCGCTATAATTATAGCTCTCATATAACCAACAACTAAAATTTCTGTCAAAATTGATGGAGCAGTCTGAGAAAAACTGACAAAATATCTATTTTTTTTTATCATACGGAATTCCGTTTTAAGATGGAGCAAGCAAATTAGTTTTCATTAAATCTAGCATACGGATTTGTAGAGCACAAAAAAGCTTCACTGGAATCTTTACATACATTTTCAGTCTAAAAAAAAGTGGTAAGATCTTTGATGAATCGACCTGCTAACAAGATATTCAACATTTCTTCTTAACTGGCATTGTACTAATGAAAAATATCTAATTTTGAGAATATCTAACATAGCCACTCGAAGAGACAACAAATTGGAATTCCCTCTTAGTCTCGACCCCTCTTCTCGTGCCAGTGAGTTCAGTTGAGCTGCGTCACGTTTCGAACACCCTAACCACTGTTTTCTGTAGCACCGATGACTCATCGAAAAAAATAAAGAGAACGAGAAAACAACTTAGTTATTACATTAATTAAATATACACATTATAATACTTTATTAGTATGCAATTACACAATCAAAATTTAAAAACTTAGGCGCATTATCTACGTGTGTTCTTGATTAAATTATAATAATTACTCATGCAGTATAATTACAAATTAAGAATAATTTGTAAAAAAACAAATGATAAATATATTGGATAATAATCACAGAAGTAGATTTACAGGCTTAGATGGTGTTGTTTATAGAGGAGGAAAAATTAAATAAGAATACAAACGTTAATATATCAATTTAATTATTATTCTTATTCCTCTACCTTTACAGCCCATGAAGGGTCTTAGGCTCAGTACTTGGTAGATACTGTGCTGTTCCTAGGATAACGATTGTGCAGCGAGGTGGTTTGTCCTAGAATTAGCTCAACCGCGAATTAAGGGTGTTGGGTTTTCCCTCAATTTTAACCCATTCGAGACGTCGAATTGTTTCTAACACGGTCCCCAGGAGCAAATTTTTTTCTTCTTCATATTGTTCATTTTTAATTTTAAAAAACATGTTTACATGTTTCGTTACATACCAATCCGTAAGTGATTTCACATTACTAAGATCATTGCACTCCGGGTGTGCAGCTACTCGGAAAATTTTTATTGCGATACAGAACACCCGGTGTGCAATGTAAGGTAAAATGAAAATACATCATTAAAACATTTATAAACATTTATTTCAAAAATAGTTATTTTAGTTTCAATAATAAAGAACAGAATATAATGCAAAGAAAATTTTGAAAAAGTAGTAAAAACCAAAAAAAATAAGTTCTTAGATTTTTAGGTAAACAGTAACACCAATGCCAAATTTTGTTTTCCTATACTTTACAGATTTCATTAGTTCAAGAAAAATCTTATTTCGACGACTAGTTTACTCAGACCTACACGGTGCAGGCCGTCTTATAGCATCATGCAATCGGTCTGTAATGGGTTAACATTAAATAGCAAGCAAGTTTGTTTTTTTTAAGATAGGGATACCTATCAAAATAGTACAACATCTTGAAGAAAATACCCAAACTTAAACAGAAGTTACTATGTCGGTGGTTTGGCTGCAGGTGCGATTTATTTCAAGAAATGTAACAATAAAGACGCCCAAGAGGAGATTATGATTTGATCGGCCGACATTAAGAAAGAACGATCCCATCTCCAGAGATAATTCAGATTCGCCAACGCTAGGTTAAAGAGGTAAGAATCCCCATGAATGATTCAATAGAAAGCTGAGGTAATAACTTAGCACATGGCCAACACAGTCTCCAAACTGCCCTCTTCGATTCTAATCCCATATAAAAAGTTTTATTTATTCAATTTTTGCCTAGATACCGAACTAGTAGTATGCAATAACTATTCAATGATGATAATCATTAGAAAAAACAAATAAAGATTTAAATAAAAAACAACATCCTGATGCCGAGTTCCATGCAAACAATCGCCCTCTGGGAAAGATATGATAGAATTACTCATCTGGGATTTAATATAACTGACAACTGTGATCACTCAATATGCAACCAAAATTTGAACCTGAAGATCCAAAGAAGAGTGCTCAGATGTCACATGGAGTATTATCATATTAATCAGAGGCATGGGCACTTACAGATGCTTCAAGTAAACGTCTATGCAACTAGTCAGAAACGAAAACATACTCTAACCAATACCTCACGTTATAATATACAAATACTAAAATAATTGCTATTGAAAATGTTTTCAATTAAATTTTTTTGCGAGGATAATACTAACACTTTAATACATAAAGAGGATACTAACTTATAAATAGTTAAGCAATGAAATATCGAGGTAGATAAAGGAATTACTTCAAAACTTAAAGGCAACTGAAGCCAAGAAAAGCAACGCTACAGTCCGATTATCCTCACTAGATAATTAAAAGTATCTGAACTAAATTCTATGCCAGACGACACTAAGATTTGTTGGCACTTCTACATTCCTGGCCCTCCTCAACAACTCATTACCGTTTAAAATTAATCAACGTTCAAGGTTAAATCATAATGGATAACCTTGGCAATGAGCATTAATAGAGTTTTACTGTACTTCAAATGCCTTAAAAAGTAACACTCTAATAATTGACACAAAATCCTAGGTCTAGATCCTTCGGAAGGGACGTAAAATGGGTGTCCCGAGCCTGTGCGAAGTAAGACGTACGTTTAAGATCCCTATACTAATCATACCTAGATAGGCATTCCTATTAGCCTTAGTAGGAACAAATGATGTTAAGTAAATAAACAAACAAACTAACTCAAAATTTAATAAAAAGAAAAATCGGTTTAATCGGACAAACTATATGGGTAATATGTGCTTAATACATCATTTGGTAATATTACATAATCCGAAATAAGGATCAAGATAATTATTACGCAAACCTAAATATTATTATAGTACATACATGATCGTATACTAATATAATCGAAAGATTATTAACTTTTTTCAGTGTCTGGCATCCGGGATTACTCTACAAACTCCGTCAATTCCTACCGCCTACCTACTTTCTCATCCTTCAATCCTATCTCACAAACAGAACTTTCCAAGTAAATCATAATAATGTCTATTCATCCCTATTTTCCCAATCTGCTGGTGTTCCTCAAGGTAGCATCCTTGGCCCAATCCTTTATACAGTTTATACAGCTGACATCCCAACTCATCCTAATACTATCCTTACCACGTATGCTGATGATTCATGTGTATTATCTGTCAACACCAATCCAATTATTGCATCCCAAACCCTCCAATCCCATATCACTGATCTTGAAGAATGGTGTCAAAACTGGAGAATTAAAATAAACTCTCAAAAATCGCATCAAGTCACTTTTACCTTACGTCGTAAACCAATGACTTCCTGCCCTTCAGTATCCTTTAATAATATCCCACTGGTGCCTGTAGAACAGATCCGATACTTAGGGTTGCATCTTGACAAACGATTAACCTGGAATCCTCATACGAGACTGAAAAGACAAGATACCGCTCGACGTTTCAGGCTACTTCAACACTTACTAGACAAACGCTCTAAGCTCCCAATTAATTACAAAAGACTCATCTACATGACCATCATACGACCTATTTGGACCTACGGAGTAGAGCTTTGGGGCTCCACTAAGCCATCGAATTCCTCTCGTATCCAATCCCTACAATCCAAAATCCTTAATGCTCCTTATTTTGTTAAGAATAAAATCATCCATAACGACCTTAATGTCCCATTTGTTCCTGATTTGGCCCGAAACAGCTATCTATCCTTTCATAACAAACTTCATTTCCACTCAAACCCTCTGGTTTTAAACCTAGCTTCCACTTCAATTCCCGATAATCCTCCGAGGCGTCTGAAAAGAAGATGGCCCCGTGACTTCTTAGTTGAACTTGTGATTTGAGTACTACCAGTGGGTAGTTTCTCTACTTGTCATTTTCACATGTCATTTTGTATCGCTTAGCCCATTTACTAGATGTATTTTTTTTTTTTATACAGTTGTAAATATCAATAAATAAATTTAAAAAAACAAAACTTTTTTCATATTCCATAACTTTACAAAACGTATTTAATTTTTTTTTAAATGAACAAAAGTCAGAATATTTTTCGAAAAAAATCAGTTGGCATAATATTTTTAAAACGAGGAAAGGTAACATATTTTAAATTCCTTGCTCAGCATTAATGCGCTTGTTGTAACCAAAATTATCAAAACAAACGTAAAAAATTAATTAGATTCGTAATTAAAAAATAAATGCCTGCGGTCTAAAAAGAAAAGGAACAGAGGGAAGACCTTTCTCCACGGAAGTGGGATATAATTACTGGAGAAAATAACGTAACTGTCATAATATAATGTAATAACATTACGCCATTATTGTATGTTTAATAAATTTAACTTTTATTAACTTAAAAATTTAGTTAATGAAACTCATGGTGAAGCATGTATTACTACTCCCTTAAACACTCCTGCTTCTAACAATACATAAACGTATTTTTATTCTGTAAACACAAACATTTAATCCGACATTGTTTGATTTTTTCAGGCAAACTTGTTCTGTTCAATTCAACGGCAGGCTTAATTTTTGTTTAATAATTTATGTATACGATTTATAAAACTTAGTTTATTTAATGTATAAGAGAAACATGAATAGAGTTCACTATCTACCTAGGGATGTATAATCGGAAGAAAAATGCATTAAAGAAGCACCCTGGACACGCAGACTAAAAATAGAGATTTATTTATAAAACCCAAAAAAGAAGAGGGATTGCCGGACGATTAGAACAGACTGGACCAAGACGGGGCGTCTGCCTCTTTCTCTATTTTAAGTACAGTCCTCTGAATAAATACTGTATTTACTTTTATGGCCGTAAAATAATTAGTAAATTATAGTTTAATAATATATAAACACACTCACGAACAAGCATAAACAAAATATATATATATATATATGTGTGTGTGTGTGTGTGTGTGTGTGTGTGTGTACTACCATATTATTCTGAATTTCCAAACAACCGATAATGAACCATGAAGATTGCGCCAGGTAGGGCAACCGATCAAAATTGCTAAGATACATATAAAGAAAAGCCGTGATATGATATGAAAAATCCATTTGAATTTCCATGTTTTAATATATCAGAGAATTTTGTTTTTCATTCGTCAGAATTATAATGGCATTGGAATTCTATTCCTTTCTTAAAAAGCCAATAAACAAAAATGACCTAGAAATAAAATCCTTGTTTATACTATTACATGTTATAAATTCAAAAACCAATAAATAAGATTTATGTCAGAAATTAAATAAGATAAATGTCAGTTTATAAATAAGATTTGAGTCAGAAATTAAAAAATATTGTTAAACTAACAAACATTCCAATAGCGTTTTTGTAATTACACTTTAAAATATATTAATTTAAGTTGATATTAATAATATTAATACGAAGGGTCTTTAAAGGTCACAATCATTGTTCTTTATAGCGATACTTGTGAATATTAAATGAAAATGCCGCTGTTTTACATAAAACAGATTTATATAACCCCATATGTGGGTATATATATATATTCAAAAATAAAGATAATTTTCATTTTGTTGGCTAAGTTATCTTAAAAGTCCATGCAGCAAATACTTTAATCTATTACAATAAAATTAAGTAGACATATGAGGAAGAAAATGATCTACCAGGACCATTTTCTTCCTTTTATATATATATATATATATATATATATATATATATATATATATATATATATGACCAGCAATTATTATTCAAAATAAGTTGATACATAAAAGACATAAGAAATAATAAAAAGAAAAAATAATACAAATAAATACCAATGATAAAATAAATGCTAACAAAAATGTGAAAACTATCACATAAAAAGTCAACCATCTCCTCGTTTATCACATAAATATTTTAAATCTGTTAATATCCAAAATCCAACAATTAAATATATATCTACATCCGCGGTGAATAAGTGGTTAAGTCAATTTTTTTCCAAAACGAGTTTCTTATACTTAGGAAAGCGGAATCGTGTTGTTTTCGTAGTGAATAGGGCTAAGTCAGGCGTTGGCTTGAAAATGAGTTATTGATTTTTTTACGACTCCAGTTATTCCAACTACACTAAGCCAAAAACTATGAGAATGGGAAGATTTTGCTACCCTCAATACAGTTAACTCTCTCTGGACAAAATTAGGCAACTTATTCACCGGGGTTGCTATATTATCTCAGCTTTACTACAGTTCATCATTGATATTTGGAACAAAGACTTCTTTATGTTTTTTTAAAACTGAAAAGAACAAATTTGTGTCTGAAACTAATACTACTGAATCCCTATAGTACTGTTAAGCTACAGAAATTCGATAACCACAAGGTATCGATTTTGGGAGAGTTCTTGTGATGCTAAGTGGTACTATAAACTAGATGCTATAATGATTCTCTGGGGCCAGTTTCTCCAAGTTCAACTAATTCCAAGTTGTGTTCTGCTCAAAACACTATTTAATATAGTAACAGAGAAATTACATTTAATTTAGGTACCTTATAAATATGCTTGGAGTTTAAAAAAAAAGTTGGAGTATAAGTCATTAAAAAAGGTCGAATTTACATTTTACCGCATTCCAATGAATGGATTATTTATGAGATTCAATAAATACTGTAATAAAAGTGTTTCGTAGTTATATTTCCTTTTTTTCGAAGTAGGTAAATTACATTACAGATAATAAAATATATCGACCCAAAAGTATTAAGTAAACTACAATTCGAATAAATAAAACATCAAAATAATTATAGATCCTAACACAATCAGAACGACAAAATAATTAAACTAAATAACAAAAAAAAATTCTCAATAACGACTCTTTATAAGCAGAAAAAAAATGTTTAAACTTCAACCAACCTTGACATCGTTTCAAGTACGCGAAACTTTCTACAGATCCATAATCGGCCAACTGTGAATACATTGCCAATTATATGAGAGGAGTTGTCGAAGGTTTATTTGAAGACCTTTGAAGGGACGTTAAATGGGGGTCCTGAACCTGTACGAGGTCAGGTACTCGTTAAAAATCACTATCCTAATTAAACCTGGATAAGCAAAATGTAGAGCTCCCACTGTAGCATCGTCCAATTAGCCACAGCAGCATAAAGTGACGTTAAATGAACAAACAACTTTTATTTCAAAAAACGGATAGAAAACCGTTTAAAAAAACACACACAAATATGTTTAGCATAGTTACCTTCCGACAATTCAATATTAAAAAGCAGATTATTATTACAAAATGGACCTTGTGGGATCACCCTGGGGGTCTCTATAAAGTTGGAAGTCTGAAATGGGGAAACCTGGGGGTTGAGCGTGATCTCCCACAATCTTCTCCCGGCACAACCATTTACAAAGCCCATAATGGGTTTTAGTAATCCAGTTTTTTTTTAGTTTTTTCAATACAAATGTTCAGCCCTGGTATAAGCGGACATCTAGTACCCTGGCGGTATGGTTATAAAGATCCAAATTAAACAAGGTAGCAAAATATTAAACGCATACATTTCTATTGTATGCAATTTTGAACATACTAATACAATTACATTAATCTCCAGTCCTAGTGAATAAAATGTTAAGTCGATTCATTTCCAAAATGAGTTTCTTGAACTAAGGGAAAATTGAATCGTTTATTTTCGTAGTTAATAAGGGGCTATGTCAGGCAGTGGCACGAAAAGGAGTTATCGCTTATATTACCACTCCTTTTGAGTCAAAACTACGAAAATGGCACGATTCTGCTTCTCTCTACACAGTAAACTCTGAACAAAATTCAACATAACCACTTATTCACCGGGGCTGTAGATATGTGACTTGTTAGAGACGTTTTTGGAAAGTAAAATCTTCAATGGATACAACCATACAATAACTTCTTAATATCAATAAATAAGGAAGAGAAGAAAAAATGAACCGGAAATCGTCTCTATAAAATAATTTAAACATACCAGAGAAAGAAGAAGTGATCCGCAATACATTTTGTGAAAAAGTAAGTTTCAAACTTTGTAGTTCCCCCTTTTTCAAGTCCTTACTTAATCTACTCTTCAAATATTTCTAATAAACGGATCATTTCTTTTAACCCTGTACCCCTAAAACCTGTGAAGATTCATGGGTTTAGTACGAGATTTTTTTCGTTTCTTTGCAGTTTATGAGAACATTAACCATAGTAGTGTATATTTTTCGACGAACAAAACGCCCACCGACTTTTTAAAAAAATCAGATATTCTGACGTGAGAATTTTCGATTGAAAATTAGAGTGTTTTTTCAATATCAAGTCAAAATAAGGTGAACAGATAAGTATTTTAAATGAAAAAAATTACAGTGTGTTTGGGACATAAAAAGGTAAGTTTTCACCAAAATTCGTGAAAAAACTTTTTTTTTGTAAAAGATAAAAATTAAAAACCAAAAACTTGGTTATAAGAATTTCTCACATAAATTTTGAGGTTAAGTGAAAAAGGTGTAAATACAAAAATTGTAGATGTTTTTATTACCTACAACTTTGTCCCATAGGACTTGTAGTTTTGCCGGAAATCGAGGTAAACCGTTTTTTACCCTTAAAACCTCCCCCCCCCCTTCCACTTCCGGACTTCAGATCGCCCGTAAATTATTTTTCCTTTTATTTTTGTTATATCCTCTTCCTTTTCCAATTGGTTTCATCCTACTATTATTTTTTTGGGAGGTTTCAAAAATGATCGACCCTGGTCTATTTGTTTAGAACATGTTGACTTATGACTCCATCCATTTCCGTAAAATGTGTTAGTACTCCTCTTTCTTCCTCGAACTCTTCTTATATACATATAGCTCGTACAGTTCATATTTATGATTTATTTAAGGTATGTACATGAACATATGGGCCGCGGGCTTCATAGGACTGGGCCGCGCAGAGTAGATAAAAAAATGAAGTGAAAACAATCTGAGTCATTCAGTTCCTAGTAATTACTGGCTGTATAGCTTAATCCAGGAGTGGATCGAGACAGCAACTTTGATCCTAGATATGAGATAATGAGCCGTGATGAGTGTTCCCCCACCACTACAATCTATTGATATTCTGTATTTGTTGTTTATTTATATTTAGTTAGTGGACCACGAAGATTTCCTTTCAAATTGGTGGTCACAAAACCAAAAAAGGCTGGGTCGATACCGCAGGACCGAACTGATATGCCTTGCGGGATTGCCATTTGTTAAAAGAAGGGGACACAGCTGACTGAATGAGTATACATTCAGCACTGTGGTTCTATAAATGGATCACAATCGATCCTCCCTCCAGCTCATATCAATGGAATCCTCCACTGTCTTTCATGTATTCACGAAGCACCCTCCAATATCTACCAGGTCAAGCTTACGGTCGGTTAGAGGACAAGGCCGTGGGTTCGACACCCTGCTTCTTCCACCAAGTACTTAGCATAATCGATGACTTGCCATTAACTTCACTGATTAGAATCATGCATTAGGAGTAAGTCAGACACATCATACGCGATAAGAATAAACTGATAGAGATGGAATATTTCGGGTTAAGAGAAAAATACTTCTGAATAATGCTGGGAGAATTAAGGAGTGTAGTGCCTCCGCTGAGGTCCGCCCCACTATACAATTGTAAAAAATAAATATTATAACACTAAAAACATTATTGCATAATAGAGAAGTTTAATTCTTATTTAAAGAAAAACGTCCTTTAAATACCCTCGTAATATGAATGCGGATCAGTTACTTAGAATCGCTCATTAATCATAAAACTGATCCCAAGAATTTTACTGGGTAAATGGGTTGGTCAAAACGGAAAATGAACTGAATCACTCAATTTAATAATTGCTTTCTATGAATTGTGAATCAAAGCCTCCGTCCTACTATCACATAGAACACATCATACGAGAATCAAACCCAAATCCACAATTCTTAAAATAGCCATGAATGTTTAAAGAAATGACAATTAACCCCAAAAGCGACAAAAAATCGTTCACAGGGCTTTTGATCCGATCTCATTCTGAAACACAGACAACGTAAGTTTTGTATTTCTTTTTTTTGTCGCATTTTTTTTAATAGGAATCGATCACTCGAAAATTATTGATGGCCATTAAGTTCCTTCACCATGGCAAAGTAAACGAAATTATTTTTATGAATTTTGGAATTGTTGGCAGTTTGGCTTAAGTAAATCCGTCGTAAGGGTACATTCACAGGACCAATAACGAAAGTTTTTCTGGAGTCACCACTGAAGTAGTGGTTAGCAAAACAACCTACTATGTGTTATATAAATAATATTGTAAAGTTGTTATCAGGGAGTCATAAATTATATGTTTATAAAAATTAATAGAAAACCTTGGAGGTTATAAAAAAAATATACTGTGTCTTTCGCGTGGCCGACTTACACGAATGAAGACATTTATTGATTCTGAGAAAGAAAGATTTACAACTTCGCAGTGACAATGTAAGTAAAATATTTAAAGATTTTAACGATTTGGCTACAAAATCAGAGATTGATGATACTTTCATGAGTTCTTTTGAAGATGATTATTTTTATATAAGAGCTAAACAGACCATAATTTGGCCGTTGATAAATTCAGACATAGAAAATGACATTAAGAGTTGCGAACCTTGCCAGAAATTTGAGAGGAAACGTGCTAAGGAACCGTTATTGAATCACCCCACGCCCGAGAGACTTTTTGTGGATATAATGACGTCATTATTAATTAATGGCCATTACTGAAATTAAATAATCAACGCTTTTCTACGTACAAAAGCGTTGATTATTTAATTTCAGTTGATTCATTTTCTAATTGGATTGAAGTAGCATCACTCAAGAATAAGTCATCAGAAGAGATTATACAGAAATTAAAAGTATTTTTTCGAAATTTGGTATACTGGAAGTTGTGGTTTGCGATAATGTACCGTTTGCGTCCGACCGATTGAAACAATTTTCGGAAGATTATTGTTTTGAAATTTTAACGCGGAGTCCTAACCATCCCCAATCAAATTCTTTTGCTGAACGAGGAGTGGGGATAATGAAGAACCTATTTAGAAAAGTGGAGGAGGAGAAGGGGGATGTATTCCTGGCCTTGTTGGAATACAGAAATACTCCGTTATTGCAAATAAAATTATCACCATCTCAATTGCTAATGAATCGGATCTGCAGGACGAAATTGCCAATTACCAGTGACAGCCTACGCCCAATGGAAAACCTTAATGTTCCAGAGAAGTTACAACAGAAACAGCAACTCGCAAAGCTGTACTTCGATAGAGGAGCTCGAATGTTGGAGGATTTGTATCCCAATGATAAAGTCTGGATAGAGTATCCTGGCAAAGATAAAAAACATGCTGGAATTGTACGTAGTAAAAACGATGGAGTCCCGCGATCGTATATTGTATTGGACGAAGATGTAGGACAAATAATTCGGAGAAAGAGAAAACATCTTCGGAAAACTTTTCATAATACACTATGCACAAGATTACGGATTCGGAGTGGCTCCAGGACTTTTTAAAAAGGAGTAAAAGTACAAAATCCTTGATTTTGCCGTCTTTCAGGAGGGGGATAAAATGGGGGTCCCGGGACTGTATGGTTCCACGTACTCGTTAAAGATCCCCTATCCTAATTATACCTGGATAGGCAAATTTAGGAGTCCCCAATGTTGCATCGTCTGATTAGCCATGTCACCATAAAATAACGTTAAATGAATAAACAACAAAAGGTTTCCTTAATATTTTTTTTTTATTCACTTTTTAGTTACGAATACTTTTCCTATCCTTTTGCTGAGATGCCGCATTTCCACTTCTGGAACAACTTCATTTTGTTTACTATTAACTTAATTTTATTTGTTATTAACTATATATTAACTAATGTCATTTTCAGTAGGTAATGGTTTTGATTTGCCCAAAAGTGGGGTTGAGTCAAGTTTTCAATTAAAGAAGTGGTTTGAGAATGAAATTGTATCAAGTTACCCACTTTTTTCAATGTTTAAAATTCCCCTACTATTATTTTCTATATAGTCATTTGACAAAACCGCCTTTCTCCTATGAAGCATCTCAATTATTAATGTAATTTTAAGTGACCAGAGTAGTTGGAAACTTCTTAATTGTAAAGTTATGATGGTGTATGAACCAGCTGATCAAACCTCCCTTAGCTATCTAATATTCAAAGTGTTATAGCATTATACAAGCATGGTGAATTAAACTGGCACTCTACCCTAACAATGGTAACAACGTACAAAGACAAATCAAATGAGGAAATAATAACAAATAATGATCTGTGACTCCACAGTTTTTTTTTTAAAGAATTTATCTTTAAGTACCAATATTTTTATCTTATACTGATGTGATGTAATATTTAAATATATTTTTTTGTAATAGAAATAAACGGTTGAGAAGGGTGGGAGTATCATTCTGTCTTCTTCACTATTATTTTGTAATAATTCAGAGCATTGTGAATAAATATATCAAATAAGGGTGATTTTCTTTTTATAAGACATGGCTGAAATATTTTAGGTTCCTTGCTAGGAAGACTTTGCATTTATGCAGAAATAAAAAAAATATCATCAGAATCTAAAATTTAAAGTCGAGTTTGTTTGTTTTATACCATCATGAAAGAAATTGAGCTGTATCCAAAACCATGTGACTGGCATAGCATCTATAACCGATAAATTGATTATCAACCACATCATAGTATTAAAATAATTTCAGAGTTTGTTCATTAGTCCAAAAAGGCTACCATAACAATTTTATTAAGCCATATTGACTATATTTGTTTACTAAGGTGCAAAGCTATTAACCTTGGTATACATATATTTAAAAAAAATTGTTTATTCGCAACTATTAGATTCTTTGTAATACAATTCAATGTAAACAAAATAGCTTCGTTGGAGGCTCCTCAAAACTAGAAATGGCATAAGAGGAACCAAAAGAAGAAGAAGATTCTTTGTAAATAAATTCCTATTTGTAAATATTGTGGGATAATATCGAGAAAAAGTTAATAATAAATGCAAAATTTATCAGAATAATTTCTAATCGACTACTTCAGTTTATGCATGAGCTAACATGTTTTCCTTGACACATCTTTACTCGAAAAAGGTTCTTAGGAAATTTAATTTACTTTAATTTTATTTAATTACCCGAATGGATAAAGTGAGGAAGCTATACTGACCTACTTAAAAACATTTTAATTTTTATTTCTATGGTTCATTAGCATATATAAAAATATTTCTGAAAATTTAATTTTTTTTATTTTGAAAACATACTATCTTAGAGAGATAATCAAAAACTGTAAATATCGCTACAAAAAACTAAACCAAGTTATTAATTTATAAATAATTAATCTTATAATATATTTATTTATTTATTAGTAAAACTACATTTGTTATTATATTATATAAAGTTAGATATGTCTATCTTGAACCCTCTGACAAACTTTAAGATTGACAATCGAGATAGTGAAAATACTCTGCATTTCATAATGCAGCCAAGAAACCTTCAAGAAGGCACTTCCGAACATTTTAATATTATTATGCTTATTAATCATTATTAGTACGTAGCAGTGATTACTAAAAAATAATTTTAACTTAATAATGTTTTGATAGCTAGAAATACTCAGAGAGGAATATTGATCAAGAAAATTGGAAATTTTATACCCAAAAAATGCTTTAAAATAAAGATAAGAAAAACTAAAAAATCTTCTAAAAAGTAATAATACTAACAATTAATTGGAAAACTATTAAAGTTTACTATCCGATTATAAAACTGAATATGGGCTGAGATATCTTTAAGGTCGTCTAATCAAAAAATTATTAAGCAAACAAAGAAATTCACCAAGAACTAAAACAAACTATAATGGTATTTTGAACATACTAAAATAGAACAATTAACACTAGCCATTAAATTTATTCATGAAAACCTTTTGAAATTAAATACCTGGATAACTGCTAATTTATGGTACACACCAAAAAAATAATTATTCCTACCCTAAACTAACATTTAAAAATACTATAAATATCAATAACACACCTTTTTCTTCCGAATTTTTCCACAAACTCGAAAAGGAAACATTTACGGCTATAAACAAATATTCTGAAGTTTATATGAAATCTAAAAAGTATGTAAAAACCAGAAACGTTAATAGTACGGATATAACTTAGGTAAACATCTAAAGGTCTACTTCTATAGAAATCTAAACTGTTTGTGATTTTATTCATAATAATCAGTGACAGTCTTCATTAGGTGTTAAGGCGCCATTTTGTCCTTGTTCAAAATAATAACTTAGTATTCATACAAGATTGCTTCATTAGCATAATTTTCTTTTTATTTAGAGCAGTCTTTTACATTTCATTTTATGCAACACAAAAATTAAAACAAAAAACGTAACTGGCAAAAACAACTTTTTCCGCTCTAAATTTCATATATTATAAAAAAATAAAAAGGAAATACAGAACAAACAAAAAAACCTAGAGACACAAGCAAAGTAATTTTGGTAAAAATTATATTAAAATAAAAATACATACATCAACTTTAAAAGAAAAATTGTAGTCAATTACGCATATATTTAAAATTAATAGAACAATGTAGCACAAGAATATCTGATATCTGTTCTATAACAAAGCTCTTGATAACTTGTATTTTTGGAAAATATTAAAGGGAAACTAATGAAAAGGTAAAACTTGTATTGACTCGACTAGAAGCGACAACCTGCGGAATAATTACCAAATACATTATCATTTAATGGTAAACATAAATCAGTTTAAGAGAGAAGGAACAGAGTCTTGTTACGAATCCAATCCTTCAACTTGACATGTTACTAACACAATGTACTTATTTTCGAATTAAGCAGATCAAACAAAAAGAAATGGAACACATTAATAAACTCACATTACTCAGGATAAATAAAATTGAAAAATCAGACAATAATGTTAAATACTGTATTCTTAGTGCATTTTATTATAGTTGATTTCCAAGAAATTAAATTTGGTAAACCAATAAAAAATTTCAAGTTAATGATTAAATAATTTTTATGTTGGTAATTGAAAATTTATATAAGCGTAACTAAAGGCTATATTTCAAGGAGGCAGCAGAGAAAAACAATTATCTATCAAGATCTATTTATACTGATGATTTCAAACTAATGAACCAGTAATTATGAGTTAGTTCATAATTCAAATTTTACTGTATTATTAAAGTAATTGATAAAATAACTTTTAGAAAATTTCCCAACAAATTAATAATAAATCACGAAAATAATTGATACATAAATACTTATAAGGTCTTAGAAACTTAAATGATTTTTTTAAATAGAAACTTAAAATTAAAAAAATACATGCAAATTACACTTAAGATTTAAATACATAATCTTAAAACAAACAGATTTCCTAAAGAAGCAATAACTTCAAGAATTATAAACATTTAAATATCATTGTTAGTTCTTATGAAAATTAAGCTTACCTGTCAGTTTGAAACAAATATAATCCACACACACTAAAGTTTAACCGATGATATCAAAAGGAGGGAGCAGAGGGAGAACATTTTGAAGATTTGTAGGTTTTCTGTAAAGTAAAAACAGTGATGTATGAATTAAATACGCAATGTAACAACTTTTAATGTACATCAAATTAACACTTTAAAAAATAATGGTTAGCAACAACAACCCAGATAATTATTCCTCAAATAAATAAAACGTTGACTAAGGTCTAACCTAGGTTTGTAGTGCTCAATTGATGATTCACAGGATGTAGGCATACACACTTGGAGTAATTTATTGGTTTTAACTAACCCTTAATTTCAAGTGTCTTAATTAAGAAAATAAAATTGAAACTATTTAAACTCTTGTTGGCACAGAAGTTGAATAGCTTCTATGCAAAGGTGTTAAAGTGCCATATGAAATACAGTGCAAATAAACTGGCGCTTAAACAAATATTGTAGATAACCAAAAAGTTACAGATTATGTTAACATCCATAAATTCAGCAGTGTAAAATATTAGATAATTAAATCAGAGAAACAACAACTAGTGCACATAATACAAATAGAATATATTCAAACCTGTCACTATTCAAAATAATGTAGAAACACCAATATATATATGTTTCGAAACAATGGAGTTAATGTAACCATATACAGATTCAGCAAAACTGCTATGAAATTCTTCCATTCATTGTGACAAGGTATTGTAAAGATAAGGCAATCAATGACAACATAGTTGAACACCAATGAACTCACAACATAATCAGAACATTTAAAGGATCAAGAATATAATTTTTGACCGGACAAATAGATATTATTTATCACCAGAGTTACAATAATCTCTAAAGTATTAACAAAACCGATTTATTTGAGATCATAGATTCGAGATAAATTGAAAAGGAGGGACATTGAGCAGGTCAATAATGTATTTGACATTGTATTTAAAGAAAGCTGGGGTTGTTTTTGCTATTCCATTAAGAGTGAATATTCTACAACAAGATATCTGTTATTAAATAATACAAACAGGAATGGTATGCTGCCATTTGAGATTATTCTAGCCTTCAGTAAGTCAAGACGAACGTTGATATTTCATAACAAAACTACCATTTCTCGGTACTGCCTCTATAATTGATATAAACGGTCAAAATAGACTTAGTTTTCTAAATACTGACTATCATAGTTGTTATGGTTACTAAACTATCTTCTGACATCTATAAAGAAGGGAAATATAAAATATTAATCATAAACAATTTTCTTTTGGTTGTGCTAACTATAAAAGTTGGTTGCCGAAAAGTTTTTTCATATGATTAACAACTAATATAGAGATCGTATGATAAAATTAATTTTTAAAATAACTGACAATTTAATAACAATCACTATGAATCAAAAATATAATCAACCCCAAATTATTAAGACATTATTAAAGTTTTAACGATCAATAATACCAGCTGTTAGTTATCAGGCGCCAAAAGTGAGGGGAGGTTATGAGCCTTTAAATTTTCTCTAGTTGTCAAAATCTCACTTTTACATTTTTTTTTAAATTTATTTATTTTTGTTTGTTGATCTATTGTAAGTATTCTATCTTTAGTAAATTTAAATGATCACTTGTGCAATGCATTGGTTTTATATAATTATCAGTTAATGCTTATTATTTATTTTGTTTTTAAACATTAAATTTTTTCTTTTTCAAGCATTCCAATAGAAATTACATTTTCTATTCCCAAGATTGATTCATATCTAATGAGTAATTTTTATGATTATGTTTATATTTACTATAAGATTACTATATGCAAAATTTGATTTATAAGCTTGAATTTTTTTGCATATTCCTCTGAACATCATACTCAAATTATTTATTCACTGACTGGATGCTGAATATTAAAAAAAAATACCACGTAAGTTAAAAGGATAGGATGTTCATTAATTTATACCTCTCCCATTAAGTATAAAATAAACTGCACAAAAATGAAAAGGGATACCACTAATTTTGTTGTATTTACTTTGCCTAGCATCTTAATTTTTTTTTTAATCACTACTGGCCACTAAGGACCACGCGAATATCATTGGTTAGGCTTCTTTGGGTGTCTTGATTTTCTTTCTTCCCATCTCAGTTTCATGATTTTCGACTGCATTTCTTTTCTTTCTTCGGACCACTTTGTAACCCTCATTTTTTCTCTTCCAATGTTGGTGAGATTTTTCAGTGTTTTCCTGTAAGTGTCTCTATCTAGACAGACGGCATCTGACATTTTAAGGTTCTTTAATTGTTCTCTTATTTGCTTTGTGTATTCTCCCACGCTTTTGTAGCTAAAAGTTTTGTTAAAGATCTTTTTGTTTAATCTTTCCTCCTTCATCCTTTTCATGTGCCCATAGAACATCAGCCTTCTGAGTTTTATCTGGGCTTCCAGGTCTTTGATTTCTCTGTTGATCTCTTCGTTAGATCTTCGTCTGTAACCCTCCTGTGTTTTCCTGGGCCCATAGATTTTTCATTCAAAAACTTATTAACCAAACAACCATGTATCCAAAATCATTCTCATTGTAAGGGATTATCCCACCAATGTTTAAAATGTATGTATATAATTTAAAATTAAATAAAAAATTAAAATCTAAAAAAAAAAAAAAAAAAAAAAAGATTTTTCATAAGATCCTCCTTTCAATTCTTAGCAGCTTTCCCAAGTTGGGTAGGCATGTGGTGTCCATCCTATCTAAATCATAGGTTTTATCACAACGTTGTAATGCCTTAACTTTGCATTGGAGGAGAGGTTCTTTATTGTAAATTTTGCCTGCTTGAAAGCTTAAATTTTCTAATTTTGTGATTTTCTCTCGGATACTCTCTTTCTCAGAACCGTTGTAACATATTATTTCCCCCAAATACTTAAATTTTCTGGTTACTTTTATTTTTCCATATTTGGCGTTTAATGATTTTTTCTTGAAATTTATTTCAGTAGTCATGAGCTCTGTTTTTTCGTATGATGTTTGTTGGCTTACTTTTTCTGCTATTATTTGTAGGGTATTTATTTGACTAATAGCCTCTTCTTCTGATTCTGCCAAAAGTGCGTGATCGTCTGCAAATGCCAAACAACTCACTTTTATATTATTGCTTTTGTTCCCTACTATGGCTCTTGAGCTTTTTTTTTTCCAGAAGTCCTTCATGATTTTATCCAGGACTATGTTGAAAAGTATGGGAGACAAGCCGTCGCCTTGTCTTAGCCCCGTTTTTATCTGAAAAGGTTTGCTTAATTATTTTTATTATTAAAAGCATTAATATTTATTAGAAATTATACTACTTATAGAAATTATAATGTAGTTATTAAATATATAGTAATATAAATGCTAGGTAAAGTATATGCAACAAAATTAGCAATATCCCTGTTCATTTTTGTGCAGTATAAAATAATCTTTATCTTGTACAACCAAATTAATTTCTATTTGATGTGTTCGTGATTATAATGGATCCGTGATGGATTTAGGTTTAGGTTTTATTGTTTATAGACGCCCAACATCAATGGTCATCAGTGTCTTTTTTCTGTGATGGATTTATATATGATCTAATATAACGATCTATACTACTTGGTTCTATCAATTTTGGATCAATGTGAGGATTTTTAGAGAGTTTAAGCAAACCAGTTACCTACTTGGTTGATCTACAATAGTTATCGGCTACCATTGATTGTTTTAAGGGATTTGGAATCCACAGCTATGTACCACCATTCACAATTCATTGATAACTCGTGTAGTTATGCATTTAAGATGGTGAATGGTTTGCTTTACTGTTGTCAGGATTCATTTTCAATGTTTGGTCCGCATCTATACCCATAGAGATACTTCATGACCAAACTGATTAGTATTTCTTAATGCAGGCAAGAAGAATTTTGAATTTTGGAAAATTAGTCAGTAGTGAAATCTTAAATCTATCGTGAAAACACCCAACACCAGTATTATACTTTTAAATAAAAATCAACTTTTAAAGGAGTCCATTATTGCCTATTATTATAATTTATAAAAATGTTAGTTACAATCTTTTATCATTGAGTGTCTTGATGATTTTTTTACTTATGCTTAAATTAGTCAAACAAAAACCTTAGAAATTGCCTTTCCCTTTCTGTTTATCGCATGCACAATTGAGTGTTTGATTATTTTTAGCATTAATTATAACCGATCAAACAGTTCTATTTAAATTTTATTTATTCTTGGCTTTCATAGTTTCATTGTTGCCCTTCCTTTTTTTAATCAGTCAAAAAAAAGAGAAACATCTAAGATGACATATCTTTATTTATTTTATTGTGAGAAACATTTCAGCAACACTATGTATACATATTTCCGGCACAGTGATGTCTGCCAACAGAGAAGTACTCGTATGGAAATTAACTTATTAAGAAATCTAAAACAGTATCGGTGACAATTGGTGGAAGCTGGTACAGGAGGCCAAGACTCGAAATCGAGTTGTAGCGCCGAATGAATGAACAACGGAAAATGATCAATTTTTATAAGTACTTTGTATTATTGTTGTAAGCATATATATCATTTTATGTTTTGTTTGCTTGTTTATCAAAGCTCAATACAAAAATATTTATTAATTGATTTTCTGTCATTATCTTTCTCGTCGAAATTCTAGTTCAAAATCATTGCTCTAGTTGGGTTATATCAGAATATTGCCCAGTTTTGCAGGGTTAAAATCCTTACTTAATTAACAACAAATGAAGATCTGCTAGGTCCTCCCAAATTTCCAGATTAAAATCCTCTCTAGGGGGGACAAAATGAGGAGGCGGTGTATTCAAAAAATGTTTTACTCAAAAGGTATTATTCCTTATGTGCTTGTTGGATGGAATGAGCAACTCACATAGAATTAAACTCGATATATTTTAGAGTTATTACTGAAGTTTTTAAAAGCACATTTTGCTACACACATGCATGCCCGATGTATAGTCTAGAGCATTAGCTTAAAATAATGCATATATTTTTTATAAATAAGATTTATGATTTTCTTACATTTTATAGCTGAAAATTAAAAAAACAAACTAACATCACAGGTTATAATGATTATTAATTTTTGTAAAATAAGAATGGAATCCTTTTTATATAAACATATTATTGTGGGATATTTTATTTTATGGGTAAAATTAAAAATAAATTGAAACCCCAACTTACAAACTGAACTTAGTTAACAAGTTAACTAATTTGTTCCACATTAAAAGTAACAGTAAATCTAAAAGTAAAAGGATTTGAAATATTGAATTTAGTTTAAAAAAATTTTAAAACAATTTCATAATATAGTTTGACCATTTTTTATATGAATAATATTTTCTTATGAAAATACTGTCAACATAAAGGTTCATAGAGTTGTAAGTAGTCTAATCATATTACAAATGTTAAAATTTCTTTTTTTTTTTTTTTTTACAGAATTTTACTTTATTAAATTAATGAACTTTTCAATAACCTACTAGAGTATATATTGAATATCTTACAAAGTTACATAGTAATCCCCAAAATGTCAAGAATTCTCAAGAGGACACATGGGAATTCAAGGAGATAAATTTGGTATTTGTTCGTTATAGTCCTATAATCGGTGTTGATTTAGCACGTTGCATCAAAATCTAAAAATTTATAAAGCTGTAGAAATATCAAATAGGTATGTTTAAAATAGTACTTAAATTAATATGCTCCATATTTCTAATCCTATTTTATATCCGCTAATTATATTGTTAGAAATAAAACATTATTCTACCAGTTTCTAAATTTTTTTTATAAGAAAAATATTAATGCTCTTTGCTAATTTATCCATTCACGGACAAAGTAAGTGCAGTAAGACCCATATTACATGATTCAGCTACAATATGTTGCTGAACTAATAACTAGAACTGATGGTTTGTAAGATACCAATCACACATAATCAAGTATAATCTTGTGATTATTTGATTTCCTGAGAATTAAATTAGAAGATCATTTAACAAAATCTATGAAATAAATACTACCATTTTGGCTTTATTGAACATTGTCAGCATTATTGGATCTTCAGATTCGATTTACATTCAACTTCATAAATTCAAGAACTATTCCACCTTGGATATACTGGTGTCAAATAGTATTTTGTATGCTTAGTAATTTTAAAACTTTCATTTACAGTATTTATGAAATTGAAAGATACGCTGATTCAAAAAGTAATATTGTATGTTTAGAAAATATGCCTTTTTAATAAATACTCTAAAATTTTATTAATATTGTGTTATCATTCCAAATTTTTATTTCCTAAAATTACAAATATACTTGTATCTAATGGATCCAGATAAATGCTGATGGATCAGCTGTAGTTACCATTTAGAAGTTACCATATGTATGCTTTTAAAGCTTAACTCGATACAATCTTTGTGGGCAAAAGAATAATGACCTGACCACATAAATCATATTTAACACAGATTTCAGTAGTGTTTTTATTGAATTGAGCATTGTTACTGCAGTCACTTAAATTCCAATTGAGATGAAAAATTCATACTACCAGAAGGATACTAAAAATTAGCTGATCAATTTGCAAGGAAGGAGCATCCTCCGCTCAAGTTAATTCTGTTAAAATTTTCCAGCAGGGAATCTATTATTGAGCCAGCTATATTTCAAATATAGAATGATGTTGATACACTCTGTGACCTATAAGATGATTATTATAAAATGAAGCAGGAGGTTTAGTCAGGATGAAAGCTCATCTCTGAAAAAGTTAAGGGTCTATAAAGCATTAGCTTTTGTAGCAGAGCATGTACTGAACACATACATGTTCTACAAATATTCTCTTACCTCAAAGACATAAAAAATCCGATTTGACCAAACCCCACTGACTTAGCATTCAAGCTCTTATGTATTTTTAAGGCTCTCAGGAAGACTTTTGAGTTCACTGTTTTAAATCTAGAAATGATCATTTAAGGGGAGTGGAGTGGCTCAGTGGTAGAGCACTGAGTTGCCATGCTGAAAATAATGGTTCAAACCCGCTGCAGGCAGTGCTTTTGTTTAGTCTATTTGCAGCCGGAAATGGATCATATGGGATATAGGACCCTCCTGAGGCCAACCCAGCCTGTGTTAATTTGATTTGTTAAATCATTTTCATTTTTTTAATTTAAGTTGACTTGATGTTAAGAAAAAAAATAACAAGTAAAGATTATGAAGAAATCATCCAATCTATTCTCTAGAAAATATAACTGTAATACAATGGTGGAAGGAATGGGTATTAGGAAAGTAAATCAATTTTTAGGTTAGTACAGAATAATTTTAATTATTAAAAATCATATAATTTATATTTCCTAGTTTCTATGATAGTTTTGTACTTGTTTCCTGAGCTTCCAAATTATTCTTTAATAATACTTCTCTTTTCTTAATCAATTTAACTTCATAAAAAATTAAAGTGGTAGCGAAATGAAGATATCAAGAAAGAAGATGATTCACTTTAATAAAGATGATTAATTATTGTATATTATTTCTATATTCAATTGCTACTTTATGAATCATTTTCCTTAAGCCAAAAATATAAAAAAATATAATGTTTAATGACTGCCTCTCCTGTCCCTTTACATAAGCACGTATATATTCAATATTTATTTATTATTTCACTTCGGATAGATCAGTGGGAAAGTAGCTTTGGTACATCTTCAGAACTCATGTTTCATGTACGGTTGTGGCAGATAATTATCTATCCCGTTACTTTATTGACCGATGATCATCTAACGTCTAATAAGTCAGTATTCATGGGCAAACCTGGAAGTGATCCTCATCATGGTCAAATCACACTTTATTCTTCTTGGCATTGAAAAAGTACATCTTTATTAAATTCTGAACCCATTTATGGGTTGTAGTGTTACAGTTTTTTTTCTATTTATTATCTAACATACTATGTATGGGTATTATTATTGGTTTAAGATATTTTATGACTACATATCTTCGGTCTCCATAATATTTACAATGTAATACATTATTTTAAATCTATTAGTAGCCCATTAAACCTATTATTTAAAAAAAAAATCAAACAATTTTCACGAATTTCATCTCAGATCATCATCATGATCTCTTTTAAGTATGATCGTCTGCAGTGGGCAGTGGGCCCATCCTCATCTATCGCCTAAGCAATGTGAGGAGACCCTATGTAGAGCTTCACCCAGCTCTCCCTGTCCTGTACTAGCTTATTTCTTCCATTCCTCTTTTCCTGAAAACGTCTTTCACCTCGTCTTCCCACTTCAGTCTTGGTCTTTCTCTCTCTCTCTCTCTCTCTCTCTTGCTCTTTGCTCTGCACATTTTTCATTGCTGCTTGGCTCCATATGTAAACATGCCCAAGCCATTTGAGCATGTTCCATTTTATTACTTCAGTGACTGTAATTATTTTAAGATGTGTCTTTATTGCCTTGTTAGTGGCTCTGTCTCTTCTGGTCTTCCCATCCACCTCCCTATGAAGAGGGAATAAAATAAAATAAAAAAATTATTTTATAATCATTAGAAAGAATTTTTAAAATATGCTTTTTCTGTTTGGTGAGGTATTATTATTCTATATCTGAATCAGAATATTTACAGAGTATTTCATCTTTTATTTTACACAATCTTAGTGATGAAGTAATAAAAATAATGAATAATATTAAGTTTATAAGATCATTATATTAATTTCTTATTATCACTTCATTGTTTTATTAAAAATTAATATTAATTATTGGTTATTTTGCACATAACTTTTAAAAATCACTCAGTACTGCATCCCCCCCTTTTTTAAATAAAAAACAAACCTTTTTTTTTGTATTATTGATTGGCATTATTAATCTATACAAATAAAATGCTTTTTCCTGAATGACTGACTTAGGTTTCAACGCACAGCCTAAACCGCTAATCGTAGAGACCTGAAACTTTGAGGGTGTGTTCATTGTATGACGTAGGCATCCGTTAAGAAAGGATTTTCCGAAATTCTACCATTAAGAGGGTGAAAAAGGGGGCAACATTTGTATGCTTGCTCGCGTGTTTCTTTCTCGCAAAATCTACATATTTTCGCTGAACAAACAGTAATATAGTTCACTTCTCGCTGCTGTTCAATCACAAAGAACTAGTGAGCCCCATCACTAGACCCCCCACTCCTACCATCTAATTAATCTCAAGATAATTGAATGCACAACCCTCTCTTAAAATGCACCAGGTGCAGTACAAGAGATGTCATGTATCATATTAATATGTTATTGTTAATAATTAATAAAAGCTGAGAGAGAAAAAAAATGTCGCTGCTGCCGTACGACAAGTGAAACCGTTATACTAAGTAATCCTTTTCAATAAATCCAATAACATTACATACTAATCCTTTACTAACAAGAGCAACAGAAAACTTCTGTCCGCCCCGTTTGTTAATCAGTGTCATTGTATGTTTTACGGCTTTGATGAAATTTGATATGGATAATCTCAAGCCTGGGGAAGGACATAGGCTACTTTTTATCAACACACCATACAGGTGAAGTTAATATAAAACTGTAACCTGATTGACTAACACACCCAGCAGTCAACCCATAGCAGAAACCACTGAATTTATCATCTTGAAATTCGCAGATAAGTTCTTTGTATAGCTTAAATGAGCACCAAGAAAGGAATTTGGACAATTCCACCCCCAAGGGTTTCCCCCTTAATATAATGGGGTCTCAAAGATTGTATGGAATCCGTCAGTTTTGAAGTTCGACATCTGAAATTTCGGATGTTCGAGTAACTTATAGTTAAAAAAAATAAATTATCTGTCACAAAACTTTATGTGGAAGAGCAAATTCCACGCGAGCTAAGCCGTGGGCAAAAGTCAGTAATTAATAAAATAACACCAGATTATATGTTAAGATTTTAATTATTCCCATATTTATAAAGTAGGAGAGAGATAAATATTACTGTGGCTAACTATATTTTTTAAACGAATTGGTAGCTTTCTTGAGGATTTCAAGAGGTGCTTAGGATGGTCAGTCCTTCTCCATGTCTATCTTTCCAAGCATATGCGAGGTTGGCATCGCTGTCCAATTGCTTTTGTTTTCTTATTTTTCTAAAGTTTTTAGGTAGAGCGTTGGAGATTCTCGAGTAGGGATTTAATGAATGGAATAAATTTTAGAAAAAAATCCAGAATATTAATCTCTTCAGGAAAATGGCAATAAAATTAATCCAGTATATCCATTAATTACACATTCCTGTCAAATAAATACCGATAGTAACAGTTACTCTGCAGAAACAGGGACATTGTTTCTCTGGTATTTCTATTATCCTTTGTGTTGATTTCTAACCATTGTTACGTCAATGTGTGCATTTTGTCCTAGTTAATGGTAAACACCTATTTAGTTGAACAGTACAATTTTATCGCGGAAATAAAACTTAATTAGCATATAATCCTTAATGGATTCGGCACAGCGGTAATTATCCGCGAATGCAAACCAAGGCTGAAACGTTCAAGAATTAATACGCACTTACCCACTCCGGGTTCGGTATGTCACAACTGCCAGACCGGAAGGTGTAGGCATTAAATGGCCAAAAATAAACTAAAAATCGATGAATGAAACCTTTTTACGTGCCTGAGATTGATGATCGTAAAGGAAGTAATGATCCTAAGGTCCCTCGATGCTCTTTGTCTTGGCAAGTAATCCGTCAATTGTATTAAATGAGCAGAAACGTTTATACCTTCCGAACCAGAACCTTTCTTGATATTAAAAAACTTTTTTTTTCAGAATTATTGTGTATTTCAAAACTACAAATTTTTCAATACGGCACATTAAAAAAGAATATAGGAATGGAAACTGTTACATTTCATTAAACGATAAACTTCTCATTTAAGTCGCATTGCTTGTTTGAAAATATATCATAAATTATTTTACCAAAGATTATCATTAAAAAATTAGCGATTACTTCTCCACTCAATCACCACGTTCTTTCGCCAATATATTTTCCACAATACCACTTTTTAAAGAAATTCTGATACCATTCGTATCTTTTCGAATGCCCAACATATGTGCTGGGTTGGACTGTATGGGATACTTTTGTATTACCCTGTCTGCATGAAACCTACCTCCTTATCTCGTTTTACCTCTTCTTATAATTCGTCTCATTTGAGTTATTTGTATGTGTATTTTATAAAATTATTTTCTATATTGTTTTTGTCTTGTTAATTTTGTTAACCGTCTCTTTAAATGTATGTATTGTCTATTAAATTCATTTTGTATTTTTGTCTTATTCCTTTAGTTATTTCCTATTTAAAATGATCATAATAATATTTTAGGAATTGCGAACTTCCAGAAGCTCGGAATAATTCGAGAGATGGAGTCATATGAAAAAGGCCATCAAGGATAGAAATGAAGATGTTTTCTTCGACATTTATATATAAAGAGCAACGTGGCTAGAGGGGTCTAGAATTAGCGTATTAATAATAGATTTTGTTTATTTCAATTTACATTAATATTAATAAGAAGTTAGGTGTTATCAGTACCTGAATTATCATTGTTCAGGTTATAAATAGTGGCGAATAACAGTCCCTGGGTACCGGCTAATGCACAAGTATCCTGCATGGCTTGAAATATGCGGTTCCGATAAGATAAAAGATGTAAGCATTGTCCTAAAAGCTAGAGAATCTGCCAACGGCATTCGATTCTTATTTCTCTCATAAAAATTTCCAAGGGCGTTTAGATTGCTATAACATTATAATTACAAGTTCGCAATAAGGATATAGATACTAAATATTTGAATAACTAATGATCAACTCATCAGCATAAAAGGCAATTAAGATTAGCATCATCAGTAAATAGATAAGAAGAACCTTGGCGCCCCTAGACAAACCTGACAAAATTAGTGCATTCCAATCTTCATCTTTCAATCAATGATACAATTATTATTTACAAATTATCTCTTCTAAGCTGAGTGAGGAAATTGAAGTATATTCAGTGTGTCCACTAAGAAATAAAATTCAATCCATCCAGTCCGCATTCGAACTGGAGCACCGATCAAGGTGATCTGGTGATTGGACAGAGGGGTGAACAATTCTCAAAATGAAGATATTTTAACAGGACATTTTACAGTGGCTTCTTCTCCTTGGATAGTTGAAGTCATGGTATAATTTTACTTATAAGAACAATGTGTTCCTATAGATTGATTTTAAAATGAGCTGTAGTAATAAATCTAAAAATGATTTATTTGAGCTTTAATATTATTTTTTTCGTATATTTTTATTTTCTTATGTTTTGAATTTATAACTAATACATAGGAGGTAATAAAAACCCCTTTCATTCGCTCAACTATTAATATCGTAGCTGAGATTTGAGTTACAGAATAATGGCGTTCTGAAATTCAGCAAATCTCAGGTACTTTCAAATATAGACTATTATTTCGATATTTCCATATTAGGTCATACCTATATGGAATATATGGGACCTACAGTCAAAAGTTCTTATTTCACGATTGCGTTAGCGTACCCTAAAATTATTTTAAAGAAATTAAACCTAAACCACTCTAGCTTGTGACAAATCCACATTTATTTTCATCAAAGCTAAGTCCTCGTTCATTCCATCACAGAAGATTTAGCATTGTGCTAGATTATGTTTGAAGATGAAGAATATTTTATTGCTAAGGATGTCCTGAAAAATATTAGAAATTTGATGGTAAAATTTCCGTATAAGGATTCGTAGACGGCTTATGGAATTTCATTCTAAAATGGCATGCGAAAATATGGCAACTATGACAATTGTATTTCGAAGGGAAGAGGATGTTATTGACAATAACAAAATGAAAATCGGCATTTGGTTGAAGAGTGCCCAACCCTGTATGATTCAAATGACGTCATTTTGCTCGCTTTTCCGTGTTGTTTTTTTAATCAATACTCAAGGTTGTGATTTGGAATATCTTCATGGTACGCCTTATTTTTGTTTTTTCAACATTGACTCATTAAAAATTGCTATTATCTAATAATAAACTAGAATATATAATTCAGACATATTTCCATAGTAACTTAACAGTAGGTTTTAGTCTATTCGGTTTTTTTTACAATACCCAAAATCTTTTCCCGCCAATTCTTCCTGCCCATTATTTTTCTTCCTCTTGCTGCCATTCCTTCTCTTACATCCTCCATCCATGCCTTCCTCGGTCTTCCTCTATTTCTTCTATAATTTGGTTTATATAGGAAGTTTCTTTGGCCATCTATCGTCCCTCATTTTCATCAGGTGACTAAACCATTGAAACCTCCTGGTCTCTATTTCGTATAATATATTCTTCTCCTGCCTTATAGTTTCTCTTATAACACTATTGGGTATATGTTGGAGCCTTGAGATACCGTAGCTACGTCTTAGAAAGTCTAACTGTTTTTTTTTAGTCTAACTGTTATCAATAAATAAAGTTGTATTGTATTACAGTTTATTCGAAATAAATTATTCTTATTGAACATTAAACTTTATCTAGAATCATTACCTTCACAAAAAATAAACTTCTAATACAATAAGATTGCCTATACCTCTAGTCACTTATTTCGTATATAGTCATATGGAGTAATGCAAAAGTTGGGCAATTTATAGCCTAAATAATTAGTTCTAGATATTGAAAAACATTGTTATAATTACCATTATCAATTATCAATTTGAGAAATTTATATTTTGATTAAAATTTATCTATTTGGTTCGGTGTAATACTTAGTATCTGATATATCTGTCTGCCTCTTACGTAACAAATCAATTTATACACCGAAACGCCTTAAATGTCTTAGGAAACCCTTCGAGATCCACGGGAACTGTGGGATTATGTGATCAGAGATAGAATCTCCAGTTACGACAAATGTTAAAGTTGTGTACCCTACAGTAATGGAAGGTTCAGAAGTTTTGCGTTTCTTTGTGGATTCAATCATTAGTTGATGTAATTTAGAACTTAAAAGTAAAGTCATTTTTTACATGGAAAGATGTATTTGTCTTGTTTTTTAATCATAGTTATGCAAGACTATTCCCACTGTATAATAATTTTAATGGTCCTAGGAATCCTGGATCAGCTCAAGACTTTTTAAGTTAGGTCTTGCTTGTTCTTATAACTTTTTATGATATCAAAGGAGTGGTATTGGTTTTCTCAGTTTTATTATATGATCCTTGAGTTCTGTGTTATTAAAGCCAGTAAGTATTTTGAAAACTTAGGAATGTTGTTATCTTGGCCCACACAGTCTGAAACAATCTTATCTTCGAAGAAGTAATTAGAAACGAAGAAGTAAGTATTCACGATGTTATAAAAGATTCTCTGTATGTCTTCATTAACTTATACTGTCTGTTAATTTACTTTACATTGATTTTTACTCTTGAAATTTTTAATCTGTCGTTTGAGTATGTTGCTGTAAGCCTATATTTGACTAGTTTTGGCAAATAAATAAGCAAGCAAGTATGTGGCTTCGAGGAACGCCTCTTTCTTCAAGTTGATGTTAGTTTTGGGGTAATACTGAAACATAAAGATTCCACTTGACTTCTATATGCACTCCGGTTTATCAAGTCTTATAACACCCGTCGAAGTCCATGGATAATGTGGATTTGAAGAAGGGTGGAATCTTGAGTTACAGCCATTGTTAGTTCTTAGTCCTGTAGTAAAGAAGGGATCAGGACTCTTCTGCTTGAAATAGATAGATTCAGACTATCATGTTCATGGAGGACAGAGCTTAAGTTTCTACTTTTTGGTGTTCATAACTACTTCTTATTTTTAGTGTAGTTTAGATATTTGTCTTTTGAAGCACTCAGAAAACATCGTAATCACAAGATAGTATTCTCAGCTAATTTTCTTTTTTCTTCTGTTAATTTGATTTCTTTAAGAGGATTAATGATGCGGATAATGTCGCTTAACAATTTTTATAGTCGTGAAAATTAATATTACGCGTGTAAGTTGTTATTATAATGCTTGAGAAGTGGCGTCACAAGGTAACTAACGATAAGTTTTGGCCATCAATGCCATAGAGATATGACACGCGCGTGATACGGTGGTTGTTTCCATTAGTCGGTTGTTCAACCAAAGGGTTATTTCTTATACTATTTGTTTTATGAGATGTTTCTTATTTCATGTATTAGTGATATATCATTTATGTATCATTTGATACCATTCAAAGTGATCACTGCAAATCAGCCTTGAAAAATATAGATCGTGGAAAGTGAGTGCTCCTCCTTACCACACTGGTCACATTGACTTGCAATAGCAAAATACCTTACATCAGAAATAGTAGAAATTCCTGTTTCTACAAAAAGACTGCCAGGAAATAAAGGAGGTGCTAAAGTTGACAATCTATTTTAGGATGATTATCAACTTCTAAACCTTTACAAAATTTATTTTAGTAGCAAAGAAAAAGATGTGTCAATCTTAAAATTACTTGGGATGTGCTTCATGAATGAATGAGTGTTTCAATCATAACCGACAGGAATTATAATGCCCAAGCATTGTCAATGGTTGGGTTTAAGGCGATAATCTTAACCACAAGAATTAGAACATATGTATCCAGTTTGGATTAAGAACAGCTAGACGGATCTAGGCGAAGATGAGAGCATTTGTCTTACCATCACAGTGGAAACCACTAATGGAGGTATTGGTCTCCAAGTTTAGTGTCCGCAAAAAGTACAAGCTTATGATTGTTCGCTCATGGGATACATCAAAGTGGAAAGTATTTGTCAAAAGATTCGAGTAGGTCGTAAATTCAGTCCGCGAAGGATGTAATGTAGGAATATTCAGGGACGACTAGGTCAAAGTATTGGGTAAATGTACTGATCTACCTGTAGGCTCAGCTCAAGAGCAAGAATATTATTCGTATATGTCAAATATGCTCATAGTGGCTTAAGTTTGATTATGATTATTTTGATCCAGAAAAGTAAATTGTTCTATATTAGCTTTATTCTTTATTTTTTCTTCTTTTTTCGTGGCTCTACAGTTCATCACCGAGCCTTGATCTCCTGGGTACATTTCCGCCAGTACTTCCGGTCATTTAATATGCAGCTTGGGTTACTATTCTTGTAAGCTGTATATTTTCTTCAAATACTAATTCTTTAAATAAGGAAAAACCTATCTACCTAAATAAGGCCTCCTATCTTAATAAAATCAGTTAACATCGGGCCTACAGCGTACATGTTTTTAGTTTTGGCTTGATTAATTACAAGGAAATAACTCTACATGCTTACGTAGCTATTTTATTAAAAAGTAACTAATTTTCTTTTATATATCAGGTTTTATTGTAGTTATACCGCGCGTTCTAGGCGGGTAAAACAAGAAATTTTGTCAGACATAACTGCATGTTAATAGTGGAATGAATTAGGCACTTGAAGCAGCTACAACCATAAAGAACATCTCTGGTTTATTCCTGGATTAATGTCAGCCAGTATTGGTTTAAAAGTTGTAGGATAAATCAAACGTAGGCAAGATCTATCAAACTTAGGATTCCATGCTATCAAAGTCTACTAATTTTAATTGCTCTAGTCGCTATGCTTTCTATTACATTTAATTAATCTAAATTCCAAGTTAGCACGTGGCGGTAGACTGCAAACATAATCTAGGAAAAAATAATTAAATGAGGTCAATACCATCTGTAGAATGTTGAATGCGAAAGACAAACATTGGATCTAGTTGTTAGCACCCTTCAAACATACAAAAATAACTCATCATTACGAAAATTAGATGAGTGTGACGTTTAAATAACTTGTTAGGGGATCACTTCGGATATTAGTTAAGACAGACCTGACGAAACCTGTCAATTTCTGAGGTGGATAACGCGATCTTATTCATGTCATTCTAAATCACTGTTTTTTCCTCAATATATATTAGTGAGGGAATGATCGGCCTATTAGGTAGACCTTTGAACCAAAGAGCCATCATGGACAGACACGTTTTTAATCTATCACGGTATTGACCACAATTAATCGATTTCGCCTGTAAGCACATTTTCTTTCCCCTCTCGTAAATAATGGTGTCGAAACAAAGAACATTTTTAGTTGGTATAAAATTTGTTTTGTTTTTCGATAAGGTTTCTATATTGCATGTAATTTTAAAAAAAAATTATTGAAATATACAACAGCATAAATAATACTTTAAGGTTATTATAGATGACTTTGTTCGTGACCAAGAGAGAAGCATTAAGGATTTCAGATTGTTAGGATGACTTAGTGGAGCCCCAAAGCTCGACTCCGTAATTCCAGGTGGGTCTTATAATATTCATGTATGAGTCTTTTGTAATTAATTGAAAGCTTTGAGCGTTTGTCCAATAAAAGTAGCTTGAAACGCGCAGTTTCTAGTCGTTTCAGTCTAGTATGAGGATTCCAAGTTAAATGTTTGTCAAGATGTAGTCCTAAGTACCGGATCTGTTCTACAGGAATCAGTGGGGTGTTACACGATTGGAAGTCATCGGTTTACAATGGAGAGTAAAGGTAACTGGAAGCGATTATCGGGAATTTTCGCATGTTTTTTAATTTATGATTAAAACTTTTCTTCAACATCGGTTTTGAACCTATTCCATTGCAGCTTGAAGTAAATGTCTATGTAACAGAACATGCATGACAACCCGACTTTTTCTGCCATCATTGTATTTGTTTTTAACATATTTACCATAATTTTTTGAAAAAGTTACCGATTTTGTTATGAAGAGTCGAGTTCATTGTGCAGCGAATCCAGCACCTTGTTTGCAGCTACGCAATAGCCGAAAACCCGTATTGTCTTAAAAAGTGTGTGTAAAAACAAGGCATAAAATAAAAAATAAAAGCGAGTTTTTTCTGCGGATTACCTTGTAGTGGCGCCTAGTCAAACAATTCTTTCCTTAGGAACCAAAGTTGATTTAAATAAGTCTAATGGTTCTGAGCAGGCATTAAAAACGGTTGCAACCCTTAGGCTACATTGGATCCAATTCTGTGCGACGTGATTCTATCACATTCGATGCAGGGGTACACATTTTACTATAGATTATAGTAAAATATAAATCTATTAAAAATAATTAATAAATAATCTTAATTTTATAAATTTAAAGAACCAAATGTTATAACTCTAGATATATTTCAGTCATTTGGTTTGCTAGCGACGTCTCATCGTATCGCACCGGAGCCAATGTAGGTGTAGCCTTATGGGTTAGACAGAAAGCGCTTGAACCCAAATTAAGGAGGTCATTGCAAATTAATCACTGATTATACTTTTAGAAATTACTTTTATACCCAACAACATTTATGCCCCCCGTGTTATTATTGACTTAACTGCATCAACTGGGCAGTATGCCCCTTCCATTTTGCATTATTTACTTTTCTGAATTGCCCAGTAGAAAAGTAAATAATTCACAGTACTGAAAACCGTGACGTTTATTTAACGCGGATAACTCTCGGTGAAACCGTGATTTTCCTTGTGACTGTTATTGCAGTTCGACCTTTCCTAAGGTTCCTGTTCCAAGAAGAATGTCCTTAGTTTTGCGGTTCCATCGTCAGGAAGTTGGCACATTTCTGAGAAGAGAAGGAAATCGGTCAATGGTGGCTGCTACAACAGACGATAAGCACATAATCAGTTAAAAGCATGACGCCCTATTATCGATATTCAAGACCCTATTTGGAAATTCCAGTTATTTAGATTCGATAGTAATTATAATGTGGTACAGACCTTTGACATCATCAGTGGCGTATCAGCTTGGCTATTAATTCGAGAAATCCCATTTTAACTACATAATTGTTTCACTGCCAACTGCAAATTGGGACCGTTTTGTATCGATGATTGCTTTGTGATAGCGTATGTCTGAGATCGAATAACAGCAACAAAAAAATTGTAAAGAAGATTTCTCCAAAATAATGGCCGGTGTACCAAATTTTATTTACAAAAACGTGTAAAAGGGTCAGGGTTAATCCATTATATTTTGTAACAAAATATAAAGTGAAATTACAAGAGAATGATTTTACTATGTTTTAACATTTTCGTTATCGACTAGATTCCTTTCCACTTTTTTATTTCTCATCAAATAAAATCCTTTACTCTTTGTACTGCCATTCCCTTCATATCTGTTTATATAACCTGTTAAATCTTCTTTGGTACTGCAATGTTTATATAGCTTTTCTGTTTTATTTTATTCTCAACCCTGAAGATAGCCCACAAATTAGGCCGAAACGTAGGCACAAATAAAATAAATCTAACTTATTTTGTGTAATTTATTGACAGCATCGCCTTACCATTTTATAGAATAGAATAGAAAAATAATGTTACTCTGGGACCAGGTCCCTTAAGAACAACAGAAGTGTACAGAAATTAATAAAAATATCTCTGGCCAAACGGCTGCATTATTAGACTACTAAAATATTTACATAATAATATGAAATTAAATATGAACTATAAGGTATGTTCTAGTAGAGAATTTGAAAAAGTAATGCAAAAAAAAAAATAGCATACAAATTTACAATAAAAAGAAATTGGCTAATGGAAAAATAAATAAGTAAATAAGAACAACTAATATTTATAAAAAATAATATCATTATGAGTGAGGAATATTTACAGTAATACATCAACCAATTGTGTTGAATATAATTATTAATTTTTATTGATTAGAGAGCATCTGTTTGGGAATTTAGGAGATGTAGGAATAATTTAGATTTGAATATGGATAAAGAATATGCATGACGGATTTCGGGTGGGAGTGAGTTCCAAAGAGTGGTAGTTTTTTGTCTTCTATTCTTGTGTTGTTTGTTACTATTATTTATTTTATTTTGTTTTCCTGTTGGGTTTTTTGGGGTTTGGTGAATGTATATTGATGTTTCAAATCTGGTGTATTTATCAGCTGTTTTTATCTAACCATACCCAGCTGGGAATCTAGTAACCTTCCCTATGAATTAGTAGTTGCATTTGAGCCTTGGAGGTGTTGGGATGTGTGTTTTTTGGGTGCATTATTCATCTTTTGGTTTGCTACTATTCTCTTTCTGCCCTGAGGATGCCTGAATAGGCGAAATATTGGACAGGTATTTTTAATTTCCTGTTTTAGTTAGGAGACTTAAGGTTTTTAGTTGGAATTTTTCCACTAATGTATTAACATTTATTTGATGTCTCTGTTGACCGTTCCCTTTTTCAATAGAGGTTCATATGTTATTTTTTACCAATTTCATTCATATTATTTATTTGTTATAAAATAAAGCCGTCAGTATTCGAGGCAGTTATAAAATATTTAATAATTATTAGATTTATAAAAGAATGAAGTATACAAAATAAAAATTTAATATATTAAATAGTTTCTGTTAAAAACAAAAGAAAGAACGAATTATAAAGTGAAATTTATGAAGACATTAAAATTATATTAGAAACTATTTTGGCAATAACAAATATTGATATGTAATTTATAGGCAATCCCTTTCCATTTCATGCTTTTATCATATCTGCCATTTCTGTCTATTAGCTAATTTTATTGATATTGTTGGTATTTTATTGGCAGCACTACCTACCGATTTTTCCTTAAGATTTACATTTATATCTATCATTTTCATTCAATCTTTTTACTGTTTTTTATATTATATCGTTTTTATCTAAAATTTATTTTTTGAATAGTACTTGTTGACCTTATTTATATAAATGCGTAATTTAAGAATAAAATGTATTTCGTGGTTGTTATATTTGATATGACTTGGTAAGTTATTGCTCCGTAGAATGGGCGCAACAATCAGCTGATAGCAGGCGATGGGGCTAAAAGCTCACAGCAGGTTAAATGTTGATTTATCAGCTGCTACAGATTAGAAAATCCTCAGGACAAAATAAAATGTTGAAGAGCAAAAGCTCAAAATACATAAATTACACGTCAAGGCATTACTGAACACATTCCAACCAAAAGACCTTAAGTCTCTAAACTAAAACAGGAAACAAATATACATTTTGTTGCTTAGTCATTTATTTTTAAGACTTATAGGCTGGGATTTTTTCTTTTAACATTTAAACATCATGTTTGTTGTATAATGTTTTGCTTTTTTAACAATGCACCAAATGAGCCTAAGAATATTGTTTTGTTTGTTTTTAAATTTTTTTATCCGGTTAAAGAATTTTTTTGGCGTCAAACAAGACGGAATACTCGATCCTGTTTCTGACGCAAATTTTTCAACCTTGTTTTTATTTCCTCTCGAATTTCGTTTCTTTTAGGTATCTGAGAAACCAGATACTTTCACTTTTCCGTATATCCTTACGCTTTCCCACTGATGTGTATATCCGAGAAATGATCTACGTTTCTTATACTAAACATTTATTTTGTGATGTATGTATTATTAAATGCACTGAATTTAAATGAAGCTCTTTTCTATTACCGTAGTTGATCATCAATGTTATTTTTAACTTTCAGTTTGTATATTCGAATGATAGAAAACTTTGAATATATTTATAAATTAATATTCATAAATAACTTGTCACAAGAAATAAATAAATACAAAATAAAATGTACTTTTGCTTGTTTGGATTTTAATGACGAGGTTGCTAGCAGATAGAGGAAAGCTGTCTTAACCACCAATCCTGTTTATAATATGTATTTGTAATAAATACATTAGGTACAAAACAGAGCATACCCATCAATCAATAATTAAGTGCTACATAATTGTATTTTAGTTTCATTACCGTTTCAACCATCCGTTTATTCAGTGCATAGCATTGTTGTCTTCATTATATTACTTTATTGTTGTTTGTGCACTACCTAGTCTTCATGTCCCGAACACGAAACAGACTGTGGCAAATAAATTATTTATTATGATAATAGCCGTGAATCTATTCTCTGGGATCTGGAGACCCTCCTAGGGCTCACCGACCCTCTATAATGTGGAGTAAACCCAGACAGGTTAATTGTGGAGGAAAACCTTGCGGTTGAGTGTGATGGCCAAATTCCCTTCTGGCAAAATCGTTGGCTCGGAAACAGTATAGTCCCTATTGTGTACTTAACCAAGTAGCACCCATGAATTGGTAATGGTTCAGTTTTTTTGTTTATTTTATCTGCTCATATACTTTCTGGCCCATTCACAATTTTACTCTTTGTAGTTTTACTTGTTTTAAAATAAATAAGATATTTATTATTTCAACATAAATAACGATACTTAAGGCGCAGCTGAAAATCTCTCTACGATGACAATTTTAGGTCACATACCTTTTATTTTGGAATTATTGTTTTTAACTCGTATCCGTACTTTAAATTATGTAATTATTGTTTCTAATCTCATTTTAATTAAATGTAATGTGAACATTTTTATTGACTATTAATATAAACATTTTAATTTATTTATTAGATTATTGTTTGTTAGAATATTTCTATAGTTTTTATAGAGGATATATAAACAATAGCTCGAGGATGTTTTTAATCAGGCATTGTTTTTAGAATAGGGTCTGCTATCGCTGCGGTACAGAGGAATGTGCTGCTTCCATTGACGTCATTGCTCTCTCGAAGCCCACCATGCCAACGATATGCCAGTACTCTATAATACCATTATGAATTCACTTTTTTAATATTTAATATTAATATCCTAAAGTTTAATTATTCAATATATTTCTTTCCTCGCAATAATTTAATAATATTCCTCAACTAATAAAAAGGTATTAAAAAAATAACTGTTCTAGATAAACTGATCACGGTTATAATTTGTAACACAAATTGTTTTTAGCCTGTAATTAAAACTTATATTTATTTATTTTTTGAATCAAATGACTTTATTTATCATAACTCACATTATTACAAATTTAATATGAAGCTGTATTGCTCCTTTTTAAAAAAATATATAAAATAAAGGACATAACTACTATTACTGTTATATTTAAAATAATATTTGTTAATGCATAATAATTGGAAATGCCCCATATGTGAATGAGTTTTTTTTAATCTCATTTTTTTTTAATTTTCAGAAATAGAAGAATTCACAAAGAGAATATTTCTCAAACTTTTGTGCAAAAATAACCACCAAGACAGCCCTAGATCTGAAGCACAGGGATTCGATATGCACATTTTTGGATCATAATTGAAAACTACAAGGGAAAAACTTGGTTTTTCCTGAGTGTTCAAGATAACGAAATGAGCATCGGAATATAACATTATTAATACCACCATTATTTTAGCTACATTAGTTTTGTAAGTCCCCAGCACTGTTCGGGGGAATTAGATTTTCCCATGTACGGACATACTTCACCCGTTTTGAGCTATTTGGACTCGTTTCTATCCTGTCTCGACAACACCATCGTATGGAACATCAAAAAATCTTTCAGAAGCCGCTGTTACCATTTTTTGGAAAAAAATTAGTTACCTCATTTTCAACCAAAAACTAAAAATCTAATTTTTGCTTGAATTTCTCTTATGAATTTTTTGAACAGGTATATAAAAAAAGTTGTTATAATATTCTAAAAATAAAGTCATAATTTTGCTGCAGAAAAAAATATTTATGTTCGAAGAAAAATAAAATTGTAAATGTTTGATTACATCTTTAATTCGATTTACTTTAATGGCTTGTTTGTTAATATATATTGTACTGAATCGAGAACCCTATGCCCAATAGGTATCGTGCCGAACCCCAAAGACCTGTTTTGCTGTAAATAGGCTACAAATAATCTGTGATGGTTTATAGGTTTTTTGACTATCGCGTGAAGGCTACTGCGTACAGAGTACACTATTTTGTAGGAAGGCCTAGGTGTGATATTTTATTTTCGTATAAAAACAAACTTGAATTAAAATTAACTTTTTAAAACTATAACTGACGAAACTGACAAAATATTTATGCAAAAAAATAAATAATAGTTTAATTGAATTTTAGTTTTACAAGATTGGAATTTTGGAAGAACTGCTGTTCCGCAAAATTCTTTTGCGCTGTTCGTTAATTTCAAAAAACGAGAAATCGCCATTTTATGAATATTTCGGAAAATATAATTGGACGGAGGTGATTATTATGCATTAGTTGATGGAGCAGTTGAATGGTTTCAGACAAATCTTCTCAGGTATCTAACATTCATTAGAATGACGCAGTCAAATGACGAATAATGTCCAAATCGTGTACAATATGTTTATTGAAAAACTTTTATCTTGTCAATGGTTTTACGAACTTCTGTCTATTAGAATTCACATAGAGCCTGGTAAAACAATTACTTGGAGGCATGTTAATTTCTCATATTTATGTCATTCATATTAATTTCTAAATTTTAGAAAATTTAAAATACTTTAAAGGAGTTATTGATTATGTTTTTCATGAAATTTGTTGTTTTCTAGGTTTTAAGTACTGATATGAAAAATTAGTGAATATTTTGGATTTTTTCAATGTTGGGTATATATGAGGGATTTCATACGTCTATTACACACTCTCATTACGTGCCGTTAATTGTTCCATAGAGTGAATATCTCCGTAAGAAGAGCAGTTTCAATTATATTTGTCAAAATAAATTCATAAAATGGTGATTTATCGTCTTACTTTGTTTTGGAAACTAACCTTATGCGTAAATATATCTATTATGTTTCAATTTCTAACAGAATTACTTTAAAATTCTGTTGGTACACACTTTCAATGTTCGGGTTGAACGATTCTTCTAAATTGCCACACTATCTTTGCAACCTTATGGGGCAAACTTTCATTTTGGTCAAAACTATTAGTTAGTTTGGCTAATTTTTTTAGTAAATTGTTATTATAGAGTAAAAAATATATTAATAAATAATTTTAATCCAGGTATGTTTAGATAGCAGTTCAAATATATTTATATTCCAGTACGGTTTTCTGCTACTTAACAAAAGAAGCCCCTACTGGGCTCACTCATGATCATTAGTGGAAAACATTAAGAAAATCGTTTAATAATAGCAAATTATAAAATGAAGTAGTATCGATGAGTACTATCGATTTTAAAAAAAAATACGTCATCGGATGAAAATGGCCACTTACTCGAAACTGGTTCGGGAAACCATACATACTTTTTCCAACTTTTTTACTTAAGCAGTTGTTCCTGACGATGATTTCAACACACAACTTGGTTCAGACAAAACGTTGTTTTGGGACCGTAGATGCCAGAGATGTAGAAGAACATACGTTTTCTAACTCAATTAAAAGCGATGATGAACAACTGAAAGTAAAGAACTTTTCATGTACCTCTTTACATACCAAGGATTTCGGTTCGCCCTACAGTTGTCGGATGACTATTTACAAAATGTTTCCAAGAAAGTGTAAAAAATGTAACAGAATTTTGTTTTGACTGGGTGTGATAAGAAGTGGGCACGTTATCATTTTATGACCGCAAATTTCTTTAACTGACAAATAGATTATAATATTATGTTATTTTGATTCAATTGATTACACTAATGGGTATTAATATGATTATTTTGCTTGGTTGGTTTTTTGTTAGCACTGACTAAAAATTAACGAAAGTATTAGGCTTTACCTCAAATAAAATGAACTGTTGATTACTTAAATATTTTGATATCTATTGTTAAAAGATATTTACGGTACCTGCTGTTGTATAGTCTGGTAAAAATTAAACAGCTATAAAAATGTCAAAATGAAGATAAAAAAAAAAAATAAAAACGGAAACTTGCAATACTTCTTGACGTAAGAAAGCTGATTTTAAAATAAAAAAGTTGATCTATTATATTGGTTTTCTGGACATAAACCTGTTCTATAAACCATGAAATATTAATTTCGCAATAGTTTTTATTGCTTTTAGACATCGTACAAATTACTAATACATTTATCTATTGACGTTTGAAACAATGTCTAGATGCTTTCATGAGTTCATTCTTCTATGTAATGTATTTCTAAATGACCGATCAACCAGTGAAATAATTAAAACAATAAAATATGTTAAATGTTTTCTCTCTAAGAAGCTTTTTATTGACAACGTAAGAAAATTTCTATTAGACATTGTCAGCATAAGCTCTGTGTCCTATAAAACAGTTCGAAATCTTCAATAAGATTCATCTTTGGATGCGTTTATTCATTAGTTAATTTAAGTTAATAACTAGTTGTTCGTGCAAGATTTTTATTTTAGTATAATGGAAAGAATACATAAGCAACTCCATTCGGCGGACGGACCTAAATGCTGCTCTCCTTGTGTAATTATATAAATATAAATATTTTTTCAAAAGCTTTCTGTTTTATTTATTTGTTTATAGTTTAATTTAACAACTTAAAGATGTATACACATTTTTAAAACATTTTACATACCTATATTAATGTTTTTCATATTCAAGCTAACATTATCACTATGAATTGTAAATATTAAATTTATCAACAACGAACTTATAATTAAAGTTGGAAATGTGTATTTAAAATTTAAAGTTTTATTATTTCATATTCACTTGAAATAGGATGAGGATAGTTAATATAGTTGTATTGATTAATTGATTATATCTAGTTTATAAAACACTATTTTCCCATGTTTATATTATATCTCTACATTCGTATATAATTCGATTATGCCAGTATTGTAATTATTATTATTCTTCTTAGATTTATATACATTATTATTTAAAAGTAAAGTCCAGTGACATTACAGAATTTGTTGGGAATATTAAAAAAAATTTGGTATCTGTTCCGTAGGTTGTCACTTCGAGTTGAATTATAAGTTTTAACTGTGCTTCATTTTTAATATTTTCCAAAAATACAAGTTATCGTGAGTTTAAGCATGGAAAAGAGAATTTTATTATCGGGAATTGGTAGATTTCGGTAATCATTTCATCAAAAAATAAAAGTTTCAACTAACAGTTCGAAGTATTAGATCCCTTATGTGTGTTGAAAAGTTTATATCAAGATGAAATGATTACCAAAGTATACTTATCCCATAATTACATTTTCTTTTCCAGACTAAAGCACATGATAATTTGTATTTTTGAATTTTTTAAAAATTGAAACGAATAATCAGTTAAAACTTGTGACCCAACTCCAAGCGACGAACTGCGGAATAATTACAAAAAAAATTCGTGTTATCTTTTGGAAAACGAATGATAAAGCTATTTATAAAGGGGTATAGTTTTTTAAATATAATTGCCTGTATGACATTTGGACATTTTCAATTCACGCGCGTCAAACAGTTTGAATTATCTTAATATGAAAACGAATTTAAAAAATGTAAATGGTTGTTTAAATACTTAAAAGTTTAGACATCTTTATATATTCCCTTATTTATGGCCAAAATGGAAAATATAGCGGGACAACCTTTTAATAGTTTTAAATGGCTTAGGGTAGAGAGGAATGAATTGTATTGTGTACGAGATGAGGTTGGACTGGAGTTAGTCTGTGCTTGACTTCTGGGGGTTGTGTTACTATTGTGTTGTGTACAGGTTATATACCTCAGTTCCAATTGCATAAATTAATTATTTCTGTCAATTTTCCGTCATAACGTTCTCAATATAAATATGGACATCAATTCTAACTCTGGCTTTCCGCCACAATCATATTCTACAGCTTTCAATCTCAGAAATGAAATCAAACAGGTAAGTTTGCTTTTAGATGTCACAAAGAACTTTACTTTATGAATTTTCATTTACTCTCTACTAAACTTAGAAACTATACTTTAAATTATTGACTAATAGTATTCATCATGTCCTACCCGCCTGTCTTCAATTTTTACTCGACATAAATAATTAGAGAGGTAAGTTTATTGCTACTATCTTATAAAATCACAACTCTCTGAAAAATAGAAACCAAATATTAGTATTATCAAGTTATGATATTCATTATTTACTACCTTACAAGATTTGCAATAATGTATCAGGTAAATTCGTTAGGGATGAACATAAATCATTCTTCTTTAAAAATAGCTGTTTACTAAAAATTTCATGGTATCTCATCATTGTCAAGCTATAATCGAATCGTTGAATCATTCGGCAATATCATCCATCCAAGTCACTAGTGATTTTTTTGTTGATTCGTATGTTTGTAAATAGTAACCAAAGCCTACTGTCTGACTCACCTGAATTTTGGCATGATTTCCAGTTTTATTTATGAAGCATAAGGCTTCATGTTGTTGATTTAAAAAAGTGCCAATCAACAGTTCATGTTTATTTAACTAATAAAATGTGGCAGTAGTTAAGCTCAGTATGAAAGACGCACCTGTAAGTCCCGGGTTAAGTACCAACTCCGATAGATAGTAATTTATTCTGTGATCAATCATGAGGTAACCATGTGGGATTAGAAGAATATGCTGAGGCTTACCCAGGCTCTATAAAGTGGTTAGTCTAAATACGAGAATAATGTGGGGTTGTGTATGGTCTCGGTTGAAGCACCTCCTCGATTAAATATGGCAATATTAGAAACAGTACAGTCTTTACCAAGATCTTTCATAGTTTTTAGTTACTCAGTCCGCTTATATGTTACTAATAAAATATTCTTTAAAGTTACCTGCAAGACTTAACTTAGTAACTTAACTTAGTAATGATTAAGTAAATAATATACTTTCTATAAGGTGGTCTGATTTTTAACATGGACAGAACTATTTTCATGATCTTTATTTTAACCTCTTCTCATATGAAAATGTCTTCAATATTTCTCTTAGATTTTTATTATTCTTTAAATATTTCTGTATTTATTATTTTCTTTGATTTCCAGTATCTCATGTCCAAAGGGCTGTCAAAACTGAAGAATGGTGTTTTGAGGGTGAACTCTAGCAGTAATAAGGTAATTTTAAATGTAATTTAGTTAATATTGATTTGGTGTTACATTGTTTAATTTTTTTATTCATTCCTGCGCTGTTCATTAATTTTAAAAGTGTATTTATATTAACCACTCACAGGTACATCAAAATGATAAATACCAACAGTTAATATATACATTTAAAGTAATAAATTTAGTTAGGGCATTTATTTCTTTTAGTACAAGAGAAATTTATTGGTATTGTTACTGAAGGATGTGTATTTTTATCCTTGAAGTATAACGTGTTATCATAATAATTTGCCAGCATGTTATGTTGATTGTAAGCTGATAGATTTTTTTACAAAAAATCTATTCTAATTATAGCATCAATAAATAATTATAAGCATCAATATCGAATTTTGGTTATGTAACTGATAATGTACTTAAGAATTTCAATATAATTACTGAATTATTAAATTCACAGAATAAATATCATTATTTAATAAAAAATTCTCAATTTTCAATCTATCGAACCTCTTTTTATAGTTGTATTAGTCTTCTTCCTTCTATTGATAGCAGAATGGAAAACTGATTGTTATATGATATACTCTGATTGTTTCACTATTTGAAGTTTTATCCCCAGTTGCTATGCCTGTTATGTAAGATATTCTCCAGTTATATGACAGTTTGCCATTTGAGCCATGTAATGCTATACAGCATGTTATTTAACACCAATCTCCTACATGAACGCTGACCCATTTTTCTGATTCTGATATGTTGCAAATAATCTTTCTAGACTGCAAAATTTAAAAAATAAACGCTAATTTATTATGTGTAATTTTATTTGTTACTGAATATACATTTGTTTTTTTACCCACTATGTTATTCTTATAAGGTATAACCCACTTATAAATAAATAAGTTATATTAAAAAAACGTTATGATCCGGAACATGTAGGAAAATGAGCCGCATTCATTAAAAATTTTCACTTTTCACCTCTGTTCATGACTTTTTTATTTTTTTTTTTTTTATTTAGAGGAATGATTTTTATGTTAGAAACGTAATTGTTGAAATCAATATTTCTAAAATCGAATAATTATTATCATTATCATTATAAAATATGTTGATATATTTATTTAATGTTCATTAAAGTAAGTCTTTATTTGACCTGATATAAAAATGATATAATGTTAATAATTATGGGATAATAGACTAATGGAGTGGTGACAGTTGAAAATATATTATGGCAATTAGTTTTCTTACTATATTTATAATGTGATACTCTGCTGACCATTGTCGTTACACGTGATATCAGCAAGGAATAAAGAGCGTGGTCTATTTTAATCATGGTGTTTACATTGGGCAATTGGTCCAATATACAGTTTGATTGCTTACTCTCTACCCATTCAAACTAATCTTCTCGTAATTATATTTTCTAATAATCTGTGCAGTATTATGATCAATAGTATGCCTATCTTTGAGGCTTTATAATTTAGTGGGAATAATTAATAATTATTTTTAATTTATAGGGAAATCTAATGTTGAATGAAATCTAGAACATTACTATTTTTTTTTCATTTAGTATCGCTCTATAGCTTTTAAAGATCAAAGTAATAAAGAATTTTATAATTATAACTTCATTATTAACACTTTTTTTTTTTATATCAGCTCATGAGGTTAGTCCATTCTAGTTGTTTGAGAAATTTATGATTTATAATTCAACAATATAATGGCCTCATTGGATGAATGATGATGAATCCAGTCTAGAATTTTTAGTAATTAAAATAAATTGTCAGCATTTATTGTAAAAAGTCACTCAGTGACAATAGTTTCTCTAATGTTATCCTCATAAATAGATTTTAGATGTTCTGAATTTATATAGAGTAGTTAAATATATTAATATTTTTTAATAATTTTACAATCTCATGTTGGTTATGAGTTATTATTTATTGCATATTGTTGTATTACTATTCAAGAAACAGATGATGTTCTGTTATATTTCTGCAGTTATTTTATTATTGTTTGTATTCATGAATGGGAAATATTGTTACATAAAAGAGTGAAACGGAGTCTTTATCTCCTCTGCGTACAAAAAAATACAAAACATTATATATAGAACTTACAGCCTTTTTTAAATGTAATTTTTGTATTGCTTTTTGTTCCAATCAGCAGAAAGGTTCTTATGAACTCACCTTTTTATTCTCATTTTGTTATTAAATTTTAGTACAATGAAGAACTATGTTATTTTCGTTATTGGTTCCTGACAGTTTCTACTCAACTGCCAAGTACTGAACCAAAGTCCATCTTGAGTTGTATTGGAAAGATTTTTTTTAAGGTTAACTATCTCCTGGTTGCCATTTATTACTTCCATTATATAATGCTGAATAATAACCTTAGATATTCTTAGTCTGTAATTGTGTGTACATCGTTTGCTTTGATTTAAATTTGTTTGCGTGTTTAATTTAAATTGTTAATTTGTTTTAATTTTTAGTATTGTAGTATTCTGAAGTATGTTGAATTATAAATGTAAACATTTTGGAGTGATTTATTAAAAAATATATATATATATATAATATGTAATCAGAGCAAAGCAAGTATAGCTCATTTTCAAGTGTGCTAATTAAAAGCAAATATTAACGTACACACATATATCATGACAGGATATAGTTATTGAAATAAAAAATGACAGGCCAAATCTTGAATGTAACAAGGCCGATTGGTATGGAGAAACAAAATATTTTAGAGCCCAATTAATGTATGTTAATCGACATGGAAGAAATTAAAATCTCAGAGAATTTGAGGGTGTTGAGTTATAGCACATAAAGAATTCTTATTAAAAAATGCATATACATAATAGTTTCACTGTACAATACCTGGGGAGTACCTCAAATGCCTCCTGTCAGTATTTTATACTCATTGTTTTTGATATATACATACTGCTGTTTTGAAATGTAGATTATTTAGAACAGGTTGTATGTTGCTGTAGCTGGTACTTTTGGAACCTAATTGTTCAATAGTTTATACCTCTACTAGTCATATGATTTTGGTCAAAAAAGAGCTAAATAAAATGAACTAATAGGTGAAATTAATGAATATCTTGATAGCAATCTGCTATCAGATTGTAAATTTATGTTATTCATGGGGTCACAATTAAAATTCTATCATATGTGCCATGACCTCTGTATATTTTGTTTTACACAAGAATTAGCCGCATTTAACCTTAATGTGTTATAGTTTTTTTGTTTTTTTTTCGGTTGGCTCTACAGACCTTGTAGATCTTTCGCCGCCTTTACCAGCCTTCTCCACCTCTGTCTATCCTGGGCCGCTGATTTCCAGTCTGCTACATGTAGCTCCGCAGCATCTTTGTTGACCCTGTCAATCCATCTGGTCTTTGGCCTCCCACGTGGTCTCTTGCCAACTATTCCGGCATTCATAGTTGTGTAGAGGCGTCCTGACGGGTCACTTCGAGCTACATGCCCCGCCCATCATAGCCTTCTTGCTCTCATATCCTGAGATATCGCCTGACCAGTTTCCGTGTGCAATTCTTTATTGGTCCTTCTCCTCCATGAGTTAAGAGTCTCATCCCATACCGCTCCTGTTATCGTGCGAAGTATTTTTCTTTCGCATCTCTCGATTTTGCTTTCTAGGGTGCTGGTGAGAGCCCACGTTTCACAGCCGTATATCAGAATCGGCTTTATTACAGCATTATACACCCTTAATTTTAAATTTCTAGAGATGCTTCGGGATTTCAATACTCTTGAAAGAGCGAAGCATGCTCTATTTGCACTTGTTATACGCTGGTCTATCTCAGTTAGTAGGGCATTAGTTGAGGTTATTGTGGAGCCGAGGTATTTGAAGGTGTCTACTTTCGGGAACGATTTGCGATCCACGCAGATGCTGTTTCTGGGGTGGACTTTACGGCTTACTATCATATATTTTGTTTTTTCCTCATTTACCTGTAAGCCGATTTGGTTTGCCTCTTTCATAAGCACCTTAGCGAGTCTCTCGATATCCCTTTCATTACTTCCGAGGACTACTATGTCATCGGCGTATGCAAGAATTTTATGTACCTTCCCGACGTGCACCCCACCGTTCTCTCTTGATGTTGCTCTTATCACCTTTTCAAGGGCTATATTGAACAGTAAAGGTGAGAGTCCGTCTCCCTGCCTCAAACCAGTTCCAACTTCAAAGGCCTCAGACACATCTCCCTGTATCAGGACTCTGCATCGGGGGTCGTCTGCACACGCCTTCGTCAATCTCACCAACTTCCCGGGAATACCCAGCTCAGTCATGATCTTCCATAAACAGCTTCTGTCCAAGGAATCATATGCTGCTTTGAAATCCACGAATAACGCGTGTACATCTTGATCTACTTCCCATCGTTTTTCGAGTACCTGTTTCAGAATGAATATCTGGTCTAGCGTACTCCTTCCTCTTCTGAAACCTGCTTGCTGGTCGCCTGCCGTGTTTTCATAATACGGATATATTCGATTATGCAATAGGTTGGTCATTACCTTATAGACAACAGGAAGGAGCGCTATGCCTCTGTAATTCCCACACTCGTATATGGACCCCTTTTTTAGGATAGGGCATATTAGACCTGTTTTCCAAGCCTCTGGTATTTTCTCTTTCTCCCATATCTTCTGGATTAGCTCTAATAGTTTGGCTCTTATGGTTTCTCCTCCATCTTTGAACAACTCTGATGGAAGGTTGTCCAACCCAGGAGCCTTTCTTCTTTTAAGCCTGTCGATTGCTATTTCTAAGTCCAGAATGTCAGGTTTTTCAACCTCTTGTGGGTCAAGATCCTCCTCGTGGTCCATGTCCTCTTCGTCCGTGTGTTCTACTTGGTTTAGAAGTTTCTGGAAATGTTCTCTCCAGATATTTAATACTTCTACTTTGGATGCCGTCAGTTTTCCATCTTTCCCTCGCATTTGAGTGCTTCTAGCTCTAAATCCAGCCCTTTCCTTCCTGATATCTGCGTATAGTTCGCTTATATTTCCAGCCTGCCAGTTATCCTCAATATTTTTTAGTTTTTCCTTGAGGAATTCTCTTTTCGCTTTTCGTACTATTTTATTTGCTTTCGTCCTAGCAGCTGAGTATTTTTCTAGTGTAGCTGGATCAGCTTTGACTGCGTAGAGAACCTTTGATCTTCTTCTTTCTTCGACTGCTTTTTCGCATTCCTCCGTGAACCATATTTTGGGTTTCCGTTTTTCCTGAATCCCTATTATTTCCTTTGCTGTTTCTTTTAACTTGGACTCTATTGTCTCCCAATGTTGATCAATTGTGAGATTCTCTAAGTCCAAGGGTTCAAATTTATTTTTCAGCTCGATTTGGAATTTGTCTTTTAGCACAGGGTTTTTCAGGTTTTGGACTTCAAACTTTCTTCTTTCCATTTGGTACCCTATTTTATGGATTTGTTTCAGTCTCTGACATACTTTGATCCTGATCAGAAAATGGTCCGTATCACAGTCTGCTCCACGATAGCTTCTTACGTCTTGTATAGAGCTCCGATGTCTCTTATCTATCAGCACGTGGTCAATTTGGTTCCTAGCCCCTTTCGGGCTAACCCATGTATATTTGTGGATGTCCTAATGTGTTATAGTATAGACCTAAATAGGTATACCTCAAACCATTCCACAGATACATAAAACCTATTATGCGATACAGAACTTGTCAGACAATACTGTTCTTTATGATTTTCATTGGGTTAAAACTTATTATTCTTGTCAATAAATCAATATAAACTGCATTATTGACATTAAATGTTACAACATAGCCCCAGGCCGCTAGAATAGGTCAGCTGATAGGGATAGGTCAGCTGAAAATTTATGGTTGACATTTGGCTCATTTACACCGAATTAAAAATTATTTTAAATTCAATAGTTATTATTATGTATTCTATTAATGTTTATTTAAATGAATCAAGGCTTTTCCTGGATTTTTTTAGAATGTTGCAATCTGCGGAAAGTCCGCCTGATTTAATATTTTATTCATCAAAGATTGTCCTTTATTCCTTTTGTCTAGAACAAAGTTTATTACAACAGAGACAGGTTAATATAGATCTATTATGATTGAATGCCATTTTATTGTGAAATTCCTAGATTTGTGTTTGTAACTATTTTGTATGGTTTTGTACATGTAGCATGTAATATTTTTTGTTCTCTTGTCTTCTCTTGTAAACATGATTACATGACTGAATGCCTCCATCTACTTGGTCTCTGATCATGCAATACTGTCAGCCTGTACTGAACTGTTTATTACCTAATCTTCATTAATCAATAAAAATATATTTATGTATATAAACGTAAATAAATTTAAACTAATGATTGATAAGAAATTTTAAAGTACTTCATAACATTATCAATTATCATCTCTTTAGTACGTTTAAGATAGAGTTAAAAAAGTGTTGCTTAGAAAAAGATAAATATTATGGAAGTGTGTAACAGGAAAAAAAAATCTCTTAAGTGGACACTTAGTTAATACATTGAGTTGAAATGTTTGTTTTTAATTATTTAACATCACTTTATGTTGCTATCGTTAATCGGACGATCTTACTGTGAGAGTTTGAAATTTTTCCTATCCAGGTATAATTGGGATTGGGATCTTTAACGGGTAAGTTAACATTAAAATATCGTAAAGGCTCGGGACCCACATTTTATGTCCGTTCCGAAGGATGGGATACCAGTTAAATATCCCAGGGCCACCTGACTAATATCCTGCGAACCTGCGATCTTGGGCATATGTAATAATGTAGCATGCTTAAATATTCTATTTAAATTTAAATAACTAGGAAAGGGACGAAATTGGTGCTCACATAAAATAATTAATAATGAGGGAGATAAAGTTAAACTAGCTTGTAATTGAAAATATAATTGGATGGGTGGAGGGGGGGTGTCTGTATTTTAAGAAACTGCTTAAAATATGTGATAAGTTTTAGGTCTTTATCAGAATAACTAGATGGGAACAAGTATGGGGCCAAGAATCAAGACAACTTTAATGTCCTTGTGTTTCTTTCCTGTGTCTCCAACTTGATATTCCTTGATATAATTAGGTTATGATTTCTTAAAATCTGGAATAATTTCTTTTCTTGCTCTTTTTATTTACTTTGGGCATAATTATTATTTTTCTGCACAGCTCTTCAACCACTTATCATCTTCGACATGAAGAATATGTCCAATTAGTTCGAAACGTCTATTTGAAATTTAATTTAACAACTTGTTTCATCTAATTGAAAATAAAAATCAGTTCCCATACTGTCTCAAATAGCTAAAAGTTATGCCAGTTTAATTAATTATTAATTGATGTTGCAATTTTTTAAAATTTGGATCTATTTATAATCATACGGATGTGGAAATATCCGATTATGGAGGTCAAGGATCGTGGTCTCTCCCGAAATAGTGTGATATTATTGGAAAAGGACGATTCCTCCTTGATGTCAGACTTTTATTTATATTATCTCGTTTCCGATTCGTTCCGAGGACAAAATACATTGTTAGTAACGATAACCTGGACCTGTTATCATTGAGAAAGGTTCCAGTTACGTGGATCCGTTCCATTATCCTAGTTCTTCTTCTGGGTGCCCTTGGGATTCGATGAACCAGTTCAATTCTTATTGTCTTATTTTCTGTCTACATACTGATCTAATCGCGGCTTTATCTATAATAGAAAACCGTACAAGTCCTGTTACCAAAGGTAGCGTTTTGTTACTAAATAATTACCGTAATCATTGACCTTAATCTTGTTGAATCCCAGATACTGATAACGTGTTTAATCTTAAGCAGGTCAAGATTTAGTATCTCCTGAATTTTTGTTATCTATCGAAAGGAGTTAAATAACCAACTTATATATACTTATATTAAATATTTTGAAAGCTTGGGTATCAGTCACCTGGTTGTCCAGGTCTTCGAATTAAGTTACAAGTCATAACTTTTCATTCGTTTCGTTTCAATTAATATTCTTAAAAATAAAAATAATTGTATTACTGACTATATAAAGTATCTATTACTTACTGTATATTGTAACTATTACTAACGAAATAAAGTAACTATTACTGACTGTATATAGTTACTACTATTGGCTGTATATAGTAACTATTATTAACTATATAAAGTAACTATTACTGACTGTATCAAGTAAGTATTACTGACTGTATATAGTTACTACTATTGGCTGTATATAGTTACTGTTACTGACTATATAAACTAACTATTACTGACTTTATCAAGTAACTATTACTGACTGTGTGTTATAGATTAAAGAACCGACTTACACATACTGTTTAGGTTATATCTACAGGCCCGGTGAATAAGTTGTTAAGTCGGATTTTGTCTAGAGAGAGTTAACTGCTTTCAGATAACCGGAATCGTATCGTTCTCGTAGTTTTTGGCTTTAAATGGAGTCGTAATAACTCCTTTTCAAGCCAATGAACTTATCTCCTTATTCCCTTAGCCCCTTACTAGGAAAATAACTCGATTTCGCTTACTTAAATACAAGAAACTCATTTTGGAGAAAATTAGACGTAAAAACTTATTCGCCGGGGCTGGAAATATCATCATCTATACTTCTGAATCCTTGTTAAACATGGTGGTGAAAGGTTTACCGAAAAAAATGTTTCGTGAGTATCCTCTTTTGTTTTGTACTAAAACTCACTATTATTTTTATTTTCGAGAATATCAGAAAAGAAACGAACGAAAAATTAAAATTTGTTGTGACTTAACTCCGATCGAAAACCTGTGGAACTGATTTCAAAGATGGCTGCATTTTATAATGGAACTGACTATTTAAAAATGTATGAAGTGAATAATGTTTTTTAAATCTTTAAATCCAATATTTTATTTTTTAAAAGCCTGAAATGATGACTTATTATAAATAATACAAAGCATAGAATGGTGTGTATAAGGTAACCTTCTGGTCTCAAATGAAATCAATGCAAATTTCTAGTTCAAATTTCTGGTCACGTTGCCTTCTATAAATACAACCGATGCGGTATTTTAAGTCCCTGTTTTGAAACTATTTTATCATTTATAAACGTAGCGTGGTACTCTTCACAAAGGCTATTTTAAATAGTTTTAAACCGATGCATACTGAAAACCATTAAAATTTTACTACCTTATAATTTCTTTAAACTAAGGACAGCATATTTTTTATATAGATACTGTCTATTACTTTATGAAGATAATATTTTATTCTAATCTTGATCCATTACTTTATCCTACAATAGACCAATCCTGATTATATTACAGTTCGGTGCACCTATGGTTTATTTTTAAAATTGTAATTAAAATTGCAAAACATCATTGCAATCCATGAAAAAATGTATTTAGGTTAAAACGTGCAGAAAGTCTTTCAACAGTGTGATTTCAATTTATTTAACTTAATAGAACAATTAGAATTGAACATTTAAGATTTTTTCTAATGTATCTCACTTAGGGATTATTATATATTTTTTCCTTTCTTTATAGTTTATTCAGTTAACGTCACTTCATGCTGATATGGCTAATTGGACGATGCTACGATGGAAGCCTAAAGTTGCCTATCCTGGTATTAATAGGAGAGGAGTCTTTAACGAGTACCTGACACCGTACAGGCCCGGGAACTCCATTTTACTCCCCTTCCGTAAGACAGCATAACCTAGGATTTTTACTCTCTTTAAAAAATCCTAAAACCATCCGTTCGGGCTGCGAATCCACCATCTTGGGTTTAGTAGGTTGTTTACTAACCACGATACCACAGGTGACCTCTTGTTTTTCATTTGTCACAAAGCTTGTTTTTTATTTTTGTTTCATTTATTCTTGCAATAATACGGGAGCGGGGTACCTCAGTGGTAGAGCGCTGAGTCACCATGCCGAAGGTCTCAGGTTAAAATCAGGCTGTAACAGATAAATTATTTAATCTGTTAACAGGCTGAGAACTGGAGACCCTCCTGGGGCTCACCTAGCTTTTATAGAGCGGGCACCACTAATTGGGGGAACATGGCGGTTGAGCGTGATCTCGAACAAAGTACCTCTCTGCGCAACTGTTGTTACTATATTCTCTGTTATAATATGGGCTTTTAGAGCTTTAATCACCTCAATGAATCGGGAGCGACCTGTCGTCTAGTGGTTAGCATAACAAACTACTAAGCCCAAGACCGCGGGTTCGTAGCCCGGCAGGGACCCTTTTTAAAGGGAATAAAAAATCCTTGGTTATGCCGACCTTCGGGAGGACGTTAAAACGGGGTCCCGAGGCTGTACGATGTCATGTATTCGTTAAAAATCCCTATCCTAATAAAACCTGGATAGGCAAAATTTATAGTTCCCACTGAAGCATCGTCTGATTAGCCATAGCAGCATAAAGTGGCGTTAAATGAACAAACAACCTCAATGAATCAGTTCTATTTCTTGGAATAATGCCTACCACTAACCCGCTGCTTGTTCTGTACTATATTTTATTCCTTCTAACCTTCTAGATTTTGTTATACGCCTGTACACCGATAAGATCATACCTCGAGGATCTGAATTCAATGTTAATCGAAGAGTTAACCCTTCGAGATCTGACTAATGAGAAGGATTGAGAAATGTTTTCTTTCCCATTTGGCAGACACTGCTGGCGTTGGACTAGCGGAAGTGACCTGCACACTGAATCACAGATGGCACTCAGCCTTCTTTGTTATTTACAGATCGTTGGCCGCCCCGCCATCTTGATCCGCAATGCTCTATTGTTTTTACAATGAATCGGCTTGTAAATGCAGCCTTGTGAAAGAGCCAATTCCCTTCAAAATGTCTATTTCCGTTCATATGGATAATGCAGTTCAGCATCGAGGAGTTTGAAAAGTTAGTTTTCTTATGAGGGCGATTCTATTCGTACTGTGTTTATTGATGTCTTATACTTTTTAATCTCACTGGTCATCCATTAACAATTTATTTATAGAATGTTTGTATTAATATAATCCTTATGAACATATTTCATAGTTTCATAGCTTCGTATAGTGTTATATTCGTAGTAGTATATTACTTGCAGTTCAGAGAAAACTTACAGTTTATCATTTAAAAGTCAAATTTTTTCTGAAGAATGTCGACCCAATCTATTTTATGTTATTACCGCAGATGAATGAGTCATGCCTTTTAAAAAGTAATCTGTAATCTACGTTTAAAATTCCTCCTTGATTTTGATTTTTATTCCAATTTTATTTCTTATTAGTCTCCTGAAATGTTTTCGTGAATAAATAAAAGTTTTTGCAGGAACCTATTCTTTCCTCAAGAACTTTTTATTCACGATATCTCGCATCTGATACTTATACATCACGATCGGTACTTGACGAAAACGATCGTTGAGGTCCAATTCTATTAATATATTTTTTGTTAACATAAAAAACTATATGTTGCTGCCTAGCCTTAGAATTGTGGAGTGTTATATTAATAATTTATCTGTTCAAGTTACTATTAACTATTGGGATCGAACACTTATCCATCCAAACTGGGTTCTCCCAAATCCTCGCTTTAATGTGGGTTACTATTTAGAATAGAATAGAAAACGAACTTTATTTAAGCAGATGATTGATCTGCTTAGAGAGCATCTTTTTGGGATGTCAAGAGATGTTGGAAAAGCAAGGATTTAAATGAAACGAGTGAAGAAGCATTTAGCATGAAAGGGGGGATAGAGTTCCACATTGTGTTGTGGTGGAGCGGGCGAGAAAGGTACGCTCGAATGCTTTGGTTCTTTGGTAACCAGTGCAGAGATCGGAAAGGCTGGATATTGTTTTGTGGTGCTGGACTTAGGATTAGAATTGGAGGAGAATGTAGATATATGAAGGGTGTTGCGAGTTAATGGATTGGTATAGAAAACCACTAAGCAAATATTGTCTACGACTGTGAGGGAAGAGCCACTTTAACTAATCATAGTGATGTGACACGCGGGATCGCATCGGAGTGCCAAGGACGAATCTTAAAGCGCAGTTCATTATTCGCTTTAAACGGCCCTCAAGCATTTTCGAAATACTCTCGTATTCCACACTACAGTAGTCAAACTGGGAGAAGATTAGGGATGATACGAGAAGTTTACGGGTAGATTGTGTAAGGAGATGGTCAGATCGATTACTTTAACGATTAATGAAGATTAATAACTTCAGGGAACTAATTCACTGTCGGGATATCGGGTGATATGGGGTTTCCAGGAAAAGTTTTGGTCAAAAGTAATGCCTAAGTTTTTAACAAAGGAGTTGAACTGATGGGGTGGTCGTTTAGGATTAATGTTGGGAGGGTGGTGACAGCTGTAAGGAGGTAATTGGAACCTAGAACCTATCATTGTATTTAGACCTCATCCACATCTATGATTCTTTTTTATTTTTATTAGGTAGAATTTCGATATTTGGTTTTGTAAGTTCTGCATCATTTTTTACATAGCTGTATTACACATTAAAAAAAAAATTCAGCAAAAGGTTTTTAGATTTTTAGACGACCAAAGGGTTCGTAGTTCATATTGATAAGCTACGTTGGATATCCATTCTTCTAGTATATTAGAAACGAATTTATGGTCTCTGTCATTTCGAATTTTTTTTTTTTTGGCCTAATCTCTAGTTGGTAAATGCTCCAACAAAATTAAAAATCATCTATCACGAATTACTAACCCGGTCACATTTACTGTGTATAAAATTTGTAATGGAAAGAGTTTTGAAACTGGAACGAGATATGTGGTATCTGTAGGCTGTTAGTGTTAGATATAGTATTGTTTGTTGTTCCCGTCAGCCATGTCTTTGTATGATACAACTCTGTTATCGTCATGATATTATACTGTGCTAAGTGTGTATAAAACACAATATTTTAAAGCTTTATATGATTGGCAGTTTGTATTCAATCGTATGTAGATGGATCGGGGGGTGATAAATGAATCAATCAGAAAATTCTTAAACCATTTTCATGAAGAAATATTTTCGACCAAGATTGCTGCTTCAACATCTGAGCTAAACCTACAAGAACTAAACAAATATGTATTGGATAAGTGAAAAGTAAACAGATTTTTTGGTCTTATTTAAAAAAATCCTAATACTTAGGTCAAGAGCTGCTATATTGGTTGAAATTATGATCTTCCTGGCCATCTCATAATTCATTGTCACTTGTTGAAACGGAAATGTAAGAAAATCATTCGAGATCTTTGTTACGAAGAATCGGACATGTGCAGTCAACTGTTTAGCATCGCTGAAGTCCATCGATCATTCAATATCACATTCGAGAATACTTTAAGATTGATATGTTCTCGACACCTCTAGAAGAATCGAGATCTTGGAAGAAGAGAGAAAAAAACTGATCGGGTTCTGCTAATGCATATTAGCTCCTGAGCAGATATTAAATAATTCATGCATTTGAGCTCAATACATCGATTTTTTTTAATAGGCGCTCAGATGTTGTCAATTTATCTCTGATTATGTTTTCTTCACGACTTGATTAATATTAATATCACGGTCTTATTATCATGAATTATCTGCTATCAACTGTCTGAGTTGATCTAAATAAATGTCTTGATCAGGCCAACAATCCTCACGCTCACAACTTTCGCTTCTAGTATTCCCAAATTTAAAAAGAGGCTTCATTGCTTTAAAAGTTATAACCTATGTTAATCACATGAGATTTCAGTATTACGGACTAATATTACTTTCCTAGCATTACGGATTTAATCAAACTAGCGGCAAGATTAAATAGGTACTCATGTTTTGATATAGTCATAGTATTAATAGATTTTATCGATGTTCATTAAATAGTAATATCACAAATATTGTTATGTTATCTTAAGTACCATTCTTTAAAACATGTACATCTACAACCCATGATTGGTCTTGGTATTACACTTTATAGAAGCTGAGTGAGGCCCAGCGGGGTCTGCAGATTCCACACAGTCTATACGTGGCTTTTAACAGATTGAATAATTTATCTGTCACAGCTGTATTTGAACCCGTAACGAACTACCACACTTACCTGTATTAATAAGCGAGTACTCGTCTAGTCCGGTATCTCCCTCCTTGTAACTTTCGGAAAGAGTTGCTTCTTCTGTATGTTAAGAAATGATTCCGAAATTTTGAAACTAGTGAAATCAAACTAGAAAGGAAATAGGGGCTTGGACGAAAATCATCATTCGTGATTAAGCTTAGCTGGAATTTGTTCAGTTGATAACTTGGGTTTATCAACCTAAGACATATGTCTAGTCATGAGTTGACCATAATTTGACGTCAATATCGAGAAATTTATTGAGTTATTTATCGTTTCATTAAAACAATTGATAATTGTAATGATTAGATGGTGTAATGGAGAAAACGATACCCATAGAACCCCAAGAAATATAATATGAATAATACATTTTATTATTACTTCAAAATTATTCCATAAAAGAGTTCATATTTTGTGGATCATACTATTATTATAATAGAGAATAAAATGAAAATATTTATTAAAAATCGACGTTTCAGAATCTATGGCAATCGAATCATGACTATCGCTTTAGTACGACCGTATGAATATTGTATTATAAAGTAGACAAAATATTTTATTAACAGAGCTGTATCAAGCGTTATGTTAATTATACAATGCAAGTTTTAAATATTCAATTAATTTAATTAGAGATCGACTTTTTTTTTTATTAACGCTTAGGTATAATTTTTTACTGCCCATACTTAATTTAAAATCAGGGTTTTAACATTTTTTTTATGCTATTCACGGCTATAATTTTCGACAGGAGTTCCACAGCTATTAAAATTAGCGATCGTGTAGATAGTTAGGCATTACTGCTATCATGATATAAAGAATTTTTTTTTTAATTTGACTCTTGTTAATTGAACACAATTAGAGTATCGATAGAAAGTTTCTAGTAAATTAAATGATTCGAATATATCGATGCCTTAGTCCCACATATGTGTTAAGTGCCGAAAACAAGACTTTACAGGAGTCAACTTTGATAGTAATTTAACACAAGAAATACATTTCAACACAATATATTTTTGTAACCTTCACAGCTTCTCTATTAATTTTATATCAACATATGATCTATGACTTCCTGATCATAACTTTACAATATTATTTATATAGCAAAACCCATTTTTGAAAAATTTACACTTAACACATTTGTGAACTAAGACATCGGTATATTACTAGTTTAGGAAGTATGCTTCTTGTATGTAAATAAAAAAAATGCTTTTATAAATTAATATGCAAAAGAATTATTTAATGTTTTGTTAAGTTGAAGATAATGGCCTGTAATTTTCTCTCTTTTATGTTGAAAAGTTGTCAGTGGCCGTTTAAAATTGTATCGTATATATGCGAACTAAAATAGGAATAAATGCTATAATAGGATAAATACTTAATTTTTTTTCCTTCATAAACTACATTGAAGAAAAATGTTTAGAAATCTGAAATATGGTATTGGAATATTGTAAACAACACTTCATAACATGGTAATCTAATATTTGTTTAAGTCTGACACACTTCACAGCTTGAGGGTTAGGCGGAATTCGAGGCATCATTTCAACCTCAAACATTTTTTGTTCAACTAATTTTATCGAACCAATGGTTAAATAAAGATATTAATTGTACTTTTAAGTGCTATTTTTTCGAAATAAAAAAGTCTTCTGATAATCAAACTATATTAATTTTTTTTTTAAATGGTCGAAGAATTTTTCCTTATTTTGAAACTTTGAAGTGATGAAAATTGCTTTTACCCATTTGAATCCGGCCTAATTTTTCGATATTTAATAGCTACACCTTTCTTATGAATAATAAGACAAATTTTAGCCTATACACTCGAGTACAACTTTTTTTTAGAATACTTTACTGCGAGAAGATATTTTGTTGAAGAATGGTTGATGCACCCAAAGGGAGAAAAAAACTGTTATCTCTTAGAGTTTCTTTCGACCAAAAGGTCTCTAAAAGGGGGAAAAAATGATTTTGGCAAGCAATTCTTCTAATTTATCATATATCTTATTATTTACCACGAAACAAGTGTAATTAGTTTTGTGATTATAAATTTTTGGATGGATGAATGATGAGCAGTAGTGTGTGTGTGTGTGTGTATATATAAATATATATATATATATAAATATACGTATTTGTAAGGGAGTTATATACATACACACTTTTATATACATACAGGGAGTTATATACAATATATACACACACACTTTAAAAAAAATAATTATAGTTTTTTTCTTCTTTAATTCAATTTAAATTAATTATTTTGTTGATGATTTAATCTTCATAAATCTTGTGTATCTATAAATATTATTAGCTCCCCTTCTTTTAGTTTATTTTTCTTTTATTTAATGCGTTATTGCGAGCTAACTCCTAATTTATATTCATTAATTTTTTATTTTCATTTATTAATTAAATTGTAATTGTATTCTACTCTAAGACATTATAGTTTATATTTTATTTTTCGTATGACTATATAATAGAACTTGTCTCAGAATAAATACGGATTTTTATCAGCTTTATTATTATATATTGTCTTAATTATACATTGTTTTGTTTTTTAATTTTTCTAATTATTATCCTACCAATCCTCTTAAATTTAGTTGGTAACTACTTAATTTTTTTATAATTGCAATACTTAATTAGTCGGAAGAAATGCAAAAATGTCGAAAAATAATTTTGTCCAGCTAGCTCCTACTAATCGAAACACTGTGCGACGTTTAGTTTTTTTTTAATTGTGAGAACAGTCTATTTTCATTAGCGATTTTACAACGGTTTGACGCAATTTCATTAAAAAACCGTGGGAAATAAACAGAGTTGTTTTCGACGCTAAATATTAGTCATAATTTATTTCTGTTACTTTCTTACCATAATTAACATTTTTTCTTATTTTTGGGTTTTGAAAATGATTCCTGATTTATGGGAAATTATCATTAAAATAATTTTAAGGATAGAGCATAGCGAAATTTATTGAGCAATAAATTTTATATTTTCACGAATATTTAAATAAGCAGGTTATCTGAATGCTAAAACCAAACCCGTTTTAAATTTGTGGACTGATTTTATTTGTTTATTTTTTAATAATAACCGGATTGGAAAAGATTGAGGAGGCAGAGGTTATCAAGGAAGTTCCTAAACAAAAAAGTGCTTTTGTGATATTGTATTTCATTTCTTAAAATACTTTTTACAGTTTAAATGATTCTAGTATGATAGTATTGCATAAATTGTTTACATTTAATTACTATTTTTTTGTATATCGGTACACCATAAGCTTTATATTGTATACTATACTATTAGACGAATTAAAATGAAGTGATTTTCATCAATGTTGTGTTAGTGAAGTCGATAAATAATGTACGTTTTTGAATTAATTATGATTAAAGTTTATAAACATTTACACTATCAAATTACCCCTGTATCATCAACATTTCGTCACTTGAAGATAAGGAAATCGGGTCGAATCCTCAGTTTTCAATAAGTACTTTTTAAAAACTTTTTTGTTCTTTACTGCCATCTTGACCATCTTTACGTTACCATATCTTTACATTACCATTTTTATGTTGTAATGTTCTCTGTCATCAAATGTGGTACTTCGGTTTCAGCACACAAAAATCAAAGTATGAAAATAAAATCTTGACCGCTTGAAAATCGAGCGGTGTGAAATGTTGACAGCGGGCAGGAGCAATGCCCCTTAGCCGCATTATTATTTTTTTTTTAATTTAAGTTACCACAATTCTAGGCATTATGATTACATTTCAGTTAATATATACAATTCTTAAAGAATGCTCATCAGGAAATTTCATGAAATAGGATCTTCATGCCTGTATACGTTGCAGTCAATATGAAAACTTAAAAAAAAATATAATTATTAATTTATTTCAATTTTCTGTTTTCACCATTTAGATATTTATTTCAAACATCATCTCCGATCAGCAATTTTAAAATAGTATACGAGTTCTTGAATATATATTTTATTTTAAGGTTTAAGATACCTCTTTTTTAAGGAAAAATAATAATTCACAAGTTCTTCTCATGAAAAATGGACATGAGTGTGCAAATGAGCCTTTAAACTCGTCGTTTGTGAACGCTCTGTATATCCTGTCTGTCAAAAGTTGTACTAAGCAGGTATATTTATACTTCTATATTACTAATGTGAAATTCTCTCCTCGTTAATCTATTATTCATTTAATATATGCCATTATGCATTAAGATCTGCAGAGCAATCAGGTGTCATGATTATTATTACAACTTATTTCCTTGTAATTTTAAAATAAAGCAAAAAGAAAAAAAAAACACGTTGGAAATAAATTATCTGACAAGCCACATTAAGTTGGATATGTAATTACACTAATATCTATGATAATCTGATTTTCGCTTTACTTAGAACCATTTTCTTATTTGTTTCTTTTGTTTGACTTACGATGTGTTTAGTGGGCGAACATAAATATGTTTATTTGGAATTTACTTGCGTATTTTCTTTAACGCGTTGTTAAGCTGCTGTTAGCAAAGTTGATGTACAGACATATTTAAATATTTTAGTAATAGTTGGATGGCTAGCATACTCTAAAAATAATTCAAACTCTGATAGAAGATTAATTTACTATTTATTTATATTTAAACCTAGAGGTGCAAAGATTCTTTATGTATTCCTGTACAGGTGTATGATATTGTGATTATACTGAGCTTTAAAGATCGTTGACAACCTACCAAAGTTTTTATGTTGACTTTCAAGTTAACTTGCGAGATTTCACTGTGCAATTTGAGTTGCGAAACGACTCGACCGATTCTTAGGAAATTTTGTGTGTACATTCGGTAGGCCTGAGAATCGGACGTAAACTATATTTCATACCCCTAAGTGATATGGGTTGGTCATTATTATTGATTATGCGTCGATCGTAGCAGTGACGCTTGATGATGCTGCATTTTTTATATGTTGTAAGGGCATGTCTGAGTAGTGTAAATCCAAGTTTTCAACCGAAAAAGCGGAAGGAAATACTTCCGATGGCCGAAAAACTTCGACTTAATTATTTATTTATATATCTTATAAATCTTATATGTATATATATATTCATCTATTAATCTATTTAATTCATTTTTTCCATTCTTTCATTGTTTCTTTAAAATTCAAATTTTTACGTAATATTTATTACAACAGCTAATATATATAGTATAGATAGTATATTTCATATCGTTGAAAATGAAATTTAACGAAAATCAAAAATAAAGTTTATCAATCGTTTTTAATTTACTACAAGCTGGTGTTCAAAGGTACCATCTACAGCTGTTGGCACCCAATATCTTAAGGGACTCGTATCTATTTTAGGGGTATGAGTTTTTCATCTTTTAATTTAATTTAATAAAGGATCGATAGCTCCAAAAATTATTCTTGGATCACTTATTCCTTTTAGCTATTTTCCCGCCCTAATTCGTTCTACGCTGTAATGGGGTAATTAAATGCTTTATTTCTACTTTTTTTTTGTAGGTAATGATTTTGTTTTAACTACTTCAACTTTAACTAGTAGTTTTTCCTTATCACGTGTCGATATAAGTAATAAGTATCGTTGCTTTTCACATTAGTTATACTCATTACGAACTAAGTCAGTCGTAATTTATGTATGAAGATGAATTCAGGCTCATGTGAACGGTTTTTTGTCACGTTTTTCATCCTGACAAGATCACATCTATTGAGGTAATTGACTTAATAATGGTTCATTTAATTGGTTTTAATTCAAATAATTAAACTTGGTGATTTTATTTATTCAATTCCGGATCTAAGTGACCGCAGGCTATATAATCTATAGGAATCTCAAATTATCTTCGATTCACGTTTTTTTTAATGACTTAGACTTACGTCGCATAAATTTATAATGGGGAAAATGTTAGAAAATAACGAATAGATAATTTATTTCTTTTTAGTGTGAATAATACGATTGCTGGGTTCTTGATTCGATTAGGATCAAAAGCGAATAGCTCCGAAGTTTCAAAACTTGATTGTTCACATTTTTTTGCTAGATTAATTAAGCAATTTTGATACAACTTGATACTTTTCCGCCTTAATTCTCATGATTATAGTCCGGTCCTGAACCTGAAATATAGGTAGCGTAAAGTATTGCTTGTCTAAACTAGTGAATTTTATGTAAAAAGTTTATCTAAACTAGTGAAGTCCGCTTGAAAATTGGAAGTATCCGCTTTTGATCTTTTACGCCACAAATCATCTATGTTACCATTTGCAATCATTATGTATTGATAAATGGTAAATATAATGAATCATACACAATTGAATGGATAAAGACAGGGAGTTTCTTGTCTTTTCAGCCTAGTATGAGGATTCCAAGTTATAAGTTAGTCAAGATGTAATCCTAAGTATCATTTTATTTAAAAAATAAAATTTTGTCTTTATTTAAAAAATGAAGAATAAATTAAGTTTGTAAAGGTTTTACATCATAGTTAAGTCTATTTTAGGCACTTTCTTTAATCTGCACCCTCGGTGAATAAGTGGTTAAGTCGAATTTTTTCCAGAGGGAGTTTACAGGGGGAGCGGAATCGTGTCATTCTTATAGTTTATGGCTTGAAACGGAGTCATCATAATATAAGGAATAACTGATTTTCAAGGCAATCCCTGACTCAGCACCTCATTCACTTTAAAAATAAGGCGATCCCGGTGTCTTAAGTACAGATACTCATTTTGGAGAAAAATCGACTTAGCCACTTATTCTGTAGATAAAGATGATTGAATGATGAATGGCTCGTAATAACTCTCGTTTCTTGAATTAACTCACTTTTCAAGTCTGCTTTTTCCGAAATGTAACGCCAGTTCCATCGCGTAACCTGTGCAATTGATTTCAAGATAGTGTTAAGAAAGAGGGAATCCTGTAATCGCAACAACCTGCCACATTATACCGGTATATAAGTGACACTAATTTAAACATTATATGCAACCGCTTCGTATTCAGTGTTCACTGAAACTGTATATCGAGTGTCACTTTAAACGAACTGAATATGCAAAGGGCAATAAAAAGGGAGTGTAAAAGAAGAAACATGTCCACATTTTTTAACGTTTAAATATTTATAAAATATAAAAGTGAATTACCATAAACTTTATAGGTATATAACGTCTTTAATGAGTACTTGCTCTTTTTCAGCATTATGAGCCTATAAAGGCAAACCCTATCTAAAGCCTTTTATCCTTTTAGCTTAATATAACATTTATTTCAGTTGATTTATAATATATAGTATTGGTATTCTCGATTGCGCATAGCAATTCTAAAACACGTGTCTTACGTAGTTCATGGCGTACGGTATATCACAGTATTTAATTACATTGTGGTTTTCAGATTGATTATAAACTCACCACATTTTTACAGCTTGGTAATTATTGCCTCAACTTAGAACTTATTATTACTCTAATCAATTGTCTGCTTAATGGAACGAAAGAAGTTTTCATGTTTATTTCAATGGACAGTCTATTTTATGTCCTTTATATAAAGAATAGGTAAAAATGAAGATTGTAAATATTTTTTCTTCTTGCAATTGAGTTGATTAAAATATTTCCGAAAGTCTCATCCAATAATCGAAAGTGAGAGAAGCTTAGTAATCAAATTAATTTTTTTTTAAATGGCTTTTAAAAAAAGTTATTTGCAGTTAAGGCTTCTAATCGTTCTAGTTTTTTTTATTTAGCTATTTCTATAAAGTAGTAAAGAAAATAAATTATTCTTGAAATGCCTTTTAATCACTTATTGGAGCTGGAATCAACGCGTACATTGCATTAGACAACAGGATATATTCTCTGACGTTTATTTGTGATACAGTAGTACAGAAAAAAAAATTCTTTTTGTACAACATGGTTTGTCCAAACTTGCCAAATAAAATAAAAATTAAAATTAAATAGTGTAAATTTTTACTCTTATCGCCCTATATGGACATCGAACAACCTAGATAAGAAACTCTATTTGAACTTGGTGTTATATTAAGAGTATTCGGAATTCTATTGAACCGCCTGATTTATTTTAAAATCCAATCGCTCCAACGGATACTTGGATTAAAAATTGATTGGAGCTATGAACTGTTCAGTTTATTGCTCAGTTTTCATGCTGTTAATAATCATTATAATTATTATTATACCAATGTAATAATAACTATAACTTTTGGGACAGCACATACAATTATAACAGACATACATTGCGTCATATTAGACCAGATATCCTCCTTATAGATTTAAGAGCAAAAAAAAGCAGAACTCATTGATGTCGGCATCACCAACGATAATAACATAAGTTCCACTGTGGGAGAAAAACTGAGGAATTGTCAGAACCTGGTTGTAGAATTGAAGCAATTATTTCATTTTGAAAGTGTCAGCACTACTCCAATCTAGGGTTGGGCGATAGTCAATAGTTAGCACTATCGATAGGCCGATACTATCGGCTGAAAACTATTGAATACTATCGATAGTTTTTCGATAGCTAATTCTTTTTTTTATTAAACCTATTCAATAAAGAATTTCAACTAATTTAATTAAATTCAATTACCTGCCTAATATTTGAAAGTTGCAGGATTATAAATTATAATATTATATCATAAAGATGAGAAAAAATACTAATTTATTTGAATTTTAAAAAAGTATTTACAATTTACGTGTTTACAATAACAATGGACAAATCAAATCTTCAGAAAAGAAAAATAAGAAAATAGTTAATTTCAAGAGTCAAGTGTGCTCCTTGAGCCACATATTTCCCGAAAGAAAAACTACATTTCTAGTTGAACATTTAAGAATTGTAGAAAAATATCCCTAATTAAAGAAGAAGTAAAGGTTATAAAAACGTAGAAGAGCCAATGCTCAATACCGCGAATTTGGTTTGTTTGCACAAGTGTGAGACTACGTGTACTACCCAACATAATGTAATTAATAATCTTGGAGAATTAAATAATGAGGTCAGGATGGATAATGTCAGGTGCGGCATCAAAATTATATAGAAGAGAACCCTTGAGTTCTAAGAATTCTGAGTTCAATTTCAAAAGAACTCGAAGCTGGACAGAGACAGATCAGCATAATTTCTAGAGTTTCAAAACTTGAGTGTAAAAAATATCACAACTCCCGATAGGTCGACACTTTCGATAGTGATCATCGATAGACAAGACCTATCGATATGTCGATAGTAACTATCGCTCAACCCTATTCCAATCATAATTTGCACCAATGGGCTAAATCCAAAATCAACAGTGGCAGACATGGATGGACTAAAATTACCGGTGGATAATGTCAGGTGCGGCATCAAAATTATATAGAAGAGAACCCTTGAGTTCTAAGAATTCTGAGTTCAATTTCAAAAGAACTCGACGCTGGACAGAGACAGATCAGCATAATTCCGAGAGTTTCAAAACTTGAGGGTAAAAAATATCACAACTCCCGATAAGTCGACACTTTCGATAGTGATCATCGATAGACAAGACCTATCGATATGTCGATAGTAACTATCGCCCAACCCTATTCCAATCATAATTTGCACCAATGGGCTAAATCCAAAATCAACAGTGGCAGACATGGATGGCCTAAAATTACCGGTTAGTGTGATGACAGAGGATCAATGGTCAGGTCGCTAAGAAATTTTTCGTGTATTTGAGAAGAAAAAAGTAATACAGAAGGTGGCTAAACTTCTCCCATATCAGATACGCAAACCGCAAAGCTAGAAAAACCAGTGATAATAATATTGGTCAGTACTGATAAAGTTTGCTATATTGATTTTATAATATATAATAAAAATATTTGCATAAATAACTGATTTTTGTTTACTCATTACATACACAGTTCTGGGTCAGTTGTAGTGCGCTGAGTTGCGATGCCGAAGGTTCAAATCCTGTCACTGTCAGACTTTTATTTAATCTGTTAGCGTTCGGAGATGGATCTAGGACCCTCCTGGGACTCACCCTCTCTCTATACAGTGGGTACCAAAAATAAGGGGTAAAATTTGATGGTTGAGCGTGACTTAGGATAAATCACCTACCTGTACAACCGTTGTCCAAGAAACAGTACAGTCTCTACCATGTACAGTACCCCAGACCCTTCATGAGTTGTAGGGATTCAGGTTTTTTTCATACATAAAAATGCTTATAGATATTATTTAAAAGGAAATATTTAATAAATCTATCAAATAAATTTTGATTGATCTGTACTTTATAAAATGCATAAAACGCCCGCTGCATAAAGAGTGTTCGAATTAAATTTTCTAGCGTTTTTGATATTTTATTGCCACTTTTATACGTTGTAACTTGCTTACTTAGGCATAAATCACAACCACTAGTAAAAAAAATGGAACGAGGGTGGAGATGGTCCTTGAGATAGTTTCCACTCCAAGTACTCCAACTGTTCCTCTTCATTGTTCCACGTTCCACGTCAACGTCAGTGACTGCCTTAATAGAAGAATAAACATTATTGTCGTGTGTGAGTAAGAAAATAATTGCATTGATTACATTTGTTAAACAATAATACAATAAATTCTCAGGCGTATGTTACAAACAGCCAGAATTTGAAAAACACACTATGTAATTGGTTGATGTAAGTCCTTACATCATTACATAACGTATCTGTGTTGCATGTACACTATTTACTATTTTATATTCTTCATCAGGCTCTGTTCTCATGAACTGATGTGGTTTTTACTAAGCAGTCGATTACCCAATGAAAATGAGCCAAGTGCAGTAACGAACAAAGTACTCAGTAATCAGACCTCTTTTGCGTGTGATGAATCATTGGTTTAAAATAGTGGTTCTGATTCGATTTAAAAAACTTTTATCTTAATTTAAAAAAAAAATGATCTTCCTCTTGTTTAGTCCAAAGGGATTCTCCCATTTGACATCTCAATTATCTTCCTTGGACGCTGGAGAACAAGCTCCATTTACTTGCTTGTTCATCCCTGAATTTGGTAGCAAATTTTCTTTCTTGCATAAATTCATGTTCTCAGTTATTCATTACATAAGTCTCGTTCATTTTACAGATTAAGAGTAATATCGTTTTCATGCATGTGATACAAATGATTTCATTGAATTTATGTTTAAAATTTACGATATCAGAACTAACTTAATATTTGCTCGATAGGATTGGGCTAGAACCGGATGCGGAACTATGATAAGTAGAACATCGGCCTACTAAGCGATAAATTATTTCAGAGGCCGTGGATTACGTAATATTTTTAGAATATTATTTCAGAATTAATTTTCATTTATTAGGCCATTTCATTTATTCATCGAATCTGATTCAATTCTATCAACTGATTTTTTTATTTTTCATTATTTCACTTCTCTTCTTGATTGTTCTTAATGGTTTTTATCATTTTGGGCCTTCTTAATAAATAATAATATTAACTTTACTATTATTAACCATGTGTATAGCAATTATATATCATCTACAGTTATGGCACGGATAAAGACAATAGCAAATTCAACTAAAAGGTTAAGAAACTTTATTCTTTTGAGTCACCTAGGAGAATCATCGGAAATTGAAGAAGTAGCTAGCTTTGAATGGGAATAAAGTTAGTTATGAAAGGACTGGTAATGGGTTCGGACCTAATCAGCAACAAACGGGACATTAAGGTCATTATGGTTGGCTTTATTCGCATAAGTAAGGAGTATTAGTGATTTTACGAAGGGATTCGAATTGTAACGATTGATTTTGATAGGAATTCGATGGCTAAGTGGAGCCCCAAAGCTCTATTCCGTCCGGATAGGTCTTATATAATAGTCATGTTTGTGAGTGTTTTGCAATTAATTGGGAGCTTAGAGCGTTTGTCTTGTAAGCGTTGAAGTTGCCTGAAACGGCAAACAAGTTCAGTCTTGTCTTTTCAGTCTCATTATTTAACGGTTATATATATATTTTCGCCTTTTTCATTTTGTATGACACCATATTGAGAAACGAAATTTCATGTGAGCCTTTATTTTTAAATTTAATTATTTGGCAAGGCTTAACGAGACCTTCAAGTCCGTAATGGGTGTATTTAATCTTAGTGAGTCGTTGTTAGTGAGATAAATAACAGTTCGATACAGAAAACAAAAAAAACAAGAACAAGTTCTGTTAGTTCCTTAGGAACTACGTTTTAGCTAAGTTATACTTTTTATTTTCTTGTTTCGATCGTTAGCTTAATTATGATTGACTTTATTTTTTAATTTATTTATTTTTGTATTCGATGATTGTGAATGAATTGTAGTAAGGTGGCGTTTAGTATTCTACTAGTCGCATATAATTTGTTTAGTCATATTAGACCTAGGGTATACTGATACAAATTAAATTATGTTTTTATTTTATTTTGGTGGTACAAAATGCTAATGGATTTGTATTTTAATTTCCTGTTAAAAATATATATACAAAATAACACGTGAATAAACCCGTTCCGAGCAAAAATATGGAAAACCTTGACTTATGAATATCCGCATCAAAATAATATTAATATTGAAAAATTAAATATTATATTAGACATCCTGTAAAGGTACTTCTTCCCTCCTTTCCCTAGATATTTTATATGGATATGAATATCTTAAAATATTATTAGAAAATAAATAAATAAAGGTGTGAACTTCTTTTTTGTTATTGTTTCCTTCAGGTTTCCTTCAAATAACCATCTTCAACTGAAAATTTCTTTTAGTTTCATTTTCCATTTCCTTCTGTCTTTTACATCTTCCTCTCTCAGGCCATGAGCGTGCAAACTTTCCTCAATTCCTTCTATCCACCTTTTACGCGGCCTTCCTCGCCGTTTTCTCCCTTCATCATTCCGAATGAAAATTAAATCGGATCTTTCGTTCTTCATTCTTCTGAAGTTGGCCATCCCATTCCAATCTCTTTTTCTGTATATTTTGGAGGACGTTTTGTTGGATTTGTATTTTCTATCTGATTCAATTTTAGTCGTTTTTCTAGCCTGGACATTGGGAGCTCTCTTCCTATAGTTCATATCAGTGGAAACTGCCTTTTTTTCCTAAAGCAATGATTATCGTCGACGTATCTGCTCTATATAGCAATGTGTGATCTGCATTCCTTACTTACATTTTACCACTGTATGATGTTAATTGTTTTGCAATCCACTTGTTAGATGTAATAATTATTCGTGTTAATCTTTACAAAAATATTTGGTAGAAATCATTTCACTGAGTTAGAATCTTTATTCTAACAGTAAATGCGTCTGTCAACATAGCACTTAAAAGCAAAATAAAATAATAAGAATATATAATGATATTTATTGAACAGTGGTCACTATTGTTGAAATGGAAACTTGGTTGCTTAGAGATTGACGTTTTTATTATTTATAAAATGAATCAGTATTGAATAACTGATTTTGTTGCTTAATTGTTTTTGTTTTAGTAAAAAAAAAAATACGCATTATGTATAGAAATTATTGAATGCTAGCTTATGCATTTAACTATTGTTATTAATTCATTTATTCTCTTTTATTGGTTAATATCTTGTCATGATTCGTACTTATTATTTTTTTATATTATTATTTACTCTTTTGGCACTGTTTAAATACTTAATGATTTGTATTATTTAGCTTTCTGGGCAGATATATATTATGTTTCCTTTTCTGTTCATGCTTGTTATTCTATAGGACTTGGGGCCAGAATAAAGTTCTTTTCTATTCTGTTATTTTTATTTTTATTAATTTAATATTTTATACTCTAAGTCATAATTTCTTGGAGATCTAGGAGTGTCTGTTGATACCATCGAATCACGGATAATAGAATTTATAAATAGAATAGAATAGATTTATTTGCTACAGCCTGAGGGACTGTATATATATATATATCTGTGCATGTATTGGTGCAAAATTGAGATAGAGGTAGCTGTAGCTGTGAGCGTACATTCTAGAGAGCTGGGATCGTAAGGTCAGTATTGACGTCAATATCTGTAGGCTCTCTCCCCACTTAGCCTCTTTCCTCCAACATGTAACTCTTTATTTATTACTCTTATGTTTGTTTGTTGTTTTTATGTACATTCTTCTCCTTTACGTACATTATATATATAATAATAATAAAATAATATAATTATATAATCAATTTTTAAAAAATTGTATTATCAAAACACCTAAAAATCCTCGAACTTTCAACTGTTCTAGAACTTTTTGAAACTAGTTCTCATTACTTCATTTATTTATAGTACAACGATAACAGCGATTGTTCAGTGGTGAAATGTTTATAATTGCTCTATTGTGCGATAACATTGTTAAATATTAAATTAATAATGATAATGTATAGTTATAATATCTGTATGCTTAGCTTAACTATTTCTCAGCTGATGATTCGATGTCCCTATTTTTACTTAGTTTTTTAGTTATTAATATAATAACTTTTTTTAAACTACCATTAGAATAGTTATGTAATGATATAATTTGTTTTACTGTTATACGAAAAATTTATTTTTAGCTTTTAAAAACAGACTTAAAACCACTTTTAAAAGCTTAAAATGCATATTTTAAAGGAAATTTTGAACCTTCTTAATTTGGTTTAATTTTAGATAAGTTTTTGGTGAAGGATTGATGGGTTTTTGATTTGTATTACATAACAAATTTAGTTCGAATTAAACATATTATCACTCTCTTTTGCGTAATATATAAATTTCCATATTACTTAATTTTTAATGATAATTAATCAAAGTTTAAATCTTGTTGTGAGGCTTGCTTTGTTCTATTTCTGTTCCTATGAGGCAATCTCTATTGCTCTACATAATTGATAAATACTGACGTATTTATTTATATTTTTTCCTTTTTAACTTTCAGAATATTTTACTTCACGTTGTTTTTTTTCGGTTCCCAAGCCCTTTGTGTTTCAAGATAGTAATCCACATTTGTTTTTTAATTTTCCAAAAATTTACCGGAGTTCTGCTGGCTGTTCTTCACTAAAAGGTCCAAGTCAAAAAATTCCCACCAAAAAAGGATTTTTGCAAGATTCCGTAAAATTCAAATTATAGTTTTTATTTTTGTAACATTACATTTTTACGAGTATTTGCTACCTTGATAGATATTTACTGTATTGGATAGGGAAAGTATGGTAATCGATTTTTTTTCCCTTGATATCTCATTTATTTCAGATTACTCTTTGCCATAAATTGATATGTCAATTATTTAAAAAAAATCGTCCTATCGAGCTGTTTATCAGAGTTATTGCTCTATTAAGAAGGCAAGTTACTTGTCGTTTTTAATTCAAACTTGAGTGGTTACTGTAAAATATTGGTGGTCCTGATGGAATTAAATAAAAATAAAAAGATTTCACAAAATTTCTTAAGTTATGTACGCAATACAGTATGAGGAGAATTACTTAAGACATGTCTAGTCGGTACGTCACTTATAAAAGTAATATAGCCTGATATTTTTTTTTAAAGTACAAGTTCCCTGTAATATGTGCAATTTATTTATGATATCAAATCTATATGATTTTGATTGACATTTAAGTTAATTAGTAGTTATAATCAATCGAACGAACCACATTCTTCTGATATATTCAATCAGTTAAGACAAGTCGAATTTTCCCCAAAATGAGTACTTCTGGAAGCAGAATCGTGTTGCTTACGTAGCGAATAAGTGTTCATTGCATTGGCTTGGAATTGAGTTATTGCTCATATTACAACTCCACTTCAAGCCAGCAACTACGAGAATTGCAGAATCCGCTTCTCTCAATACAGTTATCTCTCTTTGGACAAAATTCGACCTAAACAGTTATTCACGGGGGGCTGTAGATATATAATAGAACTTTATACGTCTACTCCATAATACTATAATACTTCATCTCTCCAAATCTTGGTCTTAAGGATTGCTTGCTTAAAGGAAAAACGCTACTGCGTTGCCGTTTTCAATCTGCATAAGTAGGTGCTTCAAACATCCTGCAGTGTTCCTAGTATTTCTGTTTTATAGACGATGGTTCAGCTGTGGCCGTTCATAATGATGTAATCTTTGTGTTAATTTATTCGGTTATTGTTATTAAGAAAATATATAACAACAAATGGTCTTCCTTAATGTATTTCATCATGAAGGAAGATAGATCGAGGGCATGACCATTTAGGTATATCCTGCCAGAGGGGTTAGTTCTGGTATTCCCGATGACCGCCGTGTCCACTTTCCTCTTGCAGGTTTTCCTCCTGTAATAATGTGTGGTTGTTGGAAGATCCATTTCTCTACGACTTATCACAAAAGCTCTCATAGATAGTACAAAAATTTGATGACGAATGTGTGGAAAATTTCTGCAGATTAGCTTCGGTTTTGGGTTGTTACATTGATTAATTCGATCATCGTGTCTGAAAATAACTATAAATACATTTCTTTAGCCGAACCACATGTCCTTTAACTTAAAGGTCTTTGGCTTTTGATTGTAGTCTTCTTGCAGAATATATTACAGTATTCCTGGAGAAATACTGCTTTAACCTCTTAACTTGCTTTAACCAATGTTGCTGTGACGTTCGATGCACTGCCTCTTTGAGACATGCTCAGCAGTATCATGTTCAAGGACAGTTACAAATCGGTTGTGATCCATATATTATGGCTGTTCGAGGTAGCAGTATTTTCAGTGTTTTCCTGATGTTGATCGACCTCTGGACTATCAGGAAAGCCTTAGCATGAATCCATATAGTTGTGCGGTTAGGTTTAGGGGCCAACCATACCCGGTAATTGTGTTTGATACGAACTATGACGAAAATAAAATAATGTATATGCATTAGATCTATGCAGGATAGTATTATTTAAAATTCCATTGCTGAGTTTCGGTAAAACAGAAGGGGGTGAGAGGTTTTGTTCGTAAACATCTCAACGATATTTTTCAATATTTATAATGCCTTCAAAGCTTAGACTAGTGAGTAATTAGATGTAATGAAAATTCGGCTTTCTTTCCTGACTTAGCTGCTTATTATACTAATCTATAACCTAAGCGGTTCCGCTCAAAGTCAGTAATAGTAAACTTCCTTGTCCTTCAAGGTCCTTACTTTTACGTTACTGATTTGTTATTAGTTTACAGTAGAGGCTTCCAAACTTGTTTGTACAACGCCTCTCTCCTCTTGAAATGAAAGCCTCCTACGCCCCTCTTACACAATACATTTTATGGACATATGAAAAAAACAAGTACATATTACATTGAAAAATTTTATTTTACTGTCACGAGATACAATATAAGTTTCAATTTAAGACAGAGGAGTACTGGTAAGATAAAAAATAACTAAAACTAAGTGAGAATGGACGCCCATTTCCATGGTTCCTCTTTTTCTAAAAGTCTTGCACCCTGAGTTAGGTTTGAGATTAGTATTTATGAAGTTAAAATGCTTTTGCCTATTATGAAAATTAATTTCGTCTTTCGATGCTTTCTATAGACTATGGTTGTGTGGCATATGGTGGCCTCTCGATCAGGCTCGAGGAGAGGTTGAAGCGAATTATGAACTGTTCGCTTCGATTAGTCTTCGAAGCCCCGAGGAGGTCTCATGTGTCCCGCCGTTACGCTGAGGTAAAGTGGCTTTTCCCTTCTATCCGTAGACTTTACTTCCTTGGTTCTTTCTTATATCGAACTATCAACATCCTCACAACATCCGTCTTATATCTATAGTCTCCTACAATTCAAATCCTCTATCCAATCCCAGGGCACAAGATCTCGCCCTTCTGACATTTATATCCGTTCCCACAGAACCAAAACTTTTGAGCGTTCCTTTCTAGCCCGTTCTATCTCTCTTTGGAACTCTCTTCCTCTTGATATCCGTCATGCGTCTTCTTTAACCTTATTTAAATCCAAACTTTTCCTACATTTTCTAAATTCCCAATCAGATGCTTTATAATCAATAAATAATTTACAGGTATATTCAACTTGATCGATTGATGATCTACTGTAAATATTCCTCACTCATAATATCATTTTTTATTTTTTTATTTTATCATTAGATGCTATTTTTTATTCACTTATTTTTCCATAAGCTTATTTCTTTTTATTGTAAATTTGTCTGTTTTTTTATTTTAATTTTGTATCACATTTTCTGATTCTCTACCAAAACATACCTGTTTTGTTATTTACTTTCAGGATGTAATTAATTGTAATTATTGTAAGTAATTGTAATTATTGTTTTATTTTGATGTAGGCCTTTGGCCAGATATATATTTATTTAATTTTGTTCATCTCTGTTATTCTAAAGGGACCTGGTCCGAGAATAAAATTATTTTTCTATTCTGTTCTATTCTATATATTCATGGTACCGAGTCTCTGCATCTTCATTAACTAACATGTGAATACTGAACACAAAACCGGTTGGTACCGGATTGAACAGGTTTTCATTGAAGCTTTTCTTGTGAAACTAGTCCCTACTTAATATGCATACTTTGATTTTTTTCACTTTTATATGTATTTATTACGAATTTATATTTTATCATATTTTTTTAAAGATAATAATTTTTAAAGATAAGGATCTAAAGTGTGTGATATTTATAATAAGAGACCAGCTCATACACACACACACACTCCAACTATAAACACACACTAATGTCCTGAACCCGCCTTATGAAAATGGTATGTAGAATAGAATAGAAAAATAATTTTATTCTGAGACCTGCATTATATGAACGATACAAAAGTACATAAACATTAATATAAACTAAATGATATGTTCTGTTAAATAAAATAAGAAGAAAGAAAAAAAAATTAAAATAAATAAAATCTAATTTATTATAAAAAATAATATCGTTATAAGTGAAGAAAATTAACAGTAATTCATCTATTACTTCCGATCATGGACGTTAGGTCACCGTCTTCGTGATCTTAACTCATCCATTGGTGGTTGCATAGGTTATATCCATTGGATACCTGGGGGTTGCATAGGTTATATCCATTGGCTACCTGGGGGTTGTATAGGTTATATCCATTGGTGTTGAAATGTTTCAGTTTTAGTTTATTTTCATTGTCCCTTGTAAGAAAGATTTGAGGACGTATATCATTCGCTATTATAGTACTAAGCAAAACTAAGGTATGAAAAGTTTTAGATTAGAATTATTGAACAAATGATATACATACAAGCCTTTTTTGTTTTTTGTCCATCGCTGTACTTATTGCCCATCCATTTAACAGTATATGTTAACTACATACATTTAACAGCTGTTAATGAATTATCTATTCCCTTTAATTGCTTAATATCTTGTCAGGATTCGTACTTTTTATTTATTTATTATTATATTTTTTTAATTGTTTTCTATCACTTATTTTTTTGCTTTATGATTTGTATTATGTAGCCTTCTGGCCAGATATATATTATGTTACTTTTCTATTCTATTCTACTTTCTCTTCACTTCAGGTTCAGCTTTATTTATCAGTTTTATTTTATATCATGTTCTGTTTCATTGACAGTATGTACTGATTATTCCTAGCTTCTTTAGACCTCATTTGTACTTAAAATGGGTACCTCAATCGAATACTTTCGTTTAAATATTAACTTTTAATCTCGTAACAAAAATAAATAATTATATCGAATTGTTTTCTTATTTGGATATACATTGCCTCTTAATGGAAAAATATATCGTAATATATTCGCAGACTATGGAATGATCCTATGCATCCATACACAGCTTCTAACGACTATAATTATTTGTCTCGAAGAAATCACTACTTCATTTTTCATCACCTTCAATTAAGCAAACATTGACCGTAAATTCGGAAATTTAACACATTGTTTTCATGTTGTTTAGCAGCGATACTATCAAATCCACCTAAACTAAGTATGGAATGTGAGCTTCTTTAAATGTTTTGGCCCCATGAAGAGTATTGGGCTCAGTGAATGATCGTGCTATTTCTTAGCCTACTATTGTGCAATGAGGTGATTAGGCAATGATCATGTACCTCCCCGAGTTGGATGTTGGGTAAGCCCGAGGAATATCTGCAAATTCCACTGTTACCGGATCATGTTTGTTACCTACAATACATAAATGACATCTTCTAAACTTATGTAACTTACAAAGTGAACAGCTGATGATTACGTGCATTACTGTCTCAATCTATCTAAGAATAATGAACATATTTTATATAATGTATTCGTATTACACGTTCATCAGTCCCCTTTGTGAGCCTCAGATTCATCACCGATAGTCGCTTCATTATTGGTCTTCTTGATATGATCTCTTTGTCTGTATCATACAGATTATTCTCCGAAAAGCATCCCTATCGTGAAGAAGAGGAATGATAAGAATCCAGATGCCCCAACTGGAGAACACGTGGCAGCCGTTGTACTGAACGGACGATTGTCTAATTATAGTAGGCCTCCTGGGTCTTCCATTCATTTCCGGTCCAGTATGTATCTGTTGGGCTTCTGAGTCTTCGTCTGTTCGATATTGTATCCACCTAGCTTTTCTACAGAAACTTTATGGTCTTGCGTGTTTTCATTATTGACTCCAAAGTTTGTAAAAATAGTGTAGAGATAAATACTACCTATACTTTTAGAAGGATGGCAAATCATTCCCTTTCTGTTAGTAGGTGGAATGACATTCTCATTTGGTAGATTTTTATAGATAATTAGGTGAAAAATGAAATAAAGTTGTATATGTTCTAAAACATATGTTTTATGTTTCGTTATTTCATCGCTTATCGGTAGAGAGCTGAGTTGTCGTCCCGAAACTCCCGTGTTCAAATCCGGCTATGACAGATAATCTATTTAAACTGTTTACAGCTGGGGTGGACTCTATGGGACCTGGAGGCCATTTTACTTTATATATATTCTTATACATAAATAGTAGAATAGATATGGGCTCAGTCTTTAGAATAGAATATTAAGACAAGGACCTCATTTTTATGTCTCTTAGGAATGTTTAGTTATAGACTTGACTTCATACTTAACCTAACTATCATCTATACGAAGTCGCGCTTATTTACTTTTGGAAGCAATCTTGACCAATTTATTCCCTATTCTTATCAGTATCTGGATATCATTTTGTACACCATCTGGATTTACTTTCTTCAGTTGTTCAGTATCGACTTGTATCAGTAAGGCAGATTATGACACTGGTTATAATGCTGAATCAGTTACCGTTACAGATAGAACGATTCAGAATGTTAAATTACTGTAACGCTGAGTCGACGAGTAACGGTTGTCCAAGTTATTCAAGCAATAATTGTGTTTTTGTTACAAACTTGGTCAACGAAATTAGACCTTGTTTTTTTTTATGAAGAGTTGTTTGTTTTTTTTATGAAACCTGTCACGAAGATTTCATTCACCGGCTTCATGAATATCTGTTTGTCCTACATCCCTTAGATCCTTAATCTGGAACCTTTGTCTAGATTTGTGTATTGGAATCCTCCTCGACCTCGACAGAAAGCCGTTCCTGGATCACCCTCCGCATCGAAATTTTGCCTTTTTTTATTCAAGTCATGTCCCCGATGTCAGGGCTATTTCTGGTTCCTGACAGAGTTGCTGCGCCTTTGGCAGAGTGGCCAGTAATAACACCCGGTTCGTTTGGTACCAGATAGTAAAGTTATCATATAATCAATATATTTTCATTTAGCGTTAGTGAAATAGGAGTTACTAATTAAGAGCGATTCTGAAGTTATAGATAATCCTTAATAATCTTAATCACCAGATCCAAAATCATAACTCATTTATTACTTTTATTATTATTATTCGTCATTTATTATTATATGTATTACAATTCTGTCATAATATTAGAATGTCATTTATTATTAAAAACTGTTCGATATCATGTTGTTTAAACCTGAAACTGAATTATATCAGTTTATTGAATCAATGATGTCTTGAACCCCCCTTTAGAAAATGATATTTAGAATAGAATAGAAAAATAATTTTATTCTGAGACCTACATTATATGAATGATACAGTATTTACAAAAGTACATAAAAATAAATATAAACTAAAAGATATGTTCTGGTAAAGAAAACAATTATAATAAAAAAAATAAAATAAGAAGAATTAAGCTGGGAGAAAAAAAGTAAAATAAACATTATTGTAAGTGAAGAAAATTAACAGTAATTCATCTATTACTTCTGATGTATATGAGTATTGATGGATATATGAGATTTTATGTGTACATTTATTAATGTTACTGTATCTCCATATGACCACTCGATAAATACATTACTTATAAATCACTAACACTGACTCGGTTATGGCTGCAAAGATGTACTCTGCGCTATCTGTTGAACTAGAATAGAACTAGACCTTTCTGTAGCGTCATTGAACGTTATTTCTGATAGCTCCAAGTCAGCGGTTCAAAAAATAATATGTATTATTAGTATAATTATTATAATAGATCTAAACATGTAATCTTGATCACTATATCGTTTTTAAATTATTTTGTCTACACAATCAATTAAACTTGTTATTGTTTATATAACTACACCGTATTTATTCAGGAATAAGGCAAAGTAGTAATAGAGTAAAGTAGAGAAACTCAAAATATCTGAAATGTTTTAAAAAGAAATAAACATTTATGAAATTGTAATTCTAAAAATGTTAAGTATTTCATTAAAAATGTTTCGAAGGAATAAATTAGGAGTCCACGATACGATGTAAGCAGTTTAATATCAATGGATTTATTGAAATATGTTATTACTAATTTTTTATAAGAAGATGTCACTATTTTCCATAATATTTTTTGTATACAAAACAAAACTTATCCACAGTTGATCATATTACTTTTTCTGCTCATCTTAGAATGTTTGGACCTCCTCCAACTTTATCCTAGGAGATGTCTTTTTTACTTTACTAGAAGGTAAGTTTGCATCGTAGAATCATTACTCAAAAGATTCCTAATTTTTTTCAAAACGAATCCGTTCTTTCATATTCGGTAGTGCATTTGCTTCACATAAACGATCTTACATCCCTCAGTAGCAGCACCAATAAAATATTGACGAATATTTCCTTTCTGGTTCAGAAGTATTTACGCATGGTCTTATTTAGATACAATGTTCTGTTTTCTGAGGGTAGGGGAAAAATCTTTTATAACTGTTTAAGATTCCTATTCGCTAAAAAAACAACAAATACCCTATTCATCCAAAACAAAAAATCTTTACCCCGCGGAACTGCTATAACGCATTAGGATTTGCACCCCCTTTGGTCCCCTTGTTCGGCTTCTCGTCCCTCGCTCCTTTCTTCCGAACTGCCTGCCTATTAGTGCTCCCTGGAACGCAACAGCAATCGTCTGACTTTTATTAGGACTTAGCTCTTCCTTTGCCTGGGAAAAACATATGTCACTGATTTATCCAAGGGTACGTGCAAGCAGGGTACGATTATTTCATATTGGTCATTTCAGGAAATATTGTCGTTTAATTAATTTTTATTAGTTCTTCCAAGAGAATCGTGATCAGCAAGCACAAAGTAACAAGACGACTCGATATTCATGACCGTTGAGAAATATTAATGCGCGCAATAAAAATCCCAAGATTATTGACGGTGTTACACTCTTTCAACCATTCCCTACTCAATGACCTAAGGGTTGATCAATGATCCATTAAAGCGATACGGTTGTACTTTTCCCCCTCTGTCTCAGTCTATGGATTAATCTGTCATTATCTTATGTAGTACGCTGTTATTGTATTTCAGCCTTGGTTATTGAACGGACAGATTGGCGCCCAATGCTAAGACGATAGCGCAGAGCCTGCTGCTAGACGCATGCCGCAAAGACGCAATTGCCCTCTCTCGGTGACCTGTATCGATACAACAATAACCGCTATCGGGGAAATGAACACGTAATATTAGGTCTTATCAGGGAACTGATTTAAATATAGCTACACTGGCATATCTGCTTTTTATCTTGTGCATAGGATCCCTTCATTCATGTTGTCATCACGTGAGCTTGTTATGCAAAACATGCTAAACGTCAAGATGACGTTAAGAAACATTGGATTTCTTGGAAGAACGTCCTGTTCCATCTATGAAAACGATTTGATCGCATTATTTGATTTCTTGAAACTTGGATCTTTCAATTTAGACTAGAACTTTTTTCTTCAGTTTATGTGGAATCCTGTTCACACATCTTGGGACTAATGGATGGATCTGTCTTTCCTAATGGTCTATGTTTCTGAGGTGTATGTAAGAATTTTAGCATTAAACGGTTTTTTGTGTATTGCAGAAATCTATCATTATCCGCTCTTACCAGCGGTCCCAGTGACTTGAACATTTTTTTTTTTTTTTTTGGGCCCCTTCCTGCCATTGCTGGCATACGGGGTTCGGCAGTGGCGGGTTAAAGCGTTGTGTTTACGCACGCCCGCCACTGCCAAAAATCGATTTTATTTTATTTTTTTAAACTTTATTAATAAAAACAATTACATCTTCTGGGGGGGGGGTTTCCGTTTAACTATTTGGGTACTACCAATTATGCTGCCCGGTGCACGGATGTGCACCTTACTGTTGGGCCAGCACCGATAGGCCTCCTGGCCGGTCTGCATCCGTCCGGATCCCGTCGAGCCCTCCTGGTCCGCCGCATTCGTCCGGTCATCCCCGCCCAGTCTGCATCCGTCCGGTCTCGGTCTGCGTCCTCTCCTTCCCTCTCCTCCTGCGGTGGCTCCTTGTCTGGTGGCTCGCCGAGGGGCCGGGCCCTACTAATGGTGAAATGTGCAGGCCCGACCACTTCCTTCCAACTGTAGATGAACTCCCTGAAGAAGGGATAGTTCTCCTTTTCCATCAACCGGGGGAAGTGATCCTCGGCGAGGGCGAAGATCCCGGTTTTCTTAGACAACCTCTGGCATGGTGTCCTTCAATCGCGGTGCAGGTGAGCACAACGTGCTCCGCCGTCTCAGGGACCCTACAAGCGGGGCACCGGGGGTTGATATCTCTCCTATGCTCGCTGAGCTTTTCCCAGTGACTTGAAACTAGTCACCCTTTTGTAACTATAAGAACTAATAATAATAGACGTCATGAATTTAGTTTTTCCTTCATTAATTTTTAGCCCGATCTTCCTTGCAGCTGTCCAGTAATGTAAATGCATCTGTCGTGGTCTATCTATGATACTGGTATATGATCAGCATATGCTATAATTTTGGCGTGTTTGGTATTATGTTTCTGTAGCTTCTATCCACTTACCCTCCTGCATTTTTGACCTCCACTATATTAATCAATTATATAGTTAAACGCATTAATTGTATCGCCAAAATTGCTGAATAGTATTGTATATAATTGGATATCATAAATATCCATTTCATCGGCGGGTCGGAAGTACTGCGAATACGATTCAAAATTCAGTAAAAATCTATTCAGCATACATAACTATTGAACTGTATTGTCTTAGTTATTTCTTAATGTTTGCCAGAATCGGCACAGAAGTATTATAAATTATATAATATGTAAATTCATTATGTAATTAAATCGTTAAAATTTTCTTTGGCATGCAAAAACAGAAATTAACATTTGAGAAAGTGGATCAGTTCTTGTTTATCGTTTTGGTAATACTCAATTTCACTAAGCACTCTTTATTAAGAATATTTAACCATTTTCGCATAGTCTCTCATATTATTAAAATATCGTAAATTCATGTACGAATTTTGATACTCGAAATGTTCTGCATTTTATTTATTTTTTAAATATTTTATTAAATATTATTTGTATATATCATCGGATGATCCTTTCGGTATCTTCTTATTACCTTTTTAAGGAGTGGCATTATGTAACCAATCCATTAGTTAGCATAGAAGTAGAACGTAAAGATGCAGAGACATGGATGGAAGCCAGAACCTGTTTTATTCAACTTCACGTGGTGGTATTGTGAATACAGGGATTACTATGAAAAAAAATAAAGAGCAGTATATATATATATATATATCCATCTATATAAAAGCTATATTTAAATATATTAAATATACATTTAAATCAGAATAAGTTGTAGTTAAAGACTACAGCGTCTTTGGGCCAGGCTCTTTACTATCGTTGCAGGATAGTTAAGGATTGGCCATATTACGGTCAATTTAATAAGTAATGGTGAAAAAAATATTAAAGACAGTATAAATGGCAAAGGAGAAGCTTATAGCAGGATTTTTGATTTTGTATTTATCAATATTATCATAAACATAATGATTAATATTATAAAAACATATGAGGTCACCCAAGTTCTCGATAATTGTAGGACTTCTGACTCAGGCCCCCTTAAAGGTGATAACGTAATTTACCATGTTTAATTTTACAATAAATATTTTGAGGAAATTTTAAAGCGTATCTCGGGTGTTTCGTTTTTGATCTTAGTTGGCAGAATGAAAATTCTTAATATTAATATAACATAATATTCAGAAAGATATTACTATTGAATAGCAATGTGGGAAAGCCTTTACATGGGGCCAAAGTGAAATATAAAATGACCAATTTTTGAAATTGTTACATGACCATAATATTCAGTCGGCCCTTATTAATTGTTGGATATTAAAAAATTAAATTAGTGAGAACTATTTATGTATATGTATGTATTATTGCTTTTCATAATATTTTTATATATAATATAAGTATGTTACATATTTTTCTAATATACAATATATGAACCTCCTTAAAAAAACTCCTCTATACGACTGGCACAACCTGCTCTGTCAGAGAGTTGTGCGTGTTCGTATACCCGCGCCTTATAATCTTGGTTTTAATGCTTACCTTAGTCTACATATATTGCTAGAACTTTTTTTTAAATTAAACTTCTATATAACTTTATATTTTTTAGTACGTGAATGGTAGATAATAAATTATGTTTCTTTTAGTTTAATTTACATGCAGGATGATTTATGAAGCAGTTACGATAAATATGTTTTGTTACAGTTTTATTAACCTCTCGTTCTTGTAAAATTCTAAACAGTAAATTAAAAAATGAAATAACTTAAAAGATGTTTCTATTATTTATATATACAGACAATTGTAGTTATCTTAATAATTCATTCAAAATTAGTAATGCACTGTCGCCCCGATGTTTTTGTTTTCTATTGTTAGGATCTAAAACTAAAGATTTTCCCAGCAATAAAAGCAGTTCCTTGTTTTTACTCTAGTTTTGATATGGTTTATTAAGTACCTTATTATGGTTTATTAAGTTTACGAAAATACCTATATTTTTTACACCACTTTAATTCTTAGCAAGTAAATTATTTTTTTATAGAATAGAATAGAATAGAATAGAAAAATAATTTTAATCTGGGACCAGGTCCCCTTAGAATAACAGACATGAACAAAATTAAATGAATACACATCTGGCCAAAGGCCTACATCAAAATAAAACAATAATTACATATGATCCTGAAAGTAAATAACTAAACAGGTATGTTTTGGTAGAGAATCAGAAAATGTGATACAAAATTAAAATAAAAGAACAGACATATTTACAATAAAAAGAAATAAGCTTTTGGAAAAATAAGTGAATAAATAATAGCATCTGATAATAAAAAAAAACAAAAAAAACAATGGCATTATTATGAATGAGGAATATTTACAGTAGTTCATCAATCGATCAATTTGAATATATCTATAAATTATTTATTGATTATAAAGCTTATTTTATATAGATATAAAGATTGTATCTGTAGTTAATATGCAGTTGATAGATTTTATTAAATTTTTTATGTTCGTTTTATAATAAAGTTATAGGGATAGTTCGATTGGTTAAATTGAATCTTATTTTAATTTCACAACAAAAAAAGGTTAATAGTTCGTGATATTAATTAAATGACCTACAAATTGGTTTTCACTATTTTAGCGATTATAAAGTAAATATATTTTTGAGGTCACGTGGAGGCCAGAAAAAAAAAACTCTTAAATAAGAACTATTTTAAAGCCAACGTTTCGGCCGACATTACAGGTCTTCTTCAAGGTTAAAATACAAGATAACATATAAGTATTATTAAAGGGCAATTATCCAATACACAGTTCTCCCTATTTAAGAGAATATTTTTTTACCTCCTTTTTCTTCCAAGACCATTTAATTCCTCTTATTTATAAGGTCAACTAATATTATTCAAGGCAGGTCCCGGTTTGGTGTTCCCTCGTTTTAAATCGGTGACTTCTCGAAATGTATCGCGTTTTACGTTGTACCCTTTCCCTACATATACTCGTCCATTTTATGTTATTTTGAAATATACGAGAGAATAATGTTGTGTATGTATTTATGTATTTTTATTTATAAATTTCCTTAACCTATCAAGGGGAGGTAGTTGGCGTGTCTATGATAATGCCTATTAATTAGAGCAATTATAGATAATGAACGGCCAGCGCCACAGAGCGGTTAGAGAGGAAACAAAAAAAAAACTGCGACAGGACGAACATTAACGTCAATGGTGTTATCGGGAGGCTAATCTATTTGTCTATCGGAATAATTAGATCTATTGCCCTGGCAAAACAGTATTTTTTATCTCTCCCTCGGCTAGTGGTTTATGTAAGAGCTTTGTTTCGGACGTCAGAGCTGGTCTATTTCTGAATCGTGAGGATGCGAGGTTCCTCTTAGGGAATATCCTTCAGGGCATACTTCCTTCCAATCTTCCTTGTCGTCGCGGAGGTGACGGTATAAATACATTATTTTCTTATACCTCAAAAACATAACAGGTCTTACTGTTTTACTTGAAATAAACAATCAATGTGTTGTAGTAGTCTGTAGTCTTGTGGATAGCATAACAACGTATTGCGTCCAATATGATCGCGGGATCGCAGGAGGACTTTTTTAAAGGGGGTTAAATCCCTTAGTTACACCATCCTTGGAAAGGGACATAAAATGGGATCATATGCTTTTACGATGTAAGGTACTCCTTAAATGGCACTATCCTTATTATACCTGGATAGGCAAAATTCAGGACTCCCAGTGTAGCTAGTATCTTCCGATTAGCCATAGTAGCAGTTGTAATTCTAGCAGGTATAACGTATCTACATGTATCATTTTGCAATGGAGGTATAAGCTGGAGGATGTACACAGTGAATAATTGAGTTGAGGCTATAATATGTATTCATTTATTTTAATAATTATAAATATTTATTCAGAGAAATTATACTTCTGCCTTTTGGCACATATTTGTGATCTTCTTTCGAAAACTTCCTCTAAAGGATTCACATGTGGACCTAAAGGTGGATGGAAGTGTGGACGAAGTAAGCCTTATTGCAGACACTCCTAGCGTGTTTCATCTCACAGTAATAGATCCCTTCATGATAATGTATCTACCAGTAAATTTGGATGTGCAGCAAGTAAGTCATGAAATTTTTGTTGTTCTTGATCGTGCCAGTCACGAGTGGTACGTCTTTGTGTAGTGTATAATATTTATTTCGTATTTTTTTTTTAATAGAGTCTTTCCTTCTTTGTGTTCTTTTCAACCAATTTTTATTTGATTTTACGGTTTCATAATTATTAAAATAGGGGGTAGAAACAACCGATAATTTTTTTTTATTATATCCAATAAAAAACGGTTAAAGATTGCAGCTTACCGTGTATTATCTACCTACGAAATTAATGAGTTGTTCCCAGTTTTCATTTTCTAACACAAAATGACATCCATTGGAGTATGTTTTCTACTTTTTATAAATAATGGAAGGCGATACTTGCTGTTTCATCCAGTTCGTCTATCTTTCCTCTAGACTGCCTGCATAATCTTTTATGTGATTATTGGAAATAGAAAAGGCAGATCACGGATTCTGAGTTTCCTCATGTTTGACCGATTATGAGGCCGTAGATATGCCGGCAGCGATCGAGGCGGGCGACTCCTAGTGTTACGCTGGCTGCACTTGACAGTAATTTACACTTCAACACCATTTGAAGGCCGGCCTTAACACTTGACTGAAATAGGATTTTATTTATAGTTTTATTAATACCTTTTTTCCCAAGGTATCAACAAGTTAAAAATATTTATTATTAAAAACAAAAATTATCTTATTGTCATTTTTTATCTCCGATGCCGTTCCTATTTCGATTTTTCATTAAATTCCTTAATTGATAAAGGATTATTTGTTTAATCATTAACTACGCAGAAGGTGGAGTTAATCCCTTTTTTTCATTTTCATTTAGGCAGGCTCGCAAACTATTATAACAAAATACTATCAGTGGCTTTTTTGTTTATTGATTGTATTATTAGGATAGGGATCATAACTAAGAGTTTGTTACTCCCATTAAATAATCCTAGGCCATCTGTTGGGCTTCGAACCTGGCAGGTTGTTATGTTGTCCGGTTGCTATCCACTAGACCCTAGGTGCCTCTAATTTTCATTACTTATCTCTAACATACCTATTACCTATCTTACTTATAACTAACATTACTTATCTCGGGAGAAAGAACCCGACATCTATATAAATAAACAAAAACAGAAAATATTTTGCGATTTCTTTTTTACGCTTAAGACTGGTATATAGTGCCTTTCAGAGAAAAAAAAATTGGCAGAAAAAATAAAACAATGAGTCATTGAGTTTTGGTATTTCGTCAAATAGTAATACAACCTAATTGTACGTACGGTTAAAAACAACATTAAAAACAAGCGACCATCTCTCTACCTTTGTCGAAAACTGATGCAGGATACTAATGTATATATATATATAGCTTGCTTGAATTAAGGTAAGAACTATAAAATACAATCTGTGAAGTATCATATTCTTCGTTCACCGAGTACCGATATTTTTATATCTGGTAAAGTAAAACTCTCGAAATTGTTATTATTTGAGATCATATAATGCAAAAGGCAATATAAGTTGTATTTTTAATCTCTTCAAAAAATTCATTGACAACTGTCATTTTATGAAAATAAAAAAAAAACTTAAGAAGGTGATTTTTTTGTTCAGATTTCATCAGCCATTCGCTTGTACATATGTTTCGCAATATATTGAGAACAAAAAAGTAATTTAACTGCAATGCGTGTCCACTAATAAGCAAACATATAAAAAATTGAAAAATATGGAAGAACGAATATGTTGGTAGTTTGCTGTTAATAATTATTTTTTAAAAGCGAAAAATGTATAATTTTTTTTTTTGCCGAATCTTTTCCTTCAAAATATTAATAATTACTTTCAATCCCCGAAATTTTTGAAATATTAGTCAACTTGGAAACTAAAAAAAAATCCGTATACGTGCCTTGTTAGCATTTTTAACAATTTATTTAGAAGTATTTTCTTTCCTGTTCCCATCGCATCAATTATCTATTTGACTCTCATATTATGCTGCTTTCAAATCGAACTGATCGTATAGTTTTTGTTGTATTGTCTTGAGAAAACAATGTACCACGAATTTAAAATTATAATTTATCTTTTTTAAATCATGCCTTACATACTTCAACTGAAAAATTAATTAGAATTTCGGACGTTTGTAATGATCATATGTCTTATATGACATCAATGCTAAAATCATCTGTTAATTCATGGATTATCTTCCTCAATGAAAATATAATTCTATCTTTTTCAAAAAAAGACATACAGAAATATCGGCAGAATTATAAAGGAATTATCATAAAGCTAAAAAAATATTGTAAATATTTTTTAAAATTTGGTGGCTTTGCATACCATTTCTTGAGCTTATGCAGCATACTTGCAGTTTTCTTTAGGTGGTTACCCTGATTTGTATTCAGTTACAATAATGATAATAATCTGTGGTAGTGCTATTTTTCAATTATTTTATTTCCTTTTTTATATTGCGCAAACCAACAGCTCATGTTTGACCAACTTATGGTTACATTGAAACGATAGTATAATTGCTTGAGCATTTTTTTTTTTTTTAATTTATGATGTGTTCATTACAAATTTAAAAAATAAATAATCATTATGCCCTTAACTTCTAGTTAATCTACTTTAAAATGTAGGGTACGTTGTCACTTTTATTTTTTAGATCCGCAACTACCAATTAGATTACTGGATGTAATGATGATTAAATAGAAAACTGAGGAGAAAAAAGAAAATAGTAGTACGAGGAAAAGAAGTACCTTGAAGAACGCCTTTTATGGTTTTAATTTCTTTGCAATATTATGTAAGCAGATCCCGCATCCTGGATCTTTTCATTCTGGTATTATCCGGCTTCAGAGCAATCGCAATTATTTGCAATGACCCTTCAATGATTGTAAAATCGTTTGGGAGATCCCAATGTGTACACCGATCACTAAATAGCTATTCATAATCTTTTTTTAATGAAAATATCTGCTGTAATACACGCGTAATGAATAGAATTTCCAGACGTTGAAAGTTGGGGATGCTAGAATTCGGCATACTTGGGTTGAGCTGTGAGAAGAATAAATTATAAATCATTTCACGGAGTTTTTATATTCGTATTCATTATCTGATCTAAGGAACTCAAAGATCGACTTGTCTGACAAGTTTTTTGTATATCACCAATGGAAATAGAATTAAAATGGCGCCTGAACATGTTTTGATTGCTGTCTTCGTATTTTTGGGCTCCGAAAAATCAAGTCAACAGGTTTGTGCATATAAATTCGAATTTTGAAATACCTTTAAAATTATTTATCTCAGAGATATTAATATTTGTGATTTTTTAAACAATGTTATTCTTGAAAAAACAGTGTTCACAGTTTTCTCATTAACATGTTTGTCTCAATATCGTCCACCAAGTTGATCTATATATGATTATGGTTTCAAAATCGGTTACATCCATATTCAGGATTAAAAAAGATTCAATTAAAAAAAAAATCAATTTAACAATTTTTGTTTTATTATATTTCGTTATTTTGGTAACAATTCACTTCAAAAAGTAATTAAAGACAATTTTTTATGATCATATCTTTCTTTAAAACTCATTTAATATAAAAAATATGTTGGATATAATATACCTGACTTTGATCAGAAAATATCGACATCTGGTTAGCTTATGGTTATATTATAAATAATGAATAAAATCGACATTTTAAAAAACAAATCACTTTAATCAATATAATTAAACAATATATATACTTTTGATAGGAAATGGAATCTTTTAGTTTTGGTTTTTGAAGAATCAAAACGGTTTTGAAACAAACGCATCTAATACGTCGTTTCTGGAATTAAATACTAATAAATAAAAATTAAAAAATGGATGTACACGAATTTGATACCATACGCCTTATATGAAACTTGAATAATATTAGTTGACCTTAAATTATTGGAGTAAACCTGGTAATAATTTGGAAACAACGATTCCATTTTGTTTGTTTTTTATATCGATTTTCGGGTTCCGATTTCCTGTTATCAGTGAGATACTGATTTCCGCTCAGCTGTTGGTTATGTACCTTGATGTTTCTCCATGACGTTGGCGTGCTATTATACAAAATATATCCTTCGTGAAGGTGTACATGACAATGGGATTATATGGCATTATAATGTAGGACATGTTGTATGAAGAGGAAACGGCATTCAGCGACGACCTCCTAGATATAATCCGCGTTGACGTCGGCAACTTAGCGAGGACGTAGGTACCTGCAAAGGAAGTACCCGATTCTGCCCTGCGTCACGTACGTCCCCAATTACAGCACTGCTTTGTTGAATACTTGGAATTCGTTTTATCTCCTGCGACAGATCGGACCAATGCTCAAATATAGCTACGGGCCATGTCCAAGTTCGACAGTCATGGGCTGTGTAGGGTCATCACTGTTTGATTTTCATTTTTTATAAGATGGATAGAAATAGTAATACAGCATAGTCGTGGAAATAAGTATTGGTTTGCCCGGAAAGTAATAATAATACCCTACCAAATTTTAAAAATGAGCAACAAATGGGACATTGAGGTAATTATGGATGACTTGATTCGTAACAAAGTAAATAGCATTAATCTTGAATAATATTAGTTGTCTTTTATATATATATATATATATATATATATATATATATATATATATATATATATAAAAGGAAAAATATGGTCTGGGTGGAGGTAACGTAAAAAAAGTAGGTTTTTATCCACATTGTAGGTTTTTATATTTATCTAAGGGCCCTCATCTTTATTTTTTATCACTGATATAGCTTGATGCCTATATGTACTTTTAATATTTACCATGTGTAATTTTAATTTGCCTGTATCTTGTATATTTATCCCTGAAGAAGACCTTGTCGAATGTTGGTCGAAACGGTTCCATTAAACAGTTCTCTCTATTTAAGAGGATTTTTTTACCTCCACTCGGACCATTAGTTCCTCTTAAATAGCTTTAGGATTTCACGAAGGATTTTGGATTGTAAGGAGTGGATACGAGAGGAATTCCATGGCTTAGTGAAGCCCCAAACCTCTATTCCTGTAGTCATGTATATGGGTCCTTTGGAATTAATGGGGGCTTATAACGTTTGTCCAGTAAGCGTTGAACTAGCCTGAAACGGCGAGCAGTTGCTTGTCTTTTCAGTATAGTATAAACTAATTATTTTACGGTTATATATATATTTTTTGAAATTTTTCATTTTTTGTGGTAACAAACTAAAGAACACCACAACTTCATGTGGGTCTATATGCTTAATTAAAGCCTCCGCTCGGACCATTAGTTCCTCTTGAATAGCATTTAGAATTTCACGAAGGATTTTAGATAGTGAGGAGTGGATACGTGAGGAATTCTATGGCTTATTGGAGGCCCAAAACTCTAATCCGTAAGTCCAGATGGGTCTAATGATTGTCATGTTTATGAGTATTTTGTAATTACTTAGCAGCTTAGAGCGTTTTTCTAGTAAATGTTGAAATAGCCTGCCAACTTTTTTTGAATTCTAGTATTAGGATTCCAAATTAAACTGTTACTGGAGTTAGTCTATAGCTTAAAGGAGATCTCGATGCTCAACAGGAAGGAGTAAATTTAAAGTATAATATTTATTTTATCAATCATTTTACTCCTTATTAGGAGTTGGTGTTGAGTTGGCGTTGACAACTCTCGAATCTCCACTCATCACCTTGTTATCAACTACGGTTACATTCCCTAGCACGCTATTATGTTGACGAAGACCCTTGACACAGATCCTATCTTATTCATTACGTACATTTTCAAAACATTCCAAAATGAATCATTTTGTGATCTTCGAGTATACGGTCAATGACACTCAATTTCTTCAATGGACTAGTCCGTGGACTTGAATGAGGTCTCATATCAAAGGAAAAGTAAATATTGTATGTTCATAAATAACATGTAAGTTGCTTAACAGTTACTGAGGTTGAAACCTAAATCCAAGAATCGGCGTACCACTTATCTATGTTAGTTAGACTACATGATTAGTTTGCATCATTCTAATTTTTTCTATTTTTGGTTTTAATTAAATAAAACCAAGGTCTCATCATTAACTGAGATCTACTGAAAATAAATAAAACATTTCTTTTTCCTAGTCCCTAGCTTATCCAGATATAATAAACTTTCATGTTTCTGTTTGATTACGAGGGAAATATTTCGCAAATCTTGATAAAAGTTTGAGATTTTTCTTCTTGGCATTTTAGGTTACTTAACAAATACAATAGAGAAATATAGATTATGAAGCCTTACCACACGGAAAACGACAAGCTATGTTTGAAAATTATTTATTCCCTTGTCATTCTCGGTTCGACCGAGTAGGATTGGAAAGCCCTCCCACTGAGTTATGGGAGGACCTGGCAGTTGAGCGTTGACTTCATTGCAGAAACCTTGGGCCATTTTTGGTGAATTTGTATTTGATCCTAATGAGTTTAATTTTGTATTAATGGCAATTTCCGTGTTTTTTCACCTGGAATACACCATGCATTGATGTAGGATTTATTGTAATCGATCTGTGCGCCGAAACAGCTGTTTATTTTCTAAATCTTCATACCCAACTTTAAAAGAACAATTGAAAATACCCACAGCCCAACTATTGTGTACCCACACCCAACTATACAGCCCCTCTAGAGCTGGGAGGTACGAGACCAGTTGAAAATAATAAAAAAAATTCTCACTTAGTTTTAATTATTTTTCTCTTACCAGTACTTCTTTATTTTAAATTGAAACTTATAATGTTGTGTCTTTTATTTTCAATGTAGTATTTATTTTGTTTTTTTCAAATGCTCATACAATTTAGTGTGTTAGGGTGGGGTAGGAGGCTTTCATTTCAACAGGAGTGAAAAACAAAAAGTTTGGGAACCCCTGCTTTAGAGTTTGTTACAATTTGGTAGGCAGCTGTTCTTCTTGCTTTTACTCCGTAGTGCCTCTTTGCGTGGTGATTGTTAGCATCCCTATTCGTTCTAATATTTCTTCTGATTGTTCTTAGTCTGATTTATGTTGAGCTTTATGTGTCGAATAGTTCACCTATCGCGGACTTAAACCTTTGAAGCCATCGTCATTTTCGCGTTCTCTGTTGCAGATGAAGCCTCAGAACCAGCTCCTTTTCGCTTGGCTGATGATGGCCAACCTAACTGCCTTTGTGTCCGCTACCTGCTATTGCCACATTACAGAGGTAATTATTAGTTCTATTACCTTCGTGCCAGGCCGTGCTGTATCCCTAACAATAAATTACGACCTCCTGCTTCTTCATGACCGTTGGTTCTTGAAGATCTACAGTAAGTGACCTCAGCCAGGAGTACGCAAGCCCTCGGCGAAGCATTGCAGAGGTTAGATAAGACGCTAGCGCGGTCAGGGTCGACTCAGTCGTCATTGCCTTATTTACATTGAACATTTTAATTTGTTATTCATGGTTGTTTTGTTTTGGTTCTGTCTTCGTAGTACGTTCTAAGCTCACCTGTTAAATATGGATTACATTCCTGGGGGTGTGGTTTATAGAACATGGATGTTATTTGATATTTGTTTTTGATTTCGAAATTGCAAAAGGTTGGTAACAAAATAAGGATGCATTCTCTGAATCTTTTGGAACAACCGGTATATAGAGTGCAGAGTTTCTAATATATTTAGCAAATTAATAGGGCACAGATATACTTCTTTCTAATTCCAAGCTGTTTTTTCTGTTACTCCAACATTTATAGATCCTCCATTCACGTCAAAACATATTTTATTTTGAATCAGAAATAATAAGACATACCCGGTAATACATACAATAAATATAAAAATATAAATTCGCACAATAGAAATAAAACCTATAGTACCTCGCTAATTTTAGTTTCTTACTGTTCTATTCTGGCAGTTTTCCGAGTGATAAAGTTTTATAAGTAAGGTGATTACTCATTTAGGTTATTTAAGATACGAATATATACTTCACTACAAAAATCGGAGTTTAAAGCTGATTTGTACTGATGTGTGATCCCGATATTTTTGTATTAAAAACACAAATTAATACACACATTATTGTACTATTATTAAAACAATAGTACAATAATCTCCATTATAAATCCTAACGCATATTAAGAGATAGGCAAGATTTTGTATGTCAATTTAATTTCCTTTTATTCAAAGTAATTATGGTACCAACAATGAACAGTTACAGAGAGGTTTTAAATGGAGTTAATTTATTATTATTGCAATGTAATTATTTTACAGCAATACTTTTTTTTATTTAATTCGTTTTAAAAACTATGAGAGTTCCTTTAGGATTAAAAGCTTCTATCGGCGGTGACAATGTTGATAATGAGTTATCGGGATGGGTAAGGCGTTCTGTGGCCGACAGAGCATTTATGTTCATGTCACCAATTCTACATATAATAGCATGTTAATTAATTACCATCCTTGGATTTTCGTCATAATAGTCCTGTGTTATTCTTAGAACATTTCTGATAACAAATCCCATATTGTTATGTTATTTTCCCTGAGGCCCTGATAGCGTATGACGTCAGGAATTATTTTAGGTTTTTTACTTGTGAAAAATATTAATTGATGAATGGTAATTTTTATCAGACTATTACTGAAGTCAGTATTTTACTTGTGGTGGAATTGGACTTGTGTTTTAGTCTTTGAAATTGTGGAATATGGTAACTTGAAACTGTCGTTGTTTGATTATATTCATTAATTCGAGACTATTTGATCAGGAATTATAAAAAAAAAAGTCTCTGCTTCTCAGGTAGCAGGCACTTATACTGTTATCTAAATCTCTTCCTTATCAGTCGTTGCATAATTTTTTTTTTGTTATCTGGCAATTCCTCGGTTTTGGGACGCCTAGAGCTAACCTTCAAAAGAGTCTACGTCATGTTGGAAATAATACGGGGCGTTTCTTCTATGCAATGGATGGGATAGCAGCGTTCATTTTTTAAATTGCAGAGATAAGTGCAATTAAAAAATACAAAAGTGCAATTAGTAAAAAACAAAAATGCTAACACCCGTGTCCAAGGCAACAAAAAAATGTTTTTGAAATTTATGGTATCTTTGTAGACTGTAAACAACAATGCGAAAAGGATACTATAAAATCTACGAGTTCTTTGATATCAGTAAGATTGATAAATATGACACTGAAGTATACAAATTCGGATGGGTGATGGGAAAGTTCATCTGAAGAATTAAGAGATGGAGGAAGTTAAAGGCAGACAGAATGGAGTAAAGAAATGAGGAACAGGGCTCTTCACGGCAAATATCACCGTTGGAATGAAATAAGTCCACATTATCTAAAATTTTATAAAATATATTGACTTTGTTAACAATAATTTTTTTTAAAATTAATGTATTCTTCTGCTGGACTGCAATCCTTCAATAACAATAATCCAGAAAAAAACCAAAATCCAGTCTCAATAATTTTTTTATTTAGATGTTTCGACTAATAGTCATTCTCAATAGTTCAATGTTGTTAAAATATAAACATTAAGTATCCATCAACATTTATAGCTTTAAAACGCTATAAGTCAAATTCATCTGGAAAGACAAGCAATCACTAATTATAATTTAAAAAATTTAAATCTAAGAACTTGTCCTACCAATTAGCGAAAAAATCATAGATACCTTGCAAAATGTAATATTTGTTAAATTCCAAAATTTTCATCATCTAGGTATCAACTTAAAACTGTGGTACCATTAAATTCTATAATTCTGTAATCTTTTATTTTTATCAAATGTTTGTTTAAACAAGAATTATACCAAGTAAATGCATTATGTAATGAGATCTGTAATTATAGCAATCTTTTAGTGATAAAATGGTTAATCAATATTATTTACGGACATTACAAATTTTAATTAAAGTAATTACTGGTTTAAGGATCCCTCATGGTTATATGCTAGTAGAGGTTAGAAGTAAGTTGCATGTAATTTTTACTATTGTTTAAATCCTTTGAATTAAAATATTATAAATATACAAATCAACGCGAAAAATTCTTTAAACATTTGTATTTAATTTGTATAATTAAAAAAAAAAAAAACCTGTATCACTACAACCCATGAAGGGTCTGGGGTTCAGTACATGGTAGAGACTGTACTGTTTCATGGACAACGGTTCTGCAAGGAGGTGACTTGTCCTAGGTCACGCTCGACCGCCAGATTTTTCCCCCTTATTTTGGGTACCCTATTTTTATAATATTTTATAGAGGCTGGGTGGGCCCCAGGAGGGTCCTAGATCCTATATGATCCATCTCCCGCTGCAAACAGACTAAATAAAAATCATGGCCTGCAGCGGGAATTGAACCAGGATTTCCGGCATGGTAACTCAGTACTCTACCACTGAGCCACTCCTCTCACATTTGTATAATTAAATAAAAGTAAATAAAAAAATATTGAGACTTGATTTTGGTTTTTTTGCTTGATTATTGTTATTGAATAATTTTTTTTTATTTTTAAGTTCAATGCACTGCAGAAGAGGTAAACCATGTATTTTCTACCTAAAACATACATGAAACCAAAAGTACCCCTCATTTAGCAACCTAAAATGTTATGTATGCCCCAGTGATTGGGAGATTACCATATTCAAGGTGTAGACTTGGCCGAATTTAATTCATAATTTATTTAGTTATATTTTAATACTATTTATACTCGACTGAGTAATACGTTTTTGTTTTATTTAATTCATTCCCAAAATAAAGATTTATATCTACCGCCTCAGTGAATAAGTGATTTAATTGAATTTTCTCAAAAATGAGTTTCTTGTACTTAGATAGTCGTGATACTTTCATAGTGTACAAGGATATAGCTTTCCTGTTTTCCACATTTCAATTTTAATGATAGCTTTTTTTTTTAATTTTATTAATGAAAATTTTATCCAAAAAACCCTTCCTGGCTAAAAACATTAAGCCTCATGCTCTAATAAAATATGCCTGTACCTCTACAACACATGAGAGTCTTGGGTTCGGTACATGGTGGAGATTGAGGTGATTTTTCCGAGATCACGTTCAACCGCCTGGTTTCCCCCCAATTAAGGGTATCTACTGCTAGAGGCTGGGTGAACCTAATGAGGGCTTGTTTATTCCACAGGGGCATACGTGGTTTTAATCAGAATAAATAATTTATTTGCCTTAGCCTGATTTGAACCTAGAACCTTCAGCTCTCTGAGGTATTCTCTCACTTAAGTTCTAATAAAGTAATATTAATTTTATTGAAAGTTATTAAATCTGGCTTGATTTATTATTTTCATTTATTATTTCATCCATTGAGGTGATGTAGTTTGTTATTGTAATCTTTATATAAACAGTACTGCAAGACTTCTGAGAACGTTAAATTATTTTAAGAACACTAGCTTGCCAAATTTTACTTAACCGACCCTCACCATTATTCTAACAAAAGAAAACTTGACATATTTTGTCTTGTCGTTGAAATATAGCTCTTGGTCCATATGGGTTTAGTTTCTCACTTAACTGGTTAAACTGTCACATAATATCTCTCAAATGTAACGATATCCCTTCTGGCATTTCCATCTGTCGAAAAGTTAACTTGAAAAATCCGTAAATTTATTTCCTGGATATAGTTATCTGCGGTTTTGGCTAATCGTAGTGATAAGGTTGCACACGGCACACTAGCAGCGTCCTGTCAACAAGTGACGTCGCTGTGTACTTTTCACGTAATAGATGATTATAATAAATTTGCCAGCTATCATCGCTGTAAATTAACATCCTCGTTTCCCTGAAGCTTTTTTTAATTTCGATTTAATTTTTTCAGCATCAATGACCAAAGGTATTACATGTTATACCTTTTGTAATAACTAAAAGATTAATGTTATCGAGATTTCAATGATGATTTATGATTTAGATATCATTGACACGCCCTAATTTTAGTTTATTATATTAAATTTTATGTAGGATTTCTTGTGTTATAACAACGCTCTTTAATGAAGAAATATTGTCCCCTGTTAATTGCAAAAGTCACTTCATTGATTTCATTCAATCCAAATGAATTTAGTGGTTTATTCCTTGAGATGCAGCAAACTTTGTACCTATTTTTCATCAAATAGAATATCCTTTAAATTTCTGTAACGGAATATTTACTTAATGTTATATAATTCTTCTTCTTCACACAATTTTCTTCAAATGATTTTTTTTTAAAGTGACCACATCAAGGAAATGTGGAAGAAATATTTCCAAGAATTATTAGATGAAAATAGCTAAGTATCTGAAGATAGGAAAGAAAATCTTATGAGAGAAATTGGCTTCATACAAGAAATTAATAGTAATAAAAATAATTTATTTGAGAAATCATACAATTGCCATTTGGTACATATTGTATTTTCAATATTCTTTGGTAAGAACCTTCCATGAGCGTCCTTAGTAGCTTCGTTACTCATTTTTTTTTTATGTAGTTTTAATTTCGTTTTATTTTTTTATGGAAATAGCAATTTTTCTCGTGTTTTAATAGTAATGATTCCATAGTGCAGGATCCGACAAGGAAATACCATTAATTCATCATGTTTAAATAGATACCGTTGATTGTGTAGTTTTTAAAATTAGAGAGAAAATTTGTTTGCACAGTTATCTGTTTTTTATCTTCATAAGTCTCATCAGAATTCAATTTCTCATTACGAAGTCCTGCTGGCTAAATTCGATTAATATTATGATTTTTTAAATTAATATTATTATTAAGTACCATTACCATTCAACCGATACATATATTTAAACAAAAAACAAAAATAGTTTTTGTATAATTGTCGAGAAAGCGCACGTGCAAACACGAACTTTCCTTTTGATAGCCTTTTTTATGTTACTTATTATGCCTTTTATGTTTTATGTTTTCCAGTATTTAAATATGACCCTTAAGTAAATGTAGACTTATTTCCACTAAATTTAATGTTTTAATTATTTCACTTTTCTATGAAAATATGTCTCTCATTGTATACATTAATACGTAGTATTTTGCCTCATAATAATGATAAATATATTATCATAATGTATGGTAACTTTCACGATTTGCGGTCGTGAACAAAGGAGAATATTTTTAAAATAAAATTTTATAAGTTTATCAGAGGTTATAAAATGGGTAAATATACATTATAGATAGCGGAGCGGACTCAAGAATAACAATATTTTCAACAATCTTAAATAGTAAAACAACATTAATATTTTTAAGTTGTAATTAATGTATTAAACATTAATACATCGTTAAGATGTATACTAAGATATATTTCTCAGATGTGTTCTTAGTTGGAACACTATCTGGCGATTTTGAACTTTTATTTTCATGAAATGATTTTGGGAACATGTTTTGAAGGACTAGATTTGTTTGTATTAGTTCCTATTCAAAGCATATTCAAGTTGTACTACATAACTGTTGAATAACAATTGAAAGTACACATTTTGTAATTTGATCTTAGTTCTTGTAATATTGTCAGTTTAATCTTAAACAATTAAAATTAAACAAGAGTTAATTGAGTTAGTAACCTTTAATGCCCTTGATCTGATCTACTGACTATCTTCGCGGATATTGTAATATCTTGTTGAATCATGAACTAAACGATATTTTTTTTAAAAAAATTTTCATGAATAGTTGGATTTATTTTTATTGGTGAACATTCATTATAAAAGGAATCATCTGGAGTATAGAAAATCTATGCTTTCTGGTTTGAAAAATAAGTGATATCTGTTATTTTTGGTATCTTGTTGTATCATTATCTTCACTGATACTCGGTCGCAAGATCTTAAAAATTACCTTAAATCTGTTAAGAGTTAATTTTCTTGGAAAGAGTCTGTTTTCAAGAAAGTTGGTTAAGATTTTGTAATTGTTAATAACAGAAGTAAGCAATAAAGTTGTAAAATCGATGGATTAAATAATTATCAATTTTTTAGCCTGTTCCTTTGAATACCGAAGCAACCTTAGATACTTAAAATGTGGCCGTTATCTTCATCTGTGATCCCAGAATTATCTATTTATGCTTTATTCAAAAATTAATTTTACCGATATTGCAGTTCTCTTTTTGTACGATGCATGTGCTATCATGTGTGTTGTAATATCCATATTGGTACTCAGGAGATGCTTGGACTAAACCCATGCGGGAAAATAATATATATACCTAATTTGGAGCATAAGATAATATAAAATACCTAATTGAATTTTCCACAATTATGTTTATTAGTACATGGTTATTAGTATAATGTGGTTGTGCGTTAAGGCTTGTGGTCTGGATGCTGAGTCACTTGCACGTACTAAGAATATTGACGGCCAGCTGAATCAGTGGTGACCGCAGGACTATCTGATGGTATTCCCTTTTGGGTACTTCTGTGCATTCAAATGAGGCAATTTTTAATTATTATGTGATTTTAATTAATTTTAGTTGAACATCCAGACGGGAAAAATGGTTATATAACAATACTATGTCATTAAATAAAATTATCCAATATCTGAAGTTTATTTAACTTTTATTTTTAAACCTTTTGTTTGTTTGTCACAAATTTTCAGTATCGATTTTTTTTACTTCCTCTTATCTATTTTTAAACCTCAAATGATAGTTTGTTGGATTTATACTAATTATTTTCCTGTTTTTCGTATATATAAACATTCCCTCGGTTAAATAATCGGTCTGTCCAAAGTTTTAAGTTTTGAGTGGGATTTAAATCCGACCGTTTGCTATTGTGGTTCTAAACATGTAAAAGTATCCTGCCAAAACCTTAACATGTTGGGTGCACTTCTAAAGTCCACTTAAAAATTAGACCTTTAAAGTGCATTTTTGAAATTTACAACTGTATTATAACAAAACAACAAGTAAATATAATGAATGATACATAATGGCATGAATAAAGGCATGTATAGAAACTACCCAGTGATAGTACTTGAATAACATATTCAACTTAGAAGATCACGCTCAGACGCCTCGGAAGATTATCAGGAATTGAAGAGGTAAATAGGTTTGAAACTAGTTGCTTTGAGTGGGAATGAAGTTGATTTTGATAGGACTGTTGTCGGGTTTGGGCCTAATCAGCAACAAATGGGACATTGTGATCATTATGGATGACTTTAATCGTAACAAAGTAAGGAACTTTCAGGATTTTGGATTGTAAGGATTTGATACGAAAGGAATTAGATGACTTAGTGGAGCACCAAAGTTCTACTCCCTAAATCTAAATAGATCTTGAAATATTCATGTACAAATCATCTTTAATTACATGGGAGCTTATAAATATATACATATATATATATATATATATATATATATATATATATATAAATATAAATAAATAAATATATATATATAAGTCATAGATATATAGTTGTGATTCTTAAACAGTTAGAGCAGTTAGTTATTTTTTTTTAATAAATAAATATAAAAACGTTTTCTAGAAACCTCTTACTATTCAATATCTGAAGATATCGTTTCCGCGAAATCAGAATCATGATGCGTTTTCAAATTTCGACATTATATTTAAATAGTTCTCAAGAAGTTACGCCGCATCTCAGCTTTTTGCTTCACCTATTAATTCGCATCCTTTTTTATTTTAGAAGTTTCCTTCTTTTTTTAGCACTCAATTTTTTCTTGCGGCCATTAACGTGAAAGTTTTCCAAAAAGAATAACGGATAATGCGTTGCGTATTTGAATGTAGTCTATTATTATTTCCTTCAGAGAGCTTTAGGTGGCGGAAACGCCTGTTAATGTTGCTTTGTTGAATTCTTATGTCTTTACGTACAGAGATCAAAACTATATTAAAAAATGTAATAAAACCATAGCAAAGGCCATTCTTAAATTTTTTAACAGAAGAGCAAACTGTGATGGACTAAACTTTTTCTTTTATCGTTTCTACTGTTGGTTAGTTTGAAGAGCAAACATTTCTTAAACTATAACATAGGACTACAGAAGGAAAATGAGGTAACTTCTTTTTTTTTTTTTTTTTATAAATAATTGGTAGCAGCAGTTTCTGATATGTTGTTAAGTGGCTCACACCGTATGCTAAAAACGAAGTCGAACGCCTCTAAACGGCTGAAATTAATATTAAATTAAATTAACATTAAAAATTAATAAAAATATTAAATTAATTAAATTTCAAAAACGGCACTTTCCCACAAAACTAATGTGTTAATTCACTGATTGGGAATCATAAGTGAATTAATTACAGCTATAAAATATTGTAGGTTAACTCAATTCATTTACCATGTTATTTTTTATTTAAAATATATTGTCTAAGAATTGTTAATTGTTTTTCCTTTGTTTTCTCAAGAGTCGTCCATTATTCTCATGTATTTAATCATAGTATCATTAAAGCCACATTTGTGGAGATCTTTTTTGTGAAAAACCATGAGCCCTAACTAACAAACCTTGCTTGATCTTGAACTTGTACCTTAGAAGATTAAATATCTTGATGAAATGTGGGGCCAGGGGCTGGAGAACCTCAAGGCTGACCGCTAGTATCGGTTTTGTTGAGATCATTTCTTCTCGTGCTCCGATCCTTTCCCAAAGGTCAAGATTATCCTGTAAAGTAAATTGTTGAGTTTTATATTTTTCTTAAAATCAATTTTTCCTCTTTAAAATACCATTATTATAGTGAAAATACTCTATTATTGTACAACAAAATACGTTGGAAATATGCAATGCGTTATTTTTACAACCAATTAATTATCCCAAATGACAGTTTTATGTGTTATTGAGATGAACGAAACCTTGGAAACAATTAGGTTCAATGTCACTAAGAATCGGCCAAGAAGTACGTATCGTGGCTGATCGGGCTCGCCTGCCTATTCAGAACCAAATCTATTTATTTGTTTTTCCTTTTAATCTATTTTTTTTAATAATGTTATTGAAGCCAATTCGTAATTTGATTTCATTTTTTTAAATTTTATTTTTAATTTATTAATTAAATTGTAATAACTAATTAATCGTAATTCTATTCTATGACATAGTCATTTATTATCATTTGTATTTTTATTCTGAAGGGGCTTGTCCCTGAATCGTTCTTTACGAATTCCCTTCATAATTACGTTTTCTGAATATTATTTTTCTTGAGATTGAATTTAATGGATGCTTGTTAAATTGGCTCCTTAAGAGTTTGTGCGTATTGAACTCAAATTTACACCGTTAATCCAACTTTTGAATTGTTAAAAAGGTCTATTAATAAGGTCTTTCATCATTTTATTGATTCTTTCTTTAGATGATAATTCAGTCAATACAGGCTTCAAATTTTTTCGTGGTATTATGATTTTTGGTGAAGCCAGTCATCTCTGTTGGCTTCTCCCACTGAGTTGTGATTGGCATATGATGGGCCTCTTTTCCGTTCATATTTCGACTATCTGTCGCAACCAGTGTATTCCCACACTGGTTGATTGTAGGAATTTTCTTTCGTCATTTGAGAAATCTGGTCAGATCCTTGCAAAACGAACTACCCACCGGTTTTCTATCTATATGCAATAAATAAAAACCATATAAATAAATCGTTCAAATGTATTACAGCACTGCTATCCACCCAATGATATGTTTTCTATTATTTTTATGTAAGTGGTAAAGAGTTTTGAAAGAAGTTTCATACCACAACAGTTAATAATAATTCTTATTTTGTTGACATTGTGAACTGCCTCTACTATATTGGCCTCTAGCTGTTTTTTATTTCTGATCGATCCTGATCAAAAGCACTTTGGGCTTGTTAAAATCTCCATTGTTTCTGTTGAACCAATTCATATTCTATTATCTTCTTAACTTCCCTATGCCCCATAAAACTTAAAAAATCTATCTGAGATACATATTATAATATTCAAGTTATAATGATCATATATAATTAGGTATAGTAAAAAATATTTCATTCTATTTACGATTAAAATCCATTGTTTGGCTTCAAAATGTGGCTTTGAATTAAAAATTTCTGAATTTTTATTTCTATACTAATTGATTAGTTCAAAGATGTAAGCATATGTTCCCAACCTACTGTGTTTGTCATATCCTGTACTCTCATGGAAGGCTACTCATAGATTTGATGATTCAGTCTAAGTGGCCCACCCACTCTAAAGGAATTTCAATTAGTCATATTATATAATGTCCTATCAATGATATTTTATTAGTGACTCAATATTTGTTCGAGGTTCTTTTTCAAAATCATTGCGGTATTCTAGGAATGTCCAGGCCTCCAGATGTTTACATTACATGTCTAACAATAGTGCCCCGAAAAAGAAAAAAACCTAACCTCGTCGTTTAAACTTTATAATACAAATTAACATGAACATATTATGTACTATAAACAAATGCCATAAATAATAATTAAATGTATGTGTTTATAAAAAAAATATCTATATATTATTAATATTAAATTGTATGCGTTAAAGAAATTAGTTTCAAGACTTTACCTAATTAATAAGCAATAATTAATTTCCTAGATCAGCATTGATTCCTTGAGTATATATTTTTATTCCTAATCTTGCAACGCAAGTTTTATATAAACAACAGTTTAGGTGAAGATGATATTAGTAATATTTGGTGAGCTATATTTGGAATATCGTAGAAAACAGTTACAATATGTTTTGATTGTTGGGAGACCTGGATTATCTTAAAATAACATTGTAAATTGTAATAAATATTTTTTGGATCGTCACATTCGACATTTCAAAGGAAAGGATATTTAGTAATACAACTTTATGAAATCAATACCTTTTTATTCAAAATATTTGCCCTTATTTTCTATACGTTTTCCCTACGTATTACTGAACTTTCAATCCCAGAAGTTAAAAATTCAAGGTTTCGTGGCGAAAATGAGTTATTGACTTGCGAATCCTTTAAAAAATATTGCCGTTTAGGAAGTTGTCTAAATTTCTGAACAGATGAAAATCCATAACTTCCAGGACTTCGTAAACCAGCTCGTTTAATTTCTTCAGCGTCATTCGTGAAACATGATGGCTGGCATGGTTGTTTCAGGGCATAAGTCCTCTGGAATAACCGATGGTTTTTTGAAAAGTTTTTGTTACATTATGTCAATATATTCACCTCTGGTTAGATAGAAGAAATGAATTATTCCTGCCATTGATCACCACAAAGAAACCAATAATTTGTTTGGATGCAAATTTGGTTTTTTCATGGGCAAATGGTCAGTTTGTCACATCACCTTTCACCGAGCGGTGATAATCTATCTTGCAGCTTGGGCTGGTGCCAATTTCAAGTTTATACCCATAAAATAAAATTACACGAAAATCCGTGGTCATTTTTTATGGCTTACTAAACAAGGTTCGTTTAATTGTAATTATTATAATAAAAAAAGAGCATTATTACTGATTTATAAACATAAGTATAGTAAACAACAGAAGTTTCTTCAATTTTAGAAATACTAAAAATGGAAATTTTATATGAAACGACCCAAGATAAGCAAGAAACAGACATAGCATTTATATATTAAATCAAAATGTCTTAAGTGTATTTGGGCCTTATGCCTTTGCATCCCATCAAAATTATATTTATTGATCGGTATTTATGATCCTCTTGCTACTTTAGTTAACTGTCCCTCTTCAATTATAAGAAATAGGCCTAAAGGTGGATCCATACATGTTTATTTAAATGTTTACCGCTATTGTTTGTGAATGGAAATGAAATGGAAAGTCGAAAGATTTACAATGAGAAGAGGCTGACCGAATTTGGTTAGGGCCATGCAGTGACGTCACTGCTGACGTAGGCAATGGAAAGTGTGTCGCTCCAGGAAGTCAACCATCCTTGTCTTTAACTGCCCCCCTCCTATTTAGCATGCTATAGGTATATATTACGTATGTATATCTAACTGACAACTATAATTTAATATAAACATTAAATAGTTAGTTTTATTTATCTTTGCCTTCGTATTCTACGATCTGGAAGAAATATAAGACAATTAGCTGCATAACTGTTTCTTTTCTGATAAAATAAAAGAGGTAATCAAAATTAAAAACTAATTATGAAGTATATTTATTAACGAGGAATAAGATGGTCCTGGTAGAGGTAAAAACAAAATCTCTTAAATAGGGAGAACTGTTTATTGGAAAGTGGACGTTTCTACCCGTATTGGTGGTCTTCTTCAGGGCTTGTCTGATGGGGTTGACACTCGTTTAGAGTAAACCCCCATGAGGCTAGCCCTGAAGAAAACCTTTAATGTGGGTCAAAACGTTGGCTTTCCAATAAATACTTCTAGAGATAATAATAATAATAATAATAAATTCTTTATTTATTCTGGGACAAGTCCCTTTAGAATAACATAACTGAACATTATTGTGGGCTTTAGAGCCTTAGAGTACAAAGATTTCACCGAAATTCAATTTTTTCAACTATTTACATAATTTGTGGAATTTTAAGAAAATGAAAATGACCATGAAGTGAGCCCACCAGATTCGGAGGAGGTTGGTCAACACTGACTGAGGAACTGACTCATCTGATATTTAATACCTGGGAGACCGAAAAAATACCGGATAGCTGAAAGGATTCAGTCTCCAAGACTGGTAATTCTTGCAGTCTGTGGGCCTTCCACAGACTGCAAGAATTACCGGGAAAACAGCCTCCTGAACACGTCTTACAAGATATTCTCCGCTATCTTATACAACCGAATTGTGGAAGTTGTGGAACCTCGGTTGGGCGATTATCAGGGGGGTTTCAAAACTAATCCGACTTACAGCTTGCACTCTGAGAGGGAGCTTAAGTCGAGTAAAAATAAATGGGAAGCTGGGCCAATCTTTTGCGGTGAAGTCAGGAGTTAGACAGGGTGACCCCCTGTCCCCTCTTCTATTTAATATTGCCCTCCAAACAATGGTGAACAGAGCCGAGCTTAATCAGTCAGGCACAATTTTCACTAAGAGAACCCAAGTGCTTGGTTATGCAGATGATAGGGCACTGATTGGACTGTCCCTCAAAGTGATCAAGGAGGCCTGTGAAAAATTGCAAATGGAAGCTGGTAGAATGGGGCTATCCATAAATGAGGATAAAACGAAACTTATGGTGCTTAGGAAGAAAACGCCGATAAACCCGCCGAAGCAATATGTTGTGGGAGAGTATGCATTCCAATGCGTTTCTAGTTTTGAATATCTCGGCTCCATAGTAAATAATCGGGTAGACGAAGAAGAAGAAATTCATAATCGTATACATACGGCTTACAAAGATTTTTTTGCCCTAAGCAGTTTACTCTGTAGTAAACTACTAAGTCGGGGTACCAAAATGTAGCTCTATAAAGCAATCATCCGACCTGTACTGACCTATCTCTGTGCAACCTGGACCCTACGAAGATCCTGGCTGAAAAGATTGACAGGTTTGAAAGGAAAGTGTTGAGGCGCATCATGGGGCCTGTTAGAGAAAATGGTATATACCGTTTAAGAAAGAACAAAGAGATCTACGACTTATACGACGATCTCCGAGTTTCCCATTTTGTGCGAATATAGCGCTTCAAATGGCTGGGTCACCTTGTCAGAATGGATGATGGGGAGCAGCAAAGAAATTATATTATGGAACCTCGGGTGGAGCCAGGCCACGTGGAAGACCGAAAGGAAGATGGAAGGACGCAGTGGCTGAGGACTTGAGGACGATTGGAGTGTCCAGCGGACATGCTGCTGACCGAAATGAGTGGGAGAAGGCAGTTGAGAGGGCCAAGGGCAGCTTCAGGCGCCTGTCGAGCCGATAAATAAATAAATTTACATAATTAATTATACTGTTGAGTATTTGATCAAGTGTCAATAACAAGATAAAGCAAACAATTATCACTTTTTGACTCTTAACTATTTAATATATAAATTCGATATTATACTGTGAAATGAGTCGTGAAAAAATTATATTTTTAATTTTTTTTAAAGAGCTAAAGAATAGTGAAAACGTAAAAAGTTCCATATAAGACAAATTTGCTATTACGTCTAATCTAAAAAAACGAAAAGAAAGCAATAATTGATGATACGTTTGAGAATAAATATGTTGGGTATTTGCATTAACAATACTTACAGAAATATCTCATAAATTAGGAAAACTTGTAGTTCTATTGTTTTATTTTTTGTTTGTATTCTTAGCTTATTCTTCAGTGGTATGGTATGCATTGTTCCTTTTTTTTTTTTAGTTGCATATCAGAAGGAAATTGTTTTAAAAGTACATGTATTCGTTTGCTTACTGGAATAATGATTCTCTAATAAGTTGCTTTACAATTTTGTAAACTACAATAATAACAAATCACTCCTTCAAAAGAACGTCATATAACAAAAAAAAAACCTAATTTTTCAATAGGGGCTTTTGGATGTTCCATGTGAGATTTAAAAAAATGGGTAATGGTAAAGCAATTGTTGTAATAATGGTATTCTTTTCATATTGTTCAGTAACTATTCCGGCTGTCTTTGTTTCTTTAAATATATTAAATCTTCATGTTTTTCGCTGTACGAGTATATCAGTTAGTTGTTTAATTTTTTTCCGAACAACCTTAAAGATGTTCACTCTTTCAAATGAACAATATCATAACTCAAAAAACATAATTTCCAATAGAGGTATTTGAAAGTTCCATATCTTGTCAAAATTAAACCATACGGGTTTAAGAAAATAAAACTTTGACTATTGGTGTAGCAATGCACTACTATTATAATGATGGTATTGAAATTATTTTATTAACCGTTAGAACATTTTTAAAAGGTTAAAACTTTTTTTAGCTGTACTTATGCCATTATTCCCTTGAACTTGAACATTAAAATATGACTTTATTACTAAAATATTCTTTCAATTAATATTATCAGAGACTTAATAGCCATACATAAACATCCATGTTGTCTACAGCCATCTGCGGCAAAGGAAGTCAATCTGTTTACAAATTTTATTGTATTTCATATGAATTTCGTCCCTGGTATTGTCGGAAATGCTGCCTACACTGCGTCGTACTGGATCTTTACCACCCTGTTTTATCAGCTCTTCTTATCTTTCTTCCGGCTCCCCTCCTTCGTTTTGTCTCTAATCTCTTTGGTTCTCATTCATAATGTTTTGGGAGACAAATTAGATAAAGCACGTTGTTTAGGAACATAACGAAAGTAATTGAATTTCGGGTCTATGGTCTATGTTTTTAAATAAAAAATTCAGAAAAAATGCATTCATGATTTTTGGCTATAAAAAAATAAAATACTACAATTTCCTTGAAGAATTAAATTCTTTCATGCGAGTGTTATCCGTTGGCAAACATTGGCCTTGACGTAATCCAAAATGTTTTATTTAGGTTATGTTAAACAAATAAAATTGAATTGTTTCATTCCAGAATCCAACAGTTGTGAGTTCCTTTGAAATGAATGTTCAGTTTAAACTCACTTTTATTTTTATTTTTTTCATTTGCACCTCCGCAATTTCGTATCCAGAAAATTTGATCTAAGTGTAAGTGTTTTTCTTCTCGATTTACAGAAACGTGAAGTTTTTGAAATGATCAATAGTTCTTGAGCAAAAGTCTCTTGGCCATTGTCTTTTTAATCTTCTCCTAGCAAGTCCGGGTAACAAGGGGTAGTAAAGAGAAGGAATAAGTGAATTCGGGTGATTTTATGTTGATGAGTGGAATGTTGTGTATTTTATGAGAATATGTGATTTTACATGGGAAAGTTCAGAACGTCGTGTATTGTGTGATTCCAAATAAATTAATTTAAAATGTTTGTAAAATAAAAAATATGTAGATAAGATACATCCATTGCAGCTCCTCATGCTATCCACCACTTTTAGTCTTCCACTTTGCTTATGTTTGTTATAGAAAAATATAAACATTGGTGTTAAGTGATTTGTATTAATTTTGAAATGCTATAATTCCCGAACAGTTTATAAAGAGTTAAATACGAGGGTAGTCTGTTTCTGCCGAACATCGCCAAAGTTCACCAAATGGTGCTAGACGACCGCCGGGTTAAAGTGAGAGAGATAGCAGAGGTTATGAACGTCTCAAAAGAACGTGTTTGTTATATATTAAATCAACATTTAGATATGAGAAAGCTGTCCGCATGCTGGGTACCGCATGAACATTTCCAACGCTCTGTTGGCGCAGTTTAGGCGCAATAAATCCGAGTTTTGACGCTGATTAATTACTGTAGATGAAACTTAGATACACCACTATACCCCCAGAACAAAAATAGGTGGAACAGGCTCCAAAAAAAACAAAACTGTTTTCTCGGCTGGGAAAGTGGCGGGGACTGTTTTTTGGGATAGTCATGGAGTTATTTTAATTGATTATCTTCAAAAAGTAAAAACCATTATAGGAGCAAACAACGCGTCATTACTTGACAAGCTGAAGGCAGAACTTGCGGAAAAACGGCCACATTTGCAGAAAAAGAAATCCTCTTTCACCAAGACAACGCACCGTCTCACACCTCAGCTGTTGCCATGGCGAAAATCCACGAATTACGGTTTGAACTGCTTGACCATCCGCTTTACTCACCAAATCTAGACCCAAGCTACTTCTTTTTGTTCCCTCATCTAAAAATTGCGTTCGGAGGACAGAGATTTTCAAATTAAGAGGCAATCACCTTCGTGAACAATTATTTTGCAGAGAAAAACGCCGAGTGCTTTTTGGACGGGTTACAGAGATGGGAGCATCGCTGGGAGAAGTGTGTAGAGTTACAAGGAGACTATGTTGAAAAAAAAAAAAAAAAAAATTCAGAAAAAATATCTTGTATTTTTGTTAGGTCGGAAACTTTTCATACCACCCTCGTATGTTGTGTTGAATTTCTTTGATCACTTGTATGTTAATAACCTTATAATACTACTAATAATATATAAATTAATTATTATTTTTATTTTATTTTTCAGGTAAACCACCTTTTCAAAGTTGTGAACCTTGCTAGTAAGTTTTTACTATGGATTATATAGCACTACTTATTTAATTAAATGACTGTATAATGAGGGTTCGTTTTACTGCTTCCCTAAGATATAGGAGCAAAATCATAGGAAAAAAGGGAGCTACATCAAGACGGTGTCTATGTCGTAGATTTTCTAAGGTCGTTTCTCCAGATGCTTTCCTTGGAGCACCCTTCACTCTGAAATGAAATTGATACTCCTTGCAACCAGGGATTAGAAGAACTCAATAGAAAAAAAAAACGTGTATTTCCATTTTCACGTTAGTAATTCAAATCTTTATACACAAATGTGAAATTTATATGCCTAATCAGAGATAAACAAAGATAGTTAGTAAATAGACGGCTGCTTCAATTCAATTCTTCAAATCAACAGACAAATCTTTAATCCTTCTTAAACAATAAAATTGCACTCTTTCTTGACAATGTAATATTTCTGAAAATTGCACTTGGAGATATTTTTGGAAGAGACGTAACAAATGTTATCGACAGTTTTTCCAATATGCTTTGCGTAAGAGGCTACAGGACGTGCGTCATTAACAATAAAAAATAATTTTTCTAATGAACTACATTTAATGCGACTGAGGCTGAAACTGAATCGAATTGACATGTGTCTTTATTGCCGCATTCCTTTTTCCTGAGACGTAAATTCTCTCTTCTTAGAAAAAATCTTGAGCCTAGAGTACTCAAAAGAAGAATTGCGTACTAGAACGCTAGAAATAAGAGTATCGATCGTATCTTAGATCTTTATAGTGTTCTGTTGCGTGTATCAAGTCTTCTGTTTCTTTTTCTGTGCTTAAATGAATACACAATTCGTAGCAAGAAGCTAAAGTGCCTATCATATACGTTACCAAGACACTATATGTATATATATATATATATATATCCCAGCGGAACCATAACTCACTTGCATAGACGGAACACTGAATTAATGGGGTTGGCTGTCGACTTGAATCCATTGATACTTATTACCTGATATGACCATGTGATAGATACGTACTTAGAGAAGATGTGCAATTATACAAGACGGTATGTTCTACTCTTCAGGCTCTTGAATCAAAACTGCATGCAATTCTGGCTCACCTCAGTGGTCCAAACTCCTAGAGAAAATAGGAAGAAAAACGCCTGGGAACGATTGCTTTGCTTCCTTTAAAAAAAAAAAAACTTTTTAACCAACATCCTTTTTAAAATGATGCTTATACATTTGATGAAAGCCTCAAATTAACAGTGAATTATATTGATTGCGAATCGGTTTCTCGTCGTTTCTCCGAACCCTGTGACGGAGACAAAATATTCCATCGGAGGAACGCTGAAGTATTGACGTACTAACGCGACGGTAGTCTGTATTGTGGTAACCTGGCCTAAGTGATAGATACCACGGGTCACCAACTTCCAGGAACAGAAGGAATCCTGGTCCGATAGTTGTGGTTAAAAATCATCCATCATTTTTGTCTTTTCAATCTAAAAACTTTCTATTATTTTTGCACTCATCCTGCCCCATCCTCCTTCTACTACTTCTGAGTACATCCATGCTTTTCCCTACTGTGATTGTAATTCAGGGGTCCTACCTTGTACATTTTCTCAGCTCTTGCTTCACGTTAAATATCTTTATTTATTATAAAATAATAATATAATTCTTCCTTCCATCCGTTTGAATATTTATACCTGACTATTTATACAGGTCTGTTGTATCCATCTACCCAAATTGCTGATTAGTTAGTTTTGTGTAATCCCCTACCTTGATTTCCATTTAATTTAGTATTTTTAATTCCTCAAAGTTATTCTGGTTTTTCGCATTGCTCCATGACTTAAGAGCACCATTTTTTTTTTGTCTACACGCACTTAAAATTTATATGAATGATTATAAAACGAAAAATTGAGTTACACGGACATCTACGATTGATGGGCTAAAGCTGAATGACCAAAAGGGTATTCAGGTATTTAAAAAAAATAAAAACTTATGAATTTAGGGCACTGATGGGACATTGAAGAGCTTGAGGTCTCTCCGGAAGAGCCGATCTTCACTTGGGAAGGAACTTCAGAATGCTGAGGGCCTTCATGACAGACCAATAATAAAAATAAGCACAATTTGAGTAGAGGAAGAATGTAAAAATCTACATTTTACAACAACACGATAAAAACGTCCGTTGAGAGGTAAAGAATTTCCCACTATGGTACCAGATCGGTCTACTTCGAAATGATTTAATTATTAAAACTTGACTATTAATTAATTTTGTGAACTGCAATGAATAGCAGATATTTTATTACTGCATAGTGACAATTGTCGAAAATATTATACACTGTGTTAATTCTTTATTACTTTATTGGAATCTTCTTTGTGGAAATACCAATTTTCACGATTTTAGGTTAACGTAAGTAAAAAAATGCAGTATCAACATCAACATCTTTTATTGTTGTTTATTGTGTTACATATATAAGTATCAACATCAACATCAACATTGAACAAATAATAATTATTTGAAAAACATTTTCTCGGTTTCTGTAAAACCTCATAGTTAGTGGTAACAGTACATACAAAATATGCATAATATATTTTTTAATATAATATATAAACTAAAAGTTTAGCCTTAGTTTAAAATACACAATTTTACCTCAATGTTAGAGTAAGACCTAATTTTAAAATACTCAAAATATTAAATTTAATAAAATAAAATTTGTTTTGTATACATATCACATTAAGCATAGGTGCAATACTAATTATAAACAAACAATTTATACAGCGAAGAATGATAAATATATACAAACTATTTTACATTTGTTTACTTGTTTACTTTATTTAAATTGTTAAATTCCTTTTTAAGTAATTTGTAAACAAAATAGAGAGACAGGCGTATTGCGGAAAAGAAACATATAAATATTCAAGTATCAACTGCATACATTCCTACAATTTTAATATCCAAGATGTTAATTCTGCAATGAAAGCAAACAATTTTGATTAACTATCTGCTTAATTTAACTGATCTAGGCATTTGAATTACCCAGCATAAGTCTTTTTTATGCAGACTGGAGCAGTACCTGTCTAATTTACCGGAGCGTTTGGCAAGATCTAACATAACTAACCCAGTTTCGCTACTCCATCATGACGTCCTATGCCATAGGGTAACACCGCCAGTCGAATCTAACCGCATAACTTAACTTAAAATTATGGCAAGGTCACAATTTTGCATTTTTGATGAAGGAGACAGACCTAATCTGAAAAAAATTCTTTGTGAATAATATTCTTCGGCGAGCGGGGTAGACCGCTGAGTGGCCGTGCCGAAGATCCCGGGTTCAAATTCGTCTGTGGCAGATAATTTATTTATTCTATTAAAAGCTGCAAAATCATCTCACTGTACAACCGTTGTAAAAAAAACCTTGTACCACTACAACCCGTGAACTGATCTGAGGTTCAGTACATGGTAGAGAATGTACTGTTAGATGGACAACGGTCCTGCAAGTAGGTGACGTCCTAGGTCACGCTCAACCGCCAGATTCTTCCACCTTATTTTTAGTACCCTATTTTTATAATATTTTATAGAGGCTGGGTGGTCCACAGGAGCGTCCTAGATCTTATATGATCCATCTCCGGCTGCAAAGGGGCTAAATAAAAGTCTTTCCCGCAGCGGGAATCAAACCAGGATTTCCGACATGGCAACTCAGTGCTCTACCATTAAGCCACTCCCATAGGTTGTAGAGCTACAGGATTTTTTATTGTATTTTTTTTTTATGTTTATCTTTTGAACCAACAAAATACGGCAATTTTAGCTGAAATAATTTACACTCGTACCTATTAATTATTATAAATCATATGACAACTGAACTTACGTGGTCTACTTACTTATAATAATACGATACTGCTGTATTTGCTATTGCTATAGTACATAGCATATAATAATTTCTCATTCTGTAAATAAAGCTAATATCAGCATCTACAAAATATATATCTATATGTATATATCTAGTCCTCAAGATTTTTACGACAGAAAATTTTATAATTAGTCGGAAATATCTATCAGATCTGAGTCACGATAAAAAACTACAAAAAACATCAAATTCCTTGTCGTTTGACGTCACCGGATGTTTCAGCCATTGCTGGCGCAGTTGAAGAATGGGGGATTGTAACATTTTAACATGACTATACCTTGCATGATTTGTTTCTGCGAATTTTTATATTGCTATAACGCAAAGTTGCGATTTGCCATGTTAGATTCAAATGAACTGTTTTTAGCTGTGTATATATGCGTTAGTTTAAGCAGGCACGCGCGTGTCTTAAACTAACTTTTATTAGCGTGTATTAAAGAAATAACGACCCATAAATTCATTTCTGATCGGAAAAAAGTCAGCGCATCTCGTTGGGAATTTCTCCATAATCGCTGAAAGAACACTCCGGTAAAATAACCCTCAGGTTGACCTCAAGTAACCTGGCATGGATCCATGGGCTCCATGAGAGCAATAAAGAACATTCATCCCTCCACTTAATTAAACTTGATTCTTAACTTTTTAGATTTTTAAGAAAGACACGAGTTAAGAAGGGACGTATTATATTCTTTTAATTTCTCAATTCCAAAATAAATCGTCGTCAAACAATATAGGTAGTTAAAATATTGGGTATTTAAACGAGACGAGTTGTTAAAGTTGCTGCTCTGGTCTTGGAATTTGGATATTACTTATGGCTTTTTTTCTAATACTACATCGGAAAATTAATATTTTAAACTGAAAATATTTTCTCATCACCTGGGATAGTGGTTATAGGATCACCTGTGGTGTAGAGGTTAGCGCAACAAACTTCTATGCTCAAGAAAGCAGGTTTCCTGCAGTTGGATGACCTTTAAATTATGCAAATGCCATTTGGGAAATATTGTATTTGTGGGCTTATTTTACAAACCTCCCCAAAGGGATTCACGTGGAAGCGTGGTTGGAGAAACCTTATTGATAAACTCCTGGCGTCTTTCATCTTTCTGTAGTAGATCCCTGCTCCAGAAACTTTTCAGTCTCCTCGTTTGATTCTGTGATAATGTGTCCGTCAGTGTTTAATGAATAAACAAATAAATTATGTGTTGGTTAATCTAAGGCTGTGCCACCCACGTGTGAGAACAGTAGCCAATACTGATGAGTCGGGTATTTACCCTCGCAGTAGCCTACTTATTGGTGACTTGCTTGCTTCGAGTGTGCCCCTGCATATTATTGATGTCGGCACATTGTCGCCGCATTTTCAGAATAGCAACAAGTTCATCACTAGTCTGGGGCGTCTGATTCATCTTCATTAGCAATTTGTCGTATACTTTTGAATATTTAGTTTTCTTAAGATTATCCGGTACTTTCCTCTTATGGGGGCGCCACTGATAAGATTGCCCAACCTTACATTCCGACGCTAGCGCCGTTTGAGGATTAACAAAATAGATCACCAACGTATAAAATTTATATCTAAATGGAAATGGTTTACTGAATAATTCTCAAAACAGTGTAAAATGGTCAGGGGGTGCTGCCAGTAAATTAAACAAAACAAGAATGACTTATTTAAACATTATGACATGTATAACATTTATATTTTGAAATTGCATTTAAATAATAATAATATGTAAATAATAATAATATGTAAATATAATTTATTATAACATTAATAATACTATAATATCTAATATTTTCGTAAATAAGTTCTTCGGTTTGTACCTTTCTCTTAATTCAATTAGATTGGATTCTCTTTCTTTTATATTTCGCCATTTGGCACTTCCCACATTCTTTTAATAGTTTGATTATGCACGCCGTTTATTTTTGGTTAACAAAACTCAATGAGTGGTTAACGATCTTATTACTTAATATTTTATAAATGAAAGACAACAAAGATGGCTAACAGAAAACATACACAAACTCTTACAAATCTTCCCTCACATTGAAGGATTTTATTAATTAATGTACAATACAAAATGATTTATAGATGAAAAACAACAGAAAGCATTCACAAAGCCTAACATACCAGCTCTCACAAATTTAACGATTTTATTACTCAATGTACAAAAATTAAGTAATTATATTATAAATTTAATAAACGAAAAACGGGAAAGGCGGCCAACAGAAAACTTATTCAAACACTAACGAAAGTCAAAAGGTTACAAGCTTGCTATATACTTTCGCGTTGTCGGTCGGAGTGCCGCTATAAGAGGAAAACCGATTATTCTTCACTAAACTGCAGTAAGCAGGTATTACTGGAATCTTGCAGAATGAAGGTGTTTTGAGGACTCCGTTGCGGTAGTATATTTTCTGGAGGAGGAGAAAACGTGAATGTACAAAGATATGGTAGTTTTTATGAATAAATCTGCATGTTTGAAATAATTAAATAAATTATTTTCGAGCTCTAATGACCCCGTTTGACGTCAATTCCCCTCTATCGCCACTTTTTATATTAAATTATAGACGTACTCGTGTCTTTCTTTTTTTTTAATACTTTTTGTTTTGTTTTTATATGTTTATATTTTCGTCTAATACCAGATCAAGGTCTTTCTGTTTTTATAAAAATCCGAAATAAAATATACCGACTCATATAATCATAGATTTATTTATTTATTTATGAGCTTGCTTTTTTAAATACAATAATGATTTATCATTATTCATATTATTCGTGACGGAGTGGAGTCGCTGAGTTGCCATGCCGAAGTTCCCGGATTCAAATCCCGCTCGCTGCCAGACTTTTATTTAATCTTTTAGCGACCGGAGAGGGATCCAGCTCAACCCGCCAGCCTCTATAAAGTGAGTACCCGAACAAGGGGGGATCTGGTGTTTGAGCGTGGTCTAGGACAAATCACCTCCCTGCACAACCATTGTCGAAGAAACAGTACAGTCTCTACCAATTACTGATCACCAGACCTGTCATGAGTTGTAGTGATACAAGTTTCTTTTTGGTTTTAAATATATAAACGACAAATATGAAATCTGGGAATGGCTTTGACTTGATAGTTGCATTAATATACCACTGATTAAAATGATACATAATAATTAATTGTGGTTTTACACTATTCAATATACATCTTTAATTTGAGTTTTGTTATTAATTTCATTGAAGACCTAACTTCTCCCCACCCCATTTTATTCTATTGTTTCTCCTACTCATTTATTTATACTTTATGTTGTTTTTTCAAGTTATCGATCATACCATATCTATTATGGAATTTAACTTTGTCTGGAATCTTCTTTGCCAGATTATTCCGGATTGAAGAGGTTGAACTGTATTAAAAAAAGAGGCTTTTATAAATCGTAAATTATTTGCTGACGTTACTATTTTTCGACAAATTACAAAAGACACGTGCTTTGAATTTATTTCAAAGTTTTATTATCAATTAATAATGTAACCATTATGGCATAATGCCCTTTAAGTATTATTTAAAAAACAATGGATTTTTTTTCTAATTATACAAATCTAAACTATAAAAATTATTGGGGAAGAAAATGGTCCGGATCGAAGTCAGAGAAATTACTTCTATATGGTTGAACTGTTTATTTGAAACCCAACGTTTCGAATACAAAAATATTAATTAATAAAGTAGTTTAGCAAAATACATAGTATTTTTTTTTTTCCATTTGACCAATTTCTGACAAAATATTACTTAAAATAATCCCCCAGTAAAATATAATTTTAAACAAAAACAGATTTGTTTTTTCATGTTCTATTACAAATCTATAAAGACATTTTTTGACATTGTAGATTCATATTTGGAACTTATCGTTCATTTAGTATCTGAACTTCATGCTTCAATAGCCCTATGATTTTTCGTAAAACAATCTTATAAGTCAGTAGAATCAATGTAATGTAAAATCAATCTGAATGTCAGTAGAAAAGCGTATAATCGTAATGGTGGAAATTATTTGTCCATTATACTTACTATAAATTAAAACCCAGGTTCTCAAATGGCCTAAAAATACGTTTTGTTGTATTTTACTATTTCACCTTATATGAGTTCAATTTTTACCTTCACCAAAACAAAAGCACGAACAATGGTGACAATTAAAAAAAAATATTTTTAATAACCTTTAAGAAGAAATTTTAGAAGTACGTATTACGTAATGATTACTATTCGTTCATTTCTTTGTATTGTAGATTTAAAAAAATATGTAAAACGTTGTTGGTCACGCACGTTGAGTCGAAGGCTTACCGAATGGGTTGATCCATGGTGAACTTTTGAACAGAACTGTTATTTTTTTATTGAAGAAGTTAGGTTTGCTCAACTAAAAGGGTTCCTCCACTCCTTCAACACCCTCTACACGGTTCAGTACTATCTCGAGAACCTTATTTGGCTGACCCAATCTAACAGTCCGATGTGGACAGGGCCAATGAGACCAGGACAGAAATAGGTCGTGCGACCTAGATCTGGTTCTAGATGTCTGGATGGCTTCGCAGGCTGCGCTCTACATAATGCACTTGTGGATATAATGACACTCTCATAATAATAATAATTATATCGTTAATAGTTAAAACTCGGTCATAACCATATCCAATGGGAATGGGTAAACTATTTAACCTGTTATGATTGATTTTAAATAACAAATAAAAATGATTATGGGCAAATTAGGAGTAATCTCGTTAAATTTATTCTTCTTCTATTGTTTATGATACATTACTAAAATGTTTACTGGTTTTACTTTTAATCATAACATAAGGGTTTGGTTTTAAGTAATACTTTTGTAATAAATAAACAACTTGTCTGAACTTATTAAAAACTAATTATTTGATGACATCAAGAATGGATAAAGGGTACTCCAAGATATTGTGAAAATCGGCACTTACATAGCCTCCAACTGCACAGAATTGAAATATTTAGGAGAGATTATCACAAATAGTAACAATACTTTGGCAGATGTCCATGTGAGACTAGCTGCGGGAAATAGATTTTATTATGCCCTGCATAAAACCCTTAATTTAAATATTATATCTTGGAAAGCCAAAATAACTGTACAAGACAGTTATTAGGCCAACGGTGACCTATGGGAGACATGGGTAATCAAGCAGCAAGTAGAAAATGAGATCAGCAGAAGGGAAAGAAAGATTTTTGGCCCAGTACAGGGGTACTGACAATGGCGGATACGAAGAACATAGAACTCAAGAACAGGTATGAGGGGCGCAACCATTGTCTGTACAGCAAAACTAAGAGTGCTGAGTTGTTTGTTTGTTTGTTCATTTAACGTCACTTTTTGCTGCTATGGCTAATCGGACGATGCTACATTGGGAGCTCTAAATTTTGCCTGTCCAGGTTTAATTAGGATAGGGATTTTTAACGAGTATCTGATATCTTACAGGCACGGGACCCCCCATTTAACGTCCATTCCGAAGGATTTTTTACTCCCTTTAAAATTCCTAGGGCCACCTGCCGGGCTACGAACCCGTGATTTTGGGCTTAGTAGTTTGTTACGCTAACCACTTGACCACAGGTCGCCCGCCCCAAGAGTGCTGAGTTGTCTTAGACAGAGGATGGAGCCAAGCAGAATCCCCATGAAAATGCTCTAAGGAAGACAGGAGGGGAAGAGGAAACGAGGAAGACCATGTCCACGGTGTATCGATGAGGTGGAACGGGATCTGAGAAACATTGGGGAGAAGTTAGAAGGCGACGAACCAAGGAGAGTGCAGGAAACTCATCAGGAAAGGTCCTGCAAAGGCTGTTGAGCCGATCAGTTAGTTAGTTACATAAATAACGAAAAATAAATAATTTAATCGTAATAATAAAGCATCAACACCTAATCTAATTGGTGATTATAGACATTTGTTATCATAGACGATAAAGTGCTTGTTATCAAATCCGTCCCCTGATAATTATGCTTTTGATATTGGTTGGTAGGACTTGTACCATCCTCTCGGTAAAAGCTTTTTGAAAATTTTAGGTTTTGCTGTCCCACTCTGATATATTATATCAAAGTTGTAGTGTAAGAAATAAACGATGTGTCAAACAAAAAAACTGAGATAACCCGGGGGTTTGGTATCACCGGTTCCTCTACCTTCCTCATTTATCTGTTATATTCACCGCCTTTTCTCAGTCTAGGGTTGCAGTCAAATGCTTTTCATAGATCCCTATCTTTCCAATCTTCATTTCTTCATCAAACTCTTTCCACTATGTCCTTGCTGGGCGTCCTCTTTTTCTTCATTTTTCAGGCGTCGGTTCCAACCATCTTTTTAGTATTTTTTTTTTTTTCCGCTGACGATTAAGTTGTTCTAAGACAGTCAGGATATGATCTCCATGCTCTATCTTCCCATTCTGGCTGTAATTAATTACTTGGGTGTTAAAGTTCAATCTAATACAAACTTCCAGGTTACATCCATATCTTGAATTATACATGACTGAAGTCATAATTCTCCCTGTTATTGCGTTATTTCACCTCTATCGGTATGGCACTGTTCCAGAAAATAAAATAAACATGTTGATATTTTTTCGTTGGGATCGCTAATATCTGGAAACTGTCCATGACGTGCGTGCCCCAGAGTATTACCCTGAGAATAGTGGCAGTATTTTTCCACGGCCTTGCTAATTAGTGACAATGTATGGGTATTATCCATTTATTTTCTTGAGTACTATAAAAGAAAAAAAAAGATCTTTTAAGGAGTTAATAATTACAGAAGATATGTGTCCTTTTATTAATTATGTATCTGCTTCTTTTATCCCTAATTAATTAGCCTCCGTGATTTCTCATAATAAATAACTCCGCTCGGCTCTATTCTCCGAGGGAAGTTTTTGGTTAAATTTCAGTCAGTATTGAAGTCCAACTGCCTAAATGATTTGAATCATAACAGGTTATCATTTTTTAAGTTCTTGCGGGCGATGAAAACATCTGCCAAACGTCGGCTCCCTTCTGACAAAGATTAATCATCTGACAATACATGTTTATTTCCAACAAGGGTTTTTTATATGTTCGAAATAAAATTATACATTTTAATAGTATCTCTAAAATTGCGAAATCATCTCAAAGCAGAAGCCTTTGGACTAATATCTGAATTTAATATTAGATAATTATGGAGATTATATTCACTCAATCTACGTCAATAACTCCATTCTTTTAACATAATTATCTCTTAACTAATTCCGGTTCTTATCAAAAGTGCTGTTTAATTATTCATAACATTATAATTATTCGGAATCACACCTTTTCCAATTTCTGTCTGTTTCGTTGTATAGTTGACTGTTTTATTTCGGTATTTTTATTTGTGTCTTCTAACATTATTCGAAAATAATTTTTTTTTTTTGGTCAGTTAGACCGCGTCTACTCGTGCTACAGCGTCCTATAGCCCTGAAGATGGCCCACAAAGTGGGTCGAAACGTCGGCACTTAATTAAATAAGTATCCACTTATTTAGTGTTTTACTTGACTGCACCCCCAACTATTTTCTTCCTTACATCATCCAGTCAACCATTCCTCGCTTCTTATTTATTTTTTTCATCAATTCTGGTCTGATTCTCCCTTGTACTTCCAGTTAGCTCGAATCCATCAACGTAGTAAGATTTCTTTCCTTTTTTACGTTTATTTAAACTAATATAGCAACCGTGCATGTTTGTACTTATTTTTTTATTGGCCCAAAAAAATGTTTCCGAAAATATTTCATGCTTCCTCTAATACAGAAATAAAGATGAAGGGAATTTTTTCTAAATACTTGGATATGAAGCATTTATTATAACTTTTGGATTATGTTAAATTATGTTCCTAAAAGTGTTAAGTAACTATTTTCATTTAACTAAGCTAAAGTACTCGTATTTTACTTTTTTTTTTTCTTTAGTAGTACAGATAACAATAATCTAGTCCAATTGAAAAGGTTGGGATATACTTTTAAAAAGAACCTTAAATCTACTTTCATTGGTAGAGCTTGTGTCTATTATAACAGCTCTTTTGTAAGCTTATGAACGTAAGGTTTTTCTAGGATTAAGAATTGTTTGTTTGGATAAATAGCCTAGCCAAAACCCCTTTGAACTTCATTATGGATTCTACGGGCACTGTGGAAAGGGCTCCTTCTGGATGTGATGACAATTTTCTAACCTCTCTTTTCATTGTAATGCGTTGCGACCCACTTTCCACCTCCTATTGCCCCTCCCAGGCCTTCGGAATCGGGCTAAAGCCTGGGAAACGACATCCTCCTCTGCGATATCAACTTGCTGGTGAAGTTAGTTGCTTATTCTCACAATACTTTTGCGAACTTCTGGTTTCAGATGATAGCTTTCCATGGTTAATGCAAATAAAACTGGATTAAAATAGAGAAGAAATGAAAATTATTATGCAAAGCTGAGTAAAGTAGATACTATAATAAATTTTTTTTTAAATTTAAGTTACGTTCCGACAGTAGATACTAGACTTCTGACATCGGTTGTGGCATTGGATGTTCGCTATAATAATATCGAAAGACAAAACCTTGAGTCTGTTAGCAAAGATGTTTTAAAATCCGACAGACCCCAATGATAAATTATTATTTCAAAACTGCAGTTCACTTAACGCGAATACAATTTGGAATTCTGTTGTTGCATGCTATAACTCTGAAATATTGAAAAATCTTTCTTAGCAAGTACATTTTCCTCAATCCCAAACCTGTCATAAAACCCGCTGACATGTTAAAGATCACTTGCTAAAGCACCCCCCTGACTACATAATAACTTCAAACATATCATAACCGTCTTCATCCATTACACTCTACCTCCGGTCATTCCAGAACAAGGGTTGACGATGGGTTTGCTCATTTCCTACGCCATTGGAACGCCGAGCACGCCATACGGAAACAATGCTTCCTAGATCACTACATCTGACTTCTGGTTCAGTTGGCAGGCTTGCCTTATTGCTTATTCCATTGTTTTCGTTCCAGCCCGATGCTCTCTTCAATGATATAATATAAAGGCTACTTCTCTTCTATTCTTCATTCGAGTGAAGTGGTCTAATGGAGTTTCGATTGGACTTTTTATTCGTATGCTGATTAGGGATTCGCAATCAAGTAAGTGGGTCAGTTTTGTTTGTTATTAAAATAATGAAATTGCAACAGAACACGTAGTTGAAGCTTTGATAGTACTATAAAATAATTACAGTTTATTGAATGTGATTTTACTTTAAATGGGTGTAAACCTTTAGTCGTATGGGAAACCAAAGGTTCAAAGTATAAAAACAATTTATAGTATGGGACAAATAAAACAACTTTCCTCTTTATATATTTTGATTGTTTGTTTCATATTTATATGTACATAGGTAGCATGTTTATATATATTTATTTTTTATTCTATTAATTCGATCAGATTAAGGGCAAAGTAATCGACGGTATCGATTTCATTCTCAAAACCCTTTCCCCCGAGTGTGTTTTTTTTAGACTCAAGAACCATTTTCGAAATGGCTTCACTCAGAGGTTTCCCGATGTTTGATTTACCTACTTAAACTTACAGATTCTGCCAATATCCTTCCTTTTTATTAAACACCAAAAACAATTAATAGGGGAATGAATAATGAGTCTACCCATCATTCATCAACCAGTTCTGTCCTCGGATCTCTATATTTGAACAACTGATCCCTGATGATAGTTCCCCGAAGCGCCGCCTTTCAGAAAAAAAAAATATTAAACCAACTTCATCCTGATTTTTCATTCCATCGTCTTATCTTTCAAGTCTAAGATTATTAACTCCTATCGTTCCGCCATATGCAGGAGCACAAGTAATTCATATCAGAATGAATATGAGAATTAAATAAATAATTTTTCATTTGTTGCATGAATAAATAATTGTCCATTCATTTATTTCGTTGAATAAATCATTTCGATGGTATTGGAATCGGTGACTAGTTAAATTCCAAGGAATGCTCCATGGAAATTTGAATTGACGTCAGAAGCTTATACATCTAAATTGTTCACAGAGTAAGACAATAAACTGGAGCTCCAATTGTTCTCAGATTATGTTCGAAGGATTAAGGGTGAGTTAGTTTAATAAAGTAAAATTTGATTGTAATGTTGTTCTTGGGATCTGATGGATTAGTAGAGGTTGCCACTAAATGGCGACCTTGTATAGGATATTTGGCGGAGATATCAGCTAGCGATTACGTTCACGAAAGGAAAATCACATAATAGGCAAGTAATGGGTTTTCTATTGGGATCGGCTGTTAGCTCACTTCGGGTCCCATAATGGAAAGCAGATAGCGCTTGTTTGTCCGTACTCCGGCTCTGACCAAAACACCTGCGTCACAAGCCGTACCGTTCGAGGAGGAAGGAAGGGCGGTCTTGGAAATGACCTGCGGAGGAAGGGGCATCCGCTGGGTATTTCCACTTTCCCAGCATCAGACCTTATCGATTTACGTTGATCCGCTGCTACGGGGAAAGTTACGCAGAACAATTACAGTTAGGAGGCTGTAACAGTTTCCAATAATGACATAGAGCTATAGCTGATATTGCTATTACTCTCTTCCGCTGTGCCTCTAATCAAGGGAGCGTTACTCCTTACGATGCTGCCGTGTCTCTTAAAGGGGTAAATCTAGAGACGGATCCTCCAGAAACATTTCGATAGTTCTTTATTTTATAATTAGCACTTAGTATGTATTGATACATAGGAGCGGAGTAGCTTAGTGGTAGAGCGCTGAGTTTCCGTGCTGAAGATCCTGGGATCATATCCCGCTCGCTGGCAGGCTTTTATTTAATCTGCTAGTGGCCGAAGATGGATCCTGTGGGATTTAGTACCCTTCTGGGGCTCACCAGCCTCAATAAAGTGGGTAACCATCGTTCGGTTGAGCGTGATCTAGGACAAATCACCTCCCTGTACAACCATTGTTCGTTGATACACTTATACAAACTTGATTTAATTTAATTAAATCGGCAGCTGATATTTATACGGAATACCTTATAGGTGTCGGTTTTTCACACTCGTGTTTTATAATGGCTGGTATATAAATATGGTATATATGGTTATATTTATATGGCTTTTCACAAAAGTCATAATTAAAAAAGCTGTTAAGCAAAGAATACTGTTCTTCCAATGAACTGTGTTATATAAAATAGAGTGCCCAACTTTCTGCTACACAACCTAAAAAAATACACAAGGATAGCCACATGTACAAATAAATAAAGAATATTAAAATACTGGAACCTATCTTTAGATTGATTGCCATTAAAGACAGATTTCAGCCAGACTCTTCTGAATTATACCTATGATCAAGACCTGTTAGCGACGTACAATTATCCCATGTACCGTGTGACTAAGTTGAATGATGAGTTTATAACCAAGTTGATATAATAATATTTTCAATGCATTATTAATGTTAGATTTATTTATTTATTTTTAGTAATATATTCCATATTTTATTATAAGCATTGTTTCAAAGCCATACATATAAATATGTACCTCGTATAAAAGGATACTTTTTTTGTGGAATTTGGTTTAAGTGATAATTTGTTCTTTATTAGGTGCTATTTCCATGTTCTCGTTAATTTTAAATGGAATGCGAAAAATATGGGAGAGGGAGGAATTCGAACAGAGAAGCCGGTCTTTTAGGTTTTGTGTACTAAAATAAAAGTAACGAAGATTAATTGTTCTAAATAAATCCTGATATATTTTTAAAATATAAATGATGAATATAAATGTTTTACTTTTGCACAGTACGGATGTTTCGGACGTTCGGGTTTACCTATTTATTTGTCGGACGGATTTAGCTACTGAGACACGCATGCCTTCGACCAATTTTAGTTCTTGATGATGAATGGTTTTCTTACCGTCCATTATTAGTGAGGAAACAAAATGTTTAAGGCATATAAAATAAATTTTAGCATACATATAAAGTGAAACAAGTAACTAAATTACAGTTGTGTTATTTAAAATGTGGCAATAAGGAGCATGCAGCAAATAAATCGGTTGAATAATTGGTTTAACGGTTTATCTCAGAAAGTCATATAACGTTTTATATAACATAATTGACACGAAACCAAGAAAATCGAGTTTGGAATTAAGGATAGCAGAGTGTAAAACGATTATGCTTGAATCTCTTAATCCAACTGTTAATCGTCTGTTTCCTATAAATAGTTTATTTCCACTTAAGGAATTCTTTCTTTGACCTCCACCCGGATAATTTTCCCCTTGAACTATTATGTTTAAATTAATCACTTGTTGACAGCTTTAGTAGAGATATTTCGACGATTGCAATACCTTCCCAAGTGCGTTAGAGTGACTCGAACATTAAAGGCGTGATATAGTATAGGTTGTTTATTAAAACTAATTGCCGGGTTGAGTTAACAGTCCATACCATTCTCGGTTAAGTGCGTCACGTCATTACAAGCTATCAGTGACCGTCATTATCTCCTGCAGGATCCCGGACATCGGCGCACGATGTTGCGGTTTGTGAAAGTCTTTAACACAAGAGCTGGCTTATCTCCTCTCCGACCTTTTAGGATTTTTTTTTATTCTAGCCTTTTACTTACTGGCATCATTTTGTATACTTAAATATTTGTATTTTCCGCTTTATTGCATTGTACATGTCGAATATTCCAAACCTATGGGTAGTAAGCAACTACCTTACAGTCATGATTAATCTGTAATAATCGTGAATAACTAATTATCCAGTATCAGTCTGAAAAATATTCAGTATGAAAAGCGTAAGACTTCTATCGGGTTGGCCCTGGAGCAGTCTACAGGGAGGGATGGAATATAGGTCTTCGTGCGCCTGCTTACTCCGATCAGCTATAATCTTAAGATTTAGACCGATTTGTCACTGATCTTGTACTCGATTGTTCTGCAGTGGAAAGAGCACTCTTTAATCAAAACACGAATCAAAGATGGAGTTATGAGCTGACTGGAAGCCATAATAAGTAGCAACAATAGGTTGGGTGATTCCTCCACGCTGTCTGTATTCAAGTTAGCAATATACTCTTATGTACCTATGGGTCATATCGCTCGTCCAAAGACCTGCATACTTGATGCAGAAATGTCGGATTATCTTATAGATAGAATTTTATTTCAGCTCCATCATTAACTCCCCAGGTAGGTTTTCAATCAACGCCGCTTTTTCATTCGAGAATAACCGAGAAGCTTGGCCATTATCGACTTCATTTTAAAATCTAAACATCTTTACTTCACTTTTGATAATGCAAACTCCAACTGTCCATACGTGTATTTAATTTTCTGAAATAAAAAATGTTGGCTACTCCTCGGTGATGACAGGTGATAATCCTGCTGGAGATTGCTTCTTGGAGCAGCGACATCCGACAAGTGTTGAGGTCATCCGTGGTCGATGTTGATGATGATGACGTGCCCCTCAAAGGTCCCGCGACCACCAGCCACTCTTGCGGTTAGCCGCCCACCAGCTCGTTTTTGTACAAGGTCGATTATATCTGCTTTAAATAATCATTACTCGAGTCTTCTAAGAACGAAAGGGTTGTTGAGTGGAAATAAAAAATAAAAAAAAATTGGAAAACACACAAACCCTAAAGTTGAATAAGTGCAGTTGTTAAACGTTGAAAATAATTTCAAAAGGATAGATCTTCTATTGAAGTAGTCATGTGAATTAACACTTAAACATAACAGAAAAGATGGCGGTATTTTCTTCTTTGTTAACATCCTGTATTAGATTTTAATTAAAACAATTTAACACTCAAAATCCAACTGATAGGTATTGACTCAGCTTATATTTTTCAGTTTAATTAGGAGTTACAAAATGCTTAACGATAATGACAAATTTTAAAATGAAATGGAGAGTTCTAAAACATTATTTATCGTTTATTGCATGCTTTCTAACTCTACTATAAATAAATCAATAATTAAATTTTTTATCGTTTTACATAATTAGTTTTTAAAAAGCATTTTTTACATTCCTACTGTTCTGCAAAAATGTAAATTTTATTGAAATTCACCTCTTTATTTACTATGCTTTAACCTTATGTGTTAAGTTTAAAGTTAATTTAAAGGCTGGTTTATTTTGGTGTAGCAATTATATCTATCATAATGAGATATCAAATATAACGAAAAATGTTTAAAAAATACTGAAGGACATTAAATACCTAGACCTTCGAGTCTACATAAAATCACAACCTAACCTAATCTCAAGTAAAACATCGATTTAAAAATAGTTAGGGTCGGTAATAAAGTTTAAAGATTGAAAAGATTAAGTTTCACAAATCGTGATCGTAAACCGATTGAAAACACTCGTCCAAGCTGATGTAATGCGGGGATCCGTTTAAGTAAACTTGTTCGGCTTGTGTTCTAATCTGATATTTAATAATAATACATGTCAATTAAGAAGTGGATATTCTAGTTATAGTTCATTTTTTTTGGTTGGCTCTATAGACCTTGTAGATCTTTGGCCGCCTTAACCAGCCTTCTCCACCTCTGTATATCCTGGGCCGCTGATTTCCAGTTTGCTACGTGTAGCTCCACAGCATCTTTGTTGACCCTGTTCATCCATCTGGTCTTTGTCCTCCCACGTGGTGTCTTGCCAACTATTGTGGCATTCATACTTGTGTAGAGTCGTCCTGACAGATTACTTCGAGCTACATGTCCCGCCCATCTTAACCTTCTTGCTTTCATATCCTGAGATATCGACTGACCAGTTTCCGTGAGCAATTCTTTATTGGTCCTTCTCCTCCAAGAGAGTCTAAATCTCATCCCATATCGTTCCGGTTATTGTGCGAAGTATTTTTCTTTCACATCTCTCGATTCCGCTTTCCAGGTTGCCGGTGAGAGCCCACGGTTCACAGTCGTTTTCCAGAATCAGCTTTACTACCGCATTATACACCCTTAATTTTAAATTTCTTGAGATGCTTCGGGACTTCAATACTCTTGAAAGAGCGATATTCTGAGACTGATATTAGGTTTTAAAATATATATATATTTTTTTACGGGGTAGGGTTATTGACCCTATGCCCAAAGCCCAACCTGGAGGACCAGTGGCTGATTGCAGTCGGAAGTTTATTCCCCCAACTCCCTGCGCCAAAAGTTTATATTATTTAACTGTTAATTTTAGCTAAATAGTTTGTTTAATGATAAATACAGCGCTCTGACCCCTATCGATTTGAAATTGTAATATTTTATTTCTACATGAATAATAATAGTAATATTAAAAACCTTTAAGACCCATGAAAGGTCTTGTGTGAGAAACCTACTCTTACAAGAAAAATTTTTCTTTTCATTTGGAGGTTCCTATTTGGAGGCTGAGTGAGTCCCAAGAGTATCTCCGGCCTCCTGGATTAATTCACTTGTGATATAACAGAATAAACAATTACCCTTTAGATTAATAATACTTCACGAAATCTGTGAATGGTTTCATGGTTGAATCCAGAGGTGTTAGGGCGCCGTAAGGATAATAGGGATTGCACCCTTGGACAACTTTTCCCTATAAAACAAATCTCTGATGGGCTGCATTGATCTGACAAAAATAATTTTTCTTAACGGAAAATTACCTGATAAGTTATATTTAAATTATATTTGAATTGTAAAATCAAATAAATAAATGGACGTCAGATATAACACCAAATACTTAATTTTTGAAACTTTTATATTGATAAATGAAAATAAAATACATCAAATTAATTACAAAAACAAATAAACAAACTATTACACCAAATTAACAGTACTTTTTTTAAATGAATTTATACGTGATAATTTAGTTTAATTGCGGAATTTAAAAAAAATAACAAATGCCTATTATACCCTGGGTCACTCTTCAGGCGGGTTTCTCAATTAAAAGTTCCCTCGTGGATCAATCTTCTGGCGGGTTTCTCGATTAGAAGTTCCCTGGTTTGTAAACTCGATGGCCACACTGACAAATAACTATAAGAATGATTGGTGTAAAGCTGCACCGCGCGGGTCGGTATCGAAGCCGACAAAGAAATTAGCATATTTTTTCTAATAAAAACCAAAAAAAGTATCACAGCTGTTTTTCGGTTAATTCACTATTATATCCAAAAATATAAACTTTTACAATGAATTTTTCAGAATCATCAAATTGACATATTTTATCCTTGCTAACTCTGTTAGCTACCGAGAATTTTCGCACAGGAAATTGTTGGGCGTCTCATCGAAACGATGCTATTCACGAAGATTCAGCTTGATACTAATCAAGTGCAAAAATGGACCATGGATCCTGGACTAATTGAAGTATTTTTACAAATAATTTATTTTAATTCAAATTAAATTTTTTTAAAATACAAAATAATTTAAACCAAAAATTATCCAATATGAACATGTTATTAAAAACTGAGCGGCCGTAACAACAGGTTTTGGGGTATTTTCGCTTTTAATTATGCAGAATTTCATAGAAGCAAAATATTAAAAATGGAAGTAGACTTCGATAAATAAACGTTTTTGGTTACACTACTTATGTCTTATTGTCCAAGACCCAACTAAGTATCGAATAGTTGAAACTTCAAACTTGGTTAGTTTTACTGCTAAATCAGCCACTTCTGCAAGTTAATGATGATGAATTCCAATACGGAGTGAATTACACCTCAAGGTAACACAATTTGATTGATTGCGGGGGTTTTTTTCAGCTTTTAGGGTTATGAATTCCTATGTAATGTCCAAACCTGGACGCATTGGGTAAGGTATTACGAAGTATGAAAGATTGAATCAGCATACATTAAGACTAAATACAAACACACTGTTTAGGGATCTATATTTAGCCGTGGAGACGATCTGTGTGGCCGCGAAGAGTATTCAGCTGACGTCAAAGCAAGCTAATACATGGATATCGATATGGGAAACTGCTTTGTTCATCCGCTTGCGCGCGTAACCTGGATCCCAAACGAGGTTTATTGTTTACAAATGGATGAGGAAAAGTGGCCAGGGAGGACCACCAAACCGCTAGTGCATTGTTATTCCGGATAGTTACTAGGACAGGATGAGTAGATTATATTATCTTAATAATATTGTAGAAATAAAATAATATTACTGTATTCTAATAACTGGGAGCGGAGTAGCGCAGTAGCCGTGCCGAAGATCCTGGGTTCAAATACCGCAGCTTGGCAGACTTTTATTCGATCTGTTAGTAGCCAGAGATGGATCCTATGGGATCTAGGACCCTCCTGGGGCTTACTCAGCCTCTATAAAGTGGGTACTATCTAACCGTTATACTATCTATGGGTACTATCTACTATAAAGTGGGTAATATCTAACCGTTGAGCGTGGTCTAGAGCAAATCACCTTCCTCCTCAACCGTTGTCCCAGAAACAGTACCGTCCCAAAACCCTTCATGGGTTGTAGTGGTACATGTTTTTTTCTATTAAATATTATAATTTATAAGTTTTATACTTACTATAATTATAGTAGAGAAGCGAGGGATGGTTGACTGGATGATAGATGTAAGGAAGAAAATAGTTGGGGGTGCAGTCAAATAATTTATATAATTATAGTATATAGTATATATATATATATATATATATATATATATATATATATATATATATATATATATAGTACAATAATTTTAATTTTTGCTTCAGAGGACAACAATTGAATAACTGAAACCATGTATTTGGAAACATGATTTTTTAATGGTTGAATTGTTGTAATATTATAATTTCTAGTATTTATTGTTCTCAATAATAGGACAAATTTTCTATTTTTTTATTTTAACCTCTTCCTACTTCAGAGTTGGTAGAAAGCATGAGAAATCGTGGTAAGAAACGGTTTCAATCATATCTCTGGGGAAAATGCTCTTGGAACATCCACAACAAAATAAACAGAAGGTTGTTTTTCAATATGTTCTCGACAAAAATCTAAAGTATCGAATGTGAAAAAAAACAACACAATTTTAGTTTTCGATCTACGAATATGGCTGTAGGATTGGCAATTGATTCATAAAATTCATATAGATCCGATTAGTCATAACAGCATAAAAGTGATGATAAATTAACAAACAAACAAATTCATATAGTCATCAATAATCTAACAAATTCATGTAAAGTCATCAATAATTTGAAAAAACTACTTTTAATGGCGTAGGTACGGTACGTCCTACCTTGAAACAGTTTTTTTACTCTCCTTAAAGTTGCGTTTTTCACTTTCAATACTTTGTATCGATAGGTTTTTATATTCTCTATTGTTATTTACAGAAATTTCCTACCTATTATAATACTTACAGTTAATATTTATCGTGGCCAAAGTAGAGTATTTACAAAGTCTACTATAACTTTGCTGATTTCTTGTTCCATTTTGAAAACAGTGATGATGAAAGACCGCAATTCTTTCATCGATTGTAGGCTGACTTTCACCGCTTGTTATCGTAATTGTATCCTCGTTACCTTTTTTTTCTATTGAAAATTCAAGTTTTTTTTTCCTACTCACACATTTAAAGGTATATATCGTCATTAAAGTCTGCTATCTTGTTCCAATATGTTGAAACTATGAGATCAATATGCTGCCTTATGCATTTCACGTTCCATCAGATGGTAAACGCGCCATTTGTATATACAGGGGGATCTCCGAGCCTTGAACGTGGGCTCCTAGAACTCCTGTGCGGTCGCGGATCGTGGGTGGTTGCTCTCCAGCGAGTTCGTCTATCTTAGTGGTTTTTCTGATCCTGTGGGGTATGAAATGATTCCTTGCGAAAAATAATTAATTCTGCAATCCGCTGATATTCCTACTTCTTATAAATGTATAACATCTTCGTTTTTAAATTTGGTACTTTTTAAGTATTAAATATTTATTTTCTAGCACCATAGACATTTCTTTAATATATTATTGTGTTTCTAAAAAAAAAAAAGAAATTACCTACGATTGAAAACCTCAATCAATAAAAATTGTCAAACTATCACAATGTTCTTCTAGAGTACACAACATTATCTACTCCGATGTTGTGTAGTAGTCACCGTATAATATTTTATTTTGGAAATAAGATTAAATAATTAAAATGCCTCTTAATTTGTTTATGTTATTTTTTTCACTTTCAATAGACATTCAATATACAATATAATATTTCTACAACTGGTACAGTTAGTATGGGGGTTCTCTTAGTAATTAATATTATTATATTGTAATAAGTGAATCATTTAGTAATTTTATCTCTACTTCAAAGGGTCATTTGCCTTTTATTTTACGATCGCATAAACCCTGCTATAAAATTTCGGTTATTTAAGATAATCGAAAAATGTATCCAATTTCCCCGAATTGGTCTTCATTATCTTGGAGAATTAATCATCTTCTTTGTTCCTATTCATAAGGTTTTGCATCGGAGTATATAACAATAATGTTAATTACTAGGAGTATCCCTATATTAGCTGTACAGTTGTATAATTGTTTAAATCACTCGAACTTCCATTGTTGTATAATACTATATTGTTTACACTACAAGAACATTGTGATATTTTGGCAGACTGATTGAACCCATTGCTAAACTATCCTAATGTTCTTCTAGATTACACAATATTATGTGCAAAACCTTATGAATAGTAACAAAGACGAAGATGATAAATTCTCCAAGATGATGACGACCAATTCGGAAACCTTTCCGATTATTTTAAATAAAAATATTATATAAAAAAATACGAGTTTAACGATTGTAACATAAAATACCCTTACTTAGAGGTAGAGATAACATTAATAAATTTTACACTTCATAATTATATAACAATAATATTAATTACTAGGAGTATCCCTATATTAGCTGTACAGTTGTATAATTGTTTAAATCACTCGAACTTCCATTGTTGTATAACGGTTGTATCTACAGTCCCCGTGAATTAGTAGTTCAGTCGAATTTTGTCCAGAGAGTTAACTGTAATGGGGGAATTGGAGTCGTGTCATTTTTTTTCCATTGGTTTTTTTTTTCTACTTGAAATGGAGTTGTAATATAAGCAATAATTCCTTTTGGTAGCCAATGCCTGACCAAGCCCGTTATTCACTACGAAAATAACACGATTCCGCTTCCCCAAGTACAAGAATCTCATTGGAGAAAATTCGACTTAACCATTGGGGTTGTAGATATTGCATATTGACCGTCTATTAAAAAGTAAAATAAAAATAATACAAATAATAATTAAATATATTGTTTTAAATAACGATTTTTATTTAATATTTATTAACAGGCTTGGAAATAACAATGAATATATATTAAGAAATTATTATACAATCCATATTTCTATTAAGTAAACAATTAATATTCATATACGCACATAAGTTATTATTGTATTTAGTACACCAGTGCTTGCATAATATGAGATATTTCTGGGTCATGTTCTTTTATCCGTTTCTATCACAGTTACAGCGTATGACGAACGTTGGGTGATTTAGAAATAAATCTGAGAAAGATCGTATGGTGTAGGGAAATCTGTGGTGATCATCGTGTGCGTCATCCGGGGAACGGTGAAGAACATAGGTTCCGGTCGTTGTATTATCTGCTTTCATACGTCGAAGTATTGTATTTTATTATGTAATTTATTTATATTCTATTTACGTAGTTAAGACTTACTTTAGGCCTTGCTTAACTGAATGATATTTACTAAGATACAACTTAGGCATACTCTAAAGTTTCAAATATGGCAAGAACATGCGTTGGTGTCTCTTCAGAGCTTACCAGAATCTGTAAAAAACAATATTATTATTATTATACTGGTTTTGCGATCCTGTGCTATTCTGCTCCATTCTTTTACACTCAGCGCCGTTAAGTCCTGCTCCACATCGTCCAACTATCTGATCCAAGGACGTCCTCCACTTCGTTTGCCGTCTGGTTTCCCATTAAGCATTCTGTTTGGTATCCTGTGGTCTGACATTCTTTTCACATGTCCGATCCATCTAATTCAGCTTTCTTCATCAGTGCCAACCATGTAAGGTTCTCCATACAGTTCCATCAGCTCCTCATGCCTTCTTCTCCATACCCCATTTTCGGCCACAATAGAAACTATAAAAATCATGAAAATATTGTTTAGGAATCTTCAATACAGTAATTCAAACATTAAAAAGTATATCAAAGAATTAAAGATGTGTAAGTCCAAAAACGTCTTAAGGGGTGATGCAACTTAGGGGGACAACGGGACATTTATGATTTAGTTCTAAAACAAAGTACCAAATTACGGAAGAGTAACACTAAGAAGTTGAAAATATTCATTTCAAACAGAATTAAATTGTCAAGTCATATATATTTTATTAATATATATTACACTTTTATATCAATATAAGAATACACCTGTTTTTGTAATAAATATTACATAAAACATTATTAAATCAAATATTTCAAGTAAATGATAAGTTCCACAAGCTAACCAAATTCTGAACTTAACTAACATGCATTTTAAAGATATTACATTTTTATTATAAGCCGTATCTTAAATTAAAAGCTCTATTTATATAAATGATCCATGTGGAATAATGTTTTGCATTCATTATTAATATACAAATGAATTATATCTTTTCAATCAAATGATTAAACATTTCAATCGATCATGTCGTCGATAAATATGCAAAGCGTCTAATGTGAAAATAACTCGTTTTTCGATTTCTGTTTATGGTGAATGCTTTAGGATTGATAATTGATGTAATATTCATATTTTGTTTATATGGCACAAACCACTTATAATAACACAGGAGAAGTACTTTTAACGATTCGCCTTAATTGTGAATGACCCTTGGAACAGTTTTTTCACTCTTCTGAAAAGCGGTATTTTTAATTTACATTCATATTCATTATCCATTTCGTCAATAATAATTTTAGAATATGGGTTATCTATATATAGTCCTGATTATTATTCAAATGCTTGAACGATGATTGCAGGTACTTAACATTTGCATGTGCTGTCGACTTATGTAATACGTAAAGTATTCAATAATGCACTCAGATAACCTAAGTGCAGCAGTACCTAAGGGATCCTAGCATGGAGAACATTCTCCATTATATATATACATATACAGGTATGAATGAATATGACATAATTCGGTGAAATAATTCGTAATATATCCGATTAAAGACAGTCTACTAAGATATTTTGTTTTCCATAACTTACCTCTGTTATTTCTATTCCTAATTTTTATGCGAGTACTTGTAACATGTTATCTAACCACGACAGAGCAGAGGTAGCCTTGTCCCTATCAGCGGTTGCCGGGGCACTATCAAAGGCGGAGGCTGGTGATAACGGCGTCTTCCTCTCTCGTTCGTGCTTACCCAATAACTGCCAACGTCTTAGTAAGTTTCCATTCCCTCCTTTAAGAATGAATCGATGTAATTCATTTTTATAGAAACACTAATCGAGTATCCCCTGTTCTTCTAGCTGCGTTCCAATCGCTAATATTCCAATTATATAATTGAGACATTAGACATTATAGTTATGGAAAGGTATATTTACACAGGAGATTCAAAAAATGAACAAAAAAAAACGTTTGTTTTACTTACTACAGTTTCCATACCAACAACCCAGTTATTCAAATCAATCAAACTCTTGTAGTTTAGTATTTCTTATATTTTTCTTTCTCTCTGAACACGTTTTCAATGTCGTTTTTTAATCAAATTCAATATTTTACGACTCATTTTTATTCTATCCCGCTATAAATTTTTATAGGTTTTGTTACAGTCGGAAACTTTTTATTATCTATTAGAAATTTTTTACATTCCACAAACGCCAGTCAACAATTTTCTATCAACAAATTTGGAATATATTTATCCGCAAAGACGAAATAAATTTAAAAAATCATAAAAAGTAAACAGATAAATAAACCGTTAGGAAAAAGTAGAACGGAAACCCTAATCATATAATTGATATCTTTAACTTTATTTAATTTAACAATAAATTGTTATTCCTTTAAAATATTAACAACATTAAGGCGAAGCGAATGAAGGGGTGGGAAGAGATATAGTGGTGACATTTTCCTAAAGCGGCCAAGCCTAAGTAGTTTTTCCAGGTTATGCTATATTAAAGCCTACTCGGCGCTGTAAAAACTATCCCGCACGACGTTTATAAATTTAGTGAACGCTGTAAACTGTTTTGTATAATGGAGAGATTAATTTTAAAGAGAATTAGTTTAAATATTCACCTCCAAATATATTTGTTATTATATTGTAAATGTATTAGTTTTGTTCCTGTTAACTAGATAATGCTACATGTTCTAGTGTTTTTTACATTACTTAAATTTTGCAAAAATTCAGTATGCATACATTGTGTATATGCAAACTAATGATTAATGACTGTACGGATACATAAGTTGCTTCTCTACAGTACAGTTGTTAATAAATATGTCTTTCGACTGCCATTCTGAGAGCACATTAATTCAGATTTTTTTAAATTTATTCATAAGGTAAATAACTTTAAAGACAAGCCTTGGATCACATTTTAAGCAATATACATTATTAAATGTAATGTAATATTTTAAATGTATTTTTCTTGCACTCGACTATATACAAACAGGATCACAAGCTGCTTTATGGCGGAAAATATCTGGTCACGTTATGCATAGCCAGTGACAGGTTCAAGTTTGTTATAGTATAGAACTAATTTTAAATGTGGAGATAAAACCATGAAACATAAAAAGGGTGACGCTATATTAAGATTGGAAAATGATGCTATTAATAGAAGTTTTATTCTATAATAAATTTGAAAACAATGGTTGATTTAAAAAATATATAATTATAATTTTGTTCAAGAATATCGGGTTAGAAGGATTTCTATGTTGAATCGGGCGTTGTGCGAATATTAAGCGCTGAGGAAAAAAATATTGGGTAACGATTTGTCACAAATAAAGAAATTAGTAGAAATCTTCATGCTGTTTTTGTTATATAATGGAACAAAAAACCAAAAAATAATTATTTCGGGACTTGGATGTGTTCTATTTTATGTTTTATGGTGATTTTTTTTTAATACTTCATAACACCAACAGAGTGTTACTAAATCCATTATTAGGCAACGGTTTGTATTTCCAACAATGTTCCACCATTTGCCCCGATAAGTATTTTAATTTATTTTCTCAAGTTCTATTTTACCTCCAGTCATTTTAACATGATGTAGTGGAATCTGGCAGAGTCCTGAACTAACATTTTTTTTTTTTACAAGCGTGCGTCCTTTACCCTTAGATTAGGGAATAAAAGTGATAAATCAGCTCGAACTGTAATTATCATAATAAAAAAATAACGCTTAAATTCAGAAGAAAAACGAAATTAGATCTCAGATGAATTTGAATTAATATCAATCAAAATTAGAGGGAGGGGTTGCTGTGCTGAAGATCCCATATTCCAATTCTCGGTGTCAGATAAGTTATTTAATCTGTTAAACATCCGGGGACTGATCCTGTGGGATCTGGAGACCCTCCTAGGGACCACCCAGCATCTATAAATTGGTTACCCTTAATAGGATAAAAAAACCTGGCCACAAACGTTATCCTAGAAACAGTACAATCTCTACCACGTACTGAACCCGAGGTCCATCATGATTTTTAGATGTTTTTGTTTCAATAAAAATTAACAGCTTAAAATTAATTTCAATAATGGATAGAATTGGTCAGGGGGTTTGCAAACACGAAATAGGGTTTGCTTGCATTATTAGAATTATCCAGTCAACTTTTTTCCAATTTTATTTCAAAATTATTTTGATTAGATAGTACTAACATTTTAATGATATGGTTAGTGATAGGTAGTACAAGTCTAAAACCCGTACTGTAGTAGCGGGATAAACGTAACCCCTATCTTAATGACACTGATTAATTGCTGGATTGTTGTTTCTATATGATTTTATGGGAGATATTCTCCCTCAAACGATAGTTATATGAATCAACTCTCCACTTTACAATAATCTTAACGATAAAATCTATGGGTGACCTGTTAAAACTGTCCTTATGTTATTGGATTAGCGTTATATTTAGATCGATGATCCATGCCTTGAGGTGAAGACATGTCTATACCCTGCGCAAGAAGGCTGGGTATAGAACGACGTAGCCGAGCTACAGATATGACACGTTTCCCCTTCCCTACTTGTTTAGGTGGAGGGGAACGCGCTCAACAGAGATCAGTACAGCGATGGATGCCCGCAAGCTGACAGCTATTGAGGCTATCGACTCCGCCGTCATGACTTTAGCGGTACAACAGCTGAGGAGCCTGATCAAGGTGAGGGGTCCTTCATTAACGGAAGGATGCCATCTCATATTATATCATGGTAGTACTAACTGGTGCCATATGGTAGGGAGTATGTGATGTGCACTGTGATCTCCCCAGCTTCTTGTCGAGTTATTTTTTTTTTTTCGTATCAATTATATGGTGTTTCCGTACCTATTGGTCGAATTTCCTCTTGATCGCCTTTAAACTTACATACAAATCCGAATATTTAAGTTGTTTGTTTATTTACTTAACATGAATCGGATTTTTCATAACTTAAATAATTAAAGGCAAATTTGTATTCCTATCCGAGTTTATGACAAGTCCATCTTAGCGTGGAACAGTAATTGTAACAAAAAAAGCCTCGGAGGTTGGTGTGGGACGTCATCGGAGTCCTTTTGGTGCATGCCTTCACCAAGGACCCATTCACAATAGTTTTTATATACTCGGTAAGTCTCGGACCACTTCGGCATGGTACGCTCAAAACAAAAGAAATTTGAAATTCGTCCGACCATATTTCATCGATTTGGTTAGGTTTGTACTTGGAAGCCGTAGATAATGTTCGCTGTCGTAGATTATTTACGATAGCAACAGGTTCATTGAGCCATCAATCCTAGTCTTCAAAATAAGTACATAGAAAAAGTTGTAAAACTTAACGACTGTAAACAACAACAAAAACAAAAAGTTTTAGAGTTTGTTGTTAATTCTTCGTCCCTGCAACCTTGTGTTCTGAAAGTTAGGTGGGGAACGTATGGCACACAAAAAATAATTATTTATACTCATAAGTGTGTTGATTTTTTTAATGTTTGAAAAATTCCCATGTGTTTCGTCATTAATATAGCATCTACTTTAACGTAACATTTTCACTAATGTAAAATTTTACCGCAACGGGCGCTCCAGTCTGTTAACAAAACTAGCAACTATTACCCTATTTATTATTATTAAAAATTAATAATTTAACTTAATTTCCTATTGGCATCTCTCCTCGATTTATAAGTATATACATATTTGTATGTTTTCAATTGATAGTAAATAAATGTTATTTTGTAATAAAATTTTCACAATAGAACTTGGCGCGTGCTCACAAAGTGATAGGAGAATTTAATTGACTTTGATTAATGGATTGATAGTCTTGTTGTATACTCAGTTCAATTTTAGCTCTAGAGAGAGAAATACAAGCTAGCAATGTAAATATTTTCTTGAATTTTAGAGCAATTAAAAAGATAATCTAGATACTAATTTAATTGAAAATAGTGTATTATTATTAAATAAATATACAAAAACCATAATGTATTTTTATAATTTTAATAGCTTATGGGTTCCAATAAAAGTTGGCCAAGCATGCTCTTATTCATTCAATTTTTTTTTCTTTTACATCGTTATGCAGTGACAATGAATTTATTGGTGTCATAAATTTGATTTTAAAGCTATTTGGTAAATTAGTGGATTTGTTCGACATTGAGCCTCTTAATTTTCAAATCGATCAAAATGACAAGACCTAAGATTAGACAAGGTTCTGAAAATCCAAAATTTTCATGAGTTTTATATTTAAAATGCTATACAATGATTGATTATTATACAATATTAAACTTGATTGAATGTGTATAATAAATTGGACATTGGTTGAGCAGTTAAATCTTTTGCTTTAATTGTCACTACCATAGGTTGGAATACTCTCTACCCATTTACCCTGACTTGTACCAACTTAATTTAAAACCCCAATCAAGGTATTAGCCCAATCGTTTATAGTATGCTGCTTGCCTATTCTTTAAGCCTTTACCAGTTTAGGTCTACTGTTGTGTAGAAATTTTAAAGTATTGCTATTCCCACATCGTCCGCATAAGAAAGATTGATATCTTCCTTGAAGCCTTGATATTTTCTAGGTCATTGGTCCATCAGTAAGCCGTACCTGCAGTATCTCTCACCCACGTTGGTAAGAGAATCGCTCGGATTATTACAAAGCCATCGAACTTGAGATACCTCACGATCAGTCTGTCCTAAACGAAATTCTGTTCAGAAGTCGATAACTATTATCAACTGATATTTTCGGGTTCTAGAACCTTCAGGAGGAACCAGCTGGAGTGAAAGGCCAGGTTGACCAACTTTCTCCATCCATATCCTGATGGAGTAGTCTGTTCATCTCATTTTCACTTCCTTCTTTTTTTCTGTCAAGTTTAATCTTCAGAGTTGGCACAACGTTTACCCATTGTCTTTGGGTAACTACTAGAGATATCAGCAATCAGGAACGAAGGTCGTCAAGGAGTTCTTTTTTTTTAGGTACGCCATTTGTGTATGGATTATCATCATAAAAAAAACATTGCAACAATTACTCTCTTCAAACTACTGAATAACATCTCTACGCTTTTTTATTAAATATTCAGATACGTACAGCATCTCTATGCAGGATTCATTTTAGGTTGGCATAAGTAATACAAAATATTAGGCTCAGGTTATTGGCTCAGTATGAAAATCATAGGTTGTCATAAAATTTCAGAATATCAGAATCCGCCCCTGACTGGTCCCCGCTTTAACCACTGGTCTTGTCAAGCAAATAAGTAACATGATTAAAACTTCTTGAATTCTGAAGAACTTAAGAGTTGATGGATTGTCTGTTGTGTATTGAAGCACTAAGTTGTGGCATTGGCCTAGTTAAGTTTCCAATGATATTGTTTGTCCTCTTCCGTCAATCAAACCTCGAAGCGATTTCAGTGAGATTTGGTTTCTCCTTGCCCATCTCAACAACCTAAGGATTTGTTTCTGTTCTTCGCGGCTAATGTTTCACCTTTTACACATCAGTTGGCCAAAACTTTGAAGGTGGCCACTTTTTTTTTTTTTAGCCTTACCATTGGTTAGCAGAGTGAAGGGTACCTCTGACCACAGGGATGTGTTATGGCAATCTTGGACAGGATCTGCTGACATTTTAGTACAACTCGGACCGGTTTCTAAACTGTCCCCTAGTCATTGACTTCTTAGTCCGGTCTGTGCTCATCAAGGCCCTTGGGTTGTCTTTAATTCATTTGCTGATCTATGGTACTCTCATATCACTAAATAGTATGAAATCAAATTCTATGCTTCGAATTGCCATATCATATCATTCATTAATTTGTAAGATACGCAAGTCAGATCTTGATCGAGAACTACTTTTAAATTGCGTTGCTCTCTATTTGTTTACGATAGTTCCGATCGTAAATGGCCGTTTTGAAAAAACAAAACGGATAACATAACTGAGTGAGATAAATAACTTAGTTAAAAGCTTTTTATCAATTTCACATATAAAAGGGTAGTAAAATAAGAGTGGTAAACAAATATGCACGTTGTCTTGCCGTGTCTTTGGTTTAGCTTTTGGTCAGAACGGAATATATCTAGACCCCCCCCCCCTTGTTTTATGGAAAGCACTTGAATATTTTTCAGCTTCGTTCACTTAGGTCTCGAAAGAGACTTGAGAATCTTGATAACTATCCTTCTTCTACTTTCATTACTTGTGAAAATATCGTTTTTTCTAGTTAAGGTTTTGTTTAAACAGTTTCATTGTGAGAGATGCCTTGTTATACCGAGCCGTGACCTATATTAGTGTTGCCAGTAGAATGTTTCGATAGGTCGAGGGTTCTTTGTTTTACGAACAGTAACTGTTTTCCATAAAATATCGTCCTACACCTTAACATGTACTTTATAGAACATATCATAAGATATGTACCAGTAGGGCGTAACTGTCAAATATCTGATGTCATAATAAAGTGAATGATCATTAAAAAAAAAATGTAATAGAAATGTTAAATAATGAATATTTTGAGTTAGTATATTCACAAGGGTATAGCAATAAGCAAGATATTACTAATTTATCGGTTAAATAAATTTTATAGCTTGTATACTGCAATCAATTGTATGTTAGTCCATCATCCATCCAGTGTCTTGATTATTGAAGTATTAACTTCTACTTAAATTAAAAAGAGTATTAACTTATACTTATTATACTGTTCAGATATTAAAATCTAATCCATCTCACTATTGGGACTAGAAATTTAATAAATATTCAGTTAAATTAAAATCCTGATAATTTCTTTTAATTAATGAGGGTCATAAATAACCTGTTACCTTTTTATAGCTATTATCACCAGTATCATTACAGGTCCCCAACCTGTGGTATATTTATATTAATTTCATTATTGCTTTTTTCATACCCTAACAGAGGTTTGAAAAATGTGGCTGGTAGTATTTTGTAAAAGAGTTAATACCTAATCATTAATTTGTTCTCAATTAATAATTGAATTCTTTAGTTTATCTTAATTAATAGGGAGAAGGATTATTTAATTTTTTCAGCAATTAAAGAATGTTCTTAAATTTCCAAAGAAATGAAAGTCTGTATTTGTATTCCCGACACTTATAAGTCATTAATCCAATTATTATTTAAACTAACTATAATAATTTCAAATGAAACGTTTGTTACTAGCATGGCCCATTTCCTTTTGAAGCCAATGTTTATCTCATCAATAATCAAAATCAATTACATAATATCAATAAGCATGTCATTGGGAACCCTAAAAAAAGTTTGCTATTTGTTAATGGATAAATAAAGTTTGCAGAAGTTTTTTTATTACTCAATTTGTTTTTATCACATTGCTCTTGTACATTAAGCTATACTATTTGGACATAGCTTGATATTGAATTGCCTCAAAGAGGTAAAATTTTCATCAAACTGGTTATTATTCTTGATGATACTATCAAATATACTTGTAAGCTATAAGTATATTTGTATTCAATTTGTGCTTGACCATATTTGTTGTTTGTTGCAGGGTGCTGCCAGCAAAGACAGCTGGAGATCTGGTTGTTGTGTGACCGGTAAGCGGCAGTGTAGGAAACAACACGAGGATAGCTCCCTTCTGAAATTTTTAGCTCTTGTGAGTATATATTTTATTTTAATTATTATAACTTCATTCATCGGTGAATTAAGTGTTAAAGAGAACTTGATGTCATTATAATCTTTAGAGTTTTCTACTGCAATAATTATTTTTTAGTTTTGTCATAATATTGGCAGTGTAATAGCAATAGAGAAAATTGTAAATTGTTTTTAATATTTTGCTAATTCCAGTCTAATGAGAACTCAGATTAATTATTGTAGCATAGATCTTTTAATAAATAAATAAATCATTTTTTGTTATTTTCAGAATGCTTTGGAGCTCTCAGCACCAGCAAGTGATGCCCTCCTTCGCTCGCAGCAAATGCAGGGTTCTAACCAGGCCTGGTTCCAGCTGAGCGGTCATCCCGATGCCTTCGCTCCTGCTGGACCTGGTACCATCTGGAAGAAATGCTCTGGTGGTGATGAGAAAGCGGTTTATGAAGCACTTGCAGGAGAGCCAGAGTTGAGAGGCATCACTCCGGCGTATCTGCGTCATGTCAACTATGGCTCTCAGTCATTCATTGAATTGCAAGACCTTCTATATGGATTCAGAGATCCTAATGTCATGGATGTCAAGTTAGGCACTAGAACATTCTTGGAATCGGAAGTTGAGAATACTGTAGCAAGGCATGATCTCTATCTCAAAATGGTAGGAGTAGATCCAGACGCCCCAACTGAAGAAGAACACAACTCGCAAGCGGTGACAAAAATGAGATATATGCAATTCAGGGAGCAGCAGTCTTCGACATGTAGCCTAGGCTTTAGAATAGAGGCTATGAAATTTAGGGGATCACCTCCTGTAACAGATCTGAAGAGGGTCAAGTCAGACGAGGAAGTGATAGACACCATGTCTCTGTTCTTTGGCGGGCGAGGAGATGTCAGGCAGCGGCTGCTAACCAGGCTCACCGAGATCAAGAATGTTCTCGATCAATCTGTTTACTTCAAGAAGCATGAGGTGAGTCAAAAATTAGAAATCTTTATTTTTATGTTTTTGTTTAATTAAAATTATCAGTTTGAGATTTTTCCTGATTGAATTATTATTGTTAGTCTCTCAAAAAATTATTAAATGATTTACTTTTTTTTTTTTTTAACTTATAGAATGATGGTAATAAGTAATTGTATTTTCAATTCTTTAAGAATTTGCAGATATAAGATATTTCCTCTTATAAATTGAAATAAAAATATACAGTTTTAATAAAATTTTAGAAATATTTTAAAAATTGAATTAATTAATATTCTTAAAAGTGTTTATCTTTTTTACCAGGTTGTGGGGAGTAGCATATTGATACTCTATGATGACACCAAGGTTGGTGCTTGGCTGATTGACTTTGCCAAGACTAGAGAAGTTCCTGAGGATATCACTTTAAATCACAGGGTTCAATGGGAGCCTGGCAACCATGAGGAAGGCTTCCTGTTTGGTTTAGACAACCTCATCAAGGTTAATATTATCATTATCACTCTTTTAACAGTAATGTTCTAATGATGATTATCGACTTTGTTCTAAAACAATGTTTATGTACCTTCAGGTCCTTGGAAAAGTGCCTTCTAAAAGCAGCCCGCCCAATGTCACTCCTACTAAACCTCTGGCACTCAAGTCATGACCACCAGATACTGAGGCCGTTCTCTTACAGGTATTGCCCATTAATTATTATTTTTTAGATAGTAATAATGAAACTGGCTGAATTGAGGTTGTTTATATAAATCTTTGATTTGCTTTATGGTCGAATAGCTACACAATGGCTAGACCTCAGTTTTTCTGTAAGGTATTTAGTATGTAAACTTTTTTTTTGGGGGGGGGGCAGAATGATTTAAACTGGTCAATAGCTAATGGAGCATATTTTTACTAAAAATATAAGAAACCTGCAAACAATTTTAATAGTTAAAATTAGAGTTACTTGGGAAAAACTCATATACTTTTCATAAATTATTTTATTTTATTTGTTACTAAAACAAATCCCGGTCCTGGACATATCTTTTCTTTTCAAATAAAAATATTTAATCATATACTTTTCCTTTGTTTTAACTTTTTAACTTACCTGTTGTTTTTTATAAAATATTCCTTTGCTTGTTTCATGTCAACAGTTTAGATTTTTTTTAAATGACTTTGTATATATATATATATTTTTTTTTTTTGCTGAATACACAGGTCTTGTTTTAAAATATACACATAATATATTATACTATACATTTTCTAAGAGCATTTCTTATTTGATTTTTCAGGTCAGTTGAACCAAAAACATGAAAGAAAGTGATTCTGTTACCTATGGATAGTAAGAGGTCGAGTGCCACCTGCCAGTATTAGTTCTATGGACTGACAAGCTACAAGTGATAAATTAAGTAGTGACCAGCGATTGCGCTATTGTTGCTTAAATTGGAACAGACCTTTGTACTTATATTTATATATATTTTATACATATGAATTTAGAGAATATTTGCAATTATCTACTAAATTTTGTATTTATATTTATAAATTATTTTAATGCTTTTAAGTGTTTTTTTTAACAAGAAAGAGAAAAAATAATTCTATTGATTTAAGTAAACTGTGTACTTATTGTTTTGCTTATATAATCATGACAAGTGAAAGTATCTAATGTGAAAAAATAGAATTTTCACGTTTAATACTTACAGTTGGTACCATGATATATTCTTTTTCTTGTTTTTGTTCTCAAGATATTTTGTATTTTTTTATAATTGTAATATTTGCCACAAGCACAATGTATTTTGTGTTATGTATAGGTGATAAGATGGCAGCATTGAGCTTTTAAACTTTTTTTTTTGTACATTAGCTAGCCGCTGCCATTATGAAAACCAAATTTATTGAATTATGATGTGGGGCTTTTTTATGCCTTTCGTTTCTGGTTTATAATTCACTTAAATACAGATTTATTTATGCATACGCCTGTCATTTCTTTACTCACCCAAAATGAAACCTATACCACTCATCTTCTCACTTAGCAATAATTGCTAGCCCTTAAAGGTGTCTGAATATTTTTTTGAGATATTTTTAACATAGAAGATTGTTTTAATTCAATTGAATTGTTTCCAGCTTAATATCACATTTTATTGGATATTAAACTAAATTCACTTAAACTCTCATCCAATTTGTGTTCGGTTGTATAGTTTATTTGCTGTATATTTTGAGGCCAGCTTTAAATTTAAGCGATTTCAAAAATGGGAAGTTGACAATTTTTAAATTTGAAAATGGCTGAATCTTATGTTATATTTAAGTGTTTTAGATATATTCTCCAAACTTGTGAATTCAGGTAATAAATTCGCATTTTCATGAAATATTTGTGTATTTCCAATTGTATTTTTGGAAAGTATGGGACTTACCGATCAAACAGTTAAGTGTTTTTTATATATTGGGAAAAAACCATTCTTCAGTCATCTTAACTTCCTAATTTATGTAATTCCTTAAAATGTTTCGACAACTATATGTCATTATCTATCTTTTAAAATAAGTTTTCTGCATCGATACAACAATTATACATAACTTTAAAAAAGTTATAAATCTAAAAATGAGGTCAACTCCTCTCGATAAACTCGAAGCCCAAACAAAACTACAGTCGCTCACTGACAGAAGAGACCTCAAGTTCTTGAACCTAGCATCAAAAGCCGAATACATTCCTGAACACCCACTAAAAGAGAGGCTTACACACGGATACTCAGCCCGAATCAAGAGAAAGAGCCCTGTGTACCACATCAATCACTACAAGAAGAGTTCAGCATGCGAGATATACAGCTAGTGCCGCTTGACTGTGAAACTCTTCCCCCACCCTGGGAGGTTGCTACAAAGGCAAGAATATCAGACAGCATACCAGGCATAAATAGCAAAAAAGAACTCCTGCCAATCGAACTCCTATACGAGACGCTAATATTTATCAATGAGGAGTACCCACCACTAGAATGGACAAGAGCCTTCACGGACGGTTCGGTTGCAGAAGAAAACAGGGGCAGTGGGGGCGGAATCTACATAGAATTTCAGTGTGGTGCAACTGTAGAAAAGTCTATAGCTACAGGGCTAAACTCCAGCAACTACCGAGCTGAGCAGGAAGCCATAATTGAGGCCTGCAGGATAATTTCCTCTTCTTCCTATGGTCTCCAAAAGGTGGTCTTTTTTTGTCATTTTTTATTGATGTGCACGCTCTCCAAGCAATAAAAGACAGATCAAAAGCACTTGCAAGCCTAAAAAACCTTGTCTCCGTGATAAATTCGATGAGAAACCTTGCTAGAACAACAGTCCTCCAATGGATTTCGCCAGCAATGAAAGAGCGGACACGCTGGCGAAAGCAGGATCCCTGATGCCTCAGTTTGCCCCAGTACTCCAATTTGACGAGGTCAAGGCACTTAATAAGGGCACCATCGTGCGGCGATGGTTAGAAACACATCCCACACAGGGCCTCCACGATGACTACTACAAATTAAGCAGAAGAGAACAAGTGCTTATAATTAGACTTAAGACTGGGCACAACCGGCTCAAATCGCATATGTACAGGAAGTTCAAAATAGGAACGAGCCCCCTATACGATTGCGGAGAAGAGGAGCAATCAGGTGTCCATATCCTCCAGTCCTGCCGACTTCACGAAAATGTCCGCAAACAAATTTGGCCAGAGCCAGTGACATTGGAAAGGAAGCTGTGGAGGCTTGGAGGAACTCAAGGGAACAACCAAGTTTTTGTCACTGTTGGCAGATATAGTCATTTAAAGGAGGATCGAGGAAGAAGAAGTCTAAAAATCTCACAAATGCATATTTATTTCTAAAAAATTTTTATATATTTTCTTGTGGATTATCTATCCTCCATGGTCAAATTATTAATATTCAACTGATGAGTGAATATATATAAAAAAATTTTAGAAATAAATATGCATTTGTGAGATTTTTAGACTTATAACTTTTTTAAAGTTATGTATAATTGTTGTATCGATGCAGAAAACTTATTTTAAAAGATTGATAATGACATATAGTTGTCGAAACGTTTTAAGGAATTATATAAATTAAGAAGTTAAGATGACTGGAGAATGTTTTTTTCCCAATATATAAAAATCAAAAGATTTAAAGTCCAGTTTTACATTTATTTAAAAATGAACAGTTAAGTGTTTTGCTCTGTTCCTGATCCTTTTGAAATATTTAGAGCATACTCTCATTACATCAAAGAAACATAACAAAGACAAGTAACAAACATTAGGGTAAATTGGAGATAAAGTATTTATATATAAAAAAGAGAAAACAAATTTATTTTGGCACAATATACAATAAATTAATTAAGTCAGGTAGTCATTATGGTACAAAATAAAACACAGCCATAATTATCATCAATGCTAAATTATAATTATTACCATTAAATAAATACAATATCATATTTCAATGGACATGTTCTTGATTTTATAGGTTTTGGTAACACAAGCTGAATTTATAACGTAATTACAGTTTTGCAGTTAGTATTTTAGATGGCATTAGAATTAGAGGCCTAAGAAGAATGAAGAGATTAAATGCTACTTCTAGTTATTCATAATTGGAAACTTGCAGATAATCATCAGTCCTAAATATTGTCTTCTATTGGTTTTCTTGTTTATTTAATAATATAAACGGCATTTCTAATGCCAATTCTGTTCACTTTAGTTTTCAAAAGCAATGGTAAAGATTTATTTCACTAGTTTAACAAAATTTACTCCTACTCAATCTATTTAATAATCCAGACCAAATTAAAATTTCTTTAAATTAGCAAATCTATTTTCCATTTCTCATAATCCTATTTACACATATTACTATAGCAAAATACAGTATTTACATTTTATTGGAAATAGTTTATCGCATACAAATAAAAAAAACTTTTCAAATTTATTTTATTTTATTATTTTAATCTTTTTTTAGCAATTGTTCGAACAATGGGTATTTGGATGACCAATCTTGTCAGTTCTTTAATTTTTATATTTATTTTAGTTGGATGTTAGATATTTTTATTGGTATTGTGTAACGATTCAATGGAGATTCAAATTAAAACAACGGTTTACATTTTACCCAAGATACAATAGAAAATTAATACATTTGTGATTTATTGAATTAAAATGCTCCAAAAATTAATGTAGCTCCATGCTCCCCTTTGAAAGCTTTTTTTTTTTTTATAATCAATCAATGGATCTGCTTTCTTACTTATTTTCCTTCTGCAGAACATTAAGTCTTTGGATCATTTTGTCAAAATTATAAATACCTAATAAATTTGTATTATAAAATATACTTTTCCTACTAATTATAATGAAAACACTATTTGCCTAAAATTCACGAGTATTTTAAATAATACTAATAATATTAATAACACCATAAAATAAAAAATGAAGAAAAAATAGTTTTCTTAACATAGTACTTAGTTGACTTATAAATTTATACGTAGCGAATAAATAAATATAACCACCATCGCAGTCTTCACAGAAACTTTAATTTCTTCTAATGACTAGCCCGTGTTGTTCTAAATCACACACCATGTACTCATACGAGACATTGTTTAAAATATGCTTTTGGTATAGCTTCAACTCTAAGGTTTCTCCATGACATCAAACCAAGGCTAATCAAATTATTTTAGTTTGATTCGGTTAAACAATTGATATATTTCGAACAAAGAGAATCACCATTCTATTTTAAATGTGTACTTTTATTCAATTCTTTTAGGGAAGATCGTACGAGCATAAGATTTTTTTAATGAGCCACATAACAATTTTTTTTTTAAATACCTTCCTTCTCATTAGCACAAATATAGATCAAAATATGAGTTCTATTCAGCACATGAGCCCTCATGGCATAAACTTCACTATTTTATAGTTTGATATAGAGCCATGATTTTTTTACTTAGGGCACCCTGAAAATACAGGTGTCTTCGTCCAGTTGAACTATTTAGGATGGCTGCACGGTTAATGTTAACCATTCTTATTGTATCTTACAATTAAATTGTTATATAATCAATTATCCAAATTGAAAATCACTCTATTTTTTATCATTATGATACTCAAATAATATCTCCAAAAATATGCTAGTTCTTTTTTTGTTTGCAAAAATAATACTATAATTCTGTAGCCTTTATGAATAAGTGGTAGTGAAGAAATCGTATATTTTTAAATTGTCTGTTAGTGGAAATTTAATAAGTTTGTTATTTCATGTTGATTTGCCAAACTAACAATTAGTAAGTAACCAATGATTGAACTTATGTAAAATGTAATTGTTTCTTCAAATCAGTCCATAGTTTTAGGTATCATTGAAACTAATCATTGCATCCTAACAGAACACTTCAGTTAATGTTTTGTAACCTAATAATAACCTAAGAAAATCTTAGGTTAAAAGATTTACTTTAAAGGTTATAACCTAACTTCATGAGTAAATTAAAGCAACAATACACATTTAATTCCTGGCCCGAGTCAAGTCCTAACAAGCATATTCCGTGTGTACCGAAAAAGCAAAAAGCAAAGACAGATATATCAGTCTGGCTAATTTATTTTCCTTGGTATTTATTGAAAACAAATTTAGTGTAATCTCACGATAGTTCCTGAAGATAGTTATTAAGTATATTAAAAATATCAATGTCAATATTATTAAATAGTCTATGAATATTCTTTAGTTAACAAAAACTTTGCAATCTTCCATTCTTAAGAGTCTAAAGCAAATCGGCAATGGGAGATTAAAAATTTTCTCAGTGTAATACAGATGAGCTAATATTGGACATGCTTTTTAACATTCAGGTTTGATTTGAGTTATTTAAACTACTAGTTTATGTTTTTCTAACTTCATTTTGATTTTTAACTGTATGGTTGATCAAATACCACTAATCCATAAGAAATGGACGGTACACGAAACACAAAGAAAAACCTAACTTCTCATCCTAATAGACAATTGGCTTATTAATAAAACTGGCTCATTCATTTCTTTTAAGACCTAACACAACTTAGACAACATAAGAGATCAAAAATAATAAATTTGGCACTAGAATAAACATTAAAAAAAAAAATAATGTTATGCAGATGACTAGCATAGATAACTCTATTTTTTACAAAGGCAAAATTTCCGTAACTGTTCCTGTGATTGCTCGACACAACTGGCTTGAGCTCCATACTGATTGATTCTGCTAACATCTTCAATCTGTTTACAGATTTAAAAAAAAATCAATTATTTTACTTTATATAAAATTTAGTAAAAACATTCTTTAATATCTACTTCCTGAATTACTCAGTTACTAAAAAAATGAGCGTTTGTAAATTACTATATAACATATCTTATAAATATAAGCTATGAGTAAATGATTCCTTTAAGGTTGTACAAGTTAAATATATAAAGACGATACAATTATTTATTAATAAATAAAAAAACCTCTACCACTTCAACCCATGAAAGGTAAAGGGTTCACTATGTAGTACTGTACTGTACTGTTTCGAGGACAAAGGTTGTGCAGGGAGGTGATAACAAATAACTTTATCATAAAGAATAATTTATGATCAAATTATTCCGATAAACTAATATTTTGATAGAAAAAATAATAATAATAAGGTTGATATTGATATTAGTATTTATAGATCAGTGCTGGTTATAGTTTTATATAAATGAAACTAAAGTTATCAAAGTTATAAATTTTTAATATTTAAATTTAGAACTTACCCTGAAGGAGTACTCCTCTTGAGATAGATCGTACGATAAAGAGGCTTCAAAGATGGCACCGCCAGGTGAAGCAAGTACCTTCACTTGGTAGGTCACTTTAGTTATCTGGGTGTCTGCTGACAGGTCAGGTACAAAACCGTCGCTATCTCTTGACGACTTGAATCTGCGAAGAGCGTTTGAGGGAATGAGGCGAGCAGCCCATTGTACTTCTTTCATCTGCAGGGTCTGACATTCATCTGAATATTCAGAATTGTAGCTGTAATCAAAAATGGTATAAAGGTCTTTTGTAATGAATGCTTTTCCTGTCTATGAGGTTACAAACACATTTATAACAAATTAATATATAAAGCATTGTTCTATGTATATCATAGTTGGGTATACAGTTTTTAGTTTGAGAAATATTTTTTTTCAAAAAGCAAAATAATTATTAAAGAAAAAAACAAAGTATAATTTGACTTTTGGTTCATTAATTTTTAGTTGATAAATAACAACTCTGGGCTTCACTTAGGAATTTCAAATGGAATGGGATAGATTTTGATCTGACAATTTAGAAAGGCACATTTTAAAATTCTCTCATAAGGATAAGAATACAAAGGTTTTACCTATGTTGAATCTTTAATAAAAAGCTACCACTGTAAGTATGGTTCATTCCACTAATCCTTCTCAATTTTATATCTACAGCCCCGGTGAATAAGTGGATAAGTCAGATTTTCTCCAGAATGATTTTTTTTGTGCTTAGAGAAGCAGAATCGTCTTATTTTCGTAGTGAATAGCCAGGCATTGGCTAGAAAAGGAGTTGTTGCTTATATTTCAACTCCATTTCAAGCCAAAAGGCACAATTCTGCTACCATTAATTCAGTTAACTAGCTCTGGACAAAATTTGACTTAATCACTCATTCGCCGGGGCTGTAGATATAATAAGAGCCACTCATGGCGATTAGTGGTTTCATTTGCTGAATAGTTGTTACATATGAACAAAAAGTTAATGTTGAATGTACTTTAATAAAAAGTCATATTTTATTTGATAAAATATAATTTTAATCAGGTATGCAGATGGGTGAAGGTGGATCTCACTTGGTAAATTAGACTAATAGTAATTAGTTTAAAATACACCCCGTTCCAAAGAAAACTTAATATTCAAGATATTCAAGAAGTACTGAAGGAAATAAAGAGGTTGAATATATCCTCAAAAGAGCCTCGAAAAGTTATACCCAAAGTTATACATTTTAAACTGTTGCTGATAAGAACTAAAATACTGATTAGATTGGATCTACTAATATTCCTGAGATTTTTTTTTTCGATTCGGATCTCCTCCTTTTTTCTTTATACATCTATAAATCTTTTTATAGATTTTAACTTTTTAAAGATTTAAATTCCTTATGCTTTCAACTAAACTTTGGTACTTTTATAATTTATTTTATTTTATTTGTTATTGATTGTATTAATTTTTAAATATTTTTATTTGAAAAGAAAAGATATGTCCAGGACCGGGACTTGAACCCGGGTCGCCCAGGCCACTAGACTGAGCTATCCTGGTTCACCTCTTGGTCATAGACATATCCTTTCTTTTCACTGATCCCATGTCCCCGCGTTCTCGCAATTTGCGATGTATACGAGGGGAAGAATGTTCTTTGAATTATGTTCAAAAAGTCAATCATTTAAAGGAAGTGTCAATCAATTATTGAACTCCCAATATATCAGTGGCAAAGAGTTGTCATTCTCTGTATACCCTAACAAATCTGTTTCATGGCTTTAAACCCTTTGAATTTCAATTGTTATTATTATAAACTCAATAATTGTTAGGGATTGTGAAAATGTGTTTATCTTATTTTTATGTTTCAGATAGTAGCAAGAGTTGAACTAACTTGTTTATGCCGCTTATAAGATGTCGACTGGCTCCAAGCACGACTGGATCATTACAGCTGACAGACTCCCAATCAAGGCAGGCGCACCAATGGGGTTCAATAAAAGCATCTGCACAAGTTCGCTCCTTTGGCACCTAATTGATAAAGTGGTTTCGTGTCAAAAATGGAAAATAAATCGTTGATATTGCGGTGAGGCTATGTACTCTAGTTGAAATATAGAAACTAAAAAATCCTGATAATCTGTTAAATAACATGTTGAATTTATTGATAATTTACTTTTTAACTATCATTGTTTCTATTTCTTTTAATATTAAAGTTTTCTAATTTGATAGCTTTCCTTACTTACCTCTTGAAATAACGAGATGGACCTGTGAGAAATGTTTCCTTTGATGAAAGGAGGAGGAACGAGCGCTGAATTTAAAGTAGGATAAATATCAAATGGTGTAGTCAGCCGATGAATGTTATTGCGGAGATTGGCAGCGGCCATTGGATAAGCTGTCTCAAACCACGGAGGCAAAACAAAGCTGAACCATGGTAATCTTTCCTCTAATTTGCCCTGCTGTGTGTTCCGCACCTCAGCAAATCTGGTTATTGATAACTTAATGATAATATGTGAAGGAATAGAACAGCATAGTTATTAATGAAGGAAGATAATTTAAATAAAGGATTGACTGTAACAGTCGTAAATGCCAAAAATTTGAGGGGTGATTCTGAAGGAATAAATAACTACAAAGGCATCAGAGATATTTTTATGTAAGGTCATTGCAGCATTTTCAATCTGAGCTTGATATAATTTTTCTTATAAATAAAGACTAAAAATATAGATGATCGACTTAACTATAAAGACAATTACCTTCAATTAGACTTTAATAAGTATGATTAATGTTCTTTATAGGCTGAAGATAATAATATTAATAATGAGTGAATAGGTACCTGTGCCCATGATCGCTCATCAGAATTAAGAGGGTATTGTTGAGGTGGCCTTCGGACTTAAGCCATACTAGCCACTCTTTGAGATCATTGTCTGCTGCTCCAATCAGATTGTAAGAATCGTGAGACAGCTCTCCGTGGAATCCAAAAATAAATTTTGGATGGTCCTTATATACAGCGTACATGTTCTTCGCTTGATCCAGCATGATCTATAACAGTACTTCAACATTATAGTTTATATTACATAATAAATTTATTAACTTTAAACAATCGACTATAATTTTTTTTTTAAATGCCAGAATGCTCATTTTTATTTTTTATCACCAAAATCATCTCCAAAACTATATGATTCATTATGAAATAGTTTGGTTGTTAAGTGAAATGATATTGAAGATAAAACACGAAACTTATGTTTCGATAAATAAAGAATAAAAACAAACAACAAAGCAAGTCTGAATAGTACAAAAAATATATCAATACCATGTATAAAAAATCTTTCTGCTTCTTAATAATTAACTTCTTATTCATGCATTTAAGTTGATAAATTAGCTTAAAAGTTTTCTTTAGGCAATATATCTCCAGCAACTGGAAATAAGAGTGGAGATGCAACCAAACTGTCACCTCACTTGCAATATTTAGCACTATTATCGTTAGTAATGTGCCCTCTTTTCCTCCCTTTCTTTAAAATTGGGTTCTATCCCTTGTTCATTGCTTAAAACTAAATTTACGACTTGAAAGGGGACTCAAAAATTAGTATTAATTATTTAATTCCCTCTGTTATTATTTCTCCCTGATCTTATATCTGAAGATATTTTGATATTCTTTGTAATAGATGCTCTCGGGGGAACCTGCCCGCTATGGAGCTATGGAGCCCAGGTGGCGGATGGGGGATCCCTTCTAGGAGGGGTTGTCTGAATATTATGAATAAAGACCTGTGGACAAACAGGTATCCAGTGCGGCCACCCTTTCTCCTGAGGGGTTTAAAATATATGGAAGGCCAGTTTTCCCGAGGATACAGGGTCTCTAGCATCGGGCCAATCACCCATCTAGAGTAAAGCGATACAAAGATAAACCATAAATTTTACCTTATGTCTTGGAATGGAACCTATGCAATACTTTTTGAATCTACTGTAGTCCTGTTCTGCCTCAAGGTAAAATGGACGCATGTAATGGTCTGTAGGTACCTCATTGAAACCTTTCAAGCGATAAGTGAAGATGCCAGTTCCAGGAGTATCCTCCATGTAGGCTAAAAGGGAAGGATAAATGTCAATGATAGTATCAGGATTAGCTTACAAATTATAATAAAAACAAGGCAACAGTAAGGATATTTTTTCTAATTTATCTTTTGTATAGATTAAACAGTTATCCACTAATTATTAATTTGCAGGAAAAGGAAAATTCACCCTTTAAAAATACTTAATTTTTTACTCCTCAATTCACACTCGGTAGAATTATCAAATCAATATATATTCATTTTCTTTATAAGATATTTCTTATATACTGGACTCAATCTTCTTGATTTATATAATTTAATAATGAAGAAAAAACCATATTCCAGTCAAAAATTGTTATTAAAAATTAACAAATGATTAAAAAAAAAATGTTTTGACACTTATTTGTCATTCTCAATTTAAGTAATTCCTCATACAACTTCCTTTAAAATTTACAAGTCCAAATCATTACTGTAAAAACAATAAAAATACAATAAAATACAATAAAAAATAACTTGTCAAAAATAACTAATAACAATAAGCATAGATACCTTGAGGTCAAACAATTTAAAAGTCAAAATATATATAAAATTTTGGAACTTATAATTTAATTATTAGAATGGTAACGTTTAAATAAATACCATATTTGTCTGTTATAGTTTATTTTTGTTTTTTGGAGTACATTTGTTAATATATTTATATTCATAAATTATTTTAATTTGATCTGGTATTACAGAGATCAAAGTTTGGTTTTCAATGTAATACCTATTATATTTGACCATGGAAGAAAGTTAAGTTCCAGGATTTTATATATATTTTGACTTTTAAATTGTTTGACCTCAAGGTATCTATGCTTATTGTTATTAGTTATTTTTGACAAGTTATTTATTATTGTATTTTAGTGTATTTTTATTGTTTTTACAGTAATGATTTGGACTTGTAAATTTTAAAGGAAGTTGTATGAGGAATTACTTAAATTGAGAATGACAAATAAGTGTCGAAACGTTTTTTTTTAATCATTTGTTAATTTTTAATAACAATTTTTGACTGGAATATGGTTTTTTCTTCATTATTAAATTATATAAATCAATATATATTTGTCTATTTTATCCAATTTTATGGCGAGTATCCAATTTTATTCTATCTTGCATATTTTTAAACTGTACACCAATGAAATAACTTATGAATATAATTTCTTCAGGATATAAGAGCCGTTATTTTTGAAAGTGGCATATGTCCATTTAAATCTCAAAAACTCATTTAATGATTATTTTTTCATAATAAAATTTAAAAGATCTAAAACAACACTCTTCTGTTTGAAACTTTACTCTTAGCTAAGTTCTTATTGATTAAAACATTTACCTGTTTGACCATAATTTTTAAAGTTATTCAAACAGAAACCTTTAGATATCGCTATTATAAAAAAATGGACTAATACCACTTTAAAAAATAACAGCTCATATGCAGATTTGTATAATTGTTTCTTTTCTTTTCGGACAGATGTATATTATGTTTCTTTTTCTGTTCATGCTTGATATTCTAAAGGGACTTAGTCCCAGAATAAATTGACTTTTCTATTCTATTCTAAATGTTGCATTTGGGATATATCACTTGAAGAATTTGTTGAACTTAATCCTTTGTTTTCTTCTTCTTCTTTCTTACTTTATAATTTAATCAATATACACGGATATAATATCATACAGAGAATATATACGAACAGAGGCCTTGTGTGGCAAGGCAGAGGATTGTTTGATCTAACCCCAATAATTTCTAGATTGTGTAAAAGAACCGATGTGGCTCTGACATTATCATTTTATGTGATAATGGAGATGTCAGACATGACTCCAACATTTATCAGACTATTTAAAAATTCTTTATGGGAAAAAAAATAGTAATGTTAAAATACATCATAAGTAAAATTAAACATTTTATTACTAAATGGTGAGTATGTAAAAGAATTTTCACAAACCTGTAACATAACCATTGTCTTTGAAATTGTTCCAAACAAAAGGATAGACATTGACGTGAACTGCCTTTGAACCCATTCTCCTCCTTGTGTCTGGGAGTTCCAACTCAGTCTTGCCTGCAAAAATATTTAATGACTGATTTTATAAGTGTATTATTATTATATAGAGGGTTAGCCAACCCTTCCTTAGCACTACCTTGTTTGGATCTTCAGTGAGAAATAAGTTATCGATGACTAAACCCATTATTTGAGTATAACTCTAATAAATCAAAGATTTTCATATTAATACATTATTAAATATTTTAATTTTGAAATTTTAACAAAAATATTTATAAACCAAATAACTTTGAATGATACTTAGTGGACATTTTAAGTTGAATCCAGTTCCATCCTAGAAAATTTAAATAAATAAATGATAAATATAAATAATAATATATAATAATAATAAATATAAATAATAATATATAATAATAATAAATATAAATAATAATATATAATAATAATAAATATAAATAATAATATATAATAATAATAAATATAAATATGATGAATAAATAAAAAAATAAATGAATACAAGAATGGACTCTGACCAGTGAGAATTGGGATGAGAGCCTGAGGAGTACCATCACCAACAATATTGTAACCTTCAAGTACAACGCCCTTTAGGGTCTCCTTAAAGTATTTGTAGCTGTTAGGCAACTTTCTCATAAATGTATTTTTCGACAGGGAATCAAATCCAAACATTAATACATTAAGCCCCAGTGCTGTGCGGGGTAGTAGGTGCCATCCAGTACGATCCAGTATATCTTGATCGTGTCTCACTCCAGCCAAGACACTACTCCACCTGATGATAATATACAATTACCCGTTATTTATATGGTTATTGTCAGTTAAAATTAGTAAAACGAGAAAAAATCAAAAAATCCTTATTCTTAAGCTTTGCCCCTCAAGGAAAATTAAAATGCACAAAATAATATAGCAACCGAGTTGTCATAATTAAAATTAAATTTTTTCTTAAATTTGATTAAAGATTTAATGTGGGGAGAGAAATAAACAAGAATAATCATTAAGTAAATATAGAAAATAAACATTTATACCTGTTACCAGATTCACCGACACACCTCACTCTCACAAAATCACTAGCTTCAAGGATGTACTCAGTGTGCGTAGTCGTGGTCAGGCCGATTTGGTTAGTAAAGTCATTAGTCCTTATTACATCTGAAAATTATCGAAATATACAAAATTTAAACAGAAATAAATGAAACAAACTTCTTGTAACCACTTAGAACTTGGCAGAAATAGAAGTTGCAAACCTCTCCAACCTATATATGGCACAATTATGTATACATATTACACATTAGCCAACCAGATGGAGCAATACAAAGTATGCCCCAATAATTTCAACCACAAATTGATAATGAGGAATAGTAATAAACAAGTAATATCACTCTTGCAGATTTATTACAAGTTTTCACTATCTTATTAATCAATTTACTAACTAAAGTTACCATACAGTCCCAACCTTCAGTCATCAACACTCCCTTCTCAATCCATTGCCATATTCAAAAACTCAAAATCAACACATAATTCGCTTATAAATATCATAATTACATTAGGTATTTTAATTTACCAATATAATTTATTTATATTAACAAACCTAGTATTATAAAATGGACACCATTTATTAGGGTCATGAAATAGTACTTCCATACACAAGACTTCATTTGTTGTAGGAGTACTGGTTTTTAAATGTATAGTTTGTTGATTTTCATATTTTTATCTTTAACATTCATATTTTATGGTTCTTGCAAAATTTCAGGAACCACAGAAAACAATATGGATGATTTCATTTCTCTCTTACCCTTTTAAGGAGGTTACAGAAAAAAAGATGAATCAAAAGACATGGTATATTAACAAACATGTACTGACCTGTAAAAGAACATTCTATATCACCATACTTTTTCTTAGCTTCTTGAGTTATTACTGCATTACTACCGACTATCTTGACCCAATCTTCTTCTTCACTGCAGATTATTGGTCCTTCATCCTTGATGAATTTCATAATGTCTGGGCTTTTCACATCCAGATGGGGGTGCTTGCATGCCTGTCTGCCCTGCCTGAAAGCAGAGAAAATTCTCAATTACAAGTCTGTAACAACAATTAAAATTTTAAAACTATTTTTAAAATTAATGGTCCAGGTAGTCAAAAACAGGATGATGTAACTAAAGTAACAATTTATTAATAATGTGAAAACAAAAATCACTGTTTATTTATGGCGGATCCACACCAAACCAACAAAACAGCAACGCAAGAAAACTGCAAGTTCTCGAAAACAGAAACAAATTGTCAAGTGCTGTCCACATATATGAAAACAATAATTATTATTAATCTTTCAACTTTGTGATCGAATCTGCTATAACGTGGCGTGCTCGAAATTTCATAATACAAAGGAACCAAGAATTATTTATTATGGCGGCTGGTTTTGTATTCTTAAACCAAAAAAATAAAAATTTAGTTTTTTATCTTTCTGTCTACTTCATCTGAAGAAACACCACACAATATTCCTATTTCTTTTAAGGTGTCAGCCTTTTTATAGCGATTTTTGTAGTCGGGGTGTCCAGGGTCCCATAACAATCTAGCTTTTCTATAAAGTTCAATTAATTTACATGTATTTTCAACAGTCCATTTTATTTTTTCACCCGACGTAGTCATTTTGCACACAGGAATGATACAAACTAAGCCTCGAATTTATTTGTTTCTTCTTGTCGAGCGCGTACACACTAGACTTGACTAGGCCAACAGAGCTGCCAGAAACACAGACAAAACATCAACACTTTGATCTTTACCGACAGCCGCCGGGAAAATAAAAAGTTGTTGAAAACACCAACAAAACAAAATATTTGCCTGAATATTTTCATTTTGTTTGATAATTGTTGGGAAACATTGCTTTTTTGTTTTTCTTTTGTTGCTTTGGTGTGGACCCGGTATTGTATACTATTCTACCATGTTTCTTATTGCTACCCAAACCCTTTCTTAACAATGCATATGACCATGTATTAATGCACAAAAATAAACTTGGTTTTATGTCATAATGAGAAGAATTGAACTGAGATAGTAAATTACCTGAAAAAGTGTGCCAATAAGAATATTAACTGTACTCCTACAACCTATGAAGGCGTTGAGCATTTGTAAAGAATGTTTTTTTCTAAGAAAAAGGTTATACAGTTAGGTGATTGGTCCGAGATGATGCTAAACACCTAGGTTTAAGCCCTGATAAAGAGTACCCTGTTTATAGTGGCTGTTTGAGTCTCAGGAGAGCCTGCAGATCCCGTAGGGTCTACCAAGGGTTGTTAACAGATTAAATAATTTAACTGCCGTAGCCGGATCAGAACCTAGGATCTTCAGCATAACAACTCAGCGCTCTTCAAACTCCAATAGTCCAGAGTTAAACAGTTGCCATTTTATATAAGTTACATTAATCTCATGTGAAAATTGGTCAAATGTTATACCATTTGATCTAACTGTGTATGCCAAAATAAAATTTGCTATGGAGTATAACAAGATTTATGATTAAAAAAGTAACTGCATTCAAACTCCTCTGCTGGAAAGCAGTAAACATCTGAGGTCTTCATATTACTATTATTTTTGTTAAATTAAAATTAACGATATTTTCTTCTAAAATTTCATAAACCATAAGATTGCATGAATAAATTGAGTACATTTTTATTTATTTATTTTATCTTTTTATTCGAATGATCCTGATTCACTCACAACAAAGAAAGAAATTAATAAAACATATACAGAATAAGAACATACCATATTTCTGAATTTTGTTTCCCCGACTGAATATACTTTGCTATCTGCTGCCTGAAAAAAAACAAAAAAAACTAGAACTGGAATTGATTTAAGAACATTAACATTCATTAAACTAAATACTACTCAATTGCTTTGTCAAAAGCAGTTTCCACAGTAAATATTGAAGAGAATCAGCCTGAAAATAGGTCATTTGCTTCAAATTTGTATAGTAGGCCATTTAAAATTAGATTTTGGCTGTAAATTATACAGTTTTTTTATCGAAAAAAAAATGCTCTCCTTGTTCTTTACTGAAAACACTATGGTAACATTAATATTTTATTATTATAGTTTCACATTAGTGTTAAATCCTAATTCCATAATGTTGTAAGAACACTATTGTTTTGTACTTCAGATGTCCTAATGGTGTTACTTGGAATGTTCTGAATAATTATGTTCAACAAGCCATGCTGCAAAAAGCTGAATTTGTTCGTTTGTGAATTATTAATATACAGATGATATATATATATATATATACTTTTTAATATTTATTTTTTACACCACAAAGATAATTACACGAATAGCACACAACAAACAATTATTTTTTATGTCAATAAAAACATTTTCACTCACTCATTTATTTGATTCAAGTGAGATCAAATAATCTCTATTAGAAAAATAAAATTTCATTGAATGTTTTGTTTTAAAAAATAGTTCACATGATTTTCAAAAATTAATATAAAAATACCATAGGAGTATGGAAAATTGCAGAAACTGAAAGAGAATAGAAAAATAAACTAAAAAAAAAGAAAATTATTAAGCACCTTATTTGTGGTAGAAGTTGTTCAATCAAAAGATTATAAAAATATAAATATGTCTTACAATTGAGCATCTCGGTCAGTGACTTTTTCTTCCCTTCTCTGCAAAGCATGGATGATGGTATACAGGATCAAGATAATCAGGCAAATATAAGCCAACTGACGGACATGATACGACAGCAAGCTCATCCTGCCAAAAAAATCACTTAAGTAATGAATAAAATATCAGATCATATTTTGATTATTTAAAAGGTTGAGATATGTTAGAAGAAAGATCTGAAATGGAGGTTTATCGTACATGTAAACCACAAGCGCAATAACATTATTTTTTATTTTTAACAAAGTGAAATGGTCCATTAAAATGTTTTCTAATATTCTCTATTCTATTCACAGTGCTTCATTTACTGTGAGATAATTTCAAAATGGAGAATGGGGTATTTTATCAAGATGATAAAAACAAGAAAAAATCTGAAACATATTAAAAACCTTATTTGATTTTTTATTTATTTTTATAAAATTCAAGCTACATTAAAAACACTCTCCTTCCAAAATAAAATGAAAAGGTTTTGAAAGCAAAAATAAATAAATTCTATTGCTAAAAGAATGTTAAGATAATAATAATTAGTTTTTGGGTAATTATAATTAATTTAAAAAAAGAGTTATTATAGCAGTTTAATAATTAAGTGTACTACATTATTATAAATAAATCTATGAAATTTATAGTTGATTCAAGTTAATCACAATTCTGTTTGTCTGGTGATTATATAGGTTTTGTAATATCGATCAAAATAAATTTCTTATTGTCATATTATAGAGGTACTATTTAATTAGTTAAGTACTTAATAGAAGTAGTAATAAATATTGAATGTTAGTAGTGTGGATTTCTGTAATTATAGCTATAAGAGCAATTAATTATTAACATCTATGAACATTGGAAAGATAGTTTAATATTTTAAAAAAGACAAGAAAGGAAATAAAATTGGTGAATTATAATTTTATTAGTTACTTTAAGTTAATGTAAACATTAACTTAAAGTAACTAATAAAATTATAGTTATCTATTGTATATGTACAGTATATAGATATACTGTTATCTATAATGATTAGAATTTTTTCATTTATAAAAACTGATATCACTCATTAACAATTGCAGAACCAATTTATTTAAAAACCATAAATATCATTTTAAATTAAATTATTTATTAATGTGGCTGATGAGGAAATGACAATTTGAAAAAAAAAATTTATAGTTACAGATAATATAATTTTGTTTACACAATGTTAAAATTCCTATGTAATTTATTATCTGGTGATTTTTTTGGTTTAAAAAAATCATGATTGGCAGGATTTTTTTTTGTCTATAGAATAATTTATATTGTGGAGTTTAGTTCAATTATTTTATTGAAGCCAATTAAACCATGCTCTAAGCAGTCAAATAGCCGACTAAATAATGAAATGATGAAACTGTTAACACCAGTCACAAATACCCAGGACTAGGTGACACTTGATGTAGTTACCTGGACAGGCGGAAAGAAGACCAACGACGATTCATGAGTTTGATACGAGGAGAGCATCGTGTATTGACATATCTGCTTGGGCAGCTGAGAACATCTGATCCCATCATTGGGGAGAGATACGACGGCGCAGCTGCTGGACCTAGCGAATACTTGGAACTGCTACGCTCCCGAACTGTTGCGAGTAACAGTTATCGGCCAGAGCTTTCAGAAGGGGAGCCTGCATTCAGAACGGCGTTAACATGTTTTTTTAAAAGGGAATTGTAATACTGAGATCTTGTAATACTAGTACAGTGGAGCGTTGATTATCCGAACTAATGTTGTCAGGGGTGGTTATTAGATTTTCGTGAAAGGAAAATCTAATTTTAAATGTTTATAATGTAATTTTTTATGTGCATTATGGTGTGCACGATCTTTGTCCATTTTGTAACCAGCAGCTTCTTTTCGAGATACCAGCGACTTAGATGGTAAAGCTTTCCAAGAGAGGCCCGTTTCGTCCGCATTGTAAACAAAATCCAAATCATATTCATTGTCTTCGAGATATTTCTTCAAATTCTGGGAAAAAGAAACTGCTGCTGGTGCGTCGGCACTTAATTTCTCACCGTGAATTTCAATTTGCCGAATCCCATGTCGTAATTTAAAATTTTTCAGCCAACCAGAACTTGCGACAAATGTTGGGTCACCTCCAAGCTTCATGTTTAATTCCAACGCTTTTTCACACAAAATGGGCCCTGATATGGGCTGACCAGAGGACTGTTGTTGCAAAAACCTGCATCTTCCAACAATCCACTTTTCGCTTAGTTCAAAGTTTTATGACTGGAACTGGCCGCCTCACAGTAAAGATTATTTGCGTACCTGGTGATTGAATCAGAATTATTATTTATTCCCGTTATGGTTGATTTACCGACACCGAACTCCGTAGCTAATGTCTGACCGGACTCACCTTTTTTTTAGCCGCGCAATTATTTCAAATTTGTCTTGTAATGTAAGAACCACTCGCTTTCTTTTTGTTGACGTGCTGCATTTTTAAAACAAAAAGTGATCACAAATGCGATGCACACCTCACAAAGAATGATTTAAAACTGAAGATGAGCAACCTATTACCAACCAAATGAATAGGAAGGGATTCAGGGAAACAAATGAAATTATCCAATTAGGTTTACAGTTCTTAGTAAACAAATACGTATTGAAATCTAAGTTAATTTTTTTGCTGTTTCCGAAAAATGATTAGGGCCCCCCTTACTGACGTTCATGAAAAAGATCAATTTATTTTTCGTTAAATTTGATTTTTTTATTATTTATTTATTGATATTTACTACTATATTACAATAATATAACAAGTAAATAGGCTAAGTGATACATAATGACATGATATAATGACAGGTAGAGAAACTGCCCACTGGTAGTACTCAAATCGCAGGTTCAACTAAGAAGGTCACGTGGCCATCTTCTTCTCAGACGCCTCGGAGGATTATCGGGAATTGAAGAGGAAGCTAGGTTTGAAACCAGAGGGTTTGAGTGGAAGTGAAGTTTGTTATGAAAGGATAGATACCGGATTCGGGCCAAATTAACAACAAATGGTAGATTAAGGTCGTTATGGATGACTTTATTCTTAACAAAATAAGGAGCGTTGAGGATTTTACGAAGGATTTTGGATTGTAGGGATTGGATACGAGAGGAATTCGATGGCTTAGTGGAGCCCCAAAGCTCTACTCCGTAAGTCCAAAAAGGTCGTATGATGGTCATGTAGATGAGTCTTTTGTAGTTAATTGGATTAGAGCGTTTGTCTAGTAAGTGTTGAAGTAGCCTGAAACGTCGAGCGGTTTCTTGTCTTTTCGGTCTAGTATGAGGATTCCAGGTTAATCGTTTGTCGAGATGCAACCCTAAGTATCGGATTTGTTCGACAGGCACCAGTGGGATATTATTAAAGGATACTGAAGGGCAGGACGTCATTGGTTTACGACGTAAGGTAAAAGTGATTTGATGGGATTTTTGAGAATTCATTTTAATTCTCCAGTTATGACACCATTCTTCAAGATCAGTGATATGGGATTGGAGACTTTGGGATACAATAACTGGATTGGTGTTGGTGTTGGATAAGGATAGTATTAGGATGAGTCGGGATGTCAGCTGTATAAACTGTATAAAGGATTGGGCCAAGGACACTAAATTTGATTTAAAATAACAATAATTTTAACAATACAAATAAGTAACTGGATTGTCTGATCAAATTAATTAAAATTACATTTGGAAAAAAAAGTTCCGTTAATTGAACGTTCGGATAATCGACGCTCCACTGTAATTCAAGTAGGTAGGTATACGCAAGGCACAGATATACGGTGATTAGCACGCTTCCCCATAGTGAACTAGACAGAGTTAGAATGTTTAAGTAATATTTTCCCATATTATGTTTGTTAATCCATTTTACGCCACTTAATGCTGCTATGGATAATAGCACGATGCTTCATTAGGAGTTATAAATTTTGTTTATTATTCAAAAGTCATCGGGTGGTTGACCACGGTTTTATCCCAACATTTAAGGTCCGGGGACAGGTTTACAACCTTGCAGGTAGTCTTCTTCCATATTGACCTGATGACCATACATTTTTACAGATTTATTTTATTGCTGATCCAGAAATTCAAACAGCTACTCGATCAACGTCCTATATAAAGAAATATTTTAGTTTGTTTTTATATTTGTGATATCTTGTGAAAGGCGAAATCTTGTGCCCAGGGATTGGATAGAGGATTTGAATTGTAGGAGACTATAGATATAAGAGTGGTGTTTTGAGTTGATAGTTTGGTATAAGAAAGAACCTAGGAAATAGAGTCTATGGATATATACATGTATGGGAAAGAAAATGATACGGTTGGTAGTCAAATAAATAATCCCTTAAATAATGGCAAACTATTTATTAGGAACCGACGTTTCGACCCACATTGGAGGTATTTGAAAGTTATATGTGATATAAGTAATGAAAAATTTGGGTATTGGTTAGTTAGGTATAAAAATCTCTTTGGCTAAGTTGGTAGTGATAAAATAGCACGCAGTCTTAACCGACAAAATTCACGAAGTCGGCTAAACTGGGCACGAAGATCAGAGGCAGAAGTCGGAAACCAGTTAGTCAGGTCGCAGCCAGGATATGTCGTGATATTTCCCCGAAGGTTTGCACCGACATGATATCTTCTCATCTAAAGCATCCTTCCTGTATATAGTATAATACTTCCTGTTTCAACCTGCACATCTGTTTACATTTATGAGTAGAAATAAAACGTCCCATACCGTATTTAAATTGATTGAAGGAGGCTAGAATTTTTGACAATTGCTGATCCAAAAGCTCACTGTTTAGCAATGCATTTAAGTCAAATTATATTTTATAATAACAATGTTTTCGACTTTTATTGAGATCGAAACAGTAAACCCATTTATAAAATGTCATGTAACAAACCAGATTTCAGGATCCGAATATCGAGCCTGAACCAAAGAAGTGTCTATTTCCTGTATTTTAATCAATCAATAGTAGACAATGTTTCTTAGGAATCATATTTTCGACCGATCCTCTAAAGTTCGTTGCGAAACTCGATTCTGCACTTCATTGTCAAGCCTAGAAGAGCTTTAGTAAGTCACCTGACTTTTAGGGGGGGGGGCTATGAGTTCTTTCAGCGGTATCAATCAGATCTGGAACAGGATCTGACCAATTTCTCAAAAATACGTGAGTTGAACGAAGATTCTTGACTTGGGTTATAACATTCTAAACACAACATACATAGGCCCAGAGACAAAAAAAATTTCACAATAGGGAAATCAAAATTAAAAAGTAAATATCTTCTTAGATTTCCTAATAAGAAACTATTTCACGTTCGTTGCTGAAGCATGCTTGGGAGACGTTCTGACAATTCATTTCCTTATCTCTGAGATTTGTTCTCTTTCAGAGTTCGTATAATGAACGCTAGGTATTAAGAAGAAAACCAACAAGGCTCCTGCTCGTCAAGAAGCTCGTCAAGATAAACGGCATTACTTTTATAATTTTGTGGGTGCTTTCGGAGAAACAGTGGCAGTTTTATTGAAGTTCTGGCAGAAACAGAACATTTCATTGAAATTTTAAAATCATGCTTTACCTGTGAATGTTTTTTCAGCATCAAGTTGGACTACAGATTATAACTTGTTAATTATTATTCCTATAACACATATCATTTAAAACAAAATAAACTTCTCAAGTTCTTGGTAAATACTAAAAAGTTTCTGCAACACTTATTGACAGTAAAAATAATTTATTTTCATTATTTAATTTTTCAAAAATACTACAAACAACTACCACATCTCCTGAACTGCAGACTTCACTTGACTCACGAAACGAAACAGCGCCCATACTAAGACTTGTTTGGTAATAAGGAACAGAAATTTGGGATTTGGTTTATTTCGAATCAGACTAATTCACAACGGCTTGAACATTCCCTTCTGTAAAATCATATATTCACAGCACATACAGGAAATACACATCAGCCCACACGCCAACACTACATCGCCAAAAACCTCTTGTTCTTTCTCTTTCCCACTCTCTGTTAACTGGACTTCATATGTGAAGATTAAAATGACAATGGCCTAGAGACCTACTCAGAAAACATCAATCAATTCAAAATTTTCATATTCTTTCAAATCGAGGAGGAAAAAACCATTGAGATTAAATTTACTGGATTCGATATTGCCAAGGTGCAAATTTAACATAAAAGAAAAATAATAAATTCGCCATGCGTTGCATTAAATATTAAAAAATTATTTTTGGGTTTATGTTTAATTTTATACAATTTCGATATCCTTATATATTTCTTTTCATTTAAAGTAAATGATGAATTTTAATTTATATTAATGGAATGGTTAAGAAAAATAAACCGCTATATTCTGTGATGAATTTAAGAGCTTAAGTTTAATTTTTTTTAAATGCACAAATAATAAAAATATATGAAGCTTTTTTCAGCTTTGAATACTTAGGCATATGCAGAGTTTTCTCTTAGCCGCAGTGAAAACTCCTGGCTCCCTAAGGCTATTAAAATAAATGAACTACAAACTTTTCCGTCAAAGATACTTCGACTTATCACAAAAGCACCATGGTATGTTAATAACAAAACTTTGCATACTGACTTAAAAATACCGACGGTCGAACGAACACATACGAACATACTACAAATGTTGTCAAGAAAAACTACACGGACTTCCTAATCCACTGATAGAACAAATGACAACGACACACATACCTGAGGGCTTAAGGAGGAGACTAAAAAGAACGTGGATGAAGGAACTGTTGTCATCATAATATTAAATCAAACCAGGGGAGAGGTACCGCTGGCTACTGTTCTTCTTGAGTACTTTCGTGTTATTTTTTTTTGTTATTTTGCAGACATGCAATCTGTTGATTGTCAGTGTTGTTTGTCTTTGGCAGGTGTGGATAAATATATAAAGTGCATAAAATGTGGTTAAAATATTTAGAAATCTTTACCTCGCAAGGTGCATCGTAGCAGTCATCAACAATAATCTTAACTTTTTATATTATTTTGAAGAGAAAATATTTGTCCAGGCAAACTTTATTTTCTCTTCAAAATAAAACTATTTAAAAATTATAATAATTATTTAAAAAAAAAATTATAAACAATAATCTTAGTTCACTTTACATCCGTCACATTCGTTGTCGCACTGCTTACTCTGCGCTTATGCTATCACTGCCCTCTGTAGCCACTGTATATAATAATTCGGTAGTTGGTGGGACAGTACATGCTCAAGACTAATGCGTGCAATTAATTTTTGCGCTATGAATTGAAAATAGTCCATTATTCCCCAATGAGGAAGTATACAGTTTGATAACTTTCGAATTGTTCATATAGGACATTATTTGCAGCAACCTTACCGAAATATTGTGTATTGATTTTTGGAACGAATTTTTCAATTTGGGACTGAGCTACTCAATTTGATAAGCCTAACAGTGAAGTAAAAAAAGTTCAAATCTAGAGGTATGTATGTTAAGTTTTATATTCATTATTAAAAACACAGAAAATATAAATATATTAACAGCTATTGACGAAAAAAGCAAAAGAGTTTACATGTATCAGGTTATCAGTTCGATTTGATTAATTATTTTAGCACCAATAAATAATTAAGATCAAAATTTCACATCCGTCTGACCGTGTAAATACTGTTAGTTGTAAGCATTTCTAGTTGTATCTTAGATAAATGGTTCTCTTAGGTGAATAAAAATTAATATTTGTCTGAAAGACTCTTATTTGCAGTATTTTTTAATGATTCGCGCTTAATAGAAGTGATGGATATAGAACATCGATATAGAATTTGATTTATTACAAAAATCCGAACAATAACAACCAACTATGTTTAAGATCGCAGCCCGGAGGATGACCTTGGGAGTTTTTAAAGCGGGAAAATATCCTTAGTTCTGGCGTCTTTCGGAGGGGGCGTAAAATGTCAGTGTCAGATACTCTTTAAAGATTCCTAATAATACCTGGATAGGCAAAATTTAGGGCTCCCTTTGTAGCATCGTCCGATTAACCATAGCAGCATGAAGTGGTGTTAAATTAATAAACAAACTAACAAGATGTGAAGAATTTAATCCTTTACACGTACTAACCTTATGCAGAGGAAAATATTATAAATTAAATAATAATAAAACATTTACCTCATTAATTTAGGCTCAGCGAACACTAATAAAATTTTAAACCTTAGCCATCAACAATTCAAAATATGTTAAGTAAAGTCATATGTAACCATCCATATACGTTTAAAATGGATTCAGTTTCTCATTACTCATACTTTTGTATGAGAGGTTTAAAAAACACATTAATTTTGGAATCAATTGAGGATTAAATTTAAGTTAAATTACTCCATTTGTCATAATCATACTTAGCCTATCTTAGACGATAATTAAAATAAAATGGTTTTATTTTATAATACATAAAATCTAAGAGTGTAAAACTGTTATACAAATCAAATAAAATTGTTTGTTTGTCCATTTAACGTCACTTTTGCTCCTATGGCTAATTGGACGATGCTGCATTGGGAGTTCTAAATTTTGCCTATCTATTTTTTTAAAAAATTAGGATAGAGATTTTTAACGAGTACTTGTTATTATTAAAAAGTTTATTGTAAAATATAATAAACTTGTTTAAGTAAACTATAACAATAATTATGCACTGTATGAGTATAATATTCGGTATAAACTAGAAGTCTTAAAAGCTTTAAAAAGCCTTGTGATTTCTTGGAAGGCACACTCACACATAATTATATTCATTGTTATCAGATAACATTAAAGTACTACACTCAATCAGAAACCCGACAATTTATAGAGGACATAAAGATACTACAAATGTTGATTACTAAGGATTCATTTAAAGCAAAATAGAGCATAGAAGACAAGGAAAGAGCAGATCTGGTCAACACCGAGACCTTGCCCTTTTACAATAACATTCCAATTATGAGTAAAAAGCGAGCTCCAAAATTCCAATTGGTAATGAGTTGGTCAACAAAACTGATACATGTGGCAAAGATAGACATATTCACAACTTTTGACACATACCATATGGCCGCAGATGGTATGATGACAGGCAGATAAAATACGAAAGACAGTACTCAATAATGGCAGTTGGCCTGAACCTTAACACATTCCTTTTGCTAAACTTGAGACAGACCTATTAAACTTTTTATAGAAAATTGAATTTACTTAATGACTAATTGACTACAAACCAAGATTTTTCTTTTTTTTTTAGTTAGTGTTTCTTTTTGCTTAGTGAAATATTTCTTTTTTGATGTCTAAGTTTTTACACTAACACAGTAATTGATCAAAAGATAAAATGTTACTTTGAATGCTAGATGGAACTAATTCGTTAAAAAGGAATAATTAAAAGATAATGGAAACAAGATAAGTCAGTGTTAAAAAATGTGACATAAATGGGAAAGCTTTATTATTAAACAACAAAAAAGTGTGATCAAAGTAATGTAATTAAGTAAGTTGCAAGAGCAATAGTTAAAAAAAATTAATTGGAAGTGGTGACAATGAAAGAAACAAACACTAAAGAATACGCCAAGTATTCGTCTCATTTGTCGGTCATTCGACTTACTGAAAGAGATTCGTCTGAGTTGGAAACGACCCCTGGTAGCTCAGTGGTTTAGAGCACTGCAGTGGAGATGCAGACGAAGAGTTTAAAGGCTGTATTTTCCAATTGCCAAATGGCGAGGAAGGAATAGAAATCGTGTCCAAAACCATTTGTACATAATTTTTTATAATATACCAGTTCTGTATCAATATAACTTTTATATATTGAACAATGTTCTCTAATGAATAAATAGTGAAAATATAGCAATAGTTTCCTCCTAATCCGAGATGATTACTTAAGTTTACTTATTTTCTTTTTTCACTATTTATAAAATATATATAAGAAATGAGTTGGTAACATTGTTTTGTGGTGGTTTGGTCCAGCATCCGGTCATAAGCGGTAACATGTGCTGAAGTGTTCAAGCATGCGCAGTACAGTTTGTCATTCCAACGAGAAACCACAACTGTCAGACATTTGTTCCAACAGAACTGAGTGAAAAAGTGAGTGACAAAACGTCAGAGGTTTTGTGAAAGGAAATTAGAAACATACGAAATCGTTCCGTTTCCCCAAACCAATCTACAGGGAGGTTTCTTCCGTTTGAAATTAAATTTTTACTGAAATTAAAATGTCATTAGATTATTCTCATCAACAGAAAGGTGTAATTTAAATAAAAACATTAATTTAATATTTTTTACGATATTAGCATTTCTGAAGATTAGCCGGGAGTTCTGTTTATTTCTTGACCGATTAAAGCAATGGGAAATCGACAGCGTTATTTATATTTAAATAATTAAAGATTTATAATTTTAATAATTTCAACAAGAATTTTACAGTTGAAGTCTTAGAAGTTAGCTACCTCGAATTCCGCTAGAAAGCACTAGCGTGGCGGAGTCAATTGGCAGGAGCAGTGCTCAGCAAAATCGTTTTTTTCTAATTGAAAATTAATAACTAGGAAAAAATATTTTGACAGCGGGCCTTTGTGTTTTTTACTAATTACTTTTTTTAAATGAATTTTTTATACATGCGAAGCGATAAGTTATAAAAAGATGTTTTCATGAACAAATAGTCGTCATAGTAATGTTGGTATAATCTTCTATTATTGAGGCTAAATTAAATTATTTAATAAATAAGATGATTAAGTCTGCAAAACTACAATTTTGTAATCCTTTTATAATTATTTAATATTCAATTCTAATTTAATTTGTTTTGAAATGTCTTGTGATCATTTAATTTAAGGTCGTACTTCAATTCGTTTATTAAACTGTAGTTACGTCAAATTTAAGTAATACAAAGATGGATAAATAAACATAAAAATAGAATAAAAATTTGTAACACGAATATTGAATATAAGTATATTTTCTATATTTTTCCATTCATTATAATTTTTATAACCTTCCCATTTAACAGTATTCAAAGTGTTCCAACACATTTTTTGTTTTACCGAATCCGTGGTTTGTTGGTGCATGCGCAGTAAAGTGGTCCTGAATTTTCCATGGAAATACCGCGAATATCTTGTTTTCATCTCAATTCCCCATAGCACGTGAGAAACATCATGTCGCGAGGTAGAAGATACGTGAGTAGCAATGTTTTAATTAAATAATATCGACTGTTAATGTTTGGCCTTATTAATTTGAGTGTACTATTTCTCTGTTTGAATTTATAGCAATTATGAATTAAGAATTTATCATTTATTTGATAGTAACTGTTCAACTGGAGCATCAAACATGATTCCTTGTAGGCGGGAGAACGGAATTTCGAGTTCACCTCTTTTCTTGGCGTTGTTTCATTCAGTTTTGAAGATATTTGTGAATTTGTACTATTTGATACCTGAATTGATTCCCAAAATAATTGTAGATCAGTGTATTTAGTTTAAAAAGGTTCCTCCAAAGTGCCTACTTCATTACATGAAATATACAATCACTTTTGATTCAGTGATTACTACTAGTACAGAGTACTAAACTGTCTGGCATCAGAATGTAAATGTTGGTGCTTTTTTGTTTTTCTGAATTCTATAAGTTTTTTCATGTAAAAAGTGAGAAGAAACATTTTACGAACATTAATAAAGGAAAAATATTGCTTTTATTTACGAGTCTTATTTAATTATAAATATTAATAGAATGTCTATTGCAATTATTACATCTCAACAAAAAGCGTTACTAACCCGGTAGTGATGGAATTTAAATCAGAAAATCAACCCTAAGTCGTACCTTGTGATTAAAATTTACATATTTGAAAATTCTTCTTTCAGGTTTTAAATCGGATTGGACCAATTGAAATACTTCAACTTAAAAAAACAACATAAGAAACGAAAAGTAGATTTATATTTGTAAAGCAAAGAGTTGGGTACGATGAAATATGGCTAATCCATAAAAACGGTTTTATTCATTGTTAAATTAGTTTCCAATCATTCATTAAACATTGGCTTTAGACCGATTAAAATGAAGTACAGACTTGTGGATTTATGTATCTTATAAGATCCAATATATTTTTTCCTTAGTACAAACATTCCTGAAAGACACTATCAGAATCCGACAGGGAGATTAAAACGTATCTGGAGTAGGGATCTAATAAAGAGAAATGAAACACGTTAGTAGTATTTTGAATAGGCTTCTCCATTCCCCTGAATCTATAATTTTCAAAAGCATTGCACAAAAACCATATGAGCTTGTATAATTTCTGTGGCATTTGTATAATTTCTCAAATAAAATTTAATTATTACATATTTTTGCCCTAATATATATTATCTCCTACTCGCATTCCATTAGTTAATTTTTTAAAGTATCATATTAATGTTGTTTTTTAAGAGTAAAGATTGTTTCAAGTGATTGCAAATTATCAAAAACCTAAGATTTGTGGATTCTCATGGATTTGATTCTCATTTTAAAACTAAAGAACGATTTCTGCGGTCATCTTAAAGATCGACGATCGACTTGTGGTTTTGGACGCCTCAATAATTTAACCCAAACTCTATTTTAAACATATTAGGAATCTACAGGGAACGATCTACACAAAAGAATCATTCATTTTTTTTTTGTATGACGATAGTTATTTGTGATAGTTACTAATGTGATCATTCAATTATTCAGCCTTCACATGATCAATCCAAACTCAATACGCAACTGCCTCTGCGATAATGGTTTGTACAAAGAGAAACAACTTAGTTTTTTATATTTGAATCTTTGTAATGTTTATAAAAATTTCTGTTATTCTATTTTTTTGAATATATGCAAATATAAATGTTTAATTTTTCTGTTTGTTTGCCTCGTTCTTTTTTTACTTATAGAAGTTTTATTTATTTTGGTTTAAATATTGAGTCAGCAATCATGGCGTCGGGTTTTCCCTTTAGCGGTTGTTAACGCAGTTGGTTGTTAGTGAGGTTTAAATTTGTTATATTTAGGTGTTTCATCTTGTTTTCATCTCAATTCTAATTAATTATGGTAAGTCGAGTGTTTTAACCTGATTTCATGATTTTCTTGACTGATATTTTCCTTACAATACGGCATTGTTTGTGTACTAGTAAAGGTTATGTTTAATTGAGGAACTGATTTAAATGTTGTTGATAAACCATGAGTTTTTTTAATTGCGTTCATAATCTATCAATATATGTTGTTCACATTTTGTTAAATTTCGAATGAGCTTGGATATGCCATATCAGGAAGGTTTTGGTGTGTTAAACTGATGTCATTAATACACTATTTTGAACTGTATTTAATATGCCTCAGCCATTGTTTCTTCCCTCCCATTTGTTTGTTTATTGTGAATCATTAACTACATTGGGCAAGAAGGAGGTAATGTGATAAATTAAATTAGTATGAACTTCATGTTGAAAGATTGGTGTGTGGTCCAGTGATGTTTAGCCAAATGATAGGATTTACTTGTGTTAAATTATCAATTTTATGTATAAGCTCAACTGTATCAAATCTGCTAAACTTAAGTAATCCTTTTTATTTTAGTTATCTGTAACAATGAGTGCATGCCAAGTACTTGCTATAAGCTTCATCGGTCCAATTCTTAGTTTAATCAAATAGGCAAACATGCTGTTCAAGGATGCACAAATTTTAGTAGAAACAAGATAATGCGTGTTTACTTGCATTTATGGGGCAAAACTTAGACAAAAATGTTGGCACTCAATGAAAAGAGAAACCTAAACCACTACAACCCATGAAGATGTTGGGTTCTTTACTGTGTTGGCACCATGCCGTTTTTCAGGCAACGGTTGTGTATTGAGTTAATTTGGCCCTGATCATAATCAACTGCCAATTCCCCCTTAATAAGAGTTTTTCAGAGGCTGGGTGATCCCTATGAGAATCTATTTATTATACAGGGTCGATCGGTTAGTAATGGAATAAATAATTGAATACAAATAACTGAGGAATTATAAAAAACAGAATTTGTCTAAATTATAGTATAGAAGTATGAATAGTACTAATTGTTATTTGGTGTACAACTTGTACATTAGTTGTCTAATTGATGGTCCGCTGTTTTTATTTGTTGATTAACTGGATGTCGAAAGTGTGTTCTTATTGAAGCAGTAATTATTCAAGTAACTTTTAGGGCCAGACCAACCAAAAAGGTCCATTTATTTTCTCTTGAGTGGGTGGAAGTTAGGAACAATAATAATTTCAATACTGTTTTAGGTTTCCTCGGCCACTATTTATACAAAATACTTCAGTAGTATCTTTTGGTTTAGACCGTGTCTCTAACTTTTTCGCCAGACATGCTGCTAACTTCTTCAGTGCCTAATCTGCCTAATTAATCATCATTCACTTCTTATTATGTTAATCTATCATTATTATATAATACTTGTTAATTTTTGTTAAACATTTCTGTAATTATGTAATGGAGGTAGGTCAAAAGTAAAACATATTTTCTTCCAAAGTAGTTCAGAATAATAAATCAAATTGAATTAAGATATTAAAAGGGGGCTAATTAATAGATGGTTAAAATGTTGCACTCTAAAATCAAGCTCTCCCTGAAAATCATTGAGATCATTATTGTAAGACCCATCACACACTATGCGTCCATGTTTTAAACAGAATTTAACAAACACATTTTTCACTTTTGTATTTCGAATACCGAACCTTCTTCATACCTTGACTTTTCAAACATCTTTTCTTCTGTCGATGGTATGAAAGCACCCCCTAATGTTTTGGAGGGGGCTGGAATAGGCTTAGCGTGGGCTGTTCCTCAGTGCGCATTCCAACCGTTCTTCCTTTGGAGACTTACTAAACATTATTTGTTATAAAAATAAAAATATAAAAGTGTTTTAAATATTTTTCCTTTTATCGGTTCCTTGAGTGAATACATAAACATACTATTACTGTAGGTGAATAAAACTATATTTTGACCAATTTTTTAAAAATCTAAATTTCGAAAATCAGAAATACTCACTAGGCGCAACTCGTCCATTAAATTGAAACACCCTTCTCTGAGATCAGCATTGCAACGATGAATTAGACCTCTATGTTTGCTCCAGAGGGGGGAAGTTAAGTAGTACTATGGTTTCATTTCACAGAGTTATGCCCAACCAAATGTTTATTTTATCTTGAATTTAATTTATAACCTTATTATCGCTGAATCTATACTTAGTTTATTACTGTTTTACATGGTATTAGTTCCAGTCTTGATGTTAGACCACCATGTTTGGGGGGTTGTTGCATCTGCCTTGGTAATCAAAATTTTTTGGTCATTATCAGTTTTAATTAATCATAATCATATCATTTTATCAGTCATAGTGCTTTTATAAAGAATTAAATAAAAGCACACTAAGTATGTCCATTTCATTTAAATTTAAAATTGCTCTTATGAAACTAAGAATTGGATATATTTTAGCTAATAATAAGTTAATAAAAAGTATAAATGCAGTACCTCATTAGTGATAATGAAATAAATAGTTTAACAAAGATTTCCTGGTGTTAGGTTAAACTTCGAGAATTAAAATTTTAATATTGGCACTAAAAAGTTCCAACGTATCATTTGATCAGACATTTTCATTGAACTACATGTACCAATATTTCAACAATAGCAAATTGTATCTTAGCTTCCACTTCTTCACTTTATCCGTGTTTATAACCTATCTTTTCATCCTTCATTAAATTACTATTTTTGTTTTCTGACTTACATTTCTCTTCATATTCCTCAATCAGGACTTAGCTTATGTTATCTGTAATATTTAATTTATTTATTCGAACTACCGTATCCATTATTAGTAATGTTTCAACTAGCAATTTTGAATTTGGATTTACAGGTTATTCCTGTCTCTAAGCCGAAAGTATCACCATCAGAGAAGAAGTATCGTCAAGAATTATTTCCTGGTATGTTTGAAACTACATCTTCTTTTAGCAATGAAATTCTATAACAGATTCATCATTAGGCATTCATTTTAATGATATTTTAATTGTTAAAATTTTATTATTATTTTTGTTACAACTGGACTTATGATTGAATTTATTAATTATAAATATTTGACTTTAAAAAAAAATATATTAGTTTTTCAGTTTCTTCTTAATACTTCTATGCCTTCCATTGGGCACCGATTTTAACCTACTTTTTTTTAAGCGAATTTTTTAAGGTTAAATCCAAATATAGATTTACGTATCAGTTCTGCTGGCTGTTACTTTGAGTATTAGTCACAACCCGTTTTAACTTTCCATTTGTTTTCTTTTTAATATTCTCGAACATAAAAATGATTGTGAGTTTTAATATGAAAAATATATTGTAATTATAGGAAATATGTATATTTTGGTAATCATTTTATTAAGAAATGAATGTTCGAACAAATATTTCTAAGAATAGATGATGATGAAACCTAAACAATATGTTTAAGTTGGTTCTGTAATCTTTATACGGTCATTAATATTTACTATATACAATCATTAATAGTTACTATATACAGTCAGTAATAAAACTATTTTTATTTTCGAGAATATTAAAAAGGAAACGAATAATGAGTTAAGACTTGTTGTAATTTAACTCAAAGCGACAACTTGTGGAACTAATACCTTATTTTTTAATATAAGTTCTAAGAACATTCTATTTACCTTGACTAAATATCTCTCTGTTAGATAGATAGCGAAACCTAAAATTGATTTGATAGTAGCAGAGACATTGCAGATTTTTTTATTTTGCTATGATGTCACAACAAACATATCGTCACTGTCAAAACAATACTGCCTATTGTTTGAATGAATGAAAACTGTAAAAACTTTAGGCGATTTTACAGGAGAGAGAAAAACTTTGCAATATGTTCTATTATCTTATGCATATCGGTTATCTTTCAATTGCTAATTACAGCACTGTTTTGCGTTTAACCTTGAAAACTTTTTTTAATAGTGTGTAATTCAACCTATAGGATGCGTTACCGTTAATAACTCATTTTCTCTAAAAGTTGTAGATAGGTGGTATTGTTTTGACAGTGACGATGATGTGCACCATTCGCTAGATTTTCAACTTGAGAATTAACTAACAAATAAAAATTAGTTATAAAAATAATATAACTGACACTTTACTTTTATTTGCTTTACCAGCAGATGCTGTTATTATGCTCTGTATATTTGTGAAATGAAATAAACCATTTAATTTTATAACAAAAACAAAAATATTTACACACACATATATATATATATATATATATATATATATATATGTATATGTATGTATGTATGTATGTATATACATACACACACAAAAAATAAACTCGTCTACATACAAACTGTTAGTTTCGATTAGTTTGCTTAGAATTATTAAATTTCATTTATACTTTGCTAGTAAATTATGTTTTTCAAGAAAAATGTTCAGAGTTGATTTTCATAAAGTTGATGATCTTGTTTGGCATTTTCTTTGGCAAAGTCTCAATTACTAGTATTTACTTAGCGGTTTTTAGTTTTACTTGTTACTTTTGTGTTTCATTTGTAGATGTGAGGGAAATTAAAAACAAAAACTTATTATGCACTTCCTGTGGCTCCTCTGTGAAAGATTTAATTACTAAGGGTAAACCTATTACTCATCCCTTTTTAGAAACGCTCCTGTGTGAGGTAAATATGTTATAGTTATATATATATATATATATGTTTGTGTTAATTTTATTTTTGTTAAGTAAATAGTATTTGTCAAAGTTAATACCATGCAGGAATTCCTGGGTCTCCTTTCGAAAGTAAAAAAACAAAAACTGCAGCACACATATGGCCTCTTCTTTTCACTTCTATTAGTATTTTTCATTCTTCGAATATTCAATATAAAAAAAAGTTAAAAACTAACAGGATTGAGCATTTATAAATCATTAAGTTTCTAGTTGAATTTAAGAATAAGAACAACTAACTTTTTTTCCCCCATCTTTTAATAAATTTGTGGTTAATGGAGTTTGAAAATAAAAATGTTTAGCAAGGTCTTTTATTCTACCTCACTTCTTATTATTTTCTTAACCTCAATTTCGCATATTATTTTTCATTGATAATTTCTTATTTTTTTTTATTAAGGTGATATTTGTGCAATAATATAGGTCATTTTCTAAGATACTAAGTTGCATAAATAATATAAATATTTTCTTTTATGACTTTCATAGAAAATTTTTGACAGTTCTAACAACCAATCAAATTTTGTCATTTTGTTTCATATGAAACAATTTTACCCAATCATGTCAACATAACACTGATAATTGCATTCAGTGCAATTATCAATCACTATGACAACACTTGTTGAGTTTGACCACTTCATTCCAAATAAATTTCAAAATGTCACATTTTGGCAATGCGAATGTTCAAAGTAGAAATGTGCTAATCTAAGAAAAAATTCCCAGAAATACAACCTACAGTCACAAATATAGTGGGGAATATTTATGGAATTTTGCTGCGAACAAGAATTTGAATTAAATGAACATAGAAGTTTAGAAGAATTGGCGTTGATACTAAAAGATGGGGTCAATATGAGAAAGAAAGACGGGACCGAATTTAAAGAAACAACTGTGAAGACAATTTGGAACGTTTCGTGCAAACTTTTGCAAGAACAGTTACTGACTATAATATTATGATTGGCCCGTTTTATTTAAACTAGCCCGAGATTCCCGCAATGCAATCAGGAAGAAACTACAAGGAGATCCATGTAAACGTAAGTCCAGTTCAGTTTCGTTAAATTTGTCTGAAGTTAACAAAATTATATTGCTATGGGATGAAAATACTCCTAAAGGTCTTATGCGTACATTTTACCATATTGCTGCTGTAGAATTAGCGTGGCAAGGAGGAGGGCAGTTGCTTGTCTGGTGGATTTTTTTCAAATCGAGAAAAATAACGATGACTCTCCAAATCACATTGAATACAATCCGGTGTTCAGTAAAACAAATTTCTCAAGCTTGTTGGTTTGTAACAGCCCTTAGCCTTCGGCGTCGGGCTGTTACCAAGGTATGAGCTTTCGATTATCATAAAATTATGAGGCATTTGTGTCTATTATCAATGTCCTAGGGATATTACTACTGATAAGTGATTTGCGAGACTATATTTTAAAAAATGGATCCTTATTTGCAGAAATGCCATGGTTTCTACGGAGATGGAGACTTTTCTGTTGATGAGGATGGGAGTGACAAATATTGCAGGTGGTGTGGCCAAGGAGGAACACTTTTTCTTTGCTCCAAGTGTTCGTCAGGATTCTGCAAGGTTGGTCTTTGTATATGATGCCAATAAGTCAAAATATCTCAATTAAAATCATATTTGTTTATTTATTCATAATAAAATCATTTTTATTTATATGTAATACTTTTCTTGTTTTCCTACAATCAATTCAACCCTTGTTTTATTTAAAATATTTTTATCATTGCTGAAAAAGAATCTTACTTGGCATTTATTTTGCTTTGAAGGGATAGGAATTAGAAAATGGTAGCTAATGTCATGAAATGTACAGTATTTGTTATCTTTTAAAATTTAATGTTGGTATCGAGGACGATGCATAGTAAGATTTTGTTTTATTTTATAGTAAATTTTTTAATTATATGGGATGGGAGGTCAGCATGTGGTTTCTCTGCCCCAGAACTCATGCGTAGATTACGGTTAGAATTGAATCATGTTTATTTGAACTGGTATTCATTTATTTGTTGTTATATTTTAGAGGTGTGTGAAGAGGAATCTTCCGAAAAGTGCTCTGGCAAAGATTGAGGATGATGACTGGGCCTGCTATTGCTGTGATACAGGTCCGCTCTATGAGCTGCGGGCTCAGTGCTGGGCCGCTCAGCAGTATGCGGCTGAATATGTTAAGGTAACTTCTTTTCTTATCACACTAGAGATGAGGATAATAATCCAACAAAATTTTCAATTATGAAATTAATGGACTATGTAAATTTTAATATATGACTACTTTAGAAAATGTTCCTATCTAAGTATACTGTTCCCAAAACATTGCATTTTTTTATATAACATAATAATATATTTTTATTGATGAAGTATTGATATTTTTATTGTTACAGTTGTATTAGTCGAATTGATCCAAATAATTGACTTTTTACATTTATTTTTATAGAATAAAGGAAATTCCAAGACAAAGAAAGGTTCCAAGGACAGTTCTAAAAGACCCCGCAACTCAGATAGTAGTGAAAACGAAGAAACAATGCCTAGCAAAAAGAAGCGAAAAGAAGAGTTAAAAGGGAAAAATGACAAGAAGCGGAGAAATGGAAACGAAAAGGAAGAGGGGGGAGGTAGATCACTAAGGAAAAGAGAGAGTAAAAAGTTAAAAAATGATTCAGGGAGCGAATGTGATGACCAAACTGAAAATTCTGGCAAAACTCTGCCTTCTGGTATAAGTGTGGATAGAATCCATGCAGCATTAAACAAATTAACAAGTTTTGTTGCAGATATTGCTGGCATGACAAAAGAGACCCATAAGAAGCTACTAGAGTGTAAGAATAAAAAGATTAATTTGAAAAACATAAACTCTTCAGAATCTGTTATAGACATACAGAAAAAGTTGAGCTCTATGATGGTTACACTGGAATCTAATGTACGGATAGTAAGAAAGGGACTTGAAGAATATGTGGGTGAGTGGTGTGAAATGGTGAAAGAAGATCTCAAGGTAAAAGAAGAAAAGGAAGAAGGGACTGGAGTGAAGGTAGAGGATTCCGAGAGACTAGAGAATGGGATCCCCAGCGAGAGCTCCAAACCTGAACTGAAATTGGAAGAATCGGAAGTGAAACCTGAAATTGAAGTAAGTACCATACCTTTTTTTGGTATCTAATTTTAGTTTTATAGGAATAATAAATGAATAAATGAAATTATTTAATTTTATTAGTGTTCACTAAAAATTTGTGTTGTTAAAAACTCTGGAATTTTAACATGGACAATCTATTTCAAGGCAGTCATTTAGGAATAGTTATCAGAAGTAGAATAGGAACAGTTATGTACAGGAATAAAAGATGTTAATAGTGGAGGAGAGATTATTAGTTAAAATTATTAGGATGTTTTGTTTTTCCATCACAATCCATTCACAAATGCATTAAATTTGTATTCCTGAGCCTCGTTTATTAAATTCGTTTTTATAATCAGTATGTCTCTTAAAGCGACGTGTATGTGTTAGTATTAATAAATTATTAAGATATTTTTAAAATTAGTTTATAAAATTATGTGATATAAATGATTGCAGAGGATGGAGACTGATGAGAGCGAAGAGAAGGAGCATCCTGAATCAGATAAAGAAAATAATGATGGTGAGCCCCCTATTGAAAACAAGTCCCCGATGAAAGACAATAATGAGGGTGCTAAGGGAGATGGCAAACAAGAATCCACTTCTGACCAAAAATCCGAAGAGAGAATACCTAAGGTGACTGAGAAAAAACAGGAAAAGTCTTCTGAAGATCATGGCGATTCTGCGGTAGAAGAGAAGAAAGTAACATCTGAAGGAGATGAGCAGGCATCAAGTACTCCTGAGGCAGCAGCGTCATCGAGTGATAGTGATCCACCTGGGAAGGCAAGCTGAATATTTGAAAGGTAAAATATCTTTTATATTTTTTAATGATATAAGTCTTAGCTATAGCTAGTTTTATCTCTATTTTATTTATTTTTTTAATATTCTTAACACATTGCGTACAGGTGACGAGTCTAGTCTTTTTCAAACAATGAAATTAAAAAATGAGAAGAAACTTTCTTCAATTGTTTATTAATTCATTTTTTTAATTTGTTTGTCTTCAAAAGAGTTATATATCAAAAATTATTCTACCCCAATGGCTTGTAAATTAACAAGTGATGGTTGCTTATGAAATTGCTTAAAACCTATACTTAATATCAACTCAAAAAAATATTTCAATCAAATAAATTCAGCTTTTTTTTGTTGTAAAATTTAAAATGTAAAGCATAACAAACAACACAGCTGCTAGATAATTTGTTAGATATTGTTTTAAGTTGATGAATCTATGTTGCTCTAGTTCCTATTAGATTATACATTTCTTTTTTTTTTTCAGGAGTATTTTGAGGATGGGTCGACAACAGCTCCATGGCCCTCTCCTCTCCTGTCAATCTCTTTGCTTCTATCGGAGTTAAAGTCTTAGCCTTACTGTCGGCTTTGTTTCATAGCAATGATTATATAAAGTTTTATTTTATTAGTTAATTTCTTTCTTATATTTTATAAATAAAAAAAATTAAAATAAGGGAAAAAAAAAAGAGACATTGTTGAAAACTTTGAAAGAGTTGAAGAGCACATTGACCGTCTTATGTCTACTTCTTTGTTTTTGCAAAAGCCAGTGTTAACAGAATAATTATTTAACTGTTATTCATTATAAATGTTCTTATATTTATTTTCATGGTTATACAGATCATGAATTAGGTTTTTAGTTTTATTCTCAAGTAAGTTGAGGTCTGATTTTCTGTAATGTTTGAAAGGTCTTACAGATTAGAATTCAATAATTAGCAATATTTCTTTTTTATATAAAAGACCCACCCAGTCTTTGATAGTTTTTTTGATCCACCAAAACCTTAAATATTTTAGGTATAAAATTAATTTTAATGTGTATTTACGGTCACTAGAATTCATTATGTATAATATCTTGTGTATAGTATATTGATTTTTAATATGCGATCATTCAATTAGGTATAATTAAAGATATATTTTTGTATGTTGAAGATTTATTACCAAATTTGCGTAATACCAAAGCATAACTCATTGTCCTTTTTCTTTTTTAAAAATATAAATATTCTTTTTAAGAGATGCATTTATTATTATTAATACTTAAAGATACAACATAACTTCATCCTTTTAAGTCAATCACGTATGTAAAAAGGTTTTGATGGATCTTTACCATTAATAGAGTTCATTTTAACTGATCAGATAAAAGGGGGATAATTTTGTAAATACTATCTCTGTTACTAACAGGAGTAATTATTTATATTGGACGTATCAGTATCGAATAGTATTACTTTTTGGAACAGTGCTAATGAAATTTGCAGCCAAGCTGCTCTTAACTTTTATGTGCAAATAAATAGCTAATTTTATTTTTTTTTTTTTTTAAATATATATCTTTTTCTGAATTTAAATGATGCTCAAGGAAAACTTGAAATATTCGTTTTTGTTTTGTACTTATAGTAAAAAAGAAAAGATTTAAATGGATTTTGAAAATTTTAAATTTTCTGTAAATACATGGATTTCAATAATTTATGTTTCTCTCAAGTTAAAACATTAAACAGTAGTCCTGTGGGAGTTGTGAATATTGTATGTGTATTGTATAATATAAAAGAAATAAAACGTTTTTATATACCTATTGGGTTGGTCTAACCCATTATTTCTGCAATTGTAGCTGCCATTTTAAGAAATTAAATCATCTTTATTTTATTCTCGTTGTACAGGATTCTTATTCCTTTATTTTTTTTGGTTTACTGTTTTTTTTTTTTTTTTAAATAAGACTGATTATTTAATTAAATTAATTAGACTTCCTTCAAGTTGTATCCTGCACACAATGGTGCAGCCTCAGCTATGCTGCTTTGATTATTATGCTAATAGAATTTTTTAAAAACTTTCCAACTTTATCTAAAAACTTTTTTATATAATAAGGAAAATTGGATATTACCATTATTTATATATGGATTTCTCTACTAAATGGAAAATTGTTGTCCTAAGCAAATTTTATATAATAAATTTTTATATTTCTCAGTTTTTTGTATGAATGATGACAAAATATTAGGTATTCTTTTCACGCCACAGCTTATTTAGTTATTTAATGTAATATTTATTTGAATCAATTTCAAACACCTCAAAGTCCCCTGGTATGTCCCTTTTCCTAAATTATTTTTTTGCTGTTGATACTAAATAAACAGTCAGCATCTTTATAAATCACAATTATATACTTACTATAAAAATTTAATCAAAAAATCTCGACGTGAATGCTGTCCTCAATTTTTTTAAACAGTCCCCTGATAAAATTTGAAAACCGCGCTTAAGTCAAATTTTGTATTGGTGCGAAACGTTAACATCCTGAAACGGTGCGCAATCAGTGTGAAGTTCGGGTGTAAGATGGGCGACCAGTTGCCATTTTGTTGGTGGCACCACTGAGTCTGCTAGTACCACGTACCTCTGGCGTTAGATAAAACAGTCCACTGGTTAGCCATTTTTTTCCTATTTTAAGAGTTTTAATTACATATATTTGTTTAAAATAATTGAGTATTAAGTATGTAGCCACATTTGTTTCGTTAATGTGATGAGTTTAGATGATTTTGTTTTATTCAATTTATATGTAAAAATGACAGTCCTCTGTCATTTCATAGCACAGGGGACTGACTGTTTTCTTTAGGTTTTGTCAAGTCTGACATGCCAGATTGCGCATCTATGATCAAAATCATTAACAATATCGTCTCTTTCTTAGGTTGTCTTGAAATGCCACCTAAAAAGAAGCCAGCCAAAACAAGAAAAGAAATATTAGAACAAAAACGTAAATGAAAGAAATAGAATTGCTTTGGTAGAGCAATACCAAAAGAAAAAAGCACAAGAAAATTAGTTAAGGATATGAGTCGTCGCGAGCATAAGGCAGTAAAAAAAACTTGGAAAGAACATTGTACTAAGTATTGTGCAAAGAAAAAAAACTTGAAAGAAATAACAAATACTTTTATAAGGGAAAATAAACCTGATTCAATAGATCCCCTAGTGGAATGGCGGGCACCTTTAAGATCATCAGTCGCAGCAACAAAGAAAGAGGCTAAAAAAAAACGTGAGAAGATGCTGTAAGAAAAAGACCATAATATTCAGGAATACAAACATAAATTGGAAAAGTATAAATAGAGGTTACAGGGGTTGAAAAAAAAAGTTAGTAATAAAAATAAAAATGATGAGACACCTAACACAAAACTTACAAGAATGTGTGATACTCCATCAACTCGCAAATATGTTGTAAAAAAGGCACTTTTTGGAGAAGTTTTGAATAATCAATTAAAAGAAAGCTATGCAGGTTTGAAAACACAAAAAGAGAAAGAGATTTTTGGGAAAGTTGTATCGGGTAAAATAGTTAAAAAATGTAAATTATGGAGAATGAAAGACAGTGATATATTGTATAACATTTCACAACTGTGTGACAATTTTAATACTCATTTTGAGAATATTGCAGGGCCTAGTACAAGCTGCCAACAGCAATACAATGGTGATTACGTTTTAGTCAGAAACACGGAATATTGTTATGCTGCTGTTATTAATAAAGTAGATGATAATGATGGCGAACTAACAGTCACTTTTATGAAAATTTGTGATAAAGACCACACGTTCAGAATAGATGAAGATGGTATATCTGATGGCAGTTGTGACGAAATACTAAAGAAGTTACCACAGCCAGATCTTACTCCAAAAGGGAGAAGACTATTTTATTATTTTCCAATATCCGTTTCTGTTTTTGAGAAATAAGTTAATTTTAAGATTTATTCCTGAAGTGCAATGTTAAGGCTGATTTTCCATAAGCCATTGTGAAATTAATGCTAATTACTTTAAAAGTACAAATGTTTCAACTATTTAGAATGTTGATTGTGATGATTAGTTAGCAGAGGTTCTATTTCTTAGTTATTATTTAATTTTTTAATCATTATAAAGACTGACTTTAGTGTTATACAATTTTTATCTTAAAAATACTATTATTCTAAGATGATTTTACCAAGTTGAATACAAATGTTTAGAGCATTTGTTACTGTTAATAACTTAAGGTAAAGTAATAAATAATAAGTTAAATTTCTTTTAATATTCTTGTTTTATTTCTAAAATAATTATTTAAATAATACCTAAGAACTAGAAACATAATTTGATTTTTTTCATACTGAAATACTTGTTCTTATTCATGAAAACATTCCCCTGTGCGTTTACAACAGTCCCCTGTCACGATTTTGGATAAAATCGTCTATGACTCAAAAACCGGGACGAAAATAAGTGGGATTTTCAAAGAGATATATTTAATTTAACATTGTCCTTCATTTTATTAACAAACATTCTCAACATTTAATAAAATTTGCTTAGGACAGTCTTGTGTGGGCAAGTTTCCAAATAGCAGAGAAACACCCATATAATAACCGTTTTAGGTTATTTCGATTCTTAATAGGCAAACGCTTTAAGCTCCCAATTAATTACAAAAGACTCATATACATGACTATTATATGATCTAATTGGACTTACGGAATAGAGCTTTCGAATTCTTCTCGTATTCAAACCTTACAATCCAAAATCCTTCGTAAAAATCCTCAATGCTCCTTATTTTTTTAAAAAGAAAGTAATCCATAATGAGGTTATTGTCCCTTTTGTTGCTGATATGGCCCGATATAAATCTTTTCATGACAAATTTAATTCCCACTCTAACTCACTATTTTCGAACCTAGCAACCTCTTCAATTCCAGATAATCCTCCGAAGAGTCTGAAAAGAAGATGGCCTCGTGACCTGTTGAATTTGGATTTGTTATTCGAGAGTCACCAGTGGGTAGTTTCTCTATTTTACTTCATTCATACAACTATGTATCATTCATTATATATACTTGTTGTATTGTTACAATACAATTGTAAATTTCAATAACTCAAGTCAATCTACATTTAGTCTTACGTTTGAAAAATACTTTTCGGTCCAGTTTTCTTTATTCCTATATATTTATGCTTACACATAATGTTATTTTAAGCCATAGTTGGCCATAATGAAAATGAAAAAAACATAACTATAATACATTTTTAATGCGGAATATAGGCACCAGAAAATATTGAAAGGATAGACATATTGATTCATATTAAATGGAAACTCTTTTGAAAATAAAAAATAAATAAGTGAACAAATGCTATGTATCGTACCGGGCGTTGTAATAAAAATAAATAGAATATTGCATAATTGAGGAAATGACCATTTGCATGAAAAATGTCACACAGGAGATAAAAGAGAAGTGTTCAAGGACAGAAAGTTGAGGGTATATAAATCCACTATTCTCCACATGTTAACATACTCCTCGCAATCTTGGGCGTTGACCACCAAACATAAAAGTAGGATCCAGGCTTCAGAAATGAGATTCCTTAGGAAGATAGAGGGGAAAACAAGACGAGAAAATTCGCAACTCGATCATTAGATCAAGCCTCGGAGTGGACACTGCGGAAAAAGTCATTGAATAAAACAGTCTAAGATGGTTTGGACATGTTTTAAGAATGGAAAATAACAGGCTGGCCAAGATGACATACGAGCTAAGGTTGAAGGAAGAAGGTCCAGAGGAAGACCCCGACGTACCTGGGAAGATGGTATTAAGGAAAGCTTCGCAAAGAGATGTCTGGAATGGAATAGAAAGAGAGAAATGGTAGAGGATCGTACGGTGTGGTCCGAGCTATACAGAAGGAAACCTCACACTGGAGAGCGGTAGAGAGGATCGACTATGATGATGAGGTCGCGCAGGTATAATGGTTCAAGGAGGGTCAAGAGATATCAAAGAGGAGGGTCCAAGATTCCACCTTTAGAAAGAAACTCTCTGAAAAGATCCCGAAGGAGAAGGAGCGAGGAGACGGAAGGAGGCCGGCGAACGATGGCGCGCGCAGGAGTATCCGAAGGCCTACCAAGGACGCAATCTACCCCTGTTTCACAAGATAAGTTGTAATTGAAGTTCTGTATCTATTTTATGGCAAGCCTCTATATATATATATATATATACATATCTATGAATCATTAATCGTATTTCAAGTTGTATGAATAAAGTATATTTATTGTAATTCTTTTGATGCTTTTAAACCCAGACGCACTATATATTTATAAATAATATTTTGATGGTTTAATTGAATAGCAAATTGGTAAAGACACAACCAACCTCAGGAAAAAAAGTTAGGATGTTTAAAGAAATAATATCCCAAAATCAATTAGAATATTAAAAATATATTATAAGTTTATAAAACATAGCACAAATGTATATAAAAAATAAAATAAAATAAAGAAAGAGTAATCGCATGACTAAAAGTTAGGGAGAAATAACTGGTTAAATAAATATAACACGTTACTTTTTCTATCAAAGGGACTAGTTATTCAGTACAGAATCTAGTTTTTTACATCAGGTTTGAAGGGTGGTATCACGTAGGTGGCGGGCGTCAGCCGCGATGCACTCTTGAAGGCGAATCCTGAAGTTTTCAACCGCTGTTCTGCGCGCTTCGATGCCTATTGTTGTAACTTCATACTATTTATATTATTTTGAAAGAAAAGGACCTATCGGGCTCTCCCCCCACCCCCGCTACAGGTAATTGATTATATATTCTTCACTAATTTACCCATCCCCCCCCCTCTCTTCTCCATTTCATTTCAATTCCCTAATAGCCATATACATTATAAAACACATCACACTATTATTCTTACTATTTCCTTGCTTACTGTTTCTGTAAGAAGTTTATTTATTTCCCACCTTTTATTATCATTTTAACGACTTTCATCCGTGTTCATCTTAACTCACTTTTTTAATTTTAAGTATCTTTTCTGAACCACATTTGTTTGTCTTTTTACATTTAATTTTGTCCAATACCCATCAATTGTAACTTACTTATCGCACTTTTTATACAATTGTACATGTTAATTTAATATCTATTATTTTCTCCTTTCTCACCATGTCTTAGCAATTATTATATATTGTACTACATCTATCCTTTATACTATTTCATGAACATTATCTATACATCATCTTCCCCATTGGTAGTAATATGTATGTCTCACTTCTATTACTTATCATCATCATTTCTTATTAACATTTTCTTATTCATTACTATATCGATATAATTCTCATGTTCTCTCCCCTGCCCCATCTTTATTGTTCACCACTCAGATAACTGATACTATTGTATGTTTACTTTAATATTTATCCCATTTGAATTTATATTACCTTATTCTTTAATTTTTAGCACTTTCTGTTTTTTCTTATTGTATTCTATAGTATGTTTTTTTTTTTTGTTTTGTTTTTCCTACCTTTGTATTTTAACATTTGTTTTTACCATGCTTAACCTATTTTTAAATATTTTGTGACTTTAAATTGTCTGTATTTTGTATATTTAGTCCTGAAGAAGACCTACAGAGTGGGTCGAAACGTTGGCTACTGAATAAATATTCTTGATATTCAGAGAAACTTATTGAGCTCTTCTCGGGCCATTTTCTTCCACAATTTATATTATTATTATTCCCTCCTCATTTTTAATTGATTTTTCTCTACATGAGAACCTACTTAGGGCCTTAACAAAAATAAGGGGAAAAATTAGCCGAATTTCTCGAGCCGTTTTCGAGTTTTGCGCTTAGCAACATTTATAACATTTGGCGATTCATTTATATTTATGTAGCTAAGATTCCAGTTATTTATTATATGATAGGGACTGTACTCGGAATCTATTAGACCTACAGAGCCTGCAGTTTGGCTCAAATTGTAGAAAATTAAATCTACTTTTAAAATAGTTACTTATGTTTTTTTTTTTTGTTTAAAACTCGCGAAAAGATGTCATGAGTTTAGCCCATCAGGTGGCAGTAAAAAACAATATCACCCATAACTTTTCGTCAAAAAATGAAAGTGCGGGTAAAGATTGGATAAAATATTTTTTAGAGTTGTATCTGGAGCTACTGTTTCGCCACCCCACAGGACCTTCATTGGCAGGGCTAGGGGATTTAATATAGAAAGTGTGGACCATTTCTTCAATCTGTACGAGAAATTGATGGATGACTGCATGTTTCAGACTAGAAAAAAATTATCCCTAGGTTATAATTCTGTGACTTTATAATGAAAGGTTCAGCGAATCCGTATTCAAAATTACTCAATTATCTTATTAATAAGTACGGAATAATTACGGATATTGACATAAAACTGGTCAATTTCACATTAGTATTCTAGTTTTTTCTAATATTTGCATTATGGTAGAGATTAAATACTTAAATTTAAATACATACTTTTTATTATAACTTCATCTGTTCACAAAACTAATTCGAAAATTATCCTTATGTATATTTGAATTTTCATACAACCTAATTTGTATTTCATAATAAAACTCAATCACAAAATATTAAAACAATACAACAAATTCAGCAGTTGCTAGGAAATCATCAAACAAGATTTCAAAAAATTGCGTTACCTCAATAAATGTCCAAACCTCTAAAATATAACAAGCAATTTTTCAAGAACAACAAAGAATTTCGAGAAGAACAAAGGACAAAGAAGAACATAGAACAAAAGAACAAAGAAAATACGAAAGAATTTCGAGATATGGCGGAACTACCATATGTTCAGGTAATTCTTTTAATTTAATTAATTTTAAGGTGTTTTTTTTTATTAAACAGTTGCTGATTTTTAATATTCAACACTTACTAGGAAATCATACGAAATAAGGTTTTTAAAAATTGCGTTGCCTCAGTAAATGTCCAACCTCTATAATATAAGAAGCAATTTTTCAAGAAAATTCAAGAAGAACCAAGAATTTCGAAGAAGAAAAGAATGAAGAAAGAAGAATAAAGAACAAAAGAAGAATTTCGAGATATGGCGGAACTACCATATGTTCAGGTAATTTTTTTAATTTAATTAATTTTAAGGTGTAGGAAAGAAATACATTGACTGGTAGGTACTAATATAGGAAGGAAATAGTTTGGGGTGCAGTCAAAAAATCACAGCAAATAAGTTGAAACCTATTATATTATATGTGTGCCGACGTTTCGACCTACTGTGTAGGTCATCTTCAGGGCCAATAGGAGTGGCTACCTTACCAGTTACCTTCTGCACCGAGCAGCCACTCCTATTGGCCCTGAAGATGACCTACACAGTAGGTCGAAACGTCGGCACACATATAATATAATAGGTTTCAACTTACTTGCTGTGTTTTTTTGACTGCACCCCCAACTATTTCATTCCTATAATTTTAAGGTGATTTTTTTTTAATGAATAATTCTTTCTATCAAAAGAATTTCAACGCATAAAAAGATCATTTAGTCTAATGTAATCTTTTTATGTTTATAAGTTGACATAAATACTTTTGGAATGTTCTTTTAGTTATTTTCCTCCCCCGTTTATTTTTAAATGATTTCTCTCTCTCTATAAGAACCTCTGTGCCCTTAAAAAAAAGGGAAACAAAATTAGGTCGAGCCGTTCTCTTAGCAAAAATTTGGTGATTCACTTTTATTTATATATATTATTTATTAGTGGTTTGTATGGGAAAAGAAAAGTGTTAGTTTTATTATTCCCCTCGTAATTTTTAAATGATTTTTCTTGACATTAAACCTACATAGGGCCTTAACAAAAATAAAGGGAAACTTTTCGTCAAAAATGAAAGTGCGGGTAAAGATTGGATAAAATATTTTTTAGAGTGGTATCTGGAGCTACTGTTTCGCCACACAACAGGACCTTCATTGCCAGGGCTAGGGGATTTAATAAAGAAAGTGTGGACCATTTCTTCATTCTATAGGAGAAATTTATGGATGACTACAAGTTTCCCCCAGACGAAATTTTCAATGTGGACGAGACGGGCATAAGTGTGGTTCCATCCTAGGTGGCCCAGGTTTTAAGTCAAAAGGGGAATCGCCAAATTGGTGATCTAACATCTCCTGAAAGGGGCTCTTTGATAACTTGCGTGATAAGTATGAGTCCAGGAGGATCATTCGTTCCACCCATGATTGTATTCCCAAGAAAAAGAAACCATCCGCTTTTAATGAAAGTTGTGCGTTTCCTGGTACCATATATGAATGTCACCCTTCAGGTTGGATCCAACCAAACTTATTTACAAAGGGGTTTCAACATTTTATCCAACACGTGAAACCCACTGAAGAATCTCCGGTATTGCTTATTCTAGATGGCCGCACAAGTCATACAAGAAATCTCTTGAATTGATAGACCTTGCAAGAAAAAATCATTCCACCATATTCCAGTCACAAAATACAACCACTTGACAAATCATTCATGGGACCATTAAAAAAATATGTTTCTGAAGAAATAAGATGATGGGTTAGTTACAACTGAGGCCCACTAGTGAGCCATGTCCATGACTGGAAGGATTTTGGACCTCCATACCTACGTACTCGAAGCGGTGAAATAGCTGTCAGTGTTTTTCGTGCTACAGGTGTATACCCTGTTAACAGGAATGTTTTTAAAGACCACGATTTTATTGATAAGGATAATGAGGAAGAATATAGACTCGCCAATAAAGAAAATACTGCACCAGAGCCAACCACTTCAACTTCTACTACTTATGCTCCTCCTGCTATAGAAAATGAATCTGTTGACATGACACCCACCACAAATGAACCTGCTATGAGTAATGCGATGGCTACTGATGTAACTTATGTTTCAAGAGACAAGAACAAAACACCGCCTGTATGATTTCAACAAGTTGCAGCTCCCATTACGAGGTCACCACATCCATCGACTTCAAGAGACTTTATAACGCCATTTCAATTTTCCCCGATTCCACAATTAGCACCTAGGAAAACTTTAACCGAGGCATAAAGTGCTAAGTCGACATTGCTTACTTCATCATCGTAGAAAAATGAATTGCAAAACTCTATAAAAAAGAAACAAGATCAAATCAAAAAGACACTGAATAAAGGGGAAAAAGGAAATGGCAAAGGTAAAAAGACAAAACCAAGGTCCAAGCGGGTAGAAATGTCTAGCTCAGAAGAAGAAAACGAGCCTTTGTGTGACGACTCTTATAATTCTGTGGCTTGGTTCTAACAGGGCCAATGTCAATTTTTTCAAATTTTGTGTTATTTATACCAAAGGAGTGGTAAGTCTTTTCTTACTTAATAATAGAATTATATTTTTAAGTTACCCTTTTGGGTAACTTTTCAAAAAATTTGTGAAATGATGGCGTTTTATTTAATTTATATAAACTTAGAACCTTGATATTGCATTAGCAATATCAATGTTGTAGGCTAACTAATGTAGAAATGATATTCCAATTTATCATCTGAAAGTTTTATAGAGTTAACGGGTATAACAACATATTTATGAAAAAGTATAATTTTTAAATATTTTCATTTTGAAGTGAATAGATTAAAAAAATTAATACAATAAAATAAGGCCTTCTGTAACCTCCCTTGTGTCATTAGATTATTCATATAAAAAAAGCCATTAGCACTTATCCCAAATAATTAAGTGATTTCATTTCTATTTCTGTAAAGTTCGTTTTGTATTGGGTGGCCTTAGTACTGCGCTTGTGCGGGCTCAGTCTCAAAGAGCCCAGATGTAGTGGGAAGGTGATGGATGAGAGAGTCGGTGGGGTGGCAAGTTGAATGTCGGGCCGGTCTTCTGTCAGTCTTTAGAATAAATGTTTTACTGGAGCCTTTGTGTGTCATTCCGCTTCCCCAAAACATTAACAGGTTATGAGCCCAGTATGTGTTTGGGATATAGGATCAGTGAAGAGATGGATTTGTCTGACCGAGAAGCGAGCCAGAATAGCTCATGTGGAACAATCTCATAATCCTTATCACGCATAATTGCCTTTAGCACACCTTTCACGTCCAAACCATTATTCAAATTAAAACAACTTTTTTCGGCTATAATGACATAAAATAAGATGAGACACTGAAATAAAATAAACATAAATAAAATATGCAAGAAATATAAAAGTAAAAACTGATGCAATGATTAAAGGTCGCAATTATCTGGCATATAAAAATCTAACTTCAGTAGTGGTTTAAATAAAGCGCAAGTTCAATTCAATAAAGTCAAGACTGTCGTGTAGAGTCGGTCGAAAGAAGAGGGAAATAAAAGTTTATCCTCATGAAACTAAATAGAAAAAATACAAATTTGCATTTTAAAACGTCAAATTATATCAAATTATACTTAACAATTATTTCCAGGAAAGTCGCGATATCTTGATAAATTTCATTGCCTTTATCACAGATAACTGAATTTTGCACAGCTTTTACCTCCAAAGGATTATTCAAATTAATAATATGTTTGTCGACTATAATAATAGAAAATAAGATAGCACACTGAAATAAAATACAAGTTTCCAAGAAGTAGAAAATAAAAAGATTGATGCAATGATTAAAGGTTGCGATTATCTGGCAAATAGAAAAACAGCTAATAGTAATATATGGTTTGTTAGTTTGGAGTAGGTGAAAATTCAATTTATTTGCTTGTTTAAATTACCAATGAATTAAAAAATTTACATTGCATAATTAAAAATAAGGTTTAAAAAACTACTTGAATTTACATATTCCTCAGATATACAACACTTTAACCTAACCATTTATTGTAAGCATTTCCGGCCAAGACTGTGGTAGGGCTGGGTCGTGAAAAGAGGGAAATTGATTAAGATTGGTCTAGAAACTTAAATAGTAGTGTGGACGCTAGACGAGACTAGTCCCGCTGCTCCTAGGCCGTTGCTGAGACCGCTGCTTAGTCCGTTGCTGAGTCGGACTAAGGCTTGCCTCGTCTATTGCCTACCAAATGTCTACGTAGATGATATGGACATTATAGAAAACAAATAATGTGGACGTAGCTTTAGACCAGCGATTTTGGTCTCAGCAACGGGGATTAGTCTCAGCAGTGGCTCCGCAACCACCTAGCTAGACCAGCTAGACCAGGTCTGAGCAATGGTCTAGTAGTGTGGACATAGCTTAAGGATTCCTCGATGTGGTGAAGATGGAAGAAATTCCTGAGGGGGAGAAGTAAGCTAATGCACGTGATGCCAAGGGGGCTCAGTAAGTGGTAGATACTGTATTATTTCTTTGCCAACGGTTGTGCACTGAGGTGATTTGTTGTAAATCACGCTCAACCGCCAGATGAATATTAGAAGTAAAATATTTAATTACATAAATCTTTAAATCTTTAATTACATAAGTTCTTAATGAAACAACAATAATTAGGGTCAATATTTATTATATACATATATATTCTCTTGAATTCCCTAGTTTTTCGGTGCTGATCAATACCAATTTTCAGTTTGAATATTAGATTAGTCATTTTCTTCCTTCTATTACAATCATTGGAAAATATCTGGACGAGAGAAACTAAATATATCCGCCTTTAATAAGAAAAAAATTATATACTATTTGCTTAAAAGATGTAGGTAGTTGGACATCAGTGATAATTGCAAGTACATCAACCCACAACCGTCGTCCACAACCCACGTCCACTCTCAGCAGCCCAATCTAGAGACACAGCTTCTGCGATACCCACGACACCCACATCATCTAAATTGATACGACAAGATATGAATATCAATCTTTCAGACAGGGTTCTGTCTCCAGTGCCGAAAGGAATATATGTGGCTTGACAAGGTAAAAGAAAACCACAAAAGGAACCAACTTTATTGTTGTTAACTTCAAAGCCAAAATCCGCCCCTCCACCTGTTCCAAATAAAAACAAGTTGGTAGTGATGGTCCATGTTTCTGAACCGTATAATGCCACACTTTTTAAAAACGAGTGGTATAGTCTTTTCTTTGTAGATAATTTAACTTCCTTACTCCATAATAGAATTATATAAGATTAAACTAGAAAAAATTGGTAGTGAATACGATACTTATAATGCAATATTAACGTAGTAAGTTAACTAAATAATAAATTATATTTAACTTTAGATGAAATAATCATTATTCGAATTAAAAAAGCCATTAACACTTTTTCCAAATAATAAAGTGATTTCAATTCTATTTCTGTGAAATTCGTTTTGTATTTGGTGCCCTTAGTACTGCGCTTGTGCGAGCTCAGTCTCAAAGAGCGCAGGTGTAGCGGGAAGGTGATGAGAGAGTTGGTCGCAAGTTGACTGTCGGGTCGGTCTTCTGTCAGTCTTTAGAATAAATGTTTTACTGGAGCCTATCCGTGACTGCCTCGTATCCGCTATTCATTATACCTAAAAGCACTCTTCCGTTCAAATACGTTCTGTAGAGATTTTACCATTTGACATGATGTCTTCGCATTCTTGATATATTCAATGTGCTCGCCTGTGACAGACGCTATGATTACAGACCGGGCTTTGGCATCACGTGTTTTAGCTTACTTATCTGGGGTCCTAGTTACTGCCTAGAAATCCTTCCACCACAGCATTGAGGCTTAGCCAAGCTTCCTTTTCCAAAGAATTCATGGTGTTCTCGACGGATTGATGATGCGGGAGCAGGGACTGAAGGTCCAGCAGGTGGTTTAATATGGCAAAACTGATTGCATTAGCAGGCAACCATTCCTGCTACTGGATTCAGTGATGCGAACCATCCACTATAAAAAATGGGTAACGAACCACTGGCAGAACCTCATGGGTGGTTTGGAATCCTGCCTATCTCCTAGGTAAGATTTTCTCCTTCTTTTACCTCCTCCAAGTTCCATTCTGCTTCGAGTTGTTCTACCTCAGGATCTGCATTTTTCTCTGCACCCCCCATCTTTGTCGTCCCCTGGAGTTTTCCCAATAACCAATCGGTACACTTGCTGTTCTTCTCTTACATATTTATTTTTTACATTCATGAATATGATGAAGAGCAGAGGGCTGAGACTGTCTCCTTTACCCATTGAGAAGTATCCTGTCACTTTTAAAATTATCTTACTTAAATAAGCTATTTTATTTTTTTATAATTTATAATTTATAAATAAACTAGCGGACCCGACAGACGTTGTCCTGCATGATATTTCTAGCGATTAGGATATTAAACAAAGTATGATATGAAAGAGAAATAATATAATAATTTCATTATTCTTTATTTTGAAATATCATCAATTTTTCTAAACACAATTCGTTAAAATCAATACAGTTTGTTTAATTTTATCTTAATGCGAGTTGATGAACAATATTTTTAGTCATAGGATTATATATGAATAAACTTGACGATTTTCCAACGCTGGAACAGGCAGAATATAATTGGCCAAGTGAAAAGACCAGATTTTCTAGATCCAACCCACAAATCGACATTGTTTGACCTTGTGACTATAGTCGTAGCAAATGCCAAGCGAATTGGAAATTGCAGACGTCTGAATGGAATGGGTGAGTCTGAAGGAATCATTGGGATTCGTGGCAGGAAAGCAACTTCACCTTTGCTCCAACTTCACTCAAATTTGCCGTTCAAAATTGTAGCTTCAAGAACATTGCCCATAATTTTTTTTATGACTAATCTTGTACCGTTGCATATGAGACAATATTTAATCGCAAGTTATGTGGTGGCATTCCTGGTAAATCCAGCGAATTCAAAAATTCAACAGGATAGTTGACTGCTTCTTTGGATCGGTAACAGTGTCGATCGATTTGAACAATATATCCCCGGCAATGACTGTTGTATTTTGAAGTTAATAGCGTCATCATCGATATTTTTGCGGCTAAAATAGCTCGTTCAAGAAGCCACGCATGGTTAATATAATTAGCTTTTAAATCTGGAAATATACTTTCAATCAAAGCATCTTTCGTATTTACCATGTTGCAGATATTGTCTGGCACTTTGATGCATTGTGTGTCTCCATGCAATGGTCTTGTTCCGTTTCCAGTGTTGAGCAATTGCTCGGAGAATGATAGTGCCAATGGATCCTTTTGTAGTTGAACACGTATATTTGTGCTGAGACGTAATGTACTGACATTTGGCTATAGATATGATTGTTTTATACATGCGTTAATTTCATCCACATATGCAGCGCGTGGAATGACCGGCAATGACTGTCTAGAATCACCGGACAGCAGGAGTAAAGTACCACCGAAAAGCCTGGTGTTATTATTTAGATCTTTCATCATTCTATCGAGAGCTTCAAGTGAATGCTTGTGGGCCATAGTGCATTCATTCCAGATAATAATTTTGCATTTTTGCCATACCGGAATGCATTTTTTTGTTGCACACTGCATCTGGATTTGTGTGAATGTTCAACGGCAACTTGAGTGCTGAATGTGCAGTCCGTCCGCCATCAAGCTAAGTGGCTGCAATACCTGATGAAGCAATTGCTAACGCAATATGATTTTGTGATCTAATGATGAGAAACGTTTTTCCAGTGCCACCTGGTGCGTCCAAAAAAAAAAAAAGAATCCACCTTGTTCTGCTGCAATTGACAAATTAATTCTATACGATTGAATTAATTTGTCAATTCTTCTGTTTATCAGTGAATAGTTGCTCACTAACCAACAATATACGCAAGAAGAAACATTCGCGTTGCTTTGGATGGACTGTGTATAATCAGCCTAATGTATTTCCCATAAATATGCCGTTGTATCCTTCAACCGGAACACCTCGCTTTCGTGGTTCACACTTTGTGACATGTGTAGATTGTACCTGTTGCTGGATTTCTTTGTTTGATATTTAAATGATAGCCATCTTCTCCTTCCTAAAATATCAATGGATATTGAAAGTCGTCGTAAGAGCGATGACTGTCTTCAATCGTATGCACTGTATTATCTCTTTTCATTGTCCGGCAATTGATCTTCTGCCGATCTATTTAACCGACGGTTCTGGACTAATTGTGAATTCCGAGTCCATCAACCAATATTTCCTCCTCGTCCACGAAGACGTGGCATTGTTTTATGTACGTAGCTTAATAATACACTTAATATTCACTGAAATATGACACCTGAAATATCAAAAGACACCGTACAAAAAATTAAAATGTCAAAATAACGAAACAAAGTTGATACAATACACTCAAATTAAAATGTCGAAAAGTAAACGAAATCGTATATCTTATAACTGAATATAATACGCTCCTTAAAAAAATGGAACCTTAGACCTGTTGTCTTACAGACTCTTATCTATGCGGATGATATAGTGCTGATTTCAGACTCCAGGAAAAATTACAACAAGCGGTCACAGAATGGAATGAAGAGCTTGCAAGGAAAGGCGTGAAGATTAATAGAGGTAAAAGTAAAATCTTGCAGGTGGGTAGAACCCAAGAGAAAATCCATATTTCCTGCAGCGGTGAAGGGATCCAATTTGTGTCGGATTACACTTATCTGGGATCTGTGATGCAAAGTTCGGGGACAGTGAAGTTCGCACAGGATCGGAAAGGCAAACGCTGTCTACTACCGAATATGTAACACATACAGTGGTAGGAAAGAGAGAGGTAAAATTGCTAATCTTAAAGACAGTTTACCTTCCTGCGGAAATAAATTACCTCCGAAGAACATCTGGAAAAACTAGAAAGGACCGCATAAGAAATGATCGTATTAGAGAAGAGCTCGATGTGTCTTCGATCATAGAAACAATTGAAAAGAAGCAGCTAAAGTGGTTCAAGCACTGTAGAATGGAAAGACATAATGACCCTCTCAAGACAACGGAGTACCGTCCATCTACAAGAGGGCGCCCCAGAACGACGTTTCTTGATCAGATAGAACGAATAGGAAAATCCAGGGCCAAAACATTGGATGGAATGAAAAACCTCGCCGTTAATCGGGAGGATTGGCAAGACAGGCTGGATGCGCCCCCACGCTGAAAGGCACTAAGTTTGGAAGAAGAAGAAGTATTTCCTTTGTATTTAGAATAGTTCAATATTTTTGTTAATCAAATTATTTGATAACCAGTACCTCTTGTCATGGGAAACTATGAGTAGACCCATCAAAATCCTAAATGCATTAAAGCGTTTATTCTCAAAAACTATATGCTAACTAACCATGATATTAGATAACCCTTTTTTATTACATTTTATTCCTTTATTAAAACTTTAACTTAAAAAAACAAAATACATTTTACCAGACGGAAACCTCCAAGAGTTGGGAAGACGTGAAGATAAAAGGATGCCAAGATCCAAGGTCGCGATCCCTGGACTCGTAACTCGAGTTTTTTTATTCTGCAACGGCTGCAATTTCTTTCTTTTTTTTTGTACCAGACTCAAAAGGAAATGCTTCGAGTTCCGAACACTTCCGGTACAGGTCCAAAAATACCATATGATACAGATTAGATGCCAAGGTCTTAAAAGTGCCCTACGAATTAAATATATATAATTATGAGAAGCGAGGAGATGGTTGACTGGATGATAGAAGTAAGGAAGAAAATAGTTGGGGGTGGAGTCAAATAAAAACACTAAATAAGTGGTTACTTATTTAATTATGTGCCGACGTTTATATATATATATATATATATATATATATACGGTTATATTTATATATATATAAGTTATAATTAGACTGAACACTTGGAATAAAAGGATAAGGGACATAGAAACACTCGCGCTGATAGTAAAAGACTGACTTTATTTTTCTTTAGCTACAGCATTTATAGATATCTTTATTTACATCAACAGAGACTTAATCCTAACATACTCTTAACCTATAATCCTTCTAATATTGTCATAACTGCCCCCCTCCAGTTCCTTCGACAGGAGGAACTATATTAATAAACCAAAAACAAAAACAATACATACAAATTAGATTGATCTTACGTACTAACTATAAACAATAATAAACCAGAATAGTCCTGAAACTCATACAAAAGTTAAACAAAACCACAAAAAGGAAAATGATAACTTACTACTAAAACAATGTTTACTTATGATACATATATCCTCTATACAATCGTCCTGAAAAAGAAAAAAAAACATATACATCAAACAAAATCAAACAACTTAGCCTTATCCACACAAGGTTTCACTGCTGATCGCCGCCCTCTGACTGGTGGTGAGGTACCCTAAGTTCTTCCAAATGAACTGTTCGGACCTTAAATGGGTAGTGAACGTCCCGAATTGTAAACAGGTTGTGTTCCCGGATTGTAATAACCTTGTATGGTCCCTCGTACCTCGGATCTGTCTTGTTTCGCGCTGTTCGAAGCCGCCGGTATACCAACGTCCCTAACGCCAACGGCCCTTTCCGATAAACCACCTGCCGATCATTGGCCTTCGTAACCCTAGCTTGTTTGTCGCGAATTAATTTTTCGCGCACTTTACCCCAACGACTTTGACGTTCCTTGCGCCTATCACGAATTTCCACATACAGTTCGTTATTGTGGACGGTTAAAAGGTCCCCCCTGTCGCGATGCCGTTGACCGAATACAATTTCTACCGGGGTCAGCCCCGTCGCCATATGAATGGTATTATTGTACGCAATGACCGCCCTTGGCATGGCTTCGTATGGATCTAAGTTACGACCCAGTTTAAACAATCTAAGGTGTTCTCCTAACGTATTGTGGAGGCGTTCCACGGCGCCCCTGCCTTTAATGTGGTGGGGAGTGTTTAAACGCCAAGTAACCCCTAACATCGCACTCTCCTCCCGAATGAAGGCATTATTAAACTCCCTGCCACAATCTGACACTATTTCCTCTGGGACCCCATACGCCGCACACCATTGTAATACCCCTTCCCACATCGCTCCAGGTGTTTTCTCTTCCACAGGGTATGCCATCGCCAACTTACTAAAGGTATCAATCATGGTTACCCACGTCTGTCCCTCGCTGGAGTATAAGTCGACCTGAACCGACCGCAGTGGCTCACACGCCGTTGGGGTAATCATCTGTTCCGCTACAGGGGGTTGACGATCGTATTTCACCCGCTGACAAACCGAGCACTGCGCGATGTACTCCCGAACGGTGTGTCCCATCTTCCGCCAAAAATATAACATTTTCAATGCTCGCAAAGTTTCCTCTACCCCGCGATGATTGGTTTTCCCCTCGTGATGCTCGGCCACGATTTGCCTTTGAGCCGCCGCGGTAGGAATTGTCTCCACCTGTCGTAAACATCGGACGACCGAGTAGCCCACCCCGATCCTTTCCTGTCGCCATAGTCGCTGTACCTTGCCCATGATAACGCGGTTCCCTACGTAAATGTGCAGTGTACGATCAGGTATAGCGAACTCCTGAAAGATCCGTTCCAATTCGACTTCATCCGTCGTCGCCGGTAACCGCACTAAAACGCTAGACCGCCCTTCGTACTCACCTGCTTGAGTCTCAATTCCGCGCCCTTGCTTCGTTCGCAGAATCAACTGACGTCTCTTGTCATTAATGATCTCGTCAACCTCTGGTAACTCTCGAGGGCGTTCCGATGAAGCCGCGCTTTCCTCAGAATCCCGCCTAACCAATGGAATATCTGGTCCACTCTCAGCCCAATCCCGTAAATATCGCACAGCGAACGGTTCTGCCGAGGTTCCCTCTTCGTCAATAGCGTTAACGACCAGATCCCGCGACAACCAATCTGCCACCGCATTCTCTACACCCTTTTTATGTACCACCTTAAACGTATACGCTGCCAGCCGTTCCTTCCACCGCGATACCCGTGCTGAAGACTCCTTAAGGGTACTTAAATAAACCAGCGGTTTATGGTCCGTCAATAGTTCAAAGCTTCTACCATAAACATAAGGGCGAAAATGTTCCACCGCCCATACCACCGCCAACAGCTCCCGTTCGATGGCGCTATAGCGTTTTTCCGCCTCATTCAACTGCCGACTTGCATATGCGATTGGCTTTTCCCCTTCGGCAAAATTTTGTGACAAGACCGCGCCGATAGCCCTTTCACTCGCGTCTGTCGTTACGCGGAACACCAAGCGGAAATCCGGGAATGCGAGCAACGGGTTCGACGTTAAAATTTCCCGGCATCTCCGGATGCTTTCTAATTGCGTTGGCCCTAATGCGAACCGTCTCCCTTTTCTCAGAATCTCCGTTAACGGTTGTGTTAATGCCGCGATTCCCGGAATGAAGCGGCGGTAATAATTCACCATTCCCAAAAACCTACGAATTCCACGAACATTGGTGGGTAATGGAGCCTCTTGGATTGCTTTCACGCGTTCCTGGTCGGGTTGCACGCCTTCGTTCGAGACCACGTGTCCTAGGAACCTAATTTCTTTTAATCCGAACTTGGACTTACCTTGCGAGAGCTTCAGACCAAACTCCCTTAGCCTATCGAATACCCTCCTTAAATGCCTCACGTGTTCCTCTTGAGACCGGCTGAACACTATCAGGTCATCCATGTACACCTGTGCAAAATCCTCTCCCAATCCTTTCTGGAATTCGTCCATAAGGCGCTGGAACGTTAATGGGGCCCCTTTTAACCCAAACGGCATCCGCACAAACTCGTAATGCCCTCTTTCCCAGGAAAACGCGGTCTTCCCTACATCTTCTTCTGCCATCCTGACCTGATGATAACCGCTCTTGAGGTCAAGGGTGCTAAAAATGGTCGCGCCCGATAGCCGATCAAGAATATCCTCGACTCGGGGGAGTGGGTATCTTTCATCTACAGTAGCTTCGTTCAATTTTCTATAATCGACCACCACACGGTACTGTTTCTCCGTCTCGCCCGACTCACCCTGTTTCTTCTCGACCACCCACAGCGGGCTGTTAAAGGGGGAATTACTATGTCTTATAATTCCTTGTTGGAGTAACTCTCCTAATTGCCCCCTAATAATATCCCTCATTGCTTGGGGGTATCTCCGATCTTTAACGTACACTGGGTGATCCGACTTGAGAACTATCCGATGTACTGTTTTCCCCGTAGTCGGTAGCGTTTCATTGTCCTGATAGAAGAGGTCTCTATTCCTATTTACCACATTTTGTATAGCCGCCTTATTGAACTCTACCGCCCCAACTTCCATACCCCCCTTCCCTGATGAAGTGGTAACTTGATACCGCCGTTCGCCCATCCGAATCTGCCAGTCCCCGCTCTTCACCCGCATTTTCAGCCCCGCTTTCCGCAAAATATCGCATCCTACGATAAAATCATACCCTGGCATCAATGACTCCGTGACGTGTAGTTTTACTCTTATGTCCCTCCCGGCCAATTCCGCAGTCAAAACGAACCTCGCCCAAAGTCTTACATCGACCGCTAACTGTGGCTATCGTACATTCGCACTGTTTGCACGTCTCCCAAATACCTAGTTTTACCGCCCCTCTTTTACTAATTAACGAGTTAGTACTCCCTGTATCTATTAAGAATTTCAGCCCCGTTCCCCTCAATCTCGCCACGGGCAACCTCGTCCATTTACTCTTCCCTTCGCTATTATTAATCAATAACTCCCTTGGACCGTTGCCCCGCCACCTACCGTACCCTCAATCCAGCCTTTGCTGTCGCGCTCCCATTTCGGATCCCAAAGGACCCCCCTTCCGCAGATTCCCATTCCTTACCTCGTGTCTCCTTGGAACCGGAGTACTGTGGCCCGAACGTAAACTCTCCTCTCCTGAAGACTCTCCGCTGGAGTAGTGCTCCTCTCTCCTCCCATGTGTACGCCTCCTGGTCTCCTCCTGGGCGTTGACCTCCATAGGTTCTGGTTGGGGACCTCTCCTGCTACCTCTCGGTTTGCGCCTGGGGCATTCCCTCGCAACGTGCCCCTGTCTGCCACACTCGTAACATCTGGTCAGATGACATTGTGCTGCTACGTGCCCAGGTTGGTCGCACTCGTAGCAGCGCCTCTCCTGCCTTTTCCTCCGGTCTTCTGGGCCTCTGCTCGGTCTTTTCTCGAATCCTCTGTCTCCGCCACTACGTCTGAGTGAGCTCCGGAACTTTCTTCTTGGGGCCTTGACCTCCGTCCACTCCTCTTCCGTATTCGCCAGCCTCGTTCCTTTCCTCTCACCCGCGTCTATGAGCTCGTGGGCACACTCCACAAAGTCCTTGTCTCGCGGAAGTGAGCCTGGCCGGTCAGCATAGTGGTTCAGTTGTACCTTTAGGATGCTCCTTACGAACTCCATCCTTTGTGCCCCCTCTGATTGGCCTAGTGTTTCGACCGTCTTCTCCACTAACCGGTTATATGAAACCAGAAGTTTCTCGGCGAATTCACCTTCTGATTGCCCGGGGATCCTCCGTTCCTTTAATAAGTAAAAGGTGTCCTCCTCCGGAGTCCACCTACCTCCGCCGTATAACTTCTTTAGGCGCCCCTTAAGGGTGTCCCATGAGTGCGTCGTATCTCCCTGTATTGAATTCAAAATTCGCCTCGAGATGCGACTCACTAGGGATGCTTCTAACAATACTACGTCCGACTCCAGTAGAGCCCCCGACTCCTTCCTGGATGATATTAAGTCTTTAATCTGGTCTCCTCCCTTTAAGAAGTGCTCCAAATCGCCGACGACTCCCGTGAAGGGCTCCAATTGTCCAATCACCTCATGGATGAACGCGGAGTTTTGTGTCCTCACCTTCAGTAGCTCTAACTGCATCGTTTCGGACGCCTTCGCTAGTTGGGACTCTAATTTATTCCTCTCAACCTGCGCTTGAGCCAGCTGATACTCGTACTTTGCCCGTTCGTCACTGTCAACCATAGTTCTGAGATATGGGTTAACGAAATTAACTATTAATTACTTCGGACTTTAGCACAATTAACGCCCCGGCTTTCGGCACCAGTTATAATTAGACTGAACACTTGGAATAAAAGGATAAGGGACATAGAAACACTCGCGCTGATAGTAAAAGACTGACTTTATTTTTCTTTAGCTACAGCATTTATAGATATCTTTATTTACATCAACAGAGACTTAATCCTAACATACTCTTAACCTATAATCCTTCTAATATTGTCATAACTTATATATATATATATATATATATATATATATATATATATATATATATAATTATGTATGGATTTAAAAAATATATATAAATATAATCTGTACCCCGGAGTTAAATGATACCATGTTACATTTTTGTGATTTCTATATAACATTGAAAACCAATTTCCCATAACTTAGAACTAATAAAAATTGTTTCTTCGTTAGAATCAGCTTAAAACAAATTGTTCTCATTGCTGTTGCGGAAGAGGGAAAGATTATGATGATTATAATTGCTTCCAATTACTTATCATCATAATCTTTCCCTCTCTACCGCTGAGCAGTGTGGGGATCCCCTCTATAGAGCTTGACCCAGGTGACCCTTTACAGAACCAATTCTCTCCTCCTGCTCCAGTCCTGCCCTCGCTTCCTGAACGCCTCCCTCACGCCTTCTTCCAAGGTGATCCGTGGTCTTCCTTCTACTCTCGTCTCATATGTTATCCTGGCCGTTCACTCCGTGCTCATCCTCAGGAGCTGTCCATACCACCTTAGTTTATTTTCTTCATGAGTGGTCTCTACCGGCTGTACCTCGAGGTTCGATCTTATTGTAGTGTTGCGGATCCTTTCTCAGCTGGTTCTTCCTTCAACATTTCTTAGGTATGTCATTTCCATTGTCTGTATTTGCCCTTTGTGTTTTGAGGTAAGGGTCCATGATTCGGAGGAGTATGATAGGATGGGCAGGAACGTAGACTTGTAGACGGACATCTTCGTCACCTCTCTTTTGTTGAGGAAACCCTTCCGGACTGCGTTGAACAATCTATCAGCTGCTCCCAGCCTTTGCGTCACCTCCCCATCGATATAACCGCTATTTTTGATCCAGGCCCCCAGATATTTGAAATCCTCCACCTGTTCTAGGACAGATCCCTTCGGTCTCAATATTCTCATAACACGGTGAGGACGTCTACCTATTCTCATGCATTTGGTCTTATTTGGATTAATACCCATGTTAATGCTCGACAAGTCTTCTTGCATGATCATTACGTTGTATTGTAAGCCCCGGTCATCCGCAGCGAACACGATGAGGTCATCAGCAAAAGTGAGAACTGTATACAATGTAGGCTGATGGTTCCTATGCCCTAGTTGAAAACGCCGCAATCTGGGTTAGGCTCTCTTCAGTACCCCATCTAGCACCAATATGAACAGTAGGGGACTTAGGCTGCACCCTTGGCGAATTCCCTGAATCGTCTCAAACTCCTTGGAGGTGTAGTTCCCAATCCTTATAATATTTCTTGTTTTTCGGTAGAGACTCCTGACACCCAGGATCGTGCCAATATCCACTTGCTTTTCCGACAGAGCTCGCTCTATATCCTTAGTTTTGACTCTGTCAAATGCCTTTTCTAAATCCACGAAGCAGACAGAAAGTTGTTTACCTTTCTCGATGGGCTTCTCCATGACCTGCTTTGCTAAGTGAAGGCCCTGTGTACTCCTCTACTTTCTGAATCCATATTGCTCCTCTCCGATTTGGCAGTCGGCAACTCTTCTTACCCTTGCTTCTAGGATTCTTGAATAAAGTTTGCCAAGCACCAGTGGCGGATTATCCGTAAGGCAAACTAGGCACGTGCCTAGGGGGCGCGTAGTTACAAGGGGCGCGCGAGCTCAGAATTTTTAAATAAATAAAAAAAATAACATATCGACAAAGAAAGAAAGAACTAAATGCTGATCTATAATATAATACAAGCATGATGCTATGATGCTGACAATCAGTTAAAATTAAGATGGCCATTTATGGCCGGTACAGGGGCGCCGATAAAGTTATTGCCTAGGGCGCTCTGGACCTTTAATCCGCCACTGCCAAGCACACTAAGCAGAGATATGCCTCGATGGTTATTGCAAATTCTATTGTATTTGAAGTATTGATCATAGCATTAATTTATGAATATCCACCTAAAACATTACCTCTTTAGTGGACATTTACCTGTAGGGCACAGATATCTACATATTATTAATGTATAACGCATAATTTAAGCATTTTTGGCATAATATATTTATCGGCTCGAAAGGCGCCTGAAGCTACCCTTGGCCCTCTCAACTGCCTCCTCCCACTCATTTCGGCCATATTTCCTCAGCCACTGCGTCCTTCCATCTTCCTTCCGGTCTTCCACGTGGCCTGGCTCCGTCCGGGGTTCCATAATATAATTCCTTTGCTGCTCTCCCATCATCCATTCTGATTTTTCATTTCATTTGGAGCGCTGAATTCGCACGAAATGGGAAACTCGGAGATCGTCGTATAAGTCGTAGATCTCTTTGTTCTTTCTTAAACGATATATACCATTTTCTCTAACAGGCCCCATGATGCGCCTCAACACTTTCCTTTCAAATCTGTCAATCTTTTCACCCAGGATCTTTCGCAGGGTCCAGGTTGCACAGAGATAGGTCAGTACAGGTCGGATGATTGCTTTATAGAGCTTCATTTTGCTACACCGACTTAGTAGTTTACTACAGAGTAAACTTCTTAGGGCAAAAAATGCTTTGTTAGCCCCCATTATGCGATTTTGAATTTCTTCTTCTTCGTCTACCCAATTATTTACTATGGAGCCGAGATATTTAAAACTAGAAACGCATTGCAATGCATAGTGTCCCACAACATATTGCTTCGGCGGGTTTATCGGCGTTTTCTTCCTAAGCACCATAAGTTTCGTTTTATCCTCATTTATGGATAGCCCCATTCTTCCAGCTTCCCTTTGCAATCTTTCACAGGCCTCCTTGATCGCTTTGAGGGACAGTCCAATCAGTGCCACATCATTTGCATAACCAAGCACTTGGGTTGTCTTAGTGAAAATTGTGCCTGACTGATTAAGCTCGGCTCTGTTCACCATCGCTTGGAGGGCAATATTAAATAGAAGAGGGGGCAGGGGGTCACCCTGTCTAACTCCTGACTTCACCGGAAAAGGTTGGCCAAGGTTGGGTTTCATTTTCAATATTTTCCCAAAATACTAGTTATTGAGAGCTTTAGTATAGATAAGAGAATGTAATTATGGGTAATGAGAATATTTCGGTTATCATTCCGAAGTATTGATGATATATGTATGTTGAAACCTTCATTCCTAGAAGAAATGGTTACTGAAGTATACACATTTCCCATCATTACATTATCTTTTCCATACTAAAGCTCATGATAACTTGTATTTTTGGGAAATTGTAAAAGGAAAACAAATGAAAAGTTAAAACTTGTGACAACTCAAAGCGACAATCTGCGGAATAATTACATAAATTTATATATGAAGCTCAGTTCATTGTAGAAATAGCAGTTACATTCAATGGCCAGGAGTGAGCAGTGCACTGCCTGTTTTTGCCTGGTGTAATTGGCCATTGAGTGAAGCATGATTGACTGGGATATAAAACTGACTTAATAACTTTACATTGTTCTAACCATCTTCAAGTTATTGAAGGAATTTTGATGTCAGAATTCTGTGGACACGATGTGAGAAAGTGGAATATTTTGGGTTTGAGAAAAGTTAAAAGTTAGTCCTCATTAAGGACACTGGCTGTCCCACTTTTATAACTATGGAATAAAAAGTTATTCCACATTTGTGGAATAATATACACGGTCAATAATAACTTTTTTTTGTTATTGAGAGACTAACTTCTGTTAGCTTCGATGTTAAATACGATTGGTAAGATTTCAGCAGAGGTCATAAAACTTCAGACTACTTTCAAAAAGGTGGCATCTCCATCCACTTTCCGATCAGCTGTGCAATACAATTTTTAATTCTGCACTCCATGGTCTGGGGATAGAGACAGAGATATGGAAAGTTCTGTTTTTGAAATACTCTATGAAAAAACAACAATTAAGCATTAAAAATTGAAACATGCCTAAGTATATACTTTTTGAGTTCATTGACTGAAAGCCCTATTTCTTTTCTGAATGAGGAAACTTAAGGTCAAAATTGATTTCTTTTACTTAGTTAAAAGTTTTAGTAAAGTAACATTAGAGGCGTCTCATTCCTCATTAACTGGTAAGTCTAATTTTTTTCAAATACAAAAATTGGTTGAAATCTTTTTACTGTCAGAAGCGTACGGCTCCAGGCCCGATAAATCCAATGTAAAATATATTATGAATCTAGCCTTCCTCATAATAACTGACATTTCCCAGAATTCTGATGGTCCTTTTAAAATTTGTAAATATGTTGACAGTTATGCCACATAACAGTATATTAAAGTTATTAATTTGTTTTGTCTATTTTTGTATACTTGGGAAAAATTAAATTCTTTAAGTTTTTTGTCCTCATGATAATTTTTCAAAAATGGATTTAACTGGGTTAAGAATGAGCTGCCTCAATATAAAGAAACTTTTTTTTTTATACTTCTGAACAGTTATAGTTTAGGTGAAGTAACTTATGGTCTCAACTTCAATTTTCAGACTTCTATTATTCAACCATATTGTCTCATACCCAAGTAACTACTATTTCTTAAGATCGATTGGCGTACCAATTAAAATATAATATTCCCAAATGAAAACAAAGAATATATTTTGAGTTAATTCAAAACCAAATGTTTTTCTGAACTAAAGATTGAAAATCTCCGACTTCGGGAAAAAATGTATTCAAGCTAGTAGAGCTCATTTGAAGTTTTTTTTTCAGAAAAAAATACATTGCTTGAAAACAATTAAGTTGGACTTATTGTAGTTAACCAAATCCTGAAGTTTACGTGAAACCTCTTGTTTTACAGTAAGTTTGTTCATTCTTCATAATTGGTGAATAATGTTTGTATAAAAATGAGTATGCTTCTTAGTGAAGGTATGTTTGAACGATTATTGCACTGGTCTTTCTATAAGAACTGAATAGCTTGTATTCAGAATTTTTATATGAATGTCAATCTGAAAGAATCTTTATAAAAAAGTCAAAGTTGTTGAATTGAGTAATTGAAACACCAAACTGGACTTTACCAACCTCTACTGGTATGGTAATGTGATGCAGTTGCTATCTACTTGAAAGTAGCCTGCAGTTTCTTGACCACCGATGAATATTTTACTAAAGCAAGTTCCAAAGTGCTTGAAGCAGATATGAAGACCATAAATGTGATAATTTGTTTTGAGATGTTTTAAGGAATAATGGTCAGTTCTGTGTAATGTGCTGTAAAATGTTGGGCACACATTGCTGTAGGATACTTGATAGGATTAACAAGTTTGTATTTTCTTTATAAGATTTTACTTATATACTGGACTCAATCTTCTTGATTTATATAATTTAATAGAGAAGAAAAACCATATTCCAGTCAATAATTGTTATTTAAACTTTACAAATGATTAAAAAAAACGTTTTGACATTTATTTTTCATTCTCAATTTCAGCAATTCCTCATACAACTTCATTTAAATTTATAAGTCCAATCATTACTTAAGGTCACACATTATTTCAAAGTTAAAAAGATATATAAACTCCTGGAACTTGTCTATCTTCCATGGTCATGACTATAATAGGTATTAAATATCTACCATGGAAGATAGACAAGTTCCAGGAGTTTATATATATTTTTAACTTTTTAACTTTGAAATAATGTGTGACCTTAAGTAATGATTGGACTTATAAATTTAAATGAAGTTGTATGAGGAATTGCTGAAATTGAGAATGAAAAATAAATGTCAAAACTTTTTTTTAATCATTTGTAAAGTTTAAATAACAATTATTGACTGGAATATGGGTTTTCTTCTCTATTAAAGTATGTATTTTAATTAATAGTCAATATTTTTTATTGGATAAAAATAAGATTGATATTGTTTACTACAATGGTATTGAGCAAATAAATGCGCAATTAAAAATACATTAAAAGACATTTTATTTGGTCGCTTCAAGTTGAACCCCAACTAGTTTTATCTTTTCACTCGTTTCCCTTTAAATACTTTCCAAAAATATGAGTTTGAGTATGGAAAAGAGAAAAGAGAATGTATTTAAGTGAAATATGTATACTTTGGTGACCATTTCATCTAGAAATGAACGTTTCAACAAGCATATACCATCTATATTTTCATTTGAAAAGAAAAGATAGGGCCGGGACTCGAATCCGGGTCGCCCTACGCCGCCCTAGCGTGGTGCTCTACCAACTGAGCCATCCTGCCTCGCTTCTCGGTCAGACATATCCTTTCTTTTCACTGACCGAGAAGTGAGCCCGGATAGCTCAGTTGGCAGAGCACCACGCTAGTGACGGTTCGAGTCCCGGCCCTGGACATATCTTTTCTTTTCAAATAAAAATGTTTAAAAATTATATTCATTAATAAAAAAATAATAATAATATATAATGACGTGAGTCAACAAGATCCTAATTAAAGTAATGTTCAATGAACATTCTTCCCCTTGTATACATCGCAAATTGTGAGAACGCCCAGGGATATGGGATCGGTGAAAAGAAAGGATATGTCTGACCGAGAAGCGAGCCAGGATAGCTCAATTGGCAGAGCACCACGCTAGTGACAGTTCGAGTCCCGACCCTGGACATATCTTTTCCTTTCAAATAAAAATATTTAAAAATTATAATAAATAATAAATTATAATATACCATCTATACTTTGAAATGTTAGTTGAACGTTTATTTCTTGACTAAATGATTACACAATTCTACTCATTACCGATGATTACATTCTATTTTCCATACTAAAACTTAGATAACTTGTATTTTTGTAAAATATTAAAAACGAAACGAATTAACAGTTAAAACACGTAACTTAACACTAAGCGTAAACCTGCGGTTCAATTTAATAGTCTGAGTCAATTTAAACCTTTAAATAAACCCAAAATTAAAGAATTTTTTTTTAATTACTCAAAAAAAGTATGAATGCGTTACTTATTCCATTATAAACGTATGTCGATAATTACACATGACTATATTTAATAAATTTTGAATAGCTGATCGCGATGATTTGATATTTTATTAGTCAATTTGTTTCTCGTGCCCATTGTCTGTCACGATGTGGCGTCAGTTCACCGAGCCTAAATTAATGGAGGAGGTAAATATTTTATTATCAATTAATTTATAATATTTTCCTGTTTATGAGGTTAGAACGTGTGAAGGATTAAATCCTTCGTAACTTGTTAGTTTTTGTATTCATTTAACGCGACATTATGCTGCTATCAGATGATGCTATAGTGGGAGTCCTAAACTTCGGCTATAGGATAGGGTATAAAACGGAGAACCGCACAGATACGAGACGGCCTATGTAATGAAAATAAACCTTTTACAAAGCTAGGCTTTATTATTCACAACAAATGTTAAACTCCTTACTATGATCATATGGATCCTATATAAAGGTTACAATAGGTTATAATGCTAGCATGATAATAAATCATCACATTCTTCCGTCCTATTAAAAATTTAGTTCATAGTCCTTCAAGCGGGAAGGCGCACGATGCTCTCTAGTAGAGCGTCGCAGAGAATTTTCTTGAGGCTGAGCTTCTGTGTTTATCCTGTGTCCTGTATCCTGAGTATCTTGCAGGTTCCGGCTCCTGTTGCCCAGTTGGCTGGAGCTCCGGCTCAATTTTCTCTGGTTCAGTCTCAGTGATCGTCTCACCTTGAGGTGCTAAGTGTTTCAACGACACTGTCGTCTCTCGCCCGTCTCCGAGGCGTACCCAGGCATACTGTGGGTTGACGTCAAGAATGTCAACTTCCTCTACTAATGGATCGAATTTACTTTTTCGTACCTGTTTTTTCATCAAAGCTTTCTGTGAAGGTGAAAGCCAAGTTGGGAGTGAAATACCATTAGAAGATCGTCTGTTGTGTCGAAACATTCTTTCATGGGGTGTCTCGTTGGTTGCTGTGCACAACAGGGATCGAATTGAGTGAAGAGCATCAGGGAGCACCAATTCCCAATTCGATGGATCCAACTTCCTGTGTTCAAGAGTAAGAGATACAGTGCGCCAAATTGTGCCATTTTCTCGTTCAATTTGGCCATTTCCTGTAGGGTTGTAAGGCGACGACATGGAAGTAGCTACTCCCCTACTGTGAAGAAATTCTTGTAGCTCCCTGGATGCGAATGAGGTTCCTCGATCAGTGTGCACATACGAAGGTAGACCAAATGTGGTGAATAAGTCAACAAGGGAGTCAATTACTGTTGATGAATTCATATTGGGACACGGGTAGGCGAATGGAAACCTAGGGTACTCATCGACAATTGTTAAGAGGTATTTGTTCCTTGATTTTGATGGAAGAGGGCCCTTGAAGTCCATGCTGATTCTCTCGAACGGATGCGTCGCCTTAACGAGAGTAGATCTCGAGTTTTTGTAAAATTGAGGTTTTAAGACATTGCAGGACGGGCACGATGCCGTCATCCTTTTGACATCCTCTACTGAATAGGGTAAATCATGAGTTCTTACCCAGTGGATCATTCTAGTCACTCCAGGGTGGCATAAGTCGCAGTGTAGTGAATATAATTTGTCACTTTGGGTTGCGTTACATACCCTGGAGAATGCATCTGCTACTTGATTATATTTTCCCAGCCTGTAAATTATTTCATAATTGTAACATGACATCTCCAACCGCCACCTCTGTATCTTCTCATTTTTTATTTTATTCTGATGTTTCTTATCAAACATGAACGATACAGAGCGCTGGTCCGTAATAATTTTGAAAAACCTTCCGAGTAAGAAATGTCTCCATTTTTTAAGGGCACTGACAACAGTATAAGCCTCCTTCTCAACGGCTGAATGTGTACGCTCGCTGTTGCTCAGCTTTTGAGAAAAGAATGCAACTGGCCGCCCACATTGCGATAGAACAACTGAAATCGAGAAATCAGACGCATCCGTTTCAACTAAGAATGGCTCCAAGTCATCAATCGTACTCACTGTTGCCTTAGAGATCTCAGTTTTGAGTTGGTCGAAGTCAGATATAACTTCAGGAGTCAAGGGGAAGGTTTTTGAGTTAAGAAGCCGTTTGACTTTGTCCGAATAGTTAGGGACCCATCTAGAATAGTGCGCGAGCATTCCGATTGTCCGCTCAAGGGCCTTCCGACTGTCTGGAGGTGGAAGATTGAGCAGCGGCTTTAGACGTTCAGGGTCGGGAGATATGGCCCCACTTCCGATTTTATAACCAAGCAAATTTATTGAAGTTAGCGAGTACTTTTTTCTTGATTGATTGTGAAACCATATTTTTTGACTGCATCAATGAAGCGCTTGAGATTTTATCGTGTTCCTCCTGATTCCGACCACACACCGTTACGTCATCCAGGTAAGCATACGTTTTCTCAAGTTTTTCGTGAGTAATAACGCCATCCATCACCCGCTGGAAGGTGGGTACTCCATCTGTCAATCCAAAAGCCACGGCCATGGTCATACGGTTAGAAGGTTGTTATGTCAACCACAACTGTGACCCCCTTCACAACTTAAAGTCCATTACTGACTGTAATGATAAGTAAAATGCTTCCTAATTCAGCCGAAGTTCACTGAATTACATCCGCAGTCACTTTAAAAGAAGACATTAATTATACAGTGGTTAATATTCCTTTGTAAATGAAATGTGGTATTGTATCTCCCATTTTCGATTGGTTTGCATTAGAAAAATAAGAGTTTTGACAAGAAAAAAAAAGTGCTGAAGCCAGAAACCTCCATCAATGAAAGCATCCAGCTCAACAAAAACTAATGAACCGCAGAGAATAACTAAACCTCATACTTGCTACACTGCGTAAGTTCTCTATATAGCGGCCGCCTCGACTTCTTTCTTCTTTCTCATCAAGAGTATCTTCCGTCCCCAGACCTATTAATGGCTCCTTGTTCTCGTTGAGAAGGGAGTTCTTGCAATTTCTCTTCCTGTTCTCTAGGTTTGATGCTTTTCGGTTAGTAGGTTATCAATTACGGCGTTGCACGAAGTCTGATCGTTGGTTTGAAAACCGACTACAACATCCCCCATACTACATTTTACTCAACATAACCGTGAACAAATCTTGTTGACGCTCATATATATATATATATATATATATATATATATATATATATATATATATATATATATATATATATATATATATATATATATATATGTATGTATATAACTTTTGTTAATAAAAGGGGTTTGAATTGACTACTATAACTATTGTAATAATAATATAACTTTTTAATTCAAGAATAGGTGTTGCAGCTTCCTGAACTTCACCGCCTCGCCCACTTTGGACTGTTGGCCGATGCAAGCTACTTAATCAAATTCGGAGCTGATGTAAGTAGTCAGTTGCTTGGTTGTTGTTAAGAACCGATGCCTATTATGTTTAGTATTCTTTTGAATAGCCCATAAAAACTACAGGTGAATAGGTTAAGCAAGGAACGGTCTACCCCTCTGCATTGCGCATGTCTAGCGGCGGAAGATAAGATGGTTAAGCTACTTTTGAACCACGGTGCGGACCCACTGATACCCAACGGCGATGGTGACGTCAGCATCCACCTAGCGGCTCGGATCGGATCAGTTCCAATTCTTAAGGTACGCAATTGTGGGATGTCAATCACAAACAAAGAGGCAGTTATAAGTCAAACCGTTCATACCTTTACTTTTATCCATTTGTTTAAATGATTCATTTGTAAATAAAATCTCCTTTATTTTCGGTTGATAGATTTGGCGATGCTTAAAAATAAGTTAATCAACTTAATTAGTAGGGTGCAGGAGGAAATATCCCGAAAGCAAATCCTTAAGTATAAAAAATAATGGGGAAAAAACAATCAGTCAACGTTTCGCCTATTATGCCATAATCAGGACACATTGCCAGAAAATCACAAATAGAGAAAGCAACCTTGCTACATTACGCTCCACAAACAACCATATTTATGTTTGTTGTAAGCGGTTAGAAGGTTGCTGTCTCTTAGGACTGTTAGTGTAAGATGTGCTGCACTTTTCTTCATTGATGTGATGTTCTTGTAATGTGTATCCTGATGAAGGCGGAATAGGCGAAACGTCGACTTGTTGTTTTGGTTCCAGTATTTTGGAGACTTAAGGATCTATATTGGTGATTTTTCCTACTGCATTCTATTAATCAACAGTATTCAATGAATTGTTTTGCAGTGTTTGGTGGACCACAACGTTCCCCTAGAAATTGAAAACCAGTTGAAGCTGACACCGCTACTAGTTGCTTCAAAAGCTGGAAAAACAGAAGCAGTAGAGTTTTTGATTTTGGCTGGAGCTAAGGTATGTCTACACCACTCAAATATATGTTTTACCTTATTATAATAATAGTGATGCCATAACTATCTAAGGCAAATCCGCTGTTACGTTGCCTGCGCAGATAACTTTTCGGAGGAGGTCTCTAATGCACCAACAATCAACAAGAGTCTCTAATGTACCAACAATCAACAAGAGTCTCTAATGTATGTGTTAATCTTGTCAGGATTCGTACTGTATATTTAATTATTATTATTACTGTTTATATATTTTTTTATTATTGCTTTCTGTTACTTTTTATACGCTTTATAGTTTGTACCTTGTAGCCTTCTTGTATTATATATCTATTTCTGTTCATGTTTGTTATTCTAAAGGGAACTAGTCCCAGAATTAAGTTACTTTATGTATGAAAAAAATATTATTTCGACATTGCATTTCGTCGTTGTTTTATTGCAAAAGTATTATCTAAAGTTCAAATCTTATGTTCGTAGGAATGAAAATCATATCATGGCGTTGAATAATATAAGAGTAATGTATCCTCCCACGTTCTCCCTCTTCATACGCCAATGTTCTCTGACGTACTTGTTGCCCTAACCGGTCTTATAATTCACTTATTAACTTATTCCAAGTTTTGTGTGATGAGCAGGTGTGTGCAAGAAGTCGGAGCAGCGGGCTGGGCTGCCTGGAGCTGGCTGCGATGACCGGGTGCGAGGCTACAACCCGGGTCCTCCTGAAGTCGGGTGCACCGGCAGGGCGCGCGCTCCATCTAGCCGCAGCCACTGGACACATCGCCGTGGCCAAGTTGCTGCTGGACAGCAGGTTGGATGCCAACGCCCCTGATAACAACGGTGATGCTCCTCTCCACCATGCCGTCATTGGTGGCCATCTGTAAGAAAAATAACAGGTTATACTGTAATATAATAATTATTAGAAAGTTATAATTGTGGGGAGCGGGATAGATAAGCGGAAAACCGCTGAATTGCCAGGTCGAAGGATCAGGAGACCCTCCTGGGGATCACACACAATCTCTAAAGTGGATACTCTTAATTGGGGGAAAACCAGGCGGTTGGGCGAGATCTTGGACGAATCACTTCCGTGCGCAGACGTTGTCCAGTGTAAGTATCTACCTCTATTGAGTGTAAGTAACTACCACTTACTCAATCCAAAACCCTTCATGAGTTGTAGTGGCACAGGTTATTACTATGCCCGGCGATATCGTGCATCAATCTATATTTGAATTTGCTCTTTATTTAAAAAAAAAAAGAGAACAACGAGATCAGGAACGTTGATACAACTATTTATTTTGGAGGAACATTCACTTAAATTTCCCTACAATTTTATTTAATATTCCGTCAATAATTTTTCTCTTCTATTAAAAAAAAATCCATATATCTTAACTCTGAAACTATGGTATTGTTTGGCAGCATCACTAAACCCCTGAAGAAAAACTATTTTCACTGCATTTATAGAAATAAAACAAGTTCTAGAGACTTTGGTTTGGCCTTTTTCAGTTGATTTCAATCTGTCAGGTATTTCTGCACTCACTAGTTCTTAAAATACTATAAACAGAATACTAATTAGCGGAGTATAATTGTTTAGTATTTCTCACAACAGTGATATGGTTGAGCTGCTGGCAGCCCGTGGCGCAAACCTGAATCAGAAAGGCTGTGACGGAATCCGACCAGTCCAACTGGCTGGGAAATTTCCCCGAATCTTGAAGTGGCTCCTCGACCACGGAACTGAAGACGTGGTTGCGCGGAATCGCACCTCGAGGACCAATAAGGTAGGACAGGTATCTGTTCTCGTAATTACAGAGTAATTGTATCGTTATCAGTCACCAAAGTAAAACATAACACAAGTCATGTCCCAGTAACCTTTTAAGCATCTTCCAAGACTATCTCCGTGTTTCAGTATCAATATTAATATCAATTTAGCTTTCAAAAATCAAGTTTTTATTTCAAGTATAAGTTTCGAAAAATATCCTATTCTCAGCGCCAATATAGAACAGAGGCTCGTTTTTTTCGGTTGTGAGTTATTACCATGAAAGAAATGGGTAAATATCTCTGTATCGCTCATCAAAAATATATCAACATACCATCAGAGCTTGTTTTCCAGAAGGTACTTATGCCATTCTTGGTGTCCTGATGATGTTCAACAACAAGCTCACTAATAGTTTTTCTCGTTTTTCCAAAAATGTAGGTTTTTGACTCATATCCCGTTAGAAATACTAGTGCGATATAATCGTCATATATTTTATAATATAAAAAACATTTATGTCTCCCTTATCATACGGTTTATTGTTACTTTTACTGATTGGGTTACCCCAATGTCTTATCTATTTCCGCATTTCAATTTCAAAGTTGAAATTGCATATTGCTTACTGATATTTAAGTTGCGTAACACGGCAATTTATTTACAGACTGGGTTCCCTCGGAAGTGCTGGATAAAACCCGGAGAAGAGACTGGAGACGTTGGAGAGAGACACTTGTCAGAAGAAACGATTGGACGTTGGGTTAATGCATCACGCCCCTATGTTTGAAATATATATTTTCCGCTTCCTTATTTAGTTTAAAAAATGTATTTTCACTTTATCAATAATATATATTAGGGAAATCCCTGAACTGATTAAATTTCTGACTGACTTTCAGTGAATTATTAAAAATTAAATGTTACTGTTTCTTTCGTAATTTTCAGTTAAGACTACTAATATTAATAAGTGCTAGTGTAAACTACATTCATATAAAAATACTCAATTAACAAAACTAACAATCTCATGTGGTTAGTAATTGAGGCGTTACAAAACATAATTTTTTGTCGTAACTGGTAGCTAGGCGCTATAATCAAATGAAACCTGTGTTGATCTTTCTTGGGCTCAGATCATGACACTTCATTTAACACCAGAAGCATCAGTTTTCAAAGCCTGCCTTATTGAAAAAAAATCAGCCAATTATGTCTGTTAATATCCGCTATCGAAGTCTACGGGAAGAATGAACCTGAGATAGGACTTTATGGAAGGGAGCCATCAAATCACTAGGTTAAGGAAATCCACTATTAATGGAAACTCCTGCGGAAAAAAAATATCCGCTAGCGTATGCTGCTGCGCTCTATCGGAGCAATCTCACTGGCATCTTTCGATCGAGTGAATAAATTTCTACATACAAAGTCGTTTGTTTCCTTTACACGCGTCTGCTACAAGACTTCAGCTTGGGAACGGAGAGGGTGCAACGCCTCGATCATTAACGAGATATTTTTTCTTATATTATTATTATATTTTATCTTAATTATAATGTATTTTTTTCATTATTACATATACAATACTACATAGGCAATTAGTAATTTTTATTTCTTTATTTAACCTTCATATCTCAGTCCATGTATAAGTATTTTTGGAAAGATCTGTGTATTTGAATACTAAATTTACACTATATATTGGAGCAGCCAACTACCAACACATGTTTATATCCATTATTAATTTATCTCTGTAATTAAAAAATATCAATTTTGTAATTGAGGATAAAAAAAAAATATATATTTTTATTAGTGAACACGGAAATATTTCAATTATTTACACCTCACGTTCACTAAACTGGTGACCCCAACAATGAACACAACCGCCATGAATCGAAAGACGAAAGCAGTCTGTGCTTGTGAGTTCAGACCGAACATAAATATTCCAAACTTTTGGAAAGCAGACCCAGAACTATGGTTCTGTCAGACTGAAGCTATTTTCTCCACGAACAAGGTAACAAGCTCACTCATTAAATTTAATTAAATTTTAGCTAACCTCAACACTGAAATACTAAAAGATGTGTCAGACTTAGTTAAGAATCCTCCGAACGAACCTTACGAAGTCATTAAAAGGAGACTGATCCTCAAGTACTCAGAATCAGATAATCTTCGTAATCGGCGACTTCTAGAAGAGAAGCATCTTTCTCCTGGAGAGCGGCCTTCTCAACTTCTAAACGAGATAAAGCAACTCGCTGGCACCTCTTTACCTTCAGATCTGCTACGTTATATATGGTTGAGGGCATTACCAGCTCTAATGCAAGCCACACTAGCGGTTACCAGCGAAACCTCGGTGTATAATCTGGCAGAGATCGCCGACCGCATCGCTGAAGTTTACGAGCTTAACATTAACGAAATTCACACTCGGAAAACTCATTCCTCGATGACCCGAGCAACACAAATGTCGTACCTTGATGATATGCTCCAGACGTTGAGTCTGGAAATCAAGGAAATTAAAAACCAAATGGTGCAAGAGCAACGAGAACAATCACGCTCACAAAAACGGTAACGGAGCCAATCAAATTGCGAAAACTTGAATTGGTGCTATTTTCACCAAACCTTCCGTGAAAAAGCCTGGAAATGCCAACAGCCCTGTGAATGGAAAAAAAGCACAGGTTATGTATCAGCCAGCTACCAACACATGTTTATATTCATTATTAATTTATCTGTGTAATAAAAAAATATCCATTTTGTAATTGAGTATAAAAAAAATATTTTATTTTTGAACACGTATATATTTCAATTATTTATACCTCACTTTCACAAAAATATAAACCATGTTATAAATTATTCAAAAGACATTTATCTATATAACACCATATGGGACAAATATCTTATTATTACACTTTTACAACACTCCACGAAAGCACAATTTAACAAATTCAAAATCGCCGTTTTCATTTAGACTGAACGTCACCAGTTACTGAAGGATGGCTCGAGAGGTTTGGAGAAACGTTAATACAACCCTCTCTCCTTGCCAGCAATCAGGTAAATATCTCCCATCATCGAAAATTTAATTCCATAATCTTTATTTTTGCGAGCTTGGTCGATTGCAAATACAGCATTCCTCATTAATCTGTACACATATTACAGATGTAACCCATAGAAGGTCAAGGAAAACGTCAATTATTAGTTTTATGTAATAACTAGTGTTATTAACTTATTGATATAGAAATATACTGGAAGGTATTAAGAAAGTAATTTTCTTGTTTCAAGAAGTTTCTTCAATATTAATGTTTTTTTAAGAGAAATTGGGTCTTTTTTATATTAAGGCTGCCAGTTACTTTTTGTAACCAAATGATTACTTTAAAAGTAATAGCTTTAATTAACATATGATTAGCTAAACAAGAATACAGGTTAATGAATTATTTATTATAAATTACTACAAAAAAAAACAACTAAAGGAAACAAAGTAGCCATGTCGTCAATTGTTTGTAGAAATAAATTTTTGTTATTGTGACTCTGTCTCTATAAAAACTCACAGACATAGGAATCTAAAAGTTCCCTCCTTGTTCCACACTCTTTTCTATTACTCATTTTGGCTTTCGCCCAGAGAGAATCATTGATTTTGTGTTGGCTCCTGTTTTGTGGTCGACAAAATGTTTTGAATGAATGACAGTAAGATGCACACAATTCAAACAATATAATGCTTCTCCTAACCCTTTATCCAGCAATCCGAATTGATCGTTGTTCCTGGCCTTATTGTAGCTTTTATACAATTTAGAAGAGTTTTTGATGTCCTGGTACTGCTTACCTAAAACACTCTTTGGTTTCCCTACATATACCCCCAAAAACCCAACTGGTGAGGGTACATTCTTCCAACATTGGTTTTTTCTTTTACTAAAACAAGATTTGTCAATTTCTACAGTCATTTTTTCCCCGCCTATTTGAATAGGATTATTTATTAAACTTAAGGCACACATTTCTCACAACATATTCTTCCAATCCGTAATAGTTGCACTACTAATATTAAGTTCTTTAGTACAAAATTTCGTAGTTGTGTATTCCTGTGTCTAGCAATATATAAATAAAAGAGCTTTAATTAAAGGTAATCTTGATTCTTCGAACCACGTATTTGAGAATAAAGAAGTTCTGCAATTTCTCATGTAGCAAACCCACTTTTTTTGTATATACTTCAATTTCATATTGTGCCCATTATCACACTTTTTAAATTCAGGTAAGACACCTTTATCTTGAAAAAAATGTAAGTCATTTTCTTCTTCATTACAAAAAAAAAATTAAATTAATAAAATTTATCTCTGTATCTATTATACACATAAATAACCTCCGTAATAAAGTTTGTATTTGTCATATGGTTTAATTTAAAAACAAAAAAAAGATGAATTACTTTTAATGTAATCATTTGGTTACAAAAAGTAACTGGCAGCCTTAATCTAAAAAAGACCCTAGAAATCTTATGCAGACTACGGTGGAAGTACTAAATTTTGCCTATCTAGGTATAATTAGGGTAGGAATCTTTAATGAGTTCCTGAGACCCTCTTTTTACGCCCCTTCCGAAGGACGTCGTTACTAAAGATTTTTTCTTCCTTTCCAGTAATAAATGCAGTTCTTGATATTCCTTGTTGTACATGTCATGTTCAAGGAAATCGGTCTTTCTTATTTCGAGAAATGCGTTTGAGGCGACTTGTTAAACCATTAAGAAGCATCTTATAGAGCAATCACATCTCAAAGACCTTGAAAGATTTTCTTTTCGTTCTATTAAGAATTGTATGTCATTAAGCTTATATTAATATTTTAACGCCGTTACTTTCCGTTCCTCTTTTCAGTTAACCCCTTCTAACTCCTCGCATATCCATGGACATGACCGATTCCTAACTGCAGTTGTCTTGGTTCAGGAACGCCGGGGATGTTGGACTCGGCGTTGCTCCACTGGAGGACCAGCGGAGGCGACCTCTCGAGGGCCATGGACTCCATATCTTCCGGTGAAAATATCCTGGAGACGATATTCTCCTTCCAGCCGGAGCAACTTGAGGTGAAAATGCCCATTCACTGTTTCATTTCTTAATTTTTATTAACAAGGTTAGATATACATATTTAGGCAATGGGTTCTCGGAAAACTACAAAGATGTTCTATCTAAATCATTCATCATATATAGATGGCCAATAGTTTTCCACTTAGGTTATTATATAATTTGTTATATAAAAGACGAATAAGACAGCAGTTTCTTGATTTCTTCGATATCAGTATCGAAGAAATCAAGTATATATCTACTCAGGTAGAGTAGCGTTGTGGTCCTGAAGCACATCTAGGAAAACTTGATTCATTTTACACAATGTTTGAAATATTTGAAACAATTAAGCACTTCTAGAAGACCTTAAAAATTTCGTGGTAAATATAAACTGTTTTCGCCATATCGCTACCTTAGTATTACAAGTCTGTACCTTACAAAATTACAACCTACCTTAGTCTGTACGTTACAAAATTGAAAAATGAGAGCTTTTGATACCAAATTGATCTGTGGTTCGAAAACGATACATAGATCTTCAAAAGGTCAAAAAATCGCGACCAGGTATCATCCCAAGAACAAAAATACAAAGGTGTATCGCTACCTTAGTATTACAATGTTGTATGTTACAAAATTTAAAAATCAGAGATTTTGATACCAAATGATTCTGTGGGTCGAAAACTATACATAGATATTCAAAACGTCAAAAAATCGCGACCGGGTATCATCCAAAGAACAAAAATGAAAAGATATTCAGAATCTTTGATATCGTTTTTCTCATTTTCATATATGCGTATCATACACGTTTGTATGATAAGCATAAGGTAGCGATATGATGGAAATGATCTGACACCCTAACTCTGAATGAGTTATTAAAGTGTGCAAGAGTTATTTAGATTTTGAATTTGCAAACATAATATTTAATTACGAAACGTGCTGCAGTATAAGTTTTATATTACGTAAAAATTGATGTTCTTAAATAACTGAACAGAAAAGTTTTTACAAGAACCGTTTTATACATCAAGAACTGAAAAAAATCCGAAAACGAGTCTTGTATTCTGGTGGAGTCGTGCCTACAGACTTCTATTTCTTAGGCATTTTAGAAGAACATTGATTTTTGTCCATAGGTGAAACATTGTGTAAAAGAAATCGTTTTTCTTGATGTTCTTCAGGACCATAACGCTCCTGTACTAAGAAGAAAAAACCGACAGGATCAAGAAATGCGGTCACTTACGACTGTCTTTGTCATGTAATAATCTAGTTAAAAAACTATTGACATCAATTTGCTGCATTTTTCTCAGAAGATAAATAAAAAAATCCAAACCTAACAACTTTAATGGAATATGAATTGAGATAAGCGAGAAAAAAAAATACCCAGAAATCATTTTCTAACTATACAAGAGTTAAACAAATGACGTGAATAATGATGATGTGTATTATTTGAAATGTTGTGAATAGTTTTGCCTACAGGTGTTCGTGAACACGGAAGGGGCTCGTGCTGAATACGTGTCCTTGCGGATGTGTCCGGACGACGGAGGGTTCGAGCTGTCAGTGGCGCACAAGGAGGAAGACCCGAAGGCTTGGGCTAGAAGGGAGGTCAGGAGGCTGTACACCTTCCAGAGGCCGCTCTACTGGAGCAGGGCCGTGGCCAATGTTAGTCCCGAAGGAGTCCTCCATATCGTCGTACCCGGTCCTGTTCTATAACCACATCCTTTCCCCATCGACCCCTGTTTCTGAATAAACGTCTCTTGTACCAATTAAATCAAAAAAATTATTCATAAATTAGTGGTTGAGATTTAGTGATAAGTGTAAGGCTCTTCTGGGGAATTTTGGGACAAATAAGCAATTTAACCTACATGGGATTAGACATTATAAGGAGCTGACAAGTCTATTCCAGCCTCCGGACGTGGTCAAAATAATAAAGCTTGGTTCGTTGCTGTGCTGGTGCTGGTGGTGATCATGCTGGTCCATGTGGCCAGAATGACGAGTGTTGAAGGGCCCAGAAGAATAATTGAAGAAATGATTCAGGGTACCAGAAGAGTAGGGTGGACCCAAGCTGGCATTTCTGAGACATCTGTACAGAATTAACAAACAAAGATTGGCTAAGTAAATATTTGATTATTACATGTGGAAATAAGAACAGCACGACCACATGGGCTAAAGAAGTGAAAACAGATTTTGAAATGCTTGAACATTACCGGGTCTCATGTGAAGAAAGTGGATTTGGAAGCAGAGGGAAAAATCTGGAAGGTTTTCGAGATAATAAATGATCTTCAAGTAATTGAGACAATATTCCAATTTCATTAATTTCGTTGGTCAAATATTAATATTTAAATGAATTTCTTTTGATATTATTTAAATAAAGCAATAACTCAATCATTTTTTGCTTTTATACCATTTTAATTTTCTACAAGTAGAAAGTATCTTGATCTCCTTATTCTATCTGGAATCTTATTGTAATCTACACTCTATTGCTAAAATATGATACACAAGGATATTAAATCAATTAAATAAACAATGCGTATTTTCGATCCAGGGTTGACCTTGGGCCTATCTAGGCTATCAGATATATCTCAATTGGTTATTAGCAACAGTTAATATTGTTATTACACGCTATGGAGATGACGTGTCATGATTATCTCTAATTGCTGTTACTCGATACCTAGCAGGATATTGACTAACGGCAGTCATGGCGTACGAGTACGAGTATGTACCCTCCTTGTATTTAATTAATAAAGGTAACTTTATAATAAATATTATAAATATTAATATTATTATTATTTATTCTTTAATTTTCATTTGCAACTGCGCATTCAGCAAATTTGATCCAAGTGTTATTCTCTTTACTTTTCTACTGGAACATCAAGTTTTGGAAACATCAATAGTTGAGCAGGTCTCTTGGCCATTGTCTTTTTAATCTTTTCCTATCAAGCCCGGGTAGCAGGGAGTAGGAAAGTGGAAGAACGAGTGGATTTTGGTGATTTGTATTTGTCTTGATCCCTAACAAAAATGTTAACTAAAACTAAAAAGAGCAAGATGAAACATATTTACTTCCTTCCAGTAAAAGGATCGGTATCATTTCCTCAGGCTGTCGCTTCAAGCTATGTTACGTCGAGTTTTCACTTTTCATTCGTTTCATCTTTAATAATCTCGAAAATAAAATTAAAATTTCTGTTAAAATGAGCGAACCATTTAGTTTAAGCTACATGCATTAAAACGAGAAGTGTAGAAATAGGAATGAATGTACTGGTTCCAAAGTTATAGTCTATTAGTATTCTTCCTGTTAGTGTCAATAGAAAAAAATAAAGGACAATTTATGGACCAAAATAGGGGGCTTAAGCATTACCACTTGCAACAGTATGATTTATAATTCACTTCACAAAAACAATGCATATTTAAACAACTCATTATCATCTATATAATTATATATATATATATATATATATATATATTAGATTTTTTATATCTCTCATCTATAGTTTCTTTTATACTTACATCTTAATTTATATAATATAACTTCATTCCTATTGTATACCTTTATATAACATCTGATACTTATATTTTAAATTTATATTTTATATTTATATTTTACTTCTCTGCCTGTCATACATGAGATTCCTATTCTTTACTTTCTACAATATTCTTCTCTATTCATTCTTAGGTATCATATTTTTTAATTCATTTTCTTTCATTTTACTTATGTAACTCCCCAGGAGTCTATTTTCATACATTTTTTTTCTCTACAATACAATTCTATCTTTATTATACTAAGTTTTCCATACTCATTATATTTATACCTTTTTCTTTTATTTTTTCTGTTTATCTTCATTTCTCTCTTTGTATTTTGTTTTGCACTATCACCTCTCTTTACATCTATTATGTAATCATCTTTATTCATATATCCTTCACTTTTTTCGCTCAATTTTTCTATATCTCTATATTATGTTATGTTTTCTGTATCTCTATCTTATGTATTTTTACAGTCTATTCTGTTTTTTTCTGTTTTCTCATAGCCCTGAAGATGACCTACACAGTAGGTCGAAACGTAGGCACAAATATAATATAATAAGTTTCAACTTATTTGCTGTGTTTTTTTGACTGCACCCCCAACTATTTACATCCTATAATTATATATATATATATATATAACTTATAATCGGACTGAAACGATTATTGAAAAAGGGAAAAGGTTACGGGGAGCAGCGAAACACAACACATCCAGAGAACAACTAACTTTATTTTTGCTTACATTGGTATATAAAGGAATTGCCTTTCCTTATCAACTAAGACCTTAATCCTACCAACTATTACTATTATTTACAGATTTCAGGTTTATTTACACTTATAACTCCCCCCTTCCAGTTCCTTCGCCAGGAGGAACTTCTAAAAACAAAAACAAAAGAAAATAACAATGGCACTCCCAAGACCCCGAACTAAACACTTCTTAGACTACATATAGACAAATTAAGATATACTGCATACAGAACTTACTAGCTAAAGATACATAATATAGTAACAAGAATATGTCTTAAAACTAAATATCCGTCTGAAAAAAAACAAACCACACAAAAACAAAACAAAATTATCTGTCCTCACACTCCTACTACATAATTTTACATGACTTACGCTGTTATGCCCGAGTCACAGTCTCCGGCTCGAGGTAGGACATTTTACTAGGAATTCGGAGTTCTTCCAAATGGACCGTACGGACCCTAGACGGCTGACGCACGTCCCTAATGGTGTAAACATTATGTTCCCTTATCGTTATTACTTTGTAAGGTCCCTCGTATCGTGCCGCCGTTTTATTCCGCGCTGTTCGCAGCCGACGAAATACCACCGTTCCTAGGGGAAGTGACCCTTTTTTCCAAATCCCCATTCTCTCGTTGGCTTTGGCCACCCTACTAGACTTCTCTCGCAGAACTTTTTCCCGCACTTTACGCCACGAGGATAGACGGTCTTCACGAGCCTGAGAGAGGTGGAGGCGCAATTCCTCGTTATTGACCGTGAGGAGGTCCCCGCGATCCCTACGTGTTTGCCCAAAAACGATTTCTACCGGCGACAGTCCCGTCACGGAATGAATTGTATGGTTGTAAGCTACCACCGCCCGCGGCATTGCTTCATAGGGGTCCAGATTCCGTCCTAACTTCAGGAGGCGAAGATGCTCCCCGAGCGTATTATGGAGTCGTTCCACCGCGCCTCTGCCCGTAACGTGATGCGGAGTATTGAATTTCCATGTGATACCCAGCAGCTTACTCTCATCCCTAATTGATGCATTATGAAATTCGCGGCCACAGTCAGAGATGATCTCGTCGGGTACCCCGTATGTTGCGCACCACTGAAGGACCCCCTCCCACACCGCTCCTGGCGTTTTCTCCTCAATGGGGTAGGCCATGGCGAGTTTACTAAACGAGTCAATAGCAGTGAGCCAGGACTGACCCTCGTTCGAATATATATCGATCTGAACTAACCGGAGGGGTTCCAAAGCCGTGGCCGACACCACTTGTTCCGCCACCGGGGGCTGTCTATCGTACTTCGCGCATTGGCATACCGCACACCCTTCGATGAATTCCCGTACAGAACGCCCCATAGACCTCCAGAAATACATCCGCTTGAGCGCGCGTAGCGTCTCCTCGATCCCTCGGTGGTTGGACTTACCCTCATGGTGATCCTTGACGATCTGGCGCTGCCTTGTTTGATCGGAAATCGTCTCGACCTGTCGTAGACACCGAATTATTGGATAGCCTACCCCTATCCGTTCCTGCCTCCATAACCGTCGTAATTTCTCGCCGATGATCTTATTTCCCACGAAAACATAGCAACAACGACCCGGGCAACTGACTTCCGAAAAAATACGTTCCAGTTCGCTATCATCTACCGTAACTGGAGTGCGCACGACTACTGCCGCTAGCCCCTCGTACGTATGCGCCTGGGTTTCTATCCCTGGACCCTGCTTCGATCGGATAATGACCTGATTCCGCTTATCGTTAATGATGTCGTCTACTTCTGGTAATTCGCCAAGTCGCTCTGACGGTACCGAGCTCTCCTCTGACACTTGCCGGACTAGTGGTATCTCGGGTCCACTTTCCGCCCAGTCGCGTAAGTATCGCAGCGCGAATGGCTCTGTGGACGGCCCTTCCTCGTCTATCGCATTCACTACCAGCTCTCTAGACAACCAGTCGGCCACTGCATTGTCTATTCCCTTCTTGTGCACGACCTGGAAAGTATACGCCGCCAACCGTTCTTTCCATCGCGATACTCGCGCTGACGATTCCTTCAGGGTGTTCAGATAAACCAGCGGTTTGTGATCCGTGAACAGCTCGAATTTCCTACCGTAGACATAGGGTCGAAAGTGTTCCACCGCCCAAACAACAGCTAAAAGTTCGCGTTCGATCGCGCTATATCTGGTCTCCGCGGCGTTTAACTGTCGACTGGCGTACGCGATAGGTTTTTCGCCCTCTGCGAAATTCTGGGAAAGGACCGCCCCGATCGCGACTGCACTCGCGTCCGTAGTGATCCGGAACATCAAGCGAAAATCGGGGAACGCTAACACCGGTTGCGAGGTCAAAATCTCCCGACATTTCCGAATACTCTCCAGCTGGGCTGGACCGAGAGAAAACCGCTTTCCTTTCCTCAATATTTCCGTTAACGGACGCGTTAATTCCGCAATGCCCGGGATGAACCGCCGATAATAGTTGACCATCCCCAGGAAGCGCCTAACTCCCCGAACGTTAGCCGGTAACGGGGCTCCCTGGATCGCTGTCACTCGTTCCTCATCCGGGCGTACCCCTGATTGCGAGACGATGTGGCCTAGAAACTTAATTTCGGTTAATCCGAATCTAGACTTTTCTCGGGACAATTTAAGGCCAAATTCACGAACACGCTCGAACACCGCGTTTAAGTGCCTTATGTGTTCCTCCTTCGACCGACTGAAGACTATCAAGTCGTCCATGTATACTTGTGAGAAATTTTCCCCCAGCCCCCTCTGAAATTCATCCATGAGACGCTGGAAAGTTAATGGGGCTCCCTTCAACCCAAACGGCATCCGCACGAACTCGAAATGTCCCCTCTCCCATGAAAACGCGGTTTTCTCGATGTCCTCCTCGGCCATCTTAACTTGATGGTATCCGCTTTTCAGGTCTAGCGTGCTGAAAACGGTTGCACCTGACAGCCTGTCTAATATGTCCTCCACACGGGGAAGAGGGTACCGCTCGTCTTTTGTGGCTTCGTTTAGTTTTCTATAGTCCACTACTACTCGATATTTCTTTGTGGACACGTCCGGTGCACCTTGCTTCTTTTCTACTACCCACAGAGGACTATTAAACGGGGAGTTACTATGGCGAATGACACCCTGCTTAAGAAGATCCCCAAGCTGTTCCTTAATTATATCCCTCATGGCCTGTGGATACCGCCTGTCCTTCACATATACCGGGTTTTCCTGTTTCAGCATTATTCTATGCACGGTTTTCCCCGTAGTCGGCAACCGTTCCCCCTCTCGATAGAATAGGTCCAAATTTCCCTGGACTACCTGCTCTATCTTATTCTTACTGTAGTCTACGACCCCAATCTCAATACTAGTTCGCTTATTTGTTAATGGTTCGTACTTGCGGTCCCCTATACTAAATCGCCAAGTTTTCCGATTTACTTCCATAATTAAACCTGCTTCCCGTAAGATGTCACACCCTATTATAAGGTCGTATCCCGGCATCAACCTTTCGATCACATGTATATTGATTTCCGACTTGCTTCCCGCTAGCTCGTTCAAATTGAATTTTATCTCGCCCAGGGTTTTACAAGTCCCGCTTACCGTGGATATAGTGCAACAACACGTTTTTCTCCCCCTCCAAATACCCAATTTTACCGCCCCTTCCCGGCTAATTAATGAATTAGTACTCCCTGTATCAACTAGAAATTTCACTCTTGATGCTTTTAGTCTCGCCACGGGCAACCTTGACCCTAACTCTTTCTCTACGCTATTATTGACTAAAATCACTTCACGCTGGTTGCCCCCCCACATACCGCACCCTCAATCCGCTCTCTGTTGCCGCTGCACTACATCGAAACCGGAGAAACCCCCCCTCCGGGGATTCCCACTCCTTACCTCATGTCCTCTCGGCGCCGGAGTACTGCGGCCTGAACGTAAACTCTCCTCTCCTGAAGACTCTCCGCTGGAGTAGTGCTCCTCTCTCCTCCCCTGTGTACGCCTCCTGGTCTCCTCCTGGGCGTTGACCTCCATCGGTTCGGGTTGGGGACCTCTCCTGCTACCTCTCGGTTTGCGCCTGGGGCATTCCCTCGCAACGTGCCCCTGCCTGCCACACTCGTAACATCTGATCAGGTGGCATTGTGCTGCGACATGCCCAGGTTGGTCGCACTCGTAGCAGCGCCTCTCCTGCCTTTTCCGCCGGTCTTCTGGTGCTCTACTCGGTCTTTTTTCGAATCCCCTGTCTCCTCCATTACGTCTCGGTGAGCTCCGGAACTTTCTTCTTGGGGCCTTGACCTCCGTCCACTCTTCTTCTGTATTTGACCGCCTCGCTCCTTTCCTCTCACCAGCGTCTATGAGCTCGTGGGCACACTCCACAAAGTCTTTGTCTCGTGGAAGTGAGCCTGGCCGATCAGCATAATGGTTCATCTGCACCTTTAGGATGCTCCTTACAAACTCCATCCTTCGCGCACCCTCCGATTGGCCCAGTGCTTCTACCGTCTGCTCCACCAATCGGTTATATGACACCAGGAGTTTTTCGGCGAATTCACCTTCTGATTGTCCGGGGATCCTCCGTTCCTTTAACAAGTAAAAGGTGTCCTCCTCCGGAGTCCACCTACCTCCGCCGTACAACTTCTTTAGGCGCCCCTTAAGTGTGTCCCATGAGTGCGTCGTATCTCCCTGTATCGAATTCAAAATTCGCCTCGAGATGCGACTCACCAGGGATGCCTCCAACAGCACCACGTCCGACTCTAGTAGAGCCCCCGACTCCTTCCTGGATGATATTAGATCTTTGATTTGGTCTCCTCCCTTTAGGAAGTGCTCCAAATCGCCCACTACTCCCGCGAAGGGCTCCAATTGTCCGATCACTTCATGTATGAATGCGGAGTTTTGTGTCCTCACCTTTAGTAGTTCCAGCTGCATTGTCTCGGACGCCTTCGCAAGTTGGGACTCTAATTTGTTTCTCTCCACCTGCGCTTGAGCTAGCTGATATTCATATTTCGCCCGCTCGTCACTGTCAACCATCGTTTCGAGATATGGGTTAACGAAGTTAGCTCTTAATTACCTCGGACTTTAACACACTCCCGGGTTTCGGCACCACTTATAATCGGACTGAAACGATTATTGAAAAAGGGAAAAGGTTACGGGGAGCAGCGAAACACAACACATCCAGAGAACAACTAACTTTATTTTTGCTTACATTGGTATATAAAGGAATTGCCTTTCCTTATCAACTAAGACCTTAATCCTACCAACTATTACTATTATTTACAGATTTCAGGTTTATTTACACTTATAACTTATATATATATATAATCTATTCTCGTCTGCCGCAAAATCAGTGTGTCTTTTTTTTTTACCTGTGATAATAGTAGTTTCAGTATATGTTGCGCAGGTTGTCGCTTCGAGTTAGGTCAAAAGTTTTAAATATTCACTCGTTTCCATTTTAATATTCTCAAAAAAAAGAATAATCGTGAGCTTTACTATAAAAAAAAAAATGTAATTATGAGGATTGTGTGTATTTCGGTAATCCTTTCATCTTCATGAAAAACGTTTCCACAAACTTATATGTATCATCGTCTGTACTTCGAAATGTTAGATTATTATGTGTTATCAATATAACTGTCGGCTATATTGTTAATCAGGTAGTAAAACGTCGATGGTATTAAAAAAATCAACTTGACAAAAAAAAGGGGAAAAAGCGGTACCTTTACAACCCACGAAGGGTTCGGTACCTGTTAGAGACTATACTTTTTCAAGAATAACGGTTGTGCTGGTAAAAAACAGGCTGAGGAACTTAACAAAAGAGTCCATTAGTTATTTAATGATCTACTACATTTCTTTTAATCAGAATCCTTAATATCATAATCTAAAATGTGGAAAACCATGAAAATTAACCAGGTTAAATGAAATACTGATTGAAATAGACTTTTCTACCAAACGGGCATTTTGGTCACTTGAGCTTCTTAGCAATCACTATAGAATTATAATTTGATTTCCCTAGAATTATGGTTCCAACATAAAAAATATTGTTTCCTCTTCCAGTTTGAAATCGTGTCATCCCCATTTGGAATCATTAATATTAATAATCATTCAAGCCAATTTTTTTTAATCACAAATTGGGTGATACATTCATTCACTCTATTGCGATACATTTACAGTTGATGTGAAAATGATGTTGATGTAGTTACTTTATAATATAATTTATTTGTTTCAGAAGCAGAGGATTCGAGAAAGAAACATTCGAAAAAGGACTCAGAAAAGGTTGCCGTATTTTATCATGTGCTTGTCCCGGTTTTGTTGCTGATACGCCTCGCTGGCAGGTTCCCTTATGCTATCGAGCAGAGTAATGTTTTATCTTGTTTTTTATTATAGATTATATCATTCGATTTTAAATTAATTGTTAATTATTTTAAGTCTCAGATACTTTGTTAGCGATTAGATAATGCGAACCGGCCAAGTCAGGCTATCCCTTTGTTTTTACAATGAGCTTAAAAGAACAACTAGAATTCCTTATGAAATAGGAAGATATGTATGCGAAATATCTCGCATAAATCAATTCTACACGGCAGGAAAACTTTTTATCTAGACCACTATGTCTATGTCCAACAGATGTCAAAACTGAATATCCTAGAAACGAAATATTTTTAGTCCTGTGTACAATTTTTATTATTAATATTATTAGAATGTAAAAAAAAAGAATCTGGTCCAATTAAGAATTAAGAGACTTGAACGATGAGCCCAATATAGGGAAAGTCATCCAGCTCAAGAGACTACGATGGTTGGGGCATACGGAGAGGATGAACTCTAAGAAAATTCCAAGAAGGATGATGTACGGGATACCGAATGATGGTTCAAGATTGGGAGGAAGGCCCGTTTCTGGTGGCTGGACGATGTGGAGGGTGACTTCAAGGCAATGGGTATAAACCGCTGGAGGCGCCTTTCGGCGGACAGAGGCTAATGGCGGAAGAAGTTAGCAGAAGTCAGCAGGGGGTATGGTTCTTGAAGGACATGTAGACCCCAGTAATGAATGAATAAAACGTTTTTAAATCATACCTTTTTTGATAATACTAAAAATAAATTATGATAATAAGCTCTAGAGAAACAATAATCGTGATAAATAGCTCAACAAGAGGCATCAATTATAAATATTAAGCAATAGGAAAAATTCCCAAAACAAAGCCTTAAGTCTCTAAAATCCTGGAAAAAAAACAACCAGTCAACATTCCGCCAATTCAGGCATCATCAGGACATTCTTAAGAGTTGTTAGTGGAGCGGGTACATGCGTATTAACGCCACCGCACTACAGATTTTGCGGTTTTTAGGTGCCGCCAGTCTACACCTAAAATTTTTACGACAAATCATAAAATAAAACACTTTATTAACGTTATTTTTAAGAATGTTATCCATGAAATATATTTACTGAGGTTAGAATTTTAAATTACGTAAAGTACTAATTACGTGCGTGAATTTTGTGTCTTGGATATGGAGAATAAACCAAAGAAGAAGGTAAGTGGACCATATAGCATTGTGGAAATTGATGAAAGTTTGCTTACTAAACGTAAAAATAATTGTGGTCGAGATATGCCCGAACAGTGGGTGTTAAGTGGTATATGTAGAGAAACAAAAGATTCGTTTGTTGTCACTGTTCCTAATAGAACTGGTTCTGCCCTTCTTCATGAAATTGTTGAAAACATTGTAGATGGTAGCACAATTTATTCTTTTTTTTATTTTTATTTTATGATTTGTCGCAAGCATTTTAAGTGTAGACTGGCGGCACCTAAAAACCGCAAAATCTGTAGCTGCGGTGGGGTTAATACACAAGTACCGTGGAGCTGCTTTGAGGAAGGTCAGTCTCTAATTGATGGGTCTGCTAGTATGAGATGTACTACACTTTGTTTTTGGTTTGATGGGATTTTCTTTTGGTGTGTTGGTATGTTGCTCAATATTGAATGGTTGGTTTCTTCCAGTGTTTTAGAGACTCATGGCTCTATTTTGGATATATTTTTCCAATTGCGTTCTAAGATATAGAGATGCACTTTTATGTTCTGGAACAGCTCCTAGTCAAGAAATGCACCTCGGCTGGGCCGTGTACAGCGCCGCTGTCGGGGCCTTCCAGTTCGCGGGTCTCTACTTCACCACCCAGGTCGCCTACAGCCACGGCGGAGACAACTTCGACGAGAAGATCTTCTCCTTCGTCACCGCCATCACCTGCGTCATCTTATGCCTCACCCTCTTCCTCACCTGGCTGGAGGCACCCTGGCTCAGCGCCTATTTCGACAAGTGGAAGGCTTATCAGGTTAGTTATGCTAAACAGGTTCTTAGATAAGTGGAATTCAATTGAAGTGCATAAGTACTTTGTCATATTCCTAATACAGTCAACACTGGATGGCAACCACCTCTGGCCAGAAGATTCCAGCTGTTGTTAGACTAATTTAGATACTTATAACCTTTACTTAATGTTTATGTTCAAGTATTGTAATTGTTATCAATTTAATATAATGTATAAAATATCCGCAGTGCTTTTTTATTTCATAATATACTTGTAATACTGGTCTTTACTTTTACCACTTAGTTTTACCACTCCTCAAGGTCAATACCAATCCAGTTATTGTATCCCAAAGCCTCCAATCCCATATCACTGATCTTGAAGAATGGTATCAAAACTGGAGAATTAAAATAAATTCTCAAAAATCCCATAAAATCACTTTTACCTTACGTCGTAAACCAATGACTTCCTGCCCTTCAGTATCCTTTAATAATACCCCACTGGTGCCTGTAGAACAGATACGACACTTAAGGTTGCACCTCGACAAACGATTAACCTGGAATCATCATACTAGACTGAAAAGACAAGAAACCACTCGACATTTCAGGCTACTTCAACACTTACTAGACAAACGCTCTAACCTCCCAATTAACAACAAAAGACTCATCTACATGACCATCATACGATCTATTTGGACTTACGGAGTTGAGCTTTGTGGCTCCACTAAGCCATCGAATTCCTCTCGTATCCAATCCCTACAATCCAAAATCCTTCGTAAAATCCTCAACGCTCCTTATTTTGTTAAAAACCCTCTAGCTTCCTCTTCGATTCCCGATAGTCCTCCGAGGCGTCTGAAAAGAAGATGGCTACGCAACCTTCTTAGTTAAACTAGTGATTTGAGTACTACCAGTGGCTAGTTTCTCAACTTGCCATTACTCATGTCATTTTGTATCACATAGCCCATTTACTTGATGTATTTTTTTTTTAATACAGTTGTAAATATCAATAAATAAATTTTAAAAAAAAAAGTTTTACCACTAAACTAAAGTAGTGTTTTGTTTTAGTGAATGCTAACACACTATGTCCCCAACTAAAGGTCCATTCTCCTGAAATAAGGTTTACGAATCATCAATACAGTACCTACCCATAGGAAATCAAAATAGTGGTTTGTTTTAAAAACTAGTACTTAAAATCTGGTAAACGCAGCACTTCATCAACATAAAGACTATAGATTTATTGTAAACATCCATTTTTGTCTATATCATTCAATGCTTAATATTTGATAGCTCATTATTGTCTATTGAAAACTTACCAAACAAATTTATTTGTATAGGATGATTTGCGGTCGTTTGGCGTTACCCTGGACGCAAGGCTTCAAAAGTGGTTATTCATCTGGATATTGGCGTTGTTCCCCTACACAGGCACGGTGGCCTACTTCACGGACGTTCATCTGGGAAATCCTTATGGTTTTCCAACTTATCTTCTGCTCCAGATGGGATCCTACCTCATCTTCGCACTGTGGTTCTTCATGGTGCTGTTTATCCAGGACACAGCTACTCACCTCCTTGCCCGTATTGGAGACGCCACTGCTGGACAGGAGGTAGCCACCCTGAAGAAGTTGTGGCTGACCCTGGCCAACCTCACCGTCGAATTGGGACAAATCCTCGGCCTGTCCTTGATACTGTTCATGATAAGCTGCTGTATCATCGGAATTTCCAATAGTTATTCTATTCTGTTCTTCCTGCGGGATTGCTTCATTGGGAACTGCGACAGATCCTACCATCAGATTCCAATAATCACCCAAGTGGGGTTTTTAATAGTTTCAGCTACAATAATCATTGCTATTTGTGAGCATGGGCATCGATGCACTGTCTCTGTAAGTCTTATTTTACGAACCCAACGTTTTACTGTAAATATGAACAAACAAAAAATCAATAAATAAATTAAAAAAATAATAAAGTATATGAAAATTTTAGGTTGGCTCGAATTTTCTGAAGGAAATCTTGAAAATCAATTTTTCACTCAAAAATGAAAGTACTCAGCGGGAAGTAAGCATTCGTTTTATGTACATAATGTTTAAATTTTTTAATATAAATATCGAAAACGAAATTTATTTCCACCTTAAAACTGTGAATACAATCTTATTGGTTCTATAGCTGTTATGGATTTCACGTGAACTTAAATGCATTGGCTTTCTAATACCAATGAATTTTATATTCATTTTTTAAAATATAAAAAACGTGAAATTCATCATATAAAGTTAATTTTTCTTTACAAATATAAGAGATATTTATTTTATGCAGCTACAATCTCTGGTGCAGACCATTTTGCTGAGGTACCCAGATATTGCTTTGGGCGGATTCTTTACAGTTAACAGACGACTTCTCACAACGGTGAGATATATATTATATTTATACATAAATAAATAAATATATACATATAAATACATATATATATATATATATATATATATATATATATATATATATATATATATATATATATATATTGGTTTCTACTTATCCTGACTGTTGTAGAAATATATTGTTTATGGTTCTCGAGTTTCAGTCAGTTATTTCAACTTCTTAGGCTTAAATATACACTCTTAAAGTAAATATTGGTTTCTACTTATCTTGACTGTTGTAGAAATATATATAATAAAATATACATATATAAAGTAGTATATAAGTATTTGTAGCTAATTAATATTCAATTATAATTGAACAACAGCCCCAAAGTTATGTGATTTCTTATGCGTTTGTAAAATAAATATTAAACTACCTTCATAAAAAAAAAATCAAATATACATTATTTCGAAGGTAAAATTACGTTTATTTATTATTATTTTGATTTATTTGATTACTTTAAAGTAATAACAACTTGTAGATGAATAGTCTTATATTTTATTCTAGATGGTGTCTTCGGCTATAACCTACCTGATAGTGCTTCTTCAGTTTAGATCATCTGGTGTCAAGACATAATTAAAGTAATTTGTATATAGTCCTAAATTATATGACCTTAATAAAACCTTAATCTATATATTAATACTAATTGCATTAACAAAACTCATAAATTATTAATCCTAACTGTATCATTTTGTCCAGGAATACTTACTCAAGAGGCCCCAGTACTGACTTAGTTAAGGGCCGCACAATGTCTTGGTTATAATGAAACAAATTTATCTTTGTTACGAATAAATTAGGATTTGTATGTGAAGGAGATATCGGACTAGTATTTCTAAAGTGACAAAACTCAAAAAACGGTGGTCAGTGATGACCATGAAAGAAATGGGTAAATATCCTTTTGTGGATAATTGGTATTTATGAATAAAAAATCAAACTGAGAACATAATAAATTCAACTTTGGTGGAGAAAAAATATATTCATCATTTTCAAAAATCATTAAATATAAATAAATAAATACAATAAATAAAAAATGTGAGAAAAATCAGATGTTTCACGAAGACTTCTGCTGGGCATTGGCGAACTTGTCGACCGCGGTTGACAGAAGACGCGCAGCGGACTGGAGCTGGTCCTCAGAGACAGAGATGCTTCGATCCCAACCCGGGTATAAGTCGACGGGACATAGCGGAGTACACGTGCAGAGGCCGTAGTTGATGAGGAACCCAGCAAGGACAACCACTACTACGGCTACTCCAGCCTTCAGGACTACTCTCCCGACGTACTGAAACAGTGGAGTAACCTATTATATATCTGTCAGGAAAGGCTAAGGGACAGCTACATGTTAAGTTGTCATAAATGCAAAGTAACAGTTCTTCAAAATAGCTCATAGAAAAAATCGCATAGTTTATGTTTGGTACAGCATTAAGCAAAATAAAAAATATGTTAATTTACTACCCGTTACAAATGTTCGTGAGGTCAATAATGATTTGAATATCCTTACAGAATACATTTCATACTCATGACTTCATTGTGGCAAACTTACTTGAACTCATCATACGAATAGTTGCGTACATTAATGTGAGCACCACTCTAATTTATGGAATTGCCCTCTCCATTTCTAATTCTAATTAATTAATTTAAAATGAACCATGTTCATCCTTATTCGTAAGTCTATATTGTCTATATTTATATTCTATATAAAAATCAGCGTTCAACTTAAAAGCTCTGCCTCGCACTCTCAAATATTTTGACTATGCAAATATTTTGCGAGATAGCCCTAATTACTTTGGATGCTAAATCAAAGAAACTGATTGATTGAAGGTCCTGATTTAATCTAGTCTATAAATTACTATGTCCATAAATCAAAATAAGGTGATTTCTGTTTGGGGTTCCTTATTTTCACAAAACCCTATAATGTAATATTAAAACATCAAACTTCTTTCCTTCCTTGGCCACCCTTCCACTACGTTACTTTACGGATATATATACATGGACTACTTATCTTTTTATCATCGCAATTTCCACTTCGTGCCGGTTGTTGCAATGAAAATTTCGGATTTCTTTTTTTAATATTCTGGTTTCAAGTAATCTATTTGCTACTTCATAAAATTATTAATTATTATTTAAACTTACAAAACGATTTACCTGCTGCTTACCTTGGTTAGGACTGGTAATGCTCCGAAGATCCCTGCAGCTTTGACGATGTCTTTGATCGATTGTGACTCTACAGGGATCAGGTATCCTTCGTATCCAGACTGTACAGTGTACGTTGGTTTGTTATCCTGCCAGGACGAAGACACAATTGAGCGTGATGTTGCATCAGATTTCTGGTTCGGGTTGAGCTGAGTCTCTGCAGACTGAACGACCACCGCCAGGGTACACATGGCGAAGATGAGGAGGAGTCTTTGCATAGGACAGGCCTAAGGGCAGAATTTGAGATGTTTACGGCAGGAAACTAAAGAAATTTGTTTTATCTTAATTATTATATTGAGTACAATAATTAATTTTACATTAATAAGTAAGTCTTTATAAATATAATTAAAAAACACTCAAAAGGGACTCCGAAACTGTTTGATATATTATTGAATTTCCCTTAGAGAATATATTGCCTTTTAAAACTTAAAATATCATTTAATTTTAATATATTATTAACTTTGTTTCATTAACCTGTTGACCGGGGATTTCCCTTTTTATTTACGCAGCATATAACAGGCGCGAGGTCTTTCACTAGGAGGTGTCAGTACATCACGCCCGGAGAACGTAATTTCATATAGTTTTTTCTCATTTATGCTTAAAATAATTGAAAATACTATGAAGACGTTTATATATATAGCACAAAGGAAAAGGGCGCAACATATTATAGCAATTATAACCTATAATAGGTTAAGTATAAAGCTAGAGTAAATTAAAGTATAGAAAATTAATATTTACAACGAATGTTTTAGTTATTTTACCAGAATAAGTTTACATTATTCATAGTTAGTGAAAATTTTCATGGAAAACGTGGATTAATATGTTGATAGCATCTTGTGTCCTAAGGACATAAGATAGTTATAACATATTAGAAGCTAATAATGTTAATGATAATGTGTTTATAAAATGACTTACCATTGTTGTTGGGGATCTGCAATTCACAGAATGGCCCTTTAGGGGGTAGTCCACCCTTATATAGCATATTTGTCAGTACCAAATTAGAAATACCCTTCACTGAAGAACATAGTTATTTCCAGAATACCGTTCGTTACAAATGTGACACGTTTCGGAACTAGAAGGAAAACAAACAAGTAATACGCTAATAACGAATGTTACGATAAATAATATAATAAGAAATTAACTATTGACACACTGTAATTTTCCATATTCAAAATGGTCAATTATAAAGTTGAGACATTCAATTGTATAGAAAACTTATGTTTACTTTATCTATAATTCAAACTATCTATAACTATGTTTATCTTTTCTATAACTTATTAAATTTTAATATAAACTTTAAAAATATGTATATTTTTATAATGATTAATTATTATATTTCTTCATGCCTCTCATGTCATTGTATATTATTTTACAGTCAGCCAATCTGCTGATTTTCATTGTTTTCATTTGGGAGGTGTGGATAAATATATATAAAGAGAAAAAAAATATTTTCGTTTTATTGCATTTAATAATGTTATCATTTAAATTTTAATCCATGTGTGCAATTTTAAATATATGAAGACACCACGTTTTTTATTCTGTACTATTTCGTTATTTTAAAATAAAATATTTTTTTCAAAGTTAAAATTGAGATAGTTTGACCTATACTGTATATTGAAATACGTTAGTCTTAAATGGTAATAGTTGGCCTTGTATAAATGTGGTAGAAAATGGTGAGGGTCGAGGTCAATTTCTCTTAAGTAGGGAGAAATGTTTATTACGAAATGTTTTTTTGTTAATATTAAGAAATGTTTATTTGTTTACTAATAAACTATTCCCCCTACTTGAGAGATATTTATTGACCTTCGCCCGGACCATTTTATTCCACTCAAAAACGTTAACTTTTAACCACTTAAGAGCTTTAATCTTCGGGGATGAGACCGTAAAAGAACATCATACCAAATTTCTATTATATAATCTTAAGATCCACATTGTGATTTGTTATCTTTATTTGAATATTGCTAATACATATTGATTATTACATAATAATATTTGCTGAGAGCGTTGAGTAAAAAAAAACGCATTCCTTCATTAAAGAAAATTAAAAGGGGGAATACTAGGCCACACAGGGCTCACTCATTCATATATTATTAAAAAACTGCCGCCTACTTCATGGCAATATCTTAATACCATCCTTACAATGGTTTTTACATTTACAAACATATTTTTAAGGGTTGTATTCCATATCTTGGAACAGTAAATAAAATAGGACTAACCCCTCTATTTTTCGAAGAAACTTAGTGACAACGAAGCTACCATAAAATATTTTGATATTTTTTATTATTTGGTATTTCAACTTTTAAAAGCACATTTTCTATTGTTTGAATCATTATTTTTCCCCAATTCGTATCGTATTTTCCTACATCCAGTCTGATGCAGGCGTGACTACACGGGTGCATATGTATGTGAGAAACACAAACAAATATTTTCTTTGCACCGATTCGATTTAGAACTGTATAAACAACAAATGTAAATTCTTATTTTTATATATCCGAGTTTTAATGTTCCCTTTAACCTTTATCCAACATCATTTTTGTGAAAAATTATAATAGATAAATAATAATTGTTAATACATTAGTGGAAAAATTCCAACTAAAAACCTTAAGTCTCTAAACTAAAACAGGAAATTAAAAATACCTGTCCAATATTTCGCCTATTCAGGCATCCTCAGGGCAGAAAGAGAATAATAGCAAAGCAAAACATGAATAATGCACCCAAAAAACACACATCCCCCCACCTCCAAGGCTCAAATCCAACCACTGAATCATAGGGAAGGTTACTAGATTCCCAGCTGGCTAAGGTTAGATAAAAACAGCTGAAAATTACTCCAGATTTGAAACATCAATATACAGTCACCAAACCCCCCAAAAAACCCAACAGGAAAATAAAATAAACAATAGTAACAAACAACACAAGAATAGAAGACAAAAAACCATATGAAAAAATGAAAGTAAAAGTGCAAGAAAAAAAAAGAGAGAATTTATAAAAAACCAGTGGACTTATGGTTATTCCACAGATTATATATTGAAAAAGGGAACGGTCAAGAGAGACATCAAATAAATGTTAATACATTAGTGGAAAAATTCCAACTAAAAACCTTAAGTCTCTAAACTAAAACAGGAAATATTTCGCCTATTCAGGCATCCTCAGGGCAGAAAGAGAATAATACCGAGGCAAAACATGAATAATGCACCCAAAAAAACACACATCCCACCACCTCCAAGGCTCAAATCTAGATTAGGGGACTTAAGGTTTTTAGTTGGAATTTTTCCACTAAACTATTAACATTTATTTGATGTCTCTGTTGACCGTTCCCTTTTTCAATATAGATAAATAATAATTATTATAATTAAAACCTGATAAGATAAAGCAACAAGCGAACAAGAATTGGAAGAACATAATTACCTGCATGGCCTTAGAGATGTTGCAAGGAATGACGCAAGAATAATGGCGACCTTCCCGATGCATCTCTGCGTTGCATCCACTCCGTTCAGGTGAAGCAACATGCGGGGCTCATATGTTTTTATCTTCTCTCATTAATGTTTATTATAATTGTGTTTTTTTTAATAATTTGGATTAGGGTAGCTCAGGGGGAGAAGTTGCTGCGCAGAGGCCCCGGGTTTAAATCCTGCTATGACAGCTAAAATAATAATTTTATTAACAACCATAGATGGACCATGTGGGATCTGCAGACTCCCTTTAGTGGTGTGTTCTCGACTAAATCACCTCCGAGAACAATCATTGGCTTTGAACCTGTACAGTCTCTACCATGTACTGAATTTTAGACCCTTTAAATCTTATAGTGTTTCATGTAATTTTTTTAATAGTTGTAGATTCGTTCAGTGAGGAGCCTATAAGTTATTGAATTTATAATTTTTAAATAGAAATATTATTAGCTCCATGTTTCGTTTTATTCAGAGACTAGATCAATATAATAGAGCATTATATTAGATCAATATATGTAATGAAGTCTCAGTCGATGAACTAGAATTTGCATTTGCAAGAACTTGAAAAATGTAAAATCACCAGGACAAGGAAACATAGAATTAATCAAACATGGACCTTTTAGAACATAAAACGAAATTGGCCGAGCTCATGTCACTTTGCATAAAACAAGGAACAGTGCCCAACGAATGAACGGAGGATCACATCACTCCTATCTACAAAAAGGTAGTAAAAAGTTGTGTTCGAACTATAGAGGGATCGCAGTAACCAGTAGCTTAAGCAGATTATAAGGAAGAATAATAAATAAGAGGTTGCTAGAAGAATGTGATAGGATAATAACTGAGGAACAGGCCGGATTTAGAAGAGCTAGGCCATGTATTGATCATATATTTAACCTGACGCAACTTATAGAAAAATTTAAAGCTCGGAATAAAGAGATCAATTTAGCATTTATTGGTCTACAAAAAGCATATGGTACAGTGCCTCTTGGCAAACTCTGGAATGCCTTAGAAATCACAGGGGTAAGCCAGCCTATGACTGTAATAGGCTATAAGGGACTGTATTCACTTGCGACAGCTAGAGTTAAACTCAAAAATGGCCTAACCAAAAAATTACCGATCAACAAAGGCCTCAAACAGGGCTGCTCAATCTCCCCTCTACTGTTTAATATATATGTTGAAAATATCCAATGGAAAAGAAAGTGTAATGGTATGGGGATAATCATAGATAATGAATGCCTGTACAATTTACAATTTGCCGATGACCAGGTCATTATTGCATATGAAGAAGAAGATGCTTCCTTTATGATGAGGAAACTGCTGGAAGCCTATAAGGCAGGAGGCCTGGTAATTCAGTAAAACAAAAAGCGAGTACATAGCATTAAATAACAGTGGAAATTCCTGACTAAATGTTGGTGAATGGGATTTGACCCCAACTGAGCAATTTAAATATTTAAGCGGGTGGCTTTCGAAGGGGAGCAGCAGCAAAAAAGATATAGACGAAAAGGTAATAAGAGGCAGAAATGTAATTAGGACGGTAAATTCTGTTCTGTGGAGTAAGGACGTCATGATGACAACGAAAAAGAGACTCTACAATTCGTTTCTTATAAGTAGTGCCCTATATGCCTAAGAAACCTTCTCCGTTTCAGCTGACTCGGCAAGAAAACTGCTTTCAATAGAGATGGATTTTTGGATGCGTAGTTGTAGGGTATCAAGACTACAACACGTTCCGAATAACAAAATTAGGGAAGCAGTAAACAAACCATTAAACATCCTGTACTCAGCTGAAACAAAAAAACTAAGTTGGTTTCCCCATGTTATGAGGATGGCGGACGACCAGAAAAGAGGTGGATGGAAGGGATCCCGAAAGCAATAGCGGCAGGGCTTATTTGAATATGACACATTCTTGTATTAAAGTCGTCCATATATTTATATGTATATATAAATATTAAGAGTGGGTATTTTTTCTCTGTTTACACCCAGGCTTGAAAATTCCAGTTACACCGCTGTACCGCACACAACTCCTACTTCAATAATTGAAATAAAGGGTGATATTTATTCTGTCTAACGAGCATAGCGTGGCAATGTCTACTCTTTGTTTAAATATACAATACTTCCCACTAAAATAATCTTAACGAGTGGTATGGTTTTAATCTGAAACAGTTTTCAGTTCTACCAACACCTTGAATTTAAGCTTAAATTATCGATACTATGTAAGATTCCTTTACTAACACAATGTAACAATTTTATTTCAATTCTAGTGACGATCTATGGAAGCGAAATATACTGAACTAAAAACATATCGACAATAAAGTATTCTAGAACCACATAATCTCATTGAAAAATGAAAATGACAAATTACACCATATGTCCAACAGACTCTTAAAAGAAATATTAAATACCATGTGTTTGTTAGAAGATTTGAAGTAAAGTTGGTAGTAAATCCTGAGTCGTTGATTTAACATTAAATTGAAAATAACAAAATGGATGATAAAATTTTCGAAGAAGCCGTTGTAAGTGAAAATTTGACTATTACTACTGCGGGTATGTAGGTATTTTCGGGTCAAATGAAGCTCTGCAAATCAATTTGTTGCGGTGACAGTATGTTAAATCTCAACACCTTTCTTGCATTGAATATATTTCTAATGCCATGATTGATCTTTCATACAATGCAGTATTCTATTCCATTTGAAATGTCCTGAATATTTAAGTGGATATGTGACATCGCCTACTATCGAATAAAAAAGATAGGTATTTTATATATCTAACGATCTAAACATTGTCTAAACGATTATCTAAACGATTCGTGGAACTATGAACATTTGATAGTTCAATGATTCGTCCGATACAATCAAATATCTTTGAAACGAAGATATAAAAAAGCCAAGTTTAGTCATTAATTTAACATTGACGAAACTGTAAACACCTAGATGTTTGATTAAACTTCCGCAACTGTTAAATCAGTGGGTCAAAAAAAATAAAAAATCTAATGGTTTTATTTTATAGTTTGTGTGTGTATTATTTGTTTGTTTAATCTAGTTCATTATTGTTAATCTGGAACAGTCAGTGTTAGGAGACTGAAATGTTTAACAAACTGCAAGAAACGTGATAAACAGTTATAAAAACAAAATTAATAACAATAAAATAACATGGTAGCTTCAGCTGTATGAATAATTTATTACCTCTCTTCAAGAATTAAACATTTATGTGCTCTTTTGCTCTTTGGAAACTTCAGAAACTATATGTGTCCAATATCTTCTTAAAATATCACTTAATAAAGGGACTAGTCTTGCCATACATCTTTTGAGACCTTTAATAAAATACATAAAACTTAGCAAGTCATTTTAAATGATAGCGGATTTGATTATTTACTGTGTTGTTAGATTCATCTATACAGGACTTACTAAAGTAGGTCAGGTTTATTGACCTTGGGTCTATCTATAACAGAGTAGATGGAAGACTTTGTTATGCTTGAGTTTATTACAAGTTTCCTTGGAATAACTTGCAAGTGAATAAATAACAGTAATTAATATATAGCTAGGCCAAAATATTAAATAATTAAAACTATTAAATAATTATCTTCTTCGCTCGTTCTATGGCGCTATGGTCCAGGGAGGACCTTGGGCTCCTAGAAAATTATCCTCCACTCTGATCGATCTTCCCCATGCTCTCACTTTAGAGCCTAGAGTACACATCCTCCAGCCATCGCAGTATAGGCCTGCCTCTTCCTCTTTCTCCATCTGGACTGCTTTGGGATCAAAAATCTGATTTGGGAGCCTTTTTCTATCAATTGAGTGAACTTGTCCCAACCACCATATTCGTGCTTTGAGTACTTGTGTATTAATGCCACCGCAGCTACAGATTTTGCGGTTTTAAGTGCCGCCAGTCTGCACTTAAAATCTTTGCGACAAATCATGAAATAAAACACTTTATTAATGTTGTTGTTGTTAAGGGTATAACCATGAAATATATTCATTTGGGTTCAAGTTTAAAATTGTTTAAATAATCATCAACAATTAAAAATCAAAATACTTTGTTTAAAAACAAAGTAGTCAATGGCATCGCGGTGGAAAATGGGCCGATATACAGTTTAACAGATTCAAAACAGTCTCTATCTTCTTTTACCTGATGCTGTTGCCATATGAGCTCTGATAAATAAGATTCCATATGATGTCTCGCTGTCCCGCTATGTCTCATGTTCCTCCATTTAGCACTGCACCACATTCTCTCAACTGTTTGTGAATGAAATCCTGTATCAGGATCAATAAAATTGTGTTCATGAATAACTTTTCTATTTCTATTTTATTTTTTTGGTTACCTTTTCAACTTTCAGAATAAATTGTGCTACAATGTTTTCAACAATTTTACCAAGAAGGGTAGAGCCAGTTCTATTAGGAACAGTGACAACAAACGAATCTTATGTTTCTCTACGTATACCACCAAACACCCACTGTTCGGGTAATACTCGACCACAATTATTTGAAACAGTGTTCTGTTTTTGTCAAATCCCAAATACGCATTTTCGTAGCACTAAAAAATGGCTTCGAAAATCAGCAAACAACAAGGAATCCAAAAGATAACTGCGTGCGCGTGTGAACAAGATTGCTCTTTATTGGCGCATTAGCGCTACTTCTGCTGCGGTGCCGTTGATATACAAGTACCGTGCTTTGTTTTACAGAAGACACTATGTCATGTTCTCTGTGTTCTTGATTCTTCAGTCTTACAAGTATTTTTCTCTTAAGTACTCAATAATCTCTCTCTTAATTGCTCCTCACCATACATCACTAACGGATGAAGTACGGTCTTATATATAAAAATACACAAATAAAAAGAGTATAAACAACTTATAATAATATAATGACTGAAATTATTGACCAAAAATAATAAATTCATTTCCTAAATTAAAACATAAACATACTAAGAGCTTGAAAGAACTTCAAAATAATAAAATTCAAACACTGTTTCCTTTTGATATTCCTAAATCACCATGATTGGAGAGCATCAGGTAAAACATGGAGGTGTTAAACGAAAGAAGAACGGAATTTCAATCAAAAGCTCGGTTGAATCGGATATAGAGGTTAGAAATACGAGACATTCTTAACTGCTAGGAAACTTAAGGCTGTGGTAGATGAAAATGTACTATTCTTTTATCCACCTTGTGTTGGCGATTGGAACGCATTTATACAAGAATTTTTTTTTTAAACTATAAACAAAAAATAGTAATTTATAATTTCTTTATTGTTATTTTGTAGAAGAGGGCTGGTGTAGATCCTCGACTAGTGAACCGAGAAAATGCCTTACCTGTCACCGTGGGGCATTATACTGTACTCGAGACTCCTGCTGAAGAGGAACCCGGTAAACTATTAATTATTAATTAAAATATACTTTATAATACATGTGATATACTTTATATTATATAGTTTGCAATAAATCAGTATCTGAAAGCTGGAGAACTTGAGGTATTTTTTAAAGTATATTTTACGACCGAGAAAGAGCGAGATGTAAGGTTCCAAGATTATAGCTCCTTGATCTTCTCTATTCTGATAAACTTAACATCTTCATGGCCAGTGAGACTAATATACAATCAATAATTAGTAAAAAAATAATTATGTTTTCATACATCTCCTGGTTCCATGAATTCATATCAGTCAGAATATTATGTCCAGAGAAAATTATTCAATAGAATAGAATAGAAAAGTAACTTTATTCTGGGACTAAGTCCCTTTAGAACAACACAAATCAACAGAAAAAGAAATCTATTATATATCTGGCCAGAAGGCATACCTGTTATAAAAATCATAAATAGTTTAAAAAAAGACAAAATAAAAAAAAATAATGACAAGTAAATAAAAAGTACGAATCCTGATAAGAATATTGATAAATCAATAACAACTGTTGATTCCATGAGCAAGGAAGCGATAATTTCTTTACCTGATGTATATGTTTTTAGAAACAAAATTAAAACCATTGAACTACAAAATACATTATTCAATACATTTAATTCTAAGCAAATGACTAACCTGCTTGAAGAGTATCTTTTTGGGAAACCAGGAGATGTTAGAAAAGCAAGGAATTAAATGATCATAGTGAAGGAGCATTACGGATGGTTGGAGGGATTGAGTTCCACACTGTGATGAAGTTCCACACACAGTCGAGAAAGGAACGATCCTTTCCGTCAAAGAATGCTTTGGTTCTGTGGGAACGAGTACAGAGATCGGAAAGGCGAGATCTTGTTTTAAGGTGCTGTACCAGCGAATAGAGCTGTTAGAAAAAGATCTTAGTTTAGTAAAAATGATAGAATGTTCCAAGAAATCAAAAGCTTTAGAAAAGTCAAGTAGGATTAGCACAGTTAGTTTTTTCGTCCATAGCGATGTCTATTGACATCGGTGATTTTGGTAAGGGCAGATTGTGTTGTGAAACCGGGGCGGAAACCTGGTTGAAGTGGATCAAGGAGTTAGGAATGTTCGAAAAATTTGACATTTGTGACTGGACTATACTTTCGAGAGGTTTGGAAAGGTTGGAGACAGTTGAGATTGGGTGGTAGTCTTTGAGAGATATAGGATTACAGGTTTTGTTAATAGGATGTATTACTGCTTTTTTCCAAGGGGTAGGGAATACTGCGTTTTGTAATGAAAAATTGTACATGAAGAGGTAGAATATCGGTAAGGCATACTTCGGAATTGCTTTAATTAATATTTAAACAAAACAACAAAAACAAGCCCAGCCGTAGGCCACGCGCAGAACGAGGAATGGCTGAAGAAGATGATTGAGGAAGCTTTGACTCAAAACTGGCTTCTTGAACCAACTATATGGATGTTGATAAATGTTATGAAATTTAAACAAATATTTTTTAAATTGATATATGTTTGTACGTGTTATAAATGTTTGAGTATATGAGGCATGCTCAAAATTTAGTCTTTTAATACAGAAAACTATGCCAAGGTATTAAATTAAATAGAAACCTAGTTACTGAATGTTAAATTAAAATAATTGGTTTAAGATAAAACCGTAGTGGTAATAACCAAAATTCAATGTTAAGTAAAAGATGGACTCATTTATTGATGTGATTCAAATATTTTTTCTTGCATTGATCAGATAAAATGTTTATATCACAGCATTAATCAAGGCAAACTATTCCTTTTTTATATGAAATAAATTTCTAATCTCCTAAAATTAATTTACAGTTGAGGAAAAGAAAGAGAAGATTTTTAATTGGCAAGACTCTTTGAAGACACTTACGACGCTCTTGAAGACTGGCCGACCGGCAGAGCTGAAGCCACCGCCGAAAAAGAAAAAAGTTTGGAAATGGAATGAGAAGCAAGACGTAAGGAAGAAATGCCACCAAAGTCCGCTACCTCCAGTGGATTACTCCAGAGTCGGGTTGAAAAGTTTCGGTAAGTGATGATCAGACGTATATACAACCCGTATCCTGTTTTGTCCGGTACTTATATAATTAGAATATGTATTTTAAAATCACTATGCTGTTATTGTGTTCAGCTTTTGTGTCCCAGAGGCGAAGGTGCAGGTGGAACCAAGGCCTTCTATGAGACCACTGATAACCGACGATCGCGGCAAGTTCTTATCTAAGAGCGTCAGACTCCAGCGAAATGGATTGACTTCGATGGCCGGAATCGACATCTTTCTGGAAGAGCGGTTCGCGGAGCCTTCGGGCGTGGAATGGTTGGACCTCTCTTACAACTCCATCATTGAGATCGATCCGGTAATAACGTTAGTACTTAGATTTCCTTTGACTCTTAGACCCTTGTACTTTACTTATGGGCGCACTCCCGCAGGTGCTATCTATGATGCCGAACCTGAAGATGCTGTACCTCCACTCGAACTGCCTGGACGACCTCGACGAGGTGAGGAAGCTGCGCTACCTCCCTAACCTCCGAACCCTCACCCTTTTCGGGAACCCCATCGAAGCCTCCGTCGATTATAGGTTCAAGGTCGTTGCTGCCATTCCGACGCTCAAAAGGTTAGACTGGACTTTTATAACTGCCAGGGATCGTGAAATGGTGAGTATTGGAGCTCATGAAAATATGCAACAATTTTATAATAAATTATAGTTAGTAAGAAAACCATTAAACTCTAGTAAGTGACACCTGGAATTTCCCACATTAACAAACATGGACGACATTAAACTAGTTTCCAGAAGGAACGTGCAAATAACTGGCCGTTCTTGGGAGTATTTCATAACCCCTTCATAGTGAAAATCTAGTCTATGAGAGTCCAAAGTTTTTTCTTGTTTACTTGTTTACAAATTTGTCCCATTGAAAGTTTGTCCCAACAGAGGATTCATTGTTGACAAATTTAAAAATCTAAAAAGTTAGTTTAAATCCTCTATTACGTATTATACTATCTTACAGGTATAATATTTGATTTCTATTTATAAGTCATTATTTAACTTTTAATTTTTTATTAATATGATTTTTATAACTTGGTGCATAACTCATATTATGTTGGAACTATAGATGAGTAGGTATCATCCCGGATGGTATTAATGCAAATTTTAATTTTTAAATAATAATGTTGACTACTAAACTCTTTTAATATAATCTATAGTTCTCAAGATGGAAAATAATGCCACTAAATGTTAACAGAGGTAAATGCTTTGTAAATTAATATTATAATTTTTGGGTAATATAAAAATTGTAATGTTCGATCAATTTTTTAGGCTAAACTTTATGTAAAAATGATTGAAGAGAAAGACCGGAAAGAAGCTGAAGAATTGAAGCTCCAAGAAAAGTTGGCCGAAGAAAAAAGAGAGAGAAAAAGGAAAGCCGCAGAAAGGAGGAGAATGAGAAGGGAAGAGGCGCTAAAGGAAGCCGCTAAAGGCCCTGAAGCGAAACCTGAAGCAGAAAATGAGTTCGAATTGGATTTCGGACCCAAAGTGCAGAATGAAGTAAAAATCAAGTCAGAAGAATCTTCGGACAAGCTGGTAGAAGAAGAGCTTACCGAAGAAGAGACTATCGAAGAAGAAGTGGAAGAAGAATTTGAAGTTAAAGAAAGCATAATACCTGTCTCGTTGGCAGACCCTGGCCCTCTGGACGTGAAGGGCAAGTACAAGCTACATCCGGATTCTCTTAGCGCGGTTTCTTTGCTGAAGGAAGTCGAGCAGTATCCGTCGGAGACTTCACTCTTCTCGACGGAGACCGTCACCAACGAAGAGATCCTCAAAGAGTTTAATGCGCTCAAGGAAATGGAGCCCAACGCGGACCACAACTGGGGTTCCAACGTTCGCTTTTAACGAATTTTCATTTTGGACGACAAATAAACAGTGGTTTAATCATTCTATCAATACATTTTTACTTTGTTTACTTAAAAGAATAGGAAGTGTTGGGAAGGCGATATACTATGGGTCTTATGAAACTCCTTAATATCTCCGCGGAAAGAGAAGCACTCCTTCCTCGGTCTGAATTTCAGGAGTGCGGAGTTTCCCTCGATTGTTCATGTCGATAAGTTCGATGCATCTCTATCGCTTCTTCAATACTTTGAGATGATGAATATAAACGTTATTCTTCGGTTCTAATAGATCTATTGTAGAGATTTTCAATAATGAATCTGCTTTTATATCTCCCAGTTTATTTGTGAGACATTGACCTGTGTCACGAAGACAATACTTGTCGTGTAGAAAATTATGAGTAATGGTAATATGAAACCGGGTTCCACTATCTTTGTTTTTTTCTTGAATTACAATTATTATTATTACTATTGTATGGCTCTATGGTTCTACAAGAACCTGGGCCTCCTCATCCACAAACAGCGATTGAACTACTATAGATAAATAAAAATAAACGAAAAACTGTTTGAGAATACAACAACAAATTAATTATCAAACGAAATCGAGGAATACCTCTGATGGAAAGAAAAATGCTAAATGAAGCAGCGATCATTCAATAGAATCAATTTTCGGCTTGTTACCATCCTTTATTTAGTAGGGAAATATTTAGATAAATAAATTCATTAAACAAATATAAAACAAACTTGTACTGATAGTGTTTGACCGAAACATAGGGCAAATAATTATCAAAGGTGACACAAACAATTTTTATTCATCTAAAACTGAAGAGGCAAAAACAAAGCAGTTTCCAATATTTTACCTCCTTCTTCTTTCTATTGTTAAAAACCGCATCTATCTCGTAGTATTGTGAAGTGTTTTTCTCTTACTTATACTTTTTAAGGTATGTACTGAGTGATATACGAAAAATTGATTGTTCTTACTTCTAATTCAGGTTTAAAAAAAAAATGAATACAAATCTACTCTACAGAATTCAATGCTTAGTTCGACTTTATTTTCAATAAAGGAAAGATTATTTATAATGTTCACTAAAAATTCTTGTATATACTTCGGAACGGTATATGATTTGCAAACAAAGCTATTGGTGTCCATTGATAAGGTAGTGAGTGCATGGGCATACGTATGGACGTAGTAACGGTGAATAAGTAGTTAATTCGAATTTTCTCCAGAGAGAGTAAACAGAATTGAGGGAAGCGGAGTTTTAGGCTTGAAATGGAGTTATAATATAATAAACAACTCGTTTTCAAGCCATTCTTGCTCCCTCATTCATTACGAAAATAACACGATTTCGCTTCCATGAGTACTAGAAACTCATTTTGAAGAAAACTCGACTCAACTGCTTCTTCACGGGGTCTGTAGATATGTACGAAAGATTCAGAAATGTTTGTATGATTGTATCTATTTTTTGTTACAGTTCATTTTTATGTTAAATGATAATTAATTTGATAACGAATTCGGTTTATCCTATTTCTAAATTTATCCAAGTTAGTTCTCCAACGGGCAATGAACAAGTTAAAAACTAATCTATAGTTCATTTCTGAGATATATCTGCAAGAAAATGATAGAAGATAGGAACAGCCTTGGCTCATGACCTACTCTTCAACAGATCATTTGATCATTGTTCCGATCGAACCTGAGGGAAGATATGTCCTGGTATTGTTACTAGGTAACATTGTCATTGTTATCTTCAGTATAAAGATCGAAGCTATGTTAGGAGGTTATAAAGGCTCAACTACATAGGACTTGTTTAATTTCTAATGGTTAATCGTGAGTTCATATTTCCTTTGTGTATTATTTAATATGTTAATAAATTAATGTTAAGAAATTAGTAAAAAAAAAAAAAAAAACCAACCAAGAATCTCTGAGTCTCTAGGAAAGAAAATGCCTGTGAATATTTCGCCCATTCAGGCATCTTCAGGACAGGAAGAGAATAATATCAAATGTAAAAATAAGAAAACAAAGCACACACCAACCTCAGGAAACAACCCACCACCACCAAGAACAAAATGTAACTACTGAATCATTAGGAAGGTTACAGGATAATGTTAAATAAAAATAGCTGATAAAATTAAATAGAAAGTGCGAAATACATTCCCCAAAATTCACAAAGCTCGAGGAAAGTAAAAATCACAACAATTGAAGACAAGATACCATATATAGAGGAAAGTAAAATACTGTTAGTGGAAAAAATCCATCCAAAAAGCCTTAAGTCTAAATCTAAAAACAAGAAAGAAAAACATTGTATTTACAAGCATTTTGGAGTTTACTCCTTAAGGAACGATTTTCATATTTAGCCCGCGGTTTGAAAATTTTATGAGGAGTAAAATCGAATTTTAGCCAAATGTGGTGGGTTACTTTCCTTTCTCGATAATATTGTATTATTTTACATAATATATAGAAATTATAGGTTTAATTCCGGGACTAATCGTACACCTGCATGAGGATATCGTACTCCCTGTGTGGAAACAAGCCATCGTGCCACTACTCAAGCCTGGGAAGAGTGGGGGACTACCTGAGCACTATCGGCCAATCAGCTTGCTCCCTCACACGAGCAAAATCTTCGAGAGACTGGTTCACCATCACATGTCGAAGCACGGGAGAGAGAACAACATCGTCCCCCCAGGGCAAACTGGTTTCCAGAGAGGAGTCGCCCGTGACCACCACCTGGCTAAGCTGCAGGCGCACACCATAGAGCACATGCAGATGAACAGAGCCACGGCGTTCATTTCATTGGACTGCACCCAGGCCATTGACTGTGTCTCTCATGAGTTGTTACTCCGACGCTTGGAAGAGTTTAGCTTTCCCGCCACTCTATGTCGTCTGATCCAAAGCTATCTCAGCGGAAGATCATTCGTCGTACGGGTCGGTAACAGTTACTTGGCTTCTAGCACCATTTGCTCTTGTCGCCGCTGCTCTATCTGAAGTTGAAATTACAAATGTACAAGTCCATCATAAGACCTACGTTGCTCTATGGCGCACCACTACTGAGACACCTCAACAAAACAACGCTGAAGCTCCTGCAGCATTACAAGAATTCCATCCTTAGGAAGAACGTAAATGGCACATCGCTCGAGGGCGCACTTAACACCACCCTCCGGGGGGTAGATTCGGCTTCCCTCGGTGCCCGAGTACATTGGTCGGAGGGACATCAAAGTTTTTGATGGGCTGAAGACCTGTGCGAACCCCCTATTTAGGGACTTAAAACCACCCTGACCTGGGAGATGGCAGATCAGTGTCCCCTTGGTCGATGTGCTTACATTTGATCTAGGGATGGGGTAAGTACTCCCTTGTCCTTATCCTTCCTTCCTTTTCCTTCTTCCTTCCTCCCCTTTCTACTTTCTACAACTATTTCCTGATCCCGCTAAACGGTCCCTCCCCGTTTTGTATTGTATAACGTCAGCGGCCTCGTGCCGGTTCGAGTAAAAACCACTTTCAGCGGACTCAGCCCATTGTAACGCCTTAAAATACCTAAAGGTAACAAAAGGCTTTTGTTTATATAGAACCATTTGCAGTTATATATATTGTAAATTGTACATATATTGTAAATAAAATCTTAGATGATGTGAAAAAAAAAGAAGCTTTGTTTGAACTAGTTAAGAAGATAAATATATAACCTGAATGTTACCTTTGATCTTAGATGTTTTGTTATTATGAGAATAGATTTACAAATGTTTTAAATGGTCAGGGAGGAGGTTTAGTCAATAAAGTTTACAGTTAAATATAAATATATTGAGAGACGTTACGTTCCTTTGCGCACCTCTCACTTCGAGGTTATGTATGTGTATAACAGCAATCTAACCGTCAATTTGTGTTGTCAAATTGGAAAATACAGCGAAACCAGTTATAGTATGAAATCATTTATCGTTGGTTCTTTCAAAGATAAAGACACAGTGGATATTTGTTTATTCACTTAACGTCACTAAGTAAAAGTTTAACAGTGAAAAGTAAGTTTAATTTTCACTACATAAAGATGAAAGTTTACACTTAGTGCAATTCTTGAAAAATGAACTTAAAAGGCCTATATTTAGACTATTTTTGTCAGATTACTAGGGACGACTAGACATGGTACAACTATTGATACAATGTTTTCACGATTCATAACCCATGTAACTTCTGACGTACACGTATTGTATTTTAGTTACCACAAACCTATTGTCACAGTATCTAATAATGATGATAATACTATTCATGGACTAAATACTGTTCAAAATCATGTTAAATATTCATGGTAGAACAAACGAATCTTCCCAAGAATGATTTATATAGAAATATTAACAATTATTATGTGAAATAGTTGATGATATATATTACATTGGCATGATGTAAATATTATGAATAAATATTTATATATCCTTTGATTTGTTGCTTCAGATGCTTTCATTTACCCTCTTTTTACGTAATCTACACAATACTAGTTCTTAAGGAGTTAACTCTAGTCGTGCGTCGGAGCTGACACACACATTTATTTAATTCCTTTACACTTAAGGTTTCTTATTTGAAATTTGTCCACTAATCTCTTAACAAGTACTTTTGTCTCTTTTCACCTTTTGTAATTCTATATTAAAATAAATCATTGTAAGAAAAAGAAAAAAAATAATAATGTATCTTTATCTCAACTTAAGAAACAGGGTAGGTCAGTGTGTGGTAAGCTTAGTTGCTGGATTCAAATCAGATAAGTTATTATTGGATAAGTTATTCCACTGTTGAACTCTATGGAATCTTCCTGGGCTCACCCAGCCTCTATTATTTGGTTAATGTTAGTTGGAAGGAAACCCTTACGATTGATAGCGATCTCGGCCAGATAAGCTTCCTAAATGATCTTGGCTATAGCTGGTCAATCTCTACCATTTATTGAGCCCAGGATTGTTTAGAGATGTGGTGGTAGTGGTACAGTTTTTATTTATTTATTATATTTTTTTTATATCTCAACTATACAATGACTGGTATTTAGTTGATTCAGGAAATCTTCATATCTGTTAATCAAAAGCCATAAATTTTCTCCTAAATCTTATGTAAGATTGAGAGAACTATAAAGCTCGCAGGTCCCTCTACAATTCATAATACAAAAAGATTCACAAAAAATATTTTCAGGGATACAAGAGGATTCTGAACGAGGTCTTGGCTTTGCGCCTGTTGCAATCACACACTGCCTTCTCGAATATTAAGTTGAAAGTCTGGGTGTCGTATCACAATCTGAAATTAAATATTTCTCAACCAGATGAAATACGGCTTAACACGGTGGAAGGAGTGACAATGTACCCACAAATGAATGCGAACTTGTACAAATAACATTGTTAATGAGAAAGTGAAGGAATTAAGACTGAAAAGATAATAATATATGTTGCAAAATTTCTCCCTTAATTATTTTTATAAAATTTTATCATTCATTAATTATTATTAATATTATATATATTACAACCTTATTTTTTATTTTCATGTCAGTTTTTAATATCTATGTTAATTAATTATTGTATTTTAAATTTCCAGCTAGCTGAAGTTATCGGATCTCATTTGATTTTTTATAATCACATATTCCTAATTTAGGTGGACGCTCTCAGAATTTTTTACCTGTAAGTATTAAAAAGTAATATTATTTTAGGAATAAAATGGTCCAGGTGAAGGTAAAAAAAATTCTCTGATATAGAGAGAGCTTTTTATTTTATAATTTCTAATGGATCATAATCAAAAGTTGTAATTTTCCAAAGCATTAGAATGAGGAAACAAAGAATTAAATCATTAGCGACTGAAGTTTCATCCGAACATAATAACTATAAATATTTGTTTTTCCTCATTCTAAAAAAAAAAAAAAAAGAAGAATTAATCGTATTTTTCCCCCTTAGCCTTTATACATATTTTAAACCAATGCAAAATACTTTTAGAAATTATAATACAATACAGAAAAAAACATTTAACGCATATCTTTCTTCATCGATCTGAAATTACCATTGTTTACATTATCGTAAGAAGGTCAAGTTTTGTTTCCTGATCATTCACGAGCATATTCCAACTCGTGTTATTCATTTATAACCTACAAAAATGCATTTCCTATTTCGAACTAGTCGACCAACTGCCTCTTATGTCCTCAAGGTTTTAACTCGGCGCATTAACAAATTAACTCCTGGCACTGTTTTGTCATTACAAGTTTCTATTTCAACGCTACACGGAAGCAATTATAATGCTGAATATTGTTTCATGAAGTAAAAAAAAAATATAGAATATTTATACCGGGTATTTTCCGGTAATAATTTCATCAAGAAATTAACGTTTCAACAATCATTTAGAAGTATAGATATAATCTGAACAGTATGTGTAAGTAGGTGATGAAATTATGTTAATTTCCGCAATACTTTATAGCATAAGAAATATACGTTTCAACTACCATTTCGAAGTATTGTATTGTTGAAACGTTCATTTCTTGATGAAATGATTACCGAAATATACACATTTACACAATGAACACAAATACATTTCCCATGATTACATTCTTTCTTCCATAATAAAGCTCAGGATAATTTATACTTTTGAATGATAATTAAAAAAAATTAATAAGCTGTTAAAACTTGTTGTAACTCAACTCGAAGCGTCAGCCTGCGGAACTGATACCGGATGAAGATATAGCGAGACAATAAAAAGCATAAACAAAATTCTAAAAAATTCTTGCCCATCACCCTTCGCCTTTTTTCCCATATAAGAGTGAAAAGCTACATTTTTAAATGACATAAAACTGCATATCATGAAATGAACCGTTGATTTTATGGATACTAAAGGCAATCCTGAGTTTTTGTATGAAAAAAAAGTGTAATTATGGAAAATGGGTATATCATTTCATAAAGAAAGAAACATTTTGAAGTACAGACAATGATATAACCTAAACAGTATGTGTAAGTCGCTTCTTTAATCTATAGACAGTCAGTAATAGTTAATTTATACAATCAGTATCTAAGGATAATTTTTATTTTTGGAGAATATTTACAAGGAAACGATTAAACTGTTAAAACTTGTAACTCAACTCGAAGCGACAACCTGCGGAACTGATACCCTTTATCCTGAAGACGTAAGAAATGCGTTTTGGGGAGCAAGGAATATAAACAGCTACAGTTAGTGACAGTGACAGTTATTAAGGGACTCTTGGACAACCACAATAACCGTTGAACTGCCCAGTCATGTTATTATCAACAATGAAAACTGCGTTGAGTTCAGCGCACCCTAGGCTGCGACGTTGTTACTTACTTTCCTGAACGCTCAACGCTTCAGATTTCAGGGGATTAACCGAGCCAGTAGCCTTGTCTTCTAATGAATGCCTCGCAGGACATTATAATTCTCTGGTTCCGTTTTCTTCCTCGGAGAATTAATTGTAGGACTGGCTCTAACTGTATAGAACCACTCCTCGACTCTTGAGCACGTTATCCGGACGTCCGCGAGTTATACTTCACGGGCTGTCGCTTCGAAGTGGAGTATGCGGTAAAACGAAGTCGTTGATTATTATTTCTCGTTTATACGAATCTTCCATTTAGTTATAACTGTAACTAAATATTATTAGCCTTCTGGCCAGATAAATATTATGTTTTTTTCCTGTTCATATCTGTTATTCTAAAGGGACTTAGTCCCAGAATAAAGTTACTTTTCTATTCTACTCTATAAACAGTAAAAGACCATCCCTCATTCGCCCCACGATAAAGATCACCGCACTTGCACTTATTATCATGTTCTGCCGGGGGAGACTTTAACTAATCGGTTCACCTGTGATTTAGTCGTAAGCACCACTACCTTCTATACACGGATAGCCCACAGCCAAATTTTTAAAGTTAGTAAAAGATCCTTGGTTATGTCATCCTTAGGAGGGGTCATAAAATGTCGATACCGAGCTGTGCCATGTCAGGTACTCGTTAAACATCCCTAATTATACCGAGGTAGGCAAAATTTATGACTCCCATTAATATCGTCCTATTAGCAACACCAGCATAATGCGCCGTTAAATAAATAACAAAAACTCTTTAAAAGTAGAAAAGTGTCAACGTAAAACAGAAATCTCAAATTACTTTGAATTAGTGGTTCATATCACAAACGTATCTGAACAGTAGAAGATGGAAGATCTAACAGGTTGGAATTGAAATCCTTGTAACTCGTTTACTTAACCCTTTTTAAGGTAAAATAAACGAGTTAATGAATAAAGGCGAATTTATTTATTTTTCGGTTTGTTTTTTATTTATATTTCTTGCTCCAGAAAGGCCATTTCTAACATCTTCAAAATGAAGTCATAGCGATACGTGTACAAAAATCGAAAACGCACTTGCACAACATCTTAATCTCTTTTTTCCCCGAATGAGAATGAAAAGCTAAATTTTTAAATTAAATTAAACTGAATTTCTTGAAATATTAGCCATGGAAGTCAAAGAAAGCTAGAGAAATAATCCCCCTTTTTTTTTTTAAACAAAGTTTTCCAGTAGAATTGATATACTTTTTTATAATTAAAACATGTTGAAAATTAAATAATATTAATGATATTGGAAATTAAGTTGTAATAAAAGCGGGCGATCGTGTTTTGTTTTTTTGTTTAAAATACACACACATCACACCTCTGTCATCCTGAATTTCCATAATTATCAACCTTTTTTTTCTTTTTTTTTTTTTAAATATATTTATTGAAACTTACAACTGTATACAAAATTCATCAAGTAAATATAATGAGTGAATACGTTGACATGAAAAGACAAGTAGAGAAACTACTCAGTGGTAGTACTCAAATAGCCTGAAACGTCGAGTGGTTTCTTGTCGTTTCAGTCTAGTATGAAGATTCCAAGTTAAGCGTTTGTCAAGGTGTAGTCCTAAGTACCGGATCAGTTCTACAGGACTTAGAGGGATGTTATTAAACGATACAGGGGGGCAGGAAGTCGCTGGTTTACGACGGAAGGTAAAGGTGATTTGATGAGATTTGTGGGAATTTATTATAATCCTCCAGTTTTGACACCAATTTTCAAGGTCAGTGATGTGGGATTGAAGAGTACGGGATGCTATAACTGGATCAGTGTTGACAGATAATAGACATGTGTCATCCGCAGACGTGGTAAGGAGCCTATTAGGATGAGTTGGGATGTCAGCTGTATAAACTGTGTAGAGAATTGGGCCGGGGATACTGCCTTGAGGAACGCCGGCAGATTGAGTAAAGAGGGGTAAGTAGACATTATTATGATTTACTGTGAATGACCAGTAGAGAGATAGGATTGGATAATGAGAAAGTATGTAGGAGGTAGGAATTTACGTACGTGTAGGAGTTTGTAAAGCAACCCGGGGTGCCAGACTCGGTGGAAAGCCTGTTCGACATCAAGAAAGACCGCTGGACAATACAATCCACGTTCCAAAGCTGAGGAAACAACATCCACCACACGATGGCATTGCTGAATAGTGGAGTGGGATGTTCTGAATCCAAACTGGTGATCTGGGATAATGTGATTAGATTATCAACCTAAAGAAGGAAAATACCTTGAGCTACTCGACAATCCTGTAATTTCCTGTTAGGAACAGTAGGTGCAGACAAAATTACTCCAGATAACCGCTTCTCAAAGTCCCATTTACTTATATGTACATATTTATTTACAATTGTATTTATAATACATATTACATTGATATTAGTTTAATATTAAAGGCTAAAGAAACATAATTAGTAGATTCAATTATTATTCAAATATTTAATCCATTGTTTTTCACGTTTCCTTATATTGGCAGGAATAAAGTCAATTTGTTAATAAATAGAGGAAAAGAAAATCTTGCCTGACATTTCTTCCGCTCCCGTTGCATTTCGAAAACGACGTATATGTTCAATTCTCGATCCGTCAAAAATCATTGTACTGAACAAGGATTATCATATTATAAGTAGACTTTCACTACAAGAAGATGAAATTATGTTTAGTATTATTATGTATTGAAATTATGTAGAAAGTGTGTTTAGTTACCATGGTATATATTTTGCTTTCATAAGTCTATTTTATAAAGTTGATATTTTAGTTTTATTAAATGATTTTCACTTAATTCAAAAAAGAAAATTCGGATATTTTGTTATCAAACGGATTGAGATGATTTTTGCAATCTTGAATGTGACGATTTTTGCCAATGTATTGTCATTAGAAGATCGACTGTTAATCTATGGCTAACTTAATGTGTTATATTATTATATAACGAAACGTGAAAAACAATAGATTAAATATTGAATAATAATTGCATCTACTAATTAAGTTTCATTAACCTTTAATATCAACTAATATATATTATAAACACATTCAGAGAGTGATGTGATTACAGCTTGGATGGACCTATCGGGTTCCCCCCCCCCCGGCACCCCCCCCGCAACAGCCCTGAAGAAGCCTTCCAAAGTAGGTCGAAACGTTGGCTAATTAATAAACATTTCTCCACATCTAAGAGAAATTTATTGACCTCTACCCGGAGCATTTTTTCCACGTGACGATTTTTCATTTCAGCAGTAAAAGTAACCACCAAATCACGTGAAAATGGTAGTTATCAAGATTTTTTAAATGTATTAATTACGATGTAAACAAAAAAAATATTCTACGACCCGTGAAGGGTCTAGGGTTCAGGACAAGGTAGATACTGTATCTTGGACAACGGTTGTGGTAGGAGGTGATTTGTCCATGATCACGCTCAACCCCCTATTTTGGGTACCCACTTTATAGGGGCTGAATGGGCCCTAGGAAGGTCCCATCCCCGGCTGCTAACAGATTAAATAAAATCTGCCACAGCCAGATTTGAATCTTTGATTTAGCAATTCGGCGTTTTGAACGGAACTCGCAGCAACGAGCCACTCCGCTCCCTTAAACATGTAAATAAAATAGGTGATTTATTTATATTGGTGATTGGTGCCACAAATTCGATGGCACTAAGACATCCTTGTTTTAAAATCTTTTCTTTCTTTTTTAATTTTAAGCAAGAAAAACTTTTATTTCAAATGGTGGACAAAATTAGCGCATAACATTAATTGCATAATGGTTACCATTAGCATTACCATCTATTGCCTTTTAAAACCAAATTGAAAAGTTATAACAATCATGGTCTAAGTGTGTAAGCATAAATTGTAACACGAATAATCCCTTGTTTATCTTTTTATTTATCTATGCTAATTTATTTTCAGTCGAAGTTACGTCGAAGTTATAGTCTTTAGATTTCACCACTACAGGTGTTAATTGGTAGTCTATAGACATAGCGGATCAATTCTCTCATAGCAGATTTTTTTAAACATTTCAATAACTTTGAAAAATAATTTAAGTTATTCCAAATCTGTAACAGCACTTACACTGATAGTCTACATAACTCCAGAACATTTTATTCGTATTCATACCGTATATGTTTTACAATCTTAAACCAACTCAAGCATTGGAAGATTTATAAAATCTATTCTGAAGAAAGGAGACGAACTGAAGCCTTAACTCACCAATGCTTTCAAAAGTAAATTAACTGAATCTTAGGGTAACACGTCTATTAAAGTTTACGGGACTGGAATCGATTTTTTTTTTAGTATAATATAGTTGAGTGCCTCTAAGAGATTGGTATCATATTCCTGATGAGGCCATAACTAATTAGTGAAAACGACATTAATATAGATCTTAATTCGATAGCACTAAAATTAATTTGATAGCGAACCCCTGACCTTGGGCATAGAAGGTTATTGTGCCAACCACTACACCACAAGTGATCCCGGATTGAAGTGCTTTATTATACCTGTGTTTTTATATCGCCATCATTATACCCCGTTTCTCATTTATCGCTACTCAGTACAAAAGACTCATGTACATGCTATCATAAGACCTACTTGGACTTACGAAGCTTTGAAGTTCCATTAAGCCATCGAATTTATCTCGTATCCAATCCTTACAATACAAAATCCTTCGTAAAACCTCAATGCTCCTTATTATTAAATTCCCACAAATTCCGTCAAATGACCTTTACCCTTTGACGGAAACCAATGACTCCCTGTCCTCCAGTATCCTTTTATAATATCCCACTGTCTCCTAAAATCCGTATTGCTCCTTACTTTTTTACGAGAAAAATCATCAATAATGACCTCAATTTCCCATTGGTTACTGGTTTGGCCCTAACGCGATATCAATCCTTTCATGACTAACTATATTCTCACTCAAACCCTGTAGTTTTAAACCTAGTTTCTTCTTCTATTCCCGATAAATCTCCGAGGTGTCTGAAAAGAACATAGGCATCTTCTATAATGAGGATGTAATCTAGCGATCCCTAGCTTGTGCGTCACTCGGATATTCTATAAGATTATACCCTAACTATACCTACATAGGCGAAATTTTTTACACCTACTGAGCGTAAAGTCACGTTAAGTGAATAAACAAATAAGGCTTCTAATGCAAGGTAAATAAGATTTATGTTTTTGCCATAAAGTTTTGAAAACAAGATTATTTGACGCTAATTATAGTTTATAGTTTGAGATTATTCTGAAAGCTAGGTAATGCCAGTGGGTTCAATATCCAAACAAGAAGCCAAATTATTAACAATATCTCGTGCCGCGGTGGGGATTGAGGGTGGGGCGACCCATACTAGAGGCGAAGACCTCCTTCGACCAAACCAGTCTGCCGCCATGGCTCTCAACCTCTTCCTCTATACGGCATCCGCTCTAGTCGCCGCGGCATCAGCTGCCGTCCTCAACTCTGGGGCCATCATCCGTAAGTGTCTTCATTACAAATCCATCTCTCCCTGTCTACTTAATATTTTCACTTGAAATAATTTTTTTTTCGTACAGTCTTGTTTTAAAAAACACAAAGCTATTCGAAAAAATAAAAATAATAAGCGTTTGTTTTCTGATATGAATTATATTTTTCTGCGAAGATATCTGCGGTTGAAAAGCTCAAATTCCAATGTTTTGAATCTGATAAGCTAGAAGACTAGATTTTTAATTTCTGTATCAGTTTCGCAGGCTCCCTCTTTGAGTTAAGTCATAATAAGTTTTAACTCTTAATTATTTTCCTTTTTAATATACTTGAAAATAAAATAACCGTGAGTTTTTGTATGAAAAAAAGATTATAATTATGGGAAATGTGTATATTTCGGTAATAATTTCATCAAGAAATAAACTTCTACATTTAAATCCATAGAAGATGATATATCTTATTGGTGTCAATGACATCAGTATTGATCATAGTATATATTTATGACGATTTACATAAAATATTACCTATTAAAATAATGATCAACAAAAATCGAATTTTTGCTGGAAATCTCCTAACAAACAATCAGAGAAAATTTGAATGTTCATCTCAAGGAGTTGTTAATATTAATAAAATCGTTCTGCCACATTCTATGAATGTGTATAATAATGGTATTAACGTTACTATGTCATTGTGTATTTCTATTTAGATTTGTAAAAAGAAAAATTTAACGAACGAATTCTTTTCTTTTTTTGAAAATTTAATTTATTGATCTTCTAGAATTGAAATTCAGCCATCGTTCGGGGAGGGAGTGAACCAGAACAAGTAGTGAAAAAGTATTTCACTTTCACGTTCTCCCTCACTTTAGCTTTTTTCAATTTTAATTTAATTCTTGTTCCATTCTATTTGTGGTTTTCCTTTAAAACAATTTTACGTGATTTATAAAGATACTTTATAGGGAATTAAGTGATGTGACTGAGACTTTAAATTGTATAATTTCTTTCCCTTCATTACCCCAATTTAACAAACTGAATTAACGTATAAAAACTGATGTGTAGATAAAATTCCGGTCCAATAAAATCTATTTCTATCTAGTTCAGTCCAGAAAAATATTAAATGAAATATAATGGCCATTTGTCGCTGAGGATTGAGCAAGAAAATGAACAATTAGTTAATGATTCAAAATACTAATTTATCAACAACTCCGAAACAGTAGCTTACTGTGCAGATTATTTTAAAATAACAAGGTTAAAACCTCAACTCTTATAAAGTTATCCATTAAGTAATTAGAACATCAAGCTTGGTTCGGCTCAATTGTTGTTTTTGATTTGGTAATTTCTTATTCGCTTTAACTTAAGTCGTGAAAATATTTCCCTGGTAACGATGAAATAAAAAATAATTCTGGCTCGATTTAGAAGCTTTGACAGAATCCCTGATCAACATTTTTTTACAATTTCTAGTCTGAATCAAAGTATTTCAATATAATATTCCTTCTAAATTACATACTTTAATAATCGTCACTTAACTGAACAATGATGGAAATGAGTTGTCCTATGAATTTACTATGTCGTTTAAAATTCTAAAACAATATATTTAAACATAATTGAGACAACGATCACTGTGTTATTAAACGTATTAAATGAAAGGTTGTGATTTAATTTAATTGAAGAAAAAAAAAGAAATAATACAAACTGCCAATAAGTATTAGAGCAGCAAGATCACAATGTAATACGAAGTGTGTATATATATAAAGTAATGATAAAGATAAAGTCATACAATAATTTATTGCGTTCTAAATATCATTAGTGGATTATTTCCTTTCCTAGAGATACATATAACTATTCGTTACTTTGATATTATCAACAATTAATTCTTCGCTAGAACAACTATAATTAATATAATTTGTTTCAAAATCGTCCTATTATTTAAAATAACAAAACAATTCTAAGTAGTTCAATTTAAGAAATTAATTTGATCGCTCTTCTATCCCAGCAGCTCAAAGAAACTGTAATTTGAACATTATTTAAAAAATAATGGCAGCCTTTTTGAACTAAAACCGGTTTCAACTGGTCACTTAATGACGAAAATTAACTCACGATGCTTCAAACTGCTCAAAATAAAATTCTTTCTCTTTCAGGAGCTAAAATAATTCGCCGCCCTTTTTATAAATATTTTTACTTAACCAGTTTAAAAACAAGTCACCCTACCTTCTTTTAGGTTCTTTCGAACTTCCGCATAGTCAAATCTTGCCATAGTAATTTATATAAAATAGATCCTACGAAATCCTCAAGATGAACCACTCAAGAAATAAACATGTTGATTTTTTTAAATGCATTAACGACATTTACAATTTAATATTAGATATTTTAATATCAAAATCATAATTCTTTCGCAGTCCTAATGTGGTATAGTTTTAGAGTGGCCTCGTTTAGCGCGCCTCGTTTCCTACCCCAGCGTTAAAGTCTCTACGCGGTATGGTTCGTTTTTAGGTAGGTTTTCCAGATCCATTTAGAATTTCACAAAAATAATTGTGATTATTTGAAAATGTATAATTTAATATAAACCTGCTTATTATTTTTCATTTAAAAAACAACCAGTAAACTGGAATATCTGTATGTGGAAGAAGAAGAAAATTCTCTTAAATTGGATAGAACTATTTATTTGAAAGGTAACGTTTCGGCCCATATTGCAGGTCTTCTTCAGGGCTAGATATACAAGATGCGAACATATAACTACGTGTAAAGAATAAAATAAACAAAATGAAATATAGACATAATTATATGGGAGAAAAAAACAACAAAAGAATACAGAAGTGGAGATGGTTTAAATTGTAGAATAAAATAAAGGTATTATTTGAATTATGCGTACTAAAACATTGGGATATGAGTGATACCAATATTAATTATCAAATAAGTGATAAAGAATAAAAGTGATAAAGAAAGTAATACAAATAAATCTGATAAATGGTATTTGGAATAGAGATAGATGGTAGAATATACAGAAAAATGCATAGCAATACTAATGATACGGAATATTTTTTTGTCAAAACATTAATATTTAATCTTTATATATGAAATTATTCGTTATGTTAATTTGGGTGGCATTGAAATAGATAGTAACTTAATGGTAATGTACACGCGAGATATATTAATTTTATCAGAGACTGTGATAACTTGTTCGCCATGAAAACTTCAATTAAAAGTTTCTGCAATTTCTTGTTTCAAAATAACGGGTTTCGATTTCATGTCTGTATCAACAGTCGGGCATGAATTAAATTCCTAAACGCCAATGTGTCCAAAAGGATAAGATGTATGCGATAGCTTATTCAAAATGCCCTTGGTGGATGAATCTGCTTGGCCATGAGAATTGCGCGTGATCTATAATTGTAAAGCTCAGAGTTAATTATTAAATATTCTTCATTTTTTGTTTCAAGAGATTAAGTATTTAATACTTCTTTTTTAATAATTACTGGAATAAATCATTTCTTTATGCAGGTGCGATTTTAAAAGATTGTATGGATAATTATCTGAATAATCGACAATAGTAATCTGTAGCCATAAGTAGCAAAATGCTTAATGGTTCGTCATCTACTACATTTATTTATATTATTAGGCGAGCAATGTGCCGCTGATTCTGAAAGACGGCACGCTTTGAGCCTCAAACAATATCAATGATCACATATCGTTCTCCTGATCCAAATCGTCATAACCTTACGTGACAACCTATTTCGTAGCTTAATTAACAAGCTTTTTGACGCGGGTCGCCAATTGAGGCCGGTACATCAATAATTAACGAACCTCCATCGAAGGCTTTCTGGTCGACCTAGTTCCCCTTGGTCCGGTTCCTGGCTGCCAAGGAAGTCCTGGGGCTTTCTCCGCGGTAGAAGTTGGAGCTTCTTGTCGAAGAGAAAGCCGTCGGAAACCGAGATTTCAAGTAAATCAATGAAATGTCGTGAGAGCCTAGTGTCTCGTGTCTGAAATATCAAGTAATCCAGAGAAGGAACGCTTGTTTCTCTTTTTTAACTGATGATTTATGCTTTCATTATAAAATATGTCTGCGCTTGTGTACTATCCGGTTTCCACGAACTGTTATCCGACATTGTTGATAACTGAACACTGATAACTCTGATACTGACTAATACTATATAATTATTCAAATAAATGGAAATTGAAATATACAAAACATAATTATAAAATGCTAATTCTAGAGCCATTTAACCATGTTCCTCTTCTTATATAAATGTTTTCTTACATATTCCAATAGACGAAAATACTTCCATTTCTATCCTTGTCAAAATCCATTTGATGACCTTTTTCACGTAATTTCACCTTTGGATTTATTCTTAAGTTGAGTTATTTCAGCTTCTTCTTTTAAATACTGCTATTTCCGAAGTGTTATTCTGCTCATTTTAATAGGGAATAACAAAAGGAATAAGGCAAAAACACAAAATTATATTTAATAAACAATAAAACACTTTAAATAGACAAAAAGACAAAAACAAACAATGCAGAAAACATTTTAGTAACCCATTCACAAATAACTCAAATGAGATGAGTGACAAGAAGAGTTTACACGCAATAAGGATCTAGGTTTCATGACGGCCGGCTAATACACAAGTATCAATATTTCAAACACAGGAAACCGAGAAACACAAACACAAAGCAAGGCATTATACTAGATCTTTAAGCAAAAAAGTTACTGAAAGGGTAAATGTATATATGGGTAAATGTATAAATGTATAATTTTCAAGATGTAGAGATAATTAAGATAAAAATTGAAATGTTAAGACGTCAGTGGAAAAAATCCAAACAAAAAGTCTCATGTCTCTAAAATAAAAGCAGGAAACAAAATACCGGTTGATATTTCGCCAATTCAGGCTTCGTCAGGTCAGAAAGAGAATAATAACAAGGGAAAAAAATAAAGTACGTCCTAACCTCGAATTGCCGAGGTATATATTCTTACATAATATATATCACAAATATTTCTTCTAACAGGGAGTAGAGCAGAGCTCAAGTCTCTCTTCTTCATACCCATCGTAGATATCCGATTTCCCCACAAGGGGAAGAAAAATACTTAAGATTTCAAGTGATGAATCATTAAAGCGGGATGGACTACAGAACTTGATGATTACACGAAATGGTAGGGTGGATTTTAAGAACTAAAATGTTATACAGTCATTATTTTTTTTAATGGCATAAAAAAGGGCGTCTTTATTCGTAATGTTTTTACTTATTCATTCAAATATTAAATAACACCATAGACATGATGTATTTAGGAAATAAAATTGAAAAATGAATATTTAAATTACTTAATTCACGGGCTAGAAGTTCTTAAGGAAGTTCCTGGAATAAGCCACTCAATTCTCATTTTAACTTTTACTTTCTGTTGACAAATTGAATGCATACAATTGTATTATAGTTATAATAGGGACTCTCTACGAAGAACTGTAGGTTGTAATGTAATTGTAATAAATGTACATCAATGTATTTTTTGTGGTGTATTATAAAAAAACAACTAATGTACTGAAATAATACTACAGTCTTGTAAAGTATTAAACATAATCCACGCTTAGAGACTCGAAAGACACGCTTTTTTTCTATTGCATTTGAACTTTTCGGATATAAATGACCGAAAATGTCATTTAAATATATCGAGCGTCGTTTTCACTTTGATTGACTTATCTTTCATACAGACTAAAGGATTCAGAGAAAAGGAGGAAAAATAATAGTTCTGCAAAAACCTTTGCTATTTTTAAAGTTAAAGTTGTTTGTTTAGGTTTATGCATAGCATAATTTGTTTACACATAAATGTATTTAATTACTGTATACCTAAATATAGATAATTCTGTTTAGAAAATTTAAATTTATGTTATGTTTTAGCTACGTACGCTGAAGTGTGCTACCGCAACGACCCTACAAGGGACCTCAACGAATGTCTCAAAGGAAGCATTCAGACACTCATTAAGAAGATCAGTGGAGGTATTTTAAAAATGTTTTAATATTTAGTTTACTTATCTTTGTAATTTTAAATAGTTATTTAATATGTTATAAATGGTCTGAACCTAAAATTAGCACGCTAGATATAAAATTACGCTCTACTGTACAGCTACAACCCACGAAAGAGGCAGTAGATGGTAGAGACTGTACTGTTTCTAAGTTAACGGTTCTAGAGGGGTGTGATTTGTCCGAGATCACTCTAAATTTTATAGTTTTTCTCCTAATGAAAAAAACAGTCACTTTATAGGGCCTGGGTGAGCCTCAAGAGGATCTGCAGATCCCACAGATTCCACCTGTGTCTGTTAACAGATTATATAATTTATCTGTCACAGTCGGATTCGAACCCAGGACTTTCAACATCTCAGAGCTATAAAAACTGGCCTACTAGAACATGTTTGGCCTTCATGAAAGCGCAAAGCGTGTTTTACCAATTCTTCCTTGGCCCATTCCATACAGCCGACCACCTGATTTATCTTGTGGTCGGGGAATAAATTAGGTGGTTGGGATTGAGAGTGACCACATATTCCACAATGTTATACCACATAATAATAACACATACGAGTGATACCATGAATTCCAGAGTCAGGAACTTATTATATCAAATAATGTATTTAAAACTAAAAATTATGTTAAAACTAAAAAATTGTTCTTAATATCAAAACAAACCTTGATGATCGTCCTTTATTTATACAATAAAATCCTCAAGTGCGCCCGTCCTTGGTTTAGACCCAATAAACCCTCATAATCGTCCAGCACTGCGAATACTGTATAGCCTTCACTGCATCTATTTTTAATATACAATTGAATCAACAGAAAATATATGAACATCGGATAGTCACGACAAGCAATTCTTCACTTTATTGCGGATGCATAAATAAGGGAATGCAAATAATAATTTATTGATAAATAAATTTTAAATAAGTAAATATAATGTATTAGATTATGCAAATATTCCTAGTCTTCGGAAAGGCATCTCCTCTCACCTAGAACAGTTAGGTAAAAGAAAATCAGATTGAAAACAAAAATACACGAAGAGTTTCTTCCTATTCGTATTTACAATTTTCGAAAACGCAGTAAAGAGTAGATGGTAATTATTTAAATTTAAAAATGATAGGTATAATAGAATATATTTATATAATTAGCATGAGTTAAATTTAGAGTAATGCTAACCTAGTCTGAATAGTCTTTATTTAGACTGGTGATGTGAGATGTGATATATCGTCGTTACAAATGTCAAGTATCGAGCGTGAAAAAAAAATACATATTTCGTTTTCAATCTACAGTGATTGCTTTAGGATTAATTATTGATATAAAGTCATCTACAAGGCACAAAATCACGTATTATGACATAATTAAAATACGTTTGACTATACTCACTGACTTTGAATGAACCTTGAAACAGTTTTTTTCACTCTGCTTAGAATTGTTTTTTTTTTTTTCACTTTCGTTACTTTGCATTTTTATCGATGATATCTGGTATGCAAATTGGTAAGATTCTTTTTATTCTTAATAAGACTTGAATTTTTATATTCATATGATTAATGTAGATTCTGATTTGAATTAATTCGATCCTTAGCAGTAAGATGGGTTAGACCTTCCGCTCATTGCAATTGCGACGCATGATTCGATTATGTGATTTATGAACTATACAAATTTATAATAAATATATATCATCATTACTATGTTTTATAGAGTATCATTATTGTTATTCAAATGAACGATAAATACATTGTAACAGACTAAGGTACCCTCGATTCTCCTTATACTGCCTCTCCCAAAAGTGTATTTGCGTTCTCACGGAATCATTCCCAACATTATGTTTTGAATAGACGGTTGTTTATGTGTAGCTGATCAATCAAAGATGGCATATATAGAAGTAAAGCATTGGCAATAGAAAGCTACAATGTATATATACATATGTAAGACAAGGCACCTAGTGAAGGACCACGGAGAGTTAGAAAGCCGGTGTTTCGCAAGGACGAATGCTGACCTCCTTCCAACAAGTTATCCAATAACACAACTTGTATCTTTGAGAAACTCACCATAAACTTAAAACAATAATTTCTATATAATTATAGGTGTAATTACCATAGCAAGTTAGTTGGTCTTACTTTTTTCTTACTCTTTACAGATTACTTTAGTTACCAATTTATATTATAAATATTAATCCAGTCGATTATTCAAGCATGCTAAAGGAAAAAGAAAAATATCTGGAAGTATCTCTGTGGCCTGCTATAAAAATGAATATCCTAAATATAATATTAATATATTTATTGAAAGAAATTATAAAAATGCCATTTGGAACATAATGTGTTTGTGATTACAAAAACTTCCCATTGAAGACAATACCTTAAATATAACTGTTAAATTCGAATACGCTATTATTTTCAAAACAATGATCTACATAGGTTTTAAATCATCTTTACAAATTTGGTCTAGGGTCAGTTTTTAATTTTTTAAGTGTAAACACAATAATAACCCACTTATAAAAAATATAGGGAACTACACAAAAAATATTACAAAACGGTATGTACATAAGAGAACAAAGCATTTATTATTGTAGGATACCAAATTATCTTACATTATTGTTATTGTTCATGTGGATGTATATAAGTTACTGAGAATGTATAGATACAATTTTTGTTTATTTTGATTATTTTTTTTTTTCCTCACTGCTGAAAGATTTTTTGTATAATTTTTTTTCTTTCATTGTATATGATTGTTTCTAGATACATTTAAATTTGTCTATTAATCTTTTGAGTTTGAGACTGGTCTGTTTGGTACAGCATATTACTATTGTGAATTGTAACAAACTATATTAGAAATCAATAAATAAAAAAATAGGTAGTTTTTAATTTTGTTTAAAGAGTTAAAGTAAAACAAAGCATATTCAGATATAATCTACCTTATTTGTCAACAATTAGTCATAATTTGACATTTTATGATAAATGGTTTCTGGCCCTCTCTCATTCTCTGTTATCACTCGATATGACAATTTTAATAACAAATAACGGACTTGGGAGAAGAGATGAGGGTCGGGTAACAATAAGAATAAATTTGAATAAAATTGGAAAATGAATAAACAGATTTTTCAAAAGTTATTCTCGAAATTATTTCGAAACGGATATTGTAAGTTGGCGAACACTATGAACCCGGCAATTTTCAAATACAATTTTTTTTGTAAGAAAATTAAATTAATTATTTGTTATAAGAGATTATGGCTACTTATGAAGGTGACGCCTAGAGGGATACCTCTGGATAAGTAATTACATAATAATTAATAATCTATTCCCAAATTAAAAAATTACTTCCTAAATACTAGGATGTATGTTTTTAATTTAAAACTTTCTGGTAGTTTCATATTTCCTATATTTTTTCCTCTTCAAGCCTTACATTTCTTCGTTTGCCATGTCAGAACATTTATTTGTTAATTACCTTTTTTATATACATGTTCTGTTCTATTATGCATTTCTTTAAGTTTTCGAATTGAAGATGAAATTTTTTTAATATTTCATCTTTACATCATGAATTAGGCAATTAAACGGACGTTTAAGTCTCTTGCAGCTAAAGATTAATCATTTGTTTTTTTTTAACTACACGAAATATTATCTTTGACTAATCAAGTATGTTACGCTCGGCTCAAAAATATTTTCTAAATATAAACGAAGATGTTCGCCAGCCTAAAATTTTCGGACTAAACATTTCTATGCAACGCTGCCACGAACCCCCATTGACTGTTGTGAAACAAAGTCTTTTAAATTCGTACACACTTTGAGTACTAAATATCCCCCCCCCCTAAACAGCAGATCTACATTCCATTAACCTCCATTCTCTTCAAGGAGAGAAAGTATTCTTTCCATCCTCTATTTATATCAATAGCTGTACGAATATTACTTCTCAAGTAGTTGTCGTCAATAGTGAAAGTTACTGCATAAGAGATTACTGTGATGTAAATAATTTTTCAACAATTTTGTGTAAATTTTACCATACAAGCTAAATATTAACAATACTTTATGTATTCCTTGAACAACTTAGAGTACAAAAGCTAAAGTAGATTATTTCTTTATGTTGGTAACATCGTTCTCATGCTATTCTTTACAAGACTAAACAAAGCATGATTTCTGTTGCAGAGGGTATCCGCCAGCTTGGACTTCCTCCATTAGACCCATGGAGGATAGAGAAGTTATCGATGACACTGGGCTCTGGAGATCCTTTCAAGGTCTCCATGACCACCCTCAACACAGACACCTATGGCTTCTCCAGGATACAGATCCATGACGTTAGGTAACTTGATGGAAATGTGATTTAGCTATTCAGTAATAAGCAGCTATCATGTTTTTAAAACATACTTGCTTCTCCTACTACTTTTCAACGTGCTTAAGTAAGGAAATATTATGGTAGTAAAAAGATACACCAGAAATACATGTTTTGAGGTTCACTGATCCCAAATTATCACGTCTCTCAGAATGATCCAGTCACATTCATACATATATAACGCCCAGAGGTAAAATACACCATTTCCACAAAATATATAATATTTTAGGTACATTCGGTCATATACAAATACTATGATCATTACTTCCAATTACTTAACAATGTGAATAATTATCTTTTAGCTGTTTCTATAAGTAACGAAGAAACAAATTTTACTAGTTCAAAGTTATGGAAAATTGGCTCTCCTGAACAAATACAAAAATTACAAAAAAAATGAAATGGTGTCCTTTATCGTCGGGGTTCAGATATTTAAAGAGGTATATAATATTATATTAACAGTGTACCAATGTTATCAATTAATTTTCAATATGACAGGATGTCATTGGACAACCCAAAGAGAATAACACTGGAAGCTGACTTCTCCAACAAGAAGGTTCTCATTGAGGGTGACTATGAGGCTGAAGGATCCATTGCAGATTTCCCCATCTTAGCTAAGGGCGCTTTTAACCTCAGCATGAGTAAGTCCTCATGTAATTTTTTAACTATAAAAAAATTATCCGCTAACTTCGTTCATTCAGTCAAAATTCAGAATAATTTTATATCATTTCATAACATAATAAGACTATCATTAAAAAATCAAAATGCAAAATAACAAAATTATTCTTAGGAGATTAATTTAGTACTGATGTTGTATTGGCTATAATTATATTGGAATTAATTAAACAATAAAATATTAGCTCTAAAACGTTTTTTATTAAAAACTGCTAAAGTGTGAAAAATAAAAGAAAACAAATTTTAGGTAGTTTATGTGAAGTAAACAAATAATATCGAGAAACCAATTGATTTATGAATTAAAAATATATCCTAACTTTTCAGTTGACTTCAATTGAAATTCAATCATTAATCATTAGCATTGTTCATCTTTAATTTTCGACCAAATAAGGGCTTTTAATATTATTTTGTATTATATTTATTTTATTTTTATGCTTGGTTCAACAACAACTTTAGACCAGAAATGGGTAATGCTTACATAATTTTAAATTCTTAATTGCCCTTTTCTTTTTTAGTTTGTTTGAACTTTTATTAATCTTATCGACATCAGCAAGCTCATTGGCATTAAATTACACTTTCATTTAATGAATCATTTTTTCATACAGACAAAATAGATAAAACTAATAAATTTCTCGTCTTGATATTGGCATTTTCAGTAAAATCTGTATCTCTTTTTACTTTATTGTTTTATATTACCAATTTTTTTTAATATAATGATTATCGTAGATATTTCTGATAATGGATATGTTTTAGGTGACCTAAGTGGCACATTCAAGATGAAGGGTCACCTCGTGAGCAGGGATGGTGAGCAATACCTGATGGTCGATAGGGCATCGATGAGGCCAGATGTAGGCAACATGACCTTCTTTATGACCAATGACAACACCAAGTATCCAGAGCTCAGTAAGTATTTTTTAAACATTACTAAAAAAAAATTATATATTTGCTTAATCCGTTTGTGTAATAATGTATTCCAAATTGAGTGTTGGTGCATGCCAGTTTTTTTTTGTGTTTCCAAATTATTTTATTTAAATAAATGGTTTTTCCCTTAAGGGCTAATTATTAACTAACTTCTTGACCTTTTAATTATTAAAAGTAATTTTGCTTTTATAATGAGTATTTTTTTTTTAAATTTATTTATTGATATTTACAACTGTATTAAAAAATACATCCAGTAAATAGGCTATGTGATACATAATGACACGAGCTAATGTCAAGTAGAGAAACTACCCACTGGTAGTACTCAAATCACTAGTTCAACTAAGAAGGTCATGTGGCCATCTTCTTTTTAGATGCCTCGGAGGATTATCGGGAATCAAAGAGGAAGCTAGGTTTGAAACTAGAGGGTTTGAGTGGGAATGAAGTTTGTTATGAAAGGATAGATACCGGGTTCAGGCCAAATCAGCAATAAATGGGACATTAAGGTCGTTATGGATGACTTTATTCTTAACAAAATAAGGATCGTTGAGGATTTTACGAAGGATTTTGGATTGTAGGGATTGGATACGAGAGGAATTCGATGGCTTAGTGGAGCCCCAAAGCTCTACTCCGTAAGTCCAAATAGGTCGCATGATGGTCATGTAGATGAGTCTTTTGTAGTTAATTGGGAGGTCAGGGGTGTATAGTAAGTGTTGAAGTAGCCTGAAACGTCGAGCGGTTTCTTGTCTTTTCAGTCTAGTATGAGGATTCCAGGTTATATAATAAGTATAGAACAATTTTCATAAAGCTTTTGTTGTTTGGCAATAATTTTGTTATAAAATTTTAAATTAATAATACGTATTATTATGTAGTCAGGTATAATCTCTATTTTAATATCCAAAATATCAATTATTGTATTGGGTTGTAACTCATGAAATGTCAGTGAAGGTGTAAATTTAAATTATCAGCAAAAACATTATTAAACAATACTTTTATTAATCAAAATAGGATTAATACACATTACTTTCAATACACTTCTCCCAACCTGAAATAAGGACTTCTATCCCGGCTCTGTATAAATTAGGTGTCATGGAAGAAGCAAAGAGTTGGAAGGCCGATTTCAGGGCATTGTCATTGTGAAATTTTGTATTTCTTAAAAAATTATCCAAACAACAGAAAAAGTAAAAACCAGTTGGAGAAAGGCCTGGAGAATATGGTGGGTGAGGAAGGGCATCTAAATTCAGCACCTGAAAAAAAAAAAAAATCGGGTGAGCTGCTGGGCCTCGGATAATTCATCTGGTACCCATATTTCCAGCTTTTTCGTCTTACCAAGCTCCTTAAGGTAACTGGAAACAGTCATGCCACTTGCTTCAAGTTGTGAACCTAATTCAGGAGTGGTTTGGGAAAGGCTTCGACTAGCTCTTTCAACTTTTTTTTTTGGTCCCCAGACCGAAATTTTTCAAACCAACGGAAGATTGTTCTTTCGCTCACTGTAAACAATATTAATGTTTCGGAACGGCTCCGTTATGCTATGGCCAAGTTTAAATTCGTAGAGAAAAATTATACAAATTTTCGCGGAAGACATAATTTTATTCTTATTTATTATTAAAGCATTGCTTCACTTTCAAAAGGAAAATTAAGACTGATTATGGATTAAATATTCTTTCAAACGGTATATATAACATAATTGTTTGTGTACAAATAATCTAATCTCTGATGAAAAGAATACTGTAAATAAAGGAAACTGACATTTCATCTGTAGCAGCCCAATAATTATGATCCTGTTAAACTAATTTTCATTTATAAATATGGTCTATTTTAAAATATAATTGTTTGAATGGTATCTGTTCAACATGTTGTTGCTTCGAGTTGAGTTGCAACAAGTTTTGTTGTTTACTGTAGATTCATTTAAATTGCAATAATTTACGAGAAGCGAGGGTATGGTTGACTGGAAGATAGGCGTAAGGAAGAAAATAGTTGGGGGTGCAGTCAAATAAAATCACTAAATAAGTGGTTACTTATTTAATTATGTGCCGACGTTTCGACCCACTTTGTGGGTCATCTTCAAGGCTAAGAAAGAAAAAAAAATTTGACTACACCCCCAACTATTTTCTTCCTTACTTATATGCAATAATTTACAATAATACAAGTTATCGTGAGCCTTAGTATGGAAAAGGGAATGTAATTATGGGTAATGAGTAGATTTCAGTAATTATTTCATCAAGAAATAAATGATTCAACGGATGTTTTAAACTATAAATGATATATGTTAGTTGAAACGTTCATTACTAGATGAAATGATTACTTAAGTAAATATTTTCCCCTAAATTACATTCTCTTTTCCATACTAAAGCTCATGATAAAGTGACATTCTGCAGAATAATTGCCATTTAAATTTAGGACAATATATACTGGACATAAATCACATCACATAAATATTGGACAACTAGGGTTAGCAGTTATTGAAAAGATGCATTTTAGTATTTTAAATTAATTACTATATCGTATTGTTCTAGCTACCCTCTTCATTGGCCTTGTTAACCAGTTCTGGAAGAATGTATACACAGAGACCCTCCCTTATGCCGAGGAGAACTTCGACCAAGTGATGAGGCCAATCTTCAATCTGGCTACTCTCAAGATTCCTTTCAACCAGCTCATCCCACCCTATATCGCCAAACCATAAACTGTCCAGCATTTAAAAAATAACAAGAACTGTATACCAGGAGTCCATTCTACGAGTTCTTGAGTTTCTGTATTTTTAATGACCAGAACAAAAAAATTAACAGGACTTAATTATATAAAACATGGAACTTAAAACCAACTTTGTAAGTTAACTTACAATATAATGTTTATGATTCATTTTTTTTATAATTAATGAAATGTTTGGATATATTTATAAAGCTCTCTATGGTCTATTAGAGGTTTATAGTAAACTAACTATTCCACAATATTTATTATAAATCAAATTATTTGTTATTTGCTCAACATTTATTGTTCAATGTGAAATTCCACATATTTTAGTTACTCATTGGCATTGTGAAATCAAATACTATATTAATACAAATTGTATAACCATTGTTATCTTTAAGTAATAAAATTAGTTTTAAGTTAATTTTGTTTAATTATTTCCCCATTGTTCCTGGGGTGAAATAGAAACAGTAGAGGGGTGTTGTGGAAGCTCTTGAATCTGTTAATGTTGATGACACATGGCTCAAATCTTTTCATCTCAAAATACAACAGGTATAGAACTGACCACACTGATTAGACATCATATGGTGGAACAGCTATTCCGATCAAAACAAAACTTAAACACATAGGCATCACAATTTATTCTAAGACACCACCATGACCTTAGATGCTGTATGTAATTTCAAAAGGTAACACAAGGTGTCATAGGGAAAGATGTCTAATTCTACAAATACACAATACAAATTCTATACTTGAAACTCCTGATTTACTCAATAAATCATAAAGTTAACATGGAAGAATCCTCAAATGTTATTAATGTGATATTAATTGTGATATGTGAACTAAGCAATAAATAAAGAGAAAAGGAAAGTAGTAAAATAAAATAAAGAGAATAGAGATAAATCAAGTACTGGGTCCATTATAATATCCAGTTAAAAAGTGTCAATGTGCACAGTACAGTTCTATTTTTTCCATTCCAATTGTAATCACTAAACCATCAAACATTTGCTTCAACTAAACTGTCTCTGAGACAGTTATGGTTTAGTACAGAAAATTATTGTCATGCACTAATGATCCATTTTCACAAGAAACAATAATAAATTAAAATTATTATATCTGATAAACATGTTATCAGAAAAGTAATCAAACTGTAATTATTAGTGACATAACAAGGTCTGAGACTTGAATAAATAAATGTGTTACAGCACAGACCAAAGCAATGACCAGTGCTGAATTTTGTGCTGGAATATGCCTAAAAAAGGAGGTCCAGAATTGTCTAAATAAACCTTATATTAATATTATAAAATGATTAAGGATATTAATATTATAGAAGGATATTATGATAAAAGAAACGAAACTGCAATTATTAACAGTTATTATTGATATACTAAAGTCTGTGACTTGAATAATTATGTCCTAACACAAACCAAGTGTTAAAGTGGCCACTCCTGATTATATTTCGGGAACAAACAACATATGCACAAAACGGTCCTGAATTGTCTAATAAATCTTGAGAACGGGAAGTTGGAACAAACCACATTGTACTTTTAAAATCTGCAGGAAGGAGGTAGGAACAGCAATCAAGAAAGGTGAAAAACAATAGTTCTGTAATTCTCCGATAGAGGCCAGCACTATCCAGACATGTATTTCCGAAGACGAATGCTAGAAAATTTTATTTTGTATTAGGAGAGTAGGACCATGTAGGAGCTCAACTTCTTAGCGGCATGGTGGCTGGTACAGTACTGCTATCTTGCGGCAAACACTAAAACCACTAAAGTTCAATTAAAATCCGTAAGGTGCCAGCACTACGCAACTACCAGTCGTCCTAAAAGTTGAGCTCCTGCATACTCCTACTTTCCTGTTACAAAATAAAATTTTCGAACTTCGAATTTGACTTCGGAAATACATGTCTGGATAATGCTGGCCTCTATCGGAGAATTACGGAACTATTATTCTTCGCCTTCCTTGATTATCTATCATCCTTTGACAGATATTATTAGTAATATTTTTCTCGTTATGGCTATAATAAATAAATAATTCAAATGAAAAAAATATTGAAAAAATTCACAACCATCCAGAGGTTACAGATAATCATTAAATTTTATTAAGATAATTAACTAAACCTTGAATTCTTAATATTTGATTTGTCCTTAATCTTTTTTTTTTTTTTTTTTAATCTGAATTGAAATTAATTTTAAAAATGTCGTAATTATATACATTAAACAAAGTAATAAATTTCAATTGCATTTATTTCTAAATTGTTCGTTGTTACTATTTAAAATTCTTTCTGGTATTCCATTCACTTCATACAATTTTTTCACCTTCATCTTAAAATAGGTTTTAACTACTCTAAATTTTAAAATAAGTGGAAATTTATCCTGATAAGTGATGCAATGAACTAGGTCTTCTTAACTAATTGTAATATAATGTTAATGCGATATTTTGCACATTTAGCCACAAACATTTACAAACCAAAAAATACAAAGAATGTAACATGACATTTCAGATATCGAATATAATACTATACCGTAGATTTATCAAACTCAAGGACAGAATAACATACTGTTCTATCATTCTCCTTATCAGTTAGTGATTTAATTACATGTGCAAAATTTGTTGGCCCTTTGTGTGAAAGCTTAATATCTAAACTATGAATTATTTAGTTAGATAATATTAATAATATCTGACTTTGACCTTATGAATCAATTCTTTGATTTTCATTAAATTGATTAAACTAAAATAAGGCAGACAGATTAAGATATACACACAGATTAAGATATATAAGACAGATTTGAACAATATGAAAAACCTAACTATGATCAACAATGATTACAGATTTATGACTTATAACTTTTAATTATTAATTGATGCAGAAAAAGTTTGTAGAAAGATTGAAAATGACATAAATTTTGTTGAAACATCTACTAATTTAATAAAAGAAGAATATAAAAGACTGGATAAATTTGTTTTTTTCCTATTTTTATAAAAATCTAAAATTTATAGTCCAGTGTTGGATCGTTTTTTAAAATGAACAATGATATTAAACAATATAAAAAAGAATAAGTATTAAATTCATATGGAAAATAGAACGGACTTCTAACCCAATACTAAAATAGTTTCAAGCATAGGCTATTAAACTTTCATTTTATTCTATGATTTCTTTGAATATTTTATAGTCTTTTCAATCTTAAGGTGAAAATTGTAAGTACTTGGTGCTACAACAGTCTGACCATACAAACAGATGTTAAATTTGGATATGCTTAATTAAATTTTTTTTATTACAAAAATACTTACCAGACGTGTACCTATCAGAAAATTTCTATTTGGAAATAGGAATTATCTTTGGTATTATTAATTATTGGGCTTATCCACCCACTAATGTAATTTGATTATATCAGGAAGAGTAAGCAATTAATGTTTACAATCAATTGTAGTTAGTTTGATGGCTTCAATTTATTATGATAGTAATATGACGAAACATATTGTTACCTAATGAAATATCATAAAAAATGTATATAGACACTAAAAGAATTATTTTCCTTCTTCTTATTAAATCCTCCTCCTCCCTCTAACCACTAAAGAAAACTCTCCTTATGTACTGACATTACTATACAACACCATAGGCGGAGTAGAATTTTCTCCAAACCAGAAATACGGTCTTAGTGAGTCAAGCAGCACAGAAAATTTTACCGCTCAAACTAAGCATAGTCATATTTAAAGAGTATGCCAAAAGATATTTAGTTCTAAGGAGTAAACAATCTCATTTGAGTACAATAGTTGCTTAACCAAACTTTCCTATTAGAGAGACCACGAGCTATTTTGACTAATGAAATGAGCCAGCTATCATCACACTTTGAGATATTTTTTCAGACTACCTAGAAAGCTAGAAAGAAAAATAAACAAAATGCAGCAAAGATTTGTGAGGCCAAATCGGAAAGGATTAAAACCTGTTTCAAATCAAGTTTAAATATGGTCATCATAAGGCCAAAAGAAAAAAGACAAATTCTAAAACTGGAACCTATAAGAGATATTTATTCAAACTGATAAAATATCTATATAACAATATTCGATTTATATAAATCATATAGTTTCAATAATAGTAATATTAAAAAAAACTTATTTAGATTGATAAAATAACCTGAATTTTTTACAGGTATGTCATGATGAAAATAACAATAAAAGTCTCTCTATTATTAATTTTTGATATAGTAACGTTTTTCTTGACTTTATAACAATCAATAGCATTCAAACAATTTAATTACATATAAATATTGTGGAAGCATTGATTGTTAGTTTATTTTCATGTTGAATGAATATAAAATCTTTGTTAGCATTATTATTATTTTCAATGGTAAAATAAAAATTACCACAGGTTGTAGATCTAAGTGTCGAATTACAAGATTTTTAAAGCTATTAAATTGCTAGTGGAAATTGATCTATTTGAGAATATATAGTAACGTCAATGATCAATGTCTTAAAACAGTTACAAAGCTAATAATGTACATTTTAATGTTTAAATTGAAACTATTAACTAGTGAATTTCAGGTTAACCTGCAGTTTGTGATACTCTCCAAAGATGGCAGCACATATGAACTGGATAAGTGGAAAGGAGATATCAACTTCAAGAACAAGGGGATCAGTCATCCTAAAGAAGCTGGTCTTTGAAGGTATGTGTAAGTTTATATTTTCACGACATTAATAAATGTGTAAACATTCATATAAGATATCATTTTTGTAGATAACCATGGATTCAATGAAGGAAGGATGGTTTAGCGAAACAAGTGAACTATGGCCAGGTCTCACATTATCAATGGAAGTAGAAAAAGTCCTTCATCGAGAAAAATCAGATTATCAGGATATTGTTTTTTTAGAAACGTAATATCTTTTATAAAAAATCATTTTATTTAATTCAATTATAGTAATTAATAAAGCTAGGTATAGGAATTTTCCGTACTCGCAATGTGGTACTAAGGTAACTCAAAAATCTAACTTTAACTCAACTAATTAAAACTAATGGAATTTCTCATAAATTAAGGGCTATATGATAAAACTATCAGAGATATTTATACTGAAGCTATGTTTATTTATTTTATTAAATACATTAAAACATTTGAAAAATCATTATTTGCTTAAAACTATTATTATTTTTTTAAATCATAGGATTGCATTGAGGATGCGGTAAATTGGTTTTATACATTCACGATTATCATGAAGTAAACTGAAAATTAATTTTTTATACAAGAACGAAATATTGAATTAGGGGTGGGTACTGATATTGGATAGTTAAAATACTGAAAATATCATTTTTTATTATGTACCCAACTGCGAACTAATCGCAATTGGTTCCTGTAAAATATTTTACATTCAATTAAAACATTTCCGTTTTAACTGATGCAAATAATTGATTTACAGAAAAAAAATGTATTTTACATTAAATAACGTCCAATCAAAACATTTTCTAAATTAAGTCAAATAAAGCTACTGTAATCATTACTAACACTTGATAATTGGCAATAACTTTATTGTAAATAAATTACACATTGATCTTCTGAACATAATATAAACAAATTTTATTTACACCTATTGTATTGGCTATAATATATTCATGGACACTCCTTCAAACCATCAAAGGAGCTTCAATAAAACTCAGGTTTCAGCCAATTTTATTTTTGTTATGCAGTCAGATGGTCAATGTATTGGCGAATTTCAGTGTTGACTGTGTAAGGTTAATGATCTTTTATATGCACTATCTGATAGGGAGCTACTAATAGGTGTATTATAAGTTGAGTAAATACTAGGCAGGACACATAATGCTTATTCCTATATTTTTTTCTTAATGCATTAATTTTTTGGATCATAACTGATAGTGTAAACAACCCAGTAGTTCATATGATAATAAGCAAAAAAACATTGATGTTTATAACCAGTTTGTTTATTCAACGTGTCTTAATGCTCCTATGGCTAATAGGCAACCAGTAATTTATTACCTACTATGAACTATTCAATATTTACATTAATGAACTGATTAATATTAGTTCTGATACAAAATAGTAATTTATACTAAACTGATGTTAAAATAAAATATAACTTAATTATTTTGAGAAACACTCAAATCTCTAAAAAGAAATAATAATAAAGTAAGAGGAAATAAATAAGTTGGCGTTTAAGGCAGACAGATCAATCTCCTTGAATCTTTTAAAATTTCAATAAAAATCGTTTTTACAAACGGTATTTGTTGTTTATTTTTCTTTAAAACAGATCTCAGTTTGTAATAGTTTTATTAGTAGTAATTTTATGTTAGTTTAAATTAGTGTTTACAAAAAAACATTATTTTTGCAACTTCTAGGAAAGCATGCGGCAGAGCACTTATTTTGGATGGGATTATCCAATGTACGGAGTTGGATGAATTTTCATACCAGGAAATGATCTCATTTCTGCCTCTCTTCAGCCATCCGAATCCTAAGAAAGTACTTGATTTTTTTTTTATAAATTGGAATGTACTAAATATAATATAATTACCACAAAAACATAATAAATGTATTTTATTATTACTATCAATAACTGCCAGGATAGTTATGAATAAATAAATAATAGCACATCCTCAATAACAAGGTGGCAATGATCAATCAAAAGAGGATGTTGTGGGAAAATTTAACTATACTTTAAACAAAGATATTTAGAATGCAATAGTTTTTTTTTAGATGATTGTTATTTTGGTCTATATTATTATTAATGGCTGAATATATGTTACAAAAAAATGAATAAATTATTAAACAGTAATATAAATAATAAACACTATCAATTCATTAAAAAACGCAGCCAAAGCCGGTTTATGTAAAATAAAAAATACCAAAGTTTATTTGGAAATTCATAAACAATGAATTATAAAATTTTTTTAAATGTATGTTTTATCATTTTGTTCAATAGTCGAATAAAATATTTTTTTATACAAACAGAACATTATGTCTATAATCTATAATTTGATTAGATAATGGTAATATCTGCTGACACACTACAAAAAATTGTAGTATTTATCTGATGAAATTCTTCTCTTTTTTTTATTCTAAACCTAATCTACACTACCTTATTTAAAAAATTATTCATGATAGTAGTTAAAGTAATATTTTGATGGAAAAAATTAATCTATTTTTAAAATGTGAAAACAATATGGTATTTATTTTAATAGGATAAGAAAATTAATTTCATCTTTGACATTTATCATTCCATAGATTTTACAACAAATTACATATGTTGCTTATACAGAAAATATCTCTTAAAAAGTTTTGATTATACTATTCATTTAAATTCTCGAATTCCATAGGTGCTGATAGTAGGAGGCGGTGACGGAGGTGTGGCAAGAGAAGTATGCAAACACCCCTCCGTAACTGAGGTATCTCAGGTTGAAATTGACCAACGTGTCATTGACCTGTCTAAACAGTATCTTCCCAAAATGGCTGTCGGTCTTTCACATCCTAAACTGAAGTTATATGTTGAGGATGGATTTAAATTTATAGAAAGGCATAAAGCTGAATTTGATGTTATCATTACTGATTCATCAGACCCAGTTGGTAATCTAATGTACAATTAATTAATTAATGATATGAGTCATTTCAATAAATAATCTCTAATACTACTTTTTAACAATTCTCACCAACTTAAAAACCATAATATTTATGACATACTAAAATGTTCAATTAGTATTTATATATAATTTAAAACTATTAAATTAGTATGATTATATTAGATTCTTCACAATGTAAAATATTAAATAGCTCAATAATTCTTGACTATTATTTCAAAATTTTTCAATGTTTAATTTTAGAAAGAAGAAATGATTCCTGCATATTTTTAAAATTTTTATTTTATCCATTTTTCAACTTATCTCTGATTAAATCCAACAGCTAACATTTTGAACGCAACAATTTCATTTTCAAACTATGAAACAAATGAAATTATTTCTAGTATACCAATTATATCTATTGCTGGTTTTTATAAAAGATAAACAGTATGAATGGGTTTGTTTCATCTTTCTGAAAATTAAATTCATGAATATTATTACTATTCAGGTGTCTCAAGATAAGAAAACTGTCTATCAGTTTGGAAGAAAACTGAAAGAGACATAGTCATTTGAGATTATTTAGAAATTGTCAATTTATTAAACAAAGAGTAAAAATATTCGGTAATATTTGATTATCATAATATAGCTGTATTTTGCAATAAAACTATCCTTCAAAGAGCAAGTTTAAGATAAATTGTCAAATTAATTTATTATTTCAAATTCGTATTCAATTTTTCAAAATAAAATTCTTATTTTTTACTCAGATAAAAATTTAAATATAATAATTTGTAACAAAAGAAATGTCTTTTTGACTTGACTTTCTAATGACATACCTCGCAGAAATAGTTTTTGGAGGCTATTATAGGCAAAAACATACATGTTAATAAATTATAGATTTATTTTAAATTTAATTATATATTTTAAACTAACATACATATATATTTTAAATTTACCAGGACCTGCTATCCCATTGTTTCAAAAGAACTATTTTGAATTGATGAGAAATGCCTTAAAACCTGGAGGAATCGTGTGTTCACAAGTTGGAACTCCATGGACGAACCTCGATGTAGTTTGTAAAACGTACAACATCTGTAAAGAAACTTTTCCAGTGGCATCGTATGCCTACACCTGTGTGCCAACGTACCCAACGGGGCAAATCGGTTTTGTACTAGGAAGTTTAAACAAGGTAAATTTAAATTTGGAATGTAAATTAATACCTATTACAATTAAAAAATACATTTCAATAGCAATAGAAATCTTAACACTATCATAAACTAAAATATTTAAAAACATCAAAAATTTAAGGGATAAAAATATATTTCCCAAAAAATAACAATAAAACTGTAACGAACATACATATTTTTTTTATTTGAATGAAAATAAATTAATGTCGATAAGAAATGTTTTTTCATTTAAAAAAAAAAGAAAAGATTAATTTTAAACACCATGATCAAGTTTTAAGGATGTAGAACATTTTAATTTGCAGATAGCAATCTAATAAAAATTAACATCAATCGAAAATAAATTCATCCTTAAAACTGAATTCATAAATGGTTTGGTTAGAATTGAATTCATTAATCCAGAGGTTTCAATATTAGTTCTGTTATGGAATTCTAATATCCATCAACTCGACTGTTTCAAATTCTTCTTCATTCCTAAAAGTAATATAAGTTATAAATAAGATATATTAATGTTTAATTAGAGATTAAATGTATAAATATCACATCTCTTTGAAATTTCAACCATTTGAAATACAAATTTTTTCTGACAAATTCCTTTATGTTTTTTATAGTTAAACAGGTAATCTTTTTCTTTTTCAAATTTATTCATTATCTCAATTTAATTCTTCTTGGCTTTAATGTTAAATATGTATATTTAAAAATAACAGTAAAAGCTCAAGATGTGGTTTTCCTTTCCATAAAGAGTGAAATTTATAGTAATTATTCCGTATCTCAGATATATATATCGCATCCCAATGAAAAAATTAGAACTAGTTTTTGGTTTAAGATTAAATAACTACCTCAAATAAGTTTAAATCTCAGGCTGTTAAGAAAAATATTATAAACCATCAAAGGGCATATTTTAACTATTAACAATTAGTAGGAAACCTTCAGTTAATTAATTAAACTAATTACCTAGGATAATCATTATTAATGTACTAATTTAAATTGTTTATGTCAGGATATCAAGTTCAGAGAACCACAACACAAAGATCTTCATGGAATGAATCTCAAATATTATACCACTGAGATTCACAAAGCTGCCTTTGTGTTACCTAAATTTGTGGAAGATGCTCTTTATGTCTGACTCAAATGTATAGTTTTTAAAATAAAAAAATCTGCACTACAATCCTCCTATGTTTGTTTTCATTACATTAGATATTATTTTCAAAGCATAAGTGGACTTTAAGTGGTTCCATCTGGTCACCCTTTAACACTATTGACATTTGTAATAGTACTATTAATATTAGAACTGTAAAGTCCTTCATTGTATAGTAATTAAACCAATTTTAGAAATAAACCAAAATTGATGTATTTTTAGCTAAAGTACATTTTCGTTAGATGAACAAAATATAATCAATGTTGGTTAGTGAATTTGACTGTTATTATTTTAAACTTTTTCATTTTAAAAAAAGCTGTAGGGCAAAAAAATGTACTCCAAGCTACATTAATAATTGTTATTGTGGGATGGAGCCCCTGTAATATATATTGTAAATAAGCATAAATAATAAATGAATCATTTACAACCAATCATCAAACAAGGAGAATTTTGGAAGTAGAAAAGCTAAAGTACAGTGGAGCGTCGATTATCCAAACTAATGTTGTCAGGGGTGGTTTGGATAATCAAAATTCACTAAAAAATAAAAAATAAATTTAAATTCCAATTTGTCTTTTAATGAAAGAACCACTCGTTTTCAGTTAGTTGACACGCTGCCATTTTAAAACAAATAGTGATCACAAATGTGATGTACACCTCACAAAGAATGATTTAAAACTGAAGATGAGCAACCTATTACCAACCAAATGAATAGGAAGGGATTCAGAGAAACAAATGAAATTACCTAATTAAGTTTAAAGTTCTTTGTAAACAAATAGTATTGAAGTCTAAGTTCATTTTTTTGCAGTTTCCGAGAAATCACACCTTATTGATGATCACAGAAAAAATCATTTTCCTAAAATTTTATTTAATATAACAATAATTTTAACAATACAAAAAATAAGTAACTGGATGATCTGATCAAGTTAATTAAAATTACATTTGAAAAAAAGAGTTCCATTAATTGAACATTTCGATAACTGACCTTCAGATAATCGATGCTCCATGTATTACTATTAATACTCTATCCATAGTTCCCTAAAATTTCTCCATAGAACTTTTTGAATTGTTTACTACATACAAGTGTGAATCATTAATGTTAAAACACCATAAAATACTGTCAGCTGCTGAAATAAATTTCTGGAGAAGGTCAGCTGAAATGAAAGCTAATAGCAAGATCCACAGAGAAAAACAGATTAACATATTTTGTGCCCCTAGAAAGAATATATAAAATATTACCTAAATTAACTAAGGAAAGGAAAGTGGTTAGGATTGTGAGAAAAAATAAACAACAAGAATGGGCTGGAAAGGGTACTCGTGATATCAGGGAAGAAAAGCCCTGGATAAAGAGGAATGGATAAAAATATAGAAGGCAATCAGATTAAAAAGTACATTATAAGTGGGAAATTCCAAATAATAAAAAAAGTTCAAAGGGATGCGAACTGCTAACTCAGAGAGGTTTTAGAATAATGTATTTTTACAGGTCTCATATTTAAAATAAAAGTATTTACTTAAATTATTACATTTTTTTTTCAAAACACAAATTATTATCCTCTGTAAAAAAGGACTTACATCTGGATGAAAAATCTGTACTTAATAAAATCGAAAACCGATCTGAAATAAACGCCAATGATAACATAAAAATAATAATACAAAAATAATAAATAATTTTAGAACAATGCTGCTTTTTAAACATAAAACATATGTTCATTCGTTCAACGTTTGACACATAAATCGGATAGCCTAGTATACAATAAGACACCACTCCTACAAACAAGCATACAAGAGCCTACTCTTCACTATTTTTTAGTTCCTTTCCTAAAATAAGAGTGTAAGTAAATATACCTATAAAATGGAATAGAAAATATATATACGTTGAAAACATTAGTAACAACGTATACATACGTTCAAAAACCTAAATAATTTTACACAGTTATAAATTATTTTATAAATACATTTTTAAAAAATAATGAAATAGAGATAACTTTTAGTTTTCCCTATTTAAGCCATGGCGGCTTTTTAAAAACAGTGTTGTGGTAACAATTCTAAATTGTGGATAAACAAGGCAGGCACCGTTAGGGGCTCAAGACAATACTGGTTTAAATACTGGGTGCCTATTATCACAGTATATACGCATATAATGGTATATACACAAATATATAAATTATTTATAATAGTCTATCCCTACTTTGATTTCATGTAGGGATAAGCCCATTCTTTTTGTGGAACGAATGTTTCCTTGATAGCTTGTGGAGAAGCCCATCTCAGCACGTAATGAGGTCCGCCAGCTTTGTCGTTGGTGCCTGAAAACAAAATATATGATAAGTTATACAACCCATTCATTTAGTATAAGTTCAATTGAATATAAAATAAATTAAGTATATAATTCATTAACTTAAAGTCTGCAAATATAAATAGCTTACCAGACATTCTTGAGCCTCCGAATGGCTGCTGGCCAACTACAGATCCCGTGGACTTATCATTGATGTAGTAGTTTCCGGCAGTATTCTTCAATTTGTTAAGAGCCATTTTTTGGAAGCTCCTAAAAAGACAAAGTTAATTTTACTTTCTGCAACTAAATATATATAAATATAATCCATATCAACAAATACAGTAAAACCTCTATTATCCGTCACCTCAGTTTTGAGAAAGAAAAAATATGTGTATGTATTGTTTGGTTGCTAAAGTCATAGACGTTGGCTAAGAATCAATCGTTATGTCTTGACAACTTCGATTCCTAGAATCTGTTGTTTACTCAAAACCTAGGCTTCCTCGCACACATTTCTCAGAAATGAATTATCTCCTCATCTCTACCTAATGTAGCTTCCGCAGTTGAACTACATTCAGTCATCATTCTTGTCTTACGGGTACTTGTCGTTTTCTTTAAAGTATGTATAATAATGTCGGAAAAAAGACCAAGGAAGAGTTTAGATCTCGCTACTAAGTTTGAAATTGTAAAACGTTAATGAAAAGGTGGAAGTGCTTCAATCTTATCAACAATCTATGCGACTAAAAAGAAGACAATGAAAGTTGCCACAAACAGTAAGTTAGATGAAGCATTGTTTGAGTGGTTTGTTCAGCAACGAAGTCAGAGACTACCACCAACAGGTCCAATAATCAAAGAAAAGGCCCTTGATTTTAATCAAATCTTACGCAGCGACCCAACATTCAAAGCTACGAGGGGCATACTACATTTGTGCACGAGGAAAGAGCTAAACTCCACCTTAAAATTGTTATTAATTCCTCAAGAGGGAAAAAATGGACATACAATGATTGGGCTTTCATCCATTGATGTACGTAATTATTATTATTTAAAAAAATATTTTTACTACATATGTACACCTTATTAGTACGTAATATATAATTTTGAATGTTTGAAATATATTGTCCAATTTATTTGTGTGTGTGTGTGTGTGTGTGTGTGTGTGTGTGTGTGTGTGTGTGTGTGTGTGTGTGTGTGTGTGTGTGTGTGTGTGTGTGCGTGCGTGCGTGTGTGGAAGAAAATGGTTTGGGTGAAGGTCAAAAAACTTTTTTGAGATCCACCCGGACCATTTTCTTCCACAATAATATTTATAACACTCTCAAATGAAGATCCTATTTACTGATTTGCATCTTCACATTGAACTTACTTTTCATTGTCAAAATTTAATATCTGTAATTAAAACTTAATTTATACACTATAGTTATAATGCAGGAAAAAATTAATTATTAGTATGAATCGATATACTCACTCATCTTTAGCAAAAACTGCACCAGTAAGAGCATATGGAGTCGAAGTATCTACAAACTCTAAAGCTTTGTTAACATCTTTGTCGGGATAAACATAGATAGTAAGAACTGGTCCAAAGATTTCTTCTGTCATGAGTTTGTCCAATGGATCTTTTGCTTGGATAATCGTTGGTTCGATGAAGTAACCAGTCCTGTACAGAAAAAGAAAACGGAATAGTTTGATAATGCTATGATGGTTAAAAGATCAGTGAAGTTGTTTAAAAAAAATGCCTCAATCACTTATAATTTATTTAATAAAACATAAAGCAACAGGTGTAAGGGAAAAGCTTGCAGCTCATTAGCCTCTATTAGTACATCAGGGATAATTTTAAAAGCAAAGGTTGGTAAAAACTTTGAATGTTTTTTCTATTTAACCTATGAAAGATAGCAAAAAATGTTACATACATTTTTTCCATGTTTTGTATTGTACATTTCAGAAAAATAAAAATAAATGGGGGTCAAGAGGAAACTACATTTATTGAAGGTCGATATTGACCATTTAAAGTGAAAAAAACAAAAAAGTTTTTTTATTTCTTCAAACTAGGCCTGAATAACGACAACTTTTACCTGAATTGTTTTTCTGAATTTTGTTTTGTTTAAAAGGTAAAAACGTTTGATCCACTTGAAATGGGACACCCTGAATGTATATATGTATGTATATATATATATATATATATATAATTATCATTATTATTATAATTATTTAATTTAAGTTAAATAATTATTATAATTCAACTTTTTTAGGAATTAATAATTGCAATGTTTCACAAAAAAAACATACTTTGTATTATATATTTGTCTTCCTAGCTTTAAAAATCAATATATACTACATTGTTATGGTGAGGGCATTGGGTAGAAAGTGTTCAGTGCACCAATGATTCAAATCCAGAGTGAATTTTTTTTTTATTGTAAGGACAGTCATGTCTACCTTAGTTGGATTACTTAAAGTTATCAGAATAAATAAATTAACATTTACATGATTTGGTAATAGAATAATTTTGTATTTTGTATTAGGTCGGTAATTTATTCATATCACATATAAAATAATTTTAAAACCCTTTGAGACATATTTTAAGATTCTTCATACATAAAAAATTGGTTTTGACTTATGTAATGCTTATATTAAGACTGGTTTGAATATATTTTGTGTTTGTGTGTGGAAACATAAATAATTATACTAAATACACATACTTGTCATTGCAACCTCCTCCTCCAATAACTTCAAGGTTTGAGCTACTTTTAGCATGTTCAATATAGCCCTTAATTCTCTGGAAAGCCTTGTCATCAATCACGGCTGACATGAATGTATCAAATTCGTTAACATCACCAACCTTTAATTTCTTCCTCAGGCTTAGAAGGCCATCTTTAATCTGTAATGGTATAATATTTAGCTCATATAATGGTAAAAAAAAATATATTATTAAATAAAAACTTCAACAATTACTTCAAATAATAAAAAGGAGTAATCAAAAGATTATATCTTTTCATAATGTATTCTTTATGTAATATAAATTCAAATATTTACATTTTAAAAATGATATTCTCTTTTTCTTTACATGATTTTTAGGATTTTATAATTCTGATACTTTTTTATACCAGGATGACACAGAAATCAGAGGATAGTTATAATTTAAAATAAGTATGAGCTGGAGGTATGAACAATCATATAAGAAATTGGAATAAATTAAAATGTAATTATGTTAAGACTTATTTTTGAGCATAGAAGATGTACTCTATGCATTTAATACTAACATTCATTTTCATTTCTTTGGTATCAGTTCCACAGGTTATCACTTTGAGTTGAGTTATAACAAATTTTAATTAACTGTTCATTTTTTTCCTTTTTCATATTATCCAAGAATAAAAATTATCATGAGCCAAGAATTATAATTATGGGAAATGTGTATACTTCAGTAATCATTTCATCATGAAATGAACGTTTCAAAAAAAGTATATCACCTACACTTCAAATATTAGTTGAAACGTTCATTTATGAAATGGTCACCAAAATTTACACATTTCCCACAACTACACCCTTTTCTTCATAATAAAACCACTGATTATTTTAATTTATGAAAATATTAAAAAGAAAATTAATGAAAAGTTAAAATTTGAACTGGTACCATTTCTTTACTAAAATAAGGCAAAGAACTTAGTTAAAAAATATATTTAAGAAAATTATAAATAATAAAAAATGAACTGTATTTAGGTAACACAAACATGTTCACGTAGGCTTCCACGGTCATTATTATTCTTCTTATATTCAACTTCCGGGATGGACCGTGTCATGTTGGTCATTAACTGACTAACCCTGAAGAAGCTTACAGCACGATGAGCGAAAGCTTTGTTCATAACACCAACATGACACGGTCCATCCCGGAAGTTGAATATAAGAACAATAACACAAACATTTTTTTTATACCTTGGGCCACAAAGACTGTGGGATATACATTCTTGAACAAGCTGAGCATTTCTGGCCGCAGAACTCGAATGAAGATCTAATCGTGGAAGGAACAACAGTTTCGACATCGGCAGACGGGTGGACAAAGTGGTAATTCTTGCCACCACATTCGCCTATCAGGCGTGGGTATGAACGATATTTGTTGATATTTTGGCCAACCTGGGCCCACAGTCGGTTGAAAGTCCTTTAACAAAACCATTCAAGAAATATTTTGTATAAAAAAATATTAATTTTGTATGAATTTAAAGTTATAAACTAAATTTGAGTTTATAATACTCAAAATTTATTTGAGTTTCACTCGGATCAAATTTGCTGAATGCGCAGGTGCAAATGAAAATTAAATAATAAATAAAATAAATAAATTTGAAAAATCAAACAAAATTATTTGACTAGTTAAAAGGCTTAAATAGAAGCAGTGAGTGACCTAAAGCACTGATACATTTCATTTGTAAAATGTATCCTATATACCATTACTAATAAAATTATTGTAATGGATAATTCTCACCACCAAATAAGTGTTCAAAATTAGTATTACTTTATTTTTTATACTTTTAATTAATTTAAATTTCATGACTAATACAATTAAGATTTTAAATGTAAGAGATACCTCTTATTTTAGTTATATTTAATTATGATTGAAAAAATAAAAATGGTTGACAATACCTATTTCACAATTATATTTACCATAGATACTTAAATTATTACAAACCTCACTCATCTAAATTACGAAAATAACATAATCCAGGCGTTGCATTATGTTAAATAGGGTCATTAAAATTATCAAATGTATAACGAATTGAAAAGAAAAAAAACTTACGGTACTGATCCAGTAAAATTGATACCAGCCAGGTAGGGAGAAGCTGTGATATTATCTCCAAAAACTGGACCATCTGTGGGTATAAAATTAACAACTCCAGGAGGTACGCCAGCTTCTGTCATGATTTTGTAAATATTGTAGTTTGACAATAGAGCAGTATCTGAAGGTTTCCATAATGTAGCACATCCCTTTAAAAATTATTAATGCATCAACATATTACATAATGATTAGAGGAAAGAGGGATCAGACAGAAAAAGAAACCAAGATTATATTTTAATTATTAATTATTAAACATAAGCACGTTTGGCCTCAGTGGTACTTTGTAAGTTTGTATTAATAGTTCAATGACTATTTATAAAAAGTCAAGCTATTGTAAAGTTGTAATAAACCTCTAAGGTATCATAATGATTGAGTTAATGTTTACCAGAAAAATCTAACTAAGCAACAAGAACTGTTTTTTACATTATTCAAAACTAGATTTTGTTAATATCCTCATAAAAATACTTAGGAAAGAACACCTGGTATTAAACATTTTTAAGCTTTTCACCAAATCACTTGAATGCATTACTACTTTTATCTAATTGCTTTCATATTAAAATAATATTAATATAAAATTTAATATTAAAGATTTCTTCCAGTGTGCGTGGATAACACATAACATGAATTCAAAGTAGTTAACTACAATGAATACCGCTGAATAGCCCTAGTGCGAAATTGTATTGAGACAGGAAATCTTCTTCAGATATTGAAGAATTTTGAACCTCAAGCAGTTTATAAAAATATTTTTTTGTAAATCCTTGATGTATATCCAAGAACTAGCAATATGAAATCACTTTCTTTCCATAAAAAATCAAATGGTAAACAAAACAATGGTATTATTTAATATTCTCGAGTGAGTTTTAGTATGAAGAAAAAGTAATTATGGAAAATGTGTATGTTTTGGTAAACATTCTATCAAGAAATGAGCGTTTCAACAAACATTTTAAAGTATAAATGATGTTATAACCTAAACCCTGTATGTTGGTTCTTCAACCTATGTACAGTCAGTAATAGTTACTATATACAGTCTGCCATAAATTTATTAGTATTTTCGAGAATATTGAAAAGGAGCCAAATGAAAAGTTAAAACTTGTTGTGATATAACGCGAAGCGACAACCTGCGGAATTGATACCAAAACAATAATAATGATAAAAGGCAACAATAGAATATAATTCCATAAAATGTAATAATAATTTTAAAAAAACAAACTTGTTTATGACTAATATACCAACAAAGGAAATGTTTTAACTATGTTAACATAATTTATTTTAAGCTTTATTACCATTAAAGCAGGAGTGTAAGCTAAGTTCCCACCAATTGCAGTGAAGTTGAATGGAGAAACCGCCGCAACAAAGCCATCAAGGCCCCGATATCGGTGCCAGTTGATTGTTGATTTCGGATCAGGGCTGATGGGCTGGTACTTTACATTCTCCTTTGCAAAATAAGCGTTCAATCTGTAATAAAATATAATAATAAAGTAAAATAACATAAAGATCTTTAAAATTATTATTAATAAATTATACTGACTTATTTATAATTATTTAGTAATGGACTGAATTCTTAATGAAATTAGAAATAAAGAGTTTCTCCTTTTCATATATCCAAAAATATATTATATTATCTTTCTTAGGCAGTGTGGTTAAAATACAAAACTCTTTTATTTTATTACAGAATAAAAGCACAAATTAGTGAACAATATTTTCCCACATTCACATAGGAGGATCACCAAGATGATAACAAATTGAGAACATATATCTAGGTATGTATAAAACCACATCGTGCTGCCAAAGATTGGCATGATCAATAGTGCCAAAAGAAAAAAAATTAAATGTACATTTTTATTTTTTAAATTTGGTTTTTCGCACCTCAAAATACTTTAAGCAATCATAAAACAAAGGGAAAAAAATCCAATTATTAATTTTTAGAGGGTCTGAAGGGAATCTAAACAGAATTCATTTAAATGCTAGTACAGAGGGAATTAAGTATACAAAATCATTAAAAAAAAACCATGAGTTTCAGATATTATTAACATATACAAACATAAACAAACCAATTATGTAGTACATAAACACACAACAGTTAGTTGAAAAACACATTCATAATCAATTAATTAAGCATAAATATCTAGGAACTAAATTAATCTTTTAATCTAGATTCTTGATAACCGATAATTAAATGAATTTTCACATAATCAGTTCAACACTTAATCTTTCTATAAATTAAAAAAAATCAATTAACCAGTACTAGTAAAATTTTGAAATGCTTCAAGAGCATTTATTATAATCATAATTACAGTATATTCTTAATTAGTCTGCTTGAAGCTCGACTAACCCCTTGAATAACAAAACGTTTGGCACACTTTATAGATTATGTTTGTTTATGACTAAGTTTGTAATTGTTTATATTAAATGTTTAGTTATGTTATAATTATTTCACTTCTACTTAGCTATTTTATTATATGCGATTTATTTGATTATTTTAATTGTGTCTGGCTAGAAACATTTTTTTTTATTGTTTATAATCTAACTTTGTAATTCTTAATGCACATTTTTCCAGAATAAAGATTTTTTTCTATTCTAAGAAATGTTTTTCAGCAACTAAAAAACTGTTTAATTCTAATGGCTCAAATTATGAGGTGAACTCTGATGAATGATTCGAAATAGTGCAAGCTTAATCATTATATTTTAAATTTTTATTTGTAAGTTTAATCATAATATTTTAAACATTCATTATATTTTGAATATACTACTTTTTTTTAAAAGTATCTATTACATACTTTAGTTATTAGACATTTATATTAAAATAAAATTTAATAATGAATAATAAAAATTCAGGGATACAAAGATAACTTATAAATCTTTAAATCCTATTAACCTTAAGATAAGGAATGTATTCCATATTCACAAAACACATTGGGTTGTTAGTTAAGCTCGCAAATATTAATATTGAAAATTGGTTACTCAAAAGTTAGGAAATAAATGTTGCAATAATGTACTAGCAGCAGACATTTCAGTATGTAAAAATACATGAAAACTGTATATAAGTATATATAATTGCATCTGTGTATATAATCTGTACTAATGTAAAAAGTAAAATAATCTATTGAGTCAAGAAGCTTTGATTTTCATTTGAAAGTACTAATCACCAGTATTTAATTAAACAATATCTGCTAACCTGAGGATTATTATAAATCACTTTGCAATATTTTAATAAATAAATATAAATGTAGTGATGAGAAAAAAGATGAAAATTTACTAAAACCTCTTTTCGAATGATTTAATAAAAATTTAATATTTATTATATCCAGGGAAGAAATTCGTTGACTGTAAGTACTAATGTAGGATGGAAATAGTTGGGGGTGCAGTCAAAAATTTACACAGTAAATAAGTGGAAACTTATTATATTTTATGAGTGCCAACGTTTCGACCTACTTTGTAGCTCATCTTCAGGGCCAATAGGAGTGGCTACTCCGTGCAAAAAGTAACTTGCAAATAAAATTTTGAGTTACTTTTTGCACCGAGTAGCCACTTCTATTGGCCCTGAAGATGAGCTACAAAGTAGGTCGAAACGTTGGCACTCATAAAATATAATAAGTTTCCATTTATTTATTGTGCAAATTTTTGACTGCACCCCCAACTATTTCCATCCTACAATATTTATTATAGGTGGCATACAAATGCTGCAGCCCTAACAAATACTTCTAATATTAAATACATGCAATTACTGATACGGTTTCATAAGTTATTAAGCTTAAAAACACTGATTTAAATTATTTTCTAAAAATGGAGAGAAGCTTTGTTTAGTTATTATTATTTTTTTCTTAACAAATTTTGCAGCATTATAAATTATAAATACATGCTTGATTGATAAAATAAAAAACAATTCAAAGATAAAAACAGTATCTAAATCTAAGCATTTATATTTATCAAATAGCAGCAGCACAGAAGATAGCCGGCCTTCATTGGCTTTATTTTTTTTTTTCATTTATTGTAAAACTAGAATATAATGGGAAAATGTAAAAATAACAAAATAAGGCCTTCTGTACAGAATATTTCAAATAAAAATAAGAAAAAATATTTTGAGAAACAAACAAATCATCTTAAGGAGGGGTTGTTAGACAGCCAGCCATTGTACAGGAACCCATTCTGTCTCCCATGTTATCTAACTTATTTACCACCTAATATTATTTTATATTACTATATACAGTAGAGCATTGATTATAGGAACATTGATTATTGGAACTTTCTTAATGGAATTGTCCTTTTTTTTTTCTTTTTTTTTTTCCAAATGTAATTTTAATTAATTTGATCAGATCATCTAGTTACTCATTTGTTAAAATTGTTATTATTTTAAATAAAATTTGACGAAAAATAAAATGGTTTTTTCCATGAACATCAACAAGGGGGGCCCTAATCATTTCTCGGTAACTGCAAACAAATGAACTTAGACTTCAATACAGTTTTGTTTACTAAGAACTGTAAACCTAATTAGGTAATTTCATTTGTTTCCCTGAATCCCTTCCTATTCATTTGGTTGGTAATAGATTGCTCATCTTCAGTTTAAAATCATTCTTGGTGAGGTGTACATCGCATTTGTGATCACTTTTTGTTTTAAAATTGCAGCATGTCAACAAAAAGAAAACGAGTGGTTCTTTCATTAAAAGACAAATTGGAAATAGTTACGCGACTAAAAAAAGGTGAATCGGGTCAGACATTAGCTACGGAGTTCTGTGCTGGTAAATCAACCATAACGGGAATAAAAAATAATTCTGATTCAATCAGCGGGTACACAAATAATCTTTACAGTGAGGCAGGCAGTTTGAAAAAGCGAAAAGTGATTTGTTGGAAGATGCTTTGTGATTTGTTTACACTTGGTTTTTACAACAGCAGTCTTCTGGTCAGCCCATATCAAGGCCCATTATGTGTGAAAACGCCTTAGAATTAAACATGAAGCTTGGAAGTGACCCGACATTTGTCGCAAGTTCTGGTTGGCTGAAAAATTTTTAATTACGACATGGGATTCGGCAAATTGAAATTCACGGTGAAAAATTAAGTGCCGACGCTCCAGCAGCAGTTTCTTTTTCCCAAAATTTGAAGAAATATCTCGAAGACAATGCATATGATTTGGATTTTGTTTAGAATGCGGACGAAACAGGCCTCTATTGGAAATAAGTCGTTGGTATCTCGAAAAGAAGCTGCAGCTCCAGGATACAAAATGAGCAAAGATCGTGTTACAGTCATGGTGTGCGCTAATGCAATTGAACACAGAGTTCCATTTGCTAATGATAGGTAAATCCAAAAACCCACGATGTTTCAAGAATGTGAAAGTTCCGTTAATATGTGCAAGCCAAAAAAACTGTATCAAAAACAGTTCAAGCATCGTCTGCTTTTAGGTGATACAAATGACGAAGAAGCAATTTGTTCTACATAAAAAAAAATCACTTTAAAAGACTGCTGTTATAGTCTTTTTATAGTTATAGTTTTTTCACAGTTGGTCGAGGCATGGGATGGACTAAAAAACTGCACCTTGCATAAGTCGTGGAATAGACTACTGAAACCATCCAAAGATGAAACCGAAATTCATGATCCTGTTGATGAAGTCGCAGCTGATATTGTGAACACATTGAGCAACATTAGTATTTTCGGAGATTGTGATGAACAGAACATGAATGAGTGGCTAAATGTGGACAGTGGCGATCCAGGCTATCAGATGTTGACAACCGATGAAATTGTTCTAAATTACTTCATGATAAAGACCTCACAGAAGACGATGATACAAATGACAAACCAGATGGAGATGACTCGGGACCATCTCATGCTGAGGCCTTTCAAGCGCTGGATTTGGCATTCCGGGGGTTTGAACAACAAGAAGAATGTCGTGCGGACTTGAAGCAGACAAGTATTAAAACATTCTTCAAGCCACAGAATTAATTTTGATAAATCTTTGCATAAATTTGATTTTGTTTGGACCTACATATTTTCGTTCTTTGTATTGTATTGCATTTTTTATTCGTTCATTTTTCACTATGTGTATATATATATATTTTACGTGATTAAACAACCATGCTTTTTATAAACTTTTATTAATTGTTTTAGGTCTTCCTTTCACACATGTTTATGTGTGTATATATATATATATATATATATATATATATATCTGCACGTCTGATGGGCATACACAGATTACAATTTTAAAATAAAATGGAACTAAAGACAAAGCTCATGAAAAATTTCTCACTACAGATGACCCGTTTAAAATGCTACAAACCCTAAGTATCTCATCCATTATATAATGAGGAAATACCTAATTCACTGGTCAATGTAGGTGACAATTTTAATATATATAATTTTTAATTAATAGTATATATAATTTTCCCTAAAAATTATAGCGATAAACTTGTAATTGCCAAAATCATAAATGCAAAATAACCTAAAAATATATTTTTAAGCACTAAAAAAATCTAGTTAAACTCACCGAAAGATAGTTCAAGTGTTCCTAAAAAAAATACCCAAAAAATAAAATATATTTACATCTTCATTGAAGATATTTTTATTTTAATTAGATTGTATTCACAATATATTAAATGTTAATAAAAAATTAAGTACAATTAAAAACGGATAAGGAACGACATACGACGATTAGAATGTGAGAAATTGTGATTTGCCTGATAAAGTCGATCAGTTCTGCAGCAGAGTCAATCTCGGCTTGGATGACAGTTTTTGCTTGACCGAGCATCGTTGCAGCATTTAGGGTTTGTCGATACTTGGTCGCCATCATGTCTGCTGCTCGTAGCCAAATGTTTATCCTCTCTTTCAGTGGAACGAGATCCCATTGCCTTTGAGCTTCAACAGCAGCGGATATTGCTTTTTGTACAAGCTCCTGCAAATTCATACAACAACAACGTTGTATGGTAACAAAAATATAGAACAAAAAAACTAAGATGCAATCAAGTTAAATACTTACAGGTGTTGCATAGTAGAATTTCGCTATCTTTTTCTGGTGATTATGAGGCTGAAAAAGAAAACCTTTGTAAGTGTCAAAATTAAATACTGATAGTTAATCCTAAACACTAAATTTTAAATATTAGGTGTAGTTTGAAGTTACTATTTGAATAGGAGGGTGGAGCTGGGCTCGAAGATCCCTAGGGCAGTTTGACTGTGTTTCTAGATCATTAATACTTATTGCCCATAATACCATTAATGTACTATCGACATATGATTTAGCTAAAATGATTAATTAAATAGACATATCCTGTGATAGAAGGGTATTGATGCAATAAAGAAGTTTAGATTAAATAGGTCAAAATATTTCTTAGGCAATGGGGTAGATTAAGACTTTTATAGTATGCAGATTAGGAATTTTGAATTTAATCAGTAAACTAAGTTGTAGAAGTCTAATTGAATATTACATGTCATAATTGTATCATTATTAACTGAAACTAAGAACAGTTTTGGAGAAACAATTACTATTTCCCCAAATTATTTCATTCTATATTCGTAATATCACTTTTTTAATATTTGGATGCATGTATTAGTAAAAGCAAAAGTGTTCTATAACTAGAGTTATTATTATGATTAAAATGATTTTTATCATTGTATGGATCTAGGCTTTTATTATTCTAATTTAATTTTTGTTTATTTATTATTTCAACAGCTAAATACTTTCACCAATCCTAATTAGGCTGATACATGTCCATATATCTAATACATAAATACCAAATCTACTTTTTTTTCCTATGTATGTTTATGTATCATGCTCCAAAAATCAAGAATCAACAAGCTAGCTTAAATACATGATATAAAGGATACGAGTCACATTAAATAGTTTTGATTATTACTCATGATGACACCAGTAAAATAAAACCTTTAATCATGATATAATTATCATAATTATTTTTGGTCAAATTTAATTTAATTTTCTTTAAATACTTTCAAATCATTGAATAAATAAGATTAGTTTAAAATATCCATATTTATGCCTAACACAAATACAAAAATAAAATCAGATGTGCGCTAGCCAACACATTATTTGGTCTACAGCCAAGAAAAGGAAAAGCTATATTATTTCAAATTTGAACTACAAATGTGAACAAAATTTGGTTTTAAAAAGTAAAAAATATTCCAGACAGACAACCATAGAATTAAAAAGATAAATTTTAATATATTAAAATATATTCTTGACAGATAGCTTTCAATAACTGACTTATCACATATCTCAAAACTAAATTGAAGTTTGGAAAAACTAAAAATTAAAAGAAAAAACTGAGATGTATAAATAATTTAAATTAATAAACTGCCTATTGCAACAATCTCATCATGATTCATTCCATAAATGTGATATAATTCTGGTAAAAGGGTGTATAAAATATGAATATCATGTCTACCTTGACCTCCATAATATTTTATTTAGCCTTTTCATTCATGCACAACAGTTATTTAGATGAAATTATAAACAACATCAAGTTCAGCTAGCGGTTCTCATGGTAGAATATGGAATAAAAATATATTCATAAGTATTAGAAATATTCGACTATATTCAACTATATAGTAATATTAATGTACTATTAATAAATAAACTAATGTACTATTATTAAATAAGCTACCACTTATTTAGTGTTTTCATTTGACTGCACCCCCAACTATTTTCTTCCTTATACTATTAATAAAAATATTATGTGTAAATAAATTCTTACCATAACCTGGTATCTAACATCAGAGGTGCGATATTCTTTACCTCCAATAATAATAGGAACATCTTCACAGTTCGAAGCAGTTTTTTTCAAAGCTTCTTCAATTTCACGCCTCTCTTGGCTACCGGGCAAATAGTCTAAAATAATAGGTACGATAGAATAATGTATATAATAATATAAAATATGTTCACAGCTATAATAAAAAGTAATAATAACAATAAACCCTTACTCAGGACAGGTTCATTTTTGACAGTGAAATCATCAATTTTCGGTTCTTGAACTACAGATGAAGCACATCTAGTTGCTAATCTAAAGTAAGTTATAAATAATATTAATTAATAAAGAGAGAAAGTAAAGAGGAAATCGATGAGTTTTTCAAAGTAAGAATAGTATTATGGGATCATAAATAACAGGCTTATTTTTAATGAATGAAATCATTGATTTTTTTCCTTCAAGATGCAGTTATTTTATTAATGTCGAGATTATGACACAACTGCATCTCAACTTCACATTATTTACAAACAAATCAAATAATCTAATCTTACGGGCTGTCAATACACAATCCATTAATAGATAAAGCTTATCAAGGAAAAAAATACCTCGAAAGATTGCCGATAACACCTAATCTCGATAACGTCAACATCTTGAAATGGTTTGAGATAATCTAAAGGTGAACTATTGCTGAAAATATATCTTGATTTAAACTACCAACTGAGAGGTTTCAGATTTAAGGTATATCCCATTCCAATAACTCAACTTGGGCGTACTAACACACGGTAACTAAACCCTAAAGATGTCAGCTTTCACTGAGCAAGAGTGACGAAATCTTTGCCCCAGGGTTCTTGCTAAAGAAAAAAAAACATGTGTTGCTATTTTTACAACTTAACTTAGCATAACACATAGAAGAAAAATCTATCGTTTAAGAAGAGATATTTAATGAAAACTTTTTTAAAACTTAACATCATAGCAATAAAAGTAATGAAGTTATTGATTGAGCGAGTTTCCCTTATTCCGTTCAACTAACTAGTTAATAAAAAATTGGCACCATTTAATTAAATATTAGAAAAACTCTTATTATTATTGATGAGAATTACAGAGGAAAAAATCAATATTATACCTGACTAGGTAGATCGATGCTCACATTTTTATCTCCACGCAAAGTTGCTGATTTTACCGCCACTATTTGAAAATAAGCATTTGTTTTCATGGTCTATTGCATATAATTAAAATTGACTCAAATTAGAATATTAATTTTTTATTTATTCCTAATCGATATAGTAGTATGAATTCATTTAATATCTTTGGGGACTGTATGCGCAGAGAAAACACATTACATTCTCTCTTCACCAAGCAATAGTGGAACAATGTCGGGGTGGTTTTTTGTGATCATGAGGAAACTTGCTCCCTACCTTAGTAATTTAGCTCTCGGTGCCTCGTAGACGGTGCAGGAGATGACTATGTATGCCTATAAGATCGCCATTCTCTAGTATTCCGTAAGAGGAATAGTTCTTTCTAGGTTCAACATATTTTTGTTCCATTAGTAAGTTGAGGATCCAGTAATCGGGTAGTACTTAGTATCCGTATAGTTGCTAATAACATACGATTCGACGATAGGTAGTTCAATTTCTTTTTGGGGCGCCAACCTCCCAGCACGGTCGATTATAATTATAATTAAAAATATGCATGCAACAAGAACGAAGGGGAAAATGCTTTCTTCAGAGAGAATAGTAAAATACCAAGAAGCAAGTTCAGGATATGCCCGAAGAAGTATGAAGATACGAAGAACCTAACAGTCCGTAAAAGTCACTCGCAGGCCTAGGAGACTTGTAGGGATCGGAGTCTATAAACTTCATTGCTTACCACAATTGAAATAATGATTTGGGATGGGACATTTTGGTTTGTATTATTTCATTAGATATCTACTAGTAAATATATTTTCACCAACATCCACCCAATTAATAAAGATTAATTGGTCATCTTTAAGTAAAGTAAAGCTATTTTACCTCATTTTGAATAGTGTGACAAGGAATCGTCATAAATGTCGCGCTGCGCTTCTTAGCTTTCACAGAATATTAAATTCTTGAATAAAATAATTAATCACTATAAACCGTCATACCTGGTTTTATTTAAATTAAACATCTAGTTTTAATATTATACTTAAGATTTAATATCATGTTAATAATTGTGTCTTCTATATAATAGCTTTTCCCATTGGTTCATTAAATTTTCATTTGAAAGTTTCGGGGTTCGACATAAAACCTGATGATTTGAATTTTAAATCATTTATTTATGTTTAAAAGCCTAAAGCCTATCGGTCATCAGCGCCTTAAATTATTATTATTTGTTGCAAAATGAACTAAGACACTGCCGATGTATCAACCATGAAGGAATTCATATACCGGATTTAACTTCTTCATCGCCGACAAGTTCTAATCGATTTCTAGTGATAGGTTGAGGCTCAATATGAAGCAAATTGCACTTAATACATGTCCTTGACCCCATTAGCGACTATTCAGAACGTACGAAAACTCAAGAAAATTAACAGACACACTCAAATTAAATTATACGGTTAAAAATATCATAAGAAGACAATTAGTGTTCAGTTAATTCTTGAAAACCTTTACCCCTAATGAAAAATATTTGTTCGTTTTAATAAAACGTTATTCTGCTTTGAAATTACTTTGTATTTGTTATTGAAAAAGGGAAAGGTCAACAGAGACATTAAATAAATGTTAATACATTAGTGGAAAAACCTTAAGTCTCTAAACTAAAACAGGAAATTGAAAATACCTGTCCCTATTTTCAATTTCATGTTTTAGTTTAGAGACTTAAGGTTTTTAGTTGGAATTTTTCCACTAATGTATTAAAATTTGTATTTGTTATTTTAATTTCGTCTGTATTATTCAATTCAACATGTTGTCCCTTCTAGTTGAGTCACAAGCTTTAACTTTTCATTCGTTTTCCTTTTAATATTTTACAAAAATACAAGTGATCATGAGCTCTAGTATGGAAAAGATAATGTAATTATGGCAAATGTGTATACTTGGTAATCATTTCATCTAAAAATGAACATTTCAACAAAAATATATCATCTGTACTTCGAAATGGTAGTTGAAACTTTTATTTCTTGATGAAATGATTACCAAAATCTACTCATTACCCATAATTACATTCTCTTTTCCATATTAAGGCTCACGATAACTTGTACTTTTGGAGTATATTGAAAATGAAGCGAATTAACAGTTAAAATTTGTTTATTTAAACTGAACTCAGAGGGACAATCTGCCTAACAGATACCCTTAATGTTTTACTATAGTCTTGGATCATCAATGTACTTTCTCCTTCATTCATCAATTTGGGTAACGCTTTGTATCTCCCCCTATATTTCAGCACACCAAAACCCATTAATAATATACAAACTTAATAATACTTTGCACACGAATCTTCAAATGTAGCAAAACTTGTTAGTAACTATTATTATTATTATTATTATTATATATATATATATATATATATATATATATATATATACAATCTTGAGTCTCATTATTTCAAATAAAACAAGTCTCAACAAATAACTTTAATCTTATTCTGCCCCCTCCCTACAAAAAGCCAACATATTTTTTTGATTTATTGCTGTCAGTGTAATAGTGAAAAAATTCTCAGATCAAACCACTGCCACTGCATTGGGTAGAAGAGAGATAACAGAGTGGATAAAAAATAACTCCAGAAACTCCTTAAAAGTCAAATATATACACACTTAAAGGTACAGGTATCAGTCTGACTGAAAAATTTGATTTCCTATTATATCACCCATGGTTAAGTGGACTTCAGGAGCGGATTGGCTCAGTGGTAGAGCACTGAGTTGCCAAGCCAGAAATCCTGGTTCAAATCCTGCTGCAGGCCATGACTTTTATTTAGTCTGTTTGCAGCGGGAGATGGATCATATAAGATCTAGGACCCTCCAGGGGCCAACCCAGCCTCTATAAAATATTATAAAAATAGTCCAGTCACATCCTTGCAGAACCGTTGTCCATGAAACAGTACAGCCTCTACCATGTATTGAACCCCAGACCCGTTGTAATGGTACAGGTTTTTTTTTTTGGTTTTTTTTAAGTGGACCTCCTGGTATATATCCAGTGTTTATAAAGTTGTCACTTGACCTTTGAGTAGAGAGTAAAACAACACAGCCAAATCACGAGTTTTTCCACATTATATGCAGCCCCTGGCAAACAAGTAGTTAAGTCGATTTTTTTCCAAAATGAGGGAAGTGGAATTGTGTCATTGTATAAGTATTTGGATTAAAATGGAATTATAATATAATCAATAACTCCATTTCAAGCCAAACACTTATGTACTATTAGAATGACACTGTTCCTTTTCCTTCAGTACTATAAACTCTTATTGAAAAAAAATTGATTAAACCACTTATGTACCGAGGCTGCATATATAAAAACTCTATTGCTCATCAAGAATTTACTATTTTACATTTTAAGGGTCTTCAAGGCAATGAAAGGTGAACGAACATTAGCATATGACTATTCAAAATGTTTTATATACAAGCATATAATTTTTAAAATAAAATTATTTATTACATAAATATGATAATAAATGAGTAATTATTAACAATTACTACCGAACCGCCATTAATTATGTTGGTAAAGCTGTATGATACAATGGTATCCCTTTTAAAACTTGGGAATTGGCCTCAGTCACCTGAAACAATTGAAGCAAGTTATGCAATTACTATCATTGTATTACAAATAAATTTGCTCAGATCAAGATTAATAACAGTAATGAGAAAAAATATTGTTACTAGACAGTTTTCAGTTATCCCTTTCCAATTACTCTATTTCATGTTTCTTTGGCTATTGAGAAATTTTAGTCAAGAATGGGTTACTTAATTTTTTTTAAAAACACTTCAAAGAGTGGATTGTGGAAGTAAGGAAGATATTACAATAATATGGTCCTATTGATAACCAATATTTGAGAATTGATAACTTATGATTCTTTACATTTTCAATTATTCCAACTGATGCAGCCAAATGCCATGGACAGACTCATTTTAAAAATTAAACAATTAAAACAGATATCTCTTCCCAATCAGTTATTCTTTAGTCAATAAGTTTGACTGAGTTCAAAAGATATTTTAAAAGTCCAATAAATTTAATTTGATTTAAAATGTTCAACAGATTGATCAAAATATTACTATTTTCATAACTTATTCCATTTTAGATTACGAGTCCAAACCATTTACAATATCTTTTTATATCCTTACCCTGGTACATCTCTTATGTTATTTTTTATTCTATTATTTGTTTTCTATGATTTGATTGGCAAAGATCTTGTTAGTTATCACTAAGATTCTTTAGCTTTTCTTTCTCGGCACACATTTAGGCAGTCGTTATCAAACCGAGGTTTAGTGTTCTAACTCTCACTTTTCCGAGAAAAAAAAATTACTGACCTCTTTAACACTGTCACAAATCTCTACCCATTTTTTTACATCAAGATTTTGTCAAAATTTAGTGATTTCTAATTCAAGACCAACCTGGATGTTTCCCCATGATAAGATTTCATATTTAAATATACTATTTTGCCATCTGAGTTGTACAAAGGAGAGGCCTAATGTTAAAAGTTAATATAATAAGAAAAACAATGTTTTAAGTTTAAATAAATGAATTGATTTAATTTAATACCTTGACTGATATATAGTCTCCTATTTCTATTGGTTTTTTAAAATCTGAATTGTAAGCACTGGGAATACTTCCAGAAGGAATAATAACTTTTATGTTACCATCATTTTTTCCTGCAAAGTAATCATTCGATCTTTTGCTCAACTATAAAAAGAAAATTTGGAATCATAAAAAACAAAAAAACTGCTCATGATAAATACTTTAAACACTAACAAGAATAAAATACAACCAAGAATTATTTTATGTATATCTAGAGATTGGTGTAAAAATTTATATATTCTCATTAGCATCTTTTATATTCTTACCCCTTCAACTAAAATTGTTTGTTCTTGACCTAGAAACTGACTGTTTTGTTTGTCTGCAAACTTTCGGTATACTTTCACCATTTCTATCAATCTAGCCTTTTTAACATCAGGAGATACATCATCTGTGAAGCGCCTATGGGCTGTAGTTTTCTGAAAATAAGCATCTAATAAACCTCCAAGTTTTTCTATTGATTATATTACATATTGATGATCCATGTTAACCCTTAAATACATGAATTTTGATTCTTGTTAAAAAAAATTTTTTTAGGTGGCTTAAGGCTCAATCTCAAAAGTAAAAAAAATCATTTCATCCTATTTCATTGAAAAAATTGAAATTTTATGTCTGTTACTCCTAAGTTACATCATGCATTCCCTTGGTTCCCCACCACATACTTACTAAACAAATAGTTTTTCTAGATTTTATCAGTAAGGTACAAAATAAAAAGGCCTAACAAAAACAACTGAACAACGTCACAATTCAAATCGTTCGGTAACAGGTAGTCCGAGGGTCAATATTCTCCTGGTAAAACTGCCTTCAACCTCCTTCTAATGAACAAAACAACAGGTGAATGCACTTTCTGAGCCATGTAGCGTTCTTAATGGAACTAAATTAACAAAAATAGTCTTGCAAAATGCCAAAAGATGTCGATAGTAGTACTTTAAAGAAAGTGTTACAGGTGAGTTACAGAATGCATTTAAGGGTTAAATGACTTATTAAACTGTTACCTCTCTCATACTGTAAGCAAATAAATATGCAATATTATATTGAACTATTTCCATAAGAGACAATGTTTCTGCAAACTCCTCATCAGTTTCACCACAAAATCCACAGATAAAATCAGAAGATATGGTTACTCCTAAAATGGTAAAAAAATATAAGAACAGTTGTGCATATTATTCACGATAAATTATATAATGTAAATCATTTCTTTTTAAAAATAAAAGACTGAAATGAGAGAATGTGTGGATGGATGATTTGTTATGAAGTGTTGTCAATATATGTGAATGTTGGTATGTATAAGATTACAGAGATGATTCGTGCTAAACTCTAGCTTTATAATATGGGAAAAAATATTCTGGAATAAATATTGGTGAGAATAACAAAGACTTATAGAACAATAAAAAATATTTCCGGCCAAATTATGGATACCTTAGGTAATAAGAAAAACATTAAACATAGGCTATGAGAAAAGTGACCAAACCAGCAAGTATTTGAAATCGGGTTCAATATGTTCATATTACTTTAATTTTCAATAATTTTTCACAACAAAAAAATGGGTTATTTTTTAGAATTGTGTTTATCAGTTTTGTCATATTAAGACACTTAAACCAGGAAGTTTTGAATAACAGAGAATATACTGGATTTAATATTTTTAGTTTAGTATTGATGTACTGGCTGATGGTTAGACTATTGTTGTCCTTTGACTAATCACTTAACTAACCTAATAGTGTTTATCTTAGAGAACATATCAGGTAACCTGATTTTTGCATCTACCTGTAAAATGAGGTTTCTAAAATTAATTTTAAAACTGAAAATATATCTAACAAATAAAACCTTTTTATAAATTAAACAAACTCCTTACTGTAATAAAATACATTTCTTTTGTTTAAAACTAAAATTTCACAGATATAGTATAATATTAACGGATCCTGTTCAAGACTATTTTTTTTTATTATAAAAATTAAAACATTTAATATAAAAAGGTTTTTGTAGACTTAAAAGGTTTGTGCATTTCCTTCTACCATTATAGAGTTGGATACTTTTTCTCTTATAAAATCTTTGGCCATGTGATGTAGTAATCTTTCAGATTTAAATTGCTTACGGGAGTATAGACAGCAAGGAGATGGTCTGATTTAAATACAACTTTATGTCTCCTAATGATTTTCTCTAATCATCCTTACTGAAAGACATATATAAAAAGATTTCTTTAGAAATCAGCCATAATCAACTCACTTAATCTGGACATGCTAAATAAACTAAACCATTTTAAATAAACTGTACCTCTTATATACAATTAACCATTTTGGGAACTTTTATCAGAATAAAAGAAAAATATACAAGAGATTGTGAAAGAAAGCACAAGAGATACTGGTAGGACATCAAAGCTGGTAGAAGAAGAATGTCTAGACACAGAAACTAAAAATGATATTGATTGTTAATTCGCACTCCATGGCTGCTCAATATGAATTAAAAGTTACAAATTTTAGAGTATTCTTAATACCAGAAGTTTCAATTTCTGGAAAGAACAAATTCATTTTTTTTTTCATATATTTTTCCTTTCTTTTCTATGATATTGTATACAAAATTGTTTATTCAAATATACAGTATACTACCAGTCAATTTATTTATTTTTCAAAAATGATAAATTAATAATTAAAGGAACTGATTTCAAAATTACCTGGGAGTTTATCTTTGACATGTTCAATAAGTCTTAAATAAGCCTCCCTGGAATAACCTCGTCTCATTCGCTCTAAAACACTTGAACTTCCACTTTGTGCTGGTAGGTGCAGATTAAGGCAAACATTTGGTTTGGATTTTAGAACATCCAACACCTACAATAAAGCACCATATTCAATTATTCAACAATTTAATAAGGAACTGAAGAAAGGTGTTATTTTTATCAATACAAATTAAAAATAATCTTCAAAAGTCCTAAAATGTAAAGATATCATCTAAAATTCATTTTCATTGAATTAAAAAGGAATTTGACTAACTTACTTCATCAGGAAAATCTTTTGGATGAGGAGATGTAAATCGAACCCTCATTTGAGGATCAATTTCTGCAACTTTTTCAAGAAGCTCAGCAAACCTCAATCCACCTTTTTTCGGCTTATAAACTGTCTTAAAACCAGAAGCCATTTTAGTTTCTTCTCTGTCTCCAACACCCATAGATACATCCCGATAGCTATTGACATTCTGGCCTAAAATATTTTTTCTTAAATTGCAATTAAGTGTATTGTCCAAACATTATTATAAGGTTAAATGAATAAAGTATAACTACCAAGAAGTGTGACCTCTTTAACACCTTGTTTAGATAAATGTTCAACTTCTTGCAGTATAGAAGATATGGGTCTAGATCTTTCTCGGCCTCTTGTGAACGGAACAATGCAATAGGTACACATATTGTCACAACCTCGCATAATAGACCTTAAACCAAAATCTAAAATAATAACTGCTATCAAAAAGAATGAATAAAAATGCAAACATCAGAAATAGCTATCAGAAACATACATAGTTAGGCAAAGCACTATAAACAATTTTCTGAAATTGAGGTAAGCAGTTTATAGAAGTGAAAAATGGGGATAATGATTTGAATCAAAAGGCCACTAATGATTGTTTGATTTTTTTGGATGAGGATCATGTAATGGTTAATTAGAGTACAATATACTAAAAATTGTGGGTTCAAAATAACATTTTCCGCAAGGTAGTATCCTTGGCCCAATCCTTTATACAGTTTATACAGCTGACATCCCAACTCATCCTAATACTATCCTTACCACGTATGCTGATGATACACGTGTATTATCAGTCAACACCAATCCAGTTATTGCATCCCAAAGCCTCCAATCCCATATCACTGATCTTGAAGAATGGTGTCAAAACTGGAGAATTAAAAAAAATTCTCAAAAATCTCATCAAATCACTTTTACCTTACATCATAAACCAATGACTTCCTGCCCTTCAGTATCCTTTAATAATATCCCACTGGTGCCTGTAGAACAGATCCAATACTTAGGGTTGCATCTTGACAAACGATTAACCTGGAATCCTCATCTAGACTGAAAAGACAAGAAACCGCTCGACGTTTCAGGCTACTTCAACACTTACTAGACAAACGCTCTAACCTCCCAATTAACTACAAAAGACTCATCTACATGACCATCATACGACCTATATGGACTTACGGAGTAGAGCTTTGGGGCTCCACTAAGCCATCGAATTCCTCTCGTATCCAATCCCTACAATCCAAAATCCTTCGTAAAATCCTCAACACTCCTTATTTTGTTAAGAATAAAGTCATCCATAACGACCTTAATGTCCCATTTGTAGCTGATTTGGCCCGAACCCAGTATCTATCCTTTCATAACAAACTTCATTCTCACTCAAACCCTCTAGTTTCAAACCTAGCTTCCTCTTCAATTCCCGATAATCCTCCGAGGCGCCTGAAAAGAAGATGGCCACGTGACTTTCTTAGTTAAACTAGTGATTTGAGTACTACCAGTGGGTAGTTCCTCTACTTGCCATTAACCCATGTCATTATGTATCACATAGCCTATTTACTTGATGTATTATTGTAATACAGTTGTAAATATCAATAAATAAATTTTAAAAAAACAAAAAAACATTTAGTTTAATAAAGAAGTAAACGTGCAGGCTTGTAACAGTAACTGGAAAAGATAAATTAACTTTTTAATGATTCTGAGCAGATATATAGGTCAGAGCATGATGACCCTAATGATCTGACTGATTGATTTATTATTTAATTTTCTTCAATGTTAAAACATTTTGTTGCTTTTTTAAATCCCAACAGCTATTTAGTAGTTCTCAGGGCATACTTTGATTCCATTCTTTTCAACTAGAGTTAAATAGAAATGAACTTTTATTTTGTCATGAAGGGCAGAAGTTGATCCCATACTTGTTAGTGGCTCTTACAGTTACAGTAGAACCTCGATTATCCGTCAGGGTATGGTACCAAGATAGTGACGGATTTGGGAAATAGACGGATATGGGAGTGAGACATATGTTACATACAAATATATCTATACACATAAGTTGAACAATATATTTCAAACATTCGACTTTATATATGTACTCGTAACTTATTTACGTACTAATAAGGTATACATATGTAGTAAAAATATTTAAAAAAAATAATAATATGTTTTATATCATTAACTGTCGTCCGAGGAATATCATAGATTTTTGCTAAGATCGAACCACTTTCACCTTTTCGTAAACGTTTTAAAATTTCAAACTTAGTAGCAAGATCTAAACTCTTCCTTTGTCTTTTTTCCGTCATTATTATACGTACTTTTAAGAAAACAACAAGTACTCATAAGACAAGAATGAAGACTGAAGGTAGTTTAACTGCGGAAGCTACATTAGGTAGAGATGAGGAGATAATTAATTTCTGAGAAAGCCTAGGTTTTGAGTAAACAACAGATTCTAGAAATCGGAGTTGTCAAGACACAACGATTGATTCTTGATTAACTGACGCCTATGACTTTAGCAACCAAACAATATATGCACATCTTTTCTTTTATTTTCTTCAAACTGAGGTGACGGTTAACAGAGAGTGACGGTAAATAGAGTAACGGATAATACAGGTTTTACTGTATATCATTCACTCTAGTTACAGTAAACTCATTTTCTGTATTTCTATCAATACTTATTATTATTCTGTAATTATTTTTTTGACTTCAATAGAAATATATATTAGTATATAAAACATTCCATTCAAGTCCATTTGAAAAAGGATGTGAATTTTACAAAGAAAATTATAAGTGACATTCATAAAAAGAAACATGAATAATGACCAAAAAGGATTCTATACAGGGAGTATGTCAACAGTCCTTGACACTCAGTTCACAAGGCCTGCAATGCTCAATATTCAGTTAACATATGGCAAAATAAGAAATGATGGTAGGCTGACTAAAGTAAATCAGATCATCACTATCGATAATGGGCCTTTTTGTTAAATATTATTTTATCATCTACTTTCAAAACACCAATTAAGCAATAAGAATATATAACTTACACAAATGCTGATACCGAATCTTTATTGATCCTGACTGGGATTACATCAGCATAAGTTTCATCCTGTGATAACATAACATTTACAGCAGTTTGATTATTTTCGCTTACGGACAAAAGCCTAGGCAGATCCTTGTAGCTATCTGGTCCAGCAACTATATCAATAGATTGTTCTTTTTCAACAAGCTGATGTTTCAATCTTTCAGCCATGCAACCTAAACACACAAACAAAAGAAATTAAAAAACAGGATACCTTTCCTAACTTAAAATTTAAGTCTCCAGTAAAAATAATTCACCCATGTCTCAAAATTGTTAAGGTGATGTCTAATTTTCCCAGTTATTATTTAGTCCAACATAACAAAATAATTTATATGTTTATGATGGATTAATATTTACATCAATTTAAGATGTAAGGTAATTAACCAATACAAAAATCCCCATAACTTTAATATGCTACTTTTAGTCTTAAATACTGATGGTGTAGTGGACTTATAATTCTGAGTAAATCCTTTTTAACAATTCCTCAGACAAATTTTCTAATAGAACATAATAATTTAAACCAAATACCCTGGTTTAAAAGTAGCACTGCTAAATATTTTCTTTACCTATTTATAATTTTAAATGAACTGTCCATGAATTAACACATCCAAATTACATCCTACTGTAGGTTAAAGCTTTGAAGTTGACGATAGAGATGGTTCAGCTAGCAGTGAAAAAGTATTAATGCCAACATTTCCACCCACATTACAGGTCTTCATCAGGGCAGAATAGTTCAAAGTGTAAAAAAAACAACAACTAATTTTGACCATAAATGTAAGCCTCATACTCTGAACCATTGTAATGTAATGGAGATCTGCAATTTGGGTCTAATAGAATTTCATTAAATAGTTTTTACTAGAATTTTCTTTGATTACCAACAGGAACACCTCCTCCAAACAATTTATAACTTGTTGAATAATCATTAAATTAATCAAATTTAATTTTGAAGTTTTGTAGATGCAAATAATTAAAATGACTAGTAAATGAATAAAGAGAAAGTTTCTGCTTCTTCTTTTGTGACTCTACAGCCCATTAATGAGCCTTGGCCTCCTTGATAAGTGTCCGCCAGTTTTCCCTGTCCAGTTCAGCGGCCTTCCAGTTCTGAACATTTAGCAGGAGTCCTCACTGACCCCATCCAGCCATCGCAGTTTAGGTCATCCTACTCTTCTTGTGCCCTGTATCTTTTCTTCAATTACTCTTCTGGGCCCTTCAACACCTGTCATTCTGGCCACATGGCCAGACCACCGCAACGTACCTAGCTTTATTACTTCGACCATATTCCGGGGCTAGGAATACACTTGCCAGCTCCACATTAATATAAAGAGGGGGTGTACCTTTACTAAATACAAATACATCAATAAACGCTTTCCACGCTAATAAAAAGTCAAGCCTTAACTTGCAATTTATAAAAAAAATCACTCACCCAAAATACCTATTTTTAAAGATGGCTTCTTCTTATAACAAAGTCTATCCTTTTTCATATATTTCAAATGTTTCAGCTTATTCCATACTTTACTTTCAGCATTTTCTCTAATCGCACATGTCATAAGAAGAATAACATCAGCATCTTGTATTTTATTTGTCTTGGCATATCCTGATGACTCTAGTATGGACCATACTATTTCAGTGTCATTTACATTCATCTGACATCCATACACATCAATGTAAACTGGAAAGTATATTACTTGATAACAAATAGAATAAGGTGAAAGAAAACCAACAAAATAAATACTAAAGGGTACACAAAGATTACCTTTTCTATTCAGACCATAGTTGGTTTCATTTAAGTAGGGAATATTTTCATTTTCATCGAAATTGATGTTGCTCTGGGATAAGGATCCCAAAATGAAATGTTTGAGGTCTGGTCCATCAGGTAATTTGCTAGGTCTAGCATCTGATGAGTAGTGAAATTGAGATCCTAGGTTGGAGAAAGGTGACAGCAACTCTTTTGTAAACCTTCTATTTGTTGTAATTATTTTTCTGATAACAGTATTCATTAATAATCCACTACAAGGCTAAAGATTATTTTTCAAAATTGTATTACCTTCACTACAGGTTAGAATAAAAGAACCGGAGAGCAAAGAAGTACGATAAGATTAAATTGGACAGATACAAGATAGTTATAAGAAAGTTACTATTTGGGATCGGGAAACCAATATTGGCAGATTGTAAGATTTAAAACAATTAACTGAGTTATACAGTAGAGTTTAGAAAGGAGCAATATTGAAAGTGGGAAGAAATCGAACAAGATGTGTAAAATGTTTGACCCTCAACCCCACTAGAACTGGATTTATTATTCCTGACTACATTACCACCAATTCGAATAAATCGAATAAAGACCCGAGGACCAACAGGTACCCAGTGCTGGCCATCTCTACTCCTGAGGGGACAAATATTCAGGAGCCCGGTCGCCCCGAAGAAGCCGAACCTTGCCTACTGGGCTAATCACCCGGAGGACAGTCTAAGAGGAAAGGACATGGCACGGATAAAGAAATACGTATGGAGCATTTAATGTTAGATCACTCGCCGGCAAGGAGGTGGAGATCATTAAGGAAATGACGTTGTACAGGATGGATATCCTGGGATTATGTGAAGTAAAAAGGAAAGGAGTCGGAGAAATTAAAATGAACAAAAGCCACAGCCTGATCTACTCTGGAGTCCCACCAGGAAACCGAGCTGTAGAAGGAGTAGGCATTATATTGAAAGATGAATTATACAGGAAAGTTGCGGAATGGGAAGCAGTAAGTCCGCGCATAATCGCAGCTCAGATAAATCTGAGGGTTGGGAACTGGGCTTTAATACAAGTTTATGCCCCGACAAACGATGCTAACATCATAGATAAAGAGTTTTTATAGCGACCTTGAACGAACCATCACCAAACCTAGGAACAGCAATAGAAGCATAGTGATCATGGGAGACCTCAATGCTAGAACAGGAAAGGATCACTTAAGAGCACATGGAGTGATGGGACCGTCGGTGGAGAACACATTAAAAATGAAAGCGGGCAGCGACTTATTGATTTCTGTATTGAAAATGATTTACTGCTGGGGAACTCATTCTTCCCGCATAAGCTGGTCCATAAAATTACCTTTTCAGCCGCAGAGAGAAATGTCAACAGTGTCATAGACTATTTCATATACTGCCGAGACAAAAGAAGGTATTTTACAGATGTAAAAAAAATCAGAGGAGCATAAGTAGGAAGCGACCACATGTCCTGGTTGCTGATACCCGAGAGGTCAAGGAAAGAAAGCAGAAGATGAAAGCCTATTTGAGGATTGAAGTAGAGATGTTGCAGGATCCTCAAAAGAGAGACGAGTACGAAGGAAAGCTAAGGAATTGGGTCTAGGAAGTAGAAGCAAATACAAGGCATGACAACATATGGACTCAATTAAAGGATAGCATTCTGCAAGCAGTTACTGTAGTATGCGGAGTGAAAAATATTTGCATGAAAGGTGATCGTGGGAGGAATTCGGAAGGAAGTTGGATCAGGATCATCGGAAAAACATCCGGATTTTCTGGGGAAAAAAGTAAAGATCTAAGAGGACGAAAATGCAAAGCTATGAGAAACGTGAAGAAGGAAGTGAGGTTGCGGAAGACCAAGCTATCTTGGAGGTCTGGAGATAATTGGTGAAATGGAAACTGGAATAAGGAAGAGTATGACAAGGTGATTGAGGAAGAGGAAGTAGAGAGAGCTATATTCAAAATGAAAACAGGAAAAGCGCCAGACCGGGATAGTATTGTAGCTGAATTAATAAAGGATGGCGGCCCTGAGGTAGTGCGATCGTTGCAAGTACTTTTTCAGAAAGCCTGGGACGAAAAAAGGATTCCAACGGATTGGGAATATAACATTATAATACCGATTCACAAGAAAGGATGTCGGGCAGAATGCTCTAACTACCAACTCATACCTGATGTCTGGTCACCTGATGTATACAAACTATACACATCTTGGAGGGTCGCTTAAGACCACTAGTTGAGCACCTAAAATGATAACAGCAAGCTGGTTTTCGACCCGGGCGCCAAACCCATGACCACATTTTCTCAATAAGAAATATCATACAGAAATCCTGGGATCTCGATAAGAACACGTATTTGACCTCAAATCTGCCTTTGACTCGGTTCTACGAAATGAAATATGGGAAGCTCTCAAAGCGAAGAACATCCCTATAAACCTGACAGAGGCGATTAAATCTATTTACCAAGAGCCCAAAGGAATAGTCAGGCTAAACGGGGTAGAATCACATTGTTTCAATATTGTAAAGGGGGTCAAACAAGGAGACAGCCTAAGCCCTTTGTTATTCTTGTTGTAGGAATCTTAGTCCTGTAGTGATACAATTTCTCTTCTACGCCGACGACGTGCTATTTATTACGGACTCTGTGGAAAAGTTGCAGCTGGCAGCCATAGAATGGTATGAAGAACTTCACCGAAAAGGGTTGTTTATAAATACAAAAGTAAGATCCTACAATGTGGAAGGAAGAAAGAAGACATCCACATATACTACCACACATACCGTGACAGACTTCACATTGCTAGGTACAGTGATCTGGGAAGGTAGACGCAGGAATATCAAACAGGATTAACAAGGCAAATGCAGTTCACTACCAGATATGTAACACTGTGGTAGGGAAGAGAGAGGTAGGCAAGGATGTCAAAGTCCACATCTTCAAGACAATGTATCTGATTTATTGATTTCTGTATTGAAAATGATTTACTGCTGGGGAACTCATTCTTCCCGCATAAGCTGGTCCATAAAATTACCTTTTCAGCCGCAGAGAGAAATGTCAACAGTGTCATAGACTATTTCATATACTACCGAGACATATGAAGGTATTTTACAGATGTAAAAAAATCAGAGGTGTAGAAGTAGGAAGCGACCACATGTCCTGGTTGCTGATACCCGAGAGCTCAGGGAAAGAAAGCAGAAGATGAAAGCCTATTTGAGGATTGAAGTAGAGATGTTGCAGGATCCTCAAAAGAGAGACGAGTACGAAGGAAAGCTAAGGAATTGGGTCTAAGAAGTAGAAGCAAATACAAGGCATGACAACATATGGACTCAATTAAAGGATAGCATTCTGCAAGCAGTTATTGTAGTGTACGGAGTGAAAAATATTTGCATGAAAGGTGATCGTGGGACCCATGCTTTTGTATGGAGCGGAGAGTTGGATACTAACTGGTCGATAGGAGAGCAGAATCACCGCTGCCGAAATGAAATTTATGCGGAGAACGATTGGGAAAACAAGGAGAGACCGAGTTCGCAATAAAAGGATTCGTCAGGAACTGGAGATAGGCCCATTGAAACAGCTCCTAGAAACTCACCAGCTGAAGTGGTTAGCCATGTTATAAAGATGGACGACCACAGAGATCCTCTATAGACCATAGAATATGTCCTATATGGCATAAGACCCAGGGGCCGCCCTAGGATGTCCTATCTCGACTACATTGATCGACTGTGTAGGGCGAGTGGGAAAGACTTCCGACAGGCCAGGGACCTAGCTAGAAATAGAGAAGAATGGAATTCCTGGCTGAATGCTCCTCTACGCTGAGAAGGCCCTAAAGATGAAAGATAAAGAAGAAGATTTTGGAGGATGGTTGTATATCGATGGAACGTATATGCTAGGTGGATCGAATTTCTCCAGATAATTCATTTAATCTTCTAACAGCCGGGATGGATCCATTGAGATTTGGAGACCCTCCCGAGCCTCGCCTAGCATCTATTAAGTTGTTGCTCAAAGCAAGAGGAAAAACCTGGCGATGGAATGTGATTTCGGACAAATCAGATCCTTGCACAACCGTGACTGTAATCAGTACAGTCCATACCACGTCCTGAACTCAAGACTTCATGGGTCATAGTTGTACAGTATTTTCGGTTATTATTCCGGAGATTATTGCTTCCAATTGAGCCAAAATTTTTATCTCTTCAATCTTCATGGCATATTTATGTTAAAAGGTACATATAAAGATGAAAAGATTACCGATGTAGACATACTTCCCATACTCACGGTAATTTGTATTTTTGGAAAAATATTAAAAATGAAATAGTTGAAACTTGTTGAAACTCAACTCATCTCACCACTTTACCCAAAATAGGGAAAAATACCTGGAGGTTGAGGATGAACTCGGACAAATCAGCTCCCTGCACAAGCGATGTCTCACAAACAGTACAGTCCATACAACACACTGAACCCAAGACTCTTCATGGATTACAGTTCTACTGTTTTTTTTTTCGTTTATACGAATAGAATCTTTAATATCATAGGTAACAAAGATTTCATTAACAGGAAACAATACCTTAGATCATGACAGTAAAAGTAGCATTTGGCCCTCCGAAATTTCTGTAAGCACCCTAGGCTGCCTTAGGCCTCCAAAACCAAACTCTTCAAGTGACTGTCTCACATCCAAAAGTTGATTTATTGTTGTTTGGCTTTAACTAAGAAAGTGCTTCAACTGTTACTTTAAGATTATCATATTGTTTAACGAAGCTATCTCGTTGATCCCCCACCCCAGAGCTAGAGGGGCGGGAGAGGAAGAGAGGCAGTGCGCGATGAGCAGACGCCGATGACGGTCAGTTACCAGTATGAGGTGGCCTCCTCCACCAGCGGGGGCTTCACCCGCCTCCTCTTCATGTGGCGCGGCAGCCTCTACAAGCTCATCTACCGGGAGCTCATCCTATTCCTCATCGCCTTCGGCATCCTCAGCGCTCTCTACAGGAACGCCTTCACCCTCGAGCAGAAGCGGTGAGCCTACTTACGTCCTATCTACTGTACTCTACACACCCTTAATCGTGTGTAAATTTACTTAATAAAAAACGTGTAGGAACCTCGGATTGACAAGTACAGTACAAAAACCAACTCATCTGACAACATATGCAGCGGAGGTACTAACTCACCACCATTTCATGCACCGCGATAGGTTTTTAGCATCTTGTGCGTGATATTAAAACAGGCGAAAAAAACCCTAAACTTTGAGTGAAGCTATCTAATAAAACTAATTTTCATATATTCTGAGATAACTGTTAAAAACAGCTAAGAGTTAAAACACTACAGTTAAAATTATAATGGGAAGTATATTAAGAAAAGAAAATGATTGATTTCAATTTTTTATTAAGTAGAGAAGAAATATTTGTGCGCATATACATAACATTGTTAGGATTTTCACAACTTGATAATCTGACGAAATTATTGTTTCATTAGCTTTTACTGTATTGCTATCTAAGGTTGTTTTTTTTTTTAGACGCATTTAGCAGGTAGGAGTATTATTTATTACAAAATTACAACGATCAATGACAAAGTATCCTTTTATTTTTTTATATTTTTAATAGCGTTATATGTCTGGGTAAACGTAAGATGCTTTCGACTATCATATTTTTTTTATTACCAATAAAAAAACAACCAAAAATGATAGTTTTGGTGGGATTCTGAAGGATTCGATCTAAATATAATAAGTAATTTTAATGTGCTGTGCATCAATCAGTTGCAATTTGCAATATATTGATTCTTCACTAAAGAAATTGTAAAAAATCGTAAAAACTTTTTTTTTTACACTGTCTCAATAACACAGGACATGCCCACAATAGATTTTTTTAATAATGTTTTCCAATAAAGATTTAAGATCCTGAATGAGGGACATATTAGTTTATATTTGTTAGTATAACTACTTGAATTGGTTGACACATGAATGAATCAATAAAGAGATGAAAAAAAAAAAGAATTTAATGAAACATATCGAAAGTTATTGATGTTGATAATAATAAAAAATATGTTATAAATTCAGTTTAAAACATATCCTCTGGTGTGTACTTATAAAGAATATGTAAATATTAATTTTGGGGATAGCGATAAAATATGTTGCACCAATGGCCAGTCCATTAATAAATATAATTAGTCTTTGTTGCGCATAGAAAAATCAAGATAAAAAGTATTTTATATGTTTCATTTTTAATTGTGAAAAATGGTCCATTTATTCATCTTGTACGTTTGGAAAAAAAACGATAAATATTTTATCAGACAACACTTTTCAATATAAATTTAGACGGTCTAAGCTATCACTCCAATCATAATATGTTTGTATAATGTATTCTGTTGAAAACGGTTTTCATTGCATCCTTCACAACAAAGTGAAAACGTCTATTAATACGTCGGTAAATATTTATTATTTTTAAAAATCTGATTATGGTCCTATCTCTATAATCGAATATTGCCAGGTTTAAGAAAAAAAGTAAATATGATATAAAAAGTAAAAACCGTCCCTACAATTTAATCTAAGCATGTCAAAGTTTAATAAATATTCCTGAAAGATTGTTTTAGATGTATATATATTTTTAATGTGATATAATTGGATGGATTCTAAAAGATTATTCGTTTCCATAAATCGGATAGTCGAAGTTATAATAATAGTAGTTTTAAGACATGGCAATAATATATAATAGTTTTTATAAAGTATATCTGGATTATAGGAAACCAGTCAAAATATCTAAAAACAAAAAAACGTTTAATTTTTATGAACGAAATAGATGTTTAACTTCTGGGCCATCATCAAGATGTGACCTGTAACAACAGTACTCAATTACTGTTATTGAAAATCGTCTATCACATACTCTAAAAATATACTTCATTTCGTGGTCATTTAAAAAAAAAATCACTACAATTACATCATTACTTATCAGTGTAAAACTCATTGACTCCACCCCCGAACATTTTCAACATCGCTTTATTATAACAAAAATTTTAAAAACATGTTTGTATAAATTATATAAAGCCTCTTATTACTAGGATTTTGTAAAGTATTTCTCTCTCTTTATTATCTTATTGTCGTTAAATCAAATCATTTTTAAAAAAAAGATAGCACGAGGATTATAAATGAGAAAAAAAAACTAAATTTAATACTTCAAACAGGAAACTTGAATCTTTTTTGACTACGCCAGCACAACTGTGTAGAAGATCCCAATTACATGAGAACAATTTTAAAGTTTCTGGTCGCTTCTTTTTTTAGTTTTTGTTCTTTAACCATAGTTGATTTTATTCGAGAAAAAAAAAATCAAAGCAGGCTTTGGCAAAAGTTCCAGTAAAACGTATTTCGATTTGGCGTCCCTAATATTTTTAGGGATTATTATTATTATCGAATAAGCTATTTGAAATTTTCATAAATCCTGCGTAGACTCTGCAATCAAAATTTCCTGATTTGTAATACTGTCTGATCTGTAGTTCCCTTGTCATGATTAGCAATAAGAGCAGAAAATGAACACAAAACAAATTTCCTACAGATTTTTAAAGAAAAATGAACATATATAAAACGAACGGTTAGACGCCTGTTCCTGGAAAAAAAACAAAAAACAGTTTTCTATTACAAGAAGCTAATTAAACTAATCTTAACTGAAGTTAAAAAAAGTTCATAATTAATGGTAGTGTACACAAAATTTTACGAAAGTGTCTGCTAAAAAACATAGTATAAGTTTGAACACAATAAGAATTTCTTATTTTTTTCGCCAACTTAAGGTAGTGTTAGCAAAAAAACAAAATTATGACTATTAAATATTTATGTGTTTGTATGCTCTAATGTTAACTAAACAAAACTATTTGTGTTAAAACTTTTTTGGCGTCCACTGCTATTCAAATGATAATCTATAATCTAGAAGCTATCAACAAATTACAATCATTGATGAATTTTTAAAATAAAAAATGTACATACTCATTAAATATTATATTAGATATATATATATATATATATATATATATATATATATATATATATATATAGCTTAAAATATTTACATTTAACCATTTAAATAAATATCTCTGGAGTAACTGGCTGATTTGTCTACAGTAAAGAAAAATAGACAGCAACGTTGATATTTTTATACTATTGTTTATTAGGAAGCTCTGCACAACGCTGAGCATTGTAAATATACATAGGATTTTTTTTATTCACAACTAGTTTAAAACGGAGGAGAGAATTAACCGAATAAACTATGTGAAACTAGATCATAAATAATTACTTAATTGTCCATCTCGTTTTCTTAAAACACCGTAAGCGATAATAGTAAAAAACTCTAAATTATTAAATTACAATTTACAAATTAGAAAAAAAAATACAACCAATGTATAAGCGGTATACAATCGCTTAATTTGAGAAACTCTATTATAAAAACACTTATATTTTGAACCACCTCAACCCCCCCCCCAAAAAAAATTAAATAAATTTTAAAAAATGTATTATTTTAGAGGAAGCTAGAAAAATATTATATATTCTAGAAACGATAGATGGAACAAAACAATAAATATTTATTGTTTATTTAGAAAATAATTTACTTAAAGAATTTACTTCGAAAATATATTGTTAAATTAAATTAGCGCCATCCTTTCGTCTATTTGTGAATTACAAGCTGTAATTGCTTAAACGATAAAAAGTAGTTTTAATCAGATGATGTCGCGGTAATTAAAACTGATTGAAAATAAAAAAGATGTCTTCAGTCTAAATCACTTTTTCATTGTCCCATTTCTGATGTCTAAAATCTAATTTAGTTAAAATCAATTCACGTCACAAAAGTTCAAAATTTAAAACGTTATCACTATTTTTCATTTCACAAATTGAAAGTGGCTTTAAGTATTCTTTATTATAGGTAAAAAATGTCATTATCTTCTCATCAACAAAAAAATGTTTACTGTTTTTTATTTTATTTTTGTTGGGAAGAGCTTCCAACTCACTTTTTTAGAACATTTTTTTTTTGGTAATTTATAGTAGACGGGTAACGTCTTGAAAACCAAACAGTGAAAAATAAAAAAGTTTTTGTTCGAATATTTACTCCATATAAAAGAGTTTAAAAATTATTAATGTTTATAAGTAAAAACATGCAATTAAATAAATGAATCTATAACTGGCCACAAGGCTGTAAAATAAAGTAGAAGATTCAATCATAGGAATGGAGGAACTCGGAGGTCTGGGGATAAAGACACCTCGTAACAACAAATGGATCTTCTTCTTTAATTACAATTTATTATCGCTCAAGCTGTTACAACTCGTAATTCAGAAATAGAGAAAAGGAAGGCGTTTTTAACAATTAAAATCTTTTTTTGTTATCATTTTTAACAATTGATATTTTTCCGACTTCCTCTTATTATTATTATTGTGCTTATAAATTTTTAAAATACGAATAATTCATCGTAAATAAAATGTTATATGTAGGGGGCACTGGCTTCCTTCAGGAGGTGTCTGATATAGACACCTCGGCCTTCGTTTGGGGCACGATCGAAGAAGGTTGCCATTAACAAATTCGCCTCAGTCCCACTTAGTTTTTCTGGAGCCTCATCTAAAAATTAAAATTATATAAGACATTGCAGATTATGACATTTTTGGATGGAAAAGTGTGCAAAAAAAAGTTTACGAAATTATTATTAAAATGTCATATGACGTGTTTTCCGCAACGTTGCTTTGAAAGAATCCTATTATTTATATATCTCATGCCATTTTTTTAGCGATTTGAGTAACGCAAGCGGAAAGAATTCTACAAACACGTCCGGAGGAAACACTTTTCTTTGCATGAAACATAAAATAACATGCAAGTTCATATGATCTTTTTTTAATTAAAAGTTATTGATGAAAGTGATTTTACTTATTAATATTTATTACACTAAGATATTGCTCTTAATAAAGAATAAGTTTCATACGAAATATATGATGATACACTGAGTTTCCCTTTTTTTCAATTATAATTAATCAATCGAAAATTGAAATTAATAAAATGGAAGGTCCGTTTAGTTTAGTTACCACGAGTGTAACTAATAAAAAAAAAATTTAAATACGTGACTTCACATCTCATTAACGACAACAATTAGTAGAAAATTGTTTTTCATCTTTTTGTTAGTTTTATCTTTACTTAATCTCAGAAAAGTGAGACGCTTATCAGTCCTAGGAAATACTGGGGACACAAGCAGATAAAGCAGTAGAGTCAATTAATTTGGAGTGTATTATACTTAAAAGAAAATGTTTAATCATCTTTGATATTAAATAAATTTAAATTAAAGTATAATACAAAAGTTAATGTGTGGGTCATATTTATATCTACAAAGGATTGGGAATTAGCTCCAATTGGTTTAAATATCTCTAAATATTGTGAAATTACTCACACACACATATATATATACAAATAGTTATTCCTTCAACTAATGGACATAGTAATACGGATGGTCTTCTACCATAACCGGAAACAATATGTTTCTGAGTGGGGCAAGCGCTGGATCTTTCCGCATAAAATAATAAAATTACAGTATAATAAAAGTTTTTATGTTTTGACATAAATATACAGTCACATATCACTAATTAATTTAAATCACTAAAATACAGATTTTTAACAGCATTCGGTATTTATAAATTGTACATATTCCATGCGCAAAATGGACCCAAAAATACCGCCTTCAGTTTCATTGGTTATACTACGCCCGTTAAGTCCAGTGTACGGCAGGAAGTATTCAAACAACTGGAAGGCTTTTTTTAGCCGCTTTCACAAAATTATCAACAATGAGTAACTATTTTATTGTAGTTGCAACTATCAACAATAAGCAAGTAAATTATTATATATCAATGAGCAACTATATTATTAACGAATTTTCGTAGTTTAAAAAATTTAAATTGGCCCTGCTTTAATTCCTGATACATGTTATGATAATATCTAGGCTCCAGCTATCTTATATCGTTATAAGTAATAGCTACATAATAATAATTTTAATGATAATAAAAGCCATAGTGGGCCCTAACACTTGATATCATGGCCTCCAATTCCAGTTTCCTAACCTAGGAATTACTACCCAATTTCACTTCTTAACCAATCCTCACATTTACGCCTTGATCTATCCCTCGGGCGTTTACCAGTCGACTATTAATTTTGTAATGATCTATTTGTCACTAAGTCCCACAATTTTACAAACTTATATCAGTGAAGATGCTATAGCTTCAATTAGGTTATGATGTGTATGCTCCCCAATTACGCGTCGTGCAACCTTCTAAATTATCCATTGGACACGTTATTTTCAGATTTGATGTAGTTTATCTTAAAATCCATTCTAACTTACCATAAAATACGAATGATTAGCCATATTAGTATAAATGTGACGTTCAATGAGCAAAATAGCGATACGTATTTAATTTCGTCATCACTGGCTCAAGTTAGAAAATGTTAACGCGTTAATAAGCGCAAACCAACGTACATAAAATATAAAGATAAAATCGCAATGTAAACTTTTTATATTCCTTAACCCCCTTTGCTTTTAAATTTTAAACCATCTATTTTATTTAAAATTCTCACTTCTTGTCCCTACACTAAAGTTCTTATGCTTTCGTTGTGAAAACTGAACGGAGGACAACTTTACCTCCGGATAAGGAGCGTTTTACTTCGGCGATACCCATCACTTTTTGTGATATTTTGTGGAAAAAAAATGTGAGTAAGACATTCAAACTAACGTTATAAATCGTCCGGTTAGCGTGTGTGCCTCCTCTTGTTGTTGGTCGGCGAGTAAATCGTACTTAGACACGAAGAACTTTCTAGATATTTACTCTGATCTACTCACATCTACATATGACTACACACTACGGTATTGTTCGTTTGTAAGGAAAGGAGCTCTTGATAATAAGCAATATACTGAACTACATAACATTTTGGCTCATGATTCAAAACAAAACTGAAACTGAAGATTGAAACTTAAAATTATGATATTTAAAAGTAATTAGGAAAATATAACTAGCGTTACATTAAAAAAACATTAATGTAAATGAAAACAACTGAAACAATCTTGATGATGAATTGAAAACTTGATGGATTTTAGTGAAATAGCGAGAAAATTTAGAATTAAGGTGCTATAAAGAACCAATAAAATGTTAACTATGTGTACTAAAAGAGGGAATGGGTAAACATAAAACCCGAAATTAAAAAGTGATTATAGTGAATAAAAGTTTATGGAGCTATATATAGTCAAACTAAGTGGTTGACTAGGACGGAAAAACGATGCATTTTAATGTTCCGTTTTCCAATACTAATTAAAACATATCTGTGTCAGCGTTCCACAAAGTGTACGTTCATTCCTTTAACGCCGGTTTATGCTGCTATGGCTATTCGGACGATACTATCGTGAGAATCCTGAAATTTGTCAATCCAGGTATAGTTAGGATAGGGATCGTAACGAGTGCCTGACACCGCATAGGATCGGGATCTCATTTTACGTCCTTTCTGAAGGATGGTATAACTAAAGATTTTTTATATATTTTTATTTTGAAGAGAAAAGATTTGTCCCCAGCCGGGATTTGAACCCGGATCTCCGCCTCACCATGGCAACGCTCTAACAATTTGAGCCACCGGGGTCGCTCCCTACCTAGGACAAGTCTGTTCTCTTCACCGATCCCATATCCCCCGTGTTCTCGCAATTTTGAGATGTATACACGAGGAAGAATGTTCATTGAACATTACTTTTAATTTTAGGATCTTTTTGACATACGCCATTATATTATTTATAATTTTTTAACCATTGCTTTAATTTTTAAATATTTTTATTTTAAATAGAAAAGATTTGACCACAGTCGGGATTCGAACCCGCATCTCCGCCTCAACGTGACAACGCTCTAACCATTTGAGCCACCGGGGTCGCTCCCTAGGGTTAGGGGCAAAGCTTTTCTCTTCAAAATAAAAATATTTAAAAATTAAAGCAATAATTAAAAAATTATAATAAACTATAAAAATTGTGTACTCTCTTAAAAAAATCCAACGGCCACCTGCGAATCCGTGATCTTGGGCATAGAAATTTGTTATGTCAACCACTACACCACAGCTTTCTCTACACCACAGTTTAAAATATTAGCATTCCAATATGTAGTATAGAAAAAATCCATAAATAATTTAGGAAATTGGAACACCAGAGCGACAGTTTCGACTACACATCCCGTCTACATGCCTAAAAGTTTTGAGAAGTGAATTAAAAAAAAAAATGTACTAAACAGTACAACCCGTGAAGGGTCTTGTACAGTACGTGGTAGAGATCGTGCTGTTTGAAGGACATTGGTTCTAGATCAGGCTCAACGACCAGGTTTTCCCCAAATTAAAAGTGCCCATTTTATAGGGGCTGAGTGAGCTCCAGGAGAGTCTCCAGGATTCCAAAGGATCCATCCCCGGATGTTAACAGAATAAATAAATGGTCTGCCCCAGGTGAATTAGAACCCGAGACCTGTGTTACGGCAACTTAGTGCTCTACCACTGAGCTAATCAGCTCCGGTGGTTAATATACCTATTAAACATAGTTAGCAATCATCAACTTAATAATCTAGCAAATCCGACCTGGATAGGCCTTGGGGTAGTTCAAAAGCAGTCATTTTATTTTTAATATTTACTTTTCCATCCTATTTTTAGATTAAGGAAATAATTTAATACGTTATTTTATGGTTGTTTACAATAGTTATTTATTTTCTTTATGAAATGATAATTATGTAATTTTCCAGTATTTTCTTATATTTTTAGATCTCGTGCCTTTCCAATCATGATAAAATTTTACAACCGTATACTTCAAAAAATAATTAAAATTGTTCGGTAATTTTGAAGAGAAGAATTATTGCTTATCTTCGTTTTGTGATAAACGATCACATGGGCGAGATCAAACTGAGATCCAGAGAGGTCTGAAGCCATATTTCAAAACAAACCAAACCGTGTAAGCATAAACGTACCGAAAATAACTCTAGAATAACGCCTGTGATGCTCCAAACAAATATTTAAATGTTTGTAAGACTGAAACTCAAAAGTTCGTACTCTATTTAGAGTGAGAAGATGAATTGCCCATTTACTAAGAAAAGTTTTAACTTCTCTTCTTTTTGAAGAAATCCTTTTTTAGCTGGGGAAGATTTTAAGAACATAAATATTGAAGTTTCACAGTAGCTCCGCAACTTAGAATCTTGCTGATCGTTTGGATTGATTATTGAAATTAATTCAGATATATCAAAACATCTTTCCAACATAGATATAAATGACAAGAAGACTGAGTCCATTAGTAAGTTAATCGATTATTCTGACATGGCTACCTCAATATATCAGTCCTCCAGGTCAGAGTAAAGTTCATCAAGGAACGGAATCAATATTAGTGTGATCGTACAGGCACTAATAATAGCGCAAACGTACTAATAAAGTTATAAAACTATCAAAGAAAATAATTTAAATTCTGGTTAAATGTCACATAACATTCACTAAATTTTAAAAATTTCTTGATTAATATTATTTCACCTTATATACCCAGGGAAGAAAATGGGTTTAGGTCAGAGAAATAACTTCTTAAATAGGGTTGAACTATGTATTGGAAAACTAACGTTTCGAAACACATTGCACATCTTCTTCAGGGATGCACAAATTCATACATACACGATACAAACAAATTAAAGTGATACATTACAATTTTAATAATAGTAAGGATAAGGATAATGTAAGCTAAAGTTGTACGTAGATATAAAGGGCTTGATCAAAGTATTCATCTTCTAGATAAGTGTAAAATAAATAGCATAAAGTAGCCCTTCCAGTCAAGATTTTTTATTAATTTTTGTAAAATAACACTCAAGGGTTAATATCTTAAATACATCATTTCAGTTCCGTACAATGGACCCTATGTGATCTGGAGACCCTCCTGGGGCTCACCCAGCCTCTATAATGGGGATATCCTTAATTTTGGGGAAAAATAGCCGATTGAGCGTGATCTAGGGCTCTCCCTATCATCTCCCTGTACAACCATTGTAGAAGAAAGAGTACAGTCTCTACAAACTGAAACCAAGACCGTTCATGGTTAGTGGTGGTAAAGGTTTTTTTTTTGTGGTTTCTTTCAGTTCCGTACAACTTTTCGTTTTAAAGCAAACCTATCAATCCTGTTCTCAAGACTATTTAGAAAGCTTGAAAAGATGGTGATTCAGAGATCTCAGGTAAAATGGAGATATAGCCTGTATCTCATTTGAGTCTTGAACGACTAGAATTATCGCTCTTACTCGACTTCTGATAAGGATGAGAAAGCGGATCATGAACAATGTTTTTAAAATAAGAGGCCAAGGTTATTCCGTAATCAAATTTCATACGAAACAATAGCAAGTTGAAGTATAAATGATAACTAAGTATTTAAAAATGATATTACATATCTATATACCATTTATGAACAGATGTACCATTTGAGAACTGATAGTTGAGTGTGATGGTGAATTCATAGAATTATTTATCTGTGGATATTCTTGATTAAGTCACAAAAACTTATAAACAAAGAACTTGTTTTTACTTTAATTTAGTACGAACACACCTTACAGAATACTCCGTGGCAGACAACATCTGTAAATATCTTGCTGTTGGATCAAGATGTATATATATTTATATGTAGAATGGCAAAAAAAAGAGGCTTTAAAGTAGATTTTAAAGCAAACCCTGACCAAAAAAAGTTCCAATTGAAAAGATTGTTATCAAATCTTTACCTAACCTAATAGACCAGTTCTAAAGCTTTTGAAAATGGTAAAAACTGAAAAAAAAATTATAGTAGGATGAAAAAGGAAGAGCATTGGAAAAGGAAGAGCATATAACTAAGATGAAAGTAAAAATAATTTCCGGGCGATCTGAGGCCGGGAAATGGAAGGAGGGGAGGTGTTTTAAGGGTAAAAAACGGTTTATCTCGATTTCCGGCAAAACTACAAGTCCTATGAAAAAAAGTAAAATCGCAAAGATGTAGGTAATAAAAAGATCTACAACTTTTGTATTCACACTTTTTTCACATAACCTCAAAATTTATGTGAAAAATTCAAATAAGCAAGTTTTTGGTTCTTAATTTTTATCTTTTTTACAAAAAAAAAAAAATGTTCACAAAATTTGGTGAAAACTTCTTATGTCCCAAACACCAAAACAATGTCCCAAAAAAAACAAACACGGATCACCGAATGTCTAGTGTTCTTGTTAAGTTTTAATGATTTTTTACTGTATTTGTATATTTCTTTGTATTTTTTCCAAATAAACACGTTCAATCGAATCAACCAATGTCCCAAACACACTGTAATTTATTTTATTTAAAATATTTATTTGTTCACCTTATTTTGACTTCATAGCGAAAAAGCACCCTAAATTTCAATCGAAAATTCTCACCTCAAAATATCTGCTTTTTTTAAAAAGTCGGTAGGCTTTTTGTTCGCTGAAAGCTCTACTTTCTGATGGTGTGAAAAAAATATACATCACTATGGTAAATGTTCTCAGAAAATGCAAAGAAACGAAAAAAACTTGAATCCGAAAATTATTTTTTTTAATCATTACGCACAATTTTGGGATATTTTTTAAAATTTACACTTTAATTACTCAAAAAACGTAAGATTCCATGTTACATTGATAAACAAAAAATTGCAAATCGAAATATACTACTATAACTAACAACCAAATAAGTTAATAAAGTTAATATTTAATAAGACATCTACAATATTTTGAGAAAGTTGTAGAATCTTATTTAAATTATGTGCGTAGATGCCTATTTATTGCTATATTAAGATAACTTATATACCTGAGTGACCTACGGAAAATTTTAGCCCATCATGGTATTTCGGAGCAGCTTTAAAAACCGTTAGCCAGTATTCGAGATACAGAGCAGTGAACAACATTGTTCATAACAATACACGTGCAGGCTGAGTTACTTTAAGAGAATTGTGACAAATTTACTTTAAAAGAAACTTTGGGAATCTACACAGCAAGGTAAATGCATTATTAGACGATAAAAATTTGTCCAATTTGGCCAATATTTCTTATAAAAAAGGTGCAAACAAAGAAGATATCGAAAAAAATGGATTACAATTAATTAAATCTATTTATAAATGTAAAAATGATGATATAACACTGAATCAATTAAGATTTCGAAAATATCAATTGGCAAAAATCTAATCATCTTTCATATTGCAAATCTCACAACCACAGAAGGTGCAGCAGAACAACATTGTTACAGGACATATTATCAGCTTCAAATTTGGCTGGGTAACGAACTTACACCAACAGATTGGGGGTGGAAGCATCATCAACGTAGCATTATGCCCAAATTACATAAAATAAATTAATTCCGGAAATATTGCTCAAAACTATTTGCTGCAGTTGTGAAACTGGATGTTACAGTTTAAAATGTGGCTGCCGAAAACATGGTTTAAAATGCACAAATTTATGCTCAAATTTTCGTGGTTCTGAAAAATATTCCAATGTGGAAGAAAAAACTTACGAGGAAGTCAATGATTCAGATGAAATTGTGGATGAAGAACCAATGCAGACTGAAAATAATATTGGAGACGAAGACGGTGATGGTCTTGAAGATTTCGAAGATCTACTAGAATCGAGAAGGTTTGTCCAATCCAATGATGAAGAAATGCCAAAGAGACAAAAACTGATGGATAAGTGATTAGAATTCAAGATAAGGTATTTATAAATAACAAGATTAATGTATTTAAAAATATTATAATGAATAATATAATCAGTATAAATTATCTAAATTCAATAATGCCATTTACATGTATATTTATATATTATGAGATCTTCTATGACATAAATGTAATTAGAATTTAATAAATCAACTTTTTTACAGAAAAAAAATGCAGCAGTCAAGTTTTTTTAGATGAAATCCCATTTAAATCCTATCTTTAATATTTAGAACAACTTTTTTCGCATATTTTTTGCAATCTTTATGTTTTATGGATTTGTAATTTTTTTATCAATGTAACATGGAATCTTACGTTTTTCGAGTAATTAAGTAATTTGTAAATTTTAATAAATATCTCAAAATTGTACATGATGATTAAAAAAAATTTTCCGATTCGAGTTTTTTTCGTTTCTTTGCATTTTCTGAGAACATTTACCATAGTGATGTATATTTTTTTTACATCATCAGAAAGTAGAGATATCAACGAACAAAAAGCATACCGACTTTTTTTAAAAAGCAGATATTTTGACGTGAGAATTCTCGATAGAAAACTGCGGTGCTTTTTCGATATTAAGTCAAAATAAGGTGAACAAGTAAATATTTTAAATTAAAAAAATTACAGCGTGTTTGGGACATAAAAAGGTAAGTTTTCACCAAATTTCGTGAACATTTTTTTTTGTAAAAGATAAAAATGAAAAACCAAAAACTTGGTTATTTGAATTTTTCACATAAATTTTGGGGCTATATGAAAAAAGTGTAAATACAAGAGTTTTAGATCTTTTTATTACCTCCAAATTGCGATTTTACTTTTTTCCATAGGACTTGTAGTTTTGCCGAAAATCGAGATAAACCGTTTTTTACCCTTAAAACCCCTCCCCTCTCCCACTTCCCGACCTCAGATCGCCCGTAAATTATTTTTCCTTTCACTTTTGTTATATTATCTTCCTTTTCCAATGGGTTTTATCCTACTATCATTTTTTTTTGGTTTAAAAAATGATCGAGCTTGGTCTATAAGGCCAAAAACATAAAAATAAAAAAATACATTTTTCGACACTTCGAGCAATTGCTATCTTTGGTTTAATATTTGGAAATAACAATTAAGTATTCCATTCTTCAAACTTGAAGACTTTAAAACTTTATTAATTAAATATAAAGAACAAGTTTTATGTTAATTTGGTTAGTATTATACTAAAAACAATCGTTCCTAGTATTTCGCATATTATATTAAATTATCATTCTTAATTTCAATATTTTCCAGGCTATTCGAGAAAGCAGTGCTGTACTGCGATTCTTTCATCCAGCTAATACCATTGTCTTTCATTCTTGGCTTTTATGTGACCTATGTCGCAGATCGATGGTGGAAACAGTATATGGCGATCCCTTCTCCCGATAAGTAAGTCGCAGTGATATATTGTTATATTATAAACAAACATTTTTTCATATGTATAAATAATTCAGATTAAATTGAGTTGATGAAGTCTTCATAGAGATTCTAATGAATTTCAATTATTAATTTTAAACAATAAAATAGAGCCAAAACTCAATTTTTTAAGATGTGATTGATCTTACTCTTTTTTGTGTGTCTTGATAATGCCTGAATAGGCGAAACGTCGACTGGTAATTGATTGTTTTTACTCCAGATTTGAAACATAAGGCATTGCTTGTGGTTTTTTCCATTTGCATTCTTATTAATTTTAAGCCTTAATAATTAATTTTTCTACATAAGAGGTAGAAAAATGTAAGGGTGAAGTACAAATTAACCTAAAAAAAATAATTATTTCACTTCTTCGTTGAAAATGCTACACTCTACAGATCCAAAACATGGATAATAATGAAAAAGATGGAAAGGAATTTGCCGGCCATGGAGATGGACTTATGGAAACTTTGTTGTTACATTTCCAAAATTTAACAGTTCCCAGTACGGTACGATAAGGCAACCGGTAGAGCAATAAATAACTATCCTCTAAATAATATACAAAGAGACTAAAACGGTATAGTCACTTGAAAAGAATGTCAAAGGAACAATGGCCTAAAACAACCCGATAGAAAGGAGGGAAAGAGGATGACCCAAAATGAGATGGTTGCAGGATGTGGAGGAGAGGATGGCAGCGAGGTGGCTTAAGGTAGGCGTACACCAAAACCGATTTTGTCGGCCGATGTTGGACAGAATTACTCGGACGTGCATGTGCTCACACTGTTGCCGGCATCGGGTGTTGCCGGTCTTGCGTAGTTGATTGTGCGGCTTAATGTTTTAATGTCTGCAACCGCTATATCCATTTCTGATGCAACTTCAGACCATAACCGTTTCACAACATCTTGATTATTGTTATTTTTTTAATGTTTATCCCACAGGGTTGGTCTATTATAAACACAACTAATTAATTTTTCAATTTCCATAGTCGTTTAGGTAGATAACAACCCACAAACAGGACAGAATTATGAAATTAAACTATAAATACACTCACATATTCTTCCACATATAAATACAGTCAATTTGCGCTTATGATAATTGAGGAGTCTCAATTAAGCCTTGAGGAAGTCAGCAGCATGTCTGGCGAAACGTTGGCAGAAAATTCACCGACACGGTCTAAACCAGAAGAAACAACTGAAGTTTTTTGTATAAAATTTATATTATTTATATAAACATTATACACATTGATAAACAATAAATATATATATACAATTACATTTAATTCATAATTTTCTTATTACTACATTTAATTCATAATTTTCTTATTACTACATTTAATTCATAATTTTCTATTTTTGTGTTTAGTAATAGTATTGATAATATTTTTTTCTTGAAAAGTGTATAGTTTTTGTGATTCTCAAAGAATGATTTTTTTCTGGAGCAGAATTTTGAGATAATGAATTATTTTCGAAATTTTCCGATTTTCTTATGTGACCAGAAAGAGAAACATTTCAATCCACCTGTTGGATAGATTAAAGTTTAATGTTAAATATTATTTAGTAATAATAATATTTAATAAATAAATCGCTGGAGGGGTGACAGTCCCACTCTCGCTCTCGCAGAAGATACCCATCTACGCCCATGCTTTGGAGTAATCAACCTCTCTCTCTTTTTTTTATTAGGTCTGAGCTCAAACATGCCAACAGACGGATTTATCTTATCTGCTTATCGATAAAATCGGCCATCGGTATTCACTTTTCATTTTGCTAATGTATTTGAACTTCTCTGCTGTTAAATATGTGTGGGTAATAATTTCACAACTTCGAAATCAACCAATTATAACCTAAAGCCTTAATGAAGGTGCCTAATAAAAGCAGAATTGTAGCTATTTTTCGTAAAGTAATGCACTTAATTATCAAAATGGTTAGATTAAAGACGTTGATTTTCGAACGAACCCACAAGGAGATCTTGCAAGTAGAGGTCCTACATACCTATTTTACTTATTAATTATTAATATGGGGCTGAGTCAGGCAGCGGGTTGAAAATTAGTTATATCTAATATTACAACTCCATTTTATGCCAACAACCACAGGAATGTTACGATTCACTCAACATAGTCGTAGATACGAGTTAACCACTTATTCAGCGGGGCTCCAGATATATGTGTGTGGTGATATGTATTAGCAATAATTTATTTCATTGGAATTAAATGTAAATTAATATATTCAGTTCATTCAAAATATTAATGGTTGTTTTTTTATTTATTATATAAAAAAAAAATTACGACGGATAATAAAATTATAAGACTGCAGTGTTGTGCGGGTAGTGTATCACAAAGCCCCGATCTAGAAAAGGAATATCGAATTCAGATAAGGTTATAAGTACAGATCAAATTATTAATCAGGAATTAACCAATGAGCGTACTTCAAAAAATTAGAAAATTCACTAAAAAAAATTTAATTTGCCATGTAAACGTTGCAGTAAAAAATATATATCTAAGTTCAGTTTAAAACTGCGTACTAAAAACTTAAAATTTGGAATTGACTGAAGAAGAACGCTATTAACACGCTTTAAGATGAAAAGAATAATCTATAATATAGCAATCATACAAAAATTGGAATTCGGGTGATTTGAACAATTATACAACTGGAACAACAGGAGTTGGTCCACATTAGGCTACACCTTCATTGGATCCGATTCGGTGCGACGTGATTCTATCACATACGATGCTGGGGTGTATACATTATAGATATTTTACTATACGTTATAGTAAAATATAAATGTATTAAAAATAGTTAATAAATAATCTTAATTTTATAAATTTAAAGAACCAAATGTTATAACTCTCGATATATTTCAGTCATTTGGTTTGCTAGTGACGTCTCATCGTATCACACCGGATCCAATGTAGGTGTAGCCTTAGTCGTTTGGCGGTCTGGGGGTACCCCCTAGTAATAATAATAAGGCTCAGCGAACCCGAAGGCTCGATGCCGATACCACCAATCTCTACTTAAAATTTCTATCCACGGACAATGGTCTATATGGTAATGACCCAAACCCAAATTGGTCAGATTGCTCTAAACGCAATCTTCCCACCTACGCCTCGGTCCTACCCCTCAGATCCTTCCCAGACGGTCCAGCGCTTATTAACCCCTAGTAGTTTATAAAATTACTTTTAAAAATATAAGTATTTACCTTAGAACGATACGACCTTTTAATTGTATAATGTGGTAAAGCTACGTAATGTGTTACTAATATTATATTTTTGCAGGATAATGCACGCACTAGCACTCTACGTTGGTTCCGATGACGAAGAGAGTCGGATCCTTCGAAGGACACTAATACGTTACCTGAATTTGTCCTTCATCTTAATCCTGCGTTCCGTCAGTTCCGCTGTGATGCGTCGTTTCCCTACGATGGACCATCTCGTCGAGGCAGGTAACTTGATTAACACGAGTAGGAATAGCACGGAAGGGTTTCAGGAACTGTTTCTACCATCGAAACGGTTTAGTAACGTGAAGATAAGACAAGAAGTTTTCGTTCTGAGGAAATGTAGTTTTGTTTTAACATTCTTAGATACAGTTGAAAAGTCGAAAACATTTAATAATCGTTACCCTTTTTGCCTATCTCTAAATAATAATAACCTGTACCACTACACACACATGGAGGATCGTTTTGTTTATTACGTGCTAGAAACTGCCCTGTTTCTGGGACAACTGTTGTGTGATTTGTTTGAGATCTCGCGCAAACGCGAGGTTTTCCCCCCTAATTAAGGTTACCCAGTTTATAGAGGCTGGGTGAACCCCAGGATGGTCGTCAGATCCGTCAGGTCCAGCCAGAGCTGTTAACAGAGTATGTAAGTTATCTGCCACAGCCGGATTTGAACCCGAAACCTTCACCTTTTAAAGCCAAATTAATAATGCTTGGCTTATTATTATTATTATATATGGCATTAATAAGATTATGGCTTTTTCAAAGAAATGAATCTGGATTTCAAAATATTTTTCCGGCTACCTAACTACAAAATTCTTTTGACTTTACATCACAGAAATTCCATAGATACAAAATTCATTTGTCAATATTTTCAAAATGAGTATGTCTTTGGTTAAAAAATATGCTGGTTTCACCTTAGTATATCTGTAATTAAAAAATAAATGGATTATACCAAGATTGTTAATTCAATTCAGGCAAATAAGTGAAATCAGTAACGCATAAAGTAGTGAGAGAAGAATTGTATTTATTTAGTCTACACTTTTTTATTACTTTAGATTTGATTGATAAAGCTATGTATTGAATATGCAGATTTAATATTATTTTATAAATTACAGGGTTCATGACAAGAATGGAATTGGAAATGTTTACGGCTATACCCGCACCAGATATAAATACATTTTGGTTTCCTTGTTCATGGTTTGTTTCTTTATTAAAAGATGCGTGCAATAAAAACCAAATTAATGATTCTTGTGGCCTTAAACTAATAATGGAGGTAATGCATGCACACTAGTATATATATAATATAGATACACATACCCTCAAAATCTGATTCTTTTAATATTCTATATTCTATACTAGACATCTTTAAAGACTTGGAAAAAAAACTTATTCATTTGATTTAATTGTTATATGAATATAATTGTTTAACATTTAAACAAAATCTGTAGCATTTCGAATTTTTTAAAAATTGAAACTGTAAAAAATGTAGAGTTTAAATTTATCAAAATTTACTAACAGTGCTCAATAAATAAAATAGATGGAGATGATGGAAATTATATATTTAAAATATTTTTGAACAGTAATTATATTATTGCTGTAATATATATAATGCCTATACAATAACTTCTGTAAATAAATATAATTATATAAATATAAAATTAATATTAAATTATTCTTTACAATTAAAGGAATTCAATGATTTTCGTTCTAAATGTGGGCTTCTTTGGAGTTATGATTGGGTTTCCATTCCACTAGTATACACCCAGGTATGCTTTTAAATCTACATATACTTTTTATTAAAAATAAACTTTTATAGTGAAATGCATTAGTAATGTCTGGCTTTTCTTGCAGGTCGTCATGGTGGCCACATATTCATTTTTTCTTGCAGCGCTGGTTGGGAGACAATACGTCAATGAATCTAAAAAAGAACCTCAAATGGAAGTCGATAAATATTTTCCTGTGTTCACAGTTTTGCAGTTTTTATTCTATATGGGACTACTAAAAGTAATTTTAAATAATTTATTTTTTACTCATCCGAGAAATTGAAAAGTTATGTCAGTTTGAAAATGGTAAATAGCTTAGCAGGTTTATGTAGCAGGTTGATTTAAAACTTTACAAAAAAAATTGGTAGCTGTATGCTGAGGCAGCACCCTTGCTAAGGATGTGAGATGATACCACTAAAAGTCTAGCTAGTTTGAAGTTTATAAATTTGAAGCTATTTGTATTAAAATAACCATGTTACATAGAATTAAAAATATTTTAAATATATATTTTAAAATATTCTCAACGTCTTACTTGGAACCCTTACACAAGACTGAAAAGACAAGAAACAGCTAGACGCTTCCAACTACTTCAACACATACTAGACAAACGTTCAAAGCTTCAGATCAATTACAAAAGACTAATTTATGTTACTGTTATAAGACCTATATGGACTTACGGAATTGAACTATGGGGCTCCACCAAACCATCAAATTCCTCTCGTATTCAATCCTTGCAATCCAAAATCCTTCGCAAAATCCTAAACGCTCCTTATTTTGTCACAAATAAAACCATCCATAATGACCTGAACGTTCCATATGTTACCGATTTAGCCCATTCCAGATACCTATCATTCCATAATAAACTCCAGGCCCATCCAAACCCACTAGTTTCCATCCTTGGATCCAATTCCATCCCGGTCAATCCTCCTAGGCGTCTGAAGAGAAGATGGCCTCGGGACCTTCTATAATAGAAATGTAATTAGAGTGCTGCTAATGGGTAGTGCCTCTACATGTCCTTTCATATATTTATTTATTCATACAGCCCTTGTTCTAGATGTATATATTACAGTTGTACAATTCAATAAAATAATTAAAAAAAAAAAAAAATTCTTGATTTATATATTTTTACAAATAAGTATAATTAATTTATTATATATTAAAAATTACCAATTTTTGCACTTCTGTAAAGCAGTTGAACAATTATTCATGAACTGTTATAGGTAGCAGAACAGTTGATAAATCCATTTGGAGAAGATGATGAAGATTTCGAACTTAATTGGCTCATTGACAGACATACCAAGGCCTCATATTTAGGGGTTGATGTACTTCTTAGCAGGACCCCTCCTCTTGTCAAGGATAAATATTTTGATGAAATAAATGTGCTTCTTCCATATACTGGTTCTAGCACTGCTTACAAAAGAAGAGTAATACACAGAGGTTCGACCTATCGAATGAAGTTAGTATAGGATGAAAAAATAAAAAGTAAATGACATAAAGTTATCTTCATATAGATTTATGATAGTCTCCTTATAATCTTTTTAATTAATCTTAGACAGTTAATAGAAAAATATTTTTGTAAAAAAATAAATAAAGTTATGATAGGGGAGATAAATATTTATTAAGATTTTATATGATTTATTTGGGACTAGTGTAGCTAAAAAGGGTCCAGGTTACTAATCTCTGAGTCCTGGCTGTTGCAGATTAATTATGGGTTCACCCAACCAAGGATTAAGAATCTATAATTATAAGGAAAAAAAACACCTGACAGCTGATTTTTACCCTTCCAGACATCATCAGAATAAGAGAAAAAAATATAATAATAAATAAACATTGGACATAGTAACCCCATAGTACCATAAGAAACCACCAAGAGAAAAAACTGTAGGACAGTGCAGTTAAGATGTTCTTTATGTATTTATAATTGTTTTTCTTTTATTATTATTCTCCTATTTTGTCTCGATGATGCCCAAATTGGCCTAATATCAGCAAGGATTTGTCCTTCCTATTATTGTAGAGGCTTAAGGCTTTTTTTCTGGAATTTTTAAATTCATGTCAGCTAATTCTTTGTCTCATTTGAGCTTTTGTTTTCTTTCTATTATACAAGTCTCGTGGGATGGTTTAACCACAGCACAGTGTGTAGTTTAATATTGAATAACTTGGAAAAGCTACTTAGCGATGGTTGTTTTTAGGAAAATGCCACCACCCCTCTCTTTCCCCAACCCTTCAAAGCCTTCTCCTTAATGTTAATATTTTTTGGGGAGTAAGATGTTATTTTTATTTGTGAATATCTATTTCATTCCTGATATCTTTAAGTATAAATTAAATAAATAATATTAAACATACCAAATAACAAAATAATTACGGAAATATGTAACTATTTGAAAGAAATTGCCTTATATCAATGGATTTCAAAGATAAAGATTATTCCTCCTCTTCTTTTTTTCATTCTATTTATTCTTATATTACACTTTGGTTTACTTATTTATTTCCTTTCTCTGATATTTTATTTTATTTTGGTATATGATTTATTTCCAAACAAAAGATTAATAATTGGCATTTGTGAAGTATAAAATGTATTTCTCTATTGTATGTAAAAAATGTATAAATATTTAAGGTGAGATAAAAAAAAAAAAAAAATGGGTCTCATTCAATTTATACAATAATTTAATTTGATTGAAGAAGAAAAAGAAAGCCCAAATCAATGGGGGTTGGTAAACCTGATGGGGTGGTAGCCCCTAGCCTATTTTCTTTACTTTTTTTTCTCCTAGTGCTTTTATTGGTGATTAGAATTTATTACAGTTTATTTCATTGATAGAGTTAATACCAGCAAATTAGGCACCACAGTCCACAAGACCCAGTGTCACATTAGAAGTGCAACAACAAAGAGAAGTGAATATAGATTCAAAGCCAGGGTATACTGGATTTGAGACAAGTGAGACATTCATAAGGCCTTGGAAAGGCTGTAGACTGTTCAGGCGCAAGGTTTAGATGCTATTGTTGTCAAGAATAGTATCCCTTAAATCTTCATTTAATTACCTAGGTAGAGGTCGCTGGACATTTACTGATAACAAAGCCCTTTTTAAGAGAGGATGATAGGACTATCCAAGAAAACACATTGGAAGAATAGAACTAGGAGTGAGAGACATCCATCTAGAACTATTTCCTCCAAAGTTAGGTGGAGATTCAACACACAATGGTTTCTTCCTGACAACTTGGTTTCGTTTCTCCTCATGAAAGCAATGTACCTTGAACAAAGAAATAATATAATTCCTGGATACTGGACATTGTATTTGATTGCATTGCCAATGAAGCACTGAAAGAGATAAGGAGAGTAAATTCCCCAAGCTAATAACTGTTTTCAGACACATATAATAATTTATTTCTTCCTTCCTCGAATAACCAATTATTTTTTAAATGACTATAGTTTTAGAAAATACTATATTCATTTGAAAAGAAAAGATATGTCCAGGACCGGGACTCGAACCCGGGTCTTCCAGATTTTCCAGATCTGGAAGACCCGGGTTCGAGTCCCGGTCCTGGACATATCTTTTCTTTTCAAATGAATATATTTAAAAATTAATAACAACTAAAATAAAATAAATTATAATAATTATAATGACGTAAGTCAACTAGATCCAAATTAAAATAATGTTCAAAGAACATTCTTCCTCTCGTATACTTCGCAAAATGCAAGAACGCGGGGACTTAGGATCAGAAAAAAGAAAAGATATGACCATGGCCGAGAAGCGTGCTTCATTAGGGCCCAGGATAGCTCAAATGGTAGAGTCCCAGACTAGTTATCTGGAAGACCCGGGTTCGAGTCCCGGTCCTGGACATATCTTTTCTTTTCAAATGAATATATTTAAAAATTAATAACAACTAAAAAAAAAAAAAAAAAAAAAAAAAAAGAAAATACTATATATTTATTATTTAATATTTTCTTTTTTTCGTTCAGTTGCATTACTTGTACTAAAAGCTAGAACTTTGCTGCAGTAATCTTCGACAAATGTCATATATAGATAGAGGAAGCATTTAATTCAAAATTATAAAGAATTATATTGACTTACTAAATTTATTTACAGGATGACCTGTGGTCTAGTGGTTAGTATAACAACCTACTAAGCCTAAGATCACGAGTTCGTGCCCCTATGATTTTTTAAGGGAGTAAAAAATCTTTGGTTAGGATGTTCTTAGGAAAATTTTTAAATGAGGGTCCTGAGCCTGTACGTTCTCAGGTACTCGTTAAAAATTCCTATTCAGATTAAACCTGGATTAGCAAAATTTATAGCTCCCGCTGTAGCATCATCGGGTTATTCATAACAGCATAATGTGACATTAAATAAACAAACAAATTTATTTTATTTTATAGCCTCATATTTGTTGAATACCATACCATAGACACAAAAATTGAACTCTTTAAATCATTGAATGTTTATATATAAAATTTCAACTGTTTTTAGAGCTCATGCTTTATTTTTTCCCAAAATAGTCTAATCATGGAGTGTTATAGAAACTGTTTAGTATACATACAATGGCATAAAGGAATGACACTATAATACTATTCTTGATTGGTTCAAAATCAATTAACACAGTAATACGGTAAAGATTTAGCAAAGATACACAAATGTATAATAATATAAAAAAGTAAGCAATAAGTAAAGAATAGAATGGCATATTTTCATTAGCTTTAAACTGAATTTCAGCTTTCAGCAACCTACCTAGAGTATAAAGTAGTATCTCTAATTACAAATATCGCTAATGAGCTACAGAATGCAGAAAAGTATTGTAGAGAAAGTTGTTCAATGTTTATATGTCACAAAGTTTTGATGAAATGAAATAATACAAACTAGTTAATTACTTATAGAAGAGAATCCATGGCACAATTCTGTTTGGCCACGGGACATGATTACTAGCAAGCCCATCGCCACCGTATTGGCCTTGCCACTGATGAAACCTGCCCATTGTGCAATCTTGCAAGAATGGATAGCGAACACCTACCGAACTGCCAGGCTCTATGACATCATAAATTGCTACTGGGAGGCTCGACGTTGAATGGTTGAGGAACCACATACGGGTGTTGTTTAAAGAAAGAAAGAAAAGTAAATTAGTTATTTGATGCATAGGTTGTGAAAATTGAAAAGAAATTATAACAATTCAAAATATCTTTAAAATTACAAAAGACATTTTACTATTAAAAAACAGTAACCATAATATTTTATTCCATTATAATTGTGGTCTGTAAAGCACATGTAGAAAACATTTATTTATTTGTTTTCTTCTTTAGAATTCCTAAAAATCAACAAAAAATGTTTCTACCACAAACTACTGATGAGGAAACTACTGATGTCAACGAACGAAAAAAACGTATTGCTTCGATATCCGACAAGCCCATTAGACATGGATCTTCTAACGTTTGGGGGTAAGCCTCTAAATGTTTCATAATAATTAAATGAATTTAAATTAAAAATAATTCATTTTATAAATCTTTTTGAATCAGTATTTGAAAATATTTTTATAAAAAAAATTGGAGGTTTTTTTTAAATTTTATTGTAAACCTTACAGAACAACACCTAAACATTAATTTAAGATATATTTTTTAAATCATTTTATAAGGGAAAAAGGGAAAATATAGAATTGAAATTTCAATTTCTTAACTGAAATTGTACAACTCAAAATAAGAAATCTTCTGATCCCTCCTAATGGCAAATTAGCCACGTTATAGGTATAATTTTGATTTTCAAAAGAAAAAATTGAGTAAAGTTGATTTTATATTTATATTTTATAGTGATATTTTAATATTTTAATTTTGAAGAGAAAAGATTTGTCCTGGTCGGGATTCGAACCCAGGGGTTCCGCAACTCTAGCACGGTACTTTACCAACTAAGCTACCAGACTCGTAACCAGGCCAGACAAATCCATTCTCTTCACTGATCCTATTTCCCCAGTCCTACATCTCTTCGACACATCTTTTCTCTTCAAAATTAAAAACTTGATTTTAGCTATTTTTTACAGTTGTACCCTCAATTGAAAATTTAAGTTTTCAACGTTCTATTTATTGTGATTTTTTTGGCCTCTTAATGAACTGCTAAAACAAACTTTTTTTTTAGTTTTTCAAAATAACTTCCTTCCAGTGCCTGAAAGATAAAAATTTGACTTTAACTATTTTAAAGGATCATCAATTTTAATTCAAGCAAATTTTATTTGGTAATATTTTTGAAAATTCAGAAGGAGGTCATAAGATTCTATAAAGAATGTTATGAAGAATGAAACTTAAGCCAAGAGTGAATGTAAGTTTACTTTAGTTAAATTTTATGGCACCACCTAATCATAAATTTTGAGTTATTTTTTAGAATAACTATTTTTCCTGTTCTGGTTGGTGTATGAATAAAATATTATATACAAAAAACAATTAGAATTCAAGCGAAGTTTGTACTGACAATATTTTTAAAATAATTCTATTTTGTTATAGACAGAATATGGGACACATTGACATTGAAAGAGCAAACTACAATGAGGTTGTAGCTTCATTACAAATACAGTCAGGAATTAATATCAAGCAGTTCTTTAAAAGGAATGCTACCATCCATAATTCTAATATTGAATTTAAACCTCATGAGTTTTCACAAAAGCAACATTGGCAACGTAGGTCTTTCAACACAACTATTGATAGCTACTGTTCTACAAAAAATATTATGGGTAAATCTTCATTTGAGATGTCTCCAGAAACTTTAAAGAGTGCTGGAGATAATGAAATGAGAATATTACAGATGAGAAAAATATTGAGTGGCTCATCATTTGATTTACCCACAAAACGTGTTTTGAGTAGCGATGGAATGCCAAGATACCACAATCACTCTTCAAATTCTGCAAAAAAAGTTAGGTGGAAATCTAATTCTAAAGATCCAGAAGATTTAATATGTGACCACAATTTATCGAGAAATGAAGACAAATCAGTTGTAACTTTTGGGAAGTCTTGCTATCGACAGAAACGAGAAGGAAATGAACAAGTTGATCCTCTGTGGCTAATGATAGATCCATCAAAAGGAACTAAAAGCTATTATGAATACAAAGTTTGGAGCAACAGCAATTTATCCTCTACTTTTAGCAACAGTTTACCAAATTTACATCTGTAAATATTATCTTTGTAGAATGCTCTGATAAACAGATGAAAAAAATTTTTTTCTATGAAGCTTCTTCAAAAAGAGTTTGACCAATAATATAATCATTGATCTAATTAAAATTAGTAATGCTTAAATAATAGCATGAATAATTGGCTAAATGTGAAATCATTTTGTATATTTTCAGGTGCTCTTTCAACACAACAAAATAAATTATTAACTATAAATTAGTAATTAAATGTATAATAAAAAACTGACTCTCAAAGTGAAGTACTTTGTGAAAATCAATGGCTTCCAAACGCTTAATTAATTGTTTAGGTTAAGGAATTTATTATGCTTTGTATAATTACATTTTGAGCAACAAATAAATGTTTATTATTTTATGTAAAATTATGATTAAGCAAAATATTGATTGAAGTTTGTATTTATTGAAAAGAAAATGAGGTTTAAGTTAAAATCTTTTGAAGCTCGATTCTAATTAATATTATTTCAAATAAATTAATTTTCAATCGAGTACCTACATTTTATTTAGCAAAATCCTAATAATCTTATTTAGTGAGTAAAAACATGTGCTATTCAGAATAACAGAAGAGCGAATAAAAGCATAGAAACTAAAGTTTAAAAAAAATTATAATTATTTCTATTAAATAATAAAAATGATTTTTTTTAATTTGTTTAAAAGTTATTTATTAAGAAATATTACAGTTAAAAGCCTTGCTCCATTAATTAATAATACTACAAGCCCAATTAGTATTTTAATATGTATCTCTGTAAACAAGAGTGAAATGTGTTTAAAACTAGAGAACTTTCTTAAAACTTAAATTGAATGAGTTTTTGAAGATGCTATAATTTTCAAATAATCCTAAATGCCAATACTTGTTAGTTTACTGATACTTTATTTATTTTTTTTTTTTTATGTCTTCATTAATAGGTTTTTGGTTTCATTAAATTCTTTAAAGGTTTCATTAAATCAGGTTTTTGGAGCAGCATTTCTGTAGGTAGACTGATGAATTACTGATCTCAAAGTCCCAAGTTCAAGAACGGCTGTGGTTGATAAATCATCTATTTGTTTAACAACCATGGATGTACTGATTTATATCAGCTTTGAACAGGCTGAGTGCGATCTTGGCCAAATCACATCCTTGCACAACAATCGGCATAGAAAGGGTAAAGTCCCTATTATGTACTGAATCCTAAAAATTAAGGAATAAGAAAAATAATGAATTTATTTTTAAGTTACATCACAGCCAAATCTAGTTTTACATCCTAAACACCTGTTATCACCAGTATGCTCAGTTTATTACTGAAGCCTTACAAATACTTTGTTCACACTTTTCTTAAATGGATAAAAGAAGCCCAAATATGATATCCTACCTTCACAGATATAGAAAATCATAATAGCTACCCTTGTAAAGGTTTTAAATTGATTTTCATCACAACTGAATCCTTAGAGTGTTATTGCATTCAAACATGCACTTAGAGCATATTTACATTAATATTTAGTTTGAAAGAAGCCTTTTCTAATTTTTTTTTAAGTAATAATAATAATAGTTGAAAATTAATTGTAGGAATTGGCTAGAAATGATTAGAATTAGGAATCCTTAGTTACAATTATCTCCTATCTAATGTTTTATATTCCTAATATTTTAAAATTTTATCAAGGATAAGATGATAGGCAATCAATATTAATACAAAAGTAGTAAAAGAAACCACTTGTTTACTATTTTATCCGTCTATTTACTATTCATGAAATATTTAATAATTATTTATCAAATGGGTTATTTAATTATTTATATACGAGTATAATTTAGTATATTATATCTGTAATACTATGTTTATTTTTTATAATTTAGTTTTATTACTAATGAATATCTAATGAAGCCATTTTTAATAGATTTAAATTTTATTACTCTTCCATTTAATATTAATATAATACTAGGGGGGGTACAAACCCTCATTTTAGTAATTATGCAACTGTTTATTTAATTGTACTACCATACCTTATTAGTAGAGGTAACCCAATATTATTCAAAAAAATTGAGGGTCAGTTTAGTTTTTATTGTATACTTCCCTAATTAGACTATTGAAATATTCTTACGTAATATTGTTTTGAGATAATAAATATTTTGGATAAAAATAAAATAATGAAATATTATTTATTTATTTTAGGTTTGATTTATAGACCAAATATAATAATTTATAACAAAAATGTCTGTCTTATTCTCATTTAACTGCATTTTCTATATTTAAATGAGAGTCCTAAAATAGAAATATTGGAGTAAAAAAAAATATTACTCACAAAATAAAAGCCCCTGCAAACAGCGGAAAGAGCACAATTTCCTTATGATACCCTAGGGTCAGAAAAGAAGGCATCAGTTATAAGTGTTGTATTGTATTTTTTTGTACTGTAAAATAAATTAGAAAGGTAAGAAAAAAAAAATATATATACATATTGGAGTATGATGTAGCTTGCTTTATTTTTTAAATCGATGCATTACATATTTTCCATCTATTCTATATTTTGTGTAATGGCTAAAAGAAGTCAGAAACAGTGTCCTTGTAATTTGCCAACTTTTAAGAGTAGTTATAACTTAACTGATCGAGCATGACCAAAGACTAAGCAAAAAGAAGTTCCTGGATCTGTCCCTCAGAGAATTAAATCAGTTAAAACTTGTTTATATTTTAGAGAGGTTAATCTATATTAACCTGATAAACATCTAGATTTTTATTGATATTTTGCAATTCTAAGTATGACATTAATAATAAAACTGTGTAGCTGGCAATTGATCGGGAATAATCTTTTTTTGTTGCTGGTCGCTGACCAAACAAAAGTCTTCCAATGTTGTTTTGGGTTTCATGCAATATTATTTTACTTTTTACTGCCAGCAACATTATTCGGTATCAGTTCAGGAGGTAGTCGCTTCAGGTTGTCACAGGTGGTTTAACTATTCATTTTCTTTCTTTTTAATACACTCGATAATAAACATAATCGTGAGTTTTAGTATGGAACAAAGAGTGTATACTTTTTGTATATTTCGGTAATCATTTCTTCAAGAAATAAACGATTCAACTAATGTTTCGAAGTATAGATGATATATTTTTGTTGAAACGTCCATTTTTTAATGAAATGATAACCGAAATATTCACATTTCTATCTCACATTTGTATTTATGGAGAATATTAAATAAGAAACGAATGAAAAGTTTAAAACTTATTGTGACTTAACTCGAAGCGACAACCTGCGGAACTGACATCCAGCGTTCGATGTTCGATGTAATTCCTCCACATCAAAAAAAAAATCTTCTTCTCTTCTTCTTCCTCCCTGGTGCCTTTCAACGTGGAGGGGCCTCGTCAATCCATTTACGCCAACTATCACGGTCCTTCGCCAACGCTTTCATTCAACTGCTTGCCTCTTTTTTCTCCTAGCTTGGTGATCTCGTCTAACCAAGTTTTCCGAGGACGACCCCTTGGTCTTTTCTCTGTCGGCCTTGCTTCAAAAAACTTCCGGGGTTTCCTCTCCTCGTTCATTCTCGTCACATGACCGAACCATTTGAGCGTTTTCCTCTCCAGGGTTTCTAACAATGGTGGGACCCTTACTTCTTCTCTGATCCGTTCGTTCCGAAAATGATCTCTCTGGTTCGGCCAGCCACTCTCCTTAGGTATTTCATTTCGGACGCGGTCAGTCTTTATTTTGGTCTTACTTTCAACTCTCTCTTCCCTACGACAGCATTACAGATTTGATAATAGACACCATTAGCTTTTTGTATTCTATTGGATATTTCTAGGTTTATTTTTCCATTTCTTCCAACTACTATGTACATTCCTTCCCTAGGTACATTATTCATCGACCATCTCCATAGTTCTACCCTTACAGATTATGTGTATTTCTTCGGCATTTCGCCCTATCTGCTTAACTTTGCTGTTTTCCTTATTTATGACCATTCCCTTTCTTTCTACCTCAGCTTCCCATTCTATGATGGCTTGTTGTAGTGTTGCTGCTGAGTCTGCTATGTGGACAATATCATCTGCATATAATAGCTTGTGCGAGTATTGTTCTCATAATCCATTTGCCTATTATTGCTCTTGCTGTTCTACGTTTCCATATCTTGACTGTTTCATCCATGAATACAATGAATAGTAGGGGGCTAGGACTATCTCCTTGTTCGACACCTCTGTCCATCCTGAAGCTTTTGGATTCCTTCCCATTAATTCGCACTACCCCTTTTGAGTTTTTATAGGTACACTTGATTGTTTGGATTAGGTCTCCTGGGATGTTCTTCTTTTTGAGTGCGCACCAAATTTCTTTTCTTGGAACAGAATCCAAAGCCGTCCTAATATCCAAGAAGGCCAAATACATATTTTGGTCACGCTCCCATGCATTTTCTATTATAGTCCTCAAAGCAAAGATGTGGTCTTGGGTTTGTGATGATGGTATGAATGCCGATTGTTCCTCTTTTAACTGGTTCTTCGCCAGACTTCTCAATCTTCTCTCAAGAATAGATTTGTATATTTTGTATACTACTTGAGATAGACAGATGGGCCTGTAGTTTTGGCATTCGGTCTGACTCCATTTCTTAAAGATAGGTACGATGATATTATATTCCCATTCTTTGAGTATCCTTTTTTCTGCATATGCTTTTTGGAATAAACCTAGAATAATTCCAATCAGACTTTGTCCTCCATATTTTATGAATTCAGACGCGATGCAATCTCTCCCCGGTGCTTTTCCTATCTTTAATCTTTCCACCACCGATTCAAATTCTTCCTCCCATATAGTTTCCTCACATTCCTGATATGGTCCTTCCTCATTTTCTTCTTCCATTCCTCTTCTAGTTCCTACAAACACCTGGGAGTAGTGCTGCTTCCATCTGTCTAGAATATCCGTATCGTTACTTGATATTTTTCCGGATATGTCTTTTATATTTCGGATTGGCTTGCATTTTGTGCATCTTAGTGCCTTGATATTTTTTCAGAATTTCCTGGAGTTATTCTTATAGTCTTCTTGGAGAATTCGGCCAAAATTTTTCCAACTCTTTTTGCGGTAACAACCATTTTAGTTTTCCTTCTTCTTCTAACATATAATTCCCATTTTTCATCGCATTTATTTTTATTATCTTCTTTCCATGCCTGTTTCTTTCTTTTTACGGATGCCTTTACCCGATCTTTATACCAATCAGTTCGTTTTCCACCAGTAGAGAATCTTTTGATGCCACATACTAACGTTGCTGTCTGAAGGATGTGCTTTTTAATTCCTGCCCATAAGCTGTCCAAATTTTCTTCCATATTGATACTTCTCAATTTCTGTTCCAGTTCTGTGGCATATTTCTCTTGATTTTATGGTATGAGAAGTTTGGATTCATCTGTTTTTTCGTATTTTTTGCAGGGATTCCTCCTGGACTGGAAAAAATTGTGTATCGGCAACTAGTAGTAAATGGTCAGAGCCTATTTCAGCTCCTCTCATTACTTTTACATCAATAAAAAATCTTCTTTTGTCTATTATTGACAAAATAACCGATGATACTATTTGAATTGCTAGTGTGGGTGGCAAATGTTATTTTATGCTCTTTTTTAAGGGGAAAGAAATAATTTCCTATCAACAGGTCATGGTCTATGAAGAAGTTGATAAGTCGTTGCCCGTTAGTATTTTTTATGGCTTCTCCTCCGTGTCTTCCCATCACTCCATAGGCGCTATTAACACCACACTCTGTTCTCGCATTAAAATCACCCATAATTATGACTTCTCTTCTGCTGTTTTGGGCCTTAATCACTTCTGTTTCCAAGTTCGTAAAGAACTGATCCTTTTCCATCATATCTGAGTCCTCTGTAGGTGTGTATACTTGTATTAAGGTGCTTTGGCTTATGGAGAATTCAATATTGATGACTATCATCCTTGAGGACACTAGACCTCATACACTAGACGACATACCATTCTGCTATGCTCGTGAGGAGGGTGTTCTTCATTACCACTCCAACAGCTTCCTTAGCTCTGATTCCTACTGGGACCCCAGAATACATTAGGATATAATTTCCATGTAGTTTCATTTCTCCGCATCCCTTTTTTTTCACCTCACTTATACCAAATATATTAACATGGTGTGTCTGCATTGCTTCGACTATTTCTACTTCTTTCCTAGTAAACGTCCTTATATTCTAAGCTCCAATTCTTAAAACCTTTTGAGCGCTTTGTCGTAACCATTTAGACCGATCGAATCCGAGGCCAATGTTTAAGCTCTGAATCAGTTAATAATTTTTACGGTTGATTGGCCCAGTAAAAGAGGCTCCGTAAGTTCAGAACAACAACACCCATTTTTACATGAGCCCCCTTCTCTCGTTAGTTCACCGACCCAGTCCTCCGCAGGGATTGGTTACCGCTACCTTGGGCTGGGTTGCTCGGCTTGGTAGGGTCCGCCACGTACAGGTGATAGAGGAGTTGTGGTGGAGAGGCTAAGTGGTTACTTGTTCTTACCATATATTGCGCATCATACCACCGTAGACACACCCCCAAAAAAAAAAATTATGCCACAGTAAAAATGTGATGAAACTGTAAAAAACCTAAAGCAAGAGGCTATTTGACCTTAAATTAAGTTTACTCAAAATATGTGCAAAATTGTTTGGTTACGTTTTGCCAAAACCTGTTCAATTATTATTGGAATTAGAATCAACATTGTATCAGTTAACTAAAAGAGCAAAGAAGAACAAGCTGAAATTGGAAATGGACGAAATTTACATGGTTTATACAAAGATATCCTATATACTAGATTGCCTATCGACTATGGACTAACACTATAAATTATCATCTATTATACATGACTATATATATATATATATATAATCATGAAAGAGAAGGGAACACTAGGGAAGACTTCCTTAGCAAGATAACGATGCTGACTCTAAGGAAGCAATGTCATGATTTCCAGGGCTGCAGACACAAAGCACAAACATAATTCCTTAGACCATGCATTAGTTAACTTGTGAATGTTATTTCGGCGGAGCGAAGTGGATCAGTGGTAGAGCGCTGAGTTGCCGTGCCGAAGGTACTTGGGCCCAAATTCCGCTGCATGGCAGACTTTTATTTAATCTGCTAGCGACTGGATGGATCCTATGGGATTTAGAACCCTCCTGGGGCTCACCTAGCCTCTGTAAAGTGGATACCCAAAATAGGGGGTAATCGGTAGGTTGAGCGTGATATAGGACAAGGTACCTCGCTGCACAACCGTTGGCCAAGAAGCAGTACAGTCTCAACCACGTAATGGACCCAAGACCCTTCATGGGCTGCAGTGGTACAGGTTAGGTTGAATGTTATTTCGAGAAATAATGCAGTTTTGAGAACAACTTGATCTAACTTACTCATGATTTAATTTTCCGAGATTAAACATTATTCCATTTTCCTTCTTATATATCCATGTCTTAATACAGAACATGGCATAGGTCTACTAATAGTTAGTGTTGACCAAAACTCGAGCTTCATTTTTCCACTCTTCATTTTATTTGTTAACGATATTTTTATTCATATAATATAAACAAGGAAGATTAATGCCAGCGCACCCCCACCCTAGTCCTTGAGGGGCGGGAGACTAGGCACGGCAGTGCGCGATGAGCAGACGCCGATGACGGTCAGTTACCAGTATGAGGTGGCCTCCTCCACCAGCGGGGGCTTCACCCGCCTCCTCTTCATGTGGCGCGGCAGCCTCTACAAGCTCATCTACCGGGAGCTCATCCTCTTCCTCATCGCCTTCGGCATTCTCAGCGCTCTATACAGGAACGCCTTTACTCTGGAGCAGAAGCGGTGAGCCTACTTATTTCCTATCAACTGTACTCTACGGATCATACTCCATACATTTACTTAATAAAAAACGTGTAAGTACCTCAACCTGGTACTGTACAAAAAACAACTCATCTACTGACTCAAGTTGGAAGAAAAAGTGTAATGTCATCCACCATAAATTTCGTTATGCAATACATCAGGTGTAAGGCTAAAGAGTCAACGTATCACTTTTGAAATAACAAGCTATCACTTGTTTGGTCATTCACGTCACTTTACGCTGCTATGGCTAATCGGACAATGCTGCAGTAGGAGCCCTAAATTTTGCACATCCAGGTACAATTAGGATAGGGATATTTAACGAGTAGTTGACCCCGTAAAGGCTCGAGATCTCCCATTTTACGTCCCTTTTGAAGGACCGCTTAACCAAAGATGTTTACTCTATTTTAAAAATCCTAAGGCCACCTGCCCGGCTGTAAACCTTCGATCTTGGGTATCGTAGGTTGTTATGCTAACACTATTCCACAAGTGACCCCAAAGCTCTTATTCTACAGTGGTACAAAATCTCTTTTTGCAATTAATAATTTAAAATCGTCCATGTTGATGCTCAATTTGATGACGCCTAAAAAGCATTTCAACCATTAACTACCAAGGAGTTAAGGTTCCTCGACTCTTTCTCTATTAATGTCAACATGAGTTATAACCTGAAAAGTGGTTTCCTCATTAGGTACTAGATGATGTGAGTTATATTTTCCACACATACTGATTGTGCCTAATTCTACAAAGTCATTGAAGGTAAGTAGCTTTTTTCATGGCATCATAAGAAAAAAATCTTTTATTTTTTTTTTTTGCGGTGTCTTCTTAGCCATCGTTGGGAGAGAAACGTTTATCGAAAATTTTTAATAATAACTGTATCTCGAGCAGTGGATAAGTGGTTAAGTCGAATTTTCTCCAATATGAATTACTTTTACTTAGGAAAAGGGAATCGAGTAATTTTCGTAGTGAATAAGTGGTTGTCAGACATTGGCTTGAAAATGAATTATTGGTTATCTTACAACTCCATTTCGAGCCAAAAACTATGAGAATGTCATGATTCCGCTTCCCTCAGGACAGTTAACTCTTTCCGTTTAAAAATCTAAATAACCATTTATTCACGGGAGCTTTAGATATAATTAATATCTGCTGCTCATCTTTTTATCACATGTTTAGTGTTTTTCTCAGGAATTCTATACTGGTGGGCAGGAGAACTATTAAAGTTTCTTTGTTTTGTCCCCTTTAACTTTATCTATCACCTTTTTCTTGGAAACGATCATTTTATTTCAAGGTGACAAGACTATACAAAATAAATTTGATGAATTTTTTCCTCCTACTTAAGGACTATAAAATATGCCACTACTATTAATTATGATAGTGCTGGAACATGATTAAATGGAATAAGTCTAAAAAAATGATTTATCTTACTTTCCTGCAAACTATTGTTTTAATCAAATTTTTATCATACATACAGCAACCATTTATGAAATCCACATACAAATAATTGAAAAGTGCAATCGAACTAGGAACTATGAATATTATAGAGTATTTAGAAGAGAGTATCTATATAAAATCAAAGAGAATAGGAAAATGCCAATATCAGATTTATATTTTCACGTTTCTTCTTCAAAGGAGGGTTCTTGTTTATTGTACGCTTCAAAAAAAATAGTCAACACCTGAACTGACCAAAGAGCTCTTTTCTCTGATATGAGAAAGCAGTTATTCGGTTATGATTTAGTTTTCACTTCGCGAGATAGTTCTTTGAGCCTGAGCTTCGAGAGTATATTTAAATATACTAGACGCAACATTCCGCAATAGTCCGAGCCGTCATCCAAAAATTTGATTTATTATCCCTTGTTCCCCGCTGTCAACAATAATAACACATTATGAATTATCTACTTTAAATCCACTCCCGTTTCAGAGGTACGACTGCTTTCATAACTCGTTTGTTTCTATAAATATATATTAAATTGTAACTAATATGTGGAAAAAAATGGTTATGGTGAAGGTTATTGAAAAACAAATCCAATAAAACAAAACAAAACAGAAAAATAAATAGGGTAGAACTATTTATTTAAAAACCAATGTTTCAACGCATATAGCAGGTCTTCTTCAAGGCTTATAATAGAGTCAACGGTTGAAAGTGAAATGAGAAAAATACATATGTAACTAATATGGTTTTGGAATTTTTGGCTTTGGGATTCAAAGGGTTATCAAACTTCATTGATAGCTTTATTGCACAACAAATATTTGCTAACATAAAATATACCTCTAGAGCTTTAAACATGGGTTAGCTTCCCTTAATTTGTCAGATAACAGTACCATAACCTCAGCATGACACTATCAGTGGCAGTGTTCAACAAATGGAAACTAAAATACAACAATGACAAATTATGATACATTACATTTATACAATATTGACTGTCCATCATCATACCAAACGTTATCTTTCACAAGCACTTTGATTTATTCAGGTTTGACGTAAGAGATTAATCTGTGAGATGCTTAGTAAGTTTTACAATACCTCCAACAAGCGAAACTGCAATTTTATATGTGCATTATTATTATTTTAATAAATATAGCTAAATGGGCATATGAGTGAGATAATTTAATTTGAAATATTTTTGTTTTGAAGAGAAAAGACTTGTCCTGGCCGGGATTTGAACCCGGGTCGCCTGCATCTCCGGTGCAGTGCTATAAACCACCGAGCCATCAGTGGTTGTATCCAAGCCAGACAAATCCGTTCTCTTCACCGATCCTATATACAAAAATTGCGAGAACAAGGGGATATAGGATCGGTGAAGAGAACGGATTTGTCTGACTTAGATACGACCCCTGGTAGCTCAGTGGTTTAGAGCACTGCACCGGAGATGCAGACGACCCGGGTTCGGATCCCGGCCAGGACAAGTCTTTTCTCTTCAAAACAAAAATATTTAAAAATAATCACCATCAAAATAACAATTAATAAAAATTAATTAAATTTTTTTTTGTCAAATTAAAAATAAAACTATTTTTACTATTAATTTATTATTCTATTCTTTTTTTGTGTTCATATTTTAATAATGGATGCATACGTACAGACATTGTCATGATAATTATAATTGCGGCGCTACAACTCGTTGACCGTTCTCGGCCTCCATCGACCGCCTTCGGCAATCGTCACGATCCTGTGCACTTCTCATCCGATTCCTGACACCAAGGATGTCCCTGGAGCAGTCGCCACGCTGTCAATCCAACTCAGCTTAGGCCTGCCTCTTTTCCTGGTTCCATGAAGTGTCTCTATAAGCGTTCTCTTTGCTATTTCTTCTTCTCCCATCCGCGCCAAATGTTCTGGTCATCTCAATATGTCTAATTTTAAAATCCCGACTATGTTCGGCCCTATAAATACCTGGTATACTTCTTCTGGTACACCTCTGTAACTACTCGAAGGGAAGACAATGTCCGCCAGACCACGGAGGTAGTTGAATTTTCTACATTTCATCATGTTATAATTCTCCCATCTGAAGTTAGACAATAAATTTCGATATTGAGAAACTTTTAAATAGAACAAGAATGTCGGTTATAACCCGAATTCCTAGGGGACATATAGAACCGCGTTGCCCTGGAGTGAACAATGGAAGTCATAAGGTCAGAGGACATCCAAGACAAAAGGTCTCAGACTTTAGGAATTCCATGTCGAGAAACAGCCTAGAACTTAGCCGGCTGATTAAGAACACACACAATACTTTAATTAAATATATTTTAATTATTCTAAAAAATAATTTGATTTAAATCAGTGACTTGTTGGTATGAAAATGTCAGGGGATGTTTCTATAAATCAATTGCAACTACTAACGAACATCTTTTATTATAACAATTTTATATTATCTATAATTTGATTTAGAAAAATGTGTAATTCACATTGGTAATTGAATATTTTATATTTTCCTTAAAACCTTCTAACATCACGAATCCCTCCATTTTCACAAATATTGATCTTGTTGCCATTTTCAAATAACAATTTTATAATTAACATCTGTTTCTCATTATTTTATTACATGATTATTGTTTATCTCAAGTATTCTAGACAGGTAGGCAGGAGATCTTTAAAAATGTCAATGTTTGGGCGCCTATTTGCCTTCATCTCGAAACGATTACTTTCTTACTGATAGACTATATATTATAAACATATATTATTAAATTCTACAAAATAAAAAAACAGTATCATTAACATTTTATGGCAAACGGTTTTGTTTATTTGTTTTTTAATAACTCAAAACGTGCCCAAAAGCGTTCTAATTTCTTGTTTTTTTTTTATTAATGACTCCAAAATATATAAATCGGAAAGGTTTCCACAATTCCATGAATTTATTTTATAGCGATAATCGTGACTTTTATTTTGGCTATTTAAATAAATTCACAAAACTCCTTGAATTCTGAGACATGAAGTTCTACGTCACTAGTTAATTTGAATGATTAAGAACTCTTGTTAATTTATTTATTTTTTTTTTTCAAGCGATTATACTGGTAACATTTTTTTCTCTTTAAACTAATAGAAATTAAATACATTTATTTGTAGATAAATTTATAAGAAGACTCTGATAAAGTATGTTCATCCGTTTGCTTCGCGCATTTATAACGCGGTTAAAAATTATTGACCATAGTTTATCAAGAGTTTATAATTAACATTCTAAACTTATTATAAAGAAGAAAAGAAAAAGCTCAAACACGACGTGTGATGCCTGACGTAGCTCCTGAAAACTTGGCCTAGCTGCAGTGGTCATTTATATTGAGTACTTGACGGTACTACTTAATATATCAGATGTCCTCTCTTCTTTTCGAGAGTTTGTTTAAAGTTTACTTCCCTACTATATACATAGGAAAATTGGACGAATAGGGTAAAGGATCATTCCCTCTATTCAATTTCCTCCATTCGTACAAAGATTTCCTGATTTATTAATTACATTTTATATGGCATATAGACAATGCGGCGAAAAGTCAATCACAGCCTCTTTTACTACAACCCAATTCTTGTTGAAACTGTTCTGACATTGCATGCTAAGCCATCGACTATTCTAATTCGGGATCTTCATCCCAAGGAACAGATCATTGTCAAACACCCTTTGAAAATGCTTTTCAAGAAGGGCCCAGATTTGCTTCAATGTTATAACAAATCTAGATGTATATTTTTCAAAAAAGTAAAAAAAATCTTTTTTGTGTTTAAAACAATTAAGATTTGTTTTGCTTAAGTATATGAACAAAAGAATAATATTCTCGTGATCATTCTAAGAAAATAGTTTTGAATATATGTATCTGCAGTCCCGGTGAAATAGTGGCTGAGTTGAATATTCTGTCCAGAGAGACTTAATTGTATAGAGGGAAGCGGAATCGTGTTATTCTAGTAGTTTTTGATTTAAAATGGAATCGCACTTTAAGCAATAGCTCCATTTCAAGCCAATGCCTGACTTAGCCACTTATCCTGTAAAGAAATAACACGATTCCGCTTCACTATGAACAAGAAACTAATTTTGTATAAAATTCGACTTAACAGCTTATTCATCGGGGCTGTAGATTTGTATTTCAATAATTCAGAACGATTTTTTTATTTGGTGGATCCAGAACTTGTCGGCCCTTGGGAGATGCGATGTTCTGGGAGCCTCCTTGGTTTGGGGATCAAAATTCCCAGATCAAAATTAGTGAACGCTTCAATAGAATACAATTAGCTAAATTTAACTATATTATATAAAGAATTGGGCACGATTATTATTATTATTATTATTGTTCATTTAACGCCACTTTATGCTGTTATGGCTAATCGGACGATGCTACAGTGGGAGGTCTAAATTTTAATTGGGCACGATATTGTCTGTTTAACCTGAAAATTTTTAAGAGTAATTAAATGGTATTATGGATTCTTTCTTCATTATCTATTTTTCATAATGTCGAGTATTTTTGTTCTTCTATGCATGAGTTTGATCTAACTTCGCAAATCACCTTAATTTAATTTACCATTATTCATTCTTCTTAAACATGTATGGAAGTTTGGTAAGGAAACTAAGTCTTCTCTCTTGATAACATTGCATCGACCGAAATTTTAAAGCAGTGAGTCTGACAGGGTAGCGCCTATTGGAGTTATTGCAAAAAAAGAGATATATTATTATTACTGGCAACTATACTCAGAAGATTGCTGTCAGGTTTACGGTGTCAAATGTGTGATGGGGTAAAATTCTAGCCACCTTAAGATTTTATAGATTGATTGACGTATTGTCGCCATGAGGAAGAGAATTGTTCAATTTCCTCAGAAGATAGAGAGGAATTTGCAATATATACGTCCCTGTCACTGTCGAATTTGGAATCATTCCATTTCTCGATACTATAATTGGCATTGTCCACAACGCCCACCAACTGGCACAATTGTTTCAAACCAACCGCAACGCAGTCGTTAGAAAATGACAAAAGCCGATCAAAATATTCGACTATCATATTTTGTATCTTAAACATTCTAGTATAAAAGATAGAAAAGGCTTAAAAGCACTGAGCCATCGGTAGTGGACTTCGAAATGCTCAAACTTTGCTTTCAGATTTTTAATATTTCTACAGATCCTTCAAATTGATTTAGCGGTTTAAAAATTTGTTGAGTTGATTTGATGTCATAAAAGCGTATGTGCAACTATTTAAGAAATGACAAGATACTATCACCAAATTGAATTTGAATCTGAATTATAAAATATTACGGATCTGAAATGTGGACACTAACTCTGAAGGAGGAGGAACATAATAAAGTATATGAAAATATGGTGTTGGGGATAATATTGAAACACCCCTACAAACAGACACAAGTTATTTAGGAACTTTGTCTCAGAAGACCTTGAAGCATGTTTGTCTATTGAGTAATCGTATTCGAAATTTTAGACAACCGCAATACTTTTCTTATTATCCATTTAATATTTTTTTAAATACCGCTACTGCCCATGAAGAGTCTTGGATACGTTACATGATAGAGGATCTACTGTTTTTAATGTTGTGCTGGGAGGTTATTTGGTCGAGATCACGCTCGACCCCAGGTTTTTCCCATAATTAATGGTATTCATTTTATAGAGGCTGGGTTAACCCTCCAGATCCCATAATGTGTTTTACACACTGAGCTACCCCACTCTCTTAAAACACAAGGTTTAAAAATAATCTTGTATAGAATAAAATCACTGTATATTATTATCAGTCTTTTTTTTTTTTAAGAAACCGGTTATGCAGGGAGGTGATTAGTCCGTGAATATTCTGAACTTATATGCTCCCCCCATTAAGGATAAAGTAGGAGTACTGAGAGGGCCTAGGTATGGCTGCTAAAAAGTCAAATAGTTTACCTATGATAACAGGATTCGAACCCGATATCTTTAGCATGCCAGCGCTCTTCACACTCAGCTATCCTGCTCCTAAATATCACATATAAGTGAGTGAAAGTTATAACAAAATTTCTCTTTAAAAAAGAAATGGTAATATGCCATAACTTCGGCCTTAACGGTATTAAAATATAAGAGGAGCAGAATAACTCGCTGAAACGATAATGAGAGAAGAAAGCATTAAGGAAATTGATCGACACGCCTGGCTAACAATCTATTTGACCTCGATTAGGGAGGGAAGAAGATTTACTAACTTTATCCACCGTCGTTGAGGAGGGAACAGCCCCGTCATGGAAGGTTAGAGTATATTAGCAAAGAGGTTGTTTAATGGCTATGAGTCCAAGCCTCGCCGAACTGGCGCTGCCAAGGAGAATCCACTGTTTCCTAGATAACATTGTTTCCTGGTATCTCAAACCGATAGTTGCTCTAAGTTAAACTGTGTCAGTAACTTTGACTTGGAGGACGTCCTCATATAAACTATATCCAATTAGATACACAACTGTGCCCCTGGAATAAAATTATTGTTGCTATATGTACTTAGTACAAGTATAAAAGCTGTGTCGCCAGGTTTGGTTGTTTGTTGTTTCATTTACCTTGACTCAAGTGTATCTGGACCCCAATTTTACGTCCCTTCCGAAGGACACCATAACCAAGGACTTTTTACTCACTTTTAAAAATCCGACAGCCACCTACCTGGCTGCGAACCCTCAAGGTTTAGATGTCACTATGGTAATGAATGGTTTTCCAAATTCGTATTTTTTTCATTTACTAGTCTTATAATAAAGGCAAAATCAGTAAATAAATGTTCGTTTAATTGGAATTTTTCTTTTTACATTTCATTATACATGAGTCTTAAAACGGACGAGGCTACAGTGGGAGTCCTTATTTTTGCTTATCCAGGTATTAGTAGGATAGGGATCTTCGCCGCGTACCAGACACTACCCAGACCCCCATTTTACTGCCCTTCAGAAGAACGGTAGAACCGATGACTTTTTACTCTCTTTAAAAAATGCTCATGCCGCCTAAAGAGATGCGAATCCGCTATCTTCGGCATGGTAAATTTCACGAGTGATATATGGTTCCCCAAACCAAAAGGAAAACATTCTAAATTGTTTACACTCGATCGGCTCGTTAGGATTGCTCAGCAAATAAACAAAAGTCGCGGGTGGTAATATTCTTTATTATTGTAGTTATAATTATTACTCCTCAAATTAAATCATATCTGTCAATGAATTTTACACAATGTGCCAATGTTTCAGCCTACCTTTTAGGCTGAACACACTCTACACTCCATCTATCTATCATCAAGGCAGAGAGATGGAGTGTAGAAGCAACTTAGCAAATAAAACATTACCCATTATTAAATTTTTATGATTTTTTTTATTATTATTTATTATTCTTTTGATGGTGATTATTTTAAAATATTTTTATTTTGAAGAGAAAAGATTTGTCCTGGCCGGGATTCGAACCCGGATCGCCCGAATCTCTAGTGCGGTGCTCTGAGCTACCAGGGAGATGCGGGCGACCTGGGTTCGAATCCCGGCCAGGACAAATTTTTACTCTTAAAAATAAAAATATTTAAAAATAATCACCGTCAAAGGAACAATAAATGAAAATAAATTATAAATAATATAAAATTATTATTTATTAACGTAAGCTGACAAGATCCTAATTAAAGTAATGTTTAATGAACATTCTTCCCCGTGTATACATCACAAAAATTGCGAGAGAACGGGGATATAGGAACGGTGAAGAGAATGGATTTGTCTGGCTTGGTTACGACCCCTGGTAGCTCAGATGGTTACAGCACCGCACTAGAGATGCGGGCAATCCGGGTTCGAATCCCGGCCAGGACGAATCTTTTCTCTTCAAAATGATTTATTTTTTTATTACATTTTTTTCATGCACGCTTTTGGCGAAGCAAAATCTAATAACTGGTTTTCATTTTGAAATATTTAAATAGCGTCCATCTTCTTCCGAGGATGATAAATCGGTAGGAACTCGAACTGTCGCCGATAGAAATCGATAAAAAGTTTTCTCATAAGGGTAGAAGTCCACTCATCCACTCAGAGGACCTCGACTACGAGAATATTTATTTCACCTCCCTCTTTCCTATTAATAGACCTTTTAAGTTCGGTCGATATTCCAATGAGTATGTTTGTGCAACTCATTCTCTCCTGAAAGTAACCAAACTCTGAGTTATAATTAAGATAATTTACTCACTAGGAAGAAAGGTTACCCTAGAAATTCAAATTGAGAAATGATGGTGTATATTCAAGAACTTTCTTAGACATGTTATGGACCACCTGTAGAATCGTAGGATCCATTTATGAATACATCCCCAAAAGAATATTTAAAAAAATTAAAGGTAATTTCCAATTCGTTAGGCTCGTCAGAGACAAACAAAATATTTAAGTTTTGTTCGGGAATCTTATTGATAACTGAAGCATTAATTTCTTCTTCTTTATTTAAATCATATATGTCGGCTATGGTTCGATCGCGAGATATACTAGTACAAACACCGAATGGATCCTATTCAGTCGATGTCGGGTTCTAACTAAAATTTAAATTACTACTTCTTAAATTACTACACACCACTTCCCCCAGACTAACAGTAGTTTTAAATGGTACCAAATTAAAGCAATAAAGAAATAATTACGATAAATAGTAATAACTCCAATTACTACGGTTTTAAATTCAAAAACAAAGTAATTTGGTATCATAAAATCTGCTAGATATCAGTTGTACGACGTCGTGTATTGATAACCCGGCAGTTCTCTGGAGCTGTACTGTTGCATTGGTGTTGTTATTGTTAACCTTTTAAATGTGAAGAGAATTTACATTGAATGGAGTATAAACGTTTGTTTTTTTTTTAATTGAAGGACTGAAATTGAAGACTGGAGATTTGGAAAAGACAAAAAAAAATGTCAAGGGGTTGAAAATAAATGAACAATTCGAAACAAAATTGGAAACGAAATTAGCAATGTCTATGGCCGTCCTTACACTTAGAGTTGTACCTCAGGAGGCTAGGTACAAACAACAGTTTGCCTTCCAACTTGGCTACTAGTCATGGGTATGTTGCTTCATATGAACAATTAATGGATAAAATAAGTCGATCAAGAAATATTCCAAAAATTAAGTAAAACTTTTAGCAACGGAGAGATGTTTTTTCTGTACTCACTGTAATTTTGTGAATAATAAATTAAATATTTCGAATTTCTGACTCTAAAATAATAATTAAGTAATTAATTATATAGTATTCATAATAATAAGTAGCGAAGTAAAAAGTACCATGAAGCGAAATTAATGGCACACAATCAAAATGCTGCTCCCAGAGTCAGTGGCCCGAGGGCTGTAGGCCTAGCGTTTTCATTTAGCCTGATGGTGGTTTTCTTCTCTGATTCCAGCAATGAAATATTGGATTTTTCCTATTATAATTTTTAATATTAAAATATTTACTTATGGAAAAAAATATATAAATCTAACCCACAGGAGCTCGTGTACAACGGTAGGCCAGTATTATTTATTTTTCCCATAATATAAATATGATTTCAATATGGCATTTTTTTCCATTATGACATTTTTTTTAATATAATGGTAATTTCTAAATGTGTAAAAAATTTAATATATTTTTCTATTTTGTTATTAAAAAATTATAATTATATAATTTCATTAAATATAAAAGAGTTTATAGTAAAAAGTTTATTTTGTATTGGTTTTATCGAAATATAAATTATGAAGAACATTTTAAGTAAACATTTATAATGATTAAATTGTTTAAACAAATTTTATTTTCATTTCAATTTGTTTAAAGTTATTTCAACTGCTGGGATCATTAGCAATGACTGGCCACAATCAAATTATTTAATTTTCTTTAAAAATAAGACTATCGATGATGATTATTAATTCATAATTAAATCGATAGACTTACCCAATGACTATATAAATTGTAAAATCACTAAAAATACGGTAACCTGGGAGGTGCCTACTACAAGAAAGCCACTAATCTGACCTCCATACATAAACAAAAAACAAGAAGTCTATGATAAAAAAACGGTTAATTTTTTTTAATTAACTTTACATTTTATCCTGTAAAAAGACGTGAAATATAAATTAATCGGTATTTTCCAATTTAAAAAAAATCATCCAGCAAGAGTCTACCAATTTTTATTTTTTTAATAATATGAGGATTGTCATGATTGGATCAGTTTTTATCTCTATATTTTATATTTTTAGATACTTTGGTAGAAAAGCTTTTGCATTAAGTACTTTTTTTAATTTAAAACTAAAATTTATAATTTAAAACAGAAAACAGTAATATTGAAAAACGCTGAAATGTTAAAAATAAAATCAGCTGGTATAGTATTGGGAAGAATCCCTGAATACTTGCTTTAACAGTAATAAAAATATATTCATAATCTCCTAATGAAATAACTTGCATTTTATTTGTTATTCAAACAGGTAGTATCAGTAAAAACCATCAACTGAAATTAATAGTGTTTTTTTTCACTTTTTTCCCATTACAAATTCCGAGAATGATTCTATTCACCTAAAGAAAAAATGGAGAGTAAGTTTGTGTTCTCTGTTTGCTTTGTAATTAAGTTCAGTACAATGGCTTGTTTCTTTTTAATTACTATATTGAGTGTGGAGACACGTTTTCGCAGTAGCTCGCTGTCAATAAAACCATCTTTATTGGTACCTTCCAAGTAAATTTACGAAGGTATATGATTTTTTTTTAATATGTTATCTTAAAAAAATGAATAAGATTTTGAAAACTAAAGACTTACGATCGAGATGAATAAATTCAATAAACTTCTATTAAATCATATTCAGAAACATTTTATCGTCCACCCAAAGCCAGACTGTCTTATATGAATACTTCTTCGCCTAATAAATTTCTTTTTCGTTTTCTAATCTTAAATTATGACTTTTTAAAATTAGAAAATCATTTCAAAAAAAGATTGGAATGTAAACAAGACACGACTTCCTTGGTCCCTTTTAGTATGGGTGGGTGGTTCAAAAAGTTTCCTTGAATAAAAACGATCAGCTTCTGCTATATCAGGTACGACTCTTGTATCTATTACTGCTTAATACAAAATACAGAGGAAAAACTTATGAATATAATCATAAAAATTCTAGTTAAAATACTTCTGTCAACTTTAATTGACAAAAAAAATGAATACGGTATAATTCAAAAACATTAATCAGTAGCATGCCCACTTAAAAAATCATTGAATAATTTATTAAAATAGAAATTTTAAAATGCCCAAAGCTGAAGATGAGATAGTATAGTAGTGGGTGAATTTAACAATTGTTGCTTGCAAAATAAGTCCCGTCTAACGTTTAAATGAAAATTATTTAATTAGAATTGATCAAAACAATCCATTGATCTTTTTGTAAATAAAATAATCAATAGAAATGGGAGAAAACCCAAAAAGATACTTAAATTATAAATTAGAATGGAATGGAAAGAATCCCAAAAAGCAAAGTCAGAAGTCTCTAAAATAGGGGGAAAAATTAATCACTCAAAGTTTCGCCACTTCAGTCATAAGCAGGCCACACACCAAAAGAAACATCACATCAAAGAAGACAAATTGGAACACATCACACATCAACAGCCCAAACAGACTCGTCAAATAGAGACAGCATTGCTCCACGACGTTCCAGAAACAACAAACAAACAAAAAACGTTTGGACTGTTGTTAGATGTGCTGCACTTCTTCTTTGATGTGATTTATCCTTTTGTGTATGTCCTGATAATGCCTGAATTAGCAAAACGCTGACTAGTTATTATTTCCAATATTTTGGGGACTTTAGACTTCGCTTTTTGGGATTCTTTCTATGGAATTCTAATACCAAAACAATTTGCAGAAAAATCATTATTAATATATTCAAATTCTCCTTTCATGAACTTGATTTAAATAGAGCGCCTGATCTAACTAAAATATGATATAAATAAATTCTATATTTCTTAATAAGATTAGAAGGATTTTATGATACACTAAAATAACATAACTGCCAAATATTAGCTAATTTATTTCGGATTTTTCCATTGAGACTAATGTTATAATATTGGAATATATCCAAAAATCCTTTTTTATTTTTTTAGACACAAAAGAAGGTCCTCTATTTTGAGCAACATAAACAACTTTGTAAACTCTTATTTAAAAACAAAATAATATTATGATTTCATCCTTTCCGAATATTAAACTTTAAATAAACAAAGTGATTCAACTTAAAAAGAATTTACAAGAAATAAATTTTTTAGAGTATTTTCTATTTTGCGTTCCTATATAAATATGTATAAACATTTTATATGCTGATTAAGGATTTCAACTTATGTAACAACGTGTTTATGTGAGGTAAACCTTACACATGTTACCACAAAGTTAACATATGTAAGGTATGAAAAAAGTGCAAAGTTAAAAAATAAACAAAATTGTCCGATTTTTCTCTATATCATGAAATTGTGAATTTTCTTAACAACATCGGCCTCTACTCATTTAAACAAGAGTTAATTCCTTACATTTTACAATCGTGTTCGTTTATTCATCCGAAGATTCATTGAGCAGAATCCGATCCCAGACTAATGGGTTCAAGTCAAATGGAATCTAGATATAGAATACGATGGAATGTGTTGGAGTAGTTTTAAAAAATTTAAACTTCGGCTGTATATTTTAGGGCGCTGATTAAGAATTTAAAATTTGTTATCAACATTTTTTTTTCACTGGATATTGGACATTTGTCTACCGCTGTATGAGTTCTACGATAGCTTTTACCTTTGAGTGGAAATTAGTTGACTGGATTATTCTAATGATAAAAGGATTGGTCAGAGATAACACAAAAAGTGAAACTTATTTTTTACTTATTTCAACGTATCGGCCTACGATTACTCATGGGTAGGTACTGGATTTTCCTGTATCTGAATACAAGTGATACGGATACTTTTCTGTATCTGATACTTTTACTTGATATTTTTGTAGTTGAAAACAGTTATCCCGACTCTTACTCGTCTAATACGCTACACAGAAGCCTTTCTTGGGGCATCAGTTTTTGTTATCATTTTTAAAGGAAAAAGAGTTATTCGCCGAAACAGTAGCCTGCACAAGGCATCAAATGATTGAAATCATGTTTTAAATTGGTTAATTATTTTTTGAAAGTTATGAAATTGAACAAAAAAAAATAGTTGTTAACCCTACCTCAAACTTTTGCTATTCATGTTCCATGAATGAAAATTTGGATTGTAATACAAAATTTGTCTGCCCGCCGCCGCATGCAAAACTCTTTAAAACGCTATAGCTGTTATATTCCTCGTCATATTCCGGTGCTGTTTTTTAATTTCGTGAAACTAATTTTTTTCTTTAAAATACTTTGTAAACGATGTAAAATTTGTTACTGTTGAAAGTAAAAAATTGATCAATTTCTTCGAACAATTTTTTTTTTGCACCCGATTACAATCAACTTTGTCAATTACCTCTACTTAATAGTATGATAATGTAGAAAAAGGAATTTTCATTTCAAATTATTGAATTAAGAAAAAATTTCACAGCCAACATATAGACTTATAATAATAATATTAAAAAAACTAAATGAAAAATAATTAAACGATTTGTTTATTCATTCTATTTTTTGTTTCAGTACATTAGTTTACGTTAGCTGAGAAATTTATTATTTGTATATTCCAACAACAAGCATTTTGTTAGGTTCACTTTTGTTTATCTTATTTTAAAGCTAATTTTTTTACCAATTTATATTTGAAAAGTAGAAGTGAAAACATTAAGTTTCTTCTACAGTTATACCGCCAACCAAGGTTACTTAGCCCACTTTTAAATTTCTAGTAAAAGATTTGTGTACTTCTCTATCAGTAGGAGAGGGGAAACAAATTTCTAAGCTTGGGGAGAGGCTTATAGATTTGATTTATGGTGTTTAAAAATATTTTCATATCTTTCTCTTTCAGTAATAATTATAAAACTTGGTGGGAAAAGTTATCTAGATAACAGGGGTAACTTTGCCCACCAGATGTTATCTTTTGAAAATGCCTCCAAATACACATTTGGGAAATGTTGACCTTTGCAGGGGGTAAAATGAACCAACATAACATGAGAACAGTTGAAAAAAATGTATTTATTATAGATTGTTATTTTCATAAATTGACACTCCTTAAATTGACAGATTATTGTTACCTATAAAATTTCAGTAGAAAACTACGAGCACATTAATAAAAAAACTTAAAAAGCAATATATGTGGATAATAGCACACAAACTGCATGAAAAAATTTGGAGATATCCACTTCAAAAAAGTATTTTCCGCGGCGTTCCCTTGGAGATGGAGTTTTGAACGCAATGTCTATCAGAGAAATGCTGGATTCATCGAGTTTTTCAGGAAACTTGAACGATTTCCAAAATTCTTGCTTTCAGTTACTTTACAAATTGGTTAGTTTCACACTGATAAGCTATCACTAAATAGAAAAACTCTTGCCTATATCTTGTCAACAGTATAACTAACAGACTTGATTATTTGCAGAGCACTCAGTGGCCATTTTAGTAACCACTGTTTGGCGCCGTAACTTTTTTTTTTTAAATGGACAAAAATACCCCGGTGGGTAAAGTAACCCCGGTTCAAATTCCACAATTCGATTCACAAAGTAGATACAAAAAAATAATATACCAGTTTTAATTCGTATGTTATAGTAATAAATAGCATAAGGTAGCATGAGGTAGTGAATATATTCGTAAATACTTAATAGCTGATGCTTCTAACAACCAAGGCTTGAATACAGCTCTCGTATCTATCTGGTCTAGCAGGTAGCAGGTGCGGGAGTAGAGATTGTACTACATACTGACTAGTAGTTGATACTGACTAGTCAGTGAATACAAGTATCCAGAGAGAGGTGGGGTGACCTTGGTAGGACCTCCCACCCCATCGCTTGACTCTCGTAGTATCCAACAGATACTCATACCCTGTACATTTCGACCGTATCTGATACTTGTATCAAATACTTTTCAGTATCAGCTACAAATTATCCGATATATACAACCTTATTCATCCCTACCTACGATATCTTCAGGGCGAATATGCCTGATCTGTGGGTGCGTCAAAATCAAACAGTTCGACTAGTCACCCCAGACCACGCACCCACAGGCCAGGCATATTCGCCCTGAAGATGACTTACTTCGTTGGAACAATTAATGATTTCACTTATCTTGTGTTATCTCTGACTGGACCCCCTGACCAATCATTCCATCGATAATAGCATAAATAAATGGATAATAGCATTGTATATCATACTATCCATTACTTAATTTTAGTCTGTTTTACAAATATAGTGTACTTATTAGTAAAAAAGAAATAATGTTAGTCTCGCTAATTACTCCTTTACTAAATGTTTCCCTTATGACCGGCTATAGCAGCTGTTATATAGTAACTATAAAAATGATAGCTATATAATAACAATATAAAATTATACTATAAAAAATGTAAGTTACATAATAATTATATAAAATTATAGTTATATAATGACTGTATAAAATTATACTATAAAAGATTAAAGTTGTAACCAGCAACGTTAATACAACAATTCTACTATATTATACTACATATACTATACTATATACTATATATACTATACTATACTAATACTATATTAGGAAATATCATAATTTCCCAATTTTCCTTTTGATTTTAACTCTTCACTTACCTCTTATGCATGATGCTACTTGACAAGAATACATTCTTCTATTCAAAAACTACGTGCTTCCTATAAAATCTATAGGATTTATTCTAAAGGTATTGGTATTGTTAGTTTAAAATGTTTCCGCACTTGGTTAAACATATTTTCGAAATTAGAAATAGGTTCTCAACTTTTAAATTTCCAAACATTTTGGGTTTCCAATTCTCACCATGCTATGGGCCTTGACGGAGTTCAAGGTTTTAACTCTTTTGCTGTTGAAATAAATAAATAATATTAAATATTCCCGCAATTTCGTTTTAAGATGGTAATAATAATGTAATGTTACTAAAAACCTCTTATCGATTCTAAATACTAACATTTTGAAGTTTGGTAGTCAATTTGTCTAGGGTTTTTATTTCTTTTCATTTTAATTTACATATATGTATTTGTATGTAATGTATATTATATAAATGGGTAGCGCGGAGTGGCTCAGTGGTAGAGCTTTGAGTTGCCATCACGAAGGTCCTGGCAGACTTTTATATAATCTGTTAGCGGTCGGAGATGGTTCCCCTGGAATCTATGACCCTCTTCGGGCTCAATCATCCTCTATAAAGAGGGTACCCAAAATAAGGGGGAATAATCTGGCGGTTGAGCGTGATCTAGGACAAATCACCTCCCTGCACAACTATTGTCCAAGAAACACTACAGTCTCTCTTCCATGTACTGAAACCTAGGCCCTTCACAAGTAAATAGGACGTCTAGGTTTTCGTTTTAAGTTGATAAATGGAAGGTTGATGACATTGCTCAGTCAGTTCCGTCATTGTTGAATTGTTGATGTAATAACTATAAATTAACATATTATATTATATTTTTAACACATAGTTATACTAAAACAACTTAATAACGCAAATACAATATATACAAAGCAACGCCCTCTAAATAGGTGCCCCCTTGGGCACATACCACAAAGTTGGTGTCGAGATAGGAACAACACGTAATGGTATCTTTAGATAGAGCTGTCTCCAGTTGGCAAGTTTATTTCTGATGTGGACCAGTTGCCACCGGTTTAGTTATATTTAGTTAAAATTATTGGATTTCGCTTAAGAGCTGACGACGGGAACTCGTAAATATAAGCCAACAGGGATTGTCATTTCGTATTCATGTCTAGGTGGGAATATGGTGTTGGATTGGAGAGGACACATAGAACGTTGGTTCCAAAACACTATATCTTAAACACTTTTCTATTACGATACCATAGACTGTACGATGGTGATTATTCCGGAAATTGTCGTTTCGAGTTGAGTCACAAGTTTTTCATTCGATATTCTTTTATTTCAAAAAATACAAGTTATTGTGAGCTTTAGAAAAAGATACTTTAATTATGGAAAATGTGTATACTACGATGATCATTCCATCTAGAATATAGTGAAACATAGCACGTTTCAACAAACATACATCATCTATACTTCGAAATATTAGTTGAAACTTTTATTTCTTGATGATTTGATTACCGAAATCTACTCATTACGCATAATTACATTTTCTTTTCCATACTAAAGCTCATGATAACTTGGATTTTTGGAAAATATTAAAAATGAAACGAACAAACAGTTAAGACCTGATGTAACTCATCTCGAAGCGACAACCTGCGGAACGTACACCAAGATAATTATTAAAGACTTAGAGAACAGTCCTGCCAACCCCCTTTGACCCGTCCTTAAGATGATTTAGCATTTGCGACGATAGGTAAAATAAACTAATTGTTTTTTTAACGCAAATAGGTCCAGGTGTTTTCCCTGGCCGCCTGCCGCCATGCTTATTTAAATTGATTAAAGATCTGCAAAGACACGAGTAGCGATGATAAATTACTTTAAAGTAAGTCTGCATATAATTTGTTACCGAAAATATATAAATCATATTTTAAGTGAACATGATTTAATCAAAGCCTCACGTTCAGTAATCTTTTTAAAAAGGATATTTCATTTATAAACAAAACTAATATTGCAAGATTTCTGAAATTAAATAAAAATTAAAATGTGTTACAAATCTAATATTGATTGCATATTCAATTGTTTCTCACAAATTCTCTCTGAGATATCAATTCCTGCCGAAATTAAAATTTTGGAGAAGATGAGGATTAATGGAGTGACATTTGATTTTTTCTGAAATACATATCATAGTAAAATATTGATCAACGAATGGATCAGGAAAGGCTTTCCATGAAGATAATTGAGGGACGCCCGGACGGTAAAAGAGGAAGAGATAGACAGCGGCTTGAAGATGTCGAGGGTGACTTGCAGGTTCTAGGAGTGAGAAGGTGGAGCTGCAGGGATCACTCCGATTGGAAGAGAATTGTTGAGGAAGCCAAGGTCTTCCAAGGACCATAGCGCTGTCAGAGGTAGAAAGAAAAATTGATATATGTTAGTATTACACAGCAGGATTCTATAATTGAATTTATTTAACTTTAACACACTGCAAGATTGTGTTTGTTTGTTTATTTAACGTCACTTTTTCCTGCTATGGCTAATCGGAGGACGCTACATTGGGAGCTCTAAATTTTGCCTATCAAGGTTTAATTAGGATAGGGATTATTAACGAGTACCTGACATCGCACAGGCTCGGGACCCCCGTTTAACGTCCCTTCCTAAGGACGGCGTAACTAAGGATTTTTTACTCTCTTAACAAAAATCCTAGGGACTCCTGCCGGGCTACGAACGTGCGGTCTTGGGCTTAGAAGTTTGTTACGCTAACCACTAGATCATAGGTGGCCCCTGCAAGATTATCTACAGCCCCGGATGGATGTAACGTAAATATACATAACAAATTCATATTACTTTATTTCTTAACGAATAAGTAAAATGATGCTCGTTTAGTCGAGCAATTGTATGCTCCCGAAACTTCAGGGTCAAGACCGGACTTGAGAGCTGTGAAAAATCAATTTTTAAAACTTCAGATTTATATCCGGTTTCGACCCTAAACGCCTCATATATATTTTTAATAATTACATATGTATTTAAGAGAAATACAAATGGCATTCCATAAGTCCTCCAAAATATAAATTTTGGCGTGGTTTGACCTCTCAGGGAAAATCTATATGGAAAGATTTAATATCCTAACAATCTTTGTTTCATGTAAGTAACGTTCGTTTACTCTTCTCCGAACTCAACTGCTTTCGTAGTTTGAGTTAGAATTAAATTTGCACCCATCTGTGAATATGTTACTGACTCGTATCTTAAAATAGATCTCTTGCGAATACAATTCCTGCTAATTTAATGGCAAATATTTAAATATGGATTCTAAGAGTATTTTACTTAACTTAAGTCAACTATAACTTCCTAGTATATTTCTCACCTTGTACTACCTGTAGTATAAGTGAGATTGTATAGAAGGTTAAAAAAAACCTGTACACTACAACCCGTGAAAGGTCTTGGGCACGTGGTAGAGACTGTACTGTTTCTTGGACAACGGTTTTTTAGAAGGTTAAGTGTAGTTGAAAATCGGTTTCTCATAGCCTGGAGATTACTATTCGTTCCTTGTATTTGCTACATTTCAACTTTCTTGTAATTGTTACTCTTACAATTTGTCCTGGAGATCTAATGAGGTATCCAGTTGCTAAGTAACGTTACCATATTCTCCAAATCACAATCTGACAAACCTTAAGACGTATTCTACCTTCACAGTCATAATATCATAAAAAAAATTATATATGTATATAATAATCTTAAATTATAATAAAATGACTGCTCTTGACACCTAAACTCCCTTTTAATGTCTTTTATGAATCCTGTCTACATTCATTAATGAAGAAAATTGTTTATTTTACGTCACTATGTGCCGCTAGGTAATCGGATGTTGCTACAGTGGGAGCCCTAAATTTTCCCTATCCAGGTTTAATCAGGATAGAAATCCTTAATGAGAACCCAACATCGTACCGGAAGGCACAACCAAGGATTTTTTACTCCCTTTAAAAAGTCCTCCCGGGCTAAGAACCCGCGATCTTGGGCTTAGTAGGTTGTTATGCTAACCACGAAACCACAAGCCGCCCCAACACTTGAAAATTGATTGAAAATGACTATCACGATAATAACGAAGATATAATAACAAGTTTATTTCGGATTTCTAATTGTTTGCAATAAAAATTTTATTGGCCTGTTAAGGATAAACGTGAGCGAATAAATAAATAACCAATTTGAATCATTAGCACACTTGACAGTTTGCTTTCTGTATAATACATCAATATTTAAGCCAGCTTTACAATCAAATTTTTTTTAATTAATTTATTTATTGAAATTCACAACTGTTTTATAACAATACAATAAGTGGGGCGACCTGCGATGTACTGTATAGCTTCACAACCTACCATGCCCAAGAACGCGGGTTCGTTGCCCTGCTGGTGGGACTAGGATAATTTTTCAAACGGGGTAAAAATCATTGGCTATGCCATTCTTCGGAATGGACGTAAAATGGGGGTCCTAAGTCAGGAACTCGTTAAAGATCCCTGTTCTGATGAAATCTGAATAGGTAAAATTGAGTGATACTACTGTAACATCGTCCGATTGGCCATTGCAGCATAAAGTGACGTTAAACGAACAAACCACAACACAAGTAAGTATAAAGGCATTGATAAAGGCAAGTAGGGAAACTACCCAGTGTTAGCGCTCAAATAACAAATTCAACTTAGAAGTTCAAGAGGCCATATTCTTTTCAAAAGCTTCGGAAGATTATCGGTAATCGAAGAAGTAGCTAGGTTTAGAACTAGTGGGTTCGAGTGGGAATAAAGTTTGTCCTGAAAGGACTAAACTTTTATTTAAAAACATTTCATTAATTTTCTTGAGGACTGCGTCTTTACTCAGAAAGTGTTTTCTATTTTTATTTATTGAAATTTACAACTGTATTATAACAATACAACAAGTAAACATAATGGCATGGATAAACTCAAGTAAAGAAACTACCCAATGGTTGTACTCAAATAACAAATTCGACTTAGAAGTTCACGAGGTCATCTTCTTTTCAGACGCCTACTCCGAAAGTTGTTTGTTTGTTTAACGTCGCTTTATGCTACTATGGCTAATCGGAAGATGCTACAGTGGGAGCCAGAAATTTTGCCTATCCAGATTTAATTACGATAGGGATTTTAAACGAGTACATATCGGCTAAGGGCCCCCGCTTTACATCCCTTCCGCAGGACGGCATAACCAAGGATTTTTTACTCCCTTTTGAAAAATCCTATAGCACCTGCGGGACTACGAATACGCTATCTTGGGCGTGGTAGGTTGTTATACTTACAACTACATCACAGGTCGCCCCTAGCTCCGAAAGTTAATTCACTAAAATCCGCATTTTATCCCGACTTCCTTGTTTTCTTTATGTTTTATAATTTTCTTGACACTCTTGAATTAGATCAAAACAAAAAAAAAGCCTCAGTGATCGAGGAAATCGCCGGGGTTGAGAGACGACAAGGTAACAAATATCTTCCTGACCTTAGGCCGGTTGCCCACGTTCCGCGTCCTACCCGGTAAATCCCCGATGGCGTACTATTTTTGCCCAAACCCTGGCCAACTATAATTCAGACAAGGTGGATAATACACGATAAAAATACGCAATTCTATTAATGCAATGGCGGAGCGCGTCCCATTAGTCGTTTGGGATTTGGCCTTTTGTTTTAAACTTGCTAAAAATAGTCGAGGGATAATGAGGTAGGTTCAGGCCGGCCAGGTTTTATTAATCCTTTATCTTCCCTTTAGTATTTTACACCCTACTGAAAGTTGCATTTATGAAAAAAACATATACCCCTCAACCCATGAAGGATCTCGGGTCCAGTACGTTGTAGAGACTGTACTGTTTCTAGGATAACGGTTGTGCACTTAAGGGAGTTAAGGATACCCACTTTTCTTAGGGTAGGTGAGCGAAGGGAACTTCAGATCCCTCGGCTGTTAACAGATTAAATAAATTATCTACCATAGCCGTATTTGAGCCCCAACTCTCTACCACTGAGCTACCCCGCTCACACCTGTAATTTATATAATAAAAATAATTAAAACTCTATCCCATCGTCTGTGATCATTCAATAGTTTGTAAATAAACATTCAAGAAACGCTATATTGGATTCGAAATGATTGATGCTTGTCTGTTTTGAATTACAGTGGCTCTTTTTTTATAAAAGATCAGACTATGATTAGTCAAAATTGTAAGAAACCAATAAATTTGTTTTATGTCAAGACAACTGACGTTACGACCCAATTATGAGACTGCATTTTGATGGAAATTAAGACAAATCTACAAATCAAGACAAAGCTATTCATCTTGATTTACGACCGCCTACAAGTACCTCATTAGATGCTCTTGCTATTCCTCTTTCATCCATCCCAGTGGCATGTCAATACCATTTCAGTTGATTTTCCTCCATCGCAGGCTACATAGGCTTTACTTATATCGATAAATCAAATTCTGTCATTTCAGATCTTAACTTTTTTTAAAAGTTGAAATATCATTTTATTAAGTGTGCTCATTGGTGCTCCAATCTATTCCCGTGCTCCACATTAGTTTTCCGTTTACACTGACCACATGCAAGTTGTGATTTCGGATCTTTCATATCCTCATTACCTTACTTTTTTCTTTCATTGATAATTCTTTCCACCATTTATTTTTGGTATATCTCATAAAGGTAATCAGTAACCGAAGTTCACCTCTCATTCTAGGTTTGATTCTCTTCACAGCAGGTAGTTCAGGAGACGAATAAACAGTAGAGGGCAGAGGCAATCTCCTTGGCTAGTGACAATAATTGTTTCAACTTGTTGAGAAATGCAGTCTGACAGCCTTTCAATGTTCCTATTTCTGTAATATAAGCTTCCGATAGCCATCCTGAACCCCATTTCCTCCCCTTCCTAGCTTCTCCAGGACCAAAGCTGAGTTTTCCTTTCTCACTTGATCTATGCTTTTTGTCATATCCATAAAACAACAGCTTACAACCTAGCCTATCTCGATTAGTTTTTCAAATGTTGGTTGGCCTCATAGGAAAAATATTTGATCGTGAATGCTTCAGAAATCGTACTTCCATATTCTTCTTAATCTTCTCTCCAGAATTACACCTTACATCTGTTAAAAAAATCCTCAGTGCTTTTTACACCTCCCATTCTGTTTGTATATCAGAACAATGGTGGAAACTTACCATTCTTCTAAATCGTGTTTTCCTTATAGATTAGGCTGGTAGGATGGAGAAGAACTTTTGTTCTATCCTCTATCTTCCTATGTAGCTTGAGTTACGCCATCACGGACCGCTGATTTTCCCAATTTCACGTTTGATAAAGGTTTATCCAACTTTTCGTCATCTCCCTTCCAAAATCTCGGTTTTTCATTGTTGTCGCCATGGGTCCGAGTTCCAATTTTTTCAAGTTCTTAGAATTATTCTTTCCATCATTTCGTTATATCTTCGTTTGTTGCATGTGAGGTTGGTAGCTTTTAATGTTTGAGGACGCACAACATCTATGGTCATCAGTGTCCTCCTTCTGGTTGCATGTAATATTGTCATTTTAAATTTATTAGGAATTAGAATAAAAATTGTAATATTATGAATTAACAATATTTTTATCTTGTTTCCAGATTGTTCGAAAAAGTTGTGATATATTGTGATACTTTCATCAACCTCATCCCCCTTTCTTTCGTTCTTGGATTTTACGTGGCTTACGTCGCTGGTAGATGGTGGCAGCAATTTATGGCGATCCCGTGGCCTGACAAGTAAGTAAAACTCTGGATTCTTTAATATGAAATCTTTTACATAACAATTGAAAGAGGTTTTGAAATAAACACACACATTTTTCTTTAGTGTGAGAGTTTTTATCTTTTATTGGTTCACAGACAACTCTTATTTAATAATATAAAATGGAGTGGTATGTTAACCGACAAATATTAAAACTATGACAAATAAAAGGTTAAAAAAAACTTGTACCACTACAACACATCAAGGGTCTTGGATTCAGTACGTGGTTGAGACTGTTTCAAGGACAACGGTTGAGCAAGCAGGTGATTGAGCACGCTCAGCCGCCAGGTTTTTACCCCAATTAAGGAAACCCACTTTATAGAGGCTGGGTGAGCCCCAGGAGGGTCTTATATCCCATATAAACCATCTCCGGCAACTAACAAATTAAATAAAAGTCTTCAAGCGAGCGGAATTTGAACCCAGGACCTTCGGCAGGACAACTCAGCGCTCTACCACTGAGCCGCTCCACTCCCTAGCCGCTAAAAAACTCAAACTAATTAATATTTATTTACGATATAATCAGATAATTTGGAAAACAGTGGGTTAAGTATTTAAAATACACAGTAAATAACGAACTGTTAACTTTGTATCACTGCAAAAATTATGTGTTATATGGAAAGATTTTGTGAATCAAAAATCCTTATCATGGCGGGGAGACAATTAATGGAATATCAGAAAAATCTTTCTGTAATGCAATGTAGTTATCATGAGCTTTGGCATGGCAAAGAGAATGTAATTATGGGAAATTTGTATTCTTCGGTAATCATTTCATCAAGAAATGAACTTTTCAACAAACTAAAATGATCACCGAAACCTACTCATTACCCATAATTACATTCTCTTTACCATACTAAAGCTCACTAGTATTTTTGTAAAATATTAAAAATTAAAAGAATAAACAGTTAAAACTTATTGTAACTCAACTCGAAGCGACAACCTGTGGAACAGATACCCATTTTTGAATGATTCATCCTTATTTTAAGTAAATAAGATGTATAAAGACAGAAGTCTCATTGACTGACAGAACTGGATCGATCGCGTTTTAATACAGAGAAGAGCGTCAGATCGTATCGAGAGCAGGGAAGTGTTAATCACATTTGGGCTCTGTCCAGTGACAAAGAAGACGAGTCTGCACCAGGAATCCTATTCTAGCTAGAGTTGTTCTTAGCTGATGATTTCAACTAGAATTAAAAATTTTCAATGAGGATTTTTTTTATTGGAAATTAACTAATTGGTGTGATTTCTTTTTTAAATAAAAATAAAAATTTTAAGACCCACAATTTTTTTAAGGCTGGGAATAAGTGAGCCACACAAGTAATCATCTAATAATAACTCATCACAATACAAACGACAACTTGATTAGCCTAAAGGATAATGATAATTGTTATCTTAACAATGTGACAGAGAATAAAAAAACATACCATGTTTTTAGAGGAAACTCAAAGGAAACAATAGGAAACAACATCTGTTCACATTATGGAGGTTGAATTTGGACTAACTCGGTGAGACCTAGAAATTTTCCCGCCATTTCACTGAATCAGTGTTGCCATGAGATCAATAACTAGTTTGATGTAATTAATTGAAAAGATCTGTGGACAAATGATTTTCTTAGGAATGATATCCTTAACTTTGAAGTAGATTTGCTCCTTTCAAATACTATGCAGCTCTATGTATTCCAAAAGAGAAATGATCTGTAGTGGTAAGATTTTAAAAAATGGTCCCCTTAGTTACTGTCCCACAGCTACAGTAACTAAGGGGACACAATTATGACATCAGCTTTCTCGCCAATCAGCTTAGAGCAAATGATATCTAGTGCTCAAATATGCAGTTTATTCAGCAAGTTTAATTGTTTGGAAATAAGCACTGTTAATGGAGAAATGAAGGTGACCAGGTGAGGGACAGTGAAAGTGCCAATTTTTTTTTTTTAATTACCCTACTATGGCAGTACAGTTCAATATTAGAAAGGCATATACAAAATATTTCAAAAGTTTCCCCTTTCCTCCAACTTTGTCTAAGATTCTGAATTTAAAGCCAACTTTTTGAGTCTATGTATAATTAAATGATGGGTAGTTTTAAGTTTAATGAAAATAATGATTAAAATTAAATTAATAAATAGTTGCATCCATATTTTTCTCTTGATTCTTTTTACATCTGTTTCTCCACAATACCTATTGATTCTCCATTTGGTTCCTACCACCTTAAGGTTGGGCTAATTTCAGCTCACCCATAAACACATGAAAAAATTAGATAAATTGATAGTTTGTGGTTACTGTTAGAGCAAATTAATGATGAAGAATAAACCCACTGAGTATACGAAAAGCAGAGTCTCTCTAGAGATTAAATTGTTGGGAGAAGACCCTTAATGGCAGAAATAATGGATTTTTTTTTAAACTATAAACAATTATTTTTAAAATTTAGGAAGTTCATCAAAGTTGCCTTAATGTAAATTATACAAGAAGTGGGCATACCATAATAATTAAATTATAATTCTTCTTTTTTTTTTAACTTCATTTGATTTAAACTTTAATTAGTTACTATAATAAAACCTTTTGTTCAGTTTCCCTAATTTTATATAAATCTCTATATGTTTATATAATTCTTCCCTCTTAATTTTTTCCTCTCTTTTCTTTTTACAAGTTTTCTTCTCATTTATTTTATTTTTTGTATCGTGCAATTGGTTAGCTCAGGAAGTAAAGAACTTACTCCTAACACCTAGGGGTTGAGAGATTTTGGGGACAGACCCAGCATATTTGAAGTTATCTACCCATTTATTAAATTATGGAATCAACCTGTACTGTTAAGTGTAAATTCTGGGCTTGCACAATTCTTTAGCAAGTACCAAACACAACATTCTTCATGGATTGTAATGCAGGTTTGTTGTGTTTTCTATTTTTATTTAAGTGACTAATTCCCAATCAAGTATATTATTCTTATGTAAATATTTATATGAATATAAAATCATTGTAGTTGAATATTTATCATTTTTGGTTAGATTTTAAACCGGAGAAAATATGATATTTATAATAGACATATCAAATATAATTTGTAATAAAAATAATAAGTTGTAATTTAAATTACTTAACAGGGTGATGCATTCTCTTGCTCTATATGTTGGATCCAATGACGAGCATGGACGGATCTTAAGGAGGACCATGATGCGATATCTCAACCTGTCCCTTATCTTGGTGCTGCGTTCCATCAGTTCGGCAGTTAAACGTCGCTTCCCAACCATGGAACATCTCATTGAGGCAGGTAATAATAAATTATATATAAGTTTTAAAATTATGCCCTAAATAAAAAGTTTTAATTTAACTGTAATTATTACAGACCCAATAGGAATTGTGAATCTCATTTTAATCGGAATATTTTATTCCAATATTTTTAAACTTTTTAAAGCAGTTCTTTTTCATTTATGTAACACTGATGCCTAACACAGGTTTCATGACAAGAATTGAGTTAGAGATGTTTACAGCAGTGCCTAGTTTAGAATTCAACACCTATTGGATTCCTTGTACATGGTTTATATCTCTTCTAAAAGACGCCAGGAAGGGTAATAAAATAACCGATCCTCAAGGACTCAAATTAATAATGCAGGTAAAATTTTCCATTTATGAAATTGATGAGTAATTGAAAAATATTTTAAAACCTTTTAGTGATAAGGTTTTTTTACTTTCTCAATTGTCCGTAACTGTGCTAACGATACAAAAACACTTACAAATAATAAATAAAGGTATAGAAAGTGAAGAAACAATATCATTATCAGAAATGCTCATTGAATTGAAATTAGGTTCAAATTTCTTTACCGAGGTCCGTGTGAAGGCTTTCCTCAAACATAGTACATTTATATAAATGACGGATTTCTCTCTAAGAAAGCATTGATTTATTTTATACATAAACAATTAAAACAGTTCTAGAAATTAAATTAAATGTTAATAAAATAAAATTATAGGAGTTCAATGAATTTCGCTCCAAATGTGGACTTCTTTGGAGCTATGATTGGATTTCCATCCCGCTTGTGTATACTCAGGTTTGTATTTACAATAATACATAGAGAAAGTTTATCTTTTTTAAATCAATAATTTTTTCTTTATTATAAAGGTTGTAACATTGGCGACTTATTCATTCTTCATTGCTGCACTTGTTGGACGACAGTATGTCGAAGAAGCTAAAAAGCAACTCCAAATGGAAATTGATATATACCTGCCAGTTTTTACAATCCTACAGTTTTTTTTCTTCATGGGTCTCTTAAAGGTAATGAATAATCTTTTAAAAATAATTCTTCCTTAATATATATTCAATTGTAAAGTATTGATAAATAAATATCAAGAACTAGCCGACACTCATCAAATTATTGATTTCATCATGAAAAAAAAATAGTATGTCAACCTTCAAATATTCCTAAAAATAGGACAACTTGTTCAAAAATGGAGTCTTTCTGCCAATCCCAGTAAAACCCAAAATAAGCCAACTCAAGGTTAGTGTCCTGTTCAAGAGTGAATTGACCCAAGGTTGAGAAATCAACCTCCAGAGAAAAATAGGTTCAACAGGAAAAACATAGAATATAGTGTTTGCTGTATAATTCAATTGAGCCTTTCACTATTGTTTAAAAACATATATGCTTCGTTTTTAATTGGAATTTTTATATAAGTTAAAAAAATCAACTAAACTATTAAATATAATTTATGTTGTATTCTTTCTATTTATTAAAAAGTAAATAAAGTTAAATTGCACACCAACACATTTCATGTTTATATTCTTATGGGCAATACAAAACGAATTCCCATGAGAGGTCTGTTATGATGATGTTTAGATGAATATTAGGGTTTAAAGAAATATTGTTAATTATTCTTTTAAAACTATAGCTAATTAAAACTGCTTTCAGGTAGCTGAACAGTTGATAAATCCTTTTGGCGATGATGATGAAGATTTTGAACTGAACTGGTTGATAGACAGACATACAAAAGTATCTTACTTGGGAGTAGACACTTTAATGGTCAAAACACCACCACTTGTCAAAGATAAATATTTTGATGAGCTCAATCTAGTTCTTCCTTACACAGGTGCAGCTGTTGCATACAAGAAGAAAACTTATCGCGGATCTGTACATAACATGATGTGAGTACAAATAATTGATCTAGACTAGTTTGATTTCTTGTTTTACAGACAAGGAAAGAACAGTTGTTTCTCACCGAGCACTGAATTTAACATAAACTAATTCATGAACAGGAGTCTTTCCGCATGAATATATTGAAATTACAATGTCATGTTTAACTTTAACAAAAATTATTTTAATTAAAAAGACTAGTAGATTTTCAGATGAAATCAAAGATATATATATATATATTATCATTTACGATTTCTCACTTGCTATTTCTTTACATTATTTCAACTTATAAATCATTTTATGAAAGTGTCTTTTCTTTCTCATTATAGTCATTATTTTTTCATTAATTATTAGAATTTTTCAATACAGTTATGATGTATGCATTATACATAGAACAATAACATTAACTACTAATGGATATTTATGAGATAAAAACAAAGGTTTATATATGAGATTTTAATGTTATTATAGCTTTATAGTTATGGTTTTAATTATGAAAAAAATGGGAGAAAATTGAAAATTGGTATTGTTTACCCATAATTTTTTTTGTTATTCTACAGGCCCCTAGTTCCATAATAAAGTTTTTTTGACCATTCTAAATGAAATGGTCATCTAGCTTATTTCAAAGAATCTTGTTTTATTAATGTCTGTGTTGATTATCGTTTTGTTATGTTTTTAAACACATTAAATATTTCATTAGGGTTATCTATATTTTTAATTAGCAGTATACTTTTTTTTCCGTTAAAATGTTTTTTTTTTGCATCATTTTATTCTAATTTGTATACATCAAATTATTTAATTAAGTCAACTTAAATTTACAGAAATTGTTCCACCAACAGATAGCCCATATTTTTACTTATAAAAATCTCCATTATATTTTAAATAATTCTTTTTAGCACACAGGATTAATCCTTCTATATATAATTAATAGAAAAATAACAATGTTCAGGGACTAGAATTGGTTGTTAATGAGGGACATTAATGAAGAATGACTTAATGACTTAAGTCATTAGTTATTATCTCATTATTATTATTTATCGAATTAATATTAAGTTTTAAATTAAAATTATTTTAAACTGATAGGGTTCCAGAGGATCAGCAGTCTATGTTCCTTCCCGATATTACAGAAGAAGAAGATGCAGAACAGAGAGGCACCCCAAAATCATCCTTCTCCAATCTATTCCACCATTCTTCCACTGGCAGTGGCCCAGCAGGTATTTGGCGGTAAGATTGTGCATTAGGACCCGCCTCCTACCCTTACTTTTAACTTGATTTAAAAATTAATGTCCAAACCTTTCTCCATTATTTAACTTCATAAATTAATTAAACTTTCTCCATTTTTCATTAACTCTACAAATTGCCTTTCTGAGCTTCTCTGCTAGCAAATATGTGTGTCAGATTTAACTAACATTTATTAATCATAACATAGCACAAAAACATCACTTGAAAATGAATAAAATTCACTTTTATAATTTGAAATCTAGCATTGTTAAAATCACCATGATTTGTAATTGAGAAATTAATTCAAACCATGAAATTTCTCTCCAAAAAATGTATTTAATTATACTTTTAGTTTCCATCTGCGTCAATTTATTATTACTTCATGAAGAATACTAAAATAAATATTAAACCAGCTAATTTGTTTGGAAAAAAGTGATAATCTATTTATTCACCAGTTTGGCTGTGTTATTAAGTAATATTAAGCGTCATATGGTGGTGCTAAAACATATCTTTGGTCTTTCTTATCTTATCTGTTTTTAAGTTCTTTCATTGTCTATTCATTCACTGTTTAATTAATTGTTTTCAAGTCGCTTTAATGCTATTTCTTTAGCTTATTTCCCTATATTTTCTTGCTTTAAGGATTGAATTTGTTAACAACATCCTCCATTAATTCTAACTCTTATGGGATCATAGGTAAACTTCATGATGGGGTATAAAAATGAACAGTTTGCCCAAGTCCTCTGATTCCAAGGGAGAGCTTTCTACACAAAACACTAGTGCATATTAAAAAATTGGAAAACACCAATGAAGCCTAATAATAACAATTTTTTCACATTTAAGATATTTCATTTCTTTACCTTTGATGATAGTATCAATACCAAGTAATAAATAAATAGATCATTTCAAAATTCAAAGGGAAAAAAAATGAATTTGTTTGTTGATATATAAAAATAATATATTTGTAAAAAAAAAAAAAAAAAAAAAAAAAGAGATAACATTTAATTTTTAACACAGTAAATATTTTTGTTTTTAGGTATTAAACTATTATGTATATGATAAACACAAAATTGTTTTAGGGGTTATCAACTAAATTGTTTTGAAGAATAAAGTTTGCTTCTGTTAAAGTGCATAGTGTCCACAGGTTTAATGTTTGTTTGACCAATCAAACAACAACTTTTTCATATTCATAAATTTTTATCAATAGAGCAGTTCAATAAAATACCTTAGCATAACAAATGAATTCCCTTTTGATTATAAAATTAAACATGTTTTTTGTCATAAAATATTAAATCATTATAATTTTTTACAGGCCAAGTTCTGACAACATTGATATCGAATGCATGGCAGATCCTGATGAGATTGGTACTTCCGCTCAAGAACAACATGGATCAAAAATAAAACATTTCTTTAGAAAAGCCCCAAGAGTTCCCACTCCAATAGTACGAGATAAACCTTTCAACTTCAACATTCCTGAAACCCAACAGTGGCATATTTGGTCATCAAACTCTACAATAGACAGCTATTGCTCAACTGCTAATGCAATAATAGATTCTGTTTCAGAAAAACCTGAAATAGAGGAAATCATAACATATCCTGAAGAGATTGATAAGAAAAGAAAAAAAAATGAAGCAATAGAAAATGAATCTCCACTGATACTGTCGACGGAACATCTAATAAATAATCTTGGAATGAGGAGGATGAGTAGCAGCTCAAGCCAATGGAAAGGAGTGAGGTGGAAACCGGTATTGTGTGATTCCTCGAGGGATTCCTGGAGTGACAGTTATCCAATAAGAAAGATGGACAAAGCTGTTGAAACAACTCATCAAAGTTGCTCCAACTGTCAAGTGGAAGATGATAAAAGACAATGCGCGGATCCATTTTCCAGAAAAATGGACGAAATCAGGAGCAGCAGTCGATACCAGGGTGGTTATGAATGTAATCAAATTAAGCCTAATTTTACACAACGCAAAAGTTTACCAAATTTACATCTGAACACAAACTTTGGATTACCTGACAGTGCCTACCAAGAGGAAGATAAAAACAGAATAGAAAATCATCATGTTTAAGTGCCTTATAAAGAGATAGTCCTGTCAGTGAACTGAACTATCAAGGAGACCCAAACAGGAGAGAGAGAAGCCAAGAGAAAAAAAGTTGGACTACTTCAGTAAATAAAATCACAAGGGTAGTTAATCGTTCTTTCTTCTTATTTTTCTTTAGTTGGGTTTGCTAATTTGAATCAGTATTTTTTTTTCTATAATAAAAATACATAGTTGGATGAAAGCGATCATACCAACACTGGTGAAAGAGTATCAAGTGTTTTAAGCACATTACAGGGTACAGTATATGGATATGAAGTATATTTTCTAAACCTATTCATAACGTAGATATGCAAAGAATAAATAATGCTTATGATAAACTATAAAGTAACAAAATAATTATGGAAAAATCCCCAAGCATTGTTACAGTCTGACAATTTAAAAACGCCTCCAGTCTGGTTGCTATCCGCTTTCCCCCACTACACGCTCACTTCACTAGCCATTTGTCCTCGAGAGCTAGTTTGCTCTTACTATAATACCTTTGCATTATCTTGGAGTTATTATTGTTGTTTTTCATTTGACCTTGCTACCATTAAACATTTTGGATCTGTTATTGTAATTGTGTTGTAGACTCGGGTTTCTTAGGACTCTATTTAGCCCACGACCCTCAATCAGGTGGGGAAAGAGAGTTTGGAACAGGGTGCTTTCTAAATTGTCAGACAATAGTCATGCTCACATGATCCTACATCATGAAGAACATTAATGGCAAACAACTAATTTTAAAATTTAATACATTTTTTTTGTGCCTAGAAAAATTGTGAACATTGATAAGGGGCCTTTCAATGGCAAACCTACATTTGTTTTATAAAACAGAAACTGAAGTTTAAAATTTATTTTCTGAACCCTAGAAAAAAATAATAACATACATAATTGTGATCATTAGAAATGTAACATAAAAACAGTGTAATCATTCCTTAGGGTTCTGAATCCCAAAATGTTGAACCAAAGGTTTTTATAAAATTAAAGATATTTTTAAAAAAAGTATTTTTATTTTGTTTCCCACTCCTATCCTCCCCTCTCTCAGGAGGATCTATAGACTACACAGTCTAATCACGGATTATAAAATACATTAAATAAAAATCTGTTATAGACAACCTCAAACCAGAGACCTACAGATTTAGAGCACAATGCCCTGATACAACTAAGCTAACTATTGTAAGCTATAAGCTAACTGCCTCCCTTAAAAGTAATAAATTTTTATTAATTGAGAAAAAACTAAATGAAATAAAAACTGATTTGGTCTGTTATCGTTTATAATATCAAATATTTTTAAATTTAATTTAAATTTAAAAGTATATTATTTTTGTTGAATTTTAATGATGTAAGTTATAACGAGACAAAAATAATTTAAATTTTAACTTTATTTTTCTCAATATGATTACAATAAAAAATAAAATCACTTCTCTAAGAGAAACTTTACTTATACTTTTAAAACTTTTAAAAAAGCTAAAAAAGTAAAATATTTTTATTCCTAAGATCCAGAAGTATTGTTAATAAATTTTTTTATTTAAAATCTAAAATTTTACTTTTTTTTTAATGTGTCTTAGAAGATTACTTAAAAGGAACTTATTTGTAAAACAAAACAAATAACTTTTTTTTCGATGGCAACAATTTATTATAACAAAATAGTCCACTATCCTAAAAGAAATAAACAGTCATATAAACATCTATCAATATCAATATGAAAAAACACAAAATAGTTTACAAAATATTCTCCACTGTTCAGTTCAGTACAGAAACAAAAAGGAACAACTGAATTCAGCATAAATGTTATAGGTACAAGACTTTGGCTATATCTTCACATCCTCACAAATCGGTATAGAAACTTTTTATATTGGTGACAAGGAGAGTTTCTCTTTGATTGTTAGTTCCGGGTGCCAAACGTCCACGATCAGAACGAGTCGCAGTGAACTACCTTCATGCCATACCTCATGTTCAAAGGAATCATCAAACACCATCACTTTACCTTCTTCCCACGTCCTAAAATTCAAATTCAATTTTTAACAGCTTCATTACTTCAGTTCAACCACTAGAGAAATAAATAGAATAGAAAAATAATTTTATTCTGAGACCAGGTCCCTTAACAATAATAGATGTTTACAAAATTGAATGAATATAAATCTGGGCAAAGGGCTACATTTTAAGAATGATACAATGCTTACATAAATGCATGAAAATAAATATAAAATAACAGGTATGTTCTGGTAAAGAAAAAAAAAGGAATACAAATTTATAATAACAAGAATTAATGAGAGATTAATAATGAGAGAAAAAAATAAAATAGAAGCACCTAACATTATACAACAATAATATTTTTATCAGTAAAGAAAATCTACAGTAATCATCTATTACTTCTGATGGATATGAGCTGTTAATTATAATTGATTAGAGAGAATCTGTTTGGGAATTGAGGGAATGTAGGAAATGCTTGGATTTGAATGTCGAAGGAAGAAGCATGACGGATAACAGGTGGGAGTGAGTTCCAAAATGTGGGGGAACTCATAATAAAATAAAAACAGTACAATAAAAGATAAAAAATCAGCGACTGAAAGCCTGGTTAGTTTTTCTTAGACTGATGTATCTCAACTTGATCGCCACAAAATTTCTTTTGATAAAGGTGTACATATAAACAAAAAAGTCTATTTTTTCTTAACTAGTGATGAAAATATGGGATAAATAAGTAAAATGACTATAAATAACTAAAAATACTAGAAAACTCTCTTTAAAAAAATCTCTAAACTGTAATATAAAAAGATAATGTTATAAGAGTATGAAAAAATCGAAACAATTTATAACAATTAATTAGTTATCTCAACATATTCAAGAAAGCATTACCTTGTGATGTTGGCTACCCTTATCTTTGGCCCTTGAGGTACAATAAGCCCTAAGTGGGCCCTTAGCCTGCAGTTGCTAGGCCCACAGTGAGGCCAGACATGGGTACCGGCATCCATGATGCTGAACTTGCTTTGGCCTCTCTTACAAGTCGCAGCTGGCTCAAAGCTCCCAATCAGCGAACAAGTAAAAGGTGTTATCTCACAGTTCTTCTTCATCTTAGAGCCTAAAAAAAATATTATTTGTTTACCATTAATATTTTATCTGCTAAAATTACTGATTCAAATTTCGAATAATACCTCTAGCAAATAGTTCAAATTGTTTCCAGTCTCCCTTATCTCTAAGCCCTTCAGCTTCATCCTTAAACAATCCGTTTAGTTTAAAAGCCTCAGCAGCTTCATCTCGTATTCTTTTCCAGTTGTTTTCTAATAACCTAAACATGTATGATGCTAATGTATTTAATGAATACTATATAATTATAAAATAATATAGAAAGGAAAATGGTTTTTACTTAAAAAAGGAACCATAAGTAGTCTGCTCATGGGTCCACCAAGGTCTTGCAGTTAGCCTATCCACATTGTACAGTGACCTCTGATACCTGGATCTAAACAGCCCCAAAGCAACAGCTGAATCATATACCTACCACCAAATAGTATTTATAAATCACCTATCGAAGCTAAAAATATGGTTTAAAACACAATTTATGATGTATTTAATTACTTTCAAAGCATCTGATTCTCTACCAATACGAGCAAGAGCATCACCATAATGAAAGTATAGCCTAGGATCTGTAAAGGGTTTAAAGGCTGTCTCTAATCCTTCCTTGAAATACTTAATACACCCATGAATGTTACCTAGAACAAATATTTTTAAAATAACTTACAAAGTCCTCGGCCGCAATGGTTCGCGGTAAACTCAATAACTACTGCATGGATTTTCATGTGGTTTTCACCAATAGATAGAGTGATTCACCAGGAAGGTTTAGGTATATATTTGTCGAGGCTTTGTGTAAATGGGTAGGAATATCGATGGGTTTCACCGAAGATGCTGTCTAATCCCATGCAATTATCTAATGTAGAAGATAATAAATTTGTATATAAAGAATTATATTGATCACGGTTCTAATCCCTCACGAATAAATCCTCAATTATCCTTGGATTTAAAATATGTCTCCATTGTCCTAGACAGACATATGTTTTTATACATAAGAGATTAATATTTACATAACTGCATTAACTAGATTTTAGAGTCATGGGTTACTTTTAAGGAAGTCTAGCCTTTTTATTTTTATTTACAACATAGCATTCTATCTAAAATTCATTATAGGAATTTAGATACCATTTTAATTATTTCATATTTAATATAAAAAGATATTATTGTTACTAATTTAGGATTAAATACCTTGTAGTTTCAGTACCAAGCCATAATGTGCAAGGGCAAATGGATCTTGATTCCAATATCGCAGCAATTCCTTCAGTACCAATCTAGCATCTTCCAATCTAAAGAAATTTCAAGGCAATTAAAAATGATTATTAACTTTAATCATTCAAGTTATTCTTTAAAAGAACTGAACTTCTCTGTAAAATCTATTTGAAATACCTGTTTACCATAAGGTATGTGATGGCAAGATCTGTTCGATATTCAGGGGTTGTGTTGAATTTTTGAATTAATGAATCATGTACAGGGACTGCTTTCATATGATGACCTAAAACAAATAATTATTATTTCAATATATTGAGTAAAAAGGCAATTTTAAAAGCACAAATAATTGAAACAAAAAAGTACATAAATCTTGACCTTGTAAGGATGAAATAGGAATTTTGTTCTATTGTATTTATAAGAAAAATGGAATATTTTACTCAAAACAAGAATCTATTGCTTAAAATGATAATCTCAAAAAAAAAAAAATACTCCCTGTTGAAAAAGTTAGGATAAATTTGATTTTTTACCCAATATTAACCTCTACATGCTTTGAAAAAAAAATTACATATCATGTTTCGGTATTTATCCAACTAACAAAATAAAGTTTTAATCCAACAATTACTAATAATACAAAACTATAACTTAAAAAATTATGATGGTAACTGATTACATAACTCATCTCAAATATATAGGGTGTTTCAGGGTTAGGTATGTCCGCAAACATTCTTTTTCAGAGATATTCACATCTAAAGATTTTCATTGTTATGAATTATGTAGGCATAGTAAATAAATAAAACTTATTTTATTTATTCCAACTACTTTATTCATTAAACATAAACATTAGCACTCATATTAAATGTTGTTCAAAGTGATTTCCTATGCAAGGAATCTTTCTGAAGATTTCCATTCTTTATGAAGAAGGATAATTGAATCTTGCCATCCTCTTGAAGAAAGATGCTGAGCCTGTCCTAATGTTCAAGGAAATCAGTTTGAGCAACATTTAATATGAATGTTAATGTTTATCTTTAACGAATAAAGTAGTTGGAATAAATAAAATGAGTTTTATTTAATTACTATACCTAAATAATACATAACAATGAAAACATTTAAATGTGAATATCTCCTTAACAAATTGATTTCGATATACCTACATTTTTTTCTTGTTTGAGACCCTAAGTTCAAATTTTCAGTTTGACTACTTAACCCTGAAACACCATTTCTGATACAAGCATCTTCAAAAGCTGCAAAGTATATATAAAGCTGTCATTTACTACTTTAAATTGCCACTCCACCAGTAAGTAGCGACCTGTAACATGTTCCTTGTGAGATGGTGGCGTTTCATGAATTAATTTGATGTCAAAGTTTATTATCAACTAAACTAACAGAGCTAAATATTTTCCAAATAGAATGAAACTCTAATCAACCTAAATAAACATTGGTCATTTGATCTAACCATAATTATTTTTAATAAAACTATATTGATCCTATTTATTTCATGTATAATTTGTATATATGATCATTATTATTTTGTTTTGAATTATTTGTTGTTTTTCTTTAAGAGTTAATAGATATATTATTTTATTTTTTTTATTGTTTTACTTTTAAAAACTGACTGAGAATTATCATATAATTATTACATCTATGATCAACCATTTCACATCAATGGTAAAACTAATTATTTTTGTTATTTGTGATAATTATTTTTGTTTTCCTATAAACTTACCTCTAAACCTGAGCCTATCAATGAGTCTAGAAGCTATCTGAATAAAAAGGATATCGGTAATGTTGGGTGCATCAAGGGCATCCTTATACCCTGTAATAGCTAGATCAAGCATTACATTGCTGCGTTCGTGTTCAGCTTGGCGATCGAATGTTCGAGCGAGGCCGTAACGTCCTCTCGGAGAGTCTGGATGTTTGATAAGGAGAGCTCGATACAAGGTTCTAGCTTTCTAAAAGGTATAATGGAAACGTAGAGGTAGTAAGAGGAAGAGACAAGGATATTATATTAATAAGAATTGACATCACAACAAACATAAAAATCACAGTTGAAATAATAAATAGCATTAGCTTTCTTTATGTTAAATTTAACATTTCAAAAACTCATTCATTTTATCATAGCATGTTAAATAATTATTTAAAAAAATTAATAATACACCATTATTAGAATTATGTTAGACAACTGAAAAAAATAAGAATGGTTTCTGCTCAGAAAGAACCATAAAAAAACAAAACAATTACCATGCTGATCATGTATACTAGATTAATAAACAATGTACATTTTTACGAAATCATATAGTAACTTTTAGCTCTATCTAATATTGCAAATTTGAGGTGAAATAAGTGTGGAGAATTCTAATCTATTAACATATCACCATACATGAACTATTATTTTTGTTGTTTTAATGTTCAAACTATATGTAGATAAATTAAAAAACCCTAAAGATTTATCTCTTCTAAATCCATGTGGTGTAGTAAGCAGCGCCAAAGCTATAATATTGAAATAAAATCTTTGTAAAGATAAGAAAGAAATTAAATTTTTCCTTCGACTATCAGTTTTCTGTGAAACCATTTTACATAAAATTCTACTATACCAAAATATTAGTAGAATCTGATATCTGTTTCCAAAGTAATCGGAAAATAAGTAAAAGAAAAGCAAGCGGAGAAAGAGGAACAAATATTGGAAGATGTCTGGGATAAGAGAAAAACAAAAAAGAATAAAGGAAAGGAAAATATTAAACATCTCCAAAAAATTAAGCACTTTTAAAGAACATAGGTAGGCTAAATTGTCATTTTTAAATTGAAATAAATATTTGTCCTTTTGCCAAAAAAATTAATGAAAACAATTTTTTTTAATGTATTTAGTTAAAAAAATTGTTATACTTGCAAATCATCATAAATACGTTTCTTAGTTATTATTACTAATTTATCAACATTGAAGGAGTTTGAAGAAAAAAATCAGTGTAAATAGCAAAAATCTATACCATGTCATTTTGTCCAAGGATTCAAATTAGTGATGTATGGAATTTGTTGTCTAAATAATTTTCAGCATATGTACAAAACTTAATATTTTGTAGAGAAAAACAAAAAATTAATAAATAAATAACTATACACTGAAACATTCCAATAAATGGGGTACTGATTTTCACAGAAAAAAAGAAAAATTATTCATAATAAAATCAACTAAAAATAATAATAAATTATGCCTATCATTTATTATAAGAATATATCATTACAAAATAAAAGTTAATGAATTATAAGATGTTAAATGTGGGTGAAATTCAAATCAACTTTTATGATGAAGATATAGTAAAAAATATATATAAAATAAAAATGGCATCTATTAAGTGCATCTAAAACCAAGCCAATAAAACAATATTTACAACTTCGAGTTTATTAAGAAGATTTCATGAGATATTAAATTCAAGGAACACATTATATTTACACTTTACAATGAAGAAAATATCATTAAGCAAAACAATCAAGATGGTTCAAACTCTGAAGGAGGATTAGCTAAAAAACACGGTTAACAAAGGCAAAAATGATCTAATATATTTTAAAAATATCAAAAACTTTATAAGTCAAACGCAAGCAGCTATAGCGAGGAGTGGGAATAATTAAAAGGGGAGGGATTCTCAAATGTAGAACTCCTGAAAAATTAATTTAAGAAATTGAGAAATTTCGTACTCACAAATAATATCCAAGCCAGTAAAACTAGTGATGGTTTAACAAAAACAAATAAAATAATAAACAATTAATAGTCTTCAATAGTTTTCTATAAAATTTATTTTTATGGAAAAAAAATTAAAGAGGTATAATGAAAACACTAAAGTAGAAAAAAGGAACAGATAGAGAAACATTTTTACTACAATGATATTTAAAAAATAATTGAATAAAAAACTTACCTCATAGTTAAACTCTTCATCAGCTTGGTCGAGCTCTTCTCTAATAGCCCAATCTTCATCATTTGTAATCAAAGTATTTGCATAATCCTTGAAAATATAATTAAATTTTATTAACCAAAGTAAGTAATAAATAAAAGCTTAATAAACCATTATAAGTATAAGTAATAAAAGGTTTCTTGTCTTTAAATACTTCTTCCATGTCTCACTCAGATTTACTGGTTGAACCCCAGGAGGGTCTCCAGATCCTGGTTATCTATCAATGATAGAATAGATTTTTTGTTTATTTAATTATTGTTGAGTTATAAAAGGTTTAATTTTATTTAATAATTTGTTTTGCTTAATTATTTAGAATTTACTCATCTATAACAAATATCTTCAATAAAAATAATATAGAAGATCAAAAGCTCAAAGAGACATAAAATACTTGTACTTGAGACTAAAAGCTTTTTGGTTGGAATTTTTCCAATGGCTTAGTTTAATAAAACTAATTAAATTTATATTAAAATTTTAGTTTGATACATAAGTTTGGATTAATTTTCCTAACACAAAACAAATATTAAATATTAATATAATAACAAATATTAACTTATGTGGGGAATGCATGACTTCCTCCATGTAAATCTATTAGACTATTAATCAGTGGCTCAAAAAACTGATTCTAAATCAAATTAATATCTGTGTGTACAGCATCAAATATTTTTAAATGACCCAATTATTGTTTATAATTTTATACAGAATATATAAAAATAATAATTACGATTACTAAAGAAATAAAAAACTAGTCAAAATGGATGTATCGAAAATTTTAACAATTACAATACTTTATTTAATGCATAACAGGAAGTAAAAACCTAGATAGTTAATTTTTATAATGGGTCTTTCTAATACCTTACCGATTAGTGGAGGATAAAAGGCAGTTTAGATTTTCAAGTAAAGTGTCATTTCTGGTTTAACTATATTTAAAATTAAAATGTTATTTGCATTTCTATTAAACTGTTATATAAATTAAATATTAAATTTTCAAAAAATGTATCGATACATATAAAATGCTATGTCCTGAATGACTGAGGGATCAACATACAGCCTAAACCGCTGATCGTAGATGCCTGAAATTCGGAGTGTTTGTTCTTTGTATGACGTAGGCATCCGATAAGAAAGGATTTTCTGAAATTCTACCCCTAAGGGAGTGAAACAGGAGGGCAAAGTTTGTATGCTTGCTCACGTGTTTCTTACTCCCAAAATCTACATATTTTTGCTGAACAAAACAATTCAAGTAACATAGTTCACTTCCCGCTGCTGCTGTACGCCAAGTGAAACCGTTTGCAATAAATTAAATAACATTACATACTAATCCTTTACTGACACGAACAACATTAAACTTATGCCCGTCTCGTTTGTTAATCAGTATCAATGTATGTTTCACGACTGTGCTGACCTGTCTGTGATGAAATTTGATATGGATAATTTCAAGCCTGGGGAAGGACATAGGCTACTTTTTATCAACACACCACACAGGCGAAGTTTATATAAAACTGTAACCTGACTGACTGTAACCTTGTGTCAACGCACAGGAGAAACCATTGAATTTAGCATCTTGAAATTCGCAGATAGGTTCTTTGTATAGCTTAAATGAGCACTAAGAGAGGAATTTGGACAATTCCACCTCTTAGGGTTTCCCCCTTAATATACTAGGGGTTCAAAGATTTTATGGAATCCGTCAGTTTTGATGTTAGCCATCTGAAATTTCGGATATATGAGAACTTATGGTTAAAAAAAATTAAATTATTTATTTAAAATGATCTGTCACGAAATTTTATGTGGCAGACCAAATTCCACGCAAGCGAAGCCGTGGGCAAAAGCTAGTTTTTCTATAAGAGATCAATTTATTAAAAGAATAAAAACAAACCTCATCAACATCCCTCTGGCCGCCTCTCTTCCGACTAGGTTGGGGAGGAGGAGGCGGAGGAGGAGGTTCATCCTCAGATTCCTCTTCAACTTCTTCATCTTCCGAGTCAGTTTCGACTTGTACATCACTTTTTTTAATTCCTGAGAAAAAATAAATAAACAAAAAAGATTAATTCAACGGGAGTCTTTATTAAAAAAAATAGTCATGTGTTCTATATGTAACTTCATTAAAAAATAAATAAAATTGTATACAGTATAACCCCTGTTAACTTCGGGGCCCAGACTCTGGTCAGTTCTCTATTGGAGTCAATCAGAGGTTTAAGTATTTTGAAAATGGGATATTAGCGAATATCTAGATTACGAGTTTGATTATTAGATTTTTGGAGATAGCAAAGTTTATAAGCCGTATACTGTTATCAATACTAATTTCGTGTAAACTTTCCTTACCGATCGTCGGATAATATACCTCTTCCCTTCCCACCTTTGCAATCGCGTTCCCTAAAATTATTACAGTTTCGTGGTAGTTTATCGTAGACCCACTCTAATTTATCATAAAATTTGCATTTAATTTCGTCATCACTATCTTCGGAAGGAGAGATATATGAGCACGATTTTAACCCAACACCCCTGAAAGACAGCAACCAATATCCTTTTACTAAAAAACTGCACTACCGCTTCCTTCATACCAAATAGTGTACTTCCCTTCTTTTACCGAACCCTCCCCTGGCCAGGGAACCTCTTGTAGCGCCACAATATCTAAATTGAATTTTTCATTCTGTCGCAAACCAATTAATCTGAAGTTAATTTATGGGAAGTTAACAGGAATTCATTTTTATATTTATGTTCATTTCAAGACATTTTATAAAAATAAAGAATGCATATTTAATGCTATTTAGAAATTAAGCAACGCTAACCTGTCCATTCTTTCAGGTCATCTTCACTTCCACCTTCATCCTCACTCAGAACTTCATGTTCTTCGACTGGGCTTTCATCGCCTTCAGAGTACTTAAACAATGTAGTAGAATCACTCATTTAACATACATTATATAAAGAAGTATTCAATAAATATAAGTTATACTCAAAAGCAGTAAAGCAGTATTTCCTTCTCAAGAGTAAACTATGAGCCAAGAAAAATAATCTATAAGTGAAACGTCTGCAAGTAGGTCACTATAATTACTTCTATAGGATACATAAGGAAAACAGATATGAAAGGAAATTTAATGATGAGGTGTTTACCATATATACAAATTCAACAAGGTTACAAAAGGTTATTCATACAAAAATTACTATCTTTGAAAACTTTCTGAACAAGATTAATATCTTTATCAAGATAAGCTCAAAAAAATTGAGAAATCCCATAATTGTAAAATGATTAAAATACATTACAAACATTTAAAATCAAATTACATCGACTCTCTCTTCGTCCGAATGCTCAATATCACTGCTCTCTGGTGTTTCCTGCCCATATTTTTCCAAAAGATCACGGAACTTTTGTTGATCAATTTCCAAATCTTCATCCTCTTGTTCTTCTTCATCGCCTTCTTCTTCCACAGGAGAGCCTTCTTCAACAGGAGACTCTTCATCTGCAGACACTTCTTCTAATGTAGCTTCATCTGAAAGTAGTATGATTTATCAATCAAAGAAAAAAACCTGTACTTCTAGAATCTACAAAATCTTGTGTGTGTGTGTTTTCAGTATTTCAGAAAGGAAAGCACTGTTCCTATACCAATCGTAGGGGAGGGGGTGAGAGGGTGAATTGGCTAAGATCATACTTAATCAGGAAATTTTATAATTAAAGGGGCCCTCAATACAGAAGGTGGGTCAGCTTCAGGTCTTAAGATCTCACAAGGTCAATCAATGGCTTTTAACAGTATAAATAATTTATTAGCCACAGCTGGGTTTGAACCTAGGAATTTCAATTAGTAAGCAGCACGCTTATACATTGAGTTACCCCCCTTCCATCTATTAATTATTAATTATTATTAATATATTAATCTAGAGATAGATAATATAAAAACTAAAATCAATATATTTACTAACCTGCAAATTTAGGAGGTTCAGGTTCAGGCTGAGGAGGAGCTTTAGAAAATGGAGCAGATTCAGTTTTAACCGGTGCAGACGTTACAACTGGTGTTTCAGTGACCGGCACATGAATCTCGGATGGGAGCTCACTGCTTTCCATTGAGGGAGCAACTTCATCTTCTCCCCCAGCTGTGAATAAATAAAATAAAATAGCTCGAATCACTTTAATACCATCACTCAGATCTAAAATATCTAATCTGAAAAGAGGCATTATCTTTAATGCCTAAGATAAATAATTCACCTAAATTTAGTAAACCTAAAAAAATATTCAAGCATAAGCTAAATTATTTAAAGATGATTCCATTATAATCCATGAAGGGTATTGAGTTCAGTACATATTAGGGACCATACAGTTTCTAAGCCAACTGTTGTGCAAGGAGGGGAATTGGTCGAGGCCATGATCAACTACCAGATTTTTTTCTTTCAATTTAGATTTGAAATATAAAAAAAAAGAAGTGAAAATTGGTGTTTTTTGATAAAGAGCGACCAACAATTACATATTTCACCACATATTTTACAATCATAAATCTGATTCTGTAGATTCCACCAGCTGACAGTTCTTGAAATACTTGTCACTCTCTATTCTAAACTAAGGGATGAAAATCCTTTAACAATTCATCAAAACTAGTTCATTATAATGAACTATAAGAAACATCCAATACCAATAAAAATGTTTTTCTTCAAATCACTTTTTCAGACACAGAAAAAAACCTGGAAATGTGTCAATGAAATAAGAACAATTGGCATCCTTCCTCTCTCTTACATTGCTAAGGAAATTAATTTAAAAACGGTTCCAACTAATCACTCTTTATTAAAATATAAAAAAAGAAAGCATTGGTTTTTTTTTTTTTTTAAATCACATGCAATAATATTAATATTATTTTCTACCGTCTTAGCTAAGACGGTATCGATTTAAGGATCAAGTACATTATTAAGGATTAGAAAGCAGTACTTCAACTTTACATGAGTTTTTGGATGAGAAATCAAACTAAGCAACAAAAAAAAACTACACACAAGGCTATTATTAGCTCGATTGTTAATAGAACAAAAAAAAATTAAATGATAAAAATATAAATACGGAACAACACATCTTGACTAATTCAAAATAAATTAGTGTGAGAGAAATGCAAAGGAAAAAGTTAGGATGGTAAATCTAAGATATCTCAAAACTAGATGAACCATACATTTATACAACTCGAAAGGCATGTATATACAAACTGCACAGGCATAATATTTAGTAATTACGCACCCCAGCTGTTCCACTTCTTTACAAGAACTACATGAGCAACAACTACCAAAGCAACGCCCACTCCAAACCTGAGCGCCACTGAAAACCAAACGTTATGAGAGCTTGATACATTGCCCTCAAATAATTTAGTAGTGAAATGCCGAAATAAATGACAAAACAAAATTATTTTACTGATAGTTAAAAATATTTCCAAATAAAAATAATGATAAAATTTATGAAGGTCCATCAAAGCATACAGATTAACTTCAGAATCCTTATAAAACAATTTTAAAAATGGTAAATCTTTGTTTGAGTACAAATACCCAGATATCAATAGTATCTTTATTAAAAATTTAAGAACACATCAAAATAATTAAAAGAACTAAGTTTAGCCTCAACTATTAAACAAAATCATGAAAAATTTGTTTTGAGACAGACAAGATTCAATCGTAGGTCAGTTTATCATCATATAAAACAATATTTATGAAAAGTCGTACAATAAAACACACCACATTTTCATGAAAATGCATAATTAGTTTAGTAGTTCTTTTCTTTTAGTTAATTAAGTTCTTACTTTCTAATAGCAATCGTCTAAAAACCTATCTCAATCAGCATATTTAGATGAAACTAAAATCATTTTATTAGAGAATTTATTAATTTTGAAGCAATTCATTTTTCCAATATCAGTTAGGAATAATAGGGCTGGAAGGAAATATGGATGTGTTATATGAATTTTATGTCATTATTTATTGAATGATATGAAATTTATTATTTCGATTTTTATTGTCTACCATAAATCATTGCAAGCCAGAAAAAAAATTTTAAGAATAAAAACTGTAAGAATAAACAGCAAGTTTGTTTTGTCATTTTTTCTATTCTATTAACTTTGTTTTTATAATACAAAAGTTCTGAGTATAAAAAATAATAAAATTTAGTTTTAGAAACATAAAATACCATCCCCTTCAAAAGGATTTTCTTTCTTAGCAATAATACATTAAATGCTATTTTAAAAAATAAAATATAATATTAGAAATCTATTAACTAACTACTAAACAGTTTTTAAAAGAAAATAGCCATTTTCCCAAAGTGATTCACTTCAATAGTATAAAGGTGAGGCATTAAAAAAACAATATAAATATCAGCATGAAATAAAAAATATGCCTGATATCAAAAACTATTTTATGTTTTGTAACTTTTCTTTGCATTTCCCTCAAGAAAAATAATTTACTGAAAGATATAATTCATTCCAAAATCTCCATATTAACATGAAGCCAGAAATATATAAATGTATATAAAGTACAGATAAAACAAAAAAGAGGTTAACCATTTTTTCTAATTTATATTCAGCTCAAGGGAATGTGAAGTTATTGAAAATGATCTGGTATAACACATTTTACACCATTTATAACAAATTTTATCCCCTACAGCTTTTAATTAAAAATATTAAACATTATTAAAAAATATAAAAATTATTTTTTATCATAAAAAAAAAAACATTATTTCAATTAGAAGTTAAAACACTGGTAAACAGATTATAGATCCTCAATATTATAAAATTAACTCTTTCAGTCTATATCCTTCAGTACTGCTTTTCAAGACATTTTGAGGTGTTCTGAAAACCTCATGGTATATACCATTCTATTTCATTTTCATCTAATAATAATTCTGTTATCACACTTTCACACTATTTTTTCATAAAATTTTGTTCTTTCTAAACCCAACCCCTTTAGTTTAGTCAGTCATTTTTTGTGATTCAAAGATAGGTAAAAGTTGTGTTCATTTTAATTAAGGATTTCAAATACAATCAAAGTAATTAAGAAATTAGTTACCTTGATTCAGCTACCATAATTTAAGCGAAAAGTTGTCACCACAAATTTTAAGATTTTGTGACGACTTTGGATTTGAAGACAAGCATATAATTACTGATAATAATAATTAATTAATTATAAAATGGAGTAATAATTATTACAAAACATTCATTACACTGCAAAATGGTAATACTTACTTCCTTCAGTTTCTTCATTTTCATCATTAGAAGCTTCCTTGTCGGATTCAATGATTTCTTCAATTTTTTCACTAAACTCTTCCATATTTAACTCTTCAGCTTTATTCTCCATCTCTTCCTATTTAAGAAAAATCACTTATGTTTAAATTTAATGGGTAAAGGGTGTAAATATGAACTTTTCTAATTATAATTACAAATTTCATTTAAATTTTCAAAGAGCCAGCCCTAATATGCCACCATTTTCATAGTAATCAGTCCCTGTAATTTCCCCCTATAGCTATTTAAGATAGTGTTAATCATAAATAGCTTTTTATTCTCATTCCATTCTTTCAAGAAGGAAATAATATTTCCTAGCAACCAAAAGTTGACATGTAACAATTGAAATATTTAACTTTGAATATTTTTTAATCGGTTAATGATTTTAAATGAGCAGTGCTAGCGTGCTGACGGCATACTTTAACGCACCAACCCGAGTGCTGCTCGCAGGTTCAGCATACGACAAATCAAAAAAGTATAAATCAAAAATTACTAATAAAAAAAAATACAGTAAAACTTCTCCTCTGCGGACACAGGAGGGGAATTAAATTTTGTCCGCTTATAAGAAGTGTCCACTGGTGAGAAACTGAGGGTGGGGGAAAACAGTAAAATAATATATATGTTTGTAAATGACTAACAATTTTTATTCAAAGGCAGCTTACATTATATTAAACTAAAGATAATATGTATATGAACAAAGAAATAATAATTTCTATAAGTTTATAATAATAAACATAATTTACATAATATTTAAATAAAATAATCAGTAATTTTTTTCTTCTGAAATTTTTTTTTCCAAATTGACTTTTAAATTCATTACTGCTTCCACTCCAGAAGGATCGCTTTTTATCATGAAGAAATGAAGCAATGACTCAAGGTGAGACAGTGCTACTTTACTGGTTAACTAAAGCTACTGCTCAACTTGTGCAAAACATTACCAAATTTTGAAAATTAATGAGAATAAGAGTATGTGGGTGCAATTACATAATACATGAGCATACTTGAGCTATTTCCACACGGTTCTTCTTCATCTTCTACCCCCTCTTGGTTATCAGCAAGTGTGTTCAAATTCGTAATAATTTGAAGTGATGTTTCTTCTGTTGATGTGTGTCCATCAATAGATACTTAGGATTCACTCGATTCCGCGCCAAATTGAAGTGCTTCCATGAGTGGAGCCAAGTTCTGTTCTTCAATTTCAGTTTGAGAGTTTTGGGTTGTGTTGTCAGAATTAGTTGAAAAGCCTCATTTAATGAAACAATCCGTGACTGTTTCTTTTTTAATATTTTTAATGGACGAACATAGCCACTGAATTGCATCCAAAATATTAATTTTGTTAGACAAATCATTGGCCGAAGTTGACTCATCTGTATTGGCTAAAATGTGACGTAAAATACATTTGCGGTAGTGTATTTTAAAGTTTTTAATGATCTCTTGGTATAAAGCCTGACAGGAGGTGGTCGTGTTTGGCGGGAGAAAAACTGTTTTTATGTTTGACAACTCTAAATTTGTATGTGACAAGGCATTACCATAAATAAAATAACATTTCTTCATTGCCGCTGTATTCTGTTATTAAAATTAAGCAGCCATTCTGACATAATTTAGCGGGTCATCTACGCTCCTTTATTTGCTTGCCTTTCCATCTACCTTAAAAATGTTTAAATCAATACCCATAAAGCAAGGCTTTTCCTATCAAAAGTGGAATTTCAAACTCACTCTCCATGTTTGTGCACAAAAAAAAATGTGGCATGTTCCTTCGAGATTTTTGCTCTTTAACAAGTCTCTGCATTCAGCGCCATAGTTTTGTCCGGTAATGCTCAAAAAACAAAGGAGGTTTCGTCACAGTTATAAATGTCTTTAGCGGAAAATCCAGTGCAATCTCCTTAACTTTCGATGTCCATCAGCAACTAGAGGACAATCAACGAAACCACCCTCACCGCTTAAGGTTCTGCATTTTATTCCATGCCTCACTTTAAATTTATCCAGCCAACCACCACTAGCTTTATAAATGTGATTGCCAAAACTTTTTGCAACTTCCAACGCCTTTTCCTGTATTAATGGTCCAGAAATCGGGATATTATTTGAACACGCTCGGCATAGCCATTCATACGTAACTTGATCAATCATCAGCCCCCTTCTGCTTTAAATGTCTTCTTTGAATTATCATTCCCACGATCCACGCATTTTTGAAGAATTTTTTTTTTATTTCTTTAAAATTCTGCAGCACACGTTTTCCCAAGTTTAAACTTCTTTCAAAGATCACGAACACTCAATTTTTCATGTTCACTCGCGTGTATAATCTCTACTTTTTTTAAAATAGTTAGCACTTTTCTTTTGGAAGACATGTTTTCAGTTTAAAGGAGGAGAGTAGACTGAGTTGAAAAACATTCGTAGCAAAGCGAAGGAATAATAATTCCTCGAACTCGTCGAATTCAGAAAACTAAACATAACTGGAGGTGTTCCGTTTGCGGAAATTTGGCCCTACTGTCCGCGTATTGGAAGTTTTTACGTCAAACTATTGATAAAATATCTGTCCATGTCCGCTTATGAGAAAGTTCGGATATCAGAAGTAAAAATATAAAGAAAACTTAAAAATTATGAGGGGGAAATATTTAATATCACTTTATTTAATATCATCAAAATATTATTAGCTTAATTTAATAATGTAATTTTAAAAAATAGGAAAACTATTATAGTAAATTATTATATACAATTAAATTTTTAAAAAACTATTAATGAAAACACCTTGATCACAAATAAAATATAAATATTTAAATTCAACTTATTTACTTTTTATTTTTATAATGTTCAACTCTTAAGCAAAAGAGTTAATTTTTTTTTTTTTAGATTATATTTACTTGTTTTATTGTTGTGATTCAGTTGTAAATTTCAATATATTTTTTTTTTTAATTCTAGATTGGAACTATAAATTAAATAAAAAATGGATACAATCTAGACTTACAGCTTCTCTTTTTAAAGCCTCCCTAGCTTCAGGAAACAACTCTTCATCACCTGATGACTCATTCTCTTCTTTCTCTTCTATAGAAATGTTTTCATCATTACTACGTTTGGCTGAAAGTATACAAAAGGATTATAGAAGATGGTAATATGTTAACATGAATAAATAAGAAAATAATAATTTTTTTTAAATAAATTAAACACATCACTTGTCTCAGTCAACTTGGTTATATTTTCATTTAAGAAGGTTCTTCATCATTATGAATAAGAATCTTTGAACCAATTGGATATTACAAATCATCTCATTCTAATTAAACAAAAGGCCTAATTAAATATTTTGAGCAAGTTGACAAATAGATGAGGAAAGTTAACATGGAAACTAAACTTTAACAGGACTAAATAGATGACCAACAGTATAAACTTCGTCCGATTAGCCTTAGCAGCATAAAGTGATGTTAAATGAACAAACAACAGTATAAACGATGTTAAATGAACAAACAACAGTACAAACGACCCTAAAAATGATTACCAGTTTTAAATCTAGAAGAGTACGTATATCTAAGCCAAACTTTGAATGTTTGATGGCAGAAAAAATAATGTTGTAATGTTAATGATATAATTTTTAATGAGAAAAAAATATTTAAGACCAGGACTGATTTCCAGCAACATTAACAATAAATAATAATATGTCAATATACGAGGGCCATCCGGAAAGTAGTACCCGTTAGCGCCGCATGAAGCGCTGACGACACGTGTAGCCGCTGGGCAGGGTCAGACCGTGTCAGTCCCTTGTCTGCCTGCTCTGTGCTAGGTTGCATGACGCTAGCATTGCCTGTGTTGTGTCTGCGATCATTGTTGTGAAGTGAGGGCCGTGATTAAATTTCTAAATGCATGAAACGTTCGACCTTGTGGTATTCATCGCCAATTAAAGGAAGTGTATGGAGACAATGTGATGGAGGAGGATTATGCCAAGCCTCATGCAGCTGCAATAACACAACAACTTTTGCAACAATTCAAGTGGGAAACCTTCGACCATCCACCATATAGCCAGGACTTGGCTATTTCGGATTTTCATCTCTTAACGAAGCTTAAAGACTTTCTGGCGGGAAAAAGATTTCACAGCGATGAAGAACTTAAACGAGGCATGACCACGTATCTCAATACGCTGGCAGCGGAGCACTATGACGCTGGAATACAAAAACTCATCACACGTTATGACAAATCCCTAAATTTGCTTGGAGATTATTTGGAGAAGTAGTGTAAATTATGCTCTTTCCAATAAAAATCTTTATATTTGTTAATATTTACTCCTGTGTCTTTATTGCACAAACAGGTACCACTTTCCGGATACCCCTCGTAGATGATAGAAATTTTCTAATAATAGATTAATTCAATGTTGGTCAGCATCATTAATAATTAATAAGCATTACAGGCAATTTTCGTGGATGCTTGTTCACAATACTAAAGTGCATTAAATTAAAAAAAAAAAAAAGGAACAAGTAAATAAGTTCTTTATCTACTTTGAAGATCACTCAAAGTATCACTTAGGTCTATTTACTATCTAATTTGAGAAACACCCAAATTGTCATAACTTTATTTATACTTAAATAATGTTTCTGCATGCATCAACTTGGCTTTAGTTGTGAAAAACAAATAAAATTGGAAGACTTAATAAAGATTGAATTATAGCTAAGCATGCAAACATTTTATAATAATGTTTTATGACTCACAAAAATTTACATACCAACCAAATTTTACTAACTGAAAATACCTATCACTGCACATTGTTTATCATATTCAATCAATAGTTCAAATTAAATCTAGTGAACAGTTATAGCTGTACGAAAAACACACACTTCGAATTATTAGTATTTACTTAAAATTAGAATAGTTTCAGCATTGAAAATTAACTTTTATAAATATAGTTATATATAGTTTGGATACTGTTTCAAACATTTTAGAATGAGGAATTTTCCATTTGATTTGTAAGTGCATCAGGATCATAATTTGCAATGAGAGAAGTAAATATAATATATGTTGAATAATGGTAATGGTAATAATGGTCGAAACGTTGGCTTAGCAATAAAAAGTTCTCCCTATATAAGAGAATTTTCTTGACCTCTACCTGGACCATTTTCTTCCTCATAAATATAATATAATCTTTTTTTTTATTATTTTAATTTATAACAAAAGTTTGTACTGAATAAACAATTTGGTCATATAGAAAGAAAAAACGTACATAGACTAAATATATAAATTAGAAATGATAACCAAAAGATACCTGAAAAATGTAGGCTAAAATAGAATCTATTAGTGACATCTTCGTAAAATGAACAGTACAAAGGACTTTTCAAAATTAGATATGTAAACAATAACAGCACATACTCATTTTATTACTGCTAAATCATTGATGGCAATCATTGTGCCAGTCCCTATCATTAAGGAGCAGTAGTAGCTGATCGTTGTGGAATAGTCTGTTAATCCTAATAAAAAATCGAACATGGTAGTAATATAAATAATGCACAACATGAAATGCTTTAAGTATTGCAAAGCATGCAAAAATATTAAGCGAAACTAAATGGAAACAAAATCAAGATAAGCCAAAACATAATTCTGCGTCAAATCAATGCGCGCTTGATTAATATGAAAATGTTAGCTGAGCAATTCCACTTCCTCAATATCATCTACTTACGATCCAACTCTAAATCATGCTCATTCCCTTCTTTTCCAAAATGCTCACTTTCATCATATTTCTCATCATTTTCAAACAGATTGGATTGATCATCATCACTATTTTCTTCATTTTTTTCTTCCTGATTTAAGCCAAATGAAACATTCTCAAGCTCTTCATCATCTTCTTTGGAGTCTTCAATTTTTTCCTCACTTTTTTCTCCAGTATCATTTCCGTCATCATCAATAAATTCTTTTGAATCATTATCTTCTATCTCATTTGAAACCCTAAATTTGTTTTCCTCCTCTTCGCTTTCTGGATTAATTTCTTCTGATTCATTATCGTCATCCTTGATATTTTCATCCTCTTCCTCTTCAATTTCTTCTGATTTATCATCATCCTCGGCATCGTCAATTACATTATCAATTTCTTCTTCTGATTCCTCCTCTTCATCCTTTTGCTGTTCTTCCTCCTCTTCTTCTTCTTCCTCTTCTTCATCATTATTTTGTTCTTCTTCCTCTTCATCTATTTCTTCTCCTTCTTCCTCATCTGTTTCTTTTTCCTCTTCTTCATCTTCATCATCCCTCATTTCATCTGATCCTTCATCTTGTTCTTCATATTTATTATTAATTTCAGATGAAGTATATTCTGCTTCTGGGCTTTTTTCTTCTACATCTTGTTGCCAAGTACCAAGACCAAACCAACCTCCACTACTACCTTCTTCTATTTCATCAGTGTTTTGTTCTGCCTCACTACTCTGGAACCAACTGAAAATCCCATTACTAGCTGCGTCATCATTCTCAGTAGCTTTATCTTCTGATTCTTCATCAGGAACAGAACCAAAACTTATCCAATTAAAAAGCCAACTTCCTTTTTTCTCAACTTCATCCTCTTCATAACTATGCAGTTCCTCATCATGAACATATTGTTCATTTTCATCATGAATATCATGTTCTTCTTCCCCATGATCATGTTCCTCTATTAGATGCTCATCTTCATGATCTAAATAAGTAGAACTATAAATGTTTAAATAAAACAACAGTTACTAATAATACAGATAGAAACAAAACAATAAATATTTTATGAAACCCTAAAAATTATAAAATGTAGTTTTTATTAAAGGAAAGAAAATTTTGATTTCATATGTTTACTGTAAATACTTTTATCATAAATACATCATTTAACAAAATTTTTAAATAATATAAATTTAAAAAAGAGACAAAATTGTTTTAAATTATATAAGGTAAAATATAAATTAAATCTAATTAATTACAATTTATTTACAAATATATTTACCATGTCCTTTATCAGCAACATCAACCCAATCATGAAAAGTTACAGACCAAGGTGAATCAACAGCCGAGGAAGTTTCTTCTAAAAATTAATTTATAATTAAATATTAACAGACACAAATCCATTCATTTGTGATACTGATAGTCTATACATCACTTGCCCCAAACAAGCAAACATTTTGTTTGGGTAAAACGAATAACAGACTTAGACCAATGTCATTCGATAGAGATAGATTATTAACTATAGATTCTAACCTGAGAAAAAATTTGGAAGCAATGGATCAGGATATAGAAGATATAGGGTTTCAAAGTCAGCAATGTTGTGGTAAATGTTTTAACAGTTTCTTTTAAACAGGCTTTGTACATAATTATGTTTTATACATATTATATATATAAATATTGGGCCTGGAGTGGCCAAACAAGATAAGATGCTTGCAATCAAAGTTGAGCAACATTGAGGGAAATTGGTGACCACCCACTGGGGAAATGCTGCAATGCTTGAGATTCAGCATATGATGATCTTTCTCACAAGGATATGTGAGGACCTTAAGCCTAAAGTAGGCTACTCACAATGACCAGAGGTAGGAGTGATGACACTCTACCCAGTGTCCTATTGGGAATCCCGTTGTGGTTTTTCAGGATGTCAATAGCCGCTTGGAGGTTTGATCCAAGGGCAGTCAGCTTCAGAGAAAGATACATAGGTCCCTAATGGCCTTCAATAGCTGGAATCCATGGATCTAGACTCATTTGTCGTTGTCCTTAAACACAATTGCACGTAGATTGAATAGAAACTGACGATTTGCCCTCATTGGGGCTGGCTGTGGAACAATGGAAACCATGGTTTTCAACAACGTGAGGTTGGGTGACCCCCTGGCTGTCTATTCTACCGTAATACCAAGCCCACATCAAATTAATTCTCCTAATATTTTGAATGATCAATGAAATTATGTTAATAATATAACTACTATTCTATAATAATGAAAAATAAATAAAACAAATTAAAAATTTTAATGAACAATTACTAACAAAAGTTTTTAATATTAATTAAATAAATCTAGCAATTACCATCTGTAGATCCTCTATACTCTAGTAGTATGAAACCAACCATGACTCCAATGGTGGCCATAAGACCGAAAAAAATGAGCTTTGTAACAACATTTCCACCACATGTAATATCTTTATGTACATGTATTACTTCATCTGTTGAGTGTTTCAGGGGAACGAAGAAATCTTCTTCCACAGAATCTTCTGAAATTAAAAATAATAATAGAAAGTTTATAAACTAAAAATTATGATCCACAAAAAATGTCTAAGTATTAACAGAAACTATTTATGAAAAAAAAAATGTATACAATCACTTAACTAATAGCACAAAAAAAAATTACAAAAACCATAGATGTTCTAATAGTTTATTCAATAATATTACAAATTTTACTTGGTAGTAATTATCAATGGGTCTGTGATCCAAACCAAAATTCTTAGGTCCTCAAGCATTTAATACCATTGGCAACCAACAAAAAAATAACAAACAATATAAAAACAAAATAACAAACAGACAAAATAGAAAACAACACTAATTTTGCCAACAAACAAGACAAAATATAATTTTGGCTAAGAATGAAAAGATTTCCATTGTCCAAAATTTTTGTCAACAATTAACGAATATTAGACTTTTAAAAAAATTTAGCAACAACTTTCTGAATTACTTGCTTTTCCTCTAATATTTTATGAAGATCTTTATAGATTTTTGGAGTCTAAACAATTTTATAACTTAGAGGTAGACCAGTAAAAAAGAATTAAAAAAAATTTCTGACTTATCCTCTAACAACTAGTGATAGGATAGACTGCCATAGTTGAAACGATTTTCTAACTATTTTATCTATTTTATTAGTCCAAGAAAATCTTGGAACAAAAAAATCTGTTCGCCAGTCATGAGAAATGAGAGGACAAGCAGACAAAAATTTTCAGAGGTCGCAATGGTTCTCAGGGTGCACTCAGAGGCAACAGGTATCCGATCTATGGCAAATACATTATTTCCACTCAGAACTCATTGGCCTCAAAATTTGGAGAATATTTCATAAAAACAGATAAAGAAGTGATTTAAACAACTTAGATCAATATTTTCCATCACCTAAAATAATATTTTTTACTAGTAAAAGTTACTTCATAAGAATCAGTATTATAGATGTTCTAGACATATTTATTTACAAGTTATTTTATTGATATTTTAAAATCTTTACTTTTACTTAGCATACAGTTTTAAACCGTGTATTAATCTCATTAGCCTCTTCTTTTACAATTAGATATATCCTTATTTGCCTTTAATCCACTATTATTATTTATATTAAAACTTTATCTTTTTTTGGTTTGTTTATATTGAATATATCTATTTCTGGTGTATATTTTAATTTAATTTCAGCCTTGAAGGGCTGTCAAATGTCAAAACATTAGATTTTATAATTTAAAAAAATTAAGTTGACTGATGTCTGAATATTTATTCCATGCATCACAGTTGATTACATTAGGGATGGGTAGATACTGGATTTTCCAGTATCTGATACAAGTGATACTGATACTTTTCTGTATCTGATTTTTTTTTTTTTTTTTCTTAGCCCCTTTGGGTTTGAAGGTTTCTAAGTAGAATTAAAGATAGGATGGAGAGCTATCTCTTGTACTGTGCGATGTACATTTTAAGAGGAGGATGAGAAGGCGGAAGGTGGAATAAATAAATAATTTATTTATTTATATTTATTAACTTTAGATTTTTCCGGTGATGGGGCTCACCGTGTCCTTTTCCTTTTATTTGTTCTGTATCTGATACTTTTGTATCGATTGATACTTCTACTAGTCATGGGTAGATACTGGATTTTCCTGTATCTGATACTTTTACTTGATACTTTTGTAGTTAAATACAGATATCCCGACTCTTACTCTTCTAATACACTACACAGAAGCCTTTCTTGGGGCATCAGTTTTTGTTCTCATTTTTAAAGGAAAAAGAGTTATTCGCCGAAATAGTAACCTGCACAACGCATCAAATGATTAAAATCATGTTTTTTATTGGTTAATTATTTTTTGAAAGCTATGGAATTGAACAATAAAAAATAGATTTTAACCCCACCTCAAACTTTTGCTATTCACTTTCCAAGACACGTAGAATGTGGGTTGTAATACAAAATTTGTCTGTCCGCCGCCGCACCCTATACTCTTTAAAACCCTACAGGTGTTTTTTTTGCACCCGATTTCAATCATTTATGTCAATTGCCTTTACTTTATGGTAAAGATATGTCCATTAATGAACCCATATTTGCCCGGACATAGGTAGAGGTTTTTTTGCGTAAGTTGCTCGTGAAAATCATATATTAGGAGGCGATCTCGGAAAATGTTATTTCAACCACCCTTTGCTGTTAACTAATTTAATAGTTTCTTTTCGTTTCTACTTATGTGATAAGTGACTAATTACAGATTATATTGATAATAAGTGAAAAAATGTTCACTATTATTTTTGCTTATTTATTTATTAATACTAAGGGGAGATGCGGCAAAATTGGTCTTTCGCCAGTAATAAAATCAGGGGAGCTTAAATCAGTGGTTGACTATTGCTTATTATTTATTATTAAAAGGACCCTGATTAATAGTAGATAATAATTTTTTTTTAATCCGTGAGACGATGTAATTTTATTGCCAAAATGAGCTTGGTTTGTTTTGGCGGTAGGGATGGGTAAGGTTGTATCAATCGGACCGTATCTGATACTTGTATCAACTACTTTTTAGTATTAGATACCAAGTATCAGATTGATGCAATCTTACCCATCCCTAGATTACATACAATCAATGATTATTAAAATATAATGATTAATGACAACAAAAAAAACAAGGTTTAAAAATAAGTTATTTTCATATATTTAACATAATTAAAATGCATGTAAAAACTGGTCAAAACACAATTAGACATTATTTGAAAGATATCGTAACCAGACAGAACTGTTATCACCAACAAGCAAAATAGCAAATATTTACAATGTACAGAACAGATAACAAAACAAAATTAATTCGCACTATAAGGTAGACTCATTTAACAAGTAATATTACTACCTCGAAAGTTGCATTCAAAATAAAACAAATATCTAGAACTAAAATCAGACATCTATGGACAAAACACATTCCACATTTTCAACAAACAAATTTAAATGTTTATACATTTTGTCATAGCATGTAACAGATCGATTGGCAGCACAATAATGAATATAATCATATGTTTTTATTTGTAGAAAAACAAATGATGTTGAATACAGGGTGTTGTTCAATTATACACCTATAATCATTATTATTTAGAACATTATATTCATTTTTTCTCATAAAAAACAGACACAACAGAGTTAGAGTAAAAGACAAAAACCATGTTCAATAAACGATATTCCACTGTTACTACCAAAAAGATAGGAAGCAATGAAAACATCCTTAAACTGATGCTCCAGCATAAAGCAGATAAGCAACAAAATCCTATTTCAATAACTTCTTTTAAAATCTTCTATGCCAAGAAAACACAATGAATTGTTCTTTTTACAAAGTTGTGACTGTCATATACAAATTTCCAAGTCTAAAATCCTAAAAAGAATATTATGGGGAAGTGTTATTAATTTCTATTCTGTTCTCAAAGTGAAAATGAAACCCTGACTGAATATGCTTCATCTCTTTGAGAGAGCGTAACTAAATGTAAATATATTTGCACTTGTAAAATATTAGTGACATCCAGGGCAATAATATCCAAAACAATTCTTAATGTTTCTAGAATTTTGATTTCCTCAACCTGTTAAAGAAGTTTTAACTTTAGATCTTTGAAAATAGACTCAAGGCAAATTACAAGCATAGATATGCCTTCAACTTCAGAAGCCACTAGGGTTTCTAATGTAAACATAGCCAGTATAGAGCTGGACAAAATTCTCCTGACACAATATGGAATCTTAGAGCAAGTTGGAAAAAATTGGGATATATTATATGTACTTTTCGTGCAGTAAAAATAACAAAAAATCGGGAAACTTTTTTTGAACAGGGGGTTGGAAACATACATTATCTGTGAACTACAAATCAAAGAAGACCCCCAAACTCAGGTCTGTTCTTATTGCTATCAATGATAAAGTAGAGAAGAAGAGTTGGATCAGCTTAAGGAAAGTATGATCATCACAAAAATGTATCACCTCTAGTTAATACCCAAACCAGACAGAAACGTTCAGTTTTGCGTTGCCAATAAAAATATAATCAACCGACAGCTGAAAATTTAATGTTTAACTCCATAAATCAAAAAGTTACTCAATCCAGAATTTTTCTGCATTCTAAACTTACATATGGTATAGTTAGACGTGAATGTAGATAAAAATAGCATGCTTCTTTAAACACCATTAACTAACAGAGGAACATACAACGTTAACCGGCTCTCTTTTGGAGTAAAAACTGTGGCATCAGTTTCACCAAGTACTGGCCCAAGTATTGCCGATTTTCCAGGGGTAATGAAATACTTCAAAGATTTGACCGTCTTAATATTCACAGATAAACAGCTCATCTCTCAATGAATGTTACGATAGGTTGATGGGTCTTCTTAATTAATTAAGAAAATTCCTATATTGGATTAAAAGGAAATGCCAATTTTCAAAAAAAAAAAAAAGAAAAGAAATTCTCAAACTAAAGGACCAAGAAGAACTGCAAAGTTTTGCCGAAATGGTAAAAGAGAATGCTACGTTCATCATCAAATGTAAAGAGAAAGTTTCCAGTGCCCATGTGTTCATCCCTTTCAACGTATGACTCCTTATGACATCGATCAGTGATGCCAAAACAGGTATCGTAGGCATCTTGTAAATGAACTATACCAACCTATCAATTTCTTTTCAAAGGCCCTTACAAAACCAAACAAAGCTGCAGTGCACTTCATAGAGTGGCGCTTGCAATCGTCTTTACCTTCACTAAGTTTTTAATTTCTTGTTTGATTAACATTTAAACTAGATAACCAACAACAAATGTCTGACAAGAATATTCAGACAAGATGCTAAATCACCTCAAATGAAGAACAAAAGTCGTCTCAGATATTAAATCTTCCTTTAAAAGGCACTATTTTATTGTATTAGTAAACTGTACTATAGGTATAAATTAAAGAGACATATCGACCAATTGCAAGCCTCCTGAGTACTAACGCTAAATCAAGACATAAGAATCCCAATTGAGGCATCTCAGAATCAGAGGAAAGTTTGCAGACAACTCAGTGAAATGATACATCACCATACAAGAATACACACCTGGATACATCCTGCAGTCACAAGAAGAAATTCCATATCGACTGCCTGCAATCACAGCCACAATTTTTTACTAAACACTTAATGACTGTAAAAATATGTTTCTTTAGAACAGGGGTTAACTAAGACAAAATAACAAAACATGAAGGTACAATATTTATAATGAATTTATACTTAGGGTAATACACAAAATTATTATTAATAATAGCATTAAATGTGCACCGCAAAGTTATTTTATATTTATACTAAACTTCATAGAAAAAGATAACATTTAAAAAGAATTATTAAAATATGTTTAAGAACTTTTAAAATATGTTATAAAATTTTTTATTAAGAAAGAAACTGGACATCTGGCACGAATACATAAAGATACAGGTTAAAATCTATAATAATCAAAAAGCATGGATCCATACACAAAGTGACAACCTAAAAGAAATGTACCAACCGGGTTTTCTTAAACCTGACTTCTCCTTCAGAAATTGATCCGTTCTTAGTGCCACAGGATCTCCTGTTTTTCAATAAAAAAGATTTAAAAGAGAAGGGGGATTAAACATTAAAAATTATTAAATAAATACACCAATTGTATAAAAATTTATTGAACATATAATTGGTCACATCTTATATTTAATAAAAATAGAAATTAGGTCAGTCTTATAGTAGTTGTTTATAATCATAAGCAAAAATCCAGCCAAATATTTTCAATACTGGATAAAATTAAAGAGTAAAAATAGAATTAATGCCTATTCCATTCCTAAGGAAGCATCATTTTTTATTTATCAATGGTTAAAATACCAAAAGTAAGATTGTCGTATTGGATTTAATTCAGTGTTAAAAATTCAAATTTAGTGTGGGTTAAAATAAAGTTTTTGTTGCTTGATTAGAAAAAAATATTTATCAAATCCAAAGGTAATTTTGAGCTATCTAAATATAGAACAGAGATGTTCTACAAAACTTGGCAAAAGAAACCTATCCCACACTTGGACTACAACGCACAATCCATACAACAGATATATTTAGCACTTTTGTAAAGTGGAAAGATTTTTTCTTTCTTTTAATTCTGCCATGTCATAAATGTTAAATAAAACACTTAAACAGAGAACTGACTTATCATAGCTTGGTTTAATTTTGTTTAAATATCTCGTTGAATTTTTAAAATATAAAAATAGTCACAAGTCATTACTATTGAATTAAATTTAATTTTTCTTAACCATATTATTAAAAATATTAAAAACTATTATTTATTTTTTTATAAACATACCCTTCTTCTTCTTTTTATCTTTTCTTTTCCTTGGCTGTGCATCTCCTGACATGATTCAGCAGATGACAGCTTGAAATATTACAAAATACAAGAACAACCAATTATTGTTAATCCGAAAGCCGACAGTATTGATACAGAGCGAGACCTGATAGCTGCCAAACCAGGTTACCTCCAAAAGGTTATATAAGCACGTGAGGTAAAGCTGTTTTCAAATCCCATAAACTATTAGTAAATAAAATATACACTAAAGCCATAAATAATTGTAAAGATTCATTTTTATACTAATTATTAGTCGCATTTTTTTGCCCGTAATTTATTTTCTATTAGTTTCAATGAAATTTTCAAATATAAATTTTTTGTTGGCAATACTGCATTCAGTCTTGTTTGTTTGTTAAAGATGGGTTAACTTGTTATTTGTTTATTATGTTTTGTAAAATGAGTATTATGTGCGATTATGATTCGCATAATCTTTTTATCTTTTTAACCCAACGTTCTTCAATTTTAAAATGGGGTGTAACAAAAGACTTTTTCTTTTGAGTACTTGTTGCTCACAACTGGTAAGGTTACAAATTAAGAAATTTGTATCAGATTTGATGATCTTATTTTATTCACATGTGAATGTAACTTATTGCATCTATTTCTTTACTGAGTGATTAATGATATTTATCTGTTTTTAGATTACGACAATCTGGAGGCAAGTTTTTGATTTCCTTGGTTTTATGTGGTGCCCCATAATTGTAAATTTCTTCCAAATAATTTTTGTGATTTTTGGTTTTTTCGGTGCTTGGCAGTGCAAATCATCGTATTTATTGACTGTGAGTCTCTTGTAACTTTGTCATTTATTTGTTTTGTTTTTATTTGCATTTCTTCAGTAATACATTTCTGTCATTCCGCAGTATTGTTCTTGGACTCTGCTCTGGATCGGTTGGAACTCCTTCATATTTTGTTTTTATCTCAATATTGGCATTTTAAATAGAGTAAGTTAAATCTTTGCATTTTTTTAAATATATATAGTCATCTCGATGGAAGAACAGATGTAGCCAATTATTTTTTATCTTGGAATCAGTTTAGGTATTTTATGATTATAAGTTTTGAAACCAGTATGTGCTGCTATTAAAGCAGCTTGATTTTTTATAATACCTGCCTTCATATAAGCTGTGCCATTCTGGTACTCTTTTCTATTTTACTCATATTAATATTCAAAATACTGATCACAGCTGTGATTAAATGTGACTTTTCAAATGAAGGGCAATAAATGTTAATTATCCTATTATTATCATGTCTGTATATGTGTATGAAGTTAATGCAAAGTATATATTCAGTACTATTTGGATTTTTACTTACTATTCTTATTAATATTTGTAACTTAATGTCATTTAGGAGTGGGACGTGTTGAGCCTGGGTGCTGGAAGTATCAGCTGGTGGGAAGCCAATGGTCCTGGTTGTAAAGCTTTATTTCTTCCAAATCAAACTGGAATAGAAACAGAACCTTGGCACCCCTTACGTCCTGATCTAGTCACTGGTTGTATAATACGTTATTATAATTTGGAAGCAACACAGGCAGCCTTGCATGCATTGCTTGGTGTAAGTTTATTCCTTTTATTTGTATGGTATTTAAACAAATATATTTTATCCTTACAGTCTTCTTCAATATTTTTATTTTTTTTTTAATTTTTGTAGTGTTGATTATTGGTATCGGCTGTTGGTTGTTTATCTTATCATAAAAAATCTCATAAGTCTATCAATAGTTCATTAACACACTTGAGTTAATAATTAGCCAATTATAATTTGCTTTGATAAAGATATATAGGTTCAAATCTGATTGTACCTCCAATTATTATTTTATATGAATTAGGTGAATGTTTTCAGATAATAGGATTCGGTTTCGGTGTGACTTTGAGTAACACAATCAAAAATGGAGAACAAGAAAGTAAATATTTTTATTTTATTTTGCTGGTAATATAATTGTTGCTAGTATTAATGTAAATATTTTTTCATTAAGCTCCATCAACATTGAAAAAAACTATTCAAAGTCCTCTATATCCTGTCGATTTGATTCCACGACGCGTAAATAATGGCCCTGATTTCAGTGGTGACTCAATTGACGGTTGGTAGATTTTTTACACAATTAATAATAAATTTTAACTATTAGCATTCATCTCTATAGTAACTGTTTCATTTTTCTTAAGAAATTGATCCTAGAGTAAGTAGGCCGATGACACCTCGAAGAGTAAAAAGGCGTAGTGATTCTCGAGGTTGCCACACAGGCTCTCTTCCTCGGAGACAACATGGAGGGAGGTCAAGCCTGAGATCATCCAGGCGAAATCGATCATCACATCCCCCGAGAAATGGTAATGTAATTTATTATTATTATTTTTTTTTTAATTAATGAAAGAATGATTTATTTTATCCAGAATAGTAACTGTGGCAGATGAGTGATTGTGGCTGACTAACACGAATAATAAATCCTCAATAGAATACAAATTTTCACTATGCATTAAAATAAATATGGTCATTTTTTTAATAGATTAAAGGTTTTTTTTCTACTTGTGTCATTATTCAATATAAGCACATGGTAGATTTGAACACTAATGGTATCTTATATTTTTACCTATTGTGCCTGCAAAAAGAATCATTTTACGGCAATATTATAAACCATTGTTTTAAATTATTTAATTACATAATGTGTTTTAATTATTCCTTATTCCTTATTTAGGGATGTAATATTTGGAAAACACGTAAATTTGAAGTAATCTGAGTGAATTTTATGAGTTGCATTAAATGCCCTGTGCTTTACTTGACTTTGACTCTTTTACTTTAAACTATCAGATGAAAATCAAGGAAGGTGTTAAAAGTATATTAAGTTTTAAAAATATATTAAGAAAAGGATTATTATTTATGATTTACTTAATATTTAGTAAAAAAAAATGTGTGCAATATTCTTGATAAGATTTAAAAACTGTGGAAAAACAAAAATAAATTGGTCTGGGTTGCATCCATTGAAATTCAACAAACTTATTGTATATCAATTAAACAATATAAATAGTTATTATTACCAACACACTATAAACTATAATTTATACTTTATACAACTGAGTTTGGTTAATTTCATTGACCGCACCCCCAACTAATTTATACATTACAGATTTATTACATCTATAGTAAGGCATTTCCACATCAATAAAACCACACTTTTTTTTAAATTAGATGAAACTTCAAGACCTCTCAGTGGTCATACCAATCTCATGTTTCGCCACAGTCCTGAGAATTCCTATGACGAAGAGAGACCACCCTCTGCAAGATCAAGTTATTCCAATTTTCATGGAACTCGGGCCCACTCTTATAGACATTTCTTAGTCTCAGGACCACCTGGTTATACACCACAGTCAGAAACACCTATTTGACACATTTATATATTGAAGAAATTGTACATAATACCAATTGGCTGTTTATTCAGCTATGGAAAGCTGTAAATAGAAGCTTTAGTAGTCTGAACTAGGAACTGTTTATAATCTTAAAGACATTTGATACCGAGAAGTTTTAAATTAATTTGATTTGTAAAGATTTTTATAAACAACCATTAGTTTAAGAACTGTCTTAAAGAAAAGTTTTGGATCTAAGCCAAATTATCTTTGCCAAAGGAAGCGTATTCTTTTATAACAAAGAACTGTTACAGAATGATTTATTTTGGCCATGTTTGTCTTTTTAATGATTAATATTTTTCATGACCCGAATATTTAATAATCAAAAAAGTTAGTTTTTGCAATTTTGTTTTCACTACAAGAAATAAAAATAAAATTGCTTTTAAATTTTAAATATTATTAATTTAAATCTTTGTTAACTAAAACATTTATGTGACAGTTCAGTTAGTAATATGATATTGGCTTAAAAATTGCTGGAATAAAATATTCCAATTTTTTTTTTTTTATAAAACAAATTTATGAAGATAAGTTATTGGTTCCTCATGATGAAAATTTTAAAATCTGTACATTATAACTGGAGAATTACTACAAACTAAATAATAAAAACCAAGATATCCAATTATAGGATTAAGAAATATCGAGGAACCAAACTAAAAATAAAATACAAAAAAGTAACTAACTCCAATTTGACTTTGTTTATTAAACAATATTTTATATAAATTCATTGATCTCTCAGAAATGAAAAAAAAAAATAATTTAGAGAAATTGTTATTAACCATTATCTATCTATTGATATTTATTTTTAATTATACATTAGTTTTTTAGAAACTAATTGTCTAGCTTCCTTTGAGCTATGTTGAGAAATCGTATGTAACCAATTATTACTAACCTTAAGTCTTCCAAACAGAATTTTATAAGTAATTAAAAGTTGGTTCTCACCTCCTCAATTGCTTTATTTTTGTATCAGATACTTAACAGAAGCATTGCATTGACAAAATCTTATCATTACAAAAAATTAAATTAAGTTATACTAAATTAATAATAATTTTGTTCGGATATGAATAAAGGGTGAACCTAGTCTTTCTTTAGGAGTCCAGATATTGTATCGTGACCAAAGAAAACGCCTTAGGTGTGATGTGTTAATATGCTGACAAGTGTCGATTTTTTTTATTCTCTTTAAGTCAAAATTTTATTTTTTAAAAGAATCTCTTTTCATTTAAAGTTAAAAACTTGTATTGACAGATATTTTGAAACATTTCAAAATTGCTATGATTCTCAATAGGTAAGGCATTATTTATTATTTATAGGAATCTGACCAGAACTACTCGACTAACTAGATTAATCTTTATCATGGCTTGTGCAGCTCAGTAAAGAATTATTACATTTTTCTTAATTGTTATCAATTAAATGAGCTATTGTTCTCTTAATCAGTAATTGTGACTATTGTCCACCTTAACATTTATACTGTTATTCATTATTATTGTATTATATATAATATATATATGAGAACAAAAGAGTCAGTTATGAATTTTTAATCTATATTATGGACATAAAATTGTACGTTGAATTAGTTGTATATCATCAGTTTCTTCCTGTTGATAGTTCAAAATCTGTTCTGCTACCCTTGATATAGGTTCTGACTAAATAGAATATGGTGCTGTCTCCCCTCTTCACTAATTGTCTAGTTGCTGTCCGACCATCAAGTAATTGCCAGGTCTGATGTCTGCCTGTTTCCCTAATCTCTCTTTAGATCCATTCAAAGATAGATATTTTTTGCTTTAACATTGCCTGCCCGATTGAAAACACATGGTACGGTATATGTTTTGGCTAGTCGTAGTTGAGTAGCAACTAACAGTTTTTTTTAGTTTCTTCTACTTATCTTCTACCTTTTTACAAGGCAAATTAATTTATTTGTTGTCATTCTATCAGTTAATTAATGTAGGCAGCCAAACCCCAATATATTTTTTTTTTTTTTCGTTTAAACCAATTATTATTATTATTAACACTGTTTTTATTGTCCTGGAGAGAAGGGGTACTTGGTGATAATGACTATTGCTTAATGATTGCTCATCTAAATCTGACCAGTTTTTTGCACGGTTGTATCCACAGTACTAGCCCAGTTATTTAATATGCTATCTCACAGACGTTTTGATTTAAAAAAAAATAGCAATATAGAAATTTTATATTGTAGACATAGTAATGATATTACTTTTTTTCAAGAAATTGGATTAGAAGTCCTTTGATTTGATTGACAATTTCATCAACAACTGTGATGAATTGAACACACATTGATGTGCTCTTTGTAGGCACTGCTAATGAATGTTTCTGTTAATCTTTTTTTTTTTTAAATTCCTACTTACAATATAGTTGTTATTGTATAATTATTTTTAAAGTTTCAACAAATTTTCCAGATATATGAGGAAGTAACAATAAATAAACTCCAACTAAAATTTTGTAATGTGAATTGATGTAAGTTAACGTTTACATCAATGATACTCCTTTAGTATGGTCATCATATCATTTAATATCAATTGAAGAGCATAAATTAAATTATGAATCAAAAATCATAATTCGCTCTAGGTGGTCTAATTACATATCCATTAAAAAATGTTTTATTTTTCCAAAAAAAAATCTAACTCACATAGTTACAACTCAATGTTTCCATGATGATATTACAATGATAACCTTTTTTATTTATTATTATAATTTCTTCTCTTAAAACTATTATTTATTCAGAGTAAGTTGGCTTTATACTTATTTTGAAAAATTATACATTCCATGGTGATTCCTATATTTTTTTAGCAACTAGATATAGTAAATATAAGAAATGTGATTCTTTTGTTTGAAAAAACTATATTCTTTGAAAGCTTTAGTTTTTAAAATAAATTATACTTAAATAATAACTGTTCCGTCCTTATAGTTATTCTCAAAGGTTTTTACTCCAAAATTTTATAATCTAATAATTTTTACAAAGATCTTTCAAGTTTTAATTTGTTACTTTATTTTTGATAAGTTGTACAGCACTTTATTTTATAGATTTTAATTATTATCATTATTTAAATGTTAAGAGTCCGTCCTTGGTGTTATTATTAGTATACTATTGTTATGTTTATCTCTCATTATAAATGTTTAAAAATACTGTAATAGTGTCGATTTACAATTAGATTTCAAGTTTTTGGTGTTACAATCAAAAGGAAATACATGTTTAAAAATATTTCAATTACAACAATAATTAAATCAAATAAACCTTATATCACAAGAAATTTGCTCATTGTTACTATGATAGTGATATTTTAATAATTCAGTTTCTTTAAAAGTGTGGTTTGTTTTTCTTTTTATTATCCAAAAATACATGTACAGCAGATTTCTGTCCTGTTTTAATTAATTCTTTATATTTTAAGTTTTGACAGTATATCTGCTAAACCTTGTAAGTCCAATTTTTATTCAATTAAAAGTTTTGCATCTCTATTACAAGGTACTTGGTAGAATGGAGTGAACCGTTGTTAAATTATCAGTGTTATCATTAGCCCATGATATTATTAAACCATAAGTTTACTAGTCTTTAGAAGAATTAGGGTTGATTTTGTTTCCTGAAAAGTTATCTCAGAACCACTTTTGGGATTCTGCAAGTATACTGTCAATTTCTTCATGAAAATTGTTTGAACAATTTTCAAATGTGATTTTGTTAATTGATTAACCTTTTTGGCAATTGTTGTTTTTTTTTACTTTATTTTTTAAGTAGGTAATGTACTATTGTCTATATTTTATAGTTTCTAAATAATATTCCAATTTCATCAGAAATCATCTTGAAGGTCTCTTATCTATTATGTTTTTCAAATTCTCAAAACCATTTGTTCACAAATGGTTATTTTATACTGTTAATGGTATTGTTAAGTTAATATGTAAGAAACACATTTTTTTGTGAATCAAGGCTGTCTTTAAAATGATGGGAACAAAAAATAAAATAAATATATTATTAATGAAAATTCCAGACTCCCTTTTACTGTCAAAGTAGTCAATTATCTATTTTTATATCATTAATAATGAAATAGAAAATAGTTGTAATACATAACAATAAAACAAATATTTATTGCATTGAATTTATTTCCAATTTTATTGAGTAAGTTAATAATTTTAGGGGATGATCAGTGAAGATATCAATATTAACCCAAATAATTGTAAAAATCTATTTAATGAATGCTATTTATGCCCATATTTTTCAATGTTGGTCTTAATTACTTAATTAAATCTCTAGATGTAAAGATGACAAAGAAATATTTAGTTGAATTTAAATGGTTAATGGTTATTCCTTATTTTATTGATCTCTATGGTGATTGTCTCCATGATTTTAGTGATAGATATCTGATACCATTCACTACCTCTTTTATCAAGTTTTGTTTTTAACATTAAATATGGGGCGACCTGTGGTCCAGTGGTTAGCTTTAGCTTAATTAATAAAAAAAAAAGCCTCTACGATGTCAGGTACTCGTCAAAAATCCTTATCTTAATTAAACCTGGATAGCCAAAATTTATAGCTACCAATGTAGCATCGTCTGATTAGCCATAGCAGTATAAAGTGACGAAATAACAAACATTAAATATAAAAGTTTATTAATATATTTATTTTTTTTAACATCAATAACTGTTGGCTTCTGGAGCTGGATTAATTAAGTTGGTAGCGATAAGCTTTTTAAAGTTCCTAAACGAATAAATAGTGAGGAAAAAACATTTTAAACATACCCTGAATAAATAAGTGGCCACTCTACTCAGATCGTTGTGATAAGTAAAAAAAGATTTGTAGGAAACAAAACTTTTCCATTAACGAAAGCAATAGAAACAAAAATACATAGAATGAAATTGTATATGCTCATACCTTTAAGACAAAATTGAATTTAGTTTTAATTAACTATGTTAAAAACTAAAATATTTTCATATAAATGGATTGAATTTCATCTAAATGGATGAATGGTTCATAAATAATTAATAATTAACACCCTCACTAAAACATCTTTATTGCATTTAAATTTTAACAACACACCAAAGCAACATAATTAAAACTGTATCAAATGTTTTAAGTTAATAAATACTTGGTAAAATTCTAATAAATATTTTATTACTTTAACAAATACTGGTCATTAAAATCTTTAAATAAAATATGAATTTCATGCTATAAAAGCAAGTAATCATTAACAATTTAAGTACAAATACTTAAGGGCTCTTAAACATTAACATAATTCCACATTCATCAGGTGTAAACAAGTTTTCATTTTAATGAGCTGTAGTATTAAATAAACAGATTTATGAATTGTAGTAAATGTATTATTAGGTTATATAATTAAAGTATTTAATACAAATCATACCATTTTATTATATGATATAACAATTCTAAACCAGGTGGGGGTGAAAGAAATCCTAACAGATAACTAACATTGAAATTTTCTTATTAAAGCGAGACAATATATAAGAAACTACAATATTTTAAAAATTGTATTACATAACCATTTCTTTTATATTGTTTGCTTTAAAATCATTGATAAGTTAAAAATTTAAGGAATCAATATTCATAAACTAAGTTTCTTATATATGCTTGTTTATATAAAATAAAAAAACTTAATAATCTGCTAACAAATACAGTCAAATCATTGATGGTTTAACTGTATAATGCTTCTAATTATATAACAAACTTACTATGAAATTAAATTTAAATAAATTATGACATAAAATCATAAGTTCTGAAATGTAAATAAATTATTCATTTAAAAAAAATTAAAAGTTACGCAGGCATCTAAAAAATAAAACAACAGTTTAAAAAATATTTATTATTAATTAAACTTTTATTCCAAATATGAAATTTTTAATATAATTATGCCCTGAATTAATTCATGAAGGGAATAATCCTATGGACATGTTTTAATCAATCTTATTAATATAATTTTTTTACTTAAAACAAAAAAAATGTTTTGACCCCATCTGGAGAAAATAGAAAATATAATTGATCAACAATTCTTATAACTAATGTCTTTAATTCTGTCTTTTGGGTTATTATAAATAAAAAAATATTCATAGACACTAATATCACAAAACAAAATTATAATTTCATAATTAAATAAAACTGTGGTACATTATCTAAATACAAATTCATCCTTACAAAACCAATTTATTAAAAAAAAAAAAAGGAAGAAACTTTAGAACATTTTGATTTTGACAAGATTTCAAGATTATGTTAAATACTCCATACAAGCAAGGCTAACCTGCCACTTCACCATAATTTTCTTTTTAATTACTAAAATAAATCTGTATACACATGGTATACATAAATTATTATGTAAATATGATATACATTTTATAACGTTTTATTCTTATGGTATATTATATTTTCCATCAAATAAAGAAAACAAAAATTTTGTGTAGGTTGTATTCATCCTTCTTGTATGGAATGCATCATATATAGAAGTAAAGATTTAAAAACTGTATTGTCTTTTTATAATGTTTTATTAAAAAGTAAAAATTAGTGTGCCAATCTGGAAGACTAATTAAATACAGCAAAACCTCTATTATCCGGGGTTGTTGGTTGACTGGTGCTTTATTTCCCTCTATTTATAATACAAGAGATCAGAAATAAAAAGATAAAACAAATTAAAATATCTTTTTTTTCCCTAATAAATGATTTTTATTGCATCAATATTTGTTCTAACCTAATCAACCCTTAAAAAAAAAAATATATTCCTGCAACTTCCTCCCCTCATTGCCCCAGATAATTGAGGTTTGTTGTAAATTTCATCATAAAATAATTATAATAATTTAATACTTCATCTTTAATCTAATGTAGCAAGCAAGAATATATACAAAATTATAGTAGCTAAAAAAGAATACTGTAAGTTCAAATAAAATAATTTTAAATCCTCTTAAGGTTTTAGGTAAACATTTCATAAAAATTAGGAAAGACTGTTACAAGGGACAGCCAGGGAAAAGGCTTATTATCACAGTTAAGTCAGGAATGTAAAAACAAAGTGTTTTGTTAAGGCATACAGCTCGCTCTTCAGTGCAAAAAAGGTTTTCAGCAAATGTCTTCTTTAACTTTGTATATTCATTATTTTGGCTCTTGCCTGAAATAAATAAAAAGAAAGATCAACAAAAAAGTTACTATTCATGTGAAAATAATTATGTCCTACTACGATTAATTTTAAGAATCAATCGAAAAATACTAACAACAGCCATGAAACTGCTTTTTATATCAATTCCATTCACATGAATTCATCTTTAATTCAGATTTTAAATAAAATTAAGACTATCAGAAATATTGAAATTTTTTTTTAAATTCCCTAAAGCCAATGTAGTGCATGTTAAAAACAATTATTCCTATTTTTCAAATGAAGTTCTCTACTACTACAATCCATGAAGAGTCTTAAGTCCAATACTTAATACATACAAATCATTATTAGGCACAGTTTACAATATTAAAGTTTAAAGATAAGAAGAAGTCCTCACACAATTAATCATAATATTTGATAATGATAAACCTTCAGCTAACTCTTAAATCTTGTATTGGTTTAAGTACTAAAGATAATTATTTTATACAAAACAAAAACAAGTTTAGTGGTTCCGAAAAAAAAATTGATAAAAGGATTATTAAGTTGTTTTTTTACAATACTTAAATTCCCATTGTATAGGAAAGAAATTTGTTTTATAGAGCCCTTAGGGAAGGATATAAAATTATGTTCCATTCAATTAATTAATAAGATTCATACCGCTGAGTCGTGAGGCTGTGTGCCCATGGAGTTGGAGAAAATGGTGGGCCTTCACCACCAAGTTCGGACGGAAGGATGGCAGGAGTCACATGACTATGTAAAGAGACCAAGTTGTTTCCATGCACAAATATCTAAAAAATAATTATATATATAGTATTAATAATATAAAATGATCTAAAAATAATATTAATAATAAATAATGGTCAAATAGTAAACTTGACCAGACAATTTTATAAAATTATTATACACAATTTTCAAATAACTACTGGTAAATTGATAGCAATAGTACAACAATCACAATATAGGACAAATTTCCATAATGCTCAATATTTAGACCAGTTTGGATTGTTGTGGCTTTTTGATAATTGTTGTTGATTGTTGATTGGTTTTAATTTACTCCCAAATGTGTATATATGTGATTATATATAAAGAATGATTTTGAGCCCCGTCAATATTTGGTGTGTAATTATTCATTTATTCTTTATTACTGTACTGGCAGAGTATTCTTTCTGTTGTTGGGAATGCATAATTATTGCAAGTGGATACATATCTTACTCTAAAGTTAAGTACCCGACTCTAATTATCCCTCTGTCTTTAATAATACTTTAAAGACCCGAGGATTCTCAGTGTCTCTCAGGAGTTCTGCCTTTGTTAGCGGATAGGATTTGGAAGAGAACGAAGGAATACTAATGAGTTTAGCAACTGATCACGCTCAATGATCAAAATGAATTCTCTCCGAGACGCTTAAGTTTGTTAAGTAATTGCCACTGAGATGTAGAAAGTAACTTTATTCTGGGGCTAAGTCCCTTCAGAATAACAAACATAAACAGAGAAAGAAACATTATATATATCTGGCCAGAAGCCTGCATAATATAAATCATAATGTATTTATAAAGCACCAAAAAAGTAAAAAATAAAATAGATGAAAAGTACGAATCATGACAAAATATTAAGCAATTAAAGAGAATAAATAAATTTATTTATTAAAGCAAGGATGTAATCATTTATTTACATAATGAAAATATCTTGTTTACAAAAAAACAGAAACAATTATTCAATAATGATTCATTTTATATATTTTTTATAAATTATTTTTCTCCTGAATCCTGCTTAAATTAATTCACATTTTTCATTTCTTGAAAACATTTTTCATTTCTCAATGATTTTCCAAGGTTTAGAGGCAACAATTCTCAAAACATTGATAATTTTGAACACATCAGTGTTTATTTTTTCCAAAACTAAAGAACTTAATTTAAACTAATATTGAATATTTCATTGAATGCCTCAGTTCAATACTCAATTGGGGTTGATGAGTCTAATTGACTATTTGAGGAGTCTGTTTGGCTGTTGATGTGAAATGTGCTTCGTCTGTTCTTTATTGCTATTAATTTTTTTTGTGTATGTACTGATGATGCCTGAATTGATGAAACATTGACCGGTTAGCTATTTTACAATATTTTAGAGGCTTAAGAGGCTTTGTTTTTTTAAGTTTTCCAATTCCTTTCTAATAATTATTTTAAGTCTCTTTTTGAGTGTTAGCTCATTTTTTATTGATTTAATATAACACTTTGACTGTGCTGTCGGTACTTTTTATAATTCCGGTATAAAATCTCTTTATCTTATTAAATATTATTAAAAAACTAATTCTGATGCATAGAAATCATCAAAAAGCATAAAGAATGTTATTTTTAAATAAATCTTACTAATTGCTCCACAGTGATGTCCAAGACAATATCACAAATTTCTAGAGTTCCCTAATCTCATTTCATAATCGTTAATCTAATGAAAATATGTAAAAATGGTATATGAGCAAATTTTCACATACATCTATAAATTCAATATTTTCATCTAGTCTGTCTACATACTACACTGTTTTTATTATAAAATTTTTATTTATTTAGAAATTTAAAAGCCTGGTAAATGTAACAGTAACTGTACATTTTTATTATTCTTAGGAGATTGGTAGTTCCAAAATAAAAATTTATTATTATTATATTATAAAATTATGACTACCATACTAAATGTACTAATTACACAAAACAATTATTACCTTTTTACTAGTTTTTTCTTTCAAGAACGTTTTCAGGAATGAGAGTATTCTTTCTATATACCAAGGCTGATTTAGGAAATGAATACCTTTAAATTTTGCGGGAAAACAATCTTGCAGACCTTCAACCATGAGGCCCAATACTCGTGGACTTATTGAAGTTACCTATAGTACATATTTTTAAGTTAAAAAGAGACATAAACTTTAAAGGTATAGTAATAAATTTAAACAAAATAAAAATTTATCAACAGCAAATTTTACTCCCTTTGATTTGAATCATAATTATTTTGATGAGTAATATTTAGCTATATTCTTAATATTAATAGACAGATAAAAAGGGCTGCACTACTATGTAAGAAATATTGAAAGATTAACTTTTTAAATAATGAATAATTCTATTTGATTGGTTGTCTTGTTTTTTCAATAATTCATTTTATTATAATAAGATTTATTGTTCATTTTATTTCATTATATTTAAAATATAACAATAAAAAAATGCATATTCAGATTACTAAAATATTAAATTTTGAAATATGCTGAATATTTATATTTTTTTACTGCATGATAAATTTTAGTGATAAATAAAAAAATACATATGCAAATTTATTTTTATTTTATTGTATAGTTATGGTATTAATAAAATAAAAATAGAATATATATATATATATATATATATATATATATATATATATATATATATATATATATATATATATATATAATGATTTATATGTATATTCTTATATAAAATATTTAAATTAAATAAAATCATACAAGACAAGATACAAGAGATCAAACAGATTTATAAAAATAATTTAGAGATCATTTTTAATTCTAATACAATTCAAAAAGTATCAATAAAAAAATTAAAGATATACAATGAAATCAGTGTTTCAAACAATTATGTAAAAATGAGAAGATATCTTGGACAAATACAAGAAACAAACAAGCCCGAACATTTGATAACTGGGATATTTATCTTCCCAACTGTTTTCATCTGCACCAACATTCATTCAACTGAAGATCTAAAGGAATTGACTGTGGTAAGAATCTAGATTACTTATATTATAATATTATAATTTAATATTAAGTAACTTGTGAGTAAAGTACAAAAAAAAAAATGAGAGTATGCATATTTTAAAATTTCTTATTAGTTTATTTGTATGTCTTTGTGCCTATGGTTAGTTGTATTGTGAATATTTAAATAAAAATATTTGACATGCCTGTCTGAATGAGATATCAGTCCAATCAACAATAATAACAAAACCATTTATTTGATTGTTTACATCAGCAATCAGTTCTTCCAGTGTAATTAGTAAAGATTTATAAACCACTTCTAAAGGATAATTGGCTTGTTCCCAATTGTTGCAAAAGAAGACAAGAACAGACCTTCCTTTCCTTAAAAAACAAAACAAACAATAATAAGGGAAAAAATAAAAAATATTAAGTCCAAATTTTATTATAATAAACCTATTATTTTGTGTAGCTTCTATGAAACAACAAAAATAATGAACATTTTTTTACATTTAAATTATTACTGACAGATTATGTACTTAGTTAAGTATTTTAAAATCCTTAAAAAAAAATGTTTTTGAAGCGAAAATTTATTAAAAATAACTCATAAAATTTTTTTAAATTCTCTAAAGAACTTCTTTAAAAGGAGCAATTTAGTATAATGTTTGATACGTAACTATATATATAAAGGGGTTTACCAGGTTTGAAGTAATGATAGTCTACTAACTCGGGTTTTAGTGAAAAAAAGAATATTTAATATAAGTGATATTAAAATTAAAAATTTACATTTTAATAATTTGATGATTCAGATACCTATGAATTGCTTTGATTTAAAATAAGAATACACCTTGATAAATAATTATTTGCTAAATAGATATTAGTCACATGGCTGATTATTTATTAACCTTAATAATAGAGCGCATTAAACATACTAACCTATCTTTTTCAGGCAAAACACCAGGAAAACCATCATACAGAGCCTGTTTTATTAATGGGTCGTCAACAGATAAGTTTTCAAACAATTCTTTGTTTCTGAGTCGGTAAGAAAAATAATTACATAGCAAAGTATAGCTTTCACTAACATTCATTTTACGAGCATACAGAAACCTCATCAAAAAATCATCTTCCAAACTAGGTATATCTGTAACCGATAAAAAAGACATAATCTTACAAACATTTCTGGAAAATGCATGATGGTAAACATAAATACAAATGATGTAACAAAGACATTTGTCTAAAACTTGTAGTATTAGTGAGGAGATAGTTGACTGCAAGATCTGAGTAAGGAAGGAAATAGTTGGGGGTGCAGTCAAATTAAACACTAATTTAGTGGGTACTTATTTTATAAAAATAAGTACCCACTTATTTAGTGTTTAATTTGACTGCAAACCCAACTATTTCCTTAATTACTTAAAACTTGTAGTACTTTCATATTACTGATTGACATGTATGCATTACTAGAATAAACAATTTCTGGAGTTCAAAACAGTCATTCCTAAAGAAGATGAATATGCTTTCATCATCATCATCATCATTACATGGCGCTATGGTCCATGAAGGACCTTGGCCTCCTCAACAATTTTCCTCCACCTTGACCGATCTCTCGCTGCTCTTCTCCATGTTCTTACCCCCAGGCACTTAAGGTCTGCTTCCACATCGTCCAGCCATCACATTCTAGGCCTTCCTCTTCGTCTTTCTCCGTCTGGACGTCCCTCCAGAATCAGCTTTGGGAGCCTTTTTTTGTCCATTCTGTGAACGTGCCCCAACCATCTCAATCTTGCTTTTTTAATACAAGAAACTATGTCAGGTTCTCCATATAGGTCCTTAAGTTCTTGATTCCTTTTAATGCGGAAACAATTTCCTTCCTTGGTTGGGCCATACACTCTTCTAAGAATCTTTCTCTCCCATGCATTCAATAATCTCTCATGCTGTTTGGTTAAAGTCCACGCCTCCCCACCATAGGCAACGACAGGACGAAGTATCGTCTTATATACCCTTATTTTGAGACTACGGGGTACAGCTCTATTTTGGAACACGTTTCTGAGGGACCAATAGCATCTGTTACCGTTTTCAATCCTTGCCTTTATTTCATGTTCCAGTCTGTTGTCTTCTGTAATAATGGTGCCAAGATATTTGAATGTCTTAACATTTTCAAATCTGCACCCTCTTCCTTCCGAATATCCACTGGACGGCCGTTTCCTGGATGAGAGCATGTATTTTGTTTTATCCATATTTATAATGAGCCCTGCCTTCCTAGCTGCCTCTTCCCATTCCCATAATGCTTCCAAGAGCACATTTTCATTTCTTCCTGTGATAACCACATCATCAGCATATGCGAGGTGTTGGGTCATGCTCTTATAAATACAACCCTCTCTTCTTGCTTTCGTTGTTATTATTATTTTATGCAGCACCAAATTAAACAACACTGGAGATATAGGGTCTCCTTGTTTAACTCCTTTTTTAATAGGGAAGTCTCTGGACATTTCTCCCTGGACCTTAACCACACCACTAATATTCTGCAGTGTCATTCTTATCAATCTGATAAGTTTTTTAGGGCACCCAAGAAACATCAAGTTTTCGTAGAGCTCATTTCTTTTTATGCTATCATAGGCCTGTTTGTAATCAATGAAGAGGTGGTGAAGTTCTACGTTCCATTCGTTACATTTCTCAAGCATATTCCTGATGGTAAATATGTGGTCAACAGTAGATCTTCCAGATATGCTTTCATAAATACAGTAAATATATTATTTTTATCAATTGTTATTTTGATGGTAATTATTTCGAAATATTTTTGTTTGGAAGAGAACTGTTCTCTTCAATACAGTAAATATATTAATTTCTAAATCAATTATATTTGATTCAGAAGAAGACTAAATTATATTTGATTCAGAAGAAGACTAAATTATCTTTGATTCAGAAAAAGAATAAACTATACCCAAAATATCAAATAAATTATAAGAGAATATTCGATTATACTAAAAAAAAAAAAAAAAAAAAAAAAAAAAAAACATTTTTTTTTAAGAAAAATCTGTTTAGAATTAAATCTAAAGTCCCTTTAACAGACTTCCAATTCATCCGAGAAAGGTAAATCTAATTCCTGGATTCACTTACATTCCTTTCCAGACTCATAGCTCCAATAAAGAAAAATAATAAAAAATTGAAACAACTAACTAATGGATAATGAGTAGATATCGGTAATCATTTCATCTTGAAATAAACGTTTCAACAAACATAAAACATCTTTATTTGAGTGGAAAATAGTTGACTGAATAATTCTAATGACGGATTGAATTGGTCAGGGGGTGCAGTCAAAGATAACACAAAATAAGCAGAACTTATTTTTTTAATGTGTCAATGTTTCGCCCTACGATGTAGGCCATCTTCAGGGTAACCAAATAGTGGAACCCAAGTCTGCGGTGACTGTCAAACTAACAACTATCAACTGAAGGTCAACAATGTCAGTTGACCAGTCCACACATGGTACAAAATATCTCAGAAACTATTAAATACTTCATTTTGGGAAATATTAGATGTACATTTGTCTATTACCACCCATATCAGAGCTTCTTTATTCCACCATTCTGTATTTTATTATGATTATAATCGTAGGAAGAGCAGTATCCATAATATTAATGCAATATTAAAATGATGATTCATCATAATCGGAGAAAAAAAATGCCTATTAAAACTATCAAATATGATACTAAGAAATTTATTTTGCTTTAAAAAAAGGAATGCTCAATTTGTTCACACTGTAGGTAGATTTCAAGATGTACCAACTCTTTTCCTTTATGTAATGGCATGAAACAATTAGTAAAATAATATACTAGTTAAAAGGCAAACAATTTCAAACAAACTTGATAATTAAACTATTTAAGGATGCAATCAAGGGCTATGGGATATTAAAAAAATAAGAATTGAATTCTCTAATAAGAACACTATAAAGTATTATCTAATTTGAAAAAATATAATGATTAGAACAAACCATTGTTTTGGCTGCTACTAATTAAATCCTTCAAATTTTTTAAGGCGTCTTCAGCACTAGGCACTTTATTTTTCTTGTCATCTTCAAAGTCAAGTCTGTTAGAGCTAGGCAAGCCATATCGGGAGTTAAAAATGCCATACTCAGGAAAATCAGCCATTTATTTACCATTAGAATTGTCAAAGAAACAGGTTGTTGATCAACAAAATCTGTCCATGATAAAGACCGGATTAGATGTGCCGAAAAACGGTTACATCAATTAAAGAAATATAAAGTAACTGAAGAAAAATAAATTGAACAAATAAAACCAAGGTTATTTCCCATATTACAAGTAAACATCCCTGATCGCTTCAATAGGTTGCGAATCAGCGTAGGCAGACTATGAACCAATTAATATTACTAAATATCTAAACAAAATAATCTGTGAACATACACATTGTAAGAAACCGAAAAACCTTATCAGAAGCTCGGCCTAAATCCCATATCAAAATATTCTTTCGAAAAATCCCGAAAAGTGAAAATTGGCGACTTTCATAATCGATTTGAAAGCAGAAGTAATATCTGATAGCTAATCTTTCTTATCATGCCAATGTTCGTAGCACTACCATTTTATGATCCATCTATTGTTATCATCAACAAATATTAGAAATATAGTGGTTTCCACTCGTTCGTAAATTTTGGACCTGTAATTGACAAGTTGGAATTTTGTTTTTACAACTTTTGTCTAGCAATAGAGGCTGCAGGATAGAAAATGGGTCTGTATCAATCAAACGAAAGTCAAATATATGCTTGCCAATCCCCTACGGCAATCCACTATAATTTTTGGATAATACACATTTGAAAGTGTAAATATATTTGTGTACTCAGCATCATTAGTGTGTGTTGATAAGAGGCCCAGCATAGAAGTTAACAGAAGAACTACCCCAATCAAACAGGGTTTTATTTTGGTCTGCCGAAAACACTGGAAAGCCATTTAATATATTAAAGGACCAAAATATGATTCCAAATCATTAATCCGCCCCGGTATCAACATATGCTTCGGGGACATGGCAGTCATCACGAGCCAACACCAGTAGCCTGCAGATTTGAGAAAGAAAATCCCGGAGAAGAATGTTCGGTCTAGTGGAGGATGGGGACCAATAAAAACCAAGACAAAATTAGGAGATGTATCAAATTTATCAAAATCTGGATGTGGAACGATCCATACAAATCTTAAGGATGAAGATGGGCAGGCCATATTGTGAGAATGGATCCTGGTTCACATACAGAAAACTATTATTTGAGTAAGCGGGTGGAAAGAGAAAGAGAGGAAGGGTACTTCCTTAAGAAAGAGATGGGCGGATGGCTTCGATGATGATGTCTAGAAACTTGTAAACAAAAGAGTCTGGCAGACCCTAACGCAAGAGAAATGGAGATGGCGAAATGATGCGGCCAAGACTCGTAACAGGTTGTAGAGCCAATGATGATGATAATCTTCTTTTTTTACAGTTTAAGAAACATCCATGTCAAGTACACAATACAAAGAGAAAAAAAACTGCTCGAAAAACGTAGCATGACTATATTTTGTCAACTTAACGAGTGCTAGTTTTTGAATACATGTACCTTACGGAATGTAATATATTAAAGATTTAAATGTTCCAAAACCACACTTTCTTACTATACCTAAAGCTGTTCATATATTTATAATAACAGGGGGAAAGAGAGCCGATGTGTAGACTTTGAAAGTGGCATTTTTCCAATTAGAGTACCTGCTAGTTGGTGATGGGCCAATTTGATAAATCGATTAACTAATGTAAGCTTTAAGAAATGTTAAAAGACCTTTACTATCTTCATATTCCTGTGACCGTGGGAAAAAAAATAATCGTCCTTCAGGATTCGATACTACAGTTGCGGTGACGGCACTTTTCTATTGACCGGGCGCAAGCGAAAAATCACTAACGAATGTAGAACTCCGCCAAATTTCTTACAATCTTAAGGGGAATGTTCACTTGGGATATGTGTTCTGTTCTCTTAATTCATTCAAATCAAAGTACGTTTTCCTTTTTTTCTTCGGTCTTAATTATTGTAAAAAAAAAAAAAGAAGATGAAAATTGGGGATTTAGCTGAAACTGAAAAAGATGCAGTCTCTTTACCTTTTGACAAAATGGCATTGGTACATTGGCAAAAAATGCAACATGCGATCAGAATCATGAAATGAAACAGTCTTTGTGATGGAGTACGTTGCCGGTGCAATCTTTCAACATGTCGCACGAAGAAGAGCATTCGCAATGCTTGGCAGTACGTGGTTCGGATCGTCCAGATTGAGTTTTTTAACATCTTTGAGATGTATTTACGGCTGGAGCAAAGAGATGACTTCAGTCAAATGGTGAATAAACAACTGTATATGAATCATAATACAGCTGTAGATTGGAACAAATACTTAAGAGAAGCTTGTGTAGAAGTATTAGCGGAACGTAAGAAAAAAAAAATCGGTGGTCCTGAAAAAATAGTTGAGATAGACGAGAGTTTATTTACAAAATGACATTTGCGTCCGCCAAACGGAAAAGTACCGTGGCGACCTTTAGTAACAATATATCCTACATTGATGATTGTGTATTAAGAATCTTCAACAATTATTTAGACTGAAGATTATTCCTAGAGTTAAAAAAAATACCGCAAATATCAGACTCTTTTTCATTGGAGAAACATGGGCAAATCCTTAACTCATATGGAATACGCCCAGAGAATTAAGTTACAAAGGCCATGCATGACATGGGATTTTTTTTTATAGTTAGCTTCACTGATTCTGTTATGAAATGTCGCCGCAGAAACTAAATGCGTCAACCAGCTCGTCCTCCGTCCATTACACCCACAATAGGTGTGAGATGAGTGGAATTTCTTAAACGTTATGACACTGGGGGTGGATCTTTTCTCGGCTCGATTGTAACTCGACGAAACGTGGGTATGTCACTATACTCCTGAGTCAAATAGGTAGTCTCTATATGGGTGTCATACCCATTCACCATCACCTGAAAATTTTAAAGCCCAGTTTTCAGAGAGGAAGATCTATCTTAGGGACTGGAAAAGGATCTTGGTGGTCAATTTTATACCCCAAGAAACAACTATCAATACTGCAGTATACTATGAAGCACTGAAAAGGTTAAAAAAAAAAAGACAAAAGGAGAGAAATGCTGACTCATGGTGTGTCACTCCTTCATGAAAACGCCAGGCCCCATACCGCCTCACTCTGGGCTTGCTTGTCTCATTTGGATGGGATATTGTGGCTCACCCATCCAACTCTCCGGATCTGAAACCATCAGATTACCATAATTTCGATAAATTGAAGGTTTATTGGCGTGGACAACGACTACGAACTGACGAGGAGGTCCAAGAAGCTGTCGAAAAATGGTTTTGGAGGGTTGGAGTGGAATGTACAGAAGGGTATATAAAAGCTAGTATGCAGGGTTCAAAATGTATTTATCTCAACGATGATTAAGTAGAGACATGTTTTTACTCATGTCTAGTCAATTTCATTTAAATATGATTCTTTTAAATTTTAACAGGTATTGTAACCTTACTTTCTGGACGCCCATAACCATGATATATTTGTTCTTGTTGGTTGGTCCTATAAGCTATGAAGATCTTTGACCTTCCAATTCAGGTTGAGAATAACCTTGGTGGAGTGGCAAAATCCTGACCAAAGCTCCATAACCAGGCCCTTTGGTTATTTCCTGGTGTGCTTCCCTCTCAAATAATCTCTGGTTCATCAAATGAATAGGTTATAGCTAATTGCAAGATCACAAATATGTCTTTCCTGAATAAACTATGTGATGAAAATGAAGGATGAATGATTTATCCTTAGAAAGGTTTTTATTAGCTTAAAACAACAACTGTAGAAGAGTAGTGAGTTTACAAACATATAACTGGTTATCTGCCAGGTTAGACAATAGTAGGGAAAGTTTCCCACACATGAGTGGGATTAAAAATCACCACAAACTATCCTATGACCAAACCTCTGGGTGGCTATTTGACATTCTGGAAAACCTCAATCATAACAAACCTAGATATATACACCTCCATCTAGGTTTGTTATGATTGAGGTTTTCCTGTGATTCAAACTCACAATCCATTGTAACTCTAAACAGGTGCACTTTCGGAAGTGTTTTAACCCCAACCCCTATATGTACAAACACCAATGTTGTTTATAAATATACCATGTTTATTTTACAGTCCTTAAATATCTCTTTCATGTACTAATTTCTAAAAATATTATGTGTATAAACACAAACAACAATTTCACTTTCTTATCTTACACTGAAGGTTTAGTAATAATATTTGAAAAATGTTGTTCTAAACAAAATAATCCACCACTAATAAGGATCTATCAAGAAGAGCTTTAATAAAAGTGATGTCTATAATAGAGATATGTTTGTAATGGAGGGTATCAAACTACCATTTTATAGATGTAGCACTGTTAGAAAATTTATTAGCTTATTAAGAAAGTAATGAGCAGATTTATGTCACATTTTAGAAAAATCAGAATTAAGAGCAAATCTACTAATATAAAAGCTGTAAAACATAAATATTTACCCCATCCACATTGAAGCGTAGAATTTATTTTGGAAAAATTTCCTTTTTCCATGGATTGTTGATATTAAGTTGTATAAAGAGATGCATAGAACACAGAGGAAAAATAAAAAAAACTAACACAATTGCATGTTACAATACAATTACAATAGAAAAAATTAAATTTATTACAATAATTAGGATGCTCACATCATATAACTTTAAATACAATTAAATAGAGGTAAGATATGGCTAAGATTGTATCTTAGGATAGTTAATTATAAAACGTATTTGTTTAGAATAAATGTATGTAAAAGTAGGTATTATTAGGTCTATCATATAAGTATTTATTTCATTGAAAGGAACTATAGAAAAAGAAAAGATAAAATCCTAAAAGTATAATAAAATTAGGTAAACAAATTCAGATCCATACTGCCTTATAAACTAAATTCACAATATTAAAAAAAAAAATCTGAATATAATAATCAATACAAAATGGTACTTAGTAACAACACATGGAAATAATACTTTTTTTACAAGATAAATAGTGTATAAAATAAATGCAACAAAGAAATACGTAAACCTAGTAACCTTAACATATATCTATGAAAAATACCTGAGCATCTCCAATAAGGGCTTAAATAACAGTTCTTTTTTTAAAGAGATTACAATCAAACATCCACACATTAAAAAAATATGTATGTTTTTAAACATAGCTGGTTTTATAAATTATTTTATACACATTTTGTGTGTTATCATAGTAACTTTATTGCACTATCGTGTTATAAAATTCCATAGTACATAGAATTATTTTCTTCTCTTGAATTTATAACAAGTTACACGTAAAGATCACATTCCATACATAAATATATCATTGATTTCTTATTTTAAAGCAATTTTTGAATCTAGCATAAAAAATTAGGAAGGCAGAAATATTGTCACTTTTTATCCTGAAATTTCAGGAGCCTAGTCAGCATTGTTGTAATGCATGGGATTTGTTTTTTAGCATGCATCACACGATCTCCAGGAACATAAGATTCAAAGTCAACAGCAACACGTCTATTAACAAAAGTTAGAAGAGTGAGGATGTCATACCTGAAACCGTTTTCTTTCAGTTCGATTGCCAGAGCTTGAATAAACCAAGAACCCTTTCCTGTATTACGCCAAGAATAAAAGCCTGTGAAAATTAATATAACTTAAAATTTATTTTATTTTATTTTTTTAAATAATTATTATAATTTAATCTACTTATTCATTAATATAAAAAATAATGAAAATAATTAAAAGACATTATCAATAGTTAGTTGTTTTTTCTGGTAAATATATGATAAGTTAGAATGTTACATATTATAAATCTATATTACATAAAATATATTACATCATCATCATAGTCGTTCCTCTCTACCGCTCTGCAGTGTGAGGTTTCTTTCTGTATAGCCCGGACTACACCGTTCGATCTTATACCATTTCTCTCCTTCTATTCCATTCCAGACTTCTCTTTGCGAAGCTTTCCTTAATACCATCTTCCCAGGTACGTCGGGGTCTTCCTCTGGACCTTCTTCCTTCAACCTTAGCCTCGTATGTCATCTTGGCCAGACTGTTATTTTCCATTCTTAAAACATGTCCAAATCATCTTAGACTGTTTTCTTCAATGACTTTTTCCGCAGGGTCCACTCCGAGGACTGATCTAATGATCGAGTTGAGAATTCGGTCTCGTCTTGTTTTTCCCTCTATCTTCCTTAGGAATCTCATTTCTGAAGCCTGGATCCTACTTTTATGTTTGGTGGTCAACGCCCTAGATTCCGAGGAGTATGTTAATATGGGGAGAAAAGTAGATTTATGTACCCTCAACTTTGTGTCCTTGGATACTTATCTTTTATTCAGGAACCTTTTATTTAGTGCATGGAACAATTTACCAGCTGAGTTGACCCTCTCCCGGATTTCATTGTCCATGACTCCATTCTCATCAAAATGTGGTTTTTTTTTTTGGTTTTTTTTTTGCCACTGTTCAAGAGTACAGTACTTGAACAGTGGCAAAAAAAAAAATAATCTATACCACTTTGAGCCATGTAGAGTCTTGGGTAAAGTACGTGTTAGAGACTCTACTGTTCCTAGGAAGACTGTGCAGGGATGTGTTTGTCTAAGATAAGTCTCAACTGCCAGGTTCCCCCCCTATTTATAGAGACTAGGTGAGCCAGTACACCAATTGTCTTCTGTAATTACACTGCCTCTAAGGACCAGGCGTTATGCACAAGCTTATAAGATAAGATCCCAAAGGATTCATCCCCGACTGTTAACAGAATAAAAATATCATCAGAATGGCAACTCAGGGCTCTAACACTGAACCAATCTTCTTACTAATTGTCATAACTTAATCTAAATCAGCAATGTTAGACCTAATGCAATCCTTCCATCTATACATTCTTTCTAAACAAAATTTTACGATCAAAACCTGTTCTGGGGCAACCTGCGGTATAATGGTAAGCACAACAACCTACTATGTCTAAGATCAGGCCCGGCAGGTGACTTAAGGATTTTTAAAAGGGTGCAAAGAATCCTTGGTTATACCGTCCTTTGGAAGGGATGTAAAATGGGAGTCCTGAGCCTGTACGATGTCAGATACTCATTAATGATCCTTAAAATTTAAAACTCCCACTGTAGCAACGCCCCATTAGCCATAGCAGCATAAGGTGATATTAAATGAATAAATAAACAAACGATAAAAACTTGTTATTCCTTCTGTTTAACCCACTTATAATATAAGCAAATTAATACTTGGAAAGTTTTTTCCTTTAAGGGTTTCCTCAAATTGAGGTTTCCTTTAATTCATGTTTCCACTTTTTTCTGTCTTGTATATCTTCCTCCGTCAGGCCATGGCCGTGCATACTTTCCTCAATGCCTTCTAACCATCTTTTTCAAGGTCTTCCTCGCCGTTTCCTCCCTTCGGCACTCCAATTGAAAATTAAGTTGGGCAATCTTTGTTCCTTCATTCTTCTAAGATGACCATACCATTCCAATTTCTCTATGTTTTTGTTAAATTTGCATCCGTTCTCTAATTTCGGCATTAGTCCTTCCTTCTTTCTAGTCTGGATACCCTGGCAGCTCTCCTCCAATAGTTCATCTCAGTAGCAAGTAGCTTTTTTCCTAGAGCAGGGCTTATCGTCCATGTCTTGGCTCCATATAGCAATATGCTTTCAATTACGGACTTGTATATGAGCTTCTTGGTATCTTTTGTCATATTGTTGCTCCAAAGGACTGAGTTAAGCTCCATTCTTTTCCATTACAGAGCCCAAATATTTTAAATTATCCACTCTTTTTATGACATTTCCTTCAACTACGAGATCCTCCTGATCATATATGGTCATATATTCAGTTTTTCTGAAGTTCATTTTGAGGCCCCAACTATCGTATGTCTCCCACAGTTTTCGTAGTGTGTATTCTGCATCCTCATGGTCTTGAGCGACAATTGCCTGATCATCCGCGAACAGTAGATTATGGAGATGGCTCTTACCTATCCTTACTCCCATTTGCTTACATTTTTTATCCCATTCTTTTAAAGCCGTTGAAATGTAGATTTTAAATAGGGAAGGTGACATACAGCAGCCTTCCTTTAAGCCTTTATTAGCCGAAAATTCTGGTGACAAATCGTACCAATTTTAATTTGACACTGGTTGCTGCTATATATTCTTCTGATAAGGTCTACCAGCGGTCTGGGTCCCGAGCCTGTACGATGTCAGGTACTCGTTAAAAATCCCTATCCTAATTAAACCTGGGTAGGCAAAATTTAGAGCTCCCACTGTAGCATCGTCCAATTAGCCATAGCAGCATAAAGTGACGTTAAATGAACAAACAAACATACCAGCGGTCTGCCAATAGAGTTCTTTTCAAGTGCTTCCCATAATAATTTTCGGGGCACATTATCATATGCTTTTTCCAGGTCTACAAATCAAACGAATTTCTTTAGATTTCATTTCACATTTTTCTAACAGCTGGAGAACTGTGAAAATGTGATCGACGCATGGTCTCCCAAGAGTGAACCCACACTGCGCTTCTTCTGGTCTGACCGCTTCTTCTAATTTATTTCTAATCAATCTGCCCAAAACTTTCATTATCGAATTTATCACTCAAATTCCTCTATAGTTTGAGGATTTTTTTTTTCATCTTTTTTGAATATAGAAGTTTAATATCCAAGTGTCATTTCTTTTGGAATCGTGTCACCACATGCAATAGAGTTAATTAGATCTGTTATTGATTTACTCAATTTCTGGTCACCATATTTCAAAAATTCCACATGTATTCCTCCTGGTCCTGGAGCCTTTCCATTCTACAGTCGCTTTATCTCCTCTGTTACTTCCTACATCATCACCCTCATACAGATTCCCTCATTCTTCTACTGAAATCTTTCTCTATCTTCGGCTCCATACCATTCCTCCATTCCTCCATACCATTCCTCCATACTTATCATAATTAATCTTGTTTTATGACTGATCTCCTTTCTCATTCCCTTGAGCATGGACCAGGCTCCTGCTGACCGAGCAAATCTTAATTTGGAATTAATTTCTGCATAATTTCTCTCACATTGCTCATTATTTATCTTCCTGATATCCTTATTTAGTTTGTTCTTTTTATTTACGTACATCTTCCTATTTCCTTACTTTTTGGAATCAACCATTTCATATAGGCATCTTTTTTCTCCTGAACTCTTTCCCTAATTTCCTTATTAAGCCAGATGTGTTCAGGCTTCCTTTCGTCCTTACATTCTAAGACTTCAAAAGGCTACTTTTTTTCTTTTTCTTTTATATAACTATAAATCTCTTCAGCACTGTCTTTAAACTTTTCATCTACTTCTGAGTTCATTCTGCTTTGGAATGAAGTGCATTTTAATGCTTTGATCTTTAAATAAAGATATTTTGTGCTCTTGTTCCTCTATTTTTCTTTCATTTGTCCTCGTACCTTTTGGACCTTTCGTGACTTTCTTTGGTGATGCCCATGGCATGATAAATTGAATTTCAATAACAAGTGATCCGACCCGCACTCTGCTCATCTAAATACACGAGTATCCTGAACATTTACGGAGCTTAACTGTCTCATTATGATATAATCTATAATTGACCTTAAGCCCCTTTTAGGTTGGTGCCAAGTGAACTTGTGGATGTTCTTACATTGATAGAATGTATTTACAATTTTAAGGTCAAATTGTTCACAGAATACTATCAACATTTCTCCGTTTTCATTCATTTCTTCCTCGGCAAATCTCCTAACCACTTTGCTTCCATTTATGCGTCCTACTCATCCATTCGTGTCACCCATAATAAATATTTCTTTTCTTTTTGGTATCTTATCAATAACATCTGTCAATAGGTTCCAGTATTCGTCCTTTATTTCTGCCTTCATGTAGTTTGTAGGCGCGTTTACACCAATTATTACCAGTTCCCTCGCAAACAGTGTCATGTTCACCATAACAATTATTTCATTCAAGCACTCCCAGCCTGTAATAATATTTCTTAACGTTTTCCTTATCATTATTGACACTCTAGATCCTGGCTTTTTGTTCCTTCCTCACGCCACTCCATATATGAATGAAGTTAGCTACAATCTCTTCTCCTTTCCCTTTTTTTTTAGTCTCTGATAACACCATAACATCCATTCGGTAATTGTTCATCTCTATGGGCAAAGCATCTCTTTTGGTCGATATACCTTGTACATTCCAGCATCCAAAATACTTTAACCATTTCCGTTACATTTGTTGTGCCATTTTAATCAGTCCGGCTTTTCTTTGTTTGGTTTCTTTAGCTGTTTTTAGCGATGATTGAGTGGCTGCCCCAATAGATCAACCCCCAACCTGGAGGACCAGGGTTTTGATTTTGGGATCTCTTTTCTCTAGACAAGTTACCTTCTCCATGGTTTTGAGCCTTGTCTGCCCATCATAGGTTTTTTAGCATTACCCAGAGTGCACCACTCGGAGGCGGCCTACACTACACGCTGGGTATAATGTATTTATAATTTTATAAAATGCTAATAAATTAATAACAGTACCTGGAATGGTAGAATAAGCTATTAGAAAATCAGCATAAACTGGAATTTTATAGGATGGACTAGAATCTACTTCAGCTTTTAATGTCAGTCCAGGGTCCAACCTGGTACCTTGGCAAGCCTACAACAAAAAGAAGAAATATTTTTATAATTTCACAAACATTAAGCAGAATTTAAGCTGAAACTGATAATGACTATGAAGTTTCAATTAATTAAATTGTGCAATAACTACATATAAGTTAACTAATTCTTAATGCCTTAGAATAATTGACAAGAAAAAAGGAAGCTTTAGATTTTTGCCATATTGCCACACAGTCCCAACATATCTATGACCATACTGGTTTCCGCCTACAGACTGCCAGCAGGTGGTGATTTTGGCTATTCTTAGTTGTATTATCTATTATTCGTAGCATCTACCACCATAATCAGTGGTGCTTATACAAATACTAAGACCCAATTTTAAATAATTTTGGAAACATTGGTGTTATCAGTGGAGCTAATCTAATCTGATATTGTGTTTTATAGATTAGAATTTTCAACCCAAAATATATAAATTCGGATCTCTGAAATTTATATTTTATTTTTTTCTTTATGATTTCTATTGATTATTTATTTGATCAATTGATTATTTATCATTGATATCAATCAATTATTGATTGATTGATTCTTCTTTCTATTTTTTTTTAACATCATCAATCGTAAGGTGTGAAGACATGAATCAATGTAATAAATAAAAAAATAAATATGTATTTATAATGCAGAAAACATAGTATTTTTGAAAATATAATTGCACTTGTTCAATCAGTCATAATTACAAAGAGTATTTTATTTTTCTTAAATGTATGTTTTTACTTGCTTTAAAGGTTTCCTATCATATTCATAAAAATACAGAAACCAATACCATTAAAATATATTGTTAAATATTTCTCCTAAAATATCTTAACAAGTAAAAAGTACAAAGTGCAAATTGGTTTTTGTGCAAGCAAGGGAAATGTATCTCGTTTTCTACTAGCATATATAAGAGAAGCTAAAAAATATGATAGAAGAAAAAGTATCAGTCAGCCAGAAACCTAAAAGATCCCATGTAAAATTATCTAAGAGGTTAAGACAATTTAGGCCCAAACTCAAATCAATGTAAATGATATTAACTTATAATAATTAAGTCAACATACTTGAATAAAAAATAACTTTGGTTTGCCAGCTAGCGTTTTACACTTATCAGCAGTAAACGGACCCCATAAATCTTCATGAGTAAAAGCTGCATCTTTGGCATAAATTACACCACTCTCTCCATGAGACAGCACACATATGACCAAACAGTCCATATCAGAATAGTCTAGGTCAGCAACTGTAAATCATATAAAATTATTATGTTAATCAAACTTGGAATACAACAAATAAAGCTTTTAATAATTGTCTAGCCATTATTTTATAATGTTGCTATATAACTGTTTCCAACAAAAAAAAAATCCATTAAGCCAATCTAAATAGATTATTAACTCTTAAAACTCACAGTAATAGAACAATTCAAATTATTAAATACAACTTTTTTTCTTTAAGATTAAAAAACACAGAAAGGAAACAAAACAACAGATTTCAATTATATAAACTAGAAAAAGGATGATAAAAAATTGAAGGTACATGAATAGATGTCAAATGTTGATAGATACAAACAAATTTACTCTTTCCAATACCCTATTCGTATTGGTTTTGGGGCGAACAGTCTAGAGAAAACCAAGATGATCAATCCAAATTACTCAACTTATCTTGTGTTTAAAAAATTAAATTAGCTACAAACAATATTTACTATGTATTAGTGGTATATAATTACTTTTTTCAATTTTTTGCATGAACTCTTTGATTTCTAGATCTTGATAAACAGTAACATTAAAACCAAGTAATTGAAAACATTTTTTTAAATTATTGCAGTCTTCCTGAGTTCCAGTCCTGTCTCTTAAATGTGGCATAAGGAATTTTTCATGGTTAAATATAAACGCAGCTCCTGAACTTGAATGATCCATTTTGTAGAAGAGTGAGTCTTTATGCACCACCATTACAGCATCTTCTTTCTTATTTTTATTGTTTCCCCTTAAAAATAATAATAATAAATAAATTACATAAAAATAAACACTACCATCTAATGGCATAAAATTTATTCTATTGTATATTTAACAGGAAAGGCCATAATGTCTAATTTAATAAAGTGTTTTAAAATAAAAACAGTTCAAAAAGTAAACTAAAGAATTTTTTAATAAAATATGAATTTTTTTTAAACACTTTAAAAAAATAAATCTATTTATCTTAACACCAGAAACAATGTTATAACTCACTGAGAAAATCCAAAGGCATCTTGAACATCTTCCCCATTAACAGTTGAAGGTGTATAGTTAGAAAAATCCATTTTGATTGACTGAAATTTTTATAAAAATTATCAATCCACATATTTACGAAATAAACACAGAGACATAAGAAATGAGAAGGATTAAAACAGCGAAAGATTTTTAAGGAACTATGGGCTTGATAAAATTAAAATTAAGCTGATTTTTTTAAAGGTAACAAACAAAATAAATAAATAACTACAGTCTTGAAAAGGACATAAAGCTTTTTTAATTAAAATAACTAGTTCCTGAATTAATATTCCAACCAATTGAGGAAAAAATGGATCATGATTCACTTAAATTTACTGGAGTAATATTAATAAAACACAGTATCAATGAGTATGTCTAAATGGAGTACCCTAAAAAAACAAGACTTTAGATAAGATCAAAACGAATAAATATAAATTAAAATAGTAACCAACAATAGTTTAAAATTTTGTACACTTACTATAAAAAATAAAACAAAAACTGAACACCAAATTAGAAGTTGCTGATGTAGGAAACTGAACCATAAATATATTTTTAAAAAAGAAGCAAGATTCACAACCAAAATTTCATTGAAGGCATATACAACTATCTCTTATTTAGAAGTTTATAGTACACTACTTGTATTTATAAAACAATATTTAATTAGATAAAGGAATCCAAGGTTTATCTTTGAAGCCAACGACTGTTGTGCGATCCCCTCCGTAAAGATAGAACTAAACTAAGAAAACTTGTCAAAGATGTTAGTCACAAGTGACGTAATAGGTTTGGTGAAGGATAGAATTGGTGTGCAGTCAATGAGTGGAAGGATAGAATGGGGTGCAGTCAATGATTGACCAATTCTATCCTTCATTAAAGTCCTCTAGTCAACTATTTTATCCTCTAAAAGGTTTAGTGTACGATTGTTTACTTGGTAATTATTCCGCAGGCTGTCGCCTTAATCTGAGTCACACAAAGTTATAACTGTTTATTCTTTTCATTTAAAATATTTTTTCAAAAATACAAGTTATCGCGAGCTTTAGAATGGAAAAGAGAATGTGATTATAGGTAATTAGTAAATTTCGGTAATCATTTCTAAGTGAAATATTCACCAAAGGATACAAATTTCCAATAATTACATTCTCTTTTCCATAATAAAACTCAAAATAACTTGTATTTTTGGAATAATTAAAAATGGAACGATTAAACACATTTAAAACTTGTAACTCAACTCGAAACAACAACCTGCAGGACAGACACCCGATAATTTTCTGATGCTGTAGTGCCCAAGTATGCTTCACCAACTGGAACTGAATAATCATTAGAAAAATAATCTATAATTATAACATTTAACTTCCTCTAAAAATGCGCCGTTAAATAAGTGAATACGTTTTCCTCCGCTGACGTATTAACCTATGGACGCAAATGTGCCCATCGAAAGCAATCAGAACTATAAGCGCATTTATTCGTCAGTTGAAAGTCAGCAACGGAGACAATGAATACATATATACGTTTTTCATTTTTTTCTGCAATAATTACATGAAATTATGATTAAAATATTACGTATTACATTATTTGAGACAGATATAACTTTAACTAAGGGATTAAAGAAACAGATTATGAAACAATCAGGTTAAATGTGAGTCCTGATCCTATGGGGTGTTTGGTATTCGCTGTATATGTATGGTCAATTTTTTGCTGCTAGGGCTGATGGGGCGATGCTACAGTGGGAGTCCTAAATTTTTCCAATTCAGACTTAAATAGGATAAGGATTTTTAACGAGTACTTGACATCGTTCAGGTTCGGGATCCACGTTAATGTACATTCCGAAGGACGACATAACCAAGGATTTCTGAACCCCTTTAAAAAACCCTTGGGCCACCTGGCGGGCTACGAACCCAAGATCTTGGGCTTAGTAAGGTTATTATGCTAGCCACTAGATCACAGGTCGCCCGTCAGGTACTCGTTAGAGATCCCTATCCTAATTAATCCAGGGTAGGCAAAATTTAGGACTCCCACCGCAGTCATAGCAGCATAAAGTGATGTTAGATAAATAAACAATACCACAGCATTCTTGTTGAAACAATATACTTTTGAATGATCTCAATTAAATTAATTTAACTTTATATCAGTTTGGGGCTGATTTCCCTTATGGTGCCATGTATTAGGCCTACTAAAAATATTTAAGATTTTAAAAAACTTACGTATTATATTCATCACATGAATGTTAACAACGTGACCTCATAAATCAAACTTAGGTTTAATATGTTCGGATATGTTTTTCTACTATTTCGAACCAGCTGCGTAGCTCCATCTATCTTTGGCTTAAGTTGCATAACCTTTAGGTAGGTTTAGGGTAAAGTACACCAATGGATAAATATACCGATAGTGTTTATGTTTTTAAATAAATAGAATGTCTTTGAACCATCCTATGATTATTGAAGTTTGGCCTGGAGACTGGGGATTGCCATCCATAGATCTTGAATGCTTGAAGATTTTGGTATGGGAGTTGTGAATGAGCTGTTTGTGATTGGTTTAGTTTGGTTTCATATATTTATTTTTACTATTTTTAGGCTCTTGTAAAGTTTTCTGGTAAACAGTTCAACATCAAAATATCCAAAAACCCTTACTGGACTCCCAAGGGTACACTACCAGTGGTGTCTCATGGAAAACATGTTTTTAATGATTATGATGAAGTAATATCATATTTAAGAATTAAGGTGAGTTTTGAAATGTTATCATAAGTATGTATTTTTACATTTCTTCAAATTTATATTAGCTTCTTAATTTTTCTTCAGAATGTTAGCCCTGATCATGGACTGTCAACTGTCGAAGAAGCAGACTGTTTAGCTTACTCTTATATGCTAAAAGAGAAATTGTTTCCTGCTTTGCAATACATATGGTTAGTAAATATTTTGATGTAATGAATGTAAACGTGATTGTGTTTTATCGTTGGTTTCTCCACTATTATAAATTCATAATGAACATCTATTCAATGGTTTCGGTACTTTTATATTTGTAGTTTATTTTTAAATTTATTCGTTCCTACTTGTTTAGAGGAACCTAAATTGATAAGTTTTATTATTACCATTTGAGGTCATGATTGTATGTAGCAATAATAGTATACTGAATGGGTTGAAGAGCGAAATGCGTATTCCATCCAAGTTAGTGTGTTTGGTAATGAGCACGATGGAAAACATAGTTTGCAGCGTAAGGGTAAATGGCTCAATCACAGAAAAATTTAAGATTAGTACAGGACTTGGGCAGGGAGACTCGCTGGCACCTCTACCATTCCATATTGTAATGCAAAGTGTCATTAAAAGGGCAGGATTACTGATGGAGGGAACCATCTTTAACCGTAGTCTGGGTATTCTTGCATATGCTGATGACCTTATATTAGTAGGAAGATCGCTGATTATCTTAAAAGAAGCTTTTGAGAGGCTGGAAGTGGAAGCTGGTAAAATGGGGTTACAGGTGAATGAGGAGAAAACCAAGGTTATGGTGATAAAGAATAGTAAACAAAACCGACCACCTCATAGCTACACGTTTGGAAGACACACTTTCCAACGAGTATCAAGTTTCCAGTATTTAGGAAGCTGTATAAACGAGAATTTGGATGAGGAAGAGGAAATCAGAGCCAGGATAGTATTAGGTAATAAAGGATGTTTTGGAATATCAAAGCTCCTGAGAAGTAAGATCCTTAGCCTAAAGTCCAAGCTGATGATATATAAAACCGTCATTAGGCTAGTAGCGACATACGCTGGTGAAACCCTCACACTGAATAAATCCAGGGTGGGATAGCTGAATATATTCGAAAGGAGAGTTCTTCGGCAAATATTCGGCTCAGTTCGAGAAAACGACCAATTCAGGATCAGAAGGAACAAGGAGCTAAGTGAGTTATATGGAGACCTAATGATATCGAGCTTCATCAGGATTCAACGCATCAAGTGGCTTGGCCACTTATGTAGGATGGACGAAGAAATAACAGCTAAAAAGCTGTATAAAGGAAATCCGGATGGAGAAAATCTCGAGGAAGGCCCAAAGCTAGATGGAAGGATGCCGTCTGTGAAGATCTGAGGCTGAGCAAGGTCTCTATCACTCGAACAGGCAATCAGGACGATTGGGGTAGAGCGGTTGAGCAGGCCAAGGACTTCTTTATGAGTCTGTCGCGCCAATAATGTAATGTAAATGGGTTGAAATTGTACATATTGTTTTTTGTAGATTCAGTTTATGTCATAGTAAGTATTGCAATAAAAGAAAATGTAATCAATAAATGTAATTATGGGTGATTAAACATTATAAATTTACTGAAAGAAATCTTTTCATTGACAGATATTTAACAATTTGGTTTGGCAATGCTGTCAAGAAACAAACATCCTGTAAATGTTATACTTCTTTTAAACGTATGCCAACATTTTGGTCCGAAGTTATCAGGGTTTTCTAATGATAAGCAGACCAAGATACAACCACGAAAGTTAAGGTTGCTAAGTATTGGCATAGAATGTTATTCATAAAAATGAAGGAAAAATTTTTGTTGAACGTTATTTGTAAAAAATTATATGCTGCACAATTTTTAATACATTTTTAAACATACAAATTCAATTTATAATGATTCTCTTATATATTCTGTACTATATATTTATTCGTTCTTTATTTCTTTAGTGCTTTTATCTTGTTGTGCTTAGCTTTTGACCTAAAACTTCGGTCAAAAATGTGGATACACATTAAAAAGTATTAAAATTGCTGCATTAAGCAATTTATAGCCTGAACCTCTTCTTGACAAGCTTATCGATTACAACCTTGATAGCTATACCTATTATAATCAGTCTCCTGAAGTAATGATAAGGGTTTTATTGTTACTATACTTAAATTTATGTAGAATAATGTCCACGTTGTTTTATTAGGTATTATTTTTTATTATAAATAATTTTAATTAATCTTCTTATGCTGTACTTAATGGGCCTCTAAAACAGATTTATTTAGTTTAGTGAAGATAAATGTTTAGTAAGAACTTTATTTGATTCTCATATTTTATCTAAGTCATTTGGTTACAAATCTAGAGTTATCAATTCCACATTGCCACACTAGTTCTATTTAACGGAATTTGTTATTACAAACTGATTTGTATTTAACTTGAAGTTCCTATTCATTAGAACTAAAAATTAAAACTTTACTGCATTGGTTTGATATTAATGTTACTGGTCTGTGAGAGTTGGATCTAAAGCAATAATTTACACTTAGAGCCCTGCGCTCAACCCCTACTGAATTAGGGCCCTTGGGAATTCTGAATTCTGCTGATTTACCCGATAGTAACGAGCAGAAATCGAAAACTATGATCATTTTAAAGCAAAATTTAGCATATTTCATTAGGTATAGTTTATCTCTTGAACAATTCTAACAATAGTAGTTTTAAGTCAAATCAAAACTCTATAGTTTTATCATGACTTTCATTATCCATCATTAATTAATTTATCTTTTTCATTAATTTAATAGTATATATCGGTTATAGGTGGCTAGATGAAAAAAATTATACGGGATTGACCAGACCTTGGTATTGTAAAGTAATTCCATATCCATTTAAATTTTTTTACCCTCAGAGGTTTGTAAGTGATGCTAGGAAGACTGTTGGAGCTACATGTGAAACCGAAACAATTTTAGAAATTGAAAATAAGGTAATTTTCTTTTTGGCATAAAAAATTAAGAGTATAAATAAATTAGAGCCGACTATGGTTGTTTACCTCAGTAATAAACTAGTTTTTCTTTTCAACAATTAATACTGTAAAAATAATCTGTGTTGTTATTTATGGAATTGTTTTTTAAAGGTTTTGACAAATACATATATGTGTGTATAATTATATGTACATATATGCTTTACTTATAATTGATACATATTTCTCAATTTGGAAAATCTTTCGATAAAAATACTGATAAGTAAATTTTAAAAAATTCTAATTTTCTGTTGCTTTTTATAAAATATATATTTATATATTAAAAAAAATTGTTTATAGCTTTACAGTGATGCTGAAAAGTGCTTGACTTCTCTTTCTGTCAAGTTGGGGGAAAAAGACTTTATGTTTGGATCTCATCCAACATCTCTAGATGCAGTTGTTTTCGCATATCTGGCTCCATTATTGAAAGCCCCATTTAAAAATCCCATACTTCAAAATCACCTGAAGTCTTGTACAAATTTACAAAAGTTCGTTTCAAGAATATGCCAAAGATATTTTCCACAGGATTATAAAGGTAACAAATTTGATGCTTGATTAGATGATTTATAGTTAGCTATCTTGAATATTCATGAGTAGAGAAAGGATTTCTGAGCTGTAAAAAAAAGCTATTAAAAATAAAAGAAAAAAAATGTATTGTAAAAAACTCATAACTATATATTAAGTATTCCTGTATCTTATATACATTCATGAAGCAGTAATTATTATTTTCTTTTAGTTATATTTTCTATCTTGAACTACAAGTAAATTATAAATAAAATTTAATAGTATATTTCATGGCAAAAAATTATTATTTATGTATAATCAAAATAAATAAGTGTTTATGTGAATGGATGATGTATGTCTGTCTTTTGTTTTTTTAATAAAGAGCATTTTTTTTTAAATAATAAAAATGTAAGATAAAATTGAATTTGTCTTACTTATTACATTTCGAAGTAATAATTAAATTATTAAACATAAAAACAATAGCATGAAAATCGAATGAAAACATTGAAACTTGTAACATTTCTTTGTATAAAAATTTGCTTGTGTCTCTACTATTGTAAGATGTCTTTTCTATTTTCCTTTTAATTTTAATTACTCCTTTATATTTCATTCGAAATATTACTTTTAGCATTTGAGAATACACAGAAGAGCGAAAGCAGCAAGTCAAATATTCCATCCGGCAATGACGCTGATTATCCTCATAAGACAAGAAACACGATTCTTGCAGGATTGGTGGCAGCATTTGCAATGACTGGGTACGCCTTCATGGTTGGATTAGTACAGGTAAAATAATATTATAAAAGATATATTTTGTATTTTGTAATGTTGCTTCTATATTATTTTGAATTTATTTTTTATCTAAAAATTAATTACATAGTGAGAATTTTTTTTTTTTTTACTTCTGTTTTTGTAGTATAGTTGGATTTGACCGACTCTTAATTTATTTTTTCTGTCTCTTTTTTTAAATTTGTTTATAATGTAAGCTGTTAATCTAGGTCGAGGTTATTCCTATACCTAGTAATATTCCAGATAAAGACAAAGTTTGATCCGTCCGTGTATTACTTTGAGTGAACAATACATAGCAATAAAGGTAATGCTCCAATTTACTGATGCTCTTGCTTTGCTGGTTTGTTTATTATATGATTAAATCGGAACTTGACTATTTGTATAACATGTCTTTTTGAGGTTTATTTCACTGCTTGTGAGTATGGTGTTTAAGTTCTTGAATGTTTATGAAATACCTGCCTTGAACTGAAAGTAGAGTTTTTAATTAAATAAATTTGTTCTATAATTTATTACATTTCTTACCAATCATGTAAGGAAGGTATCATGTCAGGTCGAATTTTCTATGTTCAATGCCTCCTGGGTCTAAAACATGTATTAATAGCCATTGGTTTGTGTGTATATGCCTCTATTATATCTTGAACAGATTTGTTGCTTTTTATTTTTGTTTTGCAAGGTTTGTCCTTTTGTGCCTTCAATGATTTGAATAAAGCTTTTGTAAAATGTAATCTGTGGGTAGATAATTTATTTAATCTGTGAACACCTTGGGATGGGGCCCACCTGGGATCCTCACCCAGCCTCTATAAAGTCCATACCCTTAATTGTGGGTAAATCCTGGTGGTTAAGCATGATCTAGGAAAAATATTTAGAATCAACCTGGAATAGTTATTACTGGAAACTGACTTACTACATATTCACATTTATTTGAAATGAAAAATGTTTAGTTTAAGGAAAGTTAGTTGATTGGTTATTTGTTTGCTCAGTTTATATAACCAATAGAAATATAGATATCCAGTTAAAAGGGATTATGTACGAGTATATTTTTCATTCATAATTTCTAGAGCTTCCCGCCTTGGCCTTTAACAATACTTGGCGAACCTATTCCTACTGTCCATCTAAAGTTACTTTGGGATTGGTCAAGAATGAGGATTCCTCATAAAATGAATAAATAAATGACAGCTGAATAAATTTTGAGTGTATTTCATAATAAATGTGTTTTAAATTGTGGCATATTTTATTATTACTTTTTTCCATTAGTGTATGGAATTCAGAATATGAATATTTCATTGAATTAGTGACAATGTATCAAATATTTAATTAATTTATGACATTTAATTTTGATATGATTATTATTGTTGTATTTTCAATCTAATGTAATTGAGAATATAAAGGGAGGTCATTATTTAAACTAATCTTTTTAATTATTATAATTTAAATCGATAATTATAATTTTGATTAAAATATTTCATAAAATCTTACCGTTTCTTAAACAGAAGAGGTCTGTAATTTATATTACATAATATTCCACATATAAGTTTTATTACATATGCCTTTGCAGAAATAGACAGAATCATAATAAAGTTTTGAATCTTTTTTATTAATAAAAATTTGAATTTATCTTTCTCATTCAGTTCTCTTTTGCGGACTTTTATTTTTATTACTTATTTAAATTTTGTTCATCTATAGATCTGACCCATCAGAGAGGATGATGAAAAAACCTAATTTTGGAAAAAAATTATGGTTACATTATGTTACTTAACAGAAATTATCCTTGACATGTCATACATTTTTTATATGCAGAAAATTAAGAAGCTTATTACTAACTTATTTTAGAGCTGTAATGTACAATTTACCTAACTTTCATACGTTAGTAAGGTGTTATTAAGAACAGACCTATACTCTTACTCGATGACGTCAAACCTTATGTTTCATGACAGACTGTTAAAAAAATAAATAAGTTGGGCTACAAAGTCTTCCCACTCCCACCTTATTCGCCAGACTTTTCTCCAGCGTATTTCCATCTTTTCAGAAATTGATTCTTTTTTTTTTCTTTTTTTTAAATATATTTATTGAAATTTACAACAGTATACAGAATACATCAAGTAAATATTATGATTGAATAAATTGACATGAAAAGACAAGTAGAGAAACTACCCAGTGGTAGTACTCAAATAAAAATTCAGCTTAGACGGTCACGAGGCCATCTTCTTTTCAGACGCCTCGGAGGATTATCAGGAATTGAAGAGGTTGCGAGGTTTGAAACTAGTGGGTTTGGGTGGAAATGAAGTTTGACATGAAAAGATTGATATCGGATTCGGGCCAAATCAGCTATAAACGGGACGTTAAGGTCATTGTGGATTACTTTGTTCGTAACAAAGTAAGGAGCTTTGAGGATTTTGGATTGTAAAGATTGGATGCGAGAGGAATTTGATGGCTTAGTGGAGCCCCAAAGCTCTATTCCGTAAGTCCAGGTGGGTCTAATGATTGTCGTTTATATGAGTCTCTTGTAATTAATTGGGAGCTTAGAGCGTTTATCCAGTAAATGTTGAAGTAGCCTGAAACGGCGAGCTGTTTCTTGTCGTTTCAGTCTAGTATGAGGATTCCAAGTTAAAGAAATTGATTCTAAATTCAAAAACGCATTTTCAGATTTTATTTCATCACAAAACCCTGAATTTTTCAGTTCTAGAATTGAAAATTTGATAATGCGAGGAAAGTGAAGGTAAATATCGATGCCTTAGTTCACAAATGTGTTAAGTGCAAATTTTTCAAAAATGGTTTTTGTTATATAAATAATATTGTAAAGTTGTGATCAGGAAGTCATAGATCATGTGTTGATATAAAATTAATTGAGAAGCTGTGAAGGTTTCAAAAATATATTGTGTGCTTAAACTTGAACTGTATTTCTTGTGTTAAATTAGTAAAATCTTGTTTCGGCACTTAACACATATGTGAACTAAGGGATCGATATTTTTAATAAAAATGTTTTGATTTCATAAAGCTGTTTTACCTAATATCTATCCTTTGAAATCAGACATTTCATGTGAAACTACCCAATACTAAAAATCACAATAATTTTATAATAATAATAATAATTTATCGGAGCATTAAGTTAGTTTGTGTAGAATATCATCACACATTTTAAACATAAAAATATATTTGTTATAATTTTACTTGTTGTACTTATTTTGCTTACTATATTACTATTATGACATTAATTTTGTTTTAACTTAATTAATTTAACTTTGGTGCTCTTGTTGTCTGTCTGTGGTTTTAACAGCATTAAACACTGTTTTTTCTACGTGCTTTAATCAGAAAATAAGTGTATTGTTTACTGTCAAACCTTTGCATCTTATTGCAGCACCATGTTGCAATAACTTATGATTTATCCAATTCCATATTAAAAAAGATAAATTATAACTTAGGAGCCCAGATTAACTTAGTTTAGTTTTTTGTTTTTTTTTTTCATTGTTTTCATTTAATATATATATTATTTTTTTTTGTGTAGCCTCCTATGATTGAAAGAAATTTATATGACGATGATATGTACTATTCTGGCGAAAACTATGAAGAAGAAGAAGAAAATTGACCAAAATGGTTAAAGGTATTACAATTGAAACAACAATTAGCTAAAGATAAAGAGTTGTATTTTAGTCATTAGTTCAATATGATGTGGCTCAATTATTTTGTTTTTGTTTTTGTTCTTATAACAATAAATTATGTTAAGCCAAATGATCTCTTATTTTGTTTCCTTTAAATTATTTATTTTTATTAATCAAGATTTGTTAAGTTAAGCATATTCTCTCAAATTGTAAACATTATAACTGCACTTTTCAAATATTGTTTTTTAATTTAATTCAAGTTTTTTTGTTTTTTTTTATTGAATGCTTGGTATAGTCATAATAATGTCAATAAAACACTGTGTCAAATAAAACACTGGATAAAAAAAATATTAAGTTTAATTGATTAAAATATGTTTGCATAATGTTGGTTTTGTTGTTTGCTTCTCTTGTAAAGATTGTTTATAAAGTTAAGAAGTTTTATAATAAGGACAATATGGAAAGACTGTTTTATAGCTCTGCATCAGAAATATTTTGTTCTGTTAGTGATTACTATTAGTTTTATAAAACTTGATTGTGGTGGACTGTTTTGTAAACTGATTATGAAATATATTTTTTTTAAAATATACATTGAAAGAATCTATTGATTAAAAACTAATAAAATGGGGGATGTCTCTCCAATTCAAACATCACATAAAAAAAGTAATTTTCCTTGACCATTTTATAATGACATTACTTTTTGTAAATGGATTCCTACTTCTTGCTTTGTCCAAAAATAGCAATGTGTTTATTCATTTAATGTCACTTTATACTACTATGGCTGATCAGACGATGCTACAATAGGAGTTGCCAATTCAGGTTTAATTAAAATAGGGATATTTAACGAGTACCTGACACTAAACAGGCTCAGGACCCCCTTCCTTACAGAAGGACGGCATAACTAAGGAGTTTTTACTCCCTTTTAAAAAATCCTATAGACTCCTCCCAGGCTACAAACCTGCGATCTTGGGCATAGTAAGATTTAATGCTAACCACTATACCACAGGTCATCCCAAAACAGGTTTTTGATTGTAAAAGTTTGTTTAAAATCAAGATAAAGATGGAAGGATTGTGTTAGGTCTAACATTGTTGATTTAGGTTATGGGAATAAGGGATCAGGGTGGCTCAATGGTAGAGTGCTGAATAGCTGTGCCGATAATTTATTTATTCTGTTAACAGTCGGGTCAGGGATGGATCCTTTGGGATCTGGAGACCCTTCTGGGGCTTACCAAGCCTCTATAAATATTTGATTGATCTCAGACCAATCACCTCCCTGCACAACTGTTATCCTAGAAGCAGTGCAGTCTTTATCACATATTTAACCCAAGATTCTTCGTGGCTGAAGATGGTACAGGTGTTTTTGGGTTTTTTTTATGGCAGTGTTCAAAATCATTAGCAGTATCTCATTGATTCTCATTGTAATATATTATATATTTTATGTAATATAGTTTTAAATTTAACATTCTAACTTATGAAGTATTTTTTAGAAAAAATATGACGGACCTTTGTACATGTGTTTTAATTATTGTTTTTTAATATCATTTATATAAACGACTTTATTTTACAACAATGCGTCATATGTCGTAGCCTAATTCATACAAGACCTGCCGCCATTTCTTTTTATCATAACAATCTTCCTCTCTAAGTCCTCTTGCCACTATTACCTCCGGGATCCCTTCTATCCACCTCTTCTCTGGCCAACCTCTCTTCCTCCTTTCCGATGGTACATGTTTCAGTACCCTTTTAGACCATCGGTCGTCCGCCATCCTCATAACATGACCAAACCAATTCAGTTTTTTCGTTTCAACTGAGTACAGGATGTTAAGTGGTCTGTTTACTGCTTCCCTAATTGTGCCATTCGGAATGTGTTGTAGTCTTGATATCCTACAACTACGCCTCCGAAAATCCATCTCCATTGAAAGCAGTTTTCTTGGCGAGTCAGTTGAAACGGACCAGGTTTCTGAGGCATATAGGGCAGTACTTATAAGAAACGAATTGTAGAGTCTCTTTTTTGTTGTCATCATGACGTCCTTACTCCACAGAACAGAATTTAAAGTCCTAATTACTTTTCTGCCTCTTATTACCTTTTCGTCGATATCTTTTTTGCTGCTGCTCCCCTTCGAAAGCCACCTGTTTAAATATTTAAATTGTTCAGTTGGGGTCAAATCCCATTCCCCAATATTTAGTGAGGAGTTTCCAGTATTATTTAATGCCATGTACTCGCTTTTTGTTTTACTGATTTCCAGATCTTCTGCCTTATATTATAGGCTTCCAGCAGTTTCCTCATCATAAAGGAAGCATCCTCTTCTTCATTTGCAATAATGACCTGGTCATCGGCAAATTGTAAGTTGTACAGGCATTTATTATCTAAGGTTATCCCCATACCATTACACTTTCTTTTTCATAGGCTAAGGATACTTTCAACATATATATTAATCAATTTGATATATCTATATATTTTATATATATTATAAATAAATATAAGCATACATCATTTTTATAAGGGATGTAAACCCTTCCGAAGGGTGGCATAACGAAGGATTTTTCTCTTCCCTTTAAAAAATCCTATGGCCACCTGCCAGGTTATGAACTCGCAATCTTGAGCATAGAAGGTTGTTAGCCAACCACTACACCACAGGTCACCTCTCAAAAGGTACAAATTTTAATTAATATTTTTTATAGTTCCAACGGTAGCAATTTTTGTCTTAAGTCATAATGCTGTTTTTTGTGTCTGTATGAGCTTATGTTGATCTTTATTATTCACAACTAATATAAGCTAGGTTGATAAACCAAACACCATTTTATAGAAGTAGGAAAGGAATAAATATTATGTGTAGATGAATATGAATTGGCTGTAGACAAGTATTGCAACAAAAGTTATATTATCTCTGTTAAAGAAAGGAGAAAATAAATCAATATAAAACGTAATACTACTGAGGGATATCCCTGTTACCGGTAACATACAAAATTCTCTCCAAAGCACTCCTGAACAGGTTGTACCCACAAGTGGACCCGAAGAGTGGGGGATTCAGGAAAAACAGATCATCCCGAGAACAGATCCTGAGCCTTAAGCTCCTGATCAGATACTACAGAACCAACAGCAGGAAAAACCTTTTCATCTCGTTCATCGACTTCAAGAAGGCATACGACTCGGTGGACAGGGAGACCCTGCTCGAAGTACTCAAGGAATACGGGGTCGACCAGAAAACCAGGATGCTGATAGGACTGACCCTGTTGGAGACCGAGTCTATAGTCAAATACCAAGGACACATCAGCAAACCATTCCGGATCAAAACGGGACTCAGGCAGGGAGATGGATAATCCCCGGTACTGGCGGTCCTAGGAACGAAGAATGACCACAAAAAAGTAAGGTGTCTCAAGGATAGCCAGGAAAACGGGCCTACAAATCTCCTCTGAAAAGACAGAACTAATGACCACGGATTCAAAATACAAGAAAAAGACGGTCGATACTCTATGGGACGGAGACCTCCTGTCTCCCTGCATGGAAAAGCTTCTGAGAGTAGAAAGGAAAATCTATGGGCCCAAAAAGACACAGGTTAAAGTCTAACAAAGAAATATACAGTAACAACAAAAGCCTGGAGACCGACATCAGGGTAAGAAGACTTAAATTCTATGGACATATGATAAGGATGAGCCCTGAAAGGTTAAACCGGAAAATCTTCCGGCAATTTCACCAGTGCAAGAACACAACAGGGTTTTTCAAGCAGATCAGTGTCTACATGGATTCAGCAGGACTGAAGGACTCAGACTGTCAGGATAGAGAAACCTATAGAAAATCACTGAACAATATAAAGGTCTTTGTGGACAAAGAACGCCCAAAAAGGGGTTGTGCGTGGTCGGAGGAAAGGACCAGACACGCAGAGCTCATGAGGGAAGTGTTGAGGAAAAGCTAAACATGATATTTGCGTGGTCTTTAAGGCCTTTTCGTGCCCAAAAAAATAAAAATAAAACGTAATATTCAAAATTAGTAGGTTGAGCAAGTGATATAAAAAAATATATGGTCCTGAATGCTGCTTAGAAACTTCTGTCATTAAAATATTCCTGAAGTAGCTTTTATGGTCCATTTACAGTTAAATTCAGGTTATTACAAAAGTTTTCTTCTAAAATTGTTTTATAATGCTTACTTACTTTTGTTAAAGTTAATTAAGTTGTCTTACTATACAGTATAATTACTTCATTTAACATCTCTAATATTTTCATTTAATTTCTTGACTTCCTTCCATACTTATAGTACCAATACGTCTGAGGGATTGTTTGAGAGCTTTTCTTATCCCTAGGATTGTGTCACCAATTATAAACATGTTTCTTTGTGTTACGACAGTTTGAAGAATGGTTTAGTTTATTTCAATAAGCATTACTACAAATGCAATGTAACAAAAAGAGAAAATTGTATCAGGAAATTAAAAAAAAAAGGCCGTTTCTGATTTTTTTATTTTTTGTTTTTGTTTTACAATTGCACTATTAATTTTTTTTTCTTTTTCTCTTGCTGTTTAATTGTTTACATTTTTCTAGTAAAAAAAAAGTATTCAGGATCTACATACAATTAGTTCCTTTGTTACTCTCTATCTTATTCCTTTATTCCTAAACTTTTTTATTCTAATGCATAAAAATAATTTAATTATTATGACAAAAAAAGTCACAAAAGAGCACTCAGATTAAATCTTCATACTGTGGAACAAATTATAAAATAAATAAACAATAATAAATATACAGAGATAAATAAATAGATTAAATGTAACAAACAGGAGCAAACCATTACAATAGGAAACGATTTAACTAAAATTAATACTCATTACAGTCTTTCTTGGAGAACATTCGATGGTAAACTAACTTTCTTTTCTTTAAATAGTATTTTTTTAGCAATTCCATATAATTTATTTCCTTTGTTTTATGGAACTCTTTTTTTTTTTTTATATTATACTTGAGATGATATTCATAATAATAATTAATACATATGAGTAATATGTTATTGATGAAATTTATCTCAATAATTTAAGGAGAAACCATAATTTGATTTGATCCTGAATAATTTACTTATAGCTATAAAAAAAAAAAATTATAATTATAATTGCAAGCCTCTGAAATCTGTTTTTAATAAATGAAAAATATTTTTTAAAGTTCTTTTATTGCAGAAGGAGACTTGGTTTGATGTTCTTTTCCTGTTGGTATAATACTTATAATTTTTTTTTTGCCTTGATGTGTATCCATCATTGAGCATTCCTTTTTCAGTTCTTCAGTTGGTAAATATGGTCTTGTAATATTCTTATAAGAAATACTTGAGTTACTGGAGGCTAGACAATTGGACTCATATAGAAAAATTAAGTTACATTTCTCTAGAAATTAAATCCTACACCTTTATTATTCGTTATTTTTTTTAATTATTTTTTATTTTTTTCATTTTTTTCTCATTTTGTATTTTAAATTTTTGTATTTATTTTTATTTTTATGATTTTTTTCTTTCCATTTCTTCATTTTTTTCATATTTTTTTTGTTCCCTTGTAGGAAATACTTTTAGATCTTCAGGTTATAAATAGCTTATTCAACAAACCTGCTTTACAAATTTTAAAATATATGTGATTGGAAAGGGCCGGGTTATAGATCCAGAAACAACACACTTGGAAAATTACCATTGCTGGCTCCAGGGATCATTATAACCCATAACATTCAAATCAATCATATCGATTGAGTAGCAGTTGGCCATGATGCCCTGGTTTATCTCTTTCTGTCATACAGCTCTACGAAGCTTCCAAATAAAAAATTGAATCTAATTTTTTTGTTTTCATTAATGCATTACCACTTCTAATAATAACATTCTTTATGTACTCGAACTTCTCTGAATCATACACAGATCTGGCAGTGTTTGTCTGGTCAAATGGCTCTGAAAAAAATTGTAAACATTAAATTAATATCCTTACTCATACCAAACTTAACAGTGGATTTCATGCAACAAATGTTTCTAAACTGGACAAGATCTAAAAGTAAGGCTTTTAACAGTTAACATATTGATTCTACTTTTACTAAATAGGACATTATATATGTAATAGATTAATTGGTTTCTCTTCCACAATATTTCTTGAGAATTAGTGATTCTCTTCTAGCACGGGATGCTTGATAATAAAGGTGGGTGCAACATAATTGTCCATCATCTTTGTTAAAGGGTTAGACTTTATATAAAATAACAGGCCCACTTAAAATAAAGAGAAATACAATTAATCCACCAATACCAGACAGTGCATACATAAAATAAATATACTTTTTATTAATGATATTTTAAAGCTTGCAATTAATCATTATCATAACTTCATTTATTAATAATGACCAAGTTTTTCATTTAATAAATCTGACTGCTCTGATAGGCAGTTTTGAAAATATATTGGTTATTTTGGAATACTACATTTACATGAATAACTATAATTTTTATAGAATAAGGTATTATGAAAAAAATAATTAAATTTAACAGTATTACCTTCTATACATAAACACTTCCATTGATGTGCATCATTTTTTATGGTTCTAACTTGTTTACATTCATCTACAGGAATGACAGATGCTAACCTTACTGATATAGCATTATTCTTGTAACTATAAATATTAAAAGGCTCATTAATAACATTTTAGATTCATTAGTTTATGGCTCTCCCTCACTCACTCTCTCTCTGTCACTCTCTCTCTCTCACTCTCTCTCTCTCTCTCTCTCTCTCTCTATATATATATATATATATATATATATATACTGTTTTTAAAACTTATGCCCTATAGTAATTGTAACTACTATTTCGACTATTTTGAACATTGTATACAAATACAAATATAACATAAAATTATTTGTTGAGACATTACAAATGCTATTTTGGATACAAATACCATTTTAAAGCACCTCTTTTTTAAACCTGCGTGCAATGAAAATTTAGAAACATTCTTTTATTATTTAGAAAAATTATTTTTAAAATACCTCTATGAAATTCCTAGGAGCAAGATATTTGAAAACTGGTACTTGTTAGTCACGCAGAACTTATAGTTTTTTAATAATTCTTTGTAACGGATTTTTGAGATTGGTTGACCCAAAACGTTACAGTGTTCCTATAACTCTTGTGCTTAATTAATGCCAAAAACTCAACAATAGTAATGTTACATATTTAAATTTTATGATACAAATACAAATTAAAAAAAAATTTTTGGGAAAATTATTTAAAAATAATAGTCAAATATTTGATTATTTGCTCAGAATTGAAAAGTTAAAAAATGAAAACTCACTCAAATGTGGCATAGTACTGATAAAACTGCAGTAACAGTTCTCCAAGAGTTTGCTTGTTTTCAGAATTAAATGGCTCCATATCCTCATGAATGTCAATATTTCCAATATCGATTTCAGGATTAAATTTGTCAGCATACAGCTTATGGAGACAGGGCAAAACCCTAGGTGTTACGCCACCTTTCGAAAAAAATAAAATGGAACAAACAAGATTAAATTAATAAAAAAGAGAAAACAAATTTAGTTATATTACATTATGATTATTCCATATAAAGGAAGAACTTCTCTTCACCATAAGTTATATAATATTTCAATTTGTTTTGTGATAATTACGAATCATTTTTATGGTATATTATAGAAATTAGCATATTATTAATTTTTTAAATTACAGTGCTAAATTATTTAAATTATTCTTTTTTTTATTTTAAAAAAATCTAATATAAAAAGTTTCTGTTGTATATAAGTGATTTTACAAAAAAATGTTGATGTTTTTTATGGTGATGTTAACTTTGATTGCATTGGTGTATCAATTTTTTTAAATTTAACAATGCCTCCCATAAGACATAATGGAGACATGCTATCCACAAGCCAACAATTTTGAATACCATAGAGATTTCCAACCAAGAACAAATAAATAAAAATAACATACAAATAAAGGAGAAAATTATTTGCTAAATTATGTTTTGATTTACTTACATTGTAAAAAATGAATTACCATTAACGAAAGTGAATAACTTGATATGGTCATGTTTTTGGCATCATTAATATTATGCCATTGAGCCCATAATTTCACTATTAAAACCAAAGGCTTGACTCGCCAGTCCACTATGATATAACAAAAATAAGTTTTAAAATTTTTTCCTTCTCGATAATCAGTTCTATCACATTAAATATTAAGAAAGATTCGCATTACTTACTTTGACTGTAACAATACAAAAGATGAGTATTACGTATACCCACTGAGTTATTACAATTTAAATCAACTTGAATATTTTGTTTGCCATCCCTGAATTTGAGCAGGGGAACTTTGGCTTGTATCAATTCTAGTTTTTCAAATATTTCTGGAATAGAATGAGCCTTAAAGATGTACTCAATTTTTTTTCTAAAAAATTAAGCATATATAAATAAATAAAACATACCACAACGTTCTAATAATTTGTATATACTTGACAGGTATGATACAGCCTCATTTCTTTGATCCACTTCTGAGTAACGGATTATGAGACACATATCTACATCGCTAAATTGACTTCCAAAACCATTCATAGTTGAACCAACTAAATAGAGTCCATATTTTGGAAAACAAGTCTACAACATAGTACAATGAATACTAATTTATTTAAAGGAGGGAAATGCAGTGTTAGCTTGAATTTTCAGTAATTTAATATCACAAATAATCATGAATCTACCTTACCGTACCTTTATTTGCACATATAAAAATTTCCACAATGCCATTTTCTTTTTAAATAATTCTTCGCTTTGTTGGTTTAAAAAAAACTTTTTCCAAATATTTTGGCTTAACTAAAAAAAAACACAGAAAGCTTTACTGAATAAAATATATATAATATTAACACTCACACCATGTTGCATTTACTGAGGCATTTATCTATTATTTAATTAATCCTATTGACAACTTTTACTACTACAAGCCATGAAATGTATCAGGTTAGTACCTGATAGGGACTGTACTGTTTTTATTAAGCCCATGAACTTATTTCACTAGGCACATAAGGCTCTTACAAATTAATGTATTTTTTTTTGTCAGATTATATAAATTATTTAGTGAAATTAATATAAAATGAATTTGCATGTCTAAGGAATTATTGAGGGTCCCTATTACATACATATTTGTGTTCTATCAATACTTTTAAGCTAAGGTTATTACAATATGCAAAATTGTAGAGAGGTGATGTGTCCTAGATTTTTCCCCCTTATTTTTGGGTACCCCCTTCATAAAGGCTGGGTGAGCCCTAAGAGGATCCTAGATCCCATAAGATCCATTTCTGGGCACTAATAGATTAAATAAAAGCCTGCCAGCGATTGGGATTTGAATCCAGGACCTTCAGCACTGCAGCTCAGCGCTTTACCACTCACAGAAGTAATTATGGTACAAGAAAGTTATCCCAATGCATTAAAAAACTAAAACACCAATTTAAACCACCAATCCTCCTCAGAGTTATCTCAAGGAAGACAAATAATGGGACATCAAAAGTGAAACATAATCTTGGAAATCGAAGATACCGAGAAATAGACCTTGCATTTTGCAAAATGTTGAAGATATTTTGGAGAGTACAACAAGTAGGCATCAATAATAAGTAATTATACCATATTCTGTTTATGACAGGAAGATCAATTACAGAACAAACCTGTCGTCTACGGAATCAAAAAACTGACCAAAGTATAGGCAGATATTTATTTATAGTATAACTTGTTTCTAAAGTTTAAAAAAATATTAAATTTTATTTTGGGGTGTAAAAAACCTTTGAGTCCAAAATTCATTGCATTTCATCTATTAATTAGACGTTTCGACCCAAAACATTGTCATTTTCAATACATAACTATCTCATCAGTCAACAAGTGTAAAATTTGTCTTTTTTGGAAAATAATAGTTCCATTTTCATTATTTAAAATATGCTGGGTGAGTTCCAATCCATAGTCGTTCAACTAATAAGTGGAGCAGAGACTTTGAACCAGTATTTAATTGGCCTTGGTTGCAGATCATTTCTCTTCTGAAGTGTCTGATGTGATCGATGCTATTCTGTGTCATTCTTCTTAGGTGTTTGGGTTTCACCTGGAGTTTTTTTATTTAGCATCAACTGATCTGCAATAAAGACCAATTAAATACTGGTTCAAAGTCTCAGCCCCACTTATTAGTTGAACGACTATGGGATGAAACTCACCCAGAATATTTTAAATAATGAAAATGGAACAATTATTTTCCAAAAGATAAATTTTATCCTTGTTGACTGATGAGATAGTTATGAATTGAAAATTACCATGTTTTGGGTCAAAACGTCTAATAAATAGATAAAATGAAATGAATTATGGACTTAAAGGTTTTTTAGACCCCAGAACAAAATATAAAATTAAAGTCCAGTACCCTCGACGCAAAATAATTAAACTAATACTGAATTGAATAACATTAATCTAAAACAAAACATTATAATTTTACCATAGTAGGCATAACATAATTTTATCATAAGCAAAAAAATAACTTACTTGATCCCATGCAGAACCATTTAATAGTCCTTCTGGCGGTTGTGTTACAGGCATCAAGTGAGACCTTTGCAAAAATCGGTCTGGTGCAGTATAGTAAGGAGTGTACAGAGAACTGCAAAAATGTAAAACCTTTGATAGGATAACATCTGCAGGTAAGATGCAAAATTAATGTGTTATAAGTGGACAACTGTATGGGATTAGATTTTATTAAATGGTTATATATTGGTGTATATAAGATTACATACTCGAAAACAGAACATGTTTCGTGAGGTAGTTCAATTACGTTTAATTTGTTTTCTCTTCCCTCTTCGTTTCCTCTTCTAATTAATAACCCATGAGGGGGGTTATGCCACATAATTTTCTACGTGATAAAACATACCTTATAAGCTTACGACTAACAAGTAATAAATTAATAATGAGATCATTAAAGTCTTATGTTAATTAAGTGATTCTTCACAGGTGAAAAGAACGTCAAATATAACATTGAAGTTATTAAACTTATTACACACTGTATATATATTGTTTTTCAGTGATATTCCTAATTTTTTCAACCAATTTCATACACTTAATTTAATGAAATATTATTATCAAGAACTCATTTGGAATTAGATATTTCCCAATAATGTTTAATTTATTCATTTTTCTATCCAGAACATCACAGTATCAGTTATTCACTGGTGATGTTACAGTATATTTATATATTAAAAAAACAACCTGTACCACTACAACCTGTGAAGTATCTTGGGGTTCAGTACACGGTAGGGACTGTAATGTTTCTAGGACAACAATTGTGCAGGGAGGTTGACTGCCAGGTTTTCCCCCAATTAAGGGTATCGACTTATAGGGCTGCAGTTCCTATAGGGTCCATTTATGCCTGATAACAGAAAATCTATCACAGCCAGATTTGAAACCAGGACCTACGACACGACCAATTATCCAATTGTTGAAAAAATTATGAATTTCACTGATAAAAGCTATGTATGTGTGTGCATGTGTGTTAACATATTTTCTTATCTTCCCTAAACAATTAAAGAGGTGCATAAACATAAAATTTTCAAAATAATATCTCAGATTTCCTTGGTATAGTCTGTGAGATATCCAATTATTTCCAGGTGTTTCGAAGAATGTAATGGAATGATGACTATAATTTATAGTATTGCATAATAATTCCCACAAAAATTTAAATATATATAAAGTAATAAATAGTATTGCTATATTATAAAAGGCACATTAGTTTGATAAAAGAATGGCTGAAAGAAAAGCTGCATTTTCACCAATGATTTTGAAATTTAGTCAAAGCATACTTCCTTTACTTTTTCATTGGTATTACAGGGAACAAAGTCTGTTTTTCTTTAAACAGAGTTAAACACAATCTGAGACAAATGTTTAACACTTATGACCATTTATTAAAAATCATTTTCGGTATCCATTAAGGCAGGGCCAACGTTAAGAATGCGCAATGACAGTGACTCAATAATAAATTATGGTAGATGAGGCTCTAATATTTATCTAAACAGTCAAAATCAAAGTTCTCTCATAAATTATGGTTGAAATTTATTTTAACTTACAGTTGGTATTCTCTTAACTGACCCGTTTGAGAAGAGACACATGCTAGATAATCCAATTTATTGGTGTCATTCAGCTGAAAAAAGGAAGTAACATAGATATTGAAAGTACTAAAACAAAGCTTTGCAGATCTAAATGATATTAAAAAAAAAGTATACATAAAACATGATCTTCAAGATACAACTCCCATATTTAAGACTTAATTTGGGTATCTTTTTTCGCCTTACATAAACCAATCTTTTCTGTTTTATTCCAATAATAACACCCAATAAATTCGGTTTGACTCACTGTCATGCACCTGAATGTCCACCCTGTCTTAAAGATTAAATTATCTATTTATTTCTTCATTGTGATAATTTATTGTTACATAAAATAATGAGGCATTGTTTTTGACCAATAAACTCTATCAAGCACATTTAAAAACCAAGTTTTTTCATTCAATTTATTATTTTCCTGAAATTTTTGTATTATATCCTTTTAAGGCCTAGTTCTTGTAAATTTTTTATATGTGTATGTATATTTTTTAAATAAGTATTTTGATAAATTAAAATTTGGTTTTTATACTTTTTAAATTTTATTTTAAGGTTCATTCATTTTTATTAAGTATTACTAGGGTACTACCAAATGACGGTGCTAATTTGATTGCTCAACTCGCTGACTTAATAGTATAACTGTTTTTATTATTTCATCTAATATGCAAAATAAAATATTACATGGAGATCACTAAAAATTTTGTTTATGTAATAGAGAGATTTGTACATGATAGTGATTATTTTTATATGATAGACTTTTTTATATAAATAAAAATTTAGAGAAATCTACCAGAAAGTTAAAAAAAAATTATATCTGCAAGACTATAGAGTCAATTTGTTTTTTGATTTATCAATAGATTAATTTATTGAATTTATTATTTATTTATTGAATTATTTATTAATAGATTGATAAATCACCAAATTGTATTTATAAATCTAATCAATAGATTAGATTAATAAATATAATTAATTTGTTCATAAAAATAAAGTTTGGCTAATTATTATCAACTGAAACAAAACTATAACCCAAGTTATTTAATGTTATTATTTCATTCTTTCGAAAACAAAAAGTTGTTGAAACCAAAACAAAGTGAAAACTAGTGAATAATAAATACATATATTATTATGCATTAGTACCTATATATTTGATTAGCCATAGCTTTTGAGCTCCCAATGTAGCATCGTCCGATTAGCCATAGCAGCATAAAGTGACGTAAAATGAACAAACAACAAACAACCGATATATTTGGACAACTGTTAGATTGATTATTTATATTAATCACATGATTAATTTATTCAAAAGTTCCATAGACAATCAAGAATTAATATAACAATCAGAAGCTATCCATAATTTTACAACTGAACATTTGTTTTATTAGTTATACTGGGATAAACATCTGAATTAACATACCTTTTATCAATACCAGTGAAAATGTAACTACACAAATAAACTTTTTTTAAAAAGATTAGTTATATCTGTTACTAATTTCTGAGCAAGGTAAAAAGCTAAATAAAACTATAAATTTTCATTGCCAGAAATGCTGAATTGAAATAAACAGCCTATACAAAGAACAGGTATTAAGAAAAAATTACTAGAAACATATGAAAGAATTAGTTGTTAAATCATTTATTAAAACTTACCAATCATGCACCTGTGAGATGAATGTTAGTTCAGGAATTGATCTATCACTAAAGGCCATGAACAAATACAAATGAACAATTAAGTTATATCGAAATAATGTGTTTGACACTCTAAAAGAAACATGATTTTGTTAACAAAAAAAGAAAAAATGTCTGGACAATGATGAATAACAGTGAAAATTACTAGGTAACAAAATTTTAGTAATTTTATATGAATCAATAATGAAAACAGGTGCAAAAACAAATTATTTTCATTTACGATAAATACTTTAACCAGATCATACAGATTGAGTAAGAAGTTTGAACTAAAGAAATTAACAAAGTTAATTCTTAACACCTGTTCACCATAATTAACTTATTTATTTTCATATCACTAATCAATAAACTATGTATATATATATATATATATATATATATATATATATATATATATATATATATATATATATATTTATATCTGTGAGGCATCATTGGTAGTTATATAAGTTAATGTTTTGAACAATATAATTTCTAAGGGAATTTTATAAATACATGAAAATGGTTTTCCTTAATTTAGTTTACCATGTTCGTTTAGATCACTGCACCACAATACACATTTTTTTCATACCATTTTACAGCGTTATTAAAGTCCAAAGTTCAAAAATAATGTTCCAATACTCCAACAACTGTAGCTCTCGGTAATAAGTTGTGAATAAGTAAGCTATTACTATTGTACATTATTTTAATAATGAAATGAATACTGGGAAAAACAAAATACCCATCCCTATGAAGTTATATTCTTTTCTAACAAAATAAAATTAATCATCATATTTCAAAAAGATTAAATAAATAGAAATCTACACATGAACTTTTTCCCACATGATGAATTTGTTTTGGCACATATGGTTGCATCAACTACTCAATGATTAGTTATTTATTGGAGCACTTTTTGGTGGTGTTTTATCATAAATTTCTTGGCCATAATCAAACAATTAAAGTAAATCTCAATTCTTTTGCCTAAAACATCAGTTAAATACTTGTTTTTTTAATGACATACTGGAAAATATCATTGTTGATTCACATATGTTAAAATTTGAGCTTATTTTTGTACACATATGTGGTCTACAAATACATTTTTACTCAAATTAAATTTTTTATGCTTATTTCATCTTGAACTATAATTTAAAAAAAATAATAAGTAAGTTAATGTCTATGGATATCAATAAGCATTTAACAAATAAAAATTTCAAAAATGTTTATGTTTAGTTAATGAAGGAAGCACTTTGGTGAAACAAGCTTATCGTTCAATATGTCCACAAATGACTACAATATACCAAACCGGAAAACCAATACTCAATACTAGTTTATCTTTTCTAACAATGTATAATAATATAATCTCCTCATTATGTTATCAACATTTGCTAGGGAGATTGGCAAAAATATAAGAACACGTCCACAAAATATAAGTATGAATATTTTTGTATTTATAAAATATACAAAATCCTAACCCCTTTCTGGATTTAACCTTATAGCCTTTGAACAACCTTTCAAAATTATTTTCAAATAAATTTCTTTTAGCTCACTAATATTAGAAGAGTATGACTCACCCATATTCTAGTTGTTATGAGTTTGAGGACATCCGAAGTCCAAGCTATGATTCAAATAAAAAATTATAATGCTAGTGGTGGGATGGCTAGTTGATTAAATTAAATTATAATGATTAAATTATTACTCAGACAAAAAATAATATCAATGACGGTGACTGCTGATATTTATGATTATCTTTCCAGACCGTCGAGAACTTACAATTACTATCCCTTATTTCTGCCAAATTTTGCCCAGTCGATTTCAAAAATGATAAATATATATTTAATATGATATACTAATCAGTCAGATCAAGAGAATTTAAACTATAGCTCACAGTGAATTTCAGATTTAAGATATTCTCTACTATAACAAAAAAATTATAACAGAAAATTTTCAAATTCTACCATAAAAATTACTAAATATACATTAAAATTAAATAACTTAATTATTTAATTAACATATGTTTATCTTATGCTTGTTTCTATTTATACATACACAACACACACACATATATCAAATATCATTTAAAAATTACAATTTGAAGGAAATTTATAATTTTTTTCCTGGTATGATGACTATGATGTTTCACTAATGGTTCAGTATTGGTTAACTCATTAACAGCTTTAGAGCAATATATTAATGACAATAAATATTAAAATCTATTAACAATACAATATTAATTAAATATAAAATTCTAGAACACAATACTTTCTTCTTTAAATTTTAATTAAAAATGACTAAGTCAGGCTGCTCTTATCAACATTAACCATTTAGGGAATGCAAGAGGATGTACGAGGCACAGATGAAAAAGTATGTATCATTCCTTTTCCATTGGAGCATTTCTATATGGCAACAGTCATATTCTTTTTTAACGATTTTTTTTTAAACTATTGCCCCGCTGGAGTTTCCCAAGCCATATGATTGAGAATGTTTTAGGCTGCTGGACACCAGTTCAATCCTGTATATCTTACAAAAAATTAATCATATCTGCTTCAGATGATATCTAACGATATTGAGTGCTAAATGAGGATGAAAGATTTTTCTTTTTTGTGGTTTTTAATCTGATTCCAAAGTGAATTCAAGTTCAAGACAGGGCTTTTCTGGGACAAGCAGCACTAATCAGAGGCTAGAATATCCTTTCCAACTATATATCTTTCTAGGAGAGTGCTCCTGACATGTAAGTCACTGGTCTCAGTATCCCATCCTCTTCTGATAGTCTGATACTTCCAATGCCAAAAACAGATCCATCAGCATTTACAGTTCTATTCAAGTGAGATTTAAATGTTACTAATAATAGAGCAGAAATCAAGGTTTTTTCAATCTAGAGGGTAGATTCATACATATATGTTAGCCTCTTGCTTATACATACACAAGCTCTGTCCGTTTAGGCATGGCTTTGGCTAAAAAAATGGCCCATTAGGCATATGAATCGTTCACAGTTTTCCAGAACTTCTTCCATTTCCTTAGCTCCCAATGTTGACTAGCTACTCTCTGTGCCCATTTACACTCCACAACAAAATGTGCTTCCTTACATGTTCTTCCCAGCAGACTCCCCTTTAGAAAAAAAAATCCACCAAAACTGGTCCTGATGAGAAAAGAAAGGTAAATAATGGTAGAAAAGGATTCAGATAAGAGCATATGGGAAATAATCACACAATTCAGTCTCTAAAGGGTTAATTCCCCTACCACTTTACCCACTTTACTTCAAAATGTATTCTACAATGCTGAAAAATATTTAATTACTCAAGTACTTATGTTGAAGCAGAATGAAAGATGATTACATAAATTAAAAAATAAAATTGCTTACCTTGGGGGGTACGGAGCAGGATAATGATATACAAGGTTATACATTTTCCGATTCTTAAAAAATTGTCCCATGTTACGATTGTATGTAGTTCTTCTCTTGACTTGTGACTGCACTTCCCTCCTCTGAAGTGGGTGCCTGTTATTTGATAACAGTACAGTATGGCCATTCTGAACCACATTTACTGGACTAAAAGAGTTAAAAATTAATGAGTGAAATGAAAGAAAAAAAAATTGATACAACAGATTCTTACCGATTGTTATCTGCTTCAGTGAACTTTATTTGAGAATTTACTTTTGAGTACACTTTAGGAGCTCTGAATATTCCTTTTTGCCTTTCCTGGCAACTATTTCCAAAACATAGAGTTAATCATAACAGATTAAAATAGAATTATATAGCAAATAAAAATTAAATATCATAATCAGATGAAAATATTAATACATTTTTAAGTGAAGAAAAATGGTCCGGGTGGAGGTCAAAAAGTTTCTCAGAATTAGGGAAAAATGTTTATTTTAAAGCCGACGTTTCGACCCACTTTGTCAAGAGGAAGTTCGTTTAAGTCCGAATGTTTAAGTCTGTCAAGTCGAGCTGAAGCTCAACTAGAGCTCGTGACGGACTTAAACCAGGCTCCCCCCTCTTGACAGCCCTGAAGAAGACCTGCAAAGTGGGTCGAAAAGCCGACGTTTGAATAAACATTTCTCCCTAATTTTGAGAAATTTTTTTACCTCCACCCGTACCATTATCCTTCACTTATATATACAAGGTCAATTATTATCATTCAAGATAATAAATTTTTTAAAACATTAAATGTTGACTAAGTAGGATTTGCAAAGATATTTGAAAGTATAACATTATACAAAACTAGTATAACTGAAAGAAATATAAAATATGACATCTTCATATGTTAAATAAATATAGTTGTAATGAGGGAACATACAGAACTTGACCCTATATTCTCTATGAAACTATTACTTGACAATGGTAGGTTTTATGGCTTAAAATGCTGGACAAATAAATACACATTTTTTTTTGTTTAATGTCCTGAATATCCTACATTTTAAAGAAAATTTTCTCCAATGTATACTTAAGTGAATGAATCTATAAAGTTTCAAAACTAATCCTGGTTCCAATCCTGGAAATACTGCAGAAGTCGTTAGTAATAAGTTAAATCAATTAAAACCTGTCATATGGGGACTGACTTTTATTCCACCACAGACAGAAGGAATGAATTTTGATCTCGACTTAATGGTAAGAATAGGTTTTTGAAATTTAGAATATCACAACCTTTCCTTTTCTGGTTATAGACAACAAAGAAATTGAAATAACTCAACTAATTGAAATAAAAGAGATAAAAAGTATCCTGTTCTACATACTTCTTTTCTAAAGATGGCAGAGCACGGTAAGGCTTCATTTGATCATATGGAATACTTGAATTAACAGATTGCTGTTTATTCGGAGTAGGGGATCTTGAAATCCCGCTGTCAACGGACTCATTACTAACAGCTGAAATCAAACAGGGAGCAGAACTTACATGTTCCAATCTAAAATAAAAAACAGTCATAGTCAGCTAACAGAAAATCATTTTCACAAGTATTGCAATATAATGTGAAAATGTGGTACTGTTATGCTTAATAATAAATATATTAATTTAATAATTCAAAACAACAATTAAAACCATCATAAACCCCTCACTGATGGTGTGTTTATTTTATTTATTTATTCTTTTTTTCCTTTCTCATGTACGATGAAGACCGTGAACGGGTCTGGGGTTCAGTACATGGCAGAGACTGTACTGTACTATTTCATGGACAACGGTTGTGCAGGGAGGTTATTTGCCCTAGTCACGCTCAACCGCCAGATTTTCCTCCTTATTTTGGATACCCAATTTATAGAGGCTGGGTGAGCCCCAGGAGGGTCCTAGATCCCATATGATCCATTTCCAGCTCTTAACAGACTAAATAAAAGTCAGCGGGATTTGAATTTGATGGTGTGTTTAAGCTTAGCCAAATTCTGGTTTAGCAAAACTAAAGACCATTTTCATAAACATGAAGTTACTTTAATCCTCTTCTTAAAATTCTTGATATTACAATAAGACCATTCTCCATGTAACATTAGTCTTCTCCCTATCTGATTAAATATTTCTAATTCCCAAAGTTCATGTCAAAGGCATAGCTTGTTTTTTGTCTGATCATAAACTTCCCTCTTGCATTAACTAGACTAATTAACAAATCTTTGGGATCTCTTTGTTTCCTAATATTTCCTTAAAATTGTACAGATGGATTAAATGCTATTATACTAATGTACCTCAGAAAATTGTGATAGCGTTTAGTTTAATTTTAAATGATAGACACAACATAAAGTCAAAATATAATTACATTTTTAGCAGTTCTAATATGTATAAATATTAAGCAGATTTTATATTTTTTTGGGAAATGGTTAACCTTAAATTATTTAATGTTTTGCTATTGCAGAGTCACTATTATTGGCCCCGTTAATAAGTTTTTATATGAGTATAGATTACTATATGAGAGTAAAAATGGAACTGTGGAATGGAAAAATCATCTTCCCTCCAAGAACTCACATTTCATTGTTCGATTTGAAGTGACTGCTTCCTTCAGAAACATAATATATAATAAATAATTATATTTCTATAGCTGAAACATTTTATAACCATAAACAAAGATTAAGTTCATATTTAGCTAAGCAAAGCTTCTTCCTATAAAAATAAATAATCGTATTTTTGTTCATATAGATAAGGATTGGATTTCAGAAACGTTAACAATAAATTGATAAAAATTATCATATTCATATGTTATGTCTAAGTACATGTAAAATTATTTATCCAATTCGCTAAACAATGGAAAATTATTTTTCGCTCAAAATTGGGTAAACTTAAAAGAATTTTTAAAACGATCTGTTTTAGATACAACATTTAATAATCATAAAAATAAATAGTAAAAAAAAAACAACTAATGGAGTACAATTGATAATTCACAATAAATCTCTCAAGGTATTATACAATCAAACTAAAATTGAATAATAGATTTAACATTTATTTAATTTTCATAATTGCATTCTCTTACCTTTTGTTCTCGCCAGTATTTTTTGTTTTCCAGTATTCCTGCTTAGAAGTATTATAAAAAGTCTTAGGATAATACTGAGAAGACATCCTTTTATTAGAATGATGAGATAAGTTTACTGAACTATTTGAATGCAAAAATAAATTTTTTCTATGATCATAACGCATATCATTATTTCTGGAAACCACACGAAAAACCTCAAATGCTGTTGGATGAGTTGCAAAAGTTCTGGCTTCATTATGAGGTGGTATATGAATTAAATGAGAAGGATACATTGCATTGTATAAATCCATATCAGATATGGTGCTATAGTAAAATTTATTTGAAAATAAATAGAGTTATAGTTCTAAATAAAGCTTATTTTCAAAAATGATAAGTCATTCTCTCAATTTCATTGAAGTAAAAAAAAAATCCTTAACTCATTTATTCAATATAAAATCAATTAATCCAAGAATGCCTAAAGATGCCACATGAGGCAATATATTTAATATTCAATCCTAAAACAATAATAATATGAGTTAAAATTAAACAAAATAACTTGTAAACTATTTTATAGTGTTTTAGAATGGATTATTTATACTTTATTTTAGCTTTAATTATGAAATAAATCAAAGATTGAAGGTGCGATTTTTGGGAATATTTAAAAATATTCACTCTTCAAACTATTCGATTTAAAAACACAATTTTATACTTTTATCAAAATATACCTGAATCAAAATCTCTAAGTAGCCATTGAACGCAAGATAAACAACAAAGGATTAAAATCGGAAGTTCATAAGAATTAGCACAAAGTACACAAAACTGCCTACAGAAATATACAATTCAAATATCACTTGATTAATTTTTATAATTTGATAACATTCTATTATTATACGTAATATAAATTAATAAATTTTATTTTATTCCTCAAAAGAGCGTGGTTTTATTATACCGATCTTTTACATTACCGTTTTAGACTAGAGATTACTTATGGATCGGTGGAACAGTTTATTTTAAATTCGATTGAACATTTCATAATTTTTCTGATTTCTTTAAATAAAAATTCTGAATTAATTGAAGTAAGGGACCATAACTAACGACCATCTAAACTATTGATTGTTTTCTTTTTTAATTGAGGGATTACATTTTCATTCAAACACGTTTTTATTTTCTCAAGAGATAGTTCAAGCCGAAAAAAACTGTCATAATTTCTTTTATCATAAAAGCTTTTTTTTATATATTAGCATTAAAAATAAAACTAAAAAATAGTTAATTGGATAGTCAAAATTGTCAATAGAATATTCTCACGCACAGAATATGTTGCACAAGACTTCGATTTTATTGGTAAGCTAAAACGTAATTTGTTGAAACCTGTAACTAAAATTAGGAATTAACTATTATTATGACGATTAAAAAATCTGAAAAAGGATTTTATATCTTTTATCTTCCTCTGATATATGGAATCCTTAATATTCCAATGGATAATATATTCGGACGTAGCAATATCTTCAGACTTGGAGGCTAGGATGCGTTCGAAGAATACTATATTTTTTTAAATGCGTTTAACACTTCCATTAAGATAAGAAATAGAGCTACATTAATGATACAATTCCTAAGAGTGGAAAAAAAGTTTGGATTGTTAAAATTAGCAGGATTGGGCGATAAAGAAGATTTTCTAAAAATCGATTTATAAGGTTCGTCCATCCGTGGCCGCCTTCTTATCGTACGCTTAAGGTATAAATTACTCTTCCGGCCCCAAATAAACACGTGAATATTTTTTTTAAAACATTTGATAGCAGTAAATTTATGGTACAGTAAAATTTACATGCAATTGCATTTTCGGTAATATAATTTGTTTTTATTCTCCTTGTAATTAGTAGATTTATTAGACTACATTCTGGCCGACCTTATTCCAATCAAAGCTGAAACAGGTTCCAGTAGCCTCCCTTGCTTCACTACTTAAAATTAATATTTTCAATTGAATAAAAGTTAAATTAAAATGTTTTTTTATCATTGACACAAGGAATTAAGAAAGTGCTCTTGGATACACTATATTTACAAATGCATAAATAGTGTTAATATGGTTTTAATGCTTAATAAAGCTTTATAAATATGTTTTAATATGATTTATGATTTATTCATTATCTTTTAACTGTATAATAGCTGTTTCTGGTAACAGTACCAGCTTCAATGTATTATTATCATTTCTAATTTCAAAACCATCAAATAAATTTGCAGAAGACATGTGTCTTAGATAACGAGTGCCCCTCCCCCCCCCCCTGGAGTTCTCATTAGTTGATATTGTCCTGAATTTTAGTTGGTTTTCAACGAGAAAAAACACGTTTTACACACCAAAATTATTCATTGTATCGAATGTTTTCTCAATGGGCGCACCCAAAATCGGCGATTCCGAACCCTTTTATTAAAATTGTCGAATTTGGTTTTTGTTTTTTTCGTCACATTTTTATCCATCTTATTTATATATTATTGTTCAATGGTTTCAGTTGTTTTCAGTATAGATTTGCAAACAGTGGGCAGAGACGTATAGATTTTGAATCATTAAAATCAATTTTATTTTCAAGGTTTTGTTTCAGATGTTAGATTTTTCAGAGCTTATTATTTATTAGAATTTGAAGATCGTATTTTCGTTTGTTTCGTTTTATCCATGTTATTGTTTTCTGGCCTCAGTTGTCTTGAATTAAAAATTGATAGTTTATGAATCTTCATTCATATATGGATCGTATACATTGATAACAAATTCACATTGACCCATTGCCCCCCCCCCCCTGACAATTCTCCTAGATCCCCTAGCGTTCCCTGTGCTATGGTAAGTGCACTGTCAAATAACGGATGTACAAATTTGTAACTGCCAATACTAGATAATTTAGTTATTTAATTAAAATGTAAGTATGCAGAATCAATAAATTATTAATCCAATATAGCATACGTTACCTGCGATTTGTTACATATTAGGTAGGAAGAAATTTTTTAATGGGATTTTCAAATATAGGGTGTTTTTTTAAGCTAGATAGAACTTTAAATTGTAAAAAGTAACACAAAAAATTAAATTGTAATCAAAAATTTTTTTTTATTTGTTTCAGTATACTCTGACATTTCGTATACTTCTTTCGCCGATTGGGCTCTAGAGCAGTTGGCAACTGACCCGTTGTTTTATCGCAAAATTGTGTTCAGCGATGAGGCGCATTTTTGGTTGATTTCGAGAAATGGACCTGTCAATTGGCCTCCAAGGTCGTGCTGTGGGGCTACGTGAAGTCACTGGTTTATGCTGATAAACCAGCAACAATTGACGCCTTGGAAGCCAGCATTGTTCGTGTTATTCGTGACATACGGCCAGCAGTGCTCGAAAAAGTGGCCCAAAATTGGACGTCCAGAATGCGCTTCGTCAAGAACAGTCGCGGTGCCCATATGCCCGAAATCATTTTCAAATGTTAATGTCACGTATTGATCTTTCGAATAAAAAAAAAATTTTGATTACAATTTAATTTTTTGTGTTACTTTTTACAATTTAAAGTTCTATCTAGCTTAAAAAAACACCCTATACTATCTGTGGGTAAAACAAATTAAATCCTTCACAAATAGTGAGGGAATAACGAAACATTTCTTTCATAAAGTGACGTTAAATGAACAAACAAACAAACGAAACATTTCTTTTCAGCTTCTTTGTCTTTGAACGATCTTTTCTGATCGATTTGTGTACACTTGATAAGAATTTAAACAAAGTAATTTACGCAACTAGTGTGTGCTTTGTCTGATAAGAGACTAGTATCTGAAGATTAATTAGAAAGGCTGAAGATGTTCCAGTTTTAAACATGAACTCGATTTACGCAAAAGTTCTTGCTATCGTTGTTGTTACAGTTGGCAGTTTTATCTGTGGACTTGCACCTGCTATTTTAGGCCTAGGTTCTAGTTATAAGAAGTCAGTTCTATTATCTTCTACACTATGTTTTGGAGCAGGAGTCTTATTATCTACTTCTGTTGTTCATATACTTCCTGATGTTAGGAAAGATGTTCAGCAGTGGGGTGAATTACTTCTATGTGGAGGTTTTTTTTTTATTTATTTAGTTGATGCTTTACTATCACCATTTCTTCCAAAAAACGACTCTTCTTCAGAGGAACAAGGTATAATTGTTTTTCCTATAAACAATAACAGTTTAGATATTTAATGGATTGAACATTTAATGTCAAATGGTATTGGTATGCAGATCCATTATTATCAGAGGAGTCCAGGAGAGTTTATGGATCCACATCTAATGATAATGAATCCCAAATTTCATCTTCAGATCATGTTATAGTAAGTTGTATGTATTCTGTTATTTTTCTCTACTATTTGCATGAATGATTAACTGGTTTGATATATATATATATCCCAATTGGGGCTGCAAATTATATAATGAAAAGAGAATTAAATTTCGAATCCTAGTTAGCATTTATCTCCATATTATATACTCCATTAATCAAGTTACTTGTGATCGTAAAGTGCAATTGTCAGAACTTTATACTACCATCTGCCTTTTTGTTCAAAATAGCATCGGCTAAGAAGTTTAGTAAACCTATTACTCAGATCTTAATTATACCTGGATATGGATTGAAAAGGACACTCTATCATTGGGGACTATACTTTTGAAGCTGTCAGAAACTTTTAGTACCTTTCCTCTAAAATTAATAAGGATCTGGAAGTGGATCAAGAGACCACCAAGGGGATTATATCAGGTGATAATGCTTATTTCAGCCTCACCAAAATTATAATAAAAGTACTACTGAACAGTCAAGTGATCATATTCAGGATATACAAGATTTGAATAAAGAATTGAACAGGTTTGAAAGTAGGGTCCTGAGGAAAATACTGGGGGCTTTGTGTGGGTAGGGAGCTTTGTGATATCGGTGTGGCTTAGTGAAATGTAGCCACTAACTTTGAAAAGAGAATAAAACACCTTTAGATGTTTGGAATATTAATTATGGCATAAATATTCAATCTGAAGATAGATGATTATATTGAAGAATTAAAGAGGTTCCACAATACGGAAAAGGGGAGCATGCATCCTGTTAACGTAATAAAAGTTTCTGGGCTTAGTGACAAACAAATCTTTGAAAATTAATTAAGCTCTGAGTTGACTTTTTCAATTTGTTAATGCGTTAGGCTATAATTTTCTTCTTTACAATTTTTATATAATTTTATAAGAACTGAAAAAAAAGTCAACATGATCTGGTTAAACATAAATAAGTAAAAAAATCAATTTAAACAATGAGTCTTTTGGTATTATTTTTATGTTGTGAGTTTTAATTTTATTTTGTTATTTGAAATCAATTCTTTTTTATGGGTATAAAAATTATTTATTTTAAATTTATCTGTTTGTAGGAAAATCAAACATCAAAAACGTGGTCTTGTATGAATTTTGGATTACTTGTTGCATTTACTACACATGCCTTACTGGAAGGATTAGTGATTGGTGTTCAAGATTCAGCTAACGGGGTATTAATTTTTATGTTTATTTTCATTTTTTTTTTACACATTTATTGAAGGTATTGTATCATTATCAAATTATTAAATTGCTGATAAGCGGTAGCAATTTCTGGTTGGCGGACGTTTTCAATTTTCGAAAAACTGCTTAACTAAGTATATTTAGCCAAAATTATATGTAGCAATACTAGGGTGTGGGTTTCATTAAATTGAAGAGATTCATTTTAGTAAATTGTAGAGATAAACCACCAGATATTTCCCCCTTTATTTGGATACCCACTTTATAGAGATAGATGTTGGGTGAGCCCCAGGAGGATCCTAGATCCCATAGGATCCATCTCTGGCTACTTACATATTAAATAAAAGTCTGCCAGCAAGTGGGATTTAGACCGGAGGACCTTTGGCATGACAACTCAGTGCTCTACCACTCAGCCACTTCGCTCCCCTATTTAGCTAAAATAAATTTGTTTTATTACTTCCAAAATAAGATAAGGTATGTGGCAAGTAATGTGTAATTTCTTAATGCTATACATTTGTTTTTAAATATCTGATAAACTAGAAATATAAAGTATTTTTATTTTTTATTATTATTTATGTATTTTAATTTTAAGTGTTACATTTTAAATAATAAATAATTGTGTAGACTGGATACTGGTTTTCTTGCTTGGTTATGGTTATTAAAGTATTTTTTAAAATATCATTAATATCATAGCATTTAAAAAATATTTCATCAGGTACAAATATAAATTACTAAGTCAAATCCAGCTATTTCCAGATTCAGGGTTTGTAATTTTATTTATTTACAAATAATATTAACAGTATGTTAATATATTTATTCTGACAATGTTTCTGTCAACCATTGTCATAGTTATATTTTTTAAAGTATCAAAAGTTTAATGAAAAGGTTTATTTTACTCAGTTATATGGTTGTTTTAATTTAGTTTTTAATTGTAATCTCTAAATGTTTCAATCTACATCTATAAAAGGAAGCTTATCAAATTTATATGAAAAATTGTTAATCTTAGTATGGTGAATACTCTCTATTAAAAAAAATCTAAACTCTTTACTAACCTACTTTTTATGTTTAATATACCTGAAAAACAGGTGGTTCAAAACTAAGATTTTCTTTGTTTTTGGTTTATTATTTTAAATTATCAACCTTTAAAAAAAAAAAAAACCTGTACCACTACAACCTGTGAACTGTTCCGAGGTTCAGTACATGGTAGAGACTGTGCTGTTTCATGGAAAACGGTTCTGCAAGGAGGTGACTTGTCCTAGGTCATGCTCAACTGCCAGATTTTCTCCCCCTTATTTTGGGTACCCTATTTTTATAATATTTTATAGAGGCTGGGAGGCCCCAGGAGGGTCCTAGATCCTATATGATCCATCTCCCGCTGCAAACAGACTAGTGCTTTACCACTGAGCCACTCCGCTCTTACCTTTTTAGTAGACCTAGGAAAAACAAATTCTATCCTCTGTTCTCAAAATTGAGGTTTTACTTTTCACGATATTTATAATCCAAATATGGAATAAGAAAAAAAAATTCTTGCTGTTCATGAATTTACGACTACCTAACAGATTTTCTTAAGAAATGACATCAATGCCACATATCATTTTAGGACAATCTGTAATAGAAAATTTAATATGTCTACATCAGCCATGAATAAAGATAGAAAAAAACGTAAACTGTTTTAGAACTAGTATACTGAGGACATAATAAAAATATCTATTAATGCATTTCCAATAATGAACCTTTGCAAACTACAAAGGAATACAACATTTTACCCCTTCTTTATATTTAAGGTTTTATAAAAAAAAAATCCATCAAAATCTGATATAGCTGAATTACAACATTATGAATTTTTTAGACTATTTGCAGCTCATGAGTTATTGGTGATTTTCAGATTACTCACTTCTATCACCACTTCCACCTGCTTTTTCTTTTCTCAATTGGTATTTGATATATGAGTGGCTATTAGGTTATATAAGATTTCTACAACTTTAATTTCTTCCCTTTCCAAAACTGGAGAAGCTAAAAAATTTCCAGGTTTTCATATTATTCTGTAATATGTACAATTATTTTGCTTTTAATTTCTTTGCTGAATTGAATAAAATATATTTTAATTTTATAAAGTATTATTATATAATCTGTTACGAATTGTTAAATTATTTGATAACTCAAAAATATTTCCTGATGGTCATTTGAAATATAATTTAATAGTTTGGAGAATTTTTCATATGGTAAATTAGTGATGTTTGGTCTGTAAATGGTGCATTCACCACCCTAGTTTTTAGTTTATCTTATATAATAATTAGTCTATTTTTCGCAGGTTTTATTATTGTTAGGTGCTGTATGTTCTCATAAGCTGCTTGTTGCCTTTTGTTTGGGTACTGAATTGATTTCTAGTGGACGTCATTGGTACTCTCTAATTGTCCCACTATCAGTTTTTGTGTTAGGTTCCGATTTGGGTATTATTTTTGGACTGATCTTCGAAATTGATGGATGGACAGTGATGAAAGCTATCATCCCATACATACAGGTTTGTAATATCAAAACTTTTTTTTTTTAATTACAATTAACTCTGGATAACTCAAATTTTGAAGGAATGAAAAATTATTCCAATATAAGCATATTTCAATTTAAAAATAGTGTAATTAATGGAGGTAAGCTTTTGGGCATTGGAGCTGTAATATCTTCAACCGAAACTATATTACCTTTATGATGCTGATAATTATTTATTGATTGATCTATCTAACCCCAGTTCTGATTTTTAGGCAATTGCTGGTGGAACGCTATTATATATTGCTTTATGTGAAATAATTCCTCGTGAGAAAGCACGAGACCTTCCAAGATACGCTAGCATTTTCCAAATCATTGGAATGTTCATAGGATTTGCAGTTATGTCAGCTTTAAGTATTCTGTTGTGATTTAGGCTTTATGTGATAACCAACCTAACATTACATTGGTACTAACTTTTTAAGTAGAATTTAAATGAATTGAATGATTATGATTGTGAAAAAGTATTAAGACAACAAAATTAAGATATGAAAGTAGTGGTAGAACAATTCACATATTGATAGATAACATTTGTACCTACTGTTTTTAAATATTAATACGACAATCCAACAATCTGCCTTAATTATGGGACTAAGTTTCATATATGATATTTTAAATGTTAATTTTATTAATATTTTCTTATGGTGATGATGAAAGAAAAATATAATTTTATTGTTATTTGTTCTCAGGTCTGTAACATAGGTCAGTTATTAAATCGCTTACTTATAAATCGTGTTTACATATCTGCACATACCAAGTCTTAATAAATAAATTAAAAAAATATTTGTAGTGTGCCCCTTATTTCCAAAAGAATGTGAATATTTATTGCTCTCATGAAAAGCAATGGTATGTGTTTTTTCTAGTTTGTTGGGAATGAGAAAATGTATAATTATCTTTATAAGGTAGGAAATAGTTGGGGGTGCAGTCAAATAAAAGACTAAACAAGTGGGTACTTATTTATTATGTGCCGACGTTTCGACCCACTTTGTGGGTCATCTTCAGGGCTAGTGGAAGCTGAGGCTAGACTAGAAGCGGTCTAACTGACCACAAAGTGGGTCGAAACGTCGGCACATAAAAAATAAGTACCCACTTATTTAGTGTTTTATTTGACTGCACCCCCAACTATTTCCTACCTTACTCAGATCTTCCAGTCAACCATCTCCTCGCTAATTATCTTTATTCAAGTAAAATTTATTTTGCCAATTAATCATAAATCTCTTAATGTCTTTGAATATGCTTGTAAAAAATATCATTTAAAGAGTTGTCACACTTTTTTTTCCTGTTAAAATAAAATTTAATTTCAATTGATGTTAAAGAAAAATTTACGATATTTAATCCTTTTTTTTTAACTTCATGCTAGAATGAGGTATTAACTATTTGTTACCCTGTTAAACTTTACTAGTTGTTAACCCCGATCAGTTCAAAGTTCAAGATTTAACTTTATTTTAAACAAAAAGTTGAAAATTTATTTTATTTGTTACTAATTTTTAAATATTTTTATTTGAAAAGAAAAGTTAAAAAGTTTAAAATATAAATTTGTCTTTTCTATCTTAGACCTTTTAGTTTTAATGATACCATAAATGCTGCAACTAGTCAATTCTGTGCAAAAAAAAATTAATGAATTAAGTTATTTTTAATGTATGTTTAATTTAAGAGATGTTTAAGTAGGAATATAATGAAATTTGTTTATTGGTATAATCTTTTTTATTCAGATTTAATAATATTAATATTTAATATTAATTTTACTAATATAATTGGAATTATTCTGATATGAAGACTGTAATTATTGTGATATTATTAAAATTGTAATATTATAAACTATTTTTTTAATGTATGACCGATTTTAGAAAGATGTAATTACTATTAAAATTACTAATCATGCAGTATTTACTTTTTTCTGTTTTATATTGTAGAAGCTGAAATTATTTTTTTATGAATATATTTTAATACTTATCTGCCCAAAATTATTTCTAAGACAATTTTGTCTAGTATCAAATTTCAAATTGGTTCAATAAACATGGTTTGGCAACGTGAATCCTGTATCACTTGAAATGTAAAGTTTGCATACCATTTTTAATAACATGTTTAAAATCTCATTTTATTAATTAATTAAAATATAAATATGTGTCTTCATGAGATTCTAATGAAGACTTATTTCTATTGGATAATGGTAAAGTCTTTTATAACTAGGAAGATGCATAGCATGTTACTCTAAAACAAATCTTTTTGATACTTCAATTATTTTTTTATTTTCCCCAAGTTTAAACGTTTCCAAATCTCTCTATTTCCGGATAATTCTAAAGTCACAATATATATTTATATATATATATATATATATATATATTTATTTTTTTTTGTCAACACTGAAAAAGATTTTTATAACTCCTCTTTGGTTTAAACTTAGTTTAGTTGCCCCTTGACTCTATACCCTTCTGGTCCTGTGTATGATATTATTTCTATATCTACTTTTACATTCATCATCCTCCTTATTTCTGTAAATAAGGAGAACATAGGAGGTAACTATAAGTATTAATATATTAAATTAAAAAAGACAGGTAGTAATAATATCCTGAAGATAATATTCCCTGAACTAGTATTGAGTTGGCTAAGAAGAGTATATTTGAGGTGTTTAAAAAGTGTCAAGGTAGGTATTTTCACTAAATATTTTGTAGTTATATAAATTGGTTAAAATGAAAATAAGCCCACAAAATAAGGAAAGCCCAGCTTTATAACTCTTAAAAATTGTTTAGTTTAGAAAAAACGTTTTAAAGCTAAAATAAATAATATAAATTAGTTATTTATTTATTAATAATTATAATATAAATAAATAAAATAGAATTAAAAAAAAATTATATATTATATATATTAAAAAAATTAATATATAAGTTAAAACATCAGATAAATTATACAACTTAATTTTTAGCTATAATAGCTAAAATATCAATTGTAACTTCTTTAAATAATCATAACAATGGCCTTTCAGTATATCAGGTATTAATCGGCTTTTTTATGGTATGAAAATACTTAAAATGACTGCTAAAGATGAACCGGTTTTGTCTCTACTTATCACTTTTATCAGATGAAGTGGACAAATATAGACATCTCTAATTCCCATTTCGTTCAGATAAGACTACTCATTATTGAAGCAGAAGATGAGAAAAGTTCAATTTCAAGGCAGATACGAAGGTATTATTTCCTTATCAAGAACCATGTATGACTTATCCTTAAATTGTTAACATTTATATTCCATTACTCGATTCTAAAGGCAATTGTAATCAGCTGTTGGGCTCATAGCAGATATTTGAAACTTAAATAGACGATGAATGTATATACTCAGACATGTATATAGATAGAACAGTGAAATTAGGATTACCAGGCTTCATTAAAAGGAAACATATAAATAACAATTATTTAATGAGAAAAGTTTTAGACATTTAACAAAAATTGACTGTAGATAGTTTTGAAAATTTAATTAGACAATAATAAGTTGGTTAACTTAAATAAAATATTTTTATAAAAATGAAATTATAATGTTATATATACTGAATTGTAAACTGCAATAAGCAAATCAAATGATAAGAGATTTATAATTTCAGAATATTACAAAGAAAATATACCAGGACATAAATGAATTTTAAAATTGTGCTTACATCTATACGATTATATAAAACAGGTATATGGATAAATAATTATTGCCATATAAATAAATTAATAAATTATTCTAAATTTTATTAATAATAATGCACAAACAAAAAAACAAAACAAGCATTTTTTTTTACAAATAATACTTAGTATCACGATAACAAGATCTTAGATTGAATTATTAATAAACAAATATTTGGTAACTATATTGTAATAATGATAACTAAGAAGCAGTATAATAATAATTAGGGGATTTTTTTTTTCAGTTTTGTATAAATTAACTGTAAAACATAATACTTGTATAAAAATACTCATGAACATTCATGCATAGGTATGTACATACAGACATATACATACATTTATATACATGTACCTATTATTAAAAAATAATAGAGAACGAGAACAAAGCATTGCATTTATATAATACTGTGTCTGGAAACTAAAAGTTTGCTTCTTAAGCTTTTCTGGAACAAAATAAAAGATAAGTATTAATTTAAAAAAAAATTTACTCATATCAGTTTATAAATGTATTTTATTGATTTAAAACTCTTAAACAGCTATTCAAGAAAATAATTAAAAATTGATGAAGTTTGTGAAGGTTTTGTTTGAATTTAGAGTTAAAACTGAAATAAAAGTTAGAAATTCAATTATTGCCTTAAAAGAGCATTGGTTTTGGAAGAGTATTCATCATGGTTCTTCAGAGCTATTTTTTTTTAAATTTATTGATTTTAGGAATTCATTATTTATGGTTATTTTAACCTAAAAGCAAAGAGAAAGTAGATTTAATTTGACCAAATTACTCACTTGCAGTTTAGTTAATAAGTTAATTTTCTGCACAGCGTTTTTCATTTTAATATCTGTGTTGAATTTGAGTAATATACTTTTGATATTCACACATTATTATTTCTTATGAGTTTATTTCATAGGCCATTATTTTTTTTTTAAATGTCAACACTTTACAGAAATAAACTAGAATTATAAAATAAAGTATAATAATCAATACTTGAAGCTGAGCTACCTCCAAAAATAGGTACTCCAGACAGCAAGTATAAGTAAAAATTATTTATATTTATTTGGAAATGGTTGACTCGATATATCTTGGAAGAGTGTAAAATGGTTGTCAGGGGTTGCAGTCAATAAATTACACATAAAAAGTGCAACTTATTCCATGTAATTTACTTACTGCTCCCATCGACCATTTTACATTCTTCTAAAATTATTTAATTTTTTTTCTCAAAAGCTCTGCTTAGTAGTCAAATGTTATACAGTGGAATCTTAATACAAATATGAACAATAAACTATTTAAATTTATGTGATTAAAAAAATAAAGAACTTACTTTTCAGTGGAATTTGACCGCATAACTGGAATGGTAGGTTTACTAATCTAAAATAAATACATGAATTCATAATAAATGCTTTAAGAAACCATAAATAATTAAATAGATTTAATCAGTTAGGGCTAAAAACAAAGACTCACATTATTCAACTCTTTATCATTCATATGTGCTTTCTCATGCAGGGAGATTGAAGAGATGGACAGCTTCATACAGTCTTCTAATGTCTTAATAAATGTATCACATGTTGCACTGAGTAAGTGGCTACCATCCATTAATTTCTAAAAATAAACAATAGTATATTCAAAGTTGATTATAAAAATAATAATTTTTTTTTTTTCTCTTTATATTTTTATCTACACCTGTCAAATACAAAACAGTGACAATCAGCAGATAGTCTGACACTAAAAAAAACAACAAAAAAAAAACATGATACAATGACTTGAAAGGCATAAAGAAGAACAGTACCCAGCGGTACCTCTCCCTTGGCTTGATTCAATGAAAATAATAATTTAAAAAATATATCTATAAAATTTTACAGATAATTAAAAAATTAAACTTCCGTTATTAATTTATATTTTCTCAGAGGAAATTGGAATATAGCCTGATAATGTAGTTTTACGACTCAAAATATTCTACAAAAAGTATTTTTCACACACAATTATACATATATGTTTAAGCGGTTCTCTCCATTATCAACTTGCTTTTCAGGACGATATGGTTTTTTCAAAACCACATGAAAGACAACACCTTTTTTAAAATCATTTTATTTATCTGGGAGCATAATGCCCCATTTTCAGATGTCTGCAATGTAATTATAAAAAGTATGACATATAATTGTATCAGTAGAATATATTGTATTTTAAAAAAGTATGATGTAAAATACCTCCACGTCTGGAGTAGGCTCTTGAGTGGCAGCAGTCTTTATCACATGCACTTGCTGCATAAGAAGGTCACAGTACAACCTAAGCTCATTCTTCTTCGACTTAAGAGCTTCAGGGGAAGCTTCAGTAACTGCAAAAAAAGTAATTATTATTACTTGTCATCATCATAATCCATCCTCTCTACCGCTCACGCAGTGTTAGGTTTCCTTCTGTACAATATTACTATTTGTTTTTAATAAAATCTAAATACTAGGGATAGCTATCTAATTATATAGGCATGCAAAAGGAGGGTGTGCAAGATTCCTAAATGAGTATGGCTATGAGTTTTGGCCTAACTCTGGTAATTTTGCTCAAACTTCATTTTCTGGATTAAAAAACATTAAAAGATCTTTCCATTCAGATTATAAGGGACTAAATACGAAAAGAGGATACTTTATCATATCACGTTAAAGCCTTACACTCAACCTTTTTCAGTTAGTTTTACCTATCGGATGTCTACATATGTCAAAGACTGAATATTAAAGGAGAAGATTATAATGAAGGGAGATGGCCCCCCTCGGTAGTTATCTTAAAGAAAATTGGGAGTATTCATTTGGCTTTCTATTACACTGAGTTAGTTGAAAATATCAATCAATCAATCAATCAACACTGGCTCTACAACCCAGTACGGGTCTTGGCCGCATCAAGGCGTCGCCTCCACCCTTCTCTGTCCTGTGCCAAGGTCCTCCAAGCTCTGGATCCAACAATGCTACCTGCATCCTTCTCGACCTCGTCTGCCCATCTTAATCGTGGACGTCCGCGTTTCCTTTTTCCGTCAACATACCCAAATAGCAGTCTCTTATGAGTAGCTTGTCCTCCATTCTGGCCACATGTCCAGCTCATCTAAGCCTAGCTATTCTTATAAACTGAACCACGTCTAGCTCCTGATACATCCGATATATCTCTGCATTCTGCCTGAGTCTAAATTGATCGCCAACTCTAAATGCTCCATATATCCTTCTTAATATTTTTCTTTCGAAGAGCAGTAAACTATTGATGTAACCTATGTAGATGAAAATATCACCATGGAATTACTCCAGTTGTCCACAGTTGAAGAATCTCTTCCAATAATCGCCCAAGCAAAATAAGGCAACTTACTTTAGAATCATGAGAGGCAAAGTATATTATTTTCATAAACACCATCATGAGATTTTAGACTCTGAAAGTTGTCGATCGGGTATATTTATAAATGGTTTAATGGGTGGAGTGAGGAGATTTTCTTTCCAATGCAAACTGTTCTAACTTAGTGCAGACATATCCTTGTTAGATAGCTGTAGCCACACTTGATTAATGTTATTGATTAGCTGTTTATGGGCCAGTTTTATGTCACAACTGACATCTGAAATTTAATGTGTATGTTAGTGAATGTCACAGCATGTCAATGAAGGTTTAAGTAGTAATTTCTGATTGGATCACTAACATTTATTCCAACCAAAAAGAACTGTAAATGTCATCCTATGTGGAGTGGATGGAGTAGAAGGAACAGCTGACATTTGAGAATGGAAACCTGATAGTGTGAATTATTGAAGTCGTAGTTTTTAGACTATGCTACACTAGTAATTATTGAATGTATAAGATATGATTAAAAAATATTAATATGAATAGCTTATAAGTTTCAATAATAAATTATGTAAATAAAAAAAACTTGTATAACTACAACCCATGAAGTGTCTTGGGTTCAGTTCATAGTAGAGACTGTACTGTTTCTTGGACAACAGTTGTGGAGGGAGATTTTTTGCCCTATTTTGGGTACCCACTTTATAGAGACTGGGTGAGTCCCAAGAGGGTCCTGGATCTCATAAAATCCATTTTGAGCTAATAACAGATTAAATAAAAGTCTGCCAAGAAGTGGGATTTGAACCCAGAACCTTCAGCACATTATCGCAGCGCTCTAACACTGAGTCACCCTGCTCTCAAAAACCACCTAAATAAATATATTGATTAACAGGAAATAAATGAATATTGCCCCATTACTACATATTTACAATATAACAAATCATTATGTGTCATTAATACAAGGAACATTTGAAAGGAGCTATTCACGATGAGGACATTTCCACTTAAATGCTCCACATTCAATTTAAAGTAAACATGAATTTATGCGACTTACATTAGCTCTCAAGGCTTATTTTTAGTTATTTAAAACATCTCACTCCAAAATACTAACCTAGAAAGTTTACCATTCAATTTAAACAGATCTAAACATCAAGCAGGTAATCTGATAAGTCATGGTTTTAAATACAATGGAAATTTAGTTATAATTATTATACAGTAAAAATGATAGGCGTAACAGGCAATTTAAAGGGTTAAGCACTAAAAAAGTTTCACCTGATTCTTTTCTCTTTCCATTTGTAAGGCAAGCCTTGGAACTACCTAAGGCTACCAGCCATAACTGTCTTTCCTGAGATGAAGGGGCTCTTAAATACAGATTTTTTTCACCAGGAATACTCAAATCCATCCGTGTGCTGTCGACATTGCTGACTGCATCAAAAACATTAAGCAATTATCAAAAAAGATTTTCAATAGTACAGCGAAAAATGAAACAAAGCTTTACCAGTTATTTCAAGAGCCGAAACTTTCATAGAACCTTTGCAGCCTTGATTAACTTCTTCAGCTGATCTGTAGTAAGACAATATGCCATCCTGAAGAACAAACCATCTCGTTTGCCACCCTAAAATTATTAAATTTTAAGAAGCAGCAGGTAATTCACACAGAAACACAGCATACTGCAGTCAGTTTATTCCTCTATAATCACAAAATAACAACTTGCCATTCCAATAATTGGTCCATTTTAGGAGCACTCCTTCCATACTTATTCGGAAATAACTCTCATCAATCAAGCAACGGAGTTAACTTACAGAAAAAGACAGAACTACATGAGGAAAGGGGAAACCAGATGTCAAAATTCAGACACTTGGCAGGGAGTCACTGTTATCTTCATAAACACCACTGCTGTCTCTATAGCATGCTTTATCACATACGAAAATTAGAAACACGGCTATTCAATATTTATTAGTCATAACAAGGAAGCCTTTTTGAGTTTTCTAAAATAATTTTCATTACAAAAAAATGTAAAAATTACATTTTTCGTTATTAACATCGTAAAATAGTATGAAATTTGTATAATCCTGTTGTCATTCGTGGTGGTTATTAATATAAAGGTTATGTATTTACCAAGTCAAATTCATTTTAGTTAGTTGTTCTTTTGCCGGCATGCAGTCGGTCTGTTAATTAATTATGTTGTGTTTTATCCTCGAAATTCCAATATTGATGGAATTCACAGTCCACTTAACTGTTATATAATGGCCTTTTATTTATTTAACAGAATACAAAGTTGTAGAGTTATTAGTCATTCTTTAGTCATGGTGAAATTACTGATAAATAGATAATTTTAGTGTCACTGAAATGGCAGAAAGTCCTAAATTAATGACCCTTGATGAAATAAAGAAGGATTACCCAATTCATCTGCTAGTTTGGAACAATTTTTATGATGAGTTGAAACTGTATTTAGCTGAAAGTGATATTGGTGTAGGTATATGTAAAGATATTTTATAATTTTGGATATTCCTTTTTACATAGACAATTAATTAGACTTGTTTTTTAAATGTTCAACTTTATTCTATAAAGACCTGTTGAATTAAAAATTATCTCTATTAGAGTTAAGTTGAATGTAAACATTTTAGCCCAGTACCCTCTTTACCTACTGATTGCTATGTACAAATAAAAAATAAAGTTTTCAATCTATTAGCTTAAATAGTTTGACCCGTTATCAGTTACAATTAAGTGTTTATTGTTAAACATATTGCTATCTTACTATCCTTAGATAATTATTCTGTTCTTTGTAATTTTTTGTATAGTAGCTTGACCATTGTCTTAGACATTTAAGTAATGATTGGAAATAATTTCTTTAATTTAATCTGTTTTCTTATTGGATACAAAGAACATTCATTGACTATTTCTTAGTGTGGTAATCCACTTAACAGAAGCCAGGAAAGTTTTGAAACCTTTCAATTACTGTGGGCATGTATTTCTCATTATATATACATATCTTTCCAAAAACTATTCCTCTTGTTCCTCAATCATGCCTATTTAAATCCTAGTATCACATATTTTCAATAATTATATACGTATAATTATGTACTAAAAATCATGTTTTGACATCCTTTACTCTACTATCAAAAATTACGATATTTAAATATTAAGTATCACCTACCTTTTCAATGGTAAAATTCTTGGGAACTTTGATTTGAATGTTTTTTGTTGAACTTGTTGATTAGTGTATTTTTTTTTACACATTTTTGAGTCCTTTATCTATTTCTAACTACATTAAATAACATTATTTATTATCTGATTATAACTTATCATTAAATAAATACCATTGGATGTTTGGAAATGATTGCTAGATTTATTTTTATTTTTTTAAACTGAATAGAGCTTTCGAATTAGATCAGACGTATTGTAAAATATTAGTTGAAAATGTTTTAATTGCTTTGATTTGATCAAATATATATCAAATCAACTTGACACAACCGAGGATACTTTAATAAATAATTGCTTACACTAGTATTGTTTAACCTTCCATATTTGTACCAATTTAAAAAATAAAAATGAAAAAGAAAGTTCACAACATTAATATGAAATAATTAATTGTTATTTTTTCTTCTCAATTGTATACTCACTGACTAGCAAGTTTTATTTTAAAATCAAATAATAATCTCAATATGATGATTTAATTTTATAAAAAAAAAAATTGTCTACTTTAGTTGTAAAGGTTGGATTCGATAGTTTTGTGGTTTTCACAAAACTATTCACACCTTTTATAATATTAATACATGCACAACTGTTTCTGCAGTTGTACATGGTATATTATTTATGTAGAATAAAATTTAAAAAAATGAAATTTCTATTAATGTACAAATTATTTCTTTGTTTATAGATCAATCAGGCTTTCTTTTACTAAGTTTTCCAGTTCGCCCAGTATTCCTTTATCCTTTCAGATATTGCCATTCCCTCTGAAATTCTGTGTATATGTTTGGTCATACCCTAATTATTCTTTTCTTTATTGTGTTGGAAAACTTGTCAGTTCTACACATTGATTCATTGCTGAGTTGCGATTTTTGCTAGGGAATTTGACGCTTAAACCTTTTGTAGAATTTTCCTTAACGTGACCTCCAACTTTTTCATTTGGGCATATTGAGTAATGGACAGTGCTTCCGTCCCATTTAGGGCTTTAGGATAGATTACTATATTATGATGCCTTATGTTGGCATTCGAGGAGAAAGAGTTGTAATTATATGTATCTTTTGTAAGTTAGAAGGCTATTTTCATTTATTATTTCTTATTAACCAAGAATATATTTTCCTTATTAGCCATTTTTATAATTATGATCTTCCAATCTTCTATTTTCCATATTATACATTTAAGGATGAAATTGAAAAAAAAGATGTGCGGGGGCGCTCTCCTCTTATGTTGGCAGTCACCCTTGGACATCTTGAAGCTGCTAAGCTTCTCATGGAAAAAGGGGCCAATGTTAATACCGTTAACAGTGAAGGATGGAATGGTAAATATTTTTATTTTTATTTTATTGTGATTATTTAAATATTTTCATTTTGAAGAGAAAAGAGTTGTCCTGACCGGGATTCGAACCCGGGTCTTCCGCTACTTTAGCGCAGGACTTTACCAACTAAGCTACCAAGCCTCAAGATTTTTTAAAATTTGATTATTCAGTTAGAATTTTTTTTAGTGGTTCAGGAAGCCGTAGCTACTGGTGATCCAGAAATGGTTCAAACAGTTCTTGAGTGGCGTGACTACCAACGGTATACTTCTCGAGTTGGAGGGGTTCCGGAACTCTTGCTTAAGCTGAAAGAGGTGACTGAATTGAAAATTAATTTAGTTTTTGTTTTTTTGGATTACTTTTATAACAATTAATAATGGTTGCAGGCTCCTGATTTTTATGTAGAAATGAAATGGGAGTTCACTAGCTGGGGTAAGTAATTGATTGTTCATGGTTATCCAATTTTATCAATTTCGTTGTATTTATTTAATTTTTATGCCATACTCCATACTTAAATAAATTATTAAATAGTGGCGCTGATAAAATCAATTTAATTAATGTGTGCTAAAAATGTTTTTGTACGATTTTAAATACTTTTTGTTTTCTATTAGCTGCACCTCAAGTGACATAATATTTATAATTGATCACGAACATGTATTGTTTGTATTAAAAACTGCATGTATTGATAACAGTTAATAAACAAGTTACCTTTACCAATTATTGATGTGCCATTTTTAGTTATAATTCAGGAGCTGGTATTTAAGAAAATTGTCACAATTAAATAAAAATAAATAAATTGAATATATTAATGGTGTTATTAAATGCTGTTGTGGAACTTTTTTTTCTCTTCTGTTTATTCACTCGTGATAACTATTAACTTTACAGTTCCGTTGGTGTCAAGTATGTGCCCAAGTGATACTTATAAAGTTTACAAGCAAGGCTCCAAAGTACGCATTGATACCACCTTGCTTGGCTTTGATCAGCAGAAGTGGCAACGGGGAAACACTAGCTTCATCTTCCAAGGCACAAGTAAGAAAATTTTTTAGAAATTATTTTAGATTAAAGGTTTTTGGTTTTGAAACAAATTAAAGAAACTTCAATTTTCATCAATATGTTGCTTGCTATGTTGTTTTATCTTTCAAATATTTATTTGAAGTGTTAATTTCCTATTTACCTTAAAATGTGTAGTTTTAAAAATCTATACCAGTTTTTATAGAAAAGTGTGTGAATAATGTGCAAGTTATATTGAGTTACATGCAAATGAAATTTTAGTCTTTTTTCTTAAGAGATCTGCTAATGATGAAAATTTCAAGTGTTTTTAAGGAAGTGATTTTAGAAAGGTTTCATCATTATCATTAGATCCTTTTTTGGCTGTATAGTTCACACAGTCTCAATTCTTGAATGTAAAGAAATGCGCATTTGTGATGATAGATCTGATATCAAATTCAGCAATGGTGTTTGTAAAAACCTTTTTACTCCAATTTTGAGCTAAATCAAATGTGGCATTTTTGAAATATGAAAGGAAAGTATGTTTCAGCCTGGTTAAGCAAATGTAGAGGATCAAATTCAATCAAATAATATGGAACCAGGAGTAGGCTTCATGACACTGATACGAATTTGTGGGTCTCAGGCCTGATAAAATATCTATTCTGTTGTAATCAGTTGTTCATCAACTCTGTGTGATCTTAAAATTCTCCTGGGGCTCACTCAGCCTCTAGGAGGTGGGTACTTTTATTTGGGGAGAAAATTTCCTGTATAACCGATGGACCCAAAACAGTACAGTATCATCCAGTCTATACAATGGCTGAAACAAAAACACATCGTGAGTTGTAGTGGTATAGTTTTTTTTTTTTTCAAATGATATTATCTAGATATTGACACACTAAATCAATCCAAAAACAATTGGAAATCACTACATGGGTCAAAAACTATCCTATTGAAGCCATCTGGAAATATATTCAAGTCTGATAATGCCAAGCTTGCTTAACGGTGATTCCAGTAAAGAAATATTTGAGTTTTTTCTTTTTTCCCCAATAGGGGTGGGATTGGTATATTCCATACAGCCATATTTTGTATTTGAGGTTGCTATCTATGAATGAGGCCATCGTCAGCCTCGTAGACAATTGAACATTGTCCATCCCTCCTAAAGGAACTAGCGAAAATCCCTCTTTTCACTCTTAAGACACCAAGTGTGGGCACATTAGAACACATTATAATCTGCCTTAAAGCATTCATAAGTTCAATGGAATGGCAAAAATTCATTTTATCAGTTCACAAGTTATTACAGTAGAAGTGAATATTTGCCTGAAGTAATTACCTTTCAATTATTTGAGTTATTATATAAAAATTTATTAAAAAGTTGGAAAATGTTTACACTTTCATTAATCAGATAATCATCTAAACAACAAAAATCTATTCATTTCTTCACAAGTTATAAGATAAAAAGTGTACCTATTCAACCCTTCACGAGTTGTGGGTTAAAATGTGAACATTTGGTTTTCCTACATTTGATTTCTGTCTACCTGAAAGTAGTCCGAAAATCATTAGATAGCAAAATTCCATTCATTCGTTTACAAGTTATTTAGAGGAAAAGCGAATGAAAATTAAAAAAAAATTGTCTGTTAATCTTCCTTTAATAGTTGAAAAACTCTTTTAACAGTGAAAATGTATACATATGTTCCTAAGCTACAAGAATAAAAGCTAATAACTCCAGTTACAATTCATATTTTTTTGTTTTGTTTTTTAGTGTTCCTCTACATAGTTCAAACAACAAAAATTTTTTATCTATTCATGAGACACAAGAAGAACAAATTATATTTACAACAAATGATTATTATGATTTAAATTGGTTATTAGTTAAATGGAATATCCTTATTTATACCCTTAGATCATAATTGTTTTTTTTAGTAATAACAGTTTTTTTTTTGTATTATATATTTTGTGGCTAATGAGCTAACTGTTTAGAAGAGTTCATAATTAACCAATAGTAGTTCTTTAATTCTAAACTGCAGGAGCTTATCTACTACAAATATGCATCTACATAAATGTGTTATTACCTCTGGGTTTGATATCTTACGTTTTCCCTTTAGTTGAAAATCATCAATATAGAAAAAAATTGAGAATCTATTCCATACTAACATTATTTTTTCAATAATGAAACAGTAGTTTGATAATAGTCTTTTAAATGATATCTGATATAGTTCAGTTCTTACGAGTAATTATCATCTTATGAGCGTTAATTAAAATGAGAGTTAAATTAAAATTGCTTATTTACATGAATTACATAATTTAAAAAGTATAAAGTTAAGTGATATGAATGTTTTTAGAATTATTTGTCTACTTTATGATAGTGATTTTTTTCTTTGTTTTTTTCCTATTCTTTTTGGTCTGCTAGAAAATAAGGCCACAACACCGTTAAGATGTGACAGGAGCTATATATTCACACTTTCCAAGAAAACAGGTGTGTTGACAAGTATCGCTGTTTAGGAAATGTTACTTTTATTTTTTGTTAGTCTGTTTATTACATGCTTCAGCCATTACCGTAGAATTTCACATCACAAATAGCAATGGATCAAAGACAATTCACATTGGAATAATGATAGGCTTGTTATATACAGTTGGTTAATGATTCCATTATGTATCATACTATCTAATTGTGTCTTTGTTGTTTGTCATATTTAAATGAATTGTATAATAAGTATGTCTGTTTTAAAATTTATGTTGTTTGTTATTCAAGTTGTATTAGGAATTTTGCTGTTTGAACAATGTAGCATTGAAATATCAGAGTTATGTGTTGTTTTTTTTAGTTTAGATAAATTACCAATGATTTAGGGTTTTAAGTATTCAAATATTAGTAGTATTTTTTTTTATATTTTGATAAATATTTAGCTACTTTTACAAACATGTAGATTTTTAAAAATAATGATCAAACTCAACTTGATTCAGTATAAGTTCTATAGTTGTTATAGGAAACTTTGTTTATTCCGTATAGTTGGTAGGTCTGTTTTATTCATGATAGTTTTAATTACAAAAGATTGGGATGTGATTGCTATACAATTAAAAACCTTTTTATTATAGGTGTTATCTAGGTAGATATAAATTTTTTTGTCATTTAAAATGTTTACACCGAGAAGTCACAAAGTGTTATGGTTTCATAGATTTATGTAATCTTCGTTCTAATATTTATGCTTTAACCAACATTTCTTGCAATTTTAGCTATTCCATGAAATCTGCCACTTACTTTTTAATACTCTTCTATTTGATGTTTTCTAATTTGAAAGATGGTACTAATATAATTAAGTATGTTGAAATTTCAATAGAGAATTAGTGAATTCCTTAATTTTTAAAAACTAAACCCATTTATTCTATATACAGTGCAATTCATAAATAAAACTCCATTTTTAAAGTATTATTATTTATTTTGATAGAACGGTGTGAACTTTATAATTATTCATTAAAGAAAGTTTAATATAACTTTTTTTTTAATACACTAAAATTTATTTAGGAAAGAAATTCGTTGACTGGTAGGTACTAATATAGGATGGAAATAGTTGGGGGTACAGTAAAAAAAACACAGCAAATAAGTTGAAAGCTATTATATTATATAGCTCAGGGCTATGAGAAAAACAGACAAAAACAGAATAGACTGTAAAAATACATAACATAGAGATACAGAAAACATAACATATATAGAGACATAGAAAAATTGAGAGAAAAATGTGAAGGATATATGAATAAAGATGATTACATAATAGATGTATAGAAAGGTGATAATGCAAAACAAATTACAAAGAGAGAAATCAAGTTAAACAGAAAAAATAAAATGAAAAAGATATAAATATAATGAGTATGGAAAACTTAGTTTAATAAAGATAGAATTGTATTGTAGAAAAGAATTGTATGAAAATAGACTCCTGGGGAGTTACATAAGTAAAATGAAAGAAAATGAATTAAAAAATATTATACCTGAGAATAAATAGAGAAGAATATTGTAGAAAGTAAAGAATAGGAATCTCATGTATGACAGGCAGAGAAGTAAAATATAAATTTAAAATATAAGTATCAGATGTTATATAAAGGTATACAATAGGAATGAAGTTATATTTATATAAAATAAGATGTAAGGATAAAAGAAACTATAGATGAGAGATATAAAATATCAGTTTGATAATGGAGATATATTATAAATAATTATGATGTTCTATAAACATGAACTCTGTGATTAAAACTATGATGGATGCTAAAGTGATGATGGGAGGTGTGAAGAAAGGAGATGGAGAAAGATGAAGAGAAGATATAAATAATATGAAACTGTACGAACCCAATAGGAATGGCTACTCGGTGCAGAAGGTAACTGACAAGAAAAATACGTTATAATGACGGAAGCGCTGTCAACGATCTCTGACGGTCAAAAATGTAACGAAGGAAGAGAGAGCATAGGGAAAGGGCAAAATAGGTGAATATAAGGACGCGTAAATAATGTGAAAAATAAATAAAAAATTAAAGTAATGAAAAAGGGGGCAGCAAAGAAGTAAATGACTAAAAAAGAGGAATAATAGAAAGATACTGACAGTAAAAAAAGAGAAATTATAAGAATGCAACAGAATGAAAGAGGGACGAAGTAACAAAAAAAATATAAATTTAAATTTAAGGTATTTTTAGTAAATTAAAAATTTGGGAATAAATTGAGGATAGGTGATGTGAGTTGGACTTGAGATTGACGGTGGAGGAGTCTAGATTGATGTGGATGGTTTCGGAGAGAATGCGTTTTTCATTGTTAGGAACGTATTTTTACAGTCTATTCTGTTTTTCTCATAGCCCTGAAGATGACCTACACAGTAGGTCGAAACGTCGGCACACATATAATATAATAGGTTTCAACTTATTTGCTGTGTTTTTTTGACTGGACCCCCAACTATTTCCATCCTATAAAATTTATTGATTTTTCTTGGCATCCAATTTTTTAGGCGTTGTACTCTTTTAATTATCATCTTATCCCTGGTTTCTAAAGAATCAATTTAATAAGGCTGTTCTGGTAATTAGTTATTTTATTATATCTGGTACCCCATAATTATGACCATGTTAATAAATTAAGGGATATTCAATTTCATACTTATATTTCTGATTTATTAAATTAAATTTTATGGTTACCATGAATTCTGGTATATTATGGTCTATACTAGCACTTATAATTCCAGCTAACTAAGCATATGATTAAACTAAGCTAACACTGAAGAATGATGAGTAAAATAGCACTTAAGAGCTTCTTTTTGTACTATACAATTGCTGTTAACAATGCTTAATAATTTGCTATTGGTATGATTAACAAAATGCACTTTGATATGAGCTTTTTCACACCCTCGAATCAATTCTCTAATGGTATAGTGTATTCTAAAAAAAATTTTTGTTTAGGTGCATTCCTTTTTTTTTTTTTGGGCAACTACTTTAAGCAGCTTGCTTATGTGATCAAATAACTGGCATAGTTTTTAATTTATTAACAGTTTTACTTTTAGTTCTAAAAATAAAAAAAATATTCAGGCTATTTTACTGAAATGAAGGACATCCTAAACTGCAGAAATCTGATTCCTCTGTGTTGTTGATTTTCCTGTATACTACATTAACTTTACCAGATTTTTTAAAATTATTAACTGATTTAAGAAAAGCTACTAAATTCACATAAATAGCAGATTTCCAACTCATACTATTTGGGTTGTTTTCACATAACCTGCAGGAATCACATGTCCCACTAAAATTTATTTTGTTTAATAATTGCTTGTTGGCCCTATCATTATGTAGTGGATAACATGGTCTGGGTGTTATTATCAGAAAATTAATATAAGTTCATATCAGATAAAGTAATATCAGCCAAAATTGATCCGTGTAAATATCGTGTTTGGATCAATATTAAAGTGTTTTGTGTAAATATAATTTTTAATTGTATAAATAAATTTCAAATCAACACTAAAAAATAAAAAATCACATACAGTGAAAAAAAAATTCAGACATTTTTCTAAGCTTTCCCAAGATATCTTTCTGGTCACCATTTGACTGTAATCTATTTATAAAAAAGAATAGAAGTTCCACTATGATCCACCAGACGAAAAAATGTTAGTAATTCACTCTTGTAATTTAGTACCTACAGGTTGATAACTAGCATCTTAGTACCTAGTAAAATAGTAGCTATAGTTTGCTTAAAAATTTATCACATTAATCATTGATTGATTGATGTTTTCATGCTTTGTGAGGGTAAACAAATAATTTTTTAGCATATTGGCAATTTACAAAATATTAAAAATATAACAAGTGCAGGAGACTTAATAAAATACATACAAACAAGATAAAAAATTGACGAGTGCCTATCAGTTTCTCTTATGATATTCTCCATATTATATCCAAATATTCTCTATGGACAATATTTTGGGGATTGTTTGGAGTACACTGAGACTCTACTGACATATTTAAACCTCTTTGTTTTTCGTAGGAATCCAAATTAATAAGTAAATATTTTTAACTAAGCTCCTATTATTAAGAAAGTTAGGTGTTATTAGCCTAAGACTGGCTAATAACTGGATTGTGCTATATCTGCAATTGAAAACTTAGATTTTAATGAGGCTTAGTAGAAAGAAGTGTACTCGTATAATCACGATTCTTGGCATTACTGGGATCATACTTATAGCTTCTTATAACCATCACTTATAAAGTCCTATATGCCTCTAGTATTAAAATATATTTTAAAAAAAAATAACTTGTTATAAAATGAAAATTTTTAATTTTTACCAAATTTTCAGTATTAGCAGTAGTAATGAATGTTAAATGCAAAAACAATTTGTTGAGTTTTATCAGGACTATATATAAATAAAATTTCACAGATAAGCTTTGTTAATTTTGCAAAAAATATAAAACCGATTAGACAGTTTTAATTATTATTATATTGATCTCATGTTCAGATGATGAAGCTACTATAATGGAAATCGATCATGAAAATAAACAAGTTTTCTTTGAGGAAATGAGGGTTATAACGACAGCCGATCTCCAAGTCCTTCAGCCCAATGCGGAATCTGTCAGTGCCAGGCTTACCACACCGATTGTAACAACATATGTTGATACAGACAAGATATGTTTTGAAAGGTAAGGAATTTCTAGAACTAAATACTCACAGTGTAAAGACTATAAAATTATAGTTGATTATTAGAATAAAAAGCTGGGGGATCTGCAAATACCACAAGATTCATCTATGGCTGTTAACAAATTAAATAATTTATCTGTCACAACCAGTTTTGAACCCGGGACCTTCAGCACTGCAACTTAGAGCTCTACTTGCTAACTGTAACAATACATTTTTTTTTAGCAACTTAGCGATTTACATATTGAGACACCCACACTGTATCTATACAAAAATAATTTATGTTCATCTGGCTGTGGCTGATAAATTAATTTTCATATTATTTACAGATTAAAATTATATCATAATAAATTTGAATTGAAAAACAAAGCCAATTAGTGGATTATAACTTTTAAATAATCGAAATAACTTTTTTAACATTATTATTTATTAATACTTTTTTTTTTAACATTATTAGACTAACAATTGACCATGGAGGATAGTTGATCCCTATAATAAAAAAAATAGGTATTAATAATGCACTTTTAGAGATAATTGACTTATAACTTATTAAGTTATATATGAAGTTTGTTTGGTGCAAAATGCTTAATTTTAAAGATTGAAAATGACTTAATTGTCGAAACGTCTTAAACCAATGAATAATTGTTACAACTGGAAACTCTTTTTTCTTCATGATCGTTATAATACCTTTTTTTTTGACACCTCATTAAAAATTTCCATTGGCGATTTAAAAAAGAAAAATTTTTTAGGAATAAAAGTGGGCTTTGGGGCTGGAGACAAGACAAATTGGAGGTTATTAATGGACGTGATTGTAAAGTCTTTGGTGCAAGTAATGTCGAGCTTGTGACCAAAACACGGTGTGAACATTTATCGGATCAAGATAAAGCTAAGTATAAGGGAAGCAAGACACCTCTTCAATTTCTTCTTGGTATAGATGAAGAGAGAACTGCAGGTCATGTGAGTAGCATATTATTTTCTGATTCAACTTGATAATGATTGTTAGAATCCTTTTTTAACATTGATTTCTTCCACAACCAACACTTAATTCTGTATAGTTAAAAGTAATAGATACCAGATTTTTCTGTGTAATACCTATTCTAGCCATTACCAAAATTAATTATAGTTCAACATATAAAAGATCTGTAGGACTAGTAGATTAACATTGGGAATATATTGTAGTTTTATAAGTAGTGAATCAGTTAATGTTGTCAGTCTCAATAAGTTTTGTTTTTAATTAATTTAGAGGTTAGAAAATGACCTCTTGCAAAATTGTAGGTTGGGATCGAGAGGGGTGGCGGGGAGTTGCCGCTGGTTATGAATGTTGTAATGTATTAATGGTTATTCAGGTTATATTTCCGTATCAAGAAGTGGAGTGCCAATGCGTTCTTTACTGGTACCGAATAAATTCAGATATAATTATAACCTTATAAGTTTTGGTTGTATATTATTATAGCCTATTACAATATAATTATTGCCACCATGAGGTGAAAGGATGAGTGAAGCGAGTTAAGTAGTTGGCTTCTATATGCATGACCAACCCGAGGCAACTTCTGCACAGGTCATTTTCTAAATTGTCAAGCAGGTCTGCGATGAAAAAATTGTAGGATATTTAACTAGTGGGTTTACCAGTATTTTTTGTGGTGATTACAGAAAAAATTCCATCACCCCTAGATAAGTCACAAATTTCACCTGAAAATTTCTTATTTGATCCATCAAAAAGGAGTTTGAAAGCTGTACTTCTTCACAATGGTAACCGATATACTTCTGTGCCTGTTGGACACTTAGTCCATTTGAAAGAATGCTGCGATAATCTTGAGTTTGTTCTTAATAAGCTTGACTACTCTGACCATAAATGGACCATTTGTGGAGATTTGAAAGTTATTTCCATGTTATTAGGTCAACAAAGTGGTTACACAAAGTTTCCATGATTCCTCTGTGAATGGGTTAGCCGTGACAAGAAACAATACTATGTCAAGCAAACGTGGCCAATCAGAGAGGCTCTTATTCCTGAAGTTAAAAATGTTGAAAGACAAAGTTTAGTGGATCCTTAAAAGATCTTACTTCCACCACTTCATATCAAATTGGGGGTAATGAAACAGTTTGTGAAAGCATTACCCAAAGAAGAAGAGTGTTTCAAGTATCTTTGTGAACAGTTTCCTGGTATATCCGATGCTTAGCTGAAAGAGGGAGTCTTTGTTAGGCCTGACATGAGAAAACTTTTAAAAGATATGAAAGCTTTGTCACTAAAATGGAAATGGAACAAAAAAATGCCTGGAATTCATTGAAAGTTGTAACAGGCTTTCTAGGTAACAAAAAAGACCCAAACTACAAAATGTTAGGCTGCAACATAAGTGTCTAAATTCATTTCCTTCACTCACATCTGGACTACTTTCCAGAAAATCTTGGGGCTGTAAAGAGGAACAAGGAGAATGTTTCCATCAAGATATAAAAGAAATAGAGCGCAGATACCAAGGTCAATGGAATGTCAACATGATGACAGACTACTGTTGGATGTTAAAAAGGAAAAATTCACAAGAGCACTGCCGAAAAAGTACGAAAAGAAGCTTTGATGGAAAAAGAAAATGTTTTTACAAAAGCTTATAATAACTTTACAACACATGTGTGTCACTTTTAAGCTTATTTTAGCTAGGTATCGTTGTTTGTTTTTGCGTTTACTTCATGTTAAAATAATAAAAACAAATCCAAAATTTTCCGTTTTTTTTACTTTTTCCAAAAACTTCAACTTTATTTTGTAGGCAAGCCTTATCTGATAAAAAAAAATCAATGTCATTTTTTAAATCAGCATAATAAACTACATAAAGATCAGTTAACTAAATCAAACCAATTTTTAAAAAAGATTTTTTTGTAGACCTGTGTAATTGGTTTCGCATAGGTTAATCTGAATATCTATAAGATATTGGAATACACATATATTGTTTTTGTTTTGATATGTAATTGTAAAGTTAAATACAATTTTTAACCCTACACGAGATATTTTTCATGATTGACTTAAGCAGGAGCTGGTATGGATAATAAACAAAATGGAATTATATAAATGGCCACAAAGGCACCATAAATGACCTTAGGATATTTTCTCATGACAAGGACAATAATAATTTAAAACATTTAATTCTTAAATATTGGTTAGTTATTAGTGCTGTTTTTGAAAATAAAGGTCTTCATTTGGATTCTTTCGATAAAAATCTAATTGCATAGCCATTTTAATTATCTGTAGTTAATTTGCGACACCCCTCTCTCTGGCAGAAGGATTTAACTCGTATCTAATCCATTATATTGTATGTTATTGATAATTGATTTTATTATGTCATCAAATTATTCAACTCGTTCCAGGTGGAATATACTCATTCAGGCAACCCATGTAAGATCACCCCAGAGGAATATTTCAGCCCTAGTGTCTCTCTCGGCACGAGAGATATTGGAAGGCCTAAGGAAATAACAACAAAAATTCAAAAGTTTAAGGTAATAAAATTAGTTATCAGTAAATAAAAATAATAAACTGATGATTGTAAACATTTCTATAGAATATGGTGTTCGACAGGCTACCCTATGGTTAAGCGAGGACTATCCTCTAAGCTTGCCCGAGCAGATCATTCCAATCATCGATCTCATGGCCATCTCTAACTCTCATTTCGCAAAGCTTAAGCATTTCATCGAGATGCAGCTACCGGCAGGTTTTCCAGTCAAGATTGGTAAATACATAAACTATGTTTGTTATGTTATTTTTAATCAATTTTGTCTGTTAGATCATTTGTGCTCTTTTAACAGTGTTATGCTGTTTCTTAATTGTCAAATGATTTTTACCCTCCAGTAATCTGTTAAATTTGAATGGGTTATGTATTATTACTCTTTCATATTAAAAATATTGTGATTTTATAAAATATAATTTATCACTTTACTTTGAATTTTCATGTATCTGAAGTCACTATGTATCATTTTGTTTAAAAACATGTAATTGTTTTATAAAACTAGTTTGTATATTGAATAACAAATATATTACAAAACCGGCTTAACAACAATTAAAAAAAACAAAAAAAACAACGATTTTCCTACTTCTTTATGAAGGCTACAGGGGGAAAACAAGGTAACTCGATATTTTTCTCGAAATTTGGTAACAGTGGTTTCCGATATATTTTTCTATAATGAATATGGTGGTGTGGTCAAAACAGGAGAAAAAAAACTTCAAATGAATCAAAACGGCTGAAAAAGTATCTCTGTAAATTGGAAAAACTAGTTTATTTGAACAATGCCTGGGGGAATCGAGGCAAAGTGGCTTCTCTCAGTTGGACTTTGAGCCCCTCAAAAATCCTCTTCATTTTCAGATAGACAGGACCAGCAGTTTGCATGAATATTAATAAAAATAATGATATAGATTCCGAGGTAAATTTGCTTTTCTGAATATTTAGGAAAAGTGAGTTACCTTGTTTTCCCCCTATAATATTCATATAAAATGGTTTATTGATGGTTTTGAAAACAAATAATCTCTGTCATGGTTAACTAACAGTATCTTAATAAATATGGTAAAGTATATATTTTTTTTTTTCAGAAATACCGTTGTTTCATGTTTTAAACGCAAGAATTACATTTGGTAACATATTTGCACTTGATTCACCAGTAGAAGGAGTATCAACAGTTGATGACGGCAACAAATTATCATGCGTTGTAGATGACAGTTGCTTTCAGCCTCCAGCTTCTTATACTTTTATGGGTACTTAAAAGTTGTCTTATTTATTTTCTTTATTATTCAAAGTGTCATTTTAATTATTACTAAATTAAGTTTATGGTTTACCCATCTTATTTTCTCAGTTGTTTTATATGATAAAAAATGACTTTTCTAATACTATCTAAAGTAACATTATTCTTATCTAGACAAGATTATAAATTATTGTACAAATTTCACATTTTTAGAATTTTCTGAGTACATTAAATTTTAATGGTAAATTATTTATATGACTAAAGAGAATTTTTAATAGCATTAATTGCTAGATAAATTATTTATGATGATTTCAGCAACTAATAGTAGTCTGGCATTTAACATAATTACAAATTTAGTGCCAAGATAGCTGTCCGTGAAGCTAAGAAGCAATCCTGGGAGGAATTTGGTAAATCACTTGACAAGGATTATTATGAAAATATAAAAATATTCTGGAAGAAGACAAAAGCCCTGAGCAGCAGAAGTATTAAAAGGAAAAGAATGTAATGGGTGAAGATAATAAAATCCTTGCCAAGTCGGAAGAAATTCTAGATAGGTGGAAAAGACATTATGAAAATGTTTTTTCTGGAACAGATGTGGTGGAACTCAACGAGACAACAATAGAAGAAAGTCAGGACAATGAGGAAGCTATCTCGGAGGAAGATGTGGAAAGAACTAAAGAAAAAATCAAGACCGGTAAAGCTGCAGGATATGATTGCATTTCACCGGAAATGATTAAGTATGGAGGACATGAGATGATAAAAGTCTCACAGGCTCTATTTCAAAAAGTATAGGACAACAAAAAGATACCGAAGGATTGGGAAATTAATGCCATAATCCCAATATACAAGAAAGCGAAGCAAAGTGACTGTAGCAACTTTGTCTCTCCTCAGTAGTGTATTGTTACGGGCTACTGGGTGTAAAAATGAACTGAACTATTACTAAATACAGATTACAACCTAGGCCTAACTGTTATCTAATTACTTAAATAATATAAAATAATATAGTTAACAACTACAATTTAACACTTACAGTTCGCTAATTAAAGTCCACCGACCTTAAAAACTCTCCAAATATGACAAACTGACACACAGTTTATTACACTTATCACACGGTCACTAACTGTCACTGTCACTCACACGGACTACCTTATTACTCACTGACTTCTAAGGCTCAGGCGGGCGGCATATATAGGCCCTTCGAGGCGCGTCTAATCGGTCTTAATCCTTCCAGCTCGTCTTAATCCCTTCAGCCGGTCTTTCTCTATCTCTGACCGTAACAGTATAAAATGTACTGTAATGTCTACACATCAATCCTTCAGTATAAGCTCAGAGAACTGGTGGAGAATCAGTTGGAAGAGGAACAGGCTGGCTTCCGTCCTGGGAGGCAAACTCAGGATAATGTCTTCATTCTAAGAAATATATTGGAAAAGTCGTGGGAGAGAGCTACGACCATGTACCTTGCATTCTTAGACCTGCAATCCCCTTTTGATTCCGCTTTTAAGAAATATAAATAGGAAGCCCTCCAAGCAAAGGAAGTCCCAAAAAACCTTATAGATGCTATAAAATCGACATACAAAGACCCAAAAGGGGTAGTACGTATAAATGGGCAAGCATCTAAGCCATTCCGTATGGAACAGGGAGGGAAGCAAGGAGATAGCCTTAGGCCACTGCTCTTTATTACACTAATAGATGAAGTCCATAAAATTTGCAAAAGGAGGTCAGCATGGACTTTGTTGGGAAAGTGGAATCTCTGAACAATCCTCACAAAATGTTACCTGTTCCCTGATGAGATTGTCTTTCTTGCCGATACTAAAGAAAAGTTGCAACAAGCAATAGTTAAAAGGTAGGAGGAGCTTCTGCATAAAGGAATGAAAATTAGCTCTACCAAGAGTAAAAAACCCGTAGTCTCTAAAGAGGAGGAAACAGACGTGCGTTTCTACTGCAATGGAGAAGAATTAGAAAGCACTAATGACTTTACTTACCTGAGAACAATTATTTGCAACAGAAATAAATAAATTTCCAACAGAATAATAAAATCTAACCAGGACTATTATCAGATTTGCAACAAAATTGTGGGCAAACGAGAGGTAAGTATAAAAGTAAATCTCCATATCTATAAAGCGATATTTCTTCCTACCTTGATGTACGGATGTGAGAGTTGGATCACATAATTACCGCAGTAGAAATGAAATACCTCCACAGAGTCGCTGGCAAAACAAGAAGCTAGACCTACAGGCACAAGACCACAAGGAAGACACGAACTTCGTATAGAGAATATGTTCGCAAGTTGGGAGAGGAAAAAGGTAAAATCTTGGATCAGATGATGATGTTGGCACGGGACCGACAGGACTGGCACAGTTGGGTATAGGCTCCTCCACACTGAAAGGTATACGGAGGAAGGGAAAGAAGAAGACAAATTTAGTGATGTTTTACTAAATCTCAGAATGAAATTTGAGATAATGTTAAAATTGATTGAACAATTGAAAAATTTACTGAAATATAATTTTTTTTTAAATTTCAAGCAGTTGTTTAACCTTTAGTTTAAGCTGCGTTTGTTTGGAAAAAAAGGTATTAATAGATATGGAATTAATAAATCATCTTATCACTTTATTAAACTGATTTTCCAGTTTTTAATATTTTTCATTCCTAAACTTCTTTTTGTTAGGGGCCGACTCTCGTAGACAGGTAAGCAACCTGGAGGAGGATGATGATATGCTGCAGTATGCTATTCAGCAGAGTTTGCTGCAATCCGGTCAGGATGATGATCAGGTTCGTACTTTCTAATAACTCATGTGATTCAAAACCTGGCAGGTGGCCATAAAGGGTGTAAAAAATCCTTGGTTTTCCTGTTCTTCAGAATAGACGAAAAATGGAGGTCCTGAGCCTGTACTGTGTCAGGTACTCGTTAAAGATCCCTATAATAATTATGTCTGAATAGGAAAAAATTAGGTCTTTCACTGTTACATTGTCGATTAGCCGTATAAAGTGATCTAAAATGAATAAGCAACTAGTCAACCCTTATTTAATAATTAGTTGTGTTTTTAATTCACACTGTGGATTCATTAACTTTACTGTATCCTTTTATTTTTGAATTTTAGGTTGATATATGGGAAGCTCTCCAAGCACAGAGGCCTAACACACCCTTCATAGGAGATGATGAGGAGGAAAAACAGCTTCAGAGGTATTTTATTATGTTACTTTATCAAAACATTCCGATTTTATATTTAATAAAATTTAATTTATTTCATAATTCAATCATTTTATGGGAGTAATAGCAAATTATAGGGGGTTTAGTTTTACACAGATTCGTGTCTATATACTCTAAAGTTTATATATTGTGGTGCAGCTAGTAGAAGTTTTAAGTCAACAGAACTACAATTGAATTATCAGCGGTAAGCGAATCATTAAAAATATAATTTATTTTATCAATCTTATCAATTGTAATAAGATTTGTTTGATGGTGAATAGCCTTCTTAATCATGGGACTTGCCTCGACTGCATTTTGAGGCCATATTGTTATAGACAAATACTAGAAGTTTTGTTTTGTTTTTTCAAAAACTTATTTAGTAATATGTTCAGAATCAAATAAAAATTATTACACACCATCATTAAAATTAAATGTAACAAACATTATTTTTTTAAATATTTATTATAATGAATATAATTTTAATTACTCTTGTGACCAGGTTGTGGGTTTTTCGGTCCAAGGTCCAAATTAAGAAAAAAGTCCAAAGAAACTAGGTTGCATTCAATTTATCAGAGAAACATAACATCATAACATAAAACGATGACATAACATTGTAACACCAACTAAAAATAATTAATTTAAAAAAAACAAAGATTATATACTATACTATTTACTAAGTGTCATAGTATGCTTACCGCTGAGCAGCAAAGAAAGATTCAGGTAAATCTAAATTTGGGTAATTACTTGGGCCAATAAAACAACGATATACATCCACATGTGACGATAGCTCACTGTAAAATGAGTTCACAGATAGTAAGAAACACCTGATAGACGAAATTAGCGGGGAAAAAAGAAACTCGTTACACTCTAAAATACTTTTTAGCATTGCTTTTATTTTCATTATCAATACTGAAGTATTTCAGTGTCTTTTTTTACAATATACGATCATTCAATTTTATTTAATGTAGGCGATCATCACTTTACCCCTTCCCTCTTAATAATTTTTTTAAATTAATAGATGCTCTTTGTAGTGGAGCAGCATGCATAACAAGCAGTGGTATCCGGAGTAAGAACAGCAAAAATAAACATTTAATAGAAAGTATGCTAAGCAACAATGATCACTACCCTGAAGAGTAAGGGCAAAGAATTCCATATTTGCTTTTTTCCCTCTTATGCAGGTCATTTGGACTCCATAGAATGGAGATAGAGTTGTTCATTGATTTAAGCTTTGCTCAGAAATTTGCTTTTATATTTCATATTACATGTTATATGATGGTCCTACAAGTATTTAATAATTCGTAATGTTATCATGTTTGTAATTATCAACTTTTTCAGTAATCTAGATTCAATTGCTAGGATGTGATCAAAAGTACTAATATACTTATAATAATAATGTAAAATTTGTCTGGATTAAGATACAGTTAAGGATATAAATTTGGATTTCTATTCACATTCAGTTGATGTGGCATTAGGATTATTTTCCATCTTTTTCTTGTGTTGCATAATACAGTATATTTTTAATGAAGTATTTTCTGTGACTAGGAAATTATTATGTAGGAAAGAAAAAGAAATACATGAATACATAATGATTGAATATTCAGTAAAAATAGACGAAATCATTACTTTTATTTTTGTCCCAATGTGCAGTAGTAACTAATTGTTCTTTGCTGGAAATCGCTGCTTGTTGCACTGCTCCATTGTGAGATGGGCCTTTTAGGTGTGAATTATGTTTTTATTTTTTTTAAATTAAAAAGTACATATTTTTTCTTGATGTATTGTGTTTTCTTCTATAGGGCTACTACTCCAACCCCCAGAACAAATTTACTGCCATAATACTAAAGAAATAATTTCACTAAATATCAATTTCATAAGCCTCTTATAGAGAAAAGTAATACTTGCTTAGCTTTGTTTATACAAAATAATTCTACAGTTTTTTGGCTTTTCCTTTACACTTAAGTATAGGAGCGCTTACAGATTGACTGAGCTGTAATATTAGTTTTTTGGTTCTGATTAGGTTATTTATATAAAATCAATAATATATTTCAAGATTATATTTAATTAGTAATAAAAATTTTGAAAAAGTCCTATGTAATTATTTGGTCCAATGGTGATTTACTTTAATCTCAAATGGATGAAATAAAAAAAATTAATATTTTGGTGTAGAATCAAGCAATAAATAGTAATTACTTAACTATTCATACGAGTATGTCACAGGTACAATACAAATAAAAAAATTCATTTTATCTAAATTTATTACGTTTATAAAATACAGAAAATAAATATTCAAACTTTACAATATAATTATTTCTAGGTGAAATTTACTGATATTATTTGTTTTTTTTAATTTGAACTATATTTGCTTAATAAAGATTGGAATAGGTTTAACAAATACTTTGAAAATAGTTTAGTGTTTTTCTTGTTTTAAGAAAAAATTGCTATTGCATTTATAAATTTGTTAAGGAATGCAAAGTAGTAATTTACGCATAAGACCTGGACTGTATGAAACTAATATCAGAGGTTTCTTAGAATTATTTGGGTAATTTTCTATTCATAATGAGGTATTCAATTTTCGTTTAGGGTTCTTCGCTTTACTGAATTAGTTTAATTTACTGATTAAGAGTTGGGGTTTTCCTTAATACTGTTTTAATTTGTTTTTATAAAAATAATACATTTAAAAAGTATTTGATTACTGCCAGATTAGTTTGATTAATCTCTCCTCCATCTATTTTGGTTTTTAACATAGATAACCCAAGTATGGTTTTAAGATGTAGGTATGAGTGCTTATTTGAATTTATTAAATTGCTTTGTTGTTTTCTTATTTATTGTGATCCAGAATTACTTGAAAGCATTAACTTTTCTATACTCATAATTGTAGAAGTATTGTGGATCATAGAGAAGTATATTGAAGGCTTATTTGGGGTTTTGCATTGTCTAAGAAAAACATAAAAATAAGAAATTAATTTATTTATTGCGTGCCAAATTAATATTATGCTTTCCTACACATAACAAAATTTTAAATATAATTCTTGGGGGGACCCCCTGTCTGCCTAGGGGCGGATCGACCCCCTTTGTTCCAATTGTATAATTATTCAATTACTTGAACACCCATTGTTATATTGTATAGTTTATTTGTCTATTGAAAGCATCAAAAACAACTAATTCAATTTTTTATGACCCATTTTTGTTGAGGTTTGTACAATAAGATTTTTGGTGGGAAAGACGTGATATTGTATTCATTTTGGAAAGTAGGAGAAAAAAGGGTGATATTTGTTTTAAAAATCTTATCATTTATATTCATGAATTCTAAATTATCAAATGAAGTATTTCAATTAACTTTTATATAATTGAACTGTTATTTGGAAAAATATAACATAATTTCATTAAACATTCTTTTTTAAATAATATTTTTGTTGCTAAAAATAAAAATAACCCGTCATGATCAATTGAACACAGGTTTGTTGTCACTTAACTGTTAATGATGTGTGTATGTATATATATCTATATATAAGTTTGGATTCTGAAACCGAAACCTCATTGAATATATTAGTTTATATATACTCTATCCCCATTCCTTTATTTAGCCCATTATTTCTCACATAATTAAATCTAGTTAGTAAGTGTAGATAGTAGTTGCAATACATTAGTTGTAGTGCTGTATTGTTCGCTATAACAGAGCAATAGAGGCATCCCTATCCACAACGAGTAGCATCAGCGGCAGTGGTCTGGTCGAAACGGAAGGCAGCTCTCTCGAGGAAAATATACAGCCAGCTTGTAACAGTACCGCTGCCGATGAGGACCTGCGACGCATCCTGGAACTTTCCGAGCAGGAGGAGAGGCAGAGGCTAGAGGCACTCGAGGCAGAGCGCAAAAGGGAGGAGGAGATGCTTGAGCAAGTACTGAAATTATCATTGATGGAAAAGTGATGTGTTCATGTTTCGGCTGGTTGTTCAGTTACCAGATAGTTGTGCTTAACCAGAGTCAATTAAATATATAAAAATCTTGTTTTTTATGCATAACTTGCTTTCATGTTTACATTCGAAGAACTAATGTGCCTGTTGTATTCATGTATTGGTAGATTTAAACGATTATATTACCTCTACTGTAGGTGATAGGTAATGCAAACGTTTTAAATTTACCTCAAGAACTTATGGGTTTAATTTTACTTGTCTAAATATTTGCAAAGTAATATTTACTATTCAAGTGATTAGTGTATGCTGTTTGGTTTCCTTTCTCACAATACATCTGAGCACCTTTCTATTTATAAAACGTATATGAATTACATATTGAGTTTATGTTATTTAAAAATATATATGTTAATCTAAATATATATTTAAAATAAAGCAGGCTTAGCATTTTTATTTTTGAATAAAATAGTTACTATTAATTACCAAATTCATTAATAAAAGTTTTAATTTAATATTCTTACAAATATATATTTTCTTACAAATCCAGCTTCCTGTTTGTTTGTTGTTAAAAAGTAAATCTATATGGTTCCTGACATTCTTGATCATAAGCATTGATGCTTTTTAATGTTTGATTTCAAATTAATATTTGTATGCAAAAAAAAAAAATACACTTCATTAGTCATTCCTCAGTTTTTATTGATACTAGTCTAGTAAATACTACTAAAAGACATGAAAAAAAATCAAATTACTTGAAGAAGAGATTAATGAGCTGCTGGGAAGAACCCCAGCCTTGCCCATGCTTGGCTGCAAGCTAAGGCTAGCCCCAGCCTTGCCCATGCTTGGCTGCAAGCTAAGGCTAGTAAAATTTAAAAAACATATAATATTATGGACAAAAATTTAAGATTTTTACTCGACTTGATGGAATCAAATAATTGGATTTTTTTATTTTGATATCAATGATGTCTCCTTACTTTAGACCTAAAGAAAGGTCCTATCTTCTCACTTTAGTGTTAGTGAAACTGGAGGAGGAACCTTTACCTTATAAATCTCTGTAAAATAAGTGTTATACTTAAAATATTTTATGAGAAGCAGGTAAAGAGAATGGATCCATCTGGTCCATGGAGCTATCTGATCGTCAATAGCTCAAAATGTATGAATAAATATGAAATAAAAACTAAAATTAAGGTTGTGAAGGAACATGCTATGAAACGGTCAAGTTCATCTGTAATCCATAATAATTGAAATTCTTAATAAATAATACTCTTATGCCACATTATTATTTTTTATTTAATTTTCATTTGCACCTGTGCAATTGCGCATCCAGTAAATTTGATCCAAGTGCTTTTTCTCTCTGCTTTACTACATGATCATCGAGTTTTGGAATAAAAATATCAATAGGGTGAGTAGGTCCCTTGGCCAATGTCTTTTTAATCTTTTCTTATTAAGTCCAGGTAACAGGGAGTTGGAAAGTGGAAGAACGAGTGGGTTTGGAAGATATTGTGTCGATGAGTGGAATGTTAATTATTTGTTATGAATATATGATTTTATAGTGGCAATGTTCATGTCGTGGCGTATGGTGTGATTCGAAATATACCGTCGAAAAAATTTGAACTAATTTTTCTTTACTTCAGAAGTTGAATGTTTCTATGCTCGCTAATCCCATCTGACTGTAAAAATATTACTTCCGAATATAAAAGTATTGTATATGAGATGTAATGGAAATAAGTTTCTGAAGCTACTATTATTGTTACTTAAGTAATCTGTTAAAACCCAACTGAAAAATATAACTTAAGGAGAACATTTCATAGTAAGTAATCATCTTGAGAACAATAAAAGGAAATTAATAAAATAAACCTTTTCACACATGTTATATTTGGTAATTAATGTAAAAAAAATTTTTTTTCTTTAATTTGGGTTACAGCTTATGTATCTTCTCCAAGTAGTACAGAAAAGATGAGCCAGATGCCAATATATAATAAATTCTAAGATTTGTTGGTGAATACATTACAAAATAAATTTCAACGCACACACCAATGCATTTGAACTTTTGAAGGCCATGCCTTTTTAAATAGTATTTCAGTTTCAATACTAATCATTTAAAATATTATCTGCTTTTGTTTTTATGATAAAGGTTTCAAACTATGTATTTATGGTTTTAAAAAACATCTCAGTGATGAAATAGGCATGTTAAATTGGGTCAGATAAGGAATGAATCACTAACACTTTTATGACCACTGAAGACCAAGATGATTGGTGCACATTGGGTGGTGATAAGGGTGAGAGGTCCAGATTTCTTAATTTGTAAGGGTATGTGATTGATTCTATTTGGCAGTTAAATAAAAAAAAAAGTCTAAATGATGTGATCTTAATTCATATGTTTTAAAAAGGAAAAGACAGACTAAGGGTACAATAAATCTTTAAATGACAAAGATGAACAATAAAGTTAAATTTTTTAAATAATTAAATTATCGTTTGTGATAAAGATTTTCAATGTTAACACCTAATATTTTCTGGTTCTATCTACATTAAAATAAATTATATGCTTGATAATAAAAGTGACCTACTGTGACTAAACTTCAAAAATTTCATCAATGAAGAACTTGAAGCAGTTGATTATCAAGGTTTATCTGCTTGCTAATTAATTTATTTGATGGTATATTATTTAATTTATAATATTTTATAGATAAGAAAAGACATATTTTTATTTACATCAATACACAATAGATTTTCTAAGCCACTCTTACTCATGTGTTTGATAAAACTATATACATATTGTTGTACATGGAGCCTAGTTGGAGCGCTCACTCCACAACTTGTGTCCATAATACATATCGTTGTTCAAGGTCAATTTGATAACTTGATCATAAATAGGTTTCTCACTGGCTTTAATAACTTTCATGGGAGGAAGAGCTTTGATTTTTCTTCCATAACGTCCATCTTTTCTTTGCCACAACCCGGACCTGGGGCGATTTCCTAACTCACGGTTCCTTTGGGCACTACCAATAGGCGTATTGGCATGCTCAACATTTGAAAGGCGACCTTAAAGTAAAAAAAAACAACAACATTAAATAAGTAAACATTTCTAGAACAAGGTGAGATCATAAATCTATATTAAAATAAATCTGATAAATTAAAGTAAATACCATTTGGTTTTCAAAATAGCATATTTCAAATAAATTGAAAAATTTAAGAAAAATATCATTTACAGATAAATGATTTTATATAAATTTCAAAGTAATAAAATACTAACTTTCAAAACAATGAAACACTTTCCACAATTAATCATGTTATTTTGTCATTTTAAATCTTTTAGTTATACATATAAGTCGGTTAAAAAATAAAATAAACATAATCATTTGAGTTTCCATTAATCTTGCCCGATAACTTATAGATAATATTCAGAATCCAGCAAACCAATAGTTTATATCCAGTTACATGACATAAAATTGCATGAAAATAAAACTGCCAAGCCGTTTTACAGAAAAATAAATAAATAACATCTTTTCTTAATTTATTGCTTAAGTTTTTTAAGCTAGGTATTCATTTTAATTATTTTCAAAATGATGAGTAGTCAATGAAGAAAGTCACAATAAAGTTTTTTTATTTGTGTGTTTTTCTTCATTGACTGCACCCATCTTCCCGAACAGCTTCTAAAATTAGTCTTTGGTAAACTGAACATCGACCATTAATTACAACAACAGCTCCTTTAACTTCAATAATTAGATCCATAGTGTTTTTTCAAATAATTCCTTTTCTCATTTGATCATAGGGAAATGCTTATCAGATATAAACTTGATTATGTTAGAAACGAGAAGTTGTTGGATGTATGAACACTTACCAACCGTGGCCATACATTCCTGAGGAAGAGCTACCTCATGCTTCGATGGCAGCTGTATAACAACTAAGTCATTGACCTTTCTAAGGACAGTTCCTGAGGAACCTGCGGCATGAATGTACCAGCCTCCCTGACCAGGATACTTCTCTACATTGTTCACCAAAGTACCATTAGGTAAAGCCCCTAATGGATGAGCATTACCCTCTTTAGCTAACACTAAAACAATAATTATTAATTCAATTTTCCATATAAAAATACATTTTCACTATTTAAATAAGATAATATTAATATAAATAACAAAATGACATATACAAAATTAAAGGAGCATAATTTAAAGAAATAAAAGTATCAGTTCTGCAGGTTGCTGCTTTGAGTAAAGTCACAATAATTTTTATTTTTCATTTGATTCCTTTTTGATATTCTAGAAAATCGGTGAGTTATAGTATGAAAAAAAGACTATAATTATGGAAAATAAGAGTGTTTTTGTTATATTATTAAATATAATTACTATAAAAAAACTAATATAATAAACTGAAAGTTTTATTTACCTGGTATCCTAGGTATTTCGCTGGAGGTGGTTATGATATCACCAGGCTTCATATTTTCTGTAGCAAGATAATACTTCATTTTATTACCCCCGGCTACAAGAGCTATTCTGCTGGTCCTGCACCAATCAACAATGATGTCGATAACCTTCTCTTCCACTGGCGGGCCATCCTTCGAGGCTTCTCTTTTCCATTCAACCCAATGGTATTTCCTCTTTATTCCACCTCCAATTCCATTGACCACTACTCTCCCTAAAATATACATATACGCATATATTTATTAGTATAAGGTTGGCAAGATATGACCTAGGTTTGCAAAGGTGTATAGCATTGTGTCTGTTTTGTTATTCTTTTGTCAATGTTAGAATTGTTTTTCTTGGAGACACGGTACTTAAACCTTTAGGATGCTCTGGAAACAAATTCTGTGTAATTTTGCTAATAAATGAATAACAAAAATAAGCATTTTTGACACATTACTTTTTTTATTATCATAAAGGCAAGGAAGAGACCGAAGCTCACACAGAAAAAACAAGTCAGAGTTGGTTCACCGAAATTTCTTTCTAGAGATTTTTTATGAAAGATGACCAACATTCTAGTTGAACTTCTGAAATTGATAATGATCAAACCAAGATCATGAAAGTCAGAATTGAATCAAATAGTCATATAACTATCCAAGAGATTCAAACTCAGTTAAATGTATAACACACAACAATGGAAAAGTTTATAAGATATCTTGTACTAGTTAAGGGTCTGTTATGAATGGGGGAGTGCTACAATAGCAAAAGGTGAAATTATACAGAAGCATTTGTAATTTTCCTATTTAGGTTTATCACTGTAGATAATTTACTTTTAAACACATTAAGCATAATGAAACTAATAATCTGACATGTTTTCTCTAAGAAATATACACGAAAGGTAGTTTCATAAGCAAAAAAAAAAAAGAAAAGTAAATAAACAAATTTTGTACTCTTCTTCTGTGAAATACTCCAATAGATCAATATTGAATCATAATAAAATGTGATCGTAAACATAACTTGAAAACTAAATTATATCAGTAGAGGCTAATGCCAAGTAGGAATGTTACTAATTGTTGGACTAAAAGTTTTAGCTGAATTTATGATAAAAAGCAATTGAATCAAATTTACCAGACACTGGATCTCTTCCTCCTAATCTAGTTATCTTCAATGGTTGAACTGTATACTTTTCAGGATAATGAACAATTCTTCTGAATGCTCCAGATTTTGGACCACTGTTTGATGGGAGTTCAACATCCTTACACTTATTGCGCACTGTTAATATACCTATCACATTTTTCAATGAAGTAGAACAAAGTTTCAATTGAGAATTGCCCCTCCAGACTGATGAGAATAAAGAAGACATTTTTTTGGAAAAGGTATTAATGCAAATAACATTCAAATTCTGCTTAAAAAATAAACAGATAAAGAAAATAAAGCTCTTTCCTAAATTTAGAAGAAACTAGAACCAAGAAATATGTCAATTCCTCCAGGAAAACATTTTCCCAATTCTGATTACTGGGTTATAACCTGAATGCCATATTAATCTAGTCGAAAGGTTATGCCAGCATGTGGGTAACAGTTTTGCAACCTTTGGGAACTTTGTTTTGAACACTGAGCAGCACGTGATGTGTTCCCGTTGAGTTGAATTGTGTTTATTGTTAAAAATCTCTACAAAATGGGAAAAAAGGCCAAAGTAGGAAAACAGCGGAAGGATAAGTTCTACCAACTCGCCAAAGAAACAGGTTAAATATTAAGACTTTCGCCATAATGACCTTTCTTTTTGATTTAATCATTAAAAATTTTAATCATATACATCTTTGTTTCACAGGCTATCGATCCCGTGCTGCTTTCAAATTAATTCAGTTGAATAGAAAATTTGAGTTTTTACAAAAATCACAAGTATGCTTGGATTTGTGTGCAGCTCCTGGTGGTTGGATGCAAGTAGCAAAACAGAACATGCCTGTCTCAAGCATTGTGATTGGTGAGATTTTTTTCTCTTTTGGTACTGTAATATTATTGAACATTGTTAAATTTGAATTTTATTTCTAGGGGTTGATTTATTCCCTATAAAACCTGTACCGGGCTGTATATCTTTGACCGAGGATATTACTACCGATAAGTGTAAACAGGCGATATCGAAGGAACTTCAAACTTGGAAAGCAGATGTAGTTTTAAATGATGGTGCTCCAAATGTCGGTGAGTATTAAGCCTAGATTATTTTAGTAACTCATAACTTCATTCCAAGACTCCTTTTTAAGGTTTCTAAGGTTGTTTATTCGAAACCTCATTTATTGGTGCTAAGGCTAATCGGATGATGCTACTATGGGAGTCTTAAATTTTGCCTATGCTGGTATAATTAGCACACTGATCTTTAATGCGTATCTTACACCATATAAGGCTTGAGACCCCCATTTTACTTCTCTTTCAAAGGATGGCATAACTATAAATTGTTTATTCCCTTTAAAAAAATTCTAGGGCCACCTGCCGGGCTGCGTACCCGTAATCTTGGGCATAGTAGGTTGTTATGCTAACCATTGTGCCACAGTTGACCCTATTTATCAATTGATGATCATGTATAAATTATTATTATATCGTTCATTTTTAAGTCTGCATAACTTGGTGTCAAAAAAATTTAAGTCTCATTTATAAATGTTCTTAGTCATAGGCAATGCATCGGCAAGATCATTTTAAAATATTACAGTGTTATTAAGTGTCAAGAAAAAAATATGACATTTTTAATTGATTATTTAATTAGTGCTGTATGTTGTGTTGTTCGATCATTGAAAAACATTGTTTTAAAAACCATTTCACTACAACCAATGAATGGTCTTGTATTCAGAATTTTTATAAAGAAGTATTGTTAAATATCTGGCTAGAATTACATTCACCCACTAGGTTTTTACCCACCACTTTAAAAGAATTGGGTACTGACTTTGTAGGGACTGGGTAAGCCCAGGAGGCCCTTCATCTCCAGAATCGATCCATGGCTGATATAATGATATATAAATTGTTACGTCAGATCTTTGTGAGCTTGGGGTTAATTACATAAAGCCATCCCAGATCTAAAACATCCCTTAATCATTTTTTTTATAGTACAGATTTTAACTTGCATTTGCCTAGAAAACTATAGACAATGAAAAATTTGTACATTTAAGGTAACAAATAAAGTATTGATTATAAATTTAAATGAATTTGAAGTTTAAATTATGAAGTTTCTTTTAGTCCTATAAGTAATAAGTCTTATAAAATATACTGAAATGCAATTCCTATGCTGGCTACTTTTGTATGGAAGGTCACTCAAAACTTGCCTCTTATGATATATACTTTTTTTTTTAATTAATGGCATTGGATACTTCCATACAGCCAGTATGATATATACTTATTGAATGTTAAATTTATGCCCGATTAAGTGAGAACTATTCTATTTTTTTTTTAAATGTAAACTTAGCTACTGTTTACTTGGTTTGAATATCATACCAATTGGATTTCCCATTGCTTAACTTCATGAACAATATTAGCGATGAGATAGTTGACTATTAATGAACAATAGATTAGAAAAGTGTACTTGACATATTAAATTGGTACATTATTAAGCAGCAATAACTATTTAGTGAGTACTAATTAATTTTTCAACTAAAAAAATAATTTCTTTTGTTTAAACAGGTCAGAATTGGCTTTATGATGCGTATCAACAAGCATGTCTTACTCTGAGCGCTTTAAAGCTTGCTACCCATTTCCTGAGGGAAGGCGGGTGGTTTGTTACCAAAGTATTTCGTTCCAAAGATTATAACCCTCTCCTTTGGGTTTTCAAACAGCTTTTCAAGAAGGTATTATTTTTAAATTAATGATTGAAACTCAAGAATTTCTATTTTATTTTGAAGTTAATATTAATTAGAAACAATATAATTTTTTTAAAAATTACTTGCAGGTCCACGCAACAAAGCCACAAGCCTCGCGTAATGAATCAGCTGAAATATTTGTTGTGTGTCAATATTATCTTGCTCCTGCCAAACTGGATCCTAAGTTCTTAGATGCCAGGTATGTCTTCAAAGAGCTCGATTTAGAACCTACTTTACCTCTGAATTTCCTCCGTCCAGATAAACAGAAGAAAGCAAAAGCTGAAGGTTATTCCGAGTTGCGTGGTGTTTATAATCCAGTGTCTGTTGTCGAGTTCATAAAGAGTAGCAATCCAGTTGAAGTTCTTCAAGTTGCTTCTTGTGTAAGTTGATCTTTACTCAAAATATATTTACTATAAAATATACTTACTTAAAATAGATGTCTTCAAATAAGTGGTAACAGAACAATTAATTATCAGATCAATTTATAAAATTAAGTATATCAATTAACTAAAACTAACTGTTGTTTAATATACTATTATGATGTAACAGACCCATCATAATAGTATGTTAAACAACACCAACAACATTAAACCTATTTCGTTTAATTGGATTTGTAATATTATTGAAAATAAATTTAATGTATTTCATACAAAATTCATGTTATAATATTTTTTATATTATTTTACCACTGGTTTAAAACTTGTGTTACGTTTAGGACAAATGCGTCACAACAGCAGATAAGATATAGGTGAAAGAGTAAGTTAAGTTATATTTAGTTTATACTGACCCTTGGAGTTGTCCATTATCAAATATATAAAAACAAAAACATACAAAAAGTCTAATATTATTTCTAAATTTATTGTAATTTTTAACCATTTTGTCTAAATAGTTTTTTATTTTATGATTACATTTAATCACTTGATAGTGCAAGCTTTGTACTTTTTTATATCAGCTCTTAAAATGGTGACTCATTACTTTATCTTTTTTTTTCAGTTAACTCTAGATCATGAAGATGTTTTGAAAGATGAAGAAACTACTTTGGAAATAAAAGAATGTTGTAAAGACATAAAAGTTCTTGGTCGTAAAGATTTAAAGATGCTCATGACCTGGGGAAAAGAGATGGCTAATAAGTATTTTTCAGACGATAAATCTAAAATTAAAAAAGAAGAAGAAGAAGCCAATGATAATGTGGTGGAAGTAGATGAAGTTAAGTTATCCGATGATGAGAAAGAACTGCTTGATATGGATGAAAAAATTAATGTGCTGGAGGTAAATTTTACATAATATTATCATTAATTAATTTTTTTATGTTACTACTCAAAGCGAAGTTTTTTACATTAAAGCAAAAATTAATTTGACCAAATGTTACAGTCCGAAGAAGCTCGAGAGCTAAAGAAAAAAAGGAAAAGAGCTAATCGAGAAAGGGCTAAACTCCAAGAAAAATTAAATTTAAAAATGATTCACAAAGATGACCATGGGCCAATTGAAGAAGATGATCAGGAACCGTTATTTAATTTGAAGCAGATTTCTTCAAAACATGTCAGTAATACTTATAACAAATATATTAGTGCACTGCATGATTAATTTAATAGCAGTAAATTTTAATAGAATTATAATTTTTAAAATATCTTAAGTATATAAATTATAATTTATTACTTTGCAACAGGTACTAGGAAAAGTTGATGACCAGAGACCGGATATTTTAGCCCATAGTGATGAAGAGGAGGAAGATGAGAATTTCGGTGCTTACCGTTCGTCGTATGTACCTTTTGAAAAGGGCAAGAAGGTTTTGGATAAATCAGGAATGTTAGTCATCATACTTTTATTAATTTAATTTAAATTTTTATTAATCTTATTTTTAAATAATTTTAATTAGCAATCAAAGTATATTTTACACATGCATGCCCGCAGATGAAGGGATATTATTTGTTTAGAAGTTTTTTATTTTAGTATTAGCATGGTATCCTTGGCCCAATCCTTTATACAGTTTATACAGCTGACATCCCAACTCATACTAATACTATTCTTACCACGTATGCTGATGATACATGTGTATTATCAGTCAACACCAATCCAGTTATTGCATCCCAAAGCCTCCAATCCCATATCAGTGATCTTGAAGAATGGTGTCAAAACTGGAGAATTAAAATAAATTCTCAAAAATCGTATCAAATCACTTTTACCTTACGTCGTAAACCACTGACTTCCTGCCCTTCAGTATCCTTTAATAATATCCCACTGATGCCTGTAGAACAGATCCGATACTTAGGGTTGCATCTCGACAAACGATTAACCTGGAATCCTCATACGAGACTGAAAAGACAAGAAACCGCTCGACGTTTCAGGCTACTTCAACACTTACTAGACAAAGGCTCTAACCTCCCAATTAACTACAAAAGACTCAACTACATCACTATCATACGACCTATTTGGACTTACGGAGTAGAGCTTTGGGGCTCCACTAAGCCATTGAATTCCTCTCGTATCCACTCCCTACAATCCAAAATCCTTCGTAAAATCCTCAACGCTCCTTATTTTGTTAAGAATAAAGTCATCCATAACGACCTTAATGTCCCATTTGTTGCTGATTTGGCCCGAACCCGATATCTATCCTTTCATAACAAACTTCATTCCCACTCAAACCCTCTAGTTTCAAACCTAGCTTCCTCTTCAATTCCTGATAATCCTCCGAGGCATCTGAAAAGAAGATGCCCACGTGACCTTCTTAGTTAAACTAGTGATTTGAGTACTACCAGTGGGTAGTTTCTCTACTTGCCATTAACCCATGTCATTATGTATCACATAGCCTATTCACTTGATGTAGGTATATTGTAATACAGTTGTAAATATCAATAAATAAATTAAAAAAAAAAAAGTATTAGCATGGAAGTTAACGTTAATTTTTAACATATAAAATTTGCTGAAATTGGAACTGCCAACACTTATTACATGTATACAATAAATTTTAAATTACTTATCAAAATGTTTATTTCACTAGGTTCTACAAGGATTCTTCCGATGAATCTGAGCCTGAAAAATCTGGAGGTGATAGTGATTACGATAGTGATAAAGAAAATCTTGGTAAGAAAGTTTGTTTAAAAAAATTATTATTTTATAATTTTTGAATCATTACTAGTTGACAGTATAAATTATATGGAGGAAAAAATGATGGCCTGATTTTAATATGAAAAAACTAAAAAATCAATTAGTTTATTGCTATTGGAAAATTTATTTCAACCTCAATTTATTTTTTCATCGATATTATTTTAGAAATTTAATTAAATGTGTTGTTATTTTTGTTTACAGATTTTTCTTCATCAGATGATGAGGAAAGGCCAGTAAAGAAAGTAAAAACTGAAAAGAAAAAGGTTAGATTTTCATCTGATGTAAGATCAGAAGACAGTGATGATGATGATGATGATGATGATGACCTAAAAGAAAATCATCCCTTTCTAACTGATTTGGATCCGAGGGATAAGGAGACTAAACGTGTTCATAAGGCCCAATTATGGTTTGAGAAGGTAAATGTTTAGTTAATCTAGTCGAGCTTTATTAAGGGTAACTTTTGGACCATATTCCTAAAAACACTGGAAACTTTATATCTGTCTTTTGTTAATCAAATATATTAAATAGATGAAATTTCAGCTATGTTGACAATTTATTCTATATAATAATATTATTTATTTTATGATTTTGAAGCAAGCTCTTAATCTAATCTGTTAATAGATTATAATAGGTTTTGATTTTTATATTACCTGTAGGTTATTAAATTTATTCTTATTCAACTTAAATAAATTAAAAAAATAAAGGCAGATAAACTTATTACAAGAAAAGATTTGAACTATGTTGACTTTCCAATGAGGAATGTTGTTAAATGGATGTTGATTTTAGGGCCTTAAAAATACTAGAATGCTCAAAAATTTGATATTACAAAAGGAGGGAGATTAATTATTTAGAAACTATTATCATTTTTTTTAGTATTGATTATTTTTTAATTTTACTTTTAGGATGTTTTTAAAGATCTGGAGAAGGATGAAGATGAAGAATTTGAGTTGGAAGAAATGGCAAAGAATGTTGTAGGTAAAGGTGCAAGTGTGATCAATAAAAACATGGCAGAAAAAACAAGTGCTAAGATCAAACCTGTGGCAAAACCTATGATAAAGGTCAAAGCCGAGTCTGATAGTGGTGAAGGGTTGAGCGATGGTTCCGATGATAGCGACGATTCAGATTCTGGTTCTGATTTTGAAATCGAACAACCACCTTCGAAAGTGAAAAAGGTTGCTGGGAAAGATGGAGGCTATGAAGTTGTACCTAAAGGTAAGTTTAATAAATGTTTTTATCTTTTCTTTTCTTTTTCAGACTAGATAGAGCAAGGTTTTGGATTATAATTTTTAATAATAAATACTCAATCAATCATTTTTAGATTTATCTCTAAAATTACTACTCGCCCCAGAAAAAGGTATCAGTTTCGTAAGTTGTAACTTTGAGTCAAAGCCCAATGTAGTAACATCATTTCTACTTACTATTTATCAAAAATAAAAATTATTGTGGGCTTTAGTTTGAAAAAAAGAGTCTAATTTTGGAAAATGTGTATACTTCATGAAAAAAATGAACGTTTTGACAAACCTTTCGAAGTATAGCAGAACATATAACCTAATCAGTATCTGGAAATCGGTTCTTTAATGTAATATAAAAACTCACGATTATTTTTATTTTCAATAATGTAACAAGTAGAAGTCATGTATCATTGACATTACTACTTTGGACTTTAACTCGTTGCCACAAGCTACGGAACTGAATTTGAAATGACCATAACCATTTTGTTTTAAAATGGTGGCCAATAAAATATTTTGGATATTTATTATTATAGAGGAAAAATTAGAAAAAACAGAAAAGGAAACAATTTAAATAAATTATTATATTATAAATGTTTATAAATAACAGTGCACACTAGTGTAATAACTTGTTACATTTTTTGATTAGAGACTTATTCAGATATAACATGTTTGATTGTTTATACCGTTTTGTAATTATAACATTATTTGATTTTAGATACTAAAATGAAGAAGGTCAAACTTACTGAGCAGCAATTAGCGTTGGGCGCCATGATGGTTTCGTCGCAGGTCACCAAGCGGGATCTAATCGATGGGGCTTGGAACCGATACACATTCAATGACGAGAACCTTCCTGACTGGTTTGTAGAAGATGAGAAGAAACATATGAGGAAGGAAGCACCAGTTCCCAAGGTCTGTTATTGATGTTATGAGAATTGAAAAGTTTATATAATTTATTTTTATGAAAATTATTTATTCTTCTCGTGGATATACTATTTTCCTAGTTTTCAATATAGGTGGCTAGGTAAGGATGTTTATAATTGTATAACATTGACAGTATCTAGAGGGAAGAAAATGGTCCGGGTGGAGGCCATAGAAATAATTCCTTAAATAGGTTGTCAATATCTAGGTTTTAAAAGATCCATAAGTTTCTGATCTCCCTAAATAAAAACATGACAACACTTTTTTTGTGCAAATTTATAAAATACATTTTTTTTTTTTAAATCCTTAAAGGTAATTGACTAATTGCAGATTAATAAAATTATCTAAATTGTGCTAATATTAGTATTGTCCTATAGGGCTATATAGCAGTGTATAGTTTTTAAGATAACCTGTAAATTGTGCATCTCCTGGAACATTTTACAAACTAATTTGAAAGATACTTACAATGTCTTCAGAGCAAATCTAACGGATATGTAAGGAATATCATGTTAGTGGAAGCATTATGTTTCTAACATATTTTTAATATTAATATACTAGTCTGTCGTGCTGTCTGTTTTATGCTTTAATATTTATGGTTGTACCTAAAAAATTCCAATTTCCTTAGTTAACTGTAAGATCTTTTAATATTTTAGGAACTTGTCGATGAATACAAAAAGAAATTTGAGGAACTGAATTCAAGACCAATTAAGAAAGTAATTGAAGCACGTGCAAGAAAGAAGAGAAGAGCACATAAAAAGTTAGAGAAAGCCAGGAAGAAACTGGAGGGTCTCATGGAGAATCCAGATGTCTCAGAAAAAGAAAAGGCTAGGCAGATTAAGAGGTAAACAAATTCATTAAACTATCAATTTTTACTTAAATCAATATAAAATATCAATCATTTATGCTTGTTTTTAAAAATATTGGCTTATTTTTGTACAATTTGTAACATTGTGTCTATAAAACTTAAGTTGTGTTTCTTTCTTGTAAAATTGTTATGTCCCTGTTTCAGACTGTATAAGAAAGCTAAAGAACCTAAGAAAGAAATAACCTATGTGGTAGCAAAGAAGCACACCGCCATGAAGAGAATGAGGAGACCATCCGGTGTCAAAGGAAAGTACAGAGTAGTTGACCCAAGGCAGAAAAAGGATAAACGTGCGGTGAAAAGTAGGGAAGCAAAACAAGCAAAAAGGAAAAAGGCGAGGCGTTGAATATGAAAATATGGAATGTTTTTAAAACTATAAATTTTCTTTCATGTATATTCATCCTTTTAACTTTTGTAACTTTGCTTTTTTTTTTAATTATTTTAGGTTTCAGCAATGACTTTAATTAATATTTAATACTTAAACTTTAGAATCCTTGAGAACATTAAATTAATTAAGCTCATCTAGAAATTATTTTTTTTTACAACCCTGGTACTATTTGTTAGTGTTATTTATGTATATTTTTTAATTTTAATGAATTAGTATTATTTTGAAAAGAAACCATTTTATATTTTATTATGAAAGGGAATAAATATTTAATTGCTCATAATATTAGTCGTATTAGGTTACTAACTTTATGTTGTAGGGATTTTAATCCCAAAACTCTGTGTTCAATGCAGATAATGCTAAAGCTTTGTATATATTAAGAAAATATATAATCAACCACATTTTGATGTCCGTTGTACACTACTCTTTACCATGAGGAAATCAGTTTTGAAGGAAATGCTTTTATTTACTAGTATTCAGTTAATATTATTAATTATTTTGAAGTTGTACCTCTTACCATTGAGCTATATAAGTTTTGTTCTCAGGCATTTTTAAAAATTATATTGTTTGTTTCAGTATTTCTACTGATATAGATAGCTTAATTAGAGTACTAATTAAAATCAGTATTTAGAATATGTCATTTTAAATAGAATTGCATTTGGCTAAGATTTTTAAAACCTTTTCAATGTAAGGTAGTTGAAGTTACTAATAACAAAAGGATGGATATTCAATTGGAAAAAACTTTGTATATAATGTTTCGTAAATTCCATTTTTTCAATACATACATACATATGTTTCCTGAAATGTATATAATAAAATATATTTGTATATATATGTTTCTCTTTTATTATTAATTGCCAGATTTTTTCTTGTATTCGTTACTTATGTTATTTTCGGAACTGGGAAATCATAATATTTATATGTTATGGAAAATTTGTTTAAAAAATAAAAATGGCCTCTTTTTGTATTGATTGCCCCTTCTATGATTTGGGCCATAAATAAGGTGCCATGTTTTTTGTCTGCATAGGAGAGGGAACACTAGTTTTTTAAGTATGTTTCGTGTATTCTTGTTTTGCATGTGCCTCTTTATGTATCAGTATTACTATCAATTGATTGTTTGTTCATTTAACATCACTTATGCTGCTATGGCTAATCGGACGATGCTACATTGGGAGTTCTAAATTTTGCCTTGGATTGATTAGGATAGGGACCCCTGTTTAACAACCCTTCCGAAGGATGGGAATACCAAGGATTTTATACTCCCTTTAAAAAATCTTAGGGCCACCTTCTGGGGTACGAACCTGCGATCTTGGGCTTAGTAGTTTGTTATGCTAACCACTAGACCACAGGTCACCCCATATCAATTGATTGGTTTTTGATATTTTACAACAGTGTCAGTTGCCGGAATGGTGGACTTGGTTTTGGTATCCATTTGTGATTTAAATCTGGATGAGTATTTTAATAGAAGTATTTTTATATTTTGTAAGGATTCTACAATTTTTTAAAATTTCATATTAAGGCTCTCAAAATTACTAATTTATTTTTTTACCTGTACCTAAACTCCCGTGTGCCGTTAAGTATGGAGTTACCTTAGTCCACTCAACCCATCGGTATCTGTCCCTTGCAAGTCTTCGTATCTCTGGGATCGCACGTCCTCTTACTGCTCTCTGTTTTCTAATACAGTCTGAACACATAATCCTAGGTCTCCTTACATTCTCGCTTCCATTAACCACCTGGCCTTTCAGATATCATCCATTCTGCAGATATTCCCCCGCCATTTTAACTGCTGCTCTTCCAGGATATGTATAAATCATACTCATAGCTCCTCACTAATTTTGTTGTTTCTGGTGCTGACTCCTTTGGTCTTGCACACAATTCTTCAGTGGAATCTCATTTTGGCCGCTGAAATCTTGCTAGTATGCTTATTGAGGGTTTTCTAGCTTTCAGAACCTTAAAGCAGCACTGGAAGGAACAAAAATGTATATAGCAATAAGTTTAGCCTCTCTACTTACTTCCTGCTTATCATCTAAGGCTGCTTCACTTTCAGCATGGAGCCAAAGTTGACTCAGGGGTGACCTTGCCAGCCCGAGTTTGTACAAATTTTAAATAGTGAGAGAGTTCCATATAGTCCTGGGTTAAATAACATTTATTTTATTGTGCATTGAAGCAAGGATAACTATTCCATTGCTATTTTTGTAAAAAAAAGTTTTCAACCTGCATAGAATTGGGGTTGAGCAGTAATAGTGGTTACATTCTACATACACTACATTCTACGTAATAAACGTAATTAAATTAAATTGATGTTCTTTTCGTATGTAAGAGAATTAAAAACAGAATACAATACATGTATTCTATATATATATATATAATAATAAAAAGAGTTTAAAAGAAATTTAAAAAATGTTTAAATATTTTATTTAAAAATGAAATTTGAAGAAAGATTTAATAATTGACATAAGATAAACTTTTATAAAATTAAATATAAAATGTAGAATCATGTAAAAACAAATTTTAATTAGATAAAGTTTGTGTTTATTTTAAGTCTTTAATGTTGTCTCTATTAAAAAACACCAATGGCAACACTGCTGTGGTAGGCGCTCAGAACTTAAGTTAGTATAGTCCAGTATTTTTACTTAATTTTTCTTTGCATTAGTTGTTTTTGTCAATTTTTTTCTGTGAGGTAAGAAACACTTATATCTTTAGCCCTATTATAGTATATTTGAAACTGTTTCCCTAGTCAATGATTTTTTAATAACAGCTATCTTTAAATAACTTTTATACCTTAAGGATTTAGTGAATACTCAAAGAATGAGGTTCCTGAAATCGCCTCTTCTTTTAAGTTATTTAAATAATGGTTTGTACAATATGTTAGTATATTACTTGAACACGTACCCTTGTAATATATTGGACAAAAGATACACGTATTCTCTCTTTCTCACACAAAAAAAGGATACTTGTATGCGCACACACAAACTCACAGTTCGTTGTACAACTTCTTTGAAATGCATTTTTGGTTCATTTTATGAATTTTGTAGTGGAATGAATTTAAAATAAACACTGTAAATCGAAACAACATACGATCACAGTGTTTATTTTAAATTCATTCCACTACAAAATTCATAAAATGAACCAAAAATGTATTTAAATCGAAACAACATACGATCAAATTTAAGTAAGATTTAACTATCGAAATTTAGCTATCGATGCAATAACGGTGGCGAAGCGTCTATAGTTCTGGGTTTGGCACGGTGTGGGGCCGATTCTCACTTGGACCAGTTAATATTTGATTGTGGTCTCAAGAAAGGAAGTATTATATAATAGAATTAATGAATGAAGCAGTATATATTGTATTCGCCTACGATACGATGTTATCGTACATATCAAAATAATAATTCGATGTATCGAAAAAATATCGACCCTAAGAGTTATCGGCTCTAGGTTTTTTTAATTTTTCATAAATCGCTTCCCTTTAAAGGTTTAATGAATGTTGGAAAAATAATGATAAAAGAAATATATCTCTAGTTCTCCCCGATAGTTGTAACTCTACTTATCAAAATGTCGATATTAAAATTTGATTATTGGAAACAAATTTTTATCTAATGAAATAAAAAAAGGAATAAGTATAACATGTATATGCTTTCATGGTTTATACATAATTTTAATAGATTTGTCATTTTAGTTCAATTGTGTTTCTGTTCCTTCTCTACTTAATTATTTTATGTTAAACAATTTGTTTCAGTGAATGGTTTAGCTAAGTATGTAGGGTGCTGTTTTCTTGATCTCTAGATTAAGAGTTCGGGACGGGATATGACAGTCAAATTATTTATTTTATTTGCAACTGTGAACAACTCTGGGGGTTGGAGACAGACTCCTTGGTCTCAACCTACCTCTAAAAAATTTGTACTCACAATTAGAGGAGATACCTTGCGATTGAGTGTGATGCGGGTGAAACCATCTCCTTGTACAACTGTTGGATTAGAAAGAGGACAGTCTTTACCATGTACTGAAGTCAACATCCTTCATGTGTTGTAGAATGGTACAGGTTTTTAAAAGGAATTTAATTCACTTCTCTCATGTAATTAGAAATGAGACTTTTTAATTATTAATGTTTCCATGCACTTTATTAGTTATTTAGTATTTTATCCTACATTTATTTTCTTCTGCCCTTTTTAATTTATATTCATGGAGTTAAATTGATGTTTCCTGTATAGTATGTATTTTTTGGCAAATATCAATAAATTAATAATTTTTTGTGAAAAGGTATTAATAAATATTCAATTGTTGCTAGTAAAGGTATTACTCCAGCTTTTGGTATGATATACATCAATAGTTTTGTTACATAATTTGTGATTTAAAAAAAAAAATTACAAACTGTTATCGATGGAAAATTTTAATATCAATATTACTATATATTATAAAAATTAAAAATAACATTGGATATCAATCAGGAATTTTCTGTGGGAGTAGGGGAAGCGCACCTGTCTTCTCCAATCCAAATCAGGGACCTTAAAATATTAAATTCTTTCCCAAGTTTTAAAATCCACATCATTCAATCGAAATTCATGTTTTATAATAACAAATATTCTTATGAATATAAGATATATTTCATGTCATATATTGCTCAACACTTAATTATTTTAGCTAACACGATACCTGGATTGAATCTCACTTTTCATGTATGCATATATCACCCAATATATCTTGCTTATTTTGAATATAATAATTTTTGTAATTAGTCGTAGATTTCTTTGTTTTATAAGATTTTATCACTATTATACTTTTATTATTCATAAATATTTTAAAATCTTTATTCATTTGACCATTTAAAAGTGAAATTTTTTCTCACTTTTTTATACAGTTACTAATTTAATTACTCATGTGCCATTTATATAGAATTCTGATGAATCTTTGCTCTCATTGTTTTTTTTAAAACCAGGTATTATCTATGTTAATACATTAACACCCAGAGATGATAAATTTGTAATATGATTAGGGATTTAAATGCTAGTTGTTTGTTCATTTAACGTCACTTTATGCTACTATGGCTAATTGGATGATGCTACAGTGGGAGCTCTAAATTTTGCCTATCCAGGTTTAATTAGGATAGGGATTTTTAATCTAAATCAAGTATCTGACATCGTAAAAAAATCCTAGGGCCATTTGCCGGGCTACGAACCCGCGATCTTGGGTTTAGTAGTTTGTTACAGGTCGCCCCATTAAAAGCTAGTTAAATTATCTTTTCTATTTATTTTTATAGTTATATATTATAAATATTTTTATAATGGCTATTATATTTTTCCAAAACGAAATCCCTGTATTATTGCTATCTGTTTTAATATTAATAAGTTTTGACTTTTTCATTATTTTAGTTATTGATAATATATAATCATATTTTTCCTTTCTTTTTAAAACTATTTTAATGGAGTATTTAGTTTTAGTCTTATGTTTTTATTATTTTATACTTAATTGCATGACATAAATAATTTGCTTACTTTAGTGACAAAGAGATAGTTATATGATAAGCTACATCCTGTTTAATGTAGTGTATGCGACATTATGATTAAAGTGTTGATGTTTGACTTAAGTTGTGATGACTGGATATTGCTAAACAGAACTTATGAAATAGTTGGTAGTTCTGATGAGATGGTTGAGCTTCTAAACATTAAAATTCTTGAAAAATGTTAGGAATGTTAAGTTAATAAATTAATGGAGTTCTTATTCAAGCTTACAAATTATGAAGAGAAAAGCAATAAGCATTGTACAATAATCACAAGTTTAACTTCAACCATGTAAAAATATTTAGTACTTCTGAAAAAATTAGACAATTTCTGGAATCTAAGTTAGTAAAAAAAAAAATAGTTAATTTAAAACTTATATGAATAAGCCAGCATTAGATACACTAATAAATTATATATTTAAAGAAATAAGCCTAAATAAGAGACTTATTTAAAATATGAGATTAATAAGATATTTCAAGTAGAGGTTTTTGGCTATATTTTTATGTTTTAGGGATATGAGAAATCATTATGAACAACTTAGCATAGATAACAGATCATTCTTAAGTGGCATAAAAAGGGTAGTTTGAGATAATATTATTAAGATCAGACAATGCAATTAATACATAGTATATATATATGCACAACATTTGTAATTTGTTAGGTACTTCTAAATCTGTTATTTATTATATCTGGCATTAGGATCCTGCAAGAACCTGTGGCTCCACCACCATAGCCACCCAATCTCTGTGATCCTGTGAGAAAATCTCCATCTTTATACACCCAGCCGCATTAGGTCCTCCTCCACATTATCCAGCCATCTGATCTGAGGACACCTTCTTCTTCTCTTGTCGTCCGATGTCCCATAGAGTACCTTTTTTGGTATCCTGTGGTCTGGCATTCTCTCCAAGTGTCCCATCCATCTTATTCGGGCTCTTTTTATTAATACCACCATCTTGGGTTCTCCAAACAGCTCCATCAGCTCCTCATTCCTCAGCTCCTTGATATTTTTTTCTCTCAGGAGTTGACTACGCGTTCTGATTTATTTTAATCGGTCTTACTGTGGTTGTATATATTTGGAGTTGCATTCTTTTTTAGTACAATCTAAACTGCAACAATCTTTGCAGTGATTAATAGAATCTATTAATCTGTTATCCTGGCTTGTTTATACTGTATTTAATTTCTAGCGAAGAACCAATATTGTTCAAAAATAAACTATCTATTAATGTAGAACCTCTATGGTGTTGAAGGGATTAAATTAATAATAATAAATTAAAATAATAATTAAATTAAAGGGAATGTTTTCCATAATTGAGTAAATCAACCGCAAGGAAGAGTATAGTCCTTTCTAAGTACTGACTCATATTCCCTTCATGGATTTAGTTACTATTTTTTTTATCATACTGATAGAATTTTTGTAATACGAGTATTAAATTATTGAATTGAGAATGCTGGTATGGGCAGCTAGCTAATCCATGACATATTAATTTGTGAAAGAATAAATGAATTAATGACAAATTCTTTAGAGGCTGCTTTGTTAGACAGTGAATTTACAATTACTGCTTGTTATATTTCGACTGAGTGATTCTTACATATTTTCTATTTTCTTTAGTTCTGGTCTTAGTGATATCAGATGGAAGTCGAGCTGCAGATTAGTGGAAAATAAAAAAAAAATTACTAAATAATAAGAGGAATTTTAATAAAAATTTAAAAGTTATTTTCAGATGCATCATTATGTATTTAAATCCTGATAATTATTGCTGACAAAACAAGGAAACAAGTATTAAAAACGTTTTCTTAAACAGTGTTAATGCATATTTTCCTGCTCAACACTTGTTTAATTTTTTTCTTACTTGGGATTAGGTGTTTTTAAAATAAATTTAACTTTCAACTTCATATTTATTTTTAACGAAATAACAAAAATATTTTTCATAATTATAACAAAAGTTAAAGTTAGACATCAAATCAATTTAAGATTAGCCGAAATAAAGGCAAAGATACGCAAAATAGAAGATATTGACTTGCCCTTGGAACCAGCACGTGCTGGGCCCACGGAAGCGCAAATGTTTTGCAATATTGCTCCACACTTTTAATATATCTAAATAAATAATTACAAAAATATATTATTCAGTTACTATCCTATTTACAAACATGAGGGTTTTTCGCCTACCTTTCGCTATTCATAAAAAAATCCCATATAAATAAAGCCACACTTCATAATCTTCCTCATCTTCTGATATTCCTTCTCGATCGAATTATTATTTATCGATTAGGCATGATTAGTTAAGACTAATAAAGTTCAATCATATAGATTCGGATGTTCCGTCGTTAGATTCTAAAAGGATGAAATTACTAAGGATCGAAATTAAAATCACAAATGCCAAACTCCAGGTCTTCTGGACTCAAGGATGGGGCATAACTGCATTACTTAAATTATTCATAGCCAGTCGTGATTCAAGGGTAGTTACTAAATTTCTATTAATGCATGAAAATATATATAATAATTTATTGGTTATAATTAAAAAAACAAAACAGGGTTGTTAAATTTTTTAAATGATGTACCTTACAGAATTAAATTTACAATTAAATTACCTTCCTATTAGGCTATCAGATATCAGGAAAGGTAGGCTGCCGCAGATGCAGAATAGGTTAAAAAATACTTCAAAATGGACCAACAAACAAAATCTTGGTGATTCAATATTAAATTATTATTTTGATTATCCAATATATAAACTTCTAAAGCTTCTAAAAAGCTTAATTATTTTATACAGAACGAGGTTGTAGCTAGAGTCAATATAACATATAATATAATATATACCTAATATTAAAACATTATAAATATAAATATTCAAAATATTTATTAACTATTTCATTTTATCGTTAATATAAAATTATTAACGATAAAATGGAAATTAGTAACAGACAAGCGATGGTTTATACAATTAATCTGCAAGTAATTATGTATGTAAAAAATCAAAAGGAAAAAAAGTAATGGAAGAGAAATGGCGAATATAATCGGGAATAAAAATGCTTGTTTAGATTTGTTTTATATATATATCAAAAGCGTTGAAAAATATATACTTCCAGAAGTGTGACAAATCTTGAGTTTTTCATTGTATTTATATTTTAATTTTATAATAAACAAAAGAAGTATACCTTATTGAATAATTTTCCATCTACAATAAATATTAGGTCTTAAATTGGAGTGAATCAGTAGATGAGTCAGATTGTCAAGGATGCGTAGACGCATCATCAAGTCGAGTAGGCGTGGCTGTATCGTCTGCATCGTTTTCTTTTTGGTTTTGCCAAGGATAGAAAAGGTTTGAGGGCCCATGAGCTCATATAGTAGGCTATGATTTAAAACTTTTCTTGTATTATTTTCAATTTCTCTGAAAACAAAAAAATTCAAAATTTTCATCTTGAAGAAAAGACAAAATAAAAAGAATTAAATTTTTACCAGGATTACATCTTGACAAACGTTTAACTTTATATCCTCATACTTGACTGAAAAGACAAAACTTGCCGTTACAGACTACTTACACGCTTACTAGACAAACGCACTAAGCTCACGATTAATTGTAAAATACTTATATACATGATTATTAAAAGACCTATTTGGACTCACCTCAACTTCGTAAGTCCAAATAGGTTAAGGGCTACACCAAGCCATCGAATTCCTCTCGTATCCAATCCTTACAATCCAAAATCCTTAATAATCCTTACTTTGTAACGAATAAAGCCATCCATAATGTCCTCGATGTCCCATTTTCTGATTTGGCCCGAACTCGATCCCAGTCTTTTCAAGAAAATCTTTATTTCCACTCATACCCACTAGTTTAGAATCTAGGTACTTCTTCAATTCCTGATAATCCTCCGAGGCATCTGAAAAGAAGATGGATTCGTGACCTAAGTTGAATTGTTATTTGAGAACTACCACTGGATAGTTTCTCTACTTGCCTTTATCCATGCCATTATGTATCATTGCTGCCATTTGGGTACTTGTTGTATTGTTTTAGAAATTTAATTTAAAAATAAATATTCAATGAATAAATTTTTAAAAAATCTACCATAACGATTAAAATTTTCTTCTAATTTCGGTGTTTAATTTCTGCTTGTGAAATCTGATTTTATTAATACACGGTTTACTTAAATCCAATTTCCCATAATCCCAGCGTTGATAAACTGGAGTTTGTGGTGGAATAAATATATTTATATTGTTTGGAGCTGAAATTAATTACACATACAAATAATTTGGTAGTATTATACATAAAAATAATTTAAATACCATACATAGATTTATAAATACCTTACTTATAAATTCCTAACCCTGAGCCGCTGAGTGAGATGCCCTAGAGGGCCAGGAATAGCTTCGTTAAGACTCAATTACAAATTAAAGCGGCCCAACGATCTTGACATTTCGGGCCCTTTTCCAAATGACTATAATGACCAGATATCATTCCATTTACCTTATCATCCCTTTATCAGTTTCGAACTTTTGGTTAATGAAAGTCAGATTAATTCTTTAATCAATAATTGAACAATTAGTTGGATTCTGAATCAAAATGGTTCTTGTTATTTGCCGCCTCTTTGAGTATTTTAATTAAAACTTGTTATCAGAGCTAGTTATGACATTGTATCCATAAATCTGAATTATGAATAATAGTTATGACCAATGCACTATATATATTACCAAAGGCTATAAATATATATATATATATATATATAGGGTGGCTTATTTTATTTTATATACAAACTATCAGAATTTCCTTTGGGTGCACAGATATGAAAGAAATTATGGGTTATATTTTTTTTAAATAACAGTTATCTTAACCACAGTTTTATTCAATATAAGGATGATTCATGTAATGCGTGAAATCACGCACACCAAACAATTTTTTTTCGTGTTTTCTTCCCTCAATATCAAAAGTAAATAGTTTGCATATAGGAGGGTAACGGCTCAAAAAATAAATACAATAGTTGTTAGACATAAGCGGAAAAATCTATCGAATATCTAAGTTAACGAAAAATAATATATATATAGTGTTGTGGACTGTTCAAAGGTGTTAATACATTGTGATATTTTTGTTTTTTAATCTCAATAATTCAAATAATTTAAAACAATAATTTTTAATTTTGAATTAAAATAGTTGACGTTGATGAAATATGTGGAAGAAAACGGTCCGGGTAGAGGTCAATAAATTTATCTGAAATTCAAGAAATATTTATTCAGTAGCCAACGTTTCGACCCACTTTGCAGGTCTTCTTCAGGGCTGTCGCGGGGGGGGAGCCCGATAGATCCGTCCAAGCTGTAATCACATCACTGCGCCTCATCTCCAATGTCAAGGTTATTATCTCCAATCTCCTTATTTTGAATGAAAATAATTTTAAATCTTTTATTTAAAATAATTTTTAATATTTTATTTTAGATGAACTTTTTTTGTCTGATTCGCTGAAAATGTTTTAAGGTAATAATCTGGTATTAAGAAACCCTACTACCGTTTAAGTTTTTATGTCTTGGTTTACAAGATAATATTAATTGATAAATGTATTGTTATAATCATCTTATAAACATCATCAGCTTATGTTTCTTTTTCCATAAACATTTGGGTGAAAATGTCCGTTAGTTTTTGTAATAAAAAATTATTTTTGTAGGTCTCGATTAAATTAGATTCGATGTTCTAAAAGTTTATATCAATTTTTGGAATGACTATTTTGTTTGAAATAATTTGTTTTCAATTTTATTGACACACTTCCGGAAATGTATTTAACGATACAGAGTATGATGAAAAGATACCAGTTATAGGATTTTGAAATTATTTCTCTCTTATTGTTGTTTGTTCATTTAACGTCAGTTTATGCTGCTATGGCTAATTGGACGATTTCTCTCTTATACAAAGTCAGTTGTTTTGTAAATTGTTTTCCATTTTATAAAAACCCTTTTAGAAATTTATTAAACGATATAGAGTAAGAAGGAAAGATAAGAATGGTAGTAGCCTTGACAGTGCAGTGATAACATGTCTAACTGCCGCCTTGACATTGGAGATAAGGCGCAGTATATTTCCAAATGTCCTTGAAACGCGACCTCGTCCCACTTCGTACTCTTCACGTCTCAAACAGATCATCTTCTATTTCCAAGTTAAACGCCTTCCTGTATTACGTTATTATACGTCTAACTAATTAAATTATCAAAGACATTACGGCGTACGGATATTTTAAAATGACAGAAAGTAGTGTTAAATTACTAAAATAATCGATAGATCTGTGACAAAAGTCGACTTTCGCTTTTCCATTTTCTTTAAAATATTCTTATTCATTTGATTAATGGGAAGTGTATAGATCTTACGCATTTTTGACGTGGTTGACTGACTTGGAGTTGTTTGTTAAATAAAGATCCTTTTTCATCTAATTGGATAACATTATATTTATCGTAACTACAAGTTAACTTATACATTTACTTACAAAAAAAGATAAGGGAGCCCTTTCGCTTTATAAGATAGTCAACATGTTGAGTTGTCCACTTCTTGCCTACAACTGCCGCCTTGTCTCTTAAGAGTAAAGGTACCGATCCTAAGGGATACTTAAACTACCTGCTCAATGCCACTTACACTATTTATTTAGTTACTCCTAATGTAATAGTGTCACTTACAGCAGATTCCTTTTTAATATTCTCGAAACTTAAAATAATCATGAATTTTAGTACGAAAAATCATATATCATCAATTATACAACGAAATGTTTTTCAAAAGTTCATTTCTTGATGAAATGAGTACCCAAATATACATATTTACACTCTTACCATAATTACACTCTTTTCTTCCATACTAAAAGTCATGATAATTTTTATTTTCGAGAATATTAAAAAATAAACGAAAGTTAAAGCTTGTTATGACTTAACTCGAAGCGACAACCTGTGGAACTGTAACCATTTATTTCAGTAAAAAAAAACCTTTACCATTATTACCCATGGTAGAGAATGTACTGATTCTAAGATAACGGTTGTGTAGGGAGGTGATTTGTCTGAAACAACCCTCAACCGCCAGGATTTATCCCTAGTTAAGAGAACCCAATTTATTAAGGCTGGGTGAGCACCAGGAGGCTCTGCAGATCCCTGGCTGTTAACAAATTATATAATTTATCTGACACAACTGGATTTGACCCCTGGATCTTTAAGCTGAGCAATTCAGCACTGCACTCTGAGCTATCCACTCCCCATGTGTATGTATGTATCTATATATATATAGTTCAAAGTTCAAATTATGTTGACCTAAAAAACACAATTATTTCAGTCACAATATTGACTTTGAGTCGTATTATGGATGAACTGTAGTTCGCTGTAGAGCGTCAAGCAGTTCTTAGTTTAGTTAACTTAGTTCCTGAGCCATTGCGTATCTTGCTTTAGACTGCCGACGAGTCTGGAGCAGATAGGTTCTACATAAAATCTAAAGTCCCTTTCCATGGGTCTGAGAAGAAGATGATCAAACGAATAACTGTCAATGCTGCCAATGAGTGTTTTGTTTATCAGTTACTGCGTTGTTTTGTAAAGAGATATGTCATCGGTTCAGTATGATTTGCTTGTAAACATCTATAAATAAAAAAAAAACGGATACCATTCTTTAATATCTCTTCATACTTGTTTAGAAATTTCAGTTGCTTGAAATATATTAATCTCAGTTAAAAAAAATAATAAAAATAACGCATACAAAGCGATTTTTAACATTTTTGTTGATCTTGTTACACGATTTTTATATCAATTTTATGATTAATAACTTAACATATGGAATTTTCAATAACTTAGGAGATATATCGCTCCTTCAAAAGAACGACATAACTCTAAAATTAGTATTTTTAAGTTAAGCCTTCAGTAGCAACTATATTGGTTGAAGCTTTTAATTCAGGAACGGCATATCTGATATTCCATTTCCATGATATGATGACTATTAAAAAAAAAGTCATCATATCATATATAAAACATTATACAACTCAAAATATGACTTTATTAAAAAAAAAAAGTCATATTTTGAGTTGTATAATGTTTTGAACTTGAAGTTTTATGACATTAATGACATAAGTTAACATAAAAAAAAATCAAAATTTAAAAAATGTTTTAATGGCTAATAAAATAATTTCAATAGAAATGCTTTGCTTTACATTATTTTAAAGATTACTAAGATACCATTTTTTTTTAAATTATCTAAAATAAGACAATTAACTATAAGATAATCTAATAATAAGATAATTATGGCTTAATTATTTTGAAGGAGCGATTTAATTGTTCAAGATGAATAGATCTCCTTTACTTATAACAAATTAATTTAGATCAACATAATTTCACATGGTTTAGTGAAAAATATAATTAGAAATGTTTTTGTGCTGTGAAATTGTCAGAGTGGTGCCTGACCCCAGCAGAGGTCAGAAGATATACGGCAATGTCAAGGCAGTATTGTTTACGATGCTATCATTCCGTGGAGCGGCCTGTGGTTTAATCCTCCGTGAGAATGCCAAAAAGTCGAGGTTCGGATGAGCTACCGTGTGTGGTTTCTTGTTCACATCGTTCAGTTTGGAAGTGAAATTAGAACAACATCAATATAAATAAATAATAGAAAATGTTGTAATTAATTTTCGAGAAATAATCTTCGGTGGACTTAAAAATACTTTATTAACACGTTAGATTTAAACATAAATATTTTAGAAATCGATCTAATTTATGTTGTGCATGAATTCGAGTATAGGTGGTAAAAAGTATGATGGCAATTCCCTACTAATTCCTATCAACGAGTTGGAAATTAGTTTTCTGTTGCACGAGACAATCAAATATATTTATTTGTGTATAGCAACTTTCTATATGGGAGTGGAGTGGCTCAGTAGTAGACCACTGAGTTGCCATGCCGAATATCCTGGTCCAAATCCCGCTGCAGGCAAGACTTTTATTTCGTCTGATAGCAGTCGGAGATGGATCATATGGGATCTAGGGCCCTCATAGGGCTCACCCAGCCTCTATAAATTTGATACCCAAAATAAGGGGGGGGATCTGATGGTTGAGCGTGATATAGGACAAATCAATCACCTCCGTTGTCATGAAACTGTACAGTCTCTACCATGTTCTTAACCCCATACCTATTCACGGCTTGTAGTGGTACAGGTTACTTTCTATAAGGTAGATACATCACCTCACAAGGATTTCGGCTTAATCCAATTAAGTTTGACCAAGTGATGATTCGATCTACGCCTTCTGGAATTCTAGTAATCGCAAAAAATCACTCCAAAAGAAGGTGTATATATTTGAGAGTCGTTGGAGTAAAGGTGATAAAAACAATAGATATTAGATTTACGGAAGAAGCTTATAAGGCTTGAGAAGGAGAGGAGATATCCTGAAGACAGGTTAAGGTACGAAGTAAAAGGCTGATTAGGAATGGCAATTGTTTGCGGACGTAGAGAGTGCATAGAGAGGTGGGATTGAATATTTATATAAAGACAACTATTTAATCACGAATTATATCTCATTCGTGTTCATCAATTTAACTACGGGATCTACTCATCATTTCATTTAGGTCACATGTTACTGGTCATATCCCTAAATCTGCTATGTGATGTGTCTCAGAGATATTTCATTGGCTATGGAAAAATGATCAAACCGTTTGAAATAGGCCAATGGAAGCACTTAGTAGTTGAATGAACGTGTTTATTAAACAAAATACAAAAAATATATATACATTAAAAATTTAACAAAAACACTAGACAATGGGTAATCCATCTGTCGAGGTATGTATTAGATAATATTATTTATTTTCTTATCTCTAAAGTATATATCAATAAATAAATAAACATATATGTATATACATGTAGGAAAGAAATTCGTTGATTGTAGGTACTATAATAGGATGTAATTAGTTGGGGGTGCAGTCAAGAAAACACAGCAAAATAAGTGAAACTATTGTATTTTATTTGCCGACGTTTCGACCTACTGTGTAGGTCATCTTCAGGGCCAATAGGAGTGGCTGCTCGGTGCAGAAGGTAACTGACCCAGGTCAGTTACCTTCCTTCATCAGTTACCTTGTATATATGTATATACATAAATTAAAAATTTGATATATAAATTCTATTAAAGCATAATAATAATAATAATAATAATAATAATTTAGTAGTTATCAGACTTCAATGCAAACAGCTACATAATGACACTGAGTTTTGAATGATTGTGATACCACTAAATAAAATATCTGGTTGAGATTTAAAGTCTTTAAATTAAAAAAACCTCTACCACTACTATTCATGACGATTCTTACAGCCCCGTACGTGGTAGAGACTGTTTCTAGGACAACGGTTGTTCAGGGAGGCAATTTGTCCGAGATCTCAACCTACTTTTTAGAGCCTGGGTGAGCTCCAGGATGGCCACCAGACCAACAGGGTCCATTCCTAGATGTATTCATATTTAATAATTTATCTGTCAGAGCCGGATATGAACCCGAGAGCGCATGGCAGCTCTACCACTGTTTCCCCGCTCCCTCAACTTTGTTTAATGTATCAACAAAAGTACAATTAAAGTTTTTGTGTCGCCAGATAAGTTTTATTTTTCGGGATTGTACCTTATAATGTTGGAACAAGAAAATTGTATCGACTATTATAAGATCATTCATTGGTCAATATAGTACTACAATAGAGAGCCAGAGACAGACCCTGGATTGTCTTCTGTAATTACACTGACTCTAAGGACAAGGCGTTATGCACATCCTCTCACATGCTTATAAAATGAGATGCCAAAGGACCCATCTCCGGCTGTTAACTAATTAAATAAAAATCTGCCACAGCCGGATTTGAACCGCTCTACAACTGACCCCCCCCGCTCCCTAAAGTACTTGAATTATTATTATTACTAATTAGGCTCTGATTACTAGTTTTAAAATTAGTCCAGGAAGTTATAATAATTTCGGCATGTTGCGTCAGATGGCTTGGTTGACATAATGCAATGTTGCGTAGATGACAGTAAAAGCCTGGATCCTTCCAATCGACTTTAATTCGCTGTTTACAGATGTCTGCTACTTATTTTTTTTAGCACTAGTGGAAATAGACCGTCACCCTTGGCCATGGCCTAGAGATTCAAGGCTGTCTATATCGAGTGAGTGCAGTTTTCACAAACACTTCGTATCTCCGCCGCATCTATATATATCACCTCCTGAGCTAACCTGCGGTAAATAATGTCTCGCCAAACATAATATTTATATTTAGTTGAAAAATGTTGATCTGTTGAGATTCGTAAACAGCATTAGTCACGTATTCGTATTTCATATAATTGTGTCATCTCTTTTTGTGCAAAGGTGAAAAATGCTATTCTGAGAACTTTATCACAAGCTCTTACCGGTGCATTTTGAAAATAATTTTTTGCTCTAAAATTGTAAGGAATTAATAAGATAGAATAAAAATTGAGGTAAAATTTTCAACTTAGTAAAAAATGTATCGCCGTTTCAGGCCACTTTAACACTTACTATACAAACGCTCTAAGGTCCCACTAGTTACAAAAGACTCATATACTCATATATGACTATTATAAGACTTACGGGGAAGAGGTTTGGGGTTCCACTAACCCTTTGGATTTCTCTCGTATCCAATCACTCCCATCCATTAGTTCCAAACATAGCGACTTCTTCACTTCCCGATAATGCTCTGAGGTGCCTGAAAAGAAGTTGGGTTCGTGACGTTCTAAGTTGAATTTGTTATTTGTGAACTACCCGCTGGGTAGTTTCTCTGTTTAACTTTATCCATGCCATTATGTTTCATTTCTGCCATCATATTAACTGGTTTTATTCTTATAATAGAGTTGTAAATTTCAATAAATAAATAAAAAATTAAAACATTATGGTCCATACGATTCACACACTACGCTATAAGCAACGAGTGTAAAATTTTATGTTATTGAACAATTTTCTCTTGCAATGAATAGGAATGCATGCTTGATTTTATTTATATTATTATAATTTAAGATGTTTACTACTGAAGAAAGTTCATCATTTTCAGATATATACTCCTGTAAGCATTGTTTTTATAATAGGATCCAGTGTTAGGCTACACCTACATTGGATCCGGTGTGATACGATGAGACGTCGCTAGCAAACCAAATGACTGAAATATATCGAGAGTTATAACATTTGGTTCTTTAAATTCATAAAATTAAGATTATTATTAATCATTTTTAAAACATTTATATTTTACTCTAATGTATAGTAAAATATGTGTAATGTATACACCCCAGCATCGTATGTGATAGAATCACGTCGCACCGAATCGGATCCAATGTAGGTGTAGCCTAAGAGTGCCTTCGATAGGTTTCTGAAATAAGTGACATAGTTCAAAGGACTTGAAGATCAGGCGCTTATTTTGTAAAGGAATTTGCAAGTATGCGTTGCTTGTGACTCTCAATTGACTCATGACTCTGTTTTTGGATATTCAAACCGAGTGACAAATATTCCTCCGGTTGAGGAATGAGAAACTGCAAATGTTTCTATAGGTAGGGTTGTTGGTGGATGTCATTTCTCGGTTTATCATTGGACCACAGTTTTTCATTGTTTCATTAATTAAGGCTTTATTTGCTATTAATTATTACAGCATAATTTTACCTTTCTATATGCAACGAATATAGCTATGGGCTATGGCATCATATGAAGCGTGTTCTGATTCCGACAATCCTATAGATGATATACATTTTTGTATTCTGGAATCTTAAGGATAATGCTGCATTGCATACACAGGAAAACTTATAAAAAATAAATATGGTGGCGCACACGCGCACTTGTGCTGTGAATCAAAACGGATGTACGGGGGTGACATGTTGTCCTTGGCAGCGGAAAACTGTCTGGTATTAAACAATTAAGATGATAATGTTTCTCTGAAGGTTGTCTTAGATCCTTGATTGTTTTTTTACATTTATTTATCCCTTCCAGGATTTTTGCCCTTTTTTTTTGCATTATATTTTTCTTTTTCCGTTTGGCTGTACTCCAGGAAGGAACGCACAAGGTCGCTCCTAACTCAGATGAATGAATGAAAAAGATATGGATCTTGACATTTAAACGATACCTTCTGTTATTTTTTAAACTTTTCAAATCTATCTATAGGTGTATAGATATATGTAATCTATGTAAGATTTGTTTTTTTATGGATATGCTTAAACCCACACGCATCATCCTTTAATGCTCATTTTTCCATTTTGTGAGTTTATTAAAAAATTAAATACTATATACTTTGCTATTAATTATACCGTTCGTTCTTCGTTATGGAATATCTGATTTAAATTTAAAATAATTAGATATTTCATAAATTGTGGATACTATAAACTATAGTTGCATTGAGTTTGATTGGCAGAAATTGTGCATGTGTGGGTAGAGGTGTTGCGTCATGGTTTGGATGCACTGGTCAGGTGGCGTCAATACATTATCCAAGTTGGGAAGTATTTTGCTTCTTAGGTGAATATTTATGTGTAATTACATATTGTACTTGTAGGATTTGTACGTCTAGCTAACCTACTCTCTTTTAAGGTGGTACCGATCATTGGGTGAAAAACTTGTCGGTTGAGCGTGATTTCGGACCAATCACCTCCTTGCAATACCGTTGGCTTTTAAACAGTACTATCCCTAACGTCTACTGTCTCATAGTGTAAAGTAATGTCTTGACAGAACTATTGAAGGCTGAAAATCGTCATGGAACTGAACTGACAGCCTTTCTCTTGAGAGGAATGCCCCGTCTAAGGAGGCTCGACGATGTCGAGGGTGACCTGAAGGCGATGGATATATAAGCTGGAGGCATCTTGCAAAGGATAGAGGGGAATGGTGGAAGAACTTAACAGAGGCCATGGTCCGTCAAGGACTGGAGAGACCTGTCAATAAATAAATGTATGAAATAATCTTTTATATATTGGATACCATATATCCATGCTCGAGAAATTTAAAAAAAAACCTCGTAAAATTAAAAAAACATTACAGCCTCTACCATGTACTGAATCGATTTTCGACTCCCTTATTATAGGTATAGGTATAGGTATATATATATATATATATATATATATATATATATATATATATATATATATATATATATATATATATTTATGTATTAAAGGGAAGATAACCCCTCCATAAGGAGGAGACAGTAGAGAGAGAGATACACCTGCGCAGTCAACAAGTGGAGCTTAGGGACCCGTTGGACGCTGGCGTAGCCTTGGCCTAGCTATTCCCGGCCATCCTTGACTTTTACATCCCCTGACCTCTGAGGAAAGCGCCCTCAACTGCTCGGAATTTTAAGCGCCTCTTAAATTTATATTCATCCTGACTATATGCCTTGTAGTCTAGTCCACTGAGGAATTACTATTTTATGCCAATACGGTTTTATTTTATTATCTACTATTTAAACTGTAGATGATAAAAAAATCATCATCGGATTAATTAATGTTCTGATGTTAAAAATACATGTTGAGACGTAAGTGGAAAAAATGCAGCTAAAAACGTTTAGCCTCTAAATGAAAAACAGGAAACAGACTGTCAATGTTTCGCCCCTTCTGGCCAGAAAGAAAACAATAGCAATGGAAAAAAACAATGAAGCACATTCTAACCTTAAAATACAGCATGACACTAAAAAGAGAAAACATCCCACCACCTGCAAGGCCCAATTGAAAAATAAATTACAGTAACACTTAATAGTACTTAAAATCAAAACTATATAATAGGTATATAATAATTACAATATCAAATTATACTAAATCAATGAAGATCACTTCAATTTCGTATTCCATTACAAGTCAATATATCCATTTTCGAATATTGAAAAAAATTAACTTTTTTTGTAAATTAAAAAAAACATATTATGAGAGCGTTTCATGGAGATAAGTCAAAATGATGATGTTGATTTTTAACACCTATTTAACCAGAGAAATATTTGAAATAAACTTTATGTTCAAACGAATTATTATAGTTACTTGTTAAGTTGTTGTATTAGTTAGTTGTTAAGAACTCGTTTCTTACATGACAAGTGGATTTAATTTAAATTTCGAGATAGCGTTCATTAATTGTATATCTAGAATTCATAGTTATTCAGTATTTTCTGCGTTGCGGTTTGACAAGAATAATTGAAAACATTGTGACTTACGAAACTAATTACCGTATAATTTTACTCATCCCAGGTTTCATGAAAATATGGTTTTATGAAAGATATTTAAAAATTTATGCAAAGCTACGAATGTTCAAACATACAACTGCTTATATAGAAGCAGGGCCTGGTCAAATTGTCACCGAAACTTTTCAAACTTTTCCCAAATATTGTTCCCCATCCTGAAGATTCTGTGTCAAGAGGAGATATCAAACGAAGTGAACAAGAGAGCATCTTCCCATCCGTATCGAAACCGGAAAGATAAAATGGAAGTGGTTTAGACAGAGATGTTGATGGTGTTATGGTAAAAGAAATTCTAAACTGGGGAACAGGAAACCGGAAGACATTGTGATATGGCGCGGATCAGCGCAGGTCCTGGTCCGTGCTGGTAAAACGAGGCAAGAAGATTGATTGCAGGTGTAGGAGCGGAATGGAATTTACTTGTAGATGGCTTATGCTGTCCGCAAGGATTTGATGGAGATAAGTCATTCAATCAATAAACAATAAATATTTATTTACATAGATTAGAGATTTAATTAGTATGCGCAGAAATTCATTTCAGAATTTGAAGAACTGAAGATAAATCTTTTTTTTTATTATTAGTCAAGAAAAGTATATACCTACACACGCGCACGCCCGCACACGCACACACGCACACACGCACACACACACACACACACACACACACACACACACACACACACACACACACACACACACACACATACACACACACAAACACACACACAATTATAAATAATTTCTTAGCATTTGGAATGATTTCAAATCATGATATGCTATTTAAGCTTTGGATGAAGTATAAAGGTTTACTTTATAAAAACTACTTTAAATTTTTCTTAAACCGAAGTACTTAGCGCCTTAACGTAAGCTTCTAGAACCAGAGTTTCACATCGGTATTGCGGGTCCTTACTCAGTAGCTTGTTAAGGGTTCCTCCTGTTCTTCCGAAATAAGGTGTTTTTATTTTTATATACATAGATTATACTTATTAATATATTAATAGATTTACTATATTAATAAATGTTTAAAATTTCCAAACTGAACCATACTGAACTGTACTTATCGATAACCTGTGTACTATTAACTTATGACAGTAGACAGAGCACTCTAAGCGGTTTTATTAAAAATTACTATGGAAACATATAAATATGATAAAACTATTTTTTTTTTTTTTTTTTTTATTTAATTCAATGATATTTACAACTATAATGGTATTATATCAAGTAAATGTGCAAAAATGTAGAATATGACATGAAAACACTTGTGGAGAAACTACCCATCGATAGCACTCCAATAAAGTTCTATAGTAGATGATCTCGAGGCCATCTTCTTTTCAGGCGCCTCGGAGGGTTATCAGGAATAGTATGGGAAGCAAGCTGAGAGACTAGCGGATTCAAGTGCGTATGGAGCTTGTTATGGAAGGATAGGTATCTAGTTTGGGCCAAATCAGTAACATATGGGATATTAAGATCATGATGGATGAGTTTGTTTGTGACATAATAAGGAGCATTGAGGATTTTACGAAGGATTTTGGATTGCAAGGATTGGATACGAGATGAATTGGATGGTTTAGTAGAGCCCCAAAGCTCAACTCCGTATGCCCAAATAGGTCTGATGACTGTCATGTAAATAAGTCTTTTGTAATTAATTGGTAGCTTAGAGCGTTTGTCCAGTAAGTGTTGAAGTAGGCGAAAACGTCGAGCAGTTTCTTGTCTTTTCAGTCTTGTATGAGGATTCCAAGTGAGACGTTTATCCAGATGGAGTCCTAGGTAACGTATCTGTTCGACAGGGTTCAGTGGTGTATTATTAAACGATACAGTAGGACAGGAATTCGTAGGTTTACGACGAAGGGTGAAGGTAATTTGATGGGATTTGTTAGGATTTATTTTAATCCTCCAATTTTGACACCATTCTTGTAGGTGTGAGATATGGGATTGAAGAGATTGGGATGCAACAAATGGATCCTTATTAACTGATAACACACATGTGTCATCAGCGTAAGTAGTGAGGACAGTGGTTGGATGGGTTGGGATGTCAGCTGTATATATCGTGTATAGGATGGGCCCCAGGATACTGCCTTGAGGAACACCGGCAGACTGGGTGAAGAGGGAAGAGTAGGAACAATTATGGTTTACTTTAAAGGTTCTATTACTGAGGTAGGAACTGATAATAAGGAAGTAAGTTGAAGGTAAGAATTTACGGAGTTTGTACAGCAGTCCTGGATGCCAGACTCGATCAAAAGCCTGCTCTACATCGAGAAAAGCTCCCGTGCAGTACATTCCGCGCTCTAATGCAGATGAGACAACGTCCACCACACGATGGCATTGCTGGATGGTGGAGTGTGATGTTCGGAAACCAAATTGGTGATCTGGGATTATTTGATTGGATTCTATGATAGGATGAAGACGTTTCAGAATGAGTTTTTCAAGTATTTTCCCCATTATGGGCAAGAGAGATATAGGACGATAAGAGGATGGGAGTTCTGGTGGTTTTTTAGGTTTTGGAATCATCTTAATTATGGATAATTTCCAGGAATCAGGAAAATATGTGGTGCGGAGTACGGCATTGTATATATATGTAAGGAGTAGGATCGCTTTCCGAGGAAGACGTTTTAGAATCTGGGATGTGATTAGGTCGTGTCCAGGGGCTTTGTTGGCGGGTAATCTATGAATAATGTTTGATATTTCGGAAGGATGGAATGCTTTAGGAGGAGGGGACAACTGAAGAGGAATACTTAATTCTGCTCCAATGCATTCAGAGTGGGTTTGATTAAGGATATCTGGATGAGGGTTAAATGTTTTGAATAGGTGCTGGCCGAAAATTTGTGATTTTTCTTCATCAGATCTTGACCAGGTTTGGGATTCGGTTAAAAGTGGATGGTTGAATTTTTTATAGTTTAGGAGTTTTCTAGTGGTATTCCATAAGGATTTGTCAGTAGTACTGAGATTTTCTGTACGGTAATACAAATTTTGAATTTTGAATGTTCTGATCTCTGATTTTAATTTGTTGGTCAATTTGGTATAATGGCTCTTGTCCGATGGATATCTCGTGCGGTGCCACTTTGCTCTTGCCCGTCGTTTTTCTTTTAATAACTCGCGAATATGAAGTGGCCAGTTATTCTGTTGATAATGATTTTTACTTGGCAAAGTGTTATATTTTATATTGACATGTATTGCTTCTGTTAGTTTGTCTATTGCAGAATTAATGTCTCCTTTTGTTTTAAGCGGAATTTTGAGGTCTAAATTATTTTCTAGATTTGATCGGAATTTATCCCAGTCTACACGTCCTGTAATCAGTCGGGGAAGAGAGGGCTTAGGAATGGGAATCGAATGCACTTGAAGCAGAACTGGACTGTGATCAGAGGAAAGGTCATCCAGGGATTTTATAGCAGTTTGATTGCAGGAAATCTGTGAGGAAACAAATATATCTAGAATATCTGGACGTTTTTTGAGGGATGTAGGCCAATAAGTAGGGTTTATGGGTGCGAGGATAGAGAAACTATTAGAGGTTGAAATTTGGGATAAGATGCTACCACGGGAATTGGATGTTCGACAACCCCATCGTTGATGTTTGGCGTTGTAATCTCCTCCGGCAATGAAGCGCGGTCCGAAGGATTGGAATAAGGATTCGAGGAGGTTATAAGAAAGAGAATTGCCAGGAGGACAGTATACAGCTGAAAATGTGATATGGAAAGGACTAGTCGTTAAGGTTACTGATGTTGATTGAATGGCGTCAGTTGGAGTAGAAGGAATAAGAGAATGTGGTATAGATTTATGGATAAGGATACAAGAACCGGCATGTGCTGTATCGTCAGGATGATCTGATCTATATGTGATGTAGTCCCGTATGTAGAAATGTGTGCGGTGAGTGAAGTGTGTTTCAGTAAGTAAAGCAATATCTATTTGGTTGTCGTGTAAAAATATATCAAGTTCGTCACGGTGATTATGCAGTCCATTAGCATTCCATAGGACGATAGCTAGGGGCTTTATGCTCATCGTGGGTAATGAAGTGGAACTTCGGTAAGGATTCTCGTGAGTAGAATGATGAGAGGCTTGATAGTCTCTTGGAGATCTTTCAGGAAGGATGACAGGATTGAATTTATGTCGATGGAGTTTTGGATTTGGACTGGATATGGGTCTGGAGTTTGATATTGATAATTAACGGGTAAAGGAAGGTTGGCTGGGGGTTGTACCCGAGGTGCTGGATTTACATTCATTGTTTGATGAACTGAAGGATTCATTTGATTGTTGTGATTGGAAGTGGTAGGATATGGTTGCTGTGGCGGTAGTTTGACTATTAAGGTTTCAGGATGGAGAGGTATATGCTGACGTGGGGGTTGGACTTTAGTATTGAATTTCTGAGGCTTGGATCTAGGATCTCGGGGTTTGGGTTTGGAGGTTTGTGGCTTGTTATAGGAAGGCTGTGGTTTATCTTGGGAGGGGAGAGGTGCCTGACGTTGAGGCTGCTGCTGGTTCGTTGAGATCGGGATTATGTTTTCCGGAGGTTGAACTCTGGTGATGTGCTGATCTGTAATGGTTTTTGGTAATCCCGGAAATATAGTTGAGTTGTTGAATTCAGGTGGATGAGGAACATTATTCTCTATGCTTTTCCCTTGCATTTTATGTGTTCTCTGTAGCTGGAAGTTTTTGTATACCAGGCAGCCTTTATAATTCGCCGGGTGGTCCCCACCACAAAGAGCACATTTTGCTGGCTCATTTCTGGACTTCTGACATACTTCTGTTAGATGTGAGCCAGCACACTTGACGCATCTGGCTTGGTGGTGGCAATAGGTCTTCGTGTGACCTAAGTTTTGACACCTAGTACACTGTACTATAGTGTTTTTGTGCCTTGGCTCCTCGAATTTAACAGTTGAATAAACAAGCCTAGTGACTTGAAATATTTCAACATTATTTTTGGCTGGTTCCAGTTCGACAAAAAACAGAGGAAGGGGATATTTTTCAGTTGGGTGCAACACTGACGAGATGTTCCTGATGTTATGGCCTATCTCTTCCAGATCTCTCTTGATTGCTGCCGTAGGCGTGGTCGAGTGAAGCCCTCTTAGAACTACCCTATATGATTTGTCTTGTTTCAGTTGGTAGCAGTGGAAATCGTAATTTTTGCTTGTCAGGTGATTTATGAGTTTTTTATATGATTCTTTGTTGGTGGTGTTTATTTTTATATCATTTACTCGGGAGTAACATCTAAAATTTGGCTGCCCGATAAGATCAGATATTTCTTTTCCGAAGTTATAAAAATCACTTATTTTCGTGATAAATATTGGCGGAGGTTCCAAGTCATCGAATTTTTGTCGTTCTTGATTGTTCTGACGAGTATTATCACTGTGGTCAGCGTTGGTGCTGGTTGAGGCTACTGGTGGCTTGACTGCAGTCGATTTACTGCGGGTTTTTGGCGGTTCTTTCGATGGTTTATTTGTGGCTGAAGTTTTTGAAACTATTTTTAATATTGGAAAATACTGTCAATTATAATGTTTAGTGCAAATAATAATAAGTAGCTTCGTTTTATAATATATTCTGTAAAATTCATCTTAGACTAAGATGAAAAAAAACAACTTAACACAACTTCTTATGAAAGCGAAATAATATTAAATATTTTTCCTTTCAAAGGAGTTTTCCTTTTTAGGTCAAGGAATAAGATCTTAAGTATATCCTCCTTCCCGGTGAACAAAAATCCTCTCAATTTATATTTATTTTTCTCATTTAACACCGAATATTTGATCGGTTGGAAATGAATATTAGGAAAAAATCCTATAAATAGGAAAAATAAGCTACATACTCTCGCGATTTCGCAACACATCAGAGCGTCATATCTCTCAAAGTGCCACTTGTCGGTCTCCGATATTTCGAGCTGTGGATATGAAGGTATAAAGTTATTTAATTAATATCATTAATTTAGTGAAAACAGAGTGCATTTGGAACTATTCCAAATACAGAAAATTATTGTATTTTATTTTTCTTGTACTTTATTCTTTAACACTGGAGAGTGTGGATTCTTGAGACGGATTCTCCCCTTTCCGATTCTGAATTCGCTGAAACAGAATCAGCAGTTAAAGGGCTGGATTGAGCTAGAAGATATTGTCTCTCTTGAAGCTCGTGATTGCGTATTTAATGATAATTATGATTGAATAATGGTTGCGTATGGTGTATGTTTATGCCATGCAAGTAATATTGAGGTATCACATGTTTTGGAGATTTTCTCAAAAGCTCGAAAATAAATATTACCCGTGTTAGTGTTCAGAGTCGTGTAACTTTTTTTCCCAACGGTAAAATAATAATATATTTTCTGATAGGTGTACTTGGAATAAAAATTAAGCTATGTACTGATTGCTTTTTTTTATCGATCTTCGGTTCCTTTGGCTTGGTCTATTCAATACCTTCGTGTTGAACTAAAGAAACCATTTTGGGTCATAGTTTCCAAATTCCCTATAATATTCCTTCATTATTCCTGTCCGTACCCTACACTGAAATATTATTCCTCCACTTAGCGGAGAGGTTAAGGAATAAAGCTGTGGTGGAAGGTACAGGATTAGCCCAGTGACCCGACAATCTTCGGAGCTATCAGGAAGGGAACTATTGATTGCGACCTTCACCTCCCGGTCAAGGCCGATCTTATAGCGCAGGCCAGTCATCTCTCCTCACTCTCTCTCATCTCTCTCTCCATATCACTCCCTTGTGCAGACAGAGAAGATATCACCCATACTTGGATATGATCCTCATTAACAAAAATACTATACAAATTACTGTTAAAATGCTCAAAATCTTGTGTGTAACCACTTTAACGACTTGTGTTAAAAAAAAATGTACCATTACTACCCACGAAGGGTCTAAAGTTCAGTGCGTGCTAGAGACTATTGTATTGTAGGACTATTGGTCCTAAATCACCCCCAGCCGTCTGATCCCCCCCCTATTTAGGTAAACAATTTATAGAGGTTGCTTGAGACCAGAAGGGGCCTAGATCTCATCAGATTCTCCTAATAGTTTAAATAAAACTCTGCCTAGCTGTGTGATTTGGACCCAGGCCCTTCGGCACGGCTAATCAGCGCTCTACCACTGACCCAATCCGCGCTCCCCCACGTGTATAGTTATTTATGTTGAATAATATTAGTTGACGTTATATATATGAGGTAGAAATTGGTCCAGGTGGAGGTCAACAAAAAATTCTCTTTAGTAGGAAGAGGATTAACTTACTCCCCTTCGCTACAGGTCTTAGTGACTCTTGGCCTCCTGGATTTTCCTCCTTCATTCTTCTCTTTTCATTGCTTTCCTCTTCCAATTCCTGATAACCAGGTTCAAAGCGTCCTTAGACACTTCATCTGGTTCGTGGATTTCCTCTCTTTATCCTTTCAGCCATTTTTGTTTCCAGTAGCCTCTTTGTCAGTCTATCGATTTCATTCTAGCAACGTGGCCGGCCATCCTTAACCTATTTGCTCTAATAAAGTGTATGGATTATAATGTCATTTTTCAGTAAGTTGTCTATCCCATCATTTGTTTTTGTTTTCCATATTCCGTCCTATAATTTTTTTATTATTTTCAAATAATTTATATTTTATAGTCTGCTAAAAGTTGTGTAACATTTTGATGGAATAGAGTATAACGAAGGGAATAGTTTAAATAATTGTTCTCAGAAATTATTATAACTCAGACATCAAATTGTATTAAGAGACTGACTAGGCCACCCCTAATGTAGGGCACAAAGAAGCCATATCATACGAGGTCAACGCTTCTCTTTTGGCCGTTACTCCTTCGAGGTAGTCAACCCTTCCGATGACCTTAATCTCCGAGTCCCCCTATTCTTTTTCTATTCTTTTTTTCCTTTTAGAAAAAAATACTGTAACATTAGACGCTTTGGAAACTAAACATATATCCTTTTTAGGAAGAATTGTGATTATAATTGAGTATAATTTATTACAATTTTTTATGTGGAATAGCTGCACAAAGGTGTAGTCATTGGACGGTTTGTTTTTGGGGAAAATAGGTAAGACTGCTTAACCGATAAGTTTCATATTCCTTGAATCTAGACGGATTTGTCTGTGCCTTTGAATCCAAGATTGCATCAATTAATAGGTCAAAGACCTATTTATTTTCTAGCTATTATTACTGTTACTTATAGTATTAATTAAATTATTTTTAAAAGTTCCATAACATAAAGCTCCTTAAAAAAAAACAGCGTCATAACTCAAAAAACTTAATTTTTCAATTGAGGTATTTGAAAGTTCCATGTGAATTAAAAAAAATAAAAGTTTGGATATTGGTGAAGCCTAGAATTCCTAGTGTAATGATGGTATTTAAATCTTTTTATTGGGCTCTAGAAAATGTTTAAAAGCTTTAATCTTTTAACTTATGTCATTATACCCATTAAACTTTAATCAAAAAGCTCCAACCAATACAATTGCTACAGAAGCCTTTACTCAAAAAGGCCTTTAATGCAAAACAATTTTGAGCTATGTCGTTGCTCTTTTGAAGGAGCAATGTGGTTATTTATTCAAGATGTTTTCACCTTATTGTTCCTAATGATGTTTTTTCTTAGCTCAAATTTATAAGTGGAGTGGATAAACAGAAATGTTACTCTGTGAAAACTTGAATATTATATTATTTTGAACAATGTAAATATTTATCAATAAATTGTGAAAACAAAAATTAAAACACAGATACCGAGTCATATTTAAGATTTGACACCACCTTGAATCTGATTTGCCCAGTGCTCCAATGGCTACCTAGAAGCTAGTTCATTGTTTTGGGAAACTGCCCAATCAGTCTTTCTGTCTCTCTCTCTCTCTCTCTCTCTCTCTCTCTCTATATATATATATATATATATATATATATATATATATATATATATATATATATATATCTATATATCTATTTCTCTCTCTCTCTCTCACACACACACACACACACAAACAGACTTTTTCCTTAATTCCTGGACTCCCTTTAACTCAATAGCATTACGACCTCTTTTTGTGTCAGAAATGCCCGCGGGGGTCAGGTTCGCAAACATATTTTCTTTAAAATACTAGAACGCTTAATCGTTAATTAAAATATGTAAATTGTTGCTTTTGTTGGAAGCGTTTGGAGGATTCATACATATATTTGGAAGAAAGCATTAAACCTTATCTTTTAGAAACACTCCCTTTCTCCCGTGGAACCATCACGTTTTATTTTTTCGTGAGCTAGTTGTCAGTATGGGTTCAGCATCCAGTACACGAAAACTTATCACTCTGAAGAGAAAGTCTTTCTTTTAGAGACTGCTTTCTTTTGGGAAGAGTTTGGTTCCGAGGTCGTAAGGCTAACTGTAAATGTATTTTTTTAACAGTATTTATGTTTTAATACATTGATATTGTATCTATATATTGTTCGCTATTAAAATTCTCAAACTATCTCTAAGCCATTCGGTGCAGTTCTGCTCGTCAGCTGTATGTACGGAGTATAACATTAACATTAACTTACGATTTATAAAATAACATGTATTATAACAATACATGTAGTACATAACAATGTTATTTGTTAATTGTTTTATAACTTTCAAGACCCCAAAGTTTTAATTTAAAGACGTTATATTCAACTATTATTATAAATATAAAAATATTCAGCTTTTATCAAGAGTATTGAATAATAAATTTTTACAAAAATAATTTTGGTTATAAACTTTAATTTTACTGAACAGTTAAAAGCGGGGTAATTTCTTTCACTATTCCTCATTATTTTTTAGTTTTTATCTGCAACTATTATTCTTCGGTTTTTGGATGATGCCCTTTTGATACCGAAAGAAAGTGGGGATTAATTTTTTTATGATACATAAACAATAAATAATAAAACAAAAAATTAGTAATAACTAAAATAATAAATAAATCCAAACAAGTCAACAACTATTTATGACTTGTGATTTATAATTAAAGTAGGGTTATATCATCATTATTATATCAAAAATATTACATTCTTTTATGTTTTTATTTACCTTATGTGCAATATTTCGGACTTCTTTTCATTTTTAAACCTTTATTAACCTGTAAATTTCATATAAATCGAGAAAATTATGATATATATATATATTTTTTTTAATTTATTAAAATTACAAGAATTGTGCAGTGTGTTTAATAATTCTATATCGGTACTATTCGTCTCAGCTGAGGAATAACATCCATAATACGACTGACAGCTAAGAGATGTAGGCTTTGCCAAACGACACTCGAGCATAAGTATAATTAACACTAATATTAATTAACTCCATGGCGAAGCATTACATTCCTCTGGCCCTGCTCATGACAGCTTCCAGCAATTAGTGTCTGAAAATGGAATTGTGGATCGAGGCGCTTGCCAGAGTTCCTCAGGCGTACGATCTTTCTCAGATCTCTCAATGAATTTACCTTCATCCTTCTTGTAATGAGGCAAACATTGGGTCTTTGTGCTGAAAGAATCCCTTTTATAAAAAAATATATAAATAAACATTACAAAAAAATAAAATAAATTAATTTAGAACTATTGAATATCTTTTTAAATGCCCATCCCGAATATGTAATCGTCAATAGTGACGAATATTATAAAGATTTGTTAAAATTTCTGATTTACACATTTCACAAAAATTTTTTTTTTTTTTTTTTAAATTTATTTATTGATACTTACAACTGTATAATAAAAATACATCTAGTAAATGTGCTAAGCGATACATAATGACATGTGAAAATGACAAGTAGAGAAACTACCCACTGGTAGTACTCAAATCATAAGTTCAACTAAGAAGTCACGGGGCCATCTTCTTTTCAGACGCCTCGGAGGATTATCGGGAATTGAAGAGGAAGCTAGGTTTAAAACCAGAGGGTTTGAGTGGAAATGAAGTTTGTTATGAAAGGATAAATAGCGGGTTCGGGCCAAATCAGCAACAAATGGGACATTAAGGTCGTTATGGATGTTTACACACACACAAAAAAAAATTAAATGGAATAAATCGATTATTTAATTAATTTATGCTTCAGTGATGATTAACGTAGAATTGCCACAATTGGGATTTATAATGAATCTTAATAAACCTTAGAATATCTTGTTAGAGAGGAATATAGTTGACTGGATAATTCTAATGAAGGATAGAATTGGTCAGGGGGTGCAGTAAATAATAACACAAAAAAAAACAAACAAATAAAATAAATTATAAAAATATATATGACGTAAGTCAACAAGATCCAAATTAAAATAATGTTTAAAGAACATTCTTCCCCTCGTATACATCGCAAATTGCGAGAACGCGGGGACATGGGATCAGTGAAAAGAAAGGATATGTATATGACCGGGAGGCGAACCAGGATAGCTCAATTGACAGAGCTCCAGGCTAGTGACCTGGGCGACCCGATTTCGAGTCCCGGTCCTGGACATAAAATCTTTTCTTTAAAAATAAAAATATTTAAAAAATAAGAATATCTTGTTTTTTTAATAGTTTCATATTTTATCTTTACTTTACTATAAACTCACTCTCACTCTCTCTCTCTCTCTATATGTATATGTGTATATATATATATATATATATATATATATATACATATATTCTGTAATTCTTGCTTGGTACTGCAAAGTTTTTATAGTTATTTTATATTTTATTTCTTAGCCCTGAAGATGGCCAACACCGTAGGCCGAAACGTTGGCATTTAAAAAAATTAGATATTCTTATTTTTGTCTTATCATTGACTGCACCCTCTGACCAATGCTATCCTTCCTAAGGATACCACCATTACCGTATTGTAACCTATTTTGTTACCAAAAATCTATTATGAGATTTTGACAGTAGCCCTATATAACCACAATTCTATTTAATAAGATCAATTTTAGAAACTATAAATCAATACTATGCACAGAAAAATAATGTAAACGGTTTAATATTATTATTTTTGATATTTTGCAATGACAAAATGTGCTTCGGTGAATGTTTTGCTTCCAATAACCATATTTTGATAAAATATTTACATCCCTTGTCATAACACTTTTAAGTAATACATATTTTTCTATGTTTGATTGTAATTGTATTTGGACACGAGGATTATATTTAATTTATAGCTTTATTAATATTTATGATATATCATGTTCCACAAAAAAAAATACATGGAATAAATAAATTATTTAATTATATTAAATAATTAGTTAGTATTCACACTCAACCTTCAGGTTTATACCCGAACCCAATCCGCGTACAAGTAATTCTTCTTCCGACCTCACGGCTGAAATAACAAATAAATCTGCCTGAACCTGGCTAGAACCTCTTGAAAGAAATCAAATGCCTCCCCGATCCACTCAATAACCCCTCTTCATTATAAATAATGTATCACATAAAAATGGTATTATTTGAATTGCTATATTGGAGTGGCAAATAGTTGACTGGATAATTCTAATAATTAATTTAATTGGTGAGGGTGTGCAGTCAATGATTACACAGAACAAGCCAAACTTATTTCATTGTTCCAACGTTTCGGCCTAAGATGGAAAAATATTTAACTATGTTTCAATTCTTACTATGCCTCACTAGTTATTACATAATGTACCTTAGACCTTACTCTTTAATTTTTTTCACTAAATATTTCATTATTTATCTTACTCTCTGTATTCCTTTTCATTCTTATCAAAACTGTACATAAATTCTATTATTCTTACTTGGTACTACAATGTTTTATATAAACTAAACAGCAATATAACCGGCATACCCTATTTTTTTTCGATAAATATGTATTTAAATTACATTCTGAGCGTATTGTTTATTTAGGTCTTGTTAGATAACGGCTAGAAAGACTTTCATATCAATAATCCCGTACAAAGTCCTTTATTGCCCTAGGAATAATAATGATTTCCACATTAGTTCCACAGGTTCAGGTCGGCCCAGAGTGACTCTTCCCGCTAACCATAGATTTATTGTGATGCAGACGTTAAGAAATCACTTTCAGACAGCCGTGGAGACCAATCAAAGGCTTCGAATGGCCCGAAATGTGAATATCAGTGTGGATACGGTGCGGAGGCGACTTCATGAAGTTCACCTTCAATCAAAGGCCCCAGCTACGGGAGTTCAGCACACCGGGCATCTCGTCTTATGTTTGCTCGAGAATCCTCAGCGTGGACAGTAAACGACTGGGCTCAAGTACTGTTTTCAGACGAATCGAGATTTTCACTATTTGCTTCAGATCATCGGGTTTGAGTGGGGAGAAGGCCAGGGCAGCGATTTGTACCATGCAATATCTCCGAAAGGGTGCCTTATGGTGGTGGGTCTGTAATGGTTTGGGGTGGGAAGACTGAATCACTTTAGTGGCGAAGACTGATCTCCATGTGTTCCAGAGATGGAATCTAACTGCACATAGGTATAAATCCGAAATTCTGGAAGAGTACGTAGTGCCATTCGCCCCTTTCAGAGGCCATGATTTCATGTTAATGCATGACAACGCACGGCCACATGTTGCGAATGTGGTTACCGACTTTAATGAAGTCGGTATACTCACCCTACAGTGTCCAGCCCGCAGCCCCGACCTTAATCCCATAGGTTTATGGGATGAGGTAGGGAGGTGCATCCGAAGGGGACTCGATCTTCCAATGGACCTTTAACACCTCAGAACCGCGAATGTGGAAGAATGGGACGGCATCGAACAGGAAAGAGTTGCCAGCTTAATCAGCAGCATGGTATTGGTTGTGATACAAGCAAGGAGAGGAATCGCCCGTTATTAAAAAAATAAAATAAAAATAACAGAAATTTAATGAAGAAAAATTGCCGAAGAATATTTTATTATTTTATACGAGTTTTTGTGAATAAAATTGTTTTTCTGTTCAGATATTTCTTGTTTTTAAATCTGTTTCCATCTGTTATCTCATATGATCTATATTTTACTTGGCACATACAGAAAAAAAAAATTATTTGCACTAGGAAGAAAAAAACGACAAAATTCAAGGTGCCCCGTGCTGTTTAGTTTAGTTATTTTCGGTTTCTTTCGTAGCCCTGAAGATGGCCTACATCTTAGGCCGAAACGTAAAAATAAGTTTTGCCTATTCTGTTTAATCATTTACTACACCCTCTGACCAATTAAATTGTTATAATTGAAATATTTTCAAGTAAACCCATTGACATGAAATTTGAAGATGAAAACCTTTTAGTTATAACTTCCATAACTTTTAGTTATGGAGATAGGGGCCAAGAAATCCAACTTACAGCTACTTCGATGCATGCATATGATTTACTAAATCAAGGACTTTCATTTTAATTTAGAAAATAGTTTTCATATATTTAATGGTAATCTGGGGAAAATCGATTTTGGCATTATTATTTTGATCGATATAGACATGCAGTGCTTCTGCTGTGAGATTTGTTACTCGTGCCTATGTTTTTAAACGTTTATTACACTCGTTGAAACAAACAGTAGCTTTGTTTAGGAAAAATAGTCGAAATAAAACTCAGTCTGTTTGCTCACTCCAAGAGTTAAACACTACAGACGTCATTGCTATTTCTGCCAGTGATCTCAAGGAAATATACTTGAAAAAGTCACATATTTCCTTGGTAATAGCTCGTGCTGCAGTAAAAAAAAATTAAAAAGGAAACGGAGCATGTTTCACAAATAGTACTCCATGCCGAAGCTAAAATATTGCAATTTGTTTGAAATGTTACTGAACTCAAAATAGATATGTATTTCATTTCGTCTTTGTAAATCGTGATGGTAATAGTAGAAGACATTTTATGTTTCTTGTTTTTGAAATACTATTAATACTATACAATAATACTCTATACTAATTATAATGATTTGATAAGCCCGAAGTGTTTTGATTGATAAAATTAAAATAATTTTTAAATAGACTAGGAACCTCCTTTTTACGTCCATTCCGAAGGACGGCATGATTAACAGTTTTTTTACTTCATTTCAAAAATTCTATGGCCAAGCTGCAATCTTGGGCATAGTTGATTGCTGCGCTAACCATTCACCACAGATGAACCTTTTATATTTGCAAACTTCCGACTGTCGTAACGCCAGTGGAGATTTTCATATGATAGATATTTGGTTCACCTTTGCTCATAATTCATACCACTAAAGTTTCTTTGAAAGCTAGGATTCATTTTCGATCTGTTAACCCCGTGTTCCTCTTTGATCGAATAGTCTATGAACACCAGCTCACTAAGTTTTACGTATATGAATCTTTTTATAAATCTGGAACTTTGTTTTGGAACATATTTAATTTAGAACAGTTTTCAAAACATGGGAAATGATATCCGTCGGTGCAAATGGACTTTTCCACATTTGTCACTTAGTCAAGAGATGCTTTATGCTTCCGTAACTTCAGGTTCAGAACCGGACTAAATCCATTAATATAATTTAGGCGGCAAATTGTCGTGTTAGATTAAACTTGCTAATATGGAATTTTGGAGTTATTCGCTTTTGATAGGTAGGTGCACATGTTTTGGTTCTTAGGAGAGCTCTGGACGATTAAAACTTACGTTCCATATTCTATCCATGACAAACACCTTCCCACATTGTTGGAGTCAATTGTGGCCAATGAAAGGTCAGGGGACAATCGCCGAAAACATTGACCCTGCGCACCAGTTCACAGGAGCAGCTGGCCAGCACTCATCAAGGTTCATCCGTCGAGAACAAAGACTAATTTCTGCAGCAGGAAACTGGCGTCTCGGCTATTGTGTCCTCTACCGCCGCAGGGTTCACAATTAGGTAACCAGGCCATCGTGGACCGTGGGATGTGTGGGACTGCTTGTCTTCATAATGTTCCCAATAGTGTCCTGTAATAATGTATGTTAGTATAATTTTTATTCAATTTAATTTTATAACAAAAAAAAGTTAGCAGTTTCAATTTATTCTTTCAAGTTATCTTGTTATAAGAAGCTCATTGGGTAGAGCGCTGAGTTGACAAGTTGAAGGTCTCGGATTCTAATCCGATTGGGTAGATAAGTTATTAGAATAGAAAAGTAATTTTATTCCCTTTAGAATAACAAACATGAACAGAAAAAGAAACATAGTATACCTCTCGCCAGAAGGCTACATAATATAAAGCATAAAAGTGCCTAAAGAGTAAATAAAAAAAAATTAACTCGTGATAAATATTAAGGAGCCAAGAAGAGTACATAAATAACTACAAATAAAAACAGGAGCTAGGATGTAATAACTTCTTTACGTAATTTATATCTTATTTACAAAGAAAAAAAAACGGTAAGCAACAAAATCTATTATTTAATACTGTTCGTTTAATCAATGACTAATCTTCTTGGTGAGCATCTATTTGAGAAGCCAGGAGACGTTGGGAAAGCAAGGATTTAGATGAGGATAAGGAAGAAGCATGACGAATAATAGGAGTGATTGAGTTCCAACAATTTATAGCTTTTTATTTAATTATAACCGTTGTTTTTTCTAAAAACACTTTTAGTTGATACAATTTTTATTCAAGAAAAATATATTACATGTTAAATATATATATTAGGGAAAATCATTTAAAACTTTACCAAAATAGGATTAGTTTATTTTTCCCATTGTTTTTCAATGCATTATCATTTAGTCGCCCAATCGCATAATTTATCACCTCTTCTTAAAATATATTTTGATTAGATGCTACTAGACACACAAATGTTTCTGTTTCTAGTAATAATTTATTTGTACCTAATAAACAAGTTAACAGCAATACGAATGACTACCTCATTTAGTGTATTTATTATTGTTTGAATATCTAACCTCCTTACAACATACATGCATGTACAATAATACAATGCCACTGTAGTATAAGGAAAACATATGAGCGTAGTAAAAGAGTAGTTATAGATGGACTCGGGAGCTTAGATGAAAGCAACAAAAAAAAAAGTTGTTTATGGTAAAATTTTAATTTAGTTAAAAGTTAATGGCAATAACCTTAAAAAATAAATTCAAATAATAAATACTTTTTTCAGGAGGTAGAATTCCTTGCGGTTCAAATCTGTTCAATTGCTTTATTTAAATTAAAAAGTAAGATTAGCATGGAGAATTTTAGGTGTCATTACTTTAAATAGCCTTTTCAATTATTGGTCATTTAACTTCTATACCTTATTTAACTAGCGTTACATGATATTATTCATTACGATTAACATCAACAAGACTCGAGACGTCGAATTCATTGTGGGAGAACAAACGACAGCTGGTAATGATTAGCAGTAGGTGAATAGAGTGAGTCACTGCTAGTGGTGAATGTAGACTACACCCAACGCCGTTAGTTCTACCTCTTTGGGCATCCTCATGAATCATTCCCGGTGACTTGCTTCTTCATCAAATTCTTCTTGTGTTATTTACGGTGTCATTTAGAGCCGATTTTGAATTGCATTTGTTGTTTTCATTTTTCATTGGTTTACATTTTTTAAAATATATATTATTTTTTAGCGATGTATAGTTTGGCGAGTTTCGGTATTTTATTGTTTTCATAAACAAGTATACATCTAATTTAAAACGAATGCATATGTAGGTATCTATTTTTCTTGACTATTAACAATGATTGAGGGAAGTAAATGAAAATGTTTCGTAATAAATTTGACATACTTGTACATAAGAACAATGAAGTCCCGAAACTCGCCAAACAATTCTTCAGTAAGTATTGACTGAATCTCAAGAATCGAAGGAAAAAAATTATATATATATAGTTGATGCTATACCAGCAGATCTTTGGCCGCGCGTTGGGTATCTTCCAGATTTTGTGTGGATGGGGACGAACTGCCTAAAGGGGGGCCTAACCACAAGTTAGAGAACATCATGGTGTAACGTCAGGTTATCCGTAGTTGTTCCTTCGGGACCGAATTACCAATGTCCTTCCTGCTGACATCCACTCTAGTTCGAACACAATGACAAATCGGTATAGACCTAGGAGTTATGGCTGTTCGAGGTCACCAGGCGCACAAGGATATGAATACCTCTCCTCGAATAAGACCTTTCTTTGGACCTTACCTTCGGCTGCTATTTGATATCCGGGACTATACAGATCGATCCGGGTATAAGGTCATTATTCCTGCGCTCGGTTGTTGTGAGCTGCCTACTTATTCTGATGGGATGCTTAGGAAATTCCGAGATCGGGGTTCAAACTGACATTTGCAAGAGTTCTTAAAATAGGATCAGATAGAAAAACTCGTCTGTTATTTTTAATTTTGTATGTTATTACAGTATTTCCTAATAGATAATCCATTCAATGTTTTTTGGAATTCAAAGAATTCATTCACTGTCACTTAAATAAAACATGAAAGTCTTATGAATTTTATTCTTCAACAGAAGCCATTCTGCAACAGTTTTTCCTAGTAGAAATATCGGTAGATAATATCTTTTCCTGACGTCACTGGTCACCTCCAAAGCGTCCTATGTCCTCGGTTCTTCTCAAGAAGGGAAGTACGCACTGAGGTATCTTCGAATTGATCTTGTCTTGGTGTGGTCTGCTGCGATGGACTGATCAGTATGCTCTCATCGGCGCTGCTCATTGAGGAAGCTGCCGATATGGCAGTGAAGATCTCGGGGGCATAGCAATGCGCCCGTGGTGGAGTCAAGGTTAAGATCGCTTGTCACGTCCAAGGTGGAACTTTGGCGATAATATTTTTACGATGAGTTGTCTATGACAATCTTTTTAAATGGTTTTGATTCCTTAAAACCTTTAAATTGGTTTGGGTTCAAATGGTTAGTTTTTGTACAGGAAGTCTTAGTAGCTAAGTGGCGGCATAGAAACCGTAATCCCGAAGAAATAATGATTGACCTTTATAATTCCTTTATCGACCTAAATATAATATACCATTCTATTTTAGTTTAAAAAAAAACAAAAAAAAAACTGTATCACTACTACTCATGAATGGTCTAAGGTTCAGTACGTAGTAAAAACTGTACTGTTTCTTGGACAATGGTTATGCAGGGAGATGATTTGTCTTAGATCACACTCGATCGCCAGATTTTCCCTCTATTTTGGGTACTAACTTTATAGAGGCTGGGTGAGCCCAAGGAGGGCCCAAGATCCTAAAAGATCCGTCCTCGGCTATAAACAGACTAAATGAAATCTGGCAGAATACGGATTTGGACTCGTGACCTTCGGAACAGCAACCTGCTCGGAAGTCATGTTCAGGCCTAATGCGCACAAGAGAAGCCAAGCGCTTTTCCCCAACTTGGACTTTGTCCTCATCGTTACTTACTGATAATCCAACTTATGTCTTCACAATCTCTTAAGATTTATTATTTTTTTGTGTTATTATTAGTTTTGCGTTCGACTCGACTACCCTTGGACTTTATTTTTGACTTGATGTTATTCTGTTTTTTACTCGGCTTTTATGTCTATTTCTCAGGTTTTTAGTTTTATTCGAACTTCTTCCCCACCACACCTCCTCTGGTTCTGAAAATGGGCATTTTTTAAATTTCAGACTGTAATTACTCAGACTAGAATTATGGCTCAGGCCATAATTAATATTCATCGATCAAACACCAAATAAACTAAACATTTAACAGTACAAAAATATTTAAATCAATAAACGTGTCTTTCATGAGATAGATTACAAGAATATTGGTGAATGTTGTACTTTGAGTGACAAGGGCAGATGATTGGTTATGATGATTTGAAAATTTATAATAATAATGACAACTATTACTTCAGTAGAGAGAGCTTTAAGTTTTTGACATGGGAACTGTTGTGCTAATTATACACATTCACGCTCATAGAGCACGCGCGTTTACGAACATACACGAACACGTGACCTTGCCTGTTGCACGACAATGTTGTGCTTTATCATCGCTTGTAACCAATGCAAGTTCTCCGAGTCTACGATCAGTTTCGTGAAGTAATTTAATTAGCCACCTGATCAATTACGATATCGATTGCTATAGGAATCCTTTTATCTTGAATAATGGTGGAGTTTTATTTAAAAGTTTTACTAAACAGTTTTGTTTATAAACTACTCAGCTTAGCAGAGGTTTAAGGATACATTATAGGTTATTATTAAAAAAAAGAACTGTACTACTACGTGCCAGGAAGGGTATTGGGTTCAGTACATGGCAGAGACTGAAATGCTCCTAGGAAAATGCTCCGGTTATGTGTCAGAGATCACGCTTAACCGCCGGGGTTTTCCCCTAAAAAATCTGTACTACTACATTCCATGAGGTGTCTTGGGCTCTGTACCACCTCCAGGAAAACGGTTGTAGTTTTTATAAACGGGACGTGATTTGTATCCACTTTCTAGACGCTGGGTGAGCTCCAAGAGGGTCTGTTGATCCCTTAGGGTCCTTCCAAGGTTCATAACATATTAAATATTTTAAATGCCGCAGTCGGTTTGAACAAGGTAATATGGTAAGTAAGTTGGAGGTTACTTTCCACTTTAATCTCTTGGATGACATCTAAATACTCCTTCATTTTCCATTTAAATTTTACTATTTTATTATTTAGGGGGTTGCGAGAGTCATTACAGTTACTTCTTGATATTTTTATCTATAATCTACATTTTCAAAAATACCACTGTTTTTACGATTTCCTTACAATCTGAGTACTTACCTCTTTTTTATTTTAGATCAGACGTTTTTTGTAGTAGGAACTCAATGTTTCAACTAATTACTCACCAATTAATTTAAAACCTATTTCAGACCTCTGCTCGGAATAGTTCAATATATTATAAAACTCATTTTAAAAATAATTTTTCTTTTCGATAATCGTGATAAGTATTGATATGAAGAAAGAAGCAGATTGATAAGTTGCATGAAGACTGCTTAATGTTACAATGCTGTTCATCCATTAGTAAATGAAGAAGAAATAGTTTCAAATTTGTGGAGATTATTTATACCTCCATATATGAATCAACATAATATATTCGGAAGAACGACAATTCTCAAAATTTATAGAATAGGTTAGATACTCGAACTGGTATGGGACAATTATTAATCGCATTGTGTATACTAAAATATAGTATGCTTCAAAAGGTCACCAGCCTTGTACTCATATAAAGAATACCTTTAATCGACTGTTTATTCAGTCAAACACATTTGAAACTTAAAAGGAATGCGATGTTGAGTGGTGTTTAACAGAATTTAGTCTAAAGCAATTCTGTTATCTGTGAAGTTATTTCTGTCCTAAGACGGGCAGAGGTCGCTGTGGTTAGTAAATAAACCTTGGTCCGCTGATAAACAATTGCCAGCCTTTATCGTTTCTATATTTAAAACTTGTTGATCTTTCCCTTTATCCTTTACCACTTCACTTTCCCGATTAAAAGATTAAAATAGTAATTTTACAATAATTATAATTTTTGTTTAAGGTGTATGAAACGGAATTTCGGGCACTATGATGTGAATCTCATTTCAGATCTCACCTTTCTAAAAGCTAGATTTACAATTTACTTTTTGATTACGGCTGCCAGTGCAATAGGTATGGTATCAGGCTGTAATGTTTAATCAACTGTTTCATTTGATTAGTGATTGCCAACTGTTATTCCTCTGGATACCATTATTGCTAGATGTTATTCTGGCTGATATCACAATGTATTGCAATCCTTTTTGAGCAAGTAGCTATTTTTGCTAATCATAATTTTACTGTTTTTTCCTGACTTTGCACAACCGCATACTTAGATCCTTGAACGTTTGTGTTTTTTCTATCTTGGAAAAAAAAGTACCAGCATTATAAAAAAGATCCTTAAAGAACTTATATGCCCACTGAATATGACAAAGAATGGCCGAATATGTGATGCCGGAGTTCTCCAAGCTAACTTCAACTCATTAACAGTGAAACAAAATTTCGTATCCCATCTAGTTGCAATATCTGTTGAGAGAGAGTGGGGGCGGCACCAAGAGTTACTTCAATTTCTCAAGTGTAGGTTGGGAATACTCAGCACAACCATCCATCCACCACAAACCTTGCCTTGGATTTCTTTTTCTAGAAGTTTCTGTCGGACTTGAACCTCCGGCATTCTTGTGACTTGTCTAACCTATCTTCTCACTGTATTGAAAATTACCACATTCACTACCGATAATGCAGGATAATGCGCTGGCGGCATTCTATTTACTCGGATTTCTCCCAAGAAAACTCCGTATTTTGAATTTCAGTTGAGTGAGCTGACATCTCAGTCTTGTACATTGGGTACTCACTGGACTGGTTAATAACAAGTGCAAACAACCCTCCTTGGCCACACTCTGAACATGCACCATAGATTTTTCCTTCTTCATGTGTATGATACGAATCAAGATCACAATAATTCAATAATAAACTGGAAGTCAATCTCGGTTTAATTGTTAAAAAAATAACCTGTACAACTAGAACCCATGAAAGGTCTTGGGTCCAGTGCATGGTAGAAACTGTTTCTTGAACAACGGTAGTGCAGTGTGGTGATTTGTCCTTGATCAGGCTCATCCGTCAGATTATTCCCCAATTTATCGAGGATGAGTAAGGAGGATCCTTGATCCCATAGGATCCATCTTCGGCTGCTAACAGATTAAACAAAAGTCTGCTAAGCAGCGGGGTTTGGACCCAGGACCTATTCCAGGGAGCCACTCCGATCCCTGGCCAAATTATATCCAAGCATATGGGTTGTAGTGTACAGGTCAAGTTTAACTAGTCTTTTCAGATTAGTTATTGACGCAATTTTATGGAAAAAAAAAGTGACTACCATTTTATTACGTTTTTCCATGCAAATATTTAATATGTTTTAACGCATGGTTTTAGCCAACAAAGGCAGTGTTTAAGAATTTGACTAGAGTAAATATCGGGATAGGAGGTGGAATATATAGAGAGGCAGTGAGAGGCAGTGGGGGCGGCTAAAGGTCAAACAGCCCCAGACCTTGACCCGATGCCACCCCCGCTTCTCTATAACGGTCTGTATTGACGCCATAGCCGAGGCCTTTTCAGGAGTATTCTGTTATTTAACTATCTGAAAGTTCAAAGGTTAATGCTGATTAACAATGAGAGTGAGTTAACTTTAATAAATTGCGGGAGGGTTCAGCGCCTACGTCAGCAGCAACCGAAGTTGATGGCAGATTGTCAATCATAAGCTGTATAAACGTTTAATGAAATAAATGTGGAATGGCCTGAGGAAACGTAATCTCCATGGTAAGATACATAAGAAAATATATTTACCAATATAATATTGGGTGGTTTCGTATGAAATGTCAGTTTTTAAAGGATATGTTAACCCTCCTTTTCTACTCTTTTTTTCCAATACGTTATCAAATTTTCAATCCCAGAACTGAAGAATTCTGGGTTTTTTGATGAAATATAAAGTCTAAAAATGGGTTTTAAAATGGTTGAAAAATCAATCATGTTCAAAAATTTTACTGTTAAGAAAGTTGTCCGAATTTCTGAACAGATGGAAAACCAGAAATGAATTCTTTATGAATTAATCTGTGTCACCATTTGTTTATGTCACATACCAGCGACGAATGGTCCGTAAGTACAAGCTCCTTCCCTGGATGGTAATGTTTCGTGCTCAACTTGGACTGCCATCCGAGTTTAAACTCATAAGAAAATTAGGATTGAAATTAGGAAGTGTTTCCATTCATAGATCTAAAAATAAACTATGCTGATGGTTATTCTTTTTAGGAAAGGTTAATGTTATACCCTCTTAATTTATCCTTCTCCTCTAGGAAAGGTTAAGATAGGTTTTCCACGTATTGTTTTCATTTTTAGGTTACTCACTTTATGTAAAGCTGCATCGATATATTTTAAAATCAACAACATTTCCTCATATAAAAAATTAAATACCTGTATTTTATATGTGCTTTACCTGTTATTATCCGGATTTTACTTTATGGGATTGTCAATTATCAATATAGTAGTTACAAACAAAACTCCCTGTTAATGGAAAAATGCAATGCTTATTTATAGTTTTGCTTTATTTTTTCCTCGAAAATAATTTACCAAAACTAACCAATACACCATCCTAACCATCATAAATTTTAAATATTTTTATTTTGAAGAGAAAAGATTTGTACTAGCGATAAAAAACTGAAAATAAAAAACGCCATTTTAATTTTTCTTCAAAATAAAAACATTTAAAAATAATCACCATCAAAAGAATAATAAATGAAAATAAATCATAAATTTTAGTTTAGAAACTGGGCGACTTGATAATGATAATTTAGCTGGTGAATCCATTATTATTTACACTCTCAAGTAAAGTATGCTTATTATCATCAACATTTATTTTTATAATGAATACATCCCTATCTTTCATAAAACATAATAACTGATGTTCGCCATCATGTTTTATGTTCGGTATTGCATTATTTTTGTAAACATCTACTCCGGTAACCCAAGGTTTTGAACGGAGCATATCTTAGCTGGCTGGATATTCATATTTAGTTCCTGTTCTCTTGAATAATGGAAGGGTTTTCTCAATAATTTATATCTTTCGTGACTCGAAAACTATAAACTAGGTTGCATTCTTAAGAACATTTGTGCATTATAGATTTCGTGAAGATACAAAGATGTATGTGAGTTATTTAAATGTGGCTTTTATGAATTCACTTATTTTTAACTATTTGTACTCAATATAGAGGTATTCCACTAGATGCCATTATTGCTAGATGCTATTCTTGCTAATATCACAATTTTCTGTTAGTAATTTTCTAAGTCGCTTTTCTTAAATTTGCACAACTGTCTACTTAGAAGATATGCTTGGACATATTTGTTTTGAATTTGACATTATAAGAATTTTCCAAACTATTTAATTTTTTAAGTAAGTGAAACTAATTTGTGAACTCAGTTTTTTATCGCCATACTTCAATATTTATTACGGTATTAAGGTATTATATATCTCAAGTACAGGTGTAAATATAACACTAATAATATTTTTTGAAGTATTATTCCGTTCTTCTTTCTGTGCCTTGCGGCAATAAGGGATTTCCGAGCTGTATTCTCATTTAATTATTTATTTTTCTATCAATTAGCTTAATGTTCCGTACCGGCGCCGTCTCCTCCGCTGCAATGGTCTGGTGCACCTGTACATTGACACTTCCAGTAATTAGAATAGAATAGAAAAATAATTTTATTTTGGGACCAGGTCCCTTAAGAATAACAATATTGTATAGAAATTAATAGAAATATATATCTGGTCAAAGGCCTACATTATTAGAATAAAACAACATTTACATAATATCTTGAAAGTAAGTAACTAACAGGTTTGCTTTAGTAGAGAATTAGAAAATGTAATACACCGATAAAATAAAGAAACATACAAATTTACAATACAAAAAAATAGTCTTATAGAAAAATAAGTGAAAATATAATATCATCTAATAAGATAAAAAATGATATCATTATGGGTGAGGAATAATTACAGTAATTCATCAATCGATTAAGTTGAATACATCTATAAATTATTTATTGATTATAGAGCATCTGTTTGAGAATTTAGAATTCGTATAGAATTCTACTCTCATAGAGTTGGAACTAACATAGGTCCTTGGGAACATTCTTTCTCTAATTAAGTTTCTGTTTTTGTGAATTTTAATTCTTTTGTCTTTGTACTACGTTATATTTATACAAGGTGCTCAACGCAGGGAGGAAAGAAGTCAATTTTTTGCTTGTCTCTGTTCTATCTTTTGGAGCAGCCTTTAGTCTGTGATCTTCTAGCTTTTAGGAGAGAATAAGAGTAGTTTAATAACATGATTATAAGATTCCTCGAGGGGGAAAAGGACTTCGCTCGCAATCGCATAAGTCGTTGTCACTTTATGGTTTTGGTGTCACAGAAAAATAAAAAATTGTTCACGACCATTTTTTTTAATCATATACCTTTATTGGATTGAAGTTTATGACAAATATTCTTTCATTTCAGAATTTCGTTTATTTCAGAAGCTTATATCGATGAGATCATCTGTGATTTTCGGACCATATATCTTTCTCAGGATTTTTTTTTATTTCAACCCTCTATGGAGCGGTGTTGTTCAGTGAGCTCTGAGTTGCTGTGCCGAAGGCGTGACGCTACCTTAACAGTACTGGACCCAAAGACTCTCATGGGTTGTAGAGGCACAGGATTTAAGATTAAGTTTAGGGCTCAACCATCTAAGGGGTACGATTTCACAATTTTCATTATTTCGTCAATCATAGTTCTTCATCTCTTTTTTTTTTCGCTAGTGCTACTTCATCCTTTGGCTAAGAATTATTATTACAAGATTAATTTTATTATATAAAAAAATCTCTTAATATTTTTCGGTGTGCGAAGGTTGTTCATAAACTAATTTCTGCATTAAGCTACACTGGTATTTGGTAAGACTAATTACTCAGGGCATTTTCCTCCCATCGCCGATATCCTGACTAATACCCCAACACTCAACAGGTACCATACCCTCCGAAATCACCAAAGGCAGTGATGGTCATAGAAGTATGGAACGTCCCCGAAGCGAGGGAATATGGAATCAATGAAGGGAGGTGAGGCAGAAATAGCAACCCGTGTGCCGGTCAAGGGCAGCTCTGCCTCACCTGTTTGTGACCGTCGTCACGCGATCCGGTTAAGGGCATTTAAGGGCTGAGTCAACCTTGAATAGTTTCCAGTTGGTTGTAGTAATTTATTAGCATAGTTAGAAATGATAATTAATATATTAGTAGTTTTTATTACTTATATACAAAACGACTTTATTACAACAATGGGTCATATGTCGTAGCCTAATTCATACAAGCCCTGCCGCCATTTCTTTTTATCATAACAGTCTTCCTCTCTAGTCCTATTGCCGCTATTGCCTTCGGGATCCCTTCTATCCACCTCTTCTCTGGCCGACCTCTCTTCCTCCTTTCCGATGGTACATGTTTCAGTACCCGTTTCAGTACATACTTATAAGAAATGAGTTATAGAGTCTCTTTTTTGTTGATATCATGACTTCCTTACTCTACAGAACAGAATTTAGCGTCCTAATTACTTTTCTGCCTCTTATTACCTTTTCGTCGATATATTTTTTGCTGCTGCTCCCCTTCGAAAGCCACCTGCCTAAATATTTAAAATGTTCAGTTGGGGTCAAATCCCATTCCCCAATATTTAGTGAGGAGCTTACACTATTATTTAATGCCATGTACTCGCTTTTTTGAATTACTGATTTCCATGAATCCTGCTTTATAGGCTTCCAGCAGTTTCCTCATCATTAAGAAAGCATCTTCTTCTTTATTTGCAATAATGACCTGGTCATCCGCAAATTGTAACTTGTACAGGCATCATTATCTATGATTATCCCCATACCATTTGATTTTCATTACTACTATATTAAATTTTTTGGTTTAATTAACGTATTTTTATATCTCTGTTGAAGCAAACAAGACGTGGACAATTTTTTATTTAAATATTAAAAAGATTATAAGTTAGGTATAACCCTAATATTAAATAGTTTGTTGTGCAAAATGGTAAATCTGACGTGCCTGGCGGAGTCATCAGAAACGTTTTGTATTTTACGTTAATCTATAATAATTGGCATAAGATCGATTCTGTTCTAACTGCTACTTTTTGATTAATTCCTTAAAAATTCCTTAAACTTTTTTCTATAATGCATATTATTTCTCTATTTTATTGTAAAAATGGAAGTCTGAGAAGATTTCCATCAACTTCAAAATATCGAGAATGCCAATCAAATTTCAAATGATTCAGTGCCAACGTATATGCATTTTTTTTTGGCTTTCAAGCATTAATTGTAAGCATGAAGCCATAAATCTGGTCTTATGTTAATTTGTAAAATTAACACATTTATATACGCGTACGTTTTTCATATAAATGTGTGTAAATTTTGTAATCTGGAGAAACAAAAGGAAGTAAATGGAAATATTATGAATTACAAAAAGTTTAATAAAAACTTAATAATTTTGGTCTCTTATTTATTAATACTATACTTATGTATCTTCATTAGAAGAAGAAATAATTAAAATGTGTGTAATTATTAGCTAACTATATAATTGATAAAAAAACGTGGGGTCAGACGAAAAAGGCATGAAACGGAAGTTGATTTTTTAGTGTATCTAATATTTTTTATTCTTCATTACAAATGTATTAAGGAGTCTAATCCATCTCATATAATAAACATATATTATAAAAATATTATTCGAAGTTCCTAATTTTATTACTTTTTATTTTAATAATATTATTATTATTTTTTGTTTAGTGTTAGCTTATAAGACATCAAGTAATATAGAGAGGTATTATTAATTCCGTTGTTTTTGTAGAGAGTTACCTACACGTCACTGATATTAATTGTTTATAGCTTAAACTTTTGGCATGAAATGGAGTTGTAATAATAATATTTTATAATAACGAATAATATTTTACTTATATTTTATAAGTAAAATAAAATATTAAAATATTTTAAATGTTTACTTATATTACGAATAATATTTTATTTAAGCTTTTAAATTATTTATTTTATTTAACTTTTTAATTTTTAATTCAAATTTATTGGTAGAAATGTATGGGATCCTTTTGATACACAAGCGGTTCTCACTTTGTGAGCCACTAGTCTATATCTACAGTAAGTGGGTAAGTCTAATTTTCTCTAAAATCAATTTCTTGTACTTAAGTAAGCGGAATCGAGTTATTTTCGTAGTGAATAAGGGGCTAAGTAAGGCATAGGCATGAAAAGGAGTTATTGCTTCTATTACAACTCCATTTCAAGCCAAAAACTACGAGAATGATACGATTCCGATTATCTGAAAGCACTTGACTGTCTCTGGATAAAATCCTTACTGTTAAACACTTATTCACCAGGGGTTTATAGGCGAAAAAAATAATGATATATTTTTTAAATATTTTATTATATTAATCCTGAAATGTATTATCGTTTGCTGATAGAATATGATATAGGATTTTTAACTAAGGTTACATATAAAGGCAAGGCCTTGTTTTTATTGATCTCGCATGTGGACAGCATTGTCAGCTAAATTCCTAGACCTACATGCATTCCTGGCACGCAAACCTATCTGATTTATCCAGTATCTCTTTAAGTTAAATTATTATCCAGTAACTTTATTTGAAACGTAGGACTCCTTTAAATCCTAGCTACTTGGAAACATGTTTTTGATCTGTAGCTTGTGTGACATTAGTTTAGTTTTTTCTATATACGAATTTGGAATAAAAAATAGCGTTGAAGTTAGTTAATAATATTATAGTTCGTTTTGCTGAATAGCTGTCCAAGCTATTCAATTTTAACTTAGTTAATTATAACTTAAAAATAATGGAATAAACGATGAACACAAAACATTTTTGAAATATTAAGAATGTTTACTCATTTAAAATTAATTTTATTATTAATTGACCTTATATACAAATGGATCGGGTGGGGATCAAAAAATTATCTTATATAGGGAGAACTGTTTATTTGGAAGCCGATGTTTCGATTAACATTGCAGGTCTTCTTGAGGGTTATTTTAGTAGGATCACACTTGACACTAGACTGACCCTACTATAATAGCACCTACTATAATATAGTGTGATCCTACTATAATAACAGCCCTGAAGAAGGCCTGCAATCTGGGTCGAAACGTCGGCTTCCTAATAAACGGTTCTTTCTATATAAGAGCATTTTTTAAACCTCCATCCGGACCATTATCTTCCTCTTTCATTCATTAAACTTCACTTTATGCTGCTATGGCTACACTACAGTGGGAGTCCTAAATTTTTCAAGTTATTATTAGAGTAGAAATCGTCAACGTTACGCCACAGGCTTGGTGCCCCATTTTACGTCCTTAAGGACGGCATGTCTAAAGACTTTTTACTCACTTTTAGAACATCCTTGAGCCACCTGCCGGGCTACGAACCCGCGTCCTTGCTCATAGAAGGTTGTTTTACTACCTACTACACCAAAGGTGGTCCATAAAATATTGAATGAATAAATGTTCTAAAATAGGAATTGAGCGCAACAACCATTAGTCTTAGGGTTTTACGAAATTCTACAGGTTCTCCAAATTGAGAAAGGGTTAAAAATGTGGATTGAGTTCGTATTAGATTAATGGGTTTTGAGTCTTAAATGTTTTCTCCCAATTATGGTGGATATTTTCCATGTTATTTTATTTACACTGTCTTACGCTCAGGAGCGGAGTGGCTCAGTAGTAGAGCACTGAGTAGCCATGCCGGAAATCCTGGTGCAAATCCCGGGTGCAGGCAGTTACTTTTTTTTTGTCTGTTTGCGGCAGGAGATGGATCGTATGGGATCTAGGTCCCTCCTGGGGCTCGCCCAGCCTCTATAAAATATTATAAAAATAGGGTACTCAAAATAAGGGGGAAACCCATGACCTAGGACAAGTCTCCTCCTAGCAGAACCGCTGTCCATGAAACAGTACAGTCTCTACCATCCACTGAACCCCAGACTCGTTCACGGGTCGTAGTGGTTACAGGTTTTTTGTCTTACGGTCAGAACTTAGTTGTAATTGACTGATTTATTCCTTACTCTATTTCATGGGAGGGTCAATTTTTTTGTAGTTGTAATGATATGTTTAAACCATTTCAAATCACTGTTCCCACCTTAAAAATACACCTAGTTTTATATTTGTATTAATCTAATAAATCTCTTACTTAACATGTTCAAATTAAATTTTAACAATACCTACTTTAAGCTGCATTTTATTTTTGTTATATTTTATATAAATAACTGTTCTAGTTGACGTTTAATAAATTAAAAAGAAAAGCAATTTAGTTATCTGATGGGTAGGTCATGAACTATGGCGGTTTCATGGTCAGCCTTCGCGGCCTTGGCACGGCATCGTTGGCTCTAGCTTCTACGTGACATTAGTCTCGTTCATTTTTGTCAATATCAAGCTGGTACTTTAAAATATATATTTAAGTAAATTTAAAATATTTTCGAAATACTTTGGGTCTAAAATAGGTTCTGTATAGTTGAACGAATCCTCATAACAAACATGATATTGATAAATAAGCATTTAGCAAGAATGATTTATCTCTATTGAGTTTTTGTTCTATTTCTACGTATCTGCCAAACAAAAGAGTGACAACAAAATATGTGATTGTAATGAGAATATATAATGTATTATACGTAAGGAGCTATGTGATAGTACTAATTACCATTAGGAGAAATCTTAGTATATTGCATTATTATTGTCATACGATTTAGCTGTGTATAAGCATCTGCCCAACAGCAGAGTGACAATAAATAAATATGATAAAGAGTATGAAAGTTCTCGACATTATATTTTCCCGCTCCTGAATTTGTCCTTTATAAATCTTAGAAAAGAGTTCTCTGATACAGCTCCTTTATAACAATAGTAATTTAGGAACCGTTCCTATATTACTTATAGTTGAATATTAATTAATAAAATAGGAAAGTGCTAAAAATAAAGAGATGTAAGATTATAAGGATCTAGGCAAAGAACCGAGTCAAAAAAGCTAGAATGGATTTTGGACGGAAGTTGTACAGTTCGTTAAAATAAAAAACTCGTACCAGGATAAAAATACTTTACTTCAGAAAGTTTGTCAAAGACTTATTCAAAGAATAAGTTTTAAAGCAGAAGGAGCAAATCACAGACAAGTTGAGTGTTATTTCCAGGAATTTAATTAGATGGAAGCCGTTAACTATCTCAAGAATGGAAGGTGAAGAAATAAATTCTGTATGAAGATGATTTTGTCGATGAAGAAGAACTCGGCCAACTGATGTTGATCACAAACTAAGGTAAATTTGCAGGTATCGATAAAATAATCCCCGTAAAGTTAGAGTAGATGAGGGAAGGTTAGCCCGCACTTACTGTGGAAACAAAAGAAAATGTCGAAGTTGACTGTAGTAATCTGAAGCAGAAAGATCCATTCCAAAAACACTGAATAGAAAAGTAATATATTAGATATATTAGGCAGAACAGTATTTTCAGTAAACTAGGAACACTCATATTACTATGAAGCAGCATTGAAGAGGTCAAACAAATCAGAGTTACTGTTATGTTTTGTTCTCCCAAAGGGAGCCTATAACCGAACTATAATCTGTTAATCCAACATAACAGATTAACTTTAACAAAAAAATAAGTAGAAAAATAACATGGCAGTAGAAATTCTCAACAAGAGAAATTTGCTTATACTTCTCAATAAATATCTAGAATACATACTCGGATATGATGGAGTGCTAAATATGACCTGTTAAGGTCATTTGATTCCACTAATTGTTATGGCTAGCATCGTAGGTTCTGTAAGTGGTACCGTTTTCTGTACAACGGTTGTTCAGGGAGGTGCCCATGATCACGCTCAACCGCCAGATTTTCTCCATTAATAAGGATGACCATTTTACAAAGATTGGAGGGGAGTTTCAGATCCCACAGTATCCATCCCCCCGGCTCTTAGCAGATAAAATATCTGGCTGGTATGGCTGATAAGTCAAGTTGTAACTATTAAATTATAGAGATTTATTTATTTTGACTTTTGCTCACTTACTTAAATTAGATTGTGAGTATTGTAACAACAGTGTATTAAGTAACCTACGTAAGTCCCATCTGAGATACGTGACTCGGTTTAATGAGTTACTGTAACTTGTTACAAGTTTAACGGTAGCCAGAGTAACCTGTTACGCAAGAGCTGGGAGCGCGCCAAGGGGTTGGGGCGGGTCAAGTTCAAATGACGTCATGGCCCAGATCTTCCGACCTCCATCGATTGCCTCCCTCCATCTTCCGCCTCCAGGTGCTCGATTCATCTCACCTTATCAAATCCTAAGTATACATACAAAGCACTCAGCCAATGATGTTTGTTCAGGATATAGCAAAAGTCATCGTGCTTACAATTCGCATTTTGTATTAATTCAAAACTGAGATAATGGTTTCCCTATGACAATGATAAGCAGGAGGCAGTTCTAAATAAGATGGAATAGACCCTACAGGATTCGTGGCAGTCCAAGAAACAGAGGAGGAAAGAACTATTCCGGGCTGCGAAAATATCTAACAAGCTTGACGTTATGAACAAAGGTATTGCTTTAAACAGAGATGGTTCTAAACTAAATCCATCGTGAATTAATCGTTCATCTTTGATAGAAAGATTTTCGGTATATTATTTAATCCTGTTGAGATTGGGAAGACTAAAGTAGAAGCAAGAATGTTGTACTGTCTGAGCTAATTTGGAAAGGAAAGTTAAAAAACTGGAATGAATGGTTGAAAAACAACAGTTTTTTTTTATTCATTTCTCATGTATTATATATTTTCTCCATCAATTTCGAATTTTTTTTTCATATTGTTCCCATTAATTTTGGTCGATTTAGTTTGTTGTATTGTCCTCATATATTCATTAGAGGAAATATATATCATAATCTTTTTTTCTTGATTTGTGTTTCTACTGCCGATCCTTCAAAATATTGCCAATCCTTAAATTTTTTTCCGGGAAAAACAATTGAAAAATACATTGAGGAATGGATTGCATGGATTCGAAATACTAAGAATAAAAACATTAACGTTAATTTTTAACATTTAACATTAATTCAGTTACATTTACATGAAATAAATATATACATAATCATACCACAAGGTAAAGAAAGGCAAAATGTCAGCATTATTATGTGTGTGTGTATATATATATATATATATAAACAGGTTGTCCCATTTCAAGTGGATCAAACGTTTTTAACTTTTAAACGAAACAAAATTCGGAAAAACGATTCAGGTAAAAGTTGTAGTTATTCAGGCCTAGTTTGAAGAAATAAAAAAACATTTTTTGGTTTTTCACTTTAAATGGCCAATATCGACCTTCAAACTATGTAGTTTCCTCTTGACCCCCATTTATTTATATTTTTCTGAAATGTACAATCCAAAACATGAAAAAAATCTATGTACCATTTTTTTTCTATCTTTCATAGTTTAAGTAGAAAAAGCGTTCAAAGTTCACTACTTAAGTTATTTTATTTAAGGGTTTTTAGTCGTAATAACTTACTTATCACGGTATTTGAAGCTTTCGGAAAATTTCTGGACACCCAAAAACCTTCTGTTTCGACGTTTTTATAGAAAAAATTGTTATTTTTCTACATTTTCCATACATACATATTACATACATTTCCCCCCTGTTTTGTATTGTACATATAAAAAAAATAAAAAGAGGAAGCTACATTGTTTGAAGGTCGATATTGACCTGAAAACCCAAAAAATGTTTTTTTATTTCTTCAAACTAGGCCTGAATAACTACAAATTTTAGCTGAATCGTTTTTCTGAATTTTTTTTCGTTTAAAAGTTAAAAACGTTTGATCCACTTGAAATGGGACACCCTGTATATATATATATATATATATATATTACATATGTAATAAGTGTAATTAAAAAACAGGTTTTTTTGTATAATTAATAATATCTAAACTCTTCATCTGAAAATGATTAAATTTATTTAAATTCTTTAATTTTACTTCTTCTGAGGATGTTCAAAGCTACATTATCAATCATTGAATTTTTGCCTTATTCTTTTGGGATATCTTTATATAATTTTTTTTTAACTGTAGTTACATTTGCTTTTTATGTTAAACATCTAGTGTATATTAAATGACTTGTAATTAAACTCTTGCTTCGCATAATGTTTTATCCAGCAAATATAATTTGCTAGAAGTAAACTTACTTCTTACTCGGATTATAATAATAAGTTATATCAGAAATTATATTAGAAACATTGCTGAGGAGTTTAATATCAAAAGTTGATACATCCACTCTTCATAAAACAAAAGTGTTTCGTCTAAAACTTTGAAATGTAATTCAAATATATAAGTTTTCCTCGACAAAAATTAAAATTCAATACCCTCATAATATTATTTTAAAATAATTTTCCATCAGTAGATACATTTACATATTAAGTATAACTTCTCAAGTTTATTAGATGACTATTTGGAATTTAACTTTTGCTAGATGAAATGTTCTACCTAGCTAAATTTATTTTGCTTGAAGCAGCTTGATCCTTTGTCTCTACATAATAAGAAATTATATTTGTTCTTTGAGTACTACCACTGGGCGGTTTCTCTACTTGTCTTTATCCATAACATTATGTATCATTCTTACCATTTAACTTTTTTTTTTTCGTTAGGTATTTAGTTTTCTCAAATAGCTGTTAAAAAGGAATATTAGCTATCAATATTTCAGGTAACCGGTGGTATAGTGGCTAAAATAACAGTGTATGCCTAAAGTCACGGGTTCGCAACCCGACAGGAGGATTTGAAGTGTTCAAGGGAGAAAAAAATCCTTAGTTGAACCGTTCTTCTTCTTATTCTATAATCTCTTCTACCTTGCATTGTTGAGATTAGCCGCCCTTCGGGAGGAACGTAAAATCAATATTTGGGGTCACCCGTGTTGTAATGGCTTGCATAGAAATCTTCTGTGCCCAAGGTTTGCAGGTTGGCAGGCCTGCAGGAGGCCCTTGGATTTTTAAAGGAGAACAAAATTAATATGCCGTCCTATTTCTTCTTCTTATTCTATAATCTTTTTTACCTTACTGAGAAAATATTAGCTGTCCTTCGAAGGGGACGTAAAACTTTAGGTCCTGAGCCTGTACAGTGTCAGGTACTCGTTAAAGATACCTACCCTAATTAAACCTGGTTAGGCAAATGACATAAAGTTGCGTAAAATGAATTTTCATGGAATGTCTTCTGGAATAGATTGGATTTCTATGGAATGTCATAATAAAAAAAAACTGTACCGCTACAACCCATGACAGGACATGGGCCTAATCAAAATGAACAATGATCGATGGAAAAGGCGAATCCAATTAAGAGCTTTGTCCATCTTCCAGGACTGAATAAAAAAAATACAGAGAAGAGTAAACCTGTACCACTCGTATCCCATGAAGGATCTTTGGTTCGGTACGTTGTATAGACTGTACTGTTTCTTGGACATCGGTTTTGCAGGTAGGTAATTTGTCCTAGATCACACTCAACTGCCAAATTCCCCCCCTCCCCATTAAGAGTACTCACTTTAAAAAGGCTGGGTGAGCCCCAGAAGGGGACTTGTAATTCATTGTATGCATCATGAAATGGTCTATCTAGCTAAATTAATTTTGCTTGAATCAATTTGATCATTAGTCGGTACATAATAATAATAGGTAAAATTTAAACTATAAGTGTGGCGTTTGCTCTCCAATTTTCAAAAAACAGATTTGTCAAATATTACTTATTATAATATTTATGCTTAAATAGGGATTGTCTGTGGTGCACCGGTGTGTACAACAACCTTCTACGCCTTAGGTCGCGGATTCGCAGCCCGGTAGTAAAAAATGACTTTGGTTGTGCCGTACTTCGGAAGGGACGTAAAATAGCTGTATACTCGTTAATGATTCCTATCCTAATTACATCTGGATAAGCAAAACTTAGGACTCTCACTTTATTATAAGCCATTGTAGCATAAAGTAAAATGAAAAAAACAAAAGAAACAATCTACCTATATATATCCCTTATCTCTTTGGGATGTCACGATAATAATTTTCCAAAAGTGGATGTATCGACTTCTCCTATCAAGTGCATTAGATGACTTCTCGTAATGAACCCTCAGTATCGTGAAATGTCCTGCCCAACTAAATGATTATTATCTGCGAAGTACTCCGAGTTGGGGAGACATCTTGACACTCGAAGGGACAGGTGACCTTTGGTGGAAGCTATCTCGAATATCTAACTGCTCTAACGATCTTAACCTTAGCCAGGTCAGCCCTCGCCAGGAATAGACTACGGAATACTAACAAGCCACGCTAATCTCATCAAACATTTTCATAATTCGATATCTAAAAATGTTCGCCGTATTATTTATTTATGCTTTGTTAAAGTATTCAGGACACATTCCGGCTTCTATTTAACTATTCTGTTATCTCCATTGACACTTCTTATTCCTTATCAAAGTTGAATTCGATACTTCATAAAAAATACAGGACTAACTCCTTTTGAGAGGGAAGGGGTATCAATAAATTGATATAAAAAAGCAAGAAAAAAAATTGTTTAAATAAAATCTCAATAACGGTCTTAGAAGATCCCAATCGCAATAAATATCTAACCAACTCAGTATAAACAATGTTTCGCCATTCATGGAAATACCTCAGCTTAGTGGCATTTTATTAAAATTCAATATTTAACAGATCATATTAAAACAATCTATAAACTAAAGAAAGATACATCTTTAACATCAACTCAATTTTAATACAAATTTTTAATATTAACCCTCTAATTAAATTCGGTGGGCGATATAAGTCCACAAAACCTTAATCGGTATATAAATCAGTTAATCTAATTGTAGTGTCCGAATTGTTTCCTGATGTTTAACATTTAAAGCCAAACATATAAGCTCTAAGGCTCCTTCGATATATGTGATTTCTATGATAACATTAACAGAATAATTTCTAAAATAAGCATGTCCAGGAAGTCTAACTATTTACTCCTAAAAGAATCAGAAAAATGTTGTTATTACTTAAGCTTTTTTTTTAAATAATTATTAATAATCATTCATGTGGTTATTACAGTTAAAAACCTCCCTCCAGCAATAAAAGCCATTTAGATAAATAAAAAAAAATTAATATCGTAAGTCAGCCAATATTTAATAGATATTAATACTTAAATTTATTTTATATAATTTTATATAAATATTTTTTGTAAGTGTTCATATTAAAAAAAAAAAAAAAATGTGATGCCACATCAAATAAATCGAGTTTAATGAATGAAAGGGGAAGGTAAGAAGGACTTAACTGAATTCTTTGATAAAAAGATAAGAATAAAAAACAGAGGAACAGAGAAAATTAAAGAAAAACGTAATCCTTTAGAGATCAGAGAAAACGTCATTATTTGAGAAAGGGGTTGATAATTATGGCAGCAGATACCTTGTTAATTATAGGTTTAATTAACTGTAGCTTAATAAACTCATAATGAGGTTGTATCATTTTCATATTAAACAGTTAAAAAATTATCATTTATTAATTTATATACATCAAACGGTTACATACGAAGGAAATCAACTTAAAAATAGTTTAAATTTTATTCTTGAAAATTACACCTCCTAACCTTTTTGGCTGTAAGAATTTCAGGGTTTGCAAAATTATTAAGTATTAAATTTTAAATATTATTATTTGAAAAGAAAGGATATGTCCAGGACCGGGGCTCGAACCCGGGTCGTCCAGATCGCTAGTTTGGAACTCTAGCATTTGAGCTATCCTGGCCCAATCAAGCACGCTTCCAAGTCGTGGTCATATCCTTTCTTTTCACAGATCCCAAGTCCCCGCGTTCTTGCAATTTTGCGATGTAAACGAGGGGAAGAATGTTCTTTCAACATTATTTTAATTTGGATCTTGTTGACTGACGTCATTATAATTTTTGTATTTTATTTGTTATTAATTTTTAAATATTATTATTTGAAAAGAAAAGATATTTCCAGGACCGGGACTCGAACCCGGGTCGTCCAGATCGCTAGTCTGGAACTCTACCATTTGAGCTATCCTGTCCCAATCAAGCATGCTTCCAGGTCGTGGTCATATCCTTTCTACTAGTGACCAACGATCTGGACGACCCGGGTTCGAGTCCCGGTCCGGCTTCATTGAAATAGCCTAAAAGAGCTTGAATAACGAAATTTTAGTGTTTTCTCATTAACTTATAAAACTCTTTAACTTTTATTTAAAATTATTAACGGAAAGGACCCTGCAAAAAATATAATTAAAAAAGAGAAATTGTTTTCAGAGTTAAAAAAAATCTTCGGAATAAAGCAACATTATGCAAGTAAACGATTATGGTGCCTGAAAGTTAATAATTGTAGAAAAATGTATTATATAGGATGTCCCATTTCAAGTGGATCAAACGTTTTTAACTTTTAAACAAAACAAAATTCAGAAAAACGTTTCAGGTAAAAGTTGTAGTTATTTAGGTCTAGTTTGAAGAAAATAGAAAAACATTTTTTGGTTTTTCACTTTAAATGGTCAATATCGACCTTCGAACAATGTAGTTTCCTCTTGACTCCCATTTATTTTTATTTTTCTTAAATGTACATTACAAAACATTAAGATTTATAAAATATTAACAGTGGCTGGAAAATGTAAAAAAGTAACAATTTTTTCTATAAAAACAGAAGCTTTTTATTTTCTGACATTTTCTGAAAGATTCAAAATAACTTGATTAGTATGTTATTACGATTAAAATCTCTTAAATAAAATAACTTAACGCTACACGTTACGTTTCCTTATAAAGGAGGTATACTAATGTAGTGAACTTTGAATGCTTTTTCTACTTAAACTATGAAAGATAGAAGAAATGTTACATACATTTTTTCCATGTTTTAGATTGTACAGTTCAGAAAAATATAAATAAATGGAGGTCAAGAGGAAACTCCATCGTTTGAAGGTCGATGTTGACCTTTTAAAGTGAAAAACCAAAATATGTTTTTTTATTGCTTCAAATTAGGCCTAAATAACTGCAACTTTTACCTGAAACGTTTTTCTGAATTTTGTTTTGTTTAAAAGTAAAAAATGTTTGATCCACTTGAAATGGGACACCGTGTATATTGCATAAAGTTATTAAAGATAATTAAAGGTGAAGTACTCATTAACTTATAACTAACATAAAGGATATTGTAGATAACCCTATCACTGTTATATTATTAATTATTATTAGAAACGAAATTAAATGAAAATTTTACTAAAACTAAATTAAAAAAGTGTTCTTTTTTTTTGTTATATAAAATTTAATAAATATTTTATGTATTAACATAAATAATAGATATTGTATTTAATGAAGTGATATTTTATGCATTTAATTTTGTATTACACTATTGCATTACAATAAGAAGATTAATATTTCTAAAAAGCATAATAAATAATAATATAATCGATTTTATTAATAAAACTTTCATGACTTTATGGATCAGGATCGTCTAGAGCAGGGGTTCCTAACCTGGAGGGGAATAAAGAGAAGTCGAGGGGGCGGGGGGGGGGGGGCGAGACCAGTTGAAAATAAAAATAACTGATTTAGGTTTAGTTTTTTTTTGTACCATACTTCTTTATCTTAAATTGAAACTTAATGTCGAATCATGTGACAGTAAAAATAAATGTTTTGTTTTCAATGCAATAGTTGTTTTGTTTTTTTGGATAATCCTATACAACGTATTATATGAGGGGGGCGTGGGAGGCTTCCATTTCAACGGGGAGGATGGGCGTGGTACAAAAAAGTTTGCGAACTCCCTAGAAGTTACTAAGTTACAAATAATCGGTTGGTGTGCTAGAAAAAAATGCCTGTAACTTCCTTAAGTTTGGTGGAATCACATTTAGTCTTCTGCTTGGATGTAAGCCTAAGTACTGAACTGAAGTGAAATTTCAGGAAAAGGTGGGCGATTTAAATTAAGAAGACGACTGCGCCATGATTTGTTATCTAAACTGTTGTGAAAAACAGTTTATCCTATTCTTGCTAAATACTTTGTAGCCATTTTCCCGGAATATGCGCCCTTGGGTGCTGCGTACTTAGCACAAGGTCGGCTTCAATTGGTTAAGTATTTGCTCCGCTCCGGCAATTGAAGTATTGGAGACTTCCTGATTGGAGTGTCCTGGCCCAGAAAATTTAAATTGGTCAATCAATGATCGATGAAAAAGCCCAATCCAATCAGGAGCCTTTGTCCATCTTCTTACAGGACTGTATATAAAAAAAATAACAACAAAAAAAATATTGCTAATTGAAGTATGGTATATAAAAATTCCATTATGGAAGAGTAAACCTGTACCTCTATAACTCATGAAGGTCTTGAGTTCAGTACAAGGTGGAGACTGTACCGTTTCTAGGACAACGGGTGTGTAAACAGGTGATTTGTCCGAGGTTCCGCTCAACCACCGAGTTTTCCCACAATTTAGGGTACTTTTTTTAGAAGGGTGAGCCCCCGGATAGTGTCCTGAACCCACAGGGTCCATTCATTGCTGTTAATAGATCAAATTATTTATCTCCCACAGAATCTGTACATATACATACTATACATATCTGTATTAATTTTTTTAAGATAGTATCAACTGTTTAGCATTTGATCGTATTTAAAATGCAATTACGCACTTAAGGCAGCCCAAGAAATCAATTGTGGTTAACAATAAAGAAAGGTGTTAATTGAGCAAAGAGAGACAGTAACTAAAATTAATTCATATATTGATTGGGCAGGATTATAAGAAGACAAAAATAGACGAATATTATTAAAATATAATCCTTGTTCTCGGCTCGAGTTCGAATACTATGTATTTCTGATACTTAATAGTTTACAGGAATTATTTCACTTATTTATTCTATTTATATTATTATAATAATGGCGCAATTTTTATTTTATTTATTTATTGATATTTACAACTGTATTACAATAATACATCAAGGAAATAGGCTAAGCGATACATAATGACATGTGAAAATGATAAGTAGAGAAACTACCCTCTGGTAGTACTCAAATCACTAGTTCAACTAAGAAGGTCACGTGGCCATCTTCTTTTCAGAGGCCTCGGAGGATTATCGGGAATCGAAGAGGAACCTAGGTTTGAAACTAGAGGGTTTGAGTGGGAATGAAGTTTGTTATGAAAGGATAGATACCGGGTTCGGGCCAAATCAGCAACAAATGGGACATTAAGGTCGTTATGGATGACTTTATTCTTAACAAAATAAGGAGCGTTGAGGATTTTACGAAGGATTTTGGATTGTAGGGATTGGATACGAGAGGAATTCGATGGCTTAGTGGAGCCCCAAAGCTCTACTCCGTTAGTCCAAATAGGTCGTATGATGGTCATGTAGATGAGTCTTTTGTAATTAATTGGGAGCTTAGAGCGTTTGTCTAGTAAGTGTTGAAGTAGCCTGAAACGTCGAGCGGTTTCTTGTCTTTTCAGTCTCGTATGAGGGTTCCAGGTTAATCATTTGTCAAGATGCAACCCTAAGTATCGGATCTGTTCTACAGGCATAAGTGGGATATTATTAAAGGATACTGAAGGGCAGGAAGTCATTGGTTTACGACGGAAGGTAAAAGTGATTTGATGGGATTTTTGAGAATTTATTTTAATTCTCCAGTTTTGACACCATTCTTCAAGATCAGTGATATGGGATTGGAGGCTTTGGGATGCAATAAGTGGATTGGTGTTGACTGATAATACACATGTATCATCAGCATACGTGGTAAGGATAGTATTAGGATGAGTTGGGATGTCAGCTGTATAAACATATTGCAGCATAAAGGATTGGGCCAAGGATACTACCTTGAGGAGGCGCAATTTTGAGTTTTAATAAATATAAACATCGAGATATTACAGGGGTGAAGAAACATTTATTTGTGAATGAATCAAAAAGTGTACTTGTTTAATTATTTTATATACTTAATTTTGGATTAATTAAGTACAGATTCATAAAAACGGTAATACTATTTCCAAATAAAAATAATAAAACATAAATAATATAAGATCAGCATCTTTAAATATGGATTTGTATGTTTACAAATATTTTGAACAAGTATTTAGTGGTTGTGTTAAAAAATCGATATTTTGAGTTATCTGGCCTTCAAAGTTTTTAGATGCTATTTAATTGAAACAAAATGTTTCCATATAGATAATTTATAATTTATATTACATAATTTATATTCCATCTAACAAACGAATATTACAAAGTGCATAAAAGTTTTTAGTTGCCTAGGAAAAGTAATTAGTTGTACTTTTGTGAAAGAAGACATTTAAAAAAAATAATAAGTTACTTCCTTATATCGCTATTAGTTTCACGATATTCATAATATCAAACATATTTTATTAATTTAACAATATTTACTTACCTTCGAAAAGTTATATATTGTATAATCATTATCTTTTATTTCTTGGTTCCAAGATGTTTCGTATGTCGTGTAATGTTGGTTTCTGTGAATAGCTGCAAATAAGTTCCACAGAATAATTAGTTTATTATATTCTTAATGGTCATTGATACAATTATTTTTCTGAAAGAAAATATTTTTTAGTTTCCTTCTGAATATATACGTTCGTAAAAAAATATCGAAATTTTTGGCCTAAATATAAGCCCAGACAATCGTTCAATTATAAAAATCCTGACTATTATATTGATGGTTTTTACGTGTGTATAAATAGTTAAATAATTAATTAACTGTCACAGGAACCCAATAATATAGTTGAAATGATTAACCAATTTCACTTACCAGTTTGAGTGGAGATCATCTGTGTCGTGGCGGAATACATTGAGATACCTAGAATTGAGTGAGTCATTGCATTTGTTCAATATATCTCGTATGGAGTCTTCTTAGTAAGAGATTAGGATAAGACTCATCGAATTTTTGGATGAGAAAATGCATCATAATTTATATTTACGTATGATTTTATTTTCAGTATATGCTGTAATATTACTTCTAGCATAATTAGATTCGTCTCTTGGGTGTTTATGAGGAAAATTTCAATTTCATGGAATTACACAATAAACTATAAGAACCTAATTTCTTTGAAATATAATAATAATAATAATGATAAAATAAAATCACAATATATTATGATAATCGCAAAATATTATGAAAGGAAACATTTATTTGGACATGAATCAAATGGACATTTACCAGGTGGAAGTTTTAAAAAAAATGACATTTAATTTTCATTAAATGTGAAAAATTCGTTAACTTATTAATGAGCGATTAGTGTAGATAGTAATTATTAATTGAAAAAAAATTAAAATTAAAAAAACATGAGGACTAAAATTAAATAATTTAAAAGGAAGAAGCGTGCAACTTTTTTTTCTCCTTGAAATAATGGATAGTTTATAAATATATATATTCTTAAGATTACCCTTTACACAAATAACCCATCTATGATTCGATCTACCCCTCCAAAGTTTACCAGTTGTAATTTGTTAGTAAAAAAAATATTATAATTTATGCTTATGTATTAACATATATTTCTATCCCTTGTTGAACTCGATGCAGGCCAGCGATTAAGTTTCATATCTCTGAAGGGGGTTTGAGACAACTCAACTGTTGGACAGAGTTATAGTCAAGCCGTTACACAGCGTGACCTTTCGCGACAACGTCATCAATCTTCTTCAAACACCCCCGCCAAAGGCACGTCACGTACCAGCGAAGGATCTTCTCCACTCCCGACTTTCTCCCAAGTAGATGGGTTCTTGTATTAATCATAACTCGACATTAGCTTTGTCAGAGATAACTGAAGGAGTAGCTTATCAAGGCGATTTTTTGGGTTTTCATTAGGATGAAAAATCGATTTGTATATAATTTTTGTCAAGTTAGTGATTTAAAAAAATATATAAATACATTCAAATTATTTAAATCGTTGGCGAAGCGGGATAGCTCAGCGGTTAGAGCGCTGAGTGGCTGAGCCGGTGATCCCGGGTTCGATTCAAGCTGTGGTAGGTAAATTATCCAATAATATCCATATATCGGTACTTTGGCACATTCTTTTGGGAATCACTGTCCCTAGAAATTGATTTCCGGATAATAGGTTGTGCTATACCCTGGTTGCAAAAAGGTCCCAAATGAGGTTATAGAATAGAAATAGAAATAATGTAGGAGCCAAACTCAACATTATCAATGACATCAATGAACGAAGATGCTGTGGTATTGACACATCTTGAGAATGGTTGAGACGGAATGGTCCGATTAAGTACGAGTACTTAAATACTACATTGAGAAGAGAAGAAGACCTCAAAAGCAGTTGATAGAAGTCAGAGATTGGTAGCTACAGATCTTACAGAGAAGGTCTTTAAGGATAGGAGATAGTGGAGGCCAGGTGAATAGGGAACGATACCCTTTTGGAGTTCATATATTAATTTGAAAGTGAAACCTTGAAGTGGCTAATAGATTTCTCCCAATTTAACGTAATACCTGGGAGATTAATCATCTCCCTGCACAATCATAAATCATTACTACTGTATAGAATCAGTAGTCTCTAATCATGTAATATGCATAACAAGAGGTTTTCTCGTTCGTTTTTTTATTAATGTTTCCGTCATGCTCGAATTTTGATATAGTAATGACCTAATAACAATTCTTTAAGGCGTAATTAAACATGTTAACAATTTTATATTACGACATTTTTATTTTATTTTACTTCAATTTCTGGTATATAGGTGAAAAAAGGGTAATGGCATGTTTTTATTTTTTTAATTTTATTGGTTTTAACTGAATATTTTAGTATTCAAAATTAAGATTTTAATCTACTGTAAAACATAGTGTTGCTAAGTGCTCACCCACTAGGCTACATGCGTGCCTTCATGCGGATAACAACACAGAGGTTCGGTCTGTCTTTCAAGTTCTTCAAAAAAAATTATTTGTTTTTTGTGCGCTCATTGGGTTTTCATAGCCATAATGTTGATATAGAAGAAATATCAAAAGACTCCGATTCTCTCATCGAAATACTATTAAGGGACTAGTAGGTATGTGGAAATCTTCTTTCTTCATGCATCTGAAATTATTTCCTGAAAAATAATTGATTTATTTCATAGCCTTTTCTAATATAGTTAATGACATCATGGTTCTCCTTGAACCATATTAGTTGCTTCCTACTTACCGTTCTGAATTTAATTCTTTTTCTCTTCCCATGAGTGCACATAACCCTTGCTCTGTGTAGGAATCTACCCAAGGAGGAAGCTGCGATAATGAATCAGGAATGCACAAAAGGTTCTGGAAGAAGCCAGTTTGCAATAGACGACATTGCTTCTTATTTAGAACAGACACATGTCAAGGTCCTGCAGCCACGTGAGAGGATGTGCATAACGGCTTGTCCTTAGAAGCAGTGTAATTACTGAAGACAATTGGTGTACAGGGTCTGTCCCTGGCCCTCAATTGGTGTACTTTGGGGGCTATATCGATCATTGTATTATCTCATTACAGTCAATACTATTTTTTTTAATTTTAAAAGGCACATTTCTGAAAATTAAAACTTTTCAGGCGACACAAAAAACCTTAATCGGACTGTTGTTAATTCCTTATTTGGCATTAGAAAGTTATTTTTTATTGGAGGAACGGAGTGGCTCATTGGTAAAGCGCTGAGTTGTCATGCCGAAGGTCTCAGGTTCAAATCCGGCTGTGGTAGATAAATTACTTGATATGTTTACAGCTAGGGATGGAGACTCTTCTGGGGCTTATCCAGCCCCTATAGAGTAGGCAATTGGGAGAAAACCCCGACGGATGACCGTGATCTCGGACGATTCACCTCGCTGCACAATCGTTCTCCTAGAAACAGTTGAGTCTCTACCACTAACTGAACCGAAGACTCTTCATGGGTTGTTGTGGTACAGTTTTTTTTGTTTTTTTTAATAAAAAGAAATAATTCTAAGTTGTATTATGTGAATGATTTATTTGTTTCTTGCTTTTCATCGATATGACCGACAACCATAGTCTTTCTCGCTTATAAAATATTTTCTTTATGAGGATAAAAACAAAACAAAAAAAAAGTACAAATTGTAGCAAAGTGGTCCCTTTTTAAAATTTACATATTTTCCAATTTTTTTCCCGTTCTAAATTAAAAGACCTTTTTTTTTTTTAAAAAAAAAACAAACAATTTTTCAAGATTGAAGAACTATCATCTATTTTCATCCAACTTCAATGATCTACTTTCTCAACATTCCATATTTCATTGGAATGGAGGAAGATATTGTGTGTAACAGTTTCCTGTTTTTATCTTTGAGGTCATGAATACATCTCTACTGAGCAATATCAACCAAATCGTATCTTTTACGATAACATTTATTAACATATCTTATGTTTTAAACATCTTATGCGTTGATAGTTCTTATTTTCTCTACTTATGATTCGATTGATTAGTGAAGTAAATGGAGATGATTTAAAATCTATTATCAAACGTTTATTCAAATGATTTCATTAATCAATTATTGTTTTATGGATTTGGGCATTTTCTATTTACCATAAAACTGGGTAAAAGATGTTATTTCACAAAACTGATTTTAAACTAATTATTAATGTTGTTGGTTTGATTGATATGTATTCATTTAATTTCATTCTAGACATTAATTACTTCTTATAAATTAATGAATGTATGAAAGCACACTTAACAGCTAGCTAAATTATAAAATACATTAAAGGAAATTTTACAGCTAGCTTAAGTATAAAATATAAAAAATAGCTGTACTGTATTATATATTTTTTATTGAGAAAGAAACTCTTAATATCCAATAACGTAAACATGTTAGCGCTAAGTACCTAGAAACAGATACAAAATGTAACTGTTGGACTTTATATAACTTTATCTGTTATGTGTTTTATTACTGTAATAAAAATTTAAGGCACTCTTTTTATGATATAATTTTAGTTATAAAGACATAACGTCCAAAATAAAAGGAAGAGGAGTAAGGCTTATAACACGTTCCATAGCGGGAACAGGTTACATAACAGCTTGGAACAGGTCCCATTCCTCGCTGCCTTGACGTAACCGCAGAAACGTCACCGGTTCTCGATGACGTTGCAGCGATGCAGGCCTGCGTCAAGGCCGTGTAACGGTCAGGTTTCTTCGCTGCAATCTTTTTTACACGTCCTGCTCTGGTTGCTTCCTTGTTATTTTACATTTATTAATACAATCTGCAACCTTAAACAATTTTTATTATTTTAACTTTGTTTAGTTCTAAATCTACATGGTTACGCTGGGAAAAATTCTTTGGGTTTAAGTCTATAACCATAACTTATAAAAGTTATTAGTCCTAGATCACGCTCAACAGCCAGACTTTCCCCCTTATATCGGGTACCCACTTTATATAGGCGGGTGAGCCCCAGGAGGGTATTTGATCCCATATGATCCATCTCCGACTGCTAACAGACTAATTAAAAGCCTTACCAGCAGCGGGATTCGAACAGGATTTTCGGCATGGCAACTCAGTGCTCAACCATTGACCCACTCCATTCTTAATTTGCACGTCTACCAAAGATTATTTTAACTTTGTTAAATTTCGTATCTACATAGTTCTGATTGAAATAAAACAAGCTACAATATTTCGATTCTAGAACTACCATTTCTTTACAGAGAATGCACTAAGAATTTTTTCTAATAAACAATAGATTATTTTTTTACCTATAACAGAAATCTGTAAAAATAAAAAAAATATTATTTTAATTAATGAAAATACTCAATTTCTCCAAACAATACTGAGTGGGTGACTTAACGTTTAACAAAAAAACCATCAACATTAGTCATTGACATATCGTGTGGGGAATAGACCTTGATATTTTCGATTTCATATGCTCCACATGCCTTTTACTGTTCATTCACAGTGATTTAGTCGTTCCTACACGCTCTATTTCGACTTTGACAATTGTTTTGTATTTGTTCAAGTGGACGGCTAATCAAATATTTATGCCCAGAGACCCTATTATTACTAAGAAAGAAAGTTTTGGATTATGTAATAGATAAATAAGTAAACCAGATACAAATAATTTAAAAAAAATAATAACTTTATTAGTAAAAGTTGTTAATGTTAAAATAATTATAAATAAAGACGATTCCTAGACCTATTTAATTTTATTATTTTATAATTACATTCTTCGTTCAATGGCGGTTTATTACTGCTTAGAATTAGAATATAGTGAAATTCATATACATTTCGAATTTAAAAACTAATATATATATATTTCGAAATTAAAAACTAATATATATATATCTCGATTTAAAAAACTAATATATATATTTCAAATCATATCCCTGAACATGTTTCCTGCTCTACAGTCTGTAGCTTCGCTGACGATAAAGTGACTTTTTCTTTCTCAAATAGCCTCCAGAAAAAAATTGTTTTGACTTGAAAAATTTGTGGTTAATTCATTATAATTAATTAATAAGAATGTTAAACGCTAAAAAGTTGAGTAAGGAAAGTTTCATGTTCTGCGATCATAGTCGACAATGATAATCAAATTTCAGTATGTGTGAAAAAATTGTACCTTGTAATTCCGATATGTTATTTACATACGTATGTAATAGATACGATGATTGTTTACACCACATTGTGTTGAAACACTTAATTAGAAACGCGATTATCGATTTTGATTAACAAGCCATATTAATCTCTAGTTCAAGGCAAAACAAACAAACTCAAAAAAGTTCAAAAAGATAAAAAGTTAATCCTCTGAAAGATTTGTGATCGGTAGAGCCGGAATACCTCAAGGACCAGACCTTGATCTTTTAAGTAAATCGCGAAAGTTCAGGTTACTTCCCATAATATTTTTATATTTTACGGTAATTAAAAAAAAACAACCTGTACCGTTACAACTCATGAATGGTCTTAGGTTCAGTACGCGGTAGAGACTGTACTGTTTTTTGGACAACCACTAGATCACGCCCAACCCCCAAATTTTCCCCACATTTTGGGTGCCCACTTTATAGAGACAGGGTTGGCAGTAGGGTCCTAGATCCCATTGAGTCTATCCATTGAGTGGTAAAGACTATACTGTTTCTTGGACAAAGGTTGAGCAGAGAGGTGGTTTGTCCAAGACCACGATCAACCACCAAGTTTACCTCCTATTAAGATTAGTAATAAATAGTGGATCCCCTTTATCCCCGGATATTAAAATAAATTATCTGCCACAGTCGGTATTAGACATTCGACACGGCAACTCAGCGCTCTACCGATGAACCACCCCGACCACTCCAAAAAAAAATAAAAAATTCACTCCCACACTCGCTTGAGGACGTATACGTAGGGATGACCTATTTATATAATAACCGTATTACCATAAATAAACAGTTGCTCGAAAATTTACTGTCCATTCTCTTAAAAAAGTTCAGATATGTACATAGGTGATATGTACTATTTTCATCATGTCATTGGAGAGTGGCATCTTCATATCAATTTAGACAAATTGAGGCTTTATATCCACCATTTTTAATTGATTGCATATTTCACAGAGTCCTAGCGGAATCTAAACCTTGAACAGTAATTCAGTGTTAACAAAGAGAATTCTATCGATACGATTCAAGGTTTTCTGCTGGAAGAGATGAAATATTTAAGAGAGAACTTATTGATCAAGGTACTGCTGGACGGTTACATAATACACCTTTTGTCTCAGAGGGAAGAAAACTTGAGGTCAAATATATTCCAAGGGCAGCTAGCTCCGCAGCAAGGTCCCACTCAGGCCTTCCACTTGTGATTCATTCACGGCCTACGGATCTTTATATTTGGAGTTGATCGTGGCTTAAGCGATTCAGGTGTATAACATTATAATGTTCGTAGTAACTTGTCGGCGTTTAAATTACTTCCTAGCTTCCTAGTAAGGCTAAGGTGTGTATCAATTACCATGGTTTTTATGCGACTAATACCCACTTAAGAATATAACTGACAAAGAAATCATATGAGAATAAAGATGACCATCATATATATATTTTTTTTTTTTTTTATTTAATTCAATGATATTTACAACTATAATGGTATTATATCAAGCAAATGTGCAAAAATGTAGAATATGACATGAAAACACTTGTGGAGAAACTACCCATCGATAGCACTCCAATAAAGTTCTATAGTAGATGATCTCGAGGCCATCTTCTTTTCAGACGCCTCGGAGGGTTATCAGGAATAGTATGGGAAGCAAGCTGAGAGACTAGCGGATTCAAGTGCGTATGGAGCTTGTTATGGAAGGATAGGTATCTAGTTTGGGCCAAATCAGTAACATATGGGATATTAAGATCATGATGGATGAGTTTGTTTGTGACATAATAAGGAGCATTGAGGATTTTACGAAGGATTTTGGATTGTAAGGATTGGATACGAGATGAATTGGATGGTTTAGTAGAGCACCAAAGCTCAATTCCGTATGCCCAAATAGGTCTGATGACTGTCATGTAAATAAGTCTTTTGTAATTAATTGGTAGCTTAGAGCGTTTGTCCAGTAAGTGTTGAAGTAGGCGAAAACGTCGAGCAGTTTCTTGTCTTTTCAGTCTTGTATGAGGATTCCAAGTGAGACGTTTATCCAGATGGAGTCCTAGGTAACGTATCTGTTCGACAGGGTTCAGTGGAATATTATTAAACGATACAGTAGGACAGGAATTCGTAGGTTTACGACGAAGGGTGAAGGTAATTTGATGGGATTTGTTAGGATTTATTTTAATCCTCCAATTTTGACACCATTCTTGTAGGTGTGAGATATGGGATTGAAGAGATTGGGATGCAACAAATGGATCCTTATTAACTGATAACACACATGTGTCATCAGCGTAAGTAGTGAGGACAGTGGACCATCATATAATTCTCATATTATTATATTGAGAATAAACAAGCATTTTAGCACCCAACTAAAATTATCCTTACGAGTTCCATCTTTATCTTTAAGTTTATTCAAAAGTGAGGAAATATTCATAAAAATGTATGACTGCACCCCCCCCCCCCAACTAATTCTATCCTCCATTAGATCTTCCAGTAAACTATTTTCCTCTCTTACATGAATAACATGAACCAAAATAAACAGGGCCAAAACAGAACTTCTCTTCTATATATTTACGTCGCAGTACTAGAATTTAGAACCAAAATAGACCTGCTACTCTTTCCATCACATCCCGATCTGCATCTAGATTTTACTTCTTCAAGAAATCACCGGAGTTCTACCTCCTCGCCTCAACATCGCCTAGTCTAGCTATCATCAACCCTCGTCACCCTCGCCACAACATCGCTCTTCTACTTTCTCTTCTTATAGACATCATCAAACTTCAGCTTCCTCATCACACTTCGCCCTTCTATTCACTCTTCTCTATATTAGTTTGTTTTTCTTTCATAGAAAAACGTAGATCGAAACGTCGGCACTAATACAAAATAAGTTTTCACTTATTTGGTGTCAATTTATTTCAACTAATTTCAACCTCCATTCATAAAAATGCATTATAAGCTGAACTATGCATTGCCAATCAAAACTACCCTTAACCAGTGGGTTAATAGTCACTTAGCTTATTCGATACTTAAAATCAAGAGTTAGTTATACTGAAATGTTGACAAATATCGCCCATTAAAGGGATTCACTCTCATGTCAAACAAGTATTTTTGTGTATAGAATTTTATTGGTTCCTAATCCTTAAGGATAACACCTGTGGACTAGTGGTTAGCGTAACAAACTACTAAGCCCAAGATCGCTGGTCCGTAGCCCGGCAGGAGGCTCTAGGATTTTTTAAAGGGAGTAAAAAATCCTTAGTTACGCCGTCCTTCGGAAGGGACGTTAAACGAGGGTCCCGAGCCTGTACGATGTCTGGTACTCGTTAAAAATCCTTATTCTAATTAAACCTAAAGAGGCAAAATTTAGAGCTCCCAATGTAGCATCGTCCGATTAGGCATTGAAGCAAAAAGTTACGTTAAATGAACAAACAACAAACAAGGACAACGCCTAGTTTTTATTGAGGATCAGGAGTTGAAAAAATTATAACAACCAAAGCGTTTCAATCTGACAAATAAGAAAGTCGGGATTTTTCACATTTTGTGATAGATTTCTAGTTATATAGAGTATATCTTATTGATTACTGTAAGGGAGCGGATTGGCTCAGTGGTAGAGCGCTGAGTTGCTGTGCTGAAGTTCCTGGGTTTAAGTCCCGCTGACGGTAAGACTTTTATTTAATTTGTATATAGGATCCTTCTGGAGCTTACACAGCCTCTATAAAGTGGATACCCAAAATAGGATATCCAGAAACAGTACAGTATACCACGTACTGAACCCATGACCTTTTATCTGTTCTAGTGGAGCACATGTAATTACTTTTTATCAGAAAGCTCTGAAAAAACTTCATTATTGCTTAGGAATTATTAAAGTAAATATCAGTGGTCATCCGATAATTCTGGCTACACAGAATTCATACTCCTCCTCTTGGAATTAAATGGGAACCTCTACATTTTCCGACAATGTACAGTATTTCGTTCTATCGTCAGATACTCATTCTTCTAACAATAAATGCTATACATAAAATAGTTGAATCTCGAATCGTTGGGAAATAGTGAGTTGTCAGTGCTGCTATCTATTCCTTCCCTGAATCAATCTGGCCATGGCAGCTGTGCTGCTATCCAAAGGAAACCGCTTTGCAGGTGCTGATAAAAGTGCGCAAACCTTGTCCTAACATATGTCAGCCTATTTCCTGTTATAACGTTACGGCTGATAATCCTATGGAGCATTATATTTTTCTTATTTATATTTGTCTGTAGCAACTCAATTCCGTGTATACTTTTATTAGTCTTGCATGCTTCTCTTCAGATTTTTTAAAGACCGTCTGCGCATATCGACGTGAAGAAAGCCAGTGTCGTTAACAAAAGAACTAAATAAATGAATAAAACGAAAGAATTAAATTGTTCAAATAGTCTGTCTGGACAGTCATTGGCTTTTTAAAAAAATTGAAAGTTTATTACTTAAAAGCTTTCCATAGACGAGTAGATCGATATAAAAAAAAGTTCGATGTTTGGGATTATGCGCTGTGATCTATTATGTCCAGAATGTAGGAAGCTTGTGCACGGGTTTCTGCATCACATTGGGTTGGAAGAAGTTACAAAATAGGAAAGGAGGTGTACTATTGGATCTAGATCCATAAAATAACGTTAAGAAGTTTGTCTCATTGAAACCATGTATCCAGAATTAAGGTTAAACAAGAACAGGAGCTCAGAAATACCCGATTTTAGCCCGATTATCAGAACTTTATTTAGAGCAGTCCTCAGTATTTTTTCTCTATGCCACTCTTCAAGAAAGCACACGGGGTTTGTACACAGTGTATAGGAAAAAATATACAAGCTTTATGGAGAAGGAGATAGCGTTAAATATTTAAACTCTTTTTATATTGCTTTATGATAGCATTTATGAAATTTCCTTTATTATATCAACCAGTTTCAAAACGACCTGCGCAGATGATCCCTCGTGCCGGGAGGAAAAGATACCACGCTCTTTCCCCCTCAATCTGGCTCCTTTTCCAAACAACACCTTCCCAACCCGACCTCTCGCAAAAGGTCTTTTTGCAAATTGTCGGATTGTATTGAAGTAAAGTTACTAATTAAGTAACGTAATAATGAATCAAGCAATGTTTTGGAGCCTTCTCCGTTTTAGGGTAGAATTATTGTCCATAATGGAAGGAAACTCAATAAATAGGACACCTTATATTTTGCAAGTTTAATGGTCAAATAGAATTTTGTGATTAATTGTTCCACATTCATTAATTTAATATTCTAACATTTTCAGTATCCTTGATTTACGGTATAATAAGAATTTATGATAATATTGAACTGAATATTTTATAGTTATATTCCATAATATGAAGGTAATTGAAAGGAAACTAGGCGACCTGACCTAGAAAGGCAAAGTACACAAGCACAAGCGATTTTACCTTGCAAAAAGGTAACTTGATTGGAAGCTCTTGTTGAAAAGCAAACACTATTTATCGATTTTGTTGCAAAACTCTTTCCCTTTGAGATTATATAATATTTTTATCGAAAGCGATGAAGGACCTGTACTAAGAGGTTCTAGGCTTTACCTGTTAATATTTAATATTAAAAAATAATATAAATCAATTTGTTGCGTTAATTGTTTTAATCATACTTACCTTGACTTATATATCATCATAAATTAAGTTATACCTTTTACTGATACTGTTTGTATCTTTTTGTTCCAAGCACTGATGATGATCAAAGTGATCGAATCTTAGGTAAATAATTCTAATTTTTTCAAATACGTTGCTCTTATATGACCGCATTCCATAAGCAATCTATAACAATATATGTACTTTAATAGAAAAAAAAAATTCCCTCTGTTTAAATAATACAATTAAAATTAAAATTAATTTCTTCTCAAGTCTTGAGGTTCCTATATGTTTTAATTGTGGTAATAAACTTTTGATTTATCAATCGCTCGAACGTCTTAATATTAATTAATTAATGTTCATAATTTCATTTGTCAATTAATTACGACCCCAATTAGATATACTTTTTTTATATAATAGAGTTGTATTATATAAAAAAGTTTTTTAGTGACCGTATAATATTTTATTTTACAATTGTAATGCGGGGCCGGACCGTAACGGAGGTACCACACTTCTTATTCTTAAGATTATTTCTTATCCCAGCATTATTAAAAATTATTTTTTCAAAACCCAAAATATTGCAGTTTGTCGAGTACCTTATCATTCTATCCACGGAATTTTTACCTCAAAATTCCTCGAATAGCTTAAAGATAGGAAAACAAAAATAAATGTATTATAAACGAATCCAAGTCGCTTTATATCGCACACGATTGTGCTGCAACCTATGAGCGAATACGCGAATTACCTCCGTGCAAAAACAGGTGGTGCACTGCTTTCTCTCGTGCATCAGCTACTGCTGCTTTTAACATGAAATGTTATGTCTATATCTAAATGCTTCCTTCATAAATATAAAGAAATATTTAAAATCTCTCTTCCTTTCTCTCGTATATTATATAAATAATAAAGTGTTAGTGCTACAATACTATTTGTAATCACATAGTCTAGTAGGAATCTAAAAGAAGATATAAAATCATAACAATAATTAAAAAAAAATTCAGATAAAACATATTAATATAAAAACATGTTTCAGCAATCTGTATTTGCAGATAAATATAGTTATTTTTAAAATCCTCAATTAGTTAGTTCTAATTTTATTTTATTATTTGATTATTAATTAGGCTATATGATCAATGTCAACTGAGCAAGTTTTACTGATTAAATATCTCTGATGTGTTGACTCTTCTATAATTAAACCCTCAACAAGCACTTGATAACCGAAAATATTTGAAGATGTCGACGGCATCAAGGCTAGTCCGAAAAGTCGGAAGGTATTGAAGGCCTGGTATTCACCAGCGCCGTAAGGACTCCAATGTCTACAACTGTTGCTCCTTGTATCCTACAGGCTTGATTTATTTATTTATTAATGGTTTGTTTATTCATTTAACGTCAGTTTTCGCTGCTATGACTAATCGGACGATGATACAGAGGAATTCCTTAATGTGGCATAACCAAGAATTTTTACCCCCTTTTAAAAAATCCTAAGGCCACCTGTCGGGTTGTGAACCCACTATATTGGGGGTTGTTGGTCTTGATCATACCAGTGGATGGGATGTTTCGGATGAGCTTCCTAATATTAAAATATTAATAGTAAAAGGTCGAAATATTGGGAAATATGAGATATTTATTTTTTATTAAATATGTTTATTCCATTTTAAAAAGTCCTAGGGCCACCTGCCAGGCTTTGAACCCTCGAACCTGGGTATAATAGGGTATTATTATGATATTGGGTATTGTTATGATAATCACTTAGTATTTGTTACAAAAGGTCTGGTTTGGAATAGCTTTAATGAAATAAATATAGACATATTAAATAAAACCTAATGACTATTTTATCTTAAAGGTTTGTCTTAATTAATTTACCAATTCCTGATACCAACGTCTATAACAAGGAATTTTTTTTATAAAATTAGTATATAACATCTACTTTTTAGGCGACCAAAAAAGTTCACTTATTTACACCAAAAAAGTATTTACTTTTAAATTCCGAATATTTTATATCTATTGGCTTTAATACTTTTCTGAGCCCTAGATATTTGTTCATCTGATTTTATTTTTATAGAAGTATTAATAAAACTAAGTGATTCAAAGAATTCGGCTTTTGATAATCATTACCAGTTTACGAGTACGATATGTGTGTAATAAAAAAAATACAATCGGTCATTATTTTCTATTGTAACTAATTGTACATTTACTGTCTATTGATGTTTTATAATCATTATTTTGTTTTATGAACTGTTAGGATTTTCCTAAAAACTTTCCTTTTTTTTTAATACTAATTTATTCATTGAAATTTACAACTGTATTATAACAACACAAGTTAATGCCTCTATCATTCCATACATAGAGGCATGGATAAAGACAAGTAGAGAAACTACCCAGTTGTAGTACTTAAATGACAATTTCATCTTAGAAGATTACGAAGCCTTCTTTTCAGTCGCCTCGTTGGCCAATCAGGAATTGAAGAATTGTCTAGGCTTGAAATTAGTGGGTTTGATTAAGAATAAAGTATGTCATGAAAAAAACTGGTATCGGTTTCGGTCCAAATCAACAACATTAAGGTAAAATTGAATGAAGATCATTATGGATATTATGAATTATGTTCATTATTCGTAACAAAGTAAGGAGGATTAAGAGTTTTGGTTTGTATGCGAGAGGAATACGATTCCTTAGTGAAACCCCTACGCTCTATATCATAAGTCCAAGTAGGTCTTATAATCGTCATGCAAATGTGTCTTTTGTAATTCATTGGGAGCTTAGAGTGTTTGTCTAGTGAGCATTTTCCTAAAATTAATTAATATAACAATCTGTAGATGGTATCCTAATTATACATTCAATTATGCATGCAAATAACATTTGTGAATTACATAAGAGATCCATGAAACATCTTGTCCGTAGATTATGAACTATGCGTGTATAAAACTATTTAACTGACGTAGGAGTCAGTTGAGAGTTGGATTTCAATCAACTGCAACAATTACCATAAATCAAATGCAAATCAACCTATTTGCATTTCTAACAGGTCTGCTATAGTTTTAAAGCCAACAACTATTTCAATTAATTTATTATTTATTACTATAAATTAAAATTCAACATTATAGTATAATACTATAACATAGAAATCGAGCATTTGATATAGTTTTAATGTGTATCCCAATTTAGGTTTTTGTTTTTTAAAATTAAAATTAAACAAAAAATTATTCTTCATTTTGAAAGAATAGAGCAGTTCTCTTTACTGATGTGCTGATTTTTCCTATCATTATTTGAGAATGCAATGTATAGTGATTAGCGGATACGATGTTTGTACACATGAAACCATAAATCTACTAAGCTCTGTAAAATTAAAATTAGCAGTTTTAAGAGAATGATCAGAGAGAGAATTTATAACTGCACACAGGTATCACATGTTTTAACGATTTCACAGTGACAGCATATTTTTTACACTAGATTTTATCTTAAATTTAACTCATATCCATTTCCACAACCTTGATACCATATTTATTAACTAGAGGGATTTTTTTTTTGTTTAATAAAGAACAAAAACAATCTATGGTGTGTGTCATTTTACTACTCTACATAGTGGATATTTGTAATATATGTATACATGTATCGATAGTATAACTCTTATGGGCAAATTTGTATTTTTAAAATAAAATTACTATAAAAAAATTTTGAATGAACATAGTTGACCTTGATGAAATATGTGGAAGAAAATGTTTGAGCAATAATAAATAAATTTAAAGGTAGAATTTAAAACTTAACGGGGCACACCTGGAATATTTTTTCCGTAGTTTATTCAAATGACAAATAAAAAGTGGGTTAATTTCGTTTGATCCGCTTTTTATAATTGAATAATAATTCAGTGAATCTGCTACATAATGATTTCTTGTTTTCTGTAATAACTGTTTCAGTCGATTCTCTGTAAAGGATTTGGATTTTGGGAGAAATCTTATTTCTAAATACTTTACTATTTGCTTAAATCTGCATCCCCTGTGAATAAGTGGTTAGGTCGAATATCGCCCACAGTGAGTTAATTTTGTTGGGGATATCTGAATCGTATTGTTCTTGCAATCTTTGGTTTGAAATGGAGTTATAATATTAGCAATAACTCCATGTCAAGCCAAGGCCTGACATATCCACTTTTGCACTACAAGAAAGACACGATTTCCCTTCCTTCAGTACAGTTAACTCATTTTGGACAAAAATCTACTTAACCTCTTATTTATCGGGGCTGCAGAAATATACTCTGCTGTTTAATACATTTTCATAAATTTTTCTTCGCTTATTGTTAACAGTGTTGTAATTGAACGTAAGATCACTAACTAGATTATCTAAATTCTATTTGAACGACTCTTACACGTTCGAACTACAATTTAGGTTCGGCATCCTTTTACTGTAACCTGAGACTAGTTAAACCAAAAACTACCGCCCCAAAAAGCGATACACCAGACCCCAGTAACTTTCTCCAAAATCACACCACCTCTCTAGAAAAAAACTTTAGAAAACACATCCTTGGAGAGACAAAACTGATGTTCAGGTCGCCGTAGAAATCGAGACTGGGGCATGCTCACTCAAGCGTTACTAGGTCAGTAAAAGTGTACTATCGCCGGATCCGATTCCGTTTCTTATTTGATTACTCAATTTATGTTATCCACTATTAAATTTTAATGGATGTTTTATAATATGTAATAAAATATAATTTAATACATTAAAAAAAGTTTGTTCTACAAAGTTAATTAAACTTATTTAGCTTGGTGGATAGTACTCTTTCCTTTTTTTCGACTAGTAACTAGGTCAGGTATTTTTATTGTATCCGCTTTTCTAATGTATGCTTTATTGTTCATCATTCCAAATCTCAGCACATTGTCTTTATTCACTATATAATAATAACGGAAAGAGAGGACGAGAAAGGACCTTTTGGGTGCCCAATGAATTACGTTCAACTAAAAAAAGAAGAGCAACGAGATTGAAGATATTCAATAAATTACTTATTAGATCAATAAGTAAGTGGAGTGGCTCAGTGGTAGAGCACTGAGTAGCCATCCCGGAATTCCTGGTTCAAATCCCGCTGCAGGCCATGACTTTTATTTAGTCTGTTTGCAGTGGGAGATGGATCATATAGGATCTAGGAACCTCCTGGGGCCCACCTAGCCTCTATAAAATATTATAAAAGTAGGGTACCCAAAATAAGGGAGAAAAATCTGGCGGTTTAGCGCGATCTAGGACAAGTCACCTCCTTTCAGAACCAATGTCCATGAAACAGTACAGTCCCTACCAATTACTGAACCCTGGGTTGTTGTGGTACATGTTTTGTTTTTTTATTGTCCAGGGAGTGGAGTGACTCAATGGTAGAGCGTTGAGTTGCCGTGCTGGCAGATCTTTATTTAATCTGTTAGTGGCCGGAGATGGCCCTATAGGATCTAGGACCCTCCTGGGGGCTCATCCAGCTTCTACAAAGTGGGTACCAAATACAAGACGGGACAAATCACCTCCCTGCACAATCATTGTTCAAGAAACACTCTACAGCGTGAACTCCAGACCCTCCATGGGTTGTAGTGGTACAGGTTTTTATTGCTCCGCGTAAACAAGACTAAGTTATAAGGTTTTTATTGCTCTCCAATACAAAGTCTGAATTTATTATAGTTTTATTCTATTGCTTTTCTCTGATTATGTTTATTAGTTCAAATTCCTATTTGTTGATAATTGGATTTTATACATTTGAGATATAATTTGTATTCACTAGGTTGATTTATCACAACTTTGAATTTTCAATATATTCGGAATTAAACAATGAAATTAACAATCGATCTCTTTTTGTCTCAGCTTGGGGGTTTTCTTAGTATTGTCCATCTGATGAAACTTGAGGTACCAATATTGTTTTAATTTGATGTTTTTGTTTATTGCGAATAGCGGCAAACTGTATTAAATTCTATGAAAAATAAACGTTAATTTGCATTTTTACGGCATGATTTGAAGTTTATACTCTTGTAGTTATTTATCTTTTATTGTACTTTTTAAAGCAAGGAAGGCTCTAAAAATTGTAATTATAAGGGGAACTCCCCCCCCCCCCCCACAATGCAGTAATTCTCTACCCTAAATTTATCATAATATATAATAATATTTCTTTTATTACATGGTTTCTGACATCTTCATTTTAATACAAGGGTATTTGAGATTATTAGCTTGTAAGTCAGAACTCTGTAGCATTGTAGTTATAACAATGTTTCCTTCAGACCAATAGACTTAAATAGACTGATTTCTATATTTATTTTAAGGACATTTAAATTATTTCTTCCTACAAAGTTAAATAAAAAATAAATAATAATCAACAATAATGCTTGTAAAAAACCTTATGTGCTGGTTTATGACTTTATCAATACTCTTATACAATTCATATAGTGCTCTAATTTTTATGATATTTTTCCTCATTTGAAATAGAGTATTTTCAACCTTCATAGTAATCTGGTGTGAAATAATGAATTTTCTAAATAGCGGACTCCATTTATATTTATATAATAATTATACCACCCATAAAACTGATTCATTTTAATGTATTTTATTAATAGCCGTACTATAAAAGTGCACATAGCGGATTCCCCTTATTTTGAAAATGAAATGGATACGATAACTTTCACTAGGTTCTTGTTATTCACTTTCACGTTTTTTTTTCTGGGGTTCGGTTTCTAGAGAACGGGAGCCATTCAATAATACTTTTTTAAATTTTTAAATACTGCTTTGATAACGATTTCACCAATGGAGAAACCAAATTAGGAATAATTTTCATTATATATATATATATATATATATATATATATATATATGTATGTATTTTTTTTTACACGAATCGGCCAGCAAGTATCACTACGCGAATATCACTTAATAATCTTCTTCACGCTCTCCGCCTTCCTTCTACTCCAATACTCTCGCACTTCCTTAGTCCATTTTCTCCCTCGCCTCTCCTTCTTTCCTGCAACCCCAACATATTTATTCTTTTTCCGAAAATCTTTCTATCCAAGCAGTCCTCATCCTTGATTTTTAGCCTATCCAGCTCCTCTTTTATTTGTTCCAAATATCCACCTATATTCTTATAGCTTAAGACTTAATCGAGTTTTTTTTGTTCAGCCTCTTATTGTTCATTCTGACCATGTGGCCGTAGAACCTCAGTCTCCTGGTCCTGATGACTGTTTCAAGATCTTCCAAATTTCTGTATATTTCTTCGTTAGATTTTCGCCTGTAGTCCTATTTAAGTTGAACATTGGGATCCGGTGGTTTTGGAGTATTTAGATGATTTTAGTTTGATTATATCCCACGAGAGGAGTTTCTGCCGAAATAGGATCGTAAATTAATGTGTAAACACAGGAGAAACTTTAATTCGGTGTGTGAACTAGTTAAATCCATTTTAATTAATGGACGTATTCTCTCACCAGTTCAGCATCAAAATCATAATCGAAGTCTATACAAATTAAAGAAAGGTTAGGGTTAATTATTTTATAGATAATTAGATCAATATGAAGATCACTGAAACTTTGGTGGTAGTGGGAAATAAAACCACGAAATCTGAAGCCTCGTAGAGAAAAATTGTTCTAAAATTATGTCGAAATTCTGACTGTTAACAAAGATGAAATAGATCATTGATTAGTTATTGAATGAAGATCGAGAAGACGTGTTGTTTATTAAATTTGGAAGGGATAGCGAGCGGGCTTTGTTTCTAATACAAATTGTGGGCACCTTATTTAACAAATCGGCTCAGATCCTTCGCCGCATTCGCAGATGATTCGAAGATGGATCAGTTTGTATCAAGTGTACTGTTGAAAGTTTTTTTTTTTATACATTTTTTCTTTCATTGTATATTATGATTCTGCACAGATACATTTAAATTTGTACAATTGTTTTTAATTCGAGACTGGTCTATTTGGTACAGCATGTAACTTTGTGAATTGTAGCAAAATATAAAAGAAATAAATTAAAAAAAGAAAAAAGGGAAAAAACATATGAAGTGCAGTTTAACAATAAAAATGAGGCATCATGAATGCATACACATAAAGATTGTCAACTGCAGTGAATTTCACATCAACAGTCAGAATATAATCATCCGAGACAGCAACCTTAGTTCAAGAGGTTTAATCATAATAAATGCTCCTGATTATAAGTGAGTAGTTCTTTAAGCAGTTTTTAACAGCTCCAATGCCATTATAATATTTTTAATAATTTATATTTAAATATTTTATTTATTATTACATTTTAGATAGAAAAGACACAGCCTATTATATAATTGATTGAAATTCTAAACACCTATTAGCAGTTCTCGATGGCGCCTAGAAGAAGCCCATTTTCATTCTGTTAAACAGAACCAGTTTACAAGTATTCCGTTCTAACGTTACTAATGAATTGTTGTGATTACTATTCCAAACTAACGATTATTGTTGGAGAGAAGTGATTACTATTGGAGAATAGCGATTACTATAAGATAGTAACGATTACTTTTGGAGAGTAGCGGAGCCGCTACCGACGGTTCCAAATGACCCCGACAGAACGAGAAGCGGGACATCTGTAGGAGGAGGCGTCACTTTCTCCAGAGAGTTGGAGGTCAGGGTCTTTGCTATATTGGGTCAACTTTCGTCGCCCGGGGACAGCCTACTTTGCCTTGTAAGTCCAAAAATAACTTACTAAATCAGAAGGTGTATGAGTTGTAACCATATTACTAAGCCGCTTCGGTTTTGGTAGGTGAGTTATGATTTGAAGACATGTTGAAGATAAAATAGGGAAAGAGCTAGGTAATTAAATAGATCTTCTCACTTAGAAACAATAACTTATTACCTCGGAGTCCATCTTAAAAAGGATTAGTGGAATCCTTAAGCAAGGCAGCTATGCCACGGAACTACTCTGTATCTGTGCACCAACCACTTTTCTCCTTTTTTTTCCTAGCTCTCTATGCCTGGTGAAAGAATTTGTGTACTCTAATCCTACCCCTGTTTTGTCACACTAAATCTTTTTATAGTTATCTTACAGGTAATTTGCTTACATATGTAACAAATAGTTAACAACTCTCATTTTATTTTTCCCCTTATCCCCCCACTTTGTGTGTGATTATGAATGTGATCAATTGGAAGAAGTCGAGAACCTTTAAAATCTTAATGAAATTAGGAAGTTCTATCAGCGGTTTAATACAAGCCGGAAGCCATTTCAACCAAGAATAGCAGCGTGTAGAGACACTGACGGTACTCTACTGAACGATGAAAAGAAAGTATTGGAGCACTGCAGGGACTACTTCAGCGGTCTCTTAAATGAAAGTGGAAAATCATTCTCTTAAAAGAAAGGCATTCTAGAGTGCAGGAATTACCGAGGAATATCCCTACTCTCTAACGCCTACAAAGTATTCTCTAGGGTGCTATATCAGAGACTCCGTCCAATTGCAGAAAGAGAAACCGGATTGTACCAAGCAGGGTTTATGAGAGGTCGAGCAACTGTGGACCAGATATTTTCAATAAGAATTATCCTAGAGAAAGCCCGAGAGTACAATTTTATCACGCACCACCTCATTATCGACTTTCCGAATGTATACGATAGAATTATAAGGGATGAGTTATATTAAAATCTCCTGGAATTGGGAACTCCCCCAAGCTAGTTCGTTTAGTTCAAATGACTATGAAGAAGGTAGACTGTGCAGTTCGGATAAGCGGAGGCCTCTCTAGAGGTTTTGAAATGCATAAAGGCCTCAAACAGGGTGACAGTCTTGCCTGTCTCTTATGTAATAAGAGGCTCAGGTATACAAATTGGGGGCACCTTATTTAACAGATCGGCTCAGGTCCTTGCATTAGCAGATGCTCTGGAAATTATTAGAAGATATATGACGTCTGTGAAGGAGGCATTTCTCGCACTCAAAGAAGCCGCACTAAGAGTAGACCTCACTTTGAATGAGGCAAAAACCAAGTATATGCTAGCATCTCCGCAAGGACAGGATCAACATGATACCCATATAAAAATCGGAGACTTCACATTTTAGTGGGTAAATATATTCATTAATTTGGGCTCTCTGGTGAACTCTGAAAATAATATACAGCAAGAAATAAATATAAGGTTATTGGCTGCAAACAAATGTTATTTTGGGCTCCTAAAACACTTCAGAAGTAAAAACCTCTCAGTCAACACTAAAAGACAACTATACAAAACCCTCTAAGGCCTGTTCTGACTTATGCATCTGAGTGCTGGACAATCTCGCGAGCTCAAAAACTCATGCTAAATATATTCGAAAGACGGATCCTGAGCAGAATTTTTGGTCCAGTTTTCAACGATAATGCTTGGAGACAAAGAACAAATGTCGAAATAGCAACCCTCTATAATGACATAGACGTCGTCAGATATATAAAGGTAGGAAGGCTTCACTGGGCGGGACATGTTGCTAGATTGAGAGATGATGAAATCCCAAAGAAAATACTCGAAGAAAAGCTAAACGCCAAGAGGAGAATCGGCAGGCCGAGACTGCGGTGGGCCGATGGAGTGGCAGAGGATGGGTTGTCCATCTTGGGAATAAGGAACTGGAAAGCAGCAGTATTGCACCGGTACGACTGGCGGTTGGTGCTACAGGACTCCTTGGCTCACCACGAGTTGTAGCCCCGGAAAGAAGAAGATCCACCCACTTTATAGAGGCTGAGTGAGCCCTAGGAGGGTCCCAGATCTGAAAGGGTCCATTCCTGGCTGTTAACAGGTTAAATATAATCTGCCACAGCTAGATTAGAATCCGGGACCTTTCGGACCGGCAACTGAGCGCTGTACCACTGAGCTACCGCGCTCCCCTCCTCCGACCGATAATATATGATACATATATTTGTAGATAATTGAATCACTAAGGTTGCTGTAATTAACTATAGTCATTATATAATATTATAATTATCTGTTTTAGCCAATCAGATTTGTATATTCTTCAGCAGATGTGACAGATCTGACCCTAGGCCTTTCAGAATAGCTTAATCTCTTTCCGATATCGCGCCTACGCATATGCTACTGCGCCATATTGACCAATGTTCAATAATATCCAATCTGAATATATTCGTCCACCCTCTCCTTAGAACGAATATGTATAATAATTTAGAGCTCGGTGATTTTAGTGAGTGAATAGTAATATATTTGCCATTTTGTTCCTAACTCATCTGAGTACTATAACCTAAAATAATAATGATAATTTAACTAATGAAATGGCTTTCGTAGGACTGCTTTTTTAATTTTGTATTTTGATGAGAACATTAATATTGTAGTTTATGACTGTTAGATGAAAGTTATTGCAAATTAAAATTTAAAAAAAATATTTAAAAAAACTAGTACCACTACAACCCATAAAGGGTCTTGGGTTTAGTTTAGTAAGAGGTAGAGACTATACTGTTTCTTGGACAACGGCTGTGCAGGGAGGGGATTTGTCCTAGATAACGCTTAACCACCAGATTTTTCATTCTCTAATTCGGGTACCCATTTTATAGAGTAAAGCGTAATACCTCCTGCGCCCTACACAATTAGTCAGTCAGACCCCAAAGGACCCATCCCCGGATTATAACAGATTAAATAAAGTCTCCCAAAACACAGAAGGCTACGTAATAATGCGAATCATGAAGTAATTAAAAGTGAGAAAAACATAATAAAAATAGAAATAAAAATGGAATAAATAAAAAGTACGAAACTAAAAAGGATTTTAACTAATTAGAAAATAAATATATTAATATTAACAAAATAAATAAAATAGTTAGTAACGAAATTACTAAATAAAATAAATGAATGGGATAGGATGCAATAAAGGATTTACTAGTCTATATCTTCTTTGGGGAAAATAAACAAAACACGTAGGCAACGAAATCGAGTATTCAATACTAATTTATTCAAGCGGAAGATTGGCCTGCCTGGAGAGCATCTTTTTCAGGGTTTAGATTGGTATTTCCGTATACTCTATTAGGATCTGAGGCTCTCTGTTGACTATTTGTAGCAAAGTAAACTTTATATCGTCGAGGTTCTAATCCTAACGAAAACCCCCAACATGGAGGACCAGGGTTTTCAGACAGACTGCTATCTACCCGGGTCATTGGTATTTTAAAAAAAATATATATAAAGAGAATCGCACGTCTATTGGAATACTTATTTTCTTGCACTTGTAAAGTCAAACACTCAAACACAAGTCAGGTGTATTGAGATTAAGATGTTACCGTTTGAGCTATAGCCAAGAAACTTCAGTTATTAGTTATTGGTGGATACTTTTGTTGCGTAGATCTGCAGGACACCACGATAATTTACAATCTGTATTCCTTCAACTACTACATTGGCGATTAGTTCATCGTGATAGACCCTGATGTGGCTCTTCGTATGCCAGTACGCCGCCAGTGCGTGCACCGAGCAAGGCCAAACTGACCTCCACGAAGCACTTCCTAGTCGGACACCGACTAGACTTGACTAGTAGTGACCGTTACAGTCAAGGGTGCTCCCATATACTCAAGGTCTTCTGCACGTCCGCTATCCGATCGGTCAATAGATTAATAGACCCGTTTAATACATCAGCCTCTATAATTGTACTGGTTCTTAATAGCAGCTGGAGCTGTATGGGTAGGCGTTCCAGCTGTCTGTAAAGCATCCTTGATATCACTACTCGAAACTTTGAAAGGAAAAAAATAATACATTTATCATTGTATTATTGCGTAGTAAATGTGGCTGTTAGTAAGACCAATTACAGACCATTAGATGGAGGGTGTGATTCCATTTACTCCAAGGATCGTACCAGTCAAGAAAAAATATAAATACCATTTTAAAAAGGATGTACACTGGACTGAAATTTATCTAATTTTTCATTAACACAATAAAAACCTTTATCCAGTCATGTATGCTTTTAATAAAACGTTTCGACATTAAATGTCATTTTCAATTATCTATATAAACAATTTTTGTATCCTTTCTTCTTAGTTAAACTTGAAAAAGTTACAAGTCATAAATATCTTTTTTTTCTTTATTGTCATTGTTAATGTTTAAAATGTTTTATCTAGAGGTGAATTATCCTCCATGGTCCTTTTGTTTAATGGTTTAAACTTTGGTCTGTTTTATCCTACATTTGATTTACATTTTAATATTAAAAAAAAATTATTTAAAAATACCATAACCAAATTAAAAAATCAATACATAAAATTTATTAAATTAACAACACTATTTTATTTTTAATACATTTTTATCAGTTATATAAATTCTTAATTTTACAAGTGGCGAAATGCCCTCCCACTCGTTTATAATTTTTTTATATATAAACTAAAAACTAGCGCTATAACCCATGAAGAATATTGGATTCAGTATATAGTATATGTATATACTACAAACATACTGTACAGTAATGTACTATTTTAAAGCCAGTGGCCAGTGGGGAGGAAACTGTTGGTTTGGCATAGAAAAAGTTCAATCGCCAGGTTCTTCTATATTTAAGGTTACAAACTTTATAGATGTTGGGTACACCACAGGAGGGTCTGTAGATCCTTGATCGATTCACTCACTGCTGTCAATATAACAAAGAATTGGGTGTAGTCTCCAATTTGGAACCTCAGGGAATCAGTAATCCAGCACCTTTCATTGTGAGCTATAATACTGGCAACCTCTTGGCTTCAACCTGTAATAAAACTATTTTTTTAAATATTCTTAAAAAAGTACAGATATTAATACATAAAGCCATAATTACTGAAGTTCTCTTTGAATTTAAACATATTTTTTCTTCGGTTTTATTTCGCATAAATATGTTGTTACCTTGTTTGCTATTCGAATATTATCAGAAGTTCAAAGGTTATCCCTTCCTTAATTGCGGCTGTTATTTGATTAATAGTTTCTGTAGGGCTATTAAGATGGGTAATGGTTTTCAAGGCCTTAGTACTCAAGTGTAACAAATAAAATAAGAGTCGGAGGAAGAACTACTTAAAGCTTTTTAAATGATACAATAGGCTATCGCTGGGCACTGACTCAGCGGCGTAGCCATGAACCGCGATAATGGCCATCAATGCTACTCAATCGGGCCTTGGCTCCAGTGAAAGGAAAAGTCCAGTCTTCCTCCTCCAGCTTCTCCAGGGTTCCGTTCAGCCTCCAGGCCATGTACCGTTAGTGCATCAAGGATATGTAGCTGTAGTAGCGTTTACCATAGCGTAGCATCACAGCATATTAAGGGTTTTCAACTATAGGTAGATGATGATGACTAATAATAAGGCTGAACCAACCTTAAGTCTCGAAATTGATCTCTATCAAAGGGTCTTGGGCTCAGTAATGTTTTTTGGAGAACGGTTATGCATGAAGGTGATTTGTCCTAGATCACCGCAAAAGTTTTCTCTCTATTTTGAGTACCGCAATATAGAGGCTGGGTGAACCTCAGGAGGGGTCTAGATCTCAAAGGATCCGTCTCTGGCTTCTAAGAGATTAAATAAAATCTACCAGCGGTGGGATTTGACCCCGGGACCTTCGGCACGCCAACTAAGCGCTCTTTCTAAGGGTAAAATATGATCAAATATTGATTAAATCTGCGTCGAGTGTCATTATTATTATATTACGTGTCTGCATGTGTACGCATAATTGGAAACAAAATAACAATGGCTGTTCATGTTTCAAGTTGTCTCTCTGTAAAGTGCGCATAGTAGAACTAAATATAATATTGGGATATCGTCGATACAATTGCTTTCGAATCTGGAAAACACAACTTTTCAGGAGAAAAAACTGTTTTAAGGTTCATTCAAAATCATACGTACCGGGCAAACGTAGTTTATCTATGTCTTTATGTATGGATGACTCTATATGAATTTTATATCAATTATCAATCCTAAAGCAGAAGCTGCAGACCGAAAACGAAAAAGGTGTTTGTTTTTTTTTACAATCGATACTTAAGCATTTATATCGAAGGTATATTACTTTACAAGAGACTCGAGAAAATATTAAACTTTTCCAAGTAGACCGGCAAGACCATTTGCGCTCATTGGACCTCCACCCCTTCATCGGCACCGCACTCAACTTAGAAGGCCGTTCGACCACGGGCCACGCATTCCCCAATGTGCAATTAATCAGGAGCGGAGAGTACAGGAAGTGACCAGAGGCGGGTGACAGGATGTAGCCAAGGAGCCAATTCTCTTCTTAATTGGTAACCTTGTTCCAATAAAGGACAAGGCTTTCCGTCAATACGAATCATTATATCATCAAACTGATTGCTTCAATGCGATCACATCACTAGTCGTCAACGTTCAATGCGAACTCAGGGGCGAATAGGGTATTGTTCATGGCATACCATCAATTTATATAGTAAGAGTTGTCAATGTTGGTTATTAACCCAATAAAAAAATGTATTTCTAGATTTTTATTTGGTTAAAGAAATACTAAAATAATTACATCGCCTGTAAACTGTTAATTGATGTAGCTGAGTGTGTATAGCGCTATAGTATGTATAAGCTGTGCTCAAGGTCCCGGATTCAAATCCGGCTGTTACAGAGGAATTATCCAACAGTTGAGAAAGAGCCACGGATCGGTCCTATGGGATCTGCATAGGATCTGCAGATGGGGTTCACAATTAGCCTTCACAAAGCGGGGTTTTCTAAATTAGGGGAGTTGACCATGATTTTTTATAAATGGCTTCCCTGCACTAGCGTTATCTTTGAAACTATAATGAACCAAAGACCCTTCATTGGTTATGGTGATACATTTTATTTTCAATTTTTTATCTTCTGTTAAATATACAGAAAGTAATAAATATTAAAAATTATTAGTGAAAACACTATTGATTTACTTTCCTTATTATTTTTAGCATTTTTATGTATCGTTACTCACTAACGAGAATGTACGGAGCATTACACACCCACTCATTTTATCACCTCGATTTAAAATGTACATCTGTCGCCCAGGTGCTAGGCAAGCTGCTCTATGTAATTTTCGTAACGGCCAGTTGTATTCGAATCAAACACATTTTCTTCAAAAGTTTTATAGGTAATTCGTATATCTTTTTTTTGTATTAATATAGTAAATAATATTTACAATTCAATCTAATTAAAATAAAATAAAAATTCCAGATCATCCAATACTGATTTTTGGTTTTTAATGTATTTTAGAGCTTTAGAATTCGGTTTTAATTTATTAATTTTTTTTAAGGAGCTTTATAAATAAAAATATATACCTATATTTCCAGTTCAATTTATGACGAGTTAATATTTTTTATTATTAATATCGACAGTGTTACCTGGCATCACACCTTACCACGGTTTTTATGGTTAAGAATCATAAGCTGTTTTGGCATATTATTTCTGCAAGAAGTGCTTTTAAAATTAAGTTTATTATATTTAGTATTTTTATTTAAATAACTTCAAATTATTAAAATTACTTTATTTATATTATTGTTCTTTTGATGTTGGTTATTTTAAATATTTTTATTTTGAAGAGAAAAGATTCGTTATAGATTTTTTGTCCTGGAGAAAAGATTTTTTCGATTCCCGGCAAGGAAAAATCTTTTCTCTTCAAAATAAAAATATTTAAAATTTGTTTTATTTGTTATTTGTAGAAACAGGCAAGAGAAATGGGGATCCCGCCCTTTACCTTCAATTTAAATAAAATAGAATTTAAAATTAAATTTAGGGAATGTATTTTTCAAGACATGATCAATTTATCTATTAATTTTTTTAATGGGCGTCATTTTCCTTTCTTTTTTAAATCTAAAATTAATATTTGTTTTAAATTATATTAGTGATATTTTTATGATCCATTGAGATTATAAAGAGGGGAGTGGAATATGGTTTATTAATTGTGGAATGCATTGGTCAAATAGGTATCAGGATGTAAGCATGGAAGTAATGGTTGATTAGGGTTGAAATGAGAAGAAAAATCCGCATTTTTGTGGGTAATAATTTATATTTATGTTAGAAATCGTGACAGAATCCCTCCTGGTCGCTTGAGATACGACAGCGACCCTTTTCACGGCACGGTGAACAGAGGGCCGGTACCTTGATTTCCCCAAGCTATTACGCTAATAGATCCGGAGAAATGTGTTATTTAGTCGCGATCTGGAGAAACTAGCGGATAAGAAGAGAAGAGGGTCATCCAAGCACTGCGAGGAGTAAATCACGAAACTGGTCGGGTCGTGATCCAGCCAAAGTGGTGATTCATCTCGCGGGAGGAAACTCGCTCGGAAATGGAACGTCCCCACCTAAGGGCATATCTATCTCTCGCTCAACCAGTTCAGCTCTTCATTATGCATATATATATAAATATATAGATAAATGTTTTGAGGAATATTCAGTGAGCTTTTGGTATTGGTTACATTCATTGAAGATTGAATGCGCAAGGAAGAAGCGTATACACATCCACGTAAAAAATATAATTGACGAACGTACCCCAAACTGGATGATTTGAAGAAAAAAACTAGAAGACTGTGTATCAAATACCCTACATCTTATACGAATATAAACGATTGCAATTCCAGTGAAGCATGGAGACGTAAACATCGACAGAGTTTTCAGTATATTGAAAGGAATTCGGTATAGAGCTTATTTCAGTCCATATTTGTTTGCAACCTATTTCATTAATCCCTCGTAAGGCCTTTTCTCACCTATGCATCTGAGTGCTGAACAATTTTGTGAGCTCAAGAACTCAAGCAGAATAGATTCGAAAGACGGATCCTTAGGAGAATTTTAGGACCAGTTTTCAACGATAATGCTTGGAGACAAAGAGCAAATGCCGAGCAAGCCTCTATAATGACATAGACGTCGTCAGATATATAAAGGTAGGAAGGCTTCGCTGAGCCGGGCATGTTGCTAGATTGAGAGATGATGAAATCCCAAAGAAAATACTCTAAGAAAAGCTAAACGCCAAGAGCAGAATCGGCAGGCCGAGGCTGCGGTGAGCCGATGGAGTGGCAGAGGATGCGCTGTCCATCTTGGGAATAAGGAACTTGAAAGCAGCAGCATTGCACCGGGATGACTGGCGGTTGGTGCTACACGAGGCCTTGACTCGCCACGAGTTGTAGCCCCGGAAAGAAGAAGAATTTCATTAATCTATTCATAATTTTTTCTACTATGAAAAAATTCATATTTTTTTCTAATGAATTCATCATATTCTCAACCGATTTCTTGTTACGGTAGCCATTGAAACTTGTGAAGACGGAGATGGGGATTCACTGGTCCTCACAATAAAATTCCGGAATCTACGTCTTCATAAGATTACAGGTCCCTACGAACATAGTCTATCACTCCTTATGTTTGACAACTAAGGTACATATATACCGTGACAAGATCCGCAAATAATTGGTTGAAAAAATTATGACGATTTTCACTAAAAAAATCTATATCAATATAAAATATCGAGGTTTTGATGCAATTATTTTTATCTTTTAAAGCAGAAGTGAAATATGGGTAAATGAGTTGTAATTGATGTAATATCAGCTAGTTAATTTTTATTTACCAATTTAATTACCTGTACAAAAAATGTAATGAAAAAGCTTATTCAATAACTTATGTATTTTAATCAGAAAGAGGAAGGAATAATTTTCCCCGATTTTGTTATTTGTTTTTTGGAATTGCCTCCCACTATTAAAATGCAATTTTCAAGACATAAATACTTAAAAGAAAAAAAATTGTGAACGAATTACTTAAAATTGATTGGTACCGTCATTTATTATTACTATGGATTACGGAAATTGCATTGCTTAAATCACACACACATCTTCTTCATAAATCTCCGCCATGTGCCTGCTTACTCCGCCTGCTCCTATGGATGCCTCCTTCCTCGAGAGCCTTCCTGACTTAACTTTCACATTTGTTTCTGGGGTTTCCTCTTGTCTTTCTTCCTTCCACCCTCGCCTAGTACAGTTGCCTGGCTATCCTTTCTTCCTACATTCTTTATACATAGTCGGACAATCGTAACATGGTTTTTATATTATATTTTCACATGGTTTTGCCCTAATGCTGTTTCGAACTATGCTTTTTCTTATCCTATCCTTCCTTGTCTTTCCTTCTGTTCTTCTTAAGAACCCCATATTCATAGGTTATATGTAATTAAAAAGAAAAATAGCTGTTAAAATGTTTTTTTTTAATCTTTTTTTTGTTTAAGATCTTAGTACTTTAATTTTAATTATTGAATAATTCGATTTCAACGACAAGTAGTGGGATTGTTTATACGCGTAATAATTCATGATATATGTATGGCGTTTGAGACATTTAAAAACCCCGAAACCTAGTTTTGAATTAATATCTTGCAAATGGAGAAAAGGAGGAGACAATTAATATTTATGCTCTTGAAAAGAGAGAGAAATGACCGAGAAGACAATGGGGAGATAGAAAGTAGTCCGAGCTGAAAATCACATTGGAGGCAGAGGATGAAAGTGTGAACTGACCCAGAAAGGACCTTATGTTAATGATTTCGAGCGCATTTACATTTCTGATGTTTCTTTTTTTCGACTCTGGGACAAATTGATTGTCCTCCGGGAGTGTACTCTAGTTTTCGACTCTCAACATCGCGTACAGGATGTGGCGGCTCGTGCCTCTGCTTGACCTTATTATAAGTAGAGTAAAGAGTCATTTTCATGTATTTTATTTTTATATATTTTATTTTTATGTATTTTATCTGAATATATATTGTATACGTATTATGTATATAAAACAATTACGGACTAGAACTGGGTCGAGTTAGTAATGAATCGCTGTTGAATAAATAGCAAATACATCCGCCACAAACCTTCAATATTGAACATGGACTCATTCACCTTCGAGAAGATAACTGAGTAGCTGCTGATAGCAGTAGTGACCTAAACTATTTTATATTATTGTTTTTTATAATTGTATACATTTAAGTAGATCCCTACTTCACGTTTCTCTATCTATTAAAGCCTTTTACGGAGAAAAGGGGCTTAATTTAATGATATTCTGATATTAGAAGTTGTTCCGGGCAACCGAGTGATCTTTTAAGTGCACAACGAGCTTCCATTATTTTCTAACTATAAAACTAACTTAAAATAAAAATAAAGGAACTCTATGTAACCATTTGGGGAAAATTCGTCATAACCACTTGATCGAGGGGTAAATTATTACGAAATTAATATGATTCAACTGGAGCGATCGTTGGAAGGTTATTTTAAGAATTATAAAAGAGAGCCAAAAGTATCAAGGTTGTTTTTCATCATTCCACCCCCTCAGATTGGACTGACGTCAACAAACGTTTGGACAGTGGGGGAGGAGTGTGTCTTTAAACAATATAAATTCGTTGTTCTACCTAATCAGGACTGTGAATTCAATAATAGAAAATATTGAACTAAGAGGAAGAGAATGGTCCGGGTGGAGGTCAGAAAAAATTCAATCAACTAAGGACTATTTATTTTAAAGCTAACGTTTCAACCCAAATTGCAGGTCTTCTTCAGAGCTAAATACACAAGATACAGACAACCACCCACGCACACACACACACACACACACACATATATGTGTGTGTGTGTGTGTGTGCGTGTGTGTGTGTGTGTGTGTGTGTGTGTGTATGTGTGTGTGTGTTGCTACCACTTGAGTCTACGATAGCTTTCATCTAGGAAAGAAATTCGTTGACTGGTAGGTACTAATGTAGGATGGAAATAGTTGGGGGTGCAGTCAAAAATTACACAACAAATAAGTAGAAACCTATTGTATTTTATGTGTGCCGACGTTTCGACCTACTGTGTAGGTCATCTTCAGGGCTATGAGAAAAAACAGAAATGACTGTAAAAATACATAACATAGAGATACTTAGTTTAATAAAGAGAGAATTGTATTGTAGAAAAAATTGTATGAAAAGAAGTCTATTTCAGGAGCCTATTTTCATACAATTTTTTCTACAATACAATTCTATCTTTATTAAACTAAGTTTTCCATACTCTTATATCTCACTCATTATATATATATCTTGTTCATTTTATAATTTTCTGTTTAACTTGATTTCTCTCTTTGTATTTTGTTTGCATTATCACCTTTCTATACATCTATTATGTAATCATCTTTATTCATATATCCTTTCATAATATATCCTTCACTTTTTTCGCTCAATTTTTCTATATATCTATATTATGTTATGTTTTCTATATCTTTTTGTTATGTATTTTTACAGTCATTTCTGTTTTTTCTCATAACCTTGAAGATGACCTTCACAGTAGGTCGAAACGTCGGCACACATAAAATATAATAGGTTTCTCCTTATTTCTTGTGTAATTTTTGACGGCACCCCCAACTATTTCCATCCTACGATAGCTTTCATCGAATGCTGAAAGCCACCGCTATTTGAATCAACACGTGGTCGGTGTCCTTGGTTTTCACGCGCACATGACACGGGGGCGATGGTACTTGGTTCTGTTTTCGAAGAGGCCGTCGAAGAAGTCCTTGGAGTAAAGGATAAAAAATAAGACAATGACTGTCGGGCAAGAGGCGGGAAGGATACAGTTGCAAATTGGCCCGACCTTCTCCATGTTTACAATACGTAAGCTGACAACTATACGGTAGAGCCAAGCCTTCTGTTCTCTTTTACATCAGCATATGTGTCATCTTGAGTATATATTATGTATGTATATATATATATATGTGTGCTCGCATATGTTTGTGTGTCTGTGTATATATGTATATGGGTATATATATGTGTGTGTGCGTGAATACACACATACATATACAAGTCGACTTTTCTGCAAAATTGTTTAGTGGTAAAGAATGGTCTGTCATGTATGAATTGGAATCTGGTCTCGAAAGAGTGATGTCTTAAGTTAGGCACGATTAGCATTAGATGTGTCTTGAACGCTAATAAAGTTATACCTTATCTATATATCCACAATCACAGTGAATAAGTGGTTAAGGTCAATTTTTTCCAAAATTTTCTTGTACTTAGTTAAGCGAAATCTTTTTATTTTTGTTATGAATAAATGGCTAAGTCAGGCATTGACTTGAAAAGGATTTATTGCTTATATTATAAATTGATTTCAAACGAAAAAATACGAGTGATCGATTGAATTAGTCAGGGCGAGCAGTCAGAGATAAAACCAAATATGTGAAACTTATTTTGTGTTATCTCTGACAGCACCCCCTGAGCAATTCAATCCATCATTAGAATTATTCAGTCAACTATTTTCCCCTCAAGGGAAAAAATACGGGATTGACACGAACCGCTTCCATCAACATAGTTATCTCTCGCTGGACTAAATTCGACTTTTTTTTCTATTTATACCTTTTTATTCATACATATCTTGCCGTTGGCTCTTCAGTAGAAATTGGTGACAACCACTGAATATTGACAGACTTTAGAATTCCAAGTGAAATTAGTTATTTTCAAATAATAAATAGTAAAAAAAGTCAAGGTAGAATTTTGTATTTTCGGTCATTGCAATATAATAATGTATAGTAATAATAATAATGTATTTTCTTCAGCATTCTTCTTTGGATTCTTTAGTTAAAGAGATCTTTCCAATAAATAATTACGAAATCTTTAGTTATGGCAGCCTGACAATACAATTTTTTTAGTTGACTTCAGAATTAATCTTTTGCTAAAAACAGAAAATAAAACTTCTAGCTAACGCATTGCCCTTGGCTGTTGACTTTTGTGAATTCTGTCTTTTCACACAAAACTAGAATTCTGCTCCTCGATTTTCGTCCCCCTGTTACCGATAAAGGGAAGCTGTATATAGAGACAAGTAAAAAAAACAACAGACAAAAAACTGCCCTTATTTTCAAAATTTCCACTTGTCTTTTACGTTTTTGACATCAAGGGCGAAATTATAACTCTGTTTTATGTTCATAATTTCACATGACATGTAGTGGATATTGTCGTTTATGTATCTGTATTGAGAAATATTACTAATCAGAGAACTGTGAAGAAGTAGACTGTCGTAACAAACAATTTTCATATGATATAAGTTTTTTTTTTTAAATGACACCACGTGCCATACTTCGACGAGCCTCGCGATAAGGAAAGGCATAGTTTCTGATTGGGACATCTCTCAGACTACTGCATTGTTGTACCGTAGGCTGTATAGATGTAGGTAGGCCAGTTATCAAATTGGATTGTTTTTCCTCATTTTTATTAGAACAACTTTATGGCAAAATAATTTGAGTAGTTACTAACACTAGTATAAATAAATCAATTTTCATTCCATTCTATAGATGTATTGAATGCTATGCTCATAGAACGTGTATGTACTATAAGTTCAAGGCTTATAGAGGATAATTTGTATTATTCGTAGCTGCGAAGTTATCCCTTGAGTGACACACTCATAAATTATTAATGATTGATCCTGAACAATTCAATCAGTTAGAAAACATTATGTATTTCTCTTTGGAATCTTGTGAATTATTTACTGTTACTGAAGAAGGTCGAGTGTGATCTTCAGCCGGCGGAAATGCCTTCTGTATCAGCCTTGATCCTCCCACGATCATTTCCAGTGTAGTATAATTTGTATTTTGTCGTATAACACTATGACATGTTATGATTATTTTTGTGTTAACATGTTAATGCTATTTCAAATTGGTAGAATTTTATTCGTTCTATAGTGTCCTGTAGGGCTAGGACGAGGGTTCCCAACCTTGTACCACGCCCCTCCGGTTCAAATGAAAGCCTGGACATATGAAAAAAACAATTAAAAGATTTAATTTAAGGTAATGAAGTACTGGTTACAGAAAAATAATTAAAACAAAGTGAGTCTCGTGCCCTCCTTAATTCTCTTCTTGCCCTCTTTGTTGAGATCAGCTGGCCTAAGAGAATTTATACTACGACCCTATTTTTATAGTTTATTAACTAAAGTTCTTCATTGCTATTATCTACCCACTTAGGCCTCCCTCGTGATCTCTTGCCAACTATTGTTGCATTTATAGTTTAGTATAAGATCTTATAATCTGTCAGTTAAGCATTTGCTGAGGTCATTGTGGAGCCGAAGTATTTGAAACCTTCTACTTTCGGAAACAATTCACTGTCCCGCTTATCCCTGTAGATTGTGGACATACACTTTTCGGCATAGTGTCGTGCATACACTATTGAAGAATGATAAAAATAGAAACCGTAGGACAATGGTGTGATAAAACAAGTTGTATAAGAGCTAATTAAGTGGGAAACGTTGACTGAATGAATGTTAATGAAGACGTTAACTCAGCGTAATAATCCTCATTTATTATTTAGTCTTTATAGATTAGACTTTAGAATGCTACAACATAATTTCTTGTTGCCTTTTTGTTCCATAGGTGCACCATTCCTTTGCGTGCCCTATTCTCCGAACCATTAAATTATACACCGTACCCTTTCCAACAGAATAAGAAGGTCTGCAACGCCTTCCAAGAACAGAATAACCTTTTGTAGTAATGTTAGATGACGCTCGGAGGCTTTTGAACTATAACATCTTCCTCCGAGGCTCAGAAGATCTATCGGTCTCTCAACCTGAGATTAACATGATCTCATAATTAGCGTACATAAACTAATGCTTTAATACTTCTGTGACTAGGATATTAGCTTACCTTTCACTTCTTAAGTATATTTCGCAATAATATATTTATATATGTGTAATAACTTGCAAATAGACTGGAATAACGGTCCAAGGTTAGCTAAGACAGGTACAAGGACGAACAAGGTTTGCCGAGCCTTCTCTACTATAGGAATCTATTGCTGACGCCAGTAACGCCTTCATACCAGTTATTGAGCTTGTTTATCAATTATCTCTTACGGAGATAAATAATTCAACAAAAGGAGGAATGGTATTTATGGAAATCCGAACGCCGAAGGTCTTATGGATTGTTGGACCTGGATTGCTTAACCACCGTCTATAAAGTGGGTACCCAAAATCGGGGAAATTTGGCGGTTGAGCGTGATCTAAAGAAAAATCACATCTCTGCACAACCGTTGTCCAAAGAGGAGTACAGTCTTTACCCCGTACTGAACCCAAGACCTATTTCAATGAGTACAGTGGGAAAGAGGACGGCGGATATTGAAAGGAAGATCTATAAGCCTTAATAAAATATAATTATATGTATTTTTTAAAGTTTTTCTCATGCTATTGTTTGAAATCAATTTGGAAATAAAATTAAAAGAGTATGAGGATTTAATAAAGTTTCATATTTTTCTAAACCAAGGGGTGTCTTGGGATTACTACATAGTAGAGACTTTACAGTTTCGAGGAGAACGGTTGTGCAGTGAGTTGAATTGCCAAGAGATTACGCTCAACCGCCAGGTGTTTCCCCTAATTAAGAGTATCTAGCATCTGGGTGAGCCTCTGGAGGATCATCAGATCCCATAGGGTACAACCATTTAAGAGATTAAATAAATTTTCGTTCTCAGCCGGATTCGATCCACATCTTTATATATTAACAATTATTCCATATGCTTCAACTGGAGTTTGAGAGTGGAGTCCTTATGCGATGATAATTCCAACGCTTCGCTGACCATGCTGAGTGTTTTCTCTTGATTGATTGCCCTAGAGAGCACGTTAAGATGGAGTCCTTAAATATAACGCTGCCCTTAACAAACTGTTAATAATCGTAGCTCATCCTTGGGAGTGTTTACTCGCCGGCGGAAGAAAAGTAATGCGGGAATAAACAGAGCAACAGTGTTCTTCTGTTTGGATTAGCCGAGGATTCCATAACAGTTCCCAGAATGGTGGCTCCTGTTGGAATGTGCACTCTTGTAAATAAATATAAATATTTATAAGCAAAACGTAAGGAGCATCTAGTCTAGATTATTTACAAGGCGACGATTTCAATCTCGGGATGAGCAATCGTTCCAACTAAATTGTAAATATCTATCTATATTTGTCTGGGTGACAGTAATCACCATTGAAGCCATAGACTACGCCCAAAATAGTAATTGCATGAAGATAATTGAGATACTCTCAGTACGAGCAAGGTGGTTCACCAACATCAAGGTGGTGTCTCTCAGGACCAGTTAAGGACTGTAAAGCAGTTCAAAGGGATTAACTCCTCAGTATTTAGTGGGTCGACAATTTTTCCCAATTTGTTATCAAATTTTCAATCCCAGAACTGAAAATGCGTTTAGATTTGAAAATCAATTTCATAAATTCTACCCTAAATGAAGATGTTCAAATTTCTGAACAGATGAAAATCTGTTGGAGATAAGTCTGTCGAATAAGGTGGGTGTAGGAGTACTTCGTAACCTAACTCGTTCTGCCCTTATTATGTAGGAGAATGGATCCCTCCCGAAAAAACTATGGAGGTTGTTTTTTTATAAGTCTTTGTTGCACAATGCTAAGTAAGATGTGGATATGTGGCTGGGTAGAAAGTAGAATTGAATTGATTATTTATTTATGAATTAATCTGTGCCATCAGCTGAAAATTTTTCAAACCAACGGTGATGTACGAGTTCTAATGGAAAAAAATGTTAAAAACATGCAGTGTTTCAAAATACTTTAGGTCGCAGGACTCGAGATCGAAAGAATTGGTTATAGCTATTTCCTGTAAGAATTTATTTGAGGGGCATTCATTCCTCTGGAGCACTTTAACGTTGCTTGCCTGGTCAGAACCTATTAGAGGAACATCTTGATTAAATTTGTATATCAAATATTTATAATAGATAATGGAGATGAATAATACTATTATATAACTGAATAAATCATTTGTTTGATTTTTTTTTCAATGTCTAAGCGAACCTTGAGCAATAGGTTGTAAGCCGCCAAGGTCCAGTCGACATCTGTCTCAGGCCCTTGAATGGATACAAAGGCGTAATGTGGTTTTGTTTGGGTCCTTCCAACAGATCTTTTTTTTCGGATTTATTTATAAACACCGTATGTATTTTTATATATGTATGTATTTGGTTTGTGCAAAACCATCTGTCGTTGTTGTAGCTGTTATGCAACTGTTAGGCAATAGTATTTTGGAATTAGTTATTGTGAATAAATATCTCTTCTGGTCTTACGATAAGAGCTTCATCTTCATGCAGTCTTTAACTGTTTTATATATCTTCAAAGCAATATCTAATATAAGTACACAGCACCTGTTTTTTTGAAATGATGCGTCATTAGTTTCTTCTGATTTAGCCAGGAGGCAAAATCTCCCTTCGAGATTGGTTGTAGCATCTTGTGTGACAACTTGTATATCGTCCATTGTTGAAATTGTTGCATGTGTTATGAGTATCTTAGATCATGGAAAGAATCAACCAGTTCCTCTTAAACTAAGTCCAAGAGTTTGTTCTAGTACCTTGTGCAGTTTCGTAGTTACAGTAGTGTTATATTTCCCATTTGCATTGCATTTGGTTTTAGAAAACGCACTCATTCTCATAAAAATTTTCCAATAAATACATCCCGATCATATTTACTGGAAAGCGCAATAAGTTCCCTGAAAAAAATGGAGGTGAAGTAACATTGCTTTAAGGCATTCAATTATTTTCCTCTCAATAGAAATTTATTAAGCTCTGCTCTTTGCATCCGTGAAATGGCGTTTGACGATTACTGAGGGTCAAGGTAATTAAACCTCACGGTCAATGCCGATTTTGCATATAATGAAAACGTGTCACGATTTTACAGATTTTTCATGAACGAAGGACAAACATGGAGCACGTGTGAATAAATTGGAAGTCATGGTCAACAATGTTTTATTTAAATTATTTGTTTAAATATGTAATGGTTGGATACGTAATGTGTCCAAGCTCCTAAAACCGCAATACATGTAAAAAAATTTAAACGAATTGTTCAAATAAAACATAAAGGCTAATTAGATAATTTTCAATATATTAAACTGCATATCCAAAACAAATGCAGTGCCCTATTCCGATTGAAAATAATTTATTTATTTCAGTAATTAGCCTTAAATAAAAAATAGTTTAATTGTCCGAGCTCCTTATCAAAACACAAGAAATTTTAAATGAACCAATCAGCTATATGATACCTGATTATATTTGTTTTATATTATTTACTATCATCACAGATTGAAAGGCCTCATCGAAACCAACCCGATGCCTCATTCCAATTACAGAGGACTTACTTATTTATTTATTTTAGTCAGAAGTTTTAAACTAGGACAACGGTTTTGTAGGGATGTGATTTGTCCAAGATCATGCTCAACCGCCATTTAGTTTCTCCCCTACGGCGGGAACCCATAGGGGCCATTCCTGGCTTTTATCAGATTAAACAAATTATCTATCTCTGCTGGATTTGTGATTTGGATCTATCTCTGCTGCGGGACCTTCTGCACGGCAACTCATTGCTCTAACATTGAGCTACCTCGCCTCCCCCTTTTGAAAAATCAATCCCATAAATTTAATTAGAGCTCAGTATGATGTTTATGGTTATAAGTAAATCGTAATGTACTTTGTTGATACTTTACAATACTACTTACGTTACTAGATTGTGCGACAATATCATCAATATTCTGACATATTACAAATAAATTAATAAATAATTAAAAACTGCTGTTGGTTTATATAACGCAAGATGAAATAATTATTGTCTTGAAAACTTGCCAATTAATTCTTAAATCGTTCAGTAAGGCGCTTCTCCTTGAGGATTACACTTTTTTTTTTTCGTTTTGGGCCAACTAAAAAATGTGCAAAACTGATTCTCGGACGGAAAAAAAAGGACGATTAAAAGAACAGCAGGGATGATGAAAACAAAAAAACACGAAAACAAAGGAAAAAGACGACAGAAGGCTGCCCTTGGACTGGCCTCGCTATGGCTAATAGGATGAGTCAGGGAGGGTCGGAAATACCATCAGCGCTCCATGGCAGCGGTTAATGAGAGCTCCAGGAATAGTCTTGTCAACTCATCTCTGAACTGGAGTCAATGAGTGTATGGGGGTCATCTGTGTATCGCGGTGTAGTCTCCATCTTGAGGGTTTGGGGTTGGTCATGTATTCAATTGGAGCAAAAGGGAAATCTGTGGATTGAAGTCAGGATATAGAATCAAAGAATAGATACAGAGGTTTAATATTTCGTCATGTATTAGCTATATATGTATAGCTTCTTGCTAAAATAATCATTTCGACTGTGGCTCGATGTTTAGGAGAGGTTTAGATTGCTTTTAGGAGAAGACGTCAAGCGCACCCCAGAAACCAAGTGCTAAATGTTTATGTGTACCAATACGAAAAAGTTAATTTTGGGAATTTAGTGTTATCCTTTTTTGATCAAGAACGCCTAATATAAATCCAACTTTACTTCTAAAACTACTACCCAAGTTTGAAGGTGTTTGGACAATATGCTCACTCCTTCGCAAGTATTATCTGTAATTGTAAGAAATTCCTTGTCCGATTTTAGGAACCTTTTTTTACGAAACCTCTAAGTTTTGATGATTCCCAGGCTCAGTTAGCATCCACGTGTCCTTCCACGTGGGAAGACTACCTTGAAGCAGCTCAAGGCTCAGATACTCCTTTTATTTCGGTCTCTGTTCCTTTTTCGTTTTGTCTGTCTGTCCCTTCTCAACGGCTGGAATAGGTTCGATTCAAATGCATTAGTTGCTTAATCCAAAGCTCACAACCCAGATTATCATAGTATGAAGTATTCATCTTTTCCTTTTTAAATTTATATAACTAGTGCACAATTGCAACAGAACGCTACTACTTTTAATTAATTTTTTTAGTATTGTATTCATGCGAACCCGCTGGGTTCTGGAGATCCTCTTGGGACTCATCCAGCCTCTATAAAATGGGTACCCTCAATAGGGTGGTAGGAATGTGGGAGGTCCATGCATTAACATTGCCCTAGAAATAGTACAGTCCTTGCGACGTATTTGGAATACAGAATACTTGTGTTATATTGTTCGGAAAATTGTTATTTTCTTTCTTGATCTAAATACTTTTCTTTCCTGAATCGGATATCGGTTAATGAAGACCGTTTTCCATTGGCCTCCTTGAAGACGCTCTACCGCCCTCACTTCCCCCACTACAAAGTGAGCGGTGCTCTATCGTACATCTAGACGGATACTGACCCAAAATTTCCCCAGGTGCCGAAACAAAGCAGCCCAGTGAAAGTAGGATCTGTCCCTGATTTCTTTATATCAAGGTGAAGGGCCGGCTGCCCTAGCTGCCATCATGGGTCCGGGTAACTACTGGAGCTGAAGGGAGTGGGAGTATTATTAACAATTCGTTACTCTAGTTTTCAGGAAATATTCAAATTAACATTTTAGGGGTATTTCATTGTTTTCACTTTTTTACTAAACACTTATTTTTTTTAGAAAGTGGAAAACTTGTGTTCATATTCTGGTTAGCTAGTTATATTCAAAATTATTCTCCTTACCAATTGATGAACAAATTCATAGTAGAAGCTAATGTAAATTTCTCAATTAAGCTTGAATGTTTTGTGAATCGGTACCTGTTATTTCATTTAATACATTAATATAATCTAAACCTGTACCATTAAAACGTATGAAGCGTTTTGGTTCAGCACATGGAAGAGACTGTTGTGTTCCTAACACAACGGTTTTGCAGAGAGGTGGCGTCCGAGATCACGCTCGATTTTGACATCGATACCCACTTTATAAAGGCAGGGTGAGTCCCAGGAGGATGTGCGATCTGTTGTGTTTATTTATGACTGTTAACAGTTTAAAAAGTTTATATTCAACAGCTGGATTTGAACCCGGGAACTTCCGCACAGCAATTTAGCGCTCCACAAACTGAGCTTCTCCGCTCCGAAATACTTAATAAAATCATTCTTAAAGGACAATTGTAGACCGCTAAGTTGCCGTACCAAGGGTTCTAGGTTCAAATCCGGCTGTGACAGTTAATTTATTTAATGTGTTAACTGCTGGTGATAGATCCATGCGATCTGGAGATCCTCCTGGGTCTCACCCAGCCCCTATTAAGTGGGTACCGATAATTGGCGGAAAACCTGGCATTCGAGCGTTATCTCGAACAATTAACCTCCCTGCACAACCGTTGTCCAAGAAACCATACAGTCTCTACCACGTACTGAGCCCGAAAGCCTTTATGGGCTGTAGTGGTAGAGGTTTTTTATTGGATCGATACACACATAAGGAGGGAGAGAGGATAACAATGAACAGTATTGGGCCGAAGAGTCAATAGCCAGTTATCAGTCAAAGAGCTTAGGAGGCCATGGCCAGTGGCTCGATCCGGGGCAGCCTTCGAAGTGATTTGGCCAATACCCCCTCTTCTATAGTGGTCACCTATCTCGATTATTTGGTCCTATTTTATAGAGTATTCTTTAGGGCTACTAAATTCTACCCTATAGCTCTGAGTACGTCCAAAAAGTGCAATAAAAAGTAAATATTGGATTGAATTAACTTTTTAAAGAATTTTGTCTAGTATAATATTGGTATACTTTATATAAATGGGGAAGAATATGGGGCAAGGCGGAGGACAAAGAATTAATTAAATAGATAAACTATTTATTAGAAACCGACTATTCGACCCACATTGCAAGTCTTCTTCAAGACTGTAAAGACAAGATACAAACCTATTACAATGAAATAATTGGAATAGAAGCACATGTTAATAATAAAATAATATTTGAAATCAAACTATAGGAGTAGACCAGATACAAACGTAGAAATAATTTAAATTATAAAATAACATGAATGCATTATTATGAATTACTAACAGTAATGATACAAATAAATGAAGCTATGCAAACTTAAAATCATGAAAATTTAAAACAAAATAATAATAAATAATTAAAATAATCTAATAAGTAATATTTGAAATGAATGAATTATAGTGAAGCATACAATAAAATGTAAAAATATAACTAATGAACATGTAATACACAGCATACCTTGTGATATAGGTCATTACTTGGCAGACAGAAAGGTATAATCCCGGGTCCACTCCAAACCAACAAAACAAAACCGACAACAAAACAGCAACGCAAGAAAACTGCAAGTTTTGACAACAAATTGTCAAGTGCTGTCCGCATATACGAATACAATAATTATTATTAATCTTTCAAATTTGTGATCGAATCTGCTATAAAGTGGCGTGCTCGAAATTTCGCAATACATAGGAACCATGACTTATTTATTATGGCAGCTGGTTTTGCATTCTTAAACCAAAAAAAGAAAAAACGTTGGATCTTGGTTTGTTTTAGTCTTTTAAAAAGCTTAATGGTCTATAACCAAACCACTTCGAAACTAAAGTTTTTCCAGCTCCAGATTTCTTCAATAATTGATGATTTCTGTGTTCTCTCTGGTACTGGGTATTGATATTTTTTATCTTTCTGTCTACTTCATCTGAAGAAACACCACACAATATTCATATTTCTTTTATGGCGTCGGCCTTTTTATAGTGATTTTTATAGTCGGGGTGTCCGGCGTCTCATAACAATCTAGCTTCTCTATAAAGTTCAATTACTTTACACGTATTTTCAACAGTCAATTTTATTTTTTCACCCGACTTAGTCATTTTGCACACAGGAACGATACAAACTAAACCACGAATTTATTTGTTTCTTCTTATCGAGCACGTACACACTAGACTTAAATTAGAGTTGCCATACGTCCGGAATTTTCCGGACAATGCGGGGGGAATTCTAAGCCGTCCGGATTTTCTACAATTCAGGTAAAGAAATAAAAAAAAATCAAATAAACTCAAGATTTTTATTAAAAATCAATTTTACATTATTATAAATTATACATTATTATTAAGATCATCGTTCTTATATTTTGTGCTCCGGGAAATACTTTTTAACATTTCCGAATCGTTCATAATAGTTTTATAGAACATTTCACAGGACAATTTTTTTTTTAAAAACGATGGAAAATACTGGACTATAAATCTTCAATTTTCATAAAAAATGGGAAAAAGAACATTATCCTGTCTGTATATATTCTTAATTTATTAAAATTATGAGACGTTTCGACAAATTTATGTGATTTTCAATCTTTCTAAAAAAATTCTTCTGCATCAATTAACTATCATATATAAATTAAAAAAGTTATAAGTCACAAATCTCATAAAATGCATTTTTAATGCCGAAACTGTTTATATATATATATATATATATATATATATATATATATATATATATATATATATATATACGAGTATGTTTCCTTGAGGATTAGCTATCCTCCTTGGTCAATTATTAATATTAAAATTATAATATTATACACATACTACATACTCTCACGAGAAAATACTAGAATTAGCTTCGTTTTCTCACAAGACGACATTAACATTATATTTAAAAGAATGTCCGGAATTTTTTCCGGAATTTTCATTTTTTGATCTGGTAACCCTAACTTGACTAGACCAACAGAGTCAACTGCCAGAAACGCAGACAAAACATCAACACTTTGATCTTTACCGGCAGCCGCCGGGAAGATAAAAAGTTGTTGAAAACACCAACAAATCTAAATAGTTGTCTGAATTTTCATTTTGTTTGATAATTATTGGGAAACATTGAGTGGCTGTTTTGTTTTTCTTTTGTTGCTTAGGTGTGGACCCGGCATAACAAAAGTTTATAGTTAATTTAAAGTGAATAATAGAAAAAAGACGAAGTTGAACGCTGATAATACTTAGTTCAACGTTCAATTAAGTAAAATATAAATGAAAATAAATGATCATTCTCTCATTCCCAAAAAATATTCCTACAAAAATAAATTTTTATATCGTTAGAATGCAATTGAAGAGACCAAAAACCAAGCCTTTAGTCTCTACAAGAGAATACCTACCCTATCAACGGTACGCCAAACACAAAAAATTAAAACACATCAATCGAGATAAATGCAGAACACCTCACTCGCCCATTAGAGGCAGCAAACTTACTCCAAGACGTTGAAAATAATACTAATGAAGGTTTCATGGGAACAGTTAGGGTAATATAAAGAACGGTTATCAGCTGAAAAACACAGAAAGAGACGATGATAAACTAAACGATCACCCAAACAAAAGAATAAAACTAAACCAATTTATTAACATTTATTAGGATTGCTTAAAAGGCTTGTGGTTCCGAATAAAATTTATTTCTACTTATACTATCAATTTTAAAATTAACGACAATGCCCTAATTCTGTGGAATATACGTCGCCTTAAATACGCCTCCTGCAGTTGGATTTTAGTAGTAAGTCAAAGTGATTTTTTCAAATCATAAAGTGAAGTGTTAATTTCACGAGTTGTAGTGTTAGAATTTTTAAAAAATTAAAACTCCTGGCCAGTAAATATAAATGCGTATTATTAAAATTACTATTGTATAATTCTCTCACTCTTTTCTAGAGTCTCCTTTTTTATCATAATCGCCAATATTGTTAATAATTTTCCTTAATTTTTTGTGTCTGTACTTCTCTAGCATATTTTTCTCCCTTCCTTTTAACTTTTCGGTATAAGGTTTAAAAAACATGAAAGAAAGGCAAAATTGTACGGTGCAATTGTTAATTTATAGGGGACATCTTGGTCCGATTATTTGGGCTTCAATTTTAGCGTTGGAAACATTATATCGCGTATTTTTAGTATGGAATATCGACAGTCCTGTAATGGAAGAAAAACCGAATTTCCTAGACACAGGGGAATAGAGGACTATTATACCAGAATCGATCTAGGTTCAGTGGGCCACCACGACTACCTTGGCCCACTTTCAGGACCTTGACTGATAGCAGTTCACTCACTGCTTCTCATACAATCACACGCTCTTATCTATAAATGTTTAAATATATAGATCCTTCTTTTTTTTTTTAGTTTAGGCCAATTAAATTTTAAGCTTCCAACGCCATTAAATTAGTTTGATAGCTCAAATAGATCCTTTTAGTATATAATTTATTTTGTATTTAAAAAAATTAAGTAAAAACAGGTGTTCCAATATTTAAACCCATCCATAACCTTACCTAGAATACCTATATTTTGATTTTTTAAAAGTATTCTAATAGTATAACTACTCCTTCTAAATTTATTTAATTAATTCAATTATTTATTATGATTACATAACTTTTATTTTTGTCAATTATAAGTTGTTCTTTTAGAATGTATTTCTTTTCTATAACTCAGCATGTTTACATTTATTGAGTATGATACATTCTTATTCCGTTTCTATTCGTTAATATATATTAATTTAAAAAAAAACCTCTAACACAACGATCCATGGCCCTTGGGTTCAGTACGTGGTAGAGACTGCACTGTTCCTTGTATCTATCTATATATCTCTTGCACCATTAGTATGCAGGGAAGAGGTATGTCCTAAATATCGCTCAACCGCAAGATTTTCCCACCTAACTTTGATATCCACTTTATGGAGGCTGGGTGAGTCCTAGACGGGTCCTTGACCCCATAGGATCCATCCCAGGCCGCTAACACATTAAATAAATGTCTTCCGATGAGCGGGATTTGAATCCAGGACCTTCGGCACGGCAACCGCAGTGCCACTCCGCTCCAATATATTAATTTTATATCATTTTGTTCCACTCAATTATTTTTTTAATTTGATTCAATTGCTGTATTTTTTAAAAAGGATTTATGATAGTTTGATAATTAGAATAATAATTGGTGGTATTATTGGTGAAGATATCTTCTCTAGGACATTATGAGTTAATTTTGTTCTTTTGTTTTAATATTGTTTGCCTTATCTTTAATATTTTTAGGTATATATATATATATATATATATATATATATATATATATATATATATATATAATTTTTTTTTGTTAGTTGTTTAAAATGTGTGTTTATGTGTACATACACACTCATATAGGATCGGGATACTTGCATTTATATATAAGAGCTGCTTGAAGTGCATCTACTAAAACGCCCCAAGTTTATGGATTCGAATCTTGGTCTCGATTATGGTCCTCATCATAATCCTACTGGAGGAAAATCACAACGACCGTTTTGATGACCCTACCATGTATACTTTCGTAGGGTGTCCAATGCCTTTACCGAAGTTTGGACCAGCTAGAGCCCACTCTAGAGGAAAGAAATATAGATCCTTATACGCTTGCTGAACCCAGATTCGCCATAGTCCACAGATTTAGAGCATTTGCAGCAATTATTCCTTGAACCCGTGTACAAGACGGTGAGAAGGACACTGGAAATTAAACCCTAAAGGACTGATTATAGAAACCATGGTCCATGGCACCGTGAGGTTAGGTGTTCCATATATGTCATCTGTGTTCTTACATGTTACATTTGTCTCCTAGATGACTACATCGTGCGGCCAAATATCTTCATGGCTTACGATTTTAAGATGTACTTGGTCCAGTTAGTTATATATAATTAGTACGGTTACCTATAGTGTACTATATTACCTATAGTGTAATATAGTACGGTTTTATATATTTTATCTAAACATATATGTTATGACACCTCTTTATTTATGGTTGATGGAGCCTAAACTTTGTATCTTTTAATAACTTGTCGTTTTAGGTGAAATATAAAAACCTCATTTATTAATTATTTATTTGTATGCTTGTGTGTGTGTGTGTGTGTGTGTGTGTGTGTGGGAGCGTGTTTCTTGTGTCGATTTCATGATCACTCTTAAATCTATATTCCATGATATAATCTAAGATAAGTGGAACTGAATGCTTATAATCCTAGTGTATAATAGCTGTGTATAATTCTAGACTTCATTAAAAATGCTAATTATATTTGAGGATGGAAAGGTTTACGAAGGACAGATACACAATGAATGATATTTGACAGTCAAATATTTGTTCGAGTCTGTCATTGGAAGTGTCAGCTAAGGTCAGGACCAGAGTTGACACGGTCGATAACCAATGTTAACATCGAGGTAACGAATGTTTAACATTTTAATTAAATCACAAGTAGCCATATTTCTTATTTTAATAATTATTTAAACTATGAATTAAGTTATTAAATTGATAATGCAATCGTGGAGGAAAAAAGGGACCGGGTTACCTCAGAGTGTAGAGTGATGATTTGATATGCTGATAAATAAGCTAATTACGTTAATTAAGTTGACAGAAGATATAAAACTTAAAAAGTATGTTCTAAGTGTTTATAAAAACTCATTTGTTTCCCCCATTTTGTTTATATTCTATACTTTCTAAACATCCGGACAAAAAATCTTTTAGGGATATCAAACATCGTTTCACGCCGAACGATACGAATTTAAGTTAGCACATTTGAATCATATTCTTTTTATTGCCAAAACATGAAGGTTTTCGTTTATCTAGGTAACCTGATACTATTTTATTTTATGGAAAAGGATTTCATATATATTTAACTGAATAGAGTTAAGGCTACAACCATTTTAATCGTATTTTAAACGTAGTGGTGAACATAGCAAACGTGTTTGGGAACTGAACAAACAGCACTGACTGATCTACTGTGGTAAATTGAACGATATAAGGTTACCACAAAACATCTCAATAGTCTATGGGAACGATTGTGGTTTGGCTGACAAAGTTATTCTCTTTTTTTACACAGATAAATCTAGTGAAACGAATATAAAATAGATCGTACTATAATTTTTTTTTTTAGATCGTAGTGTTATCACATGGATCGGGGGCTAATGACCTAGGATTTGTGCAATATTTAAAACATCATTACAACCAAACATGTTGAAAAAGAGACGACTAACTCCTCAAATGTCCAATACCCCCTCTACTGCCGTTTATTTGGGAATTTATGATTTTGGTAGTTTAAAAAGGGACAGGGGTTCCTCAATTTGTAGTGCCAGTTGCTCTGCTGAAGTATCTAGGCTCAAATCCGGGTATTGCAGATTAATTATTTAATATCTTAAAAATGTAGATGGACCTGGTTTGGTTTTGCAGATACAACTCAGGCTAACCCAGCCTCTATAATTTGGATACCTTCAGTTCAGGGGTGGTTGAGCGTGATCTTGACCAAACCAACTACTAAAATATCGTTGAAACTTAGGAAAAAGTATGGTCTTGTACATTATGCTTAATAATGTCTAAATTAGACTAATGACATACTTGCAGTTACGATTTTTTATTATAAAAAATCGCTTTGGGGCTTCAATAAGCCATCGATTTCTTCTCGTATCCGACCTTACAACCCAATCATTCGTAAAAACTTCAATTCTCGTCCTAAATAAAGTCATCCGTTATGACCTTAATGTTCTATTTGCCGCTGATTTGCTCCGAACCTGAGTTCTTTTATGACGAAAGTTATTCCCATTCAAGTTTCAAACAGCTACTTCTTCTATAACAGATAATCCTCCGAGCCGTCTGGAAAGAACCTTCTAAGTTGAACATGTTGAATATTACCACCGGATAATTTCTCTACTTGCCGTATAATTTATCTCATGTCATTATGTATCATTATTCTGAAACTTAAACCTCTTGAAATTCTATCCTGTTTACACTTATATCGGATGAATCTCAAGATCTCCACTACTCGCTTGGAATGTGCATCATTGCCAAAATATTGATACCTGGGCATGACCGTGAGACAAAGGCCTTGTGGATAGTTTAGACGGCATCTATTCTGGTCATTGGCCGGCGAGATGGCGGCCCGCCACGGGGGAGTCTAGCGCCGTTCATGGTTGAGTTCAAGGCTGCTCCAGTTGCTCGTAGTTACAGGGGATCTCATCTCTTGGGGCTTCTGGAGGTCTTCTTAGGTTGTTTAGCTAGACTCTGTAGCTACTGAATTATATTTAATAAAGTGAATTTATTTGTTTATGCTAGAATTATAGTCTCAATCATGGCATGTGGTCATAAATAGTCATTTTATTTAAATCTTATAAAGTCTGTCATATATTTAAACAATTACTATTGTGATATGAATCCTTAATATAAATACATCTTATTTCTAATATTCTTTTCTGTATTCAATAATATCCCCTAAAATGTAATAGATCACTGGGTTCCGTTAAAACGATACTAACCGTGAGTTAGTGGAAGAAATCTCATGACGTAGTGAACTACCACTACAATCCGTAAAGGGTCTGGGCTCAGTACATATTAGAGACTGTACTGTTTCTTGGACAACGTTCGTGCAGGGAGGCGATTTGTCCTAGATCATGCTCACCGCCAGATTTTATAGAGGGTGAGCGAGCCCCAGGAGGTGTAGGGGTACTAAATCCCATAGGACCCATTTCTGGCTGCTAAGAGATTAAACAAAAGTCTATAAGCCAGCGGGAATTCAACCCAGGACCTTCGGCATGCCAAGCTCAGCTCTCTACCACTGAGCCACTCCGCTCCCTAGTGAGATAATACGTAATTATGTATAAATGAGATAATTTGGAAATAGAATTTAACAAGTATCTTTTACTATAATTTATTTCACTTTATTAACTTTAAGTAATTATCTTGAATAATTTTTCGTTGAAAGCATAAATATTCAAAGTAGAGAAATACAGTCCTAAATTGTAAGTAACTATGTATTTATTAGAACGTTTCGGCCGACATTGCCTTCATCAAGGCCTGATAATCACAAGTATGGGAGTTATATATCATTGTATCAAGTTATGATAAGCCATGAATCTTATGATCATGATTTCTCACTACATTGTAACTACTATGGGTGTCGAAAAGTGGTTTTCTGATAAATAGTTACATACTATTGAATTGTTTTTTACCTCCAACCAAACCATTTTCTCTTCCGTTAAATAATTATGCATTAGGTAAGATGCACAATGACTGATCACTTCTTTACATATACCTTAGGATGATTTTCTTTCTCAAGGACTGGAGTGAATCAGGTAGGTGCGCCAGTTCCTCCACCGAATAGATTTATGAAATATTTCTGGAGCTGATGAAGGCCCGTGATATCATCTTCGCCTAATTGCCTGTCGTCATTGTAATTGCACTCACGACCGGCTTCTGGATTTATAGCGTGTTTAGACGTTGTTGTTTCCGATTCCTATCTTTTTCAAACATGATTTCAGAGCAATTATTAAAGTATTCGAATTTTTTTTGTTTTTAAAATCTGTTGTTAACTTATTCATCCTAGTAAAAATCGTTTATGTGGTCAGCCGGCCTTGCGTTGCTTTGGTTTGTGATTCTTGTACTCTATCCTAATCAAAGATACATAGTTATGAAAAATTCTTCCAAAAATTGAAATTATGAAAAATAAACATGATCTAAAAGACTGGAATTACTCTCAAATGTCCAAACCTGGATAGGCAGTATTTAGAAGTCGCACTGTAACATCGCCCGATTAGCCATAGCATCATAAAGTGACGCTAGATGAATAAACAGACAAGAACCTGAAAAACTCGTATAATAAACAGTCGAAATATATGCAAAGGTCTAATGTGTAGAATGATTACTAATATTTTATGGTTTCCACACAAGTAGGTACTTTACACAGTCGCCATGATGATCCCATTGCTCCTTACAATCTAACCCGTGTATCTATGTTCGTGTATCGACAATGGCGAAACCTTCAAGGATGTCTGTGACTTACAAATGTAAATGGAATGCTCCACTTCGAAACACTTAACATTACATTTTAAATCACATGTGTTGTGCCCTCCCTAAACATTGCCAAAACAACCACTGTATACTTGTAAGAAAACCGCACTGCGAGTACTTCTGTATATCCAAAGCGGAGAGAAAAACTAGATAATAGAACGCCAAAAAATATAACATAAACCAAATTATTCCACTAGATGAAGCATTAGGAGAGTTTCTTGGTGTACTAAGGTGAATCGATTTCTGTTATTAGTCTTATTGAAGTTTCTAATTTATATGTTTATAATCCGTCCGTTGTTTTTAATGTATTTCTGATGATGCCAAATCGGAAAAAGGTTGATTGTTTAGTCGTTTTCCAGTATTTTAGAGACGTATGCTTTGTTTTGTTTTTAGTTTTCCTATATCATTCTAGTAACATTTAAAAAAAAATTTGGAAAACAAATTAACGTGATTTATGGAGTATATACATTTCTACACTAAATTTGTAGTGAGTGGAGACAAAAACTAAAGTCAAATTCTGTATAATTTTTATTGCTATTTATTCAATAGAATTTAAATGAATTCTATAAACAAGAAATATGTGGAATTACGAGAGGAAAATATATATTTCTTTTAAATATACTTATTGAAATTTACAAGTGTATACAGAATACATCCAGTAAAAAAACCTATACCACTACAACCCGTGAACGGGTCTGGGATTCAGTACATGGTAGAGACTTTATTGTTTCATGGACAACGGTTCAGCAAGGAGGTGATTTGTCCTAGGTCACGCTCAACCGCCAGATTTTCCCTCTTTATTTTGGGTACCCTATTTATATAATATTTTATAGTGGCTGGGTGAGCCCCAGGAGGATCTAGATCCTATATGATCCATTTCCGGCTGCAAACAGACTAAATAAAAGTCTTGCCTGCAGGGGTATTTGAACTAGGATTTCCAGCATGGCAACTCAGTGCTCTACCACTGAGCAACTCCGCTCCCTTCTTTAAAGTATGGGAAAAACCTGGTGATTGAGTGTGACCTTGGAAAAATCACGTCCCCGTACAACCGCTATCCTAGAAACAATACAGCCTCTACATACTGAACCCAAGACTTATAACGGGAATTTTCTGTGATTTTTATTCGGACCGTACCGTGGCTTCCCCTATTAAAATATAACTCACAGATTTATTTTTCTCCTTAAAGTTCTACCTTAAGGGCTTATCCGCTCGGGTGAAGAAGAGTATTCTATTTTTCTCGAGAGGACGATGCTGGGCCAGGTGTGACTGCGGAATATAAAGCGACTCTCTGCCCTGCCCTCCATCCCACACCCAGAAAGGTCAGAGTTGAGGCTTTCTATTCCGTCATGGACCAATTCTCTCCGCATTTTTTCCAGTTTTCTACCTCTTATTACTATAACAAGGCGGATATAGTAATGATACAAAAATAAATAAAATTCAGTTTGTTATAACTGAAAGGATTGCTAAAATCCAGGTGAATTACTGTACTATTTTGTGAGGGGGGGAGGGCAAATTCCACAACAATAGTTTATTCTGTTTATATTCTAGTGTTGAATATCCTTGTGGAAAATTTATAAGAAAAAACTTCGAAATATTTTTCACATATTAATTATGAGTCTTTATATAATAAGTTAGTTCCCTTCTTCTTGTATGGAGAACCTTTCATCGTCCGAAAATGAAATGTATTTATTCGAATAATAACGAAAAGAATATTTTTTTTTTCAAATTGAAACATAGTATCAAGATTAGGGCATGTCGATCCTTCAAAAGACAACGCCATATCTTAAAAAACCTAGTTTTTCAAAAGAGGTATTTAAAAGTTCTATGTATGTTAAAAAAAAAAAGAAATTGGGTATTGGCAAAGCAAAGTCATTCCTGTTGTAATGACGGAATTGGAATTATTTTATTAACCATTAGACAATTTTTAAAATTTTTTATCTTAACTTATGTCATTATACAATTGTTTCTCAATGCTTACTCAAAAATGCCCAATTTTGAAATATGTCGTTGTTCTTTTGAAGGAGTCATATAATTTATTGAGGTGAAACTTCCAATTTTTATTACATCAAATTGAAATGTAGGTCCAATCTTAATAAAAAAGAAATATATTAGATAAAACTTATGCCAGGAGAATAATAGAGATTGTTAATGTACAAGAGACGGTAAGAAAACCGAAAACTAAAAACAAAAGGAGAAAAATTGAATTACATACTATGCCTTTATCATAAAAAATGTAAAAAATTAATCGTTTTTCAGTCTTTAATAATTAAAACCTCATTAAAGTGTTGTGTTAAAATGGTAATGTTGTCATTAACTTAATCAATAATAATCATATTATTATTATTGTTGTTGTCGTTATATTGGTGTGAATTAAACAAAAAGGGTAAGGAAATTGATAAGGTATTTTAACTTTTAATTAAAATGGAATCATAAAAATACATAGTTGATTTTGATTTATTAAATAATTGACCCGAAGTAGAATCCTTGGCCCAATCCTTTATACAGTTTCTACAGCTGACACCCCAACTCATCCTAATACTATCCTTACCACGTATGCTGATGATACATGTGTATTATCAGTCAACACCAATCCAGTTATTGCATCCCAAAGCCTCTAATCCCATATCACTGATCTTGAAGAATGGTGTAAAAATTGGAGAATTAAAATAAATTCTCAAAAATCGCTTTTATCTTACGTCGTAAACCAATGACTTCCTGCCCTTCAGTATCCTTTAATAATATCCCACTGGTGCCTGTAGAACAGATCCGATACTTAGGGTTGCATCTTGACAGGCAATTAACCTGGAATCCTCATACTAGACTGAAAAGACAAGAAACCGCTCGACGTTTCCGCTCGTACCTCCCAATTAACTACAAAAGACTCATCTACATGACCATCATACGACCTATTTGGACTTACGGAGTAGAGCTTTGGGGCTCCACTAAGCCATCGAAATCCTCTCGTATCCAATCCCTACAATCCAAAATCCTTCGTAAAATCTTCAACGCTCCTTATTTTGTTAAGAATAAAGTCATTCATAACGACCTTAATGTCACATTTGTTGCTGATTTGGCCAGAACCCGGTATCTATCCTTTCATAACAAACTTCATTCCCACTCAAACCCTCTAGTTTCAAACCTAGCTTCCTCTTCAATTCCCGATAATCCTCCGAGGCGTCTGAAAAGAAGATGGCCACGTAACCTTCTTAGTTGACCTAGTGATTTGAGTACTACCAGTGGGTAATTTCTCTACTTGCCATTAACTCATGTCATTATGTATCACATAGCCTATTTCCTCGATCCTTAATTAATTTTATATAGAATCCTGGAAGTCAAACTTCTTCCATGGTCAAATGTACAAATTTGCATTACACTAAATTATTGTAATACAGTTGTAAATATCAATAAATAAATAAAAATAAAAAATAATTGCAATTGCATAAAAGCATTTCTCAAGATGATGTTACAGAAATAATTAATTTTTACTTATTCATTCATTCAAAGGACTATCTAGTACATGTTTAAAATAAATACAAATAACTGTATTTCATTTGAGTATTTTTTATATGAATAAAGATGTATATATAATAATTTAAAGATCTCAATTCCGTTTTAAGAAATATCCGATCTCTTTAGAAAATAAGACCATTATTATAGTTGAGTTGGATCTGTTATTGTAATGAGAGAGAAGTGGTAGAGCGCTGGAAGACTGGACTATTACTTTTGGAAAGGTTTGCCCCTGACCTGGTCCCTAGAGCTCTCTCCAGTGAAAGTCCACAACTGGAGCTGTACTCTACTGTTACTATAGGGCTATTGTTTCTACATTTATATTTGAATCTAGCACAAGTAAATATATCTGGGGAAAGGTCTAGCTGGCTTTGCTACTCACTTTTTCAGTTCTCCAACTCCTGCATGGGGATATATACATGTAAATCCGTCTATGTTTCAGCTCTGAGGCATCTATTATTGTATAGTTTAGTGCTCAGGACTATATTACGTTAATCTGCCTATGAAATATAACAATTACATAACAATTTATTACAAATATAAGAACCTTGAATACATAAAACAATCTGCTCTGTTTCTAAGACAATTGTGCAAGGAGATATGCACACTTAGAGATCAAACTCAACCACCAGCTTTTTCTCCCAATCATGAGTACCCATTGTATAGAGGCTGAATGAGCCTGTCATATTACTTTCTGTTATATATTATATTCCTATACTGTTATAAGAAATAATATAATCAAGAAAAATTAAGGATGAGCATGTGTTTGTATTTAGTTTCTGTCTCAGTTTCAGATTGAAAATGTGGACACGGGAAACTTTATCGAAGAATTTTCGCAGCTTCTTAAGAATATTGTAATTTTGATATTGTACTCTGTCCGTCTTACGAATATGATTGTTTATTTTAATTTGAGGTCAATTACTATTTCAAAAATTATTATTTTTCTAAATATTAATAATTGTTTAATACATTAGGGGCAAAATATGTTTCAATGTCGATTTTAGTCAATATTGATTACCCTATCGTCGTTGCTGTTTTATGTCCTATTTTGTTTATTGTTGATAGGTAATAATTAAATTTTTGAAAGATATGTTTGTTTCATTGTTAGAATGGGGTTGCAATATTGGCATAAAATAAAATTTTATTTTGGGCTTTATTTTCCTACAAAATGAGACGAAGATGATAAATACTGTTCAAATTTGGAATAAAAAAAATAATATATACAATTCAAACAGGTGTGAGAAAAGGTTAAGGACTCTCTCCTATTCTGTTCGACGTAGTTCTAGACAAAGTTATGGAAGAATGGGAGAAAGAACTCAAGAAACGTAGGGTTGGGAAGCCAATCTGACTGGGCGTTGCCGGAAACAACCTCTACATACCATATCTTCCATTTTCAGACGACCTGGTGATACTAACAGAGCATGAGCAGACTGCAGTCAAACAGCTGGAAGTACTCAAAGAATGTGCGGAAAAAGTTGGGTTACAAATTTCATTTGAGAAATCTGGATTCTTTTGTTCAAAAACAGAAATTATAAGCTTGAAAACAAAATATGGCAAACTCAACAGGGTCGCATACTTTAAATACATCGGAGAATCCATCGATCCGACAGGTATTGAAAAAATCTCACAGCAACATCGCCTCTACAACAAAAGAATCAATATCAAGAGTGGCAAAAATTCGACACTACAATACTGTCATCAAACCAACAATCCTCTACGCAAGTGAAACAACAACAAATCCTTAACAGGAAACAACAACTTGGAGAAATCATAACAGAAGAGAGAAAAATCATCAGGAAAGTTCTAGGAGGAAGACAAACCCAAGACGATTTTAGACTACAAACAATTAAAACAACGGAAAAGTATGCAAACATCGAAATTGATATCAGGAAAAGGCGAATGAAATTCTTTGGTCATCTCGACTACTAGAAAGTCGATTGACGAAATGAATAATAGATTATATAACTTCAGTTAAGAATTCCACACCCTGGCTAGATGAAATTCGGAAGTACCTCAAAAATCCAAACTAATCGAGTTACTTGCTTAACGTGTTCCATTTCTAGGGAGAATTCGCCAATGGCAAGCGATTCTTCCAATTTATTATATATCTTATTTAGCATTTATTTACCACGAAACAACTTTAATTAGTTTTATGATTAAAATTTTTTGGATGGATGAATGATGACCATTGCAAATTATCGAATGTGAAAAACACTACTTTTGAGGAGAATTAAGGTTCAATAAAAATCAGTGCCTATAATCAAATCAATGACATTCGTTTTACATTGTTTTTTTTTTGACTGATAGATGCCTCTGTATGAATTTTATATCAATTATCAATCCTAAAGCAACTGCTATAAGTCGAAAACGAAAACTGTGTTTTTTTTTTCACATTCGATACTTTGCGATGGCATGGACGATATGTAAACTTGTATACATGTAAATACTAATAGATTACTTTCTTTATAATTATTGTTATGGTATATATATTTTTCTTTCATTTAATTCGATATTGCAAGCTTCTATTTTATATTCATTAATTTTTTTTTTATTTTAATTTATTAATTAAATTGTAATTATATTCTACTCTAAGACATTATAGTTTTCCGTATAACTATTCTAAAGGAACTTGTCCCCGGATCTTTATCAGTTTTATTTTTTATATATATATCTTTTGAGTACTACCACTGGGTAGTCTCTCTACTTGTCTTCTCATGTCAATGTATTCACTCATTATATTTACTAGATGTATTTTGTATACAGTTGTAAATTTCAATAAATAAATAAAAATAAAATAAAATATATATATTTTTTTTAATTTTCTAATTATTATCCTAGCAATCCTCTTAAATTCATTGGTAATTAATTAAAAACAATTTTTATAATTACAATACTTAATTAGTCGAAAGAAATGCAAAAATGCCGAAAAATAATTGTATCCAGCTAGCTGCTACTAGTCGAAAGTGCGGCGCAGAGGTTATATAATACCGCATTACAAGTGGCTGTCAATGGATTAAAAAATAAAATAGCGTTAATAACCAACTCGGCTTTATTATAATGATGTTTAACTTTTTCCGTTTCTTTTTGTGCATTAATAATCAAATTAAAGATAAACATATTAAGTTGATAACATATTCCTACGAGATGTAACTATAGGTGAATTATAAAATAATTAATTAAAATATTGTTCACTATATAATAATAACCAAACCTTAGCCGCATGTAATAAGAAAAATTATTCACCTAGGATTTTTATTATTATCGTAATAATCCCTTTTACCATATTTTATATACCTTTATATTTTTATATACCTTATTATTTATTATTGGCTCGTTACCAATACATCTTCTAATCCCAAAGTATTATTTAAATTATTATCAATTAAGTAATTAATCATATATATCAATTAAAATATCATCTATAATATAAAAAAAATTAAAGAAACACAATGTTTACGTTATCGATAAGAAAAAAAGAATACATATGAAAATATGATTGTCGCAGTTATTTTTTTATATTTTGTATAATCCTTTATTTTTAATCTCAACAGTATGTTTAGGAAATTTTATACTAGAAAAGTTAAGCAGTGTATGCGCTGATATTTTTGAATTTTCCAAGGATCATTGCATAAATTAAATTTATGTTAAAAAATTATATGCATTTGTCACATATACATAATTCGTAATAATAAATTTCCCTAAGTTTAATCCCTAAGACTAATCCAGATAGCTCTGAGACAGTCAATGCATCATATCTCACAAATTTTAATCTACAAATTACATACTATTAACCATAACAATATAAAATACTTCCTTAACACTAATAATGCCTGTTATCTGAACATAAACATTTTATAGTAATGTTTAAACTTAAAATAAATGTCGTTTATTCTACCTGTGGTTCCCATGAAGAACTCCCGCAACTCATGACGTCATACGGTTTCCTGTAAATGTGTGTTTGATTAAAAGATTACATAGTTCTGTTCTTCTTCTTTCCTAGTAAGGAAGTGAACTTATCTTCCAAGGTTTCTGTTTTGTCATGCGCTGTATGTCGTCCGTATCTTGGCGTACCCGTTACCAGAATGCCAGTATTATAAAACAACTTTTTTAAATCAAAACAGCTTTTATTCAAAATATTTACCCTCATTTTCAGTACATTTTCCCAACGTGTTTTTATATATTCAATTCCACGACTGAAAAAAACATGGTTTTGTCATGGAATGAAATCTGAAAATCCTTTTGAAAAGTTTTACCCATAAGGAAGTTGTACAAATTTCTGAACAGATGGAAATCTGTTGGGTATAAGCCTGGCGAACAAGGTGTGTCTGGGAGTACTTTGTAACCTTGCTTGTTTAGTTTCTTCCCTGTCGGTTGTGAAACCTGAGGTCTGGCGTGTTTTAAGAGTATAAGTTCCTTCCGATTAGCGAATGCTAGTTTTTTTTTATAGGTTTTTGTTGCATTATGTCAATGCCCCTGCAGTACGATGTGGATTTGATGGTTTCACCAATGGGTAGAAAGAAGAATTCCTGTCTATAACCGCCACAAAGAGACCAATATTTATTTGTCGTTGAAACTTTCTCATTCGGCATATGGTCCGTTCGTTACAGCCTTCCTCGAACGAGGTGGTAATGTTTCTAGCAGCTTGGGCTGACGAGTGTCCTAGTTTGAACTCATAAAAATCTTTTTATGAAAATCGGTTGTTTCCCGTATTTATTGTAGTAATAAAAGTTATTATAAAAAAAGATCGGATTAATTACAACTCATTAAATTCTATGAACATAAACACAGTAATCTTGAATAATATTAGTTGACCACCTGACCTTGACTGGATTATAAGCCTTGAAGAAGACCTGCAATGTTGGTTGAAACGTTGGCCTTCCAATAAACTGTTTTCCCTATTTAAGAGAATTTTTCTGATTTCCATTAGGACCATTTTCTTCCTCATAAACATAGTAAAAAACAGAAGTCCTCCAATTCCACTTTGGATTTCAGAAATAATAAAAAAAGTTATTTCAGATGAAACGACCCAATATAAGTGACCGTTAAATTCGTTTATAGTGTCCAATTAATGCCCAAATCAGTGGTCTATTATTACTAAAATGCAATAAATGGATATATATATATATATATATATATATATATATATATATATATATACACACAAATATGCATTGGATCAATAACCGATTCGTTGTAACGTGTGAATTCCTGAGGCGGTAGAACCTGTTTGGTTCTCAAGAGACCTCAATGGAGGCCTGGCCTTGAACGGTCATTGCAACTTGGGCAGCTACGCCCCCGAACTCATCTCCACTGGCTGAATACTTCTCTTTTATATCCACTAACCTCCTAGAACATCTTTTATTATAATAGTATATTATATTATTTTAACCAGAATTAATTGCACAGTTCAAAAGCTCCATAAAAATATATTATTAAAAAATTATAAATCGATTAATACGTAGAAATAAAAAAAATATTATTGTTTATATACATCACAAGGGTGTATATTTTGAACTAAGATTGAAAAAAAAAGAATTTTTTTTCAAGGTATTTATTTAAATTACTAATTAAATTTATTTTTTATTTTATTTAAGAATAGAACTTTTGTTGTATTTCGTTCCTAAAAATTTTCGGTGATGTTCTCGGTCGGGCCATTCTCCCATTCTCCCTCTAGTCTCTCCCATCTTTCTTCAGCGAGTAATTAAACATATTTAATAAATACAATTTTAGTATGTTTAATTTCTGTGAAAAAAGCTAATACTGAGATTAATATAAAATGATTATTCTCCACGTCTAAAGTTCTCTCTTATGCATTCATTTCAAATACTAGAAATAATAATAATATTTGATAGTGTTATTAGGAGTTCTATTATTATTATAATAACAAGAACAGGGTCGAAATTTTTATGTTAGTGGGAGAACTTATTTTTTTATAATTTTTGTATGTTCTTGTTATGTTGAAAATAGGCGCCCTTAATTAATTTGTATAATTTAAAATATTATTCATAAAAAACAAATGAGTCTATCATAAAAGTGTTTTAGTTTGTGGTTATTTAGAGTATGCTAATTAGCAGGCAAAATAGTAATTTTACTCGAATAAAAAGAAAAATGAAAAAGCCAGTTAGCCTTAAAACGAAAATAATTATACGATGGTTATTTCATATTTAGTATTACTAATAAATATCAGAAGTAATTACATATACATATACAATTTTAACTGAATACAAAAATATAAAAGGAAAATTATATGTAATATAAACCATTAATAGTAATTAATTTATAATCTGTAGAATAAGATAGATAACATGTATTACAGAGCAAATAGTTACGCATAAATTTACGGTTTTACGCCTCAAAAAACAACCAACAAAAAGTGGTTGGAGAGAATTATGTGCTCTGTCATCCATCATTCAGGTTTAGTTCACCCATTTTAGTGATGAAATATTTCTCGTTTCCCATCATATGGATTTTCGCTTTAGGTTACATACCCCCAAAAATAATATAGCCAATAAAAAGTGGTCAGGAGAAAGAGAGAAGAAGAGACAAGGTGAAAAGATGAGAGAATATTGGAGGAAAAGAAAGCGACAAATGGGAAGCAATTGAAATTGGAACGTGGTCCCTTGTTGGTCAAGGGAACATATAGCCAACCAATACTGTAATCTTACTCCGATTTTATTAACATCAAGATTAAGGCAAAACTGTCTGTTGAACGTTTTATTTAAACGATTGCACTAAGTCCAATGCAATCAAACAATTTTGAAAATCGATTGAAAAATATTAATTATTAATATAACTCATAAAAATATTACAAACCATTATTTATACAATTGCAAGCAGATACACATGTTGTTGACTAATCTCTAATCCTGAACGTGTGTTCCATTAGCTACCAAAGACAAACAGTTTTAGAATCGCTAATAACCAAGGTCTCAAGTCTAAATCCACTGGAATTCGTCATTGACGTTTCTTTTGCGGTTTGAAGCGGCTTGGACGGAAGGTCAAACATATTCTAATGAATTACTAACTTTTTATGATGTGAAACGAATCTTCTCCTTGTTTATCGCATTTATATTCAAATTGTTTGTTTCAAGCTACTTTCGAAGGTCAGTAGGTTTTTTTTTTTGTTTTGTTTCGTTCATCGCGGAACTGAATTTCAATATTGTGCGCCGTCATAGCCTGAATTATTTAGCCTGTTTAACTTAAGAATATATATATATATATATATATATATATATATATATATATATATATATATATATGTGTGTGTGTGTGTGTGTGTGTGTGTGTGTGTGTTTTTTTTTTTTTTTTTGTTTTTTTTTTTACGAGGGTAGGTGGAAATCTTCAAAAGACGCGAATAGGCCCGTACCTATCCGTGTGTGGGATTTTTACCCACTAAAACCAACCTCCCTACACCTGTTTCTCACCCTCCACGGGACAGCCGTTAGGCATTACATCATGGGGGGGAGTGGCTGAGTGCCGCCTCATTGATTTCGGCTACCTTCTGGCTCGCCTTTCCTTTTCCTCCATTCTTAGCTTTTGTAGCACCTGTGCTGCTAACCTTTGGCCTGCCATCCAATAATCCTTATTGATCAGCATAAGGTTGACAATATTATCTGCGGTGGGATCTGAGCCGCAGACGCTTCGGAACTCCATCCTCTCATCTTGAAAGCGGGGACAGAAGAAGAATATGTGCTCTGCGCTCTCATCCGCTCCTGGGCAGAATGTACATGCACCTGTATCATCGAGCTTAAACCTATGCTGATAGGCTCGAAAGCAACCATACCCTGTGAGAAACTGAGTGATGTAATAGTCGACCTCACCGTGGTTTCTATTAACCCAAGCCTCAATGTAGGGCACCAACCTGTGCGTCCACCTTCCACTGAATGCCATATCCCAACGACGTTGCCACTCCCTAACTGTCTGCTTTCTTAATTCTTCTCTGGGAATGAAGTCAGCACTGTAATAAGACCGTCTCCTTTCCTCAGCGATAAGCTCAATTGGTGGCATCCTGGCGACCACGCAGGCCGCTTCGTATGATACCGTACGAAACGCGCTGATCACTCTTAGAGCACACCGTCGATATACCGACACCATCGGTCTTCTATAAGCCGCAGTGTCCAACGCATCCTTCCATATTGCAGCTGCGTAGAGCAGGATGGATGGGACCACACTGGATATTAGCAGCCTGCGGTTGTTCCTGGGTCCGCCTACGTTGGGCATTAAACGTGACAGTGCGGTGGTCACTCGAGCCGCTTTATCGCTAACCCGCTGGATATGTTCCTTGAACCGGAGCCGGTCATCGATTCTCACCCCGAGATAAGTCAAGGAAGGCTTGGACTGAATCTCTTGCCTACCAACTCTCAAGGTGATACCTTCCCTTCTCTTCCTGCTACTGACAAGAAGGACCTCTGTCTTAGCATCTGCTAGCTGCAAACCTACAGACGCAACCCAATCTCGAGTCAATGCGACACAATGGTTGGCCTTTAGCACGATCTCTTCTTTGTACTTTGCCTCGACTACCACAGCGATATCGTCAGCAAAGCCCACAATTTCAGCACCCTCTGGTAGTTTAAGCCTAAGGACTCCGTCATACATGACATTCCATAGAAGGGGTCCAAGCACTGAACCCTGGGGTACCCCGCCAGTCACCTTAAACCTTCTCGAGCCGTCCTGTGTCGGACATATCATGGTCCTGTCCTTGAAGTAGTCACAGAGTATACTTCTGAGGTATTCAGGTACGTTCATTGCCCGCAGAGCATCCAGAATACAGCTCCATCTCGCTGTGTTAAAGGCGTTCCTTACATCCATCGTGACTATTGCACAATAACACTTAGCGCCTCTCCTCCATCTCTTCCCCGCTATAGCTTTCTTGGCCCTTTCCACCACCAACGCAATAGCGTCTACCGTGGATCTTGTTTTCCGGAAGCCAAATTGGTTCCTGGAGAGGCCTGCCCCTCCTTCCGTGAACTCTTGCAGTCTATTTGCTATTATCTTCTCCAAAGCCTTCCCAGTTGTATCCAACAGGCAAATCGGTCGATAGGCTGAAGCTTCTGATGGTCTTCCTTTGCTCTTCGGAATCAGGACCAGGCGTTGCCTTTTCCATGGTGAAGGAAAGGACCCCTCGCGCAAGCAAGAATTGAAGACATCCAGAAAGAGATCTGGTCGGGTATCCATTGCTGCCTTCAGTGCCAAATTCGGAATGCCATCTAGGCCAGGCGTTTTTCCCATCTGAAGGCAACGGCAGATATCGCTAAGCTCGTCAGCAGATACCGCTGGTACATCAAGTGGGTGAAGGGACGCTGTCAGCCCTAATTCCTCTTGTTCAGGAAACAGAATGGCAACGATCCTCTCCACGGTCACTGGGCACATGGGCGAGTTCGTAGCACTGCTCTTCAGCTTTTTCATAACTGTGCGGTAAGGTCTTCCCCACGGGTCCTCATCCACTTCAGCACAGAGCTCTTTCCAGCATTGCCGCTTACTTATCTTGATAGCTCGCCGGAGTTCTCGCCTCTGAGTTTTATACTCCTCCTGGAATTGGTGAAACAGCGGGCTGCCTCTCGCTCGCTGGTATTTCCTCCTTGCTGCATGGCATCTTTTACGGTGGTCGGCTATAAGGTCGTTCCACCAGTAAGCTGGAAATCTACCACTACCTATATTGGAACGAACCATAGTGTGTGTGTATGTGTGTGTGTGTGTGTGTGTGTGTGTGTGTGTGTGTGTGTGTGTGTGTGTGTGAAGTTGATTATAGAAAGTATATACAAAAGTGAATGGGAAATTACTCCGTGTGAAAGTATTAATATTAGTAGTAATATATAAAGTAGCAATATTTGCTTGATAAGTGAGTTGAGAATTACGGACTCTTATGACCTATACAACTTATATATAAAATAAAAAATCTAGGATAATATTTTTCATGTGAGCTGAAAGAATTTTGCAGGACATGGTTGGAGTGTCAAGAAAACTTGGAGTTCAGCATTCAAAATATTTACTTTTTTTTACTTAAAAAAAGTAAGTAATTATTTAAATGATTCTAAATTAAAATAATAGCGTATTAACATCTATAGATTATAACATAGATTATTACCATCGATAGATTATAATATAGATTATTACCATCTATGATATAAAATATCATATAAAGTAAAAAGTAAGTAAGCATTCAAAATAAATAAATTATATAAAACTTTAATATTGTTAATATCTATTTAATTGCTAGCTAGTCGATGGAATCCGTATGAATGATGAACTAAACTCAGTAATAACAAGTATCTACGGATACATTTTAAGATTCCAAACTCTATCTTATCTCTGATAATACTATTAAACAGCCAATAGTAATTTGTTTGCCAATCAGTATAATAAGGATAATTAGGGTATCGTCCATCCAGATAGAAGCTAAATAAAGCAGACCCACATTAAGAGTCTTAAAAAGACTCATCCAGTATTGTATTGTCTGGATATATGCTTAGAGATGTCATGTTGAGTATTCGATTCTCTAGTTTAACTCTCAGTAAGCTGTTTTATAGGCTTTTTTCTTAAAAATGAGATATTATAATTTTAAAATATAAATCAACTGGGAAACGATACTTTAGAATTATAATCTGGAACTCCTCTAACAACTCTGGAACTCCTCTATTCGGTCTTGGTTCGTGAATCTATAGATATTTCACGTAAATATTTAATCTTATATCGCCTATGAACGAGATCATGTTGCACTATCAGTTATTATAAATAATAAATAATGATAAAAGTTGCTCTATAGTGACTAGCGTGGTAGAGTTGAGGCCATGGCTGGCAGCTGTCCATATGTAACAGCCCTCCAAGGCTGCCTCAGCGACCTCACTGCATTAGGCTAAGGGTCGCCTTAATCGCCGCCTGTTCCATCCAAGTCATGGTCGAAAAATTAATTTTAAAAATATTATTTTAGAAAATTAAATATTTTTGGTATTATCTACACATATAAAATGCTTTGTCCTCAATGACTGACTGACGGATCAACGCACAGCCTAAACCGCTGATCGTAGAGACCTGAAACTTGGAGGGTGTGTTCTTTGTATGACGTAACATCCGATAAGAAAGGATTTTGCGAAATTCTAACCCTAAGGGGGTGAAAAAGGGGGGCAAAGTTTGTATGCTTGCTCACGTGTTACTTACTCCCAAATTCTAAATATTTTCGCTGAACAAAACAAATCAAGTAAGATAGTTCACTTCTCGCTGCTGCCGTACGACAAGTGAAACCGTTATACTAATTTACCCTTTTCAAAAAATTCAATAAAATTACATATTAATCCTTTACTGACACGAACAACAGTAAACTTATGTCCGTACCGTTTGTTAATCGGTGTCAATGTATGTTTCACGGCTGTGCTGATCCGTCTGTGATGAAATTTGATATGGATAATCCCAAGCCTGGGGAAGGACATAGGCTACTTTTTATCAACACACCACACAGTTTATATAAAACTGTAGCCAGATTGACTAATACACTCAGAGGTCAACGCACAGAAGAGACCACTGAACTTAGCATCTTGAAATTCGCAGATAGGTTCTTTATATAGCTTAAATGAGCACTAAGAAAGGAATTTGGACAATTCCACTCCCAAGGGTTTCCCCCTTAATATAATAGAGGTTCAAAGATTATATGGAATCTGTCAGTTTTGAAGTTAGACATCTGAAATTTCGGATGTACGAGTAACTATAAGTTAAAAAAAATTAAATTATTTATTTAAAATGATCTGTCACGAAACTTTATGTGGCAATCGAAATTCCACGCGAGCGAAGCCGTGGGCAAAAACTAATATACTAAATACCTTGAATACCTTTAGTATGAAAGCTCTTTTTTTTAAGTTTCACCCAACTTCGGGGTACTCCGGGTCAATCACCATTGCTTGTCCCGTGACTTTCTCTCCTCCCAGAATTATTTCATCCTCTCTGATACTCTTTTCCTCATCGGATTTCGATCGTCCGCTCTCGCCTCAACCCTCATTCTCTTGTCTCGGGTTATACTCTTGGTCGTTCCATTCCTAAGCATATCCTCTCTAACCCCGAGTTCTCTCAGGATTTCTCTGCTTCCTTAAACAGTTCAGTTAAGTTTTCGGATTGCCGAGGAAATCAAATATTCTATTTGTTAGCATTTTGTTTGCTCTTTTATTCATTCGCAGGATATGTAAATAGAAATTAACCCTTCTTTTCCTCATTGGTTTCTGTTTATTTACCATTTTATAATTCCTTATTTATAATTCCAATTGAAGGACTATTTATTATAGATATTTTTGGTGTGTTGACACCGTCTTTATTCTCTAGAAAATCCTACTACTTTATCGAGGCTGTAAAGAAAAATCAAACTCTTTGGATTTACATACTCTCCTAATTCTTTAATTTCCTAAGGATCTATGACGGACTTTTAAATTATATTTAAGAAGACAATACATTAAAATTGACGGCCTTTTAGATTCAAATTACCTTAAATCTTATACTAAAAGTTAAAAAAAAAAAGAATGTAAAAATTGTATTCTTTGAACTGATCTACGTCTTGGTTCACTTGTATTTGCAAATCGTTTGAGAGAAACTCTATCTATAAGGAAGTGGGGATCCCCCCGGTATTGGCGTTCTTAAGCTGTGCAGAAGGACACGCGTTCAAGGTCAACTGAGAACATTCTAGGAAGTGCAAACAGATATGTAGGTTTTTCTTAAGGAAAGTTATATAATGGTCCAAGGTCGCATTTATTAACCGCCTCTACTAAAGGCTATTACAAATAATAAGTATGTAGTTAATAGCTAATCCCAGAAGGTTTTATGGTAGATTAAACCTTGAAATAATAATGATTTCGGAAGGAATAATTGTTTAAGCTCTGTTTAATGGTAATACAATTTTCAATTTTGATTCCTTAAAAGATTATAAATTTCGAACACATTAGAATTATTATAATTAGTGATCCCTATACTATATTGAAAGGCGGAGTGGCTCAGTGGTAGAGCAGTGAACTGCCATACCGATAATTCTGGTTCAAATCCCGCTGCAGGCAAGACTTTTATATAGTCTGTTAGCAGCCGGAGATGGATCATAAGAGATCTACGACCCTCCTAGGGCTCATCCAGCACCTATAAAGTAGGCACCCGAATTAAGGGGGAAACATATGGGGGTTGAGCGTGATCTAGGACAAATCACGTCCCTGCATAACCGTTGTCCATGAAACAATACAGTATCAACCATGCACTGAACCCCAGACCCGTCCATGGGTTGTAGTGGTAACTTTTCTTATTTATAATATATTGAAGTTAAGTCTCCTTCAATCTTTTTGAAATCTAGTAATAAAATCCCATACAAAATAAAACATAAAATCGTTCCATTAAAGCTTATTGTTGAAGTAAAATATGATAATTTGTGGACATGTGATTTTAGGCTATCAGTCTTCGGTGAAACAATTATTTATAAGATGTTTACTTTATTTACGTATAGCACGATTTTTTTTCGTTGATTTATTGTTTCCCTTCACTTCTTCGTTATTTGCTGATTTGAATGAATAACAGCATTATTGCAACATCTTCAATATCCCAGCTTTTTTGTTTAAAATAACGAGTAAATGTACTGGGGTTTTCTAAATTCAAGTAGCTTATACCCCTTATTCCATTGGGGAGAACATTGTGTCTGCCTTTAAATCAAAATATTTTTAATTTAGTCTCAGTTATTATGTATTTACGCAGATATCCTGTCAAAAGTTTAAATAATAAGTATATAGAATGGATCACAAATTGTATACTGTGCAAGTTCGTTGACCTTAGGATTTTCTAAAGGAAGTAAAAGTTCTTGGTTATTCCATCCTTCGGAAGGGGCGTAAAATGGGGGTCGCTAGCCAGGATATGAAAAATTTAGAGCTACCATTGTAGCACCGTCCGATTAGCCATATCAGCATAAAGTGTGATCATTCATTCATTAATAAAAAGAATGATCAAACAAACTTGTACATAGAATAAGTTCACAGGATTAATCGGGGCAATCAAATTTTATAATATTTGATACAACCCATTATTTCGGGGTTTGTTAGTGTACTTATGTTGCGCATCACTTGTTCATTTTGGATAACAGCTCAGCAAAGAAGGATATTCCACCTCTCCCAGAGGCCCTTCAGATCTTGAAGCAGGCTTATTACTGAGGATGTCCTCCCTAGCCTGACCTTGAGGCAGCCACATCGAGGTTTGGGCACTTCCTGCCGCTCAGATCAACGAACTGCCGGTCACCTTGTGGAGTCAAGGCCGGGCCCTCGGGATAGTGTTCATAGTAACAGCTGTCAATAGGATGTGCCAAGGGGGCAGTACCTCGGCAGCTTGTACCGAGGGCTGTTCCCACAGGTCTGGATCTTTCTTACCGATTATCCTTCGCTAGAAAAAGTTCACATTCTCCGCCCTTGAGACAATTATAGCAATGTTTACTAAATGAAATCCGAGCTGTGCTTGCATCAGCTTCTCTCTTGAAAGCAAGCAGGAAGAATAGATACTTTTTTTTTGTTATAGACAGTCATTCGTAACCAAAAAATACATCTAAAAAATATCACAGGGAAAAATACATTCTGCTAACAGACAATTTTATCTCATATCATAAGTGTATCGGATCACGTTATTATTTCTTGTCAGGTGCTGCTTTATGCGTGACAGAACTTTGATAAAATAAATTTACTTAGCGTATAGCCGGGTTAGCAAAACTATAGCGTTCTGAAAGTGGAGCGATTTGTGTATTGGTTAGCATAACAACTTACTATGTCCAAGATCCCTAGTTGGTAGCCCGGTAGGTTGCCCTAGGATTTTTTAAAAGGGAGTAAAAAGATTCTTAGTTATTGCGTCCTTCGAAAGGGAAGTAAAACGGGGGTCCCGAGCCTGTAAGATGTCAGGAACTCCTTAAAACGTGATATCCTAATTAATCGTGGATAGGCATAATTGAGGACTCCTACAGGAATCGTACGATTAGCCATAGCAGCATAATGTGACGTTAAATGCATAACTAACAAAACTATAGCGTATGCGCTATTTGATACAATTTTCCGGTGAAAAAACTTGTAATGCGCTTGAATTTTTTCGAAAACTTGAGAGTATCAGCAGATACTTCAAGGGACATGGACTTCTCTTCAACAAAAGGGTTAGGTAATGTTGATCCAACACATTTCTGCGCCTGCTTTGGACAGCTGTGTTGCCTAATGGGGCTTCGTCCCTGGCCACTTCGAGTTTTCTGAGACTTATAATGGATGAATGGGGAAATGGATTTACATCGCTCTACATGTGCGTAGATTTCCTTTAAAAAACGCGTAGTAGTTTCAGATATATTAAGCTGATTATTTCAAAACTATTAAAAATAAAAAGTTTCCCATGTTTCAGCATGTTTATGATGTAACTTAATAAATATCCACCCTTCAATAACAGCATTAATAGTGACATCCGCCCTACTTATAGAGGAATTCGGGGAAAATTCAATGGATGACGAAAAGATGTAGAGGAAATGAAGATTAGATAGATGATTTAAAGAAAATAGAGGATGTGTAAGTATTTGACTTCAGAACTTTGTTGGTGGTAAATACCAAGTATAAAAAAATGAAATAAAATAAAAACCTGTACAACTACAATTTATGAACGATCTCGGGTTCAGCGTGTGGTAGAGACTGTTATGATTGTGCAGGGAGGTGATTTGTCCCAAATGACGCTGAACTGCCAGGTTTTCCCCCAGTTATTGGTATGCACTTAAGGTATTTAGGTGAGCCCCTGGATCGTCGGATCCTTCAGGGTCCAACCGCGGGTTTTAAGAAATTAATTAATTTTTCTGTCACAGCCGGATTTGAACTACATCTTTATATATTAGTAATTATCGTTTATTTATCAAATGGAACAATATTAGGGACTTATTCTGACCTTTCCCTAGTCATGATCTGTGTTTTCCCTTGACTGATTCCCCTGGAGGGCACGATAACATGGAGTCTTTAAATGAAACTCTGTCCTTAACAAACTGGAAAGAATCATAGCTCATCCTTGAGAGTGTTTATTCGCCGTCGGAGAAGAAGTAATGTGGGAATAAAAAGAGCACCTTCTGTTCTTCTGTTTGGATTAGGCGAGAATTCAATGATAATAACTGATATAAACTAAACCGAAAATATTGGTAAATTACTGACCATATCCTAATAAAAAAAGAGTCTGTACCACTACAATTCAAGAAGGGTCTTGGGTTCAGTACATTAGTAGAGACTGTAATGTTTCTAGGTAAACGGTTGTGCAAGGGGTGATTTGTCCTAGATTACGCCCAACTTTCAAAGTTTTTCGCAGATTATGGCTTTCCACTTTATAGAACCTTGGTGAGCCCTAGGAGAGTCTCCAGATCCTAAAGGTTCCATCCCTTGCTCTTAGCTGATTAAATAAATTATCTGCTACAGCCGGATTTGAACCCCGGATCTTCAACACGGCAACTCGGTGCGCTAATACTGAGCTACCCCCTCCCCAATTAGCAAATATACATCCTTAAAGTCTCAGCATCATGATAAATGTGTTAAAGTATATTTTTCCGGTTTTATACTCATAAAATGAAAACTACGTATCATACTAAAAATTTTGTTTTTTGAATTAATGCTACTTTAATACTCTACCATATCGTTCATAATAATTTTTTCATCTGCTTTCGTTTATGAAGAAATTCTTTTTTCAAAAATCGCAAATATACCTTGCAAATAAATTTTTAACTTTGTCATTTTAATACCTCGAAAATATAAAAATAAATTCCCTAGTCTTACCTGCCGTTGAAGCTGAAGGCCGACACATGGTACGCCGGGAACAACACGCGACTTATTAGAATTTCCCGAGAAAGTATTAAATTCATTTGAAGAATTCTTGGTACCATATTAACCACTATAAATAAAAGGGTGATGCGCAATTTATTATTCTTTGAAACACTTATATTACACGATCTGAGGCTCAATTTGGGGGGGTTTTGGATGTATTTATTTCTTTATTGCTCGGATATTCTCTGAATATTTACGCATTAGCTTATTTTACTAAATGAAAAAAATCTTGAAGAATAAACTGCAATGTTTTTCTCACAAAACTGGTTACATGAATTTAAAATCGATTATGCATTTAGATTAATTAACGGGTTTTCATAACTTGGAGCTAAGTATGGTCACATATTTTTAATGAGAAACAAGTAAAAACTTTTGATAATTTAAAATTTTCACTTAACAACCAGGCTTGTATATGCTTAACTTCAGACAGTTTTCATCGGATAAATTACTATTATGTTTTATTAATATCTTATAAATGTATACATGTATGTATATAAAAGTATGTATCATATATACTTTTTATATAAACCTATAATCTGACCATGATGGACCTACTCTAACCCTCAACTAAGGACCTCTCACTCGCGAGGCCGGATGAAAGGGCAGCCCTGAGGGCTCAGGGTTCTTCCGACATTCAGCAAGTACCAATTTGAATGCCTTCCGTACGGCAAGAAATATTTTTATAAAAATACCGGAACTAGCAGTTTTGATAAAAAATTTTGATTTAGTAGTTTTGATAAAAATACCGGAACTAGCAGGAAGTATTTCATCATGAAGGATCATAGCGACTATTTACTACCTCGCTATACATAGATTAGGGTGTTGAATTTTGACTAAAACCATCATCTTGATCTGATTTTTTTGATCGATACATAATCCTGTATACATAAATGCGGACAGAGAAATTGAAAAGCTTATTTTCACGCTATAAAAGAAAGAATTTGTCATAGAATTAAGATTTGATAAAAAAAGGTATACTATAAATAAAAATGTATTAATTTTATCCAAAATAAAAAATCATGAACTACGCAGAAAATAATCTACAAATGACAGAAGACATTAAAATCATAAAATACTAATTTGTATTCTGATACATTAACTGACAAATCACTCAATGCAAATAGATTTAGACAAGATTCCACTTCTTGGACAGGCTGTACATTCAAATTGTTTTCAGGTTATTTTTGTTTATTAAAAAATATTTGTTAATTATCTAAAACATTTGCTTATTTTAGAATTTTTTATTTTTTTTATTCGATGAAATTTACAACTTTGTATATATAAACTAATACAACAATTAAATAAAATGTATGGCCCATATTGGCATGACTAAAGAAAAAAAAACCTGTACCACTACAACCGGTGAAGGGTCTGGGGTTCAATACATGGTAGAGACAGTCTATTTTTTTTCAATATCAAATATATTGATTCTTATATATTTTTTCTGTTTCTGCTTCATAGATAACGGTTGTGCAGGTGATTTATCTTAGATCACGCTCAGCCGCCAGACTTTCCCCCTTATTTTGAGGTACCCCCTTTTAAAGGCTGGGTGAGCCCCCGCAGGTCCTAGATCCTATATGATTCACCTTCAGCTGCTAACAGACTAAATAAAAGTCTGTCCAGCAGCGGGATTTTAACCAGGATTTTCGGCATGGCAACTCAGTGCTCTACCACTGAGCCAGTCCGCTCTCCCCCATGATGATGAATAAAGACAAGTAGAGAAAATACCCAGTGGTAGTACTCAATGCAACAAGTTTGGAATAAAGATAAAAGGAACCGGAATCGACCAAACAAAAAACAAAATTTTATAATTCATGAAGCTTTGGCTCAACATTCTCTAGGGAGTAGTTAACGTGATCTGCTGGGTCGGTTCAAATTTAGTCAAATTTCAAGTTCCATGTGGGAGAATCGAAATATTGACGATATGAAAAAAAAAAATATTTTGATATATTTATATGCAATATATTGATTCTTATATATGTTTTCTGTTTCTGAATCCAATTACGATGACTTAAACTGTTTAGAAGGTATTATCTGTTGAAGGTATGCTCTGTCGAACCGATTCCATCTCTTGATCGCTTGTTCGAATAAAAAAGTTTTAAAGAGACAGGTCAAAAACCCCTGATCAAAAATAAGGATTAAAGGAAAAACCATTGGTCCTGGGTGCATCATTTTCATATCATAAGCTCTTGCTACATTGTAAATCAGTTTAAATGCTGTATAATATCAGAAGTTATTATCGTTAACGCATTTTGTTCGTTTTGTTAATTGTAAAAAGCGGAATACATTTTTCTACTTTATAGTAGTATAGGGAACGTGGTGACTCAGTATGCAGAGTTCTGTATTACAATGCATAAGTTAGTGAAACCTAATTCGGCTACAGTTTTTTAAATTATTGTTGATGATGTAATTTATTTCTGTAATAAGTCTTAGATTTTCTTTATATAACACTGGAAAGCTAAGAAGGTCGTAAACAGCAGATCCTCATCGCCGTGAAAATCCTTCGAGGCAGTGACGATAAACGTACACGTGATGAAGAAGCAATTGGATTTGTAGACCGTGTGGGCAGGCCACGTGGAGGTATTTTAAGGGCTTCCAGTCCTTGACCCTTTCGCTATCTCATCCCTTTAATGCATCAACAACTTCCAAAGATTGATCTGTCGGCTTCGGCTGGTGAGTCAAGGTTAGGCCACCGGTCGGTCATCCAGGGTATAGCAAGTGTTCTAACTACATGTACGCCCACTCAACTTATTACCGAGTATTTGTAATTAAAATGACCGATGTCCTTAATTTATTGTTGAATGCTATATCTTAAGTATATTGTACTACTCATGAATCTTTTTGTTGTTTTTCTACTCACACAGCGTCCCTTAGTTCGTAGGGTGTGTAACTCAAAATTTTCTGTTAAATCACTAATATTTTATATGAATGATTTTTTTTTTTATTCATTATTCTTTCAATGAGCTTGGGACATATTCTCTTAAAGTGCGGACATATTCGTCGAGATGGCAGTAGTCCTCGTGCGCTCTTGCCAATCTTCAAATATACCAATTTTCACGATAAAATTCTGAAAAGTTAAAATTTTTTTTGGAAAAAATTCGGTAATGCTTCATCAGCCTTTACTAAGAAACAAAAAAAGTCCTCGATGGAAATACAATACAGCAATATTTTGTCTGTTTAACTTAAAATTTTTAATGCAATTCTCGTTTCTATGGTCACTATGATCTTATTTGTAGAAATATTGCTGTAAAATTTCGTATTATGACAGCAGTCGTTACTTATGCTCGTTACTTGAAAAAAAAATTGTTTCAATGTTATTCCTTTCCAATTGATTGCCAAAATTAAAAAAAAAAACTTATTTATTTTTTATTTAAAAAAATTAAAATTCTAGGATTTCTCTGGGGCTGTTTATATTCGCTTGCTGGAACTAAAAGTTTGAAGTAGAGACTTCATTAAATTGGCTTTTTAAACGTAGTGAGCGTTATAATGATTAGTGTAGCATGTTATTTTCGGCACAGTAGACATCCATGTAGGTACATTAGTTTCGAGTAAACTGCTTATTCGAACTTCACTAGTTACGCATTTTAATTTTATTTTTTAAGGATTAGCTTGTCTAACTTGATGATATCCTGAATCTCTCGTGTATAAATCCATCTCGATTAATTATTTAATCAGTGGACTAACCAAGCGGTGGAAGTGGGTACCCTTTATAGGGGAAAAACTTTCAGTTGAGCGTGATCTTGGACAAATTTACCTTTGCACAACTGTTGTTTTTGAAATTGTACAGTCTCTACCATGTACTAAACCCATGAACAATAGTTGTAGTAGTACAGGTTTTTGTGGAAAAAAATGTTATGAGCCTGGATAATGATTTATTTTAATATATCATTAAGTATAAATCGAGAGCCAAAATAAAAAGTCAGAGAAAATTTCGATCTTTTTACTGATATCTAAGGCCTCAGTAATCTAAGAACAAGTTAAATTTATGTCTTTCCCAGCCATTGGAAAATGTTATATTTAGAGGAAGTAAAATGCTTAGGAAATTAATATCTTCTATAGATTAGTTATAGGAATACAGTATTTTAAACATTTAAAAATCGGTGATAGTATTGTTCTTTCGTACAACAATCTGATACACCAGCAGACATATTTGGATGCACCTCGCGATTGATTGATTAGCTTCACAACAAGGATAATCATCATGATAGTCATTCCTCTCTTCCGGACATGTAATTTATATGTATAATTATTAGGCAAATATCCATTAACAAGCTCGAATAGCAAAACTAAACCTAAAAGAGAGTTGGACCAGGAATACTCATTGCTTGAAGCAATGCGTTGAGAAGGACCCTCGTTGTGTTCTGGCATACCATTACGCATTTTAAGGAGGATGTTTACTACATGCTTCTTCATTTTAACTTTGTAGTGGCTTAAATTCTCAATAGGTCAGAACTAATAAAATAAATAAAGCTGAGAATGCAAATTATCTGAAGTGAATATTCTCCCTGGAGGAGCAGACGAGGACAGCTAAGCCGAAGGCAGTGCGCCGCAGACAAGCCCTCCGTCCTTAGACAAAGGATTGTAAGCGGAGACCCGCTTCCTTCGGCCTCGCTCTACTCAGGGACGACTGCTTGTGTCGTCTTCTTGTTACAGGACATCGGTCTCTTGTCATGGCGGCCGCTCTGCCCTCCTGGGGGTTAAGCGTTTTTGTTTCTTTTTTCGGTAGGAGGGATTAGAACCAGACTATATCGCCGGATTTGGGAACTGCTACATAAACTGAGGAATGATTCACTGAGTTTTGAAAATTGGTCTCTTTCGTATAAATAGGAAATAACAAAAAGTTTTTCAATCAATCTGACTTGTTCATCAGTGATTGGACTTTACTTAAATCTTGTATTGCATTCAAAACTGCACAACAAATTCCTTCTTTATTGATGAAATAACAGTTATAAGCCTATTGACCAGTAGTCTTTACGGAAGTGAACGTTGAAAGATTAACAAAGTCTTAAGGTATTCGAAAATAAGGTCTTGCGTAGAATATTTGTTCCAAAAAAAGGTTGAGACCACTGGAGAATTTAGGAGATTATACAACACGGAATTGTGAACATGTACGGGTTGATATTATTGAAGTAATAACGTCGCGAAGGTTAAGATGGGATTGTAATGTGGTTGGGCTAGGTAACGAACGGATTTCTAAAAAGTTAATACGTGTTATGCCGACTGAGGTGTAGACCGAGGCGTATGTGGGAGGATTGCGTTAATTAAATCTGGCGGATTTCGATATGGGTAGCCATGGATGTAATTTTGTAAGCAGAGGTTGGTGGTATTGTTATCGAGCCCTCGGGTTCGCTAAGCCTTATTCTTATGGAATCAAAATATTTTTATTCAAAACATTTCCCCTCATTTACTATACATTTTTCCCTAGGCGTAATACATTTTTCAACCCCAGTACTGAAAAATTAAGGATATTGTGTTGAAATAAAGTTTTTGAGTATATTTGATTTAAAATGCGTTTAAGACTTGATAATAATTTTCATTTGTGAAAACTGTGAGGGGACGAGCTCCTTTCATACCGAAAAGTGCCTTTTGATGAAATGTAGTTCTTGTTGATGGGTAGCCGAAGAATGCGGGATGATAGGATTCCGCTTTCCCTAGAACAATTAACCCATTCTAGACCAAATTCGAGTTAAGCACTTTTTCACCGGTGCTGCAAGTAACAAATAGTACAACGGAACAAAACACCGTTGAATACAAGAAAGGTAATTGTATCCTTGGCATCTGAATATAATCTATGCCAGTTGGAAGGACGACGGATTCACAGCTTCCTGGATAATAAAGAAGACGCATCCCCAGATCCTTGGCGCAGGACGAGGAACAGTTGCGAATCCTTCAAGGGCGATGTAGGAAGTCTCTCTAAGGATTGCATTGCTCTCATCCTACATCCTAATAAGTAAAGGCAACACTGTATGATATTTATTTTATTACAAACTAGATATATTGTTATTTTATTAAAGAACAACGACATAACTTAAAAATTGGCATGAAAAAGCCTTCAGTAGCAATTGTACTGGTTGAAGATTTTTAATTCAGGAACGACATATCTGATATTCCATTTCCAACATTTAAAAAAATAAAACTATATTTAATATCATGCTTGAACTAGTATTATTGTGGGAATAATGAATACCATATTACCATGTATATAGGAAGGGTGTCGATACCAACAATCTCTGGTTACCAACTTCCGTCCACGGGTCACTACCCAAATCTTAATCCGACAGATCACTCTTCGTTCTCAAGCAATTCGTTCGTTACTAAGCCCAGAAACTAGACTAAAATATGGTTGAAAAAAAAATTAAAAAAATAGTTTTTAACTGAATAAAAAATATATTCCATATTTACCAAAAAAATAAACTTTCAGAAAAAAAATCATGTTTATATATTAATCAGAAATTTACTTCTTATAAATTTAGCTCAGGTTAGGTGAAATCCAATTTATAAAAAAAATAAAAATACACGGGGCCTAATGTTTAATGTTATATTTATGTATTTGTTCAGGAGAGTCTGTTTTCCATTACTTTAAACTATTTTTTTTTTTTAAATTTATATATTGATATTTACAACTGTATAAAAAAATACATCTAGTAAATGGGCTAAGCGATACAAAATGACATGTGAAAATGACAAGTAGAGAAACTACCCACTGGTAGTACTCAAATCACCTAAGTTCAACTAAGAAGTCACGGGGCCATCTTCTTTTCAGACGCCTCGGAGGACTTTAAACTATTTAAATTTCTTTTTTCATTACTTAGAAACAGCTTAAAAAAATTGTTCACATTGTTACTAGCATCGACGAATAATTGAAAGTATTGATCATAGTATTTGTTAATAAGAATTCACCTATTGCCTATTTTCTGGATATGATATCCTTGAGAAATGTTTACTATCATACTATCATAAAATCTGATATCCCTAAATAAAATCTATTGCCTATTAAAGTGAATCTATCGGTTTTTTTGTTATATAAAAATAAATGGACGTTTTCCTTATGACGTAAGAAAGAAATCCCTCCTTTTCTTGGGAATGTATCTTTATTCCCTGAGACCTCGTTACACAATAAGATTATCGGAAAAATATAATGTTAATTGTAGACCTATTCAGTCCTTGAAGGAAACAAGGTATTGATTGTGATGGAATAAATTATTCTTAAATAATTCATAAACTGGACATAAATCAATAAACTATTATTTATATTATACAGAAACTTAAACAAATTGGACTATAAATAACGATAACCAGAAATATATTGTATGGAGTATTGTAGAAAATCGGGCTTGCGCGGTTAAAGAATTATTCTCCAAAAAATAAATACAAAGTTTTTTCGATCTAAATGGATATTTCCTCGTCATGTAACTTAATTATCGGAAATAATAGCCTAGAAGTTAGGCTCAAACGTTGGCACATAAAATGGCTGTTTTGTGACACATTTCATGGGGATAATATAATAAAAAGAAACTGATGACAAAATGGCAAAAGAGACAGAGTAAAGTGATTTCACAAAACATCTCTTTGGTATATAAAATACATTATTAGGGAAAAATCAATTTTTAGCTGGAGCGAAGTAAAAACCCGTAATTTAATACTTATTTAAAATGAGTGGTAGTCGAATGATGCGTGTATCACCGATATTCATATATCGAAGTTATTGTAATATTTTTAATAATGTATTAATATGTTTAATTGTATACGATGGAGGTTGCTCGACAGTTTTCAGTTTACAGTCACCGTCAATAGACGTAGTAGCAAACAATCCCAAGGTGGTTTTGTGAAGCTCAAGGTCGGAATGAGATACTTTGAAAATATGTTGTTATTTGATAATATAGAGAGGAAGTGTACCTCAAGGCCTCGCGACACGTGTCCTGCTCACAGTCGATTGTGCAACTGATTTCGAGGGTAAGGGCGTTTTCACCCAGCCCTAAAAATAGTAATAGGGATATACTATAAAATGTATTGCTACTATATATTAATAGTAATAAAGTATACTAGTAGCGATATCCAAAAATTAATTGTGCCCGATGAAACAATGTGTTCCATACACACGGTTCGATGTAATCTGCGCAAAAATGAATACAGATATTGCTAATTTTTTTGTATTTACTTTGCCTAGAATTTTTTAATTATTTTTTATTATAAACTGCATCAATATTTATTAGAAATTATTATGTATTTTTTACTGCAGGAAAATTAATCAAGGGATTTTAATCAAGCGCCTTGGCTTCCCTGACAATATTTTGCCCGTCTTCTCTGCACAGTTTTCTGCTTCTCCAATTTCGGACAATGAGTAAGGTCCTTTCCACACCCTGAACTACAATTTATTGGCATATTTATTTATTTATTCATGCCACTGATTTTTAAAAATAACAAAAAAATAAAAGATTTTAGTTGCATACTTTTTCAAACTGTTAACCAAGGAGTTCACTTCTTAGAAGCGTTTGGAGCTTCTCTGATCGCCGTCTCCCAAGCTTTACCACGATTCCGAGATATTGGGAGTGCCAATAGGAGGGCGGGTCACAGCGCATTTTAACGCAAAGGGAGGAGGAAAATATTGTCATAGGTGACAGAAGGAACCATTTCCAAAGTGCCCGCCATATCCTTATGAAGTTCAAGATGTTTAAGCTAGACCTTTATTCACCCAAACGATTGGTGATCATTTGTGGGAAGTTGGCGTCACATCTGATCCATGAGGCGACCTGCAGCAAAAGATGGAATGTGGTGCAGCAAGCGCCTGGAATAGTTAGAGACATAAGATGTCCGATTACGAATCGTTGTGATGCGTTGGGATCAACTATCTGGTCTCCTATCGGCACACTCAGTCTCTAGGAGTTGGCTAAAGCATGCCATGGACCATTGTTGTTCATTCTCACAATACTTCTTAATTGTTGGAAGAAAATGTTCATTTTTTTTTTTGAAATCGTTAATCGATTTATTCCATCTATTGTTTTTATGCTGCTTGCAGATTTTAGTTGAGGATAACACCTGCTTTTATTAGGTTCTATTTTTCTGCGAAACATTCAAATATTTGTCCGATTATTTTTAAATTTTTTTAAAAATCAAATAGAAAAGTCCACTGAAAGTTATCTGCGATCATCTTGAAACAAGAAACACATTAAAAGAAATTACATTTGATTGTACTACACTCGTGGGAACATGATACCATTCGTGTGCCAAGAAAAAAATGACCCGTAGTTGTTAAAAGTATTTTTTGCGTTGCTTTTAAACAATTTGTCTACAGTTCACACGTTATGAAGGTTTCATAACAACGCCCAATGATTGATCAACACCTTGATGTTACTGACAAGGTTGCCAACCCTGACAGGCGATAAAGGAAGGAATGTGGTGATGTCAACATTATCAAAATTTGTCTGAGATATCAGGCGACTACAAGTGTAATCGTGACGTGCCATGTCTGACTTTCAGGTGACCAACAAAAAATATATTAGAGCATGAAAATTTGGTTACAATTTCTTCTTATTCAGTCAAATTTTGGGCAACTCTTAATGATTACAACAATATATATGGCGCGGGTTAGCTCAGTGGCAAAGCGGTGAGTTGCCGTGCCGAAGGTCCTTTGTTATTATTTGGATAAACCCCAATAAACTTGTGGATCTGGAGACCCTCTTGGTGTTCACCCAGCTTCTATAAAGTGGGTACTGCTATGGCGGGAAAAACTGGCGGTTTAGCGTGAACTAGGACAAATCACTTCACTATACATCAGTTGGCCTAATAACAGTACAGTCTCTATCGCGTACTGAACCCATGACCCTTCATGGGCTGACGGGGAACTGAGTTGTTTTTTTTCTCGAAAAAATTACATATCGGATCGCCTACCCTTCATGGGTTGTAGTGGTACTGGTATTTTATACTATAAGTTATTGCTGATCTTTGGGAATAAATCTTTTTTCGGTTATTTCTTCGTACAATATTAATTTTAAAATATAATAATATCCTTTAGATTTTTTTAACCTGTTTATGGAATCAGATTCTGACCAATAATAAGAAATAAATTAACTAAAAAAAACTGGAATATGGAGTGGATTTGTATCAGGAAAAATATGGGAAATGTTAAATGGTGAAACATTTTTATGTATTTTCTTTTTTTTTCTTTTCAGGTTTTAGAAGAAGGAATTCTTTTTAGAGAGTAGAAGAATTCCCAAAGTTGGAAGTATAACTACATTAACATATTTATTTATTTTTTATTTTTGTTATTTACTCAGTCCGTTAAATTGGCTGTAAATATTCCTTGTTTATACCTATTATATCGAAGATAGAATGTCTATTTAGATGATATCTTATAAAGGTGGCTATGCTCAAGGTATCGAATTCGCTGCCCGGGTAGTGGCTATACCATTCTTTGGAAGAAACGTAAAATAGGGGTCCCGAACCTGTACGATACCCTTATCCTAATTAAACCTGTATAATAAGGATTTTTGGTTAGGCAAAATTTAGGACTCTCGCTGTAGCATTGTCCGATTAGCCATAGCAGCATTAATTAGAGAAATAAACAGACAAGTTAGTCCGTTACTGAATTTTAGATTTTTAAGTAAATACTTATTTTTCTTCTTTTAATATTTATTCCGAATGATGTTTCGCACTCTTACAGCACTCGGGTTTCGAAAGTGTCACTGACGCTCAACTGTAAACCGAAGGATTAGAGGCAAGGGTAAGTAAAAGGAGGCCTGATATTTTACAACAGCATTGGGCAATTGCTAACATTCCATTGACCCAGTTACTGAAATTACTGTCTTACAACAATGATGAGTTTATTTTATGACGTTTTATGTTGTTCGTGGAAGCAAAATTAGATAAAGTGACATTCATTTAATGGAAATTTTGTAGTTAGGATGCTTCAAAAAAAGTTTTGCTTTCTTCTGAATAAAGGATTGTTTTAACTCGGGCTAAAACAAAATTATCTTTTACATTAAAAAAAAAAATTATTGAATACAGAAAAAAATGTATTATAATACAACATGGGAATATAATGAATGATACATAACGGAATATATTAAGGCAAGCAGAGAAAATATCAACTGGTCATTCTCAAATAACAAACTCAACTTAGTAGGTCACGAGGCCATCTTATTTACAAGCTCATAGGAGGATTGCTTAGAGAATAATCATATGAAGATAGATGAGACTCCCAGCACGAGCAAGCCGGTCTCCCAACGTCAAGGTGTTGTTGGTGTTCTTAGGACCAGTCAAGGAATTAGAAGCAGCTCAAGAGAATTAATGACCTCAATTAATGAACTTGTTTAATTAATTAACTTAATTTCTCTGACTAGAAGACTATATTCAGTCTCTGATTCACATAAACTACCAGTTGAAGGCGCGTGCTTGGTAGGGTCCGTAACATCAAGTTGAGCTGAGTCAGTGGGAGTTTCCTCGGGGATTTCCTCTCTATATATTACTTTAGACTTTTCTTGACTTAAATGTAAGTTTTTTCTCCTTCGTTACTTAAAATAAATCACAAACCAGTTTTTGAACTGACTAAATGACTTCGTCGTTTTACGCTTAAATGAAGTGGTAATATTTGTTTCTTTTATGAGATTAGTTGAATGTCATTGGACCCTTTATTTGATGGATTCAACTCAATAACATTCATTTAATTCGAAAAAGTCAGTAATGCTAATATGTGTAATGTTTCTTTTCTATGATGAATAATATATCTGCAGTCCTGGTGATTAAGCGATTAAGCCGAATTTGTCGAGTGAGTTAATTGTATTGAGGTATGCGGATTCTCGTAGATTTTGGTTTTAAGTGGAATTGTAACATAAGCAATAACTCCTTTTCAAGCCAATGCCTGAATTAGCCACTCATTTACTACGAAAATAACACGATTCAGTTATTGGTTAATTTCTAATTTTGGATAAAACAATTTAACCATTTATTCACCTATATGGGCACCATAACCACCAGTGAAGGAATTCCTCAGCCTACAAGTGTAATTTTTCTTTTTGTCTAATTATGCCTGAATTGGTGATATAACTGCAGATAATTTGTTTCCTGTTTATTTGAGATTCAAGGTCTTTTTTTGAGTTCTGCAACTCATCTCTCTCACTATAAAAATGTTATTCATATGGAGTTATCCTTTAAGGGATGTATCATGAACCGAAATTCGCTCTTATGATGACTTACCATGTGAAAGAAGACATTTGTGTGTTTGAATCTTTTTCAAGTTGACAATTATTCGTTTCTTTTGTAATACATATATTTTATGTAAAAACAATAAAGCGTTTGATAGGAATCTACTGCGATTCTGAGACAACCTTGGTGGGACTCGGTAATTTAGGAGGCAAACACAAATAGGATATTTCCGACCGGCTCGCTCTGACATTGAAACTGTTTAGCATTGACGGATGCCAAGGTGATTCTTACGTAACTTCCACTCGTATCTTGTTATCGTTCGACATGTTTCGTAAATGTCGCATAAATATTGAAAATATATCTTCCACTTTTGTATTTAGAGTCGTCATTCTGGACCAATTTCCACAACATTTTTGGGACAAATGTGTTTTATGATTATTAGCTGTTTCTTACAGTTCCTCAAATTCAATTAACACGCAGCGAATTCATGTGTCAGGTTGTACAGCTGCAGCCCCGGCGAATAAGTGGTTAAGTTGAATGTTCTATAAAATTAGTTTCTTTTACTTAAGGAAGATTAATCGCGTAGTTTTCTAAGTAAATAAGGGGCTAAGTAAGACATTGGCTTGAAGTAGAGTTATTAATTACATGACTGCTCCATTTCAATCCGAAAACTACGAGGATGAAACGATTTCGCTTTCTGGTCAAAATTCGGCTTAAGCGCTTAATTATAGGGGCTGTAAATTAAAATATAAATATTAAAGTCTTAAGTTGGTCCTTTTTAGTTTAGCCTTTCCATAGTTTATCAACATATATACAGTCATCTAACAACAAAACAACGTAGGTAAAATACGTTTAACGATATGCACTGATTTAGAATGATCCTTGTGACAGTTTTTTCACTCTCTTAAAAAGTGACTTATGAATTTATTTATTATGAATTTGTTTTGACGATATCAAGTACAGTGTTTTTTATGATTTTATGGTATTAAGTACCAATTTTTTGGCTGAAGTAGTAATTGCGTTGAGATACAAATGTATATCAGGATGCCAAACAAGCAAATATCACATTGTTCGTTGAAAGCAGAAAATATATTCTGGTACAACACTGCTACACGGCGAAGTGCTTCTCCTTGGACGACCCCTTTCGCGAACGCTACTGCAGCTCGCTGTGTAGCAATACCCTAACACTAACCTGCCAGCCGATCGGCTGGAGATCTGCATCGCTAGCTGCGCTCCGGATAAGATGCCAGTCGTGATGCTGGATCGTGAGAACGGTGCACTTCCTGGAGGCAAGGTCGACACGACTCCTGGCTGCAACGGGCTCTAAGGACATTACCGGTCACATCAACCTTCTTACAGTTAGCGCAGTTTACTTTTTTTAAGTTCAAGGTTGTGTGTGTTATCTATTTTTATGTATTTTTAACCATGGAATATAAAAAATACTGTATTTTTAAATCTATCAGTATTCTTGTAGAAGTTGGAAGCACTGGCCTTCGCCCTAGAATTGTTGAAGTCGGCCCTTTCCTTTTTTAAGTACTTCTTGACCCTTTCGTAAGCCTCATCATTATATCATAATCCAATTTATTTTATGAGTTATTTTAATTTAGCATTCTCATTATAATATATAAATAATGAATCTTATTTTTTTATACAATATGTGCCAAATGGCATTTGTATAATTTCTGAAATAAATATTTTTATTATTATTATAATGCTTTTAACGTTTATTTATTTTGTATGCTAAATATTATATAGAGTACAATATTATATAATGACCCTTATTAATTTAATTCCTTTTACCTATTAAAGAAACTATTGTAGTTATGTAAATTTTTGGGTTTTTAATTGTAGAATATTGAGTTTTCATATTTATGATAGGTGTAACAATGGGCTGTGCACCTTCCTTTCTGTACACTTGACGGTCAGAAATTGTTTTCATCAAAAGTCACGATGAAATAAAATCCATTAAACTAAATCTATAAAATTGTATAAGTGTGACCTTTATATTTTTATAAATAACGTATTCGGTTTTCTTTAAAAGTGACTCCACAGTTGTAGTTCTTTTTTGGACTGAATAGATTTTGTTATAAATAAATCTAAACAAATCCTTAAAAATTTGGTATTTAAGAATTTAATGTACATTGAAATAAAATTTTAAATGTCGGTTAAAGGCAATAAACCTGAAGTATCAATAGTTATTTTGATTTAGTTTTAAGGAATCTCATCAAATTATTTGTATGATTTCCCTTTACCTTTACGACTTCCTGTCCTCCTGTATCGTTTAATAACATCCCTCTGATTCCTGTAAAACAGGTCCGGTACTTAGGACTATACCTTGACAAAAGATTAACTTGGAAACCTCATACTAGACTGAAAAGACAAGAAACTGCAACACTTACTAGACAAACGCTCTACGCTCCCAATTAATTACAAAAGACTCATATACATGACAATCCTTATACCCATCTGGACTTACGGAATAGAACCTCTCGAATCCGATCCTTACAATCCAAAATCCTTCGTGACGTTCTAAGTTGAACTTTTTATTTGAGTACTACCACTGGGTAGAGTCTCTACTTGCCTTTATCCCGGGACATGATTTATCTTTCATTATATTTACTGGATGTATTCAGTATACAGTTTTAAATTTCAATAAATACATTAAAAAAAAAAGTTTTATGGCGTAAACCGTCCTATTCATCTAACTTATGTGATTCAATTTTATTTACAACTCAGCTAATAAACTAATATAGATAATAAATAATATAATGAAATTTTTAAAAGATTATTTCATTCAATAAGTGGCATTCTTTCAAAAAGTTTAAAACGGATACTATTTTTGTATTTTTACTACATTCAATAATAATGAATAACTGTTAACTACTAAGTTCTTGCATGTGTGAGGTATAAATGAATATTTGAAAAAATCAAAAATTATGAAAAACTTTCCAAATTTTAAATATATATTATCCCTGAATATTCATATAAATAACATATCAGATTTTAGTGGTACTTCTTTTGAAGCTATAATTGAATTTAATTTAATTAGTTTAATCAAAATATAAAAAATAAAATTATAGAATAAAATTTTGAATGCACTAAGACTTTTTATTTTTCTACGGTATTATATTATGTCCACAAGCTATAAGCCGAACATTCTTGTAACATAAAAATAAATTTTGACCTCAAATATATAAAGAACCTGTACCACTACAACCCGTGAAGGGTCTGGGGTTCAGTACATGGTAGAGACAACGATTGTGCAGGGAGGTGATTTGCCCTAGATCATCATGCTCAACCAAAAATATATTTAAATGAATATATAATGAATGCAGTTTTCAGAGGATGTACGTGCTCTGGGTCACATTTATTTAAGACAAAATTCTTTTTTTACTACATGAACAATCTTGCACCTATGATAAACGTTACGAAAATTGCACTATTTCGTTACGTATAGTTCTTTATTCTAAGGTGGCGTCGTTGCAGGTGAATGAGTGATGTAACCTATTCATTCCTGAGTCATGTTTGGTCAACACTTCTTGGCGCCTATGATACAGCTTTTGTTTTTAGTAGATTACTCAGAAATACCTTAAGGACTTCTAGTAGTCATAGCTTTATCTTCCAAATATCGTTTCACCTGCATATTTTTAACTCAGGATATTCAGCGGAAATGTACATTTTAAAGACAAATCATGAGTCCAAACAACCGGTCTTGCCAAAGATTCAGACCGTGTCTTTATTCAAAAACAAAAAGGTTGAAATATTACATCACATAAACTTTTATGTCACTAAATATTTAGCAAAGTATCTTGGAAACATAAAAAAAAAATTGTCAAATCTTGCCTGAAGTTTGATAGCTTTAACATGTGTTTATGTAGTTAACATAAAGAAATAATTACAGGTTACTGGTCCCTGTTTTTTCTCTGTTTGATTCTGTTAATTTCTGCCATGTTGTAGTTAATAACTTCTGATTTTACATTTTTAAAGAAAAAAAAAACCTTTACCACTAAAACCCATGGAGGGTTTTTGTTTCAGTACATGCCAAACATTAAAGGTGTTGTTTCTAGGACAAAGACTGTGGCAGGTGATTCCCCCTAGCTGCCAACTTTTCTAGAACCGTGAGGTTTTCTCAATTAAGGGTACCCACTTTATAGAAGATGGGTGAGCCCCAGGAGATAGATTCCATAGAGCCTATGATAGTGGTTATAAATTAGCATGATTTAAAAAGTGAAGATCTTCGAAAACTATTTGTATCTTATATTAATAAAATATTTTACTCTAGTTTATAAACAGATTCTACCAACGTAAACTAGAAAAAAAGGTTTACGTTTTATATATATATATATATATATAAAGGTATTTTCACATTAGTTTATGAAATTAAATCAATAATTATTAGTACATACCAAATAAATTAGAATTAATGTCTAAAAAAAAGTGGAACAGGAAACATCAACACAGCGTTCTTATGTAACTCTGTTCAAAAATATTCGAAAATACAAAAGTTTTTTTTCCTCCTTTCTCCAAGTTGTCTATTTAACATCTTAACAATGCTTAGATCATATATATACCCTGGCATTAATTCTTCTTGAAAATGGAGTTATCCTGTCCTGCATTTCCTTGACCCATGTCCTGGTTTCGAAATCGTACTGGATACCTCCCTGTGTGGACGCAGCTGCCTCTGTACCGTTGAGAGGAGATTGGTCACCGCGCGGAAGTGGCCACGAAGAGCAGCTGCTGCGGAGTCATTTAAATCGGCGTTTTATATCCGCAGGTGCCAGCAGCGGTACTTGATTGCTATCCTCTCTGTTGGTACACCTGCTCTGATTCCAGTGTTTTCTTGTATTCGGTAAACCTATATGGTTGTTTATTGGTATATTTGCAGGGTATTAACCAAAACAAAGTTATCATCAGTTATAATGCGAGGTATTCTTAACTTTCCAAACTTGGCAATACACTCTTTATGCCTCAAAACACTGTCGTTACACAGCATCTTCTTTTAAAATTGATAATCCCATAAATGAGAATACAACTAAACTTGGATTAGGTTGGAACTAAACTGTTGGTAAAATGTTTTTATAATTTAGTTTATACCATTATGTACTATTTCTTGTTTATTCTTTTAGGCATTAGGTATTGTAATCAAGTTATCTGTATTTATTTTATAGTTCTTTTTAATTGTTTATTTATTTTCTATTTAATTATTATTATTATATTTATTTACTTTATTATTATCATTTTGTATTTATTTATTATATTATTATTATTTATTTAGTTTTTTTTTCTTAAGCGGGTTTTTTCTATATTTTTCCTGGTATTGTAAAACTTATTTATAAAAGGTAACTTTAATTAATTAAAATCACTGTTCTTTAAACATGTATAGGAAGTCCGGAACATGCATTCACAATTATGCTGTTTGTATATGTAAAATTGCAAATAAAGTTGGGTTTTTTTTTGTTTTGTTTTTTTGTAGGCTTCGTGTCACATTATTATGCATATTATCTTATCCGATCTGAGCGCCATAAATTTTTTTTTCTAGTTTGGACCCACGCATCTTATAGTTGCCTTCCGTTACTTTATACGAAGTACGTGAAGTTGGGTTTTATGGGGGGAAATCTGCTGATTTATGTTATCCTTGCCCTCATAACAAAAACCTATTTATAATTTCACTTCATTTTTATATTAGATTTTAGCGATTTGTTATTTTTTGTTTACAATTGAGGTACTATGGACTACGTTTGTTTCAATTGTTTTTTTCCCTTTCCTCCATATCTCCTTTATTCGTGGCCGCTGTTCACGCTTTCTTTCCTTCTTCCAAACCGTGCCTGTTTTTTCTTTATTTTCTTGAAAGCTGGAGGATTCTCAAGTTCCTTCTTAAGTGAATAACGTCCTTCAATGCCATCTGGAGAGATCGCTAGCTCTTCAATGTCCTTTTTAGTCTTCACTTGTTGGCCATTTTCTGTTTTAAGATACGTCAATACCCTTTTGGGCATTCTGTTCGGGTTCATACTTCATTATCAAAGTGGATATGTAATTTTTTCCATTTGCGTTTAGAGGTCCTGGTTATGACGTATTTTTTCCTCTCCGTGATTTCTATACTACTACAACATTTTTTATACATGATTTATTAATATTATTATTATTTTATTTAAATTCATTCATATATATATATATATTGTTCTTTTTTTAATTATTTGTTATTGAGATTTAATATACTTATGTTTTAATTACGAAGAAAAAGTATTCATATATTGGTCTTTTTTCTCCGTTCAGCTGTTATAGGTTTCGCGTTGGATATGTTTATCCTTATATTTAATTTTAATTAAAAAATAAATGATAGCTACTTGTTACGAACCCGTACCCTAATGCAAATACATGTCACCTTGCAATGGCCGAATGATAATACAATACGCAGCCTCCAGCCAGCCTGTCCTTGCTAGTGAATGAGGAATCCATCACTTCCTTGGAGCAGATCTGTGAAAAATGCCCTTGGCTCTTGGGTTTATAAATCAGGTGCCAAGGCTGGCCATCGCTTTAGCTTTGAGGGGGCCGGTCGCCAAAATTTCATTAGGTTATGCCACATTTTTCAATTTTTTATTTTCCTGGAGCCCCTATAAAACCGAAAAAAATATCAGTTATTTTTAGAATCGATTGAGATTTAGAAATGTGGATATGAAAAAAAAGAAGAGAAGTTTGAACACTAATTAAATATGTATAATTTGAACTTTTAAAATTCAAGCCCTATTGATAATTTTATATCAAGCCTTTTATCAAGCTGATCAATCTTATCAAACCTCTCTGATATTATATAAAAAAATACTGAATCACTACAGATTCAGTTCTACATGAGGGTCTACAGATCCCAAAGGATCCGGCAAACAAATTGCGTTCCATAGCCGGATTTGAACGCGGGACCTTCGCCATGAAAACTCGTAGCTACCCCACTCCTATGATATCATATATATTATTATTGTCAATTATTCCCCATTAAGAGAGCGCTAGAACTTGAATCAATCACAGCTTCACTGCTTTTCCTCTCTTCCTTTCTTCCCAACGCCTCTTCATTAATTCACTGTGTTTTTCTTCCTTTCCTCTGTCCACTTTTTCTATGCTGTTCCTTTACTTGAGTCTTGTTCAATTTTCTCGTTCCTGATCTTATTCCTGAATTGTTGTCTATTCTGAATTTCATCTTTGAAGATTTTAAATAATTCCATATCTTATAATGCAAATGGAATAAACCACAAGCAAAGCCTTATGTTTCAAATCTGGAGTAAAAACAAACAATTACCAGACGACGTTTCGCCTATTCAGGCATTATCAAGACACAAAAAAGAGTAAGATCTATCACATCTCAAAGAAGAAATGCAATACACCCCAACAAATAACCGCCCAAATAGGCTCATAACCTGAGACCGCACCTCCACCCCAAGACGATCAACCCAAAAAAACAACTTTGGCGACGTTTAAAGTTATATAATTATGTAATTTAACAATTCAGTTAGATTTAAGAGATGTCTTATGCTTGTTTTCATTTTAAGTAATTCATAATTAATTTACGCACTTTAATCGAAAATTAAAATTGTTTTACGCTGCCCTTTATTAACATATTTTTAATAAAGAATGCTTAGAAAATTATTTTTGTTTATAGAATATAATCCGATAAAGATTTCATTGTTTGGATGACGGGACTTTATGTTGATTAAATACGTATAGAGCCCGATATTAATTATTATTCCACACTTTTCTGCTGTTATGTTTCTCATTATTCTAAATTTAATTATTATAAAACTAATTATTAAAATGGATTTTTCGGAGTGAATAATTTGATGATAATACTATATTTTTGGACAGAAGTTAAATTTTTAATTTTACATTCATTGGAAATTAAATTTCTAACAAGTAAGAAGTTCGTGTTATAGTCTATACCATTGAGAATTTACTGTGTTTTTTTATAAATTAAAAAAAAATTAATTTGAAAATTTAAAATTCTGAGTTGTTATTGTTTTCCAAGGTATCGTTCCCCAGGAAATATGAATACATACGGTACACAATGCAGTTTTTTTTGAAAAAAACAACAAGGCTGTAAATGAATATCATTTTTACTTTGTTAAATTATTATAAATCTTTAAACAAATGTAATGTAAAGTAGATGGGCATGAAAATGGCGTGGAAAGAGGTCAAAACTTCAAAACATTCCTTAAAAGTATTCATTAAACCTGCTTTCCGACCAACATTGCAGGTCTTCTTCAGAGATTGTAATGTAGGTCACAAGTTGTTCACAATTTTTTAGACAACCACTCATACCATTTTCTTTCCAATAGTTATACGGTCAACTATAATTATTCTATATAAATTATATGGTTAATTATTATAGACATTTATTTTTGTTTAAGGATTATTTATGTATCATTATGAGACATCTATGTCAATTATGTATTGCTTTGACGTAGAACTAAATATGGGAGTATACCCAAACCTATAAACTATAATCTTCTATTGATATTCAAAGAGATAGGACTTTTTCAAGACATATTTATTGCCTACAACCTTGGAAAGTGGGTGTTAATCTTGAAGATTACCGTAACTTGCGCGCAGCAGTTCCGTGAACTTTTAGCCATCATTCAAACGATCAGATGAAGGTGGAAATGTGAAGGTTGAATTTGCGTTCTTGGTCGAGCTTCCTTCTCATCAAGGTGTCTATACATTTTTATTACACGTTGGCGATAGTCTAGTCATATTTAAAAATAATAATTATGTAGTATGAATCAAGATACGTCAGCTATGTTGTGTTATTAATTAAATCTGCTTTCATTCCGTTATGCCTTACTTCAATTAAGGTACTTTAGATCTGTTCTAACAGCCTTTTTTCGAATCCGACCCACTAAAGAATTTGATTACCAACATCGTAATTTACTTTAAATATACCATCCCATAAATGTTAAAAATAAAATTTACTGTTTCCTAAAAGGTGGTGTTGGCTTTAATATGCATAAGCTGCTATTCAGAACTGCCTATTAAATTTTTACGATACAGATTACATATGTCCAGACACCCACTTATACCTAAAACGGTGGCAGTTGAGATAAACCGATTCCTCTACACTGTATTTCAAACCCTGCATAGATATAATAACATTGCTAAACGACATGGTGGTTTCAATTGGTTTTAACTAGCCATATAAAAATTTAATGTAAATAAAAATTTGAAGTTTTCGGCCTGCTTTTTAATCAATCATAAGTGTTCTGGGTGGATGTTGTTTTTGCTTTGAAAAGATGCATACAAGTTAATAATGACAAAGTCATTATCAACTACAATTTCGATGATGCAAGCATCTCTGAGCTTTGTAATCAATTTTAATTTGGACTTATAATGAACTTGGATTTATAATGAATAAAAATGAATCACAACTCTTGTTGGATTATAGCTTGTCTACTCCAGATTTTGCTGCATAGGTGTTAAATTGATATTTTGAACCTATGATTTAATTTGCCTATACGCTTGTTTATTATGGAAATTTCGGATAAAGAGAAATCAATAAAGATAAATTTCACCTTACATAAGTGTACTTTTTATTCGGTTTCAGAATCTGAGTTGATAACTGCAGTAGGTGATTTCAACGCTAATGATGGAAAGAAGTCTACATTATTGACTAGCCTAACCTTGTGCTTTTCCCTTTTATGGATACTTGAATATAGTGTGGCTATGGATCAAACAGTCTATACTTTGCAAGTACATCGTAGAATGAAACAACCTCCAGAATGTAAGAAAAATTAAGAGAACTTTTATGGTAGAGACTTTTACGGACTGTGTAGAGTGGAGTACGTCCAAAGTGAATAAAATACGATTCTAAGATTCTAAGTTATAGTATACAGCTGGAGCAACATAGAAGAATAATTTAAGAAAATTAGTTTAGATAATTCTACCATATCTTCAATAATAGAAGGGAAACTTCCCAAAAACGAATAACGAATAAACGGTAATATCTCCCTCTACTGCAATTTCAGTGAAATGGAAGGACCACTTTTGATTTACTGGACTCCAACGCAGCTGGAACCAAATACCTGAGAAAGGCTTAATAATGAAGATGAGGTCCACAAAACAATATAAGGGAAGACGACACTATGGACAGAGAGATTTTTAGAAAGATCTTGAGTATGGAGGGATTCCAGGGAAGAGTGAGGGGGAAGCCTGGGGTGAGATGGTTGGAGGACAGAAAGAAACACAATAGTATAAGGATGAAGGAATATTGGAAGGGACGGAAGAGTGGACAGCCAAATGGGAAGAATCGAAATTGGCACGTGGTCCTCAGCTGGCCTCATCGGGGGGAAGAAAAAGAAGATGTGGTCATAATTCTTTCCAAAACTAAAAAATAGCAACGAACCAGGAAGAGATGGATTGGGTGGAGTTATATTCAACTATAATAGCTAAGAAGTGATAAAACACAAGCGCCACCTACTTATGTACGCCTGCCAACAGGAAGAAATTCCCACTCAATGAAGTAAGTGCGAAGTTAATAAAAACGGAAATGTCCTTGAATAGTCTTATTACAAACTTTCACTACTCTATTGTGCATGTTAGTTCTTTTTCCTTACTCCTTCTCCAACTACTGGAAGAGGGGAGTGGCGTAGCGCAGGGTGTTGAGTGCTGCGGAGAAGATCCTGGGTTCATATCCGCCTGCGGCAGATAAATTATTCAATATGATAACAGTCACAAACGGACCCAGTAAGATCTGAAGACCCTCCTGGTGGTGTAAAGTTGGTACGCTTAATTAGGGAAAAAACCTGACCGTTGAGTGTAATCTCGGACAAATCACCTCCATGCTCAAACATTGTTTTATAAATAGAACTATCTCTAAGAATGGAACCCAAGACCCATCACGGGTTGTAGTGGTGTTTTTTTTAAAGTTTTCAAAAGAAGCTGCAAGAAATCATATAAAATAAAGAGACCATTAAAGCCTCCATGAATTAGTTTCTGATCGTATGTTATTGTTCTTCACTCTTTGCAGTAAGAACATTTTCTACTTGAAGCAGTCAACTAAAACCTTCTTAGACTAAATTTCTATGAAAAATATGGTGTTCCAATAGGTTCGATTTGTTTTTCAAAAAATAAATCATAAATAGTTCCAAATATACAGAACTTGCCTTATTCGAACACAATTTGTAATAGACGTTTTCTCAGGTACGTGAATGATTTTTTAGATAATTTATTCTGCCGATATGTGATTTTTTCCTTGAAATTTGGATTATAGAGGAATCCTAAGGTCTGGTGGCATCCTAAAACAGTCAAGAAAACCAAAAATTCATTATTTAGGTCATCTACATTATATTTTTCAAATTTATATTTAACTCAAGATTGGAAAGATAAAATTAAAATTGATTTAGATTGTGTTCCCTTCCTTTCTGGTTCAAGATGGTGTACCTCAAGATAAAGTTTTAAGCCTATCCTGTACTATATTTTGCATTAAATGACACCGAGCACTATTGCAACATTATTTTGCAATATAGCGAAGAGGCATCTGACCTTGTATACTTTCTGTACATAAAATTTCTATAGTTCCGTCCTTGGCATGGTCTATTGTCATACAGATTCTAGGTTTAACTGTATTTATTTCAACGAAGACTTACACTCAATATTGTCCCATTACACTCGTAGAATCCGTTTTCGTGTTAACTGATAATTCTGAAAAGAAAAGTAATAACGTAACTTTTGCCATTAGTCAATATTAAGTGAAACATAAAAAAAATAATGATTGTAGCACTGAAGCATTGCTACAAAATGTAAAGAATAATATTATTATTTTGAAGAGAAAATATCGCAACTGGCCGGGATTCGAACCCGGGTCGTCCGCCTCACCGTGGCAACGCTCTAACCGAATCCCGCCCGGGGGCAAATCTTTTCTCTTCAAAATTATAATATTTAAAAATTAAAGCAATGATTAAAAAATTATAGTAAAGAATAAGAAATGATCGGAAATAAATTAAGATGAAAATTCCAAATAAATAAGTATATCCTTGGTGTTATAGTAAACTATATGTTTATACATATACATAGATATGTAAATTTTTTAATATATACTTAATGAGAGACGTGTGTTGGAGGTTTAGAGGGCAATAGGTGACCTGCGCGGGAGATAATGGTTATACTAACCGCGATATACTTTTCAGATATTTAGGCTAATGTAAAAAGGAGGGACCATTATGTTTAGTTAACTCATTGTTTTGTTCCTCCGCTGACAATATGTACCGTACGAACGTCCTAATATCTGCACATATCATGTCCTTATCTGGGTAACCCATATCTCTCATCTTTATCGGGCGCGTGCTTCAGGTTACTTTAAAACTGCCTAACCAACTATAGAAGTAGGCCTTAATTCTTTGAAGGACTTAATTCAATTTATTATTTAGCAATTTTCCTGCTAAATTATTACAAGATCAAAACTGTCTTTTGAAAATCATGCAAATGAGAATTCAATCATTTAAAATGTCTACAGGCACAGGGAACGATCGCCGGCTTTCCAAGTTATTAAAAAACAATTAATACCTCTCCAACTCCTTTTCCTTTTGTATTATTGGGTTAATGTTAGTATGTAAATCTGTTTTTTTTTAAATTATTTAACTAACGACTTTTCATGCAATTCAAAATTTAAAAAATATAGCCCCAAAAACATTTATTGAAACTATAAATCAAAGTGGTATTATTAATATCGAAGCTAAAAATTATGAGCTTTTTTTTTTTGTAAGTGGTATAAGTCCATTTGACTCTTTAAAAAATCGTTTATGCTTTTAAATAATTTTAATGATTATTATTTCAAAATAAAATTGAACAATTATTTAATGTAAAAAAAACACTCTTTGCTGAATGCTAAGTGTTAAAAACATAATGTTTACCCATTGTATTAAATTATTAATTATTAATCGATTATCATCATCGATTATTATCATATATCGAGATTGGGAACGAATTTAACGATGCGTTTAACTAAAATATATTAACAGGTGATTTGTAGTAATATTAATTTTGACCGTTTTTATTCGATTTATTCTTCTCAGATTTTTCAACACAAACATTGTTAACGCTGTAGACAAAATAATTGCAATTTAGCTTGCATTATATGGTATCACATCTATTGAAACTTCTGATGTTCGAATTTTGCTGTTGTATTTAAACATTAATGAGATCACTTGAAAACGACTATTGTGTCGTTGTAATGTATATTTAGTATGTTTTAAATGCCATGTTTATCTATTTATTACTAAAATATCAAGTATTACCTCGATGGGCATAAAAGTACAAGTGAAAAGACAACAACGGTTTTACTTCATATTAAACATAGTTATCAAAGGATGATAAGTGGAATAGTGCAAATAAAAGAAAACATTGGAGTTTTTGCAATTGGCATAAGCATTCATTTATAACAATTGATAATAATTTTGTGTCACATGGGAAGGGGTGTGAGGTTTTAATTGGTAAGGTTAAAATTACCAAGTACTTTCTCGGAAGATTACTTAAGAGATGGAACCAGACAGAAATAATAGAATCATTCCAGGTATTTTAATCAATTATAACTTATATAAAAAGTTTTATGGTTTTAAATTATCTTAAATCGTGGGACAGTGAGAGATAATTATTTTAGTGGTGGCGAAAATCGTATCTTTTCATTTTCCCCCTCGTGGAGATAGGGGCGATTCCAGGTATCTTAAGGGCTGATGCCTGTAAATTAATTGGGGTTACGTTAGCGTACCTTCAACAGAATTTTATTTAAAGAAAAGCAATAATTTAGATTAGTATAAAATATAGTATTACATTAGTTCTATCTTAATTTTTATTTCTATACTCTTCATCATTTTCAATTTTATGGAAATCAATTGTAATATATGTGACAAAGTTGTTTGACAAAGTTGTTTGAGATTATATTATCATCTTTCATAATGATAATAATATAATCTCCATAATTTTAAACCTAATTATTTCCTTTTTAATAAGTTATGTATTGTACAATTACTTAACTAAATTCTTTGATTGAATGTATAGGCTCGAAAGAATTTTTTTGTAGTTTTGATTGCTTATTTGATATTATATTATGATTTAATTACGCATTCCTTGTAGGAATTTACTCATATTAATTTTAAATGCTATGGCTATTAAAAAATGGAATTATGAGGTTTAATAATGGATGGAAAAGAAAAAAAAATGTTTTTTTTTTGGTACAAAACATAAAAAAATTTAATAGAATTTTATTTTTCACTGTACGCTCAACCGCCAGATTGTTTTCCTAAACAATTATCTGAGTGAACCTCGGGAATAAACTGTGGCTGTTCTGATCAAATCTTGGGTTCTGTACGTGGAATACTGCACCACTTCTAGGATAAAAGTTGTGCAGGGAGGTGATTTGATCACAGTCTTCCTGTAGAAGCTGGATGAGCCCCATGAGGACCTCCAGATCCCAAAGGATCCATCCCCTTGGCTGTTAACAAATTAAATAAATTGTCTGCCACAGCCCGATTTGAACCCAAGACCCTCAGCTCAGCAACTACGCACTCTACACATTCAGCTATTCTGCTCTCACTATAAAACAATTTAGTATTTATAAGTAAAGTTAAATTTTAAACATACAAGCTGGATATTCAAAAATGTGTACATTTCGTCGAATTTATGTTTTTTCATCCTTAAAAACAGTGATGTTTCTAAATAGTAATGAATATTGTATTAGTATTATTTTATAAAAACTAGTATAACTCCAGATTACAACAATTTTCTTACCATGTGTATCTGGATGTGAAATTTATTACCGAAATATTTGTCTTGTTAGGTTGATACATTTAATTTTTAATGAATGCGATTTTTTTGTTCCTGGGTTAGGTTTTTTTTTTTCAAATAAATAAAATAACGTATATATAATAAGTTTGAAAATAAGAATTGAATTTTAATCTATTTTCAGCAGTTTAAATTAAGTTGTATTTAATTAAATCTAAAGCTTAAAAGAATTAATATGATTAGATCAAATTTACTTAAATACAATGTTTAAGAAAAGAAAAAATTTTTAATTTATATTTTCTGTGAATAATTTTTGCTTGATTTTTTAAAAATATTTTTTTCTTTTTCGGAACTCCCATAATATACTTATACATAATTTTTTAATATTAAAAAAATTATGAGGTTTTCAAAATATTTTTTAAAATTCAATTTTTATTATTGTTGTATATAATTATATCTCAATCGCGCAAAGAGAATTATGTGGTATTGCAGTGCCTTCTAGTTTATTTAAAACAAGCTACGGTATTTCGTAAAATTATTATTTGGTAGGGTTTAGGTTTGCATTGTGGAAGTTTGTTAGCAAAGATTGGAGGTATCGGCATCGCGCATTCTGGTTATTATCATAAACCTTATTATTGTTATTATATAATTTGTTAACCATAAAAAAATATTTATTCGCCGAAGACATTGGGTTTCCTCTCACAGATCCGCCGCGGGGATGACGTACCAAGACGGAGCTAGAATTCCATTGAGAAAGGAGAGGCTTACGGTACTCCCGACCTGAGGCAACTAGTGAAAGTTTGTTTACCGTTTCGCTTAACCTTGGATGCAGTCACTACAGTCACTACAGCCACTACAGTCAACGTACCAAATACACCGAGTCGTTGAGGAAATTCTCTCCGTCAAAGGGAATCTTTATGGTCGCAATTAGGATTACCCGGGCCTATTAGGAGCTAATTGTTTGTTAATTGGTTGTCCCTAGCATGTACTGAAGCCAAGACTCTTCATAGATTGTAGTACTTAATTTAGGATGGTTGGTTTCTGAGGACTGCCGTCCATTGCTGTAATTAATAGGGTTTTTTTATTTATAAATTTCATCATTTCGTTCCCTTATTTAACATTTTTAATGATATATAGCCTGATATATCATCACTCCAAATTAATGCATCTGATAATTATTAGAATTGATAACATTAGATCTGATTTGATGACGTCGAATTGCCCTAATTAACATTAGTTCTATTTTGGATCCTTAAACATAGACGTCGCATATTTAGTTATTCTTATTGTTTAGATATTTTTGCTAAAAGACCATAAAAATACCCATTAAAATGCATTATTACTACGAAAAAGTAGAAATGTTTGCAGATGCGTCACTTTGACTTTCCACAGACTTTATATGGAATTTTAATTTTAATAAGGTTATTTTTTTATACAGTTTTACCTCTTGATCCGCTCCTGTAAGATCTAGAAACATGACTTAACATTAGTGCTCTGGTTTAAACTGTGAGATCAGAAGAGATTTTGTCAGATAGGCCAAGAATAAATAACTTAGGTCTAATTTTAAATTTATTTAAAGAATTTAGTTAATGCCATAGCTAAGAGTACTAAGCATAATAATGGATTACAATTTTACGATCACTAAAATTTCAAAACGATAATCCATTAATCTGTTAATAGCCTTAATTGTTAAACCTCGTAATTCCGCCCAGACTTATAAGGAGTTACAAGGTTTTATAATCACCTGACGATATGTTACATATATTACGCTTATAGTATATTACATAACTTGCCTAAATTAATAATAAATAAAAAAAATTAACGACCTATATTTATATTTTTTTTTACCGTTGTGTTGATATAATTTCTCTGCTATCGTTTCGTTTCGTTTGTTAATAAACAGAGGAATTTTGGTCTTCTTTTGGAATTATTTAAAGAGAAAAAAAACATGACTGTGAGTACTATAACCAACAAGAAAGGGAATGATTGTTTTAAATTCCAAGTAGTCGCTAGTAGCTTGAAAAAATATTGTAAATATACAAAAGAAAATCTTTATAAAAATATACTAATTCATTTTACAGTGTTAGCTAAAGTTATATAATCTTTTAAAAGTCTCAATATATCAAACTGCAGGAGTTGACAGCCTTGGGGTTTAACTCTTTTGGACACAAATAACTAACTTCTGTCGACTACTTTGTTATTCGGACCTAAATAGTTAAGAGAGAGAAAACATTGTCCAATATTTGTTTATTGCACATTTGTGTGTTAAGTTACTTGTTGTTAAATATCGTTTGTTTACAGTTTCACATAACCTTGGCAGTATCGTCACATTCAAGGTTAGAAATACACTGGGGTAAACAAAATTGTTTTTAAATTTCAGATTCAAATACCTCGCCGTTTCAGGCTACTTCAACATTTACTGGATAAACGCTCTAAGCTCCCAATTAATTACAAGAGACTCATATACACGACAATCATTAGACCCATCTGGACTTAGGGAATAGAGCTTTGTGGTTCAACTAAACCATCGAATTTCTCTGATATTCAATCCTTACAATCCAAAATCCTTCGTAAAATCCTGAATGCTCCTTACTTTGTAACGAACTAAGCAATCCATAATGACCATAATGTCCCATTTGTTGCTGATTTGGCCCGAATCCGATATCAATCTTTTCATGGCAAACTTCATTTCCACCCAAACCCACTAGTTTCAAACCTCGCAACCTGTTCAATTCCTGATAATCGTCCGAGGCGTCTGAAAAGAAGATAGCCTCGAGACCTTCTAAGCTGAACTTTTTATTTGAGTACTACCACTGGGTAGTTTCTCTACTTGTCTTTTCATGTCAATTTATTCAATCATAATATTTACTTGATGTATTCTGTATAAAGTTGTAAATATCAATAAATATATTTAAAAAAAAAAAAAAGATTCAAATACTACGTACTACAACTTCAATCACACATCATATTTTCCCTGTTAATATGGATAGGTCAAATATTCGTTCTCAGTCGTATTTTTTATGGTTACTGATAAAATATATTCTCTAACAGAACCAAGATGAACGGATCATAATTACATGTAGTGATATGAAGAGATATAAGCATATGACACAGGCTTTACGAGCAAAGTGTGTGTACTGTCGTCTAAGTATGCCACTACATCACATTATAACTACAGTTTGGGCGAATTTACGGGAGAGAAAAAAAAAACGCGCCGACTGTACACTTGGCAATTTATAATCTATTTTTTATCTATACAATTTTGGAACTATTATTATAAAGACTGAAGAGGAGTATAAAAAAATCATACTCTGCCATGTTGCTGACCTTTATACGTCCGTTACTGTTACTAACTCATTTTCAACAAAAGTTGTAAATATTCGGTATTGTTTTGACAGCGACGATTGCTAAAAACATATGCATACTGGTGGATTAATTAACCGTAAATACCAAACTTTTTTTTTTAAGTTAGGTTATTTGTGTCCAAAAGACTGGGGTTCAACTCTGTTTCTTCTGGTTTAACTATTTAGGTCCGAATAACAAAATAGTCGACAGAAGTTAGGTTATTTGTGTCCAAAAGAGTTAAACCCCAAGGGTGTCAACTCCTGCAGTTTTATAAACTTTTAAAAGATTATATAACTTTAGTTAACACTGTAAATTGAATTAGTATTTTTTTATAAAGATTTTTTTTTGTATATTTACAATACTTTTTCAAGCTACTAGCGACTACTTATTAAATGAAATTTACAACTGTATAACAGAATACATCAAGTAAATATAATGAATGATTACATTGGCATGAAAAGACAAGTAGAGAAACTACCCAGTGGTAGTACTCAAATAAAAAGTTCAACTTAGAAGATCACGAGGTCATCTTCTTTTCAGAAGCCTTGGAGGTTTATCAGGAATTGAAGAGGAAGCTAGGTTTGAAACTAGTGGGTATGAGTGGGAATGAAGTTTGTCATGAAAAGATTGATATCGGGTACGGGCCAAATCAGCAACAAATGGGACATTATGGTCATTATGGATTGCTTAGTTCGTTACAAAGTAAGGAGCATTCAGGATTTTACGAAGGATTTTGGATTGTAAGGATTGAATATCAGAGAAATTCGATGGTTTAGTTGAACCACAAAGCTCTATTCCCTAAGTCCAGAATGAGTATGAGTCTATTCCGTGTCATGTGTATGAGTCTTTTGTAATTAATTGAGAGCTTGGAGCGTTTGTCTAGTAAATGTTGAAGTTGCCTGAAACGGCTTTCTGTTTATTGTCGTTTCAGTCTAGTACGAGGATTCCAAGTTAATCTTTTGTCAAGGTGTAGTCCTAAGTACCGGACCTGTTCTACAGGATTCAGTGGGATGTTATTAAACGATACGGGAGGACAGGAAGTCATTGGTTTACGACGGAGGGTAAAAGTGATTAAACGGGTTTTGTGTGAATTTATTTTAATCCTCCAGTTTTGACACCATTTTTCAAGGTCAGTGGTATTGGATTGAAGAGTATAGTAGTATGCTATAACTGGATCAGTGTTGACTGATAATAGACATGTGTCATCCGCATACGTGGTAATGATAGTATTAGGATGGGTCGGGATGTCAGCTGTATAAACTGTGTAGAGGATTGGGCCGAGGATACTGTCTTGAGGAATCCCAGCAGATTGAGAAAAGGGGGTGAAAATATATTATTGTGATTTACTTTGAATGATCTGTTAGTGAGATAGGATTGAATAATGAGAAAATATGTAGGAGGTAGGAATTGGCGGAGTTTGTAAAGCAATCCTGGGCTCCAGACTCGGTCAAAAGCCTAAATACCAAACTATTTGTGGTGAAACATAATACATATATTTAACGAGAAGAAGTTGAGACTTAATAGAAATAATGCTTGCAACAATTTATGAAACTATTTTAATTTTTTTATACAACAGTCTGGTCTTAAGTTTAAATGGGATTTGATTAGTTTTTCTTTTTGTTATCAACATTTGCAAAGATTTTTAGAAATATTTGATCATATCAACATGAAAAATAATCCAAATTTAATATTAGTTGTTACGCCTTTTAGCTATAACCCATAACAACTATAATGTTTTTCTATAGTGTTTATTTTGTTTATTGAGAAATCAGACAGTTTTTCATTTCCATATTGACGTGCCAAAATGTGAATTAGTATGCGTTATGCTCTTTTATAAATTATAAATTATTTTATTTATAAAAACTTGTCACTTGTCCGTCCTCAAATAAAAATCCTTGCCATCTTTTCCGGTCTTCCAATCTACTTTCTTTCTACAACGTTTTTTCCTTGAGTATCTCAGTTCAACTTGTTTTCACGAAATTAAAATCATTAAGAATGTTCTTAATGTCATCAATGTTTACTAAAATCTAATTATTTTTTTGTATATTCAATGGATCATTATTATTAATAATGACAAATAATAAAATATTTGGTACTATCAGCATGTGAATTTATACTGATTAAAATAGTCTTACACGCACGCCTTGTACTTGTGCGCTGAATTTTCGATTGACTTCCCCCTAAAATGCTTTTAATGTTTTTATTATATATATTATCATTTTTAAAGGGTTTTAAAAATTCTCTCATATTGTTAGTAATAATATCAATTGAATAATTATAAACTAGGAAAGGATGTTATAAGAAGAAACAGAAGTCATTTACAAGGTAGAGAATTATTCCCAGAACTTGGAGCTAATGTGGATGAGACTATTGGGGATCAATAAATTATTTTGAATGATTCGGTTGTACCGCATATAGTTTTTACGTTGGCTTGCGTACAATTTGGAAAAAGACCTGCGCAGAAGTCGCCTCGCGCAGGCAACGTCATGACGTCGCTCTTTCCTCCACTAACTGACTCGTTTCACTCGCCCTTTCCCCATTTCCTTGTGACTATAATTATATTGTAATAGGCTATAATATTACAATAGGCTATAATATTAAAGGGATATAAATTTACCTGAATTAATTTGGCGCCTGTGAGGAGGACAACAACACCCTCCTTCTTGATACAGTAACATAAATGATGATTCATTATAACGTTGTTAACCAATGGCGACTCCCCAACACACCTCTCACCCCTGCCTCCGATTTCGCAAAAGTCGTTTTCTAAACAGTCGGAGAATAGTGCAGTTAGTAATGAATTAGGGGATTATCTGTGGTTTATGTTTGTAGGTATTGAAACAATTGTTTTGTTTTTTAGCTTAGTTTATACTAACAGTTTTTCTATTAATGAGTTAATTGTAATGTACTTATTTATTATTATATCTTGACAAACCATAAATGCATCGTAGATTATATCTATGTGAAAGTAGGTGTGAAGAAGTTCGGGTTTTAATAAATATTTCGAGATGGTTACGTTTATATAAAAACTTAAAAAATGACCGGTTAGTTCTGCGGTGCACACATTTACCCATTATCTCCCCCTCCCCCTAAGGTTTTCCTCAAATTGAGGTTATTCAGTTCCTTCAACCAAACATTTCCTTTAATTCTTTTTCCCATTTTGTTCTTTCTTGTATATCTTCCTCTCTCATACCATGGGTGTCAGGTACTCGTTAGCAAGCATATCCTAATTAAACCTGGATAGCCAAAATTTAGAGCTGCCATGTAGCATTAGATTAGCCATAGCAGCATAAAATGGCGTTAAATGAACAGACTATGGTCGTGCATGTTTTCTTCAATTTCTTCTATCCATCTTTTTCGTTGTCTTCCTCGCCGTTTCATTCCTTCAGCACTCCAGTTGAAAATTAAGTTGGGCAATCTTTCTTCCTTCATTCTTCTGAAATGGCCATACCATTCTAATCTACACCCAATTTTTACGAGTATAAAGTTAATTTCAATGCTTTATTACTATTATAAATTATAATATTCTTACGTAAGGACTTGAAGTTGATGAACCGTGAAGACTGAACTAGTTTCTTGAGTTCAGTTGCATGGAGCTAAAAGGACGTGCAGAAACCGTGCAAGTGTTGAGGAGGGTCATCGGCCCCTCTCCAATCGATATTCCAGTCTGCCATTTCTGCTTCCCTTTTATTTTGTTGCAAGTATTCTCCAGCACCACCGAGAGATTTAATTGGATTCTTTATCTTTTGGCTTTAAATGTCCTGGCTGGTATTTAACAGAAACGTCAATTTTGGATACATTTTGGATTAATTAAATAGAACTACATTAATCTATGTATTAATCTTCTTTTTTTCACATCGATTATGATTTGCCATCCAATTTAGAACTTCTAATCTAAGTCTAATTTGTTTTGATATGATAATAGTTAGGGTCGCCTGTGATGTAAGAGGTAAAGAAAGATCTGGAAAAGTTGAACTTCACAGAATTTAGTGAAAAATTTGGAAGAGTCTCAGGATGAAGAATGGCCAGAGAATGTTGAACGAAGCTAGACAAGGGATGAAAACGTGCCAGTGAACGCATGAAGGAAGGAATATTGGAGACAGAGAATACTCCAGCATAAGCATAAAGCTCTGTGTTTCGGACCATCTTACAAGATTGACTATATACATAAAACATATAAGCTGAGATGAAGGTCCCGGCTTCGTATCCGGATGTGTTAGATAATCCTTAATTGGAAGAAAAACCTTTGGCGTGATCTCTGCCAAATAATCTATCTGCACAATCTTTGGCTAAGAAAGAGTAAAAACTCTACCATAATCTGGACTCAATATTCTTCGTAGGTCGAGGTGTATTTTGATATATAAAATAATAATAAATAATAACAGTAAAAAGATAAAATATAAGTGGAAAGAATCTCGAATAGTATGCGGATGATGAGGCTCTCATTCATCGCACATATCTATAGAATGAACAAGCATAGATTGACTATTTTTGTAATAAAGGAGAAAACGACAGCCTGGACTAAAGAAATAAAAAAAGATTTGGAAAATTTGATCGTTATTAATGAAAAACTTTAAAAGGATTTCAGGACGAAGAATGACCAGAAAAGGTTGGACGAACCTTGACAGTGGATCTAAACGTACCCGTGAACGCATAAAGGAGTATTGAAAACAAAGAAATCTCCAGCACAAGCATATTCAGTTTTAACTTAATCCGAAGTGATCAAAACGGAAAAAAAGCATTAAGTAAATAAATAATTCGCTGCCTCATGAGTACCCGTGGACTTAGTACACATGAATACCCTACACTGAGAAGCGTGCGTACCAGCTCATTCATGAGAATACAATCGCAGCGTGACTAGGCGATGTACCAGAGCCCATTCATTGATCACCCGCTCCCATTTAGCGGCGATGAGGACGATCATGATCCTCTCTCGGTGATTGCTCTCAAGAACGGCCTAGGTAATTATTACCAACGGTTCATTGATCATTCTCAACGGTTCTTGTAATGGGTTTCGTCCATGGATTGAACCATTTTTATTTTGGTGTTATAAACAAAGCATGTTCAAACTATTCTCAGTCGGACAAGTTGTATTGATATCAAATTCAAATATATTAATAACTAAAAAAAAAGGCTGTTCTGTTTCTTGGACAACGGTTGTACAGGGAGGTGATTTGTCCAGATCATGCTCAGCGCCAGATTTTCCCCCTTTATTTTGAGTACCCTCTTTATAGAGGCTGCAAGAGCCCCAGGAGAGTCTTAGATCCTCTCCGGCATCTTACATGAAAGTCTGCTAGCGAGCGGGATTTGAACCGAGGACTTTCGGCATGACAACTCAGCGCTCCACCACTGAGCCACTCCACCCCCTATATTAATTAACCACTTCTGGTCACGTGACAAATTCATTTCTTCTTTCATTTCATCCTTTTCATTTTTTCTTTCACTTCTTGTTTTTCTGCTGCTAGAGTTTTCTGCCTCCAATATTCCTTCATGTGTTCACTGGCACTTCATGCGATCTACTGTTCAACATCGTTTAACCTTCTCTGGTCTTTCTTCGTGTTGAAACACTTCCAGCTTTTTTTAGACTGTAGTTCACAAAGAGACGTTCACTAGCAAAGAGGTTTTCCCTTTTAACGACAGTGTTGAAATGCCTGATTTTAGCAGTCGAGGAGATGCAATTCTTGTTTTAGATATTCTTTGTTAATCTATATTCCCTTTCCATTTTTAGAATTCGATATCCAACAACTGGTTTTTCTAATCCGTTCTCGTGTAAAGTCGGGAGGGAAGATAGCTGAATTTTGTTATAATTTCGAATCTCCAAGTGTTTTATTATTATTAGGGTATTGTATCAGTAGTCTATTAAAATATTTATGTTAATCAATCGAAAAACTATTTTTGATCTCTGCCCCGCTCCCTCATGTTTTACAATTTATATTGTAATAAGATACGTAGAATACAAAAATCGAAAGAAAAAAAAATGTCCATCTGTTGCCCTGAGTTTTAAATTGGTTTTTGCATCATTCGAAATTGCGGCTGTGACAGACCGATATATCTACTATGCATGATTTTACCAATTTTTAAAAAGAAAAAACCTGTACCACTTCAACTCATATAGGGTCTTAGGCTCAGTTCATGCTAGAAACTGTACTGCTTTTAGGACAACGGTTGTGCAAGGAGGTCCGAGATCACCCTCAACCATGATGCTTATTCTCCAATGAAGGTACCCGCTTAATAGAGTCTGTTGACCCCACAGGGCCCGTTTGCGCCTGATCACACATTAAACAATGTATCTGCCACATCCGGATATGACCCCTGGAATTTCAATACAGCAACTCAGTCCTCTACAATCTGAGCTCCCCCGCTCCCACTTTTTTAATCATTTTTTTGTTTTTAAATGATTTTATTGAATTGTACAACTGTAATATTATACATCTAGTACAAAGGCTGTATGAATAAACAAATGCATGAAAGGACGTGTAGAGGCACTACCCATTGGCAGCACTCTAATTTAATTATTTTAAAATTAAAATAATAAACTTTTTTATTTGTTTATATTTTATTGTTTTCATAAAATGGAAACTAGTTTGAAAGAAGCTTAGAATTTCAAGTTTACTTTTATTATTTAATTTAACCTAATTTGAATACATCGTTGCTTAATTGATCTATAACTTAAGAAAACGAGCGTATATCGTAAAATTTATTATTATAAATTTATGTGCGTTTTAATGAATCCAATTTAGTGCCGCCTCTATTCATATTACTCAAATAGGGGTTTTAGTAGGGATATATTCCTGTAAAATTTATAAATTCCTTCTTTCATTTATAAGGTCCTAGACAATGTAGTTCCACTATGCATTAACTCTACTCCATAAACTTATAAACTTTCTTTACTCTATCCTAAATTATTTGGGTGGTGAGAAAGTTTATTATTCTCTTTTGAAGACTGTCCTTGAAAGTTTGTACATTAATTTATACTTGATTATAAAAATTCTAATGAGAAAGTACTAATAATATGATAAATATTAAATATTATTTATGTAATAAGAACTTTGTTAATTAAAATATACTGATTGGTATAATTAGTTAATGAATGTCAAATCATATAGTCTATAATAAACCTGTAGGTCCAGCACTATTTGGAACCCTTCTATGTGGACTAGTCACGGTAGGGACTCTAGCGTTCCTCATGGTCCGGGGTAGAGACAAAAGCGGAGTCATTATTCTCCTTCGGGGTATGCTGAAGAACAAGGTCATCGAGGGGGAACAGCAATCGGAGACCTCCAGGTCTTCTTCGGGCTTCCTTCCGGATCTGGAGAACCCGAGGAAAACATTCTTCGACGATCCGACTTTCTTCGCTAAAATTGAGTGAACTAATGGTAATGAACATAAGATAATGTCGTGGTGCAGTATCCAGGTTTAAAAAGTATTCTATGTTTTAGATTTATAAGAATAATAATAAAGAATTATTTATTTATTCTAGTACAAGTCCATTTAGAATAATATTACAGAAAATTATAAATGAGTGCCTTAAAAGTAAAATAAAAAGAATAATATGTATCATTTTTATGTCAATGTGATTAATAAACTACAACCAAATCAATAAAAGCGCCATATTTTAGATTAACATAAATCATTAGTCTGGTAATAGTCACTTAGTGCAATAAGAAAAAAAAAGTTGGTAGGAGCTCAAAAAGCTGAAACAAATTATTTTTAATTTATTTATTTGAATAGTTCTGTGGAATAATTATGAAAATATAATCATGTCCTTTACTCCAAATCTGTTTCATAAAAAAAAATCCCACACAAAATAAAATATTTAAATTTTGTGTTGAATAACTCTTTTTGTTGTGAACTTATGTTTTTGGCAAACATAAAACAACGCCTTCGTACAGTAAAAAAATATACTTCCTGTCATATCCTTTATAATACATATCATTTATGTATCAAATATATTAGTTCAATTGGTTTTCCTCCTTACTGTTACCCCTCATATCCGGTTGAACGTTAAAAACACAATAGCCTAGAGACCAATAACTCCGAACAGTAGGTTAATCAAGTAGGTTGAAAACATAAAAACGACATTAAATTCGCTAGAGTATTCGCCGTTTTAGAGTACTGCAACACTTAGTAGACAAACGCACCCAATTAATTACAATAGACGCATACACATGACTATTATGAAATCTGTTTGGACTTACGGATTAGAGTTTCGGGGCTCCACTAAGCCATAGAATTCCTCTAGTATCCAACCCTTACTAACCAAATTCCTTTGGAAAATCCTTAATGCTCCTTACTTTGTTATGGATAATGTCATCCATAATGACATCAATGACCCATTTGCTGCTGATTTGGCCCGAACCCGATACCAGTATTTTCATGAATAACCTCTTCCATTCCTGATAATCCGAGGCGTCTGAAAAGAAGATAGCCTCGTGACCTTATAATTAAAAATCTGTTATTTGAGTGCTACCATTGAGCTCTTTCTCTTGCTTTATAAGTGGTTAAGTCGGATTTTATCCGGAGAGAGTTCACTACTTTCAGATAACCGGAATCGAGTCATTCTCGTTTTTTTTTTTGCTTGAAATGGAGTTGTAATATAAGCAATAACTCCTCCTCAAGTCAATGTCTTACTTAGCCCCTTATTCACTGCGAAAATTAGAGTTAACCACTTATCCAGGATGTTGATACATCATCTGTACTTCACAACATATTGATATGTCATGCATGATTGCATTATATCTAATACAAAGAACAATAGGAATAAGCTATAAACGACGAAGAAGGAAGCTCGTCCACAGTTTTCGAACTGAGGTCAAACTGAATCAGAGTTTTAATTTGACTGTGGCATACTGCCAAGGATATTGATGCTATTTATCCCGAAATATCTACCAGGTACTAGGGCGGTTCTGAGGTTCGGGACATCCTATAATACCTGAGGACGCTGTAGGAGATCAGGGATCTTCCAATTCCCAACGGCCTTATAACAGATACGTTAAAAGAAACTCATTTGCTAGTTTGAAAACATTGTAAACAGGTCACGAGTAAACTAATATGAAATTAACGGTAATACGATCTAGATTAATTTAATAGTTAAACTTATTACCAGCTTTTCCTTTCTATTACCAGTTTTTATGATTTATTACATATGCACCATATATCCTCAAATCCAAATACATCACTAATGCTATATATTTTATTGCTTTTGTCGTATTTAGAAGCCATTCGTAATAAATAACGTAATACATGGCCATTCGCAAATTATTATTTTTTCGAAAATTATTTTATTATACTTATAAATCAAGATTATAATTCCTGCTAACATCAATTAATTCCTTACGTTTATTTGATAAGGTTTGCTTCAATAGTATATAATAGAATATAATAATTTGTATATATCTCTATTAACTTGAATATCCGTTGGTGCATCTATTAGTGATTGTATAAAAATCTAAATTAAATTTTTATTAATTATTAGAAATTTCTAACCATTACCCATGTACTGTACTCAGTAAAAGCAAACATATTAACTCGTCCTTAAATACCAATATATCAGAAATACAATATATTCTATTACTTCGGATTTATTTAAATATCTAGACGCTGTAATGTAGTTCGCCAATCTATATTGTATCTACATATTTTTTTTTAACTTAAAAAATCAAGATTATAATTTCTGCTAACACTGGAGGTGGGCAAAGTAGTTCCTTTTACTGAATCGTTTCTTTTGAGATAGTTCATTCTAATGAACTACCTAGTTCATTTTTCAAAAGAACTAGTTCAGTCAGTATTAGTTCCGGATCTAGCTCAATGAACTAGTTAGTTCACGTAATTCTCATTTCTACTGGTGAGTGGTGTGAACTAAAATTAACTATAGTTCACCAGAGAGCGCTCTTTATAGTTCATTTTCCGGATCTAGTTCAATAAACTATTTATTTAATTAGTTCTGTGTCCTAATACAACACGCATTAGCGTGATTCATCTTTCAATGGTATGACATTTGAAAATAATGATTATAATCAATGTTCATCAAATTATAAATTTTTCGATTGGAGCAAATACATATATATGAATCTCTACAATATTTAACAACAGTTTGAAAAAAAAAAAAGTTTAAATCATGTTCATCACACTACTTTTATCTTGTACAAATATAAGTGGTATAGGCTATACATGAAAGTAGAAGAAATTAGCAGAAAATTATACAAAATTATAAGAGGCGTTTATAATAGTTGAATTATCAAACTTGATGTGGGTAGAGGAAAAAATGTTTATTACAAATATTTTTTAAATTATGATATAATGTCATAATGTATCGCATAGCCTATTTACTTGAGGTATTATTGTAATACAGTTGTAAATATCAATAAATAAATAAATAAAAAATAATAATGATATTTAAAACCGCTTTGGGAGCGGTGTGGCTCAGTGGTAGAGCGATGAATTGCTATGGCGAAGGTCCTGGGTTGAGCGTGATCTAGGCCAAATCACCTCCCTACACAGCAGTTGTCCAAGAAACAGTACAGTCTCTACCATGTACTGAACCCCAAACCTTTGAAGGGTTGTAGTGGTACGGGTTTACAGGATATATTCTTTAATCTTGAAAAACTTAGCCTTAAAAAATACAATTATAAAACTGTGATACCAATAATGCAATAAATACAAACAAATACTTTTCTATATATAGAGGATGGTTAGAGATACCGTTCCCCTCCTACTACACTAAGAAGTGCTGGCACTAGAAGAGGTCTGTTATTTAATTGGAAATAAGGTCACAGATGCTGGAGCCTCCAGCAGAGTCCAGATGGCCAAGAACTGTTCTGCTTTTATTAGCACATGATCACCGCTCACTTCTTTCTATTACTTTTAAAGGCGAAAATCTGGTGATCTGGACCTGATCTTTACTCGTATTTTGGAAACAATGAACCGGCAATTTTCAATATCAAATATAATCAATACTTTTTACATCATTTTTTATTATATTTAATTATCTTCTTTGACACTATTCTTCGGAACATTTTGAAAAGAATAAATTGTTATTTTATGTATAGTCTAGGGGAATTCCTCCAGTCACACATTTTACAAACTATTTGCGTTCATCAGCTAAACTCAACTTTTTTATGTCCGATTTTTATTATTACATTTTCCGTATAAATTAAATTACGACACGGTGACCACTATGTACTTTTTTTATATAACAGAGAAATTTTTAATGGATTTACCATTGTTTGAATTTATGAATGAAGGAAATTTCATTGTAGAAATAGCAGAGACCGATGCTCAGGGTGAGCAGTGCACTTCCTCTTTTTGCCCCGAAATTATTCGCCTATCTGCTCAATGGGTGCAGGACTATCGATACCGTGCTATTAAAAATCGACTTGAATTCGTTGTTTCTAATACCAATATATTTGCTTCGGGTTTAGAGAATAATAATTCTGCAAGGTATTGAAAGAAATAATTCAAATTAGGGTGGTGTCTGCCTCCGATACGGTCCGTCCCGTTTTACTAACTGTGAAAAAATATCATTAAGCTCAAAAACCCTCCCCGTTTGTAATGTATAGAGCCAGCGGCCACGTGCCGGTTTGAGTAAAAACCGCCATCAGCGGACTCAGCCCAATGTAACGCCTTAAAATACCGGAAGGTAATAGAAGGCTTTTAGTTTATATAGTAGCTTTAGTTATAAGTATAATTATTGTTTGTATTCAATTGTAAATAAATCCTGGAGGGAGAGAAAAAAAAAAAAAAAAAAAAAAAAAAAAAAAAAAAAAAAAAAAAAAAAAAAAAAAAAAAAAAAGCTCAAAAAAACTTTTTATGTAACAGGAAAGTTGCTAATGTGTAAATGATTAAACCCAACATTTTTTGCATTGCTTAGCACACTAGATACGTTTTTCCAATTTAAGAATAATTTTTCATTTGTAATTTTATATAGCCCTTAATTATTTATATTTATTGTGGTGCTCACATTTTTTTAAACAGTAAGTAAACTCAATTTTATTCTTTTTAAAATTATAATAGTTAGCAAAAAGTAAATTCCATCCCCTGCCGAACTTGTCTTTTAAATCTTTAAAATAGCTATATATAAGAACACATTATATTTCATCTTTTCATGTTTAATTGAAAAATGTTCAATATATCACTGAAAAAATATTACCAAATTAAAAACCATTACTACAAATATTGTATTTTTTATATTCTATTATGATAAGATTCTTAATACTGTCACAAAATAGAGTGTAAATTTCATCTACAACACAATTTTAGTATATTTTTTGTTTGTTTATCGGCATTACTGCAGTGCTTAAAAATGCTTCAATTTATTTTGGTGGGTTGTTAGTTTAAAAAAATTAACTTAACTTAATTACCTTAAGGATGAATGCTTTTTATTATTACCAATAATAATCTAAATAATTATAATGACAGAATAAAATGTCTTATCACTCACCTACATTTGTGAAAATACCGTATGATAAAAAGTCATATAAAATATGTATTTGAGAAACCTTTCTCATGTTGATTTACTTCTAACTAATTGTGACCCTGAATTAATGATTTTTTTTCTAAATTACGTTATTTTTTTTAAAGAAAACAGTATTAGAAATGGAATTGACATTTTAATTGATATATTTCTGAAAAATTAAAAATAAGAAAATAATTTTGTACATCATGAGCATTAACATTGGTTTATTGGCAATTGTGTCATATAAACTGTGTTATTGTTGATACCCTAGAGTTTATAATTCTTATGCTAAAAAAATGCAATGGATGATAGATTTATTATAATCTTATCTTTGTATTATTTTACTATAATTATATATTCTCCTAATAATGAGTTAATTTATCCCATCTAAATTAATTAATTGTTTAACTATATTTTAATGTTTAAACCGGATCCGTAGCTTTAATACTGTGAGAATTGTTAACAGGCGAGCAGTTACCTCACTGACCCAGTTCGGAACCCTAGTCAGTGATTTAGTTTATTGCCATGTCCAAAAGTTATATTGGCCAGTCGCACTTCAGGTCCCAGGTATTTATCTGCTACCAGGGCTCACCAGTGCTCTCTCAACTGATCTGTAACGTTAAAGTAAATCTAAATATTACACCATATAAGGCGTTCAGGATCAAAAGCTGATAGATCCAAAATTTCAAAATTTCACGTTTTCAAATTTTTCGCTAGTTTAGGCAATCAGCAATAGTTGACCACATCATTCATTCAGGTCCAGAACCTGAAGTTTCGGGAAATTTAATTTAATTGAAGCGTTGCTTGACTAAACTAACGAAAATTTTCATTAAGTCAATTTTTGAAATTCTGAATTGTCCGTTTTTGATTCTGAACGCCTAAAATAAAATATAAACAATTTTATTCTGGGACCAGGTCCCTTAAGAATAACAGAGGTATACACAATTTAATAAATACACATCTGGCGAAAGGGTTACAAGAATCGTGTTATAAGAATGACACGATATTTACAAAAGTACTTGAAAATATAGATATAAACTAAAAGGTATGTCCTGGGAAAGAAAAAAAAGAAAAAGAAAAATCTGTGATAAGAAGAATTAAGCTGATAGCTAAAAATAAAGAAATAAAAGCACCTAATTTCATTAAATATAATATCGCTATAAGTGAAGGAAATTTAGAGTAATTCATTCTGATGGTTATGAGCTATTAATTATTATTGATTATAGAGCATCTGTGTAGGAATTTATAAGATGTGGGAAAATGCTTGGATTTGAATGTGGATAAGAAAGACGCATGAAGGATATCAGGTTGGAGGGAGTTCTAAAATAAAAATACGGAGATTAACAGTGAGATACTTCGGCAACATTAATTGCGTATGTGAAATTATATATTTTTTCTTAATATAATAGAATTTTTTTATCTACTAGGGAATTTATTATCAATATACTCCATCACCATTGCTTTCTGGCATTATCACTATCCAATTAGGAGAATCACATTAATAAAATAACACGTTTAAATTTATATTAAATTCATTCTGAAAGATTCCTTGGGAAGTAAACCTACAATTTTTATTATTTCTATAGAAATGTATAAAATGGTCAGGGGGTGCAGTCAATGATATTCTCAAAATAAAAAAATAAGAATTTATTGTCCTTACATTTCGGACATAAATGTAGACCATCTTCAGGACAAGAAAAAAAAAATAAACAGAAAAACTATATAAAAAATTTCAGTACCATAGAAGAATAACAGTTTATGTAAAGAGAAATGATAAGAAGAAAAAGAAATACAAAGAGTATGATAAATTATGAAATAATTGATATTATATATTTTTTTACACAATAAAAAAAATAAAAATAATAATTTTACTAATAAGATGGTAATCATTGTATTTTATAACTAAATCAACCTCTTGGTATTCAACTATGTTTTATTATTCATTATGTATGTTTTATTATCTTCTAGATTTCTTTAGATTCTTATTAACTCTCGTCAGTTATTTGATATTTTATCTTACTCATTGTATTTCCTTTCATTCTTATCATTTCTGTTTATATAAACTGATATTCGTCTGTGGTTCTGCAATGTTTTTTAAATAGGTTTTATTTTTCTTTTTTTTTCCATTTCCAGCCATTCCACGTCAACCATTTCCATTTTAAGCAAAATTATATAGTGCGATATAGAGAAAAAAGAGAAAAATTTACAGTAGAAAGCTACTTTTTTTCTTCACTATTGTTAGCAATAGAGATTATGTAAAATTGGCTGGCTAGAATATTTTTCCAAATTCTTAAACTTTCACTTAAACTAGGTTATTCTACTTGAAGAAGCCTGCTTGCTAGTTCAACTGGGTCAGGAGGGCTGCTAGTATGTCGGTCGCACTTTGATCCCGATCTACTAATGGTTATTGCTCGTCTCGGTCCACTTCGTTTTAGCACTTAAGATGGTATTATTGCCCTCCAATATAGTAATGTCAACGTCCTATGGTGACTTTCCCTAGGGCATCTTCAACGGTAAGGTATGGGAGAAAAAAACTTATAAAAAACTGTACCAAACCCACTCTATAAAAAAAACTACAACCCATAAAGGGTACAGGGGTGATTCCGTTGTTACTTTTTTCAATAATTTTTTAAAAAATTCACCTATTATATAGGGAAAATGAAACTCATATAAAAAATGAGGATTTCGCTATAACTTCTTCTTCTTAAATATTGAGAATGATGATCAAATTTCAAATTACTCGTACCACGGTCCTGACTAAATTTGGTTGACATTCTTCAGAAAAATTATGAAAATAGTTTATGCATTGAACATTAAGATTAATGGATTAATTAGTTTGGATCGTTTATTGAGGCAAAAAACAAAAAAAAAATGAATTCATACATTAATTCTAGTAGTGGTGTAAAATGGCCAGGTGAGGGGGCTGAGAAAAAAGAAACAGAAAAACTGTATAAAACATTGCAGTACCAAGGAAAAGTAACAGTTTATATGAACATGAATGATGAGAAATAATATGAATGGAAAAAAATCTAGAAGATAATAAAACATAAATAATGAAGGTAACAAAACACAGTAAAATTTTAAGAGGATGACTTAGTTATAAAATATAATCATAATATTATCATTATAATATATACAATTAGTGGATGACGAGCGAAAGCAGACAGTAATCATGTACAGCCATAGATGATAAAGCCTGATCTGTTTCTAATACAACAGTTGTGTAGGGGCTGATTCTGGCCAGACCACACTCAACCGGCAGATTTTCCACCCTAATTAAGAGGGGACCCACTTTTCATAGCATGGGTGAGGCCAAGAAGGGTCTGCCTATTAATCTAGGGATTAATTGATTGAATAATGTTCCTATTACAGCCGGATTTGGGCACTGAACCTTCATGCATAGTAACCCTGCCCTGTATATTCTGAGCTATCTCGCTCTTCCTCCATTAAAAAAAACAAAAATAATCCTATTTATGTGAATATACTACATTGTCAATCTACCTTAGTTACTTTTTCCGCCACAGCCGGTTTCGAACCCGGGACCTACTGCTTATTAACTCAGCGGTCTATACACTTGGAGCCCCTCATTCCAAGTTTATTTTTATGGCGCACGTGTAAGGATTACTCAGAGAGATTTTAGTTGCGGGTGGTTTTTTTGGTAAAAAAAAAAACAAAACCCGGATGGCTGAGTAAATTACTACCTTCGTAAATATTTTTTACTTTCGGAATAAAAGGAAGAAAAAATACATAGTCATAGCCGATTATGATCGCATAGCTGAGATCATCATGCAGATTAGTTAAAAGAAAATAGGTGTGAAACTTTAACCTTGAGGGACTCCTGGCGATAAGTTGTGTTCATATCGGTAAACATAACCTGTCACGCTCTGTATTGTTTAATCATAATATATATTAATTAAAACCCTAAAGATGATACATTTATTACGAAGGAGAAGCCTTTGGTTGATTGTTAGTCACTACAAAACCGCTTCCGGAGATGAGAAGAGACGTTTGCCCGGTATTGTGTTGCTCTGGACATACCTGTCAAGATTTAAGCATTTTACTTCTCGGGTGCGTGCCACAGTATTCTGTTCTCATCACACCAGCTCACCTAGGTTGACCAAAATCATGGCCATGAAAGAATTGATGGGAAATAACAAGAATGGAAAGAAATCTAAAAGATCATTAAACATCGATTATATAGATGAAAGAAGTGAGATGCATGGAACAGATTGGAGGATCAAGGTCTGAAGAATGAAAAAGAGATGCATTGGCATGTCTACAAGAGTACCAAATGTAATGAATATCATATGATTGGTTAAAGACAAAATAAAGCTGATTGATATAATCGTTGGTAGAAAAGAATGATAAAACAATAAACAAGTAAATCTCTAACTTTATTCTGTGGCAAGTTTCTTACATAATCTATTTACAATGATTGTTTGTTGGCTCTATTGATAAGTGAGGAGGAAATGGCTGGAATGGAAATCAAAGTGAATTTTTAAATAGTAACTATTAGTTGGTAACCAACGTTTAGGATGATGCAGGCACATGTCACAGGAACTAAGCAAAACAAATCTATATATAAAAATCTCGTGATTTTATTATTGGCAGTATTCTTTTCCCGCAAAAGAAAATTCATAAATGAACTTGTGAAACTAGTGCACCAGCACAGAAGCCTAAGCCATAAGATATGCTCAAGGATCCAGAACATAATATGAATCAGAAATGGACAAGTGTATTCGGGAGATTGATGTCTCGAGGGTTGATATAGACTCCACATGGGGTGCATGCTTGGAAGTTTTATCCGACACAGCTACTTGACTGCTTGCACCATGAATGAGAGACCTAAGACCTCCATGGTTTGACGAGGAGTGTGAGAGGGCAACAAGCTTGAGAGGGCTTTTGAAGAAAGAAGCTTATAAAGCCAAGATGGACCAATTATTACTACTATTCTATAAATACATTAAATCATTATATAAAACATGAATATCTAAAAAATATAAATTATATTTTATGAAATTGAAAAACAACTAAATTATTTATTTATAGTAAAACAGCAAGACAAAAATATTCTAATATATAAATATTACCTCATTGTTATATCATTTGGTTCTTTAAATTTATAAAATTAAGATTATTTATTAATTATTATTAATGCATTTATACTATACAATAATCTATATAAAATATAAGAAATAAAAGAATAAAATTAATACTATTTTATTCGGAAGGAAGTGACTAGTTCAATATCGGATTGAAAAGAATAGAATCATGACGGATCTGATTCAGTGTAGTGTCTCGTCAATTTCAGTCATTTGTTTGCTCAGCCCAGGATCGTATGTGATAAAATAGGATCGCGTCGCACCGAATCGGATCCAATGTAGGTATACCCTTATATGTTGAGCGGTCATGAAGACCAGCAAAATATATTATACGAATAATAAAAAAAACAAATCAAATTCATTTGTGTGTATGTAGAAGTTTTCGTGTAAAATATGGAGTTTTTCTTATGTTTAAAATATATTTCCTTAATAAATACGCCTAACATTGTCTCTGTTTTATAAATATCCTTGCTCAAGTGGTCTAATTTATTATGCAAATGGATCTGAAGTAAATGATTACAATAGTTTCATTATGTTTATTAAATAATTGAAATCTATAACTAAAATTACATTGAACATTTAGTGATTATAATTGCAAGAAGTCCTTCCATTATGGCATTATGGCAAGAAGTCCTTCCATTGGCTATTGTATTTTGACTACCAAATAAAGGGAGAGAAGACCTTAGGTTTGAAGGACGCTTCAGAAGGGGCTCTGGAAAAGGGTCATGAATAATCTCTCTTTGAAGGATATTATATATTTGCATTATTATTTAATGTATATCAATATAGTATAAATATATTATACATTGTGGTATTATTGTGTATTGTATTGTTAGTGAGTTAAAGTTATGTAAATAGACTTAATAGACCGTAGGTTAAGTTAATAGTATTAGGATTAAGATTGTTATTAAACTTATGTGAACAATTATGTGACTAGATATACTGGAGAGAAAGGAATAAAGTTTAGTTCTATTCTGAATAATTTGTCGTTACTCTGCCCGAAAAATCCTTTTTTTAAGTGCTTAATTCAGTCTGATTGTAAGTAGTGTATTTTATATATAGCGTATCACAGTGTGTAGCGCGCTAAATAGGTCAACTGAAGATACAGGTTCGAATCACATGGATATGGCACAATCACTTTTTAATTTGTTAACAGCCCAGCCATATGCCAACTCTATGATGGGTTGTAGTATGATGAATGTTTATGTATATATACGAATAGATAGATATGAAGACTTTATTATTTCTCATATAAATAACAAATTTGTGCATACAGAAGCCATAATTTGTCTAAAGCATTGCTATCTATAGCTCGTTTATGTATAATTCATTTCTGTTACTTGTTTTATTTAAAAAAAATTAATTCTATAATTCAACTTTTTTAGTTTTTAATACACTAGTTCATGTACGTCAACTTATTGAGAAGTCCCAGGAAATGAAGCAGGAACTCCACATGACCTTAATAGACCTGGAACAAGCTTTTGACAATGTGCCTGGAGAGATGGTTATGGGTAGCACTTCAAGAAGCAGGCATTAGTAGGGCTCTGATAAAGGCGGTGAGACACCTGTACACCAACGACATATATCAGATAAAATGCGGTAACCACCTTTAGGACCCTTTTCATGGTACTAAGGGATTGAAGCAAGGGTGTAGCATCTCACCCACTCTCTTCAAGATATACCTTCACGAGGCAGTGAAACCTTGGTACTAGCAATGTGGAGATGTTGGGCCGTTCATTGTTGGCGAACAGCTACTATATTATTCTTCGCTGACGGCCAGCTCGTGTTTGCGAGGAGGAAAATCTACCTTGAAATGATGGTGTATGCCCTAGAAGATCTGCTAAGAAACGGTGGGATTAAAAATTAACTTCGAGAAGACCGAGTACATGGCCGTTGGAGATGCTGGTACAAATGCGCTTCTGGTGGACAGGGAGGCCTGTAAGAAAGTAAATATATTTAAGTATCTGGGATCTTATTTGGATACTACCGGGTCGTCGGTGTATGACATCTGGAAAAAAGTGGAGCAAGCCCGAAAAGCTACTAGAATGCTGTATCCGGTCCTACGGAACACAGAGATGTCTAAGGAAAATAAACGCCGTATTTTCACAACCATTGTCGAATCTATCCTGACTTATTCTTCGGAATTATGAGCTCCCTTCATGATATGGCGGGACATGATATGGTACCGACATTTAAGTGATAAACTCCAAGTTTTCTCGGGACAACAAGTTATGTTAAACGAATTAGATATGTTCATGAGGATCATATCGATACAACAATTGTATATATAGATTGTTAATGGATGACCAGTGAGAGCCAGCAGTAAATGATATTAATACAATTATATCTGGTATATTCTGCAACAGGTTGTAATATTGCAATTGTAATATTTTTTACTATCGATTTACTATCTTTTAAATAGTACCTATCTCAAACTTATTTTGTTTTTCACTGATAACATAGTAATCATATATTACTATCATACATTATGCAATGTATCATTTCTCTTGTAATTTTACTCTGTTTTTATCTGTACTGTATTACGTTATTACGTATCCTCTAGATTTCTTTCCATTCTTATTACATCTCCTAAATTATTTTATGATTTGACTTTTACTCTTTGTATTTCTGTTTTCTCATTCCTATCATTTCTGTTTATATAACCTTTATACCTTCTTTGGCACTGGATTGTTTATATAGTTTTTCTGTTTTCTAAATTCTCAGCTCTGATGATGGCCTAAAATTGAGGCGGAAACATTGGCACAAATAAAATAATTTAAACTTATCTTGTATACAATTTATTGATCGCACCTCCTGATTATTCCACATTCTTCATATTCTTTTAACTTCATTACGAGTTATGATCTAAGAAGATGAAGAAGCCTGGAGTAGTATCCACGCTTCCTACCGGCTTGAAGATCCTTGGCACCCTTCTTAAACCATAAGGAAACGATAAAGTGTACCATCGAATGTCCTTGGAGGCGGTTCTTTTTACACCCTGGGCATGGACTCTGGAGAAAGTTAATTCTCCCTTAATGATACTTATCATTGACACATCTGATGAAGGTAAATCGCTACCTTCGCAATATATCTGACTCTTCATCAACTCCAAGCAATAAATCGCTCCATAAAAGGGGGTCTTTATTATTTTTTTTTAATGGTTTATAGCGCCAGAGTTGAATAGGAATTAAAGTCAATGTTAATGAAACATTTAACGGCCTGTACTGTGTTGCCTCATTGGAATCAGTAGCATTTGTATATTCGGGGGGTGCTTGTAGTAGATGCTGACTAGGAGAGTAATTATTCAGAGAGAAGAACTCATAATCCAAAACGGATTTTATTTATAAATCATATTAGGCGTTAGAATCAAAAGGGGATAGCTCCGGCATTTCAACAATTTCTTTTTTCTTTTTTAGTTTAATCGAGCAATTTTGTCTAACATGGCACCTTATCGCATTATTTCTCATGGTTTAGTCCAGTTCTGAACCTGAAGTTTCAATGGTATAAAATTGCTTGACTCAACGAGTGAAAAAGTCAGTCTTTGAAATTTCGGTGTTATCCACTTTTAATCCCAAACATTTATTTTACATGATTACTATCTTAGCATTAAGATATTTTTTGGTTGAATAATTTAATTTTTGTAGGAGCGGTAAATTCCTATAAAAAAAATATTTAGGAAGTTTACAACATTGCAAATCCGCTTCGAGTTTTAGTATTTTAAAAAATTTGGATTTTCAAACTGAAAACGAATTCACTTATTTAATCACGTATAAAATTTAAAAAAAATAAATTTAATTGGATTAATCGAATTCAACTACTCTTGGATTTAGAATGTATATAGGAATTTGTTGTATTTAATTTCATTAATTGACCACTAAATCACGAACTTAAGTAAAAATGATTTTCTTTGCCTATTTCCTATGAATGCTTAGTTTCCTTTTTATGTTATACGAACCTTTCATGAATTTTATCATAGCTTTTTTGGTTGTACTAAAATGAATTTATTCTCAATTTTTTCTTTCTAATACATCACTGTTGTTGAGCGTAACGGGAACACTTCATTTCTTATGCCCAGAATTATTTCTTCCTTGGATTTTTTGTTAATTAAATCTGTTTCTGTTAACTCCCCTCTGAGCTTCCTTAATAAATATTATAATTAATAGTCGAAGAAATCGCAACAATTTTATCTTTGAAAAATAAATGAGATAATAATTCACTTCTCATATGTATATGGTCTTTGCTGTACTACAGAGCATATATAATAGGTCTTGACGTTTTTTTACTGTTTATTCTAAAATTAATTGATTAAATTAGGTATAGTTTGTAGATTAGAATATATTCTAGAAAATCTTTTAATTTTTGTTACTTTGAACATTAGAGAGGTCTGTGCAAGTTCATAAGTTGCACTTGGTTCTCAGTGTTGGCCGAGCTATGAACCGATTCGTATCGAATGAAGTTTTACAGTAATTGTATATATATATATATATAACGAGGTTATTCAATCTACGTTTTAATTATTATAGTTAATTATCGAAGAACTGCAGTTTTCATCTTACAAGCAGAAATTAGATAATAAATAATTGACTTCTTAAATAATTAATAATTCCTGATTTATTTATACACTACATCTAGTATAATGATTTTTAAGGTTTTTATTAATTGCCTAATTTAATCATTAAATAAATGTAGTATATAAATTAGAATATATATTATTTTCTCAACTTAGAATATTGGACTCTACAGGTTCCTATGTTGCACTTGTTTCTTAGTGTTGGGCGAGCTTTTAACCGATTCATATCGAAGTAATTTTCACAGTCATTGCATAAATAACGAGTTTATTCAATCTATTTTCCAATTAATGTAGTTATTTATAAAAAAAACAATGAACTTTTCATCTTACTAGTAGAAATGCGATAATAATTTACTTCCTAAATAATTAATAGTTCCTGTTTGGTTAATACACCAGAGCTTGTGTAAAGCTGTATATTATTAAGATTTATATTACTACATAATACATAATTAAATCATTAAATAAAATGTAGTTTGTCAATTAAAATATATTTTATTTTCTCTACTTTGAACTTTAGACTGCTCAGGTCCGTACAGGTTCGCAGGCAGCACTTCGTTATCAGTGTTGGACGAGCAGTGAACAGATTCATATCGAAGTAAGTTATGATTCAATTATTATAGTCTAATTATAAATAAATCACTGAACTTTTCAACTTTGAAGTAGAATTATATAATAATTCACTTCTAAAATAATTAATAGTTCTTGTTTGGTTAATTCACTACAGCTTGTGTTAAGCTAAATATTATTGAGGTTTGTATTACTGCATATTATATAATTAAACCATTAAATAAAATGTATTTTGTAAATTAGAATATATTTCAACTTTGAACATTGGACTCTACAGGTCCGTACAGGTTCGAACGTTAGTACTTCCTGGTAGGTAGACCGAACTATTAGCCGATGTACTCGTATATGGAAGTAATTTTATAGTTAATAATTTTGTATCGTATTTATTTATTCTAAGAATAATTTATTATATTTAACAATTGAAGAAAATAGGACAGTTTCGTCGTGGAAGAAGAAACGAGGTAATAATTCATGTCTTAAATAATTAATACTTTTGATAGACACCAGCATAAAGATTTTAACATTTTTTCTTTACTACTAAATGTATAATTAAAAGATCAAATGAAGTAGAATTAGAAAAGTAAAATGTATTTCAAGATGCCGTGTTATTTTATCTCTACTTCGAGTATCGGAATTAAAAGTACAAATTAGATTTATGGTCATTTATTACTTTATATGTAAAATAATATATTTTATATTAGAGAATCCCATATTATTTATTTATAAAAATGGGGTAAGGGCTTGAAATTTATTTTATTTTCTGCTAGCAAAATATTAAATACAAAATTTAAATAGGCAGTGATGAGGACTGCCAACAGAAGTGAACACTCAATATTTTGGGAAAAAGGTGTTCTTTTTTTGAATTTCCAAATCAATTATAGTCTGAATTATTTAAATTTAAAGTGTTTCAATTTAAATTATTGACATTAGTCTGGTTTTCACAACAATAATTATATACATCTTCTAGTAGTTTATTTATTAATAAAAACTTATGATGGCTGTACAGTAAAAAATATCAATAATTTAATTGAAAAAATAATTGGTTTATAGTTATAATATTTATACCTAATATTTCTATTAACATAGATTTTATTTTCAGTTTCAAAGGGTTACTTTGAATGAAAAAAAAAAGTTTAACAATACTTAGATCATTTTCAATCATTTCATAAAATAAGGCATTTAACTATTAAAAATAAAAATTTTCAAGGGACAGCACCTTATTTACCATTAACGGCTTAATTGTAAATTTTAAGTAACATCGACGTGATTACTACGAATATCGTTAATGTTATTGAATTATTTATTGTTACCATTGTTGTTATTTCTGAAGATTCCAGTTTCCAGCTGTAATTTTATTATAAAACAGTTTTTGAGCTGAGGGGAGAAGTCACCTGACTGTGCAAGGACGGGTCTCATCAATAAATGACCAAGTTTATGAGGCCTTGGAGTCGAGGTCGAACCTCCCGGTCAGCGCTGCGTCGGGCACAAGCGGCTCTAGATATTATTTTGTAAGTCTGGAATCTGGAAGAAGAGTGAGAATGGAAAGACGGTGGTAATGCTATGGCATTGAATGGTTCTCTGTACGAGGATAGTGTCTGGGTATCGTTGATATGGTTGATTATAAAAAAAACAAATTATTAATTAACCCAATTCATTTCCAGACTATAAAAAAAAAAAAAATTGGATAATAAATATGGGAGAGTAAGAAAAGAATCTTTAATAACATTCTTGAATAATAATGTTAAGTAAAAAAAATGAAGAAGCTGTTAGAAACTGAATTGTCACAATTTTTTATTGAATTATACGAAATTAAAATAAAAGTAAATTGCTAATAATTTAGGAATATTTTATCATTATTTGTATTACAAAAAAAAAGTTGGAATCTGATTGGAAGATAAGCGAATAATTGTAAGGTTATGGTAAAGCTTTCGAAACGCTATGGCTTTGAATTGTTGTCTGTCCGAGCATCGTTGATATGGTTGATTAGTAATACGATTATTAATTAACCCAAAACCAATTCATTTTCATGCTATAAAAAAATTGGTTGATAAGAACAGGAATCGCAGTTAAAATTCATTAAAAATCTTGATTATTAATTTTATGTAAAAAAAAATACATAAGCTGTTAGAAACTGATCACAATTTATTATTAAATTATACGTAAATTGCTGATAATTTTGGAATATTTATGTCAATATCATTTAGTCGTTATTCGTTTTATTAAAAAAATAAAGTTAGAGTCCGAGTGTTGAAAGAGAAGTGAGTAATAGAATAAAATTTGGATTAAAAATCTTGATTAATATATTTATGTAAAAATTATAATTAAATGTAAAAGATCTTGAAAACTTTATTATCACAATTTGGTATTAAATTAGATATAAATTGTTAAAAATCTTGGATACAGGATAATTTATGTCTTTATTTTTTAATTATTATTCTTATTAAAAAGCAAAACATAAAAAAAGTTTCGAGTCCGAGTGTAGGAGAAGAGTTATGAATAGATGATGGTAAAGTTTCGATACGGTTTTCTGTCCGAGAATTGTGCCTTAGTATCTTTGATCCTGGTTGATTTGTAGTAAAAACTATTAATTATCATGACTCACACGTTTATGGACTTATTTTCAAGTTTTTATAGTCAGGTTTTTTAAATGTATTTTTTAATCATTCTGATATCATGTTGATGTACAATATCATTTTCTTTTTAAATCGATTTATTAATAATACATTATCAGTCAGTACATACACCTTTCTGGACTTATTTATTTTTAATTGCTTTCAAGTTTTCATAGTTAGGTGGTTATTATTTATTTTTTAATCATTCTGATATGATGATGATTTATAATTATGTAGCCTTTTTTTTAGAAGAAAATGTTTTTTATTTATCAATATGTTTTGATAAGAGGTAGTCATGGTCTATTCTTGGTTGATAAACATGTTATTTCTTCTTATTAAACAACTTACTTATACATGCCATGCTGACATTGAGTAATTGTTAACTTAATATCATAAAACACATATTGCCAGACATTCCTTAGCGATAGTAGGGAGGAAGATATGATAAAGAATAAAATAACAATGGAAGGTTTTCTGGAAACAGTTATCGGCTAGAGCACTCACTATCAGCCAAGGGCAGCCTGCAAGGCCACGCACGCCGTTCCTTGTCATCACTATTTCCATCTCTGTGTGGGTGCGTCTCCTCTATCATCCTCACCAAGGATCCACTGTCTTCCTTAACCGTTGCCATTGCATTATTTTATATCTCGCATGAGTATCCGAGTGCTTGCAGAGATGTTAGAGGACCTCAGAAGTATTTGTATATTCGTGTCTTATGGTATCGTAATATTCCTGAAAGGGGAAAGTTTGTTTTCTGAAATGAGGAATGTTTTAAATTATGTACTACTGTATCTTGAAAGGAAATGGAAGTGGTGACTGACTTCACTTATCTCGGCACAGTAATAGACAGAACTGGAAAGCTGGACGCGGAAATATCCAATAGGATTAATAACGCAAATATAGTCAAATACCAGATTTGTAATACTGTTGTAGGAAAGCTGGAGGTAGGAAGGAATGTCAACCTCCACATCTTCAAGTCAGTGTACCTGCCAATACTGCTGTATGGAGCTGAACGCTGGGTATTGACGGAGAGGTACTTGCGAAGAGTAGCGGGAATGACGAAAAGAGACTGTTCGGAACGAGAGGATTCGTCAGGAAATGCAGATTGCCCCGCTAAAAGAGCTCCTGGAAATCCGACAACTGAAATGGTTCGGCCACGTAGTCAGGATGAATGATCACCGGGACCCTCTCAAGACGATGGACTACATGCCGGATGGAAAAAGACCTCGAGGACGCCAAAGGAGGGCTATATCAACTATAGTCTTATCTCGAGTACATCGAACGCCTCAGCAGAAAAAGAAGAAAAGATCTCCGACAGGCCAGAAACCAAGCAAGACACCGGGATAGATTCGGCTCCTGGCTGGACGCTCCCCTACGCTGAAAGGCTAACACTATAGGGGCAACCGAAAGAAGAAGAAGTATCTTGACCGCAGATACAGCAAAATCGTACCCAATTTAAAATATCCCTTTATTCTGGAAGCATTATTAATATATTACAGTTACCTTCTTATATTTTATCGGTTGAATCTGATTAGCGTGAAGATAATAATTGATATTCGACGAACATGTCGGAACTTTGAAATAATACTTTTAGAACATTTTATAAAATTTTAATCAGTAATTTTTAGTGGTTTTAAACGTCATGTTGGTTTTTGTGTGGAAAAGTTCATAATCGTTAGACAGAACCTAAATTATTTCTATGGAATGAAAACCTAGAACAGTATAAATAGGCCACCAGTGCTCTCTTAAAGTATAACCTTTTGAAATGATTCGCAACAAGTTGGATTTATATCAACTTCTATTCTATCTATATTCATAGATTATAGCATATTTATTTATGGTTAACACTAACCACCAGTGCTGCGTAACGGAGACACCACTTTTCTCATTACCAGAATTTTGTTTCACAGACCCGAAATATTCCACATTTTCGCTTCTCCCATCATTTCTATCACGGTATTCTGATCTAAAAACTCCTCGAATAAGTAACAATAGTTTATAGTTATAAGTCGGTTTTATATCGCACATTCACGGCTGTGCTGCACCCAATGAGCGTAAACGTGAACTATCTCCGGACAAAAGTAGGTAGTCCACTGCTCACTCCTTGGCACCAATCACTTCTGTTTCTAATGAAATTTATGAATATAAATAGTGGTAATATCCAATTTACAATCTCCGTGTAATATTTTATTTTACGTATAAGGTGGAACGATAAATAAGGGGTGTAAAAAGAGTCCAAAAGGTGAAGAAAGCACAAAACTTGTAAAATGGCGGATAGGTGTACCTCTCTACTGAATTAAAAAGACTAATTTATATATTCAAAATAAAGATAAATAATAGAAAGTCAAAGAATATAAAACTACGCCTTTATGAATCAATGGCTTACTGTTGGCGAGACTCTACGAAGTGAAAATGCTTTGCAATCAGTTTCTTAGAACGCAATCGTCTGGCTATGGCTTGCACTACGCAGGACTTATTTAATAATTACGCATCACACTTTTATTTAAAAATAGTTAGATTAAAAAATTATAAAGTGTCCATAACTCTTAATGTTTAATTGAACATTTTGCTATATTTGTTAGAAAACAGAGTAAATAATTTAATATTGCAAGGCTCGATTTGAAGAAAACAGCTTGCAACTATATTAAGAACTATTATTTCAACTATTCAATACAGCAGAAACTATACAATGATCAATTATAAATAAAATAGAAGACAAACGATTAGTTCTGCACATTGCACTGCAAACAACAGTAACCTAACGCACCTTCTCTGTCAACATAATACACATTTTTCCAACAATATTTTTTAATTTTATTTAGCTTCTCTTTACTAAATAGTAAGTTTAAATGCGGAGAACTGGATGGTTAATAAATTACTTGTAATTTAATCTTTTAGGAAGCTAGGCAGAAATTAGGGGAATGTCTTCCAACCAAAATGAAATTGAAAATAACAAATATATATTATTTTTTGTAGATGTTTTGATGTATTTACTCTTAATTAGACCAGATTAAGAACGGAATATTGCAATAAACTATATAATTTTTATTTTCTGATAATATTGTTAACATAATTTCTAGTATTGATTATAAGAGGCGTCGTTCGTATAATAAATTCGTAAATAATTAGTGCCGTAATATAATCGTTTAATAAAACTTTAATGAAACGAATCGAACTTCAATTAAAAATAATTAGATTATTCCTACGATTGGTTTAATCAATAAGCTCCTCATAAAATAAAAACCATTTGTAATTAAAAGCGAAATTTAGCCAGTCTTAATGAACTTGAATGTCAGCGTAACTAATAAATTATTCTACGTTTAATGGAATTCAATATCTAGATTTAGCCTGGTTCTTAAATTGATTTTGATCTACTCGATTATTCTCGTTTTTTTGGTATTTAATTGTTATTAGTGCACCAAGTAATAGTTAACTGTAATTAGTAGCACCAATAGCTTAATTGATAACAGTGCTTTCTGATGGATTTACCAATGGCGAACACAATGGTGTGGTCAGAAATGGTTAAAACATCGGCTCAACACATCTGAAGGGGTATATCCGTGCTGGAGAAAAAAAATAGTTCATCCGAACGTTTTTTCCGGAAGAACGACGAAACATGGCTTCCCCGAGCTGAGCTTTGAACATCTCAAACATCCTCTTAATTGTCGGTTTGACAGTACAAGCAATCTGCAAGGGCCAATGATGATGATAATGATACTGATAGGTTTTTGAGGTTAATTTTGCTCTCCTTCAAATTTTAGGAAGATGTGAGTCCCCTCGCTTTCCCCTGATGTCTTCAATTAGTCTTTGTTTATACATTTATTTTATAATAAGGATTTATGACTTTGTAGGTGGCAAGATATTATTTAAATTTTATCATTTTTTTGTTTGTTTGTTTAACGCCACTTTTATGTTGCTAAGGCTTATCGTACGATGCTACAGTGGGAGCACTAAATTTTGCCCCTTGCTCTAACTTTTGACATCGTATTGGCTCGGAATCCCCGATTAACGTCCCTTCCACAGGACGGCATAACCAAGGACTTTTTACTCCCTTTAAGAATTCCTCGGACCACCTGGCGGGCTACGAACCCGTGATCTTGGACTTGGTTGGAGTTGGTTGTTATGCTAACCACTAGACCACAGGTCGCCTTCAGTTTTTAAAATTATTTATTGATTTTTATGGTTCATTTTAACACATCCGTAAATGCCGAAATTCCGTTACTTTTTATGTCCACTTTTTGGATGACTCGTTACCAAAGAGTCGCAGATACTCTTATGCTACTTAACTTGTGGCTTTAACTTTTTTATTTATTTTAGTTATGGAAATTACAATTAGCATATTAGGATGTGGATGACAATACCTATGAATGCTAGGGCACAGGACAAGGTCGAAGTGGACGTCAATACTCAGGCGTTTACTGCTTCCTGCCTCATTGTTGTATCGTCCTTATGCAAAGGAGGAGCGTCTTCATCGAGATACAGCGAGCCTGTCATCTCATCATATCCCGCTGCGCAGTTTCCGAAGAGAATGCAACTCATGGAATCAGCAATGAGCTGAGCATTGCAACTATAAATATATATAATAATTTATTTATTTGGTTATTAATTTAACGTCACTTCATGTTACTATTACAAATCGAACGATGCCACATACGAGTCTTAAATTTTGCCTATCCAGGTATAAGGATAGAGATCTTTAACAAGTTCTTGACATCGTAGAGGCTCGGCACCCCATTTTATGCCCTTTCCGACGGAAAGCATAACCAAGGATTTTTTACTCCCTTTAAAAACTCCTATGGACAACTGCTGGACCTCGTGCCCCACGATCTCGGGCACATTAGGCTGTTCTGCTAACCGTTACGCCATAGGTCACCCCTTAATTTATATGTATTTATGTGTTTAAGTATGAGTTTATAATACTTACAAACACACACGATCATTGAATATTTCAAGATTCAATTAAAATACTCAATTTTTTCAATTAGGAGTGTAACAGCTATGCTGTCTTATGCTTTATTTGAACTCTTATTCAACCCCTTAAATTTCCTCAGTATCCACTCTCGGATTTCCAATTGGATGTTTTATAAAATAATAGATATAATATACTATATATTTATTATTATATAAATATATATAATATATTATATTATATATATTTTATTTTATACAGTTATATTCCTTATAGGAAATTAATTTCATAAGCCATCTACTGTATTTGAAGTATTAAGCCATATATTAAAAAAAAAGTTATTTATTGAAATTTACAACTGTATAATAGAATAAATCCAGTAAATATAATGAAAGATTAATAATAGCAAGAGATTAAGGCAAGTAGAGACACTACCCAATGGTAGTACTCAAATAGCAAGTTCAACTTAGTACATCACGAGGCCGTTCCTTGAAAATATAGATCCAATAGAACTTAAGTTATGCACGAAAAAGAAACTCCTTAACATCCTAGATTTTCCACTATAATTCATTTAACATTTATTTGAAAGAAAAATTCTCAATGTTTTTTAAAGAAAAATCCTGCACAGAGCCTTCGTTGAGTATTAACTGACATAATCGATTTTGGGGTAAAATATTTAAGAATGACTTATATTTGTAGACTGTTTGTTATAGTAAATATAATAATATGATAAAGTTGTTGAACGTATTGGATAGAACGTATTTTGTTCTTATTGGAAATACTGTTGAAAATGTTGATCCGAACAATAATTAAGATGTCAGGCACTAAAAAAACAAATCCTAGAATCCTACATTGTTCACTAAAAGTAAGTTTTTAAAAGAAAAATCCTGTACAGAGTTTTCGTTGAGTATTAACTGGCATAATCGAGTTTGACTATTCCGTTATTTTGAGGCAAAATATTTATGAATGACTTATATTTGTAGACCGTTTATTAGAAAAAAATAAAATGATACAGGTTTTGTTCTCCGAATTATTTCCGGAACATGTGGGATGGAATATATTTTATTCTTATATGATATCCAGTTTCGATATTGTTGAAAATATTGATCCGAACTATATGTAAGATGCTATTTACGAAAACAATACTCTGTAAATGCCTTCATTTTTCACTAATTCTTTTTTTAAGAACAATCCTATCTCTTTAAGTATTTACTGACATAATCGATTTTGACAATTCGTTCATTTTGGGGCACCAACCGTTTGTTACAGTAAATTAAAAATAAACTTTACGGGCACCTTCCCTAAGAAGACCCAAGTTTGAGGGGTACAACCTAACAGCCAGTTGCCCCGAAGGTCCGGGGCTTTTCTTACTGGACTAATCACCTGTAAGATAGTACACGTGATTCAGAGAAACTCAGCGAATAGCCTAGGATTCGAAAGGCAAAAACTTCAGGGAGGTTCGAAACCTGGCTAGAACCAGGGAAGAATAGCGGTCTTGGCAAAACGCTCCTCTAAGCTGGGAGAAGGGAGAGAAGAATAAGAAGAATTTCCGCATCAAAATGCGAATCAAACAACAAAAGGCATACATTTTCTTTTGTCCATACTCGTGATTTTGATTGTCGGGGGGGGGGGGCAGTTTGAGTTTTACCATATCAATAGACGAACAAAAGATATATAGTAGCGAAATAAATAAATAAAAATAAACAAATGGTGAAAAAGACCTCACTAAATATGGATCCTAGTTTTTCTCTCCTCGTCGCTATTAATGAAAACTATTGTAGGGTTAGTCCGTGCACGTCTATATCATTTGATATGGTGACGAAGAGGAAAGAAGGAAAAATTTCTCATTCGAAACGAATCACTAAACAAAACAAACAAAAAAACAATGTCTTACTTATTCAATATTCCTTAGTAAATGTGACAAATTATCATCCATTATATATCAGGGAATTAATCTGGACTCACCTTGTAACAAAATCGAAGATTCGCTGGAATTAGTAAATTAATTAATAGGCCTACGGGAATCGATTAATTATAATTGGAGGTATGGATAATCGAGATATCACCTTAGATCCAATTCCCAAAAGGTTCATATCAACTTCTAATCATCTTGTATTGGTCATTTAATATTTTGCATAATAGACTTTTATATTAAGCAAAAGTAATTAGGTTATTGCTAAATTGTATGTACATTTTTTTGTTGGTGTGACTAAAGTAAGTTTACAAATATTATTTTGTTTTGTTATGAAAATTTCTATTAAAAAGTTAAAGCTTAAATGATACAGTTGTGTAGTCGCTGTAAGCACATACAATGAATATTAAACAAGGGAAAAAATTATGCACAATTGATTCAATCTCATAATTAGTTATTCGGTCATTAATTATTCAGATACTCTGTCAATAACTTCTGATATATGATAAGACAACACAATAATTTAATTCTACATATCATCTTTCTCATATCCCTTCATAAATGTGCTCACCAAACTAAATGTGATGGCGACTCAAAGGACTAAGAATAATTATTACAAATTACAAATTATGACATAAGCACAGCCTTGTCTAAAAACTCACAGAATTCTCTGGTATCCTAGATTCATAATATTGGGTTGTCACACATGAAATGACCGTTTTTAGGAACTAGAAGAAAATAAAAATTTGAGATCATATTTTGTATTCAAAGTATTGCCATCATATTCGATACACTTCTGCCAACGGCTTACCAAGTTTTCTATCCCAGATTTGAAAAACCTTGAGCCACGTGATGAAAGGAATTCAGAAAATGTATTTTTAATGTCTAAACCATTGTTAAACGATGTTCCTCGCAAAAAGTTGTCCAAACTCCGAAAAAAGTGGTAGTCTGTAGGGGATAGATCAGGGGAATATGGGGGGTGTGGTAAGACTTCATAGCCCAACTCCTTTAATTTATCCACTTTCTGTATTAAAACATGAGGTCGGGCGTTATCATGAAGGAGCTCGTGTGGGCCCCAGGAATCGAGCTTTTTTCCCTTTCCGATCAATTTTAAAAGCTTGGAAACTGTCGTACGACTTGTGCCTAGCTCTGACACATATTCTCTGGCTGTTTATGAGGGTCTTCTTCCACAGGATTCTTAAGATATTCGTCCTCTATTGATGTTTGAGGCCGTCCACGGGGCAGATTTTCCAATGTCGTATCTCCGGAGGAAAATTTTGTAAGCTAACGACAGATGGTTCTTTCATTAGCACTTCCTTCACCAAACGCATGTCTTCCTTCATCAATATGTCTTGCTGCTTTGGCAGCGGTATGACCGAGATTGTACTCATAAAAAAAAGTCGTTTGAAAATCGCCTGTTTCCATGACCAGGGTTAAAATTATACGAAAATCTGTATGCCTACTTGGGAAAAAAACAAACACAGTTTGCAAATAGAGGATTAACAACTGCTGATTATATATAGTAAATATTTTGCTAGGAATCAACAGGCAACGCTTTAATCTTCTATAAAGATTAAGATTTTAAAAATCGGACATTTCATGTGTGACAATCAAACAGTTAATTATTGACTGACTACTTCTGGATATGTCTCTACTAGGAGGTCGATTTTCATATTTACAAAAAGCATAGAATCTATTTTAATTAATATGAGTAGTGTTAGATAATATGTTAATTGTGACTTTGATTTAGGTTGATTTAATGTTCTGTCGATATTTAGGCGCAAAATTGTTTCTTCTACTGCATGGCGTATTGTTACTAGCTATGAATCCAGCCTGCGCCATCTGGAGACCTTCTTGAGTCTCACCGAGTCTTTATATAGTGTTTATACCCCGTTTTTAATTGAGGAAAAAACCTTTTGCTTGAGCATGATCTTGTTTAAAATCGTTCAGTCACTACTATATTCAGATGTGATGGTGGCATGAAGGCTTTAAAGGAATAATGATTGTTCTGGTGATGACCAAAAACAGGTGTAAACATATGATGGTTGTGATTACGTTTGGTAAATTATCATTTTATTACATTTCGTACCAATGAATGCTTATGTGTATATATATATATATATAAGTATATATATACACACCCTCGTTTTACAACAAAATATTTAACTGTAGGTTTGGTACAGAAATATATAATAAAAAAATGTAGAGTTTGGATTTGTTATATGCTTGTATTTATGTATATGTATGTATGTATATATATGTGTGTATAAAACACATTTTTCTTTTTTTAAACATCTCCCTACTACCCAAAAACCATTCCTAACTCTCTTGACGACACGATCGACAGGATTATTCCACTTTCACTTCGAGATTCCGTTGATTGAGAGTGAAATACAACAGACAGTAAAAGCATAAAGAGACCGCTTGTCCCAGTTCTTCGGGGGTTATTGCTTTGAAAACGGGGATATGTCACTTCTGTCAACACAAACATATTTTATAAAGAGTTATTATGTTTCATTTTTCCGTATTTATCTAGTTACGTTTCTACCAAACAGCCCTCTGTACATTAGTAATGAATTTTAATAGTAAAAATTATTGTTTCTTAATTCATGCACTCACTTGATGCAATGGCTAATTGGACGATGCTACATGTCGTACCCTTAATTTCGCCTATACAGATATAGTTAGGATTGGGATCTTTAACGACTAACTGTCACTGCAACTAATTGTACCCCCATTTTTCGTCCCTTCCGAAGGACATCATAACCAAGGATTTCATACTCCATTTAAAAAATACTAAGGACACCACCGAGCTGCAAAACCGCAAGTACACCATAGGTGCACTAATTAAACCTTCATCACAGAAGGTTTGCTTCTGTTGTTACAGATTAGCTATTGTATAAATTTAATAAGATTTTTGTTGGTTGTACAGCATCTTTAATTCGGTAGGAAATGGAATTGGAGATTTACAAGACGCTTCTGGAAGACCACTGTAGTTAATTTTAATTTTTTAAAGAAAATATAAACCCGAAATTCGGAAGGAAATTGAGTGTGAATGAAGTACGGTATGACTCATCTATTGTTTACCGGGGTTGATAAGACGGCTTTGTAACATCAGTTTTCCTTCGTCTGGAGGAAAAATGTTGTCTCTTTAGGAAACGTTATACAGCAGTGAAATTAAAAATAAACGAAGGAAAACCCAGTATATCACGGGCAGAGACGTCATTAGAAACGAGTCAGAAGACATATTAAGATGTGGAGGGAACACCCACAGGCGGAAGTAGTCGACTTGGTAGATATCCAAGATAGGGCTTGGCTCGTGTCCTACAGCGGTGCCAACTTCCGCTCGTCATGTTGCCATTGTCTTCTACTTTTCTCAAATACTAACGAACCAATCATATCTACCGTATTCATCTAATTAATGACTGGGGATTATAATTAATTCAGTCAGGTCAATGCAGAACGTTCAGGGTACTCGTGGAAGAACCATTAACGATATCCTGATAGTCCTGAGGATTATCTTGTATTTCGGCAAGTAGCATTGTGTTCCAATAGAAAAAATTAATTTCGCTTAAGAGTTTCGTCCCCGAACCACTACCTAAACCCAAATCCCCCAGTGACCTGGCCCAATCCCCCTGCCTACGCCTAAGTCTACCCCTCAGAAGCTTCCCAGTCGGTACAGCGCTTTACCAGCCCATCTTAATCTTCGTGACGCTATCACGCTATCACTTCAAAAATATTAACCGGAAGCATGCTTCGCAATTCCACGTTGTTCAATCTCCTAAATTCTCCAGTGGTCTCATCCAAAAATAATTAAAAATAAAATAATTATTTGAGAATTCTATACAACTGTCGCACAGTGGAACGAACCAACGCATTTGTTGGACATTGGACCAATTCTCAAATAACAAAATTTGTCCTTTATTTTGATTTTAAATTATACTTTATACATCATCTCATCAAAATCCATAGATAAATTAATCGTGAAATCAAATCTTATTTAAAAAATTCTGAATTGAAATATAAATTTTTCTAAAAACTCATATTTTTAAAGCAATCCACTGTTTGAGGTAATGCCTTAAATTAATCGTGTACCTACTGGAAAACAACTCATCCATAATATGATATTTTAGGCAAATAAAACTTGGGATCATTTCAAACGTCTAGGGTTTTTCGGTGAAAATTGGGGTATAAAACTAAAAAAATCAATTGCGAAAATCGCTCAAAATCGCCCAAAAAACTACCTTCACAGTAAATAACTAGAACGTTTGAAGTTTTTTTTCCATTAGTCGAATTCTGCTACTAGGTGCTATTTTCCCAGAAAATGATTTTTTTTTTTTTCTTTTCCGGGCCTTGAGAATTAATTTAAAATAATTTCTGTTGATATTGGCGTCTACTTTTCGCAAGTTTTCTTTTGTTTACCAATGTTTGTTTACATTCATTTATCCGAATCTTTATCTAACATAATAGTATTAACAATGAAACGTAGTTTGTGTGTGGTATTTGAACGACATATGTGTAATGGTGCACATAGGAGCAATAGTCCCTACAACAAATCGTCAAGTTTTTAAATTTTTATTTATTTATTTTTTAAATTTTTATTTCGTTATTTAAATAAAACAATTTTATATAGGCACCTACATTTATTATAATTTTGATGTATCAATTATACCTAGTGTATTAACTATCATAAGTAATTATCAATTATTATATTCATTTTGTTTAATAATTAAATTATTTGGTTTGTTACTTTTTCCTTTGTATAACTTTATTTAATACCTATATATCTGTCTTTCCATAGAATACTGTATTTCACCCATTCTAGTAGTGTATAGGTACAATGTTAGATAATAAATTATCTAACATCGAAATATCAAATCTAGAATTTTTAGACGTTTCCCCTAAAATGTTTGATCCTGTTTATCATATAATTAAATAGTCCATTCAAAAATCTTTAAAACCGTAGCAATAGCCTTATTCTAGGAGAACCAGAAGCGGAGATATTAATGAATGTCCAGGCCTCCCTAACGCTCGTTCCACTGTGTGTCGTTTTGGCTACATTGTAGCTGTAATCTTCTTTTGAGAATCTCACTTAAGGATTCATCTGGAAATTTGTATGGAGAAACCTCACATTTGAGGCACATATAGCGTTCTTGATCTCTGTGTAGTAGATCCCTGCTCCAGAGACTTTTCAGTTTCCTCGTAGTATTCTGCGGAGCGTTTGTCTCAGTAAGTTTTTTAAATTTCAAACAATACGGTAGTTAAATGTTTTAATTATTATAATTTTAATCCATGGATCAGGCTTTGCAAATGTAATTCTCAACATCAACGCTGATCACGACATAAGAGGAAAATATAAGGCCTGGGGAACCTGAAGATTCAATGCCTATATCACCAATCTCTGCAGCAAACTTCTGTCCACGGACCATTACCCAAATCCGAACCCACCAGATCACTCTTAACGCAATCTTCCCTTTAGAAGCAGAACATTATTTTAAATTATTTAAGTAAACAAAAGAACAGATACGGTCGATACAACTACAAAGTATGGAATGTGAAAAACATTACTTTTCACGAGGATGAAAAAACTGTTACAATCTTCACACAAATCAATGCGAATGTATGCATTTTACCTTTGTACCTATTATAGATGTATTTTACCTATGTCATAATACATAGTCTTAATGATGACTCTGTGTACATTATAAATCAATTATCAATCCTAAAGCACATGAAAAACGGAAATATCATAACCGATATTTAGTCATATTTCAATCACTGGGCGGTTACTTGTATTATACAATTTTCTATAATACATTACAAGATTTGACCGAAGTTGCAAGTTGAATTGTTTCATTTTTTAACGTATAATTAAAAATCGAAATTACAATTTAGTGCTATAAATAATTTTTATGATTTGGGTTTGTAGAAAAATCTTTTCAATAAGCTTTTTCTTATATGATAAAGTCTAGGATAAAAAAAAACTAATTTGAAAGGTATCCAGGAAGTGCACGAATAGAGCATCTAAACTGAGGGATATTAAAACAGGAATTCTGCAGGGCTACCCGCTGGAGCCATATTTATTTCTAATTACGATTAAGAACATTCTTGTGAGACTGCCAGTGGGGGAGGATGTCTCTTTCACCAACAAAAATACAATCTCGGTGTCATGTTCTGTCTGTCTCTTGGATGTGGAAACTGATTCATCACTCTTCTACTTGGACGTTCCTTCTAATTGTGGCTTCTTCCCAAGAAAATTATACCCTCTTGTCCCTCCTTGTTCTTATCAGAATCTTTACTTGTGATTTAGCCGGTCGCTATTGACTCTTATCAGCCATTGTTTGTAAAGTGACTGTGATAATTCTGATTCTGCTAATATCTTCCTAATTATTCATATTAATGTTAATTGAAGTATACCAAAAGTGATAATAAATGGTAATTGTTGGCCCCTCTAACCGCATTTCTTTTCTTGTAGAAATGTTTTTCTTACACTTTCAACCAAAACATCACCGTTTTAGGAAATGATTTTTGGAATTATTCCGTACTTATGGAAGGATTTCACTAGATGTTTTTCCGAAGAAGGTAATTCCCTAAGTGTTATCCTTTTCATTTAAAATAAACAATAAAAAAAATTAACAAGACAAAAACAAAAAACAATACGGATTCAATTTAACACACATAAATAACTCATTTGAGATGATTGGTAAGAAGATGCTGTAGGAGGTAGGTTGCATGGCAACCGGCTAAATCACAAGTACAGATTATTGTTTTCATTTATATTGATTTGGTTATAGTTTATAACGGGACTATAGTGCTAATAAAATCAAACGAACAATGGATTTTAATCCTTGTACGGATATTCGAAATTTAAGACTTTTCGGGATAGATAATAAAATGACCCCAGTGGAGGTCAAATTTATTTTAATTTTTTTAATGGGTTTCCTCAGATTGAGGGTTCCTGCAACCGAAAATTTATTTAATTTATTTTTTTCCATTTCCTAATATCTTGAACATCTTCCTCCCTCAGAACATGACCGTTCATACTTTCCTCAACTCCATCCGTCCATATTTTCCGAGGTCTTCCTCGCCGTTTCCTCCCTTAAGGAATTCAATTGAAAATTAAATTGAGCAATAATTTCTCCTTCATTCTTCTGAGATAATCATACCATTCCTTGGGCTCGCATTTGTTGCTCTCCGATTTCGAGAAATTAGTCCTTCTTTCTTGTCTGGACACTCTGGCAGCACTCCTGCTGTAATCCATTTCAGTGGCAAGTAGCTTTTTTCCTAGAGCAGCGCTTATCGTCCATATCTCAGCGCCATATAGCAATATGTTTTCAATTATGGAGTTGTAAATGAGCTTCTTGGTATCTTTCTTCATATTAATGCCAATAATGAATTAATTTATCAACTATAACAGACGTTTCGACCGACATTGCATGTCTTCTTCGGGGCTCGTAATGTAGATCATAAGTATGGGGTGGATTTCAGGGAAAATTATTTGCTGAAAATGAATTGAGTAGGGAAATTTAGGTTCATCGCTACCTGCAACATATATTACAAATACTGAAGAAGACCTGCGATGTGTGTCGATTTATAACCTAAAAAAAAATGTTTCACTACAACCCGTGAACGGGTCTGGGGTTCAGTACTTGGTAGAGACTGTACTGTTTCATGGACAACGGTTCTGCAAGGAGGTGACTTGTCCAAGGTCACGCTCAACCGCCAGATTTTACCCCCTTATTTTGGGTACCCACTTTTAGAGGCTGGGTGAGCCCCAGGAGAGTCCTAGATCCTATATGATCCATCTCCGGCTACAAACAGACTAAATAAAAGTCTTGCCCGCAGCGGGATTTGAACCAGGATTCCCCAACCACTGAGCCACTCCGCTCCCCATCGATGTATAGGTTTCTAATTAATAGTTTAACGCCGTTTAAGGAATCACTTCTACCCGAACCATTTTCTTCCATTTATTATGTATTATAATTATATCAATTGCTCACTGCCGTTCATCCAATCGCAGTTCGTGCCTCCACAATACCCAGTTTATAGCATATAGTTCCATGCTCCGTGATCTATCCGGTCGGCAGTCTACAGAAGTTGAGGGCACTCTATAACTGTACCTCGTCGGTCTATTGTCTGCTCTTCCGGCACAATGGTCATCCGCTCTACATTGGGTCAAGCTGTTTATAGATTCAGATTGTATATTATTGTGTTACAATTATTGATATTGTATAATCGTACATTAAGTCTTACATACAGTATAAATATATTTATACTTAATCATATTATTGATTTCATAGAATCATTCGGACTTAATGAGACGTAAAAAAAAAGTTAATCTTGCTGAGAAGTTCACAATATCGTAATAATATGGGTAGTTTTAGGAAAATGTTTATATTATGTTATATTTGCCTTTTATAATAAACAAATCAATCTTTTATATATAGAAAAAATGAAATAAATAAATAAAAATTCCACAAAAAACTACAGGATTCTGGAATTTAAGAAGTAAAAATGAAATGTATCGCAGCATTGAAAGTGTAACCGAATTAATAAGAAAAGAGGGGATTGATTTTTTTTTATATTGATACACAATGCGTGACTTCAGGTTTGTTTGTTTGTTCATTTAACGTTACTTTATGCTGCTATGGTTAATTAGGCGATACTACAGTGGGAGTCATGATTTTGCCATTGCAGGTATCTTAGGATAGATATATTAATAGATTTTTTATAAAGATCCCATACCTGACACCGTTCAATACCCCCATTTCACGCCCCTTCCTAAGAACATGACCAAGGATTTTTTCATTCCCTTCAATATCTATTGTACTAAATACTATTCTTGCAATTAAATTAGTCACTGCCTTCAATACTATTTTAAGAAGAAGAAATCAACAATAATCCGCATTCAAGAAGTTGAGTAAGATTTGTAAAGAAACAATACAAGAGAAGAAGATACATTAGAGAGATATTTTAGTATATGAGTGTTGGGTACGGAAGAATTCCAGGGCAAGAAGTACTAGAAGTAGGAAGAAGAACAGAAGACTCAACATTTTTAACTCGTCTCATGGTCTCCCGAAGACGATAGAAGAAAAAGAAACATCAGAGAATGAAGAAGGAAACTCCTTTTAAATACTTTATTACTTTAACTGCTGTTTTTATTTTTAATTCAAAGAAACTCTGTTGCCCGTGCTGTTATAGTAACTCTAAATTTCATTCAATTGATGTATTTTCTTTAAGAGAGGGGTTCCTCAATGTCCATCATTTTGGAGACGGATGCTGGTGGTATGGAGATTTCACTTACCGACGATGGTGGCCTCGGCACCCCACGAAGATCGGGTTACAGAGGAAGTGGTGGATCAGCAGAGGATACATGAGTGTCAGCCGAGAGATAGGAGGAAGGAAGTGTGGTTTATAGAAATCCGTAAGGCTGTTAATTATCTAATCTATGGTATAAACTTTTTTATTTCAAATATATGATTTGTACAAATTCATAAAAAATAATTTTTTTTTAATACTGGAGATAAAACTTATAAATTTGACGCGAAACAGCCCTGAACGACTGCGCGACTATGATGCAACGTTTTTTTTTTGTTTTGTTTTTTAAGTTTTTGCTTCCTGATTTTACTAAAAGTTTTTCCTTTTTTCTTCAGTCTAGGTCTTGGACTGAAATTTGTTTCTGTCTCCCACTAGTACCGCATTTTCGAGGAATTTCTGGTATTTTGTCCTCTTTGCTAATAAGTCTTGTGTTATCCCGAATTTCTGTGTTTCTTGTTTTATTTGTTCTGTGTATCCCTTGGTATTTGTATTGAATTTTATCCTCTAATTTTGCTATTTTGCTGACAATTTTTTAGTTTCTCCTCATCCTCTTCATTGACCATAAAATCTGGGTCTTCTTACCCTTATTTCTGTTTCCAAATCACATCCAATAAATAAAGTAAAGTAAATCCAATTCCACAGTAAATTTCTTTGTTGGGTTTTATCCTATATATTCTTGTGTTATTTTGGGCCCGTGGATTCTCCTAAGAGTCCTCCTCTCTATTTTAAGTAATTTTTTTAAACTGGGAAAGCGTACAATTTCACAGGTTTTACTACGGTATTGTAGTGCCTGATTTTGGCCTCTTCGGAGAAGCATTTTTTACTATACATACTACTCGTGAAGTCGTGAATAAATTATTCAAATTTTTAATTCTGTACTCTTTTTCAGACAAATTTCTGCTGATTATTTAAAACTTTTAACCACCTGGATTTTACCGAAGATAAAATTACCAAAACAATTATTTATTACCTTTAAAGTAGAAAAACATCAGTAAAATATAAATCCTTTTAACTCTATAATGCACTGCATTTTATTTTAAAATCCATTTTTGTCCATTTTTTTAAAGATCCTTGTCGCATTTCTGGAATCATCTCAATCATTTTCCCTCGGGCTTTATAAAATTCCACTTCTTTGCGAGGCATCATCGGACATTCTGAAGATTTCCTAAAATCTTCCTTTATAACTATATTAATGTGTAGATTAACTAGTCCCTTGTATTCATTGTAAAAGTCTTATTATAGTTGCCATGCTATAGAAATTAGTTATCATGTTAGTAAAAATCAACAAAGATTATTTATTAGTTATCACACTTTTCAAAATATAACAACGAATGAATTACATTGTTATATAATTGAATGCTTTCTAGATATAATGTAACATGTATCTCTAATAATTATATGATAAGTAATTTATATATGCTTATTTCTTCACCTTGCTTTTCTATTCACAGTTACTATTGTTACGGGCTACTGGGTGTAAAATGGACTAAACTATTACTTAATTCAATAATCTAATATTTATTAACAAATTAGAAAGAATACAATGAGATTATTTAAAACAGTTAAATTATTAAACTAATATCAATATACAATAATAATATTCTACTAAATGTTATCTAATTTCTAAGATAATATACAAATAATAATAGATATTGTTTATACTAAGTAACTAAACTATTTATATAAATTTGTACAAATACAATAATATTACACTATAGTTTACAATTACAAATTAACACTTACAGTTCGCTAACTAAAGTCCACCGACCGTAAGACTCTTCAAATATGACAAACTGCCACACAGTTTATTACACTTATTACACGGTCACTAATTGTCACTGTTGCTCACTAAGCACTTATTACAGACTGATACTAATACTAACTAACTCACACACACTGCCACTAGTTAACGACTGCTACTCACTGGCTTATTACAGACTCGTCTTATTACTACTGCCGCGGCCGAAAACGCTGTCCTTTTTATATAGGCAAGGTAGGTCGTGGTGGGGCATTACTCGGAACACGGACGAGGACCACCTAGACCGATCTAGAAGGTTCCACGCCATTCTATAATCCCTTCCGCTTAATCCCATTGTTTGCCTAATCCGCTCTAGGCAGATCAGAAGCCGGTCCTACTTCCCCGCTCTGACCGTAACACTGCCCCCTCCTTAAAAGTGCTCTGCCCCAGAGCATAGTCCGGAGAAATCGGGCGGTCATGAGCTTCCCTCGATGGAGACGCATTTCCTTTCCAGGGGTTGAACGTGCACACCAATATGGCAACTCCAGAGTTGGCGAATATCTGTTCAAGCATGTTCCTGACAACCTTCCACTCCAGGCCGTCATATCCACAGCCCAACTTAGGGATCGCGAGCTTGGTGACACGCAGTCTCAGAAGCTTACTCCGCAGGTCGTCGAGGCTTCGCCGCAGTGCGTCATATGTGGGCTTCTGATCAGTAGCACACTTGGTGACTAAGTAGAACAGGTGTCGTCCTTCGTGCGTATGGTGGAGTGCTTTCCCGACGCTTGGTCCTTGGCGTTCCAGTTCCTCAGTTCCAGCAAACTTCTTCCTGAAGACCGTTGCAATGCCTCGGGAAGTCCTCAGATCTTCGGCGACACAATGGGCCAGAGAATAGTCCGCGGGTAACGAGAAGATATCTCTGTATACTGTCTGAGTTATTCCACGGGAACCTTGTACCTTAGGTTGTGCAACTGATACCTTACTGGTCTCCACGTTGTTGAGATACCTGACTTGCTGGTCTTTTGTCGGGCCATGGTCTCCTTTGTATGGGGCCAGTCTATTAAAATGGACTACCCTGGGTTTTCCTTTTGGCTGCTTCCTGATCCTATAGATGACGTCGTTTATCCTATTGATGATCTCAAACGGGCCATCCCAGGAGTTCTGAAGTTTAGGTGAGTAGCCTCGCCTTCTTCGAGGATCATGTAGCCAGACCAAATCTCCAGGTTGGAATCCACCTTTCTCTGCCCTGATGTCGTAACGCTCCTTCATTCTGTCACAGGCTCCCTGGATGTTTGCACGAACCTTCTCGTGGATATTATCCATCCGCTTCCGTAGATTCGTGACGTATTCCTCTCCGTTAACTTCCTCGTCTGGCTTGAACCCGAATTTCAGATCACAAGGCAAACGAAGTTCTCGGCCGAAGACCACATTTGCGGGGGTCTGCCCCGTTGCTTCATGGACTGAACTCCGGTAGGCTAACAAGAACAAGTGAAGATACTGGTCCCAGTCTCGCTGATGCTCGGAGACCATTTTAGACAAATATCGACCCATTGTCCTGTTCATGCGCTCCACCATGCCATCCGATTGAGGGTGAAGAGGCGTCGTCCTGGTTTTCCGTATTCCCAGTGCTTCGCACATCCCGGAGAAGACTGCAGACTCAAAGTTTCTTCCCTGGTCAGCGTGAAGTTCCATGGGTACTCCAAACCGGCTGACGAGCTGCTTCACAAGTATGTCTGCAACGGTGACTGCCTCTTGATTCGGAAGGGCATAAGCTTCCACCCACTTAGAAAAATAGTCCATGGCCACGAGAATATATCGGTTTCCTTCGTCTGTCACAGGGAAAGGGCCAGCGATGTCAATCGCTATCCTCTCGAACGGTGCTCCCACGTTGTACTTCTTCATAGGGGCCTTCTTTCTTCTTGTTGGTCCGTTAGAAGCCGCACAAGTCGCACAACGCCTGCACCAGTCCAACACATCGTCCTTAAGGTTTGCCCAGTAAAAGCGTTCACGAACTTTTTCCAATGTACGGTGAACTCCAAGATGGCCGCCAGTTACACCGTCATGTAGTTCCCTAAGCACTTCGGGCACTTTATTCCTTGGAACGATGAGCTGTAGCCTGCGCTGATCTCCTTCCGCGTTCTCCAATGCCCGTTTCAGCAGCCCGTTGTCCACTAAAATGGAGTTCCATTGGGCCCAGTACGTTTTTACATTCTTCGACATTGGAGCAACATCCTGCCAGGCCGGTCTTCCTCGCCCCGATATTTTCCATTCCTTTATTTGTTTCAAGTCTGGGTCCTCGTCTTGCGCCTTTGACACCTCTGCGTCCTGCCAACTGTCAACAACAACCGTTGTCCTCAATACTGTTGCCTGCTTCTCTTCTTGTCGGGAACAATGTCTGCATTCTTCATCTTCACATGGTCTTCTTGACAGCGCATCCGCATTCCTGTGGCTCGTTCCAGAACGATGAGCAGATTCAAAATCGTACTCTTGAAGGCGCTCGATCCACCTCGCCACTTGTCCCTCCGGTGACTTGAATCGCAGCAGCCACATTAGAGCCGCGTGGTCCGTTCTCAGCAGGAACCTTCTTCCATACAGATATTTATGGAAGTGCTCTATGGATTTTACTACTGCCAGAAGCTCTTTCCTTGTGACACAGTAGTTGCGCTCCGGAGCTGAGAGTGCCTTGCTGAAATATCCAATCACCCTTTCTTCTCCGTCTTGGAGCTGAGAGAGGACACTTCCAATGGCGATGTTGCTGGCATCTGTGTCGAGTATGAACTTGCCCTCGGGACGTGGATAGCACAGAATAGGAGCACTACTCAATTTTCTCTTCAGCTCCTCGAAGGATGCCTGGCACTCGTGGTCCCAATGGAAAGTCCTTTTCTCCTCGGTAAGCCTGGTAAGAGGTTTTGCGATGTCAGCAAATCCTTTCACGTACCTCCGGTAATAGGTGCAGAGCCCGAGAAAACTTCTCACCTGGTGCTTATCTCGAGGTACTGGCCAGTCGGTGATCGCTGCTATCTTCTCTGGGTCAACAGCAACTCCATTGTCTGACACAATATGCCCCAGGTAGTTGACTTGCCTTCGGAAGAGATTACACTTCTTTGGGTTCAACTTTAGGTTCGCTGCACGCAGTCGTTCGAAGACCTTCTCCAGATTCTTCAGATGGTGAGCGAAGGACTTTCCCAGCACAATGATGTCGTCTAGGTACACCAGGCATACTTCCCAAGAGAGACCTCTTAACACGTTTTCCATCAGCCTCTCGAATGTGGCAGGAGCATTGCAAAGCCCGAACGGCATTACTGTAAACTGCCAGAGCCCAGTGCCAATTGAAAACGCCGTCTTCTCTTTATCCTCAGGTGCCAATCCAACCTGCCAATATCCACTGCGGAGATCCAAAGTAGAGAAGAGTTTACACCCCTCTAGGGTGTCCAGCGTATCGTCAATCCTGGGAAGCGGATAACTGTCCTTCTTGGTGACGTTGTTTAGAAGACGGTAGTCTACGCAGAACCTTGTCGTTCCGTCTTTCTTCTTTACCAACACGACAGGAGACATCCAGGGGCTACTCGAAGGCTCAATGACACCATCAGCTGCCATCTCCTTAATAATCTCCTCGGCGTCCTCCCGTTTAGCTAACGGCAGCCTCCGCGGGACCTGTCGGATAGGCTTCGCATCCCCAGTGTTAATCCTGTGCTGGACGATATCCGTTCTGCCCCGTGGTCCTGGTCCGATCTCGAAGACGTCATGCCATCGGATAATCATATTCTTCACTTCCTCGCTCTGTTCGGGCGAAAGGTCGCGACATGATTCGTCCAAAAATCCTTTTAGTTCCTCTGGCAGTCCTCGGAGCTCGGTGGGACGACGTTGCAGCTGACGAACCACTGAGGTAGCGGTTGTACATTCCCCGACCGGTGTTCCTTTCTTCAGCGTTACCGGGAAGCTGTTCAGATTCATTAGCCGAATTGGAGTGGTAGGTCCGATCTTGATGAGAGACCTAGCAACCAGTACGCCGCGTCCAACCTCTTGTTCTTCGTGCCTTCCAGGTTCGAGTAGTGCACATTGACCCGCGGGTAGATGGCCTTCGACCGTCCCATGCGTCACGATTTGGCTCCGTGCCGGTAAAGTGGTGTCTTCTGGTAGCAGCACTCGTGCGCAGAAGTCCTTTTCCTGCCGAAGTATGACTTCCTCGTCTCCCAGCGTCATCACACCTCTCGACATATCCAGCTTGATCCCGTATGCGATCATGAAGTCCATGCCCAATATGACATCTTCATCGATCTCTGCCACGAGAGCGCGGTGCTGCAGATGTTGATCCCCGATGTGGAAGGTGGCATCTGTCTCCCCGTAGACCTTGGCTGGCTGTCCTGTTGCAGTCCGTAATGCCCAAGTTGTTGGTAAGATCTTCTCAGCTGGAAGTGTCTTGGAGTTCAAGATTGTCATGCTCGCGCCGGTATCCACTAGAAGGCTTCGCAGCTGCCCGTTCACCATCCCATCAACGTAGAAGCTGTTTGTCCTGCTTCCTATTGACGCAACTCTGATGGTCTTCCTGGGGGCTTTGACGTTACGGGTTGGACATTTGCTTCTAGGATGTCCAAGCTGGCCGCAGCCCCAACAGCGTATCTCCTTCTTATGGGTCCTGAGAGCATCCAACACTTTCGTCACAATGTCTTCGATGCTAGGGACCACATTAGGTTCCGCTTCTGCTGCTCGAACTCGCGCATGGCCCCGTACAGACTGTCTAACAGCTTCAAACTCCATGGCCTGAGATAATGCGTCTCCCAACGTTTTCGGGCGGGCGAGCTTCACTGCTTGTTGTGTCTCTGGGTCCCGAAGTCCATCCAGGAATTTGTCGACAGCCAAACTCTCGTAGACATAGTCGGTGACCGATGGGTAGGCGTTCCTCACTAGCCGGGCAATATCCGCTTCAAATTCCTGCAGCGTCTCGTTGTCCTTCTGGACCCTGTTTCTTAGCTGTGAGCGATATAGCTGGTCCATGTGGCGGTGGCCGAAACGCATCTCCAGCCTTCTAATCAGCTTCCCGTAGTTAGACCGCTCCGACATGGGCATTCCCTGCAGCACTCTCAAGGCGTCTCCACGCAAGGCCAGGCACAACGCTGAAGCTTGGGTCTCCTGTGACCACCCGTGGATCGAAGCCGCTGTCTCGAAGAGAGTCATGTAGTCCTCCCACGGCGTCTTTCCGTCGAATACTGGAATGGTGTTGTGAGCTGGTGGCGTCCCATTATTGGTGGGCAGAATGGTTTTATGAAGACTGGCCTCGGGGAAACGGTCGGTATCGTTCGTCGGTGGGTTGCTCTTACGTCCCTCGAGAGCTTCCATTCTTAGCCTAATTTCGTTCACTTTTTCTCCTAGCCTAGATTCTATATCAGCTACTTTATTATTTACATCGGCTAACTTATTATCTACATTAGCTAACTTATTATCTACATTAGCTAGCTTATTATCTACATTTTCCATTAACTTAGTCTCTAATGTGCCTAACTTAGACTCTAATGTATCCATTAAATCATTTTTTACAGTACCTAGCTCATTTTTAACATTGCCTAATTCCTTACCTAGCTTATTTTCTACATTGCCTAACTCATTTTTAACACTGCTTAATTCATTACCTAGCTTATTTTCTACATTGCCTAATTCATTTTTAACACTGCTTAATTCATTACCTAGCTTATTTTCTACATTGCCTAATTCATTTTTAAAAGTTGCAGACAACTTGCTCAAATCAGTTTCAAACAGAACGTCATCTGGATTTTCCCCTAACTCTACAAAAAATTGACGCAAGCGATGTTGCAGTACACTTTTATTTCCGGAAGAATCCAGATCACGTTCTTCTAATTCCCGTTTTAAATCCGCAACTTTTAAATCCATTAATTTAAGACTCTGAGAAGCCATTTTTCATACAGTAGCCCAATAATTACAAAATAATAACAATTACACAAAATACCCCACACCTGACACCAATTTGTTACGGGCTACTGGGTGTAAAATGGACTAAACTATTACTTAATTCAATAATCTAATATTTATTAACAAATTAGAAAGAATACAATGAGATTATTTATAACAGTTAAATTATTAAACTAATATCAATATACAATAATAATATTCTACTAAATGTTATCTAATTTCTAAGATAATATACAAATAATAATAGATATTGTTTATACTAAGTAACTAAACTATTTATATAAATTTGTACAAATACAATAATATTACACTATAGTTTACAATTACAAATTAACACTTACAGTTCGCTAACTAAAGTCCACCGACCGTAAGACTCTTCAAATATGACAAACTGCCACACAGTTTATTACACTTATTACACGGTCACTAATTGTCACTGTTGCTCACTAAGCACTTATTACAGACTGATACTAATACTAACTAACTCACACACACTGCCACTAGTTAACGACTGCTACTCACTGGCTTATTACAGACTCGTCTTATTACTACTGCCGCGGCCGAAAACGCTGTCCTTTTTATATAGGCAAGGTAGGTCGTGGTGGGGCATTACTCGGAACACGGACGAGGACCACCTAGACCGATCTAGAAGGTTCCACGCCATTCTATAATCCCTTCCGCTTAATCCCATTGTTTGCCTAATCCGCTCTAGGCAGATCAGAAGCCGGTCCTACTTCCCCGCTCTGACCGTAACACTATGCTATAAAAATTAGTTTTCCTGCTTTTAATGTTTATAAAAATTAATAGAATTTATTTATTAGCTATACTCTATTATAGCTTTAATATACTTATGAAGTGTAATAACGAAGAAATTACATTATTGTATAATTGAATGTTTTCTATATATAATTTAACATGTTTCTCTATTAGTTATATTATAAGTAACTTATATCTATATCATAACTTCATATCATAATTTTTATTTCTTCACCTTCTTGCTAATTACTACAGGTACTAGGGGAGCGGAGTGGCTCAGTGGTTGAGCACTGAGTTGCCATGCCGGAAATCCTGGTTCTAATCCCTCTGCGGGCAGTTACTTTTATTTAGTCTGTTTGGAGCCGGAGATGGATCATATAGGACCCCCAGACTCGTTCACGGGTCCTAGTGGTACAGGTTGCTATACAAATTAGTTTTCGTTTTTGTAATGTTTACAGAAATTACATTTTTGGAAGTATAACAACGAAGGAATTACATTGTTTTATGATTGAATGTTTTGCGATATAATGTAACATGTTATATGATAAGTGTGAACGGCGTGACCTTGGCCTGATGTTGCTATTAACCCGTGCCAATGTCATGGCTCTCTCAGCCGAGGTGGAGCCTAATCACAATATATCTTTGTATTGTTGTCTCATATCTCAAGTTCACCTTCCAAGATCGAATCCATGCAAACCAGAAAAGATCTTCATCATCTTCGACCTCCTCGAAGGTCTGTCTCTGTAGAGGTTTAAGACTTAAGAAGGTTTTTCGATTGAGTTTGGTTTGCTTGGAATCAACTCTGTCTCTTGAGAAGCATCTAATTTCAGTTCGAAGGATTAGAGTGAAAATTTAACTTAAAAAAACTCCACATTACCTCCTTGTTCGTCTATCTTACTATAATTTGGTAGCTCAAAAAGTGATCTCTAATCAAACTAAAATGTATCGTATCCACTGCATCAAATGGAAGTACTTAATATTGCGTAATAATACAATATAGAAAAACTAAACTGTACCTCTACCTTTTATAATGGGTCTTGGGTGCAGTACGTGGTAGAGACTGTTCTGTTTCTTGGACAGTTGCGGTTGTGCAGGGAGGTGATTTTTCATAGTTTACTCAGGGTTTCCGCTAATTAAGGGTAACCACTTTATAGAGGCTGTAAGAGCCCAGGAAGGTCTCCAGATCACAAAGGCTCCATCTCTGGCTGTTAACAGATTAAATAATTTATCTGCTTCAGCAGGGTTCGACCCAAAGACCTTCGAAATGACAACTCAGCTTTCTACCTCTGAGCTACTCCGTTCCTTTTTAATATACCATTAGCGAAACTAATAAAAAAAATCAAAGTTTTTTAAATTACAAAAAATCTTTATTCCCTATTTTTTCCTAATAATAATTTTTTTCTAAATTTTTTGAATGATTACATTATAAAAAAATATTAGACATAATATGATAAGAAGAGTATATAAAAAGTGATAAGTACAATTACTAAAGAAAATTCTCGATAGGTGATTTTTCCCAACGATCCAAACCTGAAATTTCGGAAGCGTAAAATTGTTCTAACTTGCGAAAAACGTGAAAAAGCAATTTCTGAAATTTGATAGTTATCCAATTTTGATCCTGAACGTCATATATGACTCTTGAATACTGAAGTTGATGAAAATTCATATTTAAATATATTTCAGTAACAAAATTTGTTTGATTCATCAAAAACTTTATCATCTTCGGTTTATTATCGCAAATTTACTTATTTACTATTGTTAGTATTTACTTATCTCAAATATGACATGAAGATTTCCTTAGATGTTTAATTTAATCAATTTAATGTTAGATTTTTCATTTTTACTCCGTCATAGAATCCTGCGGAAAAAAGTCGTTAAAGAGTACAAATGTTATTTCCAAATTATAAATGTTATTTTTATTATTTTTTTTTTAATCTAACAATGTGAGATCGTCACTATGATAGACTACGTGACAAAGTCTTCGTCCTTACCTTGTGCAAAATTGTTAATCACTCAATTGAACTTGAACGATATAGCCGTTGCGAAACAACCTTCGCTAGATTGAACAGTTCACAACTGCGTTTATCTTTTATAAGAGTGTGTTATAGAATTTTTATTGATTCCTAGTCATTTATGTAATCTTCTTCTCAATCAAGTTTTATTATTTGTTACATATTTTTACATAGTTGTAGTAAATATTGTAAATTATTCTTATTCTTACATGTTATATTTGCACCTGCGCACTATCGCATATAATATTAGATTGTATCAAAAGAGAACACTTTAGTACTGCTTCATATGCCCTAAAATGTTTTATTATAGTGTGTATATATATATATATATATATATATATATATATATATATATATATATATATATATATATTTTATATATATATATATATTCACTTATATACGTTTATATAGTGTATAGCTGTGATTGTTGAGTTTGAGTCGGAATAATATACCTAATAAATAAAAAAAAAAAAAGAAATGTAGTTAAAAGCAAACTATTATTAAATAATTTGAAACAGGCGGTTTAGAATATACTCTTATAAATAAACCGAAGAAGTTTGTTATCCATCGTAAAGCAGCATTATAAATTCTGAGGATTTTTAAGTTTTAAGATATTACTCGAATAATAACAGGTTTTCACAAGGCACATTAACATACATTATATTAAAATATTCTGCTCAAATCAATTTCAAAACGGTTTAGAAATTTTTGCACCTAGCTTAGAAACTACTCGAAAATAGCTAGCATTAAAAAAAAAATTGTTTGTGAAAACAGTTGAGTACAAAATATGCACACATGATTTCTGTTTTTCTTTCTCTTTTAATTTTTTAGTTATAAAAAAGTGGCAAAAATTAATGTGTGAATTGAGCAGAACTTCATCAGGTCTTTTGAAAGCCTTTTTTTCCCTACCCCTGTAATTTTTAGGGCAATTGCCAGGGGAGTGGGGTGGCATAGTGTGTAGTGTGCTGGGTTGTTATGCTCAAGGCTACGGGTTCAAATCCGGCTGTAGGAGATGAATTATTTAAATCTGTTATTAGCCAATGATGAACCCAGTGGGATCTACATCCTCTTCTACGGCTCACCCAGCCTCTACAGAGCGGGTATCCTTAATTGAGGGGAGGAAACTTGGCGGTTGAGTGTGATCTCGGGCAAATTACCTAGCCACACAACCGCTGTTATAGAAACATTTCAGAATCTATATGATTCATTTACTGACTAGCCCCGAAGAAGCTCACAACACGATGACCGAAAGCTTGGCAAACAATACCAACACCAATACCAACAGCACGGTCCATACCGGAAAATGAACATATTCACAATACCAAAGACCGTGGAAGCCTACGTGAACATAAGTTAAAAATGGTTACTAAATTATCAGGCATAGCCAACAAATGAACTATAAAATAGGAAACAATTAGAAAAATAAATTATTTCATGAAATACAAAATGTGTACAAATTTTCTGCACCACTCTCTTTCTTTTTATATATATTTATTTTTTGAAGTTAATGGACTTAATCAGTCGGTGATTTGAGGTTCTATTGGAGAGTCTCATTTTTGTTTCTAAATATTTTCAATTGTGTTTTTAAAATACTAACACCCCAAATATAAAGTTAGAAGTTCATCGCGAAGCTCTGCTGCTCACGATTAAATACGATACTGTACCTAACAAATTCATGTTGTGAAATCGCTTCTTCTAATTTTGTCACAACTATAAGTTGTGATATAAAATAATAAATATAATAATGATTAGGTCTGTTTCAATCATCCTCTTTGTGTAGTGGGAAAACTATATAAGAATAAACCAATGAACTAATTTAAAATCTATTTTTAGCGTAAACATATACACTTATTTTTTCCGCCTGGCGGTCACATGTCTGCCTGATACGCAACCTTAAGTCAGTCGCTAATGGAGATGTATGTAGTCATTGGCGGGTGATGTCAGACCATTCATCTTCCGGGATATTGAGATAATAGCGTAATCTAGTGTGATGTAGAGTCCATCTTCACCATATCTGGGCATGGATGAACAACATACTGAGGTCAGCCGAGCCACGCTTCCAATGTTGGTTATGATTTTACCACAGGCACACCCACGTGTGTATTTGGAGGTCGCTGCTATATATGTGGTCTGGGGACCAATATAATTTGATGTATACCCCTGGGTATAAGAAGTATTTATATTTATGTCGTATATATTTATGTATTGTATATATATCTAATTATATTGTAGTGCAAAAATTTCTTAAATAAATAAAGTTTTGAAACAAAAAAATAAAATATATATATATATATATATATATATATATATATATATATATATATGTATATATATATATATATATATATATATATATATATATATATATATATATATATATTACATATAAAAATATTTTGACAAACGATGTTGTTCTTAGGTGCAGAAACGATCGTACAACAATGTCTATGGTTTGCTTTGTAGAATTTTGTTTTATATTATAGATAAATAACTTACACGAACTCATTCACAGACACTTTCATATTTTCAAAGAAAACTTCGATACAATTTGAGCTATTGTTATAATTTAGTCTGCAGGTGATGTGCGGTCAAAACTTAAATACCAACGCCACGTAGAAGCGAAAATTGCATTTTTTTTGTGCTACTTGTCTGCCTAAATTTATAAAAGTTGTAAAATCATTCCTCATTTATACTTTATACTATTTAAAAAAAATAATTTAAAAAAATTAAAGATAAAGCACAAAAAGAGTTCCTAAGTTAATACAATTAAATTTAATCGTCATTAAACAAAACAATTACAATATTTATAAAAAAATATGGGGTTTTCTGAATTATTCTTATTTTGGAATGGTTTATTCTAACATTTTTGGTCCAATTAAATTTTTAAATGATTTATACTAACCAGATAAAATGCGATAGGAGATGTGGTTATAATATAAGAGGAGATGCTTATGATCAAAAATGGTAAATAAATAAAAAACCTGTACCAGTGCAACTCATGTTGGAACCCCGATCGTGTTGGGTTCAGTGGATGGTAGAGTTCTGTTTCTAGCCCTATGGTAGAAAAGAAAGGTACTTTGGCTGTGATCTCGCTCTATCCCCATCTTTTCTGCCACTTAAGGGTATCCATTTTATAGAGGCCGATTGAACCGCAGGAGTGTCTGCAGATTTCTATAGTGTATCTGTTGCTGTTAGCAGATTAAATTATTTATTTGCCACAGACGTATTCGAACCTGGGACCTCCAGCTTATCAACTGACTATTCTACAATTTTATCTATCTGGCCCCCAATAATAATCATGCGTAAAATTTTAATAATGGTCTCCCTTGTTTCTTATTCGTGGAACTTCTTTGCCAGTTGAAATACATGGTTTCGGATGGCTGTAGATATGGTACGATTTGGTTGGAAAGAACGAACAGCTGTTCCATCAGTGATGCTATAGATTGTAAAGGAAGGCTGCAAGAGATATCAGAGGTGTAGAGGTTAAATTTGAGAGAGTTAAATCGCTTTATTCTAGGACTCTGTATGTTGATGGAAGAAGGAAGAAAGGAATGATTAACGGATATAAAGAAGAACATTCCAAATATGTAATATAGTAGAATTGATAACTAAGTAGGAAGTAAGTGCGGTTTTATTATCCTCATTGGTTCCTTGAGCCAGACACATGCTTCAATGGCTTTATGTGCAGATGTAAATATTGAGATGAAACTATACGAAGAAGTAGAGAAGAGAAACTACGGTTAAGTATAAATATCTAAGTCATAATGCATCCTTATCAAATCGCATTCTCCATATTTCTTGTATCACTAGCTTTAGGGTATGATGCCACTTCTAAATTAATTTCACATCCTCTGAGTATTAAAATTTTTACTAAAACGAATTAAGGGCCTACAAATCTAGTATAAATCTACACCTCCAGTGAGTTAGTGGTTATTGTCGAAAAATATCGCATTATTTTGTGCGATCAATGAGGAAACATAAAAACTTGTTAAAAGTCACAATAAAAAACCATTAATTGAACTAATTATGATTATAATAATTGTAATTCTTTTTGAAAAATTTATCATAGTCTTTAAGAAAAAAGTAATACGGTTCGAATACCCGAACTAATGTCATCGGGTGTGGTTCGGATAATCGAAATTACCTAAAAAATAAAAAAATAAAAAATAACAAAGAATCCACTATATGTGTGAGTTTAGTGGTACAACTGAGTTGTTGAACTGAAGGTCCCAGATTAAAATCAAGCTGTGGCAGAGAAATTATTTTATCTGTTAACTGCCACGGATGGAGACTATGGGATATGGAGAAACCTCTGGTACTCACCCAGGCTTTACATGGCGGGTACCTTTAATTGGGGGAAAAAGGTTCAGCTCTCGGACAAATCACCTCCCTGCACAGCCGCTGATCTTGAAACAGAACAGACTCTCCCATGTACTGAACCAAAACCCTTCATATGTTATAGTGGTACACGCTTTTTCCTTTCCTTTTTTTATCGTAAAACTAACTTGCCAATAAATTAATAAAATTATAAATTTACTTTTAATGAAAATACTCAATGTCTAGCTTATTTTTTAGGACTACTAATGTCTACCCTTCCGTGATGCCAGTTTCTTTATTGCTGTTCGGATAATCGAGTTTCTGCTGTATTTGAATTAGTATTAGTATATCTATTACTAGGAAGTAGTGGGGTTAATAGGAATGTAGGCAGGCTGCGGAGGTCGAATCTTCGAGGCTTTGCTAATTCTGTAAACCCCTTCCCATTATCGTCCTTCCTTCTTTCTCCCTCTTTCTATCCCGTATAATTTATTATATTTAATATTATTCTTCCCAACACAGGGATGTTATAAATTAGATCTCTTACATCATTCCAAATCTCAGCACATTGTTTTTATTCGCTATACAATAATATCGGAAAGAGAAGACGAGAAAGGTCCTCTTGGAGATGCCCAATAAACTACGTTCAGCCAAAAAAAAAAAGAAGAAGCAACGTGTACTATTCAATTAATTACTTTAAATTAATCCCGATTTAAATAGTGTTGTACGAACCTATAAAATGATTGAAGAATATTCTGTATGTATATCTTTTTCAGTTGTGGAATATTTAAGAAAAAAAAGTAAGTACAATTTTTTTCCCCTACGAATCGGCCAGCAAGGACACGCGAATATTACTTAAATCTTCTTACTCTCCGCCTTCCGTCTACTCCAATACTCTCTCTTATCTTCCTGGACTGTTCCCCTCGCTCTTTCCTGATCTATTTTCTCCCTTGTCTCTTCTTCCTTCCCGCAAGAACCCCAACCTCTTTTAGTTTTTTCCTGAAAAGCTCTCTATCCGAAAAACCCTCTTTTATTTGCTTCACATATCCACCTATACCCTTGTAGCTTAATACTTTATCAAAGATTTTTTTGTTCAGCCTCCCATTGTTCATTCTGACCATGTGGCCGTAGAACCTCAGTCTCCTGGTCCTGATGACTGTTTCAAGATCTTCAAAATTTTTGTAAAATTATTTATAGTACTATCTATTACAATTATTAAGGAAATTCTAGACAGGCGATTATTCACAATATTCCGAAGCATCCTTACCTTGCTGCAGAATTTTAGAGTTTTTTAAAAGTTTCTTATAATTTGCCACTTCCGGTTTACCAAGTATTTTTCAATAACAAAGTAAATATAAACACAGTTTATTTATTTATTATATGCAGTGCGAGGATCCTTCTTATAGATCCTGGACCAAGTATCTATTGGATATTTTTTCACAAATATGCCTACCACCTTACAATATTTTTTACACTGTAACTAGCCAATACAACAGCTCTCTCTACTCACAAAAAATTGACAAATACTGAATTAATAGTTCTTAACCTTCCATTAGTCGCGGCTTTAAAGCGCATCAGATTGGCCGCGGCGATCTGACAGATCTTTCAGGAAAAGTAGTATTTTTGTTGTCATTTGAGCTTATATACTCAAACTAAGTACTTAGGGGGTTTAGGAGATAGAGAGTAATGATGGAATAGCATTTGAATTAAGTACATTTAGGATTTAAGCGAAAAAATTACAGGAACCATCAATTTCCTTTCTTCTTGGTAACCTCTATTTTGTTTTCAATTTATCTATATGTTTTCTTATAATGAACTCTAATAATAACATAACCAAGACTAGAAAGGTATAACGACGAAAACAGACATGAATCACAGCCACATAAAACTGTGAATAAAAGCTTTCAGTTCTACTATAATTGTGATCATCTCATCCCTTGGTATAGAGAATGTGTTTTGAATTATTAAAATATATTTACTGGTATATTCCACAGTCAAAGCCAACATATGCTCAACAAACAATCGGTTCCATCCTGAACAGTTTTCACATTTCTCGCAGCACCTTATACCCCAGGAAGATTTTTGAGAGATCTTAGACGTCAGTTCTACCAATACAGGAATGTGTATACAAAAGTCAGGCAACGCGAAAAGCTACGGCTAATGTAATAATACGAATGAACAAAAATAGTTGATGTTTTTATGATGTTGGTCAAACTTTGGATTACGGTTGCGGCGATCCGTCAGATCGCTTGCTTCATATGAGCTGTCCAGAATGGTTGCATACTGGTCAGGTGGGCACCAAAATAACCCGGGTCATCCACGAAACAGCTACTGGGAGCATGAAAGAATTTTTGCCAACACAAGGGGGACGAAAAATATACCTGTCTGTCAGATCTGCCACGACTAACCAAGGGTTAAACCATCTATTTATCTCGAATCTCTTTGTGGATTCATAAATAAATTTCAGTAAATAGATATCTGTTGCTTTTCCTTACGGAAAGCTTAGTTTCCCCCCGGTTTACGATTAACAATAATTTACTATTGAAATTAAAATATGGGCAATATCTATGAATAAACTTGTATAAATGGCTATTTGGAAATACTTACAAACTTATAGAATACACCCACTTTTTATTGGCTGGTCTCCAGATCTAGCTACAAATGGAATTGGGGTTTTGGTTGTTTTTAGTTTTATTGTTGTTGTTTGTTCATTTCATGTCACTTTTTTCTGATATGGCTAATCGGACGATACTACGGTGGGAGCTCTAAATTTTGCCTATCCAGGTTTAATTAGGATAGGGATTTTTAACGAGTACCTTACATCGTTCAGGCTCGGGGCCCCTGTTTAACGTCCCTTCCGAGGACGGACAAAGGACTTTTTACTCCCTTTGAAAAATCCTAGAGGCACCTGCCGGGCTACGAACCCGCGACCTTGGGCTTAGTAGTTTGTTACGCTAACCACTAGACCACAGGTCGCCCCTTTTTTTAGTTTTATTCATAAAGATTAACTTCATTAACAAGTTTTTATTTGTATATTCTATTTATTTATTTAAATAATTATGTTTATTGGTATCATTACATTACAAAAGGTAAAGTAATACACCTACTGTCCGTTGAATCCTTATTACATTTAAAATACAATAGCCAACATCTTAGAGATATTAAAGATAATAGGAAGACGAAAGCTAACTTGGAACAAAGCCGTAACTAATACAGTTACAGCGATTACATGCAATAAAACTACAAGATTAGTTGCTAGTGAGTGGGTGTTTCAGTGAGTGTGTAACTGGAAGGACTCTAGCGAAGGCTGTATCAGAAGGACACTAGGAAGGAACTAGTACATGTTTTATTTATCCCTTCGGATCCGTGGATCAGTTGCTAAGATAGTGATTGTAGAGGTTGAGGGGGATTTAATTTAAAACGAAGTTCAATTTACACCATTAATATGTACATCAATAGAGGATACCAGGAAATATCTTGGTAACAACTTATGTGAAAGTGGTGGAGTAAAAGTTTTGGATTTTCAAGGTAAACAGATGAAGGTCGGTTGGGAGAAGAATAATAAGAAAGTACATCAAAACTAAAATTATGTCAGTAAGAAGTTAGTGGCACAGTAGTGAGTAAAACGAACAAGAAATGTGCTGGGAATTTTTCCGTAAAAAAAAATTATCTGGATGTGGGAGATTAATAATTTAATATGTTAACTACCAGCGATAAAGCCCTATGGAATCTACCTCCTGGAGCTCATTCAGCCTCTGTATAGTGAGAACCTTTGATTGGAAGAAAAAACTGGTGGTCGAGCCTAATCTTAGACAGATTACCTCAATTCTCTGTACAACTGTTGTCCTAGAAACAGTACATTCTCTTCCATTTAATAAATTCAAAGCCCTAATATTTTTATTTTTATGACAAAATATTTGTCCTGGGCGAGATTCGAACCCGGGTCTTTTGCATCTCTAGCGCAGTGCTCTAAACCCTGAGCTACCAGGTATCGCATCCAAGCCCAAGACAAAGACAAATCTTTTCTCTTCAAAATAAAAATATGAAAAAATAACCAACATCAAAAGAACAATAAATAAAAATTAATTATAAATATAACATTGACGTAAGTCAACAAGATCCCAATTAAAGTAATGTTCAATGAACACGAGGGATATAGGATCGGTGAAGAGAATGGATTTGTCTGGCTTGGATACTACCTCTGGTAGCTCAGTGGTTTAGAACACTGCACTAGAGATGCAGACGAACCGGGTTCGAATCCCGGCCAGGACAAATATTTTCTCATAAAAATAAAAATATTTAAAAATAATCACCATCAAAAGAACAATAAATGAAAATAGAGATTTATATATATTTTTCTTGCTTCCTTCATATCATTTGAAAGTCAACGAAGAATAAAATAACAATTACACATTCTTATAACTAATACATACTAGAATAAAAAATCTATTGATTGATCTATTGTGCAAATAAAATAAGTTATTTTTGTAATAATTAATAAAACAAAAACACCAGAAGTAATATTTTATTTGTTTATTCACCCTTCCTTGCCTGACGGTGACACGGATTTTGATGACAATGTATTACATAAAATGCTTATACGAAAAAACGTGTCAATAATTATAAAGGATATAGAAAATAATAATTCTGTCTAACCGTCTTTTAGCCTTTTCGCCCCGTAGGAAGAGAATGCCCCGTCCTCACAGAATTCCAACACAGCAAAGACTTTTTTGTATAAATGATTTTACGTTTATATTAATGTTACGTTGTTTATCTATGTTACCATTAACATTGATGTTTATTTTTTATTTCAGCTAAAGTAAATTTTGCGAAATATCATTGTCCCTTATCAAATCCGGATGCATCATGGACAAAGCCTGCAAGGATTTCTTATCAGTCCTTATCAGATACCTTGACCGATTTAATATCAAATGTATTATTTTTTGTTGATTGATTTGCTTCGTTTCCGTCAAGAAATTACCTTCAAATTTATGTTTGAATCTTTTTTTTTTAATGATAAATAGATAAAATGTAAGGTTAGGTTTTCTATATTATTTTTATAATCTAAAACTGTCATCCTTACTCAAGGATACTGGATGATATGTGGGTGTGTTATGTGTATTTACTGATGTATTTGATGGTCAAACCAGAGATATTGTACTTTATAATTTCATAGTTTTATCAAGAGATCAAAGATTTCGCCTTTTTAGAAGACGGTAGAATTAGAAGACGATTTATATAGTAGTAATTATTAGAACTTACTTTGTAATATACCATAGTATTTTAATATTTATACTAAATACTATAGTATGTAGGAAAGAAATTCGTTGACTGGTAGGTACTAATGTAGGATGGAAATAGTTGGGGGTGCAGTCAAAAATTACACAACAAATAAGTGGAAACCTATTATATTTTATGTGTGCCGACGTTTCGACCTACTTTGTAGGTCATCTTCAGGGCTATGAGAAAAAACCCAGACAAAAACAGAAATTACTGTAAAAATACATAACAACAGATATAGAAAACATAACATAATATAGAGATATAGAAAAAATGAGCGAAAAAAGTGAAGGATATATTATGAAAGGATATATGAATAAAGATGATTACATAATAGATGTATAGAAAGGTGATAATGTGATGACAAAGAGAGAAATCAAGTTAAACAGGAAATTATAAAATGAAAAAGATATAAATATAATGAGTGAGATATATAAGTATGGTAAACTTAGTTTAATAAAGACAGAATTGTATTGTATGAAAATAGACTCCTGGGGAGTTACATAAGTAAAATGAAAGAAAATTGATTAAAAAATATGATACTTAAGAATAAAAAGAGAAGAAATTTGTAGAAAGTAAAGAATAGGAATCTCATGTATGACAGGCAGAAGAGTAAAATATAAATATAAAAAATAAAACTTATAAAATAAATATGATGCTTATAAAATATAAGTATCAAAAGTTATATAAAAGTATACAATAGGAATGAAGTTATATTAATATAAAATAAGAGAATTAATATAAAATAACTATTTATATTTTACTTCTCTGCCTGTCATACATGAGATTCCTATTCGTTACTTTCAACAATATTCTTCTCTATTTATTCTTAGGTATCATATTTTTTAATAAATTTTCTTTCATTTTACTTAAGTAACACCCCAGGAGTCTACTTTCATACAATTTTTATCTTTATTATACTAAGTTTTCCATACTTATATATCTCACTCATTATATTTATATGTTTTTCATTTTATAATTTTCTGTTTAACTTGATTTCTCTCTTTGTATTTTATTTGCATTATCACCTTTCTATACATCTATTATGTAATCATCTTTATTCATATATCCTTTCATAATATATCCTTCACTTTTTTCGCTCATTTTTTCTATATCTCTTGTTATGTATTTTTACAGTCATTTCTGTTTGTCTGTTTTTTCTCATAGCCCTGAAGATGACCTACACAGTAGGTCGAAACGTCGGCACACATAAAATTTAATAGGTTTATACTTATTTGTTGTGTAATTTTCTACTGCACCCCCAACTATTTCCATCCTACATAAATACTATAGTAATTAATATTCATACTAAATACTACAGTAATTTAGTATTTCAGTATTTATAGTATAAATATATTATAGTTTCGAGTAATTTAATTATAGTTATAGGTGTTTAGGGATACTAATTTTGAATGTAATTGTGTAATCCTAAGTATATATTTTGATTAATGGCATGGAAAGGAGAAATAGAGAAAAAGAATGAGAAAGCTGTATACTTTATGAACTACCCATCTTAAAAAAAAAAAAAAAAAAATATATTGAAATTAAAACGCCTTTCTCATAAGATAGATCATTAAATAATCATTTAATGAGAAATGAGAAATGAGAAAATTATGTTCGGATTGGAGCATTATTAACCTTTTGTATATTTCCGTTTAATTAGAGATCGTAAATATAAAAATTTAATTCCACGTGTAAAACTCGAACTTTTTTTTGGTAAGTAATTATTCGAAAAAAGTCCAGACAGACATTAAATTTCTTTTTCTCGTAAATTTGTTTATTTATACATATTACCAGTCTTTTTTTTTTTTATTTGTTTCTCCTTATAATCGGACAAGGATAAACTTCATGGAATCTATATTTTTTCTTTTCGCTTATATAATTAATTTTATAAATTATTTATATAATGAAATCTTCCTGAAAATCTGCATTAGTAAATGTTCTAATAATTGTTCAGTAAGAAAGAAATTTATTAACGCTCTGATTTTAAACAATTCAAATGTTTTTTAATGTAGCTCATTGCTTTAAATTTTTGAAATCATTATCATCTAAATTTTTTATTTCTTTCTGGACGTATCGTAGCCAGTCATGATAAGAACTTTTTATACTTTTACCAAGTTTTATAACTATTCCAAATTGTTTTGTTGGTCCAAATTGTGTATGTTTCTATATACCGGAGCTAGCTAGGAAGGTAAGCCAAGACTTAAATAGGAAATAGACTCCCGCCCTTGATGAATTTTTTGCCGAAAATAGCAGAGACCGACCCCGTTTTGTGTCCCAATTAACTGAACCATGGTCACTCAGCCTTCCTTGCTGTCTCTTAGTTGAAGGTCTCTTGATGAGCTCGCTATGGGGCCGTGTTGCCAGGGTAAATATGCCTATTAATACATAAATAAATAATTTGTATTAAGAAAATAAATTAACCTACATCCATTAATAAATTTAGTAATGACTCAACAGTAATTAAATTATTTTAATAGTTCCTATTATAAAAATATAAAGGTTATATATATATATATATATATATATATATATATATATATATATATATGTTTGTTTTTTTACTCAAATACTCGTGACCTACATCACAAGCCATGAAGAAGACCTGCAACGTGGGTTAACTTTTTTTTTTAAATAATCAAGTTTTAACTTGGTAGATACTTAAAAAGTATATGTATTTATGTTTTATAACTTAAAAAAATTAATTTATTGTGTATTTATATTAATAATTGATCAGTGGCAAAGGCCCTTCAGTGGTAGAAATTTTTTCAATAGTTTTGAATATTTTCTAGTTTAAATTGTTATCAATTTATTATTAGGACTTAACTCTTAAGTTAATTTCATTTAACTAGTAAATTAAATTAAATGTTCTATTAATTAAAGGACTGGAATAAGGTTTTAAGTTATTTTATTTATATTTTTACTTTTTTCCATGTCATTTTAATTTTGTATATTTTTCTTCCTCAATCGGAGCTGAGAATTCGAATGTGATATTGCTACATTTGTGGCTGTTCTTTTGATGTTTACAGATTGAACACAAAACAATATGAAGAAATAATTATTGAAGTAAGAAGTGAAGTGTCTCCGTTACGTCCAGCTTTACAAAGGTATAAATATTGATTAATATTTATATATAAATAAAATATTCACTGTCATCCAGACCATCCTCTTCAGTTCACTTAGCATTTTATTTGTTAGGAAACAATAAAATTACTTAAAATTTACTTAGTCCTAAAATTAATAGTTCATTTATTTGGTATTGTAATTATATATATTATTGTTCTGATATTAATATTCATATATTATGATAACAGCCCTTAATTCGATAGAAACACCGATTGTAACGTTGGTTAACCAGCTGCATATGACGCTCTCTCGTGTTCACTTGTCATTCAGTCAAGCCGCTCTTTTGTTTTGTAAAATAAAGTTGAATTAGAACAGATCAAGTCCTTCATTCATTCCACATTGCCGAACATTATTGCTGAATCTTCTTCTTGAAGCTACAGGATCTTCTTGAAAGTTATCCCTGGATTCCTCCAAACATGGAGACAACTATTGCCCTTGGACAGATTGCAGATTATGAAACAATTGAGCGAGGTAACGGTTGCTGGCGCGGACCCGACCTCGCCCAAGGCCGCTGCCGTTTTATTAATAGCTTCCTTATTAGCCTCTACTGCCGATAGAAATGTAAAAATAAAAGGAAATGCTGCAGCCGGTGTTGAAGGAGAACAGCTTAGGAGGAATCTTCATCTTCCGCGGTGGCTCGATTCTCAAGGGTAGGAAGATCTGAGCATCCCGGATATCAATAGATGCAAAAATACTAAGGAGAATATCTTTATAGAATATATCGAGAGAAAGAAAGGTACAAAACGTGTAAGAGAATTTCTTTATATAATATAATAATATCTTGAGATAATATAAAAATTAAGTATTAAAGGCTAATTATTTTTCTATTCAGTTGTTTGTTTGTTCATTTAACGTCACTTTATGCTGCTATGGCTAATCGGACGATGCTCCAGTGGGAGCTCTAAATTTTGCCTATCCAGGTTTAATTAGGATAGGGGTTTTTAACGAGTACCTGACATCGTACAGGCTCGGGACCCCCGTTTAACGTCCCTTCCGAAGGACGGTGTAACTAACGATTTTTTTTCTCTCTTAAAAAAATCCTAGGGTCACCAGCCGGGCTACGAACCCGCGATCTTGGGCTTAGTAGTTTGTTACGCTAACCACTAGACCACAGGTGACCGTGTTTTTTGTTTTGTTTTTTTTCTATTCAGAATTTTCCTCTTCCTCCATATTTAAGGAGGTTCTTTAACTTTATTAAAAGAAAAAATTTGTTTATAGGAGGCAACTGAGTAGACTGGACTTATAAGTGGAAAAGGTAATGGATTGGCGTTTGGATACTAATATGAGGACACAATTACAACCGTAACACATTAATTCTATGTACAATGTCTTTAAAAAAATAAAATAAATAAGACTCTTCCCTACTTCTGAAACAATAACACTGCCATTTCAATCCACGAAAGATCTTGGACTCAGCTAGACTCGGCACTTTCTAGAACAACGGTCGTGCAGGGAGATATTATTCCGATATCTCAACTATTCTTAAAATTGACATGACCCGAATATATACTACCTGCTATCTGATTAATCTATTTAAACAAATAAAGTAAAAAAATAATAAAATTTGCACTACAACTTATGAAGTGTCTTAGGCTCAGTATACGGTAGGGACTACAGTTTCTACCACAATAGTCGTGAATGGAGATCACACTCAACCGTCAAGTTTTTCTCCCCATAATTCCCACTTTATAGAGGGTGGGTGAGCCCAAGTTGATTCTGGAAATCACATAGAATCCATCCATAGTAATCAGCAGATTAAATTATTTATCTGCCTCAGCTGGATTTGAACTCTGGGCTTTCAGCAGTGCTAACTGGAACAAATAATCTGGAACTTATTGATATATTTAATTTTATCTTGAAATTTTGAAAGAGTTATTTCCTTGTTTCGTCATTGATTTATATAATAGAATTGTGAATAGTATTATAAGGCTGAACTCATCGTTAACTGTTAAGTATTAATTATTTATCAAGGCTTACTAAGACCTGGTAGACATCCCTGACCTAAGACAATGTGGCCATCTTGCCTTCCATAAATGTCGCTGTTACTCCTTTCGAAAATAACCGTTCCTTTTGAGCCATACATCGCGGTCGTGAGCCTTAGTTACAGTTATATAGCCGAAAATATTTAAGAGGTAATATATCTAAAGAGATTTCCGAGACACTGTTAACAAACCACCAAAGACTTTACGGCCTAATAAACATCGTCGAATGGTGACACTGGGACATTTATAGGTGATTCTAGATATGAGTTAGCACAGAGCCACGATTAACCGCAGATAGGATTTGCAGTACATCATTCGGTGGAAAAAAAATTTCAAAAAGATAATTGTTTCATTCCAAATAGGGAGCGGAGTGGCTTAGTGGTAGAGCACTGAGTACCATGCCGAAAATCCTGGTTCAAATCTCGCTGTTGGCAAGACTTTTATTTAAGTCGGAGATAGATCATATGGATCTAGGAGCATCCTGGGGCTCACCCATCCTCTATAAAGTGGGTATCCCTAATAAGGGGGCAAAATCTGGCGGTTGAGCTTGATCTAGGGCACTAGGCCACTTCCCTGCATAACCGTTGTCCATGAAACAGTACAGTCTCTACCATTAGCCCCAGAGCCGTTAACGGGTTGTAGTGGTACAGTTTTTATTTTTTGAGTTGTTATGGAATTTTAATTTTTTTTAATCGCATCTTCTTTGCAACCTGCAGAACAATTCCCCAGCGATTCTAAGAAATTTCATGTCTAAGTTTCTCATCAAAAATTGTAATTTTTACAATAAAATTAACTATTCTTTCAAAAAGATATTCACAAATATAATTTTTATTTATTGATTAACTTTTTAATCAAGGCAGTAAGTACCTTATTCATGTACTTCATACTACCTGCAATTTATATGGATTTTTTATTTCCTACTAATGATGATAAGTGATTTCAAATTTGAATAAAAAATACTGTCATTGTAAAAATTGCCACATTCTTAGTCACAGAAGTAATTTTTATATGTAAAGGAAAAGCATGTCAATGTCTTGTAAGTGTAAAATTTTGATTTACGAGTACATGTATGATTTTAGAAAATAATTAGGATTAACAACAAATCATTATCGGGAGGTGAAAAAAGTTTTACTCGGAACGCTAACAATATTAAAAAATATAGGAAAATAGCTACCCGGCCACGCTTTGCTGTGGCTGTTATAGTTTAAAAAAAATATTACGTTAAAATTTGAGTTTTAAAGAAACAATGAATGAATGGAAATAATTAATTAAATAGATTTTTGTTTTTACATTTTATTCATCTTATATCTAAGTATAGTTTATAATACATAAATAATGTACAAAATTCTTAACTGATCAAATATAAAGATTAGATTAATGAATGAGGTATATCATGGTTGATTTTTAATTATGGCGAATAATAAAATTTTTTTAAATTATAACTATTTATTTCAATTTAATTGAGCGCTGACCGATGCACAATATTTTTTTTTTAATCTGTCCTTTGCTAATACAAATACATTAGATAGTTTAATAACACGTGAGCATGCAACATATAATTGTCCATGGGAGAAACATGGATGTTCTAAGTCCAAACCGCAAATGGAGATTGTCTGGCCGTGAGACTTGTTGATGGTCATAGCAAAAGCCAAGCGCATATCAAATTGAAGTCTTTTGAACGGTATTATGGGTTTTGATGGTATCATTGGAAAACGTGGCTACAGGAACATTTCCGGTGATATTTTTGATGACCAAACGCTTAAGATTCCATTACTGGTGGATTCAAATTACATAATCGATAATAATGGCCGACACATATCACTTAGGGGTATGAAGAATAGTTTACATACTATTCTCAGACCTACTGAATATACACACAAAATTTCATAAGAATCGGTCGAGTCGTTTCGGAGGGGTTTTGTTAAAAACACTGTGGCACGACAATTTTATAGATTAGATAGAAATGGGAAATATTCATTATTGCCATTGATATAAAAAATTTGATTAGAAATTCCTAGAAAAAAAAAAAATTAAATAAATATTTTTTTTTTGCTGAGCAAGAACTGTTTTAAGTGTTAGTTATAAACTAAAAATAGTTTGCTTATGATCTTCTTGGAAGTAACGGCTCCAAGGGCAGTCCCAACGTCACTCTTTGTATAAATAGAAGCGTGCTCATAATGAAAGGTCTCTCCAGTAAAATATATATTTCTTAAAAGTATTCTGCCATTAAAACATAACGAGAACATATACATATCTTTCCAATTTGAGATACTTATGTCAAACATAGCGTTTCACAAGGCATTAATATCGGTTTGATATATGAAAGTTTCAGAAGTCATTATTTAGTCGAAAAGGTATCTTTTCTGTAGGTTGTCGCTTCGAATTTAGTTACTAAGTTTTAACTCTTTGTAGGTATCCTTTTTAATATTTTCCAAAAATACAATTTATCGTGAGCTTTAGCATGGAAAAGAGGATGCTATTATGGGTAATGAGTAGATTTCGGTAATCAAGTCATCAAGAAATAAAAGTTTCAACAAACATTTCGAAGTATAGATGATATATGTTTGTTGAAACGTTCATTTATAGATGGAATGATTACCGAAGTATACAAATTTACCACAAATACCTTCTCTTTGCCATGTTTCTTGCCACCGTTTTCCTTTTTTTCTTCAGTCTTAATTTTTGTTAAAGAAGGATGAAAATTTGTAAATAAACTAGAACTGAAAAAGATGCAGTCTAATATTTTCAAGAGAAAGGAAAATTGGCAAAGAATGCAACATGCCATCAGAATCATGAAATCTAAGCTCTCGTCTATCTTAACTATTTTTTCAGGACCACCGATGTTTTTTTGCTTACGTTCCGCTAATACTTCTACACAAACTTCTCTTAAGTAGTTGTATCAATCTACAACTGTATTATGATTCAGATCCAGTAGTTTTTTTTACAACATTTGACTGACGTCTCCAGCTGTAAAAAAACTTTGTATCAACTCAAAGCTACAACCTGCGGAATAAAAATCGTCGTAGATCATATGTTATAACTGATAGCACCAAAATTATTTGGCTGCAAAAAAAAACCTAATTAACTATCTATTTTTTATATCTACTTTAAATAATGTAGTAAATGAGCTGAATTGTTTGAGTGTGAAGTCATTTAGTGTTAGTCAGTTTGATACCCTTCGAGTTGTAAATCAAAAACTATCTCTGCTTAACACTTATGCTTTTGGTCTCGGCATGTTTTGTATTGTTCTCAACACTCCTAAAATTTCATATCGTATTTCAGATGATTTACGAGTAAATGAATATGAATAATTCGTCTGATTCAAGTATTTTAAACTACGGATTCAAAGTACGTGTGAGTGTTCATGATACAAAATTGTTTTCGCTTACTTATTATTTATTTATTTTTATACCATTTTGGTTTTTTTATCTGTCTGAAATAGTTCTGAAATATTAAATAATGTTTAATTCCTTTTAAAAGTTGGGGCGTGGATCTTTCTGTTTTAAATTTAAACCGATAAGTAGAGAAGAAAACTATAAACTAAAAATACTCCTTTAGCAATTTAAATAGACTCGATATTTTCTCAGAACAAGGATTGGTTTAATGTTCCTCAGAATAGATTTTTAGAATGCTTATGTAGTGCCTTTTTTTTTTTAACTTTTTATATATAACTTTTTCTATTCCGGGAAATTACCATTGTTTTTCGGAATGATTTATCAAAGGCTGATTTAATTCCTTTTTTTTTTGTTATTCCCATGTTTCTCAATAAATGAAACAGATACAGAGAACGCAAGCGATTAAGGAGTTTGTACTATATCAAAAACGTAGTTATGTGTCACCAACATTATCTCGATCTCTTTTCTGGATGATTTTTAAAATGTATGTGCGCATATATAATATATATGGGGACGACTCGGGTTCGAATCCCGGCCAGGACAATTTTTTTCTCTTCAAAATAAAAAATATTTTAATAATCACCATAAAATAAAAATTATTTATAAATATAAAAATTGACGTACGTCAATGAAATCCTAATTTTAAAAAAAAAGTAATATTCGTCCCCATGTATACATCGCAAAAATTGCGAGAACTGGGCATATAGGATCGGCGAAGAGAATGGATTTGTCGGGCCTGGTTACGAGCCTGGTTGCTCAGTTGGAAGAGTGCCACACTAGATATGCAGAAGAGCCGGGTTAGAATCCCGGTCAGGGAAAATCTTTTCTCTTCAAAATAAAAAATATTTAAATAACCACCATCAAATAAAAAAAAATTTATAGATTTTTAAAATAGTTTTCTAGGAAAATCACTTTTTTGTTTGTTTTACAATACCGTTGTCACTATTTTAACTGGACATTTTAGAAGTTTTTTTACCATTTTTAGAATCTATGATCGATTTCTAACAAGCCTTTTAAACTCGGGATAAAAGATGCTTCTAACTTGGTTGGTTTTCCCTAAACTGTCAATAAAAAAGCTTGAACTCTGACACTATTTCCAATCTCTTTGAAAAACCCAATGAGCAAAAAATGTTTTATACCTCAATTTCCGATTAGTATTGGTTTAACCACCTTCATCTCATAAAACCAATTAATATTATTGAAGAAAGAACAAATGCCATCGAAAACTCGAAGAATAGATTCATCAAGACCTGAGATTTAATTCCTTAAACAGTGATAGACTGTTTGTTAGAAACCGACGTTTCGACAAAACATTGGATTTCTTCTTCAGGGCTGGATAGACTACATAAAAGAAGAAGAAAAAAATCTATATAATATAAATGTTAAAAAATAATATAAAAAAATGTTTCTATTGGAGTATTCATGATATTATTAATTATATAAAAAAAAATTGTTCTTAACCAGGATTTGTTTACGTCTGCCCAGCTACTTATTGTTAATTACATAATTAATTACTATTATTAAGTTTATATCATGTGAATTATTGGAGATATAGAAAAGTATGAACGGCCATGCGATCTTCGGAAGCAGGGCAAGGCCAAGGAAGACAGCTGTAGCATCCTGACCCCATTCTTTTCCTTCGCCTGTTCCGTGTTGGCTGTTCTGCACAACAGTCAAATAATAATAACAAATCATTAGCAATATTTAAAGATAAACATTTATATCACAGCAATATTTTTAAGTAACATGTGTTTACTATACACTTACGTTCAGTTATGTACATGGGAGGTTCTGTAAGATGTTGAAAACAATTGTCTCGTGAATAACAATTTAATCTTCTTAATATAAACGATTTTTTCATTCTTGTTACCTTAATTTACAACTAAAAAATGTTACACCAAAGAAACCAGTTATTTAATATATGATTGTTTTCTTGGGGATAAATGGAGAATTATATCCTAGAAGAGTGTAAAATGGTCAGGAGTTGTAGTAAAAAAAAATACACAAAACAGGTTAGACGCATTTTATTTAAGTTAGCCTCATATTTTACAGCTATATTTTAGTTAGAATTAGTTTATGTTAAGGCACAAACCAAATAAAACTAACTTATTTTGTGTATTTTTTTAATGCACCCCTGACCATTTTACACTCTTTTAAGAACTGTCAAGTCAACTATTTCTATATGTAGAGAATTATATCCCACAACTGATTTAATATTGCATAAATTAATTTTTTTTCACTTATGGTTAATCCAAACTCAATAATTATCCTGCTGTGGGAGATAGATAGCGTACAGATAGATAGACAGTCTCTATAAAGTGTACCCACTGTTCTACCGCTGTCCTCGAACTAGTACAATCCCCTTCCAATACTGAACCCAAGACCTTTCATGGGTTGTAGAGGTGTAGGTTTTTATCATCTTATACTATCAAACTGTTTCTTATATTATTTTTTTGTATGCTGTTTTTTATCTGATTTCATACTGTTTACGTTGCTTTCATTTGTCCTGATGATAGGTCGTCGCAATTTAGGTCGAAATGTTGCCACACGTAAATATATGTTTATAACCTATTTATGTTTTTTTTCTATTCTCAATCATCATTCCTCCTCTTCCTCCAATATTTTCCCCTCTACTCCACATCGTGTTAACAGGTAGGGATGAACCCAGAAATCCCTCCTCGGAATCACACAGCGCCTTTAAAATGGATACACTTAATTGAGGAAAAACCTGGAGGATGATCGTGATCAAGGGCAAATCACCTCCCTACACAACTGTAGCATTGGAAACAGTACAGTCTCAACTACGTACTGAACCAAAGATTTTTCGTGGGCTGTAGTGATGATATCAGGTTTTTTTGATATAATTCGGTTATAACACATGAAGGATTTTGGAAGCGGACATTATAATTTGGTTTATTTCCTGTATTCTTCAGTGTTGATTATCCTTTGTTAGGATGCCCTTACCATGGGGATAGCAACAATAGCGTCCATCGGACTCCGGAACCTCTCTCTTCCTCATTCCTTGGAGGATCCTCCCTCTAGATCACAAGAGAGCGGTACAAGGACGCTCTCCTTGAACTTTATCCTTCGAGCTAACGGCAACTGCTCCAAGGACCTGCTCGGTTCGTCCTTAGCCAAAGGTGAGTTGGTAATTTATATCGCGTCTATTATAACTGTACTTAGTACTATTTAACATTACTACTTTTCTATTTTTGTTTCTACGCTATGTTTATTTTTTTCTTCTGAAGGAATCACTCAATTTATCACTCTATTTTTTTTTATAACTTTCCCAGCGCATAGCGGTAGTAGATTCTCTATTTTCCATTCCCTCATGCAGGTTAACAATTTTTATTTATGACGTTAGCAATAGTTTCTCAGGATCTTTCTGTTTCTTTCAAGGTCAGACGACTAAGCATAAAGTATCCACGTACCTGCAGGTATTAATGATATTTTAAATAATTAAAATGTTCCTTCTTCTTTTCAAGAAGACATAAATATTTAGCACTATGTATTGAAGACCAGATTATTAAATTGAATTACTAATCGCAGAACCGGAACTAAGCAAGTGGGAAGCTTACGTGTTTTTTTAAACTGTGTTATGTGTTCAATTTTTTGTTAAATATACATAATATCATCAATGTAAACGAAGATATTTTTTTGTTGAATAATATTAGTTGACCTTATATATGTATATGACTAAGAAAATGGTCCTGGTGGAAAAAAAAAAATCTCTTATATAAGGAGAACTGTTTATTTGGAAGCCGACGTTTCGACCCTCATTGCAGGTCTACTTCAGACCTGGGGAGATCAGAAGTTTACACTATCTCACCAGCCCGGAAGAAGACCTGCAATGTGGTTCGAAACGTCGGTTTCCAAATAAACAGTTCCCCCTATATAAGAGAATTTGTTTACCTCCACCCTGATCATTTTCTTCCTGAAGATATTTTTATTTTACTTAAACATAAAATTTTGAAAATATGTTTCAGGCTCGTGGAAGGGTACAATTCTAATGACATAGCTTCGTGCTTGATGGTTCATTCTTTCAGAAAATAATTATTAATATTTAATAAAAAAGAAGCTATTTATGCCATTAGAATCGTACCTTTCCACAATCGTGAAACATTTTATTTTAGGGTGAAACAAAAATTAATAAAATATCATAAATATAAAAATTAAAATAAATAATCGTAAATAAAGAATAAAATATCAACAATTAACAAAAACAACCAATAATTAAACAACAGATATACTTAAAGTCTGTTTCTAAGTCCCTTAAACTATATATAAGTTACATTCATTAATATTATATTTCTAAGCTAGCCAATTATTTATGAGTAGATGATGCACGTCTAGTTCGTGATGCTTAACTTCTATCAAAGAGTTATTTGTTCCAACAAACAAAAAGGTGTAGATTGAACTGACTCAATCCTTTGATTTACTGGATTTCTACTCAGACTGTAAACATATAATTTAGTAAAAGCCATTTCAGTAAATAAGACATCCTGCTTAAGATGTTTTAATTATGTGGAAATATATAATATAACTTTAACAGAATTTTGTGTTTGTATCATTTTCTCGAAAGAACACTATAATCTAACAATTTTTTTCTTTTCATTTTTCGAGATTATAAACACGCGTTTTTTTAGCAGACTGATATCAAGTGTTACACCCAGTTAAATTTTTTCCTAATTTTTATCGATTCTTTCTAGTGCCAATATATCCAAATTCTCCGTAATTTTTTCTACTCACTATTGAAAATACATAGATAAAGAGAACAAAAAAGAACATAAAAAACAATCTGAATGATCAAACAATCAGGAATGATTTTACCACAACGAACAACATGAGGAAACAGTTTATGTAAATTAGTTAGATTATCGACTATTACGTATCCTTGTAAACGCTCTGACCTCTACGGCGCTCCAGTAAGCGTTCCCTGATCCTACCAGGATCTAAGAGATTGTATTAGAAACAATCATTTATATTCTACCCATAGTAGAGATGTGAATATCGATAAACAAATCGATTATGTCGTTTGGATAGTTTTCAATCTCAAACCGAAACTCAAATCCGACATAAAACAATTATTTCGATATTTCAGTGTTTTGGACTTCGATAGTTTTAGTTCTTTTAACCTCTTCTTTTTTGTGATCATCTATAAATATTGAAAAATAATAATATTCTTACATGATAGCTTATAATTGATATATTACAATCAATAATAAAATTTATCCTCAATGCTTTTTTGTTGTAGGAAATAAAAATAAAAAAAGTTTTCATTAATGGAATTTAATTTAGTTCTATCTAGTACTTAGTTGATGAGCCTTTTTTAAATCAACTATTTAAACAATTTACTTTTAGAGGTTTTAGAGATTCATTTATATACAATATTTTGCCCTTTCCATTAGATTTTTCTTGAAGGCATTAAAAAAATAATTAAATGTTTAAAAGGATTTTAAACTCTTTTTAATATTTTTTTTTTATTTTAAAATTTCATAGCATAATAAAAAATTATGAAGTGAAAAAAAATGTTATAACCACAATTACTAAAACAAAATGATTTGTTGGAACCAGTCAAGTTCAAATCTGGCTGGTACAGATAAATTATTAAATCTCATAATCGCCATAGATGCGTCCACATGGGCCTGCAGACCTTCCTATGGCTCACTCAGCCTGTGCAAAGTGGGTTCCCTTAATGGGGGGGGGAGATTTTCGACCTCGGACGAATCATTTTCCTGCACAACTGTTGTCGTCGAAACAGTATGGTCTCTACCATGTACTCAACTTAGGACCCTTTTTGGGTTTTAGTGGCACACATTTTTTTTTAAGAGTTGTAATTTAATTTTTTCCCCCGCACCTTTTAAGTCATTAATGCATTTTTATTGACGATATTTAAAGGAATACATTTTTTTGGTTTATTATTATTTATAAATATTTAGATAACGCTGTTATAATAATATGATTTGCTAATTTTTAGTTTTCTATCATTTAATTCAATGCAAAATAAAATAATGATATTTTTCATTGATACATCCAACTACTTTAAAATTATCGATACTCATCCATCTGCAATTTTATCGATTTCCATCCCTATTCACCAGATATATCTAAATAAAATATCACAATATTTTTTCATCATGCGTAGCCTCTAGCCTTGAGTTATAGTAAAGAGGAAATTACAATAGCGATTGCATGGGCGTTATTGATCATAAACAACAGTTAACTCATCCATGATGTCATCCATCGCCTAGCCCTTTTCTGAAATGTCTTAACGTTACCCTGGAAAACCATGGACCTCTTGGAGTTACGATTTTATAGATGAAGAACTATCGGTTATGGAATGGCACCTGTAACCTGTACCACTACAACCCGTGAAGGGTCTGGGGTTCAGTACATGGTAGAGGGGTTCAGTACATCTTTACATATATATAAAGACAACTGCGTCGTTAATATACGAACTTTTTCTTGATTTTATAATTATTCGCCGCGATAGTGTCACAGCCTTCTTGACGCAACAGCTGTCTTAGTCCTGATGACTGTTTCAAGATTTTCCAAATTTTTGTATATTTCTTCATTAGATTTTCGCCTATACCCCTCTTCTGTTACTTTAGGTCTATGCCATGAATCCTCCTAAGAATTTTTCTCTCAATCTTCAGGACCTTCTCCAGACTTGGAAGGGTGGCTGTTTTCATACCATACAGAATTACTGGTCTTATTACTGTACCATACTGCCTTATTTTTGCATTAGAGGACACATTTTTCTTGCTGTACATGTTACAAGTAGCAAAGTTCAGTCTTTCCATTTTGGCTATGCTTTCTTTCACGGATCCCCTATCTGTTCCGTTGTTACATATTATCTCCCCTAGGTATTTAAACTTTTTGGTGACTTTCATTTGCCCATATTTTGTGTTCATTATTTCCTTGCTAAAGTTGGCATCCGTTGTCGTAACATCTGTCTTTTCATACGAAATCTGTTGTCCCGTGCTCTCAGCTGTTTCTTTCAGGGTGTTTAACTGTTTTATAGTTTCCTCCTCTGTTTCTGCTAGCAGCGCATATTATTATTATTAATTTTATGTTTTATAAATTATTAGAATATTATGTATAAGTATTTGTTCAGTGATATGAAAGATATGAAATTTAATATTTATTTATTAAATCCTAGTTACAGAATACTGTTAGCTAAATTACAACAATTAATGAGTTATTTCGGTTAACATCTATTCGGTTAACACTGATAAAAAGGACGAGGTAGTTTTGTACCACTTGCGTGAGATTACTATCTGCGTTCTGACCTTAGGCGGTAATAGCTTGTATGAATTAATTGAGGCACTCTGTTAATTTTGAGATGCCAGAGTTTTGTGAACTCTTGGTCCTTATTGTGTATCGAGCCGTAGAGAAATTATTTAGTGGTATCACTAAAATCCGCATATTTTAAAATAAGAATATAAATTTTAATTTTAATAAAAGTATAAAAGTACAATAAATTAATATTTTATATAACAAAAATACAATAATTCTTTTAAGTATAATTATAAAAATATGTACACTTTTTAAGTAAATCATTATTTTCTTGGCTAATTTTTAAATTTGTTACATGGTTAAAACTAATTCATATATATTTACAATAATGATTATACAATAGTTAAACATAGGATTGACCATGTATTCTATCCTACCTTTTTTTCTTGAATTATTTAATTAATTAATAATTATTAATTACACATCACCATGAAAAAATAATTAAAAATAAATTTCAAAAAATTAAATAAACGCTTCTATAACGAATGTACGTATAACATGCGTAAATAAACGTAAATAAAGAAACATGTGTAAAATAAATTGTAGCCTAAAGTCCATACAGACTTTCATCCTCTATTTCAACCCCTTACAACCCTTTTATCGCATTAAAAGTAGCCTATGTTCATCCCAATAATTTAAAGTATCGATATATGAAATTTCATCACAATCGACCCAGTGGTTTGGCCGTGATAACGTCTGTGACAGACAGACAGAGTTACTTTCCCATTTATAATATTAGTATAGATAAATATAGTGTGTCATATTTGTGAATTTGTCATTATGTCCCATAATTAATAATTTTTATTAGAAATAAGTCACATACATTATCCTAATTTAAATATTCTAAATAGTTTTAAAGATGTTTATTGGTATATGATATGTAGATACCAGTTAGATTTAACCAAGAAAGTATTCACGATGATCTGAGTCAGATCAATGCCGAGGGATGGTAGCAGATGTCGAAACACGTGTCGCGGCACGTGGACAACTAACCAGTAGATTAATATGTGTAGTATGAAAAAGCTAATTTATATATAGTATAATCAGAGGGATGGCAACTTCTTCAGCACCTCAACATCCGTAGCATGTGCTTCCTACCCTTTTTTCACTTCCTGGCACACGCATGCTTTATCTGGCTTGGCCGCCCATCTACCAGTCTCTGCTGAAAGTAATCAATATAAAATGCTTACGAGTAATAGCAAGCATCTAACTATAAGTGTTGTACAAATTTGAGGGGGGGGGTGTTTTTAACGACCTAATGAATATACATTTCTTAAAATCATTAATTAAAAATAATAGGATACTAAAAATGACCATTTTCGTACCCTGAAGGAAGAAGAAGAGGCCGACCAAGAACTTCATGGGTGAACCAAGTTTGCGAAAGCAGGATACGGTCTTCATGAAGAACGTCTCTTGACAGGAAGACCTAGAAAACATGTTAGTTGGAGGAAACCTCGACTTTCGGGAGACTCTTTATAAAAAATAAAAAATATTTATTGAAATTTACTTGTATTATAATAAAACAAGTAAATATAATGAATGCAAGAAGAACGGCAAGCAGAGAAACTGCCCACTGGTAGTTCTCCAATAACAAACTCAACTTAGAAGGTCAGAATCTTCTTTACAGACGCCTTGGAGGATTTTTCGGAATTAAAGAAGATTTGAGACTAGAGGGTTTGAGTGAGAATAAAGTTTGTCGTGGAAAGATTAATATCGGGTTCGGGCCTAATCAGCAACGAATGGGACATTGAGCTCATAATGGATGACTTTATTATTAACAAAGTAAGAAGTATTGAAGGATTGTAAGGATTGGTTACGAGAGAAATTCGATGGCTTAGTGGAGCCCCAAAGTCCGTAAGTGTGTATTTAAATAGTCATGTTAATGAGTCTTTTGTACTTAATTGTGAGCTTCTATTCTATTCTATATTACATTGCTCAATAAATAAATATCTTAATATTTAAAGTTTAATGCAAATATCTGTGTCAATGAAATATAAATACATTTTAAATCAAACAAACAAATGCTTACATTTATTAGATTTATATACACCCAACAAAGCATTAACTACCCCTACATAAAAAAAGAAAGAAGAACAAAAAAAGGCCCCCCTGATCCGGTGCTTCATCCCCTCAATGGGGTTCAATATCTTACTAATTGGAACTGGGCTTTATTAAAGCCCTCACTCCTCGTTAAGTTTTCTCTCCTAGCTTCGGACTTTTTTTGTTGTGCTTAACTCTCCCGTTCCTACTTGTTAATAAAGGCTTAAAGACGGGATTTATCCTTAGCTTCATGGCTATTAGAATCTCTTAGCATGTATTTTAGAGTCCTTGAGGAAAATCTCTTACTCCTGATTTCATAATTAGTACTGTTTTGCAGAAAATAAGCTTCCGATCTAATTATTTTTAATATTAGTGCCATTTTCAATATATCTTTATACATAAATCTTTTGAAAGTTTTTTTTATACTTTTTCTTTCACATGTTATGTGTGATTCTTTATAGATACATTTAAATTTGTCCAAATTTTTGAAGTTTGAGACTGGTCTGTTTGGTACAGCATATTACTTTTGTGAATTGAAGCAAATTATACTAGAAACAAATATATATATATATATATATATATATATATATATATATATATATATATATATATATAGGATTTCCAAGTCTATTTGAACCTTTTCCAAATCAACAGTAACCTTTTACAAATCAAATGCTGCCCTTTCCAAGTAACAAGCAACCCTTTCCAATTCAAATGTAAAACTTTCCAAATCAGTTGAATCCCTTTCCAAAGCAAATGTAACACTTTACAACTGTAACCCTTTTTATTTCAATTGTAACCGTTTCCAATTCAATTGTCACCCTTGAAAATGTTTTGAAAATTTTCCTTCATGAGGATAGGCCTCAGGACTCGCCAGGATAAAATCATCACAACCTTTTTATTCACAACTCTTGTTAGGACAAAAATGAGGGAAATAATTTAAAAAACAAATGAATTGTTTTTTGTTTGAGAAAGTTTATTTAAAAAAAGTAAAAACATGTAATATGAACTTAACAGTAGTATGTTTAAAGTTTCTAGTTTACAAAAAATGTAGTAAAAATTTAAAACAAAAGTTGATTTTTTTTCTCTCATTTCTCCTCAGGGTCAAAGAAGTTTTCATTAGTGTAATAATTTTGCTATGAGTTTTTATTTTTGCAAAATCGAAGAATAAATCTGTTGATAACTTCAGTTTACGTAGTTTTACTTACTCAGAAAAAAAGCGTTTTTTTTTTTAATGGATTTCTTCAAAAAAGAATAATTATTTTTAAAAAAATCATTGCTTTTCGAAAATTATATTAATTTCATTCGTTTACTGCTTTGTGCCAATAATAGTTTTGAAAGTAACAAAATTAAAAATACTGTAAAAATAACAAAATTAATCCCGTAGAGTTCAGAGGCCTTAAATTTTCAAGGATGACGATTGAAATGTGTAATCGTTTCCATTTCAATCGTCACCCTTGAAAATTTAAGAAATTACAACTGAAATAAAAAGAGTGACAGTTGAGTTGTAAAGCGTTACATTTGCTTTGGAAAGGGTTTCAACTCATTTGGAAAGAGTTACATTTGAATTGGAAAAGGTTGCATTTGATTTGTAAAAGGTTACAGTTGACTTGGAAAAGGTTCAACTATTATTATTCGATCCGATAAATAATATAATTATTCTTTTTAATTAATAATCCTCCTCCCAAAATTTTTATAGGCCAAGTCTGTCGGTTCCGCTATCTTTATAGATCTCTTACTTTTGTTTGTGTACGTCCCTTAACTCCTCCAACTGTACTAGTGATGGCATCAGGTATTTTAATATATTTTTTCTTAAATATATTTTCTAAATAATTAAAATCATTTAAATTATGCTATAACGTTTAGACTTAGTAATATTATTTCAACTCTGCAATATTTTTTAATAATAATAAATTATTATTATTATTATTATATTAATTATTTAAAAGTGTTTGAACAGTATATCGGCTGTCGGGCCCTCTAGTAAATATATAAATTATTTACTTATTTGTTTTATAGATTTTTTATATGATGAAATCCTACAGTCATCGACATTTATTTCAAATATTAATCCATGAAGACGATTTGATCTACATTAAAAATAATATTTATATACAAAACCGTTTGGTGCTGTATGTGCATACAAATAATTTATTATCCTTAAAATAATTATTTTCAAAAATAAATGGATAATATTAACCTTGTAATTTTTTTAACTGCGACACTCAATTGAATGAAAGATTGTTATCACTATCAATTTCTATTAAATTATAAAATTTTAAGCTTTCCAACGCTGCACGTACAAAGTACAATAAAAGAGATCCCTTCCACCATTTTCTAATTGTAATTAGTAACCTTCCAATCCAAAAGGGGATAGGAAAAAAAATAAAACGCAGCATATTCAAGCAAATAATACATCTAAACATATAAAACATTTAAAAAATACTTATTTTCGAAAATTGGTTTTTTAATTTTTGTTAAGATGTGCTTGTGAGATTAATACAAAACGGATTTGTTTGTTTTGTTTAGAAGATAAATTGTAATTGTAAATTTAAATTGTTTACGAGTTATTACTTGAAAGGAGTAGAAAGCTTTGATGTTTTTTTTAAATATATAAATGATAATTACACAGTATTTTTTTTTCAATTTCAAGACATAATTGATTATTAGTTCCATTTTCATTGCTTAAATCAATTGACGTATGGCAGAAGAATACTACACATTTAGAATATTTTATACTGCTTTGTAATTACTTTGTTTAGTTACAAACAAACTAGTTGGAAGAGTACCTGTCATCGCACAGACTCGGGACTCCCATTTTATGTCTCTCCCGAAGGACGGCATAATCACTTTAAAAATTCCTGGCTACGAACCCGCGACTTAGGGCATAGTAGGTTGTTCTGCTAATCACTATACCACAAGTTATCCCTATATATTATTTTTTTTTATGTCAGTATTAATAACGGATAATTTGCCATAAGAGTTTTTAATTTATTGCAATATCGGATGCAGGTCCCGATATTGGCTGGCTGTGTGAAGGGGATGATAGCAAATATCGCTGGAAGGGTAGGATTGTATTTGCTTCAACGGGGATCAAAGACTACACCAGACAATCAACTTTGACCTGGATCTAACTTGGACTGAATCTGACTCAATAAACGTCCTGAAAGATTACCAAGTCTGTTTCATGTGCTAGTGTGTTTCAAAGAAAATTATGAAATAATAACATAGCTGATGCTAAATGAGGAATATATAAAAGATAAATTCATCATTTAAAAGCCAGTAAAGAAATAAATCGAATTATTATTATATGACCTTTGCCAACATTACATATTATATTGTCTAGCGAATAAATCTATTAATTTATCCATTATATACTGCGCAAAAATGAATTGGGATATAGCTTATTTTGTAGTATACACTTTGTAGTGTAGCACTTGTATTATTACATATATAATAACTATAATTAATAACTATATATTTAATAACTGCATTAATATTTAGTCTCAATTAAGCCTTGAGGAAGTCAGCAGCATGTCTGGCGAAACGTTGGCAGAAAATTCACCGACACGGTCTAAACCAGAAGAAACAAATGAAGTTTTTTGTAAAAACTAAACTGTCCCATAATAAAATAAATTCCACCACATAAATTTAATGGGGTGACCAAAAGTATTTAAAATCATAAAAAACTAAACTGTCCCATAATAAAATAAATTCTAATTGTTAAAAAAATATATTACTTCGGTTTATTGAATTATATTGCAGAAAGACCCATGAATGACTCACGACACATACCCCTTCGTTTATTAAAGCGATTCTTACACTGGGTATTCTCTATATGCTTATATCTATACATTTTATTCTATATCCAATAGTCACTAATAATGTTGTTTTGGCATTTTTATGGCGGTGACATTCTTCTAGGGACTGTACTAAAACCAGCCTCAGGTAGTCGGCGACTAGTTCTATGTGTCAACTGATGTTCAAGGCGGCTTCCTTTGAACCGCCTCGAAGATGGGTCTATTTGTCGTTAGCATCTCTGTACTAGTTTCACTTTTTACAATTGCCTCCCAAATTGTAAAAAAACGTTAGTTTTACGATTCACTGTAGTTTATTTTAGTACCCTAGCCAGAATAAGAATCCAACAGTTTTCTTGGCATGTATTCTGCATCCTTATTGTCTTGAGCGATCTGGATATCGAATTACCTGGTTAACGGCGAACGGTAGATTATAGAGATGGCTTCTTCTTTTATAGGCTTTCGATGTATCTTTTAAATATATAGAGTGGCATAGAGCAATTTTGTAGTAAAACTTAACTAGTCGAAAATCCTGGTGTTAAATTCATACCTATTGAAAAGGAAAAACTAAACAATTTTTTATAATTTATTTTTATTTAAAAATATCACCCGGATTCGAATCCCGGTTAAGACAAATCTTTTCTCTTCAAAACAAAAATATTTAAACAAATTTTTGGTTGACTATTGTTGAACGAAACCTCAATGTGAGGAACGACTAAAAAATAAAAGGAAAAAATTAGATCTGTTTATTTGCTTCATGACTTTAACTAGGATAGTGCTTTCCAATTTACTATAAATTATTAATAGAATTAGAATTATATTTAATAAAAAATAAAATCTTATATCAGTCAATTTGTAATTCACCGTCCAGTTTAAAACCTCAATATCTAATCCTCTGCTTGAAGTTGTAATGCGTTTTTTCCTGAATGAATTGGGAGTTTCGCTCTCATTATTCCTCCGGAAATCTAAGACTTCGGCGTCATTTTTAGTAGATTTCTCTGGAAAAATAAAGAGACAAATAGTCCAGACCTGTTGCTTGTCGGGTTGGCACAAGGGCGATGTTTTCAAATTTTGCATTCGCAGGTGTTTTTTGTTTCGCCAAATAATTTTTTCACTTCCGGATCACAACTGTTCAAAATAGTTTGAGCAGCCGTTTTTTTAAGTCACGGAGGTTCTTGGTTCGAGTACATCGTAGAGGCAGCACTGTTTTAAAAGTCCACGATTGTTGAAGAGGTGATTTGACGGAGATTACACTAAAATAATAGAGGAATGGTTGACTGGATGATGTAAGGAAGAAAATAGTTGGGGGTGCAGTCAAATAAAACACTAAAACAGTGGATACTTATTTAATTAAGTGCCGACGTTTCGACCCACTTTGTGGGTCATCTTCAGGGCTGTAGAACGCTGCAGTGCGAGTAGACGCGGTCTAACCCTTTAATAAACTTTAATAAACCCTTTAAACGCGGTCTAAGTGTTAGACCGCGTCTACTCGCACTGCAGCGTTCTACAGCCCTGAAGATGACCCACAAAGTGGGTCGAAACGTCGGCACTTAATTAAATAAGTATCCACTTATTTAGTGTTTTATTTGACTGCACCCCCAACTATTTTCTTCCTAAAATAATTAAGGTTAACCATTTCATAGAGCCAGGGTGAGGTTGACAGAATTAAAATGGCATAACTCTGGATTTTAACCCAGCACTTTTTCCTATTTATAATCATTAAAAAGTAAAATGTCTTACAAAATTAACAATGGAGTTTATATGAAGAAATTTTATAATGCCTAAAAGTTCGAAGATAAATATACAGTAAAGTTTTTCGATAAACATAACGAAAGTTTTACATTAGATTGTTTTGTTTTTTAACAATTAAAAATGTATTGTTACTCAGTACGAAACAATAAGATCAGTAGTGATAAGAATTACTGTCACATTCATAAACTTTTATACTTATTACCCTTCAAACAATTGACGTTTATTTATTATTATTGTATTATATAAAAAAAACAGATACAATATTTTGCGATTGTAAAAAAAAATTTCTGTTAAAAAAAATGCGAACAAAATAAAACATTTTAAATAAAACTATTATGTGTTAAAAAATTAACACATAACCTTGTAGTTACAACCATAGTGTACCTATGAGTAACCTAACCCTTCCCCTATTTTATGGTTATGACACCCTATTTTCACTTTCCTGTGAAAAGGGAAAGTGAACGAACCCTTTGAGTACATAACATTGGCCCACTTTACCAAGTCTCTGTCAGTCCTTCTCTACCTCGTGTCATAATATTACTTGGAATATTTATGATATTATTGTAAAATGCAGTCTCCAAGCCTCCTTTGTAATGTTCTACTTTCGTTTTCATAAATAAAATAATGATATTCGAATAGAACAAAATAAAATCAATACTTATTTTAGTATTCGGGAAGAAAATGGTTCGGATGGTGATAAAAAAAAAGTTTCCTTAATAGTGAAAGCCCTGAAGAAGACCTACGATGTGTTCTGAAGGAATTAACTGGGGTTCATACAGTATCTATAAAGTGGGTACCCTTAATCAAGGTAAAAACCGAGTGATTGAGCTGTAACGAGTTACACTAGCATGTAATGAATGGACCCAGGGGTTGTAGTGGTATAGGTTTTTTATATATTTTTTTAGGCCATTGTAATTCATTTGTATATATTGTAGAGTTGATGTATACAGTCTTGTTAGGGTACATATACATACCACATAAATTAAACTTTGATATGAAGGACATTTCGTGACATATGTAATTTTCATTATACCCTATTTAATTGTTTAAAGTTATTTATTGAAATTTACAACTGTATAATAGTTTACATCCAGTAAATATAATGAAAGATGAATAATGACACTAAATAAAGGCAAGTAAGTAGAGAAACTTCCCAATGGTAGTACTCAAATATCAAGTTCAACTTAGTAGATCACGAGACCATCTTCTTTTCAGACGCCTCGGAGGGTTATCAGGATTTGATGAGGAAGCTAGGTTTGAAACTAGATGGTTTGAGTGGGAATGAAGTTTGTAATGAAAGGACAGATACCGGGTTCAAGCCAAATCAGCAACAAACAGGACCTTAAGATCATTATGGATGACTTCATGCTTAACAAAATAAGGAGCATTGAGGCTTTTAGGAAGGATTTTGGATTGTTGGGATTGGATAAGAGAGGAATTCGACATACCTTATTTTAGTTTTAGTAATTCTAAAGTTTTTTAAACTATTTTTTTATTATTATACAAGGTAGACTATCTATTAAGTTGTAATGTGAAAAGTTTATGGTAAGGGGACAACTTGAAATTTATGTTGCTTTAAACTGCTTTTGAAGATGAACCGAAGATGGTTCGTTCGGTGACCTACATTTTCCAGGTAAATATTTTTATGGGAAAGGAAAACATTTAGCTATAATGATATAAGTCATAGTTTATTTAGTCACAAAGATTTATGTTAAAAATTAACGATGTTTCATTAATGATTTAATTGTTAATTAATGAATGATTTAATTGTTAAAGCCGTTATCTATGTATTAACGATCATACCATTATCTCTCTTTTTTTTCTCTCTGCCCTTAGATCTTGGAACTTGTAGCATGTTTAACTTTTAAGACTTATTTCAACTTGACTTGCAATCCTAGTCTTGGCCGTTTTCACTTATATATATCATATACTGAATGGAATCATGGAAGAATGGACTATGATAAATTTCTTAGTCCATTATTTCCGACATGTTGAAAAATATTCAATAGCTGTTACAGCTCCTTCTATATTCAGGAAATTTGTTACTTTTTCAAAAAATTTTTTTTCTTTGGTATTCAAAAGGTATTTCGAATTTTGATGAGTAATTAAATTTTTGGAAGAAATAAAATAGTATAGTACAGAAATAAAAAAAACGTTGATAAATCTTACTGCTAATTACAAATTCCATATTACTGTTAAAAAATTATTTAAAACCTAATACTAAAACTTGAACTGCACTAATGTTATGTTTATATTTATAACTGTAAGTGCATAAAAATTTTAATAAATTTAAAAAAACGTGTTTTATTCTAATGCTAAATAATGCAGTTAATTTTTTTTTAATTAGTTACACCAAATTCTCTGTTTATTTTTTAAATAGGCTGAAACTATGGAAATATATTTCTTTTAAAAGTTTCTGTGTACAATAATATTTTGCCGCTATGATAAAAGTAATTGCTACACTTGAAAGGTGATAGACACATATTTTAAGAAATATTAAAACACGATTTTTTTTCAGTTATTTATCTATTGAACCGTCTATTAATAAAATTAATTAATTTCTTAATTAATAAAAATAATAATATACTTTGGTGATATACCTTCGAAATAATAATAACGGCTTTATTTATTCTGGCAAGTCCCTTTATAACAGTAGATGAATTTATGTTATATTATAATTTTAATATATTATATATAATTACTGATATATAAAATTTGATTAATTAAGTTATAATAATTAGGTTTGTTGGTTAATTAATAATGAGTGAGAGTGACTTATAAAGAAATGATAGTAGTGCATTAGGAAGTCTCGAGGCCATGTTCTTTTTAGACGCCTAAGAGGATTATCGGCTATCGATTGATGCATAAGCCTGGAAGGGTTTGAGTGTATATAATGGAAGGATTTATTTATATGGATCATTAACAATTGATACATTATTTTTTAAAATTATAATTAATTTGTAAATATTGTAATAATTAGTAGTATTTTATAGATGATATCGAGTATATTTTTGTGTACTATATATCCTTATATGACCAACTAAATAACTATTATTTACACTGTAATTTTTAATACTATTTATTCAGCCTATATTATTACAGTTTATTTTAAGTCATAATAGTGAAATTTATAACCAAAGTTATAAATCTCTCAAAACAAGGTTTGTTAACAAACATTTTGCCAAATCAGGTATTACGAACTCTATAATAAAGATGTATAGAATGATTGGACACTAGAGGCGTATCTATTACTATGGAGTAACATACTATGGAAGCTTAACTATGCATATAGTTATATCATTCCATTATATTATAATACCATTCCAATACAGTTAAATCGTATTAATATTGAGTTATTAACTATATCGGCTTAGGTAATCGTTCTTATTCTGTCGGTGTGAGATGTGCTGTATCTAGTTCATGATTTGACGAAACAGTAACTGGTCGATTATTTACTGCTATTTAAGGGACATGATTTAGTTTCCAATATAAAGAATCTAAGCAACGGTTTTTATCTCTTTTAAATTAATATAACAATTTTTAAAATTGATATTATTTTGGTAATCAATATGAAAATAACAAAAGATTTATCATTTAATATCATAGTGTATTTGCGTTAAAGAAATGCCTAAAAAAATACTCAGTTATAACGTATACAAAATAATTATACTTATAATATATTTTACATAATTTGAAATGTTTTAATAATGTTTTGTTACATTAATATCAATTAATTTTTACCCAATTTAGGAATTTTTGTCGAAAAATAAAAAAAATGCTAGAATTTTTCAGAAGGGTGTACTAGTTTATTATTAATTGCATAAGATAGTGTTTTCTGAGCGCCATGCGGAGAAGGCTCGGTTTACGCAGTGGCTTCATCATTGTTTTAGTCGCAGAAAATCCTTTACATTTTCTTATTTAAATATATTATATCATGTATAAAATTTAATGAGAACTCAGTAAGATACTGATAATTTTTTTATAGGTAACTATTGGGTTGTAACATATGAAATATCAGTGAAGGTGTAATTTTAAATTATTAGCAAACAAATTATTAAACAATACTTTTGTTAACCAAAATAGGACCCTTCTCTTTCAATACACTTCTCGCAACGTGAAACAAGCATTTCTATCCCCGCTCTATTGAAATTAGGCATCAAGGAAGAAGCGAAGTCTTGGAAGGCCGATTTCAGGGCATTTTCGTTGTCAATTTTTTTATTTCTTAAAAAATTATCCAAAAAGTAAAAATCAGTTGGAGAAACGTCCGGAGAATATGGTGGGTGAGGAAGGACCTCTATATTTAGCTCCTGAAAAAAAAATCGGGTGAGCTGCTGGGCCTCGGTTAATTCATGTGGTACCCATATTTCCAGCTTTTTTGTCTTACCAAGCTCCTTAAGGTTCCTGGAAACAGTCACGGCACCTTCAAGTTGTGAACCTAATTCACGAGTGGTTTGGGAAGGTCCCGCTTCGACCAGCTCTTTCAACTTTTCCTTGTCCAACTTAGTATTCGGCCTACCACGTTCTTTGTTGGTAAGGTCATAATCCCCAGACCGAAATTTTTCAAACCAACGGAAGATTGTTCTTTCGCTCTCTGTATTTTCACCGTAAGCAATATTAATGTTTCGGAACGCCACCGTGACGCTATGGCCAAGTTTAAATTCTTAGAGAAAAATTATACGAATTTCCGCGGAAGACATAATTTTATTCTTGTTTATTTTTAAAACGTTGCTTCACTTTCAAAAGGAAAAGTAAGACTGATTATGAAAAAGGATTAAATGATCTTTCAAACGTTATACATAATTGACACGTTGTTAACATAATTGTTTGTGTACAAACAATCTAATCTCTAATGAAAAGAAAACTGTAATTAAATGAAACTGACATTTCATCCGTTAGGACCCAATACATTATAATAATAAAACTAAAAAATCTGTACCACTATAACCCATGAAGGGTCTTGACCGGTCTTAACCCATGGTTAAGTAAATGACAAAGACTTGGTTAAGGGTACTCAATTTATTGAGGTTTGGTGTTTCATAGGAGGGTCTACAGGGTCTATTAACAAATTAAAATGTAGATAAACATTTCAGTCGGATTTGACACCGTCCCCTTTGCAAAGCAAGCCGCTTTGCTATCCTGGTACCTAGACATTATTATCATCTCAGATATCCCTATAAATTATCGCAGTTTATACATCAATTAGTTGCATCGTGCGTATGTATATACACAGATAATTAAATAAATAAAATACTGTACATAAAAGGTAAAAACATAGTTATAATTTATTTTCCTAAACCGATGCCGTGCCAGATTGTATTTTTACTTTTTTCTAACCATTAATCCATGTATTCATTAACTTATAAACGACAATTAACTGCTCATATTTTTTTTAATGTTACATACATTGTTTTTATTTTGCTTTGAATAAATTAAAAATGGTATCTCATAAAGGAAGATATTTCTACAAAGTGTTTATTTATTAATATTTTTATTTAGTGGTAGCAGACTAGCTCTGTTGCTTACTGCTAATATGTGCTGACGGTCCCGGCTTCAAATCCAGCCAAGGCAAATAAATTATTTAATAAGTTCACAGCCGGGGACGGACCCTGTGGGATCTACTGTCCTTCCTAGGGCTCACCCAGCCTCTATAAAATTGGTAATCATTAATTGGGGTAAAAACCAATTACATGGGAGACTTGATTTAAAATTCTTACTTATGGAACCATGGTTTTGGGACTTTGGTGTAATATAAAAAAATATATAATTATTAATTTTATTCATAATTAACATTAAGATAACGTTAAGTAGACAGAGGAGAGAAGACGGCATGGAAGAGAGGTAGGTGAAGAGGGTGACCTCGTGGAGTGACCTACATCGACATTTCATTAACAAAACTGACCTCCTTCTATTGTTCCAGCTGCCTCCCCAGTAGTGGGGAGGGGTTGGGCTATCATTGTGTTTAGCAATGTTTGTTGAACCTGCAATAATCTTTGTTGTAACAGGTCCTTTGCTGATAGCGATAGTACTGGAGCGTCTCAGTAATTGTTACATGGACATAATTGTCTATGTTTTTCAACTAAATGTACATAATGAAATAAGGAATGAGCTTTATAGAAGCGTGTGATGAGTAAAACATCTCTATTCTTACATCTTTATTATTATCAATTCAATGTTGACAGAAACATTACCACTGAATCCGAGGAAGGAGGAGATTTCTTGGGATCAGTACCTGGTATAGACCATACTGCTTCTTTGACAATGGTCGTGCATGGCGGTCATTTGTCCTAGATCATACTAATCCTTCATGTTTCCCTCACAAATAAGGGTATTTACTTAACAGAGGCTGGGTGAGCCCCTGGCCTAAATTTTGCCTATCCAGGTAAAACTTAGAATTAAACTGGGATCTTTGACGAGTACCTGACATCGCACAAGCTTTTTCCCCGTAATATGGTTTCTACGACTTTCAGAAGCATATTGCAAATATTATTTATTTTATTATTTATATTTAAACCTATAATATAAATAATAAAATATAATTCATGTTACAAGAAAGACGTATGTAGTATTTAGGATAAAGTAGTACAAGTAGACAAAAATAAAATAAAAATTCAATTAACAATAGGAAGTATATTCTGTAAAATATATATATATGTATATATATATATATATATATATATATATATATATATATATATATATATATCTATATATATACATAAATATAGAAGTTTATTCTATATATATGTATATAGAAATAAGCTTCGTCAAGCCTAAAACAATAAAATTAGGTTGGCTGGAAATTCCATCAACAGGTCTGTCAGGTCTCGAAGATTTATCGTTCGACTGTTATACAGGGTGCATATCGGTTGATGTCGTAGTGGAGTACTCGCGGTCTTGTTCAAGATGGGGAAATATAAAGTTTTTTTATATTTTCAGTCGCCATCATCGATAGCTGTTTTGAGGGAATACTTCCCAGAGCATCTCATCTCAATTAGGAACGATTTGGAGTGCCTGCTATCTCAATTTGTCCCCGTGACTTTTTTCTATGGTTTTTTTTTGAAATCCCGAGTCAATGTGAACCGTCCAAGGACCTTACAAGATTTGAAGACCAGCATGCAGGAAGGAGTTGTGAACATAACGCCTGCTATGCTGGTAAGATTCTTGACAAATGGCAGATATCAGTTTACTCAGAGTATAAAGAATGGGAGACGTCACCTATCTGATTTCATCTTCAAAACTATGTAAAACAAAACTTTAGGCATACACCTACAATATAAAAATGAATACAAATGTTTTGATTCATACATTTATTATGTTTTGAAAAAAGGTTGTTATGCTGCCTCACCCTGTACTAGACCTTTTAATTTTGTTCTGAATTATTAACCTATTCCTTTTTTTTAACAGGTATCCCATTAAAAAATAATTCAAAAAATAAATTGTCAATTTTATTTGAATAAAATACAGACACACATATATACTTGTATCGCTACAACTCATGGTAGAGACAACTGTTTCTAAGACAGGGGTGTGAAGGGAAGTGACTTGAGTCCGAGATTAACCACAACTGCTAGCTTTTTTCCTAATTAAGTTTACCCGTTTTATAGAGGCTAAGTCAGCCCCAAAAGGGGCTGCAGACCTCAGAGGATTTATATATGGCTGTTAACAGATTTAATAATTTTTCTGTCTCAGCCGGATTTGAAACCGGGATCTTTATCTTCATAAAGATAAAGCGCTCTACCACAGAGCTAACCTTTTCCCTTACAATATTATATATATATATATATATATATATATATATTTTTTTTTTTTTTTAATATGGTTTAGGTCCATTTTTGTATATTCATGATGTCTAAAGATTTTCATTTGAATTACTTTAAAAACATTGGCAAATGAGCAAATGTTTTTAACACTTAATACTTAGCAGAGAGTGATGTTTAAACCCTATACACCTTTTAAATTTTATTATGATGTAATGATCATTAAAACCATTTAAAAGAATAAACGATTTTTTTTTATCCAACTGGGCTTATACCACTTTAAAATAACAGTTCATATTATTTATTTATTTGATGACGTACAAACATATTTTAATTTTGATTCAAGTTCGATTGTGAGCGACGTATGTATAGTTCAGTATAAGTAGGCGTATAAGGCATTTAAGAGGTCCCTATATTTTTTTTCTTCTAGTTTGGTCGAAAAATTGAAATAAATTTTGTTCAGGAAAAATGCAAGGTAACGTCTTTATTATGTGCAAGGTCGTAGTTAAAATGACATTGAAATATCATAGACACGTGCAAGTGTTCAATAACCACCTATACAAATATTATTAATGCTAATAGCTATAATTATATTATATTGATTACACATTCTGTCCTAGTAGACAAGAAATGAAAATTAAATTTTTGACGTTCATAAAGTTTTAAAAGTTTAACACACTTGGCTTAGCTCCTAGTTACTCTTCCCAGTCGCAAAGTCAGTCTTAGAGCCCCATTATAAAATTCAGGTAGGAAAGTTATTATTAGTTTTAATTAGTTTATGAGTACTTCTGTTTATTGGTTTTTGAACTTCCCAAGTCTTTGTTTCGAGTTCTGCATTAATGGAGTAGTTGATTATTAAAAATTAATTAATTTGAAGGCCGCAGTGAAGTTTATTTGCACAAGTCAAAAGGATGTTTTATGAACTTTACAACTGTATTACAGAACTAAGTCATCACCATCTTTGGAGACACCTCGGAGTGTTACGGGATGAAAGGATAGATGTTTGAACATTAGTGGGCTTAAGTGGTTTTGAAATTAGGAATTACAGTAGGTATATCTACTTCGGAACAAAAATGGAACTGTTGGAAATCGAGATTGCTATAAGTAATTTTATTGATGACAAATTAAGAGGAATAAAGGATCTATAGAATGATTTTAGATTGTGTGGATTGAAAAGGCAACAGTTTGTAGGAACCCAAGTTATTTTACCTAATTTCTTTGGTACGTCCAATCTATTGTACGCCGCAAAAGAACCTTAACAAAAGTCCAATTTATATGATTATTTTAGCATTTGTCTCATTAAGAAAATATTATCAACGATATAGATAGAATCTTATAGAACATAAAAATTATTTAATTCTGGGACCAGTTCTTTTTATAATAACAAATGTACACAAAATGTAATGAATATATATACTAGCTGACCCGGCCACGCGTTGCTGTGGCTGTCATAAGAGTTTTAAAAAATATTACTTAAAATTTGAATTTTAAAGAAATAATGAATGAATGAAAAAATGAATATAATATATTTTGGATTTCACATTTTATTCTTCTTATATCAAACTATAGTATACAATAATTAATAATTAACTTAGGGGTGTGCATAATAGTTTACATCCTATTCTCAGACCTACTGAATATACACAATTAAATTAATTAGAATCGGTCAAGTCGTTCGGAGGAGTTTTGTTACAAACACTGTGACACGACAATTTTATATATTAGATAGAGCTAAGATTTCGGTTAACAATTAGTATATTGAAACTTAACTGACGTCTGTTTGACCCACTGAGCTGCATTCCAATTGTAAAAAAAATAATTTACTTTGAAAAAGGTTATTTATGTTTTTTCCCTAAAACACACCAATTAGGATATACAGGCCAAAAACTGAAAGAACTCCGAAAATGTCGAAGTTTTTCGGACACCAAAAGTATTCCCCTCGGTTTTTTTTGGTTGCAAATATGGATTTACACTACTCAGACATGTCCTTGCAGCATATCAGAAATGCAGTAGGTTAGAAAAAAATATAATTTTGCAAAAACAATATCGCGATCGTTACAATAAGTTGGCCAATGTTACATATCTGTGCGAAATTTAATTAAAATCGGTCCAGTAGTTTCGGAGATTAGCCCGAACCATATATAAAAAAAAAATAAGCTGAGAAAAAGCAAATAAATAAAAGCAACCAGCATTAGAAAACATCATATCGTTTTAAGTGAAGAAAATTTACAGTAATTCATCCACTATTTCAAATGGGTATGAGATATTAATATATATAGACATACCTCCCTAACTTCATACATACAGTTTCTTTTCATCCATATCTGCATTAAAACCACCTAGGATTATTTTTAATTTCAGGGGTTCTATACAATCGAATGGTGATTTCTGAAGCTTCTATTAATAATCAAGTTACTAAAAAATGTTAATTGTTGTATCTTGAATAATATTCGTTGACTTTATTACATATGAGGAAGAAAATGGTCCGGGTAGAGCTCAGAAAAAATCTCTTAAATAAGAAAAACTATTTATTTTAAAGCTAAAGTTTCGACACACATCGCAGGTCTTCTGCAGGGCTTACAGTGGGATCATGGTTTGACAGTTGACCACCAAAATATAAATACATACATTATAAACCCTGAAGCAGACCTGCAAAGTGGGTTGACACGTTGGATTTAAAATAAATAGCTCTCCTTATTTAAAAGATTTTTTCTGACTTCCAACCCCCATCATTTTATTCCTCGTAAATTGTTAAAAAAAAAACAATTAATGTAGAAAATCAGGAAGGAAATCAATGTAGAAATCCAGCGACGAAAACTATATATATATATTCCATAGTTTGATTATATTCAGTTAAGGACCTTTGTAAATTTTTTTATTCATAATATCATAATCAAAGTTCGGTATCCTCCTGAGCTAGCTTAGAACCAGGAACAGAGAGACAACGGGCAATAACCGAGACTACGAACTGGTGGAAGTATCTAAGGAGGTCAAGGTGGCAGACATACTGTCAGCAGTCTGCGTTCTGTACGTCTTATCCTTCTCCCGTTCTCGTATAGTATCATAACTGCACTTCATAACTTGATAACCATCGAAGGATCACTTTTGTATAATTTGGATTTTTTTCCTGCTATTCCTTTCTTTCTTCTATCCATTTTACATCAGAACTGTATTTTTTTCATCTGTAAATCTATTGTATTTTTTTTTAATTTTCCTCTATCCCTTATTTCATCTATTCTCATTCATAAACTTTCGGGAAATCAAAAAAAACTCAACTGGTCCAGAATTTAACATCATATATTTTTTGAATTTTTTCATATGTTTCTACAGGGGTTTGGTAAGCTAATTCTACCAAACTAAAATTTTATTATTTTTATTTTGATATTTAAAAAAATTATAAACGTTGGAGATGTGTTGTTTTTCAAATGACTGACTAAACGATATGTTATCAGGTATGAAATAAAAGGTAAAACAATTCAAGTTACTAATAAAAACCGGTATTTTATTTTTCAAATAATATATACACATTTTCCAAACATACGTATTGGATTTGTCTAGCCTTCACCAACAGTTTAATATGTCTAACTCAATTTTGGCCAAAAATGGACATGAGGTGTTTCTCAAATGACTGATTCAATTTATTCGACCTTGTAAACAGGCGGAGATGGACCCTATGGGATCTGGAGAGTCTCCTGGGGTTTACCCGGCCTCTATAAAGTTGGCACCCTTAATTGAGGGAAAACCTGGAAACCTCCTGCACAATCGTTGTCCTAGAAACAACCTCACTATCTCTACCACGTATAGAACTAAAGATCCTTCATGGGTTGTAGTGGTACTGGTTTTTTTTTATATATAGATATACAATATGTAAGGAGCATCACTGGCAATACATGTAATTACAAATAGTCATAAGTCTCATTTGTATATGAAGAAAATTTGAACGTAAAAGCTATTATTCTTCAGTTTGCTTGGGAGTTGTGACAACAGGACGAACGCACTTCTGTCATAACTGTTTTTCTTAGCAATTCTTCTTCATTTTTGAACCTTAAGGACGCCATGTAATTTTTTAGTATCTGTTCAGGAGAACAAATTTTTTATGACTTTGAACTATTTAAATTTGTTTCTTCATTACTTATATAAACATCTTAAAACAAATTATTATTGGCGTTGATAAGTAATTGGAATTATTGATCATAGTATTTATTTATGCCGATTTACCTAAAATATTACATATTTTCTGAAGATGGCGACATTTATCTCTGGGGCACGTATTTATAGTTACTGATCCGTTTCATTGGTTAAATCTTTCTTGATTAATTGTCAGTCGACCTAGTGCAAACACTTTTTTTCAAATCTGCTGTTCCTGAGGTTAGTTAGGTAAATACAAACGGGACCTTCAGATTTCTATGATGATTTATACTGTGTGATATTAAGATGGGCAGATTGCGAAGAAAGTTGGAGTTAACAGCTAGATGACAACAGCCAGCGATAGAAGAGCATGGCGATTGGTGCTAGAGGAGGCCAGGACTCGCTTCTGGGTTGTAGTGCCAATATAATAATAATAATATTGTACTGTATATAATATTTATTATACTTCAAGTACGAAGGTGAGATACATGGAGTAGGAAGTAGGGGCGCGCTAGGAGCGAGGAAGAGCGAACTGGGTCAGGGGCGGCGCTGGTCAAGGGTCCCCAGCTGACCCCAATATCTAGATCTTCCATGTGCTATTATATATTAATATATGCCCAAATATATATATATGTTTATGTATTTATGTATTACATAATGTTTATAGTACTTACTGGCATTTAAATAAGGTAGAAGTTTACTGATTGGCCTAAATTTGAAATCAGTTTAGTCGTGAAACAGACAGTTTCAGGACATCCAATGCCAAAACAAAAATAGGGTTTCATCGCTGTAGATTAATGTTTGTCAACTACTTATTAATATATATATATATATATATATATATATATATATATATATATATATATACGTATTTTAATAATAATAATATTTATCAAAAACCTTAACCTCAACGATGGACTGTATCGTACTGTATCTAACCCAACGGTTTTGAAATTTAGTGATTTTGCAGATTTTTGATAACTAAATCTTTGTCTATAATAGACCATTTATTAAAAATAAATAGTAATAGTGTTTGTAGTTTCATTATTTCAATAGACAATTTAAGTACTTTTAAAATATAAAAGTACAAAATATATTTTGTACTACTACAAGCCTTAGGGTCTTGTGTGTTCAGTACATTGTAGAGACTCTACTATTTCTGGGATAAAGGTTGCCCAGGGAGGTGATTTGTCCTGCGGTATTCCCGACTATATAGAGGCTGGGTGAGCCCCAGTAGGTTCCTAGATCCATAGGATCCATTTCCGGCAGCTAACAGATTAAATAAAACTCTTGCCAACAGCGGGATTTGAACCCAGGATCTTTGGCATGCCAACTCAGAACTCAACTACTGGGCCACTCCGCGCACTTGTATTTCTAAACTGACACAAACGAAAAAGGTATATTTTTGGAAAAACTGTTAGGGAGCTTAGATCGGCATCAGGACATGGGCATCAGAGACACCTGTGCTCACTGGCAGACAAGCTCTGCAGCTAGCTAGGATGCTACAGGTTTTATGAACGATAAAGATGTATTTACCCATTCCTTTCATGATTACAACTCACCACCGAAAAAAATACTATAGTGATATGAATATTTAAAAAAAAATGTACCACTTGATGGATATTAAGTTAGTTACATGTTAGGAATTTTGCTATGTCTAAGCCGATGGTTATGAATGGATGAGGTTTGGCCGATCACAATTTATCACATTTGCCCAAGATTTTTCCTTCTATTAACGTGGGTAAGCACGTTATAAAAGCAGGGAGAGCCCCCGGAGGTTCTCTGGATCCCTCAAGGTTGATTTACCGATGTTAAAACTGCAAATACATTCTTTGCACAGGCAGCCTCGAAATTTAGGCCACATAGGAATAGCAATGGCAAAGTTTATTTTATCATTTTTCTAAAATTTGTAGGCCAAATATCATTATGAAAAAAGTATTTTATTTATTTTAACTAACTCCATTGAATACTTTAATGTTGCCAAGGGATGATCGATATGGCTTACAACCGTATATAATCTAAACAACAAAGGCGAAAAGGATTCATCGAAATCAAGTTCATCCATCTTGCAGAATAAGCCTAATGCAGATATTATTTCATTCACATGTGTTAGATGTATTATAAGTGGTATAACTTGTCTAACACATCTCATATTATTCCAGTAAACAAGCTTTATAAATAATCACTCTGTTATAAATGGCTCTTCAATAAAATATGCCAAGAGTCAAAACCGCACATTCTGCTAAAAATAGATTGGAGCAGATAAAAACGTTCTGTAAATCACACGAGATATGACTGTGCATTCCAGACATTATATACCAGATGGTTTATAATGTTTGTTCAATCCTGCTTTAGTATGTCTAGCAAATAAAGAAAAAGTATGAATGTATTTAAATGGTTTAGTATTAACAATTTTCGGAAACAAGTAATTGTTTACAAGTGCACGGTGTATGGTTTTGATTTTTGGGAGCCACATAAAATGGGGCTCCTCTATTAAACATTTTTGATAACTACATTCATGAAAACCTATTTTCTGCTATTTTGGTAATACAAAAGTTGTTAAGTGAAGGCCTTAGGGAGCTTGGTAACTCTGTGGGTAGAGCGCTGATTTTCTATGCCGGAGGTTACGGGAACATATTCAGCTATGACAGATAATTTATTTTATGTATTTACTGCCTTGATTAAACTCTGTGGGATCTAACGACCCTTCTGGGTCTCACCTAGCCTTTATAAAATAGGTACCTATAATCGGAGGAAAACCTACCGGTGAACCGTGATATCGTACACAACTCCTCCCTGCATAATCGTTGTCCTTTAGACAGTACAGTCTCTACCATGTACTGAACCCCAAGGTCAGTTTCTTCATAAAGGTCAGGTTCTTCATGTGAAATTGAACTTTTTCGTCACTCTTTTACTGACGTGTTTTTGTATATACACAAACTATAAAATGCAAAATAATTGTAATAGTACACAATTATAAATAACTTTAAGACTTGAAAATTATAATGAGATATATCCATGGATTAAGGTACAGTAACTTATTTTTTACTCGATATTCGGACTCTCCGTATCTTAAATGGTAAAATGAAAAATTGGATGGTGTTATATGATTTTTTTTGGTCGATTACAGATATATTTTACAGCTATTTTTAAGGTAATTTATTCAAAACATATTCACTTGAATAAAATATAAACCTACCGCCGACTAACTGAACTGTATTGACAGTACCTGAATGAGTAAAACTTGTTTCCTTTTTCCTCATACGACTGATTTGCAATTAGCAATAAGGAGAATATTACTCCTGTGTTGTTTTTACAATAGGAATGGAACCTAAAACGCGGGAAATTCCATGAGTCAATACTCACTCGTGGATACGACGCTATCATTGGCATTGAGAATATTTATCTTCACTTGCATAGTTTCCTTAAAATATACCGTGACGACTTGTTGTTCAATTGAAACAATACAATAAAACTCAAATTCATTCTCTCAATGTCAAGAAGTTCAGCAGTTAAATAATTTACTTGCAAAAAAATAAGTTACTGTGAATTGTTCTTCGTTGTTGTTATTATAACTATTACGTTTTAAATAAATAGTTTATTCAGCCAACAAACAATGGACTGATTGTTGTTGATAGATATGTTCCTCAAACATACAAAATGATGTTGGAAAACTTTAACATAAAATTTTATTAGGTAATTATAAATACGTACCGAATAGTTCCATTATATAATATATATATATATATTTATATATATGAGTATTCTCATTTTTTTTCTTCGAATTGAATCCGGTGTTATAAAAATAAATTAATGTGAAAACTGTGAACAGAAATTTTATACTGAGTATATTATTAAAAAAAATACTTTTTAGAAAAATAAAAATAATATAAATATTTATGATTATTCATCAAGGAAATGGTATAACTTTATTATGCTGTACTCGATTGATGAGGACATGTTTGAGCAACGTTGAGATATGTCGGGGGGGGGGGTACAGTAAATAAAATTTACACAAATACTCAATAATTTGTTATTGCATCATGAACTGTTATTTTTTTTTTAAGGGATCAAGAAAAGTGTTGTTTTTATTATTTCCTTCGTAATGTTTACGTTTACTCTCCACAAGAACCTTTTTTCGCCTTAATAAAAAAAATGAAAAAAAAATTAGCCGGATTGGTCGAGCCGTTCTCGAGTTTTGCGCTTAGCGAAACACAGTTGGCGATTCATTTTTATTTATATAGATTTTATACTTGATTAAATGACATAGTTGACGAATGCGCTTCTGACATTTAAAAATGTATTGTAGTGACTTCAAATCCATTTGTTATTAATGTATTTATCACTCACTACTTTAAGGACTATATTGCAGATATCGTAATTCTCAATAAAAAATCAGCGCAGTTTTCGTTGACCTTTAAAATTCGTCTTAATAGTGACTAAATACCTAATACAGCACCGGCTATTAAACTTAATATTAAATAGGAAATAACTAAGAATTTAACAATAATTTATATATATATTAATTTGTTAGAGTTAATAATTACAAAAGGCTACTATATTTTTAAGTAAATAAATTGAACAAATTCACTTTTCTACTTTTCTTATTTTATTTTATTTTTTAAAATTTATTTATTGATATTTACAACTGTATAATAATAATACATCTAGTAAATGTGCTAAGCAGTACATAATGACATGTGAAAATGACAAGTAGAGAAACTACCCACTGGTAGTACTCAAATCACAAGTTCAACTAAGAAGTCACGGGGCCATCTTCTTTTCTGACGCCTCTGAGGATTATCGGGAATTGAAGAGGAAGCTAGGTTTAAAACCAGAGGGTTTGAGTAGAAATGAAGTTTGTTATGAAAGGATAGATAGCGAGTTCGGGCCAAATCAGCAACAAATGGGACATTAAGGTCGTTATGGATGATTTTATTCTTAACAAAATAAGGAGCATTAAGGATTTTACGAAGGATTTTGAATTGTAGGGATTGGATACGAGAGGAATTCGATGGCTTAGTGGAGTCCCAAAGCTCTACTCCGTAGGTCCAAATAGGTCGTATGATGGTCATGTATATGAGTCTTTTGTAATTAATTGGGAGCTTAGAGCGTTTGTCTAGTAAGTGTTGAAGTAGCCTGAAACGTCGAGCGGTTTCTTGTCTTTTCAGTCTCGTATGAGGATTCCAGGTTAATCGTTTGTCAAGATGCAACCCTAAGTATCGGATCTGTTCTACAGGCACCAGTGGGATATTATTAAAGGATACTGAAGGGCAGGAAGTCATTGGTTTACGACGTAAGGTAAAAGTGATTTGGTGCGATTTTTGAGAGTTTATTTTAATTCTCCAGTTTTGACACCATTCTTCAAGATCAGTGATGTGGGATTGGAGGCTTTGGGATGCAATAATTGGATTGGTGTTGACAGATAATACACATGTATCATCAGCATACGTGGTAAGGATAGTATTAGGATGAGTTGGGATGCCAGCTGTATAAACTGTATAAAGGATTGGGCCAAGGATACTACCTTGAGGAACTTTTCTTAATTACTTAAAAGAAAAGGTATTTTGAAATAACATTGGGTTAAGAAAATTGATTGTGTAAGAATTAAAATAAATAATTAATATTCATTGCCTTGGCTCCTTTTTAAGATCTACTCATAACCAAGAGCAGTCTGGAGGGAGTTTATTTTTATAAGGAAATCCAATATTTGTTAAAATAAAACAAATATGTGTTTTTCTACTCACTTTCCTCATCTGACCTTCGTCGGTTTGTTATATCGGTTTAGGTTCAATGCCTTAGCAGAATTAATATTAGCTGTATTTTTTTCATTTTTAGGAAAATGTAGTTACTTATAAATAGTAGTGATATAATATAAATAACAGAAATATAATATGAATAATAGTGGTTTTATAATAATAATAGTAATAAACTATAATGGTTACCTGGGATGTTCCGGAAGATATAACAGTTTAAAGCTTTTTAAAAATCTCATGGAAAGTTGGCGAGGTTACGTGAGAATAGTGGGACAAAATATTTTAACATATTTAAAAACATGTTTACAGTATCAGATGCCCCGTATCTTTCCCGATATTCCTACGTAATATCTATCATTAGTAATATCCTAATTTATCGTTAAAAAAATCTGGTATCAATTTTACCATTTTTATTAAAAAGTGCCATTTTTAATACGACACTTAATTTTTAACAATAAAAATGGTTCGTTGAATCTTCAATGTCTTTACCAAATTTGTTAAAATTGGTATTACCGAATTAGAAAAACCTATTTAATATGTGCAAAGATTTATGTATTTTATTCTCAGTTTTTCTTATTTTTGTGCGATTTTTAAATCTTAACTAATATCTACATTACATATAAGACTATTGATGTGCTCATAATGAACGCTCTGGGTTCTACAGACCATCCTAGGGCTCTACACAGGATTTATAAAGAGGGTACCCTAAATAGACCAGCCCCCCCAAGTAGATCGTGATCTTGGACAAATTATCACACGTACTGAACCAAAGACCCTTAATGAGCTATAATGGTAAAGGATTTTTTTATTTTATTGACTATGAATTAAATGGGTGTTGGAGAATTATGGTGGGTTGAAAGTTTTTAGGTTTATTGAGATGGTGTGAAATAAGTGCCTTTTGGTGAATTAAGATTTAGTCCTGCGCTGGCTGTGGATCGTGCACAATACATTTACAAGCGAATAGAATCTAAAGATTTGTTGAAGTCTTTATCCTGAAACGCTCTAACTATTTTTTAAATATATATATATATAACATTCTAAAGAGGAAGCAGGAATGAATTATAGAAATAAAGAAATTTTTATTTTCCCTACAACCTGTAAAGTAGAGATTTTATGCTTATCAGAAAGGCAATTAAATTCCTCAAAAACATGAATAATTTTTTTTGAAAATACAACATATCAGGAAAGATACGGGACATCTGATACTGTAAACATATTTTTAAAATTGTTAAAATATTTTGTGCCAGTATTCTCACGTAACCTCGCCAACATTTCATGAGATGTTTAAAAAGCTTTAAACTGTTAAAAATTAGGATATTATCAATGATAGATACTACGTAGACATGAGAAAAAATGTAATGTTTTCCATTTTGGTACAAAGAAACTGAATGTATAAGACAAAATTTAAATAAATTATTTCCAAAATTAAAGTGCGATGGGATCTCTTGGTGAACCTGTTGCTTAATATCCCCATATTCACTATACTATTTACATTATTTCGTTGATAAGCATCTGATGTTTGGTTTTCGTCAGAAAGGCAAGGCCTCCGCCAGGGCTGCAGGCTGTTTACTCAGCTCTAGATAAAAAGACGCGGAAGACAACGGGAGGAAGAGATAAGCCCGAGAGGAATGGGGTCAATGCTGGAGCTATCTGGTCCACGGGTGACATATGGTGTGTGGGAGTCCCAACGGTTCAGCTCCGACCTTGTTCGCGTAGCGGTTCGCGATGTCCAGGACGTGCTTCTTGTTCCTACTTCGGCTTGGACGTCCTCCTTAGCGATCTCTATGGAAATGAGACTCCCACCCGGCGGATTTCAATAGTGTCGAACCGCTTACAAGCATCCATGAGTTGCTTCTTCTGGACAGTTGATTAGATTAGCTTTAGCCGGTTCATCCGAGGTCATTCCTCTTCCGTCTTCTCACGACGACAAATACTGTTGCATTGCTACTGTTTTACAATTTGTACATGTACATCCTCTATTTATGTGTTCTAATTCATTTTGTTGCTCTTTCTCCATCCATGTACCCATGTCGAATTTCGCATAACCAACTATTTCATAACAATAATAATAATGGCTAATATTGGGCCCAAAAAAGGATGAGAACACTGGAGAATTTAGAAGATTGCACTACGCGGAATTGCGAAGCATGCGCCCGGTTAATATTACTGAAATAAAAGCTTCATAAAGATAAAGATGGGCTTGTAAAGTTGCCGGGATGAGTAACGAACTAATTCCTAAAAAGTTAATAAGCGTTGTGTCGACAGTTAAACGTCTGATAGACCGAGACGTGAGTGGGATTATTTCATTAGGGGTGATCTGGTGGATATGAGTTGGTGGTTCGTGGATGCAAGTTTGTAAGCGGAGACTGGTGGCATCGGCTTCGAGTCTAATAATTTTTATTACTATAACGGCTAACAGGAGCCTCTTCATGTATTTTGGACTCTTCGCATCGTGAACTTTTTAAGTTTTTCATGATTAAATAGTAAAATATAATATTACAACACAACAAAAAGGAAATAATGCTGTAAATGAAAGAAGGTTAAGTTTTTTGGCCATATTTATATATGGTAATATAATGATTAAAATAATACTTATCTACTTTAAGAAAATTAAATCAAAACTAGGACGTGTGTAATGATCTTGATAGCATAATAATTACAAAATGTGCAATAAAACACACAGACAAATTAAAACAGATAATTCACCATAGAAGGTTTATATAATAAATAACAGGATTCCGCTTTCGTAAGGAAAAGAAGCTCATTTTGGAGAAAAGTACACTTAGCGACTTATTCACCGGGACTGTGGATAGATTCACTGATGGATTCTTAAAGAACAGATAACCATTGATCTGATGTATGGAAGATTGTATTACTTCTCAATTAAAATAAGAATAATAAAAAATCATTTTTAAATTATATAAATCGCCGTTTCAGGATACTTTAACATTTACTAGACAAACGATCTAAGCTCTCAAGTAATTACAAAGGACTCATATACATGACAATCATTAGACCTATCTGGATATACGGAGTAGTGCTTTAGGGGTCCACTGAAGTATCGAATTCTTCCCGTATTCAATCCTTAGATTCCAAAATCTTTCATAAAATCCTCAATAATAATAATATAATATAATAATAAAATCCTCCTTACTTTGTTACGAACAAAGTAATCCATGACGACCTTATTGTCCCATTTGTTGCTGATTTGGCCCGAATCCGACATCAATATTTTCATGACAAACTTCATTCCCACTCAAAGCCACTAGTTTCAAACCTAACAGCCTCTTCAATCCGTGATGATCCTCCGTGGCGCTGAAAAGAATATCGCCTCGTGACCTTTAAGTTGAACCTGTTACTTGAGTACTACCACTGGGTAGTTTCTCTACTTGTCTTAATTCATGCCAATATGTACCATTCATTCTATTTATTATTTATTATTTAAAAAAAAAATTATACAAAAAGTAATTTTGTAATAACCTTTATAGATTTTTGGTTGAAATAAAAAAATAAATAAAAAAAGTACGTATGAATCATCTATAATTATCAAAGAGCGTTAAGTTGCTGAAGGTTCTTGTTTCAAATTCTACTGAAGGAGAATTCATCTGTAAAAAGATACGGTTGTATCCTGTAAGATTTATAGGCCCTCCTGGGGCTTTGCCAGCCCCTATAAAGTCGTTTTCCTTAATTATGGAGACAACTTTGCGGTTGAGCCTGATCTTTGGCAAATCACCTCGCTGGGAAACATTTGTCTTAAAAACAATACAGTCTCTACCATGTAGCCAAGAACCTTCATGAATTGTAGCGGTACAGACTTTTTTTTTTTAATATTGTCAATAATGAACCTGTTTTGATTTCTTATTAACTAGTGTTGAAGTTTATTATTGGTCCTGAGCTCCTACCTACTTCTAAACTGTTTGCCTTGTTTCATATTCTAGGTTGGTCAAAGGATATAGGCCACAATGAATTTAGCATAATCATGCTCAATATAGCTAAAAAGAGTATAACTTCCAAACATAGCTAAGACTCATTAGGAATTTACTATTCTGCATGATCTTAAATGACGTTTTTATGATTAAACAGTACTTAAATTTATGAAGAAACGGTGGAATCAATATAATTTATCACTTCACCTGTCAACCATTATGATTTATCATCTATCAATATGACGCGATCTCTTCTGGATTTTTAGTGTGAAATTGGAATTTAATATTCGATATCTACGTGTTCTGAAGCACGCCCGTGCATTGCTGTTAAAACCTGATAAGCAGATAAACAAACGTTAGAGATAATTTTTTATTTATTAATTGCTATAATTTTTAAATATTTTTATTTGAAAAGAAAAGATATGCCCAGGGCCGATAATCACTTTGGGGAATTCTGATGATTAAAAAAAAAAATCTATGGATCGTGAAATCGGCCTTGAAAAATTTAATACTTCTCATTAACAGATAAAATTAAACCGATTCGTTAATATCAATATCGTTAATGAAATCGTTCTGATATAGTAATTAATGAGCCGTTCACTGAACACATTGACTAACTCCAATTTTTGAAAAATCTTAAATTTAAGTGTAAAAGCACTTCGTAAAGTAATAACTTTTTATATTAATTAATTCTTTCCCAAAAAATAAAGGTCAACACCATTAAACGACATTTTTTTTTTTTGGCCTCTGAATAATTAATAATTTTGTTCAGAGGTCATTTTGATCAACTCCATACTCTAATACAAATAATACCATTTAAACGCACTAGCAAGCGCTAAATGAGGAATTTTATCTAGTTAGAAAGATCCAAACCACACCTGTTCCAATTTAAATGTGACTATAATGGAGATTTAAAATTTAATGCAATCTAAGGAAATCAGATAGACCACAGACTGATAGAGACAGATAGAAGTTTGAAAAATATGGATCAGCCTTTATTATATCCTAAAGGTAGATCTGTAACAAGAGAAAAAAGGAGAGACATGATGGATATTCTGAAATTCATTCCTCCTGTTTAACAGATTACTTTAAAAACTTGCGAAGAAATCGAAATGACGAGCCCTCACTTACGGGTGATGAAGAAGAAATTATTTATATTGATGACGAATTAATCACAAATAATAATATAACATAACAAAACTGTTAATATTGATTTTTATGGAAAATTAGTAACAAAAATATCTAATAATTAACTTTTTCTGGGATAAGAAACTTAAAAATTTAAATTAATTATTTTTTCACTTCCCAAATCGATTAACCTCACCGATCACATAAACATTGTAACATTTCTGACGACAGCGTTTTTGCTAGTATTTCTTATTAATTTTATATACTTTTAGATGAAAGCCACATCTTTATTTATGCATTCTAAAATATGTATTTGAATTTGGATTATAGAGGAAATTTTAAAAAACAATGCACGCTATTTTCCCGCATTTCTTCACTTTTTGTTTTATGGAGTTAATCAATTTGTACATTGAGTGGCTCTTATATGTGTTTTGAGTATCAAATGTGTCGAATAGTTAATAAACTATACTCTTAAGTACGATATGACGTATAGGTATTAAAGATTAGAATAAGAATATATTAGTTAAAAAGAATAAAATAAGATTTTCTCGATTCAAATATTCATATTTTGTGTGTGTGTGGGAACGGGATAGCTCAGTTTCATCTGTTGCAGTTAAATTATTAAATCTATGATAAGCCATTGATTTACACTGAGGAATCTATAGATCCCTCTGTGGCTTACCCAGCCTTTGTATGAAGTGGGTACCCTTAATTGGGGTATTTTTCGGCCAAATCCTTGCTCAATAGTGAAAGTGGTTCAGAAAGTGTGTCCCTATTGCGTGAGACTCTTCATGGGTTGTTGCCGTTGGGAGATTGATATATAAGCAAGATGGTTTGAATCTTAATTTTTCAGCGAATTTTCAAAAACATCCATATAAGATTAGACGTTAATTTAATTAAAAAAATCGATATGTTACTCGTGGGTATTATATGATGTGATATGTTTTGTTGTAGAAAATCATTTCAAATCATTATGCGTATACAAATAGTCTTCTATTTTTCCCGTCAATGTCACCAAGTCTTGAAAAAGTATTTATCGGATATACGGTAATGTTGTGAATGTGGAGTAACATTGTCTCATAATCGTACAAATGTCAACTTAGGGAATCGTGCGATTTAATATTTTGTTTTCACTAGTGGCCTGTTGTTTTTTTTTACTGTTGGGATATGATTATGAGAACAATATGGTTCGAAAAATCTCCAAAAATATTTAAATGCGTACATGACTGAATCAAGAACTGAAAGATATAACTTCTTTTATATAAAGTTAGGAACAAGTAGTTACCAGAGTTTACTTATGATATAAATATTTTGGGATTACAAGTTTTTTCCCATTGATATTTGATTTTCCTTATAAAAACAGCAATGCTCGAATTCAACAATAGAATCCCTAACTCGTTTTCCTTATTATGTGAGATTTAATAGTTGTTTATCCACTAAAGGAAGTAGCAGTTGAAATTGGTTAATTAATTAAAGTATAATCATTATAGACAATAGTAAAAATGTCCACCTCAAACAGTGCAATTACCTAATGATATAGACCGCCAGACTGTACACAGAGTAACTCAATGACAAACACATTAAGTTTAAGCGACCAATTAAACGGATGGACCACGTAACCAATGGCAGGAAGCTCCCCGCAAATATCTTAGTGACATTGCATCTCGTTTTGATTATAAAACCTCGACCTTGGCCCTTGGGGAAAACAACACAGTGTCCTTATCAACGGTTATGCAAGATTACGATGTTGTGTAGTCTCATGGAGGGCCCTCCAATAAGCCAGTTCAATTAATTGATAGACTAAATACTGTTAATGGGCCTAATTAAAGATAGAAGATGTTGAATACATTGGATGTAGCTTATACTTTCAGTTCATCCTAACCTCAATGTCTTCATCTTAATGCCTGTTTCAAGTTAACTATTTGTGTATTTAATCTTGTGACATAAGCAATTAAAAATTATAATTGATCAAGAACCTTCAAAGAAATTCAAGAGGAAATAAAGACGCGATGAATGACTAGAAAATCTTGCGAATTTGTCCGTGGACGGATGTTTTTAAGCAAAAATTGATGGTATCGGCATCGAGCCTTCGGGTTGTCGAAGCGGTATTTTTATTATCAAATACTAAGGCTGTTTTACTGAATAAATTTAAAAACGTCTATATCACACAAGGAGCCGGAGATTCCATTATTTTTCTCGTCTTCTTTCTTTGAAATAATGTAGTCTATATATATCATTGATTTCAATTTTCTTCATTCAGTCCGTCCTTCAGGTTCATAAACGCGGAATATAAGAATTCGAATTTTATATAATTGGAAACGTTGATTCTGCATATTTTATTAAAGTACTGATGTATTCCAAAATTTATTTTGACTGTTTGTAACTTCCAAAGAATCCATTTAGGCAACTAAAATAGCTAAATACTCAAAAGTAATTGATCATTAATTATGCAATTCACTTTTATTGGTATGGATTACTTTGATGAAATTTATTTTGACTTACGTAAGAAATTTTTAATGATTTCAAATTATTGGTCTTTACTCATACGGATATTGTGCAATTTTGGGTTTTCGAGTTTATAGCAAAATATTTTAATATTCAGTAATCGAAAATAAATACGTGTTAAGTAGCACGTCCAAACTCTGCTCATAAGACTGATATGTATGATCAGATAAACGTTAGAGATAATTATTTTTGAGGGTCATGACGAATTCTTTAATAATCTCTGGCCTGTGACGTTGTTGATAATTTGAACGTATATACTTGTAACAAATAATATCATTAAACCTGGATAGTCTAAATTTAGGACTACCACGGTAGCAGCTTAAAATGACGTTAAATAAAAAAAAACACCATTAAATAATTACCCAGTAAAATCGAAGTTCTTTCAATCTTTTAAAGAATTGAATATTTCTATTAATCTTGGACTCCTGAAAGGGGTTCCTATTGTAACTCATTTATATTCTATGCATTATTTTCCTATTTTCTTAATCGTGAGCTGATTCGCGTAGTTCATACTTCTCTCAACTCAGCCAACTATAAATTATTCCATGCCCGTTATTAATATTTTATTATTCAATGGAAGCAATTTTATTGCATTAAATAATCCTTGATGAGTGGAAAGTTTTAGTTTCCCATCGCCTGTTCACGTCGAATCCTTTATTTAAAGTGAACTTAAGTTATTTATGCTTTTTCCTCACTATAAAGTTATATTATTATTAGAGTTTACTTCTCCTGTTCCTGATCATAATCTTAATTTGACCCAATATAAGGTTAGTATCCGCTATTCCACATTTTAATACTAATAGCTTGGGAGTTATAGATTTTGGTGAAATCAGAATTAAGGTACAAGTAAAACTGCTTAACCTTGTTTTGTTCATTAGTAAACGATTTTCAACAGCCACTTACAGAAAGCATTAGAAAGATATGATTATTTGTTCACTGGAACTGTGTCTATTGATGCTAAGGAACAGAACGGGATGTATAGTCAGATTGTATGCTAAAAAAATAGTTATGTTTCTAGTTAATGACAGTGTAATAAACCAGTTTTGTTTGCGATATCTTACATTGTTTGGGCAGAAGTTTAAATTCTTTTCAATGATTTATCTCACTAATGTAGACATGAGAGCGTTAGGTTGAGGACTCATGCTAATGACGGATCGTGTAGCGAAGCCTTGAATCCATCGACGAAAAGTTACCAAGGGCAAATTGTTGGGCACACGAAACCCGAAACTAAGTCAAACAAATTTGGTCTCCTTCTCCTAGGTAAATATTTTCCTTCCTTTGTCTTGGGCTGGATGACATGACATCAGTCAACCTTAGCAACACCTCGGCGTATCCCCCGAAGATCAGGGGCGGTGGTTACTCCAGGTCGGGCGTACAACGTAATCGATATGTTGGTCGAGCCTGAGGATATGTTTCCTCCTTCTTTATGGTCCTAAAGTTGATTCTATCTGCCTTCGATTCAAAACCTCGGTCCACTCCTGTAACACCGGTTCTCGGCGCTCAGATCTATATACAATATCCCACAGATTTTGGCAGATCTTTCCTTATCCAATCACCCTCCCAGTGGAACTCAATACCTTCTTCTATAATCTTCAAATCCCTTCTATTTCATCACCTCATACTCGTGCAAAAAAATCGGAAATAGTTGTTTACATTTGTGATTACATTTTCTTCATTGATGGAAGAATGATTTATTTTAATGTATATATAATTTAATTTATTTTTTCTTCTAATTTGGCAGTTTATATATCCAATTACATATTTTTAAAAATAAGTAACATAGAACTTTCATTATTTTTGTTGTTTTGTTTTAAACAAAATTATACATTAACATTTAACATTATAACAATTAATTTTTTTCTTTCTTTATAGTTATTGCTACCTTATTTATATTTGTTTTCTTTATTTTAATCTGAAGAATAAATGCTATGGAAACTAATTTTCTATTTATTAATTAAATTATTACAATCAATTAATTGTAATTGAATTCTATTCTAAGACCTTATAGTTTTTTTTAAAATTTGTTTAGTGAAATTTACACCTGTATAGTTGTGATTTTTTTTTCTTTACCAGTACAGCACGTGTAGGGTCTGGGGTTGAATACACGGTAGAGACTTTAATGTTTCTTGGAGAACGGTTGTGCAGGGAGTTGATTTGTTCTAGAACACGCTCAACCGCCAGATTTTCCCCCCTTATGTATAATAGTAATAAACCGAGTAAATAGAACGAAAAATATATAATGGCATGAGATAAGGGTAGTCTCGAAGACCTTATAGTTTATATTCTTTTATTGTGTAGGGACTCATCCCAAAATAAATAATTACCTAATTATTAGTGTCTAGGATCTCCTAACTACTGTCAAACGCAATGCTTCTTCAGTGCATCTTTGTGTAAGCAATAGTCTTCTATTTGTTTGGTTTTAATTTAAAACATATCCAAATGATTTCAAAGACTTAGGCTATTGTTTCGAAATTTTCTTCCTCAAATTGGTACTAATTTCGTTTTATACAGATTTAGTTGATACACTACTCTCTCTATTCCCTACCTGTTGCACGTAACAGCCTGAATCACAAAAAACAAAAATAGTTTTTAAATAAGCGAAATGATATGTGCAACCAGAACGACATGTGTGCAATGCTTCCTAACGACAACTGAAGGGCGCATACCAAATCCTTGGACATCGCCTCATCTTCATTATCACTATCTGAAATGTAAATTAACATTACTATTTTATGTTTGTAAGTTATATTTTTCTTCCAACTGACGTTTCAAGGTCAAATGTACAATTAATCTTCAATCTGCGACGTATATGATCGTGTAAATAAAATGACACATGTACTTCGTTATCAGTATAAATTTTTCATCTCATTATTAAGAGAATTACTAAGGTATGAGCTATATCTAACTACAATCTAATTTCCTGTAAGAAAATGAAACTCTTCATTATTGAAAATTGATCATTTTTTAAAGAAAGTCAAAATTTTAAGTTTTGACCGACTTTCGTGAGGAGTGATCCTACGATGCAGTCAAGGGGGATGGAGTTGTAGTAAATTCAATTAGCTTTAATTGAAGCACAAATGAAGCCTGAAGGTCTTATAATTCTCTTGTTAATTAGAAAAAAGGAAAATCTGAGAAAGTGGTTGTTTTAAGAAAATGACCTTGTACGCCACGAATCGATCTAAAACTGCTTGTTTATTGTAAAGTATAAATATTTACTTGTAAATCACCTATCCAAAAAACAATTAGTACGGTCAACTATGTAAGGGGGGGGGGTAAGTTCTTCATTCCCCATGAATTTCATCGTAGGATCACTCCTTCGGTCGGTGTTCCTTACGAAAGTCATCTTAAAATTTGTACATTTTTTCGAAAAAGTTTTCAAAGGGGCGGAACTCAGAATCTATAAGACCTACAGAGTTGCGGTTGAATTCAAATGGTAGCAAATTTAATCTACTTTAAAAATGGTTACTTGTGTTTGTTTTATTAAAAAACGCACAGATTAGGAGACATGCCAAAAACTGAAATAACTCCGAAAATTTCGAGTATTTTCGACCACCAAAAGTTTTCCCATCCGCTAACTTGGATTTACACAACTCAGACATGTCCTTACAACATATCGAAAATGCAGCTCTCTACAATTGTTAGCGACCTAACGCCCTTTTTTTGTACCTGACCTATTATTAAATGCCCTGGAAGAACGAGGTTTTTGTGAAATATTACAGTTAAATCATAATGATTACATGTTTTTTAGTATTTAAAACCAGAAATAAATTTAGTATTAAATAACAAATGCATAAAGTGACGAGTGCTCATATCCAAAGTTACCCATCCCCATATCGATTCTTGATTAGCACCAAGAACTTTCGGTAGCATTTTTTTTTTTTAGAAAATCAATTATTTAAAAAAATATAAAATTAGAGAAATATATATTCTAAAAAAATTATGTTTCGATTATAATCCACCAGCAAGAAGTGCCTTCTGTTCATTGGATTATTTATTTACAATTTTTTAGTAAATTGCAATTCTATACTCAGTTAATCTGTGCTTCCAGAATTTTATTTTTCCTTGTTAATATTGACATCTCCTTCCTTGTCATTAATTATCTTTTTTTTTTTGTATGACTCTTCCCCTACCATGCACTTCGGCCTAAAGAGGCCCATTGTGCTCGAGTCCTTTCTCGAGGACTGCTGTGAAATTTTAGATAGTCTTTAAATCTCAGTTCTTGAAGATCCTTTTTATCCTCCAGGACCAAGGCCAAATGTCCTCTTTCGCTTTACATTCAATGAGAACGTGCCAGTGGGTTTCGTCCTCCTCTGTGCACCATCTGCACCGAGGTTCTTGTTCAATGCCCAAACGATGCATATGTTTCCTGAGTTTACAGTGCCCAGTGATGGTTTCAACCATACTTTTGAGGTCGGTTCTCGATATGTGAGCGGCTTCTTTCTTGATTTTCTCAGAAAGTTTGTCATTCGGCACCTTAATAAAAAAATGAGTGTCCCTTATCTTGGCTCTATCCCAACCCGATTTTATCTTCCTCTTGGGTAGTTTGTTGATTGTATCCTTAGCCGGGGAGAGGAGAACCCCACACCATGGTTCTGGTCCTATTGGAGCAATTCCTGCTCCTTTCTTTGCCATTTTGCCTGCTCCTTCATTTCCTGGTATATTACTGTGTCTAGGGATCCAAAATATGTTAACTCTGTTATGTACAGCTAATTCATTAAGTCTTATACAGCATTCCTGCACTAGCATGGATTTTGTTACTGCATTACATGCTGCCTGGCTCTCACTAAGAAAAGTGATTACCTTATTCCTGTGGTCCTTCGTTGCGAAGGCACCTGCAAGTATTGCCTATATTTTCGCTTGGAATACAGTGGGTGTCCTGCCCAGAGCTAAGCAATGGCCTGTGCTCCGGCATCCCCTAAACCAGAATCCCGAGCCGGCACCATGCTCCCCTCTGTATCCATCAGTGTACACATTTAGACCATTGGCTGGGTTAAAGCAGTCATTCTTGCATTTGCAAATCGCCTGTGTGTTAACACGGAATCTTTTGTCAAAGTTTTATTTATTCAGCATTAGGTCTGAATGCTTTTTCAACTCAGCATTTCGCTCAATCGTATCTTTAGGTTTCTTAACCCCTCCTATTTTCACTAGCCTGTAGGCTGTTTTCAATGCCTCTGGTTCTATTAGAATGTCAAGAGGAGTTAAATCAAGTATACTTTCCAGTGAAGCGGTAGGGGTGGTTCTCATGGTCCCAGTGATCATGATGCACCCAAGCCGATGCACCTTATCTAACTTCAATCTATTTTGTTGGATTCCAGCTCGGTGCCATCAGGCTATTGAGCCATAAGTTAGCACAGGTCTGACTATTGCTGTATACCTCCAACGAGGGATCTTGGGGCTGATTCCCCACCTGTTGTCTGTATTCGATCCATTCACCAGTCCTTTTTGCTTTGTTGAAAAGTATTCTGGTTCTAGATCTTGACTTCTCTACCTGCGAACTCCACCAGAGTGCATTGTGGTTTGACCCTTTAGTGGTTGTTCTACAGTTATCCATGAATGCAGTGAAAGTGCTTTAGTCAGTAGTTCGTTTAAGAACTCCAGATGATAGGTTTTAGAAGCCGAACGGGGGCGTTCTTTTATTGAACCTTTTAGGTTTGTCCTAAAGCCTTCTCAGTTTGTGTTTCTGGGATTTCAGTTTGCAGACCCCAGTTTGTGATGTTTATCGTTCTAGTCGATCTGAAACTCAGAGTGGGGTCAACTAGAACGATGAGGTCAATGACCTCCTGTCTGTTACAGATTTCAAAAGTTGGTGTATTACCTTTGTTTACTATATCTAGATTGTTTACTAGCAAAAATTCCAGATGGGACTCACCTCTACTGATGGTATTGCTGCTGCCCCAGATATTATGATGGTCATTGGTATCCGCCCCGATGATAGCCATCGTTTCCTGTCTTTTGAGATAGTCAACCATTCACTCAAGCCTGGTCGATGGGACTTGTTCCTCAAAGGGTAAGTACAATGATATTTTTTTTTAAACTGGATTTTTTTTTCTGTGATAACGATTATTCCATGAAGATTGTGAATCAGTCTTGTAAATCACATAACCAGTAATACTACAACCCTTGAATGGTCTTGGATTCAATACATAGTTGTGCACTGTTTCTAGGACAACGGTTGGGCGGGGAGATGATTTGTCCCAGACGACGCTAGACTACTTGGTGTTTCTCCCACGAAGATTATCAACTTTATAGAGGCCGAGTTAGCACCAGAAGAGTATAAAGATTCCGCAAGGACCATCTGTTAAATCAAATATTTAGATGAAAATTAAAATATTTGATCTGCCTCAAATGAATTTTAACTCGAAACCTTCGGTATAGCAACTGAGAACTCTACAGCCCCCTCTTGCACATGGCATAGCTGAATAAATTGGCTTTGGCTCTTATTGACCTCATGTTATTGAGATCTAATGCTACTGAACTTTTTTTTGAGGGTCTATTTATATAAATAAATGTTGAGATTACTGTCGTGTTCTGAATAGTTTTAATTATTTAATAAGTTGGTTATTCCCTCTCATCATAATCACGGTATAATATTCATGAAATAATTCTTCCTTTTTCAAAAAGTGTTAGCAGAGTCGAAACAGAGCCTTCAACATCTACCGGAATCCTTTCATATCTACTTTTAAAATAAACAGCACGACGTTTCAGGCTACTTTAACATTTACTAGACAAACGCTCTAAGCTCTTAATTAATTATAAAAGACTCATATATATGACCATCGTTAGACCCATCTGGACTTACGGATTAGAGCTTTGGGGATCCACTAAGCCATCGAATTCCTCTCGTATTCAATCCTTACTATCCAAATCCTTCGTAATATCATCAATGCTCCTTACTTTGTTACGAGCAAAGTAATCCATGATGACCTAATGTCCCATTTGTTGCTGATCTGGCCCGAATCCAATATTAATCTTTTCATGACAAACTTCATGTCCACTCAAAGCCAATGGTTTCAAACCTAGCGTTTGAAAAAAAAGATGGCCTCGTGATATACAAAGTTGAACTTGCTATTTGAGTACTGCCACTGGGTAGTTTCTCTATTTGTCATTTCATGTCATTGTATACAGTCATTCTATTTACTGAATGCATTAATGTAATAAAGCTGTAAATTACATTGAATAAATTATTTTAAAAACTTTTAAAATTACTTTAATTGTGTTCTTTTTGACTATAGTAAGATTGACGTTATTTTTAGAAATATTTTCCATTTTTTTCTCAATTAAAACTATAATTAAAGTGGAAAGATTACAATTACAATTTTAGAAGCCCGTGTTTTAACGTACTCTGGGATCACTCATCCTTAAAAAGAGTACCTCAAGGTGGGACAATGCGACCTACACATGAAACAATTTAACATATTCATTATTATGATAGTCAGCATGACCGTGATATTAATCTGTGACATTGAACCCTGGCGACGTTTTTATTGTGTAATGAAATGGATTAGATTTATTCAGATTATGATGATTAATTATTAATTATCTGATGTGACGTTTTTTTTTTATCGGATAGCATTAATCAGATCTCATAATTTCCTTTACATTTTCTGTCAGAAAATGTTTGATTCAATCACACTAACATATTTTAAAAATTTTTCCTAAATATTATTGATAATAATTTATTTGACCTTGTCCGATCTAAGCGGCCTAGAAGAAAAAATTAATTCTATACTAATATCTCAGACAAATATTATATTTAAGTCTTCATTCCTTTCTGATTTTATGATGTAAAAATAATTTTTTTCAATTTAATTGTTACTTGTTAACAAATGTCAGCATTTGTTTTTCAAATTTCCTGTCCTATTATTATTGTATTAGATGATCTAGAAATGTGTGTTGTTTTTTTACTTATTCTGATTGTATTAAAATGTTTAAATAATCATAAGGGATTATGATATATAAGTTATTATAGTTTAAATAAGGTAGCGGGAGTGGCTCAGTGGTAGAGCGCTGAGTTGTCGTGCCGAAGGTCCAGGGTTCAAATCCCGCTACTGGCACACTTTTATTTAATCGGTTAGGAACCGGAGATGGATCCAATTGGATCTAGGACCATCCTGAGTCTCACCCAGCCTCCATAAAGTACTCCAAATAGGGGGAAATCATGCGCTTGAGCGTAATCTAGGAAAAATCATCTCCATGCACAACCGTTGTAGTACAGTTTCTACCACTTACTGAACCCAAGACCCTTCATGGTTTGTAGTGCTACAGACTTTTTTTCCTTTTTGAAAGAGCATAAATGCTAGAGTGTATTGGTTAGTTGGTTGCGAACATTTTAAAACCGCGAAGGTTTATGTAAATAATGAGTAGTACTGCGAAGGTTAATTGACTCTATTACGTATCAGTTCAGTATTAGGTAACATTGTCATCCTTAATCTGCAAATTGCACAAGAGAAGGATTGTGCAAGATGCACCGTGGCCTGTTTGCACTAAATCAGAGAGCGGAAGTGGATGCTTTACTGTCACTTCTTGGGGAGCTCTATTACCAACTTCCGGTCCAGCTAACTCATCTCAGAGGACACCGCCACACAGTGGAACGAGCGTTAGGGAGGCCTGGACATTCATTAATATCTCCGCTTCTGGTTCTCCTAGAATAAGGCTATTGCTACGGTTTTAAAGCTTTTTGAATGGACTATTTAATTTTATGATAAACAGGATAAAACATTTTAGGGGAAACGTGTAAAAATTCTAGATTTGATATTTCGATGTTAGATAATTTATTATCTAATATTGTACCTATATACTACTAGAATGGGTACAATACAGTATTCTATGGAAAGACAGATACATAGGTATTAAATAAAGTTATACAAAGGAAAAAGTAACAAACCAAATAATTTAATTATAAAACAAAATCAATATAATAATTGATAATTACTTATGTTAGTTAATATACTAGGTATAATTGATATATCAAAATTATAATAAATGTAGGTGCCTATATAAAATTGTTTTATTTAAATAACGAAATAAAAATTTTAAAAATAAATAAATAAAAATTTAAAAACTTGACGATTTGTTGTAGGGACTATTGCACCTATGTGCACCATTACACATATGACGTCATTTACACACACAAACTAAGTTTCATTGTTAATACTATTATGTTAGATAAGGATTCGGATAAATGAATGTAAACAAACATTGGTAAACAAAAGAAAACTTGCGAAAAGTAGACGCCAATATCAACAGAAATTATTTTAAATTATTGCTCAAGGCCCGGGAAAAAAAAAAAAAAAAAAAAATAATAATTTTCTCGGAAAATAGCACCTAGTAGCAGAATCCGACTAATGGAAAAAAAACTTCAAACATTCTAGTTATTTACTGGGAAGGTAGTTTTTTGGGCGATTTTGAGCGATTTTCGCAATTGATTATTTTAGTTTTTCCCCCAATTTTCACCGAAAATTCCCAGACGTTTGAAATAATCCCAAGTTTTATTTGCCTAAAATATCTTATTATGGATGAGTTTTTTTCCAGTAGGTGCACGATTAATTTAATGCATTACCTCAAACAGTAGATTGCTTTAAAAATTTGAGTTTTTAGAAAAATTTGTATTTCAATTCAGAATTTTTCATATAAGATTTAATTTCACAATTAATTTATCTATGGATTTTGTTGAGAAGAAGTATAAAGTATAATTTAAGATCAAAATGAAGGACAAATTTAGTTATTTGAGAATTGGTCCAATGTCCAACAAATGCGTTGATTCGTTCCACTGTGCGCCATAGGTCACCTCTGCGGTGGCGCAAGAGAAGTTTTTACAAATATAATAAATTATATAAAATCCCGCTTGTTATTATTCTCGAAATTACTAAGCTCGCGTCTTTTGTCTGTAAATCTAAAAATCTGAATTTATAAAACAATCATCCTTCCATCTTTTCTCTACGGATGTGGAACTTCCGTTGCGGCCGCTAACTCGTAAGGATGAACAACGTCTACAGGTATTCGAAAATAAGGTGCTACGTAGAATATTCGGTCCAATAAAGGATGAGACCACTGGGGAATGAAGGAGATACATAACGCGGAGTTGCGAAGCATGTATCCGGAAAATATTATTCAGGTGATAGCGTCGCGAAGATGAAGGTGGGCCTACAAAATTGGGCTTAGTAACGACCGAGTTCATAAGATATAAATAAACGCTGTACCGACTGGGAAATGTCTGTGGGGTAGACCGAGGCGTAGGTGTGAGGATTGCGTTAAGAGTGATCTGGGGGTTTAGGTTTGGGTGTTGCTCCGTGGGTGGATGTTTGTAAGCTTGGTGGTATCGGCATCGAGCCTTCGGGATCGCTAAGCATTTATTTATAAAATCCCAATAAAGGAGATAGGCGAATCCCAAGTTGTGAATAAAGTACTGGCCTGATACCAGGAATAATGTACTGGCCTGATACCAGGAATAATGTACTGCCCTGATACCAGGAATCAATGAGACCAAGTGGTAAAGTGATACTTGTCGTTAGTTGATGAGTACTAAATTATTTTTGATTAAAGAATTATTAATAACTATTATTAATATAGAAATGCAGAGGGTTGAAAGGCCGAAAAAAATTGGAATGATATATATACAGTCGAACCTCGATACAGCGAATTCCTTGATAAATCGAAGTTTTTCTATTCCCCTTGAATCTGTTCCATATGTTATTTTTACCTCTACATATCGAAGGATTGGTTTAGAAGACCTTGATATATCGAATTTCCCAAGAAACCTCAGCTTACACCGCACCTCTACAAAACGAAGTTTTTGTGGGAAAACCTCTACACATCGAAGTCAATTCGTAAAATATGAAGCGTTTAGCCTGAACACAGCTCGTTTGAGAAGCATTGTCATTCTCAGAACGGCCTTTTTTCTCAAGTAAGCTTGTAACTCCCCCACTCGCATTTGTTTCCAATTTGTTTCAGTTTCTGCTAACACTTGTGCAATAGGTTTCGTTTTCTGTCGTACTGCGTTAAGTCTTAGTTTGATTTTCAAAACATGGCAAAGCGTAAAACCCTTTCCTATGAAGAAAAATTGAAAATCATTGAAGCCGTAAATGCCGGGGTTGAAAAAAAGTGCGATATTGCGAAACGGTTTGAAAAACCAGCAAAATTTTTTAAATTGTATTGTACATATATGTACAATATTTGAATAAAATAGGTACATTTTTTCTACATTACATTGAGTATATACATATTTTATTATGAACCTCTACCTCTATATATCGAAGTCAGTCAGAAGTCATCTCAATAAATCGAACCTCGCTATATAGAAATTCTCGATAATTCGAAGTTTTCTCGTTCCCCCTGAGTTTCGATATACCGAGGTTCGACTGTATATGGAAAAAATCCTTATAAAAAATGAAATACCTGCTAATATTTTTATAACAAAGGCATCGTTATGCATATAAATACAAAGACTAAAAAAAAAAAAAATGATTGCGATTGTTTAGGCCGTGGTGCATTGCAAAGTATTAGCGGAGGACTATCTGAAGGCCTAAGTTCAAATCTTACTTGGTTTGACATTTCTTTGTTACTTTTTATTTATCAATTATACTATATACTTTATCTATTATCTATTATACTTTTTATTTATTTATCTTTGTTACATTTATCGAGCCAATTTCGTAATGAATTTAAGTGTGTCTGTAGATTCTGAGAAGCTATGTTCGGGTTAGTAATGCTGGAAAGTACGACAGTAACGTCCGCATGCGTAGCAAGTAGTGTTTCTGGTGTCTGTGGGATGTCCTAGGTGTATATAGAGTATAGAACCTAGATTCTGATTAGCAATAAAAAACCTGTACTCAAGATATGATTTTCTGATCAAATAATATGCCTGCGATAGAACTAATTTCAGTTCGCGCGGGACACCATTGTGCCAAACTTTATCGAAAGCTGGTGAAACGTTTAATTTAAATTGTTATTGATATAGTAGATTGATATAGTACTATTATTATTCAGTAGTTTTATAAAAATGGGATTTGCTTTTATTTCCTTACATAATTATTGTTATTGGCCAGTTTTAGATAATTGAGGTAGAATTCAACCGAGTCCATCCGTGGCTGTTAGCAGATTTATCAGAAATTATAAAAACCCGCGTCTTTTGGGTTAGCGCGTTTAGTTACACAGGAATAATAATTTTTGAATACTCAGGAAAACAATATATTTATGAAGGATTTCTCTCAATTTTTTCCTTTGGCTTCTCTACCCATATTTCCTCTTCCGCCAATCCTAGCCCGCCCATACTTTCCTCTATTCTTGTTCCACATTATTCTAGGTCTTCTCCTGTTAGTTTTACATTCTGACTCCAATTCCATAACAATTTCCCCTATCCTACTTATATCTAGGGTTTTTTAAGGGTGCATACCACCTTAACAACCTAAGATTAAACAAAACAAAAACTTTACCACTACATATTGTGAAGGGTCTAGAGTTCAGTGTATGGTGGTTTGCCCTAGATCACGCTCAACCGCCGGATTTTCCTCTTATTTTGGGTTCCCACTTTATAGAGGCTGGGTGAGCTCCAGAAAGGGTCCTAGATCCCATAGGATCCACCTCCGGCTGTTAACAGATTGACTGAAAGTCTTGCCTGTAGCGGCATTTGAACTCAACCTTCGGCATGGCAACTCAGTGCTCTACCACTGAGCCCCGCCGCTCCCGATGCTTCTCATTTACTTCCATTATTTTCCACTTTCGCTTTTTCTTGCTCGCTCCATCCTAAAGACTGGCAGACTTTCTACAGAAAGCCTCTCCGATTTAAAATATCTTTTTCTGTGCTGTCCAAAGTCTACGGTCGGAGACATGCAACATTACTCTTACAAGAAGTGAGCAATTTATTATGTGCATATATGCATTTCTTATATTCATCGTGATTCTTTGATTATCACCAAGATAAAAGTTCTTTTTTAAACAATAAAACATTACATATATTAGTGTATAATTAAGAAACACCAATGGGAAAATGGTAAATTGATATTTAGTTATCAGCGGTAGTGGATGTCAGATCAAGTTGGCAGCGCTGACGTCATCATCTCCTTATCGACACAGCAGATAACGCGCCAATGCTAACTGGGCGGCATCAGCTGTTTTTTTTTCTTCCATAGATGATTTTTTTTTTAATCGTTCCTTTATTTTTTTATTCAATCAAGGACAATGTCATTTACTTCCCATCAACCTTCGATTACATTGTCTTCAATTATTTCCTGTTTGTAAAAATATATCAATTTCTCTCGGAAAATATTTTTTTGGAGGAGCTGAGTGGCTCAGTGTTATAGCGCTGCCGAAGGTCCCGGGGTTAAATCCAGCTGTGGCAGATTTTATTTAAATTGTTAGCAGGCGGGGACTTTTGGCCCACCCAGCCTCTATGAAGTGGGTAAGGTAGGTACCCAAAATTCCTATTTCAAATCTAGCAATCTAGATCTAGGACAAATCACCTCCCTGCACAACCGTTTTCAAGAAACTGTACAGTCTGAACCCAACCACGTACTTAACCCCAGACCCTTCATGGGTTGTAAAGGTACCAGATTTATTTATATGTATTGTATAAAATACACAAGACAATTGTGAGAAATAATATTACTTGATTATACCAGTTACTAATGGAATGAAAAAATAAGTTAAAACATTGTTTGCGTCAGATAGTTTGGTGAGGTTGATAACGCCAACAAATCAGTACATTCATCATGATTAAGTTATAAATCATGGGATTACATTTTTTTTTTTTTTTTTTCATTTCAAAGCTTAAAAATACTTTAATATAGAATTTCGGATTGGTAAGTAGGTAGGTAGAATCGTCAAATGTAGGAAAAGTTTCTATGGACAAACAATTTTTTGTCCATGCTCGTGGGATTTAGGCCTTCCGTTTGGATTTAACGTAGATAGTTAAAATTGATTAATCTTTTCAAAAGACATTCATACTCACTAGACTTTAAAATGTAATAAAAATAAAACTTTTATTACTCATAGAAGCTGGATTCTAGAAATTAATGCATTATTGTTAATATTAAATATAATTGAATGATAAAAATGAGAATAATTCATAGTTTGGTTAACAGAGTAATAAATAAACTATTTTATCTCCATTTTCGTCTAAGATCGGAAATACAATAAATCTGTTCTAAAATACGACAGACTGGCCTCATCGAAAGTCTTTTTTTTTAACCCAAATTTAGTATTTAGGCCGGATTTATGCACAAATTGGGGGAATGGTCGGATTTTTTATCTAACACGGTGCCCGTTGAATTATGGACCATGTTCTGTTTAGACAAATGGGATCCTGGCGAAGAAAAATATGGCAAACATCGTGTTCCGTTACTTGTGTCGCGATAATTTTCAAACGACTCAGCAAATGTGACTTGTATATTATCCTTCCCTTATTCAGTATGTTTATTCATTTTCATTATTAAAGTGATCATCAGAAACATTATGTCACGGGTTTCAGTTTAAAGTCATTGGTGTATTATTTGAATATAGCAGCAGACAGTTAATAGCCACGAATAGGCCCTGAGGGATCTGCAGACTCTCCTTGGGCTCACCCAGCCTTCATAAAGTGGGTACCTTAATTGAAGGAAAACCTGGCAGTTATTTTTGCGTGATCTAATAACCACCCTGCACAACCTTTGTCTTAGAAACAGCACAACCTCTAACATGTACAACAGACCCATCATGGGTTATAGTGGTGCAGGTTATTAGAGGTATCATAAAACATTTTATAATTTAAAAAAGATTTAAGATTGATCATAAGGCATTTTAATATTTTTAGTGTTGAAAAACTGAATTTTACATTTGGTTATCCAATAAAAAGATTATCCGAACGTTCAATTACACAGGTATGCGATGAAAAAATTGAAGCATATTTAACTATTTAACAGTGTTTTTTGTGCTGTTATGCTGATAACGGAAAAAATAGTGAAAAAGTTCCATCAACCCTAAATAAGTCACAAATCACGTATGAACCAGAGGAATGGAGACTTTCATCGATTCATCAAAAAGGAGTTTGGAAGCTGTACTTCTTCACAATGGTAACCGATATGCTTGTATGCCTGTTGGACACTCAGTTCATTTGAAAGAGTGTTACGAAAATCTTGAATTTGTTCTAAATAAGCTCGGCTACTCTGACCATAAATGGGCCATTTGTGGGGATTTGAAAGTCATTTCCATGTTACTAGGTCAACAAAGTGGTTACACAAAGTTTCCATGTTTCCTCTGTGAATGGGATAGCCGTGAAAAGAAACAAGACTATGTCAAGCAGACGTGGCCAATCAGAGAGGCTCTTATTCCTCTTAGGATAAGGAGTTAGGAGTGTCCAACAGGTCTTCAATTAAGGTACCCACTTTATGGAGGCTGTGTGAGCCCAAGGAGAGTCTGCAGATCCCCCAGGGCATATTCGTGGCTATTAACAGATTAAATAATTTATCTGTCTACTGCTATATTCAAATAATACACCAAAGACTTTAAACTGAAACCCGTGACATAATGTTTCTGATGATTACTTTAATATTGAAAATGAATAAACATACTGAATAAGGGAAGGATAATATACAAGTCACATTTGCTGAGTCGTTTGAAAATTGTTTTATTCCGATTGTTTTGTCCTTTGAATGACCTTTTCTAGTCCAAAATTAAATAACAGGCACGAGAATCCATCCTCTTGTCTCAGACCCCTAGTTGTCCTGAATTATTCAGACAAGTCATTCTGGATCTTGACTTGCCTTCTTGATTCCCTCATCAGCAGCTCCACAAGGCTTATCAATTCTCTGGATACATTCATTTCTTCCATACTTTGATACAGTTTCCCCCTGATGATACAGTCATAGGCATTGCTGAAATCCACGAAAAACTGGTAGGTCGTTATAGTGTACTCTCTAATCCTTTCCGTAAGGTTTTTCAGGGAGAATATTTGATCAATACAAGATCGACCATTCATAAATCCGCACTGGTACATTCCTATCTCTCTCTGAGCATGGGGGAGTAATCATTGGTATGCCACATTCGAAAGTACTTTGTAGACAGAGCTTAGGAGTGTCATACCACGGTAGTTATCACAAAGCATTTGATCTCCTTTCTTGTGAAGAGGGAGGATAAGGCCAATGCACCCTAATGGATCTTATAGCATTAGTTCTGTTAATCGACGCTTCATTGAAATTAGTTAACTGTATTGAATGTTATTAAACTACATAATAAGAAAATTATTTATTTGTTTCTGTAAATATCTGTTCACCGGAGGTTAAGCGTACTACGTTCACAAACTATGTAATAATGTTGATAAATTATCATAAATAAATAGTGCGATCTAAACTTCCAATTACTTATCAATACCTATAACAATGTGAACAATTTAATATAAGCTTTCTATTTTTATAAGCAACGATGCAACAAATTTTAATAGTTCAGAGTTATGGATAAATGGCTCTGTTGAAATGGTTGGCTTCGGAATAATGGTATGTGTGAAAGGGAGGGCTTTACTTCAGGGGTACAGATGCATAATAGTTACATTACAGAAAGAGACTAAGAAGTCCAGTAAGCAATTAACCAGTCTACGATTCAAATTCAGGAAAACGAATATCAGTTCTCAGATTATGAATGAATGTGGGTCGAAACGTTGGCTTACCAATAAACGGTTATCCATTTATAAGAAAATTTTCTTTACCTCTACCCGGACCATTTTCTTCCTCTATAATAGATTTATATTATCTGTATAGTATGTTTCAAGTTATATTGAGATATCACGTCCGTATTTCCGTACATTGAATGAATTTTCTCTTATAGTTCACCGTAACCTAAGTTACAGAGGACATAAACCCCGTGTAAAACCGGTAGATTGCCGTGAAGAGATAGCTATGACGCCCTGATTACCAGCGAACGCGCATTTATAAAAGGCTTACTTAGAGCAAACAGTTACAAGGTAGAACAAACAATAGATAAAGATACTTAGAATGCCGTCGCTTTATTATAAACAGACCTTCATCCTTCTTGGAACTCTGTTTTTATTTTCTTATTTGTTTTTAGATCTATAGATCGTGTGAATCACAATTGGAGCACACAAATATATATATATATATATACATCTGGGGCAATGTACCCTAATAATTAATAATTTGTATAGTAAAAAAACATAATAAAATAAAATTAATACAAGAACTATTTTTTTGAAAGAATTATAGAATTGTTTGTTAAACGTCTATGTCTTTTTGGACTATTGGTGTGAGGTGTGCAGCACTAATGATGACTGTATTAGCTAAACTTTCACTGGCCTAGTTTTTTTCCTGTATTTTAATGACTTTTTACCTTTTTGTAATTGTTTCCAATTGGATTCTGATTTATTATTCAGAAGTGTTATGTCTCTTTATGAGTTTTTGCTGATTTTTATTGATGTAATTTAACAACATTAAAAAAAAAGTAATATTTCTTGTGAAAGTATTATGATAGAGTCACTAAAAAAAGGACAAGGAGAGAAAAATATATAAATTGATCTGTTTTTCCCCTTAGGTCCATCCTTCGAGAGGTATTTTGAATGTACCCCGACCTTCAGTTTCTATATATTCTGCATTTATTTTTTACTAAATTTTATTTAAACAAAATTTTAATTAATAAACAAAAGTTGGCGAAATTTTTATAATTATTGAATTTGAAAAAAAATTAAATGTAATAAAATATATTAATATTTTATTTAAAATATGTTAAACATTTATGAATATTAATCAAATACAGGCCTCAGTTCCGAAATTTGGCTTTCGAATTAAGTCTTAACAAGTTTTAACATTTCTAAATATTTTTATTTTGAAGAGAAAAGATTTGGTCCTGGCCGGGATTCGAACCCGGGTCGTCTACCTCTCCGTGGCACCGCTCTTACCATTTGAGCTACCAGGGGTCGCCTCTCAGTCAGGACAAATTCGTTCTCTTCACCGATCCCATATCCCAATTCTGCGATGTATACACGAGGAAGAACGTTCTAGGATATGGGATAGGTGAAGAGAACGGATTTGTCCTGACTGAGAGGCGACCCCGGTTAGCTAAAATGGTAAGAGCGCTGCCACGGAGAGGCGGACGACCCGGTTTGGAATCCCGGACAGGGCCAAATATTTTCTCTTAAAAATTAAAATGTGTAAAAATTAAAACAATTAACAAAAAATTATAAACAAATTTACCGTTTCATTCGTCCTTTTTTAAGTATTCTTGAAAATAAAAACAATTTTATTACTGACTGCATGTATTTAATACTACTACTGTGTAAAGATTGAAGAACTGACTTACACAGTCATCGAACAGGCTCGGGATCACCGTTTAACGTCCCTTCCGAAGGACTGCGTAGCTAAGGATTTTTTACTCCCTTTAAAAAATCCTAGGGCCACGAACCCGCGATCTTGGGCGTAGTAGTTTGTTACGCTAACCACTAGACCACAGGTCGCCCCCCTATAGCACCCTATCTATTGCTTCATCTACTTTTAGGGCTAGTTTTGCTTTCTTAGAAGAATTATTTTCGGAATACATTTTTTTTTAAACACACGCGAGAACCTATTTAGATCGATTGTATAGATTAATAATCAAGAATAGACTGCAACAGTTTGTCAAATGTCAGCATTTATGCTCTTCGAATGTTTTCGAGAAAAACCAAGACGTTGCAAGCACGTGTGGAATATTTCTTTTGCGTAACTGCCGCCTTATCGATACATCCGTAGTACCGTTTTTTTTGTTTTTTTTCTTTCTGTCTCAGAATTACGTAAGATTTTGAGAAATCGGTATTTCTGTCGAAGGTTAAGGTAAAATTCCACTCAAGGTACTTCTCTTTTATTCTTGCTCTTGTTTTTGAAGAATCGTCTGACGGGATCGTTGAAGGAAATCCCATCTTCATTGCTAAATGGTTTCGTAATTGTAATTAAAAAAAATTGACGTTCTTAATATTACACAATGTCTTAATTTATAATTTCAAATATCAAGTTCTGGCTGTTGAGCTTGATCTAGGACAAATCACCTCCCTGTAGAACTATTGTCCACGAAAGATTCTCTACCGTGTACTGAACTCCAGACCCGTTCTCGGGTTGCAGTGGTACAGGTTTTTTTTTTTATTGACGATATTGTAGGTTTAAAAAAACATGGTTTACTATCAATTTTTTTCCTCGAAGTACATAAAATGTCCCATTTGTGGTAAAAAAAAGATACTAAAAAAAAGTCGCTACAAAAATTAAACTTGTAGTTTATTAATTAAATTATTTATTGATGAAAATTCCTTCAAAAAAGATTTGAAATTCGAACCTTGAGTTTTACCTAAATAGGTCATATTTCCTATATAGTAACCTTCATTTTTCAGCAAACCATTCACTTATAAAATGAATACATAAAAATTATTTAAACAAATATTTATTTTTTACTTTCCCATCATCTATTGATGGATAAATGGGGAACTTATTATCATATTCATATTGAAGAATGAAGACTTGAAGCTTAGAGGTCGAATATTTTAAATTTTATCTTAGTATCGTGAAAAGAATAGATGCAAATCGCTTGCATTATGCAAAAACATGCACATTCATCGTTTATATTTGTATTGTCGCATTTTAAAATTCATTTCCAGACTATGGGTGTAATAGATACAATGGTCCGGCATATCAAACTATAATTATAGGATTATTTCATTTATTTCTGTATATCTTTGCGGACTATTTCGTCTTAGGTTATAGCAGACATTGTCACACACCAATTATAGTTTGTGTTGTAACTTTAATAAAAAAATTTAGTGTAATTAAATATTTTCAGTGTTGATATTGCTTAATGGTAGGTGCAATAAAAGAATCATTTACTAAGAGCCATTTAGACATATGGAGCAGAACTATAGGGTTCAGCAAAACATCTCCTTATACACAAGATACAAACAATACAATCCGTATTCTAAGGAAAACTGATAATTTACCTTGGTTTTTTTTTTCAAATCACACGATATATAACGTCATGAACATTCCCATGGTAGAAACATATATTCACGCCAAATACAAAAGTTTCCACTCTTCAACGCAACATCAATCAAACTCTTTCTCTTTCTTACTCCCTGTTAAATGGACTTCCTATGAGAAGATTAAGAATACAGTGGCCTAGAGACCTGCTCAGAAAACAATAAATAGTTCAAAAATTCCATATCAGATCTTCCATGGAAAATTTCGATGTGAAGTTTTCAATAGATCTACTCATTTCAGAAACCCTTGAGTTTAAAATAATAATAATAATAAAGTCGTTATTTATTCTGGGAAAAGTCCCTTTAGAACAACTATACAAGTGTTAATATATAAGCTATTATGTCTTAGAGTATAATCCACTTACATTTAAATAATTAATACAAATAAATTAACAAATGAGAAAGAGTTAAAAGAATTAATTAAAAAAATTGTGAATTACCTCAGTTGACAATATTTTAACAATAAGAAAAACAGAGTAAAAGATAACAATAATTATATAGAGAGAAATAATTGATAGTAACATATTATTTCCCAAGTAAAAAAAACAAAAATATAGTGAAAGAAAAATACTAACATTTTCTATTGTAGTACTGAGTTCCTGACGTAGGGATACACCAAATACAAACCTCCCCAAATACAAACATTATCAACTAAGATACTTGTTTTTCTTTCCAAAAATTAATGAATTAAACCAAAAACCGAATTCCTTTATGTAGATAACTTATTGTACCGCCTCTGAATTGGCCTGTTGGGCGTATTACACAAGTATTTCCTGGCAAAGAGGGTATTGTTAGAGTAGTCAAAGTAAGAACCTCTACGGCTGAGTACACCCGCCCTCTTTCCTTGTTACCCTCCTAGTTCATTAATATACTTGGAAAATTTGTACTCAAATTTGGTGGGCTGTATGTCGGGTATCAACAGCTATTTTTTATTTATTCCATTTTTTTACTTTTTAAACGAATATTTTATAGGCCAGATATTTTTTTGTTTTATAAAATTTGAAAATAATAAAATTCATTAAAAGGAAATAATAATTCAGAGAGTAATTTTCAAAACATATGTCTTAATATTAAGTGTGATGTTTGAAAAACAGGATCAGTCCTAAGACAGTTGTCTGAGAAGGTTGCTTGCTACTCTACATTCGATTTTGTCGCAACTATCTCCATTTTTTTCATCTTGAATTTTGTCAAATCTCACCAGTAAAACCTCTCGATATTTTCATCTTAATTTGGACTTACCGGTAAGAGACATTTATTTATTTTCTACTCAACAACGTTTCGAAGCATCAACTCATCCCTATCAAGAACTCAAGACTTTTCAAGAATTCAGTTCATTTCTCAGTTTCTTATTGATTCCCAGACCATTAATATATCAAGTATCTACTTTAAAATAAAATTGATAACGATTAATTACGAAGAAAGGAAACGATTAATTTAGTAAGAAAGGTCCAAGTGGCAACGTGCATTGCTCACATGGACGTTTTTACTTCGAACAAAGTTCCATGAAACGCCTACTTCAACTTTATACGCTTGAAAATTTTTATTTTTAGATTTGTTTCAACGAGAGCTAAATGGATCATGCTTTGACATCGTGATTAGTTTCAATGACCAATGAGGTATACTTATGCTCTTATATAGTTTTTAGAATTTAACTGAGTTTAAGTTTTCTGAAGTACATAGAGCTATGATTTTCCTTCAGTTTCGAGAATTAGGAAATAATCCACAATTAAAGTGCTAATAATGGTTGATTCAGCGACTATACGTAAGTTCTAATTAGAATCTAATTGCAGGTGGTAATATAATTACTTTATAATGATAATAATACATCTCGATTAAAAAAAAAAAAATTATTTGGATAAAAATGGATGGAAAAAATATCCCATGCTAAAAGAGGTTTCGAAAATGGCCAAGATTCAATATTATAATTTTTTTTAACAGCAACTATGAGAAGCTTTTTAAATAGTGAGTCGAAAAAAGAGCAAGTAAATTAAATTATAGTAAACAATTTGTAAAATGAGACATCAAATGTTAATGAGAATCAAATAGGAAAAAATCCTTGGGGGGGCTTTCGAAAATGTTTGAGAGCCGTTTAAAGCGAATAATGAACTGCGCTCTAAGATTTGTCCTTGGTACTTCGAGGCGATCCCGGGTGTCACATCACTTTGATGAGTTAAAGTGTCTCTTCCCTCCCATTACTAGACAATATTTCCTTAGTTCTTTTCTATCCCAATCCATTAACTCGCGACACCCTTCATATATATCTAAAGTCTCCTCCAATTCAAATCCTCTGTCCTTTCCGATCTCTACAATCGTTCCTACAGAACCAAAGCATTCGAGCGTTCCTTCCTCGCCCCCTCCACCACAGTGTGGAACTCAATCCCTCCTTTCATCCGCCATGCTTCTTCGCTGGCTTCATTTAAATCATAGCTTTTCCAACATCTCTTGACATCCCAAAAAGATGCTCTCCGATGCATCTTCCGCTTAAATAAATTAGTATTGAATAATCGATTTCGTTGCCTATGTGTTTTGTTTATTTTTTCCAAAGAAAATATAGACTATGTAAATACTTTATTGCATGCTATCCCATTATTTATTTTATTTAGTAATTTTGTTATTAACTATTTTATTTATTTTGTTTATAGTTATTTTGTTGGTATTAATATATTTATTTTCGACAATTAGTTAAAATCCAGTCAAGTTTCGTACTTTTTAGTTATTTGATTTCTATTTTATTATGTTTTTGTCACTTTTAATTACTTCATGATTCGTATTATTATGTAGCCTTCAGGCCAGATGTATATTATGTTTATTTTTTTGGTTCATTAACATTATTCTATTCTATTCTATTCTATAATAATGTTGTATGTAATATAAACTGAAAATGCCAACAAATCTGAAGGTGGGATATACGAGAGCATTATTTAAGGGGTTGATCAGTTCAGTGACGTTTTCCTTTTTAAGCCTATAGGCTAAAGGTTCATAACAAAATTCTGCCCATATAATCCTATGATTTCATAGTTTGTAATTATATTTTATTTTTTTATTAGCATGGACTGTTTGAGGTTGATATAGGATGTTGTGGCATTAAATAGCCTCGCTATCAGGAAGGCCAAGGCCGCTCATATCTGCGCCAACCTCGGCCAAATATTTACTCAGAGGCTACTCATCACTGATTTTCCTTCTTCGGCTCTTTTTTCTAGAATCAGATCTTAAGTATATTCTTATGTAACAATGTATTTTATTTTTGAATTGAAAACTTCTTCGGCCGCGTTGAGCGATTTTTGGTAGGGGGAAAACGTATGAGTTATACGACGCGCAGCAGCCTGTTTATGAGTTATAGTTTTTAAAAAAATAAACTTTAGTTAAAGGTAAAATTGTGATTGGTGCAAGAATTTAACAATATTTCGTTTAATAGTTGTGAAATTCATACTGTTAATAACTTAAAACAATAATGAGTAATAAAATGATCCGGGTGGAGGTGAAGAAAATTCTCATACAAATAAATTTTCTCTGGTTCTTATATCTACTACTTATTACATACGTATATAACTTTATTCTATCAATATATTTCATGTACTGTTATTTCTTACCATCCATTATTTTAATTTATTTGTATCTTGTACATTTAGCCATGAAGAAGACCTGCAATGTGGGTCGAAACGTTGGCTTACCAATAATGCTTATTCTGTCTATATAAGAGAATTTTCTTGATCTCTACCCTAACAATAACTTGTTAAACTTTAAAATTATGCATTATTCATATACATCAGTTCATGGATTACACTTTATTTTAATTTTTCCTACTCCAGGTTAGAAATTGTTCTTAATTAATTATTAATTTTAAAGACTAATTTTACAATATGTTTTAAGGTCCACAGAAGGGTCAATTTAAAATTAAGAGATCGTACTCAACCCATTTAAACCACTTTATAACGGCTGGATGAGCCTCTTTAGATCCCCGAGGGTTCACCTGCGATTTTTTTCGAATGCATAATTTATCTGCCTCGTCCTGGCTTAAACCCCTGACTTATAGTTCAGTAATTCAGACTGAGTCACCCTGCTCCATGATGCGTCTTAAATGTATTTTTATTTTTGTAATTATTCGTAAGTGTTTGTTTCCTCTTTTTTTTTCATACCATATTTAAAAAAAATTCGTAAAAACTCTTCTGATCTATGTGTGCTATTTTCGCCTAAAAACCCATCATCACTTATTAGTGTTGCAGTAAGAAATAATACAAAATTATTGAATAATTCCAGATGAATATTCTGCGCTAAATTCGATTTTAAATATAATATTACTTAAAAAACCAAAACCAGTACCACTACAACCAGTGAACAGGTCTGGGGTTCAGTACATGGTAGAGACTGTACTGTTTCATGGACAACGGTTCTGCAAGAAGGTGACTTCTCCCAGGTCACGCTCAACTGCCAGATTTTCCCCCTTATTTTTGGTACCCTATTTTTATAACATTTTATAGAGGCTGGGTGAGCCCCAGGAGGGTCCTAGATCCTATATGATCCATCTCCCACTGCAAACAGATTAAATAAAAGTACCTGCCTGGAGCTGGATTGGAACCAGGATTTCCAGCGTGACAACTCAATGCTCTACAACTGAGCCACTCCTCTATAAAATTACTACATTCCAAAATTATTGAGAAAATAAAATCATCACTTTGGATGGGACGCTAATAAATACTTCGATTTCTTGTTTGTCTATTTAAAATTTAAATCATAATACGCCACTGTTATAGAATACACTCGCGAATAAGGTTTTAAACAATGAAAATAAATGGAACCTTATTTTTATCCTTTACCCTAGGGCACGTTATTTCACGTCTTAAATTGGCTGAGAGGAGAAACCTAAAAATAATGTTTTTCCACTTTTCCACTAATGGTAGATGGTTTCCATTTCTTCAAGTCCATCTTTTCATTATTTTAAAATTATCTTTTCCCCTTTAGTTATATATAGATAAATATATATTTCAGTTGGTTTGTTACTACATATAGATCCAACTCTGTGAAGATATTTTCTTTTGTTAATTAATTTAATTTCTTCTTTTTTTCAATGTTGCTATTTATATAAATATACTAATTTTCTCACTTTTGTTGTTTTGTCTTATTTATTTGTTTAGGGGATCGGGGTAGCTCAGAGTGTAGAACGCTGAAATGCTCTGCTGTGAGAATCCACATATGAATCGGCAAAATCAATAATCTGCACAACCTTTGATTTAGAACGCGAACAACATAATAAACTATTAGGATCAAAACCCTTCGTGGATTGTGGTGGTACATATTTTTTTGGATATACTTTGTATCTAATCAAATCAGCTATAAAATTTACTCATATTCGATGTTGAAATAATGCTGATTGGCAAAGAAACCATGGGAGTTGATCGTGATCTCACACTATTTAAATTGTGTGTTTTTTTATGAAAGTTTAAAAATGTTTTTTCATTAAAATGCTCAGAATGGAAAAGGGTAAGCCTTTGCAAATATAATTAAAATTTAACTTTATTATTAAACATAAACTTAAGTGGAATATGTTTAAATAATTATTTAAATTATGTTGGGGAGAGCTTGTGTAGAGCATTGAGGTGCTGTTCCGAACGTTCCTGGTTCGAATCGGGCTGTGACAGATAAATTGTTTAAGCTGTCAAAAGCCTGGGATGGACCATGTGGAATCTGGAAACCCTCATTGGGTGCGTATGAGGTTTGTGTGTAAAGTGTGTACCCTTAATAGAAGGGACAATATGGCGGTTGTGTGTGATCTTCGTTAAATCACCTCCCTGTTGTCTTACGAACAATACCGTCCCTATCGTGCACGAAACCCAAAATCCTTCATTGGTTTTAGGGGTATCACTTTTTTGGAGGATTTTTTTTATTCCTTTTTTTTTTTTTTTTTTTGTAGTAATTTCTCTTTTTGTTGCAAGCCTAGCCAATCTTTAGATAATTGGTTATTTGACGGTGTTCTGTTAGGAATACCTAGATGTGAGTTTCTTCAAGATTAGCAGACTTGGTTGAGCATGCCTAGGATGCCGGATTCTTGTGAAGTGGATAGTTGAGACAAACTATTCGCTCCCGTGCACGGCCAACTCAGGAATGCTGTAATACGAAGCTTCATCTAGTTGCAATTTGATTCGCCTCTAGTTTAATAATACGAAGCAAGTTTGCACCAATGTCTAGGTGAGATAGGAACATAAAATGATTGCGGATGTAATTGTGAAATTTGTGATTGAAGGTTGGTGTCAAATTTTAACCGCGAACGTACTGCCACTTGTTAAGTTGCAATGGCTGAAAATTCATATACCGTACTAACAACAAACCGTTCATTATAATATTTATTATTATTCTTTCATTTACTTGTATCCTTTCAGCTGTTAATATATTCTTAACGATATATGCAAGCGAGCCATGCATATCCTAGTGGACAAAATTATAAACTTTAATTTAGTTTTTTTAGTAATTATTTCACAATAACCCTCTATCGATAGTTTTACCTGTCTAAAGTGCTAAATTGTATTTGTTTAAAGTTGAGGAGAAATTTTAGTATTTAATCTCTTTGACACCTTAAGGATGGAACCAGTAGGTACTGCAGATCCTCCTGGGTCTCACCTAGCCTATATACGGGGAAACGTGGCGGTTGAGCGTGATTGACAATTCATCTCTCTACCTAACCGTTAGCGTAGAAACGGATCAATCTCTACTATGTACTGTTCCCATGATTAAAAGAAGAAAACAAAAATTTTTTTTATTTTTTATTTATTGATATTTACAACTATATTACAATAATATAACAAGTAAATAGGCTAAGTGATACATAATGACATGATATAATCACAAGTAGAGAAACTACCCACTTGTAGTACTCAAATCGCATGTTCAAACTAAGAATGTCACGTGGCCATCTTCTTTTCATAGGCCTCGGAGGATTATCGGGAATTGAAGAGGAAGCTAGGTTTGAAACTAGAGGGTTTGAGTGGAATTGAAGTTTGTTATGAAAGAATAGATACCGGGTTCGGGCCAAATCAGCAACAAATGGGACATTAAGGTCGTTAAGGATGACTTTATTCTTAAAAAAATAAGGAGCGTTGAGGATTTTACGAAAAAAAAAAAATTAAAGTTTTTTTCTGTTTTCATTATTGATTAAAATATTATTATTATTCTATGGCGCTACAACTCGGTGACAAGTCCTGGCCTCCTCTACCAGCTTCTTCCAGCCGTACCTATTTTTCGCAGCTTCCATCTAGCATCTGACTCCCTGAATATCCTTCGTGTCTCTATCACGTGTTACTATCCACCTCAGCTTCGGTCTCCCCCTTCTTTTCGTGCCGTACAGAGGTTCTGTAAAAGCCTTTTTTGAAATAGCCTCGTCCTCCATTCGAGCCATCCATCGAAGTCTTCTAATTTTTAAGGAGTAAACAACATCTGCTTCGTTGAACATTGAGTAAACTTCGTTGTTTGTTCTTCTTCGCCAGTTTTCATCTAGGTATACTCCACCGAAGATTATTCGGAGGATCTTTCTTTCGAAGAGTAAGAGATCATGCTCATTCAGCTTGGCCATTGTCCATGTCTCCGACCCATACAATAAAACTGGCCGAACTAATGTTTTGTACTGATGGAGCTTGGTCTGCCGTGATAGAAGGCGTGAGAGGAATTCCTTGCGTAGCCCAAAGTAGCACCTGTTAGCCATCCATATGCTTTTCTTTACCTCGACCTCCGGTGCATTATCCTCCGTCACTATCGAACCCAATTAGGTGAATCGGGCAACTTAAACAAGTTAAAGAGGCCAATATTGAGAGTCTCGCCAGGTCGGGGCACTTCCCCTCTGACCATCAACTTAGTCTTCCCGTCATTCACCTCTAGTCCAAGTGTTCTGGCTGCCTCCAACAGGGCTAGAGGGACCTCTTTAACAAATTCCAGTGACCTACCTACGATATCCACATCATCTGCATATGCCAAGAGCTGAAACATCCGAGTGAAAACTATCTCTTTGGTTTGCAGACCAACATCCCTCACTGCCTTCTCAGGCGCCAAATTAAATAGGAGGCATGCTGACGTATCTCCTTGCCGTAGTCCTTTTCTTGAGGGAAACTCTTCTGTTCTTTGCCCTCCAATCTGAACAGTGCATCTCACATCTCTCCTGGTCAGCTTTATCAGTCTTATTAATTTGTCGGGGATGTTGAACTCCGATTAATATATTAGACTGCATAATTACTAATTTAATCAGCAATATTTAGGAGATTGCTCTAGTTCTAATCTTTAAAGTCCGAAAAAAAAACTTCCAAAAGAAGTATGGAAGAATGTTAAATTTTGAAGAAATTAATTCATGAGATTATTTCTGTAACCACTGAGATTTTCTTAATATGGTATTAATTATTACTACTATTCATTATTATATATTATTTATTAATATTATTACTTCTTATTATTTTTTCATTATCACTTTATTAACATTCTTCTTCTTGTAGTGGCATAACAGATACTTGCAGGGATTATTTGCCAGTTCAATCTATAGCCTGTTGCTTCTATTACGATCCATCGCAAGGATAATAATAGTAACAGTTATTACAGTTGTTACCAATATTTTGGTTGTAATAATTCTTAGTTTTGTGATATTTTTAAATCATAAAATTTTTTTGAGCAACTTTTAGGAAACACATTTCCCGTTGAGGTGAAGGAACTTTCTGTCTGTTGTTATTCCGTTGGAGAGTGGTTGTTAACTAATTGAAGCCAAACGGGAATCTTGTTCACATCAACACAATCTTGGAAAGAGGGAATCATGTTTTTCTTCCAATACATTAAAGTCTCGGTAAACTTAATTTCTTAAGAGCTATAGCAATATGTTCTTCATATTAGCTATTTGTATGGTGTATTCTTCTTCATTACTTACATAGTAAAAACAACTGGTACAACTGTACATGAAGAGTATTGGTTTATGATTGGAATTAATTAATGTGATATTAATGGAATCAATTAATTAATGGAAATTATGGAAAAATATGGTTCAATATTGCGTAAGGATCGTACTTTTAACTGTTTTTTTAGGAGTTGATTTGGCCAAGATCACGCTCAACCGATCAGGTTTTTATTAGTTTATTTAATTTAATAGCCTTTAATGTTAGCATGTAATATATACTTTTCGAGTTATGGTGAAATGAAATGAATATATTTTTTTCCCACTTAAGAGAAATTATTTTCTTCCATAAAAAAAATGAAATATTCTTTATAATAATTATTATTCTCCACCTACTCTTCAGAATGCATCATCTATAATCAATTAATATTCTTATATATACAAATTCCCTACCAATTCAGTGCACCTACAAATTTTCAACATTCTAATTTTATTTGGAGAGGCTAACAACAAAAAAAAATGGACCGTAATAAGCTAGGGAGAGTCTTGTATTTAGTGCGTGGTAAATACTGTTTCTTGAAGAACGGTTGTGCAGGGTGATTTGGGCCAGATCACGCTCAACTAGGTATTTCCACAATTAAGGGTACCCTCTTGATATAATTTGAGTGAGCCCCAGGAGGATCTCCTGACCACTCAGAGTCGATTTTTTCTGCCACTGCCAATCCACTCAGGACACAGAGCTTAGTAACCCATCATATATCTACACCCCCGGTGAATAAGTGGTTAAGACAAATTTTCTCTATTTTGGGGAGCAGATTAATGTTATTTTCGTAGCTAATAAGAGGCCAATTCAGGCATTAGATAAAAAAGGAGTTATTGCTTATATTACGACTCCATTTCAAACCAAGAACTACGAGAATCACACGAATCCCCTTCCCACAATCCAGTTAAATCTCTCAGGACAAAGTTTGACTTAACCACTTATTCATTGAGGCTCTAGATATATAAATATTGTATATATTATATAGTATATTTACTTACCACTACAACACATGAATGGTCCGTACGTATAAAGGGGTTCAGTACATAGTCAAGACTGTTTCTTGGACAACGGTTCTGCAGGGAGGTGATTTGTACTAGATCACGGTCAAACACCAGATATTTCCCTCTTATTTTTGGTTCTTTATAGAGGCTAGGTGAGCCCCAGGAGTGTTCTAGGTCCCATAGATCTATCTCCGTCCACTAATTGATTACAGAAGTCTGCCAGCGAGCGGGATTTGAACCTGTACCTTCGGCATGGCAACTCAACGCTTTACCACTGATCCACCCCGTTATAGTATATTCACGTGGATCAAATTTCGATCTTCTGTTAATTCAAAAAACTGGCACTTTATTTTAAGACAACGACTCCAATGAGACGATGTTACTCAATCGCAGGTTTCCGATCATTTCCCAACTCGGGAGCACGTCTTTGCTCTGGTTACATTTCCACATGTCGTGACCCTTTTGGGAGCGAGGCTAGCTGAGGTGGGCGTACTGGAACCCGCTACCGATGCTGCAATATTTCAATTCGGTGTCTTCTAATCGGATTAGATATTTCGGGTCGTGGTCTGTCCATCGCGAAATAAGTCTCATGTCCAAGGAATCTGCCGGCAAATGACGAAAGACATAAATTCTGCACGGTGAATGTGTGGTTAAGTCGATTTTTTTTCCAGTCTGAGTTTACTGTATTGAGGAAACCGGAATCGTGCCATTCTCGTAGTATTTGGCTACTGAACGTAGTCTACGTAGTCCATTTTTCGTACTGTTCGTGCTAAGTTAGGCATTAGCTTGAAATGGAGTAGTAATGTTAGAAAAGACTAATATACTCCGAAAAATTAACGATTCCGTCTCAACGACAAGGTCTCAATTCATCTCACCTAATTAGAAAATTATTTTGCAATAAAAATAGGGGTTTTCTAAAACCACAACGTTGTACGTAACAACACAGCTTCTTACTGTGGGGATGGAGGAAAGTGGTAACTGAACCTAAATATCGGGAGATCACAGCAGAAAAATAGTTATGTTTGTGAATCGTTTTATTTTCAATCACGCTTTTCCTGCTGGCAATAAGAGGATTCCCCGACAGCTTTTCTGTTTATTTAGTTTTTTAAATTCCTTTAAGATAACGTCTTGCTTCAGTGGCTAATCGGGCGATGCTTCAGAAGGATCTATAACGAGTAGCTGATATCGTCATTTTACGCCTCCTCCGAAGGATTTTCCAGTCCGATTTGATCCTTAGGGATTGCGCTTTTCATTTTGCTTACCATCACGAGCTTCTTCACATCTAATTCCTTCATTAACATAATTAATTCGCAAGCCTTACCATTGTTTACAAACAATGGACTCCAGACATCCTCCCATCCTCCAGAGCTACCATTAGCTCCACCCACGAAGAAGAAGGCATGACCCCGGAGGACCAGGGGCCGACCGAAAATGGCCAAGGCCACTGAGTTAGAACAAAGGGCGCGCGCATCCCAGGGGCAATAACCTCTCTCGAATTTTTTAGTCTCTTTCTTATTCTCATCTTCGCCATCTCGATGCTCCGTCTTCGTCCTCCCGCCGGTTCTTGCCCTGGAGGATGGGCTTTTTAGAAGATCAAGTGCAAGGCTTTAGTGATTTAAAACAAACACTTTAACAGATATATAAATTATAATAATGGTTTGAGAATTCGACGCCCACACAGTCACAGTCGTTTGAAGACCAGTTTAATAACAGGACGGCAACTAACAACAGAAAGGCATTTAACTCTATATTTTTAAATATTCAAAATAAAATTATAAAAGAATATTTATAATAATAAAAATAGAAAAGAATATTTGGATTCTATATATGTTTGTTCATTGAACGTCACGTTATGCTGTTATGACTAATCGGACGATGGCACAATGGCAGCGCTAAATTTCGCCTATCCAGGTTTAATTAGGATAGGGATCTTTAACGAATACCTGTCATCGTACAGGCTAAGGACCTCCGTTGTAACATCCTAGTACCACCTGCCGGGCTAAGAAACTTCGATCAATGGGTTAATAGGTTTGTATGCTAACCACTAGACCACAGATGGCCCCTTGAATTACTTAGAAATTTAAAAAAAAAGTAAACCTAATTGGTGTAAGGGGACAAAGTCCATGAGAGAACTCAGGATTATGGAGGATATGCTTAGGGATGGAACTGCCAAACTGTTTGAGGGGAGAACGAGGCGGGATATCAAAATCGGCGATGAAGAACAGAAACACATATTCGATTCATCCAGAGTACGCCATTGTATACAAATAAAAAATATGTTTTTGCCTTGATATTAGGGCTATAATCAACAGGTTTTTGCCCTTACAAGCTAACAAAGATAATAGAACGCCTATATGAATATTTACGATGAATTTGTTATTAGCATGATATTGTTATATAATGGAAATTTTCATTACAATTATAGTAGAAGTTCAAAATGTTTCAAATAAGGAAAATTTGGCGCCCATACTTTTCTTTCTTTGGAATAATATAATCTTCATTTTCTTTGTTACGATATAATATATTATAGATTCTTATTATTATCATAAATAAAAGGATTATCCAATTAAATACTTAATAGGCTTAAATCCAACAGAGCTTTCTTCCTTTAGATCTTTAACACAATTTATACGCCTGTTACACACACTCCTTTTGTTAATAACAGGACAACAATACGTTGTTGAGTTCTATACAGTGTACTTACTCCTCATCAGGCTGTACAATATAGAGGCATCTTACTATAGACCCCATTGAGGGAACACGAAATTGTTCAATGCCCTTGTTATATAAGATTATTCAGAATATAACCTAGTACTCACTGAATATTAGTGAAATTATGAAAAATATACTTAATGAAAAAAAAATTAATAAATAAAACTGTACCAATGCAACCCGTAGTCTGAGGTTCAGTACAAGATAGAGACTGTACAGTTTCTTGTACAACGGTTGTGCAGGGAGGTGATTTTTTGTAATTTTTAGTTAACTTTTTTTTATTTTATTTAATTTATTGATATTTACAACTATAATATTATTATAACAAGTAAATCTGCTGATATGTACATTATGACATGAAAAACACTTGTGGAGAAACTACCCATCAGTAGCACTCCAGTAAAGTTCTATAGTAGATGGTCTCGAGGCCATCTTCTTTTCAGACGCCTCGGAGGATTATCAGGAATAGTATGGGAAGCAAGTTGAGAGACTAGCGGATTCAAGTGTGTATGGAGCTTGTCATGGAAGGATAGGTATCTAGTTTGGGCCAAATCAGTAACATATGGGATATTAAGATCATGATGGATGAGTTTGTTTGTGACATAATAAGGAGCATTGAGGATTTTACGAAGGATTTTGGATTGTAAGATAGGGGGTGAATTGGATGGTTTAGTAGAGCCCCAAAGCTCAACTCCGTATGTCCAAATAGGTCTATAACTGTCATGTAAACGAGTCTTTTGTAATTAATTGGGAGCTTAGAGGGTTTGTCCAGTAAGTGTTGAAGTAGGCGAAAACGTCGAGCAGTTTCTTGTCTTTTCAATCTTGTATGAGGATTCCAAGTGAGACGTTTGTCCAGATGGAGTCCTAGGTAACGTATCTGTTCGACAGGGTTCAGTGGAATATTATTAAAGGATACAGTAGGGCAGGAATTCGTAGGTTTACAACGAAGGTTGGAGGCAATTTGATGGGATTTGTTAGGATTTATTTTTATTCTCCAATTTTGACACCATTCTTGAAGGTTTGAGATATGGGATTGAAGAGATTGGGATGCAACAAATGGATCCTTATTTACTGATAACACACATGTGTCATCAGCGTACGTAGTGAGGACAGTGCTTGGATGGGTTGGGATGTCAGCTTTAGTTAACTTAAAATGTAGAATTTGAGATCAGTCAAGCACCATCTCACAGAAACAAATACTATATATATATATATATATATATAGAATTATAAAACTATAAAGGGCCACTAGAACCAATGAAGGGTCTTGTGTTCAGAACATGATGGAAATTGTACTGCTTTTAAGAGAACGGTTGTCCAGGGGCGTGATTTGGCATAGATCACACCCAAATCCAGCTCTACCCCTATTTAGCCTTTGAACTTTACAGAGCCTGAATGAGCTCTAGAAGGTGGATATGACTGTTGAACAGGTTCAATAATTTAATTCCACATCCAGATGTCAACCCTGCCCTCCAGGCACAGGCTTTTAGGTATATTATTGATTTATTATCAGGAAATTCATTTTTTATTTAAGGAAAATTAAAAAATGCCAGAAAAAAAGGAGTGAGGCCTTTAGCGCATTATAATTACCCCAACGATTTTTTTTAATTGGATTAAAAATAAATATTTATGTTTTTTTATTAAATATTCTAGATGACGCTCATTGAGCTCTAGGATTGCCTCCTGATTTCCACACCCCAATCTATGGCTGCTGATATATTAAATAATTATCTGCTAGACCCGGATTTGAGCCCGGGACCATCTGCACTGCAACTGAAATATCTCTTGACTAATCCGCACCCCTTTCCGAGAAATACGAGCTCATTTATAATCACCTAAAGATCCGTGACCGTTTAGCAACCTTCTCGCAGTTTGGCGATTTGGATAAGGTTCTTCGTAATTTGACGACTTTAGGTAACTTGTTGAAACTAGTGGTTAGAGCCGTGCGTGGCCGTTAGTGTATTGCGTAATAGTCGCTAACGAAATAGCACCATTTCAACTCCTTAATATGAGAGCATTTTCGAAGGGGCCAATGGCCTTAAATATGTAGAGATGTGTTCTAATTCCTTCAAAGATTTGCGTTCTAAACTGTTTAACGAATTGCAAAATAGAATTTCTTTCCGGATTTAATTCCCTAATATTATGACACGAAAGGGAGCGGGGTTGCTCAGAGTGCCGAGCTACTATGCTGGAGGTTTTAGGTTCAAATCCTGCTGTATAGCAGATACTGGTGATATATAGTATACACAGGTAAATATTTAAAGTTAAACAGATAATACATAATAATATATACAGATAAATAGTTAAATCAGTTAACGGTTATCGATGGACATCGTGAGATCTACAGACCCGCTTGGGGCTCACAGAGCTTCAATAAAGTGGATAACCTTAATTGACCAAAAACCTGGCGGTTGATCTCTGACAGATGACCCCCCTGCACAATCGTTGTCAGTATCTATCATGTACTGTACTCAAGACCCTTTTAGGTTTGTTATTCTATAGATGTTTAGATAAGAATGTAACATCATCCTATTCCTTTTTCACCTCTTTTCTAGTAATAGTGGGTTTTCCGGTGGTCCATTTTGCTAATAGGATGTCCATGAAGCCCATTATAAAACCATGATTAACGTTTCCTTGTATATTGGACAAAATCATTATCTAGAGTTGTTGTGTGTGACATAGCGGTGTAATTTAGTTAACAATGATAATAATGTTTGTGTTTGGACATTTTTCTGATTTCATAATCTTTGGTTTAATTAAGTACATCGATCACGTCACACTTTTCAGTTTTGAACATTAGGAAAATAGTGGCTAAAATAGGGAGGAGAAAATTGCCCGTGTTGAGGCCAAAAAATAATTCCTTAAATGGTGGGGGACTGTCGATTTGACCCACGTTTCAAGTCTTTTTCAGGGCTTATAATTTAAAACCAAGTAAAAAATTACTAAAATAGTTTGAATAGCTCTTTAAAGGTTTTCATTTTGATTTTAGGAGCCCAAAATAATTTTTTTTAAATTTACTACATTGCATTTTTATTTCATAATATAATACAATGTCCTCAATTATTTTACCTTGTTTGTTTTAGTCTTTATATTTTCTGTCTGTCTTGTATTTATTTTAGCTCCCTTCTTTCTATGATAATTTTTCGACAGTTCTAACAACCAATCGAATTTTGTCATTTTGTGTCATATGAAACAATTTCAACCAATCATGTAAATATTACACTGATAATTCCATTCAGTGCAATTATCAATCACTATGACAACACGTGTTGAGTTTGACTACTTCATTCCAAATAAATTTGAAAATGTCACGTTTTGGCAATGGTAATGTTCAAAGTGTAAATGCGCTAATCAAAGAAAATATTCCCAGAAATACAATCACATATATATTTGGGGAATATTCATGGAATTTTTCTGCGAACGAGAATATGAATTAAATGAACCTAGAACCTCAGAAAAATTGACGTTGATACTAAAATATTGGGCGGTCAATATGAGAAAATTTGTCAAAAAAATGTCCACCGAATATCCCTTGGACATTGACAAATGTATTTCTTAGCATTATACCATGTATAGTAATAAAAGTCATTTATTTCATCTCATCTTTATACAGTCCACTCATATCAGAGAAACCATATCCCGTCAAGGGACTATCATCTTCTCAAACTTAAACAGGTAAATTATCTAATCTATTAACCGTCACGGATATTAACAGTCCCTGTGGGATCTACTGACTCTCTCGGGGCTCACCCAGCCTATAAAGTGGATACCCTAAATAAATAAATAGACTGTTCTCCCAATATAAGAGAATTTTGTTACCTCCACCCGGACCATTTTCTTCCACGAAAAAGGATAAGGATAGTGAAAATAAAACTATTCTTGAGCGGTAAGTGGTAAATCCCTGCTTTGCTGTGCCAAAGGTCCTTTGTCCAGTAGATAATTTATGGCCCTGTCGGATCTAAAGACCCTCCTAGGGCCCACCCAGCCTCTATAAACGTGGCACCCATAATTGGGGGAAAAACCTAGCAGTAAAGGGTAATCTGGGACTAATCACCTACCTGTCCAACCCTTGTTCTAGAAATAGTACAGTCTCTGCCATGCACTATAGCCTAGTCCCTTCGTGGGTTCTAGTGGTGCACGTGTTTGTTTTTTTTTAAATGCTGTTTCATAAAATTGTCAAATAATATGGTAGATGATTTCACTCATATAATGTAGAAAATATCTACTATTTAATCAGAGGTATAGCAAATGTAAGAAAATTTATACAAATTTGTTCAAACTGCTTGTACTCCAAACAGCTACATTTGATCAGATTTGAGATTCAGGAAGGTTATTATATTTGTGGTATATGAAAGGTTACGATGGGTCCTTCTCTAACTGTTCAAACATCGCCTTGACACCGATCCTCTGTAATTCGAAGGATGCTCTAATTTTCGCTTTACATAAAGCTATCCAATAAAAACCTCACATGGATTCTTATCTTCCTTCTTTATAGGCTAAGTCCTGCCATTCCTTTATCTGTGATAATTCATTATGTGACTGTCGAGTACCAATGTAACACGTTCATCCATCACTTCTCGACCCTTTTTCCGATTTCCTTTACAATACTTTAATTACAATTGATGTTTTTTTTATTTTATTAATAAATGAAATAGTATTGTTGAATGATTAAAGTTCTTAGGATTCTAGTTATTAGAAAACACACAGTGTGTAGAGTGCTGAGTTGCTGAGCCTAAGGTTCCGGTAAATAAATTATTTAATCTATTAGCATTCACGAATAGGACCCATGGGGATCTACAGACTCCCCTCGGGCTCACCCAGCCTATAAAGTGGATACCCTAAATTTGGACGGTTACAATACAGTCACTACTATGTATAACATCTAAGAGACACTTTATGGATTGTAGTGATACAGTTTTTTTTTAAATTAATTTCCTACCTAAATTTTTCAAAAAAAGCATTATTTAAGGAAATTATTTAATCTACAGCTACGGTACAGACCCTCTAAGAAAAACCTGGCGGTTGAAGATGATTTCTGACAAATCATTTGCAACTTTTGACCGTTCGTGGGTTGTAATGGAACAGGAAAAAAAAATTAAAAGAAGGGATATTGTAAACAATCCTTTAGATTGGACCTTTCTTATCTTTTTACTGCGAGAGAGGTTAGTGTCAAATCCCATCTCATATTCCTTTTTTAGTAAACATTTTTACTATGGAGGATTTTTATTATTAAATAAATCATTTTTAACATTTAACATTCAACAAGCATTTTTAATATAGGATTATGTGTCTTCCGCCTGGTGTGTAAGGACAGGCAAATTTTAATACTCGTTCGATGTAATTTTTAAAAGCTTATGGCTATACTGTAATTTAAAAATGAAAGGAATAGAAAAGTTATCATTTGACGGAGAAAATGTGCTATTAAATGTTTCAAAAGAACTTTTGGGTCTGGGCTTAAAGCAAAATAACAGTAATGTTGATCGATTTTCGTTGTTGATCTCCGAGATCTTCTAGTCGACTAATCCACCGATTTTGATTCAATAATGATACGTTTTACATTAATATATTTTAATGATATAATATTGTATTAACGTATTTCAATAGTGTTATTAAGCATTAATACGGAAGTACAGATCCCTTTTCGGCTATCAGATGTTTTATATTTGAGCAGAAGAGGTGTCAAAAAAGAAAAAATGAAGGATATTCTAAGTAAAAGTAATTTAAGAATCTCAACCTTAGTTAAAACCAATACTATTCCTGGATTGTAATGATATAGGTTTTTCTTTTTATTTAGAATTTTTTTTGTATTCAGTATTTTTTGGTGAACAAAACTTACTCTAGTTGTCTAATTAATGGTTTACAAAGATAGACAAGGTCTAAAATTTATTAATAAATCTATAATTATAACACTGTAATGAAAACTTTATGTATGGTTTCATATGGAAATATACACAATGGGGATATATTCATATTTATAATCAGCAATATATGTTAATAATTATAATATATACATAATTATTAGATAATGGAAATATTCATATGGAAACAGGAAATTTTTGTTTTGTACTTTTCGCAAGAGCCATCTAATAACATAATTTAAAAATAGAAATCCTAGGCCTTCGAAAATCCCAGAGTGCTATAACTGTTCTATTTAGGATATTCTAGTATATTTAACAAATTTCAGTTTGATAATAGATATTTATATCGAAAATATTCACGTTCGCAATGTTATCTACACATTGGCAAGTTAAAATTTACAAATTATTTCTAGATTTAAAGGTGGGATACAAAGTTGTCTGAGTGCTCGAGAGAGATAAAACGATAATGGTCAAGTATCGAACTGATCGATCATACAATGTCAGGTGCCCTTAGCACCGAGGTCGCGCAATAGTACTTGCGATTAGAGGAAACATCGATTTAAAAAAAGATCATCAACAAGATTCAGAGGAACTGGCTGTCTGGAAGGCGTTGATAAGAGTCACATTAATATATACATTAACAAAACCTGAACAGGATCTGCTTTTATAATTCACATAAAAGATTTATCATTTATTATGTGGAAGAAAATGGTCCGGGGAGGTCAGAAAAAATTCTCTTACATAGTGTTGAAGTATTTATTTAAAAGCTAATGTTTTAGGAACCATATTTCTGGTTTTCTGCATAGGTATATAAGATACAAACAGATCAAATATGATGCATTGTAACGCAGTTAAATAAAGTTACATTAGTGGTTGGTAGAGGAAAATCCAGGAGGAAAATGTATGGCCCAACCAATCTCGGTGAATGAACTGAGAGACCTGTATAAAGACCCCGATTTTGTTTCGTATATCAAAAAAGGGCGAATAAGTTGGTTGGGTCTTCGAGGCTGACCTACAGCTTCTGGGGGTGAGAAGATGGAGAAGAGTTGCAGAGGATCGCATTGGCTTTAAGATTTAATTAATGTAAAACATTAGTTATTATTATTGTTAAAATATTATTATTTTTTAAAAATTGTACCACTATAACCCATGAAGTCTCTTTGGTTCAGTACATGTAAGAGGCTGCAGTGTTTCTGGGAAAACGGTTGTACGAGAAGATGATCTGTCAGAGATGACGCTCAGGCGCAAGGTTTCCCCATTATAAAGGTACCCATTTTATAGAAGTTCTGAAAGGGAGGCCAATATATTCCAATTTTATGAAGAGTTGTAGTGGCTTTACCATTTCTATCTTCGGTTTTCCTGACATCCCTCCTTTGCCAACTTATCCAATCCCACCACCCTTACATCGGGGGGACTTCAATTGAACTTCAATTCAAATCCACTATCGTTCCCGTTTTTGGAATTTAAATATATATAAATCGACCAACGGTTCTACCGCTAGTATATAAAACGGATTTGAATCCGACACAGAGATTCAACTCCCTACCACTGACTTGTCCTAGCCCTCTCAGTTATTAATTGTTAGAAATTAGAAATTAGTTGTTTTAGAAGCCTAGTTGCATTTAGCATAAATGATCAATAGGAGTAGATAGGACTGTTTCAGATATCTTTTATTATCAGTGATAATAAAAAGTTAAGATTGTAAAGAGATTGAATAAATATTGCACCGCAATAATTTGAAAATGTTTTCAAAAACTACAATTAATGTCCTTGTAAATTTATTTTACTTCCTTATACGCAGTACTGTAGACAATGACGCAAAAAGATGAGAATTGAAAACAGGCGTTTCTACAAGCTGGTCTATTATATGACTCCCCTATAAGGTCTGGGAGGTCATGCGCTGTATTAATAATAATAATTAATAGTTATTATTAAATATCGCTTTAATAATAATTAATTAAAATCAGAATTGGTGTAAATGAATACAAATTTTTCATTTTGGGTGCAAATCTGACTTTTAAATTTCATATCACCCAATTAAAATCACCTATTTGATTTTTAAAAAATGGTCCCAGAAATGGGCTGATAAAAAGTAGAGATTTTTAACGAGTACCTGACATCGTATAGCTCGGGGCTCCCATTTAACGTCCCTTCCGAAGGACGGCATAACCAAGGATTTTTTAATCCCTTTAAAAAATCGTAGGGCCACCTGCCGGGCTACGAACCCGCAATCGTGGGCTTACCAGGCTATTATACTAACCACTAGACCACAAGTCGCCTTACATGATCCTTGGTTTATTCACCACTTGTTACACACTCACAACATATCCGCAGCAAATACACAAGATTTTAATTCTAGGCACATCACCAAAATCATCTTGTTTTTTCTCTTTCCTGTTACTATGCTACTTGGACTTGTTATGAGAAGATTAAAAAGACAATGAATGGCCTAGAGATATACTCAGCAACCATTATGCTATCAAAAATTTCATATTCCTTCAAATCGAGGAGAAAAAATCATTAAGATCAAAATTGCTCCATTCCGCAAATTGCGCATTTGCATATACACCATAAATGAATAATAATAAGAAATTTCATATTTATTAGTATGAGAATCAAATTAAAAATTTATTTTCATTTTTTATTTGATGAGATTTGATCCTCGGCTAATTTAATTTTAGCTTTGATTTTGATTTGATGTGATTTAGCAGTTCCTATAGAGTGATGCGCAATTGGCTCTCGGAGTGGGACGAATAGAGCCTTGAGATCCAATGTCAGGCTGCCATTGATAGTGTGTTGCTATCTTGTGATAACGAAACAATTTCCGAAAACTCTTCCCTCTATGGTGACGCAATATTTAATCCGATACGAACAGAATTTCAAATCCACCTACGCCGATAGTGATTCAGATAACAGCGAAAATTCAAGGTCTCTTCAAAATCGATACGTATGATGTGGCATCATTTTTTGGAGTATTACGTACAGTATCATTCGAAATTAGCATCGGTCTTTTGAAGATTCTAATTGAACGTTGAATGAAAAGAAGTGAAACTTACGTCAGAATGGCTAATGTTAAAATTAGTGTAATTTCGCTTTTATTTATCCATACATATATCTACAGCCCCAGGGAATAAGTGGTCGAGTCGAAATTTCTTGTATATAAGGAAGCGGAATCCTGTTGTTCTAGTAATGTGTAAGTATATTAATCAGGCATTGGCTTGAATTTGTTTTTTTCTTTCTTAGCCCTTGGTTTATTTATTCATGAAATCATTATAAAGGATATGTATATGTATACAGGGATGAGAGGATCTCTTGTACTACAGTAGGTGCATTGGAAGAGAGGGATGAGAATGACAATATGCTGGAATTATATTGGAAAATAGAAATAGGACTCTAGTAATTGGACTTACTACTTCTTTTAATTACTAATCAAGTGATTGCTTTTATTATAACTCTATTTTAAGTCAAAATCTACAAGAATTACATGATTTCATCATGTGTGTACAGTCGAAAAAATACGAACGACTCTGATCAAACTACTTGCATAAAAATGGGTGTAGTTTGAGAGGGTATAAGTTTTCAAAATGGCTTCCTGTAGGATACCTTTGTTAATTTGTATATTGCAGAGTATGTACCATATATGTTTATAAGAGTATGTGAGTTCCTAAAAAGTTAATTAGCACTGAGCCGACTAGTAAACGTCCGAGATATAGACAGAGGAGTAGATGGGAGGATTAAGTAGTAGCGCTCGGATGGTGAGCAGAAAAGGGTGGTATCGAGTACGAGCCTTCGGGTTCGTTAAGGATAATTGATAAAAAATGCATGTAGTCATCTAAAAGTCAAATGTGTATGATTCCATAGGTAAAATTCTGTACGCACTAATTTTGAATGAACCTTGAAACACTTTTTTTACTCACAGAAAAAGTGTTTTTTTTACCTTCAATATTTTGCATCGACGATATTGCATCGTTCAAATACATCATTTATTTCAAATCTCACCATAAACAAGTTTTCTATAATTTAATTTATGGAATATTCAATTCATTCAAATTCCTCGACAAATTATTTGGAAGTCTCAATGCAAGTGCAGTCTTGTTAGGGATTGTATAGCCGCGACGTCAGTTCCCATTTAGCAATGCAGGTTCATAAAATGCACTCAACCTTGGTGGAGTTAACTGGAAGGGAAATGGTGTTAATTCGGGTTTATTACTTCTCATCGGCCTCAGCAATTATGAGTTCAATTCCAGCAACGTTCCTCAACTACAGTTTGGACTCCAGCCAACGCGGAGTTTCTGGGATCGGATAACAGAACTTTATTCGGACCGAATGGATCTCAAGCCTCCTAGAAAAAACATGTTACAACTCTTTTTTTTATAATACTAATCATATAAAAATAAGTAAATAATATGGTACGAAATACTGCAGTACTGTTAATAGGTATTACAGTATTTGTACAACTAAACATATCGAATAATTCTGGAAATAAAAATTATAAAGGTAGCCTAGTAAAAAATTACTTCGGAGCACTGAGACCAACAACTTGTTATTGTATCAAAGATAATAAAAACAACATAGGTAAAAGGGCTATATATGAGAATATAATTTATTTTTATTAATAAAACATAGTGGAAAATGGTCAAGGGGTGTATTAAACTAATTGCATAAATTAAGAAAGACTGATTTTTATTACTTGTTAATAAAAATTATCAATAAGTTAATAATATAATATCAATTATCAATAAGTTAATAATATAATATCAATTATCAATAAGTTAATAATATAATATCAATTATCAATAAGTTAATAATATAATATTCTATCGGATCGGTGAAGATATCTGATTTGTCTGACTTGGATACTACCCCTGGAAGTTCAGTGGCCTAGACCACCGCTACGGAGAAGCAGACGATCCGGGTTCGAATCCCGCCCAGGGCAAATCTTTCCTCTTCAAAAAAAAATATCATAAAAAACAATTAATAAAAATAAATTATAAGTAATATATTGACGTATGTCAACAAGATCCTAATTAAAATAATGTTCATTGAACATTCTTCCCCGTGTATACATCGGAAAACTTGCGAGAACACGTGGATATAGGATCGGTGAAGAGAACGGATTTGTCTGACCTGGGTATAACCCCTGTTGGCTCAGTGGCTACTGAGCTTAGAGCTTAGAGCACCGCTTTGGAGAAGCAGGCGACCCGGATTCGAATCCCGGCCAGGGCATATCTTTTCTCTTCAAAACAATAAGAAAGACTTATTTTGTGTAATTCATTGACTGCATCCCCTGAACATTTTAAACTATTATTTTAATTATCCAGTCAACCATTTTCATTTCGATTTATTTTTACTATTAGAGGCACAAGCTTGCATTGTTTTTATGCATATTAGAATTCTTGTAATAAATTCATAAATTAAAACATAAATTTCAAACAAAAAATTTTTGAAGCACAATTCAATTATTAAAAAATACTATACAGTATGTTTCCTTGTTAATTATTTTTAGGCAGTTTAGAATAATACATCAATATTCCTTTATCTATTGTATTAAGCAAATAAAAGTAATTAGAATAATTACAATTATTGCAGATAAAAGAAGTTTATAAATGATAAATAAAAGATTAGATTCTAAATTTTTGTTAACACATTATTATTGAAGTTATGGAATATTTTACAAAATATATCGATGGAAATTAAAAAATTTGGAGATGAAAAGTAATTTTTTTTAAAGAAAATATTTTTTTAACAGGACAGACCATAACGTGTACATCACACTTCTAATTCCGAGAATTGTTCCTCTCAGTGCTTTTTTTCAAACATTATATAATGTTGTAATTTGTATATTGTAAAAATATTTTACTTTTTCGCATGTCTCATTATTCTATCCAAGTAATTCTGATGTCGAAAATTCTTTGAATAACTAATAAGTATTGAATAAGTTAAACTAGGTTTTGTATTGCACAGTCAAGATTGTTCTGCACCCAGTGAGTGAAAACGCAAATCATCTCCGGAAATAAGAAGATAGTGCAGTGGACTGCTCACTTCTGCTTCTACAATGTAATGTGGTTCAAACATAAATATGAGTAATGTTAATAATCAATTTGAATTTCTCTCAGTTTTTTTAGTGATCACCTTGTAATAATTTATTTTAAATATAAAACTGAATAATTAAAATGGGACTTAAAAAATTGAATTTCATTTTTGAAGAACGCATATTATTAGTAAAATGTGGGTTGGTTTAGGTATATTGGTGAAGGGGTGCCCACTAGTAATCATTAATATGTTTTCTATTTACATAATATTTATTAATATTAATATATAATAAAAGTTTATGCGTTTTAGTTAATAATGCTTCTATTCAGGATCAAAAATATTTTTAACAATGACATATAATATTTAAAAACGAGTCCCTATGATTATGAATGTGGTTGAGAATTATTACCAATGCAGTTAAAAGATACGAATGAAAAAACAGCTATAAATTTTAAAATTATACAAAACATTGCGCCATATGTTGACGCCATTGGATACAATAGTTGAACAAATAAACAACACATCGTTCAGCTTGTTATGATGAAACAAACGTAAATCGTAATCGTAATGGCCCCTCCCCATCAGTAAATAATACGTTGTGCCCTTCAGTCACAGAAGGAAATGTCGATTGAGTTGGCGTTAATTAAAGATGGTCAACACCAAGTAAAAGTGCTAACTTTAATTCTTGCCTTCTACAATTTATAACATCGCCGAAATAGAACCAGAAATACTCGCAATACTATTTGATATTATTTATTACTTTTTATTTAAAAAATAAATATTATCAATATTGGTCTATCTCGAAATGATGGTGCATGCCCTAAAGATGTGATATGAAACGGTGGGCTTGAAAATTAACTTCGAGAAGACCGAGTATATAGCCGTTGAAGATCATGATACTACTGCGTTTCCAGTGGACAAGGTGTGTAAAAAAGTAAATGTATTTAAGTACCTGGGATCACATTTGGATACTACCGGGTCGTCTGATTATGACGTAAGAAGAAAGGTAGAGCAAGCCCGGAAAGCTCCTAGAATGCTACATCCGGTCCTCTGGAATACAGAGATTTCTACAGAAAATAAACGCCGTATTTTCACAACCATAGTCGAAACTATCCTGACTTTTTCTTCGGAAACGTGGACTATGAACTCCCGTCTGTACTCAAAGGTGCAGGCGGTTGAAATGGATTTCTGGAGGAGGTGTCTCCGTATCAACAGGTTGGATAGACTAAGAAACAAAGAAATTCGACAGAGGATGGATGTGGATATATCAACAAATGAAAGGATCAGGGCACGCCACCTAAGATCGTGGTGAAGAGAATGGCAGTTAAATGTTGACCGAACCGAGTCCTGGATTGGGTTCCACCAGGTAGGAAAGGACACGGACGGCCCAGAAGCAGGTGGATTGGGGGAGCCCAGGAGGAGATGGATGGCCGAGATCTCCAGGAAGAGGATTGGATGGATCGAGAGGCATGGAGCTCTGCGATGACGTGTTGGAACGCCTATAGTAATAATAATTATAATTTTTTTTTCCTTGGGTTTTTCACAACTTAAGGAGTCATTTCCGCAATACCCAAAAGCCACTGCACTCTGTCCATCCAATCCCCCTCACGGAGGCCTCTGGCTGCCATGCACTCCTCTACATCCTCCATCCATTTTTTCTTCGGTCTTCCACGCTTTCTTCTTTCAGGTGGTATATAGTTTTGAATTTTCTTTGGCCAGCGGTCTATCCGCATTAAGTGGCCATACCACTTTAACCTTTTAGTTCCGATCTGGTGAAGGGTGTTCTTTTGACATCCGACCTTGTCTCTGATTGCTGCGTTTGTGACCCGCTTGGTTCTCGATATACCACAGCTTCTTCTCCAGAAATCCATTTCCATGGAAAGCAACTTATTCTCCGCCTTTTTCGTGAGTGTCCAAACCTCTGATCCGTAAGTGGCTAATCTCTCTACGAAGGAATGGTAGATATTCTTTTTAGTTTCTAATTTTATTTCCTTACTCCATAGGGTGGAATTTATCGTACTTATTATTTTTTTCCCCATGTTTACTTTATGTTCGATGTCACCCTCACTACCTCCTCCAGAAGAGAGCCAGCATCCGAGGTACTTGAACTGTTTGCAAGCATTGAGCGTCCAGTCATCGATTTCAAGTGGTAAATTTGGAGCGTTGAAAACCATATACTCTGTTTAATTTTTACTGATTTTCAGCCCCCATCTGGAATATGTGTCCAGCAACTTCCTCCCACCACGTCATCCGGATCCGATGCGATTATTACTTGACCATCGGCATACTGCAAATTGTAGATGACATCATCCCCAGTTTGAGCACCCATTCCACCGCATGATCTTTTCCAGTCTTCAAGGGCTTTTTCTAAATAGATGTTGAAAATCAGGGGTAAAAGGAAGCAGCCCTGTTTCAAACCTTTGTTAATTGGGAAGCTTCTAGACACTCTATCTCCTATTTTTATTGCCCCCGTGATGTTTTTATAGAGCCCTTGAATTGCTCTGATGAGGTATCTCTTAACAGATGTATCTTCCAAAGCCTTCCACAGTTTCCCTACAGGTACGGTATCGTAGGCCTTTTGTAAATCTACAAATATCATGTGGAGTTCACGGTCGTGGGCCATCTTTTTTTCTGTAAGTTGGGAGAGGCTGAAGATGTGATCAGTGCAAGATCTTCCAGCTCGAAAACCCGCCTGTTCCTTGCTGATTTCTTCCTTTAATTCATTTTCAATTCGGTTTTTAATTATTCGGCCGTATAATATACTCAGCGAGAGGTAACCATAATACCTCTGTAGTTTGAGCAATCCTTCTTTTGACCTTTTTTGGGAACTTTTTTTCAGAGCTTGTCTATGACAACCGTTCTTTAAGTAGGTGATTTGTCCTAGATCACTCTCAATCGCTAGGTTCCTTCCCTTTACGTATTATGAAATTATGTTCGCCAATACGTAAAAAAAAATAAACCATCTTGTTTATTCCAACTAGTTCATTTTTACATATTATTTTGTTGTTAATTCCAATTATTTTAGTTTTATATATTCTTAATATCTTGTTAATTAAGTCCTGAAGAAGACATGCAACGTGGGTTGAAACGTCGGGTTCTAACATTTTATCCACTTTTCTTATTCATATTAATACTGTCAGCTAATAAGGACATTAGATATAATTTTAAAAATGAAGGAAAGGTAATTAAAGAAAATAACTACTAGAATTCTAACATTTAAACTTCTCAGTACAAAAAAAAAATAGATATTTTTCAGAACATTAATTTTTTACCTTTCCTTAACTTCTGTATGTAAATAAAAAATATTAATGTATATAATTTACATAAATGTACATACATATATATATATATATATATATATATATATATATATATATATATATATATATATATTATATATTAGTCGACCGAAAATTTATTTTAGTTCCTTTTTCCATTTACTTCTTGTATATCTTTCTGCCTCAGACTATGAATGCACATACTTTCCTCAACTCTTTCTATCCATATTTTTCGACGTTTCCTCCCATCAACATTGAAAATTAAATTGTGAAATCATTTCTGCTTAATTCTTCTGAGATTACCACTTTAATAAATAAATTTTATGTACTTATGATTGCGCTGATTTTATAAATATGATTCATAAAGAATTAGTGCATAAGCAACAATTGGAATCGCAATATGAAAAATGAACCATTACAGTATCACCTCGACCGACAGAGAACCATATTTTGACTTGGAAAGTGTTCGTTGATTGCTCAACGGGTAGTGATCTTGGGTAATAACGAGTTGTAGATCTGTTGACTTCGATTGCTGCCCAAACAGGTGTAAGTGATTAATATGACGTCGTGTCGCAGCTACTTTCCCGTATACGTGGCTACTTAACTAAAGTAATTTTCTCTAATTATATATGTCGGATCGAATTAGCGAGAAAACTGGTAATTAATTGGGTTATTAGTCTTGTACTACTCCTACCTGGTTGCATTCATGTGTGTGAATGTGTATATATGTATAAAAAAAACCTGTACCACTACAACCCGTGAACGGGTCTCTGTTCTGCAGTTCTGCAGGGAGGTGATTTGTTTTAGATCACGCTTAACCCCCAGATTTTTATCCCTTTTTGCAGAACATTTAATAGAGGCTGGGTGAGCCCCAGGAGGGTCCTAGATAATATATGATCCATCGCCGACTGCAAACGGCCTAAATTAAGGTATAGCCTGCAGCGGGATTTGAACCAGGATTTTCGGCATGGCAACTCAGTGCTCTACCACTGAGCCACTCCGTTCCCTCATATATATATATATATATATATATATATATATATATATATATATATATATATATATATATATATATACATATACATAAATAAATAGAAAATAAAAACAAATAACCTCAACCACTACAACGTATGATGGGTGTTGGTTCCAGTACATCCTAGAGACTGTAATGTTATTAGGACAATAGCTGTGCAGGAAGATAATTTGTCCGAGATCACCCTGAACTTCCGGATTTTTCTCCCAATTATGTTTACCCTCATTATAGTGACTAGAACAGCGCTAGGGTGTCTGGAATCCAACAGCGTTTCTCTTGTTAACAGGTTAGATAATTTATCTGCTACAGCGTGATTTGAATTGGTCCATTCCATGTTCTGAAAACTAAATTTCGACTGGTTCACATAGGGCGAGGAATTTTAAGGCATTGTTATCTATACTTCCGTAAATAAAAATATAACGTACAAAGAAAGAAGATAATAGATACAATTACGATTTTTTGTTTCAAGTATTAGACTTCAATCAATTCGATTATAAAAAGAAAAGTTTGCTTACACCTCAATTAATTCCAAAAATATATAAATTACAAACATTCTTTTAATTTATGAAAACACGATTTTCAAAATAATTATTTAACTTTAATCTTTAACAGTATTTAGTTCTAATTCTTATATTTTCGTTAAATACAATACTTCTTTATTTTTTTTTATGTATAAATTTTAACCATGTACAGCACAACGATACGTCTATTGTTTTCCAGTCTTTAGGTTGCAACGCAAAGAATGTATCACGTGAGATGCTAACTCATGGATGACAGGCTTACACTTGTTTACGTCCTAGAGAAATATATAGTCAATGAATGATATTTGAGATAATATCATATCCTGCAATAAAGTATTTAAGGGGACTGATTAATTGGCGTTCTGAACAGTGAACAATTATTTTATTTTTATTTTCTATCATTGGTTTGTTGCAATTTTTTATGTGAATCGCCTATTTTTTTATACTAAATTTAAAATAAAAGTGTTGTTAAAAATGTCCTATGGTGATCATTTTTTTTTTTTAACATCTACCCAGTGATGATTGAATGGGACGAGATCAGTGGGATGTATTTCCACCCTTCAACATATTAATTTGTATTTAAAGTGTTTTTACATCCTTACCGGATACATACTTAAGTACCGTTTTTCCTTTGCGGAAAAACCATATGCAATGTAAAACAGAAAAAAATGAATTGTAATTACAAATGATTACAACGATTTAAGCGATGATGGACACTTCCAATCAAATCCTCACGAAAAAATAAAAACATTGCGTGCTCTACTGGTGTAACCTTGAAATAGCCGAAAACAGATGGCATAATGTAATCTGGAAGAAGGCTATTACGAACAAGGAAAACCCGTGCTAAGGAGATCGTATCTTTCCTTTAATATTTGTTCTCATTAGAACAAATATAACTCATTTTATCCCATATCCTACTCGTATTTTAGATCAGTGAGTAAGTGGTTACTTGGATTAATAAGAAAATTATTTTATTCTATTATTCAATATAATTCTTTTGGATTCGAAAGTTTATATAACCGTATAAAATGTTTGCTATGCTTTATTTATTTAATCTACTCCTCTTCTACCGCCTTCTTTCCTTTCTGTAGAGCTTGATCCATGAATCCCTCTCCTGTACCAATGGTCTTCTCCTTCCCTATTCCAAACCTCTACTGTCAAAGGCCTCCTGGATTGCGCCTTCCCATGTCTTCTTTTCGGTCTCGCACCTTCCACCTTTGTCTCATATACGGCCTTTGCCACTCTGTTTTCCGTCATTCTGGAATCATGGCCGAACCATGTCAGCTGATGCTCCTCGATGATATCCGCAGCTGCCCGAAGTCCCACATTTGACCGTATTGTTACGTTTCGCACTCGGTCCCTTCCATTCTTCTTATATATCTCATCTCCATGACTTGGAGTTGGCTCTTGTGCTTTTTAGTTAGAGTCCAAGATTCTCTTGAATAGGTGAGAATCGGTAAGAAAGTGTTTTTATAAACTTCTTATAAAATTTTTTTGTGTATTTTTGACACTTCTTTTTCCCCGTTGAATCCTTTCTTGAGGGAATTAAAACACTGATTATTCAATATAATCCTTTTGGATATGAAAGTTTATATGATCATATAAAATGTTATAGTCTTAAATATAATTTAAATAGCGTACACGTAGCATTTTATAAATGGTATATAAATAGATAAAGCTAATAAATGGTGGTATATAAATATCCTAACAATTAAATAGAATGAATGATTCCTAATGACATGAGATAATGACAAATAGACCTACCCATTGCTAGCACTCAAGTAACATATTCAACTTATAAGATCAAGAGGCCATCTTCGTTTCAACGCCTAGGAGAATTATCGGGAATTGAATAGGTGGCTTGGTTTGAATATACGGGGTTTGAGTGGGAAAAATGTTTGTTGCGATTAGTGGAGCTTCTCTACTCCAGATAGACCTTACAATAGTCATGTATTGAGTCATTTATAATTAACTGGGAGCTTAGAGCGTATGTCTAGTAAGTGTTGAAGCAGCTTGAAACGCCAAGCAGTATTTTGTTTTTAATTTCATCATAATTCGATTTATTTACATATCTAGTAAATAGAATACGAATGAATAGCTTGACCTCAATCAAAATTATAATAATAAAGTCTTTATTTATTCTGGAACAAGTCCCATTCTCAATCCCTTGAGAATAACAATACAGATTTCTATACAGGGTATTATTATGCCATAGAGTATAATGTGATTACATTTAATTAATTAATACAATTAAACTAACCAATGAGAATGAATTAATGAAAAAATAAATTGCGAATTACTTCCCATTTAAAGAATTAAAAAAAAACAGAGTACAAGGTATAAAAATAACATAGAAATAAGATAACAATAATTATAGCGAGAGAAACAATAGATAATTACATATGTATGCAAATTACAATGCCAAGTAGAAAAAAAATAAAGGAAATAATGAAAGCAAAATACAAACAATATCAACTAAGATTACTTGTTTTTAAAAATATCTATTTTAGCAAACTTATTGTATAGAGAAATATATATCGTACCCCAAACGGAATGAGCCGTATGACCCTAGTCCCATTGAAATATGATCCTAGAAGAGCCGTGACCTCGTGACCCGATATCTGAGAGCCCTCGCTGGTCTCGAAGCCTCAATCCCTTCTAGAAGGGCTTCGACGTGCCTTGAAGGGCTTCTGCCTTCGGTTCCCTACTCCATCTAGTCCGGTGGTCCTAGGTTTTCGGAGCAATCAAAATTTCCAAATACGCATAGTAGAGAAATTTTATCACTATCAATTTAAATTAATTCTCATTTAATATGCAAATGATCAAATAATTTAACTAGTGGAAATTTATGAATAGAAGAACTACCTATATATATATATATATATATATATATATATACATAGTTATTTTACTATACATAATTTTTTTTTTTTAATAGTGTGAAAATGGGCTAAAATGTAATAATTAAATTTGTTAGACCTATGGTACTAGAGTTGACAAGATATATAATAGAATAGAAACTTTATTCTGGGACCAAGCTAATTTAGAATAACAAACATGAACAGAAAAAAAAATAGACATAATATATATCTGACCAGAAAGCTACATAATAGTAGAAATTTAGTTTTATTTAAGAAGTTCCAAAAAAATAAGTAAAATAAAATGAGATATCTAAAACGTACGAATCATGACAGGATATTAATTAATTATAGAGAATTGATTTATTAATAATAACATTTAATAAATAAAATAAATGAATCGCGAAGATAAGACAGTACAATACGGTCGTCAATCCGGTGATACTGTACGCAATGGAAACTGCTTCCCTCCCCAGCCTAAGGAAAATGTTAGGGATAGAAAGAAGAATACTAAGAAGAATTTACGGCCTAAAGAAGACACAGGAAGGCTATAGGCTGAGAGTTAATAAGGAAATATACAAAGAAGTGAATCATTTGGAAACGGACATAAGAATAAGAAGATTAAGGTTCTACGGACTTATGGTGAGGATGCACCCAAAGCGATTAAATCGAGAAATCTTCTATAAAATGAGAGGATACAAGAGAGGGGGGTACATCATACAGATGAAGGAAGAAAATGAGAGATTGAAAATAACAGACCAAGGCTGTTTCGATAGGGATGATTATAGGAAGAGACTCAAAGAAATTAAGGTCTTTGCGGAAAAGAGAGGTGCGAGAAAAGGAATAGCGTGGACGGAGGAAAGAAGGAAAGAACAATCGGAAAGAATGAGGAAAAGGTGGGAAGAAAGAAGGAAGGAGAGAATGAAGTAAACTTTTTGATATTCGCGTGGTCTCTAAGGCCATTCGGTTAAAAAAAAATATATATACATGAATGGGCTAGCATGCAATAATTTCTTCACATAGTGTATGTCTTCCTTAGGAAAAAGAAACAAAAACGCGTAAGCAACAAAATCGATTATTTAATACTGATTTATTTAAGCAAATCATTGACCTCCTTAGAGAGCATCTTTTTGGGAGGTCAGAAAATGTTGGAAAAGCAAGGACTTGAATGAAGTCAGCGAAGAAGCATGTCGGATAAAAGGAGGGATTGAGTTTCCATACGGTGGTGGAGCGGTCGAGAAAGGAATGCTCGAATGCTTTGGTTTTGTGAGAATTTAAAGGATAGAGATCGGGAAGGCGAGATCTTATTTTGTGGTGCTGGACTGTGGATTTGAATTGGAGGAGACGGTAGATACATGAAGGGTGTAAAGCACTAAGGAACTATTGTCTACGAATGGGAGGGAAGAGCCAATTTAACTCATCATAGTGACGTGACACGCGGGATCGCCTCGGAGTACCGAGCACAAATCTTAGAGAGCAGTTCATTAATAATAGAACAAAACTTCTATTAATGCTACCGGTGATAATTATATGATAAGAACTCTCACAAACACCCTCAGTCATGCTCTTTATTAAATGTTGCAATCAGTAAAACTAATCCTGGGCACAGACACACTAAACTCCAATGAAGCCGGGTAAGAAGTGTTCAATTAATAATCCCATATTCTTGGTAGGTTTCTCCCAAATAGGTATAGTTCAACAAGGAAGAGTAGCAACGCTACTAAGTTCCTCCTACTTTTCAGATCTAAAAAATTACTAAGATGTTCACCCTAGTTCTGTATTTATGTATCGTTCGGATATCTTAACAGTTATATGCTTGATTCTATAAGACTGATTAAGATGTTATAACCATAGTTACGATTGTGCTTATCCCAAATGAAATATATATTTCACAATTTCCGTTAATCCTCCCCCTCCCGCAAGTTACATAGGGCGGCTACTGAAATAGAAGCGTGGGCAGGGGAAGGGCGGAGGTCATGTCGCAGGGAGCCGTCTCAAGGATAGATTACGTCACATCATCATCATCATCAGTGGTGGGGGGAGAAACCTCCCCTAAAGATTAATTTTTATTTTGGACGAGTTGATCTGCGAATATTTCCGATTCGTCTATTGTAAATAATTATCTATAAAATTTTAGTAAATAAGAACCCTTCATAAAAATATCATTACATAGAACTGAGATTTATTTTGCAGAACACATATATCGTGTATAATGAAACAGTTTAACTAACTATCAAAAAAACAAGTTTAAACAGCCTCATTATAGGGTGATTTTAAGTTTCAGATTCGACATTATTTATTAAAAAATCAATCCAGCCTTTTCTTAAAAATTAAGGAGCCATTTTTAAATTGTATTTATTATATATATATATATATTTTTTAATATTTCAGACCAAATGCTTCATGCAACCAAGATAATGTTTGAGCTAACCTCGGTACTCAGTTTTACCATCCCCTATTTAATTTTAAAATGGCGGCGGAACTTTGATATTTGTTAGGATAACAGGCAATACATTGCAAGAGGAGATACAATAATTACATATAAGAGTACATGCATGATTTACTTTTAAAAAACCGAGTGTTTTTTGTAGATGGAGTATGGATACATTGAGCTACAGTGTAGCTCAGATATGTGAGTATCTATGCCAAAGTTGATCGTATTGTTTCCAACCCAACAGTTGTGTAGAGAGATGTTTTGAAGGGAATCACTCAAGGAAATCTCATCCGCCAGGATTTTCTAAATACGGGCACCCTCTTTATAAAGGCTGAGTGAGCCGGAAGAAGGTCTCCAAATCCCACAGAGTACGAGTACATTAATGGCTGTTGAGTAACCCAAGATCTTACCTACTCTACTCTTTCACTCTATATTTGAATTTAAGTATTTTCTATTCAAAATTATAGGTTCCGGTTAGTAAATTAAGGAACATAATAGGCAATGAACTACACAGGCCAACAAAACATTTTTTTTGAAAACAGTTTTAACTTTAATAGTTGGTCTTTATAGATTTCTATCTGCTGAATCTAAATGTAGGCTTAGTTTTTTTGTACCACCCGTAGTCTTTAAATCACCTTCTTGTTCAAAAAACTTGGAAAATTGTTGCTCTCTCTTCCTGTACACATAAATCTGGTTCCAACCGCCAACAACTTCTTTTCTTTTAGTCTAGAGCCAAGCAATGCAGCTTTTTCTTTCGTTAAGCCCAGATCCCTAATCAAGTCGCTAAGCTCTATTTGAGTAAACAGTTTAGGCTCTACATTTTCTGTAAAACATTGGAATTCTTTAACATCTTGTTCATCTAACTCCGATTGTACGTCGGATAATACTTCCGTTGGAATAGAATTTAAATCATCTGGTGGTTCAGGGACCGGTAAATCTACACCGTGTCCTGTTGGTCGGACGGAAGGTTAGGGTAGCATTACCTTCTTGTTTTTTGAGTAATGACCACTAATATCGACACTGCAAAAGTAGCAATCATAAGGATGAATGAGCAAATTTAAAGGTTTTTTTCTCCTTTTTCGACCATTTTCTTAGATCTTCGACACATACATCCCTTATGCGGGGCCCAAGATTTATCCTGATCACCAGGTTTAGTTCCAAAGTATGATAGATAAACCTTTTTGACAAAGTCTGTAATGTTTCTTTGGTGTTTTTTTATCACAAGCTCACCACAAATATAACAAAAACTGTCAGCAGAGTTTTTACAACCGCGATTAGACATTGTAATGACCACATGTACAGGAAACGTGAAAGTGAGGTTAGGCTGACAGTAAACAAAACATAAGCTGTTAACAGAAAAAATAATCAACCTTTTTTGGCCAAAAAATGTGTTTCAGCAGTGCTACCAACTTCATCCACACCATCGACCTAGTTTTTCAGTTATTTATTTTAAATATTAAAGCTGTTCAATTCTTTAAAAATCGCTTAAATTAATATATTTAACTATAAAATGTGAAGACATTGTGAGTGGTACAGCTTTTTTTAATATCATATTTGGATTCCGCACCCTAAAAACTATAGCAATAAGGTATTTTTAGTACAAAAGGTTTTTCATCGTTGGCCTGTGCTATTTATCTATTTAAGACGTTCTTCACCACGTCATCCGTTCCTGGGTAACGCTCGCAGACCTACACGGATGACATGGTAAGGAAGGTGTTAACTAACCGATACCCAGCGCATGAAGTGGACATACAGTTCGCTACAGCACTGGCGTCACAATCGTGCACTCCTTGCCAATGACCTCAGTGCAATACACTCTCCCTTTCTCTACTATGTTATTGTTTATTGTCCATTAGCGTTCGTAAACACGGTAGCGATGGATGAGGTAGGGGTTGTGGGCGTCGTTGTATTGCTTTGTCAGAACCCCCTGATAGGACAATAACATCGCCTTGAGGACAATGGGCAACGCCTATCTGAATTGTAGCTGCAGGATGCGCTGCTCCTCTGAGTAGGATATTTCTCGTTAATTTTTTATCCTCTGGTTAACTAATCTAGCACGAATTGTAGGGAATGTTTGGTTTGTTTGTTTATTCATATAACGTCACTTTATGCTCTTATGCCTAATTTAGTGGGAGTACTAAATTTTGCCTATCTAATTATAATTTGGATTGGGATCTTTATTGAGTACCTGACACTGCATATGCTCGTGACTCCCATTTTAGAAGGGATGTAAGGACAGCTTAATTAAGAATATTCGCTCCCTTTAAAAAATCCTAGGGCCAATTTTCGGGCGCCGACCCCATAATTTTCGAAATAACAAGTTGTTATGTTAACCATTACACCACAACTTACTCCCTAGAATATTTGGTGTACAATTAAAAACCCCAGGAAGAAAAATTTAAAAATAGTTTATGATAACCACATAAATAAAAAAATTGGTCAACTTTTCTTTACTCATATACCCAACACAGGTATTTACATACTTATTTGTTAAATATTTTTTCAATATACCTTTAGATATAAGCAACGTATACTTAAAATAATTGCAATTTTGATACGTACTCTGTCGAACAAAATCTGGTCGAAACATTGTAAATCAATAAAAATAAACGTTAAAATGTAAACGCAGGTTATTATATTTTCTAGATTAACGTTTTAATTCCATTTAGAAAAAAATTATCGCGCGAAAATAGGGGGAACAGTGTAATAATGTAAAAAGGATTGATATGAGACCGGGAATTAGGAATTATTTAATTATTATTTTACAAATAACTATTATCTTATGAAAAAGATTCTAAATAATAATTCAATATAAGACTCAATGAAAGAATTCCGGCCCGCTTTGTCAAAATAAAACTTAGTGGATCAATGATGAGTACGTCATCGGGGTAATGGTGTCAGTTATATTTCGATAGCTACGTAGTCTTTTATATCTACAACATTGCATTTTTATGGATAATTAATTACATTATACGTTGTATTGTTATTATGCATCGAAAAAATATAGCATTCGAGACTCATGTTATACCTAACAAGCTTTTTTGCTTAAGGGGTCCTCTTATGTCAGCATTGATATAATATTTTCGGAGCTTGTATGGTAAGAAAATGTTACTGTTTTTTTTTATTTAATGTTATTTTTATGCTTGTATGGGCAAAGGGACAATTCAACACTGGGAGTCCTAAGTTATTATATTTGACAATAGGTAATATTTTTTTTATGTTTAGATACTATAGCTGCACTATAGCTATGCTGATTTAAAGAAAAACTGCATGCATTTTATATTGTTTGGAGATTTTAGCTGTTTGGAGTTTGAAAAAAATAAAATAAAAAATGGTTTTACTTCGTTTCCCCTAGAATAGGTGAATCAAAAGAAATGTAAGCAGAGCCCATGTTAAGACTATATTAAATTGGACTGTATACATTTTTCTGGTACTACAAAAGAATTTTCAGTGTATTGGCAATTTAAGTCCAGTATACACTATAGGAAAAAAAAATGAAATTCCGTATAACAAAAAATAAAGTAAATCAATATATTTTTGTTGTATTAGAATTAACATCTATAATTGCTTTCAACATATGACAAAGGGTTTGTTAAATTTCTGTATGGTAGTGGATCTGGGTCTAAATAGTACTTATTAAATTTTATTTTGATTAATATTGATATTTTTAGTTTTATGTTATCGTACATTTCTTTCTGCCAATGACTGACAGATATGTGACGCAGCCAGGATGGATGCCAGTCATAATCAGTCAACATGTCTCTGCTCATTGGCAGGAGATATCGACCTAATATTTAAATCGATTTCTATGACTCGTCGATTGGTAGCTCTTCATGTTCCGGCTAGTGTTCCAATAAGGGATTTTACTCGTCAAAAAGTCCCGGTTACTGGTAACAATAAATAACATGTTTGTAATTGCTTCAACAAAAGATCAAAAAGAAACAGGAATTGTATGATTATCTCATTTTATATTTGGAGATGAAATTGCCATGATTTCTACGATTGTTAATTGTAATATTTACTATAGGAAAATAGAAGGAAAATTACCGATCCAAAATGAACAGAACAATCCAAAAAAAAAAAAAAATTGTTGGAGTAAGAAATGAGGCGTCTCCTTACAATAAAAATTGTTTGTTCATTGAATTTTGGATAAAAACCCAAATGCAACTTCGTGTCTGTGGTGGGATATTGTCTTTGTTTGAAGACTTTTTGTATTTAGATGTTGTGATCTGCTTTATTTACTTTGTTTCCTGAAAATACTTAAGGAGATGTGATACCTGATATTTTTTTTTTGAGTTTTAAGGATTTTAGTTGGGAATTTTTTAGTCATGTCTTAACAAAGTAGATAAAGTAGTTATATGTTCCTGTTTGTTTGTTTTTTAATTAAAAAAGGAGTTATTATTTGATTATTATTCCAGTATGGACAAATATTTTATATATTTAATATTGCAGATTTCAGGTTACTCAAAATATCAGGTTACAAAATACAGTTATCTGCTTAAATGCAGAATAGAATAGAATAGAAAAGTAACTTTATTCTGGGGCTAAGTCCCTTTAGAATAACAAACATGAACAGAAATAGAAACATAATATATATCTGATATAATATACATAATATATTTATATTTATGAGGAATAAAATAGTCCGTGTGCAGATAGAAAATTTCTCTAAAATAAGGAAAACTGTTCATTTTCAGGGTCATTTTCTATTTTTCTATAATTTTCTTTCTATTTAGGTATTTCCAATGCTTCAGGTATATATAGTATACCTATATGGTACATATAGCATTATTACCCATCGTCCCAATAATATATATTTTTTTCAATTAAATAATGTTTTAATAATTTATAATCTCCAAATACTATTGAATCAAAACATGAAATATATTTACAAGCATTACAAGTATCAGATACGGTCAGATTGATACAACCTGACCCATCCTACGTTCGTTAATGTAAAAGAATTCCAGATAAACGATTTTTTTTATCCATTATAAAAAAAATTAATAAAAAGCGATAAACGAAAATGTAAACTCTACAAAAACAATCATAACAAACGAAGACTCGAAGTTATGATACGTTTAAGGCGACTGGTACCTTCAAACTGAGAGTAAAATGGAAACAAAATTTGGAAATACCCAATAGATAGATACCTGGAATTGCCACCATGGAAAACCCGGTACTCGCTACGGGGAACCGCCAAAACAAACCAAGCTCATTTTGGCAATAAAATTACATCGTCTCACGGATTTAAAAAAAATTATTATCTACTATTAATCACGGTCCTTTTAATAATATACAACAAGTTTTCACTTATTATCAATATAATCTGTAATTAGTGACTTATCACATATGTAGAAACGAAAATAAACTATGAAATTAGTTAACAGTAAAGGGTGGTTAAAATAGCATTTTCCGAGATCGCCTCCTAATTGATGATTTTTCACGAGCAACTTTCGCAAAAAAAACCTCGACCTATGTCGGGGGAAATATGGGTTCATTAATGGATATATATATCTATACAATAAAGTTAAGGCAATTGACATAAATTATTGAAATCGGGTGCAAAAAACAAAACAGCTATAGAGTTTTAAAGAGTATAGCGTGCGGTGGCGGACAGACAAATTTTGTATTACAACCCAAATTCTACGTGTCTTGGAAAGTTAATAGCAAAAGTTTGAGGTAGGTTTAAAATCTATTTTTTATTGTTCAGTTCCATAGCTTTCAAAAAAATAATTAACCAATAAAAAACATTAATTTAATCATTTTATGCCTTGTGCAGGTTACTATTTCGGCGAATAACTCTTTTTCCTTTAAAAATGATAACAAAAACTGATGCCCCAAGAAAGGCTTCTGTGTAGCGTATTAGAAGAGTCGGGATATCTGTATTCAACTACAAAAGTGTCAAGTAAAAGTATCAGATATAGGAAAATCCGGTATTTGGCCATGACTAGTAAAAGTAACAATTGATACAAAAGTTTCAAGTAAAAGTATCAGATACAGAAAAGTATCATTATCACTTGTATCAGATACAGGAAAATCCAGTATCTACCCATCCCTATTTCCAATGCTTCAGATAGTTACATATAGCAATGATGATATAATATACATAATGTATTTATATTTATGAGGAAGAAAATAGTCCGTCTGTTGGTAGAAAAATTATATTAAATAGGGAGAACTGTTTTTTGGAAAGCCAACGTTCCAACCCACAATGGAGGTCTTCTTCAGGGCTAGATATACAAGATACAGATAAACTAAAATTATACATGGTAAATACTAAAAATACATGTAGGCATCAAGGTATACGAAAAAAAATATGGGTACCCTTAGATAAATATAAAAACAGAGGGAATTTTATCTGAGTCCCCATCTTTATTTTTTATCACTCATCTACTGATGCCTAGATGTATTTTTATTATTTACCATATATAATTTTAAGTTGTCTCTATCTTTTATATTTAGCCGTGAAGAAGACGTGTAATGTGGCTCGAAACGTTGGCTTTAAAATAAATAGTTCTCTATATTTAAGAGATTTTCTTACCTCAGCCCGGACCGTTTTCTTCCTCCTATATATAAGTTTAACTAATATAATTCAAGAAAAATATTTGTTTATGTTTAATAATATTTTTTTCCTTCAACCATTGAGTAGTGCTATCCATTAATCAACTAAAACTGGCGTGGAAAGTCCCACCAAAATTCACTCGGGCGTAATAAAGTGGCACTTTCCTCACTTGTCAAATAAATAACTAATTCCTGATATTTCGCTGAAAACAGTCGATTCCTCACATTGTATAATGAACATATTGGCTGACTATCCAGGAGAGAAATGCGTGGGCAATCGATCGTCTTATCTACCGCAGGTGTTAGTGCTTAGCGTCGGGATTAGATATCGGATATTTTTACACAACGCTCAACCTTCTGTCACCATAATCACTTTGATTATTATTTATTTGAGTCCTTGTGGATGCAATAAGGTATTTCATTTCAATCACTTTATTCTACGCTAATAGTTTATCTCGTTCTATAACCCCGAATCTTTTTATAGCTGTGAATAGGGCCTGAGGGTTCTAGACCCTTTTGGTGCTCACCCAGCTCATCCTTGAACGGAGTGTAAACCTGGCGGTTAAGCTTGATTTAATTATATTATATTAAGTATCCAGAACATGAAGAATTCAGAAGATAATATAATGTGTGACGGTCACCTGGGGTCTAGTGGTTAGCGTAACAAACTACTAAGCCCAAGATCGCGGGTTCGTAGCCCGACAGGTGACCCTAGGATTTTTTTAAGGGAATACAAAATCCTTAGTTACCCCGTCCGTTGTAAGTGACGTTAACGGGGGTCCCGAGCCTGTACGATGTCAGGTACTCGTTAAAAATCCCTATGCTAATTATACCTGGACAGGCAAAATTTAGAGCTCCCACTGTAGCATCGTCCGATTAGCCACAGCAGCATAAAGTGACGTTAAATAAACAACTACAACTACAACCAATATAATTTGAAAAGTTTAAACAGAGTATCGAATTCTGAGAATTTTCCCGTAAATTAAAACTGCTTGAGAATTTTTTTTTTTAAACTAATTATATGCCAAAGAAAAGGATATTTTCTATGAAGATTTAGAACGGGCTATATCTGCTTCCCCTTCTTTCGATATGAAAATAGTGTTGGGTGATTTTAATGCTCAGGTTGGTAAAGAACCAGCATTTGCTCCTACTATAGGCATGCATAGCTTGCATGTGAAGACCAATGAAAATGGGGAACGAATGATTGAGTTTGCTGAATCTAGATCACTAGTTGTTATGAGTACTATATTTACTCACAAAGAAAAACACAAACAAACGTGGGTTTCTCCAAATGGAGCGGCAACGCAGATGGATCACGTTCTGGTTTCTAGTAGACATTTTAATGTAGTTAAAGATGTCAGATCTTATAGAGGACCAGGCATCAATTCTGATCATTTTTTGGTAGTTGCGAAGATCAACCATACATATAAGATAAGGATGTTTGAACGGAGCAAACTGCAGATCATCTGGGAAAGAGAAAAGTTAAAGGAAGAGGATACAAGGTATGCTTTCCTGAGAGAGATTGAAAGAAGTGTAGGTAACATCCTCGCTGTAATCGGAGGAAGAGATGTGAATGAGGGGATTACCTTAGGAAAACTATAGTATATAGAAGTGGCGGTTAATCTGCGTAATGAAAAGAGAAAAAAACTTCTAAATAGAGATACTAGGCAAAACAGAAAGGAGTACCAAGAAGCAAGAGCTAATGCAAAAAAGGTTTTGAGACAAAAGAAAAGATATGCATTACAGGACAACTTGCGCAAAATAGAAGAATACAGCAGGAATAATGAGGCCCGGAAGTTTTTCGGTGAAGTAGGTAAAATAAAATCAGGCTTTATGAATGACTGCCCGATGATTAAGCGTTCAGATAGTAAAATGGTCTTCCTGGATCAGGATGTGCAATGTAGATGGAAGGAGCATTTTCAGGAATTACTAAACCCCAGGGAAGACGTGGATTACCCTGATGTGGAATCTCAAAAAAATGAAAATGACCATGAAGTGAGCCCACCAGATTCGGAGGAGGTTGGTCTGGTTTTGGACAACTTCAAGAATAACAAGGCTCCAGGCTCAGATGGCATCCCAGCGGAGTTTTTGAAGATAGGTGGGTCGACACTGGCTGAGGAACTGACTCATCTGATAGTTAATATCTGGGAGACCGAAAAAATGCCGGATAGCTGGAAGGATTCAGTCATCGTACCGTTATTCAAGAAGAAAGGTGTTTCCACAGAATGCAAGAATTACCGGGGAATCAGCCTCCTGAACACTTCTTACAAGATATTCTCTGTTATCTTATACAACCGAATTGTGGAAGTTGTGGAACCTCGGTTGGGCGATTATCAGGGGGGTTTCAGAAAGAACAGACCCACTATTGACCAGATATTCCGCCCAAAGCAAATAATGGAAAAATCAAAGGAATTTAACAAGGTTATATGGATTTTGTTTATCGATTTTAAAGCAGCTTATGATTCCATTATCAGAAAATAACTGTTCCTTGCAATGGAAGAGTTGGGAATCCCACCGAAACTAATTCGACTTACAGCTTGTACTCTGAGAGGAAGCGTAAGTCGAGTGAAAATAAATGGGAAGCTTGGCCAACCTTTTCCGGTGAAGTCAGGAGTTAGACAGGGTGACCCCCTGCCCCCTCTTCTATTTAATATTGCCCTCCAAGCGACGGTGAACAGAGCCGAGCTTAATCAGTCAGGCACAATTTTCACTAAGACAACCCAAGTGCTTGGTTATGCAGATGATGTGGCACTGATTGGACTGTCCCTCAAAGCGATCAAGGAGGCCTGTGAAAGATTGCAAAGGGAAGCTGGAAGAATGGGGCTATCCATAAATGAGGATAAAACGAAACTTATGGTGCTTAGGAAGAAAACGCCGATAAACCCGCCGAAGCAATATGTTGTGGGACACTATGCATTCCAATGCGTTTCTAGTTTTAAATATCTCGGCTCCATAGTAAATAATAGACGAAGAAGAAGAAATTCAAAATCGCATAATGGGGGCTAACAAAGCATTTTTTGCCTTAAGAAGTTTACTCTGTAGTAAACTACTAAGTCGGTGTAGCAAAATGAAGCTCTATAAAGCAATCATCCGACCTGTACTGACCTATCTCTGTGCAACCTGGACCCTGCGAAAGATCCTGGGTGAAAAGATTGACAGATTTGAAAGGAAAGTGTTGAGGCGCATCATGGGGCCTGTTAGAGAAAATGGTATATACCGTTTAAGAAAGAACAAAGAGATCTACGACTTATACGACGATCTCCGAGTTTCCCATTTCGTGCGAATTCAGCGCTCCAAATGAAATGAAAAATCAGAATGGATGATGGGAGAGCAGCAAAGGAATTATATTATGGAACCCCGGACGGAGCCAGGCCACGTGGAAGACCGGAAGGAAGATGGAAGGACGCAGTGGCTGAGGAAATATGGCCGAAATGAGTGGGAGGAGGCAGTTGAGAGGGCCAAGGGCAGCTTCAGGCGCCTTTCGAGCCGATAAATATATTATGCCAAAAATGCTTAAATTATGCGTTATACATTAATAATATGTAGATATCTGTGCCCTACAGGTAAATGTCCACTAAAGAGGTAATGTTTTAGGTGGATATTCATAAATTAATGCTATAATCAATACTTCAAATACAATAGAATTTGCAATAACCATCGAGGCATATCTCTGCTTAGTGTGCTTGGCAGTGGCGGATTAAAGGTCCAGAGCGCCCTAGGCAATAACTTTATCGGCGCCCCTGTACCGGCCATAAATGGCCATCTTAATTTTAACTGATTGTCAGCATCATAGCATCATGCTTGTATTATATTATAGATCAGCATTTAGTTCTTTCTTTCTTTGTCGATATGTTATTTTTTTTATTTATTTAAAAATTCTGAGCTCGCGCGCCCCTTGTAACTACGCGCCCCTAGGCACGTGCCTAGTTTGCCTTACGGATAATCCGCCACTGGTGCTTGGCAAACTTTATTCAAGAATCCTAGAAGCAAGGGTAAGAAGAGTTGCCGACTGCCAGATCGGAGAGGAGCAATATGGATTCAGAAAGTAGAGGAGTACACAGGGCCTTCACTTAGAAGCAGGTCATGGAGAAGCCCATCGAGAAAGGTAAACAACTTTCTGTCTGCTTCGTGGATTTAGAAAAGGCATTTGACAGAGTCAAAACTAAGGATATAGAGCGAGCTCTGTCGGAAAAGCAAGTGGATATTGGCACGATCCTGGGAGTCAGGAGTCTCTACCGAAAAACAAGAAATATTATAAGGATTGGGAACTACACCTCCAAGGAGTTTGAGACGATTCAGGGAATTCGCCAAGGGTGCAGCCTAAGTCCCCTACTGTTCATATTGGTGCTAGATGGGGTACTGAAGAGAGCCTAACCCAGATTGCGGCGTTTAGGAACCATCAGCCTACATTGTATACAGTTCTCACTTTTGCTGATGACCTCATCGTGTTCGCTGCGGATGACCGGGGCTTACAATACAACGTAACGATCATGCAAGAAGACTTGTCGAGCATTAACATGGGTATTAATCCAAATAAGACCAAATGCATGATAATAGGTAGACGTCCTCACCGTGTTATGAGAATATTGAGACCGAAGGGATCTGTCCTAGAACAGGTGGAGGATTTCAAATATCTGGGGGCCTGGATCAAAAATAGCGGTTATATCGATGGGGAGGTGACGCAAAGGCTGGGAGCAGCTGGTAGATTGTTCAACGCAGTCCGGAAGGGTTTCCTCGACAAAAGAGAGGTGACGAAGATGTCCGTCTACAAGTCTACGTTCCTGCCCATCCTATCATACTCCTCCGAATCATGGACCCTTACCTCAAAACACAAAGGGCAAATACAGACAATGGAAATGACATACCTAAGAAATGTTGAAGGAAGAACCAGCTGAGAAAGGATCCGCAACACTACAATAAGATCGAACTTCGAGGTACAGCCGGTAGAGACCACTCATGAAGAAAATAAACTAAGGTGGTATGGACAGCTCCTGAGGATGAGCACGGAGAGAACGGCCAGGATAACATATGAGACGAGAGTAGAAGGAAGACCACGGATCACCTTGGAAGAAGGCGTGAGGGAGGCGTTCAGGAAGCGAGGGCTGGACTGGAGCAGGAGGAGAGAATTGGTTCTGTAAAGGGTCACCTGGGTCAAGCTCTATAGAGGGGATCCCCACACTGCTCAGCGGTAGAGAGGGAAAGATTATGATGATAAGTAATTGGAAGCAATTATAATCATCATAATCTTTCCCTCTTCCGCAACAGCAATGAGAACAATTTGTTTTAAGCTGATTCTAACGAAGAAACAATTTTTATTAGTTCTATGTTATGAGAAATTGGTTTTCAATGTTATATAGAAATCACAAAAATGTAACATGGTATCATTTAACTCCGGGGTACAGATTATATTTATATATATTTTTTAAATCCATACATAATTATATATATATATATATAAATATAACCGTATATATATATATATATATATATATATATATATATATATATATATATATATATATATATATATATATATATAAACGTCGGCACATAATTAAATAAGTAACCACTTATTTAGTGTTTTTATTTGACTCCACCCCCAACTATTTTCTTCCTTACTTATATCATCCAGTCAACCATCTCCTCGCTTCTCATAATTATATATATTTAATTCGTAGGGCACTTTTAAGACCTTGGCATCTAATCTGTATCATATGGTATTTTTGGACCTGTACCGGAAGTGTTCGGAACTCGAAGCATTTCCTTTTGAGTCTGGTACAAAAAAAAAGAAAGAAATTGCAGCCGTTGCAGAATAAAAAAACTCGAGTTACGAATCCAGGGATCGCGACCTTGGATCTTGGCATCCTTTTATCTTCACGTCTTCCCAACTCTTGGAGGCTTCCGTCTGGTAAAATGTATTTTGTTTTTTTAAATTAAAGTTTTAATAAAGGAATAAAATGTAATAAAAAAGGGTTATCTAATATCATGGTTAGTTAGCATATAGTTTTTGAGAATAAACGCTTTAATGCATTTAGGATTTTGATGGGTCTACTCATAGTTTCCCATGACAAGAGGTACTGGTTATCAAATAATTTGATTAACAAAAATATTGAACTATTCTAAATACAAAGGAAATACTTCTTCTTCTTCCAAACTTAGTGCCTTTCAGCGCGGGGGCGCATCCAGCCTGTCTTGCCAATCCTCCCGATTAACGGCGAGGTTTTTCATTCCATCCAACGTTTTGGCCCTGGATTTTCCTATTCGTTCTATCTGATCAAGAAACATCGTTCTGCGGCGCCCTCTTGTAGATAGACGGTACTCCGTTGTCTTGAGAGGGTCATTATGTCTTTCCATTCTACAGTGCTTGAACCACTTTAGCTGCTTCTTTTCAATTGTTTCTATGATCGAAGACACATCGAGCTCTTCTCTAATACGATCATTTCTTATGCGGTCCTTTCTAGTTTTTCCAGATGTTCTTCGGAGGTAATTTATTTCCGCAGGAAGGTAAACTGTCTTTAAGATTAGCAATTTTACCTCTCTCTTTCCTACCACTGTATGTGTTACATATTCGGTAGTAGACAGCGTTTGCCTTTCCGATCCTGTGCGAAATTTCACTGTCCCCGAACTTTGCATCACAGATCCCAGATAAGTGTAATCCGACACAAGTTGGATCCCTTCACCGCTGCAGGAAATATGGATTTTCTCTTGGGTTCTACCCACCTGCAAGATTTTACTTTTACCTCTATTAATCTTCACGCCTTTCCTTGCAAGCTCTTCATTCCATTCTGTGACCGCTTGTTGTAATTTTTCCTGGAGTCTGAAATCAGCACTATATCATCCGCATAGATAAGAGTCTGTAAGACAACAGGTCTAAGGTTCCATTTTTTTAAGGAGCGTATTATATTCAGTTATAAGATATAGGATTTCGTTTACTTTTCGACATTTTAATTTGAGTGTATTGTATCAACTTTGTTTCGTTATTTTGACATTTTAATTTTTTGTACGGTGTCTTTTGATATTTCAGGTGTCACATTTCAGTGAATATTAAGTGTATTATTAAGCTACGTACATAAAACAATGCCACGTCTTCGTGGACGAGGAGGAAATATTGGTTGATGGACTCGGAATTCACAATTAGTCCAGAACCGTCGGTTAAATAGATCGGCAGAAGATCAATTGCCGGACAATGAAAAGAGATAATACAGTGCATACGATTGAAGACAGTCATCGCTCTTACGACGACTTTCAATATCCATTGATATTTTAGGAAGGAGAAGATGGCTATCATTTAAATATCAAACAAAGAAATCCAGCAACAGGCACAATCTACACATGTCACAAAGTGTGAACCACGAAAGCGAGGTGTTCCGGTTGAAGGATACAACGGTATATTTATGGGAAATACATTAGGCTGATTATACACAGTCCATCCAAAGCAACGCGAATGTTTCTTCTTGCGTATATTGTTGGTTAGTGAGCAACTATTCACTGATGAACAGAAGAATTGACAAATTAATTCAATCGTATAGAATTAATTTGTCAATTGCAGCAGAACAAGGTGGATTCTTTTTTTTTTTTTGGACGCACCAGGTGGCACTGGAAAAACGTTTCTCATCATTAGATCACAAAATCATATTGCGTTAGCAATTGCTTCATCAGGTATTGCAGCCACTTAGCTTGATGGCGGACGGACTGCACATTCAGCACTCAAGTTGCCGTTGAACATTCACACAAATCCAGATGCAGTGTGCAACAAAAAAATGCATTCCGGAATGGCAAAAATGTAAAATTATCATCTGGAATGAATGCACTATGGCCCACAAGCATTCACTTGAAGCTCTCGATAGAATGATGAAAGATCTAAATAATAACACCAGGTTTTTCGGTGGTACTTTACTCCTGCTGTCCGGTGATTTTAGATAGTCATTGCCGGTCATTCCACGCGCTGCATATGTGGATGAAATTAACGCATGTATAAAACAATCATATCTATAGCGAAATGTCAGTACATTACGTCTCAGCACCAATATACGTGTTCAACTACAAAAGGATCCATTGGCACTATCATTCTCCGAGCAATTGCTCAACATTGGAAACGGAACAAGACCATTGCATGGAGACACACAATGCATCAAAGTGCCAGACAATATCTGCAACATGGTAAATACGAAAGATGCTTTGATTGAAAGTATATTTCCAGATTTAAAAGCTAATTATATTAACCATGCGTGGCTTCTTGAACGAGCTATTTTAGCCGCAAAAATATCGATGTTGACGCTATTAACTTCAAAATACAACAGTCATTGCCGGGGATATATTGTTCAAATCGATCGACACTGTTACCGATCCAAAGAAGCAGTCAACTATCCTGTTGAATTTTTGAATTCGCTGGATTTACCAGGAATGCCACCACATAACTTGCGATTAAATATTGTCTCATATGCAACGGTACAAGATTAGTCATAAAAAAAATTATGGGCAATATTCTTGAAGCAACAATTTTGAACGGCAAATTTGAGTGAAGTTGGAGCAAAGGTGAAGTTGCTTTCCTGCCACGAATCCCAATGATTCCTTCAGACTCACCCATTCCATTCAGACGTCTGCAATTTCCAATTCGCTTGGCATTTGCTACGACTATAGTCACAAGGTCAAACAATGTCGATTTGTGGGTTGGATCTAGAAAATCTGGTCTTTTCACTTGGCCAATTATATTCTGCCTGTTCCAGCGTTGGAAAATCGTCAAGTTTATTCATATATAATCCTATGACTAAAAATATTGTTCATCAACTCGCATTAAGATAAAATTAAACAAACTGTATTGATTTTAACGAATTGTGTTTAGAAAAATTGATGATATTTCAAAATAAAGAATAATGAAATTATTATATTATTTCTCTTTCATTTCATACTTTGTTTAATATCCTAATCGCTAGAAATATCATGCAGGACAACGTCTGTCGGGTCCGCTAGTTTATTTATAAATTATAAATTAGAAAAAAATAAAATAGCTTATTTAAGTAAGATAATTTTAAAAGTGACAGGATACTTCTCAATGGGTAAAGGAGACAGTCTCAGCCCTCTGCTCTTCATCATATTCATGAATGTAAAAAATAAATATGTAAGAGAAGAACAGCAAGTGTACCGATTGGTTATTGGGAAAACTCCAGGGGACGATAAAGATGGGGGGTGCAGAGAAAAATGCAGATCCTGAGGTAGAACAACTCGAAGCAGAATGGAACTTGGAGGAGGTAAAAGAAGGAGAAAATCTTACCTAGGAGATAGGCAGGATTCCAAACCACCCATGAGGTTCTGCCTGTGGTTCGTTACCCATTTTTTATAGTGGATGGTTCGCATCACTGAATCCAGTAGCAGGAATGGTTGCCTGCTAATGCAATCAGTTTTGCCATATTAAACCACCTGCTGGACCTTCAGTCCCTGCTCCCACATCATCAATCCGTCGAGAACACCATGAATTCTTTGGAAAAGGAAGCTTGGCTAAGCCTCAATGCTGTGGTGGAAGGATTTCTAGGCAGTAACTAGGACCCCAGATAAGTAAGCTAAAACACGTGATGCCAAAGCCCGGTCTGTAATCATAGCGTCTGTCACAGGCGAGCACATTGAATATATCAAGAATGCGAAGACATCATGTCAAATGGTAAAATCTCTACAGAACGTATTTGAACGGAAGAGTGCTTTTAGGTATAATGAATAGCGGATACGAGGCAGTCACGGATAGGCTCCAGTAAAACATTTATTCTAAAGAGTGACAGAAGACCGACCCGACAGTCAACTTGCGACCAACTCTCTCATCACCTTCCCGCTACACCTGCGCTCTTTGAGACTGAGCTCGCACAAGCGCAGTACTAAGGGCACCAAATACAAAACGAATTTCACAGAAATAGAATTGAAATCACTTTATTATTTGGGAAAAGTGTTAATGGCTTTTTTAATTCGAATAATGATTATTTCATCTAAAGTTAAATATAATTTAAGATTATTTAAGATTAGTTAAATATAATTTATTATTTAGTTAACTTACTACGTTAATATTGCATTATAAGTATCGTATTCACTACCAATTTTTTCTAATTTAATCTTATATAATTCTATTATGGAGTAAGGAAGTTAAATTATCTACAAAGAAAAGACTATACCACTCGTTTTTAAAAAGTGTGGCATTATACGGTTCAGAAACATGGACCATCACTACCAACTTGTTTTTATTTGGAACAGGTGGAGGGGCGGATTTTGGCGTTGAAGTTAACAACAATAAAGTTGGTTCCTTTTGTGGTTTTCTTTTACCTTGTCAAGCCACATATATTCCTTTCGGCACTGGAGACAGAACCCTGTCTGAAAGATTGATATTCATATCTTGTAGTGTCAATTTAGATGATGTGGGTGTCGTGGGTATTGCAGAAGCTGTGTCTCTAGATTGGGCTGCTGAGAGTGGACGTGGGTTGTGTACGGCTGATGTACTTGCAATTATCACTGATGTCCAACTACCTACATCTTTTAAGCAAATAGTATATAATTTTTTTCTTATTAAAGGCGGATATATTTAGTTTCTCTCGTCCAGATATTTTCCAATGATTGTAATAGAAGGAAGAAAATGACTAATCTAATATTCAAACTGAAAATTGGTATTGATCAGCACCGAAAAACTAGGGAATTCAAGGGAATATATATGTATATAATAAATATTGACCCTAATTATTGTTGTTTCATTAAGAACTTATGTAATTAAAGATTTAAAGATTTATGTAATTAAATATTTTACTTCTAATATTCATCTGGCGGTTGAGCGTGATTTACAACAAATCACCTCAGTGCACAACCGTTGGCAAAGAAATAATACAGTATCTACCACTTACTGAGCCCCCTTGGCATCACGTGTATTAGCTTACTTCTCCCCCTCAGGAATTTCTTCCATCTTCACCACATCGAGGAATCCTTAAGCTATGTCCACACTACTAGACCATTGCTCAGACCTGGTCTCAGAGACGTGGTCTAGCTGGTCTAGCTAGGTGGTTGCGGAGCCACTGCTGAGACTAATCCCCGTTGCTGAGACCAAAATCGCTGGTCTAAAGCTACGTCCACATTATTTGTTTTCTATAATGTCCATATCATCTACGTAGACATTTGGTAGGCAATAGACGAGGCAAGCCTTAGTCCGACTCAGCAACGGACTAAGCAGCGGTCTCAGCAACGGCCTAGGAGCAGCGGGACTAGTCTCGTCTAGCGTCCACACTACTATTTAAGTTTCTAGACCAATCTTAATCAATTTCCCTCTTTTCACGACCCAGCCCTACCACAGTCTTGGCCGGAAATGCTTACAATAAATGGTTAGGTTAAAGTGTTGTATATCTGAGGAATATGTAAATTCAAGTAGTTTTTTAAACCTTATTTTTAATTATGCAATGTAAATTTTTTAATTCATTGGTAATTTAAACAAGCAAATAAATTGAATTTTCACCTACTCCAAACTAACAAGCCATATATTACTATTAGCTGTTTTTTTATTTGCCAGATAATCGCAACCTTTAATCATTGCATCAATCTTTTTATTTTCTACTTCTTGGAAACTTGTATTTTATTTCAGTGTGCTATCTTATTTTCTATTATTATAGTCGACAAACATATTATTAATTTGAATAATCCTTTGGAGGTAAAAGCTGTGCAAAATTCAGTTATCTGTTATAAAGGCGATGAAATTTATCAAGATATCGCGACTTTCCTGGAAATAATTGTTAAGTATAATTTGATATAATTTGACGTTTTAAAATGCAAATTTGTATTTTTTCTATTTAGTTTCATGAGGATAAACTTTTATTTCCCTCTTCTTTCGACCGACTCTATACGACAGTCTTGACTTTATTGAATTGAACTTGCGCTTTATTTAAACCACTACTGAAGTTAGATTTTTATATGCCAGATAATTGCGACCTTTAATCATTGCATCAGTTTTTACTTTTATATTTCTTGCATATTTTATTTATGTTTATTTTATTTCAGTGTCTCATCTTATTTTATGTCATTATAGCCGAAAAAAGTTGTTTTAATTTGAATAATGGTTTGGACGTGAAAGCTGTGCTAAAGGCAATTATGCGTGATAAGGATTATGAGATTGTTCCACATGAGCTATTCTGGCTCGCTTCTCGGTCAGACAAATCCATCTCTTCACTGATCCTATATCCCAAACACATACTGGGCTCATAACCTTTTAATGTTTTGGGGAAGCGGAATGACACACAAAGGCTCCAGTAAAACATTTATTCTAAAGACTGACAGAAGACCGGCCCGACATTCAACTTGCCACCCCACCGACTCTCTCATCCATCACCTTCCCACTACATCTGGGCTCTTTGAGACTGAGCCCGCACAAGCGCAGTACTAAGGCCACCCAATACAAAACGAACTTTACAGAAATAGAAATGAAATCACTTAATTATTTGGGATAAGTGCTAATGGCTTTTTTTATATGAATAATCTAATGACACAAGGGAGGTTACAGAAGGCATTATTTTATTGTATTAATTTTTTTAGTCTATTCACTTCAAAATGAAAATATTTAAAAATTATACTTTTTCATAAATATGTTGTTATACCCGTTAACTCTACTAAACTTTCAGATGATAAATTGGAATATCATATCTACATTAGTTAGCCTACAACATTGATATTGCTAATGCAATATCAAGGTTCTAAGTTTATATAAATTAAATAAAACGCCATCATTTCACAAATTTTTTGAAAAGTTACCCAAAAGGGTAACTTAAAAATATAATTCTATTATTAAGTAAGAAAAGACTTACCACTCCTTTGGTATAAATAACACAAAATTTGAAAAAATTGACATTGGCCCTGTTAGAACCAAGCCACAGAATTATAAGAGTCGTCACACAAAGGTTCGTTTTCTTCTTCTGAGCTAGACATTTCTACCCGCTTGGACCTTGGTTTTGTCTTTTTACCTTTGCCATTTCCTTTTTCCCCTTTATTCAGTGTCTTTTTGATTTGATCTTGTTTCTTTTTTATAGAGTTTTGCAATTCATTTTTCTACGATGATGAAGTAAGCAATGTCGACTTAGCACTTTATGCCTCGGTTAAAGTTTTCCTAGGTGCTAATTGTGGAATCGGGGAAAATTGAAATGGCGTTATAAAGTCTCTTGAAGTCGATGGATGTGGTGACCTCGTAATGGGAGCTGCAACTTGTTGAAATCATACAGGCGGTGTTTTGTTCTTGTCTCTTGAAACATAAGTTACATCAGTAGCCATCGCATTACTCATAGCAGGTTCATTTGTGGTGGGTGTCATGTCAACAGATTCATTTTCTATAGCAGGAGGAGCATAAGTAGTAGAAGTTGAAGTGGTTGGCTCTGGTGCAGTATTTTCTTTATTGGCGAGTCTATATTCTTCCTCATTATCCTTATCAATAAAATCGTGGTCTTTAAAAACATTCATGTTAACAGGGTATACACCTGTAGCACGAAAAACACTGACAGCTATTTCACCGCTTCGAGTACGTAGGTATGGAGGTCCAAAATCCTTCCATCATGTCATGGACATGGCTCACTAGTGGGCCTCAGTTGTAACTAACCCATCATCTTATTTCTTCAGAAACATATTTTTTTAATGGTCCCATGAATGATTTGTCAAGTGGTTGTATTTTGTGACTGGAATATGGTGGAATGATTTTTTCTTGCAAGGTCTATCAATTCAAGAGATTTCTTGTATGACTTGTGCGGCCATCTAGAATAAGCAATACCGGAGATTCTTCAGTGGGTTTCACGTGTTGGATAAAATGTTGAAACCCCTTTGTAAATAAGTTTGGTTGGATCCAACCTGAAGGGTGACATTCATATATGGTACCAGGAAACGCACAACTTTCATTAAAAGCGGATGGTTTCTTTTTCTTGGGAATACAATCATGGGTGGAACGAATGATCCTCCTGGACTCATACTTATCACGCAAGTTATCAAAGAGCCCCTTTCAGGAGATGTTAGATCACCAATTTGGCGATTCCCCTTTTGACTTAAAACCTGGGCCACCTAGGATGGAACCACACTTATGCCCGTCTCGTCCACATTGAAAATTTCGTCTGGGGGAAACTTGTAGTCATCCATAAATTTCTCCTATAGAATGAAGAAATGGTCCACACTTTCTTTATTAAATCCCCTAGCCCTGGCAATGAAGGTCCTGTTGTGTGGCGAAACAGTAGCTCCAGATACCACTGTAAAAAATATTTTATCCAATCTTTACCCGCACTTTCATTTTTGACGAAAAGTTTCCCTTTATTTTTGTTAGGTTAAGGCCCTATGTAGGTTTAATGTCAAGAAAAATCATTTAAAAATTACGAGGGGAATAATAAAACTAACACTTTTCTTTTCCCATACAAACCACTAATAAATAATATATATAAATAAAAGTGAATCACCAAATTTTTGCTAAGAGAACGGCTCGACCTAATTTTGTTTCCCTTTTTTTTAAGGGCACAGAGGTTCTTATAGAGAGAGAAAAATCATTTAAAAATAAACGGGGGAGGAAAATAACTAAAAGAACATTCCAAAAGTATTTATGTCAACTTATAAACATAAAAAGATTACATTAGACTAAATGATCTTTTTATGCGTTGAAATTCTTTTGATAGAAAGAATTATTCATTAAAAAAAAATCACCTTAAAATTATAGGAATGAAATAGTTGGGGGTGCAGTCAAAAAAACACAGCAAGTAAGTTGAAACATATTATACTATATGTGTGCCGACGTTTCGACCTACTGTGTAGGTCATCTTCAGGGCCAATAGGAGTGGCTGCTCGGTGCAGAAGGTAACTGGTAAGGTAGCCACTCCTATTGGCCCTGAAGATGACCTACACAGTAGGTCGAAACGTCGGCACACATATAATATAATAGGTTTCAACTTATTTGCTGTGATTTTTTGACTGCACCCCAAACTATTTCCTTCCTATATTAGTACCTACCAGTCAATGTATTTCTTTCCTACACCTTAAAATTAATTAAATTAAAAAAATTACCTGAACATATGGTAGTTCCGCCATATCTCGAAATTCTTCTTTTGTTCTTTATTCTTCATTCTTCATTCTTTTCTTCTTCGAAATTCTTGGTTCTTCTCGAATTTTCTTGAAAAATTGCTTCTTATATTATAGAGGTTGGACATTTACTGAGGCAACGCAATTTTTAAAAATCTTATTTCGTATGATTTCCTAGTAAGTGTTGAATATTAAAAATCAGCAACTGTTTAATAAAAAAAAACACCTTAAAATTAATTAAATTAAAAGAATTACCTGAACATATGGTAGTTCCGCCATATCTCGAAATTCTTTCGTATTTTCTTTGTTCTTTTGTTCTATGTTCTTCTTTGTTCTTTGTTCTTCTCGAAATTCTTTGTTGTTCTTGAAAAATTGCTTGTTATATTTTAGAGGTTTGGACATTTATTGAGGTAACGCAATTTTTTGAAATCTTGTTTGATGATTTCCTAGCAACTGCTGAATTTGTTGTATTGTTTTAATATTTTGTGATTGAGTTTTATTATGAAATACAAATTAGGTTGTATGAAAATTCAAATATACATAAGGATAATTTTCGAATTAGTTTTGTGAACAGATGAAGTTATAATAAAAAGTATGTATTTAAATTTAAGTATTTAATCTCTACCATAATGCAAATATTAGAAAAAACTAGAATACTAATGTGAAATTGACCAGTTTTATGCCAATATCCGTAATTATTCCGTACTTATTAATAAGATAATTGAGTAATTTTGAATACGGATTCGCTGAACCTTTCATTATAAAGTCACAGAATTATAACCTAGGGATAATTTTTTTCTAGTCTGAAACATGCAGTCATCCATCAATTTCTCGTACAGATTGAAGAAATGGTCCACACTTTCTTTATTAAATCCCCTAGCCCTGCCAATGAAGGTCCTGTGGGGTGGCGAAACAGTAGCTCCAGATACCACTCTAAAAAATATTTTATCCAATCTTTACCCGCACTTTCATTTTTTGACGAAAAGTTATGGGTGATATTGTTTTTTACTGCCACCTGATGGGCTAAACTCATGACATCTTTTCGCGAGTTTTAAACAAAAAAACAAAACATAAGTAACTATTTTAAAAGTAGATTTAATTTTCTACAATTTGAGCCAAACTGCAGGCTCTGTAGGTCTAATAGATTCCGAGTACAGTCCCTATCATATAATAAATAACTGGAATCTTAGCTACATAAATAAAAATGAATCGCCAAATGTTATAAATGTTGCTAAGCGCAAAACTCGAAAACGGCTCGAGAAATTCGGCTAATTTTTCCCCTTATTTTTGTTAAGGCCCTAAGTAGGTTCTCATGTAGAGAAAAATCAATTAAAAATGAGGAGGGAATAATAATAATATAAATTGTGGAAGAAAATGGCCCGGGAAGAGCTCAATAAGTTTCTCTGAATATCAAGAATATTTATTCAGTAGCCAACGTTTCGACCCACTCTGTAGGTCTTCTTCAGGACTAAATATACAAAATACAGACAATTTAAAGTCACAAAATATTTAAAAATAGGTTAAGCATGGTAAAAACAAATGCTAAAATACAAAGGTAGGAAAAACAAAACAAAAAAAAACAAAAAAAAAACATACTATAGAATACAATAAAAAAACAGAAAGTGCTAAAAATTAAAGAATAAGGTAATATAAATTCAAATGGGATAAATATTAAAGTAAACATACAATAGTATCAGTTATCTGAGTGGTGAACAATAAAGATGGGGCAGGGGAGAGAACATGAGAATTATATCGATATAGTAATGAATAAGAAAATGTTGATAAGAAATGATGATGATAAGTAATAGAAGTGAGACATACATATTACTACCAATGGGGAAGATGATGTATAGATAATGTTCATGAAATAGTATAAAGGATAGATGTAGTACAATATATAATAATTGCTAAGACATGGTGAGAAAGGAGAAAATAATAGATATTAAATTAACATGTACAATTGTATAAAAAGTGCGATAAGTAAGTTACAATTGATGGGTATTGGACAAAATTAAATGTAAAAAGACAAACAAATGTGGTTCAGAAAAGATACTTAAAATAAAAAAAGTGAGTTAAGATGAACCCGGATGAAAGTCGTTAAAATGATAATAAAAGGTGGGAAATAAATAAACTTCTTACAGAAACAGTAAGCAAGGAAATAGTAAGAATAATAGTGTGATGTGTTTTATAATGTATATGGCTATTAGGGAAATGAAATGAAATGGAAAAGAGAGGGGGGGGATGGCTAAATTAGTGAAGAATATATAATCAATTACCTGTAGCGGGGGTGGGGGGAGAGCCCGATAGGTCCTTTTCTTTCAAAATAATATAAATAGTATGAAGTTACAACAATAGCCATCGAAGCGCGCAGAAGAGCGGTTCAAAACTTCAGGATTCGCCTTCAAGAGTGCATCGCGGCTGACACCCGCCACCTACGTGATACCTTAGATACCTGATGTAAAAAACTAGATTCTGTACTGAATAACTAGTCCCTTTGATAGAAAAAGTAACGTGTTATATTTATTTAACCAGTTATTTCTCCCTAACTTTTAAGTCATGCGATTACTCTTTCTTTATTTTATTTTATTTTTTATATACATTTGTGCTATGTTTTATAAACTTATAATATATTTTTAATATTCTAATTGATTTTGGGATATTATTTCTTTAAACATCCTAACTTTTTTTCCTGAGGTTGGTTGTGTCTTTACCAATTTGCTATTCAATTAAACCATCAAAATATTATTTATAAATATATAGTGCGTCTGGGTTTAAAAGCATCAAAAGAATTATAATAAATATACTTTATTCATACAACTTGAAATACGATTAATGATTCAGATATATGTATATATATATATATAGAGGCTTGCCATAAAATAGATACAGAACTTCAATTACAACTTATCTTGTGAAACAGGGGTAGATTGCGTCCTTGGTAGGCCTTCGGATACTCCTGCGCGCGCCATCGTTCGCCGGCCTCCTTCCGTCTCCTCGCTCCTTCTCCTTCGGGATCTTTTCAGAGAGTTTCTTTCTAAAGGTGGAGTCTTGGACCCTCCTCTTTGATATCTCTTGACCCTCCTTGAACCATTATACCTGTGCGACCTCATCATCATAGTCGATCCTCTCTACCGCTCTCCAGTGTGAGGTTTCCTTCTGTATAGCTCGGACCACACCGTACGATCCTCTACCATTTCTCTCTTTCTATTCCATTCCAGACTTCTCTTTGCGAAGCTTTCCTTAATACCATCTTCCCAGGTACGTCGGGGTCTTCCTCTGGACCTTCTTCCTTCAACCTTAGCTCGTATGTCATCTTGGCCAGCCTGTTATTTTCCATTCTTACAACATGTCCAAACCATCTTAGACTGTTTTATTCAATGACTTTTTCCGCAGTGTCCACTCCGAGGCTTGATCTAATGATCGAGTTGCGAATTTTCTCGTCTTGTTTTCCCCTCTATCTTCCTAAGGAATCTCATTTCTGAAGCCTGGATCCTACTTTTATGTTTGGTGGTCAACGCCCAAGATTGCGAGGAGTATGTTAACATGGGGAGAATAGTGGATTTATATACCCTCAACTTTCTGTCCTTGAACACTTCTCTTTTATCTCCTGTGTGACCTATTTCATGCAAATGGTCATTTCCTCAATTATGCAATATTATATTTATTTTTATTACAACGCCCGGTACGATACATAGCATTTGTTCACTTATTTATTTTTTATTTTCAAAAGAGTTTCCATTTAATATGAATCAATATGTCTATCCTTTCAATATTTTCTGGTGCCTATATTCCGCATTAAAAATGTATTATAGTTATGTTTTTTTAATTTTCATTATGGCCAACTATGGCTTGAAATAACATTATGTGTAAGCATAAATATATAGGAATAAAGAAAACTGGACCGAAAAGTATTTTTCAAACGTAAGGCTAAATGTAGATTGACTTGAGTTATTGAAATTTACAATTTTATTGTAACAATACAACAAGTATATATAATGAATGATACATAGTTGTATGAATGAAGTAAAATAGAGAAACTACCCACTGGTGGCACTCGAATAACAAATCCAAATTCAACAGGTCACGAGGCCATCTTCTTTTCAGACTCTTCGGAGGATTATCTGGAATTGAAGAGGTTGCTTGGTTCGAAAATAGTGAGTTAGAGTGGGAATTAAATTTGTCATGAAAAGATTTATATCGGGCCATATCAGCAACAAAAGGGACAATAACCTCATTATGGATTACTTTCTTTTTAAAAAAATAAGGAGCATTGAGGATTTTTACGAAGGATTTTGGATTGTAAGGTTTGAATACGAGAGGAATTCGAAAGCTCTATTCCGTAAGTCCAATTAGATCATATAATAGTCATGTATATGAGTCTTTTGTAATTAATTGGGAGCTTAAAGCGTTTGCCTATTAAGAATCGAAATAGCCTAAAACGGTTATTATATGGGTGTTTCTCTGCTATTTGGAAACTTCCCTACACAAAACTGTCCTAACCAAATTTTATTAAATGTTGAAAATATTTGTTGATAAAATGAAGGACCATGTTATATTAAATATATCTCTTTGAAAAGCCCACTTATTTTCGTCCTGGTTTTTGAGTTATAGACAATTTTATCAAAAATCGTGACAGCGGACTGTTGTAAACGCACAGGGGAATGTTTTTATGAATTAGAACAAATATTTCAGTATGAAAAAAATCAAATTTTGTTTCTAGTTCTTATGTATTATTTAAATAATTATTTTTGAAATAAATCAAGAATATTAAAAGAAATTTCACTTATTATTTATTTTTTTACCTTAAGTTATTAACATTAACAAATGTTCTTAACATTTGTGTTCAACTTGGTAAAATCATCTTCTTAAAATAATAGTATTTTTAAGATACAAATTGTATGGCACTAAAGTCAGTCTTTATAATGATTAAAAAATAGAACCTCTCCTAACTAATCATCACAATCAACATTTTAAACAGTTGAAACATTTTTACTTTTAAAGTAATTAGCATTAATTTCACAAGGGCTTACAGAAAACTAGCCTTAACATTGCACTTCAGGAATAAATCTTAAAATTAACTTATTTCTCAAAAACAGAAACGGATTTTGAATAAAATAATCTTCTGCCATTTGGAGTAAGATCTATCTGTGGTAACTTCTCCACAATTTGGTCAAAACTGACATCAGAAATATCATCTTCAGCCATTATGAACGTGTGGCCTTTATCATCACAAATTTTCATTAAAGTGACTGTTAGTTCACCATCATTATCATCTACAGCAGCATAACGATATTCCGTGTTTCTGACTAAACCGTAATCACCATTGTTGTGTTGGTGTTGGCTGCTAGTACTAGTGTTAGGTGTCTCATCATTTTGATTATAATTACTAACTTTTTTTTTCAACCGCTGTAACCTCTTTTTATATTTTTCCAATTTCTGTTTTGTATTCCTGAATCTTATGGTCTTTTTCTTTCACGTCATCTTCTCACGTTATTTTTAGCCTCTTTCTTTCTTGCTGCAACTGATGATCTTAAAGATGCCCGACATTCCACTGGGGGATCTATTGAATCAGGTGTATTTTCCCTTATAAAAGTATTTTTTATTTCTTTCAAGGTTATTAGGTTCAATACATGGTACATGTTTTAGGAAAACTGTTGTGCAGGGAGGTGATTTGTCGAGGTGAATCGAGGCGCTGTGTTTAGGAATCTTTAAAAATATAATTTTTGTTTTTTGTCAATATTATAATAAACTATTATTATTATAAACCGTAAACCAGAATCGAAACTGGGTCTAAGATTGTTATAATTAATAATTATATTACTATTTGGGCTTCACATATGATTATTTATTACAGACTAATATCGCACACTAGCATCCGCACCCTATATTTCATTTTCAAATGACCGCCGTTAAAATGAATAAAAAAAACAAACAGAATTCTGTGTATAAACTGTTTACCTACCCCGCCTCTTACATTATAAAATAAATAGTAATACAAATATAAATTCAAGAATTTTATAGATTATATAAATAAAACTGATTATAAATTTTGAAAAAATGTATATAAAATATATCAAAAATCTTAGGAATAAATTTAGTCGATTATTTTTCAAAATGATTTAAAAAATAACAACTTTCGGCAATAATTGAAGATAAGACTAATTCCATCCATTGAGAAATAATTTCATTGAGAATTGTCATACTAGGCTCAACAATGATCAATACCAGCTCGATAAAAAAAAAAAATGTGGTGAATTATCGGATAAAAATGTAACAAAAACTATTGCTATTAGACTTTTCATACAGAATTTTCCAAGGAAGAGAGCGTGTCAAACAACTGGCTGATCTTGCGAATGATGAGCAAACATTTTGTTTTTCAGCTGCAGTTTAATTTAAAAACCCATCAATGTCGTTTACTTTAATTAATTAGTGTACTTACATAACCACCTGATCGATTATTGATCACGAGACAAATTTTGTATAAATATTTTTTTACATTCCTTCAATTGCTGTTGACGGTAGGATATGCGATACAATATCTTCAATAGCGCGGAAGTGAGATAAAGTAGTTAATGAAAAATAATTTTGTAATGATTTAAAAACATTTAGTTGATTCCTTGGAACAATTAATTAGTGTTATCACATTAATGAAAAGGTCAATGGGTACTTTCTGTGTTTTACATAATATCAATCTCAGACAGAAATACCGGTATACAAAGTTCAATCAGCACTTGTAAATATTCACCGTTTGAGTTGCATAGGGGACTTCGATAGTTTGACATCGTGTGGTTAATAAGTCTGATAATTAAAAAAAAGGGGATACCGTACAGTCACTACCTCGTACTGAGCCCAAGACCCTCCTTCCTAACGGGTGGTAGTGGTACAGAATTTTTTTTTTAAATTAGGATATGGATCATTTTTAACAAGTAATTTAAGAGGCTCGGGACTTCCATTTTACGGTCCTTCCGCAGGACGGCATAACCAAGGATTTTTTTCTTCATTTTAAAAAATCCTATGGGCAACTGCCGTGCCAGTGAACCCGTGAACTTGAGCATAGTAGGTTGTTGTTCTAAACAGTGCACTACAGGCTGCCCCTGCATTCTAAATCTTATTTCATTACTATTTGAGTTTTTGCTAATTTTTATTGATGGGTTTTATCTTGCTGACTTTGAAACTTCTCTGCTGCAGACCCCTAGTCATAGGAATATTTTGTGCGGTAATATATTATATTTTTTTGTTTTAATACAAAAATGCAACTATGGCTTCTATACATTAAACAAATAAACATTACACTTGTAAGTATAAAAAATGAATGTAGGTAAGATTTTATTTCAATGAGTCTTAAAAAAAAATCCTTTTTAGTTGAAATTCTTGGAGTAAAGATGCTGTCTGATTGATGACGCTGTAAGGGCTGTTAATGTGAATTTATGTGAATATTATTTTGGCGTATGTACTTATGATGCATGTATGGCGATACGTAGACTGGTTTTTCCCCCAATATTTAAAGGAAATTGGTATTATTGGAATTTTCTTATTGTAAATATTATTTTATGTCTCTTTTTGAGTTTTTGATCAATTTTATCGATGAAAAAACAATCTTTTTGGCCTGTAGAACAAGTTATAACTTTGACTGCAGATTCATGGTCATAGGAATATTATATACGATAAAACATATGTATTCTTTTTGGAGTGTACTCCTTAAGAAACGATTTTCATATTTAGCTCATGAAAATTTAATGAGGAGTAAAATCGTAAATGTGGTGCCTTACGTTCCTTTATCGATAATATTGTATTATTTGTTTTAGATAAAAGATAGAAATTAATAGTTAAATTCCAGGACTAATCGGGAAGAGATAGGTGTGGTATCTATGGTAACAATGTATTCTATTGATTTATTCTCCAACTGTTGAAATGAGATAATATTTTAAAACCTCAAGTTAAGGTAACCTCTGTTTCAACTAGTTAAGAAGATAAATATATAACCTCAAAGCTACCTTTGAGCTTAGATGTTTTGCTATTAAGAGCATAGATTTACAAATGTTTTAAATGGTCAGGGAGGAGGTTTAGTCATAAAGTTTACAGTCAAATATAAATATATTGAGAGATGTTACGTTCCTTTGCGCACCTCTCACTTCGAAGTTATCAGCAGCCTAACCGTCGATTTGCGTTGTCAAATTGTAAAATTGAAAAATACTTACAGCGAAACCAGTTATAGTATGAAATCATTTATCGTTGGTCCTTTCAAAGATAAAGACACAGTTGATATTTGTTTATTCACTTAACGTCATTAAGTAAAATTTTATTAGTGAAAAGTAAATTTAATTTTCACCAAGTAAAGATAAAAGTTTACACTTAGTACAATTCTTGAAAAATGAACTTAATTTAGACTTTATTTCTGGTAGATAACTTGGGACGACTAGATATGGTACAACTATTGATGCAATGTTCTCACGATTCATAACCCATGTATTTACTTCTGACGTACACGAATTGTACTTTAGTTACCACAAACCTATTGTCACAGTATTTAATAATGATGATAATACTATTCACGGACTAACTACGTAGAAACGAATCTTCCCAAGAATGATATATAAAAATATTAACAATTATTATTATGTGAAACAGTTGATGATGTATATTTCATTGGAATCATGTTAATATTATGAATAAATATTTATATATGCTTTGATTATTTTTTAAGATGCTTTCATTTACCCTCTTTTTACATAATCTAGTCAATACTAGTTCTTAAAGGAGTGAACTCCAGTTGTGCGTCGGAGCTGACACACACATTTTTACAATACATAACAAAACTTTTGAGATTGATAGGCAAACTTTAGGAGTCCTACTGTAGCATTGTCCGATTAGCCACAACGGCATAAAGTGATGTTAAATGAATGATCAACTATAACTTCTGAAGATTCAACAACATCATAGACTTTTTTCATGCTTGAAAGGCGATGATGATTTGATTTTATTTCAGTGAGTTGAAAATAACAACAAAAGTTTACTAAAACTCTTTTAAAACGCAGGGAAATGAAATTAAATCCTTTCGTAGGAATGGCACCCTACCGAGAGGACAGAGTAGGCCTGGGGACGGCGGGGGCGATATTGAACTAGCGAGTCTATTTCGGAGGCGGTCCTGAATTACCTCCGCCCCCAGTCGGGATGAACCCCTTGACCTTTGAACTTCAGGCCGATCTTCCATTCGGGATTCCATCCTCTACTTCTGTGCAAAAACAGATTTTCCAGAAGACTTGTTTCAGACCGTTTTTAATTTAACAATAACTTTGAATCCATATAATAAAAATAAAAGGCTTTTCGAAGGTTTGCTGCCGATACCACCAATCACTGCTTACTAACCAAAACGAAATCCGCCAGAGTGGTATCGCCATCCTCCTACTTATTCTTCGGCCTACTCCTCTGACGTTTATTTAATTTTTAGGAATTCATATCCATTTATCTTTATACGAAAATCATACAAAACAATTCGTGCTTTAATTGGGTTAAACAAGGTTGGGGAGTTTCATTTTTAAAGTTTAAAGGAATTTAATAAGTTTAACATTAACTATATTTACTATTGAATCCAATTTGAACAAACCCGAAAACAAAGCCATATTTCTCCAAAGCATCGGATCAAACCAGTTGAAGTTTCGCCTATTCCGGCATCATGAGGACACACATCAAAATAAGATCACATAAAAGACGGTGGAGGGGGTACCCAAAATAAGGGGGGCATCTGGCGGTTGAGCGTGACCGAGGACAAGTCACCTCCTTGCAGAACGGTTGTCTATGAAACAGTACAGTCTCTACCATGTACTGAACCCTAGATCCTTCATGGGCTGTAGTGGTACAGGTTTTTTTTTTAAAGACGGTCCCGCACATCAACAGTCCGAAAAGACTCATCTCAGAGACAGCAACTTTATTCCAAGATACTTCCCAAACAGTGGACTCCAACAATTTGAGGAGTGTCTTAGATCTGTCTCTATTTGGATTTTTACTTTGACATTTATTTATAATTTAAGCCTTCTTTTGAGTTAGTGCTCATTTTTATTGATTTATTATTGAATAGCATTTATTTTAATATTTTTTAATACTAAATGCTTTGCTTCCAATCCAGCTGTGGGTGATAAATTATATAATCTGTTATCAGCAATAAATAGACCCTGAGAGATCTTCAGACCCTCCTGGAGCTCAGACTCTATAACGTGGGTAGCGTTAATTGGTGGACCCATTAACCTGGCGGTTGAGCGTGTTGTCGCACAAATGACCCCCCTGTACGATCGTTGCCCTAGACTGTACAGTTCTTGTGTTTCGTTATTTCATGGCGTTATAGTGGTACACTTTTAAAAAAATAATAAATTTGGAACAGGTTGCCCCAAGTATGCAAAGGCTTAAAATGAATACTATTCCTGTAATTTACTGAATCTTGTATGAGTTTTACTGGTACAGGTTATTCTTCTTGTTCTTCAGAAGAATTCAGCTTTAAATATTTAATCTACTAACCCATATTTGGTAACAAATTAATGAAATTATTATTAATAGATAGTAATAATGTCGGACGATGCTGGAAGAAAGAAGACATTGTGAAACGGGAAGATACACAATGTCAACTCAGCCTTGGGGTATTTAGGTGAGGGAGACAGAACTGTTAAATTTGTACATACCTTCACGAGCTGTGTTTACTTTTGCCAGGGAGTTTACTGTTTATCTGGTCAAGGGCAATGTGTCATTGTTTTATTAACATTTAATTAGTTAAATATATATACTCACAGCTATGAATACCTACTCGTTATTCAGTATACACTGTGTATACACATATGTAATGGTGTTATATGGTGATACAATATATTATATGGTGATATAAATCTTCAAAATTTGAATTTTATGTAAAAAATGAGATATATAAAAATATATATGTACTCAGGTGGAGAGAGTGTGCGTGAGAGAAAGAGAGATTCACTAATGAATTATAGAATTGTTAAATACTTAATTTTAGTTTCCAATATTTAATGAGGGGGCAAACTAAATGCAATAAAACAGGATAACTTGCATTGTGTATATTAAAAACTATCAGGATTTGAACACTTTAAGTAACGATACATTTCTTGTATTTGTTAGTGAGAGTAAAAAGGTTGGACGAGAATCAAAATTTATTATTTATAATTCTATTGATCCAAAACTCACTATCTATGACTCACTATCGAAGTACTGTTTCTGGTTTGTATAATATTGATTTCATTTCTTGATTTTTAATCTAGATTAGAGCATCATTCCTTTTTTATTAGTAATTATCCTTAATTTGGTGACTTTTCTTCGGTTCATTCAAATTATCCAAAATTATAGTGAACATAATTAATACAAGAGGACAAATAAAAAAAAATTTTATTGTAATTTAAAACTGTATTTTAACATGACAACAATTAAATAGAATCAATGGTATCCTATAGCCTGAGATAAAGGCAAGGTAGAGAAACTACCCACGGGGAGTACTTAAATCAAAATTTCAACTTAAAAGGTCCATTTTCTTTTCAGACGTCTCGGAAGATCGTCAGGAATTGAAGGAATAGCTAGGTGAAAAGATTGATATCGGGCTCGGGCCAAATCAAAATCAAATGGGGCACTGTAACAAAATAAAGAGCATTAAGGATTTTACAAATGATTGTATGGTAAAAATTAGATACGAGAGGAGTTCGATGACATAATGGAGTGGCTAAGACCGAATCCAAAGGTCCGAATAGGTCTTGGAGGAAAAGTTATATTTTATTTATTATCAGAACTTTTAAAATGGTTTATTATTTGATAAAACATAATAAAAAAATTGTGTATCAATGAAAATAACTTTGATAAAAGCATTAAATAGTTACTGTTTCACTGTAAAAATTACATACAGAAGATGGTCCGGTGGAGAAAAAGAAAAATTTTTTTTTTTTTTTTTTTTTATTTAATTCAATGATATTTACAACTATAATACATTATTATATCAAGTAAATGTGCAAAAATGTAGCATATGACATGAAAACACTTGTGGAGAAACTACCCATCGATAGCACTCCAATAAAGTTCTATAGTAGATGATCTCGAGGCCATCTTCTTTTCAGACGCCTCGGAGGGTTATCAGGAATAGTATGGGAAGCAAGCTGAGAGACTAGCGGATTCAAGTGCGTATGGAGCTTGTTATGGAAGGATAGGTATCTAGTTTGGGCCAAATCAGTAACATATGGGATATTAAGATCATGATGGATGAGTTTGTTTGTGACATAATAAGGAGCATTGAGGATTTTACGAAGGATTTTGGATTGCAAGGATTGGATACGAGATGAATTGGATGGTTTAGTAGAGCCCCAAAGCTCAACTCCGTATGCCCAAATAGGTCTGATGACTGTCATGTAAATAAGTCTTTTGTAATTAATTGGTAGCTTAGAGCGTTTGTCCAGTAAGTGTTGAAGTAGGCGAAAACGTCGAGCAGTTTCTTGTCTTTTCAGTCTTGTATTAGGATTCCAAGTGAGACGTTTATCCAGATGGAGTCCTAGGTAACGTATCTGTTCGACAGGGTTCAGTGGTACATTATTAAACGATACAGTAGGACAGGAATTCGTAGGTTTACGACGAAGGGTGAAGGTAATTTGATGGGATTTGTTAGGATTTATTTTAATCCTCCAATTTTGACACCATTCTTGAAGGTGTGAGATATGGGATTGAAGAGATTGGGATGCAACAAATGGATCCTTATTAACTGATAACACACATGTGTCATCAGCGTAAGTAGTGAGGACAGTGCTTGGATGGGTTGGGATGTCAGCTGTATATATCGTGTATAGGATGGGCCCCAGGATACTGCCTTGAGGAACACCGGCAGACTGGGTGAAGAGGGAAGAGTAGGAACAATTATGGTTTACTTTAAAGGTTCTATTACTGAGGTAGGAACTGATAATAAGGAAGTAAGTTGAAGGTAAGAATTTACGGAGTTTGTACAGCAGTCCTGGATGCCAGACTCGATCAAAAGCCTGCTCTACATCGAGAAAAGCTCCCGTGCAGTACATTCCGCGCTCTAATGCAGATGAGACAACGTCCACCACACGATGGCATTGCTGGATGGTGGAGTGTGATGTTCGGAAACCAAATTGGTGATCTGGGATTATTTGATTGGATTCTATGATAGGATGAAGACGTTTCAGAATGAGTTTTTCAAGTATTTTCCCCATTATGGGCAAGAGAGATATAGGACGGTAAGAAGATGGGAGTTCTGGTGGTTTTTTAGGTTTTGGAATCATCTTAATTATGGATAATTTCCAGGAATCAGGAAAATATGTGGTGCGGAGTACGGCATTGTATATATATGTAAGGAGTAGGATCGCTTTCCGAGGAAGGCGTTTTAGAATCTGGGATGTGATTAGGTCGTGTCCAGGGGCTTTGTTGGCGGGTAATCTATGAATAATGTTTGATATTTCGGAAGGATGGAATGCTTTAGGAGGAGGGGACAACTGAAGAGGAATACTTAATTCTGCTCCAATGCATTCAGAGTGGGTTTGATTAAGGATATCTGGATGAGGGTTAAATGTTTTGAATAGGTGCTGGCCGAAAATTTGTGATTTTTCTTCATCAGATCTTGACCAGGTTTGGGATTCGGTTAAAAGTGGATGGTTGAATTTTTTATAGTTTAGGAGTTTTCTAGTTGTATTCCATAAGGATTTGTCAGTAGTACTGAGATTTTCTGTACGGTAATACAAATTTTGAATTTTGAATGTTCTGATCTCTGATTTTAATTTGTTGGTCAGTTTGGTATAATGACTCTTGTCCGATGGATATCTCGTGCGGTGCCACTTTGCTCTTGCCCGTCGTTTTTCTTTTAATAACTCGCGAATATGAAGTGGCCAGTTATTCTGTTGATAATGATTTTTACTTGGTAAAGTGTTATATTTTATATTGACTTGTATTGCTTCTGTTAGTTTGTCTATTGCAGAATTGATGTCTCCTTTTGTTTTAAGTGGAATTTTGAGGTCTAAATTATTTTCTAGATTTGACCGGAATTCATCCCAGTCTACACGTCCTGTAATCAGTCTGGGAAGAGAGGGCTTAGGAATGGGAATCGAATGCACTTGAAGCAGAACTGGACTGTGATCAGAGGAAAGGTCATCCAGGGATTTTATAGCAGTTTGATTGCGGGAAATCTGTGAGGAAACAAATATATCTAGAATATCTGGACGTTTTTTGAGGGATGTAGGCCAATAAGTAGGGTTTATGGGTGCGAGGATAGAGAAACTATTAGAGGTTGAAATTTGGGATAAGATGCTACCACGGGAATTGGATGTTCGACAACCCCATCGTTGATGTTTGGCGTTGTAATCTCCTCCGGCAATAAACCGCGGTCCGAAGGATTGGAATAAGGATTCGAGGATGTTATAAGAAAGGGGGATACCAGGAGGACAGTATACAGCTGAGAATGTTATATGGAAAGGACTAGTTGAAATGGTTACTGATGTTGATTGAATGGCGTCAGTTGGAGTAGAAGGAATAAGAGAATGTGGTATAGATTTATGGATAAGGATACAAGAACCGGCATGTGCTGTATCGTCAGGATGATCTGATCTGTAAGTGATATAGTCACGTATGTAAAAATATGATCGTTTTGTGAAGTGTGTTTCAGTCAATAGGGCGATGTCTATGTGATTGTTATGAAGAAATAAGTCCAGTTCGTCTCGATGGTTATGTAAGCCATTTGCATTCCACAGAATGATTGCTAGGGGCTTGTTGTTCATCGTGGGGTATTAAATGGTATTTCGGAAAGGAGTCGGGTTAGAAGGGAAATGAGTGGTTTGATGGTATTATTTAGGTCTAATAAGAAATTCGAAAGGATTGTGTTGATGTCTACTGGACTTTGATTGGGAACAGGATATTGCTCTGAAGGTTGAGGTGGAGGATTAGTGTGTCTTGGGAAGCTGGTTGGGAGTTGGACCCTTCTTAGGACACTGGAAGCTGCATCAACTTTCAATGGTGTTTGGGTTTGGAGGTTTTTCATGGAATAAGTTTGGGATGGAGTTGTGGGTTCACTCTGAGGCGGAAGCTTCACCCGTAGAGGTAGACGGTGAGAAGGGATGTCTTGGCGTGGAGGTAGTAGAGGTGGATGAGATTTGGGAACCATTGGCTGGGATTGGGAGGTTTGAGGCGCCTGTTGTCGGATCTGTTGATGTCGAGGCTGCTGCTTTCGGCTGATGGCTGAAAATGTCCTTTGTCCCTGTTGAGGAGGATTATTATCTGTTGAGGTCAACGGCTGCTGTTGGTTATTATGATGTTGATTCTCGTGTAGTTTTTCTATTTCTTCTTTGCTATTTTCATATTGACTTTTGGATGCTGCATGATGGGATCTTACCCTTTGAAGGTTTTTATGCACCACGCATCCTTTATAATTTGCTGGGTGGTCCTCACCGCATAGCACACACTTTGCAGGCGTTTCCCTAGTTTTCCTACATGTGTCTGTTGCATGTGCTCCAGCACATTTGACACATCTGGCCGGATAGTGACAATAGGCTTTTGTATGTCCTAGTGCTTGGCATCTTGTGCATTGCACAATTGTAGGTCTTTGCCTTGGCTCTTCAAAACGAACGACTGAATAGACCAGCCTAGTTATATCAAATATTTCAATATTACTTCTGGCTGGTTCCAGATCTACAAAAAATAACGGTAGCGGGAACTTTTCGACGGGATGTAGGACGACCGATATGTTTCTGACGTTGTGGCCGATCTCTTCCAAGTCTCTTTTGATGGCGTCAGTAGGTGTGGTACTATGAAGACCTCTCAAAACAACTCTGTAGGCCTTATCTTCTTTTAGTTGGTAACAATGAAAATGATATTTTTTATCAGTGAGGTGATTAACCAATTTTTTGTAATTATCTTTTGTGGCTGTGTTAATTTTTATGTCTTTCACTCGAGAATAACATTTAAAATTGGTTGGGCCGATCAAGCTGGCTATTTCTTGACCGAAGGTCATGAAGTTTGAAACGTTTGAGACAAATATTGGAGGTGGAACAGGTTCGGAAATCTGAGAGGTTTCATGATGTTTAGGAGGCTCTGTGGGTACATTTTCGAGGGCTGCAAATTGATTGCTGGTTGCAACGTTAACTAATTCTGTTTTGATGGCTGCAGATGTTTTACTGCGGGTATTTGGTGCTGAGCATGGCTTTGACGCCGATTTGTTTTTCTTTTTCTTTTTTTTATTTGGAGAGGTACCGGCGGACCCGGGGGCAGCATTTCGCTGCCGTTTTTCTAGTTGACGACGCTTGAGATATTGTGAATCAGTTTCACTGATTTCGGACATTGCTACATTGTCCTCCGATTCAGTACCTGATGAACGTTCTGAATCCATTTTAAAAGAAATAAGCTTATTCAAAATAAAATATTAAAACTGAAATAATAGAAAAATTATTTATAACAATAGATATAACAAAAAAGAAACATTTCAAAATCAATACTTAATACTAAACTATCTAGACTAATATATATGTACAATTATATTTAAAAAATAAAAATTAAAAAGGTCTCTACAAAAAAAAATAATAATAATAATAATAAATTGTCTGGTAAATAGGCTACGTAAACATATAAGTTTGACCAAGCCCTAGACCTTGAGAAGGGGATCAAGATAACTCCCCACTCTTCTGGCAGGTGAACTACTGTACTTAGTACGTTCGCAATGTTAATAGTTAAATTGCTCACTCACCTCACTCACTGTAATTGTCATTGTGTACTGTTATCAATAATAGGACTGTCTACGAAATTTCACAATGAAACAATAACTAAAAGTTGATGAAAAAGGTCAGTAAACACAGAGCGCTGTTAAACGTGAACTGTATCGGCGGCCATGTTGTAACAACTTAAAGAAAAATTGAATTTGTAAAATATTTACAGTATTATTTCCAGGGCTCAGCCTACATTGAACTCCTATAGTTTAGTGTACCATATTCGTTGAATGTATTTCAAAAATAAATTGTTTCTCATTATTGAAGAAATTATTTTTATCTCTACATAGGCGATCTTTTGCATATACGAGTAGACTATACATTCAGCTAATAATTATTCTACTCCATATAATAAAAAAAAAAAAGAATTTCTTTTATAATTATTTAACCAGATATCGGGCGTAAGGGCTGACTAGAGAGGAGACTGTTACAGACCGCATTCTGATGAGGGCGCTCGCTTAGGAGAGTGTGCTATTTACCAACTCGGTCAGCGAAAGCGACAGTTGGGAGTCCTCCGCAGTCTCCAGTCTCTGGAGTCCTGCTCTTCCACATCTTCCAGGTCGTCCAGGATGTACCAAGGTACCAAGTAGGACCTGCCATGCGGTAAAGTATGGATCCGATCTCCAGGATTAGGATCGTAACCCTCCGAATAACCTCTGGAGGATTAGGAACAGACGGGGAAAGCGAAAGGTTCTGAATATCCATGTACCAGAAAGACGTCCTCACCTCAAAACCAGTCGGTTCATGTCGGAGATGTCTCCAAAAGTAAAATTCCGTATCGGTTCCGAATCAAAACTGGGTCGCTACAGCTGACATATAGCTAAAAATTTATGGTTTGAATTTATTTTTAATGAACATTAAAGTTTTCTTTTGCATACTATTCCAAAATGAGACCCTTTCATTCATGATACTTTTTATGTATAAAGTTCAATAAAATTTATATATCAATCAAAATTATTGCCAATTTAGCTTCGAATTATAACTATTCATTGACATAAAAAAATCTGATCCTGAATATGGAATTTAATAAGACACTTGTGGAGAAACTCGGTAGCACTCCAATAAAGTTCTATAGTAGAAGGTTTCGAGGCCATCTTCTTTTCAGAGGAGGGTTTTCAGGAATAGTATGAGAAGTAAGTTGAGAGACTAGCGGATTCAAGTGTGTATGGAGCTTGTCATGGAAGGATAGGTATCTAGTTTGGGCCAAATCAGCAACACATGGGATATTAAGATCATGATGGATGAGTTTTTTTGTGACATAATAAGGAGCATTGAGGATTTTGGATTGTAAGGATTGAATACGAGATTAATTGGATGGTTTAGTAGAGCCCCAAAGCTCAATTCCGTATGTCCAAATAGGTCTGTAAATGATTCTTTTGTAATTAATTGGGAGCTTAGTAATAACAGACAAACAATAAAAATGGATTTTATGTAAGCTTTCAGTCTGTACTAGTATGTATTTGTAAATCAATGGATAGTTCAAAGAAAGGAGGAAACTATGGACCTTTTAAAATTATTATTATCAATAGATCGCGATTTTATTTTAAGTAGAATTTAAGAATTATTGGTATTTTGCTAAATTTTTGTCAAATTGACCATTGGCCACAAAGAGGAGAAAAACCTCTGCCTTCTTGAGCTATTTTAGGAGAAATATACTGACAAATATGCCGTTTCTCTTTTCTTGAAAAAGTGGAAATATAAAGCCTCGAAAACGTAGTATCAAATTATTTAAGAGTGTGCTGTACAACAATTTTGTTATTATGAGTAGCCGATGGTAACTTCCCTCCAACAGTTTTATTATTATGTTTTCTTTTTATTTTTGTAGTATTAAGGGTTTAAAGCTCAGCTGTTAAGAATCATCTTCAGCATTACAGATCCCCATCAGTAAGCTCTGTACTACCTCAGCCCATATACCATAAACAATTAAAGCATACACCGTATTCCTTCTGCAATGATTCCAGACAGTCCAGACTACAGAATAGCAGAACCATATCCTTGGAAGCAATGACACCAGCTGGAAGGTAGAAGGGGCATCTGGTCTAGAGCAAGACCAGCTATGACCCAAATACACAGTTGACCCCGTTTTCTTGAACATCCTTTTCTTTTGTACGCCGCTCAAATCTAACAATACTTAATTTAACATAAAGTATGTCAATAAGCTCCTCAAAGTATGCGGTTAAGCCGTTAGTAGTATCATAACATGGAATGATGAAAATTAATTTATAAAAAATAATTTGGATATATTTGGTTTTGTATTATAATAACATTATTATATTTTGTATATAGTAATAATTTTCTGTTATTTAGATATTACTGTAGTTAGGGAGCGAGGTGGCCCAGTGGTAGAGCGCTGAATTCCCGTGCTGAAGACCCCGGTTCAAATCTGGTTGTATCAGGTAATTTCTTTAATCAGTTAACAACAGGAGTAGGATCCTGTGGGGTCTGTAGTTCCTCCTAGGGTTCACCCAGCCTCTATAAAGGGTATCCTAAATTGGGGGAAACCTAGCGGTTTAGCGTAATCCGGGACAGATCAAACCCCAGCACAATTTTTGTCTTAGTAACAGTACGGTCGCAACAAGGTACTGAATCAAAGACCCTTCATGTTTGTCATGTTTTTTTTAATATAAAATAATCGCTATTTATCATTTAAATAAAACTTTAATAGTAATATCTGTCCATAACAACAAAACTACCATATTTAATTATCCTGCAAGTTTTTATTATTTTATTTTTTATTACATATCGCACATACGGTGCTATGACGTCACTTATGCAATTGATGTAATTTTTCAGGAGAAGCATTTGAAATTCAACATCCTATTACAACGTATAGTTCTTCTCGACTAAACAAATAAAATGATAAGTTTTAAACTTCATTTTAATGTATATGTATAACCTTATAATGTATATCCTTGACATACCTGCAGGTAATAGAAGGCTGTAAAGTCTACATGTACATATTATATGTTTTCTAATTGTACATTAATATTAGATACGATTTGTGGTTTTTTTCAAGTGTTTTAAGTTCATATTTAACTAGTTAGTTGTCTGTAGTTGAGTTGAGTTGGTAGTTAAGTCTTGAGTTATGTAGTTAAGTTTCTAAGGAATGTAGTGTAGTTACTTTAAGCTCTTTAGTTTCTAGTTTAATTTTATATATTATTAAGATTATGTTGGACAAACAGCTGTCTTAAGTGATGCAGATGATGTTTTATTACTATTCTGACCAAAGCATCCTTAAGCAATGTGCAAATATTAGTTATACAAAATCTTAACATTTCCTTTGTTATTTTATTTAGATGGTAGTTATAATAGATGGTAACTATAACCGTCTTCAGGGTTATTTTTTTTTAAAGAAATGATCTGGAGATAGGGGAAGATATTACCCTGCTGGATCCATACTCGAGATGAAACTACTCTCTTGGAAGACTGATATTGCCAGACCTTTCAAGACTAGCCTTTTCTTCTGACCATTTTTATTGCTCAAGAAGTCATAAATTTGTAGATATTTAATAAAAATAAATCCGCTAGGTAAGATCCTTTCCGGGCACTGAACCCATTCCAACACAAAACCCTTCAGATCCTAACGGACCGTTGAGGACGCCTCTGACGTTGCTAGCAATGTTTATGGCTTGTTGACAGGTTTCGGGTTCCCAATCCTACACACTTTTATGACCTCCTCCTGTTCGGAGTTCCGCAGCTATCTACATAAAATTGTGGAAGATGATTACTAAATTAGATATTCTACTAAACAAACGTGTTCACTGAAACTCTGGCTCTGAGCCGAGAAGAAAACGAAGATCTTTAAGTCATATAATAAATTATTTATTTCCATAATAATTATATTCTCTTTCAAGTTCAGCAACATTGTATAGTATAATGTTTCTAGCAATAATAAAAATAATATTTATTAATAGGTGTAGATTAAAATCTATCTGTTTAATTATCCTACTAGGTAAATATTCCGTCTTTTGGTTACTTTATTATGCTTATAAATTTCTTATTAACAAATGCATTTTGATGTTTAAATATTAATTAATTATTATGGGAGAGCCAAAGCTCAAAAAAGGCATAAATACTTATTCAGAAACGTTTGGAAAAATCTTATCAAAAAGCATTAAGTTTTTAAAATTATAACAAATAATTTAATAATAATTAAAAAAAATAATAAGATATTATAAAAATAATTAATATTTTATATTTACATATTTTAAACGAATTGACTTTTGTGTATGTACATGCACTATAACTTTTTTTGCTCTACCCTTAGATCTCATGTTTTAATTAATTATGTAATAACCATAGGACTGCTCAATATTTATCATAATAAACATCATAAAATGATAATAAATATTTGCATATCGATTTAATGATTTCCTTAACCTTGATTTGCGATGGCACTTTTTATGTCAATCTAACGTTCATCCCTTTCCTAGGTCATCTTTCACCATATATGCCTCCATTTATTTAACCCGATAGTTTGAAGACTACCTTGTCCTTTTCTGATATTTTATTCCATTTTTATTTAATTGTCTGTTAAATGTTCAACCCACCAATTTATGCGTTCGTTTCTCTACCATACCAAGGTGTAGATTTACTTCCCCTAGCATTAGAGAGGAAGATATTATAATTGTTTAAAATTTTCTGCGTCCGTTTCTGAGCCTCCCTCAATCCCAAAATGCATTTCTAGACATTTTATTGTTTGTATTCATGCGTCTTTTATTATCATTAGTCGAGATAAACAGATAGAATTTCGAAGATTACAATTTTTTTTTATTCTATGGGGTTAATTTACCCTATCCCTCTGTACCAAATCGGGTACACTGTAAAACAATACTTGTAATGTATATAAAAACCAGGCCCGTTGGTTAGCTTCTGCCTCTACCGAGGTGAATTGTTATTTTAATTTTACTTTATGAAATACCAAAAAAAAAAATTTACATGTTCCTAACATTCTGTACGGTGTCACGTATAACAATATCAAAACGCAAAGATTTCAGCCACGTGCCTGCAGATTTCTCCCAACTTGCAAGATAATGTATACAAATCCTCATTGTTCCAAAAAAAGCGATGGAACAACACTCTACAAGAGAGAGAGAGGGAGAGAGAGAGAGAGAGAGAGAGAGAGGGAGAGAGAGAGAGGAGAGAGAGATGATGGAGAGAGTGATTCCACTTTCCTATGCTCCTGCTTTCTCCCGCCCTCACTCTCACTGACCCGGTTCTCGTGGCCTTGCACCGTACGCACCCATAACCAGCTCGACCACCTTCAAATATGCACTAATTAAAATTTATTAATTTACCAAACATTAAAAAAATAATGCTAAATAAAAAAGTATTTGTTTGCCAAGAAACAGTATCCTTAATTTCCTTATCATTCTTCCCTATATGCCCCCCCCCCCCCAAAAAAACTAGCCGGGATGAAACATTGCTGACACTAATCAACAGTTTTTCAACTGTTCAAACCATGGAGGATAACAAAAAATACAGTTGAAATGACGTGGTCCTAAGTTAGCCAATACAAAAAAAAATCAAAATAGAAAACAAATGAGGCTGATGACTACAAATTTTACAAAGTAACTTTCCCAAACATTTCGCTAGTAGTTTAGCAATACCGAAACTTCAGGTTCAGAACATAATGTCCAAAAACTTTCAAACTAGGTTATCAGTTTTAGTTATAGAAGCTGAATTTATAAATGAGGCGTATAGAATCAAAAACTATCAACTTTTACAATTGACTTTTTCAATTTTTCACTTTATGCTCTCGAAATTTCAGGTTCAGAACCGCGCTAAAACCATTAGTAGTAAGGCAACAAAATGTCGTGTTAGACAAAATTGCTTGACTAAACTAACGCCTAATGTGAAAAAGCCAATATTTGAAATATCACAGTTATCTGCTTTTGATCCTGATCGCCTCAAATAATTTATTATTATAAGCTTAAATTTATTGAAAATTACACACCTTTTACAAGATTGCCATTGGGGAAAAATGGCTATGAAATCCATGGCATTATTATTCTATTTAAAGTTAAAATACTATCAAATGTATTACTCTAAAATTTACCGTAAAACGCATACTTTTCAGAATAAAAAATTTTCATTTCGTAGTTCCTTTTTTCCATTTTTTTTTTTTTTTTTTTGGGCCACATGCATTATCAGTATTTAGAGTACATCAAGTAGAAAAATTTGTACATTTTTCACCAAAATATTTATAACCTTAAATAAAATATTTATAAAGTTAAATAAAACAAATCGGTCATTTTGACTCACCAATCGTCGACAATGGGTTTTTATTCATTAGTTAAATAATAAATATTTTTTATTAGACAATTATAGAGGATCATTTAACGGTTTTCTGTATAATAAATCGGAACTATTAAAAAGTTGTTGAATGGCCTAGGTATTTTATTGAAACGAATAAAAATATTCTGGTTTCTAAATTAATTTTGTTTTCTAATAATAAATAAGTTTTATAATTAGACAATTATAGATGATCATTAAACAAATTTCAGCATAATAAATAGAAAATAGATAAAAGTTAATTAATGTCCTAGTAAAATGATAAAACAAATAAAAAATATTCTGGTTTCTTAATTAATTTTTGTTGTCTATTAAATAAATAATAAATAAGTTTTATAATTCGACAATTATAGATGATCATTAAACAAATTTCAGCATAAGAAATAGAAAATAGATAAAAGTTAATTAATGTCCTTGTAAAATTGTAAATCAAAAAAATATTCTGGTTTCTAAATTATTTTTTTTTTACTTTTCTTCAAAAACCCATTTAAATAAATAGTTCTTTAGTTTGCTAGTTATTCTTATTGTGTTGCATTTTACTGCCATTTATTACAGTTTGTGTGAGTTATGGTACAGCTGATATCAATTTTATTTTATTTTATTTATATTACAATGCTGTTTAGCAATTTTTTTTCTAATAATAATAGGAACAACACACTTAAAACATATATACATAATACAGTTTTATTTTTCAAGATTAAGGAGCTTCAAATGTCGCTAGCCCTGGACATAAAACACAACTTTATAATAGTTCATGGGGCTTCCTTCTCTTTAGCCTTCTCACCAGTGCATTGAAGTCGAGGAGATGGGCGGCCTCGGGGTTAACGTGGTCTTGTAGGCGACCCTGATGTGTCTGTGCGAATTTTTGGATTACTGGATTCCAGATGTCCAGATTGGCTTCAGGACTTGGTTATAAATTAATATTTTATTTTTTACAGACAGTGGGGATTGTCTGCCTAGGAGCCAATATAACTTTTGATATCAATTAACAACGAATAAGATGGCTTTGGAGTTATTGATCCAATTATTCGTCGAGTGCTAAAAGATAAACTAGTGGAGCACATCTCACATTAACATTCTTTGTAGAGGGGCAGAGGCAAGGGTCCTCGAAAGCCGCTTAGAGCCGGCACCCCCATCGTTAATCCCGTCGACTTTCCATTTCGGTAAAAGTGTGGAAGAGAAAACAGAGCTGAGATATTACTAAGAGACAATCGCCTGAGTCACGTTCCAGTAGCCTACATTCATTTTGTGTCATTTGTGATTAAGGTTGTTCTGCTAGTCATTGTTGCTGTGCCCACTAATTTCCAATATCTATTGCGTCCTGAAATTACGTCTGTTCTTTGTGTACATCAAATCAGTCTGGAGTTTCATTGTTCATAAAAACAGTAAACATGTGATAGGGTCAGATTTGATGACTAAAATGTGACTAGCGTTCCGCCTACTTTTAAAAGTAGAGTTTTATTAATTTGCAAGATTAAACCTAATTTTTTTAACATGTACCTGACTTCAGCATAGAACAATAATGTTTATACAACTTAAAAGTATTTTTTATTTTAAAAAACCCTAAAAAAAAGGCTGTTATGGAATTGACATCTTAAATTAAAACTAAATTGAGTCTAGTGCTAAGTTAAAAATTGAGTCTAATGTCAACCTCTGGTCGTACTACCCCTGAAGAAGATCTGCAATGTGGGTTGAAAAGTTGGCTTTTAATTAACAGTTCTCTCTACTTTTTTTCTCAATTTTTTAACCTCCACCAGGACCATTTTCTTCCTCTTAAAATTCAATGAGCTCTCCTTTTGACAATAAAATTAAATAATTTAATTTATTGGAGAAGTATTAATAAATTGTCAACATCATTTATTTGTATGTAATCTTTTACTATCAGTTCTTGAGATTCATTCTTATACTCATTAATTTTATTGGCTAAAATCTAGTTTGATGAGTATACAACTAAATCTCTAGAAATGAAAGTAAAAACTTATTAACATTCAAGAAATATTTTTTTCTTATGCCGGGGTCGTTGGTCGTTGGATCATCCGATATCTTGCTGCCCAATATAAATTCGATTTTTTCAAATTCTCATTGGCAAATGTCTTATTTCTTATGTCTGTCAGAGCAGGGCATGTGTCTAGGTGGTCTCTTTCCATTCTCCCTTGGTCGCATAGTACACATGTAGGATACTGAGCCAAACCTATCTTGTGGAGATGACTTTAGATAATCGTGGCCAATTGTCATGCGGAAGAGGGCTACTTCATCTCTTCTTGGGAGGTCAGCTGGGATCGGGTTTTCCAGTAGAGATTTGTACCTTTTCCCTTCCCTTATGCGTGTTTTATTGTTTCCTCCTTAACTACGTTTCTTATCATTCGCCGTATTGAGTCGTAGGATTTTGGATGGACTGGCTGTGGCAATTCTGCTCCTCGCTTGTCAAGATTATCAGCTTCTTCAGCAGTATAGATGATCTCAGAACCGTATTCCAAGACCGGACGGACATAGGTCTTATATGCGATACCCATCACATCCTGGGTCGCTCCTCATGTCTTCCCTCCAAGGCGTTTTAAGAGCTTAAGCCTGTTTTCTCCCATTTCCACCATTTCTCCAATTTGCCTGTTTCAATTCATTTTCGTGTCTAAATTTACTCTCAGGTATTTGCCTGCATAAGTTCTTGGTAAGGTGACATTATTATAGATGACTTCCAGCTTGCGCACTTTTGTCAACAAGGAGAATATTTGAAATTCAGTTTTCTGGGTATTCACTTCCATTTCATTAGATGTAGCCCAGTTGAAAAGCCTCAACATTGCTTGATTGTTGCTTCGAGTGGATTTATGTTGCTACTGGTCGCATATATTAGAAGATCATCAGCGAAAAATAGAGCAGATACTCGGGGTGTTCCCTCAAGCACAGTCACTAAATCATCTACCAGTATATTAACGAGTGTGGGGCTCAAGACAGATCCTTGAGGTACTCCCTGACTGAAAGTTTTAAAATAGTTTTATATGTCATTCAAGAAAAAGAGATATATATTCAAATTTTTAATTTCAAAGTCTAATATAAATTTTATAAAATCAATTATAATATCAATATAATATACTTTTATTTCCTAATCTTCAATCGCATGCTGTATATTAAAACTTAGTTCTCTTTAATACCGAGACTATTATTATGCATTCAGAATTATAATTTTTTTTTTTGTAGAATATCCATATTTAAAGTTAAAATGTGAGGAAAAAAATCTTGTACAACTGATGCTCATAAAATATATTTAATAAATATTATTGAATAATAAAATATTATTCTTTATTAGGCATGTATGTATTATAATTATTCGTGAAGCCAAATGGACAACAATTTTTTTATTATAATAATAAATAAGTAGTCACAAAGTTTATCGATATTTTTGTTTACACAGTTTAATTTATTGTTATTAAAACTTCAAGTTTGTTTTATGTTTACCCAATAACTTTTAGCTGTATGTTTGATTACAAAAGTCGATGTATATACAATTTTTTTATTGTTTATTTTTCTTGCACATAAAATTGAATTCTTGCACTAGAACCAAAACAAGATTTTTTGTCTTCCTTTTTAACTTTTAATTCGGAGAACTGTTTTACAGGGAGTTTATTTGTCTAAGATTACTCTCAACGTCAGGGTTTTTATTCAATTATGAAGAAAAAACGTTAGAGAGGCTAAGTGAGCCCTAGGAAGGTTGTGGAGACCACAGACTCCAGGCCGATTTGAACCTAGGACCTCCCAATTCAGTGTTGAACTATCCACTATTTCTTTGGAGGGGTTAAAAGCTATTTGATTCATAATATTGTTTATATAGTTAAGCTTATAACAGATATAAAGTATACATAAATATAACATATTGCTAACATAATGTGAATCTTAATATTACTGGCATTAAATACGAATAAGACAAATAAAAATCTAATAATTGCGTTATATAACATTTCTACATCACATGTTTACACATGCAGAGATTATTTTATAGAACTGTTAATTGTTTTTATGAATTGTCCGTGGCCTTACATTCAACATTATGTTCTACAATGCCATTGTTAAACGTAATCTCACGACATGAAGGTTAACAAATGCTAAAATTTTAAATGATCTTATTAAAGTAATTATGAAAGGTTGACAGTTGTAATATTCTGAAAATTGATTAATTTATGTTGGATAATGAGATCATTAAGGTTAATTTGTTGATGTTTTTTTAGTTTGCTTTTAATTCCTTTATATATATATTATTTGCTGAAAACTATAACTTGTTATAGTTCATTGCCCTCGTTTAAAGTAATTATTCTGGTAGTAAAAGGTAATTATTTATTTTTAGTATTATGAACGACATTTTTACTTTTCAGGCGTCTCATGAACTGAAATCTCTGAGTGATGGTTTGATGTGTTTTTCTATTCTCTTTACTACTAAAAATATTGGTGTGTACGTCAGCAAAGTATTTTATTAGAAAAAATGCCAAAAAAATTACTTTAAAAAATAATTCACTACAAATATGAAACGTAAATTTGAAGAGTTAGTAATAGTAAATACATTGATTTGAACACCAATGATAATAAAGAAATTCATATACTATATAATTAGATCTGACATCATCATATAATCTGTAATATATGACATCATATATTCTAATATATCCTTATTGTTTTTTTTTTCTTATTTTTAAAGTACTGAAAAATTAATTGATTTTTGTAATTTTTTTGTAATTGGGTATTGTAATTTTATTTAATTAAAAGAATATATATTTGTGTGTTTATAATAATATAAATAAGTCAATTAAAACAAGATATAAATAAATAAATTTAAAAAGTAAAATAAATACATAAACATTAAGAGTAAAGAATAATGAGAAAAAAAAGAAAGAGTATACTCTCAATTAATCCTTCCACACAAAGTTTACTACTCGATAATAAATAAACTTCTTACAAGCATTACTAATAATATTTATTTAGATTTTATAACGTGACATTTAATATAATACAGTTTTTTTCCTAATTTATATTATAAGTAATACTTTAATATATTATCAATTGAAATTCACAACTGTAATATAACAATACAACAAGTAAATGGCAGGAATGATACACAATGACATGGATAAATAGAAGTACAGAAACTACCCTGTGGAAATACACAAATAACAAATTTAAGTTAGTCACGAGGCCATTTTCTTTTCAGACGCCTCGGAGGATTATCAGGAATTGAAGACGTTGCTAGGTTTGAAACTAGTGGGTTTGAATGGGAATAAAGTTGGTCATGAAAAGATTGATATCGGATTCGGGCCAAATGAGTTGCTAATGGGAAATTCAGGTCATTATGGATTACTTTGTTCGTAACGAAGTAAGGAGCATTGAGGATTTTACGAAGGATTTTGGATTGTAAGCATTGAATACGAGAGGGATTCAATGGCTTAGTACTCTGCTCCGTAAGTCCAAATGGGTTTAATAAATATTTAATCAATAATTTACTTGGCATCTATATAGTATAATTACTCGTGAATTCAAATTGGCAACAAATTTTTGTTTTCGTTTGTTATATAAAATATAAAATATTTAGTTTTTAACCTGAAGACATAAAAACATTTCTCTAATATATTGATAATATTTATGTTAAAAGAATTTATTTGTATTTTCTGAAATATTCGTTTGATTACGGAGATTATAAGTGCCAGGGGCCATATACGAAGTTGTATTATGTTGGTGGAGATGAGTCAGTTCCAGTGCGGGGAGTCCAGTGGCAATAGCCCCTGCAAGGCCGCCCTGGAGGCCACTCCACGGCGGGAGTCTGGGACTTCTCCAGCCAGCTTCATTCATCTGTCTCTGGAAGGACCTACAAGGAGGTGGAGTCTTTAGGGTCCGTACCAATGACTTAGCCATCTTTTTCTGACAGTGTTTTGGTTAGAAACTGATGGACAAAAAAATAAAAGGCTCATTGGTAGAGCGCTTAGTTGCCATGCCGAAGGTCCCAGATGTCGCAGATTTTGTTTAATCTGTTAACAGCGAGTGTTAGATCCTTTAGGATCTGGGACCCTCCTGTGCATACCCAAAATAGGGGGAATACCTGAGGGTTGAGCATGGTCTAGGACAAATCACATCTCTGTACAACTGTTGTATAAGAAAAAGCACAGTAAAGTTATTAAAGATTTGAATTTTCACTTCTGTCGGGACTCCGCATGATTGCCTATTTATTTATTTTTTGCTTTTAATTAATTGATTTTTCGGAATGTTCTTGTAACGTTTGAACGCAATACAACAATAACAAAGCGTGATAAAGAGAACAACTCTTTCGGTTCAATTTTAATCGATGAGATATTTGCACGTGCGCTTTTTAGTAAACAAAGCAATCGAATAAACAGACATTTTATCCGACGAGGCAGTAGTTTTATTATTAGCGTTTTGTTTAATTTGAGCATTGATTCTGATATTGGCACGATTCAATTTTGAAAAACTGTAGGATCTGAATCAAATAGTTGTCGAACCGTTTTGAAGGAATGATTTCTTTCTTTGCTAACCAAAGCAGAAAACGATTATTCATCTAATCCACAATGCTCATAATGAACAATACATTTGGAACAAGATGAGGACCATAGAATACAAATACTACCCTCTTGAACATTCCGGTCCCTTGTAGACTTCTCACGACCACTCAGAACGCTGGTTAGTAAACCCGAAAGTGCTGTAAGATGATAACGTAGAGATAGTTCCCTCTTATCGGTTCCATATTCGGTACTACAGTTCCTTCAATAACGGTACCTCTTGGGAACTAGTATTTGGAACTGGAGCTAGTTCAAGCACTTAACTACCGTGAGAGTGTCGGAGTAAACTATGTATTATTAGATATTATGGAAAGTGTTTATCACCTTTTTAAATTACAATGTATTTTTTTAGTTTATTTTCTCCATAATAACTTCTGAATAGTGCTTTATAACCCATACCTAAGAATATTACTTCGTGGAATATATTTCTAAAAAATATCTGCAGACTGCTAATAAACCGTTTTTGGTATAATACTTACAAATGTCCAGCTTATTTACAAGATATCATTCTTATTTATTACAGATGATTTTGTAGTCATGGCGTATGCCTGTGTTTGTGCTGAGTGTAGGTATATATTCAATATCAATAGAAGTATATACTTTTTTTTATTTGTTTTCTTATTCTATACCCTATTATTGTAGTGTAGAGATATATCTTTATTGTTTGTGTTCGGTCGTTTCTTCTAATTTATATTTTCTTTTCTTTATCGTAGTTCGTATTTTTGTTATGTTTTTTTTTTTTAAATAAATATGAAAAAAAAAAAATCGTTTGAATTGGTTTTTCGCTTTAACTCTGCTTTGTGGATATAAATTTATTATTGTTCTTTATATGATGTTCAGATCTAAAGTAATAGAGAAAGATCTGGAAAAAAAGGCGAAATTTTGGTAATATTTTCAGTTACGGTTCGATATCTACCAAATTATGCTTTAGAAAGAAAGATAAATCTTTTAAAAATTACATTTCCTTATTATTTGAGACCTGAGCTTACTCAGTTCATTTTTTGCTAAAAAACAAATTATAAATAAAAAAATTATTTTAGTCTCCAAATCCGTCAAGTTCAAAAATACCAGCCTTAATCATTCATAAGACAAATAAAAACTTGATGGTAATATTGTAAGTTTTAATATAAAATTTTACGTGCACCTGTCATATTGAAAGCTCTTGAAAAAATAATTTCAATAAATTTTTTTTTTCAAAAACCCTATGAAAAAAGTTATGAATACATTTTATACGATTACGGTAATTTTTGTTTTTTAGAATTCTATTCTTAATTAATAATGCCTGATTTGCTGAAACTTTCACGTTGTAAGTATTTACAGTGTTTGGCTGACTTAAGGCTTTGTTTTTTGGAACCATACAGGAATGTCTCCAGTATTACCTTGTTTTTTTATTATATATACATTAATATATGTGTATATATATATATATATATAGTGTTACGGTCAGAGCGGAAAGTAGGACCGGCTTCTGATCTGCCTAGAGCGGATTAGGCAAACAATGGGATTAAGCGGAAGGGATTATAGAATGGCGTAGAACCTTCTAGATCGGTCTAGGTGGTCCTCGTCCGTGTTCCGAGTAATGCCCCACCACGACCTACCTTGCCTATATAAAAAGGACAGCGTTTTCGGCCGCGGCAGTCAGTAATAAGCAGTGAAGTAATAAGCAGCCGTTAATTAGTGGCAGTGTGTGTGAGTTAGTTAGTATTAGTATCAGTCTGTAAAAAGTGCTTAGTGAGCAACAGTGACAATTAGTGGCCGTGTAATAAGTGTAATAAACTGTGTGGCAGTTTGTCATATTTGGAGTCTTACGGTCGGTGGACTTAAGTTAGCGAACTGTAAGTGTTAATTTGTTATTGTAAACTATAGTGTAATATTATTGTATTTGTACAAATTTATATATACATAGTTTAGTTATTTAGTATTAGAAATATCTTATATTGTTTGTATATTATCTTAGAAATTAGATAACATTTAGTAGAATATTGTTATTGTAAATTGATATTAGTTTAATAATTTAACTGTTTTAAATAATCTCATTGTATTCTTACTAATTTGTTAATAAATATTAGATTATTGAATTAAGTAATAGTTTAGTCCATTTTACACCCAGTAGCCCGTAACAAATTGGTGTCAGAAGTGGGATCTTGTGTAATTGTTATTTTGTCTTGCATTTTGTAATAATTGGGCTACTGTTTGAAAAATGGCTTCTCAAAGTCTTAAATTGATGGATTTAAAAGTTGCGGATTTAAAACGGGAATTAGAAGAACGTGATCTGGATTCTTCCGGAAATAAAAGTGTACTGCAACATCGCTTGCGTCAATTTTTTGTAGAGTCAGGGGAAAATCCAGATGACGCTCTGTTTGAAACCGATTTAAGCAAGTTGTCTGCAACTTTAGGTAATTTACAGAATGAGTTAAGCACTGTTAAAAATGAGCTAGGTAATGAATTAAGCAATGTTAAAAATGAGCTAGGTAATGAGTTAAGCACTGTTAAAAATGAGCTAGGTACTGTAAAAAACGATTTAATGGATACATTAGAGTCTAAGTTAGGCACATTAGAGACTAAGTTAATGGAAAATGTAGATAATAAGTTAGCTAGTGTAGATAATAAGTTAGCCGATGTAAATAATAAAGTAGCTGATATAGAATCTAGGCTAGGAGAAAAAGTGAACGAAATTAGGCTAAGAATGGAAACTCTCGAGGGACGTAAGAGCAAACCACCGACGAACGACACCGACCGTTCATCCGAGGGCAGCCATCGTAATAGCATTCTACCCGCCTATGCTGGGGCACCACCAACTCACAATACCATTCCTGTATTCGACGGGAAGGCCCGTGGGAAGACTACATGACTCTCTTCGAGACAGCGGCTTCAATCCACGGGTGGTCGCAGGAGACCCAAGCTTCAGCATTGTGCCTGGCCTTGCGTGGAGAAGCTTTGGGAGTGCTGCAGGGGATGCCCATGTCGGAGCGGTCCAACTACGGGGAGCTGATAAGAAGACTGGAGATGCGTTTCGGCCACCGCCACATGGACCAGCTGTATCGCTCACAGCTGAGAAGCAGGGTCCAGAAGACCAACGAGACTTTGCAGGAATTTGAAGCGGATATTGCCCGGCTGGTGAGGAACGCCTACCCATCGGTCACTGACGATGTCTACGAAAGCTTGGCTGTCGACAAATTCCTGGATGGACTTCGGGACCCAGAGACACAGCAAGCAGTGAAGCTCGCCCGCCCGAAAACTTTGGGAGACGCATTATCTCAGGCCATGGAGTTCGAGGCTGTTAGACAGTCCGTACGGGGCCATGCGCGAGTTAGAGCAGCAGAGGCGGAGCCTAATGTGGTCCCTAGCATCGAAGACATAGTAACTAAAGTTTTGGAGGCTCTCAGGACCCGTAAGAAGGAGATACGCTGTTGGAGCTGCGGCCAACTTGGACACCCTAGAAGCAAGTGTCCATCGAAGAAGCAAGAAAAGCCACAGGAAAACTAAGTAGGGTTGATGGGAAGGGGCAACTGTCAACCCGTAACGTCAAAGGCCCCAGGAAGACCATCAGAGTTGCGTCAATAGGAAGCAGAACGAACAGTTTCTACGTTGATGGGATGGTGAACGGGCAGCTGCGAAGTCTGCTAATAGATACCGGCGCAACCATGACAATCTTGAACTCGAAAGCACTTCCAGCTGAGAAGATCTTACCAACAACTTGGGCTTTACGGACTGCCACGGGACAGCCAGCCAAGGTCTACGGGGAGACAGTTGCCACCTTCATCATCGGGGGTCAACATCTGAAGCACCGCGCTCTCGTGGCAGAGATCGATGAAGATGTCATATTGGGCATGGACTTCATGATCGCATACGGGATCAAGCTGGACATGTCAAAAGGTGTGCTGACGATGGGAGACGAGGAAGTCATCCTTCGGCAGGGAAAGGATCTCTACGCACGAGTGCTCTTACTAGAAGACACCACTTTACCTGCACAGAGCCAAATCGTGACGCATGGGACGGTCGAAGGATATCTACCAGAGGGTCAATGTGTACTACTGGAACCCGGAACGCACGAAGAACAGGAGATCGGACGCGGCGTACTGGTTGCTAGGTCTCTCATCAAGGTTGGACGTACCACTCCAATTAGGCTAATGAATCTGAACAGCTTCCCGGTAACACTGAAGAAAGGAACACCGGTCGGGGAGTGTACTACCGCTACCTCAGTGGTTCGTCAGCTGCAACGTCATCCCACCGAACTTCGAGGGCTCCCAGAGGAACTAAAAGGATTTGTGGACGAATCATGTCGCGACCTTTCGCATGAACAGAGCGAGGAAGTGAAAAACATGATTATCCGATGGCATGACGTCTTCGAGGTCGGACCAGGACCACGGGGGAGAACGGATGTCGTCCAGCACAGGATTGACACCGGGGATGCGAAGCCCATCCGACAGGTCCCGCGGAGGCTGCCGTTAGCCAAACGGGAGGACGCCGAGAACATCATAAAGGAGATGGCGGCTGGTGGTGTCATTGAGCCTTCGAGTAGCCCCTGGATGTCTCCTGTCGTATTGGTGAAGAAGAAAGACGGCACAACGAGGTTCTGCGTAGACTACCGTCTTCTGAACAACGTCACCAAGAAGGACAGTTATCCGCTTCCCAGGATTGACGATACGCTGGACACCCTGGAGGGGTGTAAACTCTTCTCTACCTTGGATCTCCGCAGTGGATATTGGCAGGTTGGATTGGCACCTGAAGATAAAGAGAAAACGGCGTTTTCAATTGGCACTGGGCTCTGGCAGTTTACAGTAATGCCGTTCGGGCTTTGCAATGCTCCTGCCACATTCGAGAGGCTGATGGAAAATGTGTTAAGAGGTCTCTCTTGGGAGGTATGCCTGGTGTACCTAGATGACATCATTGTGCTGGGAAAGTCCTTCGATCACCATCTGAAGAACCTGGAGAAGGTCTTCGAACGACTGCGTGCAGCGAACCTTAAGTTGAACCCGAAGAAGTGTAATCTCTTCCGAAGGCAAGTCAACTACCTGGGGCATATTGTGTCAGACAACGGAGTTGCTGTTGACCCAGAGAAGATAGCAGCGATCACCAACTGGCCAGTACCTCGAGATAAGCACCAGGTGAGAAGTTTTCTCGGGCTCTGCACCTATTACCGGAGGTACGTGAAAGGATTCGCTAACATCGCAAAACCTCTTACCAGACTTACCGAGGAGATAAGGACTTTCCATTGGGATCACGAGTGTCAGGCATCCTTCGAGGAGCTGAAGAGCAAATTGATAAGTGCTCCTATTCTGAGCTATCCACGCCCCGAGGGCAAGTTCATACTTGACACAGATGCCAGCAACATCGCCATTGGAAGTGTCCTCTCTGAGCTCCAAGACGGAGAAGAAAGGGTGATTGGATATTTCAGCAAAGCACTCTCAGCTCCGGAACGAAACTACTGTGTCACAAGGAAAGAGCTTCTGGCAGTAGTAAAGTCCATAGAGCATTTTCATAAATACCTATACGGAAGAAGGTTCCTGCTGAGAACGGACCACGCGGCTCTAATGTGGCTGCTGCGATTCAAGTCACCTGAGGGGCAAGTGGCGAGGTGGATTGAGCGCCTTCAAGAGTATGACTTTGAATCTGCTCATCGTTCTGGAACGAGCCACAGGAATGCGGATGCACTGTCAAGAAGACCTTGTGAAGAAGGCTGCAAGCATTGTTCTCGACAAGAGGAGAAGCAGGCAGCGGTATTGAGGACTACAGTTGTCATCGACAGTTGGCAAGATGCAGAGGTGTCAAAGGAACAGGACGAGGACCCGGACTTAAAACAAATAAAGGAATGGAAAATATCGGGGCGAGGAAGACCGGCCTGGCAGGATGTTGCTCCAATGTCGAAGAATGTAAAAACGTACTGGGCCCAATGGAACTCCATTTAAGTGGACAACGGGCTGCTGAAACGGGCATTGGAGAACGCGGAAGGAGATCAGCGCAGGCTACAGCTCATCGTTCCAAGGAATAAAGTACCCGAAGTGCTTAGGGAACTACATGACGGTGTAACTGGCGGCCATCTTGGAGTTCACCGTACATTGGAAAAAGTTCGTGAACGCTTTTACTGGGCAAACCTTAAGGACGATGTGTTGGACTGGTGCAGGCGTTGTGCGACTTGTGCGGCTTCTAACGGACCAACAAGAAGAAAGAAGGCCCCTATGAAGAAGTACAACGTGGGAGCACCGTTCGAGAGGATAGCGATTGACATCGCTGGCCCTTTCCCTGTGACAGACGAAGGCAACCGATATATTCTCGTGGCCATGGACTATTTTTCTAAGTGGGTGGAAGCGTATGCCCTTCCGAATCAAGAGGCAGTCACGGTTGCAGACGTACTTGTGAAGCAGCTCGTCAGCCGATTTGGAGTACCCATGGAACTTCACGCTGACCAGGGAAGAAACTTTGAGTCTGCAGTCTTCTCCGGGATGTGCGAAGCACTGGGAATACGGAAAACCAGGACGACACCTCTTCACCCTCAATCGGATGGCATGGTGGAGCGCATGAACAGGACAATGGGTCGATATTTGTCTAAAGTGGTCTCCGAGCATCAGCGAGACTGGGACCAGTATCTTCACTTGTTCTTGTTAGCCTACCGGAGTTCAGTCCATGAAGCAACGGGGCAGACCCCCGCAAATGTGGTGTTCGGCCGAGAACTTCGTTTGCCTTGTGATCTGAAATTCAGGTTCAAGCCTAATGAGGAAGTGGCCGGAGAGGAGTACGTCACGAATCTACGGAAGCGGATGGATAATATCCACGAAAAGGTTCGTGCAAACATCCAGGGAGCCAGTGACAGAATGAAGGAGCGTTACGACATCAGGGCAGAGAAAGGTGGATTCCAACCTGGAGATTTGGTCTGGCTACATGATTCTCGAAGAAGGCGAGGCTACTCACCTAAACTTCAGAACTCCTGGGATGGCCCGTTTGAGATCATCAATAGGATAAACGACGTCATCTATAGGATCAGAAAGCAGCCAAAAGGAAAACCCAGGGTAGTCCATTTTAATAGACTGGCCCCATACAAAGGAGACCATGGCCCGACAAAAGACCAGCAAGTCAGGTACCTCAACAACGTGGAGGCCAGTAAGGTATCAGTTGCACAACCTAAGGTACAAGGTTCCCGTGGAGTAACTCAGGCAGTATACAGAGATATCTTCTCGTTACCCGCGGACTATTCTCTGGCCCATTGTGTAGCCGAAGATCTGAGGACTTCCCGAGGGATTGCAACCGTCTTCAGGAAGAAGTTTGCTGGAACTGAGGAACTGGAACGCCAAGGACCACGCGTCGGGAAAGCACTCCACCATACGCACGAAGGACGACACCTGTTCTACTTAGTTACCAAGTGTGCTACTGATCAGAAGCCCACATATGACGCACTGCGGCGAAGCCTCGACGACCTGCGGAGTAAGCTTCTGAGACTGCGTGTCACCAAGCTCGCGATCCCTAAGTTGGGCTGTGGATATGACGGCCTGGAGTGGAAGGTTGTCAGGAACATGCTTGAACAGATATTCGCCAACTCTGGAGTCGCCATATTGGTGTGCACGTTCAACCCCTGGAAAGGAAATGCGTCTCCATCGAGGGAAGCTCATGACCGCCCGATTTCTCCGGACTATGCTCTGGGGCAGAGCACTTTTAAGGAGGGGGCAGTGTTACGGTCAGAGCGGAAAGTAGGACCGGCTTCTGATCTGCCTAGAGCGGATTAGGCAAACAATGGGATTAAGCGGAAGGGATTATAGAATGGCGTAGAACCTTCTAGATCGGTCTAGGTGGTCCTCGTCCGTGTTCCGAGTAATGCCCCACCACGACCTACCTTGCCTATATAAAAAGGACAGCGTTTTCGGCCGCGGCAGTCAGTAATAAGCAGTGAAGTAATAAGCAGCCGTTAATTAGTGGCAGTGTGTGTGAGTTAGTTAGTATTAGTATCAGTCTGTAAAAAGTGCTTAGTGAGCAACAGTGACAATTAGTGGCCGTGTAATAAGTGTAATAAACTGTGTGGCAGTTTGTCATATTTGGAGTCTTACGGTCGGTGGACTTAAGTTAGCGAACTGTAAGTGTTAATTTGTTATTGTAAACTATAGTGTAATATTATTGTATTTGTACAAATTTATATATACATAGTTTAGTTATTTAGTATTAGAAATATCTTATATTGTTTGTATATTATCTTAGAAATTAGATAACATTTAGTAGAATATTGTTATTGTAAATTGATATTAGTTTAATAATTTAACTGTTTTAAATAATCTCATTGTATTCTTACTAATTTGTTAATAAATATTAGATTATTGAATTAAGTAATAGTTTAGTCCATTTTACACCCAGTAGCCCGTAACAATATATATATATATATATATATATATATATATATATATATATATATATATATATATATATATATAGCAGTTTATTCATTTACTAGGATTTTCTTTCTAGGGTAATATATGGATGCTGGGCGAATCTATACTAGTAATCACGTGGAAATGGTGCATCAGTAATTAGAAGAGGATGATTATATAAGAGAATTATGTAATTGAGATGTGCCGGGGAGGAGGCGGCCCTAGCCAAGGTCGGGCGGTAGGGTCACTCCCAAGGACTCCGCTCATTATACGAACCATTTATGTAATATCGTCCTCCCTGTAGCAGGATTCCTCGAGCTTAAGCAACAGGGATCCTAGGAGGTCCAGGATGTTCGAGAAGTCGCAGGAGTTGTGCATGGATAGTATTAGTACCAATCTTACACTCGTGTGCTCCAAAGTATAGGTAAGATAGAAGAAGGGTATGCAATCATAAAAGTAAAAATTTCGACAAAGATGCCTGAATCCTTAGGAAAAAACGACTTCGACACAGGACATGCATTTTGAGCATACCATTTGTACCTATCTTGTACCGACAGATGGGTTAGATGCCTCATGACCTCCCTCTAGCACAATAGAGGAAAGAGCTCTGAGCTATTTCTTTATTTTATTATTATTCCTTATGACGATTCTACTATATAAATTCTTAACGTCAGTAATAAAAAATTAACTCAAATAAAATTCGTCATGCGTGTTTGGGCGCCAGTTCTACTGATTCCTCCCACTCATATTTTATATCTTTTTATGTATTGACTGCAAATTTATTATTGGCTGTAATTTTTAGTGATCTTAGGGGGTGACACAGTAGCGGATTCTCGCCCACACAGAGATAAATTCAAAGAGAAACGGGTCAGGGCATGGAAGCCGGACTTTGTAAGTACTGAAAGCAGCCGTTCCTACCGGAGATATTTCGCCAAACTGGAGAAACATTTTTGTGAAAGTGAGCATTTAGCATCCGAGTGGGTGTTGCCGTGAAGCATGACACAGAAACCCGGTTCGATAAGGATCGGTGATAGTACACCTTTTCGAGGGAAACTTGTTTCGTTTTCCAGTTTTCTGGGATCTTTTATTCATAAGTAATGCCCGATTTTCGTGAGGTAAATGTTCTTAAGGCGCCTTGTAAAATACTCAAAACATGCAATGAAAACCTTTATATGTATATGCAAAGTGAGTGTTAAAACCTCATGATCTCGGGGGCGAATAATGTGACTATGTTTTTCCCTTTAAATAATAAATTAATCCATTTATTTTCTCCCTAAATTACAAGTATCTTAGCATAAATAGTAAATTAGAAAAACGTGAAATGCACCCCCCTGGTGCTGTCAATAAATTTTTCACATAATAAGTTTTAATTATTTTATTCAGGCCACCGTTTCGGGTTGATTTTTTTACACTAACAAATGTTCGAAATATTTCAAGTGTCAAACAGTCAAACAAATGTACAGTTGGATTGTGCATTTCTTTGCCCTGATGCTTTGGCCTAAAAATTAGGCCGAAACTTTAGCACAAATAAAATCAATTAAACTTATTTTGTGTAAAATTTATTGACTGCACCCCCTTTCCATTTTACACTTTTCTAAGATACATCCAGTCAACCATTTTCATAACAATATATAAATATTGTTGGAAAAAAAAATAATTTGTGGAGTGTGCAGTACACAATTTAAATTTACATACCATTAACTATTTCAAATAAAATTTGAATTTTATTTTTAGTTTACATAGAAAAATAAATATTTCATAAAACATGACATTTTTTTTTTAATCAGTTCCATCATAATGGTTACCTTTCATTGAATAATTTAAGTAGGTACTTAACTGGGATACAAAACAACAAACAAAACCCTGTATCTTTACAACCCATGAGTGGTATTGGGTTTAGCTTGGTACAGACGGTACTGTTACTTAGACAACGGTTGTGCAAAGAGGTGCTTTGTCCGAGATCACGCTTTTTTCTCCCCCCTTTAGAGGACCGTCTTTATAAAGATTTGGTGAGCCATAGAAGTGTCAGCTAATCCCAAATGATCCATCCGTGGACGTAATAAATGTATATCAAATAATTTATTTGCCACAGCTGGATTTGAACGCGGGAACTTAATCACAGCAAATGAGTTTATTAAATCACATTTCATCTTGTTAAAATGTTAAAGGTTCGGTTCATACAAAAAAAAACCCTATTAAATTGTAACCACAAACAAATGAAAAAAATATGTGTCTACGAAATACCAGGTTTATAAATTTAGTAATAATGAGGAACTAGGAAGTAAGTTATATTTTCAGTTCACTATATTAACAATGTATTATATTAATTATATTTAATTCATGTATTATATATAACATTATTAATTTATTGACATTTACCAGATTTTTCTTTTTTTTAAATATAAAGTGCAGTACCTAATATCCATTATCGTATTATTATTGTTGTCATGTTTATTTTTAATTATTAATAATACAAAACGTTTATTTTTTTTTATATATGCCAGATTCAATAATTATATAATAACGCAGTATTGAATCAGGGTTTTTTGGGGGGGTTTTTGTAGCATTTTTTTAAAACGGTTTCGATTTATTATATTGCGTATTAAAAAAGACCAACTAGATACGCTCATAATATCAATATTTGTACAAACATCACTCGATATTGTAAATACTTACTTATTTGCACTAAGCGCAGTTTGCTGCTAGGAAATGCATGGCCAACTCAACCAAGGACAGCTATAACACGTGAACAATTATTCTATAATTATCTAGAGAGGCTACATTCAGTATTTTCAATGACAAGTTGAGAAGATCTACCTTCAAAACGATTGTGTAATAAATTTAGTGTTTATTTGGGTCTTACCATATAATTAAATATATATACATATATTACATAGATCTTGTAAAAAATATAATAAAATATAAACACACACACACACATTTTTGCCGAATTTAAATAAAATGAGAACTCTGGGAAAATAATATAATTAGATATATTCTTTTTTTTATGCTATTAATGCTTTGGTTTTGTCTTTTGTCCAGAAATCTAAAAATCAGAATTTATAAAACAATTATCGTTCCATCTCTTCTCTATGGATATGAAACTTGGCCACTAACGCTGAATGATGAAAAACGTCTTCAGGTATTCGAAAATAAGGTGTTACGTAGAATATTCGGTCCAAAAAAGGATGAGACCACTGGGGAATATAGGAGATTACATAACGCGGGATTGCGAAGCATGCATCCGGTAAATATTATTCAGGTGATAGCGTCGCGAAGATTAAGATGGGAGTGTAAAGTTGCTGGTCTTAGTAACAAACGAATTCCCAAGATGTTAATAGGCACTGTACCGACTGGAAAGCGTCCGAAGGGTAGACCGAGGCGTAGGTGGGAGGATTGCGTTGGGAATGATCTAGAGGGTTTGTGTTTGGGTGCTGCTCCGTGGACGGAGGTTTGTAAACATAGATTGGTGGTATAAAAATGAACCAGTACTTGAAATAATTTTGATTAAAACAAATGTAACAGTAATTTATAGTTTATTTGTTAAATATATATTTTTTAATACTATGTGTATTAATAAATATAAAAATATTCATTTTTTTGTCTTACCATATAATGAAGAATTTTTCACAATGTAACATACAATGATTTTTCCCTTTTAATAGTAAATTTAAACGCCGAGATATTCAATTAAATTCTTCATTACTCTATTACTTGAACTCGCCGCCATTTTGAATACATTTTATAATACATTTTCATAATGAACTAGCAATTATTTATCACCAATCCCAACAAAAAACCTTGAATATTGATCTGTATGGAAATAAAATAAGCCTTAACATTAACTATTTTTCCCTTACCGTTCTTCGGTTTCATTCCACTGAAGGCAAATCCACATTTTTTTAAATTATTGCTAAAAATCAATTAGACACTGAACATGATATTTAAATTTATTTTAGGGTTGAATAATATTTCGAACAATATTGGTGTTAAATTAAACAAACAATGATCAATGTTTACAATGATCAATCTTTAGATACATGATACATCTTGAATAATTCTCCATTATATGATATGAACAAAAAGTTATATTCATCCCCATGAACCAAAATGAAAATATAAGAAAAAAATATTAATATATTAATAAATATGTATACCACACACTTACTACCTAATTCTTCACTCATTCCTTGCTGACAGATTTTTCTCAGTCCGACAGGGCTCAGAGCTATCTTCAATAAGACCGATCTTAGCCGGCGTGCCTCAGGGATCAATACTGGCACCGCTGTTGTACATAACATATACACACGACATTCCACTAAGTACTGACATACTGACAGCAACCTACGCAGACGACACTGCCATAATCACCAAACATCAAGACGCGACGCAAGCCTCACTAAACTTACAACATAACTTACAAAAGTTGAATGAGTGGTGCCAACTATGGAAAATTAGACTGAACCACGAAAAGTCACAACACATCACTTTTACTCTTAGACGTGAAACATGCCCTCCCATTTACCTTAACAACTCATCTATCCCGCAGACAGATAAAGTACAATACCTTGGACTAACGTTTTATAGGAGAATGACATGGGGTCCTCACGTTAAGATGAAACGCCAATCACTGAACCATAAGCTCAATTTAATGTACTTACTATTCAGGAAAACCTCCAAATTAGATACAAGACAGAAACTAAACACGTACACTTACCTACTAAAACCAGTTTGGACATATGCATTACAAATTTACGGGATCGCTAAACAGACTCACAGAAAACGACTGCAGACTTTTCAATCAAAAGTACTAAGACTTATCACCAAAGCACCATGGTACGTCAATAACAAAACTCTGCATACTGACTTAAAAATACCAACGGTTGACGAACATATACGAACAAACTACAAACGCTTTAAGAAAAACTACACGGACATCCAAACCCGTTAATAGAACGAATGGCCTCTACTCTCATGCCTGAGAACACTAGGAGGAGATTAAAAAGAACGTGGATGAGGGATTTGCTATCATAGGAAATTGAATCAAGCCAAGGGAGAGGTACCGCTGGGTACTGTTCTTCTTCATGCCTTTCAAGTCATTGTATCATGTTTTGTTGTTTTTTTTGTGTGTTTTTTTTTTTTTACTGTCAGACTATCTGCTGATTGTCACTGTTTTGACAGGTGTAGATAAAAATATAAAGAGAAAAAAAAAAAAATAATAAATATGTAATAAATATTTTTATTAAAAAATTATACAGGCTATTACAATTAAACTTAATATATATATACATATATATATATATATATATATATATATATATACATATATATATATATATATATATATATATATATGTGTGTGTGTATGTGTGTGTGTGTGTGTGTGTGTGTGTGTGTGTGTGTAAAATAGGGTTTTCGGTATTGTATCATCCTCCCACCGATATAAATTGCAAATTTTAGTACATTATATATAAATTTAATATTATATTAAATATTAAATATATTAAATTTAAATATATTAAGCGGATATTAAATAAAATAAATAAAAAATATAATAAAAAATAAGAGTTGCAGCATTCAACATAATTGGCGCCCAAACACCCAGCCTAAGGAAATTTACGTGAATTAATTTATTATTCATTGGTGTTCAGCATCTGAATTCAACAAGCTTATCATTAGAAATAAAAATATAACAAATATACACACATGCATATAATAAAGATACAAATATTAAATCCTTTGTTCACGACAAATAATACGAAATCTAATTTTTTTAAAATTATTATTTGGCATAATAGAATAATTCATAAAAGTCATTATGATTATCACTTAATAAATTAGTGTACTTAATGTACAGATTATCGATTTATGTATTAATAAACATAAAACACATAAAATGAAAATAACTATAATAGCAACCCATCCGAACATTTTTCTTAAATGGTATTACAACATTACGCCTCTAATACTCTGTCTTAATAGTGATGTTCACACACGTCTAATGTCTTGTAAAATAGATTTAATAATCCTAATTACATAATTAATAATTGTACTGATTAATTTAATGTAAGTTGAAAGGAAACTAACGTAAGATATTTACATAACCCACTTGTAATAACTTTTTAGTGTTGAGAAGAAATATGAAAGTCTCGACTGTCAAGTCATGTAAGCATTCTAGCAGGTTTGTGTGTTTGTGTGTTATATCAACACTCAATACAAATAATCAATTAATAAATCTAAAAATTAATATTACCAGAAAAGAAAATTTTAGACGATTATAGTATACAAAGTATAGGTAATGGTAGAATATATTTATACATACTGATAGTTATATAATAATATATTTGCTGTATGCTACTTTTATATTAATTATAGTATATTTGTTTTTTATAAAGAAGAAGTTGTTAATTCAGAAATTAAGTCAAGATCTCGCTGACCTACAAGTTCCCCCAAAACCATTTCAAGATTCAGATATCTGTACTAATAAAAACTGGATGTGATCTGTAAACGTTTATCGTCCCTAGATAGTATCAAGTCCTAGATAATATCAAATAATATCTCGTTCCAAAATCATTTATATCACTAGAAATAAAGAAAGTAAAGAGTACGGTGTCCCGCAGGGAGGCTATGTTATATTTATGTTATATGTTAACTGGCTTATCAAAATATGCCATATTTATATATTCCTACATTTTATTGCTAATGACAATGATAGACGCATAATTATGTCAAGTAAAATAAGTTACAGCTACTTTGGAAAAGCTATTTCGAAAAATCTTTATTTGACCCCTTTCGGCTATTTCCATGATATTAAAAACGTTTAATTGTACATCGATATAAGCAATCAAATCGATTGAATTGTTGACATAAATATAAAAATTAAATTAATTAATATCAAACGTGGACCTTTCGTAAGTTGATATCAGCGAAAAATCAGTTCTTGTCCTTGTTCAATTTAAAATATGTACTTTGGGTATCATATTATATTTTGTTTTTTAGCTACGTTGTTAGTATGCACACAAACAAAGATAATTTTATTATAATTCAGGAGGTATTTTAAAACTAAATTACTTCTTGTTTTCTTGTCTATGGAAACTTGTGTTCGAAATATTTTAATACCCAGGTATATCACTATTTTTCCCTACAATATATTTCTTGTATTAATAATTAAAAGTAAAAAAATTAAATGTCTGTTCATGTGAATGAAATTTAGTTTTTGACTGTGTCGATATAAATTTTAATTCAATAATAAGAATAATAAAAATATAAGAATAAACCCAACGCGAATCGCAATGATTGTGTATATAGTGAATAATTTTCCTACTTTGTAATATTGTAATGCAGAAATAAATGGCGTTGAAAAAATGTATCCAAATAGAAATATGTGAGTCAGGGAGCGGAGCAGCCAAATCTTGGACCAAAATAAATTGAGCCGCATCGCCTTGAACGACGGATCTGTTTTCCTCCCAGTCACGTCACGGTCAAGGCTGACCATCTTGAGCCCGCTTCTATTCCCATCATTTACATTCTTTAACTGCCTTCTTCATTATTCTCGCTTTTGAACTAAACATCGTTATCATTGATATCGCACGTAAATGCCTGAGTGCCAACCAGAGAGAAAATGGCAAAGGAGCACGAAAAAAACTATATTTGACCTTTGGTTAGAAATAATAAGAATAATTTAAAATTATATCGTGTCCTTTGTGTTTTATAATTATTATTAAGTCCTTGGGGATAAATAAATACATATGCTCTGCTATGAACAAAAGTTTAAAGAAACCTTGTATATAAAAATTGTTTTCGCAATCGTTATTAATTTTCCCCATTGTGTCATAAATAATATATTACTGGAAAAATCTAAATGAAAAATAGGGTTTTATGAAAAACTTGTAGACTAGTCTAGGTTTGAGGATTTTTTATAGTTTAAAAATACTAAAATTGTATGTAAGAAATAATTTTTTAATTGTTATTATTATTAATTATCCTAATTCAACTGATAATTCTCAACCTTCAGAACTTAAAGTTCTATTTAAGGGAGTAAAACGTCCCTCATGACTCACAAAATTATTTAAATATTAAAATTTCCAAAACGGAGGGAGTGGGGTTCCTCGATGTGTAGAGAGCTGAGCTGTTTTGCCGAAGGTTCCTGGTCCAAATTAAACAGTGCCAGTAGAAATATTTAATTAAAAGTCACAGATGGGGGGTTTACTAACTCTCTCACTGGGCTCATCAAGACGCAATAAAATAGGTACCCTCATTGGGAAGAAAATCTTCTTGAGCTTAGTCTCGGAAAAATCACTTCCCTAGACAATCGTTGTCCTAGAAATATTATAGTACAGAGGAAGAGGAATGTATTAATTCCATGAATATAATCTTTAGTTCTGATGATGGATAATAATGGCCCAAAACGTTTGGAGATAAATTTAAATATATGGATTCAACTATATACAGGAAAAATAAATTTGAGCAAAAACTGATGGCTATTTTTTAGTTGTGAAAACATGTATTCACTACCAAGCTATTCTATTAATTTTGAATGATGGAGTTGGTTTCAACAGAACATTATTATATCGGTATAGGATAATAACTTAGAAATAAAAATGAAGTAAAGAAAAAAATAAGCTGCCGAGAATAACGTAAGGTCAAGCACCTGAGACTTGAAGCAATGGCTTCCCGAAGGACCTTACCTTTTTGGCGTTTGTGTTTTGGCGAGAGTATTCTTTTAAATATATCTATTTTAAAGTTATTACACAATAATTTTTGCTAGTATTTTAATATTTTTTCTTATGCGGTTAAGTGCGTGTTGTATAAACCTGAAAGGATGTCAAGAGACCTGAGAATGTTTTACAAGACTGTTGATTACTTCAGAGATTTATCAGTTTGCTGGGTGCTGGATTACTGATCAATAGTAGCTCCAGGTTCGAGACAGGCTGTGGAACATTGTTATTTATTCGGTTAACAGCCGTAAATAGGAGACAACCTGAAACTTGGTTGAGTATGATCTTGGCTAAATAATCTTCCTCAACAACCGTTGGCATGTACTATTGGGTCGTAGAGGCTATGAGAGGAGATTTTATTTATGTTTGTATGTAAAACAAAATATCTGTAGGCGTTTATTACTATTTTTTTTGTAACGTTAAACATATCTTATTTATAGTGTAGGGTATTATAACGTATGTAATAAGAAAGAAATTATTATTACACTGCCTCAAGCGCCATACTCTAATTGATATAATTTCATTCATTTAATAGAAGATCAACTATATCAATGAGGATGATTTTTACACCATTCAACAAAAGCATACTACTACAACCCCTTGAATACCACTGTGTGAACCAGTTTCAGAATACTTTTAAAGAAGGCTATAAAAAAAACCAAATCACCCATATAACTTTTATTTCCCCAAAATATTTGGCAGCTAATTAGCATAAAATTCAGATAATGACGCATAAACATTATATTTATGAGATAATATAATATAAAATAGTTATTTGTGAGACATTAATTGTGATGATAAACATCAAGGTTTTGAAAACAGATTGATTTATTGATTATTAATAAATCATTATTGAAGTTTTCATTAATGGAGTGTGGTAAGTTAGTGTTTAGAGCGCTATGTTGTTGTGCTTAAGACCCCGGGTTTAAACTAATATTCATAATAACAGGTATATAATAGCATCTTGTGTTATCAATACTCTTCATTGCTTGTATTGGTACTGGTTTTTTCAACATTGGATTAGGATATTCTCTTAATAACAAAAAGCGTGTCCCTGTACATTTAAATACTCCCTCTATGATAAATAACATCTACAGACAAAAACGGTATCTATTCACAATTAAAATAAATCGCTTCTTAACTAGCAACTGAAAACATTTTTTTGCCTCCTAGTTTCATCAATAATTGCAACGATATTGGAACTCTATGCCTTCTTCCATCCGTCGTTCCAATAATCTTTCAACCTTCAACTCCCATATGTTCAATCACCTAATATCCTTACAATTCCCCAAAAAACGGAAATAATATATTCAGTTTTCAGATTAAATTTTGTAATTGATGAATGATATATATAAGTGCGTTTTATTTATGTAATTGACGGTTCACTCATCCAGATAGATATTTTTTTGAACAAATTATCTGAGTGGATATTGTTTGTGTTTTTCTTCCATATTTGCTTTGTATTTTTCTACTTGACATTATAATTTTCATACATATGTAACTATCGATTGTTTGTATGTCACTATAATTATTGTTATATGATTTCAAAGTTATTTTTATCTCTTGTATTCTGTGTTTTATTCTTTAAATATTTTCACGGGAGGTAATTCGCAATTTTTTTCATTAATTCTTTTAATTCATTCTCAATTGTTGATTTAATTGTATTAATTAATGTAATTACATTATACTCTAAGGCATAATAGCTTGTATATTAATACCTGTATTGTTATTCTAAAGGGACTTGTCCCAGAATAAATATTTTATTATTATATTCCAAAACTACCTAACAAAATTAGCCATGAAAATTATAGCAAATTTTATAAATTTTTTATAGAAAATTTGATATAAAAAAAAAATGATGATGAGTTAATTATTCAAGTATCAAAAGTTATTTCTGAAGTGTTAATTAGTTTTGAAAAATATTTATGGAAGTTTAGTTAAGTTAGTAAAGGCGTTGACTCAGAAATAGTACATTTTCCACCGGCTACTAAAACTAAGACTCTCCTTTGTTTCTAAGCCTCTTTTAATTTCATTAATATAATACAATTACTATACATCCATACTAATAAAATAAATTACAATGATAGAATATATACATATACATACAAAATATTACAGTATTATTCATTATTCTTATCTAAGACCCTCAAGTTGTACAGGTGTTTTTGTAGACACTATCGGTAAATTACTTAGCGAGACTTGTGTGTACATTTTTAGGTAATTCATTACAAAAATATATGTTAACACTTGTTTATTCTAACGCGTGGGATGATACTTGTACAAGATTGTAGATTCAGTACTGTAGCTAGACGAAGAAGACAGGGGTAGCCTACACATTCCACGAGTGACGTTGGCCCGGGCCTTGAACCAGCCTATGAACTTGAGCACTCGCTCGCCCTTGGGAATTAATACCATTATAAATAATCCCACTGTCCCATATCAGTCTTAATTAACAATTTTCAACCGATAGTTTATCCATAAAGGATTAAATATCCTTCAAAAGGCGCTTTGTGTATTGTACTTCTATGAAAATAATTCTTGAGTGTAGAAAAAAAAACACTGTATCATTGTGACCCATGAAGAGCCTTAGGCTCAGTACATTGTAGAAACTGTACTGTTTTTAGTACAACGGTTGTGCAGAGAAATGATTTCTCCGAGATCACGATCAACCGCCAGTCTACCTCCCTAATTTGGATATACACTCTACACACAGCTCCAAGCGTGTCTCCAGATCCCAAAGGATCCAACTCCAGATTAAATAAATTATCTACCACAGCCGGGTTTAAACCGGGACCTATGGCACGGCAACTTAGCGCTCTCCCACTGAGTATGAGCGAAACTGTTAATAATAGTATAAAGGTACGAAAAATTTGCGGTTTTATTTATTTAATGATTCCTTAAATTCAAGGCTTTTAGATACTTTAGTGAATATTTATCCATTCCTTTTTCAAAATAATTATCACCTAGGATCTATTAAAGTCATAAAACTCGAAAACATAAATAAATTCTAAATTTAAAAATATATATTTAAATAAAATAATTCTTCAACTAAAATTTTTTAAATACTGTTATATTATATATATTATATATGTATATATATATATATATTGGTGCACTTTTTTACAATGGTTTATTAGATGATTAGCAGCGTCAGTATAGTTTTTACATAATTAAAAAAAATATTTTGTATTAAATTGTTATTTCTTATTTTACAAAATGGACATATATTTAATTTTAAAAGTTAAATTCTCAAGACATTGATTACCACTGTTAAGAAAAAAAACTGCTTTAAATGTCCTGATAAAACTGAATTTTTCTAGGTTTATAAATCATGTTCCATTTGATTAGTTAGTTTTAACAATAAATCTTAGTAAAATCGCCCTGAGAAAATTTCTAAAACAAACAAAAATTTAAACATCCTTTCAAAATTTGAGGCTCTAGGCTTCAAGTCACGTCGTCGTAAACAAACATGCATCGAATAACAATAACCCGTCCGTAAGCTGCCTTTTTTGGCAATGCCAATTTTTTTTTCTAAAGATACTTTGGGCATAAGAGGTTGGCCACATTCTGGTAGATTGGCTAATGAGAAAACAGATTGGTAGATCGGCCCCAAAATTGGATGTTTCCTTTGTTTAATGTAGTCTTAAAATTTGTAGTTACTTAGTAGGCCCATATTTAAATTTTGCAATAAAATAAGCACAGATACATGTAGTAGGTTTGCTTGCTTAAAGTATGTTCTCATGAATATATTAGAAGTAATTCATTTTTATTTTGTAATTAGTATTTTTTCAGCTTTTGTTTTTTTTACTTTGCTTATATTTATTTATTTATGAATGGCATGTAGGCTATTATAATTTGCACGTATTAAATGTTGTTTTCTGGTTTTAGAGACTTTTATATTTTATTTAAATATTATTTTAATATTTAACAATAATCAAAAACAATTATTGTTTTTCTTTATATATCTTCCTTTATTGACACAGAAATATGAAATTTACTTACAAACACTAAAACTTGTAGGTTCTGTGTTTTAAAATATGGATTCAAATTAGATTTAAATGTATGAAATATTCATAAATTTAAATATTATATTACTCTAAACGTGGCAATGTGTCACACGTTGCACAATTGCATAATCCAATATTCAAGAGATCGAAAAATATATTTTTTTTAAAAATAAGAAAAAATTATATATATATTAAACTTTGATTTAAAAATATTCGTTTCAATTATGTATATGATATACAATTATGATGTAATTGTAATAGTTGTAATAGTTTTAAAAAATATTACGTTAAAATTTGAATTTTAAAGAAACAATGAATGAATGGAAAAAATTAATTAAATATATTTTTGATTTTACATTTTATTCATCTTATATCTAAGTATAGTATATAATAAGTAAATTATATACAATTTTCTTAGCATATTAAATATAAACATTAGTTTAATGAATGAGGTATATCATCGTTGATTTTTAATTGTGGCTAATGATATTTTTTTAATTATTTATTTCAATTTAATTGAGCGCTAATCGATGCACAATATTTTTTGTTAATCTGTTATTTGCTAATAAAAATAGATTAGATGATTTACTAACACGTGAGCGTGCAACATATAATTGTCCATGGGAGAAACATGGATGTTCTAAGTCCAAACCGCAAACGGACATTGTCTGGCCTTGAGACTTGTTGATGACCAAAGCAAAACCCAAGCGTGTATCAAATTGAAGTCTTTTGCACGGTTTATGGGTTCTGATGGTATCATTGGAATACGTGGTTACAGGACTTCTCCTTTAAAGATTCCCTTTAACATGGCTTCTTCAATAACATTCCCGGTGATATTTTTGATGACCAAACTTGTACCATTTCATAATTTAGGTGGATTCAAATTACGCAGAAGAATAATAGGTGAACCGATCTTCAACTAAAGACTGTGTGGTTCACAAAATTCCGTTGGATAATTTACGGCTTTCATCAACAATAGTATCGATTGATTTAAAGGACATTGGATCACCTGGTAACAACTGTTATATTTAAAGTTAGTTTCGTCATCATTCCGTTACATTTTTCGCTGCCAAAATAGAACGATTGCAGAGCCAATTATGGTCAATGTAATTATTTTGTACATCCGGGAAGACACTACTAATTTCAGCCATTCCAATATCCAGTAGTAGTTTTGAAAATATTTGTGTTGATGGATCATTTTGTGATTGTACTCGCATGTTTATGTTCAATCTAAGTGTTTCGACATTTCGATTGATTTAAAAATTCGGCAAAATGAAAAGGAATGACTGGCTATGACTGTCGGAAATCACCAGATAGTAATAGAACAGCACCACCGAATAGCTTGTCGTTGTTGTTCAAATATATCATAGTTCTATTTTAATTAATTAATTATTAATTAGATAGCACCATCAAGCGTCATTGCTACGATCAACACATAATCATATCATATACACCAATACATATCACTTAATGGTATGAAACATAGTTTAGTCCTATTCTCAGTCCTACTGAATATACATACAAAATTTGATAAGAATCCTATTCTCGGACCAAGTCGTTTCGGAGGAGTTTTGTTACAATCACTGTGACAAGATAAATTTATATATTAGATAGATAGAGATAAGATTCCAGTTATTTATTGGAAATTAACCCAATATTTGTCCTACAGAGCTGGATTTGAGCTCACATTGTAGAAAATTTAATCTACTTTAAAAATTATTATTTATGTTTTTTCCCCAAAACACACCGATTAGGAGATACAGACCAAAAACTGTAATAACTCCGAAAATTTCGAGGTTTTTCGGCCACCAAAAGTTTTTCCATCCGCTTTTTCGGTTGCAAACTTGGACTTACACTACTCAGACATGCCTTACAACATATCAAAAATGCAGTATCATCAATCGTCACTGCTACGATCGACGCATAATCAATAATAATGGCCGACAAATATCACTTAGGGGTATGAAAAATAGTTTACGTCCTATTCTCAGACCAACTGAATATGCTCATAAAATTTCATAAGAATCGGTCAAGTCTTTTCGGAGGAGTTTTGTTACAAACCCTGTGACACGACAATTTTATATATTAGAAAGAGATAGGATTCCAGTTATTATATATATACATATATATCAAATAAAATATAATATAGAACACTACCACCATCCTACAACTCCAGATTTGGAGGTAAATACATACGGATTTGATATACGACTTTAATAAACATAAATTAATTTACGGGCACTCCTTCATTAAATGTGTTGTATCATCGTGAAAAAATATATTTAAAAAATTTTAGGCAGTAGGTATAAGCATTGCATTCTTTTGTTTTTTTAACTAACACGTATAACTTACGTCATAATGTAACTATAACTCCAACTTTTGGAGGTTATGTTTATTTAATAAATCGAAGAAAATTGCTTCATAAAATTGTTAGTATAATCGTGGAAAATATTTGAATATATATATTTTAAAAAATCAAGTTGTTGGTATAAATATTGCATCATATTATTTATTTTCAACACTAACGTAAAATTAGCAAGATAACGTAACTATGATTCTAGTTTTGGAGGTAAAAACTAGAATCATAGTTATGTCTTTAAACTAAATTTAAATGAATGTCTTTATTAAATGCGTTATATAATCGGAAAAAAAAATTAAGTTGTAGGTATAAATATTGCATCCTTTTTTGTTTTTTAAATCACACGTAAAACCTGCGTGACACCGTCACTATAGCTCCAGTTTTTGGAGGTTATGTTTATTAAATAAATTTAAATTAATTCCTTTATTAAATACGTTTTATAATCGTGAAAAATATTTTTTTTAAATATTAAGTTGTAGGTTTAAAAATAGCGTCTGATTGTCCTCTTTTTTAATTCTCACGTACAACTTGCGTGATAACTATAACTCCAGTTTTTGGAGTTATGTTTGTTAACTAAATTAATGAGAATCCCTTCATTAAATGTGTTGTATATTACTGAAAAAATTTGTGAATTAAAAACAAAATAAGTTGTATGTGTAAACAATGCTTCTGATTGTTTTGTTTTTCAGCCCGAATATAAAATTTGCGTGTTTAGTTTTTTATTCTTATAATTTATACTTTTTTTTCTAGCCCCTTGGCTTTTTATTTTTGATAACAACATTTAGTTGTAGTAAGATGGAATGGATCTATTTTACTGCACCATGTGCATTTTAAGAGAGGAATGTGGATATGATTATTTGGATTTATATATATATATTTCAATTAATATGTCTATATGTATAATGTAACATAACATAACAGTGTCATTGAACGAAAGCGTGAAAGAAAAGGTGGAGGAGGAACCACTAAAATATATCATGAGCCTTATGTTTTGATCGTGGGCTTCCACCGGCTGGGGTCGATGTACGAGGTTATCGTTCTCCGCACAGGGCACTGCCCTCCTGTATCTATCTGCTCCCTAATGTCTGTCTCTTTATCAACCTACCGTGTATATATATATTTACACAAACATATACAAATCCACATACATATGTGTGTGTATTTTCTGCGAAAGCGCGATGTTTGATCATGGTATTCCCGAGCTACGAGGATACTACACTAATGCTAGCAGGTGCTAATACTAGTTGACTGTTAAAAAACTATTTCAGAGCAAGATCCTTTTATGTGTAAACAACTTTTATCCAATGGCACCTAGTGGATAGTCTGTGAACTTTTCTTCATTGTTTCGTCTCCAAATTTTCCAAGCGAACAATTTTATTGCTGTTCTTAGTTGCCCTTCTTCTTCTTCTTTCGCTTCCCCCAACAGTGCCTTTCAGCGCAGGGGAGCGTCCAGCCAGGAGCCGAATACCCAGCTTTCAGCTCCATACAGCAGTATCGGGAGCTACACTGACTTGAAGATGTGAAGTTTAACTTTCTTTCCTGACTCCCGCTTTCCTACAACATTATTACAAATCTGGTAGTAGACTGTGTTTGCCTTATTAATCCTATTGGATATTTCCACATCCAGCTTCCCAGTCCTGTCTATTACTGTGCCGAGATAAGTGAAGTCAGTCACAACTTCCATTTCCTCTTCATCGCAGTATATGTGAACTTCTTCCTGCCGCCTACCCACTTGCAGGATCTTACTTTTGTTGGCATTGATCGTCATTCCTTTTTGTCGGAGTTCTTCACACCATTCTGTCACCGCTTGTTGCAGCTTTCCGAGTGAGTCAGCAATCAGCACTATATCGTCCGCATAGAGAAGAAACTGGACCACAACCGGATACAGACTTCTTCGCCCCAGAAATGTTCTCTCAGCTCTTCTCCTACAGATGGATGCTACCTCATCCATGAATAGCAGGAACAGCAAAGGGCTCCAACAAAGGGACTGTCTTCTTGCTTGACCCCTCTTGCTAGACCAAAATGGCCAGACTGCAATCCATTGAGCCTAATGATTCTTTTACGCCCTGATAAATGAATATAAATAGATTTTATAGCCTCCACCAATTTGGCCACTATGTTATCCCGTCCTGGTGCTTTCCCTGTTTTCATTTTAGTTGTTGCTCTTTCGACCTCTTCCTCTTCTATCATCTCGTCATACTTCTCCTCATTCCAATGCCCACTGTGGCTCGTTGGATGGTGGTCGTTAACACCGAATTGCTTCCTGCAATGCCGCCTCCAGACATCAAGGATAGCTTTGTCTTCCGAGATCACCTTGCCTTGTTCATTCTTCATATTTCTTACTGCTTTGCACTTACGCCCTCTCAAAGCTTTTATCTTTTTCCAGAAGAGTTTTATTGGTGGGCCGAATGTTTTAAAATTAAACATCTGCTTAACGACGATTCTTTTTTATTTTTAGTTAATTTATTTATTGAAATTTACAATTGTATTATAATAATAATACAAGTAAATGGAATGGTAGGAATGATACATGATGGCATAGATAAAGGAAAGTACTGCCCATAAACTGAAGATACTACCCAGTGGTAGTATTTCACTTCGAAGGTCACCAGGTCATCTTCTTTAGTAGCTAGGTTTGAAACTAGTGGGTTTGAGTGGTGATAAAGTTTTCCATGAAAAGACCTGTGTCTGGTTTGGGGCAAATGGGTAGCAAACGGAACATTGAAGTCATGTGGGTGACTTTGTTCGTTACAAAGTAAGGAGTATTATGGATTTTAAGGGATATTAAGAATCTGGGATTGTAAGGATTGGATACGAGAGGAATTCGATGGCTTAGTGGAGCCCCAAAGCTCTACTTCGTAAGTACAAATAGGTCTTGTAATAGTCATGTATATGAGTTTTGGTAACTAATTGGAAAATTAGAGCGTTTGTCTGGTAAATGTTGCAGCAGCCGGAAAAGGCGTGCAGCTCTCGTATGTTCAGTCCAATATTGAACAACGATTCTTATGACAAAAATGTACCCTAACAGATGAAAGCATCCACTCCATCCACCCAGTGTCCACTCTATTGAAACTAACATCAAATGATCCAGTGTTGCCAAATATTTCGTCTGGCTTCATCATTAACAAAACAAAGCTTTTTGCTTGTTTTTCCAAAGCAAGGAACGCTTCTCAGGAGCCAAACTCATTTGAGATTTGACAGTAATGTCTGCGTCCCCCAAGTAAACCACGGAACCTTGCTAATAGATAGTGATGTAGTAAGCGGCTGCCTGGTGCACGGCTTGGAAAAGGGATGTATGAGAGGGTATTCCAGGTGGTAATTATAATCCTGGAGAGGTCAGCTCCTATGGGCACTACATGTCCAGCATAGTCATCCTCACAAACAAGTCAATGAATGTTTGTAAAAGAAGGGATTTTCTTATTTCTAAAGTCTCATAGAGGTCCAATTTACTGTCATATTCAAATTTTAACTCTACGAAAAGGTGATACGTAGCCATTTTATTCTCCTTTCTCGAGAAAAAAAATCCTATTTGTAGTTTTCCTAGTTTTATTGCTGCTGTGAAAATTCGCGAGAAGTACTCCGATCAGAAACAGTGAAAGACAGGTCAAAAAGTCGAAGACATTTACATGATATGTAATCTCTATGTAATGTCTCTTTTTAAAGTTTCTCTGTATACCTCCCATTCATAGGACATAGTAGTTTTATGTTTGCTCTGCCAAAATCCTCTAGTTTAAGAGAACGACTTGTCTTATACCTATCCATTGCGAAGGTTATAGATATTACCTGATGAACGCAAGTGGAGAGAATGAAAAGGGAATAGACAAAAAAGTATTTAACTCCAGCCATACTATGCACTCATCTATGCTCTCCACCATTACCAGTTTTAATAAAAGAAAGATTTTTTTTCTTATGGTTTTGTTTTCAAAATATTAAAAAAAGGCAATATGCCTCAAACAAAATTGTATTGTCTGTTAAGAAGATTGTCAACTTATTTGGCACATATCCTTATTTTTCAATAAATATGTAAATTTAATTTATTTTATATAAGACCATCAGGATAAAAAGCAGAAAACTCATATGTTCTAAAATTGACTTTTTCAAAATTTTCGCTAGTTTATAATATATCTTTCCACTGATATGGCTGTTTCTAAAATGCAGTTCTTATGAAAGGTATGTTTTTCATAAGTCATTTTCATTTTCGATGATTTTATGAAGTGATGTGAGACCTTGTATAAGATCTTGAAAACGTTAATCAGATTTTTTTCTGTTTGATTTACTAAAAGTGAACAAAAAAGCATAAAATAAGAAATATATATCTTTTTGCGGGTATTGGTTCGGAAGAAATTCAAAGGCGAAGATGAGTTATTGAAAAAAAAAATAGTTCAAAGGGAGGTTTTATCAGGAACTCTTTTGCCTGCTTAAGATTACAGAGAAATCTGGAGAGGGTTGGAGGAAGGGGCATTGAGGCTTGTTAAGGCGGTGTTGATTGAACTGAATGTTTGATCGGCGTATTGCTTCTCAGTCTTCGGGAATCGATCCTGGTCCAGATTAACCATGAATTAAAAAAAAACACCTCTTGAGAGGAGGTTGTAATATCCATCAAAGTTACTTAACACCTATCCAATAGTAATTTGTAATAATTACTCGTTGTTTTTTTTATCTGTTTATTTAAAACAATTGTATTGCTTTATTTTTGTAACGGAACTTTTAAATTCAAAATTAACATAAATAGAAAACCAAAAGTTAATAAAAAAGAAAATCAGTCCGTCTACCGTCCACGGCTGCAAGACTATTGTCCGAAACTTTAGAAAATGAACTTTTGCGAAATCTGATGTGGGGCCGGGAAGTTGCCATTGCAACACTAACATTATAATTTATCCAAGTTCCTATATCAAGGATTAGGCTTCCGATACCCTCCTCGCCGGTGTCTAATTGATTACGGTATAATTATAGTCTTATAAATAATTATAATCCCGACTATGACAAATAATGACGAGTAAAGCGAGCAACATAGTGGGGGATGGGCGTAGGCCTATGAGGTGACTTACTGCGCAGGTCGTTTTCTAAATTGCCATTCTATGTTTGTCTATTTATAAGAGTTTTTTGAAAACAACATAAAATAATTTTTTTTTATTGTAATGGATGGAATACATAATAATTTATAACATAAAATTATTATAATATTGCCGAAAACAAGATAGTGTTAAAAAGAAATTGTGAGAAATTACTGTTCTGATGTTGTTTTTTCTTAATAGTTACAGGCAAGTATTCAAGCAGATGGTTTTTAATTTTTGGATTTTGTTGAAAATATAATGAGCTCTAGAAATTCTGTCTTAACCTTTTTTGTTATGAGTTCGAAGAACAAGAATAAAGGTTTATCCTTTAAATTTTCTCCAATTCCAAAGATGCCTTTTTAAGAATGAATAAAAATAAAGTTCAAAAGTGGAAATCATAAGAACTGACCCTCGTCGTACAGTCTTAATCAATTCTAAAACCGATAGCTGTAACATAAAACCTCAACACAAAAAATATACTCGTTTTTAATAATAAATGTAACATCGGTTTAAAATCTCATATTTCACTGCCAAAGTCTGAATGGGCTGATAAGCGATCAACGATTGCGTCCGATGTCCGAAGGACGTACTGTTTTCCTTTCCAAGAAGTCGAGCACATGGAGATCACTTCAACTTCTTTGTCTTGTAGCGGTTCCACTTGTGAAGTTCAATGCGTAATAAGAACTCTGTTTGCTACTCAACATCACAAGATTTATTGAGAGTGTCTTTGTTAGGCACGTAATTAGGAACAATGTTTACATTTAAATTGAAATGACTTTCCATAGCCAGTTCTTAGTTTTTCTTTTTTGAATTTCATATTAATTAAAACTATCCAAGTATCCAAATGAGGATCTCCCTATAGGTTACCTACATATTACCTACATAACGATGCCAAAAAGGTATGGTTCAGTTTTATTATTTCTCTATTATTCCATCTAAACAAAAAATTCAATTTTCCCGAACGGGATTAGAACCTACAACACCCTTGGTATTATCTGTTGCGCCGGGGTTACGTGGAAGATAATTGTATAATTATACATTTTATACACAAATTATAATTATTGATTTAAAGAATATTTCATTGTTATGGTTAAAAAAAACAACAACATGATATATCCATTCTTGAGTATGATGTCTACCGATGAATAGAACCTTTGGAGTAGAACCTTCTGTGCCCAAGGTCTAGGATTTTTCAAAGAAGTAAAAAATCCTTGGTTTCGTAATGGACGTAAAATGGGTCAATTTTGGGTACTCATTAAAGACACCTATCCTAATTATACCTGCATAGGAAAAATTTAGGACTCCCGCTGTAGTATTGTTCATTTGCCTAAAACAGCATAAAGCGTCATTAAATTAATAAATAAACTTACACCTCTCCTAGTACCAGAAGATGCTTGGCGATCATGACCTCATCCGATTGATTCCTTAGATTATGATTTTTTTAAATTTCCTTAGATTATGACTTTTTAAAATTATTTATTTAACTTTTGGATCTTACCTCTTTTTAAAGTTGTAATCTTAATTTTTTTTTAAGGGAGAGGTGTTCAGAATCTAGACCCTGAGTGCAAGGGAAGATTTGGAATATAAATTCTTTGATCTGTTATCATTCATTGATCCATTCTGAGGATTTTTAGGAGAAAACTAATTTGAGCATGTTCTCAGCCAAATAATCATTCACATTACTGTTCTGAACCGCAGGCCAGTGTTTTCTTAATGCAGTAGAATGGTTGATGGTTGAATATTAACAAGAAAAAAAATTAAATGATAGATGGATATTTAGGAATTTTTACTGAATAATTGATTAAAAGTTCGAAAATCATGTCTCTCCTTCAAAAGAACATCATAACTCAAAAAAACATTTAGTATTTGAAAGTTCTATGTGAGTTAAGAAAATAAAAATTTGGCCATTTTTAAAGCAAAACATTCCTGTTGTAATGATGGTATTGAAATTATTTTATTAACCTTCACAGAATGTTTAAAAGCTTGAAAATTATTTGATTTTAACTTATGTCCATTATGAAAAACAACTTCAAGTTCAAACATGATAAAACTCGAAATATGACTATTAATTAAAAAAGAAAAAACGTGATGGAAATAGAATATCAGATATGTTGTTCCTGAATAAAAAAACTTCAACCGATATAATTGTCACTGAAGGTTTACCTCAAAAATTGGCATTTTTTAGTCAAACCTCAATCTCAAAAATGCCAATTTTTGTGTCATATCTTTTTTAAAGGAGCTATATGCTGTTTTTAATTCTCATCCATTAAACTGTTTTACACTTAGGGTTAATATTTGCTATTGAATGTTCTCGTGTCCGAAGATTATTTTTTTCGTAATCTCAAATATATATATATATAATTTTTTTCTGCCTAAACATAACTGTTAATACAAATATTTTGTTAGCTAATATTGGAGTGTTATAACTGCACTTGAAAATGTAACCTTAGCGATGCAATCTCTGCCCTTGAAATCTTATCAGCAAATAAAAGTTTAATTAAATATAAACTCAATGTCGGTTCCGACGTCAGACATATTTGCATACCAGCGGATGGCTTCGTCCAGCTTTTGTTCGGTTTTTCGTAACTTTGAGAAGTCAGATGTGAAATGCTGAGTGCTATATGGCATATTTAAATATAAATAAAGTTATTTTAGTGAAAATGTTTTGACAGTTCTAACAACCATTCAAATTTTGACATTTTGTGTCATATGAAACAATTTCACCCAACCATGTCAACATTACACTGATATTTGCATTCAGTGCAATTATCAATCACTCTGACAACACGTGTTGAGTTTGACAACTTCATTCCAAATGAATTTCAAAATTTCACGTTTTGGCAATGCGAATGTTCAAACTATAAATCCGCTAATCAAAGAAAAAATTCCCAGAAATACAACCTACAGTCACAAATATATTTATGGAATTTTGTTGCAACCGATTTATTATGAAATAAATGAGCATAGAAGCTTAGAAGAATTTGGCGTTGACACTAAAAGATTCGGCGGTCAATATGAGAAAGAAGCACATTAACTAAATGTCTCATAATTTTATGACAAATTTCTCAAGTTCGTACCAAGGAACGAGCTGTCGATTGTCAAAAAAAGATCTCGTCTATTATCAATGTCCTAGGGATATTACTACTGAAAATCGAAATATTTTTGATGTAAAATTTAAAAACAGACTGGGATAAAAATGGTTTTAAAATTTATAATAGAAAAAACAAGAAAATAACATTAAATAAACTATTTTTAGAGTTTGAACTGAAAGTCTAATTTTACAGTTTACGAAGTCTAATTTCTTTTTTAGTATATTACGTGAATATGAATTTATTTCGATTATAATGTGAATGAAAATGTTTGGATTTTTAAAACATTATCTAATCAAAGATTTATAAAGAGTTTATCTTTGTACCTGAGGAAAAGGACACCATGTCCACAAAATAAGTAATACTTTAAGTGAATTGTAGTAAATAAATATTTATTTAATATTATTGATAAATAGTAATCAATTCTTGCAATAACACTTTTCTTTAAACTGTTTTTATAAGTAAGGAAGAAACGAATTTTAATAGTTCATAAATGCGACATGGTGCCCTTTACCACCGCGCTATAGATATTAATACTTTAATATAAATAAAAATAAAAAATATAAACTTTATTGATGGGTTTTATCTGAACACGTGCATCATTTTTTGTGTGAATTGTCTTAAATAAACAATAATGGCAAAATATATCTTAGTTATGTATTCAAAAAGCTTTAACTCAAGGGCTGAAAATATTATTGTTTGATTTTACATTTAGTTGCATTTGTTATTTTTGTATGAATTACTTAGTATAAGTTTGTATCGTTTTACAAAATCTTGGTGTTTAGTTTACCCAAATTTCCTGTAGTGATTTAGGTATCGTAAGAAAGATTAGCAGAAACTATAGTTCGAAATATCGAATAAAATATAATTAATTTTGAATGAAGGAATTCAGAAGTATACATCGTAGCGATAGTTTTTTTAATGTATCAAAATATCTATAGATTAATAATTTTTTTTTTATCCATTGAAAAGTGAAGAGAATTTCTTTGAACATAGGAGGCATAATTTAAGTTTAAGACTATTAATCATAAAAGGAATGGAAGTTAATACTGTAGAAGTGTCGTGATATAGAAATATTTTAAGGGGGAAAAAAATCAAAAAATAAATTTAAAAAACTGATTATATAACTGATCATTGGGAGCGGAGTGGCATGGTGGTAGAGCGCTGAGTTGCCGACCCGAATGTCCTGGAATAAATCCTGCTAGCTGGGAGACTTTTATGTAATCTGTTAGCGGCAGGAGATGGATCATAAGAGATCTAGGCTAAACCAGCCACTATAAAGTAGGTACCAAAAATAAGAGGGGAAAATCAGGCGGTTGAGCGTGATCTAGGACAAGTCACTTCCCTGCACAACCGTTGTCCAAGAAAAAGCCCTGTCTTTACCACGTACTGAACCTAAGACCCTCCATAGCCCGTAGTGGCACTGATTTTTTCATTTTTTCATATAAAAATTCATCTTTGTTATAAAAAAAAAAAAAAGTTGGTTTTTGTTTTGCTTTTATAATTTAAGGTATGTCGAAATTAAACTTCGGGCTTCATATATGTTTATTCGAAATAAAAAATATGCCTAAGCTTACTTTTTTGATAAATTAAGAGAGTATCTTATTTTTTTTTATTTAAATAGGCTGATTAGTAGACTATTAGATGAATCAGTTATCAGGGATGAGTCATAGCCGATATCTTCCCACGCTTACTAATCTAAAGAGCTTTATCTTCCAGAGTAAGTTCCCTCCGAAGCAAACAGTGAGCACTTATCTCCTCCCTTCTGCAAACATGCTATATTTAATATCAGTTACATTGAACTAGGTCAATACAGATACCAATATTCTTTGGCCATTTCCAGCTAAACAGCATTAATAAACATTTCACGGTTTCTAATTCATATATACATATATATTACTCATTGACCATAAATATCGCAATATTAACATTTTATGAAATATTGTAAAGCAACTGATTGATGATTAACTGATCTATTCTTTGAAACTTGGCATGAGTATGAGACTAACCTAGTCTCGAAATGCCGCCAAAAGAAATTTAAGAACTGACTGGAACTCAAGAATCAAAATTAATACATGTATGTGTATATATACACTAGAAGTCCTGATTCATATCCATATTAAATATATGACATTTTATTAAGTTTCACTTGATGGCCGATGCGAATGCTGTAGGCATATACGATGCGCTTACCAATAAAGTGATAAAAGTGGCATATGAAGTATTAGGAACTCAACATAAGAAGGTTAGTAGAACGAACTGGGCATCGGAGGAATTGAAAATTGCATTAGATGAGAAAAGGAAAGCCTAAAAGACGAAAAGTTAAAAGACGAAAAGTTAAAAACCTAGTTCGAAAAGCGAAAAACCAAATGTGGGAAGCTCATTAAGATTACATGTCAGCTGGACTACAGGAGATCTGCCGAAGCATGGAACGCTCTTAAGAGTATGAGACAGCAGAGCAGACATAAAGCCAATATACAGCTAATACCAATAGAAAAATTGGCAAACTATTATGAGAGTTTACTAACTGAGAACCAAAACGGACTACAGGAGGAAATGAACGAATCTTCGGAACTTGTTGAGGAACCAGTTACAGAAGAAGACGTGAAATATATCCTCAAGAAGGGTAAAAACAACAAGTCTTCATTCCACACCTGGACCGGGTGGAATAAATACGGAACTGCTTAAATACGGTGGGCAAACCATCGTGACCATTTTAACCCAATTATTCAATAAAATTCTCCAAGACAAAGTTATGAAAAAATGTGAAAGCAAACAGAAACAGCTTAGCCTAGTATTTATCGATCTTGAAAAGGCATATGACAGTGTTCCACTTAATGTTCTTTGGGAGTGCATGCGAAAAGCAAACATTAATGACCCCTTAATCTGTGCTGTTAAGGATATCTACCTTAATAGCATATGCCAAATAAAAACTGGAAATAAACTATCCCGTAAATACCCAAGTTTTAAAGGAGTCCTTCAAGGAAGCTCTAGGTCACCTACCCTATTCAAAATATTCCTATTCAAAATATTCCTTGACCATTCAAGGTGCTACAAATGAATGGTCAAGGAAATGTAGAAGGATGGGACTGCATATGCAGAATGACTTTTACCTTCACCACCAATTATTTGCAGATGACCAAGCCATCATAGTCCAGGATAAAGAAGACGTAGAATATATGTGTACGAAACTAATAGAAGAATACAATAGGTGGGGGATGAAAATAAACTTTGAAAAGACAGAATATTTGGATACGGAGGAGTTCGGACCATTGGAGGTAAACGGCCTACAGATCAAAAATGAACCCAACTTTAAATATTTAGGATCTATCCTTCAAAAAGATGGAACTATTATACCGGCTTTAATGTTATATGGGTGTGAAACATGGAAATTGGGAATAGGAAGCCAAGAAAAACTGCTAGTTGCTGAAATGGATTTCTGGAGAAGGGCAGCCGGAATTTCTAGACGTGAAAGGATTCCCAATTCAGTTGTGCGAGAGATAATGGGTGCTTAGAATACCATATTCAAAAAAATCAAAATAAAGAGATTAGAGTGGTTTGGACACCTCATTAGGATGGATAATAATAGAATACCCAAAATGACAATGAACTGGTGCCCTGAAGGAAGAAGAATAAGAGGACGCCCGCGAACTTCTTGGATGATCCAAGTCCAGGAAGACATGACAGGATATGGCCTTAATGAAGAGGACGCGTTTGACAGTAAAAGAGATAATTGTGCTGTCTGATTATAGAATAATGAATTGGGTTGGAAATACTTATACAGAGCAATCCTTTGAGAGTTAAAAGATCTCGAGACCATTAATAATAATAAAATAAGCTAAATAGTGCATGTGTTAGTAGATAATTAAATAATCTTGAATTACAATAAATAAGTAGATAATTTGTGTTATGTTTACTAATGTATTATTCTAAAGACTGTGTGGTCTAACACAACGATTGTGCAGCTGAGGCTAATCAAATCACTTTCAACCATTATGTGCTTTATCCAATTAAGGATGCCTACAGTATAGAGGCTGAGTTAGGCCCAGTAGGATCTGAAGATCCACAGGGTACATTCGTCGCTATTAATTGATTAAATAATTTATTTTTCCCCAGCCAGATTCTCAGTATAGGAGCTTAGCACTCTATACATTGAGCTACCCCCCTCCCTAATGTTCAATTTAAAAAAATTAAAAATATAATAACTAATAATTAATAAGATATAAACGAATGCTTAAATACATTCACCATTTTTGTTTGAAATATTCTATAGAACTTCGAGAGACGAACTAAAAAATAAGGTAATCCGATAACTTCTGGTACACCAATTAAAATAAATTATGAAATGTTTAATTAATACTGTTATTTTAACAGTTAAGATCTCAATGTTTGGATAGTATTGTAATATTATTTTTTATCAGAAGATGGCTTGTCATTTCATGTCATTGTATACATTCATTCTATTTACTGACTGTATTAATATAATACAGTTGTGAATTACATTGAATAAATTATTTTAAAAAAATATGTATCATGGGGTGAGTAATACTAATATTTAACACCTTTTTGACGTGGAAAAATTAAATTATTTGAAATAAACTGATTAATTGTTGCCATTAAAATTTTAATGCATTTTAAATGAAATATATTTTTGGATATTGACAAAAAGGGTTTCCTCCATAAAATGTAGTGTTTTAGTTACTGTATTAATAAGTATTTAAACATCAGCCAATTTTACCAACACCCCAACACTTGTTCAATAACAAAATATTCAATTCTATATCAACAAAAAAAAAGAACATTTGGCATTGCTAGAGGCCGAAATAGCATTCTATCTGTATCGTCCCTCACCTGATTAAAGGAGGTGTAGATCGCTCGACCTTCCGGGACCCTGGCCAATCTCTACGCCAACTGAAATACCTGGCACTTAGCGGTAGTTAGTACATTCCTAATCCTACTTCCTAAAAATCACTTAATTAACACACACAAATACACCCCCCCCACACACATACATATACATATATATATATTTCTAATTTTGTCTAAATTAGAGTACTCCATGGAGGAACCCATAATAGGACATGTACCATGCTTAAATAAGGATATTACATGTGATTTTATGTTAAATGATCAATTTATAAAATTACATTAAAGTACATTTAGGTATAACTTAACAATATTTAAAAATGTAAGAAATTAAAAATTAACAGGTGGACTAAACTAAAAGTTTTAGGTTAGGGTAAAATTAGGATTAAATTTGTAATCATAAATTATAGAATTAAAATAAGAAAGTAATAAAAATAAAAATATAAAAATACATAAGATATAAAATGAAATAAATATTTTCATCTCTGCAAGAAGGTTTTCGCACAATAATTTCAATTTCTAAAAACTATTTAGTTTTAATAACTAGTAAAACAAAGTTATAAAAATAGAAACTCAAGTTTAAAGATAGTAAATATAATATTATACACAAAAAAAAATTCCAATTATAACCTGAAAATCTATGTAACTAATATCCCTTCATAGGTAAATAGTTGAAGAAAGTCAATGTATTTTATAGACAGATCTATAGCTTTTTTCAGTGAATTTCATAATTTATTCAACCAATTTCATAATTTTTTCAACCAATTTCATAATTTTTTTAACCAATTTTATAACTTTTTCAACCAAATTCATAATTTTGTCAACCAATTTCATAATTTTACCAATCAAATTCATAATTTTTTCAACCGATTTCATAATTTGTAAGATGTCGTGGCGTGATTTTCAGGGAATCATATAACATATAATTGGATATAATTAATATATATGGAAAAAAATTTGGATGTATTAAATTATTGCATATTCTAACTATATACGTATAAGGAGGTACTTATTAGGATTACCTCTTCCAAATTCTGAATTCCTCTTCCAGTAGACAACATCGCTCTTGCTTTGGATTTTACTTTTGAGAAAGCATATTCTGCCGGATTGACCATTGAGAATATGGTGGCATGTATTTTATTATATGGGAAGATCGCGCCATAACTTCTCTAACCTGCTCAGTTTTGTGGATAGCTGCATTGTCCATCACTAAAATACTATTGATGATGAGAAGCTGATCAAGTTTTTCAAGCAATTCAATCAAAAATTGGCAACATAAACCACTATTTAAGTTCCAGAAGCTAGAACAGAAAAATCCGTTTTACAGCGCGTTTCAACGTAATTTTCAACTGAAATATTAACATTAATGTTTCCTTGAGACAGTATTTTTTTTATTTCTTGTAAGGTGTAGGCTGCGTTTTCTTCAATTATTTCCTCAATCGCAGCAAGAGTTTCGGATGTCAAACTTATACGATGAGTATCACGTTGTTGTTTTTTTGGTGTTATATGATTTCCTGACAACCACACCGCCACATCTTACAAAGTATGAAATCGGTTGAAAAATTATGAATTTGATTGGTAAAATTATGAAATTGGTTGAAACATTTTTGAAACAGGTTGAACAAATTATGAAATTCACTGAAAAAAGCTATATATAAAGAAAGAGATAGATATATAGATGGATAGAGAGAAAATTTACCATCAATTAAATTTTTTTTCACGAAAAGGCTTAAAGACCACGCGAATATCATACTCTAATGCTTCTTCTTCATCTGTTTCCTCTTTTCCGATATGTTCTTCATGACCTTTGCATGCTTAAGTTTTCTCTCCTCGGACCACGCAAGACCCTTTTTCACACAAGAAACTCCCTTGAGTGTCCTTCTGTATTCATCTCTGTCAAAACAATCTTGGTCTGTTAGCCCCATTCATCCTTAAGTTGTTTGAAATATCCCGTTGAATTTTTCTGAGGATTCGCTGAAAAATTTTATGGTTCAGTCTTTCAGGATTCATCCTCATCATGGGTCCATAGAACCTTAGCCTTCCCACCCTTACGTCAATTTCTAAGTCTGTTGTTTCCTTATAGATTTCTTGATTCGGCCTCAACCTGTATCCTTCAGGTGTTCTCCTAGGTCCGTAGATTCTTCTTTCTATTTTCAGAAGCCTCTCAAGGCTGGGAAGACAGGAGGTTTCTGTTCCATAAAGTATCACCGGCTGGATGACTGTGTTATAATGTCGTATCCTAGCTTTAATAGATAAGTTCTTCTTGTTACAAAAATTACTGGTGGCGAAGCTTAATTTCTCCATTTTATTATTGCATTTATTAAATAAATTATTCAATATGTATAATAAATCCATATGATTAGTATGTATGGATTAATATTATAAAATATTCTGAAGTTAAGCGTTAGGCATTATTATTTAAACAGTAGAATGTTTAATACCTAGTGAACACGATACATAAATAGGAATTTTTTTTAATGTAATCAAATTAGAATAAAAAACGAAAACTTTATGGATTGTTTCAGTTATACGACAGTTATGTTCTTTTCTATTTGAATACTGGGTATTTGTCTGTATGGATAGGTAGATACTGGATTTTCCTGTATCTGATACAAGTGATACTGATACTTTTCTGTATCTGATACTTTTACTTGAAACTTTTGTATCAATTATTATATGACTATTACTAGTCATGGGTAGATTATTATTTCTTTACTATTATTATTATTACTACTATTATTACTTTATTATTATATGACTTTTACTAGTCATGGGTAGATACTGGATTTTCCTGTATCTGAATACAAGTGGTACTGATACCTTTCTATATCTGATACTTTTACTAGATACTTTTTGCAGTTGAATACAGATATCCCGACTCTTACTCTTCATATACGCTACACAGAAGCCTTTCTTGGGGCATCAGTTTTTTTTATAATTTTTAAAGGAAAAAAAGGTTATTCGCCGAAATAGTAACCTGCACAAGCCATCAAATGATTAAAATCATGTTTTTTATTGCTTAATTATTTTTTGAAAGCTATGGAATTGAACAATAAAAAATAGATTTTAACCCTACCTCAAACTTTTGCTATTCACGTTCCAAGACACGTATTATTTGGGTTGTAATACAAAATTTGTCTGTCCGCAGCTGGACGCTATACTCTTTAAAACGCTATAGCTGTTGTTTTTTTTGCACCCGATTTCAATCATTTATGTCAATTGGCTTTACTTTATGGTATACATATATCCATTAATGAACCCATATTTGCCTGGACATAGCTCTAAACATTTAATAACATACCTCTAAACATTTAATAACATACCTCTAAACATTTAATAACATACCTCTAAAACATATGTATTGAATTAATAAACTGTAACCGTTATAATTCTTTTGGTGCTTACCCCAGATGCAATATTTATTTATGAGTAATATGTTGAATAGTAAATTGGTATACAAAAGAACAGACCTCTGGAAAAGAATCCAATTAAGACTAGGGCATAGAAAATATAATTTGAGTAATCATCCGAAGTGATTACTCTGTCATCCCAAAATAAAATAGAATGTCCAAAATATATAATTGTACTACATCTATCCTTATAATATTTCATGAACTTATTGTATACATTATTCTCCCCATTGCTAGTTAACTGTATCTTTATTAACATTTCTATTTTTATTACCCAATTCCGTATTTTTATTACTTGATTTATTACTCACTTTATTTATTGAATACTGTATTTTTTATTTTCATTACTTACTATATTATTTATTTTCATTACCTTTGAACTATTATAATTATTTCTTATTTCTTTTTTTAAATTTTATTACTTATTGCAGTTTTTATTTATTTTTTATTGTTATGGTTATTAATGCTCCACATAATCATCCTTGCTCTTTATTGAGATATATCTCATGTTCTCTCCCCTCCCCCCTCTTTATTGTCCACCACTCAGATACCTGATACTTATGTATTTTAACTTTAATATTTACCCATTGTAATTTTTTATCTTTATCGCCTTTATCTTCAATCTTTAACAATTTCTGTTTTATCCTTATTTTATTCTTTATTATGCATTTTACTACCTTCCTATCACTTGGTTATTAATACTATAAACTCATAAATTTTAACCTTAATACTTACCTTGCTTAGCAGTTTTTTACAATTTTTAATTTTCAATTGTCTGTATATTGCATAATTAGCCCTGAAGAAGACCTGCAAAGTAGGTCTAAAGGTTGGATACTTAATAAATATTTCTCCATATCTAAGAGAAATTTATTGATCTCTACCCGGGCCATTTTCTTCCACTTAATTAAAATTACATTTTAAAAAAAAAAGTACCGTTAATTGAACGTTCGGATAACTGACATTCGGATAATCGACGCTCCACTGTACTTCAAATGTTAGTAAAATTATTGTGCTGTAATGTTCCGTTTTTATAAGTGATTAGGTGCTCAAATCTATTTTTTTTTATAAATATCATACAAATAAATATTCAAGATAAATCGACAAGATTGATATTATAAAATAATTATTAAAGTAAATTAACTAAGTAATGTAAATTTTTGTCATCTCAAGTTAATATTATTGGGTTAATTAGAGTAATTTTTTTCCTTTTTTTAATTTCTTTTTATTGTTTGATCCTATAAAAATACTCACGTTTAATGCACTCAAAAGTTAAACAAATTTGTTAATAAATAATAAATAAATCATATTTTTAGGATTCAGAGTATCCTTTGATCGATGAAATGTTTCGAATTCGGTCTGGATTCTTTTTCCCAAGATAGAACCAACCTGTAAGGATTATCAAGTTTGTAAATTTTTAATTAACACTATTTGTACGTTTTAAGGGGAAAAAATGGGGTATATTTTAAAATACACCCTAATCAATTACTTTTTTTCTGGTTGTTATTAAATTTTATATATTCCATTATATTTGTTTGATTATTTATTTATTTCTTTATATTCACAATTAATTTTTCTCAGTATTAATAGCTGATAAAATTAAGATATAAATATATTTTATCATTAGTATATTTGATGTGTTTTCAATCTGTCCTTTCAGAGCTGATCGATTCAAAACAACTCCAAAGGGGTCGATATTTGACCTCTTAAAAGACCAATGGCCTATATCAAGGTAATTGCCTATCTTAATAGCTATTATATATATAATTTAAATTACTGATTATTGGTCTTTATATAGTAAAAAATTGAAAGTAGCATTTTTTTGTCTATTGGATATCAAGTTTAATTTTTATTGTGTAATATGAATACAATATGAAAAAATAATTATTTTTTTTTATAAAATTTTATATTTGAAAAGCATTTCCGATTCTTCACGTGAGATAATAAGTTGAAATATAAGATTAAACATAATTATAAATAAAGTTTTATTTTATTTGAGCAATCAATTATCGTGGCTAAAAATATAGCTTATAAGGACTAATTAAGACAATTTGTATCTTTTTTTAAAAATTATTTTATCAATTTAACAGCATATGTGATTAATTATAATCTAATCGCTAACGTGGCATCAACTATTTTATCAGTTTTCAAGGCCAATTTTTTTCCTCTTTTCCCCCCAAGCTTGGATGCTCAGTCAGTTAAAATCTATTAATTTATTCTTAGTTATGTTTGCACAGAATGTTCTGAACATTATATAACATGTTGCGTAACTGATGTTTATTTTTAACGAAGCTTATTTGTATGAGAACATAAAAACTCAAACAGAGATGTATTTCCAACATATTTATTACGTTTCCGAAGACCAATATCTTTGAATTTTCAATCATATTGCTTTATGAAATAAAGAAACTCCTATATTTTTTACGATCCAAAGAACTTTGGCATTGAGTGCCATGAAGGTTAAGTACCTAACTACGAATTTTATCGTAATTCCGTCGTTTAATAATTTTTAACACCCCAAAAAATGTCACAATTTTTTAATGGTGATTGCAAAATTTTTATTTTTTGGGAGGTGGCTATGCTAGATTAAAATCTACTAATCATCTTTGGTGTGAAAAACATATGTATTGTTGGTTTATATCAATATTACGAACTTTGATTTTCTTTTCAAAGAAATTTAATTACTTATGTTTATTTTAACATTCGAATTAAGATATATATATATATATATATATATATATATATATATATATATATATATATATACACATATATATATATATTTTTTTTTATTTAATATATATATATATATATTAATATATATATTAAATAAAAATATCATGAAATAAGTATTTTTTATTTATTTCTAGGATGCAGTAGTAAAAATTCGAAAAGGACAGCCTTAAGTATTTTTAATATACCAGAAAAAATAACCAGTAAAGGCCGATTCAGTCTTCATCAGGACAATCAGTCTTCATCACATCAAACAAGACTAAGTGTAGCACATCCCATACCAACAGCCCAAACAGACTCATCGACTAAAGACAGCAACCTTGTTCCAAGACGCTCCACGAACATCTTATTCCTTTGGTTCTTCTAAATCCAATTTCAATGCATGTTACCAACAAAAATTGTTTTTTATTAAATTTACTTTTCTAATTTTTAAACCCATTTTAATTGTAATGATTTAGATTTATGTGTGTTTTTGTTATTTAATTATATTTGTCATCCTGTAAGTTACAAGTCGCTAAATACTCGTTGTAGGAACCTGGTTCTTCATTGGGTTGCTAAAAACTCTGTTAGATTAGATGACTACTATACAATCTCCTTTCATAACAGTTTTTGAAAAAAACCTTATCATGAAACGAATATATAAGTTGGACCATTTTTAAAAGTTTTTTGCTACCAACATTTGTTCTCTTATGCACAACTAAAGATTTAAAAAGAAAAGTGAATGCAATAAACGTACAGTGCCAGTAAACTCTGTACCATTAATTTAAAAAAATCGTTTATAACTTTTTCATTTATGATTGATTAACATAGAGTTTTAATTGTTTATTTTAAAATCAATTTCACTAATAGGCTTTCGTATGTACTTTTATGTCGTACACAGATTTGTATGCGTTTCTTAGAATAAAGCGATTCTCAGTATAGAATCATTAGTTTCTGAATCATTGAAGAAATGATTAATTTGAAGTATATATTACTTGTAAAATTATTATTAAACGACTTATTAATTGTTATTGTTCATGCTAGTCACTAAATCTTTGACTGGAAAATTAATCTTCACATTTATCTGTTAAAAACGAACAGAAAATAAAGTATATGGGTGACTGGCAGGAATGCTATAGCACTTGAAGAATTTGAAAAATCCTTTTTTTGGAAATACTATCCATTTAGTTTTCAGTTTTTTTGTCAGAATCAAGACCATCATGATCAGCTTAATTCGGTTAACAAACGTTTACAGGAAAAAAATTGTTTTTTCTTTCGTTGTTTTGAATGAAATATCTGTTCAAATCAATTGTTTTTGAATGTTCATATATAATATATATTATATTAAACTAATCACTGCTTTAATTTTTAAATATATTTTTTCTCTTCAAAATAAAAATAATATATATATTAGTTTTGCTATTTTTTTTTTATCTGTCTGTTACTGTTTTTAATCAATCATCACGTCTTGCCCACTCGAGAAAGACAACTAGATTTTTTTTTTTTGATTGAGCAAGGAATGAAAAGGTATGAGGATGATAAAAAACACTGATTTAATTTCACCAGACATTTTAATCTGAATGTCTCGGAAAAAAACTTTCAAGCTTTTACAAAATGAAACTCACGCACACGCACACACCTTACTCTGTGATTTTCTCAATAACAATACACAACAATATCAAACATTCAAAAACTTATCACTGGGCTTATCCATATGAGAATAATTATACAATTACATATAACCAGAAAATAAAAAATATTCCTAAAGTAGTTAATAATAAAATAAATTCTAATGATCCAGCTTATACACATACATTGGAAATTGTGACCTGTCCAACAGTTGGACATGATTTGTCTTGTTTTACATTTTTTTTTTTTTTAGTTTTATGCTGGTTATATTATAAAAACAGACCCTCTTCGACTTCAACATTGGCCCCTTTCCATAGGAAATCCGGGGCACTTCCCGCAAAATACTCTTTTCTCAGCCTTTTTCGAGACCCAGAAAAAAAAATCTAAATCATAGGAGACAATTAGACAATAAAGATGCATAGGAAGCCACGCCTGCAATAAACAGCAAAGGATATATTTATATCAATATATTATTATGTTCATTATTTACAATATTCAACACAAAAATAATATAAACTTTGGAGTCCTAAGTTTTATTTATATAATATATATTATAACTAGAATTTTTTCTTTACAAAGACTTTATACAATGATTATCATGAGAAATGGTGGGTTCAACTTGTCGATTTGTTACTGGCCACGAATTGATCGGAGAGAACCGTCCACTTGGGGCTCCAAATCAAAGGCGTGCCTTCCCTTTCAGTCTCAAATACCTCAAAATTTATATTTACAAATGAGGGATTGAACAGTATGTTAAATAAATGTTTTGTATTAAAATTACAATTTTCTTTCTTCTTTTTTTTTGTTTTTTTTTTTCAATTTTAAAAATTAATTATTCTGAGAGACATATATGATGAGACTAAACATACACACACAAATAAAATGCAAGCCCCACTATATACGGAAATATATCACATTTATATATATTTATAATGTATACTTAGTATATAATAATTACAAAAGAACATAAAGGATTGGTGCTTAGAGCCTTCTAAAGGAGTGTCCTTTGAGCTTTGGAGTGTTTTCAACTTCAGCCAAATCAGAAAAACATTACATGACTGTAGGCTAGCAAAGCCCTTAGGTGGTAATTATAGTCACTCCCAAAACAATCTGCCTTCGAGGAGAAAATTGAGTACACCACAACGACTAACTACACAACATTTTTAAAACACTTATTTAAAAAGATTTACAATTAAAAGTCAACAGAAAAATAAAATAATTCTCACACGATTATGTATATATATATACACACATATATATATATTTATATATTAAAATAGCTAAAAAAGATTTCTTCCAATAAATTATTTGGTTTGTTGATAATACAATGTTCACAAGAAAAAAAAAAATTAAACATAAAGGTGGCACCATAAGAATGAGTTCGTTTCAAACGATATACAAAAGTCCCCAAAGAAAAGTATTTACAGGGGGAGATCACATAAGGGTTTGATTTGTACCACGTTATCTTTGTACTATACAGCTGCCTAGGCTTCGAGGGACAGGACCTTGGGTCGGGGCGAAGGGGGCGGCGTCTTCTTGGAGAGGTTGAGGGGCTGGGTCCCCACCTGCAGTTCCACCAGGCTGGAGGTCGAGGACGGCGACACCGAAGGGATGTAGAGAGGCGGCGTGGGGGCGTTCACGATCACGTAGGAGCCGCGGCTTGCCGTCGTCGTGATGACGCTCTGCTGCCCCCAACACTGCTCTCCCCGCATGATGTAGCTGTGGATGATGTCCGTCCTCTTCATCTGCTCGGGGGTCATCCTGGGTCCTTCCATCAGCGACCTCGCCAGCGTGGAGTGGGTCATCGAGAGGGAGCTCGTCGAGTTCTGGTCAGCGTCACACTCCTCTTTCCTCAATGCCCTAAATTTCTTGTGCGGTTTGTAAGCCTCATCCATGAGGGAGTTGGTATCATACAGAGGTGGAGCTTGAAGTACCCTCTTCAAGACAGGCATGTCTTCGATATGGTGGTCTTCTTTGTCTTCTACAGATGATCTGGGTGAAGAACAGACAGAAGTCGGGGCACTGCTGGTCATCTTGTCCACTTTCTCTGTGCCCGATTCGATTCCTGAATCGCTGGGGGAGTCCAGTTTCCTGAACCTGTGTGGTATCTTCATCTCCTGATCCCTGTGTCTCATCGGACAGCCAGCGAGTGTGGCGGCGAGGAGAGGTGCTGAAGCTGCGTGGCTGTGGTATTCATTGAGGCTTGCTACTTCACCCGAGCACATGCTCTCGGTGCTGGAGACTGAACCGAGCGGGCTCTTCACTTCTTCAATACCCAGTTCACTCCCTGAGCTCCAGGTTCCGGGACTCTTGCTCTCGTCTTCTCCTACCATGGAACCCCACATCTCATCTTGTTGCTCAGCACGGTGTTGTTGTTCAGTCATCTTGAAAGCGAGGAGCTTCTCACTGTGCAATGTGTTGAGTGTCCTGAGGTCTGGAATCTTCCTCATCAATTCTTGGGCAAGATGTGTCTGAGTGGGATGGTTCTGAGCCATCATCATGTGGAGACCAGCCTTGAGCTTATTCTGCATCTTCTCAATGAGCTCTGTGTTTCTCAATCCAGGTCGATCTAAACAGAAAACGAAACAGAAAAAGTTAGTGAATGTCATATTTTGGAAACAGAAACTAAAGAGTTCTCTGTTATAAAAAACAGAATATATTAAATCGAAATTTCGACTCACCAGGTGCAATGACGACTATGGAGCTGAAGAGACCAATCTCTGGATCTGTCAGTTTGAGTGAATTCAACCTCTCTGCGAAGTCGAACATGGAATCCATCAGGAACCTGGCGTTAGAGCCACTGTGAATGGAGTCCTTCTTCAGAACTTGTCCGTTGAGGCAAATCATGGAGTTGTTTTGGGTATCGAACATACAGGCGAGCCGGACGAGTAAAACCTCGAAGACACCGGCCTTTAGGAGTGTGACCTGATCGTCCTGGGAAAGTAAAGAGAAACCTGGAATCCTCTTTGCGAACTCGACGACTCCGCGGATGGCTGGGGAAAACCTTTTGGAGAAGTCTTGAAGGAGTTCTTGTTGGCCTGTTAAAGGCTGAGGGTTTGGATTGAGAGGGCAGGCCTGTAAAGAAAAGAAAAACCTTAGTAAAATGAAATCAAGAAATTAATATTAAAAAAATGAAATATGTTCTAAAGGAACAGCTATGGGTTGCATCGAGATAACGTGCGGTTGAACTTTCCAGAGTCGCATATCGCTATCGCGGTTGGTTCTATTTTCGAGTCCAGATATCGTCGCCCTTATCTAGAGTGGGTTTCCGATGTTTGTCTCTTTCAAAATTAATGACTGATACTGCATTTTCCTCGCTGCACATGATCTCCTTCTCCTCCTAGGAGGATGATTGATGCTTCAAAGGGTGACGCCCCGCCCAAATCCCTAAGCTTCCTCCGATCAACAATATACGCGACCTTCTAACATACAAACAAGGTCACTGCGGATTTATATAACTGGTAGGGGGAGGCACTGACGAAGTAGAAAACTGCGCGGATCGAAGCGTATCCTTGAGCGGAGGTACATGGCCATGTTTGAAAGTGACAAAATGGGGTTCATTGCAATGCGACAATAATAAAGTTCTAGGCGCACTTTGTTTTTAATTTATTGTGTCGGATTGCAGGGATAATAAAATAATTCAGTTCAGAAAATCACATTACTTTAGATATCATGTGGAATCGCATATTGCCCTTCAGAAAATTTAATAAGTGAAAACATTTGAATTAAAAAACACACGAACAAGTACCGATTATTGAATATACGCAAATTTAACCAGATAATATGTTTCGAGTAAAGTAAATCGTCCCTAACCAGGATATGCAACTTGTAAAAATAATTGAAACTACTTAGTCGGATAAATATATAAATTAGATTACTCACCAGGGTCGGGGGTGATGCGGTGAAGGAAGGCTGTTCCCTTGCCCGGAGGATCATGGGGGCCACCTTGTCCCGCGTGAAGTCGCAGGTCTCCAGGTGGGCCTTGACCACTGTCCTCACCAGCCTGTTGTCGTCTTCAAGTTCTGCGGCGAGGGCCTTTTCCTGGCACTTGGAGTTGGTACTCTGCTGCATCGCTGCCAGGATTCGGGCCTTCTCCCTCTTGGGCACTCGGCCGAATCGCACCGCTGTAAATAAAAAGGAGAGGACCATAAATATTAAAAATGCTCTTATAAGCGCATAGGTATTGTGAAATGACAATTTAACTGATTTTAATAACCTTTACATGATTAAGATTTTGAGAGCGACATTAATTCAGTTATTTCTTTGTAATTGTGTTACATTTATGGTTAGGATTGAAATGGTCGAATTGGTAACAATCATTTGCCGATAAAAGCCAGATGCGTATTTTAATAGAGTATAAAGTACGCGGAAGTAGGCTCGATGGCAGTTAGGGTCGTTAGGAAGGGCAGGTGATGTGGGCAGCTGCTGACCGTTAAAGGGTTCGCGACCCACTTTCTGCCGGCCCAGTCGAAAGTCGATCCCCGGCAGTGGGATGCCTTTATGGGTCGGGCTCTTTCACTTTCACCAATGAAAGTGGAGAAAGTGGAGCTGCTCGTGGGCCGACTCCGGTATCGGATCATATTCAATGCGATATTCAAATACACTCCAACCAAAAATAGGGTATAAGTTAACAACGTAAGTCACAGGAGCATAAACAAGGATGAAAAATATATGTTTACGAAATCGATGGTAACTTGTGGCAACCTGATACTGAAAAACAAGGTCAGGGGGGTTATATTTTTTTATAATTACAATTGTAAGCGTCAACAAGAGAACAACAACTGAACGTGAGGAGAGCAAGGCTGTTCATTGTATAATATTTGCTCAACCATCACGACCGTTCGGTTTGTTTGCGACTTAAACACGGAAAGGCGTGTTGAAGGGATTGTTTTATTAAATAGGTAATTGACTATTATTATATGTTTTCGTTGATAATATAATGATAATTGGGTGTAGGTTTGTTACATGGTTAGGATACCGATTTTGACAGATTTGCGAATTATTACGTTAGGAATTATTTTTGAGTTATATCAATCAAGGACTGGAAACTAGGAAGAAGGATATGTAATTAAAAGAAGTGAAGTAAGTAAGGACACGTCCACAGCTCTGGTTCCGCCAGTCGCTAAGGTCAGCGGAAGGTCGTTCCCTAAGCGGTATGGCCTCCTAGTCGTCGCAAGTAAAAACTACAAGAAGAATAAAATGTAACGTACGTGCATTATGGTACTTGACTTCGCCGTTGAGGATGCCCTTGAGTATCGGAAGGTCTTGAGTGATCATGACTATTCACAAGACACTAGAGGTAACGTGTATACACTAAAGATCTAGTAACTGAGTGCGGAGGTAACTGCAGACACTATTTGGCACAGGAAGTCACAGGACACTGATTATTCCGTCCGCGTTCGGCTCGGACTCGTTGAGACAGCGAAGGATACTCCCATGACGGCAGTTGGGCAGAAACTGACTGGGCTGAGAGCGCCCCCCCACCACCCGCCTCGCCCCCCACCACCTCACTACGGCACGCTAGTGACCCTGAACTTGATAGTCGCTATCGACCTACATCTTCCCCCTCTGGTCCCGCTCCCAAGGACGCCGCTCTTATTACACGCTATGTTTTACACCAATTCATCCATTCTTCTCTTATATACGCCTTCAACTGTTCCTGTTGAACCATTAACTACCCTATCTATAACTCATATCTACGTATTCCATTAACTATGGATACTTGCAAAAACTGCGCAATTTGTGGGGTCATATTGGGTAACGGTAAACAAACACTATAATTCTAATATATATGCTTATACGGAACATCGGAATCCGATCATATGACAATATTCAAGCCCAAAGCCGAAAACATCCTCTATACCAGTTGCTTCCATTCATAGCGAAACCGGAATGAAAGAGAAATAGTCAAATAGTCCAATAAGTAATTCAAAGCATCACGGCCCGATATAAAAAAATCAATTTATGACTACACCACAATACAATAACACATTTTTATGTTACCACAAATACTCATATTCCCAATTTTTTTTTATCAAGTTATTAGCTCTTGAACTTCCTATGTTAAAGGATTTTACTGAAATTCTCGAAGGAGGAATTGATCCGGCTGGCAGAGGGCCAAATATAAAGGCGTCTAAAACTGTGGAAGAAGGTCAAGCAGAAACAAAGGTCAAAACCAGTTAAAAATATCAGCGTCGCAGTGAGGTGAGTCTAGTTGCGCAATACCGCCACGCTATTCAAGGTTTCCACATTTGAATAAGCTAATTATGTATATCATATATGTATTATTATACAAAAACTCGAGGAATCTGATATTTCATAATTCACAAATATATATTCCGATTTGTATTCTCTTCCGAACAAAACATATACAAATATTCAACTAAAATATTCAAGGAAAACTTATGGAGAGGTGTAGGAAAAATGGAGGATGTCCTTGTTTTAAATAAATTTAATGAGAATCGTTTACGTGTCAGATAGAGGACATGGGTTTAGCATAATGGCCTTGGCCTTCGTCTCGGGAAACAATTTAAATTCTTAACTCAACCATTGCTGTTTGTTCGAGCATCATTCAATGACATCTATCATTTGTGTAATTATTCCAAGTTGTATAACACGACCATTTTAAAACTTAGTTAATCTAATAGCAGTGACTAGTATTTTTAAACATAACTAAGTATCAAGGTGGCGAGGATTCGTAATTAGTTTTAAAAAATACTTTTAAAAAATGTTTGCGGCAATAGTGAATTAAATTATAGGAAATTCAATATTATTTTTTTTTAGAAATACATTTTACAAAAAATATATAGAAAGGGCTCAAAAATTACTGCTAAGAAATTTATATAAATATTTTAACATTAATAAAAATATTTTAAACGGATATACAGTTGTTTAAAACTGTAATTAGTTTCCTGTTTATTAACCATTATATGGACAATTTAACAAAAATATAAATAAAAAAGCAACAGTTGATATCAAGAGGCGGAAACAAACATTGAGGATACAATTCCTCCGAAATGGAGGGGGCGGGAAATCAATGAATGGAGGAGAAGGTTCGACTATTGGCCGCTTGGAGCGCTGCCTGTATCACGTAGTTCGGGCTACACCCGCCAGGGACGCTAGCGACCGGGGCAGCATACAGTCACTGACCCCGATTGCCAACCTCTTTGTATCTATATCTCTTTGGCAACATTTAAGCCCCAGATTAGAATGGGATCAAGAATTTGTGTGTCTAATATGTGTTTAATAATTTTTTATATTAAATAAAATATATATGTTAGGGGTGTTATTAAATGAAAATGTATTAATATATATATATTTTAGAAACGAATTCTAGCTTATTTATTTCTATTATCAATTAAACTATTATTAATGAGTTTTACATAAAATTAAAATTTGTATTTTTTTAAACATTGCAAAAAATTAAATAATTACTGTTTTCATATATTATCAGGAATGAAATGAAAATCAGTGAAAGTTGTAAACAGTGTTTAAATGCTAATGTATAAACATTATATATTATTTTTGCATTTTAACAGTTTTCAGACACTAATAAAAAGCATTTTAGTGCGTTTTAATGAAATTTTAATTAAAAATATATTTGTAATTTATATACTAAGATTTGTAGTGTTATAATTATCAGAATAAAATAATACAAAATATATTTTTGGCGGTATAAAAAATGAAAACTCAGAACCAAGACTATTGTTTGAATTAATTAAAAAAAAAAAAAACAATATCAAAACAATTAAGCATGCATTTATATGTGAGGGTGGCTTTATTTCCATAAAATTATTATTATTGTAGTTTTATTTTGGGATTCGAGAACTATAATTTTATTTGGCGTTAGGTACATTATTATTGATATGAACATTGAGTATCATTTATTTTAATAATTGCTAAAAAATTTTGAAAGGCTTTTTTATGGAGTTAAAACAAAATTGTACTACTGTATTAAGGAGGGAGAATGTGTACATTACGGTAATCATTTTAGTAAGAAATAAACATTTCGAAGTATAGGTGATGATATAACCTAAACAGTATGTATAAGTAGGTTCTTTTTTCTATATCAAGTCAGTAATAGAATTATTTTTATTTTAGAGAATGAAAAGAAAACGGATGAATAGTTAAAAAGCACGAAGCGGCAAACTTTGGAATTGATACCAATTATTAATACGAGAATAAAGTATAATTTATTTTTATAACTATTTTTAAGGATTTTATAAGTAGCTTTAAAAAATGGCAGTTGAGTGTTAAGGAGGAATAATGAAAATTGTAGTAAGGTTCAGTTTATTTTTTAAATAGTTGACAATATAATTATTACGGACGATAATATATTCAAGTACAGCATCCTTAGATATATATCCCGCCTCCTCAACGACTAGATAGCTCACTGAACTCTCGGGAGCCTGGAATTCGCCCCCTCCCCGGTTCGATTCGACAAAGTGGGGGGGCCCAGGGCAACGACCGCGCGACACAGTTCTGTTTATGTAAGCCAATAACCCTCCTTCAACTGGCAACACTGGGCCACATATCTAGCTCAGGGACTATCTCACCGCTCAATATCGATACTGCCTCCAAATACACAATCGATTAGTCCGTTCTAGTTTGCCACAGGAGGGGGGGGGGGCAAAGGGGTACGCGCTATTTGACTTGATTTTACTTTTTAAAGTCCTTTATATATCAACCCTTATGATCAAATTCATTTAATTAGTTTAAATAAACAATAATTTATTGTTTAAAATCTACAAAGTAGTATTATTGAGATATTTAAAAATAATTATGCAATTTTTTTATATGAACTGGTAATTTAATCGCTCCTAACCGTTCTTATCAAACATTACATTAGAAGCCATTTTTATTTTCATATAATTTATTTTCTATCATTTTTGATATCCAAAAGAAGGTATCAGTTCTGAGAGTTGCCGCTTCGATTTTAAGTCACAAGTTTTAACAATCTCAAAAATTAAAATAACTTTATTACTGACTGTATATAGATTACAGAACCTTCCTACACCTTCTATTAAATTGATATCATCATATACTTCGAAATGTTTGTTGAAACGTTTATTCTTTGATGAAATGGTTACCGAAAAATAAATATTTCTCATAATTACACTACTTTTTCCAAAGTTCTGGATTATTTTTATTTTCTAGAATAATGAAGAATTGTTATGACTTAACCTAGAAGTGACAACTTGCGGGACTGATACTTGAATTTTTTTTTAACTAAGCATTTTTATAAGATAATGGGAGAAGATAGGGTTTATATGAACAAAAAAGAATTTTTTGACACTTACCGTCCCTTGACATTCCGACAGCTATGCACTTCTTGAGCCTGCAGTACTGGCACCGATTCCTGTTTATCCTGAGGATGGAACACTGCTGGTTCTTGGTACATGGTCTGTATTGTATCTTCTGCTGGATAGACCTCCTGAAGAAGCCCTGAAACGGAACATTGTCGTCACATAGACAGCCCATGTCGAAGCGAAGTGGGCGAGAGCTCGAGGGCGACTGAGCTGAACCCCGTTGGCCCAGTTAGGGGGCGTCGCCCTGGGGAAAGTGAGCCTGAGGTAACCATTACACATCCCGGCCCCCACCTCCTTGCTCCGTCTCCAATAATATTCTGCCTCTACTAATATCCCTATTTAGGGATCTGGAACCATTTATTTAAAAAAAAAACCAAACTCCTTAGTCCATCTTTACTAGGCAAAAAGTAGATACTCCCCAAGCAGAAAAACCATACTAAGAAAAATCCCAGTCTTACAATAGTAAATATAAAATAAAAACAATGAAGTAAGTATCCCAATTGAACGTTTGAATGTAATGAAATTTTTAACCCTACTAAATAAACCCCCTTCAAGTTTAATTTTTATTTAAAGGTATAAAAAAATTCACTATTATTTAATATAAAATATGAGCAAACCCACAGCAGAGTTATTAAAAATGGCAACCCTGAAACATTCTTAATGCTCTCTGAATAGTTCCTCATATACATATATATATATATATATATATATATATATATATATATATATATATATATATAAATGAGCCTTTAATTTTGAATGTAAAACAATTTAATTTTGTTTTAACAAATTAATTAATGTTGATTCTTATTACGAATTAACATGATTTTTAATCAAGTAACACTCAATATCAGTAGAAATGTATTATTAGAAATTTATTTGGTCAACAATAAACGTGTTGATTTTGAAAGCAAAGTATCTAGCAAGAACATGGAGCCGTCTCACTTTCAAAATCAACGGCTCACATCTATAAAAGTATATAGTAATAATTATAATATAATATAAAATGAATAAAATAAATATAATAAATAGAGGAATCAGTTCAAGAAGTATGGATATATAAGAAAAACTATAGCTTACATGTTCAGAAAAGAACAAAATAATTTTTATTAAAATGTTGTAGGTTTAAAATGAATTTTATTTAATAAATTAAAAGATTATTGCTTATTATTTAATGAATATAGTTTAGTAGATAATATTAATATATGTGTAGACCTGTATATAAACCATGACTGCTGTACTGTTATATGCCCAACCAATCAGAAATGACTGAGAATGAAACTGCCCTTTATCAAACATGTCATTTTAATCCAACTAAATCCGAGATAAGGATACTCATCGATTTTTTTATTTTTGCTCCGCCAAAAAGGTGTCAAATTTTTTGGCACGAGCAGGAAAAAATGTAAAAGCAAATATGATAATAAAAAAAAAGATGAGGGGAGAAAAAATACTCAAAATTAGGTCTGATCCGTTCCCCCACTCCGAACTTTAGGGCACTCGACATAGATAAGAAGGCCAATACACCTGACTGATAAGGCGGTAAACAGTGATAAGCGGCCGATGACCCCGGCATGGCCCAGATCGCGCTTGCGTAAGAACTCCCCCACTCCCGCAGTGTTTCTTTATCTCCCTCTCCTAACCTACATAACTTGGTTAAATATAAATAAAAAGAAACAGAAAATTAAAAAAAAAAAAAAAACCTTCCTCTCTATATTAAGAACAAAATAATTTGATATCAATGTATGTATTTAAAAATTTATTTCCTTTATTAAAAAAAAATTGTATTGTTTTTACATTTAATAACTTCAAACGTAAATAGATCCAAAGTTAAAAAATCGACAAGCCTAGTCCTAATAAAATGCAATTATGAATCAGAACCAAATTTGTTTTTGGAATCTTATCAAAAATGTTAGAACAGAATTCGAAAGTTATTTTTCATATACTAATTATTTAAATCTATTATTGATTATTTTTAATAAGTAAATTATTATTCTTTACGTTTTTTCTTTATTGTTTCGAATAGTAGATAAAAATAATTTTGTATTAGAAAAGTATTTATATTATGATTTATTTGTAACAAGTACTAGTATTGATTTTTTTGATTTTTAAGAGAGAGAATTGAATTTTTCATAATTAAAACAAAGAGGATGTCAATATTGTATAATATGAAAATGTTTATGTTTTAATTTTATTTTTTGATGTCTCGAAAGAGTATCCATGTTATATTCATATATTGAAAATTATTTATTTGTTTTTAATAAGTACTATTTATTGATGTCTCTAGAGATGGAATTGAACTAATAAATAGCCCCCTATTAAAACATTCCTAGATACCGTTATGTCTGAACGGGGAAATGGCTCAAGAATGGAGAGGTTAGGATAGGTCGCTTAGCTAGGACCAATTCTTTATTTAGGCTAAACATCACAATTTCCATCACCATATTTTTATTTTTAATAGCGCTTTGTAATATAAATATATTAGTAACGGAAATAGCTTGTATGCTACACAGAAGTATAATATTAAAATATGAATAGCCCATTATTAATAATCAGATTCCCATATGGGAAGATTACAGGAGGTGGCCATGATGAGAAAATTGCAATGGGACATGGTGAGTGGACTCGTGTTGTTCACCCCGTGCTCCCATTTCCTAAAATGGGTCACCAGACTTTCGGCCTCAACACACTCATGCCGCATCTTCAATCCTCTAATCCCAATAACTTCTCAACGTCGTTGTTTGTTAACAATGGTTAATTAAATAAAAACCAGTTAACTGTTATCAATAGAAAGTAAAAGCGTGAAGGAGAAAAATGCATATGTGGTTGTGTCAGTTGATATTAATATAAAGCAGGTGAGAAGTGTAAATCTGTTTGAAAATGAAAGGTAAATCGATGAGAGATCAACATCAAGTTAACACTAGCCAGGTATCACTAATTAGCGAGAAGAGATTGATGGTTGTGTAAGGACTTTCGCGGAGGGTTCTAGGCCCGTTCAAGGACCCCACTTCTAGGAAAACAGAACGCCATCGAACTCGAGGTGAAACTTGACATTTCGGCTGACCCTACCACCTCCCCTCCACATCTATTGGCGTAAGTCTGTCGTCACCCTGAGCTCGCTTCACTCTCTAGGCCTTTCTCCTCTTTAGATAGAGCGGATAGAAGAATACAAATCCACCAGTGAACTGTAACAATACCCGACATCAGGAAGTTCGATAAGATACCGGGAATTTCCAGGCATTACAATTCCTGGAAAGGGTGAGCATATTGCTCCTGGAATCCACGCATGAGATTGACCGCCATTATGGAATGGCCTTTTTTGGCGGGTTCAACGCCCGCTGGAGCTAAGTAGGCTGAGTTGTGAAACTGTGCCACCGCGCGCGCTGTAGGACGATGTCGAGTTGGGATTGTGCAAATATCCCTGGACAACCCCTTTCACCTGAGGCAAGGACGGCGGCCGGAGAACCTCGATCGGTAGCTACCAATGCGTCTCTCAAATACACACCTGCTAAACCTTTGACCGAAATCTGGCTGATGGAATGAGCTAGAAAAGAGAAGTATTCACAATAAACTATATGTCTCTCTAGAAAAGAACATTGATGGTCATTGCTAAACCAAGAAATAGTCCTTGAGCATAAGAGATATGTAAGAAGTAAAAAATCATACACAATTTACTCTGACCAATTACCAATGCAGATTCTGATACAATTGCATACAAGCGACATGTTGAGGTGATCCTCCGACTCCACAACCAGACAATAGACTGTAGGTCGGCTTTGGCAACTATAGTGGGTCGCTTGTTGGCCAACGCCGGGGTCGTTGCCCGCCTTTGGAGGGGGTGAAAGTACGTGTTGCGTAAGTCACCACCGCCGAAACGTCCCAGCGTCGCTCTCAACTTTCGACACCTTAGGTGGATCAAATGATGGGGTTGAATAGATCCGAAAAACCCAATATAATTGACTGGTCTACACGACGTATGACTCAACGTGTGTTAGACAACGCATCAACTGTATCAAATAAACTCAATCATCCTTTTTAATATATTTCTCGATTATAGCTTTTATTCCTTAAGATAAAGGAATATTCACGAAGAAACTTTAATAAGGAAAATAACAACTGCTAAATTAAAAAAACAACCAGAAAGTATGCCTCGAAGCAGAAAATAACTAGACATTCCGAATAGTTCCCTGCTCAGCGAAATCTATTTAAAAAATCCAAATGGTCAGCAGGTGCATCGACCCAAAGATATTATTTTCTTTAAAGCGTAGACTATTTGGCCCATATTCGTCCTGACCCAATTAAAAAAGAAAAAGGTGCTAAATTAGTCCGTTGAGGTCGTTAAACTCTCAACCCCAGGAAAAAAACAAATAGAAGGCTATCAACAAGATGATTTCTTGTACAATTATTAGACCACGAGACTATATAATTCTTGCTTGATTATGGAAGAAGCTGAGATTTCGTGAGTAAATAGACAGAGAGAAGCCAAAAAGTAAAGGAATTGAAAGGATGAGGCGGTCGAGATACGAAGGTGGGTTCAATGCCTCTCTTCGTTCTGGATCCTTCTCTCAATAGGCTTCCTTCGTTTTCGTCACTTCCTATCTTATATAACCAACCCCTTCTCACAAACTCTAACCCTAATATTATTATAATTTTTATTCCATTGCATGTCATAAACTCGGAATATTAAGAAAGTAAATGAATAAAAAAAATCAATAAATTAAAGTGATTAAGCATTATTTTATTTAATATCCTTAAGTTGTATAAAAATCAACCGTATTCAATTGAATCAATTATACAAATATACAAAATATAAAAATTTATATTTTATATTACTCCATCATCGCAGGTGAAAATTATTTTAAAAATTATATCTTAGTATTATATAACCATGAGAATAATGATGCATTCTCAAAAAAATGCAAGATGGCAGACTAGCTGTATCATGGTGCGCGGGGCATTCTCGGTCAATGCACTGCATAACTGCACTTCCTTCAGCCATTCTTTGCAACGACTGTACCCGTCTAGTCTGTTCTCGCTAATATAGAACGCGAAAAATCGATAATACTCCCTTCTTTATAATAATATACGTGATCAGCATTAATGAAAGAAGAATATATATGTTAGACAAATATAAAATTTGTTGTATGACAAGCTATAATTACGATATAATCAGAGGTATTTTAATTTATTAATTATTTTTTAATCATCTTATCGTTTAATTAACTTTTTTGTATTCTTGATGCTCAAATACAATCAAGGCTTCTTAAACGCCTAAAGATTGGGTCCAATGTATGTTGTATGTATATCCAGTAATATTTTATGAACATAGTTACATAATTAGGGTAATATAGTGACGCATACACTTACACATACACACACAGATACAAATCCCCTCCCAAAGGCTAACGGGACTTTGACGTCAGCGGTGCAAGGACCCAACAGGTCTCCGACCCCACTGCACCGTTACCCCGGGCTCGGAGAGTGCATTCTGCCGCTGCAAGTCTAGCGAGTAGCCATCTTTCTCCTTCCTACTACTTTCCTAGCGATATAGTATATATATATATACACATACACACTATCCTTTTTCAATCTCTTAATATTGAATAAATCCCTTAATATTATAATCGGGAGAAATCTTTTAGTTACCATATAGACCTTATCACATCCTAATCTTTCTTCAATGAAAGGTCAATAACTCCAAGTCTGTAAACAGGATTGACGGATGACTGATATAAGGTAAAGGTGGGCGTGGGGTCTTTGAACCTAAGGTAGTTCTGGGTAAGGGACCCTAGATAGGGCACTAACCTCAGGGTGTCTACCTCTTTAATGCCTGGGTCTTTTTTTCTACGTTTTTTTCTTTGTACCTACGGATAATTATACAAAGAGAAGAAAATAAGGGTACTCTAGTGTTCGTTAGGCGGTAGGGTCTTGGATCCTAACGTTTAAAGACTTAAATTCCAATACTAATATACTTAAATGGAACATATTAGAAGAATATAAATCTAAACAAATTTCCTTAATATGATAATAAATTAAAATATAAAATTAAATTAAGATTATTTTTTATTTAGTGTATCAACTAAGAAACAGCACGGCGCTACTGCATACCAGACCCGCACGACTTATTGCAATTTTCAAAAAATATGCTAACTCTAGTAATGTTATTCCTGTATGTACGAAAACGAAAATCAACAGAGGAAAGTAAATAAATAAAATGAAAAAGTGCCTATTTGCCTAGAAAAATTTATATATTTTATTCTCTATATCAAAAATACTGGTTGAAAAAAACGGTACATTTTAATTATCTCTATAGAAGATCTAAGCAATAGAATTTGTTTTCCAATAAAATAAAATTATATGAAAAAAAGTTAAGACTGCCTTAAATCATAAAATTGATACATAAAAATTGATTTTAAAAATTGAATACATTTTAGTAAAATTATAAAAATTTCTTTAAGAAAATTATGATAAAGATGATTTTGAAAAAAAAAAGAAGTCTTAATCCAGTGAACGTGACAGTGGCGCAGCCAAGCGGAGAACGGCTGAACTATGGAGAAAGTACCTCCCCCGTCCGTAGAAAGCGAGAGTCGAGAGAAAGGGGTGGACTTTCTTTCTGGTGTGAAAGTAGTGACGTAACGCATCTTATCTAACCCTTCTCGGGCAATCTCAGTCTCACCCTTTTCTAGGATTATTATAATAATTGTAATCCAACTTTTTTAAACATAATAGATTACTTAGTTTAAAAAAAAAGAAAGATAAATTAATGCATTCAATAGATAATCCTGATAAGAAGTTTAAAAAAATAATTATCACAAAGATCCAAGAAGTAGTACAATACAAAAATATTTTGAATCAAAAAATCATAATATATAAAATTAAAACATTGTGCTTTGCAAAATTGATTTTGAGCTATTAATGATACTGTAAATATTTCCTTATTTTTTGTATCTGGGTATTGACGTGTGCAAAAGATTTTATTATACGAATATAAAATATTTTAACAATGTAAATGCAGCTAATGAGAGTGGTGAGTAATAGTTAAAAGTGAAGTAGAATAGAATTTAACTTTAAATAAATACAAATGTATCTGAACAAAGAAGTGACAGATCCAGCTAATAATAGCCCAGTGGCCTCAAGACCGCCTGGCCTTGGACGCGGAGTCAACGCTCTTGCCACCATTTCCTTTGTCTGTCACTGATTCCTCCTTATCATGTTATAATATATAATAATGTATATAATACTAAGATCGGCTTACCTTGCATCCTTCGCAGGAGTGTACACCATAGTGGAATCCGGACGCTTTGTCACCGCAAACGCGGCACAGAACCGTGGTTCCGTCGAATTCTGCAACAGAAATGGAGAATGCGTTAGAGGACGTGTGAGGGCATTGGGACATGGTTGATATTGGAGAGAAGGAAACGGATGAGCAGACCTATGTTCAACTGGCCGTCGGCACTCTGGACGTACTGCTCCGGCACCCTGGGCGGGAGAGTGGCGGGCTGGTAGTGGTGCGAGGGCACCCTGTTGTCGTACAGCATCTTGTCAACACATTCACAACTATCACACTAAAAACTTCGGCACTCTACTGTCAATGATATAGAACTGCGCACTGCTTGGCAGGTCTTCACAGCTCGAGTCACGGCGAGAGAGTGAAAGGACGAACAGCAAGTTCAATGCTCAGGGGGAGCGGGGTGGGGGAGGGTCGTTGCCCTCTCTCCCCTCCGTGGTGGGGCGGGGCCTCTTCCCATTGGCTCTCCGGCTTCCCCCACCACCGAGGTCAGTGACCTTGACAGAATTACCCAGAGCAGTGGCCAAGGCCACGCGCCCCCCTCCTGCAAATATCACTCCTGACAACAACACAATAACCAACTCGCTGGGGCTAAAACTGTTTACCTCTCGTCATTATTTAGTTCCAATCCTGTTTTGTCAATACCGATTTTCATTGTTGCACAACTATCATATTTCTTAAAAAGGGGATTAATTTTCTTTAAATATCTATAGATATGTACTACACAACTTAAACCATATCCGCTTAAAGGGAGATCCGTCTGCTCTCCCATTCGGAAAATTCCATTAAATCAAAAATAAATAAAAATCATACTGAATATCACATAAAAATTTTAACAATACTTAATCATATAGAAAATTTCTTATCAACACAACGCTCTTTCCAAAAAACAATGGATAACTCACAACTCAAAAACCTAATTTTTGCATAGAGGTATTTGAAAGTTCCATGTCTTGTCTAAATTAACTTTATGTACTCAAAAAAACTCAAAATATGATTTTGCTAAAATAATAAAACCTCCTACAATATCATGGAAATATAATATAAAATAGAATAGCAAACATGTCGATCCTGAATTAAAAAGCTTCAACCAATACAATTGTTACTGAAGGCTTAACTCAAAAATGCCAATTTTTTTAATTATGTAGTTTTTTTTTTTAAAGATCGGTTATCATTTCAATGGATTTATTTGAAAGTTCCATGTGAGTTAAACAAAATAAAAACTAGGGTATTAGTGAAGCATGCAAACCATAATGATGGTATTGAAATTGTTTCATTAAACATTAGAAAATTTTATACAGCTTGAAATTTTTGTTTTAAACTTATGTTATTATCCCTATGAAGCCCAAAGTTCAAATATGATAAAACTCAAAATATCACTCTATATAAAAAAAAAAATCAGATGTCGCTCCTGAATTAAAAAACTCCAACCAATAAAATTGTTACTGAATGTTACTATAAACATTTTTGAGTGAGCGACATTAAGATCATTGCATGAAACACCAAAGCTTTAATAATAATATAAACAGCACGAAACTATTAAATTAATGTTAAAACGAAACAGACAATGCCTAAATTCTACATCAGGAAATAAAATTAAAAATGAGATAAGACAAGGAAACATGGTTCGAGTGGATCTCAAGATTGTCAGAATCGTATAAAGCCCTGTCCATGAACACTGTCAAAACCTAGTTAAATAATTAAAATCTTCAAATTTTATTATTTGTTTGAATTTTTTTTCTGTTATTCTTTATCAGTTTATAAGAAATGTGGAAAGGAGATCTGTGGGTCAATATACTGCGAGGTTGTTGGGTAACAAGACCTTCAACGGCTCAATCCCCACACGTTCCTCAACTTGGATTTCTTTTGTAATCTTATAAACTAATAATTTCCAAAAGGTACAAGAAATTGTTTAAACAATAGAGAAACATTTGAGAATTTAATTAAGCTGCTAAAAATAACTATTTTTTCCTTTTTGTATGCTATGGCAAACTCGACAGAAACTAGTGATTCTGACTTATTAATTATTATAAATAACTATATATATTATTATAAATAACAATGTTTTCGTTATCCTTTGAGAGGTTATAGATAGTACAGGGTACGACGACCTTGGCTCTAGAAAGCTAAGGCGGGAAGAGAGAGTGCGGCAAAAAACTAAGAGAAAACGAAAGTGAACTGTAAACGAAGCATATCATCACTCTGGCTACAATAAATTACATAATGCACTGCCACAATGGTCACCCCACTATAAAACTATTTACTTTTTTTATATAAAAAAATTGAGTGAAAATGCTGGGAACGTAATATGGCAAAATTTGTCCTCAAAGGTTCAATATTCAACTAATTAAAAATTAATTAATTCTATCCCGCTTTACATTGATTATATAAACAACTTTTTTATACTAATAGTAGATCAAAATTAATATAAACATTTAATAAGAATAGCTTCTAAAATTCATCAGAATTTTTTTCAAGTCAGAAAAAAACTTTTAAAAATAATAAATAGAAAATTATTAATTATTTACTAAGTATCTGAGATAAGAATACAAAAGCTACGAAGGTTTGCAGGTTAGGATCGATGATTTCTGGGCCAGGGCCCAGCCTGCCCAACCAGACCCACTTTGAATTTAGGTTTATATTATATATATATATATATATATATATATATATATATATATATATATATGCATATTATATATCCTTGTAACTAGTCAGTAACCTAAAGAGTTTCCGAAACTATTTAAATATACATTCCGATTTTTAAGGAGTATTTCCCTGGTTTCTGATCGATTTAGTACAATATTTTTATGTATTCTCGAATAAGCTGCAATGGTCTGAAGGTTTTGGTATTAAGTTTTAAGTATAATATATGTACTTCTATCATATGGTCAAAATGTATTTGTGGGTGATTCTGCTGTACTTTTTTTTTTTTTTTAATGACATAATTATACTATTTCAGCTTTTTAATGCATATTATAACTATTTTATTGTAAAAATGAAAGGGAGGAGATTTCGTTACAACTTGAAAATGTCTAAAATGATAGTAAAATTTTTCGTGCCATGGTACAAAGCTAAAATAAATTTGGCAGAGATTCATTAGTACATTAATACAAAAAAGAAGTTAATAAACACTGTTAAAGTGGATGCACTCTTATATTAAAATTAAAAAAAAATCAATAAGATTCTTCTAATTTAATATTTTGATGCAAACTTTTATTTTAAATATAAATAATTATGGATGATACAGACAACTGTTATAATAATATATTGTCATTCCTACACTATTATAGACCCTTCGTGTTGTTGAGGTCCAAGAATTTCTAAGGTAACACTTTCGGACAACTCTACCCCTTTTTACTTGCACAATCTTTGTCTGAGACAATACAAAAACCGGCAACGTGCAAATCATTCAACTGCCATGTCCACTTTTGCCCAGCAATTTACGCCGAGGAGCCATAGAAAGCTTTTACGACAGAGCCCCCATGACCTGCAACACTTCGCAACAGTTAAGCACAATTCTGCAACGGTCACATAACAAAGATTTATTGTTACCGTTCGCGAAAGGAGAGCAGAAGGGTTGGCCATTTTAGTGGGAGAATTGCACAGTCTGATTTATAAGTTCTGGGAACTTAGGTCTCTTGGATGGTTGAAAGCGATGGAAGAATAAACTTTTTGGGAGAGATTTATAAAAATGAAAGTAATATTAAAGAAAACGAAAGTGGGTGAAAGTTGTCGTTAGAAAGCAGAGAGCAGCCTCCCCCGCTCTCACACTCACTCTTACTTTCCAAGCGGAGAGCTCAGAGATCAGAAATGCTTCCTCTTTAGAATAATCATTAAAGCAGCCAACCATAGCCTGAGATCTCCTTGTTTTGATTTCTACTCGAGAATTAATTAATTGTTTATTGTTGTGAAAATTACTCGCGCATTGAAGGATAATCCGTATATAGTCCAGTAGGTTTGCCCTGAATTATCATAAGAATTTTTAATGCTTTCTTCCGAAATATATATTTCAATGTTAAAAAGTGGCAAGTTTCTCTTTTACTTAGGGTATACCTAATTATGCATTATTTTCTTTTCATTGTTTTTGAAAGGATATTTTTTAAAAACATTAAGTATTACCAATGGGAATTTTCTCTACTTGCCTTTATCCATGTCATGTATACTGTTTACTTATTGTAATGTTATAATTATAATAATGAAGTTGTGAATTTCAATAAATAAACTACAGAAAAATAGATTTAAAAAACAAAAAAAGCAACACGAAAACTTATCAACATCAATCCAATAAAAATCATCAATAAATTATTTAGAGATATAATTGCAAACTTACATTAAAGTTTATTCAGAAAAATAGTTTAATTGTTAATAGATTCTAAACCAATAACTACTATTAAATAACATCTCCCCTTTGAAAAAATAAAAAATAAAATTACATAATTATTTAATTCGTACTAATATCAGATTCCAAACTACAGGAAGAGGTGCTACAAAAAATGTATTTTATAAATGTATCCACTCTGTTAATTACAGTTCTAAACAATGTATGATAATTAAACAATGATAATCTTACTTAACAAATATATGCCTCGGCGGATTTGTATAGAGGAAAAATGTGAATAATTCTTACAAATTTGAAAGTAGGTAATTCGTGGAGCGAAAATTCAGATGAAACTTAGCGTTAGACATTAATAACATAACAGTAATTCAATTATATTTTTATTACAATATATCATGATAAAACGAAATTAAGACTTGATTAAAAAGAAAGATGGAGAACTTATAAGTTGATAAATTAACAATAATTATTATCTTCATCTTATGCCCTAATACTGTTTTGCTTCATAAAGATTTTATAGTAAAACAGAAGTAGTAACTGAAATTCTCAGTAAATTATTTATTTCCAATTGAAAGCCCTATCGATGATGCACCAGCTATAAATCAATTATAAAAATACATAAACCTCTATAAATAATAAATGTCAAAATAATTATTCATAAAATCTATAAAATGCAATTTTATTGTATGGTTGCTAAATCTCCTAAATAGGATCAAGTCGTTTGAGATAAAATTACATAAACACAATAATTCAAAATTTAGAGTTTTAAGATAATATTTGATTGTTTATATTTTTTTCTAAATATAAATATAAATGGATCCAATCTATCCTACAAAAATGGATTTAGATAACCGATATAAATAGAACTAAGGTCGCCAAGCAACCGCATTACGGCGGGCGGGCGAATATCTTGTGCGACTTTGCCTTCTAAAATAAGACCATAGACTTCTACGAAATAAATTAGAACGGGCGAGGTGGGGAGGATGGGAGGAAGGGGGGAGAAAAATCGACCAAATATGGGGGCGTTAAAGAGAGAAAAAAAATAAACAGAGCGAGAGAGGAAGAGAGGGATAGAGAGAGAAGAAGAGAGAGGGGCAAAGAGGGAGGAAGATAGAGAGAGAGAGAGGAAAAAAGAAGCAAAAGAATGGAGGTAAGCGACCTGAGAGGCCAAGGACTTGGAGGCCATCGCCCCGTAACCTCTTCTGCAATGGGGCCGCCTTCCTCCAGAGCGCCTCTAGATCTGCCCCGATAGTGCTTTCCTCCATCGAAAAAAAGATCAAGGAGTAGTGTATAATAACAACAAGAATAACAATACAACTAATTAATATTGTTAATAATAATACAAAATAGTAATATAACCAATAATTGGAATAAAACAATACTTAATTTCACCGTTGACATGTGGCTTGGGTTGTTTTTTTTTTTACACTTTGTATCTAATTATTATAAAAATCTATATCTCACTCTCTATATATATAGAGTAGATAACAAATAATAGTAGCCAAGAATTGTCTAACTGTTGACTTTTGGTAATCCATTGTTTATATTATTATATTAGCTGAACGCTGCTGTATATATGAAACTTTGCCGTATTTTACTTAAAAATAAGTTATATAAAAGTAGTAAGTAATAAGTAATTTCACTCTCTCACCATGTCCGACCCTCTAATAAAGTTATTTTAAAAATTTGTATTCGAGCATTGATTGTTGGTTTCAATTCCATCACTAAATTTGTAAATTAATACATGAGGATTCTATTAAATAATATGTCTCATTAAATGTTGTAGTAATATGAGTGTTTAAATATATATTTCCATAACAAGCAAACTTATTATGGTTTTCGAGTTAAAGATATATTGAAGAAATACTTTAGTTATAAATAAAACGGATTAACCTTTGGGTTTGTAAGTTGTTTATTTTTTTAAGTCGTCGATTGTATTGTTGTATTGTCTGCCTGGATTACAGCTTGAAGAATAATTTTTAATGCCAACTTTAAACCCATCGTGTTATTTTCTGTAATGAAGCTATTATAAAATACACATGTATGTTAAAAATAATGTTGATAATGAGTAATAACTGCCCCATAGGCAAATGAGTTAATGATAAATTCTAATCTTCAATCACATATCAATAAAACTATTTTTTAAAATATTTTTTAATCAAAATTTAAAAAAATAGAACTGTAGATATGGTGGTTCTAATAGATGGGAATCTGCGTCTATTATTTTTTTAAATGGCCATCTTCACTATTTTCCGTTTTCAACAGTCTATAAACGTTTTTTTTTTCAATGTTTTATATGAAATTTTTAAAAATATTTATAAGAATACATTATTTGGTTTCTACAAGTTTCCCTTGTATGTTAAAATTTAGTTGGATATGTTTATCCGTAAAAGTAATGATCCTCTCATTTCTATCACAAAATAAGGTTATTATCAGAAATATTAAGATATTTTTGAGAGTTCACTGATAAGATTTGAGGAGACACGTTTGATTAGAAATGGAAATTCACAGATGCAGTTTTTAAGCAAATTTATCTCCACAAATTATAATCGCTATGATTTACATGAACTAATAAATAAAGTAAATATAGTGTAAGAATTCCAGCCCAAACCTTAAAAATAATGTAATCTGGTATTCAAGTCTAAGAGCTATAAAACTTATATATAAGTTAAGAATATTTACAGGATAGTTGACAATAAACAACATAAATTCTTTTTTAAAAAATTTAGTCGATTTTCGATATGAAAATAAATACTATAAAAAATAATCAGTAGTGGTTTCTATTGCATTTTTTTTGGTTTAGGGTTTTACATACTCAAAAAACGAATTATATAGATGCATATGTGTATATAAGTATGTATATTTTATATACACAATCTAACCTAAGCAACATCGTTAAAACGTATGTTAGCGGATCATATTTTTATTTATTTTATTTTTTATAGAATAATAGATTTAAAACTATTTAGTGTAAGGTTGAAGGAATGAAAGCTAATTAACACATTTTGCAGACAAAGAAAGACAAACGTGACCTTGATGAGAGCTAAGACCGAAGATTGGCGAAGATAGCCGAGCGCGGCCGATGACCCATCAAACACTTCTCACTTTTTATAAGGCGTCAAGGAAATCTTGTCCAAGATGGCTAACCCACTAGCCTCCTCCAGACTTTTTTATCTCCCCGTGTCCTTCGCTTGTTCCTTTTCTTCTTGCTTCTTCCTTTCAAGGCGTTCTTTATCTTGAGGTTGCAGGGGACAAACAGCATGGGTGCAACATTGCTCAGTCTTCTACGTTTGGAGTAGGCCATTCTAAAATATTCTCATGTTATATAAGAGGTATTGTGTTTAAAATTCAAAGAAAAGAACTGTGTTTAAAAGAATTTTGTTATATTACACCTCCTTACATAGTCATGCCATGATAATATCCTCAACAGCAAAAAAAAATCTCTTAAAATACTTTAGTAGCTACCTATTTCGGTTGATTATTTTTTATACAAAGATTATTGTAGTTGTAATTCTTGAGCCCCGGTGAATAAGTGGTTAAGTTGAATTTTGTCCAGAGAGATTTAACTGCATTGAGGTAAGATGAATGTAGTTCTTAGCTTGAAATGGAGTTGTAATATAAGCAATAGCTCCTTTTTAAGCCAATGCCTGACTTAGCCACTTATTCGCTACGAAATTAACACAATTCGTTGAGTAAAAGAAGCACTTTTTAAGAAAATTTGACCTAACCACTTCAGGACACTCTTCAGTACATCAAGAACAAAAATATTTTATCCTTATTATTATTGTTATGTTATTGATAAATGTATTAATGTGTTTCATATTCACTGGATTAATTAGTGTTATCTCAATATTTATAAATAATTTATAGTATGGAGCCAATAAAAACTTGATTCATTAAAAAACATAATGATGCCTTTTTTGGTTAAAAAAAAATCAATAAAAAATAATCAATGTTTTTAAAAATATTATTTACATAATTATCAATTATTATCACGCCAAAGAGATAGAAAAATATTCGCTTCGAGATGCATAATTTTGTCCAAAAATATTTCATGATGAACAATTGAAAAAAATACCAATTTTCTTTATTTGAAAAAAAAATCATTTAATTTAACAAAATATCAAACTTGTCGACCCTAAGCCACAATGTGACGATGAATATTATATAATAATAATTAAATTAAGGAATATAAATATTTCTGAAATGTCCTTTCCTTATTATGTGGGCACATTAAAAAATAAAAAATAAACTAGAACAGATAAATTACACCAAATATTTACACACAATGAGGTTTAGAAAATTTTATGTTCGCAAACGGAATCGTTCTCGAAAAGTTTCAGTTGTCATAGGTCAGTTATAAATTTATTCATTGAAAACAGGTCATTGCGATAATGTGAGAACCGATTTAAGCAGCAGATAATCTTAACGTCAACACCTTCAATAATTATGATAAGTTGGTTGTTTTTTTTTAGTTACTACGTTGTTTTCCTTATTACGCTTAATAATTATATCAAACAATTAAAAAAAAGTAATCAGTACGCTAAATCAGGAAAATGTGACTGTTTAAACTAAACAGCAAAATTGAGTTATTTATTTATTATTAATCTAATGCTTGTCGAATTTTTACAATTTACGACTTGTTATGGTATGCATTAAGGCCAATATAGATCTGCAAAATAAAATATTCCATATTTCAAAGCAATAATTTCAAAGATTTGTACCAAGTGAGTTGAAATACCTTACAATGATTACATAGCATGGTATAAAAATATTTTTATTGTATCATATAACCTCATGAAACTACAATATCAACAAGGGAATCTCTTACAACAGTGAAGGATTCTGCGTATTCAACTTTTTCTAGAGATGTAACATAACATGTAAAATAAAACCTGCTTCTATTATTTCACGAGACTTTTATTATTTCATACCACTAATTTATTTTAATTATTTTGGATACCATAAACTCCATAACTGTCTATACCAGGCGATTTTGTGGAAGGTAGTATCTGTTCATATCTAAACCAAAATATTTGGCTCTACATTGGCTTAATAACAGAGTCTTGTCGAATTGAGACGTCTAAATGGAAATGTGATTTGAGTGGGAATAAAGTTTGTGTCATGAAAGGACTGGTATCGTGTTCGGGTCAAATCAGGAACAAATTGAGGTCATTATGGAATACTTTTTTTGGAGCAAAGTAAGGAGCATTGAGTATTTCACGAAGGATTGGATTAAAATCCTGGAGAAGAATTCATGGCTTAGTGGACCCCAAAAGCTATACTCCTTAAGTCTAAATAGATCTTATAATAGCCATGTATATGCGTCTTTTTAATTAATTGGGTGCTTAGTGGGTATTTCAGCAGCCTGAAACAGCGAAAATTCGGCTGTAGATATATTTACAGGGACTGTAGATGTATTTTTCCATCACATATAGTTTCTTACCACGCACATTTTTAGTCATTTATTTTTTTTCTATGGGAAACTATTCAGAGGTTTGTATTCTATTCAAAGGGCTGAATACATCACAGTATACTCCAACCAGACCTTTGTCAGAACCCCAGCATACCCAGAAACCAAGCTACCGAAGGGAACAAACCCATTAAAAGAGGCCATCCTGGAAGCGATGAAAAGACCATGGTCGTACCATTAGGCTATTACGAGGTCGTTGGTACCCAGGTTTTTTGTTGGTACTCGCACGTACCCTTGTAGACCCAAGTTTCACTTTCTACGCCGTTATGCAAGTGGGCCTCCCATAAAACTGCCCCTTTCATAAATATTTTAACGCTTAACAAACGTTTATTTTTCTCGATTTAGAATACAGGAGCCTTTCGAAGGGTAGCAATATCGGGGAGGCAGTTGTAAATTACTGTCATCCAGTTTTTTTTTATTGTCACTTTCACTGGGAGCTGTCGTCCCTGTGACCAATCACAGTTGGACGACGATGGACCTTTTGATCTTCCATAGCATCCTCATTCCACTTACCAGGGTCCGCCATGCACCCTTCTTTTTTTTAAAGGGTAAAAAGATATTTCCACAGAAAAAATGTTCGACTAAAACATGCCATAAACAAATATATAGGTAGGCATATTGGAATTCGAAAAAAATGTCAGTTCTGTTACAACTATTGCTGTGTTATCTCTCAACCTTTCCCCTTTTTTTTCATAGGAAATAAGTCGTGACTAATAAGTTTAAGTTATAAATACGGTTGTGTATATAAAATTAAAAATATAGCCTGTACCACATCAACCTATGAAGGGTCTTGGATTGAGAAATGTGGGAGAGACTGTACTGTTTCTTGGACGCTCAACCACACATTTTTCTCCCTATTTTGGGTACCCACTTTATCGACCCAGGAGGGTCCTAGATCCTATAGGATCCCAGCTCCGCTAACAAATTAAACTTTTTCAACCTGCAGAATTTAAAATCAAGACCTTCGGCACGCCAACACAGCGCTCTATCACTGAGCCACTCCGCTCCCTAATTAGAGATAAAATAATATAAATTATATTATCTTCTACAGCTCGTCTCACACCAACAGTCTGAATAACAGCCAAATAGAAATTGTATATAGCTTCAACAAAGTTCGAGTGGAAACCAATAGTGTGTGTGATAGAACCAAGGAGTGACTGATTGGTTAGTGTTCACGTGAGATGTGAAAGCCACATTAGATCTACCACAACATGTAATGAAAATAAAATTATTGCTCATTCCGACCATTCTAACAAATTACTAAATTAAAAACCTTGATGTGGATTGACTTGTGTTAAATTACATGCATTTTTAATAGAGACAAAATAAAATCACAATTACTTTTTAATTAAAAACTTTATCGATTAGAAAAATATTGTATTATTACGTAGGTAATACGTAAATCTATTACCTGAAAAAAATTGCATTATTATTTTTAAAAATAAGTTTCCATGTCCGAGCTGCTATTTAATTTAAATTTATTCTCTCCAGCACTTATAAATTTAAAACTAGTTACAAAGTTTTACATTTAAATGTAGTTATTTAATAATTAATAGAACAACAACAACAACTTTATTTGCAATTTTACATATACAAGCACCATAAGTGTGAATACATGTTCCGGACTACCTTTACATGTTTAAAGAAGAGTGATTTTAATTAATTACAGTAATTAATAGAAGAAGTTCATTCGTCCGATAAAACCCCCCCAAAAAAACCTATAACTACAACTCCTTATCAAACACCAGTCACGTTTTCGCCAATTCAGGTACCGAAAGAGATATGACCACATGGTTCCAGAACACATATGAAATACTTGATATCAACAGTATAAAAATATAGTACATGACTTCAAGACATTTCTATATATTATTTCATATGATATTTTGTTTCCTGATATCTGAAATAGTTTAATCATTGCTTGAGAAGCTTAAACATCCTTTTTTTTTTAATATATTTTTATAACAGTTATTAAGATACAAAGAAACAATTACAAAATACAACACGAGTGTTTGGTATTGGCAGTGGTACCGTATACACATTATAAATTACGTGTAACATTAACTAAAAACCGTACGTTAATTATAATAACCGAGTTTATCTTCGAATTAACAAATGTTCTACCTTATTTTGAATTATATATTTCATATCAATTAACTGTAGAGATTTTACAATCCCCAAATAGGAGACATTATTTACAACCTTATTGCCCCGAGCAAGCCAACTAAGGGACGAGTCCTTGCAGAATTGCGGTACGTTTTACGACAGTACTTCCAACTGTGCAATAAACGGTTGTACAGTATTGACGTAACGGTGCCAAACAGTATTTATGGCCGCTGAGTGGCAAAATTGCAGCACAATGCGATTTCAGGCACTGTTCTTAAAGCCTAGGTACAAACTTAGGTGAAAGTTGGGTTTACTGAGAAAATAACAGATTTTTAAAAAGAATATATGTTTTTTTACCTAGCGAAATTGCGTGTGCTAGTTACAAACTGTTATGTAACAATAAAAAAATAAAAAGGTTTTTTAGGTACACGATTTATTAGTCCGAGAGGTCCAGTTGTTAAAACTGTAATGTTGATATATATCTCGTCAACGATGGTTACAGTAAATGTACTCGTATTACAAAAATAAAAACAGTTTAAGGAGTATCATAAATAGTTAATACCTTCACTGACAATTTCAATAAAAAATTTCTTTTACACGAATCGATCTCAATTTAATTTTGTTCTTAAAAAAATTATATACCAAACCTCAAAAATTCCGTCATAATGGCTAGAATCTAATGGTGAAAATATAGGTTCAAGTAATTGTAGGTTTCTACACCGCGTTTAAGAATTTATAATTTTGACAAGTTTTTAACAATATGAAATTTATTTATTTCAAAATTCTGAAAGTTAAAAATAATTTTAACTCATGAATCAAGAAAAAAGTTTTTTTATTTATAAAAGTATTTAATTGAAATAGCTATAAAATTTGTATTTCTATTTTATACGTTTGTACCTATATAAATAATATTTATATAATATAATATTTCACTGCTGTCAAAAGTGACAGAATGCTCCGATGCTATAAAATAAAATATTTTAAAAAACATATTACATATGAACGATTCTATATCGTTAAGTAGTGAAGAACAGGTAAAAGTTGTAAATTTTCCCATTAAGAAAATAAACTATCATAACTTAATAAATTTTACTATTTTGATCGTTCGATTATTATAAAAATATTATATACGTATTGATTAAAAATATATAGAATAGATAAAACATTTATTTCATAAGCAGCTGCACGCTTTGCGTTATTTGGCCAAATATATTGAAAACCTTCCATACATTCGTTTATCTTATTTTAATTTATATAATTATATTAATTAATAAGTTTAAAATAATAAACAATGCTCAGTAAAGCATTTATTTTCTATTTCTTATAAGTAAAAATGGCAGTTGGACTGCCGCCATGCGGGCGTTGTATGATTAACCGACCGTAATTCCTAACATGACCAAATGGTTAATTATTGTTACTGTAAGTTGTAAGTTTTATTTATTTATTTCTATTATTTCCTATGAATTACTTATGTAAATTCAATTTATACATTTATTTAAAATTTAAAAAAAGTAGTTAGTAATATAAAAACGTTTATATACATGAATTTGATAAAAATTAATCCGCAAATTTCCCCTTTTATACTCCTATATAGTATGATACTCCTTAACGATAAAAAAATATATTTTTTTAAAACATTATAATATATAAATATATAAATACATAAAACTGTAGTAAGATTATTTTCGAAGAGTTAAGATCAGATACTGGAGTACACTTGTAGGCCTTTGGCATGCCCACTCCCAGAAAAATAAACAAAACTACAAGTCCTTGGCCAGCGACCTTGCTTCTCTATAGGGCTTTCCTCTACAAAAACAGTCTCACAATATCATGTAAACACCATTACATTTAATAGCGATAATTATAATATATATATTAATAATTATGGTGTGAAGAAATCATTTTTCTAGTAAACATTTTTTATACTTAACGATTTTCATTACGAACTTTCATGACAAACATTCACACATAATTAAAATAATAATTTTAGAACTTATTTTTTTAGTTGAACTTTTGAAATTCGTTGTATTATTTATTAATTATTTTATTTTTATAAAAAATGAAGATACAGATAGAAGGTTATAAGAAAAGTCCATTATTGATGTGTGTATCTCTCGATCATTTAAAAAAATAGTTTAGTTGAATTATTGAAATTCGATATTTTCATAGTAGTATATTTTATTTATTATTTTGTTTTTATTAAAAAAATAAAGATATCAACAGACATCGATAAAAAAAAGAATTAAATTTTAATGTATACATCCATCCATCATAAAAAAAAGGTTTAGTGATCACCAGTCATCAATTGAATTACCTGGTAAGAAAGATTTTAATTTTTTTATGTACGTTCAATAGACAGAATAATATACAATATAGCAATTATACAAAAATGGGTCCTAGTCAAATGAAAAAAAAAATTAAAAAAGCTATAAGTCTTAAAGATATGAAATATGATTATTCACTGAATAATTTAAAGTAATTATTAGAGTAGTTTTAGATGATTAAAAGTGGCCTTAATTATAAAAAATCTCTTAAAAATGAGGAAATTTAAACTAATTAAAAATTTTACAAATTATCTTTCAGAGGAAGATATTACATGACGCAATTGAAATTCACTGTAAGCTCTCATGTTAAAATGACGTATGATATTCATAATTGACACAAAATTACAAGGAACAATAAGAAATTATCAACCAAAATTTATTGAAATTTGCAACTATTTGATAATATTAAAATAAGTAACTATATTGAATGATACATAATGGCATGGATAAAGGAAACTACCCAATGGTAGTACTCAAATAAATTCAAAATAGAAGGTCACGAGGCCATCAACCAAAATATCTGGAATCAACATATTAGTTAAATAATAAATTATTAACAAATAATAACGTAACATATTATCCGAAAATAGAATTTCATCAAGTTTAGACAATCAGAGGCGTAACACTGCAACGAAAATAACACAGCCTGTAGCTTACATAACGAGTGATTAATAAACGAAGAGACCCGAAATATGCGGGTTATATAACCCATGGGTTTGAGTGCTATATATGAGAATGGGACCGTCCCAATGTCCTAATATACCTGCTCGAACCAAATTGGGTTTATGAACACTCAGTAAAAAGATTCTCTAAAAATATTGCCCTCTTGCCTGGCGGTGATGCTCTACTGACGTCAATAGTACTCAAAATATTCCTGGTCACCGACCTGTATTTTCAATTACCTGGATGCCTTAGGTGCTTTTGATTAGAATATTTATTTATAATCAACAACAATAATAATAAATGAAAATAATACCGAATAATAAATCATATTATTATACCAAGTTACAAAACATAGGTTTATTCAACTAAATAATTCAAATATGTTCCAGATTAAATTTTAGCATTAATTTTTAATCATTATATTAATATAATTGAGAACTGATAAATTTAATTAAATATATATCAAAACACTTGAAAGATTACTGGGGTAAATGATTAGTATAGTTCAAAAATCGATTCATTAAAGATCTTGGTCGAATTCTTAACATTGTTTTAAAATATTTTTAATGTATTGAAACGATTTATAAAAACAAAATTCGTAAACTAGATGGGGAGTTTATGAAAAAATACAAAGAAATGTTTATAGCATCGACCCATAAAAAAAATTCTATGCCAATTTGTCTTAGAGAAAAAGCTAAGCTATTAACTGATTATGTATGTATATTATTATTATTGTTATGCAGGCTAAAGAAAAAAAATCGAATATATGTATACAAATATTTCTCCTTATCCATTTAGAATTTTAAAAATCACAGTTATAACACGTGAACGACACCTGCACAAACAGAATCACATAAAAAAACAGTTGATATTCAAAAAATTATAGCATCTGACAATTATAAAATTTGTATATTAAGAAAACTAAACTTAAATTAATTTATCTGAAAACTTGTATCTTAGGAATAGTTATCCCTCTAGATTCTTTTCGATTTATTATAAATTTACTGAACAGTGTTTCCGCAGTTTCGTACGGTAATTGAAATAGGTTAGGCCCGACAAAGATTGTATGGAAGGTACATATATAAGTACAAAATTTAAAAAATTTCCAAGCTATATTTTGTTTTATGTATTTTAGTGTAATTTTTATTCGTTTATAATAATTTAATATTAGTTTACTTCTTCAAAATATTATATTTATTTATTTAATTTTTAAATTATGGAAAAGAAGTTGAATACTCGGGTTAATATGTTGTTGGAATGTCGTTAAATAATAATAACTTCTTCCGAATGTACAAAAATTAAATATTTATATGTCGTATGAGTGTTTTGAGTAAATAAGTGTTTTGTATTATATTTGAAACAGTAAAGGCCCAACCAAGACGCTATGGAAGTTTCCATGAGCAGGTACAAAATTAAAAACATTTCCAAGCATACCCTTGTGGTATGTTCTTTGAATTATTTTTTAATTATTTATTTACTGTTATATAATAATAATACATCAAGTAATTTAAGGATATATATAGTGTCAAGTAGAGAAATACCCATTGGTAGCACTCGAATAAAAAAATCGACTTAGAAGGTCACGAGGCCATCTTATCAGACGCCTCGAAGGATAATCAGGGATCGAAGGGGTGGAAATAGTTGGTAAGAGTAATTTATTATTTTTTACTTCTTCAAAAGATTTTACTTGGAATGGAAAAGAAGGTGAAGAGGAGGATTCATATCACTTTTGAGATGTCCTTGTAGAGTAACAACATTCCCCGAAGTTGTCAATGAATATAATTAAAATATTTAATACATCTTATGTATGTTTTGGGCAAATAGAAACGCATGCTAAGGGTTATTCACTGAGAATATTGGCCTCCAGATGACTGTTGGAGATGGAACAGAAAGTGGTTCAAGATCTAGTGAATCCTAGAGGAGCGCGGGCGCTAGGTGAAGAGTACCGGAGGTCACTTCAGTTCGTTCGCCCCTGGCGGGTCACTTCGCGGCCGGCGTACTCCACAGTGAGTCACATTCTCTGAAGGGTTCGGTGCCCATCTTACTGGAGGAGAGGCCAGGAATCTCCTGGAATAGATCCATCTATAACTGTTAAACCTCTCACTGACTCAGTCTTCTACGCTATGTTAGTTGGAAGTGAGTCATTACTCGATGAGCGGAAGTACGGGGAAATTCGAACAGGGGCTTAACCAGAAACCCCACTACGTCGTCTTGAAGTCATTTCAGACCGTAGCTGAAGAAAACAATAAGTTCTTATACACTTCGTATATACCATAAGCTATATATGTACAATGATAGAATACAATAAATTACCCTTAAAACTATTCAACGTTCATTGAAACTAATTAGCTCTTTATAATTGAGAGAAAAACTACTTAAATGCCGAAGAAGTTTGCTTCCTTAGGCGATAGACGAGGATGGATTATGATGATGATGAAGAAAAACTTAGAGAGTTGGGATCAAATAAACAACAGTTCATTTCAGGCTATAAAGACCTTAAATAGACCATAAATATGACACAAGAATAAAGCGAATGTGTAAGGATGCAACGATAAAGGAAAAGAATATATCTACATTTCCGGTGTATAAGAGGTTAAATCGAATTTTGTCCAGTTATTTGTATCAAGGGAAGCGGAATCGTGTCATTCTCGCAGTTTTTGGTTTGAAATGGAGTTGTGTCATAAGAAATAACTATTCTTCAAGCCAATGTTTGACTTGGCACCTTATTCACTACCAAAATAACACTTATTTTCTAACCTATTCGTCAATGTATCACACGAGTAACATAAGGTGAGCTGAATTTAGTGAAATTCTAACTCGGAAATCAAGAAAATCATACCATGTCCTTAGTATATAAGAAAAAATATAATTTTTTCTGATGATATAATTCATCAGATAGGCCTTCAGTTGATGTTATACGAAGTTGCAGCACCAGCAGAATGATACATTTTGCATCTTGATAACTGTGCCGTTGAAACATACGGAAAAACGAATATGGAGACAAAATTTATTTAACGGCACTCATTTCCTGATATATTTACAGTTGACAGGAGACAGGGCTAGGTACCAAAACAACGGTTCGTACCCAAAGGGTCACTGCCGATATCTGCATGAGTACCGTTACCATGCAGTTCCTTGACCCTATGAAGAACCCTTTGGCCTCGATAACAAACCATAACGGTCCCTTAGTTTTCGAGTGGCTTTACATTTCCCGGTAGCGCTAGATGTGGGTCAGGACCACACTAGTTATCGTACCTACTCCACTTTAGGGCCTTCCGGGTCCTCCAAGTGTCGTATTTACTTCAACGTACTCCCGTTGACGTTTCTGACAGTGCGGTTCGTTCTGGGCCTCATATACTGCATTAGGCTCCCAACCTCCTGGCCGTCCTACTCCAAGAAGTTCGTACTTGAGAATGTAACGGTTTTGACAGAGTGTGGAATTTCAATTCCAATAAGAAGGAGCAAATTTGAGGATTTTTTGTTCCATTCGCGTGAACAATAGATGCTAACGGATGATTCTTTATGCCAGTAAATAAAAAACACATAAGAAACACTGTTTAAACAAATTATTTATATTTTTTAAGAAAGCAAACTTGTTCTTATATTCTCATTCTTTTCTTATGTTTTTTATGCAGTATTTCTTATTCTTTTAGTACGTTACACTGTTAGTAAGGTCTGCTGCAATACGATTTATACTTATGAGTACTATAAATATTATAATACATAATGCAACGAGAGGGAGAAGACACTGTAATATTTATTTATTGTACTACGTTTAAGTAAAATTAATAAGAAAGAGAAGACAAATATAACCACACAATATAACCTAATGAACAAGGTAATAAACTTTCCACCTCTCCTTATGTTCGCAAAATGAGAAGTAAGTAGCAAGAATTAATAAACATTTTTTTCCCTTAAGCCCCCATCGTCTTTTACTTTATTATGCTTGTTTTATAACTTTCCTTTAATAAACATTAAACCGAAGTTTATCTCGTATAGGTCCCTGAACTGCTCCCTCTATTATGAAAACGATAACCACATCCCCCCCCCTTATTTTGGGTACCCTATTTTTATAATATTTTATAGAGGATGGGTGAGCCCCAGGTCCTAGATGGGATGGGGTCCTAGATCCCACACGATGATACATATTTTTATTCAATTTGTCATTTTCAGATTCTTCCAAATAGACAAAAAGATATTTTTTACTTGTGCTGGTGCAGTGTAAATTTATAATGAAACACCTTTCAATTGTTTGCCGTATTGAAAATGAGGAAGTTGTCGTTTTTTTGTAAATAGGAAACTTTTATTGGTAATTTGTAACTATTTTTGATTTTCAATAGGTTTTATTTTGGTATTAGCGTTGAGTTGCCGTCATCAAAGGCCTCGGGTACAAATTCGGATGTGGCAGAAATTATTTTGTCTGTTATATAATTAAGGCTCATCCAGCCTTTAAAAAGTGAATACCCTAAATGGAAGGGAAAACCTGGCAGTTGAGCGTGATATCGGATAATCACCGCGCGGCTCAATCGTCGTCCGAGGAACAGTACAATCTGTACCACCAGCCCAAGACTTCACGTGTTGTAGAGGTAAATGTTTTATTTTCTTCTTAAATATATAGTAGATAAGCCTTACCTGTCTTGTTGTAAACACTTATGTAGTCAAAGGCCCTAATAAATCCTGAGCTTATAAAGGCTAATACTCTTGATTTATTTATTCGTGATTTCATTTTATTATTTTGTATTTCTATAATACTCATATATACCAATTTGATAAAAATCGATATCCTATTATGTTAATAAAGCCTTATAATACACTTTATTTATTACTTCGTGATTACATTTTAGTATTTTTAATTATTGTAATACTCGCGTAAGTTGATATTATACAAATCGATATCCTAAGAACTTAATAAAGGCTTATAAATACTCTTCATTTATTATTTCGATTTTTTTTTTTCATTATACTCGTACATGCCAATATGATACCATCCTACTACTCCGGAGCAACCCAGAAGTCGGTAGCTTCCAGCCATGAGGGAGATGCTAGGACTACAAGAGAAGAGGTCATTGACCCCTGCTCTACTGAGAAGGCCTATTGTAACCATCCGTAATTAAAGGTAGGCCACTTCTAGGAACTGCATTGTACCTCAGCCTCTTCCTGCCGTCCTTCTTGTATCCTTAGTCCTATGTGCTATCTCGTTTCTCATTGGTCCCTTGCTAATTAGTTAATCTACGCGTAACTGTTAATCCTCGGCATCTTCGGTACTCCACGAGGTCTCCTGTCAACATCAGCCAGGAGGTCATGTTGTGATATAATAATTAGAGGAATATTCTTGAACAACGTTTGTGCAGGGAAATGATTTTTCCTAGATCAACCTGCAGATTTTGGCGGTTACTCACTTATTAGAGGCTGGATGAGCCCCAGGGAGAACCTAGATCCCATATAACCCATTCTCGGCCCCTATCAGATTAAATAAAATTCTGCGAGGTAGCGGGGTATGAACCCAGGACCTTCGGCACGGTAACTCAGTGCTCTACCACTGAGCCACTCCGCTTCCTCACAAAAACCCCCGATATATACTGTTTAGGTTATTTCATCATCGTGTACTTCGTAGCGTTAGTTGAAGCGTTCATTTCTTAATTAAATATTTATCGAAATGCACCCTTTTCTCATAATTACACCCCTTTTCACAAACTAAAAATCGAGATTATTTTTGTTTTCGAGAATATTAAAGAGGAAACGATTGGAAACTAAAAACTTGTTTTGACTTAAATCGAAGCGACAACCTGCGGAACTGATACTTATTATCTTTTCCCCGTTGTATATTTCTCTAATTACAATTTAATATTTTATAACAACTGAGAGCTGTATGTAAGAATTTAATGCTTTAGATTGCTTGATTGATAGTAGTTCGTTGATATATCCATTTAAGTTTTATCTTTGATATCTACATAAAAATCTATTGGATGAACCAAAATTCCATTTAATATATTGTAATAAATAATTAAGGTTGACATAGAAAAGTTAGTAATTTGTGAAGATAACTTTACAGGAGAAGCAAACTCTTAGGACAACTAAAAATGAAAGAATCAATTGGAAACCAACTACCACCGTTCATAGAAACTAAACCACTTTCATTTTTGACTTACTCCTCTTTCTCTGTAGGTAATTACAATATTTTCGGTGGAATAACCTAAAAATGATTATTTTTACTTATACCTTCTCCATGTCAACGCCTACATTATTTATAAGTCCTTTAAGATCGAGACGAAACGATGTACCTAAGATACGCGACTCAAGATGGAGAACTATCGTTGCCATTTCTCCAGATCGGATACGGTGGCATGTCTTTCCCTCCGGCCATTTTCCTTTCGACACCGCTAGGTTTCTCTCACCCCTTCTCGTCTTACCCGCTCACATTTCCCCTTTTACTTTTTATGTATTTACTTCCTACTCTTCCGGACCGGATAACCCAATTAATCTTATAATAACCGATTCAGAATCAACAAAATTTTCCTTGACTGCCGGGTCTTATACGATTTGAACTCATATGAAAAAGATGCAAGAATTTATTTACTATTACTTAAATATTTTGTAGAAATATGTTTTATATTTAAAATTTTAATGTTTTGAGACTCCCCCCCCCCAAAAAAAATACATAAAACATTTTTTCATTTCTCAATAATAGTTATGCAGTATACTATATAGTATAATTCGACAATTTCACTAAGACAAATTTCCATGAATTTCATAATTGAAAGATGACATATATCATTGGCGTTCAAACTAAAGTCACTAGAGCCCAGTTTGTTCAAAGAATTTTGTATAGGAATCACTTCTGCTTGGTAAACTAATATCTCAAAGACCATAAAGACTTAGTGTGATTTTCGCTATATGAATTGATAAGTGAAGATATAGGATAATATATAGGAACAAATAGAACGTTGATAATATATACGTTCTTAACATTTTTCCATATAAAAAAACTTTTCTTAGCCAGTCTTATATTAGTTGAAGTCCTACACTAACGGTTTCGTGAATCTGTAAGTTAAATTAAATTTGTTCGTAATATATTGGCATCAAATAGGGAACGGGTTAATTGTATTTATTACATTTTTATTTTTTTAATTGCTCGATCTTTAAATCATTTCTGCTGCTACTGCTCATGGAATAGTGGTTGTTGTTATATTTAAATTTTTCTTGGCTTTAATTCTGATTTCCAGAAGTACATTACGTGTTTTTATAAACAATTGTAACGAGTATTCTTTTGTTTGCTAAATTCGTCCGTCAGGTGTCTCTAGTTGTACCTATCTGAGCTCACTTAACTGAGGACCGTCATTCCATACGGATGTGTTTAAGTCGGTTATATGGCCAAGTAATTGCCAAATTTAATTGTTTTACCTTATCGTATCTTTGCGGCTCAGCGTTGGTGGTGTTACGATATATATATTATGGTTATGTTTTTGGAGTTGGCATAATGTTACCGTGGATGTATAATATAAGAATACAACATTTTATTTGGACAATAGTTTCTTTAAATCAATTTGGACCTTGGACCGAAAACCCCACAACCTGGTCACAAATATTATGGCGCTCGAATACAGGGACTACAAAAGAAAAATCTACAGATAAGTTATTAGTTGAAGATTTAATTATTATATTAACATTTTTTTGAAATAGTGAAGTTAAGTGATAATAGTTTTATAATAATAGTAACAGAACAATTTTTCCAAACAATACTTTAATATTTTTTTCGAATGTTTAAATATAATTTTCGTATTAATTGAAGGTACTAAATTTCTGTTGATTGAAGCAAAATGTTTGTCTTAGACGCAATTTTGGAAATGTAAAGATAATTATTTTTAATTTATTAATTTTGTATCAACAACAAAAATTAAGAATTTTACTTAACGTCGTAGAACGACTTAGTTTTGTTTAACACATGTTTTGAAAATTAAAATCTACTAATATATCATTTTATTTTGTATTTTTACCGTAAGTTGAAATAGTTGAATGGAACACATGATAGATTAGCAAGTAAGCATTAAGTTCACTTAGAGACAACAGCTGTTGTTTGTTTCTACTTAGCATTATCTTGTGTTCCTTTTAAAAGGAAAATATTTGTTTATCTATGGCTGACATATAAAAAAAATTATATATTAAGTTTGTAAAGGACGCTTACCGACTTAATTTAATTTGTTAGTTTTAATATAATTTTATTAATTTAATTTTCAGTATTTTACGACTTTTAAAGGTTCTGTTGGTATTTTTTTTTCAACATTTAATTTCTTTGGCATTTTTTTTTAATTTTGGGTAACGTCTTGATTTATTGTCACGATGGGTGATCCAGTCGTTCTAGTGTCAGAGAGGGAGGATATTTTTGCCGCAGTTCAATCCATTTTCACAAAATCCAAATCTTTAAGTACCGATTCAGCATCCGCTTTTAAACCCGCTTATGACCGCTTACTCAAAAATGAAATCCGATTTGAAGAAATTCAATCAAAAATTCGGATATTTAATGCAAGTTTAAAGAACAAAAGTGAAAAACTCGAGACAACAGCAGTACAAAATTCATTTAACGATTTAGTCGATATTACTAAAGCGAATTATTACAAAGTGGTACAATCTACCTGCCCTCCTGAGAATAAACCTGTGGTTGTCCATTCTCATTCTATTCCTCAGGAGCTACCGAAAATTGACTTACCGATATTCACAGGGAAATTAGAGGACTGGAATGGATTCTATTCCCTATTTGATTCTATGGTTCATAGGGAAGAATCTCTATCGACCATTAGGAAATTTTATTATCTACGAAGTAGCTTACGCGATGAAGCTTTGTCGCTTATCTCGGGCTTCGCATTAGACGAAGCTAATTATTCGCTCGCTTACGACGCATTGGTCTCTCGCTATCAAAATAAAAGGCGGCTAGCCAGATTTTATATCAAGAAGGTGATGGATTTTACCCCTTTAAACAATTCTTCAGCGTCTAATTTGCAGAGATTTTTATCTGAGCATGAAAATAATTTTTCTGCGTTATCGGCTTTAGGCATTGAAGACATGGGGGATTTCATTAAACTTCATTTAGCTCTTAATAATTTAGACCCAGGGACTAGAAAAGCATTCGAAGAACGAATAAAATCAGCGGATATTCCCTCGTATAAGGATTTGATTAATTTCGTCACCGAACGAACTAGAGTATATGAGATGATGGCTCAAGAAGGCCGATCAGAAAAGCCTTTTATAGAAAAATCCCGCTCTGCGAATTCCACTAGACGATATAACAAATCCAATTCCGGAAAAGAACAAATATCTCCGGGAATTTTTACTGTTTCGCCATTGGAAAAACAAACCGATGTTGCTGCTAACACAACGAATCACGATCCTCAATTCGACCAGTTCGAAATTGAGGCAGTTGGCTCTAAGAAACAGGTATTCTCTCCGACTGATGTACAATCAAGAAATAGTACCGAACCGATTCTCTACGAGAAAACGTGTCTAAAAGGCTCAAAACCGGCTCTACCAGCTAAGAAATTAATTTGCTGGAATTGTGGTGGACCGCACGTATATTCCAGATGTCCGCTACCACGAAAGTTGTTTTGCTACCGTTGTGGTAACCCAGGAGTTTCCATTCACGCATGTCCTAAATGTACTCCGGGAAATGTGCAAGGGAATCGGAAGTGAGGGTCATTCCTATTCCCACGGTTTCAGCTGACCCACCAAGTACCGATTTACCTATTACCGTGCCTTATCGTTTACCTTTTTGTACCGCTAAATCTGATATCGTTTCTCCATGTGTCGTATCGAATTCTCCCGAAAGTTCTACCGTATCTTGTTATCGTTTACCGTTTCCTAAACAGCACTATATTGATTTCCGAATAGGGAAACCTGACAAAGGAGGCCTGTCCTACTTGGCCCTGTTTGACCCTGGTTCCACTACCTCATTTGTTGGACCAGAAGGGGTTCAAATTCTCCTTAAATTGGGATATGAAGTTGAGAAAATTCCCGAATTTAATATTTGTGTCGCTAATGGAAGCTCTTGTATCGTTGATGAAAGATTCTCCATTTCAATTATCGTTGGGTACCGGTCATATGACACGAAGCTTTACGTTTTAACAAAGCTTCCATTTATGTTTCTTTTAGGGTTAGATTTTATCGTTAACACAAATATGAGTACTAATCATCGTGAAGCGACATGGTGGTTTCAAGATGACCCCGACCATAAGTTCTCGTTTCGTCAAGATGTTCAATTAGTAGAAGAGGAAACATCAAAAATATGCGGCATTAGTTCACTTGATCCCTCAGAAAGGGTGGATCTGGATAGAATAGTCAGTGAAGGTTTGCGAATTCTCCAAGATTCCCCAGGATTAACGACCCGCATTAGCCATAAGGTAGATGTTCAGGATGCCCGACCTATCAAGCAGCGCTCCTACCATTACTCACCCAAAGTACTTGAGGCAATGCACCAGGAGTTAGATCGAATGTTGGATGAAGACTTAGTGGAACCTTGCCAATCTCCATGGTCTTCCCCGGTAGTCATGGTTCGTAAGGGATCAGGTTATCGTTTCTGTATAGACTTTCGTAAGGTTAATGAAGTCACTTGTAAAGATTCCTATCCTATGCCTAATATGACATCTCTCTTAGACGGACTTCGACAGGCTAGATATCTCTCCAAGTTTGACCTCAAGCAAGCATTTTTGCAAGTGCCCCTTGCCGACGAAACTAGTAAAGACATTACTGCGTTTACAGTTCCTGGCAGAGGACTATTCAGGTTTAAAGTTATGCCCTTTGGGCTGACGAATTCACCTGCTACCTTTCAGAGGTTAGCCGATGCAATATTTGGACCCGAACTCTACCCTTACGTAGTCGTTTTTCTGGATGATATTTTGGTTTGCACACCAACTTTCAAACTGCATTTGGATATGCTAATGGAAGTGTTCAGTCGACTTAAAGCCTCAGGTCTGCGTATCAACCCGGAAAAATGTGAATTTGGTTGTAATGAAGTTAGGTACTTGGGCTATCTGGTTAATAGGGATGGCTTGAGTGTAGATCCAGATAAGGTTGGTTCCGTTACTTCGATTCCTCCTCCCACCAACGCTGGGCAGCTCAGAAGATTCCTTGGAATGGCAGGATGGTATCGCCGTTTTATTAAAGACTTCTCCACAGTTGTCTCTCCGCTAACAGCTTTGCTTAAGCGTAATGCTAAATGGATCTGGTCAGAAGAGCAGGACGCCTCTTTCAATGCTCTCAAGTCAGCACTGACGGAAGCACCAATATTAGCTAGGCCAGACTTTAAACAGCCTTTTCAATTACAGACTGACGCCAGTGATACAGGTCTTGGAGCGGTCTTGACTCAAATACAAGACGGCGAAGAAAGAGTTATCGCTTTTTGTTCTCGTACCTTAAGTTCAGCTGAAAGGAATTATACCGTAACCGAAAAGGAATGCCTCGCAGTTCTGTTTGGTATCGAGAAGAATAGGCATTACTTGGAAGGTTATCCATTCACCGTAATAACTGACCACGCCAGTCTGAAGTGGTTACTAAACTTGAAAAACCCTTCAGGTCGTTTGGCTAGATGGGCTCTTCGCTTGCAGCCTTACAACTACAAGGTGGAATATCGAAAGGGGAAACTCAACACAGTGGCCGATGCCCTATCACGAATTGCTGCAATCACAGTATTGTCTACCAGTTCCGATCCTAATTCTTCTACCGATTCAGTTTCGACTTCAGGAACTTTCATAGCGACCGACGAATGGTATAATCAGAAATTTTATCGAGTCCAGAAGTCCCCGGAACTCCACCCTGGATGGTCGATAAAAGATGGACAGCTATTATACCATCGAAAGAATCCTTTGAAGGGAGAGCTAGAAGACCCCAGTGAGGAATGGAAAGTTGTCGTTCCTAGACATTTAAGGGGAGCAATAATATATGAAAATCATGATCTACCGCAGTCAGGCCACCTGGGGATAGATAAAACTGTTTCTAGGGTTAGTAGACTCTATTATTGGCCTGGATTATACCGAGATATAAGCCAGTATGTTAGGCACTGTGAGTTATGCCAGAAGGTCAAACCCAATAACACGCCACCTCGTGGGTTAATGTTCCCTCGCTATAACAAGCAGCCGTGGGAAACGGTGTCAGTTGACATTATGGGTCCTTATCCTAGGAGTTCTAGAGGCAATGTATATCTACTAGTGTTTGTAGATTTATTTAGTAGATGGGTGGAATTATGTCCCATCAGAAAAGCTACCTCTTCGGTTATTGTAAATAAACTGAAATCCCGCATAATATACAGATATGGCGCACCGCATAAAGTAATTTCCGACAATGCGAAGAACTTCGTTAGTAATCTTGTAACTGAAGTGGCTAAGGAGTTTGGAATCAAGAGAGAAACTACTCCTCTTTACCATTCGCAGGCAAATCCGACGGAACGAGCGAATCGGAATATCAAGCAACTTATCGTAGCGTACCTAGGGAAGAAACACCAACGCTGGGACGAAAAACTAGGAGAGATCCAGTTTGCCTTAAATTCCGCCGTTCAAGATTCGACCAAGTTCAGTCCTGCCTTCTTAAATTTTGGTAGAGAACTGAGGCCTCTACATCAAGCTAACGACGATGATATCCTAGTGGCTCGCACAGACGAACATGCTGCTTGGGCCGCTAAAGTGGGCAGACTGCCTGAAGTTCATCATATAGCCGAGGAAAACTCTCTGAAGGCAAGTCTAAATCAGAGCAGTCGTTATAACTTGAGACGCCGAAAAGATCGTTTCCAACCGGGGGACCAAGTCTTAAAGATGAGGTTTCAGCTATCGTCGGCAGCTGATAAACTCGCTGCTAAACTGAACCCCAAATATGAAGGCCCTTTTACGGTTGTTTCCGTTACGAGTGGTGGATCCTGTAAACTGAGAGATGAAGATGGAAAGATAATAGGCTTATGGCATCCCTCAAAACTTAAATTATTTTATCCAACCCGACGGACTTAATCGCTGGAGGGGAGTGTGTAACGAGTATTCTTTTGTTTGCTAAATTCGTCCGTCAGGTGTCTCTAGTTGTACCTATCTGAGCTCACTTAACTGAGGACCGTCATTCCATACGGATGTGTTTAAGTCGGTTATATGGCCAAGTAATTGCCAAATTTAATTGTTTTACCTTATCGTATCTTTGCGGCTCAGCGTTGGTGGTGTTACGATATATATATTATGGTTATGTTTTTGGAGTTGGCATAATGTTACCGTGGATGTATAATATAAGAATACAACATTTTATTTGGACAATAGTTTCTTTAAATCAATTTGGACCTTGGACCGAAAACCCCACAACCTGGTCACACAATATACACTTAGATATAACAATTGTTTGTTCATTTAACGTCACATTGTGCAGTTAAGACTAATCGGACGATGCAACAGTGGGAGTTCTAAATTTTGCTTATGAAGTTATAATTAGGATTGGGATCTTTAACGAGTACCTGACATCGTACAAGCTTGGGATCTTCATTTTATGCCCCTTCCGAAGACGATTTAACCACGGATGTTTTAATCCCTTTAAAAAATCCAAAGACCACCAACCGGGCTGCGTACTCATGGCATGGTAGGTTTTTGCTTACATTTATTAATAAAGCTCACGAACTTTATTACATAGCTGTAGAAAGTATACTACGCGACATAGATTATTAAGCAAATATGGGTCAGAGTAGCGTTATATATGGACATAATATATCGTAGTATGATATAACCTACAAGAGATGAGCCTCTGCATTGTCTGCAGTTAACGGATCGCTCCAGATTGGGACGATCGTAGCTGCATTGTTGGCAGCCCTGCAATCGCCTCCATTCCCTCAGAGTTTATATGCAGATATATGTCTATATAATATATAACATATACACGCATTCCGTCTATACCTACAAGAGCGGTCGATGTACACAACATGGGTTCACTGGCCTTTCGGGTGACTCACCGGGAACGGCTGCCCCAGTGACTGACGTGTATGACGCGCTTCGGAGAATTTGGAGAAACCCAGTTTTTAGTAACTCCGAGTTCTGAGTTCTTGCCTGGAAGCAATCAATCGAAAAATCTGTGATTCCTACTATTCTAAAAATGATGGATATAGATTTTTTTTTTTAATAAACCTAATCCTGCTTCCAAATTAAAAACACACACACATTCACAAAGCTGAATAATGATGCTTAATACTTCCAAATTTATAGCTGTTTTTTATAAAAAACAAAAATAATACATTTCTATAAAAGTATGGATTGTAGTGATATAGTTAAAAAAAAAAAAAATTATGTTTATATTTAATGCAAATATTCAGTTTGTTCATCTCCTATACAAATGCAAAGTATCGAAATTGAAAAACTTCACATTTCAGGAGAGTTAAAAAAAATGTATTTATGTTTATTTAAAATCAGGGCATATCGTCAAATCTATTTTATCTATGTCACTGTACATGGCTTTGTGCCTTATTGATTATAAATTTGAATTTTATAACAATTATTAATTCTAAATCAATCGCTAAAGATCGGAAACATAAAAGATGTTTTTCACGTTTGACCTTTTGCATTTGTTTCGATGATATATATAAGCTACTTTGATGATATTTTAAAGCAGAGAAGGAATGTCGCGTTAGTGATATTTAGTAAAAAAAAAACTGCATTGGAAGATCTTGAAAATTTACTATATTATTCTAACCAGAAATTGTATGATCAAAATATAAAGTATTAAAATAAATGTAATAAAGCGTGCTTGGTGGTTATTTTTTTTTTAGATTTTGACCTGACAGACTAGGTCATTTGTAAGATGTTCATATAAAGATATAACTAAGCACGAGGAGATCAATTTTTTTTTCCTCAATCGTGACAGGAGAGAATAGATTTGTAAAACAGTTTTTAATTTGTACATTAACACTTGATCTCAAGCATTGCAGCGAATAAAATAAGGCACAACAAGGATCCTAAGAAATAGGTTCCAGAAGAAGCAAAAGCTGAACCAACGGCATTCCTCCTCGAAGACCTGGAAGTGGAATGGAACCAGCGAACCGGCCACGTCGCGAAACAGAAAGTGTTTAATCGCCTGTCGTGGAATCGATCCGGATCAAAGCATCTGATGCAGATCCCTGTTCCTCCTGGCTCGTAACTTATTGGGCAACTGATCATTAAAGCGCGAATCTGGAACAGAACTTACTTGGGAGGAAAGAAATGGACTGACGGGTCTTCTCATTGTTGGCAGGGAAAACCAACATAGTCTTGTAGACCCGGAAGAATTCAATCATAAAAAAAGGTCCAAGAAGAACATATCGCACAAGTATTTCTAAAGTGACACAACCTTTTATTCTTACGGTGGTGAGTTAAGACCATGAAAAAATTCTGTAAATTTCACTTTATCACTAATCAAATTGTATCAACTTGTCTGTCAGAAGGAACTTATGTCACTCTTAATGTGCAATGATATTCCAAGCTTATTTTTTTCTCCGTTTTTCCAAAAATATAAGTTTTTGAGTTGTGTCACTTCAGAAATACTCGAGCTTAATCCTGATAAAATAGTCAAGTCCGCATTAAATCCACAGTAATGAAGTTCTACACAATATTTCATTGCCTATATATTTTAATATAGTCTCTACCATGCATATATCCTTTTTAATATATAATTTTTTAAAAAACACAACTTAAAAGCACTATATGGCTATCAATGCCCTTCATATACTACTATACATACCTATATATATATATGTATATATGTATATATAAATATTGTTTGCTGCCTGTTGAAACATTATTCAACTGTGATAAGACATTACTATCTTAAATAGATCAGCGGAAAGACGGTGTCAAGGAACTCTCGACGCTAACTGAATCTGCAAGTTTTATTTTCTCACGCGTTTTGTTTACGATTTATAAAAACGAATTTGATAAGTGTTTCTAATCAACTGATTTTGATTCGTAAGCTACATAGTAATTTGTATATTAGTATTAAATAATATAATAAATAAATAAATAATAACACTTAGAAAAACAATGAGTGATGTATATTTATAAATGTTTTTGCATAAGATGACAAATTGGACTATGATTGTTCCAATTTTGTTTTTATTAATTATATTCATAGTTTAATGGCTAAGTAAATCTATTTATTTTATTTTTTAACGCCTGCTTAAAGAAATTTCTTATGTTTATGAATGACCAAGAAATATTTAATTGACTACTCAAGTGTAAATCCTTGATGCCTAAAATTTCTTATTAAATAATGTATATAATTTTATCTCTATATAATTTTTACTCCTTCGTTTATTAGTAAGCCAGCTAATAATAAACAAAATATGAATAAATAATCTAGAAATTATTAATATATTAACTGCGCAAAAATGAAAAGGGATTCCACAAATTTTGTTTTATTTACTTTGCTTAGCATTTTAATATTATTTGTGTTATGAAAAGTATTAATATTTATAAGAAATTATGCTAAATTAAATATTGTAAAGTGTAAAACTTTCCATAATAATATAAAAGCTCTTTAAAATATATGTACTACAAAATTAGCAATATCCATATTAATTTTAGGGCAGTATATATTTGTTTAATGTTGATAATCGGATGATGAACCATATTACTGTAATAATGAATGGAATTTATATTTATGAATTTATTTTTGTGTTAACATAACCCTACCTTAAAATATGGTTGAATATTTTAGAATAATGTTATATAAACCGAATTAATTTATTTAAAATGTATATTAGCTATAGATGATGATGTTATACGTTTCAACTACATAGCCTAAAATTTCTCCTATTTATGAACAAAAGGAAGGAAAAGTTCACTGTGAATTTTAAGAAATAATATTAGGTATATTTAGGATATGAACAAATAAAAAAAAAATTGAATAACTTAAATTTAAAAAAAATCACCAATTGAGAGGTCATTGACATTCGTTCCAGAAAAATCTTACAGGACGTCAAGCTATCTTCAATGAAGACTTGGTTTGATTCTTTTGTGTATCGCAATGTGGAGGAAAGACACGATTTAATCTCTCCTCTCGCCTGGAATTAGTCAGCCAAGCACTACACAAAACTCCAGAGGATCACGTCTTGAAGATTTCCGGTATCTTATCACGAATTCTGTTCGGGAGAACCGAGGTGAGATATCCTCAGGATATCTGGGAGGAGGAGCAGCCTACAACACTGACCAGGAAATGCAAGACAAGAACAATCGTACCATCCGGGGGGTCGATGAACTCGAGGTATGAGCACTTCTACCCTAATTACCACCCAAGGAATATGTACAAAAGGAAGATGTGTAAACATAGATATCGTCCGTATTATGTTCCTACAGAGATAAGAGAAGATTCCCTTATTCAACTGATAGGAAATGAATCAACAATTAAATAAAAAAGTGCTTGTGTGTTATAAATACATAACAAATAAATATAACTAAATAATAGCGGGACTGAGGCCACGTCCCTGTAGAACACCGTATTTTGGGCCAATGGTATTGTGTCCCTAGGGACACGTGGTAAATCTTTGCACATGGACAACAGGTATCTGAAGCCCTACTTAAGACCTTTAGGGTTCCATTGTTGTAAGAAAACTTAAGGATAAATATTAACCGTTAGGAACCCAGCCCACTGACAAAAATTATATTCTGGGGGGTCGAAACATATTTTGTCTTATAACATATTCTTCCCTTTATCGTATAGTTTTATTTTAACATTCTTTGTTGGTAGTGAATCTGATAAAAAAAAACACTAAAAGTTATGTTTTTTAACGTTATACGATTTAGTAACTTCTGTCGACTATGATATTTTAAAAAAAACATATGACAATTGTCATAAATATGAGTGGATAGGTAGGACTAAGATGTGTAAATAGCTTCCGTAGATTATAAATAAATGTAAAAAAACTCATAAAACTATAAGAATTAACCAGAAATTAAGATTATATAGTCTTAAATAACGAGTTAATTTTAAGAAAGGCATATTTAAAATTCATTATTTTTTATTTTATTTAATAATTATTTACAATAGTATATAGAAATGTACGGCCTAAACTCTGGAAAGTTTTTGTTTTGATCGAAGGACTAGGCGATCCCGCACTACACGTTCAGTGTTTACAGCGGAATTGTGATGCTCTGATTCCCTGCCTAAATAATTCGGCCACTTTCTATCCGAAGAAGAATACAAAGCAATATGTGTATATATTATTACATAGTATGTATATATTATTTGTATGAAAATATATTTATCAAAGCCAAATATGTCTTTGTTTAACGTATAAATAGGTTTTAATTTCTGATAGAAGGTTAATTTGTAAAAAAATATATTAATTTATCTATAAAAGTGATCAAAAACCCCAAAAGAGGCATAAGCTATAATAGGATGGAATGGGAGCAATACAAAAAATAAAGCCTCAAATCTCTAAATGCTTTTAGTTGGTTTTTGCCAGTATTTTAGGGACTTAAGGCTTTGTTTGTGGGGTTTTTCCGATTGGATCTTAGTATTAATTTATATTTGATAACTTGAAATATTCTTTTCAATTTCTTTTCTATAGTAGCAGATAATTCACTTTAGTATCATGTAAAAGCTAATAAATATTTTTAAAAATATGACATTTTAATGTTTGTTTTCTTGAATTACAAAAAAATTATTATTATTATTTTAAAATATTATTTCATTATTTTAAAACTTGTAAAATGGGTGTTAAATTAAAATGCTATTAAAGGGGAATAATATCAAAATATGTAATGTCGAATTATATTATTTCACGAGGAAGAAAATTTCTTAGGGTTGGAAAGTAAAATAGGATTGAACTATTTACTAGAACACATTTTGACCTATTTTTCTCTATTTCAAATATAATTCATTAGATTAATTTGAATTACTTTCTTTACTACTTCTTTAATAATACTCTATAATTATTCCCTCTTTTTATATTTATTAATGGTCCGCCATCATTATTGTTAGTACTTATATCCAATTGTTTTAGTTCATATAATTCAAACAAAATCTTTATTTTACCCTTTATCACCTCCACTATTATAACTATTCTTTTGCTATATTTTTTCTCCAATAACATGGTGTATCTATTTCATTTTTATACTTTACAATAATTATGTATCAATTTTAATTTTTTTGTATTTTTTACATCTATTCCTGGAGAAGACCTGAAATGTGGCTCGAAACGTTGGCTTTTAATTTAATATTTAAGAAATTATTTCTTTGACCAACGCCCGGGCCTTTTCCTTCCCCACAATAAGGTCAAATAATATTATTCATGATGTATTATACCTTATATAATATCAAACATTTTTTCAAAGCCACATAGGGCACATTGATTGCTTTACTCTTCAATGGAATCATACTCTCAATTTTTGGGAAATATTTTTTTATGCACTTATCGGCTTTTATTTTATTTATTTAGCAGATGTATTATTGTATTATAATGCATTATTATTGATAATAAATTATGTTTTTCGCGGAGCCGAGACACGATGGTGGGTGCGACAGTAGCAGCGGAGGTCAGTGCACTACTAACGGGACTTGGCCGTTCACCTCGCCCGGGTCGTCTTTCGGAGGAAGCGTCTATTTCACACCTAACTAGTATCTAGCTTTATGTATGTACATATATATAATGATTTATATCTAAATAAACAAATACCTTTATTTGATTAAATGGTATTTATATTAAAGTCGATCGATAAGGAATTGAAGACGTTAAGAGAATCTACGTCTATTTGCTCTAAATACATATGTTCATGTAGGAATATATAAGCGAATACCATTATTCCTTTACATAGTAGACATAGATAGGCGTGTAGGTTATTTATGTCTTGTGGGGTGAATATAAGCCAAAATCTGATGATATAAAAAAAAAACCTTAGTTGAACTCATCAAGATTAAAATGGACGGAAATTAACACAGGGAAAACCATTTACCTTACCGATCAGATAATATTATTTACAAAGATACCATAACATTATTCATATCAATAAGGGAAATGATAACGTACGCTTGGAGATAACTGATATAAGATACACCCTAAGAAAAATAAAAAAATTAAATCAAGAGGAAAATATTATTGTAACACTACATTTCAACACAAAAGTAAGCTATGTGTACATAATATGTATATATAAAGGGTTCGTAGTTTATTAGGTATTGTAGAAAGACTATATAGGAAGACATTTTCTGGATTGTTAAGGTAAATCTTTCTTCACATTTAAACCCAGAATCTTCCAGATACTAAATATATTTATTATTTATATAATATATTTAATTATAAGTTTCAATTATTATCACAAATTAAAAGCACGTTCTTAACGCCATTGAACTACACAAAAGTTATTCTAACATCTTTAAAAATTAATGAAAATAGAATTTTTATAACAAAATAACAAACAATTAGAGTGAGAAGATACGCGGGCAGTCTGATATTTCCGGTCTTTAGGACACGAAAACCGGTCGCACTATTGACATTTCAGAGTTCTTTTTTGGAATGCTACACTTTCCCTCAATTTAAATGGAGAGGAGACTAAACTTGAATGTCGGAGAAGATTTGAAATTAAATTATTAAAAAGCTGAAGTTTCTGTTGTATAGAATATGTCAAGTGAAAATGTGTTGAAAAGAGTAGCTTTTTCATTTCGTTTCTTTAACATGAAATATATTCAGAGTTACTGCATGCAATTATTTTAAAATAATAATTACATTTATGATAACAGAAGTAATAGTTTAACTTGGTTGTTAATTAACTATGAAAAAATATAACTGTAAAACTTATTTATTACGTTTTACTTTCCGTTCATGATATTCAGTCTATAAGTTAAGTTTTGAAACTAAATTGTTCTCATAACCATGCCCAAAAATATATAATAATCAGTGAATAATATAGGCTTTTAGTGAATTATATTATATAACACACTGAACTAAATATAAAATTGACTCATGTTAGATGTTAATAAAATAGTATTAAAAAATGGAAGACAAAATGTTATTTCCACATCAATCAAACCAATCTCATAATGTATTTGTCTATTGAAACATTTTACAAAAATTTGTAGGTAGTTTATTTTTAAATTAGAAATTTTATTTTGATTCGACTAAATAATCGGATTTATCATTATTTATTAATAATTAAATATTTGTTGTCCCAGCTTCAAAGGTACGATTAATATTCAACATAAGGTCATATGAAATATTGCGTATTCATAACAATTTAAACAAGTTTGATGAAGAAGAGTTAATTTAAATTCTGCGCTATCGAAACATGAATACGATTCTTAATAATTAAAAAAAAAAATGTAAGCTGCTAAATTTTTATATAACCATACTTATCTTTAATGAGTCAACGTAAATGAATAACGCATAGATATTAACAGTAAAAACTAAAAAAAGTACAGTCTCCACCAAGTTATTAATATAGAATAGAAAAAATAAAAACCGAATTCTTCTTAAAGATGACAAATTTTTATAAAAACAGAGCTGTCTTTAAAGTAATATTTGTTTTTATTATTCATTAATCAGAATATTTTTATTGTTTTCTTATCAATAACGCGTAGATATCAACAAAGATAAGCTGGTAAATAATCAAGAAGTGTTGCCTATTTTTTATTTTTGTTATATAAATCCGTCCACAAATAAAAATTGACCTGAAAAATTATGATTAGTCGTAGAAAAGTATTATACGACTAGCTCTGTTTTTCTTTTTTCGCTGGGTCAACCCGAGGAGTGAATCGACCCCAAGGCGGAGGAATAACCTCGACAAGTTAGTGTCGTATCTTTTCCTTCAATCAGCGTCTCTATTAAGGGAAGTCTCAAGATCCTATCCCTTGTAGGAACCAGGATAGTTGTAGGTAATAATATTCAATAACTTGTTGAAACTAACAATAATATAATAATATAGTTTAAAATGAGTTCCAAACATATTTGTTTGTGCAGATGTTTTGAATAATTCTCCAGTATTCATGCTGACACACTTTATTAGTTCTTAGTCAAGAATTTGAGACATTTTTATTTTTATTGAGCCACAATTATATTAAATAATATTTTAAGGTGTTATTTTCCAAATTTTGTATTTATCGTGAATATTAAATTTATTTAATGGAACGAAATAGGTTCTAATCGTAGTCAGATGTAATTAACGAAAGATTAAAATTAATAAGCTTTTAAACTTCTTTAAACTGCTATACTGTTATAAATAAATAAACATTTTTAAACGTATTATTTCAAGCATGGTGTGTTTAAAATACTGATAATGAAACTCAGGTAATTTTCCCTAATTCTGTTTTTTCTTAGGTTTACTCTTTATTTTTGTTTTTTTTAAATTGTATTACTTATATATATTTATAAGTTTCAGCCAAATTAAAACATTTTATAATTATGAATATGCTAAAGAATATACATTATATATAGTAATGAACAAATATAATGTTATATAAAACTGTTTTCACTTATATAGTTATATTTCTAGATGTTATTATTCACAATTAGTTCATGTATTTAAATCAAATACATCTATATCTATCAATACATTTACACATCTAGTTTTCATTAATAGATTAACTATAACCCTCATTTATTTTAAGATAAGGAATTATCTCAAATAACTATTTTATAAAAAGTTTAAAAGTGGAAATTTATAATTTATTACATTTTAGATTATTGAAGAAATACTAATTCAGTTTTGGCAAAAGTAAAAGGAATATTCCATCATACGATTCTAACCAAATTTATTTAAACTAAATTTTTTCTTCGGATATTTTATTTCATAGTCTACTGTGTATTATTTGTACATAAATCTGGTAATACAAGAAGTTGTGGGTCGTGTTTGCAATATTAAGAAATATTTTTTAGATTTCAACATAATAATTAATTAATGGTAAATAACGTATATAAATTATTTGATGTATTACCATTATTATTCTTTATAATTATTCCATTTCCTCCTCTCCTTCCTACACTAAGTTGGAACATTAGCAAGAATCGAAACAGTTTCAAGTTGTCGAGTTCGGGGAACTGGCATAGAGTCACTGACCTGGCCCACTACTTCACCTCTCCGCTTATATCTAAGCTTGAATTTGTACAGCAGTTGAATTAACATTTTCTACTTCAATACAAATATATTAAACATAAATTATTTATTAAATTGTTAAAAAATTCGAAAGGAGTGCCGAATAATATAAATTATAAGAATAAAAGAATAAAAACAAATATTATCAGTACTAAATCAGGAATTAACACCGTATTTAAAAAATATGTCCTCAATCATAGAATTATATAAAGTACAGCAGATGTAGAACAGTTTTTAGAGATCAGCTAAGCTGAGATTTGCAATAACTAAACGAAGTGAGTTTGCTAAATGATTCATTCATCTTTTTTTTTTTATTAAACAATATACGCATAATATATAGAAGAGTATAAGCTGGAAAGAGACACAAAATACTTAGAAAGATATTCGTGGGGAAAATTCCAACCTAGACGCCTTTAGTCTCTAAACTAAAAACAGGGGACAAAAATCCCTGTCAAGGTAGGTAGGTACCTGTAAATAAGTATTATATTTATTGGCAGGTGTAAAGACTTAAGGCTCGTTTCTTAGAATTTGCCCCTGTCTTATGTCTATTTTATTTAATTTATGGTGTTATGATAATTTATTTATTTTTTGTTTAACAAGTTCATTGTTACAAGTCATTTTATATAATTTATTTAATGTTCAGACTAATATTACAGTTTATTTATAAAATACTTATTTAATGTTTTCAAAAAATTACAAAATTGTCATTTGCATCCCTTGTCTTGTCAGCCCCTCTTATATTATTTTAATTATGCAATAAAATAAAACAAATTTATAAATCGTAATGGTTAAGCTTCTTTCAATATTGTTAAAACATTCACTTTACACCTCAAATGAAAGCATTGTATTTATAACCTATAATATCAGTCAATACAATATATTTTTTTTTTTATAAGATAATCACTAATATTTAGATATGGTTTTATAATTATAAAATTCACTCGAAATCATAATATAACATAGAGAATTTCTCATTTAATAAGTGTTTAAGTCGAATTTTCACCAAAATGAGTTTGTTGTATATTAGGAAGCGGGGTTTTTTTCTTAATGAATAGGGGGTTAAGTCTGACAAGGACTTGAAAAATAGTTATTATTCATAATTATCCATTTTAACAGTTAACTCTGGGATAAATTCGACTTAACTACATATTCACCCGGGGTGCAGAATTATTCTCTTGCATTAAAAAAAATCGTAAATAATGAATGAGTAACATGTTGTTTACTCTAGAATGTCGAGATTTTTTTTTTTTTTTGGTCGAGTTATATGCAGTTTGTTTATAGTTAAGTATTATATTTTTAAGCCCGATATTACTTATTACTCGGAGCGCTAAGCCCCCAGTGGCGCCTAAGCAAGAGGGTTCAATGAACCTCGTTTACCGCTCCGACATCTGCATGCGGGCCTTGTCTTGCTCTTCCTCTTCCTAGTCTATCTGGGCTTTGTGTGTTAGCACTGTCGTGATATTGCCACTCCGGAGGGGGTCTTATATCAGGGGAGTCCGGGAAAGGATTCGAAATGGTCCGGGCGCCGATCAAAGGAGGGCGAGATTACTTTTCCGATAAACGAAAATGGTTGGAGAAAATCTTATTTTATCATCCCCTTAAAGGAACGAATCTAGGCCGCATCATACGCGCTTAAAGACAGTAGAGACATTTTTCATAGTGTACAGTAAATCAAGCATATGTTTTTCTTTGGTTGCCGAAATAAATAAATATACAAAATAATTCTCATATCTCTCCAAATTCAGTTGCAGTTGGCCTCTTCATCCCTGTGCCCTGAAGATGTGCACTATGTTTTATAGTGCTATTTTTTAAATAATAATAAAAAAATTATATAATTATTTCGAGACAATTCCCTGTAATATAATATTACAGAAAATTAACTATAAGCTTTTGTGTCTTAAGCTAGTGGGAAGATTCAATGAATAATAGAATTAATATGCATATTTTTATATGTAATTTTAAATCAATATATAATTAATTTATATGGTAAATGAATAATATTTGATAAGTAGAAAAATTGTTGAATTAATTAACTTAAACTTAGAATCATTATTAAGGTAATTTTTTATTTATATTCAAATAGTTTATATGGTAAATCAAATTAAATTTAATTAATTAAGAGGAAAAAAAGTTGAGATAATTAAATCTTAATCAATGATGTATTTATAATATGTTTAGGATTTATAATTTATTATTGCTATTAATCATATATTTTATTAAGTAAATATAAGTAAGCCAACTACGTATAACCAATTAACTGTTCCACGCTTAAGTAAATTAAACGAGGCACCACAAGGAAGAGAATCTGAATAAAATTTATGATGTACTAATAATACATGTTCTCCTATGTAATAATATATCCCTCGGTCTTTAGGTTATTAGTAACTATAAATTATTTTTAATAACTTATTTGACCAGACGTTTCGGCCAATTACAATCGTACTGAGGCATAAAGATGTTTGAGGGCCGGCCATTTTGTTCCTCTCAATTTAACTGTATAATGAAGGAAACAATAATTCTCAATAAAAGTACGAAGGCTACCGATAATTTATTTTGATTTAAATTATTTTTAAAAATATAGACAAAATGTAATCAAATGTAATAAGAACCACTCAAGCATAATATTTTATTTAGTGAATATTACACTTAGTAATTCATAATTTTAGAATATTTTTTAGTTTTTTATCTCAATTCAAATTATTAGATGTGTTATATTAGTAATAATTAATGTTTTAAATCAATAATTATTGGAAAAAAATTAAAAACGAGTTTTTTTCATAATGTCAGTATATTTAAAATTATTTAAGGTTACTACAAATAAATTGTTAATAGGGTATAATAAATTATAAATATATTATAAACAACTATATTATATAGTTAAATATTAGTTTATATGCGTTACAATATTAGAGTTAATTATTTAAAACAGAACAGTAAGATAATCTGTCCACATATCAATATTGTCAAATATTATTTTTACATCTCGTCGTAATATAATTATTTATACACATTTTATAAAATTATGAGCATATCCGTCATTTCTCGATACATTAATACCTGACAATACTGATATGTGGACAGAAATTTGATATTGGCCGTTTCACGTTAATATAGGTATATATAAGTGTCTGTGTTCATGTGTTTGTTTGTGTGTATTTATATATTTGAGATAGGATGGCATGAAGATTAAATACACTAGGAGGGGCCCAAAACGCAGATAGTGGACGAGGTGACTGGCCCAGTAATCGGAATAATGAGAGCCGGTGCAAAAAAACAGCTTCATGGCGGGAGAGTCAACGCTCTTCCAAGGCCACGGGGGCAATGGAACCTCCCGTCTAAGTCCTCACATAAACCTATATATACAACTATGTAAACTGTATATCACGCGGTTTATGGTATTTATTAGCTATATATCATCCTGTGTTTGAGTGCATATGTAACAACAATACTAACACGGGGAGGGATAGTTGGTGGGGATGAGGCGCCATCTGGTGGCGGGAAATGTTACTTCGGATAGTTCCCTTTCGTGCCGCTAGGCAGCGCTACCGGATAAGTCAGAGTTTGTTTACCTCTGTTTAGATTCAAAAATTATATTATTTTGACATGATTAATTACTGTCAATCGAATATACAAATATAGGCAATACGTAATATTTCAAGTATAAAATATTTGTAATATTTAAAAGAAACAATTCCCACATTAAAAACGATAATATAATAAAATGCCTTAAGACAATAGTTGTAAATTTCGCACAAAAAAGCCTTAAGTCTCTAAACAAAAACAGGAACAAAAATACTCGTCTTTATGAGAAAGATTTTTAGCGGGAATTTCCCACTAATTTCTTAAAATGTAATTTGTGTCTCTATAGAGCTTTTGCCCTTCAAAATTAATAAAATGCTATAATTACGGTATTTTATGTATATTCATTACAGAGGATTTCCTCAAATTTATTGATTTTTTATACTTAATAATTCCTAGTAAAGTTAAACCAACAATTAATACAATAATTATATTGCCGCAAAAATCACCTTTGTGATAAGAAATTTTATTCCTAACTTTTATTTTTACATAGTCACGAAATAATATTACAAACTAACTTAGTAACGAAAAATGTTTAACAACAAAAATTTCATTGACGGTAAAAAAAAATAAAGAAAGAACCTTAATTTAATTATAATAAGAAACTCATTAAACTTTACTTTAACCATCAAGACAACAAACGAATTTAAGAAATCTAAGAAGTGACGATTTGTGTATAGATTTCAAAGACAGCATATGATTAAAATGTGAAATGTGACATACAGAATAAATAATAATTTTTACTTCTCATGCATGAATTTTATAATAAAAAAATATTCTTAAATATGGGTATTCATAAATAAAAGTTAATGTAATCAAAAGATAGTTTATTTCATTAAATCAAGATTTATTTCAATTTTTTTAAATTATGAGGTACTGTGAGTGACATATTACACATCAAATATATATACGTAATATAAAAAAAATTCTTGAGAAATATCAAATTACACATATTTTCGAATAACCTTTAATTATAATAATAAGAAGAAAAACTTTTAAGTTAAAACTATCACATACGTCTCCAGTTGTATATCCAGAAATACATGGCCTTGTTGCCTATCATGGCTATCACTACACGCACTAAGGACGAAGGGACGAAGCTAAGACTCGAGACAAGGCCCTATTGGAAATGAAGCGACGAGAAGGGAAGAGCAGGGTTATATCGGCGGAACCCACGTGCGCCTGGTCACGCGGCCCCGTCACATGCAAGGCCTAGCGGTCGTGCGGGCACTGTAGATCCTTGCCCCGTGCGCTTTACACGTTTTCCCTCTAGCCTGTGTGTGTTTTACCGGGTTACTGATCTAATTATTCGGGTTTAGTATACTAGGTCATATTCACCCCTAGCTGGAAAGTTGCCAATGAATTAAAAAATAAATGTATAATACCATTTAATACTGATTTGATCATTACTACTATGACAGGCTACAATATATACAGGCTTTACTTCTAAATTTAAAATATGGTGGAATAGAAATTTTAAATAATAAAATATGAATAAGAAAATGGCCTACGAAAAATATAAATGGAAGTTAACCTACTTGTTTTTTTTAATGCATAATTTACCTTTATACGAGTATGTCCTCGGTTTATTTTTCTTAGCTAGGCTACTGATCTATGCAGATCCAGGAAATTAGTAAAAATAATGAACGAATTTTTTAACAATCAATAAAATAAATGCCCTAAGAGACATTATTACTTTGTGAAAACCAATTCTTGGCTTATTATTGTAGTTTTTATTTTTTAACACAACACAAGATAAAAGTATATTTTATATGACAATGTACTAAAAGCTTATATATATATATATATATGTATATCAATTACAAGAAAGTAACGACGAACAATATTTTTTATATGACATGTATTTAGGAATCTAGAACTTCCTAGTACATAGCGAAAACAATGAATGAATTAGTAAAATAAAAATAGCACGATAATGTTATTTAAATTAAATGTTAAAAACCTTGTATGTATGTATATATATATATATATATATATATATATATATATATATATATATATATATATATATATATATATATATATATATACATGTGTGCGTATATGTGTGTGTGTGAAATGATCTTTTTCCCAACTATACGTTATACAAAATAAATTTATTTATTTATAAAAATTAATTAATTAATTAATTAATTAGCAGTAATTAATTAATATAAAAGCGAGGGAATATAAATTCTGTAATAAAAACATAAATAATAGTGTGCTGTATAAAATTAGGGAACTAATATATTTATAAATACAGTCTCAGAAAATACTAAAGTACTAGAGGTAAATAGCTAATATTCATGAACGAAATTGTATATTATTCCGTTTGTTTAATTATTTGTACGTTTCATTTTGGCGATGGTCAAAGCTAGGTTAATTATTATTGCATAACAAATCTCATCACGTGTTTCTCGTCAAATAGAATGAATTATATTAACAAGAAAATTTTATGAAAAGATAATTTTGTAACGGAGAGGACAGTTTTTATTCGCTGTAAGGCAAACATTTTCAATTGACGATTAGCCGTATATACATTTTTTTTAATGCCGGGCGATATATTATTATATATAAAATTGTTATAATAAATTATGAATGAGATAAGAGATAGTAGCGGCCATGGGTTGACAACCCTCCCACTCCAGAGCCATGTGACAGAAGGAAAACTGACTCACCCCTAGGCTATTTTTATGCAAGGTCACGCGCTCCTACACCTGGTGCACCACCACCACCCTTATCAACCCTTGCTTTTGCATAACCTCTTTATTGTTTATTAATGTTTAACATAGGATACGGAATAATATATCAGCGAAAAACTTGTTGAAGGTGTTAATAGATACCATAAAGGAGCTGAGATTAAACATTATATAATCAATTACTGTAGAATTACACCGAATTACAAAATCATAAGTTGGGAGACTAAATAAACACTATATACTTTATGAAATAGTAAAACATTGTATGTTGAAGTTTAGAAACAAGAATTAAAGAAGAAACATGAGATTATTTATTACCTGTATATTTTAATATAAATCTTGCTATAAAGAACTTTCAGAAATAACTTTTTCTTAATAAGTGGTCGATTTTTTTAATATATAGTATACATATTTGAAGGTGAACTGATACAATTGTAATTTCTATCTTCAATAGATACAATTTTTTTTTTAATTTAAAATAAATATTTATAGTACCTTTTGTTTTAAAATATGAATTTTCATATTCCGATTTAGTGAAATGCTTATAGTACGATTGCTAGTAATTTTATTTTAAGAATTTATTATTCACAAATTTCTAATAATCTTAAAAACTTTCCTATACCTCCTGATTATTAGAAAATCTCTATTTACTGTCTATTACCTATTCTTGGATTAAATATATATTGTTTTAAAAAAGGCGAATCAAGAGATTTTTTATTATTTTTTAAAATGATTAATATAATTATTAAATGAAAATCGAATTAATGCATAACAGCATTTCTTAAACCATTTTTAAAAAGTATAAAAACTAAATCACTTTACTTTAGTTTAATTAGGAAAAAATACAACGGACAATAAATCGAATACGGGTAGTTTTAATTTTGTGTCGAAGTATGAAATATCTTCATAAAAATAAGCATCACGCTTTTTTTAATACCGCAATATAATTAATTTTATTATTTGAAGTTTGCATTAAAATAAAATACTATATAAGAATCATAACCATTTGTATGTTTTATAAGTGCGCATTCGGCAATAATTAAAATTTTTAAACTAAATTTAATAATTAAAATTTAAACATTTAAATTAGATAAGATCTTTTGTAGAAATATAGGCAATAGGTGGTTGTATACGTGCTGTAATAGATAGCTATATGATATATAAATGTTTATAAAATATATTTATACCACGCTATAAAGAGTTAAAATTATCCTTCGCATCTGGAACAGTATATAGGTCTACCTGCCCCCAAAAATATCTAGGCTAGAGGAATGCCGGGACCCGTGGTGACGTCAGAGCCGCAGCCATGTTGAATTTGCCCCACTCCCATGAAAGTGAAAACCTTGGTCGCCTCAGGTTGACGACCCGACTAGGAACTGGGACGCTACAACCTTGGTACGTTCTCCTCTCAGCTCCCTTCGGTATCTCTCTCTGTCGAGTACTATTTGCTCTCATGTCTTGTTTGCATAAAGTGTACATCTTGTAAGATCATATTGAACTAAAATTAATGGAATACTGTGTCTTATATAAACAGGATTGTAGCTGTAAACTTCTGACATTTTTTCTCCCAATAAACTTCTGACATACAATTACAATTGATTAAATTAAAATCTGACATTGTTTTTCTGTAAACTTTTGGCATATAAAAAAAAAAAAAAAAAAAAAAATAACGGTTTAATAACTAAAAAATTAGTTGTGAATATTTAAAAAAAAATTTAATGTAATAAACATTAATACTGAATTTATATAATATATTTTCAGTAATAAAAATCCGGAAAGAGCCTTATAAAAAATTGCACTAAAAAAACATATTTTTATACAAAAAATGTAAACCGTGTAAATTTTTACATTACATACATTTATTGTATTAAATATAAATTTTCTGATGTATTTAATAATGAAATAATAAAAAAGTAATGATATATTTAAAAACAGTTTTGAAGTTAATCAGTTTATATCTGTTAATATTTTTTTTTATAATTCGTCATTAAAACCATAAATATAATAAAAGAAATTGCTGTGTATTAATTATCATGATTTTTTTTTAGATTATATTACTATTCAAATGACATTACAAATAATACGTATAACACCATGGATATATAAACATACAATACACAGTACCCTGAAAATGGTTCCTTAAATATATCAGTAAAATATAGAATTTATTATTATTATTATTAGAGAAGACTAAATAAAGCTATTGAAATGGTAAAGATTTAAAAATTTTAAAACAAGATCTACAGGAAAAATAAATAAGATCTCCATATAACATAGTATTACAAAAGCTCAATAAAATAAGAACATTATAGTATTCATGATTAATTGTGATCTTTACAAAAGAAAAAAATCTGTGTCTTTAAGCAACGGTTTGATGAGATTAGGAATGGACATGTGTTTTCTGTACAGGCTATTGGAATTAGAAATCTTGAGCATAAATTATTGAATCAGAAATTATTATTTCAGTACATGTGGAGTAGTCTTTATAAATATAATACATCTATATATATAATCAAATATACATAAAACTGTTAAATCGACTCCAGCCATAACTGCATAATGAAGTATACTGTAATTTCAGTAATTAAAATAGCACGATAAGTAATAGCATTTTTTTCTTAAATTTATTGGTATTTATTTAAAGTAATGTATTTTTTGTTCATACAAACAAAACTTGTGTTCTTTTTATCATGTGGGGATTGAAATTCTATTCCAGGCTTTCAGAAAGCGAACTTAAATAAGACAATTTCCATATGGAAAGTGTCAACGATAGATCCACGATAGCCTTATAAAGACAATTTAGACAGCCAGATCCCAATTATCCTCAGAGGATGTGAGCACATAACGAAACGAAAGTGAAACACTGCCTTACTGACTCCAGGACTGGAGAGAGCTGGGAGCAGGAGCTAGCTTTCTCCAGAAACTGAAAGTCCGATTCACTCTCGAAACTGAAATTACCCACTTTCACCGAACCCCGTTCCACCTGGATAAGATGGCCATAATATTACCGGATCACTTTCATCTTGCCCTATAATCAGTTGAAATATTTATTCTATATACATTAATAGAAAAAAAATCATAAACCATACTGTTATTTTAAACATCAGTACAACCATACTGTTTTCAGCTGATAAATTTAATGGAATAAAAATGGACCATAAATAAGAAATAGTTCGAGCCAAAAATGAATGATTAAATATCACAAAACCAACAAAATTCATGACAGGTTTTACTTCTCAATTATTTATTAATTAATATAAAATCAATTTGTTGAAAATACAGTCTTCTTGTAATTTTTATAATAAAAAAAAGCAAAATCATAGAATTTAAAATTAGATTAATTGTTCTTTAAATTTGAGAGATATTAAGGTCATTAGTGAAGGAGGTTCTTCATTACGATGCGTATCAATCAAAAGTTATTATGTATTTGAAAATTAAATTAAACACAGAAAAATTAACAATTCAAGTGAGTGAATTTTACTATAGTAAATACAAGTTAGATAACTAATGATAAATATTCAATGAAAGTAATATAGATGAGCGGATTATTTAGATCCATTTGTCTCTTCAAAAAAATGATTCACAGTACAAACTAATGAATGTAATTAAACAGTCATGGTACAATTTACAATATTACATACAAAATGTACCGCTAAAGCGAATAGAGTAGCTAAAATTATAGGTGTACTATTAGGATTGCAATTGATTTTATGTTTTCCACTATTTTTCACATCTTTTCGTGGGTTTCACTTATGATAATGGTTTAATGACGTTATTAATTATATTCCTGGAGTATTTTGGAATTCCCATAATCCAGATCCTGGAAGGACCCCTCCCTGGAGTATCCTTAAGAGCTCATACTTCTCCTTGGAACACGGTCGTCGCCCCCTGACCCAGATAGCAGCACTGGGCCGATTTTCCCAACCGCTCAAGGTGATCCCTCTCCCCTCCAGTGTTGCACTGCTCACTTCACAGATCAAATTATAGCGGTTTTGGATTATGTATCCGTACCCAGCGGGGATTTCGAACGGCGGGACCAAGGTTAACGAGTAGAATAATCGTTTTGAAATTATTATTGTGGTTAAAAAATAACGCTAAATCTGAACACATTATCAACAAAATTGAAACTGGAACGTTTACTTAATAAATGTATATTTTTTAAACTTAATCATATCTTTTTACACTTAATGTTTCATTAAATATATATCTACAGGCCGTGTGAATGAGTGGTTAAATCTTTTTTAGTGCAATCTGAGGTTCTTGCACTAAGGATGTAGAGTCATGTTACTCTCGTAGTTAATAAGTGGCTAAGTCAGGCATTAGCTTGAATTGTAGTTATTGCTAATATTATATTACAAACCACTACAAGCCCAAAACTATTAGAATGACAAGATTTAGCTTCCTTTAATACACATAACTCACTATGGATAAAATTTGACTTAATCCTTTATTCACCAGTTATTATATATTACTATATAAACAGTTAAAAAATACCTTATGATCTCGACATAAATAAAAACCAAACTTTACAAATTTGAACTACCAACGCTAAACCGGTCTTGAATGTGTGAATGCAGTTTGAATGCCATTGCGCTATGGTGTATTGAAGGGTGATTCAGGGAAAAACAATTAGTCATCAATCCGAAATTAAAATATTTGCATTAATATCGTCTTTTAATTGTGCAAGTGCCAATTTTATCAGAAAAATATACAGATATAGATGAACAAATATGTGCTTCAATAATAAATTTATTGTAAGAAATTATACAAGTGGCATTTGGCACATAATATATTTATGATCATCTTTTGCTATCCCCCCTTAAGGGATTCTCATGGAAGCGTTAGTGGAGAAAACTCCCTGGTGAACAAATAGAACGAAAATTAAGGGCAGTTACAGCGGTAATTTTTATTTATTCTATTACTAAAACCAGTTCCAATAAAGAGAACACTATTACTTCTAAATTTCAACTGTAAAAAAAAACTTCTATATCGTCATTTTTTTTTACTGAAAAAAACTAACTCAACAATACAATGCAATTGAAATCATTAAAATCATATCACAAGGCTACTAGAAAATGGATTTCTGCAGGAGAAAATTGAAAAGCGAAAGATCATGAGGTTAATGTTGTATCTGAAGGCCCCTGAATTTTGCAGCGATGATTAGCTTCGGTGAAGGATGGGACCCTGAGTTTATCGTTCAATGCCCAGTTTGAAAATTAGGTTCAGTGGAACATATTTATTAGGTAATTAAATATATAGGGGACTTGGTAATTAATTTTATTTAAACTCTGAATCTTTTAGGAGGGTGGTGTGTTAAAAAAAAATTGAAACTATACAATGTGTGTGTGTATTTGTGTGTATATATATATATATATATATATATATATATATATATATATATATATAAAAGAACCTAGGGACTTTTTCAGTCAAACTATATATTTTCAGTGTCATGTTGAATTTATTTATTACTGAATTATACTACATGTATATGGAGACGAACTATACAGTTATTATTCTCTATTTACAGTTTACTATATATCATTTACTTATTACGAAATTGATACCTTTACTATAAATATACCTTTTTGTTACGACATATAGCGTTAAAAGATCAGGTACTATCAGAAAGTGAAAATAGGAAAAGTAGTGAGTGTTGATAGAGCGGTGTATTGGAACGTTACGCCCAGTGAGAGTTTGTTATTTGTTACAAGAAATAACAATTCATATATTTTTTTTAAACTATTTAATAATAATTATTGTATATATATATTTTTTTTTTTGAAAAAATTGATTAAATTAAACTAATAGAATTTCTGTGTGGTTTAAAATTTAAAGATGGTTGTAAATTGAAGCCTTTATCTTATCTATAATTCAAGCTGTCTGATATATTTTTTTGTTCTTATCTACAGTTTTGTTTATTTTTTCATAATGCGATTCATGTTTGTACAATAAACAACGATGAGCCATGATTTAATTTCCCATAAGCAATAAACAAAATATAATTAAATAATTGACAATAATCTATGATTTCAGGTTAAAATAATATAAAACAATAATAACTTTTTTCATTAGATGAAATGTTTATTAATTTTTTTGTTTACATTTAAATATTTAATTTATTCTTTTATTTCTCAAATAGTTGAACATGCAACACTTCCACTGTTATGTACTATATAAAATTATAATACAGGTAGTTCTACAGTTTATTGATCTTTAAGTTATGACTATTCAAGATATATTATAAGTGCATTAGTAATTACTCGATATATAAGCTGAAGTCCATGTACTAAATTTCATTATTTAATAAATCGAATAAAAGGCTTTGCATTTCATGTATAAGTTTTCTAATTTCTTAAAATTATTCCTTCTAATTTTATATTTTTTGTGCAAGAACTACCATCGTTTATTTTATTTTATTTCAATATTTACACATTTTATTATTTTTTTTCCTACATCAGAGTATGATTTTAAAGTTCATAAATGTAAAGACATATTTTTTTTTTATAAAAGGCAATTTTTTATGAAAAGTTACAAAATATTTTTGGGCAATATTATTTAATTTTTAATTTTTTAAAGAAATCATTTTATTATTTTTTTAAACTGTAACCACTACGACCTGTGAACGAGTCTGTGGTTCTGTACATGGTAGAGACTGTACTGTTTCATGGACAACGGTTCTGCAAGGAGGTGACTCGTCCTAGGTCACACTCAACCGCCAGGTTTTTCCCCCTTTTTTTGGTTACCATATTTATATAATATTTTATAGAGGCTGGGTGAGCCCCAGGAGAATCCTAGATCCCATATGATCCATCTCCCGCTGCAAACAGGATAAATAAAAGTAACTGACTGCAGCGGGATTTGAACCAGGATTTTCGGCATGGCTACTCAGTGCTCTACCACTGAGCCACTCCGGTCCCTTATTTTTTTTTAAAGGGTTGGTTATATGGAAGATGTAATTTTTATATAATGACAATAAGAAATGTATCAAAATCTTCAAAATAAAACAAATCCGTACTATGGTAAAAAAGCTATTTCACAAAATGGATCTTTGTCATACATCCCAAGTAATATATACAGGAGCAGGCTCGCTTGACTTACAAAACATCCTATCTCACTCATTTGTCATGAATAAACAAAAACAGCAATTATTAAATATGGGTTAAGTTCAGTATTACAAACTTCGCCGCCCTTGGGCCTCTACAACCTAAGAAAAAACCCTTTTCCAGGACCAGATGTGGAGGAAGACAATGACTTAGGACCCAGATGGATTGGTAGCCAAAAGGTCTTGGAGGATATTGGACCCTGAGGTGTGCTAGTTGGGGTTCAGAGACCCGCGCTCTCACTGGCTTGCGTCACCCTTCGTCAAGGGCACTACCCGCCTTTCTAGAACTCTTCGAGCACTCTCCAAGCACATATCCATGGCGACCCTATACCATATACCACAGGGTGTACCATAATCTATAAATCCGTAACCAAAAAAAATAAAAAATAATAATACAGAAAATACTATGCAATTCATCAAAGTATATGGATAAACCATCCTTTTCTAGAATATGGATATCCATTTTTGGGACAACATTTTAATAAATTATTGCGGTATTTTTTCAAGAGAATAGCATATTTAAAAAAATGGAAAATGCTATGTAACGTCACTTATATAGGAACAGATAACAGAAAGTAGAAAATATAGCTTTTTTTCATGGCATTTAAATATAAGATGAACGGCGTTTAAACTAATCATCAGCAATTAAAAAAAACGTAATAAAGAAAATTATTAACTACTTTTGGTAAATTATTATAAATATATTACTTCGTGGCTTCTGATAAATATAATCCAACTTTTATTGAAAATAGTGATTAGCAACATTTATTCGATAAGAAACAAAACATTTTTGATCATGTTTTTATATTCTATTTCATGGTATTTAAATATAAGGTGACCGCCATTATTAAACAATCATTTAAAGACTAGAACCAACCGACCCACTATATATTTACAAGAATAATAAGACTTTTTTTTTAAAAACGAAATCATCCATGTCAATTATAATTATACAAATGCAACAAGAACCTATTTTTAAAAATGGAAAATGTTGAACTATTTATTAACATCTATTTATTTTTAAAAAATATGAAAATGAGGAAAAACAGCTTTTCTTTTTATAGTTTTTAAATATATAATGAGCATCTTTTATATTATAATTTTATTTAAAATGTATAATAAAGAAAATGATTAACATTCCATTCAAAGTCAATACTTTTGTTAAATAATTACAAATAAATTATTACAGGTGTTTCTCATGAACTTAATGCAATTTTTTTTTAACGGATATGTTAATTTGTAAAATCTCTAAAAGAAAACAAAAAACTTTTTCATCATGCTTCCATTTTTACTTTCAGGGCATTTAAATATAGGATGACCGTTATTTAAATTAATTTTAAATTTTTTTTTAATCCATAGTAAAAAAACAATATTAGTATGTCCTTTTGGTAAATTATAACAATTACATTATTATAGGGTCTTCTCATTAACTAAATGTAATTTTTTAAATAGAAAATGTTTCTTTTTAGCATCTCTTTGATAAGAATTTTTTTTCCCATGCTAAATTGGAAAAATTTGACAAAGGAATTAATTTAGACAATTTTATAATCATGAGAATATTTCTGAGATTTTGTAGTCATTTTAAAATAATATTTTGCATTTATAATGAGTAATTGTAACCTATATAGAAGGAAAAATGGCGTAGACATTCATACATTTTTTTTTAATGCATATAAATATAGCCTAGAAGGACACATTGATATATAATACAGGATACATTTGTGTATTTAAAACGAAAATTGGCTCTAAGAGCGTTACAAAGGCAGAGTGAGCCGTAGAACCTTGAGATGGTGGCCTGGTGGGGGAATGTGGGCCAGGGGGCGATGCCCGCTCGGGATTATTGCTGTAGTTATATCACTGAGGGCTCTTCTAGATTTGTTCATCCACTATCTGGGTTAGCACCACTCGCCAATCTACTAGTTATGGCAATGCTATTATAAATCGCTATTTTTACTAGCAACTAGTTTACGCTATGGCAGAAGTATTGGAATTGGAAGGAATATGATCATAGATAGTCATGAAGTATGCATGAATGGCATAGTCATGAAACCAGAGTGCGGATGTTAGTTTAAAATAGAATTTTAATAAAACCAATTTCGTAAATATTGAATGACTAGAACCACCAGAACAAAAGAACAGTAGATAAATCATTTCTTAAACTTTATCCATATTCATTTTATTTGTTATCTAATGATAGTTTATGGAAGTGGAGTAGCAAAACATGTAGAGCGCTAAAGGTCCAGGGTTCAAATCAGTCTGTGGCAGATAAATTATTTAGTCTGCTAAAATGACTGACGGACAGACCTTGGATATGAAGACCCTATTTGGGCTCTCCCACCCTTAATTAAGGGAAAACCTGGCGATTGAGCGTTACCTCGGCCAAAATCACCTCCCTGAACAGATTGTTATATAAACTGTACAGCATCTACCATGAACCTATATACCTAAACCCTTCATGGGTTGTAGTATTACAGTTTTATTTTCTTTGTACTAGTTTTATAGGGAGTGAGTAAATAAATTATTTAATCTGTTAACAGTCACAGACGGACCTTGTAGGATCTGCAGACCCTGTTGGGGCTCACCCAGCTTTAAGTGGGATAAAACCTGGAAGTTGAGCGTCATCTTGGCTAAATATCATCTCTGCACTACAGTTGTCTTAGTACAGCACAGTCTCGACCATATACTAGACCCAAGACCCTGGTTTGTAGTGGTACACTGTTTTTTTCATTATAGTTTACAATATGATATTATTATAAAATAAATCATTAGCCAAGTAGTTTCTCTCTTGTACAAAGGACAAAAGGTCACTAAAGGATTTCAATCCTGGTCTGTTGGGTAAGCGGGTATATGTGCCACAGGGATTGTGTCAGGATCGACTCCCGCCGAGTGGGGGTAGGCTTCCACGAGGACCGAGAACCGACGTTCTGGGAGCCATCGAGAGTGAAACTCCTCTTCCGGGTCAGGACTTTCCCTTCCAAAGATGGGGTCGTCCCCCTACCTCTGCCACGCCGGAGGAACTTGGAGAGGTTCATGTAACCGCATTATGTCTGCCTCAGGCCCCTTTGTTATCTCCAGGGCTCGCAATGTCGAAAGAATTAAGAATCCGGTTACTTGGAACAAAGACCATCGCTGTTTCAGAAAAAGAAAATTTTTTTTTTATTAAAAAGAAAACATTTGACTTGATGTATCTTGAGAAATGGTGAAAATGGTCGGTGGGGGTGTTACATAAATAATATTGAAATAAAATTATATTACAGGTCATACAAACCTTACAATTTTTAATGAATAATCTGATACTACTTAATGTATATTTAAAAAGAATAAAATCAAATGAGTATATGAGTGTGAAATGTAAATGCATTAAATAAACAATATTTTTTTAAGTAGTGAAATAACTAAAGGTAGTTGATCTGAAAGAGATGATAGCAAGCTGAATATATTTATTTTATCCTCAATGCCTAAATAAAAAATCTAAGGATGCATTAAAACAGAATTTCAAAGTAAACAAATTTAAAATAATTTAATATGATTAAATTTGAATAGATGAGGACATATTATTTTTTTAAATACTCTTAACTTCAGTGACAGTAAATAATTCACCTATCTTTTGATTTGTAAAAAATCAAGTTTAACATGAAATGATTTTTATGGTGAATCATAACATATTTCATCATCTTTTGTTTCCCTAAATAATGAAGAATAATCACGAAATATAAAAAGAAAAAAATAGAATTATTAAATTATTTCAAAGCATTAGTAAAATAAAGTTAAGCACACTGACTGTTGCTCAGTTCAATGCCCCACGTGTGGCTGAACTTGACAAGCCCAAGCCTAGCTTGGCGGGCTTTTTTAAGTTTTAATATAAACCATTCAATTTTCAACATAAGTCATGCAAAATATCAGGCATACTTATGTAAAATATATATTATTGATGGTAATATAAATTAAAAACTATTTAGATATAATATTAAATACGAACAGAAGTTTGAGATATTTTCAAAATAAATTATTGATATTTAAAAATAATGTAGTAATATGGAAAATATAATTACAATATAAATGAGATAATTATTAGTATTTTTAGCCTCCATTTTTTAACAAAATACATGCGTTCACGCAGTAAAAAATAATTATATATACATTTGAAATAGTTTATAATGAATATAACTTTTTTTAATTTAGACAAAACTAATTTTAACGAAAAATATTAAAATATATAAAAAAAATACTCCAGTTTGATTGGAGGATGTTAAATAGCAATAATATTTAATACAATACCGTATTTAAAGATTGTGCAACTTTATTTATTATTGGCTCGCCAAAACAAACAAAATGGCCGTTATTTATTTATTAAAATGAAAATATTTCATGGATTTTATTAAATTATTGAATTCGCATCATTAATGATAAATTATATTCAATGCTAAAAAAAACAATTAATATAAAATTATGGCGCCCAAACACCATTCAACAACTCACGAACTTGAAAATTTCTCAATCAGAAGTATTTACTCAGGAAAAATAATTATTTTTTTTCCTATTAATTTATTACTATACATAAATAAATAAATGTGATAAGAGTTACCAATGAGATGGGTCATGCCGCACAGGTGCCATGCCACTGAGGGTTGAACAACCCCAAGCGCTGAGCATGCGCCAACAGGTCACCGACCCTTAACCCCGCTTCTGGGACTTTACTATTTACATCATCTGTCATTGCTACCATTCTTTGTTGTTTTAAATAAATAAATAATTTAGATACTAGAAATAAATAAATGTAAGCGATTCATTTCAGTAAAAAAAAACCCACAAATAAATCCATTAGAAAAACTGACCTAAATGTTATGGCCCCACACATTCATTCAACAATAAATACAAACAAGAAAAAATAAACTTAAGAATATGGACTATTAAATTATAACCTTTACATATGTTTGGAGATAATTCTCACAGCGGAAAACTCACCTGTAAAAAAAAAAGAAAAAATATTAATAATAATTTATCAAAAAAAAAAATATTTTGTAATGAAGAGGATTTATTATTTAACCATTTTAAAAATATTTTTATCACGCAAATATTTCATGGCGAAATGGCTAATATGTTTTTTAAAATTTATTTTTCATCGAAAGTAACTATTTGAAACGACTGCAGATGGAATTGATAAGTAATAAGTCCTCTTTTATTTGATTGAAATAAAATGAACAATTTTTCGATTTATATTTTTAAATCTTGGAAAAATCTGTTTTATGACATTATTAATTATTAAATAAAATGTAAATAATAATTTAATGAAATAAATATATATATTTAATGAAGAAGATAAATAAATAATAAATACTTAATACATCCAGTTTTGAATAATCATTTCAAAAAAATATATACTAGAAACTTTTCATAGTGAAAAGGCATATAATATGTATGTTTTGTTTTCTAAATTTATTTTCTATCCAAAGTAACCCTTGGGTTTCGATTGGCTACAAAAATTTAAAGATGTGAATTAAATGAATATTTTGAGAAGTATACTTTTAAATCTTGAAAAACTATTGTTTTATAATCCTCATATTATAGTATACTTTTTTACATAGATTTTTTTTTATTATAAAAATCGTACAACGCCTTTAAATCTTCATCTTATCCAAATTCATGATATATATTATTGTTTTATGAGATGAGTCTTAAATAATATAAATTCTAACTATAAAAAATTATCAAAATATAAAATTGAAAGAAAAAAAAACATTCTGTATTATCAGAAATATACAATAAATTTTTTAAATGAATTTCATGTTTCATTTCCTCATACTGTGACCTACCGACACGCTTCTGACTTTCAAATTCTACACTAAATTAACGGTTATTGAGAACATTTAAAGTGGAACAGCGGAAATGATATGAAACTCGGCCAGTTGTAGATTATATTCCGTTGTTTAGTCATATATCCCACATATTACATATTCCGTTGTTTAGCCATATATCCCACTTATTCCAATTTCAAACGTCCGAATGGAGACTGAAGTATTGGGGTCGCGCGGATGGCCAGGGGGTGAGTTCAATGACCCCAGGGGTAGGTCGGAGTCCTCAGCCACCCTTTGCGATTCTGTATTCCGGCATTATTCAACGGTGGTTATTATAAAATTAATATGAATATAAATAATAAAAAAACAATTAAATTAACTATATAATTACGATCAAAGGTTTATTGATTTAGAACCAAAATCATCTAGCCTATATAAAAATCTCACAAATAATTGGGGGGAAATATCAGAGATTTCTAGTTCTAAACGTTATAAAATCAGAGTTGACTTACTCCTTTTAGAAAATAGGTCTTTTCTAGATTATTAGTGTGAGATATGCACTTTCATGCACTTTTTATGCATATATGTGAACATGCATTGGTTTTTACTCTAATAAACCCTGACATCTGGAAAACAAGGACTAGTTCGATGATTGACTAATTAATTAAGGGAGACTATGTCACTTCGAGTTAAGTTACAAGTTTTTTCGTTTCATTTTTAATATTCTCCAAAAATACGAATAATCGTGAGCTTTAGTATGGAATAAAGAATGCAATAATCGGAAATGTGTATATTTCGGTAATCGATTCATGAATAAATGAACGTTTCAACAAATGTAGATCATTTATAATTTGAAATGTTAGTAACAATAATTTGAATTTTTGGAAAATATTAAAACAGATACGAATGAACAGTTAAAACATGTTGTGATTCAACTCGAACCGACAACCTGCCGAACTGATACATTAATTAATATACACGGTTTCGTTTTGGAGTCCTCTAATTACTTAATAAATTAAACATATACTTTTTTAGATATCCTTTGTTGAATACGTAACTAATTTTACAAATAATTCTCTATATTTTTTATATTCTTGAGGGACAAAAATAAAAAGCATTGTACTGTTTCCCTTTGACTAACGACCCCATGACGGGGATTACACCAACATTCCAGGAAGAAAACAAGAGGGAGAGTACAACTCTCTCCAAGACCCACTTCCAGTAAGTAAGAGTGTTCCGGTTCTAGCCCCACTCTTCGGTTCCTGTAGCCTCTCCAGTAACCTAGGGGATCCCAGGGCGAGCCATACCCCCCCGACCTACAGAAGAACCTGGGCCGTCGAATGGAAACTGGGCAAGGGAGTCGGAAGTAGCGGCTTCCGGGGAAATCATCAATTAGGGTCGTTTGTCTTCCGGAAAAGCGGCAGTAGTAGCGAAACGCTTGGGGAGGTACTCAATTTAATAAAGAAAAAAATAGAGGTTATAAAAAAAATAAGAAACTACATGTCGGATGCGTAAAAAATAGACTAAATATATGTATTTAACTTTTATGCATTGATCTCTGTCAAATAAACACCGTGCACAACCGTTGACTTAGAAAAAGTACAGTCTCTGTCATGTACCTAAGGCCCGTCATGCGTTGTTCTAAGTTTTATGTATCGCTCCTTCAAATGAACAACGCTGTAACTCAAAAAACCAAATTTCTCAATAGAATTTGAAAGTTCTATGTGAGTTAAAATAAATAAAAATTTTAGAAATGGTAAAAAATTCCTATTGTAATGATGGTATTGAAATTCCTTTATTCACTATTTGAAAATTTCTAAAAGCTTGAAACTTGTATTATTTCAACTTATGTTATTATTTCCATAAAACTTCATGTTAAAACATGATACAACTAGAAATATGCCTATTAAAAAAAATTTTTGGAAATGGAATATTATATATGTCGTTCCTGAATTGAAAAAATTAAAGCAATATAATTGCTACTGAAAGCTTAACACAAAAATGTCAATTTTTGTCGTTGTTTTAAAGGAACGATATACAAAAGGGATATTTTTATATATTAAATGTATATTTTATTACTTATAATGAATAATTTTATGTTCATATTCACCTATACGAACATGTAAACTATTAACATAAAGTTTACGGCTATCATTTTATTATTATATTCCATCCCAGGATATAGACAAAGACCTGGTTTTGGCATTTTAAAGAAAAAAAGAGGGGCACTTTCAGATAAGCAGAAATAGTCATCTTCTATTTTCCTCTCTACTGTTTTTATCTTATCTCGTTTACAATTGATAACAGATTATAATGTTTAAAACAAGCCATGATAAACATAATGCCCCGGGAATTAGAACAGTTTCGGTATCAACTTTTGTGACACGTTTCTGAAAATTTAAATAACGATCGTCATTTTTTTTTCCAGTGGTCCGTGAGCCTCTTGCGACCGACTGTCCTTAATTTCTGGGAACAGTTATGAAACCCCAGGAGAATAACCCGACGGACTATTCTATTAAATGCCAGTTGTAACGTAACCCATAATGCCTTCAACCTGCCAAAAGGGGTCATGAAGTTTATGAAAACCCATATTTTTTCAAATAAATATTGAATTTGAGTAGGTTAAGCATGCCAATAAAAAAAAAAAGAATTGGGAAAAAACAGAATATAAAAGGATTTTAAAAAAGAAACACTGTCATGTAGAGTTGTCCAGTAAAACAGTCAGGGGATTTCCCTCTGAAATTGCATTTACCTGAAGGAATGATTCGTAGGCGATAAGGTACTCATAAGGTCATATACAAAATTGAAAGGGCGTAATAAAAACAATAGTAACTAAGAATTACTTTAAAATCACTGTTCTCATTAACAATTTTTTTTGTCCAACATTTCATCATATATTTTGTAAAAATTAAAATAAAATAAAAAACGACCTTTTTTTAAATAAGCTTTGCTAATTAAAATATACGAATTAAAAATTATCAAAAATTATTACTGTCATGAAATATTTTATTTAACAATTATTCTGTTTTTAATACATTTTTTTCAACATCCATAACCAAGAGATAGTTTTAAAAATAAATACAATAAAATAAAATAGATGTCTTTGGTTGTATTTCTCTTACATTATTTTTGTTATTAAAAATAATTGTATATATGTAACTATAAATTGTTTTCTTTCTTTATTATTTTGTTTAATGGAGCTAACTCGCAATTGATTTTAATGTATTTATATTATTATTTATTAATTAAATTGTAATACTTAATGAATTGTACCTATATTCAACTCGATAAAAAAATATAGTTTATATTTTATTTGTTTGTATTGATATTCCAAAGGTGTTTGTCCCAGAATAAATAAAGTCATTATTATTATTATTGAAAGGTCCATAGAAATTAAACACTGAATATAGAACGTCTCAAAGTTCCTTTTTCTGTATATTCGTTTATAATGTTTTTGTATATACCTTTTTTTTTATACAAATCTAAAAATTAAGAGTTGCCATTTATAGTGAATTATATACCACCAATTGTGGGATATAATTCACTATCTGAAACTATGGCGAAAAAATCAAAGAATTCATTCAGAATTTATTTCTTGAACTGGGGAAATGGGGTCTTGGGGAGGTGGATAACCCCTTGAATATTTTATCAACCCCCAAATAATAAATAATATTCCACCCTAAGGGTTCGATAGAACAGTTCGGAAGAAGTATCGATATAAATAGGTCTAATCGAAATAGGAAGCGGGCTATAGATAATGCAACAGCAGTTCCTCCAACAGGTAGCTCCCGACCTGCCCCAACCTCCTTTCCCGTAGGTTGGTAGCACTGCTACTGACGTAAGCAAACAATCCAATAATTGTTGCTATTATTTTATAATAATAGGAAGCTTGTGGAATGGTGTTGATGTTAAATGTGTGTATTGATATTAATAAGGGATAGAATATTTGAAGATTTAATTTTTGGAAAAATAGCCATACTTCTTCACTTCTTATTGAGTATGTTCACATCAGCGATGTTGGACAACGCATGAAGATAGAATTAAAAGCGGATAATAAAAAAAATGGACTTTTTCACTAGTTTAGTCAAGCTATTTTATGTTCCAGAAACTTAAGAACGGAGTACGGTTCAGAACCGGACTAAAACTGTGAGAAATAAAGTAGGATGGAAACAATTCTTGAATAAACTAGCGCAAATTGTGAAAATGTCGATTTTTGAAATTTGGGAGTTATCTGCGTTTGATCCTGAGCGCCTTATATATAATCTTAAACGTCGTCAAAGTGAAATTTTTGGGAAAAAATTACTTAAAAAATACTAAGAAGGTGAAATAACATACATTTTCCCGACTATTTATTTACCAAAAAATGAAACAAGACCCTATAAATATTTAATTTATAATAAAAAATAAAAATACAGTGAATAGTATTATTCAGAAAAGTTAAATAAGAAAGATAAATTTAAATATAATGATTTTTAAGTAAATAACTTTGCAATTTTTGTTAATCCATTAATCTTAAATAATTTTCTTTCTTTAATAATGTGTTTTTACTATGTCGTAGTCATTAAAGTTTAGTCAACAATAATTTTTATTGGTTTATGAGAGAATAAAAATATGAAAAAATAAAAGTAAACAATAAATAAAGTGCTAAAATAAAAATATAAAGAATTTATATTTATTCAATATCCGATCTTCCTTAACAATTTGGCACCAGAACACTTCTTAAAATAGTGAAATCCGAATTTAACTTAATATTTTTTACTAATAAATAATCACAATGCTGTTTTCTTGATTTTTACGAAATTTTCTAACGTAATCAATAATATATCGAGAAAATTTCAAGTGGAGCGTTGCAGCACAAGACAATTTCCATCTTGGACAGAATATGCTAATGTTCTTTGAAGCAGACTTTTGCAAGCCTCTTTCGACACATCCTGTTCAACAGAGGAGTGTTGCGGACTTCTAAGGCCCTCTGGGATTTCTTATGAATGTATTTTCGAAATGTTGAAGAAAAAAAGTACAAAAATGCGGAATTTAAATAACGAATATATGTATGTATGCCATAAATAATATAAATAAATTAATTCAATTGCAAGTGATACAATAATTATTTTAAGATGACTCAGAAAAAAATAATGATTTATATTTTCAGAAGAAAGCGCATTAAAGTAAATGTTTATATTTTAAAAATCATAATGCAAGAAGGTATTCTAAGGAAAATTTGGGAATTATAACTTAAAAAATTAATTAACTAAAATAAAGCACATCCATAATATAAGAAAAACATATTTTTTAATTATAATAAAAAAAATTTTTTTTAAAACGGTATCACTATAGTCTAAGGGGTCCTGGGTTCAGCATGTTGGCAGAGACTGTAACTTTTCTAAGACAACAGTTGTGCAGGGAAGTTACTTGTTCAAGATAGCTCTTAACCGCCAAGTTTTCCTCTCTAAAAATGGTACCCACTATATAGAGGCTCGGTGATATTCAGGGAAGTCCTGGAAGGTCTGCAGATCAGTGTTTATTAAATATGTTATCTGTTACACCCTGATTTGAACCCAGGATCTTTAAAATAGATATGGAGCGTATATAAAATAGGTTTGAAATAATTAAAAACCTTGGTTGGTCGGATAAAGTTATTTTTTTAGTTTTAATATTTAAAAATGTTTCATTAGAAAGCATTTATGGCTCTAAAGATTTATGTTTAAATGATAACTGACGTAGAGGCCTGGAGGATTGTGCAGTGGAGTGACGCATAACAGAAGAGTGGGGATAAGAGAGCTTTGATCTACATCCTCAAAAATCATCTTGTAGACTCTAATACTTTAACCTAGTTTATTTCTATTTTAATTTTTCGAAGGAAACTATTTTCGCATGACAAATTAACCCTTAAAAAATAAAAATATTCGTTATCTATTTTTAATATAGAATATAAAAATAAATATAAATGTTAACTGATGGGTGACAAAAATAATAACGGTAACATCACTACAAGGCCCTAGTAAATTAAATGATATCAAAACTATAAAAAATCTTTATTTTAATAATATATAAACAGTCTATCCTCTAGGCATATATATTTTCACAATATTTTCTATCTGATATATTTTTATAAAATTTAATTAATAATCATTAATTTAAAGACAAAAGTCTATGAAATTTACAGCTTATTTGCCCATTATGAAAAATAAATCTCTCCAGATAATTTAAATATAGTTTCATTAAGCTTAATAAAACGTACTTGTTGGGTTATAAATGCAATAAAAATAGGAGTGCATTAATCATGGAAAAACTAGTTCAAAAATTTATTTTTTTATTTTTTATCATAAATTATTATCTTTAAAAATTGAATATATTAGAAAATAAAACACAAAAATATGTAGTATTTTTAATATTTAAAATATAAAAACCACTAAAAAATATTTTTTTTTCTTTGTGATATAAATATGATTTACATAGAATATTAATGTAAACATACATATAATGTTTTCCATTTTTTATTCTATTTAAAAAAATATAGTTTTAACTGATGTTTTTTTTAGGTAAAATAAATCTTAGTACTTAAATATATAAAAATGTATTATTTTTTTTTTTAAACCGCAGGGAAGTTTCTCAATTTGGCTATATCCATACCATTATGTATCATTCATTATATTTACTGGTTGCATTGTTATAGAATAGTTATGAATTTCAATAAGTAAATTAAATTAAACAAAAATAATTAAATATGGATTTAAGGCTAGAACTATTCCTAACTAGCAGGGGCAGTCTGGATGTATTTTAATTCTGTTGTGAGAGGCACTGTAAAAAGAGTGGGGGTATAAGGACCATACCTTCATAAAGAGTTATTACTTTATTCTTTAAATATAATTAGGTATTATTTATTTATCTGTATTGAAATAGATAAGAATATAATGAACCGTGGATATGATATAATATATGGGAAAGTGGACGGGATGATAGGAATTGAAAAGTGAAACAGCGCTGGGAGGCTGAGGTAGCCCAGTTGGGGTGCGTTGACCCGGCCAACTAGGGCGAGCTTTAAATCGGCTAGCCTCGGAGTGGAGGGGATGGGCGGGGGGAGAGTGGTGGGGATGGGCGAGGGGCGAGCGGAGGGGGCGGCGAGGCTAGCTGGGAGGGTGGAGGGGGGCGGTGAGGCTAGCCCGGGCCGTTGCTCCCTCCCGGATCCCTGACCCACTCAGATCGTTCATTGACCTGCCCTCCTTAGTCGATAGAAAGCTGCCTTTCTTACATCAGCTCCTCTCCTTACCTAACTATCTATCTCTCTCTGTTTCTTTATGTATTCTAGAATCGGAAAAGTATTTCGGAATACATAAATAATAAATGTATCTCGAAGGAATTTTGGAAAACGCCAAGGTTCTCAGATACTCTCCCCCACCAACGCTACTCCTCGGACCGAAAGCAGAAAAACGGCTGTTTCACTCTCTGTGGAAGAAACCGAGCCTTTCACTGATTCCACTTGCCTTCTTCTGGTTCCCATCATCGATGTTGTAATATTGACTAGAATAATTTAATAAAGAATTATTTAAATTTAAATTTAAAATAATCCCCAAATTAATAATCAAGCATGAATAACTGCTCTTACAGACCATAATTCTATTATTAAAAAAATCTGTACCACTACAACCCATAAAGGGTCTTATAGTGGTAGTGGACAATGTACTGTTTCTAGGACAACGGTTGTGCAGAGAGATGATTTGTCATAAATCACGCTCAACCGCCAGACCCCCCCCCCCCAATTGAGGGTATCCACTTTATAGAGGCTGGCTGATCCCCAAGAGGTTCACCGGACCCCATAGGGCTATCCCTCAGAGCTCTACAACTCAGGGTTCTACCACTTAGCTATCCGCTCTCATATAATTCTATTATATAAAAGTTAATTTTGGAAATAAAACGTAAAGAAAAAAAATAAAAAAATGGCCAAACATACATATTAGACTAGATGTTTAAAAATCCAAAACAAAAGAGAATATTTTTAAAAAAATGCATATTACTCGGACATAAAAAATAAGCTTTGCGTTTACTAAGCCAATAAAAATACTAAAAGAGTATTAATTTTTGAATAATATTTTTTTTTCAAAAATAAATACAACCAGATAATTAACTTGAAGATTTCTTGAGCGGGTAATGTAGTAAAAAATGTACAGTCAAATATGTAAAATTAAAAATAAAAATAAAGGGAAGAATGTAAAAATATAGAATATAAATAATCACTCCTAAAAATATTTAATTTTGATTATGATATTAAAAAAAAGGTTTTTATAAAGAATAATTAATTTATTTCCTGTAATGATTTAATGTTTTTATTTTTGAATATTTGACTAAAAGAAAATTAAGGTTGATTTAGATTATTTAATACAATATTATCAGGGAAATGAGAACAGTAACATGTTTTTATGTGTATGTAAATGCAGGATTAAGGATATATTATATCTACTTATGTGAATGTTTATGTATAAAAGAAGAGTCAGTGCCCCCAACAATGATTCTCCTGGCAGCTCTCACTCGCAGTGGGGCCACTAACCCTTCCTCTCAGAGAAACCTCAAGAGAAAGTGAGAAAGTGAAACTTCTCGCACTCACAATTAACTCACAATTATTCTAAACGCTGATAAACCGCTCAGTTTCACCAGATTTTCCGTCCTTTTGGCAAGCCCCAAAACGTATATGGGAGGCTTTCACCACCTTTGTCCCCCATTGTGGTTCGGTTATTGCCCCACGAAAACTCTGTCATAGTCCTCCCATTATACGAAATATGAAAGAGAGGCCAGTAAGTCATTGAATACAACCTGCTTTTTAACAGTTTTTTTACGTATATTATTAAATAAGCGACGAAACCATGTCTTCGCTATCATAAAATAATCGTTATTTAAATAAACCTATAGTTATTTTTTTTAATCGTGATAGTTTATTAATAGAATATATTGTGGGGGTTACAAGTGGAACACACTAAGTCAAAAACATGATTTTGAGAAATTGCTGATAAAAATATTGCAGTAACTACCTTTTGCGATTACGAAACATTAACAAAAATACAGATATAACTGGAAAAGTGGATTTCATCAATAAAACTATGTACTCTAGCCTTTTCATCAGCGTTTTTCTCAGTTTTTTTTACTTAGTGTATTTCAATTGTAACCCTACGATAATACCAAAATTATTTATAAAATTATAAACTAGTTTCCACCTAATACTTTTTTCTACAGCTATTAATAAGGACAAAACAAGAAAAAATACCAGTTCAATTATTCACCATAACTAGTCTTTTCCTAAAATTTCCTAGGGTAACTATACAAAATTGAAACTAAAAAAAAATAGTCAAGTTATTAATAAATATATTACTTGGTTAAAATGAATGAAGTGTGTATTTTAAACAATATTTCTTTTTCTTTTATAATTTATTAAAAAAATATATAATAAAAATAAAAATAATATGTGTGGATGTCATTATTTTGGAAAATTACAATAATATACATATAATGAATCTCTATCAGTACTTTTAGTTGCTGATGTAAAATCAAAAATAATTTCCAATAAATTAGCATTCTTTAAAATTATAATTCATATTACATTTACAAGTTATTAGAAAAGTATTACAAAAATAAATGTTTTTCTTTAATTTAATTGAAATATGAAATACCTGATTTTTTAAGATCTATTAAATTAAAAAAAAATAGAATGGAATTAATATCGCTGCCAATTATTTTGGAAAAAAATATTTGTATTTACATAAAAGTTAAAACTAATTCAGTACTTTTATTTCTGGATATAAAATCAAAATTAATTTTTCAATTTTTTTTTTGTAATCAGTACTATTTTGATCTTAGTGAGCAATAAAACCTTTTAATAAATATAAAAAATAAATAAGCTTATCGGTTCAAGTTGTTATTCTAAATCAGGGCAAGAAAAGTTTTTCCGATGGAAAAAAAATACTACACTATGCTCCCTTTATTGTCTGACAAAATTGAATGTTCTGAAAACCAAAGATGTTTAGGAATAACGACGAAGACTGGATATAGCAACCTATATTATATTACAGAAAGATATACAAAGACTGGATATAGAAACATATATAGTGACGGTAGAAGGCCAAGCAGCAAGGAGTGACATGGTTACCCGCTTAGGGTTCAGAGCCCTCTCGTATCGTCAGGGTCAGTATATTTCTACACAGGGCTCCAACCTTACCTCTCATTCTCTTAGTTACAACGTCACTATAATATTTAACTACTATAATAATATCTACTTGTAATACCTATTAACAGTAATCGTTCTTGTAACTTGCGTTTGTAAGTCCTAGAAGGCAACATAGGGGTTCACAAAACCTTAATTCGTACTTAAATAAATGAAATTACAATTGAAACGAGAAAAAAAAAACCAGATGACTTTTTTTTTATTTCGGAGAAAGTTATTTAAAACAACAGTATGATGTCATTCATTTACTTGCAAAAAGTTAATGGGTGGTTATACTATATTAATACAAACCACTAATTCAATAAAAGTGAAAAGAAACAGTCTTAATTAAATGTTAATGATTTTATATATTAATATTTATCTTCTAGACAAGACCGTTATGTCTTCAAACCGAAGATCTCATAGAAAGATATAGATCTCATAGCAATGATCGAATAGAGATGGTTTTTACCCATATTATAATAACACTAAAAACAGAAATGGATGCATCTTTAATTTTTTGTTTACAAAATAATGAAAATTAAGTAAAGAGAAATAATATCGACTATTCTGTAATTAAAACAAAAATGGGAATCTTATTTTTAAAAAATCTAAGGGAATTTATTTAAAAAACCAAGTATGATGTTGTTTACAAGCAATATATTTGTTTATACCCAATAAAAAAATACATAATAAAATAAATTAGTAACTGATAAATATATTTGAATTTTTTAAAACATAAATAGAAAAAAAATTAATAATACTATTTTTCCTTGATGTAACTGTATAGTTAAAAAAATTACATGAAACCACCAAGCGTACTAAAATTGGTCAATAAATACGAAAATACGAATATTGTTGTGAATGATTTAAATTATACTAACTATTTATATACACTTAAAAATGCATTTTAAAAATTAATAAGATTAAGTCAGAAAGAAGTTCCATAAGATGGAAAAAACAACACAATAATCATTTTAAAATGGATTCCAGAAATATTTTAAATTTCTACTTTTATGATACGACAGTATTTATTTATTACTATTAAGGTAAATAAATATTTACCCGGATGACGGATACATAAACATTATTTATTCGTCACGTTTAAATATATGTCGACTGTTAAACAAGGACAAACAGATTAGGTCATGACTTCAGAACCACTAAGGGAAAACATGACCTAAAATTGCAAAGTTCCAGGAACCGTCATTTAAGGCACAAGATAATCACTAAATACTTATATATAAAGTTTTTTATATTTTTAAATATTAAAAAATAATAATTTAAAGGAATGTAAAAAATAAAATAAAATGTAACGTTCATATGTTAAGATGTCTATATATTTAAATAATAAATAAATAGGGACTTTTCATGATCTTTGTTCACATTTAAATGTAATTAAAATTTACTTAATTAAAATAGAAATATATTTTTTAATGGTTATTGAATAAAGCACGAAATTAAATTTTTACAGTTTGATGTAGTAAAATTTTATTAATGTTCTTGTCATGGCTTTAAATATTGAATTAATAAAGAAAAAATATTAGCACTAATAATAAAAACATAAAGTTCAACAAGTGACATAGATAAGAATGCAACTATATTGATTATCGCAGATCAATTGATCTATGATAGGATCTGTTTCACATTCAACAAATTGATATTACAGATATAGACATGGTGTCAGGGGAATTTTATCTTACGATTTTTTTTTTTTTTTGTATTGTCCTAACAACAAAATGTTATTTGAAGAAAAATAAATAAGTACTTGTCCCAATTAGAGGGTAACGAACCAGTCACTGAATCACCCGCAAACACTTAAGTGCTTCTGCAAGTATTCTAGGCACTGAGAGAAAAAAAGTAAATATTAAGAGTATTTTCAAGTGGAGTTTCGCAATCGAATCAATTTTCCAGGTCAAGTCGAATTTTAATGTTAGGAGAACCTTTAAGGATGTAGTTTTATTTAAACATAAGGTACTTTTTTATTAACACGTTTTTATTAGCTTCGCCTGTATGTACATATGAATGTAACGGAATGTTATAGGTTTTCGGCTACTTCAGAAGATTGAATTTAATTGAAGCTTTGTACACTTGTTAAAGACAGATGACAATACGATATTTCAATAAATTTTTCTCATTATCCTGACAGGGGTCTTCAGGATTAACGATTTTTCATATCCGAAGACACGGTAGTGTCTTGTGCCAACTACTGAGGTTTGTACTAAGGTATACATGGCTTAATCTTTAAGAAAAGCATATGACTGGGGAGTTGAATATTGAAAATAATTTACAATAAGTTAGAAATAAGAATAATGAGCTAAAAGATTCATTTTATTGTAAAAAAAAAAGTTTCTTACTGGATATCAATTGTAAATATTTTATTGACTGATATACACATATAGACGTAGATTCAGTATGAAAATATCTTAAAAAGCACTTTAAGATATTTAAGATATTTCATTATGATTTTTAAGATGTTTTATAATGAATATAATTGTATGTATATCAGTCAATAAAATATTAACAATTAACATCAAGCAGCCAACATTTTTTTACGAAAAAGAATTTCTTTGTTTATCACTCTATTCTAAATTATTTTTTACTTTTTAGAGTTGTTTCCGATTATAGGTTTTTTTAATTTTTATTAAAACTATTATTTATATTTTAAGATTATGGTATTAGGGTATATTATTTTAAAAAAAAACCTATACCACTACCAACCATGAAGGGCTTAAGTCTAGTAAATGGCAGAGGAAGTACTGTTTCTAGGGAAATGGTTGTGCAGGGATGTGATTTGTCTTAGATCAAGCTCAACCGCCAGATTTTTCCCCAAATTTAGGGTACCCTCTTACAGAAGGACGGTCCCCAGATACCACCCCAGGATGTTAATAAATTAATAAATTATTTTCCTGAGCAGGATCTGAACCCAGGATCTTCAGTAGTCAGCATTGAGCCACCTCGCACCCTATTTCCCCATATATTCTTAATATAGCGTTAAATTGATTTTATGAAGATAATCCAATATTTTACTGATGTTAATATATTTTTTATGAACCCTAGAGTTGATGACGATATTACAGTAATTATAAACGCAACCCTCATTGGTACGACACATAACTGTGAGGTAAGGAACCATAGAAAGTGGAGGTGATACTTTCACGCAAACTCTCCCAGTTACGCCACATCATACACAGGACTACTTACAACTTACAATACATAATATATGTAATAATACATTAATAAATTCCGTGGTAGATGAGACAATAGGAGGGAAGGGATAGAGAGATAGGGGCTAACTGGGACGCGTCCTTGGGAGGTGAACGACCCGCTCCAACTGGGTCACCCCCACCACACTTCTCTCTCTTCTAGGTCTGTCTGCCCGTTCTGGGCCTTCTTGCATAATTACTTGCTATTAATTGTCATCTCAATATAGTTATAACAGTAATAAAAATAAATAAAAGACCTATTTCGATAATTAATTTGTCAGAAAAAAAGGTTAAAATCGGAATAAGTAAGCAGTTCCTCAATTATACATATTCATACACATTTTTTTAACCTGCATTATACAATTATGGAAACATAATGAGGAATAATAGAAATATTATGCTTCCTTGTTTGTTTAATCTTTTTTTTATATGTACTATATAAAATTATAATTATTTTATACTGTATTAATATATATATATATATATATATATATATATATATATATAAATATATATATATATATATATATATATATATATATATATATATATAAATATATATATATATATATATATATATATATATATATATATATATTTTTTTTTTTTTTTTTTGTTCCAATATATTTCTTTACTATTTTTATTATTTTTCTGCTAGTAATTTTAGTTTAATGAAGCCATTATGTAGACTTATTTAAAGCATTTTTAAAGAAACGGGGAAAAAATTAATGCTTCAAGAAAATTAGTTTCCTAATGTATTTTTTTATTTTTTATTATATATATTAAATATAAAAATATTATTATACAAAAACATATTTTAGAAAAACTATAATTATAAATAGCTAAAGATGGAAAAATATACACGAAATTATACAGATATTGTAATCTAATGAAGAAAATAATAATAGACAATATGCTTACTATTTTTTTTTAGTTAACATATTACCATCATTAAAATTATTTAATTTTTTTCCTAACTCTTTACTTCTTGTAATTTTTCCACAAGTAATGTTAATTTAAGTATACCAAAAGAAAACCTTATTCAAAGTACTCTAACATAAACGGGCAAACAAATAAAATTAATACATTCAGAAAATTTGTGCGCTAATTTTTTTGTTTCAATATTTTTTAAATTATAATAAAAATATAACCTGTACCACTATAACCAATGGAGGGTCTTCAGTTGAGTACGTGGTAGAGACTGTACATTTTCTACGACAACGATTCTGCAGGGAGGTAATTTTTCGAAATCACGCTCAACCACCAGGTTTTTAGGAACTGCCCGCTGTACAGAGGCTTGATGAGACCCAGGAAGATTTCCAAATCCCAAAAGGTCCATCCCCGACAGTTAACAGATTCCTTCGGCAGAGCAACTTATCGCTCTATCCTTCTCCCAAATTTCATTGTTGAACTATCCAATATTTCTTTGAAGGGATTAAAAGCTGTTTGATCCGTTATTTTATTTTGAATGTTATTTTTACATCAGAAAAATGCATGAAAACGAAAAAACTCTCCATTGAGCTAGAATGGATTAACTAGAACAAGAGAGGATGGATGTGGACCATTCTTCCTGATGAGTTCAATAAGTGACTTCCAATCGATTATCCGAATAACGGTACCCAGGTTTTGTACAAACAGATCCCGTCCGGTGCATATCCTGCCCGGAGTAACCCATAACGGCCCTGACACCTACTGAGATCTGGGCGATACCAGCGCCAGTTCCGAGTACGGCGACAAAGAGGAACCTAGTTATCGGGTTATGGTTCCCGCTAGGCAGAACTAACAGTACCACTTCTTATTCACCTTTTGTTTAGCCCCGGGTTAATTGACTGCCGATCTAGGCTATCGAGTTTATAGAGCCAGCTTCTTATACCTTCCATTTCTGACTTACTCGGGGGCCGCCGGGGATTGCCTATATACCTTGTACTTCAGGGATAAAAATGGTCCGAGTGGAGGTCAAAGGAACAAGTCCTTAAATAGTGATAAACTAATTATCAGAAACCGAAACGTTCCAATCCACTATGCAGGTCTTCATCAAGGCTGGATAGGAAACAAAATTGGACCACTAGGACCCATGAATAGTCTTGGGTTCAGCCCGTGGTAGGAAGGTGGTTAATGCTTGAACACACTAAACTGCCAGATTTTCCCTTTATTTTGGGTACCCATTTTACAGAGGCTGGGTGGGCCCCAGATCCCAAAAGATTCGTATCCGGCTGTTAAAAGATTAAATAAATTATCTACGACAACTGTATTTAAACCTGGGACTCTGGACGGTAACTCAGCGCTTCACCACTTAGCCCCGGTTCCTGGGATAGAAGAGATAATAAGAAATAATTGGAATAAAGAAAAATATAAAAAGGAACAGAAAGTTGTATTAATCAACGACCAAAACAGTGCATGATCGAGCGATATTTAAAAACTTAAAATTAAAATACTGCGAAAAGTTAAGATATAATTATGATAAATATAAAAAAAATGTATAATAATTTAAAAAATGAATAAATAATAGAATTTTAAAAACTTCTATTAAATTATAACATTATTAACATATTTTTGTGAGCAAACATTTATTAATATTTATTTTTAAATTAAATTACATTAGCTTAGAGCAAATCTCTCAATAAATAAAGGACAAACTCCAAGGAAGGTGAAAATATTAAGGGAAATTCTATGGTTATTATTTAAAAGTGATTAATAATAGGCTACTAATTAATAATAATAAATTAGAGGAATAAAAAGTTTTTTATAATGATTAATCCAGTCATAGATGACTCAGAGGAAGCAAACCCCGACGTCATTTGCACTAAAAATGTCCGTCACCCACACCAATTATAACACAAGCTAACACATGCATTTTATTATAGCTATAACTGTCTGACTTTATAAGGATAAATTATTCTAGGATAACTGATATTAATAAACTGATAAAAATATTATTTTTTTCACGTTATTTAATATTCATAATTTATATAGACCTTTAATAATTTAATTACAATTTCATAGACACATAGGACTCAATATTAATTAGTATAAAAATTATTTATGATATGTTTTCAAAACTTAATCCACAACAGTAGAGATCATAACAATTATGTTAAAACTAAAAACTGATATAATATATGTGGTCTATTAAGAACTCCTTTTTGGATTTAGTTTCATTTTCACCTATAAAAATAAACTCCAAGAACAATTTAGGACCGATTTAGAACATTTAATTTATCTGCCAAGTCTATTAATATGCTAAATATTTCCGCTTAGAATAGTTTTATTTGAGCAATATTTTTCCTATTTTAATTTAATTTACGTTGATATTTTACATAAATATTTTAGGTTATATCCACTTATTTTCAAAATACATTTTATCTGAAAATAGATTTATTATTTTTTTTAAATGACAAATAACACTTTGTCTGACAAGATTTATTCAACAATAAAAAACAAAACTAACAACAGGCTGGGAAATAGACCTCATTTATATCAAGAAAAATTATTCCAATGTGAAAATAAAATATTCAGAATCCCATTTTAAGTTTAAAAGAATTTTTGATGTTAAAAATACTAAATATCTAATTTTTTTAAGGAGTAGATATATTTTTGATTATAATAGAATAGACAAAGTCATTCTGGAAATTTAAATGTTAAATGTAAATTATTAATTAATAAAAAATGAGTAGCATAACTGAAAGAAAAGCTAAATTTATAAGAAATGAAACGATAGACACAAAAGTTCTTAAATTATATTTTCAAAGCTATTTCTTTTTATGATATAAATGTAAAATACATTTAAAAAAAGAGGCTTTATTTATTGTTTATTGTGTTTGAAGAAATGAGAAAAATATTGTAACATGAAGCAACTTAAAAAAAAAAAATAAAAGCTTTTAATAGTTCATTAATACAACTGTAAATTTATTGTTATATTTTAAATTTAAGAGATTTAATTTTTTAAAAGTTGATATTGGTTATTTTTACGGAAATGAAAATTATAATATTTGAAAGAAATCATTAAGTTTGGATCTTGATAAACTTTTTTAAATACAAATTTTAAAAATATATTTCTTTAAGGTGAATGATTTGAAGACTTCGATCTAGGTAACCTAATAAAATAATACAAGAAAAGTAATTATTTAAATTAATTAATGGATATTATTGACCTTTAATAAAAGCAGAAAAATTGCTTTTATAGTATATTTATTTTGAGGATAATTAATAAAGATTTTAAAATAATTAAAGACAAAATTTTAAGGTTATAATATTAATAAGTGGTTGCTTTAAGACTTATTTGAGAGCTTGGATCTATCCAACCTAATACTTAAATAGCTAAAGAATAATTATGATATATCAATTAATGGTTATGATAGATCCATATTAAAATAAACAAAAAATGTTTTTTTTAAGGAGAATTAAATAAAAAATTAAAATAATTAAAAACTTTGAGGTTTCAATATCAATAAATTATTGCTTGAAGGCATTAATATTTGAAAGCAATAAAAAAAACATAATTATGATTTATTAATTTTTTTCACTTTTTGTTTTATTAAGTAATGAACATTATTGATCATTAATAAAATAAAGAAAAATTTATTTGTAGAGTATTATAATGAGGATAATTAATTAAATAATTAAAATAATTAAAGAAAAACTTTAAGGTTATAATATTAATAAATTATTGCCCTAATAAATAAGATGTCGGATAAATATTGTGGTGTGTTAAAGGGGCAGAGTGAGCTATGCGCTGAGAACATTAACTGGGCCAGAGCAGTGAGGACGATGACCCGGCCTAGTTAGCCCCAGGGCCCCGCTCTCAGCCAGAAAGTGAAAAGTCCCTTACCTAACCTCACATCTTCTCTATTCCAGTTCATCTCAGCAATTATATAACTAGTATATACCAATATGTAGCATGTTATATGTTACATATCAGTCTATTTATAACTGTATAAAACCCATAGAACAGCAATAAAAGAATAAAAAATCCTTCAAAAATGACCGAACTCTTCATTGCATCACTTTTAAATAACAATTAAAAATACAAAATAAATTAATAAATGAGACATAAATATGATTTTTTTGGTATATATGGAGTGTAAAAATACAAATAGGAATAACTGAGCACCGTTCCTATGTTTAAAAATAAATTTTATTAGTGAAATAGAAATAGATACATTGTTTTTAATGAAAGAAAATCTAATGATTAATAAATTATAAAAATAAATTAGATAATAAAATAAATTAATGTGAATATAGTTATCATGAATTTGATGAGCAAAGGAAATTTTCTACATCATTAATAGATATTTATAATTTTGAAAATTAAATTGGAAATTATAAATAAGTTAATTAAAGCAAATAAACAGTTTAAAAAAGATTTGTTATTATCCATCATAAACTTTAAAAAACATAAATGCAGAAAAAATGAAACTGCAACGGTTTTCTTTAAATAAAATTATGTAAACAGTAACTAATAATCAATATTACTATTCTACATAAGATTTTAGATTTTTTTAAACTAAAATTTAATGAAAACAAAATTAAAAGTTGTAAAGTAACGCATGAATATCCTGAAACAGATATGATTGGATTCAATAAATAAATAAAAACTACCAACAATTATTTTGACTTAATTAATTGTATTTTAAACTAATAAAAATTGCCTTTAAAATGATGTTTATATTTGAGAATTATTAAATTGACTATTAGTAATATTAAATATTGGCTATAAATTAAAACGAATGACCTATCGTAAGTAAAATTTGATACCTTATCCATTAAACCAGTATTTATTAACCATTCAAATACACAATTTTTAAATAAAACAATAAAATAGTAAGCATATATTAAACCCAAACAAAAAAAATATGAGCGGACACATCAGCCTGACCCATCCACCCTCCATCTTGTTAAGGACTCTTTAAAACAGAACTTCTAAATCAACAATTTTTACCTCAATCATACCCCAATTTAAATTCCAACTTGAACTAATGATATAATAATTTTAGTAGTTCGTTTAAAATTGCAAAGTTAACATAAAAAATTATAGTAAATAAAAATACTTCAGTAATGACTATTCTATTTAAGACTGATTTTTTTTATTATTAAACATGATAATATATATCTATTCGATAAATGAATAAATTGTTTTAAATGACCGATTACTTTTGACAAAACCATGTTAGAAAAGTGAAACCAGGTTTCTGAACATTACTTTTCTGAAGTCTTATGTCATATTTTATTATTTCTCTCTTTTGTAGAATAGTCGTGTTATCTATTATTCATTTTCGTTTACCTCGTCATAGTAGGGTATGTTTTTATTTTAAAAATCATTTCTTTGAGGCGAATTGGGCGCCGCCTCGCTGGTTAAAGCAGATTAAAGTCGGCTGCATTCTCCTTGAGCCGAAACGTAAACAGGCGAACACATTGCACATATACACAACCGTAATTTTATCATAAAATATATATGAAAAAGTTGAAACGATAATATCACTAAGAGGAATCACCAAGGGATAGCACAAATGGCGCATGCGCACTGCCATCTAGTGGGGGAAGGTTACCGAATGTAAACATGTAATATTAAATTTAACACTTTTATGGATATAATTTTAAATATGAATAACGATATAGAGGTAATTCTGAACTGATCAATAAAAATTACACTGACGGTCACGAAGAACTGATGACACGGGAGATGTTGAGATGTCATACTTCATCGAAGGCATTTTCCTCATTTAAATCAAAATATTTTTATGATTTCTGTCGAGCTCATTTCTTTTGCGCCATCGGGATTGTCTACGAAGGGATGACGTAACATAAACACTCCCCCCACCCCTCTCGAACCACTCACCCCCGACATACATTATGTACTCTCAGGATAGATAATACAGGATAAATAATACATTACGTACCTGCTAGGACTCTGCCGAGGAGATCCCTAGGCGGGTGAGAAACGGGCAGCACAGCTGTGACTGTCATGTTCGGGCTCCGGCCAGCGACTGAGTCTACCGCGGCCCCTCCATAGCGAGGTCGAACCCGGGTCGTCCTGCATGTTTATGTATTTGTCTATGTATTGTATGTCTGTATGTCGTTTATGTACTGTATGTTTGTATATGTATACTTGTATGTACGTTGTCTTGCTTCGGCAATTCATCGGATTCAGAACTTGATATAGACATATTACCACAATATATACTGGTATACATTGCCGCACACTGATATTAACTGCATAATGAAGATGTTTTAAGTCTTGAAATGTCCTCTTCAGAAGAGCGGAGTGTGTAAGGGCAATACACTATTAATTTATCAATCTTGGATCGAAAAAAAAATGGTAGGTGAGTTAAGTATTATGTGGATTAAGAATTCATCCGAGGATCGACCCTTTGGGTTCTGGGGATGCCGGCTTCTGGGGCTCACCTAGCTTCTATCAAGTTAACAAAGTCAAGAAACCTTTAAAAACCTGTCGCTCCAATCCGAGTTTAATTAACAATGCCCTTTTATTTTAACTATGGTTTCTTTTCTTATGGTGAAGAGTGCTGGGTAAATGGTAGTAAATAGTATAACTTGTACTGTTTCTGAGGGAACAGTTGGTCAGGTAGGCGATTGGTCGAGATAGCGCTTTACTGCCATATTCTTTCTCAATTATAGGTACAATTGTGGTTACACATAATTAATATAAAGGCTGGATGAGCCCCGGTAGAATCTGGAAACCGCACAGAGTCGATCTATGGCTTCTTGCAGATTAAAGAATTTATATATGCAAGATTCGAACCGAGATCTTCGGGTCAGCAATTCAGCACTCTACATACTAATCAACCCATTGCTTAAAAACAACCTGTTTCATGAACTAACTGAATACAAGAAATATGATGGTGAATAATAGTTCCACTTTTTTTTTCCAAAAGTGGATTTTTTATAATTTTGGATTCCAGTGCAAACAACAATAAACGATCTCGGTATCATTTTATAAAATTAAATAATTAGTTTATATTTAATCCCACCACGCAAGCAAAATGCGATATGAAACTTTATTGGTGAACCTTAATTGAACTGATCGATTTTTATTTTGAATGTTTAGTTTTGTATATAATTTCAATCAAAGGTATACAAAGTGTTGTTTTCCTCACATTATTCTTTTTTCCCCCTCAAATATAAAATAATAGAGTAACAGCTCTTAAAAATACACGTTTTACGGCTAGTACTACAACGCTACGAAGGTAAAATGCAGCTAATGATAACCTAGTAAGATGCAGTTAAAACTACGAAATAATAATCCCATTGATTAGTAATGAAATGATATCTAGATAACCAGCATTTAAATTGCTTCGTTAAATAAACAATAAACATTCGTTGATTAATAGCCTCAGTGAATCGGCATATTAAGACAATCTGTTGATTACAATTGCTCAACATCAGATGAAGATAATGAGCAAAGGCTGCAGTGATAAATGTACGATTCCCCATCACCTGAAGTGGGTGCTTTTAACTAATCATTCCTAAGTTCAAATCCAGCTGTGGCAGATAAATTATTTAATCTGTTAAGAGCTATGAGTGGACCCAGCGGGATATACAGGCCATATCTAACAAAGTGGGTAAACTTAATTGGACGAAATACCTGGCGGTTAAGAGTGGAATCAGAGAAATATCTCCCTGCACTACAGTTGTCCTGAAAATATTACAGTCTCTACTGTGTAATGAATCGAAGGCCCTTCATCGGTTGCAGTTCAGGGTTTTTTTTTCCTACTACTTATACTCCTATGATATGGGATTAAAATTTTGTCTTTCATTACACTAATTTCATTTATACTCCTTTTTTGTATCTATATAGTTTTAATCATTATAGCTATTATTTTATAAAATATAAAATTGTTATTAATATATATGTAATTAATAATTTTATATAATAATTGTAAATACTTGCCATCAATAAATAAAATTATGAATTATATCGTAGTATTATAAACATAAACCAAATATCGACATACAGATAAATGGGTAAAACAGCGGATTTCGAACCTTAGGTCAAACATTCACCACCGAATACCGAAACCGCGAATGGTGCAATGAGTGAGAGATTACTACACAACAACCGGTCCAAGAGGAAATATTCAATCTTAACCATGAGAAAACTTTATGTTTTATTTGATTTTTATCAAAAGTTACATAGTGTTCTACTTTCTTATAAATGAATGTGTAATGATGCGATAAAATTCAGAACTGAATAGCATAAGAAACTCTATAAAATACACACACAAAAAACAAAATACACACTTATAAATATCGACATTGATATATTCACATACGTATGCTTGAACATATTAATAATTTGAATAAAAATCCATTAAAATTCGGGATTGATACTTATCATCCTGATAAATTCATTATTAATATAATATTATATTATATTATGTATTAACAAATTAATAAATAACAAATTATTTAGCCAAAATTTAAGGTACTTTACTATTGCACTCACATTATCCATAAAACTATTTACACCATCTTATTAATATGTTTATTGTATTATTATTATTACTTTGGATATCAATATTATTTAAACCATACTACCTATTTAAAACACAGAGTGTATAGTTACGATCCAACGGTTGAGAAGGGAGGAGATTTGGGAGAGTTCACGCTCTACCGCCAGGCTTTTCACTCAATTAAGGGTTACCACTACTACAAAGGCTAGATGAGCCCCGAACTAAGGCTGTGTATAGATAAAATAATTTATATATGCTACACTTGGATTCAAACCAGGACCTTCAACACAGCAACTCAACGCTCTACCGATCTACTCCGCTCTCATATATAATAAATTATAAATAAATAAAATAAGGCAACTGTGCTAGTTACAGAAGTATAGATTAGAAAAGCCTATAGGCTTATATTATTGAAATACGAGATACATTTTTAATATAAAAAAAGTCAGAGACTAATATTTATTTTTGTTAGGAAAAAAAGAAGAAAGAAACAAGAATGCTATTCGGTTTAGTACATGGTAGACACTATATTGTTTCTGGAAGTAACAATATATAACAATAACAATATGTAATTTTAATACACATTATTCTTTAATTTATATTTTCCTCTATTTAATATAAAGTATAGTTTCCATTAGCACTTGAATTAAAAGATTAGGTAAATAAAGCTTAATGATACTTTTTTATTTCTTCCGTTTAGTAACATGAGTCCACTATCCATTAACATTAAACGTGTCGACAAAAGATGCATCCTCGAGCCCATATTGCGTTAAGTTTCATAATTTATTAGGGCAGATGGATATTAATTATTCGGTGACAAACAAAGACTTGGGGGCGGAAGTGCGGGGGGTCAGTAACCCGAGGATCGATACACCACCGCCCACTTGATCAATCTTTAATAAATGCACGTGCTGCACTCTGCCTTTCCACTTTATAACGCTCCAAATCCACTTCCTCTTCCAGCGATAGCCACGCCAATGGGTTTCCTTAATTAAACAATAAAAACGTTTTCCCTCCAATCGCGAGGCTTTATTGGTTCGCGTTATCACAAATGCCAATTTTTCCTCATTGCAGGAATCACTGTAAACAAAATAGCTTAATATTGCTACACTAAAAGGGTAAAGACGATATACAAAAACAATTACAACGATATACAGCGAACAGTTGAAGTATGGACAGACCATGATAGGTAACCAAACATAAACTGGACCTCTATAACCAATAGAGGGTCTTGGGCCCTGCGCATGGTAGAGACTGTACTGTTTCTAGAACAACTGTTGTGCACGGTGTTGATTTCTCCCACATCACACTCGCCTATTTTTCCCCCAATTAAAGGTCCTTACTTCATAAATGCTGGGTGTGCCCCAACAGGATCATTAGATACCACAGGGTTCAACCGTGGACCTTCACTGAGCCATCCTCCTCCCTAGATATTGCATACATAACTAATATAAATCATGAAAAAATATCTAGATATGTCTTGGGGGTCAAATACAGAGGAAAATAAATCAATAAACCACTTCATACCCATACGTGGTGGCAAAGGACAACATAAAAACATATTTTTTGCTGCATAAAATAAAAAAAGCCTTAAGAGTTTGCGAAATATGTTTCATTTTTACTATGCTATAGTTTTATTTTTTTAATTGAATAGTGGATTTGTATAACATATAAGAAAAAATGTATATTTTTCAGGAATATAGATAAATACTGATACTGAGTTTTTTGTTTAGACCTAAATTTTTTGAGACCAGCTTTCATTTTCGTTAGAAGTTTAAAAAAAAAATATTTGGAACGTAAAATATTGAATGGTCGTGCTTAACTATATTCGATATTCGTGTTAAATATACTTTGAACTAAATAAATCATGTGTTTATTTAAACACATAAATCAAACAAATGTATTTTTAAACATTTATAATTATAATAAATTTAAAAAGAAAAAAATTTACAAAAAAAGAATGAATGATTATCATATTAGCTAGGGCTACTGAATTGCGAAACAGATTTTGAATGTAATTCTGCGAAATATTTATGTTAATATTATTATATTATATTATTATAATATTACTTCATATTAAATTTTATACATAATCAAATGTATATGCGCTTTTCTATATTATGATAATTAATCAGTTTGTTTGAAATTATAGAAAATATGCATTAAGGCATATATTGGCATTTTTAAATTCAATTGCTGCATCCTAAAACAGTTACGCGTAAAGCATTATTACAAGCATATAGTTAATGAATAACATAAAAAAAAATAACATTAACAATTGCATAGAAACTTTCAAATCCGGAAGAAAAGAAAAAACAATAATAGCTGGCGATTACAATAGGAAAAAAAATGATTGAGGAAGCCCAATCATGAATATCGTGAACAATACTTAATCTACAATGTAAAGGACTTTTAAATGGGCAATAGGGCAATGCCCTCTCCTGGCTACTTCTTGTCGAGGAGATAGAACACGGTCTTTGATAGAATTTGTGGAAGATCCGGATAAAGGAGAAGTAATGGGAAACAGCGATAACGTGTCTGGAATAATTGCTAGAGGAAACAAAAACAAACGGTTGCAATTTTAATCTGTACTATCAGCTATGCATTCAGGTATCTGAAGGTGATTTCATGTTACGACTGTTTAAGAAATACAGCTTCATCAGTAGATATTTCAAAAATATCAGTGAATAATGAATAAAGATGATGGAATTGATTATCGTAATAATTTGCATATTTTCAAAAGAATATTTCTTAAAACAGAAAAGATACATAGTAATAATATGTTAATTTTCAATATAATTTTCAGTAACGAATTTCAATAGTATCGGAATGTAGTTCCTACTATGCTTAAAATGTCGAATACATTTAATTCAAAAACTAGCTTATTTAAAGACCAAATACATATCAAAAGAGGGGGTTTAGCATAATATACTAATATTTTCATCTTATCTAACAATATTTTTAAATCAACAAAGGAACAAAACAACAAATTTATTATATCATCTTCAACAATGGTCGTTAATAGTGAGTAATTATAAATCTTAATAACTCATACATATTTTTTAAAAATATTTCTTAAAAAAGAAGAGGTAAACAGTGACAATTTTCTATAGTTTGACATCTGAATTCAGTTTATACTAAGCTAAAAAGAATTTAATGTGTATAACTCAAAGACGAACGAACGCAGCATATGTTCTATAGAGCAAACATATATTTTAAGAGGAGGGCATCGGATGAGGATAACTATGTTATCATCGTATCTATCAATATTTTAAAATCAACAAAATAAATACAATAAATAAATTATACAAAAAATAAATAACAAATACAATCATTTTAAATAACAGTGAACAATGAATAGAGATGATGCAATCAAAACTCGTAATAACTCGTATATATTTTTTTAAATATTCTAAAAAAAGAAGAGCTATACAGTAACAATTTTCAATAGTTTAACTTCTAACTTTAGTTCCTACTATGCTGACAAATTTAAATATGTATAATTCAAAAACGAACAGATCATATGTTGTAAAGACCAAATTTACATCTAAAATTTAATCCTTTATTTATTAAATCCCCCCCCCCCGGATTTAAGCATAATTTTTTTTTGTATCGTATTTTTAAATTTAAAAAAATTACAAACAAAATAACAAAATTTATATCATCTTAAATAACAGTGAATAGTGAATAAAGATGATGCAATTAAAAATCGCAATAAGTGATATAATTTTTAAAAAGGATCTATTAAAAAAGAAGAGATACGCAGAAACGATTATTAATAGTTTAATCTAGTTTTAGTTCCTACTATGCTGAAGAATTTAAATATATATAATTCAAAAACGAAGGAAAATGTTCTAAAGGTCAAATATATCTCTAAAGAAGTGATGGTTTGAACATAATATTTTCATCGCATCTAACATTGTTTTTAAAATGAACAAAAAAAATATACAATAAATAATACATACAAAAAAAAAGACATATCATGTTAAATAACAGAGAATAGTGAATAAAAAAGATGTAATTAAAAATCGTAACAACTCGAATATTAAAAAAAAACATTATTCCTAAAAAAGAAGAGGTAAGCAGAAACGATTATCAAAAGTTTAATATCTAACATTAGTGCTTACAACGCTTAAAAATTTAAATAGGTATAATTCATGCCTCGTATCTAACATTATATTTAAATGAACAAAAAAAAACTAATTAATATTTTTATCGTATCTAAAATTATTTTTAAATCAACAAAAAAGCAAATATCACAATAGCCAGAGAATGGCAGAAAAAAGTTGAGAACCACAAGAGGGAGTTCCCTAAAGCCAACTCAATTCACATACAAATTTACAACCCCTTAACCCAGTTAAGAGGGGGTGCAGATGTGCGTCCAACCTTAAAAACCGAAGGGTAAGAAAAATACAATTGACCCATTCTCATCCTGTAAATGTGAAAAAAAAAATCAATTGTATTATTTATAAATTTAATAAACTATTATGTATAGGAAGCACTAAAATTTATATTCGTTTTTGAAAAGTTAAGACTTAGCTATCATTTTTGTTCGATTTTTCGACAATTTCCGTAAAATTTTCTTTTTGTTCATTTATAGCAAACAAATATCAAAATTAAAGATTACAAAAAAAAATTAGTGCCATGATTTTTATAAAGTAATTCTATTTTAGCTGGTTTGTTAACTTTTTTGGCCAACGAAAAGTTAACTGACAGACGTTGCTATACTTTTACGAGGTTAATATTTATTAAATAAAATTTGTAATAAGAAAACAAATGAACGAATGAGAGGTTCGGGATAAAAATCGGATAACTCCGAAATTTCAAAAATTAACTTTTTCACAAGTTTAGTTCATCAGGTTTGTCTAACACGGCACATTCCCGCTGCATTTCTCATGGTTTTAGATTCATTCCGAACGTGAAGTTTCGGGAGCGTAAAATTACTTAACTAAATAAGCGAAAAATGTAAAAAATTAATTTTAAATATCTGAGTTATCCGTTATTGTTCGCTAATGCCTGAAACAAAAATAATGTTAATTTTTAAAATATATGTTCTTATATTTTATATTTAGTCTCTGGATCTTAATAATTTTGGCAGGTAATATTACAGATTTTTTTTTTTCACAAAACGAAAAATAAAATCGTATATGATGACATGCCATAACGGACTTGCAAATCACACAATTTTTTCATCAGTTGTAAGCATTTATATACAGTTGATTTCGGACGTAATGCCCTATCAATTATCCACCATTGGTTTAATGGAATGATTAACACAAACGATACCGATCATTTCTCGATTAACGACTCAGCAATTAGTATAACGTACTCCGAACTGACAAAAGAAGCGAATGGAAAATCAGAGGGCTATTAACATATATATTGTAACCGTCGCTTTGTGCCCCTGCACGGGGGTCGATGACCGCTGCAACCGCCCTGTTTTGAATATTAACCAAACATCGATTATGTTCCCCAATATTGGTATTCCGTATAGTCCGTTCTGTATATGGGGCAGCGAGTCATCCCAAGAATATGGGTACCAAAACCTTTTGTAGGCATAATGATATTATAACCAGATGTGAATACAAATTATATTCTAGCTTACAGAAAATAAAATACTTTTCGAGAGTGTTGATGTTTTTTAATTTTATTTTCAATTAATTTAAACGTCGTGATAAAATGAGTTGGTCCATATAATTAATAAGAATTTAATAAGTTTTTAGTGATGTAATATCTTATCAGCGTTGCCTAGCAACGGATAGAGGAACTACTTTTAAGTAAGCCTTATGTCATTCTCAATCGGTGAAATTATAGTTTTAAAAATTGGCAAATCACAAATCCTCTGGTTTCTGACTTCTTTAAGCTTTTTCATAAAAAATAGCACCGATTTTAAATTTAATTGGAAAAATGAATCAAACTTATGAACAAAGTTAAAATGAAACAAGCTACAACTTATAACATTTTAATTTCAGGACTGTTATTTCAACACAGAGAATGCACAGAAACAAGATTAAGATTTTCTTTTTTTTCATAGTACCACTATATGAATATTAATTGTTGATACAAGTTTTTGTACACTTCTTTGTGCACATTATTCGTGTTTCTGGATTTTCTCCTTGTACTGTAGTGTAATTATATTTAGAGGAATTTTAGATAGGTAGGTTTCTTATGAGAGCGGAGTGGCTCAGTGGTAGAGCACTGAGTTTCCATGCAGGAAATCCTGGTTCAAATCCCGCTGCGGGTAAGACTTTCATCTAGTCTGTTTGCAGCCGGAGATGGATCATATAGGATCTAGGACCCTCCAGGGGCTCACCCAGCCTCTATAGAATATTATAAAAATAGGGTACCCAAAATAAGGGGGGGAAATCTGGCGGTTGAGCGTGACCTAGGACAAGTCACATCCTTGCAGAAACGTTATCCATGAAACAGAACAGTCCCTACCATGTACTGAACCCGATAGTGTTACAGGTTTTCTTTTACGGTTCTAATGAACTATATAAAATATTTTTATCTCTAAAATAATAAACCTAAAATAAATAAAAAAATCATAATTTTATTTAATAAAAAATATTCGATATCCTAAAACAATAAGTGCGAAGTCATATTTTAATAGAATCATTTGTGGGATAAAAAAACGTATTATACTGAACAATTTCTATAATAATCGGAGTACTTCTACTAAAATGTGAGTACTGTAGTACAATGAACAATAGTATAATTTGTAAAATGTGGAATATAGTGATTATAAAAAAAATATAAAGCACATTTGTTAAAAAACATAAAGTTAAATACATAAAATAAAAATAAATGGTTGACTCGAATAACTTTATTTTTTTTACTTGAATGGAATGTAATATATTTTTATTTATGTTTTTTTATGACAATCTTTAATAATTTAATATTAACTCAGTCAATATTATGATATAATTCCGGGTTTAAAATATACAGAATGTCTAAACTGACCGAAGCGCCGAGAGGTCGTTGACCCCGGAATGCAAAGGGTGCAGGACGAATGCGTGCCACAAATTGCTAGTTGTGAAGTCATGTCATAAAATGCAGACGTTGATCGAACGCTTAAATATTGATTTTTTTTTAACAGATATGCACAACTGCATGAGTTTAAAAACATTACAAAAAAGTTGTGAAAATATACTTCAACTTCATAAATAACTAAGTAAATATATTATTATTAAATCTAAGACGTATTATATTCTCTTGATATATTGAGTTGTCCGGAAAATAATGCAGGATTTTATCTTTTGTTTAAAATACCCCTGCATTTACAAATTGTAAATTGTTAATGTTTGTTGGACTAAAGAATTATTTATAAATGTAAACACCTATTAATCATTTAAAAGAGGATTAATAATTGTTTCAATTTATAAAAGTCAAAAGTCCAACAACTATAAACAGGATACTATTTGGAGAGGTATTTTAAACGAAACATAAAATCCTGCAATATTTCCAGTCAACACAATAATTTATGTTTAAAATAAAAAGTTATAATAAAAAATTGACAATCTAATTAATCATATATCAATGCATATGAATATTATCTGTACATTTGTAAATAAGTAATTAATCGTACTAAAGTCTAGAACCTTTAGAAACTTTAGTCATTCATACATATTTAAATACATATTTGGCTTTTTTAAATTTAATTCATCAAGTATTTTTCATGGCTTAAATAATTTGATTTAACATGTAATCTATAAGTTTTGTTTGTAAAATCATAATTTCTTTCTTTCTCAAATATTTAATATTTTCACGACTGAATAGTTTTTCGATAAAAACATTTAAATCAGGAATAACTTAAATAAATTAATTTATTGAATAAGCTCACTGCTCTTTTTCTACAGTAATATGTTCAGTTTTATTTTTCCTCTGCGAATAAATTCAATTCCGTAATTGTCTAATGTTTGATATATTACTTATTATCGTTTAAATTAATAACTGGATTATCCATATTTTCGGAAATGGATATTTGTTCTTAACCAACACTAGTGATAGGGGGTTAATTTTTCTTATTTTTATTTTATTTCAAACAATTTCTGTTTTGTTTGAAACATTAATAAAATAAAATAAATCCACGGCTCATGACATGACCTTTACAAAACTTTTCCTCCAGCAACCTTGGACTCACTAACGTCGAATTACTTGTTTTGTAATAATAGAATCAGTATTTCAACATTACCTAGTAGTCTAATAATAACTACCAACAACTGAATATTTTAATTAATACTCGACAATTAATGACGAAAAAATTTCATTAGTCAGTAGCTTGATCATTAATAAGCGATAGTCATTTGGAGTAAATAATTCATATTCTTTTGTAATTATTTTTGAGTTTATATCCTATGGCAAATCTGTGCGTAAGTACATATCGCTCCTTCAAACGAACGAAAACTCAAAAATGCCAACGTTTGAGTCAGGCCTTTAGTAGCAATTGTATTTGTTGAAGCATTTCAATTCAGGAACGACATATCTGATATTCTATTTCCAAATTTTTTTTTAATAATGTCATATTTTGAGTTGGATCAAGTTTGAACTTAAAGTTATATGGGACTAATGGCATAAGTTAAAATCAAAAATGTATCAAGCTTTTAAAAATTGTCTAATGGTTAATAAAAGAATTTCAATACATTACAACAGGAATGCTCTTCTTTACCAATACACAAATTTTTATTTTTTTTAACTCACATGTTACTTACAAATACTTTTATTGAACAATTAGGTTTTTTGAATAATATATTACAATGCGGTTCTTTTGAAGGAGCGATATGTCTTATATTTAATAATAAATTAATTACCTATTTATGAAGTTTAATTACATTTAACAATTTTTTTTTCATAATGTTTTTAAACTCCTGCATTTATGCATTTTGTATAAATATCAATATTCAAACCTTCAATCACCGTCAGTATATTATGACATGAGTCGAGAACTAGGCATTTCAGGGACGATATATAGGATAACTTGATATAAGTTAAGTAATTAATTAGTAATCTAAGTAATAATTATCGCTAAAATCACTGTTTTTATGTATGAATATTATCAGTGCATTTGTAAGTTAGAAATTAATTACCTGATTCGTGAATTTATGTTTAGTAATTTAATCTTTAAGTTATCTTATGCAAGAATGTGGATTAATCTTACATCATGACAAGGAACAATGTTTTTTTAATTTATTATTATTATTCTTTTAATTAAGAAGTCATATTCTAAGAAAAAATAGTCTTATATTTTTTAAAACCTGACTTAAATGTGTGTCATTTCATAAACCTTTGAAATTAATATTTATTCCTTTTTTAAGGACCCTCCGAATCAAACCACCCTACTTTTGCTTTTTAAATCACTTCTCCTTGTTCTTGGACCCTCGCGTAGGTGTGACACAGATACCCTACGTCACAGGAATCCATCACAGAACCAGTTGCCTTCAGCCACAGTGGGTTTAGTGACCTCCCCGCAAATCGAAACTAAACATGTTTGCTGAGTACGTTGACGCACAAAATTTCTATTGAATCAACCTTTGGTGAGTGTCGTCTAATGGAATCAATAATTCATGAAAAAACTCTTTGAGGCGTTCTCTGAATATAGTTGACACAGTTGATGCCGCCACGGGAGATAATGATTTGAATAAATTGTTGAGTGTTGATTCTTATTAAGCCTTAGTTTGTATTCATTTTTGATAAGCTCTTTAATGATCACTTAGGTACAGTACTAAATAAAACAATTTTTACAATGAAATATTCTATTCGGAGAATTGAAGAATATTCTATTAACAGTTACTTACCACACCTAAATTTCTTATAAAATCAGAGTTATTTATAAGGTTGCATACAAAAATGAAAAAAAAAATCAGTTTTTTACCTAAATATCCCTTTGTCAAATCATCGAAAATTTGCATAAATTATATGTCAAGAAATAGGGAACATGGTCTGTGATTTGATGGTCTGAGACAAGGTGACCCATCGTCAGTGCTCTTCAATTTAGCCCTTGAAACAGCAGCACGTGGGATTCGAACAAACCCAGGTGGGACAATATGCAATAGGATGACGCAACATTTAGCCTATAGGGATGATGTTCTAACTGGCAGGAGTAAAACAGTACTCGCAGGAGCCTTCCAGGAATTCCAACAAGCAGGAGAACCAATGGGTTTGCAACGAAACCAAGACCATGTACATGTGTACCTCAAGAAGGAACGTACTGGTAAAAGAACAAGTCCCGTTCATGGAGTTCAACTTTGGGAAAACACAAAGTTTTAAATGTCTGGGCGCAATGGTGAAACACAACAACGAGTTAGAGGATATAAAAGCGAGACTTGCCGCTAGTAACTGCTGTTACCATGCAATTCAAAAGGCTCTGAAAACTGGGCAATGTCAAAAAGGGCCTAAATCAGATTATATAAAATGTATAGAATGTCAGGCCAATAGCGACATATGGCTGTGAAAGTTGGGTCCTGAATAAAAAAGCAGAAATAATGGTGAATGTATGGGAGAGAAAAATACTGGGGCGGATTTATGGACCTATCTATGACCAGGGAGCATGGAGAATCCGTAATAACGCAGAACTCCGACAACTTTATGGAGAACCAGACTTAGTGTCTTTCATAAAAAGAGCTCGATTGAGATGGTTGAGCCATGTGGTGAGGATGCCGGAAACAAAAATGCCCAGAAGACTGTTGTTTTTGAAGCTCGGTGGTAGAAGACCCAAAGGAAGGCCCCTTTGGTACTAGATGGCTAGATGATGTGGAGGCTGATCTTCACCAGCTTGGAGTCAGACATTGGAGAAGACTAGCTATGGACCGGAGTGATGGGCAGGCAGTGGTGGATAAGGCATGGGTATTTGTAGTACCCTAGCCAAGGAGTAAGTAAGTAAATTATATGTCTATATAATAGCCATAATGCTGTATATGCTATTTTGTATTTTCTTTTTAAATATGGATGGGTATATTGACTTTTGATTTGATTTAAGATTAGTAGGCACTCTTAGTTAATTGTGTCTAATACTCTAAAACCCCAAGGTATTGATAAGAATACACACGTACGAAAAATATTTCATTAAAATTATAAAATATTGATAATAATAATAATAAAATTATTAAAAAAATAAGGTTTAGATTTAATTATATTGGACATTTAGTTACTAGATGTAGCTAATAAAGTGATTAATAGATGGACTATTTCCCGCAATATAGTGAAATTAAAACAAGAATTCACATTTATGGGAATGAAGTTGGATTAACACACTGTTTATTTAGTAGTCACACTAAATGTTAAAAACAATTAAATTATTTTGAATATATTTAAATTTTCCTAGTTTTACTTACCCACTTCAGTTGATTCAAAAAAATCAAAGAGTTGGATGGAATGATGGTGCTTACCTGTAAAAAAAGATTACAAGAATTATTTTCATTTTAAAAACCTTACTTATCAATGAAAGATAAAAACTGAGTATTAGGATAAATCTATAGGCAAAATATATGTAGTGAGTGATATTAAAAAAATAAATAAATATTTCAATAATTTATATTAAATATTATTATCAAATGATGATGAAAAACCTTTCCTAAAGTTCGTGAAGGAAAATAGGTTTACTTCTTAAATTTATTATATATATATATATATATATATATATATATATATATATATTTAAATAAATTTTAATTCAAGGGTTTTAAATAAATTTTAAACTCAGAGAACGACGTAAAAATTGTATGATAATATATGTGTGTATATGTATACACACATATATCTATACACTCTACCACTGAGCCACTCATCTATAACACACATTGGTGATCTAAAACATGATCTATAATACCGAAAAAAAGATATACTTAGCGAAAAGAATATATGTCACAGGCATATAATATATACATATTGTTCCTCTAATGTCATAAGGTTAGTAAATTAGGGTATACGTAGAAGATTTCTGAAGTATTTTGAATGTTTGTATATAACGAAGGGTGTTTAGGATACTTATTTATATATAATACTTTTATATATCTATTTGTTCATTCAAAAATGGGTGTATAGATTGAGCTAGAGGAGAAGATATAAATACCAAGCGCACTAGAAGTGGGAGGGCTACAACCTTGACACTGAAGGACAGTCGATATCCTAGTTGAGGTTACTTCCACCAGGCAGCACCACCGCTCGGCTACCAGCGGAGCAGTTTGTTCCTTCGTCCGCCGCCAGGTTGCGACTCCTTACGGTATATAACTGATGGAATCGATTTAATATGAAATTACCAAATCCGTCGTAATTGTATTTTAAGGAAGAATAAAATATAGACAAATAAAAATAAAATGAGTGCTTAAAAAATATAAATATGCATAACATTTTAATCGAACAAAAAAGACATATAATAAATATAAACAGACTGTCCTGGTTTTCTTATGGATTAAAAAAAATACTCCATATTTCGACAAGGAAAAAACATTTTTTTATAAGAAGAATCATGTATTTTGAATCAGATTATTTTTTTTAATTTAATTTATTTCTTAGAGTGTTGTTTAATAAGTTAAAATGTTTTAATAAAATTTTTTGTAGATCATATATTTAATATAAATATTAATAAAAACAGACTGTTCCGGTTTTGTTATGGATATAAAAAATATTTCATAATTTGAAAAGTAGAAAAAATAATTTTGTACAAGAAATGTCATGTCTTATGCATTATATTAATTTATTTTTAATTCGATTTTTTTTAGAGGTTGTTTGATAAGCAGAAATGTTTAATTTTTTTTTTTTAATTTTAATGAACCTACATATTTTAATATTTTTTTAATGTGTCATCTTTAGTTAAAAGTATATTTTTATTATTAATGGTAGACGAAAGCATAAAACAAGTAAAACCGCATTATTAATGCAGTAGAAAAATAATGTATTACTATTAAATACAGTAAGTAAATACAGTTTTTTAAAAAATTTAATTATAATTATAATTTCTGGTCGAATGTTTGTTTTTAATTTTTCTATTGGCCATATAATATGTTTCAATTCAGAGTATATTTAAAATGAATAAACTAACTTTTGATATTTATCATACTTTTAATGAAATATAATATGAATGATGTGAACTACGATTGTAAAGACTTCGTTATAGTTATTTAGACAGTAGTGTATATTATATAAATGGTTGGTAAACACAAATGAAATATTTACAAAATAAGTTATGATTCAGTAAAATTCTTTTATAAAATGTTCATGTTTTTGTATGAATTTGTTTTATCAGGGAAAAATAAAATTTTAAATATAAAACGAAAAGTTAAATAATAAATCGACTAATTAATATTTTTAAATCATAGAAAATTTTATTTTAAACACAAATATTAATGTAGACAAATAAAACGTTCATATAAAATCGAAACAATTTAGAAAATTCCCAAATGCTTTTGTGGTCTAAAGGAGGATTAATTTCTCTAATACGTAATGAGTTAATAATTACAACCTGTATTGTTATTATTATTTAACATTTTATTAATATATTACAATAAGCTTTCATCTATCCACAGTTAATAATTCAAAATATTTTCTATAGAGTGGGGTGCTGGCGGAAGCTTATGCAATGTCAAAGCTATTTCGTCACTGGAATAACAATTGTATACACCATGTAATATCACAAAACACGTGTTGCTTGGTCGTGTTCTGAGCTTTGCGAACACATGACAATGATTTTATAAGTTTAATATTTTCAACGACGCCGAAACATCTTTAGGTTTGTTTGTTTGCGTTTTAAGGCGTAAAAGACTTAGATCATCAACACCTATGGTTCGCCAGATAAAATTTTAGTAAATTTGTGGATGAATAGCACACACTAGATCATTAACTGCAAATCTCATATCTTTCTTTGTTTCTCGACATATTCTGTAAAAGGGGGGATTCGTGAGAAAAAAAAATCGTAGTTTGTATTATTATATTTCGACATCAACAAGGAAAAAAACGAAGACTAATCTATTTACAAATATTTTTTACGATAATTGGCAGAAATATTTACTAAGAAAACATACATGTCCGACAAAACGGAAATCGCTGACAATAAGAAATAAGAAATATTCCATCATAAATATTCATTATCTTATTGTAACCCAAGACAATCAATAAATAGTAGAATAATTAATAAACTGAAGTTGAAATCAAGTAGACAATCCTGTCACAAATAGAAAAATTTAACTAATTTAAAATTAGTTTCAACAAATTAAAAAATAATTGTGAAATTTTTTTTACGTGTACTAACGTTTCTGATTATTTTTTTAAGACATAATTAATGTAAGCTCGTTCTGAATTATATGTTTTTATTATTTATTATTTATGAGTGACATTTTTTTATTTATTACAACGAACAGAAATAGTCGAAGTATAATAACCACCCTAAATTTATAGATTTAAAATAAACTAAAACATAATTGTGAAAATTTCTATACATATAAAAATGATACTGATTATTTTTTGGATAAGAAATTTAAGCTGGAGCAAAATTATATATTTGTTGTTATTATTATTTAATATTCGTAAGCGACAAAATTTTTATTTATTACAACTAACAGGTATATTCGAAGTCTCAACACAGAACAAATTAGTTTATAATAATCGGCCAAAATTTATAAAACATGTATAATTTATAAAATTGTAAAAAGACAATTGTGAAAATCTGTGTACATGTAGTAATGTTTCTGATTATAAGAAACGTCAAGTTTATATTATTTCTTAATTTTTATTTTATTGCAACGATTTAGCATAGCCACAGACGACACAGAATAAATTAATTAATAATAATTATCACTAAATACTTCATTGATTAATTAGGTATTATAAAAGATAGTCCACTAAATTTAATCTATGTTACGTGAATTTTAAATATGATTATTGATTTATATTATATGAAAAGTTATTATTGTTTTTATAATATGTGATATGAAAAATTAGATTATTGTTCTATAATTTTTTCATTGATATTTTAGGTATCATCAAGCATAGGCACTTAATAGAAATGTCACGTCAATTTTGAACTATTATTATAGTTTTATATTGTAAGGAATATTATTATTATTTTTATTTTATATTAAATGATAGATTAATTTTATTATTGTTTCATTATTATTATTATTATTCCTAGACCTTGGAGGCTAGGACTGACGCCGTTAAAGCGGATACGGCGCTGGGAATACCCTACCCGCAAGACCTCTCCCCCACCACTTGCTGATTCACCCTTCCAACTGAACTGTATTCAAATAAATTATGTATCCAGGGCATTTCCACAGCCGTATGTATATTTAAACTGCTACGTCACTCATTTCTCCCTTCTTATCCATTCTCAGGGCTACCAACAGTTATAATAAAATAAAAAAAGGAAAAAAAAAACAACAGATTTCAATGTTGCATAATAAGATCTTTGCCATAATGGTATCAATACATCTGAAATATTCTTATCAAAATTTTATTTACGTTGTTTTACTTGTCAGAGCATTACTTATAAAAATTAAAAGAAAATTAATTACAATTTATTTGAGCAGATTTTTTTTTTCACCACAGTTCATTGTTAAACTACAATATTTTTTCAACTAATGTAATTAATAAAAAAAAAATCATTTTTAAAAATAATGCTAATGTTAGATCTATCGTTAAATTATAAAAATGTTCCTGAAATATATTTAATATCGATAAGAAAAAAGATAAATAGAAACAATTTTTCACAATAAATATTATTCCACACTTTACAAGAATTTGAAAGAATCTCCTAATATTACAAAATAAAAAACTTACAATAACGTAAATTTTAATTTTGTAATGAAAAACGATGCAATGAAATTTCAGCTTCAAACGTTTCTAAGATAACTCTTTTTTTTTTTGAAGAGAAAAGATATGTCTAGGGCCGGGATTCGAGCCATGGTCTCCAACGTTTCCGTCGTGGTGCTCTACCAGATGAGCTATCCTGGTTCGTACCTCGGTCAGACAAATCCATTCTCTTCACTGATCCCATATCCCCTTGTGATCTTAAAATTTGCGATGTATACAAGGGGAAGAATATTCATTGAATATTACTTTAATTCGGATCTTGTTGACTCACGTCACTGTATATTATTATAATTTACTTTATTTTATTGTTTTATTAATTTCTATCATTTTTAAATATAGTTATTTTGAAGAGAAAAGATATGTCCAGGGCCGGGAACTCTTTTTTGTTCTTAGGAAAGGAAAATTAACGATATTATTTTTCGGGGGAGCTTTCAAAAATAAAATTGTTAGAAACATGACTTTTAAAATTAGGAATTCAGGCTGAAAACTATTAATATGAGAATATTGTTTGAACAGAAACAACATAATACAGTTTACAGATCCCAAATAATATTGTCAAATATAACAAAACACCATTAATGAGGCAAATGAACTGAAAAAAATAATAAATGGCCTAAAAGATATTTTATTTGGATAGTGTGTATTTAATTTGAATTAAAATATCCTTGAATTACTACGGTGTTCATATATGAGGATTTTTACATTTTATATTTCAGAAATGTTCTTAGGTTTACTTGTGGTGTAGTAGCATAATAACTTTCTATATCCAAGGTTGCGGCTTGGCAGCTCGGCAGATGGCCTTAGGATTTTTTAAAGGGAGTAAAAAATCCTCATTTATGCCGTCCTTCGGCGGGGACATAAAATGGCGGAGCAAGATAATTTTTAAAAATCTTTCTCTTTATTATAACAGGTAAGGCAAAATTTAAGACTTCCACTGTAGTAACATCCGATTAGCCTTAGTAGCTATACAGTGACGCCAAATAACCAAACAGAACTGTACTTAATTAGACTTCAAGCTTAATACCGCCGAAAATGGCATATTAAATTTATAAAAGACCAATAAAAATTGTGAGCCACAGAAACGAAAGCAGTCCATTTTTCAGCAATGCTCTTTCTATTCGAGTAAATAAATTTTAGGTTCTGCAGAATTATACTCATGGATAATAATAAGACATTGCTTTTTTATTTATTTATTTGAAATTCAAGCACTTCACATTTATCATGATGAAAAAGAACAACCTGAGTCGGTAGCAAAATTATCATTTCGAAAAAAATCAGCAAGTTAGTCTTAGGAATGTGGATTTAGAAAAGATGAAGATTATCGGTTTCTTATCTGTTTCAATGTGTTGTTGACTGTTATATATGCGGACTTACGAAACGTAGAAGAGCATTTCCTAGCATACCAGAGGATCTGTTGCAAAAAGAAGCAGAGATGGTGAGGCGAGAGGTATGGCAACACAGCATTCAGTTCAACCACCTGAGCTAGGAGCCTAGGAGCTAGCTTTCCTAGGGCTCTGTCTAGTTCTCCACTGCCTCCAGTAGTTCCAGAGGATCCAGGAAATAACGGCAACAATAACCAATATCACATCAGAAAAGTTAATAATAACTTTCTTTTAGTGCTCATAGTATGATAAAAAAACATTAATAATAGCAATTTCGTTCAAAAATATTTTATAATTATACCACTAAACAGAGCTTTGGGTCTCCACTAACTCCAGAAGAGGAGTTGTAAATTTAAATTATAAGCCATACAATACTGAAAAGACACGAAACTGCACGCCGTTTCAGGCTACTTCAACATTTACTAGATAAACGCTCTAAGCTCCCAATCAATTACAAAAGACTCATATACAAGACCTATTAGAACATACATAATAGACCTTTGAAGCTCCACTAAGCCATCGAATTCTTTTCATCTTTACACTTACAATCTTTACAATCCGAAATCCTTAATGCTCTTTACTTTGTACGAATAAAGTTATCTATAACGATCTAAATCTACTGTTGCTGATTTGGCCCGAACCCGATACCAGTCTTTTCACGACAAACTTTATTTCCCCTCAAACCCACTAGTTTCAAATATACCTACTTCATTTCCCGAAAATCTTCCGAGCTGTCTGAAAAGATGGCCTCGTGACCTTTTAAGTAGGATTTGTTATTTGAGTACTACCGCTGGGTAGTATCTCTACTTGCCTTTATTCATGTAATTATGTATCATTAATTTTGTTTAATACATTAAAATACAGTTGTAAATTGGAATCAATAAGTTAAATAAAAAAAAATATTTATATCTGACTGATAACTTTTCCAAATGTAACATGTATTATCATGTATCATATACAGCATTGGTCATTAACCAAATCAGTCAGCAAATCTACTAAAAAACAGTAGTTTTCAATCATATCAAGCATTTTTGCAAACTTATTTGCTATCAAAAACTCCTAACATTGGGGTACAGTTTTTATTTATATCTTGGATACAAATGCAAAGTATCGAAAGTAAAGAAAACAAATTTGTTGTTTTAGATCTATATCGTTTGCTGTATGATTGGTTATTGATATAAAATCCATTTAGAGTCATCTATAAGTTAAAAAAATTCCTAGAAGGCACAACTTACGTCTAAAATCCTGTTTAGGCATTCGTTGATTGAACTGTTATAAAAAAACACAAACATTAAAAATAAAAAATGAAAAAAGAATATTAAGGAATAGATTAAATTTGAAGGCAATCGTAATACAGATTTTTAACACAGCTGAAATCTGAAGTGGCCCAACTTCGAATTTTCAAGGCACGGAAAAACAAATTAAAAGTTTTCAACGTCTCATTTAAAAGGGAAAAGAAGATTTGAATGGTTGGTTTTGAATTATAATATACTTAGAATTATTTACATAAAAAGTATTTTGCATAAAGTAAAAGAATCCCTGTCAATGGAGTTCGAAATTAAAGATATGGACGTATTGAAATAAAAAGTATTTCATTAATACACTTCAGTGCCACAATTTTGTTCATACCCATTAATTGGATTAAAACTCAACTTATATTTTATTTTTCTGATTATTTTAAATTTAATCTAAATAAAATTCATAACGCGTTCATGAAATATTCTCGTTTTGTACTATTTAGCTGTATTTAATGCACTAAGCATGAATCAAGCCAATAAAATCTAAAGAATTTGGGTGTTCTCATATCGCAATCTATATATTGCGATAATTAGAGCATATCTACTACTCATATCAAGCCTGGTGGTTGAGAGTTATCTACGACAAATCACCTGCCTGCAAAACAGTTGTCCTTGAAACAGTACTGTCTCTATCACGTGCTGAACCCAAGAACTTTCATGATAGTGGTACAGTTGTTTTTTAATATGAAACTGAAGGTGGCGTCAATCACAATGATGGATATAAACTGAAACATTAAAATGATATTATATCATTCAAACTAAATAACAGATAAATAATATCGGAAAAATGCTAATAAAATTGTAACAATTCCACTGAAGATGTACAATTCCATTATACTTTATCGAACAATGCATAATTTATAGCGAATTCGAATGATTGATGAATCTGTATTCAATAGATGGAATATTGGAATGCTAGATAATACGACAATATTATCATAGGCAAGAAACATTAATTGAAAGCGACATTTTCTAGAAACAATACGATCCCAGCAATTCCTGATTGACATTCCCCCAAAGACAACAAAGACGATAGACGAAAACAAGACAACAAACAATACGGATCAACAAACAAACAAACAAGATAAAATGTTCCAAAAATCTTCCAGAGGCGGGAGGGTGGGGAGGTCGTGACATTGAACCCTTTAGACGGGGCACGCATGCGCAGATATTCAGGGTCAAGGACCCCCAACAGTATTTATAGCTAGCTCAGGCGCTCTCCTATATACACCTTCTCTCTCTCCTTTCATAAGTATATATCTATATATGTTTATGTATATACAGAAATCACAATATATAAATAGATCTATATTCAGCTGATTAGAAAAATAATCCAAACACATATTCATTAATGCTAACTCAGGCGTTTTCATATATATAACTTCTCTCTCCACTTTCATGAGTATATACATATACAAAAAAAAAAAAAAATCAAACACATGCATGCATTTGTAGATAGTTTCTTCATATTTACCTTTTATTTATTTATTTAATTTTATTCATCAGAACGATCTATTTTATATTTACTGATTTTGATTTTCAAAACATAAATACCTCTTCTTTTCTAGATAATTCTCAGAGGCATCTGAAAAGAAGATACCCTCGCGACCATCTAAGTTGAATTTGATATTTTAGTAATGCCGGTGCGCAGTTTCCTGATAACTCAAAATTACTTATTATTAATTCTGTTTACTTGTCATATATTATAATAAAGTCGTAAATTTCAATAAATTAAAAAATATTAAGATAGAAAATCAAAAGCTAAAGAAAATATCAATATATTATAAATAAATAAATATAAAATTTATATTTTATCCAATAGACATATTTCATATTATCAATTTACAAAATTGGAAAAAAATGAATATTTTACTAAAAGTTTTTTGGATGATCCATTAAATTTAATATATTTAGACAAATATTATTCTATATTATATTAAATAAGATAAAACATATTTAGGCTATATATCATATGAGCTGTTATTTTTAAAAGCGGTATAAGTCCATTTTTTCATGTCTAATATAAATCCCCGTTTTATGGGTTTGTATGTGAATAATAGTTGGACAGTTCAGAAAAAAAGTACATACGTTAATGAAAACATAGGATAGTGATATTTTTAAAACGAATAATAAAGGTTTAACCAATATTTAGTATATTTCAAACCTAACCATTTTTTAGTCTTACAAAAAATATTTAGTAATCTTCACAATACAGAATTCAATAAAAAAACAATTGTAATTTAGATGTTTCTAGATAGATATTAATGTAAACATGATATAATAAAAAATGAACATAATAACATTTATCATTATTTAATAATAAATTAAAAAGGTGTATTGATAAGACAGTGTTTGATACACATATTTATTTTTTTAATTTTAAATAATTGCAAAACGAACATCGAAACAAGCAACCAGGAGCAAAAAAAAAAACATTTCTGCATTGATCAAAATATCATATTTTTCCCATTTATTTTATTATTTACAATCATAATCACATGATTTGCCATTAGCCGTCCAAGAATAATAAGAAACGGCGCAACGCAATACTAACCCTCAACACTTAAATGAAATGCGGGCAAATTCTGTCAGGAGTTTTCTTTGCAGGAAAGTTTTCAAAATATGTCGGAATATTCCAATACAAGTTCTGAAATTAATTAAGACTTATGGATGTACATTAACTTTTTATTTAAAAAAAATAAAATATTGATTTCAAGATATAAGTGAACAAGGAGCTGTGACTCATGTGTGATTTTAATTGATTTTTGAAATTTCAATTGATGTTTTTACAGATATTGATTTAGTATATAATAAATAATTGTATTTATAACATACAAAATGATTTGTTAATGTAATGTAATTAGTTTTATTTGTTTATAATTAAAAGAAATTGGGAAATTACAGGCAATCTATTCGCCATTAACTTAAATTATAAATAACTTAATGAAACAATAAATCCTAATTGAAAATGTTTCGCTAATTTGTGACTTGGCAATTGACTTAGTGACAGGAGTAAATATTGGGAGGCGGAAACTGAACGCGATCCAGGTCACAATTGTTTGGGGTCAGAAACGTGGGGCGGTCACAACACTACGCAGTCACCTTATTTGACCCGGTCACTGCCGGGATTCCCTCCTCATGGCAACAAACAATGGCCCATCAATCAATATTCAATATTTCAAAGTCAAACAGTTATAATAATTATTTTTAAAAAATGTCTTCATAATTCATGTCTTTTTTGCCTTCGCAATATCAATAAGCTTCAGATTACCACACACACACTTTTTTTGTTGAAACTTTGGAGTTATCCGCTTTTGTACGTCTCTAAGTTGTGTGTGTGTGTGTGTGTGTTTTTGTAAAAGACGAACGTCTTTTATTTGAATGCGACTGATACGGTTTCCATGGTAACAGCTGTGACAAAAGAACCGAGGAGGTTATTCTGATTTATGAGTTGTTTTTTAGTTTAATGAAAACAGTTTTGCGAAAGGTGTGTGGTATGTTAACTTTAAATGTTGTTTAATAATGTTGATTGATTCAAATACTGAATTTATTGTGTGTCTAAATAAAACTAAACTGAGTTTCTCTCTGTAAAAAAAAGGAAATTATAACAATAAAAAAAAATTTATTATAACAATAATAATTTCCTGTAACTGTAAGTTCATTATACTATACATTCTTACCTGTAAAAAAAGAAACAACATTTATAGTTAACACTTCAGAGACCATTTGCAAAACTGTTTTCTTTTAACTAAATAACAAGACACAAATCAGAATAACCTTCCCGGTTCTTCTCTCACAGCCGTTACCATGGTAACGGTATCAGTCGCATTCAAATGAAAGACATTTAGTGTACGTCTATTACACACACACACACACACACACACACACACACACACACATATAAAACTTTAAAGACGTACAAAAGCAGATGACAACAAATTTTCAGAAACTGATTTTGTCACAATCTTCGAAAGTTTAGTCAAGAAACATAAACATAAAAAATTGCCTAAATAAACCAGCAAAAATGTGAAAGGTAATTTTTAGAATATTCGGAGTAATACTCTTTTGAAGGGAGCGGAGTGGCAACCTTATAGATTGGCTAAGGTTCCGGGTACAAATATGGCTGGGGTAGATAAGTTATTTAATCTGTTAATAGCCACGGATGGACCATGTAAGATCTGGGAGCCTACTGTGGCTAACCCAGCCTCTATAAAGTTCGTAACCAAAATGGGGGAAAATCTGGCTGTGAGCGTGATGAAGGACCAATCACCTCCCTGCACAAATGATGTCCATGAAACAGTATCAGAGACTAAGTCATGACCATGTACTGAACTCGGGACCCTTAATAGGTTGTAGCGGTACAATTTTTTTTTTAATCTGTTTTAGATCCCAAACCCCCTATTTGTGATTTTTTTTTATATATTCAAAATTATGTGAAACTATGATATTTAATATTTTATTCTAATTCATATACAATGTTGACAAGTCGTTGTTTCGATAATTTAGGTTGTGCTTTTATGTGATTAAGGTTTTTAAATTACTAAAACAAAAAAAAGTGAAATTTTGTTCCCGCAGTAGATAGTGCAGCCAACTAGTCGGAGGGGTTGAGAGTGAAAGTGCAGGGGCGTGGCGGGTGCAACAATGCAGGCCAATGCAGCGGTGCACCCTGCGTATTGATTGCGTAGCGTGGTGCGTCTCCCTGGCAACACCCTTCGGCCACTCTCCCTTTCTAGGGGGTGTCTGCCCTTCCTAGGCTGTCGTAGGCTTCTAATCCCGACCGGGGTAGTTCTCTCAAGGTATCCCTTTGTTATTCAAGGAGAACAAAAGAACGAAAAATCGGATAAAATTTAGATTTGTAAAGATCGATCAGTGGGGCGCGTTATTAAATCTCAGAAATTCTAGATAAGTCCACAATTACCCGTTGTACTCTATCTAAGATGATCTAGTGTAAGATTGCACATGCCATCTGCCCTAGAGGAGAAAGGAAAATTTGAACACCTATTTTGCGAAAGTTAACCTTCAATATCACGGAGCACGCAGAATTCCAGTAAAGAGGGCTCGGTTAGAACTCAAAGCACAAGAAACGTAGAAATATTTATGTGTTGCCTAAAAAAATAAGGAGGTTTTAGCGAATGTTCCGCTTGAGTTGAAACGATAAATAGTTCACTGTTTCTATATTAGAAGCGGGATAGCTTACTGCGTAGATTGCTCAGTTCCTGAGCCGAAGGGTTCAGATTCAAATTCGGCTGTGGCAGATATTTTATTTAATCTGGTAACGGCTGTGGTTGGACCCTGTGCGATCTGGCGACACATGCCCACCCAGGCTCTAGTGTGTGGGTCCTGCACGTCTGATTTCCGTTAAAACAATATAGTCTCTACCGCGTATTGTACCAACAATTTTTCAAGGGCCGTAGCGGTGTATGTATCTATATCGATCGGTATGCAGTACAAAACATCTTGGAAGAAAACAAAATACATGTACCACCACAACCCATGAAGGAACTTGAGTTCGGTAGATGATAGAAGTATTGAACTGTTTCTAAGCCAACAAAAAATATCAATACATGTTATTACAACACCAATGTTTTCCAATGTCTTTAGTTGGAACCTAATTTATCGTCTAATACAAATCCACAAATTTCCAGTAAGAAACTTAAAGAACCATACTGTCAACACAACTTTATTAATATGAGACATACGGGACTGCAAAACAACGATTTGAAATCCAGGACTGTCGAAAACAAGACTTTCTTCCTTGGCCCGATGAATTATGCAACGTGGATGAATTATCGACAAGCTTGTTGTAAACAGGCAGGAGTGAACTATTTGAACACATCGTCATCCACTGCGCCATCTGCGGGTCCTTCGGTGTCCGGTTCCAGAAGTCCGATATAGCTGGAGTTCCAAGGCTTCTTCGCCGAAACCATTTTAACTGCTGGATTGTATTGCAACTGCCAGGTAGTAGCAGGGTTACGTAATCGTTGCCGATCAATCATTTAATAGAAGTAAGTAACGTTTAAACAGAAATTGAACGTGGAATTAGTGTTGTTTGTTCATTTAATGTCACTTTATGCTGCTATAGTTAATCGGACGATGCTACAGGTTTAATTAGGATAGGTTTTTTTAACGAGTACCTGTTATCGTACAGGCTCAGGACGCCCGTTTAACTTCCCTTCCGAAGGACGGCATAACCAAGGATTTTTTACTCTCTTTAAAAAATCCTATGGGCACCTGCCGGGCTACGAAACGTGGAATTGGTGGACATCTGTTCTTTCACTATGTTTATAGTAACGTTGCTATTAACCCTCTATTTTTTTGATAATTTTACTATTAATACAATAAAACGAACAATGTTTAATATGCCATTACCTGCGTCACCAAGGAAACGGGATTCGGCAAGCTGCAAGAAACATTACTAGCGTGTGCTATTCGCCTTTTATTTTAGCGACATAGAACAATTCAGAAATAAATTGTTTTATCCTTTCTACCTAGTGGTGAAACCATCACATCTTACAGCAGTGATATTGACATAATGGAACAAATATTAAACCTGCAATGGTTAATCTTAAGGGACCTACACTCTTAAACGACAAGTCCACCTCATGTTTCACGACAGACGTTGAAGAAACTAAACGAGCTTGTTAGGAAGTCCTCCCACGCTCACCTTATTAGCTAGGCTCATCTCTAACTGTTCAAACATTTTGATAACTCCCTAAATAGTACATTTTTTGAAAATGATACTCGAGTCAAAAAAGCATTTTCAGACTATATTTCATCCCAAAACCTGGCAATTACTCATTTTATAGAATATTAGGGAATTTCGAAGAAAACGTTAAATAATCTTTACTTAGAAAAGTGCACTTCAAAAGAAACGATCCAATATAAAAACCTAACCTCGTAAATCATTAATGTATAGTTTAGAAAGAGTGGTAAAGCATTTCTCCACATATATTACTTCTTCTTTTCACATACGACATTATAAATCTACATCTGTACAGGCCTACAGGGGAGTAAATATGCATGAGCTAGCGAGCATAAACGGCTGGGAAGTGCAGCAAGATGTGGAGTGGTTGTTAGTGCACGTCAAAAAGTGCATCTCGTTGCACTCGGGGTGTGCACTTGTGCACAAGGGGAGCTATTCACCTAGCCTATAGAGGAGGGGGCCGCGTGCAGTAGCTTGTACAACGCCTACTCTATTCTTGTGCCGAGGGTTGCAAAATGGATTGAAACAGTCTTGTGTACCTCCTGCTAGCCATCACTAAAGACTCCCAAATTATGTTTGTCCAACGTTATTAGCTTTCTATGAATAATATAAGAGCTATTCTGAATCTCAATTCAAACCTTATTCAAATATAAAGGTTTTAAACAAATAGAAGTATTTCTCAACCTGGAGGTAAAGGACACAATTGTTACATTTTTATAATTTTTGTATTTCTTTATGAGAGCCTATTTTCCATAACATTGAACTATTAAAATTTTGTTCTTCCTTACTTTTAGAAACAGCTTTAAGATAATGATGCTTGGTAAATTGTTATATTTATGGTCGGTTAATTTACAACTTTGAATCGTTTAAAAATGTTTGACTATATATAACTCTCAATAAAATTAATACTTTTTTCTATATGAAATACATTTTACAGAAACGGAAGAACTAATAAAAAAATTTTTAAAAATGAAATACAATTAATTAATAAATAGGCAAATTCTAGGCAGTTAACATATTTCTATACCATGTGTTAAAATAAAAATATAACAAATACTTACGACATTTTAGAGATTGCCTTAAAATTCCAAAACGCTTACCAGAAAAAAAAATTAAAAATTAATATTTCAATTTTACATTCGTTTATCAAACTTTAAAAAATTCCTTAAATCAATAGTACTAAACAAATAATTTAAAAGGTGATTTGTTTTTTCATTTTGTTAGAATGTATATTCGTGTATATTTAAAAGCCTATCACATAACTGGGCGTAATAGAACTAATAATGTAAAGAAACGTTTTATTTGGCCTTTTTCTTTTGTTTCACCTTCAATGGTTAATTCACAGTTGGTTCATACGTATAAAGAAATAATAATCATAATAAAATTAAAGTTAATAACGATATTTATTGATCATCAGACATAATTTAAAACTCGATTTAGACAGATTCCTCAGACAGGTAGAGAATTAGACAAAAGAAAGGGGTGGAAATCTATACAAAGGTGATATCGATTATTTAAAAAAAAAGCTCAACGGGGATGAGTCAGAGGCCTACTCAATATAGAAGGTAAACATGAACTCATGAACCGTGAAAATATTCATTGTGTGGCCTATTAATGGTGGTTTGTGGTGCATAATGGTGTTTTGGGCATAGTAATTAACAACAGTAGAATTATACGATAGTAATACTTAATAAATTTAATTAGTTAATCGTAATAAGTGTAAGTGATAGTCCATATATTCGAGGGTTGTGCCTTTTACGACAGAGCAATATATAATAGGACTACCTGCCCCTGTATAAGGAGGAAAATACGTTAATAAGATCATCGCCTTTCAATCAAAAGAAGGATTAATTAAATATATCTAATAGAGTTATCTCCTCCATTTTGTTTTTTCTCATTTTTAATTATATATATGTTTATTTATTGTATTTTATTTATTAATTCTATATTAATATTTTCTATTTTTTGAATTCATATACTAGTTCCTTATAAGTTTTATTTAATCCCTTATCTAATTTATTTTATTTTATATTATTTGTAAAAATGCAAATATAAATAAAATATATATATAAATATGAAATTAAACTTAGGCCTTGATGGCCAATAGCGGATTGGCTCAGTGGTAGAGCGTTGAGTTACCTGGTCGAAGGTTCAAATCCCGCTGCTTGCCAGACTTTTATTTAATCTGTTAGGAGCCGGAAATGAATCCTATGTGACCTAGCCAGGGGCTCTCCCAGCTTCTATAAACTGGGTACCCAAAAACAGAGTGCAAAATCTGGCGGTTGAGCGAGAGGACAAACACCTGCCTGCACAACCGTATTCTAAGAAACAGTACAGTCTCTATTACGTTCTGAACCCAAAACCCCTTACGGGTTGTAGTGGTACGACCGATAGTAATAAAAATTTAAACATTAATTAAATGAGATTTAAATTATCATAACAGTCATAAACATGAGGTATAATCCAATTTTCTTTTAAGTAAAGGCTGGATTGATAAATTCTACAGTCAACATGAAGAGTGAACTTTTGTCATATATTTTATATTGACCCCTGCTATATATCATCTCCTAATTATATTCATGGTAATTTAAATGACAGTTTTTCCGATCACTATCCAATCATAATAAAATAATCATACCTTTTTCCGAATAACAGATATTTCTATTTTTAAAATAAATACAAAAATAGTAAATAATAAAATATTTATAGAATCTATAGGATAGAATAGTTAAAGACAACACCTTCCTAAACCCTTGTGATCTTGCTGAAAGGCCAGGGGCATCCCCAAGGACCCACGTGCCAAGATCCCCAGGTCTTGTTCCATCAATTAGATCCAAATCGAAACCTAGCCTCATCTAGTTTTGTATACGTCTATATAGGAGGAACTGTCCACAAAAAAATGCATAGGCTCGATTTAGATCTAGGTTTGGATCGATATTCCGATAAAATTAAAAAACAAATAAAATAAAATAAACTAGCATCAGAGACCCGTTGAGTTACTTTGAATTCAACAAAACTAATTTTTTAAAAAGAGAAAAAAATAAACAATACTCGAGTGTAGTTTATTGATAGGGTTGACATTGAGGGGGAAATAATGCCGTTGTTAGGAAATTGAATGATTGTGGATACGAAAAAAATTTTTTTTTACCTTATTTAATTTAGTTACAAACGTTTAACAACCGGTTTACAAAAAATAAAAAAAAATAAAAAGATATTCTTTCCTATCAATCCCCTTACATATTAATTCTCCCATATGATGGACAAACACTGAATTACGTGAAAGTTTAATCATAAATATTTTCATCAAGCATTAATTAACAATATTCAGGACTGAAACGTTTGGTTAATTATTATTATTTTTTTTAATCTAATATTAAAATTAAACGTCAATACTAAACTAGACAGAAGATCTAGGCAGGGGTTCATTATACACTGGAGCCGATTTGATTTTACTTACAGTTTGATATTATTGTTTAAAACAATTAAAGATAAGGCTTATGACTCACTGATAGGCTATGACTAGACCTATGATAGTTTGAGATTGGATTGAAGTTAATTTTTTTTTATTTTTGTAATTCTTTTAGCTAATAACTTGCAAGCTAAATTTATTTGAACTTTTGATCCTGTTCATTAATATATTTTTAAGTACATTTTTTTAAAAAACATAACAAAATATTTTCAATATTGAAAAGGGAAAGGTAAAAAGAGACCTTACATAAATCTTAAGACCGTGGAAAAATTCCAACGAAAAGCCCTTAATTCTCCAAAACTAAAAACAGAAATTGAAAATATCTGTCCAATATTTCGCCTATTCAGGCATCCTCAGGGAAGAAAGAGAATAACAGCAAAGCAAAAAAATGAATAATGCACCCAAGAATCATCCCGCCACCTCCAAAGGCTCAAATGCAACTACTGAATCATAAGGAAGGTTACTAGACCCCAGCTGGATAAGGTTAGATAAAAAACACCTGATCAATAATTCAGAAATTGAAAATTCAATATACACTCACCACACTTCAAAAATCACAACAGGAAAATAAAATAAAATAAATAATAGTAATAAACAACACAAAAAACATTAGACAAAATACCAAATGAAACAATGGCAGTAAAAGTGCAAGAAAAAAAGAACATTATCAAGAAACCAGTGGACTTATGGCTATTCCACAAAATAATTAATATTGAAAAGGGAAAGGTAAAAAGATGCCTTACAGAAATGTTAAGGCCGTGGACAAAATTCCAATGAAAAGCCCTTAAGTCTCCAAAACTAAAAACAGAAATTGAAAATATCTGTCTTTCTACCCTGAAGATGCCTGGAAAGGCGGAATATTGGACAGATATTTTCAATTTCTGTTTTTAAGTTTGGAGAATTAAGGGTTTTTCTACAGTCTTAATAAAATATTTTCGTCAAACTTTAATTTTTTTCGGCAACGTATTATTCGATTACTGTTATATGATATGTTTTCGTATAATTTCACATCATATTCCGAGCAATAACTTCTTTAAAAAAAAAAAAATGATTTTAGATATCCGCAGCTGAATTAATGTTTATTTGTGCTAAAAAATAAACCGAAGTATGTTGAAAAATAGTAATTAATGTTACCTGCATTATTTACTGTTTAATACATTGGAAAAATTTCGAACCAAGAGAGCTACATTAGTTAAACAGATATATCATACATTTTTATTTTTCATTTTTATTTGTCCATTAAAACATTTTTTTTTCTTTGCTTTATTGCTTCCAAATATTTTTTTTTTCTTATATTTTATCTCACTGAAAAAAATATTAAAACATTTATTTGCTTCCTATCTTATTACTTCTCGCGCTATAAAATGTATTATAATAATTATTTATGTATACACGTAAAAATATCATCCCCAAAGTAATAGTACCCTCAATAAAATATTTATTTATTTATAGAAAAGTGTAATTTATTACATAATAATAATAATAACAATATATATTGAGTAAATTAATGTTGAACAGGGAAGTTTTATCGACAAAATTCTATAATTAGAGTTATACCTTTCCCCCCTCGACTCATGACAAAGATAGCAGTGTCCCTTGGAGTGGTGGTACTTGAGATATTTCCCCAGTGACGTCACTAGGGGGTTGAATCAGCAATGACGTCACTAAGGGTAGTCACCCCTTACTCATTTCACCGCGGCAGGGTGTTGACCTCGTCTCAACTTTTTAACAATAATATTCCTTCCGTACTTAAATATATTTTTATAATAACAAATTCTAACTTTATTTTTTGTTACTAAATGTATTCTGATAATTAAAAATGGCCAAATATACTTGAAGTTTTATCTTTTGTTTGTACATTTATATATTTTATAATTAATTTTTTGAAACATAAATATAATTATGTTATAAATATAATATAATGTATATTTCGAATCACACCATACACAACGGCATGAACATTCCCACTATAAAATCATATATTCATAACAAATACATGACATTCCACTCATCGACACAATATCACCCAAACTCGTTCTTCCGCTTTCCTACTCCCTGTTACCTGGACTTGATAGAAAAAGATTAAAAAGACATTGGCCAAGAGACCTACTCATTGATATTTTTACCCTATCATCATGTAGTTTTATGATCATAGAAGATCATGTAGAAAAGCAAAGTGAAAAAAATTAGGATCAAATTTGCTGAATGCGCAATTGCGCAGGTGCAAATGTAAATAAAATAATAAATAAATAAATAAAATAATAAATATAATTTCGTAATTCTTTATTTTTTTTTCGGAAAAAGTGTATTGTGTTTTCATTATCAATAATAAATGATACATTTTCGATTAATTTTATTTCATATTGTTAACAATAATTTATTTTTCTGTTGTTTTCCTTACTATTTTTCCTATCAGCAGCAATAACTATCATATCATATAAACAATTATATAGTAACAGGAGTATTCTATAGAACTATTTATTAGTGTAAAATTTTGTTTTCTACGAGTTAAAAAAATATGTTTTTAAACATTTCATAAGAACAAAATAATTTTTATATAATTCTATATTTGTTTGAATTTTTTTTTTAACTTTTTTTCGTAAACCTTTAATTCTTTTCGTTATCAGTAATGTATGACATATTTTGATATTGTTTACAATAATTTCTGATTTTTACCGGAAATTTACAGTGTCTGATATTAAGCAGCTATAGGTATTAACTTATTATTGCTAACTAACTAAATGTTACTATAACTATCATATTAAATAAATGAGAGTAATATGAGCATTTTATACAACCATTTAGGCGTATTAATTTTACATAAGTTGAATAAAAACGTTTTAAATATTTCATTAACGATTCATATTCTTTGACTTTCTCTTAGGCCATTGCTAGCGTAGATGAATATCTATATGAAACAAATTGATTTCTATACAATTTATAGCTTAATAATTTTTTGAAATTATCTTAAATTTGTTTAATGATTCTTTCTACTCTTTAAAACTATTCAAAATTCATTAGGGACACATTAAAATTAATATAACTTCTTTTAAATGGCAGGAAATGACACTAAGTAATTTATATGCCTAAATAAATAAAAATAATATTTGATTATTTTTTTTATAGAAAGATTAATTTTAGGATGTTTGAGTCAATGGTTCTGAAACAATTGAATTGGCATAACACCGAATTTCGGTATTATAAAATCAAAATGTAACGGCATAGATTTGTTGGCTGTGGTGGGGAGGCACGGGTTCTTGCAGGACTGTAGAGCTAGAATTATAACAATAATAAAATCAAAATCATGCTCTAAATAAAGCTATATTTTAAATAAAATAAAGAATTAAAAATTGCCAATTTACAGCAATTCAGTCTAAATATCTGGAGGCTACAACATCCAAGAATCTTTGAGAACATTAATTTCACTGAAGCATCGTCGGAATAGCCAGATCAGTAAGTGAACAACCAAATACATAACAATGAGAGATACTTTTGAATAGAAAAATATCTACTCCACATAAAGCAGGGTTGGTTTTCTCAATTATGAACGACCTCTCTTGCCTAGGACGTAAGGAAACATAGGAAGTGGCAGGGCGAAGGACCTTCCGAAGAAGGAGAACCAGCCCACGTGCGAGGGTCACGCAGGAGGCTTTTTCGGCTTCGCTATATTGCAAATATTGTGCAATACTCTTCTTTAAATAATTAAAATAGTTAAAAGTAATATCAAAACAAATATTGTGGAGAGATACATTGAAAACGATACGCATGAGGAGTTTACACCTACACCATACTAAGTAGCTACGAATACATACAGCGTTATATTTAGACAATTATATAATGAATTAGGTGATAAAAATGATTAATTGCGGCGAAGAAACCATTATTTTACTTGAATATTGCCATGCTTTGACAGTTGATTGTTATTAACGACTCCTTTAAACGTAGCAGCTATTAATATTTTATAACAGTTTAATGTAATTAATTTAATTAATAGAGGGTCGTCTGGTAACGGTCCAACCCCAATGGTTCCACTGCTTATTTATTAAAACGCGTTCTTTTTCAGCGAGATTAATTTTTGTTACGACCTATTTTTTCCCCCCACCTTATATATACATATTCCACGTAGCAGGTAACATTTTTTTATATAATAGAGAACTAATCAATACGATACGACATTATAAATGCCACTTTTTCTCTCATTATTTTAATCATTATAAATTTAAAATGAGTTTCTGAAGATTATTTTCTAATCAGTGAATTAAATTGAAGAATATATTTTGTCTTTTTATAAATAAACTGTCAATTGCTTAGTTTCTAATGAGTGTGTTATCCCGCCGGTTTATAATAATCTAGGGTATCTCTACAACACGAATCAAAATTTAAGGAAGCAATAAACAAACGAATCAAAAAAAAAAATCATATGTCGAAAAACTATGCTATCTTTTTTTTTTTTTGCGGGGTGTATAGGTATATCGTAACTATGAGTGTAATAGGTTCATTTACAGGTACTTACTAGTAAATAGCGCTTGCATATATTAATGGTATACATTGACTTATATACGTATGGAAATAAAACTAAAACAAATTAACGGCAAAATACGACTAAATAGACTAATATACTATACCAGAAAAATAAAACATTGTTATTGTATATTTTGTAGAAACAGTGCAATCTATTTTATTGAACATAATAGGAGCGTTAAATGGCAGATGGCAGCCAGGTAATGCCATAGACCTCGGCCCAAGTGCGACCTTGTATTTGCCATTACAACAATAATATGTTGTTATAATAATATGTTACATAATTTATGTAAAAATATCATTTTTTATAAAACACAACTACATTAACAAATTTTTAGAAACCTATAACCAGTGTCACAAGTCAATAGGTGCATACTCGATAATAGACTTTTTAAACGAATATTATCACTTTCAGACATTATAAAATATGCTTTCGTTTAATATTCTTAAAAAACAAAATGTCTACAGTAAACCAGCTGTGCCACATACTGATAAGATCTTTTCCTCCATTGCCCAACATGGGATTACGACCCTGTGATACCGAAGACTGTAAACACACAGGTATGCACATAGTATATACAAAGTATATATACAGGTATATATACAAAGGTATATACACAGGAGCAGGAAGTTTAGGCACGTGGGAAGGGTTTGTCCTTGACCGAAGCTTCCTCTAACAACGCCCATCTCAGCTCTTTCCATTTTTGGAACAGTGAACTTGGCCCTCTTAAAAGGGCTTTAAGGGCATCATAATATGCAAGGGAATTGTATATTTCATTTTATATATTTATAATACTTCAGAACACGGGGGAATTTTAGGGGAACTAACAAGCAATTTAATTAGGGTATTAAAAATATATAAAATGGAATCATCTAAAAAAAAAAAAATATATATATAAAGAAATTTCTAAATTTTATTTTATATCGTATAAATATATATTTATAAATAAATATTATAAAGATTGTGACTAATGATTTTAAGGCATCACTTTCATAATTAGTAATCAGAGTTTTCTTGAGCAATTACAAAACAATAATTTTCACTTTTACTGTAAAGTGATACTAATACTAAAATAAAGTAATAATTATATTTAATAACATCAAACTTTATCAATTAAAACAAAATTTATTGTAAATAGAATGAATGATACATAATGCCATGATATAAAGGCAAGTAGAGAAACTACCCAGTGGTAGTACTCACATAACTAATTCAACTTAAAAGGTCACGAGGCCAAATTCTAACTTCATGCTAAACTTATAAAATAACAACTTATAAAAAAATTTAACAACCAATTATGAAATAATAGGTTGGGGAAAAGATAATTATGATTTTTCCCAATATATGGCTTTATAGTCGCATATCTCTAGAAATGCTTATTCAATAAAGACACACTATAGCGCGATTGAAATGTAACAGTCAGCAGAACATTCTAGAAATAAACATAGCATCGTTAGTTTAATTAGTCAAGAGTTATTGTACTTTGAAAAGTGTGATTCCATATGTTCATTTTAGAATAGGGAAAAATTCAAAAGTCCATCAAAAATTGTGTGGTGTTTATATCGATGAGTGCAAACATGAACGTCATTGTCAAAATAGGTTTGCTCTTTTTCAGTTTCAGAAATTTTGATGTTAAAGATCAACCACGCTAATATACTAAAAAATCGATATAGGGAACTAAAATATATCTTAAAACAGTTTTGAACCAATTACATAAGCCTTTTTTTTTTACAAATAATTATTATAATAATTAATAAGATGAACCTTATGCGAGTAAAAATGTTTTTGAGGAGAGCTTGAGAGAAACTTTGAAAAAGTGCAGCCTAACGCAGAAATCATTATTCCCCTGGAGAATGTCAAGAGATATCCCGGATAAACGGAGCACAAATAGTTTGGAGACGACAAAGTACAAGTTGCAACTTCTGGGTGATACCTAACCTACATAAGTGGAGGTTGGATGAGAAGATTGACCTTTCGTATGGGCGGACAGCGAAAGAGAAATATGGGCATCTGAAAGAATGTGTCCATTTGGCAGCTAAAGAGCCTCTTGGTGAAGAGGAGGAGAGGCGACTGCCAAATTGGTGGACACAGGAAATAGCTAGTAAGGGAAAAGAAGCTGGCCTACGGAAGGTATCTTTCTTCCACTAGAAGCGATGACTGGGTAGCATAAAGAACCCTGAACCGGAAGTTAAAAGAACAGGTGGCAAAAGCGAAAAAGGAGTCATGGGAGAGATACTGCCAGCGAATCAACTGTACTTTAGGATTCAGCCGAATCCGGGAGTCTTGGGGAGTACTGAAAAATATGAGAACTGCGAGAAAGGGAAATTTACTATCTCCCATTAAGAAAAAGAAGTGGGTAAATCATTACAGGACCCTCCTATCTGAAGATAGAGCTCAGTTCGCGACCCAGGAAAATGAAACCGAACCTGAAGATGCGGAAAAACCGGTAGAAGTGGAGCAGAGTGGTGTTCAGCGGGCCCTATCAAAGGCGAAGACTGGCACATCTCCGGGACCAGGTGGAATCGCTATGGAGCTCCTGAAAGCTGAAGGCACAAAACTGATAACCCTTTTGACGGATTTGATTAACCTTGTTCTCAGGGGAGATGATTTCCCAGATTGGGTTTCACCTGGGAGGAAACGACGCGGACGGCCCAGAAGCAGATGGATGGAGGGAGTCCAGGAGGAGATGGCTGGTCGAGGGACTCCAGGAGGATGATTGGATGGATCGGGAGACATGGAACTCTGCTCTGACCAGTTGGTGCAACCCTTGTCGGAACGCCTATAAAGTAAAATTAAAGTAAGTAATTAATATGAAATAATTATACACGTACATTGGATTCATATATATCCAAATTATTTTTTGTCAGGTTTGAGAGTACATTACATTAAATTAATATATGCTAAAATAAACATTAATATAAAATTAAGGCTATTTCTGAAATTTAACACTTGTAGAAATTTAATGAACGCGATAATAAAAAAACAATTACAAGACATATCTGTGCCCCGGAGGTAAATGGCCACCATGTCCACAAAATATGTAATATTTTATGTAAATTTTCATAAATAAATACTTCAAATTACTTATCAATGCCAATAACGTTGTGAATAATGTTCTTTAAGCTGTTTCCATATGTAACAAAGAAACAATTTTAATAGTTCAAAGCTGTGGGAAATTGGTTTTCCTAAAAAACTACTTGGCGTGATACCTTTACCTCCGGGGAACAGATATAATTCATTAATTTATTAAAATTAAATAGTTTATTATTAATCTTATCATCGCATCGATCCAGGGACTTTAAGTAAAACCCACAAGAACTAGTCCAGCCTAGCCCTGGAATAAATTATACATCGTTAATTTACCTGTCGAAGGGAGGAAAACAGCGCCTAGGTAGGCGAGCGCCGAGGTGGGAAATGGATTGTACACGTGTTGACCCAGCTAGGACACGTGGACCTATTAATATTGGTGGGAGGTGGCCCTGAACTTTAGCGCCATCTCCCCCCCCCAGGATCTAGATCTTTTCCAACTAGGTTTCCCTTCTACCTGTTGAGGCTTTTTCGGGAAATTGTTGTTCCCAGACCACGATTAAATACTGTTTTCTCCGCGTTAGTCCATATTTACAGCGTGGCGTAGTAGGAAAACAAAAAAAAATTGTACCGTACGTCTGTTCTAGAAAACAAGTATATATAAACTGGAAAACCAAAAATTCAAAATCAGGGATTCACTAACATTAACGACAGATAACCCGCCACCAGGGATAAAAGTAAGATCCCACCTTCAGAGATGAGATTCCTTAGAAAGATAGAAGGGAAAATCAGACAAGAAAACCGTTAAAGGTGGTTTGGACTTGTCTTAAGAATGGAAAACAAGGTAGCCAAGATAACATACGAGGCTAAGGTTGATGGAAGAAAGAGTTAAAGAACGCTTTACGAAGAGAAGTCTGGAGTGGAACAGAAGAAGGGAAACGGTGGGGGATCGTACGGTGTACATTTATTTCTAACACTGCATGGGCGATAGGGAATATAAATGAATATGATCTGCCACCACTGGATTCGAACCTCAGCAACTCATACCTCTACACAATAAGCTACTCAGCTCCCTAACGTGAACTATAATCAAGAATAATTTGCCACTAAGATGTCTAGATTTGAGTTCAGTTGAGTCCATTAACTTGACTATTTAAAAAAGCATAATGATTTTTTTTTATAAGATTTTTTCGGAGGTTTGTCTGGAAATGGGTTAGTAAATTAATTTATACAACCAAACAACTTCACGTTGGTTGGTGCAGTGGGATGCTATCCATAACTGCTCTCTTTGGATTTAGTAATCCAAATCATATGATTTAAATACTGACTTGATAAAACTTTTAAAATACCAGCAAAGTAAACAAGTTAGCATACCAAGGGATTTGGAGAAAATATAATTATTCAGTTGAATTTAACGACCTTCTTTATTGGCAACGAAAGCTATTTATAAATTCTCGAAGATTATTTTTAAATTCTGTTGATCTAAAGTTGCCAGATATAGTTCAAATGAAGGTTTTCAGCCAGAATTCTATTTTTATGCCTCATTATTTTCAAATATGATTTTTTTTTTTCGTGAACTTATTATTTCTTAATAATGTCCTCATAACATACCACGACAAACATGTATCACACAAATATGAGTAAAAACATCAACAATAGAAACAAAAATAACTTATAAATTGAGATGGATATAAAAAATGTATTGACGTAAGAGGTCAAAATATTAAAAATGTGTATGTTGGTTTGAATTTCGAATAAATATAAAGTAAATGCATTTGATGATATTTGAAGCAAGATGGGGCCAGACGTTATTTAGAAGAAATCCGATAAAAAAAAATTGATTTTTACTAAACTGGTTTGAAGCAGTATTTAACGTAAATCCATTTATTTATGCAATAATAGATTTTGTAAGGGACAAAAAAAGTATTAATTTATTATAGGCCACTGCAGGCTTGATATCAATGACAGGCTTAACTTTATCTTAATCAAGCTTTATTTCTTAAATGGTGTCGATATTAATAATGTTCTCTTTATAGTCAACAAGGACATGAATGACATAGACTAATTTGTAACACCAAACAAGTTTAAAAAAAAATTGGAATAGCAAATTCTCATCGCTTTATACATGAACATGTTGCAAACATTACTTCACATCAATTACCATAATAGTATTGAAAATATTTATTAAAATACTTTAAAATTTCAGTTACAATTTTAAGACCGAAATCCTTTTTTTTTCTTTCTTAATTGGCAATAAAGTATTATAATTTATAATGAAGTACTAAAACAACAGAATGTAGGTCACAACGAACAGAAGAAAAATAGAACTTAAAAATAATTGAAAACTTTAGTTGTATTTTTTAGACCTTAATTATATATTTTATCTATTTTTCTTTATTTTAATTTATAATAACGAAGTGCTGAACATAGTAAAATAATTTTTAAAAATTATTGATAAAACAATTATAAAAATAAAATTTAAATAAAAATATACATATTAATAAATATACACACATAATAAATATACATACTTCAGCGGCATTTTCAGACCTAAATTATTTTTTTGTATTAATTTATAATAAGGTCATAATAACACAAATAGAAATATTAATACAAATTATTTAAAACTTCGGTTCCAATTTTTAAACCTATTATTTCTTTTAATTTATAATAAGTATTGAAAATAATGATAAGAAATTATATTTTATTTTTTATTAAAACTAGTAATAAAAACGAATTAATTATGTAAATAAAGTAATTGATAGAAATAAAATATTTTAAATCCGAATAATATCCGAATTATTCAAACGTGATTCTAACATGGTCTGGACGAATAAAAAATTATAAGTTCACCAGTTATTTATAATCCAAATTATTCATTTTGTTTTGCTGTTATATTAAAAGCCAGTAAAATGAAGAACTAGCACGAAGATAAGATAAATAAATAGGACTAAGAATGAGGAAGTTGGGCCGAAACTAAGTTGGAAAGGCAAGAGACTCTCAACATCTGCAGGGGCAGGTCATGGACCCTACCAGTGCACCCTGCAGTCATTGCACTGCACAGGGTCCATGACCTGTCTTCCGCCTCCTTTTCATCCTCCACTTCGTGGCAACATCTGTTCGAGAATCCTGTAGGCATGATGCAGGGAACATACAAGGGTCTTGGATGAGGATAGCAAGCCCGTTTGATCTTTGGGCCAGTTGGTGCATAATGATATCAAGTGGAACTTTAGGGTTTTTGCATCTGTACAACATTAAGTTTCGTAAACCTCAATTACGATCCCACAGATCATAGGGTCATGAGGGTCATTCCAAACCAAACCAATCGATAAAAAAGTATTTCCAACTAAGAATAATGGCCTCCAATTCAAATTTCTCAATTATAGATGAATTTGATTTATTTATTTACACATTTAACTTCAGTTTATGCAGATTTGGCTAATCAGACGTAAAATATCCCGAGCTTGTGCCATCTAAAGGTACTCATAAAGATACCAATCCTAACTATACCTGGATGGTAAAATTTAGGAGTCCCACTGTAGCATCGACCGATTGAGGCTTCAAACATGTCTGCAAAGAGTCCTTTAGTTGGTTAATATGTTAAATAGAGAGGTGCAGAACCCAGTCAAAAATTTCGTCTTTTACATTGGAAATAGTAACTAAAATATAAGAGTGAAAATACTAAATAGCCGTAAAATAATCAGAGATCCGCAAAAGGTACTTTTCTAAAACAATAAATTTTCAACCCTTTAGCTCAATTTAATAGTGCTACTACAGATATTTAATTTTACTAATTTTACTCAATTTACTCAAATAATTAAGATAATATGAAAGTTATATAAAAATGTTTTCTGTCAGTGAAAACTTAATTAAAGTTTTTAAACAAATTATTTTTTTTTAAATTATATATGATACTCCTTGCACTCAAGGCTTGTTTGTCTGCGTTGTCCCCAAAAAAATGATCCTTGCATTCCTTATCTTATCAGGAGATTGCCAGAGTTTAGCAATAGTTCAATGACTTACATATTACTGACGGCCATTACGGAAAATTTTCGGTTTTTAACAGCATTCGATCCTTCATGAGATCAGGTGATGCTTCACTATTACAAAAGTGGCGCAAATTTCAGAAGATTGTTCTAGACAGGTAACTTTTAAAGGATGTTAAAATCCTCGTACACTTTGTTAAAGACCCTTTAACCAAATACCGTCAAAATTTTACGGAAAGTTCGTCCTCTATAAGGAATATCGAGACCTCTTTTATCCTGCTAAAGGGAAAAAAAATTGAATCATCGGAAATACTTCACAAAAAATGAAATACTTCAATATCTGGAATAGATATTGAAAAGTTTCGATTTCTACATAGTCTAATTTAATCGATGAGGTGGTAGGCTGTGAGGGACCCCAGCAAGCAGATAGAAAGAGCGAAGGCTACGTGATCGGAATCCACTCCAGGAACCGATCGCAGATAAAGACAGCCACTGAATCCTGATTCCAGGGTGTATCTGATCCAGGCCATCTCCAGGCAACAAAGGACTGAAGGAGGAGTACGCTATGTCGTATAATTCACCTTCAACAGGTCGGGTGAAGTGATTCAAAGAAACTTGATGTTTTTTTTTAATAAAACCAAGAGATGGTTTCCGTAAGTTATCTTCCTTACTTCCAGAGAATGGTATATAACATAGACATCGTGTAGCATCTAGGATGTCAGCATTGCCTCGAGTTAAGTCACAACAACTTTCAATAGCTGTCAATCGTCTCCTTATTTTCGAGAATATTATGTCGGAAATGAATAAATAGTTAAAACTTGTCGTGGCTTAACTCGCAGCGATAACCTGTGGAACTGATGCCTTGCAATTAATAAACCATATTAACAAACTCAGAGATGGAATTTAATTTCTTTTTAATTAAATAGAATAAAAGTTTTATAATCATGAATTTTATTTATTTTTAATTATTATTCTAATAAAGAACCCAACTTTGGATGAAGCTAGACAGAAACATGCCAATGAGCGCATGATGGAATACTGGATACAGAGAAAATTCCAGTAGAGAAAAAGTAAGAAATAAAGTTATGTGATAGTAAGAGTTCAAAACGAAATTTAAAAATAGAATAAAAATGCAAACTTCTAAATTTAAAATGGTCAAGAGAAATATTACTGCCGATTTAAAAATTGAACCACTAACAGACAATAGACATGTTACTAAAACGTGAAATTCGAAAATGAGGAAAAGAGATAATGAGCGTCCATAAGCCTATAAACCTATTAAAGTCTTATCAAAATAATTTTGATATTTTTTTTTGGAGGAAACAGATTAAACTAGTCAAGGAGCATTTATAAGAAATTCCGGTTTCGATAACTTTTTGACACCTGAAGTCAGCAAATTAAATCAGTATTTCAGAGTAGCGATATTAATTAAATATGTTTTTATAAAATTTTAAAATTTATTAAATTTATGAAGTTATTTGACAGAACTATGCCTAACGTTGAAAGTTATAGCTTCATGGTTAGAAAATATCCACCAGTTTCGTTTATAACGCATAATATTATTAAGTTTTTTATAACAAGATTTTAATTTATAAAATAAAAATTATCTTGAAACTGTCCAGCTTACTTTATTATTTACTGGGGCATAGATAAGACGTGAGTTACGTTTAAAGGTATATGCCATTTTGAGGATAACAATAATTTTTTTATGTGGAAGAAAATGGTCTGGGTCAATAAATATTTCTTGATATTTAAGAGAAATTCACTGACCTCTACCCGGACCATTTTCTTCCATATATTTCATCAAGGTCAACTATTTTCATTCAAAATAATTTTTTTAGGATACAATAGGAAAAATTCCAAAAGCAAAGCCTTAAGTCTCTTAAATACTGCAAAAAAGGAGCTAGTCAACGTTTCGCCAATTCAGGTATTATCAGGAAATCTCACATCAACAGCCCAACACGCATTGATCAAATAAAGACAGCAACCTTATTCCAAGACGTACAACGTTAAGAGACTTAAGGCTTCTCTTTTGGCATTTCCTCTGTTGCATCCTTTATCTCATTGTGAATTTTCGCTCATTTCTATTGAATAATAATTTTTTTTCTATTACTTCCATAGGCCACCCAAAATATTGGTGGCCTAGATGACTATTTATGGCCGCGAGCCATTTCTGGGTGGCGGAAACCAAACCCGCAAGGTCTCTGCGATAACCTCCAGTCAAAGGCAGCATTAGCATAAACTGATTTTGTAGGCAACAGTTTGCCGTTGATTGGAGCATCATCTGATTTAGATCTATAGTGATAATAGAGGCTTAATAATATTCACTACTAATATTTGATTTATAATAATTATAAATAATATTTTATTTCTGATGAAAAAGAAAAATAGCTCAAAAAAGTAAATAAGAGAGCCCAGACTCACTTAACAGGTTGTCACTCCAATCATGATGATGATGATAATCGTAAAATAACTTTATTGAAGTGTTATGATAAATTGTCACTCTACCTAACCAAAGAATTGTTAGTGAATAAACTAATGAACATACGTTTACAGTTTATTTAAGTTGACTTATTCTAATCGTTTCTGAAAATATTGGTGGTGTTCTGAACGTCAAGAAAAAATATACACGATTTGGTCTGAAGGATCTACGTTATCAGGCGAAGAATCATTACAATTCTTCAAGGATTTAATCGTGGCCTCGAAGATTAAATCCCTAACCAATTATAAATTATTACTTTGAATTGTTATCTACCAATACATAGTCCGTACTTCAATTACAAAGATAAATTTAAGGATTATTAGTCTACGACTTAATTTTATTATTTCAGAAAATTTGTATTCGAATAAAGAATTATTATAATTCCTAAATCTGCTCTCAACAAACTATTATCAGTTTTCCCCACTATTTTAGAGACTTTAGATAATAAGTATATTATAAAATTTATCTCCTGTTAGACTTGTAGTAGTTTAAAAACTATTCCATTGTATTATGAAATTGAAATACGTCAGTAATATTCTCCCTTGCGCAAGAGGATTGAATGCGAAGATGCAAGAGAATCACCCCCAGGCCGAAGGAAGGCGGGGGACGACAAAGACTCTTGTTTGAGAAACACAACACCCTCCAGATGACAGAGGGAGGTGAAGAATCTGGGGCGACCAGGCCCGGGTCTCCTCCGGGGACCAAGAAGAAAACAAAAAACACTCCCACGGCGATGACAAAAAATTGTTTCCTGCCTCCCAGATGGCCTAGATTCTGGTGGCGTAACCCATAACCCATGCTACCTGGCCCGCACCTGCTGAGGATATGGGCTAGGGTCCCATCCCTGTTTGTCCAGCCTCCTCCGAGGGGCCATGTTCCAAGGATTAGGATCACGTAATAGGGAGGTATTCCGAAGAACAAAGCAGGACGATGTTCCCAAAATCCAATGGAATGAGTGACATACTCTGATTAATTATGTACAAATCAATGCCGCAATCCTTCGCTCAAGTCTAGCGTCAGTTTACTTCTGAAACAATTCGAAACTTTCCAGAAACAGAAATATAGCATTAATTTTTGTCGGATTGAGTTGAAGCTCTGCAAGTTTTTCAAAAGAATATGATGATCCCAGTTGTTTGCGAAAGTCGAGCTTCAAAGACTAATGAATGTCTTTTGGTACCAAATCTAAAAAGCATAGGTCCATTTTTCACTCAAAAAACCTAGGGGGGGGGAAGGATGGTTTTCTGTTTGTTCGAGGATGGTTCGATTTTTAGATTCAAACTTGAAATTTAAATATAGAATATGTATGCAGATGACACACGTCTATTATCAGTCAACACTGATCCAGTTATAGCATCCCATACTCTTCAACCCTATATCACTGACCTTGAAAATTTGGTGTCAAAACTGGAGGATTAAAATAAATTCCCACAAATCGCTTTTACTCTCCGTCGTAAACCAATGACTTTCTGTCCTCCTGTATCGTTTAATAACATTCCACTGATTCATGTAGAACAGATCCGGTACTTAGGACTGCATTTCAACATTTACTAGATAAACGCTCTAAGCTCTCAATTAATTACAAAAGACTCATATACATGATTATTGATAGACAATCATTAGATCCATCTGGACTTACGGAATAGAGCTTTGGAACTCCACTAAATTATTTGCGAGAATTCCTCTCACATTCAATCCTTACAATCCAAAATCCTTCGTAAAATCCTCAATGCTCCTTACTCTTTTACGAACAAAGTAATCCATAATGACCTGAATGTCCCATTTGTTGCTAATCTGGCCCGAATGCGATATCAATCTTTTCATGAAAAACTTCATTCCTACTCAAACCCACTAGTTTCAAACCTAACAAACTCTTCAATTCCTGATAACTCTCCGAGGCGTCTGAAAAGAAGATGGCCTCGTGATCTACTAAATTGAACTTGCTACTTGATCACTACTACTGGGTAGTTTCTCTACCTGTAATTTCATGTCAATGCATACGTTCATTCTATTTGCCTGTTGTATCAATACAATACAGTTGTAAATTACATTGAATAAAATAAAAAAAATCTAGAATTTGGAGGGACGGAATGGAATATAATTTTTTTCCAGATTGGAAACATTTCTTGAAATTTATATTTCTATTTCGTTTACTTGTTGATAGAAAAAAGTATTTATTTGTAATAATATTTCTTATTTTAAAACATCATAATCACGCTTTAGTAAAAATTCCAATTTCATGAATTTAAAATTAATAATGAATAGATTTGGCCTATAAACCATAGGGGCAAAAGGTGTGTTATGCTACGATTGATAAAATCTTCTTTGAAATTTTCATTTTTTATAGGATTACCGAAACATTTTCTAATTGTTTTTCATTATCTTGTGGAACTTCTCTCATCTTTCCTATTCATACGGGTGTGTCTCAGATCTCATAATGTATACTAGAAAAATGAGCTTAACAATCGCAATGGTTGAGGTTTAAATCTTCGCAGTAGGACACGTTGAGAAAACCTAACAATATCAAAATTTATTTATGGGAATAATTTTATTTTCTAAGTTAACTACAGTGAGTAAATGCAATCATTACCAGCTTGCATAACATAAATTAGTTGTTAAAATGAGCTGTTAAATAACGGGATGTTTTAGAGTGGATAGCACACAGCCGAAATTGAATCGACCTTCAAATACCTTATCTCTTATGCAACAGCCTTTTCAGTCAAAAAATAAATCTAACTTTAGGCTAGTATCATTATTCAATGTCGACTACGCTTTAATTTAGATTTTAACTCCGTATTTAACTAATTGGGAGATTAAAATAATGCATGTTTCGTTAAATCCAAAAACACCAGTACAGAGGAATCAGTAGATTCAATTTTAAATTTTGATATGTCAAACGTAGAAAATTTTGTTTGAGGAAAATCGGTTTACGGTTGTGTCTGCTTTTTCTTTAAAGGATTAATAAAGACTAAAATCGTTTAAAATAATTATAAATACCAATCTCACCTGGATATCATTTAATAAAAAAGCGCTTTAGGCATTCAAATTATTCATCATAATTTTATCCCAGCTAATTTGAGTTTATTTAAATGTTAATTTTTAGTATTTCTCCACCGACATAAACATCACTTATCTCAGGATAATTCTCTATTGTTATTTACTGTTGTTATTAACTTACCAAGGAATGAAATTTTCAAATAAAAGCATTAAATATACATTTTTCTGTACCACTTTACGAAAGTAGCTTAGCCTTTTATTCCGAAAGTACAAAAATTCTCATATTTTCCAATCCCATATTATTTGTTAATCAATGACCAATTCAAAACCAAGCCAAATTGCAAACATATAAGCATATAATGGGTTTTACGTAAGCTCTCCAAACTAACCTGTCCACCCGATACAGTTTCTACCTGTACACTATTTATACTATTATAGAGTATTGTTAATGCATATTTCGTATGAACTAAACCTGATACTATTAAAAATAAAAGGCTTAGAGAACCAAAAGGCCCGATGCTGATACCACCAACCGCTGCTTCCAAACTTCAATCCATGGATAACCAACCAAACTCAAACCCGTAAGATCACCCTTAAGCACTACTAGTGGTTACTGGTGCTCATATATCTATATATTTGAACTATTCATATGATAGTTTAGTTTCCATGATATTGCCTAATAATATTAAATGGCGTAGTATAGTTTATTTATGATATATTATTATTACAATTAGCGTTTGGACCCTATGGGATCTTGCAAAGCAAACATGACTTCATTTTCTGATGGTTCTGCTATCGTCCTCTTGGGCCTCTCATTCTCAGACCTTACTTCCCATTTGTTAACCCTTATTTATGATATATATTGATCAGAAAATCAAACGGAGAAATAGAAACTAAATGGTGGCAAAAACCTATTCACTCTGGTCGATACATACACTACACAAGCCAATGCCCCAAAAGATATAAACTAAGTACGGCTAAAAACCTAATTAATCGCACGAGAAGATTATCATCCTCAATACACCAAAAAACAGCCGAAAACAACGTAGTGGACCTCTTATTAAAGAATGGTTATCCACACAGCCTCCTTCGTAATTAACTAAAAACAACAAAACCACTTTCTAACCGAAGCAACCTAAATGAAACCAATCCTAAAAAATACTATACCCTATAAACCAACACTTTCAGAAAGACTAGCAAAAACACTCACCGGTAATAAAAGTAACATTAATTCCGCGATTACTTTTAAAAACACATCCACTGTGCCAGGACTATTTACTAAAACTAAGGATTCGGATAAAATAGAGTTAAAATTAAATGTCATGTTCGAAATAAAGTGTGAAGATAAATGCGGCAAATCCTATTTCGGAACATCGGAACAATACTTAAAACCAAGAGTGTACCATCACAAATATAGTGGTGATTCATAAAAAACCCCAACAAACCAGATCAAACAGCGCTCACTACACATTTTAGAAATACTCAACATACATTTAAATTTGATGAACCTAAGGTGATACACCAAGAAAAAATAGCTTCAAACTGAATATAAAAGAAATGATAACTATAGAGAAATATAAAAATCGCGCTGTAAACAAAAAATCGGATGTTCAAGGTCTAAGCTCGTGTTATGCTAATTTAATTAAATCTTGGAGATATAATAATAAATAGTCTAATATGATTCAACAATTAAATAAAACTGCTGTTCCTAAAAATAGATAACTTATTCGTTGATCATAGCTATTGCAATATAAACATTCTATGATATATTGCGAAATAACTGATTGATGATAAATTGATCAATTCTTTGGAACTTGTAAGTACACCCTATCTAATTACAACTTACACATGTCGTTTTATATTTATTTTAGTGTGTTATTTAATGTTTCTACTAAAAACTTATTTTTTCACTGTCAGGGCATGAATATGAGACTAACCTAGTCTCGAAACGTCGCCTAAAGAAGTTGAAATAACTGACTGAAACTCAATAACCAAAACATAATATATATATAAACGATATGGGCGGGTACCAACTTGTGCTGGCAAGACCTTGCTGTATGCGGCCGAGTTTCGGCAAGGACTTGACCTAGAGCAGCCAAGGTCTGCAAACGCTTCCGTCTCCTTTAGACCCTATCATTCTCATACTAAACACCAATTTAGAGTGTAGCTGAATTAATAATTAGGAAATATAATGCAAAAATAATACGAAACAGCGTAAAAAAAACTGAAAAGTGTGTACGAGTAAATCCTGCTTCTAGTGTGAATAACAATGGTAGTAATACAACTAATTAAATTAATACTCAATTAAGCTGTTTAGATTTTAATCATCAAAGTTGCTAAAATGACGAAGCAACATTTAAAGTTATGATGAATACAATAATTAATGACGACATTTTTTTTTGTTATTTCAATAGTACATTAGTATATTGGTATTCATGAATGGCTAATTCTGATAATGATATTTTTTTTCAGGAACTCCAAAAATATATGTTCTTATTGAATTTACAATTTTCTAAGAGAGTAATTTTAAACCTCCTAAATGTCCAGTAGAAAATGATATTTCCTTTTTTTTTTTAATGCACGTAATGAAATAAAATATAATCACTCTTGGCAGATTTTCACCGTCATTATTGACTTACATCATACGAAAAAACGAACAAAAAAAAAAGTAGAAGAGGCTAAGAATTCAGAAAGGCAAAGAATTGCTTTCAGTTTTAGAAGCGTCTACCATTGACACACCGTATGTTACCACCTAAGATAATATTTATGTAGAATCAGTACCGAATATTTTTCCATAACTATATTGAATTTGCTTATAAGCTGAGACGGGATTGCCTCAATACTTCATGGAACCTAGTCAACGACAGTGATCCAAACACTTGGAGGTCTATCATCCATATTTCCAATTATAAAATTTGTGAAAGTAAATGGTCAGGTAAAAAAGGTAGGAGAAGGTAAAAAAAATCCTTACGAGAATGGCCCAATTTCGCTTTTCTAAATACAAGGCAATCAATTTGGATTAAATTCGACTTAACCACTTACTCATTAGGGCTCAAGGTATATATACAAATAATATTTCAATGCAATCAAATTTGAATATATCCCAGTTCGATAAAATGTAAAAGAATCAAATAAATCAAATGCTTCACCCTGTAACACCAATTAGTATGGATTAATCCTTCACTAGTAGTAAAACGATTAGTCTATGGCAAGATGTATTGCCCAAGTGTTAAGGCAATAAACACCCTCCCTCGAGACACCACGTGCTCCAGGACACGGCCGCAGACAGGACTTTCTCCGGACAAAAGGGATGGAAGGATAAAGACTATCGGAAATCGAAAGTGGTAGTAGGCAGGGCAAGGGCCTCTTTTTGTGCTCGGGCTCAGGTAGTCAACAGCTGAGCCAGCACATGCTGTCCTCACGCAATCCCTTCCTCTGTTCATCAATAGTCCTATCGGGGTTTGGTGTAATTGCGGAAGATACAACACTTTTACAGATCCGGAGGGCGTCGTTAGTGGTAAGTTGAGGATGGTATCAATCACTAATTGAGGACGAAACTAATAAAAGCTTATTCATATTGGAGATAATCGCTCAGCGTTCATTGTTCCAAAATATCCCGAACCGACATTCATTTTTAAGAACAAGAAAAGATTCCAGACAGAATTGTCTAGCTTCGATTGATGCTACAATAATCACTTACTACCCTAATAACAATTCTATAAAAAAAGTAATTGTGAAATATCATTGTAACTTTATTTACTGGATTGTTCTCGCATATATCGCACAGCTGATACGGACATCTGTTGATATAATACATAATCCACTTTAATTAAGACTAATTTCCGAGGCTTTGGTTTTCCTCATATGCTGTTGTAGCCGTTTCGTCTGGCTATAACAGGGCTGCTGATGATTGTTCTATTCATTTAAAAGATTTAAATTATCAAATGGTTGTATAACCAGATAGAATATGTAATTATAAGCCAAAGAAAGAAATTAATTCAATATGGTTCAGACTACACCTGTAACATCGGGTGAGTAAAGTCATTAGTCATTAATTCTTTGATCATAAGTTAGTTCCAAATAAAGCAGTTCCATTAGGTTGAAAGTTACTCAATAGCCTTTACTTTAATTCTTAATTAAATGCACTGGTCAGTCCTTGATAAGTTAAGCAGATGCAAAAAATTCGTGTGAAGAACGAGGAACAAATGGCAGTTGGATCTTTGCCGAAAGCTCATAAATTCCCCCAAGAGAAAAAAGTAAATTAAAATAAAGGTCTACAAAAAAAGACAAGGAAGAGTTCGGGGGAAAGTGATATTTTTAAGCGTGGAGAAGTCCTTGCAGATCTCCGGACTAAATCGGCGACCCGACGTCCCTGCGTTTGGGAAGCTTGGAATCCGTTCGTCATTGCGCTATTTCTGATGCACCTTCTGTTTTTATTTTCGAATGATCCTTAGGGAATTCGAGGAGATTGTTTTCTCTGCCTGATTCGACCGAGATACTGAAAGTATGCCTACAGATATTACATGACACAGAGAACTTTAGGCTTGCATTAAAGAGATCATTAATACATTGTAAATTTAAATAAAAAGTCATACTAGATTGAAACCACAAGAAACTGCTCGCCGTTCTAATTCCACTAAATAAACACTGTAAGCTCCCAATTAATAAAAAAAGACTCATATACATGACTGTATCTACCAGGTCATAAAATTCATCTCGTGCCCAATCCTTAATATCCTAAATCCTTCATCGAATCCTCAATGGTCCTTACTTTGTTACGAATAGTGTCATCCAAAACGACCTTAATGCCCCATTTGTTGCTGATTTGGCCCATACCCAAATCAGTCCTTTCATGACAATTTTTATTCCCACTCAAACCTAGCTACCTCTTCAATTCCTGATAATCCTTCGAGGCGTCTGAAAAGAAGATGGCATCGTGACCTTCTAAATTTATTAATACGAGCAATACAAGTGGGTAGTTTCTCGACTTGCCTTCATCTAATTCCATTATATATCTTTCATTCTATTTACTTCGTCCATTATTAATATACAGGAGTAAATTTTAAAAAATAAATTTAAAAATAATAAGTAACTCTTGAGAGTTAATGAACGATATGTTATTATCAGCCAAGGATCTAGAAAATATTTTTTAATAATCTCATGGACCAATCTAAAGAAAAAGAAAAAAATCAGAATTAGCAATTCTAAAGAAAGAAAAAAAAATTAAGAAATTAAACAACTTTCAAAACAAAATCGATTTTCGATTTCGAGAAAGTAAGAGCAGATCGATCCTTTTCCAAGTGCGACAAAACCGGTCCAGGGACAAGCCGAAGATGCTGAAGAATCCCGACGCTGGAGAAGATACTTTCGCTGGATATAGGCCATATGGACGTTTTATTACACAACTTGTGCTTATACAATGTCACCTTACGTAGCCTACATTGATGATGAACTCACTTTTTTATGGGTAATAAGTCCCAACAATATGCTATATATTGATGGAATGCATGATAACGCGTATCAGATATAACACACTTTTATCTTAATTAAAAAATATTCTAAAAATATCCCTGATAAATTTAAGGTAACATTCAACAATATTATAATTGCTGAACATTTTTTAAAATGAATTGAAATTAATAAATTAACACCAGTATATCCTTGCGACATAGAACACCTTCATTAATTGTTTATCCCCTTTCTCTCTGAATTATCGAAACTATAAAGTGATATTATTTAGCAGCCAGGTATGGATCTTTTGGTATCTGGAGACCCTCACGTGGTTCTCTCAGCCTCTACAATGTCGGTACTCTAAATAGGGGAAAATCTGACGGTAGAGCGTGATGTCGGACAGGAAACAGTACAGTCTCTACCACGCACTGAACCCAACTCTTCATGAGGCGTACAGGGACAGGTTAAAAATATATATATATATTACCCTCCTACATATATAATATGGATTTGAAATATAACGCGATTGCATGAAATATATATTTCGTATTCTATTATGAGTATATATATGTAATACTATAGAAGAAGATGCAAACAATATTGTACATAAATGGATGTAGATCATTTTATATATTATAATATCTACATAAATCCTTATATACAATATATAAACATTATTGTATATGTAATATTGTACGGAAGTGACGCCAAGACCTGAAATACGGCTGAACTACAGCGATGAGGTCAAGGTCACACAGAGGGCAAAATGGCCCCCTATCGAGTACCTAAATGTTCCTGCGCCTTTCATCAAACTTCTCTAGCTTTATATCACAAATTTATAACTATATCCTAATAATTTCAATGTTTTTTTTGTTTTTTTAAATATATTTATTGAAATTTACAACTGTATACAAAATACATCAAGTAAATATAATGAGTGAATACATTGACATGAAAAGACAAGTAGAGAAACTACCCAGTGGTAGTACTCAAATAAAAAGTTCTATCTATAGTGAAAGTCTATCTGATCAAATGCATTTTTAAAATCAGTCAGACAATTTACAAAACAATTACTAAAAAAACCTTTATGTCTACCCATTATTCATCGTATATAAGGTTTTACTCTAATTATATAAGGTTAATATAATGAGTAAAAATACAAAAATAATAATTTGGCATCGCTTTATGGATACGTAGGCAGTATTTTAATAAAATAGCGAAATAATATAAATTATTTAAAATATACTTAAATTAAATACAAAAATAAAATGCATTGAATGATAAATAAGTTTTAAAATAAATAATATTTATTAAGATCAAATAAAAAGTATCGCCAAGAAAAACACTGTATTTTTCCTCAAATCCCATAATTTTTGTCAAAAGAAAGTGCACGTCTGAAGGAATAATAATTTTCATTCACGAAAAATTTCTCTGAACTGGACTGGAATTTCCACCAATTATAAAAAAATATATCGAGATTACCGTCACCAAAGGGAGAGTGGTGAAAACGGTATCAATCAGGCACACCCAGCCGCCATGTAAACCGTCCAGTTTCTCAACGAGGGATAGGTTATAAATAATTAATATTAACGGTTGAATAATATAATAATAATTTTTTAATTATAAAGAATTGTTTAATTTTTAAGGTTATAATTTAAAATATTAATACTTTAGAGCAGGGGTCACGCGAGATTTATTGGACATTTATAAAATCTTCTAAATAAATAAGTATATACAACTCTAGTAGGTATTGCATAAGAGTGTTTTTGAGTACTTTTTTTATCCAAAAGTAGTAATTATGTTATTAATATCAAATAGTCCATTTTTTAGAAGGGTGGAGAGTATAATATAAAATATATAAATATATAAAGTTTTGTAATTAATATTTCTGAATAATTTTGTTACAAAAGGTACATTAGAGAGTGATCTATGGTGCAATTTAGAATTTTACTTCTGATCACATCCTAATAAAATTTAATTTATCTATTATTATTATTATTTAATAATTAAATTGTTAAAAAAACATGTATTCTGTTAAAATCATAATGTTATTAGGAAAGACTATCATTTGCTATATTTTGAAAATTGTTCCTAGCTACACCCACTTCTTTATACATCAATATATCGAACACAAGTTACTACAAGTTACTAGTACTGTAACTTAAATTTAAAAAAAATATGATAATAATATCCACTTAGTATTAATATTATTATTATATCATCTATGTTGCCCAGTAAAAACAGTAGTAAACACTATAATAATAATTAATTATGATTCAATTTTTCCGAAAATATTTCTACAGTAGTTACTTTTAAATAGAGGTTACCTATGGTCTTTAATATTTACGTATTCTTAGCAGAGTGGCTCAGTGGTAGAGCGGTGAGTTGCTGTACCGAATGTCCTGGGTTAAAATCCTGCTCGCTGGCAGACTTGTATTTAATCTGTTAGCGGCCAGAGATGGATCCTATGGGATTAACCAGCCTCCTGGGGCTCAACGGCCTCAATAAAGTGGGTACCCAAAATAAGGGGGAAAATCCGGCGGTCGAGCTAGGACAAATCTCCTCTCTGCACAACTGTTGTCCGAGAAACAGGACAGTCTCTAACATGTACTGAACCCAAGGCCCTCCATGGGTTGTAGTGGTACTAGTTTTTCAGGTTAACAGTACCCATAAACAGATGTGATTTTTTTCAAATCACGAATCCGAAAATATTTTTTTCTTTTCTAAACCATGGTTATAGTGATTGTAGCCTTATGTATATATATATATATATATATATATATATATATATATATATATATATATATATATATATATATAAGTATATATATATATATCACAGTATCCTCACATTTTACACTCCAGGACTACTGAAATATTTGCTGACGGCTCATTACCCAACAAATACCCACCCCTCGATTCGAACATCGTAGCGTGCAACCCTGATGAGATATTAATCCCGAACATAATTCAGGATAACCGATGAGTACGGTCGTTATGTTTGCGGGAATTATTAACAAACTTTCCTCAATGTGTTTCAGATAAACGAGTTAAAATCTGCAACAAGCGCCATAATTCGATACAGATTGATTGCGCACTGAGTACAGAGGTTTACCGTTTTCCCTTTATGTTTCAACGTGTTTTCCCTAAACCTTACAGGCTTCAACTCAGGGTTTTATATAAATTTTAATTAGACTTATCCATTAGTACTGGTGTATGTAAGTTTAACATCGTATAAACGTCTTACTTTGTTGTTTAACTTCTTACTACAGGGATATTGACACAATGCAACGAAAACTTATTTGAAAAAAGAAAAAAAAAACTTGCATTGTTTAATCGGAAGGGATCTACATTCTTACACGACAAAGCCAGACCTCAGTGAAGAAACTAAACGAGCTAGGTTACGAAGTCCTCCCACTCCCACCTTATTCGCCAGACTTATCTCCAACAGGTTTCCATCAGTTCAGAAATATATACAATATTTGAAAATGATTCTAAAGTCAGAAACGCATTTTCAGAATTAATCTCATCATAAAACCCTGAATCTTTTATTTCTGGGATTGAAAAATGTATAAATAATGAGGGTAAATTACTACATAACCATTCCTTTGATATGAAATATATGAAACGACCCAATAGAAAATAACCGAAAACGTGTATATTAATATGTGTGTTTGGACGAGTACTTCTTAATGCCCATTACGGGTTTGTGTCGTTCTGGTGTCATCATTTTTAAAATTTTAATTTACTAATTTATCACCGATGAAACGATACAAATATCATCAATATCATTCATTCATCCCATTAATATGAAACCGAATACCGACAAGGTAAATATTACTGGATTGAATCGGTCATATTTAAAGACATGCACACAATTCACTCGGCCAATACCGTATATATAATGTACGAGATGTATCCCCCATGGAATCAGATACAGCAATAGTTTCATACGTGCAAACATGAGTTCCATTTGGTCCAGTAACGACAGATCCTGAAGGGAGACTATCAATATTAGATTGGTAGAGTTCCCATCGCCCGACCACTCTTCTTATGTACTAGCGAGGCAGCAGATAGCCTATCTCAGAATCAATACTAGATCACGTGTCTAGTCAAGTCGTTAATGTTATCGTCATGTAATAATATATATTTATTTATCAGGGTAATTAAATAACACCACATAAATTATTAAATAAAAAATATAGAAATTGAGCACTCACTTATGCCGTTTATTTATTTATTTTTTCAACTATTATCTTCTAAAAATATATCTGCAGCCCCGGCGAATAAGTAGTTAAGTCGAATTTTGTCTAGAGAGAGAGTTAACTGTACTGAAAGGAAGCGAAATCGTTTCATCCTCGTAGTTTATGGCTTGGAATGGAGTAGTAATATAAGCAACAACTCCATCTCAAGCCAATGCCTTACTTCGCCTGTTATTCAGATTCAAATGTAACGCGATTCCGCTTCCCTAAGAACAAGAAACTCATTTTGGAGAAAATTCTACATAACCAATTATTCTAAGGAGGCTGTAGAAATAAGTATATCATAATTTTTTTGAAATTCTTGGGTTACCATATAACATGAAATTAATAACCAGTTGTTCATTTTATTTCTTTTTAAACGACTCTAACATCAAGGGATTTTTAAATAATTCAAATAAACAAAAAGAAAAGTGCTTCTGAGGTAGAAATTTTGAAAATTCTCTATTTAAGCCCTACTTAACTTAAAACTTTTCAGCCCTACTTACTTACAAAGTACTTCTACGAGTACCTGATTACAAATTATATTTAATTAAGTTTTTAAAGAAAAAAAATTGCATTTTTAAGGGTGTTATCAAATATTTTTTTCCATTGAAAGCTCATATCTGAAATTTTTCACAACCCAAACACTTCCCCTTAAATGTAAATAATATAGTATCTTAAAAAAATAAAATAAAAAATGTGTGTGTCAGCTCCGACGCACGACTGGAGTTTAGTCCTTAAGAACTAGTATATTGTAGATTATGTAAAAATAGGGTAAATTAAAGCATCTTAAAAAATAATCAAAGCTTATATAAATATTTATTCATAATATTTACATCATTCCAATGAAATATATATCATCAACTATTTCACATAATAATAATTGTTAGTATTCTTATATAAATCATTCTTGGGAAGATTCGTTTGTTCTACCATGAACAGTTAACATGATTTTGAACAGTATTTATTCCGTGAATAGTATTATTCCTGGAAAAAAGAACGTAACGTCTCTCAATATATTTCTGTGGCTTGGTTCTAAAAGGGCCAAAGTCAAAATGCTAGAAGAGCCAATGTCAACATATTCCCTTTTAGAAATGAATCAGAAAACACTATCAATGGCATTGTCTGACATTATAATGGAAGTATAACCTATTTTAGTTGTTTTGTTTTTTTAATGAAAATAGTTAGTTTTTTTTAATGAAAATAGTTGACCTCGAAGAAACTATTTTTAGTAGATCTAGAGTATAGTTGTTAAATTAAAGCACTTGGTATGTCTATATTAGCGTGGTATATGGAGCCCTCTCTAAAATGCTTGAAGACAGATTAAAGAGAATAATGAATTGCTCTCTAAGATTTGTGCTTGGTACTCCGAAGCGATCGCGCCTGTCGCACCTTTATGATGAGTTAAAGTAGCGATTTAACCCCTCCCTTCCAAAGACAATATTTCCTCTGTTCATTCTTATACCAATCCTTTTACTCTCAACACCCTTCATATATCTACAATCTCCTCCAATTCAAATCCTCAGTTCAACACCATAAAACAAGATTCCGCCTTTTCGATCTCTATATACGTTCACACAGAACTAAAGCATTCGAACGTTCCTTTCTCGCCCGCTCCAACATTGTGAAACTCAATCCCTCCTAATATCCGTCATAGTCCCTCACTATCATCATTTAAATCCTTGCTTTTTCAACACCTAGTCTCCCAAAAAGATGCTCTCTGTGCAGGTTAGTCATTTGCTTAGAATGTATTGTATAGAATAATTCATTGCGTTATTTAGTTCTTTTAACTTTGTTTTTTACGAAGCTGTACATCATGTAAAGAAATTATTGCACGCTGGCTCATGCCTTTAATTAAAGTTATGGATTTATCTATTCTCTTTAATTGCTTAATATCCGGTCAAGATTTGTACTGTTTATTTACTTATTATTATTTTTGTTTAAATATTTCTTTTAAATTGTTTTCTGTCACTTTTTACACGCTTTATGCATTATTTTTACAAAAACCCTTGGTATGGCTATTTACATTTTTTTTAAACAATAAGTAAAATTCAAATATATTTTCTGAAACTATTTTGAGTAGACCTAGAGAGTATTATTGTTACATAAGCCCTTAGGACGAGGTAAAGAAGGGCCAAGGTCTCGAGCAGGTAGCGAGAGTGCCTTAGAAAGCGAACGCCTCTTCAGGTCCAACGTCATATGGTCACGATGACGTAATAGGTTCATCAGTCGAGAGCAAGAGTGGCCGATCAGTAGACGGGATGATGACATGCCATTAGGCAGGCAATATTAATCGTTGATTAATGATCGTGAACAGCAGCGACTGTATTGTCAAAACTGTTTTGAAAGGAATCACGCGAGTGTTCTGTAATATATAAGAAATTATTGAAAGTGCAATTAAGTAGTTTTTTTTTAATTACATGAATTGACAGATGGCTTAAAGTTGTTTGGAACCTATATATTTATATTGAAAATATCAACAGAGACATCCTATTAAGCCCTGTAAAATAAAGGGTTCAAGCAAAGAAAACACCTATTCTTTATTTAACTTTCTATCTTACTTCCCAATGGTTACAATAAATAATTTTTTATTAGGAAATAACTCATCTTTAAGCATCATAATGTTGATATACAACTTGTAGAAGAGTAAATTTTCCACATGTTTGGTCCTATTAATGGTTTCTTTTTATTAGCAATTCTCTAAATTAGAAAACGAGAAGTGATGAAGGTGGAATAGGGATATGGACAAAAGCCCTGTTCTTGTTTTAGCAGGTTTAAATACCAATTATCCAGATACAGCACATTCTATTCAAAATAAATCTTGTAAGTCTATTTACATAATAGGTATATACATTATTTTATATGTTTTCTCAAAAGTATTACATGTGTATATAATTGGATATCGTAGACTATATAGTTGGCCCTATATTACCACACGTGATATTAAACATAAAAGTTATTAACTAAAGAATTATATAATTTTAGCAACAACTAATCGATAAATATCGATAGCGAAACTTCCAGAACACAAGGTCCCCTGAACAGCTCGACTTCCTGTTGGGCTAAACGCTGTTATTTCGGATTCGCGAGGTCGAACCAGTAGCCATGAACGTTCTTCCTGCTACCAAAGGCAACGTGGTTCTTCAATGGGTTCTGCTTTACATTTAATTATAACGATAACTTCCTAATGTTGTGATTATTCATTTATATATACATGTATGAGTGCATATCACTCGTAACCTTGGTCAGCAAGGAAGAACAATACACTGTTAAGTGCTTTGAAATTTCAAGAGTATAAGATTAGACTACAGTTTTACCAACATGAAATTATTAATTTAATTCATTAGTATTATAAATAATAGATTTCAAGATACCACCCTCTACCAAAACAAAAAACATATTAATGCGAGTAAACGTGCATTTTATCCTTCCAATAATGCGTCCTAACCAAACAAGCTCCTTCAACTTACTTGGAACCTACACAGAATTAAGTGCATTGTTTTTTAGATCAAGCTTGCTAAGCCCTCGATGCGGAGATCCCCCACCATCTATTCGGAGGGTGGAGTAATTTCGTTAATAAAGCCAGGTTGTTGGCAGCCGCGAGGATCAGCGGAGCGTATCCAACAGTCCGTCATGCTCTGGTTCTCTGACTCGTTCCTCCGCCCGGGACTAAGTTCAAGAGTAAAGGGGATGTCTGATGGATATTCCGTACTTCGACCGTGAATTAATGCCCAAGGGTATGGTTAAGGGGAGATCTTATAAGCATTAAAAGGAATACATGCTGTGTAAAAGCTTCCTAAGTACCAAGAAGTAAAATCAATCCATATCAAGCACTAACGCAGAATATTAGGAACGTTCCTACAAATGCTCCGACGTTGCAGGTTTTATTAACTAGATAGAACTATGTTTTGTTCTATTCCAATTATATTTGGGAAAGAGAAAACCATTTACCAGTCATAATATTTTCTTAATCCTTATTGATATAATTTTATCTTGTTCTATCCAGCCCCGAAGAAGGCCCACAATGTGGTTCAAAACTTCGGTTTCTAATAAATAGTTTATTATTTCATCCTTATTTAAGGAACTCTTTCTTTGACCTCCATTTGAAACTGTAACAAGTTACCTCCAAGGCTGAGCGGAATATTTAATATTAATAAACAGGGAAGTTAAATTAAATAAAAACCGATGCAATAAATAATAAACTCCTTTAAGACCTATTCATGTCAACCTTATTTCAACAGTAAACATGTTGGAATCAATAAATATCTTATCTTTATCCTTGTCGAATATTGGAAAAAAAAATAATTTTAAAAAGGTATGTGTTTTCATTATTAAAAATTTCTAATTAAAAACCTTGCAATTCAAGTGGTTCTAAACCATGTAACTTCTATAACTGGCACAAGTAACAATACCTAGTTTTACTTGACTGAAGAAGGGTTAGCAAAGCTCATCCAGTAAAGTAAAAACGATTAAAAATTGTAGCTCAAGAGAGCTAATAGTTAGTTCAAATCGAATATTTCACATTATATAACTTTCAATATAATTTAAAATAATTATTTAATTAATGAAGGAGCGGAGTGGCTCAGTGGTAGAGCACTCAGTTGCCATGCCGAAAATTTTTATTCAAATCGCGCTGCAGGCAATACTTTTATTTAGTCTATTAGCTGAGATGAATCTTAGGGGATCTAGGAGCATCCTGGGGCTCACCCAGCCATTATAAAATATTATAAAAATAGGATACCCAAAATAAGGGGGTAAATCTGGCGGTTGAGTGTGATCTAGGACAAATCACCTCCCTGTAGAACCGATGTCCATGAAACAGTAGTCTATACTATCTACTGAACCCCAGATACGTTCTCGAGTTGTAGTGGGACAGGGATTTTAAATTTATTTAAATAATAAAAAATAAATAAATTTAAACAATAAATTATAATATATAACAAGTGCGATTGCAAAATAATATTTCAAAGGGTACTAGGACTTCACATAACGAGTAATGAGAAATAGTTTAGGTAGTGAGAGCTACAAAATGGCGACCATAGTATCGAGAAGGAGGTGGCCACTAGACCATGATCGGATGTCTGTCTCCGGTGAGTTGGCAACACTGAGCTTTCCATCGATTACATCAAGCGTCTAATTCGACGAAGGAATGCCAAAAAAATATAATAAAACAAATAGAGACAATGCCAAATTACTGTGTATACATTTCAAGGAGATAGAAGTAATTACATATATATATATATATATATATATATATATATATATATATATATATATATATATATATATAATCGTCGAGTAATTTTGGAGTCTGAATATTGATTCCACAGAAAATTATTTAAAAAATCAGTACAATATTTAAAATTAATTTTGAATAAAAAAGGGGTATCTGTTCCGTAGGTTGTCGTTTCGAGTTGAGTTACAATAAGTTTTAACTGTTTATTCGTTTCATTTTTAATATTTTCCAAAAATACAAGCTTTAGTATGGAAATGAGTCGAATGTAATTATCGGTAATGAGTAATAATTATTACCGAAGTAAACATATTTCCCATAATTAAATTCACTTTTCCATACTAAAGCTCATGATGATTTGTATTTTTGGAAAATATTAAACTAGAAACGAATGAAAAGTTAAAACTTGTTGTGTCTCAACTAGAAGTGACAGCCTATGGAATAATTACCAAAAAAGGTATTGGCTTCCATTAATTTTAAACATATATCGTTTTAAAAATAGACACAAGAAACGACCTGTAACTTATCTTCCCAATGGTCAGAGTCGATTTTAGGTAATAATGTAAACTAATCGATCTTTCCTATCCCTCCTCCTGAGCTTCAATCTTAATGAGTGCTAAAAATATTCTAAGGAGTCACGAAATACCCTTCGTGAAATGCTTTTTAGAACTTGCTATTAATAAATAATCTTAGTGGAAGGAAAAAATAGGATTTTCAATCAGGATCTAATAATTAGGTACTGCTTCACAGTGTGGGGCTCACTCAGCCTCAATAAAGTGAGTACCCTAAAAAGGGGGAAAAGCCTGATAGCTGAGCGTTATCTCTTGTAAATCACCTCCCTACATTACCGTTGTCCAAGAAACAGTAGAGTCCCTTTCTCTATGTCTCAGTAGTACAAGATATATATTTGCTCTCAGTATAATGTGTAGTGTTGACTCATGGCCATATTTTTGATTTTGCCTTCAAAGAATGTTTAGTATAATAAAACTTATCTATTTTCTTTTTCTGTTTGTTTACTATTCTTTATTTTTATGTACTATTATTTTTGTAAAACTTCTAACCAAACTCTCTGTATTTTACTATTTTAAAAATCAGAAAAAAAAATATATATATATAAATATTTTTATTTGAAAAGAAAAGATATGTCCAAGACCGGGACTCGAACCCGGGTCTTCCAGATCACTAGCCTGGGACTCTACCATTTGAGCTATCCTGGGCCCTAATGAAACACGCTTCTCGGTCGTGGTCATATCTTTTCTTTTCACTGATCCTAAGTCCCCGCGTTCTCGCTCACAAGTTTTAAAAAATATTTAAAAATTAGTAGCAAATAAAATAAAATAAATTATAATATATATATATATATACATATATATATATATATATACATATATATATATATATATATATATATATATATATATATATATGTCCTAATATTATACTACTGTTTTATATATATATAAACAGTATATGTACATATAACAGTGGGGCAGTAAGCCAGTGGGACATTCTTCCTCTTCCCGATCTCCTTGCAACCTGAAGGTCCAACCTTCATCGTACCTTGGCTTTACTTTATAGACAATGAATTTCTTTCCTGAATCGTAAGAGGTTTTTAATTAGCCTTGTATGATCATTCTGTCATTACAATAAGGATTTGTAAATTAACGCCAACAAAATATTTAGCTAATAATTTAACTAATAAAATAAATTATTTTTATTGGTGATTAGTTTATTTGTTCCTAAAAAAAATGTTTATTTGTTGCCGGGAAAAAAATTACGTTTTAGGAAAATATCCATAATAAAACCAAAATTTTTTTAAACGAAATATACTTTTTGCGTCTATTGTAATTTCACAATAAAACTACAATTTTAGATTTTTTTGATTTAAAAAAAACTTAAAATAGTTAGAAGTTGATGCCATACACTATTTCACATTTCAATATTGGATTTATTGTCCATAGTTAATCATTTGATTCAAAACTTGTTAAAAATATATCTTCTTTGATGCCAAGGCAAAGAACAATATACCCGTAAAATTTCTTCCAAAAGGATAGAGTATTTTCTAATAAAGGTATTAGAAATTTAATGAAAACACCTTTCACAATACGAAATTATATTTATAAAATTTCGTTTTATATATACTAAACCGGTATTCACGAGCTTAAAATACACTCTTACATGGAAAAAAATAATAGATATACATTTTTTTTAGCTAGTAGTTACAATAAGGAAGCAGTTGCTTAATGTTGTAAATAACAAATTTAGTCACATAACACCCAACAACTAATTTTACTCGTAAATAATTCTTGAAATGAAAAGAAGCAATTTCGACCTAAGGTTACCATAACTGAGTGAATGCATGTAATTTAGGAAAAGGACCCGTTGGGCAAAGCATAACAAACAGTAACAGTAACGTTTACTGTTGTCTACACAACGCAATAAATCAAGACGTTACCTTCCGTAACAACATTGAAACTGTTACCAAGAAAATCGAAAGTAACAGGTGATTTAGGACCGCCCTACTTGGAATCCTCTCCCTTTCGACGGACGACCTTCCAGTTCGGGACAAAAAAATAAGTGAAAGGGAAACCCGGCCCTAGGTACCTTAATAGGGCACTAACCTACGCCCTCAATCCTTTCAATAGTTTTTTGCTGCAATATTTTATAAAGAAAAAACAAATTTTTTGTAACACTTTCATATTGTTTTCCGTCATCTGCTAGGTGTGCCGGTAAAGTGCAGGATGGTGGAATAAGGTCTCTTGGGAAGATATGTTTTATCAAAATCCAGCAAGTGTTAACTATTGTACAATATGATCAAATACACAAAATCTGGGGGGGGGGGGGTGAGTGACTCACATAAAAATGTCAAAAACTCCCAAAAATAATTTTTTTTTACAAATTAAAATAATTTTACTACGCGGAATGGAGACATGAGAGGTTCATCAAGTATATTCGTTAATAGAAGTGGTATGACTCAGTGGTAGAGCAGTGAGTTACCGTCCCGAAGAACTCGGGTTCAAATCCGGGTGTGGCAGATAATTTATTGAATCTGTTAACAACCGGGGATGGATCCCTTGGATCGGGAGACCCTCCTGGGGCTCACCAAGCTTCTGTAAAGCAGTAACCCCTTAGGGGGAAAACCAGTGCGTGTTCTCGGACAAACCACCTACCTGAGCAAGCATTGTACAATAAACAGTACATTCACTATCACGTACTGAACCCAAGCCCTTCATGTGTTGCAGTGGTGGTACAAATTTTTTTTTAATGATCCAGTTATAAACTTGAAAATTAAAAGACTAAGATGAAAATTAAAAATACTTTAAAATAGAAAATGATTTTGAGAGTTCACTAGCAATACTAGAAAAAATAAAAAGGACTACAGTTTTTAAAAGAACGTTACGCTTAATTATAATGCCTTATCAATAAAGATAAATAAGTATTTAAAGTATCTTTTTTTATAGATTAATTATTTAATAAAAATTAGACCATATTTTTTATGATTGCTGCAATTCTAGCTTATTGTAATAGAAGTGAGTACTGAATTTAAAATAACTCTGAAGCAACCACGTTTTCCAATTTCTTACTCACTCGAACTGAACGAGAGAAAAAGTTATTAGAAAAGTTGATGACAGTGGTTTCTCTTTAAGACCTGCTGTAGGTTTCTCATGCCTGAAAGTTGGGCGATTTCGAACTCAAGAATTCTCCTATAATGAGCCAACAAGCCAGTCATGTATTTTATTTATATATATATATCCTCTAAAAATAATTATACACTTTATTATTTTTTCCTTTAAATTAAATTATTATTTATTATTAGATGCATGTAATATTTAAAACCAAATATTGTATTTTCAGATAAATTAAGAAGATTAAAAATATATAATCCGGAATTTTTGAGTAAATATTTCCTACAGGCGAGTCGAAGTTTCAAAAAGTATATTCATTGTTAATATGTTGGCATCAAGATATTATTATACATTATTTAAAAGTGAGAGAATATGAGAGGAATGCATGACTGTATATACAGAAAATGGCGCCCAACCAACATGGCGTGGATATAATACAGCATCCTTATCATTCTCCCGAAAATAATGATGTGTAATATACTCCATTTAAAAAAAAAATAATATGGAACAGAAAATACACTAAGTTTAAAAGATCTCTTAGTATATTAAATATTATGTAGAAGCACAATGTTATTCATCATATTGCACCGTCGGATATAACCTACTTTTATTACCACCCAAATGCCTGCTATAATATTCTTTTTTTATGGAGTAATCACATTTGTATTCATACGATGAAATGAGCTGAATGCAAGTCTTGATTCAAATAAGGATGCATTCGGAAGTAAACATCAAATAGATAAATAGATTTGTTATGTCTTCCCCAAACTAACGAGATGATGAATAGAATATTATAAAATGATGATGCCAAATTAGAAAAAAAAGTAGGTAAAAAGAGCAAAAACAGGGTAATGTATTCATTTCCGAGGAGACTTCACAAGCAACTTGATAACAACTATTTCAAGCCAGGGGAAGTTAAGGAACATTGTTCATTCTCCATTCAACCAGGAAACTTTTCATTCATGGCAGTAGGAATCTTTTCAATTACTTTTCAATTACTTGGGGATTAATTGAACTTAAGTAGAGAATGGGCCTAGTACCCAATTATTATCAACCCCCTAAAAAGACATCCAATTTTTACTTCGATTCAAGTCAGGTTTATAATGTATACAAGATTAAGTTGTAAGACCAAAACGGGAAGATAAAATCAAGCCTGACATTTAAAAATGTCAATAATTTCCAAAAATATAATTTTACTACATGGAATGGACGAATGAGAAGTTTGTCACGTATATAGATGTTAAAAGAAGTAGGTGGGCTCAGTGGTAGAGCACTGTGTTACCGTGCCGAAGGCTCCGGGTTAAAATCCAGGAGTGACAGATAGTCAACTTAATCTGTTAACAACTGGATATGGATTCTTGGGATCTGGAGACTCTACTGGGGCTCACCCATCCTCTGTATAGTGTGTACCAAAAATAGGGGGAAAACGTGGCGGTTGAGAGTGAGCTCGGACAAATCACCTAACTGTTTAACCGCTGTTCAAGAAACAGTAAAAACTCTACTGTGTACTGAAACCAAGACTTCATGGTATGTAGTGGTACAGTTTTTTTTTTTTTCATAGTTGTTATAATCAATAAAATATCAATTTTATTTAAACAATCAAAAATAAATCGGGATGAAAATAATATGAATTGAACAGAATCTGTACAATATGTAGAGAAATTGTAATATTTTTAAATCAGTTATAGACGCCAAGCATAAGCGAAGATTTTATTTAAATCAACAGAATCGAGAAGCGGGGGCAGACCTTCCTCGAGAGCCCTTGAAGGAAGAATTCAAGGACGGATTTCGTTTTCCTGCTCAAAATATGTAATTGCCCTTGAATCTGGTTTGGTACGAAAGGGAAGATCTGCCGGGAAATGGATGGCCATCTCTCGGCTGAGTGACGTCTGCGACAGCATTATCACGTACTGACCTGCCGCAGTGTGATAAGGCAGGCGGTCGATAGCTAATACCATGGTCTTAATGTAAACAAACTGCTTTTTATGTTTCTATTCAGTATTTTGCCTATTCAAATACTTATTTTAATTTAAAAAAATATTTTATGATTAAGAAAAAAGTTAATAAGAGCTGTGCTCATAGGCAAACGCTGTAAGGGCAGACCGAGACGTAGTTGGGACGATTACATTAAGAGTTATCTAGCGGATTTGGGTTTGGGCAGTTGCCGATGGACGGATGTGTGTAAGCAGAGAAGTGTGGTATCGGCATGGAGCCTTCGGGTTCGCTAAGTCTTATTAGTATAATTATAATAGAGATCTTAAAATTAAAATGTTAAAAATAATCCTTATATTAATTAAATAAACTAGTACCATACATTATCCCTTTCTAAACCAAAAGTAACCTTATAGAAAAATAGACCTGTACCACTGCAACCCATTAGGGTCTTGGGTTCACTACGAGGTAGAGACCGTACTGTTACCAGAACAACGGTTGTGCGAGGCAATTTGTCCGAGTTCACGCTCAACCGTCAGACCCCCCCCCCTATTTCGGATATCCACTTTACAGAGACTGGAGGAGCCCCAGGAGGGTCACCAAATATTGAAGGATCTTCAATTCAGATTCAATAAATTATTTGCCACAGGCAGATCTGAACCTGGGGCCTTTGGTAACTTAGCGCTTAACCACTGAGCTGCCCCTCGCCATTTCCTAATAAAATAGTAAAAGCCGAATCACATATTTTTATTTATTAATTTCCTTCAAGAACGAGTAGGAAAATACAACAGAGAGTTAATTACAATGTTATATTCACGGAAAAATGTTTTCCAGGAAGACAAATTTTATTGTATTTCACCAGTTTTCCTCACTTAATATCTTTCCTTTTTCAAGATGTCGAATCCATAACCGGTATTCCCAGAATGTTACATGGTACGCGTACCAGATGGTTTGCGAAACATAAAAAACAAATAAATATATTCAAATTAGGTTCAATAAAGGGTAATAATTATTTTTTTTTTTAAATAAGGAATGCACCACAGTAATAAGATAAATAAACATGAGCTGCTAATAATAAAATTATTACAGACGTTACCCAATGTTATTTATGCAATAATAATTATCCATGATAAATTATTAATTATTCATTGTTGAATAGAATTTAAGAGTCCTGTTGATGAGTTCATGATGCTAACTCAAAAAAGATGGTCTGATTGTAAACAATTTCGACTGGTAAATAACCATAATTTCTTCAAAATATACAACTTACTATTTATTTTTGATTGATAAAATTTCATTTGCTAAAAAATGGATTTTTAAATTTTTTTTAGCTATGATTGAGGTGCTATATATGAAAAATATTCTCAATTAAAAATAATAAATAAATACATTAATTGAACTATAGATATCACTTTATTAATAGGTAAATATTCTATTAGTAATAGATTTCGTTTCATGAAGTACTTGCTGTAGAATATTTAAAAAAAAAATTCGTAAAGTTATAAACAATAATCCATAGACTGTAGATAAATATTAGTATTGCAATGAAATTAATCAACATACCCTTTTAATAATAATAATATTGCAATATTAATAGTGCATATTAAAAAACAAAACACAATTAATCCAAATGAAAGCAGATCCATAAGTAAACTAATGATTACTCAGTTGCTATGGTAACAACATTAATGTGGAATCAGCCTGCTCTCATTACTTGAGGCAGCATTGTTGATACAAACAACGTCTAGACACAGTTCCTCAGGCAACGAATGTATTATATTATAGTTAATAATAATAATAAAATATACGTAAATAAATAAACAAAAAATCAAAGCCTCGCGTCCAGACAGCTGCCTGCACTGAGCTGTCACTTGTAACGACAGTAGTCATGGAAACCGAGAGTAAACAATTCCCATTCGTCGGCTATGAACATTTCGGAAAACCCCTTTAAGGGAAGTTTTCCCTTCGGCGACGCCGTTTTTAGTAAGACGAATCAAAACATCATCAGCTAATTATACAGTTCCTGTTTACGAAAGAGTTTCTACGAATCGATTCCAAAATATTTTTGAACCAGAATCGAAAAGGAAACGTGACGTGGAGATTTCCTGACTGGTATTTTTGGCAAGTCAAGGTTGCGATAGGTGACATTTGAAGGGCGGCACACTGATCCACTAGACCAGAAATCTCAAGTTGTTTATGTTTGTTTTGTTTTGGTCCAGAATAGGTTAAGCTTGCATATGGTGTGATGATGGATTATGAACAGTAACCCTATTCGTTTGTTTTAGCGTAATGGTTCAATCACTTTATATACAAATACATATTAATGGAAGATCATACTATGGAAGATCATCCGGAGTACGGAACGACACTATAACATGACACTGATTAGATACTACGGTATATACTAGCTAGCCAAACACTGGTCACTCCAAGCACACAGATACATACTCACCTAGATCTGGCATGGAGCTGGATGGCTCTTCCTGGTGGTGCTGGCTACGGTAGAGCTTGGTCGGGGGCGGCGGGGGTGGCATGGGGCAAGTCGACGAGCTGACCAGCGGCGGAGGCGGCACGCGAAAGTCCTTCTCCGGCTGCATCACGGCACCATTAACTATTACCTTTACTGATAGTAACTATTACGACAGTTGTGGCACGACAGTGACAGTGACAGTACCGTCCTAGCAGAGAGCGAGGGGCTGACTGAGGCAGCTAACCTTGTCCTTGAATCAGTTTCATGAACCCTCGAGGCAGCGCGCGCACCCCCACCACTCATTCACTAGACCACTTTCACTCCACTCTCCTCTATCTCTCACTATCAACTATTTTAGCAAATTTCCATGCGAATACAGCGTCATGAGGACCTTCTCTTCTTAGCACCCGCCATTTTCCAGAAGGAAAATAAAACGCCATACCCATGAGAGTTTTATAAGGCTGTAAAACAACTCGCTGGCCACAAGGCACTACCTGAATGTCGGTACCCTGGCAAACATAGAAGTAAATAAAATAGATTTATTACCAATGGAGGATTCAACACACGGAATAAAACGAGTTTATAACTACAATGGACTTAATCTTTACAATACAGAAAATAAATTTAACATGCTTTCTTAAACTAACTTAGTGATCTACCACTGAGCAACTCCGATTCCTCGACATTTTCTTAAACTAACTCAATTTTTGTGGGTTAATAATTTTTTTTTTTTGAGTCATTAGAAAATTTTAAGGAATACCTGCCATTCAAATCGAGGAAAATCAAAACAAATACAAGCATTCCCTTCAATATAATTTTGTTCGTGTTTTCCCTCCGAGACAAATAAGGCATTGTTTGGATCAATGCATTATTGTTTTGCGATTGACAACAAAGTGGGAATTTAATCATACCACATGATTTTTGAAAGTTATCTTATAAATTCAGAATTCTCTTTAGCTCACAAAACAATTGTTAATTTTAATTTTATATTTGCTTGTTGTATTGTTATTATACTTTGGTAAATTTCAATGAATAAATTATTTTTTAAAAAATTTATATTATATCGGAGTTACCCAATTAAGGGAAAAGGTATAGCAAGAGAATTTTTTTAAAGGGCATAAAGATGACCAATTTAATATAACATACCTCGATAAATAGTTTTATTTTTCGAACCGAGAAATAAAATCCAGTTTACTTAGTTTTTCTTTAGTGTTTTAATTACTAGAGTCTTTTAGACGTTTAACTTGCAAACTAATATAAGGGCCTGGGAAGACAAAGGATACAAGCGATAATTTACTAATATTGTTAAAACCCATTTTAAATGTAAATTATATTGGATAAAACCTAAAAAAGATTAAAAACCACACTTACATTATAGTTGCTCCAAACATCAGTTGATTATCGAGCAATAAAAAACTTAAAAAACATTTACGTAGTAACTATCCAAAACCACACTTAACTCTCTCTTAGAGAAAAGTAACATATATCCCTTCGCTCCTCACCCTCTCTTAAACAATTTTTCGTCCAGTCATATTCTGTATTATATATTTTATTTTCTTCCTATATATATGTACGTTATATAGGAATATACACACATATATATATATAGTTTTTTAAAAAAGGGATGATACATGCACTTATTTGTATACTTATTTGTAATTCCTTTCACTTCTTGGATAAACAATTCAATTAAACATATTATGTTTAAAAAAATATTCCTTTTTAGCTATACATAATGAGATTATATATTCAGTAACAAACAACAATTAATAAAACACCTTAATCAAGGAATAGTTCATAGTACTGCAGACATATACGATAGAATTCCTGTAAATATTGTTGCATTGGGTAGATTTCACAGAGTACATTAACGCGTTGAAGTTCTTCCTTGTTTTTGATTTTTTAAAAGATATTTAACGAGTTCCTGAAATCGTACAGACTCGGGACCCCAGTTTAACGCCCCCCCCCCCCTGAAAGACGGCATAACGAAGGATTTTTTACTCCCTTTAAAAATCCTAGGCCCGCCTGCCGGGCAACGAACTCGCGATCTTGGGATAAGTAGTTTGTTCAGCTAACCACTATACCACGGGTCGCCCCTCAAAAATCGAATTTCTATGCAGTAATTGAACACTTCTCAACGATTGTTATCATTTAAAAAAAAGAAATAATCTCTTCTAGGTTAGCAAGCATTGTATTGACAAATCTTGGTTTGTCAGGAAATCATTTCAGGCAAAGAAATGTAAACAAGTAAAAACCTGTATTTTAAAAATACCAGGTTCAATCACATGGAATACGAGTAGAAAAATTATTAAATTTATTGGAACCCAACTTTTTAAGTATTAAGAACTGTGTACATCGAGAACGAATTAAGTTAAGGAGGTATGATTGGTAATACTGGAGTAGTTCAGTGGGTAAGGTACTCAACTCTAATCTTCTGAGCTAGGGTTCAAGTCCCACAGAGGTAAATATTTATTTATTCTGTTACATCTCTGAGATTGGAAAGCCTCCAGAGCTATCTATGGCCTCTTGATAGTTGGGATTAGACTAGTGAAGGGAGGGATGGAATTTGGAAGTGGGGAGACCGGGAAATGTGTGTATCAAGGTTGCGAAGGGGTTCCAAAAATTATACAACACGTTCTATGTAGCGTCGTCTCTACTAATTTACCCTACATTTATATTTTTAATGGCAGTGGGTTAGATCAATAGTATAGCGCTGAGTTGCAGTGCCAAATGTCCCGGGTTCAAATCCAGCTGTGGCAGATAATTTATTTCATCTGTTAACAGTCAGGGATGGATCCTATGAGATCTGAAGACCTCCTGGGGTACATTCTGGCCCAGCCTCTTGTAAATTGGTTACCTTGTATAGGGGGAGGTCTGTACAGAGGTACAGATTTTTTTATTTGTAATGTTTATACACAGAATAATCTTTCCTACATTTTTGATTGGCTATTCCTCTGTTAACTGCTTGCTTTCGACTAGACCTAACTTCTGACAAAACTAAACAATATTCAGTAGGTCAGATTAGTTCAAACGACGATACTTGAGTAGTGTTGTAAATGTTTGTAACCAAACACACACTTCCCTTTCTCCACACCTCAAAAGCCCACCCCCCCCCCTTTTCTAGTTTAATCCTAACTCCAAACTCAGAGATCTTTAAAAATAATAAATTATTTTCCTCTGGCGGCCTCGAACCCGGACTACGGAAATAAACAGCGCTTAACCCAATGAACTACTCCAATGTTGAACTATGTTAAATGAAACCTGCATAATATCTGTTAGACGCCAAAACTAACTTAAGGTGCTGAAATAAAATATTTAATTGTATAATCGACTATTTTTATTCGTTGGCGTAACCTACACGAGCCTATGGAATATGCCTGTTGTGTTATCTTTTGTGTCTATAAAGATTGTTTTGGTTTTATGATAATGTTATTAAACTATTATCTGTATTTCTTCATTCAAGTAAATGGAACAGACGAACCCCAGTATTGGTATATCGTTAGTATGGTTGAGTCATAGCGGGGGTGTACTGAGGTATATCCCTCAAGATCTCTCTCCCTGTTTTCCTCTCCCTCTCCCCCATGGAGAGAAACATGGAGCTACAGCGCCTAATCCTTACACTGGAGTCTGACCCTGTTCACTTTCTCAGAGGCTTCCCTGACCTGGAATCTTCCAGGAGAGTTTCACTTTCCTCCAGCTCCAGTCAGATTTCCAACTTTTACTCACGAGGTAACCGCCGCTGGTTTCTAGCTAGGCTTTGCCCTCCAGGGTAGAAGGTGCCCCCTCCCAAGCAATGGCGAATAGGATTTCTAGATCCCAAGTGCTGTTTGCATTTGATCTGGTTGGGGGGGGGAAGGATTTAAATTAAAAAGATAACCCATGTTTAAAATATAAACCTACTCACTTGTATCATGTATTAACCAAAATATTTTAGTTAAAAAAATAAATGAGGAAGAAAATAGTCAAAAACTGTTGGGTGGCGGTCAAAAATTTCTATTATATAGGGAGAGCTGTTTATTGGAAAACCGACGTTTCGACCCACATTGCAGGTCTTCTTCAGGACTAGGATAACACTGACACTAGACTGATCTTACTATTCATTAGTTGAAGAAATCACTAAACAACTTTTATCAAGAATGATTTCATCCGGGTTTCCCTGAAAAATCTACAAGTCCGTTTTTCAAATTAGGCACCATATAGTTCAAAATTCTATTTACTTTAAAGTCAGAGGTAAAATAATTGAAACTAGTGTAAGCCAGAAAACGGAGTTGAGCAATAGCAGTGGCTTATAATTTCGGCAAAAGATTCATTCATAACTGCATTTCATTTGAGATCTCCATTTACCAGAACCATTTACTCCTTTGTTGGTACCCTTAATTGAGGGAAAAACCTGGGGGTTGAGGGTGATCCCGGAAAAACCACCACCCTGCATACCCTTTAGTTTAGTTTAACAGCACAGCTCTATGATGGACTGGAAACAAGACCCTTTATGGATTGTAGTGGTACAGGTAAGCTATCAGTACTTACGAACAAGAGTTGTTCAGGGAATGATTTAATACTATGTTTTTTTTTTCCTATTGATTTTTTAAAACGAATATTACACCTAAATTTTGTTTTACTTCATTTTCGATATTGTAATGCATACGTCACTCGTTCTCTCGTAAATCTTGCAGACCACCTGAAACTCAAGTGCTTAGGTAAGGGATATTGAATAATGTGATGGTAAAATATTTATTTTAAGCACCCTTTTTTTCTATTTGCTAGTTTAAATTTAGAACAAATTGTTTAAACAAAGAAGAGATGATTCATCGAGCGAACACAGCTGAAATGAGCAAGCCGCTACGTAAGTGAGGGAAGGTCAGTGTTGCTATTTATATTTCTGATAAAGCTATGATAACCTTCACAAAGACAATTTGATATTTTTAAGCTCGGGCGCCATTTATACGTTCTGTATTTAATTTAAGGAAAAGAAAAAAGAATGAGCTATTTATTAAGAATTAAGACTATATATCATCCTTACAGATACAGATATAAATGTTCTTTCATTAAAATATAATTAGCAATCACAATACATTTTTGTATACATAGTATACATTATGATGATGCAATAGATTAAAAAAAAAATGTAAATCATCCGATATAATACTGTTGAATGATTACAATCTCCTTAATTAATCTCTTAAAAAATGGATATTTCTTAATTCGGTTTAAATAACTTTTTTTTTTAAATCTTAGATACATTAAAAGAGTACCCAAAAAAGAGTATCTCGACAATTTCATTGACGGTCGCAGTAGATATTTGCTCTGAATAAAGTTGATATGTAAGTATATATTTGCTTATTGTAATAATCAATATAAAAAATCTTGGAAGCTCAGAAAAAAAACAACTAAAGAGTCCAAAAGGCACTAAAAAAAATTTCACTAATTACTATCGCTTACATTTTATTCCGACTATATAAGAGAATATAACGGGCTGTATAGGACTTCAAAGGAAGTCTTTAGCCAACAAAAAAAAAAAAAAAAAAAAAAAAAAAAAGAGAGAATATAAAAAAAAAAGATTTTTATTAACTCTAAGAAAATTAATATTTTCTGTCTCCTAATACGTAAATCATTTTTCAAAACATTTTAAAACAATAATTTTATTTTAATTTGCATTTTTATGAAATTGTTATTTTTAAAGCATTGTGGAATTTGAAGCACTAAGATTTCTTAATTCATGTTCCTTCAAAAAGATATAAAAGTCTTATTTTTCTTCTGCTTTTAATGACGTTATTTTTCTGAGGTATATTATTTGAAAAATCGAGTATCTTTTTTTACATATTTGAAAACACTAGACAAATAAACACCGATATGTTTGTTCAACATTTACATTCCTTATCAGAAATCGCAGGTTAACTTGATCACTACCACCACAGATAACAGAAGGAACACCACATGTTTTATGTTATTAGTTAATGTAATTAACTGCCATTTATGTTATTAGTTTATCTAATTCACTGCCATTTATGCCACTATATGTTTATTTTTGTTAGCAGGGATCTACTATAGAGAGATGAACTGCGCTAGGAGTGCCTTCAATGGGAGCTTTCTATATCCACGCTTCCTCTTGAATCCCCAAAAGAAGAGCACAAATAAAATAAGTGTCTAATGGTATTGGTATAATTTCTCTCAGTAAATCTATTAATTATTTTGATTATTTAATTTTATGTTGTTTTTAAAGGGAAAATATCGGTTGTAGATATTCAAATTGGAATATTGTTATTAAAATGGGTCCCATAAAATTGAAAAAGAATAATTATTATATATAAATCTATAGATTTTTTCTTTTCACCCTTACCATTTTCTCATCTATATAATTTATACATTCAACCAATAATTATTTCATAAAATATATACTCTAAACAAATTAATAAATGTATAAATAATCATTAGTATATATGTATTTATTTATTGTGAATCCGACCCATGAGGATCGAGCAAAGTTTTTTTTCCATACTTTCATCATCTTATCTTCATATTTTTGTCCATCTTGCTCCTTATTTCTTCAATGCTTCCTTCTCTCACATTACTTTCCAATTTTCTACCTTATTTCGAAACAATTTTTATGTCAGCTTAATCATGAAGTGGTTGAATTAACTTTTTTTAAAAAAGGTAACCATTCTGTTGGGGAAGTATATTAATATGTCCATAAAATATCAACTCTCGTTTTTTATGTCTGCTGCAACGTTTGAGATACTTTCTGTTGTTGTCCTTATAGTCGGCATCCTTCAGTTAATTTTGGTCTTAAAATCTTTCTCATAATTTTGCGTTTTTCTTTATATATATGTATATTTTGGTGAGTCGATTTTTTCAAAAATCCTTAATTTGGACTCCTTTTATTCTTAACCCCTCATTAATTTGACATAAATAAACAATTTACCTAATGAATTGGTATCCAAAATAAAAAAACTACTAAGGGATCGTGTCAATTTAATGGCACATGATGACAGAACAATATGCATATATGGTACACACATGTAAATATACATACACACAGTTGAAGATGAATTGGATGAGGGGATAGGAGCGGGTAGGAGAGAGTTGTGTGAGAGATGCGTGTCTCTGGGGCAAGGCCGCTTTCCTCAGCCCACGCACTTTCTCATCTCCTCGCCGCGGTGACCGCCTTCTCTCGAGAGCAGCCCAGCACACTTTTGCTTTTCGGCTTTTCGGAGTGAACAAGTAGGCCACGGCTCGCGTTACGATGCAGTCTCCGGTTTGGAAGGGGCTGTTCATTACTTAGACGTTATTATTGTCTAAAACTATTTTCTTCTGACAACTACTTCAAGCATAAGTGCCATAGGGGAGAACGGGGAGGGACCAGATAAACATTTATTTTTTTACTTTAAAGTCCAAAATAATAAGGTAAACAATGTTCAACAATTTATTTATCAAAAAAAGTTTGATGTACCCTTCTTTTGACGATTTAGTTTATTTATGTGATAAGCTCCAATCTATAGTACTAATGTTCGCCTAGTATCTCAATTATATCTTTAGCTCAATTCGAATATAAATTTGGACATCGTTTGGTTTTAATGAGTTAGTTTGTGTTATTTTTCCAAAAAATAAAACAATATTCTGTAAAGCAAACCAAAGGCGTTGATGATATAAGGGTTTTACGCCTTCTCTAAAAGGATATAAGCTTTAAAGAGCAACGCAAGAAGAGTAGAACTAAATTCATTTATCATATTGGGATAAAACTACTTATTTAAACTTTGTTATTTTTTAACCCATGTAATAATAATGTTTATGTAAATAATATATAATTATGTAATATAATAATAATAGTATTATTATAATTAATAATTATTAAATAACAATATTTATTATTTATTCTGTAATCAGTTAAGGAAAGAAACTCTGGGATCTGGATAGCTGTGGCTCACTAAATAAAGTGGATACCCTCACTTGAGGAGTAAGCTAGTGGATCAGGATGAATTCAGTGAAGTCAGCTCCCTGCACGACTGTTGGCTTAGAAACACTATAGTCCCTGCAATGTATTGAACTCAATATCCTGCATTGGTGGGAATGGTACAGATTTTTATTTTGAAACGTTTATTTTGAGGAGGCCCTAACTCAATAACTAGGTATTTGCAACCACTGATGATGATTATTTATTTAAATAATAATTGTAAAAATATTAATTAATATGTCTTTTTTCTATTTATAGGGAAAATGATAAACAACAGCAGCTTATTTACATTTGTATTTTGTCATTCACATCAAACCAGGATAACCTACAGTAACATGCAAATATCCTCTATGACGATACTGCATAATCCGAAGCCCCAACATCCCAGTAATGTCGGACACTCCACTCAGCTAATGAGTGGTTCGATTTAGAACGCTTTGAGCGGAGCACTTTCTACTGGGGTGTCATAGAGCGTGGATCGGGCGGCATCTGTTGAATGTAAATCCAGCGCAACAAAACCAAGAGTCAGGGCAGATAGGGCGAAGAGGAACAAAGATATGATTAATGGAACACAAGATAGAGGACAAGAAGAAACAGAAGATGGGGAAAGTGATTGATTAGGCAACTGGGATCCTCGCGGTGACGCAACGGCGATAATCGAGGTCAGTATACTAACTCGAGGCAGGCTGAGGAAGGTACTTCTGAGGAGGAGAAAGTGGAAGGAAAATAAAGGATGGGATAAAGAAAAAGAAAGGCTCTCTTGTTTGGAACAATAATAAATTAGAAGACGGCTCGTTTCTTTATCGCTTTTAAGCATTAGAAACAAGAATCGTGAATGAATTATGTCCTGATCCGAGAGCTGAGGGATCTGAAGAATCTGGTTCAAGACTTTAATTTATTAAAAGAAATAGAAATCCAGTAGGCTAAGAAAGATAACGTAAAACTTCTATTAACAGTAACCTCTATAACAATTCACCTAAGCCATTAAAAATCAAGCACATATTACATAAAATATTTGGATAAAAAAACTTGGACTCGTCTAATAAGGGATGCTACAGAACAGGAATTGCTGAGCATGATCCCTTTTTAATACGCTACGGCTGTATTGTTGAAGCCATGGGCAAGCGTAAAACAGTAGGAGGGTGAATTTAATTCAAGTTGACGTTGAGAACATGGATTTAAAGAGGGTTCACATTATATCATCACGACATTAGTTAATACAGTATGTATATTTTTATTAATGTTTAATATATACATTTATTTTAAGATATAGTTTTTACGATAGCAAAATGTTCCTGGAGTACATGACAGCAGAGAATTAAAAAAAAAATCTCTAGCCCCGGTGTATAAGTGTATTTGACATGGAGAACCATTTATACATAACTTTGAACTATTAAAATTTAATTCTCCGTTATTACAGCTTAAAGAAAATTGTTCACAATATTATTGGCTTAGAAAATTAATTGTTTTGTACTGTATTTATTTATTACTATTTACATAAAATATAACCTATTCTGTTGACATATAATCGGGGGCAAGGTTTAATATCCTATTTTATTATCCTGGGTGCTGCATAGATATTTTGGATGTTTGAGTCAAGGTAACAGGGCATTGTAATGAATGAATTCTTAAAAATTTAAAAAGCGACAGGCCAACCAATAATCGTCCGACCAACAAAGATCAAGCCGTAGGTGGAAGAATTGCGTCTTGAGTCTGATGTATTTGGGTTTGGATACTAATTGAAGAGAAAGGTGTATCGGCATAGAGACTTTCTTATTGGGCTCACTAAGCCTTATTATTATTATTGTTGTTGATACTATGCTAATGTACATAAGTATTAGCACCTCAGGTTGTACTATTGCACACTAAGAGCTTTGAATTCTCTAGACCAGCGAGTCCTTCTTTGGGTGGCAGGATTGTTTACCCTGGATGTCCTACAAGGCCCGACGGTATTAGATAACCACAAAAAAAGTGGGATAGGAGGCTGCCCCAACGACGACACAGATGTGGGTCTTAGCGAATCCACTAGCACGTGTGTGGGACAATGGCGTTAGGTAGCCCACATCCGGTTCCGGCCGCTCTTTCATCGGAGGCTCTTCAAGATCGTGTCGGGAGCAGGTGTTCTTGGGGAGCTGTGATGAAAGGTCCTGGCCATGAAATGAATTAACCGTGAGATGAAGAGAGTATTTAAAATATTTAAACAGACGAGTAAAGTCCCAAGTAAAAACGGCAGGTTCTTTTTTTGCTTTCAATTATCGGAGGTTAATAACAAAAACTAAAACATATTACCTTTTTTAAGGATCTTAGCCAACATAGTTCAATGATTAATTTTCATGCCTTAAGGCGGAAAATATGTAAATTTATTCTTCTTCTTCAATCGGCGAAACAACCCATTACTGGGTCCTGGCCTCCTCAAGCAGCTTCCGCCAGCTCAACCGGTCAAGTGCAGCTGCTCTCCAATTCCGTACTCCGAGCAGGGTCCTTGCATCTTCTTCAACACAATCCAAACTTCGCAGCTTAAAGCGGCCTCTTGACCGTGTTCCATATAGGCGCTCATTAAGCAGTTTATTTGGGATCTCATCAGTTCCCATCCTTGCCACATGGCCTGCCCAGCGCAGCCTACCAATCCTCACAATTTTTCCAATATCAGGCTCACCAATCAATGAGTATACTTCCCTGCGTCTTCTCCAAGTTAAACCATCCTTTACTGGGCCGTAGATGCGTCTGAATATCTTTCTCTCAAATGTTTGGAAATCCCGTTCATCAGACTTCGTAAGTACCCAAGTTTCTGATGCGCAGATTAGCACTGGTCGAATTAGCGTCTTATATAATCTTGTTTTTGTAGATCTTGATAACGAGCTACTTCCTAAGTGCCTAATAGCACCTATTTGCAGATGCTATTCGCCTCTTTATTTCTGCCGAGACGTCATTGATGGATTCGACCTGAGATCCGAGGTATACAAACTCATCAACCTGTTCGAAAGACTAATTGCCAATTTGGAGAAAACTTTCCAACAAAACTTTGTTTACCAGTAGTTATATATTTGGTTTTGTTAGTATTGACAAGTCCCAGCTTCCTAGCAGCATCATCAAGGGCAAGAATGACTTCTTCCACAACAGCTCTTGATCTCCCAATAATGTCGATATCATCAACATATCCCAGGATCTGTACCATATGGTCCCTCTGGTCTGAATCTTAGATTCTCTGATAGCTTTTTCCATACCAATATTGAAGAGCAGACAAGCCAGGGAGTCTCCCTGTCGAAAAGTAAATTTATTAGTTGATAGCAAAACATCTACAAAAACAACTGTTACACTACAACCCATGTAAGGTCTGGTGTCTAGTGCATGATAGAGACTGCGCTGCATCTAACACAACGGTTGTGCAGGTAGGTAATGAAGATGATTAGCCTGAGATCACGTTTCCAACGTCCAACGTCAGATTTTTTTCCTCAATTAAGTGTAGGCACCAAACAGAGCCTGGAACAGCCCTAGAAGGCTCTGCAGATCCTCCAGAGTCCTCTATAGCCGTCTATAGCACCTTACAATTTATTATCTGCCACAGCTAGATTTAAACCTTCAACTGCAACACAGTTCTATACGCTCTACACATTGAGCTATCGCGCTTCCGTCAAAACTTCAGATAATCGGAAAATTGCAATTTAAAAAGAAAAAAAGCTCATTACTTCTGTTGATCAGTTTCTTCAATCATTCCTCCTGTTTATACGAAGTATATCATACCTCAGTGCTAATCCTCCTTCCCCACTCTAAACTGGTGTTCTTCTAATATTCCTTGTAGAGCGTACAACGTTAAAATCTCTTATTTCCTGCCTTTATAATAATAATCATTTCTATACTTATTTGGAGACACCTTTTCTGCAAAACGAGATTTTTCTTAATTTTTTTAAAATGAAAACAGTCCCTATTGTTTCGGATATTAACACTAGAATGACCGGTTGCATCATTTATTCATAACATTTCTTCTTTAAGTCTTATTTAATACTAGCGATCCACCCAAGCTTTGCTCGGGTAATAAGGCATATTTTGCTTACATAATTCGCCTGTGTAATGTATTTTTTTTATCACGTACCGGCCACTAAGGACCACGCAAATATCATTGGTTAGGGTTCTTTGGGAGTCTTGATTTTCTTTCTTCCCATCTCAGCTAATGTACTTTAGTATATATAAATTATAAAAATAAAAACAAATATTTCTTTATATACGAACTTATTATCTTGCACGTTAGATAATTGCTTAGGCAGCGTCTTCGGCGAAACCCACCAATATTCCAACCCACTTACACAAAACCTCGACAATTTATATACCTAAACCTTCCTGGTGAATCACTCTATTGGTGAAAACCGCATGGAAATCCGTGCAGTAGTTATTGAGTTTACCGCGAACAAACGCGGCCGAGTACTTTGTTTTATAATATGTATAGATTTTACGGTACTACCATGATTTTTATTAAATTAGTGTATACAATAATATTATAATTTATTCCGTTTTTACGCTTATAATTATCAGAGATATCTATGTGTTATACCTAAATATACGAAACCGGTCATGAAAATATCATGAATACATGTTTTGTATTCCCAGAATTTTTATATATCTATAATTCCGGGAAATTCTACGTTTTCAATTTATTATGCGTAAATTTGTGTATATGTAATATATGAAATTTCAATTTAGCATTCTTGCTTGCCGTGTATAGTTGCAAGTTGCAACAGGCACTACTCTTTATACTACTCTTCATGTTATGTAATTACAATATTTGAATGAAATATATTTATTTTCTTTAAAATTAAATTATCTTATGAATTTATAGTTTTATTTCTTGAATTCTAATAATTTGTTTAATTAAACAAACAAACCGGTCATTTTGACCGCTTGGTAGAAATAGGTAGGTATATGGTAAATGTTCGTAGTTCTAGTGTTAGATAAAATTATTCATATAAAATCAATTAGAGCCGAAATCTGTCAAAAATTTTCATAAAAAGAGATCATCAAAAGATACCCTACTCCCTAATCTTCATAATAAATACAACACATAACATCGATACTACAAAATTGCTAATTTCTATTAGAGTTATATCAGGAATAGCGGATTTTTCAGGCAGAACCAAGGTGAATGATACAAGTTAGACATGCAGTCCGATACAAATGGTAGTCAATTAAAATGATTGATTATGGACAAAAGCATATTGACTCTTACGAGCAAACCTCTCAGAACGTAATTCCCATAAAAGAACTAATATAAACTGATTTTCATCAACAAAATCGGTAACACGCATTATCTACATCCTACCTTACACCAACTATGGCTCCTCATGCATGAAAAATTTCGAAGGCATACATACGGATTTATAAAATATATGTTTTATATATATGTTTAAGGAAAATATTCTTAACTTACTACAAAGTGTATACATAGTGATTTCTCAGAAATAACGTTAAGTTTACCTTTGAAAGTTTCGAGAAAGCAACATTTTAGAATAAAATTTTTATTTTTTTTCGAAATTTCTCCTCCCTTCCAGTTACAGAAGTATATGTATACCGATACACGTGGAGGCTTCAAGGTAAACGGTTGTCAAGTCGATTCTTGAACATGCGCCTTTGTCGCGACCTAGCGATGGGGAGAGAGAGAGATGGTATTTCTGTTCTATTGTGTTGAATCGTTTTTCCTCCGACTTGGGTAACGAGCTTCATTTCTCCGCACACTATCATCTTTTACTCTTTGCAGCAGTAAGCGACCCAAGGAAGAGATACTTTACGAAAGGAGCTCCTTACAAAACTTCTCGGCATCATCGTTTCCAGGATTCATTTCCTCCTTGTGATTCCCTACTTATTAATTATTAAAAAAAAGTTGATGGAGTATCTAGAATTTTATTTTCCTACCTTCGTAATTTTATTGTTTTTTCTCGTTATCGCAATTTAAATGAACAAATAAATTAAATAAAAAAAAAAAAAATATTCTATTACGTCAAAACCTTGTAAATTTTGGTAATGTTCTATTTTTCTTATTTTATTATATTTAATTATTCATAGCGAGTATGTTTTTACACAATATTCGTATCATGTATATGTATAATCGCCATATTAGTCTTGGCCTGCCGACTGCTCGACGCCACCGTAACTGTTTGGTCATCACCATCTTTGGGGTGGCACTTATATGCACTTCAGTGATGTAACCTTTGTGATAATTTAATTTAATCACTTATGTAATATCTACATCAATAAGTAAGCCATAAAACTGTAAAACTCCTATTTATTGAAATTAATGTGTTATTAAATTCTACTCACTGAAGAGATTAAGAGAACTAAACGGATCCTTTTATTAATCAATTGATTTCACTTTTGGGCGATCATAAGTTCGATTTTATTTCTATAAGCGCTTAGTGTATCCGATACTTAGGGTTGCACCTCGACAAACGATTAACCCGGAATCCTCATACTAGACTGAAAAGACAAGAAACCGCTCGACGTTTCAGGCTACTTCAGCACTTACTAGACAAACGCTCTAACCTCCCAATTAACTACAAAAGACTCATCTACATGACCATCATAAGACCTATTTGGACTTACGGAGTAGAGCTTTGGGGCTCCACTAAGCCATCGAATTCCTGTCGTATCCAATCCCTACAGTCCAAAATCCTTCGTAAAATCCTCAACGCTCCTTATTTTGTTAAAAATACCGTCATCCATAACGACCTTAATGTCCCATTTGTTGCAGATTTGGCCCGAACCCGGTATCTTTCCTTTCATAACAAACTTCATTCCCACTCAAACCCTCTAGTTTCAAACCTAGCTTCCTCTTCGATTCCCGATAATCCCCCGAGGCGTCTGAAAAGAAGATGGCCACGTGACCTTCTTAGTTGAACTAGTGATTTGAGTACTACCAGTGGGTAGTTTCTCAACTTGCCATTACTCATGTCATTTTGTATCACATAGCCTATTTACTGGATGTATTTTTTTTTATACAGTTGTAAATATCAATAAATAAATTTAAAAAAAAAAGCGCTTAGTGTAACCCAATAACAGGCCCGAACCTCCAAGATATCCAAAATGCTAAAATAAAACGACCCCAATACCACATAAATAGAAAACACACGATATGTCAATAAAACGAACAAAACCAATAACGATAATTATAATAACGAAACCATAATCACATAATGTATAAAAACCGATGAAGATTCAGAGAAAGAGTCGAATTTCGGCGTTTTGTTTGTGTTTATTCAAATTTACAACTGTACTAAAATACAAGAAATAAAAAGAATGAATGATATATACACTAGCATAAGAAAAAGGCAAGGAGAGAAACTACCCACTGGAAGTAATCAAATTCCTTCTTCAAAATCTTCTTTTCAGAGGTCTCGGAGGATTATCGGGGATTGAAGAGGTTGAAACTGGTGGGTTTGATTAGTAATATACTTTTTGATTAAAGGATTGATGTCGGGTTAGGGCCAAATGAAATGCGACATTAAGGTCATTTTGGATGACTTTATTCGTAACAATGTATAGAGTATTGAGGGTTTTACTAAGGATTTTTGATTGTTAGGATTGGATACGAGAGGAATCGATGGTTTAGCAGAGCCCATATGCTACACCCAGTAAGTTTTAAGTTAAAATGTAAATATTGAATTTTTCAAAGTACATAGCTAGAAATTGTTTGTTTTTTTAGCCTCTTTTGAGTTGGAAGGTTGCTAATTACAATTCGGAACGGATGGAAGGATCTCTTTTACTGTACGATGTACCTTTTTTATATTCCTGATTCTATATTTGTCCGGTGATGGGGCTCACTGTGTCCTTTTATTTTTATTTGTTTATTTATTTTTCTTCTCAATCTAGGCCGAGATTTTGTACGTAATTTTGCCAGATTTGTGGCCGTGCTGTTGGAGCGAGAGTCCTGAAAAGTGGGTTAGTAGAGTATTTCAGGATGTCAAAAAATTTAATGTGTCTACGTTTGATGAATGACGGTTACTGTCGGAATGTCGAGAGTAATGTGTAGGAAGTCTGTTTTTGTTTTATTTAATGTCGTAAAAATTGTACAAAATCGTTATAAAAGATAAATGCACATTTTAATATTTGATAGTATTTAAATTTAATTAAAACACTTTGTGTACATAATAAACACTAGTTCAATTATAAGGATGAAAAGCATGCGCACTAAAGAACTAAACGCTCTGGAAACCTGACTGGAGAAGGCCTGGAGACAGGCATTAGAGATAGTGAGTGGCTGGAGAAAGTGCATAGCCTCCCACACTGGAGAAATCTGACCCTGGGCTCTTCAAGATCACTAGGTCGAAGCTGCCACTGTCACTGCCCACTTGTTCGGATATAGTCTTACCGATATATTTTACGTTAATAATAACAAGAATAATAATAATTACATTTTCAAGTGTGTTAAGTGTAAGCCCAAACATTATAAATCTATAAAATTAATATAATAACCACTATCACAGATATTATAATAGGATGTAATTAGTTGGGGGTGCAGTCAAGAAAACACAGAAAAATAAGTGAAACTTATTGTATTTTATATGTGCCGACGTTTCGACCTACTGTGTAGGTCATCTTCAGGGCCAATAGGAGTGGCTGCTCGGTGCAGAAGGTAACTGACCCAACTATAATATCACAGATATTATTTATTTCTAGAGGGAGGAATACAGAAAGAAGGAATTTTATTGAGAAATCCTGTAACTAAAGAATGTAGCATACTAATAACTTTACGCGAAACTTGGCCAAACTGCAGATTTATAATGCAATCTGAATACAATAGAAATGATGCGTTAATGTTTTCCTCAAAGTTATTCCTTTCGCTTTTTGTATGTACATGGGGAAGTCATTTTGAGTTACAATTATAATGATTAGTTTTTATGTCCTTGTTTCTGATGAAGTTATTTTAACTTTTATATTTATTGACATAGGTTAATAGTAATTGTATATTTCGCATAATTGTTTTAAGAAACATATTCCTACACAATATTTGTTACAATGCGCCTTGCACAAATAAAAAAATATATAAATAAATGTTCGAACAGTTATGCAGTGATTTGGGATCCGTGATTATTCGTCCCTCCCCAATTTTTATTATTTTCTGTTGTATGTCGATTATAGGATACTTTTGCTCAGTTGTTAAGCTGATGTTATTTGATCTCTTAACAGCCACCGATGGACCCTGTGTGATCTACAGATCTTCAATGGCTCATAAAATGGGCACCCTTTATTGGGGGTAACTAGCGGTTGAGCGTGGCATCGAACAAATACCCTCCATGCACAACGAGAAAACAATAGAGGGAAAATCGAGAACCAGGTGGGTGTGGACGATGGATTGTGGAGGACAGGACTACATTGTGTGAGAAATATTCACAATTTTTTAAAAAATTGTAAATAGTTCAAAATGTATCAGCTGTTGCAATAGCTTCGATTATGACGATTTGTCAATATTTTTTTTGAAATATGGATTCAACCTATCTTGAAACGTAAATATTGACCAGCGTTAGAATTTTTTCAAGATAAATTTCTTAAGTTTACTAATGAAGACAGTAAAGCAAAATAATTTCTATACATATTTTTACAGCCCTTGTTCTAAAAAAGTTTAAATTTTCCCTGCAATTTGATTTGATTTGCAATTTGAGCTATAACAGTATTAAATCTATTATCTGTATTTTGCTCTATAAACAAAAAACACAACGACGAGTTTCGGCGGTGTCTTAGGGTCATCTCTCCGTTCCGTGCTACATTTCTTGGTTTAGTTTTCAAGGTGAAAAACAGTTTTCCAACAAACAGAAATATATTTGAATTCTACATATGCATCTTGAAATATTTATCTTACAAAATAGGGAGGAGTTATGTAGAACACCGAAAACAGTTCTTTGAAACTACGAAAGTCTTTTATAGGAGTATTATTGCCAAATCTAGACAACTAGTGATATCGCCCGCACCCCCTATCACCCAGGTATCCAACGGATGAGCGGAAGGAGAAAGCCTGTGCACCCCCACCTCAGGGTCAGGGTTGGTGTAAGAAATGGGCTAGGAAAGTGCAGCCTTATGCAAGTTTACTTTCTCCGATGCAGTGAAAGTGACTGCACTCCATCTCTTTGTGTTTTTCTGTTTCGGAAAAGCTGGCTCTTCCTCCTTCCTGGTTTCCATTGGACCCATTGTGGTCCATGAGCCAGCGGAGCCTATCCCTCCATCAGGACCATCTCAATCCCTATTAGTTCTGTAGGAGGGTCCGTAATAAATCAAAGCAGTGAAAGCTATATCACTGTCAGATGGAAAGTAGGCTCTTCGGGGGTGTAGCATGTCATGATTGTTTGAGGTTCGGAATTCCTTGATAGGATATTTCTCTATTCGTACTGTATACAATGCTTAAAATTTGTCCTATTGCATTTGTGAGGAAGGGTTGTTCTTACCTAATACTTAAAATAATCGAGCAATAATTAGTTCTGCATCGATATTTCCTCTCAAAAAGAATAGATATTTATCATTCTATTTCGATGTTTGAAGGTGGTCTTACTGCACTTGATCTAAAAATGTCGACAACCTCAAGATTGTTTCTAAAAATAATAGGCTGTAAGAATGGAGGGTAAGTCTCATTGGGGAAGATTCCAAAATCAATATTCAACAGAAGGAGGGCTATTCTCCGAAATAGAATGCTTGTTAGTTTCCATTCAAGATCAAGTTAAAGTCATTACAAAGAGATTACAACTAAAGATAGATGTCAACTATGTTACGCATCAACCCGTCACTGCCGAGAACCCCGTATGCCAGCAATGGCAGGAAGGGGGCCCTAAAAAAAAAAAAAAAAAAAAAAAAAAAAAAAAAAAAAAAAAAAAAAAAAAAAAAAAAAAAAAAAAAAAAAAAAAAAAAAAAAAAAAAAAAAAAAAAAAAAAAAAAAAAAAAGATGTCAACTATGTTCAGTGTCTTTAAAATGTAACCAGTATATCACAATTGGCATGCTGGCAACTACGAAGTGCCCCCACAATAAGAAACACAATAATGTGGCAAAATTTACCAACAGTCCCTGGCAACAAAACTAATCTATTGGACGAAATAGAGGCGTACTATAAGTACAAGCTAGATAAAGATTTCCTCAATCTACACTGGGATGAATCTTCTAACAATGACAATATGATATCCTCCTTATAAAGTTGAAGCATAAGAAAGATAATCTTATTGTCATTGCGATGCCTAGATGAATAGTATGAACTCAACTGTAGGTGAGAAACTTTTAGGAACTGGCTGCTGAGATAACTGTACCTCCATCTGTATTTCTTCCATCTGGATGGCCTGGTGGTACACAAATTAAAATATCCACAAATGAACTGATCCCTATCACAGTGAAGGGCAATGAGAGTATGGGACTCCCGCTTGATTTCCCATGGTAGGCTTAATATACACCACTCTGGGACGCAGCAAGGATAGTGAAAATTTATAAATGATGGAAAATGTTAGCAACTCCAGGCGGTTGGACTTGCCCCTCATAAATAGAAATTGTTACTCGGAAGAATATGACGAGTAAGCAGATCAACAGGACCATCGACAATCCAAGGCGACACTAAGCTGAATAGATCGTTGACAAGAGGGCAAAGAGGACAAAGGTGAAACCTGACCTGACGAATTACTCGGAATCTGACAAGGCTTATCTCACTAGCCCACAGAGCCTAAAAGGGATGCCGCAAGTAACTCGGACATTGACTGAATTTTAAATCTCACAGATATCAGTGATTAAACCAGTAGTAGTTGTACCTTATAATAAATGGTGTGTAAATAAATGAACATTACTTTATTAATTTACCATTAATATTTGCCCGTTTACGAACCATGTAAACGAAACCAGTTTGAGTAATCCCTGTACACACACAAGGAAAAATAGCCGTTTTTTTTTTATCCATATGTACACAAGAACACTAATTTCTAACTTTTTATTTTCCCAACACTAAGAATTTAAAATGACTGAAGGTAAATTTAAGTGATATATCCAAACTACTGCTCTTACGGAGCGGGATACAGTTACGAAAAGTTTTCTTTCCACTTGCCTCCGTTATAAGTTGCCCCATCTTCTTTATGATCTACAGATTAGGGCAAGTTCCCCAAGTAAGCTAGAGCTTAGTAAGGTCGAAGTTTGTTACCTTCCACTCTCCAACATCCACAAAGAAGGGAAGGGAATATTAAATTTAACATTTGCGAGGACAAAGAATTCCCCCTGACAAAGAATCATCGAGACAAGAAGAAGGTGATCCTACATCTCAGAAGTGGTACAAGGCACCTCCTGGTAAGATCCTCCCCGGGGAGTGCCATCAACATCTGTTGAGAAGGGGGCGATCCGGGACCTCGTGACCTTTCCTAAAATATCCAGTCTAATGAGCCTCCTCGCCTACCAACGTTTCAGGAATAACCTCATTACAGTAGTTAATTATAATCCATACCAACTTACTACTTGCTGAATAATATTGTTATGTATATATTTTTAATTACAGGCTATATATTACCAATTACTATTGATAAATCATATTATGCAAGGATATAGAATAGAATAGAAAAGTAACTTCAGTATGGGAATAAATCCCTTTAAAATAAGAAACAAGGACAGAAATAAAAAGGTAATATACATCTGGCCAGAAGGTTACATAATGCAAAAAACAGTAAATAAAAATTATTTATAATATAATTAATTTTAACTATATTATATTTCAATATTATAAAAGTAAATACAATTTACAAAATACAGTAAATACAAATTTAAAAAAAGAAGAAATACTAATGAATAGAATTGATAAAATATTAAGGAACTATAGAGATCAAAAAAATAAATAACAGCGAATAAAAACATAAGTTACGATGTAATAACTTCTTTATATATATATAATATATAAAAAAGATTAGACAACAAAAACTATTGTAAAATAAGAAAATTTTAATTAAGATCAATCTGTCTACCGTAAAATAAAGACAAATTTAAGCAAATAACTAAACCTGCTTAGAGAGAATCTGTTTGAGAAGTGAGATCTTTGAAAAGCAAGGGTTTGAATGAGGATAGGAAAGAAGCATGGCGCAAACTAGGAGGGATTGAGTTCCAGAGGGTGAATATGAATCAAAATTACCACAACTGGTACAAAATTACTACTGTATATTTTGTATCAAAATAAAAATATATACATCAAAATCCCTACATCCTATTTATCTGACATAGACTTAGGAGTTTCCCTAAGCCGACATATAATAAATAATTATTACTCCTGTAAACCAGGGTAACGTTTCGACATACTTTATAGATATTTTCCAATATCACCCTTAGTAGAAAACAATTTTAATTTTACAGGCTCTAGATTGAAATATATACTAGGAGAGGGTATTATCTTGTTTTACGATTGATAGGAAATAAAAAAGCTAAATGGATTTGGACGTCGAGCATAACGTTCCGTTTAAACACATTTAAGATCCAAGCTTAAGCAGTTGAAGCGTTTCCATAGCGATTACCAGTTCAATTACCAGGTCAATTACCAGAATATGCTTAACGATTAACTTCAATTAATTATTGATATTAAGAGTATTATTTATTTTTGATTTACTTAGAATGATCTGACAGTACTGAAACAATGATGCTTTCTTCTTCAAAGAGGATACCTGTGGTATAGTGATTACCATAAAAAACAACTATGCCCAAGATCGCGGATTCGCAGCATTGCAGTAGGCCTTAGCACTTCTTAGAGTAAGGGATAACAGAACCCTTGGTTAAAGCATTATTCGGAGGGGGCATTAAATTAAGGTTCCGACCTCGTGTCTGTCAGTTACTCCTTAAGTTCCCTAATAATACTTGGATAGCCAAAATGTAGGACTTCCACTGTAGTGTCGTCCGATTAGTATTAATTAGTATTACAAAGAGACGTTAAACGAAACAAACAATACGAGATCAAAATAACTTTGGATAATTATTTCCCAGGTTGTCGATGCGAGTTGAGTCACAAGTTTTAACTTTTCATTTCTATCACCTTTAATATTTACCAAAAATATATTCAATTATCAGTTTATTTCGTAAACAGTGTTTTAAAAAAAAAAATTGGACTATTTTCATTATGGCTAGAAAAGGCGATCTTTCACCACGTAAAAAACCTGGAGTGAAGGCCCTTCTGAATGCGAACACATTTACAAACCGAGAAATATCACTAAGATTGAAGTTTTCTAAAGCTAGTGTATGACGCATAAAAAAGGACATTTAGTCAGGGGAGGAATTAAGCCCGAAAAGAAAGAAAAAATTTTCACTCCACGGTCAGAAAGATGCTTTAAGAAAATTTGTCTAGAAAACAGATTTCCTACCACAAAGCTAATAAAATCACAACTCCCGGATGCTAGCGTAAATGCTTCTGAGCATTAATAATTGAATAATGTAATTTAATCAAAAATTGATACATTATTATCATTTTCAGTTAAATAAGGCAAAGAAACATGGAAGTTTATATATTTTTCACAGGTCTGCTTCAGTGATGAAAGCCTATTCGAAATTTAGCAGAATAAAGCTCTGTATGCAAGAGTTCCCTGCCACACTGCTCGGCTGTTAAAGCTTTTTTGGCAGAAGAAAATATCCCTCTGTTGGATTGGCCGCGTAATAGCCCTGATATGAAATTGGTGGGAGCTGATGAAAAGAGAAGTGGCTAAAGATGTGATCACCAACAAAACCCAGCTCCTAGAACAGATTATTCATGTGTGGAATCATCATCCTCAAATGCAGGAGACAGTACATTCTTGCATTGATAGCATGCCGCGCAGAATTAAAGCTTTGATAGCGGCTAAAGGTGGCTCAACTATATATTGACTTTTACTTACATTATTTTTACTTTTCTTTAAAACTTAATAAACATATAATTTTCTAAATTAATGCTGTTTTATTTATGTTAAATTAATCGGTAATTGATTGGATAATATAAAAATAAAAAACAAATCAATTTAAAACAATAAAACGGTACAATATCACTCGGTAATTAATATTTTACATGAAATCTTCCAGTGTGTCTAATAATTTGGCCAGGACTGTATACTTGGAAATATTAGTTGAAACTTTTATTTCTTGATGGAATGATTAACGAAATATACTCATTACCCATAATTACATTAGCTTTTTCTTACTAAAGCTCTCGATAACTTTTTTTTTGGAGAATAAAAAAAATAAACGAATAAACAGTTAAAACTGTTGAAACTCAACTCGAAGCGACAACCTGCGGAACAAATACTTAACTTTTAATCTGTATAGAATGCCTTTATTTCAAAATAACTTTTAATCCATCCTATGGAATGTAGTGATATAGAAATAATTTTTAATCCGTTTATATCAAGGGAGCAGAGAATGGAGACAAGAAAGAAAAGACAAGCGGGAATGCCTGACACAACTCATCTATTGTGTACAGAAAGCGAAGGTATTCTAGGTCAAGGGCATTCATACAATGTCCCACCCGTCTCTATCTCCGTGGCGGTTCTTCTCTCATTGCATTCGCTAGATCAACCTTCTGTTTTATTATGTGTTCTTTTCATTTTTTTTTTTATTAACTGTACATATTTAAAACAGGTAGCCTATTCATAAGACCATAACGTTCTCTCAATTATAGCATCTAAATGCCAGGTCAAGAATGCTAATTGAGGAAAAGGCGAGAGAAATGAACGGATGTAAGGAAAACAAGAATAATATAGAAAGAAAGGAATTAAAATCAATGCATGTCTCTCATTCATAAGAAAACCTCTAATTAATCTACATATTTTAGTGATTTAAATTAAAAATAAGTCAGTAGCAAGAGGAGCGTGGAGTCGATTGATTCCAACTATTTAATTTTTTTTCAATGCTTCATCGGACTCATTTCTGAAAAAAAAATTACAGCATCCTGCATATTGTTTGTTTATTTAACGTCACTTTTATGATGCTTAATTAGGATAGGTATCGCCGTTCACTTTCCGTGCGTCCATTCCGATGAACGGGATAACCAAAGATTTTACTACCTTCTAAAAAATCCTAGGGCCACCTGCCGGGCTACGATCCCGCGATCTTGGGTTTAGTAGGTTGTTATACTGATCACTAGACTACAGGTTCAATTATTAATTTAATTTCAATCTTTCAATCAATTTCATAATTAATATTTTACTCTTTGTTTATCTTTCCTGTCATTTTTGTTAATATAGCCTGTTATACCTTCTTTAGTACTGCGTTGTTTAAATAGTTTTTCTGTTTTATTTTATTCTCAGCCCTGATAGTGGCCTAAAAATTAAGTCGAAACGTTGGCACAAATAACATATGTTATACTTATTTTGTGTAAATTTTATTGACTACACCCCCATTTCTAACAATTTTCAAAATATACCAAGTTATACGTTTCCACATCTATTTATTTATTTTTTTATAGAGAAGGAATGGATGGAACTCAAAAATGAAATCTCGAATAGTAAGGAACAATTTATTGTAATAAATAAATAGTTACATGTAGCAATAATAAATTATTATTAAAAGTTGCTTGTAATAACAAATAGTTACTTACTATTTAAGATTTTATTTTTGACCTCCACCCAGTATTTTCCCCCGTAAACTTTTTTAATAGCTCAACTAATTAATTTTAATTTTTTCAGTTAATTATTGATTAGTAATAAATACGATTGGTTACGTGTACAGGTATTGATTGCATTGGTCCAGAAAAAATAAAGCGGAACATATTATTGGGAAGCGAGGGGATGGTTGACTGGAAGATAGACGTAAGGAAGAAAATAGTTGGGGGTCCAGTCAAATAAAAACACTAAATAAGTGGTTACTTATTTAGTGTTTTTATTTGACTGCACCCCCAACTATTTTCTTCCTTAGGAACATATTATTATTTTAGGAACATATACGGCTGGAGTTTGGAAAATGAAATTGATGTGATCATCGAACTAAAACATCTATTTTCCACAAAATATTTTTTTAAAAATACAAAATAAACACAATTTGCTATATGGTCAAACGATTTTTTTAATATATTTTCATTATTATTTTAATATAATAACATCTTTTCTTTTTACTGATCCCAGATTTTTTTTTTATCTTTGGATAAGTGGATAAACTAGCCTTATAGATTTTTTGTAAGATATTGATTCAGCTTACAAAAAACCTTTTTGAAATTATACATTAAAACCAAAAAAAAAAAGATTGTATAGTTCCTATTATTAATGACAATAAATTAACAAAATATTTATGTGTTAGTCAGAGGGCAGTCGATGTAAAATTGTTGTTCTATGATATATATAATTGAATACTTTAACAGAAAAGTTACAAAAGCTTGGAACCAGACAGTGATTTTTTTTTTTTTCTTAGCCCCTTTTGGGTTGTAAGGTTGCTAATTACAATTTGGAAAGGATGAAAGGGGTCTCTTTTACTGTACGGTACACGTTTTAAGAGTGGGATGAGAAACAGAAGAGGTTCTAATTTATTTTTTTATTTCTAATTCTATATTTTTCCGGTGATGACAGTGAAACGAAAACTTTAATTCAGTAAAATTAAAAAAAAAATCCTGGGCTAGAGACTTGAATTTTTTTTTCTGCTTACACTATATCGAATCAAATATTAAAATCTCAAATACAGAATACATGAAAATTACAGACATACTCGCATGATTTGAGAAACGAGTGTAACAGATAAATAAAAAGTTGTATAATTTGTAAAGTGGGGTAGGTATTACAGGTAGGTAAACAGTCATTTTTTCTTGTTCAAGCAGTTCTTATTATCTCTACTTCCAGATAGTACTTAAAAAAAAAAACTATGATATTGATCCAACCAGGATCCCCCAAGGTCGGAATGAAACATTAAATCACCAGTAATGATAGGCCGACAGAATCTTAAACTCCTTAAAACAAAACAACACTAAATTATTCATGCCTGGCTTCCTTAAACCGAATTCATCAGATAAATCTTCTTTCTTTGAAAAATAAAAAGGCGTTTTCCGGAGGGAAAAAATAAAAAGTGGCCAAATCAGTACACATGAAAAAATAGCTGAAGGTTCGAAACGCTAGTGTAAGCTATTATTTTATGGTTAGGTCACCGATTTATAAATATGTGAAATCATCGACCTCAATGAGCCATAAATTAATATTACAATTATAAAAAATTCAATATCAGCATGATTAACACAAATTAAGATTATCTATTTATTTTTTATTATCTTTTGCACTTCACCGTATTTTTGTATATATTAATCTAACTTGGTTATATATACTTTAATTCAACTATTTATTCTTTATAATTTATTTTATTTTATTTTTTTATTTTGAAGAGAAAAGATTTGTCCAGGAGGTGATCCCGAAAACATAAAACAAGCAATCATAACACATGGAAGAAATTACAACAAAAAAGTAAAGAAAAATTATTAAACAATTGATATAAAAACATAAAATAAAATAAATAATATAATGACGTAAGTCAACAAGATCCTAATTAAAGTAATGTTCAATGAACATTCTTCCCCTTGTATAAATCCCAAAATTGAGATAACACGGAGATGTAGGATCGGTGAAGAGAATGGATTTGTTTGGCCGTGTTACGAGCCAGGTTAGCTCAGTTTGTTAGAGCACCGTGCTAAAGACGTGGGCGATTCGTTACGATATTCTTCACCGAACGCGGTGGTGATGTTTCTTGCAGCTACCGAAAATCGGTGGCGTAAAACATTACACGATTTTTTAATCGCTTGTTTCCACTGTAATAAATTAATATTGAATACTCGATCTCGTTACCTACGTGTTTTGTTTATTTTTCCAACAACAAAGAAGATACAGACTTTATCGCATGCTATGCCATTCACTTATTTTATTTACCAATTTCGCTGTTGTATTACTCGTACTGTTGTATTAATGTTTTTATTATTATTTTGTTGATATCAATACCTATATTTATTTTCGACAATTAGTTAAAATCCTGTCAAGTTTCGTACTTTTTATTTATATATATTTTTTTTTCTATTTCTATTTCTATTATGTTTTGTCACTCTTGATTACTTCATGATTTGTATTATTATGTAGCCTTCTGGCCAGATGAATATTATGTTTATTTTATTTGTTCATTATTATTATTGTTATTATTGGTCCCAGAATAAAGTTTATTTTCAATTCTATTCTATTCTAATATCTGAAGCCATAATACCTAACAATGTTCGTTCAATTGTAGTGATAGCAAATAATATCAAAAAAGAGAGGATTAATAACAAATCATTACAATCTATTACAATGTAAACATAACCCAGAACCTTCAGGAAGCTACGCAGCACAATAATCTTGTAAGTTAGTCTATTGGTTTTTATATTATACCAAGCTGGTTGATAATTATACTTTGAGAATAATAATGATAATAAAAGTAAGTATCCGGCTTGAGTATTTATACTTATAGTAACATTACTAGAGCTGGGCGAGATTCAATAACAGACTAAAAAAAATGAGCTCCGCCTTTAAATCGTACTAATATTGTTATTAATTTTATAAAATAAAGTGATCATCTATATCACTAGAATACTTTATTTTGCTGTAATTAAAATAGGGTTAGTTACAATGACCGATATCCCAGGATGTGTAAGAGATACCGAAGAGACAGAAGCCACCCAGTTCCGCTCACAACTGCTACACATTGGCGCGTGTGGGTTCTCTATTGTCGGTCATTGAGGCTTCGCTGGTGAAGACCCAAGTCCTCAGTGGTTTAGGTATCATTTTCACTTATTCTAAGTTCAATTTAAATTAAATAAAAGTTCTAGGATAAAGGATTTATTGAAACAAATAATACAATCTGAACAACTGAATACATAGAAATTATAGTTGTAAAATTTGAGCTACGAGTAGTACAATTAAATAAAGTAACAAAGTTGTATTCTTAGTAAAATTTGGGTTGTTCCGCAAAGCAGATAGGCAGTGCCTTCTCTAGTTAAAAGAAATTAAAATTTTAAATAGACATTTAATACAGTTTAATTGATATTAAATGATTAGTTCACAAATGTGTTAAGTGCAAATTTTTCAAAAATAATTTGTAAAAAATAATTAAATCTACTCGTATTATACAACAACAGGACTTAAAAACTATAGAAAAAACTGACTCGTCCGAAAAACCTATTTATTCCCAATATTTTCTTAATCCCTATTTTTTCTTTAGTATTTCATAAAAACACAGTTCATCATAATTTAAGATATAATTTTTCTATCATTGAACATTTGATTCAATCATTTATTAAAATGCAGCAGCTTGATCAAAATGACAGCAACGTTGTTTTCTACCTCAAAACAAAAGGTTTCGTTGCTTGACATCACCGGTAGTATGTTTATCGTAGAGACAATACTTCAGCATAGATTTAAAAAAAAAAATATAAATAAAATTAATGACGCCTAAATATATAAATTATAAATATTTTAAAAATTACTGTGATAATCCCAAATTCCTATTTACCTTCGATCTTCCAGTTTTGTGGTGTTCTAGATTTCTTTAAAGCTTCTCAAGGAAAACATATTCTAATCGCATCACTGGCCTTGAACACGATGAGCATGGTAAGCGTTCCGTTTACTCGAGTTAGGCTTTGTTTACCTTCTCTTATTTCCCGCAACACTGCAACCCCTGAAGGTTCTTGAATTCGGTACCTGGTAGAGACTGTACTGTTTCAAAGACAACCGTTGTGCTGGGAAGTGATTAGTCCGAGATCACTCTCAACCACCATGTTTCCCCCAGTTGATGATTACCACTTTATAAAGATTGGGTGAGCCCCAGGAGGGTCGGCAGATCATGAGCTCAACAGCCCTCGCAGAGCCTAGAATTCCCTGACGAGCCTCCTCCGCACCTCTCGGTCCGTCGCCTACTCTCTCCTCCTTCTCACTCCCATGTTTTTCAGATCATGCTCTACCTCATCGATCAACCGTAGAGCATTTTCTTGGTGAGTCTGCTTGGATCCGTCCTTTCCCCATTCCAAAGCCAACTCAGTTTGTTTATGCATAGTAACAATAAAAAAAAAATAAGACAATTTTTAACGAATTAGTTTTCCTACTACACTTGAGAGACCTTGGTTATTCAGCTGCTACTCCCAGTTTTTTTCAATTTGATTTTGGACATTTTTTGAAGAATTTTTATAGACATACCTCACCATGATCTAACGCAAACACAAAAGACTTTAACAGGGTTTCGTTTTTACAATATAATAACGTATATTATTATGAGCCAATAAGAAATAGAATAACCAAAAGTTTGAATTGCTGAATTATCTGCTTAGTCGCTAATCACTGGATAACTGACTCGTTTAATTCAAAAATATAAAAAAAAGAACTTGCATCGCAGCATAAAAACCCGCTACATTTTTAAACGACGTTGCAGACGATCAGATATAGACCGTGCGAATCGCTGACTCTTCGTAGCTTCAGTGTGTCACTCGGTGAGGTCAGGCTCTGGGAACCACTGATTCAGCTCGAAACACTTAGATCGGAAACATTACACTCTACTCCTCGTGTTGCTTATTATATTTACATCTAATTCATTTAATTATCAGCTAACTAGTCCGTGGATTCATGGATTGTAGTGTCTTTGGTTCAGTATCTTTGGTATAGACTAAACTGTTTCAAGGAAACGATTGTGCAGGGCGCAGGTTCGTCCGAGATCACGCTCAACCGCCAGGTTTCCCCCAATTAAGGATACCCACTTTATAGAGTCTGAATGAGCCCCAGGAGTGTATGTAGCTCCCAAATGGCCCATTAACATATTAAATAATATACCTACCCCAAGAAAATCTTAAGATTCCAAACAAAATATTATATGTTAATTAAATTCTTTGTGCTGTCAGCTACTCCTAACAGACCCCTGTCCGAATCATACCTGGATAGGCAAAATGTAGGACACCCGCTGTAAAATCGCACAGACTGGTATTTTGATCTAAACCTAGCAAAGTTTGGCACTTTTTTTCTAGTAAAAAGGTTTTCAAATTACTAAAAACGTATTTTGGGATACGATAAAGTGAAGGTTTATCAATTCTACCGAAAAAAGAAGTTTTCGTAACATTATCATGTTTTTATTAATAATAAATACATATTATTGTTAAGCCATTCTTTATTCTTATCAAGAAAACCGGGTTCTGTGCTATTACATGCAAGTCATTTTCGTTTATAAGCTACTTTAAACACCTTAATAGTTTTTTGAAGGTTTTCTATTTTCTCGCGGGGACAGTTTGTTATATCCACTACTTATTCTAGTTAATCTGAAAGTTTTCCGTCAAGCCATCGTTGTAAACTTCCTCTAACAATCTCGTGCAGCAGTTTTCTAATCATAGACATGACTGAATGACCAATATCTAGAATAATATAAACATATGTTATTTAAAATCGCAATGAAGGGTATGTTATAGAGGGTATTTATTTAGGTGATGTGAATACTTGTGACTCTTTTTGATAGGTAAAGTTATAGTAGACATACTACAGTATTATAACATGTAGGCCTGATGCTGTTGCGGGGTGTTGCATGCATTCAAAAATACAAATGTTTGCGAAAAGACATAAAAAAAACTTTTTTAGGTAGATAGTTATACTACTAAATATGTCTAAATAAGGTTTTAAATACGATAAATTTATATCAATTTTTTTTTGCTAAAATGATTTTTAGCAATTGAAAACACAAAGCAAAAATAGGTTTTTTTTTGTGAAATGTCGCGAACAAAGAAGTGTGTAAACAGCGAGTGCTAGGTTGGGACTGGTGGCGCGGCGGACTTGGGTTCGTCAAAAGATGGACATGCTATCTACTTGCTTTAGATCCTAATTACCTTCAAAAAGCCTGGGAGTGAATGTTGACAAATTTGATTTTTGGCCAGGTTTTAGGTCATAATACCAGTCTGTGCATCGTCCGATGAGCAATTACGTCTATAAGTGACGCTAAATAAATAAACAACAAATAACTAACATCCCAGCACTGCAGATTAGCATAATACTTTTTTTTAAATTTATCTCAGCTCTGCGTCTCTTTCTGATATTTGCGAACAGGCAGCTCCCTCGAAAATCTTTCCACACCTTCCTTCCACCTGCTTCTTGGTTTCCCCATTTTCTTTTACCTCTGGAGAGTGCATTGTCCTCATCCTTTCACCTTCCTTTCTGACCAAATATCATTCCCATCTCAGCCAACTTGCTTTTTAAACATTTAATGATATTCTGATATTGTAACTAAAAAAAATTTAATTTCGTTAGATTCGAAATGATACGTTTCGGGTTTGCTTGATAAGTTGTAATTAACCAGCCATTATTCCAGGTTATTTTTTTTCTTCAAGTTGTAAAGATGTTAAGATGTTTTACCTTTGTTTGTTTAAATAATTCTAAACAGCTTTCCACTGAGCCTGAGACAGAGCCAAATAATACATTGGGCCATTCCCATTTAATGTTTACTTTTTTTTAAGTTTTTTATTTCTCCAATTTTGGTCCAATTATTAATCAATTATTTTTATTAATCATTAATCATTTATTAGTCAATATAAATGTATGGAGCTCATTCCACTCTGGCTGTTCCTTGTCAACTATTGTACCTGAACTGTACTAATCGCCATTTTATCCCTAGTTTTGGCCAATAAAGTGACAGAGGGCTCTGCCTCTGGTACAAAGAGGTACATGAGGTAAAATGAGAAGAGGGGTCGTTTTAGATTGAACAGGTACTTTTAGGGTACTATATTATACTACTATATATATATATATATGTATATACACGAGTAGTATATTAGAGTACTAACACTCTAACACACTATTTGTGTTATTCTGTATCTAGACACAGGCACCCTTAAAAGTATATATTTTTGTAAAGAACTCTACTAAATTTTATCAATAGCTGGATTCAATTATTTTACAATCGCAATACTTCCTCTAACTATATATTTCATACACTGCTAAGGGTAAGTAAAGGTTTTTATAATTACTCTTAACTAATTTTTTCTTTCTTTTAATTTGTTATTAAGAGTTAAGTCTGAATTTATTTATATCTATCTATGTTACATTCCAAATTTATGTTAAGATGTTAAAGGAAATAGCTTAATAGGTATCTAGTCATAACTACTGTATCCTCCCATTGTGCATATAGTTTTAAATATATTCTCTAAGTTTTACTCGCTAAATAACTATATTTCTCAACAGGTAAATAACCTCTACACGAATACAAAGGGCAAAGAGTGAGACAAACGTTTTCAGTAAATTTTCCTGAAAAAGGACTACAATTAGTGGGTATAGGGGGAGGTGATAAAACAAAAAAGAAGGGGCAGCCACAAAAGAGAAATGTGAAAGAGGGGCGGCGCTGGAAATACCCTGACTAACCTGAAGGGTGGTTTGGGGCTCGGGGTTACTGACCTATCCAAGGGCTGCTTCCCCCACTACTTTTCCCTCCATAGTGTCTATAATATTCTTCCCTACTCAACAAATACTGGAATAGATACTATATTTTCTTACCTTTTTTCATTTAATTAGTTTGAATCATTAAAGAACCCGTATATAATATAATATTAATATATATGGGATAAAATAATTAAAATAAAACTTATACTCTGTACTTCTTTTTTATGTAAAATTTATTGACTACACCCCCGGCTATTTTCAACATTTCCCATGAATTAAATGAAAGGCCGCTTTCTTTTAAAAATACGAATATTTAAAAAAAAAGACAAAGCATTCTTTAAGTGGAAAATAAAATAAATTTGAGTAATCCTTTGATGAATTGATTGATATAAATCTAAAAAAAAAAATTTTATCTAGTTTAAAAAACCTTTAAGTAAATTAATATCAGGGCAAAATCGAGTTTTGTTCATAAAACTCATAACTAAATATGTGATCAGCAATTTGATGGTTTATTGTATTTATTATATAAAAATTATCAGTTAGGATTACTATTATGTACTATTTCAACAAGATAATAAATCAACGAGAGATAATAAAACCGCAATAGATGTAGCATTTTTAGTTTTTAAACCAGTATTTTAATTGAACCTTTTTATTATTTTAAACTCTATATTTTGTGCCATATTTAAAATTATAAAATATATATTATATACATTACGATAGGATATAGAAAATGAATGTCCTGATAGTTCTTAATTATTTCTGCATACAATGGTTCATGATTAGAGTTTTGCCTATTTGTCTAGTTGAAATTTGAGTTTACAAAAAGGGTTATCACGGCTTTTATCCACAATATACAATTTTTAAAACTACACCGATTGAATAGAAAAACAAGACAAAAAACGACTGAAATGTACTTATTATAATGAAAAGCAGAAAATAAGATCTCTAGAAATAAGGTAATGAATAGTTTAATAGAATTCTAGATTTTCGTTGCTTAGAAAACATTTAATTTCTGGCGATTAGTTTATTTCTAAAAGAAAAATTTATTAATGAAAGATGTAATTTAGATTCACAGAATATAATTATATCATGAGCAAATATTACATTAAAGAACTAATATTGTTTTAAAAATTAAATAATAACATAATGAGCACTACTCCTCACTTAGCCTATTTTTCGAATATACTCAGCTTATTTCTATTTTTAAATGTTTTTTGTTGTTAAGTTGCTATTGCGTCGTACATAATAGTGTGCTCAACTCCCTCCTTTATCTCACTCGCATTACCATATCGCTAGAGGTTCCATGGACTTGTAACCTCCCACGGCTCCTACTCATAAGCTTAGTGTCGCATGTATTTTTAATGCTTATATATAACGTATTTTAGTTATTGGTGTCATTATATTATTTTTATTGATTTAACTTTCATGAAACTACTGAATGAATAATTGTTGCTGGAGCTAATAGCCATTAAATGAATACCGTTCTACAGTTATTATTTGTAATTATTTAACACTCAAAGAGATTATGTCCTTAAGTTAAAAAACTACCTCTGATACGGAAAACGATGAAGTTTACGAATTATCAAATATTTTAACTGTCCAAAGTGTAGAATATTTCGCTTTAAAAAATTATGTTGAAATTAGAGATCACAATGATTTTCGAGGTTCGCCAATGTATTCGACTACTCGATTAAGTACAACTATTTTTATTGTAAGTCAAACTTCCATACTTTATTCATATTAATGGCAACCTAGATGATTGTAGTTTGGCAATAAAGGATTATATTGGCTTTATCCCACAATCCTATTTTCTCATTCTTCGTTTCATATAAAGTCCTTAATAAAATGTAAGTTGCTATGGTCGAAGTGGCTGATAAACTATTTAATTGGTAAATAGCCTCGGATGGACCCGGTGGGCAAACAAACTATCTTGGGGTTCACCCAGCCTCAATATTTATAATTCCCAAAAAATCGGAAATTGTAGGGGATCAGTTTTGATTTAAACTTCTTTTCATTCGATGAATGAATGATGTTTTTCAATGTACACTTGTGTGTATGATTAATTGTATTATTGTATTGTGTATTAATTTCATCTAGTTAGATATTAAGAGAAAAAAAGACATCAAGGGATTTAAAGTAAATGTCTGATAGTATTGTTTAATTTTTCTTCATTATTTTTTTTCTTGGCATAAATTTGATATATACGTAACCAAAAATTCTTTCTCTTAAATAATTATTGTTAACTTATTTTAATTTCTCTTCTTCTAATCTGTTTTTAAAATATTGTTATTGGAAGTAATTTGAATTTTTTTGTTCATTGTTTTACACTCTAAGGCATAATAGCTGTATTGTTATTCTAAAGGGACTTGTTACAGAATAAATAAAGACATTATTATTATAAAGTGGAGTTCCTGCACAACCCTTATCCTAGAAATGGTAATCCTACGATGTACTGATTCAAGACCCTTCATGGAATGTAGAAGTACAGGTTTCTTCAAAAATAAAATTTGAGACTCCAACCAAGTAGAAAAACTCCTCCGACAAAAAAACGAAGAAATATTGAAAACACTCGGAGATATATTTATAGCGAGGCAACATTATAGGTATTCCGTTACTAGAGGTATTGTCAAGCAATGGACGATCTTACAATTAAAATTAAGATTATGGTAGTAAAGTTACCATCAGATGTACAGATCATTCTAAACATAAATACATTTTTATTTTATCCGGAACCTTTAAAGTAGATTTTTTAAAATTGGAATTAAAAAATGTTATGTTGATTCATCCAACATTCGGGAAGTGGTATCTTATTGATGCATTAAGAGATTCTAGTCTAACAGATATTTTTAAAATTAGTACTTAACAGTTGTTTATCAATAGAATTTAATTTTATATGTGATAAAGCTGAAGCGATGCATTACTACATACTATCAGGCAGGTGGCCTTAATACTTTTTAAATGAAGTAAAAAATACTTTATTGTACCATAGATTATACCGAGCCTCTGGGGAGTCAAGTACTCGTTATAAATCCCAATCCTAATTATACCTGGATAGGCAAAGTTTAGGATTCCTGTTGTAGGATCGTCCGATCAGCCATAGAAGCATTAGGTGACATTAAATGAATAAACTCCATATCATAACCGATTTGTATGTCCAGTCAAATGATTAATGAGGGACAGAAGATTTTGGAGGGAGGACTAGTATGTTAAAGGGACCTAGTCCTCTCTGCCTGACCCCGAAAAGATTACCTGAGGTCGCCGCCTACAAGAATGGAACTGCCAAGATTCATTTCTGAGGATAACCAAGAAATAAATAATAACCGACCCAGGTGGGGATCGAACCCACAATGTTATGGACCGGCATTCACCCCAACTTCTTTTATACAAGAGGGATAAGAACCACGTTAGACAAAATAAATATTGAATAACAAGTTATGAATTTAAAAATCCTGATTGTTATCCCTTAAATCTGATATTAGGCGAGCTGCACAAACCATGCACTTTATGTATGCACTGTTTTGGAAGTACACCCCCTATCATCTACAAGATCCTCACGGTTTGTAGTAATGAAGGTTTAATTAATCAACTAGTAAGTAAGATTTATGTTTCTAATAATTCAGTAATTTCATTAAGAATTTTACTCTAAAACGAATTAATCCTGTATTAGAATTATTTATATAATATTTAAAAACTCATTGGATACACTACATTTGAAACGTTCAGGATCAAAATCGGACAATTCCGAGATATTAAAAAATGACTTCTTCAAATTGTTCGCTGGTTTATTCAAGCAATTTTGTATAGGACGAAACTATTTCTCAGTCCTATTTATTAATGTATAATAGAATTAGTATTTTTTACTACTGATTATAACTTTTCTATAATTATTATGGCACTTTTCATTGAATCCGTTATTGACATGGCTAATTTTAGGCATTGCTTATTATTGAGTAAATCGTCTGAGGACGTTCCGTACTACTTATGTTGAAGAAAAAACTATAATTAGGAATTCGCTTAAAGTTTTCTCAATTAATAAAATCTAAAAATTAATTCAATCTAAATCATCAGATAGAAAATAATATAAGTTATTTATTTGATATTATCAAATAAAAAAATTATTATGGTATATAAATTATGACCTCAAACCGTAACATTTAGTTGCCATGGACGCACCTGAAACTATCACCCACTTCACACTCAGAGCGGGTTCAATAACTGATAACACTATCAGCTCGGTTCAAGGCTAGCACTCCACTGGCCTATGTTGTTACAGGTGTTTATAATTACCACTAATATACTCCAGCCTTATATTAGTTAATAAATAAATAAATTGATATAACAAGCCTATCTATGTTTATGTTAATCAAGGAAATCTGTCATCAATAACTGAATAACGGAGTAAATAAATAGTTTAATGAAGTTATTTTTAGAAAACATATTTATTTGTCGAATAAATAGATAATTAAAAAAAGATCTAAATAATTTTGTGGTAATTTCTCTTATAGAAATTTTTAGTATACAAATTTTCTCAAAAAACGTATTCGTTCAAGTTTTTAAAAATAGCGATTTCTCGTTTTTTATTACCATTATATTTATATACATATATATATTTTGAGTTTATTTTTAGCAATAGGAATAATACAAATTAAAAAAACAACAGATGTGCAACTACAACCCGTGAATGTACATGGTAGAGACTGTACTGTTTTCTGGACAATGGTTGTGCAGGGAGCTGATTTTTCCCCTTATTTTGAGTACCCACTTTATAGAGGCTGGGTGAGCCCTAGGATTGTCCATTCCTGGCTGTTAAAAGGTTAAATAAACTCTGTCACAGCAGGATTTGAGCCCGGGACCGTAGGCAAAACGATCCATCGCTCTACCACCGAGCCCCTGGAGGATCCTAGATCTCACAGGATCAATTTCCAGTAGCGAACAGACTAAATAAAAGTCTTGCCAGCAGCGGGGTTGGACCCAGGACCTTCGGCAAGGCAACTCAGCGCTTTACCACTGAGCCACTCCGCGCCCAATTCAACTTACACAATACAAATAAAACTTTATATATTTTCTCCTTAATTTATCGATAAGTGGAGATTTTTATTACTTTTGGATTCTAGTTATCTTGAAACACTAAACCTCAAATTTTAAGAGGATTCATTGTTATTTGTATTACTTTTTTTTAAATGTCGATCACAAATATTTATAATTGACTGAAAAAAAAGGAAACGAAAAAAAACCCTACAAGAAACGAATAAAAAAGCAAAAAGAAAAATCAGAAATTAGTAATAGTAAATCCCTCGACTTATTGAGATTCAAAAAATAATATTGACATGATATTATACATCCTCTCCAAATAAGAAGAGGAATCGGTTATAGAAATAAATAATGGACTTAGTCACAACAATGAAACTAATAATATTTCAACATTAAGAAATGCAGACGAGCTATCAATTTGTTGTCTAATTAACATAATGGTTTCTGAGTTCTAATTAGTTTAAAATATATTCAAATTTTCATTTTGTTTTAGATAACATCAGGGTTTTATAATGAAGTGGAATTCATGATTAAATTATTCTACCATTTGGTGAACCCAGAGTCTCGTGTCCAGCAGGCCAAGCTTCTTCATTTGGAGGAAACAGCAGCTGGCACGAGTAGGAGTTCAACGTCGGTCTGTCTGCTTCAACTCTTTAGTATCCACTCCCTTCTTTGTATTGCCAATATTTTGGAAGTTTATTAACCCTATTACTAGAACTTCATGGAAATGTTGAAAGGTGGATAAACCCTATGTAATATTATTCATAAAATTATAGATATGAGTCACACCTTTTCTCAACCAGGAGTCCACCAGGGTGGTTAATCCAGGACTATCCCGTCTTATTGAAATTGAGAATTAATGAAATGTCAATAGGTGACATATTCGGGAAACTAAAGACAATCCTGCTATCATTGCTCATTGCAATGATCCATATGAGTAAGGAAAAACGAATACAGGAAAAAAAATACTGGGTTGTAAGTACAATGTATTTATATGCAGACGGAAGTATGATCTGAAGGATGTCTGCGGTCCCTAGCTATTTAGGGATGAAGGTCTTCGAGGCTTAAATATTCAACAGTCATTTCGTTATCAATAAATAACTGTATCTTTTTTTTTTTTTTGCACCAGCCGTAGAAATCTACTTCGAAAACCTTACGAGAATATTTATACTGCAGATGCAAGGAAACCTTGAGATATCAAAAGAGAAATGTAAATTCTAAAACATTTGTAGAGTAAAATTTTACATTTTCAGTTCAGATAAAACCAGAGTTGGAAGTTCAAAAATAAACCGTATACTCCTTCAACAGTAGTTAATTCTCCAAGCATTCAGTTATTAACATAGTATTTCATAAAAGATATACTTTTTAAAAAATGTTTTTTGCATTGGGCCATTTGTTTACAATAAAATTTAATGCTTTAAATAAAAAGCGTTTTAATAAACTACTCAGAGGTAATTGTACTTGTATGTGCTAAACGTTTAAATTTTGGTGCCCCGTTTTAGGTTTAGTTTATTACCCACTTATTGAGCCTATTAAAATATGAGTACCTACTTAGGATTGTTTTTAGATATTGAGTATTTTTCAGTAAATAAAACAATGGGTTTTTTTTTTAAATTTTAGGTTGGTCATATAGATAAATTTTTTTTTATAATTTTCAAGGAAAATATCTTTAGATTAATTCACGGATTCATTGTATTTAACTACCATTCCATTTACAAGTATGGAACTTGTTTGTTTTTTTAAATCAATGCATCTTATATTTTCTGTTTTAATTTTAAAAAACAGTAAATTTGTGAATCGCTACGAAAAAAAAAAATTTAACTGATCAAGCACAGATTAAACAAAAAGTACTTCAAAAGTACTAGGCAACGACGAAAAACCTTATTTATATAATAGAGAGATTTTTAAAATGATAAATGTTTAATTTTGTTAAATATCTCCAAAATTACCAAATCACATCAGTCACACATCTATACATATAAAATGCTTTTAATTCTACTTAGAAACCTTCAAATCCAAAGGGGCTAAGAAAAAAAAGTTCACTTCTTATTGTACATATATTCTAAATAAAATCTTAGAGGATGTGGAAAAAAAAAAAGTTCACTTCCGTGCGGTCTATGGAGATCATAGCGGTCGCTTCATTCTTGGCGGTGCAATGGCTCACTTCCACATGTATCTTCGCCAGGAAGCGTTCGACTCAGTGTCCCATAGCCTACTATGCAAGACACTACAGGACAACGAATTTCCGGAACACCTCTACTCGCTCCTGCGGTACAAGCGAACGATAGCAGTCCGTAACGGCGAAACATCATCGGAAGTCATCGCATTCACCTGGGGAGTACCTCAGGGGTCTGTGCTATCTCCAGTACTTTTCTCAATATACATAGCTGAAACTGTTGGAACCAACTACAAAAAAGCTGCTGTAGCAGCCTATGCCCACGACATAGCAATAAACAGCAGCTCGATCAGCGCAGAGAGAGCTCTCCGGAAGGCGGATGAGGTCTGTCAAACAGAAGCTAGAAGGACTCATCAACACTGTGAATCCTAAAAATAGGGACTGCACAATTTTCTCCTTTTAGGGGAAAAAGCGCCGCCCTCTCCCTTAGGTCAATAGGGTAGCGGGACGTGAAAACAGACCAGCGAGCAGCATAGTCTACTTAGGTGCCACCCTTGACCGACATCTTAAACTAGCCTACCACTGCAGGAAGAAACTCAGATCGGTTAGGACCAAGTCTTACAGACTTAACCACCTGCTTACATGTCCTAACTTATCCCTCCGCCTCAAGTTGACCATCTACAAGAGCATCCTAAGACCGGCACTCCTTTACGGAGCACCACTATTAGGTAACATCACGCCGGCAACAGCGAAAAAGCTCAGAATGGCGTACTGCAACGCATAGTGAGACACACAACATTAAACGAAACAAAAACGGACCTCCTACACACTACTCTCGACATACCGACAGTTACAGACTTCATTAAACGTAGAAACATTAAATTTTTTGGCTGCCTGAAATACTGTACTAACCCACTTTTTCAGACACTCACCCCAACAGGACGGCCACAAACGTGGCAAGATCACGTACAAAGTCACAGCCTGAACTGAGAAATAAATAAAATTAACAAATAAAAGGAAACGTACACGACGAGCCCCATCACCGGAAAAATCTTAAATCAATAAATAAATTAGAACCTTCCACCTTCTCATCCTCATTTTTTAATCAGTGTCAATGTATGTTTCTCGGCTGTGCTGATCCGTCTGCGATATGGGGGTTAATTTGATATGGATAATCTCAAGCCTGGGGAAGGACATAGGCTACTTTTTATCAACACATCACACAGGCGAAGTTTATATAAAACTGTAACCTGATTGACTAACACACCCAGCCGTCAACGCACAGCAGAAACTACTGAACTTAGCGTATTGAAATTCGCAGATAGGTTCTTTGTATAGCTTAAATGAGCATTTTGGACAATTCCTCCCCCAAGGGTTCCCCCCTTAATAAAATACTGGTTCATAGATTGTATGGAATCCATCAGTTATGAAGTTAGACATCTGAAATTTCGGATGTATGAGTAATTTATAGTTAAAAAAAAATTAAAGTATTTATTTAAAATGATCTGTCACCAAACTTTATGCGACAGACCAAATTCCACGCGAGCGAAGCCGTGGGCAAAAGCTAGTATTTATATATAAAAATAAAACACAAAAAAAAATATGGTAAATAATTAGTTTTCATCCTTGATTAAATCATTCAGAAATTATAAAATAATGAGTAAATCCTAAATCAGACTAAATCCTTTTCCACAACAAAAATGAGGAAAAACATTAAATAATAATAAATCATTCATAATATATATTTAATTACTTCAAGAATAATTACTTCCTACTTTGAGAAGACACCCCCTCACCTACTTTGATATGTCTTGCCTTCAACGAATCATGAATATATATACCTCAGGTATTTGAAGATTTAATGATGCCCGTTACGTGATGAGGACCTTTGTAACCTTTGTAACATATAATATTAACAATATTTATAGGATAACTCTCTGATCTCATGAAGGTATTATACTTATTTCGATTAGTAGTAACGGTTATATTTACACCGATTATAATTATTATGTTAGATCCCAATAATAAAAATATCAGTTAGAAATAAAATATTCCGGTTTAGACAGACTAACACATCCATTAATAGAATGAATAACCAAGCTGTCAGAATACAATTTTGAGACTTTTAAGTCATCAACAGAGCTAATTTTTTTTATAGATTTTCGAAACTTCGAACTACGCAAAAACACACTTAATCAAACAACTTCTGAAGAGAAAATGCTTATTATGCTACAAGGAGAAAGGAGCCAAGACTAAATAAGGTCAGAGTGCCTTTCTGAAAAAAACGTTATGTGAAACTGATTGATACAATTAATAAACAATTCGAAATTTAAACTACAATATTGAATTATATTAATATAGATTTAACGTGGAGTATATAGATTGGTACTATAATTATAAATTATAGAAATTTATAAACTAAATTATACTATACTTTAAACAGATATAAATTCATTAGTTGCACAAACCCCTACAACCATATTTTTGTCAAAGAAAGCTTTTTTAAATACTAGTCTATCGCTAGCATTCATACAATGCCAAATATGGAAGTGGATATGTTAGAAATATTGAATTTATTATTAGAACAAAGGTTTCCGAGAAAGATAAAATCATCGTAACAAGTTGGGTAATTTTTAAGGGGGTTAAGAATATTTTTAAAAAATTTCCAAATATCAATAGTACCTAATATGTTAGCATATCTGCCCCAAAGGTTTTGACTTATTGAATCTGAGTCAGAAAATTTCAACAATTTCTCATAAATTAATTAATATATCTACCTTTGTTCGTTGTATTTCATTTATATCACTTCTGCCGATAAAACTGTTTTATATTCTTTGGTTATCACTGCACTGTTGATATTGTTTGATTTATTTTCAGCAACCCTGAAGATGGGCTAAAATTAGGCCGCAACGTTAGCACATATTGAAATAAGTTTTTCTTATTTTTGTTATATGGATTGACTGAACCCTCCAACCATTTTCAACATCGCTTAAAAACTACATATTATTTGTAGAAATGTTATTAAGGGAATAAATCCTAATTTTATAAGATTAAATTGAGTGTCTTGATAAACTGGTAGATAAAATCGATATTTTACCTACATATGAACATAAATAAAAACCAAATATTGTTAATTAAATGCTTAGCTACGTTTATCGTAATAATTGTCATTGCTACGTTGTATTGGATGAATTCTTCAGGTTCTTTTAATTCTTCAGGTTGTCGGTCCGAGTTGATTAACTACATTTCATTCGTGTTCCTTTAAATGTTTTCCAAAAATAAAAGTTATCTCATATTAACTGAGTTTTCCATACTCATGCCAAGCTCATGCTTCAGTGTGGAAAAGAGAATGCGATTAAGGAAATGTGTTTAGTTCGATAATCATTTCATCTAGAAATGAACGTTCGACAAACTTATTTCATCTATACTTCGAAATGTAAGTTGAAGGTTTTATTTCACCTTTTATTTCTTGATGAAATGATTACTGAGGTATACACATTTCCCGGAATTAAATTTTCTTTTTCAAACTAAAGTTTACAATAACTTGTATTTTTGGATAATTTTAAAAATGAAAAGAATAAATTCTTAAAACTAGTTGTAACTCAGCTTGAAGGGACAACGTACGGAACAGATACCAATATAAAAAAAGAAACTATTGTTTGAGTTACGAAACACGAGATACGCCCACGAGGCCAAGACAGAAGCTTCCCAAGGAAGACGAAAGCTGGAGTTGAAGTGGGTCATACTTTTACCACTCTCCCTGATGCTGAAGGTAAGATCTCCAATGAAAGGTCTAGTTTCACTCTTTTCACTCTCTAGTTTGGTATTCCTCCTCGTCTTAGTTTTATCTGACATTATACCAGTTGAGTGGCTTAGGGTTTTGTATCTAATTGGTTATTATAAAACTACCATTCCATCATGTCATTACACTTGAAACGAATCAAGTGGGATTGGTAAGTGATTGAATTTCTCTCTTGTTAAAAGGAATATTTAATCTAAACCATATTTAAAAATAAATAGTGAAATAAATGTGATTAGATTTTTCAATCCTTTAAAAGCACTCTATTTAAAAAAAAACAACTAAAACCAATGAAGGGTCTTGGTTTGAGTATGGTAGAAAATGTACTGTTTCTAGGAAAACGGTGATGAAGGGAAGTGATTTATCCGATATCAAGCTTAACCATTTTTTCCCGAAATTACGAGTACCCAATTCATAGAGGCTGGGTGGGCCTCAGGAAAGTCAAGATTCCACAGGGTTCAAACGTCTGTTAACAGATTACTCATACTCAATATATCTTCATAATACCGTATTAATTTTTTTTTTTTCAAAAAGCGCCTTTTACATCAATCCTAAATTGTGAATTATATTACAGCATTTTTAAATTATAGTTTATATATTTAAATTTTCTACTGTTCTGAATATGTTCTGAAAAGAGAGAGAGAGAAAGTGAGTTTGCGGGGGGAGGGGGAGCCAAGAACTGATTCCTTAGGTGTATGTTACCAATATTAATTGCTTCAGAAGCATCTAGAAAAAAAAAATTGGTTCCGTGTCTTTACTCGAAAACACCAAACCACCATAGCTAACCGCAGGAATTTGACAGTCAAGAATTAAATGGTTTCCGGTAGAACTTCACTTCCAAAGGTTTTGTTCCAGAAGGGGTTCGAATCCGAAAACGAAGAGTCGATTTTCATTTTTGTTTGGTGACGGAAGCATAAAATAAATCTGATTATTCTAACTTTTGATGTGATAGAGTGTCTATAAAACAACCCCTCCTGTCCTCGCTGAAGTGCATAAGGGAGTTAGAAGAAATTAGAAAACCTCGTTGAAGCTAGATGCCGAATTAAGTAAAACTGGGGAAGGGAGACGACTCAATATCCTATTAAAAAACTGAGATAAAATTAAAAATGAGAGTCAGTTCAAAACCCTTGGAGTCAATCAATTCTGATCAAAATTAAACTAGGAAAAAATATGTTGTCAATAATTCATATCTATCCAACTATCCCAAGGACTTCTTGCTTAGTTCCCATTGAATAACCCTCCTTCAGTCAGACTAGTGGTACTTAATGGGCGCAAAGCTGTCTAGTGAGTGCAAAATGAGACTCATCATCCAGAACCGGTGCACCGGTAGTTGCTATACCGCGGTGTAGCAAGACATGCACGTATCTCTACGATTGCGAGCAAAAATGATTGAATTTTAATTTGCAACGACTGTACTTTCTTGGTCCTTTCCTGTGTTAATCCATAAGAACCAAACAACTCATTTATGTACTGACTTTTTATTTCTCTATCTTTTTCTCGAATACAAGATCTGAACTAATGAATTTTATATCCCACATATTAGAACTGACTCCTTTGAGAAACTCTTTATCATTCATGGCACCTCATTTCGGAATCCTTATTTATCTCATCGGCTAAGAATAAATATTTATAAAATCTACAAATATGTATAGGTGTCATTATTTCTTCTTCTTCTTCTGCCGGTGTTCCAACACCTCGACGGGTCAGAGCTGACTTCCACACATCTCTGTCAGCCAAATCTCCTTCCAGTAGACTTCGCCGGTCCATCATTTCTCCTTCCATCAACGTGGTTCTGAGTCGTCCACGAAGTTTAGTCCACAAGGAACTAAAAGGTCTTCAGCCGTATAATAAGTATTTTGGAAGTTGATCCTGAGATCTATCGAGTTCATAAAATTCCATCAGTCTGACCACCATCTCCGGGAATACTTTCTTCCGGGCCATCACCACCTGATCATCCTCGAAGAGCAGGGTAAGTAGCTAGTCATCACAATGAATCCGTAATCCCGACATTGGCTCAACCATCGCTTCGCTACGTAAGTACATCTTAAAGATGCTTGGAGACAGACCCTTGCTTCAGCATTACGGTATAGAAAAATAGCTAGGAAAGACGGTTCCTAATCTTAACTCTATATGAGTCAGTTCCGTGCTCGTGTTGAAATGTATGCTAATCTAGATTTAACAGTTGAAATGGGATTCCGACTAGATTTATGATTGGACGTCTTTATTTCCAAATACAGAATATAAAAAGTTAATAAATATAATATCTGAGTATTTCCAATTTCTTTATTCCTGGCAATATTAAGTATGTCTCAAATATAAACTTAGTTAAGTTAGGGGATTTTGCTATTGCTGCATTTCGCTGACGGAGATGATAAGAGAAAACTAAATATATATATATATATATATATATATATATATATATATATATATACACACAGACACCATACTTTCTTGTATCTAAAAGAATCTACTGAACCAAATAATAAATGAAAAAGAGCAAAACCTTCAAAAAAGCGTAACACAGGTCTGCGATGAAAACATTGTAACATATTTAACTAGTGGGTTTAACAGTAATTATTTTTTGTGCTGCTTACGGAAAAAATAGTGAAAAAATTCGATCACCCTTAGATAAGTCACAAATTTCACCTGAAAATTTTGGTCCATATCATCATATCGAATTGGGGCTAATGAAACAGTTTGTGAAAGCATTATCCAAACAAGGAGAGTATTTCAAGCATCTTTGTGAACAGTTTCCTGGTATATCCCATGCTAAGCTGAAAGAGGGAGTCTTTGTTGGGCCTGACATCAGAAAATTTTTAAAAGCTGAAAGCTTTGTCACTAAAATGGAAATGGACTAAAAAATGCCTGGAATTCATTTAAACTTGTTGTAACAGGCTTTCTTGGAAACAAAAAAGACCCAAACTACAAAACTTTGGTAGCTGAACTGTTACAAAACTACAAATTGCTGGGCTGCAACATGAGTGTCAAATTTCATTTCCTTCACTCACATCTGGACTACTATTCAGAAAATCTTGGGGCTGTAAGTGAGCAACAAGGAGAACGTTTCCATCAAGATATAAAAGAAATGGAGCGCAGATACCAAGGTCAACATGACGGCAGACTACTGTTGGATATTAAAAAAAGAGAAAATTCACAAACGCAGCCGAAAAAGTACCAAAAGAAGCTTTGATGGAAAAAGAAAACGTTTTTACTAAGACTAATAATAACTTTACATACATGTGTATCACTTTTATGCTCATTTTAGCTAGGTATCGTTGTTTTTTTAGCTTTTACTTCATGTTAAAATAATATAAACAAATCCAAAATTTTCCACTTTTTGTACTTTTTTCAAAAACTTCAACTTTATTGTTTAGGCAAGCCTTACGTGATAGAAAAAAATCAATGTTATTTTTTAAATCAGCGCAACCAACTACATAAAGATCAGTTAACTAAATCAAAACAATTTTTTAAAAAGTTTTTTTGTAAACCACAGCCATTCAATTCATTTCAATTATAATTGAAAGCTTTAAAATGTCTCAAATTCCTCAAATATTCATATATGTTTGTGTTCCTGCGTGTGTGTGTTACATACATAAATGTAGCATTAAAGTCCCCGGTTATTCCAGTTTACAGACCAAGACGACATGACAGTGGAGTACAGTGGAGGACAGGTCATTGGCAGAGATTGCAGTTGAATGCCCAGGTCTTCATGAACTCAATTCATTTTATCTTGTCCGCTGCTAGCAACGTGTTATAGTGATATGTTCCAGGATTATATGTTATTTGTTACATATAGCATTTTTAAATAACTTCAATATACTATTTTTACAAGCAAGAACGAATTAGAGTTTAGAGATCAGTCTGCCAGTCGATTACGAATATTTTTTTTTCATATGGGCTTTATTTCCTTCAACCGAAAATTCCTTTAATTCGTCTTTATATTTTCTTTCTTGTTTCCTCCATATTTTTGGATGACGTTTTGTTTAGTTTGCATTCCCTCTCTAATTTCGGCATTATTCTTCTTTCTAGTCTAGTCTAGCAGCTCTCTTCCAATCTCAGTAGCAAATAGCTTTTTCCTAAAGCAAAGCTTATCGTCCATGTCTCTACTCCATATAGCAGAATGCTTTTAGTTATGGACTTGTATGTGAGCTTCTTGATATCTTTCATAACACTATTGCTTCAAAGGATCGAGTTAAGACAGTCTTATGATTAGCTTTTATGCTCATCAGGAATGAATGTTGGTGAGGTCTGTCTGTCTCATTGTGGTTTACATGTTTTCTTTTATATAATTTCTGATATCACACAAACACAATGAAAATAAATAAAACATCTATATCAGATCAAGATGTTCTTATTTCGTGGCGGACTCAAGAAATAAAACATGATACTTTATGGATGGTTACCTACAAGATGGCTAGTAATTGTTGCTCTAATTGAAGTAGACCAAAACCATATAAATCATTATTACGAGCCAGTATAAATAGAATAAAATATAGAAATTTGCTCCCTTGTACATTGTTTGAGCTTACACAAAAGAAATATTTAAGCCCTAGAGGTATGCCAAATTCTTCAATCGTTTTTTAATCTTAAACTTTTTATACTTCATTAAAATATACGACAAGTGCTTTCATTGTTCACTATAATATGATAGGGCCAAAGTTACCTCTCATATAACTATCATGAATTCCTCCAATACCCACCGTTCCCTATTATAGGCTATCCTATTTTAGGACAGCTCTAAAATAACTACAATAAATAATAGTCGACAAAACTGGCAGTAATGAAGTATTATTTAATTTACAAAATATACTTTATTTATAATTTATAGTTCTCCCTTTATACTCCTTTTCGTCAGTTTTTATTTTTATAAGGTTTTCAGTGTGTGATGGTGATATTCAATAAAAGTAAGTAAGTAATGGTGGGGAGTAGTCTGTAAGAAATTTAATCGAGATTATTGAAAAAAAGCAATAAGTTGTTTAAAGATTTCGCAAATTTTTCAAGTACCACAAAGTATAGCAATGAGGAAAATTAAAAAAGCATTAAAACGTTGGGCAATAAAGGGTAAAACAAATAATTAATGTTTACTTTCCGAAAAATCCTTGCTTCAGAATTAGAGGAAATAGGTCTATGGGTTATCACCCCAGAAAAAAATATAAATTAGCATATTTACTTGAAAATACGTATTTAACAATAAATATGTTATTGTTACAATATAAATAGTTTAATTATATTATCAATTCTCTTATATGCACAGAGAAATTCATATAAATATATTTTGACGATAAAAATAAGAATGAGTTTCAACAAAATTGATCCAGAAGGAAGTCGTAGATTTTTAAAGCAAGGACGAAATTCACTGCCGGAATTTTAAACAAGTGCAGAGAAATACTTTTATTTCTGTCTAATCCAGCTTCTTCTTTTATTTCTTGCCCCTCCTTCTAAAGTAAGTAATGGTAGTAAGAAAGAGAATATTTAATTAGAATGCAAGTCGAATTCTTACAAGCTATACAATTCTACAATCACACCTAAGTAAGCGATCAGAAGTTACGTAGTATGTGAATGACTTAAAGGAAATTTAAAACAAATAAGTGCCAAATTGATGAATTATAAAGTAAAGTTGTAATTTATGATCAATATCAGACACATAGGCAATTGCTATCTGTCAAATTATATCCAAAATTATGGAAGATATAATTTTTAAAAAAAGTAAGGAAGTCTCCTAGATCCTTAGATAGATATTAAATAAATAATAATGATCATTATAATGAATAATGATTGAATAATTAAGACAGTAATACACTGCATGAGGCAGTAAACCCCGATAAAACTTAAGGTAGTGATGGCTGATCAAAGTATGGCATGTAGGTACATAGGATCTACCGAAATATCTACTGAAACTATGAAAGCTTTTAATAATTATTTTAAATAAAACATAGCAAGCCTCCCAGACCTTGGTGGGGTTATACTTAAATAAAACTAAGGATGTATGCTAGATCCCTAGATATGGATATAGATACTATTAGTAGTATATGGATACTGATATATACCGAGTATCTTAGTTCTTTAGGATATAGATACTAGATACAAAGAAGAGAGGCCCAGTGACCGAAGAAGCCACGTGGCGGGGCAAAGACCCACTGGCCAAGGCCACCATGTCCCTCACCCCGCGCCACAATTTGGGCACTGCACAGGTGAGTGAGCTGAGGCGTCATACCTTCCGGAGCAGGATGGATGAACCGTGGTATCTGTGTGGTCCTCGTGGTACAGGGATCATGGTATATAGGCGGTCCTCGTTGTACATGGACCATGGTATATATTGGTCTGCAGGACCTGTGGCCTTCATCGCCGAAGTTCACTTCCATCTAGACACGGCTCAAGGCTTCCGATCGGTTTGGGAGCGGCTTACAGCTTACATAATACATCAGGTGTTGGAATTGGGGGAGGGATTGATGCTCTGATATGGAAATATTAAGATTAGCGTATTAGTAGTATGTAATAAATTGTAAATAAATATAATGAACAATGGATAAAGAAATAAGACAGTATTCATTAGTTAATAACTTTGTTTAATATTTTATAATTTATGTTTCATTACTAGTTTTATTGTTCCCTTCATTTCTTTATTACTATTCATTATTCACATTGTCTTACATATAATTAATTATACGATAGACACTAGTCTCACTACCCATTCTCCATTGTTATGTTATTCAACATCTTATAATAAAACATATTTATTTCAATAATGGCATTAAGTTATAATGAGGTATGTTCTATTTCATTATTCATTTGTTAATAACTTTGTTTATTATATTTTAACCTAAGGCTTCATTGATAATTTTATTGTTTCCCTTCATTTTTAACAGCATTTGTGTATTATCTTTCAATTCTTTCTTTATTATTATTCATTATCATCTTTGTTTTATATCTATTTACATGATTGACCGCCAGTCTTACTTCCCATACCCCATGGTTATGTTATTCAACATTTTAATCATCCCTTCTCAAATAACTTTTTTAGACTTTTTATTTCAATAATGCCATTATGTTGTGATGAGGCATAAGCTGAATTTATTTTTTATTTCTTAATAATTTTGTTGATTACGTTAAAGTTTATGTTTTGTTATTAGTTTTATCGATCTCCTCATTTTTAACATAATTTGTCAAATTATCCTTCAATACTTTCTTAATTACTCTCCATTATTAATATTCATTTATGCGGTTGACTGCTATCAGTACCCATACCACATTGTTGTGTTACTGAACATTTTAATCTCCCTTCTCTTCTAGCTCTATCATAATGTTTAATTCAGCCATGCCATTAGGTTATAATTAGGTATGAAGTATTCTATTTTTTAATAAGTTCGTTAATTATGTATTGCTATAGGTTTCATTGATAATTTTATTGTTTCCCTTTTTTTAACATCATTTGTCAAATCATCTTTCAATACTTTCTGTATTACTCTTCATTATTCCTTTTGTTTGATATTAATTTACGTGACTAGTCTCTTGTAAATAAATAATAGGCTTAACGAACCCGAAGGCTCGATGCCGATACTCCCAGTCTCTGCTTACAGAATTCTCTCCACATTTTAATCACTGCTTCTATTGTAATTTTTTTTTTAGTTTTTATTCCAGCAATGCGATTAGGTTACGATGAGGCATGAAATATTTTTATTTTTCATTTGTTTATTATGTTTTACTCTGTTTCATTGCTAGTTTTATTGCCCATTACAATACCTTACCATTGTTTTTATTTCATTTTCTACCCTTGACACCGTTATAAAGTGCGATTTTGTTACTAAATTTGTTTAATATTTTATAGTTTATGTTTCATCACTAGTATTATTTTTCCTTTCGTTTTAACATAATTTGTCTAAGTAACCTTGAATACTTTCTTTATTACTCTTCATTATTCTCTTTGTTTTATATTTATTTACATGATAATCCACTAATCTCATTACCCATATCATAAATATTGTTTTAGTCTACGTTATTCTATAATTTTAATCATCTTTTCTCGTGTAATTCTTGGCTAAAGACTTCCTTTGAAGTCCTATACAGCCCGATTTTAAAATTCTTATATACTTTTATTTGTTAATCTTTAGTTTTTAAATATTACCCCTCTATTATTCTATGAGTCAATCCCTTCTCTTGTAACTCTTCTATGTTTCATATTTAAATAATGCCATTAAGTTATTCTAAAATTCTCCAACAACATTTCCATAAATACTCTTTCAAGTTTCCACGGCCACTATATATACAAAAAACTTCAGTTGTTTCTTCTGGTTTAGACCGTGTCGGTGAATTTTTTGCCAAAATTTCTATAATTTATTTTTATCAAATATTATCTACTATCTTTACAATAAATTTATCAAAAAATTCTTTTTTATTAATAATATTCCATCATCTCTCTCTGTATCAAATACCATCTAGCAGATCAATTCGTATGACATTCATTATTATTTAATTGATAATACTCTATAATTATTTTCTCTCTTTTTCTATTAATCTAAATGGTTTCCCATCAATATTGCTATCACTCATATCTCATTGTTTTAGTTCATGTAATTCAAATAATACCTTTATTTTATCATACAATTTGTATTGTTTTGCCATTGTTTTTTCCTACCATATCATGTTTTCATTTATATTTCATTTCTATTCTATTATTCTTTGCAATGTATCATATTTAATTTGTCTATATCTGCTATATCTAGCCCTGAAGAAGACCTGCAAAGTTAGTCGAAACATCGGCGTTCAAATAAATAGTCAATTTAAGAGAATTTTTGCGAACCTCCACCCGGTCTATTTTCTTCCAATTAATTACAAGGTCAGCTAATATTATTCAATACAATATTACTTACTGATACAGAACCGATCTCACAGAATAAAATGCAGTTTTACCTGAAACAAAAAAAAAAAACTTAAAAATTTAAGTTTCACTCAATAGAAAATGATTTATGGTAACAATAATCATAGCATATATAGAGTATTCCCAATAAAGTTCATTGAACGAATGAAGATGATAATAGTATAAACTTTGAACTCCTTAGTTACAGAAGATTTAAAAATTAAAAGTATCTGAAAATGTGAAGAGAATTTATAAGGAAAAGTAAACACAATTTTACTTTTGATCATAATTTATTTTGTTGACATTTTGTAAGGAAAAAAGGAACAATCAGTTGTGCAAATTTTTTGTTAAGCCTATAATTGATAAGATAATACTAATCTTAAAAAGAATTAATGTTGGTATATGAAATAATTTAATTTCAAAATAATGTATGTTTGTTATTACAGGATTACAAGAGCTTTCGTTTTTAAAAATAAGAGAAGATAGATTTAAAAATATTAACAAAATAAATATAAAAAATATTCCTACCAAATACCCTTTAAGAGTATTAAACTTTGTTTTCTTTCATTTCATTACTTTATCAAAATGTGATTATCTATAACGAGACATTAAAAAAAAAATGAAAATACTACTTGTTATATTAAATATTGCCATCCCACAAGGTGAACCTATTCATTTATCTTATATGAAATATTATATACAAGGATCAATGATATAAGTGAACATAATATTATTAATCGGCCATAATGATTACCCATTGTTGCTGACATACCACGGGTAGTCGATCGATAAAACATTTTAGAAAGTAATAGTAATATAGAATGAACTGTACCACAACAATCCACGAAAGATCTTGGGTTCAGTACACAGAAGAGACTGGGCTGTCTCTAAACCAACGGTTGTTCAGGATGGTGCTCTGAGCGAGATCATACACAACCTCCGGGGGCTGTGTGAACCCCAGAAGAGTCTGCAAATTCCAGTCCGTCCACTGCTGGTAAGAGATTAAATAACTTTTCTGTCATAGCAAGATTTGAAATTGAGATCACCGGGACAGCAAAAAGCGCTCAACACACTGTTTTATCTCACTTCTAAATAGAAACAGTTGAAAAATATTAACAGTAACGTGAAATCTATTATACAACAGTAAATAAAAAAAAAATGTAAAAATAAGTTTATTGATCTTATAAAATGTGTATGTGTATATGTGTGTACGCGCGCGCGCGTGTGTGTGTGGGTGTGTGTGTGTGTGTGTGTGTGTAAGTTCTTTTTAGTAATTATTTTTATTTTATTTAGGTTCTGTTTCATTATCATAAGAAGTTATTTTTTATTTACTATTATTTAATCAGCTTTATAGATTGACTTTTCTGCTTGTTTTTTTCTTTGTACTCTAAGGCTCTAAAGCCCGCAATAATGTACAGTTATGTTATTCTAAAGGGACTTGTCCCAGAATAAATACAGAACTTATTATTATTATTAAAAAAATATTTGTTACATTTGAGTTACTTTTTTTAAATTTTACATTTACACGGAAAGCATTCCTAGAAAATTATGTAAAAAGAATGACCCAGTATTTTTGAATCAACCCTCGCTATCAAGGATTCCGGGTCAGTAGACTTTTATCTCACATTTTAATAGAGCACTTCTTAAAGGTTATGAAAATATTTATTCACGATAGGAATAAAATCAAACATGTTTTTCCACAAACAAGATAATTCTCTATCTAATCTATACTTGAAATATATCATCAACATCGGATGAATTCATGGTCTGGAACAAGCCTACTTCTAAAGGTTTTGGTAAATAATTATAGAAATACTGATAAATATAAAGCTGATCCAGCAATGCTTAGATAATTCTAGATTTAGATGTTTATAATATAGATCTCTAGTTATAAACTTCAATATAACGGACAGCTTCGGGTAGTATAATTTTATCCGTTCAGAAAATATAAATTTATGATTAAAACAAAAAATAAATTGATCACTTATGTATTTAATGTAGGTAACATATCTCACTCTACTGCTGACCATTTTTAAAAATAAATACAAAATTTAATTTATTTTTTTAAATCATGTTTCGTAGACTTTATTACGAACAGGTCCTCTTTTTTTTCGCAATTTTTACTTACTTTTACCATTTGGCGGTTGTGTTTTGTCACAAAAAATTCAAATATTTATATCCTAAATTAGCGTTTGTTAGTTTTTGATTTTAATACTTAATAATGAGTTTTTGTAAAAGGGACTATAACCAAAAGAAAGATTACAAATCAGGTTGAGGCAGATAAATTATTTAATCTGTTAAAAGCCACATATGAACCATCTGCTATCAACATCTGGGGCTCTCCTGACCTCTATAAAGTGGATACTTCTAATTGGAGAAAAACTTAGCGGTTGAGCTGGATATCTGACAAATTACCTCCCTACACAACCGTTGTCCTAGAAATAGTATAGTCTCTACCTTGTACTGAACATAAGATCCTTCATGGGTTGTAGTGATACAGGTTTTAAGTAAAATGCGAACCGTAGACTTTAAGGAATAATAGCTTGTTTTCTTTAATGATTACTAATGCTTGAACTAGTATTTTCTTCTTGTGGTTGTCTATTGAGGGAACATGGATATTTTAGAATCCTTGAATGAAAAACTAAACAAAAAAAAAATAAATATTCCTTTTTCACAAGTGAAGCAACAAACTTTAGTGGTCAATCACAACAAAAATTAAGGTGTTCAGGATCAAAATGGCATAATTTCAAAAATTGACTTGTTCACATGTTTCCCTTTGTTTAGTTTAGCAATGCTTTATTCTTCTGAATGTTCAGGTTCGTAACCGGATTGAGGGCATGAGAAATAAGGCGGATAGTGTCGTGTTAGACATTATTGATTGACTAAACTAACAAAAAATGTGAAAAAGTCGATATTTGAAATGTTGGAGTTCCACTTTTGATCCTGAACGCCTCATATGCTTATATGATTTCCAAAACTGATATTAGAACGTAATAAGTTGCAAGTATTGCCTTTAATAAGAATACTGACTTAAAACCTCCCAAGAATGATTTGGTACTACATAAATAAAATATATCATGATTCTTCGAAAGGTTCAACTACCATTATGTAATATATAGCTATGTATTACATAACGACGGCAGAGAGACAGCTAGTGCTACTGTTTACCCCCCTATGCAAATAGCAACTGGTGCGATGACCCTTCAAGGTCCCGTCAGCAGAGCACCAATCAACTTGTTCACTCCAGGTCCTGGGTTCTTCTCTTCAAGGTTTTCAATGTAAGTCCTCAGCAGTGGTTTTTGGTCCCAACTTGTTAATTTAATATAGAATTCTGGTTAATCCTCCAGTTCCTAATAATTTTAATTATGTTAATGGTGAACCATCAATTCCTAAAATAGTAACAGATTTGTCAATATGACTTTTTAAACACCTGATTATCCATCAGATATTAAAGAATTAGCCAGTTTTCCAAGAAAATAAAAAGATAGCAATATAACATAATTTTTCTTTTTAATAAAATAAATGATATAAATTAATTATAAATTATTATCTGACTGTTCTAGAACACGATCCTGATGAAATTTGAAGTGTAAGATTCTGAGGGGACAAACCATAAATTTTGTGTGCAAACTATAAATGTAAACTGCGCAAAAATGAATAGGGATGCCACTAATTTTGTTGTATATACTTTGCATAGCACTTTAATATTATTTTTTTTGCAAAAAGCATTAATATTTATTAGAATTTTAATTTAGTATTAAATAGTAATGTATTTATTAAATATATAATAATATAAATGCTAGGCAAAGTATATACTATAAAATGAGCCATATCACTATTCATTTTTGCGCAGTGTATATCATTTAGTTTCATATAATATAAATGGAGAGTTATATTGTTATTATATATAGTTATATTGTGGTTTGTGCTAATGTTCAATATGACAATTACCATTTAACTATTTTTTCCAGAAGTATATTAATGTCTTTTTATGTTTTTTTTTATTTTATGATAAATCAATAAAATGTAATCTTTTAATACAATTTACGTATTATTATCGTTAATACTGTTGAAAGTAATTTGTAAGGAATATTTTTAATTTTTAGAGCGACTATACGTACATGATTTTATCTCTTAACGATGATTTTTTTTTTAAATCAATGAATAAACAGGACTTGAAATGAGATAAAAGTTTCCCAATTGGTTAGAAATTTGTTGCGCAATAGTATGGATCAAAATTTAAATTTTATAATTTCTGACCAAAATAGATTTTTTATAAGCAGCAATCATAGTAAAATGTTGTTGAAGAGTAGTTATAGTAATAGAAAAATGTATAATTACGATATTCTTTATCAGAAAATTAAAAGTTTTTTTATTTGATTAATTTTAATACCCGTCCATAATTACTAAGACTTGGATATTGAGAAAAATAAATTCAAGAAGTCTCGAAAATATAGCTTTATTATATTTATTGACTGAAACTCAAGAACATGAAAATCTTTTTAGGTGTGTACATATAAACATATAAAAATTATAGAGAATATGAACTGATTAAATTATTATTTGTACTACTACAACCTATGAAGGGTTGTAGTAGGCTGATTGAGCCCGAGGAGGGTCTATAGGCCCTACAGGTCCATCCGTGGCTATTAAAAGATCAAATATTTTATCTGCCACAAGCGGATTTGAACCCCGAATGCCTAGGAACATCGCGCTCTACCACTAAGCTACCCAGGTTCCTGATTCAACACAACGGTTTTACGAATACTGAAAAACAAGAAAACAATTAACTCTTCTTCTACCTTTAAATAACTGGATACTTTTCCTTAACGAAAGAAATTCCAGCCTTAACTAAATAATGAATGCATCTCGCACAAAGGAAACGAACAATACAAATTCGAAGTATCGCAGTGTTGAGAACTTTCTTGATTCACGTTTAAAATGCATTCGACATGCGCTCTCACTTCAAAGGTATTCCATGGAAAATATACTTTATATTTTAATGTTACCTTATGATTTAATTATTATATTTGTTCCTATGGCATTGCATTTACATAATAATGTATTTTTTCTGTTCATTCTGTTAGTTGCAACTCCATATATAACTTAAATTATACAGAAAATAACTAATGAAGGACAATTAAAACCAATCGATTATATATTATATATATAAGTAGGTACCCTAAATCGGAGGACACCTAGAGGTTAAACGCGATCATGGATAAGTAGCCTCCATGCACAACCGTTGGCCATTTTCTAACGTGTAATGAATGGTTCATGCGTTGTATTGGTAGGCTTTTTTTTGTTTTGTTTTTTCACTTGAGTTTCCCTCCTCTGAGAATACTTTCGTTTGATGTATATTTAATAGATTAACACATTACATTGTTGACACGTTATAAAATTTTATTTAAAAAATAAAATTATAGAACTACTACTATTACATAACAATATATATTTAAGTTCTTTATTAGATAATTATCATGGACAAATATGAGATCAAGAAGGCTGTAATATAACTTGAATTATAAATTATAAAGGCTCAAGATATCTTTTTTTTTTTTTTTTGCGAAAGGAAATAGGGTTAACTCTTTTAATTAACTTTTTAATCTCGTTTATGGAACCTGGAAAAATATATGAAGGAAATAACCGAAATTCTGAGGATATAGATTACCACATTGCCACATAATCTAATGAATTGATGGACCGAAAAAAAATATATTACACAAATTAGTAAAGGGACTAGGATATAGAAACGTCAGGTCCAACCGATGTAATAAACTCCAGACATTATATACCTTGTACCATACATTATACATAATATATTCCTAAAATAATAATTAGATATGGAAAAAAAATCGTTCTTAGACTATCGTAGGAAACACAGTTACTATTCCCATTAAGTTAGCCTTTTTGGTATTTTTTAAATAATTTATAAAATTTTATTTACATCAATCCGTTATTGCCTAAGTGAGATAGGGGTCACGCGGTGTAGTGGCAAATTAAAAATCCTTCTATCTCTGTCAACCAAGATCCAAGCAAGATCGATCAAAATACATGATACACTTTGTAATGTTACTAAGGATAGTAGCCATTTGACAAGCAATGAACTCAACCCCCTAATTTTTACCCTAATTAAAGGTACGCACTTTACAGAGGCTGACTCAGCGTCTCACAATCTCAATCTATGCCTGTTAATAAATTAAATAATTAATACGCCAGAGCCTTTTGCTCCTGAATCAGGACCTTCAGATCAAAAACTCGGTTCACTTCACATTGAACTACCCAATGTGTTACCAATAAGAATATTGGAACAGCGATAGTTCAAATAGCATCTGAATTAGTTATTGAGATTCAGTCAATAATTATAAAAATAAAAACAATCGATATTATATTTTATTATAAACAGATAAGGGAAATATACACCAATATATCTTGCATCATGGAGGTAAAGGACGCCATGTTCACAAAATATCACAAAATTTAAGGTAAATTGTCATAAATAAATACTATAATTAATATTTCAAATTACTTAATAATCCAAATAACGATGTGAACAATTTTTATTTTTATGAATAGTTTTTGTAAGTGACGAAAAAAAAACTTAAATAGTTCAATGTTATGTAAAATTGGCTATCCTGAACAAATAAAAAATTTGTAAATATGTGACATGATTTCATTAACCTACGGGGTATACATTTACAAACTCAAACACATGCATAGACATAATAACGGACAACTTTTTCGTTATCTCTGGTTCCTTAAGAACAAACTCGGGCGATATCAATCAAAATCAATAAGCTTTGAGTATATCAAGAAGTTTATGGCCAAATTCATATGAAACGTTAAAATACACTGAACATTAGTACAGTCACAGTAATTAATTTTTATTTGAGTAGGATATTAAACCCGTTTTGAGAGAATAAAACCTTTGTTTGGTATACTTTATTTTTGTAATTATACCAATTAAAACTAAAAACATAAGCCGCCTTAAGGTCAAACTGTTGCAATAAACCATTACCCAAAAATCAGTTTTAATAAAATATTAAAATTGTTCTAAAAAAGTTGTCGAATTAGCGAATTAAACAAGTAATTTGGTAAAACACGAGCAGTATATCTTAAGGAAGAAGAGCACATTTTTTATTGATGACAAATGCTTGAACTAGTAATTTATTTCTTAGTTGTCTCTGGAGGAACACGGATCTTATCAATGTTACTTAAGAATAAAATGGAATCAGGCGATTTAAACGATGAATCTGATGTCATTCACCCCCTCATTTATCGATCAATAACCCGAAATAAATCTTTTGCTTCCGGCCCAAATGGCTTATTAATTAATTGGTCGGACCACCAAAAGGTGCAAAGGATCACCTGGTGCCGGGGAATTCGGAGGCAGCTGATCCACGGATATAAGGAAGGCGAAGTTGTGAAAGGGGGGTCGTCGCCCGCGCAAGGTCAGCTGGGGGTCAGTGTCCCAACTGTGTATGTGTATCAGTGAGTGTGCGCAGCAACGGTACCCGTGCAAGTGTTGGGGGTTTATGTCTAAGTGCACTAAACTTTTCCTAATAACATAAACATTCAATGAACTGGAATCCAAATCGAACACAGTCGCAACAGGAGACCAGTTGGCAACATGATAAATGGCTCCGAATTCCAGATTTCATTCAAATAAAATTATATAATATTGATATATTTATATGAATAAAAATAAAAAAAAGCGGTTAAAAACCAAAATAGAACGTTTCTAGCAGCTAAAAAGACAACGACTACGTGCCTTCTGAAAACTATGACATGGAACATATATACAAAATTAAAAAGTCAAGAACTGATAAGATGCTACAAACTACCATCATATATTTTGGACTATTTAACTCCACTTACAAAAATACTAATCTATAGCACTTACTAAGACCTATTGAGACATATTGGGGTTCAGCAAAACACGACCATACACATGATAGAAATAACACAATCCTAAATTCTAAGCAAAATTGTTAATACTTCATGGTTTATTTTGAATCACGCCAAACATAACAGCATGAGTATTCCCACCATAAAATATACATATATACAGCAAATGCAAAACAGTCCACTCATCGAAACAAAATCCACTTGTTCTTCTCTTTCCTACTCCCTGTTACCCGGACTTAATATGAGAAGATTAAAAAGACAACGAGCTAGAGACCTTCAAAAACTTCATAATCCTACAAATCAAGGAGGAAAAACAAAATTGCTTGATGCGAAACTGTGCAGTTTTAAATGCAAAATGAAAGAATAATAAATCAAAATGACAATTACTATTAATTTCAAGACTTTGTATACATTTTAAAAAATCAGTAAAGCAAACAATAAAATATGTATGCCTTGGGGTTCAGTACATAGTCGAAACTGTACTGTTTCTAAGGTCAACGGTCGGGCAGGAAGATGATTTCCCCGAGATCACACTCAACAACTAGGTTTGTCCACACTTTAGAGAGGCTGGGTAGGCCCCAGTGAGGTCTTTGGATTCTACAATGTCGATACATGACTGTTTACGGTTTCAATAATTTATCTGTCACTGTTGGATTTGAATCCGGAACCTTCTGCACAACTCAGAGCTCTAGTTCTTTAAGTGTCATGCGCTAAATATATTAATACGATTTCGCAACCACAGAATTATATTAAAAACCTCGAAGAGGTAATTTAGGTTTGTTTTTTTTGTTTTCTGGAATTTATTGTATATCATATACATTTAATTTACTCTTTACTTCGATAAAGATTTTTTATACAAGATTAATAATGAAAATTCAAGCAGAATTATGTTTGTCAATTTTAATTCAATTTAATGTTACCGTACTAGTGTGTTTTGAGTATTAAATGAAATAAATACGAATAAAAAAATGCTCTAAGACTATAAGAACAATTTATCCCTTCATAAATATTTGTATTACCTAAAAAAAATGATAAGACTAAAAATAAAATAAAAAATAGAAAAACTGTAAAGAGCCGAAAAACGGCGCTGAGTATAGACTAAGCGCGCAGTACTCTCGACTTCCGTGCAGTCGGCATGACAACTTGAAACATGAACCTCAGGAAGTAATAACTCATTGTTTGTTACTCTTTATTTTTGTCTCTCATCAAATGAATTATCTGATTTATGGAAATGAAAAAGGTCTTGTAAATAGATACGAAACAACCTGATAATTAGTTTTTTATTAATACTAATTTTTAAATACCATACGATTAATATTGTTAAAACACCGTCCTATTCTAATACTACTGCACAAAAGTATTTTGATAACACTCAACTTTATTCAAGTTTGATTATTTACTACTTTATTTGATATCGCTCAGGATCATACAAGCACTAAAGCAATATTTTTTATAACCTTAATAAAAAATTAGTTGCCTTATTAGAGATTGGTTAAAAACAGGTTTATTTTTTATTATATTAAAATTTTATTAGTAACCATTAAACTACTCTACCAGCCAACACTAACACCTTTAGAGAGGAACTATTTTTAATCATTAAATATGACGTACAAGGATGTCATTAGTATTATGAATTATTTTAATGATCTGTATCTTAGTTGTTATGATGGGTGATTGCTGGGTCAGCATAATGGTATCCTGAAATAAATAAATAGAATAGAATAGAATAGAATAGAAAAGTAACTTTATTCTGGGACTAAGTCCCTTTAGAATAACAGATATGAACAGGAAAAAAAACATAATATTTATCTGGCCAGAAGGCTAAATGTTACATATCATAAAGCGTGTAAAACATAACAGAAAACAATTTAAAAAGAAATATATAAACAATAATAATAGTAAGTAAATAAACCGTACAGATCTTGACAGGATATTAAGCAATTACAGAGCATAGATAAATCCATAGCTTTTGTTAGATGCATGAGCTAGCATGCAATAATTTTTTTGCATGATGTACAGCTTTTCAAAAAGCAAAATTAAAAGAACTAAATAACACAATGAGTTATTCTATACATTACATTCCAAGCAAATGACTAACCTGCATAGAGACTATCCTTTTGGGAAGCTGAGATGTGTTGAAACAGCAAGGATTTGAATAATGACAGAGAGGGAGTATGACGGATATTAGGAGGGATTGAGTTCCAGACTGTGGTGGAGCGGGCGAGAAAGGAATGTTCGAATGCTTTAGTTCTGTGTGAACGTATATAGAGATCAGAAAGGCGGGATCTTGTTTTATGGTGTTGAACTGAGGATTTGAATTGGAGGAGACTGTAGATATATGAAGGGTGTTGAGAGTGAACGGATTGGTATAAGAATGAACAGAGGAAATATTGTCTTCGGAAGGGAGGGAAGAGCAGAAATAAATACATATATTTTCAAAAATGCAACCTACATTTACATATGTATGCACATCATAAATACATGAACTCAGTCTAGGGTCATGTGTGATCCAACTATAATAGCCTTGAAGAATGCCTGCTATGTCGGTCGAACGTCGGTTTCCATATAAAATGTTCTCCCTATATAAGAGAATTATTTTACCTCCACCCGTAGCATTTTCTTCTTCGGTAAACTAACATATATGAATTTTATTAAGATTGGTTTTTCTAGACGTTATAACTTCAGTGGCTGAATTAAAGGCATAATTCCTATTAAATTATAAAAAGTGAGTTTTGATTTTTCTCTGTATAGTTATTTTTTTCTTTATACTATAAGAGCCTAGGACGAAATGTTGTTATCAAGTTGGGTCCGATAAGAGGGACTGTTAGAAATTTTTATATTGGAAAAGTCCGCCTGTTTGTTGCCAACTTTTTCTTCTCTTAGTTCATGCCCTCGAAGGATTTTCCTCCCCAGCGTTTGCCCGGTAGCCCTTCAAGCAATTCTTATGTAAGTATGATATAATATATATTATAAGTATTTCATTACTCAAATGTTACAAAGCTGCTACAGAACTAGAGTAAAACACATGGAAATAGAAGCAAAATTTAACTAAACTTAAAAACATATATAATTGAATAAAACTCTCCACGGTTTTATTAAGCTAACAATGCAGTATTACCTATAATATGAAAAACTTCACTGATAGATTAGTTTTAATTATGTGAAAACAATAGAATCACTGACTTGGTGGTAATGAGAATATTAGAACCAGAATTAACTTCATATTGTAACGATCAGAAGAATAATTAGAGTTAATGCAGCTCTTTTTTATGATATAACAATATATTAAAATATTTTTTTATTATTGAAAGTTCAAAGATAAAGATGGCTAGTAATAACGCTGTCTCCTGTATATTTACGTTTATTAATTTAACGTCACTTAACGTTGCTTTGGCTTCAAGAGACGATGCAACAGTGGAAGTCCTAATTTTTGTCTCTTCGGGTATAAATAAAATCTTTCATGTACGCACAGATGCTAATGCTAATAAGTGTGATCGTGTTTTGAATTATTTTTTACTCTTGCATACAAAACATATAATACCCCTCCTGTATAAATCCTCAAAATGTCACATTTTCTGGATTATTAAAAATTATAACAATTAATAAAAACAAATTATAACAATTAATAAACAAATAAAATAAAATTTATAAATAATAACAATTAATTTTTATTTAATCTACTCTTCTTCTACCGCCAACGGTGTGAGGATCTCTCCTGTTGAGCCTAACCCATGAATGTCTCTCCTGTACCAATCTTCTTCTCCTTCCCCATTCCAAACCTCTTCTGTCAAAGGCCTCCTGGATTGCGCCTTCCCAAGTCTTCCTTGGTCTTCCCTTCGGTCTTGTACCTTCCACCTTCGTCTCATATACGGCCTTTGCCACACTGTTTTCTGCCATTCTGGAAACGTGGCCGAACCATCTCAGCTGATGGTCCTCGATGATATCCCCCGCTGGCCGAAGCCCCACATTGGACCGTATTGTTATGTTTCGCACTCGGTCTCTTCTGCTCTTCCCTTCCATTTTTCTTATATATCGCATCTCCATGGCTTGGATTTGGCTCTTGTGCTTTTTAGCCAGAGTCCAAGATTCACTTGAATAGGTGAGAATCGGTAAGAAGGTGTTTATATAAACTTTTTATAAACTACTTTTTTTGTGTTTTTTGACACTTCTGTTTTCCCGATGAATCCTTTTTTGAGGGAATTAAAACACCTGCTGGCAGCTTTTATTCGTTATTTTATTTCGCCATCTATCCAGCCGTGTTCGTTAAGGTGTGCACCGAGATATTTAAAATCCCTTACCTGCTCTAACCTCGTGTTGTTTAGTCTTACGACTCGGTCCCCATGCTCGCTTTTTCTTCCTATTCTCATGATTTTGGTTTTCCCTGTATTAATTGTCATGTTTATTACTTCCAACTCTTCTTGTAAGATGCGTAAATTGAATTGGAGGTTCCTGCAATTGTATAAATCCTCAAAATGTCACATTTTGAACATTTTCTGGATTATTAAAAATTATAACAATTAATAAAAACAAATTATAACAATTAATAAAAAAATAAAATAAAATTTATAAATAATAACAATTAATAAAAAAATAAAATATTTTCTGCATTATATTCCAGAATAGTCAGACACTTTTTTATTTAATAGCCGTTCTATTATATATGTTATTTGCTTCATTTAATTGGTTTATTGGACAATGGGTTTAAATTTACCTCTATAGATATAATTAGGATAGAGATTTATAACGAGTACCTTAAATTGTACAGGCCCGGGTCCGCCATTTAACGTCCCTTCCGAAGGACGTTTTAACCAAGGATTGTTTACTCTCTTTTAAAGAAAGATAGGGCCACCTGCCGGGGTTCAAACCCTCGATCTTACCCGCAATGGATTTTTTATTCTATTTCTAATACTTTCAATTTCATTCCTCAAGCTCACTTGTTTGGATGTTCCTTTTTTCCTCTTATTATACAAAATGTTTAAACCTACGCCGCGGGTCACCCTTATATAATTGTTTAAAACTTTAAATAAATTAGCCCATTACTTCTTCTAAATTTGGAATTTAATATACAATTTTTTTCCAACATAATTTGAACGGTTTACAATTTGGGAATTTTATTTTTTTATACACTATAAAAAGCTTATATATTAATGCCTACATTGTTATCTAAAGCGACTTTAGAATAAATAAAGAGTTAATCTTATTGTTATAATTTTATAATAAATATTTAAGATAAGATTAATGAATAATTATTTTAAATAGTTAACAAATATAAATAACAAATAAAGTTAGATAGAAGAGAGAAGAGACAATACAGTGACCGTGACCCCTAGCCATTATCGATCTGGTACCAGTGTCATTGCCCGGAGCCCTGGGACCCTACGAACTGGGTCAATCCTGTCAAGGGGAGTAATTTAATATCACCATTATATTCAATATAAGTAAAGGGATTCGTGATTAAAAACGAAATAAATAATTTGAATTATTCTTTATTTATTACAGAGGTAATGAAATGAATAAAAACAAAGGAGAAAGAAAAAATTAAACTTATTTGTTGACTGTTGGTAGATTATATACTATGATGCGGGTCGGGAGGAAAAAAAATATTATCATAAATAAAACATTTTATAACCGAAATAAAAAAAAAAAATATTATTAAGTGCTACGAGACTCGTGTTTTTTGACATCTATCTCGAATAGGACAGTAAATTGAACAATAATATATTCAAATATTTGTTAAATAATAAGACAAGGTAAAATTTAGTTTAGGAAGAGGAGAAAGATTTATAGAGGAATAAAACAAAAACAGAATAAATAATTGACTGATAAATTGAATTTTTGATAAATTTATAGAAAATGGAAGGATTCCATGGCAGAACAGTGAAAATGAAAAAACTGGCCAGGGGTAGACAGGGGATAGGAAGAGAAAGCGTAATGGACTTATAAAGGCATATTGGAAGAAAGGAAAAGAATGAGAAACTGAAATTGGAACGTGGTCCTTATTTGCCCTTTTTGCAGGGAAAAATTAAAGGCTACAAAAATGTCCTGTAGAATATATTTTAGACTAACTTGTATTTTTTGAAAGTTAAACTTAATGATCCGAATTAATACCTTAATACCATATATTTAAATAATAACTTTTTATTAATTATAATGTCACTACGATCCAGCAAGAACCCGGGCCTCCTCTTCTATACCCCACCAATCTCCGCGATCTTGCGTTATTCTCCTCCATTCTTGTACACCCAGCAGCTTTAAATCCTCCTCCACATCGCTCAGCCATCTGATTAGAGGACGTCCTCTTCTTCACATGTTATCCGGTTTCCCATAAAGCATCATCTGTGTTATTCATTGGTCTGACATTCTTTCCACGTGTCCCATCCATCTTATTCGGCTTCTCTTAAATAATGCGCCCGTTAGGCTCTCTATCTAGCTCCATCAGCTCCTCATTCCTTCTTCTTATCCATATTCTGTACTCGGCTACTCCGCCTCACATTCTTCTTAATATATTTCTCTCAAAGGAGTTAAGCTTGCGTGCTGATTTTCTGGTCAGAGGCCATGTCTCACACCCAAACATAACTAACTGACACTAGGGTTTCGGAAATTTGGAGTTGCAATCTTTTTTTGAGAGATCTAAACTGCAATATCCTTCGCATCGCAAAAAAAAAAATTACACAATTCTATCATTGGAACATAACTGTAAATGGTAATTCATCGTAATATGTTCTAATAAATTAGACATTAGTTTAGTAATTAATCTCACCTTGAAATCATTATTGTGGGAAACTTAGAACCCGTACGATGCCGTATATCCAGCCTCAGAATCTTGACAGAGAAAAGCAAGTTATCAATAGATTTGTTTAGAGTCTTGTAATAAAAAAATACACTGCCTTGAAAAATGTATTGAATGGACATAGTCCGATGTTCTCTATTAATAATACATGGAATAACGAATATTACCTGATTACGAATTATTCACACATAATAAACTTAACGATTATACATAATATATTCCTTGTGAATTAACCAGAATGTCAGATTCGTTAGTACAAATGGTAATGCACGAGCCGTGAACTCCCTTAGTGATTCGCAAGGTTGTGACCAAGTGTAACTTTGACCTCCCACTTACTAGGTAACAGTTACTTCGGTTACCTGGCTAAATATTCAACAAGTTCAAATTGGAGTGAATAATATATGAAGTAATTCCTAACTAAATATCGTATATAAAACTATTCAGTAATAAATAATCTTCGTTGTTTGATAATTACTCGTAATTATGTACTATTTTACCAAACATGAACAGTTATATTATTATTGTTGTAGGCCTTTTATTTTATTATTTAATCAAAATATTTTTAAAAATTAAGGTTATTTGTATTATTTTATTATATATTATATATCATTCCCAATCTATCGCACTTACTTCCATCATACCTCCCAACCCACACATGAGCTTTTCATAACATGTTGAAGTTGACCCTCATAAATAATTCTAGCAAATATTTTATGCGAAGGATATATATTTATATTTCATATACGATTAGGTAAAACAAATATAAAATAAACTAAAACAAACCCAACATAAATTTAGAAACAAAAATAGTGATAAATTTATTTTATTGAAAGAACATATTAATTTAATTTGATATATTCAATTTTTCTTTAAATAGCTCATTTTAATGCTTTAATTATTCCAGATGATATTTCACAGGTTTTGGGGTCAATAAGTTTCTGAACTAAAAACAAAATAAGTTATTAATTAGTATAGAAGAGCAAAAGCTCAAAAGAAAAATAACATTATTGTTATGACATGAGAGGAAATTTTCCAAACAAAAAGTCTTATGTCTCTAAAATAAAAAAAAAAAAGGAAAACAAAAATACCTGTCGATTCTTACCTACTCAGGCATCTTCAGGACAGAAAGAGAATTAAAGCAAAGAAAGCATACCTCAATTATTAGTTAATGTCTAAACGACAAAGCAAGAAAGAAATTAATGTCAACTTGCTACTCTACAATATCATCATGTATTATATGACACCCTCAAAAATGATAACATAGTATTATAATTAAATTTACAAAACAATGTTATAAATAACAAAAAAATGATGAAAAAATAATCTCTCCAAGAATTAAAATATTTAACCCCAACTTTCAGAGATGCTATTTCCAAAGAAAGTTATTTGATATATTTTTCATTTAGGGTTGAGATTCAAGAACTATTAATAAGCCCTGAATACTTATAAACTTTTTTTATGACTTGCAAAGTTTTGTAGAATATTAATATTGAACTCCAGTGTTTATACAAAGTAATGAATTAAATTTAAGGACGCTATTCGGATTCTATATTTATATTTACCTGCATTGATTGAACCTTCCACAAATGGAGGGGGTAATCGAGGGTTTAAAAGAAAAAAAAAAAAAGTCAGTTATTCAAGACTTACTTCCTCCATATCATTAAAACCCAACGGTAGAGATATTGTTACGGTCAGAGCAGGGACAAGAACCGGCTGAGAAGATTAGGCAAACAATGGGATTAAGCGGAAGGGATTATAGAATGGCGTAGAAGCTTCTGGATCGGGCTCGATGGGACTAGGCGGTTCTCGGTCTTCTTCCGAGAAATCCCCACCCCGACCGGCCTTGCCTATATAAAAAGGACAGCTGTTCTGGGCGGCAGTAGTAATAAGACGAGTCTGTAATAAGCCAGTGAGTAGCAGTCGTTAACTAGTGGCAGTGTGTGTGAGTTAGTTAGTATTAGTATCAGTCTGTAATAAGTGCTTAGTGAGCAACAGTGACAATTAGTGACCGTGTAATAAGTGTAATAAACTGTGTGGCAGTTTGTCATATTTGGAGAGTCTTACGGTCGGTGGACTTTAGTTAGCGAACTGTAAGTGTTAATTTGCAATTGTAAACTGTAGTGTAATATTATTGTATTTGTAATAATTTATATATAAATAGTTTAGTTATTTAGTATTAGCAATATCCTATTATCTTAGAAATTAGATAACATTTAGTAGAATATTATTATTGTAAATTGATATTAGTTTAATAATTTAACTGTTTTAAATAATCTCATTGTATTCTTTCTAATTTGTTAATAAATATTAGATTCTTGAATTAAGTAATAGTTTAGTCCATTTTACACCCAGTAGCCCGTAACAAATTGGTGTCAGAAGTGGGATCTTGTGTAATTGTTATTTTGTCTAGCATTTTGTAATAATTGGGCTACTGTTTGAAAAATGGCTTCTCAAAGTCTTAAATTGATGGATTTAAAAGTTGCGGATTTAAAACGGGAATTAGAAGAACGTGATCTGGATTCTTCCGGAAATAAAAGTGTACTGCAACTTCGCTTGCGTCAATTTTTTGTAGAGTTAGGGGAAAATCCAGAGGACGTTCTGTTTGAAACTGATTTAAGCAAGTTGTCTGCAACTTTTAAAAATGAATTAGGCAATGTAGAAAATAAGCTAGGTAATGAATTAAGCAGTGTTAAAAGTGAATTAGGCAATGTAGAAAATAAGCTAGGTAATGAATTAAGCAGTGTTAAAAATGAACTAGGTAATGAATTAAGCAGTGTTAAAAATGAACTAGGTAATGAATTAAGCAGTGTTAAAAATGAACTAGGCAATGTAGAAAATAGGCTAGAGTGTAAATTAGGCACATTAGAAACTAAGTTAATGGAAAATGTAGATAATAAAGTAGCTGATGTAGAATCTAGGTTAGGAGAAAAATTGAATTCAATTGAAAGCAAACTTAGGCAAAGAGTAGAGGCTCTAGAGGGACGTATGAGCAACCCACCGACGAACGACACCGACCGTTCCCCCGAGGCCAGTCTTCATAAAACTATTCTGCCCGCCAATAATGGGACGCCACCAGCTCACAACACCATTCCAGTATTCGACGGAAAGACGCCGTGGGAGGACTACATGACTCTCTTCGAGACAGCGGCTTCGATCCACGGGTGGTCACAGGAGACCCAAGCTTCAGCGTTGTGCCTGGCCTTGCGTGGAGACGCCTTGAGAGTGCTGCAGGGAATGCCCATGTCGGAGCGGTCCAACTACGGGAAACTGATTAGAAGACTGGAAATGCGTTTCGGCCACCGCCACATGGACCAGCTATATCGCTCACAGCTAAGAAACAGGGTCCAGAAGGACAACGAGACACTGCAGGAATTTGAAGCCGATATTGCCTGGCTGGTGAGGAACGCCTACCCATCGGTCACCGACTATGTCTATGAGAGTCTGGCTGTCGATAAATTCCTGGATGGACTTCGGGACCCAGAGACACAACAAGCAGTGAAGCTCGCCCGGCCGAAAACGTTGGGAGACGCATTATCTCAGGCTATGGAGTTTGAAGCTGTCAGACAGTCTGTACGGGGCCATGCGCGAGTTCGAGCAGCAGAAGCGGAGCCTAATGTGGTCCCTAGCATCGAAGACATAGTGACGAAAGTGTTGGATGCTCTCAGGACCCATAAGAAGGAGATACGCTGTTGGGGCTGCGGACAGCTTGGACACCCTAGAAGCAAGTGTCCAACCCGTAACGTCAAAGCCCCCAGGAAGGCCATCAGAGTGCGTCAATAGGAAGCGGAACGAACAGCTTCTACGTTGATGGGATGGTGAACGGTCAGCTTCGAAGTCTTCTAGTGGATACCGGCGCGAGCATGACAATCTTGAACCCGAAGACACTTTCAGCTGAGAAGATCATACCGACCACTTGGGCATTACGGACTGCCACGGGACAGCCAGCCAAGGTCTATGGGGAGACAGATGCCACCTTCCTCATCGGGGGCCAACATCTGAAGCACCGCGCTCTCGTGGCAGATATAGATGAGGATGTCATACTGGGCATTGAATTTATGATCACATACGGGATCAAGCTGGATATGTCGAGAGGTGTGATGACGCTGGGAGACGAGGAAGTCATACTTCGGCAGGAGAAGGACTTCAGCGCACGAGTGCTGCTACCAGAAGACACCACTTTACCAGCACGGAGCCAAATCCTGACGTATGGGACGGTCGAAGGGCATCTACCAGAGGGTCAATGTGTACTACTGGAACCCGGAACGCACGAAGAACAAGAGATCGGACGCGGCGTACTGGTTGCTAGGTCTCTCATCAAGGTTAGACGGACCACTCCAATCCGGCTTATGAACCTGAACAGCTTCCCGGTAACGCTGAAGAAAGGAACACCGGTCGGGGAGTGTACAACCGCTTCCTCAGTGGTTCGTCAGCTGCAACGTCGTCCCACCGAGCTCCGAGAACTGCCAGAAGAACTAAAAGGATTTGTTAACGAGTCATGCCGCGACCTTTCACCTGAACAGAGCGAGGAAGTGAAGAACATGATTATCCGATGGCATGACGTCTTCGAGATCGGACCAGGACCACGGGGCAGAACGGATATCGTCCAGCACAGGATTGACACCGGGGATGCGAAGCCCATCCGACAGATCCCGCGGAGGCTGCCTTTAGCCAAACGGGAGGACGCCGAGAAGATCATAAAGGAGATGGCGGCTGATGGTGTCATTGAGCCTTCGAGTAGCCCCTGGATGTCTCCTGTCGTATTGGTGAAGAAGAAAGACGGCACAACGAGGTTCTGCGTAGACTACCGTCTTCTGAACAACGTCACCAAGAAGGACAGTTATCCGCTTCCCAGGATTGACGATACGCTGGACACCCTGGAGGGGTGTAAACTCTTCTCTACCTTGGATCTCCGCAGTGGATATTGGCAGGTTGGATTGGTACCTGAAGATAAAGAGAAAACGGCGTTTTCAATTGGCACTGGGCTCTGGCAGTTTACAGTAATGCCGTTCGGGCTTTGCAATGCTCCTGCCACATTCGAAAGGCTGATGGAAAATGTGTTAAGAGGTCTCTCTTGGGAGGTATGCCTGGTGTACCTAGATGACATCATTGTGCTGGGAAAGTCCTTCGCTCACCATCTGAAGAATCTGGAGAAGGTCTTCGAACGACTGCGTGCAGCGAACCTAAAGTTGAACCCGAAGAAGTGTAATCTCTTCCGAAGGCAAGTCAACTACCTGGGGCATATTGTGTCAGACAACGGAGTTGCTGTTGACCCAGAGAAGATAGCAGCGATCACCGACTGGCCAGTACCTCGAGATAAGCACCAGGTGAGAAGTTTTCTCGGGCTCTGCACCTATTACCGGAGGTACGTGAAAGGATTTGCTGACATCGCAAAACCTCTTACCAGGCTTACCGAGGAGAAAAGGACTTTCCATTGGGACCACGAGTGCCAGGCATCCTTCGAGGAGCTGAAGAGAAAATTGAGTAGTGCTCCTATTCTGTGCTATCCACGTCCCGAGGGCAAGTTCATACTCGACACAGATGCCAGCAACATCGCCATAGGAAGTGTCCTCTCTCAGCTCCAAGACGGAGAAGAAAGGGTGATTGGATATTTCAGCAAGGCACTCTCAGCTCCGGAGCGCAACTACTGTGTCACAAGGAAAGAGCTTCTGGCAGTAGTAAAGTCAATAGAGCATTCTCATAAATACCTATACGGACGAAGGTTCCTCCTGAGAACGGACCATGCGGCTCTAATGTGGCTGCTGCGATTCAAGTCACCGGAGGGACAAGTGGCCAGGTGGATCGAGCGCCTTCAAGAGTACGATTTTGAATCTGCTCATCGTTCTGGAACGAGCCACAGGAATGCGGATGCGCTGTCAAGAAGACCATGTGAAGATGAAGAATGCAGGCATTGTTCCCGACAAGAAGAAAAGCAGGCATCAGTATTGAGGACAACGGTTGTTATCGACAGTTGGCAGGGCGCAGAGGTGTCAAAGGCGCAAGACGAGGACCCGGAATTAAAACAAATAAAGGAATGGAAAATATCGGGGCGAGGAAGACCGACCTGGCAGGATGTCGCTCCAATGTCGAAGAATGTAAAAACGTACTGGGCCCAATGGAACTCCATTGTAGTGGACAACGGGCTGCTGAAACGGGCATTGGAGAACGCGGAAGGAGATCAGCGTAGGCTACAGCTCATCGTTCCAAGGAATAAAGTGCCCGAAGTGCTTAGGGAACTACATGACGGTGTAACTGGCGGCCATCTTGGAGTTCACCGGACATTGGAAAAAGTTCGTGAACGCTTTTACTGGGCAAACCTTAAGGACAATGTGTTGGACTGGTGCAGGCGTTGTGCGGCTTGTGCGGCTTCTAACGGGCCTACAAGAAGAAAGAGGGCCCCTATGAAGAAGTACAACGTGGGAGCACCGTTCGAGAGGATAGCAATCGACATCGCTGGCCCTTTCCCTGTGACGGACGAAGGCAACCGATATATCCTCGTGGCCATGGACTATTTTTCTAAGTGGGTGGAAGCGTATGCCCTTCCGAATCAAGAGGCAGTCACGGTTGCAGACGTACTTGTGAAGCACCTCGTCAGCCGGTTTGGAGTACCCATGGAACTTCACGCTGACCAGGGAAGAAACTTTGAGTCTGCAGTCTTCTCCGGGATGTGCGAAGCACTGGGAATACGGAAAACCAGGACGACACCTTTTCACCCTCAATCGGATGGCATGGTGGAGCGCATGAACAGGACAATGGGTCGATATTTGTCTAAAGTGGTTTCCGACCATCAGCGAGACTGGGACCAGTATCTTCACTTGTTCTTGTTAGCCTACCGGAGTTCAGTCCATGAAGCAACGGGGCAGACCCCCGCAAATGTGTTCGGCCGAGAACTTCGTTTGCCTTGTGATCTGAAATTCGGGTTCAAGCCAGGCGAGGAAGTTAACGGAGAGGAATACGTCACGAATCTACGGAAGCGGATGGATAATATCCACGAGAAGGTTCGTGCAAACATCCAGGGAGCCAGTGACAGAATGAAGGAGCGTTACGACATCAGGGCAGAGAAAGGTGGATTCCAACCTGGAGATTTGGTCTGGCTACATGATCCTCGAAGAAGGCGAGGCTACTCACCTAAACTTCAGAACTCCTGGGATGGCCCGTTTGAGATCATCAATAGGATAAACGACGTCATCTATAGGATCAGGAAGCAGCCAAAAGGAAAACCCAGGGTAGTCCATTTTAATAGACTGGCCCCATACAAAGGAGACCATGGCCCGACAAAAGACCAGCAAGTCAGGTATCTCAACAACGTGGAGACCAGTAAGGTATCAGTTGCACAACCTAAGGTACAAGGTTCCCGTGGAATAACTCAGACAGTATACAGTGATATCTTCTCGTTACCCGCGGACTATTCTCTGGCCCATTGTGTCGCCGAAGATCTGAGGACTTCCCGAGGCATTGCAACGGTCTTCAGGAAGAAGTTTGCTGGAACTGAGGAACTGGAACGCCAAGGACCAAGCGTCGGGAAAACACTCCACCATACGCACGAAGGACGACACCTGTTCTACTTAGTTACCAAGTGTGCTACTGATCAGAAGCCCACATATGACGCACTGCGGCGAAGCCTCGACGACTTGCGGAGTAAGCTTCTGAGACTGCGTGTCACCAAGCTCGCGATCCCTAAGTTGGGCTGTGGATATGACGGCCTGGAGTGGAAGGTTGTTAGGAACATGCTTGAACAGACATTCGCCAACTCTGGAGTCGCCATATTGGTGTGCACATTCAACCCCTGGAAAGGAAATACGTCTCCATCGAGGGAAGCTCATAACCGCCCGATTTCTCCGGACTATCCTCTGGGGCAGAGCACTTTTAAGGAGGGGGCAGTGTTACGGTCAGAGCAGGGACGAGAACCGGCTGAGAAGATTAGGCAAACAATGGGATTAAGCGGAAGGGATTATAGAATGGCGTAGAAGCTTCTGGATCGGGCTCGATGGGACTAGGCGGTTCTCGGTCTTCTTCCGAGAAATCCCCACCCCGACCGGCCTTGCCTATATAAAAAGGACAGCTGTTCTGGGCGGCAGTAGTAATAAGACGAGTCTGTAATAAGCCAGTGAGTAGCAGTCGTTAACTAGTGGCAGTGTGTGTGAGTTAGTTAGTATTAGTATCAGTCTGTAATAAGTGCTTAGTGAGCAACAGTGACAATTAGTGACCGTGTAATAAGTGTAATAAACTGTGTGGCAGTTTGTCATATTTGGAGAGTCTTACGGTCGGTGGACTTTAGTTAGCGAACTGTAAGTGTTAATTTGCAATTGTAAACTGTAGTGTAATATTATTGTATTTGTAATAATTTATATATAAATAGTTTAGTTATTTAGTATTAGCAATATCCTATTATCTTAGAAATTAGATAACATTTAGTAGAATATTATTATTGTAAATTGATATTAGTTTAATAATTTAACTGTTTTAAATAATCTCATTGTATTCTTTCTAATTTGTTAATAAATATTAGATTCTTGAATTAAGTAATAGTTTAGTCCATTTTACACCCAGTAGCCCGTAACAATATAAACACTAAAAATATACGATCAAACATAATAATATTACATAAAATCGTTATTTTCTTAATAAATGTATTTAAATGTATTATTTTGTTCGGATTGTTTAATAAAACGGTTCCTAATAAGATATAAGAAATATAGAACAATTAAAATTATTAAGAATTCTTTCTATAAGGTTTATATTGTATTAAAGTTATAAATTGTATACAAATGTTATAAACTATATGATTTGCATTACCTACAGTGTTTAGAAGTAATTAAAAATAATTACAATTTTCTTAACAGGCTTTTGGACAATGGAGGGAGAAATTTTACTATATTAAAAAAATGGGATCCACGCACAATATTATTGTCTTCATTTATTTAACAGGGAGCGGGTCAGTGGTAAAGCGTTGAGTTGCCATGCAAAAGGTCCTGAGTTCAAATCACACTCCCTGGATGAATTTTATTCTCTGACTCGCGGCAGGAGATGAATCCTATAGAACCTAGGAAGGGCCTGGGGCTCATCCAGCCTCTATAAAATGGATCCTAAAATAAGAGGGAGAAATTTGGCGGTTGAGTTTCTATGACAAATCATCTCCATGCACAACCGCTGTCCAAGAAACAGTACAGTCCCTACCGTGTAATGTACCACAGACCCTTTGTGGGTTGTAGCTGTACAGTTTTTTTGGTTTTTTAACGCCACTTTACGCTACTATTGTTAATCGGGCGATGCTTCAGTCGGAGACTTAAATTTTGCCTATCCAGGTGTGGTCATGATAGGGATATTTAGGAGTAACTATGACACCGCAGAGAATCGAGATTGCAATTTTCTCGACCCCATAACCAAGGATTTTCTACTCCCTTTGAAAAAACCTAAGGTCATTTGCTAGGCTGTGAACTCGCGATATTCAGCACAGAAAGTTGTTATGCTAACCACATTATGTATGACACATCATTTATTTATTGAGAGTGATATAACATAAAAATGGAATGAAATAATAAAAATGAGTGAATAAAATACTTTAGCAATAAAACTAAAGAAAATACTATAAACTCGCTGGCTTAGATTGAGAGAACAGTTATACGTTTGACTAGCAAAGTTTGGAAAAGCCTACACCGTGTGTTTCCTGCTATGTTATTATATTTTGACTACATTACAGCTCGAATACATAAATTAGGGTAGCGCCCTGAATACATTACCCCACATCGCTATTCTACCCAATGGTATTACCGCGTCCGTAGGATTATATATATCTCAAATCCATGATAATGCCTAACCTCTATATATCATTAATTTTCATTATCCGCCACTTCAAGTGTTAATTAATTGTTTTAATTATAATAAATTACAGTTAAAAATTGCGTTTATTTTATTATAACCTGACTAAAATAATTCATACCATAAAAGATGCCTAAAAATATATTTATATATTGTATATGTGTCCTGTATAAAATTCAATATTTTTTAACTAGGCATATACTGTTATAAATCCGCATTTATTTCGAGACTTAAGTAATATATTACATTCAACAACACAGTGATAAAAAGTAGGAAATACAAATTTCAAGGTATTTAAAAAAATCATTATTTTTTACTGAATAGAAAATATTGCAATGTTTTAACAATTTTATCAGGAATATTTTATGTTTGCATTGGTCACGCTTTTTTTTTCCTCTCAAAGAAACGTGTATTTATAGACACATTCCATACTACTGTATACTATGTGACTATTAATTACTTATTTATTTACAATAATAAATTTATAAATAATTTGAATAATTTAATTATTAGGCTGAATCCTAATAATTAAAACACTCATCATGTGCGGTACGTACATTTTTTCGTGTATTTTTATGATTTTTTCACGTAGTTTTACAATCGAAATTTTGCATATCCACAATCCTTGGCATTTTTTTTTCAAGAAAAAAATCAACCCTGCGCACACGGGTTATAAAAAAAATTTCAACCGACTAACCCTCAATACTAATTGTTATTTACAAATAATTTTGCAATAGACATATTTGGTTATTGAGGCCTTAAATCATAATTTAATTGCTAGATCATATTTTCTTCACTGTATTTCAACAGAGGTCTTGACGAGCGAAGAGGCTCCTCGTACCCTTTTTACGTGCCTCGGCGGGGACGTAAAAAAGGCCAAGCAGATTGAGGATTATCCACGGAGCGCTGGATGCGAGGCCCAGGCTCAAGTACCGTTAGGGGACTTCGCGGGGCTTAACAGTTCTTTTGTGCTTAGTTCCTTCCCAGTCTACCTCCGCCACTTGCTTCACTAGTCCATCCTGGCTCTGGGCTAACTTAGTTGGGATGTTTTTTGAGGGAATCACGAAATATTATATAAATATTAAAGGTGATGATTATGATCAAAATCAGTTATTTTTTTTAAATTTCCTAACAAGACAGCTATACACCAAAGACAATAAGATGGAGAATCAAGTAGAAAAAAAACATTAAGCATCAATAGATTTTCAAAATATTAGAGAATATAATTAAAAACACTAACAAGTTTATGTCGAACAGGGTTTCCTAGATGACGGTATGCATAAAAAAAAACCTGTACCACAACAACCCATAAAACATTCAGTAAATGGTAGAGACTGTACTGTTTCTAGAACAAAATTTATACGGCGAGATTAACAGATTAAGAGATACCAAAAGACTAGAGAGTCAAAACTAATATTTAGTCTGTTAGCAGCAGGAAATGGATCATATAGGATCTAGGACTCATCAAAAACATATTGTGATTGTAACCATTTAGGCCAGAGGCCAGGTACCAAAATAGGGCTTTAGGTCGCAATAAATTAAAGAGAGGTGCATTTTTTATATGTTGTAAGGGCATGTCTGAGTAGTTGAAATCCATGTTTGCAACCGAAAAAATGGATGGGAAAATTTTGGTGGCCGAGAAACCTCAACATTTTCGAAGTTAATTCAGTTAATGGCCTTTATCTTTTTTGCACAGGTAATTTACAAGTAAATATTTATACTTTACAATAAACAAGCTGTTTTAGATCGATTCGTGGCGTAAAAGGTCTTTTTCTTAAAACACCCACTTTCCCCAATTTAACTTTTTTTTTAATTAACAAGAGAAGTATAACAACTACAGGCCTCAGTATGTACTTAAATTAAAGATAATTAAATTTACTACAACTCCATTTCACTTGACATTCATCGTAGGATCACTTCTTCGGCCGGTGTTCCTCACGAAAGTCGGATAAAACTTAAAATTTGGACATTTTGGAAAAAAATAATATATCGCGGTGTGGTTGTCAGGAAATCATATAACACAAAAAAAAGAGGTGGTACCCATCGTATCGTATCGTAAGTTTGACACCCAAAACTCTAGCTGCGATTGAAGAAGTAATTGAAGAAAACGCAGCATTTATATACGTTACAAGAAATAAAAGAGAAACTGTCCCAGCGTAACATTAATGTTTCGATCTCAACAATTCATAGAGGACTATTTCAGTTGAAATTTACTCCAAAACGCGCTGCAAAAGAGCTTGACCGTATGAACTCGGAGTTGGCCATTGAGCAAAGAAAACAATACGCTCTAGATTTTGAAAGCAGGATACCTCAAAATCGCTCTCTCATCATCTTCATTGATAAATCTGGATTTAACTTACATTTAACAAGAAACTGGGGTAGTTCAAAAGATAACACGAAAGCTATTGTGACTACGCCGACCGTACGAAGGAGGAACACAACTCTCGTCTTGGATATCAACAACCAACAGGTCGTTTACATTTTTTTTATAGCTTCTGGAACTTGTAATAGTGGTTTATGTTGCGAATTTTTGTTTTAATTGCTTGAAAAACTTGATCAGCTTCCCTTCCTCAATGGTATTTTAGTGATGGACAATGCAGCTATCCACAAAACTGAGCAGGTTAGAGAAGTTATGGCGCGATCTTCCCATATAATAAAATACCTGCCACCATATTCCCGATGGTTAATCCGGCAGAATATGCTTTCTCAAAACTAAAATCAAAAGCAAGAGCGATGTTGTCTTCTGGCAGAGGATTACAGAAATTGGAAGAGGTAATCCTAATAAGTACCTCTTTATAAGTATATCGTTAGAATATGTAATAATTTAATACATCCAAATCTCTTTCCAAATATATGTTATATGATTTCCTGCCAATCACGCCACGAAATCTTACAAATTATGAAATTGGATGAAAAAATTATGAATTTGATTGGTAAAATTATGAAATTGGTTGAAAAAATTATGAAATCGGTTGAAAAAATTATGAAATTCGCTGAAAATAGCTATAATATAGTATTCTATTACTATAGAGCCTATAATATAGGCTATATAGTAATGGAATAAAACAAACAGACAGTGTTCTGCCAAGTAGTATAAAAATAAAGTCGATGAAGATATAATACAAAACATCTTAAATCAACAGTACAAACAGACTCAATCGGAGACGAAAATTCTCTCTATTTTTACCAACATTTAAAATTCAAAGCTTACTATGACCGTTAATCATACGTGTAAATCTAATGATCATAGTTATAGGTGATAAATTAAAAAACTAATATAATTAGTAACAATGATGTTAAAGTAAGTATTCTGCTTAGTTATGATACAGTTCGTTTTTAGCAGACGGAAAATATAATGGATTGTCGTAAGTATGAAAGTTTTACTTATTTTTATTAAACTGCACTTACGATGAAGGGGAGATACCTACAAGTGTCGCAGATGTAAATATAAAAATGTATATACCCTATATTTCCATGGAAATATCGTAGCTAAGAGATAACTTCATACTATGAGCCGTTACAAATGCAAGTTATTAATTATAATAAACTTTAATAATTTTATATTGTTTTCTTTTCAATAAATAATAGAATAAATTTATTCAATTATAACACGAGAACTTTAGAGTTTAACATTTTTTTTTTCCAGTACCGTTTCTAAAATTAGTATGAACTTTTTAGGAAGTCGTCAGAGATTGGTCATGCTGGAATATTCATTCCTTCTTGAAGAAAGGCGCCCTGTGCGTTGTCTTCTTGCGTTAGGGACATTGTACTGGGGGATCGTGGGAAACGCAATTCTTCTTCTTTTCCATAACCGCACTTTATACAACTATATGGAAAATCCCTAGTGGGCTCAGCATTGGAATCAACAGCAGTTTTACAAGGAGACAAAGGTAAACAGATAAAGGAGAGGGAGAAGGAAAAAAAATGTAAATAAACAGTAGAACATCGATTATCCGAACGATAATTAACCGAATAGGCTTCATGGAAAAGGTTCAAGTAAGGGTCGACATTGCCATTCCTAGAAAATAAGTTGGAAAAGTACACTACAGTTCGGTTTCCTGGAACAATTACTTAATACTTACTGCAATGCTTAAAAGAATTAACAACTTAGCTACCATGAAGTCACAATCTTAAAAAACTTTGCTATGTATGTATATATGTTTATTGATATTTATTTGTTAAACTTATTGCTTAATATAAATTAAAATAAACCTTATATATATATTGGTTATTTTTTGGCTCTTGAGTTTCAGTCAATTATTTCAAGTTCTTTAGGCGACGATTCGAGACTAGGTTAGTCTCATATTCATGCCCTGACAGTGAAAAAATGAGCTTTTAGTAAAAACATTAAATAAAACACTAAAATAAATATAAAATGACTTTTTGTACTGTTTCTTAGCCAACTTTTGCGCCCAAGTGACTTGGGCGAGAGCAAGATCAACCACCAGGTTCAGTTAATGGTAGCCACTTTATAGAGACAAAATGAACCCCAGAATGGCCCATCATGCATGTACCACAGAATACATCTATGGCTGTTAATAGATTAGATAATTTATCTGCACTAGTAGGATTTGATCCCGGGACCTTCAGTGCATTACTCTACACCTCGCTTCACAGATAATAGGAAAATTCTGAACATTACACATAATTATTTAAAAATTAAAAATCTTGTTTTTTAGCTGAAATTAAAATAAATATATACTATAACAGAACGCTTGGAGTTAAAGGAACGAACACCCACGGAAAAGCTATTAAATACTGATATAGGTAAAAAAATCTAGGTGTGAGGTTGATATTCTGGACACGGCCCTTCTATTTCAGGGATCATGTTTGGGTTTCCGCCCAAGTTGAAACTAAACAACTTCCTCTTCGGATCGTAGACAAAGGCAGTGACTTCGGCCGTCTTTCATCTTGAAACAATGAACAATAAATTTAGTTTTTTTTTAAATAATGGATAAGGCGTTGAAGAGAGAAGTTGAAGCTAACGATTGCTCAGAAAACATTGTATGATGATAGCTAAAATACAACAATCAGTAGGTTTTTGTATGATTGGAAGTTCCCAATTTGCGGAGACTGGGTGAACCCCAAGAAACTCTCCACATCCCACAAACAAGGTTGATTAACGGCTATTAAGAAATATAGAACTATAAAATTAGATAATTGTTTATGGTCTCAACTTGGAATATACAAGTCATTACTCCAGCGCTACATAACTTTCATTAACCACCTTTTTCCTTATATTTTTAGAGCCTATGTTCTAACATATAAGGAAATTGCATCTATGCAACAAAATAATAAAAAATAAAAATAGCTAATAGTAAATCTTTTTTTTAGGGAGCTGGGTAACTCAGTGGTAGAGCGCTGAGTTTCTGGGCCGAAGGTCCAGGATTCAAATCCTGCTGTGGCAGATAATTTATTTAATCTGTTAACAGACGGGTATGGACCCTTTGGGATCCGGAGACTCTTCTGAGGCTCACACAGCCTCTATAAAGTAAGTACCCTTAATTGCGGGAAAACCTAGCGGTTGAGCGTGATCTGGGACAAATTACCTCCTTGCACAGCCTGTCTGCTAGAAACAGTACAGTTTCTACCACGTAAAGAAACCCAAGAACATTCAAGGGTACAGGTATTTTTTTATAAATATAAATTAAAAAAATTCAATTTAGTTAAAAAATTAATATTTTTAATACTTCAGCTGGGAGATTTTGGCCACCATTGTATCAAGTGCAAATAATTATTTGCAGTACATATTAATGTTAAGTTGACAACTCATAATTTTTTGGGCGATCATTTTTTTTATTTATTTTTTTTTTTTGTAGTGTCATAGTATTTCCCTGTGAAAAGAAACCAAAAATCAAAAATTGGGTGATAAAACTTTGAAATAAATTTACAATAAACATAAGAAATATTATTTGATTCCATGACAGCCGACGTTTTTACGTCTGTTTGATAATTTATAAAAATGATTATTAATACGAAATACGAATAATAAAAATATTAATAACATAATTAGAACACATTAGGGTGTTTTATTACTTATAAAATCTGTCGTGAATGCACAAACGAACGCATCATCGATTGATGACAACCTCAGACAGGCCTTAACTCTAGCACCGTTGGGTGTGGTCAGTGCAGCCCTGGAATACACATCGTGTATACATGCAAGCGTACTCATTATACAATTATTACTATGATGATTAATTATGGATCATAATATCCATGATCAAAAGCTGAATTAGCATCAATGATTATAGTTGGTTATAATGGAATGATATACATAAGGTATATAAAGATACATAGATAAGGTAATCAACATTTATATACATATATACAGAGATACATACATACAGACCGGCAGGGGACATATCGAACTGGGTGCAGTTGCCATGGCCACGGTCGGCCAACGACCTTGTTCTCATCGATCTCAGCTCGCAGCATCCCAACCCCATCCGATATAGGTCCCCATTAGTATTCATATAATTAGCTATATTTAAATAATTAATGATAATAAAATGATATCCGAAATTAATAAAAAAAGATACGAAATCATTTTTTTTTTAATTTAGAAATTTACAAATGTATTATTAAAACAGAACAAGCAAAATAATGAATGATACATAATGGCACAGATAAAGGCAAATGCAGTAACTACCCAATTGGTAGTATCGAAAAATAAATTCAATATAGAAGATCGCGAAGTTCTTATTTTCAGACGCCTCGAAGGATTATCAGGAATTTCAGATTTACTAGTGGGCTTGAGTGAAAACAAGGTTTATCATGAATGAATGGGTTGGTATCGGGTTCCGGCAGCAACAAATAAAACATTATTAAGGATTTATGGATGACTTTATCGTAACAAAGTAAGGAGCTTCGAGGATTTTACGAAAGATTTTGGATTGCAAGGGTACGACAGGAATTCGATGGCTTAGTCGAGCCTCAAAGATCTACTCCGTAAGTCCAAATAGGTCTTATAATAGCCATATGAGTCTTTTGCAACTGATTGGGAGCTTAGAGCGTTTGTCTAGAAAGTCTTGAAGTAGCCTCAAACGGTGAGCAGTTTCCTGTTTTTATTAGTGTGAGGATTCAAAGGTCACACTAATAAAGTCAAAGTTTAATCCTTAATATCAGATCTATTAAACAGGAAAAACAATATTGACATTATAATTTTTAAAATACAAACAAATTATTCTTCTTTACAGGTGATACGTGCAGAAAAACTCTTCACAACTAAAAATTAAAACTTCATCGTATGATTTCGGGAATACTGTCACGTCATAGACAGATAACTACTGCTAAATTTAGATGGCCAAATTGGAACAGTAATGAGTGGTATGCACATTTTAACAGGACAAGCCCCTTGCATACAAAGTTAGGTTATATCATTTATGTAACTAGGAACTAGAATAAACAATAAAATAAATATAACTAAAACAACATACCAAGGCTGGAGTGGACAAGTAAGTTATGATGTTACCTAAGCATTCTGGAGTCTGAAAAAAGCTAAGGTTGGAATCCGTCAAAGGAATGGAAGAAAAGTTGCAGACCTACAAAATGGATCTCGATTTTCCAATAAACAATACGGTATACTTAATATAATAGAAATACAGCATAGGAGCAATAACGGCATACGGACAAGGCCGTTTTTTTGGACGTCAGGTTTTCCCTTTTTTTGGATATGGCATCGTCAGCCTCATGATTGTGTATGCAGATGCAACAGGTCCACCCCCGGCTTTTAAATTATAAATAATTTATCTGGCATAGCCGGATTTGAACCCAGGAACTACCGTACATTACATCCTGAGCTTCACCTTCGGCACAGCAACTCAACGCTCTACCACTGAGCTGCCCTGCTATCTTTCACAGTTTAATTTTTATAAGGCATATTTAAATATGTATGAATGAGATGATCTGCATGGGAACCAACATGGATTAATTTAACAGATGGAGGCGACTTTGTTGCTAAGAATGTTGACCAGGCCACTTCCGCGACCTTGACCGCGCAGTCACCATGGCAACAGGAGTTACATTTCCGGAACATCCGTCTAGGGGATAATTGGTCCAGTCTGTTCGAGGGAAAGCGTTGGTTCCAGCAACTACTGGATTAGCTGGAAAATTACTGGAAATTACTTCTCCAAAATTTTACATGAATTGTGTGACCAGTGAACTAGGTCGAAGTAGGTAAAGTAAGCAGGCGTTGAGTATGGGAATGAAAAAACAAAATATTGAAGATTATTATTGATACATTGAATAAATTTATAAGGGGGATACAAATTTATATTTATAATTAACATTTAAATTCGGGTCCTGCAAATTTTGCAGCCAGTATTCAAGTTAAAAAAGAACTAAAGACTAAGTCTTGATAATAAAAAATTAATATGTGTGGGAAATATTCCAATGATTCGAGTAGCTCACTAAGCAAGATGCTGAAATCTTCGAGACTTGTTCTATCAGATAAATTATTTAGTTTAACAGCAATAGATCGGCCTTCTGGGAACTGCAGATCCTCCCTAAATCCTGGTGGTTCTAGCTTGGATTTTGGTCACATCATCGGTCTGCATAACCATTGCCTTAAAAACAAACTTTACCATTTACTGAGCTGTACACCCGTCATGGTTTGGGAAGGTTTATGTATTTACTTTTTTATATTAAATTGAAAGACTAGTTCCTACGAAAAAGTGTATAAATGAACTCCACGGAATTAAAAAACAAGAAATGACATACAAATTCCGTTGTAGCTTTAAAAAGCTCTTTCCTCTTCCAGCAGGGAACGGGCGGGAAATCGTAAGGTGGCGTGTTGTTGCAACAACCTTTGTTTCATGATCTCCAAATCTCGGTTTCCGTTCAGCCTTTCCGGGTAGAACTAAGCTATTATTCTTAGAACTAAACCAGGGTGTTTATATCCGTGATATAAACCAGGGTGTTACATCCCCTTCTTCAAGAAAAAACATTAAATATATGTTATTTGGCTTTAAGTTGTCCATATAATTAGTCCATTAAATTATCCCAGATTACGGTGGTAACTGTTTATAAAATTTAATAATTAATCTTCTTCTTCATAATCAACATATCCTGTCCTCTCTGTTCGTCTTTGCAATGTGAGGAGGAATTCTGTACCCTCTCCAGCTCTGCCGGTCTTCCACCAACTCTGGCATTCTTTTTCATCGGAGTCCACATTAAGGAATTTCATTCAAGTTTTATATATAAAAAATGGATATTGTTTATCTTTCCCTAATGTGAAATATTGATAGCCTTTATGATTGGATTAGAATTAAATTCATTACATTAAATTATTAAGCAACATACTTGAATTATTCTTTTTTTTTTTTAATATGCATTAATAAGTTACGATACATGTTGCTCCAGTTGTTAGATGTATGAGCAAGACATGGTGGAATTCTATCTAGATGGCCGTGTCATCTCTATTGGCCTCTTTTATCAATTTGTCACATCTTTTCCTTGTAAGGAGCGCCAAGGAAAAAAAAATCTCTTCCTGGTTCCTTGGATTCGATTCAATCTGTATTGCGTACATCAATCCACGCAATAGGAGCTCTTTATATGCATAATCTTATTTTACTGCCGTAAGTGTTTCCGATCCATGAGGCATAAACCTCCGCTTCGTTTTCACAGGCATCTCTTTTTGTTTTCTGACCTTAAGATAAAGTATTTCAACTCCTCAGTTATTATTGGTATGTTTGTGTTCCAGGAAAGGCCGACTAGATTCTTGTTCGACCATAACATACGTACGAACGTTCCAGTACACATAAAGCATACAAACAGCCTATGCCCAAAATCTATTAAGAAACTATTAGCATTCAATGTAAATTTCAGTGACAATTTACAAAAATAGAATCCAACAATCGTACTTAAACAAAAATCATAGAGATCAACTTAGCTTTTTATTATTAGAAAATTAACCTAAACTTTTAAAAAAGATTATTTTTTATACTTTAACATAAGGGTAATTCTTGAACATAATAGATATGATAGAGTGACCTACCGAGCCAAACTGGAGTGAAACGAGGAAGGAACCTGTATACAGGAATCATAGTCCTAGCGAATTATACTGGCCAAAACTTGAAAGTTATAAGCAACTTCAATCACACTAACATCTAAAGTAAATAACATCCAACACCCATACCATACCAGGGTTCTAATAATTTAAGTTACAAGCGTTACTTGATATACCCCCAAGATGGTGCCTTGTCTTCAGTCACTGTTAGTGCTGAGGAAGTACTAAAGATGATAGTTAAACCTTGTTTCTCAAAATGATTATTGCCCAACAGTATTGTAACTAAGTTAGTCACTGAGAAACCAATATTATGTTGAGCAAGAGAAAACTAAAATAAATCCCTTGAATGAACTATCAAAGCATTAAAAAGTATTGGTCAATTATGGATATAGGTGATAAAAAGAAATTCCATTTAAAAAAGAACGAAGAATGAGATATGATCATAAAACGGGAAAATTTAGATAATGGAAACATATTTGGATTGCCTATAACGTTTGTCACAATATATGGTATACTATCTACCTATGGTGTACTTAATTTTCTATATTCAATACAATTAGTAATTTAAAAAAAGTACATCGTTCTACAAATCTTTGAAAAATATTATAGTATAATATATTTTATGTCGACATAATGGATGAGACCAATGAATTGGTAAAAACAAAATTAAATGAATAGCTATATAAGTGCCTGTATAGAATATATGTACACATGTATAACCAAATATTTCCACATATATGTAAAATTTGGATATACTATGGATAAAATTTGGAAGAGGCTAGGAGGGAGACTAAGCCAGGTGAGAAGGTGAAATTAGATTTCCTTTCAATAGGTCGTGGGTCCTGCAGGGACACTCTCCTTCATATAAATTGACTCTTATCCGATATATACTATTTTTAGGAAGGAAGAATTACAGAATTTACCTGTGGCTCCAAACCCTATTCCGAATTCATTATTTACACTTGATCAATCAGAATTGATTAATAGAATAAATCAATTTGTAAGTGGCTTATTATTCATTACTAGATGTTATTCCTCAGAGCAATGAGAGTTGCAGTTTAAATCGCTCTGTGAAAGAATTGTTGCATTCTTGCAAACATATAAAGCCATACAACAATCAGAACATATAGTCAACTCCTGAGAGAGAAAATATTAAGAAGGATACGGGGGGAGAGGGAGTTTCCAAAAATGGGGAATAGAGAAGAAGAAGGAATGAAGGGATGATGGACCAGTATGTAGAGCCTGACACGGTGGCATTGATATAGAGAGCCAGAATTCAGTAGTTGTGACATGTGGAAAGAATGCATAGCAAACCAAAGAGAATGCTATATGAGAAATAAGACGGCAAACGAAGTAGAGGACGTCCTTGGATCATATGGCTGAACTCCTCCTAAATGTCCTCTTGATATGGAGGAGGAACTAAACCTGTACCACTACAAGCCGTCAACGGTTCAGTACATGTTAGAGACTATACTGTTTCATGGAAAACGGTTGTGCAGGGAGGTGATTTGTCCTTGAGCACGTTCAACCCCTAGATTTGTCCCCCTTATTTTGGGCACCCACTTTAAAGAGGCTGGGTGTAGGAAGATGGAGAAAAGTAGCGCGGTATCGCGGAGATTGGTTGGCTATGGTGGAGGAAGCTCTTGCAGGACTGTAGTACCACTATAACAATGATAGTAATATTATTTATTAGACACTTGGTTCGTCACTGTGAACCGTAATGAAATACCGTGGTACTCATATAAATTTTTATCATAAGTATTCTGCACAAGGCTCTCCTCACAATAATGGAGGCCGCTCACAAAGACCTTATACCCGTATACTTTTATTTCGAATCCAGTTGTGGTTATCCAAAAAAATAACCTCCAAGAGGTTTGATCCTGGAAGGTCTGCTCTGAAAAAAGAAATATAGGTCCTCGAGGACCTCCTAACCCTGAACAGTCACAATCCATGGATCTAAACCGATCTGTCATTGCCCTTGGGCCAGAATGATTCGAAAAGGTCCTAACTTTGCGAATCTGCCCCAAAGGGAAACCATGGTTCGCAGCTACGTGGTCCTCTAGGTCTGGGGTTCCCAATCTCAGAGGCGTGAAGACAAGTTAGGGGAAGGGGCGCGCAAGATAAGTTTAGTAAAAAGAAATTCTCACTTGGTTTTAGTCATTTTCCTCTAACTAGTATTACTTTATCTCAAAATGAAACTTATAATAGTGTATTTTGTGACAAAAAAATAAATCTTTTTGTTTTATGCAATACTTGTCTTTTTCCAGTTAAATTTATTCTGTTATGAGACGTGGGAGGCTTTCATTTCAATAGGAGAGGGCTTGTTACAAAAAAGTTTGGGATCCCCTATACTAGGCTATCTGTGCTCTTATAAGTAATGTATATCGGTAATTAAACTACCTTGCTCAGCTTAAGATCTTCGAGGTCCCCATATAGTGCCAAAAACAAAAAAGAAATGGATCTCTATTGCTATCCCATTTGTATCACTTGATTATTGACTGATATTATCCATAATCTATATTAGTTACAGTAGGTTGCTAAAAAAAATAAAAATAAAATAAAATTTTTATTTTTAAAAAGCCTAGCTAGAAATTTTAGCTAGTTTATAAATATTGATTATGATTATATAAATAACGAAATAAATCACAATTGTAAAATAAAAGGCACCTAAAACGGCAAAAGCTGTCCATTGTCCATTATTTACAAATGGGGATTTTAATAATCAATGCCATCTCCTGTTTTTTTTCTTTTGCTTGATTCAAAGAAATTTAACTTATCTAAATTTATAATCTAATCTTTAAGAAAAATGTCAAGATGACATTCTACTGACAGACGGGAGTAATGGAGAGGAATAGTAGCGGCAGAAATCTCGGGCGGGGGGCACTTGGACGAGGCTCATGACCTGGCTTGAGGACGTTCACCGCCGCCACCTCCAGCGATCATCTCAGTCCTCAGTCCGTTCCAAAAGAGGATCAGTCTTTAAATAATTACAATATTTAAATCTGAATTTACACTTTTATAAAAGGAAGGGATATTATTGAAAATACATTTAGAGTATTCTAAAAAACAATTCACCCTCTAACACAATATTCGATATTCAGGATCGAAACCGGATAACTCAAAAGTTTTAAAAATTCCCTTTTTCAGATTGTATGCTAGTTTAATTAAGCAACCACGACACTTACCTACACGACTCCTAACACTTAATTGCTCATGGTTTTGGTCCGGTTCTGAACCTGAAGTTTCGGGGGCATGAAGCTTTACTAAATTTTTGAAAAAACTAAAAAATTTTAAATTGGGAATTATCGGCTTTTGATCCTCATCGCCTCATATGTTATTTTCTCTTACTAACATTACGAATTATTCTGAGAAAGAAAAAGAAAACTGTTACACAAAATATTAATCTTTTCCCACTCTATTATCCCATTAGGATTAATTTACGTCGTAAGAAATAGCCCGTTCAACAAATGTATAAAAGATGGATTAGCAAAGAATAACTTCAACATGAAGTGCGTCTCTTGGAATACCAAAATAAGATATTATCATACTGTTGTAAAAACATAATTTGGCAGAAAAGTGAAATAAACTTACGGAAACTTACCAGCGAGCGCATGAAGGAATATTGGAGACACAGAGAACTCTAGCAGAGAAAAGGGAAGAACCAAAGTTGTTGCATGATACTAAGTGGCCAATACAAAATTTTAAAAAAAGAAGCGAAAAAGGATGAAAGAGCAGTATCAGAATCCTTGGTTCTTGCTGATTTCATGAAAACGTAGGCCGTGAACTTCAAGGAGCGTCAAGTTATTCCACGTTCCAGCAGGAGCTATGGATTAAGAGAAAAGAAGATAAGAGATATTATTTCGACAGAGAAATGCTAGATAAAAAGGCGATTATTATCGTTGAAGCATAGAATCAGAATGATCTTATGTGCCATATGTCCTAGAGTAAGACAAATTTGAACACATTATTCGCCAATGTTTACCCCTTCACTTTAATAGATGTAATTATGACATACGCAAGAATTCAGTAAGGTGTGCTCAGTAAGAACTCAAAATATTATTTAGAAAATATCTATGAGATGTAGAAGAATACGGACGTTTTCACAAATGTTTTGTTCAAGTTGAACATTTGTTAAACAGCATTGGGTTATATATTTCTATATCTTAGTACTAGTACCTATATCTTAGGACAAGTACCTGCAAAAGTAAGAGTTATTATATAAACCATTTTAATCCATTAGTGTGTACATGTACAGATCTCTGTGTATTCAAGATATTTATCCTTTTACCTATAACGAATCCTTTCATCACTACATGGAATTCTCTTTGATCTGAAACGCTCGATAATCCTTCCGTCTCTGGAACTCCATTGGGTCCTAAACTAGGCCTGATCACAGGGCCTCAATTATAAATGTATTTTGAAAAAAACCCCGGATTTTTTGTATTTTCGGGAGCCTCATAAATTACCAGCATTCTAAACCCGATACAGAAACCTATATATTTCCTTCAAGACAATGAAAACTGAAAAACAATGCAACAAAGAGATCTCAGAAGAACTAATTTTATATAGTAAGTTTTAGTTTATATAGGATAAACAGGCGTATTTTTTAATGAATTGCTCAGAAAGTAAGATCTGAATCTGAGAACTGAGATGAAGAGAGTAGATCATCATTCATTGCTGAGTGGAGAGTCATTATGAGCAATTCATTTCTTTGGTAGCAATGAAGAATCACCTCATTCCCTCCTCCTTTCGCTTCCACACTGACAGGCTAATGCCATTAATAGTCAATCATTAATGTGTGTATAACATTAATTAACGTTTCCACAACTTTACTCTACATTCACTATCAGATACTCCTAAAGTTCCTATAGATATATGGATATAATACGAAGCAGAATAAGTCCTCAATACTACAATAGCTGTGCTGGTTTAGCATGCGGTTCTAGAGGTATGACAAGGTCGGACGAACCTAAGGGCTCTATTAAAATATTATAATTAAATCGTATAATTATATTAATACCACGATTCCACTTATTGATTGCTCCTTACTTACTGCTCTAACTCTACAACCCGGGGTGGGTCTTGACTTCTAAAACAATGGTTCTCCAGAGATTCCTTTATTGGCCTTTTTCCTCCAGTTTGTTACGCTTAGCCTTCTGAGATACTCTAATAAGAGATTCTATATCATCCATCCATCTTCTCCTAGGCCTTCTACTTCTTTTGGTCCCATATATTCAGCTTTCGACCATCTTTTTTTGCATTTTATCGTTCGTAATCCTTACCCCTAACCGTTCGATTTTATAAAACTCACAATTTCTGTATAATTGTATAAGTCGAGCAGCTCATTATTTGTTCGTATTCCTCATTCTTGAGTTACTTCAACGAACAAGTTATCAAATATCATTTTAATTATTTTGCTCTTAAAGACATGGTAGGGACTGTACTGTTTCTTGGACAACGGTTGTGCAGGGAGGTGATTTGTTCTAGATCATATGTAAGAACAAATCTAATTAACTTTTTTTAAGTTATGCATCATCTACTTTTGTTTTGCTTGATAACAATAGTGATTTAAGGAACAAATTAGTTAGCGAAAATAATCAATCCATAATGCATTTTTCCACTTCTTTTATCATGTAATTTTCATTATTTAGTTCTGACTCCTGATAAATAAACTTATTTATTTTTAAAGTTTTCAAAAACATGCCTTCATCACAAGATTACGGGTAACTGTTGAATTATCTGGAGCAATACGCATGTACTCGGTCGGCTTTTAAATCGTTTCTTTCAAGCCCCATATTCTTAATCTCAGTATCGATTTTTTAAATATTTAAGTAAGGGTTTGAACACTTCTAGCCACAAGACCTATATCGTCTGCATATTTACTTATTTTTATTGATCAATATTGAAGATAATTAATTATAATTTTTTACGAACAGATATTATTTTGATGTGGTTTTGAACTGTTAAAAATTATTTTTTAAATCTTCCTATTCACGAAAGGTAGATAAATCGAAGCCATTTTAAGAAAATGTCCTAAGGGGACGTTTCCAACGATAGAAATGATTCGGATCGATATAACTTTCGTGCGTCTACGACCAAATTGATCAAACATTAAAATCACCAACGCCTCAACATTAATCATGGTAATTTACGTAGAGGGTCGGGCGACATGCGATCCTTGTGGAGGAAATGACGCATCGTAGGCTATACCGAAAGGTCAATATCAGTTCCTCACATCAGATAGGAAAAGCAATGGGGATGTGGCTCCATGGATTTTAACGAAATATTTTATTTTTTTTCTTACACTAGATTGAAAAATGCATCAAAAATGGGTATGTTTATAAATATATAAATAAAATGTATAAATAATAATAATAATAATATATATATACATATTTTAATTAAGAATATATAATAGTAACAATAGTGTTCATTGAACTTAATATAAAGTACATTTATTATTTATAATAGAAAAGTAAGAAAACTATTTCCATCATAAATTTATTTATGAATAAAACATAGTTTTTACGAAAAAATATTGTTAAAGATTTTTACTTTTCAATGACATTCAGAAGAAAATTATGATTATAAATGATTAAATCATCGCTATAGTATCAAGGTATCTACAGCTTGTACGTCTTCACAGAAACTCTACTATCATATACTAATTTCTACCGATAAGAAATCAAGGAAATTAGATATTTCCACAATTTATGATAGAGTAGGTAGCACAAAGGCCATTAATTTAGATCTTAGTACAAACATGGTCATAAACCCGCCAACGCTGTTCCTCATTAGGCAAAGGGTCATAGAGTCATAAAAAATCCTTAGTAACGGTGTTCTTCAGAAGGAACCTAAAATGGAAGTCTCTAGATTGCGCTTTATCAGGTTAAAGATCTGTATCCTAATTATACCGGGAATCCTAAGGATATGCAAAATTTAGGTCAGTTAGGACAATTATCCATGTCATCCATAAATCGTAGAAGACTGCTGAGTGAGACTCAATCCTTACAGCATTGTCACTTTCAAGGTGTTGTTGAAACAGAAAAGCGTTACTACATATATTAAAGGAAAACAAACAAAAACGTCTATATTGTAGAATTCAAATTTTTCAGGCGGACTCAATTTCTCAATTTGAACTATGGTTTTGTTGAAGTAGCAGCTTCTACGTCATGATGTTGGTGCAAGATCATTTAAAACATGGCACAACCTACTACCGCATAAACATTAGAAGTGATGTTGTTAATATCTTTAACAGCGATTTTCGATTATAGAAGTGGATGATAGCCTGAGGCAAGGACACTGTCATTCCAATTTTCTTAAACGTAACACGATAGTGACAAGTGGCTAGATATCGATACATAAAAACTCGATTTTCGGCGGAAAGATAAGATCGATCGGAGGCAGGAGCAGGAGCCTCCAAGGTCAAGGCCGGGCCCTGTCCTTCCGCCCACTCACTCTCTCTCTCTCTCTCTCTCTCTCTCTCTCTCTCTCTCTCTCTCACACACACACACACACACACACACACACTCATTCTATCACTCTCTTTCTCACAGCCTTGGTCAAAAAAAGACATAATAAACCGACAGTGGACATAACGGCCGGTTAGTGTCTCCTTATGCTGAAACAGAAGCCACTCAAGGAGCCATATTGCTTGATTTGCAAATGATTCTGTACTGTATCAATTTTAACCCTTTTTATATTTGATATACAATTATCATAAGAGTAATTTTAATTTTCAATAATAGTATGGTAACTTTCTACCATTGGCTCTGTGAAGCGAGTAGAATGCCCAGAGCGGCCTGTAATGACAAATGTAATTTTTATTCTTTTTTATTTTCTTTTTAGGTTCAATTATTTTTTCCAACTTGTAAATTCGATATATTTATTTTAGAAGACTATAAATATTTAAAAAAAAATTAAATACCACTTTTTTAGTCATAAATCAAGAGATAGCGTGTTAGCCTTAGCATTGGCAAAAACATGAACACTCGGCCTAGAACGACAATTGGTAATGACCTAACACAAAAAAAACAAAAAAAAAACTCGTGAGCCCTATCACTGGAGTTCTATTCCTATCCACCAATAGAATTCCAGCATATTCTCTTTCTCATCCCTCTCTTACAATGCACCTAGTACAATACAAGAGATCTTCTCATTCCTATAAATATTCCTACTATATTCATAGTAGTGATTGCAAAAATAAATAAACCAGGGGGCTTAGAAAAAAATATAATAAATTAGACCAGAAATAATTAATAATAACTGATTTTTTGTACTCAAGGTCCCAGTTTCAAATCCATCCATTTTGTTTAAAATATAAACAAGACAATACAATGGGAATAAAAGAAATAAGTAGCAACATGTTAAAAATATACAAATGACAAATTTTTAATTAATAAGAATAAGACAATATTCTCGTTAATCATGAGGAGATGTTATATTATTTTGAAGAACACAAAACAGGACTAACCATAGGCTCTTGGGGTTTCCCTCGGAATAAGTTGCCTCTACAGGCCTTCTCCACAAAAGACTACAAAGGGGCGGAAACACGTGTCGACTGGACACCACGTGTGTGCGCGCTGCGATTTATCAACTGCGAGTGGAGTCATGTTAATACGCACTTCACGCACCGGCGATGATGCCCAGTTGATTACTGTCCGCAAACACAACTTGTGTAGGACGTCCCTTTGTTGCGGTTCTTCAATGCCTAGGGATAGCATGTGCTGTTCAAAGGCAGCACTTGCAGACTCGAGTGCAGCACTAAATTGTTATTGTTACAAACATTAATCAGTTGATGAGGTGGGACAAAGTTACTTTTTACATACCGCAAACGAGGGCAAATGCATTTGGCTTGGATCATGGTGACAAACGCCCGAAAGAGGCTCACCTACTTTATCACACTTCAGTTTAACTGAATGAAACTGCAGAATTATACCCACACCTAAAATTCACAGAAATAACACATTGAAGAATAAGCTACCAACATCAATTAATCATAAGGTACTTTTCAGTAGTTAATAGTTAGTCAATTAAGAATAATCCAAAACGAACATCTTAGATATCAGAAAAAAAATACTAGATCAATTTTTCACCATTCAGGTATCATCAGCAAAGACACTTTAATTATCTCAACAAACTAAAACAGAGGAAACACATCACACATCAACTGTATAAAAAAATAGATAATGCTAAGCTAGGATTTTCGAGACTCATGGCGTTGTTTTGGAATATTCTAATAACATCTGTATATCTTGCTAGCGTTTGTGACATTTGATTTTTTTTCTAGGAAGAACGGTATTTTTTTAACTGTAATTACACAAAATAAATATGTGCTTTGTGTTTAGGCAGACGTTTTCGTTGTCGACCCTGTATAAAATAAATACAGATTTACAGACAAAATCACATTTTACAGAACAAACAAGAATTCTTTTGAATACACAAAATTGAGCACTTAATTTTTCACTAATTAAACAAAAATATTAAAAAGCGCTGACTCAAAAGTCTTCATGTTGCTGATTTTAATGAAACGCTTTTTGTAATACTAGGCTGGGAAATATTAAGCACGTTTTTCAAGGATCTTGCTCAAACGCCCAAAAATGTATTTTATTAAAATCAGAACACTTTTTTTATTAGGGTTTCTTTGGCGATTTTTTATCTGTAAGTATTCCAATCTGATTCTATATGGTAAAATATTAAAGAAGAGAAGTTATCTAAAAATAAAAATTAGTAAATTAAGGCATTAATGTTAAACATAATTTAATATTTCGGTAACATGATTAACACTGTCATTTATATTGCTATGATTGAAAAATAGTATGGGAGTCTGGTATCTATCAATTGCCTGCAGTCAGTAGGTAAGTATTTTAGGTACGTTTGTACATAGGTCGCTCTGGTTCCAGCCAGCAAGTATAGATAGATGGGTGAGACGTCCGAGTCCGATTCGGAATCAAGTCTGAATGATTTCTTGTCGTTTTTTATTATGGATTGATGTAGTCCTTGTAGCTAACCTCATGGTTGGGTGAAGGCAGAAATTTGCCTGTGTCGTGGATTGGAGTGCGAACAACGAAACTTACTTTTCTATTTACATGCACATTTACTTAATACTTCGAAATTTGTTTCTCACATAAATACATTTTGTCACGCTTCCTGAGATTACATATTGGTTGTTTCCTCTCACTCATATTGTATAGCGTTATAAAAATAAGCAAAATACATTTTTTACACCTCACGAAGTCAACTGAAGTAATTATCACTAGATTATATGGGTGAATGAGCCATATCAAGCGAAAAAAGTGTAAACTATCCAACGGTTCCTTTTCACCTTAAGAAAATCTAGCAAGAGGATACCTGTAAATCTGCTCACACGTGAAAAGCGGAAAAATGAACATGTTAGTTTCCTTAGATTTTTTCTTATCCATTACCATAATAATAGCTATTTGAATAATTAGGATTAAAATTTAATTATGATTCGATAGACCAATTCTAAAATATTAATAATTTTCCATTATAATATAATAACAGTAAACAAGTACAGTTAAATTTATTTTATTTAATAAATTAATTTCATTTAGTAATAATTTCACTGAGTAACGAGATTCGTTTAAAAAGATGTTTATAAATTCTCTATTTTCATTTAAATGATTCCTCAAGTTATATAATACACTATCGTCAAAGTTATAAATTAACAAAAGAAAAAGAAATAACACAAGATATGATTAAATAATCCTTACTTCAGGAGTTAATTAATTAAAATTATAGCTACACTAGATCATTGTGAAACCAAAATGGACCTAGAATGATTTCGATTTGTATGATTTCTAGTACGTGTAAGTAACCATCAGTACACTCAGACAGAAATACGCTCAATTCAAGCATTTACTATTTGGTTATAAAACAACAAAATAGGCTCCGGTCTGCCGAATAAAATATATTTCCTTTTATTAAGTTAAATAAAAAAATATCTAATCATGCATAAAATACACAAGCCTTAATTCGCTAATTTGGTTTTCTATGAAAAAAATATTGTTAAGAATTCCATAAACTCACCTTTAGAGCTAAATAAACTAGTTATAGTCCCTGAAGAAATTAATTAGAATTAAACAAAATAGAAGAATAAAGAGAAAAATAAAATACACTTATTTATTGTAAACGTATTTATAATTGAATTAGTACGCTTAATAAATTATTAAAGTGTATTGCTGATATTTTTTATTACTAGTTTACAGGTCTGTAAAAATTAACATCAACTTTTTATACAATGAATAAATGCCAACCTTCGATTTGACACTTTCAATTATTGAATAAACTTATTTACTTGCAAAATTCAATGAAAAATCAGAGTAATGAATTTGTATTATTAACGAACAGCTACGTAATGCAAACGCGAACAAAGATCCATACTTCAATATCACTCGTTCAATTATTACTGCAACCTAATACATCAAACCTTTGAAAAGAACCATACATTGAATTACATTTTAATTAGGTAATGAAGAGGCTCTCACATGTTTTGACATATCTGTTACATTTTTTTTTTTATCAATATTTATCATAATAATGTGCATTGAGGATTAAAGATATTAATAAACGCACGCAGCCTAGTAAGAATTCGTTGGTGGATTTTTTTTTTACAGTAGTTAAATTTTGTATTCATGGTCCAAAAAATAATTATTTTAAAAACAAACAGTCGGAAAAAAATCATAATAAGAATCAACCAGGCAGCAGCTACCGTTGTAAAGATAAAGACATCATTTTTCAGTAGAGACCTAAGATAGACTTAGGAAATTTATCTTAGATCACTAAGATGCGATCTGTTCTTGGTGCTTTTTTACGGGGTAGAATGCTGGAACCAAAAGAAAATGCAATGACTACATGTGATTGAGATGTGGTTGTACAGAAGAATTCACAAAATATGTTGGACGGATTGAGTAACAAACGAGACTGTTATGCAGAGGATGATAATTGCAGAGAAATGCATATTCCAATATATTTGGGACACATATTGGGTGGAGTTAAATATAACTTATTACAGCTGCTAATGCAAGGGGAAAATTCGAGGAACAAGAAAAGTAAGAAGGAGACAACATTCTGGCTGCGAAACCTGAGAGAATGGTTCCAGTTCTACAACACAGCTTTCAGATCTGCCATATTCGAAGTTCGTAAATCTCTGATGAAGATGGCACTTGAAGAAGAAGAAAATAAACCGGAAAAGAAACCTATAGCACTAAAACCCACGACGGGTGTCTGAAGGCTTAGAGGTGTCTGAGCCACCGGTTGTGCAGCGAAGTGACTTGGCCGAGACCATGCTCAACCAGCAATGTTCTTCCAACAACATGGGAACCCCCTTCCTTTATAGAGACTTGGTGAGCCAAAGGAGGTTATCAAATCCTCAACGGCTATTAAGAGATTCAATAATTCATTTGATGCAGCCGGATTCAAACCCGGAACTTTAAAGCTCATAAATTCAATATATGTACACCAAGACTCTTTACTTCAAGGAATATGAACAGAAAAAAAAAATTATTGTTCTATTATATTTTTATTTTATTTTATATAATAAGGCAAATAACACTAATCTTCAGCTGGTCACTGGGTTCGGGCCACTTCCAATACCCTACATTAATTGGCTCTTCCATGCAAAGTGCTTCTTCAGATACAAACATTTAGAGTACTTGCATCTTCTACAACACCATTCATCCTTTACAGCAGTCTCCCTAATCTTCTCGTACTATAGGTTTTCTCGTTAGGGATCCTCTGGGGTTTCAGCATGCCCTCCATTCTTCTTCGTGCCATGGGCATGGCATCGTACCTGCACAACCTTGACAGCTTTAGCTACATCTCAGCAATTGTAGAAGCTATCGTGTACAGCGCCTTATAGATGGCCCTTTTGTTCTTTTAAATGCCAGAAGCCTTTTCTCAATAGCCTTCCTCAAAGCCATTTGTGTACAAGTAAAAAATAAAGGAACAAAGCTTTTTAATATCTTCCTACCTATCTTATTGAAGAAAATTGTTGTTGAACTATTTCTTCATGCTGCTGGTTTTGGTAATAGTACTGGTGGGGAACTAGTCTGCTAAGAGACCCAGATGGTCCTTCTTTCCAGCCCCTAACTGGCTAACTTTAGGTCGCCTCCCCTGACTAGAGTAGGGGGGTCAAGAAGTATTTCTCGAGAATGCCGTGAAATAAATATAAGTCGACTCGAACCAACAACCTCTTGAACCTGGGACTCTTAAGCCTTTGCCCAACTTTCTCGGTCATTATGTTCTCCTTCCTTAGCTTTGTTTACATATTTCATTGGCTTTAATTTTACATAGAATCTTTTGTAACATGTATTTATGTTAATCTCTGTTTACGACTAAACAGACGTATTCGCATATCAGATTAACCATTCGAGGTAATCCATCTTTTCTTTTTGAGACTAAGACCAAATTTTTGGCTATACCTGAAGGCTGTTACTTCAGCAAGTTTAATGTGCAGACGGACAAGATAATACCTCAGTTAAATGTATATGTCGAATTCCGCGAGATCAAGCTCAAATTTTAATGCGCACTGAGATCCTTGGCATGTTTACAAGACGAATGAGCTTCTTTCGCATAAACATCTCTTTGATTTAATATACTTCATTTACATCCAAATGTATAATATTGTAATTTAAAGTCAACAAGAGGTATTATATGACTATATTATACCCCTAGAATATAATAACTAAGCTTAATAGGAGTAGCCAGCTGCACCTTTCCCTCTTTACTATCTTCTTGTAGGTATTTGTTTCGGCCGCTCAGTTAACATTGAACTAGTGTTCAATACACTTTATTAACAGTATTCCTTTATGATGTATTTCATATATCCTATAATATATTCATTCGTTTTACCCTCTTCGGAGTACAATGAACCACTCATTTACCTGCATGTTTTTACATATTCCTCTGTTCTATCAGTCTTACTTCTCTTAGCGTTGTTTTTGGTTTTGGACAAAGTTGAATTTGTTTTGAAATTTTACATTTACATTATACTTGTCTTGATGTAATTGTTTCTGGTAAATTAAGGGATGCTTCATCTAGCTGTAACGGACTTTTATGAATCTTTATTTTTTCTTTAACCGTTTATCGATTTAACGTGCTGCTATGGCTAATCGAAACATGCTACAGTGGGTGTCCTAAACTTTGTCTATCCACATGTAATTAGTATAGAGAGTACTTGACAGTATTATCGAGTACCTAACGCCGAGCACCGAGCAACGATCGACTGAGCATCCTCTCCGAAGGACGGTATAACCAATGATCTTGTAAAGTCTTTGAAAAATCCTAAAGGCACATGCCGGATTATGAACCCACGATCTTGGGATTTTTGGAGGTTGTTAACCACTACACCACTGGTGATCCATTAACTGTTTATTACAAGTTGCTAGTAGAAAAATACAAAGGGTTTTATATCGTTAAAGACCCCAAACAAGAATACCTTAAAATACACTTTATGCTCTCAATCATCATATACAGGACTCACGACTGTTTAATAATAAAAGTGATGAAACATTTTAAATTTCCATTATAATGCTATGTTAAATTTATCATTTAAACATCCTTAAGAAACAAGAGGTTGACTTCAAATTAACTAGTCTGATTTTCGTCCAAGCGCTGCAGATCCGAGGACTGGGGGAATGAATTACGTGAGGGGTTCTATAACAGTAAATGGAATGTCATTGTGCGTTAGGCTTCCCAATAATCTTGATTAATTGTAATTAATTGAAGGCGATCCGTCCAGAATTAGCACTCGATACTAGCACGTGCTGTCCGAATCAGAAGTAAAGCCTATGATTAATATTATTTGATCTCAAAGCTTATATTGTCATTAGGAATGAAAATTAGAGCATTAAAATTAGCGTATTCGAGGTTTTTCTTAGTTCTGATTGTTTTGTAGTTTGTGGAATTTTGTTGTCATCAAAACATTTCTTCTCAACTCAGAATATATTCAAGACATATAGGATCCCGTGTTCTTAAACCTGTTATCAATAGCTATTTTTTAAATACTGAATCTATCTAAATGTCATGGCTGCTTCTGATTGTAATTGGATATGGTATGCATCCATAAGAGTTCATTATTCCGCAAATGTAGAATTCGCAAAAGACCACTATTTTATAGGTACACACTATTAAATAATAATAAAATGATTCCATCTGTTAACAGCCACGGTTGGTGTCTGTGGGACCTGCAGGCCCTCCTTGGGCTCACCTAGCCTCTATGAAGTAGGTGCCTTAATTGAAGAAAAAGATCTGACGCATGAGAGTAGTCTCGTAATTGACATGGAAACAGATGGTCGACCTGTGGTCTAGTGGTTAGCAGAACAACCTACTAAGCCCAAGATCGCGGGTTCGTAGCCCGGCAGTTGGCCCTAGGGTTTTTTAAAGGGAGTTAAAATCCTTGGTTAAGCCGTCCTTCGGAATGAACATTAAACGGGATCCCGAACCTTCAAGATGTTAAGTACTCGTTAAAAGACCCAACTGAAGAAAATTTAGAGCTCCCACTGTTGCATCGCCCTATTAGTCATAGTACCACGAAAGTGACGGTAAAATATCCAAACAAACATGGAAACAGTATGGTCATCTCCATTAACCCAAGGCCCTTTATGAAATAAGATGAAGTTTATTTTATTTTTAAATCGATGCATTCCAATTTATTCATTTGAATTCAAAACTGGTAATATATTTTTTGAAATGGCTTAAAGAAGTCAGAAACAGTGGTTTTGTGATTAGCGAAATTCTAAAAATATTTATAATTGAACTGAGCTAGCACGACAAAATACTTAGCAAAAGACTAATTAATAAATTAAGGAGTTTATTTATTTATATAATAAAATCCAAACCTAATAACAATAAAACTGATAATAATAATATATTATGATATAAAAAATGAAATAGTGAAGAGAGAGCCCTCATCTTCTAAGATCGCAGACTGCATTATCGATCGAGCAGGGGCCGTCGACCCTAGAACTATCCAACTGCACAACTTAGACGGTTTCACCTTATCCTCTTAGTTCGATAGAAACCTCACCCAACTGTACATCGTATCACTTTCCCTCTTAAATTGACTACAGGATAATCTAAAAATAATACGTTGGAAGAATATATCGGTAAAGGTAGGTCAGTAAAACGCAAATAAAGGTAGGATACCTATAATGGTATCCAATGGAAATGGTATCAGTTACACCGTCAAAGTATTTGTACGGGCGTGAAATTGTTTAAATATTATCTTCAATCGTAAATGGTCAGAAAATGATTCATTGATGACGTAATCCCCAAATATTGTAGCCTCGCTTTGTGTTCCTTGAATTTATCTGAGCTAAAAGCCTCCGAAATTTATGAGTACATTTATGTGTATCCATAGCTTGTAATGAGCTCTTTGTTAATTCACTCTTTTTTGGTAGTATTTACTTATATTTATTTATCACAATTGCACGAAAATTTAGTATGCCATCGAATAAGACTATGGAAACACGGGGTATTCGTTTATTTTTTTTTATTAGTTTAAACTTGGTCACTCTCCAACCAAAGCTGCAAGAAACATGCCAAAACCATATTTGCATCCAATAAATATTATTGCTTTCTGTTTTGTGGTCAATGACAGGTATAAGCCATCCGATACTATAAACTATCCGAAGGCGAAACCATCACATCAACATAACTGATAAATAAGGGATATTGACATTATACAACAAAAACTTATCAAAAAAAACAATCTGCACTGGTTAATACTCTTACACGACAACTCCATGTTTCACGATAGACAATGCAGAAACTAAACGAGCTGGAATACGAAGTCCTTGCACACCCACCTTATTCGCCAGATATATCTCCAACTGATTTCCACCTTTTCATTACAACTTACTTAGGGGCACAATTGCCAAAAAAGATTCTCAACACATTTTCAGACTTTATTTCATCACAAACCCTGAATTTTTCAGTTCTGAAATTGAAAATTTGATAACATGTTGAGAAAATTTGGGTAAGTATGCCAAACAACCTTTCCTTTAAAAACAGACATGTCATACGAATCGACCCAATAATTATAAACAATTTTCCATCTTGATAAGTTCTCAATACTTTGTACAATAACTAATAACATTTTTAATCTAATTATTGTTATTTGGGTTAAAATATTATATGTTTCCCGTTAATTTTTGTAAATTGGTATTAACCCTTATTCGAAAAATGGGGACGAATTCCATAACCTCTTTAAAGTTCCCTATACTCAGAGCTCTAATCCGAAATTTACTCCTCCAATATCCCCTTTCGCTTTTCTATATCACTCTATCATTTACCATAAAACTCCTGCATTGACAAATCCTTTATTAACAGCGCTAAATCCTCCTGGAATTGTATTGCTACACATTGATATTCCTTATTATAGCCAACCGCCTATATCCATCCATTCTTCCATGAATTTATTTGAAATAATAATTCTCTGAGATTAGTTTATGCTTCAACTCGAATGTTTGACATTGTATTTGCCTGCTTGGGTTTAATTGTCTGATTTCAACTAAAACCGTCGTTCGATTTTCCTAAATTTTGGCATACGCTTAAATTTAGTCAGAAAATAAAGTATGTGTTGTTAATAAAATTCCATGGTGGGTGTCGTTTCCATAGACCCGTATTATCAAATACAGGGTTCAAATCTGGTTGTGACAGATAAATTATTTAATCTGTTAACCGTATACATATACGGTGTGGGATCTGCACACCCTCCTGGGTCAAACCAGGATCTACATAGTGGGAAAAATCTAACGTTTCTAAGTCCCTAAACATGTACATGGATCCAAGATCTTTCATGGGTAGTAGAAGTACAGTTTTTTTATGATAAGGTAACCATATCATATTATCAATAATTTGATCATAATTAAATAATTGGCCACTGGGACAAAACGATAGAAAATTAATTAATTTAAATAGAATATTGTTACGGTCAGAGCGGGGACGAGAACCGGCTGAGAAGATTAGGCAAACAATGGGATTAAGCGGAAGGGATTATAGAATGGCGTAGAAGCTTCTGGATCGGGCTCGATGGGACTAGGTGGTCTTCTTCCGAGAAATCCCCACCCCGACCGGCCTTGCCTATATAAAAAGGACAGCTGTTCGGGCCGCGAGTAGTAATAAGACGGGAGTAGTAATAAGACGAGTCTGTAATAAGCCAGTGAGTAGCAGTTGTTAACTAGTGGCAGTGTGTGTGAGTTAGTTAGTATTAGTATCAGTCTGTAATAAGTGCTTAGTGAGCAACAGTGACAATTAGTGACCGTGTAATAAGTGTAATAAACTGTGTGGCAGTTTGTCATATTTGAAGAGTCTTACGGTCGGTGGACTTTAGTTAGCGAACTGTAAGTGTTAATTTGTTATTGTAAACTATAGTGTAATATTATTGTATTTGTACAAATTTATATATAAATAGTTTAGTTATTTAGTATTAGAAATATCTTATATTGTTTGTATAATATCTTAGAAATTAGATAACATTTAGTAGAATATTGTTATTGTAAATTGATATTAGTTTAATAATTTAACTGTTTTAAATAATCTCATTGTATTCTTTCTAATTTGTTAATAAATATTAGATTCTTGAATTAAGTAATAGTTTAGTCCATTTTACACCCAGTAGCCCGTAACAATATCTAATATTTCTAACTATGTATGCACATTTACAGTGTGTATCTGTAAATTTCGGTTGTTTTTTATAATATCAATTATCCTTATTACATAGATTTGATGGTATCATTGTTGTCTGCAGATATATTATCGATTTATTACAAATATTCTATAAAATGATAAATGATATTCTCTATATATCATCCATCTCCCAATGATCCGATATGAAAAACCGGATAGTGTCAAACAAAAATGAAATTAAAAGTATCAACTGTTTCCTAGAAGAGAGGCACTCTTCTCCTTGACAGTATTTCTTTATATTGTCCTTTGAGGAGGAGACACTGGAGTCTCCAGAGCTGCTGGAAAACGTCCAAGACTATTTCCGAGCTGGGCCAGTTGGAAGGGCCCGAGCACGCTTATAGCATCACCAAGGTCCCTCGGTGTCTTGTCTCTTATAAACATACCAACTTATGTGTCGTCCTCAGGGTCTGTGTCGGGGGAGGGGCGTCCTCTTCAGTTAATAGAAAATGTAATAGAGTGACGAGTTTTAGAAGAAAAACATCTCTATAATAAAACAACTGCACGGCTCTTATATTTATAATATTACAAATAGTAATAAAAAAAAAGAAATTGTACCACCACAATCTATGAGGGTCATGGGTTAAGTCCATGGTAGGGACTGTACCGTTTCTTGGAGAACGTTTAAACAGGGAGGTGATTTGTCCTAGATCACGCTCAACCGGCAGATTTGTTTTGGGTACCTGTCTATGTAATCTGTTCTTAATAGAGGCCAGGTGAGCCCCAAGAGAGTCCATCCCCGGATGTTAAAAGATTAAATAAACTCTGTCACAGCCGAATTTGAACGTGGGACTATCGGCAAGACGACTTATCGATCTGCCACTGAGCTACTCCTCTCCCTCAAAATAATAAAGTTTAATTTAAAAATGTATTGATTAAAATTTAAAACTGTATTATAACCATGTAACACGTAAACATAATAAATGATACATTATGACATGGATAAAGGCAAATAAGGAAACTGTCAGGTAAGTGGTACTACTGAAATAACTAATTTATATACTAATAACTTAGAAGGTCAAGCGATCGAAAACACCTCCTTGCAATACAAAGTCCTCAATGCTCCTATCTTTGTTACGAATAAAGTCATCCATAAGTACCTCGATGTCCTATTTGTTGCTGATTTGTTGTTGAAAAAAATTACAAAACACAGACAGTTAATAAAATATTCGAGATGACATTTAAAAACGATTTGTAATTAAAATTACTTAATATTATTTTGCCAATTAAGTAGCAATTTATTTACGAAAAGATTACCATAGTAGTTATGCTATTAAACAATGAGATATCCAAACGGCTATTAAAAGGTATAATTACTGGTCATTAACTAATTTAATAATCAGTGACTGGTTAATGTCATTAATTACTAGTATAAAAAATGCAATACAATAATTTGTTGCTTACTAGCTAATAAAAAAGATAACGTTTTTCATTACTACTAATTAGCTTGAGGAAAATTGGCTTCGATAATCAAGCCATCGTTCGAACCCACATCGATAAATATAGCAGAGTAAGGGTATGTTGTGTTTAACTGAGCAGTAATTTAATTGATTAGGTTAATAATGCAGTATTATTAGAGGCATTATTAATGCATTTTCTGTCAAATTAAAAATTACTATTATTTTACTTATATAGAATGATAATTGCTTATTCTACAGTGCTAACAAAATGCTAGAGAAAATAAAAATGAAAAAATCGTAGTCGGTAATGTCACCGACAGGTGTGGATAATGCGACATGAGCCAGCACACGATGCATTCAGTATGCGCAAGTGCAGCTCTAGGGTGCATTGGAATAGCCTGGGCACACTTCCTTGTGGAACCCCATTTGCAATTAGTGCCGTAAGCACCTTAACACGAGATTATAAAGGAAAATATAATGGGAGGTATTTAAAATTCAATTTTTTTTTTAAATTTCATCAATTAAATATCTGAACCGCATAGTGAATATTATAATTATTTTCGCATGATTCGCCCGAATAATAGTAAAAAACAAGAACTAAATACAAGCAACTACTAGCAAAAAGTAAAATAAAAGTAACTATAATTAATTATTATAACAGGGTATAATAAATTTACATTATTACTGTACACATTTGCTATACTTAAGGGCCTTGTCCCAGAATAAAATTATTTTTCTAATATATTCAATTGCATAACCAAATCAAGGTTTATAAGGCTGAAGATTTTCAAAATTAACAAAAAGATTTTTTTGTTTTACTTTCATTCTCACAATTTTCCATTTTTAATTTCTTAAGCCTAGATGACCCATGAGTTGGTGATAGGATAGAATAGAAAAAATAATTTTGTTCGGGGACAAGGTTTCTTAAGAATAACATATGCGTACAGTAATAATGTATATTTATTATACTGGATAATAATAATTACAACTCTGGAAAAAGGCTGCATAATAAAAATCATATGGTATTTACTTAATTACATAAAAATTAAACCAAAATAAAAAAATAAGTTCTTGTCATGAAATAGGAAATTAAATATTATGGCCTAACATAAATTATAACTAATATAAATTGAAATTTAATTGCACTTGTTAAGAATGACACCCATAAGGCTGACAACCGGATTTTAAAGAAAACAATACCAATCTTGCCTAGTCCGTAGAAAAGGGTTTACAAGAGATGGAGATTACCTGCAAGGATGATCTGGAAAGCAACTGTCTCAGGATGAAACTGAATGCTCACGTGGGTTTCTTAGAAAAACTAAAACTGAAGACGGGAAAGAAATGGAAGGAAGAAGGGAGCATCACCGAAGACGAATACGAATACAGGGCGAATTTCAAGATGAAATACAAAAACTACAGTTGAAATCATGTGTTCTTAAGAATACAAAAAAAAAAGGAATTAAGAATATATAAAAAGTAATAAAGTTATAAGGGAAGAAAATTAACGATACGTCATTAGTTACTTCTGGTAGCTAATATTGTGAACAAATATTTTTTACTGAATAGAGATAATCTATTTGGGAATTAAAGCGATGGTGCAAAAGCATGGGTTTAAATGAGAATAGACAAGCAGTATGACAGATATTAGGTGGGAGTGAGTTCCATATTGTGGAGTAGGCAAGATATGCACGAATGATAAGGTGCAAGTGGCCGTTTATTAACAATTATTCAGCTTTGTTTTGATAGCATTGAATCATAATTTTTTAAAAATAATTTATAAGGAAACATTGTTTATCGTCTCAGAATTTTTTAAAAAAATATATCAGAGTCACAGGATGTCCTTTGATCAGATGCTGGCAGAGCAGGAAAGTACAATCAGGACAATGAAGAAGCCCCTAAGAGGCGGTGCCAGTGACAGGGAAGGCCCAGGTTTCCTGTAGGTCTCTTCTCGGGATATTTTTGTCTTTGAGGGGAGACACCCTCTCCGGCGAGCAATCATATGTCACGCAGTTCTTGAGAAATAATGACAAAGCAAGTAAAAACAATCAGGAATCAAATATATTTCAATTAGTTTTAGCAATTAACTAAAATAACCAGACAAATCACTTGCGTGCACCACCGTTGACCTAGAAATAGTGAGGTCTCTATCATGTACTTGACCCAAGATATTTAATGGAGATTAGTGTAATAGTTTTTATCAATAATTATTGCTAGACCATATCTTGTAGAATATTATGGACAGCAAAACGTAAGGAAGTACTTGTTTTTTTTTAATTGTTAACTGTTTTCTGGTAAACATTTTTTTTTAATGTAAAAAAATATATTTAAAATGGGAAATAATTAGTAATCACAACCCCAAAAGATATCTTAAAGCGAATGAATGATATCTAAATAGATATCTGAATATATAGATATATAGATATCTAAATGAAGCGAAAAGAGCATAATAGATACATAAGCTGTTACTTTTTAAAGCTGTCTAAATATATCTTTTCAAGTAAGGGGGCATTTCAATTGATTTTAAAATAAAGAAAAACTTTATTTTTTAACTCTTAGTACCACTTGACAAAGATTTATATTTTTAACAGATAAACCTTTTAAGTTTTATTATGTAATAATAATCATTAAAATTATTTAAAAGAATAAACGATTTTTTAAGGCACAAATAGACTTGTATAACTTTAACTTTATAATATACTTATATTATAATAATAGACTTGTAGACTTTAAAAAATTACAGCTCGTATATTGCAAAACTGTTGATACTCATAATTTGAATGTGGCGTATACAAATTTTGATTTTTTTTCCCTGAGAATTATCCGTAAACTCTCATAGTTACCTAGTTTTAAGCATAATTTACTTTTTAATATCATTAATATATTAATTAAGTATTTAATGATCTTGATCACTGTGTAATACTTTATTTTCTTAACGATTAATTCAATGTTTTACGACCCATTTTTACTAGTCCGCCTAATACATCAAAATTGTATTAATTGGGATTAAATATTTGAATTAACTTTTTGTTTTGTGTATTCACAAATAAACAGAAACTAAATAATTTTAAAAGTATAATTATAATAAAAACTGAAATATCTGGAATAGGCGTTCTCTGTACTTAACTTAGAGTCACAGACAATCCAACGCTGCGGATGAGTAATCAAAGCTACAGAAAATATATTTTCGTGGCCCAGGGTATATCTACTGATTCATCGAACTTTCGAACAGGCTAAAAATAGAACTTAATTCAGCAAAAATAATGGGCTTAGGAATCAATGACACCGGGGCCAAAACCCTTCGTCGTGTTGTTGAAGGGCTGACTAGTTCTATCGATTTTCGTGTAAGAGAATGAGTCAATGTCTTCTAAATAAGGAATTCTCATCAAGGGTGAGTGGGAAGGAAATTGCTGAATGTAATTGGATATTAAAAAAAAGGAAATATTAATTAAGGTGATGAGGAATAACGAAATTAATCTGCATTAAAGAAGCTGTTAGTTTTAAAAGTAAAATGTATTTAAATATTTTTATATTTGAAAAGAATGTAAAATGTATTTATATTGTAGTATGTATTTATATGCAGTTATCTTATAGGTAAGTAAAAAAAGAGCCAAAATACATAATCTGTATACTATGGTATGTTACTGTATAATACATTAATTGAGGCGTTTGGTTCCAATACCGTCTAGATCAAAATCAATAATAAAAAATCAATACCCAAAGATCCCATTTCCTATCAAAACTGTTTAAATCCATTAAATTAAATGAAAATTTTTGACAAATCAATACTATGTAAATAAACTGCGCAAAAATGAATGGGGGTACCAGTAACTTTGTTTTATTTACATTCGCGAGCATTTCAATATTATTTTTACTATAAAAATCATTAACATTTATTAGAAATTATACTACATTAAATATTGTTAAGTGTAAAAATTTCCATAATAATATAAATGCTATGTAAAATATATGTACAACAAAATTAGCAATATCCCTATTCATTTTGCGCAGTATATATTGTTTAATTATAGTGATCAAAGTGATTTGTTTTTTTAAATTTCTATTTTATTTATTTTTCATCAACCATAAATTAACCAGATATCGATATTTTCCGATTAAAGTATATCCAACATATTTAAAAAAAATATTAAATGGGAATTTTTTTTTTTTTTAATTTATTTATTGATATTTACAACTGTATAATAAAAATACATCTAGTAAATGTGCTAAGCGATACATAATGACATGTGAAAATGACAAGTAGAGAAACTACCCACTGGCAGTACTCAAATAAATGGGAATTAAAAAGAAGAGAAGATCATAACAAATGTCAGTAATTATTGTTTGAAGTGTATTGTTCACTTTATTAAATTGATAATTTTTTTAATTGAATCTTTTTTGATCAGCCCTGAAAAATTTTTGAAAATGGATGTAACCGGTTTTGAAACCCAACACCTCAATTAAGAAATAGAGGATTGTAATCATTTATAATAATTTATTCATTAACGATCACTGATTTAAACATTGTAAAATGAAGAAGATGAATTTAATTAGCTAAAATCCTTAACCGGATAAAGACAGGTTAATTGATTAGCTTAATTTGTAATCATTTAAATGTGGAGGTGCGGTTACATTGGCATTAAAATGGGGTGATTTAAAAAAAATATAAACACCTGGAAAGTATCCTGAAGTTTATTGAAAAATATCGCATTAATATAACAGATTAAATGAAATCATACATGTTCAGATTTTTTTTAATGGTTTATTTTGTCTTCTGTATGATAAATATGTTTGTGAATATTGTTGGGTTTTTTCAGAAAACTGGGAAAATTCCAAATAAACAGCAATGTCATGTGTAAATAAATAGAATTTATAATATATATTATAATATATTTATACTATATATTATAGTAAATATACAACTTTTCTTCATCATAGTTGCAATAAAAAAAGAAAATGAAATCCCAAAATCGCATCTCAACGACTTTTACATTAAATAATGCGGGAACCAAAAGCATCCAAAAATGCAGGTTATATTATGGAAAAGAAAAACACAACGGAGTGACCTAGGATAGCTGTCTAAAAATATGAAGGAAAAAGAAAAATGAGGATTTTCTTTAAGATATGGAGGGAAAGAAAGGGTTCTTATGCGTCTTCACGAACATAAATATCTTAGAAGTTTGCTTAGTTCTAATGGCAGATCAAAAGAAAAAAAAATACAGAAGTTCATAAAGAAAAATATTAAATAGAACAAAGTTAGGTGAAACCTTCGAGGACTGTAGAAACCGATGTAATATGATTATCTCTAATTGAAGAAAGCTATCTTTTTTCATCTAAAAATTATTACACGCCAGACTCAATGTCATCGAGAGTATTCTCCAGCTAAATTACAAGAACGATGTCATAACTGGAAAGGTTAGGAGAAAATTTTGGAAAATGGTTTTTAGTTCTTTTTTGGGTTGTGATTACGAACTATTTCAAATTTCCTTCCCACTAATAAGAAATATATGTAACAGAAAAAAAAATATGTCCCCTCAAGGGGGGCTCTGATTATTCGGTTTGAAGGGAGGCCAGAAGTCAGCACCTGTAATATATATATACGTGTATACGTAATCTGTAATTTTGTAAATAAAGTAGGGTCAGAAAAAAAACTCTCCTTAAGTGAGAGTAATCCCTTACATTTTTAATCTGCTCCTTATTTTCTGCACCTTTACTACCCACGATGAGGCTAGGGATCAATGTATGGGCTACATAGAATAGAATGTGTATGAAGTTCTAGCGTCAGTGATTTAATTGTTCGTAATTTTGTAACCCTGCGGTTATTGTTTATTCAACAAATGAATTATTTTTTACTTTAATACTAGTTTTGGACACAAAGCAAAATGGCCCAATAGTACTATCCAAGAAGACCTTGGAGTGGAATCCTCAGGGTCTTAGGAGAGCAATGCCACGTGGAAACAGATGAAGGTCATTTCTAAGAGGATCTTTCAAAATAACCAAACTTGAATAATTTTGAAAAAAATGTATAATCAATGAATTATTACATTATACCGTAATTAAATGTAATACTCATAAAGAGATAGAGGCTAAATAATAATTTTTCTGATGTCCATTCTAATTATGAATAATACAGAAGGATTATGAACCTTTCCACACCAGAACTCACATGATTTCTTAAGAAAATGTGGAGTTGTCTATAGACAATTAATTTATACTCGTATTTAAAAAGTTGAAATTTTACAAATTAAAAAGCCTGTACCACTATAACCCATGAAGGGTGTTGCGTTTAGCATTAGATTCGGCTATCTAGGAAGTCCTAGTCTCTTTAATGAAACTTCTTGTGGGGAAATAACAGAGGACTGTGAATAACCTTTCTTAAAATCGTTTAGAAATATTAATTAGATGCTCAATAAACACGAGATCAGCACTTTATTAGTTAATGGGCAATGCCATCCCCATTGTAAAAGTAGGTTTTTTCTTCTTTGTTTTTGTTTTAGGCAAAAATGAATCAAATGTCTGAGATGACTATATCATTTTAAAATATTTCTTTTTGGACTTAATTCCTTGTAATATTTTTTTTTTTTTACCACTCCTATTTATCTCTTAATTGTAATTAAAATTCGGCATTCTACTTGTAATTTTAGTTTCATGCCGGAAAAAAGGTGGTGCCTGAAATCTTGGGGCATTATTTTTTTTCACTTAATAAGTTGCATGATTTTGAATTATCCAATTTAAGACTAGAAGAGAAGACGGCTTATTATTTATTTTTTTTTATAGGAAGTAATTAACTCGTCAATATCGAAAATAATAAATTGAAATCAACTTATTATAGAAAGAGATATTCTAAGTGACCAGAAGGACACGCACAATATGAACCGAAGGTACCCGCATGAAGTGAGTAACAACCCAAACCATCCTCAATTGATGTAGGCCATGGCACCATAACTGAAATTGATGGCTTTAAATAGGAAAATTACTGGATATGACGAAAGAAAAAAATTAATTTAGCTTAAAATTATGAACATTTCCAACCACTTCCATATGCCTATAAATACTCCGCATAACTATAAAAAGTACATTTCATAAAAAAACAAAGCAATACAGACAAGATCTACGGAAATTAATTTTAAATAAAAGTTTACCAATTGTATGCTTTGAATTCAATAAAATCTCGTTCTTTAGTCATTTGAAGCGTAATAAAAAAATAACATGCATTTTATCGGCCATGTCTAAAAACTGTTCCACTTATAATAGAATTTTGCACACCTGAAATTCGAAATAGAATAAAAAATGCCGCAATTTAAGGCTACAACATATACACTATACAAGTATACATATAAACATACAATATTAAATTTATTTTTACAGTGTGGTAATAAGATAACGAATAACGGAAATTAGAATACCTGGGCCATATCATGCGAAATGACAAATAAAATGCAGCTGATAATGCAGGAAAAGATGCATAGTGTGAGGAGACCAGGAAGGAGGAGGCTCTCCTGGCTGGAGAATTTAAGGAAATGGTCTCACAAATTATTTAGAAGTGCGGAAACCAAAAAAATTAAGATCGCCATTTAAATAGGCAACGTCCGAAACGGATAAGGCACAGGAAGAAACAGAAGAAGGATACAAGTTCTGAACTTAAATTCATAAACATGCGGCTTAGGCAATCTTTCTTCAAGCATATTACACGTCCCTTTGTCGAAACCAAATCTACGAAGCTTACGGCATGAAGGTACTTGCAATAATTATTTGGTTGTAGAAGGACCGTAACGTACCTGAAGTTGTCCTAAAATGCTCATATAGACTTTTTTTAAGATTTGAATAAAAGAGGAAGCATAGTTAACTTTTCATCGTTTTCTAAGGCACTGAAAGCAACCACTTGCACAGTCAGTTGAACTGTTTGTTAAACCAAAAACTATTGTATATGTAATATGCCTAATAATGCTGCCTTTTTTTTTTTTTTTTTTTTTTTTTTTTATTTAATTCAATGATATTTACAACTATAATGGTATTATATCAAGTAAATGTGCAAAAATGTAGAATATGACATGAAAACACTTGTGGAGAAACTACCCATCGATAGCACTCCAATAAAGTTCTATAGTAGATGATCTCGAGGCCATCAAATAATGCTGCCTAAAACAGAAAATCGCAGCCTACTTTTAAAGTCGATGTGTTATACTATGTGGTATAGGCTTATATCAATAGGAGATGAGCCTAACAGTTTTAATGAGATAAGCCGTAAAAAAAAAACAGTTTTCTATTATTCCTAAGATCGCGGATCAAATTCCGGCAGATGATTTAGGATTTCTTATTGGGAGTAAAAATCCTCAGCGTCCTCAGTCAGTGTAAAATTTAGTGTATTCGTTAAAGATCCTAAAAGCATCATAAAGTAAAATCAAATTAAACAAACAAATTTTATAAAATGAAATAAAAAAATCTGAAAGATTTGATTCATTGCTGCCTTAAACAGAAGAGCCTACTAATACAATCGAGGTAGTATACACCACTAGCTTATAGAGTGTTGAACCTCAATCTATTTAATCTTTCTAAGCCTTCCAATGATCTTGAGGTTATTCTCGACCCTCTCCCACTTCCCCCACGCCGAAGAGATGAGGACTCCCTATACATCCAAATCCCCACCGCCAGCTGACAATACAGCTCCAGAAGCCATGACCCTGACAACCCCTCGGAGTACCAAGATAGCTCCAGAGGAGAGGAGATGCGTCAGCCCGCTACGGGGCTGGCTATTTCCAGCCTCGGCTATAAATATGTTGTCTGTCCTCACCTAGTGTCTTCTCTCATGTCTGCCTTCGTCCATAGTGCATCGGTCCTCACCTGCGTTTACTAAAGAATAATATCTACCACGTACTGATATGAAATATCTGATACCTTCATGGGTTGTAGTGGTATACGAGCAGATTGATAAATTATAAACATTTTTTATTCCAGGATTAATAAATAAGAAAGTATGAAAGTTTGAAAATAACAACCAAAAGATTACAGCTCTGTCGTTATAAACAAACATTTTTGGTGTAGCAACATAAATTTATTCTATGCAATGAGACCTCTCTCGTTCTAAACCTCTATAATAATGTATTTCTTTTGTAGAAGGAATCCCTTACTAAGGACTTCATCGTAACAAACGCCTCAGTTCGTGTTCTCAGATATTATTATAATATTTATCAAAAATAAGTAAACATAATAACAATATAGAAAATATAATAAAAATAGTTATATGTGACTTTTTCTATTTTCGTAAAGTTCTTGTTTAGTCTCCTGAAAAGCTATAATTACACTTTATTAAACGTGAAAGCGATGACAGAATATCACTCATGTCTGTAGTATTTTTTTTAACTAACAAAAATCATAATTCTCGATCAATTTTTGTAATTCATACTTTAGACGAATAACAGCGTGTTCCGGGTTACTATAAGTAAGTTAGATACCAACTTAATAAACTTCAAAACCAGATTATTAATAATATATTCAGAATGAACGCACTTAATGAAATTTAATTTTACAAATTTAGTTAGTTAAATCATGTTTATATTTGGAGTTGATAAGGCAGCTATTGCGAAAGTTAGATTGTAAAATCTAAAATTCCCCGACAATGTATTCTCCTACATTATTTTTAAACTGATAAAGCAAATGTAAGCAATAAACAAGAACAAAAAACATCTGGTCATGAAAAATTACTTGATAAAATAATGAAATGATTGCAATTTAAATCGGTACACAGTTAATACTAATAGTAGTGTTGAAATTATTACATAGTTGATTAGATTATTATATAATGATGAAAATACATTTAAAAAAAATATAATTAAAAAATAATAGAAAGGATTCGTTAATCATCATAAACCATTAAAAAAAAATAGTAAAAACCTAATAAGGATTGTAATTTTCATTCAAATTTTGAAGAAAAAAAAAATACATCCCATGTCTCTGTGTAAGACCTTATCCCCAAAAAAATATTATTTATAGCTTATAGCATTTTATAGCTTCCATAAAACTTTTATTTAATTATGTAATTTTGACATTAAATAATGTCAACTTTAAAAAACAATCTTTAAACTACAGGAAAAAAAATCGCATTAATGAAGAATGTTAGAGTAAATTAGTAGGAAATTAGAGAGAGGGTATCTATATTAACAAAATGAAAAAAAAAAAAAAAGAATGCAGCTATAAAAAAAAATCCTATATCAATAATTATTCGTAAGGTTTTTTAAAAATAAATAAGCGGGAAATTAAAAGAAGACGTATCATTAAAGCGGGGGTATCTTTTATTTTATAATTAATGTTTCAAATAATAAAAATATATATTTAGTTTATCACGAAAATAAAAAATGCAATTACGAAATTAAAAAAGATAAACTGTTTTAAAATTCTTATCATATTTATCATTAGTAGTTCCAATGTCACAATTATCGCTATTATCACATTATTTTTTTTAAAATATTTAAATATACAATCAGAGAAAACTCTATTTCGCAAGACCTATTAATTATTGTCAAAAAAACATTTTGATGATGAAGATACTAGAGGAAAACCCACAGCAATGTAGTAATTGATCTACATACGGATGTTATTATTTGTGTTTCTCAATGCTAATGTAAAATTTCTTCCATAAACGATATATATCCAGCCCCTGTGAATAAGTGATTAAGTCTAATTTTCTCCAAAATGAATTTCTCGTACTTAAGTAAGCGGAATCGAGTTATTTTCGTAGTGAATAAGGGACTAAGTAAGGTATTGGCTTGAAAAGGGGTTATTGTTTATATTAAAACTCCATTTAAAGCCAAAAACTTCGAGAATGATACGATTCCGGTTATCTGAAAGCAATTAACTCTCTCGAGACAAAATCCGACTTAACCACTTATTCACCGGGGCTGTAGATATATTTTTTGCTTTTCCTAAAATATCTTTTCTAAAAAAAATGTTTTCCCTACTTTAAAAGTTGTATTATTGACCACAATGGTGAATTACATTATGCATCGATGGATTTTTAAGGTCATAAATTTCGAGGACTTCCGTTTTTCGAGGAAAATAATTTATAAATTCTTTCTTTCCCAAATAAAGACTCTAGTCCAGGATCCATGGTTCATTTTTTCACTCGATTAGTATCAAGCTAAATCTTCGTGAATAGCTTCGTTTCGATGAGACGCCCAAAAATTTCCTGTGCGAAAATTCTCGATTGTTGTAGCTAACAGATATAGCAAGGATAAAATATGTCGATATAGGATAAAATATGATTCTCAAAAATTTATTACTAACTGGGTTTTTTCTGTTAAATCACAAGATAATTATCTAAATTATTTGAAAAAATATTTGTCCTACAAAATGTATGGTTTGATCAAAGAGTCCCCTCCTTCCAATATTTATCGATAACGAAGTCAAAAAAGAAGAAGTAAAAAAAAAAACACCTGTAGGACAAATATTTTTTCAAATAATTTAGATAATTATCTTGAGATTTAACAAAAAAAAAAACGCAGTTAATAATAAATTTTTGAGAATCATCAAATCGACATATTTTATCCTTGCTACCTCTTTTAGCTACCACAATCGAGAATTTTCGTTGAGAAATTGTTGGGCGTCTCATCGAAACAAAGCTATTCACGAAGATTCAGCTTGATAGTAATCAAGTGAAAAAATGGACCATGGATCCTGGGCTACTCTTATTGAATTGATTATGTTTATTCCATTTATTGTTTTATGAATATTCTTTATTAACGATTTAATTTTAATACCAGATTTCAATGAACCAAGTTGTGTCCAATAATGTTATATTTAATGGCAACATCTCTTTGGAACTCCTTTATTGGTAATACTTTTGAATTCATTAGCATGATACCTTATTTTTTTTTAAATCCCTTATCAATTTCAACAATAAATATTGTCGCTTGAAAAAATACTTTTTAAAAATAAATTCTATTAGAATTGAAATTGACACGTGGCCCCTAGTTGGCCAAAATGAAGGGGGGAAATATATAAGTAATTAATTGTTATATGATGAAATATATTTTGTAATATGGTCAAAAGAATTTCAGAATTAAAGTAATTTTTTTCTCAATCATTGATTAGTATTAACTACGCTATTCATCATCGCGAGGTAGCCAGTGCGTGGAGTGCTGAGTTGCTGAACTGAAGTTCCCAGCTTTGTAACTGGATATGGCAGATAATTTGTTTAAACAGCCATAAATCGAACCTAAACAACCATCGATATATTTTGGCCTCACCCAATGGATAAAATGGGCACTTTGGGGGAAAAATCATCTCCCTGCAAAATCGTTGGCTAAGAAACCAAACAGTCTCTACCGTGTACTGAACTCAAGACCCCTTATAGGTTGTAGTGATAGTTTTTCTTTTTTTAAATCATCACATAAACTGAGAAAATATAATTAATAAAAATGATGTCCCACAGTGATCTATGTATCTATGTACGTATCCATCCAGATACATAGAATACATGGGATACATAGTACCGGCTATAGAACGCTACAGTTTTGAATCGCCCTGAAAAGGCCCTGACAGAATCAAACCGCTGAGCAGGTCCGCGAGGTCAAGGGTGGTCGATGTCCTCCATCGTCACCTTCGGGTCATCGGAGCATTCCTAGCTCTCAATGCAAATCTTATATATCTAGTAATATATTTTGTATCTAGTAATACATCATATGTTAATATAATAAGAACGATGTAAGAAATTCGTAAATATTTACAGGAACGATGGTAACAAAAATGTTTCCCCAATAAGTAAATAAGGAAACAAATATGTAAAAGAAAGCTGAGATGTGTTCAGGTTTCGTCGAATAAATTATCAGTTTTCCTAAATTCTATTATGGATAATAAGATATGGTTTCGAAATTTCATAACATTTTAAAATTATTAAGTATTTACTTTAATTTGCATTTATCTGACATTCTTTCCACTGCTGGGTCCATTAGCTTCTGTTAAAATATATCATCTTTTGTATTTTAATGTTTTCTTTGTCCTTTAGACCTTCATTTTAATCCTTTTTATTTTTAACTTTTTATCTTCAAATAGATGTTTCACTTTACGCTGTTACCACTCAACTGCTTCTTGATTCACTTGTCTCTATCTTATCTGTCTTACAATATTTTAGAGGCGGTATACATAAATATAAAAGGAAGGGGAGGTCAAGGAAGTTTACAAAGGCTATAAGGAAGTAATGTCGTAATTCCCAGGGTTATAATACCACATCCCTTAAGTCATAAACCCATAAGACTGACTTAGAGATAAGCTGAGGCGTAGATGAGAGGATTGCTGAAGTCTTACCGATTTAGGTTTGGATGGTAATCCGAGGATGGAAGTTTGTAATCAATGGTTAGGTTTCGCTAAATATTTTATTATTATTAATTGATTTTTCCACAGATTTTGGGGTTCTATACATATTAAACATTCAGAAATTGTCTAACTATCTTGGTGGTCTCAATGAGAACTGCTTGTTGAGTCTCCATTAAGGCATCAAGACGAAGTTCCAGCCTCTATCACGTTTGCATTTGTGTTTGACTTGTTGCTACCTTAGTCACCATTTTCTTTACTGCGAGCTTAATAGAATTTTGGGTTATTCAAAGATCTAGAATCTTATAATGTGAAATAGTTCCTTTGACATTGATTTGGCAACTGAATGCAAGGATTTGAAGAATTGTACAAAAGTATGAACGATTTGTAATGGAATCAATACCTTTTTTTAATTCGAGCGTAACAAATATGCCACGCTCGTTTTTAGATTGGTCTCAAAGTTGATCGATTAAGTCCAGAATGCGTGGCTAGTCCAAAAAACAAAAAATCAGACCTAAAAGCATAAAAACTCGAAGTTATAAGGGGAATAGCCGAATGACATTTGAGAATACACGCGTTACATCAAATTGAACGTACTTCAACATGGAGGAGAAAACCTTTGACGAGTTTCTTTGGAAGGAACCTGTAAGATCAGAGTCATCTGCGATAATCTGAGTTAGACCCGCCTGGGGCTCACCCAGCCTGTAAAAGTGAGGGAAAACCTCGTGGTTGAGCGTTGTCTTTAACAAATCACCTCTCGCCACAACGCGTTGCAACGGTTGTCCTAAATACATTACAATATCTATCATGTACTGGACCCAAAAACATTCATTGGTGCGGTGTTTCTTTCTAATAGTTATTTAGTTAGTTAATTTTTTCTAATGTCTTATTAGACATTTTAATAAGAGAAAAAAGGGTACATCCAAACCAGTGAGGAGGATTAGGAATAGGGTTAAAATTGTAGATCTCTGTGAATGATTAAATTCAGTATTTAATTTCATTACTTACTCAATCTGTTGTAAATATGTACGAAAAAGAACCTGGCGAATCCAATCACTACAGGTGAAATAAACTTCTAATAACGAGCACGGCAATATTTTTGCACGAGGGGTATATTCAGGGGAATGTGTGACCTAACGAAGTGGGGTACCTTTTTTTATTAGCAGAAACAGTTAATATTCGTTTTCCACCCTCCAAAACCTGTAAATAAACATTTTTTATATCAACCAGAAAAAAATTCCTTGTTTATTTTATTCGCTTTAATTGCTATAACTTCAACACGCCTTTTGTCAATTCATATGAAATTTGAGAATAGGTTAGACCATCGCATAAACAACACGAAAGGCCCCAGACCGGCTCTAAATAAAAAAAAAAGAAGCTCTCTTTAAGGAAAATAATGATCCAGGATTTTTTTTATTTTACACAACCTTTTCTCACTTTTAAAACGGATAAATAAAATTTTATTTAGTAATTTTAGATTTGGATTGCATAATTTAAATATTTTTACAGTAAAGCTTAAACATTTTTTTTTCACGAAGAATTCCTTAAGCTATCTTGAATTAATTGCAAGCTACTAGTGGCTTACATATATACGAAATATAAAGACGCACTGGATTTATCAAAACCCAACCAAACGTGACGTGCATGTACTTCTCTTTATTGGAGTCGAATTACATGCGTACAACGAGAGTGCAGCCGTGCAAGTGCAGGGTATTACAGTACTGATCCCGTTTAGTGCAAGTCATTGCAACTGAAGGTCTTCGTACAGTCAGGTAGAGTTTAGTGACTGAACCATCCTCTCGGGTGAGTAATGTGTACATAATATAATAACAAATACCAGCAAAAATAGAATAGAATATAAAATAGATTGAATGGTTTGGAAAACAGAACTCTCAGAATAAACTGACAAATGTATAAAGATTTTTTTTTATTCAAGAGTTAGTTAATGAAATTAACGAACATCTACAGTCCTTATTCTTTGCTGAAGACCAGGTCGTTTGGCAAGGAGAAAGGGAGAAAGGTCGAAATGATCATTATATGTGGATTTCTGGTGGTGGGCCACCGGGCTGGATAAAGTAAGAAACGAAGAAATTCGACAAAAGATGGATGTGGATCTTCAAATGAAAGGGTCAGGGCATGCCGACTAAGATGGTATGGCCATGTGAAGAGAATGGTGTTCGAACGTTGGCCGAACCGAGTCCTGGATTGGGTTCCACCAAAGAGGTTGAGGGCCCAGAAGCAGGAGGATGGCGGGAGTCCAGGAGGAGATGGCTGGTCGAGGTTTCCATTAAGAGGATTGGATGGATCGAGAGGCATAAAGCTTTGGTCTGACAAGTTGAGGCAACCCTTGTTGGAACGGCTGTAAAGTACGTAAAATATACATTTATATATATATATATATATATATATATATATATATATATATATATATATATAATATAAAAATTACCCTATAGTTTATTTTAGCTCTTATACATTCCTGTAATGTAACCGGTGGTGGAGTGGTACCTTCTATTCCCCTATATCGCGGGATCACCTCCCGATGTCCGATTAACCATAACAGAATAAGAAGTGTAAAATAAATAAACAAAAAATTCGGAATATCTGATCAGCGGTAGATCCAGAGGAAGAGCTTAGAAAGGAAGGAACTATCAAGGCAAGGCCAGAACTTGGGATTTTTACCTCAGGGTATGGTGCACGGCTTTATTTTACTACCTCTTATTTCTCCCCATTCATTCAACATAGTTTATATAGATATAGTATATTGCACAAGTACCGGTACTTGTGGAGAAAAATATCCTGGCCTTGTCCTTTTTACAAAATCCTGACGAGTACCTTTAGATCCGCGTACTAACAAGATTGAGAAGATCAAGATTCATTTTTGGCGACAACCAACAAAAAAAAGTAACTTTAGAAACGAATCAAAAAGGTTAGGAACCGGGCCACTTGTGGTGTAGTGGTTAGCATAAGCATCTATTATGCCCAAGATCGCGGGATAGCAGCCCGGGAGGGGAATTGAAATTGAATTGAAAGTTTGTTAAAGGGATTAACAAATCATTGGTTATGCCGTCTTTCGGAGGGGACGTAAAATGGCTATCAGGAGTCTGTGTAGTGTTAAGTACTCGTTAAAGATCCATATCCTAATTATAATTGTATAGGCATAATTTTGAACTCCCAATGTAGCATTGTTCAATTAGCTATAAGAGCAGAAAGTGGCGTTAAATAAAACAAACCAACAGTCACTGACTAATATTGCTATTGGTAGGTATATTTTATATTAATCGGATTTAATTTTTTCTTCCTCGATGAATATTTTATTACAAAATCCACCACTGAAACAAATCAATAGAATATAAAAAGAAAAAATACCAGTCAGAGTAATGCAAACGTTTGTTTCGGGAAATAACCAGATTCTATAATTTTACGAAAATAAACAATTTTTCAGAGGAAATTGGGCAATCAACATTTTTATAATTTTTAAAATTTATTTTTCCTTTGAATATGCCGTATTCACCCCATTTTGTGATGTTTCCTCGTATTATATTCCACTTAAATACTCAGGATTTCTTATACACAATCATTCGATCAGCGTGCCAACATTTTATTGTTAAGTAAAATAAATAGAAATAATATATTATATAAAACTCAGGCCAATACTCATTTACTGTTTAGAAGCATGAGTTACTAATGAGCGACTATGTGCAATCGGAAGGAATAATCTTCAATAAATTTCTTGTAATTTAAACTATACTGTATATCATGAATAATAACAGTTGACCTTATATATATAATGATGAAAATGGTCCCGGCTTTCTAGTTAATAATTTCCCCTACTTAAGAGATTTTTTTTTTTTACCTCCATCCGGACCATTTTCTTCCTCATGTACTGAATATCAGTTTTATTTATTAATATTATATATCTTCTAATCAATGCTTAACTATAACTCATGTAAAGACGAAGTATGAAGAAAACTGCACAGCAAGAAGAGGTATTATAGACTCCATATTTGGGCAGATAAGCCCCCGCTGGTAGCAGACCTTGAGGCGAGCATTGCCCCTCGAATTCCGGCTGCAGGACCCACATCCTGGCCCTCCCAGTCGCCTCTATTTCGGGAGTCTCCTCCATTGGCCCATTTGGGGATCTCTGTCCTAGTCTAGGGAGGAAGGGAGAGAGTCGGGGAGAATCTGTAACGTTGGGGAGGTAGGGTATTTAAAACTTTAAAGTCATAGTAATACAGAAATTAGTTAAGTAATGTGCATGCTAAAACTTTGAAACAAATTAACAAGACAAACTTCATGATACATTAAAAATAAATCCTTCTTCTTAATAAATACGCTGTGACAATTGGGAAACATCTTACATTAAGGCAGGCGTGGGTCTGAGGATTATGTTAATCATCTAGCGGATACGGGTTTGGGTATTGGACAAGGGACTGAATTTTGAGGGGTGAAAACTGGTGGTATCGGTATCGAGACTTCGGGCCCGCTAAGCCTTATAGTTTATAGTTTAGTAAACAAATAAAATATAAATAAAAATAATAGAAAGAGGCTTGTAATACTGTAATTATCTAAATCATGCCTTTTACTCGAAAAAATTCTCACTGGCACAAAACTGTCATTATGATAGGGAAAAATATGGCTATATTTTTTTAAAGGAGGAATCTAAGTATATTACTTATTAAAATCCTTTCAGTGATTTCTATTCGTTTTTATATTTTGTTTAATATTTGTACAATTCAATCTTTGTGCGGCTTACTACATCATTTTCATAACAACAAAAAAATATATAGAAAAGTTTAAAATGGTCGGGGGATGCAGTCAATCAATTTTAATTGAAATTAACCTATTTCAAACTCTTTTTTTCTTAATTTTAATTTTGTAATAAATTCATTCCTAGTGTAATTTCACTGTTTTTGTTTTATCTTCTTGATTTCTTTTCACTCTTGTTATTTCCCTTCAGTTATTTAATAATTAAGCTTTTGTTAATTTTATTCCTTTCTTGTCATTCTTATCATTTCTGCTAATATATACCTTTTATATTTTCTTTGGTACTGTACTTTTTATATGGTTTTTCTGTTTTGTTTTATTCTCAGCCCTGACAATAGAATGAAAATTAGTCCGAAACGTAGGCACAAATACAATAAGTTACACTTACTTAGTTTTTGTAATATTTATTGACTGCACACCCACTGAGACATATATACAGTTTAAAAGACGTTTTCAGTTAACCGTTCCCACATTAAAAAAACAGAAATAAATGAAAAAGCCCACTGTACTCCTAAAAAAACTACTTACTTATTGAAAAATAGTAAACCCGCACGAAAAATTAAATTAACTAAAACATTATATTTCTACATTACGAATAGAAGTATCTTCTGACAAATGGATTTTTGTAACAATTATCAAAAACAATTGTGGCAAAACCGATGCCGTTGGAGAATTAAACCTCCATTATAGGTTTATCATTGCTATTAGGTAAATAACCTATTCATTGTTCTAGCATGAACAAACCTATAACAAACAAGGTCGGACTAGTAACCAACATTGGTAGAGAGGGCAGGCCTTGGCAATGAAAGCAGCGGCGTCTAGTGGCAACAGGTTAAACTAATAGCTCTAAAGCGCTATCTGTCAGTCATTGTTGAAAGCTGATTTTATAAAGGGCTGTAAAAGATACTTAAATACATTTGTCTACTTATAAATAACTGTAATGACATTGATAGATTTTATATTAAATTATATACATTAGTTCTAGAATAAATGTATAAATAAAATAAATATATAAAACCGTTTAAATTAAACTTTTCCTAGAGTTTTATCAACTTTTCTCTCTAAAGAAAGGCTATACATAAATTTAAGCCATCTCTTGCAACAAATGCATGGCATAGACTTTTTATCATTATTACAATTAATTTATTTTTAGGAAAGTAGATGATCCGAGTGTAGGTCAAAGAAATAATTCGTTAAAAATAAATAAATTATTTCTTGGAAACCGACACATAACAATATATATAAGAACAAATAACATTATTCAAGATAATTTATTTTTAGTCTACAAAATTAGTAAAAGGGGACAAAAACAAATTGAATGGCGTAGAAACTTTAGTTGGAAGTTTGTTCATTTAACACTTAATTCTGCTATGGCTAATCGCAATGCTACATTTGTAGAGCTCTAAATTTTGCCTTTCCAGGTTTAATTGGGATAGGGATTTTTAATGAGTACCTGACATCGTACAGGCTCGGGACCCCCGTTTAACGTCCTTTCCGAAGGACGGCATAACTAAGGATTTTTTACTCACTTTAAAAAATCCTAGTGCCACCTGCCGAGCTACGAACCCGCAATCTTGGGCTTAGTAGTTAGACCTAGGCTTAGTATTGGATCACAAATACACCATAACAACTTCAAACTTGTAATTTACCGACATAAAATATTAAATATGAAAAAAATAATTAATAATGGAAAAAATATAAACAAATTAAAAATAATAATACTAATAATAATAAATTTTATACATTGAATTTATTTTAACTTGAATATCTCCCAGCCTTAAGAAAATTGTATTATTTATTCCTTTTTTATAATTTTTTTATTATTTGTCAATTAAAATATGAGCTTCAGAATTTATAAATCTGTACCCTGGAGGTAAAGCATATCATGTCCACAAAATAGGTAATATTTCAATTAAATTGTCAGAAATAAAGACTGTGATCTATACTTAAAATTACATATCAATGCCAATAACAATGGAAAGAATTTTCTTTAAATTATTTCTCTAAGTAACGGAGAAACAAATTTCAAACAGTTCAAATTGGCTCTCACAAACAAAAATGTGTCACGATGTCCCGTGACTTTAACTCCTGGGTACGGAAATGATTCTGAAGAATTGTAATTATTTTAAAGGTTGTGATTTGTTGAGTGCTCCTGACTCAATTGATCGGGAACATAAACAGCCCTATTAGTTACATAAGAAAGGACGTACTGTAAGAGGCAAAGGGACAAGCCTAGAAAGGTTACTACACACCGTAAGAGAGAGATGTGCGTGAGTGATAAGATAAGAGAAGCGAGGCTAAATATACAAGAGGGAGTGGCCAGGTCAAGGGCAAGAGGCTAGTCAACTCTCCGCCTCTTCCTAGCCCTCCTAACAATAACTATATTCTACTTTATTTACATAAATAGTTTACAATATAGTTTAATATTAATATCAAAACAAGTAAATTTATTCTTGGAAAGCAATAAAAAAAAATAAATGACCTGTATAACTACAACCAACCAACCAAACAAAGGGTTTGGTACATGGTAGAGACTAACTGTTATTAAGACAACGGTTGTGCAAGGAGGTGATTTGTGCAATATCACGTTAACCGTCATATAAAAGTTAATAGATTGAGAAACTAAATTTTATAGTAATATTTTACAATATTCAGAAGTAATTAAGCGTATAAACAACTTAAATTCTGGGGCGACCTGCTGTTCTTGTTGTTAGCATAACACCCTACTAAGCCCAAGATCGCGGGTTCGCAGCCCGGCAGGTGCTATTAAAAGGGAGTAAAACCAGGCTTACAGGGAGTAAAAAAATCCTTTTTTTCGACGGGGGGGGGGGGTCCCTAGCCGGTACGATGTAAGGTACTCGTTAAAGATCCCTATCCTAATTAAACCTGGGGAAGCAAAATTTAGGGCTCCCACTGTAGCATCGTCCGATTAGTCATAGCAGCATAAAGTGACCTTGAATGAACAAAAACACTTTAATCCTATAAAGGGTAGCTCAATAATGGTATAAAAAAATACAACTGTACCTCTACAACCCATGAAGGGTCTAGGGTTGAGTATATGGTAGAGACTCTACTGTTTCTAAGACAACGGTTTTGCAGGGATATGAGTGGGTCAAGGTTACGCTCCCAAAGGTTACCAACTACAAGCAAATCAGAACACATCGGAAAGACAGCAATGAAATTATTTATAAGATTAGCTTGACTACAAATATAATACCAGTCGGATACTGATGTAATGCCAAAATTTTCATTAAAGTATTATTATATTTTGTAATATAATGTAGGGAACAAAAGAAGTAAAATTTGAATTATATTGATTATATTGGTATTGTATGAAAGTTTTTTTTTTTTTTTTTTTAACTTTAATGATTTGTTTCAATGGATGTTTGTAGGAATAAAATGAAAATAATTTTGAAAGTAAAAATCAATTTTCAATAAGTTTAAAACAAGAATAGAGTGATGAACAAAAAGTTAATTCTATCGTTAAAAAATGTGGCGTGCTTATTGTTAATTCTTGTGAATTTTTTATTAGAAAAAATTATTATTTTTTATTAAAAATAGTCATTATGAAAATATCTTAGGAAGTAGCCCACGCCCTTTTACTCTAATCTTATTATTAACTTATTGACATTTATTTTCTAAGTTTTGGTTTTGTTTCTAATTAATAAGTTTTTTTTTTTAATTTAGTAATAAAAAATATTTTCCGTTCATGTTTATCTTCTATTGGTGCCCTACGTAGAGTAGCTGGATTGTTTAACCATAATTGTAAATTTGATAAACCTAAAACTTGGTAAGCATAAATATATCTTTGAAAATGTATATTGAATCCATATAAACCCAGATTTTCAATATTTCAATACAGCCAGAGACTTTGAGAGGATGTAAGATCCTTATCACCAGAAGCGAAAATGGCGCAAGAGGATCCTATCAATCCATTTCGAGTTGACTGCCCTCCGCCTCCATACCTTCCGAGAAGCGCCTCCAAAGTGTACTCAACTTCCAGGAACTTCTTGTGTCCCCCCCCCTCCCAATCCTCCAGGTTTAATTAGTGTTCCAGGCTATTCTCCCTCCGGGCAATCGCGATGCCCTGTCCGAACAGAAGAACAATGGCTCCCGCAGTGGAGGCGTTTCAATTATTCTCGGGTCCATTCATAGGAAAACCACATGCTGCGGCTCCAACGTCGCAATAATGACTGTAACGAGCTACTACAAATACACCTAGGAACACAAATTATTATTTACTACTTGTCTTAACCCTAGGCCAGCGGTTCTCAACCTTTTTAGTTGTGCGGATCACCAATTTTGAAGGGATAACTTCAAGGCCCACTAATTAATATAAATATACAATAAATACACAACACCAATAGATTGTAGTGGAGGGGGAACACTAATCACAAATTATTATTTTATATTTAGGATCAAAGTTGCTACCTCGATCCACTCTTATACTAAGGTATGCAATCAGTAGTTAACAGCAACTGAGTAATTCAAATTTAACTCAATCGTTTTCACTCAATTTTTTTTAATCTAATCAGCGCAGACTACAGGTTGGGAACCGCCGCACTAGACTATAGGGTAACTCAGTGGTAAGTTTGCCATACATTATTTACTGTTCAAATATTTGTTATGATCAAAAGAGCGATAAATGTGTAGTGAAAAATATATATGTATATATATTTATATATATATACCTATATATATATATATATATATATATATATATATATATATATATATATATATATATATATATATATATATATATATATATATATGTGTGTGTGTGTGTGTGTGTAAGTAAACGACCTACAGATCAAAAATGCACCCAACTTTAAATATTTAGGATCTATCCTTCAAAAAGATGGAACGTCTGAAATGGATATAGCCCGAAACACCGGAGAAGGAAGGGGGAGGGAGCTATTGCCATGCAGAATTCTGTGCTGTGGAGTAAAACAATCCTAAAAACTACAAACAAAATTATTTTCTATGCTATTATAACGGCTATAATGTTATATGGGCGTGAAACATGGAAATTGGGAAAAGGGAGCCAAGAGAAACTGTTAGTTGCGGAAATGGATTTCTGGAGAAGGGCAGACGGAATTTCTAGACGTTAAAGGATTCACAATTCAGTAATGCGAGAGATAACGGTTGCTTAGAATACCATATTCGAAAAAATCACAATAAAGAGATTGGAGTGGTTTGTACACCTCATTAGGATGGACAATAATAGAATACCCAAAATGACAATGAACTGGTGCCCTGAAGGAAGAAGCATAAGACGACGCCCGCGAACTTCTTGGATGAACCAAGTCTTGGAAGACATGGCAGGATATGGCCTTAATGAAGAGGACGTATTTGACAGGAAAACCTGGAAAAATGTTTACTCTAATATTTGGTTGTAGAAAACCTCAACTTTAGGGAATCTCTCTCTCTCTCAAAAAAAAATATGTATATATAAAAATATATCCCTATATATTGAGAATATAATTCAAAATTTGTATTTATTTACTATTTAAATTAAGCTAAATGATAACAGGCGATAGCTAAGACCACGTGAATTTGCTGAATCCCTTACAAGAGTGGCTAAAATAGGAGGCGAGATATTAAAAAATGATTTGCAAAAGACTTAAAAAAAGATCCAAGCTTCGAGCAAGGAATCACAGATGTAATAAACATTTTATTTACAATAAAAGATTAGAAAATAATATTTTTTATAATTTCAAAAAAACTGTACATCATTGTTTTCCATATTTGTTCCGAAAGAATGTCAAATTTGTCGTTCGTTAGGGTTTAATGGCGTAAAACTCCATTGTTAAAATTGGAACTTAAGAATTTCAAAGTTCTGACATGCTATTCAATTTTTTTAAATAAATTTTTTATAAAAAATGGTAATGGCGTAATATTCATCCTCAATATCATTTAAAACCCTTAGTTAAGACGTTTAAATATAAATTATTTTCAAATTTTAAAAGAATTAAAAGAAAATCTTCGATGCACTTTCTGATTTACTAAACTATTAATAAATAAAGAATATTTTATGAAAGGAAAAACTATCTTCCCAAACCTCAAATTTGTAAATGTTGCTTCTAAAAGATGGATAAGAAGTAATTGTTAATAATTGACATCGACAAGCATTCTGAATGTTTTTTGAAGTGAGACTCTCGAGATAAAGAGAGTCTCGTCATTGCAACTTTAAACTTGTTGAAAACTTTAAGTTCCGATGGACTTAATTCCTTTGATTGTTTACAATAAACTTTGTTAGCGATGTTTTGTTTGGTTTTCAGAAGAAAAACATTTTTGGGGGTGTTATTGTAAAACTAAATTACCAGGATTTCAATTCAAAGAAGCTAAAGTTGGTCGAATTGTTTTTTAGATTTTTTTAATCAAAGTAAAAAAAATTAAAGAAAAATAATAAATACATATCAGTTGAATCTTTTTAACGTCAGTTACTTGTTATATTTAAGTGAACTGTTAAATTGGAATCATACCAAGTCAAATCAATCAATGGCCAGTTTATGCCTAAGTACAAATGCCAGTACACACTAAACTAAACCGAACGATGTTGTAGCACTATTTATCCTCAGTGAGCTATTGAATACTGAAAAGTAAGCGCTATTTTCTTTTTTTGGAGGCTAAATATAGAGCTAGAATAGTACTAAAAATAATAATAATAAAAACTATGGCTGATCGTAATTCATATATTATTTGTATTACACATTAATAACATAATCATACGTAATATTATAATTTTTCTTATTTTACTTTTTATCTATACAATTTTCATTCTTCCATTTCTATCTGGTTATCATTCATGTCGCATTATTATTTCTCATTATTATTATTGATCATTTTATCATCGTTCTTTTAGCAATCAGTAATTATTTTAAAATTTGTTTATCCTTACTTTCTGTACTATCCTTGTATAAATAAAAAATCACAATTCGTGTTAATATAAATTTATATTTATATAACTTTTCAATAAATAAAAAGTCAATTTTTTTGTATATTATTAACTGTAACTTTACTATGTTTTCCATTCTTATTATGTCACACCAGTATTACATAATGTATCTTACTCTCTGCATTTCTTTACATTATTATCAATTCTATTTCTGTTATTCATACATAATGATATTATAATTTTATCTTAATCTCTGTATTTCTTTACATTTCTATAAATTCTGTATTTCTTCCTTGGTACTGCAATGATTTATATTGTCATTTTCTGTTTCGCTCCTCTTCCCTGAAGATGGCCTAAATTGTAGGCCTAAACGTTGGCACAAATAAAAAATAAGTTTTGTTTTTTTTGTGTTATCTGACTGTACCCCCTGGCCAATTCAATCCATCATTACAATTATCCAGTCAATTATTTTTCACTTAAACCATATGAAATTCAGTTCAAAGACAAATTAAGCTGATTTGAGCTATATGGCTTATAGATACTGAGTTATGAGCTTTTAGTAATTCAAACTGTCTTAAATAACAGTCAAATCTTTAAAATTTAAAAATATGTTTAACTCATTTACTAAGAACAGAAAACAAAACTGTTTTGGTATTTTAATCCACATCTTTTCTAAAATTGAATATTCATTTTTATAGTAATGTGTGTGTATGGGTCATGACTCATTGCCACAATTAGGAGTTTCTTCAAGATGACTGGCCATTCAATAAAATAAAAATCAAACACCGAATATAATTAATATTTCATATAAAATTTTTTTAAATAATTGGTTCCAAATTAAATGATAATTCAATAAATTAAAACAATAATTTTTATTTTATATTAAATAAATTTTTATGTAAAAAAAAAAAGATATTCCGGTACCGGGAATCGAACCCGAGCCTCCTGGGTGAAAGCCAGGTATCCTAGCCACTAGACCATACCGGAGCTTGAAGGATGTTCTCTATATTAAATTGTTATCCTAGATTAAAATATTACTTAAAACGATCAAAAATGTTATAAGATTGTGGGTAAAAAACCAAAACAAATTATATTTTACTTTTTAAAATTAAAATGATCAAAAAAATCGTATACTAAAAATATCATTAACCATTACATATTTTATTTAACCGCTAAATAAAATATTTACGCCTTAAAATAAATTACCTACAAAGTTTTTCTTCAGTATTATCTATTACAGTATTATTAATAACCTGATGAAAAAAGTTATGAACTAACCACAATTTTAATATCCAAATAATCTAAATTTGCTTAGTATTTGTTTCAACGATTTTAATAATTACAATTTATCTGGATTTTATGTATTTATTTATTTTAAAGCGCATCTGGCTTGTCATTATTGGGACGAAACATTCAATATTTCCTCTTAATAAGAAAGAAAATTTATTATGATATACAACTGTGTAAAATTAAAAGTTATATAATGACCTAATATGAAAATTCTGACAAGAATCAAATAAACCCCTTAATACTTACGAAATGAAATTCTAAACTGAAAAAAATAAGCTTTTGTTTATTGCGTTATAAAACCTTTGATAAGTACTGCACTAATGTTAATACCCATAAATATCACTGATACCTTCACTAATAACAATTTTCAGTCATTCGTTACAGAGTTTAACTTTCTTTTATATTATACATTCCAAAGTATAAATAAAAAAATAAGTTCAACAAAAATTAAATAATTAAACTTTTTTTTTTTGTTAAATCCATAACCAATTCTCAAAATTGTTATTCTAGTAGATAAACTACTTCTACAGGGAAATAATTTTTACTCTTCAGAAAAAGATTGTAGTTATAAAATATCAATAACCTCATATTAATTACTTCAATTAAATATAAAAAAGCTTTGGTTTATTTCGTGAAATAACTTGAGTCCTGTATTGAGTCATAAGTCCTAGACTTATGTTAATACCCATAAATATCACAGAAAACTTGACTTATAACAGTAAGTAAATCATTACGACAAAAATAAGCACCTAAACGTTTTGTTTTTTGATAAATCCATTATCAATTCCCAAAATTATTACTCAAGAAGATAAGAGTATATCAATAGTAAAACAAATTTTAATCTGCCTAAAAATATTGTCATTTGAAAATATCGACAACCATACATCAAATAAATTTTTGATATTTTTTTTTATCCTCAACTCTAGCAATGGTATAAAAAGGAGTCAAAGATTTTTTTTACTCCGTATCGAGCCTAATAGAGAAACAAACTTTAAAATTAAATGAAATTTTATTCTTAAAAATTAGTTGTTTATTGTGAAGTGAACCTAAACTTGTGTTAGTAACCACAAGTGTCATTTAAATATTTATTAATGGAAATGTTTCAGTCTTCCTTTACAAAGAGTTTAAATATACTTTTTTAAATTATTCATTAAGTTTAATAAAAAGTTAGCAAACTTTTTTTTTATGTTTTTTCATTATCAATTCTCAAAACTATTATTCTAGCTGATCAAATATGACAACAGGGAAATACATTTTTACCTTTATAAAAATATTGTCTTTGGAAAAAATCAATAACCATTAATTACTTCGATGAAATGTATTATTTTTTTTTAAATCCACACTGAGCGTCGTAGATATCGAAGTTTTTTAGATATCTTCAATATTTTTATTATAAAAATCCAAGAAAGAAATTTTTTTTTAAATTTTTTATATATAAATTTTAAATGATAAATTATTCGAATGCTGTAAAAAAAAATTAGTCAAGGGAGAAGCATTAGGTGTTGGCATGGAAACGAACGTGGGTGGAACTATTAGGGTGAGATCTATAAATACAGTACATTGCACCAGGTCAGTGCCCTACCGTCGGGGAAATTCCTTTAATACTACTTCACTAACAAAGATTAACAGTATGTAAAAATTAAAACGGACAATACAGCTAATTTTCAATAAAATTGTAAGTATAAGTTGTTGAAATTTAGTAAATTTGAATTCCCATATTACAATCCACCCTATAACGAAATATAAGAAGAGAACTATTAGTTCTATTAGCTATTAGTTATTAGAGGATTGTGATAATGATCTAGCGGATTTGGGTTTGGGTATTGGTCCATGGACTGAATTTTGAGGGGCAAAAACTGGTGGTATCGGTATCGAGCCTTTGGGCCAGCTAAGCATTATTTTTACTTAAAAAATACCTGTAGTATTATCGGTGGATTTTTTTAAAAATTTACAAACAAATGTTTAGTAAAAAAAAAAAAAATAATAATGCAATGTTGTAATTATCTAAATCATGCCTTTTACTCGACAAAATTCTCACTGGCACAAAACTGTCATAATGATGAGAAAAAATATTGTTATATTTTTTAAAGGGCTGAGTATATTACTTATTAGAATCCTTTTCAATGATTTCAATTCGTTTTTATATTTTGTTTAATATTTGGACAATTCAATCTTTGTGCGGCTTACTACATCATTTTCATAACGACAAAATATATAGAAAAGTTTAAAATGGTCGGGGGATGCAGTGAATCAATTTTAATTGAAATTAACCTATTTCAAACTCATTTTGTCTTAATTTTAATTTTTGTAATAAATTCATTCTTCGTGTAATTTCACTGTTTTTTTTTTTATCTTCTTGATTTCTTTTCACTCTTGTTATATCCCATCAGTTATTTAATAATTCAGCTTTTGTTGATTTTATTCCTTTCTTGTCATTCTTATCATTTCTGCCCATATATACCTTTTATATTTTCTTTGGTACGGCACTGTTTACATTGTTTTTCTGTTTTGTTTTATGCTCAGCACTGACGATAGCCTGAAAGTTAGTCTGAAACGTAGGCACAAATACGATAAGTTATACTTAATTTTTGTAATATTTATTGACTGCACACCCACTGAGACATTTATACAGTTTTAAAGATGTATACAGTTAATCGTTCCCACATTAAAAAAAACGTAAATAAATGAAAAATCCAACTATACTTCTAAAAAACTATTTACTTATTGAAAAATAGTAAACCTGCACGAGTAATTAAATTACCTATAACAATAGATTTTTACATTATTAATAGAAGTATCTTCTGTCTAATGGATTTTTGTAACAATTGCCAAAAACAATTGTGGCAAAACCCATGCCGTTGGAGAATTAAACCTCCATTATAGGTTTATTACTGCTATTAGGCAAATAACCTATTCATTGTTCTAGCATGAACAAACCCATAACAAACAAGGCCGGACTAGTAACCAACATTGGTAGAGGGCAGGCCTTGGCAATGAAAGCAGCGGCGGCTGGTATGTGTTCTTTAGTACTGCATTGTTTATAGAGCTTTTCTGTTTTCGTTTATTTACGGCCCCGATGATGGTCAAATACTTACAAGTAAAATAAGTCGGACTTGTTTTGTGTAATTTATTGAGTGCACCCCCTGACCATTAATGGTAAAGATAATGAGTCAAAGTTATTAAATAATTGCATTGTCATCGGTCGTTGAGAAATGTAAAAAGTTTCAATTTAAGAAGCTGAAAATAGAGTTAAGATTCAGTTACATACATACAGGCGAAGCTAATAAAAGCGTGTTAAAAATGGATTTGTTTCGTCATTTTAGCTCTATAATCAAAATTTCATTAATAATCATCGTTAATAATTATTTTTTTAGGAAGTCATTAAACCATACGCAATCATAAAATGTAGTTAAGATGGCGGTAATCTTAACGACCCAACCATCAGCTGCACTGTATTACTTGATCTATTTTTAACGCAATCAAAAAAGGAACGTTTATTATTTAATATTACGAGTCATATTTCTGAACAAATGAAGTTTATCGATTTCGTCAGTCTATTACATCATTATTAAAATCATTAAGACCTTGCGAGGTACTATTATAAAATTAATTTTATTAGTTTTTAATTTAACCCAGGGTTCTTAGGCTGATATAGCCCGTGGAACGTCTCTCGTACTAATTATTTTTACAAACCTAATACATTTAAGTTTAAATCTATTTTTAATTCAGATAAACAAATTCATATCACTTTTTGTTGATTATAGAAGAGTTTCATTAAAAACTATTTGAGTAAGAACAAATAAGAAAAGTTTACACCATGTAGGATTTTATTAACTGATTTAAAATTACTTTGCGAAACCCAGTTTAAGAAATGCTCCAAGCTAATACAAAGATGGATTACCTTTTATATTCTCAAGAAGTAATACATAAGTAACCAGCTTGGTTTAACTTATAAGACTTTAATTAGTTTGGTAAACATATTAAGATTTATTTTTTTATGAAACTTTTTTTTGTCATAGAAGTTATTCACTACTCAAAATTTCTGATAAAGGAAATATTAACAGTTCAGTAACTATGAGCATGGAGCTTTCAGATTTCTCAATAAGGCAAGATATGGCATGAAATTTTTATAATTTATAGTAAAATTTTAAGTGATAATATTTTATAAAAAAAAAAGAGAAAAGTTCATTAAACAAATAAGGCTGAATATCCTGGAACCCAAAATTAATAATTATTTATTCAATTTTTTAACTTAATAATGATAAAAATAGTACCATCCTTGGTTATAGCATGATGTACAAGTATAGCACAATTTCACCGTATTAAAGAATTTAATTATATTACATTAGTTAAGTTAAGACTTTGCAAATGATGTAAAACAAAATTAAATCAGAACATTTCTATGTATAGGCGCAGACAGCCGAAATAAAGGAACGGGGAAGAAAAACTCTTACAGGGTAGGGTTTTCTTCAATAAAAGTTGAGACGTGTGATGGTTACGTGAATATTTCAGGAGCGCGATGACTCCACGGCAGCTTTCCTGAGTTTTATATCCAGAGCATCGGAACCAGTGCGCTCCCCTTCCTTAAAATGAACGCAATATCCGCCCTCTTGGGGCGTCTGATTTGATTTTTCATAAGGGGCGGAGATTGGGTCACCTAAGGAAGAGGGGGACGGTCGTACGTACTCATCTAGAGCTGTCATATTTAACCGAATACAGTCAGACTAATTGCTGAAATTTATCAAACTGCAGCAGTGTTATTCAACTTACTGGATTGAATAACATCATCGTAAGTCCCCTACAGCAACATTCACAGGTCACCCAAGCCTTATAACCTGGGTAAAGTTACTAACCCAAAATCCCATCAACACTTGTTTCTATAATACTAGAATGGGGCTCTGGATAGCTCAGTATATTGCTATGCTCAAGGTTTTGGTTTCCATGAGATGGATCCTTTGGGATTAGCAGACCCTTTTGCGGCTCAACCAGCCTCAATAAAGTGGATACCCTTAATTCAAGAAAAACCTGGCCCTTGAGCTTGATCTCGGACAAATCGCCTCCCTGAATGGCCGTTGTCCTAGAAACAGTAATGTCTCAACCACGTATTGAACCCAAAACCTTACAATGGTTGTAGTGGGGCCGATTTTTTTAAAACACCTTAAAAAGGCTAATAAGAGACTGGATGAGAAACCTCCTTGACTAACTTTAAACTGTAAACGAAGTCAGATAGAGATGCAGGTGGGTACTCTCTATCGAACATTTCAAGTCACTATTTTTTTTTTCTCATCCTCCATATTTATTTAAATAAATTACAATCTGTAATACCTAAATTTAATACATACAACTTAAAGACTAGAACCTTCCTTTACCATTAGGTAAAGTCACTATACTTTTTTTTTTCTAAAGCTCCAATTTATTTACAAAAAATGTCACTGTACTCACGTTTTTATCAAATAAATTCTATAAAAAAAATGCATCAATTTTATCAAATATATAAACAGCACCAGATATATGACAGATATATAAAGAAATCTTTTTTTACATGGTTAAAAATATAATTTTAAAGATTTACTTAGCCCCAATGTAAATTAAATATTTAAAAAAATATATATTGAAATTGACTACTATAATATAATAATACAATAAGTAAAAAGAAATAATGATGAAGCAGTGCATGAGATAAAAATCAGTAGAGAAATTACCCACTAATAATAAACAAATAACAAATTTAACTTAGAAGCACACGAAGCCGACTTCTTTTAAGAGCAGGATTATCAGGAAGAAAATAACTAGGTTTGAATTAAACCAGTGGGTTGAAAAATTTAAAAATCAAAATTTTTAAAAACTATTTATAAAAAAAGTTCAGTAATCATTAATGCGTAATTTTTATTTATATATATTTTCTTTACAGCAATCATTTGTATCGAGGAAATATAAGGAGAAAAATATGTTATTTTATCTAGCAGAAGCTCGGATAATAAAAATAATAAGATATATCTAATGAGGCAGGAACTTGGTAAACAAGTCTTTGCATTCTACACAATATGCATTTAAAATAGATCATCACGCTATATTTATTTTTTTGGTTGATACACTCTTGACATTGTCTGGTATAGATTATATTCTTGAATATATCAAATGATAGAATTTATTTATATTTTGTGACCATAGGCGTGCACAGCATCTTTTTAGGGAATTTTAATCTTCATTACCTTCCCAGGAGAGGGATTTTTCCATAATCATTAGTTATACGAAGATAGCAGGTATATTCATTGTTTCCATATATTAATATGTAATGTATATTTTACAAAATATAATTAATATTTTGTAAAGTATGTATTGTATGCAATCATGTAACAAAATTTAAATAAAAAATATTTTGCGCTTCGAAAAAAAAAACTTGTTAGGACTTAGATATGTTCCGTAGAATGACTCATTTGGATGTACCCGGGCACCTGTTTTACCCTCACACTTCCCCACGCTTATCGATAAAGAATCTTAGGTCCACAGTTAAAGTGTAAGTGACATTTTATCTAAGTTAAGTGATACGTAAAAATAACAAGATGATGATTAAAAATCGGGGCCATCTGTGGTGTAGTGGTTAGCTTATATGTACAAGGTCGCGGATTCGTAGCTCGACCTTAAGATTTTTTGAAGGGAATAAAATAATCCTTTGCAATGTCAATGAGATGTAAAATAGAGTCCTTGGATATGCAAACTTTAGAGCTCCCACTCTAGCATTGTACGATTAGTCATAGTAGCATTAACTGGCGAGGAAATGACCAAACAACCTGACTAATAAATATTATGTTCAATTACTTATTATTAATAAACCCGATCGATGTAATCGATACATTTAACAAATTTGGGGCTGTAGAGAAAGAGAGATGGATATCTCATACAGTTCCTAGTATGAGATATCCATTAGTTAGGAAATTGACACTACATAGGAAGGTTAGATAGAATAAGACGATTTTTCCACATTTTTCTTTTTAGAGAAATATTAAAATTTAAAGTAACTTTAGAATCATTCTTCCGTCATAATGCTTCATAATCCATAGACTCATAGCAAGGTGGATTCGCTTGAGTGGGTGTTCGACAGCAAGCGATTTCAACGGAGGGTGAAGGTGGATCGTTAAGGATTACGCGGGACCTGGAAGAGGATTCTAGATTGTACAGTGGTATCTGCCTTTCTTTAAGGAAACCCATATTTATTAAATATGATATATTTATTAACTAAAACATTTAATTTAGGCATTATCTTAACTCATAGAATAAATAGAAGTAACCACATTATAATTAGGAAAAAATTGGAATACGAACATTTGAATATATTTTATAAATTATATCTAATATATTTAATAAACCATTAATCAGTTATCAAAAATATTCTTGCGAATTGAGGAGAAATTTAGCATTAAAAAAAAAAAAGAAAGAAAACTATTTCTTTATATTTTTATTTATTAATGGTGGACTCAAAGTGGGTATTAAGATCCCAAATAATCGATTCTCGGCTTTTAATGGTTTCTGAGCAGGTCTCTAGGTCATTGTGCTATTAAACTTCTTGTTGAAAGTCTAGGCAGTAGACAATAGAAAAGAGAAAGAACAAGCTGGTTTTGGTGATGTGTAGTTGCTGTGAATAAAAGATCTTACAGTGGTTATATTCATAGCGTTGAGTATAATTTGATTCGAAAATACCAAGGACTTAAATTTTTCTTAGAATTTTCGATTGTCTTGTTTGTTTCCATCTTGTACATACGCTACATTCAACATAAAGGTACATTTAATTTCATGTCAATGAATTATCCTTTTTTTGCTATATTATATTAAAAATAGTACAAAATTATTTAAAGAATAGGGTTGACATAAAAATTCTGAAATTATTTTTATTACTGGTGTCTTATCTTCTCCGCTATCATACTGACATTAAAAATAATCTCACTGCTGTCTTTCCTCAAGATGTCTTCCTACGCTATAGGAGTGGTGAGTATCAATTCACTGTCAAAGTCATCATTATACCATTTAAGGTTTAGAAAAGAAAGTACCGTAAAGTTCAGTCAAAGACCTTACCAAAGGTCTAAATAAATTTCTTCTTCATAATGAACAAGAAAGTGGAATCCATTTTTCAGCAAATAACAAGCGACGATGGAAGAGGAAATGGAAATGTCACCTTGACTAAAGGGCGGGGGTACTTGGTTCAAGAGCGACCCAAGATGGCCCCCTTAAGGGCAGACAGACAGAAGGGCGTGGTTCTTGAAGGGCACCGCAGGAGGAAGTCGGAGGGTGCGGATGCCCTCATTAGATCGATATAAGCGGCCATCTTGTGAGTCACCCTCACCTCAAGAAGGTACACCTACCATGCGGAACACCTCGTGCAATCCAGTGACACCATGATCCGTCCGGATCAGTGCTGGAATGGAAGTGGGGATCGTTCCAACTCCCCTCGCTTAAATTCACTTCAAGGGTTTGAGTATGTTTTAAAGCGAAACAATAAAACTAACAGGGCATTTACGTTCCCTTTTTCAGTACCTAAAATCAAAAAATGTTATAACGAGAACTATAACCTTTTCTTTTAGTTTATTTATTGAATTCTATACGATTCTGTTGTATTGTAACAATACAAGTAAATATAATGAATGGATTATCGGGAATCGAAGAAGTAGTTAAGTTCGAAATTAGTGGGTTTGGGTGGGAATAAAGTTTGTGATGAAAGGGCTGATATCAAGTTCGGGCGAAATCAGCAACAAATGGGGCCTCAAGATCATTATAGGTGACTTGGTTGGTAACAAAGTAAGGAGGTTTGAGGATTTTCGGTTGCAAGGATTGGATAAGAGAGGAATTCGCTGGTTTAGTGGAGCCCCAAAGCTCTTCATCTTAAGTCCAAATGGGTCTTAAATAGTCCAGTGCAACCTCCTTTCATATACAGTTTTCAAACAGATTCTTTTGTTGGATTTACTTTTAGCTTTATCTATTACCAAACGGTTTTCTTGTAAATTTCATAAATTCCTCTCCGAACCTAAGTTGAAGTTCAGGAAACGCAAGATAACCTTCTCCATTAACACAAGTAATACGTTGAAGCAGAAATTACAAATTACAGAAAATAAAGTAAATTTAAATGGATTTAGCTGCAACTGCGAAATGAAATATAACACCACAGTCAACGGTTGCTTGTCGCTATTTTGAATACTGTGCACCTTGAAATAATTGTTAAGAATAGATTTTTAATGAACTTTTACATACATATTTATAAATAAGCACTATTTCATCACTTATCCACCAAACTAATAGCTGGTATGCTGTTACTTTCCAAACCATGAATAGGTCACCTTCGGTCTTGTGGTAAGCATAATCACCTACTAAGCTCTATCGGGAGTTGGCAGCTCTGCTGGTGGCCCTTAGAATTTTTAAAGGGGGTAAAAACACTTAGCTAAGGGACGTAAAATGGTAGCCACAGCCTATGCGATGTCAGGTACTTTTAAACATTCCTATCCTAATTATACCGGGATAGGCAAAATTTAGGGCTCTCACTGCAGCATCGTTCCATTAGCTATAGAAGCATAAAGTGATTTCAAATAAATAAACAAACAAGCAAACATTCAATAATTTTTGTTGAAAGATTTCCATAACTAATCAAAGTTAATTCGATTTCGCTAATATATCGATTGTTATCGATAAATTGCTACTATTGATAATTCTGGTACTATAAAATATTGATAAAAACTACTAAGAGGATTAATAAAAAATGCAACTAGGAGACGACAGGTGCCGCTGGGGCGGGACAGACAGACATATTATCGATCAAGTGACTCACCCAGCGCCCCCAATCGTTAGCCATAGAGACCCTTTTTCTCCCCCACTTTAATGGCTTTTATGTCATCATGCTAATTCAACGATAAAAACAATGACAATAATTTAAAAAATACTCCAATAGTTAACCTTTAATAAGATTGAGGCAATTATTTATTTAAATGAGATTAAAAGGTTAGGCGGAAAATCGAAATCAGGAATCGATTCCAAAAACTTGAAGGGCAGACTGAATAGAATATTTAGTCGGGGAATAAGGTGGCGGTCAGGATTGTATGTTAGGAAATGTTCAATAAAATTTAGAATATTTATATTATTAGAATAAAAATAATAGTTACAGTATTATTAAAAAGCACGGAAGTTAAATGACTGCAGTGAAGGTAAAAAAAAAACACCATGCCTCAATGCTGTATCGATGGCTAGACGTAAAATACTAAATAAATAAGCCCAACCAGTAACATTAATATACTCTTATTGTGGAGCAAATGTGAGAGAGGGGTTCAAATCCGGGTGAGGCAGATAAATGATATAATCTGTTTAGCTGAGAAGGACCCTGTGGGATCTGAAGACCGATCTGGGGCTCACCCAGCCTATATATAGTGGATACCAAAAATAGAGAGAAATCTGGCGGTATCCTGGACAAACCACCTTCCTGCACAACCGTTGTCCTAGAAACCCTACCTCGCATTGAACCCAAGACCTCTTCATGGGTTGTAGTGATATAGGTGTAATACTCATTTATTATATAACTGCATGCTTAGGTAAATCCTTTGTTTTATTTTTCGTTTCTCCTTTTGGAATTCTATGTCCATTTTCACCCGTAAATTATTATTTCTCATATATATTTCTTCATTTCCTTAAATCCAAATCTTAATCGAATGCAACATGGTTAATCTGCACAATTTACTATTTCACTATTCAGTTTAAAAACGGTTTAAAAGCTAGGCTAAAAGTGCCTAGGTATGTTCTTTATATTTATTCTTGTTGAAAAAAGTCCTTACTTTGAACATATTTTCTTATGTTCATCAACCCATTAGTTATCATCTTAGATGACGTAGAGTGAACAGCTGTCTCTAGTCGGTGTGCATTTCAGAATGTTGGTGTAAGATGCGCAGTATTCTCGATATTCATACATATGTTTTAATTGTGTATGATGGCTGCATTGACGAAACGTTTTCTGGTTAGTTGCATAACTTTATTAACTTAAGGCTTGAGGTTTATAATCTATCAGTTTTATTGTTGGTATTAAAGTTTATTTCAGAGCTTTTCATCGTATTTATAAAAAAAACATAGTTCTAAAGAATATGGAGGAAAAGTTCGGATAAAAACGTCGACAGTTGATGGACATACGAGGGAGGCAAAGGGCTTGATGACATGCTTTGTGGTGCACTACTATCTAGAGCAACATCTGCAGTGAATAGTGGCAAACAAATAGGCTAGTACCCTGTGCACATAGAGCTCATCATGACACGTCAACTTGCTAGGCACTGGAGATGCCTTCGATAAGGCTGCCACGAGTCTATTCACAACTCTCAATCATATGCGAGTATATTAATCTTAAACAGCTTCATGTCAACGATACGACAGTGCTTTAATTAAAAAATAATTTGTGAAGTAAAAATTATTGGTCATATTTTATTCTCTGAATTGTTATTCTAGAGGGACTTGTGCCAGAATAAATAAAAACATAATTTACTCCATTCATCACGTATTCTTCTGGTCACAATTCTCAGATAGCGACATTTTTCCAAAATTAGGGTATCCACCTTATAGAGGCTGTGTGAAAGGATTTTCGGGTTGCAACATTTGAATTTTTATACTGAAAGGTTACAAATATGATCGTATTATAAAAATAAAAACCTGTGCCACTAACGGCTATGAAGGGTCTTGGGTTCTGCACATGGTAGAAACTTTTCTGTTATATGAACAGTTGCGCTTGGAGGTGATACATTTTAATATATTTGAACTAATAGATTTTAAAACTCGTAATCTCTGAAAAACTATGAATTTCTAGATTTGACATTTTGGTAGTAAATTGTATTAAATTATTGTTTCAATTAAGAGGGTTGGAAATCCTTTGTTCTCAAATAATACTCAAAATATGTACTTCAATGACAATAAAATAAAATATCGACCGTTAAGTATATTTAGGATTCTTGATTTGTTAAATATCCTGATTTGATTCCGGTCCCATTCATAACGTTTAAACATGATGTATTAAAAATTTATTAATTTATCTTAAAATATTATAAAACAGAGAAAAAAAATAGTCCACTCCTGATAAAACTTTTAACCTTCGATTAATCGTAGTGATTTTTAGATACTATAAAAATATATAGGATTAAAACTTTTTTTTAAAAGAAGATATGATTTATTTTATTTTCTTAATTTTATCTATAATAACTTTTCATGAAAAAGTTTCAGGTGTTTTCTTAAGAGATAAAAAAACTCCCCGCGCTAAGTTTAATAAAGTTTATTGCCACTACTTTACTGAGGCTATTCACCCCGTCTTCAGGATAAAATTTTATTTTAACTGAATGAAGAATTAATTGATACATTATTATTTCTCAAAGATTTCCTCAATTATGTTTTAATTGGCCCTATTGTCAGAATCATTACTGCTATAATTATTTTTTTCGTAATATTTGACGTCAACGATTAATGCTTTATTGTAAATGAGGTAATATAGTTTCAGGATAATTCTTGTTGTATTTCATAACCTTCATTATATATTTGATATCAGTCGCATTTGAAATACAATTTTAATATAAAAATTCACCAGTGGTTATTTCCAATTATTTAAACCAATTTTTAAAAGTACAAATGGCGATAACTAATGAAAACGATATATTCACGCTATGTGATTGATCACTAATCAGGACCTTAATGGCATTTATTTAAAAAAAATAATAATAATTACATAGGAGCTATGTTCCTACATTTTTAAGAACCTATCAAGTTTAGATTCTAGATATCTTGGGACCCTTTAACAGATTTTTTGATTTCGTGGAAATGATTTTACAAAAATACATTAAAATCTTTCCATAATATCCTTCCTATCGACGTAAGTACTAGCATCCTTTCTTTACCAAGTTATCCAATCCCACCGACCGTCATACATCTTCGATCTCCTTCAATTCAAAACCACAGTCCACTCCCGTAAACCCGTTCTCGGTCCTCAGATATATACACCATCCCACCGAACAGCAGCTTTTGACAGAGCTTTCCTTATCCGATCCTCATCTTTTTGGAACTCTATACCTTCTTCCATTCGTCATTCCAATAATCTTTCAACCTTTAAATCCCGTTTATTCAATCACCTAATTTCGTTAGAATTCCCAAAAAATCGTAAATAGTTTGTTCAGTTTTGAGATTAAGGTTTACTAAGTGATGTGATGGATGATGTATTTGATATATATGTGTGTATCTGTATAATTGTATGTGAGTGAGGTGTGTATATACTTACATTTCCTTTCTCTGCCAATTTGGATGTTTATAGTTCCAGTCACATATTTTTATATTTACTTATTTTATTTTTTTTAATAGTTATCATAGTTAGTTTTTTCTTTCATATTCTTATTTCTTTTTTCGTTGTTATTTTGTTTTCAAAAATTTGTATGTATATGTATGCGTGTATGTGTACCTGGGTATGTATGTATGTATGTATATATATATATATATATATATATATATATATATATATGTATGTATGTATGTATATATGTACATATGTAACTGTCAATTATTTCTCTGTCTATAGTTATTGTTATCTTATTTCTATTTTCCTGTATTGCTTCTTCTTTTTAAAGAAATAGTTTTCTTTAAATATTGTTATAGGAGATAATTCTTATATTTTTTAAAATTAATTTTGTATTTATTCCTCATCTATTAATTTCAGTTGTAATTAATTAATGTAATGTCATATATTCTACTCTAAGACATTTTAGTTTTTACATTATTCCTGTATTGTTATTCTATAAAGAATAAATAAAGTCTTTATTATTATTATTAATATATGTGTGGAACTCAAAGCAATTAATCATTTCAAACCCTCGAATATTTAAGCTCATACATTCATTTCGAAAGAATTGGAACGGTTTTTATTAGTATCCCTGGCTTAAAATCTGCTTTGAATGAAAATTATTGAATCTGAAGACGAAATAAAAATAATGAAATTTTGGTAGAAGATCTGTGCTGTTAAGACAATCTCGATTCAAATATTAATATATAAATATATTCCTTCACGTAGGTGTTCTGCGTTAAGGGAAAAAAGATATATATATATATATATATATATACGAAGCAAGGAGTGAGAAATAATAAAGGTTGTTTTTGGAAGTAAAACGAAAAAATTGTTTTCGTGAGGAAAGAACGAAAAAGGTGTTTTATTTTACTATCATAGTAACCTTAGGTCCTCTAGATAAAATGGCCTATGAACCTCGCACAATCCTCAATCCTCTTATGATTGATCATATAAGAATGTTTACCAAGTTTAATAATACATAAACAATTTATGGAGATATAAAGGAAAGATATAAATAAATTATTACGCTAGGATGAATACAAAATAGAAATAGGCTGTATACAAACGGCCAACCGCAGACACCGATATCGACCAAAACCTTAGACAGTCTCGCCCAAGTCTATAGTGGATTGATGCACGCACTACTCCACTTAGCAGCGATGCCTTAATGTTTATTCTTTATTCAATATCAAGTAACTTTAAGTAAGTAGCAAGTAATTATCTTGGCAACAGTAATAATTGAAATAATTATTAGATTAATCGAAGGTGAGCCTATAACTGATTGTAACCTTTGTAAGGGTTTTACGCTCTTACTGCACACCGCTTATCGACTGCCGCCAGCAGCTGCTTTGATGGAATAGAACAAGCATATTTCGTGAGTAATTTTCAGAAGAGTAGAAAATGACGTCATCTCCTGACTGCTGCTTCTTGACCGTTCCAATCGTACGGTGGGCAGAATTAAAAATATCTGATAAAAAAAAATATATATATATTTATTTATATATATATATATATATATATATATATATATATATATATATATATATATATATATATTTAATATTGTACTTATTAGATAATACTTATTTATTATTATTTTGTTTTAAATTTCATTACATGGTTTCTCATCATATCCGAGTTTTCTAGTTCAAAACAATTTAACTAATAATACCTTTAATTTACTTTATAATTGATATCATCCCTATTTTTGTATATAGTTTACTCCAACAGTTTTATTTTTTATATTTCATTTTTTACAATATTTTTCTATATTACTTAAATTTGTTTATATCTTGTCTACCAGCCCTGAAGGGTTGATAAGTCGGTTCAAATAAATAGATCATCCCAATTTAAGAAATTCATTCTTTGATCTCCACCCATCTCTTACACTTATATACAAAAAATATCTGTGCCACAACAACCAATGAAAGGTATTGCATTCAGTACACGACGGAGATTGTACTGCTTTTAACTCGAAAATCACACAGGAATATGTTTGGTGATTAAATAAACAAAAAATTAAGTTAATATTAATCTAACTTATCATAATTAATTGATGTTTGTTAAGAAATTGTCTACTTTTTCATGAGAAAGCATCTACGATGGTTGCTATCACAATATCAGTTAGCTGGAATTAAATATTTTATCTATTTTGAGATGTCACGGAAAAACTGAACTCCACTCTCCGAAATAGAGCTAACTAATTATTCTCATCCTTATTAATCTAGTTAATACAATTCAAAAGAAGTTCTAATTTTAGTTTCTTTAATGAAGTCTAAAAAAGCTCAACATATAATGACTCATCTGTGTCTTCACCATCGCCATGTAATAAATACGCAAGATCTTACAATTTCTCGACAAACTGACGCAATAGCTTTTAGCTAAATAATTATTTAAGAAGCAGCTATAGCGAAGGATGAATTATCAAGAAACAGACAGACAGAGCGCGGTATTGATTTTTCCAGTGGCACACGCACAACCTCCTGGCCGCATGACACCCCTCCAGTGCTCCGGAGTCAAGTGCGCCATTGTCTGAGTTGGGGCAGAAGACCCGTTCCTTCCGGTCGGATGAACAACTGTCTCTAGGGATTATCAGATCAGGGGAGGTGTGCAAACAAAACAAATACTTATATAAAGGGGGTGAAAAAAGTCAAGTGTCTCTATTAAGGGATGCGAGCAATTTTAAAACAGAAAATAATCAATAAAGTACCTTTACATAGAATTTACTAACATACTGCACTCCATAAGTAAATTATAATGTTTGTTTTAAGATTAAAGGGGAGCGGAGTATCTCAGTGATAGAGCGCTGAGTTGCCATCCTGAAGGTCCTGGTTTCAAATCCCGCTGCTAGGCAGACTTTTATTTAATTCATTAGCAACTGGAGATGGATCGTATTAGATCTAGGACCCTCCTGGGGCTCACCTAGCCTCAATAAAGTGGGAACCCAAATAGGGGGGGGATCTGGGGTTGAGCGCGTTCTAGGAAAAAGCACCTCCCACCAAAACCGTTGTCAAAGAAACAGTACAGTCTCTACCACGCAATGAAACCCAGATCCTTCATGGGTAGTAGTGGTAGGTGCTGTTTTTTTTTTTTTTTTATGATATAAAAGAAAATAGTAATAAAAAAAACTAAACGCCCTTTGGCTAAAGCAGTCTATGAAGGAAATGCGGGTAACATAATCGTACTCAAGTACAAAGTATCCACTCAGCATATCGAAGATCCTACTTCGACAATAAAGACGACACATATTTTATACAAAATACGATATTATGTCCCACCTTTGGGATTGAAACTTCAGAAACTTTAATAGTGGGTTGAATTAGTTAGGGTGTGCAGTCAAAGATTACACAAAATAAGCAAAACCTATTGTATTGTGCCAACGATTCAGCATAAAATTTAGCCCATATTCAGGGATGGGGGCAATGTGAGTCTAAACTCAGTAGAATTTCAACTAACGACTCACGTCTATATAACTATTACAGCTACTGCTTTCACGATGGCACTTATTGTCGCGACAATATTGTCAAAATATAACTTTTAAAGCGGTTAGTTGTTCGGGACTTATACACGTGCTATCCTCTTAACTTAAACTTGAGTGTCGCGCCTAGCGGGCCAATCAAGCTTAAAAATCTGTTTATAATCTGCTTACAAACTTCCGTCCACAGACCAACTCAAACTTTTAACGCAATCCTTCCACCTACGTCTCGGTCTATACCTCAGACCTATAAGTCTGCAGTGCCTATTAAACTTTTAGGAATTCGTTCGTTAATCACTCCAAAAACTTTACAAGCCCATCTTAATCTTCGCGACGCTATAACCTCAATATTATAAACCAGGTGCATGCAACTCGATTCTGCATGCACGAGTCCGATGGATGAAGATTATCCAATCTTCTAAATTCTCCAGTCGCCTCATTCTCTTTAGGACAGAATATTCTACACAAAATCAAATTCAATAAATAAAATCTGTCACTGTGTACTGCCAAATAATAGAAAGAACCGAAACAAAGGCTCACGACACGGACAATTTAACAAATAATGGATTGATAAATTTTATATATCGCCGTTTAACAGCAGTACCTCAACTCCTAATATTCATAGGAATTAAATAACTGTGTACAAACATAACATAGTTATGTTATGGCAGTTTTCATTCTAATGGATATTTATTAAGGGAGTTAATGTTAGTTATTTAAAATTATATAACAAAGTATATGATATGTTATGGTATTACTTACTATATTTAGATAGCATTTCTTAGAAAATAAAATAATTTTTCATAGGATTATTATATCTGCATACATTGATTCGGTTTTGTATATTATTCGGTGAAGATTAAAACTAGTAATAATAATGGAGGATTAAAATAAAATCACCCCTCCTTTTCTCCCTCCTCCCACCCCCTATCCCCCTTCCCCTCCAACCCCCACCCTACCTATATACAACGAGAGCTAACCCTGAAGGAAGGCGGAGGTAGTGTTACAAGGTCGCACCCCCCGCCCCACAGTATCGAGCGGCGGGGGGTTGTTGACCCCCGCCCCCTCCCTAATCAATATCCCTCTCCACCAAGGCCAAGGCCGCCAACTTTCACTTCTCTAACCCTCTTCTCTTTATCTACATCCCTCCCATCCCAAGGGGTGGATCCCATAGTTGGGTTTGGGAGGGAAAGTCCAAGGGCTCCAGCTTAACTTAATTACTTTGTTCCATTAATACTTAATCTACATTTATATTTTACACTAAAAGTAATAATTTTATTTTCCTTACAGAAAAACTAATATAATTTTCTAAATAAAACCTTACAATACAATAAAGTATGTCCTGTATGAAAATCCAAGTACCATATAACCAAAATTATTATTAGTTAACCCGTACTATTTTACAAAGTCGAGCTTTTACTGTCTTGGCACAGTTATTTCAGGAGCTTAATATTTGAATTCAGCAAACAGGTGTTTCTACAGACTCGACCGATAACTGAAGAGTCGCTTTGCAAAACCTAGATATATGTTTTATGTCTCAGAAACATGGAAACTTTCTAAGGCCCATGAACAGATGTGCGCATTTCAGCGTAAGATCCTCAGGATTTATGGAGCAGTGGTGGAGAAGGTGCACCAGGAAATCGGATAACCACTATCGAAAGCTTGAGAGATAACGGTGTGAATGTCACGTTGCCAGAATGGACAAGACGGACATCCCAAAGGAACTCGTGGAAGATAAGTTGAATCGGACTAGAAGGGTAGTAAGGCCAAAACTGCGCTGGCTGGAGGCTGCGGCAAAGGATGGCTGAGTCTTACTCCATGTTAGAAATTGTAAAGTTGCAGCGCTGGAAAGGGACTGGCGAATACATTTGAGGGAAGCCAATGCTCTGTAAAAAAGCTGTAGAGCCAAATGCTATACTAACAATAATAATCGTAATATTTGAATATTTGCATTGGACTTACCGTTTATAGAGAAAATATTTGTGCTTCAAAACCCCACGACGATACATCGTTACTAAGAAAATAACTAAGTGTACTGCCTTTGAACCATTGAAGAAAACATTACACAGTCTAAAGAAATGTTCCCTACAAGATTTAGCCTCATGCAGTCAATGAAATGCTCCGTCACTTCACCTCTTTGAAATGAGTTGATGTTTCCGATAATATTTTCCATTCAATGCTGTTTCGCTGAATCAAGACTACAAAACTCCCATTGGTCTTTGCCCTCTTTTCAAAAACTGCCCCAACTAAAGGCTTTTCGTGATGAAACCCCATCAGTTCCAATTACTACTTACAGCAATGTCGTACGACTACAGCAATGTCGTAAGACACAGTTTTGGGACATCAGTGCTTGTAATCTTTAATATGTAGGTGGTCTCTTCAACATCCAGAAGTATTGGTTTCAGCCTCCGCAGAAGCAGGAGACATGCCAAGCTAAAAGCACGATGAGCCATAAGCATTGTGCACGATACTTTCCCAAGCAAAATGGAATCTAAGAGAATCAAGCGAAGAAGGATAATGTGCTGATTTTTCAGCAACACATAACTACTCACCTACGCACTTAACTGTGAAAAAAAGAACCATTACTCCTCTGAATAAACCTTGTGCCTAACTACCATGGACAGCTATCTCGCTTTTTCTAGCAATGTAAACAGTTGTCCACAGCTCTATAATCTGCGAAAGTCACATTACCTTACGCAATGACTGAACCTACAAACTTTCAAGTCTGTATCTCTCAACAAGTTGACGCTTGGTAACTCAAAAAGAGACAATAAAAGACGCAAATCATAAAAATGTGCACGGCTATAGAGAGTGCCCATACTCTTCTGAAGGTCGTAAAATAGGCTTCAAAAGCCCTATGAGGAAGAGCAAAAAGCAGTAATCTGAGAGAAGCACTTGGCTTCTAAAAGTGACTGAGGGACGAGGAAGTACTTCCTCGAGGTGGCCCTTTGGGACATTCACTCTTGTGGGTGATCGTTTTTCATTTGCTAGGGCTCTTGACAGTTCTCACCTAAAGATTTACCGACAGAATCTTCCACTCTACCGGAGAAATGCGAAACTAAGCCTCCTGTGAAGACCAGCACTGCCTTATGCGGGAGGGAGGAGGAGAATACTCCCTGGTAACGTTAGCTGATGTTCACCAGCCCTTCTATATAGTGAAAAGCTTGTTTTTTTGTTTCTAGTAAAATGTTATTTCTTGATTCTATTGAAAATTGGATTTTGAGAATGAGGTTCCTCGCTCCATACCCGAAGCAGAATTAAATTTAAATTTAACCCATAAAAATGTGAAATCACTAATAGTCATTTGTTAGTTACATATAATCTTACAACTTTGCCGATCCTCAAGGATATTTGATTTTGCCACAATCAGGTAGCTGCAAATTAACGATACGAAATATAGCTTTGGGAAATACAGTCATTTTAAAATATCTCAAGCGAAATTGCTCACAAATTTAAATCTAGTTTAAAGGTAACTAAAGGGATATTTTTAAAATGATGTTCAGCTTCAAGAAACAATAATGACATATACAAACATTTATTTTTGAAAAACTCTTTAAAACTATTTTATAAACATGGTTTATCACATAATTTATAAGGAAAGTAAGTAAAAGCCCCAACAAACTTCAATAATTTTGCTTGTAAATTAATTTTTAATTTAATATAAGATTGATACGGACTGATTTTAGAATAATTTTCTGTTTGATTTGATGAAGGGAGAGGAGTGGCTCAGTGGTAGAGTACTGAGCTGCCATGCCGGAAATCCTGGTTCAATTCCCGCTGCAGGCCATGATTTTTATTTAGTCTGTTTGCAGCGGGAGATGGATCATATAGGATCTAGGACCCTCCTGGGGCCCACCCAGCCTCTATAAAATATTATAAAAATAGGGTACCCAAAATAAGGGGGGAAAATCTGGCGGTCGAGCGTGACCTAGGACACGTCACCTCCTTGCAGAACCGTTGTCCATGAAACAGTACAGTCTCTACCATGTACTGATGTCTATACCCCAAACCCTTCATGGTTTGTAGTGGTACAGGTTTTTTTTTTCTGTTTGATTGCGTTAAATTTGTTTATATTTCCCCCCTTAGAAATAGGATTCATATATAAGCTGTAGGGTAGGGAATTAAAAAAAATTACTATTAATACGCTTATCATTTGGTTTTCTAAATGTTGCATAACATTAATTTTTGTAGTTGGGCACGCATTTTTTTGAACACTTATTTCAGGTATAAATAACAAAAATAAATATTAAACGAGACCTTCCATACTTCCAAAATAGAATATCCATCCTGCTGAGTAGAACGGACTAACATGTTACGATAACAAATGACAGATTGAGTAATCGCCCATTGTGAGCATGTAGGACAGTCGCCAGTCCCAGATCGGAGGGTTGGCAGAACGCAGTCTATTACCCTATTGACTCACAGCGAATTGATTGGCCATTTAGTACTAGGGAGGAAAGTAGGTCTTCATATAGTTGATGGCTTTCTCAATCCTACATATTACATTATAATAAAATAGAATAGAATAGAAAAATAATTTTATTCTGGGGCCAGGTCCCTTTAGAATAAGAGAGATAAACAAAATTAAATAAATACATATCTGGCCAAAGGCCTACATCAGAATAAAACAATATTTACATAATATCTTGAAAGTAAATAACTAACAGATATGGTTTGGTAGTGAATCAGTAAATGTAATACAAAAATAAAATAAAAAACAGACTAATTTACAATAAAAAGAAATAGGCTTTTGGAAAAATAAGAGAATAAATAATAGCATCTAATAATTAAAAAAATAATATCATTAAGAGCTAGGAGTATTTACAGTAGATGAATATTACATTCATCATTCGATCACGTTGAATATATCTATAAATTATTTATTGATTATAGAGAATCAGATAGGGAATTTAGAAGATGTAAGAAAAGTTTAGATTTAAATGAGGTTAAAGAAGACGCTTGACGGATATCGAGTAGGAGTGAATTCTAAAGAGAGATGAAACGGGCGAGAAAGGAACGCTCAAAAGTTATGGTTCTAAGGGAACGGATATAAAGATCGGAAGGGCGAGATCTTGTGCAATGTGATTGGATAGAGGATTTGAAATGTAGGACACTATAAATATAAGATGGATGCTGAGAGTTGATCGTTTCATATAAGTAAGAACCAAGGAAATAGAGTCTACGGATAGAAGAGAAGAGCAACTTTAACTCAACGTAACGGCGGGACACATGAGACTTCCACGGAAGTCGAAGACAAATCGAAGCGAACAGTTCATAATTCGACTCAACGTCTCCTCGAGCCTGTTCGAGAGGCCACAAATTTGTGTAATACTCAAATAACCAAGTACTAACCCAAATCTATTCAGTTTGTTGTTATTCGAGTTCCCGATTCGTGCTACAGTAAAAAGAACACTTGCTCCAAGGCCTAAGCCAGAGTGTTAAACTTCTAAATAGAAATTTGTACCAATTGAAGGGGTCGACTTTCTCTTCCATTTGTTAAACAAGGTAAGATGCTTTTGGAGTTCTAACTCGGTGCTCGGCTGTCGAGGAAGAAATAATTGGGGCCTAAGGAGTAATAAGAAGGCGTAGGTGAGCCCTTCACCCGGACCAAGGGCCCTAGGCAGCTACTCATACTACAGGTTCTGTGAACAGTACACTTACGCTCATAAAAATGTTTTAACTACAGCAAACCACACTACAGACCAAGGTCGATTACATTACACACCCTGGGGTCACCTTTCCTAGGTAGCCTGCCTGGATGGGGACTGACTTGATGCCTTGGTAGCTAATCAGATGGCTTCATGGAGGCACTCCTCCTCCATAAAGAAATAAAGTAAAGACGTCTTTATAATTCATAATTTTTATTGGAATATAGATGATTGCTTTTATTGCTAGAATAACTATCGAAACTACTTTGCCTAGACTATAAGGAACATAAAATAGGCGTTACTGCTTGCCTCTGCAGAGTGACCCAAGAGTGTGTTATTATAAAGAAGTAGAGAAGCGGAGCAACACACCCTACACCCCCCAGAATGGGGCGTTGCCTTGGATACACCCTAGCCCACTACCATTCCTCTCCTTACCCTCTAGCCCCTTACCCTTCTTCATCTTGATGCCTGGGGTCACTCCCTCGTTGGAGGGGAAGTCGACTCGTAGCCAACTTCCGATATTGATGGTTGTTTTTGTTGGGAGCTTATTTGTAAACGGAACTAGCAGCTGGGGCACAATATAACGCTTTGTTTTAAACTTACTTGATGTGTTAGGATTGTATTCGAAAGAGTATATTGACGAGAGATCAACGAAATGAGTTTGCTGAGGAAGAAGAAAACGCATTGATGATCCTGGAGTTTGGGTAGGAGGAAAATAATACGAAGGATACCATAAGATGAGGGTCACGTGGCGGATGACATCCTCGTCCAATTTCATCTAGAGAGGGATGGGAGTAAGGATGGTATTTGAAAATCTTTAATGCCATTTGAAATGCGTCAAAATTGAAAATAGCAACCTGTAACTATTTATTCAATTAATAACGAAAAATAGATAGCCACGAGGACTAACGACAGAAATGAAAACCCAAAACTTTGGAATAACTGTTCTCCTTTTGGATTTCTAAATCAATTATAGTCAGAGTTTTTTTTTCTCTTTCTGTCCGTATCCACGCCGGTCAATAAAATAAAATGACAATCAGCAGCTTTTCGGTCTGTAAAGTTACAATAAAATGGCATGAGAGGCGTCAATAAAAACAATACCAAAGGGTACCTCTCCCGTTGATTTGATAATATTATGATAGCAGATCCCTCATCCACCTTCTTTTTAGTGTCCTCAGGCAAGAAATTCGTCGTCATAAAGCAAGGCATTTAACTATGATAAATAAAATAGTGTAGGGTAAACAAAAAGATTAACTAGTTGATGTTTTAAGTTATTATTAGCAATAATTGGACCATTATTAGACAAACTTTTAGTTAAATATAATCATTCTTATATCAATGTTATTCTAACCTTTAAACTAAAGTTGATTAAAACAAATTGTATAATAGATACATAGGCTGCTAGTTGGCGCCAGACTTGCGCTACGTCACGAGCATGTCGAAAACGCGAACGCATAAGATTTCTCCCAGCCAAAAGTTGTTTAATGTACGAAGTTTTCACTTAAAAAATCGTGGTGATCCAGTATAGTTAAGGCATCACATCAGCATCGCCTAGTCAGCTGAATTAAATGCATTTTGCATGAGCAAGGTTCAAGGTAGTAGACTCTCGTTTCGTAGCAGATAAATTATCCCACCAAAGCTGGTAATAACTGGTTTGGTTATTAACATAACTTGTACCTATTACCGCCGCGAAACTTTAATTTTCTACTAATATTATATAAATACGTCGAAGGTTCAATTTAGTACAAAGTACATGTACCAGCTAAAACGGAATCCGATACCTTCAGCTCAGCGACTCAAATGATTTCAATTTTTTTTTAAATACTGCGCCGCTACAAAGTTGGTGTTGAGCTTAGTATATGCAAGAGCTTTTACTTGTTCTAAGGTTACTTTTGTGCTCTCTATCGACAAGTTTTCTTTAAATTTTTTGAGGCTTGGTAAGAGCAAGATCAGGATCTGCAGATCTCACAAGATAGATTTGTGGTTTTTTAAGCAATTTATCTATCACAGCTAGATTGGAACTAAAAGCGAAATCAGTGGTTACAGGCCCCTCCCTCGAAATTACTTTTAAAATTTGATTTTCATATCATCCTCTTTGAAATATCAAAGCATTAATACATGTTCAGGGATTATTTATAACCAGTTATCACTAATTATAATAATCAGGAATCTCGTCAAATCCCTACATCCCAAAAAATTACATATATTCCTGTCTCTTATAATTTGATTAAAAATTACATTTATGTCGAATTACAAGATTATATAATTAGCTAATAAAATGATCATTTTGACGCAATGGTCACATTACCACAATATAGCCCCGTATAATTTAGTACAAAATGTTCCTAAGATGAAAGTGATAATGTTCCTAAGATGAAAGTGAAAACGTTTTCATCGAAAGTAATATGAGTTTTGGGGGTAACTGCGCGCTGTAAGCACCAAATTAATTAAGCTACTTCGTTATCATCATCACATAAGTATAATTAAGGGCTTTGCTAAGTGCATACGAAGTAGTTAAGTCGGTAGAACCAATGTGGCCATAACGAAAGTACTGCGCGATCTCCATGAGGAATGGCGTAGGAATTTTCCTGAATAAATGGGGAAAATTAGCATACTGGATGTGGGCATAGGTAATAAGATACGGTGGAAAAATGGACTGGAGGAAATATCTTTTATTTCTTAAAGATCAAGGGAATTTGTTATTTTTTAATACGCCCACAATAATAATGAGAAATGTATAGAGAATTTTTGCTCATTAAACATTAACAAATTAATTTTTTTATTGATTGTTATAATTTTTAAATATTTTTTCTCTTCAAAATAAAAATAGTTAACAAATTTACATTGTTAGTTGTTTTGTTTTTCAATCTGATGTAACAATTATTGAAATAATTTAAAAAAAATATCCTATTATTATTTTAAATAAAAAAATGTTATTACTAAAATCTTTTTTTCTTTACCCTTATTCTTCACCCGATTCTTATTTATAATTGATTTCATTTACAACATAGCACAACACAGACATATGATGATGTATTGATACGCAACACGTCTCAAGTAGAGAATTACGATACACTATGATACACTGGCAGATCATGATATGGGGACACCCTCATCTGGAAGGTGGCGACAAATTATTTTCTTATAACCGTTTACAGATAAATATAAAATGGAGGACTTCACTAATACAAAAATTTAATTTAAAATGGTTTATGATTGATTTAACTTGAACAAAGGAATTAATATTAAAAGCTATTAAGAGCAAGAGAAGATTTTGAGTAAGATCTTGCATCAACCACACCCCATCTCTCAGAAAATTCCTGGATCCGCCACTATCTTAATAAGTAATGATTAATAAATAATATCCTGAAGTTTAAGTGAGTAATTTAATGTTTTATAAAATTTTATTTTGTTCAATAACTTATGGTTTTATTCAATAACCTTTATAATTATCGGAAAAACATTGGTAAAGACAGAAAACAAACAATTCAAAATAAAACTAGGCTATGACAATGCTGGAATCTTAGTCCATAGTGGTAGATTCTGCATACAGAATGGTACACAATAGATCAAAGGAGGGACTTAAAAGTTTAATCTTGGAAAAATAAAGTCTAGGACCAATTATAAGTAACCTATAATTTTCTACTTCACTTTATATTTTCCTTCTTAATAGTTTCTATCACTTATTATGGTGATTTTAGATTATTATGTATCCGTATTTTACCTACATGTTTTACAGATACATATTTTTAGTTATATTTTCATTAAACAATTTGTATTCTCTGTTATACTTAATAGTTATACATCTCTCAATAGAATAATATTTTTTATTTTCAAATAAAAATATTTAAAAATTATAACGATTAATAAAAAATAATATAAAAAAATAAAATAAATTAGAATAATATTTTTATTTACTTATTCATTTGTTTCTTATCATATTTTATTTGTTTTTGTGACAGCCCCTTACAATATTTACTTGGCTTGTCAAAATTCCATTTTTTTTATTATCATGTGTTACAATTAGAGGACATTAAATACAGGTTTTAAAGACCCTGTTATATATGTAAATGTTTACCAATTTAATTTATAACTCTAACATAACTTTAGTATATAGCTCTAACATATTTATTTTTAAAAGTACCTTTTTTTGCACTCATTTTATCTTTCACCAATAATATTGTATTCCTTATATTTTGTAATAAATCAGTTCTCTTGTAATTTTACTATTATCTTTACTATCTATGTTTTATTATCATCTTGATTTCTTTACTTTCTTGTTACTTCTATTAAAATATTACATTACTCATATTTTGCTCTTTGCATTTGTTTCTTATCATTATTATCATTTCTGTTTAAATTAACGTAGCATATTTTCTTTGGTACAGCACTGTTTATTTATTTATTATAATTATTCTGTTTTATTTTATTTTCAGCCCCGATGTTGATCTAAAAATTAGGCCGAAACATTGGCACAAATTACTTAAAAGTTTCATCTTGGAAAAATAAAGTCTAAAACCAATTATACGTAACCTGTATTTTTCTACTTTACTTTATATTTTCCTTCTAACTAGTTCTATGTCTTATCATAGTAATTTTAGAATATTATGTGTCCATATTTTATCCACATGTAATGCAGATACATATAAATACAATTTTTGGTTATATTTAAACAATTTGTATTCTCTGTTATACTTAATAGTTATACATGTCTTAATAGACATGTATTTTTATTTACTTATTCATTTGTTTCTTATTATATTTGATTTGTTTTTGTGACAGCCCCTTAAAATATTTACTTGGCTTGTCAAAATTATACATATTTTTTTAATTATCATGGATTATTTCGCAATATTAAAAAATGGGTTTTATAGACCTTTCAGTTAGTTAATAATTCCAAAAGTTCCTTTAATTTTTTATCAGTTGAATTTGTACTCTACATCATTCTGATATATATTCTATTCAGTTATTTATTTTTTTCCTCCTTCAGTCTCTCTACGTCTATCGTTCTTTCTCAACATATGATTATAACAATAAATGTTTAACGATTTAATAAATAACTCTATCATAACTTCATATTCATTTTAATAGCTGCTATTTCTGACTCATTTTGTCTTTCACTAATTGTATGGTATTCATTATATTTTGTAATAAACCATTTCTCTTATAATTGTGCTATGTTTTATTATCTTTTAGATCCGTTTACATTTGTGTTATTTCTATTTAATTATTTCATAACTTATCATTTGCTCTTTGTATTTCTTTCTTATCGTTATCATTTCTGTTTAATTTAACCTGTTATTTATATTTTATTTGGTACAACACTGTTTATTTAGTTATTCTGTTTTGTTTTATTTTCAAATCCGATAATGGCCTGAAAATTAGGCCGAAAGATTGGCATAAATAAAATAAATTAAGTTTATTGTGTATAAAATTCATTGACTGCACCCCAAATCATTTCACAGTCTTCTAAAATATATCCAGTCAACATTTTCACATTTATATATCTACAGCCTGGTTGTCTAGATAGAGTTTCTATCTAACTACTTTAAGATAACCGGAATCGTATCATTCTCATAGTTTTGGGCTTGAAATGGAGTTTTAATATAAACAACAACTCTTTTTCAAGGCAATCCCTTACTTAGCCCCTTATTCACTACAAAAATAACTTGATTCTGCTTACTTAAGTACAAGAAACTCATTTTGGAGAAAATTAGGCTTATTCACGAGGGCAGTAGATATAGCCTGCTTTACTTTGCGGACGATTGATTTGATTAGCAAATAATGAAAAATAGCTGCATTCCAATATAAATATTATCTAATCGGAACTACCTGATAAAAGAAAATCAGATTGGTAAAAAAACCCAACCTTCAAATAAAATACTAAGAATTAATGAGTTCTGGTTTGAACTAGTTGAAATGTTCAATTATCTAGGGACTTATCTATAATTTAATATTTGAGTCAGCTCACAATGAGTCAAATACTCAAATTAATGTGATCATAGCGATTTGCACTGCAACTTACATAATTTTTTTTTATGTTAGCACTGAAATTTAAATAAAGTTTTGGTCAACAGAAAATAGATGACGAAGAAGATCAAACTCAAAAAACTAACTATTTACCGTAATGACTACTATTTAGTATCACTATTTGCAAATTTATGTGAGTCTTGGATATCAATTATAAAACAAATAGGAGAATAGAAATATAGTATATATGAAAGGTAGTAGGCAAAACCTGATAGTAGAGAAACAAGAATACTGCAATAAGGTCAGCTTTGTTCGTAAGCATATAGAACTGCAGTAGTGGGGTATAAACTAAAGTGGTTTGGCTATTTCCCATAAGTTTTTGGTAGAAGGAACCCATAAAATTTTACATGGGAAAAGTCTTTAAAGAGACAAAGTTTAATTCAATGGTTTAAAAAAAAAGAAAACAAATATTTCCACTATTCCGCAACAAAACTAAAAATTAACTTAATCAAAATATTGGCTTCTCTTTTAAAAAAGTAGGAATTTTATAAGAATAATCTAACACAGGTTATGGTTCAGAAAAACATGGGGACTTACAAGAAATATAATATCTTTTTTACTCTAGTACCTTAATAAAATATAGTAATTAAGTCAGATCTTGTTTTGAGTCCATATCTTAGGTTGTTACAGAAAAAAAAACTATAAAGGAACAAATTGATTGAAAATTTCCATAGAACTCAAATAATTGGTAATAAACACTAAAATTACAGATGATCTATTCCAGAAGTAAAAATTAATAGTCATCATATTGGAAAAAAAAAAAATGAAACAGTACGAAGCTAGCATATGTATTGAAAATATGTAAATAAGAAAATATAAACCAAGAAGACCAAGGTTTACTAAGATCCTAAAAAAAAAAATAAGCCTAGCATTATAATACTAGTTGATAGAGACTACTACATTCATCCAATACAACAGTCATCCAGAAAAAAGTAACAGGTCCTAACTTCTAAACTAAAGGAATGTAAACATGTTTCCATTTTTTCGCAGCCACAGCCAAACAAATTTGAGAATAATTTGTCGGGCCAAAAGAAAACAAATTTTTAAAAATGGCATAATAATAAAAGAGAATAAAGGCATAATAATCTTATAAATCTTTGATCAATCAAAATAAAAACTATAATTATTTACTTGCACAATTAAGTATATATAAAAGGATGGAATTTTGGAAATGTTTTTTTTTTCATTAGCAACAAATGCCAATATTCTAGGATAACATTTTTTCTCTTCTTAGAGTAATCAATTCAATTAATTTACTTAAATATCATCTTAACCCCTTTCCTGATTGTTTAATATAACCAGTTACTGCGTCTAATTTATGTTATTAATAAAAAAAAATTAATAACTTATTAGAAGTGATCTTTTTTTAATGTCGTAAAGTTTAACTTCGATTAATATCTTAAACTTCAAATAAGCATTAAAAGAATTATTTCATCTAAGGTGATGAGTTCCAAGGAGTACAAATAAAAATTTATAATTTTGAGAAAAATTGGGATAAAATTTCAACAGAGAAAGTAAAAAGGTGAAAGTGCGGGGAAAACAAAAATACAAGTTATTACGATACAGGCACAAATTTATTGGATGTACAAACTATATAAACGTCTATAGACATAACTACGATTCAGTCACAACATTAGAGGGATGCTAACAGCACGTCCAAACACAAAGATCTAAGCCCCCAGCCTACTGTGGCATCCTTCAAACCTACTTGACCATAAGACTGAACACAAACACAACATGACAAAGAGCACATGCCAACATAATCTCAATGGTTACTTTCCAGTGTTGTCTAACTGTAATACGATACTTAATATACAAATTATACAATACAGATTAAATACATAAAAGGAATTACTTCAACACATCCTCCTAATTCCGCATTACACAATACAAATATGTGGTCTAGTGGTAAGCATAACAAACTGCTAAGCCCAAGATCGCGGGTTCATAGTCCGGCAGGTGGCCCTAGGATTTTTTAAAGGGAGTAAAAAATCCTTGGTTATGCCGTCCTTCGGAAGGGATGTGTCGAAAATGGGGTCCCGAGCCTGCACGATGTCGGGTACTCGTTAAAAATCCCTATCCTAATAAAACCTGAATAGGCAAAATTTAGAGCTCCCACTGTAGCATCATCCGATTAGCCATAGCAGCATAAAGTGACGTTAAATGAACAAACAAACAAACACAATACAAATAAAATACATAAAAGGAACTACTTCAACATAAAACTTATACTAAATTTTTACTTGAATATAAAGCCATGAATATTCAGTATTATTGGTTAGAAAAAACTTTTATATGTGTTAACGATCTAAACCAATTTGTGTTAAAATAAAAGCGCTTATACAAAAGGTTTCTTCTGGTTTCGACCGGGTATCTATATTTCTTGCCAACATTTCACCAGACATGCTGCTGGCTTCCTCAGGGCTTGAATTGAGAATTGAGAATTCAGTCTCAATTCAAGCCCTGAGGAAGCCAGCAGCATGCCTGGTGAAACGTTGGCAAGAACATACACGATCGATACACGGTCAAAACCAGAAGAAACCACTTAAACCTTTTGTGTAAATAGTGGGCGTGGGACCTTAAAAGAGTATAAAAACACTTGTACCAATTGGTTTCTCATTCTTTTTTAGGTATACTAAAAGTTAACAAATATGGAAATAAACTCAATTTAAATTAGTGCTGATAGATTTGTACTAGGATTTATTATTTAAGATATAATATAATTACACTATATTTCAGCATAACTTATCTATTGATCACCCACTGAGCAACCTAATACAATTCTATTGCACAGAAGTTTATTGTATTTTATAATGTACATTACTTAGGCAAAGATGTATGTAATTCAATAAACAATAACTATTATAATATAGAAGCAGTTGAACAGTAGAGGATTTCAACTTTGCAGGACCCTAGTTGATACGAAATTGTGAAGGTCCCGTTTCTTAAAGCAAAGGGCTATGAGAATATATGTAGCCTGCAAGAGTAAGGGAAGACTAAAGGTCCTAAATAATTACAAATTTTTCAATTATTTAAAAGTTGTTTATTTTAAATTAAACAGAGCTTCCTTTGTCAATTATTCTCCCCCAGAATCCACCACTGATTGTGGGGATGACAAACTAATTCATTTTAATTAATCTTACAGAAATACTAAATTGAAATGAATACTATACAAGAAAGAATTTTTATTATTTAAATCTATTGATCTGATAATAAAAGAAAGTCTGATTTCAGCTATCAAATATGTAAGATTTAGATTAAATAAGAAAACCAAAGTCATGAAATGGCTAATTTAGATTATTTAAGCTAAAGTAGAAAGCAGGTAAAAATATGATTTCAAAACAAAAATAACAACAATATATCTGATGTATGAAATGTTTAAGCAAGATCCAGAATTGTCAATGTTTATTAATCACCTTTCTGATTGTTTTAATTAAAAAATAAAATTCAAACTATCAAGTATTTACTGGATTGCTATTTTTTTTTTTTTTTTTTTTTGCTATATTGTTTGTATGTCTATGTTCTAAAAAAAAAAGTTGCTTTTCATTTTAAGGTTTTAATTTTAAGTAATCAACATCTTTCAACTTTCGATATAAAAAACCGGCAATAATAATATGAAAATCAAATGATTTGATGTATTGTTAAAAATAATTATGAAAAGTGAAACAATAAAACAAGAACCAAATTCAACAGAAAATATAAAAGAAAGGATACGTAGTTAACAAGCATTACCGCTAATCGCACTGTTCTACATCAAAATCCTCCCTTCAACAAAAATGTTGTTTCATTATGTTTTGAAGTGTGATGAACACGAATCTGAAGTCAGAAAATCTCCACCAGGCACCATTTTTTGTCAAATCAGTGTTTGAGGTCGAAAAATGAGGTGTATTTAGACATTAGGTACTTGCCCCAAGGCCTCCTCCTAAACTTAACTGTTCCCCACCCTCTATCTATTGGTCAGCCATCTGAAGAATTTTGTGAAACCAATGGACAAGGAAGGAGAAAGTTTTTTCTACTTGAAAAAGAAGTTCCACAGATTAAGTGAATCAAATATTAAAGAGGGGATTTTTATGGAGCCTCAAATTTGTGATCTTCTTAAGGACGGTGAATTTAAAAGACGATTAAATGCAACAGAAAAAAGAGCCTGGACTGCATTAGAAAACGTGTGTCAACAATTAAAGAGCAACAAATTACAATGAAATTGTGGAAGAATTGCTTTCATCATATAAGGCCATGGGTTGCAACATGTCCTTAAAAATAAATTTTTTGCATTCCCATTTGGATTTCTTCGCAACCAGCTTGGGAGCAGTTTCAGATGAACATGGAGAAGGGTTTCATCAAGACGTAGCCCAGATGGAAAAAAGGTACAGCGATAAAAGCAATGAGTAGAAGCTTGCGGACTTCTGTTGGACACTACAACGGGAGACAGGTGATGAAGAGTACAAAAGGAAAAAATATGCACATTAATTGAGTACAGAATTAAATTATTTATTATTTTATACATTATTGATTTAAAAAAAAAAAGTTTATTATATTTATGAAAAATGTGTTGTTGTTTTTTTTCAAAAACAACCTCCAATTTCTAAAAAATGGTGCTTGGTAGAATTTTTTTGACTTCAGATTCTAATTCAGCACACATGAAAATACAAAAATCAGGAATAACTTCTCAAGGGAGCAAAACTTTTTTTTTTGCAGAACAGTGTTATTGCAGTCTGGCAAATAAGATCTTAGACTTTTCTGACCATCACACTTTCCAAGTAGTACCAACATATGACCTTAAGAGAATCAAGAAGAAAGAAATATAAAAGTACTTACATAGTGAAGTCTCCTTAAACTCCTTCCACAGTGAGCAGCAGGCTGCACCCTTCAGACCCTGCATTCCTCCAAAAGTCTATATGAAGAGAAGTATAAAATATCAGTTGGGATACAATATTTTTTTATAACAAAACCAAGAGTATCTCAATGCACCCATAAAATCATTTATCAATTTAATATTAAACAAGTATACACTTTCTTTTGATACTGAATTTGTGAAATGTGAAAAGTTAAGTACTAATAATTAGATGAAAATTTCTATTTGTTATCAACTCAACAAATATGTCAGTATCTGTTCCATAGGTTGTCACTTCGAGTTATGTACATTAAGTTTTAACTGTTTATTTGTTTCATTTTTAATATTTTCCAAAAATACAATTTATCACGAGTTTTAGTATGGAAAAGAGAATGCAATTATGGTAATGAGTAGATTTCACTAATCACTGCATCAGGAAATAAAAGTTTCAACAAACATATCGAAGTATAGATGATATACAGTGGGTCAAAAAAGTATTGGCACAGTTGTCCATTGTTAACATTTATAGAACCTTTAAATCCATTGTTAACCTTTAATCCCTTAAATACTCTTGCATTAAGGCCCTGTTATTTACAAAACAAATAATTCCTCAGTCTAGATTTATTTCTCACCCGAATTGGTGCATTGAAAATGACAAAAGCAAAAGAGCACAGAGTGCAAACCACAAATTAGGTAGTGAAATTACATTCTCGCGGACTAAGTTATGGTCAAATTGGTGAAAAAGTAGGGATGAGTTTCAGCACAGGTTCAGTTTTAAATAAAGTGCGTTCTGAGCGACCACAAACGTTTTCTGCAAGAGAAAAGTTGCAAATTAGGAGAATTGTTAAACATAATCCAACATTCTCGGTCTCCTCCATAGCAACAGAGACGGCAACAACTTCCAACACAACATTCTGCCTCCAGACGGTTAGAAATGTAATACACAGTTTTAATTATTATGAGAGAGTTCAAAGAAAAAAGCCATAGATCAGAGAGGTAAATCGCACTAAAAGACTTGAGTTTGCCAAAATGCACATAAATAAGTCAATTGAATTTTGGAAAACAATAATTTTCTCTGATGAGAGTAAATTTAGTATTATCGAATCTGATAGTCACAAATAAGTGTAGAGAAAACCAAACACCAAGTTTCAGCTGCAAAATATCAGACCGACAGTGAAACACAGTGGTGGAAGTGTCCTAGCCTAGACTGTATTTCTTCGAATGGGGTTGGAAATTTGAGTTTCATTGAGGGGATTATGAATTCTGAAAAGTATGTCGACATTTTGCGGCATAATTTGAAGAGCAGTACTGAAAAATTGGGTATACAGGATACATTCGTGTTCCAGCAAGATAACGACCCTAAACATACCGCCAATGAAACAAAAGAATGGATCCTGTACAATGTTAGAAGCTTAAAACGCCACCACAGTCCCCATATATAAATCGAATTTAACATTTGTGGTATTTACTCGACTTGAAAGTGCGAAAGAATAAAATTTCATTTAAAAATGACCTCAGATGAGTTTTAGCTGAGGAGTGGGGCAAATCAGACCGGAAATCACCCAAAATCTTATCTCATCAATGCCATCAAGACTTCAGGGAATTATAGAAGAAAAATGGATAATAACAAAATATTAAAATGTTTGCACAAAGCAAAAGCAGAAGGGTGTCCCAATACTTTTTCGACTTATCATTTTTGTTATTTTCCATGCTAATTAAATAAATGCTTTGTTTTAAGAAATGTTTCTGTCAATTTACTTTTACTTTCTATGTATACATTTAATAAAATTGTTGTCACAGTAATATCAGGCATTTTCTTTCCATAATTCAGGAAAATGAGGGTGTGCCAATACTTTTTTGATCCACTGTAACTTTGAGTGGAAAATAGTTGACTGGATAGTTCTAATGATGGATTGAATTGATCACGGGGTGCAGTCAAAGTTAACACAAAAGAAGTGAAACATATTTTTTAATTGTGCCAACGTTTCAGCCTATGATGTAGGCCATCTTCAGGTTGAATGCCTGGTTTGCGGTGACTCCTCAAAATCGCCTTGAAGATGGCACAAATAAAAAATAAGTTTCAATTATTTTGTTATATCTTTGACTGCTTCCCCTGACCAATTCAATCCATCTATAGATGAAATGATTACTTAAGTAAACATATTTCCCATAATTACATTATCTTTTCCATACTAAACCTCATGATAACTTGTATTTTTGGTAAATATTGAAAGGGAAATGAATGAAAAGTTAAAACTTGTCAAAACTCAACTCAAAGCGGCAACCTGAGGAATAATTACCTAGCTGTCTTTGCCAGTGAATGGATGCAATTGCATTTCATAACATCAGTGTTTCATATCAGGCAAAGAAGGATAACATTTAAAAATAATTCAGAATTGTATTTCTTAAATGCCTAAAACTCTATGGTAAAAATTTTAAATTGAAATCACACACTCTATAATTGTTTATATAAGTAAGTATAGGTAGATATATAAATAAAAATAAAAATCTTTTATACTTGTTGCTATAAATCTTTTATATTAGCTATTAATAAATTTTCTATAATATATCTATAATTAATAAACAAATACATATAATTAATATAATATGTGTTTATAAAAAAATAAATATATATATATATATATATATATATATATATATATATATATATATATATATATATACACACACACACTTATAACCACTGCATACACTATATACTCACATATTCACCCAAAATATAAATGTATGATCCCTGCTTTTCTCTCAGTTCTTGTGTTAAATTCATTCCATTGATATTAAATAATATGACATATTTTGTATATTATTAATATACATATTATATTATGTTATGTACATGTATGAAAACAGCCCTGTATCACAAAAACTGATGGTTGGTCTAGGGTTCAGTACATGGTGGAGGCACAACATTTGTGAAGGGGGGTGAATGGTCTGAAATTATGCATAACCACCAGATTTTTGCCCAATTAAGGGTCATCACTTTCTAGAGGCTGGGTGAGCCCAAGTGGGTCTCAGATCCCACAGGATCCATCTGTGGCTTACCAGAATGAATAATTAATCTGCCACAAACGGTTTTGACCCCGGCATAGTACTCAGGGATCTACACACTGAGGTATCCTTTTTCCACATGAAAGTGGAATAAATTCAATAGAAAGTCCTTTTCAATTGGTCAAAAAAAATCAAGCATTGATACAATTTGAAAAAATAATTTGAATGTAAATGACAGGACTCCCTAATGAAATCCGAGTTTTAAATATAAAATACAATTTTGGTATTTTTCAATTCCTAAGTTTCTTCTGACTTGAATTAACTGACTACAAAAGCAATCAGGTAATTGCCATGTGCCAGGATTGAAGTTCTGATTCAAAAAGACTTCAAATTAATTACTACTATTAGCTGATTCAGAAAAATACATTACACTGAATTTAACACACAATTCAACCGAGAAACCGAACACTAACTAAAAGAAATCTCAAATTGAGCCAATTTCGTTCAGTTTACCAACCGTACTAAAAAAAAAAAAATCTTGAAATAAGGTAAATTAAAGTATAATTACGAATATTTCAATGTATAAAATTATTTTAAATGAAATTTTAAATGTTCTAACGAAAGAATATAAATATCATAAAGTTTTTTTAAAGACAAGAGGAAGCACGACTTTTTCAACTGAACTAGCCTCCCTTAAAAAAAATAAAATAAAATACATTCTGGATCTAATCAGTATCATACTTTTTTTGTAATCGTGTCTTTGCCTTGATTTTGATTTACTTTTCAAGATAACAATACAATATTAAAAGGATTGATTACTTCATAATAAATAAAACTTCGTAGAAACTTTTGAAAACATATTTTAAAAACCAAAGACACCAACCTTATGTATACGTGTCTTTAAAACCTTGTAATACAAGTCCCTATATAAATATATCTTGAAATTTTTTAGAAATTAAATGTTTCTTAAACACTTAAAAAATTATTTCAAGCACGGGTGAATCCGGGAGCCGATTTTAGAAGAGGGGGTATCAGACCTTCTTTTCCTACCCCTCTCCAATTTAAGACAACAGGCAAAGTCTAGCATCTGATAGGATATTTCATACTTAATATAATTCAACATTAATTTAATTAAGGCTAAAACAATATTAAAAAAAACTAGTTTTTATGTAAGCTAGAATAATATTTCGATCGAAATTTTACTACCCAGGTTATCTATTTGTTTCCCAATTGTTCTAGGTGATAATTTTAATTCTTGTACCTAGTGGTGTAACTTCTTATTTCTGGCGTTTTCTAGACCTGGTCTATCGATATTTCGGAAAAGTAACATGAAAATTTCATCAAACCTAAACCGCACGTTAAAGAGTATGGATGATATTCTAGAGGGTAGGATTAAATGTGTAATACAGGCTGATCCAAAATTATTCTAGAATATTTTTTAAACATTTTAAGTAAGTATATTCGCCCATTATAGGTTATAGTAAAAGGTACAGTTTGTTTTTACTAATCTATCTTTCATATCAATACAAAGGAGACGTTATAAACTTCTTTTATTTTTTTAAAACCCTACTTCTTTCCAACTTATGTTCAGGCAAAGAGGACATGCTATACCTCTATAGGTTATCAATCTTCCTCATCAAAGTTAGTAGACCAAGATTCATTCCGTGACCAGCAGGAAATTAATTTCAACCCGCGCAGGCTTGATTCCAAACGGCACCACGGCAGATACAAGGTGAAATAATAACAAGATCGCTACAAGATCAATCGGAAGTAATATTTCCAAAGAATTCCATCCCGACTGATTGTTGTAAGCAACTTCAGTCATGATATGAATTGTCAGGCTCGTTTCACGCTTATACGGTTTGGTTTGGTTCAGTGCGTATTCGATTCGTTTTCGGTAGCAGCCGGACAAGTGTGAAACGGTTTGGTACCTAATAGACAACTGATAGAACCGAAAGCCCCCTCGACATGAATCGGTTTCGTTCGGGTCCAAGGTCACAAAGCAATTGGTTGTTCACACATATACGGTATAGTTTCGGTCCGGCTACCGAACCAAACCGTATAAGTGTGAAACGAGTCATAGTGGGCGACTGCGTATTCCATGATTCGGTTGTGAAATCAAACCTGATACTAAGTGCGTGTGAAGAGTTTTCATTCGTTTTCGGCAGGTACTGAAAACGAATCGAATACGCACCGAACCGAACCGAACCGAACCGTATAAGTGTGAAACGAGCCTCAGGCTGCAGGTAGAAAATATGGCAAATTACCTTTCACTGTGTCATGAAAAATGGACAGAGTATCTTTAATATACCAAAACAAAAGAAAAAATTTAGAACGATTTAAAATTATATGAATACATTGATATGAAACATGTTATTTTGACTCTGAACCATATAAATATTTTTGGATATTTCATCACGGACAATACTAGTTACGCCGTCCTTCAGAAGGGACGTTAAACGGGGGTCCCGAGCCTGTACAATGTCAGGTATTCGTTAAAAATCCCTATCCTAATTATACCTGGAGAGGAAAAAGGTAGAGCTCCCAATGTAGCATCGTCCGATTAGCCATAGCAGCAAAAAGTGACGTTAAATGGACAAACGTACAATACTATGAAAGCTTTATACATTTATTTGACTTAAATTAATCAATTTTACGTTAGATTTTTTACAAGGTAAGTCATGTTTATTCAGCAACAATTGCAGACCTGGAATGGATTCGAAACGTTGCAACGCGTTGGTTTCTAACAGTTTCTTACTATTTAATGATATCTTTTTGGGCTCCACAATAACCATTTTCTTCTCCTTGATATTTACACGGCCAACTAATATTTATTTCCAGTACTTCTTTATTTTTTCTACGACTGCCGGTCTCCGTTGATATGTCCATACATCCTCTGTTCGGAGTTTTGGTTTATCTTCGTCATAGGAGCGTTTTCTATAAGAAGCCTTAAGCAATTCTTGTCACATTTTATTTCTCCTGCAAATGCCTTCTTAATTACTTCTAGCAATCCTACAGTTTTCTTCAGTTTATTAGAGTAATTAAAAATTTCTTTTGTAATCCATATTTCTTCTATTCTTTTTAGACGTTCATAAAATTTAACGGTCTCTTCCTCTATGTGTCTTTGTACCATTCCATATTTTTAGGTAAACATTTATTTCACCTTTTAATCCTCTTAGTTCTCCTTCTCTATTTAATTTTAGGCACTTTAATAGGCATGTAGCTTGTGTCCTGACAACTGATTTATAATGTATAATCTTCGTTTGGATAGATATTGATTTCTAATTGATACAGTTTTTGTTAATTTGGCTACAAACTCTAGCTTGTTTACTCTTTTTTTATCTGTTGTGTTATCCAGACCGTTGTTTTCTCTATATGATACAGATATATATATATATATATATATATATATATATATATATATATATATATATATATATTTATAGATCATATCAATTCGTATATCATATAATATACTAAGAATTACATTACTTTATTGGCTATTATTGCTATTTTCAAGCATGTTTAAATTCGGTCGTAGTTTGTAATGTTCTTTCTTAGTTTTTATTTTATGGTGGAGAAAATTTCCCTTTTCTCTCAATGCATCCGCCAATAGTTTCAAGGTTTAATGTCTTTGAACCTCTATGGTCTTACAACCTTCCAACAAAGTAGCAGCAAATGCTGACAACAACAACATGAACAGTCAATGTCACTATTTACATAAAGCGTATTTATGTATTATTTTTAATATTTGTTTATATGGTATAGTGGAAAGTGTTCAATATGCCGACAACCCATTCGCACCGCTTTTATTGGGAGCCAACCGTAAGTTTTCAAATTGTATACCATATTCTTAGCATATTGCAGCATTCTATCTCTTATTTATATTAACTGATTATGATTGTCTAGGAAACAATGCTGGTCATATTTCCAAGAAGGATTTTTCTGATTATAGGAAAGCTATGAATACAAAGTATGTATAATTAGAATATTCAATAGGAAAATCCATTGATCATATTTTAAAATTTTCATCTTCATTTTGTGATAGTGAAATTGATTTTCTCTCATTCCTAAGTGATTTATTTATATTCACAATTACTTACAATTACTGGAACAGATATAATATATTATGAAATTCTTTTAAAAATTTGTTCTGCATATCCAACTAGAGTGAAAGCCAAAGTGAATATGCATGATCTGACCGTTTTCCTGTGTTGCACATGGTCAGTCTTCTGCTTCAGCTGCCTGATATATTTATTTATTATTATTAATATCAGTTTATTAACATCTCACTTATAACATATCAATGTTTCATTAATTATTTTTGGGCTGCATAAATCCAGGAAAAATTTCTTATAACGTCTTTTTGAAAATTACAGATTTTTGTCCCAATAAGTAGTCAAGGGAGAGGGAGGACTGCTCCAAAAGCGTGCCATGAAATGATCAAATAATAGTAAATTTTCATTTTAAATTATCAAAACAGTATATATTTCAACTAATATTTAAATATGTAAATTTTATAGGTTTATTCTGATTACTTTAATTATTTACTTATTTCTTAATTTATTTTTATTTTTTACATTATTGTGTATGGTTAGAAGTTAGGTGGAGGGGGGGGGGTGTATACATACTACTGCTTTTAAGAGATAATATGCTCTACCAAGTCAAATATGGTTCAAGCCATATTAATTTAACATAAATTCAACAATCCACTTAGTTATTGAACTAGCTGTTAAGGAAAAATACGATTTTAAAATTTATTGATCTATTTGATTTTTTTTATTTAATAATTTTTCAATTACTAATTCTTATATTTTACATTAAATAATTGTTTCAATAATTTGTTTCTTGAATTTAGTTACAAAAGAAAAGCCAAGAAAATAAAAATGTTAATCTTGATTAGTCCTAAGTATTCTGAATTTTAAAATAGAAGTAGTTACTCTTGCATAAGTCAAGGTTTAGATAAATATTCATGTTTTAGCTGCTAAACTTTTTTTCTATGTATATTTATAGGCCATTTTTATAGAAAATATCTAAATACTTTTTGTCATTATAATTAAATATTTTTTTTTTTTTTAACCTATGAATCTGTTTAAATCATATTTAAATCCCTGGAATGATTAGGAAACAATCAATAATTGTTGAATCAATAATTGAAGCGATAAATGTTTTGTTCCCATACTAAAATTAATTGTTTTCATTTACAATATTTTATTTACCAATAGAGTTTGTAGTTGGATAATTGATGCACAGTAAAAAAGGCTTAACTCGGCAGTAAAATAGCCGTGCATGGGTTTCTGAATGATTTGGTACTGTTAAGTGGAGATGCCAAAACTACATAATGCTGTTTTAATGATAACAGCTCTACAGTTCCATCATGAGGATTATCTTTTTTTTAACTTCAAGCTTTACTGTCTTCTTTGCTTTTTTTGCACAACTACTGATTTGATGTTCACATGATCATGTTACTCATGAACAATATGATCAAAAATCTTAACCTAACTTAAAATATTCTTCGTTCATAAATCTAAGGAATGATTCTTAAATGTTTAGACCAGAAGAGAGCTGGACTGGTAGGTGGTTACCCGAACGGATAACTGAACGACCTGATGTTCAGCAGCAAGCGCCTCAAGCACCTCAGTCTAATTCAATGTGGCAGATGATTAATTCCACATGTGATGATGGAAAGGTAAGACAAGTTAACCTCTGTATTATTTTTCTGTTAATTTACATATTTTATTATTTTTTCACTGTTTTACATTATCTCATTAATTATTCAAGGCGGTTTAACATCATGGGCTACTTAATTATGCAGTTTTATGAAAAGATTTATTATTATATGCAAAACTTCTCAAATTTGATTAATAATACTTATACAAAAAACTTCAGTTGTTTCTTCTGGTTTCGACCGTGTCGGTGAATTTTCTGCCAACATTTCACCAGACATGCTGCTGACTTCCTCAAGGCTTAATTGAGACTGAAGATGTTCAGCTATCCCGTGGCGTTATATAGTAGCCACTCGGGTCCACTCGTGATTTATCGGTTCCTTCCGTTAGTCGATCGGGTTTTTTCGTGTATGGGGTCAGAGTCTGCTCTTCCATGACTGTGATTGGCTGGTTTCTGATATCTTGGGCTCTGATTGGCTGGAATTCGTCTTGATTGTCACTGCTAGGTTAATTTGTTGTTCTTGTTGATTGTCCTTCTTCTGTGCTATGTTAGGGAGCCATAGTTTACTTAATTTGTACCCGTCCTCCCTGTTGAAGTTTTCCGGGTGTTTAACTATTTCTATTGCTTCCAGTATCTTCCTTCCCATGGCCTTGTTACTTTTCTTAACTACTCTGAATTTGTCAAATTCTGTGGCGTGGTTAGTAGTAGTGAAATGTTCTGCCAAAGCCAATGTTTTGCTGTCCATTTTCTTCACACTTTTAATGTCTTCTTTCAGCCTTGTGGATATCAGCCTTCCCGTTTGCCCAATGTATTCCTTACCACAGGAGCATGGAATGCTATATATCCCAGGTGTCCTGAGTCCAAAGCTGTCTTTTGCCCTGGGTTAGCTGAACATCTTCAGTCTCAATTAAGCCTTGAGGAAGTCAGCAGCATGTCTGGCGAAACGTTGGCAGAAAATTTACCGACACGGTCGAAACCAGAAGAAACAACTATAGTTTTTTGTGTAAATACTGGCCGTGGAAACTTGAAAGAGTATTTAATAATACTTATATTTTAATATAAATGACATAATAGAACCTAGGTTATCTATATTGTCCGCCTCAAGAGGTAATCATCAGAGTGTGTGCCACTTCGTGTTATGAAACACCAGAGGCTCACAGACATTTAGAGGTAAATCTCACAAAACCGAGAAACTACAAGAAACTGTATTGTGTGACCAGACTTCCGTATATTTGTGAATTGGTGAGGTTAAACTCATAATAATTGCAGCCAGATAAACACAGACACAGAATGTTTTTTGTGTATTAATTTATGTTTTTATTTGGATTTATTTAATTTTTTATTGTTTTGTTTTACTACAGTTTAGTTTTGCTTGGATGATTTATTGTTGAAAAACTCATCATATCTTTGTGGAAACACAATCTAGTTTTGGAAGAATTAATTAAGTTGTATAAATGTGAACCTTGTATGTGGTGTGTCAAGTGCTAGGAATACCACATCGTGTTTGGAGATGCACCATATGCAAAACTAGTAGTTGAGAGGCAGACTGCTGTGCGTGTGGGCTCCTAGCCACTCGAGGTTAACTTCTGCTGTTTGTCTTAGTGGTATACCTCTGCGGTACAACTCTATGTGTATGCCTGGCCTAAAAGCTGCATTCTTGCCAGTTGTCCACTGGTAGCTTTTGCTCAATGTCATATCTCATATCTGAAGAAACAACTATGTATTAATAATCCCCATTATATTTATACACTATCTGGATATGCAGAGAGACTGAATATATATATTTTTACTACAGAATTTAAACTAAATAATTATGAGCGAACTGGGGACTTATTGTTTATATTTAAAATTATTTATTGTTTATTTAACACTTTTTTAAATAGTCTAGTTAATACTAAGAAATTACTATTTTCACTCACTTTTATTTAATATTTTGTTTGCAGACAAACCTCACAGTGGATTGGGATGGAGACCCAGTCAATTACACTTGCTATAACCCGCGCAATTACTTTGAACCAAATTATGATCTGCCAAATCTTATCATAAAAAGTGCAATACCTAAGGGATACAAAGTGAGTTGTAGTTTTTAATTTTTGTATATCCAGTGTACTATTACCATCTTTGAATATCTTGGTATTTTTTATTACTAAATTTTACTTCTATTTGTTCTGTCTTTATTTCTGTTCAAAATCGGTCTTAAGATAAATTATTTTTTAAATTGTAAAGAAAAAATTGAATATGAATATTTTAAAATTACTGAAAATAAATTTGCTTTAGAATGTGGTTAAATTTACTGAAACATTATGAAAAAAGTTCCAAAAACTAGTGTATCACTTTTTTCCTTGCTTTATTGTATTTTTTCTAGAGATCTTAGTTATGTTACTTTTGTAAAATAATGTTTATTTCATTTCTAACTAAATACTATACTTTTTATTTATTTATTTCACAGCTAGGTATATTGGTTTATCTCCAGTTGGTTACCTCTAGCTATAGGTATAAACTACTTATTACTGAAGAGAAAACATATGAAAAATCTCAGTTGGGGCATAATCATTAGAATATAGGTTATCTTAATTGATCTGTTAATTGAAACTATCTTTATCAGTTTTTTCTGTTAAATAGAAAGTTTCTTATGAATTTTATAGCTATTGATAAAATTAACTAAAAAAATAAATAAATGAAATAAATAAGGAAAAGTTGATTCCAATGAAAAACTACAGAGGAATCTGCGCTACTAACCTGTTTGCTAAAATATTAGGAAAACTTATAAGAAATGAATTAGAGCATGGGTTTAAAGTAGTGATGTGACGGATTGTTAACAAATTATATCCCGCGGATACGGATCCGAATATGGATATTTGGTGTCAAGATAAGACGATAAGGATACGGATCTTAACTTTCTTACTCAATTGATGTCGGTGCACATGACCTTGGTAGTTTACTTTTATTGTTTTAAGAAATAAAAAGTAATCTGAACAGAATTCAATAGTTTTTCACTGCTACATGATAACCTTTATTCAGGATTATTTGAAATTTTCTAAAAACCTCGTAGGTACGTATTAGTAACACTATAAACAACAACTTTTGTTCTGGACAAACATTGAAAACTAAAGAGAAAACTTCATCTCTCCGTAACATCAGCTGATCGGTCATTTGAATGGAGGACTAAATTTTTTCTCATTTCCACTTTGGCCAGAACTTACAGTTTATAGTGTACTAACACATACCTAAGAGTTTTTCAGTGAATTTTATCTATATATAGAAAATTAATAAGGTAAAAGATCTGCCAAAAAAGTCACTGATACCGATACGGATCTTTCTTCTCCCTTGGATATCCGTGGATACGGATACGGATATCCGATATATCACTAGTTTAAAGGTTCAGAAAACCATTGTTGATTTACAGTGGTGAGATCATGCATTGACTATATATTGACCCTAAGGCTGAAGAGGAGGCTTAGAACCATTCTGGAAGAAATTGAGAAAAAACGCCTGAAATGGTATTGGCATTTGGAAAGAGGGCCTGAAGGAAGACTACCCTAAGTAGTCCACCAATGGAAAATTAGGGGAACAAGAAGACGAGGAAGCCAAGGAAGACCTGGGATAACAAAGTGGAGAAGTCCATTGGGTCATTGTCTACGGGAAGAATGGACCTTAGATAGGCATTATGAAAGGAAGCCATCCAATCAGTAGGTTAAGAAAACCCACTATTTGTGGAAACTACTGTTAATAAAAAAAAAAATGAAGGAAGGTACTTTTCAGGGCATTAAAAAGTAATTTTATGTTTTAGTTATAGATTTCCCTGTGAAAATAATTCTTTAATGAGTTCTTTTGTTTTTCTGAGCTCTATATCCGTGTTAAAATATTATATTTTTCAAATAAGCAATTAATAAATGGTAAATTATTAAAACTGAGGAATCTGAAAAACGTAATTTTTTTACTTATCATGGTGGTAACTAAATAACTATTCATTTAATTTGCTTCAATTATATTAATTATTATTAAATATATAATACAACTATGGTTATTTTAAAAGTTATTTTACTTTTAAAAGTTAATTTGCCCTGTGTTATTTGTTTGGCTCATCAGGTTCTCTCCTTTTCTGTACTTTCTTAAGAAAAAATCTGTTCTTTTATCATCCTCTGTTGAATTGCTGTCTTAATCATTTTTTTTATTTATTTTAAATTATTAGTTCATTGGAATGTTTTTCATTTTACTCATGTTAGAGTGCCTAAAGTATTATGTTTTAAGAAAATTCAATAAAATATGAATGTATTTCTGCTTAGTAAGATAAAAAAGCTTTTCTACTTTAAGGCAAAGTCTTAATATTAAGTCACGACATGATACTTCAAGTTGGTTTAAATGAATTGATGACAGGAAGTTACATTGCTAGCATATAAATTCTTGGAGATGAAATATGTGAGACGATGTGAGAAAGAAGTTTAACATGATACTTAGCATGAGTTGTAACTTCTATCCTTTGATTTATGTTTATTATATAAACATATAATATTATGTTTATAATATAAACATATAATATTATGTTTATAATATAAACATATAATATTATGTTTATAATATAAACATATAATATTATGTTTATAATATAAACATATAATATTATGTTTATAATATAAACATATAATATTATGTTTATAACATAAACATATAATATTATATCCATAAGGGTTTAGGAAAGAACAGGAAAATTGATGCTGAATACTAATTATTAAAAACTTGACACTAAGGAAGGAAGATAATTTTTATTTGTTATTGAAGATATTTTATTTTCCCTAGTTAAACAACTACTTCTATAATTAAAAAGTATATTTTTAAATGTTCACAAGTTAATATATTTGTATTTTAAACTACACTTAAATATTTATATCATGTTGATTGTTTTACTCGTAATAATTCTTATTTTATTCTGTTTTTTTGTTTTGTTTTTAGGCCATGCATGCATGTATGAATAAAAAATTGGAATATCCCACAGATCTTCCTACATTGTAAGATAAAATATTGCTTGAATGTCAAATACTTTATCTCAAGTCAGTTCTATTAAATGGGTATATTTTTTTTAGTGGAACTCATCGTCCTGCCTGGCCTCGATATGGGGAATATAAATTTCTTCCAAAGCAGCGATGGCTGCATAGTCTTGAAGTAAGTTTTGTTTTTACTAACTATAGATTAGAGTATTAATTACATTTATAAAAATAAAATGAGAATATACATCTAACCAAAAGGCTACATGATAAAAATCAGACGATATTTGCGTAAATGGCCAAACAATTGTTTTACTAAATAACTTTTCATTTGAAAACTGACATTTCATATGAAACAGCCCAATAAAAATGCTAGGTTTAACATAATACATTGGACAAACTCATAATTATATGACTTATTGGACTGTTACAACCTGTTAATTATAGAAAAGGAATATCTATTTAAAATAAAGAAACCTTTCAAGGACTTAAACATAAAAAAAACAGAACAAAATGTGAAAGTTTTGAAGTATAAACAACAATAAAAATGTAATATGCTTTATTTAATTTTTAGGAAGGACTCTATTTAATTTTTATATTGTTTTTATTTTATCTGTATTGCATTTATATTTTTATACTCATTTCTCATGCTTCATCTGTAACCTTGATGAAGGGATATTAAGGATCAGAATATTGGTATATTTTAGAATTATATTTATGTTTATGGTATTATTTTTCAGCATGGTGCTGTTGTGATGCTGTACCATCCTTGTGCGCACCCTGTGTTTGTAAACGAATTGAAAGAGATGGTAGCCTCTTGCCTCTACCGCCATATTATTACTCCTTATACGTTGTTGCCTCCAGAGAGGGTAAGAGTTCCTCTTTATATTTTTTAGTTACAATCCAATTTTTGTTACTTTAAGATTATACTTGTGACAGCCATGTCTATAGAGCGGTTTTTCTATCTTCAAATGTTGAATTATTTGAGGGTTAAGTTTATTTCATTGCATATATTTCATGCAGAATTGTGGTGTGGAAAATGATTAGGCCACCTCCAATGAACTTGGAGACTTTCCTTTCCTAAATGGTGATAAAGCTTTTAAATAAACAACATATAATACTGAAACTTGAATAATGACTGTTGTTGTGAGAACATGATTGGAGTACGGTTAGGATTCCTTTTACATGAGAAAGGATGCCTGTAGAAATTTGATTACCAATAGAAATATTCTCTTGTCAACCAGAAGGCTCTAGGTGAAGGGATAGTAAATCTTGCAAAACGTTTTATCAACTGGGTTCTTTGTGTTCATACTCATAAACTAGCTGTGAACATATTTTGCTAATTATCATACAAGACATAATGGGTGTCGCTGTACCAGTCTCCTCATCTTTCTGTTTCCACTGCCTGTCTCATCTTTCAATCTTTGACTCCTTTTGCTGGTATATATCCCCTTGCTTCCTGCCTACGTGCCCCTTTGGTACCTGGTTATTGTAACCGTCATTATTCTCATTCTTTGGCAATTCATATTCTTACTTATCACTTCTAATACTCCACATGGCTTGTGTATTACATAACAAGTTATTTAAAACATAAATCTAGATTCTGTATCAAGTATAAATTATAATTTATAATTGTATAAGCTATAAATATAACTGTATATTAATACTAATAATTTTGGTGTTATTAAAATTCTTTAATAAGACTCCTTGGATGGTTGATTCTGGAGTATTATCAAAATCTAAAATATGAAATTGATTTTCATTTAAAATATAATTATGGATCAAATTATAAAATCAATGCCTGATTCTGAAATTTCTCTATTAATTTTATGCTTTATACATTTATAGCCAATGGCTTTGCTCACGTGGGGTTGGGCCTTGATGTTGACCGCGCCTGACAAGCATGGCGTCAGGAACTTCATCAAAGAGCATGCACTCCATGGTCCCGAAGCCACTTCTAAGGATGGTCAATTCAGTGAAGGTCTCATTACACCTGCGAAAATAATTACTGATGTCAACGATGCAAGCGAGCTCGGTCTTTGCCCTCAAACACTCTTCTAGATTCGTCTACTTAAAATATTCATCAAAATGTTTGACCGATAACATAACAAAATATATTTATTTTATTTTTTACTTGCTACTTCTTCAAGTTGATTTTAGACCTTGAATAATTTATCTTAACCGGTTAATTTTTTTTTTATTAGTCATAGAGAAAATTAAAGAATAAAAATAATGTTTATTTTTCCCCATGGGATATAAAACTAACATTTTTCATTTTTATGTACTTAAAATTTAATATTGTATAAATCAATATTGTTACTTTTTATCAGCAATTTTATTTACCTTAAAAGGTTTTGTTATTTTGTTTTACTTAAAAAAGATATATTTTTTCTCAAATGGTAGAGTCCCAGACTAGTGATCTGGAAGACCCGCGTTCGAGTCCCGGTCCTGGACATATCTTTTCTTTTCAAATAAAAATATTTAAAAATTAGTAACAAGTAAAATAAAATAAATTATAATGACGTAAGTCAACTAGATCCAAATTAAAATAATGTTCAAAGAACATTCTTCCCCTCGTATACTTCGCAAAAATGCGAGTACGCGGGGACTTATGATCAGTGAAAAGAAAGGATATAACCACGACACTAAGAAGCGTGCTTCATTATGGCCCAGGATAGCTCAAATGGTAGAGTCCCAGACTAGTGATCTGGAAGACCTTGGTTCGAGTCCCGGTCCTGGACATATCTTTTCTTTTCAAATAAAAATGTATTTTTTTCCTGTGCCAATATTAAGTATTAAAAAAAATTGAATTTATTAAAACCTGCATTTCATGTCAAACTTATACAATAAAGATTGTGGACATAGGCAAATGAAATGCCTACCTATTTTTATACCCAAGTTTATATTTGATTCTGTTTCATGTATACATTTTTTCCCCCTCTGATTATTGAATTCATATATTCACTATAATACACACGTGTTTACACTTTTTGGTTGTGGAACATCATAATATAAATTAATAAATTTACGTCTGATTCACTAGAAACTCACCATTATTTCTGCTTTGTGGATATAAACATTGGTTTAGACCACATTTTATTTCCTGAAATGATTGTCTTTATTTGTTTTATTCATAATTAATTCCGTATATTTGAAATTGTACCCTTACCGACAGTTATTGATCATGATTCATAAAAAATGTGTATCTAGATATCTAACCTGTACCACTATAACCCATGAACGGGTCTGGAGTTCAGTACATGGTAGAGACTGTACTGTTTCATGGACAACGTTTGTGCAGGGAGGTGATTTGTCCTAGATCACACTCCACCTCCAGATATTCCCCCCCCCCTAATTTGGGTACCCACTTTATGGAGGCTGGATGATCCCTAGGAGGGTTTTAGATCCCATAAGATCCATCTCCAGCTGCTAGCAGACTAAATAAAAGTCTTGCCTGCATGGGATTTGAACCTGGATTTTCGGCATGGCAACTCAGTGCTCAACCACTGAGCCACTCTGCTCCTACCTAGATACCTACAGACCAAATATCTATTATGAATTAAAATTATTAGGATGTATACTTTCTGAATGTATACCATGTGAGAAGCATTCTACCAAAAGTAAGTGGAACCTTTTCTATGGAACCCTTTTATTTTTATATTATATAAAAAAAGTCTATGACAGGTTTTCTTTTTCTTTCTCCTTGTCAGATGATCATTGATTCTAATATTTCTATTACAATTAACGATATAATTACAAAACAGGATTAATTAGAAAAAGAAGATAGTTATTTTTTGACATTTTCAGAATGGATGATTCTAGATTAATGAAAAGAATATTAAAGTACGTCTAAAAGAAAATGTGAGTAACTAGCTGGATTCAGGAAGTAAAGGAAGATTTAGAAATTAATAATATAAGGGAAGACAACACTGAGAATGAAGTCATTTTTAGGTTGACCTTGAGTATGTAGGGATTCCTTAGGATGAATTGACCCCAGGACAGAAAGAAGCAGCACAGTGAAAGAGGGAAAGAATATTGTAAGGAATAGAAAACAACAGGATTGTCGCTGTCAAAACAATACTGCCTATCTACTACTATTGGTGAAAATGAGTTAGTAACATTAACGGATGTATTAAGGTCAGCAACATGGCAGAGTATGATTTTTTGATACTTCTCTTCAATCTTTTTAGTAATAGTTCCAAAATCGTATAGATAATAAATTGCCAAGTCTACAGGTGGCACGTTTTTTTCTCTCCTGTAAAATCACCTAAAGTTTACTTGGGCGGTATTGTTTTGACAGCGATGATATATTATTATATATCTCTCTAATTATTATTTTGGAGCTAAAAGCAATATTAGTAATGCATAATTATTCCTACTCATAATGTAATATGATCAGTAAAGTTTATTTAACAAAACAGTACGCAATTCCATGTAGTTTACAACAAATATGTCAAAGTGACAATGGACAAATAATCATTTTCTGTGATGAGTGTATACATTTCTAGAGCCCCAGTGAATAAGTGGATAAGTCGAATTTTCTCCAAAATGAAATTATTATTTATAGGGGAGCGGAATCATTATTTTTACAGGAAATAAGGGGCTAAGTCAAGCATTGAATTGAAAAGGAGTTATTGCTTGACAAGATTCCACTTCCCTCGATATTGTTAACTCCCTCTGGACAGTGTTCGACTTAACCTCTTATTCACCTGGGTTGCAGGCTTATCAATGATTTCACACTTACCAAAAATTAATTTTATATAGTCATGTCACGGGGTTAACATGACAATGATACACGCAATATAATTGAAATATAGTCTAATGAAATATGCAATATAGTCTAATTGGAGTATTGAGAGCTTCAAATTCTACTGAAAGCGACCCAACTCGTTTCCGCAGACTAACTACAATAAAATAGTTTAAAACTCAAAGTTTTTGCGACTTTTATTTCAGCACTAGTTGCTATTTGAGTGCCAAAATAAAGATTCATCACTTCTCCGTAAAGTTCATAGTCAACTGACGACTGGAAAAGTAATCTATTGTATCGTATTAGTGTATTCATGACTATTTTAAGATCTATCAGACTTACGGAGTAGAGCTTTGGGGCGTCCCTAATCCTTAAATCCTTAAAATTAAAAATTCTTCGTGAAATCCTCAATGTTTCTTCGTTACGAATAAAATCATCCATTATCACCCTAACAACCCATTCTTTGTTGATTTGGCCTCAAACCTCAATCCTTTCGTGACAAACTTTGTTCCCACTAGTTTCAAACCTAGCTTCCTCTTCGATTACCAACAATCCTCCGAGGCGTCTGAAAAGAAGATAGCTTCGTGACCTTCCAACTTAAATCTATTATTTGAGTACTACCAGTTGGGTATTTTCTTTATTTAGCTAAAGCCATATCATTTATAATATTTGATTTTTGTATTGTTATAATACAGTTGTAAATTTCAATAATTAAATTATTGAAAAAATTTTAGTGTACACAGAGGATTAATGCTCTCCTGATATCATTCCTGGTATCAGGTGTCATTCCTGTACGTGTATTGTATGATAAATCATATATACGATATTTTATAATCTACGTGTGCCTATTTTTTATCAGCTAACGGTAGACATGTTATTTTGATAAGAAAGAAGAGAGTCGGACTTTCACAAACTGGCCTTGATTTGAAGATGACCTTGATATCCAATTTTAACTTGTATCTTCTGCATATTAATAACCAATTAATTATTATGGAAGCCCTTTGGTTTTGAGTTGGGTTTTAAATATTCTTAATGAGCTATGAGTAATTACTTTAATTCAATAAACAGTTGTAATGAACTAGATATTCCTCTATAGACAACTATTATGGGGATTTTAGTTAAGATGGGTCAATACGTTAGCTTTTTTACGCTTTAAGGGGGTCCCATTGTAATTCCACCTAGGAGGAAGAAGATGCTACCTCAATTAATTTAATTGTTTATTTTTATTTAATTATTTTTTAATTAGCTGGGTCATGGGTGCTCTCTCCCATTATCCGCTACTGGGTGAAATCGCTATCTCAAACACTTAAATTCTGGATTCATTAAAGATGGACGAGATTGTATATGTCCAACAATGTTAAGCTAAAATTATAAATAGCTAGTATTATTATAAAGTGATTCTTAGCATGGCTAAGAACATTTGGTCTTTTACTTTTTCACGTTTATATTGTTAATGTAAATCAACTAATAATAATTTTTCTTTTTTAACTATTTATTAGTCATGGTAACAATGTCATTTATTTTTATGCAGCCCATTTCTTTTTAATGTAATTACTCTCGACATTAGGGAATAAGATGCCCAAAGAAATAGGGGCATTTAAACTGCTTCTTAGGAAGATTGGTTAAGACCGTGAGATAACTTGGCAGCTTATTTAAACGACGCAAATTAGAGAAAGTAATACCAGGGACTTTTCTCTATCCTACAAAAGGGACAATCTCTAACTATCTGGTCTTCCAAAATCATGAAATGAAAAATGTACGCATCTGTTGAAAACTGAAAATGGATGATTTTTGCGATCAATATTTCCATTACAATGAACAAGGAAGAAAAACAAGTTTTATCTTCAGATAAAATTCGGGTTATTTTTGTGAAAAATATCAGTTATTTCGACTTCATCTAAGCCCTTCTGTATTTATTTCATAATTTTAGGTGTAATTGAGGCGACTTACATTTTTATGGACCCCATTTACGATTTATATTCATTTGTTCAAGGTGATGAGGCGTTTAATTGGTCGAATTTGTTAAGATATCCCAAATCCTTCAATTGTTTATTGCTTATTCATGTAGTGTCACTGTATAGTGCTAAGAATAATCGGACGATGCTAGAATAGAAGTCCTAAATTTTGCATATTCAGGTATAATTACGATTAGGATCTTTGGGATCTTTAACCGTACGTGCTCGGGAACTCCATTTTACGCCCCTTCCAAAGGACGGTATAACCAAGGATTTTTTACTCCCTTTAAAAAATCCAACTCAGCAAACTGAGGGACTGCTAACACGCTATCTTGGGCAAGGTTAGGATAATATGCTAACTACTATGCCAAAGATGTCCACTCCAAAATCTTTTACAATGCTATCCTATGCAATGATACGAATATTACAAGTTAGATCAAGTATGAATTTCGGCTTAGGTTGTTCCAAGAGTAAAACTAATTCTAATGCCTCAAATGCACTTTTACTGCCATTAATGTTTAGAATTGGATCAAACCGATTCATTATGCTTAAGACGTTAAGTTAATGTCCTCCTATCCTCTACCACGAACAGATCCAGCCTCCTATCGCTGCCCCAATGTAGACTACTATAGAGCTAAATCCAGGATACCGGAACCTCTTCTAGGTCTAGGCCAGGAATGTGTTTGTGCCGAGGCTGGTTCCTATTCCTAGATTTCGTAGGTAGCTAACTGTAAACGTTAACAGGTTCTTTACCTTGCCGGTGGAAACGTAAGATGGATCCGTTAATCTTAACATATCCAGGACGCGCCAAGGCGGACTAGATCCTAGTGGCGTCGTGGTCAGTAGATTAGGATAATAACTTCAGAAATGCTGATTAGTAAGTCGAAATTTTTCGTAGATTCTGGGACAAGCTGATCATAAATCCTTCTCACCTAACCATCTGTCAAGATAATATTAAATACAGTAAAAAAATAACGAGTGTTTTTGTTTAATTTAACGTAGGCGTATATAAAAACTTTACATCTGTGACTATAGATTCTGAATAACGTTCATTACAGTAGTTTGCCCTTGTTTCGTATTGGGGCAAATAACTGCAGATGGTTATCATTTTCTTAACTCTTCAGACACAAATTTATTAAAAAAAAAAGGATAAGTGCATACAGAAAAATACACCGCATAAATGTACACTCATAAAAGACCATTGGATAAGCTCAATTGTTATGAAGAAAATTAAAAAAGGATCTCGCTTTGGCGGCACTTCAAAAGGAGTTTGTAATAAAAAAAAAAAATAAACTTAATTATATTTTAACAACATAACAAAATTATTGATATGTATGAATATCAATTTTATCGTAGTATTATTGATCCATATAGTAAATATATTAATATTATAACATTTAAAAATTTTAAACTTGTTCCATGTTATACGGCTGGCTGGTAGTTTGCCACAATATTTTAATATTGATGTACCTGGTATTTAAGTACCACTACTGGATAGGTTCTTTACTTGCCATTATGTATCATTAATTATATTTACTCGTTATATCGTCATTATACAGTTGTTAATTTCAGTAAATAAATAAAAAATAAAAAAAACTACCGCTAAAAATTCATGAGAGGTCATGGGTTCTGTACACGGTAGAGCATTACTGTTTCTTGTAGAACAGCTATGCTGGAAGGAGATTTGTCAAAGATCACCCCCAACCGTCAGGTCTCCCCCCTGTAGGAGTACCCACAGTTAAGTGACTGGGTGAGCCCCTAGAGTTTCTGCAGTGTTCGCTAGGTTTGTTATATTATTTTGAGAGGCTGGTCGTCCCAGCTCTGACTCCTCGACAGTAAGATATAGACACCTCTTCCGATCGTGACTTAAGTCCCACTTGGCCGGCTGACTTCCCCTGGACACCCCCAAATCAGTAATGGTGGTTGCTGTTGGCTACCTCCAGGAATGTTTATTGGCTTTCCTGTCTAGATCCGCCCGATGCGTGCAGACCGTCTAGACCGTGAATGCACTTCTCGGGTTTATTGCACCGTTGATAATTAAACCTCATGGACCTCTTATCAACTACACCGATACGGCGTGAGTACCCATGTAATGAAAAAAATCATCGGGGGATATAATTAATGATCATTGAAATAAAAAATAAAGATTGAAGGTATCATTACTTTCAATGCGTTATATTTTAAATAATTTGTTTAAGTCTTTTCACAAACTTAGATAGGGTCTTTGAAAGTCCATATTTATTAACTGTCAGTAATACTTTCCATTAACGTTGGAATGTGAAGTGAATTTTTATATTGAAGGTGAATAGATATTGTTATGTATTTACTTTTTCGAACAAACACGAACTGACTCGCCTTAGCCAAAATCTCGCCATTCAGCCACGTCTCAATTTCTCAAGTAGCAAAAGTAAGAACAAAAGAAAGAAGACGAGGTTAGGAATTTAAGAAAGTGATACAGGGGACAACGGTACCGGATGGAGGATCCCAGTATAGAGAAGATAGATAAGAAGAAGAAAGTATCCCGGAATAAAGTACACGAGTACTGTTACTTCTTTTATTCGGGGACAGAGGTGCGGAGTACCTGCCTCTTCAACCTCCGTCGCCCATCCTTTACTGCTGATGGTCCATATTGGTCGAACTGCGACCCGGATTCTTCTGATTCGTGAATAGGTCAGAAGTAAGGTTTTGGGTAAGAGGGGACCTGTGGTTAACATAACAACCTACTAAGCCGAAGATTTCGGGTTCAAAGTCCGCCAGGTGTCCCTAGAATTTTTTAAAGGGAGTAAAAAATCCTTGGTTATGCCGTCCTTCGGAAGGGACGTTAAACTGGGGTCCCGAACCTGTACGATGTCAGGTACTCGTTAAAAATCCCAATCACAATTAAACCTAGATAGGCAATATTCAGAGCTCCCATTAGAGTATCGCCTCATTAGCCGTAGCAGCAAAAATGTGACGTTAAGTAAACAAACAAAACTTACAGAAGGATCAATTTGAATGTAAAAAGTGTCAAATAGAAAGAATGAATTTGAATAACGAAACATGTCTTGTCATTTTTGAATACCGTTCAAACATAATAATAAAATACAGAAGATGCTGATGTAGCACCGTCCGATTAGCCGTAGCAGCATAAAGTGACGTAAAATGAACAAACAAAAAGGTTTTGGGTAAGCTATGGGTAAGGCCCCGGTTTCGAATCCGGCTGTAGCAGATTAGTTATTTAATCTGTTAACAACCATTAATCGACCCTGTGGGCTTGCAGACCTTAATGTATCTTAGCCTCTATAACGTGGGTATCCTTAATTTTGGTAAAAACGAATGGTTTAGCCTGCTCTCGACCATATATCTTATTTGCACAACTGTTGACTTAGATACAATCTCTACCTTGTACTGAGCCAAAGACCTTTCATGTGGCATAGTACAATTTTTTTTTTACTATTACTATTAGATAAGAAATTAGGATGAACTTAGTTATCTCCTGAACTACCCAATGGTAGCCCCTTTATGTACTAATGTGTTTTCCACATTAGTACATCAACGTTCATGCTTTTACTCATGCTCCATCCTCCAGGGAATATAGTTTAAAGCTGTGCATTCCAGTTATTTATGTCTTTATACAAGGAGCGGAGTGGCTCAGTGGTAGAAATACTGGTTCAAATCCCGCTGCAGGCCATGACTTTTATTTAGTCCGTTTGCAGCGGGAGATGGATCATATAGGATCTAGGATCCTCCTGGGGCCCATCCAGCCTCTATAAAATATTATAAAAATAGGGTACCGAAAATAAGGGGGGGGGAATCTGGCGGTTGAGCGTGACCTAGGACAAGTCATCTCCTTGCAGAACCGTTGTACATGAACAGTACAGTCTCTACCATGTACTGAACCCAGATATATTCATGGGTTGTAGAGGCACCGGTTTAAAAAAAATAATTTAGAGGCTTATTGGAGGTGACGAAGGTAGGATTATGACTGTGGTGAAAGTCCCGGATTCAAATCTTGCTGTGGCAGATCAATAGCTTAATCTGTTAACATCCATAAATGTTGGGATCTATAGACCCTTCTGGGTCTTTCCCAATCTTTATAAAATGGGCTCTGGCAGTTGAGTGTAATCTCGGTCTCATCTCCTCCCTTCACAACCATAGCCTTATGTTTAGTTTCTATTATATAATCGACCGAGGATCCTTCGTAGGTTGTTGAATTTATGCGCTTGCTTGAACGGTTATTCGAAACAAGTTCACTACGATGGCCAGTAGGGTTGCAGTACGAGTGGAACTCCTGCTCTGCTCCGTTGAGCAGCGCCATACTACCTTCAGAGGCCCGACTGGGTCTGGTTGCTCCGAGCACCGCCCACTTGATCACAGTCCTCTCGGCGACTCTCTAGTCTCAGAAATAAATAAACCTATTTCCGTCCCGCAATCGTTATTATTTCTTTAGGTCAGGTTTCTCTTTCTGCCGCTTCGAGATAGCTTTGCAGTTCCTGAAGTTCGCCATTTACTATTTCCAGTTCTCGGATGACCAGAAATTATTCAAGAAGGGTTTAAGAGTTTGAATCGTATCAACGATTGGTGCAATAGGAGGGTGGATATAATGAGGATTGGAGAAACCAGACGAATCCATTATTCTTGAGAACCAAACACAATCTGCAACATGTCACAACAACATGCTAACATGAGTGAAATGGTACATGTATACAATGTAACTTACTAGCATAAACAAGCTTTTCTAAATGCTAAGTTGGGGCAATAATTATAGCTTTTTAAGGTAAGCTATTTAATTTCCCTTGAATAATATTAGTTGATATTATATATTGCCCCTTCAAAATAACGTCATAACTAAAAAATAAAAAAGTTTTTCAATAGAGGTATTTGAAAGTTCCACAAGCCTCAAAAAAAAAAATAAAAATCTACAATTGGTAAAGCAAAGCATTCCTATTGTAATGATGGCACTAGAATGATTTTATTAACCATTAGACAATTTTTAAAATCTTGAAACTTTTTTGATTTTATTTAGACAAGTGCGTTGTTCAATAGATAGATAGATAGATATAAAATGCTCTTTATTATTAAATTATTTACAACTGTTCTTTTTAATTTTATTTTCCACATTAGCAACCACAGCATGGTACTTTATACCGTCTGCCGGGAGTTTGATTAAACTACTAAACAACAACAAAACTAAAAAATAAATAAAATTTCTTTTTGACATTAATAATTAAATTCTGAAATTAAAAATTTTCTATAACGACATGCATTACTTACAAAATTATATAAACCTATAAAATTCTCTCCATTCAGAATATCTATTAATTTTTGTTTTGATATCAGCTCATATTTTAAGAATTTTTTTCTATACAATTTTAAGACGGGACACACTGCCAGGAAGTGAAAACTGTTTTCAATTTCATTCAGATTACACAGTGAGCATAGCTGTATATTTTGCGAATCAATTTCAAATGGTTTGTAATTTAGATTCATAAGTTCCCCTCTGCATTTCATAACTACGCTAATTTTTTTTGTTGCTTTAAAATGTCTATGGTAATCTATTGTTTTATTTAATGAGCTATAGAGGCCGTGGTGTGTGCCCTCTGCTGCTTTTGTATGGCAAACTTGGATAAAATAATCTTTGTACAGCTCTAACATTTTGAACATTTCTCCCTCCCAAGTACCCACGGAGTTTAAAGTTAAATCCAGTCTATAATTTATTTTTTTTGCAATTTCCCCCCACTCTTTAAACCATGATATGTTTTGTTTTATTATTTCTCTTGCTATAACTGTACATAGCCTATTTTCTTTATAATCTAGTATTTTTAAAATATAATTGGATTGCATTTTTAGTGTGTACATGTGTATTAATTTTCTATTCATTTCTAAGTACACAAAGTAATTTGGGGTATTAACCGGTAATTTAAAAATTTTTTTAATGAAATACCTTTCAACTTTTTCTATTTCCTCAAAATATTTGTGGCCCCAAACTTGACATCCATAGGTTATGACATTTTTAATTGTTGACTCAAATACTTTAAATTTTGACTCTAAGGGCACTTCTGGATTATTGAACAGTTCTCTCCACATCATATTAATCCCAACTTTTGCCTTACTTACTTTTTCTTTAATGTCATATTTCATTTTTAAGTTATTGCACATCACCACCCCTAGATATTTGTATGATTTCACACATTCAATTTGCTCATTATTTAGGAACCATTTCTCTTTTTTTGTACACATTTTGCCTCTATTATTCTTCTTAAATACTATAATTTTTGATTTGTCCAGATTTACAAACAAATTCCATGTTTTACAATAGATTTCTAAATTGCCTATCATGTACTGCAAACCAACCGGATTATCTGATATTAGGACAATGTCGTCAGCATAAGCCAGCATATTCACTTTCTTATGCCCCACTATGACTCCTCCCCCGAGATTCTCCGCTAAATCATTTATGAAAAGAGTAAACAGGTATGGACTCAGTACACATCCCTGCTTGACCCCCATCCCCGTCTTGAATGACTCCGTAACTCCATCTTTTGTCCAGACTACTGCCTCCGTGTTTTCGTTAGAAGACTTTTAATAGCGTTAGTGAACTTAGTTGACAAACCCATTTCGTACATTTTGTAAATTAACGCATTCCTGTCCACAGAGTCAAAAGCTGCCTTGAAGTCGACAAAAAAACAATAGATTTTATTTTTCCCTAAATGCCACATGTACTCTATTAAATTGCTTAAAATAAACAAATTGTCAACAACTGAGCGGCCCTTTCTGAAACCTGCAAGGCCTTCTATCAATACTTTTCTTTCTTCCAACCAGTTTGTAAGTCTTACTGCTAGCATCCCAGAATATATCTTCGAAATGGCATCTAAAAAAGAAATACCCCTGTAATTTGTCACTTCGCCAAGCTCACCTTTTTTATGGAGAGGGAAGATGATTGATTTTCCGAAACTCTCTGGAACTTTACCTTCATCAAAACAGAAATTGAACAGCTGCAGTAGAGCTTTCGTAAAGCATTCAGGAGAATTTTTATAAAATTCACTTGGTATTCGGTCAAGATCAGGTGCTTTATTGTCTTTTAACTTATTTATGGCTGCGACCACTTCATCATAACTGAATTGATTATCTATAACCCATCCTTTACCCAAGGAGCCGCATATGAGAAAAGTTCAGTACAAAGATGAAGGTTATACTGTTTTTTAAAATGCTCTTTCCATTTCAGTGGTTGAATATTTCCAATTCGGAAGTAGTTTTTTTGCTTAAATTTATTAGTCAAGTCCCATAAATCCTTGGAATCCCTCGCCCTCTCGAACTTGTCACCTATCTCCCTGAAGTAGTTTTCCTTTTTCCCTTTACAGAGTTCCTTATAATTTTTTACATTATTTAAATATGCCTTTCTGATCAAGTGGGAGTTGGTATTTCTGTACAAGTTTAATAGTTTAAATATTCTTTTCCTCTTATTATGACACTCATAGTCATACCAAGGTTGTTTTTTATTAATCTTAAAGTCACCCCTACTTCTTATTACATAGCATTTTTTAATTAGCTCTTTCATCTTCTCAAAGTCTGCCAGCCCTATTAGCTTTCTTTCTTTCAAAAACGCATCTGTTTCTTTTTCTAACTTTTCCCTATACTCCGCTGACCTCTATTTATGCCAAATCATTTTCGGGATTAGCTGACAGCATTGTTCATCCTTTATCGCCATTTTTATTCCAATGCTAATGACTAGAGGCATGTGGTCCGAAAATATTTGTTTTTCTACTTCAAAACCCTTAACTATTTCTTTAACCCCTATTGAAATTATACCTAAATCTATTGTGGAACAACCTGCATTACTGATGTATGTAAATTCTCCCTCTCTGTCCCCCTCTGATCTACCATTCAGTATAACTAGCCCATTATCATCGCACAGTTCCAAGAGTTTTCTTCCTTGCTTACTTACTTTCTTGTCTTTTGATTTCCTATTCTTTACCAATTATCCTTCTCGGTTATTATCCTCCCAATATGTACTCTGTCTTTCTCCTATCCTCGCATTTACATCCCCTACTAACAGGTATTGTAGTTTATCCTTACTAAAAATTAAATTTTGTAGCCTTTCAAATTCTTCTACCCAATACCTAGCATTAATATATAGTGGAACAATGTGTACTGATTCCTTTCCCGTTTCTAGCTGTATTAGAGTCTGATTTTCTACCGTTACATATTTACATAATTTTTCCTCCTTTAACCATTTTTTATATCCGAATATTTTACCACCGCTAGCTCTACCATACTTACTAGTTCTGCTGGCTGGCTCGCAGTACAGACAGTAATCAACAAAATAATTCTCAATGTGCACGTTCCAATTATCAATTTCTAAATGGGTTTCAAACAGGCAAAATATGTCATACTTACATACAAAATTGAAAAAAGCAACATTATCTATCTTTTTTTTTATCCCCGCTATATTGTACCCTAATAATTTAATCGTTTTATTAGATTCATACAGTCTTGTAGCTAAATTAGAATTTACCCGGCAGACGGAATATTCCTATTTACTAAGTGGTACCTTCACCTCTTCGTTCTTCGCTGGTTGATTGGCCTGGTCCCCTGGCGTACAGCAGCGCGACCACAGTTCTTCTCCCAGTAGACCCCTCAAGTAGTTAATGTCTTCTTCTCCTCCTGAAACACCACTTTCATCATCCCACTGATATTCCTTCCCATTCAGAATCAGAGTGTCCTTTCTGACCAGGCATTTTAAATGTCCACCCTTTCTCATAATTTCTTTTTTGATCCAGAACATCCTGTTTCTTCTATTTCTTACTTTCCAGGTGTAATCCCTATCTATGTAAAAGCCAGTCCCCTTTAGTTTCCTCGTATTCCTTAGTATGTCTGTAACTACTCTACTGGTGGTAAACATTACCTTCTTAGCCGTACGTCCTTTGCGTTCCTTTCCTACTGTAAAGGTGTCCTCTATCTTCCCTTCCACTTCAACATTCAGCACTTCTTTACAAAAGGTTGTTATTTCTTCAACATTTTCTTTTCCGTCAAATCCTTTAAATATTAAATTGTTTCTTCTCAACTGGTTTTCTATTGCTTCTAGCCTCTTATCATTTTCTTGATTTTTGGTCTTCATTTTCTCCAGTTCGTTCTTCAAATTTAAATTTTCGTCTTTTAGTTTTATAATTTCTGTGAAGAGCTCTGATATATCTTTTTTTGTCGCCAGTCCCTTTGAGTCTATCATCGCTGAAAATTGTTTCATCATTTCTCCATAATCCATTCTATTAATTTCTTCTCCCATTTCTGATGACACTGTATCTTCTGTCCGACTTATTTTAGTACTCACTAAAACTTCCGGCGACGATCGACTTCTCTTGACCCTTTCTTTTTTTTGTATTGGCGTTGACAATTCTTTCCCTTCCACTGTATAATTTTTAATTGATTTTGGCATTTATTTTATTCTGTTAAGAGAAAACCTTATTTTGTCTTGGTTTATTGAATGTTTGTTATTTTTATTTCGTTGTAATTGTTTTGGTTAGGGTTTGTTATGGCTAGACATTTATATTCTATCTCCCAAGAATTAAGATATTGTTTGTGTACTCGTTGGGATTATGACTCACTAGCCTACGTAGTTTACCTGCAGGTTCCCGCTCGTGGCCAGTTGCTCCAGCTTAAGGTTTTTTTCCTTACTCCTTTCCCCGCTAATCCGCTCGGTGTAAATTCCCGTCCACTACGTAGAATTAACACAGGTACTGTATTTTATTACTGTTGCAATTTTTTATCCCCATACACTCACTTTTATCCACTTTTTAATAAACTTTTGCAAGACACGATGTTCACTCTACGAATGCTAGAACCAAACTCCCGTTTGGAAAAAGCGTTGTTCAATATAATTCAGACAAAGCCTATTTTTTCAATCATGCCCTAATGATTTTGAGACCATTATAGTTTTGAAACGTCCCCAAAAAAGAAGTTAACAGAATAAACTGAATCTTAAAAACGAATTGTAAACATTAAATATATCTATATACAATATCCCTACTTATATCAAGACCTAAAATATTTTAGCCCAGCGTAGAGGATCAAGATTTCGAAATATCGCTGTATATTTCATAAAATATTAACAGCGCTGATCCTTATCTTTACGAATCTGGCATCTTGAAAGGTTAGAAGAGATGGCCCGAATATAAAATTAGAATTTTAATAAATGGAGTAGAAACGTTTCGACTCAAAACGACTACAACTTCATCATCTTTTCGAATCCAAATGACACACTTTCTTCCAGGACTAAAAACGGTGAATCTTCGGAAGTTCCAGTTCCGTGGCTGGAAGAGGAGGACGTTGGACACATAAGATCGTGCCATCGCTCCCTGGTACGAGTATGTCTCATGCCAGTCTTCCTTATTATCCAGGATATGGCGTAAAAAAGGTCTTCCTAAGGCTAAAAATATCAAGTAAACACTATTAAACATTTCAGATTTATTTTTGTGAAGTCCAGGATTATTGTTTTCGGCTATGCTATCTGGAAATGCACGAAAATTCGAACGAAAGAATTAAAGAGATACGAAGAATAGAAAAGAACAGTTAAAACAGACGTAGTCCATAGGGGCTCGATCATTAAAAAAAAAAATATATATAGTACAATGTAAATTTATTTTATTTTATTTTATTTTTTTATTTAATTCAATGATATTTACAACTATAATGGTATTATTTTATTATTCCTCATTTTCCAAAATTTATCCTGTAACCTTCCTTATGATTCCGTAGTTGCATTAGTGCCTTGGTGGTGGTTGGATGTTCCCTCTGGTTAGTGTTTTGCTGCATTTTGATGTTGGAACGTGCCGTATTGTTATTTATTTTTCCTTTGCTACTATTCTCTTTGTGTACTGAAGGTGCCTAAAGAGACGAAATATCGACGGGTATTTTTATTTCCTGGTTTTACTTTAGAGACTTAATACTACAATTTTTGAATCTTTCCATTCACGTCTTAACCGAAATTACTCTTTGCCAATCCTATAATTACTAACTGGTGGAGGAAATAGAAAAATATCCACACTCGCTTGATTTTCCCATGCACTATTATGTGATTATGAACTCCTGCGCTTCCTCAGCTCTGCGCTGGAGACGCTACGTTTCCCTAAAATTTTACATTACTTGTATTTTTTATTTATGTATTAGAATATTTAATCCGAAAAGGAGGGGATGCCTTTTTTGTTAGATATTTTAAGTACCATCACTAGTCCATAATATCTTTTTATGTATTTCTCTCAAGTAATATCTCTCAACTTTATGTATTTCATTGTCTTGATATCTAGCACATTCAAAAAGGAAATCGAATTTCATGAATTCGGAATATTTAGGAGTTTGGAGAAAGTATCCCTCTCACTTCTGCATCTGAAATAAAATTGTGCTATTTTGCGAAGCGTTATAAATTCACATAAAAATATCTAACAATACGTATTTATAATGTGTACATACTTTTATTATTAGTACTTGGAAACATTTTAATTTATTATTTAAAGCAGCTTCTCTATAATTAATTTTTTAATGTTTAAAATTTAATTTTTTTAAAGTAAGTTAATTAATATAGTTAATTGCCATTATATTTAATTAAGTTCTATCATGACCAGAAAAGCTAACGTTTTGGCGGTGAAAAGCCACTTCCGTTAAACTACGCGTGACGCGACCATGACCTACAACCCGTTTTCTTCAGTTGTTTTTCCGCCTCTGGTTTCTGCCAAGCTCGTGTACAAGACAATGTTACTTGTGTGGCAGATAATGCTATTTTTCTAAAAACAAAAGATGTTAGCAGGAATTATATTATCAAAAATATTCCATTTTCGTATCGGATCTGTCTTAGAATAAATATACATCTCATGTTTTCAAGTTTTAGATTCGGATATCATCAAAAACTCTCGTTATACATTCCTAGTATAGAGAACGTTCGTTATACCCATTTGTAGAATTTTACGAAAAGTTAAAACAATTAACAACGCAATAAATAAATATTTTTGTTTTGAAGACAAAATATTCGTCCTGGCCGGGAATCGAACTCGTGTCGTCTGCATCTCCGGTACAGTGCTCTAAACCACAGAGCTAGCAGGGGTCGTATCCAAGTCAGACAAATCCGCTCTCTTCAGCGATGCTACAACCACCGATAAGAATACAGTCCCAATCATGTACCGAACTCAATGACCTTCACGGGTTATTGTGGTACATATGATGAGGCTTCTTTTTTTTTTTAATATTAATCTAATGATAAAAATAAAACTGATAAGTTAATTGTACTTATTAGTGTGTATAATTTTATTAATTGCACTACCAACAATTTTCTACACTATTAAAAATACATATCTTTGGTTTTGAGTCAAATGTGATAAACTTGATCAATTCATGTAATTATTTATCATTTCCCCCCTCTGTATTGACTACGTCAGATCACGATAAAACTTTATTTTCCTTTCCTCTGCTGGAGTTTTCTCTGCCTCTTGTATTCCTTCGCAAACACTGGCACGTTTCCTTTGACACTCTGTCCACCTCTTCTGGTCTTCCTCCATCTTGAAATCCTTCCTCATCTTTCATTCTGCTTCTAAATTCACTCCCTTCTAAGAGGTGAGATTATGTAAAGTTCAACTTTGCCAAATCTTTACTCTTTTAGTCCACGTTGTCGTGTTCATCTTTTTCAGAAATAGCCAAATATATCTTTTGTCAAATTAACCAACTATTGATAGCTATGTAATTTTGTTAATATCGAACAGCTTCACAGATATATCCCTGTAAAATGTCAAATGATCACTTTTACCCCTGATCCGATGTTATTTATTGTATATGTGTGTGTTGATACACACCGACACAGAAGTGGAGGACCCCGAAGCCCAGGCATTGGACGAAGACAGAAGAGAGAGAGAGAGATGCGCCCCACTCTTGGCCCACTAGCCTACATCTCCAACGCTCGAGGGCTCAGTCTTAGTCCAGCTCCCGCTTCAGAAGGTACCTCCCCGTCCTGGATTACTCTTCGACGCAACTTCCGTTCCCTCTTCTCTTCTAGGATTTATATTTGGAATATTAGTTCTTTCAGGTGAGTAAAAGTTTTTTCTTTCTGTTATGAGCTTGCAGAGTTGCTAAGGTTATTTTCTACGTCCCAGTTTCACAAATGTTATCCTTAAAAAAAATTGCAGCCAAATACTATTTAAAGAACCAAGTGATGTTTAATACACGACTCGACAGACTTACCATTGGCCTAAGATTAGAAATAATCAAACAATGCATCTCATGTTAATAGGTTCAGCTTCATAAAATCTTGAATATGTTTTAGTAAATTTGTTATTTTTAAATGTACGACAAGCCTAAGCGTCACACCTGTGCACAATTGTCCTCCTGCAATTATAAAGTTTTTAAAATCAAAATTAATATCAGAGCATTCAAATGTTTCCCTGATCACCCAATAAGGTTACTATTGGGACTCCATGTTTGATTAGGGTTTCCGGAACTCCAATGTACGTTTAATCTGAGAAAGTTGAAATTGAGAGGTTCACTTCAAAACCACAAATTTATTCATAAGAAAAAGACCCATGTAAAATACCCATGAAAAAGACCCAACCCTAGAAGAGTATTGTATTCAGTTCATGGAAGGGGAGACGTAGCTTCCAAGCCAACGTTTGTCCAAGGAGTTACTTTGGTTGAAATCGCGCTTGACCTTCATGTTTCCCCTTGATCGAGGGTACCTTACTTAATACTTAAGAGGTTGGGGAGACCCGAGGATGATCTGCAGATCCCACATGGCGAATTGATGACTGTTAACGAAATAAACTATTTATCCACAACCGGACTTAAACCCGAAACCATCAACATAGCAACTTAGCTCTCGTAAACAAATGTTCCCCTAACTAACATATAAGGTTAATACAGAAGGGGATTAAAGTATTTCAATGCATGATTAATTATAATTCGGATTTAAACATTAAAGTGCGCCGGGAATTTTGGTAATTATAGTTGATTGTTTGGATTAAATCCAGAAGAATTTAAAAGGTTGTACTTCCGATGCCATATAAAATAATAATAAGTAGAAAGTTTGTAAAGATGTTAAGTATGTAGTGTGCCTAGGCTCACTATGATCCAAAGCAGTGAATCCATAACCAAAATCTAAAGTCTTGGAATGCTCCCCTATATTTCTCTAGTATTACCCTGTGTTACCATCCTATATGTTTTTGTAATAGTATAGTTTGTTTTTAACATAATATGGAATTCTATTCCCTTTAGCGCCGAGTGCACCGGATGCGGTCTTAGCTAAAGAAAGGTTGACGCGTAAAAGCCATATCCGGTTAGGTATCGAGGCCGCCGCTGAAGAAGGCTCTTGGGCTCCACAGCCGGGTCTTGTCGGTCGCCATTAACATAACCATTTTAATTAAATCTTAGGCTTTATTCAATTACAAATGTTGCTTAATTGTATTTTAAACATACTATTACACATGTTCCCTAGACAGTCCACGTGGTTACTATTGGGGTACTATACTGCAGATGGGATTCCAGAATTCCAATATAAGGTTTATCTGAGAAGTTTGAAAATGGGAGGGTCATTTCTATTAGTTATTACTTTTATATTTAAATCACATGACTATAAATAGATAATATATTTGTGTATACACGTACATACGCAAGGGATGATGAAATGTCTCCTTTAGCTGCAATCACAATTTCAACTCACCTTCTGTACAGCTCGTATAGGTTTCTTTCTATTTACGAAGCATCCCTCATCTTGTTCTTTCCTGGTATTTCGTGGTCTTCTTCCGTGGTCTTCCACCAACCTTAGCCTGGTATGTAATCTTGGCAAGCCCTTGTTTTCCATTCCATGTCCTGACCACCTTAAACGGTTTTCTTCAATAACAGTTTTTGTTGGTTCCACTGAGATACAAATTCGGTCTTGTTTGGTTTTCCGTTCTATCTTCCTAAGGAATCTCATCACTGAAGTTAGGATCTTACTTGCATGCCAGGTGGCTAATGACCAAGATTCGGAAGAGTAAGTCAATATGGGCAGAAATGTAGACTTACACATCCTCAATCACACAGCCTCTGTAGAGTTGGTACCCTGAAAATAAAGGATGAATTCGTCAATCATCTTGATGGCGTGCCTGGAAGATTACAGAAGATGGGTTCCCAGGAAGTCGGTGAAAGGCATTGAAGAGCACTTCAATTCATGCGGGTAGTGTCAAGACAGCCGTTTTGGGGTTATAAGATTGACGTTTCGTGTTCAATAAATATTTTCATTACTTTACTATAAATTGAGACTGATAAGGTATAATTAATTGTTTGACCATTGTCCATATATAATACAAAACAAGAAATAATATAAATTTTTTTAAAGCATAATAAATTCGTGTATTTCAGATTTAATAATTTTATGTTTTTTCCGTCTTTATAATATTATAACTTTAGGAATCGTTAAAAACGTAGTTATATTTAATCATTAGACTTTCAATTAAAGAGAAATATTTTTGAATTTCCAAAAAATATATTTCAGTTTATTTGAAATGATTTTTTTTTGAGATTTTAATTTAATTGTATTTTAAATTATTTAATACAAATTGTAATTTAATTTTAATTGTAATTTATATTTAATCCCTTACAATGAGAATGATTTTGCATACATGGTTGTTTGGTTAATAAGTTTTTGTTGCTGGTAAAAATTTAAAAAAACCAACAGAAAAAAGAAGTGCATAGGATTTTATACAAAATATATATATATTTATAAGAGTACATACATAACATTATTATATACAACATTATTATTATAATATACTACATTGTTTTTATATATAGCATATAAGAACATTAATTTAAAGAAGAACTCATTTAAAAATATATATTATTTATAGTAGAATGTGTTTTGTTCGTTTGTGTCTGTATTTTGGTGTCGTTGTTTTTGTATAATTTCCTATTTCTTGAAGGAGTGTGTTGTCTGATAGTTGGCATGAGGTGAAGAATCTGAGGGTTTGTTGGTGTAAATGATTTTCTTTCCAATACCATCTCGAGTCAAACATAAAGAAAAGTTCTGACGCTAAAACTAAAAGTTTATTGACGATCATCACAGCTTTGATTGTAGGCAAATACGTGAAGAATGTTTGTTTGTCGTCGAAAACTAAACCAAATAAAAATAGACACTAAAGAACAACATTTATTCGGAAACAAGAAAATGTATATGCAAAAACACTAAAGTAAAAAAAAAACTACACTGCTAAAATATTTATTGTAAAATCTATGTAATGATTTATGACTATTTTGGTATGTTTAACTATATATTTAAATATATTATATAAGTTAAATATATTTAACTATATATAAAGGTTTAACTATATATTTTATTCATTAGAACGCAATAGGAAAAATTCCAAGTCTCTAAAATACTGTGAAGAACTTATCATTCAACGTTTCGTCAATTCAGGCATCATGAGGGCAAACACCAAAAAGAAAAAAAACATCAAAGAAGACAAGTACAACACGCCACACAAAACAATCCAAACAGACTCATCAAATAGAGACAACAAACTTGCTCCAAGACGTTCTACAAACAACTCTGAAGCGTTTACTTTTTTTTTCAAGTATTTTAAGGCTTTGGTTTGGGGGATTTTTTCTATTGGATTCTAATATTTAATTTATGGCTCTTTTCGAGTTTTCGCTCGTATGTTGGTATCTTTTCCATCTCTTACACCTTAAATGCTTGGTAATTAATTTTATTATTAACCTCATTAAAATATATCCGGCTTTTTTAGTACCATTTTTTAGTTTTTGATAAGTAAAATGACCTAAGGTTACTGAGTGTTAATTAACATAAATATGAACTTAACCATAGGAATTTATTTAAGTTAGTAATTGAATTAATTACTTTAATGAGTATACAATTAAGTGACCTACTAAAAGCCGCCTTGAACTTGGCCCTGACCTTGTCCTGTCAAGAGGCAACCTTTCACCGGCACGCCGGCGGCTTCATCAGGAGTTCCGATCTTTGTATTATCTCTCTTACAAATCGTCATAAAATATTACGATGCAATGAGAAAACAGAGAAATCAGTTCTACAGGCACTTACAAAAAGTGGACCCGAGCAGGTTTCGTAAAGGGTATTTATGTATCTTAAAAAGCTGAAAATGAACATGTGGATTAAGGAGACTGAATGGACATCGAAGAGCTCAAAGTATCTCCGAATGGTATTGATGGAGATTCTTCACTTAAACAGGAACTTCAGAATGCTCCGTGTTTTCAAGGATGACCAAAAATAAAAACACCCACAATTTGGACGCAGAAGAGAAAGCAAAAACACAGGGAAAGAATGAAGGATATGTGGAAGAAAAAGAAAAGTAAATTTGAAACAGACGTAGTCCATAGTTGCTCGATAGGTAAAGAAAGTTGTATATGGGTGACATGTTTAAATAACGAATAAGTATTCTTTAAAGTTTCGGATTAATTATCTGTTTTAGTTTTTGCCATTTTTGCCATTTTCAATGTCACAGAAGGTTAAAAGGAACCTGCTATATTTTTCTCCTAACTATTTTTATCGAAATTGAACTAAATGTTCGCATATAACCTTATATGACAATAAAAAAAAAAATTGGCACATACACCACTAATAATGATCAGATTCATCACTTCTAAATAAAATTAAGGGAGAAGTATTGAATGTAAGTGCATGGAATGAAAATTTTCTAGGCATGAATTACTTATTTAAAAAAAAAATGTTAGGATTAGATTGAGCGAATGAAAAAAAAAATGCAATAAACTTTCTTCTTTCATTGCACTACAAATCTTAAAGAGTCAAGGCCTCCAGCGATTCGTTCCGCCAGTCATCTCTGTCAGCTCCAGTTATGTATACCCAAGACGGATCTGTTGGGTTGACACACTGTCCATCAAACCGCAACCGGTGTTTTCCCACACTTTCGCTTACGTCCTTCCGTGATGTTTATGTGATATGTGGTATCCTTGCTGTATGGCAATCCCACCTGTACCAATCAACTGTGACAACTCCAACATTGGGATCCATATACTCTTTCCTTAACTCTCCTTCGGTTTGAGGTCTGCATAAACCATTTTTATGTTGAGTTAATGGTGCCTCCAAAGATCTTGTAGAACCACTGGGATAACCTTTTTAGTTACAGGGAAAGGTGTAACCTCCACTGTCTCCTAAAAAGATAACGAATCCTGCTGAAGGCACAATTGCATGTGCTTTTTAACACGCCACTTAATTTTTCTCATTTCTCTTCCTGTACTGACATCCTCAATGAAGGTGCAAAAAAGCAATACTTCCAATTTGTGGTCCCCTGTCCTTTGTTTCAATATTATCAAGAGGAATAATAGAATAAGCCAACAATTTAGATTGTCTTATTTAAACCTTTTCTGATGTATGGGTACGATATAGGAGCCTAACGTATTCAAATGGATTTAAAGAGGACTTTTCAATGTTGTGATGAGAACCTGTGAAGGGATTTCAATTATACTCGTGTATTATAAATAAGAGTGAGATATCTGTGATTGTGAATAAGCTGTTAAATGCTGTACTGTAGTTGGCCTTTGTGTGGAGTGTATGTAATTGGTTGTATATATAGTGTACTGTAAGAGTGTCAGAGTTAATGTTCCTCCAGGTTGGAGGACCAGTAGCTAAGCCTAAAAGTACTAAGATTAAACAAAAACTAAAGCAGGAACAATTACACAAACATCGTTGCAGATGAAAAAATATTTTTTAATATAAGCTGAAAAATCACTTTTGACTTAAATAAGATTCGGTTATTAGAATGTTGAAGAGATAATTTTATATTCACGAAGTGGGGTTCTTATTTCAATAAGTGTGAAGGAATATAAGGAAAGAATTTACTTTGATTTATTAACTAATTCTAATAATTTCCAGTTCGAGTTCTCATGAGTAATCAAGATACGCATCATGAATAATAGCGAAGGCAAAACGTGATTAGGGCGAATTTTCCAGTGGATGCGCATGTCCGGTAATCCACTTCAGTCAGGCGTGTGCGTGATAGTCCTGTGATAACAGTTGCTTTGTAAGTATTAGTTACATACAACCGTACCTAAATTTACATTCAAATTAAATCGATTTATTTATAAATGAAAACCTAGGAACTCGATTAACCGGATATTTAGCCATGACCATCATCAATTTTTTTTTCCGCCTGACCTGGGCAGCTTGGACTCCTTTCCCCTGATGAGTAGTAATGGCCTCAGGTAACTGTAAGGCAGGTAACTGCCTTAATCACAGGTGAGTACCCTCTTGGGGTAGGCAGCGTTCCAATTTGGACTCTCTCTATCTTATTATCAAGTCCGGGATTTCACTGGATATCTTGACCGGCATTTCCTCGAAATAATCAAATCCGAAGGAATTGGAAATGATAATCACCGAAATTAGAAAATTTACTGTTTTAATTGTCTTAGCCGAGTCAGGGCCTAATTACATATACCCTCATTAAGCCTTCGTTAACTCTGATGAAAAATAAATTAAGGTCCTGGCTATTATAATTACAGTGTAGAATAATTATTTCATCAGAGCTCTGTTCTGGTGACTAATAAACTTTTTCTCAATGGTTATTTTCATAAAATTGTATATCTTGAAATCCATTCTTGACCCTGTGGGATCTTCAGACTCTCCTGGGGCTCACCCGGCTCTATATAGTGGATAATCCTTAATTTACCCCTAGATTGGAGGAAACCTGAGGGATTGAGGGTAAGATCAGACAAATCACCTGCCTCACAACTGTTATTTTGGAAACAGTGTAGTCTCTACGATGTTTTGAACCCAAGACTCTTCATGGGTCGTATTGGTTCAATTTTTTTTTTTTAAGTTCATAAACAAAATTTCTAATGTAAACTAAAATGTAAACCCATTTTCTTAAACGAAATGACTACCTATTATATTAAATGATTATCAAAGGGGAAGACACTTTATTAAAATATCTTAGCGACAATAATTAAGAGAACAAATTAAGAGCGATACTTTTATTACTATACTAAATTCGAAAAGGAATAACATAAATAAGAATAAATAAAAAAATATTTAAGTAGATTAAGCGAATAACTAATGCAGGCAGTTTCAACTGTTGCAAATCCTTTTTCAAGTCTCTCATAAGAAAGGAAATATAAAACTTATCTTACTTAATGAAATTATTATTATATATATCAAAGATGATGTCAGTTTGGTTTGGTATATTTAAGTAGTGTGGATTTAGATTACAGTGCGCAGATTTGTACGGTTGGGGCGCCAAAGAAAAACTTGGGAACGCCGGATTTGCTGGTCAGTGTTTATTAAAAGAATTGTTTTTATATAGAAATAAAATTGAATTATTGTAAAACATATTTAAATGTACCTAAAAGAGAAATTAATATATTATTAAAATATTTTCACTTACTTAATTATTATATTGAGGAATGCTAAATGCATCCTGTCGCGACCAATATAGGTCTTTTGTGAGGAATTTCAAATCTTTAAAAAAAATGAGAAAGAGTAGACATGGTTAGACATAGATTAAACAAAACATAGCCATCGTTGACCATAAGGTTCATAGTAATCTTTTTATAAAAATTCAAAAATCAATGAACAATAATTTTTTTGTATCGATTATTATTTTACATTCCTCGTTTAGGTTGTAAGCAGTATGCTACAGGTTATTCTGCGAAATAATCGTGATTTCTGTTTTTTTATTTTTATGGTTTCATGTTGACGGATGCTAAATGTTGCCACGCCGGTATATGTTATTGACGTGGCATATATATAGGGAGAGTCGAAAGCTCACAATGAAGGTTATGGGGCCAAAGTGAGGAGGAATCTAGGCTACGGAGGAGTTGCCTGAATGTTAATTTCTTTAATGTTTATGACCTCTTCTTTAATGTCTTATGTTCTCAGGAGGGGGGAAATTAAAATCTCAGTCTAAATATAATTTTAATATACGCTGTGAAAAATATACTATCTATGTTTTTTTTTCTTTTTATTACACAAGTGGCTGAAAATCCATGACACAAATTTCGTTAATCCTGGCTTTTTATTTTTTTTACCTTAATGGAAACATTGAAACTTGGAATGAGATCTAATTCTGGAGTTTTTACGTTAATATTGTATGCGAACTCTGTTTCATTGACTTATATTGGTTTTTCTCAAACAATATATGACCTCATTGTTTAAAAAAATGATAAACACGAACTAATATTATTAAAATTTAATGTTTAAAGTAAAAACATTTTTAAAATTGTAGAAAAATGCATATATTTTGTTTAAACGTAAGGTACAATATATATGAAATTACGCAGACATTATGCTTTTTCTCCAGCCAACAATTTTTCAATTGTAAATGTCTGCCTCGAAAACAATTATTCCTACCTTAAAATAATACATTAAAATATTCCTATTTTTTTCTTATCATCACTTTTATATTTATATAGATATAACTGATAAGAAAAACTACACAGGGGAATTTTTTTTAAGTCAGAACAAATTTTTTTCCGGTCCAGCAGGGTTATTTGATTATGAATGTTTTATTTATAATTGTTAATAAACTATTGTTTTCTTTGTAATGAATAATAATTGTTTCTATTTAAGACAGTACAATTCTAAGACTGAAATTGATATCACTTAGTTAGCTATCTTCTTCTTCCTTTTTCCAATTAAATTATTAAAATTAAATTATTAAAATCATTGATAAATAGGTGTACAAATGTATATCGTTAATTAGTTTGATTTAATAGTGTTTTATAGTCATTATAGATTTATAACTAAAAGATTATGACCATAATTGGGGAATTGACATGCTATTGTTTAAATAGTATTAATTAGTAATGCTATTGCTTAAATAGTGTTAATTAGTAATTCTATTGTTTAAATAGTATTAATTAGTAATGCTATTGTTTAAATAGTATTAATTAGTAATGCTATTGTTTAAATAGTATTAATTAGTAATGCTACTGTTTAAATAGTATTAATTAGTAATGTTATTGTTTAAATAGTATTAATTAGTAATGCTATAGTTTAAATTGTAATTTTCTATGAAGAAAATTAACAATTATTTTATTTTACTTATTACCTTTTCTATGCCAAAGCCTCAATTAGTTTTAACAAAAAATCGCGTTGCATTGATGGTGCATTTCATGCTCTAGAATATATAAGGTGATGGACCTTTCGCCATGGTCTATACAATACAATTTACCACTAATTATTTTAAGTATGGCTATATCATTATCTTTCAGATCTATGGTATCTTGATCATCTCCTTGATATCATAGATTTTTTATAAAGAAGTTTACAATCTGGGTTAATAGCTAGGCTAGATATCGGCATTATCTCTAATGTTAGAGTTAACGTGATTTCACTTCTTGTTACCGATCTTGATAACGTTAGTAAGATCGTGCCTCTCACTCGGAAATCGCCCAGTAATTTCCTACCTAGAGCCTTGAAAGCAATCTGGGAAAGTATTTTAAAATCAAATTAAACTATATAAAATATATGTGGTAAAACCGGAATGCCTATGTGCTAATGAATCCCTAATAGACTACAGATCAGATGAACTTGAGATACTGGAAGGAAGAATTATGAGAAAAATCTTAGGCCCAGTGAAAACAATAGAAGAATAGACATTAAAATCTAATGGTAAAACACACAGGAACATTGTTAAGGAAGATTGTTATTTTTAGGACATGATTTCAAAATGGATGACTCCTGAATGATAATGAAAATTATATTTAAGTACATTTAACCCAAAAAAAATTAACACTTGAAAAATTAACAAGAAGCTGGAAGTGAACGATTTAGAAAAAAATAATATTTTATATATATAAATAATATATAATAATTTGGAGGGATTCCAGGGAAGAGTGAAAAAAAAATCTGGGATGAAGTTGTTACTCATCTTTATTATGGTATTATCTTTATCATCAAAAACATTTTAGAGTAAGTGATATTAGTGATCAAAGAGTCCCCTCCTTCCAGCATGTATCGAGGTCATCAAAAATGATTACTAACCAGCTGATTTTTTTTTTACTTATTCTTTTTGGAATTCGTTATCGATACATATTGGAAGGAGGGGGCTCTTTGATCAAACCATACATTTTGTAGGACAAATATTTTTAGATAATTATCTTGAGATTTAACAAAAAAAATCCCAGTTAGTAATAAATTTTTGAGAATCATCAAATCGACATATTTTATACTTGCTACCTCAGTTAGCTACCACAATCGAGAATTTTCGCCCAGGAAATTGTTGGGCGTCTCATCAACCTTCATAAGCAGTATTGAAGTTATCGGACTTCGATTTTGTAAATTTATTTATGTACTTTTAGGTTATATCAGAAATCATATAAGTTGTTTACCTTTATAAGTATACATATTACGCCTCCTTTGAACCGAGATTTCATCGACCGATTAACAGATCTACGCCAAAAAAATAATCTGTTCATTTCAAACATAATTTTCCCTTCCAAATAGGTCTATCTATCTATATAACGCCGCTATGGTCCTTGCAGGATCTTGGGCTCCTCAGTGATCCTCCTCCACTCCGACCTGTCTTCGGCTGCTCTTCTCCACATGCTGACACCCAACGTCCGAAGGCCCTCCTCCACATCCTGCAGCCAACAAAGTCTAGGTCTCCCTCTGCTCCTCCTTCCACCAGGGTGTCCCTCCATCAGCATTTTTGGTAGTCTACTACTTTCCATTCTTTGTACGTGCCCCAGCCATCTTATTCTGGCACTCTTAAACGTGGCAATAATATCCGGTGTACCATATAGATTTCTAAGTTCCTCGTTTGTCTTCAGCCAGTGATCTCCTTCTTTTGTATGGCCAAAGATCTTTCTGTGGATTTTTCTTTCCAAATAGGTGTTAATATCAAAATTTTCGATTAGTCGAAGTATATATATATATGTATGATTGTATTTATTATTATGCCTCCCTAATGATTTTTTTGTAATAATTAACTTTTATTGGAATATTTCTCTATACTTTTGCTATTTACTTTATCTGCATTAATAGTCCATTACATTCCAAGCATCCTCTTGCTTTCTGAACCAGCCCGGCTATATTGCGAACGACTTGTAGAATATTTTCTTCTTTTTTCGTTGTTGAGGTCGAGTAGCCATGAGCTTCATAATCTAATTATTAAGAAATTAAGATGATCTGAACCATGGCTATCTCCCGATCTGCCCTAATGGTACTCTCATTACGTTCTAATGTGTGTTCCACTTTTACGTTCATGCATTTAGCCATTCCACCTATCCAGTGGAGAATGTTTCATGTAATAGCTGTGTATTCTAAGTGATAATTAGAAATTGTTATTTATAATAATTTGTAGGTTTATTGTAAGTGACGAAGATAGGACAGGTTGTTGAACTGCAGTTAGTGATTCCATATATGATTCGATTTATGTTTTCATGTTACTTAGCCATAATTATATTTGTTCAATTATACACTTGCAATTAATAAATATTTTTAATTATTCAATACTACGTGTTGATATAATGGGAATTTTCGTTATAGAGAAAGCGAAATTGATTTTTTTTTCAATATCAATTACTATGACTAGCGAAAGTGTGCGAAAATAGCGTGCTTCGAAGGATGGATGGCCACCAACGTCTTTTATCTCGATGGATCGATAAACGTTACACTCTCCGATATTTTCTAATGCTTCATTTAACCGACACGCGATACTTCCTGCACGCTCAACGCAAATATCCACTTTCTTCTCGAAAATCAAGTCGATGCATCTCACTGATACTTATATGTTGGTAAATAGTAATTAACCCAAATATAGAAGAAATTGTTTGTTTTCTTTAAGAGTCTGCAATATAATCAGCAATAACAAGATTACTATTAAAATTATTCTGTTAACTTCCATTCATGTTCTATCACTAGTAATCTGGGAATTTTTTTTTAACAGATTTTTTAACACCGACTGTTTATATGGGTGGAAAAAAATCCCATCTTTGTAAAGAGTCCTAAAACAATAAACTTGTATGAGCTGATGGAGAAAATTTCATGGCTTAACGTTTTGAAATTACCTCATTAGCGAAATAGAATTTTTTCCCCACTGCATTAACTTGAATAGTGAATATTTTGACAGTGAACAGTTCTTTAGCAAACCAAAATTGCGAGAAACTACTCAATGGTAGTACTCACATAAGAAATTGTATTTAAAAAGACACGAGGGCATCTTCTTTTCAGGAAATAGTAGGATTGTGGGGAATCAAAGTTCGTTTTTAAACATGTGGGTTAGAGTAGGAATAAAGTTTGTAATGAAAGGGCCGAATACGCAAACAATGGGACATAATTTAGGTCATAATAGATGATTTTATTCGTAACAAAGTAAGAAGCATTGAGGACTTGACCAAGGATTTTGCATTGTAACGAATGGATACAAGAGAAATTCAATGTCTTAGTGGAGCTCCAATGATCTACTCCGCAAGACTAAAGGGGTCTCATTGTCATTGCCTTTGCAGTGAGTCTAAACCTTCTAATAGAATATATCCTTCTTCCAAGCCTATTCAGATAAACCAACTGGAAAATTCGAAAGAGCAAGTTTGAAATTTGTGAAGGTGTAAGTGAGACAAATCCGGCGGGTGGAAAGCGGTTTTCCCGGGAAATTATTTCCACTTTCCTATCATGGCAGCTAACCCTGTCTCCAGCGCCAATGATGTCTTTTTCTCATTTCATTGTTATTATGATTTTTTTATAACAGCCATTCTATCTGTTATTGAATCTCTATGGTGGATTTCATCTGTTATTCAATTTTGCTCTCTATGATGTCGGTTGCCAAGTGTGATCAAATACTCTATCAAATAACCGAAATTGCACTATAAAACAATAATAAAACTTTTATTAAGATGTTTAAAATAATAAATATCACTGTGTATTTGTATTATTTCCAATAATGAATCTATGTATCAACAATCACCCCATCACGTTCAGCTCCTCTGTGAAAAACCTAGGCTTTACTATGGATCAAAATCTTTCCTGGAAACCCCACATCGCCGAAAGATCCCGACGGTCAATTAGTTCCCTGAAGTTATTCCAGCGTTCTCGACATCTCCTTACACAACCATCCCGTAAGCTCCTCGTATGGTCTCTAATCTTCCCCCACTTTGACTACTGTAGCGTGGTATACGGAGGCCTTTCTAAAAGACCAATTAAAGCGAATAATGAATTGCTCTCCAAGATTCATCCTAGGTACTCCGAGACGATAGCGCGTTTCCGATCCTTATGATGAGTTAAAGTGGCTCTTCCCTCCCTTCCGAAGACAATATTTCCTAGGTTCATTCCTATACCAATCTATTAACTCTCAACACCCTTCATATATCTACAGTCTCCTCCAATTCAAATCCTCAGTTCAACACCATAAAACAAGATCCCGCCTTTCTGATCTCTATATTCGTTCCCACAGAACCAAAGCATTCGAACGTTCCTTCCTCGCCTGTTCCATCACTGTGTGGAACTCAATCGATCCTCACATCCGTCATACTCCCTCACTATCGTAATTTAAATCTTGTTTTTCCAACATATCATGGCTTCCCAAAAAGATGCTCTCTAAGCAGGTTAGTCATTTGCCTAGAATGAAATGTAATAAAATAGATGTTATTGATCTATCTATTATTTTAATTGCCAGGATTATTAATCATGTCAGGATTCATACTGTTTATTTACATATTATTATCATTGTTTATATATATATTTTTTTAATTATTTCTTTCTGTCACTTTTTATACGCTTTATGATTTGTATCATGTAGCCTTCTGGCCAGATATATATTTTGTTTCTATTTCTGTTCACGTATATTATTCTAAAGGGACTTGGTCCAAGAATAAAGTTTCTTTTCTATTCTATTCTATTCTATGTAGTTGACGGTTAAATGAATAAAAACGAAAATTCAAATTAACTAACCATGATTTTTGTTTCCTTATTGTCAAATTGCTTCTTTAAACGATATATATATATTTTTTTTATGGTAATTGTAATCCTGATTAAAAAAACAATAATTATAATACAAACTTAAATAATTAGTAAAATTAAAACAATAAGATGGGTAAATCAATATAATATAGAGAGTCAGGAGCACGCCGAGAAATTGCTTTATTAGCCAGATCCTGTTACAGGGAAAGTAACGGTGTAGAAATCTACCAGTGGTATAATAATAAAAATATATGAAATAGTGAAAAGTTTTTTTTAATTATAAAAGATATTTATTTATTGATATTTACAACTATAATAATATTACAAGTAAATCTGCTAAACGATATTAAGCGTTTAAAATTAGATAGTTTTTTTTATTAAGTCTCACAAAATGCTATTAACACATAAAGTGCCCTCGCAACTTCATTTTAGATATCTGCAAGCCATTTAGAGATTTTAATAACAGAAAAAAAAAGCCGAACCACTACAACTCACGAGGGGTCTTGGATTCACAATACCGTTGAGACTGTTCTGTTTCTAGGACAATGTTCGTGAAGGGAGGTGATTTGTTCCAGATACGCTCTGCTCCCCGATTTGCCCCTCAATTTAGATTTCCTACTTTATAGCGACTAGGCGAGCTCCCGGAGGGTCTAAAAATCCCGCAGTGTCCATCCATTAATATTAACAGATTAATTGGTATATTAGCCGCGAAGAGTAAACTTGGAACCCTGAGGATGACAACTCAACATTACATGCTCAGCTAGCCTGATTCCAAGGGATGTCCCGGTCCTGGACATATCTTTTCTTTTCGAATAAAAATATTTAAAAATTAATATCAAATAAAATAAAATAAATTATAATAATTATAATGACGTAAGTCAACTAGATCCAAATTAAAATAATGTTCAAAGAATGTTCTTCTCCTCGTATACTTCGCAAAAATGCGACACCGTCGGGACTTGGGATCAGTGAAAAGAAAAGATATGACCACGACCGAGAAGCGTGCTTGATTAGGGCCAGAAAAGCTCAAATGGTGGAGTCCCAGACTAGCGATCTGGAAGGCCCGGGTTCGAGTCCCGATCCTGGGCATATCTTTTCTTTTCGAATAAAAATATTTAATAAAGTTAATCATTGAAAATCTCTTGGAATCAGGCTAGCTGAGCATGTAATGTTGAGTTGTCGTCCTCAGGGTTCCAAGTTTACTCTTCGCGGCTAATATACCAATTAATCTGTTAATATTAATGGATGGACACTGCGGGATTTTTAGACCCTCCGGGAGCTCGCCTAGTCGCTGTAAAGTAGGAAATCTAAATTGAGGGGCAAATCGGGTGGCTGAGCGTATCTCGAACAAATCACCACCCCTTCACAAACATTGTCCTAGAAACAGAACAGTCTCAACGATATACTGAATCCAAGACCCCTCGTGAGTTGTAGTGGTTCGGCTTTTTTTTTCTTCTGGTTTTTAAATCTCTAAATGGCTTACTGATATCTAAAATAAAGCTGCGATGGCACTTTATGTGTTAATACCATTTTGTGAGACTTAAAAAAAAAAAAACAATCTAATTTTAAACGCTTAATATCGTTTAGCAGATTTACTTGTTGTAATATTATTATAGTTGTAAATATCAATAAATAAATATAAATATCGTTTATTATATAGTTAAAAATTTAATTATAATTAAAAAATACTAAAACTTTTCACTACTTCATATATTTTTATTATTATACCACTAGTAGATTTCTACACCGGTACTTTCCCTGTAAACTCTGTAACAGGATCTGGCTAATAAAGCAATTTCTCGGCGTGCTCCTGACTCTCTGCATTATCTCAACAAAAGAATTTCTCTGAGTAACTAAGTGGATTATATCATTTCTCCAACCATTTTCTTTCAACTCTATGGTTCCAACTCTTACTTTCTTAACGTGACTAGTTTTATATACAGAAAAACGTGTAGCAATGGAACGGCTTTCAAAAAAATTCTTTTCAAGTTTATTTACATTACATGTTCGAAAAATACTCATGTATATATATCGGCACTCGTGAAACCGAAGCATGTTTAAAAAAAAATCTATTTCATAATTCTAATCCTAATTTCAATTCTAAACAAACAACAAAGTTGGCTGTTCGGGGTCAGCAGAATCTAGAAGTACCTATATTTCTTTTCCCGAAGCAGACCTCCTTGGTGATATATAATCAATGATATATATAGGCATTGCATGTATGTAGGTATGTAGAGAAAAAAAAGAAATAGTTCTTATATTTTTCTTTAATTAAGATTTTGTTCATATTTAATCTTACAATCATCACCTTACTGGAGTTTCATATGGTTTCCGTAAAACATTTTCATTATATACAATAATATAACTTTATTGATTGATATATGAGGTACATCTTCATTCATTCATCATTTATGTTAATACGTTATTACAGTAGTGTATACTAAAAATGTTGCTTTTAAATATGCAATTAGGGAATAATGGATCTAGAAAGATTTTAATGGATAATAATCGTTTAGTGTACAATGGAGTTGTTTGTCCTTGTCAACTGTGTCGGACGCACAATGACTATGTTATTCAAAGTCATGATTAGCCGGTCGTTTTTAGAACAGGATGACTTTTAAATCAACACGGTAGCATCAACATACGGAAGAGATGACATTCTGTTCTCATAGGCAATGATGACATAGGGGCCGACAACTGCCAATCAGGCCTGTGGATAGTGGATCGATTGTGAGAGGAATCGATTCATACCCTATGATCAATATTTTTGTTATAAATGAAAATCTAAAAATAAATGTAGACATGAAATGTATCTACGGCGTACTCAAACACTACTTTGACTATCTATTGTAACAATAGTTTATTCTATTATTCATTGTTATAAAATATCGCCGATAAGTATAAGTTTACATGCATAGTAAACATAAGTGTATACACAAAACAGTATGACTGTACTACTTCATTCCACGAACAGTCCAGGGTTCATCGAATGGTAGGTATTGCACGGTTTCTATACCAGTGGTAGAATAAAGACCCCAATAAGAGCACTTTTTAAAGGCTGGGTGAACCCCAGGAGGTGCCATAGGGTCGATTCATGGCTTTTCTTTTTCTTTTCCTCTCCTCTCAGTGTGGAGGTGCTTTGTCCGAGGCCAATTAATGAGCCTTGAATCAGTGAATCTATTTTGCTGGTGATTAGGCCAGCTAAATAGGTCCCGTAACTTCGGGGCAACTAGCCTCCTCTCATGGTCCTCATGGAGAATGAGCGGGCGGGCTGTTGGGTTTCCAACAACCTGGAGGAACATTAACTGATTGCAGTCAGATGACTGCGGGATGGGGCCGCCTACACCCTACGTCAGCTGTACTGAGGCATAGAGCTAAATAACTCGGCGCTCTGCCCACAATGCTGCCCAACTACCTGCAATGAAATATAAATATGAAATAATTAACAATAAAATGAAGGATGTTGGAAATATTGAATTTATCCATGTTTATGGTATGTACATATGAGTCAGATAATGACACAGATCTCTGGTACATATTTCATAATATTTGTATTCATCTTATGATACCTTATTGGTTTATAGGAATTATTTTTAACAGGTATATTATTGTATCTTAAATTTTTAAAAATTAATTTACAGGATGGATGACGGAAGAAAAGCATTATGCTAGTCGGTACTCTGCTGCTTCTGCTAGCGGGTACGGCGAGGTGCCTGGGCAGCGTCCAAGCTACCACCACCGACCCCAGCACCACCGTCATTAATGACGTCACGACAGCAGATGATGTCACAACACGAGATAACATCACTACAGAGGACGACTCCACGACGTTGGCCGCCTCCTACGTCACCGAGGGCAAGTTCCTTGGATCTAGCTCGCTCACCCTCCCCCTCAGCCCGCTAGTCAACGCTACCAGGCACTTCATCAAGTCACGTGAGTCTTGTTTTAGAATTATATTGCAATTTTTTTATAATTATATAGACAATTTTGAAAAAGAACCATTTATTTTGCATGTATCTTAACAAAAACGTGTAGGTACCGTAGATTTCTAATGTATTAAACTGGATAAATAGATTGGAAAAAACTTCTAATTCCGAGGATTAGGCCCCTTGAGAATAAGTATTTAACAAAAGGCTAACTTAAGTAATTTTATGCTCGTAACCATTGTATAAATTAGAGTAACAAGTAGAAACACAAAAAACTCATTCTAGGAAAAATAAGAGGAAAACTGTACACCCATGGTGTTTGAATCACAAACATGGTGGGCTAAAAAGTTCGTAGGCTGACATATAATTGGTAATTCTAAAATTAAATCTATATGGTTTTTATTACAAAACTTCAAAGCATACGCGTTTGAATTTGAAAGCTGTCAGAAAATTGGTTCATGAGATATACCATTGTGAGTGAAGCAAAATTTGTTAATGTGAAAAAGTTCATAAAAATGAATTTCGTGTACGAATGGAGCTTTGCTTTATCATGGAATAAAGTACTGTTGAAGTCATTTTTTTGGCTTGATAAACATTATTCGGAGTCTGCACCACGAAAATCAACTGTTAAAAAGTGGTTAACTAAATTTAAACAGGGTGGAATCAGCACCGAAGACGATACAAGCAGTGGATGCTCAAAAGAGGCTGTAACTGACGATAACTTAAAAAAAGTTCACAAAATAATTATGAACTTCCGTAAATTCAAAATGATCGATATAGCTGAGATATCAAAACAGCGTTTTGAACATATCATGCATGAATATTTCGACATGCTAAAGCTCGGTGTAAAATGACCACTGAACTAGCTGACAATCGAGCAAAAGTTTCAACTTGTTGTTGACTTGGAGCAATGTTCAGCGATAATCAACCGTAATAACTAAAGATTTTTTCCGTAGATATGTGACAATGGATTCATCACTACACTCTAGAATATTATTGACAATCAGCCGAGTGTATTGCACGTCATAAACCGAATCCAATGCGTTGAATGATGGACGGACGTCTGGCAAGGTTATGGCATCAGTATTCTGGGATACTTATATTATATTATACGCTAGGTATAATATTGATTGATTACCGTGAAAAGAGCCACACCATCAACAGCGATTATTGGATAACATTTTGGAAGCGTTCAAAGTATGAATTCACGAAAAAACGATCCTATTTGAAGAAGAAAACGAGTTGTTTCATCAAGACAATGCACCATGTCACATGCCAATGAAAACGATGGCAAAATTGCATGAATAAGGCTACAAGTTGCTTTCTCTTCCACCAAATCTGGCCACCAAAGACTCTTTCCTGTTTGTAGATCTCAAAAGAATTCCAACTGGAAAGTCATTCAGCGCTGAGGAAGAAGGAATCTCTGAGAGTGATGCCTATTTTGAGGCTACCGAGAAATGGGGGGATAAAAATGATATAAAAAAATTGGATGATGGCTATAATCGTGATGTCGCTCTCGAAGGGAATGATGTCGAATAATAAAATCGAATTTTACCAAAAAAATTTGTTTTACTATGTTAGCCTACGAACTTTTCAGCCTACCAATTAGTAAAACAATTTATAAAACAATACAAAACTTCAAAGTAGATTGCATAACTTGGCGTAGTGAGAAGATGTTGAAAATAGGGGATTTGAATAAAGATAGGGAAGATGCATTGCTGGTGTTAGAGAATAGGGAATTTAGAAGGAAGGCTAGAGGGACTGCCCGTTCAAATATATTAGTTCTTCGTAATGAAATGAAGATATCAGAACGGAATCTTGTTTCCTGTGCATGGACTGAGGGTTGAAATCAAAATTCTGGGCTTATTTTTTTTCTCTTACTCCAAAATTTTCCTAATGAATAATTGCAATGTTCAATCACTGCTATAATTTATCATACTTCAACATAACCTTCTGTTACCCCAGGATAGGTAGTCTTAGTTTTTTTTCTAAACCTACTTTATTTTCATTAATATTATATTAAAACAATAGAATGAGTACATACAAATATTACAACCTTCTATTACCCAAAAGTACAAGTAAAGTAAAATCAGTACTACTACAATAAAAACACAAAAAACTGTAGGCTTAGTAAATGTCCTGGGCGTTTCATTATTCGTGATAGGAAAGATAAGAGGAAATATTGCCTAAGGGTAAATTAGTTAAAAAAACAGAAATAAGATAAGTTATGGGCTACAATTTCATTCCCACATTAATCAAGTGTATTGATATCATAAATTGGTGCCAAGTGTAAAAACATTCACTTAAAGTTGTAAACACTCTCAAGGTTTTTTTTTGTAATATAAATATAAGATATTTCATATTCAGTTAAATTAACTTGAAGATTAGTCTTTGTTATTATTCTTTATACGTTTAAATTTTTCATTGGCTCAAGCTACGATTTTTTATTTTTGTCCCATTTTTTATTCCTTTTTCATTAAATATAACTTTCAAAGCTATAGTGGACTAAGCAGCCCTTATCATTTTTAACCAGTTTAATTATTTGTTAACGGATACAGTGGTAGTGTGCAATCGACCCATGCAGGTCGAACATTGAACGTTGGATTCTGGATACTAGAGACGAAAGAAAATCAGTACAGAATGGAAGAAGATTAAAGAGGTAAAACAAGGCCTGGGGTGTAAAGCTAAGTAGAAAAAAACAAAGACTAATTTTATAGATCGAATTCAAAATAATTTGAAAATATGCGACTTTACTAGGGATTACAAAACGGCACCTATACCTCAGCGAAAGTGACACCTCAGAAGACATAGTGACAAAGAACTGGAGGATCGACTGTTATGATCCGATGGAACGAGAGAAGAGTCCTGCTGGAGAAAGTAGCCTGGAATTCAGGGCGGATCTCCGGGCCATAATATCCGGCAATATATAGGCGTGGCTTAGGGACTCATTTCCTCATAGGCCCATCTTCCATTTCTATTCTTGTAGTGGTTGTAGTACTTGGCACTAATGCAAAGTAATACCGTAGTAGCTGTCATGGCAGTTGAGAATACAGGAATATGAACGACCGCGTAAATTCCGAAACACTAGTAAAGGCTTAGTGAAGTATAGCTAAAGCGGGACTAAGCTTCCAACTATAGCCATCAGCGAAACTCAGGACATTTGTAAATTTTATAATAAATAAAAATAAATGTTATTACCAAATACGGGAAGAGTGGAAAGATCCAAGTTACGATGGACAAATGGTGAGGCAACGACAGATACATCCTAAGTATTTCCGACAGAAAGGCAGCAGCAGCCAACAGAGGATGGCTTGAGAAGATAACATACTTAGAAACTAAATTGCGGAAGGCTCTTTGCTATCAAAAGTTGTAGTGCCGCGTTAGAAAAAATGCTTTACATAATGCAACTGAATCACACTGAAATCTGAAGTATTTGTACGTACTGAAGTCTTGGTCATTAGAACTAATTGGAGAAGACTTTGAAGCCTCTGGGTTAAAAAAAGATGGAAAATATTTATGGAAAATAGATATCTCCGCTAGGGGCATGGAAATGCTCATTTAACATTATAACTGTACCTGCGTGGGTTGATAAAACTGTCAAGGAAATTGATAAAATATAATTATTCATGAGGTAACCTATATGCTTGGAATAATATTCGGTTAGTGCATTAAAAATATTATGGGCTATTATTCCTTATTATTAGTTAAGCCGAGATAACAAGCAAGCAATTCCCCGCTAGTCCCAAATAAAAGAAAACGTAACCAACCATCAAATGCGGCATCTACACATTTCATCGGTTGTGCAGTTCAGAATCAAGGAGAAACTACTGCTATATGATTTGAATACAAAATAACTACAATGAACAGAGATTTAGATAACTGATGTCCAACCTTCAAAGAGAAGGCAGCAAGAAAAGAAGAAGACGTTCCATCTTGAATGGAAGATATGTAAAATATTGGAGGCGGTTAATTTAAATAACGTCGAATGACCTTGAAGTCTTAAGGCTCTCATTGGTCGCTATTTAAATAATCGACATAACCATAATCATAATAAACATTTATTTTAGAAATTATACAAATGCCATTTGTTACCTATTGTTTCTGCAACATTCCTTCGAAAACCTCACGTTAATCTCTCTGAAGGAAATCCCTGCTCCAGAAATCTTTCAGTGGTATAATGTCTGTAAGTAATGTTTGTGCCAATACGTTTGCGTGTCCAGCAGAGTCAGGAGCTTGCAGTTTTTCTTAATTGTATCCGTCACGAGCGGTAACTCCAGGATTTGTGTAATGAATGAATTGGTTGTTATGTTGAAGGGACAATGAGTAATATATATAATAATATATTTATTAAAATAAATTCTACAAATGTCATTTGGCACATTATGTATTGCGAACTTATTTTGGAAACCTCCCCTAAGGGATTCACGTGGGTGGAGAAACCACTCATGGAAGGCACTCCCTGCGTCTTTCATCTCCCTGTTGTAGATCCCTGCTCCAGAGACGTTTCATTCACCTTCTCGGGTTCTTTAGTAATGTGTTTCTCAGTAATGTTCGTAACAGAAAGTTTGGGTGTCCAGCAAGTGAGCCAGGAAATTGTAGTGTTTCTTGATTGTCCCGATTGTAAATCCAGGTCTTTGTTTAATAATTTTTTAGGTATGTAGAAGGATCAATGAGTAATATAACGAAGGGTTTTTGACTGAAAGATTTGAATGGTTCGTAAGTGACATTTTTTGCTTGAGCCCCCCTCTACAAACAGATATAGTTCGGATAGATTTCTTAAGATTTAAAAAGGCTTGAAGTTCATAAGACCTGTTAAGAGCTAAGCCCATATAGAATTAAAACGTTTCCTTTTCCTCCAGGACTGCCCATGTCTTCCATTCCTTTCCGCCCAGACAGCCACAAGCACGAGCACGCTCCGACGAGCAGGATAACGACTCTCCGTCACTCTCCCGCCCATTACGAAATTACCCATATCTCCCAAAATCTTCACCCTCGGTGGTCCTTTAGTGTCGCACTGATTCCTTTCGGAACTAATCCAGATTTTCGATGCCGTCCCCTTATATTAATCAACTTCCTTATATCCCGCTCCTTCTTCCGGGAAACGAAACATCTGCAAGAGATATCTCCTTTTAATGATGGAAGATTTAAACAAAATATATTTATTGAAATTTACAACTGCATTATAACAAAACGGCAAGCATATATAATTAATAATACATAATTACATGGGCAAAGGCAAATAGAGAAACTTCCCAGTGGTAGTATTAAAATAAGAAATTCAACTTAAAAGTTCAAGAGGCCATCTTCATTTCGAGAATGGAAGAGGTTGCTAGATTTGAAACTAGTTTGTTTGAGTGGGAATAAAGTTTTTCATGAAAGGAATGATATGGAGTTTGGGCCAAATCAGGAACAAATGGGGACATTATGGATGACTTTGTTCGTAACAAAGTAAGGAGCATTAAGGATTGGATAATAGAGGAATTTGATGGCTTAGTGGAGCCTTAAAGCTTTCCTCTATAAGTTCAAATAGGTGTTTTTAGTAGTCATATACAGTCTTTTGTAATTAAATGGGTGCTTAGAACGTTTCTCTTGTGTTACAGTAGCCTGAAACGGCGAGCAGTTTATTGACGTTTAGGTCTAGTATGAGGATTCCAAGTTGAACGTTTGTCAAGATGTAGTCCTAAGTACCGGATTTGTTCTACGGGAGTCAGTGGTGTATTTTTAAAGGGTACTGGAGAGCAGGAAGTCATTGGCTTACAACAAAGGGAAAAGTGATGATAAAAGACTTAAACAACATAATTAGTTTATTTATATTAATTAATGCTAAAAGTAAGCATATTGTTGCTTCCATCCACACTTCCCTTCTTATCTCCATTTTTTTCAGGATATCCTCCAGCCACCTCGAGGGTTGTCTTCCTCTTCCCCGACTTTTACCAGGTCGATCCTATAATAGGAAATTAAGGATTAATGTTCTTGGCACGACCCAAACACGACTTAATAATATTATGACGATCTGGGTCTCTCTTGAGAACAAATGCAGATATGCATATTTAGAACACAGTTCCTGATTAGTGCTTTCCTCTTCCTCAACACACACATATAAATATATTTTCTTTGTAATATTTTAGAACAAGAACTTTATTCGGGTGTTTTTATTTGTGCTAGCCCAAAAAAACGTAGGGATCACTAAGGATACGTTAGGTTTTCAATCCAAATAGGTTTCTGACCCAAGAGTGCAATTAGTATGTGTGATAAGAACGGGCAAGTAGGTCGTTGCTTTCTCAATCATCCAAAGCTGCAAAGCGCTGAACCATGTAGGACTTCGGTATCATCCCTCACCTAAATAGTTGATAGCTATAATGGCGTACTGACTACTTGGAATCACAGGAAAATGATGTTGCATTAATATTACCGTCATTTGACATTAACTTATGAAATATTTTTATAATTTAGGCTAGAGATGTGTAGAATATCTTTTGGATCCCCTTATTAAAAAAAAAATGTATTATAACTAGAGAAGTATTGTTCCTTACGTTCAAATCGCTGAAACCCCCATTGCCGTATTATTCTTATATCGTACATTTGTCTTTCATTCTCAAAGCGCATTCTTGGCGTTCATCTACAGCCTAATTCAATTTTAAAGTTTTAAATATGAAATATTGTACTTTTTTTTTTACACAGTTTTAAACTAATTTTTATACTACTTTGACTTCATATGGTATGCTTTGCTTTCCTACCCAAGAAATTATACCTATAACCTTATCTGAGTACAATATTCCTTTTTTAGATCGGGCTTTGTACCTACCATACCTGCACTATGATTACATTTTATGTACAGCCCCGGTGAATAAGTGGTTAAGTTGGATTTAGTCCAGAGAGAGTTAACTATATTCAGATAATCGTATCATACTCATATTTTTTGGCTTGAAATGGAGTTGTAATATAAACAATAACTATTTTTTAGGCCAATGCCTTACTTAGCCCCTTATTCACAACGAAAATGTCTCGATTCCGCTTACTTAAGTACAAGAAACTTATTTTGGAGAAAATTAGACTTAACCACTTATTCACCGGGGCTGTAGATATATTTTTTAATTAAATTTAAAACCAAGACTGAAATGATAAGAAACTTCTCGCCGTTTCAGGCTCCTTCAACACTTACTAGACAAACGCTCTAAGCTCCTAATTAATAACAAAATACTCATATAAATGACTATTATAGAACCTGTTTGGAGTTATGGAATAGTTTTTGCGCAATAAGCCATTGAATCCCTCTCGTATCCAATCCTTACAATCCAAAATCCTTAATGCTCCTGACTTTGTTACGAATTAAGTCATCCATAATGATCTAAAAGTTGAACTTGTTACTGATTAGGCCCGAACCCGATATCAATCCTTTCATGACAAACTTTATTCCCACTCAAACCCAATAGTTTCAAACCTAGTTCCATTCCCGATAATCCTCCAGGCTTCTGAAAAAAAGTCTCGTGACCTTGTAACTTAAAATTGTTGTTTGAGTACTACCAGTGGGACCTTTCTTTACATGCCTAAATACCATGGCATTACATGCGATTTATAATATTTACTTGTTTTATTATTGTAATACAGTTATAAATTTCAATAAATATTAAAAAACAAAACAAATTCAGACAATTGAATCGAAACTTCAGTCAATCAGATGTAGAAGCATCACAATGTTTACCAAAATAAAAGCCAGAAGATTGAAGTAAATAAACGTTGTGGGTTTGTTCGAACATTTTCATACATTTAACATGTATTAAGTAATGTTTCATTTCTTTGAAGTTGAAATGTATTTATAATTACGAGTATATTTTTTGAATACACGAAAATATATTTATGAATAACCCTGACATACGTTGGGTTAGGTTATATCCTGAATGTTACACGAGAGCTGGAGGTAGAAAGCCTCGGAGAAGAACGCTCTGATTCCTCCGGATTTATGTTATCCCAGGACAGACTAAACACTGGTTCGTCGCGTATGTAATTCCCGGGGCGAACAGGATGAGCAGGCTGGCCGTGAGTTTCCTTAATGTCTCACATCTTGCCATCTTGTGCGGTTCTTAGAATTGTTAAGGAAGGTTCTTTCTCCGTCTACAATCACGCTATAGTACATTCTGATTTTAACAGTATTTTCAATAGGATATTTGTATTAATAGATTTTGTAAAACGGAAATAATATTTCGCACAATGGAAATGGATCAAACCCACTCCATTTGTGAAATTAAAAAAAATTGGGTTCAGTGCTTAGTAGAGAATGTCCTGTTTCTAAGCCAACGATTGTGCAGGGAGGTGGTTTGGCTGAGGTCGCACTCGACCACCTGATGTTTTAATACTTACTTACTTTACTTTCTTTACTTACGTTGGAATACTTACTAAACTTTACTTACATTATAAAGACTAGCTGAATCCCTGGAGGATCTGCAGGTCCTACTGGAATCCCTCGCTGTTAACAGAATAATTTTTTTATTTGCCGGTTTCGAACCTGGGACCTACAGCGCAGTAACTCGGCCCTCTATCCACTCTGTTACTCCGCTCGGTGCCTACAATGTAATATAAATATGAAATAATCAATAATAACAATTCAGGGAGGTGATTTCAGAAATGATCTATTCTCAAGCCTCATCTAACCATCTATTGGAATTAGTACACCAGTTTTTCAAAGAACGTAAATGAGTAACTAATTTAATAAAAAATCTTGCGACTGTGCCCAATATAAGGGCATCAGTCGTCTACTTCACCGTAGCAAAAGAAAAAAATTAATATTGGAGGATTCCTCAGGGATCATGGACACGAAACTCAACACACTTTAAAAGAAGGGCCAGGGGATTCGGAATGCCTCCTTAGCAGCATTTTATTTATTATTTGTAGTGATGCTGCATATACACGATTGGTACAAAATGGTTACAATCCTAAAAGTGCTTCTTGAGTTTGTTTCCAGTAGCGAACTTCATATAAAATTATATAATGATAAGGCTTAGGAAACCCGAAGGCTCAGTCCCGATTTCACTGACCCCTGCATACGAACCCCAGTCATTATGATTATTATTATGTATATAATGATTATGCCGATTATTTAAATAACGACCAATGAGAACCATAAGACTTCGAGTTCATTCGACGTTATTTAAAAGAACCGCCACCAATATTCTACAAACCAACAGTTCACTACCCAATCCCATCTAAAAGAAAAATTCATTAAGTTATAAGCCGATGATATTTTTGTGATACCATAAATAATAAAATAACATTAGAACCGTACCCAGTGACTGAACTCAGAATACCGTTACTGTTACATAATGGAACTGGAACTCCTTGCTGTCCAACTTTATGGTTACGGTCTCGGAAGTAGGCTGTACTGGATGTCCCCTGGCCAGCGAATCCCCTCCTGTGAGGTAGGGGATGACTTCACAGGGTATAGGGTCTTTAATAACAATCTGTATGGTTAGAGGCAACATGTAGTTTGAACTTACATTTTGATAATTATTGTAATATTATAAATTAGTCGAATAAATAAAGGCGAAGAAGAGTTTACATACAAAGAAAGTCATGTTTATGTAATAGGTGAGCTACAGGATAGAATAAAGAAATACACGAAAGGACAGAGGACTTGAAAACAACTATGAGGAAAAGATTAAGTTCCTAAGGGCACACTGTCAGGATGGGCACAACAAGCAAATATTTTGACCAGAGTTCTTATGCTAAGCAGTTGAAAAAAGTCTTTGAGTCAGTGATGAGGTCTGTCTGGATAGGGAGAGATCAAAAACGTGGTTTCTTGAGGAAGAGAGAACGAAGCATGGGAATGAGGGACGGATTAGGAGGGAATAAAGTTGAATAGAATAGAATGGAATATAAAACAAATTTTATTCTGGGACCAAGTCCCTTTAGAATAACAAACATGAACAGAAAAATAAACATAATATATATTTGCCCAGAAGGCTACTTAATAAAACAAATCATGAAGTATTTAAAAAGTGACAAAAACATAGGAAAAATAAAAATAGAAATTAAATAACTAAAAAGTACGAATCTTAACAGAATTTTAACCAATTGTAGAGAATAAATATATTAAACAACCACAGTTACTAAATAAAATAAATGATTAGAATAACATGCAACTAAGTCTTTACATACTCTTCTTTGGGAGAAATATAGAGCGTAGAAAAAAGAAGAAACAAAAAGCTTACGAAATCGATTATTCTGTACTGATTTATTTAATTAAATGACTGACCTCCTATGAGAGGTCAGGAGGTGTTGATCTTTTTGGGAGGTCAGGAGATGTAAAAAAAATGAAGGATTATTGGATGAGAAGAAAAAATTAGCGAAAAACTTGCTATCTGCGACAACACCTGGACACTCCTCCAATGCCTCGGTTTAAAATATCCTTTTATATGCAATTTAAGCTTATATACATACTCATTTGCCTATTTATGTTTAGGGACATGGGTATTTTTTCCTAAACATTCTAACGAAATTGCGAAAAATCCTCCAAACCTCACACATAAATCGAGTGAATTTGGAAGGAGATCTGGAAGGGTTTCAGGATCAAGAAAGACCAGAGAACTGTTAGATGAAGCTAGACAGAGGATCAAAAGAAACGTGCCAGTGAACTCATGAAGGGATACTGGAAGCAGAAAAAACTCTAACAGATGAAAGGAAAATAAAGTTGTAACGTGATCCGAAGTGGTCAATACGAAAAAAAAAGTAACGGATAAAGCCAAAATATATTATATAACAATAACCTGGTTTTTTAAACCTTCTTTTGGGTTATATAGGTCCTTTCTTCATTATATATATATATATATATAGTTGTATTTGATATATAAGTCCTTCATTAGGCCATGATGAACACTCTCTCTCAATCTGGTGCATGATGATCATATCAGTACTAGAGTTTTTAACTTTAGATGTACATACCATTGTGTTATATGTTGAGATGTACACACCATTGTGTGCATTCTAGTAGTGAACTCAAGATCATTAATGGGTGTAATTGTTTATATGGGCATAATTCTTAAATGATTGTCGCAGCTATTATTGATAAAATCTGATAATAAACTTGTTATATCTTAGTTGACGGATCTCATTTCGGCTAGGGATATTCTAATAATTGAGTTCGAGTGACATTATGGGCTCAGAAATGAAAGTTTTTTCTATTATGAGATGACGAGGGAAAGCAAGGCAAAAGTGATTCAGATCGGTGATGTTTCATAGCGTTTAGTTTAAACTTATTGCATTTAACATTGTTGGAATTTACACGAATTTTCTATATTTTTGGCGTCCTTTTTTCCAAATTCATTAGTTCAAACTCTTGTACTGATATAATTATCATGCACTAAATTGATGAGAGTGTTCATCGTGGCCTAATGATGGTATTATATATTAAATACAACTATTTAATTACAATTTAATTACCATAATTATAAAAATCACAAGAGAGGAAGCATGTGCAAAGGAACTTGAATATCGTGTTAATGCTCTACAAATACATGTATCTATTTGACAATTACAAAGCTTAACACGTTAGTTAGCACAGCCAATTTCCAAAGATGCCACAGTAGGTTGCCATACAAGTGGTGGTGAGGCTGCGAAGAGAAACCGTAGATATGAATAATTTACAAGGCAGTGCGAACAAAAGAATTGATTCAACAAAGGGACAAAACAGTAAATAAACCGACAAATTGGCTCTGTTTAGTCATGCCTGCTTTCAGAGAGCTGTCTACATATGTATGATGGAATGTAGTTCAGTTGTCTATGGCTGCTTTGCGTATTGTTCATTGCTGTAATCCAGAAAGTCAACTAAAAAAATGGTTTTTTTTTATGTCCTTTAAGATATAGTATGTGTGGATAAATATTCTCACATTAAATAAATATATATTTAAAAAAGAGCGAAATAATTCAGTATGTAGGGTCCTCGGAGCTGACATGTAGGCCCCGGGTTTGATAATCAGGTAATGCAACCAAAACTTATCAATCAACATCCTGCATTGGTTAATCGGAAGGGACTTGTATTCTTACAAGCCCATGCAAACCTCATGTTTCACGACAGATAGCGAAGAAACGAAAGGAGCTGGGTTACATAGTACTCCCACACACACCTTTTTCGCAACACTTTCCTGTTCACTAATTTCCATCTGTTCACAAACTCCGAATAGGGTAAATTTTTTTAGGATAAACATTTTAAATAAAGATGGCTTGATTTCATAAAGTTGTTGTGTAAATAGGGTGATTTTTTTACAGTTACACAAGTTTAAATCATAATAAAACAAAGAAATATATGTTTTAATATCAAAGAAACGGGTGACTCCGCCATCCCATAAAGCGCACCAAACAGTAATTTTCTGTGGATGTAATGGTGTTTTGACAAGAGCTAGTGGATTATTTACGAACCCATTCAACCAAAAATGGGCTTCATCGGAGAACAAAATTTTGAATTGAAATTCAATATCAATTTGTGATTCAACCCATCCGCCGGTTTGGCGGTGCATTTGATGGTCGTTTGGCTTTAACCTAGAAAGCTTTTAAGCCAAGGGGACGTATTGATTGACTTGGATCTTCTTCAATTCTTCCCTGTACAGCGGGTACAGCTTCTTCAGTGTTCACCGTTCGGCGTCTCACGGGATGCACATTATCAGTAAGTAAATGTGGTCCGAACACGATCTATTGTTAATCGAATTATGTCGATTGGTATGCCGCTATGAAGGACGATTATGTATGCCATAAAATGGACGAATTGCACGATAAGTTCGACGAACAGAACTATTATTTCGATAAAAAATGTCAACAATTCGCAAGCCTTGCACTGGTGTAAGTCTAACCAAATGAAATATCAAACCAAACTAACGAAAAAGCAACTATCAGTTGCTAAATAGGTTGTAAAATAAAGCAGTGTTGCCAACTAAAAGTTGTGAACGCATAAAAAAAACCACCTCTTCTAAATATATTCCTTTGAAAACGGAGATCACATGAAACAAACCAATTATTTTTGGAAAACCCGAATAATAGATATTCTCTAAACTAGGTCATTATTCAGAATCAGAGAGTATGCGATCCCCGTTCCAAAATTGAGAAAATAATAATGTAATAGACCCGCGACTAACGGTGTCTATCCTGTGAAGGTACCTAAGGTCCCTGGGATCAACTTAACAGGAATTTCGGATCGATATCGTGCCACGGATTAAAAAAAAACACTGTCATGAGATACAATGTCGGTGTTGCTTTCTCTTCCCTTGTTTTATTTTTATATTCACTTTACCCTATCTCAGTTCTTTACGCAGATTATTTCTTGAAGAGGATTGGACTTTTTTAGGATTTATATACATATATTTCTAAATAGTGTCAATATTACAATATCAATATAAACATTTTTTTATAATAATTAATATTTTTAAGGAGGATTATACAAATCACATTTGGCACATATTGTATTGAAGATCTTTAGTTTACCCTAAGGGATTCACGTGGAAGCATGAATGGAGTAAATCCCCATTTAAGTCTCTCTTAATGGGACGTTTCACTCTCCTCGTCAGGTTCTATGGTAGTGTGTTTGCCAGTAATGTATCTTAGGCAGTAATATGTTTGCCAGTAGTGTGTCTTAACCAGTAATATGTTTGCCAGTAGTGTGTCTTTCTTAATTCTGTCAGTCATGTGTGGTATGCTCAGATATTTGTGTAATGATTTACTAGTTATGTAAAACAGAAAATGAGCAATATAACTAAGGAATTTTAACGGAAACACAATTTTTTTTTACACCTATAAATAAACTCTCTTAATAATTTCAGAAAAGACATATTTTTCAAGATATGATTGGTGTAGGTTTAAATCGACCCGACTGATATTTATTTCGTGGATTATTCATGCTATAAATTCGGATTTTATGAAATAGGTTAGCATCATTCAGAACCATAGTGAAAATTGGTCGTAGAAATAGATTAAACTTTCTAATTATTGAAAATATTTGAAATTGATAAACACTTCTTATTTTGTCTTGAATACTTCATAATTCCGCTTAAAGAAATAACCACATGACATTGTTTTTTTTCTCTTTATTTATTTAACTGTCAACTACAACTTATTGAAAATCAGCAGATTTTCTGTCAGTAAAACTACACCATAATGAGAGGTATGAAGAAGAAAAATACTCAGCGGTACCTCTCCCGTTGATTGATTTAATATTCTTATAATAACAGATCCCTCATCCACGTTCTTTTAAGTTTCATCCTTGTGTCTTCAGGCATGTGAGTCGTCTATCAGTGGTTTAGGGTGCCCGTTTACTTTTGTATTAAAACGTTTGTGGAATGTTCGTATGTGTTCGCCGGCCGTTGGTATATTTATATCTAAGTCATTATGGAAAGGTATGACAAATAGTGATCTGAAAATAAACTCAGTCTTACAATACATTATACTGTGTCTAGTTATAATATCCCAAGATATACTATACATAGCTGTCTTTTATCAGCGTTAAATAATAGCTGCGTCATTTCTAATAGAAACGTTCTTACGTAGTTCTCCTTTTCTCCAAGGCTTGAAATCACTTCAGATTTTTTATATTCCCAAAACTATTGATACCAAAGTTCCGTCTTATTCTTTTTATAGTAACACACCGTGATGTATCCGTACCTATGCAGAATGTCTTCCTCGTTGGAGAGTAGATAAAGTCAGTATCCATTTGTTATCCAATAGGATGACTTTCGACCCAATCAAAGTACAAGAAGCCGTTACATTGAAAGCGATATCACGGAGCAAGTTCCGGTCGGATACAATAACTAAATATCCTCATGTCACGTTATAAACCGTTTCTAATCGAACGTGAAAGTTTCATTGAAAAGATATCCTACGGCAGCTGTCTAATCTGTTTCAACTATTGCATCGGATAATTTCTTCTGTGGACTAAAGAAGGTTTTTCTTTCACTCGAACAGACAATGTAGGCGTATGCTGAATAGTCACGGATCGTCTCGCGTTATGCTTTTAATTGTTATTTATTTATTCATTCCACTTTCCAAATAATTTAACCGGTGATCCCACCGAATGCATGAAGTATTGTCTCACTCATGCTTACTCTAAGAACGCCATTACTTTCTTCCTTAAGCTTTTGTTGTTGAAGCCCTACTTGTTCATATCCATGTTACTTTCCCGTAAAAAACAAACTTCAAAATATTATTGGGACAGGAAAAGTTATATCAGCCTTCAAACAACTTTAGTCGTTGCAGTGGTTGATTGTTCAGAATTTTTTCAGTTTTCAGCTGTCGTAGGCCAAAACAATGGCACGCTAAAATTGTATATGAAGGTGTAAACGTAGCCGACTCCTGTACCGGAAATTTTTCAGGATTTCTATATCATTCCCATTGGATAGAAATAAATTAGCCAAATCTGGCCGCTAGGGCACAACACATTATAATTGTGTATAGAAGGTATTTATAATTAAAATGTGGCATGGGAATGCAAATTCAAACCTTAACTACTTGAGCTTATAAAGATTTTAGTCATATTAAAGACCTGGTTGTGATAAATTTGAAATGTCGACAAGTTATTACTGGGTCAGGATGTCATAGGAGTAAGCTGTCCCACGCACTGTTTTGTCTTGTGCGCTCAAGAGTTGCTTCTCTGTGTGAGATCAAGTACGGAAAACGACTTTGTTCGTCGTTGAGTCTTCCGACCGAATAACATCGATTATTAGTTAGATAGATTGATTTTTACTCTCATAATACTTGGATGATGAAATAATAAGATTTTTAACATATGAAGATTTAGTGGCGATACCTTGACGCCCTCAATATTTTAAATATCCTTAATATGAATGTTACCTGCTTGTTTCAAAACCCCAAAATTTTAAGACTTTAGATTACTGATTATCTTGGTTTTGACAAGTATTTAAATTTAGTTAATTTTTTTATTTAAAAAAGCATACTTAAGTTTTTATTCATTAAATTACTCTCTTTAATCAATTTTCAAAGTTCTTATTTTTAGTGAAACGCTTTAAGGGATTATTTGTTTATTCACTTAACGTCACTTAGTTGTTTGTTCATTTAAAGTCACTTTATGCTGCTATGGCTAATCGGACGATGCTACAGTGGGAGCACTAAATTTCGCCTACCCAGGTTTAATTAGGATAGGGATTTTTAACGAGTGCCTGACATCGTACAGGCTCGGGACCCCCGTTTAACGTTCCTTCCGAAGGAAGGCGTAACTAAGGATTTCTTACTCCCTTAAAAAAATCCTAGGGTCACCTGTCGGGCTACGAACCCGCGACCTTGGGCTTAGTAGTTTGTTACGCTAACCACTAGACCCCAGGTGACCTCTTATCGTCACTTTATGTGGCTAATCGGACGATGCTACAGTTGGAGTCGTCAATTTTGCCATATCCAGGTATTATTAGGACAGGGATCTTTAAAAATATCGGACAAATCACGAGCCATGTCCCTTTTTTAACTCCTTTTTATAAAATCCTAGGGTAAGCTGGCGAGCTGTGAAGACGCTACTTTGGGCATAGCCGGTTGTATCTTAACCACTACACCACTGGAGGTCCTCTCTATGGCATTATGTGAATCGTGTTCGTATTTGGTGACAACTTATCCCTTGGTGTAACCTGTCTCAAATTTCTTGAATATAAGGAAAAAATCTCCTTTTTATTTTGTATGCAATTACGGTTTCTCATAAGTAGCTGAGGCCATAAGTTTCACTCCTCCAATTACCCAAATAAAAAATAGCTATAACACATAACCCATTCCTCTATCTAATGGTTAGGCTGTACCATATAAATATTTCTAGGTCGTGGATCTGTTCAATGGAATGTTGAAACATATCTAAGCTTTCTATATTTCCGCGGAATTCTTTCGCTACTTTCATTTAAGCGGTTCCGATCCGAGATGACTCAGACAATTCCTTCCCGACAGTTAAGTATAAGAGACATCAGCCTACTTAAGAAAATTGTCTATCACGGAACATCGATAACTGTCTGTGAAATCTTGAGCTTGCGGTCAGTGCAACATTGTGGGCTGAATTTCGAGTGGGGTGATGGCTTGGTTGACACCTATTTCTTTTACGGGACATTGTAAATTTGGCCCACTTCAAGTTATTGTTGTGAAGAAAGTAATTCAGAGATGTTTGAATAAAGGAGTCTTTTCTGTTTCCCCCGAATCATCTTATATTAATATTTTAATATTACTAACTTTATAGATACAAAACAGTTGTACCACAACAAGCCAGGAAAAGTGTTGCCCTCAGCACCTCGCAGAGGCTCTACTGTTTCTTGGACAACGGCTATGCAGGGAGCAGTTTTGTCTGAAATAACGCTCAACTACCATTTTTTTTCAGTTTAGACAAAAGTAATCACTTTATGTAGGGTGAGTGATTCCCAAGAATGTCCCAACACGCGACCCTCACTCAGTACTCTGTAAACTGCGATATCCCGCTCCCTATTGTACAAAATATTTGTAATTACTCTCAACAGTGTTCTTAATATTGAAAGAATGTATTGAACTGATTTAAATTGGAGTATAAAAATAATTTTATAGAAATATTTAATATAACCTTAAATGTTTTAGAACCTTCACACATCAGAAATTTGGAGATCTAGCATTAAAACAGTGATCAGACCACAAACAAAATAAAAATGGAAATAGATAGTGATGAATTCATAGAATTTACTACTCCATTCGTAAAAGAACAGGCTGAAAAGGCAATAAATCAACTTTTACCAAAAACATCTCAAGTCAGATATGAAGAGAAATATAAATAAAAATCAAGATATAATAATATACGTTTATTTTATTTTTGTATGTGTTATCAGAATATTAATTGCTAAATAATAATAAATAAATGTTTCAATAAGTAAACCGTCCTAGAGTTATAATTTGCATGGTTTGTAATAGACAATTGTAAGAGATAGCGCTAGTGTAGTTTTAACAAATCTAAAGTTTCACATTTAATTTCTTAATTTTTAAATGGTTGCAGGAAAAATGTAATATTTAACACGAGGGAAAAGTGCTTATAACACCCTTGTTTAATTACCCGAGCAAAATTCACTTGGGTGTAATAAAGTGGCACTTTCCTCACTTGTCAAATAAATAACTATTCCCTAAAATTATAATTTTAATACTATAATAAATAAAATCTATCTTGAATTAAATATAAAATAGTTCTAATATTATTTATTTTAACATTTTAGGAATATAAAATGAATAATATTATAATACCGCTATTTAACATTTAAAATAACAGAATGCTATTTTCCACACCAGTTTTAGTTGAGTAATGGATGGCATTACTCAATGGTTGCAGGCAAAATACAGTTATTATTGCACTTCAGTATTTTTAATGTCTGGAAAATTTATTTTTAAAGTAAACAATATCAATAAAGTTTGTTAGGTTTCTGGAATTAAATATATGACGTCCGCATCTATTTTAGTATAATAAGTTACAGATTCTATGATGTTTAATTAATGACTGTAGACATGTATTGATACTGTTTCCTTACTTACTTACGTATCTCTACCACTACAGCCCATGAAGGGTCGAGACCCAAGGGTTCAGCACATGGTAGAGGCTGTAATGATCCAAGGAGTTGGTACACGAACTAATAATGTTGAAGTGACATTACCCTTCCTATAAAACCGTTGTTTAATATTTCCTTATTTCTGTTTAGAATAACGACACAATTTTTAAATGAATCATGTGAAAAATTTAATCATGTACATTATTTATTTATTCTCCATTTTGCAAAAAAAAAATAAATAGTTATCAAGGTTGGACCACAGAATGTTGAATTTTAAAAATATTTAGGTCTCTTATTTCATAAGTAGTTCCCAATTCGAACATAAATGAAAAAAAGCAAAACAAAATTCATTTAAAAACAGGAAAGACAAAACTTTATTTCAAATACTATAGATACATAAGAATATATGTAAAAAGTGACGAGAATAGCAAATTGTCAAATTTGTCAGCAATCAGCTTAGGGTAACAGACGATGGAGTACTTTTTGATTCTGTTACATGGCCGTTAACATACTAAATAATTTATTTGCTTCAGCATTTCCCGGAATGAGAACCTATTTAGGTCCCGCGTTCAAAACTGGATGTGGTAGGTGTATTATTTATTCTGTAGATTTTGCTCAATCTCGACCTGGAGACCTTCTAGGGGCTCACCCAAACTGTAAAAAGTGGATACACCAAATTGGGGAAAAAACTAGCCCCAGAGTTGGTTTTCAACCCAATATCATCCTTACATAACTGTTATAAACAGTACAGTACCATGAACTCGATGCTTTAAGCTGGAGTTCTGTTTCCTCTAATTCCTCGCCGCCCCCCAACAACCGCCCCCACTCATTAGACACCCACCCAGATGACCGAGGCTGAGGTGCCAGGAAGAAGCCGACACTGGAACTTACTTTCACGACGATGGTGACCCATTTGTGAAAGTGAAGGAGGCCACTCTGTCCTCTATTCCTCTCCATTTCTCTTTCACTTCCGCTTCGTCCGGTTCTTCGTCTTTCCGTTACAGTCCTTCTTTCTCCTTATCATGTTACTTGGCCGGCAGGTGAATTCACATCCTCTTCTGTATGTTAATTAGCAGAAATTTCCTCGTTGTATAACGCCTGATATTTATATTTGGTAAAAGAGTCTGTTATTAAGTCCAGGAATTGAGCGTATTTTTAAGAAGATGAAAATTGTCCGGGTGGAGGAAAAAAATTGCTCTTTCTTAGGGAGAACTGTTTATTGGAGAGCCAACGTTTCGAGCAACATTGCATGTCTTTTTCAGGGCTAAATATGCAAAATAGAGACAATAAAATTACATGTGGTAAATATTAAAATTTAATTTTTTATATTTATATTATAAAATATTTTAATTTTAATAATTACCATATGTAATTTTAGTTGTCTGTATTTTGCATATTTAGCCCTGAAGAAGACATGCAATGTGGGTCGAATCGTTGGCTCTTCAATGGACAGTTCTCCCTGTATAAACTATATAATAGTATATATATATATATACATATACTATTATTATTCGAGCGTTTTATTATTATTTTATTATTTACTTCAAAGCAGTATCTTCACTTTCTTCAATTTTAGAAAAAATATTTAAATATTCCCCCTATTTAAATATTTTTTCTTAAATTTAAATAATTTCTTGGATCCTTCCAACCGGCCTAACGTCCAAAAAATTGAGCATGATAAGCAGGCTAGGAATTAGAAATGCAAACTGATTAATCTCTCTCTACTTTCAGGACTGTATCAACCAACATGCCGAAGTTGTGACGATACAAAACTTGTAGAAGAATTTATTTAGATGTAAAAAGTATCAAATAGAAAGAATGAAATTAAATTAAATCGAACTGTGTCTACCGTTAAAAGAAAATGATAAAATGCAGAAGACGCTTATGTATTTAAAATCCATGAACTTAATTCAGGAAATTTAAGAAGAGCAGTCGTCCTTTATGGCCTCGGCCGTGGAAGCAACGTTAAAAAAAAAAAAAAGTTATGAGCGAGAATAAGGATATACATAAATTATTTATAGATATTTTTTTATAATTATTTTAATTTTTAAATATTTTTATTTTGATGAGAAAAGATTGAAATTTTCTCATCAAAGTATAAATATTTAAAAATTATAATAATTATAAAAAACAAAAAAAAATTATAAATAATATAATAACGTAGTCAACAAGATCCTAATTAAAGTAATGTTCAATGAACATTCTTCCCCTTATATACATCGCAAATTGCCAGAACACGGGGATATGGGATCGGTGAAGAAAATGGATTTGTCTGACCGAGGTACGTGCCAGGATAGCTTAAGTGGCAGAGTACCACGACGGATGCGTGGGAGACTCGGGTTCGAATCCCGGTCCTCGAAAAATCTTTTCTCTTCAAAATAAAAATATTAAAAAAATTATAATAATTATAAAAAAATAAAATAAAATAAATTACAAATATCTTATAAATAGATTACTAACATATATCTCCAGCCCCGGTGAATATTGTCGAAAATGAGTTTCTTGTACTAGGGTTACAGAATCCTCTAATTTTCATAGTTTTTGGTTTGACTTATCCTCATATTCATTACGAAAATAACCCGAGTACGCTTCACTCAGTACAAGAACTCAACAAGAAAGTTTGACTTAACCAATTATTCACCGAGAATGCTGATATAGTGCATTAAGTCTAATTTTCTCCAAAATGAGTTTCTTGTACTTGATGGGCGGAATCGAGTTATTTTCGTAGTGGATAAGGAGCTGAGTAAGGCGTTGGCTTGAAAAGGAGTTATTGCTTATATTACAACTCCATTTCAAGCCAAAAACTACGAGAATGAGACGATTCCGGTTATCTGAAAGCAGTTAGCTCTCTCTGGACAAAATCCGACTTAACCACTTATTCTCCAGGGCTGTATGTAACAGTTGTATTATATGTATTTTGTGTATATAAGTTAACTTTTTTTTACAGCTAGAATGGCCTTCGGTAAGAACTCCTTCCTCACGGGGTTCGGGCTTGGGTTCCTCGCCTTCGGCCTGAAGAAGCTGCTGCTGCCTCTCTTCATTGGGGCGCAAATCGTCAAGTCTGTCCTCGTGGCTCTCTTCCTGCCGACCATCCTCAGCGGAATAGGAAAGCTGGTGAGTTTGTTTGGTAGAGACCTTGTACTTAAGATAACTACGTTAGGTCACTTATGTTACAAAGAAGAAGATAGATTTTTTCTTAGATTCTTTATAGATTTTTTTATATTTCGAAATCTGAATCAACGATTTTGGAAGCTAACTAAACTCTGCTCAACTACGCTTTTGGTGAACGGACACCCTTGATATCTGAAATGCTTGGGAATTTCAGATATCTTCATAAATAAGCAAGTGCAAATTTAACATCATGCTCAAGACTGAGGATTTTATGTAATAAATTGATGTGTGTGTGTATATATATATATATATATATATATATATATATATATATATATATATATATATATATATATATATACACACATACTCCTAAATTTGTGGAAAGATACTCAAAAATTAAAAATGATAGTCAATTTATTCTTTACAGTCTCGGAAGCTTATAGGCCACAGAGTTACCACTTACTTAGAAGTCTAGCCTAAAAATATATTTCTTGAAATGTCAATCTCCATCAAACCCCAAATCACCATCAGGATCAGTGGCTTTTAGGGGCAGAATCTACATACATATATGAAAGTTTGACCTAAATATTAAGATATTTGAGACAGGTTGCATCCCGTAAACAGAATCTAATCGAGTAAGATTAATGGATTGATTTTAATTTAATAGATTCATGTTGGGAACACGTCCAATGAACCGCTCAGCTATAAACATGATGACCCTAAAGTAGATCGAGATAGTGGGTTGTTGAGTTGAGGCTGTTGCGTCCGACCTCATGGCCTTGAACAACCATTGGTCAAAAACTTATATTTCAATTCCATTTCAAGTCGAAAGCTACGAAAACGGCACGATTCTGCTTCTCCTAATATAGTTAACTCTCTCTGGTCAAAATTCGCCTTATCCATTTATTCAGCACTGCTGTAGGTATATGTTTGTTAAATTCAGTCTTAATTATTTAGTTAATGCATTGTTTTGTGCTTCGTAAACAATTTTCATGACTGGATTTGCCACCTCTGCATCGCCATGCGACGGAAGGATGGTAAAAAGGAGTCAGGATCGTTCTGAAACAATGGTATCTAACTCACACGCTTGATGTACTAATGGTGAGAAGTGCGATCAGGTACCTTGTGTTTACCGGAGACTACGCCACGCTTGGAGAGACTAACCTGATATTGAGAGAAGCACTAGCAATTAGCTATCGTTCCATAACAACCTCACACGGAAAGTTATTAGCGGTGATAGTTTTCCCTTCGAGTTGTGTTAACAGAGCTTTAAAAGACCAAAGTTGCAGTGATTTTTGTCTGGCAGTTTCTTTTTTCTTGTTTTTGGGTGAATTTCTACTTACAATTAGTCACAATTTCGATAAATCGAAGGATTTTAGCCAAGTGTGTGAGAGAAGTTCACGAGTTCTTTATTTTTCTGCATTCTACATCGATCATCCTTCCGATTATTTCCTTATCATCTACACGAGCTTTTAGATATTTAATGCTTACATTTGTCATATATTCTTAGAATATAATAATTAAAAATGGACAAGAACTTATTTTTTAAATTGAATGTTATCTATACTTTTTTTACGTAACGTGTAAGTAGATAAGAACAATAGCACTATCCGCAGTTACATCGTACAGGTTTTTTTTTCTTTTTTATGACGCCAGTTGACTTTATTTATTCATTTATTCCTAACATGCTTTCGTATTTTTCTTCTTTTTCTCAGATAGCACGCCCGTGCAAATCCTGACATCCAATAGCAAAGAACGCCTCTTGTCATCCTCCTGTTTTGTATTCCCTATATGTTAAAAATATTGTCATCTACACCATTACCCGCATCATAAACTAGGTCTGTCGACTTTCTTATTGTCTAGTATCCTGATGGCAAGTAGGCCTCTAGGATTTTCAGTTTCGTCCATTCTTGTGATATGGTCTGCCCAGCTGACCACCGCCAGCCATTCAATTTGATGAAATGAACAATGTCGGAATATATATTGCTTACAATTATAAATCAGGATAGTGTGAAAAAATGGAATAAGGTTTATCAGGCCATATTGCGCTACTACTTCTGAAGCGACATAAGTTAAAAAACCTATGTTTTTGGAAATTACTATTAGTAATTGCACTAGGTAATAGTGACATAAGTGCCTTGTGAGAGACAAGCTCTAATATAGTTTTGATGAATGGCAAAGAGATATTTACCCATTTTTTCATGGTCATTGCTCACCACTGAAATTTTTTTTTTTTTAAGTTGTGCCACTTAGGAAACACTAGTGTGATCTTCAGTTTGGAGATGCTGAGAATGAGCTTATTGAAGACTGTTTTTTCCTTTTTTTGTAACCGTTGCTCCTCATTCTTTCTTGTATCATTTTATCTCGCTTCTCTATTGAATATTGATTTTTAACATTACATTACTGAAGTAGTTAAAGTTTGAAACCTGCGAGTTGATAAAACGGCATGCCGGTCATTTACGAGATCTATTTTGCCAATATCGTACGATCAAGAGTGGTACTGTTGACCTTCTCTTCTATAATATGTTTGCTAATGCTGAAACTCAACAAATAGTATACAATATAATTAATTACAGTATATACAATAAGACGTTGTAGTATGTTTAATGCGTATGTGAGTACGGCTAAAGCAGTCATCTAGTTATTAAGGGAGGTAGATTGTAGATAGTTATTACAGAAAGGTAGATAGTCTTTAAGAATATGATCATGGCGAACCCTTTGCAGGTCGGGAAGGGCCTCACCAACGTGGCCTCTCAGTCCGGATCCTCCGGGGCTCAGCAGGACTCCGTGAGCGAGTTCGAGTTCAAGGACCCGGCGGGGGCGTACACGGACACTGACCAGGCCGGCTCGGACATGGTCGGGACCTGGGCCGCCCCCAGCCAGGCACACGCCACTCTTTACGCTCTCAACAACCCCAGCAGGATACAGCAGCAGCAGCTCTACCAACAGCAGCTACAGACAGTGGCGGAGAGGTGAGTATCCTCAATATCACTCATTATAATAGATAATTGATATATTTAATTCTATTTATCTTTAGTAATTGGTCGGTAAATGGTTCGGGTGGAGGTCAAAAATTAGAAAACAATGTTGCGACCATTGCAAGTCTTCATTAGGGACGAACAAACAAGATGCAAATGTATGTAAGCATCAGATAAATGAAATAAACAAGATAAAAAATTATAACTTAGAAATATGTTATTTAAAATAATGATAAAAATAATATTTAGGTAATTAGTAGATATCTCTCCTCCACTCTATTTGTCTCGTGCCAAGATCCTCCAACAGTTCTTCCTGCATCCCACTCGATCTCGTTTGGTCAATCCACCCATGTTTCCTTTTTCCATAAATGTACCCAAACACAAGTTTTTTTCTGATTAGCGTCATCCTCTATTCTGGCCACATATCCAGCCCATCTAAGCCTAGCACTATTCTTATATGCTGCACCACGTCTAGCTCCTGATACATCTGATATAGCTTTGCATTGTGACTGAATCTAAATTGATCACCAACTCTTACTGATCCAAACATCTTTCTATATATTTTCCTTTCAAAGAGTAGTAAACTATTGCCATCTGCCCTGGACAGAGACCAGGTTTCTGATGCACATTTCAAAAGAGGCCTGATAAGTATGGCTCAAAAAAACATTTGTCCAAATTACCTTTAAATATTTTATGTATCTTGCTTGTTCAGGGGCTTACAAAACCGTTGTAAGTTTTTGCTTACTATTTACGAATTTATTTTTATACAATAGAATTTATTCAACCCAGACCATTTTCTTTTCCTTTCATTAAAATAGATTATTCTAGATTACTGTCACTGTTTTTCAATTATAAATCTCTATTTTCTTTATCATTTTGATCGTTGTACTCTCTGCTTTGTAAAATATGAATCATAAAAAAATTCTTCATTTTTTACTTTTAAAGAAATTGCTCCGTGTTGACAATAGATATTATATTTTAAAAATGTATCCCGCAATTTACGTGTATTTAACCTACAAACCATGAATGACCAGGACATACATTACGAGTTACCGGTCACATACTCAGAGCAATTTGTCAGGCCAACTACCTCTCATACGTAGACAGTGCCAAGTTTTCATTTTAATTTATTTAAATACGACAGTAGTCATCCGCTGCGTAAACTCCCATTTCAATTCCATGTTGCACGGTAAGTTTACATCTGCAATTCACGTCCGGTTCTAAAATTACTTGCATTCACTACTCGAGAAGGCGGCTAGAAAGTAGAAAGGTCTCCTTCATTGAAAGCAACAGTCACGAAAGTAATTATAATAGTTCTGGACTAAAGAAAAATTAGGTCGTAACTATTATACGTTATCAATATATATTATCCTGTGAATCATTGTATGTGCAGTACATAACTACCAAGAAACGGGGTAGCTCAGCGTGTTTGAGCTATTGTCCTGAAGATTTCGGGTTCAAATCCGGCTGTGGCAGATGAATTATTTAATCTGCCAGCAGCAATTGATGGATCCTGTGGGATCTCCATACACTCATTGGCCTCACCTAGTCTCAATAAATTGGGGGAAAATCAGAAGGTTGAGTGTGTTCTAGGACAAATAACCTCCCTCCACAACCGTTGTCTTAGAAACAGGACAGTTCTATCGTGTTCCGAACCCAAAACTCTTAATGAGTTGTAGTTGTACAGTAAAACATAAACAGTAGATAACTCCCCGTGTCAGAGTCAAATTTGATCAAATAATGATAATAGTTCTTTTCAGAAAAAGTGGCCAAGACAAAAACTAGGTCATTATTTTTCACTAGGAACAATTAAAAAATAATTATGATCTCTTATATGATCATGATACTTAATTCACTAAATTATACCTTCACTAATACAACCCGTGAAGAGTTTGGGGTTCAGTTCATGGTAGAGACAGTACTATTTCTTGGACAACTGTGGTGCAGGGAAGCGATTTGCCATAGATCACTCTCAATCGCCAGATTTTCCCCTTATTTTGGGTACCCACTTTATGGAGGCTTAGTGAGCCGCAGAAGGGTCCTGAATCTCATAGGGCCCATCTCCTGCTGCTAACAGATTAAATAAAATTCTTGCCAGCTGACTCACTTGAACCCAGGACTTTCGGAATGGAAACTCAGCGCTCCACCACTCAGCCACTTCGCTCCCTTTATTCACTAAATTACACTTTAAAAAAAAAGTTTGTAAAAAAAAGGCGTTTGGCGTTAAGCGGTTTTCTCGAGATTTATAGTATTATTCACCCACAAGTGGACACATAGCTAATGAGACAGCGCGGGTTTTATTATAGCCATATAATTAATAGGTCATACACGTTATTAATTATGACGTCAAGCTCGTCAAGAAAGTTACAAGTAATGATGATCTTGGAATGAAACAATAACCTTTAAGGCGGCTCCTAATCGATCGTTCCACTTTCTTACGAAGAGTTAATGGACCTTTTGATTAATTAGGTTTGGAAATTACACCGTTTTAAATTCAGCTCTAATGAGCCTCCATATCTCCTTTGGATTTTTATCTCTCATTGTTAATTAGAACTCAATTGCGATGAATTTAATTAAGTCATGTTTTGTACAATACTTTTTTGTATGGCTTTCTTGTATCTGATCCACAGAATCATAATGATACAAGGAATATTGGTACACTTTTGAAAAAATTTAAATACCTGAATTCCCCAACTTTATTTGAAATTTTTTCACACTCCTTTGGGTTTAAACTTTTCACTTTTATGTTGCAAATTTTGACACATCACGAATATTTTTATGAAGAAGAAATGGCCTGGGTGGAGGCTAAAAAATAATTCCTTATTTAGTGAAACTTTATTAGAAACCAATGTTGTAGGTCTTCTTCTGCCCTGAGCAACCAAGAAAAAAATGTATATAAAACTAAAGTAATTGGAATAAACAACAAAACAATATATAAATATGAAATAATTGGAATAAACAAAATGCAAAAATAAATATAACTTAAGATATAAAATAAAAAAAGTATATGTTTATTTTTAAAATTTTAAACTAAAAAATAAAATAAAATATAAGAAAAGTTAAGGCAAGTGAGTTAAAACGGTGATGTAAAGCAACAATGGTGTCGCTTAAAATCATGTCACCTGGAAACGGCAAGAAAGTTTGTGACTTGCGCAAAATTTCAGGAAGACAAAACCGCACAGAAATGGGAAAGAAAAAAAAGCGTGGAAAGCATATCTTCAGCATAAAACTCGATTTCGCCCTTGGAGAGAGACTCAAGATCACATTTTCGTATTACGAAGCATCGCAGAAAAAGCATGGGACAGAAACAGGAATGTATACACGGCTTTCCTTGATCTAAAAGCAGAATTCGACTCTGTCCCTCGACAAGAAATATGGAATGCCTTGGCAGCTAAAAATTTGCCAGAAGATCTTATCACTGCAATTAAAGCAGAGGCAGCGAAAGGAGTAGTGAGGATCCAACGGAAGGGGGTACAAGTCTTTTCCCATAGAGAGAGGTGTGAGACGGCGCGACAGTTTGAATCCTCTTCTATTTATATTATTTATGGATGAAATCCATAAAATATGTAAGTACCGCACTGCCTGGACGGTCATCGGCAAATGGAGCTTAAGAAATGTTATGTTTCAAAGTCTTTTGTATGCCGATGACATAGTATTTATTGCGGGCACGAAAGACAAGCTGTAGCAAGCCCTGGGGGAATGGGAGGAAGAACTCATCCGCAAAGGAATGACAATAAATAGCTTATCAGTAAAGTCTTAGTGGTATAGAGAGAAGAACAAGAGGACGTTCGGCTGATCTGTAATGGGGAGGTACTTGCAGTTGTAGAAGAGTACACCTATTTGGGTACAATAATCAGCAGCAGGGGAAGAATTGACCCAGGAGTAGCTTTCAGAATATCCAAAGCCAACCAGGTTTACTACCCTATCTGCAACAGTAATGTTGGGCATAGGGAAGTTGGAAAGGAAACCAAAATGCACATTAACAAATCAGTTTACCTCCCAACCCTCACTTATGGAAGTGAAAGCTGGGTTATGCTGGACAGACAAGGTAGCCGAGTGACATTGGGGGATATGAAATTCCTGCGGAGAGTCGTTGAAAAGACCAGGAGGGACGCACCAGAAGTGAGAGAATTAGAGAGGAGCTAAAAGTGACCGAGCTAAAAGATTCCATAAAAAACCGACAGCTAAAGTTGTTTGGATAAGGACGAACACTGAGCTAACAAGACTCTACAAGAGCCCAGATATTTTAATTGTAATAAAAGTAGGCCGGCTTCGATGGGGAGGTCATATAATTAGAATGATCCAGGATCAGATTCCTAATATGGTCCTAGACGAAAGGATTTATGGGACAAGAAGAGTGGGAAGACCTCGGCTCTGATGGATCGATGCAGTGGGGGCGGAGGCCTGGTCCTTTTTGGGAATCCATTATTGGAGAGCTATGGCAACCAATTCAGAAGACTGGTGAACCAAGCTGAAGGAGGCCTTGACTCTACAGGAGTTTAGCGCCATGAATGATGATGATGATAAAGTGGTTTGGCCACGTCTGTCGGATGGATGAAGAGAGAGAGAAACTGCTTTTTTTTTAATTCTCCTCAAAAGTACCGATTTTCACATTCGATAGTTGGAAATGGTCATGACGATATGTACCTTGAACAATATTGAAAAAAGGCAGGAGTTATGATCAATAAATTTTACTAAATAAGATTAACTTATTTGTTTAAAATTCAATGACAGCATCACATTTTCAACATTGTTCTGTAACGCTTTTAATTTCTGTTCATCATAAAAATGTAATGATTTTCTTATATAGCTACTATTTAATATTATTAGGAGGTGCTGGTACATATCAATTATTTTTATTTTTATTTCATAACTGATAAACTATTTTTATATTGTTATCATTAGTGATTACCTCGATTCCAGGTACGCTCCTACAAAGCTTCCATCACTTCCCCTCAAACACACGGGGAGTTTCTATTCAAAAGATCCAACACAAGATTACAAGGTAGTTATTAAATAAGATTATAAATATTATATAAACATAAGATTATAGGTGGTTTGTCCAATTTTTAGAATGTAGTTTCAACTAATTGATATGGTGCAATATATTTTGTATTTTTTGCAAAACATGTTTTTTTCAGTCACATTTAAATATAGAGTACTTTCCATTATGGAGTATCCAGCTAAAAAAATACTGAGTAAATAAAACTAGATACTGTATACATGTTTTATCCCTCCATATATTTAGTTTTTAGTTTAGATAATCATATTGTCAGTTCTAAACTTAGTTTTAATAAAACCATTTGATTAAATTCAGCCAACCTTTTAGGCATTAATATACTTATATTTTTGTTAGATAGTAAATGGCCAATGGTAACAATGGTAATTTAACTGTTCTATTGGAGTGCTATCGATGGGTAGTTTCTCCACAAGTGTTTTCATGTCATATTCTACATTTTTGCACATTTACTTGATATAATACCATTATAGTTGTAAATATCATTGAATTAAATAAATAAAAAAAAAAAAAAAACTGTTCTAAGCTGCCTAATATATTAAAATAATACATTAGACAGGAATGTAGCCAATTTATATAAATTTTTCTTCTAAACTTTTCTTCATAATTACATACTTTTTTGTTTCTATTGAAGTACTTAGTGATATCAATTCACATTATTTCACTTAAATCGCCTAGTTTCAATTAGACACATGCAATTTATTATTTATATGCTCGAGGAACTGCTTCCATTTTTAGTAGTTGAGATAATCAGTGATAATGTATAGATTAAAGGTTCTTCTTCTTTATCTTCCTCTTGTGCCATTAGCTAGGGTCAAGGTTCAAGGTTAGGAGGCATAAATCTGCTGGGTATAGTTAAAAAAAAACTAAAAACCTGAAACAGTTGAAAGCAGATCATGCCATTTAGTTTTTCATTTTAAGCATATCTTGTCTATGATCTCATCTTCTTTTCAATCCCCTTATAGTTGATGTATTTAGAAAATAATCATTAAATTTTATTTTTTTTATTTTTAACAGATGTTCCAAAAGATTCCGAACTCTTCTCATTTGCTGACCCATTACGATCCTTTTTACTCGCCTCTGCTGTCGCGCTTGGACTCAGTGTTCCAGCAACTTGGTACGACCAGTGAGGGCTGCAGAGAACGTCTTGTCTGCGACATGTACAACAACCCGGCCAAGTTTGCTCCATTTAGCAATCTTGTGTCTGCTCAATTATCCAGGTAAAGATTTATAAAACTTGTATATTTTAAGATTTATGAAACCATAAATAAAAAATATAAATATGTATGGATTAAGAACTATATTTATAATTTAAAAGAAAAACAGTTAAATTGAAGAACAAATTTTTATAATGAATTGTAATGTAGCTAAATAATTATTGAAAATTAAAATAATTGTAAAACACATTTTTTACCTTGTTCCTGTTTTAAAAATAGAGATGTTATATTATAAGGTCAAATAAATACCTGATGAACAATGTAAAACTCTTCAATTAAAGCTTTTAAATTTGGCAAAAGGCACTACAAAAATTATATATATACATATATATATATATATATATATATATATATATATATATATATATATATATATATCACAATAGGAAAGCTGAATGAACCCTTCTCATATAAAAAATTAACTGCACTGTATTCTCTATTCTTTATTCTTCCTTAAACATCTGAAATTCCTGACGTCTGAAGAATTAAGAAAAATCTGTCTTTATGAGCTGGGGAATTTTAAAAGTTTATTTATTTAACACATACAATACCATATGGCCTTTCAACCCATAGCGGGTCTTAGCCTCTTCAAGGAGCCTTCACCATGGCTCTATCTAATGCAGCTGCCCTCCAGTTACGGACGTCTAAAATGTGCCTGGCATTCTGTGCCACACCATCTGCCCATCAGAGCCTTGGTCTTCCTTTTGGTCTGGCACAGTCCAACTTTCCCTCCAATTGGAATCTTTGCAGGATCCTCCTTACTCATTCTGGCCGGCCCACCTTAGTCTGACAATTTTAATCCAGGTAATGATGTCGGAACCCTGAGTAATAAGACCCTGCTTATGCCAATCCTCCTAACCCATGGCTCTGAAACATGGACATCTTATACCAAGGATAAAAGAGATGCTATTTATGAAATAAAGGGCTCTGTATATTGCTCAGATCTTTTAAGTTGATGGGAAAGGGAGTACTGTCTCAGATGCTTGGGGATCATTACATAACACACATTAGTATTGCATAAAAAAATCCTTGTTGGATTCAAAAGTAGCTATTGGAATTTTTACATGTATCTTAGTGATGTTTCTGAAATTATGTTCATCCTCATCATCCGTGGCGCCACTACTCCTGTAGAGTCAAGGCCTCCTGCTGCTTGGCCCACCAGTCTTCTCTATTGGTTGCCACTCCTCTCCAATTGCGGATTCCCAAGATGGACCTGGCATCCGCCGCCACTCCATCGATCCATTATAGCCGAGGTCTTCCCACACTTCTTGTCCCATAAATCCTGTCGTCTAGGACCATTTAAAAAATCTGATCTTGGGTCATTCTAATTATATCTTCTAAAATAATTATATTAAATCCTGGCTCATTCTAATTATATGAGCCGGCCTACTTTGATTACCTTTAAAATATCTGGGCTCTTGTAAAGTCTTGTTAGCTCAGTCTTTGTCCTTACACTCCAGATCCCATTGGCGCAAACTGGGCCATAAATTCTCCTCAATATTTTTCTCTCGAACCTATTACCTGTGATCCAAGATACCCAAACTCTTTCACCCTTTCAAATATAAAGCCTCCAGCCATAAAATGCAATGGTTCGTGCACGCCTTGTTGTGGGCCTGAATGCATATATTTGGTTTTTGATTCATTGACCTCTAGACCCAATCTAGCTGCTGCTATCTGGAGACTGATAAAAGTATTTTCTAAATCTGTAGGGGTTCTTGCAACAATATCTATGTCATCGGCGAAGGCCCAAATCATAGAAGATCTACTGAATATAGTTCCCCAATTTGTGTTCCAGATTTCCACACTGCACTTTCGAGGGCTTAATTGAAGAGAAGGTATGCGAGGCAATCAACCTGTCTCTTCGTGAGTTTCAAAGCTTTCAGTCAGGTCACCTTGAACAAGCACTATGCATTGTATCTTCTTCATTATAGCCCTAATCAGACGTATCAGCTTCGGTGGTATTCCCATTTCCAGAAGCTTCTGGTACAGCTTGTCCCCCCTTTATACTATCATAAGCCTTCCGGAAGTCAATTAACTGGTGCTGTGTTTGGATATTATACTCCCTGCACCTCTCCAGAATGCTTCTAATGGAGAATAGCTGATATATGGTAGACTTTCCTCTCATTAAGCCTGTCTGGTACTTTCCTATATTCTGCTCAGCTAAAGGAAGCAGTTTTTTATAAAGTATCCAAAATTATGTTGATTTATAAAATAAAATTAACACACAATAGAACAACAGAATTACTCAGTTTCTGAATGACAGAATAAAATATGAATTCCATAGGGAAAGGATAGGAGGATGGTTTTTTACTCTGCTAAAAAATGTGATAAAAAGTAAGGGTTCTAAAAAAGTTACCAAAATATGATTCAAGCATTATTTTCTAAGAATATCCATCAATACATACATTTCATCTTAAAATTTCTAATGTTTTTAAATACAATAAAATAATGTCAATTATTTTAAACTACAGATGTACATGAAGTTATGATTGCATTTGTCTATTCGTCAAGATTAATTTTAACTGTCATAGATTAAGTTTTGACTGATTTGTAAAAGTCTTAAATAATTGTTATTAAAAAGGTATGAGAAAAAATAAATCCATTTGTATAATTAATTGCCTTCATTTATGCCATCTATTTTGGATGAAAATAGGTTCTTCTTAGCTATGATATGATTTATTGAGAGTTGAAATTAAAAAAAAAACCGAAATCATGGACATTATTTATTTATATTTATGCAATGCCATATGAGAAGCATAACTATTAGTGTACGGGCGTGATTAGACTGAATAGAAAGAAAAAAAAAGATAATGAAATGAAATATAATAGCAAGATAGAGTCGGGGTTTTAAATCAATTGGCGAGATACTGAAACATGTGGTTTATTAATTTTAAATACAAACATGAAAATGAATTATTTTACAATTAAATAAAGAAAGAAACAATCAAAGGATGACTTATATCTAGGTACAAAAGGAGATAATGCAGTCTTTACTAAAGGAAATGACCAGAAAGAGTTAATATATCGTATAAACAAACACCAACACTGGGCGAAATGGCCGCATGGTGATTGAGTCCAGAGTCCCTATCTCGAACGTTGAATGAAATGAAATAGTCTTTGCTGTTACCAAATTTAATGAGAAAAGGCGGACTTACGGTGGTGGAGTCAATTTCGTCACCTCAATTCTGACTGCATCTGGTATTAGGCGATCTGGTGGTATCGAGGTTGCACCTCTTGTCTCTTCTGGTGGTGCTAGGCGATCTAGGGCCTTCGGCGAATATATCAATGCCCTGCGGTGAACGGCGACCTTTTGGTGAATGTCCGTAGGTTTAGGATTCTATAGAGAAGAGTAGAGAGATGTGTGCTTGCAGTCTGAATGCGGAGAGTCAAGTGAAGTGAAGATCGCGATTCTGCCAACAGATGGTGTTTCAACCTTCTTTCCTAATCTAGGTGGCTATAGCCGATCATGGCGGCGGTGACTGGTGAATTTTAATATACTTAAGCCTTAAATGTTACGCTACTGAACATCCTCTTTATTCGTCGCCATGGAAACAAAATGTGAACAGATCTGCGAGATTCTAATTTTAATTTATGAAATTGATCCGCGACTGAACATCCCCCCCGCCATGGCACGATAGTGGCATCATAAGAGGGTAAGGGGGCGTATGTGTGACCGAGTTATTGGTGGACTGGAGAAAGTGAGACACCGAACTACAATGGTGGGCTGGAGGTGAGTAATGATTTGGAGAAGATGGTGACGATGGAGACTAAGATGGTGACCTGGGTGAATATGTGGGAGGTATAGTTGTGCAATGAGCAGATGTTGAATGTTAATGGGGGAGAGCCGCGGTAGCTGGGACTTGTAGGTGAATATTGTGGATGGTAGAAAGCGGGAGACGTCGGAGAATAAGAGGGAGAGGTTGATGAATACGCAAGACTCGGTATTGCTTGATGAACTGGGTGAATATGATGGTATTAGAGAGAATTAGTAAACTACAATGGGGATGTAGAAGGAATAAGTTTGAGAAATAATAGGGGGAAGTATGGGAATGTGAGAATGAGATAGGAGAATGCAAGAAGCAGTGTTGCTTGGTGAACTTGGTGAAAAAAGAGGAAAGGTTGATGAATGTAAAGCTTACGTAGGTGGATAGGAGGGAGATGTTAGGGAACAATTGGAAAGAAACCGTGAGAATAATTTGTAGAAGCAGGAGAATAGTGGGAAAGATGGTGAAGATGAGAGAAAAGGTGGTGAACATGAAGATGAGGTAAGGAGAATAAGATGGGGAGGTGAGTGTGAGAGCGAAGTCGGTGAGTGCGAAGGGGAGGTAGAAGGAATGAGATAGTGAAGATGAAGAATAAGAGGGAGAAGTAGGCGAATATGATGGTGAGATAGGAGCATGAGATGAAGAGGTGGAAAAATATGAGGTGATGTGGGTGAATAGATAAGAATGAGCAGTGATTGATAAACTGGTTGAGGGTGCTGGAGAATTAGATGGAGAAATTGGAGAATAGTAGGCGAATATGATGGTGAAGTAGGAGCATATGATGAAGAGGTGGGAGCATATAAGGTGATGTGGGTGAATAGATAAGAAGCAGCAGTGATTAATGAACTGGGTGATTATGAGGAAGAAGTTTGTATGTACAAAGGGGTGCTGGAGAATAAGATGGGGAAATTGGAGAATATGAGGGAGGCCTAGGTTAAAATGACGGTGATGTAGGTGAATCGGAAGGAAACGACAGGGAATAATTGGAACTAAAGACCCAGGAGAAAAATTTGTAGAAGCGGGAGAATAGTGGGACTGAGAATGAGTAGGACTATGTAGGAGAATAGATTGGGCTACTAGGTGAATATCATGAGCTAGATGGAGAATACCAAGGACTAGTAGCGAATAGGAGTGAGGAGATTGGTGAATATGTAAGAGATGAGATTGGTGAATATGTAAGAGAAGTGACAAATTTGTGCTTCCAACATTTGAATGGGGAGCATCCCTATCGACGGTGATCGGCGATGGTTGCTGGAAGGCGAGAGAGAGGAGAAGAGATTCGAAGGTGCAAGAGAGTCCCTTGGTAGGCCTGGTTATACCGGCGGTTGGTGATCGGCGAGCGGTGGCTTCCTCAGGCGGACGTAAGAGAGGATACACGTATCGAGCGGTTGATTCCTCAGGAGGACGTAAGAGGGGGTATACGCGTCGAACAGTAGTTTTCTCAGGCGGACTTAAGCGAGGATAGATGCGTCGAGCGGTTGATTCCTCAGGAGGACGTAAGAGGGGGTATACGCGTCGAACAGTAGTTTTTTCAGGAGGACTTAAGCGAGGATAGATGCGTCGAGCGGTTGATTCCTCAGGAGGATGCAGATGGGGGTAGAGTCGGTGACGATAAATATCTCTGGGGAAAACCCAGTGACCCGGGCGAAAGGATTGCGGGAGAGTATGGTGATTTATCGGTGTATCACGACAGGTCGGATTATATGGGGGTGAGTTTTTTAGTGATCCCTGCGAGTTTGATGATCGACGCGCGGAGGCTTTATCCGGCGAAAATAAGAGGGGGTATAAGTGGAGACGATTGACATCTCTGGAGAAAGTCCGATGAGAAGGGCGAAAAGATCGCTCAGAATTGTGGTAACCTTTCGATGGGTCAGGAAAGATAGTCTTATGAGGAGATGGATTTTTGCAGGATACCAGCAAATGATGACCCAAGGTTGGCGACTGGCTAGGTGATTCCCGAACGTGTGGTGGAGACGAATCGTGCAAGGTGGGAACAGTTGATGAAGAACTATGTCCGGGTTCGGTGGAGCTGAGGTGTTGAGCGGAATTGTCGTGCGGCTGAGGGGGCTTACATTCCGGAGACACTGACCGGGGGGAGCGGTGCGGTGAATTATTTGATGTTTCCGGTCGCGCTGCGGGAGCGAATTGTCGTATCGGAGATTGAGCCTTGGGCGGAAGTGACTCATCTGTTAGTTCATGAGCCGGGGCTGTGTTAAAAAGTGAAGCGGCGGTGATAGCAGCTTGAAGGCGGGAAATATAGGTCAATAAATCGGCGAGCGTTGGAAACTCTTCCGGATGCTGAAGTTTAAATTCTCTCTGGGTGACCGGATCAAGTTTCTGGAATGCGATAGTATACAATAAATAATCCCCCAGATTTGGAATGTTCGATGTTTTTAATTGTTGACATTTTGAAATAACCCCATTCAACCGGGGCAACTCAAGAGGTGGAAGGAAAATGGCCGGCGGGTTAGGTGTCGGGACAGCGGTATTACATAGTTCGAATATCGCTGCTTCTAACTCCACGGCTTCTAACTGGACCTGAATAAATTGTTCCTGAATATCGGCTGGGATCGATCGTCCCTTATATTCGATGAGTAGGGCAGTCTTGGCGGTACGCATTTTGGAAATTAATTGCTTTAATTGATCAAAATAAATTTGAGCTAATGAGATTTCGTTACTGTTCACAGTTGTTTTACATTTTTTGGCGAAAAATTGGACGTCTTTTAATAAACTGATAAATATTGCCTTTTGAGATTTTCCCTTAAAATTAGATTGGCGACGATTGGCCATTTTAAACTATTAACACTTAATAAAAAAGGGCTGAAAGAAATTACAATGAATAATAGTATTGAATAATGAGCTTTAAATTTAAACAATTGTAACCTAAATAGAATTGAATAGATAGTCACATATGTGGCGGAAGTAACCGTAAACAATATGGCCGAATAACTAAGTAAACAATGAGGCAATATGGCCGTGAAACCTATGTGGAAGTAACCTTAAACAATATGGCCGAATAACTAAGTAAACAATGAGGCAATATGGCCGTGAAACACCAATGGTTCAGTATCTGCCGAGAAAATGAATGCTCTTATTAAACTCCCGGGTTTCGGCACCAAAATGTACGGGCGTGATTAGACTGAATAGAAAGAAAAAAAAAGATAATGAAATGAAATATAATAGCAAGATAGAGTCGGGGTTTTAAATCAATTGGCGAGATACTGAAACATGTGGTTTATTAATTTTAAATACAAACATGAAAATGAATTATTTTACAATTAAATAAAGAAAGAAACAATCAAAGGATGACTTATATCTAGGTACAAAAGGAGATAATGCAGTCTTTACTAAAGGAAATGACCAGAAAGAGTTAATATATCGTATAAACAAACACCAACACTGGGCGAAATGGCCGCATGGTGATTGAGTCCAGAGTCCCTATCTCGAACGTTGAATGAAATGAAATAGTCTTTGCTGTTACCAAATTTAATGAGAAAAGGCGGACTTACGGTGGTGGAGTCAATTTCGTCACCTCAATTCTGACTGCATCTGGTATTAGGCGATCTGGTGGTATCGAGGTTGCACCTCTTGTCTCTTCTGGTGGTGCTAGGCGATCTAGGGCCTTCGGCGAATATATCAATGCCCTGCGGTGAACGGCGACCTTTTGGTGAATGTCCGTAGGTTTAGGATTCTATAGAGAAGAGTAGAGAGATGTGTGCTTGCAGTCTGAATGCGGAGAGTCAAGTGAAGTGAAGATCGCGATTCTGCCAACAGATGGTGTTTCAACCTTCTTTCCTAATCTAGGTGGCTATAGCCGATCATGGCGGCGGTGACTGGTGAATTTTAATATACTTAAGCCTTAAATGTTACGCTACTGAACATCCTCTTTATTCGTCGCCATGGAAACAAAATGTGAACAGATCTGCGAGATTCTAATTTTAATTTATGAAATTGATCCGCGACTGAACAATTAGGATGGATTGAATTATCCATTCAACTATTTTCTACTCAAACATAACTATTAAGATTTGTCTGGATTATTATCTTTTCAATTGTCTGATACCATTGTCGGATACCGTTTTATGATATTTGTTTTATGAAATTTTATTTGTTTTAGGGAGCTGAACGAACTAAGAAAGCCAAGTTCTGACAATCCTGAGATACTACGGTTCTTTAGGTATATGAAGGCTGCCAAAGACGGTCAGGATGGATCTACCTGTGAGCTGGTTCATAACAACTGCATTGCACCGACATCTCTCAATGACGCTTCACCGATGGTAACAACATTCAATGATATCAACAAACTGGTACAAGCCAGGGCTCTGTCACTTGCCTGATGAATTTCTGTAGTACCTTAGTCTACGGTCTTCGGATTAGTTTTCAGGAATGATATGAGTTACTGAACTACTGGTATGCTCAAGACATTTAATGTTAAAACATTTAGGGATTATAGAATTGTTGTTATTAAGTGCAATTAATAATAACTGAAGAAAGTGCAATAAGTTGTTGGACCATATGAAAAGTGTAAGAAGAATTGTTTACTCTATTATTGGAATATGTCAACATAATTATTGAATCAATATAATTATTTAATTCCATTAATTCAATAATGGAGTAATTAAAAATGGCCTGTTATAAAAAAAATTAATTATATAAGTTAATATGTAAAAATTGATTAATGAACATTGTTTTCATTAAATTATTATTTTTCTATTTATGTATTTATCTGATGTAATGTGTCTAGTTTTAAAAGTTATTTAAATTTTTACGGAGGTACACTGATTACCAAATCGAGCTGTAGGCTGATTTTCCTGTTTATCAACCTCAGCTGAACTATTATAAATTATTCGATTGGGTTGTGCGAATAAGATACTTAGATTGAAAAAGATTCCTTGTTAGTTATCATATGGTTGGTGGCCAACGAAGGATCTTGAGTAGTTGGTGATGGTGTGGGGCTCAACTGTTATTTCTCAAGCAGTTACTTCTTAATTTATTTATATTGTATGATTGACTGTATTTATATGAGTGAGTGTTGAAAAAACTAGTTAAGCACTTCTCTCAATGTATAAATTAAATTATTTGTTGTAATATTTATTAAATAAATTAATTATTTCATTCAAGTAGCATATTTGATTACTCATTTTCCTTAACTGATTGCTATGATAATAACCTTTAGGCCTAAATTATTTTTTTAATTTTTCTATTTAATTTATTTATAAGATATCAAATCATTATTTTATTATTAAGAAAAAATCTGTTAGTCAATAGCTTTTGTACTATTTCTGTGTCCCGATCTCTATAATTTTTCTCACAATCCTCTTACTGCCCTTTATTCTGTAATGTGCATTTAAGAATCTAAAGACTGCCTTTGTTTATTGTTTATATCGAATACGATGGAAAGAAAGCACCGGAGTACTTGACACTCCACTTTACTAGTTATACTGACCTATATATACAGCTGTGATTATCTTAGGTGAATCCCAGAAACTGTTTAATCCATTTTGCACAACAATCAATAAGAAATTTTTATGAACGCAAAAGTTCAATCCAATATTATTTGGACTTTTAGTAATAAAATTCCCCAATTCTACACTTGGCAAAGCTGAGGCTAATGGTACAAAATTAAACACTGGGGTTAAAAATATACTTCCTGACCCTGCACAAAAATCCATATCTTAAAAGGATGGCATGTTATTTGTAAAAACCCTTCTTCTTTACAGTAAATAGAAACAAGACTAAGGGTTGTAATCTGTTAAGGTCATTCCTTTGTAATGGGAAGATCGAGATCTGTCTGTCTCAAAATAAATCCGCTTAGGCCAGAACTAAAATGGCACAGCAGTCACAAGCTTATTAAGGCGATACCTTAACGAACTATACCACCATGGCCTCCTGTTGTTAAGACCTTACAAAAAATGTAAAAATGATCTGTCAAATGTATCATTTTATTAATTTTTCTTAAACTTTTCCTGTAAATGAAAGTAAGTCGATCCAAACTTTCTTTCTTTTCAATTTGATATTTTATTTTAAAGTTATTTTTTCTTTAGGAGGTGAATTTTCCTGTTTTTAGTAGTATCATTTATCTTAATGATGTATTGTAATATTAGAATGTTACTTTATAATAAGCCTCATGAAGAGTTGGATTCAGTACGTGGTAGAGACTGTACTGTTTCTTGTCCGACATCACGCTCTACCGTCAGATTTTTCCCTCTTTAGAGTACCGACATTGTAGAGGCTGAGAGAACCCCGTGAGGGTCTCCAGATACCAAAAAATCTATCCCTGGCTGCTAAATAATATCACTTTATAGTTTCGATAATTCAGATAGGAAGGGAATAAACACTTAATGAAGGTGTTCTATATCGCAAGGATATACTGGTGTTAATTTATTAATTTCAATTCATTTTAAAAAATGTTCAGCAATTATAATATTGTTGAATGTTACTTTAAATTTATCTGGGATATTTTTAGAATATTTTTTAATAAAGATAAAAGTGTTTTATATCTGATACGCGTGTGTTATATCATGCATTCCATCAATATATAGCATATTGTTGGGACTTATTACCCATAAAAAAGTGAGTTTATCATCATTGCAGACTACGTAAGGTGGCATTGTATAAGCACAAGTTGTGTAATAAAACGTCCATATGGCCTATATCCAGCGAAAATATCTTCTCCAGCGTCGGGATTCTTCAGCGTCTTCGGCTTGTCCCTGAACCGGTTCTGTCGCACTTGGAAAAGGATCGATCTGCTCTTACTTTCTCGAAATCGAAAATCGATTTTGTTTTGAAAGTTGTTTAATTTCTTAATTTTTTTTCTTTCTTTAAAATTGCTAATTCTGATTTTTTTCTTTTTCTTTAGATTGGTCCATGAGATTATTAAAAAATATTTTCTAGATCCTTTGCTGATAATAACATATCGTTCATTAACTCTCAAGTGTTACTTACTATTTTTAAATTTATTTCTTGAAATTTACACCTGTATATTAATAATGGATAAAGTAAATACAATGAAAGATATATAATGGAATTAGATGACGGCAAGTTGAGAAACTACCCACTTGTATTCCTCGTATTAATAAATTTGGAAGGTCACGAGGCCATCTTGTTTTCAGACGCCTTGAAGGATTATTAGGAATTGAAGAGGTAGGTTTGAGTGGGAATAAAAATTGTCATGAAAGGACTGATATCGGCTTCCGGCCAAATAAGCAACAAATGGGACATTAAGGTCATTTTGGATGACACTATTCGTAACAAAGTAAGGACCATTGAGGATTCTATGAAGGATTTAGGATATTAAGGATTGGGTACGAAATGAATTTTATGACCTGGTAGATATAGTCATGTATGTGAGTCCTTTTTTATTAATTAGGAGCTTAAAGCGTTTATTTAGTGGAATTAGAACGGCGAGCAGTTTCTTGTGGTTTCAATCTAGTATGACTTTTTATTTAAATTTACAACGTATTAATGATCAAAGACTAAAGTTCTCTGTGTCATGTATTATCTGTATGTATACTTTCAGTATCTCGGTCGAGTAAGGGAGAGAAAACAATCTCCTCGAATTCCCTAAGGCCCATTCGAAAATAAAAACAGAAGGTGCATCAGAAATAGCGCAATGACGAACGGATTCCAAGCTTCCCAAACGCAGGGACGTCGGGTCGCCGATTTAGTCGGGAGATCTGCAAGGACTTCTCCACGCTTAAAAATATCACTTTCCCCCGAACTCTTCCTTGTCTTTTTTTTAGACCTTTAATTTAATTTACTTTTTTCTCTTAGGGGATTTATGAGCTTTCGGCAAAGATCCAACTGCCATTTGTTCCTCGTTTTTCACACGAATTTTTTGCATCTGCTTAACTTATCAAGGACTGACCAGTGCATTTAATTAAGAATCAAAGTAAAGGCTATTGAGTAACTTTCAACCTAATGGAACTTTTTTATATGGAACCAACTAATGATCAAAGAACTAATCATTGTAACTGGACTTCACTCACCGGATGTTACAGAAGACAGGTCTGAACCATATCGAATTATTTTCTTTCTATGGTTATTCTCTCTGGTTATACAACCATTTGATAATTTAAATATTTTAAATGAGTAGAACAGTCATCAGCAGCCCTGTTCTATCCACACGAAACGCCTACAACAGCATATGAGGAAAACCAAAGCCTCGGAAATTAGTCTTAATTAAAGTGGATAATGTATTACTTCAACAGATGCCCGTATCAGCTGTGCGATATATGCGAGAACAATCCAGTAATTAAAGTTACAATGATATTTCACAATTACTTTTTTTATAGAATTGTTATTAGGGTAGTAAGTGATTATTGTAGCATCAATCGAAGCTAGACAATTCTGTCTGGAATCTTTTCTTGTTATTAAAAATGAATGTAGGTTCGGGATATTTTGGAACAATGCACGCTGAGCGTTTATCTTCGATATGAATAAGCTTTTATTAGTTTCGTCCTCAATTAGTGATTGATACCATCCTCAACTTACCACTAACGACGCCCTCCGGATCTGTAAAAGTGTTGTATCTTCCGCAATTACACCAAACCCCGATAGGACTATTGATGAACAGAGGAAGGGATTGCGTGAGGACAGCATGTGCTGGCTCAGCTGTTGACTACCTGAGCCCGAGCACAAAAAGAGGCCCTTGCCCTGCCTACTACCACTTTCGATTTCCGATAGTCTTTATCCTTCCATCCCTTTTGTCCGGAGAAAGTCCTGTCTGCGGCCGTGTCCTGGAGCACGTGGTGTCTCGAGGGAGGGTGTTTATTGCCTTAACACTTGGGCAATACAGCTTGCCATAGACTAATCGTTTTACTACTAGTGAAGGATTAATCCGTACTAATTGGCGTTACAGGGTGAAGCACTTCATTTATTTGATTCTTTTACATTTTATGGAACTGGGATATATTCAAATTTGATTGCATTGAAATATTATTTGTATATATACCTTGAGCCCTAATGAGTAAGTGGTTAAGTCGAATTTAATCCAAACTGATTGCCTTGTATTTAGAAAAGCGAAATTGGGCCATTCTCGTAAGGATTTTTTTTACCTCCTCCCTGACCATTTACTTTCACAAATTTTATAATTGGAAATATGGATGATAGACCTCCAAGTGTTTGGATCACTATCGTTGACTAGGTTCCATGAAGTATTGAGGCAATCCCGTCTCAGCTTATAAGCAAATTCAATATAGTTATGGAAAAATATTCGGTACTGATTCTACACAAATATTGTCTTAGGTGGTAACATACGGTGTGTCAATGGTACACGCTTCTAAAACTGAAAGCAATTCTTTGCCTTTCTGAATATTTCCCTTCTACTTCTTTCTTGTTCGTTTTTTCGTATGATGTAAGTCAATAATGACGGTGAAAATCTTCGAAGAGTGATTATATTTTATTTCATTACGTGCATTAAAAAAAAAAAAAAAAGGAAAATATTATTTTCTACTGGACATTTAGGAGGTTTAAAATTACTCTCTTAGAAAATTGTTAATTCAATAAACACATATATTTTCGGAGTTCCTGAAAAAAAAATATCATTATCATAATTAGGCATTCAGGAATACCAATATACTAATGTACTATGTATTAAAATAACAAAAAAATGGCGTCACTAATTATTGTATTTATCATAACTTTAAATGTTGCTTCGTCATTTTAGCAACGTTGATCAATCAGCTTAATTGAGTATTAATTTAATTAGTTTTATTACTACCATTGTTATTCACACTAGAAGCAGGATTTACTCGTACACACTTTTCAGTTTTTACTCTGTTGCTTATTATTTTTTCATTATATTTCCTAATTATTAATTCAGCTCCATTCTAAATTGGTGTTTTGTATGAGAATGATAGGGTCTAAAGGAGACGGAAGCGTTTGCAGACCTTGGCTGCTCTAGGTCAAGTCCTTGCCGAAACTCGGCCGCATACAGCAAGGTCTTGCCAGCACAAGCTGCTACCCGCCCATATCGTTTATATATATTTATATATATATATATATAATATGTTTTGGTTCTTGAGTTTCAGTCAGTTATTTCAACTTCTTTAGGCGACGTTTCGAGACTAGGTAGGTCTCATATGCATGCCCTGACGGTGAAAAAATGAGCTTTTAGTAGAAACATTAAATAACACTAAAATAAATATAAAACGACTTGATCAAGAAGAATTGATCAATTTATCATCAATCACTTAGTTCGCAATATATCATAGAATGTTTATAATGCAATAGCTATGATCAACGAATAAGTTATCTATTTTTAGGAACAGCAGTTTTATTTAATTGTTGAATCATATTAGACTATTTATTATTATATATCTCAAAGAATTAATTAAATTAGCATAACACGAGCTTAGACCTTGAACATCCGATTTTTTGTTTTTTTGCATATTTCTCTATAGTTATCATTTCTTTTATATTCCGTTTGAAGCTATTTTTTTCTTGGTGTATCACCTTAGGTTTATCAAATTTAAATGTATGTTGAGTATTTCTAAAATGTGTAGTGAGCGCTGTTTGATCTGGTTTATTAGGGTTTTTTATGAATCACAACTATATTTGTGTTGGTACACTCTTCGTTTTAAGTGTTGTTCCGATGTTCCGAAATAGGATTTGCCGCATTTATCTTCACATTTTATTTCGTACAAGACATTTAATTTTAACTCTATTTTATCCGAATCCTTAGTTTTAGTAAATAGTCTTGGCACAGTGGATGTTTTTTTAAAAGTAATCGCGGAATTAATGTTACTTTTATTACCAGTGAGTGTTTTTGCTAGTCTTTCTGAAAGTGTTGGTTTTAGGGTATAGCATTTTTTAGGATTGGTTTCATTTAGGTTGCTTTGGTTAGAAAGTGGTTTTGTTGTTTTTAGTTAATTACGAAGGAGGCTGTGTGGATAACCATTCTTTAACAAGAGGTCCACTACGTTGTTTTCGGCTGTTTTTGGTGTATTGGCGATGATAATTTTCTCGCGCGATTTATTAGGGTTTTAGCGGTAATTATTTTATATCTTTTGGGGCATTGGCTTGTGTAGTGTATGTATCGACCAGAGTGAATAGGTTTTTCCCACCATTTAGTTTCTATTTCTCTGTTTGATTTTCTGATCAATATATCATAAATAAAGGTTAACAAATGGGAAGTAAGGTCTGAGAATGAGAGGCCCAAGAGGACGATAGCAGAATCATCAGAAAATGAAGTCATGTTTGCTTTGCATGATCCCATAAGGTCCAAACGCTAATTGTAATAATAATATATCATAAATTAACTATACTATGCCATTTAATATCATTAGGCAATATCATGAAAACTTACATTGTAACTAAACTATCATATGAATAGTTCAAATATATAGATATATGAGCACCAGTAACCACTAGTAGTGCTTAAGGGTGATCTTACGGGTTTGAGTTTGGTTGATTATCCGTGGATTGAAGTTTAGAAGCAGCGGTTGGTGATATCATCATCGGGCCTTTTTGTTCTCTAAGCCTTTTATTTTTAATAGTATCATGTATCATGTATCATGTAGTATCATGTAGTTCATACGAAATATGCATTAACAATACTCTATAATAGTATATAATGATCGTCGCCAACAGTATCTTCCCCCACAAAAGTGTTCATAAATACACCAGAGAGGAACCGAGTCTAAGAGAAAAGTCAATCATTGATTATTTCCTGACACCTAGGGATCAAAGAAAGAACTTACTGAACGTAAGAACAAAAAAGGGGGTTTGAAATCGGCAGCGACCATTACCTACTTATCTTGGACATGGAAATTGCTAAAGGGAAACAAAAGAAAGCAAGAAAACCCCCTAAACCTTTGTTCAAAATAAAATCGTACAATCTGAAAGATCCAGAAGTTGCTGAGACCTACCAAAAAGCAATAGAAGAAAATGCTCTTAAACATAATCATTGGGATAGCCAGCAGGTGGAGGAAAGTTGGCCAGTACTCAAGAATATAATCATGGATGCAGCAGAATCAACTTGTGGAATAATCAGGATAGGCAATAGAACCAAAAAGACTGCCTGGTGGACCGAGGAGGTGAAGGAAGAAATAAAAAAGAAAAAGAAAAAGCTCAGATGGAAGCAGTATTTGAACACCAGTGCTGATGCAGACTACCATCTATATAAGGAACAAAGAAGGAAGACCAAGGATGTCGTGGTAGCTGCAAAAAGGAAGGCCTGGGAGGATTTCGGAAATAAGATGGAAGAAAACTTCCGAGAAAACCAAAAACTGTTCTACAGGGCTATTTGGGTTATGCGTAAGGAGAGCGAGCCAGCAATAAAGCATATAAAGGACAAAGAAGGGAACGTTCTCTGCAACCCAAAAGACATAATGAACAGATGGGCCGAATACTTCAGAGAGCTACTAGAGATGGATAGGAGCCAGCAGTAAGCAACAGAACTGAACGGAATGCAGTAAAACTAATGCTGGGGGAAGACCAATGGATTCAGAGGGAACAGAAGCACCCAAGACCTTATCTTCACACTCAGACAAATATCTGAAAAGATCATAGAAAAGAACAAGGAAGTCTTCACCGGTTTTGTCGACCTCACAAAGGTCTTCGACAGGATCAGAAAGGAAGATATCATTAAGGCTCTCAAGAAGAAAAAGGTCAATCTGGGTCTCCAGAAAGGAATCCTAAGTCTTTTCAAAATACAGAGAAATGTGGTGAGGACATGCAATGAGACATCACAGGAATTTGTAACAACCCAGGGGATCAGGCAAGGATGTAGCCTAAGCCCATTACTTTTTATTTTGACACTGGACACGGCCCTGAAAAGAGCTAAGTCAGAAATGAGGCCGTACCAACTAGGGTATAGAAACCTTAGGCCAACCCACCTCAGTATCCTCGTATTTGCCGATGACATAATTGTTTTTGGAAACAACTGCAGGAACCTCCATTTCAATTTACGCATCTTACAAGAAGAGTTGGAAGTAATAAACATGACAATTAATACTGAGAAAACCAAAATCATGAGAATAGGAAGAAAAAGCGAGCATGGGGACCGAGTCGTAAGACTAAACAACACGAGGTCAGAGCAAGTAAGGGATTTTAAATATCTCGGTGCACACCTTAACGAACACGGCTGGATAGATGGCGAAATAAAAGAACGAATAAAAGCTGCCAGCAGGTGTTTTAATTCCCTCAAAAAAGGATTCATCGGGAAAACAGAAGTATCAAAAAACACAAAAAAAGTAGTGTATAAAAACACCTTCTTACCGATTCTCACCTATTCAAGTGAATCTTGGACTCTGGCTAAAAAGCACAAGAGCCAAATCCAAGCCATGGAGATGCGGTATATAAGAAGAATGGAAGGAAAGAGCAGAAGAGACCGAGTGCGAAACATAACAATACGGTCCAATGTGGGGCTTCGGCCAGCTGGGGACATCATCGAGGAGCATCAGCTGAGATGGTTCGGCCACGTTTCCAGAATGGCAGAAAACAGTGTGGCAAAGGCCGTATATGAGACGAAGGTGGAAGGTACAAGACCGAAGGGAAGACCAAGGAAGACTTGGGAAGGCGCGACCCAGGAGGCCTTTGACAGTTTGGAATGGGGAAGGAGAAGAGATTGGTACAGGAGAGGCATTCATGGGTTAGGCTCTACAGGAGAGATCCTCACACCGTTGGCGGTAGAAGAGGAGTAGATTAAATAAATAAAATATAATAGTATAAATAGTGTACAGGTAGAAACTGTCGGGTGGACAGGTTAGTTTGGAGAGCTTACGTAAAACCCAATATATGCTTACATGTTTGCAATTTGGCTTGGTTTTGAATTTGTCATTGATTAACAAATAATATGGGATTGGAAAAGATGAGAATTTTTGTACATTCAGAATAAAAGGCAAAACTACTTTCGTAAAGTGCTAAAGAAAAATGTATATTTAATGCTTTTATTTGAAAATTTCATTCCTTTGTAAGTTAATAACAACAGTAAATAACAATAGAGAATTATCTTGAGATAAGTGATGTTTTTGCTGGTGAAAAAATACTAAAAATTAACATTTAAATAAACTCAAATTCTCTGGGATAAAATTATGATGAATAATTTGTATGCCTAAAGCGCTTTTTTATTAAATGATACCCAGGTGAGATTAGTATTGATAATTATTTTAACTTTAGCCCTTCAAAGAAAAATCAGACTCAACCGTAAACTGATTTTCCTCTAACAATATTTTCTACGTTTGACATATTACAATCAATATTGAATATCAAAATTGAAATTTGAATTGAAAATTGAATCTACTGATTCCTCATATATTTTTGGATAGAACGAAACATGCATTGTTTTAATATCCCAATTAGTTAAATACGGAGTTAAAATCGAAATTAAAGCGTAGTCGACATTGAATAATGATCCTAGCCTAAAGTTAGATTTATTTTTTGACTGAAAAGGCTGTTGCATAAGAGATAAGGTATTTGAAGGTCGATTCAATTTCGGCTGTGTGCTATCCACTCTAAAACATCCCGTTATTTAACAGCTCATTTTAACAACTAATTTATGTTATGCAAGCTGGTAATGATTGCATTTACTCACTGTAGTTAACTTAGAAAATAAAATTATTCTCATAAATAAATTTTGATTGTTAGGTTTTCTCAACGTGTCCTACTGCGAAGATTTAAACCTCAACCATTGCGATTGAAATAAAAATATGTTCAACTCGTTGGTTGAAAATGTTATCCTCTACAGATCCGATACGTGGACATTTACGAAAAAGGAAGAAAGGAAGTTGCTGACCGTAGAGATGGACTTCTGCAGACGCTGTTGTGCTATTTCTAGAATTCAGCATGTCCCTAATAGAACAATTAGGCAACTAGCTGACCAGGAAACAACGATCCTCTGCCCAGTAGAAACAAGAAGATTGAAATGGTATGGCCACTTAATAAGAATGGCAGAGGAACGATGTCCAAAAATAATATTCGAATAATGGCCTACGGAAAGGAGGAAAAGTGGTCGACCAAAAAAAAGATGGTTGGAGGATGTGCAGGAGAGCATGGCAGCAAGGGGTCTTAGAGATGGAGATTGGCTCAATCTTTTAGAGACGTAAAACAACCAAGTTAGAAAAAATAATTTTAAAAAACCTGTACCCCTACCCTTGAGGGGCATTGGTTTTAGAACATGGTACAGAGCAGTGGTTCCCAACCTGGTCGGCTCGTCCAGGGGAACGTGAGTACAAGTTAGGAGGGTGTGAGACCAGTTGAAAATGAAAAACTCTGACTTAATTTTAGTTATTTCTCTCTAGCCAGTACTTCTTTACCTTAAAGTGTAAGTTATTGTGTCGTATTTTGTAACGTCAATGTAATGCTTATTTTTTTGTTTAGTTTCTCATAGGCCCATACAATTTATTGTGCAAGGGGTGAGCGTAATAGGAATTTTATTTAACAGGATTGTCTGTCTGCAGCATGGGCTATATTTATACTTCCTTGTCTAATGTTTGCCGGTACATTGTCCCTCCACCGAGATCTAGGTCTTACCCTAGGTCTGGTCCTGACTCCGCCCATCCTTCATCCTAATAACGTGTCCGAGCAATTTAACTTTCTGCAGTTTGACGAAATTAGAAAGGCTGAGATACTGGTATTCCCTATACAACTCAATATTCCGACGCAGTCGCCAGGCTCCATTTTCTTTTATAGGCTCTATTATTCGTCTCAGAATCTTTCTTTCGAAGCGGTCCACCTTATGTGAATCGGACTTATTGAGAGCCCACGTCTCACACGCATATGATGCTATTGGCCGTATAAGGCATTTCTAGATCCTCATAAGTGTATCGATTGGTTATTGGGAAGACTCCAGGGGACGACTAAGATGGAGGGGGCTGAGAAAAATGCAGATCCTGGGGTAGAACAACTCGAAGCAGAATGGAACTTGGAGGAAGTAAAAGAAAAAGAAAATACTTACCTATAAAATAGGCAGGATTCCAAACCACCCATGAGGTTCTGCCTTTGGTTTCGTTACCCATTTTTTGTAGTGGATGGTTCGCTTCACTGAATCCAGTAGCAGGAATGGATGCCTGCTAATGGAATCAGTTTTGCCCTATGAAACCACTCGCCCTTCGGTCCCTGCTATTTTGATATAAACATTAGCGAAATATATATATCAAAATATCAGAAATATAATTTATTCTTTAGTTAACCTACAACTAAAGCATAAATTATATACATTAGCAATATCAACGTTGTAGGTTATTTTGATAAGTTATATACATTTTTGCATTAAGTTACATAAATGTAACTTAATAATATAATTATATTATGGAGTAAGGAAAATCAATTATCTACAAAGAAAAGACTTAACTACTCCTTTGTCAAAAATGTGGCATTATGTGGCTCAGAAACATGGGCCATCACTACTAACTTAAAAAAAACCTCCTAACGATGGAGATGGAGGTCTGGAGACGTAGTTGTATTATATCGAAACTCCAGCACATCCCTAATCACGTGATCAGTCCAAGAACCCCACAATATCTTGTACACTATTGAAACCAAAAAGCTGAGCTGGTACGGCCATGTAATGATTAAAAATCGATGTCCTAAGAGAATAATAAATTACCCGTTAACTTTATGAACTTTCGGTTGATTAATTGAAAATTGTTGAGAAATAACCTTATAATTCTTTAGAAATTAGCCATATGCACTAAACACACAAATTTTTTGTAACTTAATAATATAATTCTGTGGCTTGGTTCAATCCGTCGTCCTCGTTTCTTCTTCTCTCCTGTTCATCCTTAGAGCATTTTCTTCGACAGTTTGTTTGGCTCCATCCCCTCCACTAAGCTCAAGAGTTCTATAGTCTTGGAGTCATGGAGTTTGAGAACACCATGAATTCTTTGGAAAAGAAAGCCTGGTTTAGCCTCAAGGCTGCAGTGGAAGGATTTCTTGGCAATAACTAGGACCCCAATTACCGAAATTTGGTGGAACGCTTGCTGAAAACTTTCCAGAACCTCGGCTGCCTCATGAGCGTAATGGTTCATTTTCTTCATTCTCACATTGACTATTTCCCCCAAAATTTAGGGGATTACTGTGAAGAACAAGGAGGTTCCACCAGGATATAAAAGTGATCGAGCAATGGTACTAACGGAAGTGGCATACCACCATGATGGCTGAATACTGTTGGAACCTGAAAGATTTGAGTTTGTATTTTACTTCTAATTTTCATCTGGCGGTTGAGCGTGATTTACGACAAATCAACTCCCTGCACAACCTTTGGCAAAGAAATAATACAGTCTCTACCATTTACTGAACCCCAGACCTTTCATGGGTTTAAGTGGTGCAGGATCTTTTGTTACTATTATTATTATTTTTATTGTGTATTTCTCGGCTTGTACCGAATAAATACACCAACCCGGACCAAGGTCAAGGATATGGTTCATTTAAAAGTTAAAATGGAATATTTAAAATAGTTCCCAGCATAACCGCTTTCTGTACTTCTTTCAGTCCCCTAATTATTTCTAACGTCTTCATTGATGTAATCGTTTCCTGAGGAATTAAGCCATTGCTGGATACAACGATGAGGTGATGATTATTTACCTGCTAATGCTTGGCAGCCAGAGGTGGCATGTTGAATCGATTAGCTTTGCATAGGCGACATCTATCTTCGATTGCTTGGTGCAGAATACGCTTTCTGTAGGAATTCGTTGCCATGACCTGTTCCTGTATTGCCAAAAGGAATACTTCAGTCTCGGGGAACATTTTTCCTGTGGTCAACCAGCGGACTGACACTTCTAAATTGATGCCCTGAGCATATAAAGAACTGTAAAACCTTCCATGGAGTGGTTTACACTTCCATGATTCTGTAAGGCTCTCGGTAATTAGTTTTTAGTAGTTTTCTGACTCGGTTCTTAAATTCCTCTTCAAAGGTTTCTTTGACCTCTTTTTTGAATTTAAGCAGCTGTGAGATACCAAGATACTTGTAGGAACCTGTAACATGAAGTTGCTTAATGATGTCACTATTTGAGAGTTCAATGTTAGCTGAATCCTTGTATTTTCCTCTGTGTATATTACGGGTTGCACATTTTTCAGTTCCTAGCTTCATCCCAATATCTTCAGTGAATGAACTTACTAATTCAAGAAGAGTTCTCATGTCCCTCGCATTCTTTGCAAAAAGCTTTAAGTCGTCCATATAGAAAGAATGGGAGATCATTGAGTGTTGTATATCTGAGGAATTCATAAATTGAAGTAGTTTTTTATACTGTATTTTTAATTATGCAATGTAAAATTTTTAATTCATTGGTAATTTAAACAAGCAAATAAATTGAATTTTCACCTGCTCCAAACTATTACAGACCATACTGTTACTATTACCTTTTTTTTATTTGTCATATAAGCGCGACCTTTAATCATTGCATCAGTCTTTATTTTATACTTCTTGCAAATTTGTATTTTATTTCAGTGTGCTATCTTATTTTCTATTATTATAGTCGACAAACATATTTTTAATATGAATAATCCTTTGGACATAAAAGCTGTGCGAAATTCAGTTATCTGTGATAAAGACGATGAAATTGATCAAGATATCGCGACTTTACTGGAAATAATTGTTAAGTATAATTTGATATAATTTGACGTTTTTAAAATGCAAATATTTATTTTTTCTAAGTTCCTTGAGAATAAACTTTTATTCTAATTTTTTAATTTATATTATTTGAGAAACGCCAGTAAACTGAATTTGTAAATTCTTCAAAAATACAAAAGTTCTAAAATAGTTTGTTCTTGATTTTCACTATTTTCTTCATTGATCGCATTTTTTTTTCTACTGAAATTTGAAAAAATATCATATATTCGTTGATTGAAAAATTAAAACAATTAATTTAAAAAAAATATGCTTTTTCATAAATATGTTGTTACACCCGTTAACTCTATAAACTTTCAATTGATAAATTGAAATTCAATATTTACTTTAGTTAGCCTACAAGGTTGATATTGCCTTTGCAATATCAAGCTTCTAAGTTTCATATAGATCACACTCTATATAATATATATAAATATTTTTTGGATTACGTTACTTATTAAGTAACGTAATATTATAATTCTATCATAGAGTAAGGAAAACACATTTCATTAAATTTTTTGAATTAAGTTACTTAATATTATAATTACATTATTGTGTGAGGGAAATCAATTATCTACAAAGAAAAGACTTAAGTACTCCTTTGTCAAAAATGTGGCATTATGTGGCTCAGAAACATGGGCCATCATTACCAACTTAAAAAAAAACCTCCTAACGATGGAGATGGAGGTCAGGAGACATAGTTGTAGTATATCCATCCTCTCCACTAAGCTCAAGAGTTCTATAGTCTTGGAGTTATGGAGTTTGAGAACACCATGAATTCTTTGGAAAAGTAAGCCTGGCTAAGCCTCAAGGCTGCGGTGGTAGGATTTCTTGGCAATAACTAGGACCCCAATTACTGAAATTTGGTGGAACGCTTGCTGAAAACTTTCCAGAACCTCGGCTGCCTCATGAGCGTAATGGTTCATTTTCTTCATTCTAACATTGACTATTTCCCCCAAAATTTAGGGGATTACAGTGAAGAACAAGGAGGTTCCACCAAGATATGAAAGTGATCAAGCAATGGTACTAACGGAAGTGGAATACCACCATGATGGCTGATTACTGTTGGAACCTGAAAGATTTGAGTCTATATTTTGCTTCTAATTTTCATCTGGCGGTTGAGCTTGATTTACGACAAATCAACTATTTGAGCCTGCTGATACGACAAACATCCCCATGCAACAAGATCGGTCTTTAAATCCCAGTTCATGGAATTCCTTGTGTCTTCCAGGGCAAAGGTCAAATGTCCTCTTTCGCCATAATGCTTTACATTAAAAAAGAACGTGCCAGTGGGTTTCGTCCTCCTCTGTGGACCATCTGCACCGACGTTCTTGTTCAATGCCTAAGCATATGTTTCCATCCAAGCTTTGCCCCCCTTTTTTACCCTGCGATGTTATGGAAGTCCACGTGTTTATGGTTGCCATGACAACAGGTCCGCTGTATGACCCAATATTCAGTTCGACCCTATACCGTACCTTTACAGTAATCTCAAAAACAGCAGGTTGTAAGGTTTTAAAAAAAATAATTTTATATAAATGTGAACTATTTTAATTAAAATTATAAATATATATTTTTTATTAATCGTACCAACGTTTTGGTTGTATGTTACAAACATACAAGAAATCTTGAATTGTAAGAAAAAACCATGTCTGCTTACTCTCAATTCCACCATATTCCAGTCACAAAATGCAACCACTTAACAAGTCAATCATGGGACCATTAAAAAAATATGTTCTGATAAGATAAGATAATGGGGTAGGACCAACTCACACCCACTAGGCCAATATGAAATGATCGAAGTATTTGGAACTGCATATTTACGTACTCAAAGCGGTGAAATAGCTGTCAGTGGTTTTCGTGCTATAGGTTTATTTCCTTTTTTTTTTAAATGCTTTGAAAACCTTGAATACCCTAGTTTTTCGGTGCTGATCAATACCAATTTTCAGTTTGAATATTAGATTAGTCATTTTCTTCCTTCTATTACTATTATTGGACAATATCTGGACGAGAGAAACTAAATTTATCCGCCTTTAATAAGTAAAAAATTATTTACTATTTGCTTAAAACCAATTATTTTAAACTCCCGCACATACGATTCTTTACCGTCTAAAGGCTCCCTGTAGGTTTGTAATGAACGAAGGGCTCTAAAATTTCAGTTCTGATTGCCTAAAAGGTAGGTAGGCTTATGCAAACGTACTAACCCTCAATTCATTGAATAAAGTAAAAAAACGAACATTTTTCAGCGCTATATAGCGATTTCGCAGCACTGTGCCACGTTTCAATTTCTAAGATATGTCAAAATAAAAAAAAAACATTTATTTTAATTTTGTTTGATAGCTAATAACCTTAAATTTATAATTGTTGATTACTATTAAGTTCAAAGGTCTTATTTAACTAATAAAACTGATTGATCTCAATAAAATTTTATCACGCTGCCCATTAATTTGTTTTACATACTAGGCATAAATTAAAAGCTAACTCCCGGACTAATCAGGAAGATACACGTGTGGTAACAGTGCATTATATTGCTTTAATCTCGAAGTGTTGAAATGCGATAATATTTTGTATAGGAGCCTTTTTAAAGTCACCTATCCTAACAAATACTACTCTTATTTTACAACTATTGGGGCCTATTCATATCTATCACTTGGATACAAAGTCAACACACGACAGGGCTTCGTTGCTCAGATAAGAGTAGGAAATTGACTAGATATCTAGAAAGGCTGTGCAGTTTAATTGTGTACAGTGTACAGTTTGTAGTACTACTAGTACAGGAGATTGGTGTATTAGGAAGTGGGCAGGCAGTGATCATGATGGGCTTAAATGCACCTCTACGGGACACAGAAAATTAGGACCCCTTCAAAAAAGTATAGACAGGGAAGAAATCGGCCTAGTAGAAGAAAAGGAAAGCAGAAGCGCCACCGGTAGTGACATCGAAGAGCTTTACCGCTCTAGCTCATTTACCACCAACTGAGGAACCTACGGCGGCCCCGCCGAAGAAGATTCCTCCAGTTATAATGAACCGAGAAAACTTCACATTAAATGAGGTGAGTGATTTCATGAACAAAATTAATATTAATCAATATTTTATCAAACAGACTAGGACTGAGATCCATATTTACCTCCAATTAGTGACCGACCGACCCACATTACAAAGACATCTAAAAACTCACGGAATTGGTTACCATAGTTTTGCACTCAAAAACCCGACAAAACTCTCAAACAAATTTGTGGTATAAAATCATGATCTTTCTATTCCAATACCTTATGACAGGAAGGAATTTGAACCTATTAAGGCTTCGGACACAATACGAACGCAAAAGGCTGCACCGGACGGAAAGAAAATGGAATTATCAACTATAATGATAACTGTTCCACAAGGTGTCACTATAAAAGATATACAAGACAACGTACAGATGTGAAATACATCCCAAGAAACGATATCCTACCGCCCAGCGCTAAAAATGTCAGCAATTTGGGCACTCAGCGGCTCACATAACATTTCTGAATGTCCGCGACTGGGCACGTCGCTTCTTATAGAAAATGCCCCCTTAGAAAAAAAATTGAAAAAATAGTGACTAAAAGGATGGAAGAAAAGAGATCTAAACAGATCAGTATTCAGTACATACCCAAAATAATGACTAGCAGCATGGCACTTCGTCTAAGTGTAGAATACCTGTCTTTTCTACAAGGTATAAAAATGACAACCGAACCACAACCCTCAACCAGTTAAACCATGCTCCACCACCATTAGAGCCTCCACAAACTTTCGCCTATATACCTCAACCACCGCAGACGGACCAATCGAATCTCATGATGAGCTCTTGTCAATCAGATGGCTCAGCTCATGGCACAATTTACTTCCATGATGTGAGAACTTTCAACGAAAATTCAAGATTAACAGGAGAAAATTTAAACAAATAAATACATTCACAATATTTAATCTCAACTGTTGCATTACATTAAATGATATAAAAATGTTTGATTATTTACGTATTGGAAAGTATATAAATATGAATTTATAGTAATACAACTTGTGATTTTTTCCCTGAAGATGGCTAACAACGTAGGCCAAAACGTTGGTACAATTAATAAAAAATATATATTTATAATTTTAATTAAAATAGTTCACATTTATATAAAATTATTTTTTTTAAAGCCTTACAACCTGCCGTTTTTTAGATTAATGTAAAAGGTACGGTATAGGGTCGAACTGAATATTGGGTCATACAGCGGACCTGTTGTCATGGCAACCATTAACACGTGGACTTCCATAACATCGCAGGGGAAAAAAGGGGGGCAAAGCTTGGATGGAAACATATGCATCGCTTAGGCATTGAACAAGAACGTCGGTGCAGATGGTCCACAGAGGAGGACGAAACCCCCTTCCACGTTCTTTTTTAATGTAAAGCATTATGGCGAAAGAGGACATTTGACCTTTGCCCTGGAAGACACAAGGAATTTCATGAACTGGGATTTAAAGACCGATCTTGTTGCATGGGGATGTTTGTCGTATCAGCAGACTCAAATAAATAGTCTGGAAATATGCTTGGATCAACAGGCCTGAGACTTGTTTTTTGAATCCCATTGACTGCAGTTTGGACTGTTCCTGTTTTGCCATTAGCTTTGTTGAGTATTGCACCTATTTGAAAATGAGTTTGAACCCTGTCGATCTGTTTTCCTAGAATAAATGCGAGACATGATGAACTTTTGGATTTTAGTATCCGACAGTGAAATACATCGAAGTCGGGGATGATGATGAAGATTGTCCTTGCATTTATTGCAAAGACCTCTACTCCAGGTCCAAGCCAAAAGAGGTCTGACTTAAGTGCTTCAACTGTAAAAGAAGGGTCATGCATCATGTGCAAATGTTCCGAAAATGAGAAAGCGTTTTAGGTGTGAACCCTCTATGTAATCCACTGATTTGATTTGGAATTCCATTTTGTCCACGACACGTGTGTCATTTTACCCATCTAGTGCGTACAAAAGTTGTTTTTTTTTTCAAGTTTTTAGAAATGTTTAGTAATTCTATTGTTTTTGTATTGAGTTGATTGATCTCTATAATTTTAACTAGGTAAAAATCCAAAGAATACACGATTACTTACAGTGTTCAATATTATTAATAAATAAAGATTTTGTGACTGAATATATAATTAGTGTGTCATTTTGTACGCCTCTCCCCTTCCTATCCTTCTGCTTCTCCTTTAGTTACGTACATTTTGGGAGGAAAAAATATAAATAATAATTCTTATAATTTTGTGGCTTGGTTCTAAAAGGGCCAACGTCAATTATTTCAAATTTGGTGTTATTTATACCAAAAGTTTCCAATTTAGTAAATCTTTAATCTTAAAAAGTTTGTCTAATAACAAACTAAAATAGGTTGTATTTCAATATTATTAATAGGTTGTTTGAAAGTAATAGAACTCACAAAAATATCAAATATCTTTCAATGCCTAGATTCTCGGAACTAGCATTTTTGACTTTGGCCCTTTTAGAACCAAGCCACAGAATTATATTATTAAGTTACGAAAAATTTGTGTGTTTAGTGCTAATGGCTAAATTCGATTAATAGACAGTATTATTTCTTTGCCAAAGGTTGTGCAGGGAGTTGATTTGTCGTAAATCAAGCTCAACCGCCAGATGAAAATTAGAAGTAAAATATAGACTCAAATCTTTCAGGTTCCAACAGTAATCAGCCATCATGGTGGTATGCCACTTCCGTTAGTACCATTGCTCGATCAATTTTATATCCTGGTGGAACCTCCTTGTTCTTTACTGTAATCCCCTAAATTTTGGGGGAAATAGTCAATGTTAGAATGAAGAAAATGAACCAATACGCTCATGAGGCAGCCGAGGTTCTGGAAAGTTTTCAGCAAGCGTTCCACCAAATTTCGGTAATTGGGGTCCTAGTTATTGCCAAGAAATCCTTCCACCGCAGCCTTGAGGCTTAGCCAGGCTTTTCCAAAGAATTCATGGTGTTCTCAAACTCCATGACTCCAAGACTATAGAACTCTTGAGCTCAGTGGAGAGGATGGATAAACTACAACTATGTCTCCCGACCTCCATCTCCAACGTTAGGAGGTTTTTTTTTAAGTTGGTAGTGATGGTCCATGTTTCAGAGCCATATAATGCTACACTTATGAAAAAGGAGTGGTAAAGTCTTTTCTTTTGATAATATGAATTATTCATTAAAAATAAAAGAATCACCTTAAAATTAATTAAATTAAAAGAATTACCTGTATGGTAGTTCCGCCATATCTCGAAATTCTTCTTTTCTTCTTTGTTCTTCGTTGTTCTTTGTTCTTTGTTTTCTTTTTCGAAATTCTTTGTTCTTCTTGTATTTTCTTAAAAACTTGCTTCTTATATTATAGAGGTTTGGGCATTTACTGAGGTAACGCATTTTAAAAAAATCTTATTTCGTATGATTTCCTAGCAACTGTTGAATATTAAAAATCAGCAACTGTTGAATAAGAAAAAATCACCTTAAAATTATTTTAAAAAAAAGAATTACCTGAACATATGGTATTTCCGCCATATTTCGAAATTATTCTTTTCTTCTTTGTTCTTTTGTTTTTTGTTCTTTCTTGTTTTCTTCGAAATTCTTTGTTCTTCTTGAATTTTCTTTAAAAATTGCTTCTTATATTATAGAGGCCTGGACATTTACTGAGGTAACGCAATTTTTCGAAATCTTATTTAGTATGATTTCCTAGCAACTGTTGAATTGTTTTAATATTTTATGATTGAGTTTTATCATGAAATATAAATTTGGCATATTAAAACCAATAAACTGTTTGAAACTGTTCCCAGCTGTATATCTATATAAATAAAAATGAATCGCCAAATGTGTTGCTAAGCACAAAACTCGAAAACGGCTCGACCAATTCGGCTAGTTTTCTCCCCTTATTTTTGTTAAAGCCCTAGTTAGGTTCTTATGTAGAGAAAAATCAATTAAAAATTACGAGGGGAATAATAAAAATAACACTTTTCTTTTCCCATACAAACCACTCTGTTCCCAGCTGTATATCTATATAATGAAAAATGAATCACCAAATGTGTTGCTAAGCGCAAAACTTGAGAACGGCTCGGCCAATTCAGCCTTTTTTTTTTTTTTTGCTAAGGCGCAAAGAAGGTTCTAATGGATAGAAACCCCGTAAAAATGACGAGGGAAACCTTTGGTGGCCGAAAAACCTTGAGATTTTCAGAGTTATTTCAGTTTTTCCCCGGTATCTCCTAACCGGTGGGTTTTTGAATGAAAACATATGTTAGCATTTTTAAAGTAGATTAAATCTGCTACAATTTAACCCCCACCGCAGCTCAGTAACTTTAAAAAAGTTACAATAAAGTCTGCAAATTTAAAAACAAACAAATGAATCTAGGAATTTTAAAATCAGTATAATAATATATTAAAATAAATACTAGAATTTCATTTTTATTTACAAACGAATGTGGACTTCTATTTACCTTTAACAAAACCTAAATGGCCCAGAGAGTTTTCAAAGTGTCATATGTTCATAAAGTGCTCTACAACCCTATTTTAATGAAATATGTGCGGGCGCATTAGAAAATCGGATTTTTCCCCTCTTAAAGAGGAATTATAGGAGTTAAAGGGAAGTTTTATGTACCATGTAAGATTTGTTGTTACTTTTTACGGCTGATGGTCTAAATCGAAGCGTGTTATCATGAAGAGAGTAATAATTGTAACTAAATGTCAAATATGAAAATATCCAACGGGGTTAGATTATTTAAAAAAAATATATTATGGAATAAATAGATCCTTAGACAAATACAATTTTCGGTAACGAAAAAATACATTAAAAAAAAATTACAATTTTTGATAGATTACGGCAATCCTTTGAGCAAGCAATTTATTATAAGTTCGATAATTTGTAACTATTATGATTAACATATATCCCATAGTTGTTATGGCAAAAGTAGCTCAAATGGCTAGAGCGTTGCCACGGTGAGGCGGACGACCCGGGTCGAATCCCGGGCGGGGGCAAATCTTTTCTCTTCAAAATAAAAATATTAAAAAAAATTAAAGCAATGATTAAAAAATTATAAATAATATAATGATGTAAGTCAACAAGATGCTCAATGGACAAAGTAATGCTCAATGGACATTCTTCCTCGTATTTACATCGCCAAATTGCGAGAACACGGGGAATATAAGATCGCTGAAGAGAACAGATTTGCCCTCGGTCGGGGGACGACCCCGGTAGCTCAAATGGCCTGAGCGTTGCCACAGTGAGGCGGACGACCCGGGTTCGGATCCCGGCCGGGGACAAACCTTTTCTCTTCAAAATAAAAAAAATATAAAAAAAAAGATTGTAAAAACAAAGGTATATTTTATTTTATAATTTAAATTATATCTACTTTTGCATCTTGTTTATTCCATTAGTTTAATTAAAATTACAATTCTTTCAGTTTTAAATATTTTTTATTTTGTATATTCAGTCCTAAAGAAGACCTGCAATGAAACTCGCTCATCCTTAAATAAAATAATTTTAGTTTCATCTTGAATAATATTAGTTATATATATGGGGGAAAATGGTTCTCTTGGACGTTAAAAAAATAATTCCTTATTTAGTGATCAATTATTTATTATAAACCGACGTCTCATCTTTATTTTCAGTAACTCATATTTTTAATTCAAAATTATTATTAATTATTAATTTCAATGCACTTTGAAATTTATAGACTTTTTTCAAAAGTCTATAAATATTATTTCCGAATAATTTCTGATTTTGAGTTACGACTTTATGATTTTTAATATTGGATGTATATACTTTACCTAGCATTTATACTAATATATATTTAATAACTACATTAATATTTAATGTAGTATAATTTCTAATATGCATGAATGTTTTTTATAATAAAAATAATATCAAAATGCCAGGTAAATACAACAAATTAGTGGTATCTCTATTCACTTTTGCGTAGTTTATACGACATTTCATGGTCAAATAACCCTAATGTCCAATTTTTAAAAATTATGGGTTAACCCTCGATACATTGCTTGAAATATATTTGTTTTCGTAACGAGAAAATATTACATGTTTCATCAAACACCAAAGAGTTTTTTATCTTTTGACTTTTCTTTCTTCATTTAGATGTTGAGACTGATTCTGTACTATGGTGATGAAACAAATCACGTTCTGTAGTTCCGGGACTAGAATCAAGAATATTCGGAGTTTCGAAATTATTTAGTAAATATACAAACTGTTTTATTAAAACCGTTTTAATTCCGGTTTACTTAACTGGTTTAATTTTAATTTTGAAGTAACTATCTTGTTTTCCTTTTTAATTAAAGCAGAGCTCTGCGTTATGAATATAAACCAATTAACTTATCCAACCTTATTTATTAACTAATTAACTAAATTAATTAGGAGATAATTAGATGGGTCGAATAATCTTCTCCTTAGCGCTATTACAGAAGGGTGGGTATGATGAACTGCTAAGAACTGATTTTATAATAAACAGGCTGAAATTTTAAAACATTTTATCAATAACGACTAAAATTAGCGTTGAGGATAAAAAGAGACGTTTTCAACTGTTTATCTTTCAATTATTTAAAAAAATTGTTAGTGAAATAATATTTTATCGGTGTTGCCTAGCAACGGATCTAGGAATTAAAAACTGTAACCACTATGACCCGTGAACGAGTCTTGGGCTCAGTACATGGTAAAGACTGTACTGTTTCATGGACAATGGTTCTGCAAGGCGACTTGTCCTAGGTCCCACTCAACCGCCAGGTTTTCCCCCCTTATTTGAGAACCCTATTTTTATAATATTTTATAGAGGCTGGGTGAGCCCCAGAGGGTCCTAGATCCCATATGATCCATCTCCCGCCCCGAACAGACTAAATAAAAGTAACTGTCTGCAGCGGGATTTGAACCAGGATTTCCGGCATGGGTACCCTTATTTCCCTTAGGAATAAATAAATAAGCATTATTTTATTTAATGGAAAATACTCAATTTCTCCAATCGTTTAATGATGGATAATCCAATGATAATCTATAATCCAATGATTATAGGCACTAAATTTTATTGAACCTTGAAACTGCTTTTTTTTAATTCTCCTCAAAAGTACCGATTTTCACATTTGATAGTTGGAAATGGTCATGACGATATGTACCTTGAACAATATTGATAAAAGTCAGGAGTTATGATCGATAAATTTTACTAAATAAGATTAACTTATTTGTTTAAAATTCATAGACAGCCTCACATTTTCAACATTGTTCTGTAATGCTTTTAATTTCTGTTCATCATAAAAATGTAATGATTTTCTTATATACCTACTATTTAATATTATTAGGAGGTGCTGGTACATATCAATTATTTTTATTTTTATTTCATAACTGATAAACTATTTTTATATTGTTATCATTAGTGATTACCTCGATTCCAGGTATGCTCCTACAAAGCTTCCATCACTTCCCCTCAAACACACGGGGAGTTTCTATTCAAAAGATCCAACACAAGATTACAAGGTAGTTATTAAATAAGATTATAAATAATATATAAACATAAGATTATAAGATGCTTTGTCCAATTTTTAGAATGTAGTTTCAACTAATTGATGTGGTGCAATATATTTTGTATTTTTTGTAAAACATGTTTTTTCAGTCACATTTAAACATAGAGTACTTTCCATTATGGATTATCCAGCTAAAAAAATACTGAGTAAAAAAACTAAATACTGTATACATGTTTTATCCCTCCATATATTTAGTTTTTAGTTTGGATAATCCTATTGTTAGTTCTAAACTTAGTTTTAATAAAACCATTTGATTAAAATCAGCCAACTTTTTAGGCATTAATATACTTATATTTTTGATAGATAGTAAAGGGCCAATGGTAACAATGGTAATTCACCTGTTCTAAGCTGCCTAATATATTAAAATAATACATTAGACAGGAATGTAGCCAATTTATATAAATTTTTCTTCTAAACTTTTCTTCATAATTACATACTTTTTTGTTTCTATTGAAGTACTTAGTGATATCAATTCACATTATTTCACTTAAATCGACTAGTTTCAATTAGGCACATGCAATTTATTATTTATATGCTTGAGGATCTGCTTCCATCTTTAGTAGATGAGATAATCAGTGATAATCTATAGATTAAAGGTTCTTCTTCTTTATCTTCCTCTTGTGCCATTAGCTAGGGTCAAGGTTCAAGGTTAGGAAGCATAAATCTGCTGGGTATAGTTTAAAAAAAACTTTATTTTTGTTATTTTTAACAGATGTTCCAAAAGATTCCGAACTCTTCTCATTTGCTGACCCATTACGATCCTTTCTACTCGCCTCTGCTGTCGCGCTTAAAATAAAATATGAATTCCATAGGGAAAGGATAGGAGGATGGAACTCTGCTAAAAAATGTGATCAAAAGTAAGGGTTCTAAAAAAGTTACCAAACTATGATTCAAGCATTATTTCCTAAGAATATCCATCAATACATATATTTCATCTTAAAATTTCTAATGTTTTTAAATACAATAAAATAATGTTAATAATTTTAAACTACAGATGTACATGAAGTTATGATTGCATTTGTCCATTTGTCAAGATTAATTTTAACTGTCATAGATTAAGTTTTGACTGATTTGTAAAAGTCTTAAATAACTGTTATTAAAAAGGTATGAGAAAAAATAAATCCATTTGTATAAATAATTGCCTTCATTTATGCCATCTATTTTGCATGAAAATAGGTTCTTATTAGCTATGATATGATTTATTGAGAATTGAAATAAAAAGAAAAACCCGAAATCATGGACATTATTTATTTATATTTATGCAATGCCTTATGAGAAGCATAACTATTAAGATGGATTGAATTATCCATTTAACTATTTTCTGCTCAAACATAACTATTAAGATTTGTCTGGATTATCATCTTTTCAATTGTCTGATACCATTTGTTTTAGGGAGCTGAACGAACTAAGAAAGCCAAGTTCTGACAATCCTGAGATACTACGGTTCTTTAGGTATATGAAGGCTGCCAAAGACGGTCAGGATGGATCTACCTGTGAGCTGGTTCATAACAACTGCATTGCACCGACATCTCTCAACGACGCTTCACCCATGGTAACAACATTCAACGATATCAACAAACTGGTACAAGCTAGAGCTCTGTCACTTGCCTGATGAATTTCTGTAGTGCCTTTGTCTACGTTCGACGGATTAGTTTTCAGGAATGATAGGAGTTACTGAACTACTGGTATGCTCAAGACATTTAAAGTTAAAATATAGTGGGATTATAGAATTGTTGTTAATTAAGTACAATTAATAATAACTGAAGAAAGTGCAATAAGTTGTTGGACCATATGAAAAGTGTAAGAAGAACTGTTTACTCTATTATTGGAATATGTCAACATAATTATTGAATCAATATAATTATTTAATTCCATTAATTCAATAATGGAGTAATTAAAAATGTCCTGTTATCAAACAAAATATTAATTATATAAGTTAATAATAAGTAAAAATTGATTAATGAACATTGTTTTCATTAAATTATTATTTTTCTATTTAAGTATTTATCTGATGTAATGTGTCTAGTTTTAAAAGTTATTTAAATTTTTACGGAGGTACACTGATTACCAAATCGAGCTGTAGGCTGATTTTCCTGTTTATCAACCTCAGATGAACTATTATAAATTATTCGATTGGGTTGTGCGAATAAGATACTTAGATTGAAAAAGATTCCTTGTTAGTTATCATTTGGTTGGTGGCCAACGAAGGATCTTGAGTAGTTGGTGATGGTGTGGGGCTCAACTGTTACTTCTCAAGCAGTTATTTCTTAATTTATTTATATTGTATGATTGACTGTATTTATATGAGTGAGTGTTGAAAAAACTAGTTAAGCACTTCTCTCAATGTATAAATTAAATTATTTGTTGTAATATTTATTAAATAAATTAATTATTTCATTCAAGTAGCATATTTGATTACTCATTTTCCTTAACTGATTGCTATGATAATAACCCTTAGGCTTAAATTATTTTTTTTAATTTTTCTATTTAATTTACTTATAAGATATCAAATCATTATTTTATTATTAAGGAAAAATCTGTTAGTCAATAGCTTTTGTACTATTTCTGTGTCCCGATCTCTATAATTTTTCTCACAATCCTCTTACTGCCCTTTATTCTGTAATGTGCATTTAAGAATCTAAAGACTGCCTTTGTTTATTGTTTATATCGAATACGATGGAAAGAAAGCACCGGAGTACTTGACACTCCACTTTACTAGTTATACTGACCTATATATACAGCTGTGATTATCTTAGGTGAATCCCAGAAACTGTTTAATCCATTTTGCACAACAATCAATAAGAAATTTTTATGAACGCAAAAGTTCAATCCAATATTATTTGGACTTTTAGTAATAAAATTCCCCAATTCTACACTTGGCAAAGCTGAGGCTAATGGTACAAAATTAAACACTGGGGTTAAAAATATACTTCCTGACCCTGCACAAAAATCCATATCTTAAAAGGATGGCATGTTATTTGTAAAAACCCTTCTTCTTTACAGTAAATAGAAACAAGACTAAGGGTTGTAATCTGTTAAGGTCATTCCTTTGTAATGGGAAGATCGAGATCTGTCTGTCTCAAAATAAATCCGCTTAGGCCAGAACTAAAATGGCACAGCAGTCACAAGCTTATTAAGGCGATACCTTAACGAACTATACCACCATGGCCTCCTGTTGTTAAGACCTTACAAAAAATGTAAAAATGATCTGTCAAATGTATCATTTTATTAATTTTTCTTAAACTTTTCCTGTAAATGAAAGTAAGTCGATCCAAACTTTCTTTCTTTTCAATTTGATATTTTATTTTAAATTTATTTTTTCTTTGGGAGGTGAATTTTCCTGTTTTTAGTAGTATCATTTATCTTAATGATGTATTGTAATATTAGAATGTTACTTTATAATAAACCTAGAAGGAGACATTTTATTGCAATGTATCAAAACTGGAAACATTATTCTACTTAAAGCTTACATATTTATTTATATATATTTGTTTGTTTTTGTATTAAGTATTTTTACTTTGACCTTTAAGAGGGCTACTTGGATGTTTTAGATTTTATGTCTTAAATTAAATAAAAAAGTTATTGTTAGAAATTATATACATACTTTACAGTTAAATTTATAAGATCTTTTTCCTGAACGAATAAATATTATGTATTCACCACAAGATAGGAATGTGATCCCATAAATTAATAGGGCAATTTTTTTTACTTCTATTCTAATCATCCATACAATAATATTATATTTTCATATAAATCCATATCATTTAATATTTTAATGAAAAAGAAAATAATGACGCAATGACTGTTAAGAAAATAATGGCTGTTGCTTTACCTTCTGTTACTTACCTATCTAATTTTTTTTTTGTTCTTTTGTTGTTTTTATTTTGGATCCAAGTAATAATTGAATATTTCTTGATTAAAGTAAAAAAATTTATATTACTCGTATTTCGAAGGCACACTGAAATAAACTTTTCAATACACCTAAGTAGTCATCAAGTCATCTCACTACAATAAAATGACTGAAAAAGGGACTTCCAATGTTTTAGATTTTGCCCATATGTGATTTCAGAGCTAAACATTTATGTGTGAACATTCAAAATAATAAAAATTTATTGAGGACAACCTTATAACATTTATTGTAGCATATGTTTATTAATTTATGAATAATATAAGATATTGTGTTTTTAAAAAATACAAATAGCATGCGAGTATTTAACATTATTAGTTTAAAGTGCACAATGTAGTTTTATATTTTACTAGCATATTGATTAAAAAATAGTTTTCTGTAAGTTAATTAATGTTTAAAATGAATGAATTTTATTTGTTGATTTGATTTTTCATATTTTTATTTTGTTTAATTAGTAATAACTACTAATCACATTCTGACAAATTGATTGGACGGACAGAGCTATATATTATCTGCTACTTACCTTCACCTAGTCTCAGCTCACAGATTTGCATATTATATTAACAGTTGATAAGTGGTTTTGTCACACTAGTCTGCTACAAACTCAACGATTGGATTTGCAATTGAAATTGTAGTTAAGCTGTTGATGGGGGAACTTAATTATTTCATGCTTGAACTAACTTAGATTATTATGATGAAGTATCTCACATGATTTCATCATGAGTCGTTATAATTCATAAAAGATTATAATATATAAAAGATGTACTGTTTTTATAGCTATTTGTTAATTTACTATTGATAAATACTTATTATATAGTTGTTCATACTATCCATTTTATTCTTTATTATATGTTATTAAATAATAACATATATTAGTTATATGATATTATTATATAATAAATATTATTTTTATGTTACTATTTAATGCTACTAGATGTGAATGAACAATTGTACACTAAATCTCTCCAATCGCATATTTCTAGAGTTTATAAAAAATACCATTTGTATATTTTATATCCAATATATTAATTCATACAGTTTAAGTATATATATTGTAGATATATAATTTAGATTGTAGTATATATACTACAAAGTACAAGATTGTAGTATTTATACTACAAAATACTCTTCTGTTTAGTTAAACTGTATGCATTAATATATTGGGTATGAAATATACATATGGTATTTTTCTATATATATATATATATATATATATATATATATATAATGCTTTAGGAAGCTTTAGGAAAATCCCCCAAAACAAAACCTTAAATCTCTGAAAGTAGAAAAAACTAACCAGCCAGCGTTTATCTTACCAAAAGTTTAAGACCACAACCCAAGAGTTGTTTGATAAAGCCTTGAAGCAAGGTTGCTGTCTCAAAAGTCTGTTTGGACAGTTGATGTGAGGTTTGCTGAACTTAATCTTCTTTGATGTAGTTCTTTTGGTGTATGTCCCAATCATGCCTTAAATGGCTATAAGTGGACTGTTTAGTTTTCCCAGTATTTTAGAGACTTAATGCTTTGTTTATTGGGATTTATTTTATTGCCTTCTAATTTTATATATTAGTTACTACTATTGATATATAAATAGTAATGAAAGGGGTGGGGAGACAACCATGCAGGAACTTATATGATTCACACCTTTGCACAGGCAGGCAGTCACCGATCCTGCTGCTTAACTTTTTGACTTTTAAGTACTTTCTGCCTAAGCCTGTCCTTACACAACTTTTGCTTTTCACTGAGTATGTGTATGTATATATTATTATAATAAATTTGATTTTGACGTAATTTAATACTAAAAAAGTTGAACTAAAAAAAAGGTCTTTGGACTGTTTTCTTGTGATTTAATTTTTTTCATTCATTAAAATTGTTATAATTTTTTATTCTTTTATGTTATAATTGCACCTGCGCAGTTTCACATCTGGCAAATGATTTTTTTTTTCCACTGTTTGCAGGAGTATACAATTTTTAATAACTGATTATTGGTTTCTAAGACACAAGACACTGCCTTTTTAATCTTCTCATTTGAAGTCCAGTTAACAGAGAGTGGAAAAGAGAAAGAACAAGAGGATTTTGAAGATGTGTTACGAGTGAATTGTGTGTTTGCTTTGAAGGCATGTTTATAATTTAATTTTTATTTTTAATTAGTTTGATTTCTGGAATATTTAATGAATTAGGGGGCTTGGGGCAAAAAATGTGACAGGTCACAATTTTGAAAATAATGGAGTATTTTGTACAAAATATTATTTTGGTAATTTAAGTACACTCCCTATTGTATCCAAAATAACTTAACGGCCTAGCTGTCCCGTGAAAGTCCCCTAAAATAACTTAATGATGAGCCATATTGAAAGACAAAGTAGCATTTTGCATAATAAACTCAGTGACTCCATTGACTGTCACTTGTCATTCTTGCCAAGAGTCCTTCACACTTAACTCTATACACAATCAACTATGCTCAAGTGCCTGGCCAAGACATATTAGACAGTTGACATCAATGGGCAGCTAAATCGATAGTTGACACTTGACTATCGACTTACTGTCCGTCTTGGGAGCGAATGGTCCGAGGAACAGCTCTTGGTAGATCCCTTGTCATATTAGATTACGACAATTGCTGAGGAAAACGCTTTTCAAATTAATTGGTAAATTGCTAAGGGTTTATATTATAGTACACATAAATTAATTCAGAATCGAGTTAGCAATGATAAACTTCGTATAGCACTTAGGCGCGTGCATAGCGTGTTAAAATGTCAGTGATAGGAAGTCGATTATTATATACATTGACTATAAATGCTTTTATTATACATGCTATAATTCGTAAGTTCCTCTCTGATCGATACATTGTAGATGTGACCTCTTCTTGTTTTTCCTGGAAACGTTCGAAGAAATATTATCTTTGCAGCGGTTATTTTACTCTCCAGTCTACTCGTTGATATCCAGGTTACAACAGCATATAAGAGTTTAGGTAAATATACTGTTTTGAAGATGTGGAGCTTCACTTTTTTACTGACCTCTCTTTTACTAACCAGAGTATTCCAGATCAGGTATTAGACCATGTTTGCATTACTTTTTCTGTTTGAAATTTCCCAGTCCTATCCAAAACTGTTCCGAGGTGAGGTCGACTGTTTCCATCTCGACTGTCGACTGTTTCCGGTCGACTCTTCCGCTGCAGTTTTTTTATGAATTCCTTCCTATACTCTTCCTACTTGTAGGATCGTCCTTTTATTGGCATTGATCTGCTTACCTTTTCTACAGAGCTCTTCATCCTATTCAGTCATTGCTTGCTGCAACTTGCCCGCGGTGTTCGCAATGAGGACTATATCATCTATATAGAGAAGACGTTGAAGAAGAGAAGCAGGATCACCACAGCGTGGAGGTTTCTTCTTCCCAGGAACGTCCTTTCAGTTTGTATTTCACACGTTGCCGCAATCTTATATATATACTATTTGGATTTTTTAATTATTTATTTATATACACTTGGCGTTAATGCTGCTATATCTAAGTAAAGGAAAACCATCCAACATGTTTCTTTTTTTGGACTGAAGAGTAAATTTTTTCATTCTTTTTTTTCTAGCGGTATCGTAAATTCGAAACTCTCTTAATGGTGGTTTTCGAGAAATTTGTTAACCAATATATGCATAATTTCTTTTGTGCCTGATGACATGTGGTACTTGTTTCTTTTTTGAAATCACTGGCTCAAGTGGACATAATCAACCACGGTATTGTCCGTGTGCGAGAGTTTCACGGTGGCATTCTTGCTTCCAGCTGTTTTAAGAATAATATTAATTTTAATTATGTCAGTACAAGAAAAAAATATATACCGAGAAAATAGATTAATAGAGAGAAGATAATTGAGGATATCTTTCTATGCATTAGTTGATCTTCCTCCAACTTCACCCTTTCTATTATTACCATTCAGAGCCATTACTCATGGATAAAATTCTAGAGAAAACCCACCCTTTTCTTTGAGCCAGGTCATGACAGCTACTTGATCGCTGCATTAAAGGTAGGATTACTGATATTCTTAGAGACTGTCTTCCTTTCATTGAAAGAATCCTGGCCGTTCAGAATAAAAAGCCACGTACTACCAAGATAAGTCTAAGGATGACAAGTCAGAGAAGGAAACCTTCTCAGAAAAGGATTATTGGAATTTTTTTCTTAGCCCTCTGATTTAGGTGTGATATTTTCGAAAGAGACGGCGACTTGACCAAACTTAAATACAGTTCAGACGTTTAAGTAGTATTCCACAGTGAAGATCTTCCTGCATAGCTGTCTTGGCAAAGAACTAAGTCCGAAATTACCCTCGGAAGATTGTCGAGAACAATAACTACTACATATCGATACAAATGCAAAGTAACGAAAGTGAAAAAACACCGCCACTTTTCAGAAGAGTGAAAAAATGTTTTAAGGTTCATTCAAGTTCAGAGTGTAGCGTAAAAAAAAAAAATTACCCTGTTTTTTGCCTTATAGATGAATCTATAAATGAATTTAATATCAATTATCAATACTTTAAAACAATTGCTATAGAATAAAACAAATGTTAATTTTCACGTTCGATAATTTGCGTTTGTATCGACTAAATATTAGCCGACCAATATTCAGGACAGAAAAAGGCCAGAGAAGGATAATTAGGTCTAGTATGACCTAAGTAAGTGATCTAAGTGAAAATTGAACCTTTTCAAGTAAACGAGTCCCATGAATTACTATTTAATAAAATGTTAAATCACGGAACTTTATTAAATCAAATGCTCCTTGAATTTTTGAGCTCTAGAACCTCGTCATAATAATAATTATAACAAATACCTTTTTTTCCCTTTGAATGTTTTAAAAGACTAACGCTAGGTCGTAATTGCTAATGAGTATAATACATTTTCCACCAAAGAACAGTTATTTCTTTTATAAATTGAAATTATAGTCGAACCGGGAATACTCTTTAATAAAACAACATTTAATGGCGTAGTATTTCAGACTAACTGTTGACACGCCAGCTTTATTCGTTGGGAATTAATTTGGCCTCCTGATAAGAGGTGAATACATTTTTCATCAGTCGCAATGCCTTGACGATATTTCAACTTAAATAAAATTATGTATATTCATATGTTTTTTCCAAAGTGAAATAATACATATTGAAATCAATATATAATTAAAAACAACTTAGATATAAGTATTTTATTGGTTTTTGTGTAGATATGATTCTCATCATACTCAATGACATCAGTGAAAGACGAATGCTATGGTATGGACACGTCATGAGGATGGATACGCGTTGGCCCCTCTAAGCACATGGATACCGCACTGAGAAGAGAAGAAGCCATGGAAGACCTCGAAAGTAGTGGATTGAGGAGGTGAGAGAAGAGATTGGAGGGAAGGTGAATTGGTGATCAAGATTTGATAAATATTGCAAAACCCAGATGGAAATATCATCATCATCATAGTCGTTCCTCTCTACCGCTCTGCAGTGTGAGGTTTCTTTCTGTATAGCCCGGACCACACCGTACGATCTTCTACCATTTCTCTCCTTCTATTCCATTCCAGACTTCTCTTTGCGAAGCTTTCCTTACAGATGGAAATAAAATTTTTAAAACTCATACAATAAACCTGGACGTTAATAGTCGCATTAATCTTTTTTTTTTACATTCATTTATTCCTTCTCTCAATGCTGTCAATTATCAAATTTAAACGATGAGACATAGGACGATCTTCTATCTGCGTTTTGTCTTATTAAGGCATCACCGTAAGACAGCTCACGATGTCGAACATATTTTATTATTATTGCATATTATAATTAATTGCAAATTAATGCACTTGTAAATATTGACTCATTAGTTCTATGAACCATCATGTGATAATTTTATTATTTTTCTTGAGATGCTATCATTTTATTTATTACTGTTGTTTTGTTTTCGTTAATTATTTTTTTACTGCATTTGTGCCACTTTTTGTTAATTGTTTATTATTATTTTTGGATTGTTGCCCCCCCCCCCCAGAAAATAAATATTATTACGATTATTATTATTGTATAAGACTAGTAAATAATAATGCCTAGCCGGATCATCCTTTATATTCGTACTTAGCCCCTCAGGTAGGGCACCTATTTTTAGTTCGTCACACTCCAACAAGCCTTCGCCTGATGCTTCCAAAGCTTTCCCTCCAACTTTCCACAAAATTAAACACAGGTTATTCGTAAAATATCATATTTTGTAATTCCCGTTATGATACTTTGGCTAAACAAACAAAAATTAAGATGCTTTTATAAAATCTGTTCTGACAGAAAATATTCTGATCCCTGAATCTTTTAAGTGTCTTACCCCAACCATATACATTCACCATTTTCAACCTAATAATGTTTGTTTTTTTTAATTGAAATTTAGAACTGTATTATAACAATATAACAAGTAAATATGATGACTGATACATAATGGTATAGGTTAAGACTAATAGAGAAACTTCCCACTGGTAGAACTCGAATAACAAATTCAACTTAGGTCACGAGGCCATCTTCTTTTCAGACACCTTGGAGGATTATCGGGAATTGAAGAGGTTGCTAATTTTGAAACTAGTGGGTTTGAGTGGGAATTCAGTTTGTCATGAAAGAATTGGCATCGGGTTAAGGACAAATCTGTAACAAATGTTACGACGGATTTCGGATTAGAAGAATTGAATACGAGAGGAATTGGATGGCTTAGTGGAGCCCCTAAGCTCTACTCCGGAAATCAAGATAGCCCTTATGATTGTGTATGAAGTTTGACAATAATTTGTCAATGTCTTTTGTAATTAAATAGGGGTTAGAGCGTTCGTCTAATAATTGTTGACCTATTTCTAATAATATATTTTAGATACAATAGATATATATTTATGCTTGTTTATAACTATATAAATTGTATTTATTTTATATATTTATATATAATGATATTTATATATTTTCTTATTGATATATTTTGGTCTATATACGACACCAGTACACGTGTATAACTTGAGGAATCGTAACCAATGTTTTTTTTTAATGAAAGTTTATTTTAAAAGTTTGTATTAATAATTGCGGCATTTTTAAACCAATTCATAGGCTTTTTATATTTTCATTAATTTCAAGTTCTAATCCCCTTAAAATGATCTTGAGGGTTTCAGCTTAATCCATACATTAGTAAATTAGTAATTATATTTTTAATTTGTTATTAAGTGTGCTATGTTCGGGGGTGCATCGTTCAAAAATATATCTTATTTATTATTTTATTTAATCTTGTCTTTGACAGAATCAAAGCATGTTTGACAGGAACCTTTTGTTTTAATGTGTCAGTTAAAAAAAGATTGCTTTTTCCCTCTAAACTTCAAGCTATAAAATATTTAAAGAACGTCTCTCCGAACACTGCACACTACTTTTTTTAAATATTAATAAAAATATAATAAATAATTTGCTGATGTTTGTATTCAGCACAAACTTGGGTCATATATTTGAGTATTTGAGAAGCTATTCAATGTTTATAATTTCACTTTTTTTATTTGACAAAAAGATCTAGCTTAAAATCGCTCGTTTCGGAAATAATATATTTTTTAATTACCTGCATCACATCTTGTCTTTAATCTGTTGACAACAGTTGGACCCTAACGAATCTGTAGAACCTCTTAGGGCTCACCCAGCCCATTGGGGTATAAAACCAAGAAAGGTTATCTAGCGCTTGAGTGTGACTCGGTCGTATCGCTTCCCTACACAGCCGTTGGGTTGTAAACAGTACAGTCTCTACTGTATACTGAATCCAAGACCCTTTATGGGCTGTATTTGTACAGGTTTCCTTCCGTTTCAGATGTTTCCTCATTGCATTAATTCACCAAAAAGAGGTTGATGAACCAATTGAACCAATTTCCGGCGCGATACATCAAGCTCATTGAAAACAATCGTGCTGACAGGATCTGATTGATCGAGCTTGAAAATACAATACGCCACGAGGACAATGAAAAATGGCTTGGTGGATGAATCCTCTGAGTAATTGCCATTCATAATTGCTGGATCATTAAATCCATTCAAAACCTTTTTGTGTTTTCATTAATTTTTCAGTTTCTTTGTGTTCAAACCACCTTAAAATGAACTCCAGTGTTTCTGCTGAATGCAGACATTAGTAAATTAGTTATGAAAATTTTAATTTATGTTCAAAAGGACATGCTACACATATTGTTATTTTTTATTTTTTTAACCCTGTTTTTGACTGGATTGAAAAGTGTTTTATAGACTTTTTTTTTATTCTAACCTCTTTTAATTTGTCAGTTAAAAAAGTTAGATTATTTAAAAAAACTGAGTTTGTTATAGTTAGTTAAAAAATATTAAAAGTAAAAAAATAGCTACTAAAGAATGTAATTTGTTCTGATGCACATAAAAGCTTCTCTCCATGGTATTTTTCCCTACTTATTTAAAACGATTAAATACCTAACTTATACGCGCTTAATTAATTCATTATTTTCAATATGTTTTGCATGTATATTATTCATAGACACACATATATTAAAAAAAAAATCGATTAATTATATGCCCCATTGAAATCAATAGCTTACAGTACTAACTTTTTGTTATACTTTAATTATTTTCAAACTGGTTGTTTTTAATGGTGGTATTTGAAGATTTTTTTTTTTGATTTTTGACAGAAAAACTTGTAGTATATGTAGCCTAACTCTGTTGTTGTTGAGTAACATTCTATAGACAGGATTTATTGAAGGAAGCAATACTTAGAAAAACAAAAAAAATATTACACAATAAAAAAGAAAAGAGGGGTAATGCTCCACTAAATACTTATAGCCTGTGAAAGGGCAATGTTTAGAACAAAAAAAAATTAAGGGATACCAATTTGATCTTGGTTTAAATTAAAAAGTTAACTCGGAGTGGAATTGACTTACACAATAAAACGTTTGGTTTTAGAACGAAAAATCCTGGATTGGGGATTATTTAACACGTGCCTAGGAATATTTTATTATAGCAGTAGTGATAGGAACAAAATAAATTAACTTTTTACGTGGTTCCTGGCTTGCTCAACCAAGTGAAATTATTTTTGTTGATCAGATATTTCTTTGTTCACTCAAAAAGATTCTTTGTAAAACCATTCTTTAAACAGAATAATATTTCACAAAAGTATATAAATCCATTTAGTTGAATATACATTTGTGATTTTTAATATTACATAGGGAAAAATATATTCCAATTGAATATGGAGATAGTCAATTACATTGATGGGGGAGGGGGACAAAAAAACCCAAAAAACTTCACTACCAAATAATTATTCCTTGCTTTTTTAAATTGTTTTATATCATTATTAACGATGTGTACAATTTTGTTCTTCAAATAGTGATAAAAAAAAATTACTATTTTTAAAATATCGCAAATATTTGTAAGCAAATAATAAATTTCATCCAGATAATCTATGTCACTTCATACAGCAATCTGTTATTTTTACTATTAATAATGTTTAATATTCCGTTTTTAAAATAAAAAATTAATAATTATTGTTTTAAAAACTAAAACTAAAATAATTTACTATCATTTTTAATTCATTGCTGTAATCTTTAAATATTTTTATTTTGAAGAGAAAAGACTTGCCACCAGCTGGGATTCGAACCCGGATCTCCGCCCCACCGCACAGTGGAACGAACCAACGCATTTGTTGGACATTGGACCAATTCTCTAATAACTAAATTTGTTCTCTATTTTGATTTTAAATTATACTTTATACTTCTTCTCAACAAAATCCATAGATAAATTTATTGTGAAATCAAATCTTATATAAAAAATTCTGAATTGAAATATATATTTTTCTAAAAACTCATATTTTTAAAGCAATCCAGTGTTTGGGGTAATGCATTAAATTAATCGTGCACTTACTGGAAAAACACACATCCATAATAAGATATTTTAGGCAAATAAAACTTGGGATTATTTCAAACGTCTGGGATTTTTCGGTGAAAATTGGGTGATAAAATTAAATAATCAATTGCGAAAATCGCTCAAAATCGCCCAAAAAACTACCTTCACAGTAAATAACTAGAATGTCTGAAGTTTTTTTTCCATTAGTCGGATTTTGCTACTAGGTGCTATTTTCCGAGAAAATGATTTTTTCTTTTTATTGTATGGGCCTTGAGAATTAATTTAAAATAATTTCTGTTGATATTGGCGTCTACTTTTCGCAAGTTTTCTTTTTTTTACCAGTTTTTGTTTACATTCATTTATCCGAACAACCCTCATCTAACATAATAGTATTAACAATGAAACTCAGTTTGCGTGTGGTATTTGAACGACATATGTGTAATGGTGCACATAGGTGCAATAGTCCTACAACAAATCGTCAAGTTTTTAATTTTTGATTTATTTAATTTTTATTTCGTTATTTAAATGAAACAATTTTATATAGGCACTTACATTTATTATAATTTTGATGTATCAATTATACCTAGTATATTAACAAACAAAAGTAATTATCAATTATTTTATTAGTTTTGTTTAATAATTAAATTATTTGGTTTGTTACTTTTTCCTTTGTGTAACTTTATTTAATACCTATGTATCTGTCTTTCCATAGAATACTGTATTGTACCTATTCTCGTAGTATGTTGGTACAATAAATGGTACAATGTTTGATACTAAATAATCTAGCATCGAAATATCATATCTAGAATTTTTACACGTTTATCCTAAAAGGTTTGATCCTGTTTATCATATAATTAAATAGTTCCTTCAAAAAGCTTTAAAACCGTAGCAATAGCCTTATTCTAGGAGAACCAGAATTGGAGATATTAATGAATGTCCAGACGCTCCTAACGCTCGTTCCACTGTGCACCGTGGCAACGCTCTCGGGGGCAAGTCTTTTCTCTTCAAAATAAAAATATTTAAAAATTTAAAGTTAGAGTAGATTGTTTATTAAACCGATTTTACAACGCTTTGTAGTTACTGGTGATAATATATTTTTTGGATGATCTTTATTTTTAATTGTTTTATAAGAAGTTTGATTATAACCAGCAAATAATTTATAATTTTCAAGTTGCAAACAAATAAAATACTGTTTCCATTATAGTGTTTTTCAACTGTTGTGTAGTCGCAATTGCTCGCCGCTATATCAAGCTAGATTTAACCATCAGGATCCCTATAATCTTTAAAACACACTCATTGTATGACTTTTTTTTTTGCTGTTAATGTTTCAATATATGTATATATATATATAAATATAAATATATATAAATTTGAAACCACAAAGCAAAACAATTAATATATATAAGTAAAGTTTCTCGATCGTGGAAAATAAATTGGGTTTCGGCAGGCGAGATGAGATGTTTCTAAAACTTAACAAGTTTGAAATTAAACTGAAAACAAGTATCTACCGCATTCAACTTTCAGGAATTGTGCCTCTCTCTCGAAGTATTTCTATATTTAATGGAGGAGATTTAGTTATAGTTTTAGGGTATTTGAATATATTTATATGGATAAATTAATAATTAAAAATACTGTTAATAATTTCTTAATACGGTTCAATAATATTTAACTGTATTGATGGGTTCAGAATCAAAAACGTATAATTCCGAAATTTAAAAATTCTCCAATTCATATTTATGCTAGTTCAGTAAAGCAGTTTTATGCTCCTTAGTAACTTCAGGAGACTAAAACCATGATCAGTAAGGCTGTAAAATATCGTGTTAGGCGAAATTGCTCACTTAACTAGCGAAAAATGTGAAAAAGTAAATTTTTGGAATTTCGGAGTTATCAGCCTTTGATCCTGAAGGCCGCTATGTATAAATCCAAGTGCGTATAAGGTATGAGATCAATATTGAAAATTGTAAAAAGAAAAAATCAATTTATTATTAAGTTTTTTTGAGGATGATTTTAAACCATAAAATATTAAATCCTAACAATCAAACAAGGCATTATAATAAAAATATTTTGCTGAAATAAAAGTTCTGATACTTTATATAATAATAAATATGTTCAGTTTGTTCATAATAATATAAGATAATTCGTTGCATTAAAATAACGTCATTATGAGCCTTACAAACTCTCATTAATTTTGAAAATAAATTTAACTCCATAATTAAAGTAATGCTAATTTAAATAACAATTGATACATTATATTTTTTTTTTAAACGTGAAAAGGTTTCTGTGTCCAAGATAGACTCCCGATTTATAAAGTCCTCACACAATTTTAGACAAAAAATGCTATGTTTTTTTTTTTTAATTTTTCAGTTTGAAAATTAATTGTGAAGTGTTAAGCATGAAACAAAAAAAAATCAATTTAAGTATGCTTTGTACCCATTTTTATCTGGATCGTTCAAGTTTAAGCTCTTGTAAATTAAAATAATTTAAAGTTTAAAATTTGAATAAGGTACTATCCAGAAAGGAGTATATAAAAACTTTAGTCTTACTAAGGAAAAGTGCTATTCATTAAATTCTTCAACTTTGCTCTCTTGTCATAATCGTAGATGGGGATATGCTATCTGATCGTAAACTTACGATTTCTTCTTAAAAATATATATTTTATTATACCACAATTCTTATATTTAAAAAAAAACATCCATTTAATTGTTTATACTTATATTGAAGAGACATAAAAGCTAAAAAAGATACATAAAATACATGTTAAGACATTAGTGGAAAAAATCCAAACAAAAAGCCTTAAGCCTTCTAAACCAAACAGGAAACAAAATACCTGTCAGTATGTCGTTCATTGAGGGATCTTCTAGGCAGAAAGAAAAAATAGAGAAATAGCAAAGAAAATAAGAACACATCCAACCTAAAATGCAGCAAGATACCCTTAGGAGTGGCTTTTGGTTGGTATTTTGAAATTAGCATGTATTTTATTCGGTTTTTTCCTTTGCTATTATCCTCTATCTGTCTCGAAGATGTCTTAATAGGCAAAATATTTACAGGCATTTTTGTTTCATGTTTTAGTTACGGACTTAAAGCTTTTTTGTGGGAATTTTTCCATTAATGTCTTAATTTTTACAATAACTCTTCTTTCATTTATTTTTCCAAAAAAAATTAGGTGATAAGTCGAATATAACAAAACTTAGGTTTGAAAAATATCAACATTTATTATCACTTGTCAATCAATAGAGTATACACCAGAATATATTCAAATATATCATATATAAAAAACCAACACAGGAAACAAATATTTCAATAATAAAAATACAAATACAATAATACGTACAGATATTATCATTAGACTCGGAAATAAATTGGACAGTTGGATTTGGTTACTGATATAATGGCCGATGTTGCTCAATAATCCTTGTTTTTTGTTGTTTTTGGATGTTTTCATGACAATACAGGACCAACTGAGCAAGAAAAAACGATTCTAATCTACAAGGGATGGGGAAAACACCGAAAAAGCTACTTACATATTTCTGAAATGGAAGAAGTTATATTCTATTACAAATATACACAGGTATACAGCACACGTATTATGGGGTTTTTGAGTATTCGACATAGAGATTCTAGCCAAGAAAAAAAATAAAGAGGAAATCCTAAAGTCTAAATTGTCTTTTTTTTTTTTTAATTATTAATTTTTGGGGTTATAGAGAGAGAGGTGATTATTCAGAAGACCTTTTGACAAAACCGTTGAAGCCAGCCCTGTCAATCTCATCGAAGTTTCTCTTGACGAAGCCGTCGAATCCGCTTCGGTCGATTTCGTCGAAGTTCTTCTTCTTAATGAAGGTGTTGAAGCCGACTCTGTCGATTTCGTCCATGCCGTTCCTCTTGTCCGCAGCGAAGAGAGGTCCACTGAATAAAATTAAGATAAACAATTTAAAGTAATAAACATAAAGATGAATAGTATTAAATATCAACTCATATCCCGTTTTTATAGTTCGTACATTTTAAATAATAACTTTATTACAATTTATATCGCTCCTTCAAAAGAACAAATACATTACCTAAAAGATTGGCATTTTAGGGTTAAACCTTCAGTAGCAATTGTATTAGTTGAAGCTTTTTAACTCAATAACATATCTGACATTACATTTCCAACATGTTTTATTTTTTTAAATAGAGAATTTTTGTTAGCAATATTTTTATTAATAAACTTAATAAATGAGTATTAAAATAAATTCTAAATTCTAAAAATGTATTAATTACTAAGGGATCCGATAGAAATTATCCAGTTCAAAGGATTTAAAGTTATTAATATAATAACTTTATGTTATTAATAAATTTTACAACATTATTAATGTTATATATATATATATATATATATATATATATATATATATATATATATAAGTTAAGGTCTATCGAAAGGAATACGTAAAAAAAAAGAGAAAGGTTTGAAATGAACACAGCCAAATCTGATTGATAACTGACTTTATTGCTCTCATAATCCTACATATATACCTTTGGTTTATTTACATCTAAGCACTTTAAGGATTAAAGTGAATATTGCTGGTCTCCAGGACTTAACTCCCCCCCTCCAGTTTTCGAAGAATTTCGGAAACTTGGAAACGAAGTAAGCCAAAGCCCGGAAGGCCAACAACATCCAGTGTACATTTACGTAGTGCTGAACACAAATACACTGAGAGAAAAAATAATAATAATAATAATTTTAAAAAAATGAACTTATTGATCCGAAATCCTCTCTTTCACTTTCGATAGAACTGACACACACAAACAAAACAAAAGGAGATGCTTCTAATAAAAAAAAAGGGTTCACACTATATATACACTAACAATAGAAAATAAAAATTCATAAAAAGAATATGTATGCTTCTGGATGACGGCCAGGACACTCCAGGCCGTTACACATGTTCTAACTGCCCGAGAGGAAGTTTAAGTTGTTCGATATGAACATTCTTACGTCGCTTGGGATCCTTAATGTATTCGATCGTTACAATATTATGTTCCCTTATCGCTACCACTCGGAATGGCCCTTCGTAGCGCAGTAATTCTTTCCCCCGGTTGGAACTCCTCTGCCTATAAACGGTAGTACCTATCCTGATCCCACCCATGGCGTCCTTGACCCTGAGGTTCTCTTTCGCTACTCGACTTCGCTTTTCCCGTTCGAGCCTGTCTTTTACTTACCTCTTTAACTTCTCTAGCGATATCCGATTTGCCACCACTTGGTCCTTCAACTCGCCCTCAACGGTTGTAGCTCTAGTGTCCCTTCGTCGTTGTCGCAACCCGAAAATAATCTCAAAGGGAGAAAACCCGGTAACGGAATGGATAGATTCATTATACGCCGCGATTGCCTTTTCCATTGCCTCATCTGGTTCTAACCCTTTTTCCACCTGATAGATTCGCAGGTGGTCGCTGAGGGTACTATGCAACCTTTCGATGGCTCCTCTACTCTTAGGATGTCCCGGGGTGTTGATTCTCCATACCACCCCTAGCTCCCTCGCTTCGGCCCTTATCTTCGCATTGTCGAACTCCATTCTACCATCGGAGGCGATTCTGTCGGGTACCCCATATACCTTAAACCAGGCCCTAAGGGCCACTAGAACTGCATCCGCCGATTTCTCGTTAATGAGATGGGCCGCAGCCACCTTACTGAAACAGTCTATTAATGTGATCCACTTATAGCCTCTCCAGGAAAACGTATCGATTTGCAGGTCCGCCAAAGGCATTTCTGCAGTGGGCGTTTCCTCCTGTATTCCTTTGGGGGGATGTCTGTCGTATTTAGTGGATAAACAAACGTCGCATGCCCCCACAACTTCCCTGACTGTCTCCTTCATATTCCACCAGAAGTACCGCCGCTTAAGCGCTTGGATAGTTTCGCTGACTCCCCTATGATTCGTCTTGCCCTGGTGGTAAGCCACGGTGATCTCCTTCTGACGGTCACTATCACGAATTGTCTCTACCATCATCGTACAGCGAACGAAGTTGCGGTCCACTCCCAACCTCTCCAACCGCCATAACCGCTGTATTTTTTCCTACACGGTGGCGTTTCCGACGTATAAATGGGATGTTCTTCCCGGCCTGGAAGCCTCTTTAAGTACTCGACAAATGTTGTCATCACTGACTCCGGGTTGTGACCAGATGGTGATAATGTCACTCCTACCGTATTTTGAGAAGTCCATTTTAAGTAGCCCCGAGGTCCTGGTCTTCCATATGACTTGACGCTTCTTGTCATTAATTATTTCCTCTAATTCCGTCATCTCCGTCGGTCTATCTTCCGCTGAACTTTCCTCGTCCTGGTCTTCCTCTTCTCTGCTGTCCGAACTGCGTGCTCCTTCCCCCTCCGGAGTCCATTCTTGTAGGAACTGCCTAATGTCCCGCGATGAGCCCTCTCCCGTTTCTTCCACCGCGTTTACCATTATCGCCCGAGACAGCCAATCGGCTACCACGTTCTCCTTGCCCGGTTTATATTTGATTTCGAGGTTGTACTGCCCCAAAAATTCCTTCCAACGAGTGATGCGAGCAGACGATTCTTTTAACTTTCCTACCCACTGCAGAGGTCTGTGGTCCGTATGTACCGTGAACTTCCTTCCGAATACGTACGGTCTGAAATGGTCTATTGACCACACTATTGCTAGAAGTTCGCGCTCTAACGCACTGTACCTTGTCTCGGCTTCCGTAAGGCGCCGGCTAGCGTAAGCAACAGGGCGGTCCCCTTTTTCCCCATCTTGTGACAACACTGCTCCCAGTGCATATTCGCTGGCATCCGTCGTGAGCGTGAAGGGCTTCTCGAAGTCCGGGAAGGCCAGTACTGGTTCCTCCTGAAGCCGTACCATACATTTGCGGATGTTATTCTCCATCTCCGGGGTAACGAAAATTTTCCGTCCTTTCTTATATAGGTTGTTGAGGGGTACAAGGTATTCCGCCATTTCCGGGACAAAACGCCGGTAATAATTTAGCGAGCCCAATAGACGACGTATACCCTGGACATCTCTTGGCACCGCCATCCTGGAAATTGCGTTCACTTTGCTCTTATCGGGTTTCACCCTCTCCTTCGTAATGGTGTGTCCCAAGAAAGTAATTTCTCCTTTTCCCAGAAGTGATTTTTCGGCAGATAACTTCAAGCCGAATCTCCGGATCCTATTAAACACACTCCTGAGATGCTCGATATGCTGCGTTTCGTTTTTGCTGAACACCAACAGGTCGTCCATGTAGACTTGACACATATCTTCATCCACCCCCCCGAAGAAACTCATCCATTAATTTTTGAAAAGTTATGGGCGCGTTTTTGAGTCCGAAGGGCATCCTCGTAAACTCATAGTGCCCTCTTTCGAATGTGAATGCGGTCTTGGACTGATCCCTCGGGTGCGTCTTGATCTGATGATATCCTGCCTTCAAATCTAGGGTGCTAAACACTGTTGCCCCGCTCAGCCTATCAATGATGTCTTCGAATCTCGGGATGGGATACTTCTCATCTATCGTGTTTTCATTTAACTTCCGGTAGTCTATCACGACTCTGTATTTCTCTTCCCCAGATGCACTCTTTTTCCTTACCGCCCAAAGTGGACTATTATACGGCGATGTGCTGTCTACTATAATCCCTTGATCTTTAAGATTCTTTATCTCCTCCCTAATGTGCTGCCTCAACGCCTGCGGGTATCGCCTTTCTTTGACATATGTCGCTCGTTCTTCTTTCAATGATATTTCGTGAACGGTTTCCCCCGTTGCGCCTAACCGCTCGCCCTCCTTATGGAAAATATCATCGAAGTCCCGCCGTATCCGTACCCTCCAATCCTCTGCCTGGTTTACTGCGCCCACACACACTATCGCGTCCTTCGCCCTCCCGTAACTTTTGTATCGCTTACCCCCTATCTTGACTGACCATCTCCCATCCTTATTTTTCACTCGAGTCCCTAACTGATTCAGAATATCGCATCCGATTATCCCTTCATAACCACGTAACATATTTTCCACCACGTGTACCCTTAGTTTGGTCCCTGCTTTAAACCACGTCCCCAATTCCATCATCACTTCCCCCTCTACTCTACAAGGGCCACCCAGAGTGGTTAATTTGCATGTACATACCTGTACCTGGGGTGTCCTTTTTCCCGCCGCCAGCTTCTCCACCGCCTTCCTACTCAGGATTGTGCCGGAACTCCCTGTATCTACAAGGCACCTGACTCCTCGCTCCACCTGTATAATAGGCAAACCGCCACATACTCCTCTCACGCTGCAGTTCACTATCATGCGGTCGCCTCTCTGCTGACACTCGCCTCAGTCTTCCGCGCGCTGCTTCCTCTCTGATGTTACACGCAGTCTTCCGCTCCTGCGACTACTTCTGTCTCCTTCGCCTCCACTGCTCGCTGGTCCTTCCTCTTCCGTCTCCGATGTCTCCGTCGACGCTGGTGTCGACTGGTGTCTTCGCCAAACTCTCTGGGCGTTCACTTCCATGGGTTCCACCCTCTGCGTCTCCCTGCGAGAGTAGATATAGGGGCACTGCCTGACCATGTGTCCCTCTGTTCCGCACTCAAAGCACCGCGTGCGAGGGCACTGAGCCATTAGGTGTCCTGTTTTTCCGCACTCGTGGCATTTCCTCTCCTCTCTTCGTCCATTTTTCTTCTCCGTCCCTGGTCGTCTATCTCGTGCAGCCGACCTCTTCTTCTTATAACCTTCGGGGTCTCTTCTTCTACCCATGTCCAATCTTGGACGATTTCGGCTAATCTCAGGTCGGCGGTAAGTGACCTTACTCCAGCCCGTCTCTGCGACCTCGCCGAATCTTGATTCTTCCTCCCTTGCGCTCAAGTCTACCATCTCCTGGGCGCACTCCAAGAATGTTTTGTCCTTCGGCAATCCATCCTTTCTCCCAGTATCCCTGGCTAACTGGACTTTCAGTATTCTGGATAAAAAATCCATGCGCGCCTCCACTTGATCAGTTTCCATCATTTCGCGTAGTTTCTCCGTAATTTTATTATACCGTGCCAACAATACCGCTGCATATTGTCCGTGGGACTGTCCTTGTTTACGGTACTCCCTGAACATCTGGAGCATGTCTTCTTCTGGGGCCCATCGTCCACCCCCAAATGCCTTTTTCAGCCTCTCCTTGACCGTATGCCATGGCGTCTCTTCGTCTGCCTGAATCAAGTTGAGGATGTTTCTGCTAACTCGGCATACTAGGGCTGCCCTTAGCCTGGTAGCGTCCAATTCATCGATATCTTTTGCCTCGACGTGGACCTGGATATAATACATAATCCTGTCCCCACCTTTGAGGAAGTGGTTTAACTCACCAACTTCTCCGTCGAACCTTTCTAATTCGCTGATCTCCCTCCTAAGATCGCGTGCATTATTTTTTCTTAACTTCATCCGCTCTATTAGATTTGCCTCTCTTGCCGCTATGTCTGCACGAGCCATCGCTAAGGTAGTAGTCGGCAGCATGGGGAAATCAGGATTTATCGGTTCCTGTGTTTCTATAGGTGGTTGGGTTACTGGTTGTTGTTGAGACTCCACTGTGAGAATTGCCGGTCTCAAAATGTCGCTTAGTCCGGGTTCGGGCATTTTTCTCACTTGATACGCACAATTAAATAGGAAGAAAAAGAAAAATTAATTTACCGCGATTTTTCTTTTTCGCACTGTCCCGCCGGTTTCGGCACCAGTTAAGGTCTATCGAAAGGAATACGTAAAAAAAAAGAGAAAGGTTTGAAATGAACACAGCCAACTCTGATTGATAACTGACTTTATTGCTCTCATAATCCTACATATATACCTTTGGTTTATTTTCATCTAAGCACTTTAAGGATTAAAGTGAATATTGCTGGTCTCCAGGACTTAACTTATATATATATATATATATATATATATATATATATATATATATATATATATTTTTTTTTTTTTTTTTTTTAACTCACATGGAACATTCATATACATTTATTGAAAAATTAGTTTTTTTAAAATTATGACAATGTTCTTTTGAAGTAGCGATATTTTAAAACATTCCTACTATTGTAACTGGTTTACTCCTATATTTGATTGTTATATTTTATTCATTATAATTTGTTCGTAACTTGTCTATTCAGCCCTGAAGAAGACCTGCGATATGATTCAAAACGTTGGGTCTCAAAGAAATAGTTCTCTATTTAAGAAATTCTTTCTTTGAGCTCCACCCGGACCATTTTCTTCCCCTGATAAAAAACAAATAAAATAAAACGTCAACATCCTATGGGACCTACAATGGGATCGTAAGAGGAAAGGAAATTATTATAGGTTCACGAAAAATGGAAAATTTCCTCAGGGAAATTGAAACTGGTCTTGGAGAAATGGGGCATCAGCTTTATTGTTATGACTTCGGTTATTTAATTATAAATATATTTTAAAAATATTCTTATTTTATGTAGATGTATTTCGTGTTATATTATTCTAATTTATTTTGTACATTTTTTAAATTTCGTTTTACTCTAAAAAGTAATATATTAAACAAGTTTTTAAAACGAAAAATTGTGCTCTTTTGAATTTTTTTCCAGAAATTCACGATACCGTTTCCATAAAAGTAAATAAATAATAATATTATTTCTTTATAATATGTAGAAATCTATAACCGCAGAAAATTGTAGGTTTATTTTTACCTAAGATTATATATCCATATGAGAGCGGGATGGCTAAGTGGTAGAGCGCTGAGATACCGCAATATTATAAAAGGCTGAGATGGAAAAGGTGGGATTTACATATCGTCCTGGGGCTCCCCCAGCCTCTAAATACCCGGCGATTCAGCGTAATCCTTGACAAATTTTCCTCCTGCACAACTGTTGTCTTAAGACTAGTACACACTATTAGGCCAAGCAACGCTAGTCTCTGAAATGCTAGTCTAACGTTGTCTAGCTAGACGGTTGCGAGAATTAACTACGTCTAAAGCCTAGTCGTACATATTAATAGACATGTTGCTTGTTTCGTCTTGAGACCGTCTAGAATCGCGGTCTTAATGACGTCTTAGACCATATTGCTATTTGAATTCCTTGTCCAAACTTGGCAACATAGAGGGCATTGCCTTGTTTTGGATATATTTTTTAAATATCTACTCCTTGGATCATTACAAGGTTTTATTATGTTTTTTCTTTCACGCTTTTCTTTATTGATTTTGATTGTTTTGTGTGCTTTCTTAGTCACTGGAAAGCTAGGAAAAGGTGTCCCAATGGTTAATCATGGTAGCTCTACGACCACAATCCCCGGAAGACAAGCATTCTTTCCTTTGACCTCTCTTTCTTCTCATGGCCCTCAGCAAGAACCATGGGTCTTCTTTAATCTTAATTAATCGCAGAAGACATTTTTTTCATTGCTTTTCAAAATGACAAAAAAGCGAAAACCAACTTCTGCTGAAACTGCTTCCACTATTAATGACATTCTTGTAATTTATAATTAACTAAGTGGGGAGGGAGTAAGTCCTATTTAAGTTAAATTAAATATACAGCCTAATAAAGTAATTAAGCATATTCCGATGTATGTATCACTGTTAGTGATATAGAAAGATATGATCGATCATTGAAATTAACATAAATATTAGCCAGTCCATTTGCTTTGGCGATTACAGAGCAACAGCAGTTGATTTAGAGACCTCGAGATTACCAAGCATTCATTATTAATTACCAATAACTAATGAATCCCTGATCATGCTAATCGCACGTTACTAATTAGGTATAATTAAAACGTCAATTAGGGAATACTATAATTAACTTTATAAGTTGTCAAGGACCAGTGATAACTTCTTCAAAAATGTATTAGCATGGAATCGACCTTCTATTTTAATGATATAATAACCTAATATATAACTAATCTTAATAATATATATCTTAATATACTCTCCTTATAAAAGTATATTTACAGCCCCGGTGAATAAGTGGTTAAGTCGAAAAATGAGTTATTTGTACCGAGGGAAGCAAAATCGTGTCATTCTTTAGTGTTACATGTGACACTGTCTAGAATGTTAGGAATATTAAAATAGACCTGTAGGGTACCAAGGATTTCCGAGTAAATGTTTTCATATTTACCTGTAGAGGGAAAAATGGAGGAGTTGTAAGCCAGTGGGGGGGGGGGGGAGTCAAGATGCCGGGAAACCAATGATGCAATTGATAGAATTAAGGACTCACATAAGCGAAAAGGTTCTTTTTTGTATGTTTATGCATAACTTTGTAAACATGGTAACCACATAATAAAAGTAATATTATTTAATATGATGTAAAAGTTTCTTCATTGACTCAACAGCTTCCTATCAATCAACCACCTTCACCATTGGAGAAGAGAGAAATATGTTTTTTAATCAAGAATGGCATTGTATTATTGTAGCTTGGTTATAAATATGTTTGGCTGGCATTAAATATTATTATTTAAAAACTATTCAGATCAGAGGATCCTAACTTTCCCTGAGATCATTGTTTGGATAGAGAAGGTAACATAGCAAGAGGCTAAGTCAGCCAATGGCTTGAAATAGAGTTATTCGTTGTATCAAATCTCCGTTTCAAACCAAAACTACGAAAATGACACGATTCCACTTCCTTCAGTAAAATAAATTCATTATGCACAAACTTCGACTTATTCACTGGGGTTTAATATATACACAAACTCTCATTATTTACCCAAAAATGAAATACTATGAATTAGTAATATACCCGAATCTCTTGGATGATCCGAAGGTTGTTCCGGAGATGGAGTCGAGGTATTCCCTGTTCTGCCTCGGAAACATGTAGGCCCTGGGTCTGGTGAGTCCGCTAGGGACGTCCCTCAAGAGGTTGCCGCCGCCTGCAAAGGATAAACAAGACATGATATAGATGGAACAGGATGGGAGGGCATAATTAACATAAATGTTGAAGGGCGAGGTGTTGAGTGAAAGTTTGACAACTCGGCCACTAATCCAATCAGGCCTAGGCTAACTGTCCAGCGAGCTTAGGCCGTCTGGGCGAACTAGTTTTCCAGGATGGTCAATCCTAAGCTGAGTATCATTGTTGCCAAGTCGGAGCGTTTACTAGAGGTCAGGTATAGCTAAGAGTTCAAATTCAACCTCTAGTTTTGTAATAGAGTAAAAATTGACGTTGTATTTAGATTAAAGAATTGTTTTGATAAGGGAAAAACTTTTGATCGAGGCGTTGGAATCCAATCAGTTCCCAGGCCCGGTTTTTGTAAATCTTGCAGACTAATTTACCAGAAGGGGTCGGGTTTTGTAAAATGATTCACTATCGATAGAAATAAATTAGTCGAACGGGTCCGCTAGAGCACAGTAGCGTACAGAAGTATGCTAGTGGGAATCAACCTTTGTACTGAGTGATTTTTTTTTTCCAATAAGTCAGAGTTTTAAAGAGTGATACTCCCCGTGACAAGTGCTAGGATTTGACCGGAAGAATGATTAACTCTGAATGTAGGAGTACTTCTTTTTACTGTAGTCTGACTAGATTCTGGGTGTAGCCAGATGGCAGTTTTAAGTGGTGTTAGACCCAAACAATCATGACAATTAAATATTTATTGTTTGTTTGGAACGACTCGATCACTAAAAATATGGGATTTGAATCTTATATTATATTAGGGTTTGTTTGTTTTATATTCATTTAACGTCAATTCATACTCCTATGGCTAATCGGACGATGCTAAAGTGATAGTCATAAATTTGCCTATCCAGGTGTGTCTAGGATAGGGATCTTTACCGAGTACCTGGCATAATAAAGGCTCGGGACCCCCATTTTACACCTCTTCCGAAGGACGGCTTAGCTAAGAATTTTTTTATAACCATAAAATAATAATAACGATAAAAATAACTTAATAAATAAGCGATACACCGGGAATCCATCCTTTGTAATGCACATAGGATATATCAACAAGTTTTTTGTATACTGCATTTCCAATTACCCTTATCTGGAACTCGAAAACTCCTAAACCAACTTTTCTTTAAGTCCTTAAAAGCTTGTTTAATTAAAAGCCCAATTAGCGAATTTTCAACCATTAAAACTTTTCTAGCCGATATCGATCACTACTTGTATTTTTTATTGGGCGCATAAATTAGTTTTTTTAAATAAAAAAGAAGATAATAGTCAAGAAAGATTCTTTAGCAGTTATTGGTAGAGCTCAAAGATAACTGCACTGAGTCCAACCGCATGACTTAAGAAAACTGCATTTGTATTGATGAGGACGGAATTTAATGAATACTTATCGGTAGAACTTAAGGTAAGATTTTACGGGTAAAAGCCGAGAAATTGATTCAAAAATATTTAAACAGTTTATTAAAAGTTTATGTATAGGTCCGTTTATTAATAATACTAAAGATAGAATTACAGAACATTAGTGTTTCGAGTAGGCTTTCATTTTTGAGATTATTTTTATTTTTTGGGGTCAATAATTTTAAAAATATATATATTAATACGTTATGGAGTGCATTGCATTATGTCTGAACAGTCTTCCTTCGCTAAAATCTGTCGCTATATTTTTGTTGGATTAGATTAAGCAAACATTATATTTTTCGATTTAACCAGTATTTAAATCCTTGGTGCCAACTCCAATCACTTGTTTTATTACAAAAAATAAATAAATGTATACGGAATGTTTAATTTTTTTTTATCTAGAAGTAAGGAATAGAGATATTGCCCTTATTTCGTCCCTTTTACAGAAACGTTAACAGAATAAAAATAATATTTTTAAAATTCATTGTTTTAATTTTATCATATTTTTGAAATTATTTTGCTAGTATTAATATGATTCTCTGTATAACGGTCACGCAATGTCTATCAATATCGCGGGTTCGCAGCCCGACAGGTGGGAGTATGATTTTAAAAAAAATCCTTAGTTGTACAATCCTTCAGAGGGGACGTAAAATGGTGGTCTCGAGCGTGTGCGATGCCATGTACTCCTCAAAGATACCTATCCTAGTTATACCTGGATAAGCAAAATACAGGATTCAGGCTGTCGCATCGTCCGATTAGCCGTAAACGTTGAACGTAACAATAAAAAATTCTCTGTATACGTCTTCTATATTCAGCCTTTAGACCAATAAAATGTTGGATACTATAGTCATAAAATTCTATTTTATCAACATAGATCTATTTCAATGTTACTTCATTAACACTTCAGCTCAGGAAGGTACATTTCGATTCAATCGACTTCACACTTACCTAAAATAACTTTTAAAGTTTGCATATTAGTGTAAATATTTGTAAACAGTAATTCTGGTTTATATTATTTAATTTTTTGAATACTATATCGCCTTGCATATCACATTTAATAGAATAAGGTTTGCAACAACCTGTTCAAATTAAACTTTTATTCATTTTTTGTCCCACTGAAATAAATAAACAAAATTTCAACTTGGAAAAATTGAGGTGTTAAATAACACTTAGCGACCAAGGCTAACTGTTTAAATATGCATCTATAAACATTATTGCATGTTTTATTAATTAAATACTCAACAATGAATGAAATAACTATAAAATTATTATAATAAATAGTTTTAATAAAATAGTATTATACAGAAGCAACAGCGCTAATTTATAGAATCATTACCAACAGTTTTAAAATATTGCAAAATTGCGATAAAGTGCTTCTAATTTCTAGGTATAAGCTTGTTCATATCAATGGTTTGTTCGCATGCAACAGAAGTGTAAATTAAATACGAACTAAGTCATGCGATATGTTAAGTACTTACCGGCAATGTCAAACTGCTTCTACGAATATGTGATGCCATCTTTTAGTCGATAGAGATGAGATTGGTTCAAGCTAAACCGTAGATATGGTAATACTAGAAACTATATGGATAAATAAATTTTTAAAAAATAAAGACTTAATAACTATTAAATAGAACAAAAAAAGAAGTATGGATATATGTTTGAAATTGAAACAAGTAACCTTGATTTATTAGCCGTTAAAGCTAATAATTTTTTTATTAATAAATTTGATTACAAAGGGTCGGAATTTACTCTGAATTAATTTGTATTGCTTATTGCTGTATTAGGGAGCGGGGTGCCTCAGTTGTAGAGCGCTGAGTTGCAGTGCCGAAGGTCCCGGGTTCAAATCCGGCTGTGGCAGATAATTTAGTTAATCTGTCAATTTATTTAATCGCCGGGAATCGACCATGGGGGATAAGTGGACCCTTCTGGGGCTCCCCAGCATCTATAAAGTGGGTATATTTAAATACTAGCAAACCTGTCGGTTAAGCTTGATCTAGGACAAAACAGTACAGTCTGTACCATGTACTGAACCCAAGACTCTTCACGGGTTGTAGAGATACAGTTTTTATTTTTATAATTGTATTGATCCATAAAGAAACGTAAACAAGAGGATATTATAGAGATCAATAGTCAAAAAGATTAATTTAAAAATAACAAGTAGAAAATAACAAATATTTTCCGTAAATAAATAAATTTATTTCGGTATCTAGAGCCACTTTAAGCGGTCATGATGAATCAATTCAAACAGCGGAGTAAATATATTTTAGTAGTTTAATTTTATATTTACATTTATAAATAATCCTAAAGGGAGCGGAGTGGCTCAGTGGTAGAGGACTGAGTTGCCATGCCGAATATCCTGGTTCATATAGGATCTAGGAGCCTCCTGGGGCCCACCCAGCCTATATAAAGTATTATAAAAATAGGGTACCCAAAATAAGGTAGAAAAATCTGTCGGTTGAGCATGACCTAGGACAAGACACCTCCTTGCAGAACCGTTGTCCATGAAACCGTACAGTCTCTAGCATCTACTGAACCCCAGACCTTCATGGGTTGTAGTGGTACAGGTTTTTTTTTTTTTTTTTTTAATAATCCTAAAAATAGAATGACTGTATTGAGTAAGCATTTACTTAGTAGATTATATTTATTTTTTAGGGAATAATAAACATACAAATATAATGATTAATGTGACCTGTAACAGAATGTAATTGTTTATGTCTGTACAGCGTTTCTTCGCTAAAATCTATCTCTACGTTTTTACTTAAAGGAGGTTTAATAAACCAACGTTAATTTTTTTTATTTAACCAGTATTTGTAAAACATTGGGGCTTTGTCCAACCACTTGTTTAATCACGAAAAATAAATATTGGAAGATATAGTCGGTAGATTCATAATAAATCGGGGTAATATAAAATTCTATTATCGTGACATCAGGAATCAAGGTTTAGTAGCTCGCAGCTAAACGATAACAGGCGTCCATTTAGCTCTAAGACTTGATAGAGAGATTTGAGATCAAACGGTCTCAGATTGATGTAACGTTGAATCATTAAGCGGTTTGCTGGACGAGGAAGATGAGCCATCCTGGCTTCATGTTCTTACTCCAACCATCTCTTCAGTCTTGATTTAAACAATCTGTATAATTAAATAGGCCTTGTCCCCACGTGGGCTGTAGAGCCATCTTCGTATGTATACCGCAGAAATGATAATATCCAATAAGAAATTTTTTATTTCTAATTTATTTAACAAGGTTCAGGTTTTATTGTTTACAGACGCACAACAGGGAGAGGAGTGGCTCAGTGGTAAAGTACTGAGCTGCCATGCCGGAAATCCTGGTTCAAATCCCGCTGCGAGCCATGATTTTTATTTAGTCTGTTTGCAGCGGGAGATGGATCATATAGGATCTAGGACCCTCCTGAGGCATCCCAGCCTCTATAAAATATTATAAAAATAGGGTACCCAAAATAAGGGGGAAAAATCTGGCGGTTGAGCGTGACCTAGGACAAGTCACCTCTTTGCAGAACCGTTGTCCATGAAACAGTACAGTCTCTACCATGTACTGAACCCCAGACCCTTCATGGGTTGTAGTGGTACAGGTTTTTTTTTTTTTTTTAGACGCACAACATCCATGGTCATCAGCGTCTTCCCTCTTTTGGTTCAATATTTATTTCATTATTATTCTTCATTGTTCTTTTGGTTTAACAATATTCTGTATATACAAACAGAAAAAGCACTATACCGATATATGTTAAGAAAGGTCTTAGCCTCAGTACATGGTACAGGCTTAATTGTTTTGAGGAAAATACTTGTTTGATTGTTTATTCATTTACCGTCACCTAATGCTGCTATGGTTATTCGGGATCTATAACGAGTACCTGACATCGCACACTCCAAATTTACGTCCGTTCCAAAGAACGGCATAACCAAGAATTTTTTACTCCATTTGAAAAATTCTAAGGCCACCTTCCGGGCTACAAGCCCGCGATCTTAGGCATATTTGGGCAGGTTGTTATACTAACCACTATAAGGACAATGTTTATGCATGAAGGTGATTTGTTCGAGATGACGCTCGACCGCCAGGTTTTTCCCTAATCTAGAGTACTCTCTTTACAGAGGCTGGGTGAGCGCTAGAAGGGTGTTTAGTTCCCACAGTGTCCATCCGTGGCTGTTAACAGATTAAATAATAAACCGATCATAGCCGGCTTTTAACCCAGAACCTTCCGTATACCGTCTGAGCATTCTACTCCCTGTGCTAGTCAATTGCTCCTTTCTTTTAGTCAATGGCTTTTACTTAATCTTTCATGAATGGTGATGTTTAAGAAAGCTTTCAAGTTTATAGAGGCTAGGTGAGCCCCAGGAGGGTCAGTCGATCCCAGAGGATCCACACAAGGCTTAAAATCGTATTTTTGACTTGGTGTATTTCACCCGAATGTATAACTTTCACTTAATTGTAGAAATTCCTTTGCGTTCCTGGAGAAGGAATGGAGTGGAGACGGAACATTCGCGATTAAACAATTTACTCTTTTATTATTATCTGCGTTAATCTTGGCCTCGTTGGTTTTCATCTTCACTTTGATCGAACATATTTACTTTAATTATTTCTTAGGAAAATTCATGAAAAAGGCCCTTTATATGTTTAAGTAACCGTTTAATAAGGTTTTATTAAACTTAAGATTTTATACCGTCGGTTGGTTTTTACCATTCATAAATAACGTGTAAGAGTCGAGCGACTACCAAAAGCTCAAAGGAAATTCTGTGTAACTTTTCCCGTCGAAAGGAAACGCTTTGATTCCAAGACGCTATTGAGTAGGAACGGAAGAGGGTCCTCGTTCTCTTTGATCTCCGCCGAAATAGTTCCGTGTCGAGGGTATAGGGAATGTTTTGGCTATGATGACTGTATATTTTTAAAAATTTCCCTCAATATATGGGAAAAAGAGGAAACGTTCTTATAGTACGGGAGAGAAGTTCCCGAATAAATGCGAAATAAGTAAGATTGGCATTCACTACATTACTTTGCGATATATTGTAAGTCTATATCTACAGACCCGGTAAATAAGTGGCTTAGTCGAATTTAGAGCTTAGAGAGTTAACTGAGGAAAGTGTTTGTTTGTTATTGCTTAGAGGTGTAAAACCCTAGGGTCATCAACGCCTGTAGATTTTTTATTTCTATAATTAGTTTTAAAATATATATATATATATATATATATATATATATATATATATATATATATATATATATATATATATATATATACATGCTAACAAATAATATATCTATAATTAGGAAATGCATCTTGTTCTTGAAAAAACAACAAATGCATCTATAGGAGGGACAATGGATGATCAAATATTGCTTATTAATTTACAGCTTGTAATGAATTTCACCACTTCTTCGACTTCAGATTTACTGTCTCTAAGTGCTTCTCTAACATCGGGTGGTATTTTGAGCTGATTTAGTATTTTTTTATAGGAGTAGCATTCCTCAAATATATGTCTGATATAAAGATTTTTATTACACCTAGGGCATATCGGAGGTGCATCCCTTGTAATGAGATGTGCGTGGGTAAGCCGGGTGTGTCCTATTCTAAGGCGACCAATAGCCACCTCTTCATGGCGTTTACTACGATTAGATGTAGCCCAAGGCTTTACTTCTTTTTATATATTTCAATTTACTGGCTGGACTATGTGGGATCTATACATACTTAAAGGGGGCGAGCAAGTTCTTGGGCGGTTAGAATAGCTGTGCCTCTACCTGGGAGGGTTAGAGCTGTTCGAGTAGCTTTGTCAGCCTTGGGAGGAAAGTGGAATTGAGTCATTCACGAAGTTTTTGGCTTGAAATTGAGTTGAAATATAAGCAATAACTCATTTTCAAGCCAATGCCTTACTTACCCCCTTATTCACTGCGAAATTAAAACCCATCCAGTTTCATAAGTTCATCACACTAATTTTAGAGAAAATTTGAATTAACCACTTATCAACTGGAGCTGTAGATATTTATATTATACTTGAATAGCTTATATTTTAATTTAAAAACAATAAAACTCTACCATTATAATCCAAGAAGAGTTTTTTGTTCAGTACATGTATAGGCAGTACATTACCCAAGCCAACGGTTGAGGTGATTTGTCCTAGGTCACGCTCTACCTAGTCTATGCCTCCGAATTACTGTAAACAATTTATAAAGTGAGGTAGATGAGCCCCAGAAGGCTCTTTAGATCTCACAGTGTCCACTCGGGGCTGTTAACAGATTAAGTGATTCATCTGCCACTTCCGGCACGACCCCTGAACCTTCAGCAAAGCAATTAAGAACTCTACACAATTCGCTACCTCGCTCCCGTATATTTGAACAAAGCTTGTAGATAATTATTTAATGGTAATATTTAGATTATTACAATTATTTACATGAATAATTTCATATATTTGAATGTTCTTTTAATCTTTCGTCCCGAGGGATAATTGTCTAAATGACTAAATGGCTCAAATGGCCATTCCACATTTCAGGAACTAATATAAATGTTAAGCATTCCCAATAAAATGTAAAATAAAAAAGTATGCAATTAGTAATTTGTATTTTGAAGATAAAAGATTAGCCCTCTGGCCGGGATTCGAACCCGGGTCGTCCGCCTCTCCGGGGCAGAGCTCTTACCATTTTTTCTCTTCAAAATAAAAATATTTTAAAAATTAAAACAATTAATAAAAAATTATTAATAATTTGATTTGCACTTACCATTTCCGAATAGCTTTCATTGTGAACAGCAGCAGGATTCATGAATGAAATCTTATTAACAAGATCTTTTTTGAATATCATTCTTGAACGCAACGAGGCATATATGACTTCAAGATTCAACATACTATCATTACTAATTATCAATACCTTAGTAATTGGACGAGAAGAGTAATTAATGACTTAGTAAGTAGAAAATTTCTGGGTTGAAGAGGACTTACCCTAACATTAATTGTAAGTTAAAAACTCACTCTCCAACTCATAAATGTTTTTTTCAAATTAGTTTTGATGAAAGCACTCCGAAAAACTTCAGGATTATAAGTATTTTTTAAAGTTTATTTTTAATGAACTATATTCACTGTGTTTAATGGTTTCGATAAATAAAGTAGTTAATAGTTTTTATTTAGCTTTTAATAGCCTCAGTTTTTTAATTTAGTTAATAGTTACAGTTTTTTTTTAATTAAAAAATTTTTATGTCACATTGCCAAGACTTCGAGGACATGCTTTGGTAATAAGGCTGGGGACTCTTGGTTTAGAGCGACAATATTTCGCAATTCCTCAATTATTTTTAAAAAGTCATTTTTTTGTTGTTTTATTTTGTACTAGATTACATTTTCTTTCTCTTATTCCTCCTTCTTCATATATTTGCCCACATTTGTCAAGTACAACAAATGGGCAATTAGTTATATAAATATGAATTTTATTTATTTATTTTTTATCAATATTTTTTTTTAAAGCCGCTTGTCTTTATATTGACTCGGTAGTCTAAACTTTTTATGATAGTAAATTCAATATAGTGTTTTAGCTAAGTGTAAAAGTTACACAGGTGGAGGTAGAATTGTGAATCAGATCAGTGAAGCGTTAAATAAATCAATGTTTCTATCGTTCGGGTTTATTGACACAATGCAATATCTCTGTACTTCAACACTTGACCGATTCCTGACAATGTATTCCCCAGATAATGGGTTAATTTTCCCGTCAAATGTAGTATAATATATTAATTTAAAATACCTATTTAAATCGTGTTGAGATATTGTTTGGTCGGAAGGAGAATTTCCCACACATCGCCATCAGATCATATTCGGAGTATATCATCCCACAAGCCAGTTACCAAAACGGCAGGCATATAATAAGAGGCCATAATTCGATCGGCATTTCTCTATTGTTCTTTATTGGTGCAACATCAATATTACGACAACATAACAAGACCGCTCTGTCAGAATTCCGATCTTAGGAGTAGCGTCAAAAGCACTGTGTTGAAGCCAAATATAAAAGGTTACTATTAATATATTTTTATTTTTATTATAATAATAATAAGCCTTAGCGAACCGGAAGGCACGATGCCGATACCACCAATCTGCTTACAAACTTCATCCATGGACCACAACCCAACTGAAATCCGCCGTCACTCTTTACACAATTCTCCCACCCAGGCTCTGATCTACCCCTTAAACGTTAAAATCAAAAGTGAATTTAGTGTTAAGGATTTTGCTCAGTTCCCCCAGTACTCTAATTAGACGAGGCCAAGGCACCTCATAAGGGCACCATCGTGGGGCGATGGCTAGAAACACGTCCCGCACAGGGCCTCCACGATGACTACTACAAATTAAGCAGAAGAGAACAAGTGCTGGTAATTAGACTTAAGACTGGGCACAACCGGCTCAAATCGCATATGTATAGGAAGTTCAAAATAGGAACGGCCCCCTATGCGATTGCGGAGAAGAGGAGCAATCAGGTGCCCATATTCTCCAGTCCTGCCGACTTCACGAAAATGTCCGCCAACAAATTTGGCCAGAGCGAGTGACATTGGAGAGGAAGCTGTGCGGAGGCTTGGAGGAACTCAGGAGGACAACCAAGTTTTTGTCTCTGTTGACTGATATAGCCATTTAAAGGAGGATCGAGGAAGAAGTGTTAAGGATTAATGATTGAACGTTGCGTTATGTAAACTTATGTCGGTAAGACATCGTCTTACAGGCTTACCAACTGTCCAGTCCTCAGCCTACCACCACTACAGCTCAGTTCCCAGCCTGCACACGCCAAGGCTACATCAGGTTCTGTGTAGTTCCAATTAAGTCACCTATTGATCAACGTCGGAAAAACGTCGAAAAACATTTTTCCTCAAGGATCAGATGATGTTACATTTTTGCTGTCTTCTAGAGACCCTCCTCATTGTTCGATCGAACTAACTTATCATATTTGTCCTTGTATCAATATTCAGTTTAATTTTTTTTAAAAATAATTTCGTACATGCACAATCTATTAGAATTATTATACTGAATTTCCGCGTTTAAAAATTTCTTTAATTAGACATCATCTATATGCTCTAATGTGCCCCTAAACCACACTAAACACTGTACTAGTACTTCTAAGAAGCAAATAATAGAGTCATCCATGAAACACAGCACCATCTTTAGCATATCTTATCAATAATGTCGCTATCACCAGATCCTATAGAACCAAATGATATACAAACCTACGCATACAGCGGAACAAAATAGTAAATATCTTTTAACTACTAGATTGAATAGGATGGCGATGTGATCATTAATTATAAATAAAATTCTACTAACGATAGATATATTGTTTAATCTTAAATTCTGTAATAATAAAGCAGTAATACAATTTAAATAAAATGGAAGCATAGATTCATATAATATGATGTTTATTTCTCATATTTATATGCACAATCAAGAAGCAGGACCGTACTACAAAAATATATTTCATGGTAAGATTCTTATTAAGTCAATTAAAAATTGTACGATAGGAATTCCTATTTTCCTATTAAGTGTCCTCCTCCAATTGAATCAAGAGTCTTGGGGACGTATCCTCCATTCATTTCACCGACAGGACTGAGGATGGACGTTCCTCCAATAGTGTCGATGGTACCGTAGCTATGATCCCTTAACAATATAGGTTCTCCAAATGGATCCAAAGCCTTGAGAATATTTCCTTTTTCCATTTCATCTGAATTCCTGACAAGATGACCTCCCCCAATTGTGTCTAAATTCCTTAAGAAGTTTCCTCCTCCAATTGGGTCCAAATTTCCGTCAGCCCGTTCTCCTCCAGTTGAGTCTATATTCCTTACAAAGTTAGGTCCTCCAATTGGATCCAAATTCCTGTAAAAACGTGTTCTTTCACTTGGCTCAACATTCCTTACGAAGTTTCCTCCTCCAATTGGATCCAAATTACCGCCAGAACGTTCTTCTTCGTTTGAGTTTTGATGCCTTACCAAGTTAGGTCCTCCAATAGTATCCAAAGTCTTTGGTATATTTCCTCCTTCCATTGGGTCCGAATTCCTTACAAGATGACCTCCTCCAATGGTGTCTAAATTTCTTACGAAGTTTCCTCCTCCAATTGGGTCCAAATTCCCGTCAGACCGTTTTCCTCCAGTTGAGTCTACATTCCTTACAAAGTTAGGTCCTCCAATTGGATCTAAATTCCTGTAAAAACGTTTTCCTCCACTTTCCTCAACATTCCTTACGAAGTTTCCTCCTCCAATTGGATCCAAATTACCGCCAGAACGTTCTTCTTCGTTTGAGTTTTGATGCCTTACCAAGTTAGGTCCTCCAATGGTATCCAAAGTCTTTGGTATATTTCCTCCTTCCATTGGGTCCGAATTCCTTACAAGATGACCTCCTCCAATGGTGTCTAAATTTCTTACGAAGTTTCCTCCTCCAATTGGGTCCAAATTCCCGTCAGACCGTTTTCCTCCAGTTGAGTCTACATTCCTTACAATGTTAGGTCCTCCAATTGGATCTAAATTCCTGTAAAAACGTGTTCTTTCACTTGGCTCAACATTCCTTACGAAGTTTCCTCCTCCAATTGGATCCAAATTACCGCCAGAACGTTCTTCTTCGTTTGAGTTTTGATGCCTTACCAAGTTAGGTCCTCCAATGGTATCCAAATTCCTGTAAAAACGTGTTCTTTCACTTGGCTCAACATTCCTTACGAAGTTTCCTCCTCCAATTGGATCCAAATTACCACCAGAACGTTCTTCTTCGTTTGAGTTTTGATGCCTTACCAAGTTAGGTCCTCCAATTGTATCCAAAGTCTTTGGAATATTTCCCCCTTCCATTGGGTCCGAATTCCTTACAAGATGACCTCCTCCAATGGTGTCTAAATTTCTTACGAAGTTTCCTCCTCCAATTGGGTCCAAATTCCCGTCAGAACGATCACCTTCAGTTGTCCCTACATTCTTAACCATGTTTGGCCCTCCAATTGGATCCAAATTCCGGTAAAAACGTGTTCGTCCACCTGTCTCTACATTCTTTACGAAGTTTCCTCCTCCAAGTGGGTCCAAATTTCCGTCAGAGCGTTCTTCTTCATTTGAGTTTGAATTCCTTACCAAGTTAGGTCCTCCAATTGGATCTAAATTCCTATAAAAACGTTTTCCTCCACCTGTCTCAACATTTCTTACGAAGTTTCCTCGAGGATGCCTTAACAAGCTATCTCCTTCAATTGAATCCAAATTAAAGGAATAACCTGTTGTTCCACCTTTCTCTACATTCTTAACGAAGTTTCCTCCTCCAATTGGATCCAAATTTCCGTCAGAGCGTTCTTCTTCATTTGAGTTTGAATTCCTTACCAAGTTAGGTCCTCCAATTGGATCTAAATTCCTGTAAAAGCGTTTTCCTCCACTTGCCTCAGCATTCCTTAAAAGGTTTCCTCCTCCAATTGGATCCAAATTCCTCACAAGATGACCTCCTCCAATTGTATCTAAAGTCCTAAGTAAGTTTCCTCCACCAAGTTGATCTAAAGTTCTGAGGAGGGACGTTTCTTCCAGTGTGTTGCTGTCGCGGACCAGATGACCACCTCCAATTGAATCCAATGTACCCCCTCTCATCCAAACAGACCTGCCTGACTGCTTCAATAATACCTTGTTGTTCGCAGCAGGTTCTGAAAAATCGAAATTTTTTATAAAATAACAATATGCCGTGATTTAATATTATCTTTATTTGTTTTAGTATATTCACAAACGCCTTCACAGCACAAAATCCATAGAGCATTGTACACATGATTCTTCCAGTTACTATGTGAAGATTATAGTTCCACTTATCCCGAAGTCTAAGCTAACATACATTTGTACATACAAGACAACAATGTTAAAATGCCACAGAACATGTAATAGCTTACATTCCTTACATGGTGCACTAATTCATACACACCAAAAAACAATCTTAATTCCTTAATACACAAGACATCACAGATCTGAAGCATACAAGAAGTTTGTTTAACATTTTCAAGTTACTTAATACATACACACATGTATTTATACATTAGCAATTCTATATATTCAACTAAATGAAAATATACAAATTTTCACACTTATAGAAATTAATATACTTGAAATAAAAGTATCTAAGTTAAAACTTCAGGATAACATAGAAAAATAAATGTTTTTGAGAGTAACATATGTAGGGAGAGCTATTGAAACAGTTTGTAAATATACAGGGTGTTCCAGGGTTAGGTAGCCAAACTAAAAGTTTGAACTAAGGACCTAGAAACAAAAACAAAAATTTCTATGGAGGTACGCCCGCAAAAGCTTTGTTTAGGGTATAATCAAAACTAAAGATTTTCATTGTCAAAAATTATTTAAGCATAGTAAATAAATAAAACTTATTTTATTTGTTCCAGCTTTATTCATTAACATTCATATTAATTTTATTTTCAATGTGAATTCCTTATAAATTTATCTAACACAGCTGTATTCTAACCCGGGGGCTTCACCAGAAACTCAGCTTTCTATACACATACCTACCCTATACTAAAACTATCAGAATATTCTAGTTTATTAGTGCCTATTAAAATATTAACCTAGATTTCTCTATAAATCTTTTTTTTACTAATTTTTTATTTATATTTATTTTATGAGAAGCGAGAGGATGGTTGACTGGAAAGTAGACGTAAGGAAGAAAATAGTTGGGGGTGCAGTCAAATGAAAACACTAAATAAGTGGTAGCTTATTTAATTATGTGCCGACGTTTCGACATCTTCAGGGCTATAGGAAGCTGTAGCAAGAGTAGACGCGGTCTAACTGACAAGAAAATACGTTATGTATACCAAATAAATAAACATGATAAATCGCTTTGTGTCTGGTTATAAGGGAAGTATAAACATAATTTTTTTTTTGGAATTTAAAACCAAAAAAACAGCATAACGTATTTTCTTGTCAGTTACACCGCGTCTACTCTTGATACTGCTTTCTATAGACCTGAAGACGGACCCACAAAGTGGGTCGAAACGTCGGCACATAATTAAATAAGTTACCACTTATTTAGTGTTTTCATTTGACTGCACCCCCAACTATTTTCTTCCTTACATATATTTATTTTATTTTGTTTTAAATTAATATTAAATAAAATAATATAAAAATAAAACCAAATAAATAAACATGATAAATCGCTTTGTGTCTGGTTATAAGGGAAGTATAAACATAATTTTTTTTTTTGGAATTTAAAACCAAAAAAACAACTACGCTGACTAGAGTTGACATTAGACGCTTGATTCAAATATTGTTAAAAAATTAGTCATTTATTCCGTAAGTTAAAGTTCCGTTAAGTGACATCACGTTACGTCCTTTCAACGTCACGATCTTATCTATATAGGCGGTATCCTCACCATTTCTTCCTAATAAATAAGAAAGAACTATAAGCAAAAAAAATAACTTAGTATGTTTAACCTAGCCAATATAATTAAGGTTTATATTAGCCTTCTCATATAACAGAAAATTATGCCAGTTAAAATTTTTCATTTTAAATTACCCATTACTGGTTACGTTAGTCATTCTCAAATAAGCTATCAGATTGTTTTATTTAGTTATATTTCAAACCATTTCTAAATACTCCAATTTTATAGATCACAAAACGTAAAAGATCTTGGCGTATAAATGGCGTTAAGTGACGTTACTTGAAGGTACTTAAACTACCTCTACCACCAAGGTAGCAACCTACGGAATAAATACCAAAAATAAACTAGATGTAAGCGAGATTCAGTAATGCGACCCAATGTTCGCTAACTTAGGCGAGAAGTCCTTGATACCTCGTCCGTTTGCCGTGAGGGAATTAGGCAAATGTAAACAGATCGAAGAGCCGCGTACCCAACACACACACGGAGGACCCAACACACTCTCTGTCACCCACACACACACACAGACTAAATACCCAACGAAGCGATGGAGGGACACGGAATGCGGTTTGGGTCAGCGAACATCGAGGACTTTCCACTCGGACATCTTCCCTCCTCTTTGAGATCCAGTTCCTAATTGCGTCCTATCCACCTTTAACCTCTTTTGAGGTCAATACTCGTCATTTGGGGATTTCACGGTTCTTTGAGGAGATGCTTAATTTAGTTATTAAATTATATTAATAACCAAATTAATAAAATTGTTAAAGATCGAAGAAATGGTGGGAATTTCATCTTCGAAAAAGAAATGAGATAACAATTCACTTATTATATATATTCTTTGCTGCACGAAAGAACATATCGCTCTTTCGAAAGTTCAACGACTTAACTAAAAAATTGGCATTTTAGAGATGAGCCTTAAGTAGCAATTATACTGGTTGAAGCTTTTTAATTCAGGAACGACATCGGATTCCATTTCCAAAGTGGCTTTTATTTTTTTTATAAGTGATATTTTGAGTTGTATCATGTTTGAACTTGAAGTTTTATAAGAATAATGACATAAGTTAAAATTAAAAAAGTTCAGGCTTTTAAATATTTTCTAATGGTTAGTAAATAAAATAATTTCAATACCATGATTACAAAATGGATTATTAGCTTTACAAATACTCATTTTTATTTTTTCACTCAGATGGAACTTTCAAGTACCTCTATCGAAAAGTTAGGTTCTTGAGTTATCGTTTGGAAGGAGCGATATATAAAAATATTATACAAGTATAATCCTTTTTTTACCTGAAGATATTTTAAGGTTATTTAATTTAAAACAACGTGTAACTTATAAATGAGCAAAGGGGAATAATGAATGTGAGCTAAGAAATAAATATATTTTAGTGGTTCAGTTACTATCATTGTTATCGAATCTGTCGTTAAAAATCCACAATAAACTCAATACTATATGAGGGGAAAAAATCTGTACCACTACAACCCATGAAGGATTTAAGGTTCTATGCATTGTAGAGACCGTACTATTTCTCGGACAACGGTTGTGCAGGGAGGTGATTGTCCTAGATCACGATCAACCGTCAGATTTCCTCCCTTATTTATAGGTATCCACTTTATAGAAGCTTTGAGAGCCCAGGAGGGTTCTTTAACGGACATAGGATCCGTCTCCGGTAACAGATTGCTATATGTGAACATACTTTGATATGTTGGGAGGAGAGTTACCCTGTAATACCTTCCTAGTTGCTCATTAGAATATCCTGATTACTTGGCCGCAATCGGAGTAGACGATAAGGTAGTGTTGGAGCAGCGTCCACAAGATACACAGAGGAGATGAGACCATCTACGTCACCGATAATCTAACTCATCACCGACCAACTCAAACAATAAGCTGGGGATTTCTCTCAATTAGAACCTGTCAACACCTGAGTACACGCCAGCTAATTGGGCATTCTTTAAATATTCTTTCCTCCGTAGATCTCCTTCGTCGGGGCGAAGGCAGGTCGATGCTGTAAAGTGCAACGACAGCGAGAAAACCCAAGCAATAGCTTCGGAAGTCATAAAAATCCAATACTAACCATAACCGGTATAAGTAAAACATCTACATTATATTTCGTGGAATGTTTTTGGATATTCCTGTTTAATTAAATATGAAAACGTTGGATTGAGTGAGCTACAATCGGTAAAATAATTGAATTCAAAATTTAATCTATTCTCGTACCGTGCCCAATGAAGTGACAAATAAATTTACTGATGAAATTATATTATCTATAATGAAAATCGAAATACCTCAGATGAAACATTGAATCAATAAAAGTCATATCGCGAATTTAAGATATATGTTTCACTGTTTAATAATAAATTATAAAGATATTTTCAAAATAGATAAAATATTAACCAGTCAGTTCCCACAAGGTATTCGGTACTGATTAAAAAAAAAAAATTATATTCATATTTTCTAAGCTTAATTTAAGTGTCTTGTAATGTTTACCTGCAAATTTTGACCATACTTTCTAAAATAATGAGCATGCACCTGTAGGTGGTTACGGGCACCCGAGGTTTGGCAGGGGTTTGAGGTTAAAAACGTTCTCTAATTTACAAATTAAATTAATTGAAAATGGTAACACACATTAAAAAAAAATACCCCTGTATAATCATTAGCTTGCCAATCATTAGAAAAAAATTTATTATTATGACATGGATGAATGAAAGTCGTAAAAACAATGAACGTGGAGGGGCATATTGCACTGTTGGGATAATTTTCTCGTTCTCTTTCTGCATTGCCAGCAGGACTTATGTTTTTCGCAGCTCAAAGCATTATGCTGCGATCCTGGTGACTCTCGTTCCTGGTTTTTATGTGTTACATGTTCCACTATATGCGATCTTTCTGGCGGCTCACCATGATTTCTACAGTAATTCTGAACAAATTTCGGATTATTACTTTCGGGATTATCTGCATTTGCAGCCCCGTTTGTATATTTATTTTCATCGTCAGTCCAGATATCACTACAAATTTTTGTTGTTTGCAAATTCTTTTTTTTTTTTTTTTTTGCATTCTCTCTCCTTCCCTGAACCTTACGTTTCTTTCCCTTATTACTTGGTGGAATTCCTTCCTGTTCAGTCGGATTTGCTTCAACTTCTAACAATGAGTTTTTTTTTTCACTCACCTCTTGAATTTTATCTTCATTAGGCTCTGTTTCATCTTCTCCTGCCAAATTTACCTCAACTTTAGATTCAAGAACTTGCCTAGGAAGATGGTTCTGATCTGAATCAATTTCATCGCAACTTTCTTCTCCTGTCAAATTTTCATCGTCCGGTGGGAAAAGTAAAATTTCAATATATTCTAATGCAGTTTATAGGCATGCTATAACTTCATGAAGTGGGATACTGCGGAAACAATAGAAAAAAACACCCAAAGAAGGGGGTATATTTTCCTGCCATTATTTGATACATACATTGCCACAATGAACCCTGGGTGCTCTATTACATACCAGAGAAACGAATATTTTCAAAAAACAAAACAAAACATCTACATCTTAGCTTCTACTTTTATAAAGACATTCCAACAACAAAAACATCTGAACTAACGTTTTTTGTGTAATTGTTCAAAGAAACAATTCGACAACTCAAAAAGCTAACCTCCAAGCGGAGAACCTCTCAGTTCTAAACCTATAAGAGGGTGATTGTCATCCACAAACTCTGTAGGAGAGACATGGAAACTAAAGCTGATATGTTATTTAATCAGTAGATGGCTCTGGAAGAAAAAAAAATTAGACAGAACCAGAATTAAATGAAAAATAAAATGATGCACCTGTAGGTGCTTATGGGAACTGACGGGTTAAGATAAAAAAGGAGCACATTCTTCAAAAAGACTATATTAAAAAATGTGCTATTTTCGTAAGTTATAGTATTTTTTTTTTTACATAGAGTGTACAGTGACAGGAAAGAAACTGTAGGAGCTGGGTTACGAAGTCCTTCCCTGGACTGATTTCTATCTGTTCAGAATTGAGGATAAATTCCTTAAGGGTGAAGTTTTAGAAAATTATTTTAAAGTCAAAAACTAATTTTAAATCTTTATTTCACCACAAAGCCATGAATTTTTCAGGGCTGGAATTGAAAACTTGATTTCATAAAGTTGTTTGACTCAATAATCTTTCCTTTTAAAATGGCCATTTCATGTGAAACGGCTAAATATTATGGCACATAACTGTATAACAGAATTCATTTATAATACATAGTATTTTATATAAAGTATTAATAATATTGATTGGGTGAAGCATAATTTATGTAACAAAAGAAAATCAACCGAATATCAATATTACATAAACAAATATTATTAATTCCTGTGTTAGGGATTCTGAGTTAACTCAATTTCTATGAGTTGTTTTTAAAAATATATATTACGGAAGTATGTAATTATAGTTAATTGAAATGAATATATATTCAATAATAAAATATATTATTTAATCCATTATACAAAGGAATATAAACAAAATGGAGGTGATGTAGGTCACACGTGATATTGAAACAGACACGCCACGTCCTTTTCTTTAAGACATTCTTAGAGTTAAAAGATAATATACCTACAGGTGATACGTCTCATTTGTGCTTCTATATATATATAATTAATTTAATTATAATAGGTTCAGGAAACAGTGATTTTGTTTTTTTACAATAGATAGCTTTAAAGTCATGAATATATAGATATAAATGTATTATATAATAATAATATATCTAATTCATCATGTGTTATCATCATATGTGAAACAATAAATTATTTATTTATAAAATAATAATTCATCTAGATAAGTATATTAAATATGAGTGAACAGGGTCAAAAGCCAATAACTCCAGAAATGAACTTTGTAACATTTTTCGTTAGCTTAGTCAAGTAATTTTATCACACTTTGACAAGTAAACTTATCACACTTTTTTCGAAATCAAAAAGTATTGCTTGCCTAACAAGCGAAAAATGGGAAAAAGTCAATTTTTGAAATTTTGGAGTAATCAACTTTTGACCCTGAACGCACCATCTATATAATAATAATAGACTATGAAATATTTTAATATTCGCATTCTGAGAAAACTTTTTTCAAGAAAAAATTAACAAAAAAAAAAGAATAATACGATTCTTTCAGTCGGCATTAAAATGTTTTATCAAGTTAATTAGAATGCCCGAAAACAGGTTAAACAGATAAAAATTATTTTGCCTTATTTTTTTATTGTTTTATCCTTAGGTTGACATAAAATAAATTATAAAGCTATTAACAAATTATGTAATTTTTTAAGATAGACTAATAATAATCACGGTATTAACAATTGTAATGAATCAGACATTTAAATAATTACTGAGTACATTTTTGTACTCAATACAAAATTTAAAAATAAAACTGGGTTTATATTTAATCAAACTTGTTTTAATTATTTGAATTAATTAAAGTGACATAAATGTTAAAGAAGCATATCATAAAAAATATAGTCATTTGTTTTTTAAATAAATTGTTATTTTGCTCGACTCAAAATTTTCATATCAATTTGTCCAATCCAAGTTTCATTTAATATTGAACTGGTGAGACGGTTCAATTAACAAATTCGATTATTTATTATTTTTCTCAATTTAATGAGGGAAGAAAACTGTAGTTAGTGAAATGAAGATTAAAGTTACATCAGTAGAGGATCAAATAAAGATTGATAATATAAATAATAATATTAAATAAATATATAGTCATATATTACTTATTTATTTTATTTACTAATTTTAATAATAATATTATAATAACAGGTTCAACTGTCCATTTCTTCTATTCAACATCACTATTTGTAAGCGGTTTTTTTGTAACATCTGGCAATATTTCCTTAACCATCGTAGGATCTTAGAAAATCCATTTACTAGTTTAAAATTCAATTGCTTCCTTTCTGAATGCTAATAAAACGTGTGATAAAACGATTATTTTTAGTTTATGAAAATCGATGAACACAAGAAGCATATTGAGAACACAAGATTTAAAAACGAGTTTAATTTATGTTACTGAAGTAAAATTTATTATTAAAAATTTTAGGTGCTACTTTATCTATGTGTTAGATACATTTAAAATGAGAAAACTCTTTGAAATTGAATCTGACGAAATTTAAATAAAGAAAAAAAAGAAGACAATTTTCTGGTCAACATCCGCTTCCTGTTTCCAGAACTTTTCTGTAAAAGCCCGGGGCTTTGAACTTATCGAAGAATCGGAGAAAAAAGAACCTCGAAGAACTTCTAGAAGTTATTAGCAAGAAAGGACAAGAAATTAATGAAACTTTTTAACGAGCTCTATTATAATTGAATCTTCCATTAGGATAAAGAATAGAACATTAACCATTAATTCAGAATGGAAATAGACAATTACTGTTGTAAATGAGTATTAAAAAATTTATAATTGTTCATTATTAGAAATTCAGATTATTTTTTCATTTAACTTTTAAACACGAAAAATATTAACTAAAAATCGATTAACGAAGTTAGTAGTTTCTAAATTATTTAATAATAACAATTTGAGATTGAGTAGCTCTTTGTAGCTAATATTTATATTTAATATTTCTAAAAAATCCAAAAGTGTAATTTCTGAACGCCTTCAAATCGTTTATTATAACAAATAACTCATATTCATTCACTGAATTTTTATTTAAAAAAAATAACTATCTATCTTAGAATTGATAAATATTTCACTTTTCACCCTAGTTAATATATCGCATGCTGATACATAAATCAGAATTCATTGATGTAATTTTTTCTTGCTATCTTAGCTTTTGCTGGTTGACAGCAATTTTTCCGACTCAGCAGACTCAACGCTTTAAGTTATTTCGAGAGCAGGGAAAAATAATTTCTTGCATGAATTCCTTAATATTATAAAAAACAGGTAATACAATTAATATTTTAATTTAAAAAAATTTATGAAATAAAAAATTGTACATAAAATAAATTATTAAAATGATTTAAAAAATAAATGATTAAAACAAATAGATAAAATAAATGAAATTAATACACCAATTCAATACTAAATGAAACTGCCATTGAATAATTTGAAATGAAAATGTAGGTTCGAACTACGTTACAATTTACTAATACAACAATACAATACTTATTTAAAACAAATAACTACTTTTTTTTTAACACAAGGATTTTTACGGTTACGTATTTTTGCCATGTTTTTGTTTAAATCTTTATATTTAGATTTGAAAAAAGAACACGACTTTTCTATCAATGTTTATAAAATACGTATTGAACTTAGTAATTATTAAATGGCTAATTCATGTGTATTACAAATATTATTAATATTGATGTATATATTTATCTTAGATGATTAAGTTATAAATTTTTCATTATTTTTATATTTTTTATTGAATTATTACACTTATAGAAATATTATTAGTCATGGTTTACCTTTATTGATTATTAACTTATTTTGACATAATGTTTTCTCATACAGTGAATATATATATAATAAACTTTATAGACTATATCGATACGTTGTTAGTCGGTGCTAAAATTGTTGAGACTTGCTGAATTGAATTACATCTATAGTAAGGTTAATCAGAAAACTGCCTAATTTAAGTTCATAATTGAATAATATAATTTTAAAAACGTTGTGTATACTATTTAATTGCTACCAAGCCTTCCTTCTTATAGGCAAATTTCTCGGGAATAAAAAAAGAAATATAACTTTTTTGCTTAAAATTTTTGTTTTCTATACTATATTTGATAAGCAACTAATCGTTTGTTCTTAGGAAAGAAATCTTTGTTTAGTAAAATAAAAGTCATTTACTTCTGATGTTTAAATATTATACTTATACTATATATTATACGTATTGAATATCAAACGTATATCATAATTAAATAATAATAATTACCATAATTCGCGGTAACCCATTTTTTAAAGAAGGATTAACTAAAGCGATTACATTGAACCAACGGCCATTTGAAATGAAAATCTTAAAGGTGCCATTAAAGGGAAGAATCTCCAGAGCTAAGCAAAACTTAAAGCTGCTGAAACTGGGTCTTCTCAAATCCTAAGTCTTTATTTATTTCAATGGCTATTTATTGCCACCTCAAAACCTTAACAGTAATTTTTCATTTCAAGTAATAGATAAAGAATATTTCTAAATCTTCAATAATATCGGCTTAGATAAAGATAATAACAAAACTGCTTAAATCAGTGGCTGGAACTCCTGAATATTCTTCACAAACTAACAGATAGGCCCACATACCATATGACTGCACCACTACAACCCACGGGGGGGGGGGGTCTTGGGTTCAGTGCCTGGAAGAAACTGTATTGTTTCAAGGACAACAGTTGAGCAGGGAGGTGATTGTCCGTGACGGCCGTCAACCACAAGGTTTTCTCCGAATTAACACAGGAGGGTCTCCAGATCCCACAAGGTCGATCCCCAACCGCTGACAGATTAAATAAATTATCGGCAGCATCTGGATGTGAATCCTGGAGCTTCGGCGCGACGACTCAGGGCTCTGCAACCGAGTTACTCCCCTCCCTTCCAATGCAACCAAAAAATATTTCAGAACAATACGTCCAAAGATCTAACAGCAGATCTAAAATATAACAACTCAGTAAAATTAAAATTAAATGGAAAAAAAAACTTTCTTAAACTGTTTGACTTTGAAAAATAGCTCATAATAAATTAAAACGAAACAAGAAAAAGAGGGGATAATTAAATACTAGCTCTAAAGTCTTATTAATAATGCAGTATTTTTTTCCCTGCGAAAATATATTTTTTAATTCATTTTCAACATAGTTTATTCATATATTTTTTTTTAATGAGACTAGGAATGAAATGAGGATTGATAAACTAAAATTAAATTTAGAAAACTTCAAATCTCCAAGACGTTAGATATAAAATATAAAATTTTGTAGTTGTAGTCTGTGTGACGGAACATTAAAGACGTTGAATCTCTAGAAGGTATACAAGTGTTTCTTATTTAATGCTGGATAGGTTTTGCTATTTTTTCAATACTTATATTTTTGTATCATTTCCTCCAGTTTTGAGATGATTATTGCAACAGTATTAAAAAAAAAAACAACCGGCAAAGTATATGTTATTGCATGAAAAAAAAATGGTTCCAGTTTTTAACCGTACGAGTCTGTAGTTCGAGCCTTGCCTTTGGTGAAATTATATATGGAATGAAATAAAATAACATTATAAATATTCATTTGAGGAAGTTTATACAAATTCCGTTTAGGATATATCGTATTTGAGCTCTTCTTCTATAAACCTCCCCACAGAGATTCACGTGGAAACATAGATGGAGAAACCAATTGAAGGCTCACCTAGCGTTCACGAAATCTCAGTAGTAGATTATCGAAAGGAATCACGCCGAAACATATATTTTGCAATGGAAGATATGTTATAAGTCACGTTATATTTATTATATTTTGTTATTCACTACGTAATAGATTATTATGAATGTTCAAGGAAGCGACGCAGTATGTATTCTGTCGAAGTAAACGCTTGCTTCGCCATAAGCCAAATGCCATGAATAATTCGCCTTGTAGTTAACAGTATATTGTAACAGGACTAGTTAATTACTTGGGGGGTTGTAAATACTTGAGGTTGGGGTAAGACGAGTACTTACCAGATGAAGGGTAACATCACAGAAACGTTGAGACCTGGCTATAGAAAATATTAATACCTACCACCACAACTCAGTATTGTTTAGCTATAGTTATGTATTGTGCGTTTACATTGATTTTAGTCCTTAGTTGAAATTATTCTCTTCTAAGTTGATTAAATCAAATATCATAATTATGCAATTTTAAAAGTAATGTTAATATCAACATATGTTTTTATAGTATTTTTTCTCTAAATATATCATAATTATGTTTTTTTTACACATATCAAGTTCTTTTATTCGAATCGTGTGATCAAATCGTTTCTTGGAGTAAGATCTAAGACAGAAAGAAAACTTTAACTGATAAAAAATAAATAAATCTTTCAGACAGATTTTAAAAAGAACAAATTAAACCATTCAAAAAATGTTTCTGAAAAAATATAAAATTTTTTAATGGTTTTAACAAGTTAAATCGTATTTTTAATAAAAATAAAATAAATGTTAAGAAATCAAAAAATGTTAAATTGCAATAAATTATATGAATCTCAAACATGAGATAAACTAGCATTATTTTTTAACAATTAATATACATATCTATTTTTATTTTTTTAAATTTAAAAAGCCATAAAGCGATGGACGTAGAGGATTAAGCTAAATTAATATCACAAACCCATTAAGGACTTTAAGTCCTTTAAGTTTGGGTTTTATTAATTTAAAAAAAAAAACACATAAAAATTGTTTTATTGTATAATATAATCCTTTAAATGTATTTTGAATGTAATACCGTATATTATTTTGAATCTGCTATTCTCAAAATTGAATAATTAGAAATTTTTAACTGCCTCAGTTTTAGACTAACATTGACCGATTTTTTTTTGCATCATTTTCTATTTTATTCTTTGAATGTGAACATCAAAACAAATTGAATTCCACGCTTGAATCGTTTTTTAGAAAAAAAAATCAAAGGGATATAGAATATTTTAATTGATATAAAAAAAAAGAGTTAATTTTTCTTACAATAGTAAATTGAATTTGTTTATCTGCTGAACTGAATTTTATAAATTTTATTAATTCATTTTAACAGAGGGGATTAAATCCATTAAAAAAATATTTCGAAAAATCTTAATCTCTGAAATAGAGCTTAATTACAAGATAAAATTAATTATAAATATTTATTTAATTAACACTGCTGGTCTCTATAAACTGAAGAAAGGAAAGAATGTTGATTCATATTTGTCCTACTATTAATACATAAATATTAACATATTTTATCTTTATGTCTTATGATATATCTACAGTCCCGGTGAATAAGTGGTATATGTCGGATTTTGTCCAGAGAGAGCTAACTGCTTTGAGATAACCGGGATCGTATCACTCTCGTAGTTTTTGGCTTTAAATGGAGCTGTTATATAAACAATAATTCTTTTTCAAGCCAATGCCTTACTTAGCCCCTTATTCACTACGAAAATGACTCGATTCCCCTTACTGACGTACAAGAAACTAATTTTGGAGAAAATTAGATTTAACCACTTATTCACCGGGGCTGTAGATATATAGATTTATTTTTTATTTTATTCTTGACTACCATCTGTACATTGATATCTAGAACTTTCGAAAATTAAAATACACAAGTAAGAATGTAATTTTAAAAACATGGTTTTGTGTTATATTTTATGTAATTTTTCAAATAATAAATTGCTGGTATATATCGTGCAACAGACTTCTAACTCCATTTGGGCTCTGACAAAACACTAGGTACCAATTTGTCCCAGACACTTCCTAACAAGGTCTTTTTATAGGCTTTCATTTTTTATATTTCTTGTTTTGTCATTCCATAAATCCGGAATATACTCTATGATTCATACAATTTCATTTATGGACTGTCATAAACATACCGTATTACTTAATGTGTATTTTTTTAATCCATTCAAAATTATTAGCGACTGTATACCGTACCTAGATCCACTTATATGAGTGACTACACAAATTAATTTAGAAATTGTTTTCGTCGTATGGTTTCACCCCTAAGCGATACTAAAAGCTCTCTCGTTCCTAAAGCCGGCAGAAACGTGTCCAAAAATTATTCAAATACGTGACTTCCTTGGTGATTTCAGTCACAGGTTTTTACAAGCTACGTACAATTTTTACAGAGTAGAGCTTATTTCTATCTGGTCTGTCCAATTTCCTCTTTGAAAAGACTAATCTCCGTTTTTTTAAGTTAACAACTTCGTATAATTTATTTATTATTTTCTGTAGTACACAACACACGAAATAACAAATATTTCCGTTCGAAAATTCAATTTTTTTTACACAGAATATTATCAATTAATTGAATTTCTAAGAAAAATGTAAGTTTTAAGCTGAGTTAAACTTTAAATTTTTGAAATAACATTAAAAAATATCCTACCCTATCCTAATTTTTAAATAAAAAAATATTTCAACAGCTGGCAGTGATCAAAAATGTTTGATTTGTTTTTATATTGATAGTCTATAATGGCTAGATGCCATAAAGTTATTGTAAAAAAAATTAAGTTAATCTACTAATTAACGTAAACTAACATGGGCTTCATAAACTTGAATTTATTGTTTTAATTACAATGAAGCACTAAACATATTTTCCATGTAGGTTCTTGATACAATTTTTCTTTGTTATATCAAAACTAAGATTCATTGAATTCATTAATTAAAAAAAAAAAATTACAAAACATATCATGCACTCGATACAGATATTACCTAGTTAATATATAATTTGTTTTAGCTGTGTAGGTGAAAATTTATTTTAAATATCGTGGTTAAGACCTATTTGGATATACGGAGTTGATCATTGGAGCTACACTAAGCCATAAAATTCCTCTCGTATCCTATTCTTATGATCCAAATTCCATCGTAAAATTCTTAATGCTCCCTACTATGTAGCCAATAGAGACATCTATTATGACCTCAATGTCCTTACAGATTTGTCCTTAACCCGATATCAGGCCCTTCCTGACATACATTATTCCCACCCAAAACTACTTTCAAACCTACTTCTTTTATTTACTGATAATCCTCCGAGGTGTCTAAAAAGAAGATGGCCTCATGACCCAAGTTGAATTAGTTATTTGAGTACTAACAGTGGGTAGTTTCTCTACATGCTTTTATACACACCATTATGTGTCATTAATTTATTTACTTGTAATATTGTTATTATATAATTGTAAACTTATATTTATATCACTTATTTATACTTTATTAAATTTATTACTAGCTTACAACTTATAGGGTAATAAGGCATATTATGCCTAAATAATTTGTCTGTACAATGTATTTTTTATTTTTTTTATCACGTACCGGCCACTAAAGACCACGTTAATACCATTGGTTAGGTAGGCTTCTTTGGGAGTCTTGATTTTCTTTCTTCCCATCTCATCTAATGTACACAAAACCGTATGAAAATCCGTTCAGTAGTTATTGAGTTTACCGCGAACAAACGCGGCCGAGGACTTTGTTTCATATTATGTATAGATACTTATATTACAATAAATCGTTTTTTTTAAATATTGCGCTTAGAACAGTATACTGGATTTGATTTATACCTGAATTCTAAAAGTACTCCTCGTGCCTGGTTCTGTCCGCCGCCGGAATTGAATAAGATTTCCCCCAGATCTCTTCTGATCGAGAGCCGAAGATCTCTTGGCTGATTGCGTTTCATCTCTGCAGAGGGTTCATCCCGCCCTATAGGTAATAGCAAAAGGGTCCTCCCAAGGGCTATCTTCATCCTTTGATTATCTTACAAATTGTGTAAGGTCTCTATTGAGCCACCGTTTGAAGTCTTTGCCTCGGCCCTAAGTACTTTATGCAATGGACTTCAAGCCTGTAAGTCAACTCGGGCACTTGTAACGACGATCGATATGTAAAATAAGAATGCCCTTATCGAAAAAAAATTACAAAAAGGCCATAAAGGACACTGCAAGCCTTTGTACTCTTTGATAGTGCCTACCGTTTTTTTTACTATCTCTCTATTAATATTTTTATTTTTAGGACGATCTTTGACCTTTTTGATATTGCTGAATAAATAATTAATAAAATATAAATACTTATTAAAATTTATAAATTATTTATTATTAATAAAATTTATGTTAGTAAAATACGTTTGTTCGAAAATATAGAGGACAAAAAAGCCTTTAGTGCTTTTTAAAACTCCGCCAGTCTCTTTTTTTTTTTTATCCTCAGGCTCATGATAATTTTATTTTTAAAATATTCCATGGATTTTTAAGAATATTTTTATCTTTTATATTTTTTAACATTATTTATTTCTAGTCGTAATTATTGATTTCATTTTTATTTTAATAAGTGACTTTCAGTCCTCCAGTGTCTTATAATAATATCCCACTGACTCCTGTAGAACAAATCCGATACTTGGGATTACATCTCGACAAACTTTTAAGTTGGAATCATCATACTAGACTGAAAAGACAAGAAACAGCTCGCCGTTTCAGGCTACTTCAACATTTAATAGACAGACGCTCTAAGCTCCCAATGAATTACAAAAGGCTCATATACATGACTATTATAAGACCTATAGGGACTTCCGTAGTAGAGCTTTGGGGCTCTACCAAGCCATCGAATTCCTCTTAATCCTTATAATCCAAAATCCTTAATGCTCCTTACTTTGTAACAAATAAAGTCGTCCATTATGACCTCAATGTCCCATTTGCTGATTTGACTCTAACCCGATCTCAGTCTTATCATGAAAAACTTCAAGCCTTGAAATTTGGGCTTTCAACCAGTTTTGAACCTCTTCAATTCCTGAGGCGTCTGAAAAGAAGATGGCCTCGTGACCTTTTAAGTGCAACTTGTTATTTGAGTACTACCACTGGTTAGTTTCTCTACTTGTCTTTAATCCTGCCAATATATGTCATTCCTACCATTTACTTATTGCATTATTGTAATACAGTTGTAAGTTTCAAGAATAAATCAATAAAAGAAAACAAGAATTTTCTGGATCAGTTTTATTTTCAGGATAAGAATTAACAATTTTTACACTGAAATTTTTAATTAAGTGAACTTTATATGTTTCACTCGGAAAACACTTCTTCGTGGCTTATAATTTGGACATATATAAATATTGATGAAATAGTGACATTTCGTTATCTATTTTTAGGTATCATTTATGTATTAACTTGGTAAAAGTGTCAATTTTATATACAGTCTACTGTTTTATTTAATACTATTTACTACAATCCTATTTTTCACTATTAGGGCATGATTATGAGACCAACATAACTCTCAAAACTTTGCCAAAAGAAAGTTTAATGAATAGACTAAATCTCAAGATTCGGATGTAAATTTTTTTTCCTGTTGATTCTACTTAATATCCGTATGATATATATACGGAAATTTGACTCCTGTGAAAAAAAATAAAACTATTTGACGAACTAAATGTGGATGAATTGAATTTTTCAATTGTTAATCCTAACATCTAAATTAATTGAACTAGGAAAATTACTTTTTCAGTTCGCTGTCATCCTCAGCCAACAAGTTCGGAAGCGAGTTTTCAGCAATGATTCAATTTTTTTAAATCATATTTTCAAAAATAGTTTATAAATTATCTAATTTTCTACATTTTTCATTTTCTAGTAATGTTAATGTTAATTCGTGGATTAAAAAATCTATGGAGGGATCATTTAAGGTCAATTACATATTAACATAAATTCAATTGACATCTGTTTATATTGTCATATTCCTTTGTTCACTTATACTTAAATATTTATAGTGTAATCAGAACACTTTGCCTGAAAATTTTATCATTATTATAAAAAAAGATAGACAAAATAAGTAAAAATCACAACCGTATCAGATGTCTCAACTCCTTTGGACAACCGCTTCGTTATAATTATTTTATTCTAGTGCATGATAATTTGAATCTATTTCAGATGAATATGATGCGTTTTATTGAAAGCTATTAGTTATGTAATTATGTTAATATAAATATTTACTTTTTTTATTTTTTATTATTTATTTATTGTTATTTACAACTATATTATAGTAATATAACAAGTAAATTGGCTGAGTGATACATAATGACATGATATAATGACAAGTAGAGAACCTACCCACTGGTCGTTATGGGGTGACTTTATTCTTAACAAAATAAGGAGCGTTGAGGATTTTACGAAGGATTTTGGATTGTAGGGATTGGATACGAGAAGAATTCGATGGCTTAGTGGAGCCCCAAAGCTCTACTCCGTAAGTCCAAATAGGTCGTATGATGGTCATGTAGATGAGTCTTTTGTAATTAATTGGGAGCTTAGAGCGTTTGTCTAGTAAGTGTTGAAGTAGCCTGAAACGTCGAGCGGTTTCTTGTCTTTTCAGTCTTGTGAGGATTCCAGGTTAATCGTTTGTCGAGATGCAACCCTAACTATCGGATCTGTTCTACAGGCACCAGTGGGATATTATTATAGGATACTAAAGGGGAGGAAGTCATTGGTTTACGACGTAAGGTAAAAGTGATTTGATGTGATTTTTGAGAATTTATTTTAATTCTCCAGTTCTGGCACCATTCTGCAAGATCAGTGATATGGGATTGGATGCCTTGGGATACAATAACTAGATTGGTATTGACTGATAATACTAAATATTTACTTAAAATTGGTTTTAAAAGTAGTAACATTTTCATAAAATAAATTTTTAATAAGTTGTCTACCATTCCAAGATTATATAAACATTATAACTTATAATTATAAAGGTTGTATTATTATACAAATTATCTAGTATGTTTTTTAATTTATAATATTATTTTTAGAATTAGATGATTGAATGTATTTTATTATTGACATTACTAGTCATTTTGAACTATATCATACTTAACGTACATGTTAGGTTATAATGTGAATATAACGTGAATGATTTTTCTAATAGAATATATAGACTATGAGACCTTTTGGTTATTCATAAAAACCAACAACAATTTAGAATATGTATATTATCTTACGATAATATAATTAATACTTTGAATAATTGAATGCTGTGAATGAAACCCGTATTAAGTAACAAATATCCACATTTCCTGTCGAAGGATGAATATACTTCTTATTTTTAAACATACTGAAAAGGAATTCCCCTCATTTCCTGGTTGACATTTCAAACAAGAATCTGATTTTGCCTCGGAGGTACATAGCTGCACTTAAGCCCCCTCTCCATTTGCGTCCATCCTAAAAATGTCTTCCAAATTTTATTACTTAATTTTATTACTGCCTTACTTCCGGAATATTCGCAAGAGTAAACATAAGCATAAACCATTTCAAAGAATTATACTTGGACTTATATGAAGTCATGCATTTGATAAATTTTTTAGTATTGTTAATCATAAAGCTTAAAATTCTAATATCGTTACACATATTTTAATTTAGTCCCGTAACAGGAAATAAATCAACTATCTTCAAATATAGCTCCTTCATGAGAACTATGTCATTAGTCGAAAAACCTAATTTTTCATCAGAAGTATTTGAAATTTCTTTACAAGTTAAAAAAATAAAAACTTGGGAATCGGGGAAACAAAGCATTCCTATTCAAATGATGATATTGAAATCATTTTAATAACCATTAGAACATTTTTTAAAACTTGAACCATTTTTTATTTTAACTTATATAATTATTCCAATAAAACTTAAAGGTCAAACATGATACAACTCAAAATATGACTAAATTAAAAAAAAATGTTGTAAATAAACTATCTGATATGTTATTTCTGAATTAAAAAGCTTCAACCAAAACAGTGGCTTCTGAGGGCTTAACTCAAAATTGCCTATTTTTGTTATGTTTTTTTAAATCTTTTTTTCTCATTCGAATGATATTCACTGATGTTAATTTAGTTTTTATGTACGTCCTGAAGATGTCTGAAGTAGCGAAACGTTGACTGGCAGGTGAGTTTCCAGTATTATATCAGCTTGAGGCTTTGTTTTTGGGGTTTCTAATGATCAAAATATTCCAATTTCCATACCAATAAGAAAAAGGTGCAATCTGAACCAAACAGTCCTTTGAACTTAAAGTATCAAACAAATAACAAAAAATATTATTGCAGAACTAGTCATTAAGTAATTATAAAAAATATTTATGCTTGGTGGACCTAAGTAAGTGGATTTTATTAAATTCAGGTACCACATCCGACCGATTATATTATAGACAATTTTGAAGCGGAGTGAATCAGTGGTTGAGTGCTTAGTTGCCGATTTAAATCCGGCTGTGGCAGATTTTATTTGATCTGATAAAAGCTAGGGATGGACCTTTGAGATCTGAGACCCTCCTGGGCATCACTCAACCTCTATAAAGAGGATACCCGAAATAGGAGGAAAACCTGGCGTTTAAGCGTGATCTAGGACAAATCACCCGAGTGTAGTGGTATCTACAGGTTCTTTTCTTACAATATGCGGCATCAACCGTTTGGTTTAGTGAGAAGTATACCTGATGAAGTAATTACCCCAAATCTACTAAAAAGACGAACTCTATCCCGACATATCTGTTTCTACGTTATAAAAATTCTTCGGAAAAATTTGAAACCTATCGAGATAAGGGCTGATACTTATATGGATGTAGGGCAGAGACTTTCGCACCTCACATTTAGTGACGAGAAGACATAAAGTTAGTTTGATAGTGCTGGAGTTATTTTCTTTTTATGGAACTGGATGAGTAGCGTCCTTGGGGCCTTATCGTTTCACTTTTCTTCGTAACATCTTTGTGCCAGCTTTCTCCTCTGAGTTGTACATATTTTTAGGGACAAATTCGGTTTTATGAGTGGTTGAAAGCTCGAGTATATATATATATATATATATATACATAAAAGTTACAGAAAGCCTATAAACTCACCTGGTCGAGCTACAATAAAAATGCATCTCCACGGCCGCAAAATTACGACACTACAACACAGTTGTTCTACCGGAAGCCCTATACGCATCGGAAACCACAAGCATCAAAGGAAGGACGAAAATTAAAGAGATCGAAAAACAAGAAAGGAAAATCCTGAGAAAAATCCACGGGGCAGTATTTAGAGACAATTTCTGGCAAAAAAGACCTACAGAAGAACTATACAGACACACTGAAACCATCACTACAGTCATCAGAAAACGCAGAGCGAAATTTTTTGCACATATCTCCAGAATGAACCATAGCAGACTAACTAAAAAAATATTCAATATAGTCTCTACATCGAAATTGGGCACTTTATGTGGGTATAAAGAAACCACAGAAGACTTGAGAAGATTAAACATCACCGTAGAAGGCATGCAAGATCGTAAAACCTGTAGAGACAAAATTATGGACCAGAAACTTAAAGGTATATCACAACCTACACTAAGCAGGCGTAAATGGACAGATGAACAGAAGAAGGCTCAAAGTGAAATAATGAAAGGGTTTTGGGAAGACAAAAAGAAGAAAAGTAAGGCTACTCACATCTTAGGCAGCAATGAGCGGTTAGGAAAATTGCGAAGCCCATGCACATATTATTCGAAACACTGTATAAATCTCAAATAATGTTTCGAAAGTTAAACACAACTTGCGTAAACATTCTCTGATACCCGTCAGAGATGTTCCGTTCGACGGGTTAAAAAAAAACAAACCTGTACCACTACCACCCATAAAGGGTCTGGGGGTCAGTACATGGTAGAGACTGTACTGTTTCATGGACAACGGTTCTGCAAGGAGGTGACTTGTCCTAGGTCACGCTCGACCTTTAGATTTTTCCCCCTTATTTTGGGTACCCTATTTTTATAATATTTTATAGAGGCTGGGTGGGCCCCAGGAGGGTCCTAGATCCTATATGATCCATCTCCCGCTGCAAATAGACTAAATAAAAATCATGGCCTGCAGCGGGAATTGAACCAGGATTTCCGGCATGGTAACTCAGTACTCTACCACTGAGCCACTCCTCTATCAGGGAGCCACTCCGTTCAACAGGTTAAAGGGTGAAATACCTGGTGATTCACCGTAAACACGGAGAAATCATTTAGTTGCAGAATTGTCCTAGAAACAGTGTAGTATCTACCACGTACTGAACGCAAGACCCTCCACGGGTTGTAATAGAGCAGTTTTTTATTTTTTATAACCAATACAATTTAAATGCACATAAAAAACTGTACCTTCATGTAGAGGTCGAGACTAATGTTTCTGCTTCAACAGTTATTGAAGTAAATAATTTTGCTGATCGACCCCCTGGACAGACCTAGATCAAATAAAATCCCTCTCCGGTCGCTAGCAGTCTAAATAAAATCTGCCGGCAGAGTTTATTTATTTATTTAATTGCAATTATTAATCGTGTACTAATCAGTGTTAACACTGACTATTAATAACTTTAATAGTTACGCTGGTAAGAAAAAACAGCTCAGAATTTAAAGGTGTAAGAAAAAAAACCCTGTATCAATACAACTTATGAAGAGTGCAGCATGTGGTAGAGACTCTACTGTTTCTTGGACAACGGATGTGCAGGGGAGGTTGTTTGTCTTAGATCACGCTCACCCGCCAGTCCCCCCCCCCTTATTTATTTGGGAGGGTTCCTCCCAACTTTATAGAGGCTTCTTAGGGATAAGAACTTAAACTAAATTATTCAATACTTATATTAAACCAGTTTTAACAGGCATTCCATTAGAATAGAAGAATAGTTCATATTTTTTAAAAGAAATTAAGCTTTTCTACATTTGGCCAAGGAGTTACTGGAATATAATACTATAACTGGAATATCGATGCCTGATTGTAATGATATTGACGTATTATAAAGCAAAATCGTTATAGTGATACTAAAGGATAGATTCACAGGTAAACAGACGAAGATTCCCAGCGGTCTTTTATTCCACAGCTATCGCCATTGAAGATCTTTTAGACTTGACGGTTCTGTAACTCAATTGTCGGCTGAGTGATCATAGTCTCCACTGTCGCATTAATCCAGCCCTTCCATATATTTTACGAGAAGCGAACTCATATCCACGCTGAGTGCTAAGTTCTACGAGTCATTGTTCACGAAGTTCCTCAAGGTTTCGAGGTAAGGCCATATCTTTCAGCAACTCAGGAGTTATAACGTTTCTGAATCTTGTAAAGTACGTACGATTCCGTTTTAATAAAACTTTTTCATCATATGAAACGGGTAATATTGTTTCGAGAGTTGTATTCTCCGCTGCATTACGCAACTGTATTCATTGCCTTTCATTATGCGCGGCATTTTGGGAGAACAAAGGAATAATAAGAATCGATATCCTTTCTTACTAGTACAAAGGACTAGATATTCTTCATCCATTTATCCAGGTATAAAGGACACCCCGAAAAAGGATTACACCGTTTTGTGAGAGGTTCCACACTGTGTCAATGACTTTTTCCGTTTAGAAGTTCAGTAAAAGCGAAATGAAATTATGAAAGCTTAGATATTATGTTTTTATTACCAGTCATCTATGTGACATATTAAATACGATGCAAATCATCGAATTTAGCCAAGGATGAGATAACTGCATAGTGAGAAGTGGAATCGTGTCGTTCTCGTAGTTTTTGGCTTGAAATGGAATTGTAATATAAGCAATAACTCGTTTTCAAGCCAATGCCTGACTTAGCCACATATTCATTGCGAAGATAACGCGATTCCACTCCCCTAAGTGGTTAAAACTCAATTTGGAGAAAATTCGATTTAACCACTTATTCACCAGGGTTGTAGAAGTAATCAGTTAGTCGCCGATTTTAAAATGAGGAAAGAGATATTTTAAATTAAAAAAAGACTTTATATATTATGGATAGATTACTTAGGTCTGCAATAGAGAAAATGTCTGGAACTGAGAAATCAGAGACTAAATGAAAGTTAAAAAAAAATCCTTGGTGTGATTTGACTAAAAAAGAGTCCAGCTATTCCTTCGGTTACTGGCAGAGAATATATTTAAGAGGAATGCCCAAATTGATAATGTAATTAGAATATATCCACAGCAATATATCTATAACAAACTAAATAATACAACTGCTATATAGACAGTTCATAACTGTTATATTAATATCCCTATAACAAACACGTAGAACATCGCATAAACACACATAGGTCCTTATGATATATCTACAAATATATTAATTTGATTATAATTATCATTTCACTGCCCCAATTGCACGTTTCTATGATTTAATAATAATAAGATATGACAAAACTAAACGATTAATGCCAAAACATTTTAGTGGATATTTGGCATATAATTGATATATTAAGTAGATATTAGACCATTTTTGAAAAAAGGAGACCACGATAACGAACTAAAATAGTAGATAAGATTTGGAGACGTTGAACATTACAGAGTCCCACATTCTGAAAAGAAGTGACTTGGAAGCAGAGTGAAAAATCTGGATAGGTTTCAGGATAAAGAGAGGTCGGAGAAGATTAAACGAATCAGAATAGAGGAACAAAAGTGCCAGTCAGCGCATGAAGGAATATTGAAGACAGAGAAAACTCCAGCAGAAGAAAGTTGTAACGCGGTACCTAAGTGGTCAATACGATACAAAAATCATATCAAACTAAAATTCATCGTTTTTAAAACGATATAAATAATGAATAGAGTTCGTTTAAAAAAAATAATTTAAATAAAGTTAACCTAACCATGTTGTTATAAAACGGGGCTAATATTTAAAAACGTGAATACATATGCATTCATATACACTTAGAGCCTCAATGGCCTAAATCATCATTTTAGGAGTAGTTTTAATCCCTGTGATTTCTTTAATTAAAAAGAAAATTAAGATAATGCACATTAACACAAATATAAATTAGTATTTGTGAAAATGTTTTGAAAATCCTCCTTAGAACTAGAAGTAAAGAATCATTAATTAAGAGCTCTAATTACTTGAGTGCAACAGATAAAAGATACTCGTAATTAGTGCTGGTCACTAAAAAGTAGAAAGAGATAGCTTTATGTGTTTCTTACACTGGTATAGATTTAGTTTTATATATATATATATAATATTTATTTTATTTATTTACTTATTATTTTAAATTATAATAGCACCAGTGCAACATCTCAAAAAAAATGTATGTAAATGATTTTTCTCCTCGATTTGAAGAAATAATAATTTGTTTTATTTTATTGATTAATTGATTTTATTGATAGTGATAACTGGTTCCCAAACTGGTCTCTAGACCATTTTCTTTTCAATCTTCTTATAGATAGTCCGGAAAACAAAGAACTAGAGGATTTTGATGACGAGTAAAATGTTATATATTTTCTGATTTTACAGTGGGATTGTCAAGTCGTTTATAGAGTGATTCGAAATAAACCAAGGAGCATTTACGATTTTTTTAATAGTAATTATTGAGCTATAAATATCGATGGGAAAATAGTCAGGGTCATAAAATAAGTCCTTGTATAGGAAAATTAATTATATTTACTATTTATAAATATTCTACTTTTAACATTTTTTTTTATAATAAAGGACTGTTTTGGGTGTGGTGTATACATCATATACACATATACACAGATATGTGGTGTATATATGTATGCGATCCATATGGACGTGTTTAGCGGAACCCCAAAGTTCTCCTCCATAGCTCTTAGTATAGTATGAAATATTATAAAATAATAATTTATGATAAACAATTTTTTATAAATTTTTCTGAAACGAAAAATCCGACTAGCAATGCATGCTAAGAATCAACTAATTACACAACACGACTATTGAACTATTGAAGTATGTTTATCAAGCCTATAACAAATAACTAAAATTATGTTTTCGAGTTTCATTTCGGAATTTTTGAATGGTTTTGGCATTGAGAAGATTAATTGACGAAAACGAAGAAATGATAATATGTCATCGAATTTCCCTTGGCTACTGTTTCTACCTTAATCCTTTTAAAGCCAACTTAGATAACACGTTGTTCATGACATTTCGAAATAGCACAAGTGATTAATGATATATGATTGCTGTATTATGGATGATATATGTAGATTAAATGATGATTATTAATTAGGAGAGAAGGTAATCTCTAAGAATGGGGATCTGCAGAAGCGGATTAAACGAATGTAAAACTAAAAAGCTATTGACGAATTAAAAAAAAAAAGGAAATATGCGTTGGAGTAAATAAGTGAAAAATGTACAAGTTATGATTAGACTGAAAACTAAGGCTAGGGAAAAAGGGCATAAGCACCCTCGCGATGTTCGTATAAAACTAAACTTTATTTCTCTCTGTTCGGGTATTTAAAGATAAATTTGTTTTTAACTAGAACATAAACATAACTAAACATTAGAGTTTATCATAATCTTCATTCATCACTAAAATCACTACAATATATATTTGTAAAATATTTATATATAGGAATGTTTTGTGTAAGAGGTATCTAATCTTCACCTACTAGTTTAATAGTCATTGTTATAATTGTTAAATCCTTACAGTTATGTAATAACATTATGAAGAAGACTCTTAAATTCAATTTATGTAATTCTACATTTTGTTAGGTAAATAAGAAAGAAACTAAGTTTAAACCTTCCAATGTCTGAAAATTAATTAAACCAAACACAAGAAGTTAATAACAAGTAACATAAATTAATAAAATTACCTGAATAAACTGAATTTAAGATTCTTATTTACACTATTATTTATAACTACTATATAAATATGTAACAATTAAAACAGTGACTATGAAGCATTAATGACTATAAAACTAGTAGGTGTTGGTTAGATTACCATTCCAAGATAACCTTCCTATAAATAATGTAATTTGCATATGTATCTTTTTTTTTTTTGTTTAGACTATCCTTAGACAAAGTTTGCAAAATTTAGATTTTTGCTTATTCCAGAATATTTTTATACTGTCTCTATGTTGCTGCATATTTTCTATCCGGATTGGATTGCTTTTATATTTCGAAAAGAAATTTTGTAAATAAACTTTTTAGATCCGTTTTGTTCCCTTATTACATAGTTGTTTTTACTGTACTGTCAAGATGCTTATAAACTTTTGTGAACCGTTAAGGTTTGATTAAAACTTGACATAGTTTAAATCGAACCCATAATGTTTTTATGTATATAAACCTGTACCACTTCAACCCTTGAACGGCTCTAGGTTCAGTAAATGGGCAGAGACTACTTTTCATGCGGTTGTGAGGGGAGGTGATTTGTCCTAGAGCAAGCTTAACCGCCAGATTTATATCTATTATCCATGAGAGTCGAGGGGATGGTTGACTGGAAGATAGAGTAAGGAAGAAAATAGTTGGGGGTGCAGTAAAATTTTGTTTTTTCTCATATTAGCTTTTTGGCATCCATCATATGTTATTATTATTTAAGATTTCATTAGCATTTAACATCACTATTTCATCATATTTTATTCTATTTCCATTCTCATACCATATTGTTACTTATATTTCTATACGTTCCTTGTATATTTACGTCATATATTTATACCACTTCATTCTATATGTATGCATTTTAAAACTCCCCTTACTTATAGTTTCTACTTTCCATGTTCAGTTTATTTTTCACCTGTTATACTCTAGATTTATATCTTGATTTTCTACTGTTATTTTTTCCTTTATTTACTCTTTGATATCATTTTCGTTATACCTTCTTTCATTTTACTTATGTTAACTCCTTAGGAGTCTATTATCTTACATTTTATATATACTACCTTTTCCATAATTTTACTTCTCACCTCTGATGTTTATACCTTTTCTTTTTAAAAACTTTCTGTTTACTTCCTTCTTTTATCTTTGTAAATTTTTTTTTTGCATCACCACCTTTCTGTACATTTTCTCTGTAATTTTTTTATTCATATATATCCCTCACTTTTTGTTCTAAATTTCTATCTCTCTACATATATATTTTTTCTATTTTATCATATACCTAGTACTGCAATGTATTTTTATAGTTCTGTTATTTTGTCTGTTTTTCTTTCTTAGCCCTGAAGATGACCCACAAAGTGGATCGAAACGTCGGCACATAATTAAATAAGTACTCACTTATTTAGTGTTTTTATTTGACTGCACCCCCAACTATTTTCTTCCATACTATATCTATTATCAATATTATATAATATACCACAAACCATTTTCGTTCCTGTGAAGTTTCAAAGTTATTTTCCGGTCGTTCTGACCCGAATGATGTATTCTTTCGAGACTCCAGTTTTTCTTTCTTAACCCTGAAGATTACCCACAAAGTGGGTCGAAATGTCAGCAAATAATTAAATAAGTACCCACTTATTTAGTGTTTTTATTTGACTGCACCCCCAACTATTTTCTTCCATACTATATCTGTTATCGATGTTATATAATATACCACAAACCACTTTCGCTCCTGTGAAGTTTCAAAGTTATTTTCCGGTCGTTATGACCCGATGATATATTTTTTCGAGACTCCACTGCCTCCTTCATTCCATCATTACCAACGATGCGGCACGCGCGAAGAAAAGACCAAGGCCAGAATGAAGGAGATCCCCCGTGGAGATGGCGCCACATTACGGACTCGCCCCAGATCGGTTAATAGCCCATTAGTGGTCTTGTAGCGCTCGTGTTGTGGCGCCACCATGGGCTGATATATAGATGTCACCGATCGGCATGGAGTCTGGGTGTGAGTATCGAGGGAGAGCGATCTTGTAGGGGGAGAATAAAAAAAACTACAATGACCATTCATGTTTCAGAGCATCGTAGGGACTATACTCTTTCTATCCTAGAGGATTGCAAAGAGATTATCAGGTTTTTCTCTAATTACCCACTTGAGGATGGGTGAGCCCCAAGAGTGTCTATAGTTTCCACATCCATGACTGTTAACAGAGCAAATAATTTATCTACGAGAGCCAGATTCAAACACGGGACTATCAACAACTCAGTGCTCTCCAAGCTGAGTTACCCCGCTACATTAGTCCCATAAAACGTATTCAAATACCACGACCAAAATGTGATAATCATTATAAAACATACAGGGGATTTGAGTCATGATGATTTTGAATTAATTTGTATTTTTCTCTACATATATTTTATCTTGTATTCTTATTTTCTGTTTCTTTTGTTTTACAATAAATAAATAAGATAAAATAATTATAAATTTTACAATAAGTATAAATAAAATTTATATTATATACCACTGTTATGTTATATTCTACTCAATTCTAAGGATGGACAGAAAGGTTTAAAATAGTTTAAGGATTTATTAAGTATAATTAATTGATTTATTACTTTAATTTGGTTAGATTTTACTTAGCACAATATTTTTCCTGTTTGATTAATTTTATTTTTTATTTTTAGGAGAATTATCCTATATTTAGAACAACGTTTTTGTATTTCATGCCCTTGGTAACAATTGTTCTTTTCAACCATTTTAATTAAATCACATTAACAATTAGTATTTATTTAGTCCAAATCCTAAGTTTATGGCCATTTAAAAAAATATCCTATTAATTATAACTTTATATGCAGTAAAGTGTCGGCGGATTGGAATAGAATAATATTCGAAATCAAATTAATTGAATAATTATATCATTAATGGACAGCTAACAAACTAATTAGTAATTTACATTTATTATCAGGTGTGGACGTGTTAGCCTATGCTTCAGGGAAATGGAAGAACTCACTTCTACATTGAAAATAAATTAAATCAATATTAAAAGTCTAAAACATTATTGAAACAATTATTAGTTAGAATTCTATAAAGAATCCTAATTTAATTATTGCAACCTTATATTATTATTTATAACATAAATTAAATTAACATTATAACTAAATTAAATTATAATGTTACAAATAAATAAACAGTTTAATAAATTGAATTAATCTATATTAGTCATGTTTCCTCGTATAAACAGGTCTGGCCCCTTACATCAAAACTGATGCAAACCCGATTATTTGATCAGTCGTGCGTAATGGTGTCGGCAGTTAATGAAGGGGCAACTGAGGTGATCTACGGGAATTGGATTTTCCTCAGGAGTATACAACTATTTTTCATCCTTATTTTCATATTCCAAGAATCTTTATAAGAAAACTAAATATTTTAACGAATATTACATATTATTAAAATCAGGAAGAAAAAAAATTCCCTTAAACTAAGCATCTTAAAAATGGTTAATGATGTCATATTAAATTAAATCATACTAATGGAAAAGAGTGAGCTGACGATTTAGGTTTGGGTGGTGGTCCGTGGTGGAGTATGTAAGCAGAAATTGGTGATATCGGCATCGAGCCTTCGGGTTCGCTAACCCATTTTATTTATTTGTAAGTTTATGTTCATTAAGAAACACATAAGATTAAAAAGGTTATATTTTACTATATAAACTGATATAATATAAATATTACTGCAAACTACTTTTTCACTTAATATTAATTTTTTAAGTGAACCCGAACAAATTGGGAACAAATTTTTTTAAAATAAAGTGAATACATTTTCCTATTAAGTAAAAGCATTAATTTTACTTTCGGTAAAATATAAGTTGAATCGATTCTGAGAACATGACATTAGGAGTAACTTTGAAAACGATTCGGTCCTTTACTAGGTCTGGACCACCTGTAGCGCAGTCAATTGGGAATGACATCGTTTCCTTATCCGACATTATGTATATATATATATATATATATATATATATATATATATATATATATATATATATATATATATATAATTTGTATTATTAAATAGTATTACCTACTGTTATTAAAATAATTTTAGCATCCTTATGAGAACTATATAGCCTCATAATATTCAAATCGCAAAATAATTTTAGGGCTTACAAACGTAAATAGCAAATACAGATAGTTAAACGATAGCTTCTATATTCTCACAAAAAAACGAAAATATTATCTCAAATTAGATAACATAAATCACTTCGAATTATTGCTAAGATTTTGATGCTTGGTAAAACAACTCCAGTTCCTTAATCAGTCTCAAAGACTTCAAAGCAATTCATTCATTTCCAAAATGCCTGACTCACGCACCGACAGCGATAAGAAGCCCAAGTTGCGATACTTCTCAAGTCTTAAGTCCTCCCGAAACTTCTGGCATAAACCCCATGGCTATGCCAAGTTGATTATATGAATATTATTTTAGAGTTGGGAATTCTGGGATCACATATTTGTATTACGCTTTTGTATACAAATTTCTTCACTTATGTTTTTCGTTACTTGCTACAACAAGTTTAGAACCCGAAACCATCAAGCTTTGTAATTGAGGAAATCTTGAACGAATGATTTGTCCCTGGATTGAATTACATCTGCTCTTCTAAATTGGCCAACCTTTTTACAATTATTTATATTTCACCATAATCACCTGGTATTTAAAAAACTATATATATGTTACTTGCGGGTCTGCTCTTTGACCCTATGGACATCCGAAAAAGGTGGATAGAAAAGGTGGGGCAGTCAATAGGAAAGATTGACATATAAAAACGCAAGAAACATCTCCAAATCAATGACTATGTTGAAATATTTACACTCAACTACTACCAATAATGATAGTGACTGATAAAATCATATAATAAAAGATATAATAGACACCATAACAAAAATCATATACCAGATTCAGCATCAATAACAATACTGACTAATGACATAAGAACTAAAATCATATACCAGATTCACCATCAATGACAATTATCCCCAGGACCATTCATAAAATAATAATTCAAATTTAAAACATGATCCATTCCCCATAACAATAATCATATAGGCACTAAGAATAATTACAATCGACATAAATGATCTCCCATCTGTTTTGTGGTCGAAACGCTACGAACGAATGATGAAAAATAAAATATTTAATTGTCAGAATTGAGTGGCTCTGAACAACAATCAGGCTTCACCCAGAATCTAGTATGACTACAGTATAAAGGAAAATTCATACCTTCCGAATCCATCTGGCTTCTGATCAGGTCCCGATACTTCTCCTACCTGGACGACTCTTCCTTCCGGTCGGACCACAACCCTGCTCGCCGAGAGTACCAGTTCTCAACTCTGACTTATGGGGGAAAACGAACGGGTATTTAACTGCTCATCTGAGCTACCATAAACATTTTTACCCCGGGGTCCGGGAGGTGCTGATACTTGTGGACAAAATTGACAAACCATTCTTGTATTAAATGCAATTTAATTAAATGTCCGATTAATTTCGGGATCGACCTGACAAATGCTGACAATTAACATTTAATATATCTATTTTAACTTTATTCAGTTTGTTACATACATACATGTGTATATATATATACAACCTGTACCACTACAACCCATAAAATATCTTGGGTTCAGTATATACAATAGACTTAAATGTTTCTGGGACAACGTTTGTGCTGGGGGGGGGGGATTTGACCACACTCTCAACAACTTCGTTTAATAAAAGCAAATCGTCTTCATATCTGCGCAATGGTATATTACACATTCACTATTAATAACTTTCTCATTGGAATAAATATGATTTAGATGAGGTGTAGTATTTAGTTTTAATTTCTTAAACAAACAAGAGGGATATAAATGATATTATAAATTAACTTCAATTTAATTATAGATACATTTCAGATACAGAACTCACTTATAGTTATTAACCTTATTCATTCATATTTATTAATTAATAATAGTCATTAATAATTCTAGGCATAATTCTGTGATATCTTCTTTAGGAAAATGTTAACAAATTAACCTGTTAAAGAGCAACATAAGATTTTCTTTTTTTTTATGAGAATTTTATACTATAGTACAAATAAACAACTCAATAAAGTTACTTCAGTCATTGCCGTTCTGGTAAAAACGCTAAACAAGTCAGCAGCTATAGACCCATAAGCTTATTACCAATTATTGGAAAATTGTTGGAATCAATTATAAAAAGGCATCTTTCTTCTTTTTTTAACAATAATGACATTATCCCAGATTTTCAATTTGGTTTTCAGTATAGTCATTCCACCTCGCACCAACTAGCAAGACTATCAGAATTCATAATAAACGGATTCGAAATGAAGAAACATACGCTGGTAACGTTCTTGGACTTCCAACAAGCGTTTGATAAGGTTTGGCACCGAGGTCTACTGTACAAACTTAAGAAAGTAGATACCCCGAAATACTTATATGCTATTCTGAGCTCATTCCTGAACGGTCGAACATTCTCTGTTAGAATAAATAACACATATTCAACTGTGAGACAAATCCATGCAGGTACTCCACAAGGTTCAGTCCTTTCTCCCATTCTATTCAACTTTTATCTTCACGATATCATCCAGTCTACACATACCTCCATAGCTATGTTCGCTGACGATACAGCCGTTTTCTCCCAACACAACGACATAATAATAGCCAGAAATACCTTGCAGGGCCACCTGGATGATCTTGAGCAATACTTTACTAAATGGAGGATTATTCTTAACATCGAAAAATGCACCTCAAAAGTTTTTACGCTTAGACGCCCAACAGACCCACCTGAGCTAACCCTCGTAGGTAAAAACGTGAAATGGAACCCTGCCAGCGAAGCTATACGATACCTTGGAGTTCACCTGGACCGCCGCCTAACATGGAATACCCATATCAACATTAAATTAACCCAAACCTACGCACGGTTATCAATGCTCTATCCTATCGTAAATAGAAAATCTAAGTTAAAACCAGAGATAACAATTCTCATTTATAAAACAGTCCTAAGGCCATTACTGATGTACGGCTGTGAAGTCTGGGGAGTAGCATCCGCTACGAAAAGAAAAAGATTGCAAACTTTTCAAAACAAGGTCCTAAGAATCGCAGTGGATGCTCCCTGGTTCATCAGAAATAGACAACTGCACCGAGAACTACAAATAGAAACAATAGACGACCACATAAAAAAAAGATTCAGAAAATTTCACAGCCAACTACCAGCAGTTAAAGGAGCAATAAATTACAACGTAGGAAAGCAGACATCATCTCGAAGACTAAAGCCCAGGTTACTGCAGGACATCTTATTATAAGTTGTATAAGTATATATAGAAAGTGATATAACTGCCTTAAATTTATTTTCCAGCTAATTCATATTTGTAGATTTTGAGATAGTTGACCAATAGTTATAACGATGTATTTAGTTAGGGGTGTCTATTGTACGAGACTATACCCCCCCCCCCCATAATCAATTGCTATCAATAAAACCAATATTATAAGAACCATGTAAAGGCCCACCAGGCCGATCTGGTAAAAAATAAATAAATAATTAATTTAGTCATTGCCGCAATACTTAAAATAATTCTCGTATGATATAAAATGTTTTATGTGTCGGAAATAAAAAAATATGAATAAATTTGGATCATTAGAAAGGATTGAATTTTTTTATAATAATAATAAAGGAATAAATTAAAAAAATAACTTAAACCAATTTTGACCTTCTACGGCCAGGCTATTAGCAATGGTTTATAGCTAAACATAAAAATTATAATCCACCTAGGATATTCTGGAAAAAAATCCTATTGGATTTTTACAAATATATATATTTAAGAATTCATAGATAACTGTCATGATACTAATTAAATCTTTTTTGTTGTCCACATTACTAAATTGTCCCTACAGTTTGAGTCTAAAAATCTTAAAAATTAACCTTCTTGAATAAATAAGAGTTGTTTTTTAAAATCCTAAACAGTGTAAAACCTTGATAAATAATAAGGAATGCTTGAATATATGAAACAATTTTGCTATAGCACAATAAAAAAAATGACTATTACAATTAAATTACCCCGTGTGCTGATATAGAATCGACAATTTTTATTGTTTAACTAACAAAAAAAAACTTACTATATAAACAACTGTAGAAACTTAAAGATCCAGTTTAAGCAAAATATCGATTACTACTTGATTATTGATATATTTAAACTTAACGATCTCAGAAAAGATTTTCAATTCAGTTAAGAATATAGGCTTAGACGATCAAACTGCCACACTATAAAACTTACCTAATTAATTGATTTATTATTATTATTTCTCATGTCTTGGAGATCAATAGACAAACAATTCATATTATTTATTTAAAAAATATATTAAATGGAGAAATTTTATCATTCTTGTCTATTAAGCCAAACATTTCATTTTGCCAACTACGCTAGAAAACAACTACCTCTTTTTCTGACTAAATATAATACAAAGATAGAATTCTTAATGTGTATTCTAAAAAAAGGCACTTATAACGGAGTATAATTGGACAGATCAGGTCTAGATGACGGTGTTAAGATACTACAATTCATTCTAGTTGAAGAGATAAAATCTGAAGCCTGCGATACCCTGAATCGTACAAGGTATCAACTGATAGAGCAAGATGAGTTTTAAGATAAAAAGAGTAAGCTAGATTTATTATTCCAATTGTAAAACACCCTGATAAATAAGGAGCAATGTAATGGATTGCGTAACAAGGGTTACATAATGTATGAGTGCATAATACGTTACTGCATGGCATAACGGATACAAAAAAGTGAGGGATGAGTTTTGTTCTAACGAAAAAAACAAGCCAGGTTCGTTGTTAGTGTACTTGTGTAAAGAATTTCATAGGAACAAAAAAAGACATTCAGGACATTTTTAAATACCATTAGTTAACGGATTTAACTCTCAGGGTTTTGTCTAATTTTCTTCGTTCGAGCTGCTAAAGAAGGATCGTTATAAATATTTAAAAATTAAATGTTTTACGAGTTTTTATGAACGTCATCCCTTCGCAAAGTTTAATATTTTTCCCTTGACTACAGCTTTTTTCCTCAGACTCCTTGTTTAAGCGTAAGCCTAATATTAAGATATGATGTCGAGGGTTAGCGGGTTTGGATAATAATAGCTTCAGAAATATAAACATAGAATAATACAAAAGGATGCGGTTAAAATGGAAATTTCAAGGGAGTTTCTTTGATAATGGAGAAATAAGATAAAATGAAAACCATTACTCCTAGACAAGAAAGGTTCAAATAGGTCGCTTTAATACTAAGATATTATTTAAACAATATTTAAAATTTACCAACCATTCTGAAAAACGATAAAGTAGCATTATTGTATATTGATTATAATTAATCTGTATCACATTATGTTTTTTTAATGAGGTAAATTATAAAATCTTATATTTCAATTTAAAAAACAAAATTACTTTTTTTATTACATACTTTGTTGAATTGGCTTACATTTTTCTTATGAAGTCACAGATTAAATTAATGAAAATACCTAGATGACAAAATTTATTAAATAATAAATACCGCGTACATAAATGAAAAGAATAATATATTCTACTTTTGTAATAATATATTATTTAGAAGTTCATGGATTTAAAAGTAGCTATCTATTTCCAAAGTGAATATTCAGCAATTAATTTTAAAATGTTACTACAAGAATACAGTAGCTGAAAGAGCATGTTAAGAAAAATATTTAATAGTATTAATTTACTACAAACTACAATATGAGGCGTTTGGTTTCAAAATTAGGTACATCTAAATCTTTTGAAAATAGCAAAATATTCCATTTCCTATCAAAATAAAGCATCCATTACATTAATCGAAAATTTTTGATACATGACAAATCAGAACTATGTATAAATACTGCTCAATTTTATTGATTAAAGTGATTAGTTTTTGAAAATGTCTATTTTATTTATTTATTTGTTTTTGACCAACCATAAACTAACCAGATTTCGATATTTTCTGATCAATACATATCCAACGTATTTTTTATATTACATAAGAAAAAGAGGAGATCATAAACAATTTTTTGGTCTGTAATTATTGTTTTAAGTGAATTGTTAGCTAAATAGCGAAAAATAATTAAAACAGTTTGTTAAATTGATTATTTTTTAATATTGAATCTTTTGTTATCAATCCTGAAAATGGATGTAACCGGTTTTGAAACCGTACGCATTTTATATAACGTCTAATAATCATTATTATTTAATAGTGGTAAATTACGAAATAGTTCAGTATACTTTTTATTTTTCGCAAATTCTAAGAAAACGAGATATTAAAACTAAAAAATAATATAACAAAATATTGGATAGTACCAATTTTCCAAAATCATTTTTTTAAAAAAAGTTTTCATTGAAATTAACAACTGTATATTTAATACATTAAGTAAATATAATCAAAGATAAATAATCTCCCGAGATAAAGACAAGTAGAGAAAATACTCAGTGGTAGTACTCAAATAAAAAGTTAGAAGGTCACGAAGGCATCTTCTACCAAAATCTACGAGTATATTGTTACAAGTTTTATATAGTAAATACAGTATCGAAGTAGCGGTAATGTTTGATATTAATATATATATATATATATAATAGCTATGTGATAAAAAAGTCGTGATATGTATTTTTTCTTTCGTGAATTGATAATAATTTAAATAATATCATAATATATATTATATTATTTTCCAATAATAATAAGCAAGGCGCATCACTACTTCAAACTGACAACTCTGCTTCCCTAAACTTTTTATTTTTTTAATATTGAATCTTTTTTTATCAATCCTGAAAATGGATGTAACCGGTTTTTAAACCACATGGATTATCGAAAAAACAATTAGAAGCTATACAAGGAACCTACTCTACAACGCTAGCAGAGGGGGAAAATGTGAGTGCCATGCACATGAGCAACTCCCCCGAGATCTTCTGAGAGGCGCAGATGTTGCGAGGTTCAGACTCATCACAGGCCATGATCACCACTAGGCACATCTGCACAGAATGGGTATCGCAGATTCCGATAATTGCCCCATTTGTCTTTCTGGTGTAATGGACGGTGCAACCTTACGACATTGCATTGGTCTTAAGGATATTAAGCATACCACACAATGATGACGATGCATGTCTTTATTTGGAGGCTCGGCGGCGTATGGCAGGAATGCCACGTGCTGGCATTAGATAAATACAAATAAAAAAATGATTGTCCATGGTTTCATTCATATTCTTCGAGATTCAAAAGAGTAGGTGCCCTTCCCTGACCTTGAGGGGAATTTCAATAATAATAAATCATAAGGCCGGTTATTAGTTTTACTAAAAGATATATTTTCAGGAGTATTAAGTTAATTTCCTGACAACTGTCAAACTTTTCCAAAGTTTTTTCCACACCTCTGTTTCCTGATTCTTTTTTTGCTTTGTCAGCAGGTTATGACAAAGTAGGCAGACCTTATGACCATTCCTAAATCAATGTCAGTTTTCATTTTAAATAAAATAGCAAAATGTACGGTAAAAAAAAATCAGACGATAAGGTATAAAAAAATTAGAGGGAACATAAGAAGAAAAAATGTTTAAATAGAAGATAGTCTTAGCTGAATTTGTAATATTCTGATGTAAAGAGGAAACTGGAATTGCTACATTTCAATAAAAAAGTAATTTAATTTGCTTTCTTAACGGAATGATTTTAACCAATAAATCGGTTTCTTTGTTCAAAACATATCCTTCTGTTCTAACGATGTAAAATAAAGTATTTTTTTCCTTTTGATTATTTAATGAGCATGAATAATTAAGATCTGGAAAGAATGAACTAATTTGATTGCCAAAAAATCTTGTCTATCAAAATAAGCATGAGCTGTGAACACAAACTTTTAATTTTTAATTAATTGTTAACAAAATTTTTAATTATTCAAATTTTTATTTTTATTAATAATTTTTATATAATTTTACATAAAAAATCCAAAGTTCTAATTCAATTTTGAGGGGTTATAAGGTTGTAAAGGTTCCCCTCATGTAAATGTTGTAAATTTAATCATTGAAATCTTGGGTTACAAAAAAATACAGAAACAAAACATGAATGTTAAGTTTCAAGTAGTTGTTGTTTGTTCATTTAACGTCACTGTATGCTGCTATGGCTAATCGGACGATGCTACAGTGGGAGCACTAAATTTTGCCTATCCATGTTTTATTAGGACAGGGATTTTTAACGAGTACCTGACATCGTACAGGCTCGGGACCCCCGTTTAACGTCCCTTCCGAAGGACGGGGTAACTAAGGATTTTTTACTCCCTTTAAAAACCCGAGGGCCAACTGCCGGGCTACGAACTCGATTAAGAGAACATAAATACATCTTCTAGTCCATTTTCAGATCTAAATTCCAAGTAGCATGATATAGAAATCGATTTAAAAGTATCGACGTAGTTGATATAACTATTTATTTACAGAATTTGTGTGCTCATAAGTTATGTTTCTATTTATTATTCAATGTACGTTTTAATATTGCCAACTAAATTCTACAGTAGAAGTTCATTAAGGGTAAAAAATACATCCGTTTTTAAAATAATTAGCATTATTCAAAAACTGAGTGATCAGTAAGAATCGTCAGTATTTGGTGCTTTCGTCGTTAAAAGTCTATTTTTAGATCATTTCCATTTGTTTCCTATACATCCTGAATAGGAATCAATAAAAGCATAAAAATTAAATCCAGTAATAAATTGACATAGTTTAGTGCTTAAAAAAGCACTGTATATTATTCTGTTATAATAAAAGTATTGAAATATATATGCATACAATGTACCATCAAGTTAAAAATGATCGATAAATTACAAATGTATTTATCTTCTTTACTATTTATTTCTACCTTCTACAATATTTAAGGATAAAATTACGGTTAAATAATAACAACACAATACTTTAAAGTTGTTATAGAATTCCATGAGCATTAAGCTTATAGATTTGCAATCAACAATATAACGCTTTGAATTTTATTTATCTTTCATCAGCTACAAATGAAAACTTTTTCTCCTCCCCAATCATTGCCTTTTATTTTTATTTTAGCTTACATTTAATTAAAATTTATCTATATATATATTTTTTCTTATCAATCTATGTTTTTATATTCATTTCTTTTTTTTTTTTAGGTTTTAACCATTTATTTTTTATAATAGAGATAAGTGAGATAATTTTTTTTACGGTTTATACAAAGTTAAAATAAAAATATTAAAGTGTCTTGACAGTCTCCAGAGGATTCGATTCCAATAGGAGATAATAGAATAGAGTTCATAGATTTGGCTGAGAGAATGACAATAGATCCTCTCCAACTATTGGTACAACTTTGTCCCATTTAACTTAAACTAAATTATTTTATATTAAATATTATAATTAATATAATATAATATATTATTTTATATTATTAATTAAAATGTATTAAATAAACTTGACATTTAAACATTTTTTTATAGAATGTCCTTACCGATTATTCAGCCGTTTTTTCTCAGTAAACGGTTTAAAGAGAATTGCATACCATCACAAAGTATTTTTTAATTCTAAATAAAAAAAGTTTAAAGTTATACTATCTTGTAAATTATATTTTTCAAAAGAAAAATGTTGATTCAAATTTATTATTTATAAATAAATAAATTGTCCAAGACTTCCCTCTAAATCAAGATTAAGTGAAGTTTATTTTAAGATAAAATTAATTATTATTTTATCTGAAATGAATAAATAAATATATTAAGATAAATACGACAGGACGACAAAAATAACAAATTGTTCTAGATTATGAATAATACAATTGAAAACGAGGACGAACGGAAGACAAATATGTGTGGAGTGGGTTCGTCCATTTGTCTTCAGGCTCATTGCTCTTCATTCCTGGATACTTTAATTGTTCTTAATCTTGTGAAGGAGTGAGAGAGTGATGGACTGAAGAGTGAGGAAGAGAGATAGAGAGAGAGAGTGAGAATGATTGTGAGTGTGTGTGTGTGTGAGAGAGAGAGAGAGAGAGAGTGTGTGTGAAGGTGGGGAGGGGGGGGGGGCTGCCGTTTGCGATTTATGGAAAACAAAATTGTATATTTCAGAAGGGCATGCCTTAAGTATTTAGGCCTAAGGAAAACAAAGAGTAACAAAATTTTCCAAGGTTAATGAAATAATATATCTTAGACCAAAAAAAAAATATATTCAGAAAAAATAGATGAAATTAGAAAAAAACTACCTTTTTTCTTCCATTTTTGTGAACTACACTCCATTTTTTGCTTTATTTAAAGTTAGAAAATAATTTAAGCAGTCACTAACCGTTCTTAACTGACTGAAAGGAGTCAATGTCACCCATAATTATAACTACAACTAACTAAGTATTCAATAAATAAATAGTTTCTAATTAATTACTACTACCTTAATTAATTCTTGATGAGAACATGACAATAAAAATAATTAAATAAATAAACGGTACTTTATATAATAAATAATAGTAACCAATACTATTATATGTAAGTTAAACTAATATACGTAACTGCAAATTGTGATCCAAATACAAGACTATATAGTTAGTTTGCTGAGCACGCGTTCCTTTGTTGAACCTGATTCTGGGTTCCCAACAATCGCTTTGTATATTACAAAGCAAATTGTTTAATTATTTGAGCTATTCATTTTTAAAGGGTTTCATTAATAATTCCAACGAATTACAGGAATAATCCTAATTAATAGATTTCCTTCGCATACATATTCACCTATATACTGTTCCTAGACAAATAACATCAATATATTATAAAGTTAAAATGTATTTGCTGTAATTGTAATATCTACAATAACAACATGCATTGTCTTTTACGTTTTAATTATTAAGAAAGTGCATATGTGATATTTCCAAATGTATACCGAATAATGTAATATAGTATTTGTAAATACTACAAAACCAGATAATGAAATATTTCCTTTGGTTATGCCTTTAAACTTCTTTTACCCTTAACTTAAAAACTGATAAGGTAACACAAACAATTGAAGCATTTGCTTATCATTGTTCATTTTTTCTGTTCAGGATTTTTCTCTTCCCGGACCATTTTCTTCCACAGATTTAGCTATTATTTTCTCACTGTTAATATATCGCGAAAAAATGTTAAGACTTGCTTAACATTTCCACTCGTAAACACTTCTTCAAGTCCGTAAAGTACGACTTGAAAAGACAGGACATGGGGGGGCAGACAGGCGCCAGCCAGCATTTAGCAGTTAATAACCCGCGAAGCATCTGGTATTCCTTCATATCACCGTGCATCGCGGCAGGGCGAGCGCTCGGAATTGCTGAGGAGGTCTCGATCTTCCATTCGGAGGCAATGGGAAAACAGTAATCATAACTTTTCCTATCCAGGGAAAAAGTTAGCGAGGACTGTATTACTTGTCGAGGAAGAGCTTCCGCGCAGGAGGGTGTACTCTTTTATACGGAAAAGGATGCTAAAGCTTAAAGGGGAACTTAGTGATCAAGTAGAGCAGCTGCTAGGAATGCTCAAGGAACAGGATTTTTTTCTTATACAGGATGTGCAATTATACTAGATGTAACTAGAAAAATATGAAGAATGAATTTGTTTAAGAATAATTTCTTTTTTTAATAATTGAATTTAAATTAAAACAAACTATTTGGACATATAGGGCAGGAATTTGGCGTTCAGCAAAACAAGTCCACGTACACAAGATACAAATAACACAGTCCAAAATTCTAAGAAAAATTGTAAATGCTCCTTGGTATATTTCGAATCACATCATACACAATGGCATAGACACTCCCACTATAAAATCATATATATTCATAAAAAATACACAACATTCCACTCATCAACACAAAATAACTAAAATCCACTCGTTCTTCCGCTTTCCTACTCCCTGCTACCCCGGCTTGATAGGAAAAGATAAAAAAGATAATGGCCAAGAGACCTGCTCAACTATTGATGCTTCCATTTACAAAAATTTATATTCCTGTAAAAAAGCAAAGAGAAGAAGACTTGGATCAAATTTGCTGGATGCGTAATTGCGCTAGTGCAAATTCAAATTAAAGAATAAATATTAAATTTAAAAAATAAATAAATTAATACTAAATAAATTTGACGATACGTCCTGGTTTTTAAATTAACTTTGAAAATGTTTTCGAAAAACAATTTTAAATCAAAATTGTTTAAATTTTTATTCATTCGTACGTTAAAAGATGGGCCAAAAATATGATTTATATCTAAGTTTGGATCCGATATAGACGAAAAAGTTTGAAAACATATTTCCATCACTGAAATTTTTCAACTAAAATTAAAAATACCAAAATCGTGAAGTTCGGAGAAGAAAAAATGGTTTTCAAACCCACTTTTATTACGCTAGTTTAATTTATGCCGACATTTAAACTAACTTAATCACTTAGAAAGGAATGTGGTTGTGTAGAAAAAAAAATGGTTGACCAAAATCATAACGTTAGTCTGTTTGATTTAAATAAAGGCTTATTTAAATTAACACATACACTATATGCCCACAATCGTGTTCTAGGTTACCGAACAAATATAATTTTATCCTTTATCTTAAAATGAAATATTGTCAAGGAAAATACGATTAAATTAAAACTATAATTAAAACCAAAAAATATTTCATATGTTTGACATAAGGGGAATAATATTGAAAAAAAAAAAACGCGATACACCAAGTTATCGGCCCACATTTTATTTTATTTTTTTCAAACATTCGATTAAAAAAAAATCAAACATATAAAACAAACTCACTCACTCCTTGGCACTACGGTCCTACAAGGACCTGGGCCTCATCCACCATTACCTGCCAATCGGTCCATAGCAAGTCTGATTCCCAGCTGGTGAAGATCGCCTCCACATCGCCTAGCCATCTCGTACGGTACCTTCCTTTAGGTCTTCTACCACCGAGCTTCTCGAACAACAGTCTTCAGGGCATTCTTGTTGCACCCTCACCACATTGCCCAACCATCTCAATTTAGTTCTTTTTACGAAAGACACTAAGTCTGGTTCTCCGTAAAGTTGTCGGAGTTCTGCGTTATTACGGATCCTCCATGTTCCCTGGTCATAGATGGGTCCATAAATCCGCCGTACTGCGGCGGATTTATGGATGGAGATTTTTCTCTCCCACCATTCTTTCTGCTTTTTATTCAGGAACCAACGTTCACAACCATATGTAGCTATTGGCCTGAAAATGGTTTTAAATAATGTGATCTTGGCCTTTTTGACATTTGCCCAGTTTTAAGAGCCTTTTGTATGGCATAGTAACAATTAATTACCAAAGGTAAGTCTTGGTTGTGTATCCTCCTGTATCTGGTTGTTGTGTGTTACTATTGCGCCCAGGTATATAAAATTTCGTTTTTGCTTAAAGCTGAACTCCATAAACGGGACTTGTTCTTCTACCAGTACGTTCCTTCTTGAGGTACACATGTACATGGTCTTTGCTTCGTTTATATGCAAACCTATTTTTTCTCCTGCTTGTTTGAATTCCTGAAAGGCTCCTGCGAGTGCTGCTTTACTCTTGCCAGTATGAACAACATCATCCGCATATGCTAAATGTTGGTTCATCCTATTGCACATTGTCCCACCTGAGTTTGTTCGAATTCCACGAATATAAAACGATAACCAACCATAAATGCTATTTATGTGGTAGAATAAAAAATAAATAAACTACAAATAAAATTGTAAAAGGATGCTTGAGAAGAATTGAAGAGGAGTAGAGATGAAGTGATACTCGTAACTCATCGGTCTAACAAGACCAGCCACTGCTACAAGACACTGATTGCTTTACCAAAGTGGTCACGTAAGGACCATGAAGCTATATCTGCTGGGAGCAATGCAATCTTATAGAGAAATACGCGCTATTTGTAAAATATTTTTTGTAATTCATATTAAAAAAAACTACAGCGAATATAAAGCTTTGCAATAACTTCCAATGCTGAGGATTGTTTGGTTTTCAATGCGATTAGTAACAAACATATGCTTCAATATAATTCTTTCTAAACGAAAACTTATACAATAAGCCATAGATTTATTTTTTCCTCTATTAAGGGTTTCGTCCCTCGTAATCACAAAGGATAACACTTAAATCTAATTTGTTATACTCGTCCCCCCTGTACCACTACGACCCGTGAACAAGTTTGAGGGTTCAGTACATGGTAGAGACTGTACTGTTTCATGGACAACGGTTCTGCGAGAAGGTGACTTTTCTTAGGTCACGATCAACCGCCAGGTTTTCCCCCTTCTTATGGGTACCCTATTTTTATAATATTTTATAGAGGCTGGTTGAGCCCCAGGAGGGTCCTAGATCCCATACGATCCATCTCCCGCCGCAGACTAAATAAAAGTAACTGCCTGCAGTGGGATTTCAACCAGGATTTCCGGCATGGCAACTCAGTGCTCTACCACTGAGCTGTTTTACTCATACTTTGTACAATTTTATAGTTATATTAATATACACGTTTTACAGCTAAATTTTAATTTCCAAATTCTGAAATCCACATTTAGTATTGATTTGTTTATCTCATAGTTATAAATTTCATACACATATTTCTGCATATATGAGAGAGAGAGAGAGAGAGAGAGAGAGAGAGAGTGAGAGAGAGAGAGAGAGAGAGAGAGAGAGAGAGAGAGAGAGAGAGAGAGAGAGAGAGAGAGAGAGAGATAGATAGATAGATAGATAGAGAGAGAGAGAGAGAGAGAGAGAGAGAGAGAGAGAGAGAGAGAGAGAGAGAGAGAGAGCGAGAGAGACGGCACTCCACCACCCTAGCAGGTTTTTTTTTTATATCTTAATAAATATTTTATGCCCCTTTTGAGCTTTTGCGTTTATACATAAACAAAACCCGTACCAGAACTACCATGAGATTTGTCCGAGATCAGGTTCAACCCCCCTTAATTTCATTTAATTAAGGGTGCCCACTTCATAGGATCTGTATGAGTCCCGAGAAGGTCTCCAGATCTATGCGTTGCTTTTTACAGATTAAATAATTTATCTATCATAGCCGGCTTTGAAACTTGAGCACAGCAGCTCAGCAATGAACACAATGAGCTACGCTGCTCATCGCATATATGCAAGAAATATGCACCTGACATGGTCCCAAGTTAACTGTTGGTTTCATGAGCGAATGAATATGCTTATAATATTGTTAAATAATCCAATAAGTTACGACATGGCTTGTTTATAGGTGGCATTGTAAACTTTCTTGGTCTTCCCTCCTCTTTTATATGAGTATGCAGTAGATTTTAAATATCGTAAGAACAGTAGAGAATAATGAGAAGAGAAAATTCAGATAGAAAGTAAAATGTAGATTAGTCAGTTTGAAATTTATAGTTTTAGTCCGTAGTCTTCAGACAATCCAGGCGGTAGAAGTTGCTTGAGCTAGCCACATAAATCTCTTCCGATCAACAAAAAACAAATTTTCAGAATGAACTTCAAGAACCTGTTTGCTATAGTCTGTTTTTGTCCTATATATCTACAGGTGTGATTGTCATGAGGGATGATCGTTGTCCTAAAATAAATGAATAAGGACAATATATGGGAAGATAACATATTAAAGAGAACGGGTGGGGGTAGAGAGAAAAGCTTCACAACTTTGTTATCTCCTCTTCCAAGGGACCTGGAAATTTTCCTCACCGAATATCCCAGAGTAATTTATGAGATAATTTAAACAGGGCCCTAGTTATATCACAAGTTACAGCTACAATAGATGTTTGTAACTTAATCATTTAAATCATTCCAGTTACCGAGCCTAGGGTCAGTCTAGAAAGGGAGAACATATTTCAATAGTTTATGTCTCCCGACTATACGGCAATGGTAAGAACTCATTATAATTGCAACGACAGAGTGGGGAGTAAACTGGTTTACATATTATATAATACCCTTAGGAATTAATAGGATATACAATTGGTAGAAACTATAACTATATAGTAGCAAACGATACAAGGGGATTTAAATTTTGATGAATTCAGGTGAGGAAGCATTGTATAAAGCAATTACAGGAATTAGCATCGAACCTTCAGGGATGAATTTCTTCATTCTTTATATATTAAACTAAATAAATTTATATTTCTTCTCATTAGGAAATAAGTATACAACAATTAGATTATCTCAGACATAAAATAAAGCCTTTTAGAGGACATACGGAATTATTTTAAATGATTACTTTGATGTAGTTGTAGATAAATTATTTAATCATTTCAACTGTCTCTTTTTCTCCTCGATATTCACCCAGCACTCTCTCATTCGTCGCCGGTGCTGCTCCTTTCTTTCTTCCGTCCATTCCTTTAACGTCTTCTTCTATGGTAAAGCAAACTTGAGTATCCAGTTTCATACTGAGACGGTTGCTTTCCAGAACATCCTCGTAGGTAATCTCCATCTCCTGTAGATCTTTTTCTACCTCTTTAAAAACGTAAAAATCCGTTTCGTCAGTCTTGTGTTTTATTCGTAACAAGTGGCCATAAAATTCCGATATTTTTGGAACGAGTGTACAACTCAGTTCTGTCGTCTGTACATTGGTCTTCAATTTGACCAAGTATTTTCCTTATGATCTTTCTTTCTTTTATCTCTAATTTTCTACTATGCCTTTTTTAATCATAGTTAGGCATTCTGTAGCGTTTAGGACCTAGTTGGCGACTGAGATTATTATTAAAAAGATATCCTTTTTTCTAATTGACTACGCTTACTGGTTTATAATTGTTAACAGATTTATCATTCTTTTTTCGACTTTTAATGGGAGGATGTATTGCTTATTAGTGCAGATTTTTTTTTCAATTTTGTCCGTTTTCAATTATTAAATTATTCATCTGAATTAGAAATTCTTTCCCAAGAATAATGGATCCGAATATGCAATAAATTATCTTCTAAAATACCTAAGCAGACATATTTTTCATCTCATAGCAATCCTCAGTTTTGAAGAGCCACTTTCATAAAAACAGTTTAAATCAACTTCAATTGAATCAAACTATTTGAAACATAAACACTTGATTTGTAAGCGAAATAAACTTAGTAAAAATCAGGATAATGTACTCTATGTATTATGCTGGGCTGTGATATGAAAACTATATAATACTGCCTACTTACTGGATATAATACTGCCTACAGTCTCACTTAATGGCTTGTTAGCGTCACTTTATGCAGCCATGGCTAAACAGAAGCTACAATGGAAGCCCTAAATTTTGCCTATCTAGGTATAATTTGGAAAGGGATCGTAAACTCAGTTCTACATTACATTCGAAGGACGATACAACTAAGGATTTTTTTGCTCCTTTTAAAAAATCCTAAGGACACCTGCTGAATTGAAAACCCACGATCTTAAGCATAGTAGGTAGTGTTAGCCACTACACCACAGTTTCCCTTACTTTAAAAAAAAATTTAATTTATTGATATTTACAACTATAATATGATTATAACTAGTAAATCTGCTGATATGTAAATTATGACATGAAAGACACACGTGGAGTAACTACCCATCGGCAGCACTCCAATAACTTCCCTTACTTTAAGTTTAAATAATACAATAACCGATAGAGTAAAAAAAAAAGTGTTTTGCAGTGAACATCGATAAAAAATAACAAGCAACAGAACAATAAATATTGAGGCATTACGTTTTGAATTTCTCATTGACCCATCATAGCAAGAACATTTAACACCATTCTTACAGGAATGTCAAAGTGCCAGACTTCTGGAAGTGCTTTACTATTGTACCTCAACTGTATTATTATATTAGGCAATGGATTATTTATTATCAATAGTAAGATAATACTGTGCATGGCGCAGGAGGAGCAGAACTTAATGAACCCTTGGGGAACAGCCACCTGTTGCAACCCATTCCTTGGACATCTGGGTGCGGCTAAAGTAACTATATGATGTAAAAAATGTTTAACTTCTTTGCTTGTGAATATTTAATTTTTTTTTCTACTTCAGGAATTAATCTTGGGATAATATATAAATTGGAACGCTATACGATTGAGCAAAGTACTAAGTTAGATAATTAACACTCAACGTGCATACAGAAGATTTTATGGCGTAAGAACTGCTCCAACGGGTCCAACCATTCATATTTTGGTGGATTATTTTTCTGAATTTAGGACTGTTGGAGATTGGGCATAAACTTCAACATAAATAAACTTCATTTTTATTATTCAATTTTTTGTTTTTTTTCATTCCATTCAATATTTATTTAAAAAACAAATCATATAGATGACATTCATACTTTTTTTATAAGCTAACATGCAACATTTGAGCCATCATACATCTAATGACAGATGACGTTTACATGGCTCATGTGATTTGTGTGTTCATAATTGAGAACAAGGACCCCACTTTTCGTCGCCTCAACAAAAAACAATAACAACAGTGTCTATTATCTTTAAGAAAAACTACTGAGCCCCCAATTTTAAGGTTGTTTTATAGACCACAGATCCAAATTTACTGAACGGTATAGTTTAGCCATTCACATCTTATTAACCTCCGCCATATTATGATAGGCACGAGATGAAAAATGCAGTTAGTCATCTAGGGGAAACCCATGGAAAAGCACAACATAGGAAGAAGACGGATTTCGTGTCTCCACAATCTGAGAGAAAGATTTAACTGTTAGAACATCTGTCAACAAGGTTCAAATATTCTCGACTATCGTCAATCTTAGAAGAAGGCACCATAATAGTTAAGATAAAAATATTATTGCTGAACCACTTTTTTAGTAACCAGTTCAAGAAGGCTGGCAACAACAGATTGCTAGAATCTATCTAATATGATAATAGAAAGATCTTTTTAGTATTTTGGTTTTGATAGATTACCAAAATTTCAGATTCCAAAATAGCAATTGATAGCATCGAATTTCTGTTTCGTATCTGTTTAACAGAGTTCGGATATATTAAAAAGATGGAGAATAATATGGTTGGGCCATGTGCATTGAATGAATTAGAAAAGACTACCAAGGAAGATAATGGAGGGACGCCCAGACGGTAGAAGAGGAAGAGGTAGACCCAGACTACGATGGCTTGAAGATATTGAGGCTGACCTATACTATCTGGGAGTGAGAAGATGGAGAGGATCGCTCTTAGTGGAGGAGCATTGTTGAGGAGGCCAAGGTCCTTCAAGGACCATAGCGCTGTCAGAGGTAGAGATAGACAGATATTTATTTAACATCTTAAATTATAAAGGCGGTTATTCCAACAGATTTCGTCCTTTTGTAGAGTTTATTTCGTAAGTCTTAATTTTATATTTAATATCATAATACATTTTCCGTTTCTTTATACTTTTTTTTTAAAGGGAGCGAAATGGAAATTTACTTAAGCTGTTTTTTATGAAACTTTAATAAAAGTTGATTTTTTAGTAATAAAATTTAATAATTCATATGTAAGAATTCAGCAAAAAAAGTATATAATATGCAATATTGTTTTTAAAAATAATTTCTTTAATTATTTACTAATGCATGTACAACCGGAAGTATCTTATTAAACCCTCGTCCATTCATCCATGAAGCTGGAGAGAATTACTGTTCAAGAAAGTTTGTAATGCTTGTCCAATCGCCATTATCGAAGGGTTCAACTTCAAAGTTTAATAATTTAACAAGAGAATTATTAACGAGTTTAACAAGAGTTTTAAATTGTTTGTCTTTACTAATATTTATATTCCAATATAGAGGACAAAATTTATACGAAACCAAACAATAATTAAAAAGCAATTTCCTTCTATTTAGTTAACTTTTTTTGTAGATGTTAAGATTTTTAAATAAGTTAAATTTAAGACAATTTTTTTTTTCATTATTCAATGAAGTTTACTTAAATTACGCATTTCACAAAATCATTTAAATCCAAAATTTCACGACTAATAACAGAAGTTTCTTGGTCTACTAACATGAGCTTATTACAAACTAACTTATTATCGCTATGACTTAATAGTCATTTCAACGAGACTAAAATCCCATGACAATATTTGACAGCGAGTTTGCTTATTGTTACCCTTTTAGAAGGTATTATATTTATCGTTAAATATAAATATAAATAAAAAAAAAAATTAAAACAATGATAATACAGGAATTAGTATGAGATACAGGAAATTAACGAAATTACACACTGCTATATAATAAATAAATAAATAATATTTCATCAAGTATAAATAAAACTTCATCCTCATTCCGGGATAATGAAATATGGATTAAAGAAATCCCTTATCAACATTTCTCCACCCCGTTTTCAATAGCAGAGATATCATTATCCTCCTTGCTTATCTCTGCCAGACAGTAAAGAAACCTTTGTTGTCGAGAAAAACTTAGCAATTGTTTTGATTTATTGGATACGATGCTTTGTCTACTGAAAATTTGAGTGCATACGAGAAAAATCATATTCGTTATATTTTTATAAATAAAAAATAGTCAAATTTCTTAAAATATTGGATGTAAACCTTTGATCATAAATATATTTATTTTTATGGTGAAAAATTAAAACTGATTCATACAATAGATCAATAAAAAAATGCAATACTACCAATCTTTTGACAAAAAAAAAAAGACATTTGCATACAAATTCAGGAATTATTTATTCCTGTCGTATAAAGAACTCAATATATATTATTTTATTTGTAGCTGCTAATCCCTTTACCAGAAATATTAAGTAAGAAATTGTAGTTTCCAAGGTCTAAGTCTATAGAATCTAACCGTTCGGGATCAAAATAGAAAACTCTAATTTCAAAAATTGACGTTTTATCTTTTTCCCTAGAACTCAAGAATGTAATTGAAATACTGAAGCCAAGTATTTGTATGCTCCCGAAACTTCCGGTTCAGAACCGGACTAACCATGAGAAATAAGGCGACTATGTGCCAGGTTAGAAACAATTGCTTGACTACACTAGCAACAAATGTGAAAAAAACTATTTTTGATATTGCGGAATTATCCGCTTTTGATCCTGGAGGTTATATATGATTTTTTTTTATTTGATAAGGAAAGAATTAATATTATTAATATGATATTAATAATAATATCATTTACATAAAAAAAAGAGTCCATTGACTGCAAAATAGAATTATAGTTTATATAGAACTTCAGACAATTTTTACAATAGTTTATTAATAAACTAAAATTAGTAACAGGGGCCGAGGAACAACCAAGTGACCGTCTAAAGGTTGCTAACTCTTCATGTGTTTCTGGACTCTTACTGATACTGTCAGTTCTTTTGTTGGAATGGAAATAGAAGACCCTCCCTTGAAATTTTTTGTAGGTAAGATGCCCAATCCTCTTCTACCGTTGTAAGATGTCCTGTGTAGAACATATACCGAGTATTTTTTCCACTTCAATGGCATCTCTCCAGTATTCCAGTCCAGTCACTGTATTTCTAAGTCTACCCACATCTTGTTGCGATCATGTTTCCTGTTTTTTCATACATTCTATTGTTACAATTTCAAGGTGGTGGATATACTCAAAGAAGTTGTCCGAATCATCATAATATATTCTTATCTAGGTTGATTTTAAGCTCTAAGCTGAACCAAAAGGTTCTTGTACTAATATTTTTAATGTTCAAGTTTCCAGCGCTAACAGCGGACTCCATTACCGTATGTTATCAGTGTCGTATAATATACAGTAGGCTATTGTTACAAGTTCAACACGACTCCAGCTTTTACCGGAACATCCTCCCCAAGTCGTAACTGGATTCGGATAAAGCGGCTAAAAGCCGGTCGATAGGTCAAATTATAATGTTGATAGTTGACGCAGGAGTCAACAAACCGAGTTACGTCAATTTCTGCTAAAAGCTCCTACGGCACTTCAAAGCAAACTGGGAGTAAGCGCAATTTAGACTCGCGTATAAGCTTCGATGCCGTAGTTGAACGGGAGTTTCATACGCAGTTATTTACACTCAGAAATTCAATTAACGTCTTCCTAGCTCATAGAAATGTGTTACCAATAACAATTGTTTATATTAATACGTTTTTAGTTATACATTCAATATATCTTCTTTATTTCATTTTTTTTTTTGCATACTTAAAAATAATGAAGTAAAAATCGGCAAATAGTTCCCAAAAGTAGACAGCTTCAAATACCTTGGCTGCACAAAGAACTCAACATGTGATCAATTGGCTGAGGTAGACCAGCGCATGACAAGAGAGCATTCTTCTATCTTTCAAGAGTATTTTAAAATTAAGGGTATACGTAATTAAGCCGGTTATCATATACGGCTGTGAGATATTAGTTCTCACGGGCACGATATCCGGAGAGGTGCGGAATCAGAGTCTAAATTCGTGTAGGAGAAGGACCAATAAGGAATTGCTCACGGGAACTGTTCAGTCGATATCTCACGATATGAAGACAAGAAGGTTGAGATGGGCAGGGAAGTAATCCGTCAGGACACCTCTCACAACTATGAATGCCACAATAGTTGGCAATGAACCACGTGGGAGGCCAAAGACCAGATGGAAGGACTGGGTCAATAAAGATACTGCGGAGCTTCTGAGACAGGAAATCAGCGGCCCAGGATAGACAGAGATGTTTGTAGGGCCAAACAAAAAAAAAATAAATAAAAAAAGGATAATTATTATTGGTATTTTGATTATTATTCTGGCTCTACGGCCCTGCCAGAAACCGGGCCTCCAAGACCACAGCCAACCATTCTCTGCGATCTTGCGCTATTTTCCTTAAGTCTTGTACACCCAGCAGCTTAATGTCCTCCTCTACATCGTCCAGCCATATGATCCAAGGACATCCTCGGCTTCGTTTGCCGTATGCTTTCTCATAGAGCATTTTCTTTGGTTGGTATCATGTGTTCTGGTATTCTTTCTACATATCCATACCATCTAATTCTGGCACTCTTTATCAACGCCACCATTTCCGGCTTCCGATACAGCTCCATCAGCTCCTCGTTCGATCTTCTTCCCCATACATCATTTTGCGGCCACTCTGCCCCATATTCTTTATATATTGGTATATCTAACATTTTTTTTCTTTGAAAACAATCGATTCTATACGATTTTTATCTATGTATTGACCCAAAGATATTCCTGACATATTTTAGCTAACGTTTTTTGGTGTCTATTTCTTTTTATGTATGATATTTTTGTAATTTCGTTAGATTTCTAAGACTTTCAGGTACTTGTTTTGCAGATGTCACTTTATGTTTCGAAATGGATATTTGACAGATAATAATTGTTCAAGAGAAAAAAGTAGACCTGATTCCGTGATACTTCGCGATAAAAACATATGAAAGGTCAATTGATATCCTTGCGACATTAATTACAACAGCTACTCGACCAAGAGTATTTAATTATTCTGTTAATTAACAATTGACTAGACAGGACCAAAGACTGTTTTTGTTACGACCTTTTGCTCGGCCAAGTCCACTCTGTATTAATAAGATCAAAGTTGGCTCTGTTTTCTGCACCTATAGCTCTCATAAATTAAGCAAGTTCTCTCTCTTAGGCAAACTCTACGGTATATATTCCGAGAAATGAAATGATAAAGGGAATTTCCATTTAGCAAACAACATATTTTATATATTTAGATGCTTAAATTACACAAAAACTATTATGTGAATATGTAAATAGAACGCTGACAAAAATAAACATGAATGAAATATCTGTTAACAGATTGAATAATTTATGTGTCACAGCGGTATTCTAAACCCGGGACATTCAGCGTAGCGATACATTGTTCTCTTAATTCATTGATAAGCCTTCTATGATGAAGCCTACCAGGCTGAATGAACCCATTTCTAATTTTTTACAAATCGACTGAAATCGTAATACTCGTTGCTCAAATTTTATAACTGTAATTTACATATATTAAATAATTTGAATTTAATTATTCATTTATTTAATGTAAGCAGGAAAAATACTTTTTTTCAGAATTTAATATGTATTTCAAATAAATTGATTCTTTTTGAAAATTATATGGTATATAAAATCATACGTTCATCAGATAAATTTAATTTTTCACGACCCATCTTTTAATCATTCCACCTTGTATTGTAAAAATCTAATACAACACGGCGAGAGAGAAAATATAGTTATAAAAAAATCTAGTGATAAGGCTTCAAGCCATGACTATTTTACGAAGAAAGAAGACGACCTATCAGACTTATCTTATATACCATTTCCAACATGTTTTTTTTTTTAGTAAACTATTATTTTGAGTTGTATCATGTTCGGAAGTTTTATAGGAATAATGACATGAGTTAAAATAAACAATTACTTCTTTTAAACATTTTCTAATGGCAAATAAAACAATTGCAATACCATCATAGCATTAGGAATGCTTTGCTTTACTATTACCCAAATTTTTATTTTTTTTAACTCATATTGAACTTTCTAATGCCTCTATTGAAAAATTAGGTATTTTCAGTTTTGACGTTGTTCTTTTGATAGAGCGATATATTAAATCAGTAAGAAATATTAGTTAACAACTTATTTGTCCCGGATATGAGCTAATTATGTAACAAAAATTCCAAAAATATCTCGTCCATGTAAAATCTGTGCTTGTGGATCAGAATGGTAGCCCCAGATATTCAAGAATAATATATTTGAACCGTTGATTTTGAAAGTGAGAAAACTCCTTTTAGTAAAAAAAAACTGAATCTTATTAGAAATTATAAGATAATTTATATTTCATATCATAATTTTATATTTTAATAAATAACCAATCAATATTATTTCACTATCAGTATTAATTTGTTATTATAAATTTATTTTGTCAACGATATTCCAAACTTGTTGGTTTCTTAAAAGTAAATATCTAGTAGTATCATAAAACAAAATTGTCTAACTTTCGAAATTAACGGCTCATTTAGAGATTTAATTTTTTTTAAATTTTATTCACCTAAGCACACGACGTTTTACTATAATTTGAACAAATACTTCCAAAAATCCTATCATTTTATAATTTTGTAACTTGTACACCAAATCGTCCTAATATCTAAACCGAAATTTCAATCATTACTTTTTTTTCCATAAAGTGAAAACCACGTGAATCCCGTACTGTATTCATAAGTATAAATATTTTATTATTTTATAAAAACGTTCACACGATGGAGTTGGAATGTCGTGGGACGAGGAACATCAAATCTCAATTACGTTTCTATCGTTTCATCTTAAGTGTGAAACACACACACACATTCTTATCTATACTATAAACATTGATTCGTGTAATAAATATATATCGAGAAATAACTGTATACAATTTCTACAATATCTGGAACTGTAACATAGCTTTTGGTTCAGAAATAAAAAAATACTCACCTTCTATAACAATATAATACATGAATTTCATTTAACATCGAACACTTAAAACAAACAACAAAATGATAAGACAATACACATATACATAAAATTTAATGTTATATAATACAAACATAAAAACTGTTTTCTTGCACTAGCAGTTTGTTATTTAATCAAGAAAACAACTTAACATAAACTTTTATGTTTTGAAACATACCATTTTTTAGTTGAAAACTTCTGAACTTTCTGACCACTCATGCAAAAATACATATACATGCACTACTGTGATTAGTTATATTAATATTATCTATAATTAAAGTCCTTAAAGAACCTTTCCCATCTACACCAATCGAAAACAGGGAACTTACCGATCGAGTCTAGATTCCTCTGTTTGGCCTCTTCGTATGCAACTTGCTGAGGATAGTTTTGAAAGAGTTCTTCCGAGACCATCTCACTCTGAAAATATATAAATCAATAAATCAACAAGTCATAACAAATGTGACGTGTAGCAATAAAAAAAAAATTAAATAGGCAATCATGAGGTCGGCCAAAAGAAGTAAAACTCAAAACTATAAATTATTTTTTGATTTTTTAAAATTATAGTCTGAATTATTTAAATTTCAAATTGTAAATTTAAATTATTAACATTATTCTGGTTTTCACATATATTTGACACTCCGAACAATAATTATATACATCTTCAAGTAGTTCATTTATCAAAATGTGTATAGGGCTGCACAAGCTCAATAAAAATATTAATAATTTAATTATTATAATAATTGGTATATTTATACTATATCACTGTAGTCACCTACACCTTGTTTTTGAATTTACATAGGTGTTAATGAAGTTTATTTTCATTTTTAGCATTATTATCTTCGAAAAGTTCTACAATACATAGATCATTTACACTTCAAAAATTTCGTAAAACAAGCAAAGATGAAAGTTCGAGATTTCGTTAAAACTTCAAAATTCTATAACGGTACTGGCTCATACATACTTATAATCTATGATTAATTAACAATATCAGTAAATATAATATATTATTGTATCATAAAATACTGATCAAAACAATCAGTATGTCATGTTCTTATTAAATTATTTAAAATTAAATTGATATTGTATATACATTTATATTAGTTTATAGAGTAAATATACAGATAGAATAAACCAACATAATGCTCGATGAATCGGGATTAAATCCTGATGAGTAAATCATATTTTCTTCATACTAATTGAATTTTAATTGTTCAATCCCCAATAATAATTACTTTCAAATTAAATAATCTCTTTCAAATAAAAGTAGACAGAACGGGGAAATACGCTAAACGAATATTTATTAACTGTTCGAGAATTTAGTAATCATTATTTTAATTTAAATAAGCATTTGAGATATCATAGTATAATACTGAAATATTTCACAACATCGAGAAAAAAAATACTTAAACATAATAGTTTATGGAAGCTAATTAATTGAAAGCCCCCAAGATTTAAGAATGATTCCCTAGAAATTTTGTTACCTTGTTTCAAAACTCCCTTACTCGTATACCTACATATATGTAGTTTGTACCTTTTTTTTCACAGAATAATATCGAAAAATAAAATTTGAAATGCAATTAGATACTTGTATATTAGCCGGTCTCCAGGAACTGCAATCCGACATTGTTTAAAACATGAACACTGCTAGCTTAGACACTGATGGAATCATATTAATGGAAATTGAAATATACAAAATGGAATAATAAAATACTAATTCTAGTCCTCTCTATCCACGTTCCCCTTCTTATGTAAATGATTTCCCAACACTTTCGACAAAAACATCTCCGTTTCTATCCTTTTCAAAATCCATTTGTTGGTCTTTACCACATAATTTCATATTTGCAATAATTCCGAACTTCTGGAAGTATTTCACTGCTTTTTTTTTAAAGACGGCTATACCCAATGTGTTATTCTGCTAATTTTAAATAGGGAATAACAGCAGAAATTAGACACAAATTAATGAAAAATTAAGTATAAAAACAATACAGGAATGTAAATAGACAATAAAAAAAATTAACAGAACAAAAAACTAAAAACCATACAATATAATAAAGCATACACAAAAAGCTCAAATGAGAGGAGTGGTAAGAAGAGTTTAACGAGATAATGAGATAGGTTTCCTGGAGACCGGCTGATACACAAGTACCTGGAATTTTACCCTTAGATATCCTCAATGTTTTTCGTGGTGGATGAGTGGTATGTCGAATTTCCTCCAAATTCGATTTCCAATTACTTAGGTAACCGGAATCATGTCACTATCGAAGTTTTTGGCTTGAAATGGAGTTGTAACATAGGTAATTATTCCTTTTCAAGCCAATACCTGGAAGAGCCCTTTATTCACTACGAAAATAACACTATATTCCGATTCCCTAAGTACTAGGAGGAAATAAAGTTGGAGGAAATTCGACTTAACGACTTATTCATAGGTGCTGTAGATTTATCTATATTGATTGTTGGTTGAAGCTGGAAGAATGATTTAAACGTTTTTCATTGTCAATTAATTATACTGTTATAATCTTCCTCTGAAATGGCGGGCGATTGATTACCGCGTAGAGAACTGATGAATATTGAACCTAGACTAGGCAGCAATCAAATAGAGCGTGCCAGTATTGCAGTTAATATGCCATAATTGTCGGCGATAGTCAAGTGGGCTCTTAGCCAAATGGTTAATGTCCCTGATCACTGATAATCTGCCGTGTCCGTTCGCTGGATCAGCAGAATGGAGATAATGAAGATCTCGCTCCATTTGGTCAATCTATCCAACGTTTCGAAATGATTATAGTTCCTCTTGCAGGATCTAAATTCGTAATAAGGAACGAAAAAGAACTAAAGATTAGTTTTTACCACTCATTTAACTAATAAGCGGAAGATGCAGATTGATGGCACTGTCTACAACCATATCACCATATCACCATATCACCATATCACCATATCACTCATTCAAAAGACCAACGGGGTTCTAAAAAGTGGCTTTTTTTGAGTTATGCCTCCAATAGTAATAGTTTTGGTTGAAGCTTTTTAATTCAGGAATGTATTAACGTAACAGTATTAACCATTTTCAACATGTTTTTTTTATTAAAGTCATCAAATCATGTCTGAACTTGAAGTTTTGTGGGAATTTTAACATAAGTTAAAATAAAAAGGTTTCAAGCTTTTAAAAAGCTTCTAATGGTTAATAAAATAATTTCAATACCATCATCAGAATAGGAATGCTTTGCTTTACCAATACTCCAATTTTTATTTTTTAACTTTCATGGAATATTGAAACACCTCTATTGAAAACTTATGTTTTTTGAATTATGGCGTTGTTTTCGTGATGCGATGTGTGTAACGTAACAAATTTATTGTTTTAGGTCTTTCTTATAATTTTAATGATTTGGTGTTAAACTTCTGGCTACATCAAAACTTACTAGACAAACGCTCCATGCTCCTAATTAATTACAAAAGACTCATATACATGTCTATTATAAGACCTATTTGGACTTCAATACAATCTTTACAATTCAAAATGCTTCGTAAAATCCTCAATGCTCTTTATTTTGTTACGAGTTATTCATAATGACCTTAACGTCCCATTTGTTGCTGATTTAGCCCGAATCCGATATCAATCCTTTCACGACAAACTTTATTCCCACTCAATTTCAATTTCACTAGTTTCAAGCCTAGCTTTTCCTTCAATTCCCTTCGAAATGTTTTCACATCCTTTGAGACGTCTGAAAGGCCTGGTGATCTTCTAGGTTGAATTTGTTATTGGAGTACTATCACTGGGTAGTTTCTCTACTTGACCTTATTCCGTTACATATAATTTATTATATTTTCTTGCTATATTGTTGTAATACAATTGTAAATTTCAATAAATAATTTTTTTTTTTTTAAAGGATTTTGCTACTCGGTCGAATACCAGCAGTAGATAACGTCTAGTGTCTATGAAATTTGTTCGCAGATATAGACAGGCGGGCTATTGGATCTTGAAAATGTTCAAAGTGAGTAAAAATTTCGTAATGTGTAAGCTCATTTTGTAAAATCAGTGCGACCAATCAGAGATCAGGGTCTCCTCTTTATGTCGTAACGTTAGAGCAATAGTGTAATCAACATATCGGAATCGGTTGGTATATACTATATAATAAAGGAACGAGTATTGATCCCACCCAAGATTGGTCTAATTGAAGAAATTTCTGAGCCTTACCGAAAAACTGTCGAAGATGAATGATGAGAGAATGTGACAGTCTCGAAGATGGTATGGTCTCGAAGAGGAACACCTGCTGCCAAACTTTTCTAATGCTTGCGCGGCATCAAGAAATACGCCAATAGAGAATTGGTTTTACTCTAAAGCTCTGGCAATTCAATAAAAACTATATTTGATTTATTATTGAATTTAACATGCAAAATCCAAGCTAGTATTTATATAAATTTGTATTATAATGCATTTATTAATTAATTATATACTTACAATAAAATATGTACCACAGTGTGAACGGGTCTGGGGTTCAGTATATGACAGAGACTGTACTGTTTCAAAGACAACGACTGTGCAGGGAGATGATTTGTCATAGATCACGATCGACCGCCAGATTTTCCCTATTTTGGGTACCTACTTTATAGAGACTGAGTGAGCCCCAGGATCCATCCATCTCCGGTTACTAACAGACTAAATAACAGTCTTGACAGCAGCGGGATTTGATCCAGGATTTCGAGGCATGACAACTCAGTGCTCTACCACTGTGCCACTCCGCACCCTCCAATTTAATATTATACGTATTTAATATTATGCTGCTTTGGCAAATCGGAGGATGCTACAGTGGGAAGTCCTAATCGCTTATCCAGGTTTAACTAGGATAGGGATCTTTGACTACTAGGATCTTGACGACACCCCATTTTACGTCCCTCCCTAAAGATGGCATAACTAAGGAATTATTACTCCCTTTGAAAATCCGAAGACTACCTCTCAAGCTGCGAACTTGCGATCAAGGGCATAATAGGTTGTTATGCTAACCACTAGACCACAGATGAACCCAAATAATTACTATTTGGATACATGATTGATTAAATATTAATGATTTAATATTATTATTATATAAGTTATATCTTAACAATATATTTAATATATAATTCAACAATTTAACTACATACAGAACTGTTATATGTCACTGTGCCATAACCAGAACATAGAGCTAAAAGTCATTTTAAGTCATCCACACAGTTTTCGAACCTATGAATAAATATCTACATATCTTTGAATAAATGCATATAAATGGATATGTGAACCATATACTAAAATATAATATGACAAGGTTATTCCAACTAAGAATTCGAATCTGATGTAAACAAACTTTACTATTGTGAAATGAGAAACGTGCATCCTAGCATATTATACCACGCCACGTAGAAATAAAAAAAATATAATACTTAACATATTATTTATAATTTACAATAGTGGTGGGTATATTCGAAATCATATATTATTTACATTACAATATGGTGGATTAAATATTTAAATATGTAAATATTTGTTTTCTAAGCCAACGCTATACCGAGACTCTGTTACAATAAGGAACTTCTGTACGACCATACACCGTAAGTAATGCTTTGCATTGAGCTTTTGTTTTGGAAAGTTGTTTATTTTGTATTCCATTGTATATTTGTATCAATTCAGGCGAAAACCCGAAGAGGAGAACCGAAATTTATTATTTATAAGAGGAATATAACTCTTGCTTTGTTACAGTTGAGTACACGAACGATTAAGTACTTGGAAAATAATTTCTGACGTCAATATGCTTCAACGATTTGCTTTTTCGTAACGTATTAATCTGTGGCCATTTTAAGTATATGCGTTTTAAGCAATAATGTAACTGTTTTCCCACTTCATATGTGGTAGCTGACCTGAAACTATGATCTGCAATGCGAAATGGAGTCCTATTTCGCCATAAATTCTTCGCATATTTATAATTTTGTTTGTTGTCTTTAATAGAAAAATAAATTAAAAAGTTAATGAATTACTCATGCTAAAAATATTTACAACTCTTGTATCGAAAATACAAAACTTTGCTCTATTCAACTAATAAAAAATAAATAAATTTTAAAATATCTGTACTACCAGAACCCGTGAAAGGGGCTGGGGTTCAGTAAAAATGAATCGATTGAAAAATATCATAATTGCATATAACTAATCCGTTATGTGCTGATGGAAAATTGTTTTATACTAGGAATTAAAAAATGTCGTATTTTAAAATAAATTGATTTTGACTTTTATAACAATGAAAATATCTACTTTTAATTTTATAATAAAAGGATAGTTTTAATAATAAAAGGATTTAAAATATAAAGTTAAAATACGTTAGTATAGGATGTTGTGAAATAGAAACAATGGAAAAAAATAATGCGGCGCAGAAGAGAACCATTTTTCATTGCCTGAGTGTCTTGCGGGTCGGTATTTGGTAGTCGCTATAGGCGTAAAGTTGAACTCCAAATAGTTAGGGATCCGTTGTCTCATTTTTTATCCATTAATTTAAGTTGGTTCCTTAAATTTTATTGCATGTACGAACATACAGTTAAAACAAAAATTAACTAATTAAAATATGAATATAAAACTCTCTCAAAATGCTTTATATCAAATGAATGTCAAATCTTTGCATCACAAATTGTAATTTAAAAACAACCGACAAAACTCGATAAATGTAATTAAGTCATAAATTATAATAATAAAATATTTATATAAGAAATTATACGAATGACATTTGGCACATATTTTATCTGTGATCTAATTTTGAAAACCTCCTCTTAGGGATTCACGTGGAAACGTGGTTAGTCATTAATAAAATTAAATATTAAAAAACGACAAATAAAAAATAAACCAAAAAAAAATTTATTAAGTGAACGAATCGGAGTTAATATAAGCAAATTAATAGGTTGGAATCGATTTCTTTATACTCGTTAAATATCGTAGTTGATTATTTTTAAAAATGCACTATTTCACAGAGTCTTAAGGCAAATATTTAGTGATTCTTGAACTGCAATATATTTTTTTAATCCTAGATTGCGTACAGTACTTAAAAGTTGTTAATTCTACTATAACAATAAAAATATGATACTAAAATATAATCGACATGTGACCTGATTTCAGCAACATTATTTGATTGAAGTATTCATTGGAGAAAAGCATGGTCCGGGTGGAGATAAAAAAAATAATTCTTTAAATAGATAAACTATTAAATAGAAATCGACGTTTTGTTTCACATTGCAGCTCTTCTCCAAGCTGTTATATGTGTCAAAATTATGGAGAATGAAGTATATTTCGAGTATGTAGGATATTTATGGACATAAAGTATGAAGTATATTTATGAATATACATTATGGAGGATATTTATGAGTATAAAGTATATTTTGGGTCAGTTAAAATTGACCGTGGATTTTTAAAGACAAACATTTAACAGCATCAAGCGGGTTAGTTAATGTTGCGTTAAACAACAATATGTGACGCACTGTCTCTGGCATCCCTGGTCGATCATCTGAACACGAACAATACGCAACAGACACGATTCCCAATTTCGTCAAGCCAAAATATTTAGTCTGATACTTCGGGATGTTTCCTCAATACAGATAAATTATATAACTATTCTCAGACTATTAATTGTCATAGTTCCATTGTTTTAATAGTTTTTAAAATATCGGATCAACAATACTAAATCTAAATTTAATTTAAACAATACATGCTGAAGGTGCAGTGGAGTTATTGAGTATTATTAGTTAAGTTGATTGGGTTGTAACTAACACCACAAAGACTGATATTAATTACTTAATAGTGTTAATATTAAATAATTACTAGATTGAAACTACCCTTAATAATTACAGAGCGTCTGCGACTGATAATTGGCCAATCATCAGATTAACGAACGACAATTATTTCTCATAATTATCGAGTCCTTGTAAGATAGCATCATTTAATTATCAATAGAGCCTACAAAGGACGGCTGGGATTCAATTATATTCGAATGAAACTTAATCGCTTCCGGTTCAACAAAAAAAATCGTTTTATAAAACGATCAGTAAATAACTCTCTGTAAAGCCCCAGGAATCATAAGTTATATATTTTAGTTTGTTATAAAAATAATAAACACATAAATATAAAATGCACTTATAAATATGTTTTAATAGTTTATAATAAAACAATGTGAAATTATCAATGTTCAATATCCTATTTTATGAACAAAATGTATATATTAATTTTGAGAAAAAATATTATTTTCTGTAATCCTCGTTTATCTGTATGAAACCAGACTATGGTTTTTGTTTTTTACTAAATACGTTTAATTAATTTAAAATTAGTTATTTTCATCAATTAATAAATAATTACTACATAAATACATTATTTATAGCATCTGTGGCAAATATGAACCTTCTTTAATCGAAATTCAAATAAAAACAAATAATCTCTTCACTGAATGAAAACCTATTTCAAGTCATTTGTGCAATACAACTTTATTATATGGAAACGTTTCGACTATATGTCATTTTCCATCCATCTAAGAACTTAATCTTAATCATCTTAAAGAGTTACAAGTCAACATTTCTCTGTAAATTATTAAATACAATCAAGAACAATATAAAAATGACCCTGGAGGACAATGGACCTCCAAGAAAAAATTTTAGTAAATAACAATTAATAATAAAAAGGTATCTATACTTACTTCTAATTATGGACGATTTTAAGAAATGAGTATTTGTCATATTGTTGTGATTGTATTTAATAATTTACAGAGAAATGTTGACTTGTAACTCTTTTCATGATGATAAAGATTAAGTTCTTAGATGGATGGAAAATGACATATAGTCGAAACGTTTCCATATAATAAAGTTGTATTGCACAAATGACTGGAAATAGGTTTTCATTCAGTGAAGAGATTATTAGATAAATTCAATCCAGTTTACATCCTTTCAAAATAAAAACTAACTGAAATTTAAACAAGTCATGTACAAAATGTTTTGTATCCTTGTACGATTCGATAAGAATTGCCTGTTCATACAAAACATATTTTAGATTTGGGCATTATTTTTGTATGATTTTATTTATAAATTCTTAGGAAATAAACTACTGTTAGTTCATTACGTAAAGATTTTCATTATTCGTTTCTTTATTTATTATCCGTTTATAGCAAATTTTTTTATCCTTTAAATGCTGTTATATTTATTTAAAATAAACAAAAATAGGTTACTTATTATTGATTTAAATATTCAATGTAGCTCATTTACAGGATAGTAGTAATGGATAAAATAAATTCGTATATTTTTTGTTTTGTTGTTAACTATAATCCTTTCTAAAAATGTTAACAAAAGCTCCGTACAACTTAGTAATGACGTGAGAAACCCTAAGAATGATTTAGAAAAATTTAAAGATTTTAAAATAACAAATAAAATGACTGCCACCTCTTTATTTACTTGAAATATGGAAGTAAATTGAATCGAAAGGAAATCTCACTTATAACACATCATTTTATTTATTTATATTTGGACTATTTAGTTAAAAAAAAACATTTTTCGAAACTTTTACTTTCGGTTAATCCGAGTGTACTTAAACATTGTTCGAATACCGATCATTAGAAATAATAAATTGCAGTAATGAGTTTGTTCAACTTATTTATACATTTTTTTTTACATTCAGAAACTGGCTAATAAAACTTATATTTTTTCCACTCTACTCAGATAGTCCCTGAAATTTAATTTTATTTAATTTCCAATTAAATAACCATATAATAAAAATTAATAAACTTCATTTTCTCTAATTTAACAGCCAATGTTTTTCGATTACTTATGAATATTAAGCTTTGCATCTCTATGGATGTCATTTTAGTCTAAAGATTATGCATGAACAGTTTTTGCTAAATTTTCATTCTCCTCATTTAATATTTAAATGAAATAAATCAATAATCAGAACCTATCCCTTTGTCAAGTATTGATAAATAAAAAGGATATTTTGTTGACGTACAAGAATACCTAATGAGAAGAGAAGCCGCATGTGTACATGTTTGGTTTAGGATACACGATTGGGCTTCTGTATTAACATAATCTCCTGAATTAGGGATTCCGAGTCAGCAAATCATTACCGAAAATTCCCAACCCGATTTTGAAAGATAAAAATATTCATAATATGTTATTGCATTTTGTATTACTATTTTATTTATTTATTGTACGTATTTTGTTGCATCGGTTTGCGTAACAGTAGCCGCAGCTCTGCTAAGCCGAAATGAAGTTGGATGAGAGACCTCGAGCAATTACACAGACCAACGATTTATTGATTAATCCCATCGTTCCATGCGTGACATATTAGTGATTGATGTGTTACCTCTGATAGCGATCTGTCTGTCTCATTTCAAGTTATTGTTGAAATTTTTTGAGAGTAAGAGTAAATCACGTATAATTTACTCTATTTACTTATTCTATATTATAATAAAGCAGTCATTTTTAATAAATAAATTTTTGAAAATATATTATTACGCCACATCTGTAAATATTCGAAATGAGAACACGTAGAAAAAAAAATGAGTTGTGTTGAGTATTACATAGAGGAAAGAAGAAGACATTTTCGTGTTTATTGTTTAATAACTTAATATCATATTAAAAGAAAAACGCAGAGCAAGATCGAAGTGGCATAGAACTCGATACCCTACGGATAAAACTATTTTTACGAAATTAACTAATCAACTAAAAACAGAAATTAGAAAATTTAAAACTCAAAATTTAATAAACTTAAGTAAAAATCTATTAATACAACTTCTGACAAAACATTATGGATGACCACAAAAAAGATCCTGAAATTCAATCACCTACTCCTTAATAAATCCAATGTCTGGTCAAGATCTGATGAAGAAAAAGCTCTGTTATTTGGCCAACATCACTCTAAAAGCTTTCATCCACATTCTGATAATACGAGCCCACCTTCAATTTATAAAAGATGAGTTAAATGCTCCTCTCCCAATGACCCTTCCTCCCAAAGCATTCTATCCTTCAGAAATATCTAATATTATTCACATATTACCTTCTCGAAAAGCTCCTGGACACGACCTCATCACGATTCACATCTTAAAGCATCTTCCCAGAAAAGCCATTCTATTCCTCACCTACATATATAATAATGCTATACTCCGTACTACATATTTTCCGAACCTCTGGAAATTATCCGTTGTAAAATTGATACCTAAATAAAAAAAAAAAAGCAAGAGTACCCTTCCTCTCACTGTCCTATCTCACTTTTACCATGTATAGGTAAAATCCTGGAAAAACTCATCCTAAAAAGACTGTACCCCATCCTGGATTTATACCACATTATACCAGATCACCAGTTTGGATTCCGAACATCCCACTCCACTATTCAGCAATGTCATCGTGTGGTGGACGTTGTTTCTTCTGCATTGGAACGTAAATTATATTCTTCGGCGGTATTTCTTGACGTGGAACAGGCTTTTGATTGAGTCTGGCACCCAGGATTGCTTTAAAAACTCCGCCAATTCCTACCTCCTACATAGTTTCTCATTATTCAATCCTATCTCACTAACAGGTCATTCAAAGTAAATCACAATAATATATTTTCATCCCGCTTTTCTCAATCTGCTGTTGTTCCTAAAGGCAGTAACCTCGTTCCAATCCTCTACACAGTTTATACAGCTGACATCCCAACTCATCCTAATACTATCCTTACATATGACACATGTCTATTATCAGTCAACACTGATCCAGTTATAGCATCCCATATTCTTCAATCCCATATTACTGACCTAGAAAAATGGTGTCAAAACTGGAGGATTAAAATAAATTCCCAAAAATCCCGTCAAATCACTTTTAACCTCCGTCGTAAACCAATGACTTCCTGTCCTTCCGTATCGTGTACAACAGGTCCGGTATTTAGGACTACACTTTGACAAAAGATGAACTTGGAATCCTCATACTAGACTGAAACGACAAGAAACAGCACGAGGTTTCAGGCTACATTTTTAGAAGAAAAACGCTCTACACTCTCAAATAATTAAAAAAGACTCATATACATGACAATCATTAGACCCATCTGGACTTACGGAATAGAGCTTTGGGGCTCCACTAAGCCGTCGAATTCCTCTCGTATTCAATCCTACCACTGGGTAGTCTCTCTACTTGTCTTTGCATGCCAATGTAAACATTTATTATATTTACTTGATGTATTCTGTTATACAGTTGTAAATTTCATTGAATAACTTTTAAAAAAAAATGTTTAATTAGATGCTTAGCTTAATATTAATTTTTTTTTTAAAACCTATACCACAAAATCCCATAAAGGGTCTGTGGTTTAGTACATGATAGAGACTTTACTGTTCCTGGGACAGTTGTGCTGGGAGGTGATCGGTCATGGATCACGCTCAAAAGCCAGGTGTTACTCCTTATTTTGGCTGTCCACTTTATAGAGACTAGGTGAGCCCCAGAAGGTTCCTAGATCTCATAGGGTCGTAGATAAAATAAAAGTCTTGCCAGCAGCGGGATTCGAAACCAGGACCTTCGTCATGGCAAATTAGCGTTCTGACACTGAACCATTCCCTATGAATAATTTAATTAATAAAAAAATGCATTTCCCTACCGTCTCTTCTTTATTTTATTTAGCCTTACCATCCTGCTTATATCTCTCAGCCACCTATTTATGGAATTAGATCCAATAATTTTCTAGGCCACTCAATAAAGTAAAAAGAATGGAAAAGATAAGACATAAAGAGAGAAATTGGTGAGGAATTGAAAGCACTTAGGCTAATAGCCTTATCCTAAGTGGGGGCACATATCGGATCTTCTTCCACCCTCCTTGGGGTACTCCCTATCATCTGGGGCCCATAGGGTCTCAAACCTCTCAGGGATAGCGGCTACTGCCCCTGGGGGGAACACTTCAAGATCCTCGATGTTATTGATAATATAGCGGTGTTTGTAGGGTGTGTGTGTGTATGCACATACACACCCCCTATGGGGGTAGAGAAACATAGAGAGTGAGAGGGAGGCGATAAGGGAGGAGAGAGAAGGAGAGATAGATAGAGAAAGAGAGAGATTATAATGCATTCCTTTTCTATTAGTAATTATTGAATTTATTTTAGCAATGTTTTAACCTTATACTGATATGAAAATCGAAAGAATGTTAAAAACAATCCTGTAATACTCCACTACTACAGATTGCTTGTGCTTGGCTACGTGGTAGAGATTGTACCATTTCTCTGACAACGGTTGTGCAGAAAGGTGATTTTTCCTTTTAAACGCCAATTTTTTCCCCAATTAAGAGTGCTCACTCTAAAGATGCTGAGTGAGGACCAGGAGAGTCCCTTCATCAAACCGGATTCATCCCAGGATTTTTATATTATTGATTGCAATATAATATTTATTGTATAGGAGAAGAGGAAGAGAAAATTTATACTATGTTATATATTCGATAACTACACTATAACCCTTCTTTTCATTATATTTGTCTTTCATTCTTTCCCAGTGTTTTTCTTTGTTTCCTGCGTCCGAATTGTGGCTGTTTTGTTCGTAGTTTTTGGTCTTTCTTGAACCTGGAGAAAAGTTCCTTCCTAAGTGAAGAACGGCCTTCATTTTCATCCGGAGAGACCTCTAGCTCTTCAAAATCCTTTTCAGCCTTCTTAATCCATGTGTTGGTCATTTTTATTTTTTCAAGATCCAAGACCCATTTATAGTTCATTATATAGCTTATAGGTTATATAATCGTCTTCGGATGACACATGAACCTTGCTCAGACGAGCTTACAGTATAATTAAAAGATCTAAAATATATTTAAATTGGGAATGACCAAAGCCGAAAACCTTTAAAAAAGTGGAAAACTAAATCGTGTTAGGAAACAACACTCTGCTCTCTATCCCACGCGCTGGGATTTTATTTTCCACTCTATGAATATTATTTATTTAAGAATTTGATCCATGAAAAAGACCATTAACGTTAAGCACTTATACACAAAATTTCTATTGATACTGATTTTCAATGTTAATGATACTAATGTTCCAACTAAGATAATCAGTGTAGTAATCCCTATACAGATAATAATTTCAATTGATGAGTTTTGACTATATTTCTTATTATATAAATCTTTAATAGTGATAACAGAAATTTTCAAGTCTGATATTTCGTTTGAGAAATAATGTTTTTGAAGATAAGACTCAGTTACATGTCGTAATCATGAGTAATTAAAAAAAAAATCTTTATGTGCAGAATTATTTGATGAACATCTATTACCATTCGTATTGTATCTTAAACAAGTTTATTAGAATAGTTTATATATTTCAACTATTTTTTAAATTTACAAATTTTCCAATAGAAATTCCCAAAAAATGGCGAATTTTCAAAAAACTTCTTCTCGGAAAACCTTCAAGGGGCTAAGATTTTATTGTAAATTAAGTATTCATGAGGTTTCCCGCCTTCCAAAGAAGTGCTAATTGTTCAAAATATTCAGAGTTATTCGAGGTTTTGATGAAAAAAAAAAAATTTCAAATTTTTTGAAAATATTTTATAGATATATATTTTTCTAGAACATTTACCTTTTGTAAAATTAAGGTAACAATGTTTTATACTTTAAAAACAAATAATAAAAAATGGAAACTTTTAATGAATATAATTGTACTTTCCTGTTGTGAGGAACAAAAAAGAAAAACTTAATTCCATTCATTCTGATTATATTTTTTAGAGTTTCTTACTTCCATGCCTTAATGGGCTTGGCTAATTATACTCTATAGAAATTTTATTATATTTACAACCTAGATATAATATAATCATCGTTAGCCCATTTAGTGAGGCGCCAGGTAATAGGTGAGACAAGGTGTACAACTGCCGGAGAACAATGCGGGTGTACACAGCTGTTCGCAGCAGGGTCAGTGTTGAACCCTCACCGCACCAGTCAGCAAACTATATAGTATGTAAATAAATATAATAACGATAAAAATAATCTAGAAAAAATGAGAAATAAGTAGCGACATAAAAGTTAAATAAATTCACAAATTGAAAGGAAATCTAGTAACAAAAAATTGTTTTAGATGAATAATAAAGTAAGGAAAATTTCATTAAACAATTTTTTTGCTATTATCAACTCTTACTAAACTCGAAAACTCTATAAATGTGAAGATCATAACAAGTAAGAATTTTAAATTATGTAAATTATGTGCATTTTTGATATGTTGTAAGGGCATGTCTGAGTAGTTTAAAACCAAGTTTGCAACCGAAAAAACAGATGGGAAAACCTTTGATGGCCGAAAAACCTTGAAATGTTCGGAGTTAGTTCAGTTTTTGGCCTGTATCTCCTATGTTGCTAAGCACAAAACTAGAGAACGGCTCGACCAATTGGGCTAATTTTTTTTTCATATTTTTGTTTAGCCGCGAAGAAGGTTCTTATGGAGAGAAAAATTATAAAAATGACGAGGGAAATAATGAAAACAACACTTTTCTTGATCCCTTAATAAACTTCAGTGAGGAAGTCTATTGTAGAACAATTACAAATTTTGTTTCATCAACAAAATCAGTTGAATACATTGTGTAAAACTGCACTGGATCTTATGCGATCTGGTAATCATAAAGTTGTAATCAGAGCTGATAAAACTTCTGTAGGAGAACATGTGAGATGTTTCAATGCTCTAACAATCGATGAAGTTGCCATTGTAGTGGTTGGAGAAAATTTGGAAGCCCTTCGTTTTAGGGAAATAGGGCAGAACAACGTCTGCCGGGACAGCTAGTACAAAATATAAAAGTCTAGAAACTATTTTTTCTTTAATTTGTTTTTATTTATAGCCCCTATAGTGCTTCTGATGATGAGGTATTTTAGAGATTTTATTTATATATTTTAAGTTTGTCCAAACGTTATAGATTAAGCCAGAAATAGATTCAAGTGTTCCTAAAATATTCCGACGAGAAATCACTGGCCTGTAAGTTCGCTTCCACGTCACAAAACAATTAGCCTCCTAGAAGTGTGAAAACATTTTATCTTTATGAACTGAACATTCGTTGTAAGGATATCAGAAAATAGTCCCTAAAGAGGTCTATTAAATGTCAACATATATTTTGTAAAATAAAATAATTTAAAAAATGCAAATGATGATACAGTAAATAGGTATCTAAAAATCTCCTGAAAGAGACAATCACTCATTAATTTTTTAAGTGAAAATTTCTTAGCCGCGTTTTACGAATTTTGAATTCACTGACATGCTCGTGAGGTATCCGCAAGTCTGGCAACACCTAGGGGCCAGTGCATAAGTTATACAATTTTTTTTAGCCAATCAACTTTAGTTTCAAGGCTAGAAGTAAATTAATATAAAAATGATGTATTCAACTAAAAGGACATTTAATAGTTTTGTACTTTATAGTAATAGTTAATTAAAATATCAATAACTCGTTGAACATTTCGTTTCTCCTAAAAGTTTTATCTGTATTTTTTTATGAAATGTTGAAAGTACAAACCATCCAAGTATTGTTGAACTTAGCGATCGTAATAATGCTATACATCAAAAGTCCATCAACATCTAATTAAATACAAAGACAATGTTTAAATATTATAGTAATATACTAATTATTATTTCAGTTAACTTATTTATCCTATGCAGCTCATCATATGTTTAGATTAATAAATAAATTACAGGAAAAAGTATATAATTATTGTTAGGAGTGTCAGAATATGTTAAAACCAGACTAATGTTAATAATTTAAATTTACGAATTTGAAATTCAAATAATTCAGACTATAATTGATTTAGAAATTTCAAAAATAACACATATATTACAAAGTTTTGAGTTTTAACTTCTGTAAACTCAATTTAAAACTACAAATTTTCTAGTTTATTGTTATTTTTGTCAAAAATCTAATTTTATTACATTGCAATTAGATTTTGGGTCCATTTTCATGAAAAAGTATCGTCACTTTCACTTACGAATTAATTTTTTCGTTCCATTTTCTATTCATTGAAGAAGTGATTTCGTTATATTGAAATAACAAGTATCTAAAAACTCATTTTTGCCTTTTTGAAAATAAGGGGGCTGGATTGGACAGAGGTAGATCGCTGAGTTCCATTGCCGAAGGTTCCAGGTCCAAATTCAGCTGTGGCATATAAATTATTTAACTTGTTACCAGCCACAGGTGCTATCACCCAGCCTCTATAAAGTAGATACCCTTAATTGGGGAAAATCTGGCGGTTTAGCGTGGTTATGGATAAATAACCGAGCTGCACAACCGTTGTCCTAAGAACAGTACAGTCAACATTATATCAACTTCATACAGTCAACTGAACCCAAGACTCTTCATGGGTTGTAGTGGTACTATTTTTTTGTTTATTATAATATTAAGTGCATACTATACTTTCGACTAAGGTAAATGCTATACATAAGTCGTGAGCTCATCAATACTAGAAGGACTGAACCATCATTATATTTATAATATATTGTTGTTATTTCAAGACGTCACACAAAATCACACCCCTTAAAGAGGTTTATCTATTCACTGATTTTGTTAAGGTCTAAAAAGGTTAATGATGTCGTTAACTTATGGATCGATCAGGTGGCGTCACTAACTATTCCTGGTGACAGATAATCGACAGGACGGAATATTTTATAACCAATATTTTTTTGTTTTTGTATTTTTAAAATATAATAACCCGAATGGACGGAATCTTAAAAAAAATAAATTTAATTTTGTTGAAATATTAGGACCTCGTCCATAAATAAATAGTGCAACAATTTGACATGAGAAACATTTGTTAAAATATATTTGGTATATCTGATAATAATTTTCATATGACTATAGTTTTTTTTTAAAATAATTAAACATGACCTAAACATGAAGAATCTCTGAGTTTCTGTTCTGTTGATCTCGAGTTCGAATAACACAAGTTGTGGCAAATAAACTATTTAACAGCTGTTGGTTGGCAGAATATGTAGACCTCCTGAGGCTACCCAGCCTATATAAGGTGGGTATCCTTAAATGAGGAAAATCTGGTAGCTCGTACTATCTCTACCGTGCACTGAATAAAAAACTATCAAGGGTTGTAGAATATCATATTTTTTTTTATTACATGATGAGAATCTGCCTAATTGTGTAATACAAAAGATATTCTATTGTTAAAGAGACGTGTCGGAAATTCTTTATGTTTAGTTTAATCTATTTTAATTTGATTTAATTAAAAAATTTTCGTCACGATGAAAATATTACTAAAATATTAAGAATAACAAATTTTAATACAAGATTTAGTAATTAGTTTGATAACATTTATTTATGTCTTTAATGTTTGAAATGTCTTCTTTATTTCATATTTTAAATAAATAATAAATAAATAAATAATTAATAAATAAATATAATAGTAAGAGACTATTAACTTTTTTTAATCACTCTCAAAAATGAAGATTTTTAAAAAGAAAACGGCCCTTTGTTTCTAAAATAGAAATTTTCGTCCTCTTTTTCTTATCTTCCTATTTTTTCTCTTCATTTCCCAGATGAGGGATATGTAACAATGCAAGTCTGGTCTAGGCAAGAGGCAATCACTCTACTTGCGCTTAATGGCGACTAAGTACACCCTGGACTAAGGAATAGGCAACTAAGTTGACAAGGATTGTTTCTAGAATAGAACGGAGCAGCTAATAATCCAAGAAACTGGACAAACCTTTAATATGATTAAATAGAGTTTAAACATTAATGATTCAGATGTGAAACTTCTTTCACTTCTAAAATTCTTTTTCATGCTACGATTTTGGAAAATTTTAGCGCATCTAATAAACATTTAATTTTATACCTGAAAACCGAATGCAAATACAGAAATTTTTTTTTGGAAAAGAAAAGATATGTCCAGGACCGGGACTCGAAACCGGATAGTCCAGATAGCTAGTCTGGAACTCTACCAATTGAGCTATCCTGGCTACATCAGGCTCGTTCCCCGGCCATGGTCATATCCTTTCTTTTTACTGATCCGGCGACCACGCGTTCTCGCAAGTTTGCGATGTATACGAGGGGAAGAATGTTCTTTGAACATTTAGTTAATTTGGATCTTGTTGACATACGTCATTATAATTATTATAACATCGCAAACTCATATACATAAACTTGCGATCGAGTCCAGGTTCTGTAGATATCGTTTCTTTTCAAATAAAAATATTTAAAAATGAATAACTATAATAAAATAGAAAATACAGAAAGCTTAGCAAGAAAACTCTGATCAATAAAAATACTGAATTTCGTAAAGCCGGATTGAATCTACGGATGTGTTTGATAATTAGTTAGGAAATGAAAAAAAAACATCAGGTCTAATATTAATTTATAATTATTAATATTAATGCATTGAGATTGTATTTTTAATCTTAAATATAAAAGTAAAATACTATAAACATGTTTGAATCACTTTCTATTTTGTGATTTTAAGGTGCATACAAATTTAAAGAAATATGCCTGGTTCTTCACTGTTAGAGTATGAGAACAAAAAAAAATCTGTCGGCGAAACATAGTTATATATACATAAAATTAATATAAAAAATTTGAAAATTATATATTCATATGTATATATGGATGTATATAAATTGTTCCTTAATGATAAAATTACTAATGACTTCACCACGAATGGCGAAGTCATCGATACGAGCCAAGGCTACACATTCTTTTGAATATTTTAAGTCTGATCAGCGGATAAGTTCTCAGAAGTTGTCCCCAACAATCAGTTACAATTTTTCGATCGATAGTTCTTTAGCTAACATAGTAGCAAGGAATAACATACACAGGTAGATAAGCATACATGAATATGAAAATTTATGGTATAGAGAAGATTCTCTCATCAACGTGCTGTTATTTAATACTATCTCGTTGGTTTTTAGACGTATATAGATATTTAGATTGAGAAATAAAAGGTATAAAGAATTAAAAGTGCTGTACAGTAGAAATTACATTTAAATATGATTATTGAAATAACAACATTAGAAATGGTAAATTAAAAAAAAAACTGAACAATAAATACACTTCTTTTATTAAGGCTTAAGTCCAAATTTTGCCATTTAATTTATAGCTAATTATTGTATGAATTATTATTTATATCAGGTTTCAATTTATTGTGCAACTTAATCGATTTGTACATACGATATAAAAGTAATATTAATGACGTAAGTCTTGATACTGCGACTATCTGAGGTCACCAGGCCAATGCTGGAAGCCTTATCAATATATTGTTGAATATAAGTGTTTAAACCTTGATAAACTCCTCCTTTAAAAAATAAAGAATAAATTTAATTGATTAAAGAAATAAGGTTTGTATGTTTCCTATAATTCTGTCAAACTAGCACTTATTTCTATATAAAAACTATAATTGTGGTATTAAAGGATTGAACGCTAGTAAAATTTGATTTTTTGGGTTTGGCACCCGGAATATGTTTGCAAACTCTATAAATGCCAGCCTATCTGCTGGTGTTCCTCAAGGCAGTATCATCGGCCCAATCATCTATTATATCAATACAGTTTATATCCTAACCCATCTTAATACTATCCTTACCACGTATGCTGGTATAACATGTGTATTATCAGTCAACACTATTACATCATTCCATATCACTAACCTTGAAGAATGGAATCAAAACTAAAGATTTAAATCCAAGTCAAATCATTTTTACACTTCGTCGAAACCCAATGACTTGCTGTCATCAAGTATCCTTTAATAACATCCCACTGATTCCTGTAGAACAGATCCGGTACTTAAGAGTACATCTTGACAAAAGTTTAACGAAGAATCCTCATACTAGACTTAAAAGACAAGAAACTGCTTACCGCTTCAGGCTGCTTCAACACTTACTTGACAAACGCTCTAAGCTAACAATTATTTACATAAGACTCATATGCATTATACCTATAAGACATGTTTGGACTTAAGGAGTAGAGCTTTGGGTCTTCACTAAGCCATGGAATTCCTCTTGTATCAAAATCCTCACTGTTCCTTACTTTGTTACAAACAAAGTCATTAAAAATTATCTGAATGTCCCATTTTTTCTTATTTGGCTCGAGCCTAACATCAATCCTTTCATAACAATTACCGATAATCCTTCAAGGTGTCTGAAAAGAAGAAGACCTAATGACCTTCGCATATAAATGTGTGTATATATATATATATATGTATGTATACACTCATATACATATACGGAGTCCTAATATGGAGACAATAAGGGAAGAGACAGACCTAGGTTTGGGAGATAAGCTAAATGCGTCTTGTATGAATATATGATCAGGGCCGGGAGATGGAAATCAAAATCTGATTGGTTCACGGGACTCGTATCTTCGCATCCCATTGGCCCGCTCCCCCCCCCCCCTCCCCTCCCCTCTAACTATATTTTTATTAAGATCCAATTGACAAGAACAATATTTTTCTTAAATTTATTGGTACAAAAAAATCATAATTTTGAGGATTATTTAATAATGTAGATCGTATGCACATGAAAAAATGAAATAAATTTTAAAAATGTACTCAAAAGCAAGCTTACTATTATAATAATAGTAAATTATAAATTATCGTAATAGTAAAAACAATGAAGCACTTCCACATCACAACAGTTTTAACCTCACCTCGCCCCCCCCCCCCCCCCAACAAAAATATAATAAACATCTCAACAATAAACATACTATTCATTCATTACTATTTATATTGTAAATAATTATTTAAAAAAAGTATAATAAAATATATTAAAAAAACAAATTAGGGTGATTTCTAAAAACAATATATATGTTTCAGAAAGCTAATACAAATTTGAAATTATTCAGAAAAAATAAATATAAAAAGACTACAACTAATAAAATACTACGCAATTTCAGTCAAGAAGAACTTTTGGTTTTGAAGAATATTGAAAACCTCGATTTTTTTTCATATGTCAATTCTTTCACTTTGTATCACTTAATTTAGTTAATAAATGTAAAAAAATTACTAATAAAAATTTAAATCACTTAGGTAAAAACTACAAATTTAAGAGTTAACTGATATTTTAAAAGCTTTCATCCTGTTTTTTTTCATTATTTCCTTTCAAAGAAACCCTTAATGGCACATTCCATACTTGAGTATACTATATGCCTTTTAAATTCATTTTTACAATAAGGATTAACAATAATTTTGATAATTATAACTAATATACATAAGACAATGTTACTTATATGGTGTTACAAGTTAACAAAATTAAGATTACATTATTTATACAATGATTATCTGTTTTACATTATATGATGATTCTAAATTAGATGCCTACTTTTCGAAATCAATACTGTAAATAAATTTAGTAAATTCGGGTCGAAATGTATTATATAGGTCATGTTCAGCTACTGGCCAAACTTTCCCTCTTAGTAGAATGGAAATAATTAATTACGACTTTTGTGCTTCATACATTAGGCAGTCTTATATTATGTGTTAAAATGTCTGTTCTTCTTTGTCTATTGAGCAAGAATTGTCATTGATTATGTGAAATCTGTGTAAGTATGATTTAGTATGTCCATGTTCAGATAAAACCTGAGTTAATTTGTAGTTAGTGGATTTTATTAATTTGTAGTTATTGGTTGTCAGTTTTGGAATAAACCTATGCAAATTAGGAGATTTATTTGAAGCAGTATACCTATCATTCCATCTCATAATGGATTCTTCCCTAATTTAGAATTTTAAGAACGAAATTGGCGTTTTGTGAAAAAATGGAGACAAATCACTTTTTGCTACCTCTTTTGTTGAATTATCAGCGATCTCATTGCCCTTAATACCAGAGTGAGCTTTTACCCATGTTATTTTTACAGATAAATTTAGAAGCAAATTGTGCATAAGTTCTTTCTGATATTTTCTGTAAGCTCATCATGTATGTCTGTGTTGGGAACTGATTGTATCAATATCATGTTGTCTGTGTGTATGACTATGTCTGTATGTATGTTGGTTGGAAGTTCTAGAAGGAATGCTGTCGCTTTTACGACTGCGTACTTTTCAGCTTGGTTGTTGGAACACGTAGAGCCTAGTGGGCACTTCGCATCGTCCCATCCGTGCCCCAAAGTAGCCAACCATAGCCTACATTATTGCCTTCTTTACTTCCGTCTGTGTGAAGCTTCATGCTTCTCAAACATTATTGATATAAAAATACTTTAATAACGTTTGAATAATTATTAATTTTTTTTTGTTATTATTATCTAATAAAACTTATGTTATTCAATTTACCTGGCAAAATAATCTGAATCTCTTTATACCTCTATCTGAGAGGTCTGCCTGAATCTCTTTATATAAAATAGCATAGACTTTTTCTGAATACAGCGCAACATATTCCATTCTATTCTCTCTATAGAATATATTATTATTTATTTATTCGAATTTCAATACATATGTATTACTACAAATGCGTTTTATATCGAACAAATGCTTACTAGTATTATACTATTGCATAGAAAATAAAATTAAAAATTTAATTTAATTTGGCATACAATGTGAGTCTTAATTTCTTCGTGCCTCCTTACTCGATTCGCCTCAAATACTTTCATTGTAAATTTCATTGAATAGGTTAGTCATCTTAGATTCATCACTTTTAAATAGTTTCTAACTTACTTTGTCCTATACTAGTATATTAGGGAATGGGTTCATTCAGCCTGGTATGTTTCTACAAGAATTAATAATTACCAGGCTTATTTGTTGCAGGGAATCAACGTCATTTATGTTTGTAATGCAAATTATCTAGGCGGCTACTGAATATTTGACAATTGAGACGAATTCAATTTAATTATTTGTCTGTGCAGTTTGATAATTAAGATATCAAATTAATTAATTACTGGGCATATGTAACGTGATATTAATTATTGAGTTGAAAAGGAAGCAGCCGATGATACTTAGGGATAACCAAAACGTTTCGAAAATAAGTTTTAATTCGTTTTTACAAAAAATTAATTTATACATCCAACAAAATTACTTAAATTAATTATTGTTGGATTATCATAGTCCATCCTCTCTACCGCTCACGCAGTGTGAGGTTAATTGTTAAATTCATTTTTGTAAATTGGTTAGATTTACTTGATTAAAAACTTTTTCAAAAAAACTGACCCCAGTACTATTTCATTTTATTATATAAATTGAATAAATTTATTCCAGTCCTTCAAAAAATAACGTTAAGGGAGCCGGGAAGGGAGAGAGAGAGAGAGAGAGAGGGAGAAAATAAATCTAATTTTCCGAGGAAGAGTGATACACCCTCTAATAATTCTCATCTTATTTAACCGAAAAATTTATTTTATATGCGCTAGAAGAAATAAAACACGAGGTATTAATACAACTTAGAATTTAAAATATTATTTGAGCAAACTATTTATTAGCCAAACAATTATTTGTATTGATTTATTAAAAGATAAATGCTTTCAACCTTTCATAAATCAAGAAAAGTTTGAAGTAGTGACATTTTACAATTTTTATTCTCTTTGTATATTCATCCACACCTAACAACTACACAAAATTGACAATCGGCAGATTGGCCATCAGTAAAATAAAACCAAACGACATCAAAGACATGAAGAAGAACAGTACCCAGCGGTTCACCTCCGGTGACTCGATTATCATAAAAGATCTCTCATCCACGTTCTTTTTAGTCCCACTGTTCTCATCCATGTGAGTCGTAGAGTAAAGATTTGTTTTATCTGTGAGTTATGGTTTCCATGAAATTTTCGTTGATAAGTATGGTAAGCGTTCATAATTTTACAGTTAATTGATGAAATTATAATGCTGCCTTACTAAATAACTTAGAAAAAAACGTTGACTAAATTTATGAGATTTTATCAACTTATTTATTCATTTAACTGACTCCTCGGTGAAATGTTTTGATGATGTTACGAAAGCTTTGATTATTTTCGTTTATTGGGAACTAATAAAAAATTCTTACATTCTGTTAAAAATAAAAAATGTATAGGTAATTTACTACTTTATATTATATAAAGAATATTGAAAGTTATTCCAATAAGAGATGGTATTGAAGTTTTTGGAGTTGGTATGGCAAAGTGAATAAGGCACTCGTAATAGATAATTAAATTTAAGCAACATCAAGCATGGTTAGTAATTGGATGGGTGACCACCTACTGGTAAAAAAAAACACGATGAAAAAGATCTTACACACTACCAATCATCTCCCTCGATATGTAATGGCATCGCCCGCCAGCATACTAAGGACAATCATTAAGACCGTCGTAGAACTGATGGATCTTCCACTTGTACTTCGAGAATTCCAAGACTTCAAATGATGGCTCGGACGTGAGATCCTGGGCCATCTACTTCAGGTAAATATAAAGACATAGAGGACTTTCGTGAGCCTGATGGACCGTTTTACAGTCATTATCTGTAGATCTAGACGAATTAGACTCTGTTTTTGAACTTTGAAGAGGACGCCAGTGTAAGAGATATTGGTGAATCGGTTTCAAAAAGACTAGCTATTGGTTATGATGCTGTTTTAAGAATTTCTCCAAATATTTCCACCTTGATACGATTCTGGTCTCCATCAGACCAAGAAAGAATAGAAACAATACATTATAAAGAATGAAAATGTAGTAAATTTATTATTGTTTAGTTTCGTGTAGGTTGAGGTTGCTATATCTAGTTTTTTATATACTGGCATAAGAAAGAAAAACTCTGTTTTTTTTTATTTTTTATGTGGGGAGTATTGAGCTAACACAAATGTAATTTGAAATGTAAATGAGTAAATTTGGATAAACTCCAAATAGTTCAATCGTATAATTAATATCACCATATTTGAGTAATGCAATTAAGTATCATTAAATTATTTAAATCACATAATTTCCTAGCTCATTATTGCAATAGGGCTAATTTTATTAATTTATTGTTTTTGTTTTCTTAACTAAAATGGATAATGTTTTGAGACTGTTGACAGTCTAATTTGGTCTAAATATATCTTACACCAGTCAATCCTAAATATCTTCCAAAAGACCAAATCTCGTAGGCACATTGATAGGATACATTTTCCACCCTGTAAATTTATATTTATCGATAGAAGCAATAAAAAAATATCTGAAATCGGACTGTTTTTATAATTTATGTTTAATGGCTTATTAAATCGATCGTTATTTAAAATCCAAGGTTTATCTACGAAAACTCGTTTTAATTTCTTAGTAAATATGTTTAAAAAAATTAACTGCAGTAACACAAGAATGAACTGGCGTGCTTAAAAGCGCTGAATCGTTTCTAAACCTGCTATGAGATATTTAGAACTATATCGCCCTCACCGCTAGGTTTGGCGAGACGCGCAGTACATACATAAAGACAGTAAATAACAGAAGTCTACAAATTCTACTTTGAATTTTGAAAAAACGGACATTCCATACGAAACGACCCAAAACATAATTATTCAATTAATACTTTTTATTAATGGTTGTTGGACGAATAATAAACATACGATCGGTATAGAAATTCAGAGAGGCAATCCACAATTAATAGTAGGTTCCAATGACTACCAATGACTACCACCGTTCATACAAACTAAACCACTCCCAGTTTTGGTTTGCTTCTCTTTCTATTGACATGGTTAACTCCTACTCTTTCTGAGGTAAAAAATCAACTGACAAAATGATATTTCATTACTTTACCACGCCAATGCCTCAATTATTTGTGAGTACAAGAATGAACTGTTAATCAAGTCAGTTTGAAGAGGCAACAAGTGCGATCGGCCTGACCATACATGTTTACACAGAAGACCGACATGTTGTGTTTACATAATTGAGAAAACACCAATTTGCAGAGTGTTTCATCCTCTTGGTGCTGCACATCATCGCTCCCGAACAAACATGCTCCCCAGAAGGTATGGATGACTTCACGAAGAGTGAAAAAGACAAACAAAGGCATAAATATATAATTTAATTTAAGATATTAAAAATAAAACATGAAGGGTCTTAGGTTTAGTACACGGTAGAGACTGTACTGTACCAATGAGAACGATTGTGCAAAGAGGTGATTTGATCGAGATCTCAAATACAGGGTTACTCATTTGTAGAGGCTGGGTGAACCCTAGGAGGTCGTCAGATCCCACAGGGTTCAACCACGGCTGTTAACACACTGTATAACTTATCTGCAATGGATTCGAGCCCCAACTCAGCGCTCTACCCATTGAGCTACCGCATTTTATTACATATCGATATTATTAATAAATCGATCGCCAATCAAGGCATATGTGTAGTATAGTATAGAACAGCGTTACTGTATTCGATAAAAAAAACAACTAAATTATATTTTCAATTAAACAATATTTTAAAAGAAAATTGTTATAAATTGTTTAGATTTTGTCAATATGTTGTTGTTTGGTTCACAAGCAAAAAAAAAAAGCTTATGGTTCTTATCTCTCTCGTCAATTTATTACAAAGGTGAATAATAAATTTAAATGTATGCCATGAATGTGAATAATAAATGTGTATGTGCGGATTGCTTCAGAAACTTCATTTGTCCACATGTAATGCATTAAGTTTTCAAGTAATAGTTTTAAAGTAAAATGTTTACAAGAGCATAACAAATATATGATTTTTGGAGTTTACTCCTTAAGAAACGATTTTATATTTAGCCCGCGGTATGAAAATTTTATGAGGACTAAAATCGAATTTTTGCTTATTGTGGTGGGTTACGTTCCTTTCTCGATAATATTGTATTATTTGTTTTACATAACAGATAGAAATTAAAGTTAAATTCTGGGATTAATCGGGAAGGGATGAGCGTGGTACCTATGGTAACAGTGTATTCTATTGCTTTATTCTCGAAGTGTTAAAATGCGATTAAGGTTAACTTTGTTTGAACTAGTTAATAAGATAAATATATAACCTCAATGTTACCTTTGATCTTAGATGTTTTTTATGTTTTGTTATTATGAGAATAGATTTACAAATGTTTTAAATGGTCAGGGAGGAGGTTTAGTCCTTTACAGTAAAATTTTATATTATACTTTACAGTAAAATATAAAAATATTGAGAGACGTTACGTTCCTTTGCGCACCTCTCACTTCGAGGTTATGTATGTGTATAACAACAATCTAACCGTCAATTTGTGTTGTCAAATTGTAAAATTTAAAATTACTTACAGCGAAACCAGTTATAGTATGAAATCATTTATCGTTGGTTCTTCCAAAGATAATGACACAGTGGATATTTGTCTATTCACTTAACGTCACTAAGTAAAATTTTAATAGTGAAAAGTAAATTAAATTTTCACTAAGTAAAGATGAAAGTTTACACTTAGTACAATTCTTGAAAAATTAACTTAATTTAGGGCTATATTTAGACTTTATTTATGCCAGAGTATTCGGGACGGCTAGATATGGTACAAAAATTGATGCAATGTTTTCACGATTCATAACCCATGTAACTTCTGACGTACACGTATTGTACTTTAGTTATCACAAACCTATTGTCACAGTATTTATTAATGAACTAAATACTATTCATGGACTAAATACTGTTCAAAATCATGTTTAATGTTCATGGAAGAACAAACGAATCTTCCCAATAATGATTTATATTAATATTTAAACAATTACACTGTTCTGCACGAAAATCCTCCTTCAAACCAAAACATGCTTTCTTACTGTTATCAGATGTGCTGAACACGAATTTGAAGTCAGATTTTGTCTATCACGCACAGTTTCCTGACAAATTCTAGTTTTTTATCCAAAAAGGTGAGTTTTTTGTGGATTTGACGATTTTTTTCGGCATCAAAACATAGTGAAAAAAATTCAAAAGCCCGATGATTTTGAGCGCAATGAAGCATATATGAACGAAAAAAATTTGATGGGAATATTACAAGTGGTTAAAGAAATATGGCTAAAAGTGTTTTTTCAGTTTTTGAGCTTGAGGCAGGGATTTGGTCTCTACCTGGATCTTTAGGGGAATGACCCTCCTTTATCTTTTATGGTGGTACCCTTTTCATTCAAATCCTTACCTGCCCCCCTTTCACCCTCAATACCCCAACTCCCCCCCCTCCCACTCAGCCCCTATCTTGTCACTATTTTCTTCTAGGATTTGATCAGTACTCTCGAGGCTTTCGCTAAACTCACTTAGTTGGATATTCAGTTGTGCTATCATTGTTTTTGGAACAGTTCACTTTTTCTCTGTAATGTCACGACAGTGTATAAATAAGCCTGATTCCTTTTGCTATGTTTGTGGTGAAGTCACATTCAAGTCCACCAGAAACCTCTGACTCCGCTGGTGAAGAAGGCATACGAGTTATACTTTGGATGTAAAGTAAGTGATCAGGACAAATCATGGGCTCCTAAAATATGCTGTAGTTCATGCTCACGTTCTCTGAGTGGTTGGCTAAATGGGACACATAAGTCAATGCCATTTGCAGTTCCCATGATATGGCGAGAACCTACAAATCACGTGACCGATTGCTATTTTTGCATGACCACAATCAAAGGTTTCTCGTTCAAGAGCAAAAAGAAAATTGTTTATCCCAACATCCCCTCTGCCATGAGACCAGCTCCACATGATGCTTCCATGCCCATCCCACCAAATTCGAGTAAGTTCCGTCTTAGTTCTGAGGAGTGCAGCGATTCTGAAAGCGTTTCACCTTAACCTGGAACCAGTCAACAAGAAGAAATTTCAAGTTCGTCCAGCCCCTCTGAAACTCAGCCACAGCTCATAAATCAGAGCCGATTGAATGATCTTGTTCTCCCAAAATCAAAAGCTCAGCTGCTTGGGTCAAGGTTGCAACAATGGAATCTCTTGGAAGGAGGCGTGAATATATCTTTCTTCAGAAAACGGGAATCAGGAGTTCTATGCTTTTTCTCGATGGAAGAAAATCTTGTATTTTGCAATGATGTATTTCATTTGCTCCAGAAACTTGATCTGCCAACCAATCCAGAGGAATGGAGACTATTCATTGACAGCTCCAAGTTTAGTTTAAAAGGAGTACTCCTTCATAATGGAAACAAACATCCATCTATCCCAGTAGCTCATTCGGTCCACATGAAAGAAACCTATGACAACATGAAGATACTTCTACAAAAAATCAAGTACCATGAGTACAAATGGCGCATTTGTGCAGATCTTAAAGTGGTAGCCATGCTTACAGGACTCCAAGGAGGTTACACTAAATTTTGTTGTTTTTTGTGCGAGTGGGACAGCAGAAAAAGAGGAGACCATTATGCCGTAAAAAAATGGCCAGAGAGTAAGGAAAAAGTAGGTGAAAAAAACATTGCCAATCCTCCATTAGTGGACAAAAACCAAATAATTTTACCCCCACTCCACATAAAATTGGGGCTAATGAAAAACTTCGTAAAAGCAATGGACAAGGAAGGAGAAGGTTTCATGTACTTAAAACAAAAATTTCCACATCTCAGCGATGCTAAGATAAAGGAGGGAATTTTCGTAGGACCCCATATTCGACATCTACTCAAGGACCTCACTTTTGAAGCAAAGTTAAATACTACTGAGAAAAAGGCTTGGATTGCTTTTCGAGAGGTATGTGCTAAGTTTTTGGGAAACAAAAAATCTAGAGACTACCGAAAAATAGTCCAAGAACTGCTTACTTCATATAAAACATTGGGATGCAATATGTCCTTAAAAATACATTTCCTACATAGTCACCTAGACTTTTTCGCCCCAAATTTGGGCGCAGTTTCGGACGAACATGGAGAACGATTCCACCAAGACATATCCAGAATGGAAAAAAGATATTCTGGCAAATGGAATGAGAAGATGCTGGCGGATTACTGCTGGACACTGCAGCGGGAGACAGAGGAGGAAGAGTACAAAAGAAAAAAAACTACTCATTGACGATGTGTGTATATTTTTTGAGTTGTGTCATATCTAGTATTATACCTGATAGCATGCAGGATTCAATTAATTATATTTTATCGTTGAAAAAGAAAAAAAATCTGTTAAAATAAAGACAATAATTTTCAAATACAATTTTTCATTTTTTCCAAGTTTCACCTCTTTTCTCTCAAAATCAGAGGGTGATAGAATTTTTCTGAGTTCGGATTCGGACTCAGCACACCTGAAAATATGAGAAACAGGCAAAATTGTTCAAGGGAGGGGAGAAAAGTTTTTTTTTGCAGAACAGTGTTATTATTATGTGAAATAGTTGATGATATATATTTCATTGGACTGATGTGAATATTATGAATAAATATTTATATATGCTTTGATTATTTTTTAAGATGCTTTCATTTACCCTCTTTTTACATAATCTACTCAATACTAGTTCTTAAGGAGTGAACTCCAGTTGTGCGTTGGAGCTGACACACACATTCTTTTTTTCATAAATTACGACGGTTTCAAGAAAGGAGGTGTATACCCACCAAAATTTCTCTTCCATTCTTTATAAAATACGAATAACAACGTTGATTTCTGAGGATTATTCTTCGGTAAACCGAGAATTGGGAGCCATAAGACAATCAGCCTATTAGTTTTTTTATAATTTAATCTGATCGTGATCTTTTAAGATTCTACGTATTCTAAAACTTAAAAGTATCTATGTTGAGAGAAAGGGGATTTGTTCATGGTTAACCTCTGAAAAGAAGAAATATGGTTGCAAATAAGCTTCAATATGATTTAGAATGGATGCCTGAGAGACTATTAAGATCGCAGTTTCATAACTAATATGAAACGACGTACCACACAACTGGAGTAGAAGAGAGAATTATTTAAACTAGTAGTTGATACAGCAGTTTCTGCTATAAACTTCTAGCATTATGTAATAAGCAAACAAGCTTTAAACACATCGTTCGGGGAGCGAACATCATAAACGATAACCGATTGAAATGCCTTTCTGTAAAGTTATGGAGACCCCACAATAGATACATCGAGAGAATAATACTCGAGAAGCTTCTAATATATATAATACAATGTCGCTGATCAAAAGAACCCATTATCTTAACCCTCAGAAATAATAATATGAACCATTTGGATGAATGGAAATTCCGCACATTTAAATACATCATCACTTAATGTTTAAGTAACCTAAACAATTAAATATTTTTAAACTAATGATGTTTTATATTTAATTATATAAACTAATAATTACAAAAAAAATTATACTCTAAGTTTAAAATAAAAATAATTATATATTCTTTCAAGTTTCCACGGCCACTATTTATACAAAAAACTTCAGTTGTTTCTTCTGGTTTAGACCGTGTCGGTGAATTTTCTGCCAACGTTTCGCCAGACATGCTGCTGACTTCCTCAAGGCTTAATTGAGACATAGAATTAAGCCTTGAGGAAGTCAGCAGCATGTCTGACGAAACGTTGGTAGAAAATTCACCGACACGGTCTAAACCAGAAGAAACAACTGAAGTTTTTTGTAAAAATAATTATATTTTAGAAAAATTAAATTTTAAAATGTTTTTGTCAAAGGGGAAAACCTAGCCGTTGAGCGTTACCTAGGACAAATCACTTCCTTGAAGGACCGTTTTACATGAAACAATACAGTCTCTACCATGTACTGAACCCCAGACCCGTTCATGGGTTGTAGTGGTATAGGTTTTATTTAATATGTCAACAGGCATGGATAGACCCTATGGGATCTACAGAGCACCCTGTGGCTCATTCAGCTTTTATAAAGTAAAATTAAGTAACGAGTAAGGGTAAAATTAATTAGGAAATAGCAGGCGTTTCTCTGACAAATCACCCTGCCTGTATCAACCCCCAATCGTAAGAAGCTTTCAAAGCTTGTGGTAGTCAGTTTTTAATGTGGACTTATTTTTTAAGTCAAGCTACAACTTATTGATAGTATAAGCCAACCTGTGGTCCTAGTCGTTAGGATGACAACGTACTATGCCAAGTATCTCGAGTTCGCAGCAGGGCAGCTTGCCTTAGGATTTTTTAAAGGGAGGAAAAAATCCATGGTTATGCTGTTATTCCGAATGCATGTAAAATGATAGTCCAGAGACTCTGTCAGGTAGCCGTTAAATATCCCTACCATAAGTACCTGGATAGCCAATATTTAGGGCTCCCCGTGTAGCATCGTCAGATTAGCCGTAGGATCATAAATTTACGATAAATGAACAAACCTATTAATAATTAAGTTACAGTAGTTAATAGTATTTTAATGTACTGAATAAAACTATTATAAATTATAAAACCGTTTAAGGGTTTCGCTCTTCTAATTCGTGTGAAATCATCATGACCCGTTGACTAGGTGACCTATGATTGACCCAGACACGTTCACGATTGAGGGATTTTTTACTCGATCCGAGATAATCAGCTGGAATTCGCCCCTGTTCCGCTAGATCCCTAACAGGACACATAATATTTACCACGTAGCTACTGTTACACCTATACTCTATTCCAACCCTACCTAAAGCACAAAGCCCAACTCCCACTTGGGATTTTTCAATTTCCCATTTCAATCTCTCCCACCCTTACAGAACATTATCCACATTTCATTTCCAATTTCCTTGAATCGTGTTTCCCTCTAGTCCTGAAACCTCGAAGGTGGTTATAAAAAGGAAAACAAAAATAGCAATCATATCCCGAAAGAAAGAATCCTAACGTTACCTATTTATACCGCTTAGAAATTTTCCATAACAATCATTGACGGTAACTTTAAATCAATGCTTTAATCATTTTTAATAAACACATATCTAATTATTGCATATACTCAAAAATAAACAATAGCTATTATAAGATTACTACAGAAATATTTAACACTATCATATCGCTCCTTCAAGAACAACAACAAAAACACTTTTTAGCTAAGCCTTCAGTAACAATCCTATTCGTTGAAACTTTTTAATTCAGGAACGTCATATCTGATATTCCACTTCCGACAAGTTTTTTTTTTAATAAAGTCATATTTTGAGTTTTATCATGTTTGAACTTGAACTTTTGTGGGACTAATTACATAAGTTAAAATAAAAAACTTCTATCTTTTAAAATTTTCTAATGTTCAATAAAATAATTTCAGTAGCGTCGTTACAATATGAATGCTTTACTTTACCAATACCCATTTTTTTTTTAGCTCACACGGAATTTTCACATACCTCTATCGAAAACTATGTTTTTGAGTTTTGACGTTGTTCTTTTGAAGTAGCGATATGAGACGTTCAGTATCAAAAGCGGTAACCTCAAATTTTAAAAATTAGCTTTTTCATATTCCCTTATTTTAGTCAATGATTTACTAATACCATTAGATGTAAGGCGAAAAAGAGCCGTGTTCGACAAAACTATTTGAGAGAACTAGTGTACAATTTATAAAAGTAATTTATTTTTAATTTAGGAGTATCAACAGAATGGATTCCGAGCATCCCACTCCACTATTCAGCAATGTCATCGTGTGGTGGATGTAGTCTCCTCTGCATTAGAACGTGGATCATATTGTTTGGGCGTCTATCTTGATGTGGAACAGGCATTTGACCGAGTCTGGCATCCGGGATTACTCTACAAACTCCGTCAATTCCTACCGCCTACCTACTTTCTCATCCTTCAATCCTTTCTCACAAACAGAACTTTCCAATTAAATCATACTAATGTCTATTCATTCCTCTTTTCCCAATCTGCTGGCCCGAACCCACTATCTATCCTTTCATAACAAACTTAATTTCCACTCAAACCCTCTAGTTTCAAACCTAGCTTCCTCTTCAATTCCCGATAATCCTCCGAGGCGTCTGAAAAGAAGATGGCCCCGTGACTTCTTAGTTGAACTGGTGATTTGAGTACTACCATTGGGTAGTTTCTCTACTTGTCATTTTCACATGTCATTATGTATCACTTAGCCCATTTACTTGTTGTATTTTTTTTTATACAGTTGTAAATATCAATAAATAAATTTTTAAAAAATTTAGGAGTTATCCACTTGTGATCATGAACGGCTCATATAAAACATATTTCCAGTTCTGGCCTCATAAGGACTACATGAAACAGCTTATCTCAATTTTATAACATAAAAAAACAAGGAATGATCCAAAATCCGCAAGAATAACGTTACTAAAATATTAGTAATAGTCTTGGAAAGATGGAGGAACTACTGTATAGTGTACCAGCCGAAAAAATAATGCAGGAAGAGCTGGATAAAAAGAATCAGTGGATAGGGATTCACAAAGATCTCCCAGAGTTTCTAGATTGGAACATTTCAGGAGTAACAAAATAAGAGAAAGAAAAGATTTTTAAAGAAATAATCTAAGAATCAGCTGATGAGATCGCTTAAATCTAACGAATACAAATAAAATGGTGAAATTGGGACGATGAAAATAAGTGGAGGACGAGACGTACAAATGAAAATTTCAGGCGAAGTATATTCTTAACCAGGTTGAATTATATTTATTTCTGATATAAAGTATATTTTTATAACTGGACTGTTATAATACAGTAGGTACTGATAATTAATGCAAATATGTAAAAAAAGTTACTGAAAAACCATTTATTAAGTAATGATATTGTCGTCAGGATAGCACAGAAATATTTAAATAAGATTAGTTTTATATAAACGTATGGAATAATGTTCTTATACACCGGCAAATAAAAAGATACATTAAAAGTGAATAAAAACGCTAAGGCGTATATCTGAAGGGTTCTATGAGGTCATTATTTAGATGAAATTATTATTGCCATATATTTTATGGGATTTATATTCAGTATACGTAATAAACTATAAATATATTAATATTCTCATATATATGCTGATAAATATAGGCTATTAAATACTCAATCAGCAATTTTTTCTTCATATCGAAGTAGAATGAGCTATCGATATGGTAACTAATTATAATTTACTAGTTGGTTGTTTTAGTTTTAAATATTTTTATTTTGAAGAGAAAAGATATGGCCCAAATCTCTTCTCTTATCTGATCCCTTGTCCCCGTGTATCTTTTCTCTTCAAAATAAAAATAATTAAAATTAAAAACAGCTAGCTAATAAATTATAATACATTATAAATAGTATGTCAACAAGTTCCTAAAATTAAAGTAATGTTCAAAGAACATTTGTTCTCTTGTACACATCGCAAAACTTGCGAGAACACGGGGACATGGGATCAGTTAAGAGAAAAGATTTGTTCCCGGCTGGTATCAACTCCGGTAGCTTAGTTGGTAGAGTCCTGCAACGGTAAGACAGAGGACCCGGGTTCGAATCCCGCCCGGGGGCATATCTTTACTCTTCAAAATAAAAATATCGATATGGTAGATTTCTTCAATTAGATAACAAAAAACCTCAAGCACTAAAGAGTGTAAAATGGTCAAAGGGTGCAGTCAATATACAGGAAATAAGTTAGAATTAGTTTATTTGTGCCTAAGTTTCGGCCTAATAACTAAGTGAACATCTGAGCAGCGAATAATTCTCTTATAATTTCACTATGTTTTATAATATATGTTTTATGATCTTCTGGACATCAATTTTTATTATTTCTCATTAATTATTGCATGCTTTATCTTTTACTCTTTGTATTTCTGCAATTGCATAATTTATATAGTTTTCTGTTTCCTTTTATCCTCAGCCCTGATCATGGCATAAGAATTAGGCCAACACGGAGGAACAAATAAAATAAGTCTAAATTATTTTGTGTAGTTTATTGAGTGCACCTCCTGACCATTTTACACTCTTTTAAGATATAATCCAGTCAACCATTTCCACATCAACTCAAACCGTAAAGTTTGCCTCAGTAAACAATTAGATATACTAGAAGAATACACTATATGTGTAAGTCGTGAATTCAACGACTTAACCAAGGAGATGAATGGAATAAAACTCTTGTGGATGCAGTGAAGAACTGTAATTAAAAAAACATATTTACAAACTTATAACTAACTGAATAACTCCAGGTATCTTTAATTACAAGCCTGAAACAACACTATAGTCAATATTCCATAATAATACACAAAATATAAATTTAACAAATGTTCACTCGAGCGAGTCTCTCTGCAAGCAATCTATTATAACCTTGCTCACATCTGTCCCTGAAGGTTATCTTCACGTCTGTTAAGTTTGGCGTGAATATTCAAACTTACATATGAATAAGTCGCGGATATAAATATTGATTCAAGAATTGTGTTATTGCTTTAGGACGTATCGGGTATTTACTAACCCTACGCCGAATCCATCTTCTTTACAAGGTTTTCGTTCGCCGCAACCCTTTCCAAATATTAAACATTAATAATCGCTATATTGTAAGGGCTATCGACCCTTTAGCCCTCCGGTGGTCGACCGTTAAAATCGTGTTATTAGATTTTCAGGATTTTGAATAAGAGATAACGGAGTCGTTGATCCAATCTCGGATAGCTTCCAATCGATTATCTCCGCATTGGCGGATGATTGATTAGGAAGCAATACGGTTCGCTTCTATCAAAGGCAACTAATACGAGTATTTATTAATTTTAATTTAATATATATTTATATATAGGGAGCAGAGCGACTCAGTTGTAGAGGGCTGAGTTAGTGTGCCGAAGGTCTTGGGATGAAATCCCGCTAATGTCAAACTTTTATTTAGTCTTTTAGCAGCCCATGATGGATCCTGTGTGATCTAGGACCCTCCTGGAGCTCACCTAGCTTCTAAGAAATGCGTATCCAAAATAAGAAGGAGTTAAGCGTAAGCTAGGACAAATCACCTGCCTGAACAACCGTCGTCCAAGAAACAGTACAGTCACTACAACCTAGTGAATCTAAGAACCTTTAGGGGTCGTAGTGATGCAGGTTTTTTTCAATGATATTTTCCATTTCTGTTCGTTCTTCCGGTATCGTTGTATATAAGATTTTAATATATAAAAACCTTTAGTAGTATCTGAACCATAACTGACTTCGGAAAAATTTCTTTAAGGAGCCATTAGTGAATCAAAAAAACACAAAATATTTTTTAAAGACAATGAAAACTTTTGATATTGTAATTACAATTAGTTTTCGAAGAACAATTTAGTCCGCGTTGTTCTGACTTTAGACAGTTCTCTCACTATAATATTCATTAAAATTTATTGTTTATCAGGACTTTTGCTGAGGAAAATAGTTTTGCGCATATCTTTTATAACCCAGAAATATTAGATAGGGATAGTTTTTAATGGAGGGACCATACTGATAATACATACTAATATATATATGTTATATTCATATACTCGTTTCAGTTAAATTCTCATTTGTGGTAGTAAATGAGGGCTACTAAATACTCCATCTACAGTTTCTTCCCAATATCTAGATATATTGGGCTGTCACACATGAAATGACCGTTGTTAGAACCAGGAAGAAAATAAAAATTTCAGATCAAATCCAACACATTTTTTATTCAAAGTATTTACCATCATTTTCGATACACTTCTGCCAACGGCTCACCAAGTTTTCTATCCCAGATTTGAAAAACGTTGAGTGACGTGATGAAAGGAATTCAGAAAACGCATTTTTAATGTCAAAATCATTGGTAAACAATTTTCCTCGCAAAAAGTTGTCCAAACTTCGAAAAAAGTGGTAGTTTGTAGGGGATAGATCAGGGGAATATGGGGGGTGTGGTAAGAATTCATAGCCCAACTCCTTTAATTTATTCACTGTCTGTATTGAAACATGAGGTCGTTATCATGAAGGAGCTCGTGGGGGGACCCAGGAATCGAAATTTTTTGCCTTTCCGATCAATTTTAAATGCCTGGAAACTGTCGTACGATTTGTTCCTAGCTCTGGCGCATATTTTCTGACTGTTTTATGTGGGTCTTCTTCCACAGCACTCTTAAGATATTCGTCCTCTATTATGTTTGAGGCGGTCCACGGGGCAGATATTCTAATGTCGTACCACCTGAGGAAAATTTTGTAAACCAACGACGGATGGTTCTTTCATTAGCACTTCCTTCACCAAACTCATGATTAATATTTCTTGCTGCCTGGGCAGCGGAATTACCAAGTTTGTACTCATAAAAAAAATCGTTCGGAAATCGCGAGTATTAATGGCCACGATTAAAATTATACTTAAATCTGTATGGCTACTTGGGAAAAAAACCAACACAGTTTGCAAATAGAGGATTAACAAGTGCTTATTATAGATAGTAAATATTTTACTTGGAATCAACAGGGAACACTTTAATCCTCTATAAAGATTAAGATTTAAAAAATCGGACATTTCAATTATGGCAATTATTGACGACCCAATAATTCCGACAAAACTATCAATATGTTAGCTTTTTTCAACTGAATAACAGAAAACCTCAAATCATAAATTTTACCTCAATAAACTGATAGATATACTAGAAGAATAAATTGGTGAGTTACTACGGTACTGATGTTAAGGAATCCTAGTAAAGCATGTTTTTAATTTAACATACAAATTAAATAAAAAGTTTTTAAAAAGATAAGTCATAAACAATACTTCATACATCGTAAATCCGCTTTCTATAAAAGCTAAAATAATTTATAGAACCAAATGACTTGTCTTAATTTTTTTTGCGATTTATATTAAATAAAGCAGATAAACCAATGCAAAATTGTTATAAACATTTAAAAGACAAGTGACTTTATTCATTCTTTCAGTAACAATTTAAAAATCGAAACACAATGACAGCCCTCGAAGAGCCTACATTCCTCAGTAATTGTTTCTCGCAACTACTGCCTGTCATTCACTTAGTGTCACATCCTTAATAAGGTTGTAGGATAGAAAAAAAAAAAGACACACAAGCCCAGGCGCACAAGCCCAGATCTAAAGGGATTTCATTTTATTTTCGTATAAATAGTATGAAAATTAAAAAAAAAGAGAAACACCTATTCCCAATCAATTCCGTTCTATATCGAATAGCTTAAAAAATAAAATTTTAAAAATCTTGAATGATAAAGTAGTTATTCTAATTTATTTAATCGTTATATTGATTAAACTATCGATTGATTAATTAACTGATTGATTAAAATGAGAGGAAGTCAATTTTTTATTTATTTCAGAGTTACCCCCTTTTAACCATGAATACCTAAATAATAATAACCTATACACAGATAGCAGCATCACATATATTACTTAACAATACACAATAATAATACAATATAAAATAAATTGAGGGGTATAACATAATAATGACTTGTGCTCCGATGGAAAAGAACAAAAGATTCCTATACAAACTGCTTTGGAAACATGCCCATTTTGGCATATATTGTTGAAAAATTTTATTTTTATTTGTTTAAATAAACAAGACGAACATTATTCAACATCCCCTGAAAGAGTATGGAACAGACTGAAAGATATTTACCGCACCCAATTCGCCACAAGAACAAATATTTTCTCATAGCGGGGGGCGGAATTTAAGAGGAATTCAATTATATCTTTCGTTAATAAAAATATGACAGGGGGAGAACAGGGAATGGTAGGTTTCTTCTTATTTATAAACGGGAAAGATGAAAAAAGAGGAAGCATTAATAAATGTAAATAATTACAATAATTAAAAGTACTAAGCGTTCAAAATCCAATAAATGAATTAGTTTCAAAATATGATGATGTCCTAGTATACTACAGCGTGATCTAGGACAAATCCCTTTCTTGTACAACCATTTTCCAGGAAACACGACAGCATTTAGACCCTTCATGGATTGTAGTGGTACAGATAATAATAATAATGATAATAATTATATTACAGATCAACATTTTTGTTTGTCTGTCTAGTTTTCCATATAATTTTAGTTTTCGTAATATTTTAACACCCTCCTATGGCTCACCCAGCTTCTATAAAGGAATTCTCTTAACTGTAACCCTGATCTCAAATAAATTACTGCATTGCATAAACGTTGTCAGAAACATAGTCCAGTCTCTAACGATGTGTTGAACCCAAGACTGGGTTCAGTACCATTCATGGATTGTAGTGTTACAGATAATAATAATAAATATATTACAGAGCTATGTTTTTGTTTGCCAATCTAGTTTTCCATATAATGTTACTTTTCATATGTTATTATCTTCACAAATTTCATATTATTTTTCTACTCTTTTTCCTTTATTATTTTTCATAAATATTTTTATATATTAAATTTGTATTCATCGTATTTCAATCCTTCTTCATACCAGTCATTTAATGGTACGCAAAATAATGTTTCCCTCATAGAAAGATATTCTTCAGGTATTTTTGAAATTCTTATTTCTGGAATCAGACTTAAATATTTATAAACATGTATTGATATAAGCAATGATTGGATCCTGTTCACGTTATTAGGTTCGATTCAACCACTGTAACACAAAAAGCTTTATTTTCCCTCGTATATTTTCGAAAGGGGGGGGGGTACGTGCCAGAGACAAACGAGGGCATTATGGTGAGAGTGCCATGCCAGCTTTTTCTCTTTAGTTTCTCCTTCAATTGCTTTCGAAAAAGAATTTTATACTAACATTTCGCTATTTCATTGTTCCATTGCTTTTAGTTCCGTGAAAAAAGAAGTGACTCCACATAAAAAACAAAGAAGGAACAAAAACAAAGAAGTATTACTATTCACAGCAAACTTCGATGTCTTGGATCAAAGGAAGATATTAAGATTGATTCTAATAAATCATTAAATATAGTATAAATGATATGTACAACTTCCTATTATATTTGAACCACAAAAATTATTTTTTATTGCCCAGAGTAAATTAGAATTATCAATAAAAATTATGGCGAAAATCGGAAGTTGTACAGAATTCAAATATTTAGAAGAGATTCTTGTAAACGATAAAAATAATAGGGCAGATCTACATGCCATTGCTACAGGAATTAGATTGTTCACGGCCCGCCGTGAAATAGATCTAGAAGGCTGAGGAAAGGAAATATCAAGTTGAGAAACTGGCGACACCTCGTTTGTCCAAGTTGTTCGTCACACGTAATGAGAGTAAGGGGGCAGCCATCTTAAAAGATGTATTGTGAGTAACTCCAGGGCTACCCAGACTGAAGAATGGGGAGCAGAAGAGAATCGGCCAAAGAAATCACATGAAAACCGAAATCCAACTCAACTTCAACAATGCAGCATGTATATTTTCATTTGTGTTTCTGTTTCTTTCATGGTCACAAACAGTGTAAATTAGTTCAATAAAGAGTTATGTTTTAAGTTTCGATACAGTCCACTAGATGGTTTTAATACAGAACCGGCAATCAAAATCAATGGTAATATCCCCATCTTAAAGGGAATACCTAAATTGAACATAGGTGCTCTGCATAAAACCTTTGGATCCAAGTGCATATCCAGGAAAACAAAAATAACTGTATATAAGACAGTCATCAGACCAACTGAGACCTATGGGAGTGAGACATGGGCAGTGACACATCAAGCAGAGAGCGAGTTCAGCAGATCAGAAAGAAAGATATTTGGGTCAATTCAGGAAAATGGACAATGGCGGATAAGGAAAAATATAGAACTCCAGAACATCTACCAAGAACCCGCCATTGTCAATATAATAAAACAAGGAAAGTTGAGTTGGGTTTGGGCATGTGGAAAGGATGGAGCCAAGCAGACTCTTTGGAAGACTTGAAGGGAAGGGGAAATGAGGAAGACTTTTCTACTACGGTAGATCGATGACGTGGAACAGGATCTAAACCATGGGAGTGAGAAGGCGACGGGCCGAGACGTGTGAAAGAACCTAAGTCCTGGAAGGACTATTGCGCCGAGCAGTTAGTTAATAAACTTTGTGGGGGATTGATTGATATTTTGCATGCTTGTAAAATATTATAAGTAATTTAAATATTGTTTACAATAAAACATTATCAAAAATTCATATACTGTCCGGGTACGAACGCACAGGTTATATAATAGCATGATAATGATACATGTCTTTAACAAAAAAATTTTTTTTTTAAATTGTCCATTTTTTTTCATAATGACCACTTCAAATAACGTTACAACTTAATTCTCATTTCTTCTGCTTTTTCATTTATTTCTCTGATGTCCCTTCAAACTTTCACTGACACGTTTCTATGGGTCCTCTGTCCAGCTATGTCCAACCTTCTCTAGTTCAATCTGCTTCCAAAGTCGCTTCCTTCTAGCATGTTTAACTTTTCCAAATCTTTCTTTACTTCTTTAATCAACGTTTCGTGGTCTCCTTTTTCCAAAAATAATCCAGTATTTGCTAGGTCAATCTATCCTTGTTCATTCTGTACAGATTTTCGATGAATATCAGTCTTCTCTTCTGCATAGTATCCGAGATTCTTTACATTCTCTGGTAAATTTCTCTGTTAATTCGCAGTCTCTATTCGTATTCAACCTGCAATGCACCAATGATTTTTCTTAGAATTCTTCTTCCCAGGTCTATTTTGAGACTATTCGAGTGGCATTCACATTCGCTGGCAAAGAGGCATTCCGTGTTTACGGCAGTGTTATAATTTTTTACATTGACAGCACTTCTGTTTTTAGAATCCGAACATCAACAGCTCTTTCTCTAATCTATATTCCTTTAAAGTCTCCCCCAGATACTTCATTTTTTTAATTCTTTCTATCAAACTTATACGCGTTGTCCATTATTATTATTATTTTTTTTTTTTTTACTTCATATGTGGGATAAGCAGACTCGCGTGCAATACTTTGAGTTTATATTGAAGCTTATTTATGGAAATTTGAACTTAAACGCTTTAAATAAACTGAAAAGCCTGTTGCTCTGATTGATCGACTTAGTTCTGGATATACTTCTTGGATACAGAGCCATATAATTACAGTTAATTTCATATAATGCCAAATAATTCCAGAACTTCCTTTAGTACTATACAATGGTAATTCATAAAATAATTTAAGACTTCTCCGAGTTGAAGTTGTTCATTTAGAGCTCTGGACCCGTTCCAAGTCCATCAAACATAAAAGCTTCCCATTTGTTCCCAGAAGCTGCCAAACAAAACTTAATTTGCTCTGTTCCAGGTATTGAAAAAAAAAATGAGGTGGAAAACAACTATAAATCATTTAACTCATGGAGGAAATAATTCTGTGCTGCGTGGTTTTATTTTTGAATCTGAATATTCGTGGAACTTTTATATATGGGTCATCAGTTTCTAGAAAGGGTGAATTCCCGATCACTTGCTTATATGGCTTCTTTGAGAAGAGAATACATCAGATTTTTGTTATATGAATAAAAGTGTTAATAACTGTTACACAATAATAGTAAACATAATACAAATATAAACAATTGAGAAAAAGTGGATCATCCCCTTACACTATCCTGAACGCTCTGAAAATTAAAAATAGTTCTAAGAGTATAAACTTTAGTTTTTTTATATTTAACATAAATGCATGGTTTTGCCGCTATTTTAGCTAGCATGTTACAAATGGCATGCTATATTGTTACAACGCTGTAAGGACTGAAAAATCGTTATCAATTTTTTCTTGTTTTACCTACATCAACCGGCCATATTCTATACCATTATTCCAATTGAATGAATTCTAAAAGATTTAAAAACTTTGAAAAAAATAAAAAAGATAATCAATATGGGGTTATCTAGGACAGGTAAACTAATTACTATGAAAATAATTAATTTAAATATGGACAATAATAATAATTAAAGTTAACCGATCAAAAAAACTGCAAAAGAATTGGATATTAGAAAATTGAATCACTGTTTTTCCTGAATATTGCTAACTAAACTGTAATTGTTTTTTAAATCTCCTAAAAATAGACATACTAAATAAAAGTTTGCAAATTTTAATTGAATAGTATGATATTGATTTTAATGTAAAAATAAACTCAAAACATTTGGTGGAAGACTACCGTGAATTTTAGAAAATAAAATACTGAAAAACGTCACAAAGCATGTTAGCAAAAAATAAAATACCTGACAATGTCTCCAAACACTTTAGCAAAAATCTTGAATATTCTGGATAGTCCTATTATTTTAATTTTAAAAAATTAAAAAAGAAAGGAAAGGAAACGACATTTCATATTTAATTAAAGGTTAGTTTTCAATTTATTTTATTGTACAAGAGTGTTAAAACATGTTATTGTAAATTAATTTCTTTCAGATCGACCCTAAGCAAGGTTTATATGCAAAGCTGGACGTCACTTTTTAATTTTACAACTATTTAAGTTCAAAATTAGAATTTTTTTAAATATTATTAATTATAAATATATATTTTAAATATCGTAAAGCTAAAATTGATTCTCGTAAATTTATAAGATTGCACGAACTAATACTAAATAAAGCAAACGGTAAAATAAATTATTAGATATTAAAAATAAGTTTTAACGAAAAAAATGTTATTTAGTAAAGATTAATTTCAGTTAAATACGTTCTTAACTAATAATAAAAACGATTTGCGTGTCTACTGCGTCTTGTTTTATCGATTCTCTGGCTGAAGAATTAATGGACCTTGTAAAATGCATGTGATAGCAGATATACAACATTCCAAGCGAAAGGCGCAGTTTTCTTGAACAGTCAGATTTTTTAATTAAATAAGTAATATCTTACAATAATAATCTTAATTAATATAGTAATATAATATGATTAGACTTGAATTGATCCAGCTTGCACATATAACCGACACCTCCAATTTCCCAATATCTTTGAAATAAACCTCTCAAAATCTTACACTGAATGCAAATATATTTTGCTAAAACTTTCTTTATATATGTTTTTATTTAGAATCCCAATTCGGTCCCGTTTAACATTTTTATTCTTTCTCATTCCATTTTATTGAATTAATTTTTAGACGTTATTATTTGCTTAATTAATATTTATTTTAATATAAGATAATGATTTTGTATATTGCTCGGTCTTATTATTATTGGGATCCCTCGTACTGCAATTATTGCATTTTAAGGCCTTCAGTGAGTTATGTTATAGATGATGTTAATTTACAATAAACATGATAACATTTTTAAAATAATTCACATATCAATGCAATATCATATTAATCCAAATATATCGTACTAATCTACCTAGAGTAAGTAACCTAAAGGAAAAGGACATCTCAGGTAAGACGTTGACATTCAGTCAATAAATCTATAAAGCCATTTAAACAAATTAGAAAATTGAAGTGCTCAACGCAATAAAGGAGAATCCTTTTTATAATATCCATCAATTGTTCCTTGGCAATATAACTACCTGTAGTGACGTTGATGGTTAGTAATCAAAAGGAATGAATAAGTTGCAGTAGCAGGCTCGTTTATTTAAACAATTGGATATCAGAGAATAGAGTATAATTAGCAAATGTTTAAACAACATTAAATTAACATAATTAAACAGAAATTTTATGAACAGTATTTTTCATTTATAATCCTCAATAGGAGGGCAAGGACATTGTGAAATAGTTTCTCAAACGCGTTACAGAAAAAAAAAACACATACGTTTCCTACCGTATATAGTTTATTAATCCACTGTATATATTTTTTTATATCATACCGTTATAATTGTGATACTGTGGATCAATGTTTGAAATATATAATTAATACAATATACACGTGTTTATGAAATTTATTTTTTCATCAAATTTTTATCAATTTTTTACAAATAATTTATTTACTAAATGAAAATAATTTATGAAAATATATCGATAATAACTAGTGATTTCAGTATAATTATAGTTAATTATTTATAAACATTTGCTTAAAAACAGTTTCAGTCTGCTGGTGTTCCTCAAGGTAGCATCCTCGGTCCTATCCTCTACACACTATATACAGCTGACATTCCAACCGATCCTAACACCTTCATCTCCACGTATGCTGACGAAACATGTGTGTTATCAGTTAATAACGACCCATATATTGCATCCCAACCCCTTCAATCACATTTATCAAGCCTCGGAAAATGGTGTCGGAATTGGAGAATTAAAATCAATTCCAACAATTCCCATAAAATTACCTTTAGCCTTCGCCGAAAACCCATGACTTCCTGTCCTACTGTATCCTTTAACAGTTCTCCACTTATCCCTGTTGAACAGATTCGCTACCTAGGACTCAACTTAGACAAACGTCTTACTTGGAACCCTCACACAAGATTGAAAAGACAAGAAACAGCTAGACGCTTCCGACTACTTCAACACATACTAGACAAACGCTCAAAGCTTCAGATCAATTACAAAAGACTTATTTATGTGACTGTTATAAGACCTATATGGACTTGGAAAAGAATTGGATATTAGAAAATTGAATCACTGTTTTTCCTGAATATTGCTAACTAAACTGTAATTGTTTTTTAAATCTCCTAAAAATAGACATACTAAATAAAAGTTTGCAAATTTTAATTGAATAGTATGATATTGATTTTAATGTAAAAATAAACTCAAAACATTTGGTGGAAGACTACCGTGAATTTTAGAAAATAAAATACTGAAAAACGTCACAAAGCATGTTAGCAAAAAATAAAATACCTGACAATGTCTCCAAACACTTTAGCAAAAATCTTGAATATTCTGGATAGTCCTATTATTTTAATTTTAAAAAATTAAAAAAGAAAGGAAAGGAAACGACATTTCATATTTAATTAAAGGTTAGTTTTCAATTTATTTTATTGTACAAGAGTGTTAAAACATGTTATTGTAAATTAATTTCTTTCAGATCGACCCTAAGCAAGGTTTATATGCAAAGCTGGACGTCACTTTTTAATTTTACAACTATTTAAGTTCAAAATTAGAATTTTTTTAAATATTATTAATTATAAATATATATTTTAAATATCGTAAAGCTAAAATTGATTCTCGTAAATTTATAAGATTGCACGAACTAATACTAAATAAAGCAAACGGTAAAATAAATTATTAGATATTAAAAATAAGTTTTAACGAAAAAAATGTTATTTAGTAAAGATTAATTTCAGTTAAATACGTTCTTAACTAATAATAAAAACGATTTGCGTGTCTACTGCGTCTTGTTTTATCGATTCTCTGGCTGAAGAATTAATGGACCTTGTAAAATGCATGTGATAGCAGATATACAACATTCCAAGCGAAAGGCGCAGTTTTCTTGAACAGTCAGATTTTTTAATTAAATAAGTAATATCTTACAATAATAATCTTAATTAATATAGTAATATAATATGATTAGACTTGAATTGATCCAGCTTGCACATATAACCGACACCTCCAATTTCCCAATATCTTTGAAATAAACCTCTCAAAATCTTACACTGAATGCAAATATATTTTGCTAAAACTTTCTTTATATATGTTTTTATTTAGAATCCCAATTCGGTCCCGTTTAACATTTTTATTCTTTCTCATTCCATTTTATTGAATTAATTTTTAGACGTTATTATTTGCTTAATTAATATTTATTTTAATATAAGATAATGATTTTGTATATTGCTCGGTCTTATTATTATTGGGATCCCTCGTACTGCAATTATTGCATTTTAAGGCCTTCAGTGAGTTATGTTATAGATGATGTTAATTTACAATAAACATGATAACATTTTTAAAATAATTCACATATCAATGCAATATCATATTAATCCAAATATATCGTACTAATCTACCTAGAGTAAGTAACCTAAAGGAAAAGGACATCTCAGGTAAGACGTTGACATTCAGTCAATAAATCTATAAAGCCATTTAAACAAATTAGAAAATTGAAGTGCTCAACGCAATAAAGGAGAATCCTTTTTATAATATCCATCAATTGTTCCTTGGCAATATAACTACCTGTAGTGACGTTGATGGTTAGTAATCAAAAGGAATGAATAAGTTGCAGTAGCAGGCTCGTTTATTTAAACAATTGGATATCAGAGAATAGAGTATAATTAGCAAATGTTTAAACAACATTAAATTAACATAATTAAACAGAAATTTTATGAACAGTATTTTTCATTTATAATCCTCAATAGGAGGGCAAGGACATTGTGAAATAGTTTCTCAAACGCGTTACAGAAAAAAAAAACACATACGTTTCCTACCGTATATAGTTTATTAATCCACTGTATATATTTTTTTATATCATACCGTTATAATTGTGATACTGTGGATCAATGTTTGAAATATATAATTAATACAATATACACGTGTTTATGAAATTTATTTTTTCATCAAATTTTTATCAATTTTTTACAAATAATTTATTTACTAAATGAAAATAATTTATGAAAATATATCGATAATAACTAGTGATTTCAGTATAATTATAGTTAATTATTTATAAACATTTGCTTAAAAACAGTTTCAGTCTGCTGGTGTTCCTCAAGGTAGCATCCTCGGTCCTATCCTCTACACACTATATACAGCTGACATTCCAACCGATCCTAACACCTTCATCTCCACGTATGCTGACGAAACATGTGTGTTATCAGTTAATAACGACCCATATATTGCATCCCAACCCCTTCAATCACATTTATCAAGCCTCGGAAAATGGTGTCGGAATTGGAGAATTAAAATCAATTCCAACAATTCCCATAAAATTACCTTTAGCCTTCGCCGAAAACCCATGACTTCCTGTCCTACTGTATCCTTTAACAGTTCTCCACTTATCCCTGTTGAACAGATTCGCTACCTAGGACTCAACTTAGACAAACGTCTTACTTGGAACCCTCACACAAGATTGAAAAGACAAGAAACAGCTAGACGCTTCCGACTACTTCAACACATACTAGACAAACGCTCAAAGCTTCAGATCAATTACAAAAGACTTATTTATGTGACTGTTATAAGACCTATATGGACTTGGAAAAGAATTGGATATTAGAAAATTGAATCACTGTTTTTCCTGAATATTGCTAACTAAACTGTAATTGTTTTTTAAATCTCCTAAAAATAGACATACTAAATAAAAGTTTGCAAATTTTAATTGAATAGTATGATATTGATTTTAATGTAAAAATAAACTCAAAACATTTGGTGGAAGACTACCGTGAATTTTAGAAAATAAAATACTGAAAAACGTCACAAAGCATGTTAGCAAAAAATAAAATACCTGACAATGTCTCCAAACACTTTAGCAAAAATCTTGAATATTCTGGATAGTCCTATTATTTTAATTTTAAAAAATTAAAAAAGAAAGGAAAGGAAACGACATTTCATATTTAATTAAAGGTTAGTTTTCAATTTATTTTATTGTACAAGAGTGTTAAAACATGTTATTGTAAATTAATTTCTTTCAGATCGACCCTAAGCAAGGTTTATATGCAAAGCTGGACGTCACTTTTTAATTTTACAACTATTTAAGTTCAAAATTAGAATTTTTTTAAATATTATTAATTATAAATATATATTTTAAATATCGTAAAGCTAAAATTGATTCTCGTAAATTTATAAGATTGCACGAACTAATACTAAATAAAGCAAACGGTAAAATAAATTATTAGATATTAAAAATAAGTTTTAACGAAAAAAATGTTATTTAGTAAAGATTAATTTCAGTTAAATACGTTCTTAACTAATAATAAAAACGATTTGCGTGTCTACTGCGTCTTGTTTTATCGATTCTCTGGCTGAAGAATTAATGGACCTTGTAAAATGCATGTGATAGCAGATATACAACATTCCAAGCGAAAGGCGCAGTTTTCTTGAACAGTCAGATTTTTTAATTAAATAAGTAATATCTTACAATAATAATCTTAATTAATATAGTAATATAATATGATTAGACTTGAATTGATCCAGCTTGCACATATAACCGACACCTCCAATTTCCCAATATCTTTGAAATAAACCTCTCAAAATCTTACACTGAATGCAAATATATTTTGCTAAAACTTTCTTTATATATGTTTTTATTTAGAATCCCAATTCGGTCCCGTTTAACATTTTTATTCTTTCTCATTCCATTTTATTGAATTAATTTTTAGACGTTATTATTTGCTTAATTAATATTTATTTTAATATAAGATAATGATTTTGTATATTGCTCGGTCTTATTATTATTGGGATCCCTCGTACTGCAATTATTGCATTTTAAGGCCTTCAGTGAGTTATGTTATAGATGATGTTAATTTACAATAAACATGATAACATTTTTAAAATAATTCACATATCAATGCAATATCATATTAATCCAAATATATCGTACTAATCTACCTAGAGTAAGTAACCTAAAGGAAAAGGACATCTCAGGTAAGACGTTGACATTCAGTCAATAAATCTATAAAGCCATTTAAACAAATTAGAAAATTGAAGTGCTCAACGCAATAAAGGAGAATCCTTTTTATAATATCCATCAATTGTTCCTTGGCAATATAACTACCTGTAGTGACGTTGATGGTTAGTAATCAAAAGGAATGAATAAGTTGCAGTAGCAGGCTCGTTTATTTAAACAATTGGATATCAGAGAATAGAGTATAATTAGCAAATGTTTAAACAACATTAAATTAACATAATTAAACAGAAATTTTATGAACAGTATTTTTCATTTATAATCCTCAATAGGAGGGCAAGGACATTGTGAAATAGTTTCTCAAACGCGTTACAGAAAAAAAAAACACATACGTTTCCTACCGTATATAGTTTATTAATCCACTGTATATATTTTTTTATATCATACCGTTATAATTGTGATACTGTGGATCAATGTTTGAAATATATAATTAATACAATATACACGTGTTTATGAAATTTATTTTTTCATCAAATTTTTATCAATTTTTTACAAATAATTTATTTACTAAATGAAAATAATTTATGAAAATATATCGATAATAACTAGTGATTTCAGTATAATTATAGTTAATTATTTATAAACATTTGCTTAAAAACAGTTTCAGTCTGCTGGTGTTCCTCAAGGTAGCATCCTCGGTCCTATCCTCTACACACTATATACAGCTGACATTCCAACCGATCCTAACACCTTCATCTCCACGTATGCTGACGAAACATGTGTGTTATCAGTTAATAACGACCCATATATTGCATCCCAACCCCTTCAATCACATTTATCAAGCCTCGGAAAATGGTGTCGGAATTGGAGAATTAAAATCAATTCCAACAATTCCCATAAAATTACCTTTAGCCTTCGCCGAAAACCCATGACTTCCTGTCCTACTGTATCCTTTAACAGTTCTCCACTTATCCCTGTTGAACAGATTCGCTACCTAGGACTCAACTTAGACAAACGTCTTACTTGGAACCCTCACACAAGATTGAAAAGACAAGAAACAGCTAGACGCTTCCGACTACTTCAACACATACTAGACAAACGCTCAAAGCTTCAGATCAATTACAATAGACTTATTTATGTGACTGTTATAAGACCTATATGGACTTACGGATTTGAACTATGGGGCTCCACTAAACCATCGATTTTCTCTCGTATTCAATCCTTGCAATCCAAAATCCTTCGCAAAATCCTAAATGCTCCTTATTTTGTCACAAATAAAACCATCCATAAAGACCTTAACGTTCCATATGTTACCGATTTAGCCCATTCCGGATACCTATCATTCCATAATAAACTCCAGGCCCATCCAAACCCACTTGTTTCCATCCTTGCATCCAATTCCATCCCGGACAATCCTCCTAGGCGTCTTAAGAGAAGATGGCCTCGGGGCCTTCTTTTATAGAAATGTTATTAGAGTGCTGCCAGTGGGTAGTGCCTCTACATGTCCTTTCATGTATCTAGTTAGTCATATAGCCCTTGTACTAGATGTATAAATTACAGTAGTACAATTCAATAAAATAATTAAAAAAACAACAACAGTTTTGTCGGTTAATAATAATAAAGGTTTTTATAATGAATACTAATTACTTTTTTAAAATTAGATCATCGAGTTTTGTAAAGCTATGTCTCAATTTTCAGGTTATGACATTTAAAATGTATTCAAGTTTTTGAAAATGTCGATTTCCCCTATTATTCACTAAAATTAAAAGGAAAATGTGAAGAGAATGTATTTCTTTATCTTCTAAAATAGAGTTTCTCTTTGTAGGTTTACATGGAAAAGAAATTAAAAAAAGAAATACCTTCTTTTCAATTCCATACAGCAAAGTGGGGGGGCCGACAAACATATTTAAGTATATATGAATATAATTGGCTCCATTTTTTTTTTTTTGTTCCAATATTTACATTTTGTTTCAATATTTAAAAAGTACAATTCCTTCCGTTCTTAGTTTTTTAAATATTATCTTGTGAATTCAAACGGTGTTTAGTTAACATTTATTAAAGTTTGTTTTTTAAAATTGATTCTGTGAATCAAAGTTTATAATATAAAAGGTAAAATTTTTAATTAGATGATTGGTAGTAACAAATAAACTTACCTAATACCTAATAATAACTTGTGTTTTCAGGATAAAGCTACAAGCCTAACATTGTGGGAAAAGTGAATCATTTATTTAAGGTATTAATTCTGTCACCTCCAATCGGACTATTTTCTAACCCATTAATTTAAGTATATGTGGTATTTTATAACTGATTTTATTAATCTCAAAATATTTACAATGTCCTTATAAATAAAAACATCCCTAAATTTAACAATATAAAATAACCAAAACAAACATACGTGAAAAGATCAATTAAATTACTCTTTACTAATAGTGTTAAGTGAATATTGAAGTGGTGTGATTTATGTTAACTAAATATAAAATTGGTTTTCACAAAATAACCACAGCTAACTAAATCATGAGATGAAGTTTACATATATTATAAAAAATATATCATAGCACATACGATGAATCTGGATGAAATCAATGAATAATAATTAAATAATAGTCACAAAATTTATGTTTCCAAATTAAGTGCCTGATATTCTGCTTTTCGCCATATTTCGGTGATACAATATCATTTTAATGGAGGAACCTGGTGACGCAACCGTCATAAAAACCGAGTCACATTAATATTAACTGTATGTGTGGTAATCAACAACGCCATTTACTCGCAGTTCATGGCCACACAATATGTCCTCAGATAAATCTTCCTAACATAATGTTCCGTATATTATTCTTTATTAACGTCCTGTATTTTTGGGCTACATTTAAGATCGTTAATAAGGTTTATTTTTTTTCTAAAAAGAGAAAAAGTATGGGTGCTCATAGATCACTAATACTTATTGCCCTCAGGTGTAGCAGATTGAGTTTATTGCTATCCAATAAAATGATTTATATTCGAAAATTAAGAAAGGACTAGGAACTTTATGAAATAAAAAAACACGGCTAGACCAATTGAAATTACCGGAACCTTCATAGACTTCCAATCGGAAATCCTAATAATTAGTAAATATTATTTAAAGATATATGTTTCTATGGAACTCAGTATACCCTTCGATAACATTGAATAATATATATATATATCAAACTATTCTTCCATCCAAGATGAAGATGGCCAGTCTAGTCCATTAATGGATACTTTTTTTTTATTATAAAACAATGTCTTAATATCTTATCTTTTATCTGTAGGTATCAAATATCTTTTAAGCGGTGACCTGAATAACTGAATCCAACAACCTACAATGTCCAAGATCCCAGGTTTGCAGCCCGATAGGTGGCCTTAAGAATTTTCAGAGGGAGTAAAAAATCCTTTGTTAAGCCGTCATTCAGGTGGGACGTAAACTGGCGGTTACGAGTCTGTGCGGTATCAGGCACTGGTTACTAATTATACTAGGATACCCAAAATTTATGACGGCCACTACAGCATTGTACGATGGCAATGTTTAATACGGCATCCCTGAAACTATTCCGCCCACATATTGCATTTCAGTTGCCAATCTTTCGAAAATAAATTTTGCTTCATTGCTCGTCTGTTTCTTCTCCCATTTTTCCATGGCAGAATCAGTTTCTTCTGTATTTTTTGTCCATCTTGTCTTAACTTAAACAAACCAATTACAGTAGATAGTCGATTATCCAAACTTGCTTTACCATTTCAAGAAAGTACTTACTCCTATCGTTAAAATATTTAAATACTAAGCATCCATGAAGAGGAAGTCAAGATCGAAATAAAATAATATTACAAATACAACTTTCATTGTGTCTCACTTTTGCCATGTACGTACATATTTTTATTGACGTTTATTGTTTTTTCTTATTTACTAAACAATACAATAATTTTTTTTGTGGTTATTGTTTGGTATTCTCCTTCTTTTTTTTTGGGGGGGGGGGGGGGGGGGGGTATTTCGATTATCAGAATCACTGCCAAATGGTCGCGTAATCGACGCTCTATATTTCTATAGTATATTTTGATTATCATAGAGAGATCATTAACATTATTTTTTTAATTTCGTAAATGCTTTAACATTAATTAATTATTGCTTTTGAAAATAAAATTTTATAAATTCTTCATGCCACGGATTTTGAATCAGTGATAATGTAATTTTTATCTTCATCCCCTCTTTTACCTAATTGCTTTTCTTGCTACTGGGCATACATTTTAAATAAATTATTATTTGGTCAAGACGGTTCCTTGTTGTAGCAAAGGCTGTTCTGATATGTAATACATTCGAGGATTGAGTACACGGTGATGAAATCGATACAGATATATCTGGTGTCTTTGCATGAGCGAATTGATCATGTTACGCGTTAGTTCAGTTATGACAGTAACTGTTATTTTCAACTAATATAACAAGTAAGATAACTAATATATATTAATAAGATAATTATTATTATGCCCACTGGTTACTAAATTAGAGAATTCTAACTTTTCATAAATTCAGATTTGAGTAGTCCTATACCTAGATACTCGTCATATACCTTTATAATGTATATGAATTATACAAGACAAAATATTTCAGAATATTGTGTAACATAACATGCACACGCAAACTAGTGAGCTTTGAGAAGAAACCTTATCAATGTTCAATGTCAGCAAATAAGAAGTAAAGTATATATTTTAAGTTAACCAGCTCCCAGTAGAGAGGAATAAAGATGGCGATGGCATTAGAATAATTGAACCAAAATGGCCTCCTTGCTGTAGTCACTTTTATCTTGCGAAGTATTGAGAAATATGAATATCTCTGAAAATAATGAAAATGTATAGTAAAATGCAAAGCATTGAATCTTACAGGCTTAGGGAAGGGTCCTAGATCCGATAGGATCCATCCCTAACTCCTCATAGATTAAAGATAAAAGAAAAGTCTACCAAACAGTGGGGATTGAACCCAGGATATTCGTCACGGCAACTCAGGTTTCTACCACGGAGCCAGCCCGCTCTAAAAGCTTTGATTTAATTATCTCATTAAAGCATTAAAATGAATTGTTACAAACAACCGAACACTGACAAGGCCTTTAAATCAAATAAATTAAATTTTAATCTTATAAACAATCTTTAAAAAAATTACGAAAGTAAATAAGTAGCTACAATCATAGAATATCAGGGAAAAAATACATATTTAACAATATATATGTATCAATTTTTTAATTGAGTGTTGATTATAGCTTAATGCTATTTATTTATTTTTTCATTCCTTCTGAGAGTTATTATCAATATTTTTTTATTGATTCTAGATTTTTTTTAAATATTATGAAATACAGTTTTAAAAAATCTGTTATCTATTATAACCGACCGTTAATTGATATCAGTTTTTTTATATATAAATTAGGATCTTTGATCGTGATTTTAATCAGAAAGACCTCTGAGGTAGGATATGACTTGGCCTATAGTTTATATATAAAAAAATATAATATATTTAGCATAAATGTTCAAGATTTATATTTGCCATTTTTTTCTTTTAATTTTTAACTTCATAATAAGAATACATCAAGTAAACAGAAGGAAAGATACATAATTGCATGAGATAAAGAACAATAGAAACACATTGTGTGGTGTTTCTAGTGTTGTAGTACTCGAATATTTAACATTTATGAAAATTATATCCACCAACGTAATTTTGTTATTTCAATAAATAATGAAGGAAATCATCAATATTTTCCAGAAAGGCGATGATACTGAAACTAATAATAAAACCCAAAACCAATTTTGACTCCTGTATTTTAGTGATGCATGAAAAGTAAGGTTCATGTATGACCAATGAGATACACAAGGCAATAAATATTCTTCTTCCTCTTAGACTTGATAGGTGATTCCTTATTTCTTACCTGCGAGACCCATCAATCTACCTTGTCTGCATTAGTTACATCAGAGGATAGCACGAAGAGAACAGTACTTGCGGGTTATTTTAACAGGCTCAAGGGAAAAGTTGCGCAATCTAGTAAACGAAGGGAAACGTAGCTAAATGGTAGAGCGGTAACTTTCTACGTTGAAGATCTTGGGTTAAAATCAAGCAGTAATAGATAAATTATTTAATATATTAACATTAACGGATGGACCCTGTGGAACATCCAGACATTCTTGGGATTCTCTCAGACCCTATAAAGTTGACACCCTTACGACTGGTAGAGTAAAAATGACGAACAGTGATGGTCCCAGCATTGACCCTTGAGGTACTCCGCAGTAGGATTGTTTAATATTACGCAAAGCTTGTTTGATAAATATCACCTAAAATGTAGCCCTGCCAAACGTTTCGAAACATCCATATTTCCCTAATAATAATAATAGCTGACTCTTCTACAATGCACCTCGGCCTAAAGAGGCCATTGTGCTCGAGTACTAAAATTCATATCGTAGGTCTAGACGTCTGAGATATTTTTGGTAATCCTTATATCTCAGTTCTTATGTCCTCTTCCAACATAGTGCATTACATTCAAAGAGAACGAGCCAGGGGGTTTCGTCCTCCTCCGTGTACCATCTGCACCGGGGTTCATCTTCGAACCCAAGACTCATCGGCTTCCTGAGTTTGCAGTGCCCAGGAATAGCTTCTACCATAGTAGAGGTCGGTTCTCGACATACTTGATCTTCTCAGAAAGTTTATCATTGGGATCCTTTATAAGAAGTATTGTTAAATTTTCTTAAATCCTAGTCAATTTTTTTTTATCATTTCAATTCATTAGCCGATTATTTAACGAGTTCCTTATGTTACTATTTACAGTATTTTATATGCTTGTATGAAAACTCTTAAATGCCACATATGGACTCAGTTGGATCTGCAGACACTCATACAGCTCAGCCTCTAAAAGGTAGGTATCATCAATTTCCGTGGGAAAAACCACAGGGTGAGCGTGATCTCTGATATCACATCCGTGCCCAACGTTATCTTGGAAACAGTACTGTCTCTATCACGTATTGAACCCAAGACCCAGTAAATAAAACATTCTATATAAGGACCGTAGAATTAAGATACTTCAGGTACATGAAAATTTAAATTGTCTGGGGTTGGATATTGACATTACAAAAAGTCCAAACAACCAAGAATCAAGTAGATAGCCGGTGAATATTCTTTTATTTAAGCTAAGATCCTTAATTATTATCAACTCTTAGATGATATTACAGGAACAGCATGAATTTATGATACCCATAACAAACTCATGAAAAAGCGTTGATGACGGCACAGTGTACACCCACATTCAGCTGTACTACTGCAGGGCTGAGAGCTAATTAGAAATTATACCTTTTAGCGAAAACATTACTTTTATTTATATTTCAATTTATTTTAACATGAGATTTCATTATTTGAATAGTGTTTTTCCTACTAAGGCAATAGTAGTTATCTAAATAATGACTAAAAGTTAACTCTAATTAGGAATGTGCTCCTGTTCTAAGATAACAAATATTTTATTGAACTAAGTTCATGAAGTTTATTATGGAATAAGTTTATAAATAATGATGTCCTATTTCCGTGTCTGATAGCGTAACTCCGAAAAATCTCTTAAATAAAATAATTTCATTACTTATAATAATTAGCATATTGTACTATTAATTGTATTATAATTGCTGTGTTTTGTATTATTAAGACCTAGATATTTAATACATAATCAATATAAAAAAAAATATGTACAACTACAACCCATGGAGGGTTTTGGATTCAGAACATGATACTGTTCTATACAGTATGACTTTTTAGTTTATAAGAAAACAGTTGTGCAATGATATGGTCAAGCTCAACCACCAGGATTTCCCCCAATTTAGGGTACTCATTTTATAGAGGCTGGGTAAGCCCCAAGAGGGTCTGTAGATCTCACAGGATCCTTCTATCGCTGTTAGAAAATTTATTTAATCTGTTAACAGATATAGAAGCCACGGCCGAAGTTAGCATCACAGCTTATAAAATAATAAAATAAAAAATAATTGCAGATAGACCTTAAAAGTTATGTGCTTTAATATTAAATAAATTAAATTTATTTAATTAAATTAATATTATTAGTTTCTTTAACTGACCGTGTATTGTTGAAATAAATAAACCTGTATTATTATATTTTGGAATAAATGTTTTTATAAGAATAAATGAATTACTATTAAGCAAAATTCGCTTTTGATTATCAAATCAAGTGAAACAATATAATAATTTTTGAAATATTGTGTAAAATGCTACTTATTATTTATAATATATTATAGAATAATTAGACATTATATTATAAAATGAAAATTACTTTCAAATATAAATGAAATACAAATGTTCACATTAGAAAAAATATAAATACCTGCGATAAGTGCCATTAAATAGATTCGTGTAAAACGACCAATACATACCTGCAACAAGTAAAGAAAAAATGTGTTAAAATAGTCGAATAGGAAAACATTAAAATGGCCTTGGGGAAAGGATGTGACTAGCAACAATTGAGAAGTATATTTGTTCATATTCGCGATATGTTAAGGTTTCCATTTGAATTTGTTTAAAAATATGGGCAAATGGACAAATGTTTTTATCACGTAGCGCTCAGCAAAGAGCGACGTCTTATACCCTTTACACATTTTAAATAATAATCATTTAAATGAATTAATGATTTTCTAAGATTCAAATTTAATTAAACCACTTTCAAAAAGAACAAATCATATAATATAATCTAACGAAATAAAAATAAATCTAACATGAAAAATTATATAAAGGAAACAAATATTTATTTATGTATAAAAAATATTCACCAACTTTTAGAATATGCATTATCGAATATTTAAATAAAAAATAAAGGGTTAAAAATAAAAATAAGAGAAAAAATAGTTGTTTTTTTCATCAGAAAAAAATCTTCATCTTCAGTTCTTAGCTGTGCCAGAGTAGTTAGCTAGCTAGACTACTCTGCCGGTCCCAAGCCCGGATAAAACAGGATGGTTAGAGGTAGGGTGACAACCCAACCTCTATAAAAATTCTCACCGTTAAACAAGATCAAAAACCAGGCCTCGGATATCGGACTGTCACACGGAAACGACAAGGCGCAACGGAAAAGGTTTACAGATTTGGAGCATGGAATGTGAGGACCTTATATCGAGCAGAAGCACTCAAGGAGTTCAACAGGATGAGGGTGGACATAGCAACCATACAGGAAATCAGGAGGAAGGGAAGTGGGAATGTGCAAGGTAGAAACTATGCCATCTTTTACAGTGGTAGTAATGAAAAGCATGCTTTTGGAACAGGCTTTGTGATACCTTCAAGAATTAAATCAGCTGTTATCGATTTCCTGCCCATCGATGAGAGGCTGTGCAAGTTAAGGATAAGAGGGAAGAAATGCCATGTGACCTTCATAAATGTGCATGCACCTACGGAGGTGAAGAGCGAGGAAGAAAAAGAGATTTTCTATGATGAGCTGGACAGAGCACTGGCAGCCAGTCCTTCCTCTGATATGGAAATAGTGCTGGGAGACTTCAATGCTCGGTTGGGAAGGAAAGAATTTTTATGCCTACCATAGGAAAAAATAGCTTTCACACTAAAACAAATGAAAACGGAGTGCGAATGATAAATTTTGCTGCATCCAGAAGTTAGGTAGTGATGAGTACAATTTTTCCCCACAAAGATAAGCATAAACAAACGAGGCACTCACCAAACGGAATACTTACTCAAATTGACCATGTGCTAGTCTCTAGTAGGCATTTTAATTAGATCAATGATGTTAGATCATATCGAGGGGCAGATGTTAACTTTGATCATTTCCTTGTTATAGCAAAAACTGTGGCCAGAATAACATACCCACAACAGGGGCTCCAGAGATAAATTAAGGAATGAGGATATAAGGAGACAATCTACAGAAAAGTTGGAAGAAATCATAAGGAACATCCCTGCTGTAAATGGTGTCAAAGAGGTAGAAACTCAGTGGAAGGAGTTGAAGGTGGAGAAGAAGCCACCAAATGGATCCTGGTTTGATACGGAGTGCGATGAAGCCATCAAGGCTCGCAATATACTGAGAACCAAGTGGCTGGGTAGGGACACACGATAGAAAAGAAAAGATTTTCATGACGCTAGAGCCCATGCTTATCGAATCATCAGGTCTAAGAAGAGTAACTGGATGAGTGACAAGGTTAGAGAAATAGAAGAAGCCAGAAGCAACAATGAGACCTGGAATAATTAACAATAAAAATTCTACAAGGAGGTCCAGCAGCAGAAAACAGGTTCTAGAAATAATAACATGTTTATAAGGGGTGAAGATGGACGCCTATTGGTCGCAGACGTAGAGGTGCAAGACCAATGGAAGAAATACTTTCAAACACTCATGAGATCAGAGCATGATGTAATAGCCACGAGACCAGCTAATTATGCGAGCGTTGGCGATGACGGCGAAGAGACCGCACCAGATAATGAGGATATCGAAGAAAATGTGGAGAAGTTAAAAAGTAAGAAGGCTCCTGGTCCAGATGGAATACATGCAGAGTTTTTAAAAGTGGGAAATGGGTCATTAGTTAGCGAGATTTATGGACTAATTTCACACATTTGGCAAGTAGAGAGGATACCGAAAGAGTGGTCAGAAGCAACAGTCGGTCCACTCTATTAAAACAAGGGAGATAGGACTTTATTTATTTGCAACAACTGGATTTGAACACTAGATCTTCATCACAATAACTCAACTTTGCCGCTCCCCGTTCAAGAATTAACCTAACACCAATAGGTTCTTCCTGAGTTCAAACCGGAACCAGCAATAAACTGTTTAAGTTTGAATGTACTTAAGTCCCGAAGTATATTTCATTCAGAGAAATCCAGAAGTAAGTGACAAGGGCTCATAATTCCAACCTCATTTCGGATATGAAATGCTAAAATAGACCAATTTATAAAATAAGGGGACAATAACGAAAAAAGCATAATGTTAATAAGAAAGAATATTATGGAAAACGGTGCATACATAAAATAAAAAAAAGATAAATAAAATAATTGAGACTTCCGCCCAGATGATGGACGTAGGAAATAACTAGCTGGCAAGGACATGGTAGAGGACTTAGTAACTAATTGGACTTGAATTATTCATCACTAATTGTATCAGTATCAAACTACCACGGCACACGCGATGAAATTACTCCCATAACATCCTTATCGACTAAGTGTAGGTGGCATTGAGGATGCCAAGGCATAAGTCGACAGTCGACGCTCCTGTCATTAATGAGTTTCATACACAAGAGCAAATTTTGAGAGACAATGACTAAGCAGCAAACAATGACAATATCCGTGGTATTTATATTAAAAAACAATAAATAGTAAATTTAAACATGCAAGGACTTCATTTAACGAACTGGAAGAATGTTGTGTTATTTCAAAATATTTTTTTCCATTCATGCATAGCGTAACGAACAAAATATTTAAATTTTAACATTTTTGTATTTCAATTTACATATTTTTAATATTTAAAATTGTATTGAAATAATAAAATTCTTTTTAATTTTGAATAAAAACGAAATTTTTATAACATAAACATGGTAGCGTCCTCGAAATTTTCTAGGCGCCAATAATTGGTTTAACCCTCCAAATTGAAGATACAATACTCTTTTTTTATTAAATTATTTCATCGAAATAATACTAAATATGTTTTCTTTTTCAACTATTGATTATATGTTACTATGAATATTCTTAATTATAGTCCAGGATCCATGGTCCATTTTTTCACTTGATTAATATCAAGCTAAATCTTCGTGAATAGCTTCGTTTCGATGAGACGCCCAACAATTTCCTGTGCGAAAATTCTCGATTGTTGTAGCTAACAGAGGTAGCAAGGATAAAATGTGTCGATTTGATGATTCTCAAAAATGTTTTGACGAAGTCAAAAAAGATAAAGTAAAAAAAAAAACAACAGCTGGTTAGTAACCATTTTTGACGACCTCGTTATCGATACACGTTGGAAGGAGGGGACTCTTTGATCGAACCATACCTTTTGTAGGACAAATATTTTTTCAAATAATTTAGATAATTATCTTGAGATTTAACAAAAAAAAACCAGTTAGTAATAAATTTTTGAGAATTATTTAGTTAATTTTAAAAAACTTCCAGAAAACTACATGAAACTCCTTCGTCCGTTTTTAAAATTAATATTCTTTATGTATGTTATACTTTACTTTATGTAATACTGTCCCAATTTTCAAGGATCATAAAACAAAAGCAACCCTAAACAATTCTTAAGCTTTTTATATTTTATATTACAAAGAGAATCATTTATATCACAAACATATAATTTATCGAAGGTCATGTAATTGTCCGATTCATTAACCCTTATTATTGTTGATATTTTGAGTGACTATAGAACGTAAAATTCGCCGGACACTTATTCTTAAGTTTATAGATCATGTAATGTCACCTGAGGCTTCATAATTTCATGAAAATTTAAATTCAGAATAAAGTATATGCAAAGTCAATACATGCATTTATATAGAATATTAAAATGGATGTATTATTATATAACTGAAATATTGTAATACCATTGTTTCTTATTACTATAATATAAAATATTTTGATTTATTAATATTTATATTATAAGTACTATAAATATATTTTTATTAATTGTTATTTCGATGGTGATTATTTTTAAATATTTTTGTTTTGAAGAGAAAAGATTTGTCCTGGTCGGGATTCGAACCCGGGTCGTCTGCATCTCCGGTGCAGTGCTCTAAACCATTGAGCTACCAGGGGTCGTACCCAAGTCAAACAAATCCACTCTCTTCACCGATCCTACATCCCCGTGTTCTCGCAAATTTTGCGATGTATACACGGGGAAGAATGTTCATTGAACATTACTTTAATTAGGATCTTTATACCACCCCTGGTAGCTCAGTTGGTTTAGAGCACTGTACTAGAGATGCAGCCTACCCGGGTTCGAATTCCGGCCAGTACAAAACTTTTCTCTTCAAAACAAAAATATTTAAAAATAATCACCATCAAAATAAAATTAATAAAAATAAATTATAAATAATATATTGACGTAAGTCAACAAGATCCCAATTAATGTAATGTTCAAGATCATTCTTCCGCATGTATACATCCCAAAAATTGCAAGAACACGAGAACGGATTTGTCTGACTTAGATACGACCCCTGGTAGCTTAGTGGTTTAGAGTACTCCACCGGAGATGCAGAAGACCCGGGTTCGAATCCCGGCCAGGACAAATCTTTTCTCTTCATAATAAAAATACTATAAACATATATTTGACAAAATCACACTATACATGTCTATCATATTCCAATACACTCCAGTTAAATTATTTTTAGTTTGTGAATATTGATAAAAATGTTTATTAGAAAATAGGTAGTTATAAATTTAATTTAAGTCACTCTTAGCAGAAATTGGATAAAATTTTATTTTAGTATCAGGGTGAATTGCTTACTAAGCGAGTTAAAACTATTGATGAAACTACTTAAGGTTTCACCTTTATATATACACATAACCCTGTTGTGTCAGGCCTAGGCGTTTATCTTCTTTCTTTAGTCATTCAACGTCACTTTATTCTGCTACTGCATATCTGGAGTGGGAATCCTAAATCCAGGCCTATCTAGGTTTTTATAATAATGAGAATGATATCAAATATTCGTAGATCGTGAATAGTGAAGCACTAATGATGGACTGTATATTGTACTACTAAATATTTCTTTATTAATTTACCTTCTTACATCTTAAGGAAATATAAGATATAAAATATCTAAAGGAAATTTTATAAAACCTAATTGTTACTAAAAAGCCCCGAGACGTTTTCAAAGCTTTATTTCTATCATTCGGAGACAGACAGGCCCTTAACAGTAATAATAAGAAGAATAAGAACTTCATTCCTTTAGAGATGTTTAGGATAATATCTGGAAAGGACTTTGTGGCTCTTCCGTAATGAGCTGGAATTGTGAGTGGGTCACGTCATCCCCTTCATTATGTGTCGCCCCATTGGCGTCTCGGCTGCACAATGTGGTTCAGTGATTGGAGGAGGAGGTAAAGAGGCAGGTGGAGTCTAAAGGAGGGGGCGGCACATGGCTCTTCACCAGCACGTGGGAGTATTGGAGAATACCGGGCACTTCAAAGCAGCCAGAGAATGGTATGGCTAGAGCATCAGTTCCGCAAGTTGTCGCTTCGAGCTAAGTCACAACAAGTTTTATAATGAACAAGGTCTAAAAATGTGTTTTTTAATTGGGAATCAATTTCAAAAATACTACTATTATAGAAGTTGTCCAAATCTTTGAAGGCAGAAATCGGTATCAGCTCCACAAGTTGTCTCTTTGAGTTAAGGCACAAAAAGATTTAACTTTCCATACGTTTCCTTGGTAAAATTTTTGAAAATAAAAACAATCATGAGTTTGAGTATTGAAAAATATGTATATTTCGATAATCATCTCATCAAAAAAATGAACGTTTCAACAAAATATGTCTAATAAATTATACTTCAAAAGTTAGTTGAACAGTTTATTTATTGATGAAGTGATTGCCGAAATACACACATTCACCATAATTATACTATTTTTCCATCCTAAAACACACGATTATCTTTGTTTTCTAAGATACTAAAAATAAAACGATTAAAAAGTTAAAACTTGTTGTGACTTAACTCGAAGAGTCAATCTGCGGAGCTGATACCGATTTCAATCTTCAGAGATTTGAAAAATTTCCTTAAGGATAATATTTTTGAAGTCGATTATCAACGAATTTTCATTTAAAAAACCCATTCTCAAAAATGTTCAGCTTTTCTTCTTTTTTGTTTACAAAAATTTCAGTGCTGGGATAGAATATTTGATAACACGTTGCGATTAATTTATAAAAAATGAGTGTAAATATTCTGATTTTGAATTAAATAAATTTTTGATTACATAAAGTTGATTTACTCAATAAACTTTCCTGTGAAAACGGACATTTGAAATAATAAAAGAAAGCCTATACCACTAAAACCCTTGGAGGGTCTTGGGTTCAGTATGTGGTTGAGATTGTAATGTTTTCGACAAAGGTTGTGACGGGTGGTTATTTGTTCTAGATCACGGATCTTCTATAATGTGGGTACTTAAAATAGAAGGAACGTACTTATAGAGGCTGTGTGAGCCCAAGGAGGGTCCTAGGTCCCATTGGATCCATCTCAATCTGCAACAGATTAAATAAAAGTCTACCAACGAGCGGGATCTGAACCCAGGATCTTTGACTGCAACTCTACTGCTGAGCCACCCCACTCCCATCGATTCAATCAATTTTAGTTCAATTTCAAAAAAATGTTTAATCAGTTTCTGGATTTTATGCAGTTCATAGCCTCTCCGGTTTTAGAACTCTCTGAGATGAAGAACTATTTGAACTTTTGCCTGGTTTTGGAGACTAGAAAACTGTTGAAATATTTATGGAGGAGAGCATTGTTAGACAGTGCAGCATTCGTTACGACAGGTGGCTGGCTAGCTAATGAGAGTTGTGTCCATCCACACTCGATATTAATTCCTCACATCGCTGCCTCGGCCATATCTCATTACATCCCAGCTTCGTTGTCACGTGCCGCGGATCAAATGTCATTTGCAATTTTAAAACAGTGCAGGCCATCTCGCAGCGTTGTTTCCAATACCATGGGCTAATTAGAGGATTTAATGAGGAAATTATAGGAATCAACGTAGTTTAATTATTATGAAAAAAAATATGTGGGATTTCGTGAAAAATTAAATGAGGCATCATTCCATTGATGGAGTTTCTGAAATTATAACATGATATTATTCCAGAACACCAGATGATTACTACAATAATGAGGGGCGACCTGTGGTTTAGTGGTTTCATCGTAACAAACTACTAAGCCCAAGATCCCGGGTTCGTAGCCCACCAGGTGGCACTTGGATTTTTTAAAGGGAGTAAAAAAATCCTTTGGAAGGGACGTTAAACGGGGGTCCCGAGCCTGTACGATGTCAGGTACTCGTAAAAAGTCCCTATCCTAATAATACATGGATAGGCAAACTTTAGAGCTCCCTTTGTAGCATCGTCCGATTAGCCATAGCAGCAAAAAGTGACGTTAACTTCCTGTGAACAAACAACAGGAGGAAACGACTTGTAAAATATTGTGTTTCATCCCGTATCCTAACGACTCTATATACCTCACTGTATACAGTGTTCTGTTTCTGTATTGATTTCGGGTTCAAATCTAGGTATAACAGATAAATTATTTAAGTGAACTTCAGCTACGTTGAGTGATTTTCGAAAGGAGAAAAACCAAAATGAACGACATGTTCTTAACGTATTGGGTGAGTCTGGCGACGGGAAGCCGTCTTTGTATGAGTTATCTAATTTATTTTAATAACTTTATTAATTTAATGGTTAGAATTTCATTGATATGAGAATCATAATATTTAACTAAAACTTGTGCAATGGATATTAAAATTAACTTGAAACATCAATAACAAGTTAAACTTTTCGTTGCTCATAAAGTGTTTTATTTGTCATATATGATTGTCTTGTTATAAGTTGCTAATGGATCCAAATACACAACGATTTGGAGCGGATGAAATTTCCAAAATTAGGGCGAGATCAAGTAATAATATAATATTATATTATAGCCTACAGAATATAAAAATTCCAAAAAGAAAACAGTTATTCCAAAGTTTTGATTTTTAACTTCTTTCAGCACACCGCATCACTGGCTATTTAATTTTTTTTTAATCTGCTATCAGCCACGGAAGGACCCTGTAGATTCTATCCTGGCCTTCATCCACCATCTATAAAGAGGGTACCCTTAAATGCGGAAAATCAGGTGATCTCGAATTAAATATCACGCTGCACAACCGTCGTCCTAGAAACAGTTAAGTCTCTATAATGTACTTAGCCCAAGACCCTTCATTGTTTGTAGTGGTGCAGGTTCTTTTCTTTTCTTAATAAAGTTGTAGTTTTGAAATATCGTCAGAACTGTTAAAAATGGTAGATTTATTTGTCATATCCACGTTACTTGATTCAAAGTGAGTGACTTTTTAAATAATTTTTAAAAACTTAGTAACCATTAAAACATGTCAATTAAAAGGAACCGTGATAATATACACTTATATACAAAATTATTTTATATATTGTATATTTATTTGACGCGAAACAGCCATGAAAGACTACGCGACTATGATGCAAGATTTTTTATTTCTTTAATTTTTTCTCGGCCCATCTTATCCTCATTGTTTCACTGAAGGCTTTTCTTCTTTCTACTGTCCAGGTCTTGGATGGAAATTTTTTTATATATACATTTATATAGATTTTTATATATACATTTATATACATTTCGCCTTAAAGGAGATTTGGCTGAATCGGATCAGGGAGGTCAAGGCTCATTGATGGGATGTAGAGCCGCGAAAGAAGAAGAATTAATTTTTCTATTAAAAATTAAATTTAATAATTCTAATAAAATTACTATATAAATGAATACAAATCAAGTGATTGAAGAGTACACGATAGAGACTGTACTGTTTCTAAGACTGTACAAGTAGGTTTTTTTTTACCGAGATTTCACCGCGAGGTTTAACCCTATTAAGAGTGTCCAGTGGCTGGGTGAGCCACAGGAGGATCTTTAGATTCCAAAAATTATTAAATAATTTATCAACAATAGCCGGATATTAGCTCGGAACGTTCAGCATAGCAACTCAATCTACATACTGACCTACTCCGCTCCCTAATTGAAGAGTCAATATAATAATAAATATGGGTTTTTGCAAAAGAAAATTTTAAAAAAATCCAGGCAATTTTTATAATTTAGTTAGCAAAAATGTTATTAAATTATTATATTTTAAACTTAAGAAATACGAGCGGTATTATTTAATTAAATTAAAATACATTTCAATTAACTTAGGGTTATTATAAAAATTATTCTGTTTTTTTTTTTCAAGAAAAAAGTTGGGTGCCTTTGTGCTGTTCCTATTCGAGAAGCGAACCTAATACCCTCTCATCAACACCAGAGTTAATTAGTGAAAAAGTTATTATATCAGCCTTCCAGGTGAGACACTTTTAATTTACCTTCAAATAGGTAACAATAATAATACATTATCATATTACCATGTTTATTAAAATAATTGTCTCTGCCATATTAATTTAAAAAAAAAGGAAAATATGAACAAAATGGAATAACGAACAGAAATGGAAAATATTATTACTGAGAATAAACTGAAGTTTTTCAAATTACTTGGAAAATATAAAATTAGTATAAATAAATTAGGTTTTTATATTTATTTTTTAAAATATATGGTTGTGTCATGAACCATATTGCATTTCAAACAATATTTATCGATTAGGTTTGAATGTGTTCAAGATAAGTTACTTTATTTATTTATTTTATTTTATTTACTTTATTTTTATTTCTTTGAGTTTATTCATTTAAATATTTTAAATTTTGTATCCATCTTCTCCTGTACGAATAAAAGCCTAGATCTCTAATACTTTCTCTAAATCCTAGTTCTCTAAACTAAAAATAGAAAACAAAAATATCTTCCATTATTTCGCCTGTTCGATCTTCAGGTGAGAACGAGAATAATAACAAAGAAAATGGATTAATAAAGCACATCCTAACCTCAAAACACAGTAAGATAAAACAGAGGAAACAGCCCACCACCTCCAAAATCATCCAAGAGGTGTGATGTTTCCTTTCGTAGTTTAAAGACTTATAACTTTTTGCAGGGAATTTTTCCTCTAGTGTCTTAACAAATATAATTATATTATATTAATTAATACAAAACTAGCTTAAAAATATTAATTGAAAATGGCATAATCGTTTTCAGGTCTCATTTAAGATTAGTATCATTTATATTGCCGTCTCCAAATTGTATTGTTCTTAATAAGCCTTATCGAAAAGGACGATTCTGCAATCTGAACTAGATCTGGAATGAGTATATTGTTGGATTTATTTCGATAGAAACTAAAACACAATATATTAACTTAAAGTCGTTGAAAGGCTAGATTCCCATTACTGGGTTGTACTGCAATTCCCACTAAATCCCAATAAAGTTTACACCAGGTTGCATACCCTATTATAGTTCCTTTCTCGCAAAATCCTTCTAGAACCCCTGTCCTATTGTCGATTATTATCTTCTTGATAATATATATTTATTATTAATTTTTATAGTAAACTATTTCATTTAGAAAAGTAACCTAATCAAATATCTTCTACTATTACTTAATAAAAGTAATATCTTGAATTCTGTAATCCACCCTTTATATCCTTTCAGAATATTTTTCGATATGTGATGATTAAATTTCTTGTGGCGATTTATGAAGAGTGATTGAAAATTAATCCTTATGAATGACGTTCGTCAAAATTTCGAATGGAAAGATGGAAACATACCATCCTCTTTCTACTCCTCAAGCCGAGTAAATCAGAAGACATAGGAGATCACTACAGACCAATAACCATCTGATGAACAATCTGTAATACATTATGTACAAACAGATTTTCAAGCATAGATGAGTAGGGAACACCAACTCACGAAACTGCAATCGGACACAAACTTACTTATTACTCTACGTAATAAAGCAACGGTGTTGATCTCAATAGATTGCACTACATGTCCAACGACAGATTTATGTCACAAACTTGTGGATCTAGATTGCCCAGAACAACTATACTCATCTCTATAAGCCTACTAATATATATATAATAATGCTATAAAAATTCAAATATAAGCATATCATCAAGGATTCGGGAAGAGTACTCTTGCAATATACCTCTGGCGTATGGTGTACCTCAAGGATCAGTTCTTTCCCCAGTATTGTTTTCAATATATAGTGCGGATCTAGTTGGTAAAAACTATAGTAGAGCTCGCCTACTCAGATGACATTACTATTTACAGCAGTAGTGTAAACCCCTCAAAGGAACTATGAAAGGCTGTTCTCCTTCAGCTGAAAAACCTCAATTCACAAGTAAACCCGGCAAAAAAAGATTCCGTAGTATTTCAGCAGGAAGGAAAGAAATGTTTTACTGTATATATATATATATATATATATATATATATATATATATATATATATATATATATCATGTGCGTGAATGAGTATGTGTGTTAAGTTATATATAAAAAAAAATCAAAAAGTTGGTGGGGTCCAACGCTATCATAATTATTAATATAACTCACGGAATGCATTAAGATGCGATAAATTGCAATAAAAGGCAGCACAATAATAAGAAAAACAAGGAAACTACAGATCCGTTTAAATATAGGGGTTTTGGAACATAACTGCCTTTAGAATGAAAACAAAAAATAAATTAAAACTGCAGAAGGCTTTGGTAGCTAAAACTACTGGTGAAATATTTTCCCAGGCTGAAAATAATTTCGGAAATCTACTCTCAACTTATAATTTGCTGTTGAAAACTTAAATCAAAATAATTAACAGTGAAATATAGACATAGAAGATAATGGAAGTGACGAATAACTCATAAACTGATGAAAATCGCTCTCATAGAAGCAAAGCTGAAAGTTATAAAGTTTTCAGTTATTAAGTTAATCCTAGGAAAAAGGTATTCCATGCAGCCACAATAAATTTCCTTAATGGTCCGTTTGTTTCAACAACAATAGCATAAAATAAATGTTCCTATTCTCAGATAGTTGGTTATATTTTTTTCATTTTCAGGTCGTTTGATTGCTTTATGTTATGTTCTGTTTGTTATATGTATATGACGCCATTCATTCCAGACCTTTTGTAGGTTCTTCGAGTCAAGTAGTTCTCCTAAGAGCTTCCGTGAAGAGAGAAGTATATTTGAACTGCGCCGTAAGCGTCTTCAGGCAAACAATGGATATCAAGAGATCTCATAAGTCCTATATATTCCAAATATTATCAAGTATCTATTTTATATAATATTATGTACCAAGTATTATATAGCATTTGATTGGGGACAGAGGCTGTTTAAAATTTAGGCTGTATTGGATCAATTCCAGCTTTATTAGACTACAAAATTAAGATGAGCTGTTTCGTATAGAACTGGTGAAGCCTGAAACGGCAATTTTTATATGAGGCCCCCAGGATCAAAAGTGGATAGCTCAAAAAAAAATAATAATAATTTTCTTACATTTCTCGTTATTCTAGTCAAGTAATTTTGTCTGGCACGAAATTTGTTCGTCCTACTTCTGCAAGGTTTTAGTCGAGTTCTGAACCCCAAGTTTCAAGTATTTATTGACTATACTAAAAAATATATGAAAAAGGGAATTTTTAAAGTTAGGAGTTATCCGCTATTGATACTGAACGCCTCATAAGCCCCTTCAAAAGAAAAACGCCTTATCTCAAAAAATCTAAATCTTCAATAGGTATTTGTAAGTTCCATCTGAGTTAAAAAATTTAATTTATAATAAATATTTATGGTAAAACAAAGCATTCCTATTTGTAATGATGGTATTGACACTTTTATTGACCTTAGGAAAATTTTTAAAAGCTTTAAACTTCTTTACTTTATCTTGTGATTATTCCAATCTAACTTCAAGTTCAAACATGATACAACCAAAAATATTACTTACATAAAAAAAAACCTTGGAAATGGAATATCAGGTATTTCGTTCCTGTATTGAAAGACTTCAACCATACAATTGCTACTAAGGGCTTAAACCTAAAAATGCCAAATTTTGAGTTTTTTCGTTCTTTTGAGAGAGAGTTAAGTCTTCACCATCTCAGTTATTTGTAAACGACGTAAACAAACCAAGTGGCGCTACAGTTTATATTTTACATTAGTGCTTAATATTTCTCAATAAGACCCTTTTATTTAATAATTTTTCTATTCTGTAACGAAATCCCTGGTGCTTATACCGCGTATTACTCCATCTCCTCCAGGACAGCTGTATACCCTAGAGTGTTATTAATTCAGAAGGAGGCACCCGCCCTTCAACTGATGACATCCTTCCACATCCTCCCACGTCAAGACTCCGGAGATGAGGAACGACTGCCGATAATGACTGACCTCGAGGAGATGTGGTTCCAGACACGGCGGAGACGGTAAGCTAAGTCGCTTCATTTCCATCTTCCTTCAACAGCCCCATACGTCTTCTTACGTCTTCAGTGGGAGGGAAGCTATAACCGACCATTCCTCTTTATGGTATTTGTATCCTGAGTATGCAAGGCTATAGGGTCTTAAAGGCTATATGAATTATTTACTGGGGCCCACCAGTCAATAGAAGCAATCACATAGGAGATACCGTTTTATCCATTAATTTCAACTTTAAACAACGAAAAATAATTAATATATATTTAACGAATATGGCATGTGAGTCTTCCTCGATAAAGTGTATCCGAAAAAGATTGACAACGGTTTCTACAGATAAGTGTATATATGTATACATAATATATATATTCAAACAAAAATGTATTGTAGATATTCGGATTGGGCAAGAGACTTAACTTGAACCGAGTGAGGCTTGTTCATATTGATTTTATATTCCTATTACTTATTTTACCGTCTTTAATTTTTAAATTATTTTTTCTTCTTTCTGTCTTGTTGGGACTGCATTAGTTTGCGTAAATATCTCATTTTTTTATGGAAATACTCTAGCAAACATTCCGAAGGTATATTCACAACATTTTATACTTATTTGTGATCCAAAAAGAAGATGAGATCATTCTACATACACTTAACTGCCATAAAGTTACCTCACTTCTCTTCCAATATGTAAATTTAGACAAGTAAGGGAGGGGTATTGTATCTAATGGTTGTAATTGGATGGCAATGGCAATAGTCACTAACGGCTGACCAAAGAACAGTTGTTGCTTATCAACAATCATGGATATTTATTAATATTAGTCCAGGTTTTTAAACATTTCTATCAAAGCCCGGAATCAAACCAGTTTCCGACGCTTGCTGGAATTTTGAAAATTATTACTAAAAAAAAAACCTTTACCACCACAGCCATGAAGGACTTTGGGCTCATTCATGGTAAACTGTATCGTTTCTGGGCCTAAGGTTAGGCAGTTAGGTGATTTGACAGAGATCACAGTCAACCGCCAGGATCATTGTCCAATAAAGGGGATTGAGAATTAATTGAGGCTAGATGAGCCCCAGGAGGGTCTGCTGATCCAACAGGATTAATCGATGGCAGTTAGCAGATTAAATAATTTACCTCCGACTGCCGGATTTAGACCCAGGACCTTCTGCATAGCGACTCAGTGCTCAACTCAGAGAGCTACTCTCTTCTTAATTTTAAAAGTGGTATTACTTTATTTATTATTTTTTCGGCTTGTTAGCCACAGCTGAATCGTCAAGAGTAGATATAAAATTATGACAATCCTAATAGTATTCTTGTTAAAGCAACTAAAATTGTGTATGTTATTGAAATATTTGGGTTAGGGAAAGATGAAAGCAGGGATAATTAATTGGTAAAAATAATACGAAAATTAATGTTATGATAATTTACGAACATATTTTTTTTTTTATTAAATGCCTTTAAATGAAGAACATCTAAAAAATTAAAAAGTTGAGTACTTTTTTATACCGAAAACTAAGCTGAAACTGTAATATCCCAAAGATCACGCATTTTTCAATAATATCCCATTATTAATGCGAAACAAGGAGACAATTCTGCGCAATTTGTCTCCTCTAAACTTTAGGAGCGATATGATTGATAGCAAACAAACCGGCGAGATAAATACGATAGATAGTGAAATATTTATCCGGACCCAATTAAGCTCGATGGGTTCACCGTGACAATGTTTACAGGCGCGTTGAAGGAAGCTGTTCGACCAAGGGGGCAACTCTCTGAAACTGCAGCGAGCTTCAAAGGCATCGCTTGCAGCTTACTCACCCAGAATCAACAAAACGCGCCCTTCACCGCCCTTGACGTAAAATACCAGGCGGTCAAGCGAGATGATCGTTCTGTTTTATCTTATTTATTTCTCATTAAATTTGGTTGGCTCAGGTGGCAATACTTGACTAACTTAAACAAAAAGAGTCTTCTGAGGAATTGTGATTCCCAAGACCAACGTGATTATAGGCAAGAGCTAAATAAAACTTCGAAAAAATCTCTCATAGAAAAAACGTCAGTATAAATCTAAATCATTAAGCATGTAGGCTACCTTGTCTTAGTCTACCCTATGCTTCAATTCAGTGACGCCTAATGCTTCAAGTTCCTATTCAACATCTTGCATCCATGGCCAACATTTATTTTGCCTATTATAGAACCTTGCAGAAGCTTGTTCGATTCTTTGCAATGAATGACCTTCTAATGAGAAATTATATTAGTATGTCCTAATCATTCTAAATGCCTTGATGAAATTGACCACATTGGCATCCTTATGCAAGGATCACACTTCGACAAGTCCGAAGCCTGCATAAGTGTATACATTATCAAAATCCGGACCATTAATATTTCTTAAAACGTTTCGCTCGAAAAATTTGAGTTGGAGTAATTAAAGTTTTGTCAAGCCTTGTCTTGGAGCATCTTAACAAAATTTTACTTTTCTAGAAGAGAGACTAAGAGTCTAATATTCCTGAAATTCATGCTCTGTTTGCTGCCATGGTTCTTCTATTTAATATATTGTATAATAAAAACTAAGTCTAAATCACAATATACCTTAGTTAACATGATTAATATAGTTAGGTTGACTGTTCGTCCTAGGCTGTAGACTTCAGAAGAATTTCATGTTCACATATTTAACTTATTGTTACCTAATAAATTACTGATACTTTGTAATATGAGAAGAATACATAATAATTATAAGACAAAAAATAAATAGTAATTTAATTAATAACAATAATTGACTCAGTATATAGAAAATGTTTTAAGAGTTTAATCCTAGAAATGTTTAGCATTTTTAGCAATCCTACCGGTTTATTCCAGCTTGATTAGGAAGAACGAGATACATTCCGTGGGCGAAGATATTCCATGAATTAAATTTTAGAACCGCTACCGTTTTTAAAATAATTCCATACTTATTATTATTACATATTCCAAAATGTTATTCTGGTTTAACCTAAGCAAACATTGGTTTTGATAACAGACACCTGTTTCCTCCCAAAAAAAATATCGAAACCGGAACAACGAAGACTTATCGCTTGAGATAAGATGTAGGAAAAATATTTTCATAGTGAGACAAAGATTATAGAATAATATATTTTCTACATCGAAAGGAGGCGAATATATATACTCATGTACTCATGTACTCAAGTTATTACCATTGGAATTGGAATATTCCCCTGTGTAAAGTAGAAGCGTCGTTGCAGAAGAGACTAAAGTATTTTTTTTTTTTAATTAGGCTTTACTGAGTTACTTAATTCAGGAAAAAAATATCAACAAAATAATTCTTTAGCTTTGTAAAAACCAATACAGGGATACCACAAATAACACACATTCTGATATAATTTCAAACATCTACATAATAAAATTATTTTAGTCGAAGCTACTGTTTGAAAATTGGCCTCACCATTATCTGTTCTACTCAATGATGTGAGTACTCCAAAGACAATAAATAACTCTCATGAATATGTACTAAAATTATTTCCAACAAAGACTTACATAGAACGTGACAACAACATAATCCTTATGACCATTGAGGGATTTGTCGAGGGAATCCCCAGATTTGCAAAGCTGATTTTCATATTACACGTCAGGATACAATTTGTATTGTACATTATTAAAAACTAAACAAAAAATATAAATATTTAATCTGTTAATAGCCATTTGTGGACCCTGTGGAGTCTTCAGAACGTTCTCGGATTCATCCAGCCTCTGTAAAGTGGATTATCTAAATTTGGCGGTTGAACGTTATATCTGACAATTCACTTCCCTAAACAATCGTTGCCCTTGAAAGAGTACACTCACTACAAGGCACTGAACCCAAAACCCTTCATGGATTGTAGCAGTAGCGATTTTTTTTTTAGTCAAATACGTTCACTGTAACGATTTATTTTGATACTTTAAAAAATAATGTAAAGCAATATTTTATAAGACAATTTACCCTGAATAGGTTTATTAGTCCGCATCTGGTTTGTCGATTCATCGATTGTGCTGTTTACTTCTTGTTTGGATTCAAGCCAAATATCCAAGGGCAAGTACACCGATTACCCTGGCGATTCTAGTCTCCTAAATTAGTATTAAGTGATAATTTAACATTTTTTACTGTCTCGAACTTAATAAGATATTTAGAAATATAACAAACAACATGTAGTCAAATTAAGCACTTTCTTAAAAAAAAAATTATTTAAAATTAGGAAATATATTTGAATATTATTGACTTTTTCATATTTTTCCCTGGTTTATCAGGCAATTTTCTCTGGAACAACACTTGGCCGCCCTATTCCTGTTGATCTTAGCCCAGATCTGAACTTGAAGTTTGAGGGGCATGAAATTGCTTGATTAAACGAGTGAAAAAGTCAATTTTTGAAATTTCCTGGTTCTCCGCTTTTGATCTAAAATGGCTAGAGAAACTTTTTTGTATTACTAATGTTTATTGAATTTAGAATAGTTGTAGACTTTCTTATAGTTAATATATTTCTTTTTAATATATATAAGGAATATATTAATATCGAAAGTGGGAAATGGACAATAAATGGGTATGGAAATGAGAAAAGAACGAAACAATTTATGGCTAAGAATTTAGAACTTCGTTTTTTATATAACATTACAGCTAACGCCCGTATAAAAAGTATATTGTAATATTTACGATTTAAGAACATTTTACTGAGGCAATCTATATAACTCTCGAGAATTTATGGGATATGCTAATAATGCTTTTGCAATAGCAACCGCTTTAAATGACTTAATTTAAGAAATCTTAAGCACATTTAAAGATTAAGAATATGTTAGAATTATTTATTTTTAATTAACATTTATATTTTTAATACGATTAATTTAAAGTTGTTTCCACCATTGACTTAAATAAATCATGATAAAAAAAACAATTCCAATGGCCATTTAGGGGTTGGTCTAAAGAATCCCCAAGAAGGCCCTCGATTTCCAAAGTTGATTTGGCAATTTTTATATCAGACGACTCTACAATTTATTTATTCGTATCCATGTTTTGTTATTTCTGTTAAAAAGAAATAATATATTTCTTCTTAGACAAACAAAATTTTGCAACTATTTACATAAAAATAAACTAATTAAATATTAATTAACACAATGACACTGCAATTTTAGTTATAGTGTATTTTTTATTGTTACACAACACAAATACTGTGCAGTTTATTGTCACGCTTATGTGGAGTTAGTGTTATCAGATAAGGATACCTCTAAAAGATTTCTCAAGTTTTAAATTAATATGTACTAATTCGATAAAATATTACTTTTTTGCATAGTATAGATAGTTTAATTAAATCTAGGACATATTAAGTAGTCGAGAGTCGAACCTGAACCTCAAAGGACTCATAGGTCCTAAGGACTGAAGAAGGTCGTTGAAGAAGCAATACGTTCCAGTTGAAGTGATCATCCGTGACATCGCTCACACTCTGTTAAACATTGTCACACTCTCTACGCACCTTAGAGCCATCCATTTCTCATATTCCTTTGACAGCATTATTTATCATCTTGAATGAATATTTTATAACTCCTAGCATTAAGGACAATCTCTAGAAGAGCATTTAGTATTTAACCATCTTCAGCTATACAGGAAAATTCGTTTAAAACGTAGTCGGATCCTCAAATGAGGTAAAACACAAGTCAGAAACTTTTGTGATAAGTGATATAACTATAGTGTTATTTTCGTCACCTTTGCGACACAAAAACGTAACTCAGAAATTATATTGTATTGTTACGGGCTACTGGGTGTAAAATGGACTAAACTATTACTTAATTCAATAATCTAATATTTATTAACAAATTAGAAAGAATACAATGAGATTATTTAAAACAGTTAAATTATTAAACTAATATCAGTATACAATAATAATATTCTACTAAATGTTATCTAATTTCTAAGATAATATACAAATAATATAAGATATTGTTTATACTAAGTAACTAAACTATTTATATAAATTTGTACAAATACAATAATATTACACTATAGTTTACAATTACAAATTAACACTTACAGTTCGCTAACTAAAGTCCACCGACCGTAAGACTCTTCAAATATGACAAACTGCCACACAGTTTATTACACTTATTACACGGTCCCTAATTGTCACTGTTGCTCACTAAGCACTTATTACAGACTGATACTAATACTAACTAACTCACACACACTGCCACTAGTTAACGACTGCTACTCACTGGCTTATTACAGACTCGTCTTATTACTACTCGCGGCCCGAACAGCTGTCCTTTTTATATAGGCAAGGCCGGTCGGGGTGGGGATTTCTCGGAAGAAGGCCGAGAACCGCCTAGACCGACCCACAAGTATCTACGCCATTCTATAATCCCTTCCGCTTAATCCCATTGTTTGTCTTATCCTCCCAGCCGGTCCGACTTCCTGCTCTGACCGTAACACTGCCCCCTCCTTAAAAGTGCTCTGCCCCAGAGCATAGTCCGGAGAAATCGGGCGGTTATGAGCTTCCCTCGATGGAGACGCATTTCCTTTCCAGGGGTTGAACGTGCACACCAATATGGCGACTCCAGAGTTGGCGAATATCTGTTCAAGCATGTTCCTAACAACCTTCCACTTCAGGCCGTCATATCCACAGCCCAACTTAGGGATCGCGAGCTTGGTGACACGCAGTCTCAGAAGCTTACTCCGCAAGTCGTCGAGGCTTCGCCGCAGTGCGTCATATGTGGGCTTCTGATCAGTAGCACACTTGGTAACTAAGTAGAACAGGTGTCGTCCTTCGTGCGTATGGTGGAGTGCTTTCCCGACGCTTGGTCCTTCGCGTTCCAGTTCCTCAGTTCCAGCAAACTTCTTCCTGAAGACCGTTGCAATGCCTCGGGAAGTCCTCAGATCTTCGGCGACACAATGGGCCAGAGAATAGTCCGCGGGTAACGAGAAGATATCTCTGTATACTGTCTGAGTTATTCCACGGGAACCTTGTACCTTAGGTTGTGCAACTGATACCTTACTGGTCTCCACGTTGTTGAGATACCTGACTTGCTGGTCTTTTGTCGGGCCATGGTCTCCTTTGTATGGGGCCAGTCTATTAAAATGGACTACCCTGGGTTTTCCTTTTGGCTGCTTCCTGATCCTATAGATGACGTCGTTTATCCTATTGATGATCTCAAACGGGCCATCCCAGGAGTTCTGAAGTTTAGGTGAGTAGCCTCGCCTTCTTCGAGGATCATGTAGCCAGACCAAATCTCCAGGTTGGAATCCACCTTTCTCTGCCCTGATGTCGTAACGCTCCTTCATTTTGTCACAGGCTCCCTGGATGTTTGCACGAACCTTCTCGTGGATATTATCCATCCGCTTCCGTAGATTCGTGACGTATTCCTCTCCGTTAACTTCCTCGTCTGGCTTGAACCCGAATTTCAGATCACAAGGCAAACGAAGTTCTCGGCCGAAGACCACATTTGCGGGGGTCTGCCCCGTTGCTTCATGGACTGAACTCCGGTAGGCTAACAAGAACAAGTGAAGATACTGGTCCCAGTCTCGCTGATGGTCGGAAACCACTTTAGACAAATATCGACCCATTGTCCTGTTCATGCGCTCCACCATGCCATCCGATTGAGGGTGAAGAGGTGTCGTCCTGGTTTTCCGTATTCCCAGTGCTTCGCACATCCCGGAGAAGACTGCAGACTCAAAGTTTCTTCCCTGGTCAGCGTGAAGTTCCATGGGTACTCCAAACCGGCTGACGAGGTGCTTCACAAGTACGTCTGCAACCGTGACTGCCTCTTGATTCGGAAGGGCATACGCTTCCACCCACTTAGAAAAATAGTCCATGGCCACGAGAATATATCGGTTACCTTCGTCCGTCACAGGGAAAGGGCCAGCGATGTCGATCGCTATCCTCTCGAACGGTGCTCCCACGTAGTACTTCTTCATAGGGGCCCTCTTTCTTCTTGTTGGTCCGTTAGAAGCCGCACAAGTCGCACAACGCCTGCACCAGTCCAACACATCGTCCTTAAGGTTTGCCCAGTAAAAGCGTTCACGAACTTTTTCCAATGTCCGGTGAACTCCAAGATGGCCGCCAGTTACACCGTCATGTAGTTCTCTAAGCACTTCGGGCACTTTATTCCTTGGAACGATGAGCTGTAGCCTACGCTGATCTCCTTCCGCGTTCTCCAATGCCCGTTTCAGCAGCCCGTTGTCCACTACAATGGAGTTCCATTGGGCCCAGTACGTTTTTACATTCTTCGACATTGGAGCCACATCCTGCCAGGCCGGTCTTCCTCGCCCCGATATTTTCCATTCCTTTATTTGTTTTAAGTCCGGGTCCTCGTCCTGTTCCTTTGACACCTCTGCATCTTGCCAACTGTCGATGACAACTGTAGTCCTCAATACCGCTGCCTGCTTCTCTTCTTGTCGAGAACAATGCTTGCAGCCTTCTTCACAAGGTCTTCTTGACAGTGCATCCGCATTCCTGTGGCTCGTTCCAGAACGATGAGCAGATTCAAAGTCATACTCTTGAAGGCGCTCGATCCACCTCGCCACTTGTCCCTCTGGTGACTTGAATCGCAGCAGCCACATTAGAGCCGCGTGGTCCGTTCTCAGCAGGAACCTTCTTCCGTATAGATATTTATGGAAGTGCTCTATGGATTTTACTACTGCCAAAAGCTCTTTCCTTGTGACACAGTAGTTGCGTTCCGGAGCTGAGAGTGCTTTGCTGAAATACCCAATCACCCTTTCTTCTCCGTCTTGGAGCTGAGAGAGGACACTTCCGATGGCGATGTTGCTGGCATCTGTGTCAAGTATGAACTTGCCCTCAGGACGTGGATAGCTCAGAATAGGAGCACTACTCAATTTGCTCTTCAGCTCCTCGAAGGATGCTTGACACTCGTGATCCCAATGGAAAGTCCTTTTCTCCTCGGTAAGCCTGGTAAGCGGTTTTGCGATGTTAGCAAATCCTTTCACGTACCTCCGGTAATAGGTGCAGAGCCCGAGAAAACTTCTCACCTGGTGCTTATCTCGAGGTACCGGCCAGTCGGTGATCGCTGCTACCTTCTCTGGGTCGACAGCAACTCCGTTGCCTGACACAATATGCCCCAGGTAGTTGACTTGCCTTCGGAAGAGATTACACTTCTTCGGGTTCAACTTAAGGTTCGCTGCACGCAGTCGTTCGAAGACCTTCTCCAGATTCTTCAGATGGTGAGCGAAGGACTTTCCCAGCACAATGATGTCATCTAGGTACACCAGGCATACCTCCCAAGAGAGACCTCTTAACACATTTTCCATCAGCCTCTCGAATGTGGCAGGTGCATTGCATAGCCCGAACGGCATTACTGTAAACTGCCAGAGCCCAGTGCCAATTGAAAACGCCGTCTTCTCTTTATCTTCAGGTGCCAATCCAACCTGCCAATATCCACTGCGGAGATCCAAGGTAGAGAAGAGTTTACACCCCTCTAGGGTGTCCAGCGTATCGTCAATCCTGGGAAGCGGATAGCTGTCCTTCTTGGTGACATTGTTCAGAAGACGGTAGTCTACACAGAACCTCGTTGTGCCGTCTTTCTTCTTCACCAATACGACGGGAGACATCCAGGGGCTACTCGAAGGCTCAATGACACCATCAGCCGCCATCTCCTTTATGATCTTCTCGGCGTCCTCCCGTTTGGCTAACGGCAGCCTCCGCGGGACCTGTCGGATGGGCTTCGCATCCCCGGTGTCAATCCTGTGCTGGACGATATCCGTTCTGCCCCGTGGTCCTGGTCCGATCTCGAAGACGTCATGCCATCGGATAATCATGTCCTTCACTTCCTCGCTCTGATCAGGTGAAAGGTCGCGGCATGATTCGTTAACAAATCCTTTTAGTTCTTCTGGCAGTCCTCGGAGCTCGGTGGGACGACGTTGCAGCTGACGAACCACTGAGGAAGCGGTTGTACACTCCCCGACCGGTGTTCCTTTCTTCAGCGTTACCGGGAGGCTGTTCAGGTTCATTAGCCGGATTGGAGTCGTCCGTCCGACCTTGATGAGAGACCTGGCAACAAGTACGCCACGTCCGATCTCTTGTTCTTCGTGCCTTCCGGGTTCAAGTAGTACACATTGACCCTCCGGTAACTGTCCTTCGACCGTCCCATGGGTCAGGATTTGGCTCCGTGCAGGTAATGTGGTGTCTTCCAGTAAGAGCACTCGTGCGTAGAGGTCCTTTCCCTGCCGAAGGATGACTTCCTCCTCTCCCAGCGTCATCACACCTCTTGCCATATCCAACTTAATCCCGTATTCGATCATCAAGTCCGTGCCTAATATGACATCTTCATCGATTTCTGCCACGAGAGCACCGTGCCTCAGATGTTGACCCCCGATGATGAAGGTGGCAACTGTCTCCCCGTAGACCTTGGCTGGCTGTCCCGTGGCAGTCCGTAATGCCCAAGTGGTTGGTAAGACCCTCTCAGCGGGAACTATCTTCGAGTTCAAAATTGTCATGGTTGCGCCAGTATCCACTAGAAGACTTCGCAGCTGCCCGTTCACCATCCCGTCAACGTAGAAACTGTTCGTTCTGCTTCCTATTGACGCAATCCTGATGGTCTTCCTGGGGCCTTTGACGTTACGGGTTGACAGTTGCCCCCTCCCATCAACCCTACTTAGTTTTCCTGTGGCTTTTCTTGCTTCTTAGATGGACACTTGCTTCTAGGGTGTCCAATTTGGCCGCAGCTCCAACAGCGTATCTCCTTCTTACGGGTCCTGAGAGCCTCTAAAACTTTCGTCACTAGGTCCTCAAAGCTGGGGACTACATTTGGCTCCGCTTCTGCTGCTCGTACGCGCGCATGGCCCCGTACAGATTGTCTAACAGCCTCGAACTCCATGGCCTGGGATAATGCGTCTCCTAAAGTTTTCGGCCGGGCGAGCTTCACTGCTTGTTGTGTCTCTGGGTCCCGAAGTCCATCGAGGAATTTGTCGACAGCCAAGCTTTCGTAGACATCGTCGGTGACCGATGGGTAGGCGTTCCTCACTAGCCGGGCAATATCCGCTTCAAATTCCTGTAAAGTCTCGTTGGTCTTCTGGATCCTGCTTCTCAGCTGTGAGCGATACAGCTGGTCCATGTGGCGGTGGCCGAAACGCATCTCCAGTCTTCTCATCAGCTCCCCGTAGTTGGACCGCTCCGACATGGGCATCCCCTGCAGCACTCCTAAGGCGTCTCCACGCAAGGCCAGGCACAATGCTGAAGCTTGGGTCTCCTGCGACCACCCGTGGATCGAAGCCGCTGTCTCGAAGAGAGTCATGTAGTCCTCCCACGGCGTCTTTCCGTCGAATACTGGAATGGTGTTGTGAGTTGGTGGCGCCCCAGCATAGGCGGGTAGAATGGTGTTATGATGGCTGCCCTCGCAGGAACGGTCGGTGTCGTTCGTCGGTGGGTTGCTCATACGTCCCTCGAGAGCTTCCATTCTTAGCCTAATTTCGTCAACTTTTTCTCCTAGCCTAGATTCTACAACAGCTACTTTATTATCTACATTTTCCATTAACTTATTCTCTAATGTGCCTAATTTAGACTCTAATGTATACAATAAATCACTTTTTACAGTACTTAGCTCATTTTTAACAGTGCTTAACTCATTACCTAGCTCATTTTTAACAGTGCTTAACTCATTACCTAGCTCATTTTTAACAGTGCTTAACTCATTACCTAGCTCATTTTTAACAGTGCTTAACTCATTACCTAGCTCATTTTTAACAGTGCTTAACTCATTACCTAGCTCATTTTTAACAGTACCTAAATCATTCTGTAAATTACCTAGCTTATTTTCTACATTGCCTAGTTCATTTTTAAAAGTTGCAGACAACTTGCTTAAATCAGTTTCAAACAGAACGTCATCTGGATTTTCCCCTAGCTCTACAAAAAATTGACGCAAGCGATGTTGCAGTACACTTTTATTTCCTGAAGAATCCAGATCACGTTCTTCTAATTCCCTTTTTAGATCCGCAACTTTTAAATCCATTAATTTAACACTTTGAGAAGCCATTTTTCATACAGTAGCCCAATAATTACAAAATAATAACAATTACACAAAATATCCCACTTCTGACACCAATTTGTTACGGGCTACTGGGTGTAAAATGGACTAAACTATTACTTAATTCAATAATCTAATATTTATTAACAAATTAGAAAGAATACAATGAGATTATTTAAAACAGTTAAATTATTAAACTAATATCAGTATACAATAATAATATTCTACTAAATGTTATCTAATTTCTAAGATAATATACAAATAATATAAGATATTGTTTATACTAAGTAACTAAACTATTTATATAAATTTGTACAAATACAATAATATTACACTATAGTTTACAATTACAAATTAACACTTACAGTTCGCTAACTAAAGTCCACCGACCGTAAGACTCTTCAAATATGACAAACTGCCACACAGTTTATTACACTTATTACACGGTCCCTAATTGTCACTGTTGCTCACTAAGCACTTATTACAGACTGATACTAATACTAACTAACTCACACACACTGCCACTAGTTAACGACTGCTACTCACTGGCTTATTACAGACTCGTCTTATTACTACTCGCGGCCCGAACAGCTGTCCTTTTTATATAGGCAAGGCCGGTCGGGGTGGGGATTTCTCGGAAGAAGGCCGAGAACCGCCTAGACCGACCCACAAGGATCTACGCCATTCTATAATCCCTTCCGCTTAATCCCATTGTTTGTCTTATCCTCCCAGCCGGTCCGACTTCCTGCTCTGACCGTAACAGTATTTTAACTTAAGATTATATTGTATTTTAAATTAAAATTATATAATTTTTTTCACGATTGTTTATTTTGTGTAACTTAGGCCACATTTAATAGGGTGTTTTTCTATAGACCTAGATAGAATTATTGTTCTGTTTTTACTTAGTCTATGGTAAAAACAGTAAAAACTCACCTCTCTGCATAGAGGATAGGATTATCAATCAAAGAACTGCTTTCAATTATCATGGAGTGGCGATTGAGGGGTTGGGCATAGCACTAGGATATGATGAAAATAAAATTACAAATAGTAAAATGATTATAGGTTTCCTAAAAAGTATAATATGGAATAAAAATGTATCTCTCAAATTAAAGGAAGTTATATCACTCCTTCTTTGTCAGCACCATGTTGGATCAGAATCATGGACGCAGGTAAAACAATACCCAATCTACTCTAGAAATGGATGCTTGGATATGTTGTGATACATCCACATTGCAGAAGGCTCCAAATAAGGTTGCAGATTAACTCCATATTCTCGATGACATCAATGAAAGAAGAGTAGTGTGGTATGGGCACGTCTTAAGAATGGATAAGATAGCCTCTTCGAGCACTTGAGTTCTCAGAGAAGAGAAGAAGATGTGGGAGACCTCGGAAGCAGTGGGTTGAGGAGGTGAGAGAAGATATGGCAGCTAGAGGTCTGACAGAGGAGGATTGTATGGACAGGAGATATTGGAAGAATGTTATATTAGGGACCGGGGTATGAGAATATTGCAAAATCTCGGACGTTATATTTATTTTAGTGTTGTATTTTTTTTAGATGCAGAGATACAAAAGCTCATCTTGGCATGAACTGCTCGATGAGCGACAAACACGATTTGGTAGTCTAGGATAAAAATCTTGGAAGTTTTATTGATTGTATTAGAGATTAAATTATAAAGCATAATTATAAGTTATTTTTTTTCTACGTGGATTACATTATAATAAAACCAGTAGACTAACCCGCTACAACTTCATAACGGTAAAATCTTATAAACTAAATAAATAAATCTCTATTCCATCAAAAATGAGTATTTTTGTTTGACAGTGAGAATTGTTTCTAACTTAAAATTACACATCTCCAATTCAAAAAAGAAGGAACATAAATTAAGTAAAACCGGGTCCATAAATTTCCCGATAGCAAAATGGTAATATTTTTCGAATTTTCTTGAGGAAGATGGGGTGGGGTGACATTTATCAAACTTTTTATTGCCAAAATGTGATCTGTAAGAGGGTTGAGCCGAATTTATGAATACGTTCGAGCAATAACTCTTGTGGATTCAAAGTTGTTCTTCAAACTCTATGAATATTTTACTGTTAAGAATAATTATTTTATAATTTATTATTATTCCAAAGACACTTACAAATAAATATATCAAGTATACATAATTTATTGAGCAAGAACCAATTAGAACCTTGAAGTAAGGCGACACTACCTCTTGACCGATCTATGGAGGGATGTAGTCAGCTTACGCACTTGACCTCAAGGCTTAGGTCTAACCCTACAAAGGTAGTTTACAGAGGCTGGGTGAACCCGAAGATTTTAGACCTATTTCAGTTATTGTCTTAAAACGCTTTGCAAATTAGCTGACAAGGAAATTTTGAAAACTTAATGTCATTTGTTTTCGACATATTTCTCCCTCCGGAAAACTTGGTGACAAACATTATTTAAAATGATTGCTTGTTAAAAAGTTTTAAGTTGAACAAGCCGACAGTTATCATTAAGCTAACAGATTAATGTATCATAAGTAACAGATGTCAGCTGCGCAATATTTATTTTTTACCTGAGAACCGACCTAAACTAAGGACCAGGCAAAAATCACTACCACTTTTCTCTTCCACTCTTTCTCATATTTCCTTCATTCTTTTAGAGTGTCAAATTATCCTTTAATAAATAAAATTTAAAAAAAATCTTACATATATTTTAATTTCGATTTGTTTAAAAACCTTAGGAATCAAGATTTTTAATTTGCTAAAAACAGAATAGAACCTCTTCAGTTGACTTTTAAATAGAAAAGCAGTATTATCGGGTTACCAGGTGGCCTTAGGATTTTTTAAAAAGAGAGTATTTATTAATTGAATACGGAGGGAACTATCCTGTTCTTCGAAAGTAAAACGGAGTCCTGAGATCGTAAGATGTCAGGTATTCTTTAAAGATGCCTATCCTAATTATAGCTGACTAAGCAAAATTTTGGACTCCCACTGTAGCATAGTCCGATTTGCAATAGCAGCATAAAGTGACGTTAAATAAATAAACAATATTATTTAGTGGAATAATAAATTTTACCACAGCTAATGGAATCACAGGAGAGGAAACTCTTTTCCAATGTAATCAGTAACATCGTCTTTCAACAGCGCGGTTATCCCCGGGGACAGATTGGACGATATCGATGAGGAAGTCCCACCAGGAATAAGGAATATGAATGGAGATGGGCAATCCACCTTCCGGCAAGGAATGAACGAGCGATGAAGGAAAACCAGAGCACATCTTCAAAACAACCTTATGACTACAAATCACTTCGTTATCGATCTCGCTATGAGAACTATTTCTGGTAGATTCCTCTTCTATAGCCAGCAGTGGCATTTGTTCACGTTATGATTGTGCGACAATCCCGGGACTATTACTTCTAACAAATCTCCTCCCTTCCCCAAAACATCAAGAAACAATGTACAGCAATGGTTGAAAAAACGACTAGTCAATTACAACTGTTTAATAGTTATATTTGATAATTTAGAAATTACGGTGAAGCATCAAATAGAAAGAATAAATTTGTATATTGAAACATTCCAACCATTCAAAGATAAAAATAAAAATACAAAGCACTCTGATGTATTTAAAACACACAAAGTTAATTCAAGAAATTAAGGAACAGCAGCCGTCGCTGATTGCCTCAGCATTCGAAGCGATGTTAAAAAAAAGTATTAAGCTGTGGTAAACGAACCACAAACATCCTCTGCCAACATATATTCTTTGTAAAATCCTTTAAAAAACTAAATCTACAAAACGGAATACAAGAAAACGTCCAGAGACGAGAGAAAATGACCAAAGTTCGTTTTAAGAAGCTTTTTAGGGCGTTTTGTTTCAAGGAATATTTTTAAAAAAAGGTTGGGTTACAATTTTTCGGAAACACTTTGGATATTTCTAGATCCCAAAAGAAGAAGAATTTGAAAATAGATAATAATGGCTTACTGAAAAAAAGCACTTCAAACAAATTTTAGTTTATTGGAATTTCTTTCGCGGACGACCAGGCTGTTTCGGAAAGCGGCAAGGGTGCTGCAGAAAGAATCATCAACAGCGTCCAAAGGATTCTTACGGAGATTGGTTTGGCTGTCAACCAAAGCAAGAGTGTGGGTATCTTGATTGAAAAAGAAGAGCTGCGGACGACTATGCTCTCCCTCTAAAATGGAGATGTCAACAATATATGTAAGGCAGAAGAGCGAATAAAATATTTAGGATGTACATTCTCGGGAGAGCTTGTATTCGATGGGGAAGCTAAATTAAGTGAAAATTTAGTCAAATTAGTCCCCTTGTCTACTCAAACCGGAACAAAAGATCAACGTTGTCAATCAGTACCTGTTCCCGGGACTTAATTATCCTCTCCAAACCGCGCCCCAAACAAAGATGCATCCTGCGGTGTTAGAAGGCATTGATGTAAATATCCGCAGAAGTATCAAGGCCATTATCGGGCTCCCAGCAAACTCTACGGCCATGATGTACGCACCGAGGAGGTATTGAGGACTGGGACTGAACCGATGTCAATGAGAAGCTCCTCTGCAGCATTGGTCAATTGCCTAGCGACTGTTTAATGTCCCGGTTACCCTGTTCCAGTCTATATTTAATTAATAAACTGAAGTAGCTCAATGTGTTGAAAGACTGGGAGTTGAACAGGGCTTCCGAAGCGTGAGAGCTCAACGACAGTCGCTGCGAGAGAATTCTTACGAAGTATGGGCTAATTGGAGATGGCAGGGCGTAGGAGTCCGACATTTTAATGAGACACCGAAAGCCAACAGATATAAATGCGAGAGACAGGTACTCTCGGGGTCGGAGTGGAGCTGCTCCCTAAAACTGAATATCAATTATGCGCTCCTGCCCTGGAGTCCCAGGAGCCAGCGGACAGGAGAGGGAAGTTGAGTCCCTCTGTCGCAAATGCGGCAGAGAGTCTGAAACGCCAGCCCATGTGCTGGATAAATGCCCCAACAACTCCCTTCTCATAACACGCCGACACCATAAGGTCATACACGAATTAATTAGGCTCCTTAAAGAAAAAGACTTCGCCTGCTTTGACGAGGTCTATTGTATCGACACCGAGGGATCCACAAGACATGCGGATATTGTCGCATTTCCGAAGACCGGAAAGATAGCGTGGTTATTGGATCCGAAGGTGAGATTTGAAAATAACGACCTTGACCAGGCGGGTGGAGTGGAAAGGGAAAAGAAGGAAATATATGATAAGTGCATCCCTTTCCTAAAGGAGAAATTCCGCGAGGCCTTCGAAGAGAGAGAGTTCACCGTGAGAGGCCTCTGGTGTGGGCATCGCGGAACGATTCCTAAAAGAACATGTTGCTTCCTCGATGACCTGGGTGTCAGTGGCAGGGATGTGGCAGTGCACGCTGAGAATATTATACTCCACTCCCAGGTGATAATTCACCATCATATATATAGTAGGTGATATCCCACATGATTGTTTTATATTTTCTTTGCTTTCTCGTTATTAAGAAGAAAAAAGAAACTGGAAAGTAAAAATAAATAGGAATTGTACTGTAATCCTAAGTATGCATTTTGATTAATGGCAAGAAAAGGAGAAATAGAGTAAATGAAAGTGAAAAACGAATATTCATAAATTTAAAATTGTAATGTAGATATGTCCAATATGGATTGATAAGTATACGGTGTGGTATGGCAATGCAATGTAGTTGGATAGCACTGCTGAAACAATAAAGCATTTCTCTCTCTTGAATAAAATAGGGACCTGTACTTAATCTACTTTTTTCCATCTACTATACTTAATCTACATTCCTCCACTTTATGTAGGAGTTCGCAGTAATGTAAATAATATTAATAACCTCAGCATCCAAAAGTTTTCATTCTAGAACACCCCATTCCACCGCTACGGCATGTTCATCCATGTCAAGTTGCCCCACCAGTAGGCGGGTTGGCCCGATACGTGTAGGGTGTAATTTTCCATTTATTATTAGGGCGTAGAATCGACCCGATCCCCAGTTCCCGATCTCACCATGTGCACAGGATAGTGCGAATCCCAGAATTTTCACAACTCTAATCAACCCAATTTATGCGAGCCAATGAAAAAGTACGACTCCGTATTTTTTCCCGGAAAACAGTGGTTTTCTCTTATCAGTGTCGACACACCTGTTAATTTAAACATGTGAAGTGGCATAGATATTAACTATAAAACAGCTTGCTAGGTATAAGTTTCAATGCAAAAAAAAATATTAACGAATTATGGTAATTATGGAAAACATCAATAACTGGTTGAACTTTTCGTTTCCTCCAAATACAAAGATTTTATTTGTAATATTTAAATGTCTTCTTTTATGAAATGTTTGAATGTAGAAAAAATCTAAGTATTGTTGGACTTAACTATGATGATAATGATAAAAAATAAAATAAAATTTATGTGTATACAAATACAAGGTATAAATAATATAACTATATATTAATTATTATTTCAATTAAATAATTGATATTCTGTATTGACCTTGTGCAGCCCGTCATATGTTTGTTAATTCACTCAAGGTGACATAATGCTATTATGTCCTCATGTCTTCTATTTTTTTTTTTTTAAAGATTGTAATAACCGAACACTTCACATTTTTACTGCAAGAAATCCGTGATATATTCATTATTGAGTTATAATCAAATCACAACAAATCTACTATAAACAAGAACAACATGATAAATAAGTTATTTTTTTCGTTATTGATTGAACGAATACAATTCTTAAGGTCGTAAATATATAATTTAATGATTTCTATACAAAGTTCAGTAGCTGAAAGCTTATGCCACAGTTCCTTTAGTCAAGAACTAGCCTGTTAAACTGAACGGCTCAACTATTAACAACTTAAATTGGTGCTTGGGGAGTGGTTTAAGGTCCACTCGTTTAAAGTTAACTGAAGGAATCTCCTGAGCTGCATTACAGTTTTAAGGTGACAATTCTTCAGGCAATTAAAGCGATATAAAACAGTTTATTATTGTCGGGCCCACTTCTCTACTCTAAATAAATTCCATTTTATTCTCGCACAAACCACAAAATTTATAATCCGGTATTGATGAGTTCGTGAGTCTCTCGCTTAACTAAAAAATCGTAAGCCCCAGAAAATTAAATTTCTTATTTGTGGTCGATAAAGCACTTATTTGTATACCTACTTTTTTTTGGTCTCTAGGCAATCACCGAAAAAGATATTGTGTATATTGTACGTTTCTTTTTTTTTAATTCATCCCTTCTGGAATTGAACTATTTTCAAATTCAATATATAATAACAGTTGTATATTAATGAAAATAACATATTTATTTTTAAATATATGTGAATAAAACCTACTCACACATAAACAAGCGCTATTCTTAAGTATTTGCCGCGTTTTCGATAAAGCCTACTTGATATCACAACTAGAAATGAGAGTGGACTGTTATAATATTTTGTAATTAATTTAGTGTGTGTAGTTAACTGTAATTATCTTCTGAAAGATATAAATAAACCTGAAATAAGAGCTTCGAATGTTTTTGTTTTTTTTAATTTTTTCAGGTGATTGTTTGTTTGTTGTTGCTTAGAGGCGTAAAACCCTAGGGTAAAAAAAAAAAAAAAAATATTCATATACACACACATACTAACAAATAATACATCTATAATAAAGAAATAAAACAATCGGAAAAAACAACAAATGTATCTATAGCAGGGACAATAGATGATCAAATATTGGTTATTAATTTACAGTTTGTAATGAATTTCACCACTTTGTCGATTTCAGATTTGCTGTCTCTAAGTGCTTCTCTAACATCGGGTGGTATTTTGAGCTGATTTAGTATTTTTTTTATAGGAGTAGCATTCCTCAAATATATGTCTGATACAAAGATTTTTATTACACCTAAGGCATATCGGAGGTGCATCCCTTGTAATGAGATGTGCGTGGGGAGGCCGGGTGTGTCCTATTCTTAGGCGAGCTATAGCCACCTCTTCGTTGCGTTTACGATTATATGTAGCCCAAGGCTTTACTTCCCTTTTTATATATTTCAGTTTACTGGTTGGACTTTCATCCCACATTGCTTGTCATCTTTTGTATATACATTCTTTAAGGGGGCGAGCAAGTTCTTGGGCAGTTAGAATAGCTGTGCCTCTACCTGGGAGGTTTAGAGCTGCTCGAGCAGCTTTGTCAGCCATCTCGTTCCCGACAATACCCACATGTCCCGGGGCATAGATGAAGAATATTTTTTCGCTTATGTGGTTTAGCATTATTATATATTCGTGAATGCGTTGGACTATGGGGTTGTGTGAGTACATATTGTTCAATCCCTGGAGGGCGCTCATTGAATCGGAAATTATTACTATATTGTCGGTTTGTATATTTGTCATAGAAAAATGTAGAGCGGATGTTATGACAATTAGTTTTTTCAGTGGAGTGAATCTTTTGTTAACAGATAATGTAATGTTTTAAGAGTTGCACATAACTATTGTCAATGAAAAATCTTTGATTAAAAAAATATAATTAATTAATAATAATAATGAATAATTAAGTCACTGTACAAAGGTTATGAAATAATTATAATATTTGGTAAATTGTTCGAAGCTCAAAACCTGCTTTTTACCGACTATGAAATGGTAAGGGAGTTTAAGGAGTCGTGCTAAAAAATATTTTTTTATTTAATTCAATGATATTTACAACTATAATGGTATTATATCAAGTAAATGTGCAAAAATGTAGAATATGACATGAAAACACTTGTGGAGAAACTACCCATCGATAGCACTCCAATAAAGCTCTATAGTAGATGATCTCGAGGCCATCTTCTTTTCAGACGCCTCGGAGGGTTGTCAGGAATAGTATGGGAAGCAAGCTGAGAGACTAGCGGATTCAAGTGCGTATGGAGCTTGTTATGGAAGGATAGGTATCTAGTTTGGGCCAAATCAGTAACATATGGGATATTAAGATCATGATGGATGAGTTTGTTTGTGACATAATAAGGAGCATTGAGGATTTTACGAAGGATTTTGGATTGTAAGGATTGGATACGAGATGAATTGGATGGTTTAGTAGAGCCCCAAAGCTCAACTCCGTATGCCCAAATAGGTCTGATGACTGTCCTAAAAAATATGAGTTCAGGTTTTTGCTTCATTTCATGCAGTAAGTACTATAATTATGAAACTTTATGATTTTTTAGATTTTCTTATTTAAATGGAAACATTATTCATTTATTATCCGTTTTGACCGACTTCAATTCAATTTTGTTTGTTCATTTAACGTCACTTTATGCTGCTATAGCTACTCGGCCGATGCTACAGTGGGAGCTCTAAACTTTGCCTACCCAGGTTTAATTAGGATATGGATTTTTAACGAGTACCTGACGTCGTACAGGCTCGGGACCCCCGTTTAACGTCCCTTCCGAAGGACGGCGTAACTAAGGATTTTTTTCTCCCTTAAAAAAATCCTAGGGTCACCTGCCGGGCTACTAACCCGCGATCTTGGGCTTAGTAGTTTGTTACGCTAACCACTAGACCACAGGTGACCTTCAATTCAATTTTGACTAATATGTTAATATTAAATTTCAATTTGATGTATTTTACTGTACTAAATACTTGATAATAATAATGACAAAAAATATGCAGGAGAGATAGTTAAATTTTATTCATCTATTCTTTTAAAAAATAAAAAACAATAATATAAAAATGATTCAACTTAAATAACAAATTTAATAAAAAGTAAAGATAGACTCACCATATTAACCTACCTACATACTCTCTTCAATCATTTTCAAATAATTTTATAAAATATCTTATGATGATTATATATTTAAATAAAAATTTTAAAGACTTATTCTTGTTAATTTATAAATTTAATAGCATAAAGATTTTAAACAATAAAAAACATTATATTAAATCTTGGCTTATCTAAGTCTTAAATCATTTTTAAATAGGTAGTTTGACTATAGGGAATAAGTATTCCCTACATTAAGAAAATTTTAAATTAATTTTACAACAATGTTTTTTTAGAGGTAGGTGCCCCATTCAAATATCCTCATCTTGCCCCACTCATACTTTTTTGCCATCAAATGGTTCGTTTCAGGTTAGGATTGGACTTAGAGATTTAAGAACGTATGAAAATGAACGGTTAAAAAGTACACTTTCCAATGATATATAGTGTAGTTTGACAAGTTTTTGTGGCATACCTGTAATAAAAAGTAATCTGGCACTGAACGAAACTGCTTTATGATGAAATTGTAAACATTCGGCACAAAAACATGTGTACAAGACTATTCACTCAAACTGGCCCCCACCTATTGGAAGCTTTCTTTACTATACCCAACTACTATAAGTGCCATTATCCGCTAGGTTATAGCACTTACATGGTCATTAATCTACCCCATCTTACCCCAGTACCCCGTATTGGCCCACTCTCCCATATCTATACTTTGTTTTTCACTGATTGTTGGGACAGTAAATATTTTTAAATTTGTATCATTTTAATTAATGTATTTGTATTGTATTGTTTCTTAAAGAAAATTGACTTGTAACTTTTATAGTTATGCACGTTGTGGTTAAGCACGATCAAAAATTGTAAACATTGAAAATGACTTTTAGAGTCGAAACATGTTAAGTGTTAATAAATTAATGAGCTGTTGACTGGATGATGGTTTTTTCTTCTTACTTTATAAAAGTAGTATTCGGTTGTAAGTAACAAAAGATAATTTAGGAGATTTATAAATACTTGAATTCGTACACGCAGATTTTAATTTCATTTCATATTGAGCCACCTATGAACTGTAAAAATAGATTGTAATAGAACAAGTGTGCAAGGAAGTCATCATAAGCATTCCTCATCAGATATTTTAATTTCTTGATAATGGTTTCATTAGTGTCTGTAGAAGTGCGATTAGTCTTCTACAGCCCAAGTGGATTCTTGTATGAGTCAAATTTTGTCTAGTTATTGAGGGAAGCGGAACGTTATTCGCGTAGTCTTGGACTTCAAATAAAGTTGTAAAATAAGCAATAACTCCATTTCAAGCCAAGACTAAGCCACTTATAAGAGCATAACACTATTCTGTTTCTCTAAGTACAAGAAACTCATTTCAGAATTCGACTCAACCAAGTATTCATCGGGCTCCAGAATACCATTTTTATATTTTAAAAACTAAGTTTCAAACTTAATATTTAAAAATAAAGATTTATAGGCATTATATTTGGTGTTGATTATTTTTAAAAGTTAATACTAATCAAAATGATCAAGTGAGATCCATCACTATAGCCCAGGGGTCGGCAACCTTTTGACTTGCAAGAGTCAAAAATTACAATTTACAAAATTTCAAAGTTTTTAAAGAGCCACAAAATTTTTTCTTGCCAACAATAAATATTATTCGCATAAATAAAATTTTTTGATAAACAAAAACTATTCTATTCATTCATAAGAAAAAATATCTATTTATTCATATATAAGCAGGGTTTTTCACAACAAATTAGATAATATAGACATGGCATCATTAGATAATTTTTAAGGAAAAAAAAACAATTAAACATTTATTATGCTACCTACCTTTACTTCGGTTTTTTTATTATTTTATATATGTACATGAATAACTTTGAGAAAATAATTCGCTTCTAACTCTTTTACTTGAAACAACAACTATACGTCACAGCCTAAGCACTAGTGAAGACGCCAAATTGTCTTGCGTCGAAGGCGAATTAAAACCTACATAGAAACATCCGACAACAACGTCATTCAAGAGCTTCCAAAGGACTGACGACAGTGACGCGTGTCACGGGGGAGGGGTGCGATGAAAAGTGAGTACAAGTGGCTGAGAGATAGAATCGGTGCCTAATCCTCGTTAATAATTAATAATTATCCATTATAATGATTTAAAAAATAAATGAGCAAACGAGCTAAAAATAAATAAAAAAATCCTAAATTATGTTATTCAACCTTTAAATAATCTAGGGTAACTCAAGGATATGTTTAAATTGGTTATAGAATTGTAACTGTACATTGCAATTATTTTTAAATATTTTATTGAAGGGTGAGAAAAAAATTGTAAGCTGAATTATGCATCCCTTATTTTTGATATCACTCGTCATGTTTCATTTAAACCCCCCCCCCCAAATAAAAGAAATAATTATTGCTTATTAAGTTATAATTGTTTATTATTTTGTTTATTGTTATAATGCATCATAGCCTACAAACAGGTACAATAACGACGATGAATGGAGCAGTTTATGAGACAAACGGAGTCCATTTAGCAGTGGCCGGTGTAAACTAGGGTCTAAAGCGTCGGTGTAAACATCAGCTCACAAAGAGACAGTTGTTATAACTGCTCACTCTACCGTTTTCTTTTCCTTCCTGTAACAACCCTTTTTTCATGAAGTTTGTTTTCTTTAAATTTGTATTTAACCAGTAAAAACTTTATCCAAAGGCTCTGTATCTTTTTGAAGATAAACGCTGAGATCCAGTTCTAAACAACAAACGAGAAGACAAAATATGATAGATTGGTTTTTGAATAAATATATATTTAGGAAATATAGATATTTCTTGTATTAATGATGAGTGGTTTACCGTATGGTATATTTGTTTAACATAAGAGGCTATCATGGAAGACTACAAAATAAAATAAAATCAAAATTAGTGAATTAAATAAATAACTTGTTCACGGTGCAATAGTGAGGATTCCAGATACTAGACAGTTTAACAATAGTCATGAAGATAAAATTCTTTTTGTATTAGTTTTAAGCTCGTACTGTCCTTATTATATCTGAATATCATATGTATATGTTGGTAAGCATATTTAATGATGCCCAAAAGAAATTTAAATTTTACATCACAATTTACTATTGCTAAAACTTTTCTATATATCCCTATACAGTTACTTTTATCTATGTTAAATTTTATTTGTGCATTTATATAGTAATTAAAAAAAAAAATACATTTTCGATTTTTCACATTCGTTAATTCGTTACAGTGACGATAAGTATGAGATATATATTGCTAATCGATTATCACAATCTCCACAATCTTATTTAGCATATAAAAATTACTAGCATACTAAATCCAGGTAAATAACGAGTAAGTGTGAGTACAACTGTATTTATTATGTTAAACAGATGCGTACGAGGTATGATGGTGTAACTATTAAAGTCCACTAGCTCACAACCCGGCAGTAGTACTCAAGACTTTTAGAATGGATTAAACTATTCTTTGAATGTGCCCTCCTTCGTAAGGGGCTTTAAACAAAGGTCAGGAGTATATGCGCTGTTAAATTTTCGTTAAAGATCCATATCCTAATTATACTTGGATAGCCAAAATTTAGGATACTTGACCAACGTCGGATTAACCGTAGTAGCATAAAGTAATGTTAAATTGATAGACAAATATAATGTTTATATCACGCAATATGATCCGTTGAACTGAGCCTACTACGACTTGTTATCTTTCAAGCTAGTATTGTTAAATTTTCTCTAACAGTTCAAATAGCACGATTTGGCATGAAAACTATAGAGTACCTTCACTATAAAAAATACACGTTTTTAAGAAATCCCCTAACGTTTAGTTCGCGTGAACTCCCCGCCGACGAAGACAAGGGAAGATGCGAACCAATTAACAGAAGAGCGGGCTCAACTATAATCACTGAGCCGATCAGGGAGAGGAAGCTATCGATGTTCGGTAATAACAGCCAGGCGCGACTTGGAATAATAATCGATAAGTGATAGAAGTACAATGACATATAGTGCATAATAAAATAGCGTTAATTAACTAACATATCACTCCTTCAAAAGAACAACGACATAATTCAAAAATTGAAATTTTTCAAGCCTTCAGTAGGAATCGTAATGGTTACACCTTTTCAATTCAAGAACGACATATCTGATATTCCATTTCCAACTAATTTTTTTTTTTTAGTACGGTCATATTATGAGTTATATCATGTTTGAACCTGAAATTTTATGGAAACAACCAGTTAAACTTTTACAAAATTCAAGCTTTTAAAAATGTAGAATGGCTAATAAAATAATTTCTATACAATCATTGCAATAGGAATAATTTCCTTTATCAATACCCTAATTTTTAAGTTTTAACTCAAATGGAATTTTCTAATACCTCTATAAAAAAAGTTAGGTTTTTTGAGTTATGAAATTGTTCTTGTGATGATTAATTAATAAAATAGAAAGTAACAGTAGCTTAAGTTTTATTTTAATGAGCCTAATTAAAAATTTCATTCTTGGCTTTTATTAATCCAGATCTGAAGCGACCGTAGTGGCTGCAGATGATTCTCGAAAGGTAAATAAATTTAATTTAGAATGACTAAGGAATGTAAATAAATTAACAAACTATAATAGCAGATCACTTTGCGGATGTTTTAAATAACATGTGATTATGTACACTGGTACACTATGTCCCTTAATGTTGATTTTGGTGGAGTAGTAACAGCAAATGGTTACATTCTAATAGGATGAGTGTTTGGAGATAGCAACAGAGAAATCCACCAAAGAAATTTTTGAAGGCCACTTATAGCTGGATAGTCAAAATTTAGGAATTCCACTGCAGCATAGTCCGATTAGCCATAGCGACTTAAATTGGCCTTAAATGAATATACACAAACAATTATATTCTTCAGATTATCCATAGAAACGAATATGAAGCAAAGAAAAATATTATGTTGGACTCTAGCCCAAAAACCACTCCATTTTAATTCATACTTTAATAAAATGGAGGGATGATAAAATTGAAAACATAAAATAAAGAATGTTGAAATTGAATTACTCAATACAAAAAGAGTTTTTTAAAAAATAAGATTTAAATGGATTAAGTCACTGCGATTAGCTAGTTCGTTTTAATGAAATGGATTTTCATCACGAAAATATCCAACGGCATGCCTTTTTTTTTATTATAAGAGTGTTTCAAGAGTCAAGGGCTAGGTCGATCGATTTCTGAAGCCCTGATGGCCTTATTATAATAATAAGGAAAAATTCTTATTGCCTGATTTCGAGATCAATTTTCCTGACAGACTATATCTGTTACATAGCAACATAGTGAGATGACCCTGAACACCCCTAATGGGCACACTCAGCCACAACCCCCTAGGAAGGACAACCTGTTCGCCGATCGGAGGGTCAATGGCTCTTAATGGAAGTCCTCTGTTGTGCGATACCCACCCGATCACAACACAATGGGTCCCACTTTTTCTAGATTATTAAGTAGTCTGGCGCCCGAACATCGATTATTCAAGACTACAAAAGCACTGCTTTGTCGGCAGTGATGTGACGTCACCATCGCTTATATGTTTGAAAAACATGCTTTGTTTGTTTTTATTTGTTTATTTTCTGCGTATTTCCCAAACTCGCAGTTAGATAATAAGACCGAATCGATGGATATGTTAAACATTTAGATACACAAAGCATTTCAAAGATTCACAAATATAATATAATATTAAAAAATGGGAGAATTTATATTAGGTTTTTGTATTTCAGGATGAATACATATTGGTATTACCCTGATTCAGAGTAACTCTGATCAGTTATACTAGTCAGCAAATCTGGTGATAATAGTATCATCTGATAATTTTAAATTTAAAAAAAAAGAAGCTAAATCGGATAATATTAATTATCAAAAAGGATTTCAAAATATTCAGATTTAATTATCGTACTTATTGAATATTTTAATCCAGTTCCAAGAACAGAAGCGTTAGAGTGAAGTTATAGTGACGGATTTTAGGCCATGTTTTCAATAATTATAATAATAATTACAATGATAAGTTTGAAAAATATGTATAAAAAAATAAAGCGTCTTTTTAAATCAACACCATTCTAGTTTTTTATTTATTTTTTATTTTTCTAATATCATAAAACTGTTGATAAAAAAAATGAACTTGAAAAAAAATTATCACAAAAAAAATAAAAATAAAAATATGAATTGAATACAGAGGGAAAAGCTTAATTTTGATAATCGTAATAGTTAACAAATATTTAACAACTAATGACGTATTGAACACGTGGAGATCGCGTTTGTATTGTAGGACATGTGTAGCAATTAGGGATTGCCCTAAGGAGAGATCCGTGTAGGTCCAGATTCTACATACGTAGGATCGGAGAAGCCTACAGGCACTGTGTAGTCCATTATTTAGTACCGCTTCTCCATTCGTGATAAAGCTGTATTTCGCTACCTCTTGTCCTACCGAGCCTGCATGTAGTTCTATACTTGGGAGGATTTAATTGAATGATAGTATTATAAAACCTAAACACAATTATATCATCAAGATCCATAATCGGCATAACAATGAATACTAGAAAAATTAGCTAATGGTTTATTGTTTGTTAAGTTTACCGATTTATCGTAAATTACAAAAAAAACTTTACCACTACACCTCATGAAGGGGTCATGGGTTCAGTACATGATGTCTTTGGTGTTTCTAGGATAACGGATGTACATAGAAGTCATTTATCCAAGATCACGCTCAACTGATCGGGTTTACGTCATTTTATAGCAGCTGGGTGAGCCCCAGAAGGGTCTCGAGATCCTATAGCGTTCATTCGTGGCTGTTAATAGACTAAATAATTTATCTACCACTGCCGGATTTGAGTCCAGAACCTTGGTCACATCAATTCAACGCTCTACACAATGCTTATATATGATGTTATATACTTGAATACAATAAAATTGTATTAATGGGGTGCATAAAAAAAAATGGCCGTGAGAGACCAGTCTACTGGACTTTTTCACCTTCCCCATGGAGAGAAGATGGTGACTAACAGTACCTTTTGACACACCATACTCCCTGGCAAGGTTGCTAGTACTTTTGGACGGATTTGACTCAACAACTTCTTTCAGAACCTTATCAATATCCATTAATGGTCCCCCGGAGCCCTTCTTCCTTTCCAATGTCATATCTCCACTGCTAAATTTTTCAAACCAACGCCGCGCAGTGCGCTGGTCAAGGACAACTTCCTCTTCATATTTAATAATTTCACGAGTTGCTTCAGTGGCTTTTTCTAGTAATGTCTTAAAATTACGTAGGACACTGTCATGTTTCTTCTTTGAAATAAATAACTGAACTGAGGCTTCCAGTGTTAGGAATTTGATAAAACGGTCATTTTTTTTTTTATCCACCCTATTATTTACTTACGTTATTTGTCTTAGCTAGGAAATAAATTTAAGGCTATGTGTAATTTTTTATTTTCAAACTTTAAACTAAGTTTCTTGAGACTATGAGTAGTTCTCTATGTTTTATTTTTATGTTTTGTTTTAAAAAATTATATAAAATAACAAAGATTCTCCTTCAATTAGTCCAGTTTCTTAAGATAATGAGTAAGGTAAAAAAATGACACCTCCTTAAAATGATTTAATCAAATCGACAAATTCATAGCAAATTATTTTTAAAAATCTGACTTCCCATATTTCGTAGGTCACGTGTAACAATTTATAATGTGTTAGACTTAAAAGTTATAAATTTCAACATACGCAAAAACACTCCGAAGGTTTTTTGAATGAGCACTGCGTGGATTCGAAAATGAAAGTTTAGCCATCCCATGAAAATAATAAAAATCCCTAACTCCCCTCTTACACTCCAGTGTGCCATCCCAAGTCTTATTTACATGTAAAGGTTCACGGTCGATATTTCGATCAGGTTGGTACTTACACCGAAAAGGTTAACTGTCTAAACGGACTTCAATCAGTTTATAGGTAAAGATTATTTTAACTTTTAGCGAAACATTCAAGATTTTTATTAGCCCAACTACTAGTACCACTACTTTTTTTTAAAACGGGACAAACCATTATCCAGTCCGTACAAAATCTTAATTTATTAAGACGTTTCGATAATTGATGCCATTTTAAATCATTATAATAAGTATCCTGCATCAATTAACATCATATAACCTTAAAAAAGCTATGAGTCAAAAATCTGTTAAAAATAAACATTTACAATGAGAAAAATACATCATTCTAAAAAATATGTCCAAATAATTAGCAAAATCAAGCATAGATACCTCATAAAATGCATGTTTGAAACTAATGGGTTTGAGTGGGAATAAAGTTTGTCATGTAAGGATTGATATCGGGCTCAGTCCAAATCAACAAAAAATGGAACATTAATGTCATTATCAGTAACAAAGTATTGAGGATTTTAGGAAGGATTTAGGATTGTAAGGATCGGATACGAGGGGGATACGATGGCTTAGTGGAGCCCCAAAGTCCCCAAAGGTCTTATAATAGTCATGTATATGAGTCTATAGTAATTAATTGGGAGCTTACAGCGTTTGTCTAGAAAGTATAGAAGTAGCCTGAAGGCGATTTAAAGGCGAACTTTTTAAAAATAATAAAATGTATATAAATCTGGTTCGCTCATATAAACAAATTTCTAATGATGGATTGAATTGATCAGGGGGTGCAGTTAATAACACAAAAATTAAGAAAAACTTAATTTTTATCAATCGTGCCAACGTTTCGGACTACGTTGGAGGCCATATTCGGGGTAAATAGTGGGTGCTGTGACTTGTCACAACACTAAAACTGAACTGTCAAACTGTTGTGACAAGTCACCGTACCCACTATTTGCCCCGAAGATGACCTACAACGTAGGCCGAAACGTTGGCACGAATAATAAAAATTAAGTTTTGCTTAATTTTTGTGTTATCATTGACTGGACCCCCTAACCAATTCGATCCATCATTTGAATTATCCAGTCATTTATTTTCCACTCAAACATAAACAAAATTCATTTACCGCTTTGCTAAGATTAACAATTTTTTAAAGTTTCATTATTTATAATTGTATAATTTAGTTTACTATACTTTATTAATTGATTCAATGTGTTTCTTATGCACACGCTTAATTTTCTTTATATGAAACTATAAAAATAGAAATTATTACACTGATGAGCTAAGTTTATAAATTTTTTATCACTCATCATTAGTTCTTATGACCGTTTTTTTTGTGTACATAATATTTTTTTTAAACCCTAGGTTTCAAACGGCAGTCTATCTACACCCATATTAATAAACATATTTCCCATTCTCGATCATAATTTAAATCTATCTATTTTATGTTATTAATAACAAAATAGGCCGGATAATAGATAAAAATTAAGTTACTTAGGAGGAAGCCATTTTAAAAATACATCAGTTAAGACACGTTAGAATTTTTCAATGAAGATAAGACATAGCGAATATTAAAGAACATTTAACTGCACATTAACATAATCAGTTTAGTGAAAAACGTAACAGTTACATACTTTCAAGAAAATGGAGAAAAACCTTCAATCTAAAGGTGTAAGTGCCGCATCCGTATAGTCGATTTTAAAGATAAAATTGCTTAACATCTTGAGTATTAAAATATATTTAATATATATACTCATTTTAATAATGTTTTGACTTAATGATTTTTCCGTGAGGTTAATCAAAATCTGTTAAATAAAAATAAAATTTATCAGACTAAAAATTAATTATTTACAATTTTCAAATATTTATATTTGTTTTAAATGTTAAGAGGCAATAATGTTGTTTTATTTTTGCTGCATTGAACGAACGCATAGACACTAGTTAAATATTTATTGTTTATCATCATAAAGAGGAAAAGGTTAATATATGTTTGCATTTTTATCGTTCCCTACCCTCGTAAGTCCTACTCATGAATTTTCCCTATAAAAAAAAAAATTTATTACTCTTCTGTTATAAAAATTATATATTCTTTTTAAAAAAATCCACTACTAAAACTTATGTTGGGTTTTAGATTCAGGATTTATTAAAGATATTACTGCTTCTACAACAATAAACAGATCAGCTTCAAACGGTTGGTATTCCCTTAACACTTCATAGAGACTGAGTGAGCCCCTAGAGGAGGGGTCTAAAATATAATTATATAATAATATAAATTATAGATTGTAAATTTATGTAATTAAAAAAAAAAAGAACTTTTAATTCTATCTATGCAATCAAGGCTGGCAAATCAATATGATCTGTAAAAAAATATTTTCATATGATATATATATATATATATCATACGACTCATTACAGTACAAACTAATCAAACACACTCCCGAAATTTTCCAACGGTTTTTAACTAGAAAACTTAGTTAAATGGATTTAATTAAGATTTTAAGTAAACCTGGATTAAACTAAAAATTAATATATTTAGATTTTCAGAAAATTAACTTTGAATAAAATAAAATGGTATGCATCTTTTACGAATATTTGTACTTTTGATATCAACTAAAATACCACCACTGTAAATCTATTCATATGATAAATAAATCCCAAATAAACTTAATCAATCTAAGAACGCTTTTTCTAAAAGCTTCCATTTTGTTATCAGGGAAAGCGCTTTTCGTACGGCTGCAACAGTTGAGATACGAGTTACTTAAACGGAAAATATTCAGCACTTTTCACAACATGCCTACATTGTGGAAAGATTGAGGTTGCTCATTTTTGGATGATTTTGGTAAAAGCTTCGGAAGGAGATAGGAGTATAGGTAGTAATGGCAATTTTTGAAAACCGTTTTAATAATAAATACAATTTAAATTGGTAATAAAACAATTATAAATTATTAAAATATATCATCTCTTCCAATTTTATTATTCGATGGTTTTAATAATAATTTGATAAATAGTAGTTCAATAAATTTTAATTTAACTACTTCGAATAAAGATATAGGAAATCAGACACTACATTACAACTATCTTATAATCAATATTATTACCTTGAAAAAATTAATTTTATGTGTTTCTATTTCATCGCTAAACAAATGGCTCCAAGTAGCTCCAGAATATTAAAAGATCATGACCCTAATGATGTTATCATCTTATCAATATTGTTTTAATTACACTTTGAGATCGTTTATAAAAGCTGATAAAAACGTAGTATGAATATATAATGTAAAACCATAATTAGTGAGTGGTTGATAACATAACATTATATTATTCGGCGTTTTTGTTTTTCATTTTTGTAATCAAATAGTATAAAAAAAATTTATATTATTTGGCGTATTTTTTTCATTTTTTTAACCAAATAGTATCGCTTATCATATCGGTTTGCATTTTCCAAAAAATTAACATTCAGCCACTTGTAATATACGTTACTACAATAATGCAATAATTATTCATTTGTATAGTCACATATATGTCTGTGTAAATACGACGGCCCTTATCCCCTAGTGGCGGACCAACTCCCATTCTTCTCCAGTGTTATAATTGATGAAATCACTCGAACTCCCAATTTTCGAAAAATAATTTAGTAGAGTATTTAGAGTAGTAACTAAAACCACTATACATTTATTATAAAAATATATGATTGTCTACTTATAAACTTTGAATAAAATTGTTATATTGTATGTCACGTTTAAAATGTTATCAATAATTTACCTTTAATGATTGATTCTTATAATTAGGCATGACAAAATAATTTTATAAATGTTTAAGAATTATTACTGTTATATCAGTATTTATAGATTTAGAAATAGAATTTCGATAATCTTGTGACAAAATTTTAATTATGATATTTCTGAATTAATGGTTTCGCCGCTTTTAAATTATCCAAAGATGGTCATTTTTGTATTTATTACGTTTTTAAATAGTCAGTAGTCTTGGCACAATATATTTTTAATAAAATATTTTTTTTAAATTATAAATTTCTTTATAAAATTAAAAAGCAATAAATTTCATACTTGAGTTAACGAATTCTGAGCTAAACGTCAAATAGTATCATTAAGTAACCATAAATTGACGACGCTTAGGTTTAGATATGCAAAATTTATTTTATACCAATATTTATAATCTTATGAAAAGAATCCCGATAATTTTGTGATGTTTAATTTGGTTGTTTCCATGTCAAATTTTGATTATTCTGGTCGTTTTGAATTAATGAAAAATGATACATTTTTGAAAAAATAGTTTACTTTTACAACAATCAAGGCATTATAATCTTTTTTTAATTATAAATTTCTTAGTAAAATTAAAAAGTAATATATTTCATATATGAGTTGATGAATTATGAGAAATATCTCCCGTGTTATTATTAAATTATAAATTGACGATTCATAGATTTAGATATTATTATATTTATACTTTTACAAAAATAATACCGATCATTCTGTGGGTTACTTCTGATTTGGACGTTTGTATGTAAAACTTTTACAATATAGGTCGTTTTAAATCATTAGAAATGATAAATTTTTGTACAAATCAGACATACAGTTTAATCTTTTTTGTATTTAAACAGCAATGTATGCATTAATCTCCTGTTTTTTTTAATTGCTCTTTAAATTTATAAATCTTTAAAAAATATATATATATATATTTATATACGAGTTTATGAAATCTGAGACAATCGTCCCATGTTATAATTAAATTTTCATAAATTGAAGAATCTTAGGTTCAGACATGATAATTTTTTTTTGTGTTGAAAATTGATTATTCTAGATTGATATTTATATTTTTGTAAATATAATTCCTATAATTTTGGGGTAAAGTTTAATTAGAACGACACAAATTTACTATACAGATCGTTCTAAATCATTTTTAAAAATGAATAAAAGCTATATATTTTTTTTTTTTAGTATTTCAATTTCTTAACAAAATTAAAAACCAAATTAATAAATTCTGGGACTGTTGCCCCATTTAGCTAGAAACAAAGCTTCTTGCACTGCAAAGGGCTCGTATTAGAACACATACCTACCTCAAGAGGATACATATATAGATACATATACATTACATAGTGCGAATACAAATACATAATAAATATACCCTGAGAGGTTGTGCTGCTGATACGCAGACTATGACTGCTAGAGAGAATACTATCGGGGACATGTCTCTTGGCTCTATGGACGTCTCTGACTCTCAACACGAGTGCGATCGGCCGCAGAATGGGACGAGATCCGTTCCCCGTCTCTTATATAGTCCCTCTTCCCCCCACCCCACAGCTCCGCCCCCCGCCTACAATTTTATCTATCTTTATCTCTTTATGTATTATCTATATTTTAATGTATTATCTATCTGGTGCCCCATCAGTCATGCCAGTCGTCATGGCTACGATGGCAGGTTATCCTCGGAGGAAATGGTTAACTTTGCAAACTACTATACCATTGGGTAGGTTGAAATTATGAGGAGAGGGTACTGAACCCAAGACCCACCATAGGTTGTAATGTTACATTTTTTTTTTAGTTTTCATATGAAATGTCCGTTTTAAAAGGAAAGGTTGTAGATTAAAACAAAACATTTTCATTCATAATATTCACCCTCATTTTTTAAACATTTTTCTCAATGTGTTATCAAATTATCAATCCCAGGACTGAAAAATTCTGGATTTTGAGATGAAATAAAGTCTGAAAATGCGGTTTTGATTTGAGAATCATTTTTAAAAATAGTGCCCTTAATGAAGTCCAAATCTCTAAAGATAGAAATCGGTATCAGCTCCGAAGGTTGTCGCTTCGAAGTCACAAAAGTTTAAAATTTTCCTTCGTTTTCTTAGAATTAAAATTTAAATAAAATATTCGTGAGTATGGAAAAAAGAGTGTAGTCATGGAGTATGTGAATATTTCTCTGATCATTTCATCAAGAAATTTACTTTTCAACAAATATTACATCATCTATACTTCGAAATTTTATCTGAAACGTTTATTTATTGATGGACTGATGAGCGAAATATACATATTTTCCATGATTATACTCTTTTTTTATTTTTATTTTCGATAATATTGAAAAGGAAATGAAAGAAAAGTTTAAAATTTTTGTGAAAACCCGTAGTGAGAACCTGCAGAACTGATGAAGTCAGGCGAATTAGGTGGATATGGAGGACTTCACAACCCAGCTCGATCAGTTTCTTCACTGTCTGTCCTGAAACATGAGGTCTGGCGTTGTAGTGTAAGAGTGTAGGTCCCTTCCGATTAACCAGTATTGGTTATTTTTTTATTATGTTTTGTTCCATTGTGTCACTTACACAACGTGTCCACACCATTGTATTACACATTAAGTACAAGGTGGATGTGGTGGTTTCACCTCTAGGGAGAAATATAATGAACTTTTGAATTAATCTGTGCCACCAGCAGAAAACTTTTCACACCAATAGTCTGATCGTCCCAACACCCTTTCAGGAACGCGGTGGTAATGTTCCTTGCAGCTTGGGTGCTGACTGTCCAAGTTGAAACTCCTTAATAGTAAATATTACAAAAAAGAGAGGATTCATAACTACTCATTACAATTTGTAAAATTAAACATAGGAAGCAACACAAGTCTTCTAATTCTAGTTTGATTTTTAGAATAAACAGACATTTCTTTTGAAACGACCCAATGTTAAATGAGGCACAAAATAAAAAAATATTATCTTCACATTGCAACTAGAGTGACTTTCAGAGCGACCGTAGTGTGTTTTTTTATATTGTCTAGCTGTATTTCCACCTACACATATTTTCTTGTTGAAATTGTAAACTGCAAAACCGTTTTTGAGTAAACTTTAGTTGCAGGTAGCGTATAATTCAAACATAAATAGGCGTAAAAATTAAATATTCGACAGCAAACTTCTAAGCCATTTATTGAACAGATCCTCGAATTTTGTTTAATATTTAAATTTACTGAAAAAATTCTCGTCATCATAATTGCAAATCTTAGATAAAAAGAAAAATATTTTTCAGTCGTATAATATTTCTGACTAATGGAATTTCAAATAAGATATTTGTGAATCATAATATAGTTTTAAATAAAAATGTGGGTTTCGCATGACTTACTACACAGTTCTAAGTTTTTCATTGCAAGAAAATGTTGTGTTATATTTCTATCTAGCCTCAGGCACCAAGAGAAGGGTGAAGTAGGAATTTATTCTCTATTTCATTTGATACACAAGAATTGAATCTTTTACTGGACTGTCCTAGGATACAATATTCTGCTGGATAGCCATTCGAACGGTGCTATGTTCACTAACTCATATAATGAGTATAGGTATCTCTAGAAAATTAAATTCCTGATCTTCGCGAGACTTACCAATACCGATGAACGCGAGATACCAACATTAGAAATACAAAGATATATATTACTGTTATTTGGTATTTGATTCCACCAATTGGGGATAAGATTAATGTATATAAAAAATATTTTAAAAAACCACTACCACTCGTGAAGGGTCTGGGGTTTGAGTACATGGTAGAGACTATACTGTTTCATGGACAACGGTTCTGCAAGGAGGTGACTTGTCCTAGGCCATCCTCAACCGCCAGATTTCCCCCCCTTTTTTTGGGTACCCTATTTTTATAATATTTTACAGAGGCTGGGTGGGCCCCAAGAGGGTCCTAGATCCTATATGACCCATCTCCCGCAGCAAACATATTAAATAAAAGTCATGGCCTGCAGCGGGATTTGAACCAGAATTTCCAGTATGGCAACTCAGTGCTCTACCACTGAGCCACTCCCCTCCCTTACGATTAATATAATATTACTTATTCTTCAGTTTGTCACGTGCTATATTTAGTTTTCAATAACTTAAAGTTAATTATTTAAATAAAAATTATAATAAAACTCAGATTCTCTAGTTGCACCTCTGGCATCTTCTGTCTCATTTAGTTGTGGTTCTACCAGCAGTTTTTGGGGATATTGTACATAGATATAATTCTATGCACTAATATAATTTCATGATCGAAGTAAGAGAGATGATTAAGAAGTCGATATGTATTAAGATAAAAAAAAAACTTGTGATTAATCAGAATGGCATTTTATCCCGGGTTTTCTCGTGTAACCTATTCTTATCACTCGTTTCATTATTAAATTGTTTCCCGGACTGTTTTTTAGTCTTGTAATTTTTTTTTACGTCTATTTAAATTTCTTTGCTGTATATGAAATTTACTTTGATATTTTCGTCTAAGTAATTTTGTTATGGTCTATTTAAAATGAACTTAATAACATTTATATTTTAAAAGAAAATATATGTCCAGGACCGGGACTGGAACCCGGGTCACCCAGATCGCTAGTCTGGAACTCAACCAACTGAGCTATCCTGGCTCAAACAAGCTCGCTCCCCGGTCATGGCCATATCCTTTCTTTTCACTGATCCCATGTCCCCGCGTTATCTTCTGGCTCATTAAGTTCTGGTTCTTCCAGCAGTTTTGGGGGATATTTTACATAGATATAACACTAATATAATTTGATAATCGAAATAAGAGAGATGATTAAAAAGTCGATAGTTCTTAAGTTAAAAAAAAAGAGCTTGTGATTAATGCCAATGCCCAACGCGGGGACATGGGATAAGTGAAAAGAAAGCATATGGCCATGACCGGGGAGCGAGCTTGATTGAGCCAGGATAGCATAGTTGGTAGAGTTCCAGACTAGCGATCTGGGTGACCCGGATTCGAGTCCCGGTCCTCGAAATATCTTTTCTTTTGAAATAAAAATATTGAAAAATTAATGTAATCAATAACTAATAAAATAAAATGAACTAAATGACGCTTTGGAAATAGCCGCCTTTAAAAGAAGAAGCCGTGAAGTATTTCTAGAAGTTCGGAATTATTCCAAAGACCAAACTATGTGAAAAATGTCATCAAGTGAAATTTTACAAGAAGATGAAATGGAGATGTTTTCGTGGAAATTGTAGGGAACCACTTAAGAAGGGGAACGTGGATAGAAGAATCTATAATTTGCATTTCACTATTACATTATGTATATTTTAATTTCCATTCATATGAATAAGGAGGTAGGTGTTATCAGTATCAGAATAACCAATGTTCGGGGTAGAAGCAATGGCGGATACAGTCCATGACGATACGCCAAATTACAAATACCGAAAAAAATCGGCTTTTAAATTCCTGCAGAGAATTTAACGAATTTCACGAGGATTCACCAACAACTAGAAAATAATACTCATCCCTAAAAATGTCGAAGAGTGATGGATTCATAGACGAGAATAAAGAAATCAAAATCAATAATTATCTTTAAGATTTTATTCCTAATGGTTTGTTTGTTCATTAAACGTCTATTCTATCGTCTATGCTGCTATGGCTAATAGGACGATGCTACAATGGTAGCTCTAAATTTTTGCCTATCCGAGTTTAATTGGGATAGGGATTTTTAACGAGTACCTGACATCGTACAGGCTCGGGAATCCCGTTTAACGTCCCTTCCGAAGGACGGCGTAGCTAAGGATTTTTAATCCCTTTAAAAAATCCTAAGGCCGCCTGGCGGGCTACGAACCCGCGATCTTGGGTTTAGTTAGTTGTTGTGCTAGCCACTAGACCATAGGTCGCTCCTATTTCTAATAGTTTATATATGTGAAAAGGTCAACAAATACCTTAAATATCGATTGAATAGGCCTAAAAACATTAAGTCAAGTGGACTTTTCTGCGGAGACGTCATGCGAATAAGCGTGGCTTAGCGATGTACTGGTAAAACTTCACAGCTGTATCAAAAAATGTATGAATGAAGAACTATTAAGGAGAAGAATGTAGGATTGACACCAAGAACACATAAGTATTATTTTCTTTCAGTGACACCTATAAAACTATACAGTTAAAAATAAATGGTAACTGAGTTAAGTGTAGACAGAGTCTGTTCAAGATGTAGCAAAAGATTGCATGATGTTGGTTTAATTTTTTATTCATTTAACGTCACTTTATACGTCACTATGGCTAATCCGGCGATGCTACAGTGGGAGTCCTAAAGTATGCCTATACGAGTTTAATTAGGATAAGCATCTTTAACGAGTACCTCACATCGTCCAGGCTTGGGACTTGCATTTTACGTGCCTTCCGAAGGATTCATAATGTTGGTAATTTCTTGAAGAATGCAATAGTATGGGATAATATTGCTAAAATATTTATTAAATAAACCAAATTATAATACTAAGACCCGTATCTATTTTTTTTTAAATCAGCAGTCCTATCTTAACATTGTGGAAAGATAGAAGACAAAGAATAATCAGTGGGAGCTGATGATGCAGCCGTAGCACCTGAAGAAGGATCTCCCGCCGTTCTTTCAGATATCTTCCAGTAATGGATTGGATCCCAGGCGGAACTACTGGAACTTGCAAGAAGTTGGGAGTGTCCTTTTGTGCATCCAGACAGCAGATTCTGTGGAGTCCTTTATCCGCCATCCCGACTAACTTGAAGGGGTGAAATTCAAGGACCTCTGCATCGGAATAGACTGAGTACTTAGTTTTCTTTTCTTTAAGTAACTTTCTACTCCTCCCTCCTTCAATATACTACCACCTAAACCCAGGGAATTATTATTCACTTTTATATATTTTGAGATAACCACATATTTGAAATATAGGAAGTCTCTCTTGATATCATCATTAATGTAAAAATATTCTTCATTAATTCAATCATATTTCTGATTCTTGAGTTCCGGTCAGTTCTTAAATTTCTTTTGGCGACGTTTCGACAAGGTTGGTCTCATAGTCATGCCCTAACAGTGAAATAAAACTCAAGAATCAGAATATATATTTTCTACAACCTGTACCACTACAACCCATGAAGGGTCTGAGGTTCAGTACATGGTAAAGACTGTACTGTTTCATGGACAACGGTTATGCAAGGAGGTGACTTGTCCTAGGTCACGCTCAACCGCCAGATTTTTTCCCCCTTATTTTGGATACCCTATTTTTATAATATTTTTTAGAGGCTCGGTGGGCCCCAGGAGGATCCCAAATCCTATATGATCCATTTTCCGCTACAAACAGATTAAATAAAAGTCATGGCCTGCAGCTGGATTTGAACCAGGATTTCCGGCATGGCAACTCAGTCCTCTACCACTGAGCCACTCCGCACACTACAACAGTCAAGATAAGTAATAACCTATATATATATATATATTTATATATATATATATATATATATATATATATATATATTATTACTTATCTTATTAGGATACCTATATATATATATTCTGTTGCTTCATAATTAATGAAGAAAATAGTTACAAAGTTATGAAGTTAAAAGTTACAAAGTGAACCATCATTGGTGGTAATTAGATATACACAACTATAGATATACTTAACTATCAATTAAGTAAACCGTAATACTGTCTACCCATCCCTTTTTTCTCAATCTGCTGGTGTTCCTCAAGACTGTATCCTCGGTCCAATTCTCTATTATATATATATAAAACCGATATTCCAACCCACCCTAAAATTACCCTTACCACGTATGCTGATTTGTATTTTCAGTCAACACTAATCCAGTTATAGCATCTCATACTCTTCAATCCGATATCATTCATCTTGAAGAATAGTATCAAAACAGGAAGATTAAAATTAAAATTCCCGCAAATACCGTCCAATTACTTTTACCCTTCGTCGGAAACCAATGACTCCCTGTCCTCCAGTCCCCATTAAAAATATTCTAAATTACTCCTGTAGAACAAACCTGTTACTTAGGACTGCATCTTGACAAACCTTTAACTTTGAATCCTCATACAAGACTTAAAAAACAAGAAACTGTTCGCCGTTTCAGGCTATTTTAACACATGCTAGATAAACGCTCTAAGCTTCCAATTAATTACAAAAGATGCATGTACAGGACTAATAAAAGATCTATTTGGACTTACGGAGTAGAGCTTTGGGACTTCGTTAAGCCTTCCTAACCCTAGCTCTCGTATCCAGTCCTTACAATAAAAATCCCTAAATGCTCCTTACTTTGTTACGAATGAGTTCAACCATAATGACCTCAATGCCTTCAATTTGGTGATGATTTGGCCCGACTCCGATATCAATATCCGATAAACATCGTATGAAACTTTATTTCCACTCAAATTCATTAGTTACAAAGCTAGCCAACTTTTCAATTCCAAATAATCCTCCGAGGCCTGTAAAAAGAAGATGGCCTCATGACCTTCTAAGTTTATCATTTATCGCTTACTTGTGTTATTGTTATAATACAGTTGTAAATTTCGATATGTAAATTTAAATAAAAAAGAAGTTTGAAGTTACAATTGGCGGTTGTCAGGCCTCAATAATACCTAAAATATAACTTTAACTATCAAATATCTTCGGGAAGTGGAGTGGCTCAGTGGTAGAGCACTGAGTTGCCATGCCAGGATCCTGGTTCAAATCCCGCTGCAGGTCATGACTTTTATTTAGTCTGTTTGCAGAGAGAGATGGATCATATAGGATCTAGGACCCTCCTGGGGCACATCCAGCCTCTATAAAATATTATAAAAATAGGGTACCCAAAATAAGGGTGGGAAATCTGGCGGTTGAGCTTGACCTAGGACAAGTCACCTCCTTGCAGAACCGTTGTCCATGAAACAGTACAGTCTCTACCATGTACTGAACCCCAGAACCTTCATGGGTTGTAGTGATACAGATTTTTTTTTTAATCAAATATCTTAGACCTTAATTTTTTTTGAGCATCTCGGAAATTTTTGGCAATTTTCAATATGATTATAATCCAATAAGTTATAACGACGGTGAGTTTTGAAAAAAAAGTCCAGAACGTAAAGCGTGTATTGAGTTGAACCGAAATCAATCAAGTCGGTCGGTGAAAAGGAGTTGGCAGTGATGCTTTCAAATGGGCGGAAATCTTTTGAAACAGTGGCTTCGGAATAAAGCGAACACTACACTTGGCTTTCAGCAAGTAAGTATTTCAAGTCCCAATACACATGGATGAAGCATATAAGCACATGGATGAAGCATAACTGTTTTTCTATTAAAGAAAAGGAATAGTTATACAATGAGTAAATAAAACAATTCTATTGTAATTAATATTTAACGAGTATCCCGATACTCGATTAATATTTAACGAGTACCCCGGTAGCTCGATATATGGATCGCTGAGTTTCTGGGTTTAAAACCGGCTGTAGCAGATAATTATTTAATCTTTTTACAGCCAAAGATGGACCTTATGGAACTTAGAGACCTTCCTGGGGCTTATCAAGCCTTTTTAAAGTGAGAACTATAAGCTGTGGCCAAAACCTGCCGGTTGAGTGTGGCCTCGCCCATGCCATCTCTGCACAACCCTTGGCATAGAAACAGTTAAGTCTCTTTCTTGTACGGAACCCAAGATCCTTTGTGGATTGTATGGGTGCAGATTTTTGACCTCTATTAAATAAGAATCTTTTCAATGATCGTGTATATTTCATTTTTTATATGTTAAATACTAAAAATACATAATTGAAATTTGCAACTGTATTATAACAATAACACAAGTAAACGATAAATGATACATGATGCCATATAAGGCAAGTAAAGAAAGTACCCACTTGTAGTACTCGAATAAGAAATTCTACTTAAAAGGTCACGAGGCCATCTAGTTCTGAAACTAGTAGGTTTGAGTGGCAATGAAGTTTTTCATGAAAAGACTGCTTTCGGGTTCGGGCCAAATCAGCAACAAATGGGATATTAAAGTCATCATGGATTGCATAGTTCGTAACGAAATAAGGAGCGTTAAGGATTTTGGATAGTAAGGATTGAATACGAGAGGAATTCGATGGAGCCCCAAAGTTCTTGTCCGTAAGATTGTCATGTATGAGTCTACTTGTTAAATACAAATTTAAACAAATAATAATAGGAATGAATTTAAAAATAGGATAAAGGCTAGGAATTTATTGGTTATTTATTGTTACTTAGGCTAATTTATAGACGTTTTCGAGGCAGTCAACGTATTTGTTTTTCATTTAATGTTTATGTTTAACGATTTTCACGTAAGACACCGAAAATTACGAAGATTTGACTATTAATATATTCCTTATTTAGAATAGCTTTGTTGCAAAACCAAAAAATAAAAAAATATTGAAAAAATAATACTAACTACAGAATGCAAGCGAATACACAGTTATATAATTTTAGCAACGAGTAGTTAAATTAAATTAACAGCAATATAATTATTAAAGTGGGGGGAGTTGGTCAGCAATTAGGACACGGGTACTCTGTTGCATATACAGGGTGACTGGTAATTAGTGGCGGAGCTGTTTAGGGGTGATAGTATGGGACGATTCCAGTCGGTATTACTATGAGACCTATTGTCCTAAAGTTAACCCTTTCCAAGATATTCCTACTTAAAGAATTTTACAAAAAAATCCTATTTAAAATCTTATAATAGCTATAAATCCTAAAAATTGGTCTTTCCGGCCCATGTTTTTTGGTTTTGCAACAAAGATATTCTGAATAAGGAATATATTAATAGTAAAATCTTAATTGTCGATATGTTACGCAAAAATCGTTAAACAAAAACATTAAATGAAAAACAAATACGTTGACTGCCTCGAAAACGTCTATAAATTAGCCTAAGTAACAATAAATAACCAATAAATTCCTAGCCTTTATCCTATTTTTAAATTCATTCCTATTATTATTTGTCGATTTACTCAAAAACGTCCCCCTAACCCACTACGTACATAATAATTATAAAGCATCTACATTTCATTGCCTTTCAAATGAGGTAATAAAATCAATAATCGGTTAAGAAACCACGAAGATATTATCGATGAAAATGGAGAACCCGGGATGAGCCCGAAAAGAAAGGTTCCCGAGAACAAAGGGCTCCGACGCAAGAATCGAGGACAGGAGTCGAGCGCCTTACTTTGCTCCTCCCTGCCTCACAGGTTTACTGTGTTCGGATGTGCTCTCTTAGTTTACTTGTTCTCAGATTGGATTTTCTAACGACTTGGCTTTTTCTCGGACTTTTGTGATTGATTATTTTCCGACGACTGTGCCCTGTTTTCTGTGATTGATTTTTTAATTGAACCTCAGCAGCGTATTCTTATTATCTGCGTATTCTTCGATATTAAATGGTATTATTCTTTCTCTATTAGCCATTGTTAGTCAGATTAATCTGACAATCAGTCACACAGCAGCCAAATCGTAAGGAATCACAAAAAACAGCGTACAATCCAGGATCGTCGGATAAGAATCAATCACAAAAGTCCAGGAAAAAGCCAATCTGAGAGCAAGTAAGCTAAGAGAGCACATCCGAACACCCGTAAAAGCAGGCTGAGGCAGGGAGGGGGAAAAAGCAAGGCGCTCAACTCCTGCCCTCGACTCCTGCGTCCGAGCCCTTTGTTCTCGGGAGCCTTTGTTCTCGGGCTCTGCCCGGGTTCCACTTTCCATCGATCATATCTTCGTTGTTTAGTAACCGATTTTTTATTTTAATACCTCATTTGGTAGGTAATGGAACGTAAATGTTTTTTAATTATTATATAAGTAATAATTTAGGGGGTCTTTTTTTTTTTTTTTTTTTTTTTTTGAGTAAATCGACGTTTTAGAGGCAGTTACCGTATTTATTTTTTCATTAATTGTTTTTGTTTAACGATTTTCGCGTAATATGCCGACATACGAAGGTTTGACTATTAATATTCCTTATTTAGAATATCTTTGTTGCAAAACAAAGTCCAGAAAGACCAATTTTTAGGATTTATAGCTATTATAAGATTTTAAATAGGATTTTTTTTTTTTTTTTGTAAAATTCTTTAAGTAGGAATATCTTGGAAAGGGTTAACTTTAGGACAGTAGGTCTCATAGTAATACCGACAGGAATTTCCCCATACTATCACCCCTTAATGGCTCCGCTACTAATTACCAGTCACCCTGTATAAATAAAATAAAATAGTATTATCATAAATTAAATTATTGTAAACACTTAATGTTTTAATAAATAATAAATAATTATTGATTGAATAAAAGTATTAAAGTATTGATGTACTATCTCTACGCAGATATTAATACAAAAATGAACTTAAATCTCTTATTTTATCATACCGACTGATCTTACCACGTAATCAATTGAAATTCAATTTACTGTTTGGATTCTGTTTACATTAGATGCTCATGTTTATGCAGTCAATAGTGAAAATGAGCTTCAAAATTTCTGAATCCAACATTTGACAGTGATGTATTTTTTATTTTTAAAAACTGTATGAATGTAGGAACACTAGGGAAACACCTGCAAAGTGCGTGCTATGCGGTGAGGACCACCCAGCAAATTATAAAGGATGCGTGGTGCATAAAAACCTTCAAAGGGTAAGATCCCATCATGCAGCATCCAAAAGTCAATATGAAAATAGTAAAGAAGAAATAGAAAAACTACACGAGAATCAACATCATAATAATCAACAGCAGCCGTTGACCTCAACAGATAATAATCCTCCTCAACAGGGACAAAGGACATTTTCAGCCATCAGCCGAAAGCAGCAGCATCGACATCAACAGATCCGACAACAGGCGCCTCAAACCTCCCAATCCCAGCCAATGGTTCCCAAATCTCATCCACCTCTACTACCTCCACGCCAAGACATCCCTTCTCACCGTCTACCTCTACGGGTGAAGCTTCCGCCTCAGAGTGAACCCACAACTCCATCCCAAACTTATTCCATGAAAAACCTCCAAACCCAAACACCATTGAAAGTTGATGCAGCTTCCAGTGTCCTAAGAAGGGTCCAACTCCCAACCAGCTTCCCAAGACACACTAATCCTCCACCTCATGAAGAACAACCTTCAGAGCAATATCCTGTTCCCAATCAAAGTCCAGTAGACATCAACACAATCCTTTCGAATTTCTTATTAGACCTAAATAATACCATCAAACCACTCATTTCCCTTCTAACCCGACTCCTTTCCGAAATACCATTTAATATCCCACGATGAACAACAAGCCCCTAGCAATCATTCTGTGGAATGCAAATGGCTTACATAACCATCGAGACGAACTGGACTTATTTCTTCATAACAATCACATAGACATCGCCCTATTGACTGAAACACACTTCACAAAACGATCATATTTTTACATAGGTGACTATATCACTTACAGATCAGATCATCCTGACGATACAGCACATGCCTGTTCTTGTATCCTTATCCATAAATCTATACCACATTCTCTTATTCCTTCTACTCCAACTGACGCCATTCAATCAACATCAGTAACCATTTCAACTAGTCCTTTCCATATAACATTCTCAGCTGTATACTGTCCTCCTGGTATCCCCCTTTCTTATAACATCCTCGAATCCTTATTCCAATCCTTCGGACCGCGGTTTATTGCCGGAGGAGATTACAACGCCAAACATCAACGATGGGGTTGTCGAACATCCAATTCCCGTGGTAGCATCTTATCCCAAATTTCCACCTCTAACAGTTTCTCTATCCTCGCACCCATAAACCCTACTTATTGGCCTACATCCCTCAAAAAACGTCCAGATATTCTAGATATATTTGTTTCCGCACAGATTTCCTGCAATCAAACTGCTATAAAATCCCTGGATGACCTTTCCTCTGATCACAGTCCAGTTCTGCTTCAAGTGCATTCGATTCCCATTCCTAAGCCCTCTCTTCCCAGACTGATTACAGGACGTGTAGACTGGGATAAATTCCGATCAAATCTAGAAAATAATTTAGACCTCAAAATTCCGCTTAAAACAAAAGGAGACATCAATTCTGCAATAGACAAACTAACAGAAGCAATACAAGTCAATATAAAATATAACACTTTACCAAGTAAAAATCATTATCAACAGAATAACTGGCCACTTCATATTCGCGAGCAAGAGCAAAGTGGCACCGCACGAGATATCCATCGGACAAGAGTCATTATACCAAACTGACCAACAAATTAAAATCAGAGATCAGAATATTCAAAATTCAAAATTTGTATTACCGTACAGAAAATCTCAGTACTACTGACAAATCCTTATGGAATACCACTAGAAAACTCCTAAACTATAAAAAATTCAACCATCCACTTTTAACCGAATCCCAAACCTGGTCAAGATCTGATGAAGAAAAATCACAAATTTTCGGCCAGCACCTATTCAAAACATTTAACCCTCATCCAGATATCCTTAATCAAACCCACTCTGAATGCATTGGAGCAGAATTAAGTATTCCTCTTCAGTTGTCCCCTCCTCCTAAAGCATTCCATCCTTCCGAAATATCAAACATTATTCATAGATTACCCGCCAACAAAGCCCCTGGACACGACCTAATCACATCCCAGATTCTAAAACGCCATCCTCGGAAAGCGATCCTACTCCTTACATATATATACAATGCCGTACTCCGCACCACATATTTTCCTGATTCCTGGAAATTATCCATAATTAAAATGATTCCAAAACCTAAAAAACCACCAGAACTCCCATCTTCTTACCGTCCTATATCTCTCTTGCCCATAATGGGGAAAATACTTGAAAAACTCATTCTGAAACGTCTTCATCCTATCATAGAATCCAATCAAATAATCCCAGATCACCAATTTGGTTTTCGAACATCACACTCCACCATCCAGCAATGCCATCGTGTGGTGGACGTTGTCTCATCTGCATTAGAGCGCGGAATGTACTGCACGGGAGCTTTTCTCGATGTAGAGCAGGCTTTTGATCGAGTCTGGCATCCAGGACTGCTGTACAAACTCCGTAAATTCTTACCTTCAACTTACTTCCTTATTATCAGTTCCTACCTCAGTAATAGAACCTTTAAAGTAAACCATAATTGTTCCTACTCTTCCCTCTTCACCCAGTCTGCCGGTGGTCCTCAAGGTAGTATCCTGGGGCCCATCCTATACACGATATATACAGCTGACATCCCAACCCATCCAAGCACTGTCCTCACCACTTACGCTGATGACACATGTGCGTTATCAGTTAATAAGGATCCATTTGTTGCATCCCAATCTCTTCAATCCCATATCTCACACCTACAAGAATGGTGTCAAAATTGGAGGATTAAAATAAATCCTAACAAATCCCATCAAATTACCTTCACCCTTCGTCGTAAACCTACGAATTCCTGTCCTACTGTATCGTTTAATAATATACCACTGAACCCTGTCGAACAGATACGTTACCTAGGACTCCATCTGGACAAACGTCTCACTTGGAATCCTCATACAAGACTGAAAAGACAAGAAACTGCTCGACGTTTTCGCCTACTTCAACACTTACTGGACAAACGCTCTAAGCTACCAATTAATTACAAAAGACTTATTTACATGACAGTCATCAGACCTATTTGGGCATACGGAGTTGAGCTTTGGGGCTCTACTAAAACATCCAATTCATCTCGTATCCAATCCTTGCAATCCAAAATCCTTCGTAAAATCCTCAATGCTCCTTATTATGTCACAAACAAACTCATCCATCATGATCTTAATATCCCATATGTTACTGATTTGGCCCAAACTAGATACCTATCCTTCCATAACAAGCTCCATACGCACTTGAATCCGCTAGTCTCTCAGCTTGCTTCCCATACTATTCCTGATAACCCTCCGAGGCGTCTGAAAAGAAGATGGCCTCGAGATCATCTACTATAGAACTTTATTGGAGTGCTATCGATGGGTAGTTTCTCCACAAGTGTTTTCATGTCATATTCTACATTTTTGCACATTTACTTGATATAATACCATTATAGTTGTAAATATCATTGAATTAAATAAAATAAAAAAATAAAAAATAATAAAAAACTGTGTATACAACTGTACGAGGATATTTTTAGTACACAAATCGTACATTAAATTTTTTAGGCGGCTCTTTATATTTTTTGAATTTTCGAAAGTAATTACGTTGATTGAGATAAACAGAGGGAGAGAATGAGTGGGAGAGCAGATAGCGTAATGAAAAAGGAAAACGGTTAATGAGATTTTTTTCTCGAGAGATTTATAAAGCTTTGTGAAGATGGCACATTTGAAGTGGTTGGAGGACCGACCGAGATCTATCCCCTCAAAGAAGCAAGCGTTTCTACACAACAAATTTTTAGGTCTCTTCCATTTCCATTTCCATTCTCTCAGTAATTAAAGGGAGCAAGGTAACTCACTACGTAGAGTGTCGAGTTACTATTGCTATTGTGGGTACGAGTACGTCATTCAAGGATTCTAAAAAATCTATAGACATTCCTGGGGCTCACCCAGCCTGAATAGAGTGGGTACCCTTAATTGGTGGGGAAAACCTTGCAGTTGAGCAAAAACTCGGACAAATCACCTCCCTCCTGTACATTTTCTTATCTAATCCCTACCTTGTCCCCAAGACCCTTTGGTAGCAGTCAAACAGTGCAAGTTTCTTTTTTCTATTATTTAATTTGTGTTCGCTGTAATCCTGAAACACTTCCACTTATCAAAACTTATGAAAACTACATCTTATCAAATGTTTAACTTCGAGTCTTCATACTAGACAGAAACGGCAAGAAACTGCTCGCATTTCAGGCTACTTCAACACTTCAACTTCAATACTTCAACACAGTACTAGACAAACGCTCTGAGCTCCCAAATAATTATATCAAACTCATATACATAGTCATGTATATGTATTGGCTTTGGTATCAATGTCATATTAATAGCTGTTTCGATACACGGAGTTGTGCTTTGGGGCTCCACTGTCATCGAATTTCTCACCAATTCAATCCTTACAATCCAAAATCCTTCGTAAAATCCTCCTTCTATGTTCCTTACTCTGTTACGAATAAAGTCATCCATAATGGCCTCAGTGTTCCATTTGTTGCTATTGATTTATGCCAGATATTAGTCCTTTAATGAAAAACTTTATTCCCACTCAAATCCAATAGTTTCAGCTCTCCTTTTCAATTCCTGATAAGCAAAGCATCTGAAAAGAGATCACCTTCTCACTAATATCTCTAATTTGAGTAACAATATGGGTAGTTTCTCAACGTACCTTTGTTTATATGTAACTGTATATATACTTTCCATAACAATGAAGATAAGTAGAAACCTATATATATATATATATATATATATATATATATATATATATATATATATATATATATATATATATATCTACATTTAGAATACTTAACTGTTGTGTTATTTAATGTATTACGTAATTTAAACAAATCCATTTAAAAAAAATTATTTAAAGTGTTATTTTGTAGATAAATAGTTCTGTGTTTATTTATATAATAAAACAAGGTTACTAATACTGCTACGTTGCCCAGGATCTCATCCATCAATCGCAAGATGACCTTAGTATTTTTTTAAGGGAGTAAAAACTCTTTGGCTACATCGATCTTTGGAAGGGACGTACAATGGTCATTCTGAGCCTGTGCTGTGTCACACACATTAGTGGGGATATTCGGTTAATATCCCTACCCTAAATATACTTGGATAAACAAACTTTAGAACTCCCAAACGTTGTCAAATTAGCTTTAGCAGCATAAACTGTTAAATAAATAAACAAACAATACTGCTACGCTTTACAATCGGATTCTGAACAACTTTTCCATGACGTTTCAAACAAACAAAACATCTGCTAAAATTGATGCATGCTTTCAGTAGTTACAAATCACTACCAATACTTCATGCTAGTATATTAATGCGTTGTAATTGTTGTTAATAATAAAGTAAATCTTAAAGATTCAATGGGTATGTATGAGAGAGAATGTTGATGTGAGTTGTGCTACATTTACATGAGTTGTGTTACATTGTGAAGATCACTTCATTGATGTAAATTTTTATTTACGTGTACTATCTGATGATGTCAGGATTGGTGAAACGTTGACTGTTTAATTACATTGCAGCCATTCAGAGGCATATGGCGTAGTTTTCAATTGTTTTCTAATAACTATTTTATTTTATTTTTTTAATTATTACCTTTTTTCTGGAACGGTGTGATAAAAACAACGAGATACGCGTATATACCACTTTTTTATCTGAGACATTATCTCGAAACTTTCATAGTGCAGAATCGTGTCGAGTAGTTAATGGATATTTATCTCTTACCCTTGTGATTATGGCTTTGTTAAATGAATTAAAATTTACCAAAAAAAAATTATAAATACAAGATACACGAATTCTCCCTTCACGCTCCAAATTACTAAAGCAATTTGAGGAAAATTTTTAAATGTATTGCTTTAAAAATTTTATTATTTAATTTACAGCCGACGAAAAGGGGTTTTGGAGCAATCGGCTTGAGCCGTAAATCTTCTAAATGGTTTTCTTGAAGGCCCTAGCAAGCTAGTATAGCTACAGACTTAAGCCACCTATATACTATCTTGGCTTTGGTATCATTGTAAAAACAATTTCGTAAAAAGTTGAAAAATTATTTAGATAAAAAAACGTTAAATTTTCAGCTTTATAGAAACTATAAATAAAATTTTCAAAACTGCCACAAATAACAAATACAATAAATGCTAATACTGTATACACCAAATATGCATAATAAAAACAAAACAATCAAATATAAATAAATGAAAATTACGAAAATAGATCATTTCAAATAAAAATTACAACAATGTAAACTCTTTGAAACTGTTATGTATTAACACTCTTTCATCAACATGCTAACCGGTGGCATGCTTAACAATTTAAACAGAAAAAACTCGGAGTTTCCATTTCCTCTGATGAATTATAAAATCTCCATTCGAGATCTCCCTCCTCAATCCAACATTTAGAATCATAGTGTCTTACAGTAAGTGGACGGCTTCCGTTGTCAACTCTAAAGCGTAAAGTAAATTTAATCAAGAAGATAAAAGAAATCCAATTTATTAGTAAAATGTAGTAGTTTCAACTAATGGAAAGATAATGATGACGTATCGTTTCATTAATTTTTAGCTTCATTACTAATTATAAAACATGACATGAACAAATTAAATAAATTAACGTAAGAATATTAGAAGAATTTTCTTTTTAGAATTTGTACGAACTACTAACAAAATAAAAATATCTGATTTAGTAAATACATGACATGTGGGTCGAAATGTGAACAAAAAAAATTACTTTAAAATGTGTACATATTAATCTAGCTAAGTGGTAGAGCGCTGCGATGAAGGTCCGGGTTCAAATCCGGTTGTGGCAGATAATTTATTTAACCTATTAACAGGCGGGGATGAACCCTGTGTGGAGACCCTCTTGGAGCTCACCCAACCTCTATAAACTGGTACACTTTATGGGGGAAATACCAGGCGGTTAACCGTGATCTCGAACAAACCCTGCATCTTTTAATGCAAACCTGCAAAAACGATGTCCACGGAACAGAAAAGTCTCTACCAAGTACCGAGCCAAGGACTCCTCATGGATATTACTCGTGTAGGTTTTTATATTTATTTTTTTTAATATACATTAAATCGTTTTTAATTATGTCTTATTACTTATTACACAAAAATATATTTTATAGTATCAAAAACCGAATACTAAAAAGTATATTTAAAAAATACAATTACAGAAAAACACAGTCAAAATAGATTCAGGGAAGGCCAATATGTATCAATTTTTTTCTCGATTAAAATGATTGCAAGTAAATTACAGCTTGTTTCACCGAATTTCATAATTTTCTCCACCAATTTCATAATTTTTTCAACCTATTTCATAATTTTTTCAACCAATTTCATAATTTTATCAATCAAATTCATAATTTTACTATTCAAATCCATATTTTTTTGAACCGATTTTATAATTTGTAAGATGTCGCAGTGCGGTACGCCAAAAAAAGAGGTAGTACTCATCGTATAAGCTTGACACCCGAAACTCTTGCTGTGATTGAAGAAGTAATTAAAGAAAACACGACCGTCACCATACAATAAATAAAAGAGTATCATATATATATATATATACTCGTATATATGCAGGAGATTACCTCTTCCAAGTTCTGCATTCCTCTGCCAGAAGACAACATCGCTCTTGCTTTTGATTTTACTTTTGAGGAAGCATATTCTGCCGGTTTCAGCATTGGAATATGGTGGCAGGTATTTTATTATATGCGAAGATCGCACCATGACTTCTCTAACCTGCTCAGTTTTGTGGTTAGATGCATTGTCCATCACTAAAACACTACTGATGAGGGAAAGCTGGTCATGTTTTTTAAGCAATTCCATCAAAAACTGGCAACATAAATCACTATAACAAGTCCTAGAAGCTATAACAGAAAAGTGAACGACCTGTTGGTTGTTTCAAGACGAGAGTTGTGTTCCTCCTTCGTACTGTCGGCACATATAGGCACAATAGCTTTCGTGTTAGCTTTTGACCTAGCCCGGTTTCTTGTTAAATGTAAATTAAAACCGGATTCATCAATGAAGACGATGAGAGAGCGATTTTGAGGTATCCAGCTTTCAAAATCTAGAGCGTATTGTTTTCTTTGCTTCATGGCCAACTCCAAGTTCATACGTTCAAGCTCTTTTGCAACGTGTTTTAACGTAGTTTTCAATTGAAATATTCCTCTATAAATTGTGGAGATAGAAACATTAATGTTTCGCTGAGACAGTTTCTCCTTTATTTCATGTAAGGTGAAGGCTGCGATTTCTTCAATTATTTCCTCAATTTCAGCAAGAGTTTCGGGTGTCAAACTTACACGATGGGTACCACCTCTTTTTTTTTGGTGTTATATTCCTGGCAATCACACCGCGACAATTTACAAATTATGAAATCGGTTGAAAACATTATGAATTTGATTGGTAAAATTATGAAATAGGTTGTAAATAATTATGAAATTGGTTGAAAAAATAATGAAATTCACTGTAGCTATAAATAAAATTAATAGGGTGTATACAAAAAAATGACCGTTTTATCAAATTCCAGAGTTCAAAAGCCTCTAAATAATGGCGACTAACAGTATCTTTCGACACACCACGCTCCCTGGCAAGTTCGCGAGTACTTGTGGACGGATTTGACTCAACAGCTTCCTTCAGAACCTCATCAATATCCATTAATGGTCGCCCGGAGCCCTTCCTCCTTTCCAAGGTCGTATCTCCACTGCTAAATTTTTCAAACCAACGCCACGCAGTGCGCGAAGGACACTTTCCCTTTCGTTTTTAATAATTTCACGAGTTGCTTCAGCGGCTGTGAATTTTTTTTTCCAGTAATGTCTTAAAATTACGAGAATTTCGTAGGACACTGTCATGTTTCTTCTTTGAAATAAATAACTAAACTGAGTTTTTTTTTAAGAAGTCCAGTGTTAGTAAACAAGCTTAGAAAATCCTCTAAAGGGATTATTAAGTGTTGGTAAATAATAAATAGCATTAAAATATTTACAGACTATTGAACTCTGGAATTTGATTAAACGGTAATTTTTTTTTTTTTATACACCCTATTATTAAAGTAACTTATTTCCGGTTTATCAACTATATTCAACATCTAATACTTTTGTTATTGTTTGTTCATAACGCTTAAATAACCAATTAAAAAATAGTTCATTGTTTGTGAAGAAATCAAGTTTTCATAATAAAGTTAGAACATCGGCTAAGCACAGCTGGAAATTATATCAGCCTCAAATTAAAATTATTTTATCGTATATCATATATTAATTTCATGTTTTTTCAAAATTTCAAAACTTCAGATAAAAGTCAACTCTTTCTTCAGAAATAATCGCATTTTACACTTTATGATAAATCCAGGCCCTAATATTTTAACTTCTTGTGTTCCTATTTTTTTCTAAGTACCTTATTTATTATTTAATATTTTCTTGCTCTTCATTTGGTTCAATCATGACCACATTGAAAGTTAAACATTTTAAAATCAATCTTCCACACTAGAGAATATATAATACTGATTTTTTACATTCAACCCTCTTACAACAATCATAAAATTAATATACCACAGAGACAAACACATTTTTATTACATATGAAAATACCATCCACTCTAACTGGCAGGCAAAGAATTTATGAGGAGCCATAATTGCGGATCCCATTGAAATATTAAAATTTTATGAGCCATACAACTTTTATAACATACCTCAAGGCGCTTATAGCCGCCACGAATCCGAAATTGAATTTCTCCAAGGGGGTCTTTAGACCTTTTTTTTGTTCCGGATTTTGTAAATTTATTAATTAAAAAAGAGGCAAAAAGATCAATTTACTATCCTAGATGCCTGAGTAGAATATTAAAATATAATTCCTTGAAAAGTTCAACGACGATCATTTACTAACAAAATTTTATTTTGGTTAAACGAAAATTGATGATTGTTTAACGAAATCTGAGAGGAAATGAAAGTGGACTCAGAGCAGCTAAAATATGGACTGAAGCGAACTTAAGTGCACATAGGGCACATAAAATGTGGACGGAAAGGAAATTTAAGTGAATTGAAAGCAAAGGCAAGTTGACTGAGAGAAGGTAAAAAGTGGACTGAGGGCAGGTAAAATGTAGACTGGAAGCTAAGGAAAATGGATCAAGACTAAATAAAATGTGGACTGAAAGCTAAGGAAAGTGGACTGCGAGCAGGTAAAATATGGACTGAAGGAAACTTAAGTGGGCAGAGAGCAGTTAAAATGTGGACGGTAAGGAAACTTAAATGGACTAAGAGCCTTTGCTCTTGAAAGTTGGCTGAGAGAATATAAAAAGTGGACTGAGATCAGGTGAAATGCGGACTTAAGGCAAAGGAAAGTGGACTAAGATTAGATAAAAAGTGGACTGAAAGCAAACTTAAGTAGAAAGAGAGCAGGTAAAATGTGGACTGAGAGCCGGTAAAAAGTAGAGTGGAAGCAGGTAAAATGTAGACTAGGAGCAAAGGAAAGTGTATTAAGACTAGATAAAATGTGGATTGAAAGCTAAGGAAAGTAACTGGGAGTAGGCAAAACGTGGACCGAAAGCAAAAGAACTTCAACGAAAATCGAACAAGCTATTTAATTTATTTTAATAATCAATTTCCTTATAAATTTTTGTAAGGTATTACTCCGTCCACATTTTATGTCTAGTATGCTCTCATCCAGTAAACGGTCGTCCAGTGGATATCTCCAAGGAAGAGGGTGCAGATTTGAAAATGTTAAGACATTCAAATATCTTGGCACCATTATTACAGAAGACAACAGACTGGAACATGAAATAAAGGCAAGGATTGAAAACGGTAACAGATGCTATTGGTCCCTCAGAAACGTGTTCCAAAATAGAGCTGTACCCCGTAGTCTCAAAATAAGGGTATAAAAGACGATACTTCGTCCTGTCGTTGCCTATGGTGGGGAGGCGTGGACTCTAACCAAACAGCATGAGAAATTATTGAATGCATGGGAGAGAAAGATTCTTAGAAGAGTGTATGGCCCAACCAAGGAAGGAAATTGTTTCCGCATTAAAAGGAATCAAGAACTTAAAGACCTATATGGAGAACCTGACATAGTTTCTTGTATTAAAAAAGCAAGATTGAGATGGTTGGGGCACGTTCACAGAATGGACAAAAAAAGGCTCCCAAAGCTGATTCTGGAGGAACGTCCAGACGGAGAAAGAGGAAGAGGAAGGCATAGAATGCGATGGCTGGACGGTGTGGAAGCAGACCTTAAGCTCCTGGGGGTAAGAACATGGAGAAGAGCAGCGAGGGATCGGCCAAGGTGGAGGAGAATTGTTGAGGAGGCCAAGGTCCTTCATGGACCATAGCGCCATGTGATGATGATTACTCTAGTATGGGGCTGTATTGGAAAATATACAGCATGATTTTATTCAGGAAGCAAAAATGTTAAAATATGGTTTTATTTTATTACTTAACTATATAAAACAATCTATGATAATTTGAATTGTTTGAAGGTGCGAAATATTAAACTATATTTTATATTTTACGAAGAAATATGATTTCTGAACACGAAAATTATATAGATATTATTATTTGAAATTGTATAAAGCTAGAAATATTGGTGATGACATCAATATCACTAAAATTCTTACGTAGAATTTTTATCATACAAAGGCATATCAACTAGAATGATAAAGGATAATAAATATTCTTTCAGATGTTTGATATTACCCCAATAATGGAAATCAACTGTACAGCATGAAACAAAGGGGATTTAGCCCCTCACAATTCGATTTTATTGAACACTGTCCGAATAAAACAACACTAGGTAAGCGAAATATTAGAGTAGAAATAAGAAACATTATGTTATTGCACCTTTAATAGGAACAGATCAAAATGAAATCATAATAACAAGCATTCCATATTTGTAATAATTAAAAATTCATTTGCCTTCCGAGTTTTACTAAATAAGACGACTTTCAGATCCACAGAATGTAGCCCTTGCTTTGTATTCGGTGACACTCCGTGATATTTTTGTGCGTGCAGTGTTACACCACCTTCTCCTATATAGAGTTACATGGTTTCCGTGTCACGATTAACATGGAATATCTCTATTATATAAAAATGTTGGTGTTTAGTGACCTTGTTTTTAGTGACCATTTATAGTAGTATTGGCCGTGAAATGTTTAGATTGTGATTAATTTATTAGCTTTATTACTAGTTTAGTAAACTAATAAATTACTATTTTTAATGACAATGCAATTCTTATTTTGCCATTGTGATATAATAATAATGGGGTGATATAAATCTATGAAATAATAATACAATATAAGTGGCGTAGGTCAGGGTCAAGAGCGAACAGTTGCAACACCTAAGGGTCCAGGTTCGAATCCTGCTGTGACAAGATAAGATTATTTAATTTGTTAAAAGCCACGGATGGATCTTCAGACCCTTCAGGTGCTCACCCTACCTCTAAAAATATTTTGAGTTAGAAAGATTGTTGAGATTTTTTACGAACTACTAACCAAATAAAAATAAGTGTTGAGAAAATGCACGACTCCTCTGACACGTCCTCCTCTGACACTTGGCTCAAAGGATGAACCAAAATCACATTTAAATCTGCTTATATTAATCTAGCTCAGTGGTAGAGAGCTGAATTGCCGAGCCGAATGCAATCCGGCTGTGGTAGAAAGATTATTTAAATTGCCAGCGTACATAGCGCAAATTGAGTGTATTTATAGTTTAATTTCATAATTCTGTCCTATTTGTGTCTTGTTACCTTCCTAAACGGATAGCCGTTTAGGAAGGTAACAAGACACTTAATTTTTCAATCCATAGGGATATTGAAAAATTAATTAGTTGTGTTTATAATAGACCAACCCTGTTGAATAAACATTAAAAAAATAACAATAATCGTGATGATGAGAAACGGTTTTGGGCTGAAGTTGCATCGGAAATGGATATAGCGTTTGCAGAATTAAAACATTAAGCCGCACAATCAACTACAGAAGACGGGCAACGTCCTATGTCGGCAAAAGTGTGAGGACTCCGCCATCGGCCGACAAAATCGGTTTTGGTGTACGCCTACCTTTAGACTTGGGATGTAGTGAAATAAGTTTTCTGATATATATTAAATAACAGAGCTTTTACTGGCCCTACAATATTTTATTTTAATCATATATCATTAAATATACAATGTGAATTAATAATAATGGAAATAAGATTTGATTTTTTTTTCCTGCTTACACAATATTGAAAAAATGCAATATGAACTACATAATACGTGTACATGATATTCAAATCAATTAAATGAAAAGTTATGTAATTGGTAAAATGTGGGTTTGGTGTAACATCAGGCGGATAGGGTATACTCACTCTAGTATATTAAAAATTATTTTCTTAAGGCTTTTATTTATGATTTAAAAATATATATTCAGTCCTACAGGAACACCTATTCAAAGAAATATTTGCAGATTATTTATAAAGTTATTAGTTATTGGTGTAAAACAATCGAATCTTCAGAAATTAGCCTAATTGTGCTATGCACAGTTTTGTTTTGTTTTATATGTAACAACATGTAAAATTTATTTTTACATATTTTATAATTGGGTCATTGTACGCTATTCTTCCAGTTCAACTATGAACTTACGCGATTCCGACTATTCAGAGTTTATCCACACAAAATTTGTACGTGATGGAGTTAATCTTATACAAAAGACAAGGTTGGTTAGTGGGAAGGCAGTTGAATAATTGAATACCGAAGGAGACTTTAAGAATGCTAATGGAAAGCAGAACAAGATAAAGAGCTAAAGGAGTTAGCCTCTGATGAAGTTAAGGAGTTGCCAGGTAATGCTTGGGAAAGGTGCCGCTCTCTGGAGTAGTTGATCTATTGTTTAAAAATATATCGTCAAACTAGTTTATGATTCTGTATTCAAGCTTTAAGGTTTTGTGTCCCATAAATAGAGTGAACAGAACGGAGAAGAAAGAAAAAAATGGCTACACATTGTCATGTAATCACGGGATGAAAATGACTAAAAAACTTGACTCTTTCATATTTTTCTATGAAGTTTTGTTTCTAGTTATGATTTAATTTTGTTTTTGTCATTGTTATTATATATTATCAAGCCTAATAAAGTTATGTTTTGATTTTAGTAATCAATCTGTTAACCTTGGTACATAGGGCGACCTGTGGTCTAGTGCTTAACATACCAAACTACTAAGCCCGGCAGGTGGCCCTAGGATTTTTTAAAGGGAGTAAAAAATCCTCAGTTATGCAGTCCTTCGGAAGTGACTTTAAACGGGGATCCCGACCCTGTACGATGTCAGGTACTCGTTAAAAATCCCTCCCACTGTAGCATCGTCCGATTAGCCAAAGCAGCATAAATACCCTCTTACTTAATGGCAATCTTAGACAGGTTATTATTATTTCATTTTATATTATTTATTATGGTTGTTTATTTATATGGTGCTATTTTAGTTTATTATATGAAAGGATATTTTGTATTTTGGGCGTTAAACCAAATTCAAGGCTGGTTAAATCGAGGAGTACAACTAGTTTGAAGTAGAAAAGAGTCAGTTTTTTATTTTTTTTTAAGTACTTCCAATTAAAATCTTGCCTAATGGTCTGATATTCTCAGAGAACAATGACACACTACGTGGTTTATTCATTTAGACTAACGAACCTAGTACGAGTATAGTCTACGCTCCTCTTAATGGTGAAACGCAGGGGAATCAGCATGAGTGTGACATTTAATTGCTTACATGTATAGTACATAGTTTTTACATAAATTCTTTGCAATAAAAAATTGTCTAAAAAATGTACATAAACTGTGCCTAATTCCCTCAGAGGTAATAGTCCAGGATCCATGGTCCATTTTTGCACTTGATTAGTATCAAGCTGAATCTTCGTGAATAGCTTCGTTTCGATGAGACGCCCAACAATTTCCTCGGTGAAAATTCTCAATTGTCTTAGCTAACAGAGGTAGCAAGGATAAAATGTGTCGATTTGATGATTCTCAAAAATTTATTACTAGCTGGGTTTTTTTTTGTTAAATCTCAAGATAATTATCTAAATTATTTGAAAAAAATATTTGTCCTACAAAATGTATGGGTGTAAAGAGTCCCCTCCTTCCAACGTGTATCGATAACGAGTTCGTCAAAAATGATTACTAACCAGCTGTTGTTTTTTTTACTTCTTCTTTTTTGACTTTGTTATCGATACATATTGGAAGGAGGGGACTCTTTGATCAAACCATATTTAAAAAAAAAACCCAGTTAGTAATACATTTTTGAGAATCATCAAATCGCCATATTTTGTCCTTGATACCTCTTTTAGCTACCACAATCGAGGATTTCCGAACAGAAAATTGTTGGGCGTCTCATCGAAACGAAGCTATTCACGAAGATTCAGCTTGATACTAATATAGTGAAAAAATGGACCATGTATCCTGTACTATAAGGGTTAGATTGTACAGATAAAATCATTGTTAACCAAAGTGCCATCTGTGTTTTATTTGATAGTATAACACCGTACTATGACCAACATCACGCGTAGTGCAGCTGGCCCTAGGATTTTTTTAACGGAGTAAAATATCCTTGGTTATGCCGTCCTTCGGAAGGGGTGTAAAATGGGAGTCCCAATCCTGCGTGATGTATATAATTCTTAATGATCCCTGTTCTAATTAAAAATGGATAGGCAAAATTTAGGACTCCCACTGTAGCATCGTCCGATCAGCCCTAGCAGCTCATAGATATATTATTATAATAAACATTATAATAATGTAGCTTATTAAGGTCTAGGTAATTTATAAAGAATTCTACGAAAGTGAACTATTACGAATATGAGCCACTATCCTTGAATTAAAACAGATAAAAAAACAGTCAACAGAAAAAGTGAGATAATATTAGCACAGCTGAGTAATATAGCACTTAGACAACTGAAAAACATAAAATGCAGTACACAAAAATAACAATAAAAATATCACCGAATAAAATATTTAAAATATTTACATTAGAGAAGTAATTATAAACTAAAACTTAATTAAAATTAAAAAATTAATATTAAATTTAAATTAAATTGGAATAACTAGAAGATTAAAAAAATATGACGAATTTCCATAGTTTAAAAAAATAGTTAAATTAAACATACAGATTACACAAAATAATCTAATAGATTAATATGTGTGGGGGGGGGGGTGTGCAGTAAAAAAAACTCTAAATAAGACAAACTAGCTACTGCACACTAAAAAGGCTGGAGCTACTGTGACAGTTATTATAGCTATTGGTCACAGTAGCTCCAGCCTTCTGTCAGCCCTGAAGATGGCCTACAACGTAGGTCAAAACGTCGGCACTTATAATGAATAAGTTTGTCTTATTTAGTGTTTTTTTGACTGCACTCCCAGACTATCTATATCCCACATTAGATCTCCCAGTCAACAATTTTCCTCTGAATTACTAATAGATTAATAATTTACACAATACACAACAAATGAACTATTTCAACTGTTAAGCTTATATTTACTTATACATTTTAAATAAATTTACATTACCAACATGCCCTTTTAGAAAAATCTGAGAATGGAAAAAATATTTTGTTACCAAAACAAATCAAATTACATAACCTTACCAATAGTTTCTGAAATCTAGATTTTTTCCATATAATTCTTGTACATAAATATCATGTTTTAATTGAACTTATTAAATAATTAAAAAAATTAATTAATAACAGTGAAATATAAAATACAGAGTTATACACAACTCATCCTGTACTTCACTGATCAAAGTTTGAAACATTTTAAATACTCACGGAGGGTAGCTAATCCCCATGTATGGCATTGAAAATTCTTTTTATAAGGTACTTTACTGATTGTTGGGACATTTTTAAAATTTAAAATTTTCAGTTTTAAAATTGTAAATATTTTCTCTTTACAATTGTTAATTTTGACAGATATATGACTTATAACTTTTTCAAGTTATATTTGATTGTTAAAGGATGTAGAAAAAGTATGTAAAAAGATTGAAAATGAGATAAATTTTGTCGAAACGTCTTAATATATATATATAAATTCTTTATTGGCTTTAATGTACAACATGTAGCCATTGAGTCTGGCCCACTTAGTGTTAATTTGGTTAGTAATTACTTGAAATAAAACAACAACATAATTATTATAGTCCGACCTCTATAATATAAGTAAGATAGTATGTGGCATATTGTCATTTCATTACAGTTTTTTATTTTTTATTTACAGTTATGTAATACAATATGTAAAACTTCTTTTTTTTAATTTAACACTGGTTTAATAAATAAATGAACAAACTTTAAGTTAGGACAGAATAGTATTAACTGTAACAACACAATAATAATCCTCTAAATAAATAATCTTCTAAGCAAATAATCCTCGATTCACATTAATAAACCATAATTATACCCTGGATTCCGAATTTTTACATATAAACTGCAGATAGAAAAAAATGTTGTTTAATTTTTCTACGCTGTCCATAGTGAGTACATTTTCCAATGATAATTCATCATCATCCTGAACAAAATATTTTTGCAGAAATTGTTTCTTTGTGTTAACAAAAAATTTGCAGTGCAATGTTACATGTTTTAGACTATTGATTATGGTTTCATAGCACCACTGACATTTTTCATCAGTTCTGAGAATATAGGTGTTGTTCCTATAAAATATTTTCAAGCATTCAGGATTTGAAATTCTTAATTGACTCACGGTTCTTAATTTTTCTATGTTTATCTTGAATTTTAAATAGCTTTCAGGTTCAGGGTTGGTGTAGGTACAAATAGTTCTGTAGATTGGATTGTAATTTTAGTTAAGAGCTCCATCAATATCCTTCGACAGTAAATGACTTGTTACTTTTTCAAGAATAATATTTTTATTAGCTAATAACACATTAGGGCTATGAAAATCTGCAAAATATTCTTCAATGTGATAGGTTGTAGCTAGCGTTTTAAGTTGTGAAAACCAGTTAAAACTCAAGTCCTGCTTTTTCTTATCTAGCTCAACAAGTCTATCGAAACATTTTCGGCGTAATCTATAATCAGGGATAGATAGTATTTTTATGCAGAAGTTAACAATTTTTTCTGGATTGTTACGATAAGTGGGTTACGACCTGTTTCTAATCGTACAATATAATTTGGAGTGCATTTCGGCCAATAATGTAGATATTTAAAAAATTTTAATTGAGCTACTTCGATGTTTGTATAATAGTTTAAACTCCAAATTTCTGCAGCATAAAAGAGTGTCGAGGACACCATAGAGTCGAAACGTCTTAATAAAAGAAGAATAAAAACAGACTGGATAAATTGGGTTTTTTTTTTACCAAATTTAACAAATTACATATAAATACGGTATCTATTCCGCTGGTAGTAGGTTCGAGTTGAGCTACAACGACTGTTTATTAGTTTCATTTTTCATTGTTTCCAAAAATACAAGTTATCATGAGCTTTAGTATGGAAAAGGGGATGTAATTATGTCTAATGAGTAGATTTCAGCGTTCATTTTATCAAGAAATAAAAGTTTTAACTAACATTTCGAAGTATAGATGATGGATCACCACAGTATACACCTCTCTCATAATTAATTACATTCTCTTTTCATACTGAAGCTCATTACAACCAGTATTTTTGCACAATATTAAAAGTGAAACGAATAAAAAGTTAAAACTTGAACTCGCAACCTTGAATAATTACCATAAATAGTGTAGCATTTCATAAATACGGATTTCAAATTAATAAACAAATTTAGTTAACAAAATAAACTATTTATTTACAAACCTCCGACAAAAGCAAGCTCCGGTATGGTCTAGTGGCTAGGATACCTGGCTCTCACCCAGGAGGCTCGGGTTCGATTCCCGGTACCGGAATAACTTTTTTTATTTTATTTTCACTGCATATGTTATTAATTAGTTAACAAACTCATTATTGTTCTTTAATGTTATAGAGTAATAACAACTAAAACTTATGAATCTTGGGAATCGGTCTATTTATTGTAAGTTATAAAATAAATTAAACAAATAACGTATTTAATAAATAACAGTCAAATTTTATTAATAGCAAAATTTAAATTTCTATAACTGTTATAAAATCGTAGTAATTAAAACACCAGAATCTTGAGATGTAGGTACTATATTGTAAAATATAATGAAAAATAAATTAAGTTTTTTATCCCCAATATAAACAGATTAACTATATAAATTTTAACGTTGGTTCAAAACCAAAATGTCTAACGTATTTTTTCCATATTGCATATATATATATATATATATATATATATATATATATATATATATATATATATATATATATATATATATATATATATATATATATATATATTAAATATAAAGATATATTTTTATGTTTTATTTTTCATCACTCCTTAACTGTCCCGAAAAATTAATTATTTAAGGGGTTGTTCACAGTTGGAAATATTTTCAGATATATCTGGTTTCGGAATTGTAATATCAAATCATTTAAAAAGTAAAATATCTGTACACTGGTAATATTCTTATGCAAGATAAATCGCATTCACACTAACATATCCTCGACACACTAAATAATGTTTACATGAATTATAAATGAGAGAATAAATTAATGTGACAGTATTGGCTTTTTAAACTAGTCTGGGTATCGTCTAAATGCGGAAACACACAACCTTATTACCTATTTTTTAAATTAATTTTAAATTATAACTATTGGGTCGTAACGGATGAAATGTCAGTTTTGTTTATTTACAGTTTTCTTTTCATCAGGGATAAGATTATTTGTACACAAACAATTATGTTATCAACGTGTCAATTATGTATAACGTTTGAAAGATCATTTAATCCTTTTTCATAATCAGTCTTACTTTTCCTTTTGAAAGTGAAGCAACGTTTTAAAAACAAATAAGAATAAAATTATGTCTTCCGCGAAAATTCGTATAATTTTTCTCTACGAATTTAAACTTGGCCATAGCGTCACGGAGGCGTTCCAAAACATTAATATTGTTTACGGTGAAGATACAGTGAGCGAAAGAACAATCTTACGTTGGTTTAAAAAAATTCGGTTCGGGGATTATGCCAAAAAAAAAAAGTTGAAAGAATTGGTCGAAGCGGGCCCTTCCCAAACCACTCCTAAATTAGGTTCACAAGTTGGAGCAAGTGCCATGACCATTTCCAGGCACTTTAAGGAGCTTGGTAAGACGAAAAACCTGGAAATATGGGTACCACATGAATTAACCGAGGCCCAGCAGCTCACCCGATTTTACAAATCATAAAAATCACGGAAATAAATACATTAATGTACTGATATAGAAGAAATACAAAAATTCTACCCTTTTGGGTTCAGTACATGATACATAATGTATTGTATCCAAGACAACGCTTATGCAAGTAAGTAAATTATCTATAACCACGCTAAGCTGCCAGTTTTTTCCACATTTAAGAATAGCAATGACTTTGAGGCTGTGTGATCCATGAGAGTGGGTCTGTAGATCGCACATGGCACACCCATAGCTGTTAACAGATTAAATAATTTATTTGCCACGACTGGATTTGAATCATTAACACAGAAACACAGTATTCTACGCAAAGAGCTACCAATCTCACCCACATAATAGAATTATATTTTTATAATAGTCTTAAAGCCCACACGTTAGATAATCAAAATTTGTTATGTAGAATATTCATTATTCATCAGAAAAAAATATAAAAATATTTTAGCACTTTATAAAGGCTTAATTTTAAAATTAAATAAATAGTTATTTGAAAACCAAGACTATTAAATAATAGTATCAAACGAATGATAACAAAATATAAATTAGTAATACTATTTTCATATAGAGAGTATTCAGATAACATTAGCTTAGTTATATGCGGAAATATACGCACTCTTAACAGTCCTGAAAGATGATTTTATTTTTTTTTTAACTGGGAAGTTAAAGGGCAATGATACCGGAAGAGAAACGGTACATAGCAGATGAGACGTTAACTGCGTGCTTCGTGCATGTTTCATGCGAGGTCTGGATGGAAAGAGCTAGGGCGATCCCTCTGGAGGTTTAACCTACCGGGACTAGATCAAGCAGCGTGTATTGACTTCGCAAAGTCCGTCAGTCAGACAGAAGAAGGGAAAATTTATTTATCCTAAGCCAATAAACTGAGTCTTAACTTAAAAATTATATATTTCTTATGTCATTATATCAATTATAGTTGATTCCTATATCCTGGAATTTGTTTATATAATTTTTTTTTTAATTATGTTTATTCATTTAACGTCACTTCAAGCTGTTATGTCTAATCGGACGGTGCTACAGAGTGATCTAAATTTAACCTAATTTATGTAATTAGATCTTAAACGAGTATCTATCCGTTAAACGTATTTAATTAGGGACCCTCAACTTACGTTCCTTCCGAAATACGGCATAACCAGGCCACATGCCCGGGCTTCGAACCCACAATCATTGGGACTGTAAATTGTTATATAAACAACTAGAATTTACAGGTCACCTCATTATTAGTGCATTTAATGTTTATTAGTTCTTTATTAATAAAATGATTAGTAATTGCTATTTTACAAAGGAAAATTAGATAATAGAAATAAGCTAAAAAAATCACGCTTTATGACTAGAGTATGTATTAACTTTATGTATTTATTTATGATTGTATTAACTTAAAATTCCTTAAATAACGACCTATATTTTTATAATCTATACTTTTTTATTTTACTTAGTGGATTTTTATATTGTAGTGAAATATTATTTATTTTAATACTATTACAAATAAGTTTTATATAATTATAACCTTGTATACAAATTATATTAATCTTTAAAACAATGACTGTAGGTTTTAATTGCAGTTTTACAAGAGAGAAAAGATTTATTAATGATTTCCGTCATAGTTAGTAAGAACCAGCCAACTAATAAAAAAATCTTTGTCGACCTGTTTTCACATAAGCCCTAATAATTATTGGTGAATTGTAATTATCTTAAAAAAATAATTTGGGGGATGTTCAAATATCTAAAACACTAAAAAAAACTGTAGAAGTGATCATGAACAGTCTTGGGATTAGTACGTAGTAAATACAACTCCGTTTCTAGAACAATTGACAGGCAGCTTTTCCTCCCTAGCTTGGGTACCCACTTTATAGATACTGGGTTAGCCCCTGGAGGGTCTCCAGATCACAAAGAATCCATCCCGGCTCTCAGCGGGTTGCAAAAATTATCTGCAACAGCCGGATTTGCACCCGGGACCTTTTACTTGGCAACCTAGTGCTCTACCATTGAACCATCCGGCTCCGCAGTTTAAATTTATATGTTGAATAAAAGTCACTCCTAACCAAGAATAAAGAAGTATTTGTATCCATTGATTAGATTCGATTGGTTGTGTCACGCAACGATAAAAACGTAGAGTTCGCAGAAACATCAAACAAAATAAATATTGATGCATCACGTTGGTAGTTTTTTTTTTCAAGAAAAATATAATTCGATTAGAAAGTATAGCCCCTGAATGGAATAAAATATGTGTGTTTGCCATTTCTTTTCTTATTACTATTAATCGTAGCCGATACAATCCATTAATATTAGTGGTCTAGACCTATAAGTATAAAAAATAGTAATTAATTATTTATTAGAAAATAAAGCTCCATTGCAACCTCCATAATAACCTCCATTGCAAAATCTTCGTCAAGACTTAATAAACTACTATACAGAGACTAATTCTACAGTACCAATGAATAAGCGGTTAAGTCGAATTTTCTCCAAAATGAGTTTTATGTTTCAGGGAACAATATGCGCCAAATGAATATATGAACGCTTGTATGATTTCTTAAATAAATATTTTTATTATTACTATGTTTTAGGGAAGCAGAATCGTGTTATTTTCGTATTGAATGAGGGAATAAGTCAGCCATGGGGTTGAAAAGGAGTTATTGCTTATATTACAATTCCCCTTCGAGCCAAAAACTATGAGAATGGCACGATTTCGCTACAGTTAACAGTGTAGCTTGCATAATTAAGATTTTGTCCATAAGAGTCTGTTGTTTTTAAATTCACAGGAAGAACTTACAAATATGTTTATGTTCAAACTGAATAAACTTCGATACTAGATATAGTAAATTTAGTAATTTATTTATTAAGTATAAATTATAACTTAGGTATGCATAGCATTTTTTTTTTGTTGTAAATATGTATTGTCAACACTCACATCGCTTATTCAAAAGAACATTGTCATAAATCAAAAAACCTAATTTTGCAATAGAGGTATTTGAAAGTTCCATGTGAGTTAAAAATATATATAATTGGGAATTAGTAAAGGATTCTTATTGTAGTGATGGTAGATTAATTATTTTATTAGGCATTAGAACATTTTTCAAAGCTTGAAACTTTTTTGATTTTAACTTTTGGTTTATTTCCATAAAACTTCAAGTTCCATCATGAACCAACTCAAAATATGACTGTATTAAAAAAAATGTTGGAAAGGGAATACCAGATATGACGTTTCTGATTTAAAAACCTTCGACCAATAAAATTGCTACTGAAGGCTTAGTTTCCTAAATGCTCGATTTTGAGATATGACGTTCTTTTGAAGGGACCTATGTGACTAGGATTTTGTAATACTTCTTTCTATTTCTAAAAATCATACACTTCTCTATAAAATATTGAAGCTTGTGAAGTACAAAGACGAAGTCCTATTCTTATGAGCGTTGGTTGGAATGTTAAGCCCCATCAATGCCTCATTACAGACTCTTGAGGGTCAAATAGAGAACTTGTGCCGCAGGTCAAGACGACTGGCGCCTCGCTTGTTTGTCCAGTCGAGTCTGACTCCATTTTATCATCTTTAAAATTATTTAAACAATAAAAAAATATAATAAAATTATTAAAGAGTAAATACATAGGAAATTTTATTTCGAGAATTAAAAGACTAAATAAAAAAAATTGATCATTTTGGACGATACAGGTATTCTTTGCTATGCTAAAGGTCCCGGGTTCAAATCCAGCTGGGGCTGATAAATTATTTAATTTGTTAACAGCCTCCTGGTGCTCTCCCAGACTTTATATTATCAGGTTTCAGCGTGATCTCGTACTATTCACCTACCTGTACAACCGTTGTCCTAGAACTGTACATTCTTTGCCATGTATTTGACACAAGACCTTTCAAGCGTTGCAGTGGTGCAGGTTAATTTTTTATAGTATTTTTTTAAAGTTGATTTTATCCTAACATAAAAAACTGTTGAGGATTATAAAGATGATTGGAAAACTGGCGGAGATGCTTTTGACATGTATTCCCTTGAACACGTTTGTGGATTTTCAGAAGTTCTTGATATTCGGCATTTTGTTCCAGAATTATATATTAACGTATAAACAGCAATATTTATATATACCTCTATACATTAATCCATTCAGTGGTCCTTTTCTCCACAAAGGTTTAATATATGTTTATTTTATTATAGATAGCGAATTTATGCATATTTTAGTTAAAATGGGATCTTAGTAACTTAATCCTGCTACTCTCAGTTTTATTTTATTTTTTATTACTATTAATAACGTAATGTGGTTCAGATTATTAATAAACGTTACCTGTGAACACGAACTGTTTCTATAAAACTAAATTAAATAAAATAACCTGTAGCGATATCTAAACACTACAATCTATGAAGTGTCTTGTGTTCAGTGCACGGTAGAGACTGTACTGTTTCTAAGATAATGGCAGGTAGGATATTTGTCCGAGATCGCGCTTAACCGCCAGGTTTCTCCCCAATTGAGGGTACCCACTTCATAAATGTTGGGTGAGCCCCAAGAAGGTCTATAGATCTCGCAGGGTCCATCATTAGCCGGTTAAATAATTTATCTGTCATAGTAAGATTCGAAGCATTGCAACTCAGCGCCCTACCATGCTCGGTTTCCATATACTTCGTTATATTTATCATCATACGAAGAACAAGATGTAATATTTAAAAAATATATAAATGCGATGGTAAAGTACAGAGGCAGTTTTGAACAAAATCATTCAACATTCATAACAGATTACCTCTCACACGGAAACATTAAAACAAACTTCTGAGCTGCCTCAATAAACTCTCGGCTTATTTAAATATTCCAGAACTTTTCTAATGTCAGTTTCGTCACACCCAAAGCGCATTTAGATTCATGGGATGCTTAAAATTAAGGGCAATACTATTCTAAGCTCATAGCAAAAATATAAAAGTTTTTCCATTAACCAAAATCTGAAGGCCTTAGACGTGACTTGTGGATGCAGGGGTAATTATAAATAATCTAAATCATTCATCTGCACTTTTTTTTCATATCTTTTGCTTTCTGTATACTAACAACGAGATCTTTCCTTCACGATTTTCTCCAACATCATATTCATTGAAATATAATGAAAATTAATTATAAAAATTATAATTAAACATGTAAAGGGTGGGCACAGGGCACGGTTAAATAAAATAGCTTCGGATGTAAGGTCGGTACAAAATTAGTTCCATTTTCATTGTTAATGCCTATTAGATAACATGATATCCTCAATAATATTATGATACTAAAAACATGATTCTTGAGTCGCGACCTGGTGGAGCAAATAAATATTTATTCTGGTATTAGTGTACTAAATAGTAACAAAAAAAATGTACCAATACAACAGATAAAGGGAATTATTTATTATTTATTCCCCAGGAAGGTCTCCAAATCTCCATAGGTCCATAACAACTACAAAATATTAAATAAATCATCTGTCATAGCCTGATTTGAAGCAGGGACCTTCGGCATGGCGACTCAACGTTCTTAGACTAAGCCCCCCCCCCTCCCCCCCAGTTAATAAATAAATACAATAAAATAAATAAATATATAATAAATAGTGCTGTACTATATATTTCACGACCAACAGTCGCGGATGGACCCTGATCTGCAGATCCTTCTAGAGCCTCCGCACAGTAGGTACCCTTAATTGCGGGAAACTCGCGGTTGAACGTGTTCTAGGCCTAATAACCTCCCTCCAGAACCATAGAAACAGCATACCCTCTATAATGTATAGTACCCAAGATCCTTCATGAGTTGTAGTGATATCCAACACTACCAAAGCAAGAGACGGTCAGCTGTAAGATACCTTATTTTTCAAATATAAAAAAAAAATTATACGCCTTGCTAACTCAAAAAACCTAATTTTCCAATTATTTGAAAGTTCCATGTGAGCAAAAAAATATAAATTCGGGTATTGGTAAAGCAGAAAATTCGTATTGTACTGATAATAGTGATATGAAATAGTCATGGGGTGCAATAAATGAAAACTCAAAATAAGGAAAACTTGTTAAATTGAACCTGATTACACAAAATAAGAATAACTTATTTTTTTGTGCCTTTTGGGTAACCACAAAACCTGACCTAACTTATTTTGTGAAATAATTTACTACACCCTGAATTATCCTGTCAACTATTTTCCACTTAAATATTGTAATGATAGCATTGAGATTCTTTTATTAACCTTAGAGAATTTTGAAACTTTTTTATTTTACGGACTTTTTCTTTTTACGGAACGGCCTTAGAGACCACGCGAATATCATAATTCTCACTCCATTCTCTCCTTCCTTCTTTCATCCCACCTTTTCCTCATTCTTTTGATTGTTCTTTCCTTCTTTCCTCGGTCCACGCTATTCCTTTTCTCGCATCTCTCTTTTTCACAAGGGCCTTAAATTAATGAACCATAATAATCCATATCGAAACAGTCTTGGTCTGTTATTTTCAATATTTTAATTTCTTCCTTCATCTGTTTGATGTAACCCCCAGCACTCTCGTATCCTCTCATTTTATAGAAGATTTCTCTATTTAATCGCTTTGGGTGCATCCTCACCATATGTCCGTAGAACCTTAATCTTATTCTTATGCCCAAATGATTCACTTCTTTGTATCTTCACTTGTTAGATCTCAGCCTATAGCCTTCCTGTGTCTTCTTAGGGCCGTAAATTCTTCTTCGTATTCTTCTTTCCATCCCTAACATTTTAAAATATGACTTTATTTTTAAAAAAATGTAGGAAATGGAGTATCAGATATGTCGTTCCTGAATATAAAAGTTTCTACGAATACAATTACTACTAAAGGCTTGACTCAAAAATGACAATTTTTCAGTTGTGTCGTTGTTCTTATGAAGGAGCAATATAAGCTCGTAAAGTTTTCGGATTTTGATTACATCTTGGAGAAATATCCTACATTGATGATACAGCTGAGTTGATAAACAAATCGTTGAACGCTGTCAATTAAATGATATGGACAGTACTAACAGCTCAGATGAAATGCCACTATTACATGCAATGGTCACTCACTTCAGAGAACAATCAAGCCTAAGATATAGATCGACAGGTACAGTTTTTTGCTCACCTTCACGAAACACAATATTCATAACCTACTCGCTATCCGTTCAGCCGGAGAACTTAGTGTACTCGTAAGTTCTGCTGGGAACTTAATGGCTGCCATTGTGGAGAAGAGTACTTAGCTCTGATGAGCACTCAACGGCCCTTACACTACCCCACTCCCGCTATTGATACATCTTTGTCCAATTCGAACTTGAAATGTTTTCAGCTTATCTCCATCATGGCGAAAATAGTGAAAAAATGGCATTCTATGGAGGTTTTTGAAATGCTTACCTCAAAGCTAGGTCTATTGTTTGATAGATTATACCTTTCGATATTAACATTGTTTCAAATATAAATAGGGCCTGAGCTGTAGAGCGAACTGAGAGCTTTTTTAATAACCTGATGATTCCAAAAACTATAGAGTAAAGTTCTAGAGTTCATGAGATGTCATTTATTATTAGAGTCAATAAAGAACTTCCGAAATATTATCTAAATCAGTAAAAGTAAATTTCACATCATGGCTAATCTATACATATTATAAAACAATGTCCTTCGCCGCGTCTGTCTGCGATAAACTCAAAAACTACTGAACGGATTTTCATGTGATTTTCAATAGATAGAGTGATTCCTGAGGCAGGTTTAGGTATGTAATTTGTCAAGGTTTTGTGTAAATTGGTTGGAATATAACGATAATTGATGGAAGTTTTGGAAAAAGTATAGCCGCCTGGGAGGCTTCATCGAACACGCTGCCCAATCCCTTCTATCTATATACCTATACATTTTATAAAACAAAGTCTTCGGCCGCGTCTATTCGCGATAAACTCAAAAACTACTGCACGGATTTTCATGCGGTTTTCACCAATAGATAGAATGGTCTTTTATGATCGCGAAACTTCATCTTCAGAACCGAACTAAAATTATGAGAAATAAGTCGGATAACTGTAATGAAATAAGAGTTGGATAACATTGGTTAACTAGGGCAACATGTGGTGTAGTGGTTAGCGTAACAAACTCCTAAGCTCAAGAACGCGGGTGGTGGCCCTAGGATTTTATAAATGGAGTAAAAAAAAGCTTGGTTGTGCCGTCCTTCGGAAGGGATGTTAACCGGAGGTCCCGAGCCTATACGATGTCAGGAACTCGTTAAAAATCTCTATCCTAATTAAACCTGGGTAGGCAAAATTTAGAGCTCCCAATGTAGCATCTTCAGATTATCCATAGCATCAGAATTGAACTTGACTAAACTGGCAAAATATAAGAAATAGCCAATTTTTGAACTTTCGGAATTATCTGTTTTTGATCCTGAACGCCTGCTTCTTCTTTTTAATACTTTCCTCTTGTTCCCACTTCGTCAGTATTCGCCGTTCGTGAAATACTTTCTTTTTTTTTTGAGTTCGGGGGGGGGGGGACGTGCCCCCTAGACGATTTTTGGTGTACTGTGGGGAATCCATTACAGTACATACTTATAGGCAAATCACATGATCATAGTTGTTAAAATATACCAATAAAATAACTATAGTTTAGACATTTTAATAGACCTTTGAAACATTTCTAAAAATTTTACTCATTTATTTCTAAGTTATTCTTGATATTTTCGCCCGTCTGCCCGTTGTACCCCCCTCCAAAAAAAAATCCTGGATCCACTCTTGGTACGATCAGTCCATCTCGCAACGGCAACCAGCATTTCTACAATGAGATAAGGATATTGGTAACGACTACTACAATAGTTTTTTTTCTTATGAGGCGTTTAGGATGAATATAATGCTACAATTTATTTTTTCAAGGGTAAATAGGTTTGTTTTTTATTCTTTATAACTATATAGTCCGTTACTATACACAATAATAGATTTTTTTTATTGTACCATAACACTCCATAACATATTTAATTTACAATAATTGGAAAATTAAGCATTGCGTATAATAATTGGACTGAAGGTTAAATCCGCTAGAGAACTTAGTAGATCAGACAAAGCTCTACATTGCTGGTAATTATACTAAGCATACAGCAACTTTGATTAAACTTTTAGGCGAGGCCAGGAGGCCACGGGATTAATTTACGTGATCTTGAACTATCATTTTACTATCAAGTAATCTTGGTAATAATGTTAATGAAATTTAAATTATTTTTAGAAGGATATAAAATCTATGCATTCGAATAAGGTTATACCGAAATATTCTGGAGGTTGGAAATTCTGAGCATTTTCCCGCAAAAAATAAATGTTGACCCTGTTTCGGAAATAGAAAAGGAGTTGATGAATAACCATCAAGCGAGTGAATAAATCACAGAGGATGTCCGACATATGGTTCCTTCCCCCAACCGGGAGTAGGTATTTGTCACTGTTGCCTAGTGTGAGCCTTTGTTAGCAAGCTGTATGCCGTTTTCCAAAGCAACTGGATTACTATGGAATAATTTTTGTTGCAAAATAAATAATATAAATTCAAGTAATTCATTGCGTTCCCTTTAAGAGTTGTGAAGAGGGAGGGAAAACAAAATCTAAACTTACACATGTTTACTATTTACCTGTGTAGTTTCTGTTACTGTTTAGTTAATCGTTCACAATCGATCACCTACTATACTCAGATATAATTAAAATCATATTCAACCAATTCTCTATCGCGAAATAATTTTCGTTGACGGATCTAATTTGATAAAAATGTGGGATATTGTATCGTGACGCAAGCAAACAAATACGAATGAACGAACTAAATTACATCTTCAAGTGTGAAACATAGGCAACATCAAAAGCTTAAGAATGTATAACAGAAAATGGAATCGGGAGATCAGCCATAGTAACAGAGTAATTCTGAACAACACGAGCTCAAAAAATTCAAAACCTGGACATTACCTTGAAAGAAAATAACAAAATAGTTACGCTATTATGAATGTCCCTTCCCACATAGGAATAAGCGGCAACGAATAACGGGAGAGGCTTCCGAAAAATCACCTCCGTCAACTAAAAGATAAAAACATTGCTTGGATCTCTCCAAACGGTCAAACATCAAAAGAATACAGCTTAATAAGCAAGCTAAAAATCGTACATAAAAATCTGACCCATACCGTCTACTTTCAGGGCTGTATCAACCAACCAGCTAAAGCTGATAATACAATACTTATAGTGGAGTACTATTTGCATGTAAAAAGTATCAAATAAAAAGAATAATTTTGAATATCGAAAAGTGTCTAACACTCAATGAAAATAAAAAATACAGAAGGTGCAGATGTATTTAAAATCCACGAATTTAATTCAAAAATTTTAAGAAAAGTCATCACTAATGGCCCCAGCAGGCGAAGTGACGGTTAACTAAATAAATAAAAATGTTTTTCATGGCATGTTAGAATGCTTACTAAATTTTTTTTACAAAAAAAAAGAGGAAAGCATTCTTCATGGTACTTAACAGTTTTGACTTTAATTACGTTAATAAAGGATATACCGCTATAGATTTCAAAAATCATATAATTTAACCAAAATTCTATTATAAAACAGTTAACTGAAAATACAGAATAAAGGGCCCCGGGTCAAAACCCGACTTACACAAGGTCAAATTAAGTCTTACCTTTCCTAATATGTACAAGATTCGATGCCCTTTACGACCTCCCACCTAGTACCTACAAAGCCCAGCCTTCTTTGAACTTCCTTCTTTCACTTCAATTCTGAGGCTGAGATAGGACACCACCGCAGCCAATATCACTCACTACCTTTGTAATATCGACCTCTAAGTTAACCGGGGAATTCACATGACATTTCATAAAATCTTGTACGAGGGGCGGATCAAATATTATATTTTGTTTCTATCACATAACCTTCAACATTTTTTATTAAAAATAAAATTATTAACTAAAACAATCACTCATAGCTATGTTATTTTTGTCGCTCTGCATTACTTTCTACGGCTTAGTAGATTTTATACTATATTTCCTTCGAATAGTTTCTACAATTTTCAGAACAATATATCTGCATATTTATTTCTACTCTGATTTCTATAAATTCGATTTCAACAAAGGGACAATGATTATTTTTACTGTATTATCAAATTCCTTTATAATTTGAATTTATCTACATTTTATTAACATTAGAATGAAGTTAAAAGGATGGTGCAGGAAAGGCTAGCAAACAGAATTCTAACATTCCGGGAAAACACAAGTTTCCCGGATCAAGGAAGTCAACCGAGACTTAGCAAAGTGTAGGATCAAGATAGAAAAGACATACAAGAAAGATGTGTGTTTCGAAAAAAGTTTGTGGCGGTGGAGAATCTGTCCAATGAGAAGATAAGAAGTCTGGCCCAGACTTTTTCACGAGCAATGGCTAACCAAACGATGAATGAATACTGGAGAAGAATAACTATGATAGAGAAAATAATGAAAGCTGCGTATTGGTAACCTATAGATAATTAATAAAAGGGTGAAATAGGGAAGAAAGAATTGAATACGGAGGGCGCTGGGTCACAGAGCTCTTGTTCCGAGTCCGAGGAAGGCTATGGAAGTTAATTTTTTATTTTTTAAAAACAATTCTTTCAGATAATTTTAATTAATCCTAATCTTGAAAGGAAGAATGTGAAAATATGACCTTATTAGTGTAGTTTTCCTCACTGCCTAAAACCATGGATACATTGACAGGTAGTCCTATTTTAAGTATCGCTTTTTTGTAAAAGGCACATCCTTCGAAGATATGGGCTATTGTTAAGCTCTCGTTGCACATCTCACATGCCGGCGGACTTTCTTCAGTGATTAGGTGAGTGTGAGTAAGCCTGCCCTAAGTGTAAGGACCATTTAATCTCTATATCCTTCGATAGCAAGGAAAGGGCTGCTCCATGGTCTCACATAGTTTTTTATAAGCTTTTCCTTATATTATACAACCGTTGGCTTAGAAGCAGTTTGTCACTGGACCATTAAACATGTACTGGACCCAATACCCTTAAAAATGGCAGTGTTACGGTTGTTGTTTTTTTTAATATACCAGAAAATAAAGCGAATTGCAAAATAAAACTTGGAGATACGTGTCGTTCAAAAAATAATGAATTCATCTATTTCCCAGAAGAGTATTGTTGATAAAAACATTGAAGTTGTTAGCTACCTGAGATAGGTTAGATAATATTGTTATCAGTTCGCTATCGCGTGGAGTGAAGCAGCAGATGGCGGCCCTCCTGTCAATGTTTAGCTAGTTATAACGTCAGTCAACAGTCGCCTCTCGTTCCATCATTCATAACGTTGAGCATCAGTCCCACGTCACAAATCAACGAGTATTTATTTAATTAAGTTATTTAAAAATTAATGACGGATTGTACTGCAATACATAGTAACTTTTTCATTATCACAATACTAAACTAATTGCCCATAGCCAACCTATAAACGAAATATTCTAAATGCAGCTCATAATATTGTACTGGAACTAAACCAGAATTGAAGTGATTTTTCCACATGAAAAAAAATAGAAAAAAATATATTTGCTCTGCTTCACGCAATCCTCCTGTTTGTTTAAGTGTATTATCGTTTGATAATGTCACGATAATTTCTCATAGGACGTGAATATAAATCCATTGTAGTTTATTTCCTCGACAACAGAGTCTTTTACTTTTTAATAAAAAATTATTCTACTCCTAAAACACGCATGGTTTGTGTATAGAATTAATAAATATTCATGGTTGATATATTTTTCTTTGAGACTATGGTATAGTTATCCCTAAGCACTGTATAATCTTCATTAATTACTCATGAATGGAACTACAGACTAATATTAATGTTTAGTAGCAAGAGTCAATCTGAGCTTCATTGTCAAAATTGAAAAAACAATCTATCAAGTTGTCTAGAAGAAAATCCAACGACGGATGAAAGACGGATTTCTTTTTTTCATTTTCTTATATAAATTATTTTATCAAACTTAAAACCTTGAATTCTGAGAGGGGTATAGTTTATTTATTATTTTATTTACACAACCACTACTACTAAATTAAATAAACCAAATTGTACTACATTATAGTACGAGATCTACCTTTTCTGATATATCTTGTATCCAATTAGTACCTGATGCCCCCAGTTCATTAATTGTACTTTATGATTATGTACCTTATGAAAAAAAGCATTGTATACATGTTTCTACATATTTCAACACCTTCAATCCTCCTTCTTCATGGATTGAGTTATTTTCTTCATACCAGAAATCACGAGCTATGAAAATTGTAATAATTTTTTCTACTTTATGTATTTTCTTATTCAATAAATTTATTAATCAGAAGTGAAATGCTCATTATCAACAATTAATAGAATGAATAGATAAATAAATTTGGAAATTTGGCATTTGTCGAAACATAAAAAAATATCAAGAGTAACGAGAAAAAAGATACTTTTATTTTTCGGAAATTTATGTCGTATAATATACATTAAAAACAACTATAAAATATTTGCAGGATAAGATATAAATAAGTTGGATCGATGAAGTAAAAACGGACTTAGATAAAAAAATATAGAGGCTGGAGATACAATTGACAGAGAAGTGTTTAAGGAATAAATACTGATAGTGAAAGGATTCTGAAGTAGAAGAATGAAGAAAACTATCCTGACTTAGGCTCGTTTCACAAATATACGGTTTGGTTCGGTTCGGTGCGTATTCGAGCTCGTGTCGAGGGGGCTTTCGGTTCTATGAGGTTTCTATTAGGTACCTAACACACACCGCATCACCGTTTCACACTTGTCCAGCGGCTACCGTGAACGAATCGTATATTATTGTAAGTATTATCTGAAAGTATTATCAAGTACTGAAATCAATAAACTACTCTCAGAATAAGTATTAATCATAGATAGTTTATTGCAAATATTTTTTTTTCTATTCGGAACCGAACCAAACCGTGTAAGTGTGAAACGAGCCTTAGTCGTCAGTTGTGATGTAGTGGTTACCATAACAACTTTATATTCCCAAGGTGGCGGGTTCCCAGATCGGCAGTTTTTCCTAAGATTTTTAAAGGGAAAATCCTTTGTTATACCGTCCTTCGGAAGGGACGTAAAATGGGTTAGCAAGCCTGTGCGATATCAGGTACTCGTTAAAGATCCCTATCATGATTATACCTGGGTAGGCGAAATGTAGTAATTTCATTGTAGGCATAACAGAATGAAATGACGTTAAATTACTCTGGCAGAGAAGTATTTTTGAACAAGTATTTATTATGGAAGGATTCCAGGAAGAAAATTGGCTTGAATTAGGGGTTAGCATAACAACCTTCTATACCCGAATTTACTGCAGTTTTCTATATGGTATTTAAAGGGAGAAAAACCCCTTGGCTACGCCGCACTTCAGAAGAAACGTAAAATAGCGAGCCTATGCGGTGTTAGGCACTCTATAGCGTCGTCCGATTAACCATATCAGCATAAAGTGACGACACAGTGAACAAATAACAAGGTATGAAAAAAAAAAAAAAAGGACAACGAATAAAGAGTTGAATTTGGCACAGGGTCCTACGTTGTTCTATTAGAGGAGGGAAAAAGCAAGAAATAATAATTAAGTAATTATTCGAATTCAAATAAATTGGATTTACTTAGATAGTTCTTCTGATCCGGTGGATTGAGTGTCAGGATAAATATACCATAAAATTATTTTATGGCACAAGTAAAGTAATACATGTTATGATTACATAGACAAAGATACAGTTTAATGCACTTAAGGACAGAGTGAACAAGGGTCTATAAGAAATATCCTTTCAAGGGACAGATATTCCAAGTATCGTTCCAGAACAAACATCTTCGTGGGTGGCGTGTGATTTATCGCTTGGCAGTGTTTCCGATTCCCAAAGGCTGTCTAGGAGTCTTCATATCTTGGACTCCTCACTTTTTTCGCTGAAGAGATTTTAACAATAGCTAAGTGGACTAACTTTATTCGTAGAAAGAAACAAATAATAAGTAACAGCATCAGTTAATTTAATATATTAGTCATAAATAAGAGAAAAAAGGACAATATTAATATGTTTCCTGATATTACAGTAAAAATAATCTCCATTCTCGAATCCATTATTTGATATTATTTTATCTCGATTAACCAAATCGATTGATCGAAATTAGCTATCACTGTTATGATGTATATTTCAATGAAAAATATCATTACTTTTCTTTACTCTAATTATTTTTTACCATTTTTTCTTTCAGTACTTATTCAACCAGGAATTTTACATGGCATCACATAAAATCTTCAACGTAACAGGTACGTTTCACTATTATTTCCTTACTTTTTCAAATAACTTTTTAATATTTCTACCTCTTGGCCCTTAAAGTTTTTCATTTAACCCTTGAACTGCTACAGGCGATAAATGCCGGCGCAAGGAAGCGTGCCCCCTTTGCTAAAGACGATATATGCCGTCCTGCATCACACACGTCCTCAGTGCTAAAGACGATATATGGCTTCGCACTGCTTTTCTATTTATTTCCGAGTATAGACGACGTGACCTTGCTTCATTATTATTCATATATAATTCAGGTACCGTTTGCTTGGGCTACCAGTGGCTACCTGCTCCGGCCAGGTAACCTATCTCATTCTTTATTTTCCCCTCTTTGTGAAACGATCCTCAGTTGCCTGTATGTGTCAACTGCCTGTATGTAGCATAGGCCGGTAGACGGGTAGCCGGCCCACTTAGCGCAGTGATACACGTAAAGCTCTTCACACGCAGCAGTTAAAGGGTTAATAATATAATTGTCCCTCTCTATCGCCTTCGGCTTTATATATTTTCGATTATTTTTTTAAGGTATTAAACTACATATTCTAAGTCTTTATTTATATAAAATTCATATTAAGTGATCTATAAGCAACAATGTCTCGAATAATGACTTGAATAAAATACGTTTGACGACACGCACTGATTGTGAATCAACTTTGAAACAGTTTCCTCTTCACTCTCATGAAAAGTGGTGTTTTTCACATTCCATACTTTGTATCAGCATTGATGACCGTTTATTTACGGCATTTGTATGTTATGGTACAATTATACAATTGTACAATTATTGTTTTTAATCTCTTCTTCGGCTATCACTTGCATATAATGGTGAATATAATAATTATAAGGCTTAGTGAACCCGAAGGCTCGATGCCGATACCACCAATCACTGCTTACATACTTCTGTCCACACACCGAACCCGCAAAATTCAATCTTAACGCAATCCTCCCAACTACGCCTCGGTCTACCCCTCAGAGGCTTCCCAGTCGGCACAGCGCTCACTAACATCTTAGGAATTCGTTCGTTACAAAGCTCATTAAGTTAAAAGCCTCATCTTAACATTCGTGACGCTATCACTTATATGATATTTACTGGATGCATGCTTCGCAATTCCGCGTTATGCAATCTCCTATATTCCCCAGTGGTTTCATGCTTTTTTGGACCAAGTATTCTACGTAACGTCTTATTTTCGAATACCTGAAGACGTTGTTCATCCTTCAGCGTAAGCGGTCAAGTTTCAGATCATTAAAAAAAAGTTGGAAGGACGATGGTGTAATAAATTCTGATTTTTAGTTTTCAGGATATATACTTATGTACTAAATATTTATAATTTATTTTTAAAATAAATCCTGACGGAATTTAGCATTGATGAAAAACCTACACCCACCCTGTGATTACAAAAACACTTCCAAGTGGCGATAAAGTTTGGAAATAAGTTTGAAGATCCCTGTTGAATTAGTTTGTGGCTAAACCAGGGACTTAGAAGTAATGGAAACTGGAATCAGTTGAGTAACGAACGGCAATCTCGGGCTCATCTTGCAATAAAGACGGCGGACATAAACCTCACTTTGTCCAATAGGGTTTATGTCCACGTGGAACATTTACTATATCCGTGGGAAATATTGGATCGCGGTACGGTCTATCAATGCTACCATCTTTGACGAGTGATATAACATCACTATAGTTCTCTTTTATAGTTCCGCGAAGAAAAGAAAAGAACTATTGCTTCATACCTCTGCCCCTGAAGTAATAGACGCCATGTCCACAAAATATGTAATAAATATTACAATCAATACTTCAATTTATTTATCAATAACAATAACAATATGAATAATTTTCTTTAAGCTGTTTCTAAAAGTAATGAAGGAACAAATATAGTTCGAATTTATGATAGATTGGCTCTCCAGAACAAATACAAAAATGTGAGAAGGTGTCTTTTACCTCCGGGTAACAGATATTACAAAAAGTGATATGGCATTATTAGCTAAAATATGGGAAGACTCTTAACAAATTAATCAATTCGAAAAACAGACTGCCGAAGTTGGATTCAAAATCTCTTGAAAAAACAAAAACAAAATTTTAACCAACATAAAATTCCGACCAGTATTAATGATGATACTACTTTAGTAAATTGGGCCATTTTAAGTATCTCGTAAAATGAATGAGTTGCAACTCTTCACGCAAAAAGGTATTTATAAGTAGAGCCCCAAATGGAGTAAGTTATTCAACAATGAAAAACATTTATAATCAAAAATTGTTATCCTGTTGCTCAACATTCCATCACTGACAAAACAAATATCTGTTGATATATAGAAAAGAAATAAATAAAAGATTAAGTGAGAGATCAAAACTGGATAGCAAGTGATCACTACTTTATAACAGGGTTTACCGGACGGAGAGAAGTTACCAAAAAAAATAATTTAAAGGAAGTGGTGTTTGAAAACGAATTCATTACGCCAATAATCCTAGACTATCACCTCAAAGCATCGAAGCCAATCCAAAAATGGAGATGAGGTTCCTGAGGCAAATAAAAGGAATAGCATGAAGGGCCAGGATGAAAAACACAGATACGCAGACAGAGGAAAACAAGTTACGCAGATTTGGCAATATGGAGCTAATGCAGGTCGAAAGGATAGTCAGAGTAGTCTACGAGGCGACAGTGGTATGGAAGAAGAACAAGAGGGAGAATTTGAAACACACGAGAAGGTGAAATGAGGAAGGCTTTCGAAGAGGAGGCATGGATTGGAGCAGGCGGAGTCAGCTGGACCGTGGTACATGGATCAGGCTTTCCCAACAGGTTCCTCAACTGTGATTATGGTATAAGAGAGAAGATCAAGAGCAAGGAGATACAAAATAAAAAATGACTATCCACAACATTTCAAAATAATAAGGTAAAACTAAATCCAAATGATAAACTTTAACTAACTGACAGATGGCACTATTAATTCCTGCAAATGGATAAATGGGCAATACACCAGGAGAAATTGATCAGCGTTCTGCAAATTACAGTTTAGTGAGGAGTTCTATTGTAGAACAATTACAAACTTTGTTTCATCAACAAAATCAATTGATCAGTGCTGATAAAACTCCTGTAGAAAAACATGCGGCATGTTTCAATGGACCAACAATCGATGAAGTTGCCATTCAAATGGTTGGAGAAAATTTGGAAGCCCTTTGTTAAGGGTAATAGGGCAGAACAACGTCTGCCGGGAAAGCTAGTAAAAAAATAAAATAAATAGTTCGCTCAAGGTTACATACAAGAGAGAAAACTTAAAGTTATTTTTTAATAAACATTAAATAATTATTATAAAAGTTTCCAAGATACACCAAAAAAGACCATAAATAAACCAACACAGCAAGTGAAGAAACGAATATCAAAGAAGAGAATGCAATGTCAGAAAATTTAATAGATAATCGACTGAACGCGTTTCAAGATAAACTATCTAGGGATAAAATAAAATCTATTAGGTTGAAATAACTTTGCTTGGGAAATATCAGTTCTGTTAACAAATAGAATTTCCAGGAGAGAAATATATGAGGATTCAAGTGTAACTATCCATTTCTACCCCGCCCCAAATATTATTTATTATGAAATCTTATTTTTCTCAAGCATGTTTATTTCAAAATATGTTTTCGTTACATCACAGTGTTATTTATCTTCAATATTATCATTCAATCATAATATATATATATATATATATATATATATATATATATATATATGTATATATTTAGATGGTAAATAAACTAAATGCTATTTCTGTATAACCAACACAAAACGATCCTTATCTATACATATAAAGTGCTTTGTCCTGAATGACTGACTTAGGTATCAACGCACAGCCTAAACCGCTAACCGCCTGAAACTTTGAGGGTGTGATCTTTGTATGACGTAGGTATCCGATAAGAAAGGGTTTTCCGAAATTCTACCCCTAAGTGGGTAAAAAATAGGGGCAAAGTTTGTATGCTTGCTCACGTGTTTCTTAATCACAATATCTATATATTTCCGCTGAGCAAAACAAAACAAGTAATATAAATATAATATTCACTTCTCCCTGCTGTCGTACGACAAGTGAAACCGTTATACTAAGTAATCCTTTTCATTAAATTCAATAACATTACATACTAATCCTTCATAACACGAACAACAGAAAACTTCTGTCCGTCCCGTTTGTTAATCAGTGTCAATGTATGTTTTACGGGTGCACTGACCCGTCTGTGATGAAATTTGATATGGATAATCTCAAGCATGGGGAAGGACATAGGCTACTTTTTATTAACACACCACACAGGGGAAGTTTATAAAAAACTGTAAACTGATTGACTAACACACCCAGCAGTCAACGCACCGCAGAAACTTAGCATCTTGAAATTCGCAGATAGGTTCTTTGTATAGTTTTAAATGAACACTAAGAAAGGAATTTGGACAATTCCACCCCCAAGGGTTTTCCTCTTAATATCTTATTTTTTTCTTTTGATAATTTTTGATATATCTATTATATATTCTATTATTGTTATATTAATATAATTTTCGGAATAATCTAGTGTGTTATTGATAATGTCCTTTCTCTCTTACACTTTTACTATCTTCTTTGCTATGATATATTGTCTTGAGTTTTTTGTGTAGGCTTATTTTTATTGCCCTTTGTGCTTTTTGAAGTTTGGTGTGTGTATTTTTGATTTTCGAATTATTTTTTATCAGTTTTTTTTATTTAATCTTTCCCATCTGCTGTCTTCTAACTCCTTATGATTCAGTAGTTTCGTTTGAGCTTTAGTGGTGGGATGTTACTTTTGGTTGGTGACGTAGCATTTTGAGTTAGCTATTATTCTCTTTCCGTCCTAAAGATTCCTGAATATGGCTTTAGGTTTGGAATTTTCCTATACATGTCTTGTATTTTATATCTCACTCTATAATAATAGAAGTATAGATATATATTGTAGAAATATGGCGAAAATAGAAATTGAAAAAAAAAAACTCACAATAAGAGAAAGCTAATAGAAAGAACTCAGGTGTACGAAATGAAGTTGAATTCCCGTGACCTTTAATGTGATACAGCTTGAAGCCGCACCTGAGCCCCGTTTTCTACTCAACTAATTCTTTTCTAATTTGTTTCCCAACAACTGCTCCATGTTATTTTATGACTCCGTTCATATATTGTTTAGCCCATGTAGAGTATTGCAATCGAGGTTTTTAATTACGCTGGTTAAATAAAAATATCATTCTCAAAATAAACCAATTCTGTGCCCCGGAGGTAAAGGACAAAATGTCCACAAAACTGGTAACATTTTAGGTAAATTGTCAATATCACATAGTATGATTAAATAATTCCAATTATTTATCAATGCCAATAGCAATGTTGACCATTTTCTTTAAGATGATTCTATAAGTAAATGAGAAACAAATTATAACTGTTCAAAGTTATGGAAAATTGGCTCTAGGATCAAATACAAAAATGTAACATATTTTTTTACCTCCTGGATACATTGTAGTTAATTGATGATACGTGAAACTTATTAAATATACGAAAGAATGAATCCATATCATGTAATATACAACATGCAAGGAAAACATTTATAAACATGTAAGGAAATACTTCATATCTCCAAGAAGTCGTTTTTATGGAAGTTTTAATTTTTTTTTCTAATGTGTTTGTCTATTTAATCGTTATAGCCTAGAATGCGATGGCTGGATGATTTGGAAGCAGACTCTAGGCTAATTGGGGACAGCAAATGGAGAAGAGCAGTGGAAGATCGGTAGAAGTGGAGGAATATTGTAGAGGACACCAAGGTCCATTGCGCCGTATAGAGGTGATGATGATGAAGATTTGATTTATTTATCAAATAATTTAACTTACTGTAAAAAATATATTATATTAATTTTAAATGAATATAATATATGTGTTTATACAATCCTATACGTTTTAGATACATTCAGTTCTACAGAATCACAGCACGATTTTAAATTTTCAGATTTTCACTGGGAATTTGAAGTATGTACTGCACGAAAACCTTGTAGAGCATTAATACCACTGAAGATTTTGTTTATATATGTAAGTATTCAATGAAATTGTCTTAATCCAGAAATCAATTCATAATTTAGTTATCCTATTAACAGAATCAATAAACTATCTGCTTCAGCCGTCCTCAGAACCCAGGACCTTCGGCACGGCTACTCAGTGCTCTACTCTCGGATATAGTTAGCTCTATCTGTTCTCAATAAATTTAACTGCACGTCCTTGTAAAAATAAGATGTTTAATGCTAATCAGAAATAATTTTTTTATTTGATATGTATTAGTAATGTTTTGTTTTTTTAAGGCAAAGGACCCGCAGAAACCGTTTACTTATAGCACTGAACAACTGTCAGGCAGTTCATCATGCACTAACAGTAATCCAAGTTGGCGTAGCGTCCGCCGTTCCTTATCGCGCCCACACAAGAAGACGGCCCCCATCCTATCCATCATACTCCCGATAATAAATATCACCCTGTCATAAAACATCTGTCACAGCCATTTGTCAGGCCACCGGCTCCTCCTGTTCTAGATGAGCCTTCGGGGGCTAGTCGGCGAGGAGCGGAATCGAGCCTTCAAGCCCTTTCTTCACCAGGATGGACTCCGCTTCATTTACACAGACAAGGGAATGATGGATAACACAGAGTCAGAGTCAAATTAATTTTCCTTTCGAGACTGTAACAAACATGCACTGCGTGGGAAGTGCCAGATGTCAAAACACAAGGAATACAAATGTAAATAGTTAACCCTTAAAAAAAAACTCGTACTTAAAGGAACCCTTAAAGGAAGGGTCTTGGATTCAGTACAAAGTACAAGTTGTACTTAAAGGAAGGGCAATGGTTGTGCAAAGCACAGGTGTTTTGTCCGCGAACACGCTTCTAACTACAGAATGTAGTATTTCTCGCCATAATTGATTATTGCCACAAGAACAGGCTAAAAAATTGAGCTCCGGTTAATTCTTACTCTACTAAGGCAAAAGATAGAAAAAGAATTTCTAGTCTAACATGTAAAGTACTCCAGGGATTCCCGAAGAAGTGGAGTTGTAATTTGGTAAGAGCAGTTTCTGATAGATTTTTTAATGGGGAACACGTTAATGTACTTACTCTATTTATTGTTTTTTATATCCTCTTCATTTGAAGTAATTTTCTTGCTTTCTGGGTTGTTACATTGTATGATTTTTAATTCTTCATTTTGTATCAATTTGAAATGTTTGATACAATCCAAACCAATTAGAAAATCGTAGTTAAAGTTTTCATTATCGACTACAAATATATCCATAACTCTCTCTATATTGTAAATTTTTATTTTTAGTGTTATCATACCTTTTGTTTTCTTCTCACCATTGATAGTCTTCAAGTTTACTATTTTTGTATTACTTGTATATATTTTTGGCTTTATTTTCAGTAATTTCGCATTAATTAATGACACATTCGAACCAGAATCATAAATTCCAGAAACTTTCAAAGTATCATTTAATAGCAATTTGACTTTGATCAATGGTGGCACCTCTAGTTTTTTGGATTCTTCTCATTCAGTTCAATTTCCAATTCAGAGTTATTATATCAAATAGAGTATTTAACAAAATACGACGAGGAAAACCCAGCTCATTCGAACTGCCGAAGAACTTGGGTTTTTGAGTTGGGCCTCGAGCACCTCAAATTGGGCTGACATGTAAGATTGAGCAATATGCATGGACTTTAACAAACATAATAATGGTAATGATACTGATTGGTTTTTAGAATACTTTTGCTGTCCTGAAAATTTAGGAAAAAGATAGTCGCCTCTTTTTTCCCAATTAGCCTACAATTAATAAATCAAATAAAAAGGTTTTTTTCCCTGTTTTTTTTTATAATTGTTTACTGGATCACTGATCATATTCCCACTATTATGTCTGCCCATTTTTTTTTGTATTTTTTTTTTGTATTTATGTATATTGAAATTTTTCAATATTTTGTAAAAGTTAATTCTATGTTGGTGTGGACCGACACCCACAGGAAAGTAATAGTTTGAATTTTTAACTGCTATTTATTCTTTATGCTCGGAGGGAATAATTGAGCATGATTATCAGAGGCGGAGTAGGGATTGGATAGGGTGTCGGGTTACCAATCAGAGGGGCTCTTGTTTGTTCTTCCGTCTCCTGTTTCCTCGACCTCAGGAGGACTCCCGCGACAAGAAAGGTTCACGAGTCCCAAGGAGGACATCGATCGGCTAATACCAAATCGAGGCCTGATAACTGGCAATCTCCTTCGGGAGGAAATAGCCCCGCGGCACACATCTCCATCCCACGCTGTCTGGTGTCCTATGGCCTGCTGCAGATGGATACCTTTCAATTAGTATCACTATTCTGGGTCATTTCGATTGCACTGCTGAAGAAGCCAACTGAGATAGATATTACATATAGATAACTTTAACAAGATAGATATTACTTCGAAATATCTATATACAGCATTCATAATATTAATTTACTATAACTGATTAGTGCATTATAACTAACTATAAGATAAATGGATACAATTAAGGATACTTATCATTAATGGGATAGTTAATGATTACTTATTTTTTTGTTATTAATAATTCCATAACAACTTTCAATGACAGTACTACGAGAAAAATTTGAGCTGTTAGTTATTTTTATAAACTGTACATTTTGTGCACTCGAATCAATAATAAAGCTTTTTCTATGGATTTCTTATGAAAACTATAACTGATAGCAAGATACACTTTTGACTATCACAGCAACAAAAATATTTTTCTTTATAAAAAATAATTATTTTTCAAGTTGCGGTAGGGCTCTTCATACTCTTCCCTGACGAGGACCAAACAATTAGGCCCAAACGTAAACATAAATAAAATAAATCCAACTTATAAGATATGTAAGTTTTTCGGTAATGTATATTAGATATTAGAGAAAAAATCCGAAGAGCGAGAAAAATGATTGTGTGCCTCTGTTTGGTGTGTATATTTCTTTTCTTTCTTTTTTATTTACTGTTTTTATTTAACTTTTTCCAACTGTTGTCTTGACATTCGATAGCTGGACTTGGGCCTTGGTGGTGGTGGGATGTTGTCTCTGGTTGGTTTCTTGTTGTATTTTTAAGTTGCGATGTGCTTTATTCATTTTTTTCCTTTGCTATTATTTTCTTACTATCCTGAAGGTGCTTGAACAGGCAAAATATCGACAGTTTTTTAATTTTTATTTCAGAGACTTAAGGCTCCTTTAGGGAGAATTATATGAGCTTCAATTCGGCGAATCTGGAGCAAGTAGCAAAATTGCTTTTGATATAAAAAGCAATCTAATCGTAAAAATTAGTCCCTAACGTCCGGAAAGACAGCCGATCTAGGGGAAAAAAACCTCATCCAAAAATTACCCGGTCCTACAAGTTGGGGGCTGAGGTATCAGGCCAGTTACCGCATATAAATAAATTTAAAAAAATTAACAAGAACTAAAAAAATCCCAGGCTTTTTGTTTGGAATTCTCTTTAACTATTAAATATGTTTGCTTTTCTATAAAAATGTTATACTTAAAATTTCATTTTCGAGTTATATTGTACAACTAGATGTTGCGTGAAGTTGTGTAGAGATGTACGAACAGACTTTACGTTGTAAACAACGAAAAAAAAAAGGCGATTGAAATTCTTTCTTCACAGCGTAGTAGTAACAATTTTCATTTATAAGCAACAAAATTTAATTAATACTTGACGAACCATGAAAAGTTGAAAGCATTCAACTATTTATTCTTAAATCCCAATTACTTGAAGCATATAGAAAAAAATACAAAAGCGATGCGGAGCGGTGGGCAATTCCTCTCAACTGTTGAAATTGCTATTTCAGTTTTATTATATAAAATATACCCTTCCGAATATAATTGGATATTCACCGAACTGAAAAGCCAGTAAAATAATATACTACATCAATATACAATACTACATCCAAGAAAGTCTTAATTTTTGGAGCATAGATGTCCCAATGTGCGTATTTCTCAGTTTTCTATTATAAGAAGCAAACTTAAAGAATTTCATAAATTGAATATGGTGAAATACAATTTTTAAAACGCGAAACGATAAATACCCAATTTCATACAATGGAAATCACAAAGAAGTGAGAATTAACATTTAAAAAATATAGGAGCTCTATCAGCTCTCTCGAGATTTTAATAGATCATTCCAGTAAAGTTTTCGCCAACATTCTCCATAACTAATTACAGTTAACTAAGTACTTACGGGATAACTAAATAAGTTCAGAGAGCGTTTTCGTTTTCAGTGAAACCATAATGGAAGGCGACATGACAATTTTCAGAAACTTATATTGTTCATAAAGTCTTCCAAAACTTCGTAAATATCAAGAGAAGCAAAACAATATAGAAACCATTGAATATTCGACATAGAATGAACTGCGCGAATGAGAGTAGGGGGCGAGCAAAAATTATAATTTACATTAATCTTATCTATAATACTTTTTAATACATAAGCTCAAATCTGTCATATATTATACTATTAAAGTTTGTTGAAAAAAGTATCTATGTATTGTATACGTTTAGAACAATAATGTTATACAACTGGTGCGATATATGACGTAAAACCCAGACATATGTTTACAGCCAAGGAAAGTGGACAACATTCTGTATATTGAATTTTATTGAGTCGTATATGATAGATATGTTACTTGCTTTTCGTCCAAGATTCACAACAATCAGTATTTCTTCGCCTTCTGACCGTAAAAAGTATATTATCCATCGTTGTATTGTATCCCTCATCAGCCAGTTAGTGAATGTAAAACAAATCAATTCCAAGCCATAAAATCTCAAAGTCTTTAATTTTTTATAAATTACTTACCAGCATATTAAAAAAATATGATCTGGTATTCAAAGATTAAATATGAAAATGTAGTGCCAAAAATATCAAAGAGATACGGACGTTCAGGACAAGGAGATCAGTATGGTAGAAAATGAGGGATAATAAAAACGTTATAGAATAGAAGTAGATTTTCTTATGTCTGGAACATCAATTTATTTTTGGAAAATGTTGATTCATAATGGCTCCGAGAATTTTCTTAGATTTTGAGACCAAATGAATGTAATTGACCTTGGGGGAGGGTAGGGTTATGAGTTACTGATCTTTAGATCCCCATTTTGATACTTTGATTTGACACTGTCTGGGGCAGATAAATTATTTAATCGGCTGTGTGAAATCTGAAGAACCCTCCTGGGGCTCATCTAATCTGTAAAAAATGGGATTAACAAAAATAAAAATATTTTAATAAAATAGAGCCAAAACTCGAAACGAAACATTAAATTTATTAAAATGCAAATGAAAAAACGTTTTGGGTTGAACGTCTTGGGGTGGAGGTGCGGTCTCAGGTTATGAGCCTATTTGGGCGGTTATTTGTTGGGGTGTATTGCACTTCTTCTTTGAGATGTGATAGATCTTACTCTTTTTTGTGTCTTGATAATGCCTGAATAGGCGAAACGTCGACTGGTAATTGTTTGTTTTTACACCAGATTTACAAAACATTTTGAAATCTATAAAATCTAAATTGGAGGTACGTTTTGTGTATTTAAGTAAGACTTTTTTTTATTGTTCCCTCAATGTTGGTGTTTTCCCCAACTGAATTTCATGACAAAATTTCTTTTCATGTTTTCTTATGAAGAGACATGTGATATGTCTTCCTGAAGAGGAAATTCTTGGTCTTAGCCTCTTCTTCAGTAATGGGACATTTTTGGGATACGTCGTATCTTCCACCCTCTGTGTTCAAACCACTCTAATCGCTTTGTGGTGATCTTTTCTGGAATTTCTGTAGCATTTCTACTAAACCAATTGGTTAAGCTCCGATTCAGCTGATAGTAAAGTAATCAAGAAGGGGGATCACTTATTATTTCAAGATCTCACAAATTAATAGATTAAGAGAGCCTGGAAGGAGATGAAGAGCAAAGAGAAATCTAATTAAATTTTTCATCTGAGAAGAGTAAGTGGCCTAACACCGTGATCCTGTTTGTGCTCTCCTCCTGGCGCCTTCCCTCCAGCCGTATTTTCTCTCTAAACACCTTTTCCAATTATCTCTTCTTCTTCATTTGATTTCCCTCATTCCTCTTTTGTTCATCGGGACAAGGTCACGTCTCTCCGTTTAGCTTGGAGGGGATAAACGGATAATCTACAATCTAATAGTAAGATGAGAAGTGTGTTTAATTAAACGGCCTAACATCAATATAATAAAAATAATAATAATTTAAACTTTTTGGTGGGACTAAAGGGTTTACCGTAGTTATACAGGACCAAGTAATTGCAACTAGATCCTACAGAAGACACATTATTCATCGCGGATAAATGTCTACTCGGTTCCAAAACTCTATTATTCTATGCGACAAATTGATTCGAACCTTTGGCTGGAATGGACGACTTGATCAGGCATAATATTGTAGCGAAGGTATATCACCAAAGTATAAGCAGACTCTTGAGCAAGGGAGAGGTGATGTACTATCGCGATAAATCAGAAAAAACAATGGAAAATGATTAAATAAAATTTTATTGGGATAAGCAAATAATCGGAGATCACACAGTAATGCATAACCTTCAACGTATTTTGTTGATTCATAAAGCAAACAAAATGGCTAGAATCATAAAACTACCAGTTCCAAGTCATACAAACCTAATCAACACGGGAGCAGAAAAAATTAGAAAGTAGCAAGATTTAAAATAGCTTTATCATTCTTATGAAGTGATAGTAACTTCTATATTGATGGCCTAATACTTAAAAAGACAAGACAGAATACAGAAAGCATTGGCCTCGATTAGGAAAAATTTAAATTGATACAAAAGGTATTTCTATTTGTTACCTACAGAATTGTCAGAAAATTCTTATGTCAGTAATATAGTTTATTTCCCTTTAAGATATTCATTTTGTATTCCGAAATATGGATTTGGTTCCAGAGGAATCTGAGAGAAAAAAATAACATGAAAACAGAACCATTCACAAATAAATCAAATTTTATATTCACTTCGTGTCCAGTAAAAGACTTCATGACCCAAGAGGTAAATTTCATGTAATTAATATTTATTAAATTATAGTTATGTTAAAATGTTTTTGTAGATCGATCAGATAGGAGTACGTTATGCTCTCAAAAGTTATTCTTCAATCAAGTCAAATCATTTCACTGATCTATAATCAATAATTTTCTGATATAACTTTCTTTTTACAATTTCGTTTTAAAACCCTCGAGTAATCTTACCTTAGTCACCCTCCTTTCACTCCCTTCTTCTATAAAAATATTAATATTTTATGGGAATAAACTGTGCCAATACAATCCATGAAGGCTATTTTTTACTCAACCTAAATATAAAATTGACAATCTTCGAATTTTGCCGCCCAAAGAAGTTGCTACTTTGCCCCCATCCCACCCGTATTTCTGGGACACGTACAAATGCATTGTATGAATCCGTTTGTGTATTTGTAAACAAATGACACTGGATACTTACTTACATAAGTATCGATTAATTCATTTCCCATGATTCTATCATTGAGTTCAATGGAGTCAATCAAATTTGATCTCTTTGAACTTCCTTACCTCGTTATTTTATGCAAGCAGATTCGGCCAAACAATTTCACACATCTAGATGTATTTACAATTAATTTATTGATATTTTATAATATGTTTATACCATTATAGATCTCAGCACAGAACAGAACGACAAACTGGAGGTAAGTCTATTGCTCGGTAGGGGATGGTAGAGGATGTCCTTATTGCGAAGGGCAATGGAAAGGGAACAGGAAGGAAGGGATCTTAGGGACGGTTGAGAGCCGGTCAAAGGGCGGCTTAGCACACCAGTCTGGGGTCATCTCATGCTACTGAGTCCGTCTTCGGGCGCCTTTTTTCAATTTTGTTTTCCAATTTCTTAAGTCAGTGAATAAAGGGTGTTTAAAATATTGAGATGTCTTTAAGTGATGGCTAATAATATACTCTTTGTAGATTATATTCTTAGCAAACTGGAATTCATATATAATGTATATATATATATATATATATATATATATATATATATATATATATATAAATTAAAACCAATTAGAAATGTGATTTTTTTTATATGTTACACATTAATAGTTCTTGAGGAGGTCTCCAGGGCAGTTTCTTACGGGCAGTTTGTTACTAGCTACGAGGTGTAAAATGAATTAAACTACTACTAAATTCAAAATACTAAAATTTATACACAAATTAAAAAGACTACAAGGAAATTATTAAAAACAATTAAATTATTAAACTAATATAAATTTACAATAACAATATTCTACAGATTATAACCTAGGCCTAACTGTTATCTAATCACTAAAATAATATAAGATATTGCTAATGCTAAATAACTTAACTATTTACATAAATTTGTACAAATACAATAAAATTACACTATAACTAAAAATTAACACTTACAGTCCTCTAATTAAAGTCCACCGACCGTAAGACTCTCCCAATATGACAAACTGACACACAGTTTATTACACTCACTTATCACTTATCACTGACTAGTTTACACTGCCACTGGCTGAAACTAACTGTCACTGTCACTAACACGGACCGTTCACTGTCACAGAAGTCAACAACTTAACTACTCATTTACTACTACTTTACTACTGACTGACACAGCTGGCCTTTAATATAGGCAAGGTTGGTCGGGGTGGGGCGCTTTTCGGAATTTCCAAGAATTGTCTCGTTTCATCCAGGTTGATTCAGAAAGTTCGAATAGTCTCGATCTTTCTACACCGTTCATTAATCCCTTCCCCTTAATCCCACAGATCGTTTTAATCTCTCCAGTTCGTTTAATCCTCTCATCCGGTCTTCCTCCCCTCTCTGACCATAACAATATATACATACATTAAAACCTATTAGAAATATGATTTTTTTATATATTACACATTAATAGTTCTTGAGGAGGTCTCTAGGGCACTTTCTTATATTTCTTTTTATAGGAAGTCAGGGTAACTGGGAGTAAGAGAGATATGAACAATTAACAGGAGAGAACGAAACATAGAAAAAACAATCAAGGATTATGGTGATTTTGATTCGACAAATGAAATGTGGTGTATTTGTCCTTTAGATATGATTTTACGGTTGGTTCATGTCGTTTGTGTTTAATGGGATTCGAAATAAACAAAAGAAATAACAAATTTGGAAGAAAGAATGGCTGTGTCGTTAGCGATGCAGTAGATGATGGTGCATGGCTGCCGAGGGATGTAGGAGCTGTAAAGGGAATAGAGAATAGAGCTTAAAACACTACCTTGTGGTTTTTGTCTTGTAGACTTATTTAGTATACCTTAAGGTACTATATGACTGAGAAAAGGGCATTAAAAGAAGTATTGAAAGTTAGATTCGACATTTAAACACTTGTTTGTAAACATTTTACTGAATTGTTTTTCAAATTCTACTTTTTAAATTACTTATATAATTTAATTACTCTCGGTTAATTTTTTTTTCAATTAGTAATCGACTAAAAAAAAAAATTTAAATTGTGTTCTTGAAATTTATAACTGCATTATAGCAATACAACAACTAAACATGACAGGAATGATATGGATAAATGCAAGTAGATACCCTGAGGTAGTACTCAAATAAGAAATTCAACCTAGAAGGTCACGAGGCCATCTTCTTTTCAGACGATTCGGAGGATTATCAGGAATTGAATGAAAAGTTATAAATATATAAACAGGAATTGAAGAATAATAGGTTGGAATTAGTGGGTTTGAGTGGGGATAAAGTTTTTCATTAAAGGATGATTAGTAATAAATGGAATATTTAGGTCATTATTCGTAATAAAGGAGCATTGAGAATTTTACGAATGATTTTGAATTACAGACTGGATACGAGAAGAATTCGATGGCTCAGTGAAGCCCCAAAGCTCCACTCCCAAAATCCAGATGGGACTAATTAATTGTTATATACATGAGTCTTTTGTAATTAATTGGGAGCTTAGAGCGTTTTTCTAGTAAGTGTTGAAGTAGCCTGAAACGGCGAGCTCTTTCTGGTCTTTTCAGTCTAGTATGAGGATTCCAAGTTAAACGTTTGTCCAGATGAAATCCTAAGTATCGGATTTGTTTTAGAGGAGTTAGTGGGACATTATTAAAGGATATTGGAGGACATAAGTCATTGGTTCCCGACAAATGGTAAAGTTTATTTTTCTGGCGTTTTAGTTTTGACACCGTTTTTCAAAAAATCAACCGTCAAATCCAAATATCGAATATTATGTTAAATTCGCCCGCATAACAAATTGGTTTAACATTAATTTGAAATGATACTGATAAAAAATATGGTTCTTGAACAAGTTAAATTTTATCCTATTTTTAGTTATTATTGTTAAAGTTATATTTCTCTAAATATTTTTTGAAAAAAATCATTTAAAGATACAACGTGCTATAATTGGTTAGAGACTTTCGCTGGATTTCTACCAACTCATTCCTTGCTCTAATTCACCTTTCTTTGGACTTTTTTCTTTCTTTTTTTCCATTTTCTTTTAAAGGTTTTCCATTACCTTCGGCATTTCAGGGTGGCCCTTATTCAGTGGTCTCTGGCTTTACATCTTAATGGGTTTCTACGAAAAGCGGGTCGAGCGTGGGGGTGCAGATTAAATAATTAATGACAAGACATTTTTATTTTTTAAAAACATTCATTTTAGTTATTTAACTATTACTTATTTCATAAATTATAACTATATGATTTGTTATCGAAACATTTAATGGAAAATTAGATAAAATTACGGCTTTGGACGAGTCATCTGTGGTGTAGTGCTTAGTATAACAGCCTCCAATGTCCAAGATCACAGTTTCGCAACCCTGTATTAACCTGTACACCTAGGCTAAAATAGTGGAGAGAATAATAAATAAAGATTATGTGATTATGTGCATTGACCAATAAAGGGTTAATTATATCCAATCTTTGATTACATTAATTAATTATTCTGTAATACAATACAGTTACATCTGTATTTATAATACAGTTACATACTATGCACCTATGTATTATGATGTAATTATTAATCGGATAGCAGAAATTAGTTCTGATTTGTAATTTATCTTTCGTACAGCTTCAGAAGTTTCCAGCAAAAGAAGGAGACAAATTGGATAAAGCTGCGTTAAATACAGAATTAATCCTGAACGATTCCGGCGAGGAGAAGAGATAAGATCTTTCCAGCAGAGCTGTTATCTCTTAGCAAAAACTGTTGTGATTAGCTTCTGAAGTATTTTTGCTTCAAAGTAACGATTAAATAGCAATCAACAATAAATTAAATAATAATAAAAATGATACTGGTATAGGACTAAATAATTAATAATTTTTAATATTTTTCTAGTCCATGGTATTTCAATAAGGCTATGGATTTTTTCAAACCATTAACTTCTAACACAAAAGGTTGTTGTTGTTTTGTTTTTTATTATGGATTTATGGGAATATTCAACTGTCGAATCGATGATTCAAGTATATATCACATTAATAGTTATAATTCCAAACTCCTTTGATTTAAGAAAAATATTTTGGTTAATATATAATTATAAAAATCATACGGTTTCCTTCACAAAAATGTGGTCGAAGAACTGGAAATAGTCTAGATTAGAACTAGAAAAAATAGATTAGAAAATATATGAAGTACAGTAAACCGTTTGCAAATATCTAGGGTATTGTGTAGTTGTACTGTATACATTTTTCTTTTTATTATCACAGAAAGTTTCAGATAATTCTCCATTCTTGCAGTATGCCACACTTAGAACAATATTTTTTATTCTTTATAAACCAACAATATCGAACAAATAACAATATTCATATTTTGTTTTTACTTAATTCACGCTCAAAAATAATACAAAAGCTAAAACTATTTTTTTATAATTACTATCTTGTGATGTGTATAATCAATAGCACTAATTCACCTCTCTTCAAGCTTCACATTGAATTGCTGGTATAAATTCAGGGACGTAAGAACGTAGGAATATTCTTTATTATCACGCCTACATCAATGGGCCTGGTGCCGAAGCACCTTAGACATCAATCCTGCATCGTACATTACCTTCGTATCATCGGCACCAGGCCCATTGATGTAGGCGTGATAATAAAGAATATTCCTACGTTCTTACGTCCCTGAATTTATACTTGATCTATATACTTGAATCATCGATTCGACAGTTGAATATTCCCATAAATCCATAATAAAAAACAAAACAACAACAACCTTTTGTGTTAGAAGTTAATGGTTTGAAAAAATCCATAGCCTTATTGAAATACCATGGACTAGAAAAATATTAAAAATTATTAATTATTTAGTCCTATACCAGTATCATTTTTATTATTATTTAATTTATTGTTGATTGCTATTTAATCGTTACTTTGAAGCAAAAATACTTCAGAAGCTAATCACAACAGTTTTTGCTAAGAGATAACAGCTCTGCTGGAAAGATCTTATCTCTTCTCCTCGCCGGAATCGTTCAGGATTAATTCTGTATTTAGCGCAGCTTTATCCAATTTGTCTCCTTCTTTTGCTGGAAACTTCTGAAGCTGTACGAAAGATAAATTACAAATCAGAACTAATTTCTGCTATCCGATTAATAATTACATCATAATACATAGGTACACAGTATGCAACTGTATTCCGCGACCGACTAAATCGGTCGGATTGGTCGGATACAAATGGATTGGATCGTAGCGGATCCAATCTAGGCCCTCTCGATATATTTCAGTCATTTGGTTTGCTTCCGACTTCTGATCGTATCGCATCGGATCCAATGTAGGTGTACCCTCACGCGGTGACAATAAAGAATAAAGGGAATGAGGAAAACTTAATAAAAATTTCAGTCAAGATTTCATTGGTATCAAGATTGGCAAGACATATAGGACAATATTGTAAATTATAGCTAGTGTATTGGCAAGCATTGTGCCTATTGGCCTAGAAATAGAAGTACTAGTCCAACTCTCATCGATCAAACTGAAAAATAAAGACTACAGAGGCATTAGGAATAATATTACAGAACAGGAATATGAACCTCTACCTTGGTTGCAGTCAAAATTTAATCACATTTCAGATAAAATAAAGAGCAGATACAGAAATCACAAGCATATAAATAAACGGAAGTTAAGAACAGTAATATAGGCTATTCTGGGATAATAAACTTAAGCTTCAAAATTAACAATAAAAATAAAATGGGCCAAAGATTACTCTGTGAGTGTTATGAGATAGATGATAAATTATGTAAATAGGCAGCATAAAGTGATTTAGCCCTCCACTCCCTCATCGTTTCATAAAACCCCTTTATCGTTTATATTATAACCATATTAGGGATAAATCAATTTTGATCTGGGACAAGATCTGGACTCACTCAGATAAATCGCCTGGTCTAAATTTTCAAGACTGACAACTTGCAAATACAAATTTAAAAAAATGTGCAGGAGGGCTGAACTGTGGTGTAGTGGTCAGCAAAACAACCTTCTACACACAATTGTCCGGCATTTGTCGCTAGGATTTTTATAAAGGGCGCAAAAAATCCTTGGATATGCCGTTCTACAGAAGGGATTTAAAATGGGGGTCCCAAGCCTGTACGGTTTCAGGTACTCGTTAAAGATTCCTATCATAATTACGAGGGCGGTCTGAAAAGTTTCCGACCTAACAAAAATACAAGACATTTTTTCTGAATTTTGTTTTTTATTTTTCAACAAAGTCACCTTTTAACTCTACACACTTCTCCCAGCGATGCTCCCATCTCTTTAGCCCGTCAAAAAAGTACTCGGCGTTCTTCTCTGCAAAATAATTGTTCACGAAGGTGATTGCCTCTTCATTTGACGAAAATCTCTGTCCTCCGAGCGCAACTTTTAAATAAGCGAACAAAAAGAAGTCGCTTGGGGCAAGATCTGGTGAGTAAGGCAACACCTACATTGGATCCGATTCTGTGCGACGTGATTCTATCACATACGATGCTGGGGTGTAAACATTATACATATTTTACTTTACATTATAGTAAAATATAAATGTATTAAAAATATTTAATAAATAATCTTAATTTTATAAATTTAACCAAATGTTATAACTCTCAATATATTTCAGTCATTTGGTTTGCAAGCGACGTCTCATCGTATCACACCGGATCCAATGTAGGTGTAGCCTAAGGCGGATGGTCAAGCAGTTCAAACCGTAATTCGTGGATTTTCGCCATGGCAACCGCTGAGGTGCGAAACAGGATTTTCTTTTTCCGCAAGTTCTGCCTTCAGCTTGTCAAGTAATGATGCGTAGTAAACTCCTGTAATGGGTTTTCCTTTTTGAAGATAATCGATTAAAATAACTCCACAATAACTTTCCCAGCCGATAAAACAGTTTTTACTTTTTTTGGAGCTGGTTTATACACAACCAAAACTCGGTTTATTGCGCCTAAACTGCCCCAACAGAGCGTTGGAAATGTTCATGCGGCACCCAACGTGCGGACAGCTTTCTCATATCTATATGTTGATTTAATATGTAACAAACACGTTCTTTTGACATGTTCATAACCTCTGCTATCTCTCTCACTTTAACTCGGCGGTCGTGTAGCACCATTTGGTGAACATTGGCGATGTTCGGCAGAAACTTTTCAAACCACCCTCATAAACCTCGAAAAATAGGAAAAATTTAGGACCCCTCACTGTTGCATCGCCCGATTAACCGTAACAGCATAAAGTGACGTTAAATGAATAAACAGGAAACATATTGCCTAAGTTAAGATTTTATATTTTAAATAATTAATTATATGTTACTAGTAGATACTTGGGTAGATGTTGCCCACGAACAAAAGATCGTGGAAAGATAAGATTTATATATAAATAGTTTCAATAATAAAATTTGAGATTGAAAAAATAATGTGTATTATACAAATACTTAAAAAGTTATAAAGTTATAATTAGCGTTTTAGCTAAAATGCTAAGCTAAATTCAGATTTAAATTCTCTGAAAAGCAGAATGAGTTCTAAAATCCACGCTGCTAAAAGAATTTTAATATTTCGACACATAAAAGCAGGTGCCACTGCATAATAAAACAAGAGGGAAAACTGGAGGAAGTTGAAGTATTTTTCTATTTCTTTTTGCGCCTTTGTGTTCTACAATGGGAATAGAAATTGAGGAATAGGAAGTGTTCTGGTAATCGTCGTGTTGTCAAAGAGTAACAACCTTGTCTTGGAGTCGCTAGGAGAACAAAGCTTTGTCTTTTGATTACAATAAGAATTGGAATAAAAAATATGCACTATAAGGCTAAAATGTTGGACTGTATCAAAGTTAAATATAAAATTCAATTAAAAATGTTTATAAACAACATTTCAAACATAATAGTGATCAATATAATCAATCATTTGTTATTTAAAATTTGATCCATATGTAAAAAGAAATATATAATTTTAGACCATGATAAAACGAAAAAATCAATAGATTTTTTGTTTAAAATAATATATTGAGAATATAAGTGGAGCTTATTGCGATTTCAGGTGAAGTGATTTTTAAAAACGATTATTTTAGGCACCACGGAACTGTCGACCTCCGCTTCCATTTTTCTGAATGCTTGGTATCTCTGACACAAGGGTAGTCCGTCAGTAAGGCCGTGGTAGTGAGAATAATTTGATATTAATACCTTCGATAATAAGAGAGCATTATCAAAACAAAAAAAAAAAAAACCTTCTCCACCTCGTGTTCTTGAAAGAATAAGAAGTAGAGGAATTTGCCCTACCGAAACCATTTTATCAAGAATTCGGTACGGATATAAAGAGATAATGGAATTGGTGTAAAAAAATTAAAATATAAATGGATCATTTTAATGCCAATATTTTGACTCATTTAAAAAAATAATATAGATAGATGTATGGTTTAATTTATACATAGTGCTGCTACCCATGAGCTTCTACTGAAACTAAAGAATCAATAAGTTTTCTTTTTCTCTGCAATAGATTGCTTTGAATTGATTATTATTTTTGAGACATCTTTAATGAATTAATAAATATTAATAACTAATATTAATTAATAATTACCTATAATTATTATAAATTATTGATGTAGTAGTAGTAAGCAACCTAATCAGTAATTTTTACCATCCTTTAAAATCCTATTAGAAGACATTCTACTACAGTTCAGTAAATCTCAGATGTCACAAAGCAAATTGATTCTTACAATTGTATTCCTGAGAAACTACTAATTTAAAAAATAAAAAAAACTATCTTATGCACTTTACGATTAGTAAAATTATTGTGTAATCATATAAATGAAAGGTAAAAATGAATATTATTATAATTCCAATCATCAATGGATACTCAATAAAGTATGTAGGCAATTTTAATAGAACTAGTTATTTTATAAGATAAGGTGGCCTTCAAATTATTATTTTTTCCATTGAAGAGGATGGCGCTACAATTACTAGTTCTTAATAGTAATTAAAAAAACAATTACAAAAATGAAAACTATCTAAACATATCAAGAAAGAAATATTGAAATAAAAAAGTACAAAGTAGCGGTAAACTGCAATAAAATTAATGAAGTTAATATTACTGGTAAATATATGTATAAATATATAAATACTATTGCATTGGTAAACAAATAAATATAAAATTAAATATATAGACAATACAACTATACATCAATTAATGTCCACTCTGTTATTAATTTATACTTTAATAACGGTTATTAATGTATTTATTACAGATAATTTTAACTATTAGTAGATATGATTATAAAAATTAACACCAGGCCTATTAATACCAGAACATATCATATCACACCTACGTTTTGCTAGCCAATACATTATTAAAGGTAGGAGGTAGTTATCAATACTCCCTACGGACCATTTAGCGTGTATACATCAGATAGGAGATGGTCCACAAAATTCGACTAAAGCAGCATGGTAATTAAGTTTTCAGAAAGTTTATGCAAACTCAATATTAATTCATCTATAATATTCCATAATATAAATCAAATAATAAGATAAAATTAGAGAAAATAATCTGCTACTCATATATTTACACTATCAAAAGACGATTTACTTTTCTTTTGTTGATAATAAATTGTTTTCTTGATTAATTAACAAAATAATAAATCATTTTCTCTATAAGCTATTCTTCTTATATACTGGACTATCCTTTAAATCATACAATTCACCAATGAGTAAAAAAACCTTTATTCCAGTCGGATAAATCTTGTTAAATCATTAACGAAGGATTAAAAGACGTTCCGACAAATTCATTTGTCATTATCAATTTCTGTTCTTCGCAACATCATTTAAAATTCGCAAGTAAACATCACTTGAGGTCAAAAAAGGATTTAAAAACAATTTTTCAATAAAGTCCTGGAAGTTAACCTACTTCCATGGTCAGATGCACAGATATTTGATAATGTAATAATTTGAGAAATTGATAATGACAAATGAATTTGTCGGAACGTCTTTTAATCCTTCGTTAATGATTTAACAAGATTTATCCGACTGGAATAAAGGTTTTTTTACTCATTGGTGAATTGTATGAATAATAAATCATTGATAATTAATTTGTCACCAATAATGAACTACTTTACATAAATCCTTTATAAAAACTATGTCAATGAAAATTGATTATTAAACATTTTGAATATTTAAATAATACTATTCTAATAGCTAATTAGGGGCTATTAGAAAGTTTTGCTTTTAAATGAAGAATTGGAAAGAAAAACTAATTATAAAAAAGAAATACGAATAACTCTATAATACACCTTCCATGAAATATTTTGAAATGAACGTTTAATTCAAATAGATATAAACTCAGTAAGTGGTTGAATTGTTTTTTATTTTATTTTTAAAAATAAAAGAATAAAAGAAAAATACCAGATGCAGATCCCATAGGGTTCATCCATTGTTGTTATCACATTAAATAATATATATGTCATAACCAGATTCGTACCGAAGACCTACTGCATAGCGATTCAGCACTCTGCACACAGTGGTATCGCCGTGCTATCTGGAGTTAAAGTGATTTGATTAATTATGCAATTGGAATAAGGGAGTTGGTACATCACTAGGCAGACAGTGATGCCCACCTCTGGTTCAGTTTAAAATAATTATCACCTTTATAGTTTTTTTTATTTCACAAATAATATAAAAAAACTATCTCAAATTATTTTGAAACAACAGTAAAAAACCATGGGGTGCGGAGTAGCTCAGTGGTAGAACCCTGAGTGTCCACGCCGGAAATCCTGGTTCGAATCCCGCTGCGTGCAAGACTTTTATTTAGTCTGTTTGCAGATGATGGATCATATGGGATCTGGGACCCTCACCCAGCCTCTATAAAATATTATAAAAATAGGGAACCCAAAATAAGGGGGAAAAATCTGGCGGTTAAGCGTGACCTAAGACAAGTCACCTCCTTGCAGAACCGTTGTCCATGAAACAGTACAGTCTCTACCATGTACTGAACCCCACGGGTTGTAGTGGTACAGGTTTTTTTTTAGTAAAGAAGAATAATTGTACAAAATTTTTTTGCTAGCTCTAATTTCAACTCTAATGTTAATGCCATTATTTTTATTTTTATTTTGAAAAGAAAAAAAGGATGTTTTTATTTATTATTTTCTGAACTATAGAATAATTGTCATGAATTATTTTTCATGGACTGTATGTAACAAATCAAAGTAGTGAAAAATATCAGTTGTTTATCGACAAAAGTAAAAAAAAAAAAATGTTTAAATAATACAAATTAAAATTTTGTCATAGTACAGTTTTCCCCTAAAAATGCAAAGAACTATGCTCAAACCAAACAGTATACCACGATAAACAAATGCAACTTTGAGATGACAAGAAATATTTAATACACATATTTTTCTTATTTGGAATTATACACTCTAAAAAACATTATGTTATTAGAGATGAAAAAAATGTAAGTTGCAATGTAATTGTAGAAATTAAAAATTATTAGCAGTTTTTGATCAATATTAATGCTAACATGGAAAAAAGTTCACTATCTTTAATTCTATTGCTTGTTACCCAACAATTATTCAATAATAAATCTGAATTTTAATTAGTCATATTCCTTGTTTAGTTGCATTTTGCTGCCAGCAGACTGCAACACAAAGCAGGACAGAATTACATCCACATTGTGCCTCATTTTTAATATATATCTGTTATGTACTAAAAACTGTTGTTGTTTGTTTGGTACAATTAATAGTTTATTTATGAAGTAAGAAGTTATTTACTAGCCAACATAGTATTTGGCTATAAATCATTTATTGTATACCAGCTTACATGATTAATTACAAAATAATAACCACCCATGATTTCATTATACTAAATCTTAAAAACTTTGTTAACTATTTTAAAAATGTAACCATCTAAATAGATTAATTAACTGTTCATTTGTGAAGAAGTTAATAGCTGCCAGCAACTTCAAACAATCGTAAGGTACAAGTAACATTAGGAGATGGTTTCAGATAGACTTAAACCAATTTTCTTCTACTTCAACAGATACTGGCATTCCTCACAATTTTCTCCTAATCCCAAAAGTTGTTTAGTGAAATTCCTAAAATTAACTATATCAATTATAAAGTGTGTGAGTTATATTATAATTAATATGAGTAATTTTATTTATAAAAGGTTTATTTTTTTTTTTGTTCATGATTGTTATTCTAAAGTTACTTGGTCCCAGAATAAAGTTTGTTTTTTATTCTATTCTAAAAGATGTTTTACCATTATTCTGTGGGTCGCCTGTAGTGTAATTGTTAGCATAACAACCTTTTATGCACAAGTTTGCAGGTTCTCAGGCTGGCAGGTGGTCCTAGTATTATTAATGGGAGTAAACAATTCTTGGTTATGCTGTCTTTCAGAAGGGATGTAAAATGGAATAAGTGCTGGTAAAAAATCCCTATCATATTTAACCTTGAATATGCAAAGATTAGGAATCCCACTGTAGCATCGTCCGATTAACCATAGCAGTAAAAGTGATGCTCAACGAAACAAACAAACAAATTTTTTAAAGGATGCACAATGTCTTAAAAAAGAAAAGGTATTGTGCCAAAATAAGGCCTTAAGACTAACTAGCATCCCGATGATATAATTGATACGACAGTATCACAACAACTGAGTTGGGCCTGATGTTTTAATAAATACATGTATACTTGTAATAAATGTATGCCTAAAAACTAATCATTTCCAAGAAAAAAGCAAATTTATGAGGTATTGGTTAAGGATTGCATTAAGAATGGTGTAATGGATTTTGGTTTGGGCAATAATTCAAGTGTTTATATGGAAAAGGTAGTAAGTAAAAACAAATTATTTTTAATTTCTTTTTTCATAGAAAAATTAATAATTAATCATAGGAAAGAAAGAGGAGTAAGTCAAAACTGGGAGTAGTTTAGTTTATATGAACCGTGGTAGTTAACTCTTTTCCACTCGAAACATTAATTATTAGTTGTCAAAAATGAAAGTTTTAGCTTCTTCTGTAACATTACCTTTTCATGACTTAATAATTTTTCCATGGCAACACTTCAATTCATGGATAGAGATTTGTAAATAGTGATTAGTGGTATTTGCATTAAATTTCATGTTCACCAAGCATTTTTAATTAATAAAGTACTATTGTATATAATGAGTGAGAGTTAAAAAAAAATTGAATAAATATCTGAATTTCCAAGTTAATATTTTCTTTTTTTACTGTTTCTAGATCTCGATTGAGCTACAAGAGTTAAGTTGAAAAATGGGACTTTTTTATTGATTGAATTACAATAGGACACTTTCAGATCATTGATTGAATAGGACAGGATAGAGGAGCTAGGCGAAAAGTCCTATAAGTTCTTTCGTCCAGTTTATTTAATTACTCTTATAAATTATCCTATGGTAATTTAAATTTGGATTTTTAACATATTTCATTGTCATCTTTGAATATAATAATCTTATATTTCAATTTTTATAAAGAATAAAATTTCTAAACTGAGTTCATTTATTCTCAATTTAGAGGGAAGTTTCTAGAAATATCTATATTAAATAGTGTGAAGGACTTATTAACAAAAAAAATAATGTGATAATATTAATACATATCATTCTGTATTAATTGTTTTACTCCATAATTGCTAGTTTGAAATTACAAACAATGAATACCAGATATAAGTAGACTAAATGACATGTGACCATTTTTTTAAGATGTAATAGTTGTTTATTTGACGTCACTTTATGCTGCTAAGTCTAATCGGACGATTTTTAAGATGTAAATGTTCTTATCTCAGTTCTGCTAAAATAAAATAAAAATAGTATTCATTTTTGCAAAACATATTTTCAAAAAAAAACAAAAAAATTCCAAATTTGGTTGTTTCTCGAAATGAAGCTGATTCTTCTTGATTAAAAATATTTGATGAAAGATATAAAAAATGTTAACAAAGTTTTAATCTTTTCATAGGAATGCACATATTGGGGTGGTTAGAGGTTAAGTTGTAAGTTAAAATTAAGTGAAGAATCATACCTTATTAAAAATGGTGAAAGGTAAAGAGAAATGGCACTATTCCCATCTTAATTGTTTCAATTACACGCCAATAGTTTTATGTAATGCCTACCTCATCAGTTGATACTGACATCTATGTACTGTGAATATACAACAACCATTCAGATTTTCTTCCTCAAGGGTTCTTTCCTTTCATTTAGCTTTCAGCCAGGAATTTTGCAGCCTCTGATTCCTTTGATCATTCTTCTGCAGAAAGTCATTCTTTGAGATTCCTTCACACCTGCAACTCTACTTCTAAATCCTGACCTCTCCCACACTTTGGTTGGTCCAATGTTGGCCTGTTGGCAAGTCCTGATTTACCTCATAAAGCCACGTAGTTCTGTTTCACTTAATGTTTAAAAATTTTGTTAGCTCACCTCTAGGCAATTACATACCTATTGAGCAAGAGTATTTTTATTGAATATAAATTAATGAATTGTTGACATCAACTCCCAAATGTGTGGGTTTATTATAAATAAACAACTCGTTAGTAATGAAGCCAACTTTTTGAATGATTGAATAATTTCCCATTTTCAATATTTAATCCTTGATGAAATCATGAAGGAATTTTCTGTTATATAACCATTTTTTGACTACAAGTTATGCTATCCTGTATCCAAATGTTGAACTTAAACTTGTCGAATTATAGAAAACTTCTTGTAATAAGTTGTCTCTGACATATGATGGAATGTAATTACAGATAAAACTGTAAACTTTTTTCATTCAACAAAGGTTGTACACAGAATTTTCAAATCCTCAATCCATCGTTTTTTATTTCTAGGAACAATTTCTCGTTAGTTTGTTTATTTTCATTTTAATGGGTTTTTTTTTGTTTTGTCAAAAATAGTATAACAATTTAAGGGGGTATTTATTTGCTTTTCTGTTGGCCATTATAAGGAAAATTGTAAATCAGAAATAATGTGTTACTCTACATTAGAAAAAAAAAACTTGCACTACAACAACTACAGTAGAGTATCGATTAAACTGTTCTGCACGAAAATCCTCCTTCAAACCAAAACATGCTTTCTTACTGTTATCAGATGTGCTGAACACGAATTTGAAGTCAGATGTTGTCTATCACGCACAGTTTCCTGAGAAATTCTAGTTTTTTATCCAAAAAGGTGAGTTTTTGTGGATTTGACGAATTTTTTTCGGCATCAAAACATAGTGAAAAAAAATTCAAAAACCCGATGATTTTGAGCGCAATGAAGTATATTTGAACGAAAAAAATTTGATGGGAATATTACAAGTGGTTAAAGAAATATGGCTAAAAGTGTTTTTTTTTCAGTTTTTGAACTTGAGGCAGGGATTTGGTCTCTACCTGGATCTTTAGGGGAATGACCCTCCTTTATCTTTTATGGTGGTACCCTTTTCATTCAAATCCTTACCTGCCCCCCTTTCACCCTCAATACCCCAACTCCCCCCCCCCTCCCACTCAGCCCCTATCTTGTCACTATTTTCTTCTAGGATTTGATCAGTACTCTCGAGGCTTTCGCTAAACTCACTTAGTTGGATATTCAGTTGTGCTATCATTGTTTTTGGAACAGTTCACTTTTTCTCTGTAATGTCACGACAGTGTATAAATAAGCCTGATTCCTTTTGCTATGTTTGTGGTGAAGTCACATTCAAGTCCACTCAGAAACCTGTGACTCCGCTGGTGAAGAAGGCATACGAGTTATACTTTGGATGTAAAGTAAGTGATCAGGACAAATCATGGGCTCCTAAAATGTGCTGTAGTTCATGCTCACGTTCTCTGAGTGGTTGGCTAAATGGGACACATAAGTCAATGCCATTTGCAGTTCCCATGATATGGCGAGAACCTACAAATCACGTGACCGATTGCTATTTTTGCATGACCACAATCAAAAGTTTCTCGTTCAAGAGCAAAAAGAAAATTGTTTATCCCAACATCCCCTCTGCCATGAGACCAGCTCCACATGATGCCTCCATGACCATCCCACCAAATCCGAGTAAGTTCCGTCTTAGTTCTGAGGAGTGCAGCGATGTTGTTGCGTAGAATATTCGCTCCGAAGAATAGCGAGCTCATGGGACAATTTGTATTTTTCAAATCACGAAATTGTAGCGAGATAATGAATTGATGAGAAATCATCAAGACAATTGAAATGGGTTTGAAAACTTATTTGGCTTCATAACGAATCACACCCAAAAGTTAGTAATAGGTAACGTTCGCAAGGTAGCCCGAGGTATAACTTGGGAGGCAATCCACTGAAGATTATTAGTACAAGTAAGAATGTAATACTATCATTTATAATTATTATTATTGACAAATAATAATCGTGTAATTTGCAGTTTTAATAAATGTTGTTAAGCAGATATCTCAGTCTATAGTTTGGTGGGTTACTGATATCATATTAATTATGTTAAAAGCCGTAAATCGACTCTGTTGGATCTAATGGAGGTAATAATACTTCAGGACTCAGGAGGAGGAGTTTCATGACTCACTAATGGAACACATGACACAATTTTCTGACCAGGGATAAATTCACGTTTAGGTCATGATTTTGTAACATAGTGAGACCTATCCTGCTGTCCCAGAGGCAGAAAAAACAGCAAAATTTGATGAACCCATGTAGCAAACCAAGCAATAAAGCAATGACCTTTATTACTGACCACAGATATTCCATTCGTATTTTCCATATTGTATTTCCTCTAAAATTAGTTTCATGTTTTGATATGTCTCTTTCATATCAGCTACATGCGCTACAGATATTGATGGAAGTTCATTGCCTAAATGTGGCAGCACAGTCTTCAAACTAAGTTTAGTCGAATCTATAAATACTCGCCACTGCCGATGATGAAGCCCAAGAGTTTCCATAACTGAAAAATATCTCTACAAAACACAATACCATTTTCTTCAGAGAAGCAGTCCTTGAAATCACTATGAGAGCCACGATGACTACATATTCTTACTTCTTTTTGGAGTAGATTCCACCCTTTGAGTCTGGAAATTAAACCTTCAGCTTGCTGTTAAGACAGATTTAAATCCCGAATCAGGTCATTAAGGCCTTTCTGATTGTTAAAGTATGGTTCTGATGAATTGGAATAGGCTTTATATGTAGGATCATATTTATTGCCATCTGAAGCATTTTCAGCTTCAGTTAGGTCAGATTCAGAGTTATCACCTAAGGTCCTATCTGCATATACTGGTACAGGGAACTGTTCATTGTGTAAGACAGGTCTTATTGCAAATTCGCATACTTAGTTGTAAGTTTTGTTTTAGATGTGATTCCTTTAATATTTGTCAAACAGAAATAACAATCACTTAAGTAATCTTTCGGTTCCCTCCAAATCATGGGCATTCCAAAGGGCATACGATGACCATTTTTTTACCCGATCAGCAATCTAACACACGAAACACAGCATGTATTTGGGGCCCAGCTCTTATCAAAATCACCAGCCTGACATCCAAAATAAAGTTGATAACACTTCTTTACGATTGGTGCCAACTTTCGCCTCTGAGACCAGAAGGTCAGCTCACCACAAATATAACAGAAACTGTCTACATGATTTACACACTTTCTTGGAATGATGAAAAAACAAAGCACTAAAACACTACATGCACAATACACTTCTGAATAGAAAGCAAGGAAATATTTCACTACTGAACAAACTCACAGTTAGCTCAATACTGACACATCACAATGCCAGATGGACAGGCCTGACCATGTCCAAACATGAATAAACCTGCACAGCCATGTTTTATGATGCTTCAGCATAATATTACAAATAAAATTTCCTTAAATACAGCTTGGATAAAATCGCTACATATGAGGTAAAGGTTCCTATGGCAGGTAAAAAAAACAACGCTAAAATAAGATTTTAAAAAGTAGCTGTCACAAAAAAACTCTGCCTGATGGAAAAATTCTGACTACATATCTCAATTTTAGTATGAACAACTGCACTAGATTCACTAATCAGATTTCTTGTGAAGAAAACCTTGTCGAGCAGTGTTATTAAGGGGAATCTTTTGGTAGCGCGTGATTTCGTCAAAATCTCTTTTAAGGACAACCTTTGACTTGTACTATACAGTCCTTACCATGTACTTAACCCCCTTTATGGGATGTAGAAGCACAGTTTGTTTCTTAATATTGCTCTAATTCCTCAAATCAACCTTGATTGTGTTAAAATCTCTGGAAACTGGATAAGATTATTTGGCTACCAAGACAGACTAAGATAGACTCGACCAAGGGCCTATCTCGGACCACCATTTCATCTTGTGAGAAGGACACTCCCTTTCTTGAAGCCACCCTATTCACCCAACGCCAAGATCCCTGTAAACTATTTGTCTGCCTAAGTGGTTTCCCACCTTGGCTCGACAAGGAACACACATCACCCTCTTTATATCTTTCGGATTGTAAAGTAGCAGTACCTAGATATGGAAATAATTTGGTCAATTTAAAATACTACATTAGCTCTCGAATTTCATTCATCAATCAATATCTTAAGTATTATAAGGCTAGTAGTTTACAAAAGGTCTCCCTTTGATACAGGGGGGGAGTGCAGTAGGTGATAACCAGCGCCGTCTACATTTCGCTACCGGAACTTTCCCCCTCCCCGAACAGTGTTTGGATTAGTAAGAATTATCTCCACAAAATTATTTTTCCGCATTTTTGCATTTCTTTCGACTAATTAAGTATTTTAATTATAAAAAATTGTTTGTTTTTAATTAATTATCAAGTGAATTTAAGAGGATTGCTAGGATAATAATTAGAAAATAAAAAAAAATATATGCATACTTAAGACCATCAACAATCAACACTGGCTCTACTACCCAGTACGGGTCTAGGCCGCATCAAGGCGTCGCCTCCACTCTTCTCTGTCCTGTGCCAAGGTCCTCCAAGCTCTGGATCCAACAATGCTACAGGCATCCTTCTCGACCTCGTCTGCCCATCTTAATAGTGGCCGTCCACGTTTCCTTTTTCCGTCAACGTACCCAAATAGCAGTCTCTTATGAGTAACGTTGTCCTCCATTCTGGCCACATGTCCAGCCCATCTAAGCCTAGCTATTCTTATATACTGAACCGCGTCTAGCTCCTGATACATCCGATATTTCTCTGCATTCTGCCTGAGTCTAAATTGATCGCCAAGTCTATCTGCTCCATAGATCCTTCTTAATATTTTTCTTTCGAAGAGCAGTAAACTATTGGCATCTGCCCTGGACACAGGCCAGGTTTCCGATCCGTAAGTTATAACAGGCCTCATCATTGTCTTGTAAAGTATCACCTTGGCTCTTGTTGATATCAGATGGATTCTTAAAATTTTTGCCATCCCAAAATAATATTTATTAGCGGTCAAAATTCTTCTTTGAACTTCTGCTCCAGTTGAGTTATCCGCTTTGACCAAAGAGCCAAGGTAGACAAAACTGTCGACACTTTCAAATGTGTAGGTGGCAAACGTGATAGAGGGTGTTGGTTGTCTTGAAGGGCTAGCAAGCATATATTTGGTCTTTGCCTGATTCACTTGAAGACCCATTCGCCGTCCAGCTTTCTCCAAAGCAAGAAACGCTTGCTGTAAATCCCTATGTGTTCTTCCGACTATATCTATATCATCCGCGTAGGCCGTTATTTGGATGGACTTAGTCAGAATCGTACCAGTGACTTGTAACCCTGAGTCTCTTATGACCTTTTCAAGTGCAAAATTGAATAACAAGCACGAGAGTCCATCCCTTTGTCTCAGACCCCTAGTTGTCCTGAATACTTCAGAGATGTCATTTTGGATCTTGACCTGGCTTCTCGAATCCCTCATCAGCAATTTCACAAGGCTTATCAATTCTCTGGGGACATTCATTTCTTCCATGCCCTGATATAGTTTCCCCCTGAAGATTCTGTCATAGGCATTGCTGAAATCCACAAAAAGGTGGTGGGTCGTTATATTGTACTCTCTGGTCCTTTCCGTAAGAATTCTCAGGGCAAATATTTGATCAATACAAGATCTACCATTTGTAAAGCCGCATTGGTACATTCCTATCTCTCTTTGGGCATGGGGGAGTAGTCTTTGGTACGCCACATTGGAGAGGACTTTGTAGGCAGAGCTAAGGAGTGTTGTGCCACGATAGTTATCACAATGCATCTGTGGTCTCCTTTCTTGTGAAGAGGGAGGATAAGGCCAATGCACCAGTCACGCGGAAGAGCTTTGTTTAACCAAATACTATGAAGAAGATCTCGGATCACCTTTATCACTTCATTTCCACCAGTCTTCAGAAGTTCAGCTGGTATGACATCACATCCTGGCGCTCGATTGTTCCTAAGCTTCCGAATCGCACCCTCGATTTCCTCATCATCTGGTGGGTCAAGAAGCTCACACTCTTAATACTTAAGACCATATAAAATAATAAAACTGATAAAAATCCATATTTATTCTGGGAAGTTTCTTTAGAATATTGATGCGGGACAAAAAATTTAAACTATCATGTCTTAGAGTAGAATACAATTACAATTTAATTAGTACATGAAAATAAAAAAATAATGAATATAAATTAGGAATTACCTCGCAATAACGAATTAAATGAAAGAAAAAATATAAATACCATAACAATAATTATAAAGAAAGAAAACTATTAATAATTACAGATATACAAATTTTATGGAAAACAAAATAATTTAAGAACGTAAAACATAAAACTATAATTATTTTTAAAATAAGTGTGTTTTTTTTTGTTTTTTTTCTGGGTAGGGGAAAAATCTTTCATAAGACGAAGTGTAATAACACAACAGTGTGAGATTCCTACTCACTAAAAAACCACCTCCCAATTCTCCTTTTACCCATCCCACGGAACAGCCGTCAAGCATTACTTCATGGGGAAAAATAAGTGTGTGTGTGTGTGTGTGTGTGTGTGTGTGTATACATATATACTACTATATATATTATATATTATACCAAATATTATAGTGTCCTCTCTAATGTTTTCATAATTAATTTTGGTCGAAAGAAACTCAAAGAGATAAGAGTTTCTTTCTTCCTTTGGGTGCAATATTTATATACAGAATAAACTATCATTAAAAATTAGTTTAATAATAATAGTTGATTTTATTTAAGTATTATGGAAATGGTCTGGGTGGAGGTCAGAAAATATTCTTTTTAACCTCTTTAACTTCAAAAACTGCAAAATTGCGAGAACATGGGAATATAGGATCGGTGAAGAGAATGGATTTGTCTGGCCGTGTTACGAGCCAGGTTAGCTCAGTTGGTTAGAGAGGGTTCGAATCCTGACCTGAATCCTTGTTTTCAGTATTTAGTAAAGAAGTTTCCAAAAGTCACATCAGAAAAATTAAAGCTGACATATTTGTTGGTTGGAAAAGCACTAGAGCAATTAACAGCCGCAGAAGTGAGATACCTGAGGAGAGTGGCTGGCCGAACCAGGAGAGTAGCGGTTGAAATTAGGCAGCTGAAATGGTTTGGCTACCTTTGCCGAATGCAGGAACATCGGTACCCGAGAAAGTTCTTTGAAGCTAGGCCAACTTGAAGACGTCCCTAGGGCAGACCTAGGCGAAAACGGACTGACCACATCTCCAAGCTGGGACAAGGCCTGAATGCCATGGAGGCCCTGGCCAGGAACCGGGATGCGTCGCTGACATGGACGGAGGCACCTCCACGCTGAAAGGCACAAGGAGGAAGATGAAGAAGTTTATAAATAAAATGATGAAGGTTGAAAATAAAACGAAATTAGCAAATAACACATACATATTCGGACGAATAATTAAGAATGAATGGTTCGAATGTTGAATAATATTAAATTATAAACATGCTAATTAAAATTATAAAAAATATATTTATTTATAAATTATAAATTAAAAACAAGTATAAAATAGCTCATTTAAGTAAGATAATTTTAAAAGTGACAGGATACTTCTCGATGGGCAAATGAGACAGTCTGAGCCCTCTGCTCTTCATCATATTCATGAATATAAAATAAATATGTAAGAGAAGAACAGCAAGTGTATCGATTGGTTATTGGGAAGACTCCAGGGGACGACAAAGATGGGGGGTCCAGAGAAAAATGCAGATCCTGGGATAGAACAACTCGAAGCAGAATGGAACTTGGAGGAAGTAAAAGAAGAAGAAAATACTTACCTAGGAGATAGGCAGGATTCCAAACCACCCATGAGGTTCTGCCTGTGGTTTCGTTACCCATTTTTTATAGTGGATGGTTCGCATCACTGAATCCAGTAGCAGGAATGGCTGCCTGCTTTGAAATCAGTTTTGCCCTATTAAACCACTTCAGTCCCTGCTCCCACGTCATCAATCCGTCTAGAACACCATGAATTCTTTGGAAAAGGAAGCCTAGCTAAGCGTCAAGGCTGTGGTGGAAGGATTTCTAGGCAATAATTAGGAGCCCAATTACCGAAATTTGGTGGAACGCTTGCTGAAAACTTTCCAGAACCTCGGCTGCCTCATTAGCGTAATGTTTCATTTTCTTCATTCTCACATTGACTATTTCCCCCAAAATTTAGGGGATTACATTGAAGAACAAGAAGGTTCCACCAGGATATAAAAGTGATCGAGCAACGATACCAAGAGAAGTGGAATACCACCATGATGGCAGATTACTGTTGGAACCTAACAAAGGGAGTAAGGAAGTTAAATTATCTACAAAGAAAAGACTTTACCACTCCTTTGTCAAAAGTGTGGCATTATATGGTTCAGAAACATGGGCCATCACTACCAACTTGTTTTTATTTGGAACAGGTGGAGGAGCGGATTTTGCTATATATTTGGCGTTGAAGTTAACAACAATACTGTTGGTTCCTTGCGTGGTTTTCTTTTACCTTGTCAAGCCACATATATTCCTTTCGGCACTGGAGATAACACGCTGGCTGGAAGATTGATATTCATGTCTTGTAGTATAAATTTAGATCATGTGGGTATTGCAGAAGCTGTGTCTCTCACCTCCAAGTGAAGGTGAAAGAACATCCAGAAGGTCAAGAAAAAGAAAATTCTATAGTGACTAATTTGTACTTCACTACTTGTTCATAAATATGTTCTTATACCCGTTTACTCTATAAACTTTCAGATGATAAATTAAAGATAATTTATACTTAAGTTAGCCTACAACGTTGATATTGCTTATTCTCCAATATCAACGTTGTAAGTTAATGGTATTGATTTTTTTTTTTGTGAAAAGTTACCCCTCGGGGTAACTAAATAATATATGAAATATATATGAAGTAAGAAAAGACTTAACCGCTCATTTGGTATAAATAACACAAACTTTGAAAAAATTGACATTGGCCCTGTTAGAACCAAGCCACTGAATTATAAGAATTATTAAATATATTTTTTCCTCCCAAAATGTACGTAATTAAAAGAGAAGCAGAAGGATAGGGGAGAGGGACAAAATGACATACTAATTATAAAATCAGTCACAAAATCTATATTTATTATTAATAATATTAAACACTTGAGTCAAACGACATAGTATCCTATTTTACCCAACAAGGTGTATGTCATTTTGTCCACTTCATAACCTCCAGCATTAGAAAACAATAACTAAAAATCTAACTAGTATTTTGAGATTTTAAAACATTCTCGAAGTTATTTAGTAAAATTACAATAAATTAACGCTGAATACAAACGAATGGGGATAAAAAAATACTTACTTTTACGAGAAACAAATTCAATCTGAGGAAAACTCGTGATTGTAAAAATCATATCCACACCACACGATCCAAAGGACGCGACTGGCTACGCCTCTGGTTGCGACCTATTACAAAGCTAACTGTGCACTATCTGCACCGAGGTTCTTGTTCAATGCCTAAGCGATACATATGTTTCCTGAGTTTGCAGTGCCCAGTGATGGCTTCAACCATACTTTTGAGGTCGGTTCTCGACATATGAGCAGCCTCTTTCTTGATTTTCTCAGAAAGTTTGTCATTGGGTTCCTATATAAAAAGTTTAGTATGCCTTATCTTGGCTCTATCCCAACGCGATTTTATCTTCCTATTGGCTAGTTTGTTGATTATATCCTTAGCCAGGGAGAGGGGAACCCCGCACCATGGTTGTGGTCTTATTGGAACAATTCCTGCTCCTTTCTTTGCCAATTTGTCGGCCCTTTCATTAGCTGGTATATTACTGTATCCAAGTATCCAAAATATGTTATCTCTGTTTTGTACAGCTAATTCATACAGTATTCATCCACTAGTCTGAGTTTTGTTACTGCATTTTGTAATGCATTGCCTGACTGTCAGGAAGAAAACCGGTTATCCTCACACAGAATTCCTTCTTGTTGAAATTTCTTTTAACCCAAACCCTCTCCTGTATGTCGTAGTATATCGCCCTCCTTTGGTCCCTCTTGATTCAATTTTTGAATATACCCTTTACGACTGCATTCCTCTCTATAACCATATCATTATCTCCGGTGATTTTAATACCACCATATCATTATCTCCGGTGATTTTAATACCAATCTCCTTGTCCAATCCAACGATCGACTATACCTGGAAAATCTCTTTTACTCTCTACACCTTTCCATTGTCCCATTTTCTCCCACCCATCACACCTTTCTATCCGACACCTGGTTGGACCTGTTTGTCATTGATTCACGGCAGAGCCTCCTTTCTTCCTCTCAATTACCCGTTCCATTTCTGTCCTCTCATGATCTTATCCATATTTCATATAATATCCAAACTCCTGTTATATTACCTAAAACCGTAACCTTTCGCAACTTAGATGCTCTCGCCCCAGAGAACATCTCACCCTCTCTTGAAACCTTGGATTGGAGAGAGATTTATTCTTTTGCCTCTATTGATTCGATGGTTGACATACTTACTTCCAATCTTAAATATATCCTTGACACCCATGCCCCACTGAAAACCTCAACCTTCCGTCACCAGCCTCCTCCCTGGATGTGAAAAAATTAAAGATCTTCAAAGGAAGCGTGATGCGGCCCGAAGACGCTTTAGACGGACAAGGTTAACTGATGACTATCAAGCGTTTAGGGCTCTCCGCAATTTGACACAGTCGACAATCAGGCAGGCAAAAACCAAATACTTCCACGAAGCCCTTTCATCTGCTCCCGATTCTAAATCCAAATGGCATCTCCTTCGAAAGCTTTCTCTTCTTAATTCATATTCTTCTAGACCCTTTCCAGCCTCTCCCAATGAAATAAACGCATATTTTTTGCCCACCTCAGTTAATACTTCAAAATCATCCTCTCCCGTATTTTCCCTAGCACCATCTTTCAACCCTGACAACTTTTACTTCGCTGACATTTCACCCAACGACATTATTTCCTCTGTTCTGAAATCCCACTCCAACTCCACAGGCTTCGATGGGATTCCTGTCAAACTGCTAAAATCCTGGCTTATCGATATTATACCTGTCCTACTCTTTATATAAAATTTTTCACTGCAAAACGGAGTATTCCCAACCACCTGGAAAAAAGCCATAGTCCGCCCTATCAATAAGTCCTCTAACCCTGTCTCACTCAAAGACAAGCGCCCAATCTCAATCCTCTCCAACCTTTCCAAGCCTCTAGAAAGAATAGTCCAGTCACAAATGTCAAATTTCCTCGAACAGTCCAACCTCCTTGACCCACTTCAATTAGGTTTCCCTCTCGGTTTTTCCACACTATCGGCACTTACCGAAATCACCAATGACATACATACCGCTATGGACGACAAAAACTAACAGTGGTTATCCTTCTTGATTTTACTAAAGCTTTTGATTCCTTGGACCATTCTATCCTTTTTAGCAAACTCAAATCAATGTCCTTTTCTAGCAGTTCTATCCGTTGGTTCCAATCCTTCCTCTCAAGCAGTTTCCATACCTAATCATCCCCTTTCCTCTTTCCTCAGGCGTGGCACAGGGCTCAAGTACCTTTCCTCTTCTGTTCAACTGCTATATCAATGATCTTCCTAAATCTGTTCACCACTGTTCCCATCATCAATATGCTGACGACTTCCAAATATATTTCTCCTTTCCTTATTCCGAGCTATTTATTGCGTTCGCTAGAATTCAGGAAGACCTAGATAGGATCTGTGCCTGGGCAAAGCTGAACAAACTGGAATTGAACGCAATGAAAACTCAGGCCATTTGTTTAGGTTCCAATACCCACCTTACATCCATCCACACCCTCCCAACATTACTCCTAAACGATCATCCTATCACGATTACCTCCTCTGTGAAAAACCTAGGCATCACCATCGACCAAAACCTTTCTTGGAAATCCCACATCACCCAGATATCCCGACGGTCAAGTAGTTCCCTGAAATTGTTCCATCGTTCTCGTCATCTCCTTACACAATCTTCCCGTAAGCTACTCGTATCTTCTCTCATCTTCCCCCACTTTGACTATTGCAGCGTGGTATATGGAGGCCTCTCTAAAATGCTTGAAGACAGATTAAAGAGAATAATGAACTGCTCTCTAAGATTTGTGCTTGGTACTCCGAAGCGATCGCGCGTCTCCCACCTCTATGATGAGTTAAAGTGGCTCTTCCCTCCCTTCCGAAGACAATATTTCCTCTGTTCATTCTTATACCAATCCTTTCACTCTCAACACCCTTCATATATCTACAGTCTCCTCCAATTCAAATCCTCAGTTCAACACCATAAAACAAGATTCCGCCTTTCTGATCTCTATATACGCTCACTCAGAACTAAAGCATTCGAACGTTCCTTTCTCGCCCGCTCCACCACAGTGTGGAACTCAATCCCTCCTAATATCTGTCATACTCCCTCTCTATCATTATTCAAATCCGTGCTGTTTCAACACCTCTTAGCTTCCCTAAAGGTTAGTCATTTGCTTAGAATGTAATGTATAGAAGAACTCATTGAGTTATTTAGTTCTTTGAATTTTGCTTTTTGAAAAGCTGTACATCATGTAAAGAAACTATTGCATGCTAGCTCATGCATCTAATAAAAGCTATGGATTTATCTATTTTCTGTAACTTCTTAATATCCTGTCAAAATCTGTACTGTTTATTTACTTACTATTAATTTTGTTTATATATTTCTTTTTAAATTGTTTTCGGTCATGTTTTACACGCTTTATGATTTGTAACATTTAGCCTTTTGGCCAGATAAATATTATGGGTTTTTTTCAAGCTCATATCTGTTATTCTAAAGGCCCTTAGTCCCAGAATAAAGTTACTTTTCTATTCTATTCTATTCTAAAATTAATTATCTTATTCTTGTGGTCCTTCGTTGCGAAGGCACCTGCAAGTATTGCCTACATGGTTTAATGTTGAGAAAAATCATTTAAAAATGACGAGGGGAATAATAAAACCAACACTTTTCTTTTCCCATACAAACCACTAATAAATAATATATATAAATAAAAATGAATCACCAAATTTTGGCTAAGAGAACGGCTCGACCTATCCGGCTAATTTTGTTTCCCTTTTTTTTAAGGGCACAGAAGGTTCTTATAGAGAGAGAAAAATCATTTAAAAATAAACGGGGGAGGAAAATAACAAAGAGAACATTCCAAAAGTATTTATGTTAACTTACATTAGACTAAATGATCTTTTTATGCGTTGAAATTCTTTTGATAGAAAGAATTATTCATTAAAAAAAAAATCACCTTAAAATTATAGAAAGGAAATAGTTGGGGGTGCAGTAAAAAAAAAAACACAGCAAATAAGTTGAAACCTATTATATTATATGTATGCCGACGTTTGTCTAGTGGCTGCTCGGTGCAGAAGGTAACTGGTAAGGTAGCCACTCCTACTGGCCCTGAAGATGACCTACACAGTAGGTCGAAACGTCGGCACACATATAACATAATAGGTTTCAACTTATTTGCTGTGTTTTTTTGACTGCACCCCCAACTATTTCCTTCCTATATTAGTACCTACCAGTCAATGTATTTCTTTCCTACACCTTAAAATTAATTTAATTAAAAGAATTACCTGAACATATGGTAGTTCCGCCATATCTCGAAATTCTTCTTTTCTTCTTTGTTCTTTTGTTCTTTATTCTTCTTTCTTCATTCTTTTCTTCTTCGAAATTCTTGGTTCTTCTTGAATTTTCTTGAAAAATTGCTTCTTATATTATAGAGGTTTGGACATTTACTGAGGCAATGCAATTTTTAAAAATCTTATTTCGTATTATTTCCTAGTAAGTGTTGAATATTAAAAATCAGCAATTGTTGAATAAAAAAAACACCTTAAAATTAATTTAATTAAAAGAATTACCTGAACATATGGTAGTTCCGCCATTTCTCGAAATTCTTCTTTTGTCCTTTATTCTTCTTTCTTCATTCTTTTCTTCTTCGAAATTCTTGGTTCTTCTTGAATTTTCTTGAAAAATTGCTTCTTATATTATAGAGGTTTGGACATTTACTGAGGCAATGCAATTTTTAAAAATCTTATTTCGTATTATTTCCTAGTAAGTGTTGAATATTAAAAATCAGCAATTGTTGAATAAAAAAAACACCTTAAAATTAATTTAATTAAAAGAATTACCTGAACATATGGTAGTTCCGCCATTTCTCGAAATTCTTTCGTATTTTCTTTGTTCTTTTGTTCTTTGTTCTTCTTTCTTCTTTGTTCTTCTCGAAATTCTTTGTTGTTCTTGAAAAATTGCTTGTTATATTTTAGAGGTTTGGACATTTATTGAGGTAACGAAATTTTTTAAAATCTTGTATCTATTTCCTATAAATCTTGGTATGATTTCCTAGCAACTGCTGAATTTGTTGTATTGTTTTAATATTTTGTGATTGAGTTTTATTATGAAACATAAATTAGGTATAATAAAATCAATTACCTTTTTGTGGTTGGGGTTGTATGAAAATTCAAATATACTTATGCATAATTTTCAAATTAGTTTTGGGAACAGATGAAGTTATCAAAAAAAGTATGTATTTAAATTTAAGTATTTAATCTCTACTATAATGTAAATATTAGAAAAAACCCGATCGACTAACGGAAGGAACCGATGAATCACGAGTGGACCCTAGTGGCTACTATATAACGCCGCGGGTTAGCTGGCCATCTTCAGTCTCAATTAAGCCTTGAGGAAGTCAGCAGCGTGTCTGGCGAAACCTTGGCAGAAAATTCACCGACACGGTCTAAACCAGAAGAAACAACTGAAGTTTTTTGTATAATAATATTTTTTTCGTTTTTTCCACCCGGACCATTTTCTTTCACATAATAATAATTGTTTTGAAGATTTTGCAAAATCAAGCCCCAGAGGTGCGCAATGAGGGATGAAAGTTTTTATGGGACTTACATCGTTTGTAAAGCGAGTACCTTGAAATTTTTGTTGATATTGGTTGGCTATAGCTGAACCGAATTTAAGCCTATTATTATGTACAAAATTCTAAATGCAACAACTCTTCATTTATAAAAAAATATATTTTATCACTTCTACCTTCAAGCCAATCCTATATATCCGACACCGTTGAGAGGAAAAAATATCATATTAATATAATAGACAATTAAACCATACCTCTATTAATCAATGGACTTGTTTAATAAGTTTTTTGTTTACAAAAGATAAGTGCACTTTGTCTAAGTGTAGTATATGTATAAGCTCCCTTTGTTGGCCCCTCAACTGTTGATGATGACAATATCCCCCACCCCGTGTTTTTTAATATCCACCTAAATCTGTTTTTCTTTCAGAATAATACTGTTGGAACTTTCTTAAAAGAGAATTTATCAACTTAGCGAACAACACGAATTGATGCCCTGGGAACCGAGAATCAAACGGATAGTCCCACTTCGGGACTGTAGTTGCATCTTCTTCACCTTCTTGAGGTGGTTGTTTTCCGTAAATGTTATTATGGCAGTAGACTTGGTAGTTTTTTCAGCAGGTCCAGAGGTGAGGCTGTATAATATGTTACTTATGCTATATTTTTACAATGATGCCAACTCATGTACATGTTGTATTTTTATCCTAGATATTCTTCGGTCACAAAGAATCTAGCGGAGAAAGGAAAATAATACCTAAAGCAGAGCGACCGAAAGTGATGAATTTTTTGACACTTAGGAACTTCGAAGGATTTTTAAAATATTCGCCATTGTTTTACGGTTATTGCAACAATGAAAATGAAAACAATGGCTTTTATAAAAAGCTACCTTTGATGTGGGACACCATGGTGTCCCTCGGCGTTTATGGTTACAGTTTTGTAGCCATACTGCGCAAGTATACTGCCACATCTTAATTATGTCTTCAATAAATAAATACAATAAATAATTTTCAATTGACTTTTAGGATGGCAGTGAATTCCAAGCAAACTATCAGAAAAAGATGATGATTGCATATTCACATGGAAAATATTTACTAGCTTTTTATGATTGGGAATCCAGAAACGGCACATAACAGGACTTCTTCCATAATTTTAGGTTTCAAGGAAGCCCTTTTAGAAGAAGCTGAGAATACACGTGAGAAGGAAGAAAGTTTGTAATGTCATGCATATTTAATTGTTAATCATAATTTAGGGCGATGTGGTATCTTGTGAGATATTTGTCTGGTAAGAAATGCCTCCGAATCTCCTCTACGATGAGTAACTTACCAATTGCGTTTAATGAGTAACATAACAGAACGTGATGAACTACTTCATAGCATTCATTATTTAGTCACTTCGGAATTTTTACGTTTTCCCAATTGAAGTTTTTCCGATTGCATATATTCCGCTCGCTGTCAGAATTTATGATATAAGCAGTAGGATCTAGGACCTACTGGGCTCACCCAGCTATTATAAAGTGAGTACCCAAATTAAGGGGTGAAATCTGGTGGTTGAGCGTGATCTAGGACGAATGGTGATTTTTTCGACGATTGAACGGTTGTGCAAGGGAGGTGACCCTTGCACAACCTTTTCCCAAGAAACAGTACAGCCTCTACCATGTAATGAGCCGCAGACCCTTCATGGGGTGTAGTGGTACAGGTTTTTTTATAAGATAAGATGAAACAGCTAGTGAAAAAATCAGAAACTCCCAGATCTTGCTCACCATAGGGAGAAAGCAAATAGTTTTAAAATTAATATAGTTTCTTAATATTACGGTACCATCCCATTAAAATTTATCGAAACATTTCAATTAACAGTTTCCTATCCATAAAAACACCAAAATATAATCAAATGATTTTTCCTGTCTCAATTGTGGGTAAGCTTCATCCCGCTTCCATAATTTTAAACTTATCTTAATTGTAATATTTAATAAGAACATTTTAATGGGAGATTTTCAGTTGGAAATTACTATCTATAAGGATATTTACACATTTCAACGTAATATGGCTCCTAGCATCTTTCGTGTACGTAGTGATTAAAGTTGTTAGACGGTCTGAAGAAGGCAGTCAAAAAGAGGCAAAGAAATGGTGGTAACAAAACGAAGTGACTGTAGTGATAACACTCATTGGAACTGTTTACCCAATCATTTTCGATGGAATTAGTTATCTTGAAAAGTAGCATCCCAGAAAAGCACTCAGACTCCAGCTTGCGAGGTAAGTAAAGTAAGGCTCAAGGGTTCAAAATACCAAGAGTAAACATGTGGTGTAATCGCAACTTCTTGAATTTGGAATATGTTTATAATTTTTCCATATAAGTTTGTTGCCATACTAAAATTTTGAGTCATAAGGAGAAAATGTTTTATCAGTTTTTTAATTGGTTACATAATTATGGTATTCAACTTACTAAATCTATACTCATTCATTTTCGCTACTTTTTCAGTGATTCACGGAAAATTAAGTACCTGTTTTCCTTTCGTATCTTATTCACCATAATTTATTATGACTCGGATAGATTAAACTGTTTTTGTTTTAGTCAACGAAACTTAGCGAGCTCAAAAAGAATTTGACTAAAATAATTACCAACATTACGAAAACATAATCAAAAGCTAATACCATAGCAGCCAAGTCCAGTTCAACTACGGAGTCACTTGTTGCTGCATTGATTTTAGCAAATGCAACTACACCTTCTAGTTTTATCGGGACTTCAACAGATTTCAATCCTGACGATTTGAATAATAACACTGTTCTGCACGAAAATCCTCCTTCAAACCAAAACATGCTTTCTTACTGTTATCAGATGTGCTGAACACGAATTTGAAGTCAGATTTTGTTTATCACTTACAGTTTCCTGAGAAATTCTAGTTTTTTATCCAAAAAGGTGAGTTTTTTGTGGATTTGACGAATTTTTTTTCGGCATCAAAACATAGTGAAAAAAAATTCAAAAACCCGATGATTTTGAGCGCAATGAAGTATATTTGAACGAAAAAAATTTGATGGGAATATTACAAGTGGTTAAAGAAATATGGCTAAAAGTGTTTTTTTCAGTTTTTGAGCTTGAGGCAGGGATTTGATCTCTACCTGGATCTTTAGGGGAATGACCCTCCTTTATCTTTTATGGTGGTACCCTTTTCATTCAAATCCTTGCCTGCCCCCCTTTCACCCTCAATACCCCAACTCCCCCCTCCCACTCAGCCCCTATCTTGTCACTATTTTCTTCTAGGATTTGATCAGTACTCTCGAGGCTTTCGCTAAACTCACTTAGTTGGATATTCAGTTGTGCTATCATTGTTTTTGGAACAGTTCACTTTTTCTCTGTAATGTCACGACAGTGTATAAATAAGCCTGATTCCTTTTGCTATGTTTGTGGTGAAGTCACATTCAAGTCCACTCAGAAACCTGTGACTCCGCTGGTGAAGAAGGCATACGAGTTATACTTTGGATGTAAAGTAAGTGATCAGGACAAATCATGGCCTCCTAAAATATGCTGTAGTTCATGCTCACGTTCTCTGAGTGGTTGGCTAAATGGGACATAAGTCAATGCCATTTGCAGTTCCCATGATATGGCGAGAGCCTACAAATCACGTGACCGATTGCTATTTTTGCATGACCACAATCAAAGGTTTCTCGTTCAAGAGCAAAAAGAAAATTGTTTATCCCAACATCCCCTCTGCCATGAGACCAGCTCCACATGATGCCTCCATGCCCATCCCACCAAATCCGAGTAAGTTCCGTCTTAGTTCTGAGGAGTGCAGCGATTCTGAAAGCGTTTCACCTCAACCTGAAACCAGTCAACAAGAAGAAATTTCAAGTTCGTCCAGCCCCTCTGAAACTCAGCCACAGCTAATAAATCAGAGCCGATTGAATGATCTTGTTCGTGATTTAGATCTCCCAAAATCAAAAGCTCAGTTGCTTGGGTCAAGGTTGCAACAATGGAATCTCTTGGAAGGAGGCGTGAATATATCTAATAAATAGGATATTAAATAGGATTCAATTAATTATATTTTATCGTTGAAAAAGAAAAAAAATCTGTTATAATAAAGACAATAATTTTCAAATACAATTTTTCATTTTTTCCAAGTTTCTCCCCTTTTCTCTCAAAATCAGAGGGATAGAATTTTTCTGAGTTCAGATTCGGACTCAGCACACCTGAAAACACCTGTTTTTTTTTGCAGAACAGTGTTATCTGAACATCAGTCAAGCTTGGCGAATAAGGTAGTTGGAGGGGTCTACATTGCCATTTTAAGAAAATAATGTTTGAAGAGTATTTTCTGTAAAATAGGCTTTAATAGAACTATTATTTAATACTTTTTACAATATTTAAAAGAATTAGAGATTTATCTGCAATGATGATGAAGTCAATATTCAAGCTAAGTAGTGTTACAACTTTCTTTGTGTAATTCAACATTTAAACAAAGTTACAGTGTGTGTAAGTGTAATATGCAATCTTGATATTTAGATAAATATTTTTACTGATTTCAATTTTTCAACTTGCGTAATACACAATAAAGTAAAGATTTTTTAAAGAGAAAGAGGTCCGGGTGGAGGTAAAGAAAATTCTCTTATATCGGGAAAACTTTTTATTGGTAAGCCAACGTTTCGACCCACATGCAGCTCTTCTTCAGGGCTGATTTGACGGGCGGGGGTTGACACTAGACTGATTTTTTTTCTATAAGCGTGGTGATTATTTGGCATTTTCTTTTTGTTAATTTCGATTCTCCGAGGTTTCGATTATCTAAACCACACCCGACAACATTAGTTCGGATATTTTTTCTGACTGAACTTGCTTCGACCTCTTTTTTCGAGATCAATTAAGAATACCTTCTTCATGGCTTTATGTCGATTCACAGCTAAGAATGGAATAAATAATTATATTTAGAAGCCGGCTTCGAACCCGAAACTTAGACGTTGCGAACACAATAATCAACCTACCACTCCCTACATTCTGCAACAGAACATTAATATTGATATAATTGAATTTTAATCTATTATATAATAGAGGCAACTAGTACATTAATAGTACTTTCCTATTCCAACTTTCAAGACTAACCGTAACATTATTAAAACTTCCTTTTATTACTCAGGAAAATTCCCTCCGAAGTAAAACGCCGCCTGAGAGCTTTTAATTAAAGATTCCATTAGGTAGATTATAATAGCGCAGGCTGGCTAATATGCCCTTAATAAATTAATATTCTATCATTAAACGGGTTAACCCTTCAACTACCATATTTCGCGACGAAATAATAAGTACATAATCATTGATTTTTAAACTCCTTTAACATAAGGGAGCGGCGTAGCTCCGAACGTAGAGCGCTTAATTACTGTGATGAAGATCTCGGAACAAACCGTTGTCCAAGAAACAGTCTCTACTTTGTTATGGACCTAAGACAATTTATAAGTTGTAGTGGTACAGTTGTTTTTTTTTAAATTTAAGTATGGTGAAAAGATCTGATTTCAAGGTAGCTCTTAATTTCAGCAAATATGGTTTTGAGCATCGATGGCAGCTGCCTTTTGAGTATTTGGGTTTCATGTCGCTGGTCGATGTTTCTCCCAATTTTGATGTTTTTAAATATCTACATATTTTTTTTATTATCTTCATTTCTGTTAAATTAATGATGAAATTCATACTAGGGGCGCCAGTGGTTAGCATAAAAACCTTCTATGCCCAAGATCGCTGGTTCGTAGCCTGGCAAGTGGGCCTAGGGTTTTTTGAAAAGCAATACAAAATCCTAGGTTATGCCATCTTTTGGAAGGGACGTAAAACGAGTGTCTCGAGCCTGTACGGTGTCAGATTCTCGTTAAAAATGCCTATCCTAATTAAACATAGATAGGCAGAAAGGCTTTCCTTTAGGTTTTAGGCTCCCACTGTAGTTTCGTCCGATCAGTCATAGGAGAGCATAAAGAGACGATAAATGAATAAGCAAACATCACTACCTCTTCCAACCCTGACGCACAAGTTGTCGCAATTCTAACAATCTCTAACTATGATAATTTAGCATGGAGCTGTATATACTCATGTAAATTATACATTTTTAAAAATCGAAAAACTTGGTAGTCACTATCGTCCTATTACCGCTTCTTTCAACATAGAAGCTTCTATCATCAATGATCACCTCTATTAGCAACTCGTTATCATACTCATTCCGATTTCACATATTCTCTTTCTCCACTGGATCAAGTACTTTACGAATTTAACAACCTAAAGAAAATTTATCAACTACCAAGTATATGGGTGACCCATTAGGTGAAAAGAAATTACTAATGTTGATTTTAATCTTCCCATCTAAGTTTTGGGCTACAAACTTTCCTAGTTTATATCCACTCTTTCATTAAACACCTTCCGTAAGTTTTCGAGTTATAATTTTTTGTGTATTTTTTTCTTACTAAACAACAATTATGATGAAATTATTTTCAATATGTTATCTAATAAATCAGAGTTGTTTCTTGACGAAAATCGAAAATTATTTTGAACTGAATAGCTATGAAATTTTACGTATCACACTAAATAATGCATGTCCATAATGTTGCTTATATTTTATTTAATGATCTATTATCTAGAACTTTTTTTTATTTCAACTTATGTGCTTCCTGCCCACATAACATTCATGAGGGCTCTTATGGAATATCGAATATATAACATTGTCGTGTCACAGTGTTTGTAACAACACTCCTCCGAAACGACTCGACCAATTCTTATGAAATTTTGTGAGCATATTCAGTAGGTCTGAGAATCGGACGTAATCTATTTTTCAAACCCCTAAGTGATATGTGTCAAGTTCCAATCAGTTAATAATTATCCGGAATCTAATCTCTTTCTAATATATTCCATCACAACCAATAATACCGTTCAAAAGACTTCAATTTGATATACGCTTGGCTTTTGCTATCGCCATCAACAAGTCTCCAGGCCAGACAAGGTCCATTTGAGGTTTAGACCTAGAACATCCAAGTTTGTCCCATGGAAAATTATATGTTGCATGCTCACGTGTTAGAAAACCATCTAATCTATTTGTATTAGCAAAGGACAGATTAAAAAAATGTATCGATTAGCACCTAATTAAATTGAAATAAATAGTTATAATTCAAAAAAATATTATCAGCTATAATTAAAAATCAACGATGATATATCTCATTCATTAAACTAATGTTTATACTTTATCAGTTAAGAATTTTGTATAATTTTTATTTATTATATACTATACTTAGATGTAAGATGAATAGAATGTAAAAATATTTTAATTTTAATTTTTTCCATTGATTCATCGTTTCTTTAAAATTCAAATTTTAACCTAATATATTTTAAAACTATTACAACAGCCACAGCAACGAGTGGCCGGATCAGCTAGTAAAATATAAATATTTAAAATATTATTTTCCCATCCAATGCTTTCAAACTTCAATTTTAGATTGCGGCAGATCCGATCGATTTTAGTTCCCGATTCCAGGTTCATAGCGAGAATCCAACTGTCCTCTCTGACGCAAAGGACTTTTCAGAGCACTAACCCATTGTCGTGGCGTCCTTTCTTCCCCACAGATATTCAGGATCAGTATTGTAAAGAACCTTCAAGAACGTTTGAATAATTCAAGAGAGAGCACGGATATGCTTCATTATTCTGATCGCATTTGCGAGATCATCCAAATCCAGGAATTTCAAGTCGAAACTTTTCTATAAGAAAAGATTGCTGAATCTGAGTGTTGCCGGTCATTCAAAACAACAAGAGCCAATACTCAATATAAACTATATCAAATAGATCGATCGGCCGTAATCGTTCCATTAGAACAACTTTCATTAGAAATAATAAAATAAAACAGAAATTTGCCAGAAGAAAATATATTTTCTTCAGTTGCAGTTGGACTCTTCATCCCTATGCACTTGTGATGGCCTAAAAATAAGCGTAATCTGTAAATATGACTGAGGACGACTCCAACTGCTACAATGGAGATGGTACTCCCTGTACAGGCTGCTTAAACAGAACATAATCCCATCAGTTTCGGCTCACTGCAGCTCATGGGTTCACAAAATTTGAGGCCGATCGCATTTTAGCAATGAGATCGGATTCGCAGTTACGTGACTTAATGTCACCCAAATACAAGGTCAAAATTAACAGAGCAATACGGCACAAACCTTGCAACGGCATCAACTGTTATACAGATGGCTCTCTTACAGCTACTGGTGCTGGGGCAGGGTTCTGGAGGAAAGATAAATCTATGGAAGATAATTAAATCTAGGAAGGTATACTTCTGTATTTCAATCAGAAGTACTTGCTATAAACTACTGTGTACGGTCACTACTGGAGGAGCGGATGTCTTCTAGAAGGATAACCTTCTTCACAGACAGTCAAGCTACCATTGGTGCACTAAGCGGGCACAGTACTAACTCACGGATTGTGTGGGACAGCTATGCAGTTCTCAACAAACTTGGGGAGAATAACAGGGTTAGCATTGAGTGGGTTCCTGGACACTCGGGCATCCCTGGCAATGAAGAAGCTGATAGGCTAGCCAGGCTGGGATCGGATAACATTCCATGCACTCCCGAACCAGTATGCGGCATTAGTCTGGGCTACGCTAAGAGTAGAATAAAGGCTATCTACCTTAAGAAATCGTACCAATATTGGTGCAGGGTAAAAGGATTAAAACATTCTAAACTATTATAATTTAATTTATTTTAGTTGTTACTAATTTTTAAATATATTCATTTGAAAAGAAAAGATATGTCCAGGACCGGGACTCGAACCCGGGTCTTCCAGATAACTAGTCTGGGACTCTACCATTTGAGCTATCCTGGGCCCTAATGAAGCACGCTTCTCGGCCATGGTCATATCTTTTCTTTTTTCTGATCCTAAGTCCCAGCGTTCTTGCATTTTGCGAAGTATACGAGAGGAAGAATGTTCTTTGAACATTATTTTAATTTGGATCTAGTTGACTTACGTCATTATAATTATTATAATTTAATTTATTTTAGTTGTTACTAATTTTTAAATATATTCATTTGAAAAGAAAAGATATGTCCAGGACCGGGACTCGAACCCGGGTCTTCCAGATCTGGAAGACCCGGGTTCGAGTCCCGGTCCTGGACATATCTTTTCTTTTCAAATGAATATATTCTAAACTATTGCTTGACAGGTTCAATGAGAAGACATGTAATGCTCTTCTGGATCTGGGCAGGGAAGCATTAAAAACAATTATAGCGGCATATACGGGTCATTGTAGACTCAACGCCCATATGTTCAGGCTGGGACTGGCGAGCTTTCCCACATGCCGCTTTGGTCGTACAGAGGACGAAACACCCTATTTTGTTATCTGCCTATGTGATAGGTTTGCCGACCTAAGGTTCGCAACCTTTGGTCAGGATACAGTCACTAACCCTAGGCAGGTCGAATTAATCAACCCGGCAAGTATACTTAAATTTGTGGGTATACCTAAGCTTAGATTATAATAATCGCACACAACGGGGCGCACAATAGATCGAGTAATGGTCGTAGTGCAATTTTATGCACAAAAAAAAGATTAATTTGTGCCTTTTATCTTTTATATAAAAATGATTTTTCGATAAATAAAATCAGATACACTTTTAGTTTATCCGTCATTTTCCCACGAAATGGCTAACAGTTAAAAATGGAAAAAAAAATTGTACAGTGTTATAGAGCAACAATAGATTTTTGGGTGTTTTTTGTTCTAAACTGGTTGTTTTTATGTTAAACTTTCTTACGAAAAGACTCGTATATAGTATCGAAAGATGTTTCTAAGGAATATTGTTTTTTTGTTTTTTTAACTGACATGATTGATCCAGTATGCTGTATGATCAAGTAACTCAACTTTTCGAATTTTCACTCCATAATATTTTATGTGTAGTGTGAAATAGTCAGGGGGTGCAGTCAATAATTACACAAAATAAGAATGACTTACTTTATCGTGACTAAATTTCGGCTTAAGATTCAGGCCATCTTCAGGGCAATGAGGTAAAAAGTCAAACTCCAACTGACAACTCTTAAAATTATCCAGCAACTATTTTCATCTTAAATATGAATCCTAATATTTTATAATAATTATATAATATATTTTAATGATTTTATTATAATTAATACATCTAAAAGATTAATAAGTATTAAGTAAGATTGATTATCAGCTATATGTGTTAGGTTCATCATTATCAGCTCGCATTGTATAATAATCGATTATCTCTCCTATATCGGTATGAATCGAACAAAGCTCTCGACTCATACCAACCCGGATGGGCTCATTACCGATGTGAGTGTATCATAAATAAGTGTTAAGGATTGGCCTGGGCCAAGTCGATAAGGGAATTCAAGCAAGCACTTATCTTCCGGAGGAGTTCTAACGGTCGATCCACTTGACCTCAATATTACAATCTAAATAAAAAGAGTTGTAAAACCTTATTGTATTTCTGTCTTCTTTACACTATAATTTATTAATTTACTGCAGAACTTATTACAGAACTCTTATAACACTATAACGCAGTGCCTGCCAGTGTTTCTCATAATTAGTGATTAAGTTGTCTGAAAGACTACATTACCAAAAACTAGATAAAATATATGTGCATCGTTATTTTAAACGTTTCTACTTTATCCATTAAATACCAACCAGAAGTAATGACAGAGTTCTCTCTCAATGACAATGATCTTAAGACACCATCACACAACACACTATATACAGTGTACAGCCTTTGCAACATCACCTAACATATTGTTACGGTCAGAGCGGGGACGAGGACCGGCTGAGAAGATTAGGCAAACAATGGGATTAAGCGGAAGGGATTATAGAATGTCGTAGAACCTACTCGATCGGCCTGGAATATTCTAGGTGCCCCCACCCCAATCTCCCTTGCCTATATAAAAAGGACAGCTGTTCTGGCCGCGCAGTGAGTAATAAGACGAGTCAGTAATAAGCCAGTGAGTAGCAGTCGTTAACTAGTGGCAGTGTGTGAGTTAGTTAGTATCAGTCTGTAATAAGTGCTTAGTGAGCAACAGTGACAATTAGTGGCCGTGTAATAAGTGTAATAAACTGTGTGGCAGTTTGTCATATTTGGAGAGTCTTACGGTCGGTGGACTTTAGTTAGCGAACTGTAAGTGTTAATTTGTAATTGTAAACTATAGTGTAATATTATTGTATTTGTACAAATTTATATAAATAGTTTAGTTACTTAGTATAAACAATATCTTATTTTATTTGTATATTATCTTAGAAATTAGATAACATTTAGTAGAATATTATTATTGTAAATTGATATTAGTTTAATAATTTAACTGTTTTAAATAATCTCATTGTATTCTTTCTAATTTGTTAATAAATATTAGATTCTTGAATTAAGTAATAGTTTAGTCCATTTTACACCCAGTAGCCCGTAACAATATGATATTATATTATTATATATATAAGCCTATACCACCACAACCCATGAAGGGTCTTAGGTTCAGTACGTGATATAGACTTATTATGAAATAAAAATAATACTAGGTATTTTGAACAGTATAATTAATTGATAATGGTTTTAATATTAGAGGAAAAACATTAAGTACTAAGGTTATAAGTAACTGAAGAAAACCTAACAATTGCTGAAACCTTCCGGCCAGGCGCCCCTAGCGGATAGACACATGTGTGGACCCGTTACAGTCCACTTTATAGAGGCTGGGTGAACACGAGGAAATTCTCCATCAGGGTCCATTCCAGACTCTAAAGAGAATAAATAAATTATCTGCCACGGTTGAAATTGAACCTGGGACTTTCTGCACGGTTACCCCTGATATCCCCCCTCCCTTTATATACTGAGGTGAATAAGTGGTGAAGTCAAATTTTCTTTAAAATAAGTTTCTTGTACTTAGAGGAACTGAATCGTGTTATTATCGTAAAGTACATGGGGCTAAGGCAGACATTGGCTTCTAAAGGAGTTATTGCTAATATTACAACTCCATTTCATGGCAAAAACCCTAAAATACCGTTAAGTTTTTCCGGACAAAATTCGACTTAACGACTCATTCAGCTGGCCTGCAGATATACTGTTATATATTTCGAATATGAGAAGCCTAGAAGTACAAGTGAAGTAGTATATTCCTTGAAGGTTCTGTAATACTAAAGGTTATTCAAATATTTTATACTTGGCTCAACAAATAAAAAAAAATCACACGTACCCCGAGGATTCTAACCTAGTATATTTATATATAAATATATAGTTATATATTAAATCCTTTCTCAATATTAAAGGGTTATCAGTAGAGGCATTATATAATTAAGAAATTTAATTTAAATTATACAAATAATATAAATTATATAAATATAATTTTAATTTTCACGATATCATTAAATTTTCAAATTCTTTTTTGGGCTCATGACCTATTCAATTAATTTGGTTATTTTAATAATAACAGTTGTGAAATTAAATATTAAGGGAGCATTTACAGTCTAAAATATCTGCAGGAATATATTAGTCATAGTAACACTGTGTGTAATTTCTTTGTTTTCCTTTCTGTTCAAAACGAAATATCGTTAATAGAATTTTGTGAGTAATGAATTACATTTACTTTTTTTTCTAAATATTTTTTTTTATAAACAACAACATTAAGATGATTGGTCATCCATGGAAATCATTTCAGATCTCAGTCGCTTTATTATATTTATATATTCTACGATAGAAGTCGGATAGTTCCCCAATAGCAACAGCAGATGCATTATGGATATCCTTTATTATTTTATACATCAGTCAGAGAATATAAAATAATCTACTAAAAAAAAAATTAATACATTCATTGAATTTCTAATAAAGAAATAATTTAAAGTAAAGAGGTGTAAAATATTTATGACCCCATTGCGAATTCAATCAGTTATATTCATCCGTAAAACTCTGCCGATAAAGACTGATATAGAAAAATATAGACTATTAAAATATTGTTAAAAATTGATTCAACACATTGGCCCTGGAGTATTTATAATTGAGTATCGATAGGTTGCCTAATGAGGATATCGGATAACATTGGATAAAGTTGGCTTGTTTAATCTTGTCCGAAACTTTAGCTGTAATCGGTGTAAAATGTCTGCCCTTAATGGCACACTTTTCAAAGGGCCTCCTTTAATGAACGTAACTCGCTACCTCCAATCTGTCGTGAATAAATAATTAATTTATTTAAAAAAATTAATAATGTTTCAGTGCTGTGAAAGAGGAATAAAAACGTAATTAGTAAATAATGGTGGTTTCTCATTAATAAACTCTCTTATTATGATATATAGAAAGGAAAGAAAGAATGAGGTTGGCCATGGAGATGGACTTCTAGAGACGCTGTTTGTGCCATTTCCAGAATTCAACCCGTCCCTAACAAAACGACAAGGCAACTGGTAGATCAGGAAACAGCTATCCTCTACAAAATAGAAACAAGAAGATTAAAACTGTAAGGTAAATTAAAAAGAATGTCACAGGAACGATGCCAAAAAAATCTTTGACTATCGCCCTACAGAGAGGAGGGAAAGAGGACGACTCAAAAAAAGAGATGGTAGCAGGATGTGGAGGGGAGCATGGCTTCGATGTGCCGTAGAGAAAGAAACTGGCTCGTGAACTTTTGGGAACGATTAACAAATAGTTGTAAAAAAAAGTCAAATAATAATAAAGATACAGGAAGGTTCCAAAGACCATTTAGGAGCCAGGGAGTAAAACTGAAATTATTTTTCAAAGATTTAAGTGCGATTTAAGTTTTAAAAAAACCTCAACAACAACAGTCCATGAATGTTTTGGGACCAGTATTGAGATGAGACTGTGCTGTTTCTAAGCCAACAGATATAGGAGAAGGTATTTTGGGCCGATATAACGCTCAAATGTATTCTTCTAATTAAGGGTACCGACTTTATAATTCGTGAGCCCCAGGAGGGAAGGAAACAGACCCCACAGTTCATATTTATCACTGCTAACAGATTAAATAATTTATCTACCAAAGCACCGGGTTTGGTTACCTAAGCAGTAAAGACAAAATTGATGAATTTATATTAATTGTTTTGTACATGATTTTTGTATCAAAAGAACTGACACAATAAAACAAACAAAAAATTCAAAACTTTTTCTGCAAAATATCCAATTAATCACATAAAAAATATTTAAATATTAAAATAATCACAATAAAATTAAAATTAAAAAATATTTTACCTATACCTTTTTTTATATTTTTTAACTATACCTAATAAATATAAAATTATTAATTATCATAAGAGATAAAGGATATTTAATGTACAATATCTTCGTTTCCCTGGGAAGAAGTGCTAGAGAGTTAGGTCGTAAAAACAGGCAAAATAGTTAAAGCAAAATTTTTGTTTAATAATATTGGGAAACATATAAAAGATCGGGAAAAATGGATCAAACTTGTTACACAATTTATTATTCGCATTTTGTTATTAAAATTTAATTTTTATTCAGTGCATTTATTTCTAGGTTACATAGATTCCGACATATAAGTGAAATATTGATAAAAAGGGCATCAAAAACAAACCCCGCCTTGGGGAACATTCCGTTGTAGAGAAGATTTCAATAGACAATTGTACAAACCTTCATGCCTATATGATCCTATTGTATTGTTTTAATCATTTATTTTATTATTCCTTTTTTATGTTTCCCTGGAATAATGACCCGCAGTTAAATAACGCCTGTGGTGGATTCTACGAACTGAGCTGTTGCGCGAACCGAGAGCTTGGAACTATTTACCAATTTATATAATTCGTTTTTGTTTTAATTATCTGTTGATTCGAATGACAATAAAACCGAGAGATACAATAAGTTTCCATTAGTATTTTAATCAATAAAGATTCTACTAAAAAATTGTTTAAATCAGTATTAGTTATTTTCATATTATGGATCCAAATAGAATAATATTTAGACCCAATATATCATGAATGTATTGAGTAAAATAGTATCTCTTTAATTCTCAACGTTAGTGGGAAATGAAGTTTTGAGAGAAAAATGTTTTTTTCGGTTTAACCTTTTTTATAGATCAAGAAATGTGCAACCATATGTGCCATGTCAATGAAAATTATCAACTATTTCAAGATAACTCTATTTAAGGAAAGTTTATAATACGCCTTGCATTGGAGTGTAATAATCATTACAGAAACAAGACGGCCAAAAATTTGTTGTTATTATTAAACAATTAAGTAATAATAGTACATTAGTGGAAAAATTCCAACTAAAAACCTTAAGTCTCTAAACTAAAACAGGAAATCAAAAATATACCTGTCCAATATTTCGCCTATTCAGGCATCCTCAGGGCAGAAAGAGAATAATAGCAAACCAAAAGATGAATAATGCACCCAAAAAACACACATCCCACCACCTCCAAGGCTCAAATGCAACTACTGAAGATTCAGTCGAAATATGGGACAGGTATTTTTGATTTCCTGTTTTAGTTTAGAGACTTAAGGTTTTTAGTTGGGATTTTTCCACTAATGTACTAACATTTATTTGATGTCTCTGTTGACCGTTCCCTTTTTCAATATTAAGTAATAATGTTGAATAAAAATGAAAAATTTTCATTGCTATTATTTTCTATAACATTTCATAAAAGTATTATATAATCATTTACTTTAATTTATATGTTTAAACTGGATATTTTCAAGGTTGGAGATAGTTAATTTTAGCCTAGAGTTCACACCACCTACGCAACGAACTCCCAATTCCAGTGCCCTTTAAAATTTCTCAATGCGGAACGAGACTTCAGGAATAGCTGATCTCAATGAACTATATTATTAAGTATCATTAGATGTTTTAAATGTCAAAGCTTTTTTGTTTATCTCTTAAAAAACTATTGCAATTTATGAGTCAATTTCTTTCTACACATTACTATTGTAATTATACAATTAAAATTTAAAAAAAAATCCTTAATTAAACCGGTATTGTTCCTTATTACCCACATTTAAGTGCTATTACAATCAATTTAAATATAACGACAACTTCGAGGTAATAATTGAAAAGAGAAAGAGAATATGAAAACATTTCGTTTCTATAAAGCATATACATTAATTAGTATAAATGATAAAAACTCCAAAAGATACATAAAATAGTTATTAGAATAAAAAAAACCCCAGAGGAAAAATAAATCAATAAAAATTTGCGATAACTCAGAAAAAGACATAAAACAATCCGTCAATCCTAATTTATTTCCTGGTTATTCAGAGAATGTTCGTATTTTATTGTATTTCTTGGCGTTTGGTTGCTGTCAATGATTGATGAATCCGTTTGAACTGTTGGTGTGAGATATACTGTATTTAATCTTCCTGTCATGATAAAGCCTGAATTTATATGGATAATAACGAATATGATATGTTATCGTTTCGTACCAGAATAGCATCAACAAAATAAAAAAACTTTGTATATATAAAGTCATTATAGCCAGTAATATCAGGCCTCCACAATAATGTCTTTATCGATAAAAAATGACGAATAATTACACCTGTAAAAGTACAAGGCTAGGAAGGCATTATATCGACCGAATCAACAGATTAAGATTTATTATTTAACAGATCTTCGATTTTCAGGTGATGGTTTTAGATTTTAGAAGGTTTTCCATGGCCTTTTGAAGAAAAAAATTGGACATGGAGGTCTTCCCAGGATAGTAAGAACAGTGAAGAAGCAGTACAAGGATTCCTTGAGTCAAGTAATCTACGTTGGCAGACACCCTTAGGCTTGCAATATTAAGGTAGGTGTACAAAAGGGAAGAATCCTCTGCTTCCTATGATTCCTAATGGTGCGTAAGAAGGAAGAACGGCGGATCAAAGACTTCACAGATGATGCAATTGGGTAATTTTTATCTCTAAAATTCAAAGTGAAATTAGTGGACTTCTGTTGTTTACTATGTTTGTGAGGAAGAAATGGTCCGGGTTGTAGTATGAAAAAAATCTCTTTAAATTTATGTTTACAGATCATAATAATCTGTTATTAATCCTCTCTTCTTTGATAATATTTAGTATCTGTGGGATTCAAAGAACATTACAACAAACGTTACCACCGCGTTCGGGCAAGGGTGTTGGAACCAACAGACCATTCCACACAGAAATATTATTGGTTTCTGTGTGGTGGTAAATGGCAGAAATAATTAATTTCTACTTTCTATTCCATGGTGAACCTACCACATCCACATCGTTCTGCAGGGATATTGACAAATTTATTTAAAAACAGGCTGCATTGCTTAATCGGAAGGGACCTATACTCTTACACAACCCCAGACTTCATGTTCCACGACAGTGACTAAACTAAATAAGCTGGGTTACGGAGTCCTCCCAGACCCACCTTATTCGCCTAACATATCTGCAACCGATTTTCATCTGTTCAGAAATTTGGACAACTTCCTTAACGTAAAATGTTTAAATATGACCCTCAAATCAAAAACGAATTTTCTGGCATTATTTCATCACAAAGCCCTGAATTGAATGTTCTGGGATTAAATATTTAATAACACGTCGGGAAAAATGATCCATTAAAATCTTCTAATAAATAACCTTCCTTTTAAAAGAGACGTCACTTATGAAACGACACAATATTTAGTCAAACGTTTCAGAAACACTCAGAGGTTATGAAAGTCATGGTAGGATCATAGGTAAACAAAATAAACTGTGGATGTCAGAATGAATTTTCAAAACTAATTAGAGCGAATATCAGCATTGAAAAGTTCTGAAAACTTCTACACCTTAAAAGTCTGAAGAAACAGGAACTACAAGGTCGTGAAAAGAAGGATAAGAAATGCACAGCAAGCATTAATACGACTCCTGGAAATGTGGAGACGGCATGAGATCTTGAGGACAAAGTCGGGCTCTTCAAGAGGAAGTTTAGCCGTTAAGGTAGGCTGAGCTCCCATTGTTTTCGTAGTTCGGGCCCTAAATTCGTTTCTCTCAACGCTTTCCAACCCAGTTAAGGGCAAACGAGGGAAAATAATGTAAGGAAGAGCATAGCATATTTCTGTCAATTGTGTTCGGAACTGTGTTTATCACAACTGAAATTATTTTTTAGTAATTTTTTGTTGGATTTTAAAATATATAACTGTAAGAGTGGTGTAATATGGTCAGGTGGTGAAGTCGATGATAACACGAAATAAGGATGTCTCATTTTATTGTGTCAACGTCAGATTTAGACCATCTTCAGGGCAGAGGAGATGACTGCAACTGACAAATGATAACTCGAAATTTTGTTAATTGTAAATATAGATTTTAAGTTGTTAGCATAGTGAAAAAGTCAGGGCCTATATTAGGGTATATCACCATAAGGAGGAAAAAGTAACCCTAATTTATTTCCCATTAAAATTCAATGTTTCCTATTAACTCAGAAACTTTTAAATAAAAGCAAATAATAGCTCAAATCGAAATTAATTTAGAATTATATCCTGAAAACTATATTTTATTCTATATTAAATAAACTGAATACAGAAGAGCAAAAAAGACATAAAACCATAAGTGGAAAAATTCCACCCAAAAACCTTAAATCTCTAAATTAAAAAAAAGAAACAGAAATACTTATCGATATTTCGTCTATTCAGGCATCTTCAGGACAGAAAGATAACAACAGCAACTGAAAAAAACGAGAAAACACCCCAACCTCAAAATTAAGCCAAACACCGACCAGAGGAAACATTAAAGTAGGCCATCTTTTTCTTCCCTATGATGGTAGATCTTGATGTAGAGCAAGACTTTTTCATTAAGCTTCCGCCAGGTGGATACTACTTGTCCCATTGTTCTCCCACCTCCGACTAACAGTAAGTTCTCAGGATTCTAGGTCATAGCATGTATTTAATCTACCTGTGTTGAAGCCGTATCTGACTTCTGGGACAGTACATTTTCCCTTCTTAAAAGACTTTTTGGTGAATGCTCTTAATTCATTCCGCCAACATGACCTGTCCAAGATTTGTGAGTGTTATGATTTTCGCTCCACCAAACAGCTCATATTCACAACCAACGAATATTCTTCAAAAATCTTTATTTCAAAGTTGAGCATTGCAATATAACGTATTAACTAGGTTCTCTTCTTCATAAACTGGCTTGTGAGATGTTTCTAAAGCCGAAAATAGCATCTGTTTCCACGCTTCTTCTATTTAGAAGTTAGGAATTTTTTTTTAAATCCTAACGTTTACGTGAGCCTAGTTATTGTTTAGTTATGTGTAAAAACAATACCAAAACTTGCAGGAACAGACACAGCCATTTTTAATATTTTGGGGGGAAATTACAATTTACTTAAATTTTGAGAATTTTTAATTCGGCTATGTAGAACGATATAAGGAGCCTTGACTTATGAATTTAGAAATGCAGAAAGTTAATAGTTTAAAATTATTTTTTTAAACCCCCCATTGAATATTCATGTAACTTCTTATAACATTCTTCAGAAAAGAACAATGTGTATGATATTTTAAATTATTTTTTTATAGAAATGAATCGAATCTGTAGGAACTGGAAACTCTCATAGGGATCTACTTCTGTTAAATGTATACACTTTTCCATTTGAAAGGAAACCTGGAGGTTGAGCCTAGACAAATCACCTCCTTCTCAACCGTTGACTTGGATAAGTCTGGTCCTTGTACATATCTAAACCTATTTTATTTTTTATAGTTATCATAGTTAGTTTTGTTTATATTTTTTCTTTCATTATCTTATTTCTTTTTTCGTTGTAATTTGTTTCCGAAAATTTGTATGTATATGTGTGTGTGTATGTGTATATGTAACTCAATTATTTCTCTGTTTATAATTATTGTTATCTTATTTCTATTTTCCTTTATTGCTTCTTCTTTTTAAGAAATAATTTTCTTTAATTATTGTTTGAGTAGGTAATTCTTAAATTTTTGTAAATTATTATTTTTTTTTATTCCTGATCTATTGTATTATAATCTCAATTGTAATTAATTATGTAATGTAATATATTTTACTCTAAGATATTTTAGTTTTTACACTATTCCTGTAATGTTATTCTAAAGGGACTTGTCCCAGAATAAATGAAGTATTTATTATTATTATTATTAAACCAGATATCCTGAATGCGATGTTTGGTAGTTCTTAAAAAAATAAATGAAGAAATAGTTGTAGGCTTTATTTATAGAATGGATGGTAATTCATTGAAAAAAATATGCTTCTACTTAGATAAAAGAAAAATAAAGCCAGATGGTTGAGATAAGTTTATAAAAATAATGGAAATTTCAGAATAACACAAGGAGAGAGGTGTAGTAATAGACACAGAAAAAATTAAAAACCATTGCAATAGGAATGCTTTGTTTAACCAATACCCAATTTTTTTTTTAACTTACTCGGAACTTTCAAATACGACTATTGAAAAAGTAGGTTTTTTGAGTTAGAAGGAGGGATATGAAAAAATATGGGAGCTATGATATAAGTAGTTTAAAATTACGGTATTGCTTTGATAAGAGGTTGCTCCATGTTGCTTGAAACGTTTCAAAACATCGCTCAATATATGTCTGTCGGAATATAACTAATCGATTAATTAAAAAAATGATGCCGGTTTCGATTATCGATATAGACAAAGCCTTCGATAAGCCGAAATATGTGGCAGCCTGTATTAAATATGTCGCCCATCGGATGAATGGCGACCACATCAACAAGTAGGCGTAGGATCAATACCTCGCTCTGACGTCGCAACCGCTCTGGGCCTCAGAGCTAGCCGGGAATGTAACCAGGGAGGCTGCCACCCATAGCGTTCAGGTAGGCTGTCCTAACTCTTAATAATCATACCTAATTATACTTATCATCTTTATATTTTATGTATGTACGATGTATATTTTTAAATAAAACTCAACTCTGGTGTCTATTTGGAGAAATAAGACGATCGTCTGCTAACAGATGGTAAGTATTTCAGACCATAACAATGCGTATACCTCCTTGATCAGTGAAGAATATGTCTAAATAACGTTCTCAAGACTGAAAATTATTCAAAATCCCGATGTAGTGCAATCCAACTGTTGTACAGAGCGTGTGGAAGGTAACGACACAAAGGTAGGTAGTGTAAAAAAACAAACATAAGTAAAGACTTACAAAACATGTCATTTTTGTCCAATATATCATTATTTATTTGAATTTTATAATAATTTATACGGGGAAAATAGACCCGATAATGACTTAGGCAAAAACATAAAAAAAAAACCTAGATTAACCCTTGTAAATTTTCATCTTACGTAAATGTTCCAGTTCAAATTTATCATAAGTGAATAAACATATGATAATAAAAAAGTGGTTATGATTATAAATACACATTAATTTCTGTGCCCAGGAGGTAAAGGACACCATGTCCACATTATTATAGGTAAATTGTCATAAATAAATACTATGATCAATACACCCAATTACGTCCACTTATCAAAAACAACGTCAATAATATTCATTAATTCGTTTCTATGAGTAACGAAGAAACAGAGTTTAATAGTTCGAAGTTATGGAAATTTGTTCTCCTGTACAACAAGAAAAATTACAAATAAAGCTGTAATTTTTGTCTTTACCTCCGGGGTACAAAATTACACAACTATGGATAATATGCATGTTACTGTAATTATTACTTTTAGTAAATAATAATAATATTCGTTGCTTATATTGTATCCTGTATGTAATTAAAAATATTTATTTTTTATAACAAAAATAAAACAGTAGTATTATTTGTGTATATATATATATATATATATATATATATATATATATATATATATATATATATATATATATATATATATATATATATATGATCTCATCTGAAATGTCTCATCGATGTGTGTATGTTTTTGGATTATTGAAAAAAAAGTATAAAATAGTATCAAAAACACCAGAAGTTAAAAAAATTATATAAATTATGAAAGGTAAATTAATAAATGTATTATTTATTTTTATATTTTTTAAATGTATGCATCACATCATATCACACAGGAACAGAAAGGGCAACTACTGGTTCTCTTGTGCAAGGTTATGGTAGATTCATTTAGAACCATCTTTCTACATTTTGAAATTTGAGATTTTTTAAACTGTTTTTATGGATATTTTTAGCGCACTAATTTTAAATGTATGAAGCAAGAATCTACTGGCCTGAGTGGAGATATTGCAAGATTTAAGGCTACCCTACATCTTACAGGAATTTCAATATTTCACATATTTTTTGAGATTTATATATATATATCTATATAAAATCTCAAAAAATCTTATATATATACATATAAAACTACGGTTATTGACTAATGTCGTAAGAAAATATTTAAATTGACTTAAAGCCAAGAGACCTTAACTGATGATTCCATCATAATTTATGCCCAAAACCCGAGCCGATGGTAAAGTTTGCTCGAATGGCTAAACTGTGGACCTCCATCATAGTTAGAACTGACAGTTGAGAAAATGTTTCAGTTATGGAGATTTACAGGCAATATTGATTTGACTGGAAATATTTCCATCTTATCTTCAATGAAATAACTATTTGAGATTGATATAAGAAAATAAAACATAAACATAAAATAAACATATTCATTCGAAACCATATTTACATAAATTTATTCATAAATTCTATCAAATAGAAAGTGTAAATCTTAAGGTTTATGATCCGCAATAATAAAGATAATAAAACCACACCATTTATTATCAGATTTACTGAACATTTATCACAAATTCACAAGAAATTATTAAGATAAATCGTAACCCATAAATATAACGCCCTTAGTAAGACAGCTAAGGGCCATAAACCACGCCCATTTCATTTTAAGTCCGCACTGAATGAAAATATTGAGTGGATAATAAAAAAAAATAACTAAATAACTTATTGTGAGACAAAAAATAATTATCACAATCATAATAATTTTTTATAACTTATTTTTTTTCAATTTCGGTTCATGACAATGCCATTGAATATTAGTTTCCAAAATATAGAACTGTTGGACAATAGCAATTTTAGCTAATCATATAATACTAATAATAAATATGAATAAAATGTATTAGAATAGTAATATACTTTTTTTGTATTATGTTCCAAGGAAAATTAAAATGTATACATATTATAAAACAAAGTCCTCAGCCGCGTCTGTTCGCGGTAAACTTAATAATTACTACACGGATTTTCACCAATTGATAGAGTGATTCGCCAGGAAGGTTTAGGTATATAATTTATCGAGGTTTTTGTGTAAACGGGGATATTACGATATTTTGAGGAAATGTTGGAAAAAATATTGCCTCCTGAGGTGTTTCATCGGAGGCACTGCCTAATACCTTTGACATATAACGAAACAATGTATGGTGGAATATTCCTCTTTTATTGATCTACAAAAAAGTCAGTGATAGCGTATATCTATATTTTAAGAAAAGTTTACTATATCCATTTAATCTTCTAAAAAAATTGATCACGTACAATGCTGAATTTGGAAACCTATTTAGATGATTAAAGTATTCAGCCTTATCAGCTTATATACTTTAGTTACCTTAAGCATTTCATGCGCATTATTAGAATATTTTATACCATATAATTGAAATGAGTATCTTATGGGTTATCGCAAAAACTTAAAACGCAAGAAAATAAATTCGTATATAAAGAAATATTTTGTTTTGTTTTTAAGTTTATAATATCTACATAATAAAATACATTAGATAGACAAGACATGTGGGTATAATAAGTCTTACTATCCGTGCAAAGCCAGGGCGTGTCGCTAGTTGAGAATAAAACAAATATACATATGCTTATGGGATATTTTAACAGATGTCTTTATGTTTTTATTTATTTTCATATGCTGTTATAAATTATAACTATATTAACTTATGGAGATATAGAATAAATAAAATCGGTTGAATTAATCGTTTAACGGTTGATTTTTTTACAGATTTTTATTAAAAAGTTAGAAAAACTTTTTTTTTCTGTTTATTTAATTTTTGCAATACTTTACATGGCTTACCATATAGTCTTTTTGATAGTAAAATGTTGTTGTATGAGTCAACATTAATCCGTTTTTAGATAATTTATAATCTCCGAATTACTGCTATTATGAAGATTTCATCAAACAGTAGTGAAAACTGTATATTAAATTGTCCTTAAATAAAGGGCAATTTAATATTGGAGAAAAGTTTAAAAATATAGATTTACGGCTTTAAGGTTAAAATTGAATTTTAACATTCGCATCAGAAAAATCCTCCCACTCTATGAACCAACAAATCTCCAAAATACCAGAAAATACCTAACCATTAACTGGTTGGTTTTATGATTCATTATATACAATATATGGGATAACTCAGTGGTAGAGCGCTGGGTTAGCGTACCCGTAGGTCTTGAGTTCAAATCCGGCTGCGGTAAATTTATTTAATCTAATTTATTTAAATCCACGGATGGACCCTTCGGGATCTGGAGGCCCTGCTGGAGCTCATCCAGCCTCTGTATAATGGGTTCTATTTAATGGGGGAAAACCTGGTGGTTGAGTGTCATCTCGGACAAATCTCTGCACAACCGTTCCTAGACACAGTACACCACGTGCTGAACGGAAGACCCTTCAGGTTGTAGTTGTGTAGATATTTATATATAAGTATATCCGGAAACAGTTCTTGGGGTAATTTTTAACACATAAAAAAAAAAAACACAATAAAGAACAGAGAAACAATTATGAATTGGTTGTTTTGCAAAAGATTTTCGAACTATACTTATTATATAGAAAAATGGGTAGTGGGAAATACAAAAATGAATTCCTAATAAAATTGAACTAAAGGGATGACATATCAATACAAGGTCGGGGTAAAGGGTAGTTTTTTTAATTTATTTTCAATTTAATTTTACTTGGGATATTTATTATAAAATACTTTTAGAATATATTAAAAGGTATAAGAATGTAAAATTTAAATAAATGGCTAAGAATATGGATAAATCTTTCAAGGATAAATCCTGCTCCCTCTTGTACTGGGATAATTTCCCGAATCCCCCTCAATTTCCTCAGGCCCTTTTTCATTCTCGAGGTTCAATGCCCTCAATATACCTTCCCATATCCTGGGATTATTAATATTTTAATGATTAATCCACAACGGACCACGTCTCTCGCATACCAATGTTTTTTATTACTTCATTCTCCAAAAGCCGAGTGACTACAGGTCTTATTATTTGAAGAAAGCCTTAATTTTATTTTTATTTTACACAATTTACAATAAAATATCACAACTTTTATGCTGCGTCCAACGTTGGTATCATAGAAAATTAAACAGCTTTAATAAATGCCTTTAGTCTTATTTTTTTCTTTTGTTATTTCCTTATTAGTCATTCCGTATTGTTCGTCCAGTTCAATAATCTGACAAACAAGTTTTGAGAGACTGTCTATAACCCTGGAAATTTGGTAAACATAAAAACTATAATAACTACATCCTCAAACTACTCAACTAAATTGTTAAATAAATTTACTAAAATTCTTAACTCCATAGTAAATTTATAACTCTGATCCTGTCAGAAAAAATATATTGAGGTAATAACAGATTTTTTCCGTAACTTTTCACCCTAACACTTCTCTGACATTTCGCCTAAAACTGCATATAATGTTAATTGGAACATTTTTTCTTAAATACTTAGAGTGTAATAAATAAAACAATAATAGTATAAGTTAAATAAATTATTAAGAATATAACAATATAAATAAAAGTATAATAAAAAAATACTCAGGAACGACAGTCTAGATCTCTCTTGGAAACCTTTCATGGGTAAATTCTCCTCTCCACTGTACATGGATAATTTCCCATATATATTGCAGAGGAAATTACATATTTAAAAATTTATATAAATTTCGTATAAGAATGTCAACTGGAAAAATCTATAGAAAACAGCAATCCCACAGCGATCAAGGAAATATAAAAACGTATCATAAAAAATCGATGGAAAGAACCATTTCTTCAATACACTTTTCCAAAGCCAAGCGTACAACTAAGTTCTATACAGTTTACTTATCAATTAGCAAATGTTTTGTGAGGTTAAAAAAATTAAAACATCCGAAGGTTCCTTGATGAAATCCAGCTGTGGCTAAATTAATTTTCTGATAACAGCCACGAATGGGCCCACCTGGGGATAATCCGCCTCTATTAAGTCGGTACCGTTAATCGGAGAAAAAACCTTAGAGCTTGGACAAAATACCGCCCTGCACAACCGTTGTACCATTGGTACAGGTTTTTTTTATGCTATAAAAATGAGTGGAGAAATGAGAATCTGAAACATTCAGGGCTAAATATAAAGATGTTCAGAAGCAGTATTGTATACAATGAAATCAATCTTCACCATACCTCTTATTATAAAAAAAAGTATGTTTTTGCATACAGTAAAAAGGAGCTTTTGTGGATAAGATAAGCTGCCCAACCTATAAACCTCTTTTGCATAATATAAATATTTAATGATGCAAACAGTGGGTAATTTATTATGGACAAGCTACTCCTAAAATTAAAGACGACATTGTGCATTAAAATGACCCATCAAATTAGAGATCAGCTATACCACTGCACTCTAAGCGACATGAAGACACCAATTACTGCATTAACCTCAACAAGCTGATACATTATTGAAATGTAGGAAACTCCCTAGACTTGCTGAATATTTTATAATAAGCTTCTCTTCATCTTACCCTGAGATTACGTCCGGTTTCTTACCATCGACATAATTCGAAAGGCATAATTTGAGATTAAGGTTAACGAAGTAAATATTCTTTAAAGGCTTAGAGAATTAAATCTTGATGATTTTTGACAAAGAATCCATGAGTAGCCCATCCAGACTATGTCTATACAGCATAAGTTATACCTCCTCACAACTCTCCTCTTGACCCGCTCATAATACATCCTCTCTTATATAAAAGAAAGGATCCCTTTTTTTAGTACATCTCCTATTACTGTCACGTACATTATTTCCTTTTACTCTGTACGAATCCAGATATCCGTGATAAATAATTTCTGAACTCCTTGGAATTGCAAGGAGAGAAAAAAGCATAGAACGGAGAAGACACAGCATAACTCGGTAATAACCGAGCGGTTCAACATTGTTCTAATGCCTGGTATAAAGATTTTTGCGTCCTGCTTGTGTTTATTTATTGTTGTTCTATATGGAAGAGGACTGGACAATGAGTTCACATTGAAGGTTTTGAAACATCACAAATAAAAAACAATGCGTAGAAGGATATCAGTAAAAACGTGTGGAAATCAAAGAAAAGGCCAAAAGTTAGTAAGATTCAATGAAGACTATACAAGACGCTGCTGTAGTGTTCCCGCAAACTGAGAATGCACATCTGTGATATTGCTTTAACTTGGTCATTGTCTAAGGTCGAAATGGCATCAGGAAGTCCAACCAGAATCTAAGAACTTACTACCTAGGAAGTAAGAGAGTAAAAATGGTAGCGATAGGAAAAGTGGCAATGAAAAGGTGGTACAACATAACTCATTGTGTCAATTGTATCTATTTTGAAATGTAGCAACAGACGAATTCGGGAAATTTCGAAGGTTGGAATCAGGAGGCATTGCGGGGTTTAGTAAAACTTTGTAAGTGCTCATAGAAATCTATAATGCAGATGATATTTTCGTACCTACAATAAAAGTTTAGTAAGTTAGCTACTAAAAGTTTTTTAGTCGAAAGTGCGAAAACGGACCATTTAGGGTTTTTGTCTTCTTCTTTATGTTCTTAATTCAAATGGATGATAAATACTCTTTTCTTCTTGATAATAATGCTATAATATTTTCGTCCTGAATCAAAAATATAATAATAGACACTTACATCCTCAGGTGACTAAGGATATCAAACCTTTTCTTCCGCTCCAAACAAGACAGCATGACAAGAAAAGCATTTCAAGGATAACATGATATGTGGCATGTATCCATATAATATTATAACTTAATTTCCGTCGCAGGTTCAAATCCGTGGGTGGTAGATAATTTATTTAATCTGTTAATAACCATTCTGTTAATAATAATAAATGGATGGATCCTGTGCGATCTACAGACCCTCCAGGGGCTCACCCATCCTCTTTAAAATTGGTACACCTTTTAGGGGGAAATCTGGTGGTTGAGCATGATCTTGGACAAATCACCTCTCTCCTCAACCGTTGTCTAAGAAACAGTACAGTCTCTACCAATTACTGAACCCACAATCCTCCAAGGGTTGTAGTGATAAAGTTTTTTTTTTTTTTATGTGGTAAGCTGTATTACATTTATTGAGGAATACTAACACGTGTAGAGAAAATATTGAAAGGACTGAATAGAGCCATCCCAGTTAAATGTGACTGTAAAGGAAAGAGCTCTAGGGAAATCTATAAGCAATTTCTGAGTATGCAAAGATAAAAAAAAACCTTTCGGATTCCAGTATCAAATGGGTTTTCAATACCAATGTTTTGCCTACTATTGTTTTATATTCTCTTTCATAGCTTATTGGAAAGGTAGAAAACTACCGCTGGATCTGCAACAACAGCTAAAAATACTAACATGATAAATCCTACTACAAAATCTCAATAGTATTGTAATTGTATTATTATAATACTAATATTATAACTGTTTAGTAATAGTAATATTAATTTCTTAAAACCATATTGTTTTTAATATGGTTAAAATTATATTTTCAACTGCTTGACTCCACGTTTTGCATGTTATGTTTTTTTTATAATTTTTTTAAACTTTTTTTATGTTAAACTTTTCAATCAATCCATTTGTACTGATCTATTATATCTGACAAATTGCATAACTTTTTTTTCATTCTGCCAATGTTTGAAAAGGTTAAGTTGTAAGATAGGGAGCACTTTGGTGTTATTATTAGCTTAACAACCTCCTATGCCCGAAATCTCTAGTTCATATCCCGGTACTTGTTTTTTTTAATGGACTTTTTAAAGGAAGTAAAACTCCTCGGTTATACAACCCTTCAGAGGGAACGTAAAATAATAGTTCCGAGTCAGTGGCCAATTTCGGTTTGAAACGATATACCGATTTCAATTTCTTATTAGTTGTTCTTTTCAATTTCTTCCGGTACTTCTTTATCTGTTCCCTGTTTCTTCTTCTAGTCTTCTGAACACTTCAGTCCAGTTTTCTTCCACATTTAATATATTTTCCCTTAACAATTCTCTGTCAGCTGACTTATTCATTGTCTTATTCATCCCACACATATGAAGGTGTTTTTAGTTAACCTGCTGTATTTTGTAGGATATAAATGTCCAACAAATTAGTTTCCTTTTTCTCAAGTAGTCTGACTCCATCCTTTCCACAAGTCCAATCCACCTTAGACTTCCCCGTTTTATTATAATGACAATTAAGTGTTCCTGATGCATGTTCTGAAGTTCCATTTTTTCCCTTGTTCGTTCTCCTAAACTGGACCAAAATTCTTCTTAGGATCTTTCTTTCCCATCTGCTGGTATCGTTCATTCCTTCCTGTGTGAGCCCCCGTTTCCCTCCCATAAGTCTCTGTTGGCCTGATTATAGTCTTTTATATATTTTTATGTTTAGATTTTTTTTAATTAATACAATGTTTTAGCACTTATATATGAATATTTTCTTCATTAAACATAAACTGTTCATATTTGATTTTTCCTTATTATAATTTATTTTTCGAGCTAAATTTCGGATTAGGCCAATTTAACAATAGTTTAAAAAATAAGAGATTGGAGTAAAGCATTAAGTCTGTACCTTAAACTGTTCCCATGTTGTTCTACTTTCGATTCAATGTCGCATGCGACACCGCACTCACTTCCCGTTTGTCTTACCGATTCAAATGTCGAATGGTGTGCTATTGCCTCTGATTGTAACATAAATATTCAAGATTAACATAAAAAAGTTATATTAAAAACATATTATTTTATTTATTATTTTACAAAAGGAACAAAATATCAAAGGCTCCTCGTACATACTAAAAAATAACAATAATTGTGTTTTACACATTAATTTATCGGCGGTAAGATATTTAAATCGGACGTGTAAATTATTGTTTAGCAAACTGAGTACATAATTATCAATATCGAAATACCATATCGCCAATTACCAACTCATGTCTAAACAGCATTATTTGAAACTAGTATTCGCTGAGATACTTAATTAACTGAATTAAGTGAATTGAAATTAAATTAAAATTATTCTAGTAATGGATTTTGAATCCATTTTTTCATTAATACTTTTATATTAAGTTCCTTTCTGTATAAATATTTAAACTGTAGTATCCTGACACATAATATTAAGATACTTGGTATTAAAAAAGCTCGATCCTAATCCTCTTATAATAAGTTTTTTCCCACAAGGATGGGACACTTTTTCCAATAGGTAATCGATGTTTAATAATATACTTAAGCCATATTGAACTTTCCATCAGTTTTCTCGAGAGGTGACTTATCTTGATTGTTCCGAACCAAAGGTCAACAACAGTTCACGTCATGTTGAAAATAATTTTCCCTGTGCTAAAGGATTGTAATGATGCCTTTTACTGCCTACTGACCAACTACAGCAACTTATATTTTAAAAAAAACTGAGCCAGCGCAAACCATGAACTGTCTTGGCTTCAGTATATGGTAGAGACTGTACTTTTCTAAGACAACGGTGCAGGGAGATGACTTGTCAGAAATCAATGTCAACTGTTTTTTTCTCCAAAATAAGAATACCCACTTTCTAGAGGCTAGGTGAGGCCTACGGGTGTCTGCAGGTCCTACAGGACCCATAGATGTCAAGAGATTAAATAATTTGCTACACACGGACTTGAACTTAGGATCTTAAGCATAGCAACTCACAGCTCTACCACTGACTACCCCTCTCCGTTATTTATTGTTTTATAATATTTATTTAAGCGATAATTCTTCTTGTTCTTCTTGCGTTTCGGACATCCAAGGATCGCGTTATTCCATCTACTTTCTCCGTTAAGATTTAACATTAGCCCAGTACCGTTGCATGAATTCTCGATGTTTTCGCCTCCTTTCTTCAGCACAGTTCTTCCCCATTTTAAGTTTTCCTTGGAAATTCCAGTGAGCTGAAAGCTTCATCTTCAGGGGTTCGCGCTCCCGAATGTCGTCCGGTAAAACACCGTCTTCTTGCAAATCTTTGTCTACTTTAGTGAACTAGGCCCCATTGGTTTTCTTTCCATGAAAGTAAGTAAAGATCTTGTTTTTCAATCTTGTTGAGTCCATTTTTGCCAGAAGGCCATAAAATGTAATTCTTCATTTCCTCATCACGTCAGTTATTTTTTCAGTGTGAGTGTATAACTCGTGGTTCATCGTTTCCTTTTACCAGACCAAGTATTTTTCAAATAATTTTCCTTTCTTTCACTTCCAGTTTCTCCATTAGTCCTTTCCTGTGCAATGCAAGGCACTCGGCAGTATATAAGCCTCAGGTCGTATGACTGTCTAGTAGTGTCTTATCTCGTTGTTCAGTATATTGATCTTTTGTTGTAGACTAATGCGATAATTATTTATTATTATTTAATTTATAATTATAACGAATTGTATATAGCTACTTATGTACTTCAAGGTTTTTCAAGTATAAACACACATGGATGTATACACTGAGAGCCTGAGGCAAAACAGATTATTCATACTTTAATAAGGATCGGGTATAAAAAATGGCCATGTCCACAAGCCTGGCGGAAAAAATGCATACATAACAACCCAGAACGGCTGTAATACAAAACAGCATTAAAAAAAAAAAACTTCTTAAAGAAAGAGAAAACTCTTTGAATTCTCTTTTTACCAATAATTCCTTAATATAGATTATTAAATAGGATAAAATTCATAATATTCAAATAATTACTTTCAAGTTGTTTTCTCTTTTACTTGAAATGCATTGAAAACAACTTAAATACAGAATAGTGATTTTAAAAAAATAAAGAAACAGAACCATTGATTTTCCGAAAAACGTTTTTTTTCATATTTTTTTCCCATTCTATCACAGTAGCCCAGTCGGATTAGATTTTTGTTTCGAATTCAAACCAAACTGGAAACGATTTTAATCTACTTTGAGAATCGAAAATAAACGAAATCAAACTTTTCAGAGACAAAAAATGTAGATCACACAAAACTACGGGACTTATAGTCCATTAAGTTATATACCAAGTTAAAAAAAAAAAAAAAAAAAAAGGAGATGAGTAATGTCGGAATTGAAAATTAAAAATGGTTGAAAATTACATTGTTCTCAGTTTTACATATATCAATACTGGCAACACGTCCAATAATCAATTTAAATTTTATAATTTTTACCTTTTTTTTTACAAACCTTCTAAGACAATCATTGTATAAGATGAAAGTTTTTGTCTTGTTATAAGCCAAAAACTAAAATATAGTGCTATGATACCAGTTTTTTTCATTCAGAAAATTCAGCTCACTGTCGAAAACCCATAGTTTTAGCGGAAATAGATGCTTTTATTTTTTTTTGTACTAAGAATAGAATGAAATCATCCTAACCCGCGAGTTAGTAAAGTCTAAAAATATATTGATCAAGAAAGATTTTACATTTTCAATACATATTTTAAGTATATCAATACCGAAAACACGTCCAATAATCAATTTAAGTTTTATAATTTTTACCTTTTTTTTACAAACCTTCTAAGACAATCATTGTATAAGATGAAAGTTTTTGTCTTGTTATAAGCCAAAAACTGAAATATAGTGCTATATAATCAGTTCTTTTTACTATAGAAAATTCAGCTCACTGTCGAAAAGCCATAATTTTAGCGCAAATAAATATTTTTATTTTTTTATACCAAGAATAGATTTTAAACATTCTTACCCACGAGTTAGTAATATCTAAAAATATATTGATTAAAGAAACGTTTTACGTGAATGAACTTGTTTTTTATTCTCTTGAATCAGGGATTGGAGGGATTGAATTAGTCCAAACCACCTCCTTGCACAACCGTTGGCTAAGAAACTACAGAAAGTACATTATCTATTATAGTAGGTACAGTACCATAGTCTTAAGACCCTTCATGGAATGTATTAGCACACTTTTGTTTATAATATTTTATATATTTATATTTTTTATAGTTTACGGTAATTGCTAAAAACGTGTTATGTATAATAAAATTTTCCAGGAAATATAAAGCTATAACCTATTCAGATGAAAATTTAAGTTTATTTCCAGAGACAGGGTTCATAAACTCGATTAATAAGTCTAGGATGGGGAGGTGCTAAATCTCTGATGGTGTAGGGAAATGAATGTAACGTTATTAGTTTTTCTAAAACAGTTTCGAAAGGGGAGATTTATTCATTGAATAAATTTTGCATGAAAATTGAATTATTTGAATATTTTTCATTACGGAGAAACATATTGCGATAATAAACTTTCCCAGTCATCGAGAAAACTCTGCTTTGGTAGAGTTGGTAGAGCATATTTCATAGACAAAAACAATATTCTTCAACAAACTATCTGAAATAGTTAAGTATTCTTTAGAAAACTTTGGACTATAAGTATATCTCTTTTGGAAGAATTAATTTAATATAAATCCAATCCATGAATAATAGAAGATAAGTTATAATATAGTAACTAATAACCAATACCTGAGATTATCTACAAGACACCCAGTAAACTCCAACTCTATATTTTACTAAGGTACATTAGATAATGGACGGAGAGGGTGTAGTCCTTAGGACAAGTTTCAAAGCGGACAGGAGATCCATAGAAAAAGGAAAAATGGAGATCTATTCCGAGAGTCGGAAAACATGATTGGGTTTCCGAAATAGCTACATACATTATTGAGTAGTTTATGGCTATAATTTAATTTTATATAATCTAATTTTATTGATAGGCATAAATGTAGTGGTTATGTACTTGTACTAAATGTCATTAATAGTTTCACCTATCATGAAAATACAATATATTCAATATGTACACAATATATTGTAAGAAAAGCACTGTCGTGAAAAATCTGAGGTTGTGCGTCTCAGGATACAGGATTTTACTTCGGAGAGAGCAAACAAGACAAAGAAAGCCATGGAATGTTCCTTGATGACTATGTCCTCCGATCTGTGGTGGAATAAAATCCCAGAACATCTGTTCAAAAGAACTTGAAGTGAAACTCGAATTCATCAAATCAACCGTCCATGATCATCTCAAAACGATTAGGAAGGCGGAAAGCTTGAAAGTTGGGTTCCACTAGCATTAAACGACCGCCAAAAAGATCAGTGCTATAAAATTTGTAATACACTTCTTTGCTGAAGAAAAGTGCATGCACTTATCAGAATTGTGCATTTGCCCCAGACATTGTTGATATTTCTGGCCGTTTGGGCCTCGTTTCGACCGAGATTGAACTCGTAAACAAAATTATGCGAAAATCTTAGTTTGACATTTTGGTAAAGACTGAATTATTTCTAAGCAGCAAAACATAGCTTTTGGTGGATGTTTTACCTTATTAATTTTCAAAAAATAGATGAAATTTTATATAGGGTTATTTTATGTTCACTGCAAACTTGCTAGGTACGTGTTAGCAACCCTATTAACAGCAACTTTTGTACTGACCAACGTTGAAATGAAAAAAAAATTCAGTCCTCCATTCTTACGACCGATCACCTGGTCTTAGTTTGTATGGAGAAACGACATTTTCATTCGTTTTCGATGTTTGTCCAGAATAAAAGTTGTTTATGGTGTTACCAACACGTACCTGCGAACAGTGAACATCATATTTCTAACCTTAAACTTTTCTCTAATCATAATGTTTTTGTGTTTGATTTATAATTCTATACGTCGTTAAATTATTAGTTGTGAATTGTTTTAATTGAGTGCGAGAGAGAAAAACAGAGAAGATCGACGAAGTTGGTGACGTTTGGTCACAGCACAGATAAGATTACTAATTTAATTTATTTTCTATATTTTTTTTTTTAAACTAAATCCCTTTTTAATACTAGCTCATTAGTTAAATCTTATTGTATAGTACATTTTTGTTAATTGTTTGTTTAAATTTAATCATTTAATAGAATTTAGTATTATACAGACGGTCCACAATGCCAGGCACTAGTGATGGCCGAGAGGTTATTCCTCCTGACAAACCCAAAAAGAATATCGATAATTCCAAAAATGAATTGACACAAAATTTACCTATAGAAGTAGAAATGAAATCACTCGAGAATGTAAATAATAAAGCAGATAAACTCGCGATAAAAAATAAAATAACTGTTGACAATATTGGCCAAAACACCTTACCACGTTTATATGAGGAAAGAGACATGGGCCCTTATTTTGTCTTTGTTGAAAGTAAATCGCAGGAAGGGGCAGGAATAAGTAGGCTACACCCTATGGCTATAGGCAAGCTGTTGAATGAGGCTTGCCCTACAATATATAATAATATCATATCCATAACCAGGTCAGGTCGAAATAGGATAAAAATTGAAACTCGATTAGGACTACAAGCGAACGCATTAGTCAATTCGGAAATTTTGAAATCAAAAAATTTTTCAGTTTACATACCACATTTTATGCTAGAACGAAAAGGTGTAATAAGAGGCATAGATATTAATTTATCAGAAGAGGACATATTGCATCACACTAAAACTTTGTACGCTGAATCACTAAAAATTATCGGGGTCAGAAGGTTCAAAAAAAAAATTCTAAACCGTGATACAAAAGAGTACGAACTCAAACCTACGGGTACAGTTTTAATAACATTTAGAGGCCAGATTCTCCCTAATTATATCAGTATCCATCACGTTAGGTGCGAAGTACATAAGTACATTCAATCAGTAGTGCAATGTCGCAATTGTTTTAGATATGGCCATGTGACTACTCAATGTAAAAGTACAACTCCCAGATGTTCGGTTTGTGGAGAAAAACATGTAACAGAAGAATGTCCTCCCGGTACATTATTAAAATGTATTCATTGTAAACAAAATCACTCCTCATTAGCAAAAGACTTATGCCCAGAATATGACAATCAAAAAAAGATAAAAGAGTTAATGTCAACCCAAAATTTCACTTACATGGAAGCAAAAAATTTTTTAGATGGCAAATCATACAGTAGGGTCGTTTTAAGGCAAACGCCAGAAACCTTCCCAACTTTAGAACAGGCTAATAAGAATCAAGTATTTAATAAAATAAACCCGCCAGTTATAAGCAAAATTAGTGTGAACAAAAGAATTCGGGTCTCAAGTCCCGATAAACAATCGAGCGTCGAACCAACAGAGCGGATTAGGAGAGAAATAAATAACAGTTACACAGTACCTTTATACCCATCGGTTCCGTTACCTTCAAATACAAACTTTCCAAAATATAAACCTATTGAAACTAATTTCTCAAAATCGAGTGAAACTAATCTAATTTCTGAAACTATATATTCAATAATAAATTCAATTTTATCAACAAAAAATTTAACCATTTCTGAAGTAGAAATTAGAAACATGATTAAAGAAAGAGAAGAAAACTTATTATTCAATCATTAATGTAATTAAAAAATAACCTTTAACTAAACTATTTTAATCACTTTCATATAAAATTACAAATTAATATATTAATTAAAAATTCATTTTTATGCCTAAATCATACAAACTAATGCAATGGAATGCAAGATCTGCCATCGCTAATAAAAATAGTTTAGAATATTTTCTCTTCACACATAATATCGATATTGCCATAATATCAGAAACCTGGTTTAAACTTGATAAACATATAAATTTCCCAGGATTCAATATCGTAAGAAAAGATAGAGAAGATGGCTGGGGAGGAGTTGCCATTTTGATTAGGAATAAATATACCTTTTCACAAATTTCAAATTTTCATAGAATAGATAATATGGATGTAGTTGCCGCAAAAATCGTGCTAAATAATAATTTCAAAATTAACGTAGTTTCATTTTATAACCCTCCTAAAAATGTAATACTTCAAAACTGTTGGGAAAAATTTATAAAGAGTTTTGATTTCCCTCTAATTTTGTCTGGAGATGCAAACGCTCACCATTATCAGTGGGGGTGTAATTATTGTGATAAAACGGGCAATGAATTAATACCTGCTATAGAAAATTCAGATTTAGTATTGTTGAATGATGGGTCCCCTACGTACGTTAATAATATGAATCAGGCCAATGATATTGCATTAGATATAACTCTCTGCTCACCCAATATTGTAAACAAAATAGAATGGAAAGTTCATGATGATCCATTAGGCTCTAATCACTTGCCCATAGTGATGGAAATTCATAATATAATTACCAATGATTGTGACATGAGCAAATCCACAAGAAAGTGGCAAATAAAAGCTGCAAATTGGGAGGAATACGAAACATTCATCACAAATAATAGTCATCTCTTGCCCGATAATCCTACGTATGACCAGTTTATGGAATTTTTAAATAATTCCTGTTTAAAAACAATACCAACATATAAACAAGTTTATAAACATAAATTTAGTAGAAGTTGGTGGGATAAAGAATGTAGTGTTTCTCATCAAAACAGAAAAAATGCCTTCAAAATTTACAAAAATGCTCCAAATTCTAAAACATTTTTATCATACAAAAAAGCAGATGCGGATTTCAAAAGACTCACAAGAGAAAAACAAAAGTACTCCTGGCGACAGTTCTGCGCAAGCATCAATAAATCTACCCCGATGAAAGATATTTGGCATAAACTGGCTATACTTAATAATCGAAAGACTAGTAGCCGATTACCTGTAGTGAACGGCGATTGGTGTGAAGAATTTATAGACACACTGGCCCCTCCGTTAGTCATTTTCGAAAATATTGCTAATATTAACAATAGCGCAGAGTTTTCTGGAAACAATTTTCAACTTATGAAAGAGATCACCATGGAAGAACTAACAATATCTTTAAAAAATAATCCGAATACCGCTCCAGGACTTGACAATTTTCATTACATCATGTTAAGTAAACTGCCTCAGAAAATTAAGGTGTCTTTACTAAAAATTCTAAACGACATTTGCCAAACGAATATAGTCCCCCAATCATGGAAGGAGTTCTGTATCATTCCAATCTTGAAAGCAGATAAAGATCCAAATAACGCTTCATCATATAGACCAATCTCCTTAAGCTCATGTATACTAAAAACATTTGAAAGGATGATAAAGCACCGAATGGAATGGTGGTTAGAATCCCAAAGTAAATTACCAAATTATCAGTTTGGTTTTCGCAAAGGTAAATCAACAATGGATTGTCTTCTAGAATTAAATACGGAGATACACAGGGCACTCACGACAGGACAAAAAACAGTCGCTTTATTTTTGGACATTGCCAAGGCATACGACACTGTTCCGTTACATATACTGCATTATAAAATGAAAGACATGGATTTCCCTATTAAATGTGTTGAAACAATAACAAATTTGATCAGCGATAGAAGAATATCATTAAAAATATCAAATAAAATAGTCATGAGCAGAATAGCCCAAGTAGGTTTACCTCAGGGAGGCATTCTGAGTAGTTTACTATTCGCAATATTTTCAGCCGACATAAGAAAATACCTACCTCAAGAGGTTTCTATCTTACAATTTGCCGATGACATATGTATTTATACTTCTCACAGAGATATTAATAGGTGTGTCGAATTATTAGACGAATCAGTACGAGGTTTAAGGAGTTGGGAACTTGACACTGGAATGACAATTTCAACTTCAAAATCAGTTGTGTGCCCATTCAGTAGAGTGCGAGCTTTTCCACTTAATGACCGAATTCAACTAGCTGGGACTACCTACACAAGTGTCCATACCGTGAAATTCTTAGGAGTCTATTTTAACCGAAAACTAAATTGGAGTCGACACATATAGGAAATCATTAAGCGATCTGAAAAAAAATTGAACATTTTAAAGATGATTAGTAACAACAGTAAATGGGGAGCAGATCCTAATATTTCTTTATTATTTTATAGGAGTGCGATAAGATCGATATTCGATTATGGAGCAGCGATATATGGAGAAGCTCCATATACACATTTACAAAAGTTAGATGTAATCCATAATAGGAGCATATGAATTTGCTTAGGAGCGCTTAAGTCCACCCCAATAGACGCCTTATTAAATGAAGCTAACGAACCACCTCTTAAATTCAGAAGACAACTATTAACAGACAGAATTATTTTTAAAACCTTTGCAAGTAATCAGAAATGCTACAATAAAGTAGTAAATCTTAGTGTTCTCATCCTAAATAAGCCATACTGGCAGAAAAAGAAGTACACTCCTTTAGTATATAATAGTTTTATTAAATACCATCAAACACTGTGTGAAGTATATTCAAATAAAAATCTTCCTCAATATGAGCTGCAATATGAAATGCTTTTGCAAAAATTTAATATAAAATTAGAAGTAGGTATAAATTCATTGCATCATTCAATGCTAGCCCTTATTATAAAAGCCTTGCTTGCTGACAAGTGGCCCCACCATGTTTATATCTATACCGATGGTTCAAAAATCAAAGATGAATCGGGTTGTGCGATTTATGTCCCTAAGTACAAACACTCCTCTCTGTATAAATTGCCTTCTGGTTTTTCATCACATACAGCCGAATTATATGCCATCTTAGAAGCGGTCAAATACATCAATCAATCCATAGATCAAAATTTTGTAATTTTAACTGATAGCAAGAGTGCATTATTATCACTCAATAATATTGTTAATAAAAGTATCAATAATGTCCAAAAGGAAATAATAGAATATCATTATCTGGCAACAAAAGCAAAAAAACAAATTATTTTTTTGTGGATTAAAGGACATGTGGGGATCCCAAATAACGAAACAGTGGACAAAATGGCTAAATTAGCAGTTACAACTGGCCTACAAGTAAACACTAAAATACCATATACAGATTATTATAAAATCATTAAATTGGATGAGTTAGAAAGTTGGCAGAGACAATATCGGGACAACTCCACCGGGCAGTTCTATAAATCGATATTTCCGAAAATTTTTAGAAAACCGTGGTTCACAAATATAAACATAGGAAAAGATGCAATAAAAACTTACATTAGGCTGAGAACAAATCATGGAATTTGCAACAGTTATTTATGTAAGATAGGCCTAAAACAAAGTCCTAAATGTGAAAAGTGTAATCATAACGAGACCCTTAAGCATATTATACTTGAATGTCCAGCGTACACTCAACAAAGAGTAATAATGCTCAAGAATTTAAATTTGAAAACAAATTTTGTTTACGATGAAATATTAAAATTATCTGACCTTAAAAAAATTTGTGACCTTCATGAATATTTGAAAACAATTAACAAAAATATATAATACATTTTTAGAATTTTTGTACATATGTGAGTTTTTGTATTATATATGTGAGTGTGTGTGTATGTAATTTGCATATGTGTGGTGAAAAAATTTATATAATAACAAATACACTAAAAATAATAAGTTAAAGTACTACCAATAAAGTAATTGGGCTTACTGAGAATATAACTTTCATATAACTCAGATATGGCTGTATGGTATATACCAATGCCACCCCTATTGGGGAAAAAGGAAAAAAAAAAAAAAAAAAAAAAAAAAAAAAAAAAAAAACACGTACCTGAGAGGTTTTCAGTAAATTTAAAATAACCCTGAATAAATATTATTAGGTAGCAGGGAAAAACTATTGACATTTAACATTTGACTCAGGCAATCCTTTCAAGGTTAAAAAAAAACTTCTTTGTTGATAATTTTATAATTCACTACCAAACACAAACTTTGCCAATGCCGCACAGTGCAAGTCGAAAACTCGAAACATGCCTTTACACCAAATATCCGAATATACTTTGTTAACGATCCGGCACATCACTTGTAATATACTGTTGTATATAATTCTTTTTGTTTTGGGGATAATCTTTATATTCCGTAATACCGAGTTGAGCATTGATATGGTCTTTTTACCATCTGAAATTGTTCTTTTTAATTCCATATCACATGTATCTCAATTATGGAGCCAAGATATTCAAAATGGCTAACTCTTTTTAGAACCCCTTTTTGGTTCAGTTCAATATCCACATTATTCGCTCTCATTTGTTCCGTTTTCTCAGTATTAATAGCCCCCATTGCTGGTATTCCTAATTTAATTTTCTTAACATATATCCATCATCTTCTGTGTTTTTTTAATATTTGAAGGAGTATTTTAAAGAAAATATGAAATCTGCATTATTTTCTGGACAACCCAATAATTAGTCTATTTTATAGTACTTCGGTCAAGGATTTTAAGGGGCAATTGAAAAGAAAAGTTGTTAATTAGTGGCCTAACAGAGAGCTAATACAGAGCTCTAAAAAGAGCATTAAGGGCTATTTCAATTTAGTTAGTAACCCCTAGAGTGAACTTCTGACCTTTCTACAAACAAGATAGCACTCCGCCCACACCGACCCACCGCCTTTAAAAAAAGAGGTTGTACTAAGGGCGAAGCGACTAAGCCTTCAGCAACCTGTTTTGTGCCAGATCTTTCATCCGAGGTAATCCACGGATAATGGCCCCTGTCAACGAATATTTCCAAAGAGATGGCATTTAAGATGGAAGGCTTAAAAGGGATAATAAGGTTTTTTTTAATCTAATGACATTGTCAAAAACTTCAATGTTATTCAAGAAAAAAAAAGTACTCCTTATCTTATATAAAGAAGATAACGAACTTTTTCTTTATGCCGGAATTTAAGACTTGCTGCGGTCATAAAAGTTTTTATGGCAACAAACTCTAAAAAATAATGAAGCTGAGTGTCAGGATGAAGCTTGAAGTAATAAAATAACTTCGGCCCGTAAAACAAAACCATCTTACAATATAATGATATAATTTTCACATCAGAGCTAATTAGAAAACAAACTTTATTAATATAAGTTTATAAAAATATTTATTTATTTTTCTTTTCAAAGTAGACATTTGAATGGACTTTTTATTTATTGGCACGTTCTGTACTATGTACCATTTGTTGTAAAACTGACTCAGACAACTTAGACACTAGATTAACTATTTCAAGTTTCTATTACACTTTTTTTAAATCATAACAAGTCCTCAGCCAAACGAAAAAGAAAAAAAAAATCAGTTGTACAAAGGACATTGAGGGTAAAACTTGTAATGAGGGACCTTAAATAAAATAATAAATTGTTTATTATTATTTCTGAACTTGGAGTCGATCATTTGTAAATTTCCTCTGAAGAATTGCTTGACTAAGGATTTCCATTGTACTCCATTTAAAAACCCTAAAGCCACCTGCCGGATAGCCCGTTTTAACGTAATTTTGCCAATAACGTAAAAATGGGATAGTTTAGCATTGTCGTTGCATGAAGTTTTGTCTTGTTCCGTTGGGTTACATGAATGCTATAGTTACGGGAAGCTATAGTTGCATCCGTACATGATATTAGTACATTTATGTAATTATAAATTTTACTTCTAATTTTTATTTGATCTAAGATGCAAATATGCTTTCCTGATATTGCTGCTTTAAAATAACAATTTCATAAATCAAAAAACCGAATTTTTCATTAGAGGTATTTGAAAGTTCTAAATGAGTTAAAAAAAAAATTTAGTAAACCAAGGAATTCCTATTGCATGATGGTATTAAAATTCCTTTAATTAACCGTTAGAAATTTTTAAAAGCTTGAAACGTATTTGATTGATCATTATTACCATTAAACTTCAAGTTCAAACATGATAAAATATGAGTTTATAAAAAAATTGTTGGAGATGGATTATCGGATATGTCGTCCCTGAAAAAAATCTTCAACCAATACAATTGATACTGAAGCCTTAATTCCAAAATTCCATTTTCAAACTTAAAAATTGTTTTTTTGAATTCAGTTGTTCTTTTGAAGGAGCGCTATGTACCAAAAACTTACAGGATGGATTTATGGCAACGTATTAGGTCTTATTCTTATTGTTATTATTTGCGGGAAATAAAAAATATTTACTGATGTTGGTGTTCGTCGTATCTTCATTTCTAATTTTCAAGCCCATAACTTCTATAAAACTTCGATTCCGAATACAAACATCCAGTTGTGTGGTGATCAATACTTGTATGTACTAGAATTAGATGAGATTGAGCCTACAATGCGAAATAGAGTGTCTCTGTAAACAGAATATTCGCCCATCGGACTCATCGGAGAGGCGGTTTCATTAAATTGTTGTTTGCACCAACGATCTGTCCGGTCGGTCGGCAAACTGTTTCGGAATTGTTTGCCCGAAGCAAATATGGAATTCCTCTTGTAGCCGAGGGAACTGGGGGCTGGGTGGGCGGTTATTTATTCCGCTCCTCTGGCGTTTAATGAAACAGGAAAGTAAGCATCGACCAGCGGTGTCGGACCTGAATAATGTGTCGACCGACCAAAATGATTCGTACTTATCCAGAGTAAAAAATCATGACACGTGCAGCCAATAACAATTCTAATCTATGGGCGATTTAAGGGCAAATTAGTTAATAATGAATTTTTCTCGATTTGTTAAGCCTAATGTTATTTTTTCCCCCACTCCTAAATGATAAAAAATATTCCTTCGTCATTAAAGGAACAATTAAAATAAGAATGACAAAACAATTTCAAAACAATTCAAAAAGAGAAAAAAGATCATTTTTTTATGGAATCAGGGACAGTAACAGCAAACTCTGCTGTGTTTATGTTGAGCCTCTTCAAGTAACGCTCCTGTATTTGATTGATGAGTCTGCTTGGACTGTTGATGTGAGTTGTGCTGGATTTGATCTTCATTGATGCATTTTTATTTTAGTGTATGTTTAACGATACCTGAATTTGCGAAGCATTAACTAGTTACATTTTCTCCAGTATTTTAGAAGCGTTTGCATTATTTTTCGGATTTTTTTCAGATGCATCCAATTGATTTAGGATGGCTCCAGGATGGATTCTATGGGATCTGGAGACTCTCCTGGGGCTTACTCGGGCACTATAACGTGAGCGCCCTTGATAGGGTGAAACAACTGGTGGTTGAGCGTGGACAAATCACCTCATCGCACAGCCGTTGTCCTAGAAACAGTATTGTCTCTACCACGTTTTGAGCCCAAGACCCTTCAAGGGTTGTAGTGGTACTGATTTGTTTAATTCTGTTAGCTTCATATTATTGATAATTAAAAAATTCACATTAATCTTTTTCTTATTTAGTTTTAATTATTTAATTTTAGTCTATGATAGCTTTAATTATAAAAATTCTATTGATCAAAAAATTAATGTAGGTTAAAAACTTAAAGAACTAGCGTATGTGTACTACCTGCTAATAGAATAAAAAATAAGAAGAAAAATACATACTAAATAGCAGAATAAATAGAAATATATATTTCGCCCTGACGGAAAGGTATATGGAGAAAGAATAAAAAGAAGAAAAAATGTACATATCTGTATAACTTTGTTTTATGTATTATATTTATTTTGTTATAAATATAAAACAAATTTCGAATAAATGTCTTTATCTCTATTTTAACTTTCATTATAAAAATTCGATAGATGCAATCAATATCAATAAAGCTTAAAAATCTAAAAGCCTGTCATATACGTTTTAACTGTTAATAAAACCAATAAAAAGAATAACAAATCAAATATAAAATAACAGAATAAATACAAAACTATATTTCGAGGTATCGTATATTCCCAGAAAGGACTAAGAGAAAAAAATACGAATACATTGGTATAAGTTGGTTTTATAAATGGTTATTACGTTTATTTTATTTTTATGAAGGCAATAATTGATTCGGCAGCCCCCCTGGAAAGAGATTTGATGATAGCGCGCGACCTGATACCATTTCCTTCTTTCATATCTTTTCATCAGGAAGAACTTTCCTTTATTATCATGACACCTTTGTAGGTCTTCTCTTATTTTCTCTCTCTCCGCCTTTCTTGAAAATTTACTTTTTCGGGCCATTCTCCTCCTTAAAGGAAAATACAAATCCTCTACCTCCTCGTTTTCGCATTTTAAACAACCTAACTAAATTTACATGCATAAATTTTAAAGGGGGACACGGAGAAGAACATGTATTTTAATTTTCATTGTAAGAAGATCCCCTAAGAGTTTTTACTTATAGCATTTGTGTCTGATGCCTATTTAAATTCTAAATAGTTTTATGCTCATCAAATATCATAGTTTGCTTTCCCTCTCAAGTAAAAAAATAAATAAATAAAATGAGTATTCAAATCCTGTGAGCATTCGTGATTGGAAGATTATTCATATAAAGAGAGAAATAGTTATTTATTTGACAAGTGAGGAAAGTGCCACTTTATTACACCCCAGTGAATTTTACTCGGGTAATTAAACAAGGGTGTTATAAGCACTTTTCTCACGTGTTAAATATTACATTTTTCCTGCAACCATTTAAAAGTTAAGAAATTAAAGGTGAATCTTTAGATTTGTTAAAACTACACAAGCGCTGTCTCTTACAATTTTCTATTACTAACCATGCAAATTATAACTCCAGGACGGTTTACCCATTGAAACATTTATTTATTATTATTTACAAAATAATATACTGATTACACATACAAAAATAAAGAAAACGTATATTATTATATCTTGATTTATATTTATATTTCTCTTCATATCTGACTTTAGATGTTTTTGGTAAAAGTTGATTGATTGCCTGCTCAGGATAATCTTTTATGAATGGAGGAGTAAATTCTATGAATTCATCACTATCTATTTCCATTTTTTATTTTGTTTGTGGTCTGATCACGGTTTTAATGCTAGATCTCCGAATATCTGATGTGTGAAGGTTCTACTACATTTAAGGTTACATTAAATATTTCTATAAAACCACTTCAAAATAAATAAAATCTATCTTGAATTAAATATAAAATAGTTCTAAAATTATTTATTTTAACATTTTAGGAATATTAAATGAATAATATTATAATACCGCCATTTAACATTTAAAATAACAGAGTGCTCATTGTCAAATTCGATTTTGGTGGTTGTTACTTTCCCCCACTTGTGAGGGAAAGTGGTTTTCCCTCACTAGTTGGGGAATGTGGGACTTTCCACACCAGTTTTATTTGGGTAATGGATAGCATTACTCAATGGTTGCAGGAAAACAGTATTTAAGTGACCATAGCATGGAAAATAGTAACTAAACTATAAAAATCTAAACGAAGATTAGTAAAATAAAATCATCACTACAATGACATAATAGGTTTTAAAAACTTGAAGTGCGTTAATTCAATTGAAAACACTGTATTTAAATTTGAATAGAAGTGATAATTGATTGAATAAAGTCCACTAAGTGCTGTATAGCAGTTGTTACAATAATCATCCATTACAATCGCTAACGCGAAATATTTTACTATCACCTTATGCTTATAAAAACATTTCAGACATTTCACAATATCTAAAACGTCAAGCACTGATGACGTGGATACAGCTGCGGGAGGCAACTGAGAACACTAATAAACTGAAAAGTATTAAAACAGAAATAAAACCATCGAAGAGTTCTTGCCCCAGTAACAGACGGGAAGAAGTAGTCATCACAAGACTAAGAATCGGCCATCCGCGTCTGACGCACGGATATTTGATTGAGAGAGATGCACCACCAAAGTGCGGTAGTTGCAGAGAGCAATTAACTATCACCCACATCTTGGAGGACTGCCCCCTGTATGGAACATATTTTCAAGTTTTGGGAATTGATAAAAAAACACCGACTATCCTCAAATATACAAAAAGTGTTAACTTTTCTTAAGCATAATAACATGTTTAGTAGCATATAATAATTATATGTGAAGTGGAAATAAATTTTGAACCAAAAGAGAGAAGACGCTGATCCCAATGGATGCTGTGCAGTATCATTTTCTGGATTTTCATTTCCAAAAATACTGTTTTTATAAAATATTAAATCTTGATTATCTGCCCCATTTGCTCCAAAGTGAAGTTCAAGAAGATTCTTGACATCTGCAACCCGGGAAAAGAAGCGGGCGGCAGTTCAAAATCTTGAGTTTTATAACCAGGCTAGATGACTTTTTTCATTCTCCAAGATTCGTGTTATACCAGGGCTCTATTGAGACAAGGAATTGAGTGTTGGGCACATTGCATTTAGTAATTATAAACCTTAAAGCACTGGCAAATTTAAAGTGGCGGGATTGGGGTTTCTTCTGAAACTTATCACAGGCTGTCTTCCAGTCAAAGACCTTGCAGTTTTCAATGTAAATGGGAAGGTAAATTCCATCATGATTGAGTATAATACTGTTGTTGCTTGATTAAATTCACAACTTGAACTATTAAAATTGTAATTAGCTAAATACTGGCTTTAAAAAGAGAGTGCACACTTATGAAAAATCTAAAAAATACTCAACACTGTAGTATGGGAAACAGTATAATTACCATCGATTTCAAAGGTGCATAGAAACATATCCTTTCGTCAAAAGTAGCGAGATTTTTTTTTAAGCTGATCAGTAGGTCTGCCACAACACATTTCATTTTTGTAATATTGGACAACGAGGTATAAATTAGTACTACAGAGGAAAATATTACTCAACTACATTTGGCATAAGAGACATTTTGGAAACAAAACTGAATACATGTATTTATTTATATATATAATTTATGTTTATAAAAACGTATACAACAATCATATTGTAAAAATATTAGAAGGTTAAAGTTAAATCAATCGCCTACAAATCTCTATTTTTTTAAACACTTATTAAGAAAGCAATTTCACAAACAAGGAAAGTAATGTATTTCAGTTAATAGCTCCCAACAGTTACCTAGATATCCCAATTTCAGTCCTATCTGATTTTTAAAATTAAGAACCTATAAAAATATATTAAAAATAAAATAATAAACTTAATAAATTTTTACGTATTAAAAAATTTTTTGATTTGTAATTTAATTATGATAGATTTAAATGAGAAGGATTTTAGTATGTAAATATAAATAAAATATAGTATAAATAGAGACAAAAGTTTAAAATATTAACAAAAGGACCATGGAGGATAATGGACCTCCAAGATAAGATTTTAGCTAATGACATGAATAATAAAAAAAAAAGGTATCTATACTTACTTCTATTTATGGACGATTTTAAGAAATGTATATTTGTTATATTGTTGTGATTTATGTAATTAATAATTTACAGAAAAAAGATGACTTATAACTCTTCTGAGAGGTTAATGAAGTTCTTGATGGATTGTAAATGACAAATTAGTCGCAACGTATCCACATAATAAAGTTTTATGCCAAAAAACGACTGGAAATAGGTTTTTCATTGAGTGAATGAATTATTAGTTAATAGCTTTGAAAATAATTTTTTATTTTTAAAATCTATTAATGTTACGATTATATTTACATTTTAATAAAAATATATAAAAATAAGTATATGAAAACGACCGGCTTTTACATATTTTCCTCTGAAAAGGTTTTTTAATCATCCACCGTCATCTTTCCCTAAAGAGAAGGCTGAAATCCATCTCTTTTATTAAAATTTCCCTTTCAGCCATATTACCTGATTATGTTAGGTCTTTCTTTCAGTTTTTTTTCGGTTGGACTATCTTGTATACAGATTTACATCTTGCTATTGTAAATTATTTTTTTACTGTATTAACTTTTCTTTAAAATTTCTATTTATCTTTTTTTAAACGGATCTCTCAATCATTCCCTGAATTTGTTCTCATTTTCGTTAACATAAGAACATATTATATAATTAATTAGAAATTATTATTAAATAAATAAAAAAGTAGAACTGCAGCCCATGAAGGTTCTTGGGTTCAGTATATGGTAGAGACCGTTCGGTTTCTAGGACAACGGTTGTGCAGGGAAGAGATTTGTCTGATATCACGCTCAACCACCAGATTTTATATGAAAAACTATTTCCATAGCATGATGGTATATACCAACCAGAAAACTAATACTTCTGTATTGTATTGTTATAGACACCTTTTTAATCTATTAAGTAGGATACAATAAATAAGTTACTTTAGCAGAACTTAGTATACTTATCGCACTGCATTGCCAGTATTGTTGTCTTTTTACTGTAGGGTCCCGTCCAGCACCCTCCAGTCCATCTTATCTCTTACCATCCCATTCTCGCCCTTCTTCCGTTCTTCTCTCTTTCCTCTATTTCTTTCGGATCTCGGAGCTCTAGATGGACTCATAAGACTCCAAATGAGCTATATTTTTCCTTTTTGAACAGATGGAAAAAGTACGAGTGTATGCGACAGCGCAAAAAAATGTTTTCATCAACTACTTGAGCGGGCTTACCTCCTATAACACGCAGAATAAAAATCGTATAATCGACTATTCAGATGGGATGTCCATGCGCAAGATTCTTACCGTGTTCCTTTAATTTCTTCAGGGATTCTCCATGTTCTATTAGGGATTTTATCTGTATATGCATGACCAAGCAGTTGGATATGAGCCACTTCGAAAAGTAAAGACCAAACCCTTAAGTGAAATTCATTATCAGGTGCCAACTTCTTAATGGGAAAGTTCTAATGATGATTATTAACCCCTAAAGGACCACAAATTTTCCCTCATATTGAGGTCTCCTTTAACCAAACCACTAAACTCAACCAAAAATTTATTTTATTTCCCTTTTCTATTTATTTCTGTCTTGTACATGTTCCCCTCACAGACATGACTGTGCATTCTTTCCTCAACTCTTTCTACCACCTTTTCCGTGGTCTTCCTCGTCGTTTTCTTCGTTTACCATTGTGTCATACACAGCACTTTTTAAACATATGATAGTGTATATTTTCCCCATTGCATATTCCAATAAAGCTCGAATCAATTGTTTATCATTATTTTGTGTATTGCCTACAATAACACATAAAGTTTGCAATATAGTATACAATATTGGCCATATCCTGTAGCTAATGTCCAACATAAATATGTTAATGTAATGAGAGCCCAAGGGAGACGCATTAGATACACAAGAGCCTTGAGTTAGCTCATTAAAGACTGAATTGGAACACCTCACTCAGCGGCGAAGGTTGGGCGGTATTCATTATGCAGAGGATAGTCTTCAGCTTCGTTTTTCTACTTCAGTCGTGGAGAAACGAAATGTTTAATTTTATTTATTTATTAATTATTAAAATCATAAAAATAAATGTAGTAGTCATCGTTCAACTTCAAACTCCAATTCCAACTTAAAATTCCATTGTCTACATTGTTTAAAGACATATGTAGTTTTTATACATTACATATACCTTATTTATACTATAATCGTACAAATCTATGTCATCCATATTCAATTTAAGTTTAGTCTAGGCTTCCAATTAAATACTAAACACTGATATACACAAATATTATAAGGCCTAGTTGCACTTACTGATTAGAGAGCTTTGGGGATTCACTAAGCCATCGAATTCCTCTCGCATCCAATTCTTATCATCCGAAATCCTTCGTACAATCCTTAATCCTCCTTATTTTGTTACGAATAAAGCCATCTATAGTGACCTTAATTATTATTGCTGATTTGGTCCGGACCTTATATCAAGCCTTTCATGACAAAGTTTATTCCCACTCAAACCCATTAGTTTCAAGCCTGGAAACCTCTTTAATTCCCGATAATCCTCCGAGGCGTCTGAAAAGAAGACGCCTTCGTAACCTCCTAAGTTGAGTTTGTTATTTGAGTACTACCGTATGGCATAAAAAAACTAAGATATTCAATAAAAAATGTATAAAGGATATTAAATAAAATTGTATAGCACGATACAATAAATCAATTCAAAGTTGATACATATTGGGCTACGAGTTTTCCTCAAACGGCAATACGATGATTTAAAAATTAAGGAATCTTGAAAGTGTTATATTTCAATCGAATAGCAACTACGGCTCGAATACATTGACATCTTCCTCCAACATGCTCGGTAAAGGCGGTCTGCTTATAAATTCTTTAAACTCGATCCTCGGACCTACCAACCATCCTGGGGTTCACCCAGCCTCTATAAAGTAGGCACTCTCAATAAGAGGAAAAACATGGCTGTTAAGCGGAATATCGGACGCATCACCACTTTGCACTTGCAATGGATATGTACAAATTGTAGAAACTATCGGCTAAATTTTTGGTCGATAGAACACAATCTGAAATGTAAAATAAACATGATGTTTGATGAGACATTATTCACACTAAGAACCTTGTGTATTTCAGAAGAAAAATGACAAAGTAGAGAAAATTTAACCCTATGAAAAATGACAAAATAGTGAAAACGTATCTTTATTGGAAGGTAACAAGGTCTAACCTAACACAAACGAGAGGACACTAGAGACGATTAATACGCAATAGGAGAAGCACAAATGTGCTCCAACTCACATGTTCAATTTATGGCTACTTGTTACTTACCCGGGCTCCAAAGGGAATTTATTACTTTTAATTTATTATTTATATCTTTATCGTTTTTCAAATAAATAATATTCAAAACAAAATAAAGTTATGAAATAAAAATATATACAATTTTTGTTCTGATTCTAGAACTTTGGGTATATAAAAATTAGTTGAGAATGATGTTGGTATATAAAGTTATGTATATATAACTATAATTAGATAATTATTTAAAAGAAGCCTTTTAAGCATAATTTACAATGCATATGAACTATACATAATACAAGACAGCTTTAAAACCTTCCTTTACCATTAGGTATAAATTAAGGCTATATATTGAATTATAATTTGCTCAGTTAGTTCCCAAAGTGGACCCCCAGGGCTCTACGGGAAACTCGACGGGGGTCTACGTTGGCGTGACAAAAAAATGGTTTTAATAATTAGAATCAGTTTGCCGTCCGTACTTTGTTTATTTCATTGCAATAATTAATTAGGTAATCCTATTCTGTTAAAATAGCCACATCCTGTTGAGTAAGACCGCCTTTTGATTACTAAAGCTTCACATTTTTTGTCGAGTTTTGGGAATATGGTAGAAATGTACCTGCAGGGGGTCCACCGGAACCAGCTAAATTTTGAAAGTGGTCTATAAGAAAAAAATCTGGGAACCTCTGTACTAATCGAAAACTAGCTATTATTATTCAACACCTAACTAAAATATTAGCATATATAAAGGTAATGAGGTAAAAAAAGATTCCAAAAAGTTATACCCCAGCTTTATAATCTTTTTGTTCGTGTGTGTGCTAGATAGAAATCAGCTTCATTGTTTGTTTCAAAAACAATAGTGTAATATAACAAGGTATTAAAAGTTATACAAAGTTGTTTTAAAGTCGTATTAAAAATATTGACCAACAAACTTTTATACAGTTGTATAATATATGCTGGTGTCTCACTCTTTTGTTGTAACTTTGTTATATGATTAAATTTATCCTAGTTATAAAATTATCTCACGTAACAATTCGTTAGACCCTCGTAAATTTTAGTTATTATTTAATAATTAAAACATTTTTTTTTTTAATATTCTTTCAATTACTTCACTCAACCACAAACAAGAAAACTTTTCGTGGCATGCATGGCGAATAAGGTTGTATATCTGTGGCTTGGTTCTAAAAGGTCCAAAGTCAAAAATGCCAAAAGAGCCACTGTCAGCATAGTCCCTTTTAAAAATGAATCAGAAAATACTAACAATGACATTGTCTGACATTATAATGGAAATACAACCTATTTTAGTTTGTTATTAGGCATTGGCCTTTTTAGAAATAAAATTTTCTTAATTGGTATAAATAACACAAAATTTGAAAAAATTGACATTGGGCCCTTTTAGAACCAAGTCACAGATATGCAGTCATAGAATAGAAAAGAAAACAAACTTTATTCTGGGACCAGGTCCCTTCAGAATAACAATAATGAACAAAAAAAATAAACATAATATACATCGGGCCAGAAGGCTACATAATAATACGAATCATGAAGTAATTAAGAGTGACAAAAACATAATAAAAATAAAAATATAAATAAAAAAAAATAAAAGTAGGAAACGACACGATTTTAACTAATTGTCGAAATTAAAAATATAATTATGTTAACAAAATAATTATGAAACAAATTCATAAAATAGTTAATAACGAAATTACTAAATAAAAAAAATGAATGGGATAGCATGCAATAAAGTATTTACATAGTATGTATCTTCTTTGGAAAAATAATTAAAACACGCAGGTAAGAGATGGAGTATTCAATACTAATTTATTCAAGCGGAAGATTGACCTGCCTGGGGAGCGTATTTTTGGGATCTCAAGAGATGTTGGAAAAGCAGGGATTTAAATGAAGCCAGTGAAGAAGTATGGCAGATGAAAGGAGGGATTGAGTTCCACACAGTGGTGGAGCGGGCGAGGAAGGAACGCTTAAATGCCTTGGATCTGTGGGAAGGAATGTAGAGATCGGAAAGGCGGGATCTTGTTTTGTGATGCTGGAGAGAGGATTTGAATTGGAGGAGACTATAGATATATGAAGGGTGTTGCGAGTTAATGGATCGGTAAAGAAAAGCACTAAGGAAATATTGTCTACGAATGGGAGGGAGGAGGCACTTTAACTCATCATAGTGATGTGACACCCGGGATAGCCTCAGAGTACCAAGGTCAAATCTTAAAGCGCAGTTCATTATACTTTTTAAGCGGCCCTCCAGCATTTTCGAAAGGCCCCCGTATACCGCACCTGAGTAGTCAAAGTGGGAGAAGATGAGGGATGATACTAGAAGCTTCCGGGTAGGTTGTGTAAGGAGATGCCGAGATCGATGGAATAATTTCAGGGAACTAATTGACCGTCGGGATATTTGGGTGACCTGGCGTTTCCAGGAAAGGTTTTCGTCAATAGTAATGCCTCGGTTTTTGACGGAGGAGTTGAAACTGATGGGGTGGTCGTTTAGGATTAATGTTGGGAGGGTGGGGATAGTTGTAAGGAAGGAAATGGAACCTAGAACAATGGCCTGGGTTTTCATTGCGTTCAATTCCAGTGTGTTCAGCTTTGCCCAGGCACTGATTCTATCTAGGTCTTTCTGAATACTGGCGAACGCAAATGATAGCTCAGAAGGAGGAAAGGATAAATATATTTGGAAGTTGTCAGCATATAGATGGTAGGAACAGTGGTGAACAGATTTAGGAAGATCGTTGATGTAACAGTTGAAAAGGAGAGGAGAGATGCTTTAGAAAAGTCTAGTAGGATTAGCACGGTTAGTTGTTTGTAGTCCATGGCTTTATGTGTGTCAGGAGAGATTTTGGTAAGGGCAGATTGAGTGGAGAAACCCGGACGAAAGCCTGATTGAAGCGGATCAAGGAGTTGGATTGTTCGAGAAAATTTGATATTTGAGGCTGGACTATTCTTTCGAGAGGTTTGGAAAGGTTGGAAGATATGGAGATTGGCCGGTAGTCTTTGGAAGATAGAGGGGTAGAGGTTTTATTTATAGGATGGACTAGGGCTTTTTTCCAAGAAGTCGGGAATACTCCGTTTTGTTGTGAGAAATTATATATGAAAAGTGGGACAGATAGGATATCGATGAGGCATAGTTTGGGTAGTTTGACGGGTATCTCGTCAAAGCCAGTAGAGCGGGATTCAAGAACGGAGGAAATAATGTCGGTAGATGAAATGTCTAAGAAATAAAAATTGTCGGGATTGAAAGATGGCGTTAGTCATGGTATATAATATACCTGGATCAGTTGACAAAAAACTATGTTCAAGAATTAATGTATATTATTGATTCAGATTAGTATTATATTGATTATTATCAATTATCTTTTCTAACTAGTGTATCTCTGCTACATTTATAATAAATATTATCCCTGATTAATAAATATCATTAACACTGTTACATTTATATTCAATATTTTTTTTTAAATTGGGTTAATTTGGCTATTTAACTATAAGAGTATTTTTTGAACAAAGAACTGAAAATATTTATCACTCTATCAGAAAAGAACACAACGGTCGCATTTGCTCTGTTAATTACGGCACTACCACCGTTTCCAAAATAACATTGCCTATAGAGTTAGATAAATAAATAACTGAGAGAGACACATCCAATCTGGCAACACTCACACACCCACGGGACGGGTTCGCTTAAATTGCCGGAAATTTCATCCTGGGATAGGAAATTGGCCCTTCTTTACCCGTACCTCTCACGACCCACATCGATCTGTGATTTCTGAATGTTAAATGCGGGTCCACAATATGTGACAAACGATGTTATACAAGTTTTTATATGTTGTACAACTCTATTGTATAGCAAAGTCGCAAATGTTTTCCTACAAACTTTTATAACACGTTTATATTAAGACTGTATGGTGCATGGTGTTTCACCTTTTAGTTACATTAGATCCCTCTGATCAGATGATTTAAAATAATTAGCCAATATTATGTCAACAAATAAAATGTACAAATGTACTTGATTGTGTTAAATTTATTGCCTGCAACACCCTCCTCTGATTATTTTCTAAAATTGCTCAAGATACATCCAGTCGGCCATTTCCTCATCAATATGTCCCACCTTTTTTTTTTGTAACATTGTTACAAGATTAAATTTATTACCTAGTTATGTTATACATGATTCATATGTACCTACTTAGTACCAACACTCATGGATAACGTCGCACATCTTGTATAAATAAATCGTCGATAATATAATATATCTAATTATCTAAATCTAAATATGATAATGTGAAGTGAAAATACAATTATATCATTGTCAATAATCTTACGATTTTATTAATTTATATAATAAGAGTGTTCAGCTTTAATCGCATCTTCTACAACTCACTAAAATCCAGCAGATATCATCTGCTTCTTCTAGAAATCGGAGAAATCGCCCCTTTTTTTTTGTTTCTATCGAATAATAAAGGATTCTTTTAATGTTTTAAAGGAAAACTCGAGCAGCGAGTTCTCACGGGATAACAATAAATTTATAAACCTATTTGTAACGACCAAATACAGACTTGAAATCCCGTGTACTCGAATATATAGTACAGGATTTAACAAACAAGAGACCGTCCATTTGGCAAAGGAAACAGTACGCCATTGTTTAGCGCAGTGGCAAGTATTCACTTTAAATGGATCAATGCATAAATTAAGAATACATGAATATATGAATCCTTTATCCAAATACATTATACAAAGCGATACAATTTTCGGGAGTCTTTCTGTAGTCGCATCGAATCCATACTTCCTGAATGTTGTTAGTAACGCGCTCCCAATGTAATACCGTGTAAATAACAGCATCAATTTTATTACAAAATAAAGTATTTGGAAAAAATGAGTTCATTACTTGATCATTTTAAATTCTTTTTCGGTTGTAGACTCCTACAATATAACAGGTTTAAAAAGTTTCCGATGGCCAATTTTATTTTTAAAGACATGCTATGTACTAAAACTGTGAGGGTTGATATCAGATTATGTCGTTCAGAACAGCTGTCTATGTTGAACGATTACATAAAAAACATTTCCATTTTATCTAAGAAAGTAATGCTTAAGTATTCAATCCAGTACTCGATGTATAGTATGAGTATGATTTTCTTTTTTTCAAAAATTCCTTAGACTGACTTCCTTTCCGAGAAACAGTTTTTCGATTTTTTAAAAATAAAATATAAAATTTAACGCCTACTATCTCGGTTAGAACAAATATATATCGATAAGAAACAAATTTAATAATTTAAAAATCCACGAATTGGACTTATAATAAGGAAATATATAATTATTAATATTAAAAAGATAGATTGTTAGAATCATCTTATTGAGGAGAGCTACATAGTATATTATACTATAGATATTATATGTAATTTATTTTTATTAATTATTATTTTGATAGTGATTATTTTTAAATATTTTTGTTTTGAATTGTTTTGTTCGGACAGGGCATATCTTTTCTCTTAAAAACAAAAATATAGACATTATAGTTTCGATATTTAATTTTTAATACAAATATTATCTCTATAAAAAATATAAATTGTTTGATAAAAAGTAATAATTTTTTATCTTTCAGTTATGGGGACTTTTTGGCCCGTACTTCTCCATCTGATATGGGCATTGCAGGGCTCGACAGCTGGCAATATTGGTAAGTAGAAAATACGAAATTCTAAATTAGGAATTATAATGAACATCTCATTCTAGTGAGGTTGTGTTCTTATTAAGAAATATCTAAACAGTTTTGTGGTATAACACTAAAGTATCCACAAATATCCAACATATGCAGTGAATGTTACAGAGTGAACAACTCTTTAATTTATTAGGAGAGGAATAGTGTACCATTCTGTATTTAAAACATAAAATTACATAAGATAAAATAATTGAAAGACTAACTCATTTCTAATATTAATAAAATTTGAATCCTTCCCAAAATCATAATTTGATAAAATTTCTTCTAGAATTATGCCACGTATAATATTACCACATCTGATGTAAATGACTAGGTGGGTTGAAAGGAAAATTCCCAATCAATAAGTTAAGCCATAAAATCAAAGTATTAATAAATTTAAGCATCTCAAATATACTTCTAGCCAGCTGATATTGTGGTAAAATATTTTATACAAAGATCAAGTAAAATCGAAAAACAAAAATAATCACCTTTTTTTATATATTTTTTAATTTTTAAATACTTTTATTTTGAAGAGAAAAGATTTGGCCCTGGCCGGGATTCAAACCCGGGTCGTCCGCCTGTCCGTGGCAGCGCTCTTACCATTTGAGCTCTCAGTCAGGACGGAGAGAACTGATTTGTCCTGACTAAGAGGCGACCCCTGGTAGCTCAAATGGTAAGAGCGCTGGCAAGGACCCGGGGTCGAATCCCGGCCAGGGCCAAATCTTTTCTTTTCAAAATAAAAAATAGTCACCTTTTGTGTTATTAATTGGGATATTATAGACACCATGTTGCTTTCGAACAGAAAATGAAATCATTCCATTCAAATGTTAACACAGGCAACAAAAAAAACTAATAGTTCAAACAAAAAAATGTTAAGAAATTATAGATGAGAAACAGGATAATATTGTGGTGAAACATTACATTTTGGGAAAAATTGGATAACATATTATTTAATTAATTTTTAGTAAAAAATAGTTCAAATATATGCATAGTTAAAAACTAAACGGGAAAAACTCTATACAATACAAGAAATATTTCTCACACTCTCTCTCTCTCTCTCTCTCTCTCTCTCTCTTTCTCTCTCTCTCTCTCTCTCTCTCTCTCTCTCTCTCACACACCCTCACTTTCTCCCTTTATCTCTCTCGCACAAACTCTCTCTCAGATATTTGTTTTTCAAGGAAAAAATACTTTTCTTCTTAAAAAAGAAACATATCATATTATTCATTACTTACTTTAGTGTAGATTGAAACAGAAGCACCATTTAAGCCATTATCCTCTTATGGTGGATTGGTTGGATAACATGCCATTTGGAATGTAACAGATCTAAGCTGATGGATTGGACGAGTAGCCCTGAGGACTGAGCTTGGAGGGCTATCCATCAAAGCCCCGGTTCCTGAGGGACATCCAATGCTTCCAATCTCGTTCAGCCAATTCAGGGATGGGACTAATTCGGAGTCCAGATTGACTTGAGGCAATTGCAATTAAGATTACTAATCCAGAACCGATCAAAAATGAATTTAGTGGGAAAGGTCATGGCGAAGTTTAGGTTGGCGGAAAATCTAAAATATAAACATTACTTGTTGTAACCTTGTTTCCAAATACTGATACTACTCGAATGAGAATGTGCGGTAAAGAAAAAACTTCTTCTTCCACCGTCTTATGTTTTTCTCACAGGCAGGTCAGATGCTATTACAGAACAAACTAAGTAGGGAAACTGAGTGTCGACTTGACGCCAATCCCAGAAAGCAAATTTATTTAGTTCTTTTGTCATCAAAGTCAAGAATTTTTTTTTTTTTCAAGAGTCGGATTCGAATCAAAACTCGTAAAATTAGAGCCCGACGAGTCAGCCTCTTATAAACTATTTTTATTGCCAGAGTCCTAAGAGCGGGATTCTTTGGCATCGGTCATGCCCCTTAAGAGCTCCGGTAAGTAAAAGTTCTAAGAAGACTCCCTAAACATATACGAGTAACTGGTGTGATATGTACGTATTAAAGCCAAAAAAATTAAGGAATATTGCATGTCAATTAAGATTACTAATCCAGAACCGATCAATTTGTTAGGGCGGAGAAAAATGATTTTGGTTGTTTCTAGGGTGCGGATTACGTGAAAAGGGACAAAGAGAGACTAACCCTAGATCTTCATTTTATGTAGATAATATTAGTTGAAGAAACTGATAGTAGTCTGAGGTATATTCATTTATAAGAATTTAAATTGGGAATACCAAGTACAGATAATAATAAACTCTGAAAAATTCCTTTCTAAATCTCTTCATTAATATCAAAACTCGAGAGAACGAATAATTCTATAAATGCCTGATGATTAAATTTTCAATATTTCAAACTATATTTCTTCCTTCTGATCTTAGATAAATCTTAAATTATTTTTAAAAAATATTAGTGCCCCTAGTTTTATTTTTTGACCATATATGCAGATCTTCTCCCAGCATATACTTTATTAGTAATAGAAAATAAATTGTTACAATAATCATTGGACATAAAACTATATGGACAATTTAACATTCCAACTTTAATAATTTAACTCCTACCAAACAAAATTAATGATTAAACATTGATAACATTATAAGTAATATGATTATGTTGTTGTAAGTAACTAAGACCACTCTGAATTTCTGGTATAAAAACCGCTCACAAATTGAAGTGGACCACTTGAGAAAATGAAGATATTTTATAATTTAGCAAACTTGATTGATTTGAGGTTTTCCTCCATTAAAAAAAAAAAAACTATTTTATCAGCACTTTCACGGTGTTAAAGAGATAAAAACAAAAACAAAGTCATAGTATCACTACTTAGAGCAGAGCTGCTTATTTTCCACTTGTGTTTTGTAAAAATTATTTCCCTTTTATCGTCAGTATTACTCCAACCAGTTTACTAGGCAGTGTTTAACAATGTCTACGACCGACATGTAGGCTTCAGTGCTCTCACACAGTCATTGGACGAGCATGGTCTCGATACCAGGCAACAGGTACTGCTCAGTACACACATGGAGGAGGCCGAGTTCGAAAAGCCACCCTTCAACAAGACCGATATCTCAAAATCCAAACCACTAGTCAACGAGGTCTAACAGCTCGGCAGCTGCAAAGCTCTTTTCAACAAGCAACGGGAGTCAGAAACCGCCTACATGAAGTTGGTTTGAGGGCATGGAGACCGGCGAGGTGGGTTTATTTAACCAGACAACAAAAGGCAGCACGACTCCTATGGGCTCGTGAACATGTTGATCGGACTGACGAGGACTGGGACCATTGTTTATTTACTGACGAATCGAAATTTGTTCTCCATCATCAAGATCGACGTTTTAGAGTGTGGCGAGAGACAAACCAGCGATTTAGCCCAGGTATGACTGAACCAGTTCGCTCTTACGGAGGAGCCTCAATATTGGTGTGGGGAGGGATAATGAGTTATCGAAAAACTCAGCTTGTACTGTTTAAGTTGTTGTACAATCTACCAACCTGAGCAACGTCATCAGACCTGTAATTATCCCTTTATCCCTTTATCCGAGTGAGAACTTCATTCTTGTTGATGATAATGCTCGTCCTGATAGGGCAAAGATGATTCAACGTTATTTACCCGAGCAAGAAATAATGCGCATGAACTGGCCTGCTTGTTCACCAGACATGAATCCAATCGAACAAATGTTTGGGACAGACTCCAACGGCAATTACACATCCGTTCACCTTGTCCATATAACTTGGATGAGCTTGACCTTAATTGAGGAATGGGCTAATTTACCTCAAGATTCCATATTGAACTTAATAAGGAGTATGAATCGCCGATGTGAAGCATAAATTCAAAGTAGAGGGGGTCCAACATCCTACTGAAGAAGGTTATATTGAAATGAAAACCAATATTTGTAAAAATTTAAATGTTAATTTTGTAAAAAAAATTATTTAATTTAAAAAAATAAATTATCATAAATATTGGTTTGGTGTATTTATTTTTGTTGAACAAAAACCATTGACAGTCGATGAGTGAGGTACTATAAGCACAAATATAAAAAAAAATAACCAGAATCATGGTTAAAAAAGAGAGTCGCCTAACTTTTGATGAGTGGTCCACTTCAATTTGTGAGCAGTATAGATTTGATACATTAATTTATTTATTTAACTTACAAATTTCCACTAGTTTACAGTACCAAACGTATTCACCAAAGCGTAAAAGCAAGAACAATGAGCTAAAGAGGTTTTTATGCTGCAATAAAACAATACCTGAGAACCCTTTGTGGCACAACCCCAGTTTTTGTTTTTAAAACTTGAACAAAAAGCCCCAATTAAGAGGATTTTCTAGCCTGAATGCAATCTCGTAGAGCATTACAAAATACCACGCCCTTTCAAAACATTAAAAAAGAACAATAGTTCTTAATGCTTCTTCCAAAGACAATGCGAAGTCGTCAATCCGTAGTTAAACCGTCTTTCTCCATCACCTAATTATATGTACCAACTTCTATGTATAGAAAGTAGTTTTTCTCTTATATATTATATAATTTACAGAAAAATATTAGACAGTGAAGAGAGATACCTGGGAGTTGAGCGTGATCGAGGCCAAATAAACTTCTTGCACAACTGTTAGCTTTGAAATAGTACTACCCCTACCATGTACTGAACCGGATACCCTTTATGGGTTCCAATACAGCTAATGTTTTCTAATCTACTTGTATAGAGATGCAAGACCCAAACTATATGTAAAACCTAAAGACAAACATCCTAAAACATTTTTCTAGTTCATTCGTTTGTAATTCCTAAAGTATTTAGTTAATTGGACAAACATAAAACAATTAGTTTTATAAATTAATTATGCGTCGAATAACTGCGTTATAATTCGCTTAAATGGTACAGTAGAAAATTACCAGAAGCATCACAGAAACACCGATTTATGGTTATGTAATTAGATTACATAATATTAATTGTACATAAATAACAACATTCAACGGTTATGCAACACTTCTGAATAATTACCGCCTTTGAATCAATAATTAACAAAAACATTGCTGTATCAGCATGTAAGGAAGAATACCCAAACTTCGAATATATTAAAATTTTGTAATTTTAGACAAAATATTATGCAAAATTAAACGGCCAGTGTTTCAACTGCAAAAAAATGTTTATGGTTACTGTTCTGTAATGCCGGAATCATTAACACGTTGATTGCCACGAAAATTTTCAGAAATCTGGCCTAAAATGACAATTTGATTTAATCACTTTATATCATTAAAAACTCTAATTCTGATATATTTCGAGTTTAATCGTAAATGCACAAAAATGGCAAGTAAACAAAGGACGAGATAACTCGTAGTTGGCATCCTAGAAAAGACGTTGGCAGTCAACGTGTTAATTCCACGACAATGATTTTTTATTGGAACAATTTTTTCTTCAACTGAAAAGTAATTATTGTTATCTAAAAAATAATCTCAACAGTAAAATACTAATCCACAAAGTATGATACGAATATAGATACTACAGTAAAAAATTAAGAAATAATGTAACTAGAATTAGACACCCCTTCGAATTGTTAATTATTCTATTACTTAATTAATTAATTATTCTATTGTTAATTATTACAGCGATAAATAAAATATATATTAACCCAAAATCAATCAATTATCCAAGGTAAAAATACAATATATGGGGAAATATTAGGTTTAAACAATAAAGGCAATATCTACTAACTGCTTAAGGAGTTTACTGAGTGGGAGGTCTCCGGGAAGCGGAACTGACTTAACCAAAGTTTATTGTTAGTAATTTCTGCGAGGAATATTGGCGGGGATCCCACTTAGCAACAAGCAATACCACAGCCCTTATTTCAGCAATAATTATGAAATTATGCATTAATTTTATTCCCTTATTAATGCTTTTAAAAAAGTCTACAACTGCTTTCTTTGTCCAATTCCATGTGCCATTTGTTTATAATTTTATTTTTACCATTCCTTTTGAGCCTCTACGGACTGCGAATCAACAATCAATATCATTTCCCGTGTATAAATCTATCCCTTCTACCACCTTTGATATCTTGCCAATATTCCTTGAGCCGCTCTCTCTGTATCTTCTTCCATTCTTATGTCAGAGATCCCCTTCGTCTATGGAGTTCCTTTTCCAGCTCAAAATCCTTAGAGATTTCACGATTCGTCGAAATTCATATCTGTTCATGATTTCGTACTCCGGAATACAAATCTTTAAGATCCTTAGCACATTCCTAGAACTAACCAAGCCTTAGGTTTTCCATATTTTAGGTACCAAAAAAGCGAGTTTGCTGCCGAAAAAATCGGATGGGAAAACTGTTGGTGACCGCAAAACCTCAAATTTTTCTGAGTTATTTCAGTTTTTAAAATAATATCGAAATATCTCCTAATCGGTGCATTATTTATTTTAAAAACTATAGTTGGTGTCAAAACTGGAGAATTAAAATAAACTCTCAAAAATCGCATCAAATCACTTTTACCTTACGTCGTAAACCAATGACTTCCTGCCCTTCAGTATCCTTTAATAATATCCCACTGGTGCCTGTAGAACAGATCCGATACTTAGGGTTGCATCTTGACAAACGATTAACCTGGAAAGTAGTTATAAACGACGGGTTGTAGCATTGGAGACTGTGGACTTGACCTTGACAAGGCGAGGGGAAGGGTGCGGGGGGGAAGCCTTGGAGGTCTGAATGCCACATTTGGCAACGTCGCAAGGAATGTGCAAGATTTGGCAACATCACTTTGTTTACATTAGTGTTATAGTAGAGGTGCAAATGACCTTGTGACGTCACGGGGGCATCGACCCTCTGACGTCATCGAGAGGCCGGGGGTTCCTTTATCAGAATTTTTTTTTTTTTTTAATATTTTATCTATATAGTGTGTAAAACTGTGACGGGGGGGCATTGACCCTCTGACGTCATCGAGGGGCCCCGGGGTTCCTTTATCAGAATTTTTTTTTTAAAATATTTTATCTGTATAGTGTGTAAAACTGACCTTGTGACGTCAGTTCCATCAGAGCATGAGTCATTGATGGCCTAGCGCTGCCCGGGTATGCTTGATCGGCAGTTTATATTTTATCTCACGGACGAAAAGGTTGACATTGAACTATAGCAGACGACAGGACAAAATAAGATAAGTGAGATTGTCTTACGGATGCAATATAAACTTAAATAATCACCTTGTCTGTGAGTTACATTAACCAATTCATTCACAGTTCTCTATATTTCCATGTCCATATATGGGTCGTAATACCTCCTATTCCCAGTATGCCTAGCTCATCAGTTCATACACGATTAATATCTGGACCGTCAGTTAAATAGTCACATTCGCAGTTCTCTATATTCCCATGCCCATATATGGTCATGATACCTCCTATTCACACTTTGCCTAGCTCATCAGTCCATACTCCCTTTATAAACGTTCCCTCTTCGGCCCACTGGCACTCCGTCACTCCGTCTCGTCTGCGTGTTGTGCTGTCCACCGTCTCTAATCACTGCTTAAACGTAAGTTGTTATTGCTACTTGTTTTAACTAATCTTAACATAATTACAACAATCTGATTGTTATAAACATTGCAGATGTCCCTTTTGAATAGATTAAACGGTCTTACATCCTATAAAACCATAGGAGAGTTGCATGAGGGGGTATGCTATTCAATATTGGAGTTGCGGTTTAAAACAACTGAACACGGCCAAGGATTGGAGGCTATTATAGAGGCTGAAAGAGGAGGAGAGCGCTTTAGGACCTTTCTTCCCAAGAGGTACAGTGAATGTTTCACTGATGCGGAGATCGAACATTATAATGGTGAGTTTTCATATTATCAATTGCTTCATTTCAAACAATGTTAATACCTGATTGTTAGAAAAAAAAGTAAGATTGTTTTCTTTATCGTAGGATCATTGAAGATGACATACAAGGGAAAGCAGAGAAATTCATATATAATAACTTTTAGCGAATAAATATATATTAGCAGCGAACATAATGGTCATAGGAAAATATTAATTTTAAAAAGGTATGGATGTTTTGTGTTCAAAATGTGGGCTTTTATTGAAAACATTAAACGCACATAAATGCAAATGGCAATTTCATGTGTGCACATATTGTAGACGTGAATTTAATTCGAAAGGTAGCTGTACACGACATATAATTACCTGTAAAAATAAAAAGCACATCAGTCCCCTTCAAGCATTAGTCGGTAATACTAGTCAATCGATAACAATGGAAAATTTCCAAACTCCGGCTGGACCCTCTTTAAAACAATCTGTTTCCAGTTCTCAATCGCATTTACCATTCAAAAAACGGATACATTCGAACATTCCACCTTTCTACAACACTAATATTGTAGAAAAAGGAATTAGTTCTCCAAAAAAATATAAACTTTATAATAAGGAACAACTTGATAGGTTAATCACATATGAACAAGGAATTAAAAAGGCTGCATTTGGTAATTCGGTGATAGACTTTTATTTTGAAAATCATAATAATAAAACTACTCCAAAAATTTTTTTAGAAATCAATAAAGAAAAACTTATTGAGATTTTAACTTCATATTTGACACAATGGAACATATTTAAAATTAATTTACACTTAGATTGTACATACAAAAAAATAAATCATAACAACGAGGAAAAGTCCAATATGAATTTTAAGACTAGTCAGAACATCATAGATTCATCAACCGATTTGCACAATTATTTGAAAGAGTCATACGAAAAATTAATTATGGAATTAGATTCCTTTGAAGCCAAAGGTTCTGGTTGGGCCTTTGTTTCTTGCAACTTTCTATGTTTGCATTTTACCAAATATACACCTCTGAGCGGAAAACAATTTATTAATTTGCCAAAAGGTATAAAAAACAAACATGCTGTTATTAATGTAAAAAATATAAACAACGACTGTTTTCGTTTAGCAATACTGAGCAAAACAGTTGGTTCGAACGATCCTACATTGTACGAAAATTTAGAAACCCATTATCAATTCGATTGTATTTCATATCCTACTTCATTTAAAGATATTAAAAAATTCGAGGAAGTAAACAATGTTTTAATTAATGTGTACGGTTTGGATGAAAAAAACAATATATTTCCCTTAAGAATAAGCAAAAAGGAAACATATAACGAGAGATTTGACCTTTTGTTTCTTCAAAATGAAATAAACTCACACTATTGTTATATCACAAATTTAAGCAGGCTTGTTGGTAGTCAAATATCAGGTGACAAATCCGCTAAAGAAATTTGCCACAGGTGTTTAACATCTATTTCCTGGAGATACAAAACAAAAAGTGGAAAAAACGCGGAAGAACGATTAAAGGAACATTTATTATTTTGCGGTGCGCATAAACCAGTTAGGACAGATTTTCCTGCAGATGATAAAATCAAATTTAAAAAATTCGAATCCACCCAAAAAATTAAAATTGTTGCTTACGCAGACTTTGAATCATATCTGGAACCAATTGCAGGTCCTTCCCAAAATCCATCAATTTCTTGGACCAAATCAGTTCAAAACCATAAAATTTTTTGTGCTTCACTTATGGTCAAAACGGATATACCTCAATTTAAATTACAACAGCCATTAATTTTTACCGGTGAAAAATGTATGCTAATGTTCATGGAAGGACTACATGATTTGGCTAAAAAAGCTGATGAAATATATGGTAAAGTTGAGCCTATGTCTGAAATGACGGAGGAAGAAAAGATAATTTATCAGTGTACCCATGTATGTGTTATCTGTCTGAAAACTTTAAATGAGGATGAGAAGGTGCATCATCATGATCATGTGTCATCTAAGTTCATTGGAGCGGCTCATTCTAATTGCAATTTACAAGCAAAAACACCCAATTTCATTCCAGTATTTATGCATAACTTTCAGGGTTATGACTCGCACTTTATTGTTCCGTTTTTAGCAAACCATGAAGGAGATGTTTCCGTAGTTCCAAGTAATACAGAAAAATACATAAGTTTTACCAAAACATTTAAAGATTGCAAAACTAAAATAAGATTTGTAGATAGTTATAAATTTTTAGCTGCGGGGCTTGATACCCTAGTGCAAAACATGAAAAAAGGTTCTTCAAGTCTTTCAATTACATTCCCTCATTTGCATCAGTTAATTCCTGACGAAACGAAAGTTGAATTGTTAACGAGAAAGGGAATTTACCCTTACTCTTACATAGATTCATTACTGCGGTTAGAAGAAACTCAGTTGCCTGTAATAAGTAAATTTTACAACAACTTAACTGCAGAAAATATTTCCGAGTCTGATTATAAGCATGCGCAAAACATTTGGAATACTTTTAATATAAATAACTTAAAAGAATATACCGAAATGTATATACAAACAGACGTAATTTTATTATGTGAAATATTTGAAAAATTTCGTAATCTCTCTATGGATATATATTCACTAGATCCTGCCCATTTTATGTCTCTTCCAGGCCTCAGTTACGAAGCAATGTTAAAAACGACAAATATTGAATTGGACGTTATTAAAGACATGGATATGGTATTATTTATCGAAAAAGGCATTCGAGGAGGTATTACACAAGTTGTCAAACGTTATGCCAAAGCAAATAATTATTATGTAGATGATTACGATCCAAATCAGCCCATTAACTACTTAATTTACGCAGATGTAAATAATTTATACGGCTATGCAATGAACTGTTTCCTTCCATATTGTGACTTTGAATGGCATAATGAAGATTTAGATGTGTTAAAAGTTCCTGACAACTCTGAAGTTGGTTATATACTCGATGTAGACATTGATTACCCTGAAGCCATACACGATATGCACTGTCAACTACCTTTATTACCTGATAAATTAAAATCGCCTGACAGTGCTAAAACAACAGAAAAGTTACTTACTACACTCACACCAAAAACCCGTTATATTGTTCATTATGTCAATTTGAAACAAGCACTAAATCTTGGCGTTAAATTAACCAAAATTCATAGGATTTTAAAATTTAAGCAAAAAAATTGGTTGTCACCATACATAAATTTAAATACCCAACATAGAGCTAAGTCAACCAATCCTTTTGAATCGGATTTTTTTAAACTCATGAACAACTCCTGTTTTGGTAAATTTATGGAAAACGTTAGAAAACGAATAGATTTAAAACTTGTTACAAATAAAAAATCATTGAACAAACTAGTTAAAAAGCCAAATTTCAAAGAAAGAATAATTTTCACTGAAAATGTAGTTTCCGTTCAGTTAGAGAAGAATAAAATTGTATTTGATAAACCTCTTTATGTTGGTTTTAGTATATTGGAACTATCAAAAGTTTTAATGTACGAATTACATTATAACATATTTTTAAAAAAATATGGTCCGAAAAATATAAACCTCTGTTATATGGATACTGATTCATTTTTATACCTAGTAAATACAAAAGATATATACGATGATATAAATTATGATTTAAAAGACTATTTTGATACCAGTAATTTTCCAACAAAACATCGCTGTTATTCTGAAGAAAACAAAAAAATAGTAGGAATGCTCAAAGATGAAACTGCTGGCGATCCAATCGTTGAATATGTTGGCCTAAGGCCAAAAATGTATTCATTTATAACCAAAAGTGGTTTATTGATAAAACGATCCAAAGGGGTTAAAAAATGTGCGGTTAAAGAATTCACGTTCCAAAATTACTTAGATACTTTAAGAAATTATGAGTCGATGTACAGCCAATTTCAGATCATTCAATCAAAAAGACATCAAGTGCAAACAGTTTTAATCAATAAAAAGTCTCTTTGTCCATATGATGATAAACGGCATACCTTAGATAACGCAAGAGATACACTTCCTTATGGCCATTATGCATTGTCGCTACATAAGTAAAGCAAATGTTTTGTAATGTAATTAAATTGTTTATTTTATGAACTAATTATATCTGAGATTAGAAAAGAAAAAATAAACAGAATAGTAGCAATCAAAAATGTTTTATTTGAAATATGATAATAAGTAATAAAAACTTAGTGTCTAATTTCATCAATGATATGTATAAATACATGTGTTATAAAGCTACAAATAAATACATTCATTACAAAAGTGCATTATTCTTTTCACACCACTATGCGATATCCTTCCTGTCAATCCAGCTGCTTTCTTTTAGCCCCCACCATTTCACATACAACTTATTTCCTTTCCTTTTCAAAATCTTTTCGATGAGATAAACATCTGGATGTTTTACTTTTTGAAGCTCTTCAGCATAAAAGGAGCCACTGATAGGTTGACTTTTGAGATCTTCAAGTAAATATGTATATGGATCCGTCTTCTGAATCTTGATTACTTTAAATATTTCGCTTGACCAATTTGGCTTGTAGCCTTTTGAAAATGCTGTTTTTTGCTTAGATATCCTCACAAAATCGTCCTCTTCAAACTTCTGCTTTCGCACTTTTGATTTGGAACGAACAGAAGAAGAAGAATACACTTTGTTTAGCAAGTAGTTTTCTGATTTTTTATTATGGGCATCAATTGGTCTCATACCTATTGTTGTATGGAATGATGAGTTATAATCATGTAGAATCTGAGGTAATATATCTAAAAACTTGTAATTTCCACCCAAGCTAAATGCTTTCCACATTTTCGCTTTTAAAGTTCTATTAAACCTTTCTACAATGGAAGCTTTCATATTAGAAAAGGTCGAATAATGATTAATATAGTACTGTTTTATTAGAGATTTAAACTTGGAATTATAAAATTCTTTTCCTTGATCGCTTTGAATATTTCTCGGTGTTTGTTTGCTCGAACGAAACACGCTCTCCATTGCCTTAGTTACATCATCAGCAGATTTCTTCTTTATTGGTACGGCCCATGCATATTTAGTAAAGCAGTCTATAACTGTTAATAAATATTTGTATCCTTTATTTTCTCGAGCATAAGGTATCATTTCTACTAGATCTATTTGCCACAAGTCATTTATCCCTTTCAAAACAGTCTTTCTTCTAGGGTATATCTTGCGAGCTGGCTTATGTAATTCATTTACGATTGTTGTTTTTATTATTGATGAATCCATCTATAATTTTCTTTTTTAAGTACTTTGTTAAGATAGCCGAGTGTGACTGCGTCAGATTCCTCTACGGGCTCACCGATGTTTGTTATTCTTTTCCCGAGACAATCATATATATTGTCAACTAGAGTCAAAGCAACTCTGTCGAAGAATTCTTTTGTAACAACATCATAGTTATTTATAGGTGGAGCGAAATTGACAAGTCTTTTTCTTTTTCCATCTATATAGCTACCCGGCCAATTCTTTAAATCAGTGTAGGTCAGTGCTAGTGTATCACAATATACTTTATTTGCAGCGTCATGAGCAGCGACTGGATTTGCAATATTGACGATCCTTAAATGATGTGCATCAATGTCCTTTTCAGACTTTAATAAGCTGAATGGAAAATAACGTTTTTTGTATTTTGTATGCTTTTTTGCTATGTGAGATCCGAACTTGTTTATTGTCATGTTTGTACTGAATCTAAATATAAAAATGTGGGCATTAATATATTATATTTTCTTCTCGTAGTTCTTCAATTATAGATTCTATTTCATTTTGATGTCCTTCATGCCCGGCATAAGTTGAAGACATTAGCAGCCTAAGGCGATCGACTAGTTCGTTTGGGTCATTCCAACGCTCGTACAGAGGTTTATCGACGCTCATAAGTCCAGTGCCCCGTTTGTAAGAGTGGGAACGGAGTGAAGTTAGCCTGCTCGAAGCTGCTGATGCTGAGGAAGGAGGGCGGGGTTTTAAAGATTGTGTTGGGAATAACTTCGATATTATATTTCTATACTTCTCAGATCTATTTCCGGACACTCCTTGTTCCTCACTATAGCCTTTTTTGTGAGCATTGGTCGAAAGTAAAATATTCTTATAATTATCCAAGTCTGACTCGGTATAATATTTAGGATTTTTCAAGTAGAGTAGCTGCAACAATCCAGGAGTTCCTTCATACACTATGTTGTTTATAGAAATATCATCACTGTTTTCAAAAAGCTGAACATCGGTCGAGTCACCAATAGCCAATCCTCCAGAAGGCATTACTCGAATGCCGTAACGAGAGTCATGTGCCTTATCACCTTTTAACAACTTATCCAAGTATTCTCTTTGCAGGTTTCCAAATGAGGCGAGATGTTCCTTAAATTCGGCTTCTCCTTGTGGAGTTTTAGCGTATTCTTTGACTTGTTCTGATAGTGGATCGCCTGTCACATACTCATCCATTTCTACTTCTGGTGACATGAACTCATGATGGGGATTTGATAAGTGAGATAATGGTGTTAGCGCAGTACTTGGAACGTCAGATGAAATTTGTGTAACTTTTTTGCGATGAAGTGATGTTTTCGGCATTAATGTTGATTTTCTGTAAATACTAGCAGACTCTAACTCGCTTTTATCAGGCGATTCGCCCCAAACATTAGTAGTGACAATTCTTTTTACTTTTCTAGACGTCAATGCGGGTTCCGATTTGGTCTCTTTATTACTTAATTGTACAGATTGTTTAATGTCCTCGAGAGGTTTTAGCACGGGTGTAAAAAACGCTTTTCGACCTTCCTCGATATCCTGGAGACCGCGTTTCAACGATTGAAATTTGTTTTTCAAAATTTCACTAGTTTTTATAATCTCGCGAGTGACTTTTGGGTCCATGATCGCTAATGCTCAATTATTGTCATGACTGTTCTTTATATATCTACAATGAACGTATCAATTCCTTTTCTAAAACGTCCATTATTCAGGTCTCTACTTTTGTCAATGACGAGGTAACTAAATGGTTCTTCCCAACATAAAGAACACATGTCTTTAAAAAGTGGAAAACTTAAATCTGGAGTGCTTACATGTTCCTCGTAAATATGTTTCAAATTTAATTCATCTTGAGGAAATACTATTAAAAAGTTAAAGTTACATCTGATAAGATGTCTCGGGATACAAACATAACTCTGTGTTAAATAGAAACAATCAAGATTCATATGACGACCATAACTAAAGTATCGTTTAATTATGTCCTGGTCTTCCATAGTGACGTCATCAAATATACAGACCGAATTGGATTCAACTTCTTGTGGCAATTCTTTCGCATCTTCAAATTCATATAACCCTATTTCAGGGACAAGATTTACGATACTTTTTAAATACTGGTATTTCCGTTGATGCAATGTTTTTCCGAAAAGATACACATTTTTAAATTTTAAACCATTCGGATTTAATAAAAGACCAATCATAATATTAGTCTTTCCACATCCGCTCGGTCCACAAATTGATGATCTTATAGTGCTCGGTAATAATGAACTGTGCCTCCCCTCTGAATCGCACTTGACAGGTGAAAAGTCTGTGGTAGAGAAACGTTGTACTTGTTTAACTAATTTCATCCTGAATGCGAACAACATCATTATTCCTCCGTATATATATATCTCAGTTCTTCATTTTCCAAGTGCAGTATGACTCGCAGGGTTCGAAAAGGAAGAGGTTTGGTGAACAGGCTTATAAACAAGTTACCAATTGAATTACACATACCAGGATATCAGTATTGCGGACCGGGCACGAAATTAGAAAAACGATTAATTGCGGGCGATAGAGGAATAAACCAGCTTGACAGAGCTTGTAAGGAACACGATATAGCTTATAGCCAAAATACGGATATGGATAGTCGTAAACAAGCGGACAAGATCCTAGCTGATAATGCTTGGAAACGAGTTAAAGCTTCAGATTCAACATGGGGAGAAAAAGCCGCTGCTTGGTTAGTTACAAATGTCATGAAAGCGAAAGGAAAACTTGGTTCGGGTATCAATAATAAGAAAAAAAAGAAAAAGAAGATTAGTTTTATTAACTTGGTTAAATCGTCAAGGGTAGATGATGTATCATCGATTCTCAGCGCATCGAAAGCGGCATACAAGAAGGCTAAAATGCATTTGCGCGGTAAGACGAAACCTTCACTGCCTAGAGTTCTCCCGCTGCCAAAGGAGGGAGGCTTCCTCCAATTTCTTGTACCGTTGATGGCAGGACTTTCCGCTGTGGGATCTTTAGCAGGAGGAGCTTCGAGTGTGGCGAAAGCGATTAACGAGGTGAAACAGGCCAAACTAAAATTAGAAGAGCAAAAGAGGCATAATTTGGCAATGGAAGGTCGAAAAGTTGGCGAAGGACTTTATTTGAAACCACATAGGAACGGTTACGCTCTGTTTATAAACCGAGAAAAAAGACTTGGAAAAATATGACTACCAAATAAACCATTGACCGATATTGAATTAAATTATATGTCTAAACTTTTAAATATTAAAAATTTTCGTGGAGTATTTATGATTGATAGTCTTCCTATATACCCAAAAAAACATGAGGCCGCTATTGTAAATTTGCATACGAGTTCAGAACCCGGTTCTCATTGGGTGTGCTATGTAAAAAAAGATAGTCTAGTGAAATACTTTGATTCCTTTGGAAATTTAAAACCACCTCCACAGTTACTTGAGTACTTTAAGGGTTCAGAAATAATTTACAACAGACGTCGTTATCAAAAGTGGGATACACCGATTTGTGGACATCTCTGCTTAGCGTATTTAGCAGATGTTTCTAGCAAATTTTGATCATTCATAATCATGAGCTACACAGTAACGTTGACGGGGAATTCTAGTGTTCTCCATGCGAACTTTTTACCTCCGCTGGAATTAGGCTCAAGTTATACCGTTGGGTTATTATCTTTTGACTCATATAATACTATACCTAATATCAGGAAAGATGTTAACGATAAGTTTTACTTTGGAAATCTGACGATTCAGATACCTGAAGGATCGTATGATATCGATGCACTAAATTCTTTTCTTCGCGAAGAAATTGCTCACCAGGAACCTAGTGGTGGGTTTATGCTTCGAGGAAATGAGAGTACTTTAAAGGCCGAACTTAGAACAACGAAACCGGTCTACTTCAACTTCCCCGACAAGCCCCATTCTATTGGCCCACTGTTGGGTTTTCATCGTCCTAATCAAGTCATTGACCCATTGCATCGGTACAGCGAATCCGATGGCATTGTGAAAATTCTTTCTGTAAACACTATTTCGATTCATTGTAACATCGCATCAGGGTCTTATCTGAATGGGGATCCGGATCATAGCATACATCAATTCTTTCCGGCTGTAGAACCAGGATATAAAATAATAGAAACCCCGAATCCTGTCATTTACTTTCCAACTAACGCGAGGACTGTTGACAATATTACCGTTCGTTTAGTGGATCAAGACGGTGCGCTTATTGACTTTAGGGGGGAAACTGTTACATTGAGAATACATTTGAAGAACAATGGGGATTGATTTTTGTAGCGGTGAGAATCGTGGTACTCATCACGCTTTTTTTTATAAAAGGGGATGTCATGCCATGGTAAGAATTAGTAAACCTAAGTCGACGAGACGGCTAACAACTGCAAACGTCAACTTTTTAAAACAGTGTGGGTTTCGATTAAAAAAAAAAAAAGAACAAAATGCATAACATACTAAACGTTACATCAGATGTAAAATTTGATGATTCTCTTACACAATTCCAATATCATTCACATCAGCCGTATGCGGGGAACACTCTTAACAATTCTGACGAAATCAGAATACCAATCCATCAACAAGATGCTTATACGTTTCCTTCTTTAAGTTTTGTTTATCTGGAAGGACGAATTTCTAAAAAGGATGGGACTGACGGAGCAACTTCAAAATTCACTAATAACGCGTTTGCGTTTTTGTTTGATGAGATAAGATATGAATTGAATGGTATTGAAGTCGATAGAGTGAGAAACCCCGGAATAACTACAACGCTTAAAGGTCATACATCGTTTTCACCCAATCAAGTCAAAGGACTAGAAAATGCCGGGTGGATAATCCCAGGTGTTGATAAAACAGTTTCAATAGATAAAAACGGTTTTTTTAGCGTATGTCTGCCATTGGATATTCTCTTAGGGATATGTGAAGACTATCGAAAAATTTTAATTAATCTTAAGCAAGAACTCGTTTTGATCAGATCGAGTACTGACTTGAACTGTGTAAAGGGTAGTGATGATGTACAAATAAAATTAGATAAAGTGGTTTGGAGGATGCCTCATATTCGTGTTTCTGATCAAGAACGTCTAAAGTTGTTAAAAATGGTGGATAAAAACAAGGTCATTTCTATTCCATTCAGATCGTGGGATCTTTACGAATACCCTAATTTACCAGCATCACAGCAAGAAAATTGGACTGTAAAAACATCCACAAATTTAGAAAAGCCTCGCTATGTTATTATAGCATTTCAAACTGATAGAATGAGAAATGCTACCAAAGATATAAGTCAATTCGATAGTTGTAAAATAAAAAATTTGAAACTCTATCTGAATAGCGAACAATATCCTTATGACGATTTGAATCTAGATTTTGCACTAGGAAAAGTAGCTCTCCTATATGAAATGTATAACGAGTTTCAAACGAGTTATTATGGTAATAGACATTCACAACCCCTGTTGTCACGATCCGATTTTGAGACCTTCGCACCTATAGTCGTCATAGATTGTTCTAAACAATCCGAGGCAATAAAAAGTACGACTATCGATATTCGCGTACAGCTAGAGGCGAGTGAGAACTTCCCGCCTAATACTAGGGCATACTGTCTTATCCTTCACGATAAAGTAGTAGAATACGAAGTAGGAACCGGTTTGGTTCGTAAAATGTACTGATGATGCATATATAAAGCTGCTGTAGCGGCTATAATAATATCACTTCTCCGTTGTTCACCGACTAAAACATACGATGCGTTCAGCGGCAATTGATTTTCAGGGGTATCGCACGGCTTCTAACTCATTGATTGTTAAAGAATTATCTGTAGTCTCTATTAGTCACGGCTCATCGTGGCATTGGTGTTTCAATCCACCTCGAGATGCTGAAGATGTTGTTCATTCAAAGACAAACCTTTGGGTTAAGAAACATATTCATGGAATGGGATGGGACTATGGTGATGTATTATATGAGGATATGAGATATTTATTACAACACGCCACTGAGAACTTTGACATATTATGGGGGAAAGGAATGGAAAAGTGCAAGTTTATTGAAGATCTTATTGGTAAACCGGTCTATGATCTACATGAATTCGGTTGTCCTAACTTAAAACAATTAGAAAATTGCAAGATGGTATGTCATTTTCATTTAAACTCGTCTTTTGTCTGTTCACTAAATCAGGCACACCGTTTAGCATCATGGGTCAGAAAAAATGATGAAGCAGTAAACTTTAAAAAAGAAGACGTTCGTAAGCATACATTTGTAAATATTATCTCTCCTCCTCATAATCTGCTCTCATTCGCCGGATTTGTAAGAGGAGTAAAAGATACGGTCAAATGCATATATTGTGGACTGTTATATGACAAACAATCGCTCATCAATCCAATCAAGTACCATAAAGCGAATAGTCCTCAATGTTTATGGTTTAAGGAAGAAGAGTACTTTTGAATCTACTCGGAAACATGCGGTATCAGCATGGAGTCAGTTATACAACGTTTAGGAGAGGAAGGCATTGAAACCACTGAGCACTGAAGAATTGAGTATTTTACCTCGGTCTTTGGTCTATACCTTTTTGACTACGCATTAGACTACATCTGGAACAATTACACCTGAAGAAGAAATGGGTTGCAAGAAGACGAGGAACATGTATCCAGAAACGAAGACTTTGCTACTAAATGAATATATTAACTATTAATTATATTATTATGCTTGAAATGTTTGTCAATCTTTGTTTTTTTAAATAAACTATACATATTTTACATCTTGTTTTTTTTTTTTCCTCCTTCTTTTTATTTAGGGAAAGGTTCATTAAATAAAATTCACAGACATAAAATATAAAAAGTATTTATTGAATATAGTTCAAATTACAAGTTGCGTGGCTATTATTACATATTGTTGAGTTCATTTAAATTGTTAAAGAGAGTATTAGTATTAATATTGAACTCTAACGGTACACATTCCACAGGTTGTGTGAGTTCATTTTCTGTTTCTTTCTTGTAAATGTCGACCATCTTGGTTAGCAAGTCCAGAGAGTCGTTTATTTTTTCAATACTGGAACAAAGCTTCACCGTTTCATTCCTGCTGAAACATGTCGATGGAGATTTCATCTCAAGGGTTAGCGGACTTTGATTGAACATTGCAAAACAATGGTACACTTGTTCTATCTTCATTACCCTGTTTCTACCCCTCATAGAAAATAAACAGAGCACATTTTTACACCTCACCCGGTCTTCAACGCCCACCACGCTCTTGCCGCGTTTGCACTGCAAAAGAGACAGCAACCTAGGAATCTGGTCTGTGAGGAATCTCCACTCCTCCGTGTCCATATAGATGCTCGTCTTCTTGGCGATGATGGCGATAGTCGGCTCATAATCGCAAAGACCAACTCGAACTAGTTTGCTACTTGTGATGGGATGATCAGTAACTAGTTCCAATCGTCTCGGAGCGACCATCTCACAAGGATTCAACGTGGACACTGTAAGATTTCCGCAGAGTGGAGGGGGAAAGATGAAGTTTTTCTAGATTCTTTATTAGTTGATTTATTTCATTTCTTTTTATTTCATACAAGGATATATGAGTTTTCAAAACCTGGAGTTGATTAATAAAGATTCCAAGTCTTCTGCACATATCACAGCAACATACATACCTTTTGTTTTCACATTTATTTTTTTTCCCCCTCTTCGCAATCAACTTCATTCTCAACATCTATTTTTATTGGCAAACTCCACTATCAATCTCATCCACAACACCTATTTTTATCGGTAAACTCTCCAGTTGATCCAAATATTTGATAAATGGACAATTTTCAGACCATTTCTTGTGTTCTAAAAAAGGATCGTCATATAATTCCCATTGATTCAATATTATTCCGCAAAATGGACACCTTGTATGGTCAGAGACTTTCAAGTAATACAATCCTGCTGCGGCCAACTTCACAACACTCACTGGCGATGTCCACCCGACAAATGTCGACAGGCGGTCTTTCTCATACCTCAGGTTCCTACTTGTCTGCCGTACCATTGTAGTGGACTGGTTAACAATGACCTGCAGTTACTCAGACACACAGGCGAGGAACGTATTCAAAAATGTAAAACAACACAGAGTTTATATACAGGTAGAACACGGAATAACTGTGTGCCAGGGGCTGGAGAGGAAAAGCTTATAAAGGAGTATGAACTGCTGAGGTATATAGGAGTGATAAGACCTGCTCGTACGGAACTGACGTCACAAGGTCAGTTTTACACACACACACACACAATGTCAACCTTTTCGTCCGTGAGATAAAATATAAACTGCCGATCAAGCATACCCGGGAGCAGCGCTAGCCCCCCTCAATGACTCATGCTCTGATGGAACTGACGTCACAAGGTCAGTTTTACACACTATACAGATAAAATATTAAAAAAAAAATTTGATAAAGGAACCCCGTATTCGTCCGTGAGATAAAATATAAACTGCCGATCAAGCATACCCGGGCAGCGCTAGGCCATCAATGACTCATGCTCTGATGGAACTGACGTCGCAAGGTCAGTTTTACACACTATACAGATAAAATATTTAAAAAAACAATTCTGATAAAGGAACCCCGGGGCCCCTCGATGACGTCAGAGGGTCAATGCCCCCCCGTCACAGTTTTACACACTATATAGATAAAATATTAAAAAAAAAAAAAAATTCTGATAAAGGAACCCCCGGCCTCTCGATGACGTCAGAGGGTCGATGCCCCCGTGACGTCACAAGGTCATTTGCACCTCTACTATAACACTAATGTAAACAAAGTGATGTTGCCAAATCTTGCACATTCCTTGCGACGTTGCCAAATGTGGCATTCAGACCTCCAAGGCTTCCCCCCCGCACCCTTCCCCTCGCCTTGTCAAGGTCAAGTCCACAGTCTCCAATGCTACAACCCGTCGTTTATAACTACTCTGGAATCCTTACACGAGACTGAAAAGACAAGAAACCGCTCGACGTTTCAGGCTACTTCAACACTTACTAGACAAACGCTCTAAGCTCCCAATTAATTACAAAAGACTCATCAACGTGACCATCATACGACCTATTTGGACCTACGGAGTAGAGCTTTGGGGCTCCACTAAGCCATCGAATTCCTCTCGTATCCAATCCCTACAATCCAAAATCCTTCGTAAAATCCTTAATGCTCCTTATTTTGTTAAGAATAAAATCATCCATAACGACCTTAATGTCCCATTTGTTGCTGATTTGGCCCGAAACCGCTATCTATCCTTTCATAACAAACTTCATTTCCACTCAAACCCTCTGGTTTTAAACCTAGCTTCCACTTCAATTCCCGATAATCCTCCGAGGCGTCTGAAAAGAAGATGGCCCCGTGACTTCTTAGTTGAACTTGTGATTTGAGTACTACCAGTGGGTAGTTTCTCTACATGTCATTTTCACATGTCATTTTGTATCGCTTAGCCCATTTACTAGATGTATTTTTTTTTTATACAGTTGTAAATATCAATAAATAAATTAGAAAAAAAAAAAAAAACTATAGTATTCATTTTTAAAGTAGATTAAATTTGCTATAATTTGAGCTCAACTGCAGCTTTAATAGATTGTAACTTCTGTTAAAGTGGGATTTTGGTAAAATCCAAATTTAAGTTTTGGCGGACTTTCGTGAGGGACACCGGCCGAAGAAGTGATCCTACGATGAAAGTCACGGGGAATGAAGCTGTCGTATATTTAATTAGCCTCAATTAAAGCTCAGACCGAGGCCTGTAGGTCTAATAGATTCTGAGTTACGCCCCTTCATCATTTATTCCAAATAGTCCAAACATAGCCCAGGTGTTGAGGGTCGCAAAAAATTGAAGAGAGTTCCATTTTTGATATGTTGTAAGGGCATGTCTGAGTAGTGTAAATCCAATACTGCAACCGAAACGGATGGGAAAACTTTTGGTCGCCAAAAAAGCTCGAAACTATCGGATTTATTTCAATTTTAGACTGTATCTCATAATCGTTGCATTTTTCAAAAAACCCATAGGTAACCATTTTAAATAAGATTAAATTTTATACAATTTGAATCCAACCGCAGTTCTATAGGTATAATAGATTCTGAGTTATGACCCTTTAAAATATTTTATTTTTTACAAAAAGTCCAAATTTTATTAATTAATTTGATTTAAATATAATCAATAAATAAAAAATATTGTAAGATAAAGAGATTAGAGACTGGATAAAGTATAGAATGGATAGTTAAGAGATTAGTCACTAGAGTATTTCACAATTAATAATGTAATAATAATTACAATAAGTAATAATGTGTGTGTTGTAGTTAGTAGTCGAGTTTGTTCGTATGAAGAAGTTCTTCTTAATACAGCTATGTAATAAACTCCATTTGACAACAAATTGATTTTTTGACAAGTCTGTCTGTTAAATCAATTAAAAAAATATGATTTTACGAGAATCCGTGAGTTGTTCTATTGATGCTAGGTAGGATTAGTTTTTTTACAGAAGTAAATATTACTCCCACTAGCCTTCCTGGATTGATTAACTAATTACGGAAAAAGCTTGGAACTACTCGGTCAGTCAGAACCGGAAGTTGGTGAGTATTGATCTTACACGAGAGCTCTTCGTCGAAATTGAGAGAGATGAAAACATCTATCAATCATTGGGCTTAATATTTTCTTGATAACTGATTTATTTTCTTACAAACGTAACTCTGTAAAGTACCCTTTACAAACGAACAGCTTAAGGAAGTAATAACTGAACTGAAAACAGTAAATTAGTATAGGCGGTAATTGTTGTTGACTATAATAATGGATGAATTGGTCAGAAGGTGCAGTCAAAGATTAAGAAAACCTTATTTTATTGCGCCAACATATCGGCCATTATTAGAATTATCCAGTTAACTGTATCCCACTTAAAGTTGTTGATTATACATCGTCATAAAATTTATTATTATAAATTATTAACCCAATTATATTTTATATTTTGAAATGCTGTGTAAAATTAAATGTCATATCTTTTCGAATTAAGTGTACAACACATGATTTCAATGTAATTTTCGAAGTTATTCCTCAAGGTAGTATCCTTGGCCTAATCCTTTATACAGTTTATACAGCTGACATCCCAACTCATCCTAATACTATCCTTACCACGTATGCTGATGATACATGTGTATTATCAGTCAACACCAATCCTGTTATTGAATCCCAAAGCCTCCAATCCCATATCACTGATCTTGAAGAATGGTGTCAAAACTGGAGAATTAAAATAAATTCTCAAAAATCGTATCAAATCACTTTTACCTTACGTCGTAAACCAATAACTCTCTGCCCTTCAGTATCCTTTAATAATATCCCATTGGTGCCTGTAGAACAGATCCGATACTTAGGGTTGCATCTCGACAAACAATTAACCTGGAATCTTCATACTAGACTGTAAAGACAAGAAACCGCTCGACGTTTCAGGCTACTTCAACACTTACTAGACAAACGCTCTAACCTCCCAATTAACTACAAAAGACTCATCTACATGACCAGCATACGACCTATTTGGACTTACGGAGTAGAGCTTTGGGGCTCCACTAAGCCATCGAATTATTCTCGTATCCAATCCCTACAATCTAAAATCCTCAACGCTCCTTATTTTGTTCAGAATAAAGTCATCCATAACGACCTTAATGTCCCATATGTTGCTGATTTGGCCCGAACCGGTATCTACCCTTCGTGTATCTATCCTTTCATAACAAACTTCATTCCCACTCAAACCCTCTAGTTTCAAACCTAGCTTCCTCTTCGATTCCCGATAATCCTCCGAGGCGTCTGAAAAGAAGATGGCCACGTGACCTTCTTAGTTGAACTGGTGATTTGAGTACTACCAGTGGGTAGTTTCTCTACTTGCCAATAACTCATGTCATTATGTATCACATAGCCTATTTACTTGATGTATTATTGTAATAAAGTTGTATATATCAATAAATAAATTTTTTTTAAATAAAAAATTTTTCGAAGTTATTATATTTCTATTTCAAGAAAATATGTCATTTCCAAAATACCAATGATGCAAATTGTTCTTTTATGTAAACAAAATCTGAGTACTAATTCGAGTGAGTATTTAAAAATATTGAAATAACTTAATAAATCAAATTGATTTGGCCACGCAAAAAAATCTGTATTCATACAACCCTTGAAGAGATAGAGTAAAGACTCCTATATTAGTTGGACAACGCTTATACAATAAGGTGATTTGTCCGAAATCATGCTTAACCACTAGGTTTTACATCCAATTAAGGGTGACCATTTCATAAAGGCTATGTGTGCCCAAAGAGGATCTGCAGATCTCAAAGGGTCCATCCTGTTAAAAGATCCTAGCTTTTAAATAAATAAATAAAAAGCTTAACGAACCCGAAGGCTCGATGCTGATACCACCAACCTATGTTTATAAACCTCCGTCCACGGAGCACCACCCAAACCCAAACCTGCTAGATCATTCCTAACGCAATCCTCCCACCTACGCCTCGGTCTACCCCTCAGACGCTTTCCAGTCGGTACAGCGCCTATTAATATCTTGGGAATTCGTTCGTTACTAATCCCAGCAACTTTTCATGCCCATCTTAATCTTCACGACGCTATCACCTGAATAATATTTACCGGATGCATGCTTCGCAATTCCGCCTTATGTAATCTCCTATATTCCCCGGTGTTCTCATCCTTTTTTGGACCGAATATTCTAAGTAACACCTTATATTCGAATGACGTTGTTCATCCTTCAGCGTTAGTGGCCAAGTTTCACATCCATAGAGAAGAGATGGAAGGACGCTAGCTTTTAACGAATTAAATAATTTATCTCTACCAATGAGCTACCTCGTTCCGATCTGGCCAAATACATGAATAGAAAATTAATGAAAATGTTATTATTCTTATTATAACGCCCATGAAGCCAAGGGAAATATAATTACAAACAACGATAATGTTTCAAGTTCCAAGTGAACATGGTCTCAATACTTCCGAAATATCCTAAATCCTTCTGAGCTTATGCTTTTAGTACAAACGAAGTCGAGATTCCATTAGGATTGATTTAGAATTGGCTTCTGGATTACTTAAGAATATTTTTTGTGTGGAAAAGGCGTACCCCGAAAAATGGAGCGTTTTGATGATAATTAGGATAAATTCACCTTGCTAGGAGTCAATTAATTAACAATTAAGACATAATAAAAAATTGTTTGTGAAATAAAACAATAATTTAAAAATAAATATCTGTAAATCAATTAAAATGAATCTGTATCTAAAATTGAAGTAAAACCATCTCCATAAATAAATAAAAAGCATTGAAAAGTCAAAATGTAATAATTATTGAAAGTAAACACTGAAAAAACTAATTTTACCACATCACTGAAATAAATAAACAAAATATCGTTATAAAAAGAAATTTCAAAAAATGCAGAGAAAACACTACACTCCCTTGTTTTTATATCGAACAGTTTCTGTTTTTGTTACTTTTTCTAGTAATTTATTCAATTTGATATCAGATTTAATTTAATTAGAATTTTTTTTTTTTATATTCGGGGTTGTTTTATTTCTTGTGGCTATAAATCCAATATGGAAATCCAAATTTATGCTATAATAAAACAGTTTAAAAGTGCATAAATATGTACCATGCCTATTGCTATGTTCGATATTAGATTTGTTAAAACCACAAAGAAGATAGAACGTTTCAAAGAAAAAAATTTAATTAACATATAGTTAATAAGAAAAATTTTAATAATAATAATTATAATATAACCATTCAGTTCAAACTGTTAAAGAAGCAAATTCTTATAATAAAATTTAGATTGTTGATAAATAATTATGAATTTCTATGTTATATATATAAAAGGATTTTTTCAATCTAGAGTTTGTAGATCAGCAGAGAATGGGACCTTAAAAAACGGAGAGAGAGAAAACAGAACTGACCTTGATATCGATTCGACTGCAAAGTGTGGGGGCGATCGAGTCCGCATCCTCCGACTTCATCACACAGCTCAGAGTGGCGAAAAGACACATATATGCATATATAATATATTATTTACATACATAAACTATGTAATTGTAATAAATTATAACATCACCAAAAGTTATTAAACGATTGTTGAAGTAATTATGCATTGAATTATCCCAGTGATACTTGAAATCAACTAACTCAATGAAGCGCTTAAGATTAAACATGTTGATTGAATTTTAATATCTATAATCTTACAACTAAAAATATTATATCTTAAGCTTTAGATTGAGTTACGACTCACCTTTTATTTAATAATATATTCGTAATTTTAAGTGCAATAAATAAATTTGCCATGGATTAATTGAGGTTAATTATTTTAAATTATTTGGGCTCTCCAAACGCTTAGGTTGTTGTTGATCATTTTTAAGTTCACAAAGCTCTATAATTCTGATTATTCCAACTCCAAGACAACCAATGCTCAGTTCTCAACTAATACTGTAAATCTTGACTCTATCTACGATCCTAAATTCTACGGTAATTTATTTTATAATTCAACCGCATCTTCCAATGAGAAAAATTAAGTAATAATAATAAATTGCAAACGAATACAGCTCTTCCACATTTCTCAATAGTGAATGAAAGTTAGTAAATCAAAACGGATCATGTCATCTCTATTATTTATGCTGAATAATTCTCCATTATACAGACCTGTCACTTTTTTTGTTTTTATTATTAACCTCATACTTCCTACAGTTTATTATTTTCCCGACCGACATGGTCAGCAATAATTGAGAATTTTAACAATTGACAATATCTTCAACAGTTGGTTATAAAGAGTTGTACTATCATGCATTACTAATCACCTAACAAGTCGTAGTTTTTCTAATTTTCAATTTCTATAATAAATATTCAACTAACAATCATTTAAATAAAACCGATAAATACAATAATATTATGAAAACAGAATTAAAATAATAATAAGAAGCGATAGAATAAGACTGAACAACGAAATGTAATGCGTGTTAGTTAATTAAAAATATATGCAAATACATGCATGCATATATATACTATTATAGACGTATTTCTTCACTTCCCCAATTAACATTAAATGACCATCTTATTGCCTTCAGTTCCTCTGTTACAAACCTCGGGATCATTTTCGACCAATCCCTCTCATGGAAACCCCACGTTTCCCAAATTTCCCGACGAGCAATAGCTCTCTAAAGTTATTTCACCGTTCGAGGTATTCTAACACTACCTACCCGTAAGCTCCTCATCACTTCTTTTATCTTTCCTCACATTGACTATGGTTGTGTGGCATATGGTGGCCTCTCGATCAGGCTCGAGGAGAGGTTGAGGCGAATTATGAACTGTTCGCTTCGATTTGTCTTCGACGCCCCGAGGAGGTCTCATGTGTCCCGCCGTTACGCTGAGGTAAAGTGGCTTTTCCCTTCTATCCGTAGACTTCACTTCCTTGGTTCTTTCTTATATCAAAATATCAACTCACAACATCCATCTTATATCTATAGTCTCCTACAATTCAAATCCTCTATCCAATCCCAGGGCCCTTCCGATCTATATATCCGTTCCCACAGAACCAAAACTTTTGAGCGTTCCTTTCTAGCCCGTTTTATCTCTCTTTGGAACTCTCTTCCTCTCGATATCCGTCACGCTTCTTCTTTAACCTCATATAATCCAAACTTTTCGTACACCTTCTAAATTCCCAATCAGATGCTTTATAATCAATAAATCATTTTTAGATATATTCAACTTGATGGATTGATGAACTACTGTAAATATTCCTCACTCATAATTATATCATTTTTTATTATTAGATGCTATTATTTATTCACTTTTTTTCAATAAGCTTATTTCTTTTTATTGTAAATTTGTCTGTTTTTTATTTTAATTTTGTATCACATTTTCTGATTCTCTACAAAAACATACCTGTTTGGTTATTTACTTTCAAGATATTATGTAAATATTGTTTTATTCTGATGTAGGCCTTTGGCCAGATATATATTTATTTAATTTTGTTCATCTCTGTTATACTGAAGGGACCTGGTCCCAGAATAAAATTATTTTTCTATTCTATTATATTCTATATATGCATTATTTGATATAGCGATTGTTCCCCTTTGGGGATAGCGAATGGACATGAATTCATGATTTCATCTTTGAATATTTTTATTCTTCCCAATCTCACTTTATTTTCCCGGAATGCTCCTCTTTCTTTTCAACTGTCCATTTCAGCAATCACTATTCTTGAACTATATTTATAGAATACCTGTTAATATTCCCATTGAATAATGCGGTATTAAATATTTCATCATCAAATCGTAAGTACCATTTACATAATAACATTGAACAAGTGTCAATTTTTTATTTAGACTAATGTAATTTACTAGAAGCCTGTTTTTCACTGTCAGAGCATGATCATGAGAACAATATAGCCTTGAAACGCCACACAGTGGAACGAATCAACGCATTTGTTGGACATGGGACCAATTCTCTAATAACTAAATTTGTCCTTTATTTTGATCTTTAATTATACTTTATACTTCTTCTCAACAAAATCCATAGATAAATTAATTGTGAAATTAAATCTAATATGAAAAATTATGAATTGAAATATAAATTTTTCTAAAAACTCATATTTTTAAAGCAACCTACTGTTTGAGGTAATGCATTAAATTAATCGTGCACCTACTGGAAAAAAACTCATCCATAATAAGATATTTTAGGCAAATAAAACTTGGGATTATTTCAAACGTCTGGGATTTTTCGGTGAAAATTGGGGGATAGAACTAAAATAATCAATTGCGAAAATCGCTCAAAATCGCCCAAAAAACTACCTTCACAGAAAATAACTAGATTGTTTAAAGTTTTTTTCCATTAGTCGGATTCTGCTACTAGGTGCTATTTTCCGAGAAATTGATTTTTTTCTTCTTTTTTTTCTATTCCGGGCCTTGAGAATTAATTTAAAATAATTTCTGTTGATATTGGCGACTACTTTTCACAAGTTTTCTTTTGTTTACCAATGTTTATTTACATTCATTTATCCGAATCCTTATCTAACATAATAGTATTAACAATGAAACTTAGTTTGTGCGTGGTATTTGAACGACATATGTGTAATGGCGCAGATAGGAGCAATAGTCCCTACTACAAATTGTCAAGTTTTTAAATTTTTATTTATTTATTTTATAAATTTTTATTTCGTTATTTAAATAAAACAATTTTATTTAGGCACCTACATTTATTATAATTTTGATGTATCAATTATACCTAGTGTATTAACTAACAAAAGTAATTATCAATTATTATATTCATTTTGTTTAATAATTAAATTATTTGGTTTGTTACTTTTTATAACTTTATTTAATACCTATGTATCTGTCTTTCCATAGAATACTGTATTGTACCAATTCTAGTAGTATATAGGTACAATGTTAGATAATAAATTATCGAACATCGAAATATCAAATCTAGAATTTTTACACGTTTCCCCTAAAATGTTTGATCCTTTTTATCATATAATTAAATAGTCCATTCAAAAAGCTTTAAAACCGTAGCAATAGCCTTATTTTAGGAGAACCAGAAGCGGAGATATTAATGAATGTCCAGGCCTACCTAACGCTCGTTCCACTGTGCGCCATCCAATGAAAGTTTATGACTGACTCTAAAGAACTAAAAGTTTAAATTATGGATACATATAATGATATTTTATAAATTTTTATGGCTTTGGATAATGAAATAAAGACAGAATTGTTTCTCTGAAAAAAAAAAAGATTTATTTACAATATTTACATGTCTTAAATAATTTTCAATTAAACATTCCCTCACCTACTTCGTGTTTCTATTCAAATTTCAATTTAAGGGTTTCAACACCTAAACACGCTGTAACCGTACATTATAACTATTCCTTCTCGTAATTTTATTTATAACAGCTGTTGTTTCGAGAAGGCTGTGACGCTATCGCAGCATATATACAAAATTAAGAAAACGTTCGTATATTAACGACGTAGTTTTCTTTACATACATACAATGTTAATTGATTGAAATACTCGATTTATTGTGTGTCGAAACAAAACTAAACTGAGTTTTGCTCTGTAAAAAAAGACAATTTATTTTTATTACAACAATAATTTCCTGTAACTGATTTACAAACTCATTATTCTATACAGGCTTACCTGTAAAAAAAGAAACAACATTTTAAACTAACATTTCACACACTACTTAAAATTACTTAATTACTTGTTATTTATTTTTCTTTTAACTAAATAACAAGACACAAATCAGAATAACCTCCCCAGTTCTTCTCTCTCAGCTGTTACCATGGTAATCGTATCAGTCGCATTCAAGTGAAAGAGGTTCAGTGTACGTCTTTTCATACATACTCATAATATGTATATATATATATATATCCTATATATATATATATATATATATATATAGGAGGCACCTGTAGTCTAGTGGTTAGCATGACAACGTTCTGGTCGCAGGTTCGCAGCCCGGGTGGTTGCCGTAAGACTATTTAAATGGAGTAAAAAATCCTTGGTTACATCGTCCTTCGTAAGGGGCCTAAAAAGGGGGTTCCGACCCCTTGTGGTTTCAGATGCTCATTATAAATCCTTGTCCTAAGTATACCCAGATAGGCAAAATTTAGGATTCCCATTGTAATTTGGCCATAATGTATAATTCCCATTGTTCGTTTGGCCATAGCAGCATAAAGTGACGTTAAATGGTTAAAAAAATATAAAGACACACAAACAGATATATATATGTACACTAGCTGACCCGGCCACGCGTTGCTGTGGCTGTTATAGTAGTTTTTAAAAATATTACGTTATAATTTGAATTTTACATTTTATTCATTTTGTATCTACGTATAGTTTATAATAAATAAAAAATATACAAAATTCTTAACTGATAAAATATAAACATTAGTTTAATGAATCAGGTATATAATGGTTTATTTTTGATTATGGATATTTACATTGTTTTCAATTATTATAATATCACTAAAATCGGTCCAGTGGTTTCGGAGATTAGCCCGGACAAACATTGTGACAGGAGATTTTTATATATATAGATAAGATTCCGGTTATTGTTAGTAGGGACTGAGCTCAGAATCTATTAGACGTACAGAGCTGCAGTAGGGCTAAATTGTAGAAAATTTAATTTACTTTAAAAATGGTTACTTCGGTTTTTTTTTCAAAAACGCACCGATTAGGGGATACAGGCGAAAAACTGAAATGACTCCAAAAATTTCGAGTTTTTTCAGCCACCAAAAGTTTCACCATCCGTTTTTTCGGATGAAATTGTGGATTGACGCTACTAAGACATGCCCTTACAACATATTAAAAATGCAGCAAGTTAAAACAAAAAATTATTTTGCAAAAAAATATCACGGTCATTAATCGAAATAAAACAGCCGGCATTTAAGTTGGACAATGCTACATATGTGTGCGAAATTTAATTAAAATGGGTCCAGTAGTTTCGGAGATTAGCTCGGACAATCATCGTGACAGGAGATTTACATATATATATATATATATATATATATATATATATATATATATATATATATATATATATATAGAGAGAGAGAGAGAGAGAGAGATTTTTTATTTTTTTATTTAAAATAAACTATGAAAAATAATAATGAGCTGTTTAAAAACGTAAAACTTAAAACACAATTTGAAACTCGTTCCTGATTAAAAATTATATAAATGAATATCTGTGATACCTGCTTGGAATCTCTAACTTATTATTCCTTTTTGGGTTTTATTTAAACTATCAAGCCAGGAAATAAAAATATCTTCAACAGTCGATTTGATAAAAACTATTTTAAAAACGCATCTAATTATGTAAATGAAGCAGTTTTACTCCTCCTAAGTAAACTCCTCCTCAATTATTCTTAACAGATTTTTTTTTATGGACACACTTTTCTGTGCTCGGAATTCTAAATGAGCAGAATATCGATGAAACGGGTAATAAAATTGGAATAACCTGAAGAAGAAACAGGTAGTTGAAGACTTGTTTATTCCAGACGCGTCCTAAGGCCACAAACCATAAACGCTTCTCTGCATAAAACTTCAGCCACAAATCAAATCTGAACTTTTTAATTAGATAGCTCTTTGTCCGTCTCTTTTTACTTTAAAGGCCTCAAGAAACTGGAAAATCTGCTTTTCCGCGAGTAATTGCATTAGGCTTAAGTTATTAGAATATTTTATCTTCGAAGGTAGCTTTGAAGATATTAGGTAATTCTGAGCCTCCATTAATGGACATAAAAGTAAGCTAATCAAGACCGTTTTGGTTCATATTTATAACACATTTAACAACATGTTTTTCTTGTATTTATTTTTGCTTAGACAAGTCCTCTCCCCGCCTACTATATACATAAGTATGATAGATCTATGCTACACTTGTATTTTCAAGAATACAATTGTTTTATGAGCAATAAGTATTTTTATACGTACCAGGTTTATTTTACTGACATTATTAAAGAAACATAGTTTATCGTGGGCAGGTCGTGCAATTTATTAAGCATTTACTTTACTCACTATATATATATTAACATTATTAATGTTACGATCAGAGAGAGAAAGGATTAAGACGGATTAGAACGGCCTGGACGAGGCGAGACAGTTCCGGGAACTTTCTAGCTGCTGCCTAGAACATTCGACGGGTCTTTATATGCCGCCCGCTTCAGCCTTGTGGGACAGATAGTATCAGCCAGTGTCAGTGTGATGAACTAGTCAGTGATAAGTGATAATGGAGTGTAATAAACTGTTTATGTTTATTACCGTGCGCCAGTTTGTCATATTTGGAGAGTCTTAAGGTCGGTGGACTTTAATTAGTGAACTGTAAGGGTTAATTTGTAGTTATAAACTCTAGTGTAATTTTATTTTATTTGAACAAATTTATGTAAGTAATTAAGTTATTTAGTATTAGTAATATTTTATATCATTTTATTTTTTATTTTAGTGATTATATAGGAATTAGGCCTAGGATATAATCTTTAGAATATTCTTATTGTAAATTTATATTAGTTTAATAATTTAACTGTTTTAAGTAATTTCATTGTATTCTTTTTAATTTGTTAATAAATATTCGTATCTTGAATTTAGGAGTACTTTAATTCATTTTAGACCCACTAGCCCGTAACATTAATTAACTTATTCGCCATCATAGTTCATCCTCTCTACTGCTCATGCAGTGTGAGGTGAATTTTACTTTTTAAGAATTAAATCATATTCTTATATAACACTAATACAGTATTAAATAGACCCTAAACTCCCGTTTATTTCCACCTTTTTATTTAATATTAGTTGTGAATTGTCGTTTTTAAAATAAATAAAATGTTAATTCTAGTAAATATTTCTATGTTAAAACATGCATTTCAATTCAAGCATGTTCAACTGTTAGATGAAGACAATCTTATCGTCTTACTGAGGTTGCCGAAATTTCCAAGTAACCATGAAGAAACTGGAGGATCAATTAGTATGTTTTCTTTCATCCGGTTGTATTCAGCCACATCTGGAGAGCTTCACAAACGAAAGAGAGCTGCGTCCGAAAGAGAGAAACAGTACGATAAAGATTCTACCCCCCCCCCCAAAAAAGACACATAGCATGATGTTGTGTCGAGCATGATGTCGAGCAATCGCAAAAATGTTAAATAATTTCAACTTTGGGTAATAAATATATAAAAACTCTTAATGTTATTGGGAGGGGCAGGAAAAAGCAACACACACACACACACACGCAACATTGATAAACCATTTTCTGTATGTCTAATTAATCAACATTATTTAATATAAAAATCTGAAGATCATAACTGGAAAAATATTTACTTAAAATAATTTGGATTGTCAAAGCAACGTAACTAAAAAACTACAACTGAATTTTTTTACTAAACGGTGTAACCGAATCTAATTAGTATCAACTCGAATTGGTGTATTTCATCGCCACTTACTTATTCAAAATCTAAAATAAAAACAGTTGCATGAACTTGAGATATGGATACAACGGAATCACACATTAGATTAAAATTTCCTATTTATGAATAAGATTTAAAATCTCGAGCATTCACCGTACTCCCAGCATTTATGATCTAAAATTAAAAACCATGATAAAATTCATAAAACGTTTCTGAACTTGAAAGTATTAGCGATAGATTCTAAGAAACTAAATATTAATCTTTACACTTGAAATTAATATTCTAAATATTTAGCTTGGCCCTTTATTAAGCCACTATTTTAGCATTTCAGTTGTCAAATATAAAGTCCTAATTTAGCCGACTTTATTTACTTCATTTCAACCCTTCAATCGGATTTCTTCCTTAATGAATTTAACTCTTTTCCAAATCCATCAAAGGGTTTCCAAATCCATCATAAGTCCTTCATTTGATTTGAAGGAGAGATCCGCAGGGAAATCCCTTTCTACGGCTTTGGAGATCCAATTAGAAAACTTTTTAATTCTAATCCAGGTCCATTCATTCCTCGAACTGAATTTCCGTACAAGATATGACATCATGTGATGAATCTCGCTCCATATAAATCACATTTGAGAAAAATCCTGGCTAATTAATAACAGATTCCTTATATATCAAACTACTTCAACTTAAATTGAGTTTTTGATCAGACTATACATGACCGTTCATAGCGGTGTTGGGTGCCAAAGGGTTTAAATACGGATCAACAATTACAAACACCTAGGCATAGATTTCAGTTATATCAAGGGTTGTAACTATCAATATAATCTACAATTTATTACTTAAGACTAATTATATGATTTAAAAAAATATGATGAGCCTCCAAAGAGCATCTTGTGATGAGGCGACGAAAATAAATTGAATAAAACTAATTTAAATTTGAACACTAAACCAAGACAATTTGAGGTTTGTAGAACAATATATAATGGTAAGCAGAGAAGCTCAGTGTGCAGAACTTGAGTTGAGTAATTGAGCCGTAGGTCGCAAGTTAGAAACCAGCTGTGACACATAAATTATTTATTCTGTGAACATCCGTGGAACTTCTATCCTACAGGACGATGAAGAAAAAACAGAAGGTTCTTAAAAGTGTTCAGACGTAACATTTTGAACATCATGATAAAAGTTAACTCATGATTCACTATACCTAAATAATGATTATATCATATTACAATAGCTAATTAAGCATATGAATCATTATTTTATTTTATAAATTAATTAAAACGTTTAAGAGTATATTGATTTTATTTAATTAAAATAGTAATTTATTTTTAAATATTAATATTTATTTATATTTTTATTAATTAAAATATTTATTATTTCAGGTTGTCTGTTTAATGAAGATCTCTGCGAACAAGTAACGGAGTGGTGCTACGACGGTGAGTACATCTTTATTAATACTGCCAATGTTTTAAAGTTAAAACCAATTAATGTGTAATTATAAGAATCTTGGAGTCTGTAAAGTAATGATTTAGACAATATGTGACTGTAAAATCGTTTAGTTAATTGAAATATTTAGAACTGTTTCCATCTATGATGTTCTAGACAAGTGATTTTAAAAACATAAAAAAGATTTGTATGAATGTTAATATTGTTAATGTAAATATCTGTGTGAATAATATACCATAAAAATCAAAATTATTATTGCTATTAGATAAAGTTCTCAGAATACGACATACAATTAGTCAGCGAACAAAAAAACCCGTTTAATTTTCCAATTCCCAGGGAAGGGCGTGGAAGTGACAGTATCCTCTCAACACAGAACCGAGCTAAATCCAATTAATCCTAAATCTGATTTTGATACGTAATAGAGACAACTTTCCTTTAAAACAAAAAATACAGTATGTTCAGTTTTGTTTTTTCTTGTCACGAAAAAAAGTTTTCAGGTTAATATAGTTAACAAGAGTAAAAAAGAAAATTACTTTAGTACGCAAATAAAACAGGGAGTCTGATCAGATTTTACCTTTTCTTTGTTTATTTCTAGGATTAAATGTTGTAAAAAAATATAAGATAGTTTCTAAATATTGAAAGGTCTAAATTAACTTGTTCTTTGTAATTCATATGTTTATTTTAAATTAATTATACTTGGTTTTATTGGTTTTTAATTGACCACGTATTTTATTATAATAGGCAGCGAGGTAGGGAGCGACCCCGGTGGCTCAAATGGTTAGAGCGTTGCCATGGTGAGGCGGAGATCCGGGTTCGAATCCCGGGTGGGGGCAAATATTTTCTCTTCAAAATAAAAATATTTAAAAATTAAACCAATGATTAAAAAATTATAATAAATTATAAATAATATAATGAATTGTAAAAATGATACCCAAACCTAAAAAAAAAACAGAATACCCTTCCTCTTACCGTCCTATCTCTCTTCTACCTTGCATGGGTAAAATCCTAGAAAAACTCATCCTCAAACGATTGTACCCCATCCTTGATGCAAATCACATAATACCAGATCACCAGTTTGGATTCCGAGCATCCCACTCCACTATTCAGCAATGTCATCGTGTGGTGGATGTAGTCTCCTCTGCATTAGAACGTGGATCATATTGTTTGGGCGTCTTTCTGGATGTGGAACAGGCATTTGACCGAGTCTGGCATCCGGGATTGCTCTACAAACTCCGTCGATTCCTACCGCCTACCTACTTTCTCATCCTTCAATCCTATCTCACAAACAGAACTTTCCAAGTTAATCATAATAATGTCTATTCATCCCTATTTTCCCAATCTGCTGGTGTTCCTCAAGGTAGTATCCTTGGCCCAATCCTTTATACAGTTTATACAGCTGACATCCCAACTCATCCTGATACTATCCTTACCACGTATGCTGATGATACATGTGTATTATCTGTCAACACCAATCCAATTATTGCATCCCAAAGCCTCCAATCCCATATCACTGATCACTGATCTTGAAGAATGGTGTCAAAACTGGAGAATTAAAATAAACTCTCAAAAATCACATCAAATCACTTTTACCTTACGTCGTAAACCAATGACTTCCTGCCCTTCAGTATCCTTTAATAATATCCCACTGGTGCCTGTAGAACAGATCCGATACTTAGGGTTGCATCTTGACAAACGATTAACCTGGAATCCTCATACGAGACTGAAAAGACAAGAAACCGCTCGACGTTTCAGGCTACTTCAACACTTACTAGACAAACGCTCTAAGCTCCCAATTTTTTACAAAAGACTCATCTACATGACCATCATACGACCTATTTGGACCTACGGAGTAGAGCTTTGGGGCTCCACTAAGCCATCGAATTCCTCTCGTATCCAATCCCTACAATCCAAAATCCTTCGTAAAATCCTTAATGCTCCTTATTTTGTTAAGAATAAAATCATCCATAACGACCTTAATGTCCCATTTGTTGCTGATTTGGCCCGAACCCGCCATCTATCCTTTCATAACAAACTTCATTTCCACTCAAACCGTCTGGTTTTAAACCTAGCTTCCTCTTCAATTCCCGATAATCCTCCGAGGCGTCAGAAAAGAAGATGGCCCCGTGACTTCTTAGTTGAACTTATGATTTGAGTACTGCCAGTGGGTAGTTTCTCTACTTGTCATTTTCACATGTCATTATGTATCGCTTAGCACATTTACTAGATGTATTTTTATTATACAGTTGTAAATATCAATAAATAAATTTTAAAAAAATATATATATAATGACATATGTCAAAAAGATCCTAAAATTAAAAGTAATGTTCAATGAACATTCTTTCTCGTTTATTTATTTATTTATTTTACCAGATCGGCCTGGTGGGCCTTTACATGGTTCTTATAATATTGGTTTTATTGATAGCAATTGATTATGGGGGGGGGTATAGTCTCGTACAATAGACACCCCTAACTAAATACATTGTTATAACTATTGGTTAAATGTCTAAAAATCTACAGATATAAAATAGTTGTAAAATAAATTTAAGGTCTAAAACCGTAATTAATGGCTAATAAATAAAAGGTAATAATAAGACACATATAACACTTTTACAGTCATAAAACCGGACAAATACACTACAATTTCTTAAATAAATCACAGAACTCATCATTATTCAGAAGATCTGCTCTAGTTAATTTTAATTTAATTAATGTTCATCTCTCTTGTCACTTCTTGTAAACTCAATAGGAACATGATTAGAATTTCAATTCTCATGTTCATCAGTGGCTCTGTCTGCAGTAATACTTTAAATAATGTCCTTATTTACCTATGTTATTTTAAAATTATTATTTTATTCTTTAAGAAACATGTTTATAGTAGATATACATATAATTCTTTTTTGTTTCTTAGTTATATAATATCCCCATACTAGACTGAAACGACAAGAAACAGCTGGCCGTTTCAAACTACTTCAACATTTACTAGACAAACGCTCTAACCTCCCAATTAATTGCACAAGACTCATATACATGACAATCATTAGACCCATCTGGACTTATGGAGTAGAGCTTTGGGGCTCCACTAAGCCATCGAATTCCTCTCGAATTCAATCCTTGCAATCCAAAATCCTTCGTAAAATCCTCAATGCTACTTACCATGACAAACTATATTTCCACTCAAACCCACTAGTTTCAAACCTAGCAACCTCTTCGATTCCTGATAATCCTCCGAGGCGTCCGAAATGAAGTTGAACTTTTTATTCGAGTACTACCACTGGATAGTTTCTCTACTTGTCTTTATGCATGACAATATGTACCATTCATCCTATTTACTTGTTGTATTAGTATAATACAGTTGTAAATTTCATTGAATAATAAAATAAAATAAAAAAAGTTGTATTATTTTCTTCAGTGAAAATACTTTTGTTAGTATTCCGGGTCCTTTCGGGTAAAATACTAAAGACAAATTTTAAAAATAAAACAATATTATCTAAAAATCTTCAGTCCGTTATGTTTTTTACTTTGAAATAAAAAAAGTGTAGTTATTTCAAAATTATGAATTTTTTCTGTGTTTATTCTTGAATTGTATTTTGGGAACTGTCCTTAATTACACGAAGTAGAACCATAAGTCAGCGAAGAAGAATTCAGAAGGAACGAAATAGATATTAAAAAACCTCCACGAATGTTGGATTTAACTGACTTTTTCACGACCTCCCTGATTCAGACTTTTCATTCGTTGTGTTTTTCGTAGTTTCAGGATTCAAATACTCCTAAATTCATATGTATGTAAATAAAACTTATATCATGAATAAATACAATTGTATAAATAAAAATGAATGTAAAAGCGAAAGTAAGAAGAACGCAGCGGTTTCCCAGCAAAATCTTTCTATAAAAAACAACTGAGATATCTTCTCTTTATTTTCATTCTCCACATTCTTGCAGGTGTTCTGAAAAAAATTTGAATAGGTTTCGTAGTGTGCTTCAGCAGTAAGTTTTCGATTTAGATTTAGAATCATCGATTAAATTCATGGAACAAATTATTCTCAGGGGCAATCAGACACAGTACCGCACGACCGGACAGCCATGCAGATATAGTATCTCATCTGAGCCTTGAGTCCTATCTAATCTTTTCCAATATATTCATTTGAAAAGAAAAGATATGTCCAGGACCGGGACTCGAACCCGGGTCTTCCAGATCACTAGTCTGGGACTCTACCGTTTGAGCTATCCTGGGCCCTAATGAAGTACGCTTCTCGGCCATGGTCATATCTTTTCTTTTTGATCCTAAGTCCCCGCGTTCTTGCAATTTGCGAAGTATACGAGAGGAAGAATGTTCTTTGAACATTATTTTAATTTGGATCTAGTTGACTTACGTCATTATAATTATTATCATTTATTTTATTTTAGTTGTTACTAATTTTTAAAATTAATTATAATTAATATAATATATTAATATAATATAATATAAATAATATAATTAATTATAATGACGTAAGTCAACTAGATCCAAATTAAAATAATGTTCAAAGAACATTCTTCCTCTCGTATACTTCGCAAATTGCAAGAACGCGGGGACTTAGGATCAGAAAGAAAAGATATGACCATGGCCGAGAAGCGTACTTCATTAGGGCCCAGAATAGCTCAAATGGTAGAGTCCCAGACTAGTGATCTGTGGAAGACCCGGGTTCGAGTCCCGGTCCTGGACATATCTTTTCTTTTCAAATGAATATATTTAAAAATTAGTAACAACTAAAATAAAATAAATGATAATAATTATAATGACGTAAGTCAACTAGATCCAAATTAAAATAATGTTCAAAGAACATTCTTCCTCTCGTATACTTCGCAAATTGCAAGAACGCGGGGACTTAGGATCAAAAAGAAAAGATATGACCATGGCCGAGAAGCGTACTTCATTAGGGCCCAGGATAGCTCAAATGGTAGAGTCCCAGACTAGTGATCTGGAAGACCCGGGTTCGAGTCCCGGTCCTGGACATATCTTTTCTTTTCAAATGAATATATTTAAAAATTAGTAACAACTAAAATAAAATAAATGATAATCTTTTCCAATTTGTTTTAAATTAAAATTGATTTTTTTCTAATGTAATTAATGTGATATTTTTAAATAAATAATAAATTATATCTTAATTTGATATACAGTTCAATACGCTATCAATCAAGTTCAATAATATCTATGAATATGTATAGTATATGTTTTAAAGTGCCTAATTTAACTATTTACGGTAAATAGGCTCCCAATCAACCTTTGTATAATATTTTTCCGAGTTGTGTTATTAAATTATCAAAGTGACTTTAATAAATTTTATTCTCTTACACTTTTTTTTCTAGAAAACCTAAGTCACACACATCACTTTTTTATCAAATTAGGCATCGATTCTTTCCCCTACGGAAAAAAAGTCTCAACTTCTCTTAAAGAGATCTCTAATAGAAGCTTTCCGGAAAGTATTGTAACTTAAGGTTTATACTTACAGGGTTTAACCTACATGTGTTTTGAGAAAAATAGATAAAAATGTTATTATAAAATTAATTTTTGTTTCATTCATCAAGAATACGTAACGCAGTTTTTAGTGCAATTAAAAATCAAAATCATTCCTGATTTTTTACCTGTATACTCATTTGTCTGAATTTTGAGTACCTTAATATAAAGATCGAAAATAATATTTTATTTTTCGAAATTTTCAAAATGGTTGAAGTGTGCAGTCAATACATACACAAAATAAGTATCCCTTACTTTACTTATGCCAATGTTTCGGCCTAATTTTCATGTCATCAACAGTGTTGAGATTAAAACAGAAAAGAATATAAGCAATCTAGTATCTAAGAAAATATAGCAGGTTATATAAACAGAAATGATAGAAATGACAAGAAAGGAACATGATGAGCAAAAGATTAAACTCTCAAATAATTATGAGAAATAGAAGAAAGATAAGATTGAAATACACTTTAGAAAATAATAAAACATAGTGCATGATTTTATAACAAAATATAATGAATCTTAAGTTATTGGTGAAAGGCAATATGAGTTTGAAACTGCATACTATTAAAATAAATATGAAGCTACGATAGTGCTTAATGTTAAATAAATAAACATTAATAGTTGTAATCGTATGTGGAGCAAAAACGGACAGAGATAGAGAGAATGAAAGAGAGAACAAATATAACAACATAGAATATACCAGAAGGATCAAGAGTCAATCAGCAACTAACCAATACTCAAAATTTCTAAACATATATCTACTCTACTATTTCTAAGTCAATGCTTTTTTTTTTTTTTTGGTATAAAGAAATAGTATGAGAGGAAAAGAGATTGTTTTATTAAATTTCCATGATAGTTTAATGATTGCCGCATCGTGGTTAAAAATCATAGTTTAATGAGAAATGCAAAGCACGTGTTGCTTGGTGAACTTTTAATTTGGTCATTTATCTCTAAACGGATTCAACTTGAAGCCGCAGCTTTTATCAGGATGGACGAACGACCTTCTCGTGGCACGCGATCTCGCTATTTCGTTGACGCAATTCGGAAAGAGGTCACCTTTACTTAAGAGAACATTGCCTTTTGGTAAACTCAGAAAACATGCGAAAAGAATTAATCGGAAAATATTAAAAGTCGGAAAAGACAGTGCAAGTCATTACTTACTAAAGCGAAGTTGCTTCAGATATAATTGCGAGCTGTAAATTTAACCTGAGTACCCTTTCAAAATATCCAACTGCCTCTTGTAGAACAAATTCGATACTTAGGACTACATCTTGACAAATGTTTAACATGGAATCCTCAGGCTAGACTGAAAAGACAAGGAGGAGCTGCTCGCCATTTAAGGATGCTTTGAAACTTTCTAGAAAAACGCTCTAAGCTCCCAATTAATTAGAAAATACTCATATATTATAAGACCTACTTGGACCTACGGAGTAGAGCTTTGGCGCTCCACTTAGCCATCGAATTCCTCTCGTATCCAACCCTTACAATCCAAAATCAATCGTAAAATCCTCAATAATCCTTACTTCGTTACGAACAAAGTCGTCCATAATGATCTTAATATCCCCTTTGTTGCTGATTTGGCCCGAGCCCGATATCAATCCTTTTATTACAAACTTTATTCCCACTCAAATCCAATAGTTTCAATCTAGCTGTATCCGATTCCTGCTAATCCTCCTGCTATACGTCTAAAAAGAAGATGGCCTCGTGGCTTTAAGTTGAATTTTTTATTCGAGTACTACCAGTGGGCAGTTTCTCTCTACTCGATTTTATCTAATGGCATTATATATCTTCCATTCTATTCACTTGATGTATTATTATTCTGCAGTTGTAAATTTATAAAAATTGTATCCCGTTTTCTGTGAAAAATTAAATTTATTATGCAGAGTCGTTATTTAATTACCCCTTGAACGTTCTTCCCTTTGCAAAGTCATTAACTCAAGTAATAAAAAGACCAATGGCCTATGTATTAAGGCCAATTTAATAACAGAGTTTAACAATAGCGAGTAAAGGATCGATTGAGAGGTGATTAAAAGTTGATAATGGGGCTGTTGAAATTTCATTACTTGTTCTTGCTTTCAGATTTTCAATAAATGATTTAATGAACAAAATGATAGCTGGCTTGAATAGATTATGAATCGAAATTTTTTGTACTTCATAATGTGTATTTTTAGTATTTAATATTTTGTTTTCATGCGTAAATTACATAACTTCTAATCCCGTTGATCGTGTGAAAGTAGCCATTCCAAGTCATCAAATTGATTTAAATTTATTTATCAAATTTCACTTCAAATTTTAAATTATTCATGGCGTTTGTTTTGTTTTTTTAAGAAAAAATAAAACCCGTAAGACTTTAAAGCGTTGGTTTGTGTACCAACAAATATAAAGGAAACGAAAAAAAGAAACGTTAAAGAGAAGTTCTCCAATATTTAAATTTTTTTTACAGAAATACATTTTTCAAGTTAAAAAAAAAAAGTTCAAGGAAAGTGCGTTTTTATAATGAACCTGTCTTCTGCTGGTTTGTGTATGGCTTATTAAATTATTTACAATAATTTTTGCGTCCGAAAAGCTAAAAACAATTTCATTTCCATTCACTTTATGGATTTCAATAAGTAATAAGTAATAAGAAATAAAGTATGAAGTAAAGTAGTTAGGATAAAGTATAAAGTAGTTAAGGATGGTATAAAGTTTTCAAGATTATATTGGTATAATGTTTTGCTCTCCTTTAATTAAAACTAGATGCTATTTGGGAGGAACGTTGTGAAAGTATCGTGTAAGGGGAATGTAAGGAGCGTAAAAGGTTAAAGACCGTTCTTGATATAACAGACTGAAACTCCCTTATAGTAAGCTCAGAACATATTCTCCATCCTAAAGTTGTTCAATAAATTAAATAAGCCTCTACAAGCAGAATATAATACCAAAAAGGAAGAAGTAAAAAAATATATTTCTGCTCAGAGTAAAATATGAAGAAAGTGTCTGTTCCTATTTTGATATTTATTGGTACACATAACAATAAGAAATAAAACGATATGGTATACCAATTTTAAAATATAATATTAAATATTTTTACTTTGAAGAGAAAAGATATGCCGGACGGGATTCGAACCCGGGTCTTCGGTCTTATCGTGACAGGACTCCATCAATTAAGCTACCGGAGTTGATACCAGCCGGGGAAAAATCTTTTCAATTATCTGATCCCATGTCCCAGTGTTCTCGCAAGTTTTGCGATGTATACACGAGAACGAATGTTCTTTGAACATTACTTTAATTTTAGGAACTTGTTGACATACGTCATATTACTATTTATAATTTTTAGTTAGTTGTTTTAATTTTAAATATTTTTATTTTGAAGAGAAATGATATGCCCCGGCCGGGTCCTCTGTCTTACCGTGACAGGACTCTACCAACTAAGCTAACGGATTTGACACCAGCCATCGTTCTCGTGCATACATCGCAAAACTCGGATAAGAGATAAGAGAAAAGATTTGTGCTCGGCTGGTATCAACTCCGGTAGCTTAGTTGGTAGAGTCCTGTCACGGTAAGACAGAGGTCCGGGGTTCGAATCCCGGCCGGGGAGCATATCTTTTCTCTTCAAACTAAAGACATTTAAAATTAAAACAACTAACTAATAAATTATAAAAATTAAAATATAATATTTTTCAGTTAAATCTATAATTTGTCGCTGATTAAAAAATGTTTCTTGCAGATGGTGCTTTCGGCAAATGCCTAGATGCAGAAGACCCTACACCTACAAGCGATCTATTCAGGTAAACAGTATTTCAAATTTCAATAAATATAAATTTAACTTTGCATGATTTTAAACAATCTATTATTAACTTAGGTGTGATTAATGTGTAGTCTAAATTTTCCTTAAGACTAATATAAATATGTAAGTTGTTAAAATAATACTTTTCCATCTACTTTTTGAATATTTTTATTTTGAGAAAGTCTATAATGAAAAGAAAAATCTAACCGACTATAAAATTTACCCACCAGACTAAAAAAAATAATAGAGCTTTCTAATTTTAAATAGATAACAAACTTTTTACTTCAAATACTAACGGACAAACAAAGCTTTTAAAAAAATCGTGAGTCATTACTAATAAAATTATTATAGATATATTAATAAATATTGTGGTACAGACGAAAACGAAAAAGTACCAAAGTAAGATCTATTTGTTTTTTATGGACTGTATTTATTTGAATAACGTTCGTAAATGCCTTTAGACTTCCAGTTCAATATTTTCAGAGCTTACAAATTGGTTTATCAGCTCTAGGATTCATAAGATAACGATGGAAAATTCCAAAAATACTTTTTTTGTTAATTAGATAGAAAAACTAGGAAATATTTAGTTAGTAAGTTAAAGAACACAAGGAAGCTATGTTCTTGAAATTTTTGGAACTGTTCAGTTTTCCAATAATAGAACAGTTTTACATAAAAATCAGCGTATTCCGTTTTTATTTGTTTACCTATTTTCTAATCCAATACTTCTGATCAGCTTTCTGATACTTTTTTTTTATCTTTCTTATCATTACTATCTGTTAATATTGCCTAAATACATTTTAAACACTACAAAAAAAAAATAGAGGGAAAACGCAGGTGAATTTTCTAACCCTATTAATTTCTTTATAAACTACGTATTGAGAAATGTAGTTCCATAAACAGTGATTTAAAAAAAAATAATCGTTTGCCGGGGTTAATATTTAATTTTTAAAAATATATAATAATCCAATACTTATAAGTTCTAAAATACATTTTGAATTTCGGAGGAGCACTCGGCATGATTTTATAAAATTATACTCTCAGTACATAATGTCAGTTAAATAGTGCCCATATACTCTGTACATAGTACACATTTGGAGCCAGTATCAAACCCACATTTATTATATGTTTGTATGATGAGTTTTCATATACCATCTGTTTACATTCTTCATACAATTTAATCCAAATTTTAATAGGAACGAATCGCTATTGATGTTTGTATGAACATTGGGATTTAAAGCAGAAATGTCCTTCATGTCCATGTAATTTTGGTTCCCTTCCTTGCTTGGATATTACATGCACAGGTTGATTTTAATTTCCAATTTTGAATGCTTCAGCTGCTCGGGGCAGGGCAAGAGGTAAGCCTCTGCATCCCAAAACTTCATTACCCTCAGTTAGTAAACTTCAAAGGATATTACAGGGTACCAGAATCACCGGCTTCAAAGAAACTCAGTCCAACGGGTTTTAATAAGTTTTCAAATAAAATAAACATATTTCCATTTAAATTTAATGAAATAGAAAGGCCAAAGACTTTATTTTGTGTATAGATGATCATTACATAACCGAACAGAACTAAAAACCCCATAGTTATTTCCAACTGGATAACAGAGAAATAACATATTATTACAGTTTATAAATTTAAAATTAAATAATAATTGAAAATAAGCATTTAAGTTTAGATTAAAAACATCAAAAACTATAAAAGATCAAAAAATGCCCACAGTACCGAAATACTAAACAATTTTTGAATCCTTGAACAAATCATTCAAACTTTATGGTAGCAGAAGTTGTAAATAAAATATAGTTTTATATTATTATTAATTCGTATGTTTTATACAACAAAGAGGTGGGTACATCACTCTTTTTATTATAGTTATGATTATAATTGACAAAAAAGTTAAGAATCATAATGCTTCTCTTTCGAACACAATAATAACAGAAAAATGATTTTGAAATAGCTGAAAAAATGGACTTAAAATCTCCGTTCAAAAGACCAAATTTATTACTACAGACCCCTACTTCAGTAAGAAAGAAGTGAAAACAGATTTAAGTAAAATTCAGGGGGTTAAAAGCTTTAAATATCTGGGCGACATAATTAGCAGAAACTTATCTAAAAAGGTAAGCATGGATTACAGAATTAAAAATTTGGTGAATTTATTTTACTTAACGAGTAGTATGTATAATAAAAAATGCCTTTCCAAAAAAGCCAAAATCAGGCACTACAATACAGTGGTAAAACCAGTGATATTGTACGGTTTAGATAAACTTCTTAAAATAGAGAGGATTCTTAGGAAACTCCACGGGCCCAAAGTAACACCAGAAGAATATCGGCTTGAAATAACAAAGAAATTTACAGTGAAATACGCGACATGGAAACAGAAATGAGGGTTAGAAGATTCAGTTTTTATGGTTACATGATGAGAATGAACAAGGAGAGACTAAACAAAAAAATTTTCACAAAATTTATAATTATAGGCATCATACAAAATTATAGGCTAAAAATTCAAACAAGAATACACAGAACAAATAAAAAAAGAAACACAGAAACACGGGATTACACTAGATTTATTATAAAACCGAACGGAATACCAAAAATTGCTAAAAAATGCGGTGCTAGTGGCAGACAGAAAAAAATTCCCACCCAAGACCTGGACAGAAGAAAGAAGAAAATCCTTCAATGAAACCATGAGGTAAAGATGGGCCGAGAAAAAACTTAAAAAAACGCTGCGTCATAGTCGCGTAGTCCTTCAGGGCTGTTTCGCATCAAATAAATAAATAAATATTAAAAACAAATTAAGGAATGTATTTAGGTTTAATTCCTTTGTTTGTTAGTCACTTTGAGCTGCTATGGCTAATCAGACGATACTACAGTGGAAATCCTAATTTATTTTCCTGTCCAAGTATAATTAGGGGAGGTTTCTTAATGAGTACCTGACACGGCACAGGCTGCCAATTTATTTACCTTTTGAAGGACGGCACATACATTACTCCTTTTAAAAATTCCTAAGACAACCTGCCGGACTGCGAACCCGCAGACTCGGGCATAATGTTTGTTATACTAACCACTACACTGCAGGTGAGCCTAAAGAATTATTAAAAATTCCTTGACCATTTTGTTAATGTTCAAGCGATTACTGTAACTGTTAATGTTCAAGCGATTACTGTTACTGTTAATGTTCAAGAGATTACTGTTACTTTAGTTTCAGTACAAATGTTTTCTTCTTCATTAATAAAACATTATCCTTGTGATAAAACCGCTCCTTGCTGAACCCAACGTGAAGATAAATGGGACAGCATTCCCGAGATCATTAAAACCTAAGACTTTTTGTAAATTACCAAGGGTATAATTAACAAAAACGGAATTAATCATTTTTCAGGTGGAATTCATTCTCCTTTCTATGCTTCTTCATTTTATATTTTGGAAACTCATTTTTGTATACAGGATCGCCCAAACCCACTGAAAGACAAAATGACGACGAATCTCATGCCTGAAAACACTAGAAGAATAAAAAGAAGGTGGATGAGGGATCTGTTACCTTAAGAACATTGAATCAAGTCAAGGGAGAGGTGCCCCTGGTTACTGTTCTTCTTCTTCCCTCTCATGTCATTTTGTTCTAATTTTACTCAATGAAAATCTGCTGATCGTCAATTATTTGTATATGACAGGTGTGGAGAAACATGCGGGTATATAAAGAGAATACGTTATTTTAGAATAATATTGCGTATAATAAATCATATTATGTTATCATATTTTCTTCAATTACAATAATAATAAGAAGGCAGGAACCCGAAAGCCCGATGCCGATACCACCAATTTCTGCTTACATACCTCTGTCCATGAGCCACTACCCAGATCCAAAGCCGCCAGATCACTCTTAACGTTATCCTCCCACCTACACCTCGAACTAAGCTTATTAACTTTTTAGGAATTCGTTCGTTACTAAACCAAGTAACTTGACATGTCCATCTCAATCTTCGTCAAGCTATCACTTCAATATTATTACCCGGGTGCTCCGCAATTCCGTGTTGTGCAATCTCCTAAAATGGTCTCATCCTTTTTTGTCCGAATGTTCTACGCAACTCCTTATTTTCTAATACCTTATGGCGTTGTCCATCCTTCAGAGTTAGCGGCAATGTTTCACACCCGTAAAAAAGAGTTGGAAGTATAATAGTTTTATAAATTCTGATTTATAGATTTCAGGATAAAAGAGGCGAAATTAGTAATGTCGAGACCGAATAATGAATGACAAGTATTTCATGTCTTTAATCGCACATATATTTTCTCTTAAACATTATTATTGAAAACTATTTAAACTTTGAGACACAATTATTATTATTATTATTGGCCACATTGGACCATGTCTTTAGTCTATCTACATCATCTTTCTCTTTGAAGGTTGTAATGTTGTTTTATGCGATCTGCCCAGTATTTTCTCATTCGTTGCGATCACAATTTTCTTAATTCGTCTGAAATCTCTATAGGCTACTTCTGTGAGTCATTTCTGCTGAAAATGTATGAGTCGTGAGAAGTGTATTAATTTTTTTTTTGTTCTCTGCATCTGCTATCTTCTGTGAGGTCTTGCTTAATTTAATGGATCCATTTTCCTCTTATCTACTTTCCCAGATTTCTTAGTACTAGTTGTTGTGTGATCCTGTTTTCTGGCATTTGTATGATGTGAAAGAAATATGAAATTCTTTTGTTCTTCATTGTGCTGGTAACTGGGTCAATTTCTTGATAGACAGTTTCATTGGGGAGGATTCTCCAGATTCCTTCCACCTAGTATCTTTTGTTTATGCAAAGTTCTGAAGATTCTTCTTTCAGTTTTGAGGAGCTGATCAGTTCTCCTTTCATTTTTAATTTGGAACAGGATTTAACAAGAATAGGTGGCTTCTGGAAGCGTTACTGTTTTATAGTGTTAGATCTTGATGCCTCTTGACACAATTACAATAATACCTACGATAGATAATTAGGTGCTAAGCCCACCTTTATTTGAGTTGCTCTGTAGCATTAAAGAGAGATATTGCAAACAATTGAGAAGTATACGTGAAGGCGATCTATCTCTAGGAAGGCTAATGGAAGCGAAGCTGTGTTCACTCCCGCCAGTCTTCAGTCTTCATTAGGCCGGGCTACGTCCAATCATTTCAGATTCTACAAGTGAGCACTTCGGTTCGGCAAGAACTGATTGGATATATAAATATACCTCTTTATATGTATCCAATAAGAGTAGCACAAATTTGGGTTTAGTGTTCTGTTAATTATTTAATATTTATGAAAAATAAAGATAATTAAGGTGAATAAGGCAGGAAATAGTTGGTGGTGCAGTCATATTAAACACTGGGTGCTTATGCAAAAAGTGGGTACTTATTAAGTGTTTAATATGACTGCACCCCCAACTATTTCCTGCCTTATTCAGATCTTCCAGTCAACTATCTCCTCGCATAGATAATTAAGGTGCTTTAAATTATTATATAAGAAAAGACTAGATTTGACGATAGTGAAGTTTAAAGAAAAGTGAATATTCCTTTTTATTTTATTCAAACGTTAACTATATGAAACTTTTCAAAGCTGAGAATATAGCCAGAAAATAATTTATTATTTTATTTAAATAAATTCAAATTAATAACAACATAAATTGTGGATTTTATTATAAAAAAATTTTCTCTCAATGACAACTTCCATAAAGATAAATCTTTGTACTACAAATAAATAAAAATAGGCAAAAATCAGAAAGAGACAAAAATCCAATGGAAAATTTACAAAAAGCAAAGGTTAAAGTCCCTAAAATACTGGGAGAAACGTAACAGTCAACGTTTCGCCAAGTCAGGCATCATCAGTACATAAATCAAAATATAAATTCTCATCAGTGAAGACCAAATGAACCCCATCTCACTTCAACAGTCAAGCCACTTATCTTTAATTAATCTTCATAAAACAACGAAAATCTTAAAAACTGACCTTAAAATATTCATTTTAACACTTCGAAGTTGAAAAAAATAATGCATAAAATTCATTGGAAAATTTTCGGAGACATTATTAACAATACCGAAAGTAAATTAAAAATAACAGCTTTGATGCTTACAAATTAATATACCTCTGTATGTTCATTTCTATAATTTGTAGCATGTTTGAATATTTGCCCCAATGCTACTGGGACATAATTTGTTAATATGGAAATAAAATAATTATCATTAATAATTACTTATATTAATGTTTATTGTTTTACAGAACATTACAAATTTGTAAATAAAATAATTGTTTCGATACATAGTTCTTTTGTAACGGCTTTTTTGGCATTTTGTAACGGTTACTATATATCAATCTAGGGCCTGAAAAGTAACTGGCATACATATCTTATAGATCCTTGACCCCTTCAAGATAAACAAGTTCGTTGTTAAAATATTAATTTTAAGAAACATCTTTACTGGCATTCATGGAAAATGTAGTTTTGAACGTTCGGAAACCACATTGTAAATCAAATCAACACGGGACTTGGGTTTTAAATATTAGAGCCCTGTTGCTAAGGGTTTTAACAAAACTATTTGGACAAATTATAGGTTAACCGGAGTTATAAGTACTGAGTTATAAGTATTTAAACTATTTTAGACGATTTCGTAAAAACTATACAAAAATAAAGCAAACAAAAGACCCATGATGAGCCTTGGGTTCAGTAATTGGTAGGGACTGTGATGTTTCTACGACAACAGTTGTGCATAAATATGATTTGTCTGAGGTTCAGTAATTAGATCTCACAGGGTCCATCAGTGCCTGTAAACAGATTAAATAACTTATCTGTCACAGGCGGGTTTGAATCCGGAACCTTCTGAGAAGTAACACAGCACACTGAACTTCCTGGACACCAAACAGATAATTAAAATTTCATCAAGGGAGGAAACTGTACTTTAAAAAAAATACTAACATAACCCATAAAAAAATGTAAGACACTATTGCTCAATCCTGTTACAAAATATTTCTTCTTCTTTTTTCTCATGTGCCTTCATATTAATTTTATATAACCATGAAAATAGTAGAATAAATAAATTTACTAATAAAGTAACGGATAAACACGAAAAATCAAATAAATTTATGAAGATATCGCTTCGAAGAGAGCGAACGATGGACGGATATCGACAGGTCTTCCATTGAAATCTATTTTTGTCTTCTCGAATCGGCTCCGCCTCTAACACTACACATCATGACCCTCTGACATCTCTTCCCTTCTTCTATGATATTCTTTAAAATATATATTTATTTTTATATTATCCAGTTTATGGCGTAATTAAATGTAGATTGTGTCATATTAAAGTCAGGAGCAAACGCGATATTTTTTTATTGGGGGAATGATTGAGAAGGGGATTTGATAAGAAGATACGTTATCATCTGTTATCACGACATTATAATCCCCTAATTCGTATTAATGTTTTTTAAGGTATACATCGATTTATTTATTTTTTTCATCGTAAAAGTATTACTCAAATACAATGGACAAGTTTTATAAATTGTTACTATTAAGGTAATTGCTTCATCATTTACAATCTATTTACTTTTCCAAGTTTCATTTTGAGGATAGAACATGGCTATTAATGGAATCTACCAGCCGAGGTTATATTACTTGAATTAAAAGAGGTATTTTAATTAAGAAAATTCGACCATTTGAAAACACTGCACACTATTTTAACTAATCAGCCGATTTTGACTAAATTATAATTAAAGAAACTTGATTCTAACGATGAAGAAGCTTTTGAGAAAAATCATGGAATATAGTTTTGGTATTTTTGTAATCAACGGATTTTTTACATTACAATTAATTAGCAAACCAGACTACAATTTGCAAACCTCCTAGACAGAACACGATCTTCCAACCTACGCCACGCTCTAACCCTTCGAGCGATCATTAGCTTTTTATAAATTCGTTCGTTACCCCTAACTCATTAATAATGAATAACTAATAATTGCCCTGGATTAAAATTTAGTTGTTATCTGATTCTCTTCAACAAATCTGATAAATAATAAAATATATTAACAGTGGTAATGAATGTATCAATGTTTAATAACCAATTCGGACGAGAAGCATTAAGAATTAGTTTGGTATTAGCCTGGGTTATAATGGTAAATTACACGGGGTTGCTGGGAATTTCGTGAGCTCTATGGATAAGCATTCACGATAACTTCAACGCATAAAATAATAATAATATCCGGATCATTCCTGTAGAACAGGTCCGATACTTAGAACTACATTACAAACGCTTAACAAGTTCCTGATACAAGACTGAAACGACAAGAAACTGTTCCCCGTTTCAGGCTACTCCAAACTTAATAGACGAAAGCTATAAGTTCCAAGTGATTTAAAAGTCATATTTGGCTTTGATAATTCACTAAGCAATCGAATTCCTCTCGTATCCAATCCTTACAAATCTAAATCCTTAAAAATCCTCAATGCTACTTATTTTGTGACGAATAAAGTCGTCTATAAAGAACATCTTGTCACATCTGTTGCTGATTTGACCTATATCAATAATTTCATAAAATACTTTATTCTCACTCAAAACTAGTTTCAAACCTACTTCTTTCAATTCCCAATAATCCTTCGAGTCTTTTGAAAAGAAGGTGGTCCGTGATCTAAGTTGAATTCAACTGGGCAGTTTCTCCACTTGCCTTTAACCATGTCATTATGTATCAATCATTCAATTTACTTGTTGTATATTGCAATAGAGTTGTAAATTTCGATGAATAATTTTTTTTTTAATGAAAACTGCTATAGCGGTGTTGAACGATTTTCGGCAAGGAAAAAACTTACGGCTTCACGTCACCGACATACTCATAAGCTCAGTTCCACTAAAAGATTTTATTTGTTATAATTTAATGTCTCGATATAGGATTGTTGAACTTAACGAATATAATAATGCTAAAAATGAAAATAAAGTTCGTTAATTTGTAAGGGATTATCCCACCAATGTTTAAAATGTATGTATATAATTTAAAATTAAATAAAAATTAAAATCTCAAAAAAAAAAAGTTCGTTAACATCTACGTAAATACTAATGTAAGGTATAATAAATATAACAGTATACTAATTATCATCTCAATTAGGTTATTCATATTTTGTACAGAACTTGCACAGCCCCATCATATCTTATGATTAATAAATAAAGTACTTGAAAATGTATATAATTATTGCTCAGAGTGCCAACACGTGTAATAACGAGACTAATGTTAATAATTTCGATTTACAAATTATGAAATTTAAATAATTCAGACGATAATTATAGTATGAATTATTAAAATTCAAAATGCTTTAGAAATAAATTTCTAAAAACACGGTTATTCCTAAGTTTTGAGTTTTCACTTCTGTCTGCAGTCCTCAACTGAAATTTTTTTAATAAGGTAGGAAATATTAAGATTGAAAAAATTAATGATTGAAAAATACTCTGCAATCCTTTAAAATCCCCACCGTGCCGCCACTACAACCCCACCCAACAAGACTCCCGGCGCCTCACCCATTATTATCGGAAGGAGCCAGTCTGGTTCTCTGCTAGTCTACTTTAATGAACATATCCTTCATCCCTTTTCTTACAGCCTCTCGCAAACAACCATAAGTTAGCAACTCCAAGCATAATCTGGCCGATAGCTAACTATTGAAGAGGTAGGCTATTTGGGATGAAAAGACTGAAGAAACAATCATAATTGGTCCAAAAATACATCTTTTCTGATGATTTAACGAGTTTTTAATATTATGAAATAATTAAAGCACGTTGGTATGTTTTTAACAAAAGGGGAGTGAAGTGGCTCAGTGTTAGAGCAGGTCCTGGATTCAAATCCCGCTCGCTGGTAGAACCTAATTCATTCTGTTAGCAGTCCATGTGTGAACTAGGATTCTCCTGTGGCTAACCTAGCCTCTATAAAGTGGGTACCCAAAAAAAGGGGAAAAATCTGGCGGTTGAGCGTAATCTAGGACAAATCACCTCCCTGCACAACCGCTGTCCAAGAAACTGTCTCTACTGTGTACTTAACCCCAGACCCTTCACGGTTTGTACTGGTACAGGGTTTTTTTTTCAGGTATTTTTAACGCAATTCCTAAATCTATTTATCCTTCCCTCCTTCTGAGCTATCATTTGCGTTCGCCAGTATTCAGCAAGACCTAGATAGGATCAGTCCCTGGGGCAAAGCTGAACAAACTGAAATTGAACGCAATAAAAACCCAGGCCATTGTTCTAGGTTCCAACTCCCTCCTTACAACTATCCCCACCCTCCCAATATTAATCCTATACGACCACCCCATCAGTTTCAACTCCTCCGTTAAAAAGCTAGGCATTACCATGGACAAAAACCTTTCCTGGAAACCACATGTCACCCAACTATCCCGACGATCAATTAGTTCCCTGAAATTATTCCATCCATCCCGGCATCTCCTTACACAATCTACCCGGAAGCTTCTCCTATCATCCCTCATCTACCCCCACTTTGAGTACTGTTGTGTGGTATACGGGGGCCTTTCGAAAATGCTGGAGGGTCGCTTAAAAATAATAATGAACTGCGCTTTAAGATTTGTCCTTGGTACTCCGAGGGGTTTCCGGATGTCACATCATTATAATGAGTTAAAGTGGCTCTTCCCTCCCATTCGTAGACTACATTTCCTTAGTGTTTTTCCTATACCAATCCACGCAACACCCTTCATATATCTATAGACTCCTCCAATTCAAATCCTCTGCCCAGTACCACAAAACAACATCCCGTCTTTCCGATCTCTACATTCCATCCCACGGAACTAAGGCATTCGAGCGTTCCTTCCTCGCCCGCTCCACCACTGTGTGGAACTCAATCCTTCCTTTCATCCGCCATTCTTTTTCACTGGCTTCATTTAAATCCCTGCTTTTCCCTCATCTCTTGGCATCCCAAAAAGACGCTCTCCAGGCAGGTTTATTTTTCCAACAACAAAGAAGATACAGACTTTGTAAATACTTTATTGCACGCTATGCTATTCATTTATTTTATTTAACAAGTCCGTTATTAACTATTATATTACTGTTATTTATTATTATTTTGTTAATATCTAACCTATATTTTTTTTTCGACTATTAGTTAAAATCCTGTTAAGTCTCGTACTTTTTATTTATTTATTTTTTCCTATTTCTATTTTTATTATGTTTCGTCACTCATGATTACTTCGTGATTTGTATCATTATGTAGCCTTCTGGCCAGATGAATCTTATGTTTATTTTATTTGTTCTTTATTGTTATTCTAAAGGGACTTGGTCCCAGAATAAAGTTTGTTTTCTATTCTATTCTATTCCTAATAGCCAATACCCAGACCAAACTACAACAAGCTCTGGTAGAATGGGAAGAAGAGTTGCTCAGGAAAGGGATTTAAATTAACACCTCCAAGAGTAAAGTGCTGGTTATGACGAGGAAGATCAAGAAGATGCCCAACTGATATGCAACGGCTAGACACTTGAGGTAGTGAAGGAATATACCTACTTAGGGACCGTAATTAGTAGCTCGGGTAGGATAGATGCAGAAATATCAAACAGAATATGTTAAGCAAATCAAGTGCAAGTGTATTACCAGACCACCAATAGCATCAAGTACCCTTAATAGGGGGAAACCTGGCGATTGAGTGAGATCACGGACAAATCACTTTCCTGCATAACCGTTGTCCTTAAAACAGACCAATCTCTAACGCACTGAACTGTTAACCCATCATGGGTTGTAGTTGTACAGGGTTTTTTTTTAATTATCAGATAAAAATTATCTAAAAAAAGTACATACAAATGATAAATTATATCAGATCTTTAAACCATAATTGAATTTGATTAAATCTTGGTTTCCCAACGTTAAAACTAAACTTTCCATAAGCGTCAGTTTAGATGTTTTATTCAAAGAATTTGTTAACAGCGCACGTGTCATCCTTAAGGGGTCAAGGCTTTATATGTGTATATTATTTACTTTTCATTCGCTAAATTGATACTCGATAACCGTTACAAAGTATATGAGAAAATAACAACTTATTTAAACAATTATTTTATATATTTTTTTTTTATCCACACATTTTCATTGCCCTAGTTCCAGATGAAACTTGTTCCATTAGCTAAAGGTTAAAATACCTTAGGAGATGGTTTATTATTCATTTTTCCTTGATGCTGATAAACAAACCAGCCAATGGCTAATAGTCTACAGGTCTGCTCATATATATATAAATAAAATTAATGAAATAATAAGAATATAATTTCTGCTAATAATAATTTATAAAATACTCTTCCTCCCTAGAGACTGGCCCTGATTCTGATCCACATAAATCGTAATGCAGTCACATCAACTACTACCACTCGTGCTTAAAGTGGGTCATCACATTTAGTTGGCAAGCTCTGAGCAGACATGGGCATCTAGTGACGTGTCGAATCATGCAATTACACCAAACGACCCTACCATTCCATCTCATGGTACTGAAATATTAACACCACTCGTCGTCCTACTTGGAAAGTGTTTACAACTTTATTTCGCCTTGGTATATAAAAGTTTATACCCTTGTTCTTAAAGTAATATTCCAAAATAAAATAAAGTCTAAAATTGTTACATTTTGATGTGCAAAAATTTTAATTAGTATTTTCAAATAATGCTCACAGTTTATTGTATCTCAGGGTTTTTTCTTCACATTGCCATGTTGTATAATCTTCTAAAAAGAATATTATTGAAAAATATTATAATATAATACAATTTAAAAAAATCAATTTCAACCCTTAAAGTTGCGGCGACTCTCGGGCGCTTACCAACGCTCTGGACTGAATACTTTTCACTCTTGCCAACTCTATTGCTCGATTACGTTTTAAGGCGCAACTAATAAATTTATATAGTATATCTTTTGCACCGTTCTCTGGTATAATCAGAGTACATTATTTATAAGCATCTGCCATTCATTGAAATGAGTAAAATTTACATTGTTACAACATTAAAATAATAAAAAAGAAAAATTTTGCTCTGGCTTTCTAGCTATCTGTTTAGGATCTCGGTCAATTGCGAAAACTATATCAATAATACCTACCATAATTTTTCTTTTAATTTGAATTCTTTAATATTTTAACTTAATTTTAATTTTTTTTCTATAAACCTGATTGTTTCATAATCTGTCTTTCTTTAGAGCCAAAAGTTTTTAACATTACGTGTTAGGCAATGTTGAAATTGTAGTGCCATCAGCACATGTCGCTGTTAAAACGTTAGAACTACAATGGATGCCACGTGAATATGCAATATAGAGAAGCGGAGCGAGGAATGAGCACTGCGGTACCCCAGCTGTGATAGGCTTAATTGAATGTACCTTGTTTGGTTTGTGGCTCATTGTAATGTGTGACTAATTGTAACCGGAATTGGTTTGTCCTCGCTACTGCATGGTAAATTAAAGCAAGGGACAATTAGGGAATGTTGACTAACTATTTAATAACTGTTGCAATAAAAAACATAATTAAGAATTATTCCCGGAATAAAAGCTCAGAGAACTACTAGTTTATTTATTTTAAAGTTTTTACGAAATTTATGAAGTAATGCACAGTGGTTGTACAAGTACATAACGTGAGTAAATGATGAATCGCAATCGTACTATGCTACAGTAGGAATTCTAACCTTTTCCCATCCAGGTATAATTAGTTTAGGAATCTTTAGCGAATACGTAGTAATGTACAGGCTTGGGAACTCCGTATTACATCCCATCTGAAGGACAGCGTAACCAAAGGTTTTTTACTCCCTTCAAAAAACCTACTTGCCGCACATTCTTTATTTTAATGAAGTGAAAACAAAACGGACTAAAAAAATAAAGCAAAATTGCAACACAATTTTGAATTATTACTCAAATCGTGGTGAAAATATGTCTAAATAGAGCAATATCAACTCTTACAGAATATTTAAAAGAGATAGAAAAAATACATATTCTTGAACTTTTCTCTTAATAATATAATAAATTAAAAGACGATGTCGAAAAATTTTTTTGTAAAAAAAACATCATATTTAAGTAAGAAGCCCTGAGTACTTATTGACGTGAAAAAAAAATAGCAAAAGCTAGATTCGAAAGTGGACACAGTGGAAGATGTATTACACCAGCTTTCTGATTACAACATAGAACGTTGTTTCGTGTATGTTATAATTATAAAGGGAACTTGCGCATTTAAGTTCCTTCGACAAAGCTTTAGACTCAAACGGTTGATACATATCAAATTCAGAAAGCCAAACCCAAGCTTTGATCAACTCCAGCATAGGAAACAACTTTACAAAACCCGTGGGACGTTTTGGCAAAACAAAGTCACCACAACCTGGCAGTTAGTCCAACTTTAACATGCTTATTTACCTGAAATCGAGGTTCGTTGTATAAAAAAAAAATGAATAGCGGATAAGCTCATAATAAATTTGTATTATTTAATTATTAAGGTCATAGTTTTTCCACGCATTTGCAGGTTCCTCGGAAGTCCAACCACCTGTAAGTGTTAATGTAAACGGAAGTCAAAAGACCTGTAAAAAGTAGTTCAAACATTTAGAAACTTTCTGGCTGTGTCCAAGAGAACTGCTTGCTGTGACTCCCTTAATACATGTAGCGGATGTTTCAGACTTTCATAGTGCCCTCCACTGTAGATATAGAGATCAATCCATTTGTGGATATTATAATTGGTGCAACCACCAAGCTTTTCATACGGTTGAACCAACACTTCCTGATATTTCCGAAGTTTCTCTCCAGCAGTTAAGTTGACCTTAGCAGTACCAATAAGATTTGCTTTCCGTGCACAGAATTATGGAGTGCTCAGAAGTGTGGATCACCATATGGTCAATGATAAGAGATCATTATTGATATCATTATAGTTGGAATATGTGTATATATGTGGGGGTATTTAATAATACAAAACAACTATCAAATAAAGCAATGCTTATTTCCTTACAGTTAAAATGATTATACATTTATCATTTCTCATATAATATTATATACAAACTATTTAAATTCCGTTTTATGTTTATCGTGGAGGGAGTTGGGTTGATTAGTGTGTAGAGAGATGAGTTGCTATGCTGAATGTTTCAGGTTAAAATCTGACTACGGCTATGATAAGCTAATATGATAAGATATTTTAAGCTATATTAAGCTATTGAGATCTATAGACCTCTCTAGGGCTTACTCAGCCTTCATAATGTAGATACTCTTAATTCGTGGAAAAACCCTCACCCATCACCTCCCTGGAAAACCGTTGTCTTATAAACAGTACAGTCTCTAACATGTACTGGGCCTTCATCGGTTGTAAGTTTTTTTATTGAATAATGTTTTCCAACTTAACATTTTCAAAACAAAATCTTTATAAATTAGTTCCTGAACTCTTATTACAGCCTAATTTAAATAAAAACGATGTGTGTTTTTTGGCACGTTTGTCCTTCGTATGAATTCGTATCTTCTTAAGAAATCTTTCATCTATTATTATATATTAGTCCAGGATCCCGAAAACCGTTGTCTTATAAACAGTACAGTCTCTAACATGTACTGGGCCTTCATCGGTTGTAAGTTTTTTTATTGAATAATGTTTTCCAACTTAACATTTTCAAAACAAAATCTTTATAAATTAGTTCCTGAACTCTTATTACAGCCTAATTTAAATAAAAACGATGTGTGTTTTTTGGCACGTTTGTCCTTCGTATGAATTCGTATCTTCTTAAGAAATCTTTCATCTATTATTATATATTAGTCCAGGATCCATGGTCCATTTTTTCACTTGATTAATATCAAGCTGAATCTTCGTGAATAGCTTCGTTTCGATGAGACGCCCAACAATTTCCTGTGCGAAAATTCTCGATTATGGCAGGTAAAAGAGGTAGCAAGGATAAAATATGTCCATTTGATGATTCTCATCGAAACGAAGCTATTCACGAAGATTCAGCTTGATACTAATCAAGTGCAAAAATGGGCCATGGATCCTGGACTATATTGGTTTTATTAATTAAAACCAATAGATTCATATCTAAATTGTGTATAGGTTCAGCTTACTTTAATTCATTCATCAAGGGACTAAAATGCGTTTTACGCTAATATAACTAAATAAAATTTGTTATATGTATAATAAAAACCTTTTGTAAAAACCTCGTTTAAAAACGATATTCTCCCAAAAACAGTTCCGCGTTAAGAGAACTGTATAGCCTATTGCAAATAAATATATGAATTACAAAAAAAAAATATTCAACTAAATACCAAAGGTGTATTCATATAATGGATACAGGAACCGGGAAGCAGCTCAAGTGTATTACGGACAATATAAATTTAACAAGCTCATATAACTTAGCGGCCCTAAGCCCTTACGACTTGCCCTTAAATAAGTCCTACTTACATTCTCTGCCTGTAAACTTTATAAACATCACGACCGTGAGGATTAAGTTCAAGATAAATAATAAAATACGGAGATGGCAGTATTCAGCAGCGTCGTGCTGTTTTGAATCAAGAAAATGACATTTTCTTAATTCGTTAATATTTATTCGTTAATCTTTTTAGGAAACCAAATACTATCTTAAGAAATCGTATCTTTTTAAATTATTATTGCCTAAAAGAAAAGTTCCCTGGCCAATTTTTCAAACACTCCCTCATTTACAAAATAATATTAGTTATGTTATAAACTCCAGTTAAAAAATTTTAAAACCACGATTAACCGATACTTCTAAAGTGACAGACAAAATCGTCGTTTCGCTTTTTAATTACAAGAAACTCAATTATTCAAGTCACCTCGTCTCGAAGTAATTGCTTGGGATGGCAAGTGATTAATCGAAGTTTACAAAAGAATTTGTACTCCAACTTCATTCTGTTTCTAAAAACAATTACAAAAGATATTTCCGTCTTAAAAGCTCACTTCACTGTAAATTTTAATTACATTTTGTATCTTCTGATGGCAAAAACAATGAAGTACTATTAACTACCCTCAATAAAACATCTTATATTCTAAAAATATATTATAGAAAATATCTAGTTTTGTTCTGAGGCATTTGGCGTTTTGGATAATTTTAGATAATGAAGTCTCTCAATAAATTTATTTATACACACACACACACTCACACACACACACACGCACGCACGCACGCACGCACCCACGCACACACACGCACACACGCACACACACACACACACGCACACACGCACACACACACACACACACACACACACACACACACACACACACACATATATTGATTAACAAATTGGCCAGAATTATGCCGAATATCGGTGGACCAAGGGAAAATCGAAGGAAGCTTCTAGCTACTGTAGGCAACTCAATACTTTTGTACGCAGCACCGATCTGGACGGAAGCCTGCCAAGTGCAGTCTTATGCTCGTAAGGTTGTCAGTGTGTATCGAAGAAGTGCCCTGCGTGTAGCTCGAGCTTTTCGCACTGTTTCCTATGATGCTGTGTGCGTAATAGCAGATATGCCTCCGATAGATCTTTTGGCAGATGAACGCAGTCGGATTTTTCGAAGGAAACGAGAAGAGCCGAATGCGCACTGGGTAACGTTGGCTAAAGATGAAAGAAGCCATACCCTTGAAAGATGGCAGAGACGCTGGAATGCCTCACCTTCTGGAAAATGGACACACCGTCTGATACCCGATATATCAAAATGGATATCCCGCAAACATGGAGAGGTAAATTATTATCTCACCCAACTGCTCACAGGGCATGGTTGCTTTAGGGCCTACTTGGCTCGCTTCGGAATAGAAGACCGAAAATCTTGTCCTACTTGTGATCCCGTGGAGGAAACAGTGGAACATTCGTTCTTCTGTTGTCCAGGTTTTTCTCAAGAAAAGGAAGAGCTTGACATAAAATTCGGAAAGAAGTCATCGCCGGAAAATATTGTCACTTTGATGATGGCTAGGCAGGAGCATTGGAGTGCTGCAGCAGACTATGCAGCGCAAATCGGAAGAAGGCTCAGAATACAGGAGCGAGAAAGGAGAGGCCAAGCTCTGGCTAATCCGACATAAGTTGTCCAAAGAAGAAATAGGCACATAGCCCTTCTGCCACCCCACGAAGTAATGCTTGACGGCTGTTCCGTGGGATGGTAAAAGGAGAATTGGGAGGTGGTTTTTTAGTGAGTAGGAATCTCACACTGTTGTGTTATTACACTTCGTCTTATGAAAGATTTTTCCCCTACCCAGAAAAAAAAACATATATATAATTATCATTTTTTTGTTTAGCTTGTTTCATTTCTGTATTTTTCCGCTAATCAGCTGTTTCGATATAACCTTCCAGCTGTTCATGTATTACCTTCTTTTGCCTCAGTTTTATGTTGAACGACTTGAAGTCAAGTCTCTATCTCTGATCGATGATTCTGCTTATACTGTTGATGTGAGATGTGCTGGGTTAGATCCTCATTGATGTGGATTTTGTTTTGGTATATGTCCTGAAAAAACTTGAATAGGCGAAACAATGACTGGTTAGTTCGATTTTTTTGAAACCATCGTTATTAATTTTTTTTTTCATAACATTATTTTAGAAACTTTGTTTTTTGGGATTTTTTCAATTGCATTCTAATATATTAATTCATTTTTATTCTACAAACTTTCATTTTTTTAAAAACTCCGAATGAGGGGAGTAGTCATGCATTGACTTAAAAGTATGTTAATACTAATAATACACCATTGCAAACCAAAAACTATGATAATGATACGATTCCGCTTCCCTCAGTACAGTTAACCCTCTCTGTACTAAATTCGACTTAGCCACTTATTCACAGGTGCTTTTACCAGATTAAAACTAAATTTTCGGAAATAACTATATAAATATTGATTCATGATGAACAGTTGTATAACAAAAGAATTCAGATAAAATATTATCTAACGTTTAAGATAAAAACAGGGAGTGAGGAAAGACACTCGAATTGGACTTATTTTGAATTATTTAAGATGATAATTAATGTTCTTAAATTATTAAACAAATACATTATTTGACTCATAACTCCCTATGAAATCAAGAACCCTCCTGGGGCTTAGCCCTATGAAGTGGATACCCAAAATAGGGGAAAAATCAGACGGTTGAGCGTGATCTAGGACAAATCGCCTACCTTCACAACCGTTTTTGAAGAAACAATACAGGTTCTATGACTCTCTGAATCCCAGATGTAGTGGGTCAGTGTTTTTTAGTTGTTTTTTTTTAAATAGTTTTTTGTTACAACGTCTAAAATAATTGCTTAGGATATTATGCTTAAGATAAAATTCTTATGATATTTAAATTAATAATTCCAACTCACTAATAATTTATGTTAATAGTTATGCTAAAGCCCTTAACCTTAAAAATGTTCCCCAGCATTTAACGTACTTCAGACCCATGTTAAACCTACAGCAGTACTAACCTTACCCCCGGCATTAATCCACTCCTATTTCCGCCCTGGATGGTCCTCCATTAAGGCAGAATGGAAATGGAACTTGGAATTCCTCGACGGATAACTCTCCTATTCCAAGCAGACTGGGTATAACGAGTTATCCTCAACGCAATCAACTCCTCGAGCATTTGTTCAAGCAACCCTCTTAACGCTTGCCAACTCAATTTGATCTTGAAGTGGTGTTATTTATGGTATTGAGAATTGAAAAGGAAGCATCGCATCGCGGCCGTGATACCTATTATATCTTAGAGTATGATAAATAGGTTCTATTCATCTTGTCTCCCGCTTTACATTAAGTTAAAGTGACTTTAAGAGACTACTTTGAGACTACTTCTAAACTTCAGTCGTATTTCCTGGCGTCCTTCCGAACCAGATTATCCAATCTCTCCGTCCATCATATGAAATTTCCGTTTTTGAAGATTTAACAAACGATAGACGACTTGTAAGATGTAGATTTATTGTGGCATTGAAAGATACAGAGACTTTCCTATATGAACTAACTAGTAGTCTTATTAACTATGGACTATCATTGTAACTTATTAACGACTCTAGAACTAACTTAGTGATTACTCTCTTTCTATACTATGATCTAACCATATCATCTCCTCTCTACTTTCTATTCTCTCTCTCTCATAATCTTAGAGCTAGTGTATATAAATGTAAAAGAAGAGCGGAGATGAAATAAGGAATAACTTAGGGGTTAGAAGCCGGCAATAATATACAGTAACCTTAGCTCATGCAATCTTATGAATATCAATTAATAATCCGTTGACTGAAGAAGAGACTATTTAGTAAAACAATTAAAAATATTTACTCTCATTTTCTATAAATGTTTTCCACCCCGTTGTCGAAATTTCAATCCCGCAACTGAAAATTCAGGGATATGGAATAGAATAAAATCTAAATTTTGATTTGAGAATCATTATAAAAACTGTTACCCCTAAGGAATTGGTTCGAATTTCTGAACAGATAGAAATCTGCTGAAAATAAGTCTGGCGAATAAGGTGTTGGCGGCCTTCGTGATCCAGCTCGTTTAGCTTTTTCGCTCTAGGTCAGAATACACGAGGACTCCCTTTATCGTGTAAGAGTAAAGATACCTATCAATTCACCAATGGAGGTTGTTTTGTGATCAATTAATGTTGCGTAATGTCAATATCTCTGCAGTGCTGTGTGGATGCGATGGTTTCACACCTGGGTAGATAGCAGAAATTATGTATAAATTAATCTGTCACCAGCTGAAAATTTCTCATACCAACGGCTAATTGTCCTTTAGTTACACACCCTTCCCCGAATACTTTGGTAATGTTTCTTGCAGCTTGGTCTGTTGAGAAGAATTACACGAAAATGGCGGGTTTCCGCGATCATGTTTGATGGCACACTAAACAATATTCGATGAATTGTAGTCATAGTAAATATTGTCACAAAAAAGTATTATATAATATCTCGGCCTTCTAGTTCCACGAACCAGAAAAATGGAACTTATTTTTTGTTGCTCCATCCTCATCTGTAATTCTATTCCTCTTTTAATCCGTCGCTCATGTATTCTTACCTCTCCTCTTCAAATCCCGATTATTCGATTACTTCCTGTTCGCCCAGTTCTAAAAGAAAAGTAAAACGCCATCTCTTGTATTCTGATGAATCTTTAAATGATATTTATATTATAATATTAATCCTGAATATTAAAATTGTTTTCAACCTATTAAAATATATATTTTTTTCTTCTATTTTTGATAATTTTAGCATTCGTTTGTATTTATACATTTTTCCTAGTTAATAATAAAAACTATAGGGGGTACGTCTTATTCTACTTGCCTCCCGATCAACCCCTTTTTTTAATATTTGTTGTATTATTGTTTTATCGTGTATTTCCCTTCTTTTTTTTCTCAGTACACTTTCTTGACGTTTTTCTTCAATCAAATTTGAGTTACCTCGTTTCCACCAGTGCTCTTCATATAGAACTACATAGTATTTGAAAGGGGCAAACCTACTTCAATTACTTTGAAGTTAAGGACATAATTCCTAAGAAAAACATTTGTCAGCAGATTTGTCCAATTAGTTACCTCATATCAGTTTCTAATCCCAAGGGATTACAGATTTAGTGAAATGGCGGTAAAAGTTCTAGGTTTCATGAAGTTAGTCTAACGTTCCACCTCAATTATTATTTTGAAGTAAACATACCGCAGTTGTGTCCTTGGACTTTATTCTCTGTCACATTGTTATACAATTTTTCATTATCCTTGAGGCTAATAAAGTTGTTGTTTGGTAATCATCTGGTGTGTAAACTTGTGTGGCTACCTTATTCCAAGCATTAAAAAAAAGTGGGTAAAATGAGTGTTGTTTTTTTATTAAGAAATAAATCATTATTAAACAGAGTCCCCTAAGTTGCCGTAACATGTGGAAAATGAAATATCTTTTTAAAATTACCCTAATACATTTCATACAGTAATTAATGAAAGTAACTTCTCACTATTGTTGTCAGCCTATTGGTTGCATTTATTAAACTCATAAGGATGAAGTAATAAAAATGTTACTATAACCCTCATCCACTTCAGTTATATAACTATAATCCCGCTTCCTGTCAACATCTTGAGCTCTGTTCTGCCAAGTCCCTCTCCAACTAAGCCAGGCCTCAAACACCTGTTCCATTCGAGTGCCTCTCCAACAGCGTCCTACTCAACCTCGATCTTAGGCCGGATAATTATTGCTCTCTATTGCTTTAAGTGCATTAAAACATAATTTATTGGTAAAACAATAGTTTAATTTTTTAATTAACCTAACATTATAGAATCAATAATATAACAAAATGGTGGTTCAGTGGTAGACCGCTGAGTTGCCGGTTCTAACACTACAGGATTCGCCGAATGAGGTTAATAACTGCTTATAGAATACACTAACCTCAAACATTGATGTACAATGTACAGATTTAATTATTTAAAAAATGGTTATCTAGGGTTTATCAAATTAAAGTGATAAAATTCGGTAAAATGAGATAATTAAATTTCTAATTGGTGACTGAATTATTTGCCATGAAAAGAACATTCTTCTACAGTTTATATTTTAAAAATGTTTATTTAAATTTACATGAGTATTTTTTTCTCATAAAAATGCTCTTTAATAAAATTCTCGAGTAATTGCGAAACTAACTTAAAATATAATGTGTGCCTACTTAAGAACTCGGTCTTTTTCAGGAAGTAATAATAAATTAAAATTTAAATAAAAACTTCAAAGAGTTATTTAAATTATTATAAGTAATATAAAAATATAATTTAAGTAAGTTTAGAGTAATAATAAACAATTGTACATTGTTTAAGTTTTAGAAGAAGCTCATTTTAAAAATTCCATTATTAAGTAATGACTTCAAAGAACTCCATTTTATGAAGCTATTGACAAAGGTGAATCCAATAAGGGGAGGAGCTAACATTTCTGATAGGAATTCTAATTCCTCTGTCCCTTCTTTCTGATCCACAATTATTCCCAAATTATACTTTATTTTACGTCATGTATTTTTAAATAAATTTCATTATCTTGTACTATTAAATCAACCCAAATAATGAATTTCGAAACAATCATAAAGCAAAAAAAATTGTTTGCTTCGGAATCCACCGAATTCAGTCATCCCTAGCTAGTGTCCCTATCCTCGTCCCTGTCCTTATAATCTATTTTAGTTATTAAATACAAATATCCATAAATAATTACCTATAAATTGACAAAGCCATGTTATCAGAAGTGCTAATAGTAGCTGCTATGTTGTTCAACCGAAAAATCAGTAAGCTAGAAATTTGGTCGCTTCTCGTGAGTGTTTTGGTCCGAGATACCACACATACTTCATAATTTATAAATACTTTATAATTTGTACGTCTATTGTGGGTGAGATGAGAAAATCCATCTGTTCCAAAACCTTTCTTGGAAATCCCACATCGCCCAGATATCCCGACCGTCAATTAGTTCCCTGAAGTTGTTCCATCGTTCTCGTCATCTCCTTACACAATCTTCCCGTAAGCTTCTCGTGTCTTCTCTCATCTTCCCCCACTTTGACTATTGTAGCGTGGTATATGGAGGCCTCTCTAAAATGCTTGAAGACAGGCTAAAGAGAATAATGAACTGCTCTCTAAGATTCGTGCTTGGTACTCCGAAGCGATCGCGCGTCTCCTACCTCTATGTTGAGTTAAAGTGGCTCTTCCTTCCCTTCCGAAGACAATATTTCCTCTGTTCATTCTTATACCAATCCATTCACTCTCAACACCCTTCATATATCTACATCCTCCTCCAATTCAAATCCTCAGTTCAACACCATAAAACAAGATCCCGCCTTTCTGATCTCTATATACGTTCACACAGAACTAAAGCATTCGAACGTTCCTTTCTCGCTCGCTCCACCACAGTGTGGAACTCAATCCCTCCTAATATCCGTCATACTCCCTCACTATCATTATTTAAATCCTTGCTTTTTCAACACCTCCTAGCTTCCCAAAAGGATGCTCTCTAAGCAGGTTAGTCATTTGCTTAGAATGTAATATATAGAATAACCCATTGTGTTATTTAGTTCTTTTAATTTTGATTTGAAAAGCTGTACATCATGTAAAGAAATTATGGCATGCTAGCTCATGCATCTAACAAAAGCTATGGATTTATCTATTCTCTTTAATTGCTTAATATCTTGTCAAGATCTGTACTGTTTATTTACTTACTATTATTTTTTGTTTATATATTTCTTTTTAAATTGTTTTCTGTCATTTTTTACCCGCTTTTTGATTTGTAACATTTAGCCTTCTGGCCAGATAAATATTATGGTTTTTTTTCCTGTTCATATCTGTTATTCTAAAGGGACTTAGTCCCAGAATAAAGTTACTTTTCTATTCTAATTTACATAAATAACAGTTTAAAATTCAATATACTATATCAATGTGATATAGACTAACCTATGTTAATTTTATGTTAGATAATATTTTATCTGAATTCTTCAGTTATCCATCTGTTCATCATGAATCCATATTTCTGTAGTTTTTTCCGAAAACTTGGTTTCAATCTGGTTACAGACCCTGGGAATAAATGGTCCAGTCGAAATTTGTCCAGAGATAGGTTACTGTATTGAGGGATGTAGAATAGTGTCTTCCTCGTAAGTAATAATATTTATAGTTTAATAAGATACCAAGAAAAATTCTTGGCCCAATTAAAGACCATGTCGAATACAGGCTACGGAACAACAGAGCTTTTCACTCATGTACCAAAAATATTGGATTGTTATGAGAAAAAGAAACATTCCATTTTATGGCCACTTGTTAAGAATGAAACCCATAAGATTCACGAACCGGATTTGTACCTATTTTGAAAAAAAAGAGGACCAAACCTAGTTCGAAGAGATGAGAAAAGAATTACAAGAGGTGGATATTACTTGCGAGTATGTTCTGGAAAGTCTCAGGATGAAAATGAATGCTGACTGAATGGTTTTAAAGAAAATCCAAAGCTGAAGAAGGAAAAGAAATGGACGAAAGAAAGAAGGGGAAAGCATCGGCGACGAATGAGGGAGTACTGGGTGATAGTAGACAGTTGAACTGATGTGGTCCTTAGACCAATACGAAAAAAAATTGTAGTTAAATAATGATGTACCATTAACATTGAATACACTATTCTACTCTACTCTACTGTATTAATTATATATTATAATTACAACTGTATGTTAAACTTACAGACACTCACTGGACGAGCAGGACCTAGGCGTTCTGGAGGCGGAGCTTCAGAAGCTGCTGGAACGTGGATATGGATGGAGTCATCCGCACACCCAATGCATCCTCCAGGGGCTGCTCTACGACTTCCAGGAAGGGTAGGTACAATCTGACTGAAAACATAACTGTATATTATTTGATAGATAGATAGATAGATAGATATAAAATGCTCTTTATTAAATTATTTACAACTGTTCTTTTTTAATTTTATTTTTCACATTAGCAACCTCAGCATGGTACTTATACCGTCTGCCGGGAGTTTGATTAAACTACTAAACAACAAGAAAACCAAAAAATAAATCAAATTTCTTTTTGAGATTAATAATTAAATTCTGAAATTAAAAAATGTCTATAACGACCTGCATTACTTACAAAATTATATAAACCTATAAAATTCTCTCCATTCAGAATATCTATTAATTTTTGTTTTGATATCAGCTCATATTTTAAGAATTTTTTTCTATACAATTTTAAGACGGGACACACTGCCAGGAAGTGAAAACTGTTTTCAATTTCTTTCAGATTACACAGTGAGCATAGCTGTATATTTTGCGAATCAATTTCAAATGGTTTGTAATTTAGATTCAGAAGTTCCCCTCTACACTTCATAACTACGCTCATTTTTTTTGTTGCTTTAAAATGTCTATGGTAATCTATTGTTTTATTTAATGAGCTATAGAGGCCGTGGTGTGTGCCCTCTGCTGCTTTTGCATGGCAAACTTGGATAAAATAATCTTTGTACAGCTCCAACATTTTGAACATTTCTCCCTCCCAAGTATCCACGGAGTTTAAAGTTAAATCCAGTCTATAATTTATTTTTTTTGCAATTTCCCCCCACTCTTTAAACCATGATATGTTTTGTTTTATTATTTCTCTTGCTATAACTGTACATAGCCTATTTTCTTTATAATCTAGTATTTTTAAAATATAATTGGATTGCATTTTTAGTGTGTACATGTGTATTAATTTTCTATTCATTTCTAAGTACACAAAGTAATTTGGGGTATTAACCGGTAATTTAAAAATTTTTTTAATGAAATACCTTTCAACTTTTTCTATTTCCTCAAAATATTTGTGGCCCCAAACTTGACATCCATAGGTTATGACATTTTTAATTGTTGACTCAAATACTTTAAATTTTGACTCTAATGGCACTTCTGGATTTTTGAACAGTTCTCTCCACATCATATTAATCCCAACTTTTGCCTTACTTACTTTTTCTTTAATGTCATATTTCATTTTTAAGTTATTGCACATCACCACCCCTAGATATTTGTATGATTTCACACATTCAATTTGCTCATTATTTAGGAACCATTTCTCTTTTTTTGTACACATTTTGCCTCTATTATTCTTCTTAAATACTATAATTTTTGATTTGTCCAGATTTACAAACAAATTCCATGTTTTACAATAGATTTCTAAATTGCCTATCATGTACTGCAAACCAACCGGATTATCTGATATTAGGACAATATCGTCAGCATAAGCCAACATATTCACTTTCTTATGCCCCACTATGACTCCTCCCCCGAGATTCTCCGCTAAATCATTTATGAAAAGAGTAAACAGGTATGGACTCAGTACACATCCCTGCTTGACCCCCATCCCCGTCTTGAATGACTCCGTAACTCCATCTTTTGTCCAGACCACTGCCTCCGTGTTTTCGTAAAGACTTTTTATAGCGTTAGTGAACTTAGTTGACAAACCCATTTCGTACATTTTGTAAATTAACGCATTCCTGTCCACAGAGTCAAACGCTGCCTTGAAGTCGACAAAAAAACAATAGATTTTATTTTTCCCTAAATGCCACATGTACTCTATTAAATTGCTTAAAATAAACAAATTGTCAACAACTGAGCGGCCCTTTCTGAAACCTGCTTGGCCTTCTATCAATACATTTCTTTCTTCCAACCAGTTTGTAAGTCTTACTGCTAGCATCCCAGAATATATCTTCGAAATGGAATCTAAAAAAGAAATACCCCTGTAATTTGTCACTTCGCCAAGCTCACCTTTTTTATGGAGAGGGAAGATGATTGATTTTCCGAAACTCTCTGGAACTTTACCTTCATCAAAACAGAAATTGAACAGCTGCAGTAGAGCTTTCGTAAAGCATTCAGGAGAATTTTTATAAAATTCACTTGGTATTCGGTCAAGCCCAGGTGCTTTATTGTCTTTTAACTTATTTATGGCTGCGACCACTTCATCATAACTGAATTGATTATCTAAATACCCATCCTTTACCCACGGAGCCGCATATGAGAAAAGTTCAGTACAAAGATGAAGGTTATACTGTTTTTTAAAATGCTCTTTCCATTTTAGTGGTTGAATATTTCCACTGTATATTATTTGTCAGCACTTCATTTTAAGGGAGTAGCCCAGTTTTTAGAAAGCTAAGTAGTTATGTTAAAGGTCTCGGGTTCAAATCCAGTAGTGGCAGATAAATTATTCAATCTATCAACAGCCACAGATGGGCCCTATAGGATCTGCAGGTCCTCATGGAGCTCACCTAGCCTCTTTAAAATGGGTACCCTAAATTGTGGATAAAACCTGACGGTTGAGTGTGATCTCGCTTCACAAATCCCTTCCATGCACAACCGTTGTCTTAGAAACAGTATAGTCTCTACCTAATATAGATCTTTCTTTATGACTTAATAAAAGTAGAGAAGATAGTTAAATGCCTACATAAAGTTAAAAAGGCATTGGACCTGATTTAAGTAATTGGGAATTTTTTTTTTGTTATGAATGGATAACTAATTATTGACTGTAAGGTGACTAAGAAAATATTAAACGTAATCTACTATTCTACGTCACTTCTAATATTTTTACAATTCTGTTCAAATATCATTGATACAAAAAAAATTTAATTGACTGGATTTATTAGCGAATGAGCAAAATTCAAAAAATTGATACCGTACTTTTTCAACTTACTTGAGAGATTAAAAAAGAGGCAACTCTTTCCTAAACAGTATCATAAAAAAAAATCTATTCTATTACACATACACAAATATAATATAATCGCATACATACTCATATACATAAGCATAAACATAAACATTATGTATTTGGTATCTATTGGATTCCAGAGATACATGAGACTATTGAGTTCATCAATTCCATCCATTGTTTGGATCGATCATTGAAACAAATGTTCCAATGTTTGTTAAGGACGATGTAACGATTACCATAACCTCGTTGCATTCTCCATGCTGTTATAAATGTTGTTAAAACCAACAAGTACATAATCATTTATGTAAAAATGCCATAGAGCTCTTAAATCTATTAATATTAAATATATATCTAAAATATTAAATTTTTAAGATCAATATTTTTGAACTGCTCGGCTGTTTATGTTAGCTTCTCAGAGTGGTAACCTTCAACATGAACCAATCAATTATTGATTCAATCGATAGAATTAGTCTTAAATTAAGAAATATTCTCATCTTTAATGTTATAGACGTAAACCCTTCGAATTTGTGCAAATTTAATGAGAGCTATAATCCTCATTATAATCCTTCAACACAATTCATATCTATACACATACCTACATTCTTAATTGAATATTGCACCCTACGTTGTCATTTTCTAAATATGTACGCTAGGGTTCTAACCAATCATTTCCTGAGTTTTGTAGGCAAAAATCGAATGCGTACACCAGGGTGAATATAGGTAATTGAAAATAAATTGGGAGCGGAGGGAGTGGCTCAGTGGTTGAGCACTGAGTTGCCATGCTGGAAATCCCGCTGCGGGCAGTTACATTTATTTAGTCTGTTTGCAGCTGGAGATGGATCATATAGGATCTAGGTCCTCCTGGGGCTCACCTAGCCTCGATAAAATATTATAAAAATAGAGTACCCGTAAGCGGGAAAAACCTGGCGGTTGAGCGTGACCTAGGACAAGTTACCTCCTTACAGAACCGTTCTCCATGAAACAGTACAGTCTCAACCATGTACTGAACCCCCAGACTCGTTCACGGGTCGTAGTGGTACAGGATCAGGTTTTTAAAAATAAAATGTGTAGCACTACAATGAAGGGTATTGAGTTCTGTACATTGTAGGGACTCTACTGTTTTTAAGTCTTAATAGCAAAAGAGGTGATTTCTTCGACATCATGCTCAACGGTCAGTTTTCCACCTTCCCTAATTAAAGAATACCTAATTTATAGGGACAAGTTCAACACCAGGCAGATTTCTAGATCCTCATAGAGTCGACTAACGGCTGTTAATAGGATAAAGAGTATAAGCCGGTCCCGATTTCGGAAGCTAGAGATCAGTAAACAACTTTAAACTAAAATGTTTTTTAAAATAAAAATTCTTAAAAACTCTTATATATAAAAGCATAAGTGCCTTCAAAGCAATTATAAAAATGTTTTTTAAAGACAACTGAGTTTAGAAAGATCTAAACATGAAACTACATATCTTGAAAAATGGTGTCAAATATGAAGGATTAAAATAATTTAGCACAAAACCAGTAAAATCACCATTATCCTTCGTCGTAAGCCAATGATATCCTCTCCTCCAGTATCCTTCAATAATATTCCACTGACTCCTGTAAAACAGATTCACCGCTTGGACTTGGAATCCTCATACTAGACTGAAAAGACAAGGAGCTGTTCGCCGTTCCAGGCTACTTAACACTAACTAGACAAACACTGTCACGATGTTTGTCCTAGCCAATCTCCGAAACCACTGGACCGATTTAAATGAAATTTCGCACACATATGTAACATTGTCCAACGTATTGTCAATTAACGACCGCGATATTATTATTGCAAAATTACTTTTTTTTTCTAACCTGCTGCATTTTTGATATGTCAATTAAAAATCAACCATTGTAAACCTCATTCATTAAACTAATGTGTATATTTTATCAGTTATGAATTTTGTATATTATTTATTTATTATATACTATAGTTAGATATAAGATGAATAAAATGTAAAATAAAACATCAATTTAATCAATTTTCATTCATTCATTATTTCTTTAAAATTAAAATTTTAATGCAATATTTTTAAAACTATTATAACAGCCCAGCCACAGCAACGCATTGCCGGGTCAGCATATATATATATATATGACTTCTATAAGGTCTAGTTTGACTTACAGAATAGAGCTTTTGGACTCCACTAATCCATCGAATTCCTATTGTATCCAATCCTTACTATCAAAAATCCTTAGAAAAATCCCTAATGCTGCTTATTTTGTTATGGATAAAGTCATCCATAATGACCTAAATGCCCCATTAGTTGCTGATTTTGCCAGGGTCCGATATCAATTCTTTCATGACTAACTTTATTCCCACTCTAGTTTCAAACCCAGCTACCTTGGAACTGTAGTATAATATAGTTTTATATCCTTCACTTTTCATGATATAGAAAATATTATTATTTAAATTATTTCTATATTATTATGATCCTAGAATATTCGGTCTTAAGAACCATCATCAAAACAAGCCACCTTAAAAAGAGCGCTGTATCGATTGCACTAGCTACAAACACACATTGGCCGCACACTTGAACAACACAGATGACTGATAGTGTCCAAGCGTGGGTTCTATACAGGGCTCCTCAGTCACGATATACACTTCCAGCTATTCACCACGTCTCAATTCAATAGTCCATTGTTCCAAACCTTTGTTTTTTCTTTATTGTTACATAAACAATAAAAAAGGACAAACAAAATGCAGTATAACATCGATTAACCGTTATTTTTTCATCAGCAACAGTTAACCATGATTACAACACAAGAAAAAAAATATCTGTGTTTAAAACTTTGGCTGTGAATATCAAAAGCAAATTATTTACAGAAAAATGCAAAAAAAAAGACTTGATCTTTCAACGAGTATATCTAATTAGAGGGAAATGAGTAGCATAATGTGTAGATAACTAAGTTGCAAAACTGTTGAACCCAGATTCGAAAACTGGTGTAGCAGACAGATTATTTATTCGGTTTACAGCGACTAAAATCCAATAATGTCTCCAGCATGTACTAAACCCCTGCATAGGTTATGATGGCTTTTATTTATTTATTCATTTAACGTTACTTTATGCTTCTATGGCTCCTACCTATCCAGGTATAATTCGGATAGAAATCTTTAACCAATACCTGACCTCACATAGGAGCCCTATTTTAATTCTCTTGCGATGGACGGCATCTCACTATCTTTAAAAATCGTAAAGGTAACATGCCGAGCTAGGAACCCGCGATCGTAGGTATATTAGGTTGTTATTCTAACCACTATACTCCAGGTGATCCTAACACAAGTTCCTGTTTTTAATACAAAGATGTATAAATATAAAAACGTGTAATCTAAAAACATGTAACACAAATATAAACCTTAAGTACATATTTTATTATTTATCCTTATCTAATTGCAGAGCATTAATGTTATCCATGCTTAAACCTAGATGTTGATTGCCCGTAGAAAAAAGATAATCTAATCCATGCTTAAATAATGCTCATATTTAATTATTTATCCTCTGCTATCGGCTGCACGGATTTGCTATAACAAAAATGGTATAAACCATAACAATCCAGTACGACCACTGGCCCCCTTGAGCAAGGCTTGATAATGTTTTTATCCGTTTCCAACCGTAACGAACTTTTTTGTATAACAGATAATTTTGTTTTTTTAGAAAGTGAGGAAAATCGCTCGGTTTAGGGCATAAATCCCCGTTTTCCTCTCTGGAAAACTTATTTTCTAGACCAAGTAGTCCCTTTTTTTGGTAATTTATTTTATGATACTCGCTTATACGAACCTTATACCAAACCTCTAATACTCTTAGATTATTTTTATTTTATTATTTTTTATCTTCGTATTGTAGATTAGGGAAACCAAGATATATCAAATTTATAATCAATTAGAGTCAAACATAAATTCCGATGGATAGTAGAGCTTTATTGAGTAATTTTATTAAAATATTATCGAAAGGTTATTAAGAAATAATAAATAAATCCAAACTTTAATTAGGCTGAGGAAATTAAAATTAAAATTAAAATCCAGACCTTAGTTGGAGTAAATCCAACTAATGTCGATAAATAAACAGAATTAATTTCGTTTATTAATGTCTAATAAATTTATTCCAATCCGCTTGTTTGTTGACTAGCTAATTAATACTAATGAACTGATCTACGAATGCTTTGAACGGGAATGGCGAATACGAATGCTTTGGACAGTAGGGAACTGGAACACTAAACAAGGGAATGTTGATAGAGCGGCAAACCAAATGACATATCAATTTTCCAATCAACCGAACCAATTTAGCACAAAGGAATATCCAATTGGTACCAAAATAAAAAATATTTGCGAGCCCACCGACAAAAATACTTTTAATGTATCCAATATACATAAGTACTTATATTTTCTATTACTATAAGGAAATTAAAGTTTAATAATAAGGTCGAAATTTCTCCGTAGATCTTCAATAGATCTATGCGGATTGGTATATATATATACATATAGTACACAAAAAAATATTTCTGTATATGGAACGATTATTTTTCCAAAAAGGGTATTTTTTTGTGTACTACTGTAAGGACAATAATGATATATAAATTGTAATGCTTAGAGAATATAATTTTATACTACCTTATAATTTTGTAGCTACTTAAAGTACCAAAATTGTTGTAATAATGTGATTGTTTTTGTAATATTGAGTTTTCTAATTGTTGAATTTCTTCATTTTTATATTTTTTGCAGATATTTTTATAATTGTTGATTGATGAGATGAATATGTTATTGAAAATGACCATGTTTTGGGATCGAAACGTCTAAAAATAGATGAGATGAGGTGAATTTTTGAACTAAAGGTTTTTTTAAGCCCCAGTAGAGATATAAAATTTTAAAGTCCAGTACCCTTGACACTAAATAAATATTTTGTAAAAGAATAACGTTTTTGCTTTTATTTATTTTGACCTTTTTGTAAATATATTAATTTAAACATCTATTTTCATGTTGTTATTATTTGTTTATTGTTATAAGCTGTTAATTATTGTTTAGAATAATTTAATTTTATAAAAAGAAAGAAGAACAAACTAAAAAAAGACACATGACAATAGTGGAGTCGATCAGCTATTGTTTATTCCGTCTGTATCAACCCAGACAGTATTGGCCCGAGAGAGTGCACATTATAAACAAGAGCAGATATTTTTGTGGACTTAAAGGTAGACTAATTCGCTGCCCACCTGCAGTTGGAATTAGTTCAGAAAAGTTAAAGTCTCGCCGTCGATTCGACCACAGCGAATCGACTTGGTCATTTTGTATGGACATTTTCGCTCGCCCTGCCTAGTAAAATTTCTTTGACCTCTCGCTCGCACTGCCGAAGTGAGGACATCTGAGGTATCAACATCTTCGGTCGCCCCGCCGTCGAAAATCTACATCGAGTCAGATAAGAAAGTTTTTTGTTGTTTTGTTTTATACATATCAAATGGCCAAACAGAAAAACATTATTAGTGTAATTGATAAACACTCATTTATTTTACAATTGATCAATTGAACATTTTAATTATAGTCAAATAGGTTAGATTTACCATCATAAGAGAAAGTTATAAATTGTTCTTTTTTTCATTTTTTTAGTTAATTGTAATTGTAATTAATTCAGTATAATTTATTTTCATTACAAAACGTTTGAATTATTCATTTAATTTAATTAGTTTTTTAATATCAAAGTTATTTTTAATTATTTATTTAATGTATATAATTTTAGTTTCATAAACGGTTTCCATCAATTGAAATGCGATCTTGTATTTTGAATCAGAATTTATTTTCCCCATAAACATTTCGGGGCTCTCATCGAGAGGTCCTACTGTCTTGCGCGGGAGCTCATGCATATGCAAAATAGCAAATAAACTTAAAAACACAAGTCTTTCAATAAATTGCAGTGCCAAGGCGGCCATAACGATTATAATAAACACTATTAAAATCTACGGGTGCGGGAAGCTCAGGGTGTTGAGAGAGGGGTTACTAAAAAGGCCCTGGGATCAAATCTGCTATGGCAGGTATATGTATGTATATTATCTGTAAACAAACACGGATAAACCCTGTAGGATTTGCAGATCTTGGGACTCACCCAGCCCCTGAAGAAGGGTACTTTTTATTGGGGAAAAATCACGATGCGGTTGAGCGTTTTTCGGACAAATCACTACACCCCACAACCGTTGTCCTCAAAACAATACAGTTCCTACTACTTAACCGAAATCTTCTCCTTGGCAAACTTTAACTAGAAATTTTTATAGAATATCTCCAAATAAATATAAGATCAATTTTATTACAGCGTAAGTGGAAAAAAAAATTTTCTGTAAGAACTTTTGAAGAGTTATATGATTTATTGCAATCAAAGAATTTACAAACACGTGCACGAAGTATAACTTTGTTCACGTGTAAATAACTTTGATACGTTATATAACATAGTGCTCACCCTTTTCTTCAGCTTCTAGGTAAGGAAAGTTTTGCAATTGGCTCAAAACTGTAATCTCCAGTTTTTAACGGACATATATGAGCCAGAGCCCCAGAGATCCGACTCACGTATTCTCCCAAACTTAATATTTCATTTATTTGTAGAGAAATTCCCTACAAAAAATAAATATATAAAAACATCAAATCGAACCAGGATTCTGTTGAAATACTATTCGAAAAATCACCGTGTTGAATTTATTGTTCTTGTTATTTGCAAACTGATCCACTGTTGTTACTTTTTTCCGATAATTACAAATCTCCCGCCATCACCCTTTTAACATATCCCCCAAGTTTATTTAAATATAATTTAATTCCCTACAAACTAAGTAAAATAAAAAAAATTGTTTAATGTCAAATATAAGCACTTTTATTGACACCTTTTTGGGGGGAAGGGATCTTACTCGAGGCTAGTGGACTCACACTGCCATGTTTTTTTTAAATAATTGTTAATACCCATTTTTATATTTTATAAAATCATAGTTATATAATCAATCACTTTTCAGAAAACCGCTGGAAGACTTGGAGTGTGACCACTTGAAGGACCCGGAATTGGAAGCAACCTTCAACTTACCCACCGAAGAAGAGGTGAGAGTAAATAATTTTAAAAAAGTTATATATGTATTATGTTTTGGTTCTTGAGTTTCAGTCAGTTTATTTCAACTTCTTGAGGCGACGTTCCGAGACTAGGTTAGTCTCATATTCATGCCCTGACAGTGAAAAAATGAGCTTTTAGTAAAAACATTAAATAGCAGACTAAAATAAATATAGATGACACGTGTAAGTTGTAATGGTTAGGTGTGTACTTACAAGTTTCAGAGAATTGATCAGTTTATCAATCAGTTCGCAATATATCATAGAATGTCTATATTGTAATAGCTATGATCAACGAATAAGTAATCAATTTTTATGGAACAGCAGTTTTATTTAATTGTTGAATCATATAAGACTATTTATTATTATATCACCAAGAATTAATTAAATTAGCATAACACGATCTTAGACCTTGAACATCCGATTTGTTGTTTACAGCGCGATCTTTTATATCCGATTTTTATTTTTCTCTATAGTTATCATTTCTTTTATATTTCGTTAGAAGTTATTTTTCTCTTGATGTATAACCTCGGTTCAGCAAATTTAAATGTATGTTGAGTATTTCTAAAATGTGTAGTGAGCGCTGTTTGATCGGGTTTATTGGGTTTTTTTATTATTGAATCACAACTATATTTGTGTTGGTACACTCTTTGTTTTAACTTTCCGATGTTCCGAAATAGGATTTGCCGCATTTATCTTCACATTGTATTTCGTACATGACATTTGATTTTAACTCTAATTTATCCGAATATTTAGTTTTAGTAAATAGTCTTGACACATTGGCTGTGTTTTTAAAAGTAATCGCGGAATCAATGTTACTGTTATTACAACTTACACGTGTCATCTATATTTATTTTAGTCTGCTATTTAATGTTTTTACTAAAAGCTCATTTTTTCACTGCCAGGGCATGAATATGAGACTAACCTAGTCTCGAAACGTCCCCTTAAGAAGTTGAAATAAACTGACTGAAACTCAAGAATCAAAACATAATATTTCCATAACAGTCAAGATAAGTAGAAGCCAATATACATATATATTTAAATGTATAATATATTTTAAAAAAGAGTATGGTATTCAGGGCGTTAGCGTTAGTTGCTATTCACGACTTCCCATCCCAGCTTGAAAAAGTTAATTCATTTTCTTTTAATTATTATATCTATATAAGGATCGAAATATTCATAATTATCGCAAATACTTCTAATCGAGTACTTGATCCTCCATGGATTGCACTGGTGCATTTTTTAAAACTTAAACTGACAATACTGATTATACTTAAGCAGGGAAAGACCTTACACTCCAAAGAAAAAAAATTCATAACGATGTCTGTCCTTTTTTTGAAAATGGCGTAAGCCCCAAAATTCAGAAATTAAGTTATTAAGTTTAAGCGGAATCGTGTTATTTTCGTATTGAATAAGGTCCTAAGTCAGGCATTGGCTTGAAACGGAATGATTGCTTTATTACAACTCCATTTCAAGCCAAAAACTACTATATATAATGACATGATCCCGCTTCCCTCAATACAGTTAACTCCCTCACGACAAAATTCACTTATTCACCGGGTTTGCTGATATCTAACTAAACTCAATCAATTTTACAAGCCTTTGAAATATATTTCAATTCTATGTTCAGAAGAATAAAATTATAAAAATTAACATCGTTCTAAGGCGTTATCCTTTTTTGTTAAGGATTTTCAATTAAAAAGCAATTAATTAAAATTAAAAAAAATTCAAGATATATCTGATCGTGGATAAAAATCACTTTTGGCGGAAAAGTTTCCAGTTACTTGTTTCCAGTAAAGATTGCTAACTAGCACTTAAAGTTTTAAAAATAAATCACAGTTAAATTTTAATCGTTGAATATAATAATAAATTTATATGATCCATAAGTCCTTCGTTACATAAATAACTTTAACCCATAGGACTTGAGAGGTTATCGATTAGGGATTATTCATAGCCGGTTGATGGGAACAAATGGTGTCATTCTAATTTTGTCAGGTGATTGTGATGGATGATAGCCGGTTCAATAGCATTGTTGACAGTGTCGGTATCAAAGGGAGCAACAATTTGTATTATAATTATTGAGATAGTATTGTTACAGCATCGTGTTAACCCATTGTAATACCACATTAGCTACATTGTAACCAATAATTTTTTATAAAAGATTCATTGTTGTTTATTCATTTAACGTCACTTTATGCTGCTATAACTAGTCGGACGATGCCACAGTGAGAGTCCTAAGTTTTGCCTATCCTCTTATAATTAGGATAGTGATTTTTAACGAGTACCTGGCATCGTACAGGCTCGGGAACCCCATTTTACGTCCCTTCCGAAGGGCAGCAAAACTAAGGACTTTTAACTCCCTTTAAATAATCCTAAGGCCACCTGCCGGACTGCGAACGCGAATCCTTGAGTGTATAAGGTTGTTATGCTAACCATTACACCACAGGTGACCCCATAAAAGTTTGATAAATCTGAACATTATAAAGTTAATCGCACATCCATTTCCACAAACTCAAATTTTCTGAGCCTGGGTAATAAAATATAAATTCATGACCACATAGCTTTATAAAATATTTTTAATTGTTTCCAGGAATGTTTTGAGTCTGGCCTTTTTTTGTAAACCGTTGAAAATCTGTCACTTTTTTCGGTTATCGCCAGCGGATACTTGTGTTTTCAGAATTTCCGTCTAATTTTATATAATTGTACTCTGCGATCGTACGCTAAATTTGTTTTCCCTTAAAAAGTCGAGGTTTTCAGGTCGTTGATGTTAAGGCTGGGCAATGGGAGTTAGTGCGTCACAGAGAATGACACGGAGATTGTATTAATAAAAGAGGATATCACTTTTTTTTATATTTAAAATATATAAATATATTATATGATATCAGTTCCGAAAGATGTCGCTTCGAGTTGGGAAATGTATATTTTGACATTTTGAAATATAGATAATGATGTTACTTAACCAGTATGTGTAAGTCGGTTCTTTGATCTATATACAGATAGTTGCTGTAATCAGTCAGTAATGAAGTTATTTTTATTTTCGGGAATATTATATAAAGGAAAGGAATGAAAAGTTAAAACGTGTGACATAACTCGAAGCGACAACCTGCCGAACTGACACCTATTATATAATATAAGTACCCATACATATTTGCAAAAGTACTGATTATAATAAATTATTGTAAAACATCGTTTTTTAGTTGGCCTACATCAGGTTTACACCGAGTGCAGGAGACCCACAGTCTGACTTCGCAGATGAAGTTTACATTCCACACTCAGAAGATGATGGAGGTAAGATAAATTTTGTATTAGAAAAACCTTGCTTTGGTAGGCAAAGGAGAGAGTTTTTTTTATCCCGTGAAAATTATTTATGGCAGTAATGGTGCATTACATATATCCTCGATGGAAATGGAAAGTATCGAAATTTAAAAAACATTTCAGGAGAGTGAAAAAACTGTTTCAAAGTTCATTAAAAATCTGTGCGATCGTCAAATGTATTTTGCTCATGCCATCATAAATTCTTTTTGTACCTTATAGATAGATGACACCATATGAATTTTATATCAATTATTAATTTTAAAGCAATCACAATATCGAAAACGAAAACATTTTTTTTTTCAACATTCGGTACTTTGCTTAAGTATCGACAATATATTTCGGTAAAAGTAATTTCATCTCAAATTTATGCAACAATACTTATGATAAAAAAAAAAAAGTAAAAGCAATTCGATTAAATTACAATAAAACCTAGGGTAATTATTCCGCAGGTTGTCGCTTTAAGTTGAGCCACAACAAGTTTTAATTATTCATTCGTTTCCTGTTTAGTATTTTCCGAAAATAAAAGTTATCATGAGCTTTAGGATGGAATTGATGTAATTATGGGAAATGTGTATACTTCGGTAACCATTTCATCTAGAAATGAACGCTTTAACAAACATATTTCATATATATTTATTTGGAAGATCTGGAAGACCCGGGTTCGAGTCCCGAGTTCACTCAGGATCAGTGAAAAGAAAGGATATGACCATGGGCGGGGAGCGAGCCTAATTCAGCCAGGATGGCTCAGTTGGTAGAGTCCCAGACTAGCGATCTGGAAGACACGGGTTCGAGTCCCGGTCCTGGACATATCTTTTCTTTTCAAATAAAAATATTTAAAAATTAGTAACAAATAAAATAAAATAAATTATAATATTTCATCTATACTTCGAAATGTTACTTGAAACTTTTATTTCTTGATGAAATGATACCAGAAACCTACTCATTACCCACAATTACATTCTATTTTCTATACTAAAGCTCACTATAACTTGTATTTTTTGGAAATTATTAAAAATGAAATGAATAAACAGTTGGATCTTGTAACTCAACTGGAAGCAACAGCCTGCAGAGCAGATACCAAACTTAGTTTCTCACCATAAAGTTAACGTATTATCTATAACTTGATCAATATACAAATACAACAAAGACAAGTCATTGACCTCAAAACATTGGACCAGGTAGTTCACTGCCACCACGAAGATTATTCTCCAAATTCCTGGCATTCTTTCAGTTCAATAGGAACCTCCCTTTATTGAGGCATTCCTTTCCGAAACTGATTAAATGACAAGGAGCATTTTATTCCTTTTTACTTAATTAATTAACGGTTAATCATTTACTTTCAACTAATAACATAATATTCTATAGAACATAGAGAAATTAATATATGTTCATACACAAATATTTCAATTTTACATATTTAATTAACATATACAAAGGAATCGTTTATATTATTAACCTTATACTTAACTTAATATCAAAAAGAAATTTTAAATTAATTTTTTGGTCAGTAAATATCTGTGCCCCATATTTTTATGGACTCAAAATAGGTAATATTTTTGGTAAATTCTCATAAATAAATACTATGATCAATACTTATCAATGCCAATAACAATGTGAACAATTTTATTTAAGCCCCTTCTATAAAAAACAATGAAACAAATTTTAATAGTTTAAAGTTATGGAAAAAGTATCAAGTGTCATGGCCGCTTACACAGTTCTCTGTCAATAACGCTCCGCATTTGTTACGATTTATACAATGAACAACTCAACAGCTACAACTGAAAATGTGTAGGAAATAGTTTATTAACAATATGAACCTATTTTAATCAAGGATTGTGAGGTGAGTGCTATTATAAAAAGACAATTATTAACTGGTGGGCGTTCGCTGAGGCAGCAACGTGGCACTAATCCTTACAGGACTTAGCATAGTCGCAACGCCAAGTTCAAGGTCAAGGCTTGGTGCGTGGATCCCTTCCGATCCTCCGATCGAATCCCACGAGAGACATTAATTTTTTTTTTTTTTTTTTTAATATATATTTTTTTTTTTTTTTTAAATAATTAGTTTCATTATGTTTAATACAATGCATGGATATAATTTAGGGATAAGAATTTATTTTTAATTATTTATATATCTTATATATAATATTGTTTTCCTTTTATTATTATTTAAAATAGACAATGAAAGACAATACGTGTAGTGAAGTGTCGGAGGAAGAAACTCCTTTCTCGGAAATAAGTGAGACGGACTCACAATACTTGAAAAGACGAACTCTACAGAAGAGAGAGAGAAAGTCTGCACCGGGCTCGGCCGGGAACTCTCCTAATAAAAAAAAAACAAGACAACTGCTTTAAAAAAGACACCCACACAAAACAATGAGGTATCAGGGCGTCCTAAAACTCGCAGTAAAACTACTGCAGCCAAAAATTCAAATAACAGCCTAGAAAATAGACCACCATCAGCCTCAACTAGCGGCAATTATACTTCAAATAATTTACCTCCTAAACAGGAAACCACAAATCAGGGATTCGTTGATCCGAAGCCACCACCAATCTTTATTTCAAAAATAAATAATTTCTATGCCTTAGGCCAAGAAATTGCGGAATTGATTGGTCCGACAAACTTTAGTTGCTATTCCAGAGTGAAGGACATCAAAATAAACACTATAAACAAAGATGCATACAAAAAACTAATAGATCACCTGACTGTGAAAAAATACGATTTTCACTGTTATCAGTTGAGACAGGAAAAATCATACAGAGTGGTGTTGAGAGGGCTGCACTCATCCACCCCAACGTCAGCAATTAAGAATGACCTAGAAGAAATAGGCCACAATGTGAGAAATGTCTCATGCGTATTGCATCCCACAGAGAAATATCCACTACCATTATTCTTCGTGGATTTGGAACCAGCACGCAATAATGAGGATATTTTTCAAGTCTCAAGACTAGTTTATTCTACCGTTCAATTCGAACAGCCCAAACAAAAAACAACCATAGTACAATGCGCTAAATGCCAAAACTTGGGTCATACTAAGAGGTATTGCCATCACGAAGACAGGTGCGTCAAGTGTGCAGGCTCACACCCAACTGACACTTGCCAAAAATCTAATGCCGAACCTGCAAAATGTGCACTCTGTGGCGGAGATCATCCCGCAAACTATAGAGGCTGTACGGTCTATAAAAATTTCCATCGCCAGAGAACTTTTAAAATAAAAGATAAAGTAGAGAAGACTACGACTCAGGCACCTGAAGTCGCCAACGTCACAATCTTCCCTGAATTGCCAAAAACGTTACAACTGCAACAATTTACTAGTACAACGTCCACAGAGGACAGCACTTCAACTAATCTGCAACAGACTCGGATTCGGGCGCCTCAAACCTCCCAACTCAAGCCTCAGGCTTCCCTTAATAGGACTCAGACCTCCCAACCCAAGCCTCGGGGATCCCAACCTCAATTCCAGACATCCCATCCTACAGCTGAACCTCCATGTCAGCAAATTCCTCCCTATCATCTACCCTTACGGGTCAAATTGCCGCCGCAACAAAAAAAACCGGTCCCATCCTCTCAGAACCCTCAAAAAAATTCCCTAAATCATAATATAACAAAAACAAATCCAGCTCCACAGACTCAACTCACAGCCAACCATCCTTTCCAAATAAATTATCCAACCCAACCTCCAGATGTATATCCAGTCCACCATCCAACAGACATTAACGTTATCTTATCTTCCTTCCTGCGAGACCTTCAGGACACCATCAAACCACTCATCGTCCTACTCACAAGATTTCTTTCTGAAGTTCCACTTAACCTGCCACGATGAGCATAAAGCCCTTAACTATCCTTTTGTGGAATGCAAACGGACTACTCAATCACCGTGACGAACTAGACATTTTTCTCCATGACAAACAAATAGATATAGCTTTGCTGACTGAAACTCACTTCACTCAACGTACGAAATTCTATATACGGGACTATATTACTTATAGGTCAGACCACCCAGACAACACTTCACATGCTGGATCCAGCATTCTCATCCATAAAACTCTTTCTCATTCCCTTGTCCCTTCTACTCCAACTGATGCTATTCAATCAACATCAGTATCCATAACTTCACGACCTTTCCATATCACACTTTCAGCTGTATACTGTGCTCCCGGTAGTTCCATCTCTCATAACCTTTTAGATTCCCTATTCCAATCTTTTGGACCGCGTTTCATTGCTGGAGGAGACTACAATGCTAAACACCAACGATGGGGTTGTCGAACATCCAACTCCCGTGGAAATATTCTATCCTCTCTCACATCCTCAAAGAGTTACTCAATCCTTGCCCCAAAAAATCCCACCTACTGGCCTACATCCCTCAAAAAACGTCCCGACATCCTTGACATATTTGTTACATCCCAGATTTCCCCCGCACAAGCCAATATTGAATCCTTGGACGACCTTTCATCAGATCATAGTCCAGTCCTCCTTTTCTTGCACTCAAGTTTTGCTCCCAAGCCTTCCCCTCCCTCATTGATTACAGGACGTGTCAACTGGGACGATTTTTGTTACGACTTGGAGGACAAACTGGACTTAAAAATTTCACTTAAGACAAAACAAGACATTGATACAGCCATAGAAAAACTTACAACTTCAATCAGAAGCAGTTTATATGATAACATCACAAATCATACAATTAATAACTATCAACAGACTGATTTGCCACAGCATATTCGAATCTTATTAAGAGAAAAACGCAGAGCAAGATCGAAGTGGCATAGAACTCGATATCCAGCAGATAAAACTATCTATACAAAATTAACTAACAAACTAAAAGCAGAAATCAAGAAGTTCAAAATTCAAAATTTAATTACCTGGACTGAAAATCTTACAACCACCGACAAATCATTATGGATGACCACCAAAAAACTCCTAAAGTTCAAGGAATTTAATCATCCACTCCTCACTGGATCAAATAACTGGACAAGATCTGACGGAGAAAAATCACAGTTATTTGGTCAATACCTTTCCAAAATTTTTCATCCACATCCTGAAATAATTAACCCAAATCACATTGAATGTATAAAAGAAGCGTTAGATGCTCCCCTCCAAATGTCCCTTCCACCCAAAGCATTCCATCCTACAGAAATATCCAACATTATTCACAGACTACCTTCCCGCAAAGCTCCTGGGTATGACCTCATCACAATTCATATCTTAAAACACCTTCCTAGAAAAGCCATTCTATTCCTTACCTATATATATAATGCTGTACTCCGCTCCACATATTTTCCTGACCCCTGGAAATTATCCATTGTAAAAATGATACCCAAACCTAAAAAAAAACCAGAATACCCTTCCTCATACCGTCCTATCTCTCTTCTACCGTGCATGGGTAAAATCCTAGAAAAACTCATCCTCAAACGATTGTACCCCATCCTTGATGCAAATCATGTAATACCAGATCACCAGTTTGGATTCCGAGCATCCCACTCCACTATTCAGCAATGTCATCGTGTGGTGGATGTGGTCTCCTCTGCATTAGAACGTGGATCATATTGCTCGGGCGTCTTTCTTGACGTGGAACAGGCTTTCGACCGAGTCTGGCATCCGGGCTTGCTCTACAAACTCCGTAAATTCCTACCTCATACCTACTTTCTCATCCTTCAATCCTATCTCACAAATAGAACTTTCCAGGTAAACCATAATAATGTCCTTTCATCCCTCTTCTCCCAATCTGCTGGTGTTCCTCAAGGTAGTATCCTTGGCCCAATCCTTTATACAGTTTATACAGCTGACATCCCAACTCATCCTAATACTATCCTTACCACGTATGCTGATGATACATGTGTATTATCAGTCAACGCCAATCCAGTTATTGCATCCCAAAGGCTCCAATCCCATATCACTGATCTTGAAGAATGGTGTCAAAACTGGAGAATTAAAATAAATTCTCAAAAATCCCATCAAATCACTTTTACCTTACGTCGTAAACCAATGACTTCCTGCCCTCCAGTATCCTTTAATAATACCCCACTGGTGCAGGTAGAACAGATCCGATACTTAGGGTTGCACCTCGACAAACGATTAACCTGGAATCCTCATACTAGACTGAAAAGACAAGAAACTGCTCGACGTTTCAGGCTACTTCAACACTTACTAGACAAACGCTCTAACCTCCCGATTAACTACAAAAGACTCATCTACATGACCATCATAAGACCTATTTGGACTTACGGAGTAGAGCTTTGGGGCTCCACTAAGCCATCGAATTCCTGTCGTATCCAATCCCTACAGTCCAAAATCCTTCGTAAAATCCTCAACGCTCCTTATTTTGTTAAAAATACCGTCATCCATAACGACCTTAATGTCCCATTTGTTGCTGATTTGGCCCAAACCCGGTATCTTTCCTTTCATAACAAACTTCATTCCCACTCAAACCCTCTAGTTTCAAACCTAGCTTCCTCTTCGATTCCCGATAATCCCCCGAGGCGTCTGAAAAGAAGATGGCCGCGTGACCTTCTTAGTTGAACTAGTGATTTGAGTACTACCAGTGGGTAGTTTCTCAACTTGCCATTACTCATGTCATTTTGTATCACATAGCCTATTTACTGGATGTATTTTTTTTATTATACAGTTGTAAATATCAAAAATAAATTTAAAAAAAAAAAAAAAAAAAGTTATGGAAAATCGGCTCTTCTTAATAAAAGCAAAAATTTCAAAAATGTGACATGGTGTTTTTAGACATCCTGATGACATCCTGAATCATAAAAATTTAGTAAGTAGTACTTATTAAACACAAATGGTCTTTTCAAAACCAGTTTATGTTGTATTAGTCTCAAATTTATAAAACCAATATAGGCAGATTCAATTGGCATTAATAACACTTCACCATGCAATACTCTCATTAACTTATTAATGCCAATAACAATGTGAACAAATTTCTTTATGCGGTTTCTATAAGTAACAAAGAAAGTTATGGAAAGTCACTTCCCTGAAAAAATACAAAAATTACAAACATGTAATATAGTGTCCTTTACCTCGGGGATAGAGATATAATTTAAAATATTTTGACAACTCTGTTTTATAATACTAAGAGAGCAATTTGCACTTAGATGGCTATGGAATTCATAAAATTTTTCAAAAATCAGAAAAATATTAAACTATAGGGCCAATAGGAGTGGCTACTCGGTGCAAAAAGTAACTCAATGAAGGTAAATTAAATTTTTACACCGAGTAGCCTTTTTGCAAAGTACGTCGAAACGTTGGCACACATAAAATATAATAAGTTTCCACTTATTTATTGTGTACATTTTTGACTGCACCCCCAACTGTTTCCATCCTACATAAAATATTAAACTGTTTGAAATTTTTTTGAAATTTTATCTTAATTAACTTAATTTTTTTTTTTTTTTTTTATAAATATGTTTAGAACTTCATCTTCTAAACATAAACTTTGTTAGCAATGGAAGGTCATTATTGACTCATACATTTTTATTTTATTGAATAATAATAATCAACCAAATAATTATTAAATGATAAGCTGGTCCCGATGGCCTTAAAATAATGTTCATGTTATTTATTATAAAAGAATGTTCCAATCATTGCAAGTTTACTTTGTTGTAGGAAGACTACCAAAAACAATTCATATAAATTAATATTAATTATTTAATTACACTCTGACCTGAGTGAGCGAGGCTGTGCAACTTACATTGAGAGAAGAAGGAATTAAAAAAAAGCATAACGATATTTTCAAAAATCAAAATTCAACAATTCCTCACCTTGATTTAATAAATAAAAGCAAAGGAAATTAATTAATAAATTAAATTAAATTAATAAATACTTTATTTTAAAACATTTCCAGTTTTGTCAAATAGACCAGTCACCAAGAGCTCATAAACAATGTTCTATAGAAAAAAAAAATCAGCATTATTTTCCACAACGTTTATAAGGGGGGCTGAATTCTAAAAGTATTAACAGGTTCATCCTGCTTAATATTGAAAGTAGAAGAAATACCAACATTTTTAAAACGTTTTCTAGTTTTTCGCTTATAACTAGAAAATTGAAAATATGTATAAGATAAGCTCTATGTACAATATTAAAAAAGGCTATATTTCTTACAATCCCTTGCCTTGTTTTTCATTGCAGATCCATCAAAAATTAAATATTGACTGCATTAATGTTTTTATAGAATATCCATCTTTCAAAAATCTCTAGTTTATAAAATACTTATTTTGTAAACAAAAAACTAGAAAAAGCTCTGTTTTTTTCCAATTATTGTTTCAAAGCCGGGGACTAGCTATGTGACAACCTGGGGGAGAAGTACTTACCCCTACCTTAGTATAAATAATATTTGTTTAAATAAATAAAAGAGAAAAAAAATGCAGCCACTCTGTTCTATTTTGATGAATTAAACCAAAATACAAAGAAAATTCTATTTTGAAAAGCATATGTTTTAAAGGACAAAAGCTCATTTAGTAATCAACCAAAAACTATTGATTCTAAAAAATATACAGACAACAAAAACAAGAGAATCACTTAAAAATAAAGTGTTGTGGGTGAAAAACTTTGAAATTCTTTTATTTTATTCATGGTGGTATCAGGCTCATCTGTTGCCAATATAACTAATATTTATCAAATATAAAAAAGATCAGCAAATGGCTAAAACATCTCAAATGATTGAACAACAACCCTGATTCATCCCTTTCCTAAGAAAGGGGACAAAGCAGGTGTAAACAAATTCTGTGAAATCTCTCTTCTCTCGATTAAAAAAAATTCTCTCTAAAGTCCTACAAACTCTGAGAGAAAAACAACTTATCGAAAATTGAGTGAATATCAAAGAGGTTTTATAAAGAACTAATAGTGTTCTAAGCAGATCATTACTCTTATTGTTCTTTCATATCTAAAACTCAGAAATAACAAGTTTTAGGTCACTACAAGAAAACTTGCAATTTCATATATACTACAGGCTTAGACAACAAACCAAGAGCAGTTATTTAACAGAACTTAGTTGACTTTACTAGCAAGGAAAAAGTCAGGGAAAAATTTTGGAGATTGTGGAGAAAATGATCCCAATGGTTGTGCAAGTAAAAGGTATCAGAATACTAAGAAAATAGTTTTTACAGATGCTGGCCCCTAAATAAGCTTGGAAAAAAAAATAGCTAACTTAAAACTCAAGCTACAAAAGCTGGCTTTCAAATTTCCAAAAAACAAAGTTTATAAACATTATCAACCCGGCTTCCAGTTTGTTAACAAGAAAACCCAGGGATTCCGATTCATAAACTTTAAAATATTACAAGTGCTTTCAAGAAAAGCCAAATTGAAAAAAGGCAAGAAGAGGACTGATGAAAGGATAGAGGTTTACTAGGAAACCTAAAATAATGGGGAAAAATTATAACACCAGATTGTGAATGGTTGAAATGTCGTGGTCCACAGCAGGCCAAAATGTAGAAGTACATAAATAGAAGCTATGTAGTCCAGTGAATTTATTTTTTATTATTTTATATTTATGTTTTATTAACCGTTATTTTTTTTTTCATTTCTCAACATAGGTAAATATCAATATAAGCAGAAGTATATTATTACTCATCTCCAAGTAGAAAAATGTGATACAAAGATTCACCTATTTGATTTAGTTATGTCCTTGAAGAAAAACAATAGAAGTTTGCCATCATGATCCCTACAAAAGAGGACTTCACAATGAAACTTTTCTCATTTGTCTAATAAGAATCTAAAATAATAAATTTAGTGAAGAATTTTTTTTAGCTTTAAGCCTGCAGTCAATGAGAAAATTCAAAAAGTAAAATTTCTACTGTTTAATCCCCCAAAAAATCCAAATGGCAAAAAAAAATATTTATTTTTTGAAAAACTCTACTTTGGGAGGTAAAGTAAATATAAAGAAATGCTTTCACAATGTTTTTCACATTATTGTCAGTTTTTAAGAAGTCAAATACTAAATGGAAACCAAGTAAAAAAATTAAGTTTTTTTCTTAAATAAAATAAACTCTGAACAGTTGAAATAACTGTCATCTATCATACAGACAAAATAAAAATTGTTATAATAATAATACGGGTTAGCGAACCCGAGGGGTCGAAGCCGATACCACCAACTCTGCTTTCAAACTTCTCTCCACGGCCACTACCCAAACCAAAACTTTGCCAGATCACTCTAAACACAATCGCCCCACCTACGACTTGGTCTATCCCTCGGACGCTTTCCAGTCGGCACAGTGCTCATTAACTTTTTAGGAATTCGTTCCATAAAAAGTTGCCCAGCAACTTTGCAGGCACATCTTAATCTTCAGGACACTATCACTTGATTAAAAATTGTTATAATTAAAAATTAATGAAAATTATAAATAATATAAATTATAAATGTTTTAATGTAAATTAAAAAAACAAACTAATACAAAGAAAAAACAAACTGAAGTATGGCAATTATAATAAACTCACCTAATTAGAAATTTCAAAATACAGAAATTTCATTGGGTTTCTTTATTTTTCAGTTTCTGAATTAATGCTATTTTACCCACTTGATGAATAACGTAAAATAAGAAAACAGAGGTGAAAATAGAAAATTCTGAACAGATATTGTTAATTAATATAAAAATAGTACTCATTATCATTAAAAAGAAAAAAAATATTAGCTAGAAATTTAAGAAAACCTTGTGATAAAATGAGAAATTATCATTTTGGCATTATCGAACTAAATAACAAAACTTAAATCAATCATTCCAGCCCAATTAGAATAATGTTGATTCTATATATTAAAATATTATATAAATTAAGTAAATAAAGAATTAGTTTTGTTAGCAACTAAACAATTTATTACATAGATTTAGAAGCTCCAGAAATGGATCCTCCGCCAAGACCCTCTCCTTTTCGGCAGCTATACAACAGCCCAAGCAACTTCAGATCTGGCGTTGAAGTAAGGGACCTCCTATCAGCAGGTAAACATTTAATAGATAATTAAGCATTCATTCATATTGGAGAAAACCAAATCTAAGTTAATAAAACTAATCAAAAATAGAAATATATTGAATATTATGCTTCGGATTATAATGTAAGCATTCTATTAGACAGTTTATAATAGATTTAATAGATATACAGATAAATAAACCTGAAGAATTCAAAGACCATTGACTTCTAAAGTTTTCATCTTTATAAATGTACGTAGTAAGGTCCAAAAGTTTCCGCCCTGGGATAGAAGGAAACGTGAAAGAAAAAAACTGGTCTTACTGTTTTTCAATATATTCTCCTCTAAGTTCAACACACTTAATTCAACGCTTTGGCAACATTTCTAAACCATGAAAAAAAAATTGTTTTTCTTTGTTAAAAAAATGTTCTTCCACTGCTGCTTGGAGCTTTTCGTCGGTAAACTCGTGTAAGAATTCATTGCAGCAGGGAACTCGATCCTGTTTTTGACCAGCTGAAAGAAGTTTTGGAACTCATCTTGCACTAACCTTGTTCATATGCAAATGTTCTTTGATGATCCACAAAACACTTGTTTTTGAAAGCCCCAACCTCGCTGCTATTTCCTTGGTTTTCAGTCACCGGTCAGACAGCAATTCAGATTCCACAAGTTGGATTGCTTCAGAAGTGACAGCTTCCAATGGCCGGACGCGGGTCATCTTCAAGACGTTCTCTCCCTAACTTAAATAATTTTGCCCATTTTTTCACTGTGGAATACGAGGGGGAGGACTGCCCGTATACACAATCCAAGCGCTCTTTAATAATTTAAGAAGCTCTAAAAGAATTTAATAACCGCACAGTACTCGAGTTTGAACATTGTAAAAATGGGGAGTTTCATTCAAGGCTGGACACTGACTGACAGGGCTGAGAAAGTGCGGACAATGGGTATGGAGTGACCAGGCATGGACCTCCATAGGCGTGCAGGTCCCGGTCCATTTTTCAAGGAGGAGAAGCAGGACAGACCGGAAACTTATGAACCTTACTACGTATAAGCATAGGTTTTTTTTAAAAATAAATAAACATAAAATGGTATAGATGTGTCATTAATAACGAAAATTACAAAACAATGATAATAGCAAAACAATCAATTCGGTTTAGAGTAACTCAAAAATAATAAAATCATAAGTATCATAACTATTATAGTAATTTAGGTAATTATTCCGCAGGTTGTGGCTTCGATTTGAGTCACAAGTTTTAACTTTTCATTAATTTCCCTTTAATATTTTCCAAAAATACAAGTTATCGTGAGCTTTAGTATGGAAAAGAGATTATAATTATGGGAAATATGTAAACTTGGGTAATCATTTCATCAAAAAATGAACATTTCAAAAAACATATCATCTAAACTTCGAAATGTTAGCTGAAACTTTTATTTCTTGATGAAATGATAAACAAAATCAATTCATTACCCATAATCTATTTTCCATACTCGAGCTAACGGTAACTTGTATTTTTGGAAAATATTAAAATTAAAATTAATGAAAAATTAAAACTTGTAATTCAACTGAAGCAATAACCTGCGGAACAGATACGGTAATTTGATTAGAAATCAATTTAAAAATATATATGAAGAAAAAAAACATAATAACAATAAAAAATTATTATTTTTATTTGTTTTTAATATTAGATATTAAAAAAAATTAAGTTTGTTCATCAAAAAAACAATAACATTTAAAATAATAAGTTATTTCTCAGGGTCAATGTTCAAAAATCTTACTGTTACTAATTAGTTCCAGAAATGTGGTTCAGTTTTTCGGGTCAAATGGAATTAGTTTGAATCTAGTTTTACTAATTACTAACTTTTATCATGCAATGTAATGATGAGAAAATTATTCTTAAACTGCCCATAAAAACTTCATTTTATCAAGCAAGTGAACCTTTAATACCAACATATCATTTCATAAGTAGTTTTGTTAGTAATAAAGCGGTTTTTACCAAAATTTATCAAGAAAATGTGAAAAAATTTGAAGAGAAAAATATTTTTAGAATGCAATTCAGAAACTCAAAACACCTAAAGTCTTTAAAATACTAGGAAATAACTAAACAGTCAACCTCCAAATCAGGCATCATCAGAACTTACACCGAAGAAATTCACATCAAAAATATTAAATGCAGCACATCACATATTAATAGTATAAACAGACCCATCAGCCAGAAATAGCAACCACTCTTTATAACTTCTTGTAATATTTAAAAACAAGGAAATTTGATCGAAGGAAGTGAGATACGCTGCATTTGATCTATATCAATAATACAGGTGTATGTTCTGATGGTGCGTGATGATTTGGCAAAACGTTGTTAAGTTATTTCCTAGTACTCTAAAGAGTTAAGGCTTTATTTTTTGGATTTACATTTTATTTATTAATACATGTTAATGTGTCTCGTTTACCATCATTTCTTACTTTATTACTATCTGTTATAGGAATAATCTTTAACAGATTTTACTCACTTAGTAATAAACTAAAATCTTTACGATGACTAGTTTATGGGATGAATTTAACAATCATTGTTTAAAAAAATGGTCAATTGAAAGTGTACCTTATGTCTTGATTGTAGTATGGTCACGGCAATTTTTTCTTAATGATTTGATTCTGATGAGTGAACAGCATAGGGTCTGTTATTTCTAAAAAAAAAAAGTTTGATATAATAAGCTCTGTGATTGTTTCTGAGTAATTGAAATATATCGAATTATTATAAAAATTCATCATGCAAATGAAATCTTCAAGGTCATTACTTTCTTAATACTGAAAAACCATTGTGAGAAAAAAATCCTAATATTTCATGCTTATAAAGAGTGTGTCAAAAGCAACATTATTACATCTAGAATGAAGCAAATACAATTTTACTAGAATTCTATTTAGAAGTTTAAGTTAATACTGTTTTATGTTTAGTACAATTTTTCTAATTAACTGAAAAAATAAATCAATACATCAATCAAGTAAACAAATAATGGTTATTAGTCATTAAATTTCAAATATATACATTTTTTAAACACAATATATGTACCTATAAAAATAATTTTAAAAGTTAATTAAATACCAAGAAAATCCAATTTAGATACGGAGCCATAGAAAGGAAAGTGAATATCCACGTTAGGCAACAATTTATCCAAATATAAAATAATAAGGTAATATCATTATTGATTGCATTTGTAAAGTTTGATTTTTTTCTTCAAAGTTTTAGAAATTAATATTTTAGTTTTGTTTAATTTTAAACATTAAAATAGGAGATAAGAATAAGTTTCTTTCGCGTTACGGCAAAAGCCTAATTAATGACTATATTCACTCTCTTCAAAACTTATTAGTTAATTATAATCTCAAGTATTTTTTCATTAATATTGTTGTTTAATAGTTTATTAACTGCTAAGTTTAATTGAATAAATTGTTGGAAAATAAACGAACAACTTAACTTTTAAGGCTGTAGGCCCCCCTCCGCTAGATTTTAGCTCCAACCCACACTCTGCTGGTTTTCGTGTTGATATTGCCAGAAGTTTTTCTTGACTAATTAAAGCGATTCTGCCGTGCCAGTGTTATGTTTAACTTTGTCATTTATCCTTCATAATGTTATATAAATTAACCTAACCTTAAGGAAACTTTGACCCTGTTATAAATGGAATACTAATGATAAATAAGGCCGCCATTGAAAATTATTTTGAAATCATGTAAGATATCTCGGGACATGAAAAGTCATTTCTAATTTCCCAGTTAATGTTTTGATATATCCGAAGTTATTATTTTCAAATTATCATTAATTGTTACATATAATTAATTCTAACAATATTTATGAATAATAATCACGTAATAAAAACTACTAATAAATATTAATAACGTTTTATTTAGTTCCAGGAGAAAGAGAGAGGGGGAAGAGAAATAAAATTGCAGGGACGTATGCAGCTTTAAAATCGAAACTTGACAATTGGCCTGATGATCCAGGTAAGTACATTTTTGTTTTTATATATGAATGAATAAACAATGTTTTATTTGGCTGGATATGATGACTAAAACTAATATTCCTAGCTCTAAACTATGGCATTATATTTGACATAGTCGTTACATTGAGGGTAGTAACCCCCCCCCCCCCCTCAACTTAAAATTTTAATTTATAGAATGAATAAGACGAATAGAAGTTTATTATTGGTCTGAAGATAACCTAAATTTGAATTTTGAGGACTATAAAAAAAAAATCATGTTTCTTTTTTTTTTGGGCCGCCCAACACGCGGTAGCGAGTTCTGAATTCAATTCGTGTCCCTACTACCAGTTCCTTTAACCAGCTGCTTGCTTTTCATGAACAGTAAGTTAATGTGTTAATTGCATTTACTTAAAAGTTGAATGGCCTTGTATGTTCTCTTTACTCTGTCTGAGAAGTTATTTAAAAACTCGGAAGTATCAAATTTACTGATTTTATCAAATCATAAATTCACTGCAGCTTGGTAGCTGTGAAGATGTATAATGATTGAATAGTGGCATGTTTCATTTAATGCTTCAACTTTTACCTCTCCGAAGTTAATTATTTTGAAAATTAATAATAGGTAATAATGATGGACAGGTTTTTGCCCTGATGAATTGCTTTTCTCTCTTACATTTTGTTAATAATAATAATAAAAAAAAACCCGTGTACTACTACAACCCATGAAGTGTCTGTGGTTCAGTACATGGTAGAGACTGTTCTATTTCTTGGTTGTGCAAGGGAGGCGATTTTGTCCTAGATCACGCTCAACTACTAGATTTTTCCCCTCATTTTGGGTACCCACTTTGTAGAGGCTGGGAGACCCCCAGGAGAGTCCTAGATTCCATAGGAACCACCTCCAACAAATAACAGATTAAATATGAGTCTGCCAGCGAGCGGGATTTGAACTTAGGACCTTCAGCATGGAAACTCAGAGTTCTACCACTGAGCCACTCCACTCCCTTGTTAATTATATATCTATGAATAAATTACTCCAATTTGTAAGTTGTCAATAACATAAAATTCAATGTACCCCAAATGGAAAACACACACCATATATTAGTCACTATATTCCAACTTGTTTGTTGGCAAAAATATATGAAATACATTTAATTTCTGTCTGCTTGAGGACTTACATGGAGACTTAAGTTTTAGTCAAATAAACATTAATTGGCTATGGCTACTAATGATTCATAATAACCAAAGAAATGTAATGAGTAATAACAGCAAAAACCTAATTTTATTCCTGAAAGATCATTAGAATTACGAAATTGTTATGATATATTTCCTATTTCTTCTCCATAAGACAATTTTTATTTTGCTTCCTAATTTCATTAAATCCTGTATTTCAATAACAAAATTGGCTTTTATTCTTTCAAAGATGATGGGAAGGATGGTGAAGACTTCAACTTCGATCCAGTTGAATTTACAAAATATATCCAAAGTGCTCTACGCCCCAGCTACTTTTTCAGAACAGTTCCAACTACAAATTTGGGTGAGACAATTTTTTTTTAAATAGGTAAATAAGAATTTTTGTTTGTATTTGATGGTATCTCCTGTCAATCTGACAATGAATAGGATGTTTGTAAGGTTCAAAGCCTAACTCCAGGAAGCCACCTTTCCACATTCTTCCCTACCATCATTCGGATGAACTACTTTTCCCCTATTGCAGACATACTTCTCAGATGTTTTAAGCCATTTGAACTTGTTTTTCTCCCTTTTTGGCTATACCACCATGTCCATCATGGAAAAATCTATCAGAAACCACTGATACCAAATTTTGAGGAAAAAAAAATCGAGTTACCTCATTAAAGTCGAGTCCTTGTCAATTCTCTCATAAAGTTCATAGAGAGACCTGCTGAGTATACTTTCTTGAAAGTATATTTCGTTGTATCTTTGAAGTTGAGAGGTAGCTTCCTTGCCAAGATTTGTATTTTCTCTTGGGATACACCCTGCTGTTCATTCTCGGGAAATGCATTCATTGGAATGTTTTTTACCCCGCTTTTCATTCAATCCTATATGGTAGGATTCCGTATTTGGTAAAAAAATTTCTATGCTATCTGTGACACCAGGGCAAGATGTGGTCATCATTTAAAATCAGTCTCCAGAATTATCTCCAATAAGTTGAAAATTCAGGTCTCCTTTTTCTAGAAGCTATAAGATAACTAAAGTTTCCCCCAACTCCATAGTATATCCATGGTTGATAGTGCCACTATAATACCAGTTTTATGACCTAATTTACTCTGTATTAATAATAAAGTATAAATTTATTTTAAATATAACTATATTAATAATAACTTTTTATTTACTACATAGTCACAGCTGCTTGAAAATAGTTATTATTTTATTAGTATTGTCGCTTATTTTTCATTCTGATTTCTTTAATTATAGTTGCAGGAAGCAACAACAGAAATATAGCTGATAACAATAATGATGAAATAGAGTATGAAGTGGAAAAGGAGCGGGTGATGCTCACAGATGATGACAGTAGAGGCTATACTGAAGGTGGCAATGTCTTCCAATCAGGTAGCTAATGCTTCTCGTGTTTAAATTATATCAACTATTATTAAATATGATTTTCCTGAATATTCATGAACTTCTTGATATATAAAATAAATAAACTCTAGTAAAATTAATACTTTGCTTGTATGTTCTGCTTTATAAAGAGGGATAATAATTTTATGAATTATTAATTTACAATGCAAATTTGTGGCATTCCTCTTGATCTATTTTTGATTATTAATTTAAAAATTGCTCATATATAACTTCGTCATCTTCTTCTTCTTCTTCTTCTTCCCATGGCTCTACAGCCCTTGCAGGGCCCTGGCCTCCGCAACAACGCCTCTCCAGTCCTCCCTGTCAGCAGCTCGACCTCTCCACTGTCTGATCCCCATCCTCTGCAGATCGCTCTCTACATCATTCAGCCATCACAGCCTGGGCCTTCCTCTTCTTCTTTTGCCTCCTGGTTTGCCATATAATAGCTTCTTTGGGTACCTATCTTCTCCCATTCTTTCTACGTGCCCAAGCCATCTTATACGTGTAGATTTGACATAGATGACTAGGTCTGGTTCATTGTATAGGTCCTGAAGCTCTCTATTATTTCTAGACCTCCATTGGCCTTCATTACATACTGGCCCAAATATCTGCCGAAGCACCTTCCTCTCCCAGATCTGCAGCATCTTTTCGCATTCCTGTGTCAGGACCCACGTTTCACAAGCGTATGTAACAATCGGTCTTAGGATTGTTTTGTAAATCAATAATTTTGCCCTCCGTGACAAGTTTCGAAATTTTAATGCTTTTCGCAGTGCAAAGAGGCATCTGTTCCCTGCTGATATTCTTGCTTTAATTTCTGCAGTGATGTCATTCTTTCTTGTCACTAAAGCCCCCAGATATTTGAAGCTGTCCTGATAACTTCGTCATCATCATAATCTTTCCCTCTTCTATTGCTGCGCAGTCTGAGGATCCTGCTTATGGAGCCAACTCTCCCCTTTGGTTCCAGCCCATTCCTCTCCTTCTGAAAGCATCCCTTACACTATCCTCTTAAGAGATGTAAAGCCTTCCTTGGTGCCTTTTTCCCTCTATACGGGTATCGTAAGTCTTCCTGGCGATTCTTTCTGGATCCATCCTAAGGAGGTGTCTGAACCACCTTAGTTTATGTCCCTTTAGAATGGTCTCAGCTGGTTTGATGTTGAGATTAGCCCAAATGATTGCGTTCCGTATCCTATCTCTCCGGGTTTTCCTTTCTACTTTTTCCAGGTACCTCATTACCTCTATCGCTTGTATCTGACTTCAGTGCTTTGAGGTGATAATTCGAAAAGTAAGATAGGATAGGAAGGAAGGTTGATTTATAGACGCCAGTTTAGTCTGCTTTGTCACCTCTTTTACGTATGTTTGTGGTTATACATATGATACATAAACTTCAAAATGAAAAATTGATTTTGTAATAAATACAGACTATATTTATACATAGAACATCTGCACCCCCAGTGGATAAGTGGTCAAATCTAATTTTGTCCAGAATGAGTTAGTTGTGCAAAGAGAAGCAGAATAGTGTCATTTTCATACTTTTTGGCTTGAAATGGAGCTTGTTTAAATATTTAGATTTTTTTATATTTGAAATTTAAAATTATAATATTCATCGTTCTTCAATTCTGTGAACTTGATCGATAAAGTTTGTCTTCTTCTGAATCCATTTATCAAATATTTTTTCTGGTTTTGACCATGTCATCATTAAATTATTTTCCAACGGTTCGCTAGGCATGCCTCCTCAGGGCTTAATCGGAGACTGCTTTTGTTAAATTTTTTGGCCAAAATCAGAAGAAATATTAGGTGAATGGAGTCAAAATACTGGCTGTGGCAATTTTAGAGAGTATTTGTACTTATTCTGTTCATATAAATTATTTTCATTTAGTGAAATAATAGAACACAGTTGCTCGTAGTTTTGTTTGAAGAGAATTTTTTTATTTGATTTATATCATTATAATTTACATTTTTTTCCAGGTGAAGATTCATTACCAGACTTGTTAGAAAAATTGAATGGTGCTTTTGGCTTTAAGCGACGTGAAAGGCTTGATGTTAAGAAACCTGGGCCTCCTTATGACCCAGCTTTTCAGGTATTGTTTTGGTACCGCACCATAACTATTGTTGTATTTTTTTAAAACTAAATGATCTGTATTAATTATAATGAAAGCTTAAACTAACTTGATTCTAGGATGATTCGACGAAGGAAAGTGAAGTCAATAAACAACAGAACAAACGTAAGTAAATGTAATGTAGTGGTAATGATATTTTTTGTACATTGTTAATTATATTTAGGGTAGTATTGTAAAACTCTCATCACCTCAATGAAGAAAGATTTTATATAAATAATATATTTATTTATTTTTAAAAAAATACAGTAGAAATCTATACATACAGTTGAGATAGATATGTCATGTTTGTTAATTTTGAATATCCATGTGTGAATGGTAAGATGCCATAGTTGCCCAGGCACCTCCTAATGAATCAGAAAATTGTTGTTGTTTATTCATTTAACATCACTTTATGCTTCTATGGCTAATCAGACGATGCTGCAGTGGAAGTCATAAATTTTGCCTATCCAGGTATATTTGGGATAGGGATCTTTAACGAACACTTGACATAGCACAGGCTCGGGACCAAGACTCCTCCCAAGGACAGCATACTAAGTATATTTTACTCCCCTTTTTATCCTGTGATCTTGGGCATAGTAGGTTGTTTACTAACCACTAGGCCACATGTGACCCTCAGAAAATTGCTGCTTATAGCTAAAATTAAAAAACTTTGAATAAAACATTTTTGTAGCCAATGTTCACTTTGGGGGTTAATTTTGAAATCGAACATGTTTAATATTTTTTAGACTGCATAATTTTGGAGATTTTTCCAGGGTAGTAAAGAACGCAGTACGGGTAGCGTAAAGTTAAAATAAACTATACATCAGGATTATCATTGAAAAAAAATAATGCAGAACACTTTTAGCTTTATTTAATTTTAGGTATAAATTTGTGGTTATGAGTTTTTAATTTAATTTTTTTTTAAATAGCTAACGGTCAGAAGGAGCACATAAATGATATTTTTCTTGATGCACTAAAGGTATTTTTAGGCCATTTATATCATATTATAATAGTTATTTCTTAAAAAGCTAAAAAAATTTTATCTCTGAAAAATTTACTTAATTTTACAGAGTAAAGATTGGGGCATGAAAGCAGCAGAAAAAAAAAACATTGCTGACGTACTCAGTCACCCAACTGATTATGATGTAATTGATACTGATTATGCTTATATTCAGTTTAAAGAAAGGTAAATTATATAAAATAATTTCAATTGTGAAATATTTGTTATGGTTTTTTTTTAATAATGTAATAATACATTGTATCCCTTAGTAGTGTAAAACTTTGTTCAATTTACCATTATATTAATATTGTCTTCGTATTTTACAAGTTTGTTAACAAGGAGTTTTATTGAAAGACTAGAAGTTCACTTTGTTTTAAATAAATGGATATAAATGATTATCATTTTGTATTCCTACTCTATAGAATGAATGTTGAAGGAATAATAGTTTCATGCCTCAACAGATGTTTATTTCATATAATTATGATATTGGTCAGAGTATTCGGTTTATCAAGAAGATCTTCTGTAAGAATTTACTGTAGCCATTTTAAGGTTACAGCCTCACTTCCGGTTTTGGTTTTCAGACAGGCCTGCTTCCAAATGTGGTAAGAAAATTTGATGATGTTGCACTCTGCCAAGAATGCCATAGATACCATTACAATCGTAAAATAATATAAGCTAAACTAATAGATTATACCTGAAATATAGGCCATAGACAGGATGTTACTTAATTAATTGATAAATTCCTAGACCTCACTTTTTAAATGTTTTTATTACTTACAAATTAATTCTAAATGATTGACTGAATGTTTCAGCATTCAATCTTGGAATGAGGGTAGTCGCCTTTTAAACTCGATAGCCGAGATTTTACATCTGTCAAATACTACCTTTGCTCCACCGAAGTAAGTTTCATTTTTCTAATTACTTGTCTAATTATAAGCTTGTCTCATTCTCTCATTCCACTTAACTATACGCTAACTTTAAACTTGTATTTATTTCAACTAGTATCCCCTAGTGATCAAAATATCTTATTAATTAAGTTCTTTGTTTATTTATACAGTTACAATGAGCAGAAAAAAATTGTTATTGTAATGTAAATTGTATAAATTAATAATTAAATAGAATCTGTTTAGATCTTGAAGAAATATTCTGGGACACAAAGACAAACTACAGATCAATAGCCAAATATATATTAGCAATCAATTTACTACATTTATTCTAGCTTAGTTCTTTGTTCCAGGGTTGATAGAAATGAACTAGTGTTTAAAGTTCTTACCAATCAGGCAGGGCTGAATGCTTCTGAAATTGCAAACAAAATTGGTAAATAAATTGGGTTTTTATTATTTTTTTTTTTTTTTAATACAACTTAACAAATCCATTGGAGATGACCTGAATGTACCTGTCTTTTGATTTCAATGAGAGAGGATTTTGATGAGAATTATTTGAACACTGTGTTATTTGTCTCATTCCTCATCCTTATACAGGACTCATAAAATCCACTGGACTGTCCATTTTGAATTACTTTGATTATTTTTTTATGAGATAAATTTGTAAGTCTTATTATTTCCATTGTGTATTATTTTTATGAAGTTACAATAACCTTTATTATATATTAGATATATCTTGTTATCACATTTTTGGTCAAAGATAAGGAGATCTTGTTCATTATTTTTTCTATCTAGTTTAATTTTATATATTATAAAGGAAGTTCATTTAAAAAATCAAAACAATTTCTTTCTTTAATTTTACTATTCTTGTTTTTATATTAGAATGGACTTTTTGATAGATAATTTTTAGCATGTACTGAAAATCAACCTTCCAGTAAATTTATGGCAAGAAAGAATGAATTTTCTGCTATATATAAAATCAGTAATTTTTTCCCCATAAAAGTCTCAGAAAGTTTTGTAATTATACTTACTGTAATTTGAAAGTAACCGTTAAGTAAATTTCAAGAAAATAAAAATTCTTAACACCAGTTATTAAAGGAAACACATTGCAGTGAATGTATTAATTCAATATATTGATATAATATCTTATGAATTTATCACTGGATATGAGAATAAATAATGTTTAAATATCTTGAATTATGTTTCTTCGATGTTACTTATTTATTTCATGTTTCGTAGATGATTACAAAAATGAAATAGAAAGAAAAACAGGAGTAACAATCACAGCTACTGGTATAGGCTACAAGGTTGGTAAATTTATAAAAACAAATGTTATTCTATTAGTAATAGCTAAGCATAATGTTTGCCAGCTTTTTTTAACCCAAGTGCCAAAAATTCAAAATTAAGATTTCAATTTATTATGGAACCTTAACATCACATATATCAATAGCTAGGTAAATAATCTAAAAATCTACTGTTGGTGACATAATCACCATATTCAGATTTACTCTCACTAAGCTTTGATGGTTAAATCTATTGTGCTATAACAGTGACTGGCCACTGAAGTTTACCTTAAATAAATATTAATCCATTTTCTTTATAAGATATTTCTTATAAACTGGACTCAATCTTCTTAATTTATATAATTTATTAATGAAGAAAAAACCAAATTCCAGTCAAAAATTGTTATTAAAAATTAACAATTGATTAAAAAACGTATCGACACTTATTTGTCATTATCAATTTTTAATCATTTGTTAATTTTTAATAACAATTTTTGACTATAATTTGGTTTTTTCTTCATTATTAAAATAAATATTAATGTATAAAAATCCATTTTATCAGATTTATCAATTTTATAAATTTTATACTGGACATTTATTCCAGTTTATTCAATATCAAAAAGGCATATTCATTTACTGTAAATATTTATACATTTCCATATGTATAAATATTTTTTATTTATTTACGTAAATGGAGATAGGATCAATTCAATAATTTATTTCTCTATTTAAAGCACAAATGGCCACAAAAGATGAGGTTAGACGGTCGATCTGAACATGAAGTGTACGTCGTTGGAGTCGTAGTTATTGGAGTGTTGGCAGCCCTTGCACTTTCTGCAGCTGTATTATATCTTACTAGAAAGCACGGTTACAAGCTGAAGTCCCACGTTAAGTCGGAAGGCGAACCGATGAGCAAGCTGTACCAGGTGAGTGAAGGGAAGTGGGAACGGGCCTTAGACAGGCTTCCTGTGACTCAGGTTTTGACATTGCAGGATTTGTGCCGCGCCCGGATGTCAACCAAGACTCCAGGCGAGAAGGAGACTGCACCTACCCAGCGTATCACCAGCCTCAGCAAGGAGAGTGACAAGGACAGTCCATCATCCAGGTCCTCAACCTCTTCCTGGTTAGTCTGTAAGAATTCCACACCGTTCCACTCTCGGAACCTTAGCTACACAATGGAGGGCTTCTTTAGTTACCCCATGCATATCAAATACTACAAACAATCTCAAGCAATAATGTGAGATTTATGTTTTGAAGCAGATTAAATTGTGTATAACTCCAAAATGAAACTAACAAAATCTAAATCACTACTAATTTCTATCTTGGAAATAATAGGGCTTACCAAATTTTATAGGCCTTGATCAAAATTGATATAATTGAATAGACTCACTAAAAATATACACAGATATTTAAAAAAAACAACAACAAAGTTCATTGTTTATGTTATTTGAAGTTATGGAAGTTACTTTCCATTCTTACCCTAAAATTTTAAAACAATTATTTGTTCTTTGACCCACCGTCCTTCTTTCTATAAATGTAAATATTAAAAACTCGAATATACATAAAAGAAAAATATTAATTTTATAAATGCATGGGGCCCCTTGATACTTCCAACTTTTTTAATCCCTTGCTTTAAAATATCGTAGGGATGTTGAAATAATGTTGATGTTTAAAAGAAATATATCAATTTTAAAATCTGAGACACTTTTTTTCAGTAAAAGTAAAATAAAAAAATGTCCACAAGATCTAAATTGTTGGGTGGTTTCAGGCATTATTAACTCAATTATCATTTTCTTCCATTTTTTTTTTTGTCTTTTCACAGTTATGATGAATATTTAATATAAAAGCTAAAAGAATATTATTATTAAAGAATAAAATTAATATTTCATTATATTATTATTAAAGAACAATAAATCTTTTTCATCTGGAATATTTATGTAAAATGGATTGCTTGTAACTGTTCCTGAAAAATTAAAAAAAGTTCAATTCCTCAAAACTTTTTAACTTGAAAATTCTAGACATAAAGTTTTGTTTGATTCAAATTTTTAGTAAACTTAAAATCCAGCATGCACAAATTAATTTTAAAAATCTTTTAATATTTTCACGGATTCATACGTTTAATATCTTTTCAAATGCTGTGTAACATTAATGTAAATATCTTTGATTTATCATTTTTAAGTCAACAATTTATGACATTTTCTGGAATTAAAAAAACTGTAACACTACAGCCAATGAAGAGTCTTGGGTTCAGTAAATGGTACGGATTGTTTCAAAGCCAATGATTGTGCAGGGAGCATGTTATTGGGTGATACCATGCTCAACCATTAGAAGGTTTTCGCAATTAAGGGTACCCACTTTATGGATGCTAGTGGGCCAACGGAGAGTTCTTTTGTACCATCCCATAGATTCATATTGTGTCACTCGTCTTAACAATTTTGAAGTTTCTAGTTTTCTAATTGTCCTTTCAAATTAATCCAAATGAAATAAGTTTGAAGGATTATATGCCAAATTTTAAATATGATATATTTTTCATTTGTTCCTGTTGTCTTTTCTATTGTAATTAACCTCTTCTAGTATTGATATTATACGATGGAACCTCACTTAATGAATAACTCTCATATCAGTAATTACACTATGAATAAAATAAATTATTAAGAAAAGGGTTCCTAGACCAGTAAAATTATGCATAAATCAAACATAAAGGAAAACACTTGCTTTTGTGCATGTTCAGAAACTTGCTTTTTCCATTGTTACTTCTGTTTGTGTTTAAACAGCATTTAAGTATTTTAGTGCCGTTTGTACTCACGCGGTATTTTACTTCAATTTATTTATTTGGTAAAAAAATAAATTAATTAAATTTAGCTTAACCCATTGAACGGAACATCTCGTGAGTTTTGGTGCACAGGGAACATCCGTCATATTGACGGCTATCAGCGTAGAATGTGAAAATCTTTGCATAACTTGCGTAAAACACTGTATATTTTTGAATAATATTTATTACTAAGGTTATTCAAATGATTACTGGTGGTTCATCACTATACTTTCGTACGATAGGGGCTAAAATAAGTCAAAATTTGTAAAAGAACATTTATTTTTCATTTGACATAATTTTTCAAATGATAAAATCAGTCTTTATTTTTTGACTTGGTATTTTATTCAGTCTTTGTAGCTTGGTATTTTCTATTTCTTACGATCTAACAACATAAAAGGTTCTAGTACAACATGATGACTTGTTGAAATAATAATAAACGCTCTAAAGAAATAAACAAATTTACATAATAAAGTGGTTATTGTGGCAAAACAACAATAGGAATAACTTGAATTTGAAAAAACAAAAAGGAAACAACAAAAAACAAAAAAATAGGTATTCATACCATTTTCCATCGTTGTTATTGTGGCAAAATAACAATGTGTATATTCCTAATAAAACAACTTCAGGTTTTTGCCGAATGAATGAAAACAAAGTTTAGTCATGCTGAATAAATATTATATGAACAATGATAATTATTTACTACTTCAGTACATTTTATAAGGGGTGATTGTATTTATTTTTTTTAAACCAAAAATGGAATGAACTGGTGCAGGCACAACATCCGTCATTTTGACGGGTATGAGTATTATTGTACAGGCAGAACACACGTCATTTTGACGTGCTATTTTCCGAAAGAAGGCAACTTGCCTCAAAACAAAGAGTGGTAGAGGGTTTCCGAAGTGATGCAGTCGGGTGTCGATATTTGACTGAAGATGTCACTAAGACCCAGCCTTGTGCTGCATCCGGGACCGGTCTTATTAATAAAAGTGTCAAACAATGCCGTCATTTTGACTTGTGTTCCGTTCAACGGGTTAATGAGCGTTTCTCTATCTTAGTAAAATTATACATCAAATGAGAGGTTCCATTGTAATACAATTTTTTCAAAGATTTTTACTTTTAGCACTCTTTTACTTTATTTAAATGACATTTTAGCATTTATTTTCTCTTATTGCATGTAATTATGTTCTGAAACATAAAATTGTATACATAATTTTAAATTAGTAATAAATAAGAAAGGAAAGAAAAGAATTAAAAATTAAAATAATAATTAATTAAGAAAAATAAGTTTCACAGTTCTTTTTTTCTTATTTAATTTTTTTGTCTTCCCCTCTGTCTGCTTCTATGGTACCCCCAAAATATATAGTTGATTTTGTATAATATTATAATAGGTATTGTCACAAAAATTGTTTCTGGTAAACTCCTTCTGGTACGGTCAATCCTATCTTCAAGGACTTAGGAATTTCACCTTCCACCATCCGAATCACATGGCCGGCCCAACTTAATATTCCCAGTTTTATTAAGTCGACGACATTCAAGTCATTATATAGGGTGTATAACCCCCGGTTCCATCGTCTCCTCCAAACTTCTCCTTCTTTTAAGGGGCTCCTGATCTGCCTCGTCAAGCTAAAATAGCAACGGTTGGCTGCCACAATCCTTTTTCCTATTTCCTTGGACATGTCATTGGTCGATGTAACTAGGGATCCGAGGTAGGTGAACTCCTGCACTCTTCCAAATTTGTAAGGGCCTGTTTCTATATGGCCTTTACCTTGCTGAGCTTTGTCGGCCTTTACTACCATATAATTCGTTTTGGCCTCATTCACCTCAAGGCCCAAGAGCGAAGCTGCCTGTTGGACTGCCAGAAAAGTGATACTCAGCTCAGCTTTCGATCTAGCAACTATATCAATATTGTCTGCAAAGCCCAGGATCTGGACACTTCTATTGATAATAGTTCTTGTTGTCTATACTTCGAGACCCTTACTGCTTTTTCAAGTCCTAAAATGAAAAGCAGACATGCCAAGCCATCACCCTGTTGCAATCCCTTATCGGCCTGGAACTCGCTTGAACACTCTCCTTGTATACAGATCACATTCCCCACATCATGCATGGTCATCTCAACAAGGCAGATAAGCTTGTTGTTGGGCTACTATTTTATGTCCCCTCCAAAGGATGGCAAAACCAACGATTTTTTACTCCTTTTAAAATATCCTTGCATATAAATCTTTAATTATTATTATAGAGTCCAATTTGAATATACGGGTTCAGAAAAATATCATTCATAATGTATTTCGAGAAAATGCTATTTAACATTTTAAAGTTATGTGCTTTTAATTTCATCAGCCTAAGAGTATTCTTTAACCTCTTTTAAAAATGAACCACCCACATTTCTGGCTTTTTCTTTTTAACATCTTCATCTTCCTGAATGACATGAATATTTTATGTGTATTTTGGAAAGAATTTGCTTGAAAATTTCTCTTTCTGGGTGCAAGTGGCCCCTTTTCTCCCTCCTATTTCTTATCATACATTAGTAACACAAATATGTATTTACATATGTAATATTTATTTTCACGTCATTTTTCAAATTTAAATATTTTATATTATATTAGATACATATTTATTACATAGACTGGATTAAATAATATACCTTAAAATCTGGTTTTAAAAAAAAATAAAACTAGATCATTATTTATATTTTAAAACTATTGTATTCTGAAGTTACTGTAATGTTCAAATGGATTGGTTACAATTTTATTCATAAAAAAAGTGAAAGAGAAACTAATCATCAATTATTGGATTATTAATTTTTTCTTTATCTATAATGTTGGTTTATTTTCAGGTCTGACATCCCAAGTTTGTTTCATTAATCCATTTTAGCTTACATAAATCAATTTTTTAAAATCTATTTCATTGAGGAGTTATGTTTTAATGCAGTAAAAACATGTTTGTGCATGCATGTATTTTAGAGTAGATGAGAATTTTGAATATAGCCCCCTGAGTGTGCGTAGTTTCTTGTCTGTGGCATATTAGCGTGTATTTAAGTAATTATTAAAATGAATCCACAAATTTAACAGTAATACCTGTAGGAATAACTAAAATTAATTTCCTTGGAATGATAAGTTTTAAATTGAAATGGGAGGCAGTATCGGAGGGAATAGATATTTTGTTTACGATAAAATTAAAATAAGCATAATAAATTATTTGAAAATTGTTATTACTTATTTCATGGCTAGATGGAGTCAATTCACATTACTACCAGAAGAAGAACACGTCTATTAATCCTGGAATACATAAATTTTTTCGAATCTACAAAAGCTGTTATTGAAAACTTTAGGTTTTCTAAAAATAAAACTAATTTCTAAAAACGAACTCACAGTAATTCTCACATTAATCTTTGAAGGGAAAGAGAATCACTGTGACCTTTTTGTGGTTTTGACAAAGGTTTAGGGGCATAAGAAAAAACTGTGTTCACCATTTCTACAATTAATACCATTCTACAATTTCTACAATTTTAATCTATACGAAGATTAAGTTGATTATTACAGCTAGTCTATCCAACCTGGTTATTATTGCTATTGCTCTGTTTCTCCATAATTATACATTATTCACAAGTTTTAATTCAAATTTGAGCCTAATCATTAATTTGTTTTATCTTTTTAAAACTCTGCAAATATTTTGGTTTTATCGTTTTTACCAGCTATAATTAGTACTCTCTGTATCATTTAGAACCTTGCAACTATCGGTTATCTGTATTAAAACTTATAAATTCATATTAATATTAATATTAACTTATAAATAAAAATGTATTTAATAATAAATTCAAAATAATAAAGTGAATTTTTTTTGTTGACAATATGAACATTTTTACACAATTTGTCAAAGCTTTTAGGTTTTTTAGATTAGCTATTTATATTTTTTAGTTTTTTAATATTCAAACAAAATAAATGTTATGTTCTTCACTAATTGTTCTCATCTTTTTCTCTAATATTCTAAATTGATTTATTGATATATTGACTCTGGTAGTAGAATTGGTGAAGGTTTGGTAAATATCTGCATTGAGATTTAGAGTTCTAGAATTAATGAGAAATTTCATGATAATGCCACTTTTAACTCATTAGTACTACCAATATCACCTGAATCACAACAATCTGAGAGATCCAAGCATTTATTTACTTGTATATTTCTTTTAAAAGCTCATCATGTCAAATTTGCTTTAATTTATTTTCTGATATAATCAGTAAAGAAAAAGCAGTAATTATATTAAACAAAACTAAGTTTTGAACCAAATTTATTATTATATTATGGGTAACCTTCTTTTGCATAAATTTTATTTGCTATCAATTAACGCCTCAATTATTATGCATGCTTTTAACACCCCTTTTTTACAAATTTTACACTATATTGTTCTGTAGCTATTGTAATTAAAATACACAAGGACATTATGTTTTTTTTTATCTATGTTTATGTTAATCTTAACATTTTTTTTACAGTTATAATAAATTTATAAATATTTCTTGTACCCCTCATAAATGATTAGGCAACATTTTCACTATACTATGTTGATTGTATTTTTCTTCTTCCAAAATGTTTTCTTTACTTTTGGCTACAAATTTATTTGATACTACATATCAGTATTTTATTAAATACAATTATTTTTATATTGTATTAGGATCTTAAAAATTATAGACATGCTCTTTTTTTTTTTTACTTTAAAAATGCTTATTCGTCATAGCTTAAGGAAAGATACTATATGATCTTTCTTCAGAAATGACCAAGTTTTGTTTATACCTTATCTTAAGATTTTTTCAACAATTTTAGTTATATACATATTTATACAATATGACCATTTGGTTGCCTATCAAACATTAAAATAAATCATACAAAGTAAACTATCCATAAATTAATATTTAATTTTATGTAGGACTCAATTTAGACAAACGTCTTACTTGGAACACTCACACAAGACTGAAAAGACAAGAAACAGCTAGACGCTTCCGACTACTTCAACACATACTAGACAAACACTCAAAGCTTCAGAACAATTACAAAAGACTTATTTATGTGACTGTTATAAGACCTATATGGACTTACGGAATTGAACTATGGGGCTTCACCAAACCATCGAATTCCTCTTGTATTCAATCCTTGCAATCCAAAATCCTTCTCAAAACGCTCCTTATTTTGTCACAAATAAAACCATCCATAATGACCTGAACGTTCCATATGTTACCGATTTAGCCCATTCCAGATACCTATCATTCTACAATAAACTCCAGGCCCATCCAAACCCACTAGTTTCCATCCTTGCATCCAATTCCATCGCGGACAATCCTCCTTGGCGTCTGAAGAGAAGATGGTCTCAGGTCCTTCTATTATAGAAATGTTATCCACATGTCCTGTCATGTATTTATTTATTCATATAGCCCTTGTACTAGATGTATATATTACAGTTGTACAATGCAATAAAATAATTAAAAAAAAAAAAAATGCTATGTATTTTTTTAATGTTTTCAAAGGGCTGTTACTGTTGATTGGTAAATAAGTAAACTATTGTTGATAACTTGATATGTCATGAGCAAACTCATGTTGATTATTGGGTTAATTTATCTTATCTGATAGGTAATTTGATATCCATAATTTTAAAAACAAATTTTCTAATTTTGCTTTTTATCGAACTGCAAATATCCTTTCAAATAGGGACAGAAATTCTACCATTCAGGGAGAATGATCCATATTTATAAGAACACCTCTGCTTAAAAGTAGCTAGTTTAAAGATAAAAATCTATGATTCAAACAATTTATTACTGATTCTTTGTACTATAAAATGATGGTACTCGATCTCTTAGTTAAAAAATTATTATTAAACAAACAGTTTAGAAATAATGTGATGCTGGATCTCTCAGAATGGTTGCATGAGATAGAAGATTAGTCTAAGTAATTCACCCTTAATTAGAATTGTCTGAATATTATTTACAAAACTATGAGTTATAGGAGTGAGGAACCGGCTCTTACGAATATGGACGTAGCTACAGGACAAATGGTTTTGGTAAGACTATAAAGTAATAACAAATGAAAATTTTTTAAGAATCATAATTAAAAACAAATCACCAAGTGCATTTGAAAAATACTTTATAGTCATACATGGAAGAACATATGAAGAACAAAGAAATGCTGGAGACAGAATGGACTGCATTATGTGCTTACGAAGCTGATCCTTGCGCTACCACGATTGCCCAAAGGGTGAGACACTAATAAGTATCTCATTAAAGTAATAAAACAATAAAATGCTTATTATCACTATTATATTTCAGCCAGAGAACTTGCAGAAGAATAGATATCCTCATGCTCTTCCTTATGATCATGCTAGGGTGGTTCTGAATGAATTATCCAACATAACTGGATCTGATTACATCAACGCATCTACTATTGTAAGTTATTTCTTCATTTAACAAATTTGGTACGGAAGACATAAGTTATTAGGCCACCCATAAGTGAATGCTCTTATCCACCTCACATAATATGTCAAAGTAATTTTAATTTGGTAAGCATCAAATTATATATGGATGACAAAACCAATTTTTTCAATTACATGCTAGGAAGGGGGTACCCCCTGTCTGCATGTTGTTATTACTCAAAAGAATATTTTGAGCCAATGATTTATTAACAGTAACATAGTCCTTTAGGTAAAGTTGATTATTGCTAGTAATCAAAAACAATATTTCATAAAGTTTTTCTTATTTCGTAGACTGACCATGATCCGAGAAACCCAGCTTACATCGTGACTCAAGGGCCTCTACCTCACACTGCCCCAGACCTGTGGCAGATGGTGTGGGAGCAAGGATGTGTTGCTATGGTGATGCTGACACGTCTTGGAGAGTCCGATTCCCCCTTGTGTTACCATTACTGGCCGGAAGAGGGATCTGAAATGTATCATGTATATGAGGTATATTTCTATTAGTATGGTTTACTAGAAAGATAAAATCCCCTATGTTTTAATAACTTTTGTTTTAGAAAAATAGTTATTAAAATAAAAGGAAGAAAATAGTTGGGGGTGCAGTCAATTAAAACACTAAATAAGTGGATACTTATTTTAATTAAGTGCCGACGTTTCGACCCACTTTGTGGGTCATCTTCAGGGCTAAGAAAGAAAACAGACAACATACAATGAATACAATAAAAATACATTGAGGACTAAGTATATGCTAAATGAGAAAAAATATATATGTAGAGAGGTAGAAATTTGGAACAAAAGTGAGGGATATATATGAATACAAAAAATTACAGAGAAAATGTACAGAACGGTGGTGATGCCAAAATTTTTTTTTTTTTTTTTTTTTTTTTTTTTTTTTTTTTTTTTTTTTTTTTTTTTTTAATACAAAGATAAAAGACGGAAGTAAACAGAAAGATATTTAAAAAGAAAGAAAAAGTATAAACATCAGAGGAAAGTAAAATTATGGAAAAGGTAGTGGAATATATATAAACTATAAAAGGTAAGATAATAGACTCCTAGGGAGTTTACATAAGTAAAATGAAATAAGATATAACCAAAATGAAATTAAAGAGTAAATAAAGGAAGAATAACAGTAGAAAGTCAAGATATGAATATAGAGTATAACAGTTTTTTTAAAAAACCATACCTATAGTATGAAGTGGTATAAATATATGATGTAAATATACAAGGAACGTATAGAAATATAAGTAACAATATGGCATTAGCATGGAAATAGAGTAAAATATGATGAAATAGTGATGTTAAATGCTAATGAAATCTTAGATAATAATAACATATGATGGATGCCAAAAACTAATATGAGAAAATAAAAAGGTGTGCAATATGGAGAAGGAAAGGGGTGAGGAGAAGATATGAGTATTAAAAATGTAATTACCTATAGGAGCTCGCAGTAGCACGAGGGGACGCGGTCTTTTGTTTATGGAACAAAATGGAAGTTTTGTTTTGTTTATGGATTTTGGGAAGTCCATAAAAACGAGGGGCTAAGGAATGGTAGGAAATGAGGTTTCTGTAAACTGGGTAAGTGATGAGTTTGGAATTTAAAAGGCTTTTTAGGTGGAGGTTGAATTGTTTTTGGTTTGATTTCAACTACGTGATTTATTAAAATTATTCCCCAGCAACAAAACTTAGTAAATTCTTACTCCCATCATTACAAGTCCTTAGCCGTAACAACCCATACGATATCCAAAACTCATTTCAACTACGTGATTTATTAAAATCCCTCACCATCCCTGATCATTACGTTCTCACCTCCTTTGATGTAGAAAGCCTATTTACCAATATACCTTTAGATAAATCCCTCCTCATAATAGATAAAAACTGGTCCATCATAGAACCCCATACCTCTCTCAATAGGTCCTCATACCTCCAATCCTTAAAACTCTGTTGTGAATCCGGCTACCTTACCTTCCATGGACAGTTCTTTAACCAAATTTCTGGACTTGCCATGGGAAATCCCCTTGCTCCTGACCTCTCCAATATTGTTCTAAACGACCTTCTTGACTCCATTCTACCCCAGTTCCTTGACGAGATCATTATTATTAAAAAATATGTGGACGACCTCCTCCTTATCCTAAATCCAAACATTATTCCAGAACTATTATTAGCCTTCAACTCATACCATCCCCGCCTCCATTTCACTTTTGAACTAGAATCGCATAATTCACTACCCTTTCTTGACCTCCGTATCATTAAAAATCCAAACCACACCTTATCCACAGATTGGTATACAAAACCCACTTATTCTGGCAGACTCCTCAATTACTACTCCCAACATCCGCACCACAAAAAAATTAACGTCGCCAAAAATATCATCCACCGTGGCTTATCCCTCGCTGACCCCTGCTTCCATAAAACTAACACCCACCGAATCAAAGAAATCCTTTTAAAAAACAATTTTCCTCCATACGTTATCAATAAACTCATCCATGCCTATAACAACCCACCCACCACCACCCTATCTCCACATCCGCCATCTACCCCTATATACAGATCCATGCCATATATACCCACCCTCTCACATAACATTCAAAAATCCTTACGTTCATCTATCCCCAATTTACGCATCGCCTTTAAATCCCACAACAAACTCTCCAATATTTATACCAAAGTAAAAGATCCCATCCCCCTTAAACAACGCTCCCATGTCGTCTACCGCATCCCCTGCTCTACTCCTAATTGCAACGCCTCCTACATCGGCGAAACTAAGAACTTCCTTAAAGACCGTATCTACCAACACAAATACTCCATTTCCTCCCATAACCTTACCGCATCAAAACTCTCCGAACACGCCTTATCCCTTAAACACAATTTTGACTTTGATAATACATCCATCCTAGCTTCTGTTCCCAACCATGATAAACGCATACTCTCTGAAACCATCCACATAAATTTAGATTCCTCCACTGTTAACCTCAAGATCGATTCAAACAACTTATCCTCTTTCTACTCAGAAATTTTCAACTTACTAAATAAACCTTAAATTAGTTTACCTTGTTATTCCTTCCCATTGTCATTCTGTTACTACTATAGTCTCTTTCCTATAATACTTATTTTGACCTCTTGACATCAAATCCTACTGTTTAATCACCCTACCTTTTCCCATTAATTTAGTCATTAATTTTCGTGGCTCCCTATAAAAAGTCATGATACACATTTTAATATAATAAAATAGTCAATATTTTGAAAAAATAGTCAATAAAATATTACTATTTATATACTTTTAAAATATATATCTCAAAATTTAAAATTAGTCATATTTTTGGCCGTCAGATTTCGCTGGCAACACCCTCATAACGTATTTTCAGTTCAGACCGCGTCCCCTCGTGCTACTGCGAGCTCCTATAGGTAATTACATTTTTAATACTCATATCTTCTCCTCACCCCTTTCCTTCTCCATATTGCACACCTTTTTATTTTCTCATATTAGTTTTTGGCATCCATCATATGTTATTATTATCTAAGATTTCATTAGCATTTAACATCACTATTTCATCATATTTTACTCTATTTCCATGCTAATGCCATATTGTTACTTATATTTCTATACGTTCCTTGTATATTTACATCATATATTTATACCACTTCATACTATAGGTATGGTTTTTTAAAAAAACTGTTATACTCTATATTCATATCTTGACTTTCTACTGTTATTCTTCCTTTATTTACTCTTTAATTTCATTTTGGTTATATCTTATTTCATTTTACTTATGTAAACTCCCTAGGAGTCTATTATCTTACCTTTTATAGTTTATATATATTCCACTACCTTTTCCATAATTTTACTTTCCTCTGATGTTTATACTTTTTCTTTCTTTTTAAATATCTTTCTGTTTACTTCCGTCTTTTATCTTTGTATTAAAAAAAAAAAAAAAAAAAAAAAATTTTTTGGCATCACCACCGTTCTGTACATTTTCTCTGTAATTTTTTGTATTCATATATATCCCTCACTTTTGTTCCAAATTTCTACCTCTCTACATATATATTTTTTCTCATTTAGCATATACTTAGTCCTCAATGTATTTTTATTGTATTCATTGTATGTTGTCTGTTTTCTTTCTTAGCCCTGAAGATGACCCACAAAGTGGGTCGAAACGTCGGCACTTAATTAAAATAAGTATCCACTTATTTAGTGTTTTAATTGACTGCACCCCCAACTATTTTCTTCCTTACATCATCCAGTCAACGATCCCTCGCTTCTTATTAAAATAAAAGAAAATAATCTATTGACAGAAAACAAAAGTTCAGTTCTTTATATTTTAATGCTTACTAACCTTCAACACAACATGAATAGTTTTGAAAATGCATTTTAATGATTTTATGTGAAGATATTTTATGATTCAATTGCATTCAACTGTTTTAAGTTTTATTTTTTGTTCCCATAATTATGACCATTAAGACCTGACGAAGACCTCCAATGTGGTTTGAAATGTCGGATTCATTGATCCCCCCTCGGGCCATTATCTACTCAATGATATTTATAATGTCAATTAATAATTATTTAATAGATTTTTTGTTTTTATTTTTATAAAAACATTTAAACAAAAATATAGGTCATCACTCCTGGTCCTTGTGAATTTCTCCACTAGGCTTACAGGCCTCACATACCCATCTGAGGATTCAATTCCCATCAAAATCAAACCTTTGGGTTTGTTAGAAGGTATACTTTTCCACATCAATTAAAATGGAGATTAAGAAATTAATATTATATTAAAAATGATGATGAATTTAATTAGGAAAAAATACTTTTTATAAATCAGTAAGTATTTTGCATAAATAAGTAGCAAGAAGTATGTCCCTCCATTAATTTGTATTTCATAATGGTTGCTATTGGGTGAGCTAGAACCTTTTGTTATCAGATAATTTTAGCAAGCCTATTTCATTCAGTTTTCGCCATTGTGATCGGAACACCATGGTTAAGCTTCTCCAGAAGCAATTCAACTGCAATTATAACGAACTCGACAAGTCTGTTGTGGCTCTGCCTTTCTGTGTCACAGTAATTTGAATTGTTGCGTGGACAACCTAAGCTTAATATTCAAGCAGTAAGACTCCTTACTACCTACCATTATCTTATAGGAAGTGTTTCTAGCCTACTTTCAGCTTTTTTAATTAAATCATTAAACCAGAATAGTATGTTTATTCATTTAATACTTTGTTTTATGCATATATTTCAGATAATGAATGAAATATGTGAAGGGTTGAAAAATTATTAGTGATCTGTTTTATAACCGGGTCTTGACATTCTATAGTAATCCATATTATACGGAATAATTAAACATATTGTAACCACTTTGATCATTCCAGGTTCATCTAGTAAGTGAGCATATCTGGTGTGATGACTATTTGGTCCGTAGTTTCTACTTGAAGAACCTCAAGACTGGTGAAACTCGCACAGTCACACAATTTCATTTCTTATCTTGGCCTGAAGGAGGTGTTCCAAGTTCCACTAAACCTCTGTTGGAATTCCGAAGGTGAGAAACACTTTATCTATACTACATACCATTGCATATTAAAAAATTACAGAATTATAAAACTGAGTACGTGTTTTTAATTGCAGGAAAGTCAACAAATCATTCCGGGGAAGATCATGCCCCATAGTCGTGCATTGCAGGTGAGCTTATAAAATAGGTTTATTGTTTTTATTTATCAACTTATAATTAATTAAGTTATTATGCTACATGAATTTCCGAATAAAATTTCACTTTTGATAATTTTTTGAGGGTTTAACCAATTCAAATTGAGGCAGATAGAATATGTTGTAGTATTTTAATAAGTGTGGGAAGATTGCGATTTATTTTCCACATCCACCATTTGATCAATCGATTAAGTTTATCTTTTAGATGTAGTGAAAATGTTAAATCTAAAACAAAGTAGTTAAAATTGAGGTGCTTGTGGATGAACTTCTTAAAAGTGATTTTGTAGTTTCATAATCTTTGTGTTATGAAGAAATTTTGGCAGGTCAGTATTCTTTAATTGGACAATACAATGGGACAGTGAAATACACAGAAAATAAGGCAAACTAAATCTACTTAAAAACGTTTTACTCTGCTGTAGCAAGCTAAAGTACGAATTGCAAAAATAGTCTGTCCAATTTACCCTTGAGATCATTTCTTAACAAATATTCCTTACAGTCTCGAATATAATCTGTCTATTTAAAGAAATATACAACCAGCTATTTTTTTATGATGAGAAACATGGTTAGGGGCGTTTGAGTACTAATGAAGTTCACTTTCTCTGTCGGACAATAGTCAAAGGCAGTTTTAGGCCATTGTCCCTTTGATATTCGTTTTAAGTGACCATACCAGTTTTGTTGTTTAGTTTCTACTGCGAAGAGGATAGTTTTTTCCTGCTATATCAGTTGCCTTATTCTACTGTATGAGACGGGTTGAATTTTGGAAATGTAGTGACATCTCTAGAAGTCCATCTTCATGACCAACAACTTTTCTTTCCTCCTTTTCTTGTCAATGTTGGTGTTTCGGATCCTTACAGGGTAGTTTTATTAGATTTTTGTGTGAAAATAAGCATTTACTTATGTATTTATTTTGGCTTTTTTATGATATAAATATTCCATCTGTATTGCTTACACATGTAATGATTATTTGATTCATCTAGTACCTTTTTTTTTCAGTGACGGTGTTGGAAGGAGTGGTTCATATGTCCTACTGGACATGGTTCTTAATCGGATAGCAAAGGGAGCGAAAGAGATTGATGTCGGTGCTACTCTTGAGCACATTCGTGATCAGAGGGGAGGAGCAGTTGCGACCAAGCAACAATTCCAGTTCATCCTCCAAGCTGTCGCTGATGAAGTACAAGCAATTTTAAAACTGCTTCCACAACAGCCGTAAAGTGTCAACGTCAAAGAACAAATTCAGTAGGTCATTGGCTCCACTCACAACTGGGATCTGAGTTGATATCTTACTTAGACATCTGTCACTATTACTGCGGACCCAGTGAGGTTTTAGAATCATAATATTTTCTGATTTGTGTAACTCTATTTTGGAAGAAAAATCATATATATTGTATCCTTTAGCCTAAATAAATGTTATTTATTTATCTATGTTAAAATTACAAGTTAATATTTTTATTTTTCATGCTTTTAAAAGATGACTTTAAAAAAAAGAAAAAAAGTAGTTTAAAATAAAACTGTGCTCAGTTGTTTTCGTAATGTATATTTTCTTAATTAGTCGAAAAATCTGGAAAGATTTTAAAAAACATATGAAACAAAAATTATACAATTTGCAAGGGGTCCATTTTCAAAGTTAGAGGCAGTCAATATAGAAACCATCGATTCTATTGAAACCAACTGAATAAGTTATTTTCAGATCAGGTACTGCCGTCCATTGGTTTGTTTAATATTTTTTTTAGCTAGAATTTAAAAAAATAAGGCAATTGAATGAGCTTACAACTTTATAATCATATTGTAACAATGTTTTTTTTGTTTTGTTTGTTTGAAAAATAAACGTATTTGAGTGATAAATGTACAACTTTTGATGAACCCCTTGTGAAAAGTAGTTAATAATAGTAAAATTGATGTGCATTACAGGCCTATCTTGCTACTGTTTATGATTCATATTATTTATCATATTAAATATTTCTATTAATTGGCAATATCCTGATCAATATGTAATTTGAAGTGTTTGCATTTTGGAATAAACTGGCAATAATTACAGCTTGTTTTTCCATTGAAATGACAGACTGAGCACATTCGGCCATCATTGTATTGTTAAAAAAATATGAATTTGAATAATGAATCTATTTATAATTTTTTATCTGTCTAATTAATGTTAAATAACTGTAAAACTAGAAAATGTTCGAATACTATTTCTATTTAACATAACACAACAACTATAAGAGAAAGATTAGATATTATGATAGCATATATGTATGTTTACATGGCATGACCTTTTTAGAAATTATTGAAGTAAATAATACATTTAAATATATATTAAATAATAACTATATTTATAAATGTTGTATTTATCATCTATTTGTTAGAAAGTGAGGTATGATACATTTTTTGTTTTCATAATGAAAGAGGGAACTGTCAATTATGATGATGGGGGTTGGGCATTGAAGCTAAGGTGCTATACCTGTCTCTATAGTTTTAAATGATTGATCATATGAGAGGATATTTAGATTGTTCATAGAAAAATTATTAATCAGTGAATGTTTCGAAATTGTCCGAAACACAGATATAGTGATATGGAATCATTTGAAAATGCAAAAAAAATAAGGAAAACAATCATGCAAAATATAATGAAAAATTAAATACTTTACTTTTTCAGTTGATTCAGTGAAAATAGCCTTTGATTATTTTTTTAACATGAACAGTTTCGATTAGTTTTAGCCATACAATATAATTTATTATTTAAAACAGCAACACTTGAGAAAATGTGTGCTTTTTATACTTTAAAAACTCCAAGGAATCCAGTACAGGAGAAAACTAAGACTGAGTATATAACAAAATAAAAATGAATAAAAATAAAAAAAAAATTAATGAGTTTCAGTTTTCGTTTTTGTTTTATTGGAGACATGAAAAAATAAATGGAGTCAAACTGTACCTGAGTTTCGGAGGCATATGTAAAATTACTAAATGCATTATCTATATAATGTATTCATCACTTTTAGAAACTGTTAGTACATTTTGTGCCAAAGAAATGGAATGAGATCCTCTTGCCAACCCCGAACCTCAGTATTGAGCATTTAAAACTGTTAAGGAGAAATTGGGAGTTTGGAATTTGTGATTATGAATCAGAGTATTTTTATGGTATAACTTTATCTAAATGTTATATATCAGCGTAGCGGGATCCTCCAAGGTTGAAAACTATATTTTTATCTGAATAATTGCAAACAAAAATTGATGTTGTGTATCACTGATAAATTGCATGCACACTGTTAGAACAAAAAACAAAAAAAAAAAAGAATATATATATACATGTATACTAGCGGTTATAAGATTACTTTATGTATGTTAAAAAGATTGTATGTTTAGTGTTATTAAATTCTTTTATGAAGAGATTCTAGTTTATTGATTTTGTTGGTTGCATTAACTATTATAATAAATCATCTTGCAAATCAACACAATACAATTTATTATCCTTTTAAAAATATTTCAGCAATCTGTTGTATCTATGATTGAAGTGCTTGAAAAGTTGTGATAATTAGATATTATATTGAAAATGAAGTTTATCTGAGTGTAAACATCAGCATACAAAAATAGATGTATGTGTTTCTCCTACAGTTATTTTTATTATTCCATTATTTTTTCCAGATATGATGCCTTACTGAAACAAAATAAATGATCAATAATATATGGAAAGTTTATTTGATAGCTCTGACAATTAAGTTTTTTAATACAGTTATATTTTATTTAAATAAATTGAACACTAACATAGTCATCATAGTCGTTCCTCTCTACCGCTCTGCAGTGTGAGGTTTCTTTCTGCATAGCCCGGGCCACACCGTACGATCTTCTACCATTTCTCTCCTTCTATTCCATTGCACTTCTCTTTGCGAAGCTTTCCTTTATACCATCTTCCCAGGTACGTCGGGGTCTTCCTCTGGACCTTCTTCCTTCAACCTATACACTAACATAGTATTTTTTCTATTTTATTCCAATTGTTTGATAAGAAATTTTAAGAAACATGTACACTTATATATGAATATAAAATCACTTTGAAACTACCTAATGGCAGTAATTAAATTTAAATATAATAAATTAAAAAGAACATCGAGAACACAAAAAAATACACACAGAAGAATATTTTTTTGTTTATAACTGCTAACTGAAAAAATTAGTGAGCCACTTTTTACTAAATTTTAAATTCACTATTCTCATGGTTCCTGGAAGTAATAACGAAGTTTGCTCATTTTTAATCAAAACATTATTTTTAAAATTATTAATTACTCATGAAGAGAAAAATTGCCCTATTGCAAATGTGTCCTATCCACATTTACACCCCTACTTTGTTTTCTACTCCTAGAAGCTAATTAACGATAAACATACCTTGCTTCGCCTTCTATCAGCCCTGAAGATGCCCTACAACGTAGGTCGAAACGTCGGCACTTATAATAAATAAGTTTTTCTTATTTAGTTTTAGTTTTTCTGCACCCTCAGACTATCGATATCCCACATTATAAACATTACTAATTGAATAAAATCATAAGATAAGAAAATCAGTATTAAATAAAAATAAATTGAATTGTAATAAATTCAAGACTAAATATATTTGAGTAGGACTTCGTAAGGAATGTTGAATGATCATAAATTTTGAATAGGTTTTTCCAAAGCTGAAATCCTAACCATCAAATCGTATTCAGAGACTAAAATCTAGTAATATTAAAACATATCCAGGGCAGCTAGTAATTAATATTTTATTAAAAATAATACATATGAAGAAAATTATAAAAAATTTAGTAATACAAGAAACTAAATAAAACTATCAGATTTAAATATATTTGTATTTCTATAAAAATTGGAATGTGGCCAGGAGGTTTTCTCTATATACAGCTGATGTTCAATATGACATTGACCTAATGCCACAAATTAATTCCTGAGGAATGTTTTATTATCCTTATATTATAATATTTCTTGATTCTCAAACCTATTCTTGTAATATTAAACATTAAATAATCCATCTTGACAACTCACAGATAAAGATTATATATACACCACATTATGGCTGCTACCTAATGCCACAAATTAATTCCTGAGGAATGTTTTATTATCCTTATATTATAATATTTCTTGATTCTCAAACCTATTCTTGTAATATTAAACATTAAATAATCCATCTTGACAACTCACAGATAAAGATTATATATACACCACGTTATGGCTGCTCTAATCATTGCATGAAATATTACACAATATTAGATATTGGGAAAGATTTTTTATTTCACCGAATTTATATCCAATGCCCTATAGTAGTGTCAATATTTATTTAAATAATATTTGCTCAGACTTGTGACAACCTATAAACTTGAACGTAGGATGGAAATAGTTGGTGGTGCAGTCAATTTACATTGAATGCACCCCCAACTATTTCCATCCTACATTAGATCTTCCAGTCATCGATTTTCTCTCTATCATGTATAAACTTGAACAATGAAATCGGTCAATTTTCATTATTCCAAATGAAAATTCTTTCCAGAAAATATTTACTTGTATAGTTATCATGTATTTAAAAGGTTAAGACAATTTTAAATCAAAAATTTTGGGAAAAGCAACCAGTGCCATGGTCATCGAATTTCTGAATGGAATGATGAGCATTAAACACTCAAAGTTTTAACAGATTGCTAATATAAAGTTAATTAATCACTTGGGCATTTGGGATTGGAGGAAAACCCAATGAAGAGGGCCGGACGTCAATTTAAAACAAAAAACATCATTTGATAGCATAATGATGTTTATGTGATATCTATTTAAAATTATATTAGCTTAGGACAAAGTTTAAGTCTGTAATTTTTTCAGATGTTTATCAATACAATCAATACAAGGTTATATAAATACAAAATAATATTCTAAAAGTTGCAAAACAAATATAAATCTTTTTCAAAGAAATAGTAAAATGATAAAATTATTGGAAACCGAACTGCGTGAACCAAGCTGTTCAAAATGTGTTTAAACATTTCAGTGCTTCTGGGATATAATTATTTTGCAAATGAAGATATTATTTCAATTCTACTCTTTTTTTTAGTTATTATCTTAAAGCAAAAGTTTTTGAGAAAAACTGCCAACTTTATGGTTGTCAACGTTAATACTGCCAACAAAACAAAGTATTAATGAACCAATGGTTTGAAATTTATTGTATGGTAAATGAACAGTTCTACTGATTTGATTGGTTTATCAAATTATATAATGTTACAACAACAAATATGTAACAATTTATAACTAGAAATATTACCTGCACCAGTATTGCAAAACTGTTTGAAATGTATATAATCATAGTGATTTCAAGTTCACTTCTAAATTTTTTAGTCCCTTCATCTATATTTGGATCAAATGTTCTATCCAATGCTACTTGTTTGGGTAATAATGCCAACATATTATTACCCAAGCAAAAACTTGCAGTCATCTGTCTTCCCTTGCATAAGCCATGATTCACACTACTTTAAAAAAATAGGAAATATAATACCTAGTTTTACATAATCAATACACTGCCATACATTTATTTGTGTATTAACTAATTTATCGTATGAGCATCAAATGGTTTACTATTTTTTTTAAATACCAATAAATGGATCAAATTAATCCATCATCAAAACATGACTTTTGAGTAAATGAATAGGAAAATTTAATGTTACAACTTCATTGTTTAACTGGAACAAATTTCTTGAATGTTCTCTAGATAAAATGAACTTATTCCAGTTAATTTAATCAAAAGTTAACTGGAGTGACGATTATTAGATATCCTTAATAATATTGAAACCCGTTATAAAAATAAAATACAAAGATTTAAACTGACAAAAGGCTTCGACTAAAACATTATAAAATGCATCACAAAATAACTATAATTATTCTTTAATATACTCATTTAGGCTTCGCAGTAGGTTCGTGTTAATGAGAGAAAAATTATAAGTGTTTTCAGACCTTTTTATTGATTATTTTACTTTAAACATTGTTCGCACATGTTTATTGATTGCTTTTGATAACGATTTTATGTTACATTAACTATCATAAAAATATGTACTATTAACTACGAATTATATTGTTTTTCATCATAAGAAATCAATTCCCACGAAAATTGTTATATTTCAACAAATAACAATTTTAGTTTTTTTTCAATAAGTTTTTCTATAATAAAAAAATCTTATTTCATAATAGGCACTGGAAAAGTACATTAGTACTATGTATTTACATTCATTTTTTTTTCTTTATTTCTTTTTTAGCACATTGGTTTATTTTTGAATATTTTGGGAATCATTTCGATGGATAAACATGAGAATGGTCTCTTGTACTCCATTAGGTGCATTGTAATAGATATGACAAAACCTTTTTTAGCTGCAATTAAAGGTTTAAATAACGAGAATCAACTAATAAACTCCTGTGGATTTTAAAGAGACATTCAGTCAAACAGAACAGTGTATAAGTAATGAATTAACAGAATATTGAAATCCACTTTTAATAATTACTAAAAATGAACTCCTCCATGTACTTATATTATATTAAGGATTAATATTTTTTAAAGATAGGAAAGAGGTTCAAAAACATAATTTAATTTATCAAATAGATTTTTCTTGATGTAATAAAAATGTTAAAATAACTCATACTTTTAAAATTAAAAAATGCTTTGTCAGTTAGAAACGATTCCGATGGTTCTCTTTTCACCCGGTAGAGTGTGTGGTTGTCAAGTTGATTATTGCCTACTCGATATTATGGAATATCATTATTTTAGACTGAATATTTAAAAAATCTTTACGCGGAAGGCTCCAGTCGATTAATGTTTAAATAAAATAGGATTTTAGAAATATACAAGACGTAGAATATAGTTTATTTATTGAAGTTACATCGAAGGACTCATGGCTGAGGGACGGTGGAGGTAAGTGGTGGGGTGAGTTGATCTGCCAGTCTTGTTCTGCATAGCCGAGTTTGCTGTTGAGCATTAAGTTATGTTTTCCGTCTTCTATCGTATATAGTGAGTTTTTTTTTTTTTGCCATTATCAGTAGCTTAGAGTGAAAATGTGGTGCCGGAAATGTGCATTCGAAGAAACCGCTTTCATCCTTCACCAGGCCACAATTCTGGAATACAACGCAGCTGTACCATTACTTTTTTAAGGTTAATTCACTTATCGAAAGTAAGCTTTTATCATATTGTTTGTCTTATCGCACTTTTTAATTTACCTGATTTATTTTTTAAATCATCCTCAGGTACTAGTGACTGAGTAGTACTTCATTTCCAGAAATGTACCTCAATAACAGCTTATTTGTTTTTTGAAACAGCACAAATGTAAACAATTTTATCAATATTCAAGTTCCTTTTATCAAATTTAGGAATACTTTAAGGCTTAATCATGACTATTTGAATTACTATCAAGTTCATCGATAATATTTAATCAAGTATTTTTCCTAATGTTCTTACCGAGCCTCCTCATATTTTCCCTCAACTCAAGCTTTAAAACTTCATGCTATTTGGATTGTGTTCAACATTATTTTGCTTCTTATAATATCTTATTAGTAAACTATTCCTGTGATTTATTACTTTTTTAAAACATAACAAACAGGTACAAACTTTTTACTTCTTGCTTCATTACTAAGTGTTTATTTACTGATTAAATTACAACAATCGATTAAATATTTTTCATATTCAGCAGATTTGTGTTTATCTATTTGAATATTTTAGAGGTTCTCTGCTTGAAGGTTCAAGTAGATTGGCTCCAGGGGTTTACCAATTTATTGACATTCTGATGGAATGGTGCCATGGCTAAAAAATGGCTTGTATTTAATCATTCTTTAGTTAATGTCAAGGGTTTTTTCTATTATATTTTATACACTTTAATCAATGCATTTTAGAAAAAGTGGTAGTAATAACATATTATTTTTGGTTATTAAGCTATACTTTATTTTACTGTCAGAATACTCGCAAAAATTAATTTTATTATTATTAAGTCTAACCATGCATTCTATTTCATGCTGTTTTTACCCAAAAAAGTAAGTATTATCGTTTATTAGTTCCTTGTGTCTTTTATTATTTGTTAATAGTACTTAGTATATAGTTTTATTTTTCACTTGTGTTTGCTTAATCTTTATTATATATAATATATGGACAACAGCAACTAATGTACCGACATTCATAGTTGTAATTTAATGCTTTATTGTTACATGGAGTTATTATCATTTACTATTATTTGATTTTGAAATAGTATTTATTCTTTACAAATGTGGATATTAGTTAGTAAAACAAATTTAGTTCATAATTAGTATTCTGCCTCACTTATTAGTTGGATTAATGCATTATTTTAAAAGGAAAATTTAAATATATTTAGTAAAATGAATATGTTTGCTGTAAATAGAGTTTAAATGAATATGCATTATGTTTGCAATTAATTCAAATATGAAATTAACTCGCTTCTTATGAAGTAATAAAGTAAATTGTCTAATAGAATTTTGTTATATAAATATGTATATAGTGAGATTGTTTATTGCATTATTCTAAAAAGGGATTTTGGATTAGGGGCTAATATAATATTTTTATATATATGGAGATTATTTTGCCATATCTGCATTTTAAAATTTGATTATTTCTTTAAGTAAATAAGCATATTCATTAGTTTAAATGAATATGAGATCTATCTTATTCTGTCTAATGCTTTATTTCTTTATGAAAACGAAATCATCACCTCTGTAGAATATCTATTCATAAGCGAGAAGACTTAATAAGATATGCCCATATATAATGGTTACCTTACCGGTAACAGGTTCATGCAAGTCGTTGCTTAGAACATTTACTGTGCCATCATCGCCGACCTTGTACCAGAAATCCTTTCTGTCATTTTTAATTTACTTCACCTGCAGATTAATTTTTCTGTTTGTCAAGATCGTATCCATTAAGTATTAATTCGGAAACGTTCTTTTTTGCAAACATCATTTTAAATCTCCCGCCAAATCGTATGTGCAATGAAATTGAGTCATAATTCCTTTCTGCTGTCATTTTAAAAAGTGTTTTATGTTCATCATAAAAATTGTACTCATTGAGTTAGATTTTTTTTTTTAACTAAGAATTAATTTTGAGGTTGAAAGTTTTACGATTTTTGATAAAATATTTTTAAAAAATTGCCCCAAAAGTGATTTTTATATCATTTATATTTTTATGAATCTGTATATAGCATGAAGTGTTACTGAATGATTGCCTATTATAGAATAATATTTGTCTTTTTATTCCCGCCCTTACTATTTGGCGCGGAATTAAAAGCGTGACATTAAATTAAATTACCTCTTCTGGTGGTCATATACTGGCCAAAAAGGGATGTGTTCTACTAGGTGTTACAATAACCTCAAATCCGAACTATAAACTTTCTGTTATTATTTTTAAATTACTTATTATTTTTTTTATTATACAAGAGATGAACTAACGTAATTCTGTATGTCTTTAAGTCTCTTCGAGAAAGTTCAGGAATGCTTCTTAATCTAACGTCACTTTTACCTTATATGGCTGATCGCACAATGCCCCAGTGGGAGCATATCCAAGTAAAATTAGTATTGGAATCTTTAACGAGTATTTGGCTCGATTAAGCCATTTTACGTTCCCTTCGAAGGACGGCATAACCAAGGATTTTTTAAGGAATAGTCAAAGTGGAAATATCAGCTAAAATCTAAACATCATCTGGATTGGAATACACTCGTTACTGCGTATAAGGAAGTCATAAATATACAATGGCCTCTTGCTGATGGGGATTGCTCCATGAACATTAATTTTTGAAGTTTTAACTTTAATTATATTGGCGCATGCGATTAATAAAACCGTATGCATTATCAGTCTTGACTTAAATAAGACAAAGCACAATTGTGAAATTATTGTACAAAACATTGTTATCTCTAAATGGCTCATTGTTCTGTTAATTTGGATACATTCCGCTAGATAACAATCTACATGAATATACTCAAAGTAACGTAATATAAAGCTGTATAAAGACGCAGAGTAACGTTTTGTACAAAATACTATTAAACTTTCCAGATTTTCTTGCCTATCAGTTGTCAATATACCTTAACTGTAACATTTACAAAATTTTGCTTGAAAAGGAAAAATATGATTTTTTCATTAAAGAAACAACCAATTTTCTCATAAATTTGTTTAAAGGAGGGAGTGCTTCCGTAGTGGATAGCTCTTGAAAATTGTTCACATTTATTTAATTTGCTACAAGTTTATGTTGTTTTGTTTTTTAACTTAAGCAACATTTTTTTAGCAATATTTAACAATTATCTCATATTAATCAAGCTCTCTGTCCAACAAATAAACATGATCTTTTAATAGCGTATACACCTGCCATCCTTCTATGGATATGAAACGAGTTTACTCTGTTAATCAAATATTTTCATCACATTTGATTATATTTCCATGCTCATACCATATTGTTACTTATATTTCTATACGTTCCTTGTATATTTGTCATACATTTATACCACTTCATACTATATGTATGCATTTTAAAAACTGTTGTACTCTATATTCATATCTTGACTTGCTACTGTTATTTTTCCTTTATTTACTCTTTAATATCATTTTGGCTATACCTTCTTTCATTTTACTTATGTAAACTCCCCAGGAGTCTATTATCTTACATTTTATAGTTTTTTATATATATTCTACTACCTTTTCCATAATTTTACTTCTCACCTCTGATGTTTATATTTTTTCTTTTTAAATAACTTTCTGTTTACTTCCTTCTTTTATCTTTGTAAAAAATCGTTTTGGCATCACCACCGTTCTGTACATTTTCTCTGTAATTTTTTATTCATATATATCCCTCACTTTTGTTCTAAATTTCTACCTCTCTGCATATATATTTTTTCTCATTTATCATATACTTAGTCTGCAATGTATTTTTATAGTTCTGTTATTTTGTCTGTTTTTCTTTCTTAGCCCTGAAGATGACCCACAAAGTGGGTCGAAACGTCGGCACATAATTAAATAAGTAACCGCTTATTTAGTGTTTTTATTTGACTGCACCCCCTTTCTTATGTTAACCAAATAGATAGTGAAAATCTACATCTGTATTCTTTCTACTTCCTTCTGTTCTTTGCGGTTGCCAAAACTGGATATTACGGTAATGGGAGAACTTCGCCTTGAGGTCTGTGAAATGTGAGAACTGGAGACTTTATCTTCTGCACAATCTGGATGTTTGCATGCTTTTTAATCAATGGTTGTAACCATATTATTACACCATAAAACATAACTTGACATTGATAGACAATACTGCACTCGGTGTTATTACCATTATCATCAAGTCATCACTCAAACACCACTTCATCTTGAGTTAACGATTGTTTAGTTGAATATTTAAAAGTTTGAACTCTCCATAAACTTGCATTACTCACATTTTCACCGAATTCCCGATCTACTGTTCTTCAAGAAACGAAAATCTAGATTAGCTGAATTTTTTTCGTAACCGAAAGAACGCAGTCAACAACATAGGGCACTATTGAAACCAGCTTTGAGATTTGCTCGGACCACTCTCTCATACATTTGGGCATGGTTAGAAGAATATTTGAGGAGACCAAGGCTCATTGATCGGCTGTAGAGTCTTACAAGAAGAATAAGAATATTTTTGTTCTCATCGTAAATTAAAATTAATTTATAGCAAAACGGAGAGCGGGCAGTGTGTACTGCAGGGTTATTATCTTGAAGTTTCCGGGTTCAAATCCGGCTGTGGCAGGTAAATGATTAATCTGATAACGGGCACGGATTACCTTGTGAGATCTACAGTCCCTCCCAGGGCTCACCCAGTGACTTTCAAGCGGACAATCTTAATTGAGCCTGATCTTGGACAAATCATCTCCCACAATTGAACATAGAATATTCTTCCAACCTTCTTATGAACTAAAATTTCCGACCTTTTCTCAACTAAATATTTTAAAAAATATGACTTGTTATTAATAAAATTGGATTTAAGAATTTTTCGCTAGTTTGAGCCGGGTTGGTTTTTAATTAATTCGTTAGATATAAAGTCAACTGTTGTAGCAGTTCAAGGGGAATCTATTTTTTAGTTAAGCTTATATCGTCATGCGAGTGACTTCAGTGGTCCGATACAACCGCAACATGTCCTTCTTAATGATTGGATCGCCATTATTTCCGGTTTGGAGAATAAGTAACGCTGTTGTGTAGCAATACGAATAACCGGTGGATTCTATATTCAAAGTTGTTTTTTTTTAGAATGCTCAGACCGATTGGTTTCCTGTTATACCAGAAATTATTGTTCCTTATAGTCTCACCCTATATTACAAATTTATACAAATGACCTTGAGGCTTCATGTTTTATCTTCCAATAATTGTACTTCATATATATTTATTAATTGGTGCAAATAAATTTGGTTTATTAAATCCTACTACCCAAAATGTTCAAGGGTTATAAGTTGTATAGGTTTTTTAATTTACGAATTTATGAAGGCATGACCATGACTTTTACAACCATAATGGTTAAAATGTGCATTTATTTGTTTTGAAAGCGTTCTAATTAGGCGTATGGACCACCAGTAAAAGTTTGAGAATGTTGTAGTTATAAAAAAAAATTCACGATTAAAACTCAAAAAATAGCCTTAATATAATCAATCTAATGTAATTTTTTTTGTTTTTTTTAAATAAATTTATTTATTGAAATAATACAACTGTGCTATAACAATACAACAAGTAAATATCTGCAGCGTCGGTGAATAAGAGGTTTAGTCGAATTTATAATGATACATAATGGCATGGATAAAGGCATGAAAAGGAACTACCCAGTTGTTTTGATTAATAGTTATTATAATTATTACAATTATAACTAATAAAAATAGTTATATTAATTACATAATATAAGTTGTAATCAAAAACAGTTTTAATTCTTATATTTTAATATAGCTTAATACTTTTTTGTTTACTATTTTTAGTAATGTACTTTTGATATTGCTAAAAATTTGACGTCTAGTTTTGAGATAAATGAATATCATTTACTGAAATAATTTATTTTCTCCTCCTTGCACAACAGTTGGCTTGGAAAAACTACCCTTTACAGGTTTTACTGGTCTACTGTTGATTATATTTTCAGAAGTGATTCCTTCATACTAATATTCAAATACATGTGGTTATAGAGTATTGTGTTAGTGCCTGTGTGTCACATTGACTTCTTGTTGAGGACATAATAGCTTTTTAAATCGTAATTTCATGGTGGCAGCGGCAGCCTTCACTAACTTACATTAGCCTTCATATCCTCTTGCCCATCGTTCTTTATTCGAAAAAAAAATTCTACATTTTTGATACAGTTAAATATTTAATAATTATTTGGATTATTAATAATTAATTAAATTTATTTCCAAGGAGGCATGTGCCAAATGAGGATCGTCTGTATCCTGTCTCCTCTCTTATCACAAGTACCTTATAAAAGGGACTTTGTCCCAGAATAAAGTTACTTTTATATTCTATTCTATTCTAATACACAACTGTCCATTAAAAGTTAATTATTACATAAGTTGTAAAGTTCTCAAAATGCACTTCCTTAAAGTATTCCACAGATAAACCTTCTGGTACCTATACTATCTCCTGAAAAGAACATGGCTGAGGGACCTCTGAATACAGAATTATCGATTGGTGGCATATTCTCATACTAATATTTAGTCTGTATGTTTTTTGTTGTAACTTTCACAAAGTAAATTAAAAAATCTATTAAATGACTTGCTGAGTCATCCGAGACTTAAAGAATGAATTGTCTGTTCTTGTTTTGTCCAGAATTAATAATTCCGTATAATGGAAATTTCATTGTAAGGTGATCATTTTGTTTCGGACCTGATAAACAGGCATTTTATAAGAAACGAAGTATTGTAATTGTATCTAATTAAAAAGCTTTTTGTTAATAATTATAATATATTATTATTTTTTATTTGAACGATAAAAGGAACTTATTCTATTGGAATTCATTGTTTGTTTTAAATATCTAACTATGAATTTAAAGCAACTAAAATAACACATTAGACAAGAGGTAACAGGAATGACACAAAAAAGAAACAACATATCTATTAAAATATTTAACTTATACTTGTTTGAGGCTTATATTTATAAATATTTTATGGTAAATCTTTAGAATGCTTGATAATTAGAATGTCTTGTATTGGGGAAATTAGGGTAATTATCTTTACAAACATATTTTAAATACAATATTTGATAAATAGATATTTTAATATATCCAACTTTTCAGCCATTCCATTGAACTACTTTTGTCATTAAATCTGCGGTAGCAAAGAAAAAACCGGCGAGTTTAATGCTGCAAAGCGTAACTTTATAAAAAAAACCTGTTACGTTGTTTAACTTCAACATTCGGCCAATCGAGTGCATTGATTTTAATTAATTTGAAAAAAAAGTTAATGATTACTTTTAAAATTACTCTTATAACTGAAATGTGTATGTTGCACGGATGTAGGTTTTTTTAGTTTTTATTTAAGGTTTTTCTACGTAACAGTTGATAAAATCCTTTCCATATGTCAATACTTATCAGTATTTTTTTCTCTTGATAAACCCCTCCTGAGTGGTTCAAAAGTTTTATTTATATACAAAGATACAATTCTCAAGCAAAATTTCTCTAGTATTTATATATAGATCCTATATAATTTTGTATGTATTTAAAAATAAACTATTCTTCATACTCTCATTTTTATTGAATTGTGCTCAAAGTGTTACAGCACTTTTATTTGTCCCATAATTCTTATAACTATTTATGATTATATTAATGTCCATTGATATTTGCTTTCTGTGAATGCCACTTTGTTATAATTACATCAGCAATTTATTTCACCTTGCATTGTTTTTTTTATTCTCGCCAATGTTCCAAATATTTACCGTATATTTCTAAAATATTTTACACCACCACCTTCGACCACCATTTACGAAATGTGGTTCATTAACATCATCACATCATTGTTTTATTTTATTCTTTATTTCGCCAAGATTGTTTTCTTATTATTGTTATGATTTTTTCTTAACCTTTGTTCTTATATGTCCAGTAGCTTTATATTCAATGATTATTTAAACATCTTCTATTTTTATTTTATTTTTTACTCTCAAAAGACAGCTAACGTGAACTTGGTCATTCCTTTTTTGATATATGTTATTGTTTATATTACAACACCAAAGTGCTGAAGGGAGCATAAATAATAGTGTTGAATATTTTTATTTCCCGGTTCCACGAAATTTATATATTTAGCTGACCGAGTAAGTTAGCTAGAAATTATTTTAATAATATATTAATTAATAATGTATTCTTTAAAAATTGATTCCAAAGCCATTTTTCATTAAAATATATATATATACATGCTGTTATGATACATGATATATATATGCTTTTTATAAAGAGTGTTAATTGGATTTAAAAAGGATTTTTGGGAATCATTGCTTTGTTTAATGAATACGTTAATAGTCAAAGATCAATTATTTTTTATACTAAATATTTTTATTTGAAAAGAAAAGATATGTCCAGGACCGGGACTCGAACCCCCAACTGAGCTATTCTGGCTCGCTCCTCGGCCAGGCATATCTTTTCTTTTCACTGATCCCCTATCCCCGCGTTCTCGCAATTTGCGATGTATACGAGGGGAAGAATGTTCTTTGAACATTACTTTAATTTGGATTTTTATTGACTGACGTCATTATATGTTTATTATAATTTATTTTATTTTATTTGTTATTGATTGTATTAATTTTTAAATATTATTATTTGAAAAGAAAATTCAAGTATTCGAGTCCCGCTCCTCGACATATCTTTTATTTTAAATTAATACAATCATTAAGAAATAAAATAAAATACATTTTTTATATTAGTTCTTGTTTTTACCATTCTATATAAATAGATAATTCTGAGATGAATAACTTTGTTTTTATTTAATCTTTCTGTTAAATTTTGAATAATTTTTAACCATAAGATTAAATATTATATATTAAATTTTATTAATTTTGGTATAATTAAAATTATACCAAAGTAATATTTCGGTTTTTAATCGCTGGTTGAGCGTTATATCCAAATCATCACGCTGTACAACCTTTGCATAGTTTTTAGCATGTTCAAAACCAAAGACTCTTCATGGGTTGAGGTGATATAGGGTTTTTTTTATTTACTTTTTTTTTAATTGGCATTTATTGGGCTTAGTAATGAACTAATTTAATAGAAGTTATTTATCACTGAGCTGACTGGGAAACTTCGGAGAGGTGTAGACCGAGGCGCAGGTGGGAGTACGGCGCAAGGGTGCTGTTATGGATTATGGTAATCCATGAACGGGAGTTTGTAAACAGAAATTGGTGGTGGTATTGGTTTTGTGGTTTTTGCTGTTTTTGTAATTATTATTTTAATTGGCAGTTATGGAACCTAGCCCAATCCTTGAATATCCTGGTAACACCTTCAGTGGACAGCTCCATTGACTCCTACTAGAGACAATACGTCAACATGATAGCTTAATGGACGATCCTCCGACTCGGCTGCTGGGCGTGTCAGTTGGTACAGATGGCCTCAGTGCATGGTTTCCATCAGGCTTCTCCCCCGGCTACCGAAACTCATGTTTTTTTCTAAAGGGCCAGTCTGGTCCAGTACAAACATCTTGGGTTCTTACTGACCCTGCTTGCCTTTGGGATCGTTCAGAGAATAAAATTATTAAGATCGTTTCTATTTACGGTCGGTAAAAGAACCGGCCGATATTAAATTAAGTAGAGCCATCTTGCCATGCGTTTCTTTAAACTCTTGCGACCTTGCTAGTTTAGCCATATATCTAGAAACCGGGAAGTAAAAATTCACGGCACTATAATTCCTGGTCCCTGCCTTCCTTTGCGGTTACAAAAATTAGACATTAAGTTTGTGGGAGAACTTTGCCTTGAGGTCTGAAAAAACGAGAACTGGATAATTTAGGCTACACACAATCCGGAAACTTTACTGAAATAAAGTAGATATCTCTAAAAACCTGTACCACTGCAATACATGATGGGTTCTTTGAGTAGTTGATAGGGATCAAACTGTTTCTAAATCAACGATTGTGCAGGAACATGATTTGGACTGGATCCGCTTTATTGCTGGGATTTTCCCCTAATTCGGGACACACAGTTTATAGAAACTGGGTGAGATATTGTCCAGGAATTGTAATATTTCTGTGACTTAGAAAAAAGTATATTTATGGTATTCGAATGATAATACTGAGGTGGAAAGTTGGCCGTACTTAAACTAGCAATAGACACTTATATATATTTATAGTAATTAAATTAAATCCCTCTGCTTGGAAGACTTTTATTTAATCTGATAACAGCCGCTGATGGATCCTTTAGGGCCTATTACCCTCCTGGGGCTCACCCAGCCTCTATAAAATGGTTTACAAGTTTTCCAAGGTTGAGCGTGACCTTTATCAAATCACCTACATGCAGAACATTTATCCAAGAAACATTACAGTCTATCTACTATGTACTTAGCCCAAGACCATATATTTAATTATACTATTTATGTCGGTAAATACAAGTAAGTAATAATTTCTCGTACTAAGTAATTTCTTAAAATCGTTAATTTGCCCATAGTATGCACAGATCTTATTAACTAATATTTAATACTATTATTAAAAGTGATAAAAACGAGACGTATACTGGAGGATATAGGAGTTAGATAGGCGGTGAAGATACTGGTGATCGATCCGGAATGCAATGCCGCGGTGCCCTTGGCTACAGGGGCAGTTTCCATTTTTGGGCAGGACTTGCTCCAGGGTGAAAGCCAGCTTAACCAAATTACTCACCGTTTCGATTTAAATCCTTTTTCCATCTATGTATATATTCTCTCACAATAAATGGTGGGTGTTTTAAATATCTTGTATTTTTATCAAAGCTGATTAGTTATGAATAACCCAGCTATATATCGCTCCTTCTAAAGAACAGCGTCATAACTCAAAAATCCTAATTTTTCAATAGAGGTATTCGAAGGATTTTCAATATGGGTTTTTACCTATTTATTATTGCTAACTCTTTTTAAGTAAATTTAATTTACAGTTAGTTTAAAAGGAACGTGCTCATTTTTTTTTATCTTGTAGCATTATAATAAGTTACTAGAATGTAACATGAAAATTCAAAACAAAAAATACTTAAGCTTTGGAAAAAACTACCCGTCAACATTTCCCCAATTCAAGATTCATTAGGACATACATCGAAAACAATTAGCATCAAAGTAGATAAAATGCAACACAGCTCACATCAACAGTCTAAATAGACTCATTAATCAGAGTTAGAAATCTCAATCCAAGACGCTCAATAAAATTTATAATTACAATGGAGCGTCGATTATCCGAACTAATTTTGTCAGGGGCGGTTCGGATAATCCAAAAATTTTTTACGTTAGTATGTTCATAATATTGATTCCTTAGGTTTGTTTACATTTTCTTGAAAAGGTTGGTTACTGTGTTCGTGTTATTCCTGTCCATAACCTAACTGAAATTCAAGGATTTATTCTTAAATTAATATTACATATTCTTATTTTATTTTTGTTATTTCTCAAAAATTTGATCACTTTAGCGTCAGTAAAATTGTCAGTAAGGTACCGTGTATTAAATGGACCACCAGAAAAGGCCAATGCGCAACCAGTTACGTTTTATAACAGTTACCTTGGATAACCTTCTTAAATATTTTTATTGGGGTTAGAATTTGCATAACATAACATGCAAGATAATAATAATGGAAATAAATAAATAGAACTAATAATAATATAATTGAATATATAACCACATAATGAAATATATAATATAAATAAATATAATAATAATAGAAACAAATATTGGAATATATCAACAATTTAAAATAAAAACCATCCCTAACTACCCCTAACCACCAAATCAGCAACAAAGAAAAATTAGGATACAACAACTCTAGAAATAATGAAATATATGATATAAATAAATATAATAATAAGAGAAATAAATAATGGAATATATTATAAACATTTTAAAATAAAAACCACCCCTAACCACCAAACAAACAACATATCAGCAACAAACAAAAAATTAGGATATAACACAGGAAGAAACAAAGAAGAATGAATATGTAAACAATGTAACTTATAAAATGTAACTGCTTGCGCATGCGTACAACATTGGCCTTTTCTGGTGGTGCATCTAATACACAAGTACCGTCAGTAATAATAAAGCAAATGATTCAATGCCCTATTTTTTTTTTCTTTAGAGACTTACCAATTTAAATACCGCTTTATTGGGGGAAACGTTAGATCCTATTGAATCGCGGATCGTACTTGAATGATCATCTTCAACATGATATTTACATTGTTTAAATTCAAATTTAAATTGTTTAAATTACATTTTTTTGTATTTATAAAAAATAGTATACTGTGTAATGAAACATACCTAAAATAAATCTATAAGTATGTCCTGTTGCGGTTAATTTGGATTTTGGGTTAGGAATAAAGCAGGAGAAAAAAGGATTTGCGAAAAACAAGATTTTGAAAAATTTGTGGCTCAGAGAAGAATCCAAAACGGAGATTCTGTCCAAGGTGGATTTGAGAGTATGGGAAATAAGAATAAAGAAACAAAAGATGAAGCAGAAAATTGAAAATGTTACATGGTCTTTATTATTCTTCTTTGAACTACACCATCCACTTGTTTTAATATTAATGAAATCGTTGAGAGAGGTCGAAACCGAATAACATTAACATGTTATTTTGAAGTTTGCCGAAGGCTCTTATGAATATATGAAATGTACATCCTTTTTTCAATATTAAAAATTTAGGTATCGGTTCTGTAGGTTGTCGCTTCAAGTTGAGTTAAAACAAGGTTTAAAAGTTTATTCACTTACTTTTTACTATTCCCTAAGAATACAAATAATCGTGAGCTATAGTATGTATAAGAGAATGTAATTGAATCAATCATTAGAGAAAAACCTCATGTCTATTTTTGGCCAAAATTGAGCTAGACATATTAAATGGTTGGTGAAGGTTAGACAAATCCAATACGCATGTTTGGAAAATGTGTATATATTATTTGGAAAATAACATACTGACTTTTATTAATAATTTGAATTGTTTTACCTTGTATTTTATACCTGTTAACATATCGTTCAGTCATTCATTTGGGAAACAACACATCTCCAACAATGTTTATAATTTTAAAAAATATCAAAATAAAAATAATAAAATTTTAATTTGGTAGAATTAGCTAACCAAACCCCTGTATAAATATATAAAAAATTCAAAAAGTTTTTTTTTATTTCCCAAAAGTTTACTTTTTTGGATATGAGGTGTTTCTCAAATGACGGATTCAATTATGGGAGAGGTGTAGGTTTTGGAAATCATTTCATGAATAAATAAATGTTGAAACTAACATTTCGAAGTATAGATGATATATGTTTGTTGCAACGTTTATTTATTGATGAAATTATTACCGAAATATACACATTTCCCATTACCTTTCATTCTCTTTAAAGCTCACGATAACTTTATGAAGAATATTTAAAAATAAACAGTCAAAACTTGTTGTAACTCAACTCGAAGCATCAACCTGCAGAATAATTACCAAAATTAAAAAGGACATGTGGCCATTGAAAAAAATTGAATGCTCAAACTTTGATGTTTGTGTGTGTTGGATAATAGTTATTCAACAACCCTAACGGAATATAGTCTTTTGTTTTCATACAAATTAAGAAATTTACCCATCGGAAAATGAACTAGTGAGTTTCTTTATTGCATCTTTTGGTGTCATCTCTCATAAAACATTCCAGGTGGATTTAACCAAGTACCTGAGGACTAACAAATAATGGAAAATATTCCGACAGTTATCAATAAAATACCTTACTACAGCTATGTATTTAAGGCTCACTTTTGACAAAGCAGCCATTGTATTCAGTTATAAACACTTAGCATGCAGTTATTCAAACATACCTTGCATATTATTGCTTGCTGTCGCCTGATTAGGAATTGGGAATCAGATATAGTGAAATTATTTTCGCAAGGTTATACAAATTTAATGATTTTTCAAAACTTCTAGGCGAAAATTTCGTTCCTTTTATATTTAACATTTGGTTAAATATCCTATCCTTTTGTATGAATTACTAATCTGCTCATCATAACTTTAGCAATCCAAATCTATCCAAGTGTTATTTTATTTATTTATATTTTTTTTATGGTCTTTTACTATCGTATCTCAACCAAAACAAGATCAATTCCACTTCTGGTTTGTGAATCTGGTGACATCAACGTGTCCTGAACTCCTTCTGATTTCGAGATTTTTTGAAGCTTTGTTCAAAAATTCTCATACAAACTTTGTAATTAAAAAAAAAAGTAAAAAACGGACGAAGGTAATTTATTCCAGTTAAATCTCATTCCATTTTTATTTTATTTGTTACTAATTGTTTTATTTTTAATGTTATGGTCTCTACGTTTTTAATCATATTTCGCTTTTAATGTCTGATTTTAATTGTTAAAGTTGACTATTTTGCAGTAATTCAAAGTGCTAAAAAAATTTTGTCATATAGATGGATTTTGGTAGCTTACAGTTATTTGAAGACACAGATATTGTTGATATTCGAAGTTTTTTTATGAGAAACCTCAGTGGTAAAACGCTGAGTTTCTGTGCTACAGATCCCGGGTTAGAATCCGGCTTTGATATATTAATTTAATCTGTTAACATCTGTATATGGACACGGTGGGACCTGCAAATCCTCTTGGGGCTCATCCCGCCTCTATAAAGTGGGTACTCTTAACTGGTGGAAAAACCTAAAGATTAAGCGTGAGCTCAGACAAGATACTTCCCTGCAAAACCGTTGTGTAAGAAACAGTTCAATCTCAACCATATACAGAACCCAAGAGCCACGATGGGTTGTTTAGGTATAGGGTTTTTTCTCTTCAATACTCTTTCTAGTTGAAATTCTACATATGATATTTACTGCGGAAGTAATTGCTGTTCAAAATCTTAACTATTCAAGTACTTAACAATATGCAATAATTTGTTGTTTTTATATTTTAATATTTCAATCCAGAAATGACGCTTTTGTTTATTTCGAACCCAAATTTACATATTATACAAATTATGGAAATCACCATTTTCGAATCCATGTCTGTCGCTTAGTCTTTCACATGATGCTGGCTTAAAGTATGGATTTAATTATATTTTAATTATGAGACGATAAAATTAACTGTTGACGTTGAAGTAAGGCTTATGCAGTAATGGTAATTATCATGTTATAACTGTGCTTAATATTCTTACATTTTAGTTATTTTTATTCATAAATTAGTAAAATTATATTACGAATTTATTTTTTCATCAACGTTATAAAAAAATAAAATATAAAATATTTTTGGATCGTGTGAGCTCACTTGACAGGCGATATGAGACCTGTAATTTTGCCTTGCTTCTAACTTGACCTTGCTTGTCACAAAATCAAACGGTTACCTGACGCGAAATTCCAAGCTGAGAATTATGGTCATAATTCATCGAGGCGTGTTTAATTAATCATAAGCCATTAGGCTAATTTATGACAGCAAGTTCTCCAATTTCAGATTTCATAAATCATTTCCTCATAACGGAATAACGTTCCATTCAAAATATTTGAAACGTTACTTTAAAATTACTTTTAATTCTAAAAAAATATTATTCCCCATATTTCGTCTGTAGGGAATTTTTATCAATAAAAAGATGATTTGAGATTACAACACTATTTAATTAACAACAATCTAACTCCATTTAAACATTAATTATTATTTTACGAGGAGATGTTGCTTTTTCTAAGTTTTTTAACTAATAAGTTATCGGTAATCGATAAATCGCATAAATTCATAACATTGATTAGGTTTTAATTAAAAAGAAATTATAGTATGAACATCTAGTGTCACCTACATTGTCTATAAAATTGATTTTTTATAATGCTTAGTATAAATTATATTTTATATTTTTATTTTAATAGTTTAATCTTAATATTTAAAAATTAATATTTTGTTTTAAATGATTTGTAATTTCTATAAAAAAAATTTCCTTAAAATTTTACAATATTTTTTAATGTTTTGCCCCATGCAAAATGTCAAAACTCGATTTTTAAATTAATTTGACAATATTTAGGTTTGCTTAGTATTAATTATCATTTTAGTTATTTGGAATATAAGAATTTAGCTGTAATTACAATATAGACGTAATAAGTATTTAAGACAATATGTTTCTTGAAAGTAAAATAAATTTAAAGTCTTATAAAAGCAATGATAACAGAAAAAGAAACAATGATAACAGTGTCGAACGGGTTGTTGTCATGGCAATTCTATAAATTTGAAACCAAATTAGGCTACCCTGGTATTTTATTAAATATAATATCTTTATTATCTAAATATATTTGATTATTATATTATAATGAAATGTGAATGGTAGGTGGGGAAAATGTGAAAACATATCAATGTGAAAATGCATCGTCTATGTGTTTATTTCTCGATGCGATCCTTCAAATCTCTTCGGGAAATCAGAATGGAAAACAAGTAGATTATTATTTTGATGATTATTCCGAATTTTAGGTTATTAATAGCCTCCTAAAATCCCATTCATTGATATAGGTATTCTTACATTGCTTTCAGCAATTAAACATTGTGCGTTTTTCTGAGATGACTATATCAATATTAGATGACTTTCAATCTGCATTGATGACCATGACACCTTAATGGTAAAAGGAAAGTTAATAGTCAACTACTTAACAATTATACAGATGTATTCTTAATTAAATTAACAAATTATAATTTATCGTATGATAGATATTATAATGTACCGAATGTATTTGGTATATTTACATCTTACCTCGGAATAATCCTTTAAGAATCTATTAAAAAAAGTTTGCAAGGAATCGTCGATTGTCTGTCATCAACTTTTTTATCCTCTTCACTGGTTATGGATACACTCATGATCTTTTGTTGCTATATATTTGGTGAACGCTCATTAAGTCATTATATCTTGGACGAACATTGAGATACATTTCCATAAATTGTTCATGTTCGATTCATTGTATACTTAATATAATTCATTCAGTACACCTGATTTAAAAACGTCTTTATTATTGTCAAAATACCAAACATCTATCGAACCATCACAGCTCTCTTCCTACCAGCCATTTGGACATACCTCCTCTCCTGCTTGCGATGACGAGGCACCTTAGCCCTCTTGCGGCGGCAGTTGGACATGCCAGCTTTGGCGAGTTGTCCGGAGTCCCTCCTGCGAACCGGTCCTCTGCAGTTGTCCAAAGACCTGTCCAACCTGGCTATCGTCCTGTTCACTCTGTACCTGTCCCCTTCCTGAGAGACTCTTCCCAGTTCAATTCCTATCGCCAGGATCGTGTTCACCCTTGTCCTTATGTCGGACAACATCTGGTCGTGGATGAAGCTGGTGATCTCTTGAGGCGTCACCTGCTGCCTTGCCGACATCAACTTTGACGTCAGCGTGCCAACATAGTCAACGATTTTTTTGGATGCTATGCGGTTCAGTGCCATACTGATTTTATTCTAACGTTGATACTGAATTTGGTTCTAAACTCAAGTTAAGAAACTTTAAAGTATTATTTTAAACTAATTTTATGACCGGTATATAAAAAAAAAACATGTGGTTTTATTATACCATAGGGCTGATTAATTGTTTTTCAATTGGGTTAGAAATAAACTATATTTAAAAATAATCAATTTAAAAGTTATTTTTTACTGATTTGGTGAATCTGAATAAATATCATCACATTGTTAATATCGTGCGTTGTTTTATAATTTGTTTTTAATTCGTTCAACCCCTTTAAAAGACAATAGATCGATCAGTCAATGTTCAAGGTGCTCTGTTTTCCTGCCTACTCAGTATTTGTTCATCCTTTCAGATCTTGCCGTTCTTCCTTCCTCAGAAATTCTTTAGATTCCTTAGGTCATTACGCTCTCCTGGTCCTTTTATGTTTGATTTTATTCTTTCCGGATCTGTCTATAATGATCTCTTAAAACTTTTGTTCATTTAAAATATATTTTATTTTCGTTTGTAAATAAAAGCTTTCTTCTGATAATGATCGAAGTTCACTTTTTTTTATTTCCCTCCAAGCTTTTCCTTTGTCGCTATTCCAGTGCTTGTAGTCTTATGTTGTTACCTCCTTGTGCCTAAACACGTTGTAATGCTAATAAAGATTAATACAATTTTAACCAATTTATTTTAATTATTTAATTGCTGTCCTGGCAATGATCCCTTTTATTGGATCAAAGGTTGTAATAGAAAGGATCTCTGTCTTATACTCCTTCTGTGGCTAAGGATCAGTAAACAAGCATTCTTCATCCTGATATGTTTGCAAAAAACAGTTGATCTACAGTCATTGAGTCGTTTATCCCCTATTTTAAATCCTTATTCATCTCTATACCAGACCATCACACAGTATGGAAATGTGCTCGTAGTTAATTGCATTTTAGTTGAGGAGGAGAGCAGTGTTTACAGGCTGGAACCGCCCGGGTTACACTGCGCTAGTTACCATGATAGTTAATTGACACAACATTTACCTTTATAGATAGTACCCTCGCGAAATATGACCTTAACAGTGTAATAAAAACCAATATTCATAAATATTAATGCTTGTAGCAGATGGCCATTCGCATCCAACCACCTGAGTTAGTGCCCAGATTGGAGATCAATCAATCAATCAACACTACAACCCAGTACGAGTGTTGGCCGCATCAAGGCGTCGCCTCCACTCTTCTCTGTCCTGTGCCAAGGTCCTCCAAGCTCTGGATCCAACAATGCTACCTGCATCCTTCTCGACCTCGTCTGTCCATCTTAATAGTGGCTGTCCACGTTTCCTTTTTCCGTCCCAATACCCAAATAGCAGTTTCTTATGAGTAGCGTTGCCCTCTATTCTGGCCACATATCCAGCCCATCTAAGCCTAGCTATTCTTATATACTGAACCACGTCTAACTTGTACATCCGATATATCTCTGCATTCTGCCAGAGTCTAAATTGATCGCCAACTCTTACTGCTCCATATATCCTTCTTAATATTTTTCTTTCGAAGAGCAGCAAACTATTGGGATCTGCATTGGACAGAGGCCAGGCTTCCGATCCGTAAGTTAAAACAGGCCTTATCATTGTCTTGTAAAGCATCACCTTGGCTCTTCTTGATATCCGATGACTTCTTAAGATTTCTGCCATCCCAAAATAACATTTATTAGCGGTCAAAATTCTTCTTTGAACTTCTGCTCCAGTTGAGTTATCCGCTTTGACCAAAGAGCCAAGATAGACAAAACTGTCGACACTTTCAAACGTGTTGATTGCCTTGAAGGGCTAGCAAGCATATATTTGGTCTTTGCTTGATTCACTTGAAGACCCATTCGCCGTCCAGCTTTCTTCAAAGCAAGAAACGCTTACCCAGATTGGAGATAGCGTTTGTTAAATGGGCGCTTGCTAATCCCGAGTAAAATACTCCCTTTAGACTTCAAAATGATAATTGAATTTATTAAATCATTACCTCGCTGCAATCTCAATGTATCATATCTGAAAATTGGTTAAACAGAGAACGTTGATTTTAAATTATGTATTTGCTAGTACATTTAGATAAATGCCATATCCATTTTTTTGGGTTAGAGTAGCTAAGGGCGTAGAGCGCTGATTTGTGTTAAGATCCGGGGTTCGAATTTACCTGAGATAGAAAAATCAATGTGTTAACAACCCTCTTCACTGGAGGGCTAACTCAGCCTCTATAATGTGGGTTCCATAATTGAGGGAGAACCCTGACAGTTGAGCGTGTTCACCATCAAGTCACTTTCCTGCACAACTGTTGACTTTGAAACAGTGTAATTTCAACCGTGTACTGTATGAGTTGTATTGGTAAAGATCTTTATTTTAAGACGTCACATATTCATTTTAAATTTATTTTCTTTGCGTGGAAAATAGAAAACAACAATTTAAAATGCAATATAATTCTGATGCTTGCAGATGCGCTCCTCGGATCAACGATATTTCTTTTTACCATTTACAGCCCCTTTTTTCAGTTTTCTTTCCTTACTTTGATTGATCTATATCTACTGAACGTTGTGTTAAACGTGTATCAGACTCTCAATAGTTATATTTTCCTTGCTAATATATCGATAGATAGTATTCTATCATGCTTTGGAGATCTACTGCAGACTTAATTTTGTAGTAAAAACTATCCAATAGAAAGTAAATTTTTCTACATTTAGGATCAATTTCACTTCCCTTGGAACTTGTTTTTTGCATAAGAAAGCCACACGGTAAAAGTAGGCTTGGTCCGAATGATCATTAAAATATATTTTTATAGGCGGATGGAAAGTTTATTTTTGTCTCAGCTGGTAAAAGTGTTAGAGGGACTTTATTTATAGAAGTAGTAGAAATGCGTTAGCGCCGGACCGTTATTTTTTTGTTGGTTTTTTTAATTTATTTATTTTTTTTATTGTTCGAACTCAGGTTTAGTTCTTCTGAATTTTGGTTAAATATTTGTTAGTATGTCATTTGAATTAAATAATGTCATGCTTGAGCAACTATATGTATAATTATGATTAATAGCATGTCTGGTCGCCATTATTTCCTCGAGGTGTCAATGTGACCAATAGGTTAAAACTTTTCGATTGAAACACCTCATGAAAATTTGCGTAGGCTGAGAAGACTAATACAGGGATCAAAATAAGAAATCTATAAAGCAACAAGAAAAAAACGTGATATTTCTTCTCCTTTTTTATTCTCAGCTTATAAATATGCAATTTTTTTTATCAACTTGTTCGGTCAAAATAACTAATTATTTTTCTCATTTTCATGTAAATTACCCACGCAAATGGCAAATACTAATACATTTTTATGTTCTTCAAATAAACAATTATATAATAACACCTTTCAACTTAATTATTATAATTTTTATAATGGCGATACATTTATTAACTGCGTTGCTGACGCGAACAATCCTGCCAGACAGGGATGTAATTCAATCTGGAAATTGAAAAAAAAATCGAATGATCTATAATTATGTAATCAACTTGTACAAACCTTTTGTACGATATTAAGCCCAGTGGCAGAAATATGAGAACCAAAACGAAGAAATAAAAAAAACAAGTTGCATCGAATGTTATTGCGTCGAAACTCTCTTGGACTATTTTGAAATAATCAGTTGAATCTAACTATTCCAACCAGGTTTTATTCCCATAAAAGGAAATTCTACCATTCCAATAATTTTAACTCTTTGTTTATTATTATTATTTATTTATTAAAAACAAAACTCCCTCCAGATTTTATTTACAGTATGAATTTCTTAAAAAACTATATGAGCTGTTATTTTTTAAAGTGATGTATGTCTATTTGTATCTGTGAAAAATCGTCTATTCTTTTAAATAATTTTAATGATTACTATTTCGTGAGGCCTACAAATGAGCAAACAAAAAAACAGAATATTTGGCTTTTTGGACAGAAGCATAATAAGAATTGTAGAAAAAGATTCCTAATTAAAGAAGAAGTTAAGGTTATAAAAACCTAGAAGAGTCAAAGCTCAATACCTCGAATTTGGTTTTTTTGCACGAGTGTGAGAATACGTGCACTACCCAACATAATGTAATTAAATAATGACACGTCCAGTGCGGCATCAAAGTTATATAGAAGAGAATCCTTGGGCTCTAGGAATTCCGAGTTCAATTTCAAAAGAACTCGACACTGGACAGAGACAGATCAGCATAATTCCGAGAGTTTCAAAACTTGAGGGTAAAAAAGATAAGAACTGTCGATATGTCGACACCATCGTTAATGAACATCGATCGACATGACCTATCGATATATCGATAGTAACTATCGACTATCGCCCAACCCTACGCTTTGCTAAGTTCTAAGTGTTTTTTAAATAAGGCTTGCCCATATTTTAAAATTGTGTAAAATACAAACTCTTATATTTCTCAATACATGAAAAAATTGACTTGTACCACATTCAACGTAACATCTCTTATATACAATTTAAGTTATTTGGTACTAAGAAGGTAATAGCATAAGTGGTTGTATATTTGTAGTTTTTAAAAAAATTAGAATATTGTAAATAAAATCTAGAAGAAGAAAATATGATTGTATATGTATTATAATTAAATAAACTCTTAATTCTACATTTTTTCATATCAGTATTTTTCTGAAATGTTGGAAACTACATTTATAGGAAATGCAATAAGACAGTTTTAAACAGAGCTAGGAAAAAAAATTATAATTAATATTTTGTATTCTTTTGTGATACATCTGCACTCAGTTTCGGATTCCGCAAATTTGACCCCACTTTTCTTTTTTCTCCTCAATTTTCTGGAATATGAAATTTTTCAACTAATTAATAGTTTCTGGCAAGTCTATAGGCCATTGTCTTTTTAATCGTTTCATAGCAAGTCCGGGTAACAGAGGATAGGAAAGAAAAAAAATAGTGGATTTTGTGTTGATGAGTGGGATGTGGGATGCTGTGAATATATGATTTTACAATGGATAAGTTTATTTCGTTGTGTATAGTGTTCTTCGAAATAAAAAAAAAACAGTAACAAGTTTGCATTTTGTGTGTTTGGACGTGTTTTGCTGAATCACTATTCAATCAAAAATACATAAAATTAAAAAAAAAATCTTGACCTACATTTATGATGTAATCTTTTGCTTATCCTTGTATTTTTGATGTTATCTATATATTATCTAAATTGGTGGTTAGTTATGAACTTTGAATGATTACTTTAATTCACTGTTATTGAAGGACTCTATACTCAGTCAATATAGATCTCTGTCATTGCTATAGTCTCTGTGGGATGCATTGAAACATTAATATTGACGCGTTTGATTTACGTGACTAATAAATAAAATTAATTGTCCAGTCTGTTAAATGACGGTTACTTTATCGACAATCAGCCACAAATAGACATTCATGATACACCTAATTGACTGAACGACCGGAATTATAGAATAGAATAGAAAAACAAACTTTATTCTGGGACCAAGTCCCTTTAGACTAACAATCATGAACAAAAAAAATAAACATTTTATACATTTGCCAGAAGGCTACATAATAATACAGATCATGAAGTAATTAAAAGTGACAAAAAAAAAAATAAATAATTATAATTAGCAAATTTCAGATTGCCATTTATTAATATGATAATAATTAATATAGATGACATATTAGCTTCTTTATTTTACCTAAATTTGGATAATATTATTTACCTTACCTTATTAACCAGTGTGTAGAGTGGTGAAGGCTTCAGTTTCAAATCCGGCTGTGGGAGATAAATTATTTAGCAGCCTCTTATCTATTATGGGTCCTGTCTAATCTACAGATGATCATCCAGTCTCTATTAAGTGGGTACCCATACCCTAGAAAACACTTGGTTGATGTTGATCTCAGACAAATCACCTCCCTGTACAAAAGTTTCTTTGTTATAAACATTATTATTTTAAAAAAAAATTGCTCAATACCTCTTGTTCTCATTTTATTTGTTATCCCATATATTTAAGATTAATTATAAATTGCGGATTTATGTTGTTAAAAAAAAAATGCCAATATGGTTACGTCTTTTTGTACAGTGTGGCCTATTGCTGAAGAATCCAACTATTACCTTCCATCAATACATAAAAAAGAGGCTTTTTTTTTTGAGGCTCCAAATTTATAATTGCATTTGCTGACAGCGAAGCTACCATCAACTTGGCATTTCAGTATTTTAAAGCACATCACCTACTGTTTGAATGTGTGTATTTTTTATTTATGAGTCTGTTTGTGTGCTATTTTTCCACAGTATAAAACAAAATTCTATAAAGCTAACCGTATGCGTTGATGACCTAAGAGGTTTACGTCTTTAATCAGCTACCACAATTTCGCCCTATTTGTGCAGAATACTTTGACTGCACTTCAGACCAATGTCTACATTACTAAGGATATTTACGGTCATCATTTCCCGATCAATAAAAAACTGCTGAAAATGTAAAGAGAAACAGAAGGAAATGATGGGAAGAAATAAAATGAGACCGCCTGGAAATAAGAAAGTTACAAGAAGACTGTAGTGATTCGGTCGGAAGGTGATGATCTGTGAACTGTCGTCAGAGGAGAAAGTGAGACGGTTTTCTTCCAGTTGGGATGCTCCCCTTTACCGAATGAAAGTCGCCTTTTTTCTCACTTCCCGTTACTGAAAAAGCTTACCCTTTTACAGTAGAATTTCTCCCGTTTTTTTTATTATTATATACAATTCTATGCCGGGAAGTTCACGGACTTTACCGTCTTTGTCACTCACTGCTCAGTATTGTGGTATTTTCGAATCCTTTCCACAGACTCATTCTCCTTATCACCAGACATTCCTGAAGAGCAGGCATCGTGTTGAAGTATGTAAGGAGGAGACCGGGAGATGTACGAGATGAATCGGAGCTCTGTTTGTGCATTAATGAGCGGGCTCATGGTCGTAGTAGTCTTTTAGGACCTTACGCTGAGCCTTGTAGAGTTGGGTTTGTAGTCTTGTGCGTTTTCTGTTCATTGTTTGAATCCACATGGACATTTATGTCTCTCATAATTGTTTTCTATCGTTCATTACAATCAATATTAATTTTTAAAAAAACTACCACAACTCAGGAAGAGTCTTGGGTTCAGTACGTGGTAGAGACTGCACTGTTTCTTCGGCAGCGCTTGTTCATAGGTCTAATTTGTCCTAGAACCCACTCTACACCCAGGTCCTCCCCCTATTTTATGCTTTCCTACTACTTTATACCAGGCTGTTAATAGTTTAAATAAAATCTCCCACAGCCGGATTTGAATCCGAAACCTTCATCATAGCAACTCAAGACCACCAACAGATCTACCACTCAATCAATCTTCTCCCCATCAATATTTTTGCTTCTAAAATCCAAGTTTAACCTCTGGTAATATTAAGTAACAGCGAAATCATAGTAAACCTAGTTAGGGGACTGCAATTTTTTTTTTCTGTAAATCGAGGTGTGTAACTATCACATCTACTGGACAACAGATCTTCACTTGGCTTAGGGAACAAACGACTTATTTATAATAGTATACTAAAACCTATTTGGACATATGGAGCAGAACTTTGGGGTTCAGCAAAAAAAGTCCACATACACAAGATACAAACAACACAGTCCAAAATTCTCAAAAAAATTGTTAATGCGCCATGGTATATTTCGAATCACACCATACACAATGACATGAATATTTCCGCTATAAAATCATATATTCATAACAAATACATGACATTCCACTCATCGACACAATATCACCCAAACCCACTCGTTCTTCCGCTTTCCTACTCCCTCTTACCTGGACTTGATAGGAAAAGATTAAAAAGACATTGGCCAAGAGACCTACGCACCTATTGATATTTTTATTCCATCATCATATAGATGATCATGTAGAAAAGCAAAGAGAAAAACACTCGGATCAAATTTGCTGAATGCGCAGGTGCAAATGAAAATTAAATAATAAATAAATAAATCGAGGTGTTTGAAGTATAGCAATAATGACTCGCTAGCTATGATTTGTATGAATATTCTCATAAGAATATTTGTTTATTCATTTAACGTCACTTTATGCAACTATGGCTAATCGAATTTACTATAAATTCGCTGTTACTTAATATTATCAGAGGACGATGCTACTCTGGGAGCTCTGAATTTTTCCTGGTTTAATTAGGTTAGGGATTTTTAACAAGTACCTGACATCGTACAGGCTCGGGACCCCCATTTAACGTCCCTTCCGAAGGACGGTATAACCAAGGATTTTTACTCCCTTTAAAAAATCCTAGGGCCACCTGGCGGGCTACTAACCCGCGATCTCGGGCTAACCACTAGACCACAGGTCGCCCCATATATATAAGAATGTTTGTTGTTCTCTTCTCCCAACCGCACAGATGAAACTTTATGGTCCCATCATTCATCAATATAAAAATGTTATATAAAATCATTTCAAATTCAATTATTTATTGTCTTATAGGCTTGTGTTTATGTTCTTTAACTTATAGGAGGACTATTTATTAGTTTCCCCATTTTCATTGGCGGATAGTAGCGTGGTTTTCATACGAAATGGGTAGTTTTTTTTTGTTATTTGTTTACTCTGATCACAATCAATCCTTGTTTTATTACCTGAGAATATGACAATATACGAGTATAGGAATAAATCCTCGTTAGAAAAACATTGTAATTTTACCAATTCTTTCCTACGAGAAAGAATAGTCAGTTGATTGTATTTTTTCCAGCAGTGTTGGAGTGTCCTAAAAACTAAAAAAAAAAAAGGAAAAAAAAAATCTTGTAAATGAAAAATAAACGCCGTAATCCTTGTTCACTTATGTAAAATATGATAACAACAAATTCATTTATTTGTTGTTTGTTTTAAGTAGTTTTTTTAGTGTAGCTCTCCTTTGTATATTAATACCACGTTTTTTCAAGTAAATTACAAAGTATTTGTTAGCGGATATATTATTGGAGCTTTTTCTCCGTAAATTAAGTAAAGAAGTCTGTTGTAAATATAAAAAAATAAACAGGTTGATCTTATTTCAGTTTATTGTGAAACATCATTCGGAATTTTGGTGGAATAATATTCATTATTTTTTTTGTTTTCCATATAGATGTTTTTTAATGCAGACTCTTCTGGAATGTCTCTACCATGTATTGAACCCCAGACCCCTCACGGGTTGTTGTGGTACAGGTTTTTTTTTCTCTTCTGCAATGGCCAATTTAAACGTAAAAAATTACAGCCGTCTATGCGATATAACTCTTTTTCAAGGAAATAACTACTCTTGTGAGAGTTTCTAATATATTATTAAAACGGAAAAAAAGAAGAAATTATCTCTAGAAAAGAATTTCGCAGGGCAGGCAGAAGGCGACCTTTCAAGGATCTCTTCTGTTTCTTCATCCGCTATAAAGGTCAGAAATAATACCGCTGAGCTCATACGGTTGTGGCGTATACCGCAGGAGTCATTACTGCTAAAGGTCGGTGAAAATTCGGTTTGAAATATAGAAAATATTTTAAATTTTAGCAGTTTCTTGATGGTGTAATTGAGTTTCATCATTTTATTGATTGGTGTTCTCCTCTGGTATATTATTACACCATTAATAATCTACAATTTGAAATGTTTTATACCTACTCATAGGCATATGGCATAGCTCAGTATAGGAAATGAAGTTGCTGAACGCAATATTTCAATCTTTTGTCAATAATTATTAAGTAAATTAGAAGTTTAGGGGGGGCTGTACCACTAGTACCCATGGATTCTTGTGCTCAGTACGTGGTAGAGACTACTCATTTATGGACAACGGTTGTGTAAGGAGATGATAGATCACACCCAACAACCTTATACCCCCCCCCCTGTAGGTCCTAGATCCCATAGTATTCATCTCCATCCATTAAATAAATATCTGTGAGCGAACGGGATTTGAACCCAGGACCTTCGGTTCGGCAGCTCTACCATTGAGCCACTCCGCTCCACAAGCAGAAGTTTACCAATAGTATAACTAATAATTTTTCAAATCACTTGGAATTCTTGTATTGACCACTTCGGATCACGTTATAACTTTATTTTCCTTCTGCTGGATTTTACTCTGTCTCCAATATTCCTTCATGCGTTCACTGTCATGTTTCTTTGCTTAATGTAATATTCAACTCTTCGTTGACGTTGTCGAAGTCTTCTTTTTTCCCAAAATAGTCAAATGTTTGCGTGGTCAATCTATTTTGCTTAGTTAATCTATCGACTTCTTTACATTTTTCCGAGGAATATCAGATACTATGAATATCTGCATACTATCATAGATTCTTTCCACGTTCTGGTAGATTTCTCTGTCACTTGCAGTTTCCATCCGTTCGCAGCCTGAACTGCACCTTTGATTTTTCTTAGAATTCTTCTTTCCAGGACTTCCAGTTTTTTGAGACTATTATTCATTGAAGCGCATTCCCTTTTTACGACAGTGTTATAACCCCTTAGATGCGCTTTTAGATATTTTTTGTTAATCAATATGCCATATCTCCGTGTTTGTAATATTGTAATTTTTGCTTTGTTAAGCCACTTTTTTGTTTTTCCATGTCATGCTTATTGTTTATTTCCTCTACAATAATTTTGTCTATACTTATAACCTTACCTAGGTACAATATTCCTTTTCTTGATCGGTGCTTTGTAAGCATTATCTGCACAACCCTGCAGTATTGTACATGTATTACAATCGTAAATTTGTTTATAGAATAAAGAAATAATATAACTGTTTTTAGCTCCTTTACCCTATAGTATACTTGTCCAAACATCTATTATTCTTAGCTAAGAAACGTGTTTAGAAAGGTAAAATTTCTCCTTTCCAACTCCTGGTTTATAGTTCAGTCCTTTCGCACCCGTTTTAGCAGATAATTCCGCCTAGCCGTTTATTATTGACCCTTTCGAAAAGGGCGAAGCTACCTTAAGTTCCCAAATAATGTTCAGTCACGAAGGCGTAAGGTGTGATGATAATCTGACAATATCCGGAGGGAACGGGCCCTCAATGCCAGACAGAAAGGCGGCCAAGTCTTTTATGGGAGCCTTCGCTAGCACGAAATGGAAAGTGACGCAATGGAACAGATGAGTGAGGAGGGGTATTAAGGGCGTAATGGATTCCACTAAATCGATCGTGATTTCTGCGGATCCGTGACAGTTAGCAGTAACGGTTAATAGTAACGTGGCCGGCGGAACCGATGATGTTATTAATAGTGATATGAGAAACTTTATGTATAATACTTATTCCTGAGTCATAGAAGTGTTAAATTTCTCTTTTAATTGGGAGTTTAATGTTAAAAGCGAACAAACTAAAAATTCTCGTTTCCAAAAAAGTTTACATCTTTTGATTTATGTTTTTTTTTTATCACTCTAAATATACATATATATTAGCGTAATTATTCCGCAGGTTGTCGCCTCTAGTTTAGTAACAACATCTCCTAACTTTTCATTCGTTCATGAATCACGCACTTTAGTATGGAAAAGAGAATGGAATTATGAGAAATGTGTATGTTTTTTATCTAGAAATGAACGTTTAACAAACAACTAACAACAAAATGTTAGTTGAAACTTTTATTCCTAGATGAAATTATTACCGAAATAATCTATTCATTATTCTTAATTACATTGTCTTTTCCATACTGAAGCTCACGATCGTTTGTATTTTTGGACAATATTAAAACGAAACGAATCAATAGTTAAAACTTGTTGTAGCTCAGCTCAAATCAACAACCTGCGGAACAGATACATTAAAAAATAATCTGTATAATTACTCCATGTTGGTGGGACTGAGCATTATCACCCTTGCTTAAAATATGGGTACCCCTTATTATCCCTCATCGAAAAGCAATTATTTTTCGATCTTGACATTTCTATTTCGAATGTAGCGCTGAGTTGCTGAGCTCCGCGCTGAAAGTCCTGGGTTCAAATCCATGCTTCGGCAGTATTTTGCCAACGGGGGGAGGTACACTAATTTTGTTTACTATTCTTCCCATCCACTCTATTAAAGTCTACAGTTTAATTAAAGTATCTTTGATGTAAGTATTTCAAAATGAATACCGTAGCATTGGCTAGTTTCATTGACTAAACATTCGGAATGTAGAAATAAATGTTAATAAATTAATAATTAATAATTTTTTTAGTTAATATAGTTTAGCTGCGTACAGTTTTTCACATTTTGTGTCTGTGTTTAGTGCTTTTGCCCCCTCTAGTTACATCGCTAAATGTATTATTTTGAAATTGTAAAAACTACCGCTTATAGGTCGGAATCTGAGTAGAAATGGCTGGAGGAATGCCAGGATTTTGCTTCAAATACCTTAGGAGCCGTCATCATATTTTTTTTTTATACTTGAGTCTCTTTCGTTTTTCTTTTTTTAATCGTAGAGCTACATTACTGATTTGACTCTCAAATCATTTAAATTGGCTTTAATGTATTCCATTCTGTTTGGAATACTTAACCAGAAGTGTATAGGGATTAATAGTAAACGAGCATTTCTCTTCCGACTGTTGTATCTGATTAAAGATATTACTTCAGGATAAGATCGCTGCCATGAAGTGAAGCTGTAGACGTTTTATTTTGACCCGAGGTACGACAAACGGTTCCTACTATTATCATAACGCCGGGATCAGACTTTTATTTTTATCGTGTAGACTCATCCTGAGGTTATGTAACTGCCTAGACTAAGGTTGCCAACATGCCCCCGTACCTCGTAGCTGATGCCACACAAAGCTCTTCGGAAAAACAAAAATACAACAAGGGTAAGTTGTCCTGTCCTTGCTGGCTGCTTCGGTGGGTTCTTACAAGGTTTACAATCCCTGTCGAGGCACGTTACAACCTGCATTCCACGAGATAATGTCATGTAATGTGTTCCTTCTAAGAAGGAGAAGGCGAGGGATCAGTGGTTAATTATTTTGGATTACCTCCACCTCACTATTCCACTGGACATATATTTCGACTTATAAATGCCCTTTAGTAAATTAAATTATATGAAAAAGAAGGAAATGATGAAGAATTATGTATACGCTCCAACGAACTGAAAGCAATAATTGAAAACGCACGCAGCGCATTTGTAAACATGAAACAGTTCTTCTGTAACATGAACAATTATCTGAAATGTCTATGCTAAGATGTTACATGGTATGGTCAATATTGTTGGAGGCTGGCACCTTTACTGACAAAGTTATGATGAGAAAGACACAAAACTTCGAAATTGGGCTATGTAGAAGGATATTGAGAATGGGTACTTGTGTACATAATGCACGCCCGAAATAGGCCAATGTTCTACGCATGCCCGCACGTTACATTTTATAACAGTTACATTTCTAACAGTAACCGTTACATTTTTGACAGACATTGTTTGTTTACTAGTGTGTTCGAGAGTTGTATCCTCATTTTTGTTTCTTGCTCATTTGTTGTTTGTTTGGTGATTTATTGTACATTTTTTGTTGTTTGGTGATTTATAATTATACGACAATGCTTATTTGGGATTTGCCAAAAACCGAAGATCCAATTTCTTTTTGTCAGGGGAGAAACATTTTACAGAAAAGGAGGAAATGTAGCAACTCCCATGAAATGAAGTTATACCTTGGTAATCGTAAGTTTTGGAGATGTAATATCAAAGAGTGTGCTGAGCAACTGGGACTTAGAAAAGACAATTGGTTTGAGGAAAACAAAATTCCAATATGTTCAGCTTTAAGATTTATATACTGCTGTTGCGAGGAGTTGACGTCCATTAAATTCTTAATAATTAAAATCCAATAAAACTTTTATAGACTGGAATAATTACATGCCGGAATTATGTGTATTGTGTATTATGTGTATTTGCCCCCGGCCCCGCCCGGGCGGGGGGCAAATCTTTTCTCTTCAAAATATCCGAAGGGAGCCGATCTCGGCCGAACTTTGATCCCAATAAAAATATTTGAAAAGGTTATCCAATGTAACTGTTAGACATGTAACTGCTTGGGCATGCGTAGAACATTGGCCTATTTCGGGCGTGCATTATGTACACAAGTACCTGAGAATGTTTTACGTTGAGAGTTACGAACGAGAAGTTAAGACTCAAAAAGGAAAAAGATTAAATATGGAATTAAAAATCAGAAAGCTAAAATACTTATTGCTACTTGTTAATTATTAGTGTTGGTTATCAACTGTGATATTAATCATTCAATAACAAATTATGATGCACTCACGCCTCTCGGAAGCAACTAGCCCTAGTGATGATGGGTGACAGAATTGGGCCGAAAGCTCGTATTGTATAACAAGTCAAAAATATATCGACTGCATCCCGATCATTTATTTGTTAAATTTATCATTAATTATTAATAAAATAAAGTTTTATAGAAATTTTGTACCCACATTAACTAGAGAAAAACCTGGTGGTTGAGTGTGAATTTGGCCAATTCACCTCATGTACTGAACCTAGGATTATGAAGTAAACACTTATATTAGTTATGTTTTTTAGCTTTTAGCACTATAATTTCAGCAGTATTTAGTATAATAATTTCAAAACAGTTTATATCTTCATTAGCGACCAAGACATAAGTATAGGAAACCTCTAATTCCACGGAACTTTGACGACGAAGACAAAAAAGTATGGCCATCTCGCCTTCCGAAGATCGTCATAATGAGGTGATCTTTGACTTCATTGCAGGCTAGGGGAAAAAAATACCCAGAAGTCCAATAGGAAAAACGCCGCTACTTAATAAGTTTAAAAGAGTACTGGTACTTGGGGGGTGACTAAGTCTGGAAAGTAGGTCATGCGACCTTTTTTTGCTAACCCCCGACAGGTACTTTTAGGTCGCTTCCTGGAACAGACTGGAGGGTGTCGATACTTGTTTCTTGGGACCACCAGGAAGACAAAATATTTACTCACCGAAGTGAGAATCAAATCCAAATCCTTCCAGAGGCTTCCCTACCACGACCATGTATGTAGCAATGAGTGGTTATTCTAAATGAGTACAGTTTAAATTATTTTTGAAAATCTAATCCTGATTTTTATTTACTTTTGTTATGTCTACCGGGTGCGATAAAATTAATGTAATCAGGTACCTACAGTATTACTTTCGGTCACTGTACCAAAACTAAATACCAATGTTGTGTAAATTACAATTATTATTGAGTAATATTAGTAGACCTTGTATATATGAGGAAGAGAATGGTCCGGGTAGAGCTCAAGAAAGTTCTCCCTATATAAAAGAGAATTTTCTTGACCTCTACCCGGACCGAATTCTTCATCTTATAATTTTGATTCTTACTAGTAAATTCCAAGTGAGTGGAGTTTTTAAAACTACTAGTTGGTAAATTTTAATGATATCTGATCAGTTAATTCTGTAACACGGAGGTAATGGACACCATGAAACATTTTTGTATTTGTTCAGGATAATCTATTTTCCTTGACTTTTAACTGTTCAAATTTATTTCTTCGTTACTTATAGAAACAGCTAAGAAATTGTTCACATTGCTGTTGGCATTGATAAGTAATCGGAAGTATAGATCATACCAGTTATTTATGGCAATTTGTGGACACGGAGTCCTTTACCTCCGGTAAGTTGCATGGTCTATCAGTTAAATAAGGAAGGAAATAGTTGGGGGTGCAGACAAATAAAACACTAAATAAGTGGGTACTTTTTTTTTTTTTTTTTTTTTTTTTTTTTTTTTTTTTTTTAATTACCGACTTATTTAGTGTTTAATTTGACTGCACCCCCAACTATTTCCTTCCTTACTCAGATCTTCCAGTCAACTAGCTCTTCGCTTCTCATGTATCAGTTAATTACTTGTGTTGTTGGTGGAACTCGAATAATTATTTAAGTTTAAGTATACTAGTTCAAGATGAATATATGTAGTAAAATGTTCTTGTATTATGTTATTAATAACATTCTAGCATATTGCTCATCAACATATTTATGTTGAAGATGACAAGTAACCCCACTAAAAGCGTCACGCACGTTGTGGGCGTGCCAAATGATGCCATATCCCTTCTTTCATCCCCAAAGAATGCTATTTTAATTATGTCATATTTTTTAATATTTTCCGCTATCCTAGTTGATTCCCCTCAATCGCATGTTATTTTTAAGTTGATTGAAAAAAAAATTATTTTTTTTTGTTTGCAATTGCATCTTTTATTATATTTTGTTTTATGTCCACGTAAAAACTCTGGGATTCAACAATATTAAAAAAAAAAAATGAAATACTCCTCCAAGTAGTGCTTTGAAAGATAGGAAACATAAATAAAATAGATTTTGTTTTTTCTAATTGGAAATATTTCTATAGCTACCTTTTTTCTGAATAACTGGTTCGCTCTTCACATATTTAGCAATCCGAATATGCTCTGTAATTTAACTAATATAATGAAGGCTAGCATTATTTTGGTATTTTACAATCTAATCTGTTCGACCAAAACGTGATCGACGCCACTTCTGGTTTGTGAATCTGGTGATATTCACGTATCCGTATGCATTTATCAACATCTCTTACGATAACTAGAGTTTCGAAGCCTATACTCATGCAAAATTTACTATTAAATAAAAAATGTTTAACATTTGTGTAAGTTTCGTTGTCATGGCAAATTTTACCTTGGGAAGCAAGCTAGTTACCTAAGTATTTTAATAAGTGATATTTCTGTATTGAATGCTTGAGTTAGGAGAGGCAAATGGGAAAACCAGGGTTTTGTCAAAGTGAAACTGCATCGTTAATGATTTAGTTTTGTAGTTGTGAAATCTCTCCTTGAAAATGTACAGAGGACATGAAACTGTATAGTTTATTTAGATGGCATATCTGCAATGTAGGTTTTTAATAACCTTTCTAAAATAGGTTGTGTATTTGTGCATCAATTGTATGTTGGAATCTATTTCATCTGTTTTTATAGGAATTAAGTGCTGTCAGATAATGAACATTGTGCGTTTTTCTTTGTGAATTAAACCTTTCTGAAGCGGTTTTATTTTATTTATACATACAGATACACTTCTGTTTTGTAAGATTCACTCTGAAATGAAGAATTGATACACTTCTGTATGGACATTTGTTACAATATATTAGATGAACTATCGATTATATCTAAGGTGAAAAATTATCGACCAAGCTGTTTGATTCATCGCATACAGAATATAATTTATTCAGTACACGTGATTTGGAAACGTTTTTATTATTCACAGAATACCAAACATCTATCGAACCATCACAGGTCTCTTCCTACCAACCATTTGGGCATACCTTCTCCCCGCCTTATGATGGCCAGGCACCTTAGCCCTGTCGATGCCTCTGTTCCTGCACCGGCAGTTGGACGCCGGTTTGGGGATCCGTCCGGAGTCCCTCTTGCGAGCCGCTCCTCTGCAGTTGTCCAAGGATCTGTCTAACCTGGATATCGTTCTGTTCACCTTGTACCTATCCCCCTCCTGGGAGACTCTTCCTAGTTCCATTCCTATCGCCAGGATCGTGTTCACCCTCGTCCTTATGTCGGACACCATCTGGTCGTGGATGAAGCTGGTGATCTCTTGGGAAGTCACCTGCTCCCTTCCCGCCATCACCTGAGACGTCAGCGTGGCTACGTAGCTAACGATTTTCTGTGCTGCTATGCGGTTCAGTGCCATCCTGATTTTAGTCTAATATTTGTCCTATTTAAATTTGGTTCTACAAGCTTAAATTACGAAACTGTAACGTATTATTTTAAACTAATTTTATGACCGGTCTTATAATAAAAACCAAAATAACATGTGTTTATATCATGATATAAGCCTGATTATTTTTTTTCAAATTAGGTAAAAATAAATAGAATAAAAAACTATCAATTGAAAATTTATTAATTTGGTGTATCTGATATACAATTGCATCAACATTATTGGGCGTTTTATTATTATTATTATAGTAGATAAAATATTAAAAAACAAGATATAGCTTGTAACCAATTCAGGGATAATCTTTTCAAAACAATATGTTTTATGAAACCTTGTTCGAAAGATAACTTAACTAAACATTTAAATCTGTTCCACTATAACCCATGAAAGAAATTACTTGTTAGAGACTCTGTTATTTCTAAGGCAAGGAATATACAGGTACTTGATTTGTCCAAGACGCTCAACCACTAGGTTTTCCCCCAAATAATTAATTCCCCCCACTTATTGTAGGCTGTGTGAGTATTAAAAATCAATCTTAATCCATTCCATATCTGCTATGGTACACGAAAATTTTTTTTATGGGAATTCCCAAGTGTTATGGCGCCTAGGTATTTGAGATGTTTTTATGACATATTCACTGTTAAAAATTTCTTGAGTACTATTTTTTTGAGTTCAAGAGCTAAGTTATATAACAAAGAATAACCAGTTCTGTTACACCAGACGTGGGTACTTCTGATATTTTATAAAATAATAGTAACATTATAATTTGTTACTTATACTTTTGAGAATTTCGTTGTGACATTGGTCTGAAAAGAAATAAAAAACAGACTCTCTTTCGTAATTATTCCGTGGGAGTGCCTCCATTTTTGTTTGTAATATTATCTGCCGTATCTTCTGACTTCTTCAGATGCAGTGAGCGATTTATCTCTGGAATCGGTGGATGAAATATCATATCAAAAAGAATAGAACGATTGTGATTTTCTCTCTCTTTTTTATTTTATTTATTTCTACGTTTTATAATACGTAACTAAGGTTGGGTTAAAAATATTAACCCATTAAAATAAAAACATATTCTAATATTAAATTATTTTTACATTTATTTATTTATCTTTAGATCTTGGTATCGAAGTTTTGGTTTGAGCACTAATTGTTCAGGAAAATCGTTTTTACCTATCCCTTGTTTTTGTCGATAGGATGGGTATTTCATTAAAACGTGGTTTATTATGTATTCTCTCTAAAAAGTATCAGTAATATTTATTTTTCCTTCAAGGTATTTCGACAAAAATTAATTGAAGAGGAAGCTAGGTTTGTAACCAGGGGGTTTGAGTGGGAATGAAGTTTGTTATGAAAGGATAGATACCGGGTTCGGGCCAAATCAGCAACAAATGGGGCATTATGGATGTGGATGAATTTATTCTTAACAAATAAACGAGTATTGGATTTTACGAAGGGATTTTGGATTGTAGGGATTGGATACGAGAGGAATTCGACGGCATAGTGGAGCCACAAAGCTCTACTCCGTAAGTCCAACTAGGTCGTATAATCGTTATGTAGATGAGTCTTTTGTAATTAATTGGGAGCTTAGAGCGTTTAACTAGTAAGTGTTGAAGTAGCCTGAAACGTCGAGTGGTTTCTTGTCTTTTCATTCTTTTATGAGGATTCCAGGTTAATAGTTTGTCGAGATGCAACCCTAATTATCGGATCTGTTCTACGGGCACCAGTGGGATATTATTAAAGGATACTGAAGGGCAGGAATTCATCGGGAAGGTTTACGACGTAAGGTAAAAGTGATTTGATGGGATTTTTGAGAATTTATTTTAATTCTCCAGTTTTGACACCATTCTTCAAGATCAGTGATATGGGATTGGAGGCTTTGGGATCCAATAACTTGATTGGTGTTGACTGATAATACACGTGTATCATCAGAATACGTGGTAAGGATAGTATTAGGATGAGTCGGGATGTCAGCTGTATAAACTGCATAAGGATTGGGCCAAGGATACTACCTTGAGGAACACCAGCAGATTGGGAAAAGAGGGATGAATAGACATTATTATAATATTATATCGAATAGACATATTATAATAGACACTTGGAAAGTTCTGTTTGTGAGACAGGATTGATGGATGAGAAAGTATGTAGGGGGTATGAATTTACAGAGTTTGTATACTATATACAATACTAGACTCGGTCAAAAGCCTGTTCCACGAAAGACGCCCGAACAATATGATCCACGTTCTAATGCAGAGGAGACTACATGGCCTTATAGGTAGTGAATAAAAGGTACTAGGCAGATATGTATTGGGTGTCTCGGAATATATTTGTGTATATAGGCATATAGGGACGGGGTAATTCAGTGGGTAAAGCGTTGGGCTGTAATGCCGGGGGTGACTAACTATGATTGGAGGGGAAAAACCTTGCGATAGAGCGTGTTCTCCGGCAAATCACCTCTCTGCACAACCATTGTCCTAGCAATCCGTTGTCTCTACCCTGTACTGAGCCTTAATGGGTTGTAGGGTGTAGGCTTTTATTTTTATATATATAAATTTATAAAATTCTGTGCACGGTTTATTTAAAGTTTTTTTTCCATTTTATAAATATCAATGTGTTATTAATATTTATTCTTCATATCCTAAATGAAAATACTAATATTTTAATTATTATTTTAGATTCGAAGATGGCGGAGGATGAAGGGAGGCGAGCTCAGTCACCCAGTCGGGGCCTTAAGGTGAGTCTCAATTATTTTCTTTCTCAAAAAATTAAATATTGAAATATCGAACCCCCTTATGCGAATCCGCCATAACCGAAACCGAAATTAACCTAATTTCCATTTTACCTCTACGTACGTTATTACGTTTTTCTCTTAGTTATTTTCACAGAGGCTTAGTGGTAGAGTTGCCATGACGGGCCTAGGTCCTAGGTTCTGGCTGTGGCAGATTTTATTTAATACGTTAACAGGCGGGGATGGATCCTTTGGGATCTGTGACCCTCCTGGGGCTCACCCAGCCTCTATAATATACCCTTAATTGGTACTTTATACCACAAAAAACTGTTATTCTAAAGCATTGTATAAATTACATCACCTTATATCTATGTTTATATTCTATTTATCTATAACTGTATTCTACGTAGCAATGACTGAATTTTTACGTAGAGAAAAGTTTAACACCATAATATCTGGAGCTTTAGCCTGCAGCAAATATTGAATTAATTTGGACTTGGTTTCTTATAATTTTTATAAATACCTACTGAGTTAACTTACTTACTGAGTAAAAATCAGTACGTGATTCTGTTTAAGGGAAGTAACTCCATTACTTTGAGGTGACTTTTTTTATGTACTCGCTGGTAAGCATTGACGTCCAGGATTAGGGCTTTTAAGTAGTTACAGGCTCCAGTTTATTTTTTTTTTGTCTCCTCCCTCCGAACAACTTCTTGGAAGGTTCCAGCTAGCCGATCATGAATCACTCACTGGTGGGGTTGTTTGGTCGCGAGCAACCTGCCTGCTTTTCTTTCAACTGCAGGTGTCCGTCCACCTTCTGGTGAGTCACTGGAGGTTTAAAAGGCCACCCCTGCGGTGGTCCACTTCTACCAGACTGCTTGTTTAGTTAAGTATTGGGAATTCTAAACAGAAAAAAACGTCGGAACAGGACGATTTTTCTTTGCGTTAGATGGGTTATCATATAATTTAATCATCTAAGAAATCTCAATGATACTAATAAATCAGCAAGCATTTTTCGTAAAGGGGTTTCCAAGCAGTAAATCACTTATACTTTTAAGATGCTGATTATGACATAGAATAATTTCCAGTGTACAGTCTTATTGACTAGATAAATAAGATGTTATATTGGAAAGCGATATAACTACATTTTTCATGTATTGAGATATTTAAGTGTTTGGATTTCCATTAATCTAAAAATATGAGCAAAGGTTAGGTTTTTGACACTTAGCACAAAGCAAAGAGTGTTGTTTTAAATACTATACATCTATTAAATTTTATTCTGAAATAATAATCATTAAAATTATTTAAAACAATATACGATTTTTTTTCAGATCCAAATGGACTTAAACCAATTTCAAAAATAATAGCTCATATTTAGCAAACACTAACCAGTTCTGTTCGGCTTGGCAGTAGCATCAATCGAACGATGTTTAAATACAAACAAAAATTATATCTGTGTATATATATATATATATATATATATATATATTTATAATTTTTATTGCTGGATACAATTTGTCTGGGGGTGCAGTCGTTAATAATACTAAATAAGCTAACTTATTTATTATAAGTCCCGACATTTCGGTAGGCCATCTTCAGGGCTAAGAGTTACTATTAGAGATTGCGTATGGTTGACTGTATAGTTTTTTAAAGTAATGACTAACTACAATGTAAATTATATTATCTATTTCAACTATTAAATAGAGCCAATCTTTTCGTGACAAATTTTATTCCCACTCAAACTCACAAGTTTCAAACCTAGAAACCTCTTCAATTCCTGATAATCTTCCAAGGCGTCTGAAAAACCATTTCCTCCTAACTTCTAAATTGAAATTGTCATTATTCATGCCAATAGATCTGTTTACTGCTATTTAATTGTTGTATTGTCATAATGTAGTTGTAAATTGCAATGAATAAATTATTTTTTTTTAAATAGAGCAGATGAGTTGAAGAGTTATTTCACGATTTGGTTTGGCCAAATGAGTTATGTGACCTCACTATGGTTGGATAGTTTAATATCACGTTTGAAGTTTTAGTATCATTTTTAATGTTCCGCTCGCGAATTTAATCATCTTAATTCTACTTCTTCCTACCTCCGTTGTATTTCGGGCTTTCCATTTTGTCTATTACGTCTTCTACTTTAGCTGATCTCAATTTACTTCTTGTATAATGACAGGGAATTATTATTAATGCAGTGAATCTAAGTGGTTGCCTGGTTTACTTATGATGGTGCGCTGGCTCATCAGGGGATGAAGAAACTGAGGTTATCAATTCTTTTATTATTATTCTCGTATTTTCTCAGTATACAATTTATCGTTGTATTGTTTTGAACCTTATATAAGGTGGCGAGGTTAATTCTTCTAGAATTATATGTACTGTATAGGCGAGTCTTGTCTGATTTTATTTATGTTTTTAATGTTAAGCTGTTTTGTTTGGAAATTCTTAAGCTGCTCAATATTGATTGTAATTTTTAATTTAATTTATTTATTGATATTTACAACTGTAAAATAAATCTAGTAAATGTGCTAAGCGATACATAATGACATGTGAAAATGACAAGTAGAGAAACTACCCACTGGTACTACTCAAATCATAAGTTCAACTAAGAAGTCACGGGGCCATCTTCTTTTCAGACGCCTCGGATGATTATCGGGAATCGAAGAGGAAGCTAGGTTTGAAACTAGAGGGTTTGAGTGGGATTGAAGTTTGTTATGAAAGGATAGATAGCGGGTTCGGGCCAAATCAGCAACAAATGGGACATTAAGGTCGTTATGGATGATTTTATTCTTAACAAAATAAGGAGCATTAAGGATTTTACGAAGGATTTTGGATTGTAGGGATTGGATACGAGAGGAATTCGATGGCTTAGTGGAGCCCCAAAGCTGTACTCCGTAGGTCCAAATAGGTCGTATGATGGTCATGTAGATGAGTCTTTTGTAATAAATTGGGAGCTTAGAGCGTTTGTCTAGTAAGTGTTGAAGTAGCCTGAAACGTCGAGCGGTTTCTTGTCTTTTCAGTCTTGTATGAGGATTCCAGGTTAATCGTTTGTCAAGATGCAACCCTAAGTATCGGATCTGTTCTACAGGCACCAGTGGGATATTATTAAAGGATACCGAAGGGCAGGAAGTCATTGGTTTACGACGTAAGGTAAAAGTGATTTGATGCGATTTTTGAGAGTTTATTTTAATTCTCCAGTATTGACACCATTCTTCAAGATCAGTGATATGGGATTGGAGGCTTTGGGATGCAATAATTGGATTAGTGTTGACAGATAATACACATGTATCATCAGCATACGTGGTAAGTATAGTATTAGGATGAGTTGGGATGTCAGCTGTATAAACTGTATAAAGGATTGGGCCAAGGATACTACCTTGAGGATGATTGTAATTAAAATGCATGAGTGAACGATGTTAAAAAAGTTTTTATTCTTCTTATTTACTGCAATGTTCTTTATAGTTCTTTTCTGTTCCTTTTTTTCTCTACTCTGAAGATAGCCTAAATCGTAGGCCGAAACGTAAGCACAGTAAAATAAGTCATTCTTATTTTGTGTAATTAATTGACTGCACCCCCAGACCATTTCACGCTATTCTTTGAAAAGTTCATTTTAGGGACCCATATCTCTATCCCATATAGGCTTTATGATGTTTTAAATTTTGGATTTTAGTTCTTGAAAATATCTCAATCATTAGTGAAGTTATTTACCAGAAATTTTTGTTTAAAACTAGATTTAAAACAAAATTGAGTAATGCAACACAGTTTCTTTGATGTTTTTTTTATTGGCATTAGATTGATCTTATTGCTCAACAAACTCGGTATTGCTGTATGTATCAAATTTCCAATATCTCAGCAGCTATTTTCGTTGACGTAAAATTTCTATCTATTAGAAAAAATAAACAATGAAAAATATTTCCTCAGTAACGGGGCTTTTCTGCTCTCGTTAGATTTTTTTAAATATAAGTGGTTTTCTATTGGAATGATTAAGTATTTCAGTATTATTTGAAACACGGTTTTCCCACTTCATTCAATCATTTGTCATTTATTAATTTAGTGTCATCAAACCACTTATTGTATTGTTAGCGTTTCTGATTAAGGTCCTTTAATTTTGTTAAGTGGAATATGTATTATCCCTAATATTCTGGTATTTTTTTATTCCATAAATAAAATAATAAAATCTAACTTAAATTAATCAGAGCAAAAAATTTCGGATTTAACTAGCCCAGCGATATCGTAGGAGAGCGTATATTAACTATTAAAATCAATAATAAAAGTGCGATATTGAATCTCTTTTTATCATTTTTAGAAAAATTTTATTTCTTAATCCTATTAGTTAGTTATTCTTTATCATGATAAAATAAAATATGAACAATTTAATTTCGTTGAACGTAATTAAATCTCATATAATTGAAAGTAAACTTTAAAAAAAAGTCTTCAATGCAATCAACAAATACTCAATAACTTCAGTTATTTATTTACTCCTTACACTTTTTTCTCTGTCGATTTATTTGTTGTATGGCTAAAATCTATTCCTGAAGTCCGATTATTTCGCGCTTGATGAGGTAGATATTCAAAGTAAATAATCGGTCTATTGTGGATTCTAATCCGCAACACTCCTGGTTCTTAACAATCAGAAATATTGCTCCATTTTTCTCAACCATTAGAGGCCTAAACTTAGCCTAACGTAAGCTATAAAACTAATTTTTCGTGTTTCGGTTTCTCTTCATATATTTCGCCAGTGAGATGTGAGTTTAGACAATACGGGGAAATATATGGGCCATTTATTATAACCGTATTTTAAGCCACGTTGCCTCCTAGCTCGAGGATTTTAGAAGCCAGGTAAAAGAATTTATGGAGATGTTGGTCCGGTTGAAAGTCAAAATAAATTTTCGATTAGTTAAACACCATTTATTGGAATGCAACTTTTCTACCCACCTTGCCTACCCGGGCTTCATTAGGGATTAATAAATAAAATATCTACAAAATATATCGAAAACAAATGGGTAAACATTCATAACAGCAATCGTAAAAAAATATTTAGATTTTTTCTAATTTTGAAAATATGAAGAGATAATTTTTTTTTATTGATAAAACTTTTTATTGATTAAGGCTGATTTATTGGTACTAATTTAAAATTATCTTAAAATAATAATATTTTTAAGGCTCGGTTCTGATAACATTGAGAATATTTGCTTGATTATCGCTCTCCACCGAAACCCATTAAAACCTCAATCTTTAAGATCAAGCTTCTCAATCCTGTTGTTTACGTATAATTTAATTTTTACGATTTGATTGATTCAAATATTGGGAGTATAAGTTCTTCCTCATTGGATTACTTTCTAAGTCATATAGTTATTTTAGTTTTCTTTTAGTTATTTTGTTTTTAAAAACTAATTTTTGCATTACTCTTCCTTCAGCGTTAGATCGCCCTATTAGTAATTATTAATGAAGAAATTTATACTCAGCATTCATGCGATGAATGAATAATTTCGCGTTAGCTTGCGTTCATACTGAGGTGATTTAAGATAAACGACTTACAAAGGCAGTCTATCAAATTTAAAAGGAGGCGATAAAAAAGTACCATATCGCAGGTGACATGTACACTTGTCGGTCTACTCGGCGATTAGTGTCTTCTGATATTTCGAGCTTGATTTGAAACTGTGTACCTATCCAATTTGTATCGCTCTTGTCGCGCCTATTTATCGGCTGCTGTCATTGAACCTTCTATGCATAAAATCGGTGCAACATATTCCTTACGATATATTGCTTAACTTATATCGCTTCAGTTTGAATGCGGCCTTAGAGAGACTAAAGAGTCACCTCCTTATGAACTCGATTTTTCCTTCTGAAGTTAATTTCTCAAAAAAAAAATTTTTTTTACATAAGGTACATGAATTAATTTACTCTTAAGAGCAAGAAAAGTATTTTATTTATGATTTATTTATATCAATAAAATTCCTGATATCTATCCGTCTTCAAGTACGCTATTTTCGTAAGGTATTTTTAGAATTTAAAGGAAGATATTGAAGGAAAAGATATAAGACATGTTCAATAAAAGCTTTTAGGCTTTGGTGTCTTATAAAAACATTAGGGACAGAGGTTCGATCGGAAGTGGGTGACCTATATAGTGGTAAGTTGGTAGGCCCTGGAGATTTTTGGGTTATTTCTTCTTGCTTAAAGCTTCTGTGGAGGTGCTTCATCTAAAGTTATCAACAAATAATAAATGTTTAACAACACTTTATCTAGATAATTAATCATGTTATTGTCAAAATTTAAATTTATTTCGGCTTAGCAGCTACTTGTACAACAATGGATGAAATAAGTTTCATCATACAATTTTGCAGTTTTATTTTATATGTAGGAAGCTGGATAGTTCTGTGATAGAGCGTTGAGTTGCTATGCTGAAGATCCAGGGTTCAATTCCGCCCACATATAATATTCATTATGTTATAGCCACTTGTTAATTAGAAACGCGTCAAAGGAAAACCGCAAATCACAAGCCAGCAATACGGCACATGTCATATCAAGAATGCAGTTCAAAAGATGCCATTTCCACTTCTTGCAAAGGTTATGTATCCCGTATTATAGAATACCGAACACACCCATGGATATATTTAAAACTTGCACCACTACAACCTTTGGAGTGTCTTAGGTTCTGTACAGGGTGGAGGCAGTACTCTCCCAAGGACAACGATTGTGCAATGAGGTGATTGGTCCGAAATCACACTCAACCGCCAGGTTTTCCCCCAATTGAGGGTATTCATTTTAGAGGGTGGGAAAGCCCCATGAGGGTCCTCAGATCGCACAGGGTCTACCCATGGCTGTTAACTGATATAATGTTAAATAAATTTCTGCCACAGCCGGATTTTAACCAGCTACTAACGACATAGCGAATAAGCGCTCCACCCACTAAACTACCCTGAACTAACTAACTCGCCAAGAAAAATTCTTTATCAGAGGATTAGCGGGAGGTTTATGATATAGAATTTTAGTTTTATTCATTTAATAGCATGTTTGTTAGAACGGAGAAAATAATAAAATGAAACTATGAAGAATAGAATTTACTTTTTTGTTTTTAATTAAGAATAATTATTTTTTTCATTTCTCCTTTATTCTGACCGACAGTTATCGAAGATCATTCATCTTATATTATAATTTAAAAAAAAAAATTTTTTTAGAAAGATATTCTTCGCCGGCACGCTTTCTTTCTATATGAAGACTTCTTCGAAGAGGTTGAAAGAGCCTAAGGGATTATCTACGTTTGATAATTTTTTTCTTATTTCCACTTAATCAAAATATAAATTGCTTGGTCAGTTATCTGTTCATCACACAAACCTTACGGTTAAAATTAGTTTATTAATTTATAATATTAGAAAAACGTTATTAAAGAAATGCACCATAGGGACAGTGTTCAATAATTTAAAATTATATACTTGAATAATAATAACACAGCAAAGTGAATCTTTTTCGTTTAAATAAAACTGCATTAAATATATACTTAATAATGTAATGGGGTTAATGTAAAAACAGAAAGAAATCCTAATTCAATTTTTTTTTTTTTTTTTAAATAGTGTAATTATTTACTTTTAAAATAGAATTTAAAGTCATCCATAACGACCTTAATGTCCCATTTGTTGCTGACTTAGCCCGAACCCGGTATATATCCTTTCATAACAAACTTGATTCCCACTCAAACCCTCTAGTTTCAAACCTAGCTTCCTCTTCGATTCCCGATAATCCTCCGAGGCGTCTGAAAAGAAGATGGCCTCGTGACCTTCTAAACTGAACTTTTTAATTTGAGTACTACCACTGGGTAGTTTCTCTACTTGTCTTCTCATGTCAATGTATTCACTCATTATATTTACTAGATGTATTTTGTATACAGTTGTAAATTTCAATAAATAAATAAAATAAAAAAAAAAAAAAAATAGAATTTTATAAAAGATAAATCCATTGCGTATTATATTTATTTTATAATTCATTTCACAACCTTATTCCGCAACGGTACATATGAGGCGTGGAGATGCAAAAAGGGATAAATCAATATTTGATCATTTTTAATTTTCTTAATGTTTTCTCACAAATTTAGCGTCTTCTATACGGTAGTTCATGGTTCACCATTCAAAATATGGTAAATCCATTATAATTTTTCTAAAAATAATTGTCTCAAATAAATTATCACAGGAATTATGCATATTTTTTGTTTCCTGAAAAATTTTCATATTTGGATTTACCACCTTTTGCATCTCCATGCCTCATATAAAGGCTGTATTTATTACGAACACAAAATAATAATAACCAACGCATTAATAATAAATAAAAAAAACCTGTACCACTACAACCCATGAAGGGTCTGGGGTTCAGTACATGGTAGAGACTGTACTGTTTCATGGACAACGGTTCTGCAAGGAGGTGACTTGTCCTAGGTCACGCTCATCCGCCAGATTTTTCCCCCTTATTTTGGGTACCATATTTTTATAGAGGCTGGGTGTGCCCCAGGAGGGTCCTAGATCCTATATGATCCATCTCTCGCTGCAAACAGACTAAATAAAAATCATGGCCTGCAGCGGGATTTGAACCAGGATTTCCGGCATGGTAGCTCAGTACTCTACCACTGAGCCACTCCTCTCCTAACAATTAATAAATATCTAACATAAATTATTCTATATTTTTATACATACTGGTTTTGTAACTGCTTTAATCTTTAAAACACCTATACCCATTGTTACCAATTAAGGGTCTTGGGTTCAGACTGTCCAGCGAGGCTTTTTTTGTTTTTTAAACAACGGTTATCCAGGGTAGTGTTGTCCATGATCATGCACAAATCACAGGTTTCCCCCTCTCCTCAAATATCCGCATGCTGTCGTTTTGAGTTTAATCGCAACAAGTTTTAACATTTCATTCGTTGTTTCCCTTTTAATATTCTCGAAAATAAAATACTTTCATTAGTGACTGTATACATATTAATGAACCAACTTAAAACAATTTTTATGTCACATACTTCATATATTTTTAGGTCACATACATATATATTAATCATTTATACTTCGAAATATTTGTTGAAAGGTTCATTTCTTGATGAAACGATTACCAAAATATGCACATTTCTCATAGCTACATTCTTGTTTCATACTAATATTCACAATTTTTTATGTTGTGACTTAACGCAAAACGACAACCTGCGGAACTGATACCTTATTAAACTTTTGAACTCGTTCTCTGAACTGCTTATAACTTATCTACCTTTTTGTTTATTACTTGTTTTCTTTAAATGCGTTTTTTAATAAGCTGGAAGCTTGTAACTTGGACATAAACAAATCCGGGCTGAAGATAATGGCGGCGCTATTAGTGGAGACAGCCATAGTGCCCGCCACCGTAGCTATCTGCCCGCTACATTATCGACTCCCCTTATCGCTACCTGAGTCACCTGGGATTGCGATAAACCAGGAAACTCGGACGGGATCAATCGGGGACTGTTATCGCCGCTAAGTAGCCTCGGCGTCGCACGCTAAACGCCCTGCACCTTTCACCGCTGCCCGCCCCGCTGTTATTTCAGGGACTGCCCTCATCGATAATTGTATCGTCCAATGCCTGCCCCTTCTAGTTACATCATTCCTCCGTGTTGCCCGGTAATTGTCATAATCAGAATGTTCTTGGGCGGCCGAAGGCTAGCAGGAATGAAAGGCTTTGGGATCTTTCACGACTTCGATCCTGCAAAATGAGCCTAAATTAGCATTGATGAACTCGATACTGATCTCTCACGTGGGAACGGGTGAGAAAACCTTATAACTTTAGTATAATTATTTTTAAACTCATTTTTATTAGCTTCGCCTGTATGTACCGGCATCTTTGAACTCTATTTTCGGCCACTTCAAAACATCCAATTAAATTGAAACATTACACACTTCTGAAGGACCGAAGACAATAAAATAATTTAATAAGTTTGCCTCATTAACCTTCCTTACCAGGATCTTCAGGATTACCGATTTTTCTTATCCGCAGATACGACTCTATCTTGTGCCAAGTACTGAGGCGTGTACTGAGGCATGCATGGCTTAATCTTTGAAACAAGCATATGACTAGCAGTAGCATCTACTAGGGACTTTGTATATTTTGCAATTAAAAAAAAAAATTAAAATTAAATAAAATTAAAAACACCTTTTTGTAGCTATCCAAACTAAAAAGTAGCAAATGAATATTATTTTTAAAAAACCAAAGAACTCGAATTTTCAGCCAGATCTCAGAAATAAAAAGTAGAAAATCATGCAGTGTGAAGTTTCCTTCTTTACCGCCCGGTCTCCACCGTAGGATCCTCTACTATTCCCTTCGCAAACCTTTCTTCTTTCGCAAAACTTCTTCCGAGGTACGTCGGGGTCTTCCTCCAGGCCTTCTTCTATCAACCTTAGCCTCGTATATTCTCTTGTCCAGCCTCTTGATTTCCATTTTTAAAACATGTCCAAACCATCTTAGACTGTTTTCTTCAATGACTTCTTCTGTAGGCTCCACTCAGAGGCTTGATCTAATGATCGAGTTGCGAATTCGGCCTCGTCTGTTTTCCCCTCTATCTTCGTAAGGAATTTCATTTCTGAAGCCTGGATCCTACTTTTATACCTGGTGGTTAATGACTATGTCCCTATAATTTGAAAAACGACTAAAAAGTAGAGTTTAATAAGTTTAAAATGAAAATAGAGTGATTCATTTTATAATACTGGTTTTATTTTTATGAGATATTTTGTGTTAGTGGACTGCTTTATCTGTTGTGTCTTATTGTGTTTGACCGAAATATTGTTTCTTCGAAACCACCACCTTCAATTCGCACTTGTTTGTATCATTTCGCCCTGTTTAATCCTGGTATACAGCTCTGACAATGGATGAAGAAGTACTTTAAATTGAAGCTTTTCTTGGAGGCATATTCAAAAAAGCTGGTTTTTGTAATTGCTAAATTATAGAACGATTCGTCAAGCAGATTCAGGGTTCTTCTGTAGGTTACGAGCTTCACCGTATCCCAAGCTTCTTCTAGTTAGAACAAATAAATTCATTCCATTTCTCGAAGACTTGTAAAATTATCCTTTAATTATTATTTGGCTTATTGTTATGATTCGATCTAGTATCGCACCCGCTGGCAATGGCCGATATGACGTGTGGCAATCGGCTGTGGAGGGAATGATCGGGTGAAATCGTCGCCAATCGGATTTTTCACGCTTGCGCAAACTGTTACAGCATCGCGCTATTATAGCGCCTCTGAGCCAATCCTCTTGTTCTGGCGCCTTTTTTGTTGTAACCTCTTTGTATTAATGTGATAATATGATAAAATCGGTCTACTGGTACAGATCCTAGCCTATATTATGTTATGTGGGGTATTATAAAATCCAGCTTAATTTATGTATTTCTGAACGTGAATAACTGATAACTGAAAGCTTTCTCGGTTTATTTGTCACGTTTTTTTAAGAGAGAAACAAATTATGGTACAACAGTTTGTTTTATAAGAGGTGCGTGTCGCCGATTCACCATGTGAAAAACAGATTTTTTGTTTTCGGTCCATAGTACTTGCTTTAGGATTGATAATTGATGTAATATTTATATACTCATCTATAATGCACAAAACCACGTGTGATGGATGACCTTGTACTAATATTTCTAAAATGACACAACTCAAAAACAACATTAACTAAGTCAAAAACTTTATTTTCACTCTCCTGAAAAATGGTCCTGCTAATACTTGGCATTTCTATCGTCGATTTTCATTAATTTTTGACAAAAATATGAGCTCAAGTCACTTTTTAAAAGAACAAACATTCTTTTGCTGGTTCCTTAAGTTCATACCATATTAACGTGATTTTTATATGCTCTTCAACGATTCGCTACGTATTAATTAAACTTTCCAGCTACCTTTGTTATACACGCACCCCCGTTGAAATAGTGGTTAAATAGAATTTTGTACATAGAGCGTTAACTGCATTTTCTCTTAAATTTTAATTTATGTTCAGCATTGTCTCAACTCATTGAATTGATAGCTGTGACACCTTTTATGTCTGCAGCCTCGATGAATAGATTGTTAAGTCGAATGTTGTCCAAAGATAGTTAATTGTACTGAGGAAAGTGGGATCGTGTTATTCTCGCAGTTTTTGGCTTGAAGTGGAATTGTAATATAAGCAATAACTCCATTTCAAGTCTAAACCTGACTCAGCGCCTTTTCACTACGAAAATTAAACCCGATTCCGCTCCCCCAAAGAACAAGAAGATCATGTTGGACAAAATTCGACATAATAACTTACATAATTTAATCAAAAATATATAACGACATCGAATATTTGTTCTCTGAATTGATTTTTTTTTTTTAACAGCCAAAGCGTCTACAATAGAAGCTAGAAGACTTATTAAAGCTATGACAAAGCTATTCTTCCTAACTTCCGTTGGAATAATTTAGTTTACAATATTGAACCCCTGAGTTGAGTTATTTGATACTGACGAGATACCCTGCCGGGGTTTTCATGAGCGTCGTCAGGTGACCACGGATCGATACACTCCCTCATGTCACCTTTACTAATCGTCCCCTAAAACATCTCCGGTTAAAAAAAAATATATTATGGCCTCCGATATTTTCTTCATTCTAACCATCTTCGAATTACTTCAACGTTATCTAAAATATTTATTATATATTAATATTATAAACTATCAACATTTTCATGTTTCATTATGTTGAATTTTACTAAACATTTATTTGATTTCGAATAATATATCAATGTAGTTTTCATGAATGATCTACTTTTTGTTAATATGTTTTCTCAATGGTAACTCCTTACGATTTATTATACAATATGGGTATTACAAAATATCGTTTTTTTTTTATTCCATCGCTGTATCGAAATGATAACGATTATGTAAGATCTATCGAATATACGGATATTCCACAAAATATGTTTTAAAAACATATATAGAGTTACACCTTTCTTTTATTTTTCTCCTAAGGCCTATATAATGCTTGAATAGGTTAAATTTCGACTATTTATTGCATATTAATCGTATAGCTATTAGCTTTTATATATATTAAATACTAATCTGATTTCTGATTAAGATGGGGTTGTAAAGTTATTGGGCTGAGTAAAGAACGAATTCCTAAATAGTTAATAAGCACTGTGCCGACTGGTAAAAGTCCGAGGCGTGGACCGAGACGTAAATGGGATGTTCGCTCAGAGGAAACTGAAGGACTTGTGTAGTGGTCCGTGGACAGAGGTTTGTAAGCAGAAATTGGTGTTATCGGCATCGAGCCTTCGGGTTCACTAAGCCTTTATTTATTTATAACCTATCATCAATAACATTTCAATGTAGTTTTCATGTAATCTTATCTACATTTTTCATATTGGTAACTCCTCCTGGTATGCTTTATTATACAGCATGGTAATTAGAAAATATCGATTTTTTTTGTCCGTTAATTTTTGTTACATATAGCTCTGTATCAAAATGAAACTTTGAGTACCGAAGGTCGATCGAATATACGGTTATTCCTTAATATTTTTGAATATGTTTTAAAACATTTATAATTTTTTTTATTATATAATTATCGTACCGTCCTTATTATGCCTGAATAGGTGGAATATCGAACGGTTTTCTCTTTTTCTACCATTTTTAAAAGATATTATTATATCTATATATTATAGCTATTTTGTAGAATATATATGTGTCCATTTAATTATAGATTTATACCGGTACTTTTCCTTTTTTATACTGTTTTTTTCTCTTAATGTGTTTAATTTTTATATCAGTTGTCTTAGAAATAGTACATCTATTATGCACTGAACTCACGAAGACTCTTCGTGGGTTGTAATAGTGTATTATTATTTTAATATGGATTTTCAATATTGTTACCACCTGATTTTATGTAACCTTTCCCAGTTGTCCTGTAACCTTGATTCTGCTTCAGTGATTGCATTGGGGTCAAGGTGGCGAGATGTTGTCCCTGGTTGGCGTCTTTTTGGATTGTGAGTTCGCGATGTACTTTATTTTATATATATAATAACATACATACATACAGGATTTTGTTATACTTAATCATTGCCTCCTGTTTCAAAATTTCCTTTTATCTCCTGGCATATAGTTTGCTTCTTATTGTTATTCCATTATATTATTATAGAAGAGTTACTCACGTAATGTTTAAAATAACGGTAGTTAATGTTGGAGGGAACACTGCCTCAGACTCAACATATTTCTTTCCCAAATCTTTTAGGCTTAAAGAGAGATTTAGAAATCCTGGCAGGATCCGCTTGACAGTTCGGATGAGCCATCAGTTTCAACTGGTCGAAGCTTCTGAATCTCTCACAATATATCTCTGTGAAAGTTGAATGTCATACGAAATCTCCAAGCAATATTTTAATATTACATTATTTAAGTTTTCATCAAGGCATCCATTTATTTATTTCATTCAAGTTGTTCATTTACTAGCTTAAATCGGTTTCACCGCACGAATCCAGTCTTTTGTAATTATTTTAATAACTGCGACAATGCGTGATTTATCTATGCGTATGCATAAATTCGTAGTATCGTCATTCCCTTTATTGGCAATGCTTAAACTACATTAGGAAGGAACCCTTATCAATACAAGTTTTTTTTATATAGCTTCCATGATTAATTTTAAGTCTGTTTGCTAAATCAATCAATTGGTTTAAGAATTTTCGTCTGTAGTTTCCTGAGATATTTGATGTGGGCGTGTTGCAGTCCTTTTTTTTAGTTGAGTTAAGTTCTTAGTAGACGCATAGATGTAGCAGAAAATATTGAGTGCTTCTCAATTTCCATAGGACTGAAGCCAATACTTGTTAGTATAATAAACTTTACTAATAATAGAACTTAGCGAACCCGATACCACTAATCTCTGCTTACAGACTTATGTCCACTAGCCTCTACCTAAACCTAAAGCCGCCTGATCCCTGTTAACGCAATCCTCCCACCTACGTCTAGGTATCCCTCAGAAGTTTACCAGTCTGCACAGCGCTTATTAACTTATTAGAAATTCGTTTATTACCAAGCCCAACAACTTTACAAGCCCATCTTAATCTTCGCGACGCTATCACCTCTATAATATATGATAAACTATATATTTAATTTTTATTACTTTCATTACTATTTTATTCAATGATCACTAACAATCTCAGCAAAAATTAGACAGTTGTAGTTCATCTCTCTATATAATTTTTTCTGCCTTGTAAGATTAAGATTATGCACAAAGCTGTTTTGTGAAACCCAGCGGCAGTTATAACCTTAAAAGCTACTCAAGCAGGTAAAGTAAACCCCGATTTCAGGGTTGAATAGTCGCAAAATCGATTTCTCTTCACGAGATCCTGGTGACCTGGGTTCTCAAGCGAATGCTGAGGTGCAAGTATAAAATATTTAATTTCAACTAGGAGTATTTGCAGATCTTGAGGTTTGTTGAGTTCTTTCAGTGATCATATTTAGGTTTAGCTCTTAGTAACATTAGATCTGCGTGAGATTTTTTTGTTGTCCAAATCAGCTAATCCTTTCAGCGATTATTTACTTATACAGGATTTGTTAACAATTTCTTTCATTATTCAATATTAATATCCCTTACCAGTGCGTTTAAGAATGAGCGATACTCCTTGTCTAAAACGCATTCATAATCGGTACGGGCTGTTGACGAAGACTCCTTGATCTTATCTGATAAAGGCGCCAGTTTTCCTAACAAGAAAAAAAAATTGCCAAAAATCCAACGGCCTTAGTCTTAGTTCTTTGTGAAACGTCTTGGACCAAGGTTGCCGTCTCTATCAGAGATCGACTGTTGATGTAAGATGTGCTGCATTTTGTGTCCTTTGATGTAAATTTTCTTTTTGTGTGTTTCTTTATGATGCTTGAATCGGCGGAACATTAACAGGTTGGGTTTTTTTTACAGTATTTTAGAGGCATAAAGCTTTGGAGGATATTTCCTGGTGCATTCTAAAATATGTAAAACTTTTTAATATTTATATGCACGTTTAAAGATGTGTATGTTTATTTATATATTCTTTTTTTCGTTCCTATATTATATATCTATATATAAACAACATTAACAAGTATTTACCATCATTGAAGTTATATTTTACGTTTTTGAGAGTAATTATTTGAAGATAAGAGAGTCTCAGTACGAGTAAGCCGATTCACCATCGTCAAGGTGGTGTCTCTTAGGACCATTTGAGGACTTTGAAGCAGTCTAACGGGATTAATGCCATGAATTATCGGCCTAATTTAGCTATACCAGAATGTGTATTTATATGGAATTCAGTCCCTCATAGTATCAGACATGCTTTTCGCTATCCACATTTAAATCCTTGCTTTTCCAGCATGTCACTTCCCGAACAGATGCAATCTTAGCAAGTTTAGTTATTTCTATAAATGGATCGGTATTAAGTGAAGGTATTTGTTGTTAAGCTTTTTTTTTTACAAGAAGATATTGATTATGTAATGCAGTAATTTCATCTAACCTCATGTTTTTATTTGTTATTTATTTATTCTCTTTAGTTATTAGTATTTTCTTTCGGAATGTCCTTTCTTTTTATTTATTCCATTATTTATGTTAGCTTCTGGTTAGATGTATATAATTAGTTTTCATGTTAGAAACTATTTGCCCTGAAGATGACCTGCAAAGTAGGTCGAAACTTCCGCACAAATAATAAATAATTCCACACTTATTTCGTGTTTATTTTGACTGCACCCCCCAACTATTTCCATCCTCCATAATTAGTTTTCATTCTAGAGCAGGGGTTTCCAACCCTTTTTATACTCCCTCCCGTTTAAATGAAAGCCTTCCAAGAGGTGTTACATTGAAAACAGAACATTTAGTTTTACTGTCACAATGTACATGATAAGTTTCAATTTTATAATTACTTGTAAGAGAAAAATAACTAAAATTAAGCGAGATTTTTTTTTCAACTAGTCTCTCGCCCGCAAGATATAGAACCACTGTTCTACAGGGATCTAGTCCTGGAATAAATAAAGTTACTTTTCTTTTCTAAAATATTTGAGTAGGAGTGTACTATATACCACTGTTTTCTTTATATTTATTTTTCATCTGATCATTACATATAGATTCATGCTAGAGATACAATTCTTCACACTAGCCTATTAAAAAAGATTAGTGTAAAAGAGGGCTATAAGTTACTTATTTCGGTTGCCGTTACGTGGGCGAAGTACATAAATCCCTCGTCCAGGACCGTATTGTAGCCCTGATCAACTGCCTCTACAAATCTCGACCGAATTTGTTACATAAGATAGATTCGGTCGTGGCTATGTTGCTTACTGGATCCGTCTCCTTCGATAATAGCAGCCCAATGATTTATCCTCTCTAAACCTCCCTAGCCGACTTTTTTCTTTTAACTTTTTAAACAGTTGAAGAAGGTCGGGGAAATATTTACCCGCCGGTCCGACATGTGGAAGATAACAATTTAAAAAGCTACTGAGGCTGGCGCTGTTTTTTCTTCGGTTGCTTGCACATACCTCCAGAGCTCTTTTTCAATAAATTCCTCAGTTCTAAATAAGCGGGCAGGATCTTTAGTATACGGAATGCTATTGTGTTTTTTATTGTCTATTGCGTGCTTGTTGTGTATTTAGATCATCATAATAAGTTTTGAATTTTTTAAGTGAAAACTTCTTTAGTCGCATTTAGTGACTTTAGATATGTCACTATCTTGTGACGTATTACGCGAGGCTGAATACGCCTCCCTGCCAGGGCATTAGTTATAAGATTTGTTTTAATGTACTTAAGTTTAAAGGATATAATTCCATCGATATACAAATTATAATATTTAACGATGTCATTTAATAGTTGTGCTATAAATTCTCATAATGACTTAATTGTATCTTGGAAATTATTTTTAAGAAATGTATGAAATATTTATTTATTGTATTATTATCATTTATTAATACAACACGTAAATTAAATGAATGATACAGGCATGAGATACATACAGGGAAGTAGAGGCCATCATCTTTTCAAACGCCTCGGAGGATTATCGGGAATTGAAGAAACAGCTAGGTTTGAAATTAGTGGGTGTATTGAGATATTTCGTGGAGATGGCCACGAAATGATTGATTTCGGGTTCGGGACAAATCAGTGAGAAATGTGAAATTAAGATCAGCATGGATGGCTTTATTCGTAACAAAGTAAGAAGCATTGAGGATTTTTGATTGTAACGAAAGGAATTTGATGGCTTAGTGGAGCCCTCCGTTAAGTCCAAATGTGTCTTTTAACAGTCATGTATGAGTCTTTTGTAATTAATTGAAAGCGTTTAATAAATCTTCAAATTAAATCACAATTTTGCTTATTTCCCCTCTATTCTCAGACCAAGGGGGAAACCTTATGGTTGCTAGGCCAAATAGCCTCCTTGCAAAACCGTTGACAGGGGTTATTGTTAGACAATAAGATCCCTACCCCATTTACTGAACCTACAAACATCATTCATTGGTTGTAGTGATACAGTTTTTTTCACCGATATAGTTAACTAGAAACTTTTCTGGTTTACTTATGTACTCGACTATTTGGTCACTGATTGTAGTAAAAGTTATTTTTTTTTTAATGTTCAAGTTCTTAAGAAAAATCAAAGACGTAACTAACATTCAATTCTACGAGTAATCGTGTCCACTATACACAACAGTACAAGCTCCTTTCTCTTGACTTAGTCGCAGTTACAATTAATGTCTACACAGTGATTGATAGTAATTAATTTACTACTTTGATTTACTACGGCGAAGTTACATAAACCATTCTACAATTATGGCCTTATTCCACTACATATTAACTGTGATATTGTTAGGCTTCCATTATTGTCTCTCATGTCTGCTTAACCATATAAATTATAATCTATCTGAATATAATTGATGCTTCTTCTCCTACTCAGGTATATTTTATAAAATAATTATCATCACATCTAATTGTATAATAATGATATTGACGATTAAAACAGTATTAAAAATAAATTAAGTAAAGACATCATTAGCATGACTTGAAGTGGTAGCTTTCTAGTGACAGTTCCTTCATGGTTTCAAACGCCTTTTAGAAGTATCGATTAAGGTTTTGGGATCATTGCAAGGAACTCAGCGAATTGAGTGAGTATTGTACATTTAAGATTATTTGGGGAAGAAAATGGTCCGGATGAAGGTCAAAGAAATAATTTCTAAAATAGAATTGAAGTATTTATTTGAAATCCAACGTTTCAACCCACACTGGAGGTCTTCTTCAGGGCTGGATATACAAGATACAAACAAGTTAAGATGATAAATAAGAATTGCAAAGAATATAATAAAATCTAGGAATAATGATATTGGAGAAAGAACATGGCTGGGGAGGTTTTGGAGGCCTGCGTTGAAAAAAACGAAGTGGTTTTGGGTTTTTTTCGGTATCTTGTTTTTGGCCACATCTTGTTAAATTCATCTTGAATAATACTAGTTGACCTTAAATATATGGGGAAGAAATTGCTTCGGGTGGAGGTCAGAGAAATAATTTCTTAAATAGAGTTGATATATTTATTTGAAAGCCAACGTTTCTACCCAAATTGCAGGGCTGGTTATACAAGCTACAAACAAATTGAAACTTGTAAGGAATAAAAATAGATAACGTTCAAATAAATAGTTCAACCCTATTTAAGAAGTTATTTCTCTGATCTTAACCCGGACCATTTTCTTCACCATTATTTAAAGTTAACTAGTGTTATTCAAGATTAAGATAATTTGAGTTGTGTTCAGGAACGTTTAACTCAGCTCTATATTCCCGAATATAGCTATGTAATTTTAATTTGATGTTGTGTTTAATTATTAATTTCAATTATTATTATTATTAGCCCGAAGCTTTTTGCTTCAGTCCTGTATAATGATTCCCAGTTCTTTTCATGTACAGATGTACGGATATGTTTTAAAATTGTTATTTCTTTAAATTTGGGTCCAATATTCATAATAAATAGCTTTCCAATCAATCCATTAATTCATTGAGAATTATCTCCTCCCCTTGAACTGATGTTTATATTTATGAAGACTCAATGAAACCGATAAATGGCGCAGGGCAGCCAACAATGATTAATAATTGATCCTTTCTTATTAATTTGACCCTGAAAAATTTATTTCTTAACTCCTTCTGGCGTTTCAAGGCCCACCTTATTTGCCTGCCGAATACTCGCGGTGAATATTAATGTTATTTTTTTAATGAGAGTTGGTATCTCTCGGGAATTTGTTTGTCCGCCGTGTTGTAGCTTAAATGGTTGACCTCGCTAGTTCACTTGCTTGTAGTTATTAACACATATATGTGGTGTATAATATATAAGTTTGTTTATAACTTATTGTTAATAGTAACATAGTATCAAATTCCAATGGGCCCTGAAAAAACACCGCTTAAATTGGTATATTTGATATTTTGGGTTTGGAAAATGACACAGACTTAGTCATTGCACCATAACATTCTCTAAGAGCCATAATCTATCCTAATAATAGCATGAATTTATAACCCTTGTCATTGACAAATAAACATATATAATTATGTTATCTATAATTACTATGTCTTTCTAGATGAATATTATTCAGTCAATATTTGTCAATAGAATTTTTTTGTTACATATCTTGGATTTTATAATTACATTATAGTAGCAAGAATTATTGGTGCATTGGATTGGTAAAGGCTGTGAGAGACTTGTGGGGATGTTGGTCCGTTCATTGATGGGGAACAGCTACTATCCTTGTTTTTCGGTTATGACCAATTCCTGTTTGCGAGGCGGAAGATCTATCTCGAAATGATAGTGTATGCCCCTTAAAGACGTGCTACGAAGTGGTGGGCTTAAAAAGTAACTTCAAGAAGACCGAGTATACGGCCATTTGAGATCCTGATACTAGTGCGCGTGTGGTGGACACGGCGCACAGTGGAACGAACCAACGCATTTGTTGGACATTGGACCAATTCTCAAATAACTAAATTTGTCCTTTATTTTGATCTTAAATTATACTTTATACTTCTTCTCAACAAAATCCATAGATAAATTAATTGTAAAATTAAATCTTATATGACAAATTCTGAATTGAAATATAAATTTTTCTAAAAACTCATATTTTTAAAGTAATCTACTGTTTGAGGTAATGCATTAAATTAATCGTGCACCTACTGGAAAAAAACTCATCCATAATAAGATATTTTAGGCAAATAAAACTTGGGATTATTTCAAACGTCTGGGAATTTCCGGTGAAAATTGGGGGATAAAACTAAAATAATCAATTGCGAAAATCGCTCAAAATCGCCCAAAAAACTACCTTCACAGTAAATAACTAGAATGTTTGAAGTTTTTTTTCCATTAGTCGGATTCTGCTACTAGGTGCTATTTTCCGAGAAAATGATTTTTTTTTTCTTTTCCGGCCTTGAGAATTAATTTAAAATAATTTCTGTTGATATTGGCGTCTACTTTTCGCAAGTTTTCTTTTGTTTACCAATATTTGTTTACATTCATTTATCCGAATCCTTATCTAACATAATAGTATTAACAATGAAACTTAGTTTGTGTGTGGTATTTGAACGACATATGTGTAATGGTGCACATAGGTGCAATAGTCCCTACAACAAATCGTCAAGTTTTTAAATTTGTATTTATTTATTTTTTAAATTTTTATTTCGTTATTTAAATAAAACAATTTTATATAGGCACCTATATTTATTATAATTTTGATGTACCAATTATACCTAGTGTATTAACTAACATAAGTAATTATCAATTATTATATTCATTTTGTTTAATAATTAAATTATTTGGTTTGTTACTTTTTCCTTTGTATAACTTTATTTAATACCTATGTATCTGTCTTTCCAAAGAATACTGTATTTTACCCATTCTAGTAGTATATAGGTACAATGTTAGATAATAAATTATCGAAATATCAAATCTAGAATTTTTACACGTTTCCCCTAAAATGATTGATCCTGTTTATCATATCATTAAATAGTCCCTTCAAAAAGCATTAAACACTGTCCAATAGCCTTATTCTAGGAGAACCAGAAGCGGAGATATTAATGAATGTCCAGTCCTCCCTAACGCTCGTTCCACTGTGCGGCGGCCTGTAAAAATGTAAATGTATTTAAGTGCCTTGTTTCTTGTTTGAATGCTGCTGGGTCATCTGAGCATGACGTCAAAAGAAACGTGATGCAAGCCCGAAAGGCTACCCGAATGATATATCCAGTTCTCTGAAACTAAAATCTCAAACTAAAACAAACGTCGAATCTCCACAGTCATTATGGAGTCTATCCTCAGAAACATTTACAATGAAGCACCGTCTGCGCTCAAAGGTGTAGGGGTCTGAGATAGATTTCTGAAGGACATGTCTCCGTGTCTCCAGGCTGGATAAATTAATAAATGAAGAAGTTCGACAGAGGATGTGAGTACATTGGTAAATCCAATGAACAGGGAACGCCGCCTTAGGTGGTACGGACGTGTAGAAAGAATGTGGAACGAATCTTGGTCACACTGAGTCCTGGTTAGGTTTCAACCAGGGAGGAGAGCATACGGACGGCCTAGAAGCTGGTGGACTGAGGGAATCCTGGAGAAGATTTTGGTGGTCCTGGTCGAGGTTTGCGGGAAGACGATTGGTTTGATCGTGAGGCATGGAGCCCTGCTCTGACAAGTTCAGGTAACCATTGTTGGAACGCCTATAAAATAAAATATAATTCGTTAAGGACTGACTTGTTGAATGATAATGCTTAAAATTAACTTTTTAAATTTTAAGGAAAAATTTATGGATAATATTAAAATCAAACTTTTGAATGATGATAAAAATTTTAAAAAACTTGGAAGTGACGTAAGTGCAAGAATTTATTCGTAATTGTTTATGATATTACACAAAGTATTTCATATGAAATAATGAGATCACCATAATTAAAATTAAGAGTGTAATAGAGAAAATGTATATTTACAAAAGTAGACACTTGGTCCAGACTCTATAAACAGGATCTCAGCGGAAGAAGAGGGAAAGATTATGATGATGACGATGATGATAAAAGTAGGATGAATTTATATTGTATATTTAGGTAATATCTTGTGTGCATCATTGCTTAAATATTTTATTTATTTATTTAATTTCGTTATACTTACCTATTCTATCAAAAACTTATCCATTAACTTTACTTGACGTAGACGGTGGTAGAAGCTAGGATTACTTCCTTTCGAGACCACGGCCTACAAAAGAAACGAACCGCAGAGAAGATATTGAGCGGTTTGGATTCCCTCTTACATTTCCTGTATCGACTTCTCTCCTTCCACCCTGGCCGTTCCCTCTCTATAAATCATCTATTTTTAGTTCGTGTTCTCTTTATCTTATCTCTCTTTGATAATCATTTATCCAATTTTGTATTTCTGATCCTATTATAGTTCCATTTGGATTAGCCTCAATGTCAGGAGAATTGAGGTTACCGTTCCTCCATCCGTCTTGCGAAGTGTATTAGTTATTTATTTTTTATCCGACATCCATCATGCTTTATACGTTTGTTATACATGCATAAATATATACATATTATATGTATTTTTGTGTATATTTGTATATTTTAAAACATATTGTATACACATTGCTAGGTGAGTAGGACTACTAAACATTTAAGTATGGATGCAATAACAAATATCAGAATTACGATGTTGAAGATTTTATTTTTAAATATTTCTTAAACATTTATAAATTTTATTAAGTATTTTAAGTAATTATTTATTTTTATTTGGGGAGCGAGTAAGTAGTACTTTATGAGTAGACCGCATTAGTATCTCGAAGGCTCCAGGATCAAATCCGGGTGTGGCAGATAAATAATTTACTTTTTTAACAGCCGTGTTTAAACCATGTGGGGTCTGATAACCCTCCCGGGGCTTACCCTGTCTCTATAAAGTGGTTACCCTTATTTGGAGTATAAACCCGGCAGTTGAGCGTGATCTCGGACACATTATCTCCCTGCTCAACCTTTGTCCTAAAATATCATGGGTCTTAGTGGAGCGCCATTTTACGTTCCCTCCGAAAGCCCACCTGTACTATAAGATTTATTTATTACAAAGTTCAAAGGCCACCTGTTAGGAAGTTAATAGTTTCGAATCCGGGTATTATATACCCAGTTAATGAAAGCAATTTTATCTTTAGTTAAGCTTAGATATATTTCCATATTCTGGTACGGGTTTTTAAAAATAATCCCGCTTTTTCTTCCAGTCGACTGGAGGTGATAAGATGAGAATACCCATATATATATACATATCTATTGCTACATCCGCTTAGACCCCTGCGACGGACTATTAAATTCAAATTCCCGACGTGTGCGAGATTAAAATTCCCGACAGGTCCGGGTACCCCCTCGTTAATACAAAAGCAGTTTCCTTTCTTTTCATCGCCTTTCTCTTTTGGCAAAGCCAATTATTTATAGGCATATATTGTTTTATGTTTATCTTTATGTCCTCGTTTAGGTTAGAAATTTTCTGTCTCTTATGGGCCAAGAATGATAATGGAATTGCAAAGTATTCGGTTTCAGATTTTAGTATGCCAAAGAATTTCTACTTTATAGTATTTAAAAAATTTTTTAATAGTTCAATTAAATTAAAAAATTTGAATATATATTACACCTTTTTTTAAATATTTTGATGGCGTTTTGAAATTTTATCGTTCTATATTCATGTTCTGATGGTGAAAAATCAGGTTTTAAATAAATTCCAGTAAATAGTTATGGCCCTTTAGTACACAAACTAGTCTGAAAATTAAGTTGACACTTTTGCATATACTTCAAAATGTCGTTTAATTTTATGGGCTGGGATAACGATTTTAGTGAAAAATAAGCTAAAATTATTATTATTTAGGCTAATAATCATATTAAATAATTGAACTCAATACGAATTTATATTTACTAATTTTGGCGTAATGGAAAAGTAAATTTTCAATACAAAAAATCCATAATGGGATAAGATCATTTTGGATTTTTACACAACATTTAGTTGAGTTATCCCTTCTATTGTTATATGTGAACAAATTTTATTTCTACATTATTAAATGATTGTTGAACATTTAATTTTTTTCTATGCTCAGTGTTACTATTTTTCGACCATTTTATCAATATGTTTGTTAGTATATCATTATATAAGCATTATATTTACAAAGATCAATCTAGCAGAAGTATGTAATAATAATTGTATTATTATACTTATTTTCTTTACATAATAGATACATAATGTCAGTATTTTTATTTACTTTACATGCTTTTTTTTTATTTTAACTTATTATTTATAATTATAATAAGCTAGCCCATATTTTTATAATTGTACATTTATGTTAATATTAGAAAAGAACAGTCTGGCCTTGAGTAAATTGTATAACTGATTAATTTAGTAATTAACAAATTGATTTATTAATAGCCGATTATATAATAACACAAAAAAAGGATTTTATCTTTTTTTTATGTTTACTCTGTAACTTTTTAAAAGAATTTTCTTTTAATGCTGTGTTGCGGGTTTCCTTAACCTCAATTTTCTATGGCCTCCTTCCAAATTATTCACGATGGAGGCGACACATAGCTCTCTTAGATCACGTCTCGTCCACGTTCATACATCTCCTTATACGTTTTAAACTTATTTATTTATACAATTTACATAAAATTAATTGTTTTTACAGGTGGTTCTATATACTTTCTATATAAGCACTGTCTATTTAAATCAATTCCGGGCCGTCAATTTTGCGTAATCTATATCTTTGAAGGGATCATTAATAATCATTTTGTTTTGCTTCACTTTTTTTTATGTTAGGCACCACATTCCTGATTCACATATTTCTCCTACAATTAGTAATGTTGCATCATCTTAATTCCTTTCGTTTTGTTTATCCTTTTATTTCAGATAACTAATGTCTTCAAAGAAGGGGTGTACTTTACAAAGTTTAGTAAATTTACTCGAAAACCGTATTATATTCGAATGAATTCCGTTTTATATATTAATTCAGTGCTAAAATCATAAATAAACATTAAGAATTTAAAGAATATTAGGACGAGCGTTAATTTTGTTTATTATTTTTTTTAATTCTATAATTAGTTTTTTTTTTAATGCATATAATTAGTCTATTTCATTGTAAAAATGAAAGTGCGAGAGGATTTCATAAAAAAATAAAACATATCGAGAATGAAATCAAATTTAATTTTTTTCGGGGCACAGTACTGATTCAAAATAAATTTGGTGCATAATATTCCGAAAAAGTATTTAATTTATTTATGCATTGCACATTCAGATTTACGGATTGATTAATTTGGATCATTAATGCGACAAAAAAAAAATTAATTCATTGGTCAATTCTAGAAATGGACATGACGCGCCACTGACATTTAAGTGATAAACTGTTCATTTTTTCTGGAATGCAAGTTGTATTATACGAAAAAAGTGACGAAATATGTTCATGAGAATCACATTTATACAAAATGTTTATAAATATTTTGTTAATGTATTATCACTGAGATAAAGCAGTCCAGAACATCAATAAACACTGTTAAAATGGAATCACCCATATTTTTAATTATAATATATAGGATATACATAACTATTATTATGTGTTATGTACGGTCTTAGTTTAGTATAGTATAGTATATTTACAATATACCTTAGCATATTTACAATATGCAGGATATTTTTAATGGCATTTACATACAATTTTCCCGCTTGATTAGGAGTGTTCTTTAGATAATGTACCTATCTAATGTGGCATTACAGACATATCCTCAAATCTAAATTTGCCCCCTTTTTTTTTATTTTCACTTTTATTGCTTTCATTTTTGCTCCTATTCTCTACAATATACCTTTAATGACTGAAACATGCAATCGGGCAAAAGCTACTACCCTCTGACACATTTCTTAGCGAACTAAACATATTCTCTTTTAAATATATCAATAACACGACCGATATTTTATTTTTAAAAAAGTGTCGTTTTTTTTAATCGTAGTCGTCTTCTCTTAATCACTTTAATCACAAATAAATGAAAAAATATTGTATATGCATTGAACTGTGTTGTATGAAGGCAGATCTCCAGTGAATTGCATAAATTACTACTACAAATGAACATATATTGTCTTATATATCACTATTTCGTCATGTTTCGTAATTCCTTAATTGTTGTTAATTTAAGTTGTTCTTGTATACTTTTGGAAACGTAAACTGTATAACTTCCCATGTTTTTTTGTAATAATAAATTTTATACTAATTTATTACTATTTGTATATTACTTGAGGAACTCCACCTTTGGCATTCTTACAGCTTTGTTCTCTAAATTGTCTTATATTTACTTCGCATTTTTTTTTATTGACTTAAAAATCTTTATATAGTTATAATATTAATAATTATTTCTACTTCAAGATTACTATTTTGGGAAAGGCGTGAGGTCAGTAGTTAGACATTTAGTTACGTGATTTATCTCTTTCAATACGGTGACTGTTCAAACACTGGGGGAACACCAAGATTGGTTTGAACACTCAGGAACACCAGTCCTAATAAGTGTCTTGTTTCATTGTATTTCCTGTACCATAATTTTGGTGTTACAAGTTGTTTATTTGATCTAACAGTAAAAATATGTACCTAATAATACCTAAAAAATATGTTTTGATTTTTGCATAAATGTTTAGTCTAGATTTATTATTATATTTAACATAAAATTTTAATTATATTGAATAGAGTATTTTATTCTATGAGGCCTAATTAAGACCAAATGCCAGTTTGAAATATTTTTGAACCTTTATTGTTATAATGTTTAAAGGTTTTTTCTTGATTAAAAAACGATTATATTAAATTATTTTTTTAGTTTATCACTTGGAAAAAAATAATACTAATTTTTAGCGATTACAAAGGGTTTGAACAAGGCCGAATATAATCCTAGGACTATAATTTTGGAAACAGCAAGTGCTATTTGTACGCAAAAATATGATCTACAACTTTCTATCCGTTGCATATATTTCAAATTCGATTTCACATTACAGAAACTTGTTTGAAAATATTATTTTCTATCACCAGCAACTCAGTACTTGTTACATACCAGATAAAATTAAATTTTTACCGTAGATAGGCACCTATAAATCCCAAACATTTTTCTAAAACACATTTTGCCGTTTTTAAAACTAAAAACCTAATAAAACATTTTTTTACTGTTCGCCATTATACGCGAGTAAACTATTTTTTATTTATTTATTTATTTTTTACCAGATCGGCCTGGTGGGCCTTTACATGGTTGTTATAATATTGAGAGTAAACTAGAAATATATATTTAACAAACAATTGTTTTTTAATAATGACCTTTTTTTTTTGTTTTAGGTAATGAATAATCTGTTCTGTATGAAGGTGTAATGTTACTACTTCACAGGTAACAACTCATCAATAATTTAAAATATCACAAAATTAAACTAACAGTTTATTGCTTTATAGTTATCAAATTACTGGAGATAATATTTGTATTTGAATTTGTTAATAGACAATTTTAAAAAAAATAAAAAACATGCAAACACCTAGAAGTTCCCAACTATTAGAGATATCTCTTTATTTATGGTGCAATTCCAGGTATGTCTTCTTATCAGTTCAAGCACCGGGCTTGCGCTGTCTAGCGAAATTGATCCTATCTTTCATTCCATAAAACTTCAGGTTCAAACATGATACAGTTCAAAGTATGACTTCATTTTAAAAAAATGTTGGAAATGGAATATCACATATGTCGCCCTGAATTAAAAAGCTTCAAAACAATTTTTGAGTTATGTCGTTCCTTTGAAGGAGCGATATATATATCCTACTATTCTAGTATAAACAATTATTAATCATGTTGATTCCGAGTATTTTATATATTTTTTTTTACATTTTGTAACACATGCAGCCCTGAAGAAGATCTGAATTGTGGGTCGAAACGTTGGTATCTGAGATATACGTTTGATAGTTTGTTTCGGCCTTCTACGTGTACTTTTGTGTTCAAATCACTGTTGGGTTGACAACGGTTATGTTGACTTTTGTTGATACATGCAGAAGGGTTCAACGCAATGGTTCATCTATGAGACATAGAGACATAGACAGTGTGACCGAGTTAGGTAACGAGGGCAAAGGCTCTCCTTGGCAGCCCGCGGTCTAGAGCTCCGAAGGTTGCCTTACTGAACCCAGCACTATCATTGATACAGCTGTTCCTCTCATTTATTGGACATTGGCCAGTACTACGGTCTTAAATTCGATCATTGATGTCTAGGATCCAAGGCGCACATCGGATATACTATGCATCAGCCAGAAAAAAAATCTAAAATGGTACTTTCTTTAATATTTTCTTCTTTAGACCTACCAGTTACTTTTTAGTTACATCTGTCGACTACGTTATCGGTAACTGAATAAATCATTTGACGATTGTTATGAATATGTGTTGATAGATTAGTTCTATTATAGTAGTTGTTCAAATTCATTAGTAATTGAGTATACGAATTAAAAAAAAAAAAACCTGTACCACTACAACCCGTGGACGTGTCTTGGGTTCATTACATGGTAGAGACTGTACTGTTTCTTGGACAACGGTTGAATAGGGAGGTTATTTGTTCTTGATCACGCTCAACCGCCAGATCCCCCCCTTTATTTGGGCACCTAGTTTATAGAGGCTGGGTGAGCCCAGGAGGGTCCTATATCCCATATGATCCGTCTCTGGCAGATAACAGATTAAATAAAAGTCGTGCCAGCAGCGGGGTCTGAACCCAAGACCCTCGGCCTGGCTAATCAGCGCTCTACACACATGAGAATTTTTTCACAGAAAAAAGGCGTTATCCCTAAGACAAGGCATGAAAAGTAGTAAGTTAATACTTAACAGAAGTGGTTCAGATACAAACGAAACTGTCGAGCTTCAGAGGGTTTATGTTCAAATGAAGTGTTTGAGGGAGCAAGATTGCCTCTGAATAATTATTTATTTCGATATTCTTCTCAGAAATACATAACAAACCTTAAAGGATATGGCTGAATATTTTCCCATTTAAAATGTTATGTTACATATTTCAGAATTTGTGTTATGTATTGCATTAAAATAAATATTTTATTAACCCGTTTATAATTTTCTAATCATATGGTAGTTGATAGCGATTAATATGAAGTCACTGGCAGTTCTAATCTATTTATTTATTTATTATACATTAAATAAAAGCAAAAAAAACTGTACCAATATAATCCATGAAGGCTTTTGGGATAAATGATTTCCAATGGTTGTGTAGGATGCAGCCAAGTTCACGCTTGGTATTTCATCGACGGGTTTTTCCTCAATTTATGGTACCCTATTCGTTTACTTTAGAGGCCAGGTAGCTTCCAGCTGGGTCCATCGCTGTTAACAAATTAAATAATTTACCTGCCAAAGTCGTGCTTCCCTACATAGATGGCCGAACTCCACTTTAGTCGACGCTTGTAGTGGCGGTTTTCACCACTCACTCAGAGCCATTCTGTAGTGTCGGAAAATGAACAACTTAAAACATTTGAAACTCGTGACATCCCTAAACTGCAAACCACGACTTGGCAATTCTCTTACTATAACTCATTACTATTCGCAGTCACTGGAGAGTTGTGCATCCTTCCTCCTTCCTAGAGATTGCTTAGTATTTATTTTTTGTCGAGTTCATTGCCATAACTTTCCTCAAAAGCTCTTTCTGTTGTTCAGTTGGGCTCCGCTGCTGTTCTGATGCAACAGAACTCACTGCAGTGATATTGTTCTTAGATCTCTTTCTTCTCTCTTATTCATATCTTGGAAATTTCATCGATACGTTTTAAAAACAAGAGGGTGGGTATTTGGACCTCGTGCTCTCTAAGAAGATCGGTATCTGCTCTGATATACAGAAAGCCAGATAGGGCTGTAATAGTGTGCAAAGAATGTATATTTAATATTATAATATACAGATGATAGTGTACAGAAGACAGTTGCCAACACAAAATTTGAAATATTAAGAACTTCATGAGAAACTTAAATATCTATACAAGAAGTAAAAACACTACCAATGGCCTTATTCTAAAAGAAACAATACCATAATTGAAGATCCACGAACTTAATAAAGAAGTTCAATTATTAGAAACAGCAGTATTATTATTCTTCTTATATTCAACTTCCGGGATGGACCATGTCTTGTTGATGTTATGAACCAAGCTTTCGCTCATCGTGCTGTGAGCTTCTTCAGGGTTAGTCAGTTAATGAAGAGCGGATGGTTGGAGTCGGGGTATTTATACCTGGGGGGCGTGGTCTGGATCGAAGTCGGCCTTCCCATTGGTTCGTTTGTGTCGGTCGTGTTGTGTTCGGGTGTGTTTGTGTGTGTTCGGTGGGGTGGGGTTCATCTGTATGTGGATGGTGAGGTAGTGTATGGGTCTTGCGTTGGATGGCCGGATACCAGTTTTTACTGAGCTTATAGCCATCTTCCCTATTGAAGATCCCAGTTTTTACTGAAGCTCAGTAAAAACTGGTATCCGGCCATCCAACGCAAGACCCATACACTACCTCACCATCCACATACAGATGAACCCCACCCCACCGAACACACATGAACACACACGAACACAACACGACCGTAACAAGCGAACCAATGGGAGGGCCGACTTCGATCCAGACCACGCCCCCCAGGTATAAATACCCCGACTCCAACCATCCGCTCTTCATTAACTGACTAATCCTGAAGAAGCTCACAGCACGATGAGCGAAAGCTTGGTTCATAACATCAACAAGACATGGTCCATCCCGGAAGTTGAATATAAGAAGAATAATAATGACCGTGGAAGCCTACGTGAACAGTATTATTATTGACATCTTGATCACGGTTCGGATAGGCTACATCATCTAGCAATTATAAGAATAATAATTATAAATATTAATATTCAATATTACAGTTATATGCTTGCAGAAGTATATAATTTAAAAAAAAAATTTTAACTGGAATATATTTTAGAATAAAATGTTCGTATTAATATATATATTAATATTTGTTGAGCTGAGTGGCCATGCCGAACGTCTCGGTTCGAAGCTTGACTTTTATTTAATCTGTTAGCGGCAGGAGATGGATCCTATGAGATCTATGACCCTCCTGGTGCTCCACTAGTCTCTATAAAGTGGGTACCCAAAATAGGGGGGTAATCTTTCGTTTAGGTGTGATCTAGGACAAATCACCTCCCTGCACGTTGTCCAAGAAACAATAAAGTCTCTAACATATACTGAACCCCAGACACTTTCAAAGATTGTAGTGGCACGGGTTTTTTTATTAATAAATATCTTATTACTCTTAAGTAATGGAACACCTTTAGGATCGAACGTAAATTCTTTCCCTCCCCAACCTTGCAGATACATTTAGCATTCGGCCTTAAGATATCTCCTAATGGAGTCATGCCTTGGTCGCACTGTAACGAGTTTTAATTCTCTTTGTCGAGTTATGGAGGAGAGGCAGAAATTGATTGCGGTGTGTCGAGTGTTCCTTGCAATCCTGTCCTGACTAATGAACTGAGTCTATACCAAATGCAGCAATTTACTAATGTCGAATCCAACCTCTCTGCTGATACAGGAGATAAACGACATGCTGGGTTTATGTTCGTTTTATTTATTTTATTTTATTGTTAATTTAATATATAGGTCAGTCATAAATTTAATAGGGAATTAGGTCATTTTATCTCGTTGCATTAGCAATTATTACTTTCACTTCACTATAAATGAAGGGACACAGTATTCCTATCATTAAAATTTTCGTTTCACAAATTAAAAATAGCTCATTTTATAAATGCTTTCTTCTATACTGGACTCATTTCCTTTATAATTTATATTGGGAAAGAGAAAATATTGATCTTTATTTTTCTCTTAAGACGTTTCGACAATATGTCATTTTCAATCTTATCACATTTTTTGTTGTATGCATCGGTAACGAATCATTTACATAACTTTATTATAGTTACAAGTCTAAAATATCTCCAAATTAAATTCATTTTAATTTTTATTTAAATAAAATTCTAGGGGATCATTTATCCTCCATGGTCAAGAAAACACATTAATTAAAAATAGCCAATTCTTATAAAGTGGTCTCTCTCTGTGCTTATGCATGGTGTATAGAAAATAGGACAATCATGTATTGCTTATTGTAAATCGTTTGTAGTCGTATATAAATTATACTGCTCCTCCAAAATAACAACGACATAAATAAAAAATTGGCATTTTTTAGTTAAGCCTTCAGTAGCAGTTGTATTGGTCGAAGCTTTTTAATTCAGTAAACATTGTAATCAATAATAAATCAGTATACTATATGTATTGTTATTCTTTATTATATTAATTATTTTAATTTATCTCATCACACGGCTTTATGGTCCATTGAGGACCTTGGCCTCATCGACAATTTTCCTCCACTTAATTACCTCCACGAACGATTTCCGCTGGTCTTCTCCATGTTCTTACCCCCAGGAGCTTAAGGTCTGCTTCAACATCGTCCAGCCATCGCATTCTAGGCCATCCTCTTTTTCCATCTGGACGTCCCTCCAGAATCATAATTCGTGGCCTTTTTCTGTCCATTGTGTGATCGTCTCAACCATCTCAATTTGGCTTTTTTTAATACAAGAAACTGTATCTGGTTCTTAAGTTCTTTTCATGCGGAAACAATTTCCTTCCTTGGTTGGGCCATACAATCTTCTAAGAATCTTTCTATCCCATGTATTCAATAATTTCTCATGTTGTTCGAATAGAGCCCCCGCCTCTATCCACGGACTCTGGATAGAGTCCCCACCATACATGACGACAGAACGAAGTATCGTCTTATAAACCCTTATTTTGAGGTTACGGGGTACAGCTCTATTTCGGAACACGTTTCTGAGGGACCAATAGCATCTGTTACCGTTTTCAATCCTCGTCTTAATTTCATGTTCCAGTCTGTTATCCTCTGTAATAATGGCGTCAAGATACTTAAATGTCTTAACATTTTCAAAACTGCACGTTGTATCCACTGGATGGGAGCATGTATTTTGTTTTATCTTTATTTATAATGAGCCATGCCTCTTCACATTCCCATAATGCTTCCAAGAGCACGTTTTAATTTCTTGCTGTGATGACCACTGCTGAAATACATCCCTCTCTCCTTGCTTTTGTTGTCATTATTATCTTCTGCAGCACTAAATTAAACAACACTGGAGATGTAGGGTCTCCTTGTTTAACTCCTTTCTTAATTTATACGTATCTTGTATATTAGCCCTAAAGAAGGCCTCTATGTTGATCGAAACGTTGGCTTTAAAAATAAAAAAGTTCTTACTAAAGATAATTTTTTCTGATCTCCAAACAGACAGAATTTGGCCTTTATAATAATTTGTCAATTATAATTTCGTCGTTTACTCCGGATGCTTTCAACTTTTTTTCTTTTGTATTCCCTCTGCCGTGTTTAAACAGCCCACGGTAATATAAACATCTGGGTGTATCCAGAGCAGGTGTTGTTTTTTTCTTTCTTAAAGACCCGAGAGGAGAAAGTGGCACTTCTTCATGTCATGGGATTTACATAAGAGATGGAGATTTCAATGGGAAACCTCGTTCAGTGATGCAAACCTTTTTGTATTTACAACGGTGACGTTTTAAATCCCTAAGTGTAAATGGTGACATATTAAATCCGAAGGTGAAATTTTATGTTGCTGACTTTATTGCGTTTTCTGATATTTGCTTTCTCTTTAGCCCATCAATTACCCATTCACCCTTTTCACCATATTATCACACATTTATAAACTTTGAGTGGTTGGGTATATATGTTTTTATGCCTGAGTGTTTATACATATGACAATAAAGAAAAATAGTTTTGAGTTTTATATTGGCTACTGCATTACTCCATGGACAAACGCTTGCTAAAACATGACCATTTTAAGATCTATTTTGGACTTACCAAGTCGAGCTTTGGGGGAATCCGATCATTACAGTCCAAAATCCTCAATGCTCCTTACTTAGTTAGGAATAAAGTCATCCATAATGACCTCAATGTCCCATTTTTTGCTAATTTGATCCGAACTTTATATCAATTCTTTCATGACAAAAATTATTACCTTTCTAACCAACTAATATCAAACCTAGCTACATCTTTAATTTCCGATAATCCTCCGAGGCTTCTGAAAAGTTGAATTTGTTATTTGAGTTCTACCACTGGGTATTTTCTCTACTTACGTTTACTTACTTGTGGTATTGTTATTATACTGCTTATTAATAAATAATTTAATTAAAGTAAATAAATTTTCCATTGAATTATTTAGAACAAGAATTTTTAAATAATTTCATGTCAGTTTTAACGGTTGATTATTTTTGTAATTCGAAGCTTAAGAGGGGAGGACTTATCTGCGAAATGTCAAAGGGAAATATATAAATTATAATTTTCTTTGATCGTGATATTTAGGCAGAATATTAGTTAAAACATGTGTAGTGTGAGGTCTAAAATAAGTCATAATTACAAAAAAAATATTAACAGTTTAGACTCGATTGTAGTTTTTAAACAATGCTCTCAAAGACAGTAACCTCGTGGAAATGACCTCGTATTCCATTCATTGAACGTGGGTAGTCACATTAGCGTAGTGAATTTAATAACAGTGATGACATAAGTGGTCATCAGATTTATTTTTGGAACCTCTCTATGGCAATGGAATGTTCATCTGTGTTTCGTGTAGAATAATTTCAATTTTCGTAAGAATTTTAAATTCTGTACTGAACTTAAAGTATAAGAACTTGAAGTATCAGCTGTTATTTAAACATTTTCAAAATTAATATCATTATTCAAATTACCACGTGGTTTTGGTAGGTTAGGCTTTTTAAATGATGTTTTCAATTTTGAATCCTAAGAATTCATCCTTTTTTTTTGTGTCAAATTGACCGTCTGTTAAGGAAATACTGGAGTTACTCCTTACCTTTCTCTTCAAAAGAGTAGAATTAACGGCTTCATCATCTTTCCTACTTGTTCAGGCAATTTTACTGTCTTTCATCAGAAAAGTGTCCTTTTTCACTAAATTATACTAAAAGTCACTTTAAAAAACCATAATTCACTGTAACACACATCAAAAATACATGAATTCATTTTATTCAAAAACTTAAGCAACTTCACAGTAGGAGCCCTAACAGCTCTCACCGTAGAAGAAAAAACTAAGCTGGAAATTTTATTGTTCATATCCAGGATAGTTACATTAGAATAGTGTTGTAATAAAATAGAACAAGCTATTGAAAGAAACAATTTGTAGTAATTTCAAATATGGACATTAAACCTTAAGATAGATCTCTTGTCAGAGATTTGTCTGTTGTAACTTGAAGTGCACTGTTATTTTAGTCCATGAAGTTAAAGTAAATTTAAATTATTCTCCACGAAACACAGAAGAACATTCCATTGCCATAGAGAGGTTCCAAATTAAGGAACGACTACTTCTTTACAAACATAAACTATCACTAACAAATAAAATTATAATATACAACATGCTACTTAAACCAATATGGACCTATGCCTCACAATTGTGGGGCTCATGCAAAAAATTCCACTTACAGACCATTCAGATTTTCAATCAAAATTCCTTCGTCAGATTACACATTGTCCCATTTGCATTGCCAATAAATCAAGAAAAACTACAAAAAAATTCATGACTCATGCTGGACATCCAAATTGACTGGTAAAATCATTACTCCGTTAATCCGCTCAATGTAATAATCAACAATAACAGCTATTGACAAATTGATACAATTTTATTTTATTTATTGTATAAGATTACATACTAATCCTTTAATGACACGAACTTCTGTAAACTTCTGTACGTCTCGTTTGTTAATCAGTGTCAATGTATGTTTCACGGCTGTGCTGATCCGCCTGTGATGAAATTTGATATGGATAATCTCAAGCCTGGGGAAGGACATGGGCTACTTTTTATCAACACACCACACAGGCGAAGTTTATATAAAACTGTAACCTGATTGACTAACAAACCCAGCGGTCAACGCACAGCAGAAACCACTTGAAATTCGCAGCTAGGTTCTTTGTATAGCTTAAATGAGCATAAGAAAGGAATTTAGACAATTCCACCCCCAAGGGTTTCCCCCTTAATATAATAGGGTTCAAAGATTGTATGGAATCCGCAAGTTTTGAAGTTAGACATCTGAAATTTCGGATTTACGAGTAACTTATAGTTAAAAAAAATTAAATCATTTATTTAAAATGATCTGTCACGAAACTTTATGTGGAAGACCAAATTCCACACGAGCGAAGCCGTGGGCAAAAGCTAGTATGAATATATTTCCGTTAGGTTTTATTGAGTTTAAAGAAATAACTTTCATATAAATTCTTTATTTGGATTTTTATGCAGTTTATTGTAAAAGAAACCTTTGAAAATATAAAAAATATTTTTATTTTCATATTGTATGTAATTGCTTAGCATACTTAAAAATATATATTTTTTTATTTTTTATTACGAGTTACTTCAAGTATGAAATGGTGTTCAATCGAATTCTATCTGTCCACTCCTTTTCTTTTGCCGCCTTTTCCGTCATACTTTCCTCTATTTCATTTTTTCTTAGTATTCGATAGTGATAGTTTTCCCTTGTTTCTTCTACATTCTGTTTCTCATTAAATGTTCACTTGCGGTATTCCATTTAAAGGTATTCTGTCCTTTTTTTATTTTATTACTTTACGCTTTCTTGTTTCTTAATTACTGTTTAATAAATAATGCTTCTATTTTTTCTCTTATTTCACTCCTCCTCTAATTCTCCTCACTACACACTCAACCAGAACTCCTTCTCCCCTGTTAGAAGTATGTTTCTACTGTTGAGGATCCTACTATCAGAGCCAGAATACAGTCTACTTCAACAGAATACTTTAAGTCCTCCAGATATTAATATCTATGCCTTCTAAGGATACTGTTGTTCCAGAAGAATTAAAACAGCTTTTTAATAACCTTTATAGCAAATGAATATGATCGTGTTATTACTATTTATTAAATATAGTTGTTTTTTTTCTACGGCCGTTGCAAGATTGAACCTGGGTTCTGAAGTTGGATGTTACAAGCGTAACTGTTGACTCAGGTCAAAAACCCGTTAATATTTTGACATGTCCGCAAGCTCCTCGAATGAGGGCTCTCATTCAGCATTTTTCAAAAAATAAAAATGGAGATCTGCTCTATACTATTGTCAATTAAATGACCGTATTTTTTCGGTATCAGTACCGTAGGTTGTCGCTTCGAGTCAAGTCACAGCAAGTTTTAACTTTTCATTTGATTCCTTTTTAGTAATATTCTAGAAGATAAAAATAATCTCAAATTTTAGGATGTAGAATAGTTTATAATTATGGGACGTATGTATATTTCCGTAATCAGTTTATCAAGAAATTAACGCTCAACGTCATCATCATAAAAAATTCGAAATGATTGTTAAACACTCGCTTTTTGATGAAATGATTACCGAAATACACACACTTTCGAGAATTGCAATCCTTTTTTTGATACTAAAACTCAGGATTATTTTTATTGTCAATAATATTGAAAAAGAAGCGAGTAAATAGCCAAAACTTGTGACTTAAACCAAAGCGGAACTGATACCTTTTTTTTTTTTTTTTATGCATCGTCTATTTTTCACAATTAATTATCCGTATCGTGCTTGTGCTCCCGATTGAAGTTTCCCAATTCGTTCCTTAGAGAAAGTTCGTTAAACTTTATTACCCCCTAATTTTTTCTTTGTGTTTTTTTTCTGTTTCCAGTCGTTACCCCAGCGTTTTTCTGGGTTAATGGTGTTGTTAATTTCTGGCTATTCTTTCTTTAGGAAATTTATGTCGGGCTGGAGAGCCCTGCTATTGTTTGCCGGATTCGTCTGGTCATCTGAGAAAGTGAGATTTTTTTTTTGCTGCCTCTGTGGTCTTGTAACCTCAATCCCTTCCTTAGAGTTGTTTAAAATTTCGCAATACGATATCTCTCTTCGGCGAGGATCGTACGGTATTGATAGTTGTACGGTAAAATTGCGTTGTAGGCACTCCTATAGTTTTTGAAAAAAAACTTCTTTAGCCGCTTTTAGCAAATTTCGGTTGAGGAAAAACTCATGCATTCGCGTCAGCAACATGCTCGAAAATATACCCTAGAGGCCTGTGCATAAGTTATACAATTTCTTTTAATCGATTGTAGTTTAAAAGTTAGAATTCCTTATGTAAGGATAATTAAATTTAACTAAATGGACGTTTGATAGTTTTGCAATTGACACTAACTATAACATTAAACATCAATAACTAGTTGAACTTTTCGGTTCCCCTAAAATATTTTATTTGTTATGATTAAATTTCTTATTTAACCCATAGAGCGCGAACCGTCTCGACTCTCTATTAATGCGTATAAATTGCGGAGCGTCGGAATATCGACTATTACGCAGTTTGATTTTCGGTATCGATCTGTGCGGATGTGTCGTAGCAGTAATTATGAGGTACTTTTTTTTTAAAAATCCTTTCGCAAAATACGATTCGATTTATCGACGGTTCGTGCTCTAAGGGTTTTTGTAATGATTGAATGTTTTGTTGAACTTAGCCATGGTACGAAAATTACATGGTAACTCGTAATATTCTCAATATTTCAATTAAATTGTTGATATTTTGTACTGAGTTTGTGCAGCCCGAGGGGCGACTTGTTGTGGTTAGAATAACAACATACTAAGCCCAAGATCACGGGTTCGTAGCCCGGCAGGTGGCCGTAGGATTTTCAAAGGGAGTAAAAAATCCTTGTTTATGCCGTCCTTCAGAAGGGACGTTAAACGGGGGTCACGTGCCTATAGGACTTCAGGCACTCGTTAAAAATACCTATATTCATTAAACCTAGATAGGCAAAACTTAGAGTTCCCACTTAAGCATCGTCCGATTAGCCATAGCCAGGATAAAGTGGCGTTAAAAATAAGCAATCGTGTAACCCGTCATATGTTTTGATTAATATATAAACTATTTGAAAATGTATATAATTATTGTTCAGAGTTTCAATATTTCCGAAAACCCGACTGATGTTAATAATTTAAATTTACAAATTCGAAATTACATAATTCAGACTAAAATTGATTAAAAAATTCAAATAAGTACACAGTTATTCCAAAGTTTTGAGTTTTACTTATGCCGACATACTCATTCATCCTCATCACTGCCTTTTTAAAAAAAATTTTACCATCTTCTGAAAATAGGTTTTATGGATTTTTTAAAATTCATTATATTAACATTTAATTCTTTGATTAGTCCTTATTATTGTTTATTGATTTTTTATTATTATTTTTTTAACTACGTTCGTTTCCTCTCGAAAGTAGCGTAATTGAGGTAGCTACTACGTTTTAGAGCCGTGGAACAGAAGTCCAAGGGAAAACTGACTCACTTCCTGACCGTGCAATTTATTCAATGCCGTTTGCATTACAAATGGTAGGGGGCCATCGCATCTTGCCAAACCTCTACGGCTGCTACCGATTGCTAATTGCATACCGTGGCTTGCCAGAATTATTGATGTAGGAGTCGTATTGTCCTAGGCTCTTTTTAGGTGAATTTTGAGTGTTAGATTTAGTTGATTATCTGTTTAATTTAATTTTGGTTAGTTCATTTGTTTTTTCTTTTTAACATTTTTTTTTTATTTATTAATATTTCCAATGAAGATGCTTTAAAAAAACTAAAATAAGAATATGGGATGACTTCTAGACTATTACCTAATTTAGCCCCTTTTATTAAAACCGAAACTTCAGTTATATTTATAAAAGAATAAATGCTTCACTTTATTTTAAAAGAAGTAGCTTAAGCTTAATTCTGTACTTAATAAAATTGAAACTTATTTCAATTTTAAAAAATCTCTTCGAATTCGAGCTGCGTGACTTCCTTTTAATTTATTTTTTTTACTGTTGCCAAAGTTGATTTCATCAATATTTTTTCTTATAATAAAATGTATTATTCAATTTTTATCAAATAAATCAATCTATTACATCTAAGTTATATAATGTGTTATCTGATAAGTAATGTAAGATGAGAAATTCTAAGTTGAACATAAAGTATTTGTAATATTGCTTATAAGATAGAACTTATTTTGCGGAATATAACTTAGAATGTATTATTCGAATTATTTAAAGTATAATATAATATAATTCATAGTACAGGTCGAACTGTATTATAAAAACAAAAATAATTGAAGCTAGTTTGGAAAATTTGTGATATACAGTCCCTGCTAAAACTAGCTTCAATTATTTTTGTTTTTGTATTACAATCATCATGCACACAAGATGTATCAATGAAGCATTAAGATTAATTCCACTGGTTCATTCAAGCAATTCTTTATGCTCCCTAAACTTCAAGCCCAGAACCGGACTTATAATCGGAAGATAAGACGATAAGAAATAAGGCAGCAAAGTTAAACAAAATTCGTATTAAACAAAATTGCTTGACTAAACTAGCGAAAATTATGAAAAAGACAATTCTTGAAATTTCGGAGCTATCCGCTTTTGATCCTGAAAACTTCATGCTTCAGGATTGTAGGCCATCGTTGGAGATATATGGCGAACCCCTTTCATACTATAATAATAACTTCCATAATCTTTAAGCTCATTTAAATTGTAGTCTTAACATTGCGTTAGCATTTTCTTGGCTTTTAGTCATCCATTTAAATTTTACGGTTTATGTCACATCCTCACAAGATGTTTTCTACATCTCCAGTTTAAGAAACTCTGCTATAGAACATGCGATAGAAGAAAGTAGCCCAAGCTGTTACTTTACCACGTTTTCTAGACTACACGCACATTGCGAATGATTATGTATTCCATAACTGCCGGTGTTTTTGTTGTTTTTTTAGACTATCCCACCCATTAGCGGCCTGTTTCCCAGCACTTCCTCATCCTACAAACAATTGAAGGCGGACTTCCGGTTCCATCAGCATTAACCCAGATAGCCAGCGGTAGCAGGTGTGTAACCATCGCGGCGATCATCGAACTCGCCTGAACCTTGAACCGCCTTTCGCTTCTCCAATGGAATATAGATGTTAATAAATGTCGTGACAGGTGTTTTCCTTGAACTTTGAAAATACAACTCAGCGTATTTATTATTGCGTCTTTAACAAAACTCTGTTAGGCATCGTCGATACAAATGCAAACTATCCAAAGTGGAAAACACCAGTTTTCAGGAGAATGTAAAAAAGGTTTAGTCAGAATCAGTGCGCATCGTCAAACGTATGTACCTGTGTCGTTATACGTGTTTTTGTTCCTTTCCGACGACTAAGAATTTTAGTGGAAGAAAATCGGACGGGTGGAGTTCAGATACAGAATTTCTTAAGCAGAGATAAACTATTTATTTTAAACCAACGCTTCTGCCCTTCATGCAGGTCTTCTTATCTATTTTCCATCTTTACAATTTTTTATATATAATTTTAATTTATTTTCATCTCGTCTATCCGGCAATGGAGAACACATGATATTTTTCAAGGAACCGCTACAGATCTGAAACGAAATTGTGATTTCTTTTCACATTTACTTTGCATTTGTATCGACGATATATGGTAAATAAGGCTGCAAACCAGTACCTAAATAATGAAATACATGATTTCAGACTTCAAGTTGTGTCTGTTACAACTGGAAAGTATTGAAATATGCATTACACGCCTGAATAACCCTGTTTTGAGAGTTGTGATGTTTTCAAATTTCCCTCCTGAATTTCATTATTTCATAAGATCTATGATAGCCTCCACTGTTTAAAATGATTGTAAAGCAATTCCAAGAAATGAATATAAATTACTGCATTGCAATAATTGAATGATGTGTTCAGAATCAAAATCGGATAACTCCAAATTTCTAAAAATGACTTTTCGTCTTATTTAATTATATTATAATTATCTAACTTATTTCTCATGGTTGGTTCTAAATCTGAAGTTTCCGGAACATAGGTTTGGAGCTATCCGCTTTTGATCCTCAACGACTTAATTGTAAACCGTTATTGTCTATATCCTTGTGCGACGTTACTCTTTATTAGGATGTTGTGCAAAATACATTCAAACGCAAATGTAAAATGAAAATAATTATATTTTTTATGAAGGTTATGGGTGTTTTTATTTAGATGCATCAGCTTTTAATATGCGACTTCATTTAGCTATTTTTTTGTTTAATCAATTCGTATCATGGAGCGGGATATCTCAGTTGATAGTGCGCTGAAACCTGTTTCGAAGGCCCCGAGTTCATAACCAGTTTTTGTAGTCAAATTATTTTATTTGTTAGCAGCCACGGATGGACCCAGAGGGGTCAGAAGACCCTCCCGGGGGACGCCCGACCCCTATAATGTGAACCCAGTCGTTTTCCTAGAAACAATACCGACTCTTCCATGTTCTGTACCCATACCCGTCATGGGTTGTGGTGGTACAGGTTTTTTCATTTACCAGTTGAGCTGATGTCCTGGTCTGTACTAGGGTCATTTTGGAATTCCCGTCTGTGAAAAAGCGAATGGCTTGACTGACTGTTCTTCAGTCGTATAATGTATTATACATATTGCCAAAACCTAAAAACGATGTGAACATGTCTATTTTTCCTGGCCTTGTCTTTAAAATATGACACTCCCAAATGGTTCTTTGTAATGTATAACACCTGCTTGGAAGGTACTTACGTCCCAGCCCAGATATAGGTGGACACATCATCACGTAACTATGTCCCACCCCCGCCTGGTTTACAGCTGGTCAATACTCGTCCTATAAGTGGCTATTCTTAGACCATAGGCTCGTTTATAGTCCGCCCTGATGGATGTGTCCGTCGGGTATTCTTGTACTGGTCAAAGTGACGTCAATATATATCTTTGTAGGATGGACGTGTTTGGACGAATGTCTTCATATCCCGCGTTAAAACTGTTCCTCATGTCTCGTCGGGAACCGGATATCATTAATTACCCATGCGATATAGATCTTACTGCTAAAATGTTTCTTATAACCTCTCCAAAAATAAATAATGCAGACTAGACAAGGTATGGCAGTAGCTGTAGGGTACTACCCTAGGTCATTTATTGCAATCGTACTGATCAATAGAATAAAATTTCCTGTTAGGGTGTAGTCCCCTGTTATCCAATTAGAAGTAAGCTCATTAATGTCAGCTATCACGTGAAATACTACACTGAGAGTGTGTACTGTTCCAGTACAACGGTAGAGCGGGGAAGTGATTTGTCTTAGATCACGCTCAAACCGCGTTCCAAGTAGCTCTTTATAGAAGCTGGGTGAGCCCCGGGAGGGTCCTAGATCCCACAGGATCAATCTCCTGCCCCCAAAAGTCAGCTAGCAGCGCAATTTGAACTGAACCACTCCGCTTCCTCTTCCAAGGAAAGTTACCGAAAATATCAGTATATTTAAATTTATATTTGCTTACCCAATGATGTAAAATTTAGGTTAATAGGTGAGGATCAACTGATGTTGATTAAATGCCGTTTCTATTTAGTTGGGATTTCTTATCGCTATTAATAAATTGTTTTTTTTATTATTAAATTAAGATATAGGTACTGGTATTAATATTTGATTTAGCTCTCCAATTCGTTTTCTGTATAGGCGAGTGTTGCAGTTTTCTAATTTTTAACTGCTAATTCTCTACTATATAGAGCAAGGTAGCTGAGTATGTAGGGCGCGGAGTTGTTGTGGCAAAGGTCCCGAGTTCGAATCCGGCTGTGGTAAATAAAATATTTAACCCTGTGGAATCTGGAGACCCTCCTGGGGCTCTTTCAGCTTCTATTCCAAGTCGGTACTCCTATTCGGGGAATCACTTGGAGTTTGATCGTGACCCCCGACAAATCACCTCTCTACATAACCGTTCAGAAATAGTATAGTCTCTACTGTTTGCTGAACCCAAGACCCTCCATGGGTTGTAGTGGTACAATTTTTTTTTAGTTCTCTATTATTCATTACATAGATCTATATGAATATTATTAGTCTTAAAAAAATCTCTAGTATCTCCGAAATCCTATTCGTATCCCAAATGTGTCGATTAAGAACTATAATATTGCTCATCTTATTTTTGTAAATAATTTTACTCTTAAGACCCGAAACGTTAAACTAAGGAGATCTCAAAAAATATCTGATGGTTCTTTAGGATTTGCTGTAGGTTAGTGGATGATCAACAGACGTCTAGGATGGGTTGTCCCTGTTCTATACAAACAACTCGTTCCTATCTAACTGATACTCGAAGAAGATAGATGTGTTTACTGAAGATAAGATGTGTATACTCGGTGCATATGAGTACATATACATATATACACAGAAGAATATACACCTGGATGTAGGAGATGGGGAGGGGCGCGGATTCGACCCACTGGCCTGCTTCGCCTCTTCCGTTAGCGGCACATCTCCGCATCCTCCTTCACTTTCTTGGACCATTTTCTTTCTTCACGTCCTTCCTGGAATGGCCATCATCAGGCTCTGATTGTGCCAGTCACCTGCCGTCTAGTAGTCCTGCCTCAATCGGAATATCGGGAACAGGAGAGTTCTGTTTCTGCATGTATGGATATATCGTTGTCCTTCTAGTTAGCACTTTTATATGGTCTCCTGTAGATATAATAATAAGTTTTATTTGACGAATTTCGTATTTTTTAAAATTTATTAATTAAAATTGACAACTGTATTATTATAGAATGAATAATACCTAATGGCATGAATAACGACAAGTAGAGAGACTGATCACTGGTAGTACTCAAATAACTGATTCAACTCAGAAGGTCCCGAAGCCTTCTTATTTTCAGACGCCTCGTAGGAATATTATCGGGAATGGTATTATTATGGTATCGGGTTAGGGCAAAATCTGCAAAAAATGAGTCATGTATGTCATTATGTATGACTTTATTCCTAACAAAGTAAGGACATTAAGGATTTTACGAAGGATTTTGAATTGTAAGGATTGGGTAAGGTAGCTTGCTGGTGGAGCACCTGAGTCCTGACGTAGTTGTGTATATGATTCTTTTGTAAATAATTGGGAGCATAAAGCGTTTGTCTAGTAAGTGTTGAAGTAGCTTGAAATGGCGAGCTCGTATAGTAAATTTAATTGTAATCAACGTTGTTCAACTTCTGGATGGTGGGAGCCAAAACTATTCGTTCGTAATATTTCTATTATATAAAATAGGTTTAATGATCGTGATCACCGTATAATATTCTATGTTCTTTCTATTTAATTCAGTTTTTTTACAACCCATTTTTATAATTCCGCATTCTATGTAAAAATTAAATTTGTTGGGAAAAAAGATTCGATTTGTTTTGTTTCTACTATCAATGGACAAAAAATATACAATGTAACATTTATCCCATATTAGGTCGAGTGATTTGAACAGTTATAATATAGGAACAAAGGTAATTGACAGAAGTTTAGTAAAATTAAAGGAAAGCACAAAGATAATGTTGGGTGGTTTTGTAGGTACACGATTATAAGTTTGGCTTTTTATAACTATAAAAACTTAATTATTAAAATTTTTTGAGGTGATCTATTAGTTTGGCGTTGTTGTAGGTTATTTTTGAGTAGTTGTTAAAAATTATTTTATTTTACCAGTTTCTCATATTTTTTTTGTTATTTTGGCTTATTTTTGTGTTGTTTTTTTAATGATTGTACAATATTATATTATTTTACCAGTGATCTCATAGTTTGTTGTTAACCTGTCGCATCTTTTCGCTGTTTTTGAATTATTGTAAACAATTATTTTGTTTTACCGGTGATCATAGTTTGTTAACTTGCATATGTTGCCGCAATAGCATAACTCTTTTTTAATTATTACTATTTAATATATTTAGTTTTTATAGTTAAAATTATAGTCATAATTATATTATTGTTATTATAATTAGTTTGATATTGTATAATGTGATTAAAATGATTATTATTACAGATTATTTACTTGTTTCATGTGGAAACATAGGGGAACTATGATGCAGACAAGTTTTAAAAAATGTTTCTTATACATTGATGTTTATGTATTGCCTCCAAGCATACATTTCAATCTAGTTTTGAGATCGAAAATTCAGTTTATTAATAACGGTACGCATTTGTCCCTATCTTAAGGTGTAGTATGCTACAAGATATTATTCAATCAAAATAGTTCATTATTGTATAATCATAGAAAAATTAAAACTTGCCTGAGGTTCGCTAACGGTTATGTAAATGTGATATGGCATATTATTGAATACAAAGATTTTTATTAAATTAATTAATCCTTAAAAATTATAAATGTAATAGCAAAATGTTTTTAAAATATCTTCTAATAGTTTCTCCTACCACAAAAAATAAACAAATGCCTAGTGTTATAAAAACGTAGACCTTAAGTTAAAATATCCAGCTTAAAAAATTGGAACTCACATCTTTACAACTCGATGCATGAGTGTTCAGAATTTATGCTTCGTAAAGCACAGTTCCTATCAGCTGTGAGTTGAGTTTTAATGAGAATAAGCATTTTTCTGCTCTCAATGTGAAAAATATAGTCGTAACGAGACCCTTAAACATTATATATTTGAATGGCAGGCTTACAAAAAAAAAAGAGAAATAATATTAATATTGGAAAGGGAAACGGAAAAAGAGACCTTACATAAATGTTAAGACCGTGGAAAAATTCCAACGAAAAGCCCTTAAGTCTCCAAAAACTAAAAACAGAAATTGAAAATATCTGTCTAATATTTCGCCTATTCAGGCATCCTCAGGGTAGTAAGAGAATAACAGCAAAGCCAAAACATGAATAATGCACCCAAGAAACATCCCACCACCTCCAAGGCTCAAATCAACTATCGTGTGTTATTTCCAGCACAGTCCATTATTAATTAGATCGTATTGATTTGTTATGGTGTAGTTATTTCAATGATTTAAACGACAGTATGTGAAGTATTATTATTTTTTTGAAGTGAAAAATTCTTTACTTGAGTTTAGAGACTTTTGATAGAGAGAAAACTTGTGGGTTCGCGTCAGCAACATGCTCGAGACTGGCGACATCTAGCAGCCCGTGCATGAGATATACATTTTTTTTTTAATCAACATTAGTTTAAAGGTTAGAATTCTATTGAAATAAGAAAGATCATGTTTAACTAAAAGGTCGTTTAATAGTTGCGCTTATATAACTTATAGCAGTAGTATTGCTTATAATAACTTTTAACATCAATAAGTATTTGAAATTTCCGTTTCAAGTTGCTTAAAGATCTTTCGTGTCATAGTTAAATGTCAAGTTTTATGAGATCATTATAAGTACAAATGGTCTACGTATTGTTGAACTAGAAACGACGATAATGGAGCTAAAATTGAAAATAAAATCTATGTAAATACAAATTCAAGAACGTGATAAAAAATACATTACTCAGACAAATGATGTAGCTTAATATGCCTTATTATTCGAGCAAAGCTGGGGTGGGTCGCTAGTAAATAACATAACCATACAGTATTAATTAATAGTAACTATATAGTAATTAATATTTTGTATTGATTTTTTGCAGCACATCGTGTGTTTTGGTTAATCAATAGACTACTTGTCAATGCATGTAATTATTATTCGCATTATCAGTTCATTATTCATAATTATTATCGCATTATAATTATTATTCGCATTATTATCAATTCAGACTATAATCGACTTTAAAAAAAGAACATAGTTATTCCAAAGTTTTGAGTTTTCACTTTTGTTGGCAGTCCTCAATATTTAGTTGTTTTTTTTACTATATATGTTATTTCTAGCTCCGTCTGTTATAATTTAAATGAATTGTTTAAATCTGTTGTTATTTTATTAAATATTTCGACATTACAAGAAGTGTTTCTTTTTTATAACTTTTCTCTATTTGTTTATGGTTTAATATCCTAGCCCGTGGTGAAACTATATCGCTCCCTGAAGTGCCTCTCACTGGGGACCGTGTAAAGAAAACTGTGCCGTGTATAACGGACCCTATCATGAATTATTTTACCTTTCTCTAATTCCGGGGGCAGTCGAGAACGCGCCGGTCTACCCACGCTTCCTATCGCTCCATCTTTCTATAAATAGCATAATGTATGCCCTGTCTCCTCTTTATCTATTTATATAATATGCATATATAAATATATAGATATACATATATGCATGCTATATTCCCACATTTACCGTTAGACGTCAGTGTTTGTTTATTCAATCTCACTTTATGCTGCTATGGCTAATCCGACGATACTACCTTAGGAGTCCTGTATTTTGCATATCCAGATATAATTAGGATACGGATCTATAACGAGTACCTGACGCAGGACATGCTCGGTACTCCTATATTACGCCCATCCCGAAGGGTTCTGTAATCAAGGATTTTTTACGCCCTTTAAGAATTCCTAGGCTACAAACTCGCGATCATAAGCGTTGTTATCTCTACTCTCTACAGTCTCTCTACCATTTACTGAACCCAGACCCTTCATGGGTTGAAATGATACTGATTTTTGATTATTTCTATTTTATTGTTATAAATATAATTCTTCTGATCGTATTTATGTCACTGAACTCCGCCTAAACTGTTGGACCGGTTTTGATGACGTCTTTCTGAGACCGAGAACGGTTTAGATTCAAAATTCTTTCTTATAGATAATGGTTTTTTAATTAATTTATCCTCCTTTTAATCTTTGAACAGGAAAAAGTCAGTCAGACCGGCTATTTTCTTTATATATATTACCGTGTACGTCACCTAACTCCTAAACAGTTGGACCGGCTTGATGACGTTTTTTTGTGTTTTCGAAAAGCGTTCAGATTCACAATTCGATTCGCTAGATTCTTTTTTTTGAACTTATTAATTATATACTTACACGTCAATCTGTGATGGCTATATTCGTGGTGGCCCCAGGTATTTTATTAATTTTTTTACATAGATTTTCTATAAAACTTCCAAATTTAAAAGTTTGAATTGAATAACATCGCTATCTTCTTTCTATATATAATTTTTCTGTTCGTGTTCATGTCACTGACCTCCTCCTAAACTGTTGGACCGATTTTGATGATGTTTTTTGTGGGATCGAGAATGGTTTAGATTCACAATTCTATCCGATAAATAATGTTTTTTTAAATTATTTTATCCTTCTCCTAACGTTTGAATAGGATAACATCGGTCGGCTATTAATTTATAAAATTTAAAGTCAAATTTCTTTTGTTCATAACTTCTGTTCATCCTTCTACCCGCTACAACGTTTGTTATTCTCGGAAATATATCCAAAGCTGCCCTCCCTAATATATATATTTTTAAATTCCTACTTCTACCACCGCAGTCATTTATAGAGCCTTTACGTCAGTTATTTATATATAGCTATAATTATAGTGTTCCGACTGACTGCAGAAATTACTTTATGTATAAAGTTGTCAGGAAGCTGTCAGAGGTAGCGACGGGGACAAATTAACTCTGCTTTGGAGGGAAGAGCTGGCCAACTCTAGTTTATTTCTCTCTAGCTTGTTACCTTTCTTAATCGTTCGCCGCAAATTGTAATTGTAGATTTTTTTTGTCGTTGGTTAATTCTTGTTTACTCAATTAACGGACAAAATGGCTGCTATAGCTAATAGATGATGCTATATGATGCTAAGTTTTAAAACTTAATACGAATTTAAGAATCGGAAGAGTTTTCTTTTGTCATCTGATTCATCATTTAGTATGTTGGAGTGGATGGTATACGCTCGATCATTAATGTGTACGGAAGTTAACGTGGAAAAGCCCGCATACGCAATCACAGATGCTTATGCTTTCTGATCATGTCGCGAGTCTTTTCACCTGTCATTCTCGCGCTTACGTTCTCTTGTCATTTTTCGTCGAATAGACAGGAACCTCTGGAGGAGATTCCAAAGCGAACAAACTAGTGAAACTGACTTCAATTTGTGTTAGTGAAAACACCCAGTTTAAGCGGAGCGTCCGGTTGTTTTACAGTTTTCAATCTATTTTTGTTGTATAGAAATGGAAGTTATGAAATATATATATAAATATAAACCATCGCTGATACGACTACATTCGTGGATTGGAAAATAATAAAAATTCCTCTTATCTGTTCAGTCAAATCTAAATGTAATCCACCTTCTCTGCCATCTTTCCTGATATTATAATACTTATCTTGGCCTTATGTAGTCACAAACATACGCTGTCGTACGCTCCAGTGCGTTCCAATCCTGCTTGCTATAATGCACTCGCAAAACAGCGTGTGTATAATGAGGCATGATATTAACCTTTTACCTGAAGACCAAACGCAATTCACTGTGCATCTCTTTTTTTTCATTTATATGCACCCCTTACGATCGCATGATATTTTGCTTTCTCGCATAATAGGTCCTAATCGCAGTTATTATAACTATTAAAGCTCCCTGCTAATGGTCATTCCTTCATGACCTGTCCGTTACCGAAGGTACAAAAGGTTGTATAATCGTTTCACATGTCCAATTAGATCGAAACCGTTGATAGGTCTGCCATATAAGATCCAGATGTGATAGAAGAATCAGAATCTATTTGAGTCCTATCTCGACGCAGCTATCACCTCCCATGTGCGGCCACCGCGACCATCAAGATCCATTCATCACGATAGGATTCAGGCCTCTGGCACAATGGCGGAAGTGTTTCACAAACAATTAGAAATGATTGTTGATAGTGCAGATGGTATTTCTTTTCATCCGAAGTGTCTTTTTTGTCTTTGTTCTTATTCTCCAGTTCAAGTTGAAAAAAACTAGAAGGTTTGCATGAATATCCTCCCCAATCAATATCTATAACAAACCTTCATGTTGCCCTTCGGATGGCGCGTAAAATGGAGTTCCCAAGCCTATGAGATGTCAGTTTCTCGTTAAAGATCCATGCGATTATTATTAATAATAATAATAATTGCAAAATTATTGGAAAATAATTGCAAAATTTATGTCTCTTATTATGGCATTGTCAGATTAGCCATAGCAGCATAAAGTGGCGTTATATGAAACAAACAAATAATCCAACAATAGTATGCATTTATGAAATTTACTTTCAAAATTATATTTGTAGAACTGAGTGGTTGAATTCCAAAATGTATATTATTTTTACCAATATATTATATCCGCATATACGCAGATCGCTCGATGTATTATAGTTAGTAAAAAAATCAAAAGAATTTTCTACTTGCGTGGATTTTAGAAAACATTTTGAGCCTCTAAAGTGATAAATAAATTTTATTCAAAAATCTAACCTTGAAACAGTACCTTAAAAATCGTTAACAATAGTTTTTTTAACTTTTTGTCTATGCTTTCTTCGTCAGTTTTAATTTTTTTTTTGTTAATTTTAATTAATCCGATGTATGTAAGGTGTCTTTCATCCCTTTGTTCTCTTCTCAAGTTTTAGTTAAAATAAAAGATTATAAGATTTGTAGTCTACTTAAAATAAACAACAATATTTACTTAAAAGGTATTTTGTTTTTACTAATATTTTGGTAAATCCCACACATCCCACCCGTTGCTCAATGCTTTATTAATAGAAAAAAATCAAAATATTTTGTAAAAAATCTTCTAGTATAGTTTTTACTTTTTGTAAATGTTTCTTGGTATTTTTGTTTGTTAATTTTAATTCTTCTGATGTAAAGGAGGGTTCTTTCATGTCTTAGTACTTCTTCTCGTGTTCCACAGTTGTAAGATACTAAAAGACTTGCATTAATATACTCTTCAGCCAATCTAGAACAAAACTGGTAGGTCTTCCAAAAACTGTTATCTTAGTTGTAAATAATGGAAATTATTGAGATATTTAATAAATCTTTTACAACAGTTGTTTTACGTATCTAACAGGTTTCGCCACAGATCTCGATTCAGTATGTTTAATGATTCAACAAAGAAATTCTAATGAATGAAGAAGTTTCCGCTGTTTATTTTCCCCGAAAGAATTTCACATTTATTATCAAATTATTACCCCGCGAAACCCAGAATTCCTAAGGATTCACCTTTCATCATCCACAGTAAAAAAAAAAAATGAACATAAAAAAAGAAAACAATAACTATAAATTTAGAATTTTATCTCCAGGTGACATTTCACGTAGATACCATCTTGGAAAGAGGCTGTTTTACGACAAGCCAGTTCTGTAATAAACTACCTGTATTTTTATGCTGGCTGATGACATCGCATTGTATTAGATCGTCTCCAATTCAAGATGACAAACGGTCTTTTGATCTTGATGATTACCTACCATGTTTGAAGAAATAAGAATTTTATGATGAAAATAAAAGAAATTCATAATTTAAATAATTTTTTTAAATGAAAACTTCTTTGGCCGCGTTTAACGACTTTTGCTAGAGGATAAACTTGTGGGTTCACGTTAGCAACATGGTCGAGACTGGCGACAACTAACGGCTTGTGCATGAATTAAATTTCTTTTAATCAACTTTTTTTATCCTGCATTGGTATATCAACCTTGTCATATTGCCATATCTGATTAATCAACTTTGGTTCAAAGGTTAGAATTCCAATCGATGCAAGAATAATAATTTTTAACTAAAAGGTCGTTTAATAGTTGTGTAATTTATACTAATAACTAAAAAATGATATGAATGAAATTATAAAATAATTGAAAGTACAAATGATCTTAGCATTGTTGCACGTAGCCGTGTTAATAATGCTAAAAATGAAAATAAAATCTATGTAAATACAAGGTATAAATAATACAAATATATACTAATTATTTCAATTAATTATTGATATTTTGTATTGAACTTGTGAAGCCCATTAGATGTTTTGATTAATAAATAAACTACTTGAAAATGGATACAATTATTGTTCTGAGTGTCAATATGTCTGAAATCGTGCTATTAATCATTTAAATTTACAAATTTAAATAATTCAGACTACAATTCTGCGCAATTGCGCATCCAGAAAATTGTATCGTAGTGTTTGTTATAATCTATTTATAAATTCAAAAAAGAAAATATTCCAACGTTTCGAGTTTTCACTTCTGTTGACAATGTCCCCCTGGCTTCCTATTTATTTATTTTTTAATTTAATAGAAAATTGTTCTAGAATTTTAATTCATTTAATATCATTTACTAAAGATTTTTCTATAAATAATGCTTTGGTCTATATAAAACTTAAAAATAATATATAAGGCAAAAATGGAAAAAACTTTGGGATCACAATTATAACCTTAGACCCGCCACATCGATCTATTTTCGCAGACTACGGAAGTTGCAGTGGGAAATGCATCGTTGCACTTCCCACTAACGTCACTTCCGCCAATGCGGCTTCCACCCTCTCCCCAACCATGTACCGATATCCGCTATAATCGATTTGGGAAATCCGCAGTGTTCCGATCGAGGATCGCTACTCCTGCGAGCTATATAGTGAGTGTTGTTTATAGGCGCCTAGCCTGTGAACGATTTGTTTACTGTTGTTGAGGTAGGTACTAAGCGACCATTTGCTAGGCGGAGTATACGCTTTCTAAGATCGTAAAACTCTTCTTTAGGGTCACTGCCTCTAAGGTTATGGCTATTTCTCGCTCAATGGGTTGGGACTACGAAACACATTTATTTGAAATTTTAATCGATCATCCATGTATAACTATAGCAGACATCTTTCTATTATACTTCTTATGTAATATAATACTACAATTTTGTTAAAATGCAACAGGAAAAATCCCAAAAAGCAAAGTCTTAAGTCACTAAAATACTATATTATTTTTAAAATAATAATAATTGCATTGCAGTATTTTGAAGACTTAAGGTTTTATTTACCTTAGGAGATTTTTCCTTTTGCATTATACTTAAAATTTTATCTCTTTTGAATTTTATTAAAACAGGATTCTCTCCGCGTATAGTATATAATGGTCAAGAAAAAAAATATCGTTCCTGTATAAGGGTCATTGACTCAGTTCCTGGTTAGGACTGTAGTGTTTCTCAGCCAGCGGGTGTGATAGGTGATATGGCTAAGATCTAGCTCAACTTCCTGATTTTCCTTTAGTTAAGTGTATCAATTTTATAAAGGCTGGGTGAGCACTAGGAGGATCAACAGATCCTAAAGGATCGATCCACGGTCGCTTACAGAATAAACAATTTTTCTGCCAAAGCCGGTATCGTCTGTATCGACTGCCCTTTTGATTAGTAGACTATGGGCTAATTTGTATACACCGAGCTTACCCCATTTCCCACAATGATAATTATTTTATGATTATTTACTATAAATTCATATTACATAATGAACAAATGATTTTGAAAGTGACACAACTCCATTTTGTAAGGGGAAAAACAACTGAATTAACATAAAGTTTTATTTTTATTTTTTTTTGTCAATAATGTTTCAAATGTTCGAATGTTTATTTTTCTTGTAATAACATGAAATGGAGTTTTCTCACTTTCAAAATCAATGGTCCTAATGATAATTTCAATTTGTTCCTTGAATTGGTTATTTTTCGATGTGACACGACATTACGAGAGGCTTGTCGGCCATGAATCGCAAACCATTGAACATTCCACGACCATTCAAGGATTTAAAAATAATACATAAATTCATCCACAAGTTATTAATGAAGGTGCTGAACCTAGTTAGGGTGCACTAGAATTTGAGGCGATAAATTATGTTTATCAATTTGGATGAACTTCGTTTTGGACGTTTGTAATAACTCGTGTCGAGCTTGTTCGCACGCCCATAATTTTTTATTCGGCTGTGATTAATCATTAATGTATTCACTTACTTCTTTTTTTTTTATTTAATTGTGCAAAACCTGTCTGGTGTTGTTATCAACGATTCGAGTCGCCATCGTTTTCCCTTTTTTTCCTTTAGGATCTTTGAAGTCATGTCTTATGCGTCCGATATGATTAATATCTAACGTTTATACAGTCCATTAAAGCGCGTTGGACTGAATGTTCCGACAAGGTAAGGGCGTAATGAATAGGTCTCTGGTTTTAACCTTTTTTTTCTTGTGATTTCTACTTCCAGGAGAAATATTAGACGTTATCATGCGTTCCTTCCAATCTGCCCTAGAAGGCAAGAAAAAAATTAAACGGGCTGAAACTACTTTATACTGTACCTTGTGTTTGAAAAATGATATCAACATGTTTCTTTTCTTCTTTAAAGTAAAAAAAAAACTATTACCACTACAACCCATACAATTGGGTCCAATGCTTTGTAAAGACTATACTCTTTCTTGGACAACGGCCGTGTAGAGAAATGATTTGTCCTAGATCACGGTCAACCGCCAGGTTCCCCCCTTATTTTGAGTACCCACTATATAGAGGCTGGGTGAGTCCCAGGGAGGTTTCTAGATACCTAAGGAGCCATCCCCGGCCGCTAACATAGTACATCAAAGTCTACCTTCGGCGCGGCAACTATGTTGTCTACTACTGAGCCACTCCGCTCCCTTCTCTAACGTAAACACTTATTTTTCTGTGTTAAGTAAGGGAAAAACATGAAGCGTAAAAAAGAGAAAGGAAAAATGGTTCATAGTCCAATAAGTTTGGTAACTATTTGGTATACTGGCATTGATTTTTTTTAATTCTAAAATTTATGGCAAAAACCTTAATGTAGAAAATATCAATGAAAAAAATGTGTTTTTTTGTTTTGAGTGTGCTAAAAAGTCTAACTAGTCTTCAATTAATTCACTGTTCATGGACTCGATGGAAATTTGGATGTTTCTTCTTTGTAATTACATAAATAGATATTGCATTTCCTAGAAAGTATGTTTAAAAGAAGTGATTATATAATTAAAACAGCATTTTTATGTTTTTTTTAAATTTTTACTAACCTCTGTTTACTTTTATAATAGTATAAATTCAGAGTCCAGACAATTTTCAATACGCGTGCCGAAATAATTCCCCGGCGTAAAGCAGCTGAAAGGAAGTAGAGAAGTGTAGGTTTGGAGCATACTATCAGTTAATTCAGCGTAACCATGGACAGTTGGTCTCTGTGTCCGTCATGGATGGTGAAATTGAAACGGCTACTTGTTCCCTGTAATATTATGTACATTTTAATTTATTATTAATGTTTGATGTTATTGCGAAAAAAAAATTGTATTTAAATGTCCATCAACAGTAATATCGTCTGAAAACTTCACCATAAGCGTAGTTACTGTTGAGTAAAAGAGGATTTTTATATACTAAAAGACATTTATTATTCTGTTTCTAGGGCTATACTTGAGGTATGCCCAGAAAATAATGCAAGATTTTATTTTTTCTTTAAGGCACTCCTCTAAATAATAAACTGTTTGTTTTTTTGGACGTTTGAAATTTATAAATGTAAACACTTATTAATCCGTTTTTTTCAAACAAAAATGTTAGTTTACCTCTGTATTATTTTGCTACTTGGAAATAGTTCCGTCTTCACTGAGATGTCAAAGCGTGTGACTTTCGAATAAATTTGTTTGATGAGTTTAAAATCAGCCGGAACGGGACAAAAAACGGCCAGAAATATCATCAACGAAGGCCGATGCGAAAGCACTATATTTTGCGAGTGCACTATTCCACAGAGGTTTCAGGAATTTCTAGAAGGAGACTTGAGCCGTAAAAACAATGAAGGCCTTGGAAGAAGTTCGCCCCTTGATGTATTATAAGGAATGTCTGTGAGAATGTCATGTCTCCGAGCTTTGGTAGAAGAAAATCTTGGAGCAAGTGCTCGAGAAGTGGAAGGGAAACTCGAATTCAGCAAATGAACCGACGATGACCATCTCAAGGCGATTGGGAAGGCGAAAAAGCTTTAAGTTTTTTAGAACTTCTTCACAGCCTTCTTTATCTTCAAGTCTAGCGCTTCGTTGGTATTTCTGGTCGAGTTTAAACTAGAATTTATTTTTTCCCAGTAACAAAAAAATTTGTTGCCGAGTTAAACAGCAAAATTTGTTTGAAAAGAGGAATAAGAAGTGCTTATATTTAAAAATTTCATAAGTCCAACAAACGGTTTGCTATTTGGAGGCTTATTTTAAAGAAAATATAAAATTCTGCATTATTTTCTGGACTACCCATAAGAATTCATATTTGCACGTTTCAATTTTAAATGACATATATTATATATTTTAAAATCATAATTCCATTTTTTATTTAATTAAACGTAACTATGAATCACCTCCTAATAATCAAAACATCCAAAAAAATTGTATATTGTTTTCATGTTTATGTTTCAAACTATTTTTTTCGTAAGGAAACTCAATATTATTTTTATTTTCGATAATATTAAATAATAAAGTAATGAAAAGTTATAACTTTTTGTGACTTAAGTATAAGCAAAAACCTGCGGAACTAATTCCCATTTATTGAATAACATGACCAAATGTGTAATATAAACATTGTCGATACTTTGAAGTAACTGTGATTCCTGATAGTGGCTGGCGGATAAAGAACGAAAAACATTGTTTTCTTTCTTTCTTTTTCTTGGACTAGTTATGACAAAATAAAGTCATCATCATTCTGAAAGTTTACGACTGCAATTAAAAGCTGAATTTATGTCTCCGCTATCCCTTCTCTGTCCCCCCACCAGCTCACCCTAAGATCGACCGTTGAATCACGAGACTATGAAAGCACTTGCCCTCCTAGGACCCGGTGTGAAGTAATCCATGACGTGTAAAGGTCACCACTAAAGGGTACTTGTGAGTTGTACCCAAGGTCCGTCGTGCCTACGTGCCGCTTGCTTTTCTGCAGGTACTATTGTCTGGGTGTACCTTGAACCGATGAACACGGTGTTTTTGTCTCTGTAATGAAAGATGTCTGGTAATGGCGTTTATTTTATTTTTTGTCGACAAATTCTTCTATCTTAAACGCAACCACAAGGATGATGTAAGAGTTTGTTTATAAACGTGAGTGTTTTTTTTTTTTTTTGTGTGTGTGTGTGTGTGTGTGTGTGTGTGTGTGTGTGTCTGTACACCGTTTGTGAAGTAGACGGCATACTCTCCATCCATTTGAATATATAATGTTATGGAATATGAACTATTCACAACTTACAGATGAATGTCTGAAGTTTTTAAATTTGTCGATATATAATTTACACGTTTTATTTGTTCTTCCAAACCCGCAAAATAGTTCTGAAGTCATTCGTCTTCTTATTGTGTTGCCTTGAACTGCGTTTAATGGCATTTTAAGGCATTCCTTGAGTTATGTTATAGCTTGCGTTAATTAACAATAACTGTGATGACACTTCACAGGCACACCAATTTTTCGAATCTTTTAACTATCTTCAAGTTTTCAACGAGCTTTGAGGTCAGGATTCCATGGATAGAATGATAAGTCTCTCTTTAAAACTGTAAAATTAAATACTCCATGGTTACTTATAACTTCAAATAACATATTTCCACGATGCCATACGAGAATCCTCCTTTACTCTCATTTGAATAAAACTATAAAACAGGAAGTTAAAGAGCATCCATAGCGTTGAGTCCATGTTTTAAAACCTATTATAGGAAGGTAGCACGGATTATCTCGCCAATATGAGATCCACATCGAACCCAAAGCAAAAAAGGCTCTAAAAATATTGTAATTTCCCGGTTATTGCCTCTAATGCGTGGGTTTTAGCGTTGCCAACATCAGGTTATTGGAGATGATGTTTCATTAATATGCAAGCAGCTGCCAATATTGCGGTGTATCGTGCAAGTGTTGTTTCGTTCCTTGTTTTCTCTGATAATTATTCTTTTATGATCATTATTGTCAAGTTTACTACCCGCGTTTATTGCCATTTAACTAGAGGATGAAGCAACTACAATAATGTACAAAAAAAATATACATTTGTATCAATATGTTCGGTTCTAACTAACGATGAGTATTCCATTAATTATTCCGTCAATCGTTAGAAACCGCTGTTAATTAGCAATTTATTAATCAATTTTACGTGTTTTAACTGTTGTTTGCTCTGAAATTTTACGCTTATAACAATTTCCTGATTCCTATAGTCTGTGTTTTAACCAAATGGATCATTATCTGGTGTGGTGCTGTTTAGTTGTCAAACATTTTCCGAAATAAAAACTCAGTATTTTGATTAGTTTTCGTCTTCACTAAATCCTCCCTGACTTCCTTCTGAACCAAACACAAACATAAAATTCTAGTTTTGGCGATAATTCACTAAAATACGATGGCGGGTCAGTAAGTCCGTGACTTTTTGAATGATAAACAGGGTTTTATATAAAAAGTTATTTAATTTTTCAACATAGTCTCCTTTGAGCTCTATACACTTAGTCCAATGTTTCTCCAATTTTTTACCCCTCCCGAAAAATATGATTTGTCGAGGTCATCAAAATATGCATTTGTTTGTGAGATGACTTCATCGTTGGAGTGATATCTCTTTCCGCCGAGCCATTTCTTAAAGTTTGGGAACAAGAAATAGTCGCTCGGGGCTAAATCTGAATAACAGGGCGGATGAGGGAGCAAATCGTGGACTTTTGCAATGGAAACTGCACATGTGTGCTCCCTTGCATTGTCCTGGTAGAAAAGAACTTTTTTCTTGGCCAAATGCGGTCTTTTTTTTTCAATTCCTCATTGAATCGGCCCAATAAGTTGGTATAATATTCGCCATTGATTGTTTTCCCCTTTTGAAGGTAATCAATGTAGATTATACCGCGTGCATCCCAAAAAACGGTCGCCACGACTTTATTGGCTGACAAACCCACCTTTGGCGCCGATTCACCCTGAGAAACCCACTGTTTTGGCTGCTGTTTGGTTTCCGGTGTGTTGTGGTGGATCCACGTTTCGTCCACGGTTACGAAACGGCGCAAAAACTCGTCCATATTGCGGTTAATCAAAGCCAAACATTCCTGCGAAATTGTCACACGGTTGCGTTTGTGGTCAATTGTGAGCAAACGCGGGACCCATCTTGCGGAAAGCTTTCTAATACCCAATTGATCATTCCAAATTGAAACCACTGAGCTATGTGAGATGCCTATGGCTTCCACAATCTCTCTCTCTTTCAATCTCCGATCGGCTAAAACCATATCGGGATTTTTTTCAATCGTTTCGGGTGTAGGGGCCTCAACTGGGCGTCCAGAACGTTCGACATCTTCCGTGCTTGTACGGCCACATCGAAATTCACTAAACCACTTTTTAACCATGGAAATACATGGTGCAGAATTTCCATAATATTTATCAAGCTTAGCCTTGGTTTGAGTGATGTTTTTTTCCGCAAAAAAATAATGTTTAATGAGCACACGAAATACACTTCTTTCCATTTTCTTCTTATAACGCGGGGTAGTCTGCTATCAATGGCTGCCAAACACAAACTAAATGATGCAGCTTGTTCAAATTTAGACAGTATTCAACTGAGAGTTGCCTGTTGACAGGAGAAGTGTTGCCATTTCAATTAAGAGGCGGGAAATTTAAAAAGTCACGGACTTATATAAAACTCCGTACTTATATAAAAGTCCGTGACTTTTTGGCCCGCCCTCGTAAGTCTGGGGCATTTTATAATAATATGTGATATATTCGGCTTAGTATCAAGATTTTACAAGAAAGTTATTGAATTGGTTATATGAGTGGAAAATAGTTGACTGGATATTTCCAATGATGGATTGAAACGTTGGCACCATTAAAATACAAGTTCTGCTTATTTTGTGATATCTTTGACTGCACCGCCTGACTAAAAACATTGGTAGTTTGAGTATGGAAATGTAAAACAAAAGTGAAAAAGTAAATGCTTAAATAGTCATAATTCATTATTAGATATCAATGTCTCGACTCAAATTGCAGGATGTGCAAAACTAAAGACTAATAAATTTAAATTAAACATTTTTTTAAATTTTATATCAGCAGAGCTGGAGAAGGCTGTACAGAATTCCTCCTCACACTGCATGGGGGTTACATGATGATAGAATATGATGATGATGATGAATAATTTATTGTCATTATCTTTTATTTTAACGAATAATGCTTAAATTGCATTATTATTTATTATGTAGTATAATTTTTAAATATATATAATGTAATTTAATTATTATTTTTTTTGTTTTTATATTCTCATTCATTCAAAATCTCTCCTACAGACGAATACAAAAGGAGAAATGACTTAATGCCCACGGGGTCAAACTCTCCTGCCCCCGATTCGTTAGGAACCTTGGCAGATAATTGCTCCTCTAATTGCGGTCCAGGCTTACGTCAGCAATAATGATATCCTCCAATTATGTATGCATGATGTATTTGTATTTCTGTAACATGGTTACACAGAGTATAGAAGTAAATAGAGCGGGCAGTTGAGATATTTGGAAGTGTATTCATCTTCTACTCCTAAATCAGCCCTAAATCTGTCACTATCAAACTTATTTTCATGTGAATTTGATCACTTCTCATCATTAAGGAATTTCATTATACAGAAATTAAAATCAGAATTATTAATAATAGGATGTTAATAGTTGGGGTTGCAGTCAAGAAAACACGCAAAAATAGGTGAAACTATTTTATTTTAAGTGCCGACGTTTCGACCTACTATGTAGGTCATCTTCAGGGCCAAAGGAGTGGCTGCTCGGACAGCAAGTAACTGACCTTAGATAGTAGATGTAAGATGACCTACATAGTAGGTCGAAACGTCGGCACTTAAAAAAAAATAGTTTCACCTATTTTTGCGTGTTTTCTTGACTGCACCCCCAACTATTAACATCCTATTATAGTACCTACAGTCAACTAATTTCTTTCTCACAGAATTATTAATGTGTTTCTGGAAAAAAGTTTCGATGAAATCGTGTTTACTGCAAAATTACTAATGAGAAGATCCAGTAACATATTACTCTATAATATTCCACCACATTAGATTCCAACTCCTTTCTCTCTCCGTTTCATATGTAATTGTAATTTTTTTATATAGATTAATGGTTAGTTGTAAACTTAAAATAAGATAGTTTCGGGTCAAAAATATGTTAATGAATATTTCTTTAAATTAATGAATTGTGGTATGTCAAGTGTAATCGGTAATAACAACAATGTATTTTTTTGTTTCAGGTAAGAAATCAGTTAGTTGGTGAACGAAATACTGTTTGAAAAAAAAATTAAGTATGTAAACCTCAATTTTTAGTTTAATAACGTATTTTTTATGCTTTAAAGGAAGTGTAGGTGTTCTATTAAAAAAAAGAAGATAAAATTACCATAATTTAATGCCAGTCTAATTTCTTTTTTATATATAAATACTCCTATTATGTTGAAATTAATGTATCTCCTTCCTAGTGAATTTTGCTTTATGTTTTATCAAATTTTTTTAAATGTAAATATTTTTTATTAAAAATTGAAATTTATTATAATTTAATAGGTTAGAGATTATATAATATATAAGTAATTATATATATTATAATATAATATATTATATTATATATATATATTATAATAAACAAAATAATTATTCCTGAATGGAAATTACTTCGATTTTTACATATAAGATGGAATAATAAAAATGGTTCGTAAAAAATTGAATGAAACATCTACGTAGATGTTTTACCTGCTACCCAATGCAACCTGCTTCTCATCTGTTTATCTCACGCGATTGTTTTCCAGTCTGCCCCATGCTCTCTGATATCTTTGTTTATTATTTCAATCCTACTGTTTTTAGGTCTTCCACGTGGTCTCTTACCAAATTGATAAGTCACATACAAGTCATACTCAATTCGCAGATAGAACTACTATCAACTACGATATTAAAGTACTTAAATCAGCTGGCATTCTATTGTTTTCCATTCTGTGCAAAAATGCTTAACAAAAAAAATTCTCAACTTCGCAAAAAAAATAATTTGGAAATTAGTAATATCACCAGATAAGTATGACTAATCATACAGAAAAACAGCTCGAGTTATAGGACTACAAAAAAAGTAAGGTACTTGAATGTGCTTTTAAATGACTTCTTTTAACAAATTATTCTGTGATTATTCCATAGTAGTTGAAAATTGGTGTTTGAAAAATTGCTAAATTCTCAATAACCACTGTATCAGTAAAGTTGTTACAAGCATTCTGTTAATTACTAAAACTATCTAAATCCAGATGAATGTACCTGTATCTACTTTTCTTGACTGCTTATAAATAATTTTTACTTTTCATTCTTGAGATTCAGTCCAATTTTTTTTTAACTTCCTTTTGGAGACATTTCGAGACTATATTGGTCTCACAATCATGACTATAAACATTGAAAATAGGTTTTTAGTGAGTTATATTAAATTGCACTCTAGTTTAAACAAAAATTTGACACGTGTAAGATGTTAACACATAAATGGTTCCTACAAAGTGATGAAATGATATTGCCACAATCAAACCAAAATACCTGTTCAATAATACTTCCATGTATATGAAAATATTGTTCGAAATTTTCGATCAATAAAATGATTTCTTCGCAACCACATGGAGAAAATATTAAGGAGATATGGAAAAAACGACGTCAGACTACTTTGCGTGATTCTCGTGGATCCAATTGCAATAAATAAATAATAATATATACATAAACTAGTAAAGGGTATTATTAAAAAACATTAAAGTAATAAATAAATAAAATAAAAAACTCTGACCACCGATTAAATACCTAATTTATTTTCAGAAGAATAGCAACAATTTATGAATACATGAAATAATTTATTATTCTCATTGCTTAGAATTATGTCCAAGAGTTGAAGATCTATGTTTATAAACTTCGATCTTTATATTAACATAATAAAATTCAGTAAAAAACACTTTTTTATTTAAATTTTTCGAATTTAGATGATACTAAGAGAGACTACAATATAGAATACAGAAGAGGGAGAAGAGGGTGCCTTGTGCAACCCCTAGCAATTAGAATAATCAGAATGGAGGGTGCCTAGGCCCGATGACATATTCACGCTGGCCTCAGCCAAGCCAGTGCCGCCGATCGATACCTCGTTGTCTGCCTCTGCTACCACCGTCACAATCTATATCTCTATTCTCTTCCTCTCGAAATAATCCAATAACAGTGTAATATTTGTGCTCCGGAGGTAAATAGTAATATTTTAGGTAAATAGTCATAACTAAATACTATTATCGATACTTCCAAATCAATGGCAATTAACAGTGTGAAAAATCATCTTGAGGCTGTTTCAGTACTTGTGTAATGGCCGGTACCCATGGGTTAATTAGAATAGAGAAAAATAGTTTTGGGTATTAACAATAAATAAATAACGGAAAACAGAACGCGTAAATAACAAAACCTAAACTTCATATCATAAAAAAAATTATAAGGTAGAGATTATTATAACCATATAATTCACAGGAAAAGAAATTTTAACAATAAAAAAACTTTACCAAATAAATGTAAGCCCCCAACACCGAATGAAAAATATTGACGGTAAACTGAAAAGTGTGGAACTAGGAAAATTAAATACGATTTGATTTATAGAAATTTTTATAAACGAAAATTCTACAAAACACTATTACATTTAGTTTTTACCTAACTATTCTACAGTATAACCCTCAATATCTTGGCAATAATGTAAAAAGATAAAATCGATATTTTTATAAATAATTCTTTGTCTTTTAGTAATTCCCATTTTTTTCTTTTTAATAAGTGATAGAAATCGAAATGAAACAATAAATATATTGACTCTGAATATGAAATAGGGTTTTTAATTTACAAAAATTAAAGAAATCATAGGATAATTTGGAAACGAATTCACTTTTAGTAAAACACTATTTAACCAGATGGATATTTTCTAATAGAGAAAGGAAAAAAAAACACTATTTAAATTTTAATAGCACGAATAATAAAAAATACATTAGTTGATATTATTTGGTAATTGGATATATATTTCCAATTTATTGATGGAAGAACTTGTGGTATAAAAAAACTTTATTAAACTACTTATTAGCTAGCATAGATTAAATGAAGTTAAACATTATAAAATTTAGTAAATTTAAAAACAAATCAAATTATTATATGTATCTTAATATTATTTTAGGTTAATATGAAAGTGAGATCTGCAAAGGACGTATATATCTGAAGTTATTACTCAGTAAATAGTTTAGTTGTGATTATTATCTATATTTATTACGTTTACTCGTCACCATAAATAAGTACTTATCAGACTAAAATACGTATGTCGTATGATAATCCAGCTATCAGTATTAATGTTTTGTTGCAGAAGGGGAATATTATACTAATACTATTATATTATATAATATCTTACCTATTAAATTATTATAAATTTCAATTTTTAATAAAAAATATTTATATTTAAAAAAATTAGATAAAACCTAAAGCAAAATTCACTAGCAAGGAGATACATTAATTTCAACATAATAGAAGTATTTATATATAAAAAAAGAAATTAGACTGGCACGAATAAATGGTAATGGACAAATATACAATTTAGTAATTATTCAACGGTAGAAGTTCGAGTGATTTGAATAATTACAGAATTGGGACAAAAGGGGGAGGGCAGTCGTTAGCAACAATAAAAAAATATATAATAATATAAAAAATAATACTTCGATTTACTTAAACATATATTTTTCCTGTGAATAATTTTTGTTAACTGCCATTAGTATTTACTTGGCGTCGCTTCGTAGTGTTTACTTTTTTCTAGAGTAGACAGTTTATGAATCGTTTCACATTTAGTTTTGTGTTGTCAAAAATCTAAATTATCTATTTTAATATTAATTATTTGATTAAAATTAGGATGTTAGAGATTTTTCTGATGATTATAATTTTATTTCTTTTTTTAGAACTGAATAGTCATGTTATTGAGATTCACGTCCTGACATTCCTTATAAAAAAATGTAATAATAAAAGTTTAATTTTAACATAAGGAAAAAGTAATGGAATATCTTTATATTTTATAAAAATATTTATAAATTATAAAAATAGGGTCACCAAAGTAAGGGGGAAAACCTGGCGGTTGAACCGTATGTGTAAGTCGGTTCTTTTATCTAATTACAGTCAGTAAAAAAATTGTTATTTTCGACAATATTAAAAAAGAAATTTAATGAAAAGTTCAAACTTGTTGCGACTTAATTCGAAGCGGCAACCTGCGTCACTGATACCAACAATTTTATTTTTAAACATATATATTTTTAAGAATGAAGAAAATGATCAGGGTAGGGGTGAAAAAAATCTCTTAAATTGCAGGTCTTCTGCAGCTAAATATACAAAATACATGAAGAAGACCTGCATTGCGGGTCGAAACGTTGGCTTTTCAAGAGAATTTTTTTACCTTCACCCGAATCAAGTTCTTCCTCATATACATAAGGTCGACTAAAATTATTCAAGATATACATTCTTAAAATTCTTCCGTATACCGGAATATACGGAAGGTATTTTGTATAAAAATTGTTTATTAATAAACGGAGCACTTTGCCAGATAGACCGCATTCTGGGAAAAAAGATAAGGCATCATTACTTCTAGTTGCGAGATAACGGCAAGAGATAAGGTTTACCACAGGGAGTGTTATTTTTAAAAATGACAAATTTGAATTGCCCTTAGAGCGAAATTAGTTTTTCAGAATTTCTTGATCTCTGGGTGCAGCTGTCCTATTTGGCGAATTTCCACAGGGGGGGGGGTTAGCCTATCACAGAAATAATATATCTTCGTAATGTGTGCCAAGGTTGCATTGAGCCAGGTTGAAGGAGCGGGCTTAAGAGAGAAGGTTTTCGTTCGTCTGAAGGGATTGCTTGCGGTATATTTTACGGGGTAATGTCTTCATCGTACTGGATTGTGGTCAGAATCCGACACTTCTATCCTATCTGTTGTGATTACGCATATACCAGCATTAGATATGCTGAAAGATAAACAAGTTACGGGGAAGAAAAAAGTTCGGAAAAATAATTTCCCAAATAGTGTTGATGTTTGTTCATTTAACGTAAATGTATGCTACTATGGCTAATCGGTTGGAGTTTAGTTTTGCCAAATTTTGCCTATCAAGGTTTAATTACGATATGGATTTTTAACGAGAACCTCTAGTAATAATTCTATAAGAGTAGATCAGATAGAAACATGGGTAATAAATAAACCAGATAGTAAATTATAAAGTAAAGTAAAGGTATAATTTAAAGTATATGAACTAAAACAATGGGATATCTTGGGGACAATGGGATATAAACACTTAAGATGATTAAGCATGTAAATACATTTTTTTTTAACATAGAGCATAATATATTTGTATATGTTCTTTTGATGATGATTTAAAAAAAATATTTTTATTTTGAAGAGAAAAGATTTATTTGTATTGGATCGGTGAAGAGAATGGATTTGTCTGGCTTGTATACGATCCCTGGTAACTCAGTGGTTTAGAGCACTCCACTAGAGATCCAGACGACCCAGGTTCGAATCCCGGCCAGGACAACTCTTTTCTCTTCAAAATAAAAAGATGAAACAACAACTTTATTTGCAATTTTACATATACAAGCAGCATAAGTGTGAATACATGTTCCGGACTTCCTTTACATGTTTAAAGTCGATGGTAAAAAAAAAAATAATATCTATCCCTGAATACCTGCGATGTATTTAAGTTCTTATCAATTTATGCAGTAATTAGCTCCATTTTATATTTCTATAAATCCTTCTTCTACAAACGTTTTGTAGGGGGACGACCTTCTCATCCTCAATATTTTTTTGTCTAAAATCATCATATTATTTTATCTTTGCATATACTCACATGAGTTCCGGTTCAATTCTAGTTTTGACAGATAAATTATTAAATCTGTTATCAGCTGTTAATAGACCCTTTGTGATAAGTAGATTGTCCTCGGCTTTACGCAGGCTGCCCTGGTTGGGCTGGATATTAAAATTTATAACCCACAATTTTGTTTTTATTAATATTTTATTTGATTAAATACAGTATAATTATAAACAGGCCTAATTGCCTAATTTTAATAAGTATCGTAGCTCAGAGATAGGTGGATAAATAGTGTTTAGGAGGTGATTTAGAGGCTGAATGAGCCAGCTGTGACTATAACATCATCCCATGGCCGCTCTAAACTACTTTAACAGGCCCTGGTCCACAATGGCCCACATTCCTGTAGTCCCTAATAGTATCCTCGTCCTGTAACGACATCCAATGGGTGTGATTGGGCACATCATCTATCAACAGTTCTTCTTCTGACAGCTCCCGATAAGGTAAGTATCTATATTCGTGTTAGGTTTTCTAGACTTGGAAGAGTGATATAACATAGGTTTTCGTTTAGAAATCTTCCTCCCTCTCTTAGAATTTTTATAGAATTACCATTAACTTCACAATTATGCTGAAAATCACTAATTTATTACAATTCTGTACCCCGGAGGTAAAGGACACCGTCATATTTTTTCATTTGTTCAGAAGAGCCAACTTTTCATAACTTTGAACTGTTAAAAGTGTTTTCGTTACTTACAGAAACAGCTTAAAGCAAATTACTCATTCCATTATTGGCATTGATAATTAATTTGCAAGTATTGATCATAGTATTTATTTATGACAAATTACCTAAAATATTGTCTAATTTGTGGACGCAGTGTCTTTTACCTCCAGGTATTATAAATAAATATTAATTTATTATTCATTATTTATTAATTAATTTGTTAGAGCAGCAATTCCGTACTACTTTGCCCGTTTCTGTTAATGCTTGCAATTATTTATAAATATTTTCTTGATATTAATAATAAATGTTTTCTTGAAGTCACGTTTCTATTTTCTGATTGTTATTCGATTTTCGTTAGTCTTTTTGTTCATTTAATGTCATTTTATGATAGTTTGGCTAATTTACTGCTTAGCTAACGATGCTGAATCTTCAATTTTGCCTATCCAGTTATAACTAGGATGATAATCTTAAACTGCTAAGACTCTGTACACCTAATTTACGTCCCTTTCGAAGGGCGGCATAACTAAGGATTTTTGCTAACTTTTAAAAAATCATAGATCAACCTGGTATAACAAGTTTGTTATGCTAACGCTTACAGCAATGTTGACTCCATTTGGTTTTCGTTATTGTTGCGTATCGCTGATTGTATAAAGGTTTTATTCTACCCACTTATTTTTATTGTTCTTTTTTTTCTTTTTTTTTTTGTGAAATGGAAAATTTCCTCTTACAATGAAAGAGTTAGAGGTATTTCAACATAAAAGTGTTTTATCTTTCCCTTTGTTCAACCGTATAAATACTGATTCCTGGAGTTGCATGCTGAAAATCGATTTAAGTATTCATGGACTGAACCTAATTCAATTTGTTTATAAATAAACAATTGCCCACTTAAAGTATCGATTATTTTGATGACACGCTCTCTCATGTTTCCAAATGCTGAATCATTATCCGGTTTTCTCTCTTATTATGTTCTTTTTGGTGTCTTATTTCAGCATGAGCTGGACTCTTGTTTTCCATCTTCGTTAGCCATTTCCTATACCATTTATCACCCATTGTCTTCTAATCTGATTATGATGATAGATGTGTTAAAAGAGATGTTCCTTCTGTCAAGGACGATGTGAAAGAATTTACAATGTGTGGGACTTGGGATTCGTTCTGCTCTTATCTTCTGTCACATTCAAATCTTCCGCGTCATTGGAGTATTCAATCGAGAAGAAGGATAGACCCCAGAATTTATGGAGAAAATAGTTCTTCATATCCAACACAAACAAACCAATAAATAAACAAATCGAGAGAATCGAAAAAACAAAAACAAATTACGAGCCTTCTTATCAAACAACTCCGCTAAAGTAACTATTAATTATTAATAAGACAGAAACACTATTAAGTATTAATTAGTGTTTGATTTGGTAATTTTCTATTTAGAAAGGAGCAAGAGAAGGGATACCGTCTCACTCTCATCCTTAATTACCAGTGTCAAACAGATTACCTTAGGGCTTTGAAATGATTCATTCATTACAATGATTAATTTACCATTTAACAGCGTTTTACAACATGAAATGATGAATTAATTTTATGAATAGCTTATACGCTTATAAAAGCATATAATTATAAAATACATGACAATGTATCAATGATAACAGGATACATAATGAAAGGATTATTTATTAGATTTTATAAAACTAGAGAAGCTGTTAATATTATTATTATTATCTACGGTCCTCCACCACCACAGCCAACCAATCTTCGCTATCCTCCTGCACTGTTCTCCTTTCTTGGAGTACACCCAGCAGCTTTAAGTCCTCCTAATCGTTCAGCCATCTGATCCGAGGACGTCCTCTACTTCGTTCGCCGTCTGGTTTCCCATAGAGTGTATTCTCTTTGGTATACTGTAATCTGGTATTGAATCTACATGTCAGGCAATCCAATCCGCTCCATTAGCTCCTCGTTCTTTTTTCTTCACCATACTCCATTTTCGGCCACTTTGCCCCACATTCTTCCTTATACCCCATATTATTTCCGACTCCTCGATTATCTTTCTACTTTTTTTCTCTCTTTATATATTTATGCACACCTGACAAGTACAGCAGATTGCCTATTATTAAAAGTAGAACAAAATGTCATGAAGAAGAACAGCACCCAGTGGTACCTCTCCCTTGGCACGATTTATTTTTTTATGACAGCAGACCTTTTTACATGCTTTTTTTAGTTTCCTTCTAATGGACTCAGGTATGTTAGTCTTGGGCATTTGTTCCATCTGAAGGTTTGGCTGTCCGCGTAGATTTTCTTGAATCCGTTTGTAGTCTGGTAGCATGGGTTCGTCGACCGTTGGTATCTTTAAATCATCATGCAGTGTTTAGTTATTGATATTCCATGATTCTCTTTGCCCACACATCGCTCCTTGTTCCTTCCAGAAACGCTAGACGATTCCAACCCCAGTGATATATTCGCAATGCCTCAAAGTCTGAGGCTATAAATAGTCTTGGGGCTCTCGGATTTATCCAGAGGCGGAACGGGTTGCCAAGATTACAATACACTACAATAACTGTAAATGTTCCCGATATAGCCTCAGTTACATATTTACTTTTTATGCGGTTGGCTTGGTTCCAACCGGCGGAAACAATCGGTTATTGTTCAAGGTGAGTCGGGTATGTAATATGGTTAAAATTCATATATTTTTTTTAGAATTTTATACTACGCCGATTCTGGTTAATTTCCGGTTTTAAATATCTTGTAGAATTTCTATGAGAGTCCTTTTCACTCTATTCAATTTGTTTGACGTCACTTTATGCTGCTATGGTTGATCGGACGATGCTACAGTGGATTCCTTAATTTTGCCTATGTAGGATACTGATCTTAAACAAGTACCTGAAGCCATATTACGTCCCTTTCGAAGAGCTGCATAACTAAGGATTTTTTAATTAAAATTTAAAATTTAATTTAAAGCCCAAAAATTCTGAGGTCACCTCCGCGTGGTATGTGGAAGCAATGTATTGGATTTGTTGTGCTGTGAGCGAGCTATCTCTGAGTTATGCTTAATATTTTGTTGTTGATGCGAGAAATGTTCTCTTTCTTCTGATTTTTTTTGGTATATTTTTCAATTCTGCTAAGGCGTAAATTGGTAAATCGTGGACTGCTTGTTTTATATTGGTTTTTTGAAGATTTCAACCCAAGTTTTAGGAGTATTCTAAATAATTTATATTTATATAAACAACTTCTTGACTCTTTTAAGAGTTACGGAGATTAGGTGATCCTCGGGGGGGGGGGGGGTCTGTAGATAGTAGCTGTTAAAAAAATAAATAATTTATTTGCCACATCGGAATTTGTACCCGGGACCTATATACATGTATGTGTATATATATATATATATATATATATGTGCATATGGTATTACAAGTGAAGTAAACCCATGTACACGGTTATTGGTTTTATTTACTTTGGCATTTACTGTTTTCATCAGTACACACTTCAAAAACCCCTCGAGCTCACGATAAACAGGAAAATCCCTGATATTGTCCCGATATCGATCATAACGGTTCATCGTCAGTCTGAAGGTGGTGTGATAGTGCGTGGCATCGCAGTTCGTGAGTGCACCATTACATGTATCAGTTCCTCATAGGATCTTCCTTGTTCGTGGGGATTAAGTCATTCAATTTCTCTTATCTGTTCATCTTCTTGTTGTTGTTCGGTTCTTGCAGGATAAAGATGGTACCTTGGAGTAAAGAGGGTTCTTCAGAAACCTGCGAGGTGGTTCGCTTCTTCTATCATGATGCGTAAGTTTGAATCTTTGTTTAATTCGATAAGTAGTCCAATCGAGATTGTTACCACTGTTTATTATTAACTGTAAAAAAGAAGAACGAAAACAACAAAGCCTTAACGCTCTAAAGTGTTTTAAAATAACTTACTACTACTACAACAACGTTTCGCCAATTGAAAACAGCCTTTTTGTAGTGATGTTCCACTGTGAGCTTTACTGAATTATATTGGTCCAAAATGATTGATTGAATTGTTAGGTCAAAACTGTCAGTTGACAAGTGTTAGTTTGACAAGCCACCACACTCGCTGTTTGTCCTGAAGATGCACTCCCTGACCAATTCAGTCCATCATTAGAATTATCCAGTCAACTGTTTTCCACTCAAATATTGATTTATAATTTATTGTAGCCATTGTAGTGTATGATCATAATTTTTTTGGAATTATCATTGTAACTGCAGATGTTAACCTGTTTATTTATAATATTGTAATTTATTGAATTATTAATGATTTATGTGTGATATTGATAATCCTGAAAAAAAAGCTTTTACCGCTACAATGAAGTGGTCAGATCCCACAGTGTCAAAAACCTACTGTTAACGGATTACATAATTTATCTACTACAGCCGGATTCGAACCCGAAACCTTCGGCAAAGCAACTCAGCGCTGTACTCGATGAACTCCCCGCTCGCGATATCGATAATAATAACTTATATTTTATTTTAGCTACTAGAGCCTAGCGCGATATAAACGTCTCGCGCCCAACGCAAACGCCTATAACTACTTGAAACAAGATGAAATGTAATAGTATTTATTTTTGGATTAATGACGTCAGGACAAGTTAAGTTAGGTTTTGGCCCTAAGTCAATTTAGATTTAGTTAGTGTTTCCGCAATTGCTGTCTTATAATTTTTCTTTTTTTCCCTCTCTAGTCTCAAGTTTCAGTGATTTAATCATTGCATCCTGTATTGCTCCAGGTTTATATGCTTATTGCTTTAACAATTACAGAAATAAATAAAGATTTAAGAACTTATTTTTAAGAGTTGAGGCGAAGGATGGAGGTTATAAATAAGATAAACACAATAATAATAAGATTTAGCTGACCCGAAGTCTCGATCCCGTTACCACCAATCTCTGCTTATAAACTTCTGTCCATGGGCCACTACTCAAACAAAATACGTCAGATCAATGTTAGCGCCATTTTTTAACCAACGTATCGGTCTTCCCCTCAGATGCTTCCCAGTCTGCGCAGCGCGTATTAACTTTTTAAGAATTCGTTTGTCACTTAGCCCTCCAATTTTACAAACCCATCTTAATCTTCGTGACGCTATCACTTGAATTATATTACCCGGGTGCAAGCTTGGCGATTCCTCGTTGTGTAATCTAAATTCTCCAGTCATCTCATCCTTTTTTGGACCTTGTATTCTACGCCTTATTTTCGAATATCTTAAGACGTTGTTCATCCTTCAGAGTTAGCGACCATGTATTACATCCATAATGGTTAATAAAAGTATTAATAAAAAAAAAATTTGTGTTCATCTTTGAACATATCTCCCAATTAAATCTTTAAATTCGAATTTACGATCAACTATACGATCCACACCATTATTAATTTTTAAACCCAATGTCATATAGATAGTAGCCAGATCATTTTGATCGTGTGTTTTTTTTCACCTCTTTCCTGGAATCGTAACTTTTCCAAAACTTTTGTTCCTAAAAATATGAAATTATAGTTTATTATTTTTAAATATTTTTATTTTGAAGAGAAAAGATATGCCCATATACATATCTTTTCTCTTCAAAATATAAATATTTAAAATTATAACAATTAATAAAAAAAAATAATTATAATTTATTAGTTATGTTTTTACTTATTCTAAAAATAGTTATCTAATGATAATACTTTTCTCATTGACACCAACGTATGAAAAATTTGTAAAATATATTTTACTAAATTTAGTATTTATGTTATATTTTATTAATTAAAAAGTTTTCATGTTTTATTATCCCTGGTCAGGATTAAGTTAGTTACTAGTTTTATCACTGTGACAGTTGTTATCATCATGAAGATAAAAACCTTCATAAGATATAAATATACAGTTATGATAAGGAACAATTGCGATAAATTATCTTTTTGCCGTTATTTAGATATTTAGATAAAAATACCTTAATAGATAAAAATTGTATGTGCTAACAAGTTCGGAAATTTGATGACTTTCAGAGTATAACTGGATATTGTTATTTAATTATGTTTTATTTGGTTCTTATATTTCTTTACTCTTCATCAACTATTGTTATTAGTTACCTTGTATTTTATTATAACGCGTATTTTTTAAATATTTTATTTTGTTGAAATTAAAACCCTTAAAACATAAATTGGTTTAAAAAAATATCTGTATATCAGTTTGTCGTATATCGGTATACGGTTGCCGCTTCGAATTAAATCACAACAATCAGTTTTAAATTTTAATTCACTTCCTTTGTAATATACTCGAAAATCAAAAATAATCGTGAAGTCGTTGTACGAAAAAAGTGTTACGGGAAATTTGTATATTTCGGTTATCATTTCATCAAGAATTTAACATTTCGACAAATATCTCGAAGTATAAGACGTTTTTTATAAAGAAATGATGACCGAATTACACACATTTCCCATAATTAAATTATTTTATCCTTAACGAAACTCACGATTTTTTTTATTTTCGAAAGTATTATATAGGAAACGAATGAAAATTTAATAATTGTTGACTTAACTCGAAGCTACAACCTACCGAACTAATACCCTTTATTTTATACAAAGGTCTTTCTGAATTTATTTTTTCAGTATTTATATTGACATGACGCACTACACCTCCTCAGTATTTTTTCAACTTAAACTTTGTTTGATGGACCAATATCAGGTCGAAATTTATTTGTCGCATTCTGGCATTGGCTTATTTTGTTTTTATAAAATTCGTACAATATTGGCGCCATTAATACTGTGCATTTAAACACATTATAGATAGTATATTTCTGCTCCTGATAGCATCATTGTTTTTGTTTTTTTATACAGTTATTGATAAAATTCCTTTGTTTATTTTTTATTAAAACCAGCCAGCTATTCGATTACTCTATCTCACACTAAAATCTACAGATATAATTATCCTTTTATTTTGTATTTAAAAATTTCATACCCTAGTGATGTCTTGAATCTCGTGTATTTGTTATTTGTTTTTGTATTAAATTCTATTAGTAAATTCAACCCTTAAGCCACAAATCGTTTCGATATATTCACGTTTACAATTTTCATTCATTTCCTTTTTAATATTCTCAGAAATAAAAATAATCATTTTTCAGTATGAAAAAAAGAGTATATTTAGGTAATCGTACAGTATGGGTACCGTGTATTAAAACATTTAACATTTAACATTTTATGCATGTACATTTTTGTTTTTTAAATATTTTATATTGTTGAAATTAATCCTAATATCTATAAATTAGTCTATAAAGATATCTATTTCTGCTCTTGATAACATCAATTTTTTTTTTATTACGATGATGATAAAATTCTCGAGTTTATTGTTTATTAAACTAGCCTATTCGACTTTACTATCTTACCCTAACATCTACGATATAAAGATCCCCCTTGAAGCAGCCATAAAACCCTCAACTCCCCAGCACAGGGGACGTCAGGAAGAAGCCCATACAAAATGTAGATATGGTGCCGTTGGGTCTGCACGGCATGTCCCTGAGTCACTCAATGGTCTCGTTGCAGTTCCATGAATGATTTAATAGAAGCCGATCGATGGGCTCGTACCATGGTATTTCAGTGCATTATGGTCTATATAAAGCCTATCTTACTTCGCTTTAATCAGGAATTTCATCACTGTAAAGTATCAAGATTTTTTTTATTTATTTAATAAAATTTACAACTTTTGTAATTCTCATAATGTCTAAAGTTCTACTCCGAAAGTCTAAATAGGTCTTGTAATAGCATATACATGACTGTCTTTTGTAATTAATTGTGAACTTAGAACTTTAGTATAGTAAGTATTAACAAATAATACAGAACATGAGTTAAACTTTTTATTTATTTATTACTTGTTTTTTATTATTACTTACTTATTTATTTACTTTCTTATTACTTTTATTATTTATTGGGCATTAATTAAGTTTTTCTCTTAACTTATTACAAGATCCCAATTATAATAAGTATATTTACTCCCCTTTCTCATTAAGGGACATAAGAAGGACTTAATACTCATTTGATACATGATAACATGGATAAAGGCGAGTAGAGAAATTACCCAATAGTAGAGCTCAAACAAGGTTACTAAACATTCTTCTTTTCAGACGCCTCGGAAGATTATCGGGAATTGTAGATGTAGCTAGGTTTGAAACTGGGGGGTTTGGTTGAAATTTAAGTTTGTCATGAAAAGACTGGTATCGTGTTCGGGCCATGTCAGCAAAAAATGGGACATGCAGGTCATTATGGATGAATATTCGTAACATAGTAAAGACCATTGAGCATTTGCCGAAGGATTTTGGATTGTAAGGATCGGATACGAGAGGAATTAAATGTCTTGGTGGAGCCTCAATTCTCTACTCCATACGTCCAAATGGGTATTAAAATAGTCATGTAATGACTCTTTCGTAATTAATTGGGAACTTATAGGGTTTGTCGAAGTGTCGGCGTAGCTTGAAACAACGAGCCTTATAATAGTTAATTAGGAATAACAAAAACATGGGTAAGATTAACGTTTTTTAAATAATTACCACCTTGGCGCAATAGTTCATATTTTTTCCCTGAGACGTATTATAAGATCCCAATTATAATAAGTCGATTATTTCCCCTACCCGCTAAGGGCTGTACGAAGGGCTTTATGCTCGAGATTCCCAACGAGTCACTTTAGGTCCCCAACCCCTTCGTTCGTGTTAGTCACGGTCCGCTCGCCGCATGGGGAACGATAAGGGCGCTGCGTGGAGTCCAATACTGTTGGAGTCGGTTTTAACAAATAGATGGGTGTTGTTGTTTGTAAGAAACTTCTCTTCGGGATACAGGACGGTGAACCCATCCTCGTTCAGGTTAGTAAATTTGTGTATTTGCTTTGAATATATATGATTTCATAATGGGAATATTCATGTCTTAGTGAATATATATGTATAGTGTGATTCGAAATAAACCAACCATCAACATTTATTCTTATAATTTTGGATTGTGTTGTTTGTATCTTCTGTATTTTGCTGATTACAAAACCCTAAAGTTCTGCTCCATATGTCTAAACAGGTCTTAGTATATTGATATAGATTAGCCGTTTGTTTCCGATGTCAAGTGAAGATCCGTTGTCGAGAAGATGTGGTAGTTATTTGCAGCGTCTTGTCAGTTCTTATATTTTTAATTTTGTATGCTCCATTTTATTTTGAACAGTGGGGTTATATAAGTTTTTTTTTTATATTTGAAAGTTTGTAAATCACTGTCTGATGTATGGAACGTTAATATATTACTAGTGATTTAACTGCACTGGTAATTCAATAATTAATTATTAAAAAAACAAAAAACTAGTGGTTATAATTGATAAAATAGAAGTTGGAAAAACAACATATATGCTGTCTGAAGTTATCATCAAAATGACGGAAGTGTTCAAAAATAGTAGTTATAAACTGTTGTAAAATTGATAAAACAAAATAGTTGATGTCAGACTATTAAAAGTCTATGTCTAGCTTAAGATAATAACAGTTGAATGTAGTAAATTAAGGTATCTTCTTTAGATATCGAGTAAATGGGAGGATTATTTATTACAAATAATCTATAAATGTAAAATATTTTATATATAAGAAGGTTATATTTTAGTGATAATGTTTGTTTGTTCATTTAACGTCACTTTATGCTGCTGTGGCTAATCGGACGATGCTACATTGGGAGCTCTAAATTTTGCCCATCCAGGTTTACTTAGGATAGGGATTTTTAACGAGTACCTGACATCGTAGAGGCTCGGGACCCCCGTTTAACGTCCCTTCCGAAGGACGGCGTAACTAAGGATTTTTTACTCCTATTTAAAAATCCTAGGGCCATAGGGCGCCCCTTTGAGTGATAATGTAACCTTCTACTAGTTGTATTGGAAGACATTGGAAGGTTTAAACGCTGCTGAGATTCATATTTACCTTGTGAAAAATAAAATTGCATTAATTTAGTACATAGAAAATCAACGTAATTACAAATAACTATATATATATACTAAACTAATGTAATTGTATAAGAATCTCAGTGTTTAAACCTTCCAATTTCTACTTTGACCAATTGTTTCTACTTATCTTGAATGTTATAGAAAATATATATTCTGATTCTTGAGTTCCAGTCAGTTCTTAAAACTCATTTTATCACTGTTAGAGCACGAATATGAGACCTACCTAGTCTCAAAACTTCACCAAAAGAAATTTAAGGACTGACTGGAACTCAAGAATATATATGCCGTTAAGATGTTAAATGGTAATGTGGTAAAACTCCTTTTTAGAATGTAATCGCACAGATTGAAGAGTTTTATGAAGCTTTTTTCTCGTAACAACATTAGTATTTTTTTTTTATGAACATAATTTACTACAATCTTAATAAATGTTTAAAATAATATATTTAAAAAGGTATATAACTAACCGTCAACGTTTCCCTAGTCAAATGTTGGCATATTATCAGTGCATAAAAAGCAGGGTCAAATTAATGAAGACAAAAGACATCTCACATCAGAACTCTTAATTAGACTCATTAACTGAAGACTATACATCATTCTAAGAGACCTCAACATTCTGAAGCAAAATAGCTGTTTTTTTACAAATATTTCAACAGCTTCACGTTTCGACTCCAAATCTCATATTTATTGTGGACAGAATTGATTCTCATATTTTCTATTCTTATTACCAGCCGGGAAAAGTGATTTAAACTATTATAAGATTGCTAGCTATTAATTTTATTATATTATGTTTTTTACTTTATGTTCTCGTTAAACCGAAATAGTTATCAACTGTTACATTCATATGTTCTTCACTTTAATCGTTTTTTAATCTTTTAAATATGTTATTTACCGCTTAGTTCGTATTAAGAGTATTAAGGTATTTTCGATTGCGATATTAACAAATGGAGTGTCTTTAGGTATCTTTATATGTTTAGTAGCATTGTTACAAGTAAGAAATGGTCAGATATTAAACAACACTATTGGGGTAAATAGGTTCCTATTACAAGTGGAATTATTGTAGACGTTCGACGTTATAGCCTATCAGTTCTGAAATTCAGACCGTTACAACATGATGATCGTAGTTGTTCATTCATTAAACGTAACTTTATGCTACAATGGCTTATCAGACAATGCTGCAGATAATCGACGCTCTGTAGTTAAGATCTTTTGATCTGAATATTTTTTAATGATAATAATGTATGCTACCCTGGTATGGTTACAACTGAGGTACAGTAATAATATATCATTATAGATTAAAAAACATATCCCTGTCTTCTCTAAAGGTGTGCTTGGTTGACTGACTGGGAGTTGTTTAGTAAATAATGATCCTTTTACATGAGATAGAATAACATTACTTTTATTACCTGGTGATAATTGTTACAAAAATGTATTTCCACTTAAAGGGAACCCTTTCGTTATATATGATTCCTTACATCTTGTGCGTCTTCTGTTCTTCTTACAGCTGACAATAAGTTCAGGTTCCCGACACTTGTTCTGTAACAACTGGCTTACAACTGTGCCATTTTCCTTTTTTCAGCCAAAGACCCTGTGAAGCTTTGGTTAAATGGAGATGACTCCAGATACTGTTCGGTAACTCTGGGTATTAAGCAGGTCTATATCTTTATTGCTAACCTTCTTAACAGTGTCACATATAAATAGTTATGTATAAATATATACCCACATTTATGTTTGCAAAATATTATTTTAGTATTGGAAAGAGAGAAATACGCGAAGTGGCTACGAGGTGCCCGGACGGGGCAGAATATAGCTCGAGACAGATCTGGCGGCCTCATTACTCAGCCCTGACTCAGCCCAGCTGACAGTATTTCTATCCCCGCGCATATCGGTTTACACCGCTGCATCTCATTCCTGTTTTGTCCCTTTTTTGGAAATATTACTTCATTAATAAGGTTATGCATATATAATGCAATGCTAGGGCTATGAGGAGTCAGTAGCTTGTAGTCCCGTGTTCGGCCCGTGTATAGAGAATGATAACTAAAGATAAATTAAGGCGACTAGACTAACCTCGATTATTGATGAAAATTATCAGACTCATTTAGAGATATACTTCATTTAATAACATATGTACTCCATGTAATAAATATCAGCAGTGACAACAATGTGGTTGGCCATGCTGACTAATTGAACTTTCATATAATTTAAATATGGATGCATTAAATATCTTACTCACTCTCAGGCTGGCGCTACAGTCTTTGTAGGACCAGGACCTCCTCCAACAGCCTACTCCAATGTTCTCTGTCTGCGGCCTTCTGTCTCCATCGCCGCACTCCCATTCTTTGGATATCGTCCTCCACATCATCCAGCCATCTTAAGCGTTGCTTCCCTCGTTTTCTCGCCTCACCTGGATGGCCACACATCAGTTGCTTTGGGAGTCTAAACTGGTCCATCCTTTTCTTCTTCAAGCTCCGTTAGCATGACATTTTTCCTTACTCTTATGTGCTCGCCATCATTGACTGGTCCATAAAAATTTCTTAAAACCTACCTCTCCCAAACTCTAAGAGCTTCCTCCAATGACTTGTTAAGGACCCTGGTTTCGCTGCAGTAAGTGACTGTAGACTGGATAATAGATGGTATGGAATATACCAATGCCTAAAATATATAATATAATACAATATAGGGGAAAAACTCAATTATTGCTGGGCATATTTAAAAAAATTCCTCATGTTGGTTACGTGATATCCTCCTTTGTGTTTTAGTGTTTTTCAATTAACAGAAAATTTAGTTTAAGGAGTTGGTTGGGGATTGCGGGTGATTAAAAAAAAAAAAAAGAAGCGAACTTTAAGATTGAAAGAAATTTAAGTATTTAAGATTGTGCACCAGCAAATAATGAAAAATAATTTATTTATTAAAATAAGTATTTTTATTCGTTATCATAAATTTAAATTACATCTAGTGAATATAAGATTGAATATTAGGATAAATCATTGGAGTCAATTGTGGTCCTCGTAAAAAAGAAGAGGTCAATTATCCTGGAATTGAAACCTTCCAGTAGCTGGGATCTTTAACGGGTCATTAAGGCCGTTATGTAAATATCCCACTTACATTTTGCCCAGCCCAGTCACAAATGCTAATGATCTCTCCATTGCCAGGTTCCTGATGGGTCGTAATGAAAGTGGGATTAGCCGCTATATTAGGCTATGGTTTCTGACGTTCTGGCTAGTTAAAAATTAATGAGTTGCCTCAAGGTCATTATTTTGATGACTTTTTCTGCCCAGGATACATTTATAATTGATGTTTTCGGCCCAATTTTATCCTGAGCCGTCTCTGTATGTAACAGATCTTTGCGATTTTCGTCTCGAACAAGAATATTATGTATTAAAATTTTATTGTGTTTCTTAAGTGTCAGTCCTTCAAAAGAACAACGTTACATCTCGAAAAACCTAACTTTTCAATAAAGGTGATTGAAAGTTCCATATGAGTTTAAATAATAAAACTTTTGGTACAGGTAAAGGAAAGCATTCCTATTTTAATGACGGTATTGAAATTATTTTATTAACCATTGAAACATTTTTTATTTTAGCTTATATCATTATTCCCATAATACATACTCCGTGTTCAAACATAATATAATCAAAATATGAATTAATTTAAAAAAAAATGTTTGAAATGGAATAACAGATATGTCGTTCCTGAATTAAGAAGTTCCAACCAATGCAATTGCTGCTGAAGGGTTAACTCAAAAATCCCAATTTAAAATATTCAACATTATATTGACAGTTGGTGTAAACGCGTCTTAATGTTAAAAATATCCAAAGATTTAATATCGTTTCATTTCCTTATCGGAACTTTCTTACGAAAATAATCTGTATTTTTTAATTACGGCAATTATGCAATTAGTATAATGCAACCGTTCATTTTTTTTTTCATTTTATATTATGATCCACACCTGTGAAGTACGTATAATTGACTATCAGCTTATAGGATAACAGTAAAATTACAACTAAATGGCATGAGAGGCATGACGATGTACAGTACCCAGCGGTACCTCTCCCGTGGATTCATTTAATTTCCTATGATAACAAATCCCTCATCCTCTTTTTAGTCTCCTCCTAGCGTTCTCAGGCATGAGAGTCTTGGCCATTTGTTCCATCAATGGGTTTGGGTGTCCGTGTAGTTTTTCTTGAAAGCGTTTATGATTGAAAAGATGATTCATTTAACGTTATTTTCCTCAGTTACTGTTTTTATAAGACAGTGTTTAAAATTCTCGAGATTATAGGAGAGGGGTATCGACCATTGTCAGTCTTTCATTTTATTTACAAACAAACCTTTGCTAATGACGCTTGTCCAATGTCAACAAACGATTAGTCATTCGTTTGTATTTGGTGTAAACTAAAGGGGTCGAAGACCCGGCCATTGTGGGGCCTAAGTGGCCTGGTGGTTGTTTCTGAGCCTTCAAAGAAGATGTTTGTTTGTTTGTACAAACTGTTATAAAATGAGGGAGCTGTTACTGTCTGAATGGCGATGTGTGGTCCCTTCTTTGAGCTTTGTGAAGATCTTTTTATGATTTGGAAAGATTGGATTGGAGAATTATTCAACCAATCATGATATCAGTTCAAAGGATTAATTTTATTTGTATGCTGAAAATTGAATTCATATTTCAATCTGAATACTCGCCGGGATCGCAAGATGGTTCAAATGTGCCCGACTCCGATAATTCTAAATTGTGTGTCTAATAAACATTTCTGGCAAGTATGGCAGTATAAAACTACAAATACCTGCGTTTTTCGTATTGACCATTATATGGAGCCTCTGTAAACATGCTTTTTTGTCCATAATGAGTTAATTGTATTGAGCGAAGAGGAATCGTTTTATTCTTGTAGTCTTTGGCTTGAAATGGAGCTATTTTGTAAGCAATAATTTTCAAGCGTAGAAACTTATGTATTACGAGAATAACACGATTCAGCTTCCCTCGATTCCACTATCAACTAATTCTGGACAGAATTGGACTAAACCACTTATTCACCAGGGCTACAGATGTGTCTTTTGTATATTTAAAAGAAGAAAAAAAAAGAAAAAAGGACAGCATAAAACTAGGTATTACTGAAATCCCAATTACAAAATTAAAATTGTCTGCAGTTTACCTATTTTTTAGTTATGCGAGCGACGTACGTATTGATGTCATGTCGAAACTAGTAAAAATGGATCCAGAAATGGTCTAATTGAACATTTCCGTTCGTTGACTCCATTCAGTTAGTACAATGATGTAAAAATAGTTATATTTTTTAAACAAATAGTTAGTGTAATGTATATATGTTTGATGTGTTCTTAGATCTCTAATATTATTGCCCTCAAGGGTGGATGAGCGTAATATATTGTCCAATAAATAAATATTATTAATATTTATAAAACATTATTTTTTTTTATTTTAAAACTGTATTCTAATAATAATACAAGTAAATAGAATTAATGATACTCGAAAGTTTTTTTTTTTTATATACTGCACGAACATGGAAATTATTTGAAATATTACCAACATTTTCACCAAAAAATTTTCAGTGGTCTCTTTTGTGTTTTTTCTATTTAGTTTGAGAGTCTAAAATGTTATATTTGAATGACAAAATTTGTAATATATTCTTCTAGCTTTATTTAACAGGATTCTTATGAGTTGTTTGGTTTATTATCAATATTCAAAATATGAAGTAAAATGATAGCTTTGAGTACATTATTTCTTATGTAAGTTGACATTTATTATATTTTGTTGCTTCTACAAAATTTTAAATTATCAATTAATCATATACAATCATTAATTAATCATATACAAGTAATATTTAGAATACTAACGTTTTAGAAAAATAATGGTATTGTTTATTTTTGATAAATTAGTTACAATAATATTTAACATTAGAGGGCATTGCCTTTTGCTTAATAAACGATATCTGAGGGAAGTTGTTTATGGGTTTGTCATAACACTTCTTGAAGATTACGTAAATGGGTTGGTTATGACTATGTATTCTATTTCCATCATTTCTATCACAGACGAATGGGTTGTTAAACAGATCTTATGTATTCATTATATTGTTATAAACTATGTGTAAATAATAATTTCCATATATTTCCTACTGCGTAATTGTTTTGACCAAGTTAAAAATGGAGGAAAAATATATTGTCTCTATAAAACATAAACAAATTGTTAGTTATAGGATCAATAGGGGTTGGACATGGGATACAATTTAAAATAATTAAGTTACAATCCCCTAGTTACAATTTAATGTTATTATATCATATATTACACTTTTCTGTCCTTGGTTGGCATTTTCTTACCTGATTGCTAAGCACACAATGTCATCTCATAAGTCAATTAAACGATTAATTTCAATTGCACTTTTTTTCTTTAAAGTTATCTAATATTGAAATGATATTAACCTCACAGTGGTTAATTCTTTCATAAGTTATCATTATAAACTTCAATTCGCTGCTTAATAAAGTTGTTGATTTTTTGCGCCGCGTATTTATGCAATCTAGTATTATGTAATCAACAATTAAAAGATTAAATTTAATGATACTTTTCTATATGAGAACAAGCTTATGCATTATTTAGTTCAAGCTAAAAATAATCTCCCAGCGATTCAGAGTATCTTACATAAACTGTTACTGCGATGTTGATTAATATTTTCAGAAATATTTTATGTGATATTCAGTTCGATCTAAGTTTATAAAGCAAGGGTATTTATATAAGCGTATAATTTTATGAAATTAAATTTATTTTCAGATTAATCTATAGCGCGTGTTTTTCACCTTAAAATAATGATTATTTATTAGTTATTTAAAAAAAATATTGAGTCTGAAACTAGTAACCTAATGAGTATTTATCTTTATATACATTTATCATAGTTTGCATTTGCTTCGAGCTGAGTATTGTTAAATGAACAAGTATTGAGATGACTCAACAGTTTAGTTATGAAGGGAATCAGAAACATATAATGCCCATTAAACGAAATTTAGTGATATATTTAAAAATATACACTCATTTTATTGTTTAAATCCAATTACTGTTCTTTTTTTTTTTTACCTCGTTTTTCAAAAAACAACATTCCAATTCATTAAAATGCTGCATACGAAATCCTGCTGACCAAACCCCTGTAGATTTAATGTGTTTTCGAATTTCGCGATATTCTGAAATGGACTTTCAAGTTGTGCAATGTTATGGAAACAGATTATCGCTTTTCGGGAGCGGGCGGGGTATTTTAATGCTGAATTCGAATCTTTGATGATGTTGATGAATCTTACATAAACGATGTAATTTGTTAACAGCCATAGATCGCCATTGACAATTTGGGCTCACCCAGCCTCTCTAAAGTACCCTTAATGGGGGGGAAACATGGCAGTCGAGTTGATAGCAAACATGCCACCTTCCTGCACAACTGTTGGTTTAGAAACAGTACAATACCATGTACTGTTCGATCCGAAGTCATTTTAAGGGGTGTAGAGGCACAGTTTTTTATTTTATTATTGTTATATGTGTCTTGTGGCCTTTTATCAGACCAGGCGAAGAATTGACTATTTCTTCTTCGTTCACTAAATGCCCTCTTCCTTTCTTCAGTCCATTTTGGGCTTTGGGATGTTGTTGCTGTATTCTCTGACGTCAATTCACGCTTGTTTTTCACATACTCGATTAACTAGGCAAATGTATATTATACTTATCATTATTGTCGCTAAGTTGTGAAATATGCGTGTTTTTCATCTTTCTTTTTAACAATTAATTTTTCTGCCAGCAATACAACTCTAACATTTAAAAAATGTTTTTTCTGATACTTCCTTTTCTTTTCTGATACCGCCTTGTTACTAAAAGTAGCCTTATCAGATACGACACTGCATGAAGCTTACGTTACACAACTAGGCAAGAGAGGAAACGGTGCCATGCACTTAGCAGGTAATCTTTTGATAACTGGTCGATAACCCAATGTCGAAATATCCTGCTCGACCCGTAGGCCTTATTTAGCCTTTTCCTTTTTTGATAGAAAGTACGATTTCACAAGACTTATCGTTCATACAGATCTCCCTGCTTGTACTCTCGTGCGATCCATAAAAGTGTATATGCTATGAGGCATAAAACCGAGCGGTGATATCTGCAGCTGCTTGCATAAGGTTTGGCACCTTAACCTTTTCATTTTAATAGATTTATTTAGTCGCCTAGTCGTCACTTGCATAACCTTACTCGCAGTGTCTCCTAAGTTGAGAAACCATTCCTTGACATATGTTATGACGAATCAGGATATTCTTTAGTTTTTGAGCCGGTATGAGATATGTTGTGTATGAGATAAAAAAGAAAATAGGTTTAGAATCCGGCTTATCAGAGGGTGACAGGCGATAAGGCGTTATCAGCGCGCGCCAGGGAGGCTCGTGACGAATAGCTTTTTGATGGGCTGGTCCTTTTTTGGTTTGTTTGCCTCGCCCTGGCTCTCTTATCTGTAAGCTACGTGATAGCCCTAGGTAATGTGCAGCCAGGTAGTCCCGGTACGTAGCTATTGTGAGCAGGGGTAAAAGAAAGGGAATATTTCACTTTTGGATGACCCAAATCTAGTAAAAATAGTTTAGAAGCCGTGTTTTGTTATAACGAACTACGCATAATCGATTCCTGCATGTTTCAATTAAGCCATGTCATTGAAAGGTAGGAAGTCATGAAAAACTACTTTAAACAGGAGAAGCAAAGAACTGTTTTGACAACTGGAAATGGAAGTTTAAATTGGAAAATAACTACCACCGTTCATAGAAACTAAACCACTCCCAGTTTTGACTTACTCCACTTTCTATTCGTATGTTTACTTAATACATTTTCCATGTCAATGCGTCAGTTAATCGATTCTTTATTACTTATTAAGTTTTATTTATTAAATAACTATTTGAGCGATTGATTGAACACATTTGCAGGTTTCTGTTGGAGAATTGATTTGTACATCCATGGAAACCATATGTTATGTTATGTGTAACCTTTAGAATTATGTTATGTTTCATTCTTATATAAATATAGTTAAATTTCATAAAATCATGGTGTATCTTGTGTCTGGTTCTAATCCATCAAATCCTAGATCAACGGATTGGTTCGATTATTCTTAGAGATGTAGTTTTATGAACGAATATCTCAAACTATCTTTTAACTTTGATGGGTTAAATTTATCCTGCCCGTTGTCATCTCGTGAATATTGAATTGTGCTGAGCTCAATACTCAATATATGTTAAATGAAATTTATTTCATCTGTTCATTTTTTTTTTCCCAATGCCAGCTCATGGCTTTTCTGCCATACGCCGAGGAGCCTCCCAATATTGATGTCTATTGTTATTCTTGGGACATCTCTCAGACCCATTGATGTAGGTGTGCAACTGCATACACCTACCCATAGATAGATTGAAGAACATCAGAATCCGCGAAACATTTCTGTAAATCTATGCATGTCTCTTATGACTCGTGTGTCGCAAAAGATTCGTTTAGATTATGCAGAGGGAACCACGAGCAGGCGATCTACTTCATCCCATTCATCTGTCCGTTTGAGGATATGATTTGTGTTTCGTAACGTTGGTAAATCTTTCTAAAATCAGAAAATATCAGTTAATTCTCAACAAATCAACTGTCATTGTTGCGCAGTATAGTTCTACGTCATCCATACTCCCGTGCTTTTCGGTTCTTTAGGTCATTATCGTTCATGCTAGGAAATAATTTTATCGAGTTCACGGCTTATTGAAAAGTCCTCGGAATATAATAACGCGAACCTAAAATATAAGATCTTGGATACTGAGGACGGACAGACTGTTCTAATTGGACCTCAGTGAATGGAAGCAGAGAGAGACGGTTGCCAAGAAACCGCTCCTCCACTAAACATAGTCCACGCATTCCACGCATATTTATACATCTCTTCTCTAGCTGTAATATATCCAGTCTCTAGGTCGCCATGTCTCGCCTGCATCTCCCGGTCTATATATACACATTGGGTCCGTATATATCTTCAGTATATATATATATATATATATATGCTACACCTGTACCTCAATTTCTGTGGCGAAGGGACAAGAAGTCGAAAGAGATTAAGTTGGTCATCTGTGATTTTTTTAATGAAGAAGCTAGAATGTGTATCAATAATGTTGTTTCCTATAATATATGTTCATATGGCGAACAGTAACCACCAGTTTTTGGAAGAAAAAACACACGCTTACAAGAGTAATTATTTAAGGATAGATGGGACCCTCTCAGTACGGGCAAGCCGGTCCTAAGAGACACCACCGTGGCACTGGTTGACCAGCTAGTAATAATGGATAATATTTAAATTGCTTTGCGATTCAATATAAAACAACAGTCCTAATTTATATTTCGTAATATAGGTGGCTATTCCGCAGGTTGTCGGACTTGTTACAACTCGTTATAGCTCAATTCGAAGCGACAACCAGCAGAACAGATATCCTTTTTTATCCAAGAAGCGATAATGTATGTGTGTATCAATATTGTTTTTTCCTATAATATGTATTGCTTACTGTAACCACTAAAACCCTGGCGCAATACCTACAAGAGTAATTATATAAGGATAAATGACAAACTCTCTGAACGGCTTGCAATAATGGACAATATTTCAATTTATTTACAACTCGATAAAGAACACAAATCTTAATTTATATTTCGTATATTTCGCTTATGTTTTAGCACTGTAGTGCAGCTAATTGTAGGTTATTTTAACTTTTTTTATTATATACGATAAATTATATAAATAAATATAATTGAAATATAAATAATACTAATTGTTGAACAGGCATAATGTCTTTTCCCTTCTTGCTGCTAGGATCTAATAAATTTTATGTGTTTTCGCTGATATCGAATTCTTTTAGATTTTAAAAGAAACAGAAGTAAGAATTAATAGCACAAACATTTCGATTCGCCTAATTTATCTGTTCTAAATCCGGATTCTTTGTAAATAATGAAATCATAATTTAATTTCTGTTCGTTAAGTTCAACAGTTTTAATGAATTTTCAGCATCAGGCTGAGCCAATTGTATATTCAACTTAAAAATTTACACTGAATAATTTTTTGTTATCCTGTAGATTATTCCAGTCCTCCCTTTCCTCCAGTCCTGAAGTGAATAGTATATTTTTGTTATTTTTATTGTTCATTACCTTTTTGTCTGAATGAAAAATATATTTTCAATAGCTCTGTAATGGATTCATAACGTTAACATGAGGCTGTTTTTTAATTTATTTATTTTTATATTTTTGCAATGAGTAAAATGTAAATTAATGCTGATAAATCGTTTATTATGTTAACTTGTTTTATCTGATCCATCTTGTAAAATGATTACTTTTAATAGGAAGAAAGCCCGTGCCATTTAGTGTGATTTCGGCCAAATCACTACCCTGCACAAATGTTGGTTTTGAAGCACTGCACCCCCCAGATCTTTTTCTTTATCTTAGCAGATATTTCCAATTGTTATGAAATGTGGTGTTAATAATAAGAAAGATATATATATATTTTTAACAATGTACCTAGGAATTGGAACAGTTTTACCTATCTTGGTACATCACGCTGTAACAAATAACGACACTGCAAGCTTTGGGTCAGGTATGGGCGTAGTAATGATGAAGATTACGCTTATTACTTCAACTGCGATGATTACTGGACTTATCTACGTTAATAATCATGATTACAATCACTTAATCAGATAATGTTAAATTTGTTTAACCATTATCATGTCTAAATCTGCTATCTGCAATCTTAGCATTTTATTTATTTAAATCTCAGTAAAAATTATGGAAACAATATCAATTTTTTGGAATTATCATGGAAAAAACATTGTTTATCTTTTATTTCCAATTTAAAAAATTGAATGTATAATATTTTAGTATTTTCCAAAAAAAAAAAAAAAAATCTTTTTTTTTAATAATGACTGAACTATACTTTTAGGAGTCACCTGTTGGGATTGTCAGTATAACGTGCCCAAGATCGCAGGTTCGCAAACTCGGCAAGTGGCCATAGGATTTTTTAAAGGTAGTAGATCCTTGGCTATACCGTCCTTCTTAAGGGATGCAAAAAAGGATCCATTCGATTTCAGACACTCGAAAGCCAAAATTTAGCACTCACACTGTTGCATCATTCGATTAGCCATAGCATCATTGAGCCACGTTAAAAAAAAATTGACTTCAAAAATATTGTTCTATTAATTTATTTAACGATTTTTGTACAACTTAGTTGTTTTTCGTTTCTACAAGATTTCGGTACAACCACTCTCCCTCTCTACCTAGTGTTTAAAGGATGGTTAAGATGTATCTCTTAATGAATTTCTTGATTAATGAGAAATACCCTGAGACTCTCTAAACTTCTAATTACGCGATTGCTAAATATAGTTTAGGTTTCTCTGGGAAAAGAAAGTAGAAAAAAAATTATCACATAGCAGCACTCATCGTTAGTACTACTTGATTGATTGAACGTGTTTATTAGAAGAAAAAACTATATATATTTTATTTATAATTTAATTTTCATTTGCAATTGCGCATTCAGCAAATTTGATACTAGTGTTTTTCACCTTGATTTTCTACTTGAACTTCTTTATGATGATGGAGTAAAAATATAAATATCAATAGGTAAGTAGGTCTCTTGGCCATTTTCTATTTAATCTTTTCCTATCCAGTCCAGGTAACAGGGAGTAGGAAAGCGGAAGTACGAGTGGGTTTGGGTGATATTGTGTCGATGAGTGGAATGTCATGTATTTGTTATGAATATATGATTTTATAGTGGGAATGTTCATGTCGTTGTGTATGGTGTGATTCGAAATATACCATGGTGCATTAACAATTTTTCTGAGAATTTTGGACTGTGTTGTTTGAATCTTGTGTATGATAATATGTGGCAAATGGATGCGAATCACTGGCTGGTACAGACTACATGATCAGGCATAACAATATGGCGAAAATATGTCACGAAAGTATATACAGGCTATTAGGACTGTTGGGCGGAAATGAGGCTCCTTCCTATCGAGATCATCCGGAAAAAACTATTAGAAAATAAAAAAATAAAATTTTAATGGGATGAGCAAATAATCACTGGCCACAGGGTAATACATAACCGTTCGGATATTTTGTTGATCCATAAAATGGAAAAAATTGACAGAATTGTAGAAAAAGCTGTCACGTGTGATACAAAGCCAATGAGCACCAGAGTCGTAAAAATATCAGGAACTTGCAATTGAGTTGAAATCAATTTATCATTCGGAGAAAGTGCTCATAACTCCAATAGTCATTTCCTCGAATGGTCTGATATTGAAAAGCACAAGGGAGGGGGGGGGGTGCAGAAGACCTTGGCCTCCATTTGGAAAAATCAGTTCTGTTGGACACCTGCAGAATTGTAAGAAAATTCTTAAATCGGTAACATTTCCATTGAATTTTTAATTCCGGAATGTGAATTTGGTAAAAATATAATAATAAAAATAATGCTTTTCTTTAATTATAGCCTTTAATAGTTCATAGCTTATTTCATATTTCAATTATTCTAATTTAATTTTTTTTTATTGCGCGTGTCTCCCTATTTTTCTATTTTACCCCTTCAATCTATGATTATATTAACATGTGTCCATCTATCTTTTGGCTAATTAACCGAGATCTTCGTGACACGACCTCCTGCACGTAATGACTTAAAGCTTTCCAATTGGCACTATTTAATAAACAAAGTACAGTGGAGCGTCGGTTATCCGAACTAATGTTGTCAGGGGTGGTTCGGATAATCGAAATTCACTAAAAAATAAATATATAAACATGCGTGAAAAGCCAATTATTTAATGCTTATAAAATGCATGATTGTTTATTTACGTAAAAATATATATACATAGTGAAAAATGAGCGAATAAAAAATTCACTTTTCGCTTTGTTCAAAATTTTATGACTGGAACTGGCCGCCTCACAGTAAAGACTATTTTCGTACCTGGTGATTGAATCAGAATTATTTTGTATTCCCGTTATGGTTATTTTACCAACACCGAACTCCGTAGCTAATGTTTTACCCGATTCACCTTTTTTTTAGATGTTTAACTATTTACAATTCGTCTTTTAATGAAAGAACCACTCGTTTTCTTGTTGTTGTCATGCTGCAATTTTAAAACAAAAAGTGATCGCAAATGCGATGTAAAACTGAAGATAAGCAAGCTATTACCAACCAAATGAATAGGAAGTGATTCAGAGAAACAAATGAAATTACCTAATTAGGTCTACAGTTTTTAGTAAACAAATACGTATTGAAGTCTAAGTTCATTTGTTTGCAGTTCCCGAAAAATGATTAGGGCCCCCCCCTTATTGACGTTCATGGAAAAATCTTTTTATTTTTCGTCAAATTTTATTTAAAATAGCAATCATTTTTGCAATACAAATAAGTAACTGGGTTATCTGATGAAAATAATTAAAATTACATTTGGAAAAAAAAAATAAAAAAGAAGAAGCGGTTCCGTTAATAGAACGTTCGGATAATCGACGCTCCACTGTAATTCTTGAGAGGCACAAGTCTCCATCCCAAAGTATTTCTTTCTGATCTCACCATATACATGACAGGTTCCCAACAAACGAAAAGTGTCTTCTTTTTCTTCGGGATTATCTGGGGAACAGTCTGATCTTTCTTGCACCCACCGTTTACTGTGTTGTGGTTTAGTATTACTTGTTAGATCTATTATTAATATTTTCCCTAAGGTTATTTATCGTCATGGACGATTCACCGCTCCGGGCTAGCCAGAACCTGATCCCTTGTTTGTTGAACTTGGTTTAAAAGATAACTTTCCTTGGTGAACTGAAATAGGCCAGACCAGATTAGGTTTAAGCTCCCCTCAGCTCAATTAAGACACTAAATACTAACACATCTCCTATCAACATACACCATTCTCCTTGTTCTCCAGGCTTTCTTTGTTTTATACATTATATAAATATATATGTATACATTTCTTTTAATAGCAGTTTATTTTTATCCCCTGCTTTGGTATACGTTAAGTGTGTTTGTATATTTGTTATTTTATGGAAGACAAATGCCTAAATATATTAGTGGAGATTCTCATTATCCGGGCCCTTGTTTTTGCCTTATCAAATGTCTAACTATCTAATGATGAAATAATATAAATTTTATGGAGCCGAAAACGGACCGAGTAAAGGTAAAAATAAATGCAATATTATAAAGGGGCTCTTTATATAGTGGAAACTAGTAAATGGTTTCTTTCTAATAATGAATCCCTCCCCTACTCACTGGCCATTTTCCCTTGCATATATTTTACTCACTTGCATTAATTTAAAAAAAATAAGAATATAGTTATTTATTTGACAAGTGAGGAAGGTGCCACTTTATTACGCCCGAGTAATTAAACGAGAATTATTTAACCGTTGAACAGCCACAGATGGATCCTGTGGGATTTATTCTCCTGAGGATCATCCAGCCTTTATAAAGTGGATACCATACAGGGGAAAACCTGGCGGATGAATGTGATCTCGGATACATCATCTCTCTGCACAAATATTGAAATGAAACGGTACAATCTCTAACATGTACTGAACCCAATACCCTTCCTGGATTGTAGTGGTTTTTTATTTTTATTTTGTTTTTTATAGATAATCTCAATCCAAACGCATTTCTTCGACCATTTTAATACTCGTTACGTTTGTGTCATATTAAAAGCTGAAACGGTTTACATAAAAGGCGGATTTATAATAACTTGATATTTTAATATTAATGTACAATACATGCTGTTGTTTTATCTATTTCTAAGGTTGTCCCACATTGTTTTGAATATCTACTGGATTTTTTAATATCTTCAAGACATATTTTAATATTACATTCGAATTTTTATTAAAGCCAGGTATAATTATCAAATACTTCTTATATTTAGTTGAATAACAATACAATTATAATGTGTGTATAACATATTGTAGTTATCATTTTCAATAAAAGGTTAGTTCAGCTATATTACTTCTCTATAAATGTCCTAGTTTCGTAACCAACAGTAGGCGATAATTAATCAATCATTTTATCAATCGTGGATTGGCACTGTGGCTCTTAATTGGGTAAGTTGTACTCATAATTGGTCAAAAACCTGCCAATTGAGTGAGATCTGGACCTCATCTGACGCTTCCCAGAAACAGTACAGTATGTATACTATGTTCTGAATCCAATATATCAAACGGTAGTAGTTTTTTTTCTTTATAAATTTATATGACTTTTGATAAAATTCTATGATGGATTGGTTGTGAAAAAAATTTTCAGTGATCATTTACTGACCAACCAGACATAATGACCTGAAATACAAAATTTAGCGTCTTATGGATAACCTAACAGCTCTTGTATCAGGAATAAAATTGTCTATATATTTATATAAAATATATTTATATGAATCCATTATTATCTTATAATATATATTGAAGGATGGAAATAGTTGGGGGTGCAGTCAAAAATGTACACAATATATAAGTGGAAACTTGTTATATTTTATGTGTGCCAACGTTTCATGTTTCAAAGAGTTCTTGTTTATTGAACATCATAATTATTTATATAGGAAAGAAATTCGTTGACTGGTAGATACTATAATAGGATGTAAATAGTTGGGGGTGCAGTCAAGAAAACACAGCAAATAAGTGAAACTTATTATATTTTATATGTGCCGACGTTTTGACCTACTGTGTAGGTCATCTTCAGGGCTATGAGAAAACAGACAAAAACAGAATAGACTGTAAAAATACATAAGATACAGAAAACATAACAAAATATAGAGATATAGAAAAATTGAGCGAAAAAAGTGAAGGATATATAATGAAAGGATATATGAATAAAGATGATGATCATCATCATGAATACTTACATCATATTTTATATTAATATAACTTCATTCCTATAGTATACATTTATATAACATCCGATACTTATATTTTAAATTATATATTTATATTTTACTTCTCTGCCTGTCATACACGAGATTCCTATTCTTTACTTTCTACAATATTATTCTGTATTTATTCTTTGGCATCGTATTTTTTATCAATTTTCTTTCATTTTACTTATGTAACTCCCTACGTGTCTGTTATCATACATTTTTTTTTTCTACAATACAATTCTATCTTTATTAAACTAAGTTTTCCATACTTAAATATCTCACTCATTATATTTATATCTTTTTCATTTTATAACTTTCTGTTTAACTTGATTTATCTCTTTGTATTTTGTTCGCATTATCAACTTTCTATACATCTATTATGTAATCATCTTTATTCATATATCCTTTCATAATATACCATTCACTTTTTTCGCTCAATTTTTCTATATCTCTATTTTATTATTATAATTTTATTTTATTTTATTATATTCTTGGTACTGTTATGTATTTTTATAGTCATTTTTGTTTTTGTCTGTTTTTTCTCATAGCCCTGAAGATGACCTACAAAGTAGGTCGAAACGTTGGCACACATAAAATATAACAAGTTTCCACTTATTTATTGTGTAAATTTTTGTCTGCACCCCCAACTTTCCATCCTCAGTAGTACTTACAGTCAATGAATTTCTTCTCTATAATATATATTGAATTGATTGTCTCAAAATTTTGGATCATGTCCACTTCGATTCTGTAACATTTACAATAATCCTCCCTCCACAAGGAGAATGCCTGGCTCTGTCACGACTTGTATAGCATCTTGATACGGTAGAGTAATTCATCTTGTTCAGTTCGGCTTCTGTTATGTTAGTCCCTACTCACCATTTACCAGTTGACTTTTAATTTTTCAATGTCTGCGGTTGAGAAGACTTGCGTGACTTCCTTGTAGCTCGGAGGGACATAACATAATGTTGCCTTGTTGCGCCTCCAAATCTAGTTTAACTTTTACTCCTTTCACTTAAGGATTGGTTCATTCTTATTTTTTCTTCTTTTATTTTGTTACATTCTTTTTTTATAAGAATTGTAACCTTCTCCCATATAAAAGGAGGATACAAGATATTTATTGAATAGGAAAATACGTATGTAAGCCTTCGGTAAAATCAAATTAAATCCGCATAACCGAGTAGTATTCCAGTGTTTCAGGAACGTTATCTTAAAATAAATCGGTTTCCCCAAACAGTTTCCCACTTGAAAAATCATAAGGAAGCAAGAGAATAGAATTTGGTGATAAACTTGAGGTGATACCAAACATTAATATGATGATAAAGCATGAAGTGGCACATACCAAGGAAAGGTTTGGATAACCTATACCATTTTTTTATTTTTTTTTTAGTATTTATTTTGTATGTTTTAATATTTATGCTCAATATATATATATATATATATTTTATTGGATCAATTAAATGCGTATACAACGTAGATATTGAAAATAAAAATTAACTAAATAGAAGAAATCACCTTGGGCATATTCATACATGTTTAGAAAACATACACATTGTGCCTCTGTCCGAGTTGGAAAACGCTCTGAAAATTAACTTTGTTGCGTATTGAAAGAGGTATTCAATTTCTGCCGTGGCTGGGCTTGGAGATAAACTGCATGGTTATTGGCTGTTCCCAATAAAGAACAGATTTTTTTAAAAATAATGTTAAACAAAAGGTTCTTGGTAAATAAACAAATGTATAATTTAAATAAACAAATGTTTAATACACGTATAAACAATTGTTTTTTAATGCTTATTTAGAAAAAAATATTGTTCCATTACAATTGGCATTCCTTCGTAGCACGTGAAAAAGATTCCTTATTAACTTTCAATCAATAATTTTGTCTGTACATTTAAATTTTATTTTTAGTTTAATATTGGTTGCCATCGAGGTAATATAACCAAAAGGTTCCAAAAGTTTAAAAATTAAATTTCGTAGAATTTGGTTATAACTGAACTTATTCAGGAATTTCCAATTCGCTTTTCTAAATAATCATTTCTGATTACCCATATGTTTAATTTGTTTATGTTTTAATTTTTATTCTTTGTTAATTTGTTAATAACTTATCGATATGTTTCTGTTGCTCCTAAAAATTTCCTTTTCGTCTCTCTGAAAGAAGACGGAACTCTTTTCATTCAACCACGAGATGAACTTGCTTGTATATAATTTTTTTTGGAGATGATATATAAACACTATTTTGTCATATTAAATCGATTAATTTTTATTAATATCACTTCCATTAGCTTTTTTTTCGGAACAGAATCCTTTTATAATATATTTTATAGCCAAACGTTGTAAATCTGAAAGCATTTGTACGATGGTATCCACCTACATTACCAACCCTTCCCATGTTTGGACGAACAGGAACTAGGCTTTATTTACTGTAAATCACCAGAAATGGTAGCTGATATGTGTTATGCATAAATAATTATGACTATTTACTCTCTTATTTTGAAATTTCCTAATTTTTTCCCCCAAAAATACAGTTTATACTTTTAAGGAAGCTTTTATGTTAAAACTTAAATCATTTCGTCTGTGTCATGTAATTTTCCTTTATGAAGTTATATTTCATATGACAAAAAAACTATGTTCACTACCAACTCTCTATGGTATATGATATATATCATATACCATGTATATTTATAGATAATTTAAAAAAAAACCTAAGCTATGAGAACAAAGTTAAAGCTAGTAGTTCTGAAAATTCCACCAAATGCATCAAAATTGTCACAAAGATAAAACTTTTCAACTGAAAAATATTTTTAATATATATGGTGTTATTTCTGAAAGTGGTATAAGTCTATTTGGATCCAAAAACTCTTTTTTTATTTTAAATTATTATCATTTCATAATAAAATTTAAAAGGTGGTTTGAAACATCATTCTCCGCCCGGATTATTAAATATTTTCGTGTTTCATATTTATATTTTTGCTGTAAGTGTTGAATTAAATGAACACTTATATAGATTTTGTTAAACGACACAAAATATCAGCATTGAACCGCAGAGTGCAGTTCAGAGCGGCGCCCTTTGAAGTTGATCCCCGGGGCTGGCTCCTGGTCCTTCGCTCAACATTTGCTAATGAATCCATTAATTTTAATTATGTTATTTTCAAGGCATCTTAACTGCCCCGGCCTCGCCTTTCATCCTTCCAAATGCCGGCTGTGTGTAGCAATTAAGGATACTTTAAGGGAATGAACATGTTTACATGATCAGATGTCCCTATTAAATTATGTTTGTTTATGTTCAAGTATGTAATAATTGTTTGCGACGAAATACCTCGCTTGTAAGAGTATCTTGTTATTACAATCCCTTAGATTGGAAAATATTAAAATTCTTTAAAAAAAATCCTTAACCTTCCAGTACCTTGTTCTAGCTGGTATCAGTTCTGAGGATTCCACACAATTACATATATTTGTACCTGTATATAAATGTATTTGTACAAAATACTGTGTATCACCTTCCATCTAACTGCTTTCTTCAAAAACATTGGTTATCATCCGTTTTAGGAATCTCTCACCCTTTTGAAGTGTTTGCCCTACCCCGATTTAAATACCATTTGTTTCTTCATTCCTTTGGGGTTTGTGTCTATGCAATAAATAACTTTGCTAGTTCGGCCAGATGAATGAGTCGTTGATTTTGAAAGTGAGACTACTCCATTTAAAAAAAATAAATGCTTAAAGCTGAATCTTATTACCAATTAACCTAATTTTATATTTTTAATCAATTAACAACCAATATTGTTTCAGTATCATTATAAATTTGTTATTAGAAATTTATTTTAATATGTGTTGATTTTAAAGTAAATATCTAGCAACTACATAAAATTGAGTTGTCTCACTTTCAAAATTAACGGCTCAAATACTTATGTGTATTATTTCGTCTTTATTATTTTACTTAAAGCACCACGTAACCAGAGAAATCCTGCTTAAGTAGAAATTTGCCTCATTCATAAGAGACTGTATGTCAATCAAAGTGAAGAATATGTGATAAAGATTCTTTCGGTTATTTATTTTGTTCCTGAATGATCATTTATGGCTGCTAAAAATAATTTATTATTTTGTTTTCTAAACACAATAATTATACGTTAAAAAATAACCCTTGGTCTTTAATTTATTAGCATAATACTTAATGAGCAGAATATTATAATTGTGTGTTTTTTGAACACCTATTAACCATAATTTAGCGCATAATATTAATGAAATGCTACATTAAATGCGTTTAAAGGTAGACTGGCAAAAGGAGCGACCGATTATCAAGTCTGATTGCTCAAATTACTCGCTGAATTCCCTTAAAATGTTTCGAAACATCGAGAGCTTGTTTGTTTTTAAGTTAAAATTTATACCACTACAACCCATGGAGGCGGTCAATATTCCCTATAAGAAGATGCCCTAACTTACTGAGTTAATGTTACTCTAGTAATAAGGGCTGAGTGAGCCCCAATGCCTTCTACTAAGTTACCTGGACGTATGCGAGTATGCGTCTGTCCATACCAAAAAACTGGGTACTACTAACATTAGTACCAGAAAGCTCCGGTTTAACTCTTGTGGCCTGATGCTTTTCCAAGTTCATTAATTAATTTTTCCCGTTTTTCCAAAAATGTAGATTTCTGATTTGTCACTTTAGAAATACTTATACCATATAAAAAGTAAATTAATGTCATGAGTAAAGAATAGTAATCATTATCGTTTGGGCGTTGAAGGATATAAATAATTTATAGTCGTCAACTTCATTTAGCAATCTCTTCAGGTAGATGTGAAAGTATGAGTATAGTCAGTACCATAAGGCGAATAATGTTATGAGATAAAAATATTATCTCCGTAGAAGTTTTTTTTTTTTAGTTTTTTTTTAAGGTAGTAATATCCTTATGTTATGATACATGTAAGAAGAGTTGTTCTAGAAAATGAAAATGATAAAACAAATTTTTATACGATTTTAACCTTTAAAACTCGATTTATGAAGCTATATCAGTGCGTACTAAAGACAAGCATCTTTCTAAATAAAACAAAAAGACAACAAAAAAGACGTAACTTATTATCATATTTCTGGTTTAGGGGCTAGACAACTCATTTGTTGAGAATAAATTTGAGCTAAGTCGAGGCAGATAAAACCCCACGGTCTCTCTGACAAATGCTCTTGACCATTCCTGGCCCCTAGTACGGAATGTTTTCTAAAAATTAATACTGTTTCCAACCTTGTAAGATCTGTTTATATGACACGTGTATTATACATTATAGTGATGTATAGACATTGCCGTGAATACATTATACCTAATGCCTAAAGAGCTGGCATTTACCTGGGATAGAGATGTTATCACACGGCTAACCAGTCATCATTGAAAATATTATATAAATAGAAAATAGATATTGTTGTCTGAGTGTGAGTGCGAGGCTCGTCCCTTATTTCCCCTTATCTTATATACTGATAACATCCCAACATTTTTGTTTATTTTCTCAATTACGCATATCTTTATTGCCAAGTGGCTTTAGATATTTTTGGATACAAATAAAGGGTGTTCCGAATGAGGGGTTTAGCAAGTATATTTTGACATGTTATTACCAGTTTTTGTTTGATGCATGGGAAAATAGATCAACTTTTATAAATTCAATATTTTTCTTAGATGAGTATATACTTATAAATCCCAAATATCTCGTATATTAAATCAGAGGTTTGCACTGCATTTCTTAAAACTAATTTATAGACATCAGCCAAACACACTTGTAACTTTTTTTTTTAAATTACTATTTTTAAGGTTATGAATTTATATTTTATTATCCTAGAGACTTCCTCTTTCATTTTTTTATATTAAAAGTATGTTTTATGTTATCGTAAAACCTTTTAAAAACTAATTTAATGATTACTATATCAGAACGAAATATTGACTTAATTTTCTGTACGAGTACGAACAATATAAATGCCTGCATATATGTATATTCAGTTAATATTGTAAACGTATATTGATTGAGTGATATAGTTAAAAACATTTAGTCATCAATATGGTATGAATATGAGAACGATTAAGTCTCGAAACTTCGCCAAATGGTAGTTAACAAGTATTGATTGAATATTACGAACTTAATGAAAAAACATATGTACACAAAATAAAACTACCTGTTACGCGGGAATAACTTTTCAAAAATAACATATTAGTTTGTTTGTTCATTTAACGTCACATTATGCAGCTAGGGCTAATCGGACGATGATGCAGTTGGAGCTCTAAATTTTCCCTATCCAGGTTTAATTAGGATAGGGGTTTTTAACGAGTACCTGACATCGTACAGGCTCGAGACCCGCGTTTAACGTCCCTTCCGAAGGACGGCGTAACTAAGGATTTTTTACTCCCATTAAAAAATCCTGGGGCCACCTGCCGGGCTACGAACCCGGAATCTTGGGCTTAGTTGACATATTAGTAATCATCAGTGAAGCGTAATTTCGAAAATAAAAAACGATACATTCGCATACAATACATCTACGTCAGGACCTGTCTATTTATTATGGAGATGTATGCACAGAGATAAATTATGATTTGTCGAATGCTTCATTCTGTTCCCATCTGGGATTCTGAAGAATGTATTAATAACTCTTAGACCATGTTTTCTTAATATTTTCCTGCTCAGTGTGCTTTTTCCAAAAAGATGAACATTAGAGTAAAAAGGGTATAATTAATTAATTTATTAGGATTGGGATGAAGCCTGCTGGTTTATGGTTGACTTGAGCGCTTAGGGTTAATCTTGAGTGATTGGTCAACTTACTTGCAGCTCTCTAAGCACTGTGTTGATGAGTACTCATCGGCATCGATATAATTATTTAATTATTATTAGGCCTGAGAGTTTGTATAAGAAAGTTTTTTAACATATAAAATAAATATTAACTAAGTACTATTTTAAATAAATGTTAACTGTTAACTGGAGGAAGTGAGGAATCGGGTTGAAATTATTTTCTATAATGGATAATTATCAATTTAACGAATTATGTTTTACTATTATCGTTTTTTATATTTTTAGGTATTTTAATATTAGTTCGGGATTAACTTTTCGAAAATTGGTAGTGTTAGGAGTTTTCGGATATGGTATTTTTCTTAGCTATGTGGAAAAATACCACAAGGGTGGTATTGGAGGGGGTTTTGGGTTTTGTTGACTTAAAAATTCTAATTCCATTTTTAGGGGGTTTATGGTTAAAAAAGTAGATATGAGATCAATTGAAAAAGATTTTTTTTTCATGGTGCTCTAAAATGTGTCAACGATTATTTTACTTTATTCTGTAAATAAAAGATATGGAAAGTTTTATTAATAAAATAAAGTTAATTTAAGTAATATTAAGCAAATATAATACAATTTACTAGAATACAAATTCTATCACAATATCTCCTTCCTTCGTACGAGTTAAATAAATAGTATTAAGTTTTATTATATATTGGTTTTCACGAGGTAATTGAAATTTTTGGGAGGAAAATGGAAAAAACAAACTGTTATGTTTTACAATAAAATTTGTTTCTACTATTTACTTATGATTATTATGTAAAGTTCATTTAGGATTTATTAAATAAATAAACCATCCCACCTGAACCAAGTACAGCTAAATTATAATACTATAAAATAGTGTAAACAGTTTCTTCTTTAATTAAAAAAAATATGACAAAAAACATTAAAAAGTTCTCATTTGATTTTTTTTTTTATCCAGAGGAGAGATTACAGAGTGGGCAGTGTGGCAGAAGTGATGCCTCTTTTGGGTCAGTTGCCATTAAATATTATCTCTCCGGCTGGTGAGTTTACTTTGCTTCGCTCCGGTTATCGAAAATATCTTGACCGGTTTCGAATCTACAACAGTCCTAGTTAAAGGGGAAAGTATTAGGCTAGTTTTCAGTTGACATGATTCACAAATAGGCGTACTCGATTAGATTAATTTTGAATTGAGGCCTTTCAACACCACTACAGAAATATCTAACTATTTCTCAAACAGCTCTTTCCGTTTTTAAAATTTTAAAAGAATCTACAAAATATGATTGTAACCTATTTGACCCAGATAAATTCATGAGATGATTTTGATACTAGAATTTGACAATTTTGTCCAATACTGTTTATGTTCGTTTTAGAATTTAAAAACTAAGAAAAATAGGAATAAAAACATTTTATATCATTAGTTCTAACCGATTCTAGCTCAGAGCGGAGGGTGATGTGTTACTGAGCTCTAGGTAGTACTATGTTAATGTAAAATCAACGAATCGACGCTTTGGAGAACCACTTGTGAAGTCGTTAGCATAACTTCCTTCTATGTCCAAGATCGCGGGTTCGCAGTCAGCCAGGTGGCTCTAATATTATTTAAAAGGTTAAAAATCCACGGTTAAGTCATTCTTCGGAAGGGACATGAAATGAGGATCCCTAATCCTATATGGTGTCTGGTACTCGTTAAAGATACCTGTCCTAATTATATCTGAATAGGCACGATTTAGGACTCCCACTGTTGCATGGCCCGATTAGCCTCAGCGGCATAAAGTGAAATGAAAATCAACGTCGAAAAACAATTATCTTTCAGAAGTTTTAAAATTGTGTTTATGGAAATCTTCATTTCAAGTTATCAGTTAATTGGAGATAACAGTACCTAGTGTTTTTAGAGGGTTAAGATGTCTTAAGACGGATCTCTTAATGAGTTTCATGGTTAATGAGAACTAGCCTTAAACTTTATAAACTTCTAATTATTATTCTGCTAAATATAGTTTAGATTTCCTGGGAATGGAAAGAAGAAAAAAAGTATCACATAGCAGCACTCATCGTTAGTATTAATCATTAAAGAAACAATCAATCCATACATGGGCACTAACCTTATTATTGTTTTATGTATTGAACATTTTTAGCTTATTAACATTTTCAGCAAGGAAGACATGAACCTTCGCTTAATATGACATGAATGTTCATGTCCTCTCTTCTGAACATGCAAAAGCTTACTGTTAACTTTTATGGACTATTTTAATGTTTATTTTACACCCTCCAACTCAGGTATTTCTGCACGTATTGAATATCCTCTGTTAGATTTAGTTAAGCCGCAAGATGGCGAGTTACCCTTATGCCATTAAAGGGCTTGAGCCATGCCCCCTCATGGTGTCCTAAGGCTAACCACTTTTTCCTCTGCTTCCAAAAGAGGTGCGACGTTGTACTGCTCTCTCGTTTTGTGGCTGCCTCAACGTTCGTCTCTAATTTTTTTTTTAATTATTATTATCAGCCAATAATGAAATTTGAAGTGTTCGCAAGCTGTATTAGAATCCGTTCCTGTCAAGGTTCTGTGATCGAAAATTAATTTAATTAAAATACACAAAACAATGTTTTATGTTTTGTCAAATGTTAGTTGGTCTTGAGTAGGCCTCTGTTACTTTTTTCCAAATTCAATCCAAACGTAAGTATTAAAGAGACGTTTGGGTCAGAGTTTTGTATTAAAACAATTATTTAGAAAATGATAAAATATATTATATTAAGAAAATAATTGAATGAACTTTATTTATATAATTTATCTTCGATATCAATGTTTATGTTTTATAATTTATTTTTATATATTATCCTCTATTTTCGGTGACTTGGAATTGAATATTGTATATAAAAAAATGTTTTTGTTGAGTTGTCAAATTATGTTGTTGGTTCTAGACTGTAGGATGGTATTAGAATTGCGTGGTATAAGAAATCCAAAAATGGATGGTCTTTTTAAGTTTTTATACCATTTTTGTTATATGTTTTTATGATTAATTATTAATACTTTTTATTATTATTTAATATTAATTATGATATTTTATAGGATGATAAGAGACGAGGCCCCCGTAACTTGGTGCTGAGGAGATCAGAGGCGTCGGGCTTCGGCTTCACACTCCGCCATTTCATCGTCTACCCTCCGGAGTCCTACTCGGTAAGCCGTAATTAAATATATCATTATTAATCAAAGAAATAAAATATATATTGCATGTAATCAGAAAATTTTAAAAAGCATCAATAAAACTGAACAATAACTGAGAAGACAACGTTTTGCCAACTCAGGGATATATAATATGGATTTCATTGAACCTATTGGAGAGACATTGCTGTCCCTAATTGATGAGTCGGTTTTGGACTGTTGGTGTAAGATGTACTGCATATGTTCTTCATAGATATGATATTTTTTGTGTATGTATGTCCTGATTCTTCCTCAATTGGGGAATCCTTGACTGGTCATAAAGCTTATTTTTTTTAGTTTTCCTGTGGATTATAGTTGTTTTATGCTTCTTTTTGAGTTTTGCTTGTGTTTATTGTATATTTCTATATATTAGGGAGCGAAGTGGTTCAGGGACAGAATAAATAAAGACTTTATTATTATTATTATTAAAAATTACAATATTTTTTTTTTCGTTAATAGTTAATTTGCTAGGTAGTATACTCTAGTTGCCTTAAAAAATAAATATAAGTTGTCGTAAGCTAGCCTATACTACAACCCATGAAGGGTCGGGTTCTTTCAGTGCATGGTAGAGACTAGGACAATGGTTGTGTAGGGAGGTGAGATGTCCAAAATCAAGCCCTAGGAGTTTCTGTAGATTTCTTAGGGTCTATCCGTTGCATTTTACCTATTAAATTATTTATCTGCCACATCCTGATTCGAACCCGGAACCTCGAGTACAGTAACTCAGCACTACAGACTGAGCTGCCCTCCTTTAAATGTAAATGAACGGCGGTAAATCTTAGTCCTTTTCAAAACAGCAATTTACTTATTATTCATTATGGCAATTCTTTCTTACGTAGGGGAAAGTAAAAATGTTTCCCTGCCGTCTCATCTATATTATTACTTTTATTTACGGCAATTCGTTCTCAACCTGGTAAAATGTTTCTCCCTTTTACTATGTTAAGTACCTAAGTCTTTTTTATTTTTTGTTTTACTGAGAACGGTAGACGTATTTATTACAAAGTACTTTCATTTTAATCATAATCATCAAAATAATCAGTTACTCAGATGAAGTAATTTTAAGATTTCCTGCTTATGCCCTATCATATTACTTCTACCTGGTAAGTTGAGGTCGCCTGTGGTCTAGTGGTTAGCGTAACAAACTACTAAGCCCAAGATCGCGGGTTCGTAGCCCGGCAGGCGACCCTAGGATTTTTTTAAGGGAGTAAAAAATCCTTAGTTACGCCGTCCTTCGGAAGGGCCGTTAAACGGGGGTCCCGAGCCTGTACGATGTCAGGTACTCGTTAAAAATCCCTATCCTAATTAAACCTGGGTAGGCAAAATTTAGAGCTCTCGCTGTAGCATCGTCCGATTAGCCATAGCAGCATAAAGTGACGTTAAATGAACAAATAACATACCTGGTAAGTTGATTTTGACGATGAAATTTATGTAACATACTGGATATGTGCAAAATTAGTAATTTTAATTTTATACACCTTAGTTTTGGGAAAAAGGGGAATCTGTCATGTTACCTTTTTTTTTTTATTTGAAAGCTCGTCTTTAAGAGCAACGGGTTGTTTGTTTTGATTACATTTGAATTATCAGCCTATTCCTCGTTGATTGTCTGCTGTATACATTCTGGAGTAGAAACAGTGAAATGTTAACAGGAATGATTAATCTTACCTAGGTCTAGAGAGGTCAGCCATCTTTTATCAACATTTTTTAAAGCCTTTTCAGCAATTTTTCTCTTTTATTGTTTGTTTGCTTCTTTTCTTTTTTTTTTTTTTTTTATGTGTTTCTGTCAAAGGGTTTGTCCTTCGTGTATAAAGGAAAGGGAAAATAAAGGGACTTGGTTTGTTTACTCATAATCATATGTTATAAATATTAAACTGTAGTATTATTTCTCGTCTCAGATGTTATATGTGCTCAGTGTTACCATACAGAACTAAGACATGTACATTTAAGGATGATTCAACTAAAAATCTGCAAGCATTGGAGATGTATTACCAGCGTATGCTTAGAGTTTAATGGGTGGACCATGTCAGCAACGAAAGCAAATTACAACGAATACAGAAGCCCCTCGAGATTTTGGAAAGTATCAAACGATATAAATTGTCATACTTTGTTCATGTGATAAAAAGTATCCCCTGATGTAGGTAATCATACAGGGCATGGTTGAAGGAAAGAGAGGCCCAGATCTCAGAAGTAAAACAAACGTGGTTGACAAACCTGAGGCAATTGACAGGATTGACTTGTTTCGTGCAGCGGTCAGTAAAAAACTAATGGTCCGTTATAATCCACAACATCCAAAGAGGATAGGCACTTTAAGCAGAATATTTCTGGACAGTCTTACTTAAATGCAGACTTATTTAATTTTACTAACGTAGTAATATTTTGAGGCCAGGACTCAGCGATCAGTTGTAGCGCCGATTAACAAGAAGTAGCAATACTTTGAATTATTCAGTACTTTACATGTGATGAATAGCATATAAAAAAATACCTTCCATACCCTGTACGTGGTTTTGTGGGTATGTTTAACCATTTTCTCTTCGGTGCTTGGGATTACGAATTACCATCTAACGACGCTTCGTGAATATATTCTCAAGGAAGCTGCCGCGTTTGTGAATTTCACTGTATCGTAGTTAGCAGATGTGCAACTTTCACTCGACTAGCAACCAGCTAGGAGTTGCAATTATCCTGAAATCAACCGCTACTCCATTCAACTGCGGTTCTCCGATGTTTTAATTACTCTGTGGCCAATGGTGACGTAAGGTGCTTTCGATAGACCTCCATGGTAATCAGCTGTCGGTTCTGTCCTGGACCAATCTGGAACTAGGTCCTCCGGAGCTGGAACTGGCTATAATACCCCTGGAATCCACTCCGCGGGCTATAACTTAGGCTATTAAGGCTGTCTCTAATTTGGGACACCTTATAAATTCTTGGGCTGATTGAGGCAAGGGTGGGGAGGTTGTTTGGTAGGCCTCGTCTGCTCCGGCTGTTCATCGCAGATTGCGACGACTCTTTTAGTTTCACATTCTCCCGAGGATGGAGGTTCTATCCTAGGATGAGATCGGGAGAGGAAGGAAATGGATAAACCAGGGGTTAGGAATGAGATGATTTGTAGTCCGTTCGTACCAACTGTTCCAACAACAATAAACTGTATTCCTGCTTTTCGACAGGTTCTAATTACGTCATTGTAAGAAATACGAGCGAGTGAGGACCTGTGGAGTATTGGTGACATTTTAATAGTTGTATGAAACCATATATTGAACATTTCTATGAAGCTTAAGGTGTTGGGAAATAGGTCCAACTGGAGGTCAGAGAAATAATTTCTTAAATAGGCCTGAACTATTTATTTGAAAGTCAACGCTTCGACCCACATTGCAGTTCTTCTTCAGCGCTAAATATACAAGATCCAGACAAATTAAAAATGATGCACAGTGAAATGTTGAATAGAATAGAAAAAGAGATGGAATAATTATAGAGTTTTATGAAATAAGTAATGATGAAAGTAATACAAATTAATCCAATGAATGGTGTTTGAACAAAATGTAGTGAAATCTACAGAGAAAGATCATCTATATTACAAGATTATTTGTTTTGGCCATCCATGTAATACGTAATATACAGAATATGCAGCTAAGAAATATTTAGGCAAGAGAAAGAAGTACGCCCAATTAACATTTCCATAAGTTTTCAGTTCTCGTTCTGATCATATGGGATTAGTTTAAATTGTATTTTTTGTTTAATTTAAATTATATGAAATATTTTTTTCGTTTTATTCTACATTTTCTTATTTTATATTTTTATTTTTATTTTTTTAAGATCTAGCTACTCCGTTCCAACTGTTCTTTTCTTTCTTTTTCCACCTCTTTCATTCTTTCCCCGTGTTTTTCTTTATTTCTTGTAACAAAATTGCGATTGCTTTTCTTTTTATTCCTTCTTGAAAACCCGGAGCATTCTGAAGTTCCTTCCTAAGTGAAACACGCCCATCGGAAGACTACCCTACCAGAAATATTACCGTCGGGAGACACCTCAGCTCTTCAGTGTCCTTAATCCTCGTGTTGGTCATTTTAAGCTTTTCAAGATATGACATTTTTTTTATTAATTGTTATTCACTGAAACAATAACCATAGAGTATATATAATACCTCTACTCACCGAGGTTGGAATGGGTTGGTTTACCTACGATGTGACCCGTTTTAGTGCGCATAAGGACATTGAATCTGAATAAAACCCAATTAAATACCCAAAGGCTTGAAATGCTTCTAATACAGGTATATCCTATAAGTAGTTTAGTATCTCTCACCGCTCGAAGCATTGAATACTTAAATTGTACTTAAATTATATACCGCTAGAATCGTAATTTTTCGCCAAACCGAAAAGCGGAATTAACGGTTCCTTGGGGACGTATTGTAATCCGTGAGGACAGGCAGAGGACGGCTATAAAAAGGAAACAAAACCGGCTGCACTAGAGAGAGCCGCTTTCTCTTCCAGTCTGCAGCTGCATCCGTGTCTCCAGCTCCAGAGTCATCATCATCACACACACGACGGTTGTGCAGGGATGTCCGAGGGCAAACGCTAGGGTTTCCCTTAATGAAGGGTACACACTGTATAGAGGATGAGTCCCAGAAAGATCTGCAGATCCCACTGTGAACATTTACGGGTCTTAACAGGCTAAATAATGTATCTGCCACAACCGAGTTTAAACCCGGGATCCTCAGCATAGCCACTCTGTGCTCTACGGCGCTCCAAAAAAAAAATTTTTAATTTGTTTTTGTCACATCAATTTTTTTAAATATTGAATATTCGGAGTAGATTTTTGTGGCTCTATAAACACATTGACCTCATATAATATCCAATCATCACAACCTGAAATCCTTCATAAAATCCTTAATACTCTTTACTTTGTTACCAATAATGACATTAATGATTGATGATTTGGCCCGAACCTGATATCAATCCTTTCATTACAAACTTTATTCCCACTCAAACTAACTAGTTTCAAACCTATCTACATCTTCAATTCTGATAATCCTCTGAGGCGTCTGAAAAGAAGATGCTCTCGTGACCTTTTAAGTTGAATTCGTTATTTGGGTAGTTTCTCTACTAGCCTTTATCTACTGTCAATATCTATCATTCAATCTAATACAGTTCTAAATTTCAATAAATATGTACAAAAAACCCCAATAAATTTTACACTTTAACATACGGATCTATTGTTGCTAGAAGTATACATTGTCCAAGTGTGAGTATTCAGATTCCTGTTTATAAATGTTTTCGATATACTGAAAATTTGAGATCTGCCCAAGAATTGGCAAGAGCGGAATGTCAAAAATTCATACCAAGTATGCATGCCTTTAAAAAAAAAAGTCAAGTTATTAATCTTTACCATAATTCTTTTGCGCGATAATATTTGAATATTTGAGTCAATGTATGTTTTTTATAAATACTTTTGCGAAAATATAAAATATAGTTTTATTTATATTTAAAAAACTGAATTTAATTGTCCTTTATTTTGCTATTATTATCATCATTGGTCTCGGCTAAACATACATTTAAAATCTCCATCAGACCGAAAACGTTATTTAAAAATACATTTGAATTGGTAATTGTTTGTTATTTCGAAACTTGATTTCGTGTCATCTGTTAGTCGTTAACCGTTTTACTTTAATTATAGCTTAGCTGGAAAAGTTTCTCTCGAAAATAACTGTAATTTTTGGTACGACATTTAAAATAATTGATAATTTCAAGCCACGATAATCATAATCATAAATAAATGTTTGTGACACAATCAAGACCGTTAAGGTTTTTACCAGAGACTTTCTACGATTTTATTAGGATCTGGCTTGGAAAGAGTATCGTGGTCGTTGAACTTTGTTTTTATGTGAGTAATATTTTTATAGTAAATGTTGAATTACTGACCTGTCTATGTAATTCGACAGCGGGGGTGGACGTGTTTACTGCAGTGATACGCTTTACCTAATTAAGAAAATACGTAATCACTTAATCAAAATACGTAATCAAATACGTAATCACGTAATCAAAATAGAAAAAACACTAAAATTATTTTTAGTGTTTTTTCTATTTTGAATGGATTTCGTAATTTAAGAAAAAATAAATCATGTTAACTTTAACAAATGATTTTTCTCTGTCTTCGAGCATATGGTATACAATCCTCAAAGGACTTACGTTTTATGTACTTAATTTGAATAGGTAATCGATATTAGTGTTTATAATAGACCTTTTTCATAGACTATTGGGCCGTTTTTTGTTTTTTTTTCATTTTTTTTTTCTTATCCCTAGAGGTTTTTCGACATTTTTCAAAGTTCAAAATGGCGAATTCTTAGAGGTTTCTTGCTCGTATACATCAGAAATTTACGTGCAAACTTACATTCGCTATTACCGCGGTACCTAATATCCGCTATATGTATACTCCAGTAAAATGGAATTTTATTTTACAAGTTCGGATAGGGGGGTTCGCATGCACCATTGTATTGTGTACATTACAATGCACCATTTCTTTTAAAAATTATGTATTCCATTCGCCTATATTGTACCTACTACTTGTGTGTTTTTTTATGCTTAAGTTTTTTATTTTCTTTCGTTGTTTCAGTAGAATAACTTTAAACGCCTATTTCAATTGTTCCGATGTTATTTTCTTTGTATTATTAACCAAACAAAGCACTTAAGGAAAACCTCAAGGTTCGAACATCGTGTAATGTAGGACAAATCACCTCTCAGCCCAACCGTTGTACTAGAAACAGTACAGTCTCTACCATGTACTGTAACCAAGACTCTTCATGGGTTGTAGTGGTACAGATTTTTTTATTGCATGAAATAAAGATATTATTATTTCAATTTAAACTTTCGTTACGTATATTCCAGAACTGTAATGTTTACATACTTAAAAATACTCCTCGTTTATTTGTTTTTTATATACTTTTTTTTTACTTTACGAAAAAAATCATTATTTTTTCCATTAAAACAGTAATTAATTATCCTATTTACTTATGGACGGTGTTATTTATTTAAGTGGCTTTTAAAATTATAGCCACTTATGAAGTTGGAATACATACAGAAGAGCTCATTGTGACTTGAACCCAGGCTGCCTCCGATATAATACAGAGACCCTAGGGTTTATTGCACCAGGATGATATATTACCCGGAGCAATAGTTACAAAACGTGCCTTCTCATCTGTAGACAATGGGTCGTGGGACGTTGCTAGGCTTCGTTCCGAGTACTTTTACGCCGAGTTTGTCTCTCATGTCTTGAGGGAAAGAGGAATATAGGAGCTCGTAAATTATTAGTGTCAATTAGGGGCTAAATTGTGAATTCATAGTTATATTTCATAATGTTTGTTTATGTCATACGTCATTAAGTAAACAATTGGTTTTAAAACATATTGAATAATTGAACATATCTTCTTATCTACTATTCATTGTTGTTGTTTCATGAAACGACCCAATACTTATAAAATATATTATCGTATAATAAACCATTATTCCTTATCATATTTTTAGTTTTAATTTTTTAATGTACTTATTAATTTTTTTTTTTTTTTTTAACACTTCAAAGTTTACTATCTACATTACGCGTTATTTATCCAGTGTTTTTGATGCGTATTAAATTAATTTTTGTCCTATCCCTTCCTGCAAAAATAACAAGAAATCAAAAAAAAAAATTTCTATCCTTTTGGTATTCTATCAGCAAAGGACGCCATTTAAAGAATATAACATTTATTTAAATATAATTAATTATTTATTTATTTAAATATTATAAATATACATTTATTGTTGAAATATAACATATTATTTTCCTTAATTTTAGTTAAAAGTGATTGGGTTTACTGATAAATTATTTTTTAAGTTGCCTCTAAAATAAAAAATTCTCTTCTTACCTGATGAGGGCATAAAAGTTAGGCCGAAACGTCTTCACACAATATATAATAAATTATACTTATTAGCTCATTAATTTTTTTTTTACTACACCCGGAACATTTTCTATATTAATAAATAAAAATATCTTCGTTACGTTACACCATATTATATCACGTGGCTCTTAGATTGTTTTTTATAAACGTAACAGCATGCAGTCTGTTTTAGAAATATTTGTTTTGCTATTAAGTAGCTGATTGGAAGGCACTGTTACTTTTCTCTTGGACTCTTGGTTTCGGGTATGATGACAGTTAATTCTTTATTACGTTATCAGCCATTGATCGACCCTGAGGGGTTGGGCTCACCCAGTCTTAGTGATGTAGACACGCTTAATTGAGAGAAATGTCTGTTGAGAAAATTACCGGTTAATAAAGCTAACAAGGCTGTAAAAATAGTTAAGTCTTGGCTGTTTCAGTGTCATTATATTATTTTAATTGCAAAGACTGTACTGTTCATAGGCCCTGGGTTAAGATACGTTCATATGCTATTAAATTAATAAAACAGTTATGTAAATAGACATATTTTAATATGTTAGTCTGGTTGTTTATAACTGCAAAGTGACATTGTTTTAGTTTATTCGTTAATATGATTAGATTTTTAATTGTTTTAAAAATAAAATAAAAAGATATGAAAAATTGGTTAGATTAAAACAAGGTAATTGATGAGGATAAGATTAGGTAAAAGGAGATTAGTCTTGTACAAAACTTTTTAATTTGAGGTTTAAAAAATCAACCTAGTAATTCCCAGTATTTTTAATTTGACACCATTCATTACTTGATGTAAAAAAATGCACAACTTAAATTCTGTAATTTAAGCTACCTTGAATTCAGTTAATTCGTGTGGGGAATGTGTTCTCGAAATTATCTTTAAATGAATTATGCTATCTTACTAAATTTTTTTTAATAAAAAAAAATATTACGATTTATTTATTTAAAAATCAAGGACAGTTTAACTAGGGTCATGGTCGACCTGATTTCTATATAGATTATACTAACCTTTCATCATCGTGAACCTTTCGTATAAATTATATATGCCAGTAATACCTAGCATTATTTATCTATTTCAACACTGATCTTACTGAACCTCAAATCTGCGATCTGGGTTTCTTCGTTTATATAAGAAATCATCGCACGGATTGTAGGTACTTTTCCCCTCTCTATCATTACGTACGATTAATATTCAACAACGATTTGAATAAAGTTCCCAACGCCTTGGACAGCCTGCATTTAAACACTGATACGTTGGCAATTACTTATGAATTACTCATGCATTTCCATCCGTGTTATTCGGGAATCGGTTATAAGATCGTATACGACTTTCTACTCGGACTACCTGAAGGTGTTTTGCATAGTTTGTTGGATGTGTGCAGGACTCTTACGAAATACTCAGAGGATTTACTAATTCCGAATAGGAAATTTAAAAATCAAATGAAACGAGAATAACCATTTGTCATTCGGACCACGCCTCTAACTTTCTACTTCCTAGAGATCGGAGAAATTTCAGCTTTTTATTGGGCCCCGACGAGAGCTTGAAATAAATCTGCATATGATACAAGATATCTTGAACATCGGATAGAAATAGCCTGCTAATTGGCTATCTTGTATTTTTCACCCGTTTCTTTTAAGCAGCTGTTGACTGAGGGAAAAAAATGCTTTCTTTTTTTAGACTTCGAAGAAAATGTTATTAATTAAAATGATATATTAATGTTTGATGGTCGGCTGTGAAATATTTGTGGAATAGCCAGAGGATGTAGTCAATAATGATTTATTATTCTGAAAATATTCGGTCCTTGCGAAGAAATATGTCGGAATGATGAAACAAAATTTGTGACGAAATTGATTGCATCCTCACTATTTATTCCATTAATCATTTGAAAGCAGCAAATTATATATATGCTACTTCAGGTTCCTTATTTTTTTACATTATTCGAAAACGTATAGAACGATGTATTTAAATGGAAGAGCTATTTTAGTCTTAATTTTTATGGAATTTTTGGCATTATAAGTTTCATATTGATTTTTAATTAAGTCCATCTTGAGGAGATTTGTGATTGGTGGTTCCTGCTATCAAGTTGAAACGTTGTGTCTGTAATTCACTGTTCAATAAGCATAAGTGTTTTGTGTCATGTGATTGATTTTTTCGTTAACGATCGAGCGATTATGGACTACGTCTGTTTCAACTGTTCTTTTCTTCTCTTCCATAACTCTTTCATTCTTTCCCCGTGTTTTTGTTTCCTTTCCTACGTCCAACTTGAGGCCTGTTTTCCTTTGTGGTGTTACTTGAAAACCCGGAGTATTCAGAAGTTCCTTCCTAAGTGAAGAATATCCTTCAATATCACTCGTAGACATTAAAGACTTCGATCTCTTTACTCTCTTTTTCGATCTCCTTAACTCACGTATTGGTCACCATTTGGTGGGACACAGTCGAATCGACCCCAAAAAAAGCTGTAGGCAACATACCACTGTATCATGAAAACTATAGTTCATAGCAATGTTGGTTATGTCTGCAAGAATTGGCCACCTAACATTTTCGTGGTTTACAGCGCTAACCAAAAATTTCGACATATCGCAGCCTCTCCCACTTGCGCACTTCTATAACGATCAACTTATAATCTTTCAAGAATTGAATGTTCTTAGTAGTCTTTGAGGGAAAAAATATTTTAGAAAAACAATTCACTAGCAGCAGTTCGCCAAGGTTTTTTCCTCCCGGGGCGGTTCGCATTTCTTACGCCTTCTTTTCACTCTACTTACGCCCCCAGACTTAATAGAACAGGAGTCTTATTAACTGAAAATGGAAATAGATAATTTTTTGTAATCCTTGGATGACAGTTAATTTATGGTGCAATAATATTTTCTTGTTAAGTTTTAACTAGAAAAAAAGAAAGAAGAAATATCCTTTTAAATTTTACAATGCATAAAATCCTTATTCGTTACAAATCTGTTTAGCCAATGCCTTGGTATTATATATAATTAGATCGTATCAAGATCTTATAATGTTATACATAAATAATGTTTGCTCATAATTTCAGTTGTGTAATTTTATTTTCAACTGTTACGCCTCCTTCACCACTATCCTTGCCGCTGCTCAAGAGAAAAGTCAAATAAATTATAAACTTAAAAAGAAGGATTGTATATACTTTTCTGTATATTTCTTAAGTAAAACAGGTTTTGTAAAACGTTTTAAAAACAACTGTTCTTCTTGTTGATTCATTCAACGCCAACTTCTGCTACTATGGCTTATCGGACGATGCTACTGTGGGAGTTATAAATTATGACCATCCAATATTAATTAGGAAAGGGATCTTTAACGAGTACCTGACAACGTAGAGGTTCGGGGCCCCTAATTTACGTCCCTTCCAAATTAGGACATAACCAGGTATTTTTTTACTCCTTTTGAAAAACCCTAGGGCCTCTTACTACCAGACTGTTAGTCTTAAATGCAACGTGTATATTAATACTATAATTATAAATTAATTATAATTTATATACGAAAATAGGATTTTTATGACTTTAATAATTGTTAAAATAATTAAGATTTGTAATCGATTAAATCTGTTTATATTCTGGTATCGTTTTAATGTTCCTACTTTTTTTTTTATGGTCTTTACAAGTTATATAGTTTCTGTGTTGTTTACTTGATGTGTCTGAGGTCTAGCGATCTTGGCTCCAGCTGTTATCTTCCAGTGTAGTAGTGCCCCACTTCCCTTGATTTCTTGTCTCTATCTTGAAAACGAAATAAGGGATTTAAAAAACAACTATAGACCATTTTTTTAAGATCTCTTGAACCTACCCTAAATCAGACGTGTTCAAAATTGTGGAAAAAAATATTTAGACATTAGTGGAAAATTCCAATAAAAAATGTCTGAAATCTCTGAACTGAAACGAGGGAAACGTACCCTAAAACAGATGTGTCAAAAAATATGAAGAAAATATTTATGTAAAAACATTAGTGGAAAATTCCAATAAAAAAACCTGAATGGGCGAAATATTGACAGATATTTTTATTTCATTTTTATTATTAAGGCTTTTTGGTTGGATTTTTCCACTAATGTCTTCACGCGTATTTTCTGCCTCTTTTCAGCCTTTTCTCTTCAATGTTAATATATATAAGTATTTGACCATTTATATAAAAATTATTTTAATTGAGGAAACGTAGGAAATAGTAAGTTAGATTTAATTATATCATTTTTTAAATAATAATTACTACAACGATTATTACAATTTTCCATCATATCTATCTTGTGTATTCTGTATTATATTAATTAAGTGCAGTAGTATAATGTATGTTAAAAATCATAATGCCCAGTTTATTTTAAAATATATTAATTTAGTATTAATTGTAGGCCTATGCCAATAATATACCCGATTCACTTTGAATTAAATTAAATGGTAGTTTAAATTCCTGGCAATCAGTAATAACCACCCGGTTTTATCTTTTTTGTAAAACATATCTATGTAGGTTATCAATTAAATGGGAATATTTACCATTCTTTGTATACGTAAAAAAGAGGCACGAATCTGTTTAATTAATTTTAAAATAATAGCCTTGATCTCTGAGTTAATGTTGGAAATTTATTCATGAATCCAAAATGATTTTTTTTTGTTTTAAAAATGTCTCGTATTATGTGCGCAATTAATGATGAACTATTAATTTGTTAAGTTTTCGTTCGTTTTTATTTTCTATAACTGGTGTAAAAAATAATTTATTTTTCTCGAACCACACCAAAATAAAACGTAAATAAACCATTATTATTTCTGTTTTATTTTAGAGAATAGTATAGCTATGATGCTAGGTTTTTGATTAACGCGTACGAGACCCGCTATATATGACAAATTATTTATTCTATTAACATCCGTAAATTGACTGTTTAGGGTCTGGAAACCCTCATAGGGCTCATTCAGCATGTTATAATCTGGGTACCCCTAATTGGTACCAATCATCATTATTAGTAGTTTTAACTTCTACTGACTCTCCGAGGAATAATTATGTATATTTTGATGTAGTTTATTTATTAATCAAAATATATGAAAATTATCAATAACTTAATTGAAATAACAATCAGTATATTGTTATATTATTATGACTTGTATTTATATTTATATAAATTATTTTACACTGGGAGCGGAGTTGCTCAATGGTAGAGCTCTGAGTTGCCATGCCGAAAATCCTGGTTCGAATCCCGCTGAACGCAAGACTTTTATTTAGTATGTTAGCAGCCGGAGATGGATCATATAGGATCTAGGACCCTCCTGGGGCTCACCCAGCCTCTAAAAGTGGGTACCTAAAATAAGGGGGAAAACTGGCGGTTGATCGTGATCTAGGACAAATCACCTCCATGCACAATAGTACTGTCTCTACCATGTACTGAACTCCAGACCCTTCACGGGTTGTAGTGGTACAGGTTGTTTTTTTAATATATTTATATAGATGTTAATGGACTTTATTTTCATTTTTAGTAGTATATTATTATCATTATCAAGTTTAACAATACTTAGATCATTTATTCGATCATTTCATAAAACAAAACATTTAACAATGACAAATAAAATCATTTAGGTAAAACGAAAAGTTCATCTAGTTATTGATATTTTAAGTTATTATTTATGTGAATTGCACAATTATTAAACGACGTTTTAGTTAAATATAATTATTCTTATATCAATGGAATTCTCAACTTTAAACTAAAGTTGATTAAAGCAAATTGTATAACTCGTGCACATGCCGCTAGGTATCGCCAGTCTCGAGCATGTTGCTGACGCGAACTCATAAGTTTACCCACCAAAACTCCCTAAACGCGGCTAAAGAACTTTCCACTTGAAAGAAGTGCGCCAGAGTTTACTTAACATTGTGATTAGAGGTATTTGTTGACCATAGCCCTTGATGATTACAAAACGAACTTCTCATAACTGAAGAAGCCCTCTTGGCTACCTTGACTCCACTGCCTTCCTAATGGTGTTACGGCATTCGATTACGTTATTGACTCAGGATATTTTCTTCCTCATCGTGACGTCGGTAATATGATTTTCGAAATGACACAATATTTCCAACCACCGCCTCCACCCCCTTCCATCGACCGGAAGCTGAGAAAGGCTCTTCAATGGTGGCCGGAAGTTGGGAAATTTTCGTTTATCGGCAACGTGACTGAGTCCGAGGAAAAAGTAATTTCATTATTTTTCCCTTCCCTCGGAAAAATCCTAGGGTAGAGAAATATCTTTATCTATAGAAATGTCTCTCTTAATTAAAATAATTTATACTCATCAGCTTTATTTTTTAATTTTTGGTTTATCGAAAGAGCGTTACAGATCTTTTACTGAAATATGTCTTTTAATAATTTCCAGATTTTATTAATGTAGGTAGGTGATGTGAATGGTTCACAATTAAAATAAGTAAATCGTAAATTTATTTATTGAAATTTACAATGGTATTATAATAATAAAACGAGTAAAGGTCTCCAGATCGCGTTGAGGAAAACACTGTTTATTACCAATATTGCGTCTGCAGCAGAGCAGCTAAGAGTGAACCAGAGGAAAATCAAAAGGGTAGAAAAGTTTAAATATCAAAGGAAAATATTAAAAAGGAAAATTCTTGGCCCAATTAAAGACCAAGTTGAATACAGACGATGACATAACAGTGAGCTGTTCTCTTGGTCCAAAAATATGGGATGTGATGAGAAAAAGGAGAATAGCATAACATGGCCATCTGAAACCCACAAGACTGACAAACCAGATTTTTACGTATTTAAAAGAAAAGAAGACCAAACCTGCCTGGTTCGAAGAGATACACAAATATTTACAGTAGATGAGAATGTTCTGGGAAGAAACCATCTCAGCATGAAACTGGATACTCACATGGGTTTTCAAGAAAAACCGAAGCGGAAGATTGGAAATAAATGGACGTAAGAAAGAAGGGAGTATCACCGGCGACGAATGACAGTTGAAGGGATGTGGTCCTTAGTAGGCTAATACGAAAAACAAAAATAATGTAACGGGTGAATATACATATGATACATGGATAAAGGCAAGTAGAGAAATTACCGGTAGTACTTAAATAACAAATAAAACTTGAACGGTCACGAGGCCTTCTTCTTTTCAGTCACCTCTGAGATAATTGGGAATTGAAGAAGTAGCTAGTTGAGTGAGAATAAAGTTTGTCATGAAAGGACTGGTATCGGGTTCGGGCCACATCATAAACAAATGGGACACTGAGGGCATTAAGGATACTACGGACGGATGTAAGGATTGAATACGAGAGGAATTCTAGAGGCTTAATGGAGCTCCAAAGCTCTACTCCGTAAGTCCAAATAAGTCTTATAATACTCATGTATAAGAGTCTTTTGTAATTCATTGGGAGCTTAGAGCGGCAATCTAGTAAGTGTTGAATTAGTCTGAAATGGCGAGCAGTTTTTTGTATTTACTACTTAGGCTCATGGAACAACTTTATTTCTTTGATTTCCTCTGCTGGAGTTTTCGCTGTAACCAATATTCCTTCGGAGTGGCTCAGTGGTAGAGCACTGAGTAGCCATTCCGGAAATCCTGGTTCAAATCCCGCTGCTGGCAGTTACTTTTATTTAGTCTGTTTGCGGCGGGAGATGGATCATATGGGATCTAGGACTCTCCTGCGGCTCACCCAGCCTCTATAAAATATCAAAATATGGTACCAGAAATAAGGGGGGAAACCTGGCGGTCGAGCGTGACCTAGGACAAGTCACCTTGTAGAACCGTTGTCCATGAAACACTACAGTCTCTACCTTGTACTGAATCCCAGACTCGTTCACGGGTCGTAGTGGTTACAGGTTGTTTTTTTTTTCAATATTCCTTCATGCATTCACTGCCAAATTTCCTTTGACCCTCTGTCCAGCTTAGAATATTTTATCATTATTATAAATATTTATAATAAATATAACACCTTCAAAATAATATTCATATAAAGTCCAGCTTCGTCTTGTGCTCTAAACTACAAGCCGTGAAGAAGAGCTGTTATGTGGACCGAAACATCTTTTTCGATGTTTAAGGAGTTATTCATTTGACCACCACTCGGTCCATTTTCTTGTCCCTATTACAATTATTATAGCTATTTTTTTGCCTCAACATTTTTAAAATATTCTAGAAATAGAATAAACGGTTTATTTATGTTGTTATATCCATGTTAAATGCCATAAATAGTCTGGCACATTTGACGAGGAATGTCGCCGGCTTTCATACCGCACGTTTTATTTCTAGCTGGGATGTCAAACATATGTTTTCGCTCATAGAAAAGTGTGTATATTTTTGGAAACTACTACAGCACCTCGTATCATATGTGTATTATACCGACTCTGCCAAGACCACACATTTACTAATAGCTTGTATTTTCCATCTCCGACCACCCAAGGGTTTGTTTTAAATCTTGTTTAAGTGGAAAAGTTGTACATTATTCTGAAAAAAAAATACACCAGCTCTTGTTTATGAAATCGGTAAAAGTCCATTTTTTCATATTCACGACATCAAAAGGTTTCCATTTGAGTTACTTTAAAAATATGGGCAAACGGGCAAATGTTTTTATCACTTAGAAAAGAGTGGTTTTTAACCCTATAAAAAAAATTTAAAAAACCTGTACCACTACAACCCATGAAGGGTCTGGGACTCAGTACATGGTAGAGACTGTTCTGTTTCATGGACGACTTGTCCTAGATCACGCTCAACCGCCAGATTTGTCCCCCTTACTTTGGGTACCCTATTTTTATAATATTTTATAGAGGCTGAGTGGGCCCCAGGAGGGTCCTATATCCTACATGATCCATCTCCCGCTGCAAACAGACTAAATAAAAGTCTGCAGCGGGAATTGAACCAGGATTTCCGGCATGGCAACTCAGTACTCTACCACTGACTGATCCACTCCGCTCCCTATAAACCTTTTAAATGTTATTATAAAAAAATAATAATTAAAATTATTTAAAAGAATTAATTGTTTTAGATCCTAATAGACTTATACAAGTTTCAAATATAACAGCTCATGTGTTGGGCATCTAAAGTCTTTAGTTTTTATTTTCTTTCAGGATTTACTAAATACGTTACATTATGTGTATCTAATTTATTTAAAGCCGTATGATTGTTTATTGTTTAAATTGCACGATCTTTTCTCATCTATTAGTTGGTCTGCATTTTTTACCATACTTCAGGAAGTCCTGATCTATCTACGTTCTGATGGTCTCTTCATTATTAAAATGTTTTTCGTTTAGGGAAAATCATAAGGGCCGATAATCGATAATACCTAAATAATCGATCACTTGTTATTGTGATTGCGGTAAATAAATAAAACGGCTGCGCATAACATCGTATTGAAGGTTTAAAATATTGTTGATTGTGAGCATTCTAGTGTTGTTTCATTCGTTATTTTTTATAATATTAAATAAAAGCTCATTAAAAGTATTCCTGTCATATCCCACCCCAACATACCTTATTTTAATGCGACCACACTTTCGATATTCTTGACTTTTAGATTCGGATGTTCAACATTACATCTCGTTCTTTAAATTTAAAGCATTTTTTTAATTTCGTATTATCACTTAGGCTCATGCAACTTTATTTCTTTGTTTCCTCTGCTGGAGTTTTCTCTGTCTCCAATATTCCTTCATGCGTTCACTGGCACGTTTCCTCTGGCCCTCTGTCCAGCTTGGAATATTTTTTCATTTAAAATTAATGATATACTTAACAGCTTCAAAATAATATCCACATAAAGTCCAGCTTCGTCCTTGAAAACCTTCCAGATATTTCTCCCTGTTCTTAAATTCATTTATTTCTAACATGAGACGCTGTGATGTTAAACTTTTTTAAATCTCTACCATTTCTATATTCCACGTTGTAATGGTCTTCTACCAGAAATAGCTTGGTCAATATTTAAAGCATTATTAATTATTTATGTAAAGCATATTTATTTTTTATAATATTCAAAGCATCGTTAAAATCATTTGTGATATTTTATTAATTTACTATGAATTGAGTCGTATTTGTATAGCGTGTGAATTTCAATTGAGCTTATAAAAGGAAAAAACACGCTTCGCCAATTATGACTACTTTAGCCCTAATCAGGCAAATGGTCGGAATTCCTTCTTTTTAAAAAATATAAAATAATAATCATAAAAGGTTTAATGCCGACTGTAAAATTAATTAAATTTAGTGTCCGTTACTTCGAGCCAGCATGTCCGTCCATAATAACAGTATGGATTTATTTATCAGAGGTCGTACTTATCGATTCACAATCCAAAAAAATATCTATACTAATATTTAATTGATAAAATAATAATTTTGAAGAATGGCTTAATTATGTATGTTGTGAATGGATACTTTGAGGAATATTATGTATATACCTAAAGGTATATACAATATTTTAAAAAATCTCCACAACTCGTGAAGGATCTTGGGTCCTACATAGTAGAGACTACACCGTCTTAAAGACAGTGGTTGTGATTAGCGAGACAGTTGATTCGTCCGCAACTACGCTCAACCGTCATATTTTTCCCTATTTAACCGCTTTATATAGGTTAGGTGAGCCCCAGAAGGGTTTGCAGATTCCATAAGGTTCAGTGGCTGTTAACTGTCTAGATAATTTATCTATCCCGCTTTCCTACATATACTTGAATAGGCATTGTTATATTTATAAATCATTCTTTTTCACTTAATAATAATTAGCTCGGTTTTAACATTACACTTATTTTATCGCCCATAGTCATCGGGTTAATGGCGGATTCTGGTTCAATTTAGATTGGTTTATTTCGGAGATAAAATAAGCCAAATAAAATAAATAATGTTGATTTTATTCTCTCTGATAATTCCCCGGCACTCATCCTGAATTTAAATTCAGGATATGATTTAAATAACGTGGGATGCGGGTGGGGGGGGGGGAGGGGGGAGTATATTTTTACTTCAAAACCTCTCACTTTTATTTATTTTATAATGGAAAATCGATTGAATAAAATTATTTTTAAAAATTAAAGTACATATACGGTACAAAGGTGTGCTAACCACCAATGCAATCCTTGCATATTAATAATATCTATATCTGATATCGTAAGTTACGTTGTCCAAGAATACTTAGAGATTAAATCGTCGATACACATGCAAAGTATAGATAGTGAAAGTCACCGAGAGCTAAACCTAGAGTCGATTGATGAATTTATTAAAAAACGCTACACCAGATTTAAGACCGGATTACCAGCAGTCCAAGGAGCTGTAGCATTCAACATAGGCAAACCTATTTCATCCCCAAGACTAAAACCAAGACTGTTGAAAGATATTCTGGTGTGATCTCAATAGATAACGTTTCTCACCAATCGTTTTAACAAAATGAAATATAATCCTGTTTTCTTTTAGTTTTCCGTTTTGTAGTACTGTAGCTCTGTTTATTATTACATTAATTTTAATTTTGTTTACTTATTTACATGTTTTATATTCAAACTACTATCATTCTTTTATATGAAAAAAACACTATTAAATATTTACATCTTCTCTGTAAATAATCTGATAATGTACAGTTAGGGGTGTCTCTAGCATGACACGAAACCCACACTTTCACGATGTGTTAAATCTTAAAATTCATTATTAAAAAAACCATGTAAGGCTAGGAATAGCCGATCTGGAAATAAAGAGAATATAAAATAAAAAGATAGTGAAAAAATATCATTTTTCGGGACAAAGAAAAAACTGTTTCAAGCTTCATTCGAAACAAGTGCGTACCGACAAACGTATTTTAACTATGTACATTCTACCTGGTTTATGCTTTATAGATTACTCTGTATGAATTTTATATTAATTATTAATCGCTATTGATCGAAAACGAAAAATGTGTTTGTTTTTTTCACTTCCTATACTTTTGTATGCATTTGTATAGACGATATATTAGTTAGCCGAAAAGAAAGCGGTCTCACGTTAAGTCTGATTTAGTACCATAGTATATAGATCTAGTATCTTAAGGTTATGTGAATGCGTTAACATTAAAAACATATTCTGTTACATTGAAATGTGCAATGGTTACCTGCAGATTGCTCATGACTTACGGATGCGGCCTTACGCCATCGACTTGTGGCTTCTGCGGTATTAATCTATTTTTAGTCCTGTTTTTTTGACAGCAATGCAGTACTATATTATATTTACAGTTTTATTGTTGTGAAAATAAGTTTCCCTCACTAACTTCAGATCATATATCATCATGTAGCATGTTAACTTACTCGAGTCCGTTATCCTTATTTACTGTAACGTCATGTTGAGGTTAGATGAGACGTTACCTGGAACTATTTTTAGTGTCCGTTAGATGATTAATTGTAACAAGAGGAAGGCTGATGACCCCTCCGCGTTTTAACAAATTACAAGTAATTTTTACAAAATAGGAATGCTGGAAAAGAAATTGGAACCTATAATTTTTCTGAAGAAACTACTATTGAGAAAATACTATGAGCTGAAGAATTGGTTGAGTATGACTGCGCGAATTTCAAACTGATTAAAAAAAATCTTGGGCTTTAAAAAGTGGCTGTAGTGTCACAACATAATATATGTTGTTATTAATTGAATACACTAACTTTTGAAGTTTCCCTGAGTGCAATAGATCATCGAGTAATTTAAATTATTAATCTAGTAACAAATTAGTCTGTATTTTGTTTACCTATTTTTAATGTTAAATAATACTTATTTATAATAATTCAATGGTTTATACCCTTTTTTATTTATTTATTAATAGGAGTTTTACAAGTATTTACTCCTACTAATCAAAGGTCGAATCGATGGAAAAAATAAAATCTATTTAAATATTTTCAAATAAAAAAAATTATAACAATTAATAAAAAATAAAATAAATTATATTTAGTGTATTTCGCTCATTTAACCTCTCCTGACCAACTTCTACTTCTCAAATTGAACTTTCTCATAACCTTGAAATGATTGTATAAATACAATGAGATGATAAGGTATAAAAAAATTTGAAAACGTGAAATTTATTTGAAGTTTGTCTTAAATTATTGTCATTTTGAACTTATCCTTGAACATGCCTGCAATATGTTATTGGTTATTATTTGAAAAGCTATTTTGTAATTTATGGGTCAATCCTAATGTAACCTTAGTGAAAGTGCAATATAAATATATTGTATTTTTTTTTTTGGAAAACAAATCTGTTGCACTACTTTTCTTTTGTTAGTAAGGTCATGTTTGAAATTTCCAGTTATTAAAAATAAATAAACTTTACACAACATACTTCAGATGTTTAAGAATAAACAGAAAATACAAAGCATCTGCTTCAAGAATGTTGTCTGTATTGTTGAATGTTTATGATTGATAGTTGAGAATATTGAGAAGGATTACGAGTGTAATTAAGTTATTTCAAAATTTGCCATTAATACTGATTCTTATGTGTGTTTTTTTACCCATAAATTATTTATTTTTATAAATTATCGTTTTGAAATGCTCCTCACTAATACGAGCACCTTAGGACAAATTTAAACTCTCTATTCCTGTTCCAATGTCTGAGTAATCCTCTCAAAGGAAATTTAATACCTTCTGACTAACCAAACCCTCACATGACAACCTGTAAAGGCTCTAGAGTGCAGTAATTAGCAACAGGTTATTATTTTTGAAAGACACACCTGGTGGTCACCTTTGTGCTTAACCACCAGATTTTTTAAAATATTACCCTTCCATTGATACTCATTGTTAGGTCTGCCATTTTATAGAGCCTGTGGGTGCCCTAGGAAGGTCTATCGACAGAGTCCTTACTGTTATAACATAAAATTAATTTCCGTCCCATAAATGAGTTCAAATCTGGGCTTCATTATTCCTAGTTAAGCGAATGAAGATATTTTTTTTTTAAACATGAAAAACAAAAAAAATATACATGTTAATTCAAATTTTACTAAAATCATCGTAAAGTCTAATTGTAATTGATTAATTCATAATCATAAAAATTACTGTTGACCCCTTGACCCCATTATAAGACCTGGAATGTGGCTTTAAAATAAATAGTTCTCCTTATATAAAGATAATTTTTGCTCACCTCCATTTTCATTTTCTTTCTCATAAAGATTATAAATGATGAAAAAAGATATTGGATTGAGATATATGTCAGAAATTTTTGCTACTTGGAATTAGTGCAATATCCCATAATTTTTATTTATTTAAATAAAACTTTAAAAAATTAAACATTTGATTTGAATAATTATGAAATTTCAAAAAATAAATAAATTAATAGTACCTAATTGAGGACAATCATAAATGGGTGATCACTCTATAACACGAGGAAAAATTAATCAAATTAATTTTTTTACAGCATACTATGTCTTAAATAATTATCACTTGACTTCCATCATAAGGTAATAAATTACAGCTCCTCTTTAATTCAGAGCTGAATTGTCAATAAAATAAAAACTAAACAAATTTGCTGCTCAACGTCACTATAAAAGTTAAATGGTTTATAGAATCGTGGAGAATAGAGGTGCAACTCACAAATTTCCAGCAGGGCTTTAAAATAAGTCTGCATTAATTTAAATAATTATAAATAATAATCTAAATAAATTACTTACTATTCCTAAACTTTTTATGAAAATAATCTTAAGCCGATGTTGAATCACAAAACTAGTACCTTCCACAACCTCAGATCCTATCACTGGAGTCATGAAAAATTACATAATCTTTAAATAAGTAACAATAAGAGGGAATGAAATTTTAATAAATACTTAATATATAGTAATTCTATATCATTAATGAATTATATATAAACATATATTTATAAATATATATATTTATATTATAAATAAATATATTTATATAAACATCCCTCTCTTCTCCAAAGGCTGACGTGGTTGACTGATCAGGATAATATAATATATTATAACATAGGGTTTGAATTATTATTGTTATTATTCATTCCGATAATATTAGAATAGATAGATCTTTTTAATTTTATCACCAAGATACTCAATATTTTAGTTTTTAAAACAATTATTTTTATCCACAATCCTTCACCAAGATTTATCTTCTTTTTCAGCTTTTTGGAGAGAAGGAATGTGATGGACCGATGGACACCATATTCGTTAAATGGGTCCGGCCCGGTAGCCCTGCTGCGGAGGCTGGACTGTCTACCGGCGATCGCTTAGTAAGGGTCAACGGAGAACCCACCGCAGGCAAAACTTATGCTCACGTCGTGCGCCTTATCCAGCAATCTTCCCCTGTCCTTAGACTCTTGGTTCTTCCTAAAGAAGAGGACCTCCTACAGTTGGTAAGTAATAGATAATTATAATAAGGTAACATTGCAACCTTTAGCCAAGTACTAAAAGGGATTTTATCACTGCTTATCCAACCTTGACTTTCTAATGGTTGTTTGACATTAAAAAGTAATGCACATTGCGAGCTCATTTTATGGTAAAGTGATTAAATTATTACTTTATAAGGTATTTCTGTGTCTTTTGATTTATTTTTTTAATTTTATTTTAATTTTCAATTTTATTTATTTACAATTTTATTTTCATAATACTTACTTTTCTTGATCGATAATATGTGATTTTTCTTCTTCTTTGGCACAATTTAGTTCCTCATTGTAAAGTTTAGACACAGTTTTTATAAATATTACTAAAATTATTTGAATTTGTTTCAGTATTTCAGTGAAACTGCTCATAATCCAGAAACTAATCAAAGACCAATTCGAGAATCTTCTGTCACCAGATCTTCCTCAATGCAGCGTGCCTCTTGCCAGCTTAGTGAGTACATTCAATATACTATATATATTACTTCAATTTTTTAGTTCTTAAATGCAATTATTTGAGTAGAACTGGATGGTTGGATAATATATTGTCCATATTATATATGACATTATTTCTACCGCCCCAGTGAAAAGGTGTTTGAAAGTTTTCCAGAATGAGTTGATTGTCCTGAGGGAAGAAAAATCGAGTCATCCTGTAGTCTTAGGCTTAAAATGGATGTACAAATTCAATACAAATAATTTCTCCATTTCAAGCCGATGCGTGGCTTAGCCACTAATACACTACAAGAATTACATGATTCTGCTTTTCTCAGTACAATCAACTCACTCTGGTCAAAATTAAACTTAACAACTTATTCACTAGGGATGCAGAATTATTCATATTCATTACGTATTCATGAATTTAAATTTGACAAACAAATAAAAAAAAATTGGTAGGTAAATTTCTATAAATACATAATTTTACTTTTAGTATCCTCACATATCATATAAAAGTCATAAAGAAACCAACTAAATTTACAATTATTTATTAATTTATATTGTGCTCTTTACTATGGTTTGGCTCTCTTGATAAAACTAATAGTTTTATTCGTAGCTCATAAATATATGGAGTTCTAGAAGAATGAAATTATATGTAATGTTTGTAGAAAAGTTGTTTTTTTTAACATACTTAAAGCAATAGAGTAGGAACTTTTGCAAAGTAATAAATTTTATTTCTGCTTTATTCACCATATTTATCTGTGAAGAAATCTAAGGTTTTGTTTTGAGGAAATTACAAAAATTGTGGAAGAAACATAATAATAAAATACATTAATGAGATATAATTCATAAATTGTCAACTATCCTTTTTTTATTTTATTTGTTATTGATTGTATTAATTTTTAAATATTTTTATTTGAAAAGTAAAGATATGTCCAGGCCCGGGATTCGAACCCGGGTCACCCAGGTCACTAGCCTGGAGCTCTGTCAATTGAGCTATCCTGGTTCGCCTCTCGGTCATAGACATATCCTTTCTTTTCACTGATCCCATGTCCCTGCGTTCTCGCAATTTGCGATGTATACAAGGGGAAGAATGTTCTTTGAACATTATTTTAATTTGGATCTTCTTGACTTACGTCATATATATTATTATGATTTATTTTATCTTATTTGTTATTGATTGTATTAATTTTTAAATATTTTTACTTGAATAGTAAAGATATGTCCAGGCCCGGGATTCGAACCCGGGTCTCCCAGGTCACTAGCCTTTTTTTTAATATTACATTAAAATTGGCGTTCCACTAGCCAGGCTTTCTGACAGATTTACTCTATCAGCTTCTGTTTAATTTTATGACCCATGTAAATGTACTTTGATAACCGTCTTTTTACTAAATACTAGATGGAGTTATGTACATACTCACATATATGTCAATTACATATATTTTATGTCAATTTTAAATGAAAATTTTAGTCAATAAATTTATTTCTTTGCTACAGGTGGTGGTGAAATGGACAGCACAAGCCTGGGTTGTCCACAACCAAGACTTAGTGTAGATATACCAATGTCACGCCGTGGCTCACAGGACACTCATTCCAGTGACGACAGCCTTATAATGAACAGGTTAGTGTTTTATGTCATACATATAGTTTTAATTTAATTTATATGAAATAAAAGTACTTGTTTAAAATATTAATGTAAGTAATTAGATTTTTTTTAAGAATGGCATAGAAGTATAAATCTACATGACACTATTCCAATGAAGGTGTTAAAAAAATTGAAGCATATCTATAAAATATTAAATCATAGTTGAGGTCAAAAATCTAAAAACATGTTCTCAAAACCTTTCTTTCATGGATTCTTCAGTTATCAGTACTTCAGTGTATTGAAAAGTGACCAGGGTGATGAAAGAGCTGGGAATAAGTCTTGAATGATAATAGTTGACCTTGTATATATATGTGGAAGAAAATGGTTCGGGTGGAGGTCAATAAAGTATATTGATACATTATTGACTTCCTCCCGGACCATTTTCTTCCACATTCAAGGTCAACTATTATCATTCAAGATGAATTCAGCAAGACGGGGCAAAAAACAAGATACAGACAATCACCCATCACCACGTCGCAGTGCCAGGCTCCGACAATGCAGACCTCGAATACTACCTCAGCCTTCTTCTTCAACCAGCTCATTACAATCTCACCCCTCTCAGGCTTATTCTTCTCTCTCTCAGCACCAATCAACCACAGACTCGGCAATAATTTTAATTTTTTCGCTTCTCTTAAATCCAAATTTCCCTGTTGTAAAATTACTTTAAATTTACGTGGAAGAAAATGGTCCGGGTAGAGGTCAACAAATTTCTCTTAAATATCAAGAAATATTTATTCAGTAGCCAACGTTTCGACCTTTGTAGGTCTTCTTCAGGGCTATCTAGTTTCAAATTATAAATAATGGGTCTGTAAATTAATAGGTTAGTTAAGATGCTATGTATTAATTTATGGACCCATTATTTATAATTTGAAACTAGATAAGCATACAGAGAGATAGCCCTGAAGAAGACCTACAAAGTAGGTCGAAACATTGGGTACTGAATAAATATTTCTTGATATTTAAGAGAAATTTTTTTACCTCTACCCGGACCATTTTCTTCCACATATTCCATCAAGGTCAACTATTTTCTTTCAAGATACTTCAAATTTATTTTGTAGCTTACATTTATTGACCTCCACCCAAACCATTTTTTTCCACAGCTGGGAATAAGTATTGAAAGTGTTTTAGCTGAAGGTTATCTTAGCTGGAATACTGGAAACAATTAAAGGCAACTCGTGCTAAAGAAAATAAATAATATATACTGTCAATACCTCAGGAATTCGGAGGTTTAAGGTCTAACTTCCCATTGGACCTGGTCATCGTGGGAAATCTATATTTTCATTTATCATATGTAAATGAAGGTTTGATACTACTAACACAATTTGATCAATAAGCTCATGTGTTTTATTTATATTTATCATTGATTTTGTTGTATTTTGTATCAGGTTGTATTACCATGTGCATATATTTCTATTAGGATAAGATGAAATATCCTAAATTGAGTATTAAAAATATATATCAATATTCCTTATGAAATCCAATTGGCTTAATTTTTATTAATATTAATTATCATAAATTATAGCATGTTATTTAGCCTTTTTTTTCTTTACACACTATGTTTTAAAACTGAAAAGTTTATCCATGTCGAAAACAATAATCATTTCTTTTGTTTATAAAGAATAGAAAATTTTAAATGATGTAATGATTTTTTTATGAAGGCATTGGTTCAGGACGTGGAAAGTGAAGAATTAATGCTTTGGCAGTTGGAGCTTGATAGTACTTTTTCAAAAAGTTTAAGTTATTGTTTGTACATATACTTGTATGTATAAGTTATTGTTGCTAAATCATTAAAACAAAATCTTTTGATTACAGAATCCGTAAGAGTTTAGAACAAAAGGAGGAGTTTCTGAGGACGCCGGCAGTGACGTGCAGTAACAGGGAGTACTACATGAGGCCTGGCAAGTTACCTACTCCTCATTGGCCCCCGGCCATACCTGCATCCTCTGTGCAACCGAGAGGTAAAAATCTCTTAATCAGTTATTTACTTTTAGCTATGATTTTCTTATATCTTGAAGTTATATCAAGTATTATATACAAAATCTTTCTTCTATCAACAATTTGTTGAAACCTTATTAAGGTTTTATATTGAATTGATTTCAGTTATCCTTATAAAGTATTAGTATTTTCTAAATGAATATTCCAGTTTTCCTCTGCAACGGGTCTTCATATCTTTGTACTTACTATATACGAGCAGATATCCTATTGAAAATGAAAAAATGGCTCTTGGCCGGGGTTTTTACTTCAGAAGAGGCTAATAGTTTTACAATCCTTGTAATTATTGCTCCTTGATTGTTTCGTGAAGTCAACTCAATTATTATTCAACAGAAGCTAACCAATTTTTTAAACTCAATAATGCTTTTCTATAAAAAAAATATTGCTAAAGAAACTGAAGCTTCTCAAGTCCTCCCAAGGTTATATTCCTGAAAAATATTATTTTACTGTAATAGTTAAAAACTTAGGTTTCTTTACTTATAGAATAAGTATAAGTAGGGATTTTAATATGATTACTAAGAAGTCTTTATTTGTTTTCCCTTACAGGATTCATCTATGGTGGGGCAGTTACTAACATGCCGGGTTCAGGAAACATACCTGTAGTGGATGATCGCTGTAGGCTGACTGCGAGGCGACCGGTAAGAGACCTCCTTTCACCTCCACCCAACACCCACCAATTGAGGATGGTCTCGGAACGAGCAAGGCAGTTCGAAACTGGAATGCTTCTTGCAGACAGGACTGATTTATACAGGTATTTTTTTGTTTTTTTTTCATAACATACATTAAAATTACAGGTAAAAAGTAACATAAATATAATTAAGATTTATTATATACTTTATAAACCATTTCAGGTACTTTTATGTCACCTTTCTGTTAATCCATTATGTTGCCATCTTCCTTGTCACAGGTAAAAGGAAGAGGGCACCATTTGATGTATTATTGTTTGTTTATTCCATAGGTCTTTTTTGGTTTCTATTGTGAGAACAGGGTGAGTTAGTCTTTATAATTGTTATAGATTTCTATTCATGTATATATATTCGCTTATAGCATAGCTGCAGACGCTAATATTAATGTACAAATAGATACAACATTGCAAATTGAAAAATAATAAAACATATTATGTAAATAGAGTTAATTGTTTATTAAGAAAATATTTCTCTAATGTAACATTGTGCAAATTGCACTTGAACTGATAACACTGTTCTGCAAAAAAAAACTTTTCTCCCCTCCCTTGAACAATTTTGCCTGTTTCTCATGTTTTCAGGTGTGCTGAGTCCGAATCCGAACTCAGAAAAATTCTATCACCCTCTGATTTTGAGAGAAAAGAGGTGAAACTTGGAAAAAATGAAAAATTGTATTTGAAAATTATTGTCTTTATTAGAACAGATTTTTTTTCTTTTTCAACAATAAAATATAATTAATTGAATCCTGCATGCTATCAGGTATAATACTAGATATGACACAACTCAAAAAATATACACACATCGTCAATGAGTAGTTTTTTTTCTTTTGTACTCTTCCTCCTCTGTCTCCCGCTGCAGTGTCCAGCAGTAATCCGCCAGCATCTTCTCATTCCATTTGTCAGAATATCTTTTTTCCATTCTGGATATGTCTTGGTGGAATCGTTCTCCATGTTCGTCCAAAACTGCACCCAAATTTGGGGTGAAAAAGTCTAGGTGACTATGCAGGAAATGTATTTTTAAGGACATTTGCATCCCAATGTTTTATATGAAGTAAGCAGTTCTTGGACTATTTTTCGGTAGTCTCTAGATTTGTTGTTTCCCAAAAACTTAGCACATACCTCTCGAAAAGCAATCCAAGCCTTTTTCTCAGTAGTATTTAACTTTGCTTCAAAAGTGAGATCCTTGAAAAACTGAAAAAACACTTTTAGCCATATTTCTTTAACCACTTGTAATATTCCCATCAAATTTTTTTCGTTCAAATATACTTCATTGCGCTCAAAATCATCGGGCTTTTGAATTTTTTTCACTATGTTTTAATGCCGAAAAAAAATTCGTCAAATCCACAAAAAACTCACCTTTTTGGATAAAAAACTAGAATTTCTCAGGAAACTGTGCGTGATAGACAAAATCTGACTTCAAATTCGTGTTCACCACATCTGATAACAGTAAGAAAGCATGTTTTGGTTTGAAGGAGGATTTTCGTGCAGAACAGTGTAATGCAAACTCCACAGATCCCTTGACTTCTTGAAATCAATCTGCTTAATTTTGCTTACTGCTTACGATCGAGTCACATGAACCATCCATCCACAGCATATGTGAGCTGCTCATAGGTCTTTGTTATCATTTTAAAGGACTTATGTCGCGACACATCCTCAGCTTTACATCCGATTTTGTTGTCATTTATAATCATACTATTTCGCTCTATATCTGGTTCCCATTCTGTTACAGCTTACTTAGAAGATAGCTCGGCTAATTATGCCTTCTGTAAAAAGAAGAACATAAGGAAGAGCTTTAGCCTTATCCATTTTTCGATACCATCTTGTGCTGTTCATTAATGATAGATTTTCATGATTTTGTCTAAAGAGGAGAGGGTTAAACTGCCTCCTTTCTTGATACTTCTCTTCAAAGCTTTCACATGCTGTCTGTTGATTTTGACTTTTCTCTTTGGGTCTTCATACAGGGAGCTATAAGTTCATCGGGAAATTTTCTCACTCAGTTCATTCTTTATTTTGGATTGTGGCATGAAATCAAAATTGGTTTGTAGCTCTAGATGCCCATATTGGTCTTCTCTATTATTGCCCTTAGTGAAAATTTGTATTCTAATTCTGAGTCTGAAAGTGGCTTGGGTTTTCTGTGTCTCCTCTCTTGGATGGAATATTTCTCCAGCGGGCATCTTAGCCTGACCACTTTTCCTCCCGAGGGAAATAAATACTTTATTAATTGGTCTATGGACTTATCACCGACCAAAAAACCTTTTAGCTCATTCAAAGGTTATCAAGTGCTACAGTAAAAGAAATGATTACAAAAATTAAAATTCTGTATGCTGTTTATGCTAACCATTTCTTGATAAATTTGTAATAATCCTTTTTAGGAAGTTATTTAGCACCAAAACATGCTTTTAGTCCTGCACTTCAAAATGTTAACTTTTTTTTTATTATTTATAATAATAATATAGTATAGTATAATATAGTAATATTATTAGTTTTTCATAGTGATATTATGACGATTTAAATTATATTTTAAATAATTAATGCATTTTTTTCTTCTAGGAGCGAACTGGCTAGGCTAGGTAGCAAGAGAAATGTCCCAAATGTTGCTGTGAGGCGGAAAGAATTTGAAAGCAGGGGGGACTGGAGAAAACATAGAGAAAGCCGCTCATTGGACAGTAACACTAATTCTTCCCACCAACGTAGGCTCATTAATATTATTTATTGTAAATTTATTTTTTCAAATAAAAGAATGAAATTTTGGAAGTTTACGTAATGATACGAATAGATTTTGTCATTGAATGAAAAATTAAAAGCAGTGTAAAACCAATATACACCTCTTGGTGTATATTGGTTTTAAGTTAATGGCATATAAAATTGTGTAGATAACATTCTTTTGTTTGGAAAATATCCCTCAGAAATGAAAATAATAATTAAATAAAAAAATTTTTATAATTAAAGATCAGCTTTTGAAACTTTAAAGGTTATATATGATTTCTTAGATAATAAAATAATATATTTTCTTATGATGTATACCTATATTGGAGGAAGGAAGAAAACAGAAATTGAGAAACTTGTGGAGTTAATGTTTTCAAAAATTGTTGCTTAAGTGAAATTCTTTTAGGTAGGGATGTGAATAGCTTGTTCGTTTCACTTAGATATATAAACATTTTCTTAGAATTATTTACAAGTTATCCTCAAGGTGTATTATTTATTAATTTTATTTTAGTTGTTACTAATTTTTAAATATATTCATTTGAAAAGAAAAGATATGTCCAGGACCGGGTTCGAGTCCCGGTCCTGGACATATCTTTTCTTTTCAAATGAGTGTATTATTTATGTTGCCTTTTCTAATTTTTAGGTTTATTTAATATAGTTGAATTCACTAGTGGTTTTCAAGCATCGCTGTAGGAAATTATGTTCTGATTTATTATTAATAAGATATTTAATGATATTGTATTATTTACAGGAAGCTTATCACCACCAGTATCTTCAGGCAATCGTATTATACCAGTTGGCAGTACAAAGATTCATTGCGATCCACCTAAAGATTTTCACCACCCCTTGCCAGGTCAGTTTCTAAACGTCAACATATGTTTATTCTTGATATTAAATAATGAATTACAGATTTAAGTGATATTTTCAACTTAAATATTTTAAAGTCTTTAACACATATTAAATGAATCCTTTCTTGTTGGAATAAAAGAATACATTTAATTTTTAAATATTTTTATTTTGAAGAGAAAAGATTTGCCCTGGCTGGGATTCGGACCCGGGTCGTCCGCCTCTCCGTGGCAGCGCTCTTACCAATTGAGCTACCAGTGGTCGCCTCACAGTCAGGACAAATCTGTTCTCTTCACCGATCCCATATCCCCGTGTTCTCCTAATTTTTCTATGTATACTCGAGGAAGAATGTTCATTGAACATTAATTAGGATCTTGTTGACTTACGTCATTATAGTTTTTATAATTTATAATTATTTTATTTACATTTAAATTTTAAATTGAAAGCAAAATGGTTTTTCTTAGAAAATGGAATAGCCCTTTATTTCCTTTTTTGCATTTCATATATTTCCAGTATAATGGTGGTAGAATAATTGATCGTAGAAATATTTGTAGAGAAGATACTGGTAGGGTTACAGTTAATGAACCGGTAAATGAGCAGCGCTCGCGTGCGGTCGGCATACTCTAACGCACCTACCCGAGTGCTGCTCGCAGGTTTTGACATGTTCGTATTACATACGACAAATCAAAAAAGGACAAATACAAACTTTTTAAATACAATATAAAAAAACCTGATGTTTTTGGTAACATTTTTGTGGGGGAAAAAACGGGCGTAAAGGGGTTAAAGGAAGAAAATGGCCCAGGAGCAGATCAGAAAAAATTCTCTTTAGTAAGAAGATCTGTTTATTTTAAGGCCAACGTTTCAACCCACATTCCAGGTTTTCTTCAAGGCTAAATAAACAAGATATATATATATATATATAAATTAAAATAATATATAGTAAAGAATAAAAATATATATAGTCATCTAGGGATATGTGGATGATGAAAAAATATTATTACTTATTTGATAATTCTCTGTAACTATTCCATTTGTTTTTTATATCAACCTAAAGGGTTCCCCATTTTTATTATATTTTTTGTTGGTTTAAAGTGAACAGTTCTTTCTAAACAGTATTTTTTATGACTTCCATCCTGACCATTTTTGCCCTTATAAATATAAAGTCAACTAGTATTATTCAAGAAAACTTGTTGAATTTGAAGTTTAAGGCTAAAAGTTTCTGTGTAATAGGAAAATAAGTTTAATTATTTAACTGCTGTCTGATTCACTCTAGTTGTTGGAGTTATATTATTTTAAAAAGCTGCTAATTCCTCTTCCTGTTCATTTGAATAGAGAGAAAGACTATCGAACGACCGAGATCCAACTCAGCCGAAGGTGTTTGGGGTGAGAAGGAGCCACATCATCGGCACAAAGCTGTCCGTCAAGACTCATACCTTGCAGCTGTTAACAAGCCGATTCCAAGTAAGTTAAAACATTTGTTTATATCATTTCCGAACATTATACTTCACTTTAGAGTAAAGCTTTATGCCACTGTATTGCCTTTTTAAAGGATGATTGCATTTTCTTTATGTGTATTAATTCAAAATTGTAACTCTTATATCTTTTATTCTTGTATGTATAGATATCGTTTACACTGTTAGAACTATTTTTTAATTAGGCTCAATTAAATTTCTGCATTGTCTAACTGAACATAATTATTTCAATTAAATATATTTTCATTTACTATAGTGAATGTTTATCAAAACCTATTTTTACTCTTGATGCAAATGACTAAATATCAATCGTAGAATCTAATGCATTCTTATGTTTATTCATACTTTCAATTGAATGAGTTGCATGATTTAAATTTATTAATCATTATAAAACTATTATCATATAAACTATTATTTAATCAATTTTTCCTCCTCCATAGTCTTATGGGAGATAGTTTTTCTTTTTTTTTTTTTTTAATAATTTATATTAAGTGCAAATAGTTCCCTTTGATTTTATAAATGAAACCATAATTAAATATATAGTTTATGTTACAAAAGTAATATATCCATATACAAATCAACTAACTGAAACATTTAGAATGCTAATTCAGGTTTTGCTATTTTTTTTTTAAATATTAACAAAGAATTAAGTTTGATAGTTTTACTAGCAGCATTTAACTAATTGTTGCTAACGTTACTTGATTTGCCTAAATGCTTTGGTATAAAATTATAATTAATCAGCCTTTTTCATTTATTCTTTAGTTTGTTAAAAATATTAATTTATTGTTTTTAATGTGTATTGATGAATCACTAAAATAATTGCAATTATATTGTTTGGCTTCACTGTATTGTTGGCATATTCTCTTTTGAAAAGGCAAAATACAGTATTTTTAATCTGCTTTTGTCTGGCAGCTATAAGCTCATCGGGGCTTGTTGTTACATTTTAAAACATAAAATTAAATCAATTAACAGTTATCAAGGATAATATATGTGTAAATGATAATGTACATATTATTTTTTATTGACTGTTTGATTGGAATAATTGTCATTGATGTATATTGTATTAGTTGTTGTTTATTGTCTATTCAAATGTTTTTTAAAAATAAAGTCAAAAGCATCATTTTAAAATAATTTGCATTGGAAAGAGGAATCATCATTGTTTGTCTAATTATGCTTCATGTTATAGATGGAGTCATATCTCTTCTATTTGCTTATGCTGGGATTTAACAGCTGTCAATTTAGTCGGTTGTTAAATATGTTTTGTTTATTTGAACTAAAACTTAATTGTTTCTTAATAAAGAAAACATTCAAAAAGTCAGTGCTAAATGAACTGATTGTTTTCATGTTTCGTCTATTCAAGTTTTGCCTATAAAACTTGAGCTCATATCTAGAAGAATGGTGCAAAATTAAATTAGAAAAAACACGTAAATTGACAAAATAAAGAAATAAGTATGGAAAGTATTATAAAGTTGTTGAAGAAAAATTTATGATTGGTAGTATTAATTATGTTTCTTTAATTTAGATAAATAAATTTGATTTAATTTGCTCAATCAAAAACTGATGTACTCTAAATGTTTTTAAAATGCTGGAAAGAACTGGATTTGTGACTCTTCATTTCAATTATTTATGAAGGGAGGGGATGGAAAAGATTTCCATGCAATAATTTGGGTCCTTTTGTCAAAATTTGACTACAGTCGAATTTGAAGTTTATTAAAAGCAATTACCTAACCTAAACAATAAATAATATATTTACAATTAGTAAATAAATTTCATGAAAATTATCATTTTAAAATGGTGCTTTATTTGCATTTGTGAAGCTTTATAATTTTATTTTGTTTATTTAGTGCACTTATGCTATTTTATTAATTTTGAGTTTTATAAATAAAAAATTAGGCACGTTTAATGCTTCAATTTTTAGCACTTTTATACATATATTTCATTACATGTTTTAAATTAATCCTCCAATGTTAGCAACGAACAATTGAGTATGTAGATATAGAAATAACAGCTTTACTGCCGAAGGCGAGAAGCTCCCTAACATTGGTAGAGGTAACAATATCAGCTTCTAATCACTAATAAACCCTATATAGACAGAAGGGCGGAGATCTCGATTCTGGTGACTGAGGCACCTCCTAAGAAGCCGACGAGGCCGGACACTCTGCCATTAGCACACACCAACTGTCCGGCGGCCCAACCGTCGCCAGGTTAGCCACCTTTGCGCACGTTTACTAACCAACGGTGGCGGCTCGGGCGCGTACCGAAGCGCTTCTTGTTTTGTCTTATTACTTGTATACCTTCTGTTCTGTTTTTAAATAGTTCTTTCTCTCGAATAACTACCTTTTCATTATTATTGTTTTTTTCATATATTTTCTTATTTTAATGCCACTGTATGTTGTTGCTCTAACCCCTTTTTTGTTTGTTCAACCAAATTTTATTTAGGATTTTTCTGCTTAAAATTACTCTATTTATTTTTTCAAGATCTTCATATCTTTTTGATATGACATATTAAGTTATTATTATATATTTTTCAATAATTATTGAATGATTGCATAATTACCAAGTACAATATAAACTTCCCTGCCACTGTTAGCCATCTGTAGTAACCAGGATCAGTGGACCTGCAGTTTGACCAAGTAAATAATGCACGTTCCTTATAAGTTTGGAATGGTTAAACCTATTAATTTCTTTAAAAGTTTTCTCTTTATTTTTTTAGTGTATAAGAAGTTGTATACACTTAATTTTTTTCTATGTTTACATACCTTTTTGATGGGACAATAAATAATTTTAAACGAAGTTCATAAGATTAATCATGTGAAGATATTGCCATCCGAAGCAAACAATCATGAACCTCATATATGAACATATTACTTTCATTCTTTATTTGAATTTTATTTTTTATTTTTTAAATAAACACAGTTAAACTATTAGTACACTCATTCATAACGATTTTCCCATGGCTTTTGTAATAATTTTTTAAGATTATATTTAGATCTCTTTTTGTGGGCTCTTGTAGTTTTAGTGCATTAGTGTGTTATTGATGCAGTTCATATAAGCATAGATTTAACTAAAACAAAATTATTACCAAGCAAAAGTTAGCTGAAATTTCAAACTAACATGATTACATTTTTACTAATTATTTTCTATTCATTGTTTTACTGAATCTGTTATTTTTTCTTATGGGTAATAGAATGATGGCCCGGGTATGGTAATTATATTTCTCAACTCTAATGTTTACTACACTTCTTTAATAATTTTTAAAAAATATATTAATAAACTTTTAGTTTTTAAAATTTCAATGCCACTAGCATAAAAAAAAATCTTGCAAATTGTAGTCCAAAGAGAAATAATAATTTTGAATGTTCCTTAAATTGTAGTATTAAACTTTTTTTTATTAAATCATTTTCTTGTATACATTTTGCTAATTCTCTGTTGAATTCAATCAATGTATCTTATACGAATAAGAATCAAAAATAGCCTCTCACTAAAATTGAGTCCTGTACATTACAAACATTGATAACTTTTCTGTATTTTTCTTCTTTAAATATATCATTCTTTACTCTGAGGCGCTCCATTAGGGCAAATCTTGAGATTAAGTTTAAGGTAAGTTTTATCAATGTTGATAGTGTAATTTGCTAATTACTTTTTAAATATATTGTATTTAAAGCATGTTCACAAATATCACTGCATTAGACACTTTTGCAAATTGTTAACTTATTAGCTTATTTGTCGCAATATTTCCTTGAATTATGAAAATAATTGTTCTGTGTACATATAATTTGAGGTTGTCAAACAAATATTCCAAAACAATAGCGTGATTCTGAACCATATATGGCTCAAAATAATTTTGTAAAAAATATTAGCTGCATTGAATATGTAAGGGAATTCCAACATGATATTTATAAGTATACACAAGAGGACCAATGCACAAATGGTTTCAGTCATTTTATGAGATAAAATTCAAAATGAAAAGTATAGACGCTATCTTGAATCCCTTCAGGATCTTGTGGTTAAGGTTGTTCGATGAACTCCAGCAAGTTAAAGCATTGTTAGAAAACATATTTGCACATATGTTATGAGGAAAGATATTAATTTATTTCCAAACAATTAAACAATTAACCTCTCTATTAAACTGTAAAAACTAAAAACACGAATGTCTATTCATGATTTGAAACTCATCAAGAAGTGTTTAAAGATGCCTCGAAACTTTCTACAAATAGAATCAATCTATTTATTTATATATGGCAGGGTGAGAAACCATAGGAAACAAAAAATAAATATAAAATTGTCATTCTACTACGGCTCCTCACCCCTTCATATATTAAGTTAATTTAATGAAACTATAAAAGTTTTATAAAACAGATGTTTTTTTAAATTATTGATATCATGAAATTGTGACTTATTGATAATGCCTTTTATTAAAATTATTAAGAAACTTTAAAGATATTATAAGTTTTATTAACTTATTTTATTTTGTATGAATCTTATGAAATACCAATTCAGCTGCTTTATTGATTTTTTCTGTTGGATCTATTAATTTATTGATATTTTAAAAATTCTGTTAGCTATTCTGATATTAAAAAAAAGAAATGATTAATAATATGTGGAATTATTCAAAAGTCTTAAGTAAGCTACAAGTATATACTTATAGAATCTATTCTGATGATGGATTAATGTATTCTTTTTTGTTTTTAAATCATATAATAGTAAATCCAAATCAAAGTATGCTTACTTATCTCTATTTATATATTATATGAACTCCGTAGTACGACTAAAAACCAGTTTGTCTTTCCGATTGAGGTCCTGCAGATTTCCCTCCTATTTATTTATTTATTATTATATACTTTCTATAGATGAAACCAAGAATATACGAGACAGAACATGTATTACACCTGAACCGTTCATACATATGCATGATTTTTTAAGCTATTTGCGCTTTATGCTATGAGATTAGTTAACATGAGCTGCATGTTGGCGTGCTTTTTTGAAATTGTTAAATTCAGTATATACCTAATAACTCAATATTTCCTTTAAAATAATTATTAATTTACTCTATTACTTTTAATTATGGTGTGATTATGACTAACAATTTATAGAAGTATGATTTTTTTTTTTTTGTGAAAATTATAACAATAATTATTCTTTATTTATTAAAAAAAAAATTTTGTTTTTATGTATGCATATATATTTTACACATTTTATTCTTCAAATAGTGGGTATAATTCATTATTTGTTATTCGTTTGCCTGAATCACAGGAGAACAGGCAAGGCAACTTTTGTTTTGGAATAAGGTTTTTCCAAGAGGTCATGAGATGGGTTGTATGTTATTTATTAAATTGATCGGTCATGTTTAGATAAATAGTTAAACTACCTTGTATTTATTGTATTGTATTTAATCTAATACAATCAAATAAATAATGTTATCGGGTAACTAAAGGGGCCATGTAACTCGGACTATATGTTTTATATTTTATATATATATAAGTAAAATAAGACTGGCAAGACCACTCACTGATTATAATATCTGTTTGCATGAATGAAGTTATGTTCTTTGTTCATTTTAAAATGTAATTTAACCATCTGTAAAATTTAAAATAGATTATGTATTTTATGATACATTTTTGTATTAAAAATTTAAGATAAAATATTGTGGTAGTATTTTCTAATTAATTTGTATATGAGGTAAATTTGAAGTCAGAATTAAAATAACTACTCTCTGTTCATTTCTTTTCTTAACTTTAATTTCTGCGCATTTTAATCATATAGCCTGAATTGCATCTTTGTACCTAAAATTAGGTTGATAGTATAATAATAGAACAGCTGAGTTAACTTTCTTTTTTGACAAATTCTTATAGGTTTTTATTCTATTCTGTTATTGTAGAATAATTTTTTTTTTTTTTTTGTATGGAGTTAATTGTTATATACAGCAAGTAAAAGTTTTATTTTAGTCATTTACAGTAGCATTTAATACTTAAAATTAAGTAAATTTTAATCAATTAGCCACTAGTAATGAATGTCTTGATTTTATGATCACTTATTGATGCAACTTCGCAGGTGAAAGAGAAAACCGACTGACTCCAGATTCTCGCTCACTGGATAGTTCCCCTGCTTCGGAACCAATCTTCAGGAGAAATAAATCCCATCCTAATGATGAGCAGGGTATGTATTACTTAGTTTTATATATATTTATTGTATTATTTTGAGAGGAATAACTTCAAAGATTATGTATTGTTTTTTAAATTGAGAATATAAAAAAAAATTTTAACAAAATGGTATAAATAATCTTTATTTTGATATTTATTTATGGGTTTATATTATTTATTTATAATCAAATTAATTCATTTTCCTAATTTATTATTAACCAACCCCTATTTCACAAATGATAGAACTGTTCATTTAACTATAATGCAGTAGGTACTTAAAATTTTTGTAGAAGTATCCCAATAATTTTCTAGAAATTGATGTTCAGTTTAGAGCTTGTTAAAATATGAGTATTCACTTAGTATTGTATCCTTTTTAGATGTTGGGTATTTTTTATTAAATAAAATACAATATTTTCAATTTTAGGTTTGTTTTAACAATTTGTTTGTTAAACAATGTCTTAATCTAATTTCACTTCTTTCTCAGTGTTGAAATAACGGGGGTCATCCGGAAAGTGGTACCCGTTGGTGCAGTAAAGACACAGGAGTAAATATTAACAAATATAAACATTTTTATTGGCAAGAGCATACTTTACACACTACTTCTTTACATAATCTTCAAGCAAATTTAGGCATTTGTCATAACGTTTGACGAGTTTTTGTATTCCAGCGTTATAGTCCTCCACCGCCAGCATATTGAGATACGTAGTCATGCCTTGTTTAAGTTCTTCATCGTGGTGAAATCTTTTTCCCACCAGAAAGTCTTTAGGCTTCGTAAAGAGATGAAAATCCGCAGGGGCCAAGTCCGGGCTATACGGTGGATGGTCAAAGATTTCCCACTTGAATCGCTGCAAAAGCTGTTGTGTGTTCCCTGAATGCTCCTCGTCGTGTGTATTCCCCCTCCCCAGGTTAAAGTTGCGACACCAGCGTCGAACAGACGACTCATCCATCACATAGTCTCCATACACCTCCTTTAATTGGCGATGAATATCACAAGGTTGAATGTTTCATGCATTAAGAAATTTAATTACGGCCCTCACTTCACAACTGGTGGCGTTCTCAATTTGTTCAAACATTATAAACGAATCACAGACAGAACACAGGCAAGGCTAGTGTCATGCAACCTCACACAGAGCAGGCAGACAAGGCACTGATGCGGTCTGACCCTGCCCAGCAGCTACGCGCGTCGTCAGCACTTCATGTGGCGCCAACGGGTACTACTTTCTGGATGGCCCCTGTACATTCCTAAAATATTTTATATTGGAATAATATATAATTGGATTTAGTTTTTAAATCAAACCATTTCATTTTTTCCGTTTTAATTTTAAAACACAGTACCATACTTTGTGTAACAGATTAAAGAAGTCAGGAATAGTGGCTTTGTAAGATGGCTAATGGTTTTTTGTTTCCTTTTTTTTTATAATACTTCTCAATCTGAGTAATAGGATTCCAATTAAAATTTTCCATAGGTTCAGAGGAAGACGAAAGAACCACTCGTAGAGTATCGTACCTGAAAGCAACATGGGGCGGGCGAATAAATGTCGACTCAGATCAGGAGCTCAGCGATAATGAGCCACAGCTTGCTTCACCTCACAAGGGGTAAGTCTTGTATTTCCTTTTTCTTATTGGGTCAAAGCAATACTTGTTTTTCAAACATTAATGTTTGTTTGTAGTTATATATTTTTTTTGTTTTTTGTTTTTCAGAAATATATATTTATGTTATGGGTTTGTTAACCTCCTAATTTCATTCATGATATACTTTTTTTAGGAGGAATTAGATATGTTGTGTTGTAATTTTATCTATGGTGTTTGAGGAAATGAACACAAATAATTTTTTTGTAGCCATGAGTTAAAGCTATATTTTGTAGTTTTTATTTAACTTAACCTTTGAGAATAAAAATCAGCAGAAATAGTATTCCTATAGAGTGAGAATACTCTATATTCTCTCAACGACTGAGTTCATTAAAAAAAAAAAAATATGGCTTTATGTAAAAAAAATGTCTTTACCCAAACACCATTTACATATGTTCAGTAGCTTTTATGTGCAAGCTGAAAATGTTTTTTATATGTAAAAGGTCTATCTTAAAACTATGTTAATTATTTTTGGATTAAAACATTTAATATCATGTTTCATTGTCATAAGAATTATCATTGTTTTATTTAATGTTTACTAACCAAATATCAAATTTTCTGGTTATAAATGTTTTGTTGATTTCTTACATGCATTTAGTAACTAAGTGCCCTTTAGATGCATCTCACGTTAGGGCAACATACTCATTTGTTATTAGCAAATTATTAAATATACAAACATGAAGACATTTGAGGGGTTTGTTTTCATACTTAAGGATTAAAATGTTTTATCTGTGAACATTGTTTTTATTCAAAATTAAAAGAAATTAGAGTTATGACAGCATTAACTCTTTTTCGAGTGTTCTTAAGACTATCTTTTTTTTTTTCTTCACTAACCAAAAGATGTGTGTGATGTTCTTTGTGTTGTGTGGAAGGGTTAATGTGAGGAAATGGCGCCCTCCACTATTTCCTGACGATATACAACGGATAGTAAGATTATTCGAGCCTCCGGTGGTCGGACTTTATAGTGGGTTTGTAAATCAATGTATACCAATTTTTGTTATGATCTGTCTGTCTCTGGCTAACCATCTTCAAGTCATTGGTGTAACTAATATTTCATTTATGTTGTTTTGTTTTTTTATTATGTTGTTTTCTATTCTGATATTGTTATAAAGAATAAAGAATAAATCACATATCTTATTTCTGTGTGAAATTCAAAAGTCGCATGGATCTCATTAATATATATATGTTTCTTATAATTTATTAATTTAGTGAGATATGCTATTTATATCATTTTAATTTTAATATAATTAATCAAAGAATCGATAAGAACAATTTTGTGAGAAGTACAGAATTTAATTTTCTCTAGATTGTCTTGAATTATCTTTGTGTCAATGAGAGAGAAAGAAGAATCCTACCATTTCTATCACTGACATGATTTTGCCTTTTCTATCACCAATTCGATCACTTGCCTGAATTCTGCTTTTATATATAAAGATCATTACAACACATTAGAACTTCAAGTTGAGACCAGAAAGAATGAGAACACTTAAATATTCTTTTCTCATAAATTATCTTTAATCAGATAAATAATTTAAATGATATGTATTCTCTATACTTATTTATTAGTTCTTGAAGTGCAAACCACATTTATATTGTGCTATAATTATTGAAATATGCAATGTTATGATTCAACAAATTATGAATTTTAATGATTAGCTGTAAGTAGCTTATCAGTTATTATATCAAGCTTTATTCAATAAATATACTAACCGGTTAAATTGTTTACATTATATATTCAATCGAATTATGGAATACTATAATATATGTCCATAAATACATGTGCGCTTTAATTGTTTTCAGCTTAGTGCTATAATTAAATTTTTGAGTTTTGAGTAATTAACATGTATATATGAAATATGCACTCCTTTTGTACATATTTATGTTGTGTTTGTCATAAATGTGTTAATAAATCTGTGTGATTTCTGTATTTTTCATCAGGCATTAAAATAATTTAATTTCACTATTTTCATTTTGAATATTGATTAGAAGTGACATTAAATAAAAGTTCAGTATATTTCATGGTTTTCTATTATTAAAAAATCTTGTGAAATTTTCATTAATCGTGGTTTTTATGCTGCTCCTAGATTTTATGGTCGTGGAATTTGGTACAATAGTCCTTTTACATTACATTTAACTTTTATTGAAACTATCACAAGAATCATTTCAGACTATTGTATACTTCTGTTTTTCAGAAAATCCACCTCTCCTTTTTGCCGTAGAGTACATTCTAAAATTTCTTATTACAAATTATTTCTTATCCATCTTGTTTGGTTATATGGCTGCCTCGAGGATGAATGCTTCAAGAGATAATCATATGGTTAGGTTTCTAGTTCCTTTTTGAGTGATTGGAATCCCCTCCTCAAAATGGCCCTTTTGGATCTGTCGGGATACTTTGTCTAAAAAAGATTTACTAATATTTTAAGGTTCATTTATAGCCTGTTTTAAGTATTGATTTATTTTGTTGTAAAGAACAAGGTCTTCTCATTCTTAGGAAATGTTCTCAGTTTATTTTTCTAATCCTCTCTCTTGGCCTTGACTGATACTGCTCATAAAGGTTATTTATATGTGTTTAGTATATATTATATATGTCTATGTATGTATATATATACCCACACTCACATATATGTTTATACATACTGCTTTAGCATTTTCGTACCAGTTAATGGGAGCTCTGGCTATTTTTGTTGATATCTCTTAGTTTAACTTATGATCTTTATTATTAATTGTATGGTTGTTGATGATTCCTTTGTATTGTCTTTGTCTACTGAATTTCATTGCAACTCGATATATTGTCTCCGGTGATAATAAATAGTCGATCATGAATCACTGTATTATCTTTGTATTGATGTTTTTATTTTAAACTGTATTTAAATGAAGACAAATTGTTCACTCATGTCTTTAATAGGCTTGTTTTTAGTTCATAGTGAGGTGTGTGATTCATTTTCCTTCTTTCATAGATTTTACTTTATTTGATTAATTAAAATTGAACTGTGAATGTTTTTATACTTATATTTTTTATTTCTTATTTTAGTGTCAATGATATTCCTCAGAAGGACCAGGAGATTATAGCTGAAGGAACACTATACTGCAAAGTTATACTAGTTGATGGAAAGGTAATAAATAATTATTTAATTAATCGTATTCAATGTATTTATTGTAAAATTATGATTAATTTTTTTGCTTAAATTCTTCAGAAAGCGCATGATCGGTCTTGGCGGCAGACCTGGGGTGTTGTGAGGGGGCAAGTTCTCTACTTGTTCAAGGACAAGAAAGAAGCTAATTCTGAGGTAAGTTTTCATTACATTATATGATATTATATAGTTAGACATATATCATAAAAATTACACAAATCGGTTTCATAAATTATAATAATGCACTTAGTTTCAACAATTATTTTTACAAAAAATTATTACTAATTTTACTATAGAATATACAGTAGCCTTATAAATATATATGTAGGAAATGATGATTGGAGGAAACACACAAATAAGATTTAACTTTAAATTCTCATCACTTCTAACCAACTAACTACTCCTTTTTTTTAATCTGGTATGTAAGTCATATATAAACATCTGCTTACTTTTTTGTTATTATTATCAAGCATTGATAGAAAATAGCAATAACATCTAATTCTTAAAGAGCACAATATATATTTTTTCTAAAGACTTCCTCCCTTTGTAGTCCTGTTCAACTATTATATAATTTTTTCTCACTACTTTACCATAAGAGCCATAGATACAAATGAACATATCAATGTTTTGTGTTATATCTTCATTCTCTTGATAAAATTACGAGATTATCTCTAATCTTTTTTCAACCAAAATACATCTATCTGTATAAATACAAAAAAGAATAGTTTTTAAGATGATAGCTTTTTTTTAAATGTATTATATTTAAGAAGAAATTAACATAATAAAGGTTACTATGAGAGATAATTAAAAACACTATAACAATTAATTTAAAATCTTCATTTTGTCATGAAAAACTACTTTATTATAATTTCCCTTTTCACAATATTATTTAAATTATATTAAATTAAAATGATGTTTGTTAAACATATATTTAAAACCTCCCTCTACAATTAAAATATCGGCTACTGGGTAATTAATAGCTCAAGTATGCATTCTTTGTGGCCAAGGTTCGGGTTATAATTAGTGATGAAATTTGTATAATTAATGATTACTGAAAAGAGCTAGTGGTGAAAGATTACGATTACGCAATCGTGATATGCTCTGTATACCAGGACCAGGGGTCCTCTCTTTTACAAAACATCCTTTTACAACATTGGCATCTCACTAATTCCTTTGTTAGTATTTACAAGCCAATTAATATGGCAAAAACACTCTTTGTCCTGAGTATTTCTCCAAGGATAATTCGGAATTAACATATTAATTGATTCATTTTGTTCATCTGTGAATAAACTGTAATAAGTATAATAAGGATAACTATAAATTAATATTTATAAATATAAATAACTATAAATCAATATGGCTCAATTAATATGGTACTTCATTGTTTAGCTGCATAATTATATGAGTATTGTTGAACTAATAATAAAAAAAAGTGTGTATTTAAACTAAATAATAATTTCCGTTTCTAAAGATGTCTGAAGGAATGGGTTTCAATGTGTTTGTATTCTATAGAATAAATAAATCATAAAACTCAGTATGTCTCAAATCGAACACTATCAAAATATGCTCTAATGATTTTGTCAATAATTGCATATTTCCTTACTTCATGAGGGTATTTAATGAAATAAAACTCTTCTCTAGAAGAAATTTTATATGTTTTTAGAAAAGCCTCATGTTTTAAAAAATTAGTCTATAATTTATTACTTTTGTGGTTGGATCTAAGGTAGGGTATCCCACCTTTTTTTCCATACTATATTCCATCACCAAAGTAGTAGAGAATTTCATTTAAAAAAAATTGTTTTGACCTTGTAATGATAAATAAAATTAGTTATATTATGACACAATGGTATTTATTTAGGTATGTTATCAAATTAAGCTTGCCTCTTGAAAAAAATCCTAGTTATGGTCCTGTTTTTATATTAAATTTCCATATATGTCCATCATGCTTATATTTAATAAATACATCAGGATCTGTTTTATTAGGAATATAACCCTTGTTATCCAAAACAAACATAAATTCGTTTATTTTCTTATTCTTTCTAATTGGGACAAACATATTTCTTATTCGATTTACTATAAATTATAAAAAATATTTTTTCCAATGATCTATTCTCAACTTATTGTTATTAAACTACAAAAGTCCTGATGACATTATTGGATAGTATGTTTCTGAGAAATTGATAGTTAATATATCTATTATGCAATGCAGTCAAATTCCTTCATACATTGTACACTATTATTGATAAAGATTTTAAAACATTCTCAATGCTTAGATGTTAATTTAAATATTATGGTCCAATTTCCTTGCTTCCTACTATAAAATGTGAAATCTTTCGTCTGATTCATTACCATATGTAAAAGCCCAGCTGACTACATAGTTAACATATTTATTAAACGAGTGAGCTTGATGCCCATCGAGTGCGGCGATTCCCCTTTCTGAAGCTTTTTACTCGTTCCGTTGCCCAAATGTTTTTTTAAACTACAATATGGTCTTGTTTAATATATGAGAAATAAACTTTAGTAATTATGATCTGAGTTCTTTTCATTTTTTTTTTATATACGATGGAATTTTTCGACGAAGCTAAAATATCGACGACGTTATATATTATTAAAAATATAATTATATTTTTATTTTATTTACCTATTGATAATTGGTATAAAATTCATATTGAGTCATCTATCAGATAATGACAGAGGTAAAATACGTTTGACGATATGCACTGATGATAAACCTTAATACAGTTTTTTCATTCTTTCGATACTTTGCATCTGTAACGAAGATATATGGAAATACATCAAACTACCGTTTCGATTAATTATAACTTATCGATTAAATAAGTATCGATATTTAAATTTTTAATCATATACCGTATCATCGTTTCCCCTCTGCGTACTCCACATTTACAACGCAAGCATTACAAGGGATCAGCGATGTTTTGAGTATGTTAAGCCAAATTTCTGCGTATCGTAACTTTCATCTCAGCGGAGCTAGGACGTCTGTCCATTATTTAGTCTACAGTGAACCATTTCAAGATATTGAAATGGTTACGGGGAGTTTTAAAAATAATTCAAGTTATCAATTACCAAGTCTGAAACTAATTTCGGCTCGTACTCGTCGTGTTATATGATTCAAAATATCAGAATTAAAAAATGGCCCGTTTTAACAATTAAATATATCTTTCAAGAATGTAATTGTCACCTTCCAAGAATAAATGAAATAGGACCAGCCCCAAACTTATCACAGGCACTTGGTGGCAGTGAAGGTACCGTCGCTTTGGTCTTACAGTTTTTGAAAGCACATTTTTTGAAGCCCATTGTCTCAAATATTGCAATTATTATTATTATTGTTTGAGTGTTCGTGTATGTGTGTTTGTGATTGTGTATTACAGATCAATAATATATACAAACATTTTATTAAGTGAACCATTTGCGTTGATTATCTTAGTGTTTTACGCCTTTAAACACCAAGACAGATCCAATGATACCAATGAAACCCCACGAATTTATCTTCCCACTTCCCAAACTCACGAAAAAGTCTTTCACCTAAGGCCTCAGCAATGTCATATTGTGCGGGTTCTATAAGATCTGAGATGTAACTATTTACTTAGCATTTAAGTATCAGTTACTTATAGTTAACTTTGTAAATAACTATACTTAGTAAAATAATTAGTTCAAAATTATTGAATGCTAATGAGCATATGGGTGTGTATGCGCGCGTTAATTTATTTCAGGGACTAGTCCAATTTGAAAAATTCTTTTTGCGTTAGATAGATTTTTTATTGAGGAAAGTTTTAAGCTTTGTAACACGACACTACGACCCACTGCAACAATACAATAACCATAAATACTTGCCTGGGAGAAAGTACAATTTGCATACTGCGTTTCGTTGTCATGGCAACATCTATACTATTGTATTGTCACCCTATAATAAAACACCGTGTCTCCATTTTTTGTAGTTGCTAATTTTTCAAATTAATTCATGTAAATTCCTCGATTGAATGCATTGTTCAGTCGTGAAAGAATGCCGAACAAGAACTCCAAAATACAAACAGTTTCTTTCAGGATTATACTAACCAGTTAAGGAATTTATTTTAAATAATCTTAAAAATAATTACAAAAAGTGGAGTTATGTACTTTGATAATTAGGGTGACGATAAGGAATTGTAAGTCTGAGCTACCCAGAGCTCAGGGCCGTACCCCTGAGACAGACCAAACCACACCGTTATGCCTAATTTTTGAACCTACGGATTTTTATTTTACAAAAGTAAATAAAGCGTTAAAGTATTTTCACAGCATTTTTCCTAGTAAATAATTCCTGGTACTTAATTCTTTATATTCATTCCAATGTTTCTTATTGCTGTGTCACATTTTTTGCACTTTCCTTATCTTGGAAATTCCGCACACCTTCAGCAGTATTGATGCTTATTATTGTTACGGGCTACTGGGTGTAAAATGGACTAAACTATTACTTAATTCAAGAATCTAATATTTATTAACAAATTAACAAGAATACAATGAGATTATTTATAACAGTTAAATTATTAAACTAATATCAGTATACAATAATAATATTCTACTAAATGTTATCTAATTTCTAAGATAATATACAAATAATATAAGATATTGTTTATACTAAGTAACTAAACTATTTATATAAATTTGTACAAATACAATAATATTACACTATAGTTTACAATTACAAATTAACACTTACAGTTCGCTAACTAAAGTCCACCGACCGTAAGACTCTTCAAATATGACAAACTGCCACACAGTTTATTACACTTATTACACGGCCACTAATTGTCACTGTTGCTCACTAAGCACTTATTACAGACTGATACTAATACTAACTAACTCACACACACTGCCACTAGTTAACGACTGCTACTCACTGGCTTATTACTTCACTGCTTATTACTGACTCGTCTTATTACTACCCGCGGCCCGAACAGCTGTCCTTTTTATATAGGCAAGGCCGGTCGGGGTGGGGATTTCTCGGAAGAAGACCACCTAGTCCCATCGAGCCCGATCCAGAAGCTTCTACGCCATTCTATAATCCCTTCCGCTTAATCCCATTGTTTGCCTAATCTTCTCAGCCGGTTCTCGTCCCCGCTCTGACCGTAACATTATTATTAGCCGTAAAGACCCCAAAGTGGAAGACGCTAAGTTAAGATGGTTCACGTTTCTTCTTATTTGCCCACCAGGTTTTCATTATTTGCGAGAATTTAATTAATGCTTAATTTAATTATTAGTTTATTATTGTTGTTATTATTATGAAAACCGACTAGACCCATATTATATTTAGAACAACTGTACCCACATCTGTGTCATGTTCTTCCACTGCAGTGCTCCTTTTGATATGAGTGAAAGTCGACGTAGAAGTCCACTTGCTCTACGTACGTGAGCTATTTACTACACTTACGTGGGAAGCGAGCGGTTTTCTCCCCCTGCTGTAAAAAATTGGTTCGATGGATTTTCTAAAAGTATTTTTGTAATCCATTTTCGAATCACTACAAGAACCTAAATAGTCCTTTATGAACTAAAGGTACGACATGAGTTTTAGGTTCAACGCGTTCGTGTTTACGCTCTCGTAGGTTAGTATGTAAATCAGATAGCTACGACTTACCTCATCCTTTTTAACGGAATATGAATACTGAAAGCAATCCGGAAATTAGGTCCATGGATTGCATCACATAAGTTTTGCATACCTTCGCTTCTAAAATATTAATATTATTAAAATATGTATAGTTTATGATAAGATGAAATGTTTAGTGGACATGGCTTGACCGATGTAAGTTTGTTTACATTTAACAAGAAAATACAGTAAAACTTCGATTACCTGAACTGGCATCGCGGAAAATTTTCAATAAGAGATTTACATTGCCATTCCTAATACATAAGTTTGAAGAGTATTTTCTCTAAAATTTTATTTCATAGAACGGTATCAGTTCCGGAGATAGTCGCTTCGAGTTAAGTTACAACAAGCTTCAACTGTTCAATCGTTTCTTTTTTAATATTCTCCAAAAATGCAAATAATTGTGAGCTTTAGTACGGAAAAATTAGTGTATTTCGGTAATCATTTCATTAATAAATACAACTTTCAACTTACATTTCGAATTATAGATGATATATCTTTGTTGAAACGATCATTTCTAGATGAAATAATTACCGAAGTATACACATTTCCCATAATTACATTCTTCCCTTCATAGTAATGCTCACGATAACTCGTATTTTTGGAAAATATTGAAAGGGATATGAATGTAACTCAACTCGAAGTGACAACTTGCGGAATAATTACCCGCAGAAGTATTACATAATACTTATTATATAATAAAACAAATTATAGACTTAGTTGCCATGAAGAGGAAGTCAAAATTGGAAAAAACTTTTATTACTATTTTCTATGTACGTACATATTTTTATAGACATTTTTTTTTTAACCACATAGTTATTTTTTAACTCGTGTACTGAGTGCACTATAAAAAGTGATTATCCGAAGCAAACACTGTCGGGGTTCCAAAATGGGACAACATTGGGCCGGATAATCGATGTTTCGGGAGTATAAATCATTGCTTGACTAAACTGGCGAAAAATGTGAAAAAATAAATTTTGTTAATTTGGAGTTAGCCGCTTTTTATCCGAATCGCCTCATATAACACTGGAGTAACAGACACAATTTAAGACCATCCAACATCTTTTTTTTTTTTTACTTTCTGGGCTCTCTAAGTTTGATAATTGATAAAAAAATTTAACAATTACTTCTTATTTTATTTAAAATTTTATACATGCATAAATATTCTTGCTGCTTAACAAATATTTTTAGATGCTACGTAAAGGAGTGTTGAGGTTGTTGAGCCCATAAAGATAGCATCTTGCCTTGAAATAAAACAAATTTTTGTGGGAAACGGAATCCCCCGAAGCAAACAAGTGTGAGAAGGTTTCAATAGCGGTCATTTAACTCCAACTCATTTGTTCCGAATCATCTAATTCCAGTTAAAATCCAAACAGCCTGTCTCGAGAAGATTCATTAAGATTTTTTCCAACGCACACAGTCTAGACAAACGCTTCCTATCTAAAGATCTAGTGATCTATTTAGCTTTTGTTTAATTTTTTATACTGCGGAATAATTTAATTTTTACATGATATCCAGTAATGTTTGATTGTTTTTATTGGAATAATTGTAAGTTGACAAAAAAATTACTCAATTTTATTTAATGTAAAAATATTCGTTACGCTGAGGTGATTTCTCACGCACTTTTTTGAGGTGGAAAAACATTTAAAGTAATAAAAAATATCGTACTTTAATTTAAAAAACTTAAATTTCAAAAAACCTTATTCTCTGTTATTGTTATTTCACTGCGAAATCGGCCTTAAAATGCATTACCGGATTCGGTGAGATCCCTGTGTTGTTGTTTTGTTTTTTTACTTGATTAAATTAAGATTAATTAACAATGGATATATTTAAACGAAATATAATTAAATTTTACTTAAATTATGAAATTGAATTTTATATTTTTCCTAAAAACATTATTACTTATTATTTAAAAATATATTAAAATGAGTCATTAACAGAAAGTATGATAAATGTATGTCTGATTTTTATTTTTCTTGATTTCTGCTTGTGGACTAATACAAAACTGATTCTTGATTATTTGTTGAAAATAAATTTTAGCTAATTAACGAGATACACCAATAATTCGTCGGCTCAGTGACACAAAAACATATCTGAAATATTGATTTTTTCATAAATCAACGAAATAGTTATTCATGAGTGAAAACAAAAAACGTATATACAGGTATGGAGACATAAGATCTTGTTACCCTAAAATAGAACATGAAAAAAAGTGTTACATACCAAACGTATCTCAAAAAATACAATTTCGTAGATAAGTTTTTGTGTCACGAAGGCCATGTATTATTAATAAAATTACCATATTAATTTCTTTCGTTATAGAATCAAGCAAAAAATATATATATCTATATCTATTTCTTGTACATAGGGAAGCAGAATCGTGTCATTTTCGTTGTGAATAAGGCGCTAAGACAGACATAGGCGTGAAAAGGAGTTGTCGCTTACATTACTACTCAATTTCTAGCTAAGAACTACGAGAATTCTGCTTCCCCCAATACTGTTAACTCTCTCTGGACCGAATTCGATTTAACTAGTTATCCACCGGGGCTATATATAATTAGTAAATATATATTAATATTTACTTCACACATACATGTATATATATAAGTAAATATTAACAAAATAGTTCCTTACTTATTCAGATATCCGTCGATTTAAGAATCTTCACAGACGAGAGAATTTGAATAAGGAGATGAGAATTTGAACATGCATTGTTTTCAAAAGATTGTTCAAAAAAACTACCTAGCGATGATAATGGCACTATGATGGGATCGCTAGTGGTTTCGTCGCTTCGCTGAACCCGAAACCGAAAAAGTAGACCACTCCTTGCCTTTCTTCAACCATCTTTGCTCTCTAAATATGGTCAATAGTTCACTGAATATTTAGTTTTAAATCACCAATTCTCCCCCTTAAATTAGCTATTCAGGGTCCTCAACGTACGTATACTCTGTAGGACTGGACTATTATGGATGAGGATGCAACTAAACATATTGTATTCTCCCAGCGTCCTACTACCCCTCCAGACATTTTCCGCATTGGATCGTACCTTAAAAAATAAAATCTTCTCAAGTTTAGTACTTCATCAAATACTATCTATAGACCATAATAATATCTATTGGCCCGGTGATTAATAATAGTAGCAATTAAGTAAGGTATCGGGTTGAAATGGAGTTGCACTACATTTCAAGCCAAAAACTGAAGGAATGGCACAATACCATTAACTCACTGTGGATAAAATCATACGTAATCAGTTATTTTTTGTCATTTATTTTCAATATTTCTGTTTCCTCTCTCATTTGTTTTACATACCCTCGTACGCTCTAGTATTCACGGATTTTGTTAAAGAATTTCTTATTTAGTCTATCTTGGTCCATTCTTACCATGTGCTCGTGTAATCTTAGCCTTCTGATTCTTATTCCAGTTTATTGGTCCTTCATCTCAGTGGAGATTTCCTAGTTGGGTCTTAACCTTTAGCCCTCTTGTGTTTTCTTGGCCCCTTAGATATTCCTCTGTGTTGTGTTTTATTTTTCCTTTAGAGGATATGATAGCTTCTTCTTATTGTAAATATTTCCCGTTGCAAAGCTTAGCTTTTCCAACTTTTGATTTTCTCGTTTATGCTCTCCATTTGCTAACCCTTGTTGCGTTTTCCTTCTTCTAGATATTGGAATTTTATTAAAGTTCTAAAATTTTATTACCATAACTTTCATGTATGAGCAAAATCGGCGTTACTACTCCCCTTTTTTCTTTATATTATTACAATATCTGTTACGTATTTTGGAATTTTTTTTATTTTTACCCTTACTATTAAGATTTTCATCGGAGCAGATGTGCTCTGTGGGATATGGGATTATGGAGATGTGTTCCGGCGACCCAGACTTGTCTCCCACTTTCACTTCCGCGGGGTCTGTTCCGGTTTAGATATCGATACGTATCGGCGAACACAAACACATGTGATAAATATTTCATGTGGCTAACTCATGCTTTATGTCACGGGAGGCTTTTCCTCTCTGATGAAAGTATCAGAATAAGGAGTTTCGTAAGCCCTTCATGTAATTTCCTTTTTTAATTGTCCTTGTGTTGATTGCAGTTTTTTTTTTTAAATTAACTCTCCAACCAGATCGTAACTCTGGTGAATGTCTCTCGTACAGAGTTTTTTATCTGTTTGTTACTTTTACTAAGAAAGAATATTACGTTTAAGGATTATATGGTATATTGTAAAACTGCAGTTTAAGGCAATTGATTTTTTTAAATTATAGCGAACTGAGGTGAGTGGCTCAGTGGTAGAGCACTGAGTTGTCATGCCGAAGGTCCTGGATTCAAAATTCAGATCGCTGGCAGATATTCAATCTGTTAGCGGCCGGAAATGGATCCTATAGGACCCTCATGGGGCTCACCAAGCCTCTATAAAGTGGGTACCAAAATAATTGGGAAAATCTGGTGGTTGAGCGTGATCATGGACAAATCACCTTCCTGCGCAACCGTCGTCCAAGAAACAGTACAGTCTCTACCATGTACTTAACCCCAGGCCCTTTACGGGTTGTAGTGATACAGTTTTTAATTATAGGGAACTTGTAATAATTTAGAAACCTCGATGTTATTATTTTTTTTTATTATTAGATTTTATACCACAATCTATTTATGAGATAATCATTATATTATATATACAGGTGTTTACTAATAGCATGTATAATTCCTGTTTATGTTGAACATTTTTTTTTAATTACAGTACTCCTTCGACTATCCGAACTAATATCGTCGGGTACGTTTCGGATAATCATGAGTTCGAATAATCTTAGACTTTAAATTTCGAACTCACTTAAAATAAGGAAAATAACATACATAATCATCACGTTTGTAAAAAAAAAATGTTTACTTTATTTTGTTGAGGGGCAAGTTAAAAAAATACATGCAAGTAGTTTAAAAAGTAAACGTCAATATTATTATGTACGTACTTAACATGATTTATCAAGTTGTGTAACAAAGAAAGTTGTAGATAATATTAGTTTGATTCGATCTTCCGCAATCATGGCTGCTAATTCTAATTATTTTAAGTACAGTAGTAAGTATTAATTAATAGTTGGAGGAAATAAAATTTTAGAGGAAATACTCTTCAAAAATTTTCCTAGGTATGGCAATGTCGACACATTCTTGTATCTTTTCCACTAAGGCAGTTCGGATAATTGAACCTTCAGATATTGGAAGATCTACTGTATTAATGATAAATGAATTTTCTACGGAAGAAATTAAGAGATCCTCGTTATGCGTTTCCAGAATAATGTTTCTTTTCTATGACTCCATTTTGGATAATGGTGGATCGGTCGTTCATTAATACTTCAATTATTAATGTGCATTTAATTGGTCCGAATCGGAACCAAAAGGTAATAAAAACCTTATTATCATTTATAGGTACTCGAACACTACAGCTATATATACATATATTTTAACCCCCAAACGCTATTAAATTTAGGGCATATAAATGATCTTATAATATGTTCTACGAATCGTATAATATCTAGGTATCATTGAAAGGTCTAAAGATAGAGGGAATTTTATTACATAACATAAACATGAATCACTCCCAGATTTAATTGCTATGTGAAAGCATGCAATAAATTCCATTAGAGAACTTCTTAATTCCACTCATGTGGTAATAAAGTAGTTGGGGTATTTCTGTTATAATAAATATTGAGTTATTAATATCCATTTATTCAGTTATTACTCAGTCCGTTTAATTGCTTAGTATATGCGTCAACTGTATATGTAACTTTATATAACTTCATAAAAGTGTAGTCACATGATTAGAGCCAAGAAAAATACTACGCTTTCATATGAGTTGTAAAATTCCGTATGGTATACTTTTGATTAGTACATTTTTGGGAGCATGAAGTCAATAATAATAATGATATAGCTTTATATATTTATTAGTTACTAGCGATCCACCCCAGCTTTGCTCAGGTAATAAGGCAATTATGCCTACTAAGGTCTGTGTAATTGTTTTTTATCACGTACCGGCCACTAAGGACCACGTGAATTTCATTGGTTGGGTTTCTTTCGGAGTCTTGGTTTTCTTTCTTCCCATCTCAGCTAATGTACTTTAGTATTTAGAAATTATAAACATAAATACAAAACCAAATATTTCTTTATACACAAATTTATTATCTTGGACGTTAGATAATTGCACAGGGTTAGGCAAGCAGCGTCTTCGGCGAAACCCATCCATATTCCAACCCATTTACACAAAACCTTGGCAAATTGTATACCTGAACCTTCCTGGTGAATAACTCTATCTATTGGTGAAAACCGCATGAAAATCCGTGCAGTAGTTATAGAGTTTACCGCGAACAAACGCGACCGAGAACTTTGTTTTATAATATGTATAGATATTTTCTGGAAAATCGAATATTTATAAAATCAAGTCTGCATTTATCACACAGTACCTTCGGTTTCAATCAAGTTAAAATTGAATGTGCAAAAGTCAGAGGAAGCTATCCATTTTGGATAAAACATGCCAGCCGAACAGTGAACTTGATTTTTCTGTTTTTGATTCGCACGTTATATTCCAAAATATCCTTATAAAGCAGTATATTAAACAGATCATTTTTTCTAGTGGAGCGTTAACTGACGAAGACCTAATACGATTTGTTGGATGTCTAATAAGTATTTCTTCTTCGTTAGCAATTTTGAACGTAATCTTGAAGAATCAAGGGCTCCCGTTGTCTTAGCCGCCAGTTTTCTCTGTTTTGTGCTGTTTATATCCAGTTTCCGATCCCCAACATTTTCTGCGCATGTGCAGCAATACAATCCACCCACCGCAGGCGAAGTCTACCCTATTTTCTGCGTCCTAAAATCTTTTCATCATGGAGTCTTTTGGGGATTTCTATATCACTCATTCTTGCAAGATGCCCTACCCATCTGAGACGTCCAGGACCATTAATACTTCTCAGAATCTTCTTTTAAAATCTCACTAGCTACGATTATATAATGCAATGCTGTTTTATTGCAAGAGAGGGCAGGGCGTAACTTGAGTCTGAACTTAACATGTTATGTTGCTTTAACATTTACGGGTTGCATTGCTGCAATCCTAGCGATTCGCAATCACCATTGCTATCACTAGCTCCATTTTATTGCTTCCTCGTGTTCGCTAATCCCCGTGCAGAGACTAAGCTATCCTTAATGAGTTAGATAAGAGGACTGGGAGGGACGCGGAGGTAGGGAGATAGGGATCCGGTGGCCAGCGGCGAGGAGCAGAACGGCAGCGCCGGGATCACCGGAAGCCTTGCTTTCCCATCCATTCACTTTCTCCACGCTAGGATCGTCTAGCTCTACATAGTTTTATCGCCTTATCAATTATGGTCAGCTTAGGCATCTCGAGTTGTAATTGCCGTTCTGTTGGATCCATCTCTTGATGAGTGGTAATCTCTTATGCTCACGTAATCTGTACTTTATACCTTTCGACTGTCGTAGCATCTCAATGGTAGTTGAGTAAATTCTGAATATAATTAACCTAATTTATTGCATTTATTATACAATAAATCTATAAAAGGAGTGACCTGTGGTGTAGTGGTTATAGCAACCTACTCTGTCCGAGATCGCGGGTTCGCATCCCTCAGGTGTCCTAGAAGTTTTTAAAGGCAAGTCTGTAAGATGTTAGGTGCTCTTTAAAGATCCCTATACTAATTATAAGTTAACAGGGAAAATTTAGAACTTACACTGGACCATAGTCCGGTCAACCATAGCAGCATAAACTGACCGAATAAAAAACCAAAACAGTAAAATCCTTTTCAACGCCCAAATTCTTATTTGTAGGATACTTTGAGGTTCCCATGAGCTTGTTCATACGTCAATAACGTTTTGGAGAACTTCGTAACAACTCCCACATGGACATAATGTTTTTTTTTTCTTCGTTTAAGGCCACATTATGCTGTTATGGCTAATCGGACGATACTCTAGTGGGGGTCCTAAATGTTATCATTTAAATCATTAAAATTTATTGGTCTGATCATTATATCAGATAAATAGTAATTTTCTATCGCTTAAAAGTATAATTAAAAGGGTATGATGTATACACAAATACATAAACATCATCAGTATTTCATGTGAAATACTTAGTGTCAAAAATATGATTTTGATGAAACAAAGATGAAAAGGCTAGTGTTAGCGTGAGGTGTTACTACTGATGAAGCCTACTAAGTCATATCTGTAGGTGTTTTTTTTTAATATTTCGTAATCACACTAAGTACTCTTGTCTTTTCATCAGCGTTTTCTCAACATCATGTTTTTGTCCGAGTGTCTTTCACTTGTAATTTTAAGCTTCCAAAGTAAATAATGTTTGCTTGATTTTTTATAAAATATATATTATAGAGAAAAAAATTGAAAAACAAAATCGTTTGGTCTAGTGACATATTTACAGCGACCCAGATAGGCCTAATGGTAGCATATCTTGTCCCTATCGATAAAGACCATCTCTGTGGATGTTATTTGTTTTTTTTCTTGCACGGGGAAGAAAAAAACAAACCACAAGAACCCATGAACCTGGCGACAATGCCTAAAATGGTTGAACATGCCAGCGCCCAGAAACCTGACATATTTTGGCATCGCTCATTCTGTCAGTTATTTTGAACCGAAGCTCAGATATTAGAATATATAACGGTACACGGGTCGGTGTATATGTTCAACTGTACATACTAATAAGTATAGTATTTGATAATAAGTAGAATTATCCACATTAGCAAGTATAATACTTGATAAGGTTTGTGTTTTAATATATTTTAGTTCAATTTTGAGCCATAGATATGTTTGATTAATTTAAGCGGAAGGAAATCATATGGTATCCACAGCAGGGTTTTTTTCTTTTGTACTGCCTTGCTGTTACAAGAATTGTTTATTCATTTAACATCACATTATGATGCTTTGGCTAATCTGACGATGCTACAGCGGGAGTCCTAAATTTTGCCTTTAGGCCTAATCCGGGTTTAACTAGGATTGGGATCTTTATTGAGTAATTGACTCAGTCTAGGTACCTCCGTTTTACGTCTCTTCTGAAAAACGGCGTAACCAAGGATTTTTTACTTCATATAATAGTTAATAAGAATTAGTATTTTTATCTTAAAAATAAACATTAATATTTAAGGGGTTTATTGCAATAATTTTTTTATGAATTATATAAAATTATAATCAACTTTTTAAAGAAGCAAATTTTATTTTGATGATTACTTAATAGTTATACTTTTAGTGGGTTCGTTTTTTTATCCCTCCTTCAATCTATTCCCTGTTGACTGTTGTGTCACTTCATTCTCACGGTATATATGCAAGTATTGATTCCGCCTGGTTTCTTCATTTTTCTGTTTCTAATTAGTTCTCTTCGTCATATTCACTTCTCTATCTCTCTCTCTCTGTCTTTCTCTTTCTTCCTTCCTCTCATTCTCCTCTTACGCTCCAAATGACAGCTTCTTGCGATAGTTTAAAGGGATCCTTCTGACACTCAAATAGCTCCGGGAAATATTTTCTTCCGATATGGAATCTTTCTTAAAGAATTTGGTTATCGGGTAGAAAGCTGAAACTAAAAGCGGAGACTGTGGCCGGTTGACCTTAGTCGAGTCGGAGTGTCTGGAGTCTGTCACGGTGATTTGATCCTACCAATAATTTCAGGGTAGCAATTCTCATTGTATTTATGATGTTTGTTAATATATTATAGTCCAGGATCCATGGTCCATATTTGCACTTGATTACTATCAAGCTGAATCTTCGTGAATAGCTTCGTTTCGATGAGACGCCCAATTTCCTGTGCGAAAATTCTCGATCGCGGTAGCTAACAGAGGTAGCAAGGATAAAACATGTCGATTTGATGATTCTCAAAACTTTATTACTAACTGTTTTTTTTTTGTTAAATCTCAAGATAATTATTTAAATTATTTGTCCTACAAAATCTATGGTTTGATCAAAGAGTCCCCTCCTTCCAATATAAATGGGAAAAAAAATCAGCTGGTTAGTAATAATTTTTGATGACCTCGTTATCGATACATGTTGGAAGGAGGGGACTCTTTGATCAAACCAGGTTAGTGATAAATTTTTCTATTAGCTACCACAATTGAGAATTTTCGCATAGGAAATTGTTGGGCATCTTATCGAAACAAAGCTATTCACGAAGATTCAGCTTGATAGTAATCAAGTCCAAAAATGGACCATGGATCCTGGACTATTAAGTTATATAGTAAATATTACTTATGAACGCAATGATCATATCAGAACCTTTTGCTTGACGTCATAGCCTTTGTTGGCAGGAAAGTATCCAAGAAGAGAATTTGGGGGCTTGGGCCCTTTCGAACTTTTTTTTTTAGAAAATCGACATTATTAAGAATTATACACGAATATCAGTTGACCCATCATATTAATACAATTTTATGATCTTACGGTTTCTGTCGTTATTCTCAACAATCATCAATAACAAGTTGAGGTGGAAGGCTGCATCTTTTGATAAAAAGAAACCAATCGCTTCTTTAAGAAATTCTTAGTTTTTCACGAACAGGAATATTATACGTTTGATTAAATTTAAAAATGAAAGGACGAGGGAGTGAGAGAGAGATAGAGGGGGGGGAGATCCAAACTTTACTACAGCTTTGTTTCAATTGAAAGATCGATTAACTCTACTTTCTACACTTTCTAGTGAGATTGGGATGTATGCAATTTTTTAATAACTAATCGAATTCCTGATTAAATAATCGATTGTACTGATAGTACTGTTAATTTTTTTTTATAATGAATACCCCTAAATTGATCATGGAGTCGGTCAAATGAATAGTTAATTTTTTTAATTATTTTTCAGGGTGGTTTATATTTTTAACTTTTTACGGCATGTTGTTTTAGGAAATCGTAAAATGCAAACGATTTTTAGTTGGAATCGTCTATTCAAAGAATCACTAAAACAGATTTCATCATTCGTAACCGTTTATCAATTATATAATTTATATGCACAGAAGAGCGCCGATTTTCCGAATTAATGTTTTCGGGAGCGGTTCGGATAATAAAAATCCAGATGATCAAAATTTACTTTAAATAAAAATTAGAATGCTAAACAATCATTGTATTTGTATTTTAAAAAAATTGCTTATTTCATTGTGTTGTAATGTGTTATTCATGTTTTGTAACAAGCCGCGTAACTGCTTCTATGAAATTATGTGTTGACTGTCTCATAGGACTGCTTTCGTCGGAAAACTAACATGCCTCATTCTGCAAAAAGCATAGTCATTTATAAACTAAAAGACTGGAGTTTCATTTTAATAGTTATAAAAACATAAAATAGAAAAATTTATAAATATTTTTATTTCGAAGAGAAAAGATTTGCCCCCAGCCGGGATTCGAAACCGGATCTCCGCCTCACCGTGGCAACGCTCTAACCATTTGAGCCACCGCGGTCCCTCCCTAGGTCGCTCCTTGGAATGATGTAAATATTATATAGCTTACTGTGATTCTCCTACCTTGATAACTATTTTTCTGTAAGCTGTCGGACCAGTTTAAGGTTATTAGAATAACTGAGGATCTATTTGATCAAATAGCCAATTTTTCCTAATGTAATTTTATATACACTACGAATGTTTAATGTTTTTTACTCCAAAATTAAAGTTAAGGTGGAGGGTAGTTGGGTGTTTGGAATACAGAGTTGCAATTCTGAAGTTTCCGGGCTACTTACTGCTGTGGCATATAAATTAATTAATCTGTAAACAGCCACGGATGTCGCCTTTTGAATCTACAGACCCTCCTGGGGCTCACCCATCCTCTATAAAATTGATATCTTTAATTAAAGGAAAAATCTGGCGGATGAAAGTGATTTCGGGCAAATCATCTCATTGCACAAATTATTATTATAGATACAATAAAGCTTCTACCATGTTCTGAATCCAAGACCCTTCATGGATTGTAGTTGTACAGGATGGGTACTTAAGTTGATATTGCAATTTTTAAAGCCGGCTTAATTTTTTCTCAATGTCTGAAAAAAATATATCGCTCCACCAAAAGGACAATGAGATGACCCAAAAAACTAATTTTTCAATAGAGGTACTTTTATTTGAAAGTTCTATGTGAGTTTAAAAAAATGTAGGTATTGGTAAAGGAAATCATTAAATATGTAATGATAGTATTGAAACTCTTTTATTAGCAAGTAGAACATTTTTAAAAGCTTGAAAATTTTTTTTATTTTATCTAATGTCATTATTCCCATAAAACTTCAATTTCAAACATGTTACAGTTCTAAATATGAATTTATTAAAATATAAAAAACATATTGGAAATGGAATATCAGATATTAAAAGGCTTCAACCAATACAGTTGCTCTTGCTTTGTGTGAAGGTGCGATATAATAGTAATTTTACTGTTATATCACATCACATGTAGTATTGTTTATATGGATACTATTTTAATTAATATAAATTGAATTCATAATCTGTAGCGTTTATTTGGATTGCTAATGACGTCTAGCTACGAACCCGCGGGGTTGAGGGTAGGGGGAAGAAGCGAGCGCCTAGCTCGGGCCGTTCAGTTAGTGTCGGTGTGCCGTCTCTTTCGGGTCATCGTCATCCTCTTGGGTACGTGTAGTTCTGGGCGAGTGAGTCCGATGTCTTCACTGTCGGGAGTATATCGGCGATGAGGGGCTATAGTGTCGTGTACTCCTGCAGGAGGCAAGAGACGTCTTCCTGCCTATTCTTCAGGGGTCATCGGAGGCTCAAGAGATGGGCTTCTGTGGGTTCTTGGGTAAGTCCTAGAGAATTATTTGATAATAAATCTTGTTTAGTACAAATCTGTTACAGAATTTGTGCAGAAGAAAAAGTAGGCATGTTCATTAAATAGTGCAAAGCGGGGTATTTAATTTTTTTTTAATTTGTTTTGTTTTCTATATCTTGACATTTCAATCCAAAAGTCGGGTCTTAGCAACATGTTGTTATCAAGCTGAAGCCAAAGTTAATTTTTCTGCCACTTTTCACTTATCTATCAAATCGACAGTTTAAAAAAAAAAATGTATGTTATGTATTTATAGTGTCATCATCTCATTACTAGTTTAATAGATCAAAACAGTAAAAAATCAGACAAAAATCATTTCAACTCAAACTAAAAATATAATATTGTTCAAAATTAGTCGTTCTATAATCCCCTAGGTGCAAACGCCCCATTCTCACTAAATCTGACCTTTAAGGAATACACAGATAATCAATATATTCAAATCTACTCCAAGATATGACTAATAAATTAAACGGGTTTAATGATATAACCGAAAAATGAAAATGTACACAGTGACACATTCTATAGAAGTAAGAAGGCATAAATATGTTAGGTATTTATTTTGGGTTCGATGATGTTCCGAAAAATGTGTAAATCATCTGTGATTAATTAATCGGAGTAAATATGTGAAGATTTATTCGGAGAAGTGTATAGAAGAACTAAGAAGTCATAAAAGCGTTAGGAATTTATTGCTAACTGAGTAAAGGTTTTTCATCAAATTTTGTTTATTTTAAAATTTCAAATTGGGTCACATTAAGGTCAATAGTGTCAATACCAAAATACAATTATTATACCATTCTACAATCTATGTCGTTGAAAATAGTTTTAATTTCTCTTCAATTTAATTAATTTTGGTTCCTCTTACGAAATTGTTTTCCTTATTGACAAACTTCCATTATACTGTCAATACTTCTAATATTTATATGATTATTAAAAATGTTAATTGTGCATTTTTTCCTTTTATTTTGGATTTAAAAATAATGAGTGAGTTGAAAGTATGTTTATGAATTCACTTTCGAAATAAACGCGTTCCGAATTTCAGAAATGCATTGTTATAAACATTCTTGCATATTAATAAATTTGTCAGAATTAGTATTTTTGTAATTATTCTCAAAAACGAAAGAATTCATGATGTGTACAGTATTTCCTATCTGTTCCTAAAGTAAGTCTTGTATAAAATTCTCTTTTACAAAAAAACTTTCATTTTATTATTATAGTTTTCTATTCTTCATACCGATAGGGCCAGTATAATATAATACACTTTTTTTTTTTAATTTAATTTATTGATATTTACAACTATAATATTATAACAAGTAAATCTGCTGATATGTACAATATGACATGAAAAACACTTGTAGAGAAACTACCCATCGGTAGCACTCCAATTATATTACACCTGAAAAGAGGAATTACAATATGACATGGACATTAGACGATGGAGTTGTCTTTGGGTGTATGAAATAAAAAATATTTGTTTTTACGCTCATATAAATTACTTTTAAATGAAATTAAATAATTTTAAATAAATTATTAAGTGAAATATGGTAGTTGCTTACTATTATTTTTGTTTTAAAGTATATCGGTGATATGTTTTATTCAGGAATTAATAAATCATTATGTGTAAATTTTTGGTTATTTTATTGTATTTATCGTTTCAGATATAAAAAACGCGTTATTTTAATTATACAATTTTTATTTATATTAAAGAAATAATTCTTACGGAAAGCGTTCACATCAATTGTCATATCCATGCCTTCACTTGGTTTGGGCGCCAGTTTGTGTATCGATAACTTGAGGTGTTTGACCCTACGGTGTTTACATTTCCTAAAGTTAGTACATATTGTAAACGGTCATGTAAACCAGCCCACGTTCAATGAATAAGGGCCATTCATATATGTTAAAGCTTATCGAAACGTCGAACAGATAGGTCCATTTTTGCCAACTATTTCAGGCTTGCCAATACAACCCATCGATAAAATCTAATCGATACTTCTAATTACTTCTCTATTTGAGACAAAAAATGCAACATGTTTGTATGTGTGTAAATTATTTTTGTTGAAAGACTATGGTTCCTATGTCAAATTTAATTAATAATTGAAAAATCACACACGATTCAGTTAGAGTCCTACAGGATTTCTTGTTAAGTTATATATTAATACAAATACATTATATAATTATATTAAAATTAATTATATCTATTAGCCGGGCGCTGTACCTGTCAAGGTTACATTAAAGTTAGTATTGTCCGTGCGTGGCTTTTCTGATGCTGATTCAGAAATCCTGACTTCTCTTCTATCCCAAGTGAATCAGCACAGTATCTCGTATATCTAGTATCTAGTATCAAGGACTTTAAAAATTTTAATTTTGTATAATTCATAATAATAATATAGCATTTGTTTCCTTCTAGTCCGGCAAATTAAGGCATAGAAATCGAAGCATGATGAATCCCATCTACTAGAGTAGATGGATTTCATTTTATTATATTTTATATAAGTTAATTTCTTAAAAAGTAACATGTTTGCCCTTTAGAAGTTTTGCTTTTTTTTCTTTTATTTAGTTATTCAAACTTTAAAAAAAAAAGTAATTTAATTTTATCTCGACTAAAAAACGCGAAAAATGCATATTAAAGTGCCCAATGTTGCCTTTAATTAAGAAAAATACGGAAATGTCTTATTTTGCTTTCAGTGCTAAGTATATTTTAGTTTCATGGCAAGAACTGTTTTTTTTTTTTGTTTTTTTTATAGCTACTATTGTAAATACCATCTGATTTTTATTATGTCGCTTTTTGGCCAGATGTGTATGTTCTATTTTTGCTGTACGCATTTGTTATTCTAAAGAGTCCTGGTCCTAGAATAAAGTTCTATTCTATTTTATCCCATTTTGAAAACTACCAATAGGATTTATACATTTTTTAAATACTCTAAATTTGCATAAGTTTGAGTAATAATAGTAACGTTTACTAGTTCCCATGAAGTTCTTCTAAAACCCAATTTTTATATGTTTATTTTAACAATTACCATAAAACTGTATACCAACTACAATAATCATAATAATAATATTTGGCGCAACAACTCGTCACCGAGTCTGGCCGCCTCCAGCATTCTCAGCCTGTTAGCTCTATCCTGCGTAGCATCCCTCCAGTTTCTAGCATTAAGAAGGGTACATGCATCCTCCGCTACAGCCTACATCCACCTCACACTTGGCCTTCCTACTCTCCGAGTGCCATGGATTCCCTCTGTAAGAATCTTCTTGGGAATCCGAGTGTCCTCCATCGTCCCACGTGATCTGCACATCGCAGTCGGCCAAGTTTAATTGTTCTGACAACATCTGATGTCTTATAAAGGTCATATACCTCTCTATCATCATAAACTATCTGCATTTAATTGGTATACATATTGCATAGTTTCTATTGGTTTGTTAATAGATATATGTACGTTTTTAGCTTCCGAAATAATGTTTTCCAAATAAAGACTTAGTATTTATGATTACAAAACACGATTCAGATCTTAAGAAAACATTATTTTCGGATCCATTCTGTCGACACATCAACTTTATTTATCAAACGAGACCTTTGCTTTATTTTGTTCTTCCCAGAAGTAACATATCCTGATTTGCACGAGACATAAGTTATGTTTCTTGAAGTGTCGATCAGAACATTCTCGTAGAAGTAGCACCATGCATATTTGAAACCTGTGTAAAAAGAATGGCCATTATGTAGTGTAGTGAGAACTTCGATAGAAACTTTTTTGGACGCTCGAAGCATTGATAATAAAAAAATATAAAGATTGTTAATTTGTTGTTAAAGAAGTGAGCGTCGTGAAATCCCCTTCCGAACCTTCTACCAAAGTACTACCTCGCATGTAGTTTTTCACGTACCTTCAATTCTAAGATTTATAAGAAGTCCACTATCTGTCTTTCCTCTTTGAAAGATATTCTGAGCCCTTGCGACAACTATCTGTAGTTTCTTCAACTCGCTCCACTTTGAATACTCCCTTAAACCTCAGACCTAAGGCTATGAACTGATCCTTGAGGACACCCTAAAGACTTAGGGGTTGCTTATTCCTCCTACTTCCATACTCAATATTTAACTTAGCGAGAAATTTAATATGATTGTGATATTATGACTCCCTCTGAAGTAAAATCCTGGCTAAAGGTTTTTTTTCCTTGGCCTCTTGGGTTTGAACTTCGATATTGTTGCTCTACGAAGGACTTTTGAAGGTTTCTCTACTTCTGTACTTAGTACATTTTAAGTGATGGATGTGGAGTGGAAAAGGTTCCGATTTTAGTTTTCTTTCTTCAATTTCCGGTGATGGGGCTCACCCTGTCATTTTTTTATTTTTTTCTCAATCTAGGCTGAGATTCCAAACGTAATCTTGCCATTTTTGTGGCTGTCATGTTGGGGTGGGCTAAATTTATTGATTATTATAGCTAGTTTGATTAATCTTGTGATATAATTATGCCAGGTATGTTGGAAACTTACGAGTTTTAAACTTGTTCAAGTGTTATATGAAACTATTTAAAATTTATCGACTGTTACTCGATTTAGATATTGATTTTAAAATTGGAATAACCGCTGTTGTGAATTGGAATAACAATTGCTTAGTTATATTTAGCTGTCCTTCTTGCCCGATGCCAAACCTTTCGTTCTCATTGTGCTAACTCCCGTATCTTCCAATTGCTCTGTATTCAAACATGCCAACTCTACCGGCAAAGAAAAAATAGCTTTAAATTCGTCAAATATAAATAGGGTTACCAGTCAACTACCTGTGAGTGTCCGATATGTTGAAAATATGACGGTCCCTAGAGCGGTCATGTGCCTGGAAGTTGCTGTAAGATCCGTATTATCATTTTAATATTAAAATTCATACTTTTTTTTGCATAATTGATGTGACTGTTTTCAAATCCCTTCATCGCGAATCTCATTGGGGCAATGAATTAAAATAATTATGTATTGAACACTAAGGAAAAAAGATATTCCTATTTGTTACTTTAATAAAATGTGCTCTGAAATAGTTGAATATCACAATCAGTATATATCTAAGTTTAATATTTTATTGTTTCATATGCCCTCTTATAATTCATAATATATTTGTTCTTTTTCTATTATTGTATCTTGTTAAACTTAGTCCTTATGAACGCCTACATCGCAGGAATACTCATTAAAACATGAATGTTACTTCAAGAAGCGCAACATCGCAGGTATAATTAAAAAAGAATTTATCCTGTTAAATAATAAAACACAATGAAAATAGTGATTACAAATAATTAAATTACAACTTACGGTTCATATAATGACTAAAAAGAGGGTGAACAACTATACTATATCGCCCCTAGTACGAAATTTCAATTTTCTGGGGCTAAACGTTTTTTTTTTATCTCTGTGAGATTAAAACGAGCATTCACTCATACGTCAAATCGAAACTATTCAAAATACATTCAGAGGTGGTTAAAAAGGATATATCCGTCGAAATTTGAAACTAAAATAAAGTCACTATAAGGATAATTCCTGTTTAAGGAAATAAAAACTCGGGGAAATTATTTTTTAAATGTATTTCTTTATCAGACTAATTACTATTCTCTCTCCAATGCCTTGGTTACTTTTGATTACATTCTTTATGATCCCTTCTTTATCCAGGCCAACAAATTTACATTCACTAAACGCATTAAAAATTTATTTTAAATATGTACCACGGAAGTAAAGGACAACATGAAAACGTTTTGTGTTTGTTCAGGAGAGCCAATTTTCCACAACTTTGACCAATTAAAATTTGCATCTTTTTGCTTATAAGAAACATATTAAATAAAATTGTTCATATTATTATTAGCATTGATAAGTAATTGGAAGTTTTTATTATAGTATTGATTTATTACAATTTACCTAAAATATTACCTATTTTGTGCAAATGCTGCCCTTTACCTCCGAGGTACATAAATAATATCATGTTAGCATTCAGAATCGTACTAAAAAATACAAGAATTAAGTACTTCAGACTAAAATAATCGCTGATTAAATGGCTTATTCATAAAAAATCTTTTATAACTTGTGAGCCCTATTTGAATTGTACTATTCATACATAAATATATCCCTGTATAACCCTACGTATTTTTCATAAATACGCTTGATTCATTGATACAACTGGTAAAATTTCAATATTAGATGGGGTTTTACTTCTTCAGCAAGATTTAATAAAACCGCTTCTGTGTAAATTTAACCTCCTCTAAACAGGTTTAGAACATTTACATGTACAGTTACGATATCCTAAGACCTTACAGCTTCCAATGAAATTTCGAAGTATCTATCATATAGAAGTTTTGGATACAATTACCTATCGCCGTACTAACAGAGTTAGTGGTCTTATGTATGTTATCCCAGGACCTATTTATTGGCCTATGATATCATATTTCATTTCCTCAACATAAGGATTTTCCACTGCAAGGTGGTCAAGCCGACAAGCCAATTTTCTTTGATATATTTCTTAACATCTATTACGAGCGACGTACTTTTTCAACGAAAGCATTATTTTAGTAACAGTTGTTGAGTAATGTGATACCATATTTAAATTTTTGAGTTGTGTATTTTAAATTGTTTGGGTCACAACTTGCAAAACACTCCTCCACCCATATCATCGCACTCAGAAAAAAGATCTCAAAAATATTCTTTCAGAAATGGATATGTTTGATGATATATTTGAACAATTACTTAAGATGATATGTTTGAACAATTACTTTAACTATAATGAACTTATATTTTCAAATAACACAAATTTTGCGAAAATTTATATAACAGAAAAAAAATGTTGTTTTGATTAATATGAACTGAAAGTTATCAACCGTTTTAATAACATGTATTTTAATGTATTGACACGCCTTTATGCTATTTCCCATTTTTTAAATTATTTTTAATAACAAAACGTTCTAATTTTGATTTTAATATCAATCTGAAGTTTGGGGTTTTTTTTTAAATAAAAACCTTTTTGTTCTAACGTTTAATAAATTTAAAAAATAGAATTAGTATAGCTATGATATTATTTATTAAATATTAGTTTCTTTTTTGTAATTTATCGTAGTATGAGATATAGGAGACGTTCAGAATCAAAAGGGGACGACAAAAATTCACTTTTTTAAATTTGTCGCTAGATTAGTCAGGCTATTCTATGCTCCCGAAATTTCAAGTTCAGAATTACTCTAAAACCATGAGAAATTAGGCGATTAAGTGTCGTGATATACGGAATTGCTTGACTAAATTAGCGAAAAATGTGAAAAAGTCAATTTTTGAAATTTCGGTGTTATCCGCTTTTGGTTCCGAACGCCTCATACGTAGATCGTTTTGAACTTGTGCTTAACTATTATTGGTAATTTTGGAGGTTTCAGAGCTTGTTATATTGATTTAGAAAAAATAAAGTAAGTCATTTAAATATATTACTTCTTATAAATAAATAAATTCATTATTTTAATTTATAGTGAAATAATAAATACTAAAAAATAAGCAGGTGCAATTCCAAGAGGCTAACATAACCTTAACACAATTCATCTGTCAAATACTAACCTATGTTACTTCTAGCATACCATGTACTTTGAAATATATAAAAAATACATTTTATGTAACTTAAGGTTACTTGTTATTTATTTTAATATTCTAAACTATATTAACTGCTATTTATTTTATTATTATTTTTAATAATATTTTGGAAATTAAGAGTCTTGGTTTAAAAGTACTAATTGTATGCATGTATATCTATTTTACAAAATTATTGTAACTTGTATTTATTTCCTGAACCATGCGTTTATTAACTGTTGAAAAATTCAGTGTTAATATTATATCTATTTCAAGACCAAATTTGTATTGGGCTGCTGACAAATGCTTTTTTTTTCTTAAATAAGCCCTTTTTTTACTTCATAAGTATCAGTTATTAATTGTTGTTCTTTTTTCTTTTTTTTTTACTTATAGCTTAATTATTTATTTTTGTCTAATAACTATAATATTACTGCATCAATTTATTCTGGAATCTGTTTAAAGTTAAAAACATTTGATTTTTTAAGCAAAAATGTTTTATTTCATGAACACTGTTTGGTAGCATCTGACTTCTTCAGATTAGCAATTTTATTCTTGTTATTTTTGTAGGTAAACTGTTGATTTTAATCAGTTATAATTTTTTGTTAGTATAGACTTAATTAACACTAACATGAAGTATCTTTCTTTGGCCATACTTGTATTAAATTTGGATTATTATATTTATTTACATATATGAAAATATGGGACAAATGAATTAACAATATATACTCGATTAAATGATTATATTTTATCTATACTTTTTTTTTTTTAAAACAGTGTATAGAAATTGTGCTTCATAAAATGTTCATAGGTACTACAGATTTAAAAACTGGCTATCTTAATTTTCAATTCAGTTTGAAATAGTATGTTTTTAATTTGTTATTTTTTAAATTTAAATATATTAATATTAATTTAAATATTTTAACTTTTATGTATTTACATAAATTTAAATCCAATCAAATGAATTAGTTGTTTATTTTATATTTCTGCTCATCATTTAAGTAGAAATTAATATTAGCCTTCATTCTTAATTAAATGATCACAGCTATTCTTACTTAAACTATTGCTTATCATGCGTGTGCCTGCTTGTTTTTGTAGTGAGTTGAACAGTGAAGTGGTACTTTCGGGTCTGTACTTGCTCAACTTCATTTTCCTAAGCATTGTGCATACTGCTGATTATTTGTGTTTAGTTATTCTCTTATGTAAATCATAAAACACAATAAAAATCATTTTAAAATGGGTTGCATACTGAACAAAGGAGTTGTGATAGATAGTAAAAAAAAGAAATTATTGGTAAAGTTTGTTCCATATCAATTTAAGAAGGTATTTTCTAAATTTTAATAGTGATTTATTGAAAACATTAAAATTGGAATTAGAAAAATATATTTTTATCTGTTTTTAAATCATTTTTATTTTTTCTGTTAACAGACACCAGTTGATCATGAGAGAATAGACTTGAGCACTGGCAAAGCCTCCTCCGCCGACGACTACACCAAGAGGAGGCATGTCATTCGCTTGTCGACTCCCAACATCTCAGAGATATTGCTCCAAGCCGAGTCTCAGCATGATATGTCTAAATGGCTGAGTGCCCTTGGCGGTGGGCTTCCACAACAAGTAAGTACAATTAATTACCCTTAAATTTATTATTTAACACATTGACAATTATTTATTGTCTTTAAAATAAATCGTAAAGTTTTAAAATTCTTATTCATTCTTATTATAAGAGTGTTTAAAAAATTTTTGTGAACATTTAATTGTCTCCAGGATACATGTTATCAATTATTATTTTGTGATGAAGAGGCAAGGTTCTCAAATTAATGAAGCTTATTTATTTATTTTTTTAATGTATTAACTGTATTACTTGTTTATTAAAAGTTGGCTGAATATTTAAATATTTGTCTCTAAGCCCCCTTTTTTCCAAAGAACAATTGGACAAGAACAAAACTTAGGTAGTATGAAATGACTGGAAATTCAACTGAAGAATTATTTTTCGTAAACATATAGATATAAAATATTTTACATAAACTGTACAAGAAAGGAAATTTAATCGTAATTATTTATGAGCAATTAGTTTCTTTAAAATTGTTTACATTTTAGTGAAAAGAGGTCTCTCATACAGTGTTTTTTTTCCACAATTGAATCCGGCATTCAACACTTTCATTACAAAAATGTTCAAGATCCATCCTTACTTAACTTATCCATAAAGATTAGTGTGTATTGTTGTCTAGTTATAGTTACAGCTATTTAGCAAAAATATCATCTTGTTGAGATTATGGTTGTGAATGAAATGCATCAAAATATTTGTATTCACAGCAATCTGTAACTTTAATAACTATCTGAAAGAGCTTTTCGACAACCACCTAAAGATGATTAGCCCATTATTTTATCTATTTCCTTTATAGTTGCGTCTCTTCATGTTAACTTTCTTCATCCTAATCCATCATAAACAAGAATAATCTTATAAATATATAAAATAAAGAACTCCAAGTTCTGAGCAAACAAATAATAGTTCAAAGTGGTATTGTATGATTACATCAATTTTTATCAACACATAACTAAAGCTGTTGATTGAAATCACTGACAATCGAATAACAAAGTGCAAAAAGAGGAGGACCTGTAAGCCTACAGTCTCTCATTCTGGAGAATGCTTTTGTGTTTTTTTTTTTTTTAATACTAATATGAATATATTTACTACTCATAATTATGTACTAATTATTTATTTTTCATAGGATACAACAGCAAGTAGTGGCCAGAATGTTTCTCCCGTCGCCCCTCATAAGGGGATCATGAAGCTCACTAACACCTTTAGGAATCGTTCACCAACTGGCCAATCACCCGTCAACAAGACACGCAAACCAAGCCAATCTGGTATGTGTTTTTTAATCAGTAGCATTTTCATTCAATTTGTGATAATATAAGTAGGTGTTATGTTCTGATGAATTAAAATGTATGATCCTATTGAACGAGTAGTGGATGTTTTTATTCATATCTCATTATCCTAAATCTTTTTATTAAATGGAAAAAAAAATGGATATACAATTACATTTCTGTTTGGTATTTTGAAAATATTGTATGGAATATAATAGGACCAAAAACATAAATTAAAATAATAGTTTGTTCAATCCGTACTTCAGCTAAAAAAAATTGATTTAAATGAATATTTGATAATTTTAAACATTTTATGATCGGAAATGAATAAATCAGCTTGGCCACTCCGATATTACTTAATAAATTAATAACCTAGAAACAGTTTGACATATTTTCCTTTATTTTGCAGTTTTAGTGTAAGTAAAGCCATGTCCTATCTTCATTATAATACATTTTTTTCTTAATAAACTTAAGTTGAAACAATATTTGAAATATATTCGGTTATGAAGAATTTCTTATTTGATATTCTGGTCATCATTTTTAATATCTTCCAATTCAGTCGGCATTCCATATCATGCATGAATCATATCGACAGGAGTCACGGAAAAATAATTTTTCCTTATATAAATGAGGTCAGTCTTGACGTTCTCATAAACATTCTCAAAGTTATTAAAATTAAAAACTGTTGAGGCTGTCCATTGTTAGCCATTTAAAGGGACCCTATTGATGTAACCAGTAAGATAAGAATGAAGGAAGCTATGGGTAGGTAATTATAAGTGTGATTGCTCCTATCATAAGTTATTCATGAAAGAGCAGGAAGTCTGCCCGTATCTGGAAGGCACAATGCAAGGAGGTTGCTTCTGGGGCTGATTAGTAATCATGGAGGCACTGTATTTACCTCAATGGCCTTCTAGCAGGGCATATCAATAAGCTAATATATTTATGAAATAATAGTGTGATATATATGTATGCCTTTAAGATGGAATTTGCTTTTGCCGATGCCTCAATATCAAATCATTTTTATCCAATTTAATTATTATTATTCTTATGAATTTTCAATTTTTGAAAACGGTTTTTGAATTATTTAAATATTTTTTTTAAATCAAGTTTTTTAATAGTAAATTTAAATGTTAGCGAGGAAATAGTTGACTGGAAGGTCTGAGTAAGGAAGGAAATAGTTGGGGGTGCAGTCAAACTAAACACTAAATAAGTGGGTACTTATTTTTTATTTTGTACCTACGTTTTGACCTACATTGTAGGTGATCTTCAGGGCCAATAGAAGCTGAGGCTAGACTGGCAAAGCTTTTTACAAAAAGCAAAAACCAGTCTAGCCTCAGCTTCCATTGGCCCTGAAGATGACCTACAAAGTAGGTCGAAACGTAGGCAGTAAATTTAAATGGTTAGGAGGTGCTGTCAAAGATTACACAAAATAAAAAAACTTATTTTATTGTGCCGTTTGGTCTAAGATGTAGGCCACCTTCAGGCCTGGGAAAAGAAACAGAGAAAGAGAAAGAAACAGAGAATAACTATATAAAGCATTTCAGTACCAAGGGAGAATGAAAGATATTTTATTCATTAATTAATAAAAGATATTTTTGATCTACCTTTCATATTCTTGAATTTCGGTATTAGGTATCCATTGTTTCTTAGTGTTTTATTCTTTGGTGTGTGGGGCCAGTTGTTCATTTTTATGTTGGCTTTTTTATTAAATTTATTGGATTTTTTATTATTAAAAAAACAATTATGTTTTAATGGTGTTTTACTTTATTTTAGCTGTGGATATCTGATCATAAAAACTATTTTATCTCATTCAGCATAGTGACTCTTTTCTGTTAATAATCTGTGATGTTTAACGTCATTATTATTTATTGTTTTGATTACTTTTAGGTATTTTCAACCACAATAATTAGTAATTAGTTCCGTTTCTTTTTATTAATTTATTCATTAAAATTTACAACTGTAATATAACAATACAACAATTAAATGGCAGCAATGGTGCATAATGGCATGGATAAAGACAAATAGAGAAACTACCCAGTGCTAGTACTCAATAGTTCCTTAAAATTAAAAATAACAGTAATATAATACAACATAAAGTTAATATAATATATAGTTAATGAAATGATATAATGAGTATGTTTTTAATTTTACCTATCATTTTGCAGAAGTTATTGTTGGTTCACCAAAAAGTAAAACTTGGAAAGGAATGGTAGTGAAACAGTTACGAAGGATCCAGACTGGTTCTCCTGTGTCTCCGACCGCGCCACCTTCCTATCCAGAGGGTGCAACAATCGGTGTGCCTCTCTGCCTCTGTCCACCGGTTAGTAGGCACTTACAATACTGTTTCCTTATTGTTACACTTTTTATTTTATTGAATTAATCAACGATTAATTTTCTATTTTCAGTCTAAAAACAATGAATTTGTGCCGCTTCTAGTCGAACTGTGTACAAGTATAGTTGAAGAAAGAGGATTAGAAATAATTGGAATATACAGGTGAGATTGTTTATCTTTTTATTTTTTCGTAATAGTATACTTAAATTATGGTTTTGATGTAATTGGAAGAATGAAAATATCTAGAGACTGATGTTATTTATTAAAAATATATATTTTTATAAGAAATTGTTAAAAAAATATGTTTCCATGTACCTAGTGTTTATAAACATAGAATCATAAGGTTCCCTAATTTTTTATTAAATTTTTGAATGCCAGACATTAGTGATTTGGTCTTTGGAATAAAGGTAATGTTAAATACTCTTTTAGGTTTCCACGGCCACTATTTATACAAAGTACTTCAGTGGTATCTTCTGGTTTAGACTGTCGCTAACTTTTTCGCCAACGTTTCGCCAGACATTCTGCTGACTTCTTCAGGGCAGAAAAGAGAATGAAGAATGAACAAGATGAAGTTCATTCTCTTTTTTGCCCTGAAGAAGTCAGCAGCATGTTTGGCGAAAAAGTTAGCAACACTGTCTAAACCAGAAAATACCACTGAAGTATTTTGTATAGATAATGTTTTTAATGATTTCTTTTCTGTTTATTTATTTTGAGATGTCATATACAGATGATATAAACATATTACATGTATCTTTTGATAATTTTTATTAATTTGAATTTTAGGGTGAAATATATTATCCTCATATGAGCTGTTATTTTTGAAAGTGGTGTAAGTCCATTTGGATATAAAAATAATCATTTATTCTTTTAAATAATTTTAATGATTTTTGTCTTATGATAATATTTAAAAGGTGTATCGGGATATGAATATCATTCTTTTCCAAGTGCCAAGTGATAAAAGCATTTGCCCATATTTTTGAACTAATGCAAATAGAAACTCTTAGATATTGCGAAAATGAAAAAATGGACTTTTTCAAAAATTATAGATCATTTATTAATTAAGATTACTTTTATTGCTATAGGAAATTTTTTTTTAATTATCCATATTACTTCTTATTTTACAATAACTCTTAATATTTTATCATAAAGTTTTCAATATTGGTATTTGTTTGAATATAATGTTAACTTATTAAATAAAACAATTTCTACATCCTTCAGGGTACCTGGTAATACAGGAGCGGTGACATCTCTTACGGAGGCAGTGAATAAGGGTCTGGAAAGTGCCCTCCTCGACCAGGAACAGCGATGGACGGACGTCAATGTGATATCCTCTCTCCTCAAACTGTTCTTCAGGAACCTTCCAGACTGTTTGCTCACCACTGAACAGTATCCGATGTTCATAGCTGCAGATAAACTAGAGGATCCCAGGATGAGAATACTGGAGATCAGGAGGCTGGTAAGGCAATCCTTTTTTCTCTGTGTGTTGAACTTCAATGACTTAATACCTTTTTAGATAATTTTAAAAGAAAAAGTTAAATAGTCTATTGTAAATGACTCAATCTAATAGTTAGATATTTTTTAAAGGAATTTTTTTTAATTTGCCATCTCATTTATCTCTGAGAAGCTGTGGAAGCTTTTTCATGTGTGAATTCTAATTAATTTTAAAATAATTATTGGAGCTCTTCAATATAACTGTTGTTCACTCTAGAACTTAAAGTGTTAATAATTATGCTGGATAAGCTCTATAAAATTCTTTTAGTTTTATTAATTCATTAAATTGTAATATAAATTTGCCACAAAATTTTTAAACTTTTGAAAGTAGGATATATTTTTTTTCAAAAACGAAACAGAAATGACAAAGACTTTATATGTTGTCCTTAACAGGTTCATGAGCTTCCAGATCATCATTTAGAAACATTGAAACACCTGATGAAGCACTTGAAACTTGTTGTTGAGCACTCAGCAGTCAATAAGATGGAGGCAAGGAATTTGGCGATCGTGTTCGGTCCGACTCTTGTAAGAGCTGGTGATGATAACATGGTTACCATGGTAACTGATATGTCGCATCAATGCAGGGTAGTCGAATCGCTTATTCAGCATGTGAGTAAAAATGTTTTCTAAATTAAAATATTTGTATGGAATGTTTTGAGTTATATAATATGATAGATAACATGACAAAAAAATTTAACATTTAGACAACAAAATTAAATGTGTGTTTATTTAAAGTTAATTGATCAATGAAGTGCGGTCCAACGTGATATATAAAACTACATTTAGTTCAGACGTAATTTTTATCGCTAAATAATGTTTCAATTTTTACAAACTTGTAATAAATAAATATGTGAAAAATTAAAAAATGTAATGCTTTAGATTGGTCTACAGTATGACATCAAAAACAGGTTACCATAATTACTTTGTATATTTGCTGAATACCAATGATGAATTAATTAATCTTTTATTATGGTTTCTTTCATTAAGTGTTGTAACCGTCAATTAAAATTATTAAAAGAGAAAATAGATGCATTAAGTTTTTCTTATTGATATGTGATGATTAGTTTAGTTTTGAAGTACTTTCAATGCTAGACTTCCCATTTAAATTTGGACAACTGAATTTGGCCTTAAAATACAGGCATAAAAAACAATTTTATCTACAAATAATAGAGATGTATATTTAAACAATAATATTGTTATATTTTATTACTACCATTTATTAGATTTATGTTTTATTATTAATATTTTTTAGGCTGACTGGTGCTTCAGTGATGATGGGGCAGAAAGCTTGGTTCTGGATGATAACAGTTCGAACGAAAACCATTCTCTTCCCGAATCCGAGACAAATCAACAATCCCTACTCTTAGGAAACGTTCACAAACTAGGCGGTTAGTATCAGTTAAATCTAAAAATTATATAATAGTTCAACATTAATTGGAATGTAGCGTCAAACGAGTACGAGATTGTTTTAAGAAATATTTACTTACATAGCTTTACTTAAAAATTTCATTTCTACTGCTAATGTCAAACTTTCAGAATTTGTGGATGATAAACTAAAATCATTTGTATACCATGTTACTTCATAATTTTTTTTTTTTTCTTACAAAATTCTATAAAGTTACTCTATTGAGTTATGAACATGGAAGTTAAAGTACAGTGAAACCTCTCCTAATGGTTACGTTTTCCAATGAATGTTTTTCAAACCCCCCAAACTTGTATTAATTTACACCCATCTGATCAGATATTTTAAAATAATTTTAGATATTATTATATATAAGATTGAACAATAAAATAAAAATACATAAATTAAATAATAAATAAATATTATTATTAATCCAAGAGGAAATAAAGGCAGGAAATGTTTCTTATTTCTTGGTCTTGTCATTACTTAGTTTGTGCCTTTTGCCTAAAAAACTTAAAAATTAGAATTTGTTAAGCTATTCTTCCTCCAACTGGTCTAACTTATAAATTTGGTTGATTCTTTTATTTTGTGTAGTAAAAATGAAATAAGAGCTTCAGAAAGTAAAAATATTTTTAAAAATATATACTTTTTTTATTGTACTGCACAAATAAGTACACTGATTATTAAGATATAGTTATTTAAAAAAAAATTAATTTATAACATTAAATCCTTACCAACTGAACTTATTTCATTTCATCCTCAGATCATACAGATCTGCTATGTGGTTGGGAAAGGAACCCATTAGATTAATCATCGAGAAAAGAAAAAACCGACAATTTTTTTTTACTGATTTATTAATGGCAACTGTTAGGGAAAATTAGTCAATAAACTACTAATCCCTTCACTTGAAATAAAATATCAAAAAATTAACAAAAGACTTGACTGGTGTGTTCAGATATGAATAATTTATAGGATAGTTATTTGTTACCAATTTATTATTTTATTTATGTGAGATTATGTTTGATTCTAAGGATTCGTCTATTTGAAATGCATGTGATGTTGGAATGATATTCTCTGTCTTTCTGTTCTGTACTGATTTATAATCTTTGAATGGTACTGGTGCACTTTGGAATACAATTTTATTTTAGCTTGTATTGGGCACTTTCTAATACTTTTGAGATGTCTTATTTTAAATTATTAAATTTAATATAATCAAAGATTTGCTGTTCATTCCACTGCATGTGCATTTCAAAATAAATGTAAACATGCATATTTTTTTTAATGTGTGTGTACATATATACATGCATATTCAATATCTGGATATATTGTATATTGTACATAGTTTTATATATACATACCAATATGTTTCAATCCTTATGTTTTGGTTTTCTAAAGATCTGCTAATGCGGTGCTTGTAATTCAATACTTTAATTTAGTTTTCTTTTCGAGGCAAGTAAATTTTTACCAGTTGAGACTGGAAACACACAATATCTATGTGAATAATGCTTAATGTATCTTTAAACTTTTTTTGTATTTTTCTGTTCTTTCTTCACTTTTGCTTCATCCGTGTTTTTATTACTTATTCATTTTTGTTTCATTACTCTGTTTTAATTTTATTTGGTTTTCTGAAAAACATTATTTAGTCCAAAAACATTTTTTTTTTATTATGTTTTTTATGTAATTAGAGAAGTTTATCTTATCCTATTTCATGAAAAAGCAGTGTTAATAATTTAAAAAATTATAACAGAGGTTACAGCAGGCATACTCCATGCAGATATTTGAACTATAGAAGTAGAGAACTATAGATTTTAAAATTTATTGATTAGCGAGGTCACATGACTAACTTTCTGTAATTTCTTTGGTACGGAAAAGTTCATAAAAGTTATTCCATTTCTTAAAAATAAACACAGAGAGATATATTAAGTATTTCTAAGGGTTTTTTTATCTATTAAACTCTTCTTATTTTTTAAAACATCTTTAAAATTTATTTTAATCAAATTTGGGTTTGAATGGGTTCAGTTCAATGCTTACCAAAACTATTGTGTTATAAGGGCAAATTAAAAAATAATATTAAAAAAAAATTGTTTTATATTTCATACACTAATATATATTATGTATCAAATGTTATTTACTGAGTATATTGTGTGTTTCCATTCTCCCTTATGGATCAGTTTCCTACCATTGAATTGGACACTAGCAAAAGCGTTTAGAATAGTTGGTGAGTATATAGAAATAGAGTTGGTAATGAGAAGGGAAGATTTCCTAGAGATGGCATGTGGATCTGTTGTACAGGTATGAAAAGTGAAGTAAGTAGGAGGGACATCGTTTCTTCCATCATTACGGCTGCCAACCGCAAAATGATGAAGTCCAAAACCCGTAAAAGTCTGCCTTCCACTGCCGTTCCCGGTGATGACACCTCCCCAAATGACGTAAGTTATATTTTTAATATTATTGTTGTTAATTGTTTAGTTATCTCATGAATAGTCAGCTATTAAAGTTAGTTCTTATCATTCTGATGCTTCAGAATCTGTAAAGTTCAATTTAGTTTTTGAACTTAATCATAGTTAAGAAATAAATTGACTTTTACTAAATTTTATTTTTATTTTGATTAACTGCTTTTTTTAGTAGCAGATTATGTGTTAATTTTTCTTGTATTCAGTTAGCAAAAAAAAAAAAAATTTTATTATGGAAAAACATTTCACATAAGAATTACTAAAATTAAAAACTCTCTGTATTGAACAGTCCTTTATTTTTATTCTACGTAATATGTTTTCTATTCCATCCTCATCTTATTACTGTAGTATTTTCTATGCTGATAACATTATTTTCTTTACGTAATATTTATTTTTATTGTTAATATTTTATATATATTATCTGCGTGTGGCATGTTAGATTTATTTTATTTTATCATAAATTATTTTTGGATGTGAGGTAGCTTAAGTAGCATTTAATGGGTCATTGCTGGTCATGTACCTCATCTCAGGCACTGGGCAATTTCTCTTATAGATTTCTGAATTTTTAGTTGGCATCCGACTAAGAATTTTATAAATTTTAACTCAAAAATTACCTATTGAGTGAATGAATTCCTGAATATTTTACTCATAGTACACTAATAAATGAATGTAATAATATTTGTAGCTATATCGATGTACAGTGTAGCATCAATTATCCGAATGTTCAATTAATGGAACTGTTTTTTTCTTCAAATGTAATTTTAATTAATTTGATCAGATCATCCAGTTACTTATTTGTATTGTTAAAGTTATTGTTATTTTAAATAAAATTTGATGAAAAATTAAATGATTTTTCCATGAACTCAATAAGGGAGGGGGCCCTAATAATTTCTTGGAAACAGTAAAAAAATGAACTTAGGCTTCAAAACATATTTATTTACTAAGAACTGTAAACCTAATTAGGTAATTTCATTTGTTTCTCTGAATCCCTTCCTATTCCTTTGGTTGGTATTTATTTTTTAGTGAATTTCGATAATCCGAATTTTTTATTAGTTCAGATAATGGCTGTTCCACTTTATATGATTACATTTTTTATTGCTTAGGTTATTTTTTTTCTGTGTTCCATTTGAGAGAAATAAATCTACTTTGTTATTGTAGGTTGTTTTTTTGTTTTCTTTTTTGCCTCTAAGTGCATGCATAGACTTGGACATGCTATAATGGTTTTATTATAGTATGATAGAGTCATTACAGAATATTTCCATCTATTTATTTTTATGTAGTTGATTTAAATTATTTTTATGTAAAATGGAGGAGTTAAGTTTTCTTCTTCAAGTTGCATAATGACCAAAAATATTACATTTTATTGAAAAATATATTGGTATACTTTATTGCCTACATGTATATAATTTGAATTATTGATTGTTTTATATGCATCATTGCTTTATCTACTTCTTTTTGCATTGTGGTATAATGGTTTACTGTGTTATAAATGTTTAAAAGCATATTTTAAGGCATGCAGATTTAATTGTTTTTTGTTTTGTTTTTTCATTCTACTATTTCCTCTGGGGTAATTTCAGATAATCATTCAAAAAAGTTTAGGTGTATTTTTTTATAACAGTACAGGTAAAAAATGTTATTAATTTTTCAAGTTTTAAATTAACTGATAATTAAAATCTCTCCAGCCTTTTACGCAGGCTGTATAAAACTAAATAAAAATAGAAAGTAAAGAAAAAATAAAGTGATGAATGTCGTACTTTGACAAAGGTGTACCTCGGATTACATTTTAGTTTCTTTATATGATGTAATATTTACTTGATAGAATGTGCTGAAATAAAATATATACGTAATATTTAGCAAGCTTACTAATATAAATACATTGTAAAAAATTAACAAGCGGAAGATGTGCATTATGGTCTGTATTTGGCATTAAATAGAACGCCATTATGAGGATATAATATTAAGAAAATAAACACATACCAATTGTTAGTAATTTTTTTTTTTAATTTCTGGAACTCATTTCATCATAATTTTGAAATGAGACTTTGTCACGGTGTTTCTTCTTATGAAAACTGATTTGTAATGTTTTTTCTTTATTGAGGAAGAAGAAATTAAATATGAAATAAACATAAAGGATAAATAAATCAAGATATCTCTTAGGTGAACATATATAATTAGAAAACAAATAAATACCCCATACTAGACATTTATTTATATACATAAAAAACATCTAGCATTTATTTAGTTATTATGTTTTAAACAAGGTGTTCTTAAAATAAACACTGTGCACATTATCACTGGTTTTAGAAAGCGTATTAGTTTTTTTCTCACCATCTGAAATTTATTCCGCTATCTGTATTTTTAATTTTTAATTATGTGACCTCAATCTTGTATTTCATCGGTATGATGTCTGTTTACAGAAAGGTGATAAAAAGGATAGCATTGGAGGGAACCTACTTCAGCGGAGGAAGGAAAGTGACCCAGGATCTAGCGAGAATAAGTCGGCCGCAACGAGCATCGCTGGTGCCATTGCCTCCGGAGTACGCGGCTCAGTATTATTTCCAGGAGCGATCGATCTCCATGCCCAAGCGAACATTAACAGTAAGTTTTCAGCTTTTAGCATTCATTTTTCCAATACATAATTTTGAAAGTAAAAAAAATAGTATACATAAAAATAATATTACTATTTTCTTCCATATATATATATATATAATGTTTTGGTTCTTGAGTTTCAGTCTGTTATTTCAACTTCTTTAGGCGACGTTTCGAGACTAGGTTAGTCTCATATTCATGCCAAGTTCCAAAGAATTGATCAATTTATCATCAATCAGTTACTTCGCAATATATCACAGAATGTTTATATTGCAATAGCTATGATCAACGAATAAGTAACTGATTGATGATAAATTGATCAATTCTTTGGAACTTGCCATGAATATTAGACTAACCTAGTCTCGAAATGTCGCCTAAAGAAGTTGAAATAACTGACTGAAACTCAAGAACCAAAACATAATATTTCCATAGCAGTCAAGATAAGTAGAAAACAATATTTATATAAGTTTAACTATTATTATTCAAGATATTTTTTTTCCAATCATAAAAATATACAAGTCTCGGACTACTAATGTCTGATCCATGATGGTATCTAGATAATATACCTTGTCAATGAATTTATAAATACTTTGATGACACAAGGAATATTTTAATCCACAGACGGGACACAATGTAATTTATTTTAGTGTAAGAATGATTGGAAAAATTTAAAAAAAGAATCCTCGACATTTTTGGTTTCTGATAAAAAATTACTTATTAAAAATAATATAATAAATGTTTATCAATTAGGAAATTTACACATTATGACAATTTCATTTTGAATATTTTATTAACTCATTTTGCGGTTCATATTATTTTAATTATTATAAATAATATGGTATTTTCTATTTTCAGACAAGCAGGTAGCTTCTGATAAGACTGATGGAGGAGAGGTTAAGGAACAACCAGCAAGTAAGTCTCCGCCGCCTCAGCCACCAACAAGCGATGGGACCATACTCACCTATACAGGCCTGTCAGAGGCCTACAAGGAGAGAATAAGGAAGTATGTTACTCTTATGTTTATTCGTTTTGTTTATATAAAAATGATTAATCCAGTGACATGGCTGGGAGAGAAGCACCGGGATCTCCTGTGGTTCCGCTTTGCCCTCCACACGTGAAGGGTGGAGCAGGGCTCGGAGATCCCTAAGGCAGTGTGTAAATATTGTATATAGGTTTGAATGTGTTCAAGTTGTCATTTTATTTATTTAATCTTATTTACTTTTTCTTCTCTTTTTAAAGTTTATTCATTTCATCATTATACATTCTTTTTCCTATATTTCGTACTAATGAAAGCCTGGATTTCCAATAATTATTGATCTTATGTGTAGCAGATTGTATTATTTTGCTATCTAACAAAAAATAGAAACAATGAATTAGTAATCCCTGGTTTATTCTTGCTTATTTTTTTTTCTTATGAATATTTATGATTCCTCTATTTCTATCTAGTGTAAAATAGCAAATTTGAAATGACTTCTTGTCGAATATTTTTCATAAAATTATTTCTTAATATAAAAATTTAGGTTCTCAAGAGTTAGTTAGTTCATTATAAGTCTATAACTTTATATCATAAAAAAAAAATCTATGTGTATTACATTGTGTACATAAATAAATATAGAATAGAATAGAAAAGTAAGTAACTTTTTTATTCATGGACTAAGTCCCTTAAGAATAACAAACATGAACAGAAAAAGAAACATCATATTTATCCAGAAGGCTACACAATATAAATCATTAAAGTATGTATAAAGTAATAGAAGGTACAAATCATGACAAAATACCAAGCAACTACTGGAAAGGTGAGATCTTGTTTTATGGTGCTGGATTGAGGATTTGAATAGGAGGAGACTGTAGATATAAGACAGGTGTTGATAGTTTGTGGATTAGTATAAGAATGAACAGAGGAAATATTGTCTACGAATGGAAGGAAAGAGAGAGAAGGAAAAGTTAAAAGACAAATCTTAGAGAGCAGTTCATTATTCACTTTAATCTGTCCTCAAGCACCTTCTTAAGGTATACTGGCCATTTACCGGAAACATAATCTGTTTTATGTTGCTTATTATATTGTTTATATTTGTTAATACTGTCAAATATTGTTATTTATTTAAAATGTTGCTATATTAAATATTGTTTTATTTTAGGTTCGAAATGGAAACAAAGGCTATGCTTCAAAGAGATTTCAATAAAGATTGGAACAGGATACCCCAGATCACTCCTCCACCAGGTGAGAATTTGTTTTTATTAATTAACTATTAATTAATTGAGTCAACACTACTTGAAGGTTATAGAAAATATCATATCGCCACCCGAAGTATAAAACCTTATGTTTCATTATAAAAATATACATGGAGTTATGAGGTTTAATAATTATAGTAATGATTTATTATATGACAAGAAAATCATGAGATCATAAAAATGAGAATTTTTTTTATTAATGTAAATAATTACAATTCTCTTCCTTCCACATACTTGAGTGTAGAACTGTTTATTTAATAACCCAGTAAGAAAGAAGAAAGAATTGTTATTTATGTATATGTTTGTTTGTCTATTTTATAGTAATAGCTAACAAGCTAGCTGTGAACGAGGGAGCTGGCTTGGCCAAATGGAAGCAGATAACTTCGCCTCAGCTGACAGTCGAAGATGACAGGGTTGGCAGCACCCGAGCGAGTTCGCTTGACTCTCTAACAGAATCCAATAATAACAATACAACTACAAACAACAACAATAGCCATGACAGTGAGTTTTTTTTATGATTATTGTTTTAGAACATGTTCATTTTTAGATATAGAATTAGAAGTATCTGATTATGCAGGAGTCATATCAATCTTATTTCAAACTAGGCATCTTTCTCTTCCAGAATCCTATTTTGAATGATACATTATCTATGGCTTACAAATATATATTTTTTTAAATTCAGTACACTGGGAAAATTTTAAATAATTGGCAGTGACAGTATACCTCTTTATAGTACTCAAATTTGGAACAATGGTTGTCTTATAGCAATTATGGCTTAACTCTCATTATTTCCACTTTTGCCTCACAATGACAATATTACTTTTTTTATTCTATCTATTTTTAAATGTTTGTTTTCTTTTTCAACCTTTCTATAAGGTTGAAAAATTATTACTGAGGATATGCTCGAAGGAAATTTGTTAGGCCTTATTATAACTAACTGATAAAAGGTATAATGAGGTCTCATCAAGCTCTGTTCGCCATTTATTCATGTAAGATGGGACTGGCAGGAGAGTGTGAAAAAAAAGAAAATTTTGAATTAAAACGATCAGGATTCTGGAAGGATGAATTTAGTTGAAACATTTTTAGCTAACATTATATGTAGTTATTGCCTTGATCAAGTCTAAATAGTTAAATATGAGCTTGGTGTTGGTCGTGATAATGAAGTGTATTAATTTTTTAGAAATTGGGAAAGTTGATATAAGGTGTAAGATAGGACCATGGCGATGGCAGCTCTGACATCAGGTACCTGCCTTATTATCGGATTTTGTGTTTTCGCTTAGTTTGACTCCCCTCCTTAGTTGAATTTATTTTTTGTGTATTGTTTTCTGTTTATATTTCCCTGATTGAGCACATATGCTTTTAATTATCCATTCGCCTCTAATTCCATTTTGCTGTTGTATTATTAATTAATTAAAAACCGTTACCAATGTATAAGCTTTGAAGTTTGACCATTTAAATCCCAAAGAATAAAGACACCTTCATGTATGATAGAGCTGTTTAAATTTAAATTTTTTTTATTATTAGATAGTATAAGGAGAAACATCTTAAATAAATCTGAATATCCTGTAAAGGGGCAGTCCATTGTTTATTCATTTATAATTCTTCATTAATTGTATTTTCGCATAACCTCTTCAATATCTCATATAATACTGTAACCTCATAAAATAGTAGATTAATTAATTAGAATAAAATTACTTTATTTATTTATTTTTTTAATCAATTACTCCTTATAATATAAAAGTGAGTTCACAAACTAGCAATTTTATTGGTCCTAAATTCGAGAGTTAGCTCCCTGAGTCTTGTATTGTCAAAAGAAAAGGGTGTAATTAACTTAAAATTCTGATTACTTTCTTTTTAAATTGAGAAATAATAAGCTGTTGCTGAAGTTTTTCAATAAAACAGTATTTTAGAGTTGGAAATGTAAAGCAATATTTAGTAGGTAAATATCTCTGTAAAAAATGAGTTGAGTAGGTATATTTTATCGACAAAAAAATCAAAGGAAACATTCAATAGTTAATGTAATTAGAAACTCTAATTAGGATTGAGGTGAACGATACATTAATTTTTATTTTTACGGGATTTTAAAGCTTTTTATTTTGTTTTTTCATTCATTTAAAATATTTCAGTGTGTTTATTTTATTAATAGAATGATGTTATAACCAAATATAATTTAAACAATGTTGTTTTTTTTAAACTATTTTTAATTGCATTGAATGAATAAATTGTTTTGCTGAGTTCTATTATCTATGAATACGTAAGCAAATATTCTGGTTAAAACTTTGTAATTTAAAGATTGTCCAACGCCAAATATAGTTTTAATTTAGAATAGTAATTATTTGCATTCATAATAGATTTAGTTAACCAAAGGTTAATTAGAAAGTTGAGTCGATCAGTTATCGATGATCTTATTATTTTTTTATTATAAAGTAACTTATTATTTTGATAAACAAAAACGAGATAGCTTAAGATATCACAATTAGTTTGATCCCTAAGCAGTAGTCACTCTCCCTCCTCAAATGCACCACACACTTTAGTTTATTTGGTTGTTTCCGAAATGTGTGTAATTTAACTAATTTATTAGAAAACTAATTTATAATAATACTAATGGTTCTCTGACATTTATATGGCTTTACTAATAATTAAAACAGAATTTATTTTATAATTTTTTAAAATTTGATTTAACTCAAAAAATTTATACAAATTTAACAGTCCTTTAATTGCTGTATCATAAAAGCCTTTGTGTTACTAATCAGTATAATTGTTGATATTTATTATTACAATAAAAAATACTGAGCATATTATACTAGCTTTTGTTATAGAAATACTATTTTTTTTTCTGTTAATAGTAGGCATCGTATCAGTGGTAACATGATCTAGATCTATTGTCTTGTATTATTTAGGTTAAGCAAGTAATATAAGTACAGGTATTAAAAATATAAGTATTTAAGCACCTTACTGCTTATTTAATTATATTTTTTCCTTATGGTGATGAGTGTTTTCAGTAATATGATGATGATGGTTAGGCAAGGGCGTAGTTGCCACTGAGGGAATTTGAAATTTTTTGCTGCTATATTTTTATTTATTTCTCTTAACAAGCTGAGATACTATTATTAACGACTATAGATTCTATATTTTGGCATTTTTAAATGGTTATTACTAACCACAAAGATCTTAAACTGTATAGTATATTTGTTAAACACTTATCATTTGGAGGAATATATCTACAGTCCTGGTGAATAAGTAGTTTAGTCGAACTGTCTCCAAAATGAGTTGATTTTACTGAAGGACGCATAAAAGTGTTATCGTCCTAGTTTTGGGTCTAAAATAGAGTTTGAATGTAAGCAATGACTCATACCAATGTCTAGTTTAGCCATTTATGCACTGCAAGAATGACACGATTCCCTCTATATTACCCTCAATACAGTGAACTCTCTCTGGATATTCGACTTAACCACTTATTCACCGTGCCTGTAGATGTATTCCCTTTGTGTAAATAATTGGCTGTGGCTATGGAACAAACACGAGTGCTTTGATGTACTTAAAAATAATTAATGCAATTTATGGATTAGATAAGTGGTCTTGGTTAACCAGTTCTTCACCATTTTAATATGACTTACTTCCATCATGCTGGAAAATAATGGCTCAGACAGTCATAATCTTAGTGCATTGATATGCTCAAGAACTAAATTGATTATGTTAAACTTGAAATGCCTGTTTCATTGGGCTTACAACACCTGAGTTTAGTTTCAAGAAACTGGCCACCGACCATTAATATTTGTTAGTATTCTCTTCTGTTGCTCTGATATAAGATTTATGTCCATACATTTAGGTATACTCGATAAATAATGAGATATTTTACTTTATTTTTCTAAATATTATTGTTGGTATTCTTGGATATACTGCTGAAGACGTAGTGATTATTGTTGATGTTTCATAAGCGTTCAATCTATAAGTTAAATTTTGATTTGTGAAGCTGTTGTATAAAAGTTAAGATTGTTTGTTGAATGTTGCAGCTGTGGCAGACCTAGTCTCCACCCTGACAGATACGTTCGATGCCAAGATGAAGTCGCTCGGCTTGCTGTCCAGCAGCCCATCTAGTGATCCTCAACCTCCAACTGCTCTTTCGTTCCGAGACCCGAGTCTACATCGCAGTTTTACATCGCCCAACCTTGAGGTAAAATTATTAATTATTAATGAAAATTAAAACTTTTACTACTTCAATCACTGCAGGTTTTGTTATTGTATCGGTATATTTATTTTTATTTTTTGAGATATTTAGTTTTTAGTTGGTCATAACATAAATCCCATAAAGCACATTTTTTTCAAAATCGCTAAACCCATATTTTTCTCTCATAACCAATATGATAACATTACACATTCTTTTTGAACCTTCATTGTATTTTAGTAGCTGTAAACATAAAATTAAAAAAATAGAAATAGGCTCTTTAAATGTTTTAGAGCAGGTGTAAGCAGCTGTCTTTTGGCTGTTGAACTTTTTTTTTTTGTTAATATGTAGACAAACCTTAGGGAGTTGAACGTGCTAATAAATGTACAGTTTTTGTAAAATTGTAAAACATCATTCATAACATCTGATAAGCAACCTTGCTTCACAAAGTCCTAACCATATAATGTATACACAAAATTTTGACCTACCTGTACCAAAAATATGCACTCTGCTTCATGAATTGTTGATAATTAAAAAATTATTTGTATCATTTATGATAGCTATTTTTTACATTTATGTTTTAGATGAAAGTTTTGGAAACACATATCGACAGCAGCAAAGAGGGAACTGAAAACGAAGAAAAAGAAAAGGAAGAAGAGAAAAGAGACAAGGATGAAGTTGAAAAGGATGATGAAAAGGAAAATTGTATTTTTCGCCTGAAGAGGTCAGAATCGTTCAAGCAAAGAGAAGAGAAAAAAGAGGCTCCCGTCAAATTGCTGCGTCGTGCAGAGTCGCTGAACAAGAAAGAGGGCCGAAGTGGAGGTTTGAAAAGGTCAGATTCACTGACAAAGACTGAGAAAACAGACTTGAACCAGATGCGTAGGAAACAAGTATTGGAAACAGGGGCCAAGTCGAAGATGAAACGGAAGACTGGTGGGGGAAGTGAGCGTTCCATCAAACGGCGGCACACTGTTGGTGGCACGAAGGACTTTGATAAGACAACTTGGTTGGACAACAGGGAACGGGAGGCCGCGGAGGAGGAGAGGAGGACAAGCTCTCCCGACCTGGTGTCGAGCGGGCAACAGGTGGTAGTGTGGGCTGCACCGAGGCTATAGCAATCGGCTAGCAATTCGCTCTTCTAGTCCATCGCCTCCGCCGCAATCTGCAAATATTGGAGACTATAAGGCATCTTGTATCGTTACCATCGCAAACAAATGTTTTTTCAAATGTCTTTATTTTAAGTACAAGGAGGAACTCCAGTATTTTTTTCTTTTAAAGTATTTTTAGCCAATGTACTGAGCAAACTATATGTTTAAATTTACTTGATTTATAGATTATTATGTTTTGTTTTTACTAAAATGTTTTTTGTTGTATATTTAAATTTTGTTTAATTTTTATTATTGAAACTTAAAACTTTGATAACAATACAAAAACTAAATATATTGAATTATAAAAATATAAAGTAAAAATAACACAAGGAAAATCTACCCAAAGGTAGCACTCCGATTTAGATATATATTTTTTAATTGAAGACAAATTTTATGTTTTATGTGTTATGTTAGACTTATAATGATTGTCAGTATATATTTAATTGTTGAAGATATGTTTTTTATGGTCTCATAAGACATGTTGAAGAAACATTTATTTATAAAGACGGTGTTCGAAGGGAACCTCGTAAGTGATCTCATCAAATAAACTATATATTGTTAATGTAAAACTGTGTATATAAATTAAGATATGTGGGTATAAACTAATATAGACGATATTTCAATGTTGTATGATGTGCTTTCTAAATGTAACCAATGACACCAGTCGAGCTGTCCAATGAAGCTCTCAAATGTCGTCTGTGATGATTATTTATATACATATATATATATTGGTACATATAAAACATAAGGGAGCTCTTATATATTTTCAACATTTAATATAAATATGTATATGTGTGGAGTTTTTTTTAAAATGAATCCTATGTCTTTGTAAAAATTATAAGTAATTGTAAATAATTTGTATATATTATATTCTTTAAGGTGGAAAAAGAAATTTTGAAATATTAGAAATTTTTTTTATATGTTTGTGCGTAGTTCCTTTGTACCAAAACTAAGTGGTCGCAATGACCCACGACCATATGCACAGCTTGCTCTTGAATTCACCTGTGATTTCGATTAATTTTATGTTTATATTTATGAATTCCTTATATTTTATCTAATTAACATGGCAAGCTTTATTTTAGGTGATACAATTAGATGTTTTGAGTTTCTCTTTTTATGGCGGATATGCAATAATTTAAGTTTTTATTTATCTTTGCATAGTCTATATTTGTTTTATTTATGTTTATTATTATTATTATTATTACCATCCAATGTGAGATAGGAGTGTAAGATTTTGATGTGCAGGAAAATCCTGGTATTGTATTTTTCATAAAATGAAAATAGTAAATTGAAAAAAAAGGTAAAAAAAATGTATTTGTATATTTTGATCATTTCTTCTCAATGCTTGTTGTGGTGGTTGTTTGAAATCGCTATTATATAAATATATTTTACTACACATAAACCAATTATATTTCTTATAAATATGTTTATCCTTCACGCTTTAAAAGAATTATTTCTTGTGTAAAAATTTTATAAAGGTGATATCTTGTTATTGTGAATATATTGAAATTATAAATTGATTTGTTTTTTCTCCTCCTCTCTTTCCTTCTGTAGTATTATATCAAATAATATTTTTAACTATCAAAATTAAATTATGTGAAAATAGATGTTTGGCACGATTAATAGATTGTTCAAAATGAGGTAACAGGCATAAAATGATCTCAACATAAGTGAAGATAAAGTAGAACCCGAAGAAGCCAAATATAATAAAAATTAAGAAGAAATAAAAATTTTTTTGTGGTCCCCAGAAGACATTAACGGAAAAAGAAGATTGTAAGAGTGTTTCTGTTTTTTTTATAATTAGAATAGAGTGCTATTTTAATGTTTTTGTTTAACAACTAAAAGATTGTGATTATTGTAAAAATCTAGCAGAATTTTAGACAAAGGTTTATTATTTCAAAAATATCCTATTCTCTCAACTTTCCTTATAGCTTTATTGGGGTTCTGACGATTCCATTATCTTTAACACGATTGTCTGAACTTTTTTAGATCTTATGTTTTTGAGTTAACAGAACTGAGCCGAATTTGTCTTCATAGAAAAATGTGCAGAATACTTCATAAAATATATCAAAAATTTTAGCAAAATAGGGAGCGGAGTGGCTCAGTGGTAGAGCCGAAAATGCTGGTTCAAATCCCAATGCTGGCAAGACTTATTTAGTCTGTTAGCAGCCAGTGATGGATCATATGAGATCTAGGAGCCTCATGGGGCTCACCCAGCCTTTAAAAAGTGGGTACCCAAAATAAGGGGGAAAAATTCTGGCGGTTGAGTGTTATCTAGGACATCACCTCCCTACACAACCGTTGTCCATAAATCAGTACAGTCTATACCATGTACTGAACCCCAGATCCGTTCACAGGCTGTAGTGGTACAGGTTTTTTTAGGTTTTTACCAAAATAAGAGCTTACTATAAAAAATTGAAAATTATTAATAATTGATATATATATAATTGTATTTTTTTTTGTGGTCAATTTCATTTAGTGTCCTTAATGAGGCGATATTGGTAATGAAAACCTTTTTGAATATCTATTTCATCGTAGAAGCGATATATTTAAATAATATCTGCATTGTTTATTTGTTTATGGTAATTTTGTTAAAGTATAGAAAGTAATTTTAATCATTCACAAAAAAATCCATATTCCTTATGAAGTTTCCAAAATGAAAAATGTTTCAAATTTAAAAGTTAGTAATTTGGAATTACTGCCCCCAATGCAATCTTAATTTGAGTTCAGTTCAAAATTGCAAAAAACTCATTGGTTAGTTCTTAAAATCACTAGTGATTTGTTTTTAGAAATAAATTCACTTCTCACTTAATTGTAGACCTATTTTCGATCTGTTTTGAGTTTCACTCTTTTCTATTTTATGTCACTTAAATATTTTTCATTCTAAGTATTTGATTCGTAGAACAGTCTTTGTAACTTTTAATATGATATACATATCTCATAAATCAATTACTATTGATAAGTGATATCAGTCATTTCCAATAGTTTTGAACAGGTCCTTTTCCATGGAGTAGAACTCTCAAGAGAACTCTTTAATCATTTTAACATTTACCTTCTTTGTTTATAAATAAATATTTATAGTCTATTTCCCAGTAGTTAATATCCTTACTTAGCCATGGAGAGAGGCATTGTTTCGGATCTTTTTTTTTTTTTTTATGAACATAAAAATATTTTCTTACCAAACTTCACCGACTTGTATAACACTAAAGAACTTTAAAAAGTAATTAATTATTAATAAAGTAATAGTTACTGCCCTTAAAAATCTAAATTGCTGCTGTTTACTTATAATTACTTCAGTCTTGATTCGCTTCATTACTCCAGATACCCATGCAGTGACCTATTTTTTTTTTTTATTGTTTAAGAGTTTCAAACCACAGTTTTGTTTATTGTTATTTCTATAAAAAAAAAAAGTAATAATAATAATTCTATGCAAATTAATACAAATTTTAATTTAAAAAACCAGTATTAATAATTATCCCAAACTTAAATGTTTATAAGAAACAGTTAAACTGTTCATCAATCTGGATACCTTAAAGAGTAAATCATTTATGTTGTATCGTCCAGATGAACAAACAAATTTAAATGATTCATTCATTTTTTTTTTACATTATTTTTAGTATTTTGTAATTTCTTTTATATATTTAAAAAAATGTCATCTGATTCTTACCAAAATTAAATCATTTCTTAGGCTTATGAAAGTCAAACAGAAATTTGGGTTAAAGCTTTTTTATTCCTCGACAAAATACAATGAAAGAGCAATCAATAATCACAGTAGCCTTACGTGCTAAAACTAATTTGTATCAACAACATCTACTTTCCATTAACAATACTATTTACATTATATAATATATTTCAACTTATAAAAATATAACAATATTTATATATACATTTGTACTATCTCTAATTTTGTGGTTTATACAAATAAAATATTTTGGTACAAGATCATATGTTTTATCGAGGCATCAAATGCACTGCGATCATAATGGATCTATTGCCCACCTTCCATCGGGATATTGTAAAGTGTAATGTTTAGTTAATCATGTATTTTAAAAATTAAATTAAACAATTGATCTATTAGCGTAAAGAGGTGTTACTATATTTTAATAGTAATTGCGAGAACTAGCTTATTACTTATTTTTGTTGATCACTTACAATTGACCATATATGTGTCAAATATGGCACTAACCTGATTTCTTTATGTCTGTTTCCATTTATGAAGTATAATATTCTTGTAATCTTTAAAAAAAAAATATACCATTTACATAATTCAAAATACATGTTTTTTAAATTTCCATTTTAACAATCGTATAATTTCTTCCATAAATCATACTGTGCTGTTATAATATAAAATGTATGCACTTTTTATCAACTATATATAACTGTATAATTAAAATAATATAAGAGATAATGTAGAATAAATAAGTGGATATAAATAAAATGGAGAAAAATTTTTGAAATATAAACAATAAGTACTATTTGATAATTGATGTTGTGTTGCATTAAATACTATCATCTATCTACGAAACAACAATTTTTTTTGTTGTGTTGCATTAAATACTATCATCTATCTACGAAACAACAATTTTTTTTAAAATAAATTTTAGTAATACAGTTAAGTACTATTCTTAACCCTTTATTTATATAAAATAACACATATTGTAATACTTTAACATTTCAGACTTATTCAGTTTTTGGTAAATTATTTAAAATAGTAGTATATGGTCACGTGTTTCTAATAAAGTAAGTGATGAAAAGTTTAACTTACTAATTTGGCAAGGTAAAAAACAGAACATTTAGTATGATTAATTTTAGTCATCTTAGTATAGGCTTTTTATAAACCTTATTCAGTGTATGTATTTTAACATGAAATATAACATAACTCATTTAGGATGTAATTTGAGCAGTGGAAAGTGCCATGTTTACATGTTGGTTTAAACCTTATTGAGCTAATACTGCGGAGCGGTGTAGCGCAGTGAATAGAAACTTACTGTGCTAAATGATTCAAATCCAGGTGTAGTAGATAAATTATTTAATCTGTTAATGGTCACGGATGGACCTTGTGGTATCTACAAATTTCCTGGTCCTCACCCAACTTTTATAAAGTGGGTAGGCTTAATTGTACAACAGGACCAAGGCTCTTAAAGAGTTGTGGTATTAAAAAAAAAAAAATTGACAATGAATAAAATTGGAAACGTAACAGTATTTTAAGTATTCCAAATTTTCAGAATTTGAGTTGCAATTTTCCTTCTTATACAATTTATTTTTAAGCCTATTAGATCAGGACAATAGCTTTACTAACATAATTTGTTTTGTTTCTTCATTTTGCAGATCTGTAAAAAATTTTTAAATCCAACTTTTTTATTTGAAAGTTCTCTAATGTCTATTCTGCGATGATAATACTAAATGAAAGAGAACTTTACTGTCACCAATTATATTTTTCATAAATATAGTATTTCAGTGTTATTGGCATTTTACAGTTTATTCTGCCCGAAGAGCGATTTATTAGCTCCTTCAGTTCAACAAATCCTTTACCCCATCAACATCTTCTTATCATCTATGAGCAAAAAATTATGTTGGTGTTTTTTATAGACTAGACTATAGAGGTTAGAAATATGTTGTGTATTTGGATTTTGTTGCTAAGTGCATTCCTGGAAAGATTTTTCGTTTGTTTGTTTAACGTCACTTTATGCTGTTATGGCTATTGGGATGAGCAAGATTTTTTATTCATACTATTTCTGTGTTATTGAAACTTCTTTCTTTCTTTATCGGCACTGCAGTCCACTATGAACATTGTCCAATCCGTCTCCAGCTGTACTGATTAATCACATTAGCTCTCCACGCAGATATTCCAACTTTATATAAAATTGAGTAACTATAAAATAAAACTTTCACTCATGCCAGTATCCAACAGCTGTATATCGTGCTCAATTCTTTACATAAATCACATTATGAAGCTGTGCAACTCCACTACCACTACCAAGGCCTCCACATGTCGGCTCCGGTGGATGTTGACGGCTTCGGTACTTGCATGAGGAGCCCTGGGGCGATAGGCCTCGGGCTGGGCAGGGGCTCCGGGACCTGGACGGAGAGCTCCGACCCTGGCGAGGAGGGTGGGCTGTGCCGGGAGACGGCGACGAAGGCGGAGCGGTGGCCGTTGTTGTTGACGTCCCCCGGGATCCGCGCCGCCGCCAGCGGAATGACCTGGTTGAGGCCGCTGAGGCAGCCCGTGAGGTGTCCCAGCAACCGCCTCCGCACTCCGTCGTCCACGCCATCGATAGTCGAGACGTAGCGAGAGACCTCTGCTGCGCATTCGTTGAAACCGGAATGGAACTTGGATATAACCGAAGGGTCTGCTGACACGGCGGATCTCATCTGATGGCGCTGCATGTCCTGGAGGTGCCTCACTGTCATCTCCAGAATGTCGGCCTTCTCCAGCTTGGCGTGCCTTGCTGGCTATAAAAAATAAAATAAACATCAGATATGCTGTACATAAATCATTGACAACAAATTGAACAATATAAAAACATAGGTTTAGGTAAAGATTAGTTATAATGCTGCTCAAACGTGCACTAATACCACGCATAGTAAATTAATTTAAATGCAACCTTATAAAAAGACCCCGGAAACCAATAGAGATAGAATCGGTAGAGAAGCAATAGGTAAGACACTGCACTGTTGACCACTAGGTTCAACAACGGTCTGCGCTGGCAAAAAAAAAATAAATATACAAAATCCTTGGATCTACTATAACATAATATTGGGGAGATGGGACATGGCAATTATACAATATGCTAAATAAATAAGTGGAAAACCTGATGATTGAAATTGGGTGTCGACCATACAACCTTCGAAAGTTGGACCTCGACATAATATGAATATCATCGATGTATTTTAAGATACAACTTGTCAGCACGTGATGAGTTGATGAGATTTGATGGCATATAAGAATAGAAAAAATATATATCGAAAGAAACAGGGAGATTGACCCAGTAAAATCCAAAAAGACAGTCAATCTAGAAGAAGAAAACATCGAACAAAAAATACCCGGTCCTCCAGACTAGGCGGCATGAATCCAGTGACTACATCTTCGCCAAATTAACTAGAGCTGAAATTTCCAGAAAGAATCAACTGAGTAAATTTTCAAAACAATATTAAATAATATGCATTTGGGATGAACGAATGAACATCAAATTATTCATTCTGAACAATTATCTAATGTCTCGTTTACCATCGCATTTTTCTACAAGAAACAAACAGTTAAGAATACATTTAAATGCAGTAAGTATTGTAACATATAAAGTTGGAATGAAACCCCCTCCCCATGACTTGATATCCATATGGCGGTGCAATTAAGAGAGGCAGTGATGCTGAAGACGACCACGGCTATCAGACCGAGCATATGTTGGAGGCCGTTCCCACGCCGGCACAACTGACCATTTTAATCCATTATGGCTACCACAACCTAATGCCTATCCTCCATCAGCATGCCATATCCTCTTCTCCACCTCTGTTCCAGGATATAGCCTTGCTAATACGACGCAGCGTATTCAGATGTGAAGATGAATCATATCAGGCGCACTCTCATATTTTAGATTATATCTTATCCACCAAAACATAAAGGATAAAAAACAATGTGCCTTACTGAAATGGGATTCTCTGGATAAAATCAAAATATGATCTGTTACAAAAAAAAAAAAAAAAAATGTACCACTACAACCCAAACCGGTCGAAAATAGGACTACAATTAAGTGAGAAGTGAGTTTATCTATAAAAAAAATCACTAGTGGTTTTAAGAACTAATCAATGAGTTTTTTGCAATTTTGAACTGAACTCAAATTAAGATTGCATTGGTGTCAGTAATTCCAAATTACTAACTTTTAAATTTGATACATTTTTAATTTGGAAACTTCATAAGGAATATAGACAATGCAGATATTATTTGAATATATAGCTTCTATGATGAAATTGATATTCAAAAATGTTTTCATTACCAATATCGCCTCATTAAGGTCACTAAATGAAACTGACCACAAAAAAAAAAAAATTATATATATCAATTATTAATAATTTTCAATTTTTTATAGTAAGCTCTTATTTTGCTAAAAACCTGTACCACTACAACCCCTGAACGGGTCTGGGTTTCAGTACATGGTATAGACTGTACTGTTTCTTGGACAACTGCTGTGCAGCAAAGTGATTTGTCCTCAATCGCCAGATGCTTCCCTCTTATTTAGGGTACCCAATTTATAGCGGCTGGGGGAGCCCAAGGAGTGGCCTAGATCCCAGAGGATCCATCTCCGGGGCCACTAACAGATTTAATAAAAGTCTGCCTGCGAGCGGGACTTGAACCCAGGACTCGGCATACTACCACCGATTGAGAGAGTTCTCGAACAAATCACCTGGCTGCACAACCGTTGTCGTAGAAACATAATAGCCACTCCCATTTACCGAATCTTATACCTTCAATGGTTGTATCAGTACATGTATCATAATTGAAAATTAACAAGACATTGTTTTGAATTGCTTAATACCAACTATTAATTTTTAAAAACTGAATTTTTTCAAGTATAGATAGAATGCCCAGAAATCGGCAGTTTAAGGTTTTAATTGGACATATCCCCCCAGCGTTATTTTTAAAGTATAAATAAATACATGGAGTAGGGACGTCTCCAACACACGAAATAATCTCCTAGTTAGGAGATCCTTAGTTATGCCGTCTTTCGGAATGGACGTAAAATAGGTATTCGTTAAAAACGCCTATCCTAATTTTATCTGGAAAGGCAAGATTTAGGAGTCCGAGCATTTCAGTGTAAAATAACGTTAAATAAATTTAAGAAACGAAATTAAAATATCTGTCAGTACAATTTTTTCTATGGAAATGCATCTATTTATAATCATTTTTCTAATATTATTGAATATGATCTGAGAAGATACTTACGTCTTTCTTCATCGCTTCGAGGATGAGAGATTTCAACTCGTCCAGGCACTGGTTTATTCTAGCCCGCCTCCTCTTTTCCATGATAGGCTTGTTGCTCTGTGGGAAAAAATTAATAAATAAATAAAACTGACATCTTTAAAGTTCCACATGGATTAATTTAGTTTAGTTTATACATAATGTACTTGCTATGATTATTTAACAAGTGCAAATCAGTTACTATGGGCGATGAAAATAATATATATATATATATATATATATATATATATATATATATATATATATATATATATATATATATATATCAGTGATTATAGTGTTTAGAGAATACAGGTGGAAAGCTTACGAAGGGTACGCAACAAGTCAGCTTTGGACCCGGGGAGAGCTTCAAAACAAAACCTGTTGATTCGTTCAACAAGTAGCCTGTAGATTGTAGGATATCGATCGGTGGTTAATGCTTTCATCAATCCAGCCCACTTATACTTATCGATTTTTTCCGTTTAACAGGTGTAAAGTCGATTTTATTTAAGCACCTAACGTGTCTAAACTAATCGTAATTTAACAATCATGCGATCCTACGATTACATTTCAGTTAACAGAAGCCAATGTATCGTTAAATCTATGTTCTTTTTTTTTTAGCGTTATAATGCGGTTTAACTCTTTTTTTCACCTACGTTTTTCATTTTTTTTTTAATGGAGGTTTTAAAGAAATTACGAACAAGAAGCAATCGTAAAATAAAGATGAATTACCTAGAGTAATTCTTATATATATTTATTAAACTTGATTAATTAAGAAAAAATGTTAATCTGTTTTTGTCGATTATTCTTCAATAAAATAAAAATTATTCTTTATTACAAATTTGTTTAAAATAACAAAATTGTTTATCGAATTTTTCAGTAATTGGATCATGATATTCTTGAAGGGCGATATGATATAGAATAGTATATGTTCAGATATTATTAAAATTCCAGAATAAATTTTGATTAATTATTTATTATTTTCTAATTATAAATGTTTCATGAAACATGAATATTTTTTGACAAAAAATAAGGCTAGAATATTTTATATTAATGCATTAAAATCGCATTTATATTCTTACTTAATTATACAAAAATATTTTAATGGGACACTTATGTTGAAACTCTAAAATTATAGAATATGTTAATCCAAATCTGTGTTGTATCCAAATGTGGATCGTGCCATATAAATGATTTTCTGACATCTATAACGCGACAACTTGAAGTTTATGAAACTGGTTGAGAAAATTATGAATTCGTTTGAAAAAATTATGAAATCGGTTTAGAAAATTATGAATTCGATTGAAAAAGTTATGGATTTGATTACAAAAATTATGAATTCGGTTAAAAAAAATATGAGTTTCACTTAAAAAGGCTATAACTGCAAAATTAGGAACTATGACAATTTGATAAATTTATTAATTTGATTTTTTATTGAATTTAATCAAATTTTTGGAAAATGTTTATCCTATGGTATATTAAGTTTACATGCCCGTTAGTTTTGCTTAAATAAAACGTATTTTGGGATTTTTTTTTTAAATTTCATAACAAAACTATGGGACACCAATTTTTGTCGAAATCCTTGCGTCCATCTAAATTGACGTGTTTATATGTCCTACCTAAATATTGCTTTGAATTATTTATAAATATTTATACAAATATTTATCCTATGGAGTATTAAGTTTAAATACTGGTTAGTTTTGTTTAAATATAAGACTTCCTTCAACTTTAATACAACTATGGGACACCAACCTTTATCATAATCCTTGCGTCCATCTAAATCGGTGTTCTTCTATTTCTTACGTTAATACCGTTTTATGAATGAATTATCGATATAGTGAAGGGAGCCCTCACAGCCGTAGAAGATCCCATTGATGACAAAAGTAATGTGTAGTAAGAGACCTAGGAGAGGGGGGAGGGGGGTGTGAGAACGACCGTTACTATGAGCATAATTACTTCCTCCCTACCTCCCTCTTACATAACCGGTTATTTGATACTAATTGACCGTTACCGGTTACTGTTCCGGTGACAGGCAGTATTCGGTTAAGATCCCAGAAGTCGAGCTTTAAAAGTATTTTTTGGAATTCAGAAAGAAAAAACATCCACCTTCCAACCCTTAAAAGATCCTATTTAAGATTTGTTTGTTATTAACTCAAAATTCAATGTTTTTTCAAAGTTTTTAATACATGGATATTTTTATCAGATTAAACCCACTTATCAAATTTGTTTACATTACCCACAAAAATTTTATAAGCGAAACTCTATCTTGTTTAAAAATGAAAACTAATTCCTCCATATGTTCTCTTAACTTTTTTTTTATATTATCTTTAAAAAGGAACAAATTCGTTTCTACTGATCCTATGTTTTTATTCTAAATGTATACTAGCGGACCCAACGTACGTTGTCCTGTTCAACCGTTTTAAATCCGAAAATTATAAACAAAATTTAAATAGATTGTAAATATTTGAAGGATTAGATAAAAATACATGAAATGAGTTTTCGTCGGATAGATTAATTTTAAAAACAACATCAATCCAATAGAAATGTGAATCTATACCATTACCGAATCCGCTTAAACGCAAAAATATTTTATCAAACTAGTCCATCCGTTTAGGAGTTCAGTGAAATACACACGACCAGAAGAAATTTGATATATATAAAAATATATTAAAAAAAAACAGTTATGTTAAAATATCGTATGAGTTAAATTTATTCTTTAACCAATAAATGATATATATTTCATTTTCATATTAATAATAATTATAATATATATGAAAAACAGGCCAAGACGTATATAGAAAAACAAAGACCCCCCCTAGAAACGGTTCCCACGAGAAAGAAACCCTTTCTCCCTACCTGGCCTCCTGCCTTATATTGCAGGTGGTCTCCAATGGGGTGGGTTTTAAAAATATCAATTTGCAAATTACTATATTATTAATATTGTTGTAATATAATTTTATAATTTCCTTGGACGTACACATAAGCACATGAATTAAATTTTTATAAATATCATAACGGTGTTAACGCCAAATGCCACGGAAGTTTACTCATGCGTTTTATTGAAATAAAACCAAATAATAAAATGAATCAATATATAATTTCATATTTGATCTTTTTATATATTAACTAACTTGGGGTATATACGTGAAGTAAATTTTACTGTTATAAATGCCTAATTTTAATTTTTTCCATCCATATTGGCCTTATGGGATAGTGTTAATATTATTGAAAACAATTGCATTGCGTAGAATAATATAAAATTATATATATAATAATATATAATTTAAATGCATTTATTTAGAAGATTTAAAATTATTTTTTTTAATACAAACTAAGTATTTTAAAACTCCTTGAAATTGAAATATTCTTCCTAAAATGTATGACAGTGAAATATGTTACATACTTTAAAACTGGTAGCCATTATAGGGTACAATATTGGTGCCTGACACAGGTCCTTTATTGGAACCCATAAATAAACTGTAATGGGTGGTGTCAAGTCAACTTTGAGACAGAATATGGAAATAACAAAAATAACTGGGAAAAAACCTAACTTGTGTATTAGTTATTAATATAAATCAACTTTAATTTGTGTCCCTATGTTAAAATTAAATTTTTAAAAATAAATTAATACTTGCCAAGTTTGTACTAATATTAGCAATTATTGGTAATACAATTATTTCTTAAATTTTAAAAAGACTTAAACTGTCTGTTAAGATTCTTTTAAAGAAAAAATTATCATTTCATCACATATATTTTTCTGAAAGTTCACTATCCACCATTTTTCACATAACGTTTCACCGGCCGCCATTTTTTATATCTACGAATCGAGGTATTTTATTAATGTTAATTTAGGTGTTTCGTTTTATTTATTGTATAATAAAATTAAACAATAAAGGTTGTATATTATTAAGGATTTTTTAGAACTAAAAGTGATTCAGGACCAGATGTGGAAGAAACCATTTTTCTCAGGTAAACGGAAAATCGATTTATTTTTATTTTTTATTTCCTCAATAATTTATAACTTACGAGGTAAATGTGTTTAATGCAGTTAACTGGTTTATATTACGGTTTCGTTATGTAAATAAATGTATACACACAAACCGTAGGAGGGCGTTCAAACATCCGGTAAGGCAACTAAAAGTGCAATATATATAAACTATTATTTATTTCCAAAAAAAATTACAATTTGAAAGTAAAAGTTTAATTGCATGGTAATTGTTATGAATAATTCTTAGTATATCTCAATAATATTATTATTCTTTATTGTCATGATAACCTTTGAACACTGAATTAAAAATTATTTCTTTGTTGTATAAAACGATTTTTTTTTAAATCAGTAAAAAAATTAATTTGTTAAAACTATTAAAGAATATATGAAATAGAACTAAATAAACGTCAGGAATACGACGAGCACTTCACAAACGTCAAGACGTTGACACACTTCGTATGTAAACAATGGCGTATAAGGAGTGTATACATTTTTGACATTTTACACGTTTTTTAAAATTAACAATAAATTCCGTATCCGTATAGGTAAATGACACCAAGTCACATATTTGTATTCGGAGAGGCAATTAAACATAACTTAGAACAATTAAAATTTGTTTCTTCATTACTTGTAGAGACAGCAAAAGAAAATTGTTCACATAGTTTTTATTATTATTTTTTCCCAATAATTTACAACGTACTAGATAAATAAATGTGTTTAAAGCAATTAACTGGTTTACATAATTTGTTTATATTTATGTTTCGTGATATAAATAAATATATACACACACGCACTCTCACGTATTTTATTTAAATATATAGAATAGAAAAATAAATTTATTCTAGGACCAGGTCTTTTAATTAAAAATAAAAATAATAGAATATACATTTGGCCAGGGTGATATATTACATACAGTATTTACAAAAGTAATTAAAATAAATATAAACTAAAATGTAAGTAATTGCAGTTATTGATCATTAATTATACATGTCTTTACATTCTTATTAATTACAATAAGTTATTTAATAATTTATCTTTTACTCTTTGAATTTCTTTTCATTCCCGTCACTTGTGTTTATAAAAACTTTTAAATCTTTTTCGGTACTCCTATGTTATATAGTTTTTTTTTAGTTTATTTTATTCTCATCTCTGAATATAAGAAAAAATTAGGTTTAAACGTGGACCGAATAAAATAACCTCGTGTGATTTATTGACTTCGACCCCTGACCATTTAAGACTCTTCTAAGAACTGACCTGTCAACCATTTCTACATGAATTAAAAAATTTCAATTAGTATATACTTCATAGATGAAATTCGAGGTGTAAAAATTAATTTTTAGTGTATGATTATTAACGAATTTTTAGTTGTTTTTTTAGTTATGTATAGTTGAGGAACACACGATGCTTGTCACATGCTGGGTATGACAACTTCACTCTCCACATCTTTACTCCAACACGCACTATTCTTTCCCTGATATTTATGGTAATATTAATTGATTTACTTACCTTCCTGAGCTCTGCCTTCGACAGGGAATGCCGGTGCGCTGCCATGATGTCTGGCATCTCTTCTCAGGTATCCTCACTAGGACTGCTGCAGCAACAGACTGCCACGGACTGAATCCTCTACGACACAGGTGACCGTGGGAACTGTTCGCAACAGTTGGTTCCTTGCCTCTAATCTACCCCCACCATCCCCTTCTACATCTCAGCTGCTTCTCCTTATCGCTCTATTTATTTACAAATGCATATATATATACATATACATATACATATATATATATATATATATATATATATATATATATATATATATATATATATATATATATATATATATAAATATATAAATAGTTTATTCACATTATAAATTTGATTGTATTTTATTTGTTACTAATTTTTAAATATTTTTTATTTGAAAAGAAAAGATATGTCCAGGACCGGGGCTCGAATTATTTGTTTGTTTTTTAATTATTTATTTACTGATATTTACAACTGTATTACGATAATACAACAAGTAAATAGGCTAAGTGATGCATAATGACATGAGATAATGACAAGTAGAGAAAATACCCACTGGCAGTACTCAAATCACAAGTTCAACTAACAAGGTCATGGGGCCATCTTCTTTTCAGACACCTCGGAGGATTATTGGGATTTGAAGAGGAAGCTAGTTTTGGAACTAGAGGGTTTGAGTGGGAATGAAGTTTGTTATGAAAGGATAGATAACGGATTCGGGCCAAGACTTTATTCTTAACAAAATAAGGAGCATTGAGGATTTTGGATTGTGGGGGTTGGGAACGAGAGGAATTCGATGGCTCAGTGGAGCCCCAAAGCTCTACTCCCTAAGTCCAAATAGGTCGTATAATGATCATGTAGATGGGTCTTTTGTAATTAATTGGGAGCTTAGAGCGTTTGTCTAGTAAGTGTTGAAGTAGCTTGAAACGTCGACCGGTTTCTTGTCTTTTCAGTCTCGTGTGAGGATTCCAGGTTAATCGTTTGTCTAGATGCAATCCTAAGTATCGAATCTGTTTACTGGCACAAGTGGGATATTATTAAAGGATACTGAAGGGAAGGAAGTCATTGGTTTATGACGTAGGGTAAAAGTGATTTGATGCGATTTTTGACAATTTATTTTAATTCTCTAGTTTTGACACGATTCTTCGAGATCAGTGATATGGGATTGGAAGCTTTGGGATAAACTGGATTGATGTTAACTGATAACACACATGTATCATCAGCATACGTGGTAAGGATAGTATTAGGATGAGTCGGGATGTCAGCTGTATAAACTGTATAAAGGATTGGGCCAAGGATTCTACCTTGAGAAACACCAGCAGATTGGGAAAAGAGGGATGAATAGACATTATTATGGTTTACTTGGAAAGTTCTATTTGTGAGATAGGATTGAAGGATGAGAAAATATGTAGGCGGTAGGAATTTACGGAGTTTGTAGAGCAATCCCGGATGCCAGACTCAAAAGCTGCGGTCAAAAGCCTGTTCTACATCAAGAAAGACGCCCAAACAATATGATCCACGTTCTAATGCAGAGGAGACTGCATCCACCACACGATGACGTTGCTGAATAGTGGAGTGGGATGCTCGGAATCCAAACTGGTGATCTGGTATTATGTGATTTGCATGAAGGATGGGGTACAATCGTTTGAGGATGAGTTTTTCTAGGATTTTACCCATGCAAGGTAAAAGAGAGATAGGACGGTAAGAGGATGGGTATTCTGTTTTTTTTTAAGGTTTAGGTATTATTTATACAAAGGCTAATTTCCAGAGGCCAGGAAAATATGTGGAGCGGAGTACAGCATTATATATATATATGTATATATATATATATATATATATATATATATATATATATATATATAGAGAGAGAGAGAGAGAGAGAGGGGTAAGGAATAGAATTGGAGGTGTTTTAAGATATGAATTGTGATGAGGTCGTGCCCAGGAGCTTTGCGGGAAGGTAATCTGTGAATAATGTAGGATATTTCTGTAGGATGGAATGCTTTGGGTGTAAGGGACATTTGGAGGGGAACATCTAACGCCGCTTTTAATTATTCAATCTGAGTTGGTTTAATGATATCAGGATGTGGGTGAAAGATATTGGAAAGGTATTGACCAAATAACTGTCATATTTCTCCGTCAGATCTTGTCCAGTTATTTGATTCAGTAAGTAGTGGATGATTAAATTCTTTGAACTTTAGGAGTTTTTTGGTGGTCATCCATAATTTTTTGTCGGTGGTTTTGAGATTTTCAGTCCAGGTAATTAAATTTTGAATTTTGAACTTCTTAATTTCTGCTTTTAGATTGTTAGTTAATTTTGTATATATAGTTTTATCTGCTGGATATCGAGTTCTATGCCTCTCTGATCTTGCTCTGCTTTTTCTCTTAATGAGATACGAATTCCCGAAATAATAAATAAAGAATAATAGATAATCGGCATATCAAATAGAAATCATTGATACAGACACTCCAAACAAACCTAATCCACTGAAGGTCCCGTTAACAATGATATATATTTTACTAGACTACGGTCGTGCAGAGAGGTGATTTTCTTGAGATTAAAGGTACCCTCTTTTAGAGGCTGGGTGAGTTCCAGGAGGGTCTGGAGATCCCTTAGGGTCCTACCGTGGTCGTTAAGAGGTAGCAATGATTTATAGCATGCTTATTTTAAACAGCATTTTAAAAATAAATCAACTGGTGGTAGTAAACCTGAACTACTCTTTTTGTAAAGTTTTTATTCCTTCTTGTTCCTTCAAATCTTCCCCTTCCATCTTGTTATGGATACTAAGGATGGAACTCACTCATTACTTCGCAAACGTGGCCTCCCAACTTTTCTAGCGTCCTTTTTTCATCTAGTATCTTTCGAGCTATCCTTTCCGAAGTAACTTTACAAATACGACCAGCCAACAATATCACAGTTCTTACATGTCTTTTTAAATCTTTGTTGCTTCGGATCATCCTTACTCCATGTTGATGATCATACATTCTAGAGTGGGTTTTTTGGTTTCTTGATAGTACTTCTTAATCGACTGGTCTTATCTCGGTGTCGGGTTTCTATATACGTTGAAGGGAAGATTGTTTTAATCTGTAATTATTTTTTAAGACAAAAGTAGCATTTAGTGGCTCCTAACAGCCTTCACTTTTGTATCGCACTTACATTTCTAAAGTGGCACAACTCGAAATCGGTATTCAGTTATGACCATGAAAGAAATGTGTAAATATCTCTTCATCCCTCATCAAAACCTAATCAACCTAGCTTCAGAGCTTGTATGCTAGAAGACACTTTTGTCACTCATAGTGTGCTAGTGCTACTCCAAGCTCACCAACATTTCCCGTTTTTCCAAATATGTAGGTTTTTGCCTTGGGTAAATTTAGAAATATTAGTGCGATATCATGATTAGAGTTCAAAAAGTCTTAGTCAGCCCCACGAGATATAGATTTACTTGTGTAATTATTTTATGATATTGGCACCGAGAACCACTGTGACAGATTAATTATTTTTTCTGTTACCTCCGTGATTTGACTCTGTTCGACCTGGAGACCTTCCATGCACACCCGTCCTCTATTAAGTGTTTCTACTTAATTGGGAGGGAAAAGTTGACGGTTGATCGTGATAACAACCAAGTTACCTCCTTGCAGAACTATATGCTTGAAAACAGTACCGTCCCTAGAGTGTATTGAACTCAATAACCTTCATGGGATGTAGTCGTACAATTTTGAACTAAAAAACTTTTTAACTTAGACTTTTGCTTATGTATAAAAAAAATACAAAAAAATAGGGAAAATATAAACAAATCTTGTACTGTGTACAGAGCCCTGTATCCTTCATTTAGCGGTGCAGATTTATCATTGGCCCGATATCCCTATAGCACTACAACCCACGAAGGTAGTTGGGTTCAGTACGTGGGAGAGACTGTACTGTTTCTTGGTTAAAGATTGCACAGGGAGGTGACTTGTCCTAGATCACGCACATCTTGGGTAACAACTTTAAAGAGACTGTGTGAACCCCGGGAGGGTCCTGACCCCCTTGGATCCATCTCCGGCTGGAACAGATTAAATAAAATCTGCCAGCAGCCGGATTTGAACACAGGTCCTTCGCCACGGCAACTCTGTGCTCTACCACTGAGCCACTCCGCTACCAATCGCCATACATACTTGTTCTATTATGTTAAATAAACTATTTATTTTCTTCCATATCATTTAGCATTTTAATACGAAATATTTTACTAAAATACATGCCTTTATTATTTCAGAACCCTAAGACTTCAGAACCCCCCATGTTGTGGGAACGGGCGGCCGCCAGCCACGCTCTCACCCCTGGAACCGAAAGACCTGGAGGGTGACCGCCCCTCTCAGGTATTGTGCAACAGTTCAATGGAGGCTATTCTTAAAATACCTGTCAAGGGGATTTAAGCCGAAGAGAAAAAAAAAAGAATAAAAGAAACATTGCACTCCATTAATTGTTACCATTCACTTATTTTAATGCTCTTCTACTCACGTAAAATGTTAACCTATACTTTCATAAGGTATAAAAGCGTCTAAGATAAATTTCGTTATAAATAAATAAAAATCAACCCTCACATTACCTTCTACGGGTTGGTGTTAAGTTACAGATTAGTAGTACCCTTATATCTGGAATTCGTTCTCGGCACGGGGAAATATATTGTACTGAGTAAATAATTTAAATTTATCCATCTTTTACTATTTTTTAAGCCGTATAGGAATGATTTTAATCGCAAAACTTATCTATTTTATGATTCCAAAGTAATCTTATCTTATCTATTCTCCCGCCTGATTCTAGGACTTTAAGACATAGAAAGCTGAAATTTCGTTTTTGGGGTTGATGGAAGATCTAATTGTTATTTTGTTTATTTATGGTCACTTTATGATGATCTACCTGATACGTCGATGGTAGGCGCGATGAGAGCCCAAAATTTCACTCATTCAGGTATAATTAGGATAGGAATCTTTAACGAGTTTACCAACGTTTTTTCTTCCTTTAAAAGATCCTAAGGCCACCTGCAGGGATTCGAACCCGGTATTTTGGGCAAGAGGTTACCATGCTAACCACTACACCACAAATGACATATACTAATGAATAATGAATAATAATACTAGATCTTAATAAAAATCGATGTCCGAAATTGTACAACCAGAGCTCTCTACGGAGGAGACTGGCAAAATATTGTCAGCCAAGTCAAGGCCAGCTCCGGCCTTTGGTCCAAGTTAGTTATATCATCATTGACAATAATTAGTTAGTTTTATTATTAATAATAGTATATCTTATGGCCATATGTTAAAACTTCTACGATTGAAGAATCGGATTTTTACCTATTTTAAAGAAAAGAAGACCAAACCAGCCTGATTCGAAGAGGGAGAGAATATATTAACAGGGGATGAAGATTACTGGTGAAGATATTGAAGAAAGAGACCTCAGGAGCCCTATAGGTTTTTCAGGAAAAAACATAGCTGACGACGGAGGAAAGAAAGACTAGGTAAGAAGGAAATCAAACCTAAGAGGGGGCAGTTGAAATGAAGTGGTCCTTAGAAGGCCAATACGAAAAACATATCTCTGAAACCTCCCCTCGTACCTTCTCCTCCAAGCGTCTGAATTACCTTCGTCGCCTGTTCCCTTTTGTAAGACTTCTAGTAACTTTCTTAATTTTCCCTTATTTGAAGTATCGCTGTACAGTGTATGGGGGGGGGGGTATCTCTGGGGATCTCAAGGCAAAATTAAAGCAGTTGCTTAATTGCTTTGTTCGATTCATCTTTGGGATCCCGAGAGATGGCCCGGTCACCCAATATTACGAAGAGTTGAAGTGGCTTTACCCTCCCTATCGCCGTAAGTACTTCCTAACATCCTTTCTTTACCAAGCTACCCAATCCCGCCGACCATCATACATCTTCGATCTCCTACAATTCAAAACCTCAGTCCACTCCCGTAACACCCGTTCTGGGCTCTCAAATCTATATACAGGATCCCACCGAACAGCAGCTTTTTACATAGCTTTCCTCATCCCATCCTCGTCCCTTTGGAAGTTTATACCTTCTTCCATTCGCCATTCCAATAATCTTTCAACCTTCAAATCCCGTATAGGTATTCCATCACCTAACTAATATCCCTACAATTCCCAAAAAATCAGAAATAGTAGGATCAGTTTTGAGTTAAAATTGTCTCATTCGATGAATAAATGATGTGTTTTAATGTGCACTAATGTGTGTGAATATGTGTGTGTATATATATATATATATATATATATGTAATTATGAATTGTTTCTCTTATATAAATAATATAATGATATTTTAATTTGTTTTCTTTCTCTTCTTCTAACTTGTTTTTTTAAATATTGTTATTGGAGGTAATTTGCATTTTGATTTTAATCTTTCTCACTTATTAAATTGTTTTTAATAATTATTTAAATTTAATTGTTTTACACTCTAAGACATATTAGCTTACAATACCTGTATTGTTATTCTAAAGGCAATAAGTAGAGACTTTATAATTATTATTATTAAAAAATAAAGAAGTAACGGCTCAAAAGGAAATGGTAGTTATGAGTTGACATTGCTGATCGTGCGGAGTTCTTATTGCTTACGTAAGTAGTTACCAGTTAACGTTGTATGTTGGGTTTCAATGCTTTATTGCGTTTTATAAACCAAAGTTATCGCAAACTTTGAAAATACGAAACAGAAACAGACAGAGTATCACGAAAAAGCCTTTTGTACTGTTTCATGGATGAGTAAGCGCATGCGTGATCACTACACAATAGTTATTAGTGAATTGTTAATACCTTTGTGAGATTGTGGTTATACACAGTAGTGTTGATGAATTTTTAATATCGAGCTCGCCGATGTGTGACAGTCAAAAGCCATAGTTACACAGTCAATATACAATTGTCCATCCCAAAATTCGAGGAGATAAGAGTTTTCCAATTCTTTAGAAAACATGTACCACTACAACCCGTGAACGGGTCTGGGGTTCAGGACATGGTAGAGACTGTACTGTTTCATGGGCTACGGTTCTGCAAGGAGGTGACTTTTATTAAGTCACGCTCAACCACCAGATCCCCCCCCTTATTTTGGGTACCCTATTTTTATAATATTTTATAGAGGCTGGGTGAGATCCCATATGATCCATCTCCCACTGCAGAAAGACTTAGTAAAAGTACTGCCTGCAGCGGGATTTGAAGCAGGATTTCCAGCATTGCAACTCAATGCTCTACCCATGAGCAATAGAGAAATAGTAGGCTCCTTCCAAATCTATATAGTTTATTTAATTATTTTTTTGTTTAATTATTACTATCCCACAGTGAGGTAGAGACTTATCTAGCGAGTCGAGCAGGAAACAGAACTTTCACAGACGGAACCGAACCCGGATTAGACTCGCCCCAAGTGGCGTTCTCACACAAATTATCACCACTGCATTTTTTTTTTGTGGTATTAGATAATACTTCTATTATTTGATTTTATTCTACACTGATTGTATTGCTTTAATTACCTATGTAAATTATTTTTAATTAAAATGTAATATATTTTTTCTTGCCTCTTACCTAAATACTACATAGGTAAACGATTCATTAATGATTTGAGAAAATTAAAATTCTGGTATATTAGTTTAAAGAAACCACGATTCTAGTTGTTAAGAAATTACTAAGTTAAAATAACTAAATTTTTTAAATATTAATAATAAAATCAATTTTAAAGTCAAGTATCAGATATCAAGCTTTTATATTGGTGTTGAAAAATATATTTTTAAAGAAGTTGTATTTTTATCAGAAAATATTTAATTATTTTTTATCTATGATACATTTTTACAGTTATAGTGTAAATCACTTTATTGTGTTTTGTTCTCCTGACTGGGAAAGATGTATTTTTATGAGGAAATGTTTTTGTTTATTTTTGTAATTTTGCAGTGATGTTTGTAGTTTATTCATTTAAGACCACTTTATACTGCTATGGTTAGTCGGATGACACTGCAATGGGAGTCATCAATATTATAATTAGATAGAGGCGGAAATGGCAAGCATCGGCTAATATTATTCAAGTGATAGCGTAGCGAAGATTAAGATCGGCTTGTAAAGTTGTTGGACTGAGTAACGAACGAATTCCTAAAAAGTTAATAAGCTCTGTGCCGACTGGAAAACGTCTGAGGGGTTGAACGAGACGTAGTTGGGAAGATTAAAAGTGATCTGAAGGATTGCTTGGGTAATGGCCCGTGGACAGAGGTTTGTAAGCAGAGATTGGTGGATTCGGCATCGAGCCTTCCGGTTCGCTAAGCCTTTTTATTTATTTATCAGGTATGTATATGCCAGCTGATCTATATTTCGATAAAAATGTCAATAAATTGAGTTAGTGATTCGGAATTGTATTTATTCTGAGTAGCTCACTGTGTAGAGCGCTGATGTGCAGTACTAAAGATCCCGGGTTTATGTACAGCTATGACAAATAAATTATTAGTTGCTACGGATACCCGCTGTGAGATCTGCCACCCCTCTCTGGGCTCACTCAGCCTCTATAAAGTGGGTACACTTAATTGGGGGGGCTGACGGTTGAGAGTGATCTAAGAAAAATCAACTCCTTGCACAAACGATCTTTTTTTTCTTCTGGAATACTTAAAAATGGCTGGAGGTAGTGTTTCAGAATTATATTTGACTATATGTGGAGATTTAAATGACGTTTATTCAACTCCAATGTTTGTGGCAAAGACGTTATGTGATATCTGGGATCTGGATTTATACATATAGATATAAATCAGCTGACTAATCGAGGATTTCTCCTTCGAGTGGAAATTGAAAATATTGCCTGTTGCTTTCTAATTGGCGGAGACCTGGAAGGGGGCTGGGAGACCCCTCCCCCCTCCCAGCCAACTGGTCCCATAAAATAATTGGCAGGAGGCGCTGTGGGAAAGTGCCACTGTGGGAAAGGACCCGAATCCACCTGATCTCGGAGACTGTTCCGATTTTTTTCCAAGATCTCGGGTACCGCTAGCTCCACCTGTAGTCCTCCCTGGTAGCGGCTACCGGGCGACGTAACCTGGGCTAGAGGGTACGCCCTCCTGGTTACCTGGCCCTTTCATACGGCCCTAGATCTCATCACATTAAGGGCTCTTGGATAATACGTCAATGGGAAAAAAAAAACTTTCACCTCAGGATGTTTACAGTGTTTTTTTATGATTCCCAGTTGACCGCACGTCTTCGCATTCGCACACTGGAAGTTTTATCTATCTATCTACCCATCTATTTATCTATCTATCTACCCATCTATCTATCTATCAATCACTCTATCTATTTATTTGTTTATTTATTACTGGGCTCTACAGTTCTTGGAGAACCTTGGTCTTTGCTAATTTCTTCTGCCATTCGCCTCTGTCCGCTGCAAGGTGCATATATATATATATATATATATATATATATATATATATATATATATATATATATATATATATATATATATTGGTTTCTACTTATCTTGACTGTTGCAGAAATATATTGTTTATAACTGACTGAAACTCGAGAACCATAAACAATATATATATATATATTTATTTATAGATAGATAGAAATTTGTATTTTGTAAGGCTAGCGGGAGTGGATTAGAGGTAGAGTGCTGAGTTGCCGTGGTGAAGGTCCTGGGTTCAAATCCGGCTACTGAAAGAATTTATTTAATCTGTTAGCAGGCGGAGATGGATCCTTTGGGATCTAGGACCCTCCTGGGGCTCACCCAGCCTCTAAAAAGTCCTATGAAAACTAGTTCAAGGAATATACTGTATAGCACCTTCCATTATTTTTAATGCTTGTATTAAAGCAGTTATTGAATAATATATTTTATTGGGTTTATATAATTGTATTTTTAATGTTTGTATAGTTTTTTTTTATAACGCAATTCATATATTATTAGATATCATATATTATTAAATATCAATATACATCCGCATTTTTTTTCTAATCACTTTACTTCCTGTACCTTACATTACTCATTTCATAAAATAAAAAAATTATGTTTATATAATAAAAAGCCTCCGATGGAAGTCTGTTCCAGAAATTCACCAACTTCGGTAAATTACTTTAAATTTTTTTTTTTTTTTTATCTTTATCACTAAATAAGTACAAACATAAACATATATAGCGACAGAATAATGAGGTAATGAACTGAGGATGTAGTGATGATGGGTATATTAGGGGCCATTGAGGAGACAAGCAGACCTAGAGGAGGCGATGGGCCACGCGACCTGGCACACGCTTCTTCCAGAAGTCAGGGGAGGGGAGGTCTTCCCGAACTGGAGGGCACGTAGGAGTGTGTCTCGCTTCTGGGCTAAGCGTGGCGGATTGCTATCAGTCAAAGTGCAACGATGATGTTATCGAAATTTGATCTATTTATTTTATTGCAGATTGTTTAAACGATGTGTAAATATAAATACAAATATAAAATATTATTAACATTATTAAAATTCTGTTGTTTTGTTCCTCACTATTACGGGTTGAGTATCTGAGATGGGAGACCACAAGTTCAGCGACCTTCATTATTTTTTCAAATATTTAAAAAATGTCCAATAATACTCTCGGTCATTGTCTTTTTAATCTACTCTTAGCCATGATTGGTCTTAACTAAATAAAAATTAAAAATACATATTTTATTTAAATAAAAAAAAAAAAACCATATAACTTCTCGTAGGTGGCTGTCCGGAGACATGTAAATTCAATAAATCTTCTTGAGATATACGAATTTCGCTTTACCTACCTTCAACAACTAAGTAATTATAAAAATACTACCTCAATAAATTACCGTATTTACTAAAACAAATACATCCGTTTTCATTGCTTGATCATTCACAACCCTGAGCACAATATCTAAACTACGTGGAAGAGAAATGAATTTATTCCTAGTCACTGATTCATCTCTTTCAAATACCAATAGGAGATAACGAGTTTATTTAATTTTATCTGTTTAAACCCCTAAAAATATTTTCTATATTTCTAAAATATTTTCTTGGTTAATATTTGTTTACTCTAGTTTTTGTCAATTTTCCTTTTACTGAAGCGAGTTTCATTCTAAGGAATATTCGTGTTATTTTTATTTTTTCAAAAGTGTTGGGACCCACCTTGATTTAATCACCATGGTTTAAGCGGCATTATATACTAATTTTTATATGCTAAGAACATTTTTTAACTTTAAATATGTATGTAATCTACTATGTAAAAAAGTTTCCTCACTTTAATTCATTCAATTTAAACCATTTTAATTTTCTTCGACAATGTCAAATCTTATACTAGTGTGCTATCTTGCTAATAAGCATCGGGAGATTTAGCGAGTGCCTTTGGAGGGTGTAGCCTAGGACGGCAGTTTTTCAATAAAATTAATAAGTTCTAACCAAACATAGCAATAATAATAAATAGAAGATTATAGAAAAATTAATATCAAACTAATTATAAGTTATATCTGGAAGATCCGGGTTCGAGTCCCGGTCCTGGACATATCTTCTCTTTTCAAATAAAAATATTTAAAAATTAATAACAAATAAAATAAAATAAATTATAATAATTATAAATTATAGTAAGAATAAGCACTAATACAAAAATATTGTCTGATATCTGCATTCCGGAGGTAAAAAACATCCTTTCATATTTTTGTATTTATTCAGGAGAGCCAATTTCCAAAAGATTGAAATTTGTTTCTTCCTTACTATTTAATGACAATTGTTCATTGTCATTGATAAGTAAATAGAAGTATTGATAATTGATCTAAAACATTAGCTATTTTATGGATATGGTTTCCTTTACCTCCGGGCGTAGTATATAAACTTCCAATTTATTAAATATCGTATTTCTACTTTTTTGACCTACTTACCTTTTCGTTCATAACGATTTAATTCGTACCTTGGGTATCCTACCTCCAAGAAAAGTAATAGGGGAAATATGTTTTAAATATTCCACATTGCGAAAATATATTAAGTTGACCTTACAAGACTTCTGCCTTGACCGAAAGTAAGCATTTTTATAAGGTAGGTGCCCGAAGAGAAGATAGTAGACATTACGGGCTGATAAGAAAGGAGACGTGGGAACTCTGGCTAGGGACCAGTCTCAGGGCGGCAGCTGCTCTCTCAATACAGGCCTCTTCCTGTCTCCTTACAGTCTCATAGTAGCTTATATATATAGTTCTTTTATATACAAATACATACATAAAAGTCTATCCACCCTTTATTTAATAATTACTAATTATTGTTTCAAAACTCCAAATAAAATATATAAATTTAAAAAAAATTAAGCACGCTTTTATTAACTACTCAACTCTTGTTTGAACTCAGTTTTAGGCCGATTCATATAATACAATTAGAAAAATCCAAAAACAATGCCTAATGTCTCTATAAAACTGAAATATAACCAGTCAGTTTATCTAGATCGAATAAGTTGAATCAAGGGCGGATCCAGGATTTTTTCTAGGGGGGGGGGGGCACAACGGCCAGACGGGAAAAAAAATCAACAATAACTGTTGTAAATAAACTTGTAGTATTTATAGGAAGGTTTCAAAGGTTTATTAAAATGTCAAAAAAATAGAAAAATTACATGTTTAATAAAGACAGTTTTCCTGCTAAAGATGTCCAGCACTTCATTAGCGTTCATTTTTGTCACAATGTCTTGATGGATATGGATTAAAGCCAGTTCATTCAAACGCTCTTCTGTCACTTTAATCAGCGTAAGGTAGAGAAAGATCGCTCGGCAGTGATTTACTATTTGCAAGTGCGTAAAAGGGACGGAACGAACAAATTTCGCCATTCCAGCCAGAAATGGACAAGAGTTACACTCATGTTCTATCTGTTATTTTATTCATATACATTAACAAATATGATCATGTGATTTGCCTATAAGTATGTACTGTAATGGAATCTACACAATAGGCACAAAGAAAAAACTGTCTGGGGGGGGGGGCACGTACCTCCCTGCCTCTCTCTTAAATCCGCCCTTGAGTTGCATCCTCTCCAAAACAAATATTCGTGCATGAAAACGAAACTACAAAACATTGAATTAGAATGAAACTATGCACACTTCTCAACGACCGACGACAATGCAATGATTTAACAAGTCTGTCTCATTTTCATGGACAGGATCTTCAGGATTAGTGTGTTTTCATGTCGGAAGACACGTTAGTGTCTAGTGCCAAGCACTACGGCGTATACTAAGTAATAAATACATGGCTTAAGCATTGAGACAAGCGTTAAATCAACTAAAAAACCGAAATAAAAAAGTAGAATATCAATATTAGTTTAAATAAAAGTTAGGCCACAGGTATAAAGCAAGCCGAACCAAAAAGCAGAAAATACATAATAGTTTTAAAAAACAGGCTTTAATATAAGAACAAGTTTAAAATAAGCATAATGCGATTAACAAAAAAATGATTATTTATTTGACAAGTGAGGAAAGTGCCACTTTATCACACTCGAGTGTGGTAGTTAAACGAGGGTGTTTCGTCCTGAGATAGTTAACTGTATCGAGGGAGCGGAATCGTGTCATCTTCGTAGATTTTGCCTTGAAATGGAGTTGTAATATAAGCTATATTAGTCCAGGATCCATGGTCCATTTTTGCACTTGATTAGTATCAAGCTAAATCTTCGTGAATAGCTTCGTTTCGATGAGACGCCCAACAAATTTCCTGTTCGAAAATTCTCGATTGTGGTAGCTAACAGAGGTAGCAAGGATAAAATATGTCGATTTGATGATTCTAAAAAATTTATTACTAACTGGGTTTTCTTTTTGATAATTTTTTCAAATCTAAATTATTTGAAAAAATATTTGTCCTACAATATGTATGGTTTGATCAAAGAGTACCCTCCTTCCAGTATGCATCGATAACGAAGTAAAAAAAAAAGAAGTAAAAAAAATCAGCTGGTTAGTAATAATTAGTAATAATTTAAATTGTAATAAAAATATTAAATAATTTCCCAAACTCTCATGATGCTGGAGTTGTCGGCACCTACTGTGTGGTGATGATCTTATGTACACTGTTGCCAATTGGCATTTAATGACAATTAATTGAATTTTTTTTTAATTTGTTACAATGGGGCAAGTGCGTCCCTGAGAAAAAAATAGAAAAAAAGCGATAAAGCATCTGTAACAAAGTCTGTATTTTCTGATAATAAAAAGACAATCAAAGGTAAAAAAAGTGCAAAAGTGACCAAAGTGAAAATTTCGGAAAATTCCTTGCTTTTGCTGTAATGAACTATTCGCGGATTCCCGTCTAGGGGAATGGATTGTGTGTGGACAGTGGATGCATGAAGATTGCACGGACAATAAAAAAGGGCAAAATGGCTTTTGCCGTTCGATTTTTGTCATGACGTACTTACCCGGCTTTATGTGGCAAGTGCATCATTTGACACTTGTTCATAAAAGTCAAACTTTTATCAAACAGGTTCTAAAGAATATAAATTTATGTTTGCATACAATTGTTTTTATTTATACCTTCTTATGCGACCTCGAAAAGGTCAAAGCTTAACGTGACGCACTTGCCCCAATTTCCCCTATCTAAAACTTTTTAAGGTTTTCTTTTCATGCATGAATATTTATTTTGGAGAGGATTCGGTTTATTCACCGGGACTGTAGGGATATCTAAAAATAGCTAACCAGATCTATTTAAGCTGACTAGTTATATTTCAGTTTTTTAAAGATTTTAGGCATTCTTTTATTTCTAATTGTATTTTAATAAAATATTAATTGTAGTAATTGAAATAAAACGTAGAAGGAGGACCTACCTGTACAACCTTGGTTCTAAAAACGGTACAGTCTCTACTTTTTACTGAACCCTAGGCCCTTCAGGGGCTTGTTTACAAGTTTGTTTGACAGGTTTAGTTTTTTTAATAATAATTTTTATAAAAATTACATCATCATGAAGGAAGGGAGTGAACCATTTTAAATCCGTTTCATAAACACCTAAACACTCGGAGTTAACATATAATTTCATCATACTGATTCCAAAACAACCAGAAACTTACTCTCCTACTTCTGTGGCAGAATCATTATCATATATTAGGAGGTACACGAACCAATGTAATTGGGAGTTCTTCAGTGCTGTCCGATCGAAAGGGAAATTAGAGTATATTCTTAAACTCCTTAAAAATAGTTTAAAGAACATGCTGTACAGAACCTTCACTTAGTTTTAATGTTTATATTCTTTCGGAAAAAATACTCTATACGCAAAAGTAATCGTGAGAACGAAGAATTTTTAAGTTTGTATAGGCAAAAACAGTGTAACTTCTTTTATCTGAAAAATCCCGTCCATCTGGAATAATACGGATGACTCGAGATTCCGAGACAAGAGATGGTATCGTCAATCAATAAAAAATACCTGATTTTAAAAAATAGTGGTGATCAATAACCAGTTTAAGAAATTTATAACATTTTTTCATTACTTTTTTAGTCACATCCAAATCGATAAAGAAATACCGTTGATAAAATCAGTTACCGTAACAAAAATAACCACATGTGGCAACAGTTCCGAGTTATGCGGTTACTGCGATATGCCCATTAATATATACATATTCTTTTTTGGTTGGCACAAGAGATCTTTGATCGCTTGATATACATATATAAATATTACTTGAAGGAAAATAAAAATATATATTCTGGAGGAGGGCACACAACCTAACATTCCTGGAAGCTATGGTTTCCATAGTGCAGCGGTAGGCCCCTTATAGCTCCTCCTGTTCTGGGCCAGGAGGAGCACGAGGTCATATATATCTTTCCCCGAAGGAGGCTTCGTGAGGAAGAAACTTAGCGGCTACTGACATCCTGGAAAACCACCGAAGGATTCCCGATAGAAGTACACCGGATAAGGTTATCACTCTTACGCCTCGACTTTACCAATTGTCTCCAGAAGACCGACATCTATTAACTCGCACATATATTCATAATTCTTATAGGTATAAGACAGGGACAGCGCTCTTTTCAAAATAATTTTGGTGTTTAGTCAGAAATAATTACTAATATATTTTGGACTATTCTAGAATATTAGAAATGTATAAACAAAATTAAGGTAGCCATTATTTAAGAAACACTTAGAGCAGCTATTCCATGGCCCATCAAGTATTAATTGTTCCTATTGTAAATAGATAACAGCACTCTCCGATAAAAATCGAAGTAGTAGTTTTAACGTGACCCGCGAGACCGCAGCACCTCCCGGCACTTCAAAAAGTAGTTCTTATTGCAAACAGTGAGCTCCTGAAAATGTCTACTCTCCTAATAAAAAATTCAGGAATTCTCATCAGAATTGTCAGGTGTTGCAGAAAAGTTGAGCCCTTCCTTATCTTTAAATACTTCCTAATCTACTAAAACAAAATAAAGATTTTAAACCTCAAATCATTTTCACTTATTTCTTGAAAACAATTTCTTCTATGGGAATAATAATAGTTGACCTTGTATATATGTGTGGAAGAAAATGGTCCAGGTGGAGGCCAAAAAATTTCTAGAGCTGTCGAGGGAGATACAATTAGTGATGGGAGATACATCGGGCCCCTTGCCCCCCCCCCTTCTCGACAGCCCTGAAGACCTGAGATTTGGGTCAAAATGTTGGCCAATTTAATAAATATTTCTCACTACTTAAGAGAAATTTTTAGATTTCTTCTATGCATTCCATAGCTGATTTCTCAGTATATTTAGCAGTATTTTATAAATATATGTCAAGAAATAAGGGTTTTTATTTTAGAGAATTAAGGCTTCTTGTTTAGTTCTTATCCACTCATGCCCTAATAAATAATAATAAAGTCTTTATTTATTCTGGGACTAGTCCTTTTAGAATAACAATACAGGTATTATTATATAAGCTATTATGTCATGGAGAACAATGTAATTACATTTAATTAATTAATACAATTAAATTAACAGATGAGAAATAATTAAAAGAATGATGAAAAAAATTGTGAATTACCCCCAATGACAATACTTAAAGAATAAATAAAAACAGAGTAAAAGAAATAAAAATAAGATAACAATAATTACAGAGAGAGAAACAATTGATAGTTACATATGTATGCAAATTATAATGCTAAGTTAAAGTAAAAAATAACCAATAGCCATTGAACAGTTGCCTGGAAGAAGGGCCCATGAGAGCCAAAATAAGAGAACAGGTCATTTAATCAGGTGACTGTCACCTACGCCCTTCTTTCATTTTATAGATTTTGCACTTACGCCCTAGTAACACTAGTAAGGTTAGGATATCTTCACATGCGCCTTTCTTCCACTGGAACTTTGTCTCTTGAGAGACCGATCATCCTCTGATATGGACAACGATTGTGCTATCCCTGACCTCTATTGACTGTTTAGGCAACTAAAAACTAATGTTAGCGATAGCGGCCATCACATGGACCTTGTTCCAAAAAAAACCTGAAAACTGTAACATACACCCTTCTTCCCGACAACTATTAATGAATGAAAGAAAAATGCAAACAATATTAACTAAAATAACATTTTAAAAATATATCTAACTGGATGGCTAAAAATAATACAAAATACAAGAATATAAATCATTCTAGTTGTGAACGTGTGAAACTCTAATCACAAGTTTTCAAAAAGAGACTCACGCACTGCCTACTGAACTATCCGAGGCTGTAAAACCTGATTAGCCAAAGGAGCAGAAACTGACGTTAAATGAATAACAAATTTTTAAAGATTAAATAATTGAGAGAAAAATAAGATTAAATTTTTAACCATATTGAGGAATTTTCGTTGTTTTTCCACTTTGGCCAATAATGTTTTTCATTTCTTCTTAAATAATTATTTCTAAGACTTTTTTATCAACTCTAAAATCACAAGTTGATTGAGTAACACTGCAGAGGCTGAGCAGCAACGTGGAAGTAGAAGATGTATTGACTTTTTGACTTTTAAAGAGGTAATTTATTTAACATCTTTAACATGAGTATAGGGCAATCCATCAACATATGATGTGCCTCCATAATATGTTTTACCACATTTAAAAAAAATAAATATAGTAAAACATATTTCCTAAAAACTAAAAACTCATTCCATTATCTTAATTTTTTTTAAATTAATTAATTTTGGATTTTTTTCATAACATATTCATTTATTGTTACAATATACAGTCATGTATGGGTTGATTTATTAATTGCCTAAATCGGCTGAATATTTTTTCTGAAGAAATTCGTCAGGGATGTGGTTAATGAAGAACTAATAATAAGAAAATAATATTATAATTCAATAAGATCTACTCATAATAAATAAGTTGTTTTTATTAGTGACAATTTTTTGCTGGCAAATATTTTCATAAAATTACAACCATTACATTTACAATATAGTACAGTTAACCATACACTTATCAATAAGAATATTTTTTTAAAAAGAATATTATTACAACAACTAAATTGCTATTACTTTAAAACTAAAACATTTGAGTGGATGAATCATTTTTTCCTCCAAGAAGTGTATTTTTAAATTTGTAGTCAAACGTAATGACATAAATCCCCCTTCTTCACAGTTCAAATTATGACCTGAATTGCCATAAAAATCATTTTCCTAAAAACATAACGAGGAATACCCATAATATAGGCTTTTAGAAATTTCTGTATCTATAAATTAATCATTTCTGATACTGGCAAAGAGTTATGCCTAAGAATATAAAGAAGTGGATTTCATATAGTTTTTCAAATTATTGATCCATGAAACTTGTGTAAAAACCAAACAGTTCTCTATAAACAGAACTAGAGTAATGGATTTTCAGTTAAGAAATTTTGGATAGAGATTAATGTCTGAATTAAATCACAAGAAAATTTTAAAGTATCCATAATATTTTTAAAAAAAGTTCTTAACCATCTTTTTAATGGCTTTTATGTTAATTATTTCTAAAAAAGAATTAATAAAGGCTCAGTGTAACAAAGTATGAAATACAATTTCATTTATAGTAAATTACCAACATGAGAAACAAAACAACTTTAAGGAAATTCAGAAGTATAACAACGAAAATCAAAATTTATTTTGTAATAATTGTATTATTAGATAAAAAAATAAAATGACTATGCCAGCTATTCAGGAGGAGAAGGAGTTAAAGAATATAATTGTTCTGCCAACTTTATGACATCATCGACACCTTCACAATGGGATCGGAGGTTTTCATTGATGTACTCCAAGCCGTGATATGCACCCGATATTGCTCCTGCCATTGAAGCTATAGTGTCTGTATCTCCTCCCAAGGAAATGGCACACTGGATTGTTCTCCGGAATTTGTTATCTGTCTAAATGACATAAAAATGATTTAATAGCACAAACTAACAATATGTTACAAAAAAAGAAAAAAAGTGGGCTTTTAGAAACATTGATTACCACAAGACAAAAAACTTCAGTAGAATAGACAAATGTATTTAAAAATATATATTTTCTAATATAAGTATTAAATACCTGATTTGGACAATACATGACATCATTGTACACCTTTTAAACTATAAATCAGTGGCTTAAAAAATGATCCTAAACCAACTTAAAATCTGCATGTATCACACCAAGTGTTTTTAAATTACTATTTATAACAGGGTACTAATGTATAATATATAAAAAAAATTATAGTTACAATTATTATAACAAACTGGTCAAAATTGATATTTCTATTAAAATCTAAAATGCGAACAATACTTTCTTAACTCCATAAGAGGAAGTAAAACCCTGGATATTTGATTTTTAGATTTTCAAGTAAACATTAGAGCTTCAATTAAAGTATCATTTTTAGATCAACTAAACTTAAAAATTAATATATTATATACATTTAAAATATTGTAGAATATTTAGTTTAAAAATATATTATTTTTCGAAAAGAAATCATGCTTGATGAGCCTTTTAAGATTTAAAGTAAATTACTACAAAAACTAGTCAAAATAGATTCAGAGATGGACAAATTGAATATATCCTATGAAATCTAAAAATAATTTTTTTTCGTGATTTCAATACTTCCTTTACTTCACTTATCTTGTTTTTTTGTTTTTTTTACTTAAGTAATAGTCCCTAGCAGAGAATTTATTTGTTTTTGTAATTACCGATCTCGCAAGGAGTAACTGTCGCATGCAGTTACTTGGGGAATAACGCCCCCACGGGTTACCACAGTTGAGTACATCATGCATTTTCTTAACAGGTCATTTACAGTACACACCCTAGGGCAACCTTCCCTAGGAGTTCCCTCCTAACAGGATAGGATATGTTCGGTTACCCTTAGGGTCAGCCATCGACTGATCTAGGATGGTAAAGGCCGATACCCTGTCTATCCGAATCTTCAAACATCACAAGTAGCGTAAAATACACAGCCAGACAGCTTCAAATAAAGAAGGCTTGTACAGAATTCCTCCTCACAGTGCATAGGAGGTACGTGAGAATAGAATATGATGTAATTACCGAGCATTATCAGAGTGTCCCAACTATTTTTTAAAACACTCCTCATATAAGATAATTAAGTATCTCCATTCATCATATTTTTTATTTGTGATTTCTGTTCTCTCTGAACTGATCCATCGTTCATATTACCATTAGAAAAGAAGAAACTATTTTCAATACAATATGTCTATTTCTTAAGTATACAATATTGTGACAACGAGAATAATTGTGGCTAATGTCATCCTCACTCCAGGGAATAATTGAAAAAATCACTGACTAGTGTCCGGTGTCTGTTAACAGAGCTGGGCATGGGAAATGATTTGTATGCACGCCTCGACCACAGATGAGAGCCTTAACAATATAATTTCTTAATCTACATTAAGATTAAATTAAATTACCACTTAATTTATCTCTTTGTATATTTAGTTTTTTACACCAGCTTAACTCATTTGAAAAAATGTTTAGCAATCGGTCTTCCAGAGTCTATAGAAGAAGTCACTGAAAGAATAAATCTTATAGAAACCAACAGGATAAAATTTGAAGAGAAGATTGAAACTTTACTTGAAGAGGACAAAATGGAAAATGACATTGATTACCACCTACAACTGGAAGATAGCTTCGTAGAATTGAAGGTTAAACTTTCGGCTCATAGTAAATCTCTGGACCAGCCAGACCTCCATTTGGACAATACACAACCTAAAATTTTTGATGTAAGTACGACATTTAACCTTCAATTCGTACCGTACGATGAACAAGAATTATTTTCTAAATTTATTCATAGATTAAATACTTTTATGTGTTTAAAAGGAATCGGTGATGACGAATTCAGAGTTTTTACTTTTTTTTTCATGCTTTAAATCCCCTTCTTCAACAAAAACTTTATGACCAATGCACTCCGGAGGATCCGTCTTCAGGAACGTTGGAATCTTTAGTTACGATTCTAAAAAATTACCTTGAACCCCAGGCTAGCTTGTTAGCAGAATAAAACAGTTTTATTAGCCGAGAGCAAATCGTTGGTGAACCGAATTTGCTCCCGAATTACATTTTGTTTGGTTTTCAGGCCAGAAGCACGCAGAGAAGGCAAGAATTTTATGACAGGATGTTGTTATAGATGTAGAAGAAAATCACATCGAGCTAACGAATGTATATTTAAGGACACTGCCTGCAATGCTTGCATGTCTGTAGGTCACGTAGCAAGAATAGTGGGGCTTTTGGGAAATAGAAGAGAAACATATATCAGACTGAAGAGAAATATAAAGATAAGTTTATAGTTAGCATTGATATTGAAGTAAAGTCTATTCCCAAGGAGCTCGATACAGGAACTGCCTTAAGTATAAATGACTCTAAGTGGCTTAATGTAGGAAAAAATTGCATAAAACGTCTGCAGAGAGGTGGAATTTTGGAACAGTGACAAAGAGGCGACATGCGGATCAGACACCATCCATAAAATTTATGGGGTAGGACTGACATGTTTGTCAGTTGTTATTATTAAAATATATGATTTTTTATAAATATAATTCAGTCTTTCATAAAGGTTAAAAGTGTTAACATGTTTATTTCTTAAGTATGCAATAACTGCATATCTAATATCTGTTGTACAGTAATGACAAATGGAATTTTTACCTCAACTGATTCAATTGGATTCTGGGCCTGGAGAAAGCAAAATAGAGCCGTAGGTACTGAATACTGAGCCCTTACACTATTTCCTAAGTCTTCAACAACTTCTTCTGTGAGCCACTCTTCTTCCTTCAGGAGTAAGTTTCTGGCTGATTTTAACTGTTCCACATATGTCATCTCATTTTTATTATCTGATCTAATATCATATAATCTGAGTTGATTTATAAGCAATAGATTATTTAAAATTAAGTTAGGTATGAACATACCCATTTCCACCTTTGTTTTCTATTTCTGCCATTTTTGCAATTAGATCTGTTATGAACCGATCAACATCAAGAGGCTGACTGGAATCTAGCAATAGGCTCTGCTGCACTGCAAGGGCCTTAAAATAAAAAATAATCAAGTCCTGCTCTGCCTAACCGTTAACAAAAATAAAATAAAACCAGAACAGGCCAACCACTTAAAGGGTAGAGTATGTGCCTAGAAGGTAGGCTCTAAGTTTAAAAAGGTTTTCACAATAGATAACTTCAAAACTTGTAAAATATACTATCTTGAACTTTTTAAGAATTAAAATATACTATTGTGAACTTTCATAACATTTTTACTAGCTTTATATAACTTCAAAAGGATGTGAAAATTCATGTTTTTTAACAAAAGGTTTTTTTAAACACATATGCACTAAAAGATTACACATACAGGGCAGCTGTACATCCCTAAGTTGTTGGCCTATAGTTATTTAAATAGCTATTGACAAACCTACTAATTATTTATGATATACTCGAATAATACTAAACAAGATGATACAATTTATCATTTCATTTCTACACCTCATTAAACTAGTACAATTAAAGGATTACTAAAATAATCTCAATAACCTTGTAATAATTATGAAACAATTAAATTATATTAGTTATTAATCTATGAAACTTCTAACCTGAAAAAGTAGAAATGAATTTTAAAAAAAATTAAAAATAAGCATAAACAAACCTGTAACAGGGCACCATTAACTCCAATTTTATGTGTATGAGTTAATTTCGTACATTTTTCAGCTGTACTAAGCAGCAATTTATGGTCAGAGTAACAATAAAGGGCTACTGGGGCGATCCGCATTGCTCCGCCGTTGCCCAATGAACCGGAACCGTTAAACTGCTCTTGAGCAGGTTTCCAAATTTCTGTCTCACAATTAGATTTAGCCGAATTATTCAGTACATTCCGAAGCTTCCTAAAAACTGTAACGACAGATTCTCCATATCCTCTGTTGGGATCTTGGAAATAATTGTTAACAAACCTATGGCATTAAAGTATAACTGGATTATTCACTTTAAAATTTATTTCTTTACATAATGTTAGCCCGAAACTACTTCATAAGCGTGTTCACCTGTTTGCAATGTCCCTTGCATCAAAACAACCTAACTCTACAAATGATTCCAATATTCCAAGAGTCATGGCAGTGTCATCAGTGTATACTTTTACAGGAGCTGGAAACGGAATATGAAATAGATTATATTTCAAAAAATACTTTCAGAATTAATGGAACAGATAACAAACCTTTATAGGAAGGGTCTTCCATAGAATCAAAATATTCTTGAAGGGTTTTATATGAAGGTCCATTTTCACCTTCAAAGGGAGCTCCTAGACAATCTCCAAGTAAAGCACCGACAAGAGCGCCTTTAAACTTACTCGCCCCAACAACACCATTCATCAAAAGGCCAGACATCACTAGTTTTTAATTGTATGGAAGCTATAAAACTCCAAACTCAAAACTTTCGTTCATTCGACTTATCACAGTTCAGGAGGTTGCTAATACTTGAGCCATAATATGTTTTGAAGATACAGCGAGATCTATGAAATAACATCGGAACTATTGACAGGTGTTTCGGTTAGTTCACTGAAGATCCAGTTGTCTTCCGAGCTGCACAGGAAGGCTTAAGAGTTCAATTTGTGACATGAGCTGTTATCATTCCTATTGAGCCGGATTAATTTATATTTAATATTTAGGACAATTAGAATTGAAGTAAAAGTGAGTGATACGACTACCACGTAAAGAACAAGAAAAATCATGCTCGGATCCTGATTAGGAATGAAATGGGATGCGGATTGGCAGTCCCATTCGGTATTAATTTTTTGAAAATAATTTACTTTCAAAAATCAATATTTGTGCATGAAAACGAAACCTTGAAAAGCTTTAACTACATTTAAGTAATAATCTAGTTTATTCCACGTGATCAAATGTAGAGTATTTTTTTCAGGACCTTGAAATTATTACCTCTTTTGGAGTAATATATGTAACATCTAAACATCGCACTAACATTTCTAAATTGACATAAATTAAAAACCTTCCTTTTTGGAAAAACAGAAAATATCAGTGAGCTTGGAATAGGTAGCATTATACAAAAAAGTGTGAGTGAAACAAAAACTGGCAGCCAAGCTCTGAAGCTAGGTTGGTACAGTTTTGATGAGTGATAAAGAGATATTTACCCAATTCTTTCATGGCCATAACTCTGCACCGGAAAAACACCGACTTTTTGTTGGATCAGTTTAGAAATACTAGTTCGCTATACATGTCATAATTTTCTCTCAAATCTTAACACCTCAAAATTTGCTGTCATAAAAAGGATGGCGTAGATTCCAAATGTTACTACAAAGCTACATTTGTTCCTTGTGTTTACTTTATTTCATAAATGAATCAATTATGAATCTATAAAAAAATTACCAATGTGCCTCCAATCACACCTAGCTGATCTCAAAATTAAAAAATAAATTGCAATATCCAACCAAGGTTTAAAAAAATGTAACGAAAACGGATTGGCAATGTTCGCATTATTATTATTTCGTCTATTATCAGCGAATATCCATATTAGATCCTGGGATATAGCTTACTCAATTACTATCGATAAGGCCTAGAGCATTAAGATAAGATTCATAGAAAATAAATTATTTTGTGGTAGTAAAAAGTACAGTAGTTGTTTAGATGATTTACGACTTTGATAACAGCTGATTTCGTGAAGTAGCCGATACCCAGCGCCGTCTACACACCGCTCATATTTCTACCGGGACTTTCCTCCAGCCCCTTTGTTTTTTGTTTTGGAAATGTTTATATTCCACTTCATGTTTATGTGTTAATGGTACTGCATTCAAATCCCGGTCAGTGTGATTCGTTTCTCATTTACTAATTTCGGTAGTAATTTACAAATACGACGCCGAGTCATCTTTCCAATACGGAAATTAATCAGCATTTCCGTCACCTACAAGTCGAGTCGGATCGAATATTTAAAAAGTTAAATTCAATTCAAGAGATTCTCGGGATAACCATGACCACCATGTTTCAGCACCTCACGGACTCCGGAATAAGAATGTTGACGCTATCTCGAATAAGCCTTCAAATACGAGACCGTTTTCCCCCAAAAGTTGAAGACTGGTAGTGAGAAACCGAGGGATCTGAGCAAGAAACGAGATGGAAGGTAGGAACTCGGCTTTATCATGTAGTCATACTTTTATTCTGGGTGAAGCCAGCTTGTAGTTCAGTTGAAGATAGAGCGAGTTAATTATTTTATTTTTTCATTCGTCGCGTTTGGCCACAAGACAGATAGGAATCTTTTCTTTAAGTATTAGTGCGCCCAGAATTATTTGTAGAGAAGAGGGGACTGGCTTTAATGGAAATTAAGTAATGGCTATGAGATAATGAGTACTGAAGGCGAATGTTTAAGTTGTAAGTTGTTATTAGCACATATAAATATTGTTGTAGATGATGGATCGAGTTTTGTGGAAATTATTAATTTTATTACTGGTTATGAGGTAATGAGTACTGATAGGCAATGTTTAAGTTGTAAGTAGTATTAGTGCATATGGTTATTATTATAGATGAGGGATATGATTACTGTTATAGAGGATAGATCGAGTTTTGTTTGTAAATTATTATTTTATTAGTGGTTTTAGGGATTCTGAGTATTGATGTAGAATCTGGTGTATGATACTAGTTCATATGTTATTGTTTAGTCCTGTTATTGACGGTGAATCTTACGTTAAATTAAAAGTATTTTTCCTGTTGACTGGTAATTTCGGTTTGAATTGTAATTATTATTTTATTAATGCCTTACTAATGAATGAATCTATAATTGTTATTTTATTAATGCCTTATCAAGAATAGATGAACGTAATTTTTATTTCATTATAATGCCGCTTTATTTTTGTTAGATAAATGTTTTGGGGTTTATTTCTTCACCCAGTTTCCCTTATCCTCGATTACCCTGTCCTCTCCCAGCCCTTTGCCCCCGCGGGTAACAAATGATTAAGAATGAATGGTTCGAATCTTTTTATTTTTATATGTGGGCACCCACAATTAACTGCAGCACAAAAATGCAAGCGAGCTCCAATTCAACAGTTAGTCACACAAAGCTGCTCGTCATTAGACAACCAACAAACATTTTTTACCCATTTATGTCGCCTCCAATATTCCATTCGATAAACTGTACTCCAAGCCCTTTAAGTCTTTTTTGCAAAAATACAGAAAACAAAACATTCCTGACGAGAGCACCTTAAGAAAATATTAACTCAAAAACTGTTGTGAACATTCTCTTGAAGAAATACGAAAACTAATTGAAAACAATTATATTTACATCATGGTAGATGAAACAACAGACCCACGGGGACTTTACATTTGCAGTTCAATTGTTGGAATCCTACACCCCGAGATTGAACCCTACCCATACCTCATTTCATGCAAGCAGCTTCCAAAAACAAACTACGTGTCTGTCTCGCGATTTGTGAACGACAGTTTAGCAACTTTTTTCTGTCAAACATCCTGCCAAGATAAAATTATTTTTTTTTGTTAGCAATGCCACTCCGTATATGGTAAAAGCTGGAGAAGCATTAAAAGTTATTTATTCAAATGTGGTGCATGTAACTTGTGTAGCGCATGGTTTAAACCGCGTAGCTTTAAAAGTGAGGAGAATTTTCCCAAAAGTCAACAAACTTTTTAATAATGGGAAAAAAATATTTTTAAAAGCTCCTCACCGCGTGACAGCGTGACCCCCTTCCCCAAGAATTTGTGATAACTAGATGGGGAACATGGATTGAAGCAGCCCTATTTTATTCAGATCATTTTAATAATTTTAAAGAGTTTGTTTCTACTCTTGAAGATGACGCAGTATCTGTAAAAAAGGTAAAAACTGTTTTAAATTTAGCATCTGTTGCATCAGATCTAGCATTTATAAGATCCCATTTATCGTTCTACCTTCGCAAATAAAAAAGCTTGAAGAGAAAAATTTAACGTTGACATCACAGATTAATATTAAACAGAAAGTTGGAGATGAATTAGAAAAAATAAAAAATATAAAAGCATGGGACTGCAATTATTGAAATTACCTGTAATGAAATAAGTCCAAATATTGTTTGCAATGAGCTGAACACTTAGGGCAGTTCATAGATTCGGAAACGACTCCATTATCACCTAGAAACTGAACGTAAATAACTTCATTTGTGCCAAAACTGGCAACAAAATCCGTGTAAGACAAGCGGCAATGAAAACAAACCATTTCGGAAAAGAAAGTAACGGTACATAAAGAGCAATAACGGAATAATATCGTGAGAAAATGAAGGCCTCAATACACATTTGGAAATAAAACGAAAGATATAACCTAAAATATTTAAACATTTGGAATCTAAACAATTGTTAATTTAGTGTTAGTAATATTAGTAATTATATAACGAAATAAAGAGCGTAATAACGGAATAATTTTGTTAGGAAATGAAGGTCTCAACAAAAATTTGGAAATATAAGGAAAGATATAACCTAGTATTTCAATAGATGGAGGGGAAGTTGGAAGGAAAGATAGAGGGGATGTAGTGGGACCAGGGATATCAGTGATATGGAAGTGACGTCAAATTTACGTCACGAAACTTGAGGGAATGTTGTTAAAATTAGTGGGTTTGGTACAGGGAAAACTCATATAATATACAAATCTCATGGAACACACAAAGGTATATATTTTTTATTAACACATGAGAGCACAAGTTCATATTTTTATCATCGTATAAATATATATAATTCTTTCGAGGCCAGTGTCATTACAATATGCACTGCCTGTGTATAATTATTATTATATTCCGACAAATGGAAGTCGTATAAGTAAGTGATTGTAGAGAGGAAAAGCTGTAAAACAAAAAAGGTGCGTTCACCTCTTGCCGCAGGGCGCCAGCTGGCACGGCCAGTTGGCAAAGCCGAGCTTGTGTAGACGTGTTCGTAGGCATCTGGAAAATGGCACGCATCCAATGACAAGGAGAAGTGGGGTCCGGTAGCTTAGTCAGGTTTCCTGTTTTGGATAAAATGGAGTGGTCTTACGACAACGTGAGGTTGTTAATCGATTTATATCGCGAGCGCCCTGTGCTGTGGGATGCCAAGTCAAGTGATTACAGGGACAAGGCAAAGCGACAGGATGCCATCATGGAGATAGCTAACAGTTTCGGCTTAGAGAAAGAGGAAATCGAAAGGAAAATAAAAAATCTAATCTGCCATTTTTCACGTGAGGTTAAGAAGGAAAGAGATAGTGTAAGATCTGGTGTGAAGTGCAAAGATCGTTACAAAAGCAAATGGTTCTGTTTTGACAGTATGATGTTCTTGAAAGATAGAAAGCGGTCTAAAGAAATCATAATAAAACAGGTAATAGGTGAAGTAATAAATCGGGTGGTAGGGGTGGTTAAAGTCCCTTTAACGCCTTAGTGACCACGTTAGTTGACGATCTTATACTTAATACAAATAAGACGTTGAAATGACGTAACTTAACGGGACTTCAACCATCTACCAATGCCAACCTGCGGAATAAGTACCATAGATTGTTTTCATTTGTACTCTTTTAAGTAAATAAAATTATACATATTTTATTAGTGATCTCAAATTTGAAATAACTTGCATTTAGCGATAATAGTCGAGTAAAAGAATATTGCAATAAGAAAAACACAATGTTCATTTTTTAATTCATATCACTTTTTTTTCTTATGCTTACTTGTAATTGTGTAAAACTCGCAACTCAAACAAGAGTGTAGAAATATATTACTCTAAACCTCACTTGACATACCGAAACTGACCAAATGTACCAAACCTAGTACAGTGGAACGTCGATTATCCGAACTAATGTTGTCAGGGGTGGTTCGGATAATCGAAATTCACTAAAAAATAAATACTAACCAAATGAATAGGAAGAGATTCAGAGAAACTAATGAAATTACCTAATTACGTTTACAGTTCTTAATAAACAAATAGATATTGAAGTCTAAGTTCATTTTTTTGCTGTTTCCGAGAAACGATTTGGGCCCCCCTTATTGACGTTCATGGAAAAAATTATTTTATTTTTCGTCAAATTTTATTTAAAATAACAATAATTATAACAATACAAATAAGTAACTAGATGATCTGATCAAATTAATTAAAATTTCTAAATATTTTTATTTTTAAGAGAAAAGATTTGCCCTGGCCGGGATTCGAACCCGGGTCGTCCGCCTCTCCATGGCAGCGCTCTTACCATTTGAGCTACAAGGGGTAGCCTCTCAGACAGGACAAATCCGTTCTCTTCACCGATCCCATATCCAAGTGTTCTCGCAAGTATACACGAGGAAGAATGTTCATTGAACATTACTTTAATAAGGATCTTGTTGACTTACGTCAGTATATTATTCATAATGTTTTATAATTTGAGAGGCGACCCCTGGTAGCTCAAATGGTAAGAGCGCTGCAACGGCGGACGACCCGGGTTCGAATCCCGGCCAGAGCAAATCTTTTCCCTTCAAAATAAAAATTAAAACAATTAATAAAAAAAATAATTAAAATTACATTTGAAAAAAAAAACAGTTCCGTTAATTGAACGTTCGGATAATCGACGCTCCACTGTACTTAATTATTTATTTTAGGGACTGGACGAAAAATTGTTATATGTAAATAACTGTGGTGATATTAAAAACATTATTGATATCATTAGTCATTTTAAACATTGTTACTACTTTAATTTTATCTTTATTATTTAACTTTTAATTATATCTATAAGTATCTACATTCAATTAATTTATTGGAGGAAGGATATAATAGTTTGTTGTTTATTCACTTACCTTTAGTTTATGCTGCTATTGCTAATCGGATAATGCTACAGTGAATCTTACCTATCTATGTATAATTAGGATCTTTAACGAGTCTCTAACATTGTGCAGGTCCGGGAAACCAATTTTACGTTTCTTCCAAAGGATGGCATAACAATGGGTTTTATACTCCCTCCTAGGGTCACCTACTGTGCTGCGAACCCGCGATCTTGGTCATAGTAGGTTGTTATACTAACCACTAGACCACAGGTCACCTTATTAATTTTTTTTTTAATTCTTCATTTTCTAAAATTAATTATTTGAAAAGCAGTAACTATATAAAACTGGTGGGGTGTATGGAGGGTGATCAAATCATATTACACCTTCCATGGGACAGTGGGATATTCTTTACTCCCCCTTTTTAAAAAAATAATAATATGCTGTATAAAGAGTTGTTTTAACTTTTTTTTTTATTTATGTGGACTTTATAAAAATAAAAAAACTTAAATTTTATTCTAGGTAGCTGATGAAAAAGCCTCACGAGATGATTCAGATGAAAATTATGAAGCATCTGCTACACCTTATTCCAGCCGAGAGAGTACTGCCTGTACTCCTCAAAATGAAGAGGAACTCCCCAGGAAATTGTTTTGCTCCTCCAAGAGACGTATAAAAACCATTAGCGATCCAGTTCAAAATGAGTGTACGAAGTTTGGGGAATTGATAGCCATCAAACTTCAAAAGTTTGGCAATGAAGAAAGGAGTATCTTGATGCATCGGATAAATAATTTTGTTTATGAAGCAGAGGCTGAGATGTACGGCCATCAACATTGCAGCTACAACAGTGCTTCAAGCGCTCCATCTTCTCCTACAGCATTTGAGTACAATCGCATTCTTTAGCACCTGAACCACCAGTTAATTCTTCACGTATTGAACAAGAATTCTTGGAGCTTTCACTGAGTAATTGTAACTCATCAGAGTAGTTTTTTAAAAACATGTCCAAAGGAAATATGCAAAAAAAGTTTACAGATATTAGTGTTATCATCTATGTAACTACGTATCATGAACTGTAGTTTAATTTTATAAATTTTCACTAATCAACACATCACCAAGATCCTCTTGTTCTCACTCACCTTGCTGTTACCTGAACTTCCTATGAGAAGATTGAAAAGAAAATGACCTAGAGACCTGCTCAGAAACTATTAATCAGTTATTAAAAATTTCATATGCCTGCTAATTGAAGATAAAAAAAACATTGAGATCAACTTAGCTGTAATAAATAAATGATATTATAAATAATAATCATAATATTTTATAAATTGTTTTTTGTACAAGTTTTATTTAAATAGAAAACATTGTTATTTAAATTAAATTGAAAAAATAAGTCTTACTTACTTCATCATGGAATCTCAATTTTCATTTGTTTTTATCAGGTTATCAAAGATAATATCATTATAAAGAAATTGCTTGGATGTTCATAAGATGAAAACAGAAGTCATTCAACAATCTAATTTTAGTTAGCATTGTTGTTACACAGAGTTATTCTCTAGTAACTAGTTGGTAAATCAAGTTCCTAGTAATTAACTATTGTCAATATCAATAGAATACTTGCTGCTAGCAACTTGTAGCTTCAGAAATGGTGAATTGGCTTATTTAAACTCAATTCAGAATATTTACTTTAATAATGATAAAATTTCAGACATGAATTGTAAGATAAAGTGGGGATAAATGTGTAAGAAAAAAAGGAGGGATCCAATAGACGTGAATATTCTTTATCTATTAAAATAAAAAGTGTCGATATCTGATACTGTTAAGTCATATCGGTCTTTGCTCTTTTTTAATTATTGATAATTTAATTGGTTTAAGTTATAATTTATTTTTTAAATTCATTTTATTGTTTATTCATTATTCATATTTATGAATCAAACTAAATAAATATCTTAGGATCCATGTCAATACAGCACAATGATGACCTAAAGAAATAAATTGGTATTTTTCATGTCATTCTTATATTATTATTGTTACATATCATTATGATATTTTTCATAACTGACTGAAACTCAAGAACCAAAACATAATATTTCCGAAGCAGTCAAGATAAGCAGAAATCAATCTATATATATATGTACATAATCAAATAACCTGTGGATTGTGACTTCGATTAACAGTGAGACAATTTCACTATATTATATAATACATTTAACATGTAATTGCTAGGCATGCAGAGTTGTGATTTAATAATAAAACAAAAATAATATTTATATTTTATTAATATCAATATTATACAATTATTTTATCTAAAAGCTGATTTGGACTTTTATTTTATTTTTAATGATTTCTAACAAGCACATACAACCATTAAATTACATTTACAATCAATAATGGGTTATTTTTTTAAATTATTAGTTTTGGCTGGACTTCAAAATACCATTTTCTTTTGTCTCATAAGTTGCTATAATTTATGAAAAGAAAATTAAGAATATAATATTTTTAGTTGTTTTTTATTTTTCTCATCTGTCAGTATAAATTTATTTTCACAAAATCGAGATGATTAACATCTGGAGTCAGAGTTAATGTACCTCCGATATAGAAATTTAATAATATGAATTATTATATGTTGCTGAGTTTACAAGTAAAACGATCATTTGACTTATTTTCACATAAATAGGCAAGTAAGGTGTTAGAGAGCATGGGATTGGTGAATCATAATCTTCAAAACCCAAAATCAGGTTTTTGTTAATTGATACTGGATAGTGGATAGGGAAGCGTTGAATAGTTATAAAATCAGCAATAATAATATATTTTAAATTAAAAAGTTAAGTAAAAATAGTACCACTTGGATGGTGGTTAATCAGAATTTAAGTTGGTGAGGGGCCTGAAAAAAACCCCTGTAATATTCCCCTGTTCTGTCTCTGATATGATCTATTGAGTAATTTAATAATTTTCTAATAAAAGAAAATTCATTGAAAAAATTAAGTACCATTTGGTGTTAACATTTGTATAATTAACCAACAAAAACCATTAAACAAACTGTATAGAAAATGTTCACAAATCTTATGAAAGTTTAATATTTTCAACTTAAGCTATGGAAACTAAGGTGCAACAAAGTTGTTAACAATTAATTAATTAACGGAAATAGAAATTGTAGGCCCAACATCAACTAATCTCCATGTGACTAGCAGAATTAAAAGGTAAAGCAGTTTTTAATTTTTACTGCAATTCTTAGTGCTCTAACAGAAAATTGCCATTTTACTTGATAATGAACCAAATGAATTTGGAACTAACAGGCATCCTAACTGTGTGTTTTATAATAATAGTTTTGAGGAAAAAATAAATTATAAAGTAAATTTATATTTATACTGCAAAATTTCAAACTCTGACTCAATTATTAAAGAAATTATTTTCAATAAATGAATTAGCCTTTACAATATCTGATGATGATTTCAATTTTGTTAAAAAAAAAAGACTATTGTTAAAGGCACTTGTTCAATCACATACTTACGATTATGGTGGGATTCAAATGTCTACTATTCCCTCGGGAAGTACAATTATTACAGTACTATCAACAACCACAAAAATTTAAATAACATAATGACACAATACTAATTTTATCGCAGGGACCAAATGAGGGTTGTTTTATTAATATTTCATTCTTTATTGCAACTAATAATTTAAGTTATTTACATGAACATTAGTTAAAAAATGATCTGTTAAACGATTTACAAAAATATGGATCAACGTTGTTTCAGTCAAAGCTGGTTTTTATGTATGCCTTTGTTTTTATGGTGTTAACTTTATTTTAAAAATCACAGATGTACACAAAATGTTATATATAATACTGTTTAAAAATATATTTTTAAAAAATGACGATAAAGCATGTTATCAATACATATAGATTGCGGTGTACACATTGCATTTTATTATTTTGTTAATACTGATAACATAGTGTAATAAATAATTATTATACATATTTTTTTATTCTTTACATACTTTCTCTAACATAATCTTAAATATATTTTAATATAAACTCCACATTTATACAAAAAAGTCTTTATTTTCTTCCTCCACAACAGTGGTTCTTTAACAGGTTGTGAGTAGTATCAGAAAGCACTTCTAGGGTTGTGAAAGAAATACCTAAATGTTTCTTATAAACTGTAGTTTTCCTGCTTTATCTGTGAAATAACTAGCAAAACCACATTAATATTTGCTAGCGACAGGAAAGCATTTAATGGTAGAGCTTTCAGTTACGATCGATAAGAATATTTGTAAATTTACTAAAAGTATACTTGTTCTCATATTTTGGGTGTTAATACTGACAAGGTGGTTTGAGATGGAAAGGAACACTCTCTTAGTTTTTCCAGTATTCATAACTGTTTATTTGAAAAATAAATACATTTTATTCTTTCAATGAGCACAGAAAGTCCTTTTTAGATGCAAGAGTGTGCACAAAACTTTTTATTTTAGTTTATGCAGCATCGATTCATAAATAAGGTTTGAATAACTGTCCAATAGTAACATATTTTCAAAAATTATTACATTTACTAATTATTTTAATGTTTGGTCTTTATGATTTCAAGGCATTATTATGTTGTTTACTTTAATAAACTATGTATGCCTGAGAGTAGCATGCAGAACAATTTCCTGCATGGCTCTATAATTCATAAAAGAAGAGTTGGGCGAATGAATATGCTTGAAAAATGATGTCAAATAGGATCATTAGGCAATATTAGATGTATGTTAAACAGAGGGGTATGGAACAAAACAACATTAATAAGAAATCATGGCCCACCTTATCAAAGGGCTTTATAGTAAGTTAGCATCATTTAAACAATAAAACATTACATAAATTAAAATTCAGGATTTTACGTCAAAGGCTAGGAACCGTTATATTATAGTTTCAATGAAGTTCACAAAAAGTATTCTTTTTAAATAAATATTTAAAAAATCCTTTTAGTAATGTATTACATTTGTCCTTTTAGTACAAATTATGTATTACATTAGGCCACAATAAAAAGTTTCACAAAGTTTAGAAAATCGAAGAAAAAAAAGGCAGTATGGTTGAAAATTTCAAGATTGAAAATTAAAAGAAGTTAAAGGGAAACTTCATGGCAAAAGACATTTTGATATTTATGATTTGTCATCAAGTTGTTTTTAAATTAACTAAATTTACTTTAAAAATTGGACATAAGAGAAAAGTAACAGAGAAAGTTACTTCTGGAGTTGGAATGAAACTTGGACCACGGTGAGGCTCCTTTTAAGGCATCTAAATTGTCTGCCATTTTAGAATAGTCCTTTTGATTAAAAACAAAAATAATTAAAACTTATTTCAAACTGCTAAAATTGTGGTTAAAGTTTTATTAAAAACATTAATAAAATTTAATTAGTAACCAATGCCAATGCCTTTTCAGTTTAGAAATGAGGATTTAATCGATAGAATATTGTTTTATTTATAAAAAAGAAAATTATCTGGTCATTATTGTCAAGGAATTTAAGTTTCTCTCCTAAATCCTATTGTCTACCTCAATAAATTGTACCAACACCCTGGATCGATACATATTGGAAACGATCAAAAACAACGGAAGTTTCCACAAAAACCTCTTTCAGGCATCTAATAGAAAGAAACATTTTGTTGAGAAAATAACTGAATATTAGTGATATCATATATCATGAATATTATTATACAAAACTAGGAGTTTCAGCAGATAATCAGAAATTCTTGAATAACTAAACATTTCCTATAAGTGAGACTTCAACGTATAGATTTGATAAAATTAACTTTAAATGAAAACCATTGGTCTGTCAATTCTAAGATTTGAAAAATGTTGATTTATAAGTAATCTAAATACAACGGAAAGAGATGGTAAATAGGTTTCTCACAAAGTACAGATTAGCTGTTCCCTTCCTCTTCTTGTTGAAGCTGTTTGATGCTGTTGGGTGGATGTCCTACATCTATCAGGATATGGGTAAGCATCGAGCTGATATGCTTCACCTCCATGAGTCCATAGGCTGCTGTGTTGAGACCATCGAGGCGATATCGTCTCCAAGAGGTTCTAAGTAACTTAGTCCTCACTTTTCTTGCGAGAGGGCGTCTTTTCTCATGTTTTATCATAGTGTAACGAGCTATCCATTCTGGAGGCCTCGAGATCCAAAGAAGTACATGTTCAACTCTTGAATTAAAAAATATATACTAGAGTTTGAAAATACAAATGTTCTTTTACATCCGAAAATTAACTAGGGATATTGTTAAATAAATAAAGGAATTGTTTTTTTTTCTAGTTTAATGCAAATATAAAATAATGTTTAAAGAGATAGATTTACCTGTAACCCATATCATCATCCTCTCCACCCCAGCCCCAGAATAAATTGGAATAACCATTCACCCTAAGGAAATGATCAGTGCGAATAGAAAAAACACCTCCTACAAGCTGACGATAGGGTAATCTGAAACAGTTTTTTAAAATTAAATTTTTATCAAGGATATTATAGTCAGGTGTAGTCTAAATAAAAATTTAAAATATAGTATATTGCTATGTATCGAGGTATTATAAAAATAAATATGTCTTTGCACAATGAGCAATTGCAAGAAATAGGTCTCTCTGGTAGAATGGTTTTCCCACATGGTCAAGGTGGGTGAAGAGATACCAAAGAGGGGGGGGGGTCCCAGACTCCACTTTTGAAAAAAAGGACACTCTCTGAAAAGATCCAGAAGAGGAAGGAGCGAGGAGACAGAAGAAAGAGGCCAGCGAATGCTGGACGCAGGAGTATCCGAAGGCGGCCAGGCCTATAGACAGCCGAAGACCTACCTATAGACGTAATCTACCCCTGTCTCACAAGATAATAATAATTTAAGTCCTGTATGTATTTTATGGCAATCCTCAATTACATCTGAATCATTAAGTGTACTTCTCAATGCATAAATTAGTATCATGTAAGCAAGGAGAAAGTTGACTGGAAGATCTGAGTAATGAGGGGAATAGTTTGGGTGCAGTCAAATTAAACACTAAATAAGTGGGTACTTATTTTATTTTGTGCCATCGTTTGGACCCCTTTGTGGGTCATCTTATATTAGTATCATTAGTCTTATTTCAAATTGCATTAATAAAGTATTTTAATTCTTTAAGTACTTACTTAACCCAGATGCACTATATACTTATGAATAATATATTGATGGTTTAATTAATTAGTAAATTGGTAAACACCTGACCAACCTCTGGAAAAGAATCCAATTAAGAATGAAGTCAGGAAGTTTAAAGAAATAATAATTTAAGTATCTTAAATTATTACTCTGACATCCCTAAATCAATTAGAATATTCAAAATATATTTAAGACTACAAAACATAGCAATATTTGTATAAACCAAGTTTTTGTTATATGTCTTTGTCACATAAAACAAGATTATGTATGGATCAATTCATTTTACAACACAAACATTTTATTTTATTTATTTATTTTTTATTATTTTATTTTTTTAGTATTGCCAAATCTTCTTTTACACCTTATCTTTTATATTATTATAATTTTGTTTACCCCATTAAAAATCTTTAATCCTATTTTTTACTAACAATACATAATATACCTAAATGTTTTACAATTTTAATTTTGAAAATGTTGACTGTCGCTACAACATAATTGTCGTTTAATAACCTTAGTAAACCGCTGCATGCTCAATTTTAGTTTTATACAAAATACATAAGCACATCAGAAGTCTGTAAATTAATTTAGTTGGATGTAATCAACAGAACTCTGTCATAATTACAGCTTTTCCCAACAGATTCCACCTGCTGAGACAAACTTTTGAGGCTATCATTCTTTTATCTCGATCCTCAAAATGGCTCCATGATTGGTTCTCTATCAATCAGCCCAATTATTAATTTATTTGGTATGTTAAATGTTTAATATATCTTTTGATTGATCAATTGTGCCTCAAACTAAATTTATTTTTTATGTGGAAATGGTTGATTGAATATCTTAGAAGAGTATGAAATAGTCAGGGGGTGCAGTCAATAAATTTATAAGTGTAACTAATTTTATTTTTGTCAATGCTTTGGCCTAATATTTAGGCCATCATCAATCATATCAGGGATGAGAATAAAACAGAACCAGAAAAACTATATTAACAGAGCAGTAATAAAGAAAATATAACAAGTTAATTTAAAAAAATACAAAGAACAAAAGATAAATTATGAAATAATTGGCTGCACCCACTCCCCTGACCATTTCACATTCTTCTAAATTTATTTTCGACTTTCCAGTTAAAAGAACTTTTGTCACATTGTTATTTTTTATTTATTTCAAACTGAAAAAAATATTGAGGTTTTTTTAAATCATCAAAAGTATATTTATAGATGCAAACCTATAATTGAGTTCATTCACAGCAACTGAAAGGTGGCGGGGCTGTTGTGGACAGGAGTACAATATTCTGTCGTCCTCAGGCAGCATATCGACATCATGGAACACGAGGCAATGAAACATCACTCCAGGATAAGAGTGGTACTCGAGAGCTGTCAATGCTCCAGCGTTCATCAGCAGCCCTTTGTTGAAAGTGTCATTGCCAATCTATATGTCAAAAATAAAAATAAAAACAGAAATAATAATAATGTAAAATTACATTGTGTGACTATATCGTAACATTGTTTTTCTAATGGATGACGGTATTACTAAAAATGACACTTTTGTGAATAACAAAAAATACTGATAGAATAAAAAGAAGAAACAAATTTAACTATAAAATATTTTATTTTCTTAAATATCAACTTTAACTTTTTTAATTGAAGAAATTATAGAAGGCAGATACAAGGGTATAAAGATATGTGATAGCTACTTTTTTACTTATTAGCTACTTAATCATATGAATAAAAGAATATAATAATCCATGCATGCTGAGAAAATGTTTAGAGCAGTTCGCTAAATGAAGCCTGCTAACAAACTTAAAAATAAATTAATTAAAAAATAGCTAAAGGAAACAAAATAAATGCTCTTCAACTCATGGAAAACATTCTTGAGGATCAAGACTTCAGCATATAAACTATAGAATCATAAAATAACAAATATAAATAAGAAAAAGAATATATTAGATAGAATTGGAACCCAGAAACTCCAATCATCTGATGAGGATGGAACATGATAAATGACCAAAAAAATAAAATTTTCTTACATAATAAGCCAGAATATAGGAAGTGGTAACAGATGCGGATTGATGAAGTGAAGGGCTGCAAGTGGACTGAGGGGAAAGAATTGTCAGATAATAAAAAACTATGGTGAGAGAAAATTCTAAGAATCACAATAAAGAATTTACAAAAAAGATAAATATGTTCTATTTTTTTAATAAAAAATGTCTATTGTCTCAAAAAATTAGTAATCAGCCAGTGATACATCTAATATGTGCAATACTTACAGAAGAGTTTTCATTTATTTAATAATGAAGTCTTTTAGTTTATACAAATACTGTTCTCTAAACATTCAAAATGGTATAAATAATTGTGTGTCACAATAATGACAATTTTTTACTGGAAAGGAATTAGTAAAGAAAACCTTATTTTGAAATAAAAAGGAACATACCTGCTCAACAATGAAGATGTGGTACGCTAACTGCTGTCGTTCAAGAATAGGAGGAAGGTATGACATAAGCATGGAGAGTTGCTTCTCTCTATCTCTGTATGGAATGATGACTGCCACGGCATGGCGCGGAGAGCAATCCTTTGGCACGTATGTTAAGTTAATGTTTGGTGCCGTCTTTGCCCCTTTGAGCCATGACTCCACATCAATCTTACCATCTGCAACCATTTTAATATGCATCTATGATAAAAAATATATTGGGAAAAAAAAATTCAAACTGAATAGATTTTCAAAATATAGCTTTAAAAATGTGAGGAAGGATGCTGGCTTTCCACATGCCTGACATGCCAATAACATACAATATGAGTACCAGGTTTGGATAAAAAGAGCAAGGAATTAAAAACAAAAATTGACCATTAATATTTTTAAAATTGAAACAAATGCCTGATTTAACAACTCCATAAATAATGGCATAATCATTTTAAATATAAGCATTTCTTTAGTTATTGATACTTTAAATGTACTAAACTCTCTTTTTCATAATTTTTTAAGAGAATTTTTACCTTTTGAATTTCAAAAATTGAATTATTTTTCCATCTTTAAGCTTTGAGACAAGACAATTGGGAAAGCTTTTGGTTTAAAATCTACAATCCGTCAAAAGTAAATAAAACTTATAAAAAATCATAAGATATTTTTAATTTAATCTAATACACATTATGTTATTATGTTTGGTATATCATTGCAATAAAAAAAAAAAAAAAGCAAGAAGAAACTCATTAATTTTAGGTAAGAAAGTTTTCACCTAACTGAATTACAAAATTTCAAAAAAGAGCAAAAATTTATCAATTTATTTAATTAGAATATTAATTTTTTTAATTTACTACAGAGTTTTTTCTGTCCTTATTTTAGAAATATAATGAATATATCCAATTTGTTTATTATACCTCTTGATAAAAAAAAAAAAATCTGTACCACTTACAACCATTTATCTCTGGTTTCAGGATAACGGTTGTGCAGGGAAGTGATTTGTCCAAGATCACACTCAACCTACAGGTTTTCCCCCCATGAGAAGTACCCTTTTTATAGAGGCAAGGTGTGCTTCAGGAAGGTGTACAGATCCCACAGGATCCACCTCTTGATTTTTAAAGTTTTTCATAATTATATTATTCATTTAAATTTCTCGGATAATAAATAAATTTATAGTCCTTTAAATAATATCATATGGATTTTCATTAGGTACCTCAAAACAAATGTAAATTGTTAGATTTAATTTTTCATTCTCATACCTAATTTGGCGACTAATTGACAAATTTAGTCTAGTGTGATTATTGAAACAAATAATAATTTCTAAACCTACTAATAATTATACAAAACATTCTTACGAAGATTTGGTGGGACTGAAGGACAGTCACGAGGTGGAGGGTTGCAGCGCAAAGGACCACGATAGACTGATTCCTTTTCTATTGTATTTGCGATGACACCACCGCGGTACCTGTTTACAACCATTTGCGCTGTTAGTTCTACAGATAATGCATCCCTGCGTAACAGTGGCTCCATCTTGAAGGACATACCTTTCTCCTAAATAAAAAAAGAAAGAGAAAAGCAATAAGATTCAGCCGAATTATCTGAATAAAATATACTTTTGTAAGTACTAATATATACTATATAATGAAGAGTAAAAGAGCAATACTGAAATTAAAAGTTAAACCTGGTGGCTGGGTTTGTGATGTTGAAGTCGTGTGTGGGCTCTTCCTGGCATAATTCTTGAAGCTGCTCCTCCTCCTCCTATAACTCCAGTTACTGTGTCTTTTGCAACTACGGACATCTGCAAAATATAATAATACTTATGTTCTATCAATTATTGTTATATTATGAAATTAAATTAGTTCTTTATTGAATAATTATTGGTTGACCATAAAAACTAAATGGAGGAGAAAGTGGGCCAGATGGGGCTCAAAATAACTTCTCAAATATAAAAAAAAAAATTACTTATAAACCAATGTTTCGACCCACTTTACAGGTCTTGATCAAGACTTCAAGACTCCATTATAGTCACAAAAGAAAGAGAAACTATTTTTCTAGAGGCTACTATTACTACTACTAGTAGGAGCTAAGGTTTGCCTTTGCTTCCTCAAAAATTTTGTTAGACTCTTCTCGATTTCTGGCTTTCTGTTTCCATTCAACGAGGCCTAATACTTAGAAGTCTTGCAAACACTGCCTGACCAGTCAGCCAAATCTTCTTTTGCCTTGCAGAAGTTTGCTCGGTACTCAGGCATTCTAATTACAGCGAGCCTCGATGAATTGAACCAAATGGACACCCATATACAAGGAATACACTTCAACATTGGTCCAAATTCTCCTTACAATGTTACAATATCAAACTCAGCACCATAAATTTTCCTAAAAACCTTTCACTCGAAAATTTGGAACTGGCTTTTTATTGCACTATTGAAAGTCCGAGTTTCTTCAATTTGCCTCGTTTATGGTCTTGTTCTCATCGTTCAGCTCTGAGTCTAAATAGACAGAGCTTTTTAAAGGATATCCATCGACTGATACTGCCTGAGCCAATCTGCATTTTTTACTTACTTTCATTACTCAGTGTACTAAAAACCTTTTTTTAGAGATGAAATATTTCTTGAGATCAGGAAATTTCTAGATAATAGGTTTCAAATAAATAATCTCTAGGACCATTTTCTCCTCCTTACTTTTTTAAACAATAGGTATACTCCTAGCTTTATACATTCAATTGTAATAATTTTGAAGTAAATACCTCTGATAGGGCAAGGATGGACAGAGCGGTGACGATGATGAATACAGAGAGCAAGGGGAGGATTCTGATGCACCTGTAGCCTCGACCTGGAGCTGAGACACGGATCTTCGGCCTTACCCGGGTCAGCGTCCCGCGCACCCTGATCCTCATCGTCCGACCGCATTGCAGACCTGTAATTCATGTCACAAATATTAACAATAATCACAAGAAAAGTCTTTTGATCCTCTCTTGGGGAAGAGAGAACGACCAAAGGTTTGATTTCGAAGAATGAAAACACTCCAGAACAGATGTTTTTGCATGTTTATAAGAGAATATCTTGCGGCATTGCGCAGAATACACCCGATTAATATTATTGAAGTGATAGCTACGCCAAGATTATGATGGGCTTGTAGAGTTGTTAGGTTGAGTAACGAACGAATTCATGAAAAGTTAGTAAGTGTTGTGCCGACTGGTAAGCGCTTGAGGGGTAGGAGGGAGAATTGCATTAGGAGTGGTCTAGCCGATTTGGGTGTGAGTAGTGGTCCGTGGACGGAAGTGTGTAAGCAGAGATTGGGGGTATCGTCATCGATCCTTCTGGCTCGCTAAGTCTTATTATTACAATTATAAAGAGATACCTGATTTTGGTAAAACTGTCCAAGGCTAGAAGAAATTTTAAGGGAAAAAAAAAACAAAAATGGGGGAGTGTCATTATTCCTGAGTAATGACACTCGTTGACCTCGTCTCTAGGCTTTAACTGCTAATGACCAAAATCCTTCTTTCTAGGGGTCATGTTGAAATAAACCCCCCATCGCAAAGATATATTTCCTCATAATTCATTTAATCAATATGAGCGCTTGAACCTTTCGAAAAATTGTCATTATTTATTATTCATGTTGTTTTAGTTCTGTAGTACTTTGCTCCAATCGATATCTCTTTCATGAGGTTATTATTGAGCTAGGATTAAAAAGCAATTGTGTTAATTCATGTTAGTTAATGTCGTGTTTAAACAGTAATTGAATATGTGAAATAAAGTAAACGAACCCGCGTGTTAACGTCCGGCAAGATAAGTATGACGTCACCTTGTAGCCGTTTTAGTAGTCTGGAAAAAATCTTCAATATAGAATTATTTTTTTGTCGTCCAAGTTGTGGTTCAATCATTGGTTTTGATTAATCATTAATAGGAATTAATAGGTCGCCTTCCCGTAATATCCGGGAAGTGTGCCAAAGCTCTTTTATCGATAATCAAATCGATAATGGTAATAAGGTGGGAATCGAACCCACGATTTAGAAGCTGTAATTTGGAACTCTCGCTGGAGAAACTAGACCTTAGTCTAATTATTTTAATTATCTCTCAATCTCTTACCCGCTGGGACCTTGATACATTTTCATTTCTATATAGAAACCTGTTTTCTGTTGCTTATTAGTGGTACATATAAAAGGTGAAATTGTAAAATAGAATTTATAAACATTGGAGAATCAGGTGATTTACATAACAGGAGGTAACCAACGATGCGATTCCAAACTAAATATGTTCCCATCGAACCATTTCCTGATGTGCATCCAGTTTATGTTCCCACAGCATGGTCAACTGCGTATGGTACATCTGTCCCAACAAGTGGATGTCATGGCAGGCATCTGACAGAAAAATCCATCAGATTGTACTGCGGTATCAGCAGTTACTTTCAGTTCTTATTTCGTTGTTAGGCTTTAACTAACATGTGACAATCCCTAACTAATATTTTAGCATCAGTTCCGCTGGTTGTCCTCCGAGTTAAATCACACCAAATTTTAACTTTCCTTTTTAAAACGTTGACTGCCATGGCAATTTTCAGAAATCTGGCCTAAAATGACACTTTGATTTAATCACATTATGTTATTAAAATTCTAATTCTATTGAATAGTTATCATAAAAAATCATAAAAAGGGTGTTTTTTTTAAAAACAGAGGTCTTACGAATTATCTCGTAGTTGGTTTCTGAAACAGCCTGTTTAACAGCTTCTGTTCATTTTTTCATAAATTTTCTGTTCATGCAAGCCACCATTGATTTTTTGTTCTTTTCCCAGAAGCCATCTATCGATATTAGCACTGAAATATTTCGAGTTTAATCGTAGCTGCACAAAAATGGCAAGTAAACACAGGACGAGATAACTCGTAGTTGGCGTCTTAGCATGAACGAAATCTACGAGTTATCCCGTAATAGGGAGTCAACGTGTTAATAATCTCGAAAATATAAACAGTCGTGAACTTAGTTTGAAAAGAAGTGTAATTTTGGGAATTTTGTATATTTCAGTATTTATTTCATCAGGAGATGAATGTTTCAACAAACATTTCGATGTGTAGACGATGGTATAATTTTTTAACTATAAGCTATCAGCAATAGTTACTTTATTCAGTTAGCAACACATATTTTTATTTTCGAGAATATTAAAAGGGAAACAAACGAAAATTTAAAAAAACTTGACTGATGTGGCAACCAGTGGAACTGATGCCAATATTTTTTGTGTGAAATTTCAAATATCTTGAAGTAGTGTAATAGTTTCAATTCGTATTCTGTATGAAAGAATTATTCTAATATTGAGTATTTAAATAAATAATTCCTGATGTTTTATAATGCCTTTATCATGAAATATACCAGCGTTATCAATAATTTAAATGCCCAGAAAAGGAAATGGTTGTGATTAGAACTGTGTATGAAATGTTTAATTTTAAACTTTTTCACGTTTAACTACAGATTTAACCTTTAAGTAGGATTTTGAAATGTTTCTCAAAACCTCAATTTTTTCTTATAATTTAATTTTTTTTTTACTTTTCCTAAAATCAATGAATGATTAAATTGATCAGATAATAAAATTTATTGAACAATTAAAACTGTGAGAAAGTCGCCGGTTGTGCCAATAAGTACCCCACCTCCCTAAAAACGTAACTTTTATGGACCGTTATAATTTCAATAAAGAATCAGGGAACAGCCTTATCCCTCCTCAATTGAAGAGAAGAATAGAAAACTCTAGACTCTCTTAGGCGCTGGTCCAAAAAGGCCCAAAAAACCTTCTAGGTGCATCACGTATCCTCGAAAAAGTGATAAAGAAACTACACAGGTGTGCAACTCTTGTCTACAACCAACATGCAAGGAGTGTTCCAAAGTGCTATGCAAAAACTGTGCGAAGAAGTAGAAAAACATTAACTGTTGCAGGATTTTTTATTATTCATTTTTTTCCAATGTTTAAACATTATTTTCAAAAAAGATTATTTTCTTAATGATCCAACTATCTACATATCTAGAAGAAGGTTTAAATAATTAGAATAAATTACTTAAATTTAATTAAAATAAAAAAATTGAGTATATATGTTTATTTACAATGGCTGGGGTGTTCAGTACCCCACCTCCCAGAAGATGGAATTTTTTTCACCTCCTTACGTAAAGGTTAAACACGAAAAAGTTTAAAGTTTTAGTTGAGCGGTAAAATTTAAGAACCTAACCTTGTTAAAACCTGTTAAAATCGATTTAACTGAATGATCCGAATGAGCTGTTCGATAAATCGATTTTTAGATCCCCCTACTCTTTCTTTTAATACTAAGAGCAGTCAGTCAGTGTCTTTTGAAGAAGAAAGGTTGGAGGATTTTAGTGCTAGTCTTGAGTACGTATAGTATTATCTACGTATTTATTCATTATTTTTAATTAAATTACAATAATTCATAACTGACTCATCCTTTTACGAAATATGAAGAAGTAAATCTGTAAATTTTTTGTTAGTGTACCGTAAGTCATGGGAAACATTTAAATAATTAATTGTTGACATAAATTGCAATAAAAATGTTCAGTAGGAACATGATCCGTTTCATGTAAAAAAACAACAGATGTTTTGATTATTTTTAATTAACTGTTCTTGTTTATCACTCAACAATAAATTTACTGTCCTGTCCAAAAGTAGAAATATTTTCTTTCTTAGAAGAGAAATCTGTTGTCGCTTCAAGTTGAGTTACAAGTTTTAACTGTTCTAATATTTTCTAAAAATACAACTTATCGTGAGTTTTTTATGGAAAATAGAAACGTTTCAAATAACATTTCGAAATATCGATGATATGTTTGTTGAAACGTTCATTTCTAGATGAAATTATTACCGAAGTATTAAAATTGTTAAAACATTACGTTATCTTTTCCATATTAAACCTCATGATAACTTGTATTTTTGGAAAATATCAGGAGATAAACGATTGAAAAGTTAAGACGTTTGAATATCATTTAACTTTTAATAGATTTTTCAGTAAATAGAGGTATCTATTTATCGAAAAAATTACTTTTAATAAATTAAAATTTCGTATAAATGAAACCGGAATTTCTTTTAGACATTGGCTACCGATTTCGTAAAAAGTATATGTGAAATCTCGTTTTCCTAAAAAAGAAGCATTTTGAGAACGAAGTTTTAAAATTTTATCGAAAAGAAAAAAAAATGGTTAATTGTGCAAAAGAATTCTTAACTGAACTATTAAATGAAGTTATTAGTTAAATAAAAATAAAACAAATATTGTCCAATTAAAATCAATAATATTTAAATACTTATATGTGCATGAGTTTGTGTGTGTATGAATATACAAATGTTTGATATTTTAAGATAAGATAAACGAGCTAATCTTATAATCAAACCAAAAGAAACCCCAAATTCAGTAGTGTTAGTTTATTTATTATTTACAGTGGATGCAAAAGGCAGATCCCCCATCCTCATGCAAAACTTGGATAACTAATTCAACATAAACAGATTGGAAAACATTATTAGGGATGACTAAATTGAATATATCTATGCTTACCCATTAAAAAGTAATAAATTTATATTTAAAAGTGAATATGTATATGTTTAATGGAGGCGAGGGCTTAGGATACCTAGGTTAATGAGCTTTAATCTCGATTTCGAGACCGGCTAAGGCAGATACATTATTTATTATGAATTAGCTGTATTTCTATTCTATTTTAAGACGTAATAGTCTATATATTATTATTTGTATTGTTATTCTAAAGGACTTCATCGTCATCATCACATGGCGCAATGGTCCATGGAGGAACTTGGTATCCTCGACAATTTTCCCCCACTTTTATCTCCCGCTACTCTTCTCCATATTCTTACCCCAAGGAGCTTAATGTCTTCTTCCACATCTTCCAGCCATCGCATTCTAGGCCTTCCTCTCCCTCTTTCTCCATCTGGACTTGTCCCAGAATAAATAAAGATTTTATCATTATTATGATTATTAATATTCAGTGAGACTCTGAAGATCCGGAAATATTATTATTTTTTGAACGAACGTTTATGGTGAACCGAAGTTCACACTTAATGTATCTCGCTTGAAGCACAATAATTTTATCTCAGGGTAATTATTAATATATATAAAATCAAAATTTTTGTAGTTTTAAAAGAAAAATTACAAATCAGGCGCAAAAGAATAGATACATTAGCGTCAGTGTTCACCTAATGTAAGGGTATTAACCTGCTGTATTATTTTCTACTCAAAATAATTTAAGTTGCTATTCATTGCTATGGTTAATTAAGAGCTAAATTAATTAAAATAACATACAAATACAATATTTGAAAGGTGTACTTAATTGTTCTACTAGTAAAATTAAAATATTTCTAGTAATGTAGTAAATACATTTAAAAAAAAACTGTAGGACAGCGGCCGTGCATGGAGGTGATTTGTCCTAGATCACGCTCAATCGGAAGAGCCCCAGGCAGGTCTCCAGTCCATATCCTACATTGTTTGAGCCTGGTTTATAATTATTTTCTAAAATTATTAGCTTTCCTTTGTATATAATATAAACATTTTCATTCCTTTCTCTTCCAAAGGTTATGTTATATTCAGTATATATCCGGAATTTTTCTTTTTACTTAGGAAAACTTTTCACCTTTAGTTAACTATGTACATCTTTCATAGTCCAAATTTATCCACAGGCTCTATCACCTACTGTTAACAGATTGAATAAAATATCTGCCCCAGCCGGATTTGAACTCTGGAAATAAAATATATAATCAAATTTAAAATGTAATTTTGAACATTAAAGATCCCATAAAACTTAATTTTCCTCTGAAACCGCGTTCGTATCTCTAACCTCATTCCAGCTGCCATTTTGTTCCTCCTCCCAGTTTTAATCTATAATTATCAATTTAGTTTTCAATTTGTATTTATCATCACGATAACAGCACGATGAGCCTCTTCCTCGTACCTTACGAGATTTACATCTTTAATTATAAATTAGGTGACAAGAATAATTTAGCTTTGGCAATATACCAAGGATCTTCTGTAAGCCCAAGTTTCATCGCAGAATTTTTTAATCCTTTCTTTCTATTTATATAAAAATTTTCCTAGTGATGTAATATTTTATCGGGGCTACCTAACAACGGATCAAGAAACTAATTTTTCGTCTTTTGTCGTCCTCGATCAGCCAAGGTATAGATAACTTTAAAAATTGGCGAATCATAAAGCCAAAGCTCTTGACTTCTTTAAGCCATTGCACAGAGTATAGAAATGTTTCTTAATTCAAATCGAAAAAAATTGAATGGATCTATTTATAAAAAAAAACAAGCTTCATCTTATTCCAATATTTGCTACGCCTTTCTTTGCGGTTAATCGAAATCTCCATTGTAATCTTCTTCGGTCAAAAAACAGTTCTGATACAAGCATCATCAGAGAAAGGAGGTTGTATGGCGCTTAGAAACTTTCCTCTTCATATACAGAGTGGTCTATTCAATCCAATCAAAGGTAATAAACACAGGATTGATTATTATGACAATTTAAACCAACAGCTGGTATAGGAACATTCGTCACTTAACGGAAGCTCTCAAGGATTTTGCTGAGGACTAGACATCATTATGCTAGGCAACGTCATGCTACAATGATAGACATCCTAAAACATACATGCAGAAGAACAATCGATTTCGAGAACCCTACAAAGGAAGATTGAAAATTTTAATAAGGGAGTGACGCTTTCTTTAAATTTGGACTATGAAAGATTGGCATGATTAACTAAAGCTGAAAGTTAAAAGAAAACTTTCGGAAATATAACGAATATAACAAATAACCTTTGGAAAAGAAATGGAAGGACATTTTTATATTATATCCAAAAGAAAGCTAATAATTTTAGAAAATAATTATAAATTAGACCCTGTGGGATCTGGACTAGAGACCTTCCTGGGGCTCACTCAGCCTCTGTAAAGTGAGTACCCTTAATTGGGAGAAAAACCTGGCGGTTGAGCTTGTTCCAGGACAAATCACTTTCCTGCACAACCTTTGTCCTAGGAACACTACATCCTTTACCATGTGCAAAACCCTAGATCCTTCATGGTTGTATTGGTATAAGTTTTATTTAGATATTTTAAGTATATTGTACGCGAAGTCTTTAATTTTATTTATGATCAGTTTTTGACCCTCTGTTTATAACTGAATAGATGTACAGGGAGTTTATGTTTAGTTCAAAACGCATAATCGCCATAATGTTACAAACATATAACATATATATTTTTATAACAATTGCATATTAATTGTTTGGAACTCACTCCCATTCGATGTCCGTAAAGCGTCTTCTTTTTTCACATTAAAATCTAAACTTTTCCTACATCTTCTAAATGCCTAAACAGACCCTCTATAATCAATAACAATTAATAGCCATATTCAACATAATCGATTGAAGAATTCCTGTAAATATTCCTCCCTCATAATGATATTAATTTTTATTCATTCATTCATTCCTCGCGATTGGGTCACTTAGGACCACGCGATATCAACACTTTCTCGTCTTCCTTTTGGCCCAGTAATCCTTCACGCGCAACGAGTGAGTTTGTTTCCGTTGCGCTGACCATGTATATTGGGTAGTCTTTCTCTCTTCTTCCTCGAAACCCCGTGTGTGAGTGATTTTTCTGATTTCATTTCGGTCGTGTAAGTTTGGTGATCCTAATTCTTTCAGATCCTTTTCTGTCTGTAACAATTCGGTCTAGTAGCCTTGCTTGTTAAGAATGCATGTATTTTGTGCGTTAGTCTGTTTGGGTCGATTCTTTCTATGTGTCCCATGAACTGAATTCTTCGCATTCGCATTGTATTATTTATATTATTAGATGCTATTATTTATTTTTTTATTAGCCTATTTCTTTTTATTGTAAATTTGTCTGCTATTTTTTTTTTTTTTTATTCTCTTTATTTCCAGATCGGCTATTCCTAGCCTTACATGGTTTTTTTAATAATGAAATTTTAAGATTTAACACTTAGTGAAAGTGTGGGTTTCGTCTCATGCAAGAGACACCCCTAACTGTACATTATCAGATTATTTACAGAGAAGATGTAAATATATAATAGCGTTTTTTCATATAAAAGAATAATAGTAGTTTGAAAATAAAGCATGTAAATAAGTAAACAAAAATAACATTAATGTAATAATAAACAGAACTATAGTACTATAAAACGGAAAACTGAAAGAAAACAGGATTATATTACATTTTGTTAAAGCGATTGGTGAGAAACGTTATCTATTGAGATCACATCAGAATATCTTTCAAGAGTCTTGGTTTTAGTCTTGGGGATGAAATAGGTTCGCCTATGTTGAATGCTACAGCTCCTTGGACTGCTGGTAATCCGGTCTTAAATCTGCTGTAACGTTTTTTAATAAATTCATCAATCGACTCTAGGTTTAGCTCTCGGTGAAGTTGACTGTTTCGTACAAACCAAGGCGCGTCTACTGCGATCCGTAGGATTTTATTTTGAAAAGTTTGCAATTTTTTTTTCTTTGTTGTAGACACTGCACCCCACACTTCACAACCGTACATTAGTAGAGGTCTAATTATGGTTTTATAAATTAATAAGGCTGTTTCTGGTTTTAATCTGGATTTGCTATTTTTTTAAATGTTTGTATTACTTTTTCTGATTCTCTATAACATTTATTTTCATGTTAATATGTAAATATTGTATTGTTCTAATGATGTAGCCCTTTGGCCAGATATATTTTTATTAAATTTTGTTCATTTTGTTATTCTTAAGGGACCTGGTCCCAGAATAAAATTATTTTTCTCTTCTATCTTATTAATAAAAATAATATTCAATTAATAATAATAATATTTAAATATTTAAAGGCCAATTTATGGCTATAAATCACAATTTCATAATGAAACCTTCATTACAGCACTTCTTCCCAGATGATGCCGCTTTATCTTGGAAGAATGCAACCGCTTCGATCCCTGTTTGTGGTCGATACCACATTTGCATCGCGTTTTATAAATTTTTTAAATGTAAAAAAAAATTGGCGGCTAAAAGAAAACAAACAAATACTAAATACGTCAAAAGTTCACAAGTCCCGCTTTATTCTATCCTCTAAACAGTGGTAGCGCCAGTCTAAGAGGAAATGACCGTTTTGGATTGCATTTTAAATTTCCAAAAGGCTCTTTATTGCTATTTAAGGTCAATTGACGAATCAAATGTGGTTGAAGAGACGAAGAGGATGAACAAACTTTTTGAATTGCTCAATCAACACGGATCAGCAATCACTACCTTCGCATGCAGATTAGGATTCTCCGAAAGGTGAATTGTTCATCAAATATGCTAAAGACAACCTGATTAACATTTATTACATATTCAATTGTTTCGGCAGCGCCATGATTTTTTAAACTATGAAACAGATTGAGAAGTGTATTGATAAAATGCATAGGCAAGACAATTAAATTATATGTATTGTAGTTTTAATACTAAATAGAAATTTTGCAAACTAAACAGGAAATAAAATGTATATGAAAACTTCATTTTACAAACCAGGGTTGTTTTTAAAGTGATTCTTTAGGGAAATGGTCCAGGTGGAGGTCATAGAAATTATTTCTTAAATAGGGCTGAAACGTTTATTTTAAACCAACATTTCGACCAACATTGCAGGTCTTCTTCAGGGTTAGATGGAATGGTCTACTTCTTGGATAGATAAGAATTTCTCTCGAATAATTCAAAATCTATATTCATATCATAGTAAATCGAAAGATTTTAGAAAACATGGAATACCATTTGCGACGTGAAATAAAAGCTTAAAAATAAGCGACCGTTATATTTTTTATTTTACATTACAGTAATTATTAACGGAAAGTACATATTTTTAACTAAATGGTACAGGCGCACCCCACTATATCATCCCAAGCACAGATAGATTTTAAACTTGAAAAAAGCTGAATAATTTCTTTTTTCATAGTATTTGTATCGTTATTACATTCCGTCGATATAATTATTACCTTTCGATCGAAAACTGGTCGGTTATTTCCCAAATTAACATTTATTGTAATAGTAATAAAACCTGATTACCCTCTTGAAGGTATAACTTGAAGAGAATTCAAATCCAAACCTACTTCCAGGGTAGGGCCGAATAATGAGGTTTGTTGATGGATGGATTGTCATGTTAGGGCAAGATGTAAATGGAATGATAACATTTTGAAGCGTAGTCCAGTGGGAATTCAGAGGGTAATGATAGTGAGGAACAGATCCATTCCCGCTGTGTATTCTGAGCTATATACAGTGGTTGCAAAAAGTATTTGCACACACAGTTTTTATAAAACTATCAGTCATAATGGAATTAATAATCCACTGAACTTCACATTAATAAAAAGTATATTTAAAACTAAAACAGTTTTATATGTGTACAATAGTTAACTATTTAGATTAATGGGGGAAAAAAAAATTTATGAAATCCTCTGGCAAAAAGTATTTGCACACTTTGTGTACTATCACTAATATCTTTTGTTTACTATTTATTAATTCTTACACCAGTATTATCTACTCTATCTAATGTTTTACTACAAGGCTAAATCATTAGGAGTTAAATTCTTTAGTCACTAGTTAACTATCATGCCGAAAACAAGTGAATTGAGTTTCGGAACTCGCGAAAAAATTTGTTTTGTTGCGGGGTCAACAAAAATCATATCGTCAGATTGCATATTTATTAAGTATACATTTTTTCACGGTCAGGTACGTCATAAAGAGATAAGAGGAACGTGGGACAACTGAAAACAGTGAGCGAAAAGGCCGTCTGAAAAAGTTGTATTCCTGGATGAGGAGAAAGATAAAAAATGAAGCTATGAAGCATCCCTTAGTAAGTTCTCGAGACCTGGCTAATATGGTCCATACATCTACTGGTGTTCAGGTTAGTGACAGGACCATGAGATACTGCCTGAATATTGAAGACCTGCATGGTACAGTACTTCGAAAGAAACCTTATATAAATGAAAACGGTAAAATGCTTCCTTCTTTTGCCAGAGAATACTTACATAAGCCGCATAGCTTTTGGGAGGATGTCGTATTCTCTGATGAAAGCAAGTTTAAGTCCGATGGGCGGAAGAGTATTTTGAGGCGGCGTAAGGAAGAATTGAAAAAGCAAAATGTTTCTGTTACAGTAAAACATGGTGGTGGGCAGGTTGTGGTATGGGGGCGTGTCTCATACCGCGATGTGGGGAATATTGTTTCTATTGATGGAATTTTAAATGCTGAGGGTAATGTGAACATTTTGCGCCATAACCTGCATCCAAGTACCGAAAAAAGGAATATCAGGGATCGTTATGTGAACAAGCAGGACAACGATCCAAAACACACTGCCAACAAAACCAAGGAATGGTTGATATTTAATGTGCGAAGACAGCTTATAGATTATTATAGAAACTTTAGGCAAATATTGCATTAGAATGTGAGAAAGCATCACATGACTGGAAGACACCATTTGAACAAGTACTGGTCAAAGAATGGGAAATAATCAGTTTTGACTTGGTTAAAAACTTGACCCACTCCATGCCCAGGCGTCTACAGGCAATTATTGATGTCAATGGACTTTTTACGAAGTATTAAATTTATATTTATTCTCAAAATACAAAAATAATCGGAAGTGTGCAAATACTTTTTGCCAGAGGAATTCATTATTTTTTTTATTTTTCCTCATTAATCTAAAAAGTTAATTATTGTACACATATAGAATTGTTTTAGTTTTAAATATACTTTTTATTAATGTGAAGTTCAGTGGATTATTATTTCCATTATGACTGACACTTTTATAAAAACTGGGTGTGCAAATACTTTTTGTCACCACTGTATCTATCCTTAGATTTAAACATGACTGAAGTTTTCTTTTCAATAACTAGTATTGGTTACCTAATACTGATTGAATAAAATAAAATAATTTGGACCACTAGAACCCACAAATGGTCTTGGTTTCAGTACCTGGTAGAGACTGTACTGTTTCAAAGACTATGGTTGTGCTTATAGGTGACGCCCCAGATCAGGCTCAACCACCAGTTTTCCCCTAATAAAGTGTACCCACTTTTTAGAGTGGCTGGATGATCCACAGGAGGGTTTCCAGATCGTATAAGGTCCCTATATGGCTGTTAACAGATCAAATAATTTATCAGTCACAGTAGGACCAAGGTTTCTCAGCAACTCTGGGCTCTACTATTGAGCTACTCCCTTTACAAAACTATGTATTTATATGATAAACTGATGCACCAATTTTAATAAATAATCATTATTTTAATAATGGCGTACGGTATCCCAAACCTGATAAGCAGTTTACAACATTCTCAGCGAACTTTTCTTAAACCTAGTCCACTGTTCGTTTTAATAGAATATGACACGAAGTATTGGAACTGTAGGCCGGAAGAAAGAATATAATGAAAATAAAATTTCGGATTTTCTCCAATACTGCTAGATCGATATTTTTTTTTCGTTCTGGTTCAATCATCAATTTATATTCCGTGACTTCCTCTCCCCCCAGTATTTTTTTCAACCTCTCTGATCTGATATTCCTTTCTTCGTCGGAGATTTTGATAGTCCGCTTCGTTCTCTCCTCAAAATTCATCCTTTTGTCTCGCTTTATGCTCTTGGCACTTCCATTTCTAAGGATATCTTCCGTAAACCAGAAATCTAAAGAGGAGCGTCTTTCTTTCTTAAACCAAAAAGGTTTGGTTTTTTTTTTTATCTTGACACCAAAATCAACCGAGGATGATCCACGGAGCCTGATTTTACCATCCATCATTTCAATTATAGAGACCGTGTGTTAGAGAATTAAATAAAATAGAATTAAGCGCTTTTAAGAATATAAAAAAAGCGCTTTATCCTATTATATTCAGGAGAGCAAAATTAACTCTTCACACGATCCAAGTAGAACAAACCGAGGCATATCTTTAGATCCTCAATGCAATGGACAATATAAGGAACTTTTTAAGTTTCAAAAATGTGTTACTTAAGGCTACAAAACTAAGCCGGGGAAAAACGAAGTATGCATTGTTTTGCAGGACACGTTACTTCGTCCTTCCCCAGCAACGCTAGAACGAACTCGGTTTTCCCCGGTACGACATTCTTCTTCAGCCGGTTTGCGCTGTTTAAACTTCTTTTTTCTCCTGTTTTCAATACGTCATCGTGTTGGTCATCGAAGAGTCACCGAATTAATTAGAAAGGTTATAGATTACAATATTCTTATAATCTATTAGAAAGGTTATAGAACCCGCTGTACCATTTTCTGGAGAAAAATCGAGTTACTTTGTCTTCCGTCAATGGTCTTAAACTTTCAGTTTTGAACATAAGACGTACTATGACGTTTAATACAAAAATCCTAAATGAATGCAATCCCATTATTAATACTTTGACAAAAAAGATGGTTATTCAATGACGACGCCCAACAGCTTGGAAAGCCCAAAGATGAGCTCATACTGATTATTGAGATTAGCTTTCATTATTATCGACTTCTATATAAATAGTAATGGTTCCCAGAACAATAAGTATCATATGAATTTATTAATAATCACAATGTATATATAAATGAATATTCATTATGTTAATAATGATATCATCTATTCCAACTATCTGATAAGTAAACCTGATTGTTCAAGTGTGTTTGAGCATTTTATTAGAGTCATATGGCAAGCGACCTAGTTCTCATACATTTCCTCGTTTTTATAAAACTTGAATTCGATATTAAAACAACAAATACATTTATTGCTGTAAAAGGGTTAACTTTTTCAAATAAATTTGGGCTTTTTATTGAATTTTATATATCTTTTCATTTTTATATATTTGGCCACACCTGTGAGTACAACGAATTGACAATCGGCAGATGTCGGTAGAATTACAACAAAATGGCATGAGAGGCATGAAGAAGGACTGTACCCAGTGTTACCAATTCCGTGGCTGGATTAATATTATTACTAATATTATTATTAGAAGATTACAGAGGTTTTTAAATTGGTAAATATGTATATTTTAATTTTGATTTTCAGAAATTTTCGTTAAAAGAATTCAGAAGAAAAGTTCTAATCTGATGGCTGATTAACATGGACGTTTTAAGTAAAAAAAACAACGACAGGTTTAAGTTGTAGACATGTTTATTTGTAACTCTTTATTTAATTTATAAAAATAACGCTTATAAATTTATACTTTACAATTTATATTTTAGAGTTTATAAGCTTTATGTGAAATAACTATTGATTATTAACTTATGGAATCGCTGTAAAATCATTTTACATTTTTTATTTTTCCCTATATAATGCTTACTATTCACTTTAATTGCCACGGCCAGTATTTTAAATCCATTTCTCGGCCAACAGTTTCATTAAGTTCTTTGCCGACGTTCCGCTGGCTGTACTGCTAGCTTCCACAGGGCTTAATTTGTGACCATTATTTATTTTTGTGTAGTGATTACCATAACAAACTACTATGACCAAGATCGCGGTTTCGCGCTTAGGAAATTAGGATTTTTTAAAAGGAGTAAAAAATCCTGATCTATGCCGTCCTTCGGAGGGAACGTAAATTGGAGTCTCATGCCTGTGCTATGTCAGGTACTCGTTTAAAATTCCTATTTATAGCAGTACAAATGTTAGGACTCCCACAGTAGCATCGTCCGATTAGGCTTGTTGCATAAAATGAAAATAAAGGAAACAATTAAAAAAAATTATTTTCGTGCGCTTGCATCCATTATTGATTATGTAATATATTTGCATGATTATATAATATATACCTGTGATGTAATATTGTAAATACTGTTGACTACCTCAGAATGATCATTTCCTCCGGTTTGCTTTGCATACTCAACATTTTTCTGAAAATAGAGGACCTCGACGATTTTGTCGTAACAATGTTAGAACGATTTAAATGGAGTCCGTGCCAAGCCTGCCATCTTTACACTGCGTTCCTTCACGGCAATAATCATAATGCATTACTTAATATTATTTTTAAATATTTTTATTTTATTTTTATATTTATTATTTTGTTAGAAACAAAATAATTGATGGAAAAGTTTGAGGATTTGAATTATAAATAGGAAAAAATCCATAATGCAGAACAAACTTAAAACAAAATTATAACGCATGTTGATATATATTTCCCTGTATTAAAAAATATTTCGAAGTAATTGTAGATATTCCCATTTATTTTTGTCAGTTGTCAACCAATTAATTATACAAGTTCGTAATAGTAGTATCATCATTAAGTGCCACAATTAGGATTCAGTTTACTTTAAGTCTACAGATATAATGAAACGCCCGGGGATGGATCCTTTGGGACCAGGAACCCTCCTGGGCCTCACCCAGCCTCTATAAAGTGGGTACCCAAATTAGGGGAAATATCTGGCGGTTGGGCGTGACCTAGGACAAATCACCTCTCTGCAAAACCGTTGCCCTCGAAAAAGTACAGTCTCTACCAGTTTTTTTTTTCTTTATTTGTAAATTGATAATGAATAACAAATGGAAACAGTAATTGTTATTATCAGTGGTGAAATAAGAAATATGATTAAATACAGATATTGGATCGCTGGAGGGTAGGCAGGTCAGATGAGAGATATATCGGAAATATGACACGATGATGAAGGCGGGTCGACATTGAAATAAATATGTCACGTAGTTTCCTCTTACGGCATTTCAAAAATGACTCTAACACTGATAGGATTTACTGAAGTAATAATTTATATGTTGGATCTCCAGAATGATAATAATATCTGCATTATTATATTTTTACAATAATACAACAGTAATAATAAAAGGTTTACCGTGCCAGAAGGTTCGATGCTCATGGCTATACATCAGGATTAACATAACCCTCAAACTTAGGATTTTCTTTTCTGTAAGCGCATCAGATCAATTACAAAAGGAAATCTCCTCCTTTGTCCAATAAAATATTATTTTTATTAATTTTATTCGTTTTATACTATCCGGCTTTTCCCAGCGTAGTGTTAGGCCGTGTGTAGGCCGTTGCCGTATCGATGCTTAGACCACGTCTCTAAACGGCCTAAGGTCTGTAGGCAGGCGAATGTCTCATAGTGTGGACTAGGCTTTACAATTAAGTCTATTCCTTCCAGAGTTCCCTATCTTTCTGGTCTTCACTTCGGGGACTCCTCGCTTCTTCCAATTCTTTACATAATGTGCTCTTGGACAGCCTATTTTTCTTCTTTGTTCAGGAACCCAATCCCTTCCTTTTTCCGGTCATCGACAGGGTTCATGCGTCGGACTTATACATACCATCTCAGCTTCTTTGTCATTATTCTTTCGCTCCCAGGTCCATTTCTTTCCTTATTAACTAACATCTGAGTCCTAGTCTTCTTTATACATCTTCTCTAATAATCCATTTCTACAGCTACTACTACTCATTTGTGAGAAACCTTTCGCAGGCATTGTCCATACTTCTGCTGCAATGTGAGAATATCCCCAATAACAGAATATAACATTTCCTTTGGAAAGAATATTGTGTATACTTCTGAATGGACCATTGTTATTGGTTTTCTTCCTTATCCGCTTCTTTTTACTTTTAGTTCACATCCTCCTTCTCCACTTTGGATCATGCAACAACTTTATTTATTTATTTTCCTCTACTGGAGTTTTACCTGTCTCCAATATTCCTTCATGCGTTCACTGTCATGATTCCTTTGATCTTCAGTCCAACTTCGTCCAACCTTCTCTGTTCTTTCTTCATCCTAAAAACCTTCCAAAGTTTTCACTTTAAAGTTCTCTTCAATTTATTTCTTTCTATCATGTGAGACATTGTGAAATTCAACTTTTCTAAATCTTTCTTAACTTAAGTCTACGTTGCAATAGTCTTCTTCCAGAAATAGTCGAATATTTGTTTCATCATATCTTGTTCATTATGCACAGATGTCCGAGGAATGCCATCCTCCTCTTCCCATACTATCTCTGTTACCTCTCAGTTACTCCCTGTTTCCATCCAACTAACGATTTTCGACATTACTTACTTCTCATAATATTAAAACTTTTTGGATTTATTGTAGCACTGAGACCTTGATGCAGGGATACAACGGCTCCCCTCATAATACTTAAATAAATAAGTTCTCAGTTATGGGGTCGTTTTTAACACAATTTATGACTGTTCTTATTATTGATCACCTGAAACCCACCAAACCTGATCATTATTTTGTTCCATTTATAAATAACATACATAGATAGACGACCTAGCACTTAAGTACATTTAGTTCTGTGATACACAAAGTGCATAGCACACTTCACAACCTAGCGGTGAAGTGTTAGTTCCACGACCACACTTAATGATAAATATCAAGACCTTAATGCTAGTTTAGGGAGTGAGGTAATCGCTTAAACTCTCCAGTTAAAATGACCTTCGACCGAAAGACTCTTCTTGGAATTGTTCCTCGTCATCGAGTCGAGATCCGGCATTATAACTACTTTAATTATTGTAACTTGATCAAAAGATGCAGTAAATGTGCCATATATTTATTGTTAAATATTACTCTCTTAATATAAATTCTAAGAAGTGCTTGAAGTACCATTGTTACGAAAAATCATTCGAAGATATCTTTTCCGCAGGGTCACGCTTCGATTTAAGTTACAAGTTTTAACTTTTTATTCGTTTCAGTTTTTAATATTTTCCAAAAATAAAAGTTGCATATCATGAGGTTAGAATGGAAAAGAGAATGTAATTTTGGGAAACGTGTATATTTCGGTAATTATTTCATCTATGAATGAACAAACGTATTTCATTTATCATTTTTTATATTTTTTTATTAATTGTATTAACTTTTACATTTTTTTTTTAAGAGAAAAGATTTGCCCTGGCCGGTATTCGAACCCGGGTCGTCCGCCTCTCCGTTTAAAAAATATTAAAAAATTAAATCAATTAATAAAAAAATATAAATAATATAATGGCATAAGTCAACAAGATCCTAAGTAAAGTAATGTTCAATGAACATTCTTCCTCGTGTATACATCGCAAAAATTGCGAGAACACGGGGATATGGGAACGGTGGAGAGAACGGATTTGTCCTGACTGAGAGGCGACCCCTGGTAGCTGAAACGGTAAGGGCCCTGCCACGGAGAGGCGGACGACCCGGGTTCGAATCCACGCCAGGACAAATCTCTTCTCTCCAAAATAAAAAATATTTCATTTTTACTTCGAAATGTTAGTTAAACAGTTGTAACTCAACACAAAGCGACAACCTGTGGAACTGATACCAAAAACGAAGACTGAAAAACTGGTTTTATTATAAAAATCTAAAATCAATTGTTTTAAGGAAACAAAATTATTTCCAAAAGAACTGATTCATTCTCTGCTAAGAGACTTTTTATCTTTCCATTTTAGAATAAGAAAAATATTTTTTAGGCCCTGAAGAACTGGTTAAAATTATTTTTTTTTTTAAATCTACAGTTTGTTTGCCAATAAATACCTTGATTTAGTTATTTATTTTTCTATCCTGTGTAATAATTAAAAATGCACAAATAATATTGCATTAAGATGAAAAATTCCACTGAGTCAATTAGTGAATGAAAATCAAAGACTGCAATTAATTTGTAATGGATCGATAAACATTCAATTGAAAAAAAAATAATAGGAAAAAGATATTTGTTTTGCTTATAGTACAACTGATCTTTCCTTAAACCATTATCTTATCATAAAATCGTAGCGATATTGTTAATTGACGCATTGGAAATTAGATAAAAATTTTTATATAAATAAATATACTTTATACTTAAAGTAATCAAATATCGATCAATATCTATATTGATTTTTTTTTTAAAGGAATTGATTTTATCGGATATTACATCATTATTTTAAATAATGATCGTTATCCACTCCACTGTTGTTTCGAAATTGTACGACAGGACTTTACAAATGAGTATCCCGATTATATTTATGATAATAGAAGGTTAAAAAAAAATTGTAAAGTAAAACAATGAGAAAAAAATGAAAAACCTGTTTACCTACGCAGCCTGTCTGTTAACAAGAGACTGGACTCTGGATAACAAGAGATATACATGCATGCAGCACTAGCAACCAATATAATCAACATTTCTCAATATATTCAATAATAAAAAACAAACAAAGCAATTATTTCAACTGAAAAAAATAACAAATATTAACTGACATTTATTTTTTTTTAAAAGCTAGCATTTATGAAATTAAACATTGAATATTTCTATTCAAGAGATAATAATCATTTAGCCTTCTTGAATTTATAACTTAAATAAACTAGGTATTAATTACATTTAGATAATAATCGATTAAACTCTAATAATTATTAGATAATTAATTAAACATAAGTTATAGAATTTAATAATAGTAACAGACCATTGCATGTGTTTAATGCAAAACATCCAGAACGTAGTTGGTTTTATTATCGTTCCCGATGTTTTTACAAGGGCCGACAAGGGATATAAAATTATCTTAAAAAATGCCTTGACAGTTTGGGAGATAAGGAAAATAGCGAAATATTCGTACTTTTTTTTCGAGTATGATTCTAAACTATGTGGTTTTAATTTTGTATTTATTTTTTCTAAAATAGCTTAAGTGAGTTCCTCATTTCCAAATTTTCCTTTATCCAATTTTTTTCGAAATTGAGCTACTGTCAGCATGACAGTCTATGTAGTTTTTCATATCAAATTAACCTAACATTTAGTTACAAAAAATCCTTTAAAATAATTCTCAAAGTTGTGAGGAATTTGTGTTTGCTTTCCTTTATCCAATCCAATATGGCCACCACCTAACAGGAACTATTTTGTTTTCAAATCGTCCCCTATCCCACACTGTAATACATGGATGTATTCAATTTTGTTTTAAAAATGTCTCTTATGGCAAATGTAGTTGAGTAATATTTCCCTCTGTAATACTAATTTATACCTCTTTGTCCAATATTTCAAAGCTGAAATTTGTTGTGGTAGACCTGCTGATCAGCATGAAAAAAAATCTCGCTACTTTTGACGAAAGGATATGTTTTTATGCACCTTTGAAATTGATGGTTATTATTCTGTTTTCCATACTACAGTGTTGAGTATTTTTAAGATTTTTCATAAGTATGCACTCTTTTTAAAGCCAGTATTTAGCTAATTACAATTTTAATAGTTCAAGTTGTGAATTTAATCAAGCAACAACAGTATTATACTCATTCATGATGGAATTTACATTGAAAACTGCAATGTCTTCGACTGGAAGACAGCCTGTGATAAGTTTCAGAAAAAAAGGCTATTCTCGCACTTTAAATTTGCCAGTGCTAAAGGGTTTATAATTACTAAAAGCAATGTGCCCAACACTCAAGTCCTTGTCTCAGGAGAGCCCTGGTATAAAATTCAAGATTTTGAACAGCCGCTTTTTTTCCCGGGAGTGCCTGTCAAGACTGCTAAGGTTGCAGATGTCAAGAATCTTCTTGAACTTCACTTTGAAGCAAATTGGGTAGATAATGAAGATTTAATATTTTAGAAAAACAGTATTTTTGGAAATGAAAATCCAGAAAATGATACTGCGCAGGCAGATGATAAAAACGAAGGTGGACTTATGGAGGACGCCGAAGAATTTTAAAAGAAATTTACATTAGAACTATCCCCTTCAATTACAATATTATTATTATATTATTTCATAATAGTTTTATTTTTTAAGGCTAGACAAGAATAAACCTGTTTTTGTGAAGTTTTTTTTTTATTCAAACTGTCCCTTGTCCTTTATTTTTTATTCAAACCGTCTCTTATCCATCTTTTGGTTCCAAAACTACATTTATCCACACATTTTTTAAAAAATAACTAAATAACAATGGAAGATATCATTCTTGAGTAAAAAACAAATAAATCCTGCATTTTTTTTTTTTAATTTAAGGAAACTAGCTTCCTCTTCAATTCCCGATAATCCTCCGAGGCGTCTGAGAAGAAGATGGCCACGTGACCTTCTTAGTTGAACATGCGATTTGAGTACTACCAGTGGGTAGTTTCTCTACTTGTCATTATATCATGTCATTATGTATCACTCAGCCAATTTACTTGTTATATTACTGTAATATAGTTGTAAATATCAATAAATAAATAATAAAAAAAAAAAAAAAATTCATAGGCTTTATTTCGTTGTTTGCCAAAATTTTCATCTTAAGGATAAAGGACGTTTTGGAAATGAACGACTCAAGTTATATCAATTATGAGTTAACTATAGCTCTGTACGTTCTTGTAGAGATACAGCGATTTAAAATTGACAGCGTATTCTGTAAAGTGAAACATTGAGAAGTATCGGGTTTGATTTTGAGCATAATATCGGAGAAAATACAGTTGTAGAATATCTATTAAGATTTATCTTAATACAAAAGGAATCGTATAGGCTCAATGGTTGTCTAATAATTATAATTAAAAAAACACTGAGAAATTCCAGAAAAAATAGGAAAATATTTTTAAACCGGATACTGTTTTTTGTTTGTTTTTATTTTTAAAAAACATTTTAGTAGACTTAATGAAACTTTTCGGGGAAAAATTATAATCAATATCCCAGAATAAAGATTCAGTGCAAATAGTAGTATAATTTGATAATTATTCAGTTGTTTTTTTTTGTAGATATGTTAGTAATTAATCATGCCTAGAATATAATAATAAAAATTCGAGTAAGACATAACTGGGAGTTTTTTATTTTCTGTTAACGATGGTAGTTATTGTTTTCCTATTGAAATTTTCATATTTGATTGTCAAAATAGTTTTCCTTCACCTGTAAAACTACCTTTTCATGATGTACAATCATTTCATGTCAACAGCTCTATTATTTTTATCTATGAAATATTACTGACTTTTATTTATATTTATTAGTGACAATCATTAAATTGTAATAAAAAACTACTACCACAACACATGGTATTAGGATCAGTACATGATAAAGACTTCAATGTTTTTTTGACAACGGCTGTGCAGGGAAGTGATCTATCCGTGATCATAATTTTCAGTTTGTCCACAAATAAAGGCATCCACTTTATAGAGGCTGGGTGAGTCCAGAAGTCTCTGGAAATCCCACGGGGCCATTTGTGGTTGTTAACAGATTAAATAATTTGATTTCAACCCGGCACCTTCAGGATAGCAACTCATCTCTCTCCACGCAGAGCTACGTAGTCACATAGTAAGCAGACAATTAATTACCTATCCTCACCTAATTAATTACATCGATAATTATGTAACGGACCCGCTATCGGGTTCCTTCTAGTCCTTCTGGGCGCCATATATTGGTCTCAACAGTAAATTTAAATATTTTAAAATAAGAACATGTCATATCCAAACTATTTAATAACACTGAAACCGAGAAATTAATCCTAATCATAAATATTAAAAATTCAACAGCATTAAACTAAAACCGAAATAATTAATCATAAGTATGTATTTCTAAACAAGTATTAACATTATTTTATTTTTTATTTTTTAAATCTGAAAAACGTACACCATACCATATATTACTCATTGAAGCACAATTAACGTTATTTACTTTAAATTAAATTAATAATATGTTATACGCGTCATGTTATGTTATTTATAAATAATACCTGATACATGTTAAATGCTGAAAGCACGGGCGTAGACTGCGAGTAAGGGGGTAATCCTCCCCAACTCATGTGCAGCGGAAAAAAAATGTTAGATGGTGAACACAAATATTTAAATTTATTCAAGCAATCATCGAAATCGGAACAGTTCTATGTTTTTCCTCAAAGATATATCGACTTTTACTTATAAAGCCTTTCGATTTCGAAAATAGCTGATTCTCGCCAATTAAGCAGAGACCAAGTAAAGTTATATCGATAATAATTTAAACTGCGATGTTTTTAGTAAACTTGACGTACCTTCCAGAAAAAATATCATCCATAATTATGTTCTTAACAAATCAAAATAAATTAGCATAACAACATACTAAGTCTAAGATCGCGGGAGGCCATAGGATGTTTCAAAAGGAGTAAAAAATCCTTAGTTACGCCGTCCTTTAGAAGAGGCGTAATACGGGAGTCCCGAGCCTCTGTACGATAAAGATCGTTAAAGATCCCTACCCTAATTAAACCTGTAAAGAAAATTAAGGTTCCTATTGTAGCATCGTTCGACTAGCCATAATAGCAAAAGGTGGCGTTAAATGAACAAACAAACAAACGAAAAGAGAAAATGTTTACCATAATCATAATTTAAATTTGTTCGTTCTAATTTCGTGATTTGGTCCGCTGTGCGCTGGTACGAAAATCGCACTAAGACATTTTTAGAACCTTATTTAAATGTCCATTAAGTCCCAAAAGCTTATTATTAATTATTGGTAATTCCTTACTCACATAATATTTTATTATTAGATTTTAATAATAATTTCAATTTAAATAATAAATAGTTTTAGATAAACGAGTCTTACCAAAGTTATATTTAAATGTGAACATACTCATGATGAAATCAAACATACGACTCGGTTGGAGTGTGGCTAGATATGAAACACGAATTGTTTATATATTTACTGATTATGATTGCTGAGAAAAAAATATTTATTACGTGCTCTGTTGAAAAAAAATCTGCTAAAATAATATTATCCTAATTATTGAAGTTTTTTTATGTTTTTTTTTTTCTCTTCGGAAATTAAAATACAGTAAAAATGAGATTAGAAAGGTACAATAGAAGTTTTACATGTATTTTCTTTTATTTAAATAAATTCGATATAAGAAAATATAACATTAACTGGTAAAGAATAATAGTAGAATGGAGAAACTGCGTATCACTATAAAGATATTTGGCAGTAATACAACACATATAATTTTATTTCTCCAGAAGGATGTTATTATTGTTGTTAATAATTTACATTAAGATTATATTAATTATTATAATTATTATTAATTTTCAATAATCAAAAATAAACTTGCCAGTGTTTATCCTCCTCCCTCCTTTGGCCGTCCTCAGTTCTCATTCAACTCCTTCTCATCCTGAAATATAATAATAATATTTATATAATAATATATAGTGTTGGTAGACTATTTTATTATATTTTTTTTCTTGCTCAACTGTTTTACAAATATAATGCAGAAAATTAGGGGCAGAGCTCTATTTTATTGTTACAAGATCATATGTCTGTTTACCTAGATATAAGTTTTTTGTTTTCATTCATAATTTACTATCTCATACGTTTCTGAATAACGGAAATGTCGTAGATACACTTTTGTGTCCCCTGTGTGACGTATTTTTAAAAATATAATATAAGAAAAAATTAAATAGGCAGTCATGAGGACTTCATCAAAAGTGAAAACTGAAATCTTTGGAACAACTGCGTTCTTTTTTGAATTTCTAAATGAATTATAGTCTGAATTATATAAATTTCATATTTGTAAATTGAAATTATTAACATTTCAAAAAATTATTAAATTTTCTAGTAGTATTTTTACTCTTCTAAACATACGTCATGGGCTGCAAAAACTCAATATAAAATATCAATAATTTAATTGAAATAATAATTTAGTATATAGTTATATTATTCATGCCTTGTATTTGTATTAAGATGAATTTTATTTTCATTTTTAGCATTATTATCATCATTAGGTTCAACAATATATAGATCATTTGTATTTTCAATCATTTCATAAAACATTTAATTATCACAAATAAAATCTTTTGGGGAATTCCAAATAGTTGTGCAATTAGTATGAATTGTACAACTGATAGAAGACTTTTTATAGTTGATTAAAAGAAGTCTTATAACTCATACACAGACCACTAGGTGTCGCCAGTCTCGAGCATGTTGCTGACGCGAACCCACAAGTTTATCCCTTACCAAATGTCGTTAAACGCGACTAAAGAAGTTTTCACTTCAGAAAAAAACCTATTTTTTCACCGTGAATTTATCACACAACACAAGACGCCGAGAAAAGTTCAGACTTTAATATAGTCGATGGCGTTCGATGTAAGTTCCTTTAATATCCGACGAATTCTTTAGCACAAGGGATGGATTAGTATCTCGTACCGATCCCTTGGTCCATGACAATGGGAGGATTTTCAGAAAATTGCCAAAGCAGGGGACGTAGAAGGGAAGATAAATATTTTAAAAGGAAAAAAGAGAGGGAAAATGTGAGCTAAGGAAGAGGGGCTTACAGAAACCCCATTTGTCACAATTGATCCTCCTAAGGGTTTATGAATTCTCTTTCCTTTCTCAACGAGGCAAGAAGAAAGCGTAAAGAAAAAAAGAGATTGATGATGTTCGACAATACTTAGTCCCATTTACCCTGTTGTTTTTTTGTTTTGTTTTTTAACAATTAAACAAGAAATTGTGAAAAATAGTGGCAATGTAACATAAAAAATATATTATATGTTTCGACCCACATTACAGGCCTTCTTCACGGCTAAATGCACAAGATACATAAAAATTAAAATAATATGGAGTAAAGAATAAAAATATAGGCTTCAAGGGATATGAGTGATAAAAAAAAAATTAAAAATAATTAGAGTAATATCGAATAAGTAATAAATAGTAATACAAATAAATCAAATGAATGGTATTCGAAAAAGTTGTAGAGTAATGAAATAATTATGATATTAATAGAGTAATACAAATCAATCTAATAAATGACATTGGTATGGAAATAAGAATTGTGTTGAAGAATATAGAATAACATGACATAAAGGTATTTAAGATAAATTATAAAAGTTACAAGAGCTAGTATTGAATAATAACAATGAGGTAATTTGTCTGGCCGTGTTACGATCCAGTTAGCTCAATTGGTTAGAGCACTGCGCTAGAGATACAGAAGACCCGGGTTCGAATCCCGGGCTGGACAAATCTTTTCTCTTCGAAATAAAAATATTTAAAAATAATCACCATCATAAGAATATTAAATAACAAATGATTAACGAATGAAAAATTAAAAATAAGGAATTATTCTGACCTATTCGTGCCAAATGGCACTATTTTAAAAATAAATTATAGAATAGTTACATAAGAAGGTTGATGATGGCTATAGAATTACATAGCGGAAAATATAAGAATAATAAATTAAGACAGACATATAAATTAAACAATTATAAAATTTTATAGAATTAGAAAACAATTATTGGATGAAAAACTGACCTTCACCCGGAACATGTTCTTATTCGTATTTATTTATTCAAGAAAAAATAATATATGTATATACATGTATAATATGTATATACATACACATAAGAAGAATATTAATAATTGATTGAGAAGAAATTGGAAAAATTGTAATATGGAAATCCAATGTTTTTGTAATATACAGGAATGGCGATTATATGAAATGATATCCTAAATTTATTCCAGTCCAGCTTCGTAGGGATTATATAGATCATTGCGGATGATGATTGTGGGGACATAACAAGGTGCAATTTAGGGTGGGGTAGTAGAGAGCAGGAATTTAATCATCTGACTGATGACGCGGTTTCATACGCGCTCGATTTTTTAAGTGAAACTTTATTATGAAAAGTCCAGGCGCAGCTAGTGTAATATTTATTATTCTTATACTACTAATTATTATTTTTGATCAGAATAAAAAATATTGCACCGACTTATTTTTTTAAATATTTATTTCAGCATATAGATATCAATCGACTATCAACCATTAATAGCTTAAGTTAATAAAAATTACTTTTAAATATATCATAAATTAAAAAATAACCTTAAAAATGATAACTTATAATATATAGTGCAATTCCATCTGTAGCAGACATTTTCTAGTAATGAAGCCGAAAACAATAATGATTCACTTAAAATATTGATGTTTGATAATCGACTGAGATCTATTCGGTGAAATAAATGATAACAATAAAAGAAGTCAGGGTGCGGCGAGTTTAATATATTTTATTCTGAATAAATATAATAGTTAATGATATAAGAAGAATAAAAATTACTCTGGCTGTGCCTTAACTTTTTCATAATTAAATTTTACTCGAAAAACATCAAAAGAACTTTATTGTATTTTAAATTATATATTATATTCTACAAAATTCATAGCAATCAGCAACTTTTCAAAGAAAGTTTGATATTGAAACGCTTTCGCATAAATTTACGTAAATAAGAAACTGATACATGCTATTACATAAGTAATAACAGGTTATAAACGAGATCAATTAATAATAATAAGTATTAATTTTAATATTTGATTCTAAAAAGATTTGTTAAATAGAGATGCCCAGAGCGGGATTACGGAAAAACACATCCGAGAAATATATTTTGCCATACATAAATAGCATTAGTAGATAATCAAAATGGACATGTAAAGTTAAGGAAACCATCATTCAAAAATTAATCAATACGAAAAGGAGATCTTAATTGTATGATTACTCCCAATACAGATTCATTAAAATTGTAACAGTGGACTAATTCATAGAAATTAAGATCCATGCCTGAAAACAAGGGAATAAATAAAATGGCCGAATTCGGGCGCACGACAGAGAGTCTAACTAATTGTCTAATGGCCCAATTTGAATCTAATCTCGAATAAGTAAAGCACTCAAATCTTCAACGGACTGCCCAATTGCGACTTCTTCGTGAGCTTTTCAAAGACCAACCAAGTGAAAGGATTTCTAGGAAACTGCGTGCGTAAACTCAGAACTTACAAAGACCGGGTTGTGGAAAATAAATCAAGACAAGTTACTAAGTTGGAATGGATTAAAAACATTTAAATTCATATGAGTCAACAACATAACCTTGAAAAGAAGAGATATCCAAGAGGAACAGGATACAGTATTTGTTAAGTCCTTAACAAATTACTTGAGCAACTAACAACTGAGTGGTTTCCTATTTTTCCTAAGTAAGAGCGTTTCAACCAGATTGATATTTTAACATCTAGGATCTGAACGAGATAAAAAAAAATTAACAACGATTTCAGATGCCAAGAAAATTGTTAAATACGTACGTTAAATAGGAAGGAAGTGGCCAGAATTTTTGGCCAGTGCAGTATAATTGAGAAGTTGACATGGAAAAAGTGGGTATCTATTCCGCAGGTTGTCGCTTAGAGTTGAGTCACAATAAGTTTTAACTTTTCATTCGTTTTCCTTTTAATATTATGTAAAAATACAAATTATCGTGAGATATAGTAAGGAAAAGTTAATTTAATCATGGGAAATGTGTGTACTAAGGTAATCATTTCATCTAGAAATGAACGCTTCAACAAACATATATCAGCTACATATTGCAGTCACTCAACTCGAAATGACTACCTGCGGAACTCGTGTCATAATTTCTTTTGTAAAGTGAAAAGAAAAAACAATAATTTAGTTTATTATGACATTAATATGAATTAAAGTTTATTGTAATTAGAAAACGAACTGTCCAAATGTTAACTTCTTGTTTTATCTAAACCATTAATTTATATAATAAAATAATAATTTCCCACTATAATTAAAAACAATAAAAATTTATTTCATTTATATTTACAAATATGATTTTTTTTCTCGCTTTAATATATAATAAACGCCTCAACGTATTCGCTCTTACATACATTACAATAGTTCATATGTATACATAGAAATACAATAGTAACTAAATTTCTATGTTCAATTAGAAATAGTCGTGTACGTAAATTAATTAACCATAATAATGACAAAAACCTTTATACCTGTTAAAATTGTTTACACTTTAAAGGAATAAATACAATAGCTAATAATATACTAAACGGAATTTTAAAATTATGAACTTACTTTGGCAAAGTGTCCACGAAAATTGTAATATTAATATGTACTACATTATTCAATAAAAACATTTATTGATTTTCTTTTAATGACATTATTTTTATTTTAATATTTAACTTTGAGAATGATGAAATATATTTGTAAGAATTTCGAAATCAGTTAACAAGACATTGTTTTCATCTGTTTGATGTCACATATATTGATATTGTCCTGTATGATACATTATCTCAGATATTTGTATTGATAAACAAAGAAGATTAAAACATCATATACAATACAATTATATTTTTATCTCGAAAAAACAGAAAAGATATGTCGAATCAGAAGAATAAATTAATAATTCTGTAGAGCACTTGAGAATGGATAAAATTCTACATACGATACTTCCCTAAGTGTAGATTATAAAAAATAAATAATTTTTTTGCAAGCTAGACAAAAATATTGATAATAAAATCGACATTCCATATTGTAAGTTATAGAAAAAATGTTTTAAAACATCATAAGTATATAGAAAACCTTAGTACCTGAAAATATGTTTTATCAGGGAGAGCCAGATTGAAGTGGATGCTGTGATCTGATCAATAGACTATCCCGCGCTACTTGACAATCGATTATAATACTGTTTCTAGACTAATTTTAAATAATCACCATTTTAAAATTATTTTACAGTAATTTTAATAAGTAAAAATTATTTTATTATTTTATATGATTTGGAAATCTTCTAACCCATTATAGAAGTATAAAAATAAACATTATTACTGTCGATTTTGAACTTTACGATTATTCTTATTATTTTTACTAAGAATAATTTCTTTGTACCATAAATAAATATATTAATATATAATATGATGCTTCTCCTAGCCTGAACCCTACATTGATTGTGTACACAATTAAATCGATACAAATATTGTAAGATAATAATCTTTATGTATTCTCTTGAAGCAGTATAAACTTTTAATTAACTTTATCAACTGAAATTAGTACTTTCTGACGTTAAGATTATATTGAGGTGTGTTTGTTTGTGTTTAGTGACGAATATCGAAATAGTAAGATCGATACTATTGGGATCGATAGTTACAAGGCACTGTCATGTTTATGTAGCTTGTCATTGAAAATTCAATTCAATTACTTTTGCAAGTTATTTGCAATATGTTGTTTGTTATTCGATGAAGTGGCCCTGTCAATAAGAAGATTATGCCATTTTAATGGATTTTGTACCAATATGTAAAATATCATTATTAGTTATAAGGTAAATACTGTTTTATGTTATGTCTATTTATTTTATTTACGGTACACTACTGTAAATCTAAAAAGTTATTTCCCAGATCAGTAATTAACAATTTAGTTAATTTTCAGGCGTACATTTTTAGATAGAAGTGGTACAAGATTATTTCAGTAGTAACTTACTTACAACAATCATTAAATGTTTCCCAATATATATATTTTTTTCGCAGGTCTGCAGTAATGCGTTCTACTGGTGAAAGTTTTTTCACAATATATTAGCTATCTCTTGAGAAAAAAAGTTTATGGATTCAATAATGATTGAATATAAAAACTTAAACTTGAAAAAGTGGTCTGTATTAGCTCCTGTCGATGAAGAAATCCTTAGTAGTGTTGTCCTCATTCATGTATTTGGTAAGTTTAATTATTAATATTTTCACATTATTTCTGGATAATAAATACTTATTATGCGCTTCTTTCAAATAATTCCTATTTGCCTCCTACCTTATTACAACTTTACCTACCATAATCTGTTGGTTTCCTGATAATTCATTGACAACAGAGGTATTACATGTGTTTAAATACCAATTTACTTATTATTAAGCTGGACTTTATTCTTTATACTCAATCTTAGTTACAATTTTGAATCAATGGACCAGTGGTTTCATTGTCTTAAAATAGTTCACCATTAAATCAAAGATGTTTTGTTTTATATAACTTTGAACTATTAGCTATTAAATCTATGTAATATTAAGAATGTGTTACTATCGATTTAAAAAAAATTGAAATCTTATCGATTTTCTAAATAAGGCACATTTTTGCCTTTCCTCTATCCTTGTGTATCATGTATTTACTATTGTAATTGTAATTACATAATAAACTGTATTTGCACAATAACTGCTATTGCTTTCTAGATAACATGCAATATGAATTAAGAACAATTAACCTCACATAATGTTTTTTTTTTGGAAATATGACATTTTTAACTATTATATTTTGCTATATCTACAAATTAATAGACTTTAATTGAAGGATATGAAGCTGAAAGTGCGTATCTGGTTACATCAAACGACGATGTGTTCGCTCTTGGTGAAAATGTTTTGGGAAGACTTGGTATTGGAAATGTTGAAGTCAACTCAACCGAAAAACCAATTAAACTTAACAAATTGTGTGGAAAACATGTAATATGTAAAGTATTTATTAATTTTGCTGTTGAATTTTGTCTAGTATCAAATTTCATAATTTTAAATAATATTCTGTAGTTTAAATTGATTCTTTTTCAACAGGCTTCACTACAGGCTCAATACATGCGCTTGCTCTTACTAAAAGTGGTTCTGTTTACTCATGGGGTAGTAATAATTATGGTCAACTGGGCCATAATTCACTTGACTCACAACTCTCCCCGAAAAAAATAATATTTCCTAATACTGAAGCCCGAATAAAGGAAATTGCAACTGCTGATCGTTACAGTTTAGCCCTTACAGCTAATAGTGAAGTAACAACATTATAGTTATTGAAATGCATAATTAAATTTTTCATATGGTATTATGTTAATGCTGTGTGATTTCCATTTCAGTTGTATCACTGGGGTGATATAAAATGGAATTGCTGTAGCACGCAAACTATACCCACACTGTTGAAGATCTGGCATGATCCTATTATAGCTAGTATAAGCTGTGGTGCATTTCATGCCGCAGCCCTTACTGATTATGGAAAGGTAAATTTTTATAAATAATTAGTTTTCTTGCCTTTATTACATTATTATTTGAACTAGGACTAGATTCAATTTATAGATGTCTTAATTTACCTAAATATTGGTTAAATTTAAGTGTTGCTAGTGGTAATGTGAGGCACAGATACTTTCTTACTTAGACTGCTTAATTTTTCAATCATGATATATACACTTTTTTTAAAAAAAGGAAATTTCAATTATTTCCCCTTGTAGTTTATTCTATGCAGGTTATGAGTGGTGGCCTCTTCGAAGAATTCTACCACCATTTTAGTCCAGTTCAGAACTTCTTGTTTCACCTCATTGTCACTTAAAAATTATTTTTCTACTCGTGAGTTTGCAAGAAGGTGAAATGATGAAGTCTGAAAATGCTTAGTCAGGGGAGCATACAGGATTATCCAGACAAACTGAGCCCAAGAGCATGTGTTGTAATTTGAATTGATCTCTTGAGCTTTTTTAGAGATTCTCATATTATGCTATGAGCTAGAAACTAGATCAATATGACCTTTTTATTTTGGTTTATAATCATAGTGACCATGATTATTTTTTCATGCTGGAAAGAAGGGTTTTGAATTTTTTGGGAAATAAGAAACATATATGCTGCTAGTGTGATTATTTCTCAGGTGTGTAATGAGCCATTATATTGTTTTGTTTTTTTATTTAACCTCACTTTTATGCTACTATGCCTAATTGGACAGTGGAATCTATAAATTCTGCCTATCCTGGTTATTTAGGACAGGGATCTTTAATTTTAGGACAGGGTGAAGGCTCCTTGAGGAGGCTAAGACCAACACAGGGTTGTAAGGGTGTATTGTATTTATATTTGATATTTATTGCAGTATTTTATTGATGGAAATTTATAATGTATTTCTAAAATATCAGGTCATGACTTGGGGTGTAAACGAGGCAGGACAGCTTGGAAATGGTAATACAACTCTACAAGATACGCCACAGATTATCAAGGGGCAGTTGGAAGACCAGTATGTCGTTAAAATTGTATGCAGCACCTTAGCGACCTTGGCACTTACTGATGATGGAGTCTTGTATGCTTGGGGTCACAACAAGAATTCGTCTCTTGCCGTTGGTGTACCAATGGACATTGTATGTTTCCCTCAAAGAGTTATCATCAGGTATGGAAATAATTCAGTTAGTTAGATCATAGTAGTAAATAATTTATAAAATTAAAGTTTGTGTTATTTTGCATTAGTTTGTTTCATGAATTTTAAGTTTTATGAATATCATTAATATATCAACTACGAAAATTACATAACATGATGATAGTTTATTCGTTCATGATTTTTTTTATTGGTTAACCCTGGAGTGGGCGCGCCATTGACTGTAACAGTTGAAGGCGCTCGGCACTTAGTACCGCATGGCTTGTTTTTTATCATATGCAATAGAGAATTGAAATTTACAATATAATCATTTAGAAATTAGTTTTATTAAGTAAAATACAATATAATTTTTGAATATAAAGTCTTTCTAACCTCAATATACTTATTGGTAAATAGCACAATATCGTCAATCATTTCTGTTGTCTCGAAGGCCAAAAACATGTATAATTCAAATGATAAATTTCTAGTAAACCTTGTTGGACCTGGTTTACTAAGGTTTACTACAAAAACAATGTTTTTTGATTGTATAGCCGTAGGGTTTGATATCCAAATTGTATCTGAATCTCGGCCAATCAAAAAATTAAAGTCTATATTTTCTGCCTTTATAGTTTCAATATCTTCTTCAACGTTAGATTGTTAAGAGTTACTATCATGATCGAATTGTTGAATTAGTTCATCTTCTCCCTCACTATTATCCGAGAAATCAAAATTTTCGCCATCAGATTCATCACTGAGCTGCCGTAAAAGTGCCATAATTTCATCTGGTTCTCTGTACAATTTCTCGGTCCAATAAATATTGATGACATTATAATTTACAATAGTTTGCACTATATGCTAAAATACTTTAATTTAGTAGGATAATAATTACAAGAAACGCTTAATCAAATATAAAAGTAATGAAAATTTACTTTCATTTCAAAGCGCGGGCGATACGGAGTTCCGCAATTAGGAGATGGCTGGACAAATTCTCACTAACGACTGACTAGAAACAATATTCAATGAACTGCAGTCTCATTATTGATCAAGAAGGCATAGATAACAAATACATGTCACAACAGGAACCATCAGGTGTTATGGATCCTGTTAAGACACGTTTAACAAGAAATAAGGTACTGAGTGCCAACAGGCTAAGTCGAATTTTGTCCAGAGAATTAATGGTATATTGGGAAACGGAATCGTCCCATTCTCGTAGTTTTGGCTTGAATCGTAGTGAATGGCTTAGCTCCCTTATTCAATACGAAAATAACAGGATTCTTCTTCTCATGAAAATGAGAAAAATAAAAATTATCATTTTTTTTCCTTTACTTTCAACCCTTGACCCCGTTATAAGCCCTGAAGAAGACCTACAATGTGAGTCGAAAAGTTGGCTTTTAAATAAATAGTTCTCCCTGTTTAAGAGAACTTTTTCTAACCTTCACCCTGACCATTTATTTTCTCATATATATAAGTGCAACTATTACTCTTCAAAATAGTGTTTTAAAATGATTCCAGTGAGAATAATTTACTAAACCATATTTGAATCTGTAAAAGCTCCATTATGACAATTATAAATAAATTATGATGAACTTATGAAGTAAATAAGAACATTTTTTAAACTTTTTTTTTAATTCTGTTTAAATGTTTTTTGTGACATAGGAAAAATTTTGTGGCAATAGCTGCTAATAATCTGCAGCCTGTTCTTTGTGCTGAAGCTGAAAATCCAAAGGAGGTGTATCTTTGGGCCCAAGAAGGTGAAAAAATAAATTTAAAAAATAATGATTTTTACTTGGTTTGAAAAAATTATGTGTGTATTTTATGCTAATTCATTTTTAAATTATGAAGTTATTAATCTGCTTAACCTATTTATCAAAGTAAATACTATGATTTTGCAACACTTGGCCCCATATTTAAGCCCATAAGTGTCCATGAGGACATATTACACCATGTTACCAATCTTGAAGTATCCTCTTTTTGGTCCAGATGAACAGTATTACTTCAGCTACTTGCCACATTTCTTCAATAATTTTGCCTAAAAGCCTAACCTGAGCAGGAGCTTAGTTATTTTTAATTTTGTTAACTGCTCCCTTAACTTCAATTCAGTCACATACTTATAAAATTTGTATATAAAATCCGTATTGTATACTTATAAAAATCCCTAATTTTTTTTTCCCCACTTTTTCTTCCGATCCAGTAATTGGTGATCAGACCTATAGAGGGTCTTCCAACCACCACAAAAATCGATTCACTGAATATAAATTATTTTCTACTACTACAGGGCTTGAACCCTTATTCAGGGGTTTAAAGTCTGACCTGCCCAGTTACATCCCATCTTATCTTATATGGGTATATGATAATATTTATCTTCAATTTTATGTCTTGCGAATTAGTGATTATGATTAGTTAGTTAAAACAATTTATACTTTTTATTTTATTGATCTATAAGCCTTCTATCATCTGAAATACTTATTTTGACGCTAACAGTAATATAACGTGTGTGGAAGAAGGGGCTCCTAATAATAATTCGCTAACCTTCTATCCAAGCGAATTTGCCGGTCATGAATTCAATAAAAAAACCAGGTAAATTTATTCCCCAAATTTATAAATTAAGGCTATAAAAGAATTCACCAATTAAATACAAAGGAAAGAAAATACAAAATGAGTAAATAATAGATATATAATGTAAAAATAAAAGAGAGAACAATTACAAAAATATGAATGTGCACATCTAAACCTAAGGAAATACAAAAAAAAGTAAATAAAAATTATGAAAAAGAGAATGCAATAAGAACTTACAATTAATTAGTTAAAAAAAACAAACTTGAAATTAACTATTTAATAAAAAAAGAATGAGTTTTAAAACAAAAAATATTGATAGTCAGTGAATAAATAAAAATAACTGAGTTCTTGAAAAGTTAGAGGTGAGTTCTTGAATATGATGAGATGATAATTCGATATGATGAGGAGTAGAAATAACTAAATGTCTCTTACCGGTAAGTCCAAGGTGAGGTGAAAATAAACAAACAGTTTACTGGTGAGATTTGAGAAGATGAAGAAGGTGGAGAGATTGGCGACAAATCAAAGTGTAAAGTAGCAAGTAGAGTACCAACCTTCTCACACGACAACTATCTTGAGACTGATCTTGTTTTGTTTTTTCGAACATCACACTACTTAGTATTGTAATATATGTTTTAATTACAATGTGAAAATTAAATTACTATCTGAATTCTTTTATTTTATTTTTAGGTAATTTTACTATTGTAAGATTTTTATAAAACAAAAATTATATCTGGTTTTTAATGTAATAAAATATCCGTTTGGAAGAAGAAAAAATAAATTTAAAAAAATAGCTATTGATACCTGACAACATGATTGAATGCTTTATTACATAACTTTATCTTTAAACTATTCTTATTTTTCTTTTAGATGAAGATACAGAATGTGCACCAAGAGTTCTACCTTGTTCAAACATACTTGAAGCTTTTTATGGAATCTCAATGCCTGTAGTTCGGCGAAAGTGTGAGGAACCCATTTTGCCAATGGCCCCGTTGCTAAGAGGTTCTACGAGGGATATTGGAAAAGTTTTATTTAATAATAAGGTACTTGTGCTTGTTAAAATTTCTATCTTAGTGTTGTACAAAGGGTCTGAGATGCAATTCTCTGCACTATTTTAGTTGTCCTTGCCAACACTCCTACATCCTTCTTTTGATGGTAAACCATATGGTCTTATATGATAATAAGCATATATTTTAGCAAGTTTTATGAGAATGTTTGTATGTTAATATCTGCAATCCCAACTGTGAACGTATAAAAGGGAAACATGAACTTGTCTATCTTCCTTACCAAAACAAAACATATGTTTTTCTATAGATCTGTATCAGGATATGAATTCAAATTCCCAGAAAGATTAGAAACATAACAAATTAACAAAACATCTGATTACAGATGTCCACTTGTTTATCAAAGTAATAAGCAAATCAAATTTATATTTTATTGTGGTTTGTGTAACCATCAAGTACTAAGACACAGTCCCTGGGACCATTAGGTAGATATATTCTGGAATTTCCCACCGTTCCGATCATGAGAAATCCCCGTATGACTCATTACCTTCCTATCTTCCCAGTATCTTATTAAATGTGAAAGTAGAAGAACTTATATAATAAGATAAGCAACACCTGGTCCCACAGACCAAACCTTAGTACTTCTGCGATTTGAATATTTCAAGGTAAGCTTTCATTTAATGTTTTCTACTTATTAGTTAATATTAATCAGTGATACTTTTAAATTTATAAAAGTTATCAAAATATTAATTGTTTTTCTTATTATTTATTAATTTTTAGTTTATTTTATTTTAATTTTTAGTTCTGTTATAATTATGGAACCCCAATCTTGCAAATAAAAAATAGTTATTAGGGCCTGATTATTTGTGAAAAAATACGCCTCTTGTTAGATGATATGCAAAATAATTGTTTCATTTGCCCAACAAAAAAATTCGGAAAATATCTTCACTTTGTGATATATGCAAAAAACCAACATGCTTGGAGTGCTCCAAGAAACTGTGTTTCAATTGATTGGAATATTAATAATTTTAATTTTGAAAAGTATTTTTATTTTCATTAATACGTTTTTTATTGTTTAAATTCAAAATTCAATATATTGTAATTAAATTGCTATAAATACGCTTACAAAAAAATGTAGTTTTTGATTTTCACTGTTTCCCTCATTGAAACAAATCTTATTTGTTATTTCTTTACTGAAATTTGAAAAAATATTGTATATTCGTTGAGTGTGAGAAATGCAAGAAGGTTCATATATGTAATACCTTCTTCTTCTTTCGCTTCCCCCTTTCAGCGTAGGGGAGCGTCCAGCCAGGAGCCGAATCTATCCTGGTCTCTTGCTAGGTTTCTGGCCCGTCGGAGATCTTTACCTCTTTTTCTGCTGAGGCGTTCGATGTACTCGAGATAAGACATCCTTGGGCGTCCTCGAGGTCTTTTTCCATCCGGCATGTAGTCCATCGTCCTGAGAGGGTCTCGGTGATCATTCATCCTGACCACGTGGCCGAACCATTTCATATATGTAATACCAAGAAAAAAAAAGTTTAAATATTCTATTTTGTATTTATTAATGAATTTTTAAAACAGATGGTCTGTGGGACCAGGCCTTAGTACTAGCGTAAGGAAACACTATGCCAGTACTTTATGGTTAATGGTTCTTTTTCCCTTGCATGGGTAAAAAGTGATGCATCTTTAATTTTTTTAAATAAATGTATTTCTATCACATTATTTCAATTGAAGGAAACAGAAAATGTTACAAAAAAATCTGCATATACTAAATGGATCCTTTAAAGTCATTTGGCTTTTTAAGAGTGAAATAAAACATATATTATACATAGATTAACTGTATTCAATAATGTATTCCCCGTTTTTATTAATGACCTCTTGCCAATGTCATTAGATGTGTGCAGTAGATCTTTGAATCAATCATTTTTCCCTGTGTAAGCAACTCGTAAAACAACAAGCCATAATAATCCCAACATGGAGCAAAATCTTTATAGGTGTTGGTCGGCCTTTGAGGTGGCATTAAACAACTCATCAGAAGTTGTCCACGATCTCTTGCGCACTACATTGTTGTAGATGATTCACTTTTTGTCACCCTTAACTATCCGTTTGAGAAATGGGTCCCTTTCGTGCCAGTTCAGAAGAGACTTGAAGATTGATATTCGACTTGCCATATTAAGTGCATTTAAATGGTTCTAAAACATTTAGAAATAGTTAGCAAACCATTTTTGAGCAGTATGTTCTGTTAAGGAGTAGCCCCCTCTGACCTTAGATATCTTTTGGTGATCCCCGTAAGTTTGCTTGCCTTTTTATAAATAAAATAGCAAAATATGCCTAAAATGCAATTTATCACTAGACATTGACATATTTACCTGTAGCACAAAAAACAAAACAAACTAATGCTTATGAAACCAAACACAACAGTTTCAAAGATTGGATTTTGAACTTTCTGATAAGGCATTACATCATTGTAAATAGGGCCAAGAGAACCGGAGATATCTGAATAAAATCCACGCTACTACTAAGTACTGCACAAACATTATTATTCATATATTTTAAGTGATTATTTTACTGTGCCTTTTTACACCATCTGATGTTTCTAATGGTTCTAATGCTTTTAGGAGTTCAGTGATTTGCAGATTCAATTGACTGATGGCATTGTTTACGTTCACACCATTATTATGAGAGCATTTTGTGATCACTTCAAGACACTCCTTGATGAAAATTGGTCTAATGGAAGGTGGAGACACTTTTATGTGTATGATTTAAAAATATGTAGTTGCGCTTAAAAATATTAGTCTTTATTTAGATCTACATTAATTTGACGCAATGATATTTTGTGTTATTAATACGTTGTTAACTACTTTATTTTACAGCACTGTTATTAATATGCAACAGTATAACGCTAAAGTCTATAGGGCATTTTTAAAATATATCTACACTGGGTTAGTAGAACCACTTGGAGGATCTGAAATCATCGGTAATTTTGTGTTTTATAGTGTATATGTATATATGTACATAAAACACAGTTTTTTTCTGACTGACGTTTTTTTTTTTTATAGCTCTCTGTGACATTGCCATGTCTTATTTGGAGCTAGAACTTAAGAGTCTGTGCCAGGAAATGTTTAAATACTGCCTAACTGTTTCAAACGTGGCTCAGTTATATGGAGTTGCTGCTAGAAACCATTCGGTAATTGTAAAAATGTTTTCTCAAACTTTGTTTATTATTTGTTGCCACCCACTGCATTTAAGAGAGATGAAAACTGTAGATGCTCAGTGTTTGTTTTGTATGCTAAAAAGCATGTTTATTTTTGTTGTTTAATTTTTCAAAAACAATTGTACTTTCCATTATATTTTAATCATTGGCAAATTACTATCAAATTTAATTACTAATCCTTCAACTGTATTGTTTTTTTCTTCCCATGGAGCTTGAGTTGTCATATGACTACAATATGAGACACTGTCATATTATCCATGATGCATTGATCCTATTATTAATGTGATAAATTTATCAAATGTTTTCTGTGGTGTATTGTTATTTTTCACTGATATTATTAATTACTAACTACATAATTTAAAATATTGCTTGTGCTATCTTATCATTTGTATAGCTTTCGTTGAACGATTTTTATGTTTGAATCCATTCAACAAATATTTCTTCTGGTTATGATTGTGTCCCTTGTTTAGTAATCGGATAAAAGGAGATTTTCAGTCTCAGATTAACCCCTGAGGAAGCCAGCAACATATCTAGCAAAATGTTGTCAAAGAATTTGACGACACAGTTGAAACCAGAAGAAATATTTAATGATTAGATTCAAAGTATCGGAAGTGACAATTTTAGAGAGGATTATTATGCTTGTTTACATTGATTTTTTTTTATAATGTTTAAATTTTTACAGATGTGAAATATATATATTTTTTTTTCAGGAATTAGTTGAATCATGTATACAATTTGCTGCAGAAAATTTTGATTCTGTTATTCTTTCTGAAGGCTTTGACTCTTTAGACCCTGTTTTGTGCAAATCACTCGTTAGTAATGCTATCAAATTGAAACATGGTATTATATGATCCAGACTTTTACTCCTCAAATAGCAGGGAAAATCAATTTTGCACGATTTTACATTTGCCAAGAATTATTTAAAATAATGCCCAATTAATATCCAAAGATATTGAAAGTATTCTTCATTGGATATGTGGAGCATTGATTAATAAGTCATTATTTTTAGCTGTATTTTTATATCAATAATTTATTCTTTTCTGTAAAAAGATATTTTATAAATAGATGAAATGAAAATCATGAAAATTATTAGATGAATGGTTAGTTATTTGTATCCTCGTTTTGTTTTATAAATTTTATGATTGTATAAATTAATAAGTCATAGTCTTTGTATAAATTAATAAGTCATAGTCTTGTTAAAGTACTTTGGTGTATATAATTGTTTCTGTAAAATTATATTTTAAAATGTGTATTTTATTATTTATTAAGTTTGTATATAAATAAAATAAATAATTTATTTTTTCTTTAAAATTCATTGTAACTTTTCCTTAATTGTGGTTTATCCCACTGACTATAATATGCAGTTATGTATAAGCACTAAATTTATCTGCATTTGTTCAATTAAATTAATATTTTTCAGACAGTAGCTATTTTTTAAAAGATCTATTGTCTCTTGATATTTGCTTCACAAAGTAGCTAGCCAGTTAGATAGCTCACCGATGTTTAAAAAAAAAAAGTACTGCTACAATCCATAAAGAAAGAAATTGGGTTCAGTACATGTTAGTGACTGTACTTTTTTCTAAAAAACCAGTTTTATACGAAGACGTTTTGGCGGAAGTATTTTCCCCAATTTTGGAAACCCACTTTAAAAAAAATAGAGTTTTCATTTTCCATGGGATTCTTCATGGCTGTTGATAGAATGAATAATTTATCTTCCACAGCTGGTTTTAAATTTATTATTAGTTTATATGTAGCCAGTCACAGGGGTACCAGGGTTCAGTAACCCTGCACCCTATATACTGAGCTATTACCTTCCAGAACCCAATTGGAGAGGTAATAGCATATCAATGCCATACAACATCCTACATTGTAGTTCCTAGTTAAATCTGAGCTTTAAATTCCATTTTGGCCCTGAAGCACCTAAATATTTTTTCAAGTCGATAGGTAGGTGTAAGATGTCTCTGGGAAATTCGATTTGATAAATTACTATTCTTGGTCCATCTTCATGACCCTGAGGTACTCCTATGTGTACTGATTTTTATAAAAAGTTGAAATAACTTTACTCTTCGATTCTGCTGTCTATCATCACTTCTAATCTCCTTAAACAACACCACTTCTCATTTTCCCATATGTGAGAACTGGACAAAGTTTTTTCTCTAAATAGAGTAATTAAGTATTGAAAATTAATCAGAGAATTAAATAGTATTCAGTAGTTGGAGAAAAGTGACAGTTTTGAGACCAGCAATTTTCTTGCCCTTTTTAAATCACCACTTGTTAGTATCCATAATTTAAAAAATTTGATGCAATAAAGTTGATTTCGCAAATTTTCTTAAAACCTAAGTATTACCAAAAATTAGAAATGAGGTTAGCTTTTGCTGTTCATTGATTACAGTCATGAATTTTTAAATGAAAAAACTAATACTACGACCAAGATGTTACTCTTAACTATCTATAATTTAAAGTAGTATTAATGATAAATAATTGGCTGAGACAAAAACCACATTATTTTTATTTGTATTTAATAAAGTTTATGAAAACTCTCGAAGCTTAAATATCGATATATTGGATGTGCGATTTTTGGTATGGCTGGGCGTCTATGAAACAATTCCAATTGCTTTCATTTTTCTAAATATGAATTTAACAATTATTCTAGTCATTTAGGTTTAAATTCAAAATTACAATGGGTTGTTAAGTTGAAATGAGAGACATTTGAGAAAAAGGCCAAAAAAAAAACTCTATGTTTCATGCCGGTATCGTCGGCAACACTGTACATATAAGTTTTTAACGTGTATTGTTGTTTACCCCGAATACTCTGCAGCTAGTCCTTTTAGTAGTATTTTACGCCGTTACTCGTGAATTTAGAAACTTATATAAGCAAATGTTCGCTCAATTAGTTTAGTTTTTAACATTTGAATTAGATTTTAGACATGTCTTCATCGACTGCTTTTTCCTCGAAGACTGGTGGAGGTGATCAAAGCTTCCAACAATTGGACTTAAGTGGAAAACTAATTATTAAGGTTGTGTCTAATGCATTGCTATATAGGAATATTGTTTTGTTTTGTGATAGCTTTTACTGATGATTTTTGTTTTTAGGTTCAATTGGGAGACGATGTTCGTAGGATACCTATTCATAATGAAGCTATTACTTATGATGAATTAGTTTTAATGATGCAACGAGTTTTCAGAGGAAAACTTAGTAGTTCAGATGATGTTACAATTAAGTATAAAGATGAAGGTATTCTTATCACAATCTTTGTTGTTTGAGATTTGTAATTTTTATTGCATCATTGGATTTTTCAATGATTTCATAAAAGGCATGATTTAAATAAGTTTTCTTCAATGTTTTAGATGGTGATCTCATAACCATATTTGACAGTTCAGATCTTGCATTTGCTATTCAATATAGCAGAGTTTTAAAACTAACATTATTTGTTAGTGGTGATGGAAATAAGCTATATCAACCCCCACAACTTAATAAAATTAGAGGTGAATTGCGCTCCATCCGAGACCAAGTAAATCATTTACTTGATATTATAGAACCAAGAACTTACGGAGATTCATCTAATACAGCTTTGGAAAGTAAGTTGTCTATCAGTTTGTTAATGTTGTAATCTATGGCTAATAACATTCTCATATTTGTAATACTTAGCTCTTTTCTATTAATATTGTTTTAACCAATTAATCTGCTGAGTATGCATATTAATCAATTAACTATTGTGTATGATTTATTTGGTTTATGGTTGTTACTATTGTGTGTTTTAATATTCTTAACGCTTTCACAACCTGTTGTAAGTGTGTGCCAACATGCCTTTTTTATTTACTCAAATCTGTGATTTGAACTTTTTTTTCTCCTTATTAACAACACTTGTAATGGGCCAGCAATCAATAAAGTAGTAGAATGGGACATTATGCGCACCTGGAGAGTTTTGGGCTATTCTGCTTTATCGCAGATGTGGAGCATTTTATGCTCCCGAGTAATTTTTTTGCTATAGCAGTAGTTTATAAGATATCTTTCTGTGAGGTATTGCAATTTCCATTTCGAAGCCATTAAAGCTTTAAGATATTCTATTATAGTGATTTAAGCTTTCACTTATCCATTATGTGCGCTATTTAAATAGAAAATGTGCATGATGGTATAGACTTCTAGTTGAATCAGTTTCTTATATTTTGGAAAAAAGTCAGACAATCGAACTGATATGTTTAGATAGCAGTGGTAAGATCAGAGAGCGAAGTAGTGATTGGGATAATGATTTAAGAGATGGGGAAGAGAAATCAAGGCCGAAAAAAAGTCGATGGGGGGACCCAAATAACAAGAGCGATCCTCCTTGGACTAATATGAAAGGTTAGATCAAATTTATTTGTAGTGTTATATTTTAGTTGTATGATATTGAGGAACCATGTCTCTTTATATTTTGTTGAGTATAGAAGTGATGCTTCTTTTTAGTTAAGTTAGGCCTTTAATAACCTTGAAATTCTCCAGGTGTGTATTGATTGTTCCCTATGATATAATATATAGGCATTATAACTATTTCATAATAGGTTTTCTTGTTTATTCTAAGAATAGCTTTGTTATTATTTTTGCTCATAAATAGTTAACAAACTGGTTTAGTAGCACATAAATTTGGTTTTCATTTATGTTTGTCTAGTAGATTTTCTTTTGGTTAAAAAAAAAAAAAATAATAATCTATCTTGTTTTATATTTAATTCCTTTTTGAACTTTCAACAAAGAGACATAGTTCAGCAAAATTTGAAATAATGAATAAGATGATACAACTATAATTATTGTTAATTAAGTAAAACTATAATGTTAGGACTGTACTTAATATTGTTAAATTAGTAACTGTAATGTGTCGGTTTAATTACACTTTAGGAGTCAATTAGATTATTATCTTAACTATTATTTCTGACCCTGAAGTTGCTTTATTCCTTATGAATTATTTGTTTAGACTGATGTAACTAATAGTTAAGACTGTGTTATCACTAACTCTTTTTAAAAATTATATTTCAATAATATTTTTCCTTTGAGAAATATTTAATACTGTTTGTTGAAAGCTAACATTAATCTTTTTGTAACCATTACATTATACATTGCAATACTTTAATAGCTTTGTTTAACTTCTTAAATTGTTTACAATTATTTTGAAACTATTGTTCATTATTTTCTTGAGAGATTCTAATATATTCCAGCTCTGTATGAGTGATTATGTATATTATATTATTATTACAAATCATGAGTTGCAAATCTTAAAAATGTAAGGAGCCACCTTTTCAACCAAATTTTAAAACATACATTTTATTCAATTTTATTTTCCCGCGAAAGACAAGGTCATGAATCACAATTTTTCATGAGTTTACAGTTATATGCAAATTATATTTCATTTTAATTAGTAACAGAATCTTATATTTCCTAAAAAGGTTCAGAACTGAAAATAAATATTTATATTCATAAAGATAAGTTTTAAAAACTCGATAAAATTTAATGAGATCTGAATTAAGAACAAACCCCAGTAAAATTAGCATCAGTTCCAACTGTTGCAATTCCTTTCCTTGGTCAGTTCATATAACCCTGTTTTGAGATTTAATTTTTTGTTATGCCTATAAAAAAATTATTAGCTAATATTTCAACTACTTTATGTCTTAAAAAATGATTAGGCAGGTATCATTTAATACAGATAGCTTCATTAGCTTAATATTTGTCATACAGTTAACAAATTTATTTTAAGTTAAATATTTTTATCTGAATAGCTTCTAGGTTCACATGCTGTGTTTTTAAGATTTTGGTTAAGAAATCTGGAAATAGTATATTTAAAAAAAAACCTGTGAGTAAAGACAATAAAAATATGACATCAGGATAGTGGAGAAATGATTAGGAGTTATGATAAGGTTATACCTGTCATTTGATAGGGTTTGATAGATGTCATGTATTTTTAGTGCTATAGTAATTTCACTTAAGCTATCTGAATCATTTTAATAATAACATTTTTTTATGTTGCTCTTAAAAAAAGAACTTAATCACAATCTGTTATTTTTTTCTGAAGAAATTTTGCAGAGTAAAGTACAAAGTGACTGAAAAAATGTCTTATTACTAAAAATCAAAACTCTAAAACTTGTTTATAAAAACATCATTGTACCAGAAATAAATTGAATAGTATGATTGTTGCAAATTTTATCTGCTTTATTTATTTTATTAATACTTATTTGACTTTTTTTTTTAGAATGTTGTTATCACATAATTCAGATGCACAAATTTGTGGAATTGTATATACTTTGCTCCACAAACTCTGTTTTTGTGCTTGCTTTACTGATAAATTGAAATTAAATAGAGCTTAACTTCCATGTGGTTCATGCTTCCATAAGTAGTTACTTAAAAGAAAGCATGAACCACATGCTATATTTTCTAATTTAAAACTTATATATATTTATATATTGTAACCAACTATTGAATTATATTCCTACAATTATGTTAATATTGTAGAAAATGAGACTTATAAATTTTGAATTATAATAAATTATAAATTTTTCTGTTATTTCAGATGATAATAAGCCTAATGGAGGAATCTCAAACCAAGCCAGTTCTAAAGAGTTTGACCCTCTTCAGGGTGATGAAAAAGCAGCTGATGAAAAAAAACCTGATTCAGGCAAAGGTATTTTGTTAAATAAATTTTTAAATGAAAAATAATTTTTTCTATTGAAATTGTATTTTAGACTGCTTAGTTAACTGATTGAGGCTTTAATGATGACAATTATTTTGTTTATTGGCCAACAAGTAACCACTTTAAGTGATAATCGTGTTATTTATTTTAATGATATAGGTGACATTATTTTTGGTATCTGTTCTGCAGATTGTTGCTTCGAGTCAAGTCACCTAACCATTCATTCTTTTCCTTTTTAATATTCCCAAAAGTAAAAATAATTGTATCACTGATTGTATATAGTAACTGTTATTGACCGTATATAATAACTATTTATTATTGACTGATTATAATCAGTCTGATTATAGTTATTGACATATAGATTTAAGAACCGACTTATGTATACTTTTTAGGTTATATCTTCATCTATACTTTTAAGTGTTTGTTGAAACGTTCATTTCTTTATTATAAATGTACATATTTCACTAATTAAACTTTTTTTTTTCATCCTACAACTCATGATTATTAATTTTTTTGAGAATATTAAAAAGGAAACAAATGAAAATTTAAAACTTGTTGTGTCTTTACGTGTAATGACAACCTGTGGAACTGATGCCATATTTTTCATATAATTTACTTGAACTTTATTTAATTATTTATTATTGAACCTTCTTTAGACTAATTTTTAATCCTTGGAAGTATATTTTCACTTTGTAGGTTACCTTACAATGCTTTCAATTAAAGTAACATTTTTTTTTATACCTAAATCATTATAATGGCTATAATATTATTTAATGGTCTAAGGAATGGTTTTTTGTTTAAATTACTTTGTGAACTCAGTAGACCAAAAACAGAGATTCCTTATCTTGTGCAACATCATTATTGACAGTGATAATTGTTGGCCATTTTATATGCTTCTGTATAGTAATACTTCAATTCAGAATAATTGTTCATTACATGCTTTACCTTATTGTAGTTATAATTATGTATTTTTGTCATTTTCATTTTCATCCTTATTGCAAATTCGGTTTGCTGACTCAACCATCACCCAGCCCACAACTCCTATCCACTGTTTTCTGTTAAAGCTCAATCTTGAAGCACTTTTTTTTTCTTTTCTTGTTTTAATGTCCCCGAAAAGCATCCTAAACTTCTACTTTTTTAGAGTTTCTCTCATTTATTTATTACTTTTATGACTATTTCTTTATTGTCACGTATTTCATTATTTCCACAGAAACCCCTATCTCAAAGAGTGATGATGTTAAGCAACAAGACCAGGCTCAGCAACAACAGGCCGCTGCTGAACAGGCACAACGGCTGATGATGCAGCAGCAGCAGATGGCCGCCCAGGGGCTAAGCATGCAGCATGGCCATCATGCTCATACTCAGCAGCAGCTCCAGATGCAGCAGCAAGGTATTTTTTCTAGTTTCATAACAAATTAATATTTAAATAGTCTTAACTTTGTACTTTTTTAAGTGAAAACTCTAAATAAACTACTCGAAAATGTATATAATGATTGCTCGGTTTGCCAGTAAATGTGAAAAGTAATGTTGATAATTTCAATTAAAGAAATTATGATATTTAGACAATTCAGACAATAATTGATTTTAGAATTCAAAAAAGAACACAGTTATTCCAAAGTTTTGAGTTTTCACTTCTATCGGGAGTCCTCTTGACTGCCTGTTTCAATTTTTTTTTTCCTACCACCGCTCTACATGGTTATTATACTACCAGTTATAACCACTGTAGTGTAATCAATCTTTGACTTTGTGTAATATTGCAGAAAACGTAGTCAATTGTATATATGCTACCTATATTTGATATTATGGGCTCTTACTACTTACTTTTTAAAGTCGTATCACCTCAAGTAAATAATTTTCTGGAGGATGGAAATTGTTGGGGGGGGGGGTGCAGTCAAAATTTAATTTGATTTGATTTTTTTTAATCAATTATCCCATATCATTTGAATTTAAAACTATCACTGAAAGATTTGTCAGGTTTTTTTAGTTATTCTCCCTCCCCCTCCCCCTCCCCCTCCCTCCTTTTTGAGGATGGAAATTGTTCGAGGTTGCAGTCAAAATATACACACAGATAAGTGGTAATTAATTTTTTTATTTGTGCCTACGTTTCGACCTACTTTATAGGTTATGTTCAGAGCCAATAGGAGTGGCTGCTCAGTGAAAAATGTAACTGACAAGACTTATAGACTGACAAAGTAGGTTGAAGCGTAGGCACAAATAAAAAATTAGTTTCCACTTATTTGCGTGTATATTTTGACTGCACTTCCCAACAATTTCCATCCTCCATTAGCTCTTCCAGTCAACTATTTCCTCTCTAACATTAATAATTTTCTGTTGATTGCTTTTAAAATGTGCTTACTTTGTATTTATTCCCTACTAACTTTATACATAGTTATGTACATTCTCAAGTTTGTCATTATAATTATTTTTATTAGTATTTAAGTTTTTGGAAATATGTCCTTGTGGTCTTTTCCAGTTTACATTGTTAATTACATCAAAATTATACCAAAAGCACAACAATAAAGAGGTTCTCTCAGAAAATAGTATGGTACTGATCATTTATGAATTACATACATATATTGTAGATGACAATCTTTCTGAACAGTTGTAGTTAACATTTTATCACCGAGTCATTAATCCATTATATTCTAGTAAGAATGACCTGGATGGTCTTACAGGAAATTTTGTTTTCTGAGTTATTGTTAAACTTTTAAATAATCTTTATTGATTGCATTTATTTTAAAACTTTTTAGGTTATGGGCCTTATTCTGTCTCTGGAATGATGCCTGGTTCATCATCATCATTTAGCCAGTATTCGCAATACCCTCCACATCTTCAAAGGTAATTATGAATTTTTTTAAAATTTAGTTAATTGTGTTTTTAACCAAAGGTAGCATCAGTAATCCGTTGCTTCTTTACTGTGATTGATTGTGTTTGGGTCTTGTCTGTTGTGGTGGTTGCTTGCAAGTAGCAATTGGTTTTGATACTACACCTCCATGATGCACAAGGCTCTATTATTATTACATTTTCAATCCATTTTTTTCACATTACTTATTCTTTTACGTTGTATTATTTTTAATTGTGTTTTGCCAGAAGTTGTATTAAGTTAAGTTTATATTTCAATGACATCAGATCCGTAATCAGCTCAGTCAAAGAAAGTGTCTCGCAGTCTAAGAAACAGTCACGGTCAAAGAAACGCAGTGGAGATCCATTGTTGCCAGATCTCTTTTCTTACTATCCACCCCAACCCAGTCCTATGGAACACATCAATTGAATAGAGTAAATATGGTTTGTTTAATACTTAAATAAATCATTTAATTTTTATGGTGTGTATCATGAAATAAAATTTGACATGAAATTTTTATGTAATGATAGTCCCTCAATGTGTTGTTAATCATTTTTGCAGATTAATTTGAAAAGAATCTGTTTTTAAAGTATTTATTTGATAGCTTTATTTACTTTATTTTTATTTTCATGGACCGTGAGAGTTTCTATTTTGTGTCATTAAATTATTAACCTATTATGTTTTAACTTATCATTTGTCTCGGTGAAATTTAATCTACTAGTCTGAAATTTATTTAGTATGTCATTGTAATTAATTAGATAAAACAATTGTGACAGTTTTATTTTGAAGATTGTTTTTTAATTTTAGATTGTAGGGTTACTTTGTCATAAGTTGAATATTTTTATAATGAAACAGGTGCTCTTCTTAATTGTGAATTTGAGTCAATAGGATCATCTGGAATAATCTGGTTATGGTGCTTTTTTAAATCGGCAAAATCTGAATATCGTTAATTCAAGATCTGATTTGATTTTTTAATTTATAAAAGTTAAACCAATTTACATATTAAAATTTTATTTGTCATATGCATTGATTTGTTACAATTGTACTGCAAAGGTTCACTTTAACAACTAATTTTAATCATTTGAAAAAGGCTTTGGAATTTATTTTTAAACCATTCTGTGGAAACATGACTTTGGAATTTTAACTAAACTATATTTAGCTAAACAATTAGTCTATTTTCACTTTAGATTGCCTTAATAATGATAAATTCACTTATGATCGGTTTTGTATTTATAAATTTACAAAGATTGAAAAATAGTAAATTGATACAGTGGAATCCCGATATTTCGTATCCCGATTATTCGTATTTCCGGCTAATTCGTACAAATTTGCTGGTCCCCAGAGAAAATCCCGATAAATGGTATAAAATCAATGCATTTCAGACCCCTCGGTAATTCGTATTATTTTTATGCTCGAGGTCACTTATAACCTCATATAATTCGTATTTCCAGCTTTAAAATCTCGTTACTTAGTACTGTTTTCGAAAGGGAGGGAGAGAACAGTGAAACAGATATGCCAAGGAGCAGAATGAGAATAAATCCTTTCTAGGAAATCACTCAATTTGTATTGTTTTTATACACAAGTATGTTCGTACTGTTTAGAGGCACAGTAGATCCTATCATTTTTTACGGGAGAGCGAGTGAAAGAGACAAGTTTTCTTAGAAATCTCATAAGTAATTTGTACTGTTTTCACTCAAAGAAAATGAGGGGAGTTCTAGGAATTTTATTAAGCTTTTCTTACAATCACACTTTTATTTACAATTCAGTCTCGTTTCTGTTACCGTTGTGACACGTTATCATGCCTCCAAAATACGTTAGCCTCTCTATTGAAGAGAAACAACAAATCATAAACGCCGTGACCAGTGGCTGTAAGCTAATTGACGTATCCAAGCATTTCATCGTCCCTGGTTCCATGATCACATCAATTGTGAAGAACAAGGACAAAATCACTTCCCTTCTTGTAGAGAACTTAAAAAAGTGGTTCGTACAAGCAAGGAATTCAAACCAGTTGGAGGTAATCTTTGAAAGGAAAAAGCCTGAGTTTTCGCAGAAAAATGGGAATTGAAGACTTTCGTGCAAGTGATGGACGGTTAGATAGATTCAAAAAATTGTATTAATACGTTTTTAATTTTATACTCCCGATAATTGGTATTCCCGATAATTCGTACCAAATCTTCAGTCCCTTGACCATACGAATTATCGGGATTCTACTGTATTCTTAAATCATTGTATAAGTCACGAAAGGGTGCCAAATCTCAATAATAGTTTTTATTTCTTTATATTATTTCAACATACTATGCACAAGCAATTATTTTGTTATATGTTATTTAGAACAATCGCATGGGCACAGTAGAAATTTATTTTATATCACTTATATGCCTGTTTTCTTATTCAGAATAGAAAAAATAGCAGATAAAAAGTTGCTTGATAATGGCTTTATTTCGTTTTCTTCCGAGGGTTTCATAATTTCTTGAAAACCAATAAGAAAATTGTATTAATACTTTTTAGTTTTAATTAATATCCTTGAAATACTATCTTGATATGGTTAAAAAAGTTTTGTAAAAAAATAAATCGCTCTTATATCTTGTTATGATAGAAGGCCAAGGTCCTTAAGGTACCACCTTATTGACTTGGTAACTGGTCTGGGCAGACATATCGAATAAACTCATGCTTGCGTATTAAACATAATTATTCTTTATAGGAATAGTATGTCTCTTTTCAAAATTTTTGAACCAGTAATTGGCTGACCTCAAGGTACTCATGTTATAGTGCTTCTCTCTCTCTCAATCTCTCTCTCTGTCTCTAAGGTTTTGTCGGCAGTGGTATCACTTTTCAACATCAGGAAATTTCACTTTTCTTTCTTTTTAGAATAAAAGTGCGTTCTTTTGCTGTCTTTCAGGTTTTGCTATGTTCTTCAAAATTGAAGCCAGGATTATCAAAATTAGCCATGGTTGCATTTTTCTTTTATATTTATCCTTTCCATAATGTTTTTCTAAACTTCGAAATGATATGGTTACACCCTGGTTAGGCCCTGAAATTAAATAAAAGAAAAAAAGACTATTGAAACTGTAAAACAATAGGTGACATGGTGGGGGTGGATATGGTGTTTAGTAGATTAATTGTTATTAAATTCAAATTCAGTTTGTTCATTCATTTAACGTCACTTTATGGTGCTATGGCTAATCGGATGATGCTACAGTGGTAGTCCTAAATTTTGCCTATCTAAGTAAAATCAGGATAAGGATCTTTAATGAGTATCTGACACCGCACAGGCTTGGGACCAACATTTCACCTCTCTTCCGAAGGAGAGCATAACCAAGCATTTTTTACTCCCTTTAAAAAATCCTAAGACCATCAAACAGAGTGAATTGATATCACACCCCACTTGACTTACTCTTACCTGGTCTACTAGAGCTAGCTAGTGTTTTTGATGATTTTTTTCTCGTTCTCTGAATTTTCGAAGTAAATATCTCATCTCTTTGACTTTAGATATCTGGTTTCCCTTGAAATTATTTATTAAAATAAAAGGCTCTTAAAATTAGATGTCTTTAATTAACTTATTGTAGGTGGGAAATAGCTGTATTGATATACATTCTATCAATATCGTCATTATTAAGATTAACATTAGTAAAGAAGCAAAGTTCCAACTATTCAATTTTTTTTGCCTGTATTACGTTATGGATCAAAGATCTGAACCATTCTTCTTTTGTATACTACCAATAAGATTGTGACACTATTGTAAAAGTTAAGAGGCAGTTGGGATTGTTTGCATATGCAATGAAATTATAAGGAAGAATTTGAATTATGGGTATTTAGATATACATCAAAAGTTATTTCTATTAGTTCACACATTTTATATTTTTGATAACTGACTCAATGAAGTTGTATATATGAATTTTTATTAAGTTTCATTTTTCTTATGAAACTAAAGAAAAAAGGAAAATTTTTGGGTTTTATTCGCTGCTTAAATAATGTGCTAAGTTACAGTTAGTAAGTCAGTAATATACCTCAAACTAAGTTTTGGTTACCCAAATGTAATCTCCCAAATTCCATTCTAATATTCTAAATGGAAGATACAGTTTTTAGTTAATGATCCTTGTTATCAACAACCTTTTTCCATCTAGTTGAAACATTTTCACAGCCGGATCGACAAAAATCAATTTGTTTCAATACAAAATATCTGGAGATGGGATTTTGGACTTCATCAAATATTTTCAAATTTATGTTGATTGGAAATGTTGTTGCGATTGGAATAAATGGAATGCTTAATGGTGCGATTATGGTGGTTAAGGCAATATCTCTCTTGTCACCAATTCATTGATTTTTTCCAGAGTTTGTCTTGCACAGTGCAGTCTTGCATTATCGTGTCTCAGAATAACACCTTTTCTGTTGGCAATCACTGGCCACTTTTCAATTAAATGTTGATTCACTCGAACCCATTGTTCATGGTAAAGGTCTGAATTCAGAGTTTGTCCAGGTTTCATCTTTAGCTGTAAGCTGTAGTATAGCTTAGCTATATTTTGTGGCAATTCACTCAGGTAGAGCTACTGCCTTTTAGGCATATATTTGTCCAATGCTATTGCCAATGTTGGTCGTCTTCATCAGCCTGAGTCAGAAAGTTCAAATTTCCCAATTGAAATTGTAAAAAATTTTTTTTATTTAATTGTTTAGAATAAATAAGTCACTTGAAATGTCTATGGTATGACTCTGAAGCTCATAATATCACTTTGCGCAGAAACAATACTTTCTAGTTCCCCTATTACGGCATGTAATAAATACAGAATTACTTATGATCGTAAAATTACATTGCAATTTTTACTTGATTTTGTTTTTTTTAATTTTTTTATTTAATGTTATTATAACTAATTACTTATTGTTATTTTCCATGTTTCATTGTTTGTTGTGAAATTAAGTGTCTGTGATGACTAATATGCGAATCCTGCCTCGTTAGATTTTTTTTTTAATTAGTAATGATTGTAAACAGTTTTTTTTTAATTTATATTTTTTTGGGATAAGAAATCTATTTTTTGAAGTATACATTACTGCTGGAGTATGAACCAATTTTTATTATTGCTGAAAATCCATTATCTGTTTTCTCTGTAAACTCATGGTGATTTAATGAATAATTTAATTTCTATATTCCATCAATTTTCCCTACATATACCTCAAACTAGTAAATTTACATCTACTGTAAAAATTATTAGTTTTAAATTTATTAAATTAACGATAAAAGTATATGGTGACTGTATCTCCTTAGTCTTAATTCAAAATATGTTATATATACCTTAAGGGTGAGAACAGGAAGAGTACATTTCAAGGATTAAGAATAATTAATATTTTTTATTAAAAGAAATACCTTATTATTAATGAGACATTAAATTTAATTTATTTCTGAAAGAACATAGTTGTAGCATTAATCATGTTATTTCACTATAGAATTTATTGATATATAAAAATATAAAATAAATATAATTATATACTTTTGAGATTAGCACATGAAATTATCATTGTTTTTTAGATACATTCATTAAAACTTTATTTAATTTATAATGGGCAAAATCTCATTTGCAATCTTCAAGGAAATCTTTGAGATCTCTCTCCTTTATAACTATTTGTTATTTCAACCACTTTTTACTTTTAATAACCTGTTTGTTTAATTTTGAAGATGTGGAAGCTAACAGACAGGGCATTATCACCGAATACTGTAGTACTTTCTGTGTTAGTGGTTGTAACTGCATGCATTGTCTCACTTGTAGCTAATGCTTATGGATCATTTTTTGTTTGGAATATCACTAACAATTTGTAGTAGTTTAGAATGGTAACTACTAACAAGGAAATATTTTAGTTGCTGGGTGAAAATGAAAGGAAAAACAGTCAACCCCAATTAGTGATGCGAACAGTAATTTAGATTATTTTTTTAAAGAGTTTTATGTAATCTTTTCGTTGACTTTAAATTTGTCTTTTTTTTCATTATAGTCCGTTCTAATTTTTTCAAAATATTAAATTTGCGGGTTTAAACAGATTTTTTTCAAGTATTGACGTTACACTATTTTTTTGAGTAAAAAAAAATTCATGTCAACTTTTGTTGATGACACATGTTCTGTAATTGACCACTCCATATGTATAGATCATCCATTGTCAGTTCAAAAACAACTGCTTGCATGCTCCTTTAAACAAAACTAATCCGTTTTAATTTTTAATGGGACATTTTGCTTTAATTCATATAGCTTATGCCTTTTAATTGTCTTATAACAAATAATTTTTGTTACCACTGCTTCTGTATTGTCAGTTTACATTTAGATTTTGCATGCATATGGAATGGTCTTAACGCTATCATAATTTTATAATAAGAAATTTTTTTTCTATTTCATTTTGGTAGATTTATGTTTAATATTTTTTTAATGCAATATTTTAGGAAATCTTTTGATAGTGAAACTTATTATTATTTATAATCATTGGAGGTATTTTTTGAACATGCCAATTAGTCATGTAAGAAAGAAAGATCAAAGAAAGAGAAAGTCATGTAAGATTAGTCATTATATGGTAAAGATATGGAAAAAAAATTATATATCTGTGGATAATGATCTGCTCACGTTTTCTATTATTTTCCTATTAATTGTAGGTAATACCCGATTTAATAATCCATTAAATTGGTAAGGATAATAGCAAGGTAGGACAACTTAAGGTACACCAGAAACTGTACAATTTTAGGTTTTAATAATTTTTTTGTAAATGATGGGATGTATAAATTAAAACCAAATAAATAAATAATATTGTTTCTAAAACAAATTTTGTGATTTATTTCATTAAAAAAAAATTAAACAAGTAATGATAATTAATTACTCTATTTTTATTTTAGTACATTACCCTAGTAGATAGATTTTTATTCCAAAATTTCTATTACTTTTGTGCCTGGGTAAATCTGTTTTGAAACTCCAGCAGTAGTTAGATATCATTTTAGTATTTCGCTTTAATTAATATCTCTTGTTTCCTTCGTATTTGTCCTGATTAGGTAGAGGAAGTACTGTATCAAATCTGATGATAGCTATAATTTATGAAACATACCTCAAAATTGGCTTGCTATTTAAATTCCTCATACTCGATTAAGTACAGTACAGTTATTTCTTATGATATGTAGTTTTTAAATATTAATTTATTGTTTATTTTTATTTGCACTTAAAGCAGCTATTAATTAACTATTACTTACAGCCAGTTCAGCGGTGGAGGCCATAGTAGCGGGAGTGCCCTTGGCAGCCACAGCAAGGCGTTGGGTGCAGGAGCCCCTCCTTCGAGTGCCGGTATCTACCGCGGGGTCTACCCACCCGACGGGGCAGCCCCTTTCACCCAAGGCCAAGCTCCCATTCCGTACAGCAAGAACTCCCAATACAAGTATCAGTGAAGTCTCATCAACAATCAATTTTATTGTCTCTCTATATCTTTCTCATACATATAAACCTACATTTTCTTTTCTTTCTTTTAAACATGTAAATTGTGGTTTTAATTAAATACAATAGTGACTCTGTTGATATTAAAGAAATATTATTTTTCTTTTTTTAATGTACTTCCTTATGTCGTGAGACTGTAATAGTAAATAAGTGTTTTAAGCTGTATGATTATAGAAACTGTGTACTTCTTGTACTATTTACATTCCTCAATTCGTTCCTATATTTATTTTCTAAAAGAAATTCAATTTATCAAATATTTTAAAAGCCTGCAATAAACCTCATTTATTTAAATGATTTAGTAAGATTTTTGACTCTTTTTTTTATTTTATTTTTGGATTTTCACTTCTTCAGTTAAACATTTAAAATTTATCTTTCTTACCCTGAAACTAAAATTTTGAACTTGTATGTGTATCTTAACACGACAATGAACCTATGTAAATGTTGAACAGTGAAACTTCCGATTCCTTAACACTTTTAAAGAAATGGATTTCTCTTGTGTTAGTCTAGTTGTCAGTCGAGTTAGTAGGTGATAAAATCAATCTTTCATGAGAGAATTAAGTGTGCACTATTATAATAGAACAAGCAAACTATTTACTATTTAAGACATCCAGTATTTTCTTATAATTTTTTTTTTTTGCATTAAAGAGCCATATTCTTGCCTTTGTGTTATTTTAGTTGGCATATTGACGGAAGTTATATGAAAATAGTGCTGTTCTATTATAAAACTAGCTTTTCTATTTAGTTGCTTTTAATTTTTTTTTCATTGTATTAGTAAAATAAATATGTAAATAGTATTGTATAATAAAAGTATTTTTAACATTGGGTAGTAATACTTTGTTTTAAAACATTATGTAATTCATTTCACCTACGAATTAGGTTGTACATTAAGTGATTCCCCTCTTGATAATATAATTGTAGGGGCTTAAAAGCCGATGACTGAATGAGAGGTGGAAGTATGGTGGGATATAGGTTAGTTTGTAGTGTATAGATCGGAAATATCGCAGGCAATGCCAGTGTTCCACTATCGGAAATTTCACTGTATGTAGTACTTAATATTTTTTATTTATTTAATTTTCTTTTTTAATGCATCATCCTTAGTTTCAGTTTCAATTGCAATTATATAGATTCAGATTCTTTTTTGGGATTTAATTATCCATAGAATAACTCGTAAGTTGAGCTTGAACCAGTGAGTATTTGCTTTGTGTATTTAAAGTTTTAAATGAATGTGTGTTTTGGAAAAAAATTTTACTGTTTGCAGTTCTAAATTGCAAGCAATTAAAGGTCATATTGGTGATTTTAAAAATCAGTTTGAGGTTTAAAACAATATTATGTTTAGCGGGATATTTACTGGTGTGGGTGATGCATTTAAATCCTTATATTAAAATTTTGTAATTGTTTGAAAATTTTCTCATTTGATTCAAATTAATGTTTTGATATATTTTCTTTTTTATGAGTACAGTTTTACTTAAGATTCAATTCTCTTAGTCTGATATCTTTTCTTCTTCAAATTAGTTTAATTTTTTTTATTGATTTAATTTTCAGTATTGATATAGATGTATTGAAAGTAACAAATGAGTCATAGCTAATTTGAAATTTTGTATTGAGCAGCAATCCAAGCTTAAAACCATCTCCTAGTTTTTCTTTGGCCTTAAACTTTTTACTGTACCGATATACTTGAATACTAACTGTATGAATTTCTGTATATATAAAAACAAATGTGTAACATAACATTACATCTTCGATCACAAATTACTTTCTACTCTATTTGAATTCTATATATTTAAAGATTTTATCTTTCATCAATCATAATATTTTTATTGATTTTAATTATTTATTTTATGCTGCAATAGCTCATTATAGGCCATGAGATATAAAATCTATTAGAAAATATGTTTGAAATTGTGAAATTTTTCTGTGATCAAGATTTTAGGATCATTTTTATGACTGACTTTGTCCTATGAAAATAATATGTTTCTTCCTTTATCTTCTGTTAAGATACTCTAAGGATATTAAGAACACGGATATATGTATATGTATAAATATGTATACATATATAGTATTTTGTAGTTGGTCGCTTAATTTAATGATAGGAATGAAAAGTTAAAAAAAAAAAAATACTGGCTCTATTTAGAAATTCTTTATTTAGATCATTATTTTTACTTTGAACTATTATATAATTACAATAAGTATAATTGATGATGACTTGTTTTCTATGTGATTATTAATAATAACAATTAGTGAAAATTGTTGATTTTTATTTCACCTAAATATTTTAGTTGAGTAAAAAATTATGTTTTTAGTATAATGACTCATATATAATTATAACCTCATATATAATAAGAGTGATTTCAAGAAGAAACTCATTATCATAAGGAACTTTGACTTTTTTTTAATATACTCAGTTGAATTGCAATAACTCGCATTGTCATAGATCTGAGGGTTAAGTATGGTTTATCCAGTTTTTCTAATTACCATGGTTTTCTATTGTAACTGAGGTCAAGGTTAACTTGTGTAATTTAGTTACATGCTAATAATATTTTTTGACAGTCATGTAAGGGTGGATTGTGAAGTAGAAGTTGACCGCGGGAAAATCATATCCATGCACCATCAGCTTAAATTAAAAACAATACAGTCCCTACTTAATTAAGGACCCTATCATTGTTTGTAGCAGTAGATTTGTTTTAATGGGTTTCATGGTTTTGATTAAAAACTAACTTAAATTTCCTTTTGTTATAAAAAAAATTGAATCAACTTTTAATTTTACAATGACATTAAAATTGTTAAAACTTTATTGAAAACATTTTATTCCTGTTTTCTTCAAAAATTGGGATAATGATTGTTTTATACTTCATAGTAGGTTTCCAGTTATAGAACAAGCAGCAAAGTACCACCAAAAAAAGAACTATTCACATTTGTAAGATGTCTTTAATTAAAAATGGAAGGTACATGTTAAAATATTATCATTAAGACTTTCCAATTAACGCCTTCCTTTATGAAACAATTTTTATTTTGTTCACCTTACTCATTTTTATATAGCTTTGAGGTTCTTCTATGTATTCTAAAAAAAATTAAAAAGAACAATATCTCAATCTATAGACATAAATGATTCCTTTATTGAACTGAATTGATATAAGAAGTAAAAACCTAGAGTGAATATATTTTTTTTCTAGCCTAAGAATATTTATGGGATTTCATGTACCTAAATTTTAAATTCAATTTTTTTAGTTTGATGTTAATTTATTATCAGGCAAACTATAGGCTTATATTAAAATAGACAGATTTGTTTTTCTTTTGATGAAACAAAAATTATCATGTTTTGTAAATTGAATTATTAATAATATATTTGGTTTTTATAAATTTAAATGATAATGTAAATTACTTGATTAATTACCTATTAAAATGTTTTAGAATATGCATTACTGTGAGGAACTTAAGTTTCCATATTATTAATATAGATTTAAAAAAAGAATTATTACAGTCAATAAATAGGTATTTTTATAATCATATATAAATTGAACATATAAGATAAAATTAAATTTTTAAACATTTTACTTTGTTTTTAAATAAAATCTTTCTGATTAGAGACTTGTCAGTTATTTTAATAGTCTTATGTTTTAGTTGTATGGGTTTCGTATTGTATTAGCTTTTTTAAAATTGAATATATTTTGATTTTGGCAGAATTATAGGTTCATGATAAAGTTGATAATCATATTCATAAAATTTAACTCAAAGAAATGTGTGGCTTGGATACAATTTATTAATAATTAATTATTTGGTCTAATGCATTGTTTTGAGGTAATATGAGAATGAAATTATATTTCACTAAGGTTTCTTTTTATTTATTTATTAAACTATTAAAACTATCAAGAACAAAAAGTGCAAAAAAAAATTGAGTTGATAGGCGATACAGGAGGAGTAAGTGGCGCTTGTAGCGGCAGAGATAAGAAGCTGAGAAGGATAGGGAGGTTGCGCACCGGTATGCGCAGTGTTTGGTGGGCTCTAAGTGAGACATCTTGTGAGCCGTAGGAAATAGTGTGTGTGCAAGTTGGGGGTTTCTTCGGAAATCCGATGTATATTGTGTTATATTAGGGAATATCAGAAGCCTTAGGATGTCGTCCAACAATCAGAAACAGTCCACTACGGCCCGCGTTATCCAAAGTAAGTTATATATACTCTTTTAGCCTCCTCTAAGGATAACTAATTCAGGATTGATTTTCTGGGTCGCCATTGCCTGCATTGCCTGGTCTATTGATTACTTGATGCATTTGTCGAATTATACTCTGTTTTTATGCATGCAATAAAAGCTATCTGCAAGCCCTAATGCCTTGTTTTATATCGGGCAAGTCATTTGAGGCCGGGTGATGTAGCAGCGGTAAGGCGCTTAGGAGTTAACCTCTGCACATATCTTAACCTAACAGGCTGTAAATATCTATTAAATGTTGTTAAAACAAGATAAATTTCAAAGTCCATTTGACCTGGTTCTCATCCTCACTGTGTTTTGACCTTATATGTTGGTTTCGGCCGTCCACTTCCCCCGCTCCTATCTTGTTACCCCTGTAGCTCTGTTATCATTATCAGTAAACATTGATTATTGTTTTGATTCTGTGTTGCCCAAGATGTTATTCTTTATAATCTTTTAATAAACAGATTGGGAACTGGTTTTCGACTATCTTTATCCTCATTAGAAAAAAAAAGCCTTTTGATTTTTGTACACTTTTTCTCTTCGTTATGTTATTTCGACTTTTTTTTTATATTCCTGAGTTGTAACCCAATTAATTTTATGTTTCGTTGTATCAATTGAGGTACTTTATATGTTTATTTTACACCGTGCTAAGTAAGATAATTATTGCGTTAAATACAGTTTTATTATTTATTTAAATAACATATGTTTCATTTTAAGAAACTTTAAAAGATTGTTTATTCGTGAAGAAGATTTGTAATAAATTATTTAAATTTTATAAATCTCAAATCTGTTCATTATTATTTATATCCAGACTCTGCTTTAATAGTTAATTTCCTAGCATGATTTGATATATTTATATTTCAATCTTTATTACTGTTTTTGGGTCACTAGATAGAAATATTCTGATAAACGTACCTACAAGTAGTGCTTAATATTTTTTTGCAAACATTTAGTAAGATCTAAGATTTATATTAAGAATTTGTTTAGTTTTTTATGTAACATAATATAATCAGATATATTTCACATCTAGTTACGTTATATATTTACAATAATATACTACGTCATTATTTACTTTATTTTATATTTGAGCATGTTAGATTTAAGAAAATGCAATTTTAAATCGTTTTTGAGACTGAGAAAGAGGTAAGTAGTGGAAGAAAGTTGGCCTGGATTTGGAGATAGATTGGACAAGTTCGTTATCCAGTCTGACCTGTAATCGAATACTTTTACTTCGAAGGCTTGGCTAGCAGATTGCATTAATTATAAAAAATAAGGATTATTTCTTGCAATTAATTACATTTACATTACTGGTGTACAATTCCTATTACAAATTAACCATACTCTGATTAATTATACCATCTTCTTGTTTCCTTATGTTCCGATGCAACTGAAACATGATATGCAAAAACAAACATCGTACATATATTTCTAAGACATTTATAAGTATTAATTTATTTCTCTAAATACCTGAAGAAATATATCTTATGTAATTATTAGGTTTTAATGTAATGCACTCTTATTAAATATTTCTTCAATATGTAAAAAATTTACTAATAAAAAGGTAAGTTATTATTTTCAGACATTTTTGCGACTTGAAAACAAATATCCCCCACATTTAGTAAGACTTAAATAATATCCAGCATTTATTATAAAATTAGTATCGTTATTCACTAGTTATTATTTTATTCTGTTTTATATATATATATATATATTTATATTTAATTGGAGATAATTGACATATTTTAAATAAGTCACTATGAACAAAGTCATCTTTTGTTTATTTATTATTTTAATCTGTTTTGTTTATGAATATTCATATTTGCTTTTTGCACTTTACAAAAATTATACTCACGGTTGATTAAATTTATTGTTTTTCTACTTGACTTTATGTACACGTATTATCTTAAAACCCAGAAGATTTTTTAAGCAATAATAGAAATTAAAATGAGGTATCTAAATGTTTGTACTTATTATTTTTAGCTGGATTATTTAAAAGTTAGTTCTTTGCATATTTAAAAATCGACGTCCAATGATCGACGACGGCTGTTAACAAAATGATTTTTCTTTATTGAAGCGCTTCACTGCCTCTGTTTATTTCTTTGAGAATAATTTAATTATTAGTACAACCAGCTTAGTGCGTCTTGGTTCAATTCCTTTCCCTTGGTACAGTCCCGTCAAATTTATTTTCTTTTATAACTTAGTATAAAAATATTTTTTATCCTTTTTTTACATTCATGTAAAATTAAAATTTAAATAATTTGCAAGGGGTTTAGTGCTCAAATAGCCCCCCCCCCAAAAAAAAAAAAATTCTTTAATTCTCCTGAAGTTTATTATTTCAAGTTACTTACCCTTGTTCATTGTTAGTAATAATAAAAAGTGGATAAATCTAAACCATAAAGGTATTTGTTAATTGATTGAACAATTAATATTTTTCCGCGTCGAAAACAAATTTTCGGAAACAAAAGTAGCAATAGATGTATTTAATTAATAACATTGGAAAATTAAAGATTTTAGAAAAAGATATCTCTAAAAGGAAAAATCTAACTTTTGAGTAAAAAGAGTAAAACGCTAAACATTATTTTAAATAGTTAGCTTTTATAAGATAAATATTTTTGGTTCGTCCTTAAGTGAATCGAATAAAAGATGTTTGCTTTATTTTATATGTGTATTGGAGTAGAACATATTATGGGTGATAATAAAAGATCGTTGTAGTAAATAATTTAGTTTGGTATATTATTTAGTGAATAATAAATGTTTCTTATTAAACAAATTTTCCATACAAACTATTTTAAATTTTGAATAAAAGTCTCATCGTGACATACCGCTATTTTTTGTACTGATATCTGTTTTTTTAGGTTTAAATTTGTGAAGACTTATCTGTTTTTAAATTATTTTTTTTTAGTTTTAATAATACATTAACATAATTATTAATAAGCGCGTATGCGGTTGATAGATACATATTATATCTGCCATGTGTTATATCGGGTGTTGCCTTGCCTAATATTGACCGTGCTCTGCTATCGTGCCCCCTGATATCGCTCGCTTCCCGTTATTAAAAGATATTCAAGTATCCTTGTTTTACTATCTCTTATTAGAATAATTACGTTTTATTTTTATTACATAAATTACAGAGAATTTTAATTTTTATTGTCAGTTTAAAAAAAAAGTTTTAATGAGGAAAAAAGTATTAATTCGGGAAGAGTCTGTCCAAATCTGTCTATCCCACACTGTATTTATCCAAACAATAACGAATTAAATTGCTTTTTCCCGTTGATGTATTTTACAAATTTGAGATTGGAAAATTTTTAGGCAAGTTTCATCATTATTGCGCTCCATAGAAAAAAAACTTTGTATGTTGTGCCAAGGATGTCCGATTTAGTACACATATGTCAGCACTATAAGTATATTAAGAAAAAAACTAGTAGACAATTAGTTAAAAAGATTTTTGAACTTAAGAGGGTGAAAGGCTGGAGTGCTTTATAAGCTGCACATCGACATTATGGAAAAATGCATTCGAAATTATGTAAAAAGAGCGATAAAAACGCTAAATATTATTTTACAATGATTTGTAATTTCTTAAGTTTTTTAGAGAATCGAATAAAATGTATATTCACTATTTAATTATTTATATATATACTATTTTACCGTCGGCATAGGGACACATAAACGTATCCACATAATTGTCATTTTTCAAAAATGAATGAAATAATGTTTTTTGAGTGAGATTTGAGAACTTCTGACCAAAAATAAGAACATGAGATATCGTGTTATTCCACACGTATCTCAAAAGTGTCATTTATATATTTGTAGATAGGTTTTTGTGTCACTAAGGCGAAGTTAGTGACACAATATAGCATTTTAAACGACGAGTACATCTATCAAAAGTACAGGTGGAATGCCCTGGGACATCAATAAATTTGGAATTGTCAAATAAATAAACAAAGTTGACCCGGTTTCTATTGGAACATAGGCAGGATGCTTAACAAAACTTGTATACCAAGTTCAACACGATATATCTCTGCTAATATGTTTTTTATTATTTTTTTTAATTATTTGATTTTAGACCCAGTCAAACAAAAATAATTCAGCCAGAGATACCTTCTTTCAAAGAAACAAGACACAGAGCTCCAAAACCAAAAGGAATGTAATTTCGTGGCTTATTAAAAATTCTTAAAAAAAAAAAAAAAAATTTCGCTCATATTTTCAACATGAAGCTTTTATTTGAGTGCTGAATCTAAAGCTGCCATAATTTCGGAGAAAAATAAACTGTAGTTTACCGAATAATCTGTAAAGAGTTAACCACATAGCAATTAACTTTTATAGTTTCTATTTTACTAAAATTATTTAAAAGTTTTGGTACGAAAATCACTTATTTCTAAAAATCGGATTATTAATTTTTTTTTAAATGATTGAAATTTACAACTAAATTTTAAGTAAGCTACAAGTAAGAATTGATGATAAAAAGGCATTTAAAGAAACTACTCGCTGGTAGTTCTCGAACTACGAAGATTTACCATATACCTATTTTTCAAAATGTCAAAATGACCGGTTTGTTTGTTTAATTAAAAAAAAAATAGTAGAATTCAAGAAATAAAACTATAAATTCATAAGATAATTTAATTTTAGATAAAATAAAATATATTTCATTCAAATATTGTAATTACATAACATAGAGAGTAGCGCGTGTTGCAACTTGCAACTATACACGGCAAGCAAGAATACTAAATTGAAATTTTATATATTACATATACACAAATTTACGCATAGTAAATTGAAAACGTAGAATTTTTGAATTGAATTGACCACATGTTTTTCATGACCGGTCAAAATTAACCGTATATTTAGGTATAACACATAGACATTTCTGAAAATTAGAAGCGTAAGAACGAAATAATTTGTAATATTATTGTATACACAAATTTAATAAAAATCATGACATTATCGTAAAATATGAAATAAGACTTAAAGAGGAAATGTTATAAATAAATGATGCAACCGCTCATTTTGACAGGGTCGTAGTTCTAGTGTTAAATAAAAAAGTTTTATTATGTTAATATTTTTTCTCGCCTCCCAGGTATCATCTCCGAAACACTTCAAGGATTTTTGAATGTAGAATATCAACAATCACTAATTTGTATATCTCTTATTGTGTCAGATTGTACTAATTGCTGTCCAATAAATTCAGTGCACAAACATACAGGCAAAAACATGCACCCACTTGATTTTTTCATGTTTTCGTCTAAAAGTATTTCTGCTTTGGATTAGTCTATTTTTTCAAAATGAATAAATATGTATTTTTTTATTTGTTTTCAATGAAAGTACTGTCAGATTCCAGAAAGTAATGTGTAGATTCCAATGTTCGCTTACTATGAAATTAAAATGTTTATTCAGTGTCATTTGTTCCGTGCCGTTTCTTGCAGCAAAGTTCTTAGTTTCCGGCTTTTAATTACAGCACTCCATTCGTCCATAGTCCAATGGTTGCATTCTAGAGCAAAAGCCAGCCGTGTAACTCTGAGAGTTCTGGCCAACTCTTATCCTCATACTGGGGGAAAAGCCATTAATCCATGCTCATTTAATATTCTCTGAGCAGTACGTTCAGAAATTCACACACCTCGAACTTTTTCGAGCTGATGAATCGCTTGAACAAAGGCAAGGTGCCGGTTTCGTAAAATTCTTAAAGTCAAAAACGGTCATCCTGTGGTTCTGTTATCCTAGGCCATCTAGAACCGGGCCTTCTATGGCGTTTCGTTAAGTTTCATAGGGAACTCCGATGGAATTAGCTGCATATCTAATGAAAAGTTCATCATCAATAAGTGCCAAACCACGCGCAACATGATCAGCACGAAGAGCCATTTTTTAACTTAAAATTGAAAAGACAAAAGCTGGAAACTAAGAAATTTGCTGCAAGAAACGGCACTAAACAAATGACACTGAATAGACATTTTAATTCCATAGAAACTGGACATTGGAATGTACAGTCCTTTCATTGAATTAAGGGATATTATCCTCTATATTGACATTCCTAATTAAAGACAAATAAAAAAATACATATTTATTCATTAAAAAAATAGACCAATCCAAAGCAGAAATATTTTTAGATGAAAACATGAAAAAATCAAGTGGGTCGAATGTTTTGGCTGTCAGTGTATATATGGAAGAATACCTGCAAAATTGACTTTGCTTGTTTGAATCTCACCTGGCATATTGTTGTTGGTGAGCTATTGGGTTCATTTATTGCCTGTTAACGATGGCATTATGAAAAGATTGTCCGACTTTATTGTCAAGCGTTCATAATGTGATAAAGAAGTTACTTAATAGTCTACCTTTGTTTGAAAGTTTTCTTTAAGTAGTTTCTACTTCTCTACGGACATCACAAGACCAGCCATTTTCATCTAAGAAACAAACAAACAGTCCACCATCACGCAGTCGGCAATCCCATTGAAAGCCGAAGGAATTAATATCGAACAGCGCAAGAGGAAATTTACAAGGTGCGTGACCAGGCATCATAAGCCTTCTGAAATTAAAGGCCAGGAGAAGAATTGTTTTCATTTTCCACAAGAAGGTAACGACCAGAAAAGGTTCCTTGAGGATTTAAGTGATATCCCTAGGTGCCACATGTGAGTCCTTTCTTGTAATATCCTGCTACAAAAAAAAAAGAAAAGTAAATCTGTACTATTACAACCCATGATTGTTCTGTTTCTAAGCCAACGGTTGGGCAAGGAGGCTATTTGGCTTAAATTACTCTCAACTCTTCTTTGGTTTTTCCCACTTTATAAAGGATGGGTCTGCAGGTCACACCGGGTCCATCTAGGGACGTTAGCAGATTAAATAATTTATCTGCTAAAGCCGAATTTGAACTCCTTTGGATCTTCATCCAGTCACTCAGAACTCTACTGGCTGAGTTACCCCATTCCTACTATGAAGAGATTTTTATTGATGTTAGGAAAATAGCAATTTATGTTTTATTTTTGTAATTTATAAATCCCATTCCTACTATGGTGAGATTTTTATTTATTGAGGTTAGGAAAATATCAATTTATATTTTATTTTTATTATAATTTATAAATTACCGTATATAGAATATTAAGATATGGACAATCTGTATATATCGGTTGTTTTGTATCCCCGATCTGTTACACTTGATAGTTACTATCCTACCATTTTCAACATCTTGCTAGGCACACTGTGACCAGCTGCTCGATACTCGATACATTTGGCTCAGTATGTAAATATTCCTGTTCCTTATTTAATAAATAAATACTGTAGGTCATTGTTTGGATACGTATACTAAATAAAGTTTATTTGATTCCAAACATGGTACCGGTAATAAGATGCAGTGCAATAGCCTAGCGGTTTTGCAGAACAAGGATCATTTGATTCTTAAGTAAAAGGTGGAAGCCACCTTGTAAAGTAAATAACCGCTGCTAAATATATTTTCCTATTTACACTTCGGCCGCTCTCGGGAGGATTCACTTTTGCTCATTTCTAAATCCACTTTTCTCTATATCCGCTGTTTTCATTACGCATATACAGTATTAATGATAAAATCAATTAGTAAATTTTAGTCATCAATAAGTTAATTATAAATATGTTATAGTGACTAGAAATAGTGTTATTATAAAGACTTTTTCATTATAATCAAAAATCTGTGGAATTTATTTATAATTTAATCCTTAAATAAAACATAAGTGTAGATTTCTGTTCGCTCAAAAAATATTCAAATCTCCCAGGTGTTCTATTAAGTCGAGATCTCCCTTTTTTTAAACGGTTACGAGTTTAGATACAACTTTCCTTGACGAGCAGGAACCATTTTTAAAATGTCAATGAATACGAAAAATACTGTTGAATACAAAATACTTAGTTATGACGAATTCCGCTAGGTAGTGAAGACTTATATACGCCGCCATAAAAAACTTACCTGTTAACCTGACGTTTTCTGTTAATTTTAGTAGGCGGCGCCCGTGCTCTGTATTCCCTAAAGATGCTTCATCTCTATGATTTGTTTTGTTCTTATTTGTTATATTGTTATTTGAATTACTAATTATGATTAAATTAAGAAATATTCTTAAATAAAAAAAAAAAGAGGCTGATATTATTTACAAAACTATTTTTTCCATTCCTCGTTCATTCCCATCATTAAATGATTCTATGTATTTCCAAGAAAAATATAGTCATTTAGAATTTTATACGACTAGCTATCGTTTACTTAAGGTTAAAGGGCATGAATTTCGTGCTTTAGTTGCGTGCCGTGCAACAGAGTGCACATCCATTTCTTTCAATCGTTAGTTTTATTGGATTTCTCCTTTCACTTTACTGAAAATTTACAAAAAAAAATACAACTTTATAAAACAAGATTATTTGTTTTCTCCTCTATTTCTTTTTTCCTATTTTTTTTTAACCATATTTCATGGTTGACTTGTTTGTCGAAAATTCTAATTTTCTTATAAAAAAATTTTTTATTTGCTATAAACGTTATTTGAATGTGTTGTACATATGTTCCGAATCACTAATTTCTTTAAATACATTAATTTATTAGATAATAATCATTTAATCCTCCATTGACAATTTGTTGTTAATGTTCACCGTATAGATTATATAATTAGACCTTCATGCCGGGATAATATTCGGGGATTTCCTGGAACCGATTTTGTGTATTTGCAGGTCCATTAAGCTAATTTTATATTAAGTTTTACCACTCATTTTGTTTGAGTGATTCGTTTTTAAAAGGATTGTCTAAAATGAAGGATTTAAAATTTTTTTTTCCACAAGTCCCAATCTCTTTACAGCTGTTATTCACTTCACTATAATTATTTCTGTAACGTTAAGGCAGTTATTTCTTCAAACATTTCTTCCCTTGATGAAGCTTACTAATGGAAGTTTTTAGGTATTACCTTTTTTATTTTTTTTTATTTACAACTATATTTATTATAATAATACAAGTAAATTGAATGAATGATACATAATGGCATGAGGTAAGGAATATAGAGAAAAGTACTAAAATTACAATTTCAACTTAAAAAGACCACGAGATAATATGCTTTTCAGTCGCCTCGAAGGATTATCGAGTATTGCTAGTGGGAACTAGTGAGAATAAAGCTTGTCATGAAAGGTTTGATATCGGGTTCCGAACTAATCAGCAGCAAATGGGGCATAAGGATGACTTTGTTCACAACATTATTCGAGCATTGAGGATTTTACGAATGATTTGTGTTTGTAAGGATTGAATACGAGAGGAAGTCGATGGTTCTGTGGAACCCCAAATAGGTGTTATAAAGGTCACGTATTTGTCGTAATTAATTGGGAGATTATGAATTTTGTCTGGTAAGTGTTGAAGTAGTCTGAAACGGCGAGCAGTTTCTTGTCTTTTCAGTCCAGTAAGCTTTCTATATCTTAAACCTGTCATTCGATTCCATCAGCTAGTTTACGGTGAATTATCATCAACATGTTATATAACAAATAGAAATCTTTTAAACAATAGTTGTATGAAATAAAGCAGACTCCTGATATCCTACATATAAGCCCGCAATGCAGTTGCTACTAGACCAGTACGTGCCCCAGATAGACTGCACCGATCCACACCCCCCAGCCCTGATGAAATCCCAACAATACCCCCCCCCCTTCTTGTTTGCTCCCTTTGTTGGTCCAGGGCTGGTCCCTCTGTCCGGTTAATAGGGGCTTTGCTTCTCTCGCCATTCCGGATAATTGCTCTTCCTTTTATTGTCCTCTCTTTTACTAATTGCTCAAGATGCATAACGAACCTGGATATTGTTCATTTAGTACCTACTTTGTGCAATAACTCTGCAAACTGTTAATTTATAAATTATTTTGTATTTTTATCCTGAAACAAGTTCAAGGCATAAAAACACATACCTCTAAGGTCTTTGATCATACGATAGAGACTGTGCTGTTTCTGAGATTGCTGTTGTACTTGGAAGATCACACTCAACCACATGTTTTCCCACAATTAAGGGTACCTACATTATAGAGGCTTGGTGAGCCCCAGGAGGATCTGCAAATCCCTTAGAGTCCGTATATGGCTGTAACAGTATACATACTTTATCTGCAACAGCTGAATTTGAACCAAGGATCCTTAGTATAACAACTCAATTCTCTACTACTGAGCTATCCAGTTCCCATATATACACATAAAAACACATGCATATACACGTTTGTGTTTATAATATATTTATTTTTCTGTGTTTTTCCGACACTTATACGTTTAGAGACATTATAAACAAAAAAAAGGTAATTTTTTAAATTTCGTGTAATTCGATTTACTAATTCCTACTATTTTTAAAAGCCTATTGGGATGTTGGCCTAGGGTTGATATTTAGGTTTTGGGATGTGGTTGGGACTTTATTTCTTCTACTACACATAATTAAAAAGATTGTAACAGATTTGCAAGGAACGAGAGAGCACGGAATTGTTGTGCTGAAGGTCCGGGGTTCAAATCTGGCTGTGGCACCCAGGCTCTATAGAGTGGAAAATCGAATGTAACGTGGCCATATCACCTTTCTCAATAACCGTTGGCTTAGAAATAATATAACCAAGGCCCTTCACGGAAATTGATGATACAGGATTTAATGTTTTTTTATTTTTTTATAGATTTGGGGCATTGGAGTTCATTACAATTTACTAAAACATTTTCTTAGTATTGAGTATTTGTTCTCTGCCTTAGCTTTGACATATGCTTGCCACTTCTGGGCTGTTCTGTTGGATAAGGGCCATGAAAATTCATGTATTGCATAATATATTTTAAAAAATGTCCGGTGTTTAAGTCTTTTATTGTTCATAATAATATCAAATATTATATTTTTCTTACAAAACATTTGTTGCTAGCATCGGCGCTCCCTTTGAAGGGGGCGGTAGACGGTCTTTGGATGATTTTATAAATCTTTAATTTGAGAGGATGGAATAGATTTGGTAGTGCCAACAGGTGGTTGTCCCTGCAAGACACGCTTTTCAACAACCTGATCTTCTTGTGGGGGTAGTGTCAGGTGGCGGTCAAAGGTGTAGCTACTACTTATGGTATACCATATCCCTCACCCTCCTGTTTGTTCTACACGCTGCCCTATAGTTTCTAAGAAGGGGCCACTTCTTCTATTTATGGGTTTAATAATGCAGTCGGTTTTCTTTAGGTTTGTATTTATATATTAAGGTCTCATTAGCAGATTGCTGGTATTCTTTAGGCCTGGATACACGATCAACAATTTTAATATACTTGTATCCTGTCTATCCTGCCCTGAAGAAGACCTGCAATGGGTGTAGAAACGTCGGTTTCGAATCTTTATATAAGGATTTTTTCTTGGACTTTCACCCGGACCATTTTAATATTATTCAACGTTTATATATCGATGTCTTAGTTCACAATGTGTTAAGTGAAAATTTTTCAAAAATGGGTTTTGTTATATAAATAATATTGTTAAGTTGTGATCAGGAATAGATCATATGTTGATATAAAATTAATAGATAAGCTTTAAAGGTTACAAAAATATATTGTGTGCTTAAACTTGAACTGCATTTCTTGTGTTAAATTATTATCAAAGTTGACTCATGTAAAATCTTGTTTTCGGCAATTAACACATTTTTTAACTAAGGCATCGATATTAAGTACATTCATTTTCTTTTTGATCAACTATAAATAATTTCTGAAGGGGTCTCGATGCCGAATATATTCTCTAACGTCGAATGTAAAAATAGTTCTGTGGAAGTTCAGTCGCCAGATAATTTTAAATGAAAAAAAAAATCAGCTGGTTAGTAAGGATTTTTGATGACCTCGTTATCGATACATGTTGGAAGGATGGGACTCTTTAATCAAACCATACATTTAGTAGGACAAATATTTTTTCAAATAATTTAGATAATTATCTTGACATTTAACAAAAAAAAAACCCAGTTAGTAATAAATTTTTGAGAATCATCAATCGACATATTTTATCCTTGCTACCTGTTAGCTGTCACAATCGAGAATTTTGATATCCTTACAGGAGATAAATGAAAAATGTATTTATAAATCTCTGAAGAAATGCATAGAAATTGTTCTGTATTTGAGTTTATGATTGTTTTAATAAATAATAAATACATAACTAAAAGCTATAAACCAGTTTTGTAATACATGTATAAGTTGATTATTCTGAATAAAATCAGCACTAACTATAAATTGCAGTAACCATATTTCTACAAGGAGCGCTTGCATACATTGGATCCCATCTCAGATTCAACGATTCAGCTATAAATCCAGTTGTAAACTTAAAAGACAGTTCTTAGACGGTATTTCTTCAGTTTAGTTGGCAATATGGCAATGTGACATGAATAAAACATGTGAACGAATAAATTACCGATACAAGAGTCGATACAACCAGTTCCGGTGAACCTGTTATTTTTCTTTTTCTTGTATCCGGTTTCAATAACGAACTGTAAGACTCTAGTAATTGACAAATAAGGCAGAATTATGAGATAATGTATGGGGTCTCTGTATAAGTTCTCATTTAGCGAGGCTTTCAGATTCTACCCGTCTTCGCATATGTTAGACCTTGCCACTTTTTTCTTCTTCACATATGGCAATTTCCATCATAGAAAAAAAATACATTTTACGGCATAAGTCCTTATACTGCCCATTGTAGCCTTGTAATTTTAAGAATTGCATATTTTATTTAAGATGTTTGTATTTAGCATGGTTATATTTGTATTTTTAATTGTATTTTACTACGTTTTAATCTGTAAAAAATCTTATCATATCATTATAGGATATATCCAAACAGCGGTGGTCCTAAATTTTGCCTATCCTGGTATAATTGGATTGTTATGTTTAGCGAGTACCTGACGTCGTAGTAGAGGGTCGGGATCCCCATTTTACTTCCCTTCCGAAGGACAGTGTAATCAATGATTTTTACTCCTTTTTTTATTGATTTTTACCCGATATCTGATTTATAGTTAAATAGTTCCATTGTAACTTATGCGTTGTCCACCTCAAATATTGTGCTTTATAAAAATGTTAAATGAATTTCTGCTAACTTATGGAAAAAATTATAAATTGTTATGTAGGGAGAAGTTTCCATGAAACAATGGAAGATCCCATGACCGTGACCTGAAAATCTTCGGAATATGTTCCTCATGACTGATTGATATTTTTAAATGATGTGATCACATACTAAAAATTAAATTTATATATAAAAATGTTTGCTTCAAGACCCGACTAATTATATTGTAAATTTTCCTGTATTTTTGTAGCCGTGCCGAATGTACCAGGCTCAAATCCGGCTGTGGCAGAATTTATTTAATCTTTTAACAGCCGGGGATGGATCCTTTGGGATCTGGGACACTCCTTGGGCTCACTCTAATAAAGTGGGTAAGTATAGGGAAAATCTGGCGGTTTAGAGTGGTCTAGGACAAATCACCTAACTCCACAGTCGTTTACCAAGAGCCTTTATGAGTTGTAATGGTAACGATTTTTTTCTTTATTATATAATATCATATAGGGTTCTTAAAATGTTAATCGTATCTTGTATATAGAAAAAATTATTTATCCATAACAAAATTATTTTGTTTTCGCATTTTTTCATTAAAAAAAAATAAAAGTAAATCTAGTCTTTTTTTTTAGTCATTTATTGTTATTCATGTGTAAAACATTATTTTTTATTTTAAATGTGATTAATTATAATTATAATTGGAAATAATTAGTATTCTCATGACTGGTTTTTTTTTGGGGGGTGTTTTCCCTGCTTGTATTGTAATTATTTTAATATTATTTTCCATAGTATATTATACAAAATAAATTATTAGTTGGAATAGAGTAGATATAAAGTTTTGAATCTAGAGGAGAAGAGGTTGCCTCTGAGGGGAGCAGAAGAGTAAAGGGGTCACCGTGTATCGACCAGAGAGTTGCGTTGGGCGCGCTCAGCCTTTCTTGTATCTACACCCTCCCACACGCACACACAATGTCCTGTATCTACAATATCTCACGTGCACCTTATCTATAATAATAATTATTATTATCCTATCGGTAAAAAAATTATGAAAACGCTATGCCTCAAAATTCCTTCGATTTTCATTAATTAATATCGTAATAACGTTATTTTTTCCTTCATTCGCAGAAATACGTAAATATAGTTAGCAAAAAGCATAGAGTACCTAAAAAAAGTTGAGTATCTGGAGTTATCGTCTTATTAGCGGATATGTTCAATTAAATAAAGTATGTATTACAAAAAAAAAAAAAAGACTAGAATTATTCCAGATAGCTCATGGTTTTGTCGCCCTTTCTTTTATTGATTGCTCAAGATTATTAATAATCCTGAGTATAGTGTATTTACTACCTTCGTAAATAAACTATACTCAGGATTATTATTGTATTTGTATTGTATTGTATTGTTATTGTATTTCATTAATCCCTACTTAACACGATTTTTTATAATATATTTGTGCATTATTATACTCATGGAAGTTTAACACGTTGCCGCAAATGACGGCTATAGCCGTCCGATCTTTGGTGATATGTTGGCAAACGACGGCTGTTACCGTCGTGGACATTTTAATCAATAAAAAAAAGAACAGCGCTAGTACGAAGTGTACTGACGCATACACTTGTTAATTATTGAGTATTTCATCGAAAAAAAATGTGTAGCATGCCAGACAGCATGTTTATTGCCTTTTCACTTTTAATATTTTAAAAGCCAAATAAATTACAAATGATAATTTTGTTTTAAACTGATTTTCTTGTGTTAAGTTTACACCTATTTACTCTATTTTATTCATAGAAATCATTTTGAATTAGTAAAGTAAATGCCGTATAGTCGTCACGACGGTCATAGAGAAAAAATGACACGATGAGCAAATGACGGTTATAGCAGTAAAATAAAATATGATATAATAAAATAAAATTATGAACACCCCACATTTTGTGTATGTAAATATTTGTGGACACACACACACACACACATATGTACAAATGAATATATGACGAAATTCGTATTCACCAAGGTCGTAGATATATCCTACACGCATATACGCACTTATGATCATAAAGATTTCCATTAGTTTACAGGTATCGATATGGGTCGAAAATGACACAATTTGCAAACATACGAATTGTTATTGTACTTCTGTGTACCTCATTATTCTGCTTTTCTTTTGTCAGTTTGTCGTTGTCTTTAGAGATTATTCTCTAAGCTTAGTATTTGTCGATTGCCTACCTTTATCTTATCTTTGATGTTTTATATTAGGAAGAACCCGTGTTATATTGAAGTTTGATAACTTTAATGAGCTCCCTTAAACCTTGTAAATATGTTTCCAGAAACTGGCCTACAATATGTTTTCTACACTGTATATCATGAATCGTGAAAGGGATCTGTGGTATATGTATGCTCTTGGACCTTTTTAAAAATTCACTAGTTCGGGAATATGTGGAAGCGATCGGCTGACACCTGGTTCATGATTTGTGAAGTCATTGCGATCCGAAGTGTCCGACCCGATGTCACATCCTGAATACAAATGGCTGTTCTGAATAATCAGAAAGCATTTCGAATGAATTGATTAGCCGTCGTTATTATTCCAATCACACCTGTCAATAACTGTGAATATATTCTCAACTTAAGTCATTTACTTCCAAATCTATATTTCGTATCATTTCTATAATACGATAGTAATATATTACATGCATAATCCTACTTCCTACTAATATTATAAATGCGAAAGTTTGTATGTATGTTTGTTACTCTTTCACGCAAAAACTACTGAACGGATTTAGATGAAAGTTTACAGTACTGTAGGTTATACATCAGAATAACCCATAGGCTGCAATTTATAATTATTTTGTGCGTTTGTTAATCAGTGTCAATGTATGTTTCACGGCTGTGCTGATCCGCCTGTGATGAAATTTGATATGAATAATCTCAAGCCTGGGGAAGGACATAGGGTACTGTTTATCAACTCACCACATAGGGCAAGTTTATATAAAACTGTAACCTGATTGACTAACACACCCAGCCGTCAACGCACAGCAGAAACCATTATACCACTGAACTTAGCATCTTGAAATTTGCAGATAGGTTCTTTGTATAGCTTAAATGAGCACTAAAAAAGGAATTTGGACAATTACACCCCCAAGGGTTTCCCCCATTATATAATAAAGGTTGTATGGAATGCGTCAGGTTTTGAAGTTAGACATCTGAAATTTTGGATGTACGAGTAACTATCGTGACAGATCATTTTAAATAAATAATTTAATTTTTTTACTATGTCACAAAACTTTATGTCTCAGACGCGAGCGAATCCGTGGCAAAAGCTTGTATACTATAATAGTCAGCCTTCCCAGTCTGGAGAAAGTCCTGAAGATTGAGAGAAAAATTCTGAGGAGGATTCATGGACCCAAAGTAACACAAGAGGGGTATAGGCGAAAATCCAACGAAGAAGACCTTTCTAGTCTTATACAGAAATTTGGAATATCTTGGAACAGTCATCAGGACCAGGAGAATGAGGTCCTGCGGCCACATGGTCAGAATGAACAATAAGAGGCTGAAGAAAAAATTTTTCGATAAAGTCTTAAGCTATAAGAGTATATGTGGATATGTGAAACAAACAAAAGAGGAGCTGGATGCTAAAAATCAAGGACTGCTTGGATAGAGAGGTTTTCGGAAAAAAACTAAAAGAAGTTGGGGTTCTTGCGGGAAGGAAGGAGGAACGAGGGAGAAAATGGACTACGGAAGATGAGAGAGTATTGGAGTAGAAGGAAGGCGGAGAGTGTGAAGAAGATTATTAAGTGATATTCGCGTGGTCCTTGCTGGCCTGTTCGTGGAAAAAAAAAATATGACAGATCGCATAGGTATACTTTTCTTCCCCATTCTCTTTGTGTTAGCAACAACTCTTTCATGTTCCCAGTAGCTGTTTTGTGGATAACTCGGGTGAGCTTATTGCCTCCCTCTCCAGTGTGCAACCCTGTTGGACGGCTCATATGAAGCAAGCGATCTGACAGATCGTCACGATCGAAAGTTTAATCAATATCATATAAGCATAAACTTTTTTTGTTTATTCGTATTATGTATTACTATAGCCGTGCCATTTCGCGTTGCCGGTTTTTTGTATTCACATTGCTATATTGGTAGAACTGACGTCTACCTACGATCTATCGGAAATCTTCCTGGGGTATAAGGTGCTGCGAGAAATATGAAAACTGTTCAGAAGGAACCTATTGTTTGATGAGCATATGCCAACATATTCTCATCAAATAATGGATGTGGAATATACCATTAAATATATTTAAAAAATTCAAAACACATTATCTAGGCCAAGGGATGGAAAGGTCACAATTATTGTAGAACTGAAAGCTTTTATTCAAAGTTTTAATGTGGCTGTGATCCGTGTATGATTTCATGGTTAAACCTTTCTAGTCTTTGTTATGTTATTATTAGAGTTCGTTATAACAGTAAATATTGTTAAATGAAAAAAAAGTTAGAGGTTACCAAGAAGAAAGCAAATTATTGGTTCCTGTAATTTTTTCGCTTAAATCTTAAATATACTTAGTGCAAATGCTATTCCGTCATTATTCTCTATCTCCCAAACCCCTTAAGTACTTAATGTGAGTACGAGGGTTGTCTGAAACTAACAAAAATACAAGACATTTTTTCTGAATTCATTTTTTTATTTTTCAACATAGTCTCCTTGTAACTCTACAGACTTCCCCCAGCGATGCTCCCATCTCTGTAACACGTCCAAAAAGTACTCGGCGTTTTTCTCTGCAAAATAATTGTCACGAAGGTGATTACCTCTTCATTTTACGAAAATCTCTCTCCTCCGAGCGAAACTTTTAAATAAGGGAACATAAAGAAGTCGCTTGGGGTAAGATCTGGTGAGTAAGGCGGATGGTCAAGCAGTTCAAACCGTAATTCGTGGATTTCTGTGAGGTGAGTGTGAGACGGTCCGTTTTATTGGTGAAAGAGGATTTTCTTCTTCTGCAAATGTTGTCGTTTTCCCGCAAGTTCTGTCTTCAGCTTGTCAAGCTCCTGTAATGGTTTTTCCTTTCTGAAGATAATCGTTTAAAATAACTCCATGACTATCCCAAAAAACATTCGCCATCACTTTCCCAGCCGAGAAAATAGTTTTTGCTTTTTTTGAAGCCGGTTCCCCCTTTGTAGTCCACTGTTTGGACTGTATTTTTTTTTCGGGGGTATAATTGTGTATCCAAGTTTCATCTACACTAATTAATCGGCGCCAAAACTCGGATTTATTGCGCCAACTGAGCGTTGGAAATGTTCATGCGGCACCTAACTTGCGGACAGCTTTCTCATAGCTAAATGTTGATTTAATATGTAACAAACACTTTATTTTGACATGTTCATAACCTCTGCCATCTCTCTAACTTTAATTCGGCGGTCGTCTAGCACCATTTGGCAATTTTCGGCTGAAACTTTTCAGACCACCCTCATATATAAGCTCAAATTTCAACAAAAATATTAGTTTTCTGGAAGTGATCTGTCAGATCGCCGCGACCAATCCGATGTGTTTTAGATCCGCTACTAAAGGAAGGTTATCTGTATTGAGGGTTGTGATTCTCGTAGCTTTTGGTTTGAAATGGAGTTGTAATATAAGGAATAACTAACTAGTTTCAAATCAATGCTCCTTATAGATTATTGGAATGCTTGTTGGATCCTGTATTTTAAGTTGTTTTAATTTAGACCTTCAACTTATTCGACTTAACCACTTATTCATGGCGGTTTAGATATATGATACTTATTACTTATTTATTTATTTATGTAAATTATTACTGTTCCATTTATTAACTATTTCTGAAATTTAATAATTTTTATTTAATAAGTATTTCCATCGATTTGAAAGTATTAAATACTAAAAATTTGTACAGAATTCAAATCAATTTTATATTTTATTCCAAATAACACAAGTCTTGAATATTGTCGCCAACTAAGGCTACACCTACATTAGATCCGGTGTGATACGATGAGACGTCGCTAGCAAACCAAATGACTGAAATATATCGAGAGTTATAACATTTGGTTCTTTAAATTTATAAAATTCAGATTATTTATTAATTATTTTTAATACATTTATATTTTACTATAATGTATAGTAAAATATGTATAATGTATACACCCCAGCATCGTATGTGATAGAATCACGTCGCACCGGACCGGATCCAATGTAGGTGTAGCCTAAGGTGCAGTGTGCGTTTAGCATTCCCAAGATCGTGGGTTCGCAGCTCAGCAGGTGGCATTAGCATTTTTTAAAGGATTATGCCGTATTTTGGAATGAACGTAAATAAAGGTCGTGAGCCTGTACGGTGTCTAAGTACTCGTTAAATACCCTTACTCTAACTATACCTTGACAGCAGAATTTAGGACTCCCACTGTAGCATCGGCCAAGCAGCTGCTATAGCAGCATATTATGTGACGTTAAATGAATAAACAAACATGCCATATTTTAAATCAATTAAACTATATTTTTCATGTTTTAACCAAAATCTGGTTTAAGCTTAAAATAAAGAATTATTCAATACATGGTTGACACTGTACTGTTTCTAAGGCAACAGTTGTGCATGGCTGATTTGGTTCAGATCACACTAAGCCGCCAGGTTTTTACCCAATTGAGGAAACTCACTTTATAGTGGCTGGATGAGCCCTAGGAGGGTCCCAGATCCCTAAGGATCTAGACAAAAATGAAATATAAGATGCAATTTCTCATTATTGTGTGTTGTAGAGATAATAAAGTTCGTTCATAGGTCGTTGCTACGAAATGAAAATTACTTCGGGCTTTGCGATTGGCTTAGGAACCCACTAAGGCTGACGTAGGACATTTGATTATCCCCGGGAAGGGAAGTAATGTCGGTGTTTCAACTTCGCCGCTTGTACTTGGCGTGTGCTTCAGAAGAACCCAGTTATGGAGCCAGTTTATTTTCCATTAAATTTCCCTCTGTACTTCTATAATGGTTTCTTTGATGGTACAATTAGGTTTATTCCTGGAACGCGGCGAATGAGGTTGTCTTCTCTCTCTCTGGTTCACTTCAATCTGAGGGGCTTTTAATGACGGTAATATTTTTTATGTCGGTCGTAAGGATGCTAAGAAGTTTATGGCAGCGTTAAAGTGTAGGTTGTCTCTGGGTTCCATGTGGAAGTATGGAAGTACCAATGCCATGAGGCGATTCGCTACTTCATTGGCCATTGGCATTTTTATCGGCGCTATCATAATTCACATGCTGTACGTATACGATTGGACATTAGAGTAGTGTTGGCCCATATTCCACTAGTGTATAAAGCTGGTTACTTTATCGTCTTGGACCCAATGGCACATATATTCCTGTGAACCGGAAATACTCCGTGTTTTGGAGAACAAATCTCACTGATTCCAGTTTTATCTGTTAAGGAATATCATGTTGCCTTTACATTTTTTCTTGAGCTCGCTGATCGAGTGCAGTGGAACTTGTAACCCCAAATCAATAGCTTAACATCACTAACAACACTAAATTGTATTCATAGTTACAATTTACTTCAAGTCGCTAAGTGTTTTGTAAGATTGACACATCTCAAGGTCCAGTTCTTCAAGGAAGTAATTACACACGATTACTCTGCGAATAGTCTAAAATTTGTTGCAATTAACAGCTATATTATTATGGTGTTATTTATTCTCTTTAATTGCTCAGTATTTAGTCACGAGATGTACATTTTTATTACCTTTATGGCACTCTCGTATATACTTTATGATTTGTATTATGTAGTTTTCTAGGCCAGATGTATATTATGTTTCTTCCCCAGTTCATGTTTGTTATTCTAAAGGAACCTTGTCCCAGAATTAAGTTACTTTTCTATTCCAGTACCTCTGTTTGACTTTAATAATTTATCTTCATGTTTACCACTACGTTTAACACTTAAATATGGCAGTTAACATTATTATTAAGAGCTTGTCCTGTTTTAATCATGGCGAAAAAAAACGAACAATTATATAAACCTCCTTTATGTTTGGGAGCTTTGTTAGAGATGGGTTCACTTACATAATTTATGAATTTATTTCAATTAATGAACATATTGTGCCTTAACTGAAATCGTCCAAAAATACCTAATTTCTTTGATAGGTTGTGGAAAAAGAAATCCATTATTTTTGCGTGAAATTCAAGTAATTATTTAAGATGTTTCGGATTGTCCGGTTGTATAATTTAAAGGTAGCTTCATAATGCCTCTCTCATAGAAGTCTTGGTCCTTATTGGCGAAAAACTGTAGTAATCGATTTTCACAATCTGCTCTTGATCCCAATTTCTTATCACTCAGGAAGTTTTGCAATGCGAGAAAAAGGTTGTAATTGCTTGGTGCGAGGTCCGGACCATATGTGGTGAATGCATCAGAACTTTCCAACCAAGCTCCCGGAGTTTTCGGCGAGTCACTACAGACGTGCGTGGCCTTGCGTTGTCCTGATGGAACACTACACCTCTTCTGTTGGCCGATTCGTGTCAATCGCTGACTTCAAACGGTCCAGTTATTGAAAGTAGAGATCTGAATTTAGTGTTTGACCTTACGGAAGCAACTCATAATAAATGATTCCTTTCAAGTTCCACCAAATACACAGTAGAACCTTCCTGGGCGTTAGTCATGGTTTGGCCACCGTTTGAGCTGCTTCACCACGCTTTGACCACGATCGTTTTCGCTCAATTTTGTCGTATGTGACCCATTTCTCATCCCCAGTCACCATCCGTTTAAGAAATGGGTCGATTTCATTCCGTTAGGCCAAGGCTTCGCAGATGGAAATTCTATCCATCATGTTTTTTTGGTGTTAATTGACGGGTCTGCCTATGAGAGGTGCACCTTTAACTTCAAAAATACCTGAACGGAATCGACGAAACCAAAATTGCACGTAATTAGATGTTACAGTATCAGCACTATAAACACCATTCACAATTTCAACGGCCTGGCTTGCATTTTCGCCTTCATCTAAGAAAAACTGTAAAATGAACCGAATTTTCTCTTTTTTTGACTTCCATTGTTAACACCCTGTAACTCACAACTGACTGGAACAAACAAAACACAGCCAAAGAATTTTTTTAGTGTGAAATGTCACCTTGACAACGAGCATAAACTTGCATTTCTTTGATCGATACTTTACGAGATATCGATCACTAAAGCTATCTACCGAGAAAATAATGGATTTCTTTTTCCCTAACCTATTATGATTTATAAATACATCATTTCTCATAGGGCACTGTGAAATGGTTTTGAAACTTGTTACATTTAGGCGGATTGGAACTATAAAAGAAATTTTATAGCTTTAGTTATAACTAGTACACTATAACTTATTATACCTTAAGAAAAAAAAACAGAACAAAAACAGGCGGTGACATTGTTCCCAATAATTTAAAATCCGTTAACAAGTTCCAACACGAGAAAGTTCTCCAAATTGCCGAAGTCGTAATAAAACATTTTACTCACTGAAGTCTGAACTGATGTTCTCATTAGCACTGTTTTATTTTATTTGCGTGAATGGATTCGTTAGTTTAGTACGACAGTGATTCATACATTTACAGAACTAAATGTTTATGTATAACTTTTTTTGAACTTGAATGTTAAAATTAGTGATATTTCCTTTTTAAAAAATAAGGCCTACTAGCTTCTACATACGAAGCAAGCTCTTAACTAAAACTCATTAAACATTCTTAGTTTCTGCTCCTTGGTTTCTTGGTTCAATCCGTCATAACAATATTTAATAAAATTAACCGATGCATGCATTATCAACTTGGAACGTAAAATACGCAAGCTGCTTGCTTTACTTTAGTGTATTGTAATACATATACTTTAGTGTATTGTAATACATATCATGTTTATGTGCATGGATATGCGCACTTACCTTGGATTGGTCGGGCTTCCAGCTCATTCAACTATCACTAATCACCACTTTTGATAATGATCGTTATCACCCTCACACAATCACAATCGGACCGCGGTACTAAGGTTGACTATGTACGAGTAGCTTCTCGTAAGTTCCTTCAGGATCTGCCTCATCACCAGTTGTCCTTCTGTACAGATCATCAATGTTTTTTTCTCAGAAACCACATCTCAGTTACAAACCTCATTCATATTTGTTTTGTTCCTCCGTCAATATTCAGCTTTCAGTTACCTAAAGAAATAACTCGGAGGTAACTAACATAACCAGATTTATGTCTTGATCCACTTCTTCGTTTCTGGTAATTGAATCGCATGTCTGGTAATAAAATGGGTTATGGCTTTTGGGATCCTATTATTACTCTTGGTTACGGAAGATCCTGACATTCTCTTGAGTTTTTCCAACTTAGAGGTATGTCTTACATTTAGCAGTTAATGTTCATGTAATTCCTTTTCTGCTCCCTATCCACTGCCATTCAGGGGTCTGTTGTCTGCAAGCAGGTTAAATTCCATTGGCCAACATGGATTTGAGGAGTTCTTTCTTGGTTTTACAGAAAGCAAGAAACGATTCAATCCATGTAGATGTGAAGAAAAGGGGGTGAGCGAGCCTTCATGCTCTCTCCCTGTTCCATTTTGAACTTCTTAAGATTCTGGCTTTTCTGACGGACTGTCCGATAATTATAAGCAGCAATACTTGATGCATTATAACTCTAGAACTAGTAAAACTACTGTTTCACGACATGGACCTTAAATTCCTATCATGTAGGTCTCTTACCTACCAGCTTGAGATGATCCATTTTAAAATTTATGGAAACATTAAAAATGGAAATAGTTTTCAAGATTTAATTTTTTTGATTTTGCTGTACATTGATAAATATAGACAGGGGAAAAAATCAGTGTTGTTTTGTCGTGATAATTTGTCGAGGGACCAAAAATGTAGAGCACATCTTTACCGTTTTAATTTTTCTTTTGTTTTGATATCTGCAAGAATAGTGATGTGAGGTCATTTTCTGAAAACTTGTTTGTAAATTCAAAGCTAATAATTGGCATGTTCAAAAACAAAAGCATAATATCTAATAGTTTGGAGCTGATATGCTGAAACAAAACAACTTATAAATAATTATAGACATCATTTTGAAAAATAAAATTTATTCAAATTGATTGAATTTAGCGTGTTTTAATAACTCAGCTATAAATACTATTTGATAATAAAGGAAACATTTAATTTTTTAAACTCATTCAATATTCACAGATTTCTAAAATTGGTCGTAGATCATTCAATAAATTAATGAATATGCTGGTTTGGTATTCGCTTAAAAGGGCTCTTTAACAAATAATTATGGTGGTTCGGTAAATTGCTGTATATCGGTTCGATTATAAAATTACGATATGTTTTCTAAATTGAGGTATTTAAAATCTCTTTAATGAGAAGGATAGTAGCTTCACGATTGCTACACAAGATGAGATAATGACGAGAAATTATCATAAACAAATTGTGTTTTTTTTTTCTTCTTTGGAGATTCAGTAGGCAGATACTTCTTGGCGTTTATAGCATACAATTCAAGGATTGTTTGTAATGTCTTTTTTTAGCCCGTTTTATTGCATTAATCCTCATTGTTCTATCGAGATGACACTTTGCCTTCTATATAATTCTCTTTTTTTATTTCGAATTAATAACCATAATTAATATTATTATTTGTTTGTGTATATAAATACTTATATTTACCTATGTTCAATGCCACATCATTATTTAATGCGTAATCTGCTTATCGAGTTATTCCATAATCTGTTTATATGTTAATTTTCCGGTGCATATAGTATTAGTTGATTCAAACAAATTAAAATACAAAATACAAAACTAAACAATTTTTAGTATTTGATTTTATTAACGAATTTTTTTAATAATAGTAAACATGAACGGAAATTATGTTTGCGGTGGTATGTATCTATGTGTATGTATGTATAAAAGCTGAGGTTATAAATATATATATTGGTTTCTACTTATCTTGACTGTTATGGAAATATTATGTTTTGGTTCTTGAGTTTCAGCCTAAAGAACCAAAACATAATATATATATGTTATACATTATATATATATATGTGTGTTATATATATATATATATATATATATATATATATATATATATATATATATATATATATATATATATATATATATATATAAAGACTACCAGACTGCTTGAAACCTGGCATTCTACAGTGAATTGACTTCGAGAAGAAAGCGGGGAACATATTCGAAGATTTAAGGTAGCATTGGTACCTTGGCAATTAGTAATTAATATCAAAGATAGATATTAAATAAAATATGTAAATAATAGTAAAATATAAAAGTGGTGCAGAACCACTATCAAAAGGGATTTTCCCTCAATGAGTACTGACAACGCCGAAATGATGGACGAATGCCCCGAAAGAATTACGTCGAGGAATATCCATGGTAAAGAAGCCGATGTTATATTGGCCATGGAGAAAATAAAAAATAATATACCTGAGTTGATAAAGTTTGTTGGGGAAGAAAGAGTTTAGGTTTTTTCAGAACCTCGTTCAATAATTCTGATTGAACTATAGACCCAGGACTAGAAAATAACATTTTCATCTACATAGTATACAAATTATACACGAGAATAGTGAAGCAGAGGATTTGGAGATTGGTAGAACATGATCTGGAAGTGGAGCAGTCAGGTTTTAAATCAGAGAGGAAAACTCAAGGTTATGCCTGCAGCCCCGGTGAATAAGTGATTAATTTTTTGTTCAGAATGAATTAGTCATATTGACGGGAGAGGGATATTGATATTCTCGTTGTCTCATGCTTGAAATTTTGTTACGGCATGAGCAATAATTCCATATGAAGCCAGCACAAAACTGAATATGAACTCTACAAGAATGACACTATTCCACTTCACTCAGTATCAAAATATTCTCATTTTGGACATACATACATGGTTTTCAGCCGCGAACACAAATTTATTGTACTTTTTTCCGTTCCATCTACTAACATTTCTTTTATTTTTTATGTTATTAGGAAATTTTTCTTTAGGAAGGTTTTATTTTGAAATTGATAATTAAGTCAAATATTTTTTTAGGCACTTATCTTCGTTCTGCTTTATAGACAATGCTGGTTACATGAACGGATTAATGAAAATATTAATATTTTAGGGTGTATGGAAACAGTTTATAGTATGGCAAAGTTTGTCCCCATGGAAATCATATGAACTCACATAATGCATTGTTAATGCTGGTAATCGACCAAGAAGTAAGTGGGAGAATGACATGAATGTTTCAGGAAGCTTATGAGAACAACTGGTTGGTTTATGTATCTATTTGAGAAATGTTTACACCTCTTAATCAATATCCACTTAAAAAGGACTATTTCAGTGTGTTGGTTTTTCTATTGGAAGTGCTGGTTGAATCCTGTCCAGTTGTTTTAATTTAGAATTTATGCGTCGATTTAATGGGATCAGTTGTCGAGCTACACAAGTTCTACCCCGATTCAAATGAGGCAATTTGAAGCAATTGTTTAATTATGAATTATTCGCCTAACCTGATGGTAATGATTTACTTTTTTATAATTTATTTTTTTATTTTGAAGAGAAAAGATTTCGATTCCCGGCAAAGACAAATCTTTTCTCTTCAAAATATAAAGATTACTTTTTTATTTTATCTGCTATCTGATAATAGCTTATGAACATTTAATGATTGCCAATGCATTATTTGTTGGTTACTTCTACTTATCTATCCACAACCTCGTTGAAGGTTTTTCTCCAACATGTGTTTCTTGTGCCTAGGGAAGCGAATACCTCAAAAAAACCGAGGATCTGCAATTTTCCTCTTATTATCAACATATTTAATCAAACAATGTTTGTATTGCTCAAAAAAAAAAAAAAAAAATGCTAAATTTACTGTGAGTAGGAGAATACGTCTACAGCACCGATTAATAAATGGTTAAGTATACTTTTCTCCAAAATTAGTTTCTTGTGCTTACGGAAGAGCGATCGTGATACTGTGTGCTAAGTCAAACATTGACACGAAAAGGAATTATTGCTTATATTACATTTCAATCCAAAAAATATCGATAATGACACTATACCCCTTCTTTAAGCACAAGAAACTCATTTTGAAAAAAATTAGACCTAACCAGTTATTTAACGATGCCATAGATATATTAGTAAATATAAAGAAGAAATCGTTGATACACAGTTATTAACTTTTCGTGAGTTATTATAACTTACAGATAAATTTAAAATGGTAAGGTCCTAAATAGTAATTGAATAAGTGGTTAAGTATACTTTTCTCCAAGATGAGTTTCTTGTGCTTAGAGAAGCGGAATCGTGGTATTTTCGTAGTCTATAGTTGGCTAAGTAAGGCACTGGCTTGAAATACGGTTTTAGTTTATATAAAAACTCTATTTCAACCTAAAATACTACGAGAATGAGATGATTCCGCTTCTTAAAGCACAAGAAACTCATTTTGGAAAAATATAGACTTAAACAATTATTCAACGGAGTTGTATATATATTAGTATATAAATCTACAGTATCGCGGATCTACAGTCGTTAACTTTTCATTAGTTATTATAACCCACGGATAAATTAAAAATAATAATGATGGCTAAAGTTGCTAATTCAAGCAGATTAAACAATAACTTCAAGTTGTCTCTGTTGAACGCTTCACCTATATATGATAGAGGTTGAGCATGCGTAGCTCGCTAAGTGATTCCAGTAAATTGATGAAAATGGTCTAAATTAAAAGAATGTTACGGGCTACTGGGTGTAAAATGAATTAAACTATTACTAAATTCAAGATACTAAAATTTATTAACAAATTAAAAAGACTACAAAGAAGTTATTTAAAACAATTAAATTAAACTAATAAAAATTTACAATAACAATATTCTACAGATTATAACCTAGGCCTAACTGTTATCTAATTACTAAAATAATATAAGGTTTTGCTAATACTAAATAACTATTTATATAAATTTGTACAAATACAATAAATTTACACTATAGTTTACAACTACAAAATCACACTTACAGTTCGCTAATTAAAGTCCACAGACCGTAAGACTCTCCAAATATGACAAATTGACACACAGTTTATTACACTCACTAATCGCTTATCACACTGCCACTGGCTGACACTTACTGTCACTGTCACTCACACGGACTGTCACTGTCCACTCTCACTCCTTTACTTACTACTTTACTACTGAAACAGCTGGCCTTTTATATAGGCAAGGTAGGTCGGGGTGGGGCACTTCTCGGAAGATCGAAGAATTGTCTCGTTTCATCCAGGTTGGTCCAGAAGGTTCTAGACTATTCTTTAATTCCTTCCGACTTATCTTAATCCCTTCAGCTGGTCTCTCTGTCCCTCTGATCGTAACAATAACTTAATTAATTGAATATAAATTAAACGGGATCCAACCAGCTTTCCCATAACCTAAAGGAAAACAGGTGGAGAATGACACGATTCTTCTTCCCTCAATACAATTAACTCTCTCTGGACGAAATTCGACTTCACGTCCCGGGATCTACAGATGTAAGTGTCATAAAAAAGTAACAGGTATCGTATAAAAGTAACAGGTATCAAATAAAAGTAACAAGTATCATATACCCCACTTTTTCGCTTGGGTTGCAAATGTAACAGTGTTACTATTTATCCTAATAGTACCTAATAACCTTAATTACCACTGTTCCACGGATAACCTCTTCTGCCCATCTTTAAGGTGATGTTATTGGTGCTTTTTAACTGTTTTTTATAGGGAATTTCCACGACAACTACCTCCTGCCTTAATCGACCCTGCGTTCGTGAGCCTCCTAGCATTTCTTCAGCCCTTATCGCTTAACAATATGCCCCCGATAAGATGTAGGGAGGTTTTTTCTTTTCTTTTCAAGATGGCGACTTGGGAGTCACGCGACTTCCACCTGTCGGCGTTGACTCTACCCACAAATACCAACGGATTCGATATAAGTCCCGGAGACACGCGATAGTACTTGACCAACTGCGCTGTTAATTTGTTATTGTGCTGGGCTGGCAACGTTAGAAGCTGGATGGTGAAGAACTAAGTTAAGTCCTAGCATTCCTCTTGCCTGTCTTTTTGTTGGAAAAAAATTTATTGTATTCTCTATCATGTAAAATATTAAGAATACAATTGAAAAACTCCAAAACACAAAAGCTTGGAGTCTATAAAATATGGGGAAACAAAAAAACTGTCAACGTTTCATCCAATCAGTCATGATGAGGACTTAAGCAAGGAAACAAGTATGCACATCAATGAAGATCCTAGACAGCCATTTCACTCCAAGTGGTGAATAAGTCTCTTTTTTAGTTTTTGCTTTTTGAGATACACAATTCTATTTAAGTAAACCGTTGGTTAAGTTTGAATTAATTGTAAAGTAGGTATTTAATACAGTTATTGGTATCTATTCATGAACCATACATGTTGCCATGCATAACCGTTTCCTTAGAAACAATAGAATATCTCTATAGCCGGCGCTGAAACCAATAACATTCATTTTAATTTCACGTTTGATTAATAAATTTTATTTGGCTGATTGTTAAAAATGAAAGAGTTTAGAATTATCCCGAGCGCTGGAAATTTTTATTGTTTGTTTTTCCTCAACGACGGAATTTCTTGAACAGCTCCATTTTCTGAGAAGTGATAATTTTTTTTAAGAGATATTTCCTGCGGGCGCTTGGAAACCTTTAATGCTTGGTTGGGAGGCGGGCCCTTCTAGAATTTTAAGTAACTTGTAAATTGTCTTAGGACGCTACATTTTGTCTCGAAAAAACGCCTTCTACTTGTTCGGTGAAGCGTAAAATGGTTACAGCATAGTGTTGTCGATTGGTCGAGCACATAGAATAGCTATCTCATTGTATGTAATATTATATCATTACAAAGTATGTTGAATTTCAATCATGTATATAGTTTCTATTTCAATTATTATTTATTGTGTTATTAGTAGCATAGACTAAATAAATAATAACTAAATATCCGTATATATATCGATGTTTGTCCTTTTGACATTTATAAGCCTTGCCTTCCGTGTAATTAACCAGTGTCAATTTGACCGCTATTTAAAAACGTATATTGAACAGTATAACACAGGTTGATCTAAAATAAAAAAATTGACTGATATATTTTTGAAGCATTTATTTTTAAATATATTCCTCACAATTAATATTGTAATTTACTCAACAATCGGTTAGTTTGTTCTTACTAGTTAAAATGGGACAAAGTGGTTTCTAAAAACGAAAACCCTTGTATAGCTGTTCGGAACCACTTGTTCAAGATGAGTGACGAAGGTAATAAGTAATAATGTTGGTAGAAGAAAATAAAACTATTATATTAGTTAATATTATTATATTATTAACAAATTTTGGTTTTATTATTTTTTTAATTGTCTTTTAATAGTTATTAATGCACCTAGGGACTAAAGAAGATCATTATTCACTCAGCTGTAAGTTTGTACCCGAGCGAATGCGAGGGTACAATTCGAGTTTGTTCCCGAGCGAATGCGAGAGAACAATCGAGTTTATTCCCTCGAATCATTCCGCGAATGCGAGGGAATAATTATCTTTACTCACGAGGCCAAGCAATACTCAAGAGTAAAGTATTCCTGGGAATAATGATCAATTTAGTCCCGAGGGGCATACAAGATTTTATCACCAGATGGGATGTAAAAAGGCAAACTATACGCTATAATATTTTATATGTTTTACAATAAATTCAAAAACTGAAATTAAATGTGCAATTATTACAATTTTGAATTGTTGTTTTGATTTAGCTTGCTATAAATTTGAAATAACAGTATTTGCTTCTTGCACAATATGTGATGGATCCATAACTTACACAACCGAACTTCTGTTTATCAGTTTTGGTGTTTTGAAACAACAGCTGATTTTAATGTCCGGTGTGACAGGTGTACCAACCCAACGCTGAACTTTTTCTGTAAAAAACCTACATTATTTAGACGAATTAGATTGTCGTCTTTTTACTTTATTCCCTAGGGAATAAAGTTAACTTTTTGACTCAATTTCTAATGCACAGGGAGCAAAGAGGTACTTTAGTCCTAATTAATTGAGCCAAAAACACATGTTTTTGTTCCAGCTGGAGATAAATTTAATTTTTTCACTTTCATCTTAATGATAAATTTTTTTAGTTTATTTCAGCGAACTTGATAAAAATGGATTTTTTTAATCTCCTTTTTAATATTAACTGTAATTTTTTGGTGTGTCCATTGAAGCTAAGACATGACGTCAATACGATATCGTCATCAAACTATAAAATTTAAATATCGTGAAGTTGATAGCTGTAGATAGATATAGATAGATATAAAATGCTCTTTATTATTAAATTATTTACAACTGTTCTTTTTAATTTTATTTTCCACATTAGCAACCACAGCATGGTACTTTATACCGTCTGCCGTATCATATAATATCGCATATAATCAACGCACTATACAGTTGATAGCTGTATAGTGCGTTGATTATAATTTCCTTTATTATAACTACTTTGTTATGATTCTCTTAGTTTAACGAATTCCTGTATCGTCACTGTGATGAGTCTCGGGTTTAGTACATGGTAGAAACTGCACTGTTCCTAGAACAAAATGTGATTTATCCGGTTTCACGCTCAACCGCCAGGTTTTAAATTAAGGGTAAGCACTTTATCAAGGCTGGGTGAGCCCCAGGAGGGCCCGCAGATCCCACAAGTTTGATCCGTGCCTGTTATCAGATTGAATAATTTATCTGGATTTGAAGCAACTCAGTACTCACCGCTAAGCTACACTACTCCCATATTACGCTAATAATTTACTTTATATATTATCTCAAATCAAGATTTTTAGTCATAAATTTCAGCTTTAGGATTATATTTTTTTCATATTATTTTTGTCAATTTCCATATTGAAAGCTATCTCCTATTTTTCTTAAGAAGAAAATTAAGACAACGCAACGATTCATGCCGTTCCCTAATACTTTTGAACGTGCTTTCAAATTAATTTTATGTAGATAAAGTAAACACCTTTACTTTTTAGTTATTTAACTAACAACCGTATTATTTTAGTGCATGTATATTTTTCTAGTGATTAGGATAGGCAATTATTATTTGCATTATTTTTTTTTTGTACCAGCGCAATATCGCATCCAGAAAATTTGATCTTGATGCTTTGTTTTTGTTTTGTTCTCATTTTTTCTAAGCAGGTCTCCAGGCCATTGTCTTTTTAATCTTCTCATAGTTAGTCCAGTTAAAAAAAGAGAAGAAATGAGAAAAAAAATGAAGATTTTGGTGATGTATTGACAAGTGGAATGTTGTGTACATATGATATTATTACAGTGGCAATGTCCATGTCGTTCTGTATAGTGGGTTTCGAAATAAACCAAGGAGCATTTTCACTTCTTCCAAAAATTCTTAGATTGGATTGTGTTGTTTGTTTCTTTGTATATGGACGTGTTTTGCCGAACCCCGAAGTTCTGCTGAGTTGCAATGCCGAAGGTCCTGTGTTCAAATCCTCCTGCGTTGGCACATTTTATTTAATCGGTTAACATCCGGGGATGGCTCCATTGGGGTTTTAAGTGGATATCCAAAATATAGAGAAAAACCTGGCGGTTGAGCTGGTTCTATAACAAATCATCTCCCTGCACGACCGTTGTCTAAGAAACAGTACAGTCTCTAGCATTATTGAACCCTAGACTCTTGATGAGTTGTGTTGCTACATTTTTTTTTTTTTTTTTTAAAAGATGATTTTTGAAATCTATAGAGACTATATTAGGATCTTAATTTAAACCCCCGACTAATTTAGTTCTGTTAAGTACTCACACAGTCTTTGAAAATAATATTAGACATCGATGTGTGTGTGTGGGCCATGATTTTTGGAGAGGGATTGAGTAATATCATGTTGGTTGTTAAGAGTTGTTGTGGATGAACTTTCTTAAAAAAAATGTCTTATATTTAATGTGAACGATTTTTTTATCTTCTGTCCAAAACGCTTAATCCCTGGCTGTGACAAGCATTATATCTTCAAGATGATTTCCTCTTGAAGCTGGTGTTGATCGATTCGCTCCACCAATCCGAGAAATCCCTCCGATGGACGGGAATGTAGTGAGCTGCTCGCTGGTCCATGATCTCATCCGATCTCGCAGTCTAGTAAGCTCTGCCAGTTAGCGATCCGACCAATGAGAACGCTCCTCCTATTTAACTGTTCGGTCACTTCAAAGTATCCGCTGAGTTTGTAGTGTTGGGGGCCGTATCCAGTTAAGTCAAATCGTTAATTTAACTCGCAGTGTTGCTAATCTGTTACATTATTGTCTTGTACCTCTACTATAAAGACTTGTTTGTTTAATTAAAAATAAAAACTTTTCAACTTTCATGTAAATAAAAATTAAAAACTCATCAAGGAAATGAGGAAGTTTCGCCTTGTTTCGAATTAATACACAATGATGGATTTCGAATCTTAAGATTGATCTTAAGACATTCGAAACCAGTGCTAGGAAGGATTTTGATATAATTCTAGTTCTCTGCATAATCTTTGTTGACACACACGATTTCTGCATTTTTTCTGGTGATCCTATTTGCCCAAGTTGATCTATTATTAATTATTTTTAAAAAATGCAGTACAAGCCATGATGAGTATTGGGCTCAGTGCATGGTAATGTATACTTTCTAAGCCAACGGTTGTGGATTGAGGTAATTTTTTCCCTAGAGCATAGGGATTTAGTTATTAGCATGATTAATCGATCCATTTTCTATGAAAAAAGTTACAAATGATTTTTCTTTTGTACTTGTTACGTTTTCCATGTCAACGTTTCAATTAATAAGTATTGCCAAGTAAATTAATTCTCATATTATATATATTATACTTTAGTGATTATGACAACAATTATTGAAGTTAAACTAGTAATTAACTTTTCTACTATTATTTACTGTGGATATGCTAATGGTTTATCCCAAACACAAGGTAATAATGATAGAACAAGCTTTGTTTTGTCAATTATAAGGCAACTGTTAGAGTAGGAAACAGCTGTCCTCTACGCTCAAAGCGACTAAAATGATTTAGCCACTGAAAAAGAAAGTCAGAGGAACGATGATTTAAAACTATCTTTGACTGTCGTCCGACAGAAAGGAGGAAGAGAAAAAATCCGACACAAAAAGAGATGGCTGCAGGATGTGGAGGACTTAACTTCTTCTAAGTCTTAACTTAACGACTAGATCTAGAACATTGGCGTCAACTTTTGGGAACGAATAACAACTAAGTTTAAAAAAAAAAGTTAAATATATATGAATTATATATTATTTTATTAAAATGTTTGCCACCATCTTACTCTTTAACCTCCCAATTTACTCCAATTGGCTGGTATTTTTTTGGACTTAATTTTGTTGTTTATTTATACACTTGGAACAAAATCTTATTTCTCTTGCGTTTAAGAAGTCGTAATTTTCTTTTTAGATTACTATCGATTTATATCAGCCGATGGAATCATAGATTTTGAATTATCGAAACTGTCTCGTAGCTCTTGGGAATATGGAAAGGATAAGCGGATATTTTTCCTCTCTCATTAACATTCCGTCCTTGAGTTGTAGCACTGACATCACATCCCAATGTGTTTACCTTTCTCCCTCTAGCCGCTATAATGGAGCTGTATTCATTACCAAAGGTGTCTCATTCCCAAATAGTAATCTTCACTGTCGTTTATTTAGCATTCAAATTCTAAATAATGCCTTTAAACTTCGTTACAATACAAATTCATTAAATTACAAGAAATTATTACTGTACCATAACAAAGGGAAAACATTAAATGCTTAATTTGCTAATATAGTTTCTATATTTATTAAATTAAACAACGTAGTGAGTATGTTTTTTCCCCTTTCTAATATAGAATATACGAGGTCTGTTATGTCAAAACCCATTAAGTTCATTTTTTGAAATTTTACAGGACTGTAGAACTAAGGACTTGCCGGGGTTTAGCATAACAGGGAATTTTTTCAGTCTTTTTTAATCTATTTTTGAAACAAATCATTTCATTCATAGATAGAGGACATGTCGGAGAGTAATTTAATGCAAAAAAACTAATTAAAAAATCGATTTAATGATGTTTGCCATAACATGCCTCAGTCAGGAATATGCAATATATTATTGAAAATAAAATTTTGATTTAAAAAAATATTCAAATTTATTATTACCTTCCTGTTTAAGCTTAAATAAAATTTTCTTGAATAATCATTGGTTGACCGTATAAATATCAAGGAGAAGATTATGGCCTTATATCTATCAATAAATCTGTAAATGGTAATATATATCGTGGCTATTATTTCTTTTTAATAAATAATTTATTGAGGGAATTATTTTTGATCTCCACCCGCAATTTAGTTCTAAACGCAAATCATTAATTTTTTATTTTCGAGGCATAAAATGTTACCCATCATACTTATTGTGATTTATTTAATTTGCTTCATTTTATTAGAAATTTCGGACTAGTTAGTACGATTTAAGTTTTCAAATATATATTTTGAAATGTATGCTCCATTTTAAACCCTTTTTTCGCTAAGTTTTATTATTACACTTGTAGCTTAAACTTTTTTTTTTTTTGTCCTTATGGATGTTATTTCTAATAATTATTCATTCTATTTATGTCTATCAACTCTCATAATAAGCTGATTATCTTTGCGATTCTATGCTATTTTATATTAGTACATATACATATTTAATGGTTGGTATTCATATTCAGTCAATAATATAAACATTCGGATCAAAAAACTTGATTAGGCTGTTTTTTATTTTTATAAAAATTAACATCTTTGTTTAAATTATGAAAAAATAATATAATCATTTAATGGTACCACAGAGCTTACACTCACATGGGTCGGAATTACGTTTGTCGTAAGTAGAACATAAATTAACAGAGAGCATTTGAGAAGCTGATAGGAATGAGGAAAAGACCGAGATATAATTGGAGGAAAGGAAATGATGGGATGATAAAATTGTATCCATTTGTTTCTACAGACTAAAAAAGACAAATTAATTAAAATAATATTAATGTTATTATTATAGAAAAAGAAGCTCAAATCTATTTTTTCAGAAATAAATAAAATATACGAACCTGTGTGATCTCGCATTTCGTTAGTGGATAGTTTCAAATCAACTCAATCTTGTTCGATGTATAACCAGGAATCGAGTTCGACTTTGTATTAATGTTTTAAACCCGAAAAATCTCCCCCACCTCATATTATCCTCATGCATACTTCATTCTTGATTGCCATGCTTTGATTAATGGTATCGCATTTATCAATTTCATCATCGCTTGCTTTCCAAGTAGCGAAGTGAAATATGCGGGTGAAACGTCACTTGATTTTATGTTTAAAGAATATGTTATGTAAGCTTGAGGGTACCTTCTTTTTGTAATAAATAATCTTCTCCCAGAAATACACAATATCATTTGGTAAAATAGCCACGTCATAATGATTTCGATATTTTTCCAAGAAGAATAGTTTCTCTTATTTATTTGGAAAGTTAATACTATATATACATATATAGGTTAATGTTGGATGTGTTATTGTAAAACCATGCACGTGTAGCGGAAAAGACCGAGATAGAGTTGGAGGAAAGGAAATGATGAGATGATAAAATTATGTCCATTTGTTTCTACAGATTAAAAAAGACAAATTAATTTAAATAATATTAATGTTATTATTATAGAAAAAGAAGCTCAAATCTAATTTTTTAGAAAACAATAAAATATTCGAATCTGTGTGATCTCGCATTTCGTTAGTGGATAGTTTCAAATCAAATCAATCTTGTTCGATGTATAACCAGAATTAACCAGGAATCGACTTCGACTTTGTATTAATTTTTTAAACACGAAAAATCTCCCCCACCTCATATTATCCTCATGCATACTTCATTCTTGATTGCCATGCTTTGATTAATGGCATCGCATTTATCAATTTCATCATCGCTTGCTTTCCAAGTAGTGAAGTGAAATCTGCGGGTGAATCGTGACTTGATTTTATGTTTAAAGAATATGTTATATCATTAATCAAAAGCTTGAAGGTATCTTATTTTTGTAATAATTAATTTTCTCCAGCAATACACAATATCATTTGGTAAAATAGCCATGTTATAATGATTTCGATATTTTTCCAAGGAAAATAGTTTCTCTTATTTATTTGGAAAGTTAACACTATATATATATATATATATATATATATATATATATATATATATATATATATATATATATAGATTCCAACATATAGGTTAATGTTGGAAGTGTTATTGTAAAACCATGCACGTGTAGTGATTAGGGTTCGTTGACGTCAATAACAAAGAGCTACCGACGATTTTCATTGTTTTTCTACCAAGGAACAGTGTGATTCCATGGATTTCTTACGAGACCTTTGTAATATTTTCAATTACAGAGGCTCTGAGAATATTTAGGTAAGTTTATTAACTTTCATCTATATTAAATAGTTTACCTTCACGTTGCTAAATCTACTCGTTCATATGTACATAAAAAATGCCTAATAATTCGCGTCGAAATGATTTCCAATTCTTAAAAGTGACTGTAATTGTAATTAAATTTGAAATCCTGATGAAGTAACTTTTTTCCGGAAATAGTCGGGTAATTCCCTTTGTCTTTATGTGTCAAAAAAAAAAAATTTTTGGGACCATGTGTTAAGGAGTGTTTAAAAAAGAATCAATAATTTAGTGGAAAAACATTGTAGTTCAGAGTTTAGTAAGCTAAATAAAATGAATATAAAAAAAAAAAAAAATCACTGGATACTCTTCATCGCTTGAATTGAGGAGGTACATCCTTTTCTTACTTTTTCGCAAGAACCACTCTCTTGGAAGTAATGATTGACCTTTTTATAGAGAATCGTAGAAGACGTGCCTGTATCTTCGAAGGATATGTGATGTAAACGTTTTATTGCCGGATCTGTCTGTTCTGACATTTACCTCAGAGATAATCGCTGCAAGACATCTATTCAGGTCACGTTTCCTTGCGGCAATCGGATATATATATCCAACTGCTAGTCTTGGTATCTCTTAAAACGTTTATCTGGTACTTCATATGTTTTAAGGGAATACTATTCCAAGATCCTTCAGAAATCAGTTAGTAATTTTCTCCAAATGTTTTCAAATTGTTTCTTGATATGTTGCTATTATTAAAGAGTGCTGAGGGAGCGGGGGATTCCTGTGTATAAAACGTTTTTGGTTAAAATCAAGCTGTGGCAGATTAATTATTTAATATGGGATGGGTTCACACAGGATCTATAGAGTGGATGCTCACAATAGAGGGACAAAATTTGGCGGTTGTATGTGAAATAGGACAAAGCATCCATCTCCCTGCAAAATGCATACAAAAAACTGTACAGTCTCTACCACGTATTAGAATCCAAGTCCCTTCATGGGTTGCAATTATGTTTTAATAACTTATAGTTTAATTAGGTTAGGGATTTTTTACGAGTATCTGATATCGTAAAGGCTGGGGCCCCCCGTTTAACGTCTGTTCCGAGGGACGTCATAACCAAGAATTTTTACTCCCTTTCAAAAATTCAAAAAAGCCACCTACCGGAATACGAACCTGTGGGCTTACTTGGCTGTTATGCTAACGACTAGACCGCAGGTCGCCCATGACACTTATTTAACGTCATGTCAGATCCTCTTGTTATTAAATGGTTGATATATTTGGTAGGCAGTGGTAGATAAATATTGCATATTTAATTACTATGAAATGTTAATTTTCAATATTGAAGGGAAATAAATTTTTAATTAATGACGTAAAAGATTTACCGCTTCATATGTAATTCTTATAACTTGTAATTATTATTACCCTATAAAATTTCGAGTAATTTTTTTATTAAGCTGGCTATTGTAATTTCCTATTAAGCCATTAGATCATGCCACGACTTTTCGCCTGGATCATCGGATTTAGTTAGTATGGAATTAAACTCTTCCAACTGGATTTGGAAATAAAATATACCTTGTGGGTTTGGTGAACCGGTTGGTCTGTCCCTAACTACTTACATTGAGTTGGTTGTCTCGATCTAGCCAGTCAGCACTTATCTAGTCACTTATCAAGTTCTACCAACGGCTCTGTTTTCTAATGAAATACAAAGTAATGCGATTAGTCAAGTTGTTTTTACTCATAACAAAAAAAGAAAAAATACAAAAACGAATTTTCTTGTCATGGCAACTCTCCCTTATCGAGGACATACATTTTGAAATGCAATAATGCGTATAAATAAATAAAAAAAATTATAATCATCCCGTGGATAAATTCCTTTCTAATACCTAAAATGGTTTACTAACTACTAATCTTCGTTAGGCAAAAATACCGTTTCGACTGTTAATGCAGCTAATGGCTCTCTAAATAGTCACTGCTTTTTAGACGGAATACAACAACTGCTTCTAGTTATAGCGGTCTTGTTTCACTGCCAACTTGTTTTTTCTCTTGATTCAGAATTTTGGGGAACCTTGGGGTCGTATCTTACATTATGATCTAAATGTCCTTCACGACCTAAAAAGGAATTTAGATCGCTTTTTTTTTTTTGTTGTAATTTTATGTTATACACACATACAAATAACCATACCAGGTCTTGTTACAGACTTGTATAGCTTGCGGGAGCGTAGATGGGGTCACCCAACCTCTCGTCGCTAGCCTCGAGCCAAGTTTAAGCAACCTGCATATTACTCTATAAACAATACCGTTGAGACGATTCATCAATATTCTTCGCACCGACATACAATGGGATTCCGGAATAGTGACTTATCGGTCTAGATCCAGGAATTATGGCTGTTCTGAGTCAGCATGTTCACGAGGACCTTATATTTCCTTGTACGATGAAGCAGGCACTCCCTGAACCAAATGTTTTGTGTGGCTATCGAGGATAACCATAACTCTGTTCTTGTGAGTTGCCTCCGGTAGGCTTACGGACCTCACATATCCGAGGAGTGGGGGATCCCTGAGTATTCTTGAGACCAGGATTTAAACTCAGAAACTTGTTATTTAGTGTAATTTAATATTGTTTTATTTCACATATTAGTTCGAAAAATTTGTAGGTCCGAGTGTAACTAACAGAATAATGTTTTATGTTGCTCTGTTTTGATGTGAGTATTGGCTAATGGGCAATAGTTTTATATTGTATTATTCGTTTCACTTATTTGCAATACTTACATATTTTTGTTTACTGTGATAAGCGCATTACACGTTCAAATATTTAAAAAATCATATATTTTAATTTCTTGCTAGTATCTGTAATATATTCTAAACGTTTTCGCTTGATCATCTGCATCAATATGAACCAAGATGCGTGCCCAACTGTGATTTCGTCAGCTCGACATTTGACCCGCGATGATGTAACAGGTATATTGGATAAGATGGCTGTGCCTTAAAATGTTTATTCCAACTCCAGTTCTTGTAGCGCTCTCCATGAATTTATCAATTACATATTTATTTATTTATTCATATTATGAATTTTAACATATACATATTTATGAGCTCATAAGTTATGAGCCTCACGTCATGTCTGTATTAGATTTAGCAATGTAAAAACATGTTCAATTAATAATTCTTTATTGTTTTTTTCAGGTAAGTGTGAGAGAACCTTGTCTCTGGATTGGTATGAATAAATTTTATTTTATTTTACATGTATCATATTTTACCCACCAGTATATTTAGAAATAAATTCATTGGTAGTAATATTGAGTTGAATTTAATGAACGTAATAAAATATTTTAATAATTGATTAAAATTTGAAAGGTACGAAACATCTATTTAACTTAAAAGGAATTCTGGAGGAAAAAGAATAAATGGGGAAGACGATACACGAAAATTAATAAAAGAAATTTGGAAATTATGAATTTCGGGATTTAAAAATTAAAATTTATGTAAAATATTCAATCAATCAATAGAGACCTGCCTTGGGCTCACCCAGCCTGTATAGAGTGGGTAACTTTAGGGGGAAAACCTGGCGGTCAAGTTTAATCTCGGATAAATCACCTCTCTGCATAACCATTGTCTTACATACAGTGCATTCTCTACCATGTACTGTATATCCATGATCTTTCATTGGTTATTTTATTATTTATTAATGCTTGTCGCAATTTCGTTTGCGGCACTGCTTATCGCAATGTCTCTATTTTCTTCATGAGTGTTTAAATTTTGCACGCTTCCGCGCCATATAGCAGTATAGGTAATACCTAGCATTTCACCGATCTTACTTTCAGAGGAAAATGCAAGTTATTATGAGTGTCAAGTTCCTTCAGATGATTCTCTTGCTTTGGTTTTGAATTGACCCAGGAACAGTGTTCCATTATTTGGCCTTTTGATGTATGCTGGCGTAATGGATGATCATTTTTTTAAATATACTTTTTATTTTGCCAGGTTCTTTAAGAACAATCCCAATGTCCGATCATTAGGCTATGTGCTCATTACATGCTATGTGTGCTTCAATCTATTATGTCTTTGCTAAATTTTTATATCTACCTTCTTATATTATATTGTCCCGAATTGTAATCAGATATGTATTTTCAAGTATTGGTATATAGTATATATATACATACATGCCATGATCCTCCCCGAGGCATCGAGCTGGCTGTTGCAGGAACACCCCCATCCTACTACTCCCCCCCGATCTGTTAATTGGCCTCGGGCACTCCCACTAAAGAGGTAATTAGCCGTCCATCGATCCTCCCTTCCGATCTAATGGGGTATTAGTTATCAGTTAGTCGATGAGCACCGTCTCATCAATTTAAGGATTAGCCCGTCCATTTTTAAGGAGCCACTGGCGTCTATTCCACTCCAATCAATCGACACCAAGCGGGATTTGGGCGTGAAATCCTATGCGGGCTCGACGGATCGGAAGGGATCAGCTGAGAATTTTATACGCTCTAAAATCCGCAATGTTAATAAAAAATTCAGCCCATCCTGAATGTGAAAAACTTAATGGGACAATCAACTGCACAGGTTTTAGGCTAAGTTATCACAGTAATATTGTTTAGACAAATGATAATTAAGAATGAAATTTCACCAATGAAAATTTTAATGTTATTTTTCTTTTTTCAATGTATTAGTTTTGAGACTTAAAGCTTTTTGGTTGGAATTTTTCCATTAATGCCTTAACTGATGGCGTATTTTATGTATCTTTTAAGCTTCTATTTCTCTTGGACATTTACTTTTTTTTATATGGTCTCATGTCCTCTGTATTTGTATTATTTATTTATTTTCTCCCCTTTGTTCTTTTTGAAGATGGGCATTTTCTACTTAGTATTTATCAGCTGTTTTTATCTAACCTTTTCCAGCTGGGGTCTGGTAACATTCCTTATGATTCAGTAGTGGAATTTTGTTCTTGGTGGTGATGGAATGCTTCCTCTTGCTAAGTTTTGAGGTCAAGATGTGTTTTATTTTTGTTTGTCATTAGCTATTATTCTCTTTCTGTCCTGAAGATGCCTGAATGGGCGAAATATTGACAGGTTTTTTTCCTGTTTTATTTAGGAAACGTGACTTTGGCTTTTTATTGTAACTTTTCCACATTTTTCTTGGCATGTATTTAATCTATTTTTCTGGCTTTTGCTTTTCAGTGTTCAAATTTTAATATTTAATTATCGGACCTTGGGATTGTTATTCAAGAGCCTGGCTGATCGAAAAAATGAACACCCAGAACGCCAAAATACATCAAAAGGCCTAATAATGGAACACTTGGATAATACTGGAACACTAATACTGGAATAATAGAGGCTGAGTGAGGCCTAGGAAGGTCTGCAAATCCCATAGATCCATACAGGGCTGTTAACAGATTTAATAATTTATCTTCTACAGGACAGTGGTTAACATTAAGTTTTTTGAATAATCGTTTTACTGAGCGGTTTTTAAAATAAATCAGTTTGAGTCAAAGCTATTTCAATATTTTAGTAATCCTCTTTTTTATTATAAAATGATTCAGATTTATTTATAAATCAGGTATAAATGAAGGGTAGGTATTGTTAAAGCAGGAAAAAAATATAACTGGTTTGATGAAAATTAATGGCTCGGTGTGTGGGATGTGGAAGTTGGCCAACCTTTGGGTGGGGTCTCCTGGGTCAGCTTTTTAAAGGATTATCGAATTTAATTTTAATAATGCTGTTTGCCTCTGCTTTTAGGAATTAATAAAAAAAAATGTTCTGGTTTTGGAGAGGCTCGTTTGAATTAAAAAAAAAAATATTTAGTCTTAAAAGCAGCTTTTTTATATTAATTAATTAATTACATATACTATTGTACAGGTTCTGTTACAGGTAGAGTTAGTCCGATAAGTAGGCCTTGCGATTCTCTATCGTAGTGACAAGCATCTTTCGTTCGTCGCTTCGTAGAACAGACTGGGAGTGTCTACAATAAAATATTTACTGTCCCTATTTTTTCAATTATATAGGATTAAAATAGAATTACAAATAATTTTTATCATGTATCATTATAGTCATTTTGATGTCTACTGTTTTTCTTTTTAATTTCTTTGGTATCTGTTGTCGCTTGGAGTTAAGTAACAATAAGTATGACCTTTTCCTTTTTAATATTCTCAAAAGTAAAAATAATTTTATTGCTGTCTGTAGAGTCTATATAGTTTGTAATATACTGTATTTATAGAATAAAGAACCGGCTTATATGTACTGTTCAGGTTATATCACCATCTATACATATAATACTTGTTGAAAAGTTCATTTATTGATTAAATAACCATAGTACATTACATTATTTTTTTCCTTATTAAAACTCACAATTATTTTAATTGTAAAAGGAATGAAAAGTTAAAACTTGTGACCTATCTGCAAGCAACAACCTGCGGAACTAATACCGAAGATACTAAGAAATAGAAAAACAGCCAACATCAAAATGACCCCAATGAAACATGAAAAGAAATATTTATAATACTGTTTTGATCCTATATAATTGAACAAATATGGGCCATCACGTTGGAGCGATGGTCTTTGTGGATTAAATTCCACTAAGGAGAGTTAAGATTCATTTCTAGGCTGCCATGGGAAATCATTCTCAAGAAGAACCTGCGGAACTGATACCATTTAAATTTAACGGTATTTTGACCAATCCTAATTGTTCCTCATTTATTATACTATCTTAATAATTTCAATGAGAAACCTCTTCTCGTGAATTGCATGGAGTTGCTACCCTGGGGGTGAAGTCTGTTTGCTAAGCTGCTACAAAGGGCTTCACGGTACTTGAAACTTTCTTCAGTTCTCCTTTTATGTGCCTGCCGTTTTTATTTACTCTCTTTTTCTTGTTTTATTATTCATCTAGAAGGTGAGAAGGAGTTATGGACTTTGCTTTGAGTGTACTTTCGCGTCTTTTCCTGGAGTCCAATGAATTCAAGTACAGAGAATTATATGTAACATGTATGTGTATACATCTATTTCTCTGTACCGTATATATATATATATATATATATATATATATATATATATATATATATATATATATATATATATATGTGTATGTAATATTTTACATTAATTAAAAAATTAACAAATAGGATTTTCTGTCGAATTTTTAATAACCATCCCTGGAAGGAGAATTCCTTGGTTTTATTTTCCAAGTATTTCCTGTTTCGTTTGGATAAAGGTGGGAATTCGTTTATAGTCAAACGTTGTTACTAAATTGTCACGAACAGATTTAGTAATGTCTGGGTTGTCATGATTTAATTGCAAGAATGAAGTGGGTTATTAGGATAAGCTAGGCAATAATTGATAACAACATTGTATAGATTGCCATAGTTGCTTCTAAGTGATAAAGGAGAAATTTTCTGTGATTGTAAACAAAAGTTTTCTGAAGTTTCCACATATTATTGCCCACTATATTTCCAAACTGTCGCCTGATTTCCATTTTTCTAATTACTGAGACTAGTTCTGACATAATTATTAGGATCGTGATTAAGTTAACTAATCGTAAGGTTGCATGCATATTTAATTTTGTTCAGTGGTTCCTTATTTTTTTTTTTTAGCTTTTAAATGTAAAGTCAAGTAAATGATTGGTAAGACACGGCTGACCAGAGTATTGAGGAATGCTTTAAACTTTGAATTCTGGTAATAACTCGTCCCAAACACTAAATTTGTTTATTACCATAGCCCTCTGATTTGAATTTCAACAGTTGTGTATATGCGGGATAAAATTATAGGGTACAGTATGAAAAACATGCCCGTACACGCCTCAACAGGTTTGCACAACACTGAGTTTCCCCTATAAATATCAAGCAGTTTTTATTTCTTGGATGAACGACTTGCGATTTAGTCGATCAACCTGTTCCCACACTATTCATCATCAACAACATAACCAAACTTGTACTATAGGTTGTACTTTGTACGCTTCTAAATATTATCTGTTAAGGCATTAAGGCTTATCAATGAAATTAGCTGAACAGCGATGAAGAAAATATTCATTACGATAAAGAAAATATTGGGTTGTCACACATGAAATGTCCGATTTTTTAAATCTTAATCGTTATAGAGGATTAAAGTGTTCCCCGTTGATTCCAAGCAAAATATTTACTATCTATAATAAGCACTTGTTAATCCTCTATTTGCAAACTGTGTTGGTTTTTTCCCTAAGTAGGCATACAGATTTTAGTATAATTTTAACCGTGGCCATGGAAATATGCGAACGATTTTTTTTTTTATGAGTACAATCTCGGTCATTCCGGTGCCCAGGCAGCAAGAAATATTAATCATGCGTTTGGTGAAGGAAGTGCTAATGAAAGAACCATCCGTCGTTGGTTTACAAAATTTTCCTCAGGAGATAGGACATTTGAAAATCTGCCCCTGTACGTCTTGTCAAAATTACACCAGATGAGTTATAGAAATATTTAAGTTGGGTATTGGTAAAGCAAAACATTCCTATTAGAATGATGGTATTTAAATTCTTATATTAATAGACAGTTTTTAAAAGATTGAAACTTTTTTTTATCCTAACTTACCTCTCTGCGCCTAATTATTTCCACGTATATAAAACTTCAAACATTCAAGAACATGTTTTCATGAAGAACTCTAAATATAAGTATATTAAAAAAGAAGTCATATTATATGATGAAAATGGAATACCATATACGTCGTTCCTGAAATGAAATGCTTCAACCAATACATTTGCTACAATATATTATTCATTCCCTCTTGCAACATAGCATATGTTGTCCCTTTTGAGGGGTTTTCATATCTTTTAAAGTTTCAATTTAAATACACTTATTAGTTGAATAAAAACTATCAATTTCTTTTACATGTTTTAGTGTAACACGTATTAAGGTTTTATGTATTAGATATACGTACATATAAGTGTGTGTTTTGGAAACTAGAACCTGTCAAGTCCTGGGTTTGAATTATTCCTGGTTGGATCTCCCTCTGCAATTTAAGGATATCGAGGAACATTTCAGGGAATTGGAACTATAAATCCGAATGTTGGGTTGAAGTTGGAAGTTTGGAGTTGCTGGGAAGCTTCCTTATTCATCAATTACCTTGCAAGATACGACCGCGTGGGCCTAGTGCTTCTCAAAGAGTTATAACATGGTCCTAAAACCATATCCGAGGGTCCTATCGAACGCTTGCTTTTCCGCGATAACTGAGTTTTATTTAATGTATTAAATATATTGGACCCCATGACATATATAACATAATATATCTGAAGCCCCGGTGACTATTTCCTGCTAATCCGACTAATATTATAAATGCGAAAGTTTGTATGTTAGTTACTCTTTCACGCAAAAACTAATCAACGGATTTGGATGAAACCTTACAGTAATATAGGTTATACATCAGAATAACACATAGGCTACAATTTATAATGATTTTGTGTAATTTGGTCATAATATAACGATAAATATCATTACAAAGTACTTGGATATAACACATTACCAATATTACCTCCAACATAAGTTTGTTCATTTAACGTCACTTTATGCTGCTGTGGCTAATCGGACGATGCTACATTGGGAGCTCTAAATTTTGCCTATCCAGGTTTAATTAGGATAGGGATTTTTAACGTCCCTTCCGAAGGACGGCGTAACTAAGGATTTTTTCTCCCTTATAAAAATCCTAGGGTCACCTGCCGGGCTACGAACCCGCGATCTTGGGCTTAGTAGTTTGTTACGTTAACCACTACGTTACGTTACGTTACGTTACGTTACGTTAACCACAGGTGACCTTACCTCCAACATATGGTCAGTTGGTAATCGCGGTTATTTAATGTAATTGTTAAATATTGTTATCATCGCCGTCAGAATCCGTCAGTTTTGAAGTTAGACATCTGAAATTTTGGATGTACGAGTAACTTATACTTAAAAAAAATTAAATTATTTATTTAAAATGATCTGTCACGAAACTATATGTGGCAGACCAAATTCCAAGGGCGAGTGTTAAATTAAATTGGGTTAATAAAATGATTTATTCGACGAATATATTTATATTTATAAATTGTGTTTATTTATTATAGGTTGTGGTTGTATATTTTATTTTAAGTATATCATATCCTACATTAAATATTGAGAAAAATAACTTTATTTTGTGTGTTTATTTTCATAATTCAATGCATGCCGTTAAGATGGTTGTTTTTTTTTTTTTTTGTATCGTTATTCATTATTTTCATCTTGATGATGGTCCCTATCTTGTTTTCACTTAAAAAGACCCGCAAACAGAAGTGGCACCATTACATCGAAAATACTTTAATTTTTGCTTATTATTTTAGTTGTAATCTTTTCCATCAGCATTCGAAGTTCTGTTTCCCTCAGCGATCACATCCCAAGGTATCGTATACATAGATCTGCCAATTAAACCACCCTTAAAGTACAATTTTTAAAAAATGTTTTTATGTCGATTTGGGTGATCAATTTCATTTTTCTTTAAATTTAATTTAAACCATTAGACAATTATTTTCATAAAGTCGCATACAAATTCCCTTTTGCTTAACTCTGTCTCAGCTGTATCAATAGATTTTTTCAAATGTTATTAGTCCCTCTGAACGTTGTAACGTCTTTCGCCTTAAATTCGCGCCTCATTTATCTATTTTTCGTTAATTTATTTATTATTAGTTTCATATTTTTGTTATTGGGATGTGTTGATGTTTATTGTATAATAAAATAGATATCTATAATCTATCCATATCTATCTATAATAAAATAGTGGATGGGTACTGTTTGCTGCGTTGAATACATTTTAAAATTGATGGGAGGAGAATGAAATGTTTGAGAGTTAAAAATAGGAGTCTGTCGCTAGTAGTTATTTGATTGTATATTAAAGGTATTTATTGCTATTGCCATAAAAAGAAAGGGAAGTTCACTAAACGCTCAATGATTGTATAAAACAGCATTGTGTCACAAATGGTCAGATATCTAGTAATGTTACCTAATTGTATTGGTTATATCAATCTCAGGTTATAATAAATACGAATGGAATAGGCTGAATGAACGACTCGTCAGTAGAACGACTCATTGGAGAAAGCAGGTCGTTCCAAAGGCCATCGACTTTTGCAACCGACCGTTTTAGTCCATGTAGTCTGCCCGCATGTTTGTGTCTGCTTGTTGTATGTATTCCTTTTCTAATCTAGGCTAGGGAAGCGTACAAGAGACGAAATAAACAAATAAATAGGTTGTATTCAATAAAATAATCAATCTTTAATTAAAATGTAGAAAAATAAATCTGCGAGCAGTATAAAAGAAGAGTTTTCTATGAAATTTAATACTTTTAAGTGTGAAATGTTAAAAAAAAATACTATGGGGAATTTCATGAATCAAAAAGAAACGTTATAATACTGTTATGCCTCACAATTCTGCTTTTATCACTGTTAAACTTTTAAACAATACTAACATTTTTGTTGCTATCGACAACCATTACCACCATGTACTGAAGGGTGTTGGATTGTACATGGTAGAGACTGTACTGTTGTGTAGGGAGATAATTTGTCCTAGATCAGCCTCAACCGCCAGATTTCCCTATATTCAGCTATTTTTCATGGCTGCAATAAGTTCAACTTCACCTTTCGATAAATTTATATGACAATTTTTCATAAGCATTATACATTAAATTGAAACGAAAATGATGGAATAAAAATGCCATAGATTTATGAATTATATTAAAAAAAGTTGGGTTCATAAAATGATTTATGAATATATTTATATTTAGAGATTTTGTTTATTTATTATCGGTTGTGGTTGTGTATTTTATTTTCAATATATCATATTCTACATTAAATATTGAGGAATACAACTTTATTTTGTGTGTTTATTTTCAACATTCAATGCATGCCGTTCAGATGGTATCCAATTTACGATATCGGAGTGGATCGGCCTCAGGAGGGGTTAACATCCATCCCCGGCTGTTAACGGATTAAATAAAATCTGCCACAGCCGGATTGGCTCGGCAACTAAGCGCTCTACCGCTACCCACCCTGTCAACAACACATGTTTTTAATTCATACAGAATAAAACAATAGTGCAGATTCGGCTGTTAAACGACCCTTAACATAGGAAATAATATTGAAATTCAGCGTGGCTTCTGAATGGCCCTTTACTCCTACCCGGTCCGGTTACAAAATACAATTGACGTTTTCAATTAACATAAACTTGACTTTGCAATCAGCAAAAAGCCATCGGTATTAACTACTAGGACTACTAAATGCATATTAATGCTCAGCGGGGGAGCTACAAATTGCAAGGACGGGCCAGAGCGAAGGGAGCTAAATATTCATTGTAGGATCGGGGGCAGGGGTATGAATTTAGTGTGGGGGGCGTTGGACCCTTGCATAATTCATAGCTGGCCAGGGTTGGCAGGCCTGGCTGAATGTGGCCATGTGTGGTTGACAATCCCGCCTCTTCCACTCTTGTTAGGTTGTCGGACCTGATTACTGTTCCGTTGTACTGGTTCTGCCCAACTAGTGGAAGCGCCATTAGTTGTTAGGTGTCAAAGGACTGAAGGGAAATGAAGAAAAAAACATATAATATAGAAAAAACATTAAAAGAATACACTATTGCAAGCAGCTTTCTCAATATTTTCTTTTTTGTTGCCACCATACCCTAGGCAATGGATGTTTTCGTGGCATAGGAAAGGTATGCATTCTGCATAACGAGACAATGCTGCAAGTAGGCCTTGCTACACCAGCATCAATGTAGCTGTGCTCAAATCCTGATCTTCACTACTTCTAACTTCTTTAACTTCTTTCCCTCCTCTCCGGCGCTTTCTCAATTTAGAAAACGGGGGAAGTAAAAGAAAGTAACGTAAATGTTTCGGCTGGTTATTTTTAAAAACACTAACACTTCACAATATCCCATCACCCAAACATACAGATACTTAACACTTTGGTCTTATTATGAACCGAGATGACTTGGAAATTACTCGTGACTATTTTAGAGAAAGTAATAATCTTAAGTTAAAGATTGAGCTATCTAACTATTAAGATCTAACTACGTGTTCACAAGCGGTGTACATAGCTGTATCCCCCAAACCTACATATATAAGAGTTTTTTTTTTTTTTTTTTTTTTTTAATTCAATGATATTTACAACTATAATGGTATTATATCAAGTAAATGTGTAAAAATGTAGAATATGACATGAAAACACTTGTGGAGAAACTACCCATCGATAGCACTCCAATAAAGTTCTATAGTAGATGATCTCGAGGCCATCTTCTTTTCAGGCGCCTCGGAGGGTTATCAGGAATAGTATGGGAAGCAAGCTGAGAGACTAGCGGATTCAAGTGCGTATGGAGCTTGTTATGGAAGGATAGGTATCTAGTTTGGGCCAAATCAGTAACATATGGGATATTAAGATCATGATGGATGAGTTTGTTTGTGACATAATAAGGAGCATTGAGGATTTTACGAAGGATTTTGGATTGCAAGGATTGGATACGAGATGAATTGGATGGTTTAGTAGAGCCCCTATATAAGAGTTTAAGATAAATTAGTGGCTTAGTCGAATTTCGTCCAAATGTGCTAATTGCACTGAGGGTAGCGGAATGGCACCAATCTTTTAGTTTTTTGCTCGAGATGGAGTCGTGATAAATAACTCAATTTCAACCTAATGCCTGACATAATCACTTACTTATTCACTAAGAAAATAACACGATTCCGCTTACCGCTCACAAAAAAATCTTCTTGACCAGTTATTCATATATATTAGTTGGGGCTCCTGCAAAAAAAAAAAAAAAAAATCCAAATGCAGACAATTAAAATCTTCCAGTCGAAATGGCTTCAATGAGAGATTCCTTCATGCATGTTTCCATGTAAATTCTTAAGTGGAGGTTTCTAAAACAAAAGCAGGTATTCAATATATGTTAAATGGAATTCTTAGATATTTACCAAACAAATATTATTTATTATTTGCCAATATGAACCTTTAAAAATCTAGCAAAAAAAATGTATCAATTTTTTTTAAATTTTACGCCAAATCAATAGCTAATAAAATTGTCTTTAAAACAAAAAAAAATTGAAACCATAATTAGCTAAGATATAGCGTTCTGAAGTTTATTCCAGTGGCTTGCCTAGCGCTACAGGTTTCCTTGGCCTACTCAGTTATTGATTGTGAACTCCCAGACTCCTCGCATCTCTCTCCGCTTCATGCTTCCTTGGTTCTCCTATATCCTCCATCTTCACCAGATTCTTCTTCTTGTCCTTTTTCTTTTCCCACTGATATCTACTTCTGAGGAATTCTGAACCATTTCATTCTCCATTATTATTACTGCTATACTTCTTCCCCCTCGTTGTTTACTTGCATCGATACATTTCGGGGCAGTCATCTTGAGACAAGCACCTAACTTGCGCTGCTTAGTTAATTACATATTTTTGAAATTTTAATTTCTATCATTTAGAAACCTGATAACATATAATAACAGTTTTTGATTTGTTAACTTTTTAATAAGTAAATACTAATGTTATTGATTTATTATTATTATATTTCCTTATGTATTATGCAGTATTTGAAAGCTGAAAGAACTACACATCTCCCGGATTCCACATTCCAAATGCTTATTTGAAAGATAATCGCCTGGATGTGAGTCAAAACTCTAATAAAATATAGTGGGGATGGACACACCATATATATTTTTTCCTATAACTGCTGGGAAATTAGACTCTTCTGTCTCCACTTAATAGAGTCTGGGGAGAGCCTCAAGAAGGTCTGTAGATCTCACTGGGTCCATATATGGATGTTAAGCAACCAGCGCTCTACCGCTGAACTACCCTGGTTCTTGGGGTGTATGAAGTTGAATGCTAACTGAAGAAATAGCAAATGCATCACTTCATGATTATAACTTAAATCATTAATGGGTTAATCTTACTCAGTCTTGAAATGATATCGAATAACATTTCCTTTTATTCTTTGGCAGGTTATATTGACCGCCGTTGCCTGTCTGGTAAAGTATGCTCTTTTTTGTACACTTGCCGATTCTTCATTTAATTGTAATTCTTAGGCTTTAAGTAAGGAACCGGTTCTTGTTAAAGTTGTGCTGGTACGATGAGTCACTGTTGTATTTTTCACAATAATGAATTGTACTTTTTCGTAGAGGAGGTTATCAAGTTTGAAGGGCTTATCAATTAATATCTAGATTTCATTTATTGATTGGCATCTGGTTAAGTTAATTATGTAGATATAAGGAAAGTAAAACAAATATGTTTAGTTGCATAGCAGGAAATGTCAGTTGCGGGATTCTAATCTGACTCACTATGGTCTATATCCTTTCCTATTGAGTTACTCCTATCCGATGTAGGTTATATAATAAGGAGGTATGTATTCTTTTAATCATAGTAATTATAAGCTTTGCCCTGTCGTCGATCCGTTTTGATAAATGATATTGTTCCTTCTTAAACTGGAATTTGCCGGAGAACTGCTATAAATCATGAGCGTAGTGAGCCGTAGAAGTTGAAGATAAGGAGTTAGCCGCGCTACTCATCGCCCACCTCCGTTCTCATCCATCTCTCTTTCCCTCTCTTCTTCTAATTCTGTTTCTGCTCTATCATCGTCTACCATCTCTTTTCATGCTTTATCATCTTCATGAATTTCCCAGCTGCTTGTTAACTTTTCTTCATCTTTTTTTCATCGGAAAATTCCATTTTTCATCGCTCCTGGCGTTGTGAATTTATAAGTTGGTGCAAATGATCCGTTTTCATCTTGACGCCTTTTAAATTATATTCCATATACAGACCCGAGGGATCCATATTGTGTTGAGGGAATGATTGATTCAGGCAGGTTTTTACTCACGCTATCTGATATCTTTAACAGGCATACTTTGCCATTTATTATTTATATTTAAAGCCTGGTACCTTAACAAAAAAATATTACACACCGATCTACATTCACCTACAGTACAAGACCATATTCATACACCACACAAAAGATTTCATGCCTAACTCTATTCTCTCCGAATTGACTTACTACTCCGAATATGGGCCACAAACCATGAAACATAAAAATAAATTTCGAGTTTAGGAAATATTCTTCCTCAGAAAGATAGACGAGACGAGATTGCATTTGTAACACAACTATTAGATCAGTCTTCGGAGAGGAACCAGGAGAAAATTTATTGATCAAAAATCGTTTAAGATTGTTTGGACATATCTTAAGAATGGAAAAAACAGGCGGATAACATACGAGGCTGACGGAAGAAGATCAAAAGGAACACCCCACATACCTGAGAAGTAGGAATTTATGAGTATTTCGTGAAGAGAAATCTATATTATGGAATAGTGAAGACAATATAGAAGTAGGGAAGAGAAGAAGGTAAACGGTGGAGGATCGTAGGGTGTGGTTCAGGATGTGCAGAAGGAAACCTCACAGTGTATGAGCGCTAGAGAGGAATGATTATGACCTCATCACTAACTCTATAGATAGTGCTACACAATTATAAAAAATATTGCGACAACAGAAGTGCCTGGCTTAGCAGTAGAAGATCGAAAAGGAATCGATTACTAGATCTCTTGTATAGTACTTGGAAGGATTGGTGATGGATACTGTCCTTCCTCACGATACACATCCCAGTTATACTTGCATTGTTTTATACCATATTGGTAAAAATCACAAAATATTTTGAAGAACAGCTTCTTAAGAAAGGCTTTTAGGTCTTGTTCACCGATAGGTCTGTACAGTAGAACCAGAAAGATTCATCTGATCTTTGCTGATTGGTGATACATCTGTGATAGAAAAGACAGATCTTGCAAGTTCTGAATTTGGATGATTAGAAATTTACTCTGCAATGCTACTACTTATTAAAAAAAGATCCTGTTTATACGAACAAAATACAGCACATTTCCCAATAGCAGGTAGAAAAGCATTTTAGTGCCTCAAATATTTGTTAGTTTTGTATAAATTAGAAATTAAAAATTATTAAGCACTTCTTACTCAAATTCCATTGTGTTTTTACAAACTAAGAACATATTATTCTGAAGAAATAATAACAGTTGAAACACTTGATGGTAATTTATACATTTATAAGTAATATTTTAATATCTTATCGAGAAGTTCATTAACCGCATTCCATAGATTCTGAATCATTCATTCTAATTAAACATGTGCGAAGAAGGTATGAATTCAAAACTCTGCCTTCAATTCAAATTTCATTTAGTAAGATTTATTGATAAATCAGTTAATGATTTCCAAATTTATGATTAATGTTTTAATTAGAATATATTAATTCTGTTTCATATGGAATATTGCAAAGTATATTATAAATTATTGTGTAATTGGATTTATTTTGCTTAATTAAATTATGAATATTTTTTATTTATTCTTGATAAATTGTCTATCTTGATTTGTAATTCTTATTTCGTTCATTATATTATTGAATAAAAATAACATTTATAACATTTGGATAAAAGTGAAGATGAAATATGATTGGAAATGTATAAATATACGTGATAGAGTTCCGCAATTTATTATAAATTTTTTTAAACATAATTTGTTGATTTTGATTGGGGACAAATCACCTTCCTGCTCAACCGTTGGTTTAGGAACAGTAGAGTCTCTACCAATTACAGACCCCAATACTCTTAGTAAGTTATGGTGGCAAAGGGTTTTTTTTTTATCAGATAATAGATGATCACAATAATCCAACACCTATTTTTTGACTATTGACTATAAATAAAATTCATTTTCAAGTAAGATTGTTCGGCATTCTGTATACCGGAGTTTTATGGTATGGAGTTCTCTCCATGTAAGAGTTCTACCATCGCAACTTAATAAGGACTTATTAATAAAGTTTACAAGACGGGAATTGTTTACGTTGCATGTAGAAAGTCCGTTTAGCTAAGCGCTTGACCCATTTGCATCGCTAAGCAGTTGGAGACGAATGGTTCGATTCGCTAATAATATTATGGCGACCAGAAGGACCATTCCACAGGTGTAGCTTCCAAAACGGATCGGTCGATACATCAAGTACTTTATCGCAAGTAGATCACAACCATTGGATCATTGGGTACATAATTTCTTTCAAGAACTATCTCAGATGATCAAAAAAACTTCATATTTTTATTGCTATGGTGGAATTATAAAATTTAAAGGCGTTCTCTTCAACAATAATTACAGCTTAATACTTTATAATTAACTATGTTAAGTTTCACAGTTCTTTTTTCTGCAGGGGTCTTTTTGGGAACGTAGAATCTCAAACTTACTGAGGCTCCAGTTGTTTTTAAAACAGGATTCCAAAGACAAATTTAAAAGAAATAAAGCTATTAACAAGTTTTTATTTTGTTACGAGTATTTCAATATATTGGATGAATGGAACACCAAAGTACTGTAGAACTCTGATGGGGTGGTTGTGTTTGTTTATTTAACGTCACTTTATGCTTCTATGGGTAATCTTGCGATGAGTCGGAGCTCTCAATAATGCTTGTCCAAGTTTAATTAGGATAGGAATTTTTTAGGAGTACCTATCATCGTTCAGGCTCGGAACCCCCCGTTTAACGTTCCTTCCGAAGGACGGTATAGCCAAGGGTTTTTTATTCCGTTAAAAAAATCCTAGGACCACCTGCCGAGCTGCGAACTTACTTGGGCTTGGGAGCTTGTTATCCTCACCACTACCCCACAGCCCCCCCCATAATAGCATTAGTATTAATTCGACGATGACAGACAAACGTTTTAAGATGACCGACCATTCAACTAGGATTTGCTTCAGGACATTCGACTACAAAATATGGCTGATCGCAATTGGAGTATAACTTATACTTTTTTTTCAGCTGTATATTTCTCATTTCGTTGTTATTATAATTATTATACTGGATATATAACACTATTCCTTTTTATAAACATTTTATATTTTCATGATATTTCAAATATTAAACACCCACCCATTTAGGATTAGCGAGGTTAATTACCTTGATAATATTTGATGCCTAATTAAATTTGATACCTGACTTCGATGTGATGCCTGCAGATGATCCCTCGTTTACTACCCCCAGATGCTATGACCGGGTTTATTACAAGTAATATAATTTCCCTAGTGCTATTTAATGACTGTCATAAAATGGCTTGGGCTTGGACGAACGACCCATTCGGCCTTTACCTTCATCGGACCGTGAAAATATTAAGCTTTATTATGAAAATGGTAGAATTTTCATTATTGATTTTCACGTTATGGTGGTTTCGTTTTAAACGGATCCTCATGTTTAAGAGGATGTTGAATACACATACACACACATATAAAATATTTATCGTCCTAAACATTTATTTCAACTTCTTGTAAAATATATAAAACCATGTTGAATATGGTATCTAACATGTTTTTTTTTTCTATTTGCATATAAAAATTATATATATATATTTTTATTTTTTTTCCACGAATCGGCACGCAAGAACCACGCGAATATCACTCAAATCTTCTTCACACTCTCCGCCTCCGTCTACTCCAATACTCTCTTATCTTCCTGGACTGTTCCTCTCGCTCCTCCTTAGTCCATTTTCTCCCTCGTCTCTTCTTTCTTCCAGCAAGAACCCCAACTTCTTTTAGTTTTTTCCCGAAAAGCTCTCTGTCCAAGCAGTCTTTGTCCTTGATTTTTAGCCTATCCAGCTCCTCTTATTTGCTTCACATTTCCACCTATACCCTTGTAGCTTAATAGTTTATCAAAGATTTTTTTGTTCAGCCTCCCATAGTTCATTCTTACCATGTGGCCGTAGAACCTCAGTCTCCTGGTCCTGATGACTGTTTCGAGATCTTGCAAATTTTTGTATATTTCTTCATTGGATTTTCGCCTATACCCCTTTTGTGTTACTTAGGGTCCATAAATCCTCCTCAGAATTTTTCTCTCAGTCTTCAGGACCTTCTCCAGACTTGGAAGGCTGACTATATATATATATATATATATATAATAATTAAATCTAAAACTATTGTATTTATTTATTAATAATTTAATCTTTATTTATAAAATTATTCTGTTTGCGTGTACGTCGCTAAACTCTTCTCAAAGCGTTGGACCTATTTTGATGAAATTTTTTATTAATATTCAAGTGGGTTTAAGGATGGTTTAGATTAATAATTCGATCCCATAGGGAATTTCTTTTAATTAATTAAATTAACTTTCTGTCTATAACCCCATGCGTTTGTTTTACACTGTGTCCGGCAGGCAGCGCTGCGATCGAAATTAGATAAGAAGCTTGTAATTTGTTTGCACTTTCGTTAGCTTTCGTCGTAGCTTAGAGTTATTATTAAATTGAAATTATAAAATTAATAAATTAGTGTGAAAATTATTTTATTTTATCGTGAATAACCTGTGATAATAAATACTGAAGTATTATTTGACTTAAAAGTTAATTGAACAGCGATTAGTTTAATGTTAGATATAAGATTTGCCTTACTACTAGCCAAGTAATGTTTTGAATAGTTATTCTATAATCATAATTAACTAAATAACGGTTATCTACTCAGCTTGTTATAATGTTGCATTTGATCCGATTATTTTAGTTTATAAACTTATAAGGCCTATCTCCGCTTTTAGAGCTTGAGCTTATTTGTAAATGAGTAAATGTTATTGACTGGTTTACTAAAGTAGTCTTAAGTTATTAAAGCAATTAAAATTAGAGTTACAACTCTTAGATTTCTACCACACCGTTCTAACTTAGCACAATCCCTCAAATAAATTTGTTAATTAATCAGGCGTTAAACAATTTTCAATACAATTTTAATTACTGACTAACAAGTTTAAATTGGAATTTCTTTAATAAAATTGCTAGCAAGTAGATTCCAATTACTTGTCCAACTAATGTAGTTTCAATCGTGGTCTGCGGTTGAGCCAAAATAATTGCAAATTCCATTTACAATCTTTTATAATTATGATCTAATGTTTAGAATTTCAGGTAATTGTAATTGGCAATTAGTATTACTTGAAATTATTGTGAGTAAATAATTTCCACAAATTTGTTGTATGTGTCGTTTAACGCCACTGTATGGTTTTATGGCTACTTCGACGGTACTGCGTAGGGTCCTAAATTTTACTTTTCAAAGCCCTTCTCCAGGTATAATTAGGATAGAGGACTTAGCTCAGGTTCGGGAAGCCATTTTACGTCCCCTCCGATGAACACTGAGGCCACGTGCCGGGCTTCAAACTTCCAATATTGGGCATATTCGATTGTTATACTAATCACTATAGTACAAGGGATCCTCCACAAATAGGCTGAGCGATATATGGATAGTTTATATTTTTAAAAAAGTACCTTCCACAACCAAATTCGAACCTCGAGATGACGATTCACTGGCTTCTTTCCAAAAAAAAACAAAAAACTATTCCATATTGCAGGATTATTGTTACTTCAAAAACAGATATAAATTGTTTATAATTTTCGACAGTGTTTAAATTTTCTTTATATTGTTGAAATCTCTACATTTTATTGTTCATATTAAAAAATAATAAATGTGAATATAGTTCATATATAAATACAACGTATTCAATTTTTAAGTATAGGTTATATTTGTAAGTATTATCAAATATAGTTTACAGTCAAATATATGTACTTAAGGATAACCAGAACTTTTTGCTGACTTACAGAAAATAAGTGGAAACACGCAGATCTTTCTGGAATTTCCTGGGATATTTTTCCTTCTTTATTTGTTTTTCCGATTACGAAATGTGATAAAAATGACTACAGCTAATTTTTCCGAACACATAGTTATTATTTTTTTTTAATCCTTAGTAAAAGACTTTGGTATAATGATATTAAACAATTTTGTATGTGTCCACTATGTATGTATCAACAGCAGTCTAAAATTGGAGGCTTATGATTTCTTGTCTAAAAGTAGGCTTTGAGGATCAAAAGCGGGTAACTCCGAAATATTCAAAAATTGTCATTTATGCTACTGAAACTTCAGGTTCAAACGCGGACTAAAACCATGAGAAATAAGGCGGCAAAGTGTCATGTTACACTAAGTACAGGGTCACTGTGTATTTTTATATTGCCAAATGTGGTATATATATTAATTAATGACATTAACAAAAATAGGGAGCGGAGTGGCTCAGTGGTTAAGCACTGAGTTGCCATGCCGAAAATCCTGGTTCAAATCCCGCTGCAGGTAGGACTTTTATTTAGCCGGAGATGGATTATATAGGATCTTGGATTCTCCTGGGGGTCAACCAGCATCTAAAAGTGGGTACCCAAAATAAGGGGGGGGGAATCTGGCGGTTGAGCGTGATCTAGGACAAATCACCTCCCTGACCTGTACTGAACCCCAGACACTTTGTGGTTTTTAGTAGTAGTTTTTTTTAAAGAATAATTTATGGTTTAGTGTGTTGATTTGCTCGCAAAACTCGCTTGTCATATGAAACCTTCAATCTTTAACCTTTTCTGTGTGGGGTAGGGTCACTCTGTATGTTTTTAATGTAAATATTTTAGTGATGTCAAAAGTGTTTTGTATTTATTAATAACATACACGGTTGTTCTTCCCTCAGTCTCATTGTTTAATCTTGTTGTTTTGATCAGTTCGATCTTTATCGATGAATATTATTACCGAGAACACCGAGTTCTGTTCGTTGAAGTTATGAATACTCGAGGAGGGCTAATGCATTGAATGAAGACTATAACTTAGAGCTGATCACGGTAACTGGGGCGTGTTTTGTTGCCGCGGTCCGACACAACTCGCTCCCAAGTCCCTACTAAGTTAGCTCTCAGCTTTGTAGCCATCCCTTACGAATTTGCATAATTACTGGAGCCGCTCCGATAATTTAGGACACGGGTTCCCTACCGTTCGCCATTAGGGCCGTATTGGAAAGTACTATCTGGAAATTTCATCCCTTGTCTCTATAGTCATTTGTCTATTGAAATCTGTTCTGTGTTCGGTAGGATCCCTTCAGATAATGATTGACAATAATAAACCTACTTATTTCCATTCGCCAATGTTTGAAATCGTTTACAATTACAATTCTTTTAAAAGTGCCCATCCTCTTTGAATATTGTTACGGTCAGAGGGACAGAGGGGCCGGCTCAAGGGATTAAGATAAGCCGGAATGGATCAAAGCGTAGTCTAGTCACATCAGGATTTGCCTGGAATGTTCTAGGTGTCCCCACCCCAATCTACCTTGCCTATATAAAAGGCCAGCTGTTTCGGCGGATCAGTTGGTATCAGTATCAGTTTGTAGTAAGTGAGTAGTGCTGTGATAATACTGTTGTGATAGTCCGTGTGAGAAATAGTGGCAGTGATAACTAGTGGCCGTGTAATAAGTGTAATAAACTGTGTGTCAGTTTGTCATATTTGGAGAGTCTTACGCTCGGTGGACTTTAATTAGCGAACTGTAAGTGTTAACTTGTAATTGTAACCTATAGTGTAATATTATTGTATTTGTACAAAGTTATATAAATAGTTTCGTTATTTAGTATTAGCAATATCTTATATTGTTTGTATATTATCTTAGAAATTAGATAACAGTTAGTAGAATATTGTTATTGTAAATTGATATTAGTTTAATAATCTGATTGTATTTTTTTTAATTTGTTAATAAATATTAGTATCTTGAATTGAGTAATAGTTTAGTCCATTTTACACCCAGTAGCCCGTAACAATATATTATATACTGACTAGTGCACGAAATAAATCTATCGATGTTAATCCTGATCGATGTCCTTTGGCTGAGATTTTTCGACATGGACCTCTCTTTCCTCCAATCTTGCCCTGTGTGATTAACTACAGCAGAAGGTACTTTTCATTTCGCATCACATGGTCAAAGTATAACAATTTATATCTTTTGATGCTGTTCAAGATCTCGAGAGGCTTCCTCATTTGTTGTAATATGTGTTCGTTGTTGAAACTGAGCATACCCCGATAAGATGAAATCTGGAGGAGCTGTAGACGTTTACTTGAAGCATCCATATGATAACACTGAGAACAATCAGTGAGTTATATCACGTCCCAAATAATAATTACAGCAGAGCTATCAATTTCCTAAGTATTGTCATCGCGTGTGGTAGGGTTAAGTAAAAGTTTAGATAATCGAAATTAACTAAAAAAAAACAAAAATGACTATTACCAATAAATAATTATTTTATTGTATAGTTCACCTATTCGAAGTTTTAATGGAAAACGTCAATCAAATATGTACGTACAGATTCATGAAGGTTGTGAGACAAAGAAAGTTTGCTTCAATATTGATTTCTTTTTCATGACCCTTTTCGGATTATCGGCTCTCTACTGTAGATAAAAAAAAATCTGGATCAATATAATCAATGTGGGATCTTGGAATGAGCTTGATTGCCGTTCTAAGCCAACTGTTGGGCAAGGAGACGATTTGGCTTTGATAAAGTTCAACTGTCAGGTTTTCCTCCAACTTAAGGAAACCACTTTTTAGAGATGGGCCGTTCCAGAGCTATTAACGGAATAAATAATTTATCTGGCATGGCCGGGTTCGAACCCAAGAACTTATCGCACAGCAACCTATCGCACTACACATAGAGCTATTTACTGAAGTTTATGTAAAGGAGATGGCTTAGTAATAACCACCTGTTTGTTTGGTACCAAGTTAATTATTCAGCTGTGGTCTCCTCGTACCTGTGCTTAGGATGTTGATTGTCTATGGATGATCCTACCAGTGGTCCTAGTCAAATTACTTAGGCTGGCTTATCTATGCATACATTGCTGCGATCATCATTACGTGGTGGATCGATCGGTTAAGCTGTATAATAGCCAAATTATTGTACGAGGAAGTAATGAGATGAGTGAAATTGGATAGACAATTCCTACGAATATACCTTTGCCAGGTAAATTGAGTTGATTGTACTTAGTACAAGCGTGTGGATTATTATTGTGCGGATTATTTCTATTATAATTTTATATATGTTTATGTTTAATAAATGTAAATGTATACGTGTTAGATAAAATCCTGCGAGCTGCTCCAAATTAAAAGAAAAATCGTACACCGGCGTCATAATTTTGTTTTTAATGTTTTGGTTTGATAATAATTAGAAATATTAACGAATAGAAATGTGTACTATATATTTTTATATTGAAATTTTTACAGATAAAAAACTTTATCCATACTAAGATATAAGTTGTAGTTGTACGGTATTTTTTTATATTATATAGTCGTTACAAATGTAAAAAAAACACATTTTTCGTTATCGATCTGTAGCGCTTGTTTCAGGGTTGAGAATTCATATAAAATGCATTTATAATCCATCTATAAGGTACATAAACAATCTATAACAATATACAGTAAAATACGTTAAACAACGCACACTGATGTTATTATTTCAATGAACCTTGAAACAATTTTTTTGAATCTCATGAAAAGTTTTGTTTTTCACTTTCGATTCTTAGCATTTGTATTGATGTTATATTGTGTAATAATTCTATAGTACTATAAAGACTATAGATTATATAGTGTTTTAAGTTTAGCTTACTATAAAGAATATATTTTTGTTTGAAAAATTGTCATTTAATATTATGAATACCTGAATGAAGTTCATTTATCTATTGCATTTATGTATATGTAATTATAAATATATATAGGAAATGTTCTTTCTGGTTTTTTGGTTTAATAAATTTTTTAAAACAATGTTTAGATGAAACCTATTTCAACCTCTATCAACCATTATTGTATTTTAATTTTGTTTTACACATGTCTTTTTTGGAATCACGAATTGATTTTTCATAAATTTAAGGAAAAAGATTGAACTTTTTGTAATTTAAAATATTAAATTCAATGACTATAGAGGATTATCGTTAAATAGAAATTTGATCGTTTAGGGAACGATATATATTTTATCGGTAATATAGTAAAACTTAAGGTTTTTGTTGTTATTCTTGTAACAACTGTTTGTTTTTTCGTTTTAGAGTTATATAAATAAACTAGCCGGTTTTAATTAAAACTTGGTGCCCTAGTTCTGACTTCATTAAGTTGAGTGCTTACTGTTCTTGGGTTGCTAGAGGTTCCTGCTTCTGCGATAACTTAGGTTCGTACCCCGTGGTCGTTCGGAACTGTAGAACTACTAGAATTAGTGAAGTGTCTAAGTTTTTGTATTGATTATTATACCATCAGTTATGGATCTGACATTTTTGTTACTAAGATTCTTGTAATATATTAGAAAGGCAAGCATTCGAATTAAAAAGCTTAGTATATCCAGCTATAATTATGGGGTCTTTGACGAGGGCCCTGACCATACAGGCTCGGAACAACCATTTTACGTCCCCTCCGAAGGATGACACACTAAGGATTTTAGGCAGATATTTTTGATCAATTAATAGTTTTACTTATCCTTTCTTTCTAACAATAATTATTCCTTTATTCAACTTTGAGGACGATTATCCTTGTTACTGAACCTCTATCCTCCCCAAACCTGTTGGCGAATACCAATGAGGTTCCCCGTATGTTGTCCTTAGGGCGAATAGCCCTCAGGCTGTATTTCTTCCCACCGCTAAGCCTCGAAGCAAATACCTCCCGTTATCGATCCTGGGTTGCCATGGGATAATACCCTAGCTCCGCAGGACGCAAGATACGTTGGTTGACCCTTGGGTGCTTCGATCTCAGAATTTCCTATATCTGTCCATCTGTTGGATAAGCATTGTTCGAGGCTATCTATTAAGATATCTCACCATACTCTCGACTGTCTATGATGTCAACAAATCCTATACAGAATGTATACTAATTAGTCATTAAAAGATGTTTATCCTAAATAGGAGTAATATTTTTTTTATTGTATGTCGTGTAATTGTATGTATGTATTGTATGAGTACGTAGTGATCGAAATCAGAGGATTTTCAGTAATTATGTTTAAATTAACCTATGTGCTTAGTTAAATTATTGAATAAAAAATTATAATGTTGTGTTGAGAACATAGGTTGATATTATAACGAATTAGGTAAGATCATGATACCAATTCGTCCGTCTATTGTTAACTTTGGTAGTTTTGAATCCTACCTACGGATTTTTGTGCTATCTTATCTGATAACTACTCTACTTTTTCAATTGTATATATTGTATTGAAATAGAATGGAGATAAATGGATAATAGAGATAGTTATAGAAAATATATTTTAAAAAAATCTGCTAAAAGGCCGACGGAAGGAGAATATCCGGTCAGTATTTCCTAAAAACAATCAGATATGGTGTGTATTATTGTATTTTCTTTACCGAAGAACATGTTTTATTGTTATTTACGAATATTGCGCTCAAGATTTGCCCCGCTTAGATTCAACTGAATAATTCCCTGGATATCGGCTTGGCTGAGATCCCCCAAACCATATCCTAGGATAAAATTAAAATTAAACATAAAGTAATAGATAAATATTGGTTTGGATCCTGGCCAGGAGCCGAGAACTCTTGGCAAGGGGACTCGGGTTCCCGCCCGCTCTATGTCATCCTCCCTCTAAGTTTAGGAAACTTTGACTTGCGGTGTAGGGCACTTAACTTCTTAATAGTGGTTCTTCTTTAAGGACACTTTGTTATTCTCCTTTCTACTCCAATAGGAACTTATAGTTTATCGGGCCATTCTTTAACGTAGATATTAATATTCGCGTAGTTATTCATAGAAAATTTATTACACAACTTAATGACACCATGTTATTATATGATAAACAAGGTGTTAACTTTAGTCTGTAGATTCTCATCAAAGTAGCATCCTTGGCCCAATCCTTTATACAGTTTATACAGCTGACATCCCAACTCATCTTAATACTATCCTTACAATGTATACTGACGATACATGTGTATTATCAGTCAACACCAATCCAGTTATTGCATCCCAAAGCCTCCAATCCTATATCACTGATCTTGAAGAATGGTGTAAAAACTGGAGAATTAAAATAAATTCTCAAAAATCGCATCAAATCACTTTTACCTTGCGTTGTAAACCAATGACTTCCTGCCCTTTAGTATCCTTTAATAATATCCCACTGGTGCCTGTTGAACAGATCCGATACTTAGGGTTGCATCTCGACAAACGATTAACCTGGATTCCTCATACTAGACTGAAAAGACAAGAAACCGCTCGCCGTTTCAGGCTACTTCAATACTTACTAGACACATGCTCTAACCTCCCAATAAACTACAAAAGACTCATCTACATGACCATCATACGACCTATTTGGACTTACGGAGTAGAGCCATCGAATTCCTACAATCCAAAATCCTTGGTAAAATTCTCAACGCTCCTTATTTTCTTAAGAATAAAATCATCCATAATGACCTTAATGTCCCATTTGTTGCTGATTTGGCCCGAACCCGGTATCTATTCTTTCATAACAAACTTCATTCCCTCTTCGATTCCCGATAATTCTCCGAGGCGTCTAAAAAAGAAGATGGCCACGTGACCTTCTTAGTTGAACTAGTGATTTGAGCACTACCAGTGGGTAGTTTCTCTACTTGCCACTAACTCATGTCATTATGTATCACATAGCCTATTTACTTGATGTATTATTGTAATACAGTTGTAAATATCAATAAATACATTTTTTAAAAATTTGTAGATTGATTGTTGTTTAATAACTAAACGTATGAAGCCAAAAAAAACAAAAACTGTTTCAAGGTTCATTGAAAACGTATTTTACTTATGTCATTATTCGTGGCTTTATGCCCTGTTTGTTTATGTAACGCAACTTTATGCTGCTATGGCTAATTGGATGATATTACAGTACGATGTGTAAACTTTGCCTAGCCTTTTATATTTTGGATAGGGATCTTTAACGAGTACCTGACATCGCACAGGTTCGGGACCACCATTTTATGTCCCATCCGAAGTACGCCATAGCCACGGATTTTCACTCCCTAAATTCTAGGTATATCTGCCGGGCTGAGTAACCGCGGATCTTGGACATCTAGGTTGTTATGCTGCTCCTGTATTGTTCCTTTTCTGTTCCAAATCTCGTTCTTCCTTTGGCTGTAAGCAAGTTTTTCTCTTATGTCCACTTAGTGACCGATTTTGAACAATAATATTACAAATAAATTTATAAATAAATGTATCGGTAAATTGGCCTATACTGAAAATCCTTATACAACACAATGGAAACATCTAGGGATCATCCTTTCTGTTTATTAGGAGCAAGCAAAAGTGGTTAAATGTTGTACTTGAAGTGTTGTAGTGCTTTGCTAGGAGGTTGTTATCCTCTTATGCCCAAGATCGTGGGTTACCGGTACTACGACATTCAGGTGGACTTGGTTATCCCGTCCTTCGGAGCAGACGTACTCGTTCAGATCCTTATCCTTATTATACCTAGAACGCAAAATTTAGGACTCCATCTCGTCCTTTTATCGATAGTAGAATAAAGTAACGTCAAATGAAACAGACTAACAGTAGTGATAGTTGTAAAGCAATTTGATTGGCCTGTTATTGAATATTTTAAAAATATTATAGTTAGTTTTGCCCCGTCAGCGAGCTACCAAAGGTTTCCAAACAAAGCGGCTTTGAAGCTTATGTCAGGCTTCTCGCCTCCTTTAGCCGTCGTCAAGGAGATCTTTAGTGAGTGCTTTATAATTAGGACATCTTGTAAGCCACTACTGCGTCTCGTTTTGATTAGATTAAGTAAACCAAAGTGGCTTACATTTATATGATTACAAAAAAATATATAAATTTATTGTGCTATGAATTCTGTTCTTTATCATACAGCCAACGGGGATTGGGTTGATGACCCAAGGTCATATGCACTTGTGGGCTCCTAGCCCCTTAGGCTACACCTACATTGGATCCGATTCGGTGCGACGTGATTCTATCACATACGATGCTGGGGTGTATACATTATACATATTTTACTATACATTATAGTAAAATATAAATGTATTAAAAATAATTAATAAATAATCTTAGTTTTATAAATTTAAAGAACCAAATGTTATAACTCTCGATATATTTCAGTCATTTGGTTTCCTAGCGACGTCTCATCGTATCACACCGGCCTTAGTTGTGAAGTATCGTCCGTTTTGCTAGCAATGTAACTTCCTTGATCTCCCCTCTTTTTTTATATGTATACATACCAGCTCTATGAAATAGAATAGATTATAGGGATTAGAGAGTAGAGAGGGGATGATATGGTTTGTTCATTGTAAGTAAGGAGAGTACTCACTACGTTATAATGTTAGTCAATAGTAAATAATTCACCTAGTTAGTTCATGTATCGTAGTATATAAAATAGTACATCCATATTATTAAGATCACTATAAATATATATCTAAGTGGAAAATAGTTGACTTGATAATTCTAATTATAATATGAAATGGCCAGGGTTGCAGTGAATGATTGCGCAAAGTAAGAATTACTTATTTATTGTAAGTAAAAGCAAACATTTCGGCCGAAGATGTAGGGCTGGGGATCTGGGGAAAATAAACAGAAAATAACTATATAAAATATTGGAGTACCGAGGGGAATAACAATTTATATGAACAGAATTGACGAGAATGGAAAGAAATACAGAGAGTAAGATACACTATTAAATAATAAGAATGGACAACATTGTGAAATTACAAATAATGATTTATAGAAACTTGTGTAGTTTTACTATGTTTTCCATTTATATCATTTCTCACCAGTTATTTCATAATGTATCCTACTCTTTATTTTCTCTCACCAGTCAGATCTGGTGTTCTAAACTTCAAATCTAGGCCGAAACTTCATTCTCTAAACGAGCAACAGATTTTTTTTTATTTGATTTTCTTTAACGTCACTTTCTTTAACGACTGCCGAGACCATCAGCGACGACTGCTCTTCTTATATGTCCTCTGTAGTTTATTATTATCTTTGAACGGTTGGCAAGTTTTAATATTCAAATTTGTTCTTTCTATTTGATACTTCTTGGATTCAAGTAGATGCTTCGCCGTAATTTCTATATTACCACAGCTTTAGCAGGTTGGTTGGTACTGCCCTAAAGGTGGTGGAGACGTGTCAGCGTTGTATGACCGATTTTTAACCTGCTTATTACGCTGCATTCTTTTGGCCTTAGGCCGTTTGGAGGGATCCAAGCAGTGTTTTTCTTTTATTTGACGGAGATGGTTTTCCATCAGATTTGTTTATATGCATATTTTATAATCGTTTTTATCCAAACATATGTTTATTAAAACATTATTCATCGACCTAGGAGTTAAATAAAATACATCTCTGACTCGATAACCCTGAAAATCGGTTACTCATAGCGGCAAATTTGATAGTCATGTCAGAGGTCATCAAAACTGATATGAAGAGGGGAGCGGAGTTGGGTTGAATTTTTTTTATGTAAATTTGTTTTAAGAGCGTATATTTATTATCTCCACATTTGAGACAAAATGTCAGGAACTCTTCCTGTGGTGGGTCGGAGTGGCTCAGTGGTAGAGCCCTGAGTTGTGCCGAAGGTCCTGGGTTCAAACCCGCTGCTTTAATATTTTAGGGACCGGGGATTGAGTGGATGGGATCTGGAACCCTGCTTGGACTCATCCAGCCTCTATAAAGATGGTACCCAACATAAGGGAAAATCTGGCGGTTGAGCGTGACCTAGGACAAATCACCTCCCTGCAAATCGTCCAAGAAACAATACAGACTCTACCAGGTACATAGCCCAAGGGTTCTAGGTTTCATGGGTTGTAGTGGTACAGGTTAATAAAAATGAACATTTTTGTGAATCAGGAATCTCTTTCATACAGACAAATGTTCATTTTTTATTATTTATAATTTTTATTTTATAATATCCATAACTTCGAAATTGGCCTGAGCTAGTAACAGTAAAAGTTACAGTTATCCTGAAAGGGCAAAGGCTGGGATAGGACGGACTGATAACCACTATCCCCTCATCCTTAACTGCTGATTTACAACTGACTGGTATTAAACATCAGCTGGGATTTATGGTGCCGTTCATCACGAACTCTGATACCTGTAGGCAGTTTTCTGTTTTATGACTCTTCGAGATAGTTCGTAATGCTCCTAGCGTGATTACTGCTTGCGAATTCGATGGTTGTTGATACTATCTTAGTATATCTTTTTTTAAAATTGAAATCTCTGTGAAGCTCATTATTTTCATCAACAAATTAATTCTATAATACTTATATACTAGTCAAGAACACATTTTAGTTATAATCATCATACTATATGGGTAATCATTTAAACAAGCTCGTGGGATGTTGGTTGTTTTAACCTCAGGCTTGGCGTACGTTTGTAGTTCCTATTCAGATAGCTGGAGGATTTTTTAAATTTCTTTTTCAACTGTTGGTAAATGAAGATATTAAAGTTCTTATTTTGAAGTGCAATATGTTATTGCTCACATAACAATCAAATGAAATATCTGTATTAATTCCCATTATCAACTTTTTATCGGAGCCTTGTTATAATTTGTTTAGTATATAATTTGTAATAGATTTCCTTGTGCTTTTCGGCAGTTGGATTCCAAATGTCTGGACAGATTTTAATCTAGTCCGTCCATATTTTTTTTTCTACAATTTATGAAGCCATCTGTAAAAAGTATATCCGAAGTTAGAAACATATCATTATTTGCATTGCAGGCCTTTTATTAGACCACGAGAAGCATTCATTCCTACGTCCAATACATTCCTGTCCTTCCAATGCTCCTTCATTCGTTCGAGAAGGCCCTTTTCTTTTCCTCGGTCCACTTTGGTCTTTGGTTTGTGGGTGCAGTCTTCTCTGACATCACTTCCTTGTATAACATGTGTCCAAGGATGCTTTTTTCCATTATGTCCTCTAAGTTTACCTGGTCTTTTTCCAGATAATTTTTGGCTTGTGTCATCAGTGTGTGGTAGTCTTTAGCGCTGTATGAGTCTATTCATTATGTTGATGAGTTTAGCCTGTGGGAGTCTGTTGTTGGTAAAATTTTAGTCGCCTCTTTCTGATGTTGCTAGATATAAATTTTAATCCTTAAAACAAAAATGGAATCTGCAGACTCTCTTGGGGCACACCCCATTCTCTTTAAAGTGGGTACTTTTGATTGGGGTTGAATTTGATCTCGGGAAATCATCTTCCTGAACCGATCCCAATGCCCTTCATGGGCGCTGGGGGGATTATACTGGTACATGTTTTTTTCAGTAGGACGATTTTTTTTTAATCCATAAAGATGACCCTTCTGAAACCTAACTGGGAGAACCTTTATTAAATGTTTTTATACTTTATTTTAACAATATCTTTATTGTAGGTGTTTTGTTTTTCTAATTTTAGTTCCCACCTTTTTCTTCCGTCTTTCTATAACAAAAATAAGATGGACTGAATATTGAATAAAATTTTAATATCCTGATTTTTTTCAGAGGTAAAATTTTCTCGCATTCTCTTATTTATTATTTGTTGTGACAACAATCTTGCAATAGGTTGATAGATCATGCCGTGCCGTGTGCTTTATCTTCCTGATACGGTTCTATAACTGATCCCCCGTATTACTCTATCAACGTTGTTTCTGTAACTAAACAATTAAAAAAAATATCCGTTGCTTATATGTTGAAAAATAAAAATTTACTATTTTTAATTTTTACAAAAAACCTATTTTTACGGAGTTTTGACATAGATTACCTCTATATAAATAAATTAAATGTAATTGGTTTTATTGTAATTTTTTTAAAGTTATTTAAAATCACTTTTATTTTCAATGCCTACTTATATTATTTTGGAGCCACCCACCCAAACTATAGGTAAAAATTACACTATAGGTAAAAAAGATTTTTAAAAAAGCTGTTGAATCCAATGTGCTAAAATGACTTTATTGATATCCGTCAAATAATCATTTTTTTTTTTTTATGATATTCCATATTCCTGTTAAGGTTTATTTTTTTGCTAATCTCATTCTATACCATGTTTTCAAATTATTTTATTAGTATATTCGTTAAACCACTTAAAACATTTTTTATTATAATTATTTTTTCTTTTGCAGGTAAGTAAGCTGTCCAGGTCATCCGAATTCTTAGAGTACGTTAATTTTTTTTTTAAATATACAACACAATGTTTAGAAAAATGGTGATATTGTAAGAATGTAAATTTATTTATATGGAATGATCCAATGTTTATTTAAGTTTATTAATTTTTAGCATTTTGTATTTATTTTTCCAACTCAACAGATTTCCATATTTATTTGGAAGTTATAACTGTTATTAAAAAGTTAATCCAAAAGCGTGATGCTTTTGAACGTTTAATTTAATTTTTAATCGCCTAGTTGTGCAAGAGTCGTTTATTTTTAAAACCGGCTCAATCCACATTTTTCCTTGTTTTTTTTTTTTTTAAGTTGATACTTCAATCTATGCCGTATGAAATGAAAACGTTTTAGACTTATACTATAAAATATCTGTCTTAAATAATATTGATTGACCTTATGTATATTTGAGGATGAAAATGGTCCGAGGGAGATAAGAAAATTTTTTTTTCTTAAATAGGGACAACTATTTGTTTATAAATTTATAACTAAATAATTCTCCGTATTTAAGAGAAATTTTTTCTGACCTCCCCGGACCATTTACTTTCTCATATAAAATATTTGGTATAGCTTATCACATGAATTACATGAACTTAGTTCATTTAGTCAAATAATTAAAAAATGTTTTTCTCTTGTTTGCTAAAACTACCCTTTGGAGCGCTCTGTCTTCTTTTGTTTCTGCAGATTTTTATATATGTTTTCCTTACGAATCCAGAAAATAACTAAAAAGGAGGAGAGGAAGTTCTTGGCTATGGCAACATGGAGATGGACTTCTGGAGACGTTCCATTTCCAGAATTCAAACGTCCCTAACAGTACGACAAGGCAACTGGTAGATCAGGAAACAACTATTCTCTACAAAATATAAACAAAGAGGCTAATATGGTATGGTCATTGTAAAATAAGGTCAGGGGAACGTTTGGGTTGTCCCCAAGAAAAGAGGGTGACCCAAGAAGAGATGGTTGCAGGATGAGGGGGGGGGCTTAAAACGAGGGGACTTAGAGAGGTAGGCTGGCTCAACGACCTTTCGGGAACGATAAACAACTAAATTGTAAAAAAAAAATCGTTAAATGTATAATTGTTCCCTACCTTACATTTTTAAATTGTATATAGACAAATGAAAAGACGGTGTTGATTTCTAATTCATTCATATTCTTTTTGGAATAATAAGAAAAACAAATCCCGCATGACATTTTCGAGAAAAGAATAATCGACACAATGGTACTGTCAAACACATATGTCGATCTAGGAAGTGGTACCAAACAATCATTCGTAGATAGAACTATACTTGTGTACAGTGTACCAATTTGAGGATTAAAAAAGACAATGAATTTCTGTTTCAAGGATTTTGATCCTGGTTGGTTTAGAAAAGGAAACTGCTTAGTCTTTGTCTTCATTTTTGAAAAAGGCGATAGATAGCACGTGCCTTCCACAATAGATTTAATTATTGTTCGTTTTTGAGCGAAATGTAATCAATGCCCGAGCCAGGTGGTAACGATATTATGAGGGAAGAGCGCGGTCTATACCTCGGGTAATCCTCTTGGCTATATTTAGATGAATGTCCCATATCGGAGCTCCTTTCAAGAGGACCCTGCTTCATTGGATTATATCTCTAATCCTCATCCCCATTCAACCTCCGAGGGAAGGCCATTTCCAAAAACTTTCCGGGAAAATTACCGGAGGCTGGAGCTGGAGGATCTTTAGAGTTGGAAGAGTGCATTAAAGGGACGGCGAGGCTAGGCTTATATTTCCCAAGGTAAGCATTTTTTGGAGTCCGTTGAGGTGAAAATGCTCCCATAAAAAGATGAATACATTTACCAACTCGACAAAGGTTATTCCCTTCTTAAGTTCAGTTTCTGTAGAAGCTTGTTTTATGATAGTTCATGGAAGGGTCGTTTCTTCTGCTGCTTCTTCTTAAGATGTTAAATATTCAACTTTAGGTGAGCCAATTAATTGTTAGCTTGCATCGCTTGAAAATATCGTTTTTTGAGAAGCATTTTTAAGAGCAAAATGAATATATATGATATCCTGATATCCTGATCCACAATATTAGTGATAGATATTTAAATCTTTGAGACAATAATAAGTAGAACATAGTTTTATTGCATGCTTTTGTTTTGACCTAACATTTTGGCCATCTTCAGGCCACACTGAAACGCTAACTGAAAGCCGTTATGATTTAATATATTATGATTAGTTCCATTTTGGACAGTATTTTCTAGTACTTAAGCAGCCTACGTTCGTTCGTATTTCTCTAAATGAAATTTTTTTTTCTGTTTTCTATATCCAATTGAAAGTTTGTAGTTAGGTTTGTTGTAACCAGTTGTACACCTCTCTTTTTGGTCATTTCACGATATTTATATCTTCACTACTGTCTTTCAAGTGAAATCAGTAGAGGAACAAACGTGGGAGTGTTTTTAGTTTTACTGTTTTTTAAAAAAAACATAAATAAGTATGTTAAAAGTGTTTTGATCATTAACTAACTGCTCGGCTCAAAAGTCCTTGCAGAGTCTAGACCGTTCCTGACGAGCCTCCCCCACACCTCTCGGACCGTCGCCTTCTCACTCCGATGTTTCTCAGATTATGCTGCTCGTCACCGATCCACCGCAGTTGTGGTCTCCCTCGTTTCCTCTTGCCTCCTGGTCTTCCATAGAGCATTTTCTTGTACAGTCTTTGCTTCTTGAAGAGCATTTGCTTGGTTCGGGCATATGAAGAGTGCATCCTCTCAACCATCTCAGCTTCCCCTGTTTTGTAATAGTGGCAATCTTCCTGATAGATGTTCTGTAATTCTATATTTTTATTAACCGCTGTATTCTATATTCAATATTCTCTGGATTGGACCAAAAATCTTTCTTGGGACCTTTCTTTCCCATTTGCTCACTCTCTGTTTGTTACTCCCATAAGTCACCGGTTGCTGTGATCTCTGATCACTGTCTTGTATAGAGTGATATTTGTTTTCCTAGATATGCACTTCGAACTTTCAGGGCATAATGGCACTATTTCTCCCAGCAATTCTTGTACGCGCATCTGCCCTACTATGGTTATCAATTTAGATAATTCCTCCTAAATATTTGAAATTTGTTCAATCGGAGAATTTATAATTGCCGATTTTCACGACCTTCGCATATAGCCTTTCCTTTCTTGATGTTTAACTAGAGTTTACACAACCGGAATGTACTTGAATGATTTTTCAAACGTTTGATTGTTATATCCTGTTTTTAATGAATCAGGTATTAATTTGATGCATGATTACCTTTTGAAACACCGAATTACAGCTTACTTCATGGCAAGTCATGTTTGTTCATGAGGGAAAGTGTAACAACATCAGTTATTAAACGTGCCATTCTAATTAACCTTCGCACACCTGGAATTTAAAAAATGAATTTATCTTGTATCAGCTGAATTTTACTGTTATTTCAATGTTTCCTTTGTTCTCAGTCACCGGTTCATTTACCTTCTATATTCGGGGAGAGCCATTGTTTTTCGAAATTTAATATTTATGGTTCAATTAGGGAACTGGGACCCGGGGGGGGGGAGGCAGGGAGGAGGACTAACTATATTTGACCGTGACAAACCTAGCCCGAGGTATTGTTTCTTCACCTTTGTTTTCAGCCTGGAAAGGGCGTCATTAATAGTGAACCAATTATACCCGTTATAATAAAGCGCCTCGTTGGCTCCCAACCGCCTCCCATCAATTCACCCGCGGAATTAAACCGCGTTCCCACGTAGCGTCGTAGTTATGCGAGGCAGGAGGTACTGTAGTAAGTCTAGGATAACTATCAGTCTTAAGCATTATCTGTCCCATCAAGTTGGGGATGAATTTGACCGTTTGTCGGTTTCATTTAACACTTCGTGCTTTTAAGGCTAATCAGACGATGCTACAGTGGGAGTCCTAAAGTTTGTCTTCACAGCATAATGAGGATAGATCTTCATCGAGTATCTGACTTTGGGCTACTATTTTATAACCCCTCCGAAGGAATTCATAAATAAGGATCTTTTACACCCTTTAAAAAACAGCTGGGCTGCGAAACCGCGATATTGGGCACATCTGGTCTCTATACTAGTCGATACACCACAGGTAACCAAGAATATAACATGGTTACGCTGTAACTAATATTTTTTCTGGCTAAAATGATGTAATACATAGACCTTGCTTATTGATATTTTTTTTAATGTTTGCGCCATTGTTGTAAACTGCAAGCTACAGTAGTTGAGTTTGTCGCCTGTATTGGTTAGCATAACAACGTACTATGACGACCGTCGCGGGTTCGCACCCCTGTAGTTGGCCTTAGGATTTTTTAATGAGAGCTAAAAATTTTAAGTTATGCTGCTGTTATGAGGAGACGTAAAAGTGGGGGTCACGAGTCTGTGCGGTGTTTGGTACCCGTGTGATCCTAATTATGATGATGATCTCTATCCTGATTATACCTGGATCGGTTAAATTTTGGACTCCCACTGTACCAAAAAGTACGTTTAATAATAAAGCCCAAGGTGATTTTTCGTTAAAATAGGAATATATGTGGGGGAGAATAAAGGATTATTTTTATTTGCTTCGGTACCCCTAGAAGTTATCTTGTGATTTTGACCACACATAAAGATAATTTGGAGGTTGTATTGTCTTTCTTCCAAGGTAGCATATCTTGTTTTTATATTTAATTTTTATAATCACTATATTTATGAATTTGTATATGGTTAACCTTGTGCCGGCTCAGCGCTTGTATGTCTGTTCATGTAAGAAAAAGTTTACTTCTACATTTTATATCAATAAACATTGACATTGGCTTTAGGAGCTTTTAGCACATATATGGCTTATTCAGTCCCAATTTTCATTAAAGATACAGATTTGAATAACAATTCTTAGAAGAATGAATATTGAACGAGTAAAACATGTTTTGCCATGGTTACTATTTTTTTCTTTTTGAGATCATATAAAACCTTCGTGCGTCAAAGCACTATTAATAGCATGATATCAATGAAATTTTATTTGATATTATATCATATCATAAAGTAGATTAAAGAATGACGTACTGAAGGTTTGAGATAGTGAGTACCCGAAGCTTGAAGGATATTAATCTAATCCATATGAATAATCTACTGTTGTGGGAATTTGATTTCTTAAATCAATATCTATAATTTTCTGTAGCACTACATGAAGGGTCTGGGTTCAGTATGTGGTTAAGACATACTTAACTCATTGTTATGAGTCTGTTTATGCCCGAAATCAGTTGAGTTGCTGCGCTGAAGAGTCAGGGTTCGAATCTGGCTGTAGTAGATTTTATTTAGTCTGTTATCGGCTGAGGATGAATCTTATAGCATTCACTTACCCAACCTTTATAAAGTGGGTATTCAAAATAAGGGGAAAAGACTGGCAGCTAAGCGTGATTTAGGACGATTCACCTCCCTGCACAACCGTCGTCCAAGAACCCGTACAGTTTCTACCAAGTACTGAACCCAAGACTCTAATTTTTGTCAATGATTTATGTTTATACATATATATGTTAGAAAGCACAGAATATAATTAAAAATATTGTAAGGTTCGATCTAAAAGCACAAATTGCAAACAAGATAAGAACGATTATTTAAACTAGACTATTGAAAATATAATCATAAAATAAAACAATCAGTTCAGCTCAAGTCTTTAAGTGTACTTAATTATTTTCCACAAGACGCATCTTCTCGGAGGATATTGCACTACACACAGGTGAAACCAACCACAACTTCACTTCCAATATAATATACATCCTCTAACAATATGTGTTATAATTATTATTGAAAATAGTATTACTTTTATCCTGATCGTTTATAGAATAGGAACGGCTAGGACTTACCATTGGATGGGAAGGGTTTCTTTTATTGTTTAATGTGTTTATTTGAATAGTATCTTTCAAATATATAGGGAATATTAAACGAAAACAATAAACAAAACACAGCTGGATAATGTCAAGAGTTTAGGGCGTTAATATAATTAATTGAAAGGTGTGACGATGAGCTGCGAATTGCTGTTGAGGCGATTGGATTTATGGACCCTATAATTGGAGTTAGTTGGCAATGCCGTTAATTATCGAGTCACCTTCGCTCTTCCTGTCTATTTGCTCCGAAGGCATCATTCATGGATCATGTCCCTTTTCTAAAGTTCGGCTCACGCACTCAAATAATATGTATATTGTTTTCAAAAATAATAATGACATCGGTAATAGTATCGTTAAAGAATACAAAAAGAAAAAGAAAAGAAACTCTCAATCGTATTTTCCGGACAATACCTGGATCTGGATCCAAGGGATTTGCTGGGAATACAGGAATAGTGGATAGGTACTAAATTGAGGCTTCCAACGGTCCAACAGGCAGCTTCATTATTGTTCCTTGTAGAATTATAATAGGATATAAACTAAATATATGGATAGGCAGGTGGGGCAAAGCTAGGTGACCGTTTTATAGCAATTCGCTTATACAAGTTATAAAGAGTTCAGTAGTAGGAGCAGTTTCCATTTCTCAAAACATGAACGCAACCATTGGAAAGAAATGAGATGATGAACTTTTGCTATTTTGACTTTGGCTCAGAAGCTGTCTACTTTACGAGGCATTCAATCAGAGTAGATAATAATAAAAAAAAAAGAAAAAAAAAGAAGGCATTACATTAAAAAGAAGAATACCAGAATCTGTGTTTATTAATTTAAATAGTGGAAGACCCAAATTTTGCCTATCCAGGTTTAATTCGAATAGGTATCTTCAACCTAACACCCCTTAGGCTCAGTTTTTTACGTTCCTTTCGAAGGACGGTATAATTAAGAATGTCTTACTCCATTTAAAAGTCCTACGGCAACCTGCCGGGCTGGGAACCCGCATGAACATAGTAGGTTGTTATGCTAGCTACTATACCATTGGTGGCCCATATCAGAATCTATATTGTAATCTAAGGCATCAATTATTAATGCGTTCATCGTGCTTTCCCCTTTAATAGGTACCGAAATTTCGAATGTTTCAAAATAGCTACTCTAAACCGTTTTGTACTGTCGAGTATCCTGTCTATCTTTTAGACCAATTGAATAAAAAAATATTTTTTAACTTGATTAGGATATGTTTTTAGTTTGTATGTGAACTCTCGCCTTACCCTCTTCTATTCTAGTGCGTGAGAATTTCGATATCGAGTCGGTATTGGTTCTGCGGATTTTCTTACGTCTACCTCCCGAGATGCTGGCATAACTTATGAGCCCTCAGAATTGTTAAGTATTTACATCAAGAATGCCCGATGTCCTTTTTAAGCCGGAGAATTGCTGGAACGAATTCCAACCTTTTGTAGTATTAAAAGTTTCGAATGCATTGTTTCGGATTTTTATTACCAATATAGATAGTAAATTGTTATTGTTATATTAAGGATAGAAATAATATATAAATAAAATCTCATTTTTTTCATATTGCCGTTTTTCATGTCAAAATTATTTATAAACTATTTTTACCAGTCATGTGTTTTACATTGTTCACTGACATTATTTAACAAATGCAAATTTAATTATTATCATATTTCTAAATTATGTAATGTTCAATGTATACACTACCTATCACTCACAATGGATTCTTCTGTAAAAATTGAGATGAAAATTCGGCGATTGAGGAGGGATAAGGCACGGGAATTCGATATGTACATTCGGTCGATTATGGCGATGGCGATGAAGACCTGCAAAGACGACACGTTCGGCCCCGAAGAACTGACCAATTACGTCATGAACAGGATGGAGTACGACCTCAAGAATCGGATCAACGCTTTGCTGGCCGTCGGTACCGACTTGGGCGTCGTCCGTAAGAGCGGCAACCGCTTCAAGATCCCCGGCAGTATCGTCAACATCGAGAACGCCCTCAACAAGTGGGCACCAGCGCGCAAGAAGAGGAAGGCCAAGTATAGTGAGAAGCGCCAATGTTATTGCAAGATACGATGAAGTACTATCTTTAAATAAATTGTTCTTTATTCGTCGTTTATCATGTTTGATTCATTTAGTTACATCTAATTTAGTTGGTGACAATACCTTAATTAAGAATTGCTAGCAATTGATTTATTATAATAATTATTATATTTGCACATTTCGCTGCATCTGCGTGTATGTATTGCAGCTTTTAGATTTTAAAAATTAATTTATTTTAACATATGGCGGGAATAGGTTAATGTATTTTACTCCACTGTTGTTTCTAAGCTCACTTAATCAAAATAATTATTCTTATTGCATACAAAATGGATCTGAACCACTTTTTTTTCATTGCATGTCCATAACTTCCTCTTTTCCTACATTTATAAAAACAAACAATCCGTTATTCTCATAGATAGCGAGCCTCTTATAACGCGGATTGAAAGATTGAGATTCATTTAGTTAGTCTGCCACGAAATGAATTCCAACCTGTTCTGGCTGGATTCGAATTGGCGCTCTGATATCACGCTGCCAAGGACTTCTTCGCAATGGGGTATGGTCTATGATGCTCCTTGGTCCCTCGATAATGTCCCTCCTTCCGCTGCTCTTCTCCAAGTTCTTTCCCCTAGGAGCCTAAGGTATGCTTCCACATCTTCCAGCCATCGCAGTCTAGACCTGCCTCTTCATCTTTCTCCATCTGGAGGTCCCTACAAGATCGGTTTTGGAAGACTTTTATTATCCATTCTGTGTACATCGCCCAAATATCTTATTCTTGCTATTATATTATACCAGACACAATGTCCTGGATATGTTATAGGTTCTCAAGTTCTTCACTACTTTAGGTACGGGAAGCGATTTCCTTTCGTTTCTTTGGTTATGCCATATACTCTCCTGATGAAATTTCTCTCCCAAATATTCAGTAATTCATCTTGCTCCTTGGTTAGGATCTATGTCTCCCCACTATACCCTAACTACCAAGTACAATCCTACCTAACATGTCGTCCTTTTCTTCGAGAAAACAGTTTTGCTATAATAGTAAGTTATTTGCATAGCTACGTTATTATTAGTCATTTCGATACTATTTAGTTGAGACACACATTGTGGAACACTTTTACATTAACAGCACATAAAAATGAACAATCTTTGATCTGGAGGTTAGAAATCACATCATTATGCGTCAACTAGAGTGTTTTAAAGTTACCAATATGAATTTTTTTGTTTAGATGTTTGTTAGTTTGACTTGATAAGGACCATTTATTGTATATATAGAGAGATCCTTTACAAGGCCGTTTCCTATCTGCTTCCGTTTCCCTGTCTTTTTTTTTTTGTACTAGATCTAAGTACAGTAATAATTATACAATTTGTTGTATGCATATTTTGATTAGTTACATGTAACACAATCTTCTTTAACTCCATTGTGAAATTTAGTGATGTAAAGAATCCCGATTTCGATTCTTAAAATCTTTTAAAAGCCTCGCAGTGATAAGAACATGTCAGTTGTTACAACACTTGACGGTGGTGTCGGCGATTATATTTTAGTTAGTCTACTTACTAGTTAGGCATCTGTTCTCTTTGGACCAATACGATTTGCTCACACACTACAAACAATGCAGGAAAAAAACAACACTTGCAACTAAAATTTTAATTAGAACCTTACTTGATTTTAAAAAGAGCCGGATGAGTCCAAAGTTGGTCCATCGGTGTGTGGCGAGGAAAATGGAAGAAAGAAAATTATAAATATTTTTTTAATTAACGATTATTTACAAAATTTGTATTTTTTTCGTTTCCAAAAGTTCTCGCCGAAGTTGTTAGATCCCTTTCTGGTATGCTCTCCTCCACACCCTGCAACCATTTCTTCTTTTATAGCCCTCTTTTCCTTCGTTCTGAAGGGCGATAGTCAAAAACTGATTTAGGCCATCGTTCCTCCAACATTATTTTTTAAGTGGACACACCATTTTAGTCTTTTTGTTTCTATTGTGTAGAGGAGCGCTGTTCCCTGTTCTATAAGTTGCCTTATTGTACTGTCAGGGACGTGTTGGATCCTGGAAATGTAACAACGTCTCCAAAATCCATCTCCATGCTGTCATAGCCAAGAACTTTCTTTCTTTTTTTCTGATATAGAAAAAGAAAAGCTCGAAGTGAAATAAAATATATATTAAGACATTAGGGGAATAATTCCAATAAAAAACCCTCTAAATGTTTCTAAAACAACAGGAAACAATTTTCTTCCTTTCTTCCAATTCAGGCATCATCAACAATGAAAGGGAATAATAAAAAGATAAATTGGTTTTCATGCGCTTTAATTATTATTAATCTTTCGGCTCTGATGATACCTGAACATAAGTATTTTTATCTACTTTGGTTTTAGATACATATGGTTGTTTTTCACAACTCGCTTTTATGTTAAAATTATACGATTTGAAAGGTGTAATTTGTCGTGTAGTTAACGCAATACACTAGCACAAATTTTATTACTTCCTTATGACGTTTATGATAATCATACGCTATCATAAGCTACCACTAATGGTTTGGACTATACGCCCCTGCATATGTTATCATTCACAAACGTGATAGATGCCGAGGGAGAACCATAGAAGTGGATTTATGAATGGCCCGGACGGAGGCTGCGCGCTCCGTACAGGGCATATTGATCTCCTCGCCAGCGCTGTCTCTCTCGCTAACTGTTTCACTCGCTATCTTTGTCCTTTTCTCTCTTCCTTTGTCCTTTCTGTACCTTTGCGACCTCTTTATCTTTCCTGGGCTGATTAGATTACTTTAAGGATATTCAAGGGTCCCGTATAATTTTTTGTTTCGTTTTCTTTTGTATACATTTTTGTCCATACGTGACCTCCTTTGTTTTTAAGGAAGTAGTGTAGCGTTTAGATATGAATGGAACAATTTTTCAAGTGTTTCCTTCTAATAATTATTTGCTTTTAATTACTAAAACTCAAATCCCACAACACACCACTTTTATTTAGCCTTATAGCAGCCGGAGATGGAACATGTGGGATCTAGGACCCTTCTGGGCCTCACCCACCCTGTATAAAGTGGGTACCCAAAATTAGGGGGGAAATCTGGCGGTTGAGCATAATCTAGGACAAATTACCTCCCTGCACAACCGTTGTCCATAAAATAGTTCAGTCTCTACCATGTACTGAACCCCAGACCCCTTCACGGGTTGTAGTGGTATAGGTTTAGGTTTTTATAACTAAAACCATCCTAGCATATGCGGCATAACTAGGTCTTGCAATGATGTTATTTTTGTACATCGGAGGTAAATGACACCATATCACATTCCTGTATTTGTTGAAGAGAGACAATTTTCCATATTATCCTTATCTTTGAACCACTAACATTTATTTCTTCGTCACTTATAGACGCAGCTTAAAGAAAATCGTTCACGTTGCTATTGGCATCAATCAGTAATCGGAAGTACTGATCATTGTATCTATTTAAGACAATTAATATAAAATATTACCTATTTTTTGCAAACCCTTTGCCTTACAGGTTTAAGGGTTTGCATTTCATTTAATTTAAAGATGTGAGCATAACGTTAAGTTATGTTTTTAGTGTTGTCTTTATGTCTCATAGACCTTTGAATTAAAAAATGAAGTGTATATAAAACTCGAGCTATTGTCTGAATCAACGTAATTAAAACCACGTTAATGCCTTTACTATTAAGACATTATAGTGCAAAACATATTGACTGTCCCACGATGATTGCCTAACTGAACTGAGAGTGTTAGACAGAAACTGTATCATAACAAATTGCTTAAGATGAACTAGACATGCAAACATAATATGAGATAAAATAATTCCAAAGGTCACGAAAATCTGTAGTGTCGAGCAGTTAATCCATAATTTTATTGTACTGTTTTCGAAGATTACATTTATGTATCCTGAAGCATAAATATCAGAGGGAGGAGTTATTTTTTTACAATTTTGGCCTATCTCAAAGGACCGTTCTCATAATTAAAATAAAGCATAAACATTAATATATCTATGTCTTTTTTTAAAAATAATAAGACACCAGTTAAATTTTACCCACAGTCTTTAAAAATGGCTGGGAGGTCTGTGGTTGAGCACTGAGTTCCCGTGCCGGAAATCCTGGGTTCAAATCCCGCTGCGGGCAGTTACTTTTATTTAGTCTGTTTGCAGCCGGAGATGGATCATATAGGATCTAGGACCCTCCTGGGGCTCACCCAGCCTCTATAAAATATTATAAAAATAGGGTACCCATAATAAGGGGGAAAACCTGGCGGTTGAGCGTGACCTAGAAAACCACCTCCCTGCAGAACCGTTGTCCATGAAACAGTACAGTCTCAACCATGTACTGAACCCCCAGACTCGTTCACGGGTCGTAGTGGTACAGGTTTTAAAAATGGCTAATTTACAGGCACGTGGAACCTCCTGTGAAGTTAATTATTTGGATCACCGTAGGGTGAGCTATGACTTTGGAACAAAATTTCGAAAAATTGGTTCAGTGGTTTTGGCGATTTTTAACTGCGAGTAGAGGGGACCTTTAAAAATGTAGTATTTCAATATTTTTTAAATTCAAAACGATCGTGATTTGCCCATCCCACTAATTTGTAAAAAGTTAGTTATTTAGTTATTTAGTTGAACTATTGAAGATAGGGTAGCGGGACGTGAAAACAGACCAGCGAGCAGCATAGTCTACTTAGGTGTCACCCTTAACCAGCACCTTAAACTAGCCTACCACTGTAGGAAGAAACTCAGATCGGTTAGGACCAAGTCTTACAGACTTAACCACCGTCTTACATCTCCTAACTTATCCCTCCGCCTCAAGTTGACCATCTACAAGAGCATCCTAAGACCGGCACTCCTTTACGGAGCACCAATATTAGGTAACATCACGCCGGCAACAGCGAAAAAGCTCCAACAGTTTCAGAATGGCGTACTGCAACGCATAGTGAGACACACAACATTAAACAAAACAAAAACGGACCTCCTACACACTACTCTCGACATACCGACAGTTAAAGACTTCATTAAACGTAGACACATTAAATTTTTCGACAGCCTGAAATACTGTACTAACCCTCTTTTTCGGACACTCACCCCAGCAGGACGGCCACAAACGTGGCAAGATCACGTACAAAGTCTCAGCCTGAACTGAGAAATTAATAAAATCAACAAACAAAAGGAAAAGGACACGGTGAGCCCCATCACCGGAGAAATCTAAAGTTAAAAATAGAAATGAATAAATTAGAACCTTCCACCTTCTAATCCTCCTCTTAAAATGTACATCGTACAGTACAAGAGATACCTCTCCGTCATATCTTCAATTCTACTTAGAAATCTTCAAACCCAAAGGGGCTAAGAAAAAAGAAAAAAAAAAACTATTGAAGAATGAAACTTTAAAGTAATTTTTAGTTTTAAATTAAATAATTAAATTATTTTATAGAGGGCCATGGTATAGCTCAGTGTCTAGTAGCTACGCGATTTGAAGACCCTCCGAGGGCTCACCTACGCTCTATAAAGTGGATACCCTTAATTGGGGAAAAACCTGGATATAGAGAGATCTTGGCCAAATAACCTCTCTGCAGAACCGTTGGGTTAGAAATGGTTTAGCCTCTACCAAGTACTGAACCCAAGACCCTTCATGGTTTGTAGATAATAAAGGATTTTGTTTTCATTATTTTAAAGAGCTTGACTATTTTGTTCGTGATCTTTTTTTTGTTAACATACTATAGCGATTGACTGTATGTTGGGATTATTTAAGTTGTTTTAACACATTTAATGCATGCATAAGTATGTATTTATTACACGAAGTAATGCTCGAAGTTGAGACTTATACTCTTAAATCTGGTAGGTATGAAGGGGGACACAGTCGAATGCACCGCAGGGGTAGAGGTGGCGTTCGTTCAATATCGGAGCAAGCTAAATCATCGCAGCTCCACGGTTCAATTATCGACAGTATGGAGGAGGTGTTGGGTCGCTACATTTATCCGATTACGATTTATTTTACACCCATAAGCGCGCGCTTATGTGTGGTGTTCCTCCACTTGTGTGTATATATCCTCCATCTTCATATAGTAATAAAAAATATGTAATCAGTAATTAAGCATGATACTCTTTGTATACTCTTTACAGAAAAAAACACATATAAAAACCCATAATTATGCGTCATACTTACTAAACTTTTACTTATATATTTATCCTTCATAATGTACTTCCTAAACCCTTACTACTTTATGCTCTTATAAACTTACTAAACCCTTACTTTTCTACCTTTCCTTTTTAACCTGGCTACAATAAATTAATTAGGAGCGAATCGGTGTGCCTATAAATTATGATATTTCTTCCTTCAGCTACTCCTACGTACAAAAATAAATTATTTGGCCATAAATGGTTATAATTTTTATATCAACGTGTGCTTAATTGAGATGTTATTATATGGGGAAAAAACGTGTTAATTCATTTGAATCATGTCCAATTTTGCCACTTCCCTAATATTATATTTCCGGCCTAGCCTGCCTCCGCACAAATCCGCAACCGCAATTAGTGGATTCTCCATTTTGCAGTTTCTTCAAAGTCGAGGATGAGCCTCCATTTTGGCTCATCTCGGCCTAATCCCCCCACCCTCACGTCTCTCTGAGGCCATATTATTTTCCCCCCGTTAGCCCCCTCAACCCCGGGGTTATACTCTCTTCTATTTCCTTTTTTCCTCTCTCTCTCTCCTCTCTCTCTCTCTCTCTCTCTCTCTCTCTCTCTCTCTCTCTCTCTCTCTCTCTCTCTCTCTCTCTCTCCCCCACTCTCTCTCACTCACTCCCTCCCTCCCTCCCTCTCTATCGGATTTGCTGATTCCAAATTACGAGCCCTGCCCGGTCCTTGTTTTTATACAGTACGAGGGGGTTGGCTGCCCTGGAGGAGGAATGGTAATTCAATTTTGTCCCCCCCCCCTCGGCTTAATTCTGCGCTCGTCGAAGCTCCGGATTCTGTCCCTTCATCTAACTTGATTTAAAGTTGGTGAAGTATTGCTTTAAACCTGCTTTGAATAATTTGAGGCTGCTTATGTTATAAAAAAATAATTATTGTGTTAATTATGTAGACCATATTTCTATTGTTATTTATATAAGCAATTTTAAAAACCTAAAAAGAGGTGGAATAAAACTGGGGTATCTGTTTATCGAAAAGACGTGCCAGTTCTATTTTATAACTGATACATGCTTATGTAATAGAAATTTTGTTTCTTATTTTTTAATAGAAAACTTGTTCATTTTTTTTCGTATTGACCACTGCAACAATGCATTTCTTCTCATACCTCCTCCTTAAAATAAATTCACTCATATAGGACTCCAATATGTCCCTGTAATGACCAATATGTAGCAATGATATTATGACTCTGTATAAACTTAGGGACAGCCTTATCATCTCTTGAGTATTCACTTAACTGGAATATACTCATCATGTTCCAGTTCATCTTCAAAATTAATATAATATCTCATTTAACGTATGATTTAATTATAATATATTTATATGATAGATAAAAGCTATATTGTTACAACTACTTATCTTTTCCACAAAAGATCTCGTAAAAATTCATGGTTTCTTAATATCCGTTGATTGTAATTAATAATATGGAATTCCAAAGGTATAATTCGAATTCATAATTATTTTCCTGGTGTCAGTTTTATTATTAAAAAAAGAAAAGTACAATATTTTGCGTTTTAATGAATGGTAATAGGGTACACGAGTATGCAATATCTTTATTTTCAATTGTGTAGAATTAAAGAATTACCTCTAGTTAGAATTTTCCCATGAGCATAAGAATAATGTTTATTATTCTTTCAAGGCATAATTTAATGTATACGTATTTAAAGTAGCTGATCTTTCATTAGTTTCGAATTTTAACATGTAGATTTATTCGCAATTTTCAGGAATTACCTATGTAGTAAAATTCAATTTTTCAGAAATAGTGAATGCTATAAAATAGAAATGAAAAATCTTATGAAAATGATATATTTAATAACAAAATAATAATCTCCTAATGGTTTCGGTTTCCCTCACCTTACTTTTCAGGTCTTTAGCGAAGATAGCAACCTATCGCTTCGTATATTAATGTCTCTTCCTTAATTGAGTGATTTAATTTCATATTCCTTGATTGACAGCAAGTTATAGATTATCATTAATGTAGTTTCTGAGGGATGTGATGTTTAGAACCAGAAGATCTGGAGGATACTCTGGGCTAGTAATGTCTTATTTTGAAATCTTTAATCTTTTCTAGAGGAATGAATATTTTTTTGATCCGATTATAATCATACATAAAATATATCAAATGCTACTGCATCGCTTTAATCAAGTTGTTGAATTGAAACCACGTAAATTTTGTCCAGATAGAGTCAATCAAAACCTCAAAATAGGCGTTTCTTCATATTAACGTTTAGAGTTCACACTCTTCGATCTTATGAGGTAAATAGACAAATAGAGGGAGAAGTATAGTTTCATATAGTTTTCCTCTAACGAGTTGGTTTCTCAGAATTATTTATCCCTTCCAGCATGCCACATCCTATACAAAATTAAGTTTCTAAACAATGTAATTCTTCCTAAAAAGTTGCATTTTATTATGTCGTAAGTACATTTCCAGAAATGCATTATGTAAACTATCATTGCGACAAATTCATATTTTGAAATATTAATAGTTCAACAACAGGATTGCCCCCAAGTGACAAATAAACTAATAAAATAAATTATTAATACATAGGAACCATATACTTCACCTTACACCAGAGCATGTGGCCCACATTGTGGCCCGTGATTTATCACACATTTACAAAATATATTTATTTCATATATAAATATAAATACAAAAATAAATACAAAAATCTGTACCATTTCGACCCGTGAACGAGTCTGGGGGTTCAGTACATGGTTGAGACTGTACTGTTTCATGGACAACGGTTCTGCAAGGAGGCGACTTGTCCTAGGTCACGCTCAACCCCCTAGGTTTCCCCCCCTTATTATGGGTACCCTATTTTTATATTTTATAGAGGCGGGGTGAACCCCATGAGACTAGATCCCATATAATCCATCTCCGGCTGCAAACAGACTAAATAAAAGTAACTGCCCGCAGCGGGATTTGAACCAGGATTTCCGGCATGGCAACTCAGTACTCTACTACTGAGCCACTCCGCTCCCTAAATAAATAAATAAATGTTTCAGTGTTTTAAACAATACTATTTGTGTATCTATATATATATATATATATATAGATTTTTTTATTTTATTTTATATTTAGCAGATACAGTCATTATAATGTTGTCTACATACGTTTAGAGTTATTGCGATTATTATCATTATTATGTCTATTTGTACATGTAAGAATAATAGTTATTGAAACTATAATAAATGATTATATTCCAATTTGTCTTTCCAAAAATGTCTCTAATCGGTCTGAAACTAATAAGAATTATATTTTTTATGCGACCGGTGGAGCTATGATGCATTTCCGAACTGGCTTGCAAGATCATTTGGGTTGACCACCCCTGTCTTACATAATGCCAAGTTCTTAAAATATATCTATTTTACTCGAGTGTCGTTTTCAGAATTATTTTATCATTTCCATTACCTACGGATGAACTAACCATTGGCCGAAGATTAAACGATTATTGTATTGAAGAAGTAGGACTTGTGTTAGTCCTATTTAATTAATTATTGGTTGATGAAGATAGATGTGCTTTTCATTTGAGGCTAGTTAACTAATTGTCATTGTGTTCGACTGCTGTCCCATCCAATTCGCTCGTTAGCACCGTCCGCTTACAGCCGTTGCAATAATAACTTCTTCCACTTCTCTCTTTAATTTTGTTCCAATGGGTTCTTCAATGAATATAGTGGGCAGGTCTTTACTTGATGGTTCAATTTATTCCTTTGTCATTACATTGTACCATTGGAAGACTCCTCCAAACTATATTAAGGTGTGCCCCTTTAATAAATATATATTTATATACTAGCTGACCCGACCAGCGTTGCTGTGGCTGTCATAATATTTAAAAAAATATTAGTTAAAATTTGAATTTTATAGAAATAATTAATGAATATAATAGATTGTTTATTTCACATTTTATTCATCTTATATCAATCTATAGTATATAATAATTAATAATTAACTTAGGGGTATGAAAAATAGTTTACATCCTATTCTCAGACCTACTGAAAATACACAAGTCGTTTCGGAGGAGTTTTGTTACAAACACTATGACACGACAACTTTATATATTAGATAGAGCTAAGATTCCGGTTAACAATTAGTATACAGGAACTTAACTGACGACCTGTTCGACCTACTGAGCTGTGGCTAGGCTCAAATTGTAGCAAATTTAATCTACTTTAAAATATGTTATTCATGGTTTTTCCCTAAAACGCACTGATTAGGAGATACAGGCCAAAAACTAAAGGAACTCCGAAAATTTCGAAGTTTTTCGGCCACCAAAAGTATTCCCGTCCGTTTTTTTGGTCGCAAATATGGATTTACACTACTCAGATATGCCCTTGAATGAATAAAAAAATATATTATTTTGCAAAAAAAAATATCGCGGTCATCATTCGAAATAATACATAGCCTTTATTTTAAGTTGGAGAATGTTACATATTTGCGAAATTTCATCAAAATTTACAGGAGATTTTTATATATATAGATGTATGTATGTTATCACACATGAGGAAGTGGCATCTCTAACACGAGATAAACTGCAATGCAGGCAGCGCTGATTCAAATCAATAAATTCGTATGACAATACTTCATTCAGTACAATAATTTATATTATCACTTTCACTGCTTCACTCAGAGCCCGATTGTTTGTGGTAAAAGTTTGCTGATTCAGTTTCCCAAAAAAGTTCGCTCAAAAACGTAATGTTCGTCAATAATTACTTTCAACATCAAGTTCCACAAACATTTTTGCTGTCTATTGTATTTCTAGAGAAGAGAAATATATATATATATTTCAATTAAAATATATTGATTGTAAAAGCGTTAATTATAATGCAAATCGGCTCATTAATGTTGCTAACTTGTACCATGACAACCTTATTGACTTGGTGATTGCAAAAGTTTCGCGTTGTTGGTTATGAAAACTAAAATACATACCAGAGGTAGGTTTTAGTTAAGTTTTTAAATTTTTCCGGATGTTTAGAATGATATAAACGGTCTAGTCAATGTAAGTTTTATTTATATAAACTTGTAATTGGAGCAGATAATTTAAAAATAATGGATTAAGAATAGGATTTTAAGAGAAAGGTGATGAAAAGACTGCAGTACTTAGTGTGAACTGTTTCTACTGATGGAACCAACTAAGTCATATCTTTATTTATTTTTCAATGCTTCGTAATTACACAAAGACTTCTAGGTTTTTCATCAAAGTCGTGTTTTTTACTTAGTGTATTTCATTAGTAACCCCACAATATCCAATCGAAATAGTGACTACACAACTTATATTCAACTTAATTATATTTATCCAGGGTCCATTCTTTTACGCTCTGGCAAGGAGTGTACTCCTTTGACGCCGATGAAGAAAGCAGAGGACATTGAAAAAACTCAGGTCAACCGGGGATTCCTGTTGGCATTTAATATCATTTAGTATCGCTAATCGGCAACGACGGGGAAATTATAAAGACATTAAAGGAACAATTTGAGGAGCTAGTTGGGGGAAGTGGAGAATGTCAAAGCGGCCTTTGCCTGCAACCTGTTGGCTCGTCTCTCCCTCTTTGTGTCGCTAACGGTTTATATAACCTTTTATTATGTTGCTTTATGTCATCTGTAAATTATTCTCACAACTTAAAGTGATAATTACTTATCCTTGGTCCTGGGGTGTAAGGATTGGATCAGGATAAAGTATATGTAGATTTTTCATTGATTCATTCAGTCTCCGAAGCTCTCTTATAACAGTATGAAATTCCAGGTGGAAGTGTATTCTATTTATGTAGGGTATTGATAGTAAATTTTCGAAAGGACCCTTGTTATCAGTTCGGTTCTTTTTTTTTGGGTATCATTTCGAAGGTTTTTCCTTCATGTTAAGTCGCAAGTTTTATTTATCATTAATTTCCTTTTTAATATTCTCGAAGATAAAAATAATCCTGAATTTTAGGATGAAAAAAGCGTGTAATTAAAGGGGATGAGTATGTTTCCTTAATCGTTTCATCAAGAAATGAACGAACGTTTCAACCAACATTTCGAAGTATGGGTGATGATATAACCCAATAAGGATGTGTAAGTCGTTTTTTTAATCTACAAACAGTCTACACTATTGCATATAGTAATAGTTGCTATATACAGCCCATAATAGTTGCTATATACAGCCCATAATAGTTGCTATATACAGCCCATAATAGTTGCTATATACAGTAAGCTCATAAGGAAACTAATGAATAGTTGTGACTTGAGTCGAAGCGACAACCTGCGGAACTGGTACCGAATCATGTTTTAAGGAAGCTTCCAGCCATGCAACAATATTTTATGGTCACTACTTTTAATAAAGCGTTGGGGCAACGAATGATTTTTGTCGTTATATTTTACCATTTAATTCCATGTAGTGGTATGTAATCTCCATGTATTGTAGAACATATACAATTCTACAACCTATTATTTAATTTAGAAACAATATATACTATAATAGCGACCCACCCCAGCTTTGCTCGGGTAATAAGGCATTTTACGCCTACATAATTTTTCTGTGTAATGTATTTTTTTTTTATCACGTACCGGCCACTAAGGACCACGTGAATATAATTGGTTAGGCTTCTTTGGGAGTCTTGATTTTCTTTTTCCCATCTCAGCTAATGTACTTTATTATATAGAAATTATAAAAATAAAAACAAAACCAAATATTTCTTTATATACGAATTTTTATCTTGTACGTTAGATAATTGCACGGGATTAGGGAAGCAGCGTCATCGGTGAAACCCATCGATATTCCAAACCATTTACACCAAACCTCGACAAATTATAAACCTAAACTTTCCTTGTGAATCACTCTATCTATTGATGAAAACCGGATGAAAATCCGTGCAGTAGTTATTGAGTTTACCGCGAACAAACGCCGCCGAGGACTTTGTTTTATAAAATGTGTAGATTACATTTTAGTGAATTGGTTAATGATATGGTATATTTACAGTATTTTTTTTTATACAAGGTGGAAATCTCAACACTTGAGGCCAAAAATCTTCAGATAGTGTGGTACTCCAACCCACTAAAACCTTGTCCAACAATTGAGCTAGCCCAACAAGTCGCTCCTCTTTCATGTTCAAAATCTCGGGTGTGGGATACAGCCCATTGGCTAATCTCCCAAATTACAGTATGTAAAATAATTCAGAGTAATTATTAAAATTGTATTTTCGATTTGATTATACAATTGTTTGCTACAATACAGCCATACAAATAATCCTTTTTTTTAAATTTATAATAGACAGCTTGTCCGAAACGTCAGACTTTTCAGACGAAGTTTAAAGGTACTTGTACTTCTCTAAAACTTTTCTAGAAAGTTCTCTAGAAAATTTCAGAAAGAAATATTTACCGCAAGAAAAAGAACTAAACAGAATAACTTTGAAAATCAATAAAATTTACCAAAGTGGGCTCTACTTTTTAAAATATATCTTGCTTATTTTTATTAAAATGATGTTTTTTTTTTTTTTTGTGACATTCAGAATTTTGGAAATATAACCTATTTTATTATACCTAGAATAGTTTCGTATTTGTTATAGAATTATTATTACCGTTAGCGTGATTATTGCTGTCAAAGCCATGAAGTTTAATGTTTAAGCTATAAGCAAACCATAACAGATCAATTTGTTTACAATAATAGAGTTAAACACCGAAAATAATAACAGAGATTGTAAAAATGATATTAACTGATTTTTATGATTGCTGTAAACGTGAATAGCACAATTGACAATATAAATGTAAAGTAGTGTTTAAGATGTTTTGAAAATCGAAATGACATTATTTTTAAAAACTTTATTGAAGTTTGCAATTGTATTAAATAATATACCAAGCAAATAATATGCTTCGGAAGTTTAATGGGAATAAAAGAGGTTGCTAGGTTTGAAACTAGTGGGATTGAGTGGGAATAAAGTTTGTCATGAAAGGATTGATATCGGGTTAGAGCCAGATCAGTAACAAATGAGAAATTGACGTTCTTATGGATGTTTCTATTCGTTACAATGTAAGCAGCATTGAGGATTTTACCAAGGATTTTGGAATTCGGAATTTAAAAATATTTCGGAAGTAAGAATTGGAAATCCTTGGAAAGGATTTTTATGCCTTTGTGGAGCCCCTAAGCTCTACTCTGGAAATCCAAATAGGTCTCATAATGGTCATGTATACGAGCCTTTTTTTAATCAATTTGGACATTAGGGGGTTTGTTGAAGTAGCCTGAAACAGCTAGCAGTTTCTGGTGGTTTTAGTCTGGAATCACATTATTTAAAATTAGTATGCTTAAATTACCAACGTTTCAGAGCGCCTGCATTTATAATATTTTTAGCAAAATAAGGACCATTGAAGATTTTACGAAGGATTTTGGATTGGTAAGGAGGAATTTTATGGCCTAGTGGAGCTACAATGGCCTACTCTATAAGTCTAAGTAGGACTTATATTTGTCATGTACATGAGCTTTTGTAATTAATCGGTAGCTTAGAGCGTTTGCGAAGTATTGAAGCAGCTTGAAACGGCCAGCAGTTACTTGTCATTTCAGTCTAGAATCACACCATTTAAAATTAGTTTGCTTCTATTACCTTAGAAAATATCATTTGAACGTTTTAGAACAGATTGATTTAGGCAAAATTATTTATAAATTGTCAATTGTTTAAAGACCGTTGTTGAACTTGCTTGACCGTGGTTGACAATGATTAAATTAATACTCCTCCTTAGCCTCAATGCTATACTTTTTCCCTGGAGTCCTCTCTCATCTTGGCTCTCCGCCCGGTCCTTGTGAAAATAATATTTCATCATATTGGGCCTGGGCGGTTGGCTTCCTGCGGGAAGATGTTTTGGCACCGACCGAGACAGCTCTCCCGCAAATCTCGAGAGACGTTAAAATGTTTTGTCTTATAATGTCTTCGGGAAATAGGGTTTTTACAAATAAATCCTGTGAAGTGACATGTTTATAATTTAAATAGATTAAACTGGTAGGTATGGCAGCCCTGGTAGGCATTTCAAGGTTCTTCAGGATTCTTAAAATTTCCTGAAATGCGTTTTATACCAAGACTTGTTTGAGAAAATAGTTGTATACTAGTCTAAAGAAAAAAATAAAATAACTTATATCTCCCTTTATTTTTGTGAATGCAAATTTTAAATATTTAAGTCTTTTTTTCCGTACTCGTTGGATACTTTCCAATATTTTATATTAATATTCGTCTTAAGGCTAGCCTGCGCAACACTTTTTCCAATCAAAAAATTTTTCATAAATTTAATATTCATGTTTTTATTTTTTATTTACATCTGCAGCCCCTTAATGGTGTAATGCTTGGTTCCGTTTTATTCCCAGAAATCTCAGAACTTCTATAGTATCGAAGTTGTGGTTTTAATTTTGTTTAAAGTGGTTTTTGTTCGTTATTTTGAGAAGCTCTTGTAGTGATCCATCCTAAGCGCTTGTGATTACCAGAGCTATTTTTATCTTTACAACCTTTTAATATTATAAATGTTATATTTATTCACTTCCTTCTGTAGAAAAGGTATCCTTTCTCTCGTCTAACATTGTTTCAATTTTCCTGGGAAAAAAGTGCTAGTATTCGTTAAAGTACTTTATGCATGATAAGGCATAGTATTATATCTATTCGGTTATTATGAAGAATAGTGTTATTGTCGTAGTCATCAATTGGATAAGTCAGGCATTGGCTTGAAAAGGAGTTATGGCTACCCCGTTATAATAAAAGGTGTATATTACAACCCCGTTTCCAGCCAAGAACTACCGGAATGACACTCTTCCCCAAGTACAAGAAAAACATTTAGGACAAAATCGACTTAATTATTCACAGGTGCTTCAGATATAAACTTCCCATCAATCTGAATTTTACAAGATTTTCTTTATAATCCTATCCTAACGATAAGTGTTATAATGAAGGGTAGAATTGGTGAGGGAGTGCAGTCAATGATAACACAAAAATAAGAATAACTTATTTTTTAATAGTGCGGTGTAGGCCATCTTCAGGGCAAATAGAAGGAGATACAGCTGTATGGACTGATAAGTGTTATAATTTAAACAGTATAATTTTTTGTTTGTGTGTTTCCATTATTATTATTATTACTATAGTATAGTCTAACTTGGAGAAGTTAACATAATCCTAATTGGTTCCAGGTCCATCCTTCTTGCTGTTCCCTACTATCCATTATTCTGCCTGTACATTCCTATTCAGATCCAATATTCTATAAAATAAAAATCGATGTTGCTTTTGCCCCCTACCTAACGTGAAGCAGCATTATTTCCCAGATTACTGGAATCCATATCAATACTTTAACGATTTTCTTTTTTCCGTGATTCTTTTCCTCGAAATCGAACTCTGGAGGATCCTCCATAAGTGTTCACCTTACTTCAGATGCTTAGTGTAAGGGCGGCTAAACAGATGAGGCTAAACAGATTAATGAATTTTCGATCTCTCATTTGTTTCTTATTCCAATCCTTAGGAACCATATTAGATTAATTTAGCATTGCAAAGCTTCACGAATACAATGTCACATACCTATGCTATTCTAAGGAGAAGAATAATAATTTTATTAAATGTCTTATTATTTCATTAAATGTCCAAGTTTGGTATCTTTTTATAGTATTAAAAATGAAATGCTTATAACCGTTGTCTATGTATCACTTCAGCCTTGCAAGATAATAATTATAAGTTCTTTAATATTTTCGGTTCTCGGTGTTGCTGGGTCATTGAAAAGCATGTAAGAGAAGACGCTCCATGTACTTGACCCAAAGATGAAAGAGCTATCCATCAAATGAACCGACTCATATAGCGAGCTCTATAGCTCTAGGGAGTGGTAAGGCTACCGAATGATGTCGGCTGGGTTGTCTCCTCGCTAACCAATCCATAACCTACCTGTTGCGTCATCTCCCGTTACTTCGCCTCCTTACTTCCTTACTTTACTGTCCTTCCTTTGATCTCCCATCGATATCTCGGGAAGTACATCTCGATTACATAGATTATGGATTCATTGATTGTAATAAGGGTTGAGTATAATGAAACTTCCACTGAAAACTATATCCTAGCAATTCCAACAATCGACGAAACCTATATCGCTAGATCCAAGCTTTTACAACCCATGAGAAGTATCGGGTTCAGTACTTGATAGGCTCTCAACCGCAAGGTTTTTCCTAAAATGAACTATACCTAATTTATAGAAGCTGGATGAGCCCCAGGAGGACCTGCCGACACCAATGGGGTCATCCATCATATATATATCTATTATATGTTTTGGTTCTTGAGTTTCAGTCCTTCTTTAAAATTTCCATAACAGTCAAGATAAGTAGAAACCAATATATATATATATATATATATATATATATATATATATATATATATATATATATATATATATATATATATATATAAAGCGTAGTATAGTTTATGTTATCACTGTTCGTGATTTGTTGTCTAGAAAGAAACGGGGAATGGCCTTGCTGATTGTTTTTGTACGCAGTTTACTCCGTCATTATCGACTGCTATCTTGTTTATTTTTTCTGTATTTAACAAAAATATTTTCTTGCAAACAATTACTCTATTACTCATGACGTAGATCTCCGGTAGCACTTTCTTATATATTAAGAACGTATTTATAAATATTTGAAAATTTTAATGAACCTAGTTTTATGATCATGTGAATCGCTGCTGAAATGGATCTATTTCTACCATGATCTGTGGACCATGGACGGTTAAAAGTGGGTTACTGTCGACAATAATGTGCGAAAAAGATGGTTATCCAAGCCCATAGAAGCATCACAAAAGAAAATTGTCTCGTATTGAAGCCAAGCAAGGTACGAGTAATGTTGAGTTTTAGGTGGCATTGTAAAGGAATTGTTCATCATGAGCTGCTCGGGCGTGGCCAAAACATTAATTCGAATCATTAATCTCAACAACTAATGCGGTTAAAGCAGGCGATTCTAAACAAACTGCCGAACTCGATCAATAAGAATGGAGGGTCTTCCATCATGACAACGCTAGACCACATTCTGCTTAAGAGAGGCTCGGAAGTTTCGATGAATCCACCTTATGGAGCTTACTCCGTTCGATACCATTTGTTTCGGTCTCTGCAGAGCTCTCTTAATGGTCCCATCCTCTCTTTATGGCAGTTGGCTTCAAAAGAGGCGTGTAAAAATCATTTGGTTCATTTTTTCAAACAGAAATCTCAGAAGTTTTATCATGAAGGAATTATGGTTATCCCAGAATAGTGGAAAACGAAAAATACGACACGTATATCATTGACCAATGTTTGAAATTTAATGAATAAACTTTTATTAGTATTAAATATGTTATATTCGTAAATTCAGTTTAAAGTGACCTTGGTTCGTTATTTCCAGAGGCTCTTGTAGTCATCCATCTTAATCGCTTGTTAACACCAGAGCTATTTTTATCTTTACTTACTTACTTTTTAATGTTATAAAAGTTATTTTTATACATTTCTGTCTTTAGGAAGAAATTCTCTCTTTCTCTCGTCAGGCCAACAAAAATAATTTTTTGAAAACTTTTTTAACTTGGATAGTTGATCTTTATAGATTTTTATGTGCTGAATCTAAATCCGGCCTTTTTTTTTTTTTTTTTGTATCACTCATATACGCAGCAACTTTAAAGGTTTTTTTCGACCATTTTCTTAGATCTTCGACCCTTACATAACATACCTTATGTGGGGCCCAAGATTTATCCTGATCACCAAGTTTAGTTTCAAAGTATGATAGATAGAATTTTCGACAAAGTCTGTAATGTTTTTTTGGTCTTTTTTTAATCACAAACCCAAAAAACACCACAAATATACAAAAAGTGTCAGCAGAGTTTTTACAACCGCGATTAGACATTCTACTGAGCACATGTATAGGAAACGTGAAAATGAGGTTAGGCTGACAGTAAACAAAACAGCTATTAACAGAAAAAAGAATCAACCTTTTCTGGTCAGCAAATGTCTTTCAGCAGTGCTACCAATTTCATCCACACCAATAGACCTAGTTTTTCAGTTATTTATTTTAAATATTAAAGCTGTTCAATTCTTTAAAAATCGCTTAATTTAGTAAATTTAACTATAAAATGTGAAGAAATGCAGGTTTTTTAATATCATATTTGGATTCAACACCCTAAAAACTATAGTAATAAGTTATTTTCAGTACAAAAGTTTTACAGAATATTTATAAATCTATTCATGTACATTTTACATTGTGGTGTTATTATAATTTATTTGTGTACATTTTTTTTTATTCCAACTCAAACCTAATAGTTTCAAATCTAGCTACTTCTTCAATTCCTGATAATCCTCCGAGGTATCTGAATAGAAGATGGTCTCGTGACCTAAGTTGAATTTATCTGACTACTACCACTTGGTAGTTTCGTTACTTGCTTTTATCTCACGTCATTAAATTTACTTGTTTTATTGTTATAATACAGTTGTAAAGTTCGATAAATAAAAAAAAATTGTGTGTATTGTAAGAGAGTAAAGAAATTAGATATAAATTCCGTATACGATTTATAGTTAATAATTTGTTTAGATAATTAAATATATTTTTCTTTAAAGTTTTGATTCGACTAGCTGTGACTAAGTTTGTAACATGTCCTTAACCGGACCCCAGCGGCCAATATTTGTATTCCATATTCATGGCCCGGGACTGTCTCATTTGCATGGGCTACACCGACCTTCTCCTTTAATCCTCTTGGTATATACAACACCTCTTAACATGGTTCTAACTTTTTCCAACAGGAACATCCATAAAGAAGTAAACAACTTTATACATAATATGTTCATGTCAATTAAAACTACTCATGAAATAAATGAGAAAAGGATAGAAAAACAACTTTATCGTGAGACTAAGTCAATTAAGAATAACAAACATGAACAGAAAATTAAACAAAATATAATGTAGAATGTATTATTAGAATATGGGCCTAATAAATTTTCCAAACGCAAATCCGTGATTAAAGGAAAATGTAATTTACATTGAACTTCACGACTGTTCTTTAAAAATATTTAGCTTGACTACCAAAAAAAATAAACCTTCAGAAGGCAACTCAGCGCTCTACCACTGAGTCACTTGGGGCCCCTAAAGTACTATTTATAAAATATGTTTACTTTATAATTACAATTATATTGTTTCTAAAGTTTTTGCCGAGTTTCTTCACTAATTATTATTTTTTTTTTTTAGGTAAGTGTCTGATTTCCTCTCATTCCTTTCTGCAGCTATTTCAAGATTGGTAACGTTGTTTAGAAATTGATATTTACTATATGAAATATTATTATTAACGAAAAGATTCAATACGCTAAAATTAATCTTTCATGAATTATAACGTTTTAGGTTTTAAAAAATAATTTTAATTTTGGAACTAACCTAGTAAAAACTTCACCTTAACAGTTCAAGCATCAAGTTTAAAAACAATTACATTTAAAATATGCCTGTACCACTACAACACATGGGTTCAGACTATAATACTTTTAAGACTATGGTTTTATAGGAAGTCAATTTGTCTAAGATCACGCTCAACCATATTTCACCCAACTAAAGGTTACCCCGTTATATAAGCTGGGTGAGCCCCAGGAAAGTCTGCAGATCCCATAGGGTTCTTTCTACGGCTATTAACAGGTTAAATATTTTTTCTATCATAAACCCGGGACCAAAACCACAACAACTTGGCGGTCTAGGCCCCGCGAGCTTCTCCGCTCCCATAATTGCACTAAGCATTATTATTTATTCTGTCGTAAATGATATCCAAATTCTCTTTGTGAACTAAAATCTTTTTGTGCTGTGTTTTGTTTTTATTTAAGTATTACACTTACACTTAAATTACAGATTACACTTATTTATTGTAATAACTCCATAAAAACTTGTTATCATGAATGTTTTATTTCCTTTAGGATATTAAATAACTATTTCTTCATCCCTTACTCGAAACAGTAGTTCACTTGTACCATTTCGATTCTTGATTATCATCCCAGACTTTGATTTATTTACTCCCTCCCCTCTCCTGATGGGAAACAACATATGTAAATGCGACAATTATAATAGGTCCAATCGATTTGGACAAACAACCAATCGGCTACAATTTGGTCTATTACTGCCTCTTGATTGGTTTATACAGGCCTTAGTCAATCTGAACGATTATACACTATTTCGCTCCTAGTCTACACGTTGCTTTGCTGTTTGAACCACCGCTAGTTGATAGGATAAAATCGGTGTATAACCCTGGCTTTTATGGAATGGTTCTGTTTTTTCCTTTACAGATAATTTTTGCTTAAGTGTTAATAATTAAATATCCCGCTGTATTATATATTGAAGTAAATGTATAATACAGTCCTGAGTTTTGCTTATCCAAGCATAATTAGGTTAGGAATCCTTAGGAGTTCCCGACACCGCATATGGTCAGGACTCCCATTTAACGTCCTTTCCGAAGGACTCCATAACCATATTACTATTCACTTTTAAAAAATCCGAAGGCCACCTGGGCATAGAAGCTTGCCATGCTAACCATTACACCAGTGGCTCAGTCTAGTTTATTTAAATCACTATCAGGAGAAAAAGTATATATGTATATACTTTTTATGTACCAGAGATTTTAATAAACACTAGAGGACATTTTTAACATCAAATTGGGTTTTTGACGTATCTTCATTATCGTGTTATGTGTGTTGTCACGTTTCTTCTACCGTAGTGAAGTCCTGACGGTGGTAAGTTGATCTAAACTTATCGTTTTGTCCGAATGTCATCAGAGGTTCATCCGAGTTTATATTATTATCAGTAATAAGCAAAACTTATATTAATATCAGCTTATTATTCATCTTGTTTATAACATCTACTACAAAAATAAATGTTATATGAATACAATATTACCTAGTACTTATATCGAACTCGGTAGACCGTGGCGTAGCTGGAAGGATTGCGTTGAGAATGACCTGGCGGATTAGGGTAATGGTCCGTGGGCGGAAGTTCGTTTCGTTCGAGATTGCTTGTATCGGTATCGGTACTCGGGCTCGCTGAGCTTGTTATTATTATTACGGGTATAGACCACTTAAGTGGTCTGTAATATTTATATTTATTCTATATAACAGTTGTTTATAATTATATATTCGCTGTTTTCTCCATGAATATTTTATGAATGGGGATGGTTATAGGTTTGAGACAACAACATTGCGATTATATCCGTTGCAGACGGAACGGACGTATGCTGCCAAGCTGCACTCGCATTCCTCGGCTTCGTGTCCTCGCAAGCACATGAGCTGGCACCCGGTCGCCGTCTATTTTGGGTTCGAACTCCTGACCTATTGACTGAGTCAGGCAGCTGTTTGTGGCTTATTTATTTTTTCGATCGGTGATCGATTCGGATCAGTCAGTTGTGGCACCTCTATCTCAGCGCTCATGTTCCACAGGTTGGACTCTTGGGACTACGGAAGGCCTACAGGTAACTTCAGTTTTATCATCTTTAAGGAGTAGTTAGTGTTGTATAGCACTTGAAATTCTACAACCTATCATGTGGTCGGGTAATCCTTCGTAAAATGACCGCTTCCTCTGGGAGAACGCTGAGGATGGTCCAGCAAATAGGGATCAATACTAAAACCCCCAAGGCAAATGTCCCTGACAGACTCAAACCAGTTTAGTCCATTCCTGTCCAGTGCAGGCAATGTATACTGTCTTCATCTACTGTTGCCAATATTCCTAGCTCAGCATACGCTGAGTTACTTTTTTTTTTTAATCTGTAAAGAAATTGAGTTCATAGACAGCCGTTTGTTTTTTAAACGAACATTTATTCATCTATGTATCATATCTGTTAATTATATAATATAACTTTTAGATCTATCTTTTTTAAATTTTCAAGAAATAAGCCATTACTGTTAGAGTGGATGAATGAGGCTAGATTTTAGCGTTATATGCGCTGAAAGGTTAATGAAAATATCCTGTATAATGGTAAGATGGATCGACTTTGTTACCTTCATCGATTTTGATCAAAATATTTTTGGCGATACTATATATAGTATCAGAAAAAATTCAGCTACCACTAAACCGTTTTATACAATTGGTCTTAAGAGGAAACTACAGAGCTAAATTTTTTTTTTTTTTAATTTATTTATTGATATTTACAACTGTATAAAAAAAAATACATCAAGTAAATGGAATAAGCGATACATAATGACATGTTAAAATGACAAGGAGAAACTACCCACTGGTAGTACTCAAATCACAAGTCATGTAAATGAGTCTCTTGTAGTTAATAGGGAGCTTAGAGCGTTTATCTAGTAAATGTTGAAGTAGCCTGAAACGGCGTGCTGTTTCTTGTCAAATTATAAATTTATTTTATTAATTTAAAAAGAGTCTATCAATGAATCATTTTGGGTTTAAATAAGATCATTCTCCTCTCAATACTCAAATAATCAACAATTAAAAGATACACGATACTAAGTTTATCGATTGGGGTAGCTTAATTAATCAAGTACTTCGAAGTTGATTATTCCAAGAAAGAAAAAAATATATAAGGTTTTAGCGTTAGAAAGTTTGGGTTGGTTTGAATTCAAAGAGCGCCCTTGATGGTTGCAGCCTGCCACCGAGTTTTTGCTTTGAGATTCTTAGAGGACATTATTTAAGCAAATGGGTTCCTCGTTTATTAAATCAATACTCTACTTTCCATGCAAATCTCTTATACTTCATAATATTCGGCTCGGCTATTCCTCTCACAGCTACTGAATATTTATTATAATGTCTCTTTTTTGTCCGCTATTTTCATCTTCCATTCTTATTCCTCGTTATCCTTAAAGTCGTTCTGCTTAATTCAGTTTTTTATATCGTTGCTCATGTTAAAAAATTCATTGAATATAAGATAAAAAAGTGCAGTCCTCGTTTTTTAATTGGGAAACGAAGTAGGGCGATAGTAGCTTAATTAATTAACCAATAACTAATGATTTGCTATGTCATAAATATATGCTATGCATAAATAACTAAAAAAACACTATAACTTGTAACCTGTTGTAAAGTTAACATTTATAGGATCTCAAGGATCATGCCATTAATATACAAACTGTATTTCCTATATATATTTTTTATAACCTAACCATTTTCTTCTTTATATTTCTAGATGTTATGAGATATTATTCTCTACTGATACCCCAAAGAAAAAAATGTTAACTATAAAATTACGAGGGAGCGGGGTGGCTCAGTGGTAGAGCACTGAGTTACCATACCGAAAATGCTGTTTCATATCCCGCTACTTGCAAGAATTTATTTACTCTGTTAGCAGTCGGACATGGATCATATGGGATCTAGTACCCTCCTGGGGCTTAACCAGCCTCTATAAAGTGGGCACCCAAAATAAGGGGGAAATCTGGCGTTTGAGCTTGATCTGGGGCACTAGGCCACTTCCCTGCATAACCGTTGTCCATGAAACAGTACAGTTTCTACCATTGATTGACCCCCAGACCCGTTCACGGGTTGTATTGGTACAGGTTTTTATAAAATTACGAGTGCATTACTTACCTAAAGTTTATTTTTGATTACGCTGATAATGAGGGCGGTTTAAGAAACAGCAGTAAAATTTGGTTTGTTGATTTTATTAGTAAGATGTTACTGCGCGGCAATGATGCATATTAGTCCAGGATGCATGGTCCATTTTTTCACATGATTAGTATCAAGCTGAATCTTCGTGAATAGCTTCGTTTCGACGAGACGCCCAACAATTTCCTGTGCGAAAATTCTCGATTGTGGTAGCTAAAAGAGATTGCAAGGATAAAATATGTCGATTTGATGATTCTCAAAAATGTATTACTAACTGGGTTTTTTTTTTTGTTAAATCTCAAGATAAAATTGTTGGAAACAGGAAATTGTTGGGCGTCTCATCGAAACGAAGCTATTCACGAATATTCAGCTTGATGCTAATCAAGTGCAAAAATGGACCATGGATCCTGGACTATATGTATGGGTGAGTGTAAATATCACTATCATATTTGTAGATAGTAAATATGTTAATATTTAAATGGAAAACGTTGACTGGAAAGTTCTAATAGTTTATTAAAATGGCCAGGGGGTGCAGCCAAAGATTTCACAAAATAAGAAATAAATTAAATAAATGTTTCTTATTTTGTGTAATCTTTGACTGCACCCCCGACCATTCCGATCCACTATAAATAAGATATCTTTGTGTGGAGATAGTTGATAAAATCTTATAAATCTTTAATTTGGTTTTTCATTCTAAGCCAACCGTCAAAACATAATTAACTCCTATCTACAGCAAAACAGTAATCACATTAATGAGTGTTTCCTTTCAATGAGTGCGATGTTACGCTAATTAATAGTTATTCATTTGACAAGTGAGGAAAGTGCCACACGAGCTTAAGGCGAGTGTGGTAATTAAACGAGGGTGTTATAAGCACTTTTCCCACGTGTTAAATATTACATTTTTCCTGCAACCATTAAAAAATTTAGAAATTAAAGGTGAAACTTTAGATTTGTTAAAACTACACTAGCGCTATCTCTTACAATTTTCAATTACTAACCATGCAAATTATAACTCTAGGACGGTTTTCTCATTGAAACATTTATTTATTATTATTTAGAAAACAGTATTCTGATAACACATACAAAAATAAAATAAATTTATATTATTATATCTTCATTTATATTTCTCTTCATATCTGACTTTAGATGTTTTTGGTAAAAGTTGATTGATTGCCTGTTCGGCCTGTTCTTTTATGAATGGAGGACTAAATTCTATGAATTCATCAATATCTATTTCCATTTTTTATTTTGTTCGTGGTCTGATCACTGTTAATGTTAGATAATGCTAGATCTCCAAATTTCTGATGTGTGAAGGTCATATTAAATTTAAGGTTATATTAAATATTTCTATAAAATCGATTCAAAATAAATAAAATCTATCTTGAATTAAATATAAAATAGTTCTGAAATTATTTATTTTAACATTTTAGGAATATAAAATGAATAATATTATAATACCGCCATTTAATTTTTAAAATAACAGAGTGCTGATTGTCAAATTCGATCTAGGTTACTTTTCCTCACTGGTGATGGAAAAGTGGGACTTTCCACACCAGTTTTAGTTGAGTAATGGATAGCATTACTCAACGGTTGCAGGAAAAGATATTTATATGTTTTAAAGCATTTCCTCCTAGCAATTGTCAACTAAACTTAGCTAAATTAAATTAACTTATTAAAATATTGACATTTATTGAGGAAGTAATAAGAAATAACCCCATTGAAGAATAGCAGGGTTATTTCTGAACCCTTGGTACGCAGTTCTAACCTAACTTTTGTATTCGATGAAACCAAAGGTTTACAGATTTAAACTTCTTTGACCGTAGTCATGACCAAAATAACACCATTCATGAAACAATGTTTCCTCAATAAATTTGCTAAATACGCCCAAGGAGTCATAAACTGCGCTTCAGTAAAACTCGAACGACCTAAACAGAAGTACACAAACAAATAAATGCCTCTATCAGCTTCCTAAGAATAAAAACCATCGTTCCAAGACACTATATATCACGTACAATATATAGCGTGTGTGTATGAAAGAGGGTATATATACATCACTATAGCCTGGTTAAGTCGAAGCCTGGTTAAGTCGAATTTTCCGAAAATGGATTTCTTGCACAGAGGGAAGCGGAATCGTGTTATATTCATAGTGAGTAAGGGAGCTGTCAGCCATTGGCTTGAAGTGATTGATTGCCTGGTTATAGCTCCATTTTAATACAGGCACTAGGAGAAAGTCAAGATTCCCCTTACCTCAGTGCGATTAATTCACTATGGATAAAATTCGTCATAACCAAATATTTACACTCACCAACACAAATTTATCATTGCCGCGTAAAGACATCTTACTAAATAAAAATCAACAAACCAAGTTCTCTAAAAAGAGAATTTTCGATGGTTCTGTCCCGGATATTTTTATTTCTGTATTTCATTGGTTGATTTTTTTAAATATTTGTGTTCACAGGATTCTCACACATTAGGATATTACAATTCTTCTTTTCATTCCGAATAGTCATTCAAATAACTCAGTGATATAATAAAGTATGAAAAAAACCACTATCCAGTCATACTACATTATTTAATAATTCTTCATACGTTTCGACATTAGTCATTATCAATTGTTAAAATTTATGGCTTTATACAACAACCTATAATATATATATACAGTTATAAATAAAGCATATTTCGCTGATTTTTCATATTCTTCCCTTAATATATATATATATATATTTTTTTTTTTCCATCTTTTTTTATCCATTGTTCCATTTTTATCCTATTAGCCAATTATTTATCATATTCTTCCCATAATCCAATTTTTCTGTAAAGACAACAATAATAATTAAATTAATTAAAATAATATAAATTTTTAAAATATTTTTTGTCCCAACAATTAGCGAAATAAAACATAGATACCTCTAAAATGCATTGCTATAATATTAATTTCAAAATTTGTCTTCATCTAGGGAATACTTATCCCCCATGGTCAACTACATGTTTTAGGAATTATTTGAGACTTTGAACTAAGAGATAAGAAGAGAGTTAATATAATTTTTACGATTGTTTTAAATCCTTATGCCTTAAAATATAAATGTATAAATCAACAAGAATAATTCTTTAAATTTTTATTTAATTTTTATTATCATTATTGACTTATAACTTTATATAGTTATATACATTATAGGTCGATGCATAAAACCATAAATTTTAACAATTGATAATGACTAAATGTCGAAACGTTTGAAGAATTAAAAATTATGAATTATGACTGGATAATGGGTTTTTTCTTACTTTATTATATTTAAATTATTTAGTCCAGTGAAATATATCAAATTGAAATAATTTAGTGATTTATAAAGAAAGAGGATAAACGTATAGTTTTTTAGAATCAGTAGACCATGCTCTCTGTAATATTATATATTAATACGACTGGTTTATTAATTTCGAAAAATGTAATCGTTTTAATCGAAATATGTATTATTAACATCGTTTATGTTATTATTTCAAACCTTAGCTCAAAATAAATTATTCCTTATTCTTTTATTATAGGAAAAAAAGTGGAATCTTTTCCCAGCCTCACATAGGACCCTTCCACATTCTGGATCTACGAATATTTTTTGATATTTCCTCTTCCCGGATGTTCTCTTCGATAACGTGTGTCCCACATAGTCCATGAGAACATCCGAGAGTCCATTCCAGAGTCTGTTGTGTTTATTCTTTTCTTGTTTTTAATGTGTAATTTTGACATGAGACTATCTGAGTCCATTTTGTTACTTTTATACGATGTACAGTCGACTCTCGATAATTTGAAATTGAAGGGGCCGGTAAAAAATTTCAAATTACCAAGAGTTGAAAATAACAGGTGTTTAAATAACCAAGAGGGAGGAATAAAATCAAGTAAACAAGAGTTTGATCATAATTCGTGATTTATTATTTTAAACATTTGTACAGTTATTCACTAATATTTATTTTGAAAAGAAGTCCCTAATTTTCTCACAAACTCACTCATTTATGTAAACAATCGGAAAGTCTGGTCATGGATGTAGACAAAGGACAGGTCTGTGCATGATAAAAACGATTCAAATTATTGAGAGTAGGGTAGCCCGGACTTCAAATTATTGCATGTTGACGGGCAAGGTACTTATACCTTCAACTTCAAATTACCAAGGGGTCCAATTTATACTGATTTTTTTCAATTTATCGAGTATTTTTCAAGGGGCCGGGAAAAAAATTCAAATTAGTGAGTGTCAAATCATCGACAGTCGAGTGTATTTGTAACTTAAATAAGTTATAACGACAAAGGAACGAGTTAGTGGATATACAAACAACTAATCACCCTGGCTAGAAGCGAGGAAGCATTAATGCTGTGGTTATTTTTATTTTTTTGTATTGGAAACTCTCCGTGAACAATAAATCATAAACAGCAGTTAATACCCTCATTACAAACAACTGTACAGGAAAGCCATATTTGAATCGCTAAATGCTTTCTGCAACTACTCCACTTTTTAAAATTGTTTAAGAGAGACAAAAAATGAGATCTTGTTCTTGACTAGTTCCCTCTCTATAGTAAACAAAATATTGAAGCCACTGTCAAAACTGTGCTATCTTGCGGTCAAGGGTTTTTTCTGTATTTGGTAAAAGATATAAGTTTTAAAATCAATAATCTCGAAAGTTGGACTTATTGCCTTTCTGCAGTTAGTAATTCATTCCAGGTACTGAAATATATAGACCAAAATAAGCTTTTACATTTTATGAAGGGTGTTAGGTTGAGTAAATGGTAGGGACCGTACTATTTCTCAGTCAACTGTTGTCTATTGAAGTGATTTGGGCCATTTTTCTGCTAATAAACAACTTAAAAGAGACTGGAATAGATGGAAATAATAAAAAAATTATTAACATTGTAAAGTAATGTATTAACATTGAAAAGTAATTACCATTGTAAAAATAAATTAAAAATTGTTTTTCTTAATTAAAGATTACCTTATTATCAGTTACATCAAATTAAAAATACAAACTATTTTCAGTCTCAGGTCAATTTATATTCTTATGAATTATACCATTTATTAGAAAATCGTTATATGTCAATTTGCAATCATAAAGTATTGTCTGTACGCTTACAAATTTGGATTTGTCCATCTTAGTTGCATGATTTGGTTTGCATAATTCGTCTATAAACCTTTTAAGATACCCCTTTGTGCTACCATGCATTGTCAGTCTGTAATTATTACTATATATAGTCTTGTGATTATTAGCTTCGACTTAATCGAATTTGGCAAATTTTGTCCCGAGTGAGATCATTGTATTGAGTGAAGTAGAATCGCATCATTCGCATGAATTGGCACCTCATTCCCTTCAAAAGTAACACGATTCCGCTTCCTTGAGTACAAGAAACCTATTTTGGAGTACATTCGACTTAGCCAGTTATTCTCCGGGGCCGTAGATATAGATATAGATATAATATGTATGATATATACATACAAACTCGGTGTTATGGTGTAGGGCACACCAATTTTTAAAGATCTTTAGACCTCCTTCTTAACTAGGAAAAAAATATATTTCATTCAGTATTTAATTCTGTAATAAAAATAGTGTTGGAGCTGTTGATACAGAGGTCTCCCAGTGTTTACCCAAGTGTCCATCGCACACTCTGGGACCTGTTAAAAATATTCCTGGCTACCTGCCTCTTCGAGGATATTTACACTGCAGCCTCTATCCCTCATGCTTCTTTGTCGTTTTATATATTCTAACAGCCTTATGGCAATAGTCTTCACACCATCGCACATCTAATTTATCAGTTTATTATTATCATATTTATTGTTGATTTCGAGTACTGATTGGATTACAGAAATTCACTATGATGCCAGTACAAAATATTACAAAAATCTATAGACGCCTTAATAATTTTACTGAAAAAAAGATATATATGTTGTATTATATCGTAATATAAGTATGTACAAAGTAAAATACAATAAACTGCAATATTAAGCCAAATAGAAATAGTGAAATATATAACCTTATAAATATTGGAAAATAATAATAATGGTCATGAATAAATTTAAAATATATATCTACAGCCCCAGTGAATAAGTGGTTAAGTAGAATTTTCTTCGGAAAGAGTTTCTTGTACTTGAATAAGCGGAAACGTTTCATTTCCCTAGTCAATAAGGGCCTAAGTTAAGTGTGGCTTAAAAATTAGTTATTTTATATATTACAAGTGCATTTGAAGCCAAAAATCTACGAAAATGGCACGATTTCCCCTCCCCAATATAATTATCTCTCGACTTGAGAACTGATTTATCGGTGCTGCAGATATACTCGCATAAAACATGTGTTATACCGAAATGAAGATAGTAGGAAATAAAATAAAATTCAAAGGAATAAAAATCATTTTTAACACATCCAAATCATATATACAGTGTTTGTGAACTCTCCAATGAACTCTAAACCAACCTTCTCCAAAGATTGATGGCTAAGGCAGCCTCCAGTGAATCCTCCAGCATAGATGACTAGAGCAACAGAAGCCCAGGACCTGATTGGTGAAGTCCAATGGCGTATTCACAAAAAGATTCCGGTGTCACTGCCGTTTCAACCTCGGTTTATTGGGATGATAAGAGCTTGATAGGTCTGTGATAAGGGATTGGGACGATGAGTGGGGGATTCAGAGGATTTCTATCGGATGGGATGGTGGGAAAGGCAAATGTAAAATCAAGATAATGCTGACATTTAGGGTATGTTTGTTAATTGACATAAGTTTGGAGTCTTCAGATCCAAGTAAGTTTCGAGGTTTCCCGTATATTAATGGTCTCTCGTATATGTAGAATGAATTTACAATGTCGCAGTACTTCCTGACAGGATAGATCATCAGTGTTGATTTCTTGAAGTCGACTTTTCGGACATAACTATGGTCCATCCTCAAGGCTCATCAAAGAGATGTAAATACCTAATGTTTGTATCCTAACTTGTGTACAGGTGTAAAGGTTTTCCATATTTTCACGTACATTTGAAAGTAATTATCCCTTATTCTGATTCATAACATATCGTTTTAAATCATTAAGGCTCGCTTTTATATTATTTATACTTTGTATTATAGCAGATAGCAGAATACGGTCAGATGATGCAAAGGTAGATTTCATTTTGCGCAGACATCTTTCCATACATGGGCATCCACAACTGGTATCTATGCCTGCTTTCACTTTTGAAGTAATATGCTTGACTTCTCCTTCTTAGGTGTAACTTGCTTGTCTCTTAGAATACTCTGCAAGAGAAAGATTTTATTACTGTGAGTTGTTCTGTTTTATATTTATTTAGATTTTTGGAAGCAAGGTGTAAATTGTTATGCGAGCGAGTCGAATTTTATTAAAACAACCTAGATGTTACAAACCTCACGCGCTACCACGTGCCATCATTACCAAGTCCAAACATTAATTAACTAGTAGTTGTAAAAATTATATCTTCATATTCTCTCTTTAAAATGGTTCTGGATTAGCATCGTAGTGAAGCACAATGCTTTGAATCCGTAACTCTAAGAAATTAACTGCGAGTGTTTTTTGGGGGTTAGGTATTTGCAATAGATTCTCACAAGCAAGTTGTCCATGATTACAAGAATTATGTGAAAAATGAGAGCGACATGATAAGATTGTTTTAGTAGGTCACACGAGGCCTGGTTGGACCCTATTTCTTTTTTGTGAGGACGTATTGTCAGGTCTATCTCATTGTTTACCTGTCCTCCAGGTAAACAATAAAACAGAAACCCAAAAGGATACCCTTTGACACATTTTCGGAGAAATTACTCGTAAAATGGATAAAGAAGTATATGACTAAACTCTTAGAGCTGTAATCTATTTTTTTTTTTGGTGAAAGCCTTTTTGTTATACGTAATAAACGTCCAAAAAGCCTAAAATGCTTTAGAAATTCTGCTTGAATTTCGATGAATTTTTGTCGTAATTTATTTATCATTCACATACAAAAAGTGGGTAATTGGATGATTAAAAATTGGGTACTCAAAAACGCACTCCCCAGAGATTTTGAGAGTGCGTACGTTCCAAAAAAAACATTTCATACAAAATATTTATAATTATTAAATAAACCTTTTTCGGCTTATTTTTCAAGAAACAATTCTAATGCTATTGAAAATAAAACAAAAATATCCATCTTTTATCATCTTGTACTTCTCTGCTGGGTTAAACTTTAGAAATCTGAAGTTTTTATAGGTAATCCCTCCGTTTAGAATTTCACATTGGATATTTACCTGTTTATTAAAGTGTTTTAGGACCATAATAATTTAAAACGTTAGAGTGATTCTTTTTCAACAATTTAGGCTAGGATACATAGTTATATAAGTTACAGTAAATCCCTGCAAATGAACAAACAACATATTTTGTAAATTACGGTAATTGGAACTTGTTAATAAGATAAACAAATAAATTCTGCAACAATGTTTGAATCCACAAGCAATTGCTTCTGTAGTCAAAATAAGGTTCAGCCACGCTATTTTGTTCACTTAGAGCAATGCAGCAATGCATGCTAATTTAAAACGATAATGATTTTTTTTTTTAATTCCCTTAAGGGGCCCATACACGGTCAATATTACTGACAGTATTGGAATGACGAAAATACTGAGGAATCACCCTTCAGTATTTTTACACTATGCACATCAATATTACTGTCAGTATTTTTCTCATTTTCCATATTTTGATGTAGTGTCGACTCAGGGCTATATTTTTAATTTTATATTCATTACAATGTTTAGTATTATAATTATCTACTTTCTTTTTATGTATTTTTTCTATTCTGTTATTTTTATGTACTATTATTTTTGTAAAACTTCTAACCAAACTCTCTCTGTATTCTAAGAGATACTGATGAAAATCAGAAATAAAAAAATTTAAAAAACTCAGTTCACAGTTAACTCGCGATAAGAACAGTCATCTTTTTCTCACGCAGATTAATAACTACTTTTTTAATGGATAGAGCGTGTTTAGCTACTGTGATCGCCATGGCATTGGAAAAAAATAGGAAAAGACGCTTGTGGGTGAAGGCTATTGGCTGTTGGACATGGATAAGTTCACCCATTTAAACTTTATCAATGAGATTTGAATAAAGGAACGCTCAGATTACTATAATTATTTTCAGATGAATGAAAAGGTATTCAGTAATTTATTAAATATGGTTTCTCCTCATATTAAAAAACAAGATACAAATATGAGGGAAAGTATATGCCCAAAACAGCGGTTGGCAGTTACCCTATGCTATTTAGCAACAGGCCGAAATTTTGAGGACTTAAAGTTTTCAACGCTAATTTCTCCATCAGCCGGATTGTGATAGAAATCTGGGAAGCTCTCATTTAGACACTAGGAAAAATGTATTTTTTTTTCCATCTACAAAACACAATTTTAAGTATAAAATTAAGTTCCATCCTGTTGTTATAAGAAAAAAATGAAGTTTTAAGAAAAACATTACATAAATCATTTATAAATTTTGAAAAATGTGGCTATGTTTTCATTATTGCATCGGAAATCAATCCATGCGTCGCACTGAACAGCTACAAAATACTGAGGAATGAAAGAAACGGGCATACACTGTCAGCATCCCCTCCCCTCGCCGGGTTAAACTGAGGAATGATGGAGTGAACCATCAATCCTCAATACCTCACTTCAGTACATCAGTATTGCCCTTACACGATCATTATTACTGACAGTATCTGACTATACTTTCAGTAAAACTTATCTTGTATGGGCCCCTTTACAATAAACTAAGAAAAATAATGCCCTATACGTATATTCTTATATATTATATATATATATATATATATAAAACTATTATTAACTAAATAAATATATAGGCAATTGACTGGACTATTGATGGGAAGAGGCAAAGTATTGAGAGTAATGTGGACTGTGCACAATCAACCTTTACCAGAATTTAAAAAGTGGTGGAGAACTTCGGTGTGCCCGATCAACATCAAACTGGTTGATCTCCTTAACGACGAAAACGATAATGGTTTATGTTTTTAAGTATAACACTTAAAAATTTAATTAAATTCATAAAAATGCCCATCAATGGGCGTGGTGTTGCCATTATAGAAAATAGAACATAATGCACAGTTAAACATAATTTCGAGCTAATGAGCCTTGGTGTTTGACTTGAATAAATTACTGATTATCCATCTTCCAACCACTCTTATCGACAATATCGGGGCGAATGGGCGAATATGAAACTTTTACGTATGGGTATATACATATTTATTATTATATACAATGCTTCATTGTGGTTTATTAGCGTTGATCTAGCTACTTATTAAAATGTAGCTCACATACCCTCCCCAAAAAATCTTTAGGTGTTAGACGAAGGTGTCAGAGGTCCATTGCGCAAGTCATCCAGTCTCCGAACGTTTAGTTCAATTAATTGATGGTCTTGCGCGTTATGCAATTTTTAAATCATATCCTTTCCAATGCAACCTTGTGAGGATAATTAAGGAACGAAGAAGTCATCAATAACGGCCCCATAGAGACTAATCGACACGTTCGGCAAACCATCAACATTTCCGAAACGATCCGTAATTTGTAAGTGATTTTGTAATAATTGGCTCTGAAGAAAAATTATACCATGGTAAATTTGGCAAATTGAACTACGATTTTCGAATTAACTTTTCAATTAGCAAACCTGAGGTAATTCAGAACGTTAATCTGGTCGGCTTGAAACAATGTACCTTTTAAATAAAGTTAAGTGAATGCAGTTGGAATCTAGTTTTCTCTGTCTTGTTATAGTATTCCATGTTTGCATTGTGCTTTTACGATAACCTGTTAAATGCTGAAGTTTCTACTCCGTGTACGATATCAGTTATAACCGTTAACTTTCAGCTGTACCTCCGTAACCGTAGTACGAACCCTACATTCCTTCGTCATGTATTCAAGGTCTAAGTTGATATAATTAACAGATTCTGCTACTTTAAAATGACCTGTTACTTTCAATCCCGGGACGGTATCATTTATTGCCTGATACTCTCCACTCCATTACAGCAATATGAACCCGGCCCTAATCTATGTAGGCCTAATTGGTACAATTAGCGGAACCTGTTACAGATACTTTAAGATAACCTGTTTCATCCAATTTAGGAACGGTATCGTCAGACACCCAGGTACTATAAGATAACCTGTTATTTGCACGTTCGGAACGTTATCCATTATTTCCTGATATTCTCCAACCCACGCCTCGCCCCGTCGCCGTTCTACAAAACCGTTTCTAATGCATTTAGGCGTAAATTGGTTTAATTAGCGGAACCCGTTACAGGTACCTTAGTATAACCAGTTACATCCACTCTTGGAACGGTGTCGATTATTGCCAGTCACTACCCTTTCCACACCTAGTTCTTTGACCGCAGTTTGAACCCGTTCCTAATGCATTTAGAGGATAGATTGGTATAATTAGCGAAACCTGTTTGAGGTAGTTTAAAATAACCTGTTACTACCACTCTAGGAACCCGTTCCTAATGAATTTAGAACTAGATTGGTACGATTAGCGGAACCCCGCACGGAACGGCTTTATCTCGGATTACAATAACCGAGAAGGGCTCCGCGGGGCGGTGTAATTTTAGATTTGGCACCGGTTCCTTCTCTACTCGATTCTAATTTTAATTAATTTAGTTCTGGTCTGTATTTCCCTCGTCCCCGGCTCAGTTTGCTCTTTGATTCTGCAACATATATTAATTAACAACTATTCTTAGGCCGCTTGAGAAGCACAATGACATTTCGTTATTTTTTATCTGCTCAATTTATTGTCTTTCCAATAAAGATGAAACATGATATAATTCGAAACTGTATATGGATTAATTTTAGCTTATATTCGAGCTAAATGGTTCCGTGTTGAATCTGCTACAAATATTATAAGTTCCTCCAAAAATATCGACAACCGGATCTGGAGCAGATTTCGGAACTATTTTATATTGCTTTTTATTTATGATTTCAAAACATTACTTGTTCTAAAAAAAACAACGTTATTATACGTTATATTTCTTTGTATCCGTTATTCCAGAATGATCTATATAAAAAACACAACTTTCACCAAAGTTTATAATCTATGGTTTCGAAAAGTGTGTACTATATTGTCATATATTTAAAACTTCCAGTGTGTTATATTGTGTATTGGAAAGCTGTAATATCTAGGGCGCTCATGGGGCTCACCCAGCCTCTGTTAATTGGGTAACTAATCTGTTAATAAGAGGAAAATCTGGTGGTTGATCCAGAACAAATTATCTCCCTACACAAACGTTGTCATTTAAACAGTACAGTCTCTACCACATAATGAGCCCTAGACCATTCTTGGGTTGTAGTGGTACAGATTTTTTTTTTTAATTATATTAGTTATAGCCAGCCTAGTTATTGCTTGGAATAGTAAATAATTGTAATCTATTGAGTTGATCTAAAGACTAGAAGGATATTGACTTAAGACTACTGGTGAATTGATCGCCCATTGCATTTCCCCTTGTTTAAGTTGCCAAATATTGTGTTGCTTGAAGACCATACTGAAAGCTTATAGTCTATTTTTAACTCCTTGGTCTATTTCTATCTCGGTTTTGACTCGGGTATGTATGGGTCATTGCCTCTGTGGAAAATAAATACTTAGTCGTGAATTTATAGGATTTTATATTTATAAATAAATTTTAAAATTGGTTTTACCACACGGCCATGAATCTTTGTATTATTGTACAGTCCTTGTAAAATATTACAACCTGGCTCCTACAAACAATGGGACGAGTGCTAATCGACCTGGCCCTTATTGGGCCGTTTGGGGCCCCCACCCCCAGGTTAAATCTATTTCGAAACAAATGGACGATAAACTACGCCCACTTCGCATGTTATGGCGGAATTATTGGCAGCCATGCTTTGCCATGATTTAGGATGTATAAATATCTCTCCCGACTCCCTACCCACTTCCAGCAAAGTAATTGCTCCTAACTTACCAGAATTTGCGACTCTTTTTTCTCATCCCTTTGCAATTTATCTCTTTTAGTATGACTTGTTTGATATCTTTAAATTGGAGGTCTGGTGTAAATCGAAATTAAGTCCCCACGTTATACGTTTATTACAGACGAAACGTTCATACTTGAATGAAATGGTATTTATACTCTACAATCTATCTGCAGCCCAGTTGAATAAGTGGTTTAGTCGAATTTTGTCGAGGAGGGTAAACTGTATTTAGGGTAACGTAATCGTGTCATTCTCATAGTTTTTGGCTTGAAATGGAGTTAACTTCTTTTACCTAACTCCATAACTAATAACTCCTTTTCAAACCAATACCTGACATAGCCTCATTCACTACGAAAATAACACGATACCGCTCCTCAGAGTACTCATAAACTCCTAACTAACCTAAGGAACTCATTTTGGAAAAAAAATCGACTTAACCACTTATTTACTGGGCTGTTGGTATTTTTTCGACAAAGACATTTACTACAGAATCATCTTTGTTAAGTTTACTCTCCTTTATTTTGTCTGCCATTAATACTTCAAAATACCAAAGATTTTTTCAGAAAACTGTTTTACTTTATAGGAAAGTAAACTCAGCTCCAAAACATGCACATATTCATACCTGTAGGCTTTGGTTCAGTACATAGTACAGATTTTACTGTTTCTAATCAAACGGTTGTGCATGGAGGTGATTTGGTAGAGATCACGCTCAATCGCCAGGTTTTCCCTCGAGTTAAACAGAGGGCGAGTAAGCACCCAGTAGACCTTACTGGTTCGATCCACGACAGATTATAAATAAAATTTTCTTAATAACACATGATTCCATTTTAAGTAGGTACGACTTTATTTTGTGATATTTTAATTTTTTTTTTTTTAATCCACACACCATTAAATATCGATATAGTAATTTTTGTGTACATACATACATTTAAATTTTATTTTTATGGTTGCTGCACGCAATGGTCAGGATGTTACTTGGTTATATAATATTATTGGTTTCAATATTACATAAATAAATTATTGCATTTTATGTTGTTTGTTTATAATAAATAAAATTCATAAAGTTACTGCTATCCTTAATTACTTCTTTTCACCAATTATGGTGGGTAAAATTAATTTTCACTCCGAACTTTTTTCAGTTAAAAAGAATGTTTTTGGCGAATTTCGTTTCAGTACATTTGTATAGAGTGTCCCATTTATAAAAAAAATAATAAAACGAATTTCATTGAGAAATCCTTTTTTTCCATATATCAGTGGAATGAAAGGAAACAGAGACAAAGGGATGTATGTTTTTGACCCGAAAGAAAAATATACAAGGTCCACCAAACGATATGATTGCTCACCAGTCCACACTAACGATGATGCTACAAAATAAAATAGATCAGAGAAAAGAATTTTTCATGTATAATATGAAAAAACAAAACAGAACACTTTCGTTTTCTTTTAAGTATCATGAAAAACTTCCAATTATTTATTGTATATATATATATATATATATATATATATATATATATATATATTTATTTATTTATAAATACATATACATATAAACGAATAAGAACATGAACATAAGTACTACTATTGACATAAGTACTGTAATATGCTAGTTTTGGATATTTTTACATATCTATTTAAATCTACAAGTATGTAAACTTAATTTTATTCGGAATTATTATTATTTTACTTCTCTCTCTCTCTAGAGTTATATATATATATAAATATATAACTCTCTAGAGTTATATATATATACTATATATATATATAGTTATATATATAACTTTATTATAAATAATTGTTGATTAAATATTTTACAGATAAATTATGAAATTCTGATTATGTACATTCATTTGTATTTCTCAGTAAGATAGAGTTTCTTCAAATATGTGTTCAAATATTTGTTCAGCTGTATTACCAACACACACCTTAGATATTCTTATCTAGTACGCCGATTGTATATGTGTTAGCCATATATTTACCGATAACTTGTATATGTCCCGTGCGGAATCTAACCACATTCTGTTCTACGTAGCGAGTTGGGTTTATAAAATTGGGAAATTAAAACTGATTTATCGTTTTGTTACTAGATTACTGATAATCTTCATTACAATTCTCGTAAAAATAATATTTAAAACCAAGTGTTCCTCTTAAATAAACTAATATATATTTTTTATAATTATATCAATACGCAAATTCAGTTGTTCTTAATTATTTGTAAATTAACAATTTTCAGTTTTTAAGAAATAAGTTTTTATACATGTCCCTATTTTATATATTTATTTATGAGGAATACATTTATTAACCTTACATTTCCCGTATTGATTGCATTTAATGGATGGAAGTGTTGGGAAAACATTTATATAAAAATATGAAAAACAAGGTAGGTGTTATCAGTATCAGGATATAAACAATGGCGGATAATAGTTCCTGGGCACCGGTTAATACATAAGTATCCAATATCTTTTAATATTGAACTTTTTCGTATTTAAACATTTGCCTAATAAGTCATAGAATTAGTCCTTTTTTACATTTTCATGAATCAGTGCGTTGATTAGAGCTTATACTAAACTCATGTACTATTGATAATACACAAATCAATCGCGAATGTGTTCGTACCTTCTTATGTAGACTGAAATAACCATTAATTACTTCATTTATTTAAGTCATGTATATATATATATACATGACGCCTCGACCTTGTTAGTATCTCAGTAAAAGATATTTGAGGGCAGTGTATTGCGTCTCTTGTCCAAGGACGTCACGCATCTCTCATCTTGCTTCAATTCCACAAGTCCTGGTTTCAAGTTACATTTTACACTTAAAGCGCACAGGAAAAGAATAACAAATCTCTCATTCAAAAATAAAAAAGAACGGAGTAGTGAGAAATACTGATGCCTTTATTTTAAAACTTTTCGACTTTTTTATTTTTGTTCTTTTCCCATATAAATTAATTTTATTTTTCCTAACTAGTCTTATCTTCATTCCTCTGTATTTTTTGTTCGCTCTCCAGGGACATTCCGTACTTAGTCCTGAATATATTAAGTTTATCTTTATTGTCCGTGGATTTTTTATTCTGTCTTGGTTTCGTTTATAGATGGCTTTTTTTAAAGTACCAATTAAGTTGTGTAGCAATATATTCAACCATTATTTGTTAAACTATTATGAAAATATTTTATAAATATAATAATGAAAGTTTCCTTAATATGTTTGTATGATTACGAATGTTGATGTGATCTTTGAGTTTTGGATTAGTTGAGACATTTTATTTACACAATTCCTGTACTATATTTTTTATATTCATTTTTTTTAAATGTTCTTATCTTAGCTTATCTTCTTAACAAAAAATTATTTATATTATATCAACAAATATTTTGGATTCAACTTGAGTCAATTTTGTTCCTGCCTGCTGTTCTCAGACCTTACCTGCTTATATAAACCTTTAATAAAATATTAAATATTCATTAGAGTAAATAGACAGATAAAAACATCTTCAATGCTTTTTTAATTTTTAATTTTTTAACAATTTCTATTATTATCATCGAAACTAATTCATGCATAATAATGCTTTACACATTTTATTTATAATATGAACATAATGAGTCGCATAATGACGTACCTATCAAAGTTTTGAATCGTATTTTTGCTGATAATACTGCTTGTGTTTCTATTTTTTTTCTATATTAATTCTAATCGTTTTGTAGATACGTCATTATGTTGCGATAATGAGTTTTATTCGTTTTATATCGTAAGGTAAACTGACTTTTTTATCTTGTTTTTTATAGGTAAGTCAACCAAAAGCTAAAGTACATTAAATGTGCTAGTTTATTAAGAAGAATACAGGTAACCTAAGTTTATTACACGAGTAATGTATATATAATATTATCTATATACATAAGATGGGATTATTTATCAATAGATTTAAACATGGGTAACAAATAATTTTAGTTTTGTAGAGAATGGCTTTCTGTTGTGTTTAATTTTTACTTGGATTATACCCTCCTGTCGCCTAACGGTGAATCAACCCCCATTTTATAGATTAAACATTAATTGTAATTAAAAAAAAGCATTAATTAATTAAAAAAATTAATTCCTATAATTGTACTGCAATATGTGCGCAACGTTTTAGGAAGGATACCCTTATATTATTCTAGAAATTAGAGTAAATTTCATTTCAGTACTTATTTTTTACTCCCCCCCCCTCTCACCAAGTGAACTTATTGAAATATAATTACCCACTTAGCCTTGCTTAATGATATTGATTATTTTGTTTTAAATAAACTAATGAATTTTTAGTTTTTTTCTGGATTAAAAACATATATATGTGGAAGAAAATGGTCCGGGTAGAGGTCAATAAATTTCTCTGAATATCTAGAAGTATTTATTCAGTAGCCAACGTTTCGACCTACTTTGTAGGTCTTCTTCAGGGCTGTCGCGCAGGGCCTGAAGAAGACCTTCAAAGTAGGTTGAAACGTTGGCTACTGAATAAATACATCTAGATATTCAGAGAAATCTATTGACCTCTACCCGGACCACTTTCTTCCAAATATTTCATCAAGGTCAACTATGTTCATTCAAAAAAAATAATATATATATATATATAGTTTTTAAGAAAAATTCCTTACCTAATCTTAATTCCCTGCATTCTTCAAATGAAAATAACAAAATTATAAAATCGAATATAATCTTGTTTTATTTCTTAAACAGGTACAGATTATTTTTCCATTTAAATTACAAAACATCGCTCTGTTTCGTTTAAATTAAAAACTGAGGATAATTTAATTAATCGAGGGCGGCAAAAGAAGAAAAAGTAATTCCTCGATCCGTCTCTAGGCTACGCTTATAAAATATTACATCACTAAAGATTTGTATATATAATAGTGAAGTATTATCCCACTAAGTATTTATTTATAGTAACATATTGTACTAATTGCCTGAAGCATGATCATTGCACATTCCAGTCCAAGAATAATATACTTCTGCTTGTCTTTCTATGTCCTTCCCGAAGACTTAACTTTCGCGTCTGAACCTTTTCCATCTGAACTAAAAGGTACTCGAGACTGTCAATACTACGGTACCATTGGATCTAATAATTTATTTTCATTTTTGCTCTAGATGTATTGCACTGTCATTACAAATCGTCATGCAGAAGTTAGTTATATTTATTTTAAACGTCGCAAAATATTCCGAAGATAAAAATACAAACCGTACTTGCAGACTAATTAGGATTTCGATGTAACTGGTTACGAAAATTTCACATTTCTTTACGAAAAGTAATGTAGAAGTAAATCCAATCCTTGTTAATATTTGAGAAAAGCGGGAGGGATATCCGCTACGGATCGATATTTCTACTACTTGACTGCCTCGTTCTTAACTGCTAATGACTTGATAATTTCTTATTCGGAAGGGTTTGGGGATCATTTACTGCTCCAGTAGTTGCTGCTTGCCAATTAAGACTATAATAACTTAATTTCATTTAAACACTTTTTTTTCGAAAATTTTGTCTCCAAAATATATAACGTGATCCAATATCGTATTAACTGTTATTTTTATCTCACTTTATTCAAATGGAGGGAAATGGTATTTGACTGTTTGTTACAAACACATCTGGGTGGAGCATAGAGATCCTGTGAAATGGATTTATCACTGCTCAATCATTTCTATATTTATTTCTAATACATTCACAAATTATTTTTTATTTGATTATTTTGCAGGACTCTTATATTTAAATCCGATGGTAACCTCTTCCCTTTTCTCTTGACGATTTAGTTAATGAATATCTCGGCATTCTAAACAGTGTCATTCTTAAACCGTCTACTATCTCTATCAAGTAGCACCTGTTATAAAACTAACATTTTTATTAACAGAAACCATTATTTCCATTACAAGGGTGATTGAATAAAAATTATGCATATTGCATGGGCATCCATCGCCCCGTGAGGCTGCGAATAGAGCTGCAACAAACTGACAAAGTATGAGCTAAAACTACCCTTTTTACAAATATTAGATGTAAAGGCGTGGTGTACTATGTGTGTTTATTTATTTATCATCACTTTATGCTACTAAGGCTGATCTGAAGATGCTAAAAACTTAGTAGTACGGTCTTTACTTGACAAAAAATGTTAAAAAAGAGTAGATGATAAAAGACATCCTGATATTTCTCAGAAAATGTTACCAGGCTTTTCCAATGTTATCATTCCATTTTAAGGACGGGAAATATTATTATATGGACTATACAATCAATTATATTACTATTGCTACAAGACGGATTTTTATTCCTAAGGGCATTGTATTGAAGAAAAAGGGATAAAGGAAAAAAGAGGAAAGAGAGAAAAAAAGGAGGGAGAAAGAAATAGAAGACTACAAGTAAAGCATTTATTTTTAATCGTTTAAAGGAAATACCTTGATTCCTTAAAAGGAGCTTTCTGAAAGGCTTAAATTAAATTGAATTTAGAATAAAAAAATCTGTTTACTTACCGTGAAAGTGAATGGCTAAGTATTTTTTATTTGGCCTGGAAGCTTTGTTATCTTCTCATCTTTATATTATTTTTAGAGTGATAGATTTTAAAATTATATAATATTTTTTAGCGAGGTAGCTGAGTCCGCAGAGTGCTGAGTTGTTATGGTGAAGGTTCCGGGTTCAGATCTGGCTGTAGGAGATACAATTAATATTTATAATGTTTGCACCAACTGATCTGAAGACCCTCCTTGGGCTCACCCAGACTTATAAAGAAGTTCCCTTAATTGGTGCGAATATCCGTTGTCTTATAAACATTACAGTCTCCAACATGGACTGAACCTAACACATTGGTTGCTGTGGTACAATTTTTTTAAACAAATTTTATAATGTTTTATGTATGAGGGTATTTATCACAGCATCATATATTATAAGTGGTTAGCATAACAATCTTTTATAACCAAGATAGCGGACTTGCAGTCTTGCAAGCGGTCTTAGGAGTTTTTTAAGAGTGTAAAAAATCCTTGGTTATGCCGTCCTTCGGAAGGAATATAAAATGGTGGTCCCTAGTCTGTGCGGTGACAGGTCCTCGTTAGAGATCCCTATCCTAATTATACCTTTCTAGGTAAAAATTTAGCTTCGTCAGATTAACTACAGTCTCATAAAGTGACGTTAATATTATAAATAAACAAGAAAAAAAAATTATTAAAATGATTTGGTAGATTTATTTTAATTTACACGAACTCGTCACTTCTCTATGTCACTTTTCTTTCTTTCTTTTATATTTTTTTAATATGACTTTACTTAAAATAATAATTTTCAACTAACTCCATTATAAGTAATGGACTCATTAGTGAGCGAGTCGTAGAGGTGCCATCCCGAAGGTCCCGGGTTGAAATCCCACTGACGGACTTTTATTTAGTCTGTTAGCGGTTGGAGATGTATCATATGGGATCTAGGACCTCCTGGGAGTCCTCCTAGAGTCTATAAATTGGGTACCCAAAATAAGGGAGAAAATCTGGCAATGTATGTGATCTGGAATGTGGATAAATCAACTCTCTGCATATCCGTTGTAATTTAAATAGTAGACTCTCTACCACGTAGTGAACCTAAGACCCTTCATGGGTTCTACTGGTATAGATTTTTTTTGTGTTAAATCATAGTATTAATAATGTTAAAAAGAGATAAAAATACAAATAGGTTCGAAAAAATTCCCTTTAAAAAATTAACAATAACCATGTTAATAATTGCTAAATAGATATTCCTATATAAAAAATATAAGAGAGGCAGACTTAAACGGTTGCCGATGAGAGCGCTAACCGCACCCTCTTGACCTACAAGATGATCTCTCCTCCACTCCAGTGCCGGTCCCTCTCCACCGAGTCAATAGCCGAGGCTAGGTATTCGTTATTGATATATGTTATGATATATTCGTTTTATGGATGGATATTCCTTTAAGTAGTTAGTCAAAAATTATTAAATTAATTTTTGTTTAATTTAAAAAAAAAAATTGCCAAAAAAAGAAAGAAAATCAGTACACCAACACTACAGAAGTGACAAGTATTTTTATTTGTATGAAATAAGATTGACATCAATTTACCGAGTAGACCTGGTTCAATAATTTTCTTTCTCGTTTATATATCGCTCCTTCAAAAGAACAATGTCGTAACTCAAAAAAAAAAAGTTTTATTAACCTTTAGAAAATTTGTAATAGCTTGAAACTTTTTTATTTTAACTTATTTCATTATTCCCATAAAACTTCAAGTTCAAACATGATACAAAATATCAACTCAAAATATGACTTTATTAAAACAAAATATGTTGAAAGTGGAATATAAGATATGTAGCTCCTGATTTGAAAAGCTTCAACCAATATTATTGCTACTGAATGCTTAACTCAGAAATGCCAATTTTAGAATTATTTGGTATTAGAATTGTTATTTTAGTATTGGAATAAATATTGGTAAATAGTATTACACGTCGGATTCCCATTTAAGTGTGGGAAACTCTAATCAAAATATACCAACAAAAATAAAAAAGGTGATTTTGAATGCATAATCACTGTTGCTATGAGTTAAATTTGTGCGCAACGAAAATCTTTTTCTTTTTTTTATACGCCGAAGATATTTTAAGTATATGTTTATTCAAACGGTTTTTTTTTCTTCCTTTATATATTTATCACACCTGCCTAGTACAACAAATTGACAATCAGCAGGTTAACTGTCAGTAAAATGACATGATAGGCATTAAGAAGAACAGTAGCCAGCGGTACCTCTCCCGTGGCTAGATTTATTATTCTTATAAATCACATATCAACGTTATTTTTAATCTTCTCCTAGTGTTCTCAGGCATATGACTCGTCATAATTTGTTTTATCAATTGGTCTAGTTTTTCTTGAAAGAAAAATGAATTTTCGAGTTATGTCGTTTTTCATTTGAAAGAGCGATATGTTTTATTTTAACGACACCTTATGCTGCTATGGCTAATTTGACTATGCATCAGCAAAAATCTAATTAGGGATACAGCTTGAGTTAGCTTCTGCCTTACCAGCCGTCAAACCACGGACGGCTTTATGTTCCTTCATTGCGGTCCTGCACAGTCCTAACCCTCCACCACACTACGAACTGAAGCCACACCACTGCTGTGGTGGCTCACAAAGCGGAAAGGACTCAAAGAGAAAGAGCATCTACAATTGGCCCTACACAATGACCTGCTCGTTTAGCGCTAAGCCCTCCAATGGCGGCTACTTTGTCCTAACGAGGCTTCCTCCAGTGCTAATTCGACCTGCTTCGCTCCGCTCTACCTTAGCTAACTTAGAGTTGTGCTTTATCAAGCCTTAATGCTTGCCTACTTTTCATCTTATAATACTCTGCCGAGCGTTCATAGGATAGGAGTTATTAGCGAAACTAGAATAACTTGCTTATCAGGAAGTCGGTAATTGAGTGGAATTCCTTTCATGAGTCGTATCACTAACTCACTTTTTCTCAGTTCCAGTTCAGATCTTTTTTCTCAGATATAAGGAAAATTCCTTTAAAAATTACCATGGTCAGCTAATGATGAAATAAATATAATATAAAAAAATAAACATAAAAGAAAAGAAAAAAAAATTGTATGTGTATTACATCTATCCACATATGTTATTTTTTTTTGTTGATAATTGGTTATTATCTGTATCATCAAAATGTCCTGATGAGGATGTTGTTATTATATATAACAAGATTTTTAAAGATAGTGTTGTATGTGAATAGAGATAGTTAATGCTTACATACTGTTTATCAAAAGAAACATTGATAAACGATGAGGAGCCTATGCATTAAACCATATTTTATGCTTAATTGCAACTTATACATTTTAGGTGTTTTCAAAAATGTTTTAGCTTTATAGTGCGTTTTCATAGCGTTCAGGATATCTTTTAAAATTTGTATTTAATCGGAAAGTATGAAATAAGATATTGCTGTTACAATTAAGGGGAAAACATTACTGTTCAGAAATAAAAGATTTTCTATACTCCAATTTTTTAAATAAAATTACTATCTAAATAAACAATAAGCCGAATATGTATTATCAGAGCATGAATAAATTTTACATTCTAGAAACCTTTGTTATATTTGATATCATTCACCATTAATAGGATTTAAATAGCGAATTAATGAATAATTGAGAACTTTAATCATAAATCGCAGCTATTTTAATAAGCGTCATGGTAAAATGTCTATACAAAAGGTAATCCAATTTTATAGATTTTAATATGTAAGTTTATAAGTTAGCTGAAATTTTGATATATTACCAGTATTTCTTTATACTAGTAATATATGTCCTCCACGCTCAAAGGCACAGAAGGGATTGAAAAAGAAAAAGAGAGAAAGAAAACGAAGTTGAAGAATTATGTAGATTTTTAATTGAAGATTCCACAATCCGCTTAATTTTACAACTAGCTAAGAATAAAATGTTTTTACCGAGATCATTATTTTTATCAAATAAACCAGCTTGTTATCAGAATTTTTGGTATTCTGCCAAAGCGTTACAATTAGAAGTATATGAAAAACTTATACCCTGTAAAAATAGCGGTGTCAAGATAAAAAAAGGAAAAAAAAAAAAAAAAAAAGAAATCCAAACCTATCGTACACTATAATAACGGCATGTATCACCCTGTTCCTCTGAAAACTTATAATTCCGCGGACATGCTAAAAATAGGCGAAGGAATTGACTATTTGCAGCCCCACCACCGCCCGGCGAATAAGGTCAGGGGTCTCGGCTAGTTGGATAGGCGACTTGGGGTGCTTCCCTCAATGTCCCTCAACAGGTATTACCGACTGTTAACAACTTGCTGGATAAATATTCCTACATATCTAGCATTCGTAATGCAATGTTTTAATGGAATGGTCGCCAGTTAAGTAAATTGAAAATCGCATTAATATCCTGAATTAGTAGCCCTCCTAACTAGTTCTGACTATATATGTGTTCTGGTTCCAACAACCAAGTAATATTTTGTAGCATTAAAAAAAAAGAAGTTAAATCAGAAACCATTATGGCAACTTGCGACCCCAAATTGCTGTTATGGGATCATCAGATCTGCTGGTTTCAATTAACCTCACTTTATGCTGCAAAGGTTTGGGATAATTGACGAGTTCCTGACACCACACTGCCTCGATATGCCATTTTACGTACCCTCTGAACGACGGGATGACTAAGGATTTTTTAAAAGTGAAAACTTCTTTTGGCGCACCGCACACACATTTTTTTGTAGGTAGTAAGTTAGGCTGATCCGTCACGCTCTGACGGAAGGCTCGATCGGGTAAACTCGGGATCGCCGAGTGTACCCGAGCGAGAAAGTTACAATCAGCTGCTATTCGCTGTGTTTAGTATATTCAATTAATATGTAATAATTGTTATAAATTATTTAATAGTTATTATTGATACGTAATAATAATTATTTTAACAATTAATTGGTTTACATTGTGAGGTTAGTGTATGTAGTTAGTGGTTTATCGTGCTAATATTATATATTGAAAAAACATCACATACTAATCCTTTACTGACCCGAACAACAGTAAACGAAAGTGACTTCTGTCCGTCCCGTTTGTTAATCAGTGTCAATGTATGTTGCACGGCTGTGCTGATCCGTTTGTGATGAAATTGGATATGGTGATAATATCAAGCCTGGGGTACGTTTTATCAACACACCACACAGGCGAAGTTTATATAAAACTGTAATCTGATTGACTAACGCACCCAGCGGTCAACGCACAGCAGAAACCACAGAACTTAGCATCTTGAAATTCGCAGACAGGTTCTTTGTATAGCTTAAATGAGCTCTAAGAAAGGAATTTGGACAATTCCACCCAGAAAGGTTTCCCCCTTAATATAATAGGGGTTCAAAGATTGTATGGAATCCGTCAGTTTTGAAATTAGAGATCTAAAATTTCGGATGTACGAGTAACTTATAGTTACAAAAAATTAAATTATTTCTCATTTATTCTACTCATACGATCCATAATTATACTCCATAACACATATTGTTATTTACTGTATATATAAAATGATTGCGGTTGCCAATGAAGTTTTCACTTCTGCCGTGCGGTCTTAAGCACACACTCTATTTTTTTAATTAGGCATCTGATAATTATTTTTTTTTAAAACAAACACTTTTTTCCTTAATTATTTAGCACCAATATTCTATAATCGCACATTCTTTAAGTATTTCGTTTCTTATGATTACATAACCACATTAGAACTTATGGATCCCATGTTGCTATAATGGTTTGTGATCTTAGCTGTTTTTTAAATACGACGAAATGATTGATGATTCACTGTTAAAACACCAACTACGATGATAATTATGAAGAATTAAAATAAAACTAGTAAAAATACAGCACCATAATGATTTGAAACCGTAGATACGTAGTGAACAGAGGATAAGAGACTTGCTCTCAGTCGGAAGAAGAAGGAGATCTAGAAGAGGAGAGCAACTACAACAGGGGGGGGGGGGTACTACCGTGGTTAGTATAACAACTTACTACCCCATGATCGTGAGTTTAAAGCCCTACAGGTGTCCTTAGTGTTTTTTTAAAAGGGAGTCATAAATCCTTGGTTTTACTTTTCTTTGTAAGGTACATAATATGGGGGTCCCGAGCCTATGCTATGTCAAGTGCACGTTAATGAGCCCTATCCTAATTATAAGCAATTTTTAGCACTCCAACTGTAGCATTGTCCAGTTAGCTATAGCAGCATAAAGTGACGTTAAATGGATAAACATTCAACGAGAGTAGATACGAGCTCTCGTGTCCTGAATAGGCCCAAACTATAGAACAGTATAATGATCTAATTTCAGACTATTGCGGGCATCTGTTATGTTTTCTGATGATCACGTAACGCCATATTTTTATCAGCAATCTTAGTTGCTGGTTAGCGTAACAACCTTCTGTGCCCAATATCGGCGGGTGGCCATTGGATTTTTAAATGGAGTAAAAAAGTCATGCTATCTTTATATATAGAAGTGGACGTAAAATGGCGGTTCCGAGCCTCTGAGGTACTCGTTAATGGTCTATTTTATACTATGGGGATTCCGAGCCTGTTCCATGTCAGGTACTCGTTAAAGGTCCTTATCCTAATTATACCCGGATAGGTAAAATTTAGATTTCCCCCCCTGTATCATCGTCATGATTAATGAAAGAAACAAACAGATCTGGTGATCCCATAACGGTCATTATGGCAGCAGTTCGGGTTCACAAGTCGCCGTAATGGTTCCTGATTTAGATTTTTTTTTAGCGCAATGAAATGATTAATGGCTAGTCGCCTTAGAAGATAATACATCACTCGCAGGTAGTTATTAGCAGTGGTTGTTGGAACCGGTAGCAAATATAAAGCCGGTATTAGTTAGGAGAGCTACTAATTCAAGATGCTAATGTGATCTTGAATTATTTATTTAATGGCGATAAATCCTGCAATGGGAAGTGGTAAGACAGAAATAGCCATTTTGTTGGGCGGCGTCCCAGTCGACTTCTGCCAGCTACGGCTATAGCTCTAGCCGTCTCCTGCATCGCTCCAGCTAGCTCGGGCTGAGGATACTTATGTCGCAGGATCTTCTCTAACATCTCCACTTTTATAATATTAAAAGGAACAGCTCGGTTGTGCTCACTCGCCCAAATCTCAGAAAAAGTTAAGATCGTTTAATCTGATTTATTTTGAAATAACAATATGGGATGTCACCCTGAGATCATTACAGCTGATATGCCACTGACAATGATTACAACCGAGTGTGCTTGAGATCATTACAGTAATAAAATGTCGTCATTGGTTAAAAATTATATCTCTCTCTTTTCTAAAAGTGGGCGCGGTCGATTGACTGGCAGTTGTTTTAACATCACGTTTATTGTGTGGTGATCATGGTCAAAAACATATATGAATACTTACAAAAGCTCCCATTCCCGTTGTATGTGACTGTTTACATCTGGACCCCGTCTTGTCTACAACGGTGCCATCTCCCTTACAGACCATGGGAGATGTTAACATTACCTTCTCAGTATCGCTTATTTTTTTATTTTAATAATTTTTTTAATGAAATTTACAACTGTATCAAAATAACACAATAAGTAAATATAATGATTGGTACATATTAGCATGAAATACATGTATAGAAACTACCCAGTAGCAGTGCTCAAAACCCTTTTTTAAATATTAATAACATTCTAAATTGTGTCACATATAATAGAAGATCATATTTAGGTTTGTCTAAGATCACAGGATACTGCCAAAACATTGAGAATTTTTAACCAGGGACATATCTTAGAAATATCTTGGAAATGGTCCTCTGTTTTTTCTTTCTCCCATTCTATAAAAATTTACTTTTTGTTAAAAAGTTTTAATATTCTTTGCATTTATCCATGTTTAGATTGAATTTTGCATACATAAAAATTTTAACATTTTTATAGCTACTTGAAAATAAAAGACTACTTCACAAAATTACAAAAGATTCATGTACACGACAATTTTAAGACCTATTTGGGCTTACGGGGTAGAGCTTTGGGGCTTCACTAAGCCATTGAATTACTCTCATATTCAATCGTTATAATTCAAAATCCTCAATGTTCATTTCCTTGTTACGAATAAAATCACCCATTATGCCTTTAATGTGCCATTCGTAGCCGATTTGGCCGGAACCCAACATCAATAGTTTCATGACAAGCTTTATTTCCACTCAAACCCACTTGTTTCCTACATGGCTGCTTCAGATAACTCCCGACACCTCCGAGGCGTTTGAAATGAAGATGGCCTCGTAAAATTCTAAGTTGTGTATCATTCATTATATTTACTTTTTGTATTATTATAACACAGTGATAAATTTCAATAAAAAAATAAAAAGAAAAGAAATTCCGTAAGTGTCTGCGAACTTCAGTTTAAGAACTTATGGCTAAAACAGCAAACGTTTTATTTGTTTTTGTCTGTATCTATAACATCATTTAGGTATGGTTTCGAGGTTATTATTATTATTCTTAGTTTTAAATATTTATTTATTTTTACAAATATGTATTGGTTTTTTTTTTCATCACCATATTGTCCATTATTTTCTCATTTTGTGAGATTAAATTAGTAATGTGACGTGGGCACACCATTCATTATTCATTGTGATTTTGAGGTTGAAAAGCATTTCATTAATGTGTAAAATTGTATTTGATTTATCGTGTCTAGTTCAGACCAACTCTATTTGTATTTGTATTGGAGGCTTTCCCAAGAGACAAAGGCAAATAAGTTAATAAAATATAACCCTGAGGCTGTCCAATATGTTTCTGCAGTGGCCACAATTTACCTTTCACTCGCACAAAGCCTTTGGCGAATACATGAGTGAACGATGATTTTATTAGTTATTAAATAGTAATAATAAAAAAGAGTTTTTGTTAAAAAAAAATAAAATGAAAATTAATAGACTACGTGTGTTATTCGGTTAAAAATACATAAATTAATTATCAATTGTTTATTCCTTTAATTGGTTTATTGCCGTTATCATGTTACAGGTAATTGTTCTATTTTGAGGCTTTCGACGTTTATTTTGGAAATGGTAAAAGCTACCATTTTGGTTTTATGGTTTTACACTCCTCAATAGGGTGTCGAAAATTTATATGCAAATTGAGTTGGTGTTAAGGAATCAACTTCAGGGAACCCCAACTTTTTCCCTACGTTTTTTAAGGATACGCACTTCTTTACATCCCCTCTGAATTGAGTTTGAGGGTTGAAAACTTGTATGTGAATTGAGTTGGTAATAGAGAACTATCTTTTGGGGGCTCCCTTTTTTTCCCCCTTTCTTAGGGGTTTTTGATGTTTTGGGCACACACGTTAATATTTGAGTATTTGCCTTTGCAGCCTCCCGGTGATTTTGTTTGAGGATCGCATACCGAGTTCTGTTTGCTTTGTTCCTTGATTGATGGTTTCTGTCGTTAGCTCCGCTCATTAGTGCTGTTTACTCAGTTTTATTTTCTAGAGTTATCGCAGAGAGTCAACGATTCGCCTATCGTAGTACACTTTACTGAATTAGGATAAAATATAACTGATTATTTTCCTCCAAAACCTCTGCTTATTTGTCTCATTGCCCTAATCGGTCTTATAAATTAATACAATGTATGCTTATAATTTATAATTGAAACAAGGAACACTGATGTAACTGAATGCCCTTTTATTCATTGCCTTCCTTTCTATATCCGCAGTCACGGTGAATAAGTGGTCAAGTCGAATTTTTTTAATTTTTTATTTTAATTATTTATTTCTAATATAATTTGTTACAATTCACAAAAGTAAAATGCTGTACCATACAGACCAGTCTCCAACTCAAAAACTTAATAGAAAAATTTAAATGTAACTATAAAGAATCACTTATACAATGAAAGAAAAAAATTATACAATAAAAGTTTCAGCAGTGAGAAAAAAAAATTATAATCAAAATAAATAAAAATTGTATCAATACATTCTTAGTAACTTATATACATCTACATGAACAATATAAGATAATTTGGTATCCTGCAATAATAAATGTTTTGTTATTTTATGTACGTACCCCTTTGTACTATTTTTGTGAAGGTTTTTATTGTATTTACACTTATTAAAGAATTTTTGGCATAATTTATTGATATATTCATTAATATACGGTATATATAATTCTTTGTGCATAATTTTAACTCTAGTGTAATATGCATAGTTTCCAGCAATTCTTAGGCATTTGTTTTGAAATATTTGTAGTTTTTTATAATTTGTTTTAGTCATATAACTACAAATTTGGCATGCACATATGTTGGAATAGGTCGTAAGCAGGCTTATTATATGTGCTTAATTTTGAATTCCTATTGAAGTATGGATATATATTACACAGAGCTCTGTTAGCTTTATTGCACACATAATCAGTGTGGAAAGTAAAAGTTAACCTTTTGTCCATGTTAAGTCCTAAATATTTAATCTGATTTGTCAAGTCGAATTTTGAGTGAGTTGATTGTTAACTGTATTGAGGGAAACGGAATCACATAGTCTTTGGCTTGAAACGGAATTGAAATATAAACAAAAACTACTTTTCAAACAAATGGTTTACTTAGCCACTAATGAACTACAATAACTTGATTCCACACAGAACAAGAAACTCAGTTAGGAAAAACTTCTACTAAACTACTTCTTCATCGGGGCTGTTGCTTATATATATAGAGGTTGTGTCTCTAGCTTTTCCTCTAATATGTTGCAATATGCTCCTTTAAATTTTACACTTATGTACTTACTTATGTAGTATGAATTTGGGGTAAAATTTATCGCTTCTGGTCGATATTTACAATTACTATATTCGCTCACTTTAAATACTGAAGTGAAGTAAGAGAACCGATAGGAAAACTGAAAATTGCGCAGAACACTAAGTTGCTGAAGTTGCTGACCCTTATAAAAGTTTCTACAATAAAAATTGTGTGTCCACTTTCATCAAACAGCTTATAATGAGACATTGATTTTACACACTAAGGGCGACCTAGATAGAAATGGACCTCGCCAAAGAAAGAAAAATAATCAGGATGATTATATGAACCAAACGATCAGACGAGTGTTACAGGTTTCACTCCATAGACACCACCGAGAAGTTGTCCAACGTTGCAGCACACACCAGCAATAGTCGACTATAATTTTGCGGCCACATCAGCTCTGACTCCCTCAGAGTAGACTCACCAACAGGATGGATAGATGAATACAGTGGCTAAAGACTACCAGCCACCCTGATGGCATAAGTCAAATCAGACTCAAAGGAAGTCAGCATCTTTGGACACAAAGTGTACAAGTGGTAATTGATGTCAGAGAAGACAGCATCCAGAACCCTAAGACCAAAATGGACTGAAGAAAGGAAGAGGGCCTTATGCGTACGAATGAAGGAGTACTTGAAGAACAGGAAGAACGAATAATCATGAATGCTTCGCGTAATCTGATAAAAAATCTTTGATACATATAATAATAATAAATCTCTCAGTAAATGAAATAAATTCTATAATCCATTGTTTTTTTGTAAGATATTTCCTGTATATTTGTAGAAATGGGTTGTAGTTAGCAAGTATTTGAAGCTTTCCCTCCAACTTCCCTACAACAGAGCCCAACCCTTTGGACAGCTTCCTAACAATAGTCTTGCGAACCTGTGGCAATCTCCTCCGAAGGTCACTATATCAACCAGAAGAGGCCATTGCTTTGGTTTAGTGGCCCAGGGCGAGGCAATCCCTCCACCGCTATGAGGCAAGAGGTATCGCAGCTCGGGTCTAATAAGGAGGTAAAGTATAGCGCGTGGCGTCTTATCAAGGGGACTACGTCTCGATAGTAAATTGTTGAGGATTTATCGGCTCTATTCTGTATCTCCCGGGTCCTCGGTTCTCTCTTATTCTGTATCCGAGTGGCTATTAGTTATGTTCCTTATTGGTTTTATACTCTAAAAAGATTCGAGCATTTCTCCATGATATATGATTTACTCAAGCCATATATTTATGGGTAGTCTAAATTAGTGAGTGGTGTTCCATGCAGCTTTATGGATTTCAGTTAATTTGTTCAAACCTTTTTTTTTTCTCTTTCTTTGTGTCTAAGTTACATTGTTATTACATGAAGGACTTAGCTCTGGTGTGATAGAAGAAAGATATCCGGAATAATTAAATAACAAATTATAAAACAAAACCGTTCAGAGTTACCAAATCACTAAACCAAAGTAAATTTTTTACTTTAACCTACTAAAACAGTTATTTTTATTTTCGGTGAGCTGGGTAGTTCTGTGTATAGAGAGCTGAAACTTCTAGATTCAAATCCGGCTGTAGCAGATAAATTATTTAATCTGTAAACAGCCACGGATGGACCCCGTGGGATCTACAATTCCTCCTGGTGCTCACCCAGCCTTTATATTAGACTAACCTTAATTGGGGATACCTGGCAGTTGAGCGTGATTTCGGGCTAAGCACCTTCTGCCCAACCGTTTTCCTAGAAATATTACAGTCCCTACTATCTACTAAACCAATGGGGCCTTCAAGGGGTGTAGCGTTTATTTTATTGGGTTTTAAAAGTATCATCAATGTGTATTATTATATGGACAAAAATTATTATATGATCCTCGTTTTTTTCTTCTTCTTTTCCTTTTTCGTGTTAATAATAGTTGTCACTTTTACCAAGACGAGGTACCACCAGAAAAAAAAAATCCCCGTTTCACTAATGGCAGCTGGTTCACGCTGGAACATACCGTAGAAAATCTGTGCTAAATTATATTGATTGAATCTTTACAATATCAGAAAAAGGGTATCAAAAAAAATAAACCAAAGTACAATATACATTAATAAATAGAACGAAATTATAGGGCATATACTTGGATCTTCGTATCTTTAACTTTAAAATCAATTCGAATTAGTCAACCTATTTTTAATAATTAAATATTTCGGTTTGATTAATGTTAAATCTGCTACCCCGGTGAATTAGTGTTTACGTCGAATTTTGTCCACAGAGAGTTAACTGTATTGAGGGAAACGATATCTTGTAATTCTCGTGTTGTTTTTTTGCTTGAAATGGAGATATATATTATAAAGAATAACTCCTTTTCAAGCCAATATCTGATTTAGCAACTAATGAGAATGGACAGATTCCGCTTCTTTAAGAAAAGATATACATTTTGGGGGAAACTCGACTCAACTTCTTATTCACCGAGAATATAAATATAAAGTTTAATATATACATATATCTTTTTTTTCATAGCCGCCACTCCTTCCATTTGCCCTGAAGATGACCTATAACGTAATTCGAAACGTCGGTACTAATAAAAAATAATAAGTTTCACTTATTTGGTGTAATTTATGACTGCACCCCCCAACTAATTCCATCCTTCATAAAGTTTAATAACAGTATAATTGTAAATAAAGTTTACAAATAACAATAACTTGTTTTTACATAATAGAATTAATTAATTAAAAATTTAGGTTATACTATTGTTTACGACTTCCATTGGACTATCCTATTATTACACGGGACAAAAGTGTTCTATAGCTATTGTACCTTCTTACTAAGGTTGAATCCATTGATTTTGATCTGTATTCTTCCTTTATTTTTATTGTAACATTAGTAATTAGTAATTATGACGAGTATTTAAGTAAATATTTAGAGTGATTAATAGATAGTCATTAGCCTAGTTGAAGATAAGCTAACCAGTTGAACAGTAACAATCAATTAGAGCAGTTACCTGCAATCAGCTGGGCAAGATCACACTGCATCCAGTGACTGGCGTAATTATTTCATTAGAGGTGGCTGGCAAATCATTGCAGTGACGTTTAGTTAGGATGCAAAACATGTCTAGTAATTGTTAAAACATTACATAAGCAGATTCGTTAACACTTTCTGTTGTACACAATATAACTAAATGTCGCTAAATGAAACTCTTGCATTGTTTTCCATGAAAATTGAATAGAAGTTACACTTTTAATCCATTCATCAGGTAATCAGGTATCATGTTTGAACTTGAGTTGAAATAAATAAAAATAGCTTCAAGCTTTCAATTGGTTTCCAATTGTTGATAACAGAATTGCAATACCACCATTACAATAGGAATGCTTTGCTTTACCGATACCCAATTTTTTATACTTTTTAACTCATATGGAACTTTCTAATACCTCTAATGAAATTTTTTTTTTTGTTTTGAGCGATATACTATTCATTAGCGATCACTATAGTGTTTGAAAAATATCGTAATTTAATTTAGTTATCGTCAATAAATAAAAACAGTTAATTTTTAATCATTAAAAGTAACTGTGTACCTAAGGAAAAAACGCCCTACATTACATTAATTCAGCATATTCACCTGCTCTATAAGTGTAAGTATTTATTTCATTAATGGAAAATGACTATAGCTATTTATTCCTGACATTTATTTCAAAACTATTGTCGATATGACATCTCAAGTTTCCTCTATTGTTCATTGAGCCTGTAAAATGACTGTATTGTCTATTCATAGTTCACCTGATGACCATGAAATCTATCCTTGTGATGTGTGATGTCTGCTTCGTGCACAATACAACTTGTATTCAACGAACTGTTGAAATATATAAGCATTATGTTAAATATTTAAATTATCTTGTTAATTATTGTTTATCAATTGATAATATGAGGAATATACTTCCCTTAAAAACTTCGTTTCGAAATATCCATTTTCACCCTAAATTTTCCACGTTTTATTCATACTTAGTTTTTAACGGAGGTAAGGATGTAAGAAATCTCATGTAAAAAAAATATTTATGAGACTTTGTAGAAATCAAAATTATTTAATTTAAGTATTCCCGAATTGTTTTTCATTAAATTGAATGCCATATAAAGTGCAGAGGATTCCTCATTAAATGTTTACTCTTCTGTATTAATTTTATACTTCAAAAACATATATTAAATAAAATTATTGATTCTGCGATTTCATGACCAACATTTTCTCATGGTCATATTTAAATGCCACACGCACTTCTCGATGTTTAGTATCGATGTTGACATCTTTGTCAACTATCGATTGGACTGCTACAACGGCGATCGATGTCTTATTACATGATAGAAAACTTAGATGTATAATTTATTTATATAACACATCTAAAGCCCCTATGAATAACTGGTTAAGTGAAATTTTCTCAAAAATGAATTTCTTGTATTTAAAGAAGCAGGCTCGTGTTATTTTTGATATTAATAAGTGGCTAAGTCAGCAATTGGCTTGAAATGGAGTTATTGCTTATTACACCATTTCAAGCCAAAAACTACAAGTGACACGAACCACTTGTCTCATGGCAAGTAACTCAACCTGGAAAAAATTCGACTTAACCTCTTATTCACCGGGGTTGCAGGTATAATTCCATACGAGCTTGCCACGGATCGTTAGATTGTTAGCGTGTTGACAACTGAAAAAACCTTTATTAAAGTAGTCAGTAATCTTGTTTCGTTAATTTTTTTTTTAAATACTCCATTCGAAAATGTTTAAATATTTAAAAAAAAATGTCGGTGATAAACATCAATATAGTTTGGCATTGGGTTGTAGGAAACCATCATCGACATGAAAACAGCATTATGCTATACTCTACGAGGTCTTCATACTCTCAAGGGAATTCTAGTTAATGAGTGGCAGAATGGAGTAGAATATAAAAAATAATAACAATTTATTGTGTAACCAGGACCCTTAAGAATAACAAATATGTACAAAAATATTTGAACATATATCTGGCCTCTTACTTTATGACAAAGACCTATTTACCTAAGTTCTTGAATATGAATGTAATTTAAAAAGGTATGCTCTCGTCAAGAAAAAAAAAATGAAAATCTCAACTAACAAGAATCAAGCTGAGAAAAAGAAAACATAGATAAACGCACGCGAAAAATATAAAAAGCAATATCGTTATAAATGAAGAAAATTGATAGCAAGTCGTTTCTTACCTCTTAAGGACATGAACTATTAATTATAACTGATTTGTGAGCGTCTGTTTGGAAATTTAGGATATGTAGGAAAATATAGGTTTGAATTTGGATAAGATAGAAGCATGGCGGATATAAGGGAGTGAGCTCCAAAATGTGGTGGACCGTGGGTTAAATGAACGCTCGAAGGTTTCGGTTCTGTGGAACGAGTGGTCGGAGATGCGAGATCTTGTACCACGGGATTGGATGGAGGAATTAAATTGAGACTATAGATGTGTAAGGATGTTGTGAGTTGGTATAAGAATGACCTTAAGAAATATTGTCTACGGATGGAGGGGAACAGCCACTTTAACTCGTTTTAAGAGTTAGACTCATAAGACTTTCTCGGGGCATCCAAGACAAATCCCTGAATTTCTACCAGTTTTTTATGGTAATGTATTTCATGCAAATATTTTTATATGTTTCTGCGTGAATAGAGGTGTAAAGTTCAAAGCTGCAAAAATGATTTAAAGTTAAATATTTATGTTCTTCCTCTGAAGCATTAACATATTTTCCTTGGAACAGCGTTGTTCTGGATTGACCCGGTAAAGCGAAGAGCTATCCTCAGCTGTATAGAGGGAATAGGCTTCCCTTTGCCCAACCTCCTGTAAAATCCCGGCCATAGTGTTCTCTGTGTGCCCAACGAACAATAGCCCTCTGCCTCACCGCCCATATTGTCCGAGGGATATTGTCTATTAACCTCAACCATTTACCTTCTACCACACTATTTGTCCTAAGGCTTAGCACGCTTTTGTCTTCGGCGAACTATCTATCTGATTTTTCGGAGTAAGCTTTGTATAATCAGTAAATGATCTATATGACATGATACAAATATATCTGAAAGTTCTTTATTTTCCTCTTATGCGGGCGCCATAACTGAAATGGGGAGAGGATCTTAATGCAATCTTGTAATCTTTTGACGTTCATCAGTGCTTGAGCATATTTTTTATTTTTCATTCATACAATTTATTGAACATTTTATACATTAAGTAATAAAATGGTTGAATATGATAGGAATGGTTTTTTGTTTTTATTGTTTGTTTGGGCTGTATGTTTTCTGTTTGTCGTCTCTGTTGTTTTTCATTTATAATATATAATAAAACATTTTGCTCATTAAGTAATAACCATGTGCAATACTCAGGGTGCATACTCAAACTATTGTAAGAATGGGGGAACTGTCAAGTTGCGAAATAAAAAAGAAGAACCAATAGAGATTATTATGATTTTTTTTCCTTTACCACTGCAGCCCATGAAGGGTCTTGGGTACAATAAATGGTAAAGACTGTACTGTTTCTTGGACAACGATTGGGTGGTCTGTCCTAGATCACGCTCATTCACCAGATTTTCTCTCTATTAAGAAATAAAAAATCTTACGTAATCGAATTTATTTTTCGCAAAAAGAACGAAGAAAATGTCATTTTTAAGCGAATATAAGATATGATAGTCGTTTGGCTTATAAAAACTATATAAATGTTATTATTATTAAACAGAGGCGCTAGCTTCGGAATGTAAGGTTAAGTAATTTTATCAGAGTCGTTAACGAGGAATGTACTAGTGATGTGTCGGACATCCGTATCCACTTTTTTTGCAGATCTTTTACCTTATTAATTTCCTTGAATGATGAAAGCTGACCTTGATAACATATGTGGAAGAAAATGGTCCGGGTAGAGGTCGATAAATTTCTCTGAGATACGGTGAAATGTTTATTAAGTAGCCAACGTTTCGACCTACATTGCATGTATTTTTCATACTCAGCCCTATAGAAGACCTGCAAAGTAGGTCGAAACGTTACTAGGTCGAAGTAGGTCGAAGCTACTTAATAAACATTTCTCCACATCTCAGAGAAATTTATTGACCTTTACCCGGACCATTGTCTTCCACACTTATTAATTTTCAATATATAGATGAAATTTTATGTAGGGTTGTTTTATATTCACTGCAAACTTCTTAGGTACGTGTTAGCAACTCTATAAACAGCAACTTTTGTTCTGGCAAACGTCGAAATGAATAATAATTGAGTCCTCCATTCAAATAACCGATCACATGATCATTGATAGTTTTATAACTCACTACCAAACACAAACGTTATCTATGCCGCGCAGTAAAGAGAGAAATCTCGAAACATATACTGCCCTGTCTGTCACGCAAAGCGTCAGGTGGCGACAACTATCAAGGTCAAAGGCACCGACTTCGATTGAGGAAAAAAGTTAGGATCCGTATCCGTATCCGCGGATCTTGACACAAAATATCCGTATTCGGATTCGTATCCGCGGATATACTTTGTTAAAGATCCGGCACATCATTAGAATGTACCTAAAGTCCTAATCTTTTCGATTTCTCTCCGGTTTTCATTAGCTGAGAAATTAGTAACGAATGTCAAATAAATTAATTATAAAAATCCTTAAAAAGAAAAAAAAATGTTACACCTCATAAAGACATAACCGTTTTCCCAAATTCCTAATCGAATCCTCCATATAACATATCTACTGCCCCAGTGAATAAGTGGTTAAGTTTAATTTTCTCCAAAATGAGTTTCTTGTACTTAAGTTATCAGGATCGAGCTATTTTCGTAGTGAATAAGGGGCTATGTAAGGCATTGGCTTCAAAAGGAATTATTGTTTATATTACAACTCCATTTCCAGCCAAAACAGTACGAGAATGATACGATCTGAAAGCAGTTGAATCTCCCCGGACTAAATCCGACTTAACCACTTATTCACCGTGGCTGTAGATATTTGCCTGAATTATATATGATTCAGTATATTTACCAAAATACCCTATTAATCATAACATATATATGAAGGTTCCTATTGACATATCGTGAGGTACAAATCGATTTCTAACAGCTTTCGATTAGCTACTTTCTCTATTAAAGTAATGCTCTCCTCGATCATCACTTGTTTAATAATGTCCTTTGCTCCTTTGTAACAATAAATCGTTAAGTGTTGGGTGTCATGGAACATAATACGAAGGCAAGTCATTACCAGCTGTCACCACTTCGTATTGTATCCCATGACGCTTGGTATTATATCATTGTGTCTGAACCTTAATAGCTTTTCAATGATTTTGTTAGTTACCCATATTTGGCATAAGTATTAATTATTATTTCAAATCCCAGTTTTCAAGGTGTCGGTTTTAATAAGGGTCCCTCAGCTCTAATAGCCAAGCCTAGCAGGCCCAAAATAAAATCCAAAATCCAGCTCCAAAATAAAAAGATGTATCAATGGAATTTTCTGATTTATAAGAATTAGAAGTATTTTAAGGGACTGGGGGTGGTTCAGTGTGTAGGCAGCGCTGTACCAAACGTCCCGGGTTCAAATCCATCAAAGTGGGAAACTCGGCGGTTGTGCTTGAACCCTTCACGGGTTGTAGTATTGCAGGGTTTTTTTATTAGTCTGTACTCGCTGTTGTTGCATTAATTTTTTTAAACCTAATTTTTACACGAAATTTTTTTACATTTTACATTTTTACAATCACAATTATATAATATGATTGTAACAATCAATCTTGTCGCATCAATGTGAAAAAAATATGATTTTTCATATCTATTAGGGTTTATTCCAATTGAAAATCGCAGGACTTTTCTTACCTTTTCCATCTAAAATACTTTTGGCTTTCTTTTTTTAATATAATTATGCATCGTGAATTAATTTAATAATAATTAACTGAAGTCGAAATATATATACACATTTTTTCGCTTATAAAACTTATATAGAAGTATATTGTAGACGGTATTGTAAAGTTATGACAACCGTTTAGATTTTAGTGATTGTTGTAGTTATTATTTTTCATCGTTGTATTTCATACAATATAACCAAATATATTTCCCATAGAAAATTAATGGAAAATTTATAATTATTGTATGTTATAGTGATGAGTGGCTCATCACCAGATTCTTTATTAACCGGTTTCATATATTTTACTCAAATCAATTATAATAATAATGATTTATTTATAATTATTAGATCTTCTAGATGTTTTACTTTTACCATTTGTTATGCAAGATACTTAATTCATATTTGGTCAGATTTAACATACATGAACAATAGTTTCTTTTCAAAGCTATATGCTAAGATATAAGTACAACAGAACTAGTTGGACTGATTAAGATTTAAATCTGAAAAAAAATCATAAAAAGAGGTTTTGTGTTAAAAATTAAAGATAATATTGTCCACTATCTAGATAATGAAGAAACAATTATCGCCAGTCGTGCACAAAGGAGCTTTCTCTAACGTCTAGACGAGGAATTAGAGGAGCAAGAAAAAAAAGACAAATGAGAGGGGTAAAAAAACTGTTATAAAAGATGGCGTCGTAAATCGTGTCCTTTGTCCTTCCATATTCGTTCTCTTTATAATAATTTTCTTCTCGGCTTATGTTGCAAAGTTTTCATTCTCCCTTTGAATACTTTTTAATCATTCATAAAGTTACGGCATTATGGCTATTCCAACTTTCATCATAACTACTGGCTAACTTTATTCGTCCATTGTCCCGATGCCTTACATGCCACAACCCCTGAAAGCTGTGTGGATAAAGGCGCTCTGCGTAATTGGCTTAATTTCCCTCCTTTTTCTCTTAGGGAACTTTTCCTTCTTCCTTTTTTTTCTTCTCTTCTCCTACTTTTTATATAATTAGTCTCGACATCACTCCTCTGTCACGCCTATTACTTTCTTAAAGTTCTGTCCCTTATCATTTTTCCAATTTAGTGAGCTCCTCTGTCATTCCTTTACCCTGAATCCCCTCTTATAACTCCTTGTTTAAAACATGTATACATTATTCTTCTGATCGTGTAATTGTCTGAATACTGAACCACTGAACTCAGTTCATGTGGTTTCGCGATAATTTTTTTTAATCAATTAATTTGTCTTTCTTAAAAAATATTCATTCATCCTTTAATTGCTGGGCTCTACAGTCCCTGAAGAATTAAGAACCATGGGCTCTGCTAACTTCTTCCATTTGCCTCTGTCCGCAGCAAAGCGCCTACAGCGAATATTTCAATATCTAATCTCAAAACACAGGAGTCAGGTACAAACTTTGCTGTATTTGTTCGAATATGGAAAAGTATCAGAATTATTCAGTACGAATATCGTAACTTTCAAAACGTCCAGCTTTTATTGTCATTGTGAACGAGTTTGTGTTTCGAATCCGCAAAAGAACGGCTTTCTTGAAGAAAGGAAATCCGCAACTGAATAATAATTGTTCGCTCCTAGTTTCAAATTAAAATTAATTCATTCACCTTCTCGTTCGTGTATCGTAATAGAATGACTTTTTCAGCTTATCGAGAATGTCCTTTCTTTCTTTTCATGAATACCTTGTTAGGAGTTTGTACCCTTTCTAGTAATTGTAAGTTTTTAAAATGTCTTATAATATATTAATATATATGTTTAAGTACTTAGGGTCAATGGTAACTGGAAAAAACGAAATTCAAGGGGAAATAAAGGCGGGAAATGCTTGTTACTATTCGGTTTCGAAATTAGTTACTAAGCTCGCGTATTTTCTCCAGAGTCTAAAAATCAGAATTTACAAAACAATTATCGTACCATCTCTTCTCTATGGATAAGACGGTCCAAAGGATAAGACCACTGGGGAATATAGGAGATAACATAACGCGGAATTGCGAAGCATGGATCCGTTAAATATTATTCAGGTGATAGCGTCGCGATGATTAAGATGGGCATGTAAAGTTGCTGGGCCTAGTAACGAACGAATTTCCAATATGTAATAGGCGTTGTACCGACTGGGAAGCGTCTGAATGGTAGACCGAGGCGTAGATGGGAGGATTGCGTTAGGAATGATCTAGCGGGTAAGGGTTGGGTGATGCTCCGTGGAAGGAGGTTTGTAAACATAGATTGGTGGTATCGGCATCGAGCCTTTGTGTTCGTTTAGCGTTTATTTATTTATTATAATGTATTTCTTTACTCGTTTAACGTCACTTATGCTACTTTAGCTAATCGGACAAGGCTACTGTGGGTGTTTTTATGATTGACAATATCTCTTCTGATATGACGTGTTTTTTCTTAAAAGCTTCTACTTCTAAACCTCAATGGCTTATATCTTAATATCCTCTTCTCAACGATCTTGTAAGAAATATTTTGACCGTTAAAGTTTTATTTGTTCCTAGAGCCTAGCACCTTTAACGACGCATCTTTTACTCATGGCTTGAGCAAACTACGCGTGTACGAAGTGCTTAATCCACGAAATGATGTTTTCGAACGTATTTCATAATTATATCAGCGGTGGAGGGCTGGGTCTTACTAAGTTAGTGCGTGAAGAGGAAGAGGGATGGGAGCGCTTTGAGAAATATCTAGTTAATGATTGAGGCTGCTGTTAATGGATTCGAGGCGGGTAGTGGTCTCTGGCACGGCCCTCCAAAAACCTTAGGCAAAAACCTCCTGCATTCTTCATCAGGTCACGAGGCGAGCTTTTTAGCGCTTGTCAAGTGTCCCCCAGTGGATTATCTCGAGTATATAAACGTTTATCTTTCAATTTGTTGTTTATTTTGTCCGGGAATGAAATTATTCCACACCTCGACATCAGTGGCGTACTAAAAAATGTGTTTATAGTTTTAACATGCTTATATTAGGTTTGCCTGTACGTATGCATGTTACCGAATTTCGGTCACTTCAAACATCAAATTATGTTGAAATTTTGCACTCTTATCAAGGAACGATGACGATACAGTGATTCAATAAGTTTGTTTCATTATCCCGACCACGATCTTCAGGATTAGCGATTTTTCATATCTGAAGACACGGCAGTGCCTTGTGCCTTGTACTAAGGCATACATGCTTATTCATTGAAACAAGGATATGACTACTGGCAGGATCATCTCGGGAGTTTTTTATATTTTGCAACAAAAATGATAGTTAAAACAAAATTAAAAAACTAGCCGAACTAAAAATAATTAAATGAATATTAGTAAAAAAAAAGAACTAAAGAACACGCGTTTTTCTGACCAGCCGAACTAAAAAATTGAAAATAAATAATATTTTAAAAAACATGCTGAACCGGAAAGAAAACTAAAATTTAGAGAACAATTTTCAATAAGTTTAAAATAAGAATAGCGATGTACAAAAAAAAAGAGTCGTTTTGTCGTAATATAGCTAGGTGTGCGTGATGTTAATTGTTGTAAATATTTTATTGACTGATATTGGTAAAAGTAGTGTCGTTATAAAAATACCTTAAAAAACACCCAATGCTGTTTTACGATACAATGTATTTTTTGTTTATCTCTCTATTTTTATTTTAAACTTTTTGAAAAAATTGATCTACTTTTTAGTTCTGTTTTCTATTAAAGTGTTTATTTTTAGTTTTTACAGCGTTTGTTTGTTGTTTATTTCGTTCGGAAATAAAAATTTTCTATACCTCACCATCGGTGACTTGTTAAGAATGTATTTATGGCTTTTTATATATAAATGTATAATTAATATTATTGCATTGTGACATCAGACTTCTTAGTATCTTATTTGCATGTAGTTGGCATCTTGACAATTAACGTGACAACTAAAAATGAAGGAACAGAGAATTTTATAAAGAACAAACGTGGTTGGAAGTGTAAGAATCCGTGTTCAAAATAGAAACGTAAGATAAATAGATATGTAACGTGGTAAATACAAAATTGCTTTTAAGTACATTCTATATTATTGTCATCCTGTCATAATTAAAAACTGTTATATTTCAAAGTGAGCCGGCATAGACCAATAAAATTAAGTAAGAACCGCGCTTTTCGTTTTTTTAGGAGTAAGTCTCCACTTTTGCGATGGGAACAAAAACTTTTTTGGCGTGTACTAAATGATGAAGATGATCATCCTTTCAACCTCCTAAAAAATTAAAAATCCTTCATTTACTATCTTTAATATTCAATAAATCATTTATAGCGCTATTAACCATTCAAAAACCATCGTATTAAGCAATAAATAATTTTCGGAAGTGTTTACATTTGCCTCCATTTTCGAAGGAATTAATCTTAATAATAAATTAGAAACGCCTTTTAGACCGTATTTAATGGAGATGGAATATTTAACTAGTTAACAGTTTAGCGTTTTTGTAAAAAGGTTCAGATTCAATTGGAAATCATTATTATTGTATAAGCAATTTAACAAATATATAAATCGTTAATTTTGGGAGTTGGTCAATTTGATAAAATACTTATTGTAGAGTAAAGACACAAATAATAATTAAATTTAATCAGAAAATAAAATTCATATATACTTAAATTGCCACGGTAAATATTTTGAATCCATTCATCAAATAGATTTCTATTTTCGAACATGTCTAATTCTTTGCCAACGTTTTGCTAGGCATGCTGCTAGCTCCATCGGGGCTTAGTTTGAGACTTCCTTCTCCGGGGATTCATAAAATAATAGCAATAATCTAATAATTAAATAATTATAAATTAAAAAAAAAATTGTATCATTTTCCTTTCATATCTAATTTTAATTACGCATCCGGGGAGTGGGGAAGTTGAGTCGATACAGTGCTGAGTCGTTATACCCATGAATTATTTAATATTTTAACATCTGGACTCGGTGGGATCTGGGGACCTTCCTTGGGCTCACCCAGCTCTACAAAGTTGGTACGCTTAAATGGTAGAAAACCTAGTGCGTTATCTCATATAATTTACCCCCTAGAACAACCATTGGATTAGACACATAAAGTCCGTAGTATGGACTAAACCCGAGACCCTTCATAGGTTGTAGTGATACAATGTATAAAATGTAATTTTAATTTTCTATTCTACGAAAAGTACGATAAGATAGGCCTTTTTTTTCTTTGGAATAATTCGAATGAATAAAAAATGAGAAATGTCTACATAAATGTTTAACATTAACTAGATAACATCAGCATAATCTTTACCAGGATATCAAGAGCAGTATCTTAGTATTTTCAAGCGGAATAATTCTATAAATAATGAATAGCATAAAACTAACAAGCCAGTTAATTGGAGAACGCTTCTGCTAAATATTTCATTCCCCTTTAGCTCTTGGTTTAAGAAAAGAAAAAGAGGAATATGAAAAAAAAAGCTCATCTTGAAAAGAGTACAAAATGAAAACTCGAGAATAAAAGAATAAAGAAACAGACGTCTGGGTTGGAAACATTAATGAAGGAAAATATGATTTACCTTTGGAGGAAAAAGAAAGGCGGTTAACAATATTAAAACTGAGCTATCTCTGTCCCTGATTTAGGAGCTCTCCTCAGGATATTTTGGTTTATGGCCTCGTTTAACATTTTCATAACTCCCCCCCCTTCTTAACCTGATTTATTATTATTATTTCATAAATTTAGGATCTAGTGAGTTATCGATTGTACTGATAAATATTCAAAATGAGGCACTGAAAGTTATGATTTATTCAGTGCAAGTAATTTCAACATTTACTTTTTGATCAATATACCCGTCTTAAATTAAAAATTTAAGAGGCTGTTGCATGTTTGAGTGTCCTTTGCAGTTTTTTCTTAATAATAGGCTTTTGTGTTTATAACAAACAAATATTAGAAGTATTTGTTTCGATCTATCTTGTCAGTATTTAATGATTTTTACAGATGATTTCATTTGGTTCATAATTGTTGAATTAGACCTCGATTTTGAAGGTTGTTTTTGGGCGACAGTCTACCTTTGAAACCGCTGAGGCTTTTGGAATTGAATTGGATCTTAAATCTATTTCGTGGTGGACCCACGGAACGGATTTGAAGAGTTCATAACCTGTAGTAATAACCCATTGCTATGTGAAATCATTTTGTTTTAATTTATATTAGGCGATGGTTTTACCTCTTGCCCCTTCCAATAGCCAATGTCCAGGAGAAAATAGCGAGGCTATTTTGTCGACTCTGATTAAACTAATACTGACACGCGCTTTGGAGGCTCCGTATCCTCGGGTCTTGGTCTTCTGAGTATTTTATCCTCAGATGTGTTTCCCCCAACTTGGAGGGCCAGTGGCTGATTGCAGTCCCCCCAAGACTAGGCGATGTCGCCGCCAACTCACTACACCTAAATCCTAGCATTTCTCCGATTTACAACATTTCAAATTTTCACACATCTTTTCGTATTTTCGATCACAATTCTTTCATGTTGAAGCTAAACGGAATCCCTAATCGGTTAAATTATCATTTCATTTGGAAAACTATTTAGGAAGGCATAGAGGTATGAGGAAGTATGTCGGGGAAGGAAATGGTTTCATCTCGATTCTATGTAAACGTAAAACTATAAACATAATATTTTCATTGGATTATTTATTTTTATATTTAGATACTACCAGCAGATATTTCTTTTTCTAATAATACTTTTTATTGGATGTATTCTGTCAGAGCGGAGGAATGTGGAATAGGCGGTTGGTTTATGCGGAGGCCGGAAGGGTAGGATATAGAGGAGGAGGTACGTGCCCTGGAGATGGGCGTGCCCCGGGGTAGGGCGCAGTGCGGCTGGTATTATATATAAATACACTGGGGAGGGCTCACGTAGCCCATTTCCCTGGCGCCCTTATTGGGGCTCATCTTGGCCCTTCTAAGGCCCCCGCATTATCGCTTCCTTCTGATAGGGAGTCCTCTCATGGCTCCTCCTTCCATTGACATAGCCTAATATATTATTAGTCGTTTATATTATAATGGAATTCGACATATTTCTACTTTAGTTTAATAGCATAGCTTCCGCGTTGCCCTAAATGTTCATATCTGCGGTAATACTTTTCTTAAGATTGAACTAAAACCATTTTGATGAAAAAGTACCCAACCTATTTATTCAAACTTGGATTCTGAAGAAGATAAATTAAATCATTTGTAAATAAAAGGTTCACTACATAGTAGAAACTGTACCATCTCTAAGCCAACATTTGCGCATGGAAATTTGGTCAAAATAATCCTGAAACGGCTCGTTCTTTCATCAATTAAGGGTGCGCCCTTATCACAATATTGTCATTGGGTGAGTCCGAAGAAAATCGATTCACGACTATACCCAAATAAATAATTTATCTACCACATCCGGTATCGGACTCGGGACCGAGAGATCAGTAACCCACCACCCTACATACTCGGCTGCCATACTGCTCAAAATGAAATGCAAATAAATAGATTCAAAAGTAAATAAATGTACGCACAAACTAGAATAATAAATTTTATAGTTTCTTTGGGAACTTGTATTTTCAGAATAATTATTCGAAGTTTCTTTAACTCTGTTAAATTTTCGTTCAATTATAGGGGTGGATGCCAATTATTTCAGTCTAGTTAGATATTAGGTTTTACTTACAAAATAATTAGCAAATGGTATACATGATGGAACCCATCTGTAAAGATAAATATTAAACTGAATAACATTATAACATTTATAATTTAAATCGCAATAAATAATTATTTAAATAAAATTAGTTAAAATGATTTAAGATAGAAATAAAAAGTGTTATCACTCCCATTATTGGGCATTATATTCTCTCCTCCCCAAAATCGCTTATAAAAAACGTTATAACGGTTATAAACACAATATATAAAGGGCATTAAAACGAATATTATATTATGTATTTGCTTTTGTTTTATTTTATATTACAATTACTAATCTATAATATCCAATATTCCTCGATGCATTACCTAGCACTTGAATACTTTAAGTATATTAATAAAATCGACATTGCAATGACGACGGATGAAATCGAGCGAAGAAATGCATATACAAATCTTCTTTGACTTCCAATTTTGACTCAACTCGGAATCTTGTTTGTCCATTTTGAAGTAACACGCAATAACCTAAACGATTAGGCGGTTGACACATCCTGTACGGAAGTGTAAATTTGTCATCTTGACGTGAACAAAAACAAACACAAATAACAGGGATATATGGAGCTATACATATTTGTGGGTGGTAAATCGCTAGCAACAATACGCATCATATATCATCCTGGCTGACACTCCCAACCCTATGTGAACATAGTTATGTTCTGTTTTGTGTGACACTTCGGATCAATATTACTATTTTAAAAAAAAAATCATTATTATTTCCTGAACTGTCCTGGCTGGACAGGGCAAGAGCTGTCCATAAATTTCACGTTATTTTTTATACTTAAACATCCCTTCACAAATGTTTCTAAACTGCACACAAAGGGACATTTAATCATAAAAATGTTACTCAATATAACTGAATGCAAGCTTACGATGAACTCTATACTGTAAATTTATTTTGTTAAAGAAATGTTTGTATTTCCCTAGCCCTACTATTCCAGGTATAAAGTTTTTAATTACTTCTATTTGAATAAATGTATTTATTTGAGAGCTTTTATTATTTCAATATACTATTAGGAGGACTGTTGTAATAGATTATTGCAAGATGTACAACAACAATTTTTATTATTAAGTCTGTTAATCTTATTTTCTTCTGAGATTTAATCTTATCTTTTTATTTGATATATTTTTGTTTATATAAATCAAGATTTACATCTATATATCATGGTAAGCCCGGTTGCTCATTCTGTCGAGTACTGAGTTTCTGAGTTTAAAAACGGTTGTTGCAGATAAATTATGTAAATTCGTTAACTACTACGAATAGACTCTTTGAGATTTGCAGACCCTTCTGTGGCTCGTCCAGCCTCAATAAAGTGGTTACCCTTAATGGGGGAGAAAACCTGGAGGTTGAGCGTGATCTCGAAAAATCACCTTACTGCTCAGCTCTTATAATAAAAAGTGTATAAACTCCACCATGAACCGTAAACCTAAAAACCTTCATGGGGTTTAGTTGTACAGGTATTTTTTTTAACATGCCATAAGTGATCTTTTAGGCTTATTTAAGTGATCTAAGGGTTTTATAGGAATTGACATCGTCAGTATGAAATTAGAATTATTTTGTACATGATGTTAAACAAAAAAAAATGTATACATGCCTTTTCTGGTTTTATGAAGTGTTAAAATAGAATTAGGTTTACATAATTGAGTTGAAATAAAAAATCAGTTATTATATATTAAAGTAATTAGTAATATTTTGTCACATGTAGGTCTTTTTTGAGGGGGTGGGTTAAGATATGCCAAAAGCAGTAGATATTTAAATTATTCACATCTCCTTAAAAATGAATGCCTATTCCTAAAAATAATCACTTTTTTCATTTCATTCATTCTTTTCTTGGCGTCTGTTTTCAATTTGTGAAAGGCTTGCTAAGATTTCTGACACCGATCCAGGGAATAAAAGGATTCTAATTTGTATTCAGTTAAAATTGTGACTTGTATTTTAATTATTTTCGTATTTGGATGAAGGCTGTAATTATAATTCTATTCTGGTGGTCTAAACAAAAATGGAATCCATTCATTTATAATTTTATTTTTACTATGACTTTATGTGGATGGGGGTTCTGTATGTTAACTATTTTTAACCCTGGATTAACGTTAAGTATTGGTTTAATAAATCTATATAATTATCATTTATGTTATATAACACCAGTATGCAGACTATATTGCTTGACTTCTTTATTTTGGTATATTTTTAATAGTTAAAACCTCTTTCGGTGTTGTCAAAAATTTAGTTTAAATCTCTTTAAAGTCAAAATTTTTTGTTCGCTTCCATTTTAAATTTGGTTTGTAGCTGAAATGTTTTAGAAAAATATTTGCCGCCTTATTTCTCATGGATATATCCGTCCGGCTCTGGACCTGAAGTTTAGGGAGAATTAAGCATTACTTGACTAAACCAGCCAAAAATGTGAAAAAGTCAATAATTTTTAAATTCTGAGTTATACGCTTTTGATTCTGAACGCCTCATATGTACATTAGAATCATAACTCTTACATGCTAAAATAATCTTGTTTTAATAAATCGAGTTTTAGAAAAATTAATTTGATTTGATTTTTTTAATCAATTATCCCATATTTGGATTTAAAACTATCACCGAAAGATTTGTCAGGTTTATTTATTTATTTTTTTGAGGATGGAAATTGTTGGGGGGTGCAATCAAAATATAAACACAAATAAGTGGAAACTTATTTTTTATTTGTGCCTACGTTTCGTCCTGCTTAGTAGGTCATCTTCAAGGCCAATAGGAGTGGCTGCTAAGTGAATAATGTAACTGACCAATATTTATATAAAATATATTTATTATTTTGTTTTTGCTTCGTACGTTGTCACAAAAATGCTTTATCTCAGTTCCATTAAACTTTAACTCTGAAGTTCATTGATAAAAACTTCATGTAGGGGTAACATCAGTATAAGAGACCGTTTATTATTAGAGGGAAAGGATTTGGGGAGAAAAGAGAGGAAAAAAAGTACATTATTAAGGAAAAATTAGACTTATTATTACAAATTAGCCCAAGTATTCAAGATTGTACTACTATTTTTGTCCTTGCAACTTGAAGTGAAATGACAAAATGAAAGAAGAAACCCCTTGATATGTGTATTTTACTGAATACTCTTTTACAAGGCGATAAAAGCCCTGTTTTTATGTCAATTTTCATATTTTCTTAAACAATATTTTTTTAAGGTTTTAAGAGATGTCAAAACCAGTAGATGATAATCTTTCAACATATTCAAAGGAATGTCTGTATTGACGAAGAAAAATATAGTTGGACAACATTTACTGACTAAACCAGCAAAGAAATTACTAAATTTTGGAGTTATCCGCTTTTAATCCTAAATGCCTCTTATTCATTGGGTTATCCCTTACTGTCAATATTAATAGTTTTTATAATTAATTTTATTTTAGTTGTTACTAATTTTTAAATATATTCATTTGAAAAGAAAAGATATGTCCAGGACCGGGACTCGAACCCGGGTCTTCCAGATCACTAGTCTGGGACTCTACCATTTGAGCTATCATGGGCCCTAATGAAGCACGCTTCTCGGCCATGGTCATATCTTTTTAATAGTTTTTAGTTTGTTCTGACAATACAAACGCTAATATTCTAGATAATTTCAATTAATAGGTCAAGTGCCGCTTGCTTCCTACAATTTTTATAATTTATTCTTCTTATCTCAAGATGATGAGGTTGTTAAGTACTTGAGATTAGCTTGGGTTTTCCTTCGTACCCGAATTTACCTCCAATACTACTCATTGTGGTTTGTTAATTTTAAATCGTTAATTTGTTAATGACAATTCGTGGTCAGGGCTATATAAGTTATATTTTTCGCCTATGTGTTTTATTACATTGTATTGCATATATTGTATTATAGTAGTTTTAATAATACTCATTCAACCACATAATATCAAGTTCAATGCCATAATAAAAAGTTTTTCATGTTGATGTATTTGTATTGTCCAAATCTGCATTTCCTATCCCATAGTCGTAACTTCGGATAATGAATTATATAATCCGGATTGATGCTGATTGGAATTGGATTGAGGGTTCTTAGTTCCAACCCAGATCCCTCCGGAGCTTAATGACCTAGCCATGATCATCGGTTCTCCCTTCCTTCCTGTGGCTTGTCCATTTCGAAGACCGTCCTCTCCTTACTAAGTCATTCCCTGAGCCCTCCCATCAACTGGAAGGCCTTGGAGAAGATCTGGAAAGCTCTATAAGGTGCGCCTCAGGTCCTCGCTAAGTGATGTCATTAATTATTGGTCTTCTAGGACACTCGCCATTACCCTCCACTAGGCCAAGGCCTCGCCGCTTCCTAGTTCGTAGTAATCTAGGTGTTTTTTTCTCTCTTGTGGAGAAGTAATGAGTCTCTAAGAAGAAAATACGTTTTGAATATTAATAGTAACATTAGGAAGTGAGATAGCTAAGTGGATAAAGCGCTGAGTTGCTCCACAACCCTTATCCTAGAAATAATATAGTCTCTACCATGTACTCAGCCCAAGACCCTTTATGGGTTGTAGTGGTATAAGTTTTTTTTTAACAGTAACGGTACCAGATACGCCCTCTGGTAGTTAGCACAATGGTAAGAGGATAATCTGAAAAAAATATAAATGAGAGAATGAAGATTCCGAAATTTTTACCAATCTATGTTTTAACTTCTATCTATGGTTAATTGAATCTATGATTCATTTCCTCGACTAATTTAATTTTTAAAAAGCATTTACTTCTATGTAAAATTGTAAGTGCCCTTTTTTGTATTTATTATATTACTCGTCATGAATGTTGGAAATATTACAGATATTTTTTTATTTTTTTCAACTCAAGCTTAATTTTTTTTTTAATTCTTATTTTAGAGGACTCAAAGCAATTTGTTAGCAATTTCGCCACTGTGCGTATAAGTACTCTTATAAGTATAAGTATGTCTTTTTAAGCATAAATAAAATTATTTGTCAATAAAGAATAATGTATGTTCAATTTAGTAAAAATAAAACGTCCAATGCTAGGAAATAGTGTTCTATTTAGTGTGTTAGTTGTGATGTTATTATGCATGCCTAAGAATACATTGTTGACATCATATCACAAATACCGGAAATATATGTTGCCCAAAGCGTTGATATTTTTAAGGGATGTTAAAAATATGTTTACAACTTCCAATATTGGATTTTTTTCAAAAAGATATTATATTTAAATGCGTTTAATCAATTTTTAGCGTTAAGATTATTGATGATGAAAAAAAACAAAACAATTCTTTTGATAATGTTGATAACAGTTATTTTTGTTATTATCATCAATATATATTACCATCACTAATTCTATTAACTACAGTCGAACCTGGATAATTGGTACCTGCGTAAGTGGAATACCTCTATCCTCTATAAGTGGTACAAAGCTTGTTGTCCCATCATTTGCCCTTACATAAACTCTTTAACTGGAATATTTTCACCTTTATAATCAATTTTTTGGACATTTTCTCTCTTAATGAGACAATTTTTTTATTTACCTCTATAAGTGGAATTTGGATTACTACATACTGAGAAAAGGTCACACCTATATTACTTAGGTGTAGGTAGGATGGATGGATGTAGGTAGGATAGATGGGTTTGTTTTGTTTTGATTGGTACCTTTTTTTTTTTTTAGGGCCCCCTTCCTGCCATTGCTGGCATACGGGGTTCTCGGCAGTGACGGGTTGATGCGTTGGGTTTACGCACGCCCGCCACTGCCAATAAATCAACTTTTTTTTTTTAATCTTTATTTCATCAAACTTTTACTACATTAGATGGGGGGGTACCAGTTTTGATTGGTACCAAAAGCGTAAACATTAACCATGAAAGAGTAACTAACAACATTGCCCAATCAAACCTATTGTTGCTACACTCTAATCTCCCCCCCCCCAATGCCATGGTTTTATGTATGTATGGATTTTTAAATGGTTTTTACAAACACAGGTAATAAATATTTACATTTATAAAAATTGCAAGTTATTTGAGCACCTCTTTTAGTGGTCCATAGAACATTAATGACCTGGATAAGTAAAACTTTGTTTAAGTGAAATTAAAATTCTGTCACCAAGAGATTCCACTTATCCAGGTTCGACTGTATGTTGTTAATTTTAATGACTCACATGTCAATATGATATTTGATAAGTGTGATATTTTTATACAATCATTTTCATCTTCATTATATATATACTTAAAACTCCAATATATGAAGATGTGTTGTACATTTATTAAATTCGCTTATAGAATCTAAGCAGAGCTGTTTTAACCCCGTGTTATGTAGAATTATTGCTATTCGAGCTGAGAAATTCCAGCCCCATTCAAATATTCACCTACATTCTCATGGGATTTCTTCCTCTTTTTTGTTTTATTGCGGTACGGTATTTGTTCGGCGGGTATTTCTCGTTTATTGAATACTATCTAGGGAAATAAAATAGCGGTATTTATTCTCTATTGGCTCACGTATTATGATACAGTATTGGAGAGCATATGTTAAGCATGACTTAATTTGAATGTTTTAAGTTTTAATTAAATAATTTATACTTTGGGTTCCGATAAATCTTTTAAAACATTGGTGTTTATAATAATGAATAAATATTGTTTATAAGTATTTAATCCTTCCATTAAGGGATTTGTAGTGATTTATTCAGCGAACCGAACGGCCGAATTTCATGTCTAATCCCTAACCAACCTCTCAAATAACCTGGTTTAACAATAAAAGATTATATTGAATATTTTAAGCTTTGCGATACTCTTTAGTATTACTTTTTTTATTACTAAATTAGTATTAATATTATTTACTAAATAATAGTAATATTAATTACTAACGATTATTATTCTTTTTATTAAAAGGAAATAACTTTTAAAAAAATAGTTTACTAGAATAAATTTGTTCTGTTGTGCGGAATGTTGTTGTATATCATACATTCATTGTCGGCCGTTTGTGAAGATTATGTTAATAAATTTCGCTTGCAAAGAGGTTGCACCTATCAACTATAGTCAGTATAAATAATAAAAATACAAAAAGTTTTGCAATCCTTTTTCGGTTTTCCAATTTCAGTTGTCGAAATGGAGAAGTTAAGCGGCTTGTAGTGAACTTATTCCAAGGCATAGAATAGGAAAAATACTTTATTCCGGGACAATGTCTGAAATTGTGTTTTAAAAAATACATTTTTAGCCAGAAACATAAATATAAAAATAAGTAAATAAAATCACAAATAATATAATTACAATAATAACATAGAAAATAATTCTTGTGAAACATTATAATACAGTTGCTAACAAAAAACAACACATAATAAAAAACCTTAGGTCTGATAGTGCAAATATTAGCATATGTTGATCTCGTCATTGAGCCTCGGAGTTCACTAAAGACTGATTGACTAGGCACGATCTCAATATAGCCCTATCCGTGTGAATAGGAAGATCGAATTCAAAGCAACAGATTTTTGACGATAACTCTACCAAATGTCGCTTTATTTTTGTCTCCTAACTTTAATTCTTTATTTATTATTTTTGTTTGTTTGTTCCTTAAATAAAGATTAAAGGATGGCCCTTGATCCCATGGCCTTTAATTATTTTATTTTCTAGTTTTATAAAGATATTGATCACATACAAACAACTTCGGGAAACTTTATCGTTCTGCGATAACAGAATGTTTACTTTAGATTGCTTTGTTTATTCCGCAGAATATATCTTTTCATATAAATTTATTCAGGCATCAACGTAAACATTCCCTGGACATTTGCGACCTATTCAGACATGTTTTGTAGAATATAGACGAGATCTGTCGATAGCGCTGCTCTAGGACTCCACCTATGAATTCTTTATGAAGTGAACTCCTCTCTCCTGCTCCTGACAGCGCCTTTAGGATGCGGCTCTTTGTGTCGTATTCTGGAATATGTTAAAAATTTCCTTAGAATAACCCAATACAATCGGGTTATATCTCTACATTCCCGGTGAATAAATGGTTACATCTACCTTATACCAAAATGAGTTCCTTGTACTTAGGGAAGCGGAATCTTATTTTCCTTGCGAATTAGGGGCTAAGTCAGGCATGGGGTTGAAACAGAGTTATTGCTTATATTACAACTTCATTTCAATCCTTCTATAGTCAGAACATATCAATTAATTAGTTATGTATAAATAAGTAGTAATTATTAGAGGTTTGAATGCCTAGAGGTGGAATAGGTTCCGGAAAAAAAAATCAAGAGGTAGAACTTCTATGACTGACTACATTAGCTTAAGAGCCTACCTTACAAAATCTGGAAAATTACTCTTATTGAAGCAGGGTAACTCAGATTGTGTAACACAGAATATCACCTATGGGATCTGGAGTCCCTCGTTTGGCTCACCCATCCACTACAAAGTGGATAATCTTAATTGGAGGAAGAACTTGGATTTCATATCAAATCACCTCCTTGCTCAGCAATGTGCCTATCTTGTACTGAAACCAGCACCTACCAAGGGTTGTGGTAGTACAGGTTTTTATTATCCTTAGTCTGTTATGTTAGAGCACTTTTAGCTATGAAGACCTTTTTTCTACATTAACTTCTTTTGTTTCCAGATGTCCCGTTTCCGCCTTCGCACAAGCTGACGGCTTCGGAAGTGTTCGAGGGTAGGACGGGCAAGCCCCGACCGGATGTCCTTAAGCAGCACTTCATGGCGGAAGGGAGGATCGACGAAGCGGCCGCCCTCAGGATCATCAACGAGGGCGCCACCCTCCTCCGCTCGGAGAAGACCATGATCGACATCGAAGCACCAGTCACAGGTACCTTACATCTTTAGTTATATTCAACTAATACTTTACCATACTGTGTCTTTATTAATTCACCTTAAACTATGCATTAATAGTCAGCGATGTTTACTGGCAGAGTAACATGCTATAGACTTGTCCGAAAAATAATGGAGGTTTGTGGTCATAAATAAGGTCTTGAGGTGGTCATCGACAGTTGATTTGTTGACTTCGAATTTCCCTGCCAGTTCAGGAAGAGTTATTCCGGGATTTTCTTTTATCGATGCTCGGAGAACATCGTCATCAAGGGCGGAACTTCCACTGCCTTCTTTGTCTTAAAGACTCAGACCTCCCTCTCGAAATCTTTAAAACCACTGTAGAATAGTCCACTCGCCTATACTGCGTTCGGCTCAGTTTCGTCGATATTTCTGGCCGTTTGAGCCACGTTCAGGCCGATTTGAAAATTATGTGAAAATTACGCTTTGGCATTTATGTAAGTCAAAAGTCCAACAAACCTGAATAGTTTACTGTTTGAAGGGATATTTTAAAGAAAACATAAAATCCTGCATTATTTTCCGGATAACCCAATACCAAATATGAGGTGGTAAATATATAAATATATAGCTAGACTCAGTAATTTCTTCGCCACTTCTCCATATTTAGCCTTGTTTAAAACTTAATATAAATAGATATGTTTCTATTTGTATATCCATTTTTTTAAATCCATATAGCTGCTTAATACTTGGACGACATAAATAAAACATCAAGATTGGATGTCATTCTTTTATAAATGTTTCCTTTATTTTCATTCACATTCTCACATTACTTGTAATTAAGTGAACTTGTAGGACCGTAGTGCCAAGGAGTGAGTGGGTAAGTGATGTTATGGAACGGTAAAATCTGTTAGTTCCAACCTTTCCTGGAGTTCCGCTTGGAGTTTCTGTTATAACACGTTGACAATCGACTTTTTCTATGAGAAAAGCAGATTTTTATGGACAATTTTAATTATCAGTTTAATGATTCTATTTATCCTATCATCAATCCTTGACAACTAGTGCATAAAATATTGCATAGGGATTAGATACTGTAGGCTATCTGATTTCAAGATACACAAAACTAGAAAAAGTCTGCTTCATCTAACTTTGTCCATCACTCCCCAACTTTTTCTGTTCTCTGTCTGGCGCTAAGTGAACTTTTTGGAACGATAAAACAAGGAATTGGGTCCAATCGTCCCCACAATCGTATCATGTTCCAGACTGCTTTTGGAAGAGTTTTAAATTGAACCGATTTACACTCTTCTTATTACCATTGCTTTGGTTCGTCCTTCCCCTTAGGGATTTGGCTGAGTGACTAGTTATATTTTAGCAATGTTATAATATTTTGTTAATATTTTTTTAGCACAGATAAATGTGTTGTTGGTAAAAACTAGCAAGGTAAAACCCTTTGGTCATCTACGGCTATTGGTTGCTTTATTTGTCTTATATTATAGACACATAATACATCCACATACATACATACATACATTCAAGCTAAACGATGGAGACAGTTTAGATACAATTTATGATCTCAAATTTTATCTAAATTTTCTCCATCGTTCAGTTATAATTATAGCTATAATTTATGCAGTGTTTATTCATGCTTTCAAAAACTGAAATACCAACTTGATGGCTTCAGATATGTTAAATTTGGGGCCAGTCCTATTTTATCTGTTGGAAGGTATTTGTTAAATTCTTCAAAATGATGTTTAACTGCACAAATAGCGTTACAACTGTGGCTTGGAGGATTTATGAAAACTGATTTGTTAATCCCTCATGGTAACAAGCTAGGTAACAATGTTTGATTGCTGAACAGGTGTAAAACATTTATAACCGTTCGAATTCATTGCCAAGTCCGAATAGTAAATTTTCTTGAATGCAACCCAAACAAATCTTATGGCTCTGGTTTTGTTTGGAATCTAATACAATCAATAGGAGTGCAGTGCCATAAATTTATCACTTTCTTGATATACTTGAAGGATGGTTGCGTTTTTATGTTGGGAATTCGAGGAGGTTCATTTTTCCTCTTCTCCAACCGTTTTCCCCTTGTTTTTGCGTTTGAAGAACTACATATCTTACATAATTTTGTTACTGGTCCCTAAGTTTGTTATTAATGCTATAATCCTGCTGGTAAAACACAATTATTAGTCCTATATTAAATATTGTATCCCTTCAACCTACCTTCGCCACATGCCTGAGAATTACAATGCACCACTGATTGTAATTTCGAGACTTAGAGCAGACCAGCCCTCTCCCGACCCGGCTATATTTAGCAGCAGACGATAGCGAAGGACCACAAATAGATCGCGGTTCCGCTGACGTAAGGTAGCCTCCCATCGGGTCCATAAACAGTTTCCAAGATCAGTGGCCTTTCTCCCTAATCACAGTAGTGTATCTTCAATCCCAATTTTATATTTTATATTTATACTTTATAGTAATTATATATACTATAAAGTAACTATAATGGCATGAATAAAAGAAAATAGAGAAACGAAACTACCCACTGGTACTACTTAAATAACAAATTCAACTTGAAAGGTCACGTGGCCTTTCAATCTTGCAATCTTCGTTTCAGACATAATGGTTCCTTCTGCAAACAGTTGATTTTCTGTGGTGCTGAACAATTTCTTCTCCAGAGTCATTTCTTTCCTACATGCTCCTTGTTTCTCATTTTTTTGTGGTTGAAACTTTCTTTAAGATTGTGTGATTTTATCGATATTGTGCTAGTTTTAAGATCGTTTTTAAACTATCAAGTGAATAATTCTTAACAATATCGATGGGGTGAGATAGAAGGCAGAGGACCTAAAATACGACTCCACAGGTGCCCCTAATGAATAATGCACCTGGCCTCTCATCATCCTAACTCTTAGCCGTCGCCATTGCAGTGGTTCTATGGAACTTTTAATAATCTCTTTCTAGTCCTCATCCCGTAATGTTCGAGTAGGTTACTGATGATTGCTTCTTGATAAACAATGAGAATGGGTTCTTCGCAAGGAGGGGGATGCTTCCGATGACTTGCTGTTGGCTATTCCTTATAGACAATCATGGGAATAGACAATGATCGTGCTGATCAATTGTACCTAAATTCCTTCAACTATATGCGCCAGACATTGTGATCCCTGCATAGCTTCGACAACAATCCCGCTATAGTTCCCATTGTTCCCCGCAATGTTTGCCTGCCTACATTCTCCTCATGTTTAACACCGTTTTAATATTTATCCAGATAGTACGGTTCGGACCATCCTATCCAGTAATGCATGTTTCTTCGAATGCATTTTTTTTAAAGAATCAACGTTAGAAAGCACATCGTTTGAATTATTTTCCTGATAACTAATCACTGTTGTTTAGCTGTTTCGAATATGTCCCAAATCTAAAACTTGGCTTATTACAGGATTTTCAATTCAAGGTACTTATGCTTAACTTACAGCGAGGTGAGTAGTATTTTTTTCCGCTGTCAGTATCTTAATCAATTTTAAGTTTTCGATACTTCATATTGTAATGTAACTTCCATCAAATCCGTTTAATTAAATAATAATGTTTGACTTGAAATGGATTTTGTAAATTAGGAAACCTTATATGGCACTAGTATTCCTTAAGGGACATAATTGGGCAAAAACCAACACTTGGAAAGCAAAGTGAAGCTAGGTTGATACACTTTTGGTGATAGATAAAGAGATATTTACCCATTTCTTTCATGGCCATAACTCATCACCCAAAAAAACACAGATTATTGGATTGTATCCGTTTAGAAATACTAGGACATTAGTGTAGGTAGTGACGTAAACCATATACATGGAACATTGCTCTAGGATTTTCAAGTTCAATGCAGATATTCCCTAGAACATTTTGATCCATCCAACGATGTCTTGATATATTTACTTTGTAAGTCCGAATGCTTAGTCCACATCGATTTTCGATCCCTGACATCGATAAGATCCTGCCCCCCAAGGACAAGCGACCTCCACCGGCAGGAGCCAATCAGGAGCTCCATTGAAGGCCTAGTAGCAGCTTCATTAGCTACTTGGGATTCCAGGCATGAGTTCCTTCCTGATTAGATACGTCGTCCTAATCAGCGCTGCGCCTTATGCCTCTCTTCTCCTGTCCTTGTTCCGCCCCTCGTCCTGAATATAGCACAGTCAAATAACTTGAAAAAAAAATCTTCAAAAAAAACATCGAAAAGCGATTTTCTTTTGTCTTGATTGTCACTCCTTTTGTATTTAGCGACATTGAAACCGGTTGCTTTCATGTTATATTGTTTAATTCTCCTTTGAACACTGTTTTGTTGTCCCTTCAGATATTCATCCCCATTCTCTAGAGATTGGGTTGGTCGGGCTGTGGCGGATAAATTCTTCAAAAAAATAACTGGTACCACTACAACCCATAAAGTATCTCGGGTTCATTACTTAACTAATAGTAAGAGCTTTACTCAAGTTCAGTTAGAGCCTGAACCGTTTCCAAGACAACGGTTGTGCGTGCAGTTTCGTAACTTGAGGGTATATTTTGTTGGCTCCTTTTCGCCTTTCCTTGCCTGACCTTATCTTTGCCTAGATAAGCCCCGCTTACCTCGAAGCTAATTACTTCAAACTAACCCGTGATACCGCGATGATCCTCTGGGCTAGTTTCCTCTTCAGCATTTGTTCCATTCCTCACGCTACTCTCACTGTTTAATTAGTTTTGTTTCCTTTATCGATATTTCCGCCTGAGCGTTGGTCGAGCTAATGTTCATTCTGGATGGTCTACTTGCGAGTAGTGAATAAGGTAGCGTTATTATACGGTTCCTGTATTGATTGCCAATACGTGCAACCTCGCAGATCCTTCGAAAGTTGTAGGGAAATCTATGTGGTTGAACAGTATTCGTTTTTACTAAAAATACCTCTTCCAATTATTTATTTTTTTCTAAAACACGCAGTAAAATGGTCACTCCTCAACCATTGATGGTCAATTTATAATTATTCTGAAAATCCAGTTTTATAACCCAAAACGTTCTTAACAATACTTTGATGTCCAGAACATTGAGAATTCTAACATTTATAAATGTAGGGTTTTTGCAATAAAAAATTTAATAATTAGTCATTAATAGTAATGGCGCGTGATGAAACATATTTAATAAAGTTTTACGTGATACCCTCTTCCAAGCGTTACCTAACATGGGAGAACATTATTGTTTTGAATAATGCAAAAATCTGACCCAGCATCCCGAAAGAATCTAACTCAGGGGTTCCCAAACTTTTTTACACAACGCTCCCCCCTGTTAGAACCAAATCCCCCTTACACATTAAATTCTATGGACATGGAAAAAAGAAAATAAGTATTACATTGAAAACATTTATTTTTACTTTCACAAGATATGTACAACATTGTCTCGCGCTCCTCCTTGACTTGTCTACACGTCCTCCAGATCGTCCCTCAGTCTACATGTTTCTTCTAGGCTCACTTAGACGCAAATTTGATTCGAGTTAACAGTTTTTATAATGCTTAAATTGGGAATGGATACATTGTTTGTAATAATATTACTTCCCGTAATGAAGAACTCAGTACAATCGATCCTAGTTTGCTTGCGTCTTTCTTGATGATTTTGAGCCGCAGATGTATTTTTTTTCCCAAATACTCAACTATGCATTCATTATGATAACAAAGTTCCCCTGGCATCTCTGTTATACCAAGGTACACAGCGAACGCTAAGGCAGGATGAAGACAGGGTTGCTATTATCGACTTGTGAAATATTCAATCCTTCTAAGGCTCGGTGGATTATTCAGGCTGGCTGGATCATTAGCCTCCCCCGGTGGCAGCAGGTGTGCCAACCTAGATATTGCTCTCGCCTCCTTGGCTCTCCCGCAACGGTGGTGTAAATCATTAAAGTGGTGTGGCAGCCCTGGGACCTGAGTAACGAGAATCCGCGGTCAGGTCGTTCTTGTGTGAAGCCCGAATAAAAGGAAGATATTAAACAACGCGTTGAGACCTGTTCCGATTTTCGGTACAGTAATAATTTCATTCAAATATATTTGTTATAGTAAAACTAAATATTTATATAGCTCTAGCATTGGGTTTTCATCTTCAACTCATACAGTATCTCAGAAATCCGCTTATGGAACATAGATATACCACACTTTTCTAACGCTTAATGTGCCTAACGTTCGTAAAATCGTAGATCGGTAGTAGAGTGCTCTGTTCTGCGAAGATGTGCCAGGGTTCAAATCAGGCTGTGGCTGATAATTTCGTTCATCTATTAACAGCCCGGGGATGGACCATGTGAGATCTGGAGACCATCTTAGTGCTCACCCAGTCTCTATTAAATGGGTGAACTAATTTGGGGTGGGGGCCCGAGAGGTCAAGCGTGTTCTAGGACAAATAACACCCACAACCATTATCAAAGAAACATAACAGTCTCTACCTCGTAATGAAACCCTTCAAGGGTTGTAGTTGTATAGTTTTTTTTTTAAATAAAGGATAGTTTTGAATTTTCAGAGCGAATGTTGGATTATTAGAAAAAAACACTATTCAAATATTTCTAATAGTTCATTCAAAACATTTCTTCACCGACATCAGTGATCGAGTCTAGACTCTAGTATTGATTAGAAATTAATATATTGAGATTATTAAGGTGTGAAAATGGATGATTCGCATGAATATATTTGAGAAACATAACGAATTTAAAAAATGAAATTTCCCCTGAGCTCAAAAATCAAATTTATAAATTATTATTAAAATATTTCGAATCACTCCTAGGAAATGCAGTTTCTGAGAAATCGTAGAGAGATTCCAATTTACTTTGTCACTTAATATCGCCTTTCGTTTTCAACTGGAAAATTTTACTTCCAAATGAGGAACCGTTCATTTGTTTATGTACCTGTACCACTACAACTCATGAAGGGTTCTTGGTTCAGAACATGCTAGAGACTACACTGTTTCTAAGACAACGGTTGTGCAGGGTCTGGACAACGGTTGATTTCGATATCACGCTCAACCGCCAGATTTTTCACTGATTGAGGGTGCACACTTTGTAAAGGCTGAATGCACACAAGGTGGGTCACACAGCTGGACTTCAAACCAAGATCTGGAGCACAGCAACTCATTTTTTTACAACTGAGCTACCCCGCCAACTCGATTATTTATATATTTAATATTAATAAATTTTAATATTTGTTTATTGTTCTCACATCCATGCCTTAAAGTATGTATAAATACAACATTTAGTGTTACAGGATCACTAGAACGTAAGTACTTGCCTTTGTTGTAATAAACGTGGGATATGCTGCAAATAAAGGCATCCCACGAGACTGTATAAAGAATCAACTGTATCTCTGAAGGCACGACTTCATCAGTTATACAAACTAAGTTGAGCATTGACTCTGGAAGTCAATAGATAAACCGACTTTATGAATAAGTAATTTTTATATCTCGTGCCAGTAGGCCAATTATCGAACGCTGCCTCATTTGGAAGTAAAATTCACCAATGGAAAAAATGGAAGGCAATATTAAGTGTCGAAGTAAATCGGAATTTCTCCGCGATTTCTGTGAAATTGTATTTCCTAAAAGCATTGGGACGTGGTTGGTAATATTTGAATAATAATTCATAAAGATGAGTTTTGAGCTAGAAGGAAATTTAATTTATTTTATAATTCGTTATTTTCCCCAGATATATTCATGCAAATCATTTATCCCCACACCGTCTTGTTGATAATACACTTATTGTTAAATAATGTTCGCGACTGAATTTAATCATTATAACTGGAACGTTGTAAAATGGTCCGTATCGAACTCAAAGAAATTATTCCTTTAATAGTAATGAACTATTTATTAGAAAACGACAATTCGACGGAATTGCAGGTCTTTCAGGCGCTGTGATGTAGCTCATAAGTTTGGAATTGAGGATTTCTTTTATTTATAATTTATTTGGAATTAGTTCTTGATCCGGACCATTTTCTTCCCCACATTTATATAGAAAAAACATGTACCACTACAACCCATAAAGGGTCTGGGGGTTCAGTACATGGTAAAGACGGTACAGTTTATTGGACGACGGTTGTGCAGGGAGGTGATTTGTCCTAGATCACGCTCAACCGCCAGATTTCCCCCCCTTTTTAGGTACCTACTTTATAGAGGCTGGGTGAGCCCCAGGAGAAATCCTAGATCCCATTGGACCCATCTCCGGCCTCTAACAGATTAAATAAAAGCTGGATTTGAACCCAAATCTTCGGCACGGAACTCAGCCCTCTATTACTGAGCCTCTCCGCTCCCTTATAAGGACAACTTATATTATTTAAGAACAATATTATTAACATTATTTGACTCGTGTTTATTTTATAGTCCAACATTTGTTGAGATCTAACTAATCATTTTCTATTATAAATTTCCTCGTAGAAAGTAGATTTATAATATTTGCCTAAAAAAATATAGGTTGAATATATCTTTAAAACCTCTAACATATTCAATACTTAAAATGCTTGGCATGCCTGGTTTCTGTAAGTTGATATCTTGGATGCTTGGCCCTTTAATATGATAATATAACGAATGCATAGTAATTATTTCTATTTTAACAATTGTCTTTGAATGCTATTATTATAATACCACGACTCAAGACGGATCTTGACGTTGTTTAATATCTTCCTTTTATTTGATCATGGCTGTCTTGGACGTCCGCCATCCTCAATCCAGGACATCTAGTTATGACTTCAAATAGTTTTAAATCAATCTATCTAAGCCAAGACTGTAATTCCGCAGACTTTTTAAATATTTTCAGCCCAACTCATAGTTATTTCAGTTTTGGGGAATAACACATTTTCCAATTTTTTTTCAGTGATGCACTAAGTATATTTAAAAAAAAATTGGCTTTAGGCGGAATATTTAATCAGAATCGTTCGGTTTATTATCGAAAAAAAATGAAAAAGAAATAAATAAAGAGAAATTAGTTCTTTGAGATAGGAACTTATCTGGAATGATATGGCATTTTTTTCGCTAACATAAACTTACATGAATTATACAATAAGTAGACGAAATATGTTTATTTTTTCGACAATGTTGCTGTCTGTATCCTCCCAAATATGTTCCTATCTCAAATAATTTATTTCTCTTTCGTATAACTCTTTATTTTTTAGCCAGTCTTATCAACAGTTATTATTCAACTAGCTCGTAATGGTCTGATTTAGATACTTGATTTTTAGAAAATTAATTACTATGTACTATGTAATCGATTTCCCCCCAAAAAATAATTACTTTTTGATATATGAATAGATTGGTTGTTTTTTTTGCCAGAGCTCTTTCGATGCAAGTGCTCGGTGATGTAGTGCACGTATGAAAAGTTCAAGGTGTTTAAGGAGAAGTTTTTGCTCTGGCTTCATTAAAATCGTTGGAGCTGTTATCGAAAAAAAAATTGTAAACAAGTTTTAAATTAATAATCTGATGTAGTACCTGCATTCAATCGATTTTATGGGAAATGTTTCTGCAATTTTGAGGTGGAGAATGGTCTGCGCCAGGGAGACCCCCTCTCACCTGTATTATTTAACATAGCACTCGAACAAGCTGCGAGATCAATCAGGACCAACCCAACCCAGGAGGAACGATATGTAATAGGATGACCCAACACTTAGCGTATGCTGATGACGTAGTGATATCAGCAAGGTCAAAAGCGGCGCTTTCAGGAGTTTTGCATGAATTTGAAGAAGCGGGGAAAAAATTGGGTCTGGTGATAATTAAGGGAAAAACCCAATATATGATTTCCACAAAAAATGATGGGCAGGAAGAGCTAAGTCATGTGTAACTGCTCCACCACACATTTAAGAAAGTGGACAGCTTCAAATATCTGGCGGCTTTAGTGACACGAAAGAATGACATCACTGCAGAAATTAAAGCAAGAATTTCAGCAGGGAACAGATGTCTCTTTGCATTGCGAAAAGCATTAAGATTTCGAAACTTGTCACGGAAGGCAAAATTATTGATTTATAAAACAATCCTAAGACCGATTGTTACGTACGCTAGTGAAACGTGGGTCCTGACACAGGAATGCGAAAAGATGCTGCTGATCTGGGAGAGGAAGATGCTTCGGCAAATATTTGGGCCAGTATGTAATGAAGGCCAATGGAGGTCAAGAAATAATAGAGAGCTTCAGGACCTATACAATGCACCAGACCTAGTCACCTTTATTAAATCAACACGTATAAGATGGCTTGGGCACGTAGAAAGAATAGGAGAAGATAGGTACCCAAAGAAGCTATTATATGGCAAACCAGGAGGCATAAGAAGAAGAGGAAGGCCCAGGCTGCGATGGCTGGATGATGTAGAGAACGATCTGCAGAGGATGGTGATCAGACAGTGGAGAGGTCGAGCTGCTTGCTGACAGGGAGGACTGGAGAGGCGTTGTTGCGGAGGCCAGGGCGCTGCAAGGGCTGTAGAGCCATGGGAAGAAGAAGAAGTTTCTGCAATGTCACACACGCATATTCCTACCTTGAATACGTAATTTCAGTTCCCTACAACTTTTTTTTTTTATTCTAACACAGACATACCACCTATTTTGCGAGCCTAGTTTTTGAATATTTTTTTTTTCAATCTATATTTATAAAAATCTCATCTCACGATATTTGTCCCGGCAAATCTCCGAAACTACTGGACCGATTTTAATAAAATTTTTCACAGATATGTAACATTGTCCAACTTAAAATATAGGCTATGTTTTATTTCGATTAATGACTGTGATATTTTTTGTTTTAACCTGCTGCATTTTTGATATACTGTAAGGGCATGTATTAGCAGTGTAAATCCAAATTTGCATCCGAAAAAACGGATGGTGAAACTTTAGGGGGCCAAAAAAACGCGAAATTTCCGGAGTTATTGCAGTTTTTGGCCTATATCTCCTAATCGGTGCGTTTTTGGAGAAAAATCATTTTTAAAGTAGATTAAATTTGCTGCAATTTGAGCCCAACCACAGCTCTGTAGGTCTAGTAGATTCTGAGTTCAGTCCCTATCATTTAACAAATAACTGGAATCTTATCTACACCTATATATAAAAATCTCATGTCCGGGCTAATCTCCAAATTTATAAACTAATGTTTATATTTTATCAGTTAAGAATTTTGTATATTTTTTATTTATTATGTACTATACTTGATATAAGATGAATATAATGTAAAATCAAAAATCTATTTAATTATTTTTTTCGATCCGGTACTTAGGACTACACCTTGACAAACGCTTAACTTGGAATCCCCATACTAGACTGAAACGACAAGAAACAGCTCGCCGTTTCAGGCTACTTCAGCATTTACTAGATAAACGCTCTAAGCTCCCAATTAATTACAAGAGACTCAGATACATGACAATCATTAGACCCATCTGGACTTACGGAATAGAGCTTTGGGGCTCCAATAAGCCATCGAATTCCTCTCGCATCCAATCTTTACAATCCAAAATCCTTCGGAATGTCCTCAATATTCCGTACTTTGTTACGAACATTTTTTTTTTTCAAATTTATAATAGGTACTTACTATCTTATCTTTGTTTATTTTATTACAAAATAGTTTTTTTTTCAGCCTTCCAACCGCTATTATGTTCTGAGCAGTAAATTAATTTCGATCAGTTTAAAGCTTCATCATGGACCTTTGTACATTTGTTGATATCTTGTGTACTTACTGAATAGTTCATAGATTCTCGGCGTACCCACAGTTGAACAAATTCAAAAGATTTTACAATGTTTTAATGTATATCTTTCTTGAATATTTTAAATTAACACTCGTAATTTCGACATCTACATTAATGTCTTAATTATACTTTTTCGTGTACATTAAGTATTATTAGACTGACATTTATTTAACTGGGTTTTTTTTCTCTGTTCTTCTTATATTTTGTTTCCCTTTTATATTTTAGCAGTACCCTAAGAAATCAACAAAGTTGTGGTGTTTTTTAAAATTAGTTTTGTTGTTTTACCGCTTTCTTACTCGTGCGCATTTACGGCGGCATGTTATTCAATGGACGATAAGGTTCGTCAGCAGTGTCATTGCCAGCTCAAGGGCGACCTAGAACTTTTTAGATAGCCGTTATGTAATTGTTAAATATTTAGTGACGTTTTTAGTTGTGTTTAAGGTTCAAATGAACTTTGAATAAACATTTAACGCGCAAATTGATTAGTTGTGCGTCATAGACGAATTTTTCTTATCTTAGACGTTCGTTTATATTATTATTCATCATAGATAGCTCTTCATACTTCCTTGTAATGGAAACGAAGTGTTGTAATCCCTAACAGTTTACGAGTTCCTGACACCGTCCTGGCTCAAGAACCTTTTTACGTCAGTTTCGAAGGGCAGCATAACCAAGATTTTTTTACTCCCATTAAAAAATCCCAGGGCTTCGAACCCGCGACATTGGCCATAGATTGTTTTTTGTACCCAATCTTTTTCTTGTTCAAAAATATTGAAGTAGGTATCTACAATTGAGCTGTTATGTTTGAAAGTGGTTTAAGTCTATTTTTTCATAGCCGTAATATCTTAAGGTTTTCATTTGAGTTACTTTAAAATTAAGGGCAAAGGGGCAAATGTTGTTATCATATAGTTCTTTGCAAAAACAAATATTATCATTATGATGATTTAATGATTACAACCATTTGAGAGAATAACTGATTTTTTAAAGATACATATGGACTTACACCACTTTCAAGTATGCTAGCTCAAATAATAAATATCAATGATTAATTTGAAACTGTTTTAATAACAATAAACAATAATTAAAAATACTAATTTTTAGATTATAATTCGGAATTGTTTGTTTAATAATCCATTCACTGTTGAAACGACCTCCTTAAAGGCGAGATGCCTTAGAAAGGACCCCTTGGGATCATTAAGATATAATTAAACAGAATATTAATTGCATTCTATCGGGATTCGCTCCGGGGGAAATTTGCATGTATATGAGGGAATTTTTGAGGGGGCGAAGGGAGGAGGTTGGCAGCCATGCGCTAACTCATTGACCTAAATCAAACATGTCCTCCGGTAACGGTCTCGTCAGGGTCCCAACGGCTTTGTCTCCTACAGCTTTAATATTCATCCATGTTCCGCTCGTTGACTTACTGCAATCGGATATGGATTCCATTGTTATTCAGTCTTTGTCAGCAAAAATGTTTTGTGTCAATTAGGGAAATGGGTTGTCAGGCCAGTCCACCTTCATGTATCTTCATCGGATCCGTTTTTCCCTTCATTTTAACGGTTTTAAATTTCCATCTCTACTCACTAATAACCATTCTATATTGTTTTATCTTACTCTTTTTTATGTTAGATATGTTTAAAAGCTACTTCTCCAATTCCCGATATCGGTGGATTATTGGGAATCGAAGAGTAATTACAATTACATATATTTTAAATGGCCTAATTGAAGTTACGGAGTAGAGCTTTGGGGCTCCGCCAATCCATCGAATTCCTCGCGTATCCAATCCTTACAATCCAAAATCCTTCGTAAAATCCTCAACGCTTCTTACTTTGTTACGAATTAAGTCATCCATAATGACCCCAGAGTCCCATTTTGTTGCTGATTTGGCCCAAAACCGATACCGGTCCTTCCATTACAAACTTTATTTCAAATCAAATCCACTAATGCAGCTACTTTGTCAATTCCTGATATTCCTCTGGGAAGCGTCTGAAAAGAAGTTGGCCTCGTGACCTTCTACGTTGAATATGTACTACCACTGGGTAGTTTCCCTGCTTTTCATTATCCATGTCATCAGGTATCATAGTTGCCATTATATTTACTTTATGTATTGTTATAAAACAGTTGTAAGTTTCAATAAGTAGATTTTGATAGCTTTGATGTTTAATTTTTTTTTTTTTTACTTTTCTACACCCGATTACATGATCTTATCGACTTCCATCGGCTTGCTAAGTTGTAAGTTATATTGAATCTGTTATATTTTAGGGTGGAATTAATACGGGATCATAAAATCGTCCATAAGTGTTTCTGACTCCGCAAATCTTACTTATTCTTGATTTAGCTAATGTCCACAAAAAAAAATCAGAATTCTTGCCTTATTACTTTGAACACCTTCCCTGTCCATTAAAATTGATGCTGCCTCCCAATCTTAGTTTTAATTAATGCCCCTTTAATTAGTTCAGAGCTGTCGAATCTGTCCATAACGGTCGGTCGCTCAAGAAGTCCTCAACGGATCCCTTTCAGTTGAGGTCGAGTCGACACTGCTCTTACAACAAATTTGGCACGGCATTCTCAGAGCACAAGAACTATTTTATTATAATATCAAATTAATCTAGTAATAATTTAAATGAATGCCTAGTAAGTTAGGGTTGGGGCATGTAGGTAAGCACTAGTCAACACTAATAACACGAATATACTGTTAAGCTTAACCAAATTTTAATTTCTAATTTGTAAAGAAATACCAACATTTAATTTCAAATTTGTAAAAATGTACCATATTTCCATTTTTTTATATTTAAACCCATGAAATTGTTAATTACATCACCTAATTACGTAAGCGCTTATGAAATATAAATATGCATATCTCCAGCTCTGGTGAATAAATGGTTAAGTCTAATTTTCTCCAAAATGAGTTTCTTGTATTTGAGGAATCGTGTTTTTATCGTAGCGAACAAGAGGCTAAGTCAGGCATTTGCTTGAATAGGAGTTACTGCTTGTATTTGAACTACATCTCAATCCAAAAACTAAGGGAATGACATAATTCTTCTCTCAATACAATTAACTCTCTCTCTGGACAAAGTTAGATTTAAACACTTATTCATCGGGTCTGCAGGTATATATCTTAAAATGGCATTAGAACAATAAAATAATATCATATGATATATAGATAAAGTTTTTAAAAATAGGGTATTTTTTTGCAGGGTTGTTACGCGAAGTTGGTAATAAATAAACTTAATCAAGGATTGTTAGGAATCTTGAGAGACCAGTAAAAGAGAGGACAAATCTCTCTCTTGAAAAAATTCGAGTTAACCACCTATTCACCGGGACCTACTGATATAAAGTTATTGAAGGCAAATGTGAAAACATAAAAATCCCATCATTAAACATATAGTGTTGAGTATATCATTAGCATTAATCCTATCATTATCTCTATCGTCTGAACTTAGGACTTTTTTTTTGTTTTAATTTTCACATCCCTGACTCCGTATTAGCATAGTCCCATATTAATTAACATGATCTGCTAAGCTCGTGAATATTGAGGACATCCAGTTAGCTATACATGACACTCGCAAGACTCCCGCAATAACAGCCGCCGCCTCGCGAGAACAAAGGGCAATCAATAACCCTCTCAGTCGGGGCCCAATATGCTAATCATCTTAGCAAGCCATCTTTAATTAGTACAAAGAGGTAAATTTATCTCGGTGAGTCCAAGTCCAAAAAAGATTCGTCTTTTTTTTTATGATGTTCATAGGTAATTCCAACTTCTAAGATGCGCAGGTTCATGTAGTGAAACGTTAGTGGAGAACAGTTTCACTCTATACTACTGTAATTATTAAGAAATCTGTTGAATACAGCCGAGTTTTATCAATCCACATATTTACATTTATATCTGGGGCCCCGGTGAATAAGTGATTTTGTCCTGAGTGAGTTATATCTGTATTGAGGGAAGCAGAATCCTCTTAATTTTTGGTTTTAAATGGAATTGAAATATAAGCAATAACTCCTTTTCTAGCCAAGGCTTGACGTAGTCCCTTATTCACTAAGAAAATAACACGATTCCGCTTCTCAAAGAACAAGAAACTCGTTTTAGAGAAAATTCGACTTAATCACTAATTCATCAGGACTGCAGATAATCCCAAGCCCGTCGTCTATTCAAGCACCTCGGAGGGATATCGGAAATGGACAGGTTTGAAGCTATTGAGTTCGAGTGGGAATAAATTTTATTGTGATGAAATTAAATTCGAATTGACCCTGATGGAATATTAGAGTCATAATCAGTGGTTTTATTTGTTACTAGGATTTTGAGGATAAAATTTAAGGTTTTACGAAGAATTTTGAATTGTAAGGATACACGAGATGAAAGGAATTGAATGGTTTAGTGGAACCTCAAAGCTCACATAGGCCTTATACAACAATAACCATGCTCATGAGGCTTTTTTAATTAACTGGAAGCTTAGAGAGTTTTTCTATTTTGTTGAAGTATCGTGGGTAAACGCAGGTGGAGGTGCAGTTTGTATCTGTTTCATAACCTCAAAAACACGAGGTTATAGGAATTTTGGATAAGCTGGTATGTTTAATTATTTCATGATTAATATTTTAAGAATAAGTACACCTGGCCTTATTCTTGAATTATAATTATTCATGGTCCTTGAATCTTGTCCGAAGTACAGAAGAAACTATTCGAGATCCTGTAAATCATTTAACGCCCTTGATCACATCTGACGAGGGCACACCGAGCTCCCTGATCCCTTTGGCAACATATATATATTTAGGAAGCCGAGACCCTAACGTTTATACAAGGCAGTGTAAAGAGAGCTAATGGCTGTTTGAGATGATGGAAAGTATCGGCGCCAATGTCAACAGAGTGCGCTCCAAATATTGATGCCTGTCGGATCTGCTACAGCCGCGTTATCATCATACGTTTCTCTTTCTGCTCGAGTTTAGGATTCTCGCTACGGTGGTTCAGAGAGATTGTTGGGAGTGTCACTATTCGACAGGCCTTAGCTTGGTATTAGAAGAAAATTTTAGAGTATGCTAAACCTTCAACAGACTTATTTAATATATTTTTTTAATGTCAAAATGGATGAGCAGACTGGTAAACGTTCGTAGCATAGGCGGAAGGACATAAAATTTATCTTGCAGATTTAGGTTTGGGGAAACATTCCTGGACAGAAGTATGAAAACACCGATAGTAGTATCGTCATCAAAATATTAAATTAAAATAATTGATATCTTAAAAATTGGTTATGATTTGTATTAAGTCTTGTAAGACACAGGGTTTATATTCAAATGGAGTAGCTCTTCAAGTCAACACCCAATGCCCCATCCACAATCTATTACTCTAAACACTATCATTACATCTTACTACTTTCTTAAATGATTTTAAATCGATGATAAATCCACATTATCACATTACTCGCCACGCTAATTACTAAATCAATTCCTAATGCCATTCCGTAAGAAACTCAAATTGAGCCCTACATCGAATAAACGAACTTGAAAAATATTTACCGGTACTTGACTCTCAAGCTTACTGGTACAAAGATTACTGACAGTACACTCTAACACAGAATCCGACAGGCTGAAGCGTCTCTGGAGCAGGGATCTACTAAAGAGATGGAACACGCTAATAGTGTCTTCATTGGGAGGTTTCTCCACCAACTCTTCCACGTGAATCCTTTAGAGGAAGTTTTCGAAAGATGATCACAAATGCATTATGTGCCAAATGGCATTTGTATAGTTTCTTTGAAATAAATATTGTTTTTAACATAAAAAAATAATAATGATTATAAATTTTTGATGGCGTGTAAAAGGTACTCCATAAATTGATACAATGGTAATTGAATTCTAAGTTCATCACAGTGATTTGAATTATAAATGTGTTTCCCTTCAGATTTTTTATGACTTCCTCTGTAAAACTTAATTGATATATTGTTGAATGTCGTAATTGGATATATTGTACTGCACTTTTTAAAATGTGTTATTGTGATCCTAGCGACCCACCAGCTTTGCTCGGGTAATAAGGCATATTATACCTACATAATTTGTCTGTGTAATCTATTTTTTTTTATCACGTACCGGCCACTAAGAACCACGCGAATATCATTGGTTAGGCTTCCTTGGGAGTTTAGATTTTCTTTCTTACCATCTCAGCTAATGTACTTCATTATAACAGAAATTATAAAAATAAAAGCAAAACCAAATATTTCTTTATACACGAATTTATTATCTTGCAGGTTAGATAATTGCACGGGATTAGGCAGCGTCTTCGGTGAAACCATTCGGTCGATATTCCAAACCATTTATACAAAATCTCGACAAATTATATACCTAAAGCTTCCTGGTGAATTACTATATCTATTGGTGAAAACTGGATGAAAATCGGTGCAGTAGTTATTGAGTTGGCCGCGAACAAACGCGGCCGAGGACTTTGTTTTATAATATGTATAGATTGTATTGATCACTAATTTTTCATTGCATGCATAATGAGAAATTTTTTAAATCTAGATTGGTGAATATATTTTTAGCTCCTTTGGTTGCGGGCTGATGCCGCATTCGGCTACCCCTTCTCCACCTAACAGTTATAAATCCTAAAGCTTATGCAAATAAACTGTTGTAGTGTTTTGAAAGCTGTTCTTTCTTCCAGTTAATATATTTCGCATTCTAGTTAACTTGGAATTAATCGGATCGGCGTGGTAATGACCTCCGCTTTCAGATCAATAACGACCGATCCTCTTTTAGTTGTATTATGTAAAGTATAAGTGCTGGATTGTAATGGAAGTTATATTATATAAGCCCACTTATATTTTGCCGCCGCCATGGGACAACTGAAGATGGGGAACTAGTCAAACTTGTTGGATCGTAATTTTTTTTTTTTTAAATCGCCGTTTCAGGCTACTTCAACATTTACTAGACAAACGCTCTTAGCTCCCAATTAATTACAAAAGACTCATATACATGACAATCGTTAGACCTATCTGGACTTAGGGAGTAGGGAGTAGAGCTTTGGGGTTCCTCTACGCCATCAAATTCCTCTCGTATTCAATCCTTACAATCCAAAATCCTTCGTAAAATCCTCAATGTTCCTTCCTTGTTACGAACAAAGTAATCCATAATGACCTTATTGTCCCATTTATTGCTGATTTGGCCCGAATCCGATATCAATCTTTTCATGTCAAATTTCATTTCCACCCAAACCCACTAGTTACAAACCTCGCAACCTCTTCAATTCCTGATAATCCTCCGAGGCGTCTGAAAACAAGATGGTCTCGTGACCTTCTAAGTTGAACTTTCATTTGAGTACTACCACTGGGTTGAGTCTCTACTTGTGTTTATTCCGGGACATGATTTATCTTTGATTATATTTATTTGATGTATTCAGTATACAGTTGTAAATTTCAATAAATACATTGAAAAAAAAAATATTTAACTTTTACCTGAGGCATAGCACATGGATTATTAGAAATAAAGATAGCACAAACTTTACAACGCCTTCAATATTTTGTTTATTGCAGATAAAGAACTTGTCCAGAACCAGTTGCCTTTTTGCAATTAATGAGTCATATATACATGATATTTATGTATATTACTGCTAAAAATCATTCGAATAGACAATACCTCACAAGGTGAAAGGTTTTTCATTTTTTGTTCGTTTTTTTTTGTTTTTTTTTATTTTCCTGTTTGGATTCATTCCAATATTTTATCTTCCATGAAATCTACACCTGTATAATAAAAACAATTTATATTTGAATCTACAACCGTCAAATACAAACAATTGACAATCTGCAGAATTATGAATTTAAACTAGACAACAGTGTTACATATATCCCTCCCCAGTTTTCAGAAATAATACTATCAATGAATGATGCTGATAAAATTTAGTTTAGATAATATTCAATAAAGTTTGATATTTTTATTTTTGATTTTAGTGGTCAGCTGGAAATATTTAGTTCATTTTTAAACTTGTATTCTATTTTTTTTGTATCCCTTATCTTAAAAGCATATCTACCTCTTGAATTATGAAAGGATTCTGCATTTTACAGATTAGAAGATGATGATAAGTAGATGAAACCTGGATTGGCCATAAATAAACAATCCATTAGAATATTGATTTTGAGTAACAATAATAACTATAACAATTACAATATTCCCCTACGACATGATCAGCAAGGTTGACGATATCTGGAAATTGGCGAAGGCAACAAGTCATGATCGATATTAGAAAATATTGAAGGATTTATAAAAAAAGTAAAGCTTTGGTATCCCCCGTTAAATGAATAAATGGACGTGCGATCAGAAAAGTATCAATGTCACAATCCCAAAAAGTTGGACGAATCACTTCAAGTTTCGGGTTGAAAAGTAAGTTTACGTTTGTTGGAATATCAGAATTGGTTATATAATGAATTATTTCGAAGGGGAAAGTTTATTTATACACATTCGATTATTCTCACTCAAACAACTTGGGATAAAACAAAGCTTTAAATTATTTTTGCGCAGTTATTTATTTATGGGGGCGAACCAAGGCTAAATTACACACGGCTTTTAGACATCTTTATTGATGTTATCCATATTATTTAGTCACTATAACGTCTCTCCTCTAAACCTATGCCACTACAACCCTTGAACGCGTCTGAGCATCTGTACTGGGGTTCAGTACGTGGTAAAGACTGTACTGTTTAAGAACAACGGTTGTGCAGGTAGTTGATTTGTCCTAGATCATCCCAGTTTTTGCCCTCTTATTTTGTATACTAACTTAATAGAGGCCGGGTGAGTCCCAGGATGGTCCTAGATCATATATGATCTATCTCCGCCCGCTAACAGTCTAAATAAAAGTCTTGCCTGCAGCGGGATTTGAACGAGGATTTTCGAGATGTACTCTTATTTAGATAGATAGATACTATAGACTTATATTTATGGCGTGTCAGAAACTTCTTCATAAACTCCTTCCCCGATTCACATTTTCGTTCAGTACTCACCACACACAATGCTCAGTACTTAATATTCCGAAGGCACTTAAAGCACCGGTTCCTTGAAAGCTTTTCGTTCCTGCGAAACCATGATGTCATGTTTGAAATATTAATATAAGATTGCCACATTGGTAATGATGCCATGATATAACAATGCAAGGTTACGAAGCAGAGCTCGGAGTTTGATTACGTATATAAAATTTAATTATTTGTTATAACGATACTCGTGGGAGAAGTAGTCGTCAACCTCTGCGAATCAAATGTAAACTGTCATAGTTACATTTGACAATTACATAGTGATCGTAGTTTGTAATACCATGTTGCTATTTTCTAGATAATTCATTTTTATGGTAATATTGGGATTTTAAGAACTTGTTCTTATCCTTTTATCAACCAAGAAATCTTATAACTTTTACAGAAAAGGTAAAAAAAAATGGTTAAGGTTGTTTTTTTGAAAGAAGAAAGGCTGATAAATATCTATAAGTGTAATAATTCGAACTTCATTGTCAGATTGAAATTGAGATCTTTAAAATTCGTTATACATCATCACCTTTTCAAACTTCAGTGGCTGATTTGTGATACATCTTATTTTAGATTTCTTACTCCTTGAAGAGAATTATTCCGCCTCCGAATTATACTGTGTCCTAATTATGATTTACCTAGGCAATTCGATACTAATCGTAATTTGTAAGGCCTTTCTGCTATTTTCTAGATAATCCATTGTTATGGCAATAATGTGATATTAAGAACATCCCTATAAAATCCTACCCCAACCAAGAAATAATGTAACATCGCTTTACGTTATATATTTTATAGATACATCGTATATATATCAGTAACCCGCCCAGGAGTGTATGCGGAAGGCTCGAGAGGGGGACGATCAGATGTGTCAAAGGAACGACCGAGTAACCGCAAGCGATCAATGAGCTAAGACTATTAGTTCTTAGTCCTTTAGTATTAGTTCTAAGGGCACGATAAAGGGATTAGGGAAATGAGACAAACGCTTGGGGGAAATTGATTTAATGGGTTTGTACTTGTATGTATGTTACATGTATATGTCATCATTTCAACAGTTCTACTAAATAAATCTAGGGGCGACCTGTGGTCTAGTGGTTAGCGTAACAAACTACTAAACCCAAGATCGCGGGTTCGTAGCCCGGCAGGTGGCCCTAGGATTTTTTAAAGGGAGTAAAAAATCCTTAGTTACGCCGTCCTTCGGAAGGGACTTTAAACGGGGGTCCCGAGCCTGTACGATGTCAGGTACTCGTTAAAAATCCCTATCCTAATAAAACCTGGATAGGCAAAATTTAGAGCTCCCACTGTAGCATCGTCCGATTAGCCATAGCAGCATAAAGTGACGTTAAATGAACAAACATACTAAATAAATCTGTTCAATTGCAAGATATGGTCAATCACTATTTAGTTGTTGTTTTTTTTAATAGACAGGCATTTATATTGTTTGCGATATTAAAACCATATGATTTTAAATATTTTGTTGCACATCAAGTGGATTGTTGTTCACCACAAACATTTATCTTTTGACTCTTAAATATGCATTCACAACTTTTCCAAACCCACTACAGTTACGACTACTTAACTGTTTAGGCTGTTTTCCAATTAAACCTTTATTTTTAATTTCATAAATAGGCAATAAGATAAAAAATATAATTTATATTATTGCAAGATAAGATAATTTATATTATAGCACAAATATGTGGATGCAACACTTAAGTAATGCTTCTGTTGTGTATTGCATTCTTCTTCTTCGATGACGCTACAACTCGTAAGGAGCCAAGAACTAGTTCCCAGCGTCTCCTCTGTATCAGCTGCATCACAACCCGCCCAATGTGGGCATGATCTACCTACTTGTCTGCGTCCAAAAATCTTTTCATTAAAAATTCTTTTATGGATTTCTTTACCACTCATTCTTCCAGTATAGCTTACTCATTTCAGACGTTCGGATTTTATAAACTGCATAATATCCTAGTCTTAAAAGTGATTCATAATCTCAGCTTTTTTCTCAATCTCAAAACACCATTGTCATTCACAGCCTCACAAATCCTTCTCAGCATCATCCTTGAAAATCTTATTAGGGATGATTATTGGGCTTTCTTCTTCATCGTAGAGCACTTGGACAAATATGTGAGAACAGTCCTGATTAGGGTCTTATATGTTCATATCTTCGTTATCCTGAGGATTCGCTGATATAGTTCATAGTAGCGCCATGATCCGACGCTGAACCCCTGATTGCTTGTCATTAGTAGAGTTCAATTGTGATCCAAGGTAAATGAATTCGTCTGCACAATCGCAGCTGAAATGCCTTATTTTTTCAGTAATACTCCTTGATATTGTACCTAAACAGATATTTGAAACCAGTAAACTGAATAAAGCAAAGCTCTACCCTTTTTAAGCGTTCGGCTTTTTATTATTTCTATATTTTTTCATATTATTTTTTGAAGTTTTTATTTAACTCAGTATTTTTCTACTCACTATGTTTTAATAAACAAATAATGACTTTGATAAAAGATCCATAAATTGTTCTATGCAAGAAAAGTGTTCTTTATAATGGGACATACAAATTATTATAATTTTTGATGACTTGCAGATGCATTCCCAATTGATTGCCTAATTATTATCTTTCCTCTCATTAAGACCTGCTTAGGGTTGCACGCAGATCCGTGATGTGAACTATTGTGGCTCCCGACGTCTTGATGATATAGTTTGTCCCAGCATGACGTCACCTAATTTCTGTTCTCCGTGACCTAACGTGTTGTAGTGAATTATCATCGCATTTAACAAGTATTAGAGTTGCAAAAATTATCATTTTTGCAGTTAATAAAGTAATTCCTATCAAGGAGAACATTGTAAACCTTGTAAAGGATTTCTTTAGTGCGGGTTGTGAGTAGTTGAGATATTTCACTTACTGTTCATGTCATTTTTATAGAAAAGAAGTTTGTTTAATTTAGTGCTCTCCACTAAATTTTTTTTAATATATATAATAGACAAAATAACTAAAACTAACCTTCAAAAATAAATTATTAAAATCTGGACAAATTGTATCTCCAATTCATCACGCTGGAGTTTGTTTTGATCCAATTGGAGCAGGCTATCAGGATAATATTGTAGTCAAAAGTATTTAAAAAACAATAAAAAATGCTTAAGAATCTGGCATTACGAAAAGTGAGATCTCTAGTGTCTTTCGTCCCTTAATAAGTTGTCCTGAAACTTTATATTTATTTACCATAAGCCCTAGGACACGTTGAAGGGTTTTGAAATATATTTTAGTCATGCCCGATTTATATCATGTTCATTGGTACAAACTTACCTTTGTAAGTACCTTTTAAATACCTGAGTATTTAAAGATTTTGCAATGCGTTTCAAATTTGTGATTAGTTCAGTATCATAACCAATGGGTTGTATGGTTCGTTGGAACATTCCTTTCAACAGGTTATGCTCCATGATAAAAGTGAATAATTTTTTCTGTAAACAATTTTATTCAAAACACTGTAATTATGCCCACTTTGTATACTTTGTTCGACGGCGACGCCTACACTGAATTGTTAAAACCTTTAAAACACTCTTCAACGATTCTTCAGAATCACCTCCAGGTCTGGAACGCAAGATTTTATTGAAAATAAATGTAGGAAGTAAATAAATGTATATAATTTTTGCAATTGTAAGGACATGGAATTGTATGTGCTGTGAGAAACGTATTCTGTAAGGTTAATGTGCTTTCAAAACGTTTATAACAATAGGCACACTTCCTAAGGGCTTAATGAAAGACTGTTCTTGTCTCAGATTAAGCCCTGAAGAAACCAACAGTGTATCTAGAGAAACGGCAATATTCCTCCACTGTTGCCCTTACAATGTTAAGTACTGTTCCTAACAATGATGAATAGCTCACCAGTTCAGGAGTTCTTGTACAAGATGAAAGACAGAAGGCCGAAGATGACAGCTACCACCTGCCAGCCGACCTCGCTGAGCATGCCCTCTTCGGCGTTGTCGCCGGTGTTGAGGGATACCTCTTTCCCCTCCAGAGGGCTCCAGGCAGACTTCATCTTGCCCAGTCGCTGCTTCTCCCGCTTATCGCTCTCGGACCTCACCCACTGCATCTTCGAAGGGATCTCGATCTCTTCCGCTTCCTCCATTTTGAATATGTTGTTCTGTTTAACAGCGTTTTCAAGTGTAATTTTGTATAACCTTGTACTATGTAACATATGTGCTCAATGGGAGTGTTAACAATGTCTCGTTAAATTCATAACGTATATTTGAAGTGCAGTGTGAATTAATCAATCCAAGCTGTAATAATAATTCAATATTTAATAATAAATTAATATTTAATGGAAATGCTCATTTGTAGGGTCATTGAGTTATTCCTTTCTCTCTTTTTCTGATACTTTATAATTATTTTGAAATAAATTTATGTACTAGCTAATAATGCTCTGAAAATAAGATTAGTGTGTGCGTGTTCATTTGTGTGTGCTACATAATCATTTTAATATGGGCGACTTTAACTATTATATTAAAGTAAAACATAAATTGACCTTTCGATTAAGTTAGGTTAAGAATGCTTTGACTAATATTTGTATTCTTCTGTTTAAACTTTTAGAAAACTTATTCGCTATTTTTTCGGATTTTTTTTAATAAAGCTCAATATACATAAGAGGGATCTTCTTGTTCTCAATCATTTGATCTTCTATGTGTTGAGGATCCGGTTTGTAAAGCCTCTTGTAGCTCAGCCATGTAGCTCCTATCCATGCCTCTTCTCTCGAAATCCTTCCTTACTTCTTCCCATGTCTTTCTGGGCCTTCTTCTTGTCCTTCTCCCTTCCATCTACACTTCGTAGACTAATCTAGTTATCTTTTCACCCTGTATTATTGGAGATTTCTTCCATTATCCCCGAATACCCCTATTAACCAGTCTCAGTAATTTGCTGCAAAGCCTATAACACCTCATTTTCATCTTAACCTTCCTCAATGCCATGTTGAAGACCGGTATACCCAATAATGGGCTTAGAAACTCCTCGAAGTGTGGTTATTGTTTCTTACCACACTTTAGTTTCTTTTTCAGTCTAATTACGGCACTCAGTCTTGGGTTGATTGATGTAGAATGATGTGAAATGAAATTAATTTATCAATGAACCACTTATCCATGTTTATATTATACATTCTGAGTACAAAACTTGTAAACCTTTCTTCCAGTTAAAAAAGATACAGTTGACAAACAAGTTTGCATTGATAACTAATTCGGTTTCGGGGGTGGGTCTTTTCTTACCTTTTTTACGACTATGCCTTTCACTCACTCAGGTATCGATAGGTAGATCGATATACCTGCATAGTAAATGAAATTCACATGAGAGAACCCTTCGCCCTACTACCCCCTCGCCTTCCTATTGTGAGGGATCCTTTGATCCCCGTTGAGTGCACTGATTCCTTTATGGCTGATATAAATTCCCATGGGATATTCGCCCGCTAGGGACTGCCTGGAGGATGGAAGGTCGGATCTTTTATTCATCGGAGACTAGGCCCTCCTCAGTACCTCTCCTCTCTTTTCTCTCTTCTTCCATTATACGATATTATTTCGCACTGGCCGTGGGCTGCCTTGACAGTTCCTGATGTTCTCCCTTAAGTAGCTCTCCTGGGGAAGACTCACAGATAACAACATCCTATCCATTCTCTATTCATTCGCATTAGGCGCTGAGCCGACCATTGCTTCTTTCTTTCTGGCTTCCAACGATAACTACCTTAAGGAATGGTTATTTCGAGATGGTGTTACATTTTTTGTTAAAATTTATTTATTTACAATTCGAATTTTATTTGAATTTTCGTATTTTTTGTTAAATTTGGTTTTAATCTATCTAGTTATATATAAAATTTCCATATCATTGGTTTTTATTAATTGTGCGCTAAGTAAAAGTATTTAATATATATTTTCCTCATATATGTACGAAGTATGCAAATTTTTCTGGACATTGAAAATATGGATGATTAATAAAAAAATAAGAACCTCTATAATTCCATAATTATTACCTGATTTAATCGTCATAAATCAATAATTATATTACTAATTTTGTGCCTATATGCGAAAATGGAAAAAATAAATCAAGAGGAATTCTCAACTTTACTAATCCTTCTCTGATTTAATATATTTTTTAACGAAAAATATATATAATTATCTATCAAGTTGTATATAAAATTTTCCATATCATGGTTTTATTATATTTTAGTATAATTATTTTTTACATATTTTTCTCATATGCATACGAGGTTAATTTTAAAAACCCACATTCACTCACCTTCATTTATTCGTTAACATTCCTCATTTAGTAACAACTAATCTCGCTGAATTAACTGCTTGTGGCTAAATATAATGTGCTCAGATTCCTCTAAGCTGTTGTTGAGAATAAGTGATGTGATAATTGTCTATCATTAGTTACTGACAGTTGCTTAGTGCTTAGCAGCATTATTTCAAATTTTAGTGATCATCATTTCTCTTTTGGAATATTTGAAAGGGGGCAAATCAAGGTTAAAGATGCAATTCCTAATAAAAATATTTTTCCACAGATTTGTCTAATTAGTCACATTAGTTTTGTTCACGTGTCAACACTGATTCAGTGAGGATATGGTTTAGTAATATTTACGAGAACCTCCATTGCTCTTAAATTATTAAGAACGTAGTGTGATTATTTAGTTTTATTAAGTATACTCGGAGTTCAAGTGGTTGGTGTCTAAATAAATAAAAAAATAACACGATGCTTTAAAAAATTACTTTATGAAAATATTGAGTAATGTTGTGAGATCAATGCGCAGCGAAATTTATTTTCATATATATTTAATATATAAATAAAAACGAGAATTTTTTTATTTGTATGTATTGTAATTTTGAATACCTCAAGACTTGGAGTTTAATTTTAAATTCCTTTGCTTTAATACCATAAATCACCGTAAGGATTTTCATTGTCAGTTTCTCCATTTAAATTAACAGTCTTGGACAATAAGAATTCAGAAGAATTAGTAATGGTTATTTTATAAATAGCTAATGTTTTAAATTATGTGTATACACTTATCTTTTAAAACTTCAATGTGTATAACGAAACACGGAATTCACTTTGGCACATCTAAAGCTGCCTGATTCTCAGCCAGACAGCCCTCGCTTCCTTCCAGTGATCTCCTCTGTCACCTTGCCTTCTGTTTGATCTATTTTATTTCAGACCCTTCTCCGACAGTAACTGTTACCTTGATGCTCTAGCTATGATGGTGATTGATTGTTTTATTTTTCTATTATAGAAGACAACGATATCATATTTCATTATCACGCTCTATGGGAAACCCATTTCATTTTGTTTGAATACTGGAAGAGTACTTTAGTGTAGTTTACTGATATTTTCTAGATTTAATTATGCTTGTCTTATTCTGTATTACCAGTCTAGTGACAGTTGCTAACATGTTGTTAATATTTAGATTTTATATCTATTTATGCTATTGAAATCTACATGTTTCAATAATTTGGACTTTTATTCTGTTTCATAGATTTTTAATATTGCGTCTATTTATTTCTCGAAGAAAAAGTTTTGTGAACTTTGATTTCAGTATTTTCTCATTCTTAGAGTCTACAAGCTTTATTGGTTTGGTCCTGTCCATACTTATGAGCTGGTTATTTATTCCAGCTTTGTTGATGTGTTTATTGATAAAAATCCACCTGTTTATTTAAAAAATGTGTTAGAGAAACGTTATTTTTTATGATAGTGGTTTCACTCTACATGTTTTTTTTGTTTTTTTTTAAACGGATTGTAAAATTTGTTTCAAATTTATTTACAAATTGGAGGACACTCAGCTAATAATGTAGTTTTGATTATATATTATTATATTTTATTATTACATTAGGGGTTACCTGAGGTCTAGTGTTTGGCATATCAAACTTCTATGCCCAAGATTGCGGGTTCGCAGCCCGGAAAATGGCCTAAGGAATTTTTAAAATGAGTAAAAAAACTTTGTTATGCCTTTGGAAGAGATTTAAATTCGTGTTTCTCGTTAAAAATCTTAACTAAACCCGGATAGGCAAAATTTAGGACTCCGATTGTACCATCGTCCGATTAGTCATAGAAGCACGAAGTGACGTAAAATGAATAAACAGTTTTATATTTTTGTTGTTTTTCAATTCGAAACATGTCTTAACATTAAACTATTTCCTTACACATTTGTTGTTTGTATATGATTCTCCAATTCTGTCCATTCAAAATTATGGAGAGAAACTGATGATGCCTGGCAGACTTTTTTTTTCTTAACCTCCTTTATTTACAAATTGCATATATACAATACTATATATGCGTATATTCACAAATATACATATATACTTACTAGTGCTGGTATTTTACCTTTCTTTAGCTTGTGGTATATGTCAGACTTATTATGGCTATGTATTTCTTTTTTCATATTAAAGCTTGACGTCGAACATTTATAAATCATATTATTGCTGCTTATAATGAACAATTGTTCAGCAGAAGGGCAGGAACGGAAAGCGCTGTGTTTACTGCGATAAATATTGATGAATTTATTTTTCACAATAGCCTTTTCGAAAGGGTCTCATTAGGATTCTTTTGTGGTATCGTTCCGGCGGAAAATATGGAAATAAATTGCCCTCAGAGGAAATGGCTCTAAGTAAAAGAGTTGGCTGACAAACGTGGAAATCAAAGACGATAACATTAAGCTAGTGTACTCCTTTCAAAGAGAAGTTCCTCCCTCTCAATAACCGGGCTATAGGAGTCCTCTGCACATCAAAGAGCGGAGCACTTCTTAGAGGTTATTGAGTATTTTCTGCTACCTCCTTCAGCTCGTCGTCTTTAGCTAATTTACTTTTGTGGAGCTAATGATCAACTTCTTTGTGACCTAGCGGTTAGCAACGTTAATTACTAAGTAAAGATAAAGAGGTTCAATTCTGCATACCCAAGGCCCCGGGAAATGAATGGTCGAATAAAATTACCAAAACTTGTCCATCCAAAAATTGTTTCCTTACCTGTTTGGTTATGAAATGATTTTTGGATTCTCTTCCTTCTTCAAATTTCAGTGTCGGAAAGTAATAGATTTATTGAGGAAGAAAATGGTCTGGATGGATGTAAAAAAAAACTTTTAAATAAGGAGAACTATTTATTTTTAAGCCAACGTTTCGACCCACATTGCTGGTCTTCTTCAGGGCTTAAAATGGGGTCAAAGGTATAACGTACTACCACCCTTCACCCTTTTATGGTGAAAAAGTCTATTGCTTAACCTTCCCAGCTGGTTGCGTATCACCTTCCTTTCAGTTTGGGTTGAACGTCTTGGGGTGGAGGTGCAGTCTCAGGTTATGAGCCTATTTGGGCGATTATTCGTTGGGATGTATTGCACTTCTTCTTTGAGATGTGATTGATCTTACTCTTGTTTGTGTCTTGATAATGCCTGAATAGGCGAAACGTCGACTAGTAATTGTTTGTTTTTACTCCAGATTTGAAACATAAGGCTTTACTTGTGTTTTTTTCCATTTGCATTCTAATAAATGTTAATGTTTCGTTTTGAGTTTTGGCTCTATTTTACTAAAAAATTATAATATTATTCAAGCTGATATATATTTATTTATTTTTTATTATTTTCCAAATTACTCTATAAGATATCTTAGATCTTCTAAACTGTATATCTACTTCTTCTTCTTTCGCTTCCCTCTAAAGTGCCTTTCAGCGTAGGGGAGCGTCCAGCCAGGAGCCGAATCTATCCCGGTTTTAGTCCGTCCATCTCCGAGGCTTTTCGCTAGGTTTCTTTGAATCAGCTATACTCCCAGGCGGGTGATTGGCCCAGCCCAGGAGTCCCCGTTACCTCGGGACAACTGACCTGCCGAATATTTATGTCCCCTCAGGAGGAAGAGGTGGCCGGGCTTCCCCCAACCTGGAGGACCTGTGGCTGATTGCAGTACGAAGACTGGGCGATGGGGACGCCAACTCCCTACGCCAAAAACTGTATATCAAGGAATAATAATGTCTCTATGGAAACTCCTTTCAGTTTCCATAGAGACATTATTATAAAGATTAACACTTCTTATAACGTCATACTCGCTTGGTCAGAATCGTGTAAGAAAGAAAAAAAGGCCATATCCCGATTGCAGAAGGTCCTAAATGAAGTTATAAGAAATAAGGTGGGAGCTAAACTCCACATTCTCAATGACATCCGTCCTCTTCGAGTACTTAAATACTGCCCTGAGAAGATAATACGTGGAAGCAGTGGATAGAAGATGTCTGAGAAGATATGGCAGCTGAGAGATATGTCAGAGGATTGTATGGACAGGAGATATTGGAGGGAAGGCTTATTGGGAATCGGGATGTGAGAAAATTGGTAACACAAATGGTAGGAACATCGAAACAGTTTCTCGCGTTTTGCTTAATCTTACTCCGAACTGGAGCAATCAGTGAATTAGCATAATCTCTTGATTGGTTTTTAAATTAATTAATACATTTTTTTAATCTATCAACTGTTGTTGGTGCATCTAACTAACTGTTTACAAACATACTTATATTTCATCCTAGTTTTAACGCCCTCAATTTAGCTGGAAGAAATTTATATCACATTCCCATCTCCCTCAGATATAAAAATCCCTATATAATTGTTTTACAAATCTGCATAAAATCTCCATTCTGTTTATAAATCCGTCATTTGTTTTCATCTTAGCAGTCTTTGATTAAGATTAAAAACTACAACAGTTGCAATGGCAAGATCCCTTCTAGCCAGTTTTAAAAGGCAGTCAACTTAATTGTTGCAAAAACCCTTAGAAAGCTTTTCTTATTTCCCAGCTAACTGATACCCTGGCAGCCATCACTAAATAGAGAACCCCCCCCCTTAGCTAATGTATTCAATTAGCTGCCTTGGCAGTGACCGCAGGTCACACATCCTAGTGACACCCCTTTGCTGTTTCCTAACTAACTCGGTGGCCCTCTTCCAAAAGCCTTCCTCTTTTCATCTGAGCTTTTACTGACTGTTAATGTTTCCAGAGTTTCATTTGGTGATATCCTCCCAGAACTGGCGCAGGAAATTCAATCATGCTATGTCATCATCGTAATTGTAAGCCCTTCTAACAGTCATATGATCATTTTTTTTTTTACAAAATAAAATATGAGCTCTAGTGTTCTAGTGTAAAATAATAGAAATGTGTTTAAGGCCGTATTCAAAAAATCATTAAAACCCTTCTTTCCTCTATCCACAGAGTTTTAGTTGTTTATTCATTTAACAAACTGTATGCTTTTATGGCTAATAGGACGATACCACAGTGGGAGTACTACATTTTGCCTATCCATTACCTGCAATCGTACAGGATCCAGAGTCCTTTTAAAATTCCTAAGACAACCTGCAAGTCTGGGAATCTAGGGCTGAGTCAGTTCTGTTAACCGCTAGACCACAGACAGTGTTTTCGTGCAACAGCTAACTACTTTATCAAATGTTAAATTAATCTTTTATTTATTTTTAGCATATTAAAAGGTTATAAAAAACGTATTATAAACCGATAAAAACATCGTTGGTTCACCTGTTCAAGCAGCTCTAACAACCCTCCCAGGTATAGGGAGCTATTCTAACCGCCCAAGAACTTGCTCTCCCCCTTAAAGAATGTATAAGATGGCGTAATATGTATAAGATATAAGATGGCAAGCAATGTGGGATGAAAGTCCAACCAGTAATTTGAAATATATAAAAAGAGAAGTAAAGCCTTGGACTACATCTAATCGCAGTAAACGCCATGAAGAGGTGGTTATTACTCGCCTTAGAATAGGACACACCCGGCATACCCACGCACATCTCATTACAAGGGATGCGCCTCCGATATGTCTTAGGTGTAATAAAAATCTTAGTATCAGACATATATTTGAGGAATACTACTTCTATAAATAAATACTAAATCAGCTCAAAATACCACCCGATGTTAGAGAAGCACTTAGAGACAGCAAATCTGAAGTCGACAAAGTGGTGAAATTCATTACAAACTGTAAATTAATAAGCAATATTTTATCATCCATTGTCCCTGCTTTAGATGCATTTGTTGTTTTTTCAAGAACAAGATGCATTTCCTTATTAAAGATATATTATTTGTTAGTATGTGTGAATATGAATTTTTTTTTTCCCTAAAGATAACTAATTATAGAAATCAAAAATCTACAGGCGTTGATGACCCTGGGGTTTTACGCCTCTAAGCAATAACAAACTAACAAACCTGTTCAAGAAATAATCCTGACAAAGACTCACGAAAATTCCAAAAGGTTTTCATTTTTTTTTTTTTTTTGTGGGGTTTTTCTTGACCTCGACGCGTAGAACCATCATTATAATTTGATCTAATTAAAATACTTTCCTAGCCCGGGATTGTGCCAAGATCAGGATGAATTCCTTTGACCTGCTGCCCTGGGGTAATAATACCACCACTCAAATGTTCAGTGCGCTTGTATGTTTGCTAACTTGGAGCTATTCTTGTCCTACAATAATGTTAATAATTTTCCATGATTTTAAAAAGAAAACTCAATATTTGATTTATTACGATTAAAATTGTTAGTAGGGTGAGAAGGATCTACGCTGTTAACTCGAACACGTAACGGATACATATCACAAGGTACAATAGCAATACAGTAACGGCCCTATGATTACAGCAGCGTAGCTTTGCCCTGCGATCGCTACCCATCACTATCGATGATTAGATGTTACTGTTCTGATAGCTTTCAGCGCATGTTAACCTCCTTCAGAGCCACGCACCGTCCCGTCGTTTGTGTTAGGCAGTATCAGGTATCTGTGTATGAGCAGTAAGCGTTCCTAGAAACGGATTAATTTATTCTTCACTAATTATCCACATACCTCACGACTATCTTTATTGTATCTATAATTCCGAATTTATTCTCGAATATTCTTGTGGCTTAATAGATAAATAAAGCTGCCATTTCTTCTATTACTTCTCTTCTATCCACTGCTTCTGAGGTCTTCCACGTCTTCTCTTCTCAGGGCAGTGTTTAAGTGCTCGAAGGAGCCATCGCGTCTTACCCATTCTCATCACATGCCTATACCACCGCAATCTAATCTAGTGTATAAGAATCAAAATATATCCCGATGAAAACCTCCTTAAATAATACTTGAATAAAAAATACAGCCTTATACGTGAATCTATAGGACTTATATAACAATTATCAATTCTAATGCAATCGTTTTAGATTGAAAACAATTTTTTTTCTCATTCGATACTTGTTATCGACGATGTATATTATTTGATATCTCTATAATAAAAAATATATGTTTTGGCTTAAGAATTCAAAAAATATTTTTAAGAAGAAAATCTATACTAATAGTGATACATGCCTAGTATATGTGCCTCACATTTTGTCAAGCAGTTTCGTCTAACAGAACACTTTTAGTGGAGTTTGAAACTTGAAGTTTCGGGAACATAAAATTGCTTCACTACACTAGCGGAATATGTGAAAAAGTCAATTTTTGAAATTTCGGAGTTATCCGCTTTTGATCCTGAACGCCTCAGATATACTAGGCATGTCTCACTATTTGCATATACTTTTTTAATTCTTAGGCGAAAAAATATTTGTTTCCATTATAGAGATACCTAATGCCTCATGTGCCGTGTATGTATTGTAGTATAGTTTTTATTGTTACTGATATATATATAGAATAAAAGGTAAAAACCTCTGGGTTCATACTGTAGACATAATAAGTTTCCATTGCTTAGACGTTTCTCAAATACGAAACCAGTTTTATCATGAGTCCTTCATCAACATTTAATAGCCCATATACTTGGAAATGAGCAGCACTCAACAAACATCCGCGTCGAGATTTTCGCCATCCCCAGGTAGAAAATTGATTCCCTGCTCGTTGAGGCATGGATGGCCTCTGAGATCAGGTGGAAATCTTGCTGTGACTTATCCTCTTTATATTGGAATTCTGACCATTCACAGTTCGGAGAAAAATTCGAAGGTTTGCCTGCCACGTGCCTTCTTATATAACAGTTCTTCCTTACCAAATATCAAATAATGTAAAATGAGACCAGTTTACACGTCCATGTTCTTCATTTGTAAGTGGCTCAATTTGTTGTTTACGATTACGCAATGTCCCTACGGTGGATTTAATTATATTAATAAAACAATATTAACTTTATTAACTAATTATTAAGTTTTTAATAAATCATAATTAATTTAACAGTCCAATTAACGCTTTATTTTCTGTTCACAGGTAAATTTCCTTCTTACTTCCATCAATACTAGAAGGTAACTATGTAAAGACAATTTTGCATATAGTTTTACACTTTTATCTTTAGCAAGCCAAGATATGTAAGTGTTTCCGCTTATCGAGATTCAGAATCTAAAACCAGGCGTTTAGAGAATTACATTATATACATTACTAGTCTTAATATAAAATTGACTGAACATATACTTCTTTCTTAATAAATCACTATTTGAAGGTATTGTAATCAAGTTATCTGTATTTATTTTATAGTTATTTTTAATTATTCATTTATTTTCTATTTAATTATTATTATTATATTTGTTTACTTTATTATTATCCTTTTTATTTATTTGTAATATCAGTATTATTATTTTTTTTTTTTTCTTAAGCTGGTTTTTTCTACATTTTTCCTGCTATTGTGAAACTTATTTATAAAAGGTAACTGTAATTAATTAAAATCACTGTCTTTAAACATGTAAAGGTAGTCCGGAACATGTATTCACAAATACTGCTTGTATATGTAAAATTGCAAATAAAGTTGTTTTGTTGTTGTAAAAAAAAAAAAAAATTGACTGAATCTCGGAAAACTCGAAAACTAGGTTTGGATGATTGGAGAGAGTCCAATAATGCTATATATTTTTTTCTAATCGATTGTTGGTTTGATGAAAAATTTCCAACAATTTTTTTTCCAATGAAACTCATAACCCTGCATTTTTCATTTCATTTAGCTACCAGATTTCGCATGGAATATAACGGTTTATTTTTAAACTACAGAAGGAATATTTATGACGAGTTAATTATAGTTATACTTATGGAGAGGAGTGGCTCAGTGGTAGAGTACTGAGCTGCCATGCCGGAAATCCTGGTTTAAATCCCACTGCAGGCCATCATTTTTATTTAGTCTGTTTGCAGCGGGAGATGGATCATATAGGATCTAGGAGCCTCCTGGAGCACACCCAGCCTCTATAAAATATTATAATAATAGGGTACCAAAAATAAGGGGAGGGGGAAACCTGGCGGTCGAGCGTGACCTAGGACAAGTCACCTCCTTGCAGAACCGTTGTCCATGAAACAGTACAGTCTCTACGATGTACTGAACCCCAGACCCTTCATGGTTTGTAGTGGTACAGGTTTTTTTTTTTTTAAATTATAGTATTTGTCTTTTCTTATAGTCGGAGAGACTTTCAAATTGTGTCTCTATATTTATTAAATATAGAAAGCTTAATTTATTGAAAAGAACAAACAGTATTGTTTTGCCAGTGAGGCTTTGTCTGAAAATAGAAGTTCTCGTGGCCAAAACATTTCTGGAGAAATGTTTGAAATCACTCTAAAAATATGTCATATCAAATTAAAACCTATATATTTTTACAGATTCACTGGACTAAAGAGAATTTTTAGCTAAACTGTTTTTTGTTTTTTTTTAATTTACAAATAAAAATGTATTGTATGTTCCATACTTAAGAAGTTCTCGTAAGAATGTAATATAATATTCCTGGTGGTGCTATTAAATCGTTGGTGGTTTCTGTTCTATAAGGTAACTATGTAAAGACAATTTTACATATACTTTCGCACATTTTATTTGTAGCAAGTGAGTATATATTTATATGTGTGAGTGTGTGTGTATGTGTTTTCACTTCTTGAAATTCAAATTCTAAAATCTAAAAAATATCATATCAAATTAAGACCTTGATTTTTATATGGAATTTTATATGTCCTCTAGGCAGATTCGCTGGACTAAAGATAATTTATAGTTAACCTGTATTTTTTTAAAAGAAAACAGTAGTATTTAGTTAAATAAAATGTTTAATACATTCCATGGTTAATAAGTGCTCGTACAATTATAATGTAATATATTCCTGGTTTTAAACTGTTGCTAGTTTCTTTTTCGGATTTTCGATAATGGTACCTCTGCGTCTCTTCTTTTATTGTATATAAAGGTTTTTTTTATTTTAATTTTTACATTAATTAAAAATCAATTTTATTGAGAAATTTGTTGTAAATGTTTTCCACCATGAAATTATATAACAAGGCCGGTTATAAAAGTAATACATTTTATTACTTTTAAAAGTAATAAATTATATTATATTAATTTAATAAATTATATTTGAAAAAATGACTCCAATGCGAAGTTGAGAAGTTTTATTATTATGGTCTGAGTCTGCGTGTCTTTCCTCTTTTATTAGTTCAATACAAGGCTTTTACTTTTGGATGCAAAGTAGTTTAAAAAAGTGACTGTACTTCCAAAGCAAAAACCGACTACACTTCTCCCCGTACAAGAGTTTTGTTTTAGTAAACATCTGATAAAACTTCTTTCCCTGCTATCTTTGTTTCTCTTTTTTTGTTTAATGTTGTTCCCGGGGAACCTTAGTAAACACATTACGTAAATCAACTTCTTGGCTTTGCAAAATCCAATATTGTTCTTCGTTCCTTCTTCTCTACTTCTATAAGTTACTTTTTCCTGGGACTATCGATTTATGGGGTATATCCTTTCTTTTTTTTTTTTTTTTTGCGTGCCCCAATTTTGAATATTTAAGCACATAATGTTTCTACATTCGTATCTATTTCTTGTTGAATATTTGTATGTTGTATAATTATCTACTACTGGTATCCTAGACCGCTTTTTTCTTTATTTATCAAAAAACAAAAAAAAAAAAAACATGTACTGTTTCTAGGATAGAAGGTCTTCAGGGAGGTGATTGAAATTACGTTAACCACCAGGTTTGTCCTCTAACTAAGGGGACAAACAAAAAATTTTACAAAGGCTGGGTGAGCCCCGAGGGTCTGTTGATCCTCAAACAGAAATCCCGTCATAGCGGTTTGAATCCGTGATCTTGAGCGTAGCAACTTAGTACTCTATACATTGAACTGTCCAATTTACTATTTATCGAAACTATAAACTATATGTAATAAAAAAATAACTTTATATTGCTTTCACATCAAGGCTATTATTTGAGTAATACCATATTATTATTTTCCAATTTTCCTGGACTTCCTCGATTTCATTATGTAACAATATTTTTACGAATTTCTAACGATTAATTGCAAAATTAAAAAAATACTACCTGTACCGCTGCACCCCATGAAGGGTTTTGAGTTCAGTACTTAGTTGAAACTATTTCGTCTTTTCTAAGCCGACGGATGTGCAGAAAATTGGTTTGAGTGAAATCACGCTCAATCACCAAGTTTTTCCTCTTATTAAGGATGCATACTTTATACAGTTTCCGTATCCATATAACTGTTACCAGACTAATTAATTTCTCTGCTACAAGTCAGATCCTAACCCGAGACCTTTAGCTCATGAACTCAATGTTTTATTCATAGCTACTCCGTTCTCACCAAGAGTTATAAACTATTGGAAATTTTAACTTTAAGTGGTTAGTTAAGAAGATGGATTGTTATTGCACTGAGGATGATGGCACTTATCACACCACTTTTTATTTTAATCAAGTTCTTTTTCTGGTAATATGTTATCACATTGAGTGTTATTGTTAAGTAATGCGTGATTTTAGACTGCGATGTTATTTTTACCCCAGCACGGGTGTAGATTGACCTAGAGCTGTAGATTATTAATGACAATGAAAACTCGGAATGCCCCGTATAGGTTGTTCAATATAAATGGGATCGAATGTTTCTCATGGCCGAACGGATCTTCCATGTTTAAAAAAATGCCTGACCCAAAGGTCATAGGTCGACTTCTATTGGTTCACTAATTGTTGTTTAACGTTGTAGTTATCTTTATCTGGACGGGTATCACTACAGATTACCATCCCTTCTAACCATAGTGAGTAAAGTTTAGTTTTGGGGCCAATAAATGGGGAGGACTTCGTAGCCCAACTCATTTAGGTTCATACAGACCTAAATGTGTATTTTTTTCTAATAAAATGAAATACACTAATAATAATTACCCCTGGTGGATTGAATAAATTATCTTCCACCGCCGGATTTGAACCCGGGACCTTTGGCATGACCACTCTACCACGGAGTCATCCTGTTCACTGTATGTTGTAAAACATGAAGTTTGACTTTGTGGTGTAAGAGTATAGTTCTCTTGAGATTTACGAATTCAAGTTCTTATTTGATAAGTTTTTGTTGGACTCTATCAATATCCTTGCAATACAATGCGGATGCGATGGTTTTACCTACGGATAGAAAGTGTAAATGAATTCTTTATTTATTCATGAACTACTAGTTTGTATCACTCGCTAAAAAAAACAACTGCAAATGGTCGGTTGGTTAAAACACTCTTCTCCGAACGCGTTGGTTATGCTTCTTGAAGCTTGGGCTTACAACATGCATATCTATACATATTGTATAACAAAGTCCTCTGCCGTGTTTGTCCGCGATATACTCAATAACTACTTCAAGGGTTTCATGCGGTTTTCACCAATAGATAGAGTGTGTCACAAGGAAGGATTAGGTATATAATTTATCGAGGTTTTGTGTAAATGGGTTGGAATATCGATGGGTTTCACCGAAGACGCTGCCTAATCCCGTGCAATTATAAAGAAATATCTGTTTTTGTTTTCATTTTTATAATTTCTATATAATAAAGTACGTTAGCTGAGATGGGAAGAAAGAAAATCAAGACTCCCAAAGAAGCCTAACCAATGATATTCGCGTGTCCCTTAGTGGCCGGTACGTGATAAAAAAATAAATAAATACATTCCACAGACAAATTATGTAGGCATAATATGCCTTATTACCCGAGCAAAACTGGGGTGGGTCGCTAGTTGAAATATAAAGTAAAAACCATACGATTAAAATCAAAGCTATTATATCTGCAGTTGGAGAGCGGGGTATTTCAGTGTGTAGGGCGGTGAGTTGCTATCCTGAAGGTTCTGGGTTCAAATCCGACTTTTACAGATAATTTATTTAATCTGTTTACAGCCGGGGATGGATATCCTTCAGGTATCACCCAGTCTTTATTAAGTGGCTAACCTTGACAGGGGGAAACTTAGGTTGAGCAAAGCATCTCCTTGCACAGCCGTTCGTTGTCATAGAAACAGTTTAGTCTCTACAGCGTACTGAACCCAAGACTCTTCACGGGTTGTAGTGGTACTGGGTTTTTTTATCCATAAAGACTGTAAAGTTTCTAGAGAAGGTAAAGCGGAGAATTTGATAGGACAGTATAGGAGCTAATGAATTAAGAGCCTGTGATAAGGATGGATTAGATAAAGGATACTTATTGGAGGGGGAGGTAGAACTAGCCACACACCCCCTCCCCCACTGGTGGCCATTGGGAGGAACTAATGGAATTGGAATAGCCTCTTGTTGTTGGCGGCTATTTATTTCAGTTAGCGGCTATCTCGTCAATAACACCGCCATATTGGACCTCTTGATTGCTTTTTATTGTCCCTATCTCTATCTCGTATTTGGCCGGTGTACATCATTACTGCCCTGAGCAGTCGGATTAGCGGCGGTGCGCTGTATGGATTTCATCGTGGGCTAAACGACAGACGACCCAGTTATCGGGTCTTTAGGAGAATCAAGATAAGACTGTACTTGAAAAACACAAAGTGGTGAAAGGAAAAGTGAGTTTCAGTGAGTACAGCTTTAGAGTTGTAGCCCAGTTCAAGTACCTTGGAAGTGTGGTTACAGTTTACAACAAAGTAGTGTGCAAAATACAAGCCAGAATATCCAGAATGTATGTTATTCCTCACTGCAAACAGTGTTGCAGATTAAATTGCTCTCTGAAAGAATGCACTACATATATATAAAACCATTGTAAAACCGGTAGTCTTACATGACCCTTTACCGTATAATCAGAATTTATAGTCAGCTCCTGGGAAAGAAAAGCATTAAGGAGAATGTGGGGTGGAGTAGAAAATGGGATATAGAGAAAAAGAAGTTACGAGGAGCTGAAAAAACTGTTTGGAGAGCTTGACGTGATGGCATTGATTAAAATTATGTGGATATATATCCGAAAAACGAAGTGTAGGACATCCTCGGATCAAACGGCTGGACAATGTGGAGCAGGAGGAGAATAAAGTCATTATTTATCATACTGGGTATTAGTACTAGGCAAAGAAACTGATGTTGCCTAGTAGAACACGATATATGTATTCCGCTATATTTCTGTCAGCCTTTTTAATATAATTGTTACAGATTGTGTATTATTTTCTAATAAAATGAAATGCACTTATAATAACGACCCCCAGGAGGGGTCTCAAAGCATCCTCATTTATCTCTTTTCATTTGCCGATGCACCATACACTTGGGTACCTCGGGAATGCAACGGTGTGAAGGATAGCCTTTCCAGGGTGAAGGGCCAGCAGCACTTCTCGAGGGCATTGTCCAGCTCCGCCGCCACCTTCCTCGCCACGTACCTCCCTCTGGCCTCCCGGTCCACAAGCCCTACTTGCGACCCGATCGCCAGCAGGGGTCCCACTCTTTTCTTCACACGACCCTCTTGAGCCTGTCACCAAGTTGGATTATGGTGGATATCTCGTATGAAGTTATAGCGTTGCATTGGGTTCTCACTGCTTCTTCATATAGGTTCCTTATGTATCTTCTTAACCTTTGAACGTTCGTTTTTCTAATTTTCGCCATTGTTCCGTCGCTAAGAGATTATTTAAGAGAATTAGTATTGCATAGCCCGGGAATGTTATTTAATGAAGTTTTGTTAGACAACATATGTTTTACAATAACCCAAAAAAGGACATATGTTTCAAATAGTAAAAAAATACTGGCGCCTACCCGATAAGGGGTGGTTTGATGGGAATAAGGCGATAAGAGAGGAATATTTGTCTTGGGATTTTAGATCTGTTTGGTTTCCGTTATTTTTTTTTCACCCATCCTATTATAAATGTATTAACCCCTTAAACCAAGACGTACAAACACAAACACATTTGTATTATACGTTTTCGTTAAAGTTTCATGGTAGATTTTGTGTGTTTTTTAAATTATTGATGGGACTGAAATTGGAAAAATAAAAGAAATCTTAAAATAGATATATTGTTGACTTTTTGCAGTGAGGTAGCTGTCTCTAATTTATGGCTCACTCAGGACGAGGTGAGAAGTGCTGCTTGATTTGACCTTGATGGATGTGAATAGTGAATAGACTCCCGAAGTCCCCTCCCTGGCATGTTCTCCTCCACATCCTGCAAGCATCTCTTCCTGTGCCCGCCCTCTTTTTCTTCTGTATAGAGTGATATTCAAAGCTCATACCATGCCAAGAACTTTTTTCGTTAATGTCCATGTTTCTGGTGCATACTGGGTAACATTTTTTGTGAATGAGTGAAAAAGCATTTTTTATTTTGTTTTGAGGTTGATTTGTTTACTCGACAGAACAGAATGTAGACACCCAATCATTTTTCTATTTCTCTCGATTTAATTTAATCAATCGAATATTTATTTAAGTTAATCTGCTTCGAACTGAGGATTCTTGTAATAAGTGTTGAAATTGCATTGTGTTTTTTATAAGTTTATTGAATTTTTAACGTTATTAAATATTTTATTTGAGTCTATTAATTTATAAAGAATGTTAATGTTATAAATTGAATATTTTATTAATTTTGTTAATGTTGAAACTATTAAGGGTCCTCGTACGATCCCTAGACCCCTTTGAGAGTATGTTTTTTCCCAAGAGACTGACCACACTTTGAATTATGTTCATCAAGAGAGGACAAAGACATTGAAGTATACTCGATTGGATACAACGCGTTAAACTTGATCATGTTAAACACTCGATCAAGCGGAACAGCCTTTAGGGTCCTTTCTTTATATCTCCTGCACCTCAAATTTATTTACTATCAAGTCTCACTTGAAAGGAGAGGAGCTGGTCACCCGTTCGACGGGACTCAGTGTCCATGTCATGTTTGGGTTTTACAGTCGAGTATCTTATGCATCTGTGGAATGTAATGGAAGTAAACAATAAAAGAAAGATGATAAAGCAACAGAAATAACCCATTCTTTCACTGAGTTAACAAACAGTAGGATTATAAGAAATAATTATAATCATCACACTGCGCTATGGTCCATGGAGGACGTTGACCTCGACAATTTTCCTCCATTTTGCCCGATCTTTCGCGGCTCTTCTATATATTCTCACACCCACGAGCCTAAGGTCCGCTTCTACCTCCTTCTCCATCTAGACGTCCCTCCATGGGGGCCTTTTTGTTCCATTCTATGTAGGCGCCCCAACCATTTTAATCTTACATTTTTAATAAAAGAAACTATGTCAGGTCCTCTATATAGTTCTTTATTCTTTTTTATGCGGAAACGATTTCCTTACTTGTTTGGACCATATACCCTTCACTCTGAAGTATTCAATCATTTATCCTGCTGCTTGGATAGAGTCCACGCCTCCCCATCATACATGACGACTGGACGAAGCATCGTCTTATATACCCTTATTTTGAGGCTTCGTGGCATAGCTCTATTTCGGAACACTTTTTTGAGGGACCAATAACATCTGTTAACGTTTTCGATTCTATCCTCTATTTTATGCTCCAGTCTGTTATCCATTGTTACCCTGGTGCCAAGATACTTAAATGTTTTAACGTTTTCAAAACTGCACCCTCTTCCTTGGAGATATCCACTGGATGACAGTTTCCTAAAAAGAAATAATTATATTTATTGTAAAACGAAGCAATTTAATATGAATATTCAAATAGACTTTCTGATGAACTAACTAGATTGAATATTAGGTATCAGTCCGCAGGATGTCGTTTCCAAATAATTCACAGCAAGTTTTAACTTTTCAGTCGTTTCCTTTTACAAATTACTGCAAAGAAAAACATTTTTTTTTCCTCATCACGTCATTTTTCATTAAACTGCTTTTATCCGTTCCGCTGGTTGTCGCTTCGAGTTAAGTCCAATTAACTTTATTACCCTATCTTTCAATGAGTTAACAAACAGTTCACTTGACTGGTAAGAAAGTTTTATGTTTACTGTGAAATGGAAGGATATAATAAATATGATTATTTGTAAGTTTCACAGGTTAAACTTTCTGTGGCTTAACTCAAAACGACAACCTGCGGCACTGATACCTAGAATAATCCTATTACTGACTGTATATTAACCTTTACTTCGAAATGTTAATCTCTGGATGAAATGATAACAGAAATAAACAAATTTCACATAATTACAATATTTTTTTCACACAAAAACATGATTTTCATTTTCGTGAAAATTAAACAGGAAATGAATCAAAAGTTCAAACTTACCGGCTTCTGAAAACCTTTTGTAATTTAATTGCTAATAGAAAGCTAGCTTCTCCTAATTCATTCGTTAGTTCATATCAGAAAGTCTCATATTATATCGTATTAATCATATTCTATCGTTCTATTTCACAATAAATATAATTATTTCTTACAAGTCAAGTCTACAAATCGTTAACTACAGGTAGAATAACACCCTTATATTTATTAAACAATAAGTAAAAAAATTCCTTCCATAATTCTGACATGGAGTATAAATATTGTGTATTGTACGGCTTTGAAATCCCAACTCACTCTGTATACTGATTATTGCCTTAGCTCCAAACTGTAGCGCCTTAAAACAAACAAGCATAGGCCTAACCCGCAATACACACCGGCTATGCACGGCTTGTGCGCCGGGAACTCTCAGTCCCGTCTTCTCTCATTTTATTATAGGTATTTATTGTATATACAGTTACTGTAGAAAATAATGTTATGATATTTATATATCAAAAGTATAGTTTTTAAATTGATAGATGTTATATTTAATATAATTAGTCTTTCACAAGTATTTAGTACGGAATTTTTTCTGCTTTAGGTTGAACATTTACATTAACTGACTTAAAAAGTAACTGTTTTCAATTATTACCAGCTACTTTTCAATCACCATAGTGATCGCTAATAAATAGTATATGAGGCATATTATACATTAAGCAATATATTTATTATAAAAAATAATATGTTTGTGAGAAAAAAAACTTTTGTTTTGTGTCTTTGCAACTTCTCAAACTACACCTTCACCTATTCTATTATCCTACAAAAAGTTTCACCAAACATCCACCAATGTAATTTACATTTTCTGTCATTATTCCTTTATTTATTAAAAAGTCTCTGGCTCTTATTTTCATTTTGAAATAAGGAATAGGCCTACAAATTAATTTCGATAAATAATTGAAGTGTTGATATTGAAATGATGAAGTGATGACTTACCACTAGTCATGAAAGGTAATTTAACAGGGGAAGCAAAAAAATGTTCTGGCAACTAAAATTGAAAGTTTCAATTGGAAAATAGTGACTACTGCGGTTTATATAAACTACACCTATCCAAGTTTTGATTAATTCATCGTTCTACGATATTAGTATGATTAATTACTACATTTTCCCTGTCAACGCATCAATTACTGATCTGAATAAACAGATGTTTAAATAGTTAAATAATTAATAAATAATATGAAATAATAATAAATAGTATGAAAAGATACTTTTCAACCAGTTACTATTTAAAATCTAAATGGAAACCTAAATAAAAAAAGACCCTGTAATGCATTTCCAGATATTGATATTAATCTTAAGAATGAAAATTTGTATTGGCTTATCTTTGTCTTATAACCATAGGACAACGTGATTTCTCTGTTGAATTGATGTTAATTATCTATAGACAATCAACATGTTCAGTCAACATTGTTGATGGGAAGTGATATCGAAAATCTCTAGGTAGGTTGCCAATTGAAGCCTGTGTTGGACCAATGGTTGAAATAAAATCTAACAAGGTCAGATATCTGTCATTCAGGGTCTTAATCATCCAAACATGTTGACGTGCCAATGAATGCGAGGTCAAACACGTATTATTAAGGAGATCACAGTCGGCTACCAAATGAATGTTGGATATCCATTTTATTCAACTTATCTTTCGAGAAAAATACTCGATTTAAAGACTGTCATTCTATCCAAAAACGAACGTATGTTCAAGAATGAAATTAAAATTTACGGATTACTCTGATCAGAATATTTGTATTTGTGTAATATTTAATGAATTAATTATGCATTTAATTCCTGTCACAAGACCTCTGTCATGACAATTCATGGTTAAATATCCAAACTGTATTATATATAAAATTTATGAACTTCGTTTATATTTTTTTTTGCTTTAGGTTTTAATAATTAAACGTTAAAATACAGGTTTAAATTTGTAGTTTGAGAAAGTTGAACTATATTATGTAATACTTTTCCATGTTTTTGTAATTTTTTAAAAATTGATAATAAAGCTTGTTGTGACTCAACTCGAAGCGAAAATTTGCGGAAGTGATACCGTCAGACATTGTCATATAAGTTACTGAAAAGAAATACATTTTTAGAAATTTTCCAAAACATTGAATGAAAACTGGTCATTTTGGTAATAGTTCCGCAATGTTATTTCGAGTTAAGCCACAAGTTTTAACTTAATATTTCTTTCCCTTTGAATATTTTCTGAAAACAGAAGTTATCATAAGCTTTGGTATGGAATAGAGAATATATTATTATGGGAAATGTGTATAGTATGATAATATTTTCATCTAGAAATGAACGTTTAAATATCACCAATACTTTGAAATGTTAATTGATAATTTTATTTCTTGATGAAATGATTACTGAAATCTGATTAAAAATGTAACAGTTAATACTTGTAACTCAACTCGAAGCGACAACCTACGGAACAGAGATTTTCATCTAATCATTCAACTTATATAGCACCATTAACTTAATTCTAGATACCCTGCTGTGGTAGCAATTCACTAAGGATGAAGTCTCAAGAAATAAACTCGTAGTGAAAGAAATAATATTTATTCGAAAGAGAAAATAAATATTATTATTTATTTAATTATTCTTCAGTTGAAGTTATCCAGAAGTTTGTCCAGTTCTGATACCCCCCTCTTCATCACGAACCTCCCTTCTTGCTTCATGTTGACAACACCAACCTCAGCTCCGAGGGCCAGAAGTGCGTTGACTCTGTTCTTCACGTCCACCTTCAGCCTGTTCTGGATGTAGGAAGATATCTCATCAGAAGTGAGGTCTTTGGATTGGGACTTCACCACATCTTCGAACAGGGCCAGCACGTACTTCTTCATCCGTAAAGCGTCCTCTCTCTTGATACGCACCATTTTTTTTCTCAACGGAAAATATTTTAAACAATAATAATAATTTAATAAATTTCGAAATACCGTCCACTTCACTTTAGGTTCGAAACTTTACTGACCGCATATGACTGAAAATGTTGGAAATCATATGTTAATTTTTAGTTTTATACTTTCAATATTTTTTACTAGTACTTTTAATCCATTAATAAATTAAAATATCATTAATAAATTTCCATATTACCCAATATTTAGATTACTCTGTCATTTGTAATTATGTATTATGTAATAAATCCTCTTATGTTAATCATTTCACCTGTCATGAAAACAGTTTAGTAACATTAAAGCTAGATAACAATTATGGTATTTGTACCACAGATTGTCACTTAGAGTTGAGTTACAAGTTTTAAATGTTTATTCGTTAATTTTTAGTATTTTCCATAATACAAGTTATCGCGAGCTTTCGCCTGGAAAATAGAACGTTATTATGGGTACTGAGTTGATTTTGGTAATCATTTTTCATGAAGAAATATAAGTTTCAACTGACACATCGAAGTGTAGGTGATGTATGTTTTTTGAAACGTTCATTTATAGATGAAATGATTACCGAAGTATACACATTTCCCATAATTGCATCCTCTTTTCCTTACTAAAGCTCAAGATACTTGTATTTTTGGAATATGTTCAAAGGGAAGTGAATGAAAAGTTAAAACGTGTTGTGACTTAACTCGAAGCGACAACCTGCAGAATAAATACCTGATAATCCAGACCACATAAAATAATAAACATGTAAAAACACCAGTGATTGAACAGTCCGATGTTGACAATTTATTATGCCCATTAAGTAAAGTTTGATAAAATAATATAATAATGGGGTGTATAAAAAAAATGACCGTTTCACCTTCCCCATGGAGAGAAAATGGCGACTAACAGTATCTTTCGACACACCACACTCCCTGGTAAGTTCGCGAGTACTTGTGGACGGATTTGACTCAACAACTTCCGAACCTCATCAATATCCATTAATGGTAGCCCGGAGCCTTTCTTCCTTTCCAACGTCGTATCTCCACTGCTAAATTTTGAAACCAACGCCGCGCAGTGCGCTGGTCAAGGAAACCTTCCCCTTCATATTTAATAATTTCACGAGTTGCTTCAGCGGCTGTGAAATTTTTTTTCCAGTAATGTCTTAAAATTGCGAGAATTTCGTCGGACACTGTCATGTTTCTTCTTTGAAATAAATAACTAAACTGAGGCTTTTTTTGAAGAAGTGCAGTGTTAGTAAACAAGCTTAGAGAATCCTCTAAAGGGATTATTAAGTCTTGGTAAATAATAAATAGCATTAAAATATTTACAGACTTTGATAAAACGGTCATTTTTTTATATACCCCATTAATTAATAATATAATAAATATTTTTTCTCGAGCCTTCTTCCCATATTTCAGTGAACTATTCCCCATCTTGTTTTTCCCTTCTCTGGAATGTCACGGTTCAATAGCGAACCTGATGAGATGAAATACCTTAACACTAGAATTACGAAAATTTACCATATACCTATTTCTACCAGCGGTCAAAATGACCGGTTAGTTTGTTTAATTAAAAATAAAACTATAAGTTCATATGATAATTTAATTTTAAAGAAAATAAAATATATTTCATTCAAATATTGTAATTACATAACATAAAATGTAGTATCAACATAGTATAAAGAGTTATGCGTGTTGTAACTTGCAACTATACACAGCAAGCAAGAATACTTAATTGAAATTTTATATATTACATATACAAATAATTTACCGGTTCGTAGTTGTAGTGTTAATTACTCATAGTTGTAAACAATGACATAGTTTATAACCTCTTGCAGAACTGTCAGAGATATAACGCATATGTATTGATACGCATATTGATATTGATACGCAGAGGTATCAACGCAGTGTTAACACTTTTTACCGAATGGTCGCCTTCGGGAAAATTAATTCCGGATACAATCTTAAGTCTTCGATGCCACTTAATGTTTGCTAATGAATTCGCTAAAGTTGCTCTTAGATAAATAGTTTGCTCTAACTACGGGCAAAGTTAAATTATTGAAACGTTAATTTGATTTGAGATAACTTTGATAAATTAACGTTGGGGGGGATGCCCCATTTCATCCTCGAAAATTGCCCGCGGATTTATTACTTTGATAATGTCTTGCTAATTTCAGAGGGCAAGATATTATTATTAGTTTTCTCTCATACTTTGGTATCACTATATCTTTGCTAAATATTGACTCTCATGAATTTAAAATAAATCTTTACCGTAGCTTATTGATTAAATATTTAATAAATAATCGACATCGCGTATCCTTCACCATATGTGCAGGATACCTTAGCTATTTCGAATTCTTGACACAGGAGTTTAATTATTGCGGCTAAAATTAACAGGAAGATATAAAAAAGGTCTACCACTATAACCATTGTAGGGTCTTGGGTTCAATTCATGGGGAGGCTGTACTATTTCTAGAACGGTTGTGCAGGGAAGGGATTTGTCAGAGATCACGCTCAACCGGGTTTTCTCCTAATTAAGAGTACCCATTTACAGGGGCTGCGTGGGACCCCAAGAGGGTCTGTGGAACCCATAGGCTTCATCCATGGCTGTTAAAATTTTAATTAATTCTCACAGTATGTTTCAAACTCGAAAACTTCATCACTGCAACTTATCACTCTGCCCACAGGGTATAATAAACTTAAAAACAGGATCACCACAACTGCAGATATACTAGTTTTAATTTGAATCATTTAACTTTTTCCTCGCCTTACCGACTTGTAAAATGACATGAAAGGAGAAGTATTACCATCGTGAGGAACTTTGAAATTAAATGGACGTTTTAAGATCCACTGTGTGTAAATATTCAAATCTCTAAAAACGGATTGTGTTAATGTGAGCTGCCTTGTACAAAAAGGAAAAGTTCTTAAATTGCATATTTAGGACTGGCGAATACCTTGTAATGTTACAGAAACCTTTTTCCTTAAATCGATTTATTGAAAGTTAACCACTTAATATAATCTTAATGCAGCACTTTATATAATCTTAAAGCTTCACTCTATATAATCTTTTAGTAGCACTTTTTATAATCCTTAAGTATCACTCTGTATAATCTTTAAGTGCCACTTTTTGTATTAATCTACTTGACATTTTTTTTCTACTTTTCGATAACGGCTCTTACGATTTTGATGAAAGTTGCTCTAAGTCTTCTCCCACCAGCGCCACTATGTTCTATATACAATGGATTACCAAAAAACAAAACAGATATAACGAAAATAAATTTGTTTATTGTTTTTGTTTAGCTGTTAGTATACCCTATTAATTTAACATTAGAAGCATGAATTAAATAAAACTAAAACAAAAACGTTTCAGATTATTATATTATTATTAATTTTATCGACATTAGTTTGATTTGGGTCTTTTTTTTTATTATTCCCTACTTTTAATTTTTACATTAAAATCTTTAGGTAAAGGCTTATAGACCTTTATCGGGCGTCATTTTTTAACAGAGCCTAGGATTCCAATTCGAGTTTTTAAAATTAATTTTAGCTGTCATATCTTGAAATGTTTAACTTTTAAATTTCAAGTGAAGGGTTGTTTCTTGGCCCGTTTCAAAGTTTTTTTAATATTTAACCAGAATTAAGTTTAAAAAAATAAGATTAACTAAAGTATACGCTGATTGCATGTCTTTTAAATTTAACTTTTTGAATGTAAAAATTGTTGGCAAAACTGTTTCAAACAAGTTAAGTGAAACTGGATAAGAGGAGCATCAGTCTGAAGCGAATTGTCGGAAAGGAAAGAAACTCCATTTATATTGAATTACAGGCAGTAATTACTTGGACATCATTGAGGTGCCCTTCTACTCTTGGGGGAATGAACGAGGGATTTTAGAGGGGAAAAAAGCTGGACCACTAAAACGGAAAGAAATATTGCAACGGTTATGCAGAGAAGTGATTTGACCCACATAATACTCCAGCCGCTAGATTTTCGCTCCAATTAACACATTGTGGTCGGTCGTTTACGCTGGAATCATATGGCTGAAGCGGGTTGTTTACTGAAAAGGGTTAAATTTTATTGTTAGAAAAACATCTTTATAAATTTAGAAATGTTTAAAAAAATGTATTTACTATTTATTTCTTAACTTATAATGCATTTTCACCGTTGAAAAAAGAAAAGCACGACTACTCGGCCCGAAAGGTTGATTTTAATTTTTTTTTTTGTGCTTGAGAATTTCCTTTGATCTTTATCCGGAGCAATTTTTCCTCCATATAATTTATAAGGTCAACCTATAATTATTCATGATTTATCACATTTAAAAATAAAATAATTAATAGTTTCCCTCTCCTATGCATATTTTTTTAAATTGTTCTTACTAGAAAATATCTTAATAACCATCCAATTGAATGATAAAAATGGTCGGAGTCATATCAAAATTCTATTCCTATTTATTTTATTGTATTTCCTTATATATGTAAGAAGCGGAGTGGCTTAGTGGTAGAGTACTGAGTTGCCATGCCGGAAATCCTGGTTCAATTCCCGCTGCAGGGCATAACTTTTATTTAGTCAGTTTGGAGCGGGAGATGGATCATATAGGATGTAGGACCCTCCTGGGGCCCACCCAGTCTCTATAAAATGTTATAAAAATGGGGTACCCAAAATAAGGGGGGAAATCTGGCGGTTGAGCGTGACCTAGGACAAGTCACCTCCTTGCAGAACCGTTGTCCACGAAACAGTACAATCTCTACCATGTACTGAACCCCAGACCCTTCATGGGTTGTAGTGGTACAGATTTTTTTCCCTTAAATACGTATATTGGATAAATTATTTAAAAAAATACTCTTATTTCGCTGCATCTGTATTTGGCTTTAGTTCCAGGCTGACATGTTCATTATACTTGAAATAAATTGTTTTAAATTGTCTCGTTGATGGTTTATGAATTTACTTAAACTTTATTCTCTTTTTTAAGTATTAATCTATTTACCTCTGCTTAGTAACTTAGTTTTATAAATAGTTACTTATAGCTTTTCTGATATTTGTTTTTTTACTGTACTTCATGGTTTTAGTTATATCAAGTACTGTAAATCTGGCTCTGCAATCTGTTCTAATACAACAAAGAAACTTTATTTGCAATTTTACATGTACAAGCAGCATAAGTGTGAATACATGTTCCGGACTTCCTTTACATGTTTAAAGAACATTGATTTTAATTAACTAAAGTTATCTTTTATAAATAAGTTTTACAATAGCAGGAAAATTGTAGAAAAAAAATATATATATATAAATACAATAAATAATAGTAATAATAAATAAATAATTAAAAGTAACAATAATAAAGTAAATAAATATAATAATAATAATTAAATAGAAAATAAAGAAACAATTAAAAATAGCTATAAAATAAATACAGATAACTAGATTACAATACCTGCAAATAGTGATTTGTTAAGTAAGAAGTATGTTTTGTTCTTTTATGCGTGTACCGTCGTAGCGAATGTTTATCATACTTACCGATTTCTCGGATGAATGGGTTTTCGGAAGCTGGAGTTTTTTCGAAGTATGCTTTTGTTTGGGCTGAAACATATTGTTTTGTAGTGGGAAGTTCAATATCTCTAAACATAGTCGATATTTTCGTGTAGCGGGGATAATTATTGATAATCATTCATTATATATAGTTAAATAACTTTTATAAACTAACCACTTTTTAAAAAGGACTTTTATTTAAGTTAAACATGTACAAAAATGATGAGACTAAAGACTAACAGCGTAACGTGCTAATAATAAGAGTAAGAGTAAGAGTGGAGAGAGAGGGCTCCTCCTAGTCGGAAGGCCTATATAGCGTTTTACATTGCTGATTCTAATTCCTGGTAATGTTTACTAGTAAGCCAGCTGCAACTTGCACCTGCACTATAGTTCCTAGAATTGTCCAGATTTACCTTATTTAAGTCCTCCAGGGGGAAGATCTGAAGCTACTCCTGGAGCTTTGTAGTATTTTGAAATTGTTTTATATCTAACGGTAGGTTCATATGTAAGCTGCCGTTGCACAGCTAGTTCATGCATTTCAGGTGCTGTAGGTATAATTTGCTTTTTCCTATGGTATACATAATAACTTATACCTACAATGATTAATATAATAATACATACAATGGTATATAGCAGTTTATCGGGAATATAAGGAATAAAAGGGATTTCTACAAATTCAGGCATTGTGATATTTAACATTTCTACATCTTCTAAGTGAACATTCATATATAAAGGTTTATACACATGATACAAATTATGTTTATATGTTTTGTTAAATATAGGTACACAGTCAGTTGTGCTAACATTAACCTTAGCTATATCTGGTAAAAATATAGTATCGTTTGTACAAGTATTAGTTTTTCTTATTCCAATAGTAAAGTAGACACGCAAGTATTCATTAAAGTAAAGATTAGTTTCACACAAAGAAAAAGTACAATTATTAAGATTAGCGTTTTCAATAATATTTATAGTACACAAATTAGTTATAGGTTTTAATTGTTGACAATAATAATAGTCTAATAATTTACATTTTCCATACATATATTTATCATTATGTTTAATAATTAATTGGTTATCAATATCTAATTGTTTATAAGAATTATTTACATTAATTGGGATTGGTATTAAAAGATATCCCATATAATCTTTTTCATGGATAGGTAACCTTACAAATACATGAAATGTTGCATTATAAAATGAACAATATATCTTAGTGTTTTCCCATATAATATTGGAATTATCACTAATTAGAGTTAGATTATCAGGTATATTTTCAATAATATCTGCTAACATATTGGAATGAATTATGCCAGATTTACAAAATTCCATTGATAATAATAGGCTAGAAATTTGGTTTTCAAGTAGTTGAGTATGAATATATAGGTCATATGAATCCTCTTTCTCTTGTATTATCTTTGATATTTGGTTAAAGTTATTATTAATATGCTTTGTATTATTTTCATATTTATCAATTAATTTTTTATTAGTCTGAATTAAATTCAATTCATTTATATTATTTTGTTTATTATTTAAAGTTAATTGTTGAAGTATTCTATCATATTTTTCCTTGTCAGTAGCATCCATATTGCCAGTAATCCAAGAAATGGCTGTACCAAGTCCATTAATTAAGCCGCGTCTAATTCTTTTTGTTTTAGGTACACATGTTAATGTTTCTATTTGTTTCTTTAATGAAGTCTCAAAATAGTTATCAATTACTTTTATTTTATTTACAGTATAGTGAATTACACCGTTTGTTTTTTTCATATCTTCAATTTGAAGTCCGGTGACTCCTAGAAGAAGAAGCGATAGATGAACGATCTTCATCTGAAACAAAGAATTTTTTCTTCTTTTTGTTAGGCCTTTTGAATGAATTAACATGCTCTTTATTAATTCTAAGTTTATTATATAAAGCTTTATTTTTCTTTTGTTTTGTTGCTCGAACATAAGCTTTTTCTTTATCTATTTCCGGAGGGTCTTCTCTATTTTCATTGAGTTTTTCTGTTCTATTTTCTTTTTCCTTTTCGATCATTTCTTTTACTTTCGTTTGCATTTTTCTTAAATAAGAGAAGTAATCGTGAATTAAGATTTCCTGGACATTATCTGTTTTGTACGTATCTTTATATTTTCCGAATGTTATTTCATTAGGGGTCAGTTTAAGTTTTTGATTTATTGAGTTATTAAACGCAATTGTTGCTATTCGCAATTGTTTATCAAATTTATACTTTTTATTTTCCATCGTTCTCAATATTTCCAATAATGTTGAATGAGTTCGATTCAGCAATCCGATTGAATTAGAATAATTCCTACTTGTAATATGTAATTCAATATCGTATCCCTTACAAAAATTTTTAACTAATAAATGGTCAAATTCCTTTCCTTGATCTGCAATAATTCTTTGAGGAGGTGGAAATAAGGCACAATATTCCTCTAAAGTATTGACGATAGATATAGCATTTTTATGTTCTAATAATTTTGTATATAACCGTTTTGAAAATACATCTACTGCTGTAAAGACTATGTTTTCTCTGCTGTAGGAGAATAAGTCAATCATTATTTCCGAAAAAGGACTTTCTGGTGTTTTTGTAATCATATATTTTGCTTTTATAGGTCTCCTTTCATATTTTTGTTGTTTACAAACTTCGCATTCATTAATTATTTCTGTAATCTTTTTATACATGTTAGGAAAATATATTTTTCTTTTAAGATGTTCATAGGTTTCATAAATTCCTCTGTGACAAGTTTTGCCTATGTGATAATTATGTATACTTTATTTTTGTTCGTCTAAATCTTGTATATCATTACACAATAAAAGTTATTGTTTTAGTCTTACTGTTTTATATTCTGTTTGAATAATTTTCACTATTTCTTTATTAATATCTTCTAATATTTCTTTGTATAACGGGTTGTTTGAAGATTCTAAATAAATTCCATATGTTGTGTTTGGTTGTAAAATTTCTAATAATATTATATTTAAGCAGCTTTTATCGCTTATTGTTAATTCATATCTGATTTTGTTTTGAAATAATTTTTGTATAGAAAATTCATTATCTTGGTTTCCTTTCTTAACAATTATTTGGTATTTTTCCACATTAATACATTTCGTATCGTCATCCACTATCCAACATTGGTTATCACTACTCAACTGAGAATGTTGAGTCATTATACTTTCATTATCATTTTCATTGTTGTTATTTGAAACAACATCAATACTCATATCTGAAGCAACATCAATACTTGTCTCGTTATTACCTTCTTGTAATAGTTGTTCGATAAATTGTTCATATTCTGGAGCTGATTCATCGGGAATTTCTATTTGTTGGGGCTCAATTATATTAACTTCATTTCTTCTACTCAAAGCGTCTGCTACTTTATTACTTTTTCCATTAATGTGCTGTATTACAAATTCAAATTCCTGTAGTCGCCATACCCATTTCATGATTCGACTATTTTCATTTTTCATGTTAAAGATCCAAGTCAAAGGCTTGTGATCGGTCTGTAATAAAAATTGTGATCCATACAAATAGGGTTTGAATAATTGTGTGAAATATACGATGCTTAATAGTTCTTTTTCGATTGTCGAATACCGTTCTTCCGTTTGACTGAGAACTCTACTTCCATAAGCAATTGGATGTTCTATACCATCTATTTTCTGACTTAAAACGGCTCCTATAGCTTGATTCGAAGCATCTGTGGTTAATATGAATTGCTTATTCCAATCTGGATAACTTAAAATAGGGGTATTACTCATCATTTGGATTAAGGTTTCAAAAGCGTTTTTAAATTCCTTAGACTCATAATTTTTCGAATTAAGAGCCGATGATAATGGTCTTGATATTTTTGCGTAATTCTTTATGAATTTCCTATAATAACCTGTCATACCCAAAAATCTTCTTAATGATTTTTCATCCTTTGGTAATTCTAATTGCATTATATCTTGAATCTTTTTCGGATCTGTTTTTAGTCCATTTTGCGTTACTATATAACCCAAAAATTTTATTTCTGTTCTAAAAAATTCCGTTTTGTCTAATTGTATACTCAAATTATTAATTTTTAAAATGTTTAAGACTCTTTCTATATCTTTTAAATGTTCTTCTTTTGACTTTGAATAGATTATTATGTCATCTATATAGGCCATAGTATTTGGTACATTTGCGATGGCCATATTTATCATACGTTGGAATGTCGGTGGCGCATTACATAGCCCAAATGGCATTCTTAGAAATTCATAATGTCCTTTTTCTGTACTAAAGGCTGTTTTAGCGATGGAATCTTCGTCCATTAAAATTTGGTGAAATCCTGAAGTAAGATCTAAGGTTGTGAAATATTTCGCTCCTCGTAAACGATTTAAGACATCCTCTATGTTTGGTAATGGAAATTTATCTTTTATTGTTTCTTGATTCAATTTCCTATAGTCGATCACCATACGCACTTTCTTTATATTACTTGCGTCCATTTTCTTGGGAACAATCCACAATGGTGAATTGTATGGAGAATTACTTGCTCTGATGATCCCGTCTTTTAACAATTTTTCAACTTCTTGATTAATTTGTTGTTTAAATTGTTCCGGGTAACGATAATTTCTTGTATATATGGGATTTTCATTTTTTGTTACAATTCTATGTTTTAATAATGAAGTTGGTTTCAACCGTTCATTCTCCTTTTTTATGATTTCCCCATTTGTACTAATTACTTTAATTAATTCATTTGTTGTTTTGTCATCAAGATGCTCATGCCTTATGACTGATTTGATTTCGGAATAGTTTGTCATTGTATGACATTCATTGCTTTTAGAATATCGTCTATGATCAAAAGTGAACACAGTACTGCCGATCACTATGTGATTGTCTTTACAATTAACTGTTATGTTCAACTCCTTCATTGTCTCGTATCCCAGTAAGAAATCGTATTTCTCATTCACTGGATATACTAAAAATTCTAAGCGTTGCGGTATTCCTAATGCCGCTTTCATATTTAAAGTAACGGATTTATTTCCATGATCTATTCCTGTGGGGGTTTGAATTGAAAAAGGTTTATCAATTGTTTTTAAATTCAATTTTTCAATCACTCTTGGATGTATATAATTTTTACTGGCTCCAGTGTCGATTAACCATATTTTATGAAAGTAATCCTTTATCGACGGTAAGTTGTGATTCCTTTGCGTGATTTGATTTATTTTATCTACCATTCGAGGTAACTCTCTTCTTGTTCTAAATCCGGTGGAGGATCCGTTTGTTTCCTTATAATTAGTATCAATATTATTATTAGAATTAAAATTAGTCTTTAAATTTACTTCTCCTCCTCGTACGTTTGGTCTAACGGAGGCGGATCGTTGCTGTGTAAGCCGTCGGCTAAAAAATGATTGAACCTCGAAGTTAAATTATGTATTTCATCTTTAAGAGATTGATTTTCCTTTTTTAGTTGTGAGATTGCATCATCTTCAATATGATGAGCTCTGTCGGATACTGTCCTCATGGAAACTGTTTCAGGTTTTTCAACTTTTTCAAAATTATGCTGTTGACGGAATTGTTTTGACGATGGTTTATTAAAAAATTGATGCTGGTCTCGAGGTGACCATTGTTGATTATAAGGTTTTTGATAGTTACTTCGAAACTGACCACTTCCACTTGGTTGAGAATAAAATTGTTTTTCATGTTTAGGTTGAAATTGTTGTTGTACTTGATGGTTTTGATTATTATTGTTTTTATAAGAATTATTAATTTTATTTGAATTATTAAATTTTTGTTTATTAAAATATGTTTCTTTATTAATCTTATTTCTTTCTCCGTATAATTGATATACGATAGCGTTAAATGTATTTTTCAAAGCTAGTTTCATATCTATAATATTGTTGCAAACGATATGTGTAAATTGTCTTTCTAGAACCGGATGTAAATTACGAATCGCTGCGTGAGCTATATCGCTATCATGATATCGTAATTCATCATTTTTGTTTTCAGCAAATAATTTCGTTACTAAATCCTGTCGTTTTTCTATTATTCGATTTACATAATCAACAGGATGTTCTTTATGTTTTGCTTGCATTGTTAATATTTCATATTTAATAGTTTCAACGGTTCTCGAATCATAAAATTGTTTCTTTAAATAATCTATTAATTCGTGAATGTCTTCAAACGCTTTATCCGTACAATCTTCGGCTTCCCCGATTAATTTACTTTGAGCAGTAATAAGCATCACTTGTTCATTTTCTATTTTATAAGCATTTGTGTTTTGACAAAAACGTTGATGTAAATTTTGTAATGCGTTTACGAATTTTCTTAAATTTTTTGCAGTACCGTCATACGTGGGTACAATTTTAAATTCTCCCGGTGTTATTAATCTGTTAGGATTCATTTCTATTTGATTATTAGTAATTTGAGAATCAATATTATCTTCTTCTTCGCTTATGGCGTTTAAATATCCAAATCTTATGCTATTTAGTCTCTCAGATATTGGCATTTAAATATAATGGCAATAAAATGTGCATGCAACTTATAAAGTACTTAATAAGTATTCTTAGAACTAAAGTTATTTAAATTATAAATCAGCTTGAGTTTAGATATTAAAATATCAGCAAATTATACACTACAGTTGCAGTTTGTTGAACAAAGTTCCACAGTGACGTTAACTGTTAATGAAGTCAAAGAAGGAAGAATTTATGAATATAAGTTCTTTGTACCTTCAGAAGATTCTTGAGATTCTTCGATGAATGTCAGTTCTTCTATGTGAAGTCTTCTATGTCCTCGTATAATAGCCCTCAAGTCCCTGTGTTCGAGCGCCAGTTAAATAACTTTTATAAACTAACCACTTTTTAAAAAGGACTTTTATTTAAGTTAAACATGTACAAAAATGATGAGACTAAAGACTAACAGCGTAACGTGCTAATAATAAGAGTAAGAGTAAGAGTGGAGAGAGAGGGCTCCTCCTAGTCGGAAGGCCTATATAGCGTTTTACATTGCTGATTCTAATTCCTGGTAATGTTTACTAGTAAGCCAGCTGCAACTTGCACCTGCACTATAGTTCCTAGAATTGTCCAGATTTACCTTATTTAAGTATATATTAGTTGAATAATATATATATTATTCAACTCCAAAATGCCTTAGGTAAAGATAACAAATGGTAGACGACTTATAAGAAAGAATTGAAGAAGAATTAGTGACTTTCTGACATGAACTAACTAGACATATTAACTATGGACTAACATTATAACTTAGTGACTACTCTCTTTAAATAGTGAGGTCCATATCTACCATCTTCTCTCTACTGTTTATAATTTCTTTTCTACGTCTTAGAGGTGGATTTTAAATTCATATAAAAGAAGAGGGGGGGAGGAAGAAGTTGTTGACAACACGGAAGCATTGATGAAACTTCCTTGTTACTAATTCATTTTATAAACAATTTACTTTATGCCATTGACCAATAACTGTACGAAAGTAATAATCAATTTTTTTAAGTGATCAATTAGTGTATTCGGCGGCTTGGACAAAAACCTGGTGGTTGAGCGTTATGGTTTATTGCTACACCATTTTTCTGGAAACAGTCCTTACTAAACCCAAGCAAGCAGCAACACAGTTTTTTTTATCTGTTTGCGCAAGTATTGTCGCACTATAAAATATATAACTGCAGCGTTCTTTTTTGTTTTGTATTTATGTTTAATCCCTTAAGAGGATTTGTGATACAAAAAAATAAACATATATACTGAATGAGCTTACAGCCCGGTGGCTGGATAATTCTAATAATGGCGCAGTGCACCAAGCGATTTATCATCTTTATATCTCGCCTTTTTATTTTTTTCACGTCGTTTCCAATTAATTTAAATGATTTACTCTAATGGCCTAGGATAAAAATTATTGTTTTTCAACCCTCATATTTTCTCTGCTCGACTTGAAAATGTTATTGATTTAACGGATATCATTTTTAATTAATTTATTTATTTTTTTAATAATATTACTTGGGGAAGAAAATGGTGGAGGTCAATGAATTAATTTCTTAAATAGATAAAATTGATTAAGATAAATTATTTATTGGAAGCAAACGTTTCGACCCACATTGCAGGTCTTCTTCAAGGCTGGATTGACAAGACAAAAAATGATAAAATGAAATAGAACAAATTGTAAAGACTAAAGTAGATAATATAACATATAAAAATAAAACTATTGGAGTAAACCAGTTACAAAAGTAGGGATAATTATAAAATAAAATAATTTACTAATTTAGATATGATCGATATTGCAAATCTGATGATTCATTACGGGCTCTAAACATAAAGTAATTCGTTCCTTGTAGTTTCTTATTTTATTATTAATTAATACATTAATTATTTGTAATGTATGCGCTATAAATATATAGAGTTTTATCTATAAATATTAGCGTATGCTTTACAGTAATTACTATTTAGGCTTCATGTATACTTAGTAAAATTATTCACGATTCAATTTTAGTTTGTAAATACTGTAATTTTTGAAATTAATCATATTAATACAATACAATATGATTAACACAATACAATAAATTCATATTATATTGTAATCATTCAAATTAATCAGTTACAGTCAGAAGCCAGAAAAGCAGGTCTCCAGATCTCTTTTAGGAAAATACTGTTTATCACCTATATTAAGTCTGCACCAGAGGAGCTAAGAGTGAACCAGAGAAAAATCAAAAGGGCAGGGAAGTTTAAATATCTTGGTGAGTGGATAGAACCCCAATGTTTGTGAGAAAGAAGCCTTTTATTCGTGCTTGAATAAAATGGAGATGGCATACCGACTCACCAAAGATATTTATAACAAAAGATCAATGCCCTTGAACAATGCCAGACCAGAGGTCTTATATGCCGCAGAATGCCTGATTATGGACAAGAAAGACCTGGTAGAACAATTGGAGACCAAAGAAAGCAAGATCATTAGGACAATTTTTGGCCCAATTAAAGACCAAGGTGAATGCAGACGACGACATAACAGTGAGCTGTACACTCGTGCTCCGAAAATATCGGATGTTATGAGAAAAAGGAGAATATCATTCTATGGTCACCTTTTAAGAATGAAACCCACAAGACTGGCAAACCGTATTTTTAAATATTTAAAGAGAAAGAAGACCAAACCTGCCTGGTTCGAAGAGGTTGAAAGAGATTTACAGGGGATGGGGATTACCTGCGAAGATGTCTTGGAAAGCAACCATCTCAGGATGAAACTAGATACCCATGTGGGTTTTCAAGAAAAGCCCAACCTGAGGACGGGACAGAGAAGGACTAAAGAAAGAAGGGAGAAGCACCGGCGACGAATGAGGGAATACCAATGTATGAGCCAATGTGAAAAAGAAACAAGGACAGTTTAAATGACGTGGTCCTTCAGTAGGCCAATACGGAAAAAAAATATGTATATACATTTTGAAATTTTTTTTTCCTTTGAGTGAACACTACCACAACTCTTGGTTTCGCGATCTTCCCGCAGATCGGCAGGCTTCCCCCTAAAGCCCTGAGATAGAGTTGACAGACACTATCTGGTTACAGCTGTTGCTCAACAATCATATCTCTTCTGGCTTCTGCTCTTCCAAATTCCGTAGTTGAGTCAAGTAGCACACGTAGCGAACCATCTCGATCATTGGGAGTATCTATTTTATTGTTATTGTGATATAATAACAGTATTGTGCAATCATTTAAAGTGATCTAATAATAATATTTCACTATGTAGTTATAGTAATAATAAATCATACATTCCATTAGTGCAATCTAAAATACTTAATTTTCAATAATATTAATTGACCTTGTATATATGAGGAAGAAAATGGTCCGGGAGATCATTAAAATTCTCTTATATGGGGAGAACTTTTTATGTTAAACAGTTCTCCCTATATAAGAGAATTTTCTTGATCTCCATCCGGACCATTTTCTTCCTCTTAAAATACTTAATATTAATTATCATGAAATAGTGGCTTTGAAAAAATTAAATTAAAATTTAAAAAGATATAAATATCGTTTTACAACAAACTGCAGTATCTCTAAAATCCAGACCCGAAAATCATCTATAAGGTTCTTTTTCAAATTTTTCAGTGCTATGTATTTCCACGTAATTACTAATTTGTATACACGTTTAAGATATAAATTCTAATTCAACAAATAGAGGTAAAGTAATTATAAGGAGTTATGGCTAGATAACAAAATAATAACATTTGGTCAAAAAAAAAAAAAATAATAAACAAACCTTTTTTTTTTTGTAGACACAAATTCACTTGTCCCTCAAATTAATGGTCGTTACTTATAAAATGCTTTTAAAGATTGTATGTAATGGAAAATACAAGATCTACTATAAAAGCAATTGTAACAATATGAACTTAACAAGGTTTAGCACCGTTCTGACAACCTATCATAACTATACTATTTCATTATTGTTATGTGCGTAATTTAGTATTTATGGTAATCTTTGGTCTTTTATGTAGGCAAAGGATGGCCATTTTTGTTGATTAACGTGTTAAAGGAATTACATGTTTCTTATATTAATTCATTTTAAAGATAACGATATATTAGAAAATCCATAATGTCTAATAGGGTTCGCCATGTTTGCATGGACCAACTCCCATTTTCCAAATTATATAGCTGTTCATTTAAATGTACTAATATTTGATCAAATTTTATAACTTTAATTTACATCTATTCTGTACCTCAGGTTGTATTATTTTTTTAATTATATTATGTATCGTTCCTTCGAAAGAACAATGTCAGAACTTAAAAAAACAAATTTTTCAATAGAGGTATTTGAAAGTTCCCTGTCTTGTCAAAGTTAAACCAGACGAGTTAAAAAAATAAATATTGGTAAAGCTGATATTTCCTTCCTATTGGAATAATAATAAAAATATTTATCATACAAATGCCAATTGGCACAAATTGTTCCTATTGGAATGATGGTCTAATTCTTTTATTAATCATTAGAAAAATTGTAAAAGCTTGAAGCTCCATTTATTTTAACTTATGTCGTTACTTATAGATATGTCGTTTGTGAATTGAAAAGCTTCAACCAATACAATTCCTACGGAAGGATTAACCCAAAAATGGCAATTTTTGAGTTATGTCATTGTTCTTTTGAAAGAGCGACATATTACGCTATGAAACTTAATGCTTATGATAATATTTACTTTATATTTTTTTCCCGTCCTTAATATTAATAATAGTAAAGGCTCCATAAATACCAAATATTAATCTTTAAAGCACTTGATCCTCATAAGCTAAACAGTATCCTAGTCTTGAAACCAAGATTAACAGGTATTACCATACCTCAACTGACCACACAGTTCTGTATATTGCAGTTTGGTGCATATATATGTGTATATGGACATATTTGGTATATATATGGTGTGGTGTGTATATGCATTTATAGTAAAATATGAATTATGAACAGAGATGAATAATAATAAATTTCTTCTACACACGATCTCGAATCTACCATATTGTTATCAGTTTGTTTGAATTCAGGATGCTTTCTGAAGTCTAAATAAATTTGAATTATAATATTTTAAAAAAATATCCTGAGCCCAATAAAGACATCTCCAGATCCTAAGGATTACATTTTGGTGTGAAAATAAAACCATGTTTTCTCTCTCGTTTGGTTCTATTGAAATAAAATGTATAATTTAGCGTGCCGAGGGGGGGGGGGGATTGAGAATGGACATAAAAGTAAGGTGTTTGGGAGATTATAAAAAAAAAATTCAATTCAATTTAATAGGATTCTATTTCCATTTTTCATTTTCTTGTTTTCTTTTTTTTTATGTGTCATTTTTTTTCTCCAATCAGTAACGCCATTGTTTTTAATAGAGGGAAATTCTTTTTTACAGAACTAGATTAATGAAAATCATTTGTTTTTGCAATACTGCTTTGTATAGGATACGACAACCTGGCTTATTGGATCCGTCGAATAAATCAATTGTTTTCTCTTTTAAAAGGTGACTGGAAATTTTCTAAATTTTTAAAGTTTTATAAATATAATATCAGTTTAATCCCTCTTTTTGCCTAGAATGTTATTTCTCTAAATAAAAATCGAGACACTTTTATGACAAATATTAATTGAGTATTAAATAAAAATAAAACAAAATTGTCCTATTTGAAAATACTTAATAGGGTTTCGATTTTTTTTAATGGGTTAGTAATTAGAAGCCAACTAAAAAGGACATTTTTTTTTTAATTTAAAATATTAGACTGCTGATACTGGTAGTAACATTCTGCTTCTTCTTAAGAATCGGTATTTATTATTTTCTTATTGTAAGTAAATGAAAACTTATATTAAATTAAGTAAGATTCTTTTCATTAATAGTTAGTAATAAAGAAAATCAAAAATTAATGTTACGAAATTAAATAAAACCATTCTCCTCTAATATAGTAGTGCGTTTTTTAAACTAAAAATAAAAAATTAATGTTACGAAATTAAATAAAACCATTCTCCTCTAATATAGTAGTGCGTTTTCTAAACTAAAAATAAAACAAAATTGTCCTATTTGAAAATACTTAATAGGGTTTCGATTTTTTTTAATGGGTTAGTAATTAGAAGCCAACTAAAAAGGACATTTTTTTTTTTAATTTAAAATATTAGACTGCTGATACTGGTAGTAACATTCTGTTTCTTCTTATGAATCGGTATTTATTATTTTCATATTGTAAGTAAATGAAAACTTATATTAAATTAAGTAAGATTCTTTTCTCATAAGATTCTTTTCATTAATAGTTAGCAATAAAGAAAATCAAAAATTAATGTTACGAAATTAAATAAAACCATTCTCTTCTAATATAGTAGTGCGTTTTTTAAACTAAAAATTGAATATAAAATATTATATAAATGCATCTTTCTTTTTAGTTTGGAAACATTATATTTATAAACAAATTTGAAAAATAACTATACAATATCTGCCTCTATCCTTGGTGAATAAGTCGAATTTTGTCCACGGTGAGTTTGCTGTACTCAGGGAAGCGAATTCGTGTTATTTTCTCAATGAAATAAATGGCTATATCCGCAACTGGCCTGAAATGATGTTCTTGCTTATATTACTACTCCATTTCGAGCCAAAAACTACGAGAACGTCACCATTCCGCTCCCCTCAATACCGTCACCCCTATCTGGACAAAATTCGACTTAAACACTTATTTCCTAGGGCTGCAGATATATACATCTTGATGGAGAATTATTGAACATGACCATCAATTACTGATTTCTTTAGAGGAAAAAAACTAATATCCTTCCTGTACCTTCCATCATTTATATGTTTTCTTCTGACAAATGGAACAACGTACAAGAAAAAAAAAGTTAATAAATAAATTATCAAAGGATGCCCATGACAAGTTGTTTTTGTCACGTGTCGGGAGAAGAAGCATCGCCACAGCCATAAGAAGGATATTGTGGGAGGGGCGAAGATTATTGTAGCATGATATCTGTGGAGTGGGGTTGGCCCTTGGAGTAGGGAGGCCATACATAACGGAATAGAAGGGAGAAGGGAGAAAATCCTTTTTCCCCCACCCTGAGCCCTTCCCTACCGGCGCCTATGGTGTGACCCCTTGGTTGTTATCATCCCTTTACAAGTGTTTTTTGTTTTGTTTTTTGATAATGCATTCAAAGTATTTGTTGTTTTTTTTAAACAATTCAATAGAGCCAAAAGTTTTATACAAAGTTTTTTTTTTTAATATACAACTATATAACAATAATAATACAAAAAGCTATAAGAATGAATGGTAATGGTACGATGGTAAGATATGTAATGGTACGAGATAAATGCAAGTAGAGAAACTAACCCCTGGTAGTACTTGAATAACATTAGGTCCGGTTATTTTAACTTCAAATAAAACTTTTATCGCAATGTTTTTTTCTATTTTTTCAAGTTAAATAGTTAGGTATCAAAACATTTTTTTGATGACGTTGCAAAAAAAACACAGTTAATTTAGTCGTCAAAACTAGTGATTAGCAATAAAAACAATTACTTTGTAAAATGCTTCTTTTTATTTTTCGTCAAGAGATTTTTTCCCTCCAATTTTTGGATTCAACTTATAAGAATGATTAAAATTGATATTGTAATCCTGTGAAAAACAGTTATTACATTAAAAAATAGATACACATACATTCTTACTTACAAAGAAGATTATTTGAAGAAGGTTAATAGATACGTGCTTATATTGTGGATATATTAAATAAAGTATTCTAGTCAGTCCTTTTTAGGTTATTCATGACAGATGCGCTATTTCTGATCGGCATTAATTTTATCATATGATGCTTGTTAAGCATCTTAATTCATTTAATTGTTTTTAGAAGATGGCCTCGAGACCATCTACTATAGAACTTTATTGGAGTTCTATCGATGGGTAGTTTCTCCACAAGTGTTTTCATGTCATATTCTACATTTTTGCACATTTACTTGATATAATACCATTATAGTTGTAAATATCGTTGAATTAAATAAAAAAAACAAATAAAAAAATTGTTTTTAAAACTACAAAATTCTTGAATACTTATATAGTTTTATAACTTATTTATTTTTATTTTATTTTCAAATAAAAATATATAGTTTTATGTTTTGCTAAACTAATAGAGATTCCTGTCATATTGTACGTCATCGCCCTAGCCCAGTGAGAATGATCACTGAAGCCAACTCTATTGGGCGAAGCCTCACTAGTGACGATTGGCGAAACCTAGCATGATCGAATGGTTTTTATAGGCCATTCAATGTTCTTGTTTTTGTTTATCGAAACCTTTTGGTTACGCAATACTATTAAAATTAAAATTAAAATCTTATATTACATCAAATTAAACCTTAATTAATGTGAGTTCTGTATCCAGCGTCGTAAAAGAAATATAGTTATATGATGAAGAAGTTGCTTCTTTCTATTTTGGAAATTCAACCTAAAAGATCTCTGATGTTATACCTGCAGCACCGGTGAATTGGTTATGTCGAAATATGAAGTGGTTAAGTCGAATTCTGTCCATCGTATCATTCTTGTTGTGTACAAGAATATATATAGAAGCATAAGTGTCTACGCCTTATAACATCAGGCCTTGATTTGAAATTGAGTTATTCCTTATATTATGAATCCATTTCAAGCCCATGACTACGAGAATGACACGATTCTGCTTTTCTCAATGCAATTAACTCATTCTGAACGAAATTCGACCTAACCAATTATTAACTGATGAATACTTCAAATCGAATGTTTTCCGGAATAAAAAGAAAGCAGAATCGTGTTAGTAATAATGTGTCATACATTGGCTGTAAATAGAGTTATTGCTTGTATTATAACTTCAATTCATGTCAAAAACTACAGGATTCTGCTTCCCTCAAAACTCACTCTGGACAAAATTCGACGTATCTACGTATTCACCTGAATATATATTTTCCAATTTATATTAGATGTTATTTTTTTTATAAACATTCCAGACGATATAGTTAATGAATATATGTAATATAATTTAATAATAAATCCTGCCGGCATTTAAATAATTTTGTAATTAAATACTCTTTCTGTATTGTTTGTAAAACAATTGGATTTATTACAAATTTTGTAATTGGTGGCTAAGAGAGGTTTAAAACTTATACCTCTATTCAGGACTCGGAATCGAAATTATTCATTACTCCTTACTTTTTAATTGATTGTTTAATTGAAAACCTTCAGTTTAATTAATAAAAGAATGAATAATGCTCGCGAAACTTCACGAAAAACATTTTGGGCCACGAATTTTCGGAAAGTATATTTGACTTGACTCCTATTGCTGATAAAAAGTTTAGACATTTGATATTCAAGAGAGAAATTTTATTCAATCGACTTGAACTTCTGTCGACATGTTCAAACTTTACACGTTCCTTCTTTTTTTTTCTTTTTTTTATCACTCTGGGTTTTATTCGAAATTTATTCATGCGTATTTTTATGAAACCGTCAGGGTTTCTTCCGTTTTTATTTGTTTTTCTCGAAAATACTTTAAATTCATAATCGCCCACTGAAATAATGGTATCTTATAATTATCTTATATTATAATTATTTATTATCACTGAAATAAATTGAATTACGGTTGAACTCCCTAAGCGGACTTGAAATATTATGAAAATATTCTTAAGCTGGTTGGCAGATCAGATTTATTTAAAACAAAATCTATATTATGTTTTAGAAGACATCTTTAATGGGCTGGATTGTTATCAGATTAGCTATTCATTTCCACTTTATTGGAATATCGAATCTCAATCAACTGTTTGTTTTGCGTTTCTTTCTTTATCTTAGGATAAGGCAAAGTAATTCGCTTAGGAAACACGGTACCGTATAAATTAATAATTTTCATTGTTAATTCTTTGTTTTTATTTTATTATTAGTTTATGTTAAATTTGCACCTGCACAGTATCGTATCTAGTAAATTCCATCTTATATATTTCCCCCCTCGATTTGCAGGAATATGAAATTTTCGAACTGATTAATGATTACTGAATAGGGGTTTGGATTAATCAGGATTACACGGATTAATTATTGGAGTACAAGGCAGAGTTTGAGCAGGCCTTTAGGCCATATTTTTTTATCTTCTTAGGAAGTCCTGGTAACAGAGAGTTGGATTTTAATTTTGATATCTTTGTAATGATTCCCAATCTCTACACATTTCTCAGATCGGTCATTTTTGATTAGCTATAAATATAGATAAGCAAAAAATCAAAAAGCGATTGACTAAGGTTCAGTTGAAATTATTTGTATGAAGTGTTTCAAGTTTGATGTTGACCTCGTCTTATATTAATATCGTTTGATTATGATCTGTGTCTTTATGTACATATGTCTTAAAATATTATTTTACATTTAAAATATGATTCAGTACCTTTCTATTTATTATATTTACATAAAAGATTACATATTTGTTTTAAAGCAATCACTACTTAGTTATGTCACATCAAATATTTGTTTTATAATGGAATAGGAATACTCAAAAGAATGGTAACGTTATTATAATTTTATTGAACTACTTTGAATGAGATTGCCGTTTCTGATTGATGTGTTTGGGCTGAGATGTTTTGATCTTTATTGATGCGTCTTAGTGAAGCCTCAGGTGATAAAACATTGACTGGTTATTTTCCAGTGTTTTATTAATAATAAAGTCTTTATTTATTCTGAACAAGTCTCTTTAGAATAATTATAAAGAAAGAAAACAATTAATATATACATATAAATACAACTTTTATGAAAAACGACTATAGTAATTGAAAATATGTAACTAGATGTTTGAACAGTCAAATCAGAAGAGAAAAATTGTAAAGGCTTTGTTTTTAGTTTTTTTCAGGTTTTTGGATCGCAATTTTCGTTATTCCCTATCATAGGTTTTTTTTTTTTTTTTGCAAAATTAGTAGGGGAAGAGAGGGCAGAGTACAAATAATCGAAATTTAGTTGTAAATCCAATGACTTTTTATTTATTCCAATGACGTTGTGATACATAGGATAATTAGATGCCTAATTGCCCATTGTACAACACAAATTTCACAGCTGCGAAATTTTTTCTAGTATCTGTAATTATAATTTGAAATCAACCTTGCATTTGTTTCACTGTGCCCCACGTGTGGGGTACACTGAAACAGGTGATGGGGCACAGTGATACGCACATTTGTAACATTTCAACATGAATAATTTATCAGGTTTTTAACAAAAATACATTAGAATAATAGTGGGGCATTATGACTTTAAGAACTACACGCTTAATGCTGAAATAATATTAGCTACTTAGGATTTATTTATAAAAACTTGAATTTTTCACAATAGTAGAATAGGAATGTCCACAGCTACCAAATAAATACAACTCTTCAATAACTTTGAGGAAATATTCATAGAGTTATATCCCAAATTTATAGAAGAAAAGTCAATTCAAAATGATTGGTAGCTCCTGAGTCTTTTTGTTTGTCCACAGTGAACATGTTTTGGGTGAATCATTTTTATTTGGCTATCCTGCACTGGTGCTATCACTTCAGCTAGTGACTATAGGAATGAATTATCCTTTTTAGCGTTCCTCCTAAAAAAGCTTACTTCGCGATCCTACTAAAAAAGCTTTTTCTTCAATGTCTTTTCTTTGGTTACAACACCAACATAATATTTCTTCCTGCCGGAGGTTTCAAATTGCACCAAAACATAATCATCTGCCTTTGGATCCTTTATTTTTTAGCATAAAAGGTTATAGCAAGGACATGAATATATTTTAACGTGTTAAAATTACTTTAAAAATAAAAGTTTTGCAAAAATAATACATTTTAAATCCTATGGGGCAGAGTGAAACGTTTCAATGTGCCCCAGTGATTCATGTTTCAATGTACCCCACATTCCTGAATAACAAAAACCACGTTTTCACACAAAAGCTAACAGATGAACGTTAATGTAACTTACCTTTGTCTATACTGCAGACTATTTTGTTTTCAAAAATATAACACAATACTCCGTTAAGACAAAAAAAATTACGCAATACAGATTATTACGAAGGGTCAAAAATTTACTTTCTACCAGGAAAAACAAACAGTCTGATCTGACGTGATTCTATTCAATGGCAGCCAGTTTGGAGCTAAATCAACAACAGGTAGTTAACTCAAAGTTTACTGACTAGAAGTGCCACTGGTCAGATTCAAATATTTTGCAGGACAACTATTTTGTTTCACTGTACACCATGTTCCCCTAACAATAACTAATTATTGGACAAATATTTTCAATTTCTGTTTTAGTTAGGAGGCTTAAGGGCTTTTAGTTGGAATTTTTCCACAAGCTTAATAACTAATTATCTTTCCTATTTAAACAATTACCTTCTTGCTTTTATTAATTTACTTTCTTCTTTGCAGTGTGCGGTGATATCCACGGACAGTTCTACGACCTGATGAAACTCTTCGAGGTCGGAGGTCCACCTGCTTCGACAAAGTACCTCTTCCTTGGAGACTATGTCGATCGGGGCTATTTCAGTATAGAGGTGAGTCCATGAAATCAACATAAACATATTTTTCTGGTCATGAGTTGGAGAAGACTCTTCGTCGTTAACACTTGTAATGCATACAGGCAATCCTTCTGTATGAATATGATATTTTACATAAAGATGGAAAAAAATACTCGTAATAATGTTTGTTATTTTTTAAGTGAAAACTTCTTTAGTCGCGTTTAGCGACTTTTGGGTAAGGTATTTACTTGCGGCATCGCGTCGGAAACGTGATCGGGACCGGCGACACCTAATAATAATGTAAAACATCAATAACTAGTTATATTTTTCGTTTCCCCTTAAAGATTATACTTGTAATAGTTAAATGTCTTGTTTTATGAATTTATTTAAAGGGCAAATGATCTAAACATGTTGAACTTAACGATGATAATAATGCTAAAAATTAAAATAAAGTTCATTAACATCTAAATACAAATACAAGGTATAAATGCCATAATTGTATTTTTCCCCCCACGAATCGGCCAGCAAGGACCACGCGAATATCACTCAAATCTTCTTCACACTCTCCGCTTTCCGTCTACTCCAAAACTCTCTCATCTTCCTCTTGCTCTTCCGTAGTCCATTTTCTCCCTCGTCTCATCTTCCTTTCCGCAAGAACCCCAACTTCTTTTAGTTTTTCCCGAAAAGCTCTCTGTCCAAGCAGTCATCATCCTTAATTTTCACCCTATCCAGCCCCTCTTTTATTGCTTCACATATCCAACTATACCCTTGTAGCTTAATACTTTATCAAAAGATTTTTTTGCTCAGCCTCCCATTGTTCATTCTGACCATGTGGCCGTAGAACATCAGTCTCCTCGTCCTGATGACTGCATCAAGATCTTCCAAATTGATATATAATTGTTGACATTTTGTATTGAGCTTGTGCAACACTTCATATGTTTTGATCAATAAATAAACTACTTAAAAATGTATATAATTATTGCTCGCAGAGCCAGTATACTTGAAAACCAGACTAATATTAATGATTTAAATTTACAAATTTGAAATTTACATAGACTTTAATTGATTTAGAAATTCAAAAAATAAGTTATTTCCAAGGTTTGGGGTTTCACTTCTGTTGGAATTCCTCATGTATAACTACTTAATTTTTTTGTTTGTTTTTTTAGAGGGTGGGAAGATTTTATCAGGTTCGGTGTGATCATTTTTTCCTGTTCTTATACCCGATATGATTACTTGATGATTCCTTGCTCAACAAATTGCTATCCTCCCAAATGACTAAAGTCAACGATCGGCTGCCTTGAAGAAGCAATCGACACTAATAGAGTAGTAGCCAGTCAACAGTGTTTGTCGATACCGAGACCTATTTCTGGATAATCATCTGTTGGCAGCACCTTGCCTCGCCGGGGGCGTTTCCCTATTTGAGAGTTGCTATCGCCGAGAATGCAAATGGGCGGGCAAGACTTCCCACTTCCCACTCGATGGATTCTAATGAGTCATGTTGCTCTATTAGACTAATAATATAGCGAGTGACTAATGTTCAGTGGAAATTGTTTTTAATAAGGCGTTTCAAGTTGCTCACGTCATCTAAATTTATGTCGTTTAATTATGATTTTGATTTGTATCTATGGCTAAAAGAATTTTTTTACTCTGCGGATCTGATACATTTTCCGCCTGCTTCTTTTCGTATTTAATGGCTACAAGGGGAAATGACTTGTTTTCCCCCAAAATATGGAAATAGTGGTTTCTAATAGATTTTTGGTTGTGAACACGATGTTCTCATCAAAAGTGTACAAACTCCTGAAGGAGTATGTCCGCACAGGAAAAAACAAAACTAGTTCATCCGAACGGTGTTGGTGAAGAAGGAAGTAACGTGACTTCCCCGAGTTGGGTTTCGAGCCCCTGTCAGGTTTATAGAACCAGCAATTTTCACGACCGTTAACATAAACAATGGTGATAATGATACTGGTAGATTCCGAGGTAAATTTTACTCTCCTAAACATTTAGGAAAAAGCAAGTTACTCATTTCATCTTACCAATCCGTTGGTAAATTGCTACCTGGTGTTTTTGGAGTGTAGATAGACTCCCTGTCCTGTGGGTTGTTTAAATAAATAATTAAAAGATATGTTTATACTTGCAATTAATACTGTAAATAACATTTTTAAATAATATTTCGTTATTTTAATGGGAACGATTGAATAACCCTTAGATATTTCATCTTCCTCCCTTAAAAAGTTCGTTTCCCGTAATAAATTACCCTCTCGGAACGATCAAACGAGAAATGCAAACAGCGAGATATCTTTAATCTGGAGCGCCGAAGACGCCCGCTTCGGGAAGCCATCCATGGCAGACCCCACAGAGCTTTTTAAATATACAACTGCTGTGGGACTTGGCCTCTGTTGCAATTTGCCTAAAGCCCCCTTCCACTGCTAATTTAGGCTAACGGAAAGGTCCAAGGGCTTGCTTTAATTCCTTCCTGGGGGGTAATCATTTATTTTAGTAATTAGCCTCTCTTTATTTATCTTTCATCTAACTTCGAATTTACTACAGTTTTTTTTTTCCTGCCTAGAGTTTAATTTTTGGTAATTTTCGAAGTCAGGAAATCGGATCTTGTCTTATCTTTGACTGAGAAAACTCTTCTAGTTTCTGGTCTAGGATCTCATTAAAATCTAGTTCTTAATTTGATCGATAGCTAGATATTCTTGATACCTACGTGAATTATGAATAATAACAACTGCTGAGGATGCCACTGTGGGAGTCCTAAATTTTGCCAATCCAGTTGTAATTTGGATAATCTTAAGCGAGAACATGACATCACATCTCGAGACCCTCATTTTACGTTCTTTCCGAAAGACTGCTATGGATTTTTTCCTTCCTTCAAAATATCCTAGGACCATCTGCCTAGCTGCAAAACCGTGATCTTGGGCTGTGAAGGTTTTTATAATAACTATTGCAGCACTGTTGTCTCCGATTTTATTACGTATTAATTTCAATTTCAGGGATAAGAGGTTTTTTTTTATCTGCACCACTAAAACTCATGAAGAGTCTTGGGGTTCAATACTTAATAGAGACTGTTTCTTGGATAAGGGTTGAGCGGGGCAATGGCTTTTCCGAGATCACGCTTAACTGCCAGCTATTTTGGTAACCTACTTTATAGAGGCTGAATGAGCCCTGAGGATGTTTGTAGATTCCACAGGGTCCATCCGTGGCTGTTAACAGATTAAATATGTATCCGCCACAGCCAGATTTTGAACCGTGAACCTTACTTTCTTAGTAATCATTTGTTGGTGAAACCGTTTAATGTATTACTGTATTAATGTATGTATTCTCCATTTATTTATATGTTGTGGTTTTATTTTCTTCAAGATTTTCAGAATAAATAAATAACAAACATTTGTACTTACACAAACGGGATAGTTAATAACAATTACTGTATTTAAATATAATACTTTAATCCCTGAATTTTTAATTAAATAGTCTACAGTCATTCTACAAAAAGTTGATTGTTTTCAACATGTTGCTTATTTCCTAATTACTACTAACGATAACCTTTGTGGAAATCCTTTTTGATGAATGAATTCGGTCATCTATTTAAATAAATACATTTTTTTATTACTTAACTTATGAAATCCAATCTTTAAACGCGATTGTCTCATGAATGTTACCCTCAACCGTAACCATACACTATGATGAGATTATATTACAAACCAGATTGTAAATTCTCTATTCGCCCCGTTCCAAGGGAGAAGTGAGTGCGTGTATTTATTTACAAGGTCCATTATCTGAACAACCTTCGTGGCGCCTAGACCCCTCTCTTTCTCTTCTGTTCCCTGCGGGCCATTTTCTGAAAGGGTTCTAGGGCTTTAGTACAGTGTTATTATATTGTTGTATGATTTAAACAATTTATCTTGTAATAATTAATAATAAAATAGAAGAAACGGTATGAAGGATGAGGTTAATGATTTCCATATTTATGGATGGTAATAGGCTAAAATAGTCTGAGGGGTAGACCGAGACGTAGGTGGGAAGATTGCGTTAAGAATGATCTGGCGGATTTGGATTCGGGTAGTAAGTTCAGTCCGTGGACAGAAGTCTGTTAGCAGAGATCGCTATCGGATTCGAGGATTCGGGTTTGCTAAGCCTTTTATTATTATTAATAGACTAAAAAAATAATCAACTAATTATTTTTATTATTCGTAAAATTTAATATTTGTAAAAACATGAATATTTATAGATGTCAATAAAGGTCATGAAAATTTAGGAATCATAAAAACTATAATAAAGAACCATGACAAATTAAAAACATTATTTACTGTAGGAGATTTTCACAAACAGAAAAGCAATCAGAGCCGGATAAAAATAAAGAGGAGAAAAGAAGCAAGAGAGAGTCAGAATGAAAATATCTTGTAAAATGAAAAAATCCAAACTTGGTCCTTATATGGATCATTAAAAAAAATTCAACCTGTTACGGTAACTAACGTGACTTTTTAAATTAAATTGTGCCTTTCCATCCTCATTTTTGTTAAGGTTGGGAATGAGGGAGCCAAGCATAAGCAGACATAAGCATAAGTTGGAGTTTTATCGTTTTGCTACATAATTTATTATTTCCTACTACAAACAAATTATTATACATTAATAGTAATATAATGGGTACTTCAGTGGGAAGAACGGTTATGTGAATTATAAAAATCTAAATTTAAGAAGAATCTCTCGTGAAAACCAAAATCCTTTTGTTTATTAATTAGAAACCTGTTTGTAAAGAAAAAAATAGATATTCTTAGATACAACGAATTTTTCTAAATCGCGTTTCTCACTGTAATTAATTCATAAATGTTTTATATTAATATAAATTAGTTAATTTTAATCAATATTATTTATTGTTTTAGCCTAGTAAAGTTTTTGTTGTGGCATGTTCCTTGGGCGCTAGGATTCGGTTCCATTACCCAAGTGGCCTGCCCCACCCTCGCTCTAACCTATTTCTCGCTTTCTGGGCTGCTAGTTCTTCCCTTAAGTCTGATTTTCTGCCCCATGTCCTTCGTAAATAGGATCTTCCTATATCGTCCCTGCTTTAATAATTTAATAATTTTTAAAATTAATATAATAGGGACATAATTGTTGTATTGTACCATGTGATATATACGTTGATGAGAACAGAAACACGATTAGACGACTCTCGACTCTGCAATCCCAGGAACCGCGGAGCCGTGAAACGAACATGAGAACATGTTCACGAAGAAACATGAGCGAAAATAAAACAGCTGACAGGACATCTCTCTCTCTCTTCTCTCTCTCTCTCTCTCTCCCTCTCTCTCTCTCTCTCTCTCTCTCTCTCTCTCTCTCTCTCACTTTCTCTCTCTCTACATGGAGCTAAAGCTAACTGGTCACTATGTCAGTGCCAAGTAGGAAACTTATGCGGCATGTTGTAGTTCCTCGGAAGGAGAACTAAATCGCCTGTTCTGCCTCCTTTGAAAACATGACGAGGCAGAAAATAAATTGTTCCCTCTACATTATTTCTGATCTCGCTAAGCTAGGAGTTTTGTTCGTACAGACATTGAACAATCAGTACATATTAGCAAGATTCATATGATCAATTGTGGTGTTGCAGGACCGTAAAACAGTTAAACTTTCAAAAAATCACTCGACTATTGATTAAAAAAAAAAACAGTTAAAAACTAAACAGTGAGTTATTACACTGTTTAGTCATAACTAAAAGTAGGAAATAATTTTCGATAAGTCTAAAATAGGAATAGAAGAAGAACAATTTCATCGTAAAAAAAGTGTGGGTTGCTCGGTGTTAATGGTATTATATATTTAATTAGCTGATTTTTAAGATATTTTCGTAGTGAATCACCTTTTACTAAATATTTGATCTGTCTCACAAAATAAGAATGATATATTTTATTGTGCTTCACACAATAAAACAGGCAGATATGTAAAAATAAAGGCGCAATAAATGAAGTCATTATTTTGTGTGTAATTCATTGACTGCATCCCCTGACCATTTCATACTATTCTTAGAATTATCTAGTCAACTATTTCCATTTGAATTAAAATAATTGATAATTTTTCGGTAATTACTCAATTTCTTCATACCTATCAACCGGGGAATCGTGAACATTAATTTAAAGTTATGAAAATTTTAGTACTATACATCAAATACTTATGGAGGTGAATTTTATCAAAACACCATGTTTCTTTAAAAAAAATAAGAGTCTCAATTACAAAAATTAATAGTCAAAGAAAATTTAAATTATGTTAAATAATTATTAATATTATCCAATAAACTTGAAATAAGTATTTTTTTTCACAACCGAGCCGCTATGGAATAGCGTTTGTTTCTACTGTTTCCTTCTTCCCTTCCATATCTCTTTCATTCGTTCTCCGTGTTTTGGTTTTTACCGATTGTCCGAGCTGGGCCTTTTTTTCTTGTTGGTCTATCTTGCAAGCCTTGAGCATTCTGAAATTCGTTGGAATAATTACTTAATGTTTTTATTATTGTGTATCAGTGTCATTAAAACCGGCAGTCTTAATGAACTACATTATGTTTCGCTTAACTAGCTCCTATAATTGCTAATTGACCTATGAGGTTCTAAAAATGTCTCAAGATGAACTTTTTCAAAATACGCATTACTGTCAGTACTTTTCTGAAATAAAAAATTTCACTATAACAATAAATTCTTTGTATCGCAACTGAACCTTTTAGAGACGTTTCTCAAGGGTATCTAGGTTATAAAAATACTTGAGTCGTGTTGGAGGTCAAAGAAGTTTTTCTTTATAGATTTCATAATCTATCAAATATTTGTCTTCACTATTTTACTCTTGTATACTCCATATTCTGAATCTTCTCAAACATGCAGGTTAATAATAAAGGTGTTAGATTCGATATATAAATAAAAACTCATAACATCTGAACTATTAGACCTATTACATATTTTATGCCACATGCATATATTCACCACACCGAATATACACCACATATATACATATACACATACATACACCAGGCTGCTATATCCTGAACTGTATGGTCAGTTGGGGTAGGGTAATCCCTGTTTATCTTGGTTTCAAGACTAGGATACTGTTTAGCTTAAGAGGATCAAGTGCTTTGTTGGTTAATATTGGGTATTTATGGAACCGCTATTATTATTATTTATTTAATAAATATTAAGAAAGGGAATGCAATATAAAGTAAAGGTTATCATAAGTATTACTTTAAATATCGCTTCTTCAAAAGAACAACGATATAACGAAAACAAAATTTTTTTAGTTAAGCCTTCAGTAGCAATTTTATTACCTGAGGCTATTAAATTCAGGAACGACATAACTCATATTCCATTTCCGACTGTTTTTTTAATGATTTTTTTTTAATTGTATCATGTTTGACTATATATGTATATATATATATATATATATATATATATATATATATATATATATATATATATTCTATCATGTTCCAACATGTATACCATTATGGGAATAATTGCATAAGTTAAAAAAAAGTTTTAAGCTTTTAAAAATTTCCGGTTTAATAAAATAATTTTAATACCATCATTACAATAGGAATGCTCTGCTTTACCAATACCCAAATTTTTATTATTTTTTTTAACTCATTTGGAACTTTTTAATACCTCTATTGATAAATTATGTTTTTTGGGTTATGACATTGTTTTTTTGAAGGAGTTGTCTGTTTTGTGATAATTAAAATACATTATGTATTATAAACTATGCTTATTCTAATACGTATTTTGTAATTAATACAACCTCTGTTACCAATCACCATTCTGTATTATACTCGCATTACTCATATGCTCTGTTTGTCAACTTGGAACCCCCCCATGTTTATTGTGTGCATTGCAATTTGGTTGGAATGTGTTAGTTTGGCCCATGTCCATGTGACTACCCTATTGTTATTTGGAATCGGCCACGTCGTCACATTGTATGGAACTCATCCAAATTTTCGTATTTATAATCCTAATGAATTGTTTTATAGTATAGAATGCAATTATCATTTACAAATTTTTAGATAGCGATGCGTAAGCAGTCCATAGACCATTTGAAGTTGTGTGGTTTACTTAGTGTAGATATAAAATGGGTAAATATAAAATATATGATAAACTTATAAGTATGTTTCTATATATTTTTTAATGTTTACATATAATTAACGTTTTGGTTATGTAGGGAAAAAATTGTTTAACAACTTTCGGGGTTGGAAACTTATTACCGAACGCAAACTTGACTAACCTTAGTTAAACAGCCTCTGTTGACTTTAATTAGGCCCTTCAAGAAATAATAATGGAATAGTTTATAATTGTTTAACTGTTTACTTAATTTACATTCCATCTTACCTGAAATAGAAGTAAGTTGTGCGAAATCGAAACTGCGAGAAAAATCTTATCCGAAATTAGTGACATGAAGGCTGTGGTTTAAAGGGATAGAATATGTTTGACAACCATCTTTTATTTTAATGCCAACAGTGATGACATTAAACCAAAAAATTTTCTTGTTAATGATTTAATTTGAAATAATTAAATATAATCTTTTATTCCTTTAATTAAATTAAACATTCAAAATGTTTATAATTATTTAAAATTCATGGATTCGTGGTTGATTCCAATAAATAATAATAATAACAAGGCTTAGTGTACCCGAAGGCTCGATGCCGATACCACCGATAACCCAAATCCTTTAGAATGTTGACGCATCCTCCCACCTACGCCTCGATCTACCCCTAAGACAATAAAAGAATTTATATATATGTACCTATCACCCAATTTGGAGTAGTTTTCAGTTCAATTCAGTCATAGTGTATTAGGAAAATGTACTGTGACCTATTTTTATAAAACCTTAGTGTTTCCTATATGATTACTGAGTATATAATAAAAAATCCTGTACTTATATCTTACCCTTTATAACACTAAATACTCTATATGTTTGACTCTACATACATCTGCCCTGATGATGGCCTAAAAATTAGGCCGAAACGTTCGCTAAATAAAATAAGTTATACATAATCGGTGAAACATTTATTGACTATCCTTCCCACCGTTTTCAACATGGCTATGATATATCCAGTCAAACATTCCCTTATCGAAAAATCCTAGATTATTTTCTCTTTTTAGATCTACTTGTCGCAATCCAGAAACTATCTTCAAATATTCTATTAGCGCTGTATTGCAGTTTTAAAATGTCATTTTAATTCTAGCTTTGATATAATATTGTTCTGTCTGTGAATTTCAGGTTAAATTGAATACTAAAATGTAAAAGAGGTCGAGAATAGAGGAATAGGGCTGCGTCAGCTCATAGCCGATGAGGTCGAAAGGGAACTGTCAGGAACAGGAGCGCTAATGAAATTAGGTGAAGTTTGTTGCCGCACAGTTTGCCTTCGTTGTTGCTCCAATCCCAACTTGGCAAGTCCGCTGTTCTAGTGATCAGTCCTACCTTGCCTGTCTTAGCGGCTTGTCATGATCCGGATAGGATCTCTCAGCGGAATGTCGATGTTTCACGTCAGCACCGATCAGAAATTGAATGTTTTATTTTTCTTCTTACATATATGATTATAAGGTTCTTATTAAAACATCTCAAACGACACCATCAATCTTTCTCAGTATCTCTATTTAGATATAGTATAGGCAAAGGTGAATGGTGAATATTAGTCAACAAAACCACAAGCCATAACATAGAACTGATAGTGAACAATCATAACATCGTAAAAAACCACCAGTTTAAATATTTGGGAGCTCTGATAGACAGCAATAATGAATATTCTATAAATATGAAACAGTTCTTGTGAAACAGAGATATAAACAATGATCTGAAAATGTTACATATTCTCTGCTGGGGCTGTCACCCTTACAAAAGTTGTGATGAGAAAGATAAAAGCCTTCTACATGTGGCTATATTGAAGGATATTGAGAATATCTTAAGTTAATAGAGTTACGAACGAAGAAGTTTTGCAGCGTAGGAAGAAGACGAATGCCGTGGCTCCGCAACCTGAGAAATGATTTAACTGTTCATCAAAACAACTTTTCAGAGCAGCAGTCGACAAGGTTCAAACGATCATGATGATCGCAAACTTTCGACAGAAGAAAGAAGATTAAGATTCTTAAGAAGATCCTTTTGACTGTGTATGTGTAATTTTAAGGTCTTCATCTCTGTGAATGTTAACGTTACTGCTGTTGACTGTTGATGTTTAATAACACGTCAGGTTCTAAAAAAATCATCAAAAATTATCTTTAATCCTTTTTAATCCACCGAATGAGGAAAATTTTATCTTCATGAAGTAATCCCTCTCTCCCTTTTTTGTTCTTAAATGTTCTTTTGATCTTCACCATGAGACAGATCACTGAAAAAGTAATTGAAAAATGCGAGGAGTTAACCGTGTGCTGCGCAGACCTCAGAAAAAGCGTTTGATAAAATAAAGCAAGAGGACATCCGTCCGACTAATGCTGGCAATAATGAGCCTCTACAGGAACACCCGAAATGTAGTGAGGACATCCAATTGTCACTCCAAAGAGTTCATAACCAAACTTGGTATATGTCAGGGTTGCAACTTGAGCCCTCTTCTCTTTATTCTGGTCCTCGATTCTGCTTTATCTCAGGCCAAAGCCCGGATGAGAAGTTTGCATTTGGGATATAGGAACTTGAATAAAGTTACCTACTCCTTGATGGCCTTCGCTGATTATCCTTGCCAACAACGGTAGAGACCTGATACACAATATCAGGATTCTTCAAGATGAACTAGGGAAGATCAATATGGAAATAAACCCTGATAAAACAAAGGTTATGAGAATTGGCAGGATGCCTCGGCGAAAAATGTGAGGTATAAGAATCAAGGACAAGCCGATCGAACAGGTGAGAAGCTTTAAATATCTGGGAGCACACCTTGATGAGAATGAAATCCGGGAGAGGGTTAATTCAGCTGGTAAATTGTTCCATGCACTAATTAAAAGGTTCCTGAATAAAAGAGAAGTATCCAAGGACACAAAGATGAGGTTGTACAAATATACTTTTCTCCCCAGATTAACATATACTTCGGAGTCTTGGATATTAACCACCAAACATAAAAGTAAGATACAGGCCTCAGAAATGAGATTCCTTAGGAAGATAGTAGGAAAAACAAAACGAGACCGCATTCGCAACTCGATTATTAGATCAAGCCTCGGAGTGGAGCCTGCAGAAAAACTCATTGAAGAAAACAGTCTAAGATTGTTTGGCCATGTTTTAAGAATGGAAAACAACATGCTGGCCAATACTTACGAGGCCAAGGTTGAAGGAAGAAGGTCCATAGGAAGGCATATCCTGGGATTTCCCAGAAGACATACCCCAGATTTCCCGACATACCTGGGAAAATGGTGTCAAGGAAAGCTTCGCAAAGAGAAGTCTGCAATGGAACAGAAGAAGGGAGAGCGAGGTAGCGGTTCGTACAGTGTTGTCCGGGCTGTACAGAAGGAAACCTCACGCTGCGTGAGCGGTAGAGAGGATGGGCTATGATGATGAAATCTTGTTTTATTTTAAAGCTTTGGCTTCATCCTTTATCCATTAACGGTTTAGAATCATCTCATAGCAATTGGAGATTATATCTCTGCCTGAGTCTCTTTATTTTCCAAATATACACGTATTCCATTTTCGAATTAAATTTATTTCGAGACTGCTAACCACTGCTATGTCTTGGGTTCGACTCCAGGTGCAGAAGATAAATTATTTATCTGTTGATAACTACAGATTGTCCGTATGCAATCTGCAAACTTCTTTTTCTCATCCAGCCTCTAAGAAGTGGGTACCATTACTTGGAGGAAGAGATTGGGGGTTGAATGTGTTTTCGGCCAAATCACCTCCTTCCACAATTGTTTGCTTAAAAACTGTACTGTCCCTAACCATGTTGTACAACAGTTGTTGTTCTTGGACAACCAGTTGTAAAGATCGGAAAGGATCCATCCCCGGCTAAAATCTATCACAGTCGGATTTGAACCCGGGACCTTCGACACGGCAACTCAGCGCTGTGAACCACTGAGCCACTTCGCTCCATTTTTTTGTTTATTAGGTAAGACATAAATGAAATCTGATAATAACACCACATTACAGCTTGCTCGCTTGTGGGTACCCACATTTTCAGCTGATTGGTTTATTCCAAATTATTCTACACTAACTGTTTTGGTGTGGCTTTATGGCTGGTAACTATCGTGGCTAAATCTGCTTCGTGCAGGCGCCATCATACTCCCGCAACACGAGACCTTTTTCCATGCTAATTATGAAATGGCCCCTTCTATAATTAAAACCTTATCTCGGCTTGCACGGTACTCCTATTTTCTTATAAGAAAAAAGTCTTAAAAAGAAAAAAGGCGAAGAAAGGATTAAAAAAAATCTCCTGCGCTTTCCAACACTTCCCAAGATCTGTTAATTTTCTCTAAGTTTTCTTTTTAATGATTCTAATTAAAAAAATAATATAAACCTGTACCACTACAAGCAATGAAGCATATTTGGTTCAGTTCATGGTAGGGACAGCACTGTTTCTAGAACAACGGTTAGGCAATGAGTGAAATGACACTGAGCCACGATCTATTAAGAGTACCCACTTTATAGAGGCTAAATGAGCCTTAAGAAGGACTGTAGATCTCATAGGATTGACCCTGGAACCTTCAGCATAGGAACTCATCACTCTAGACACTTAACTACCCCGCTACACTGAGTCTAATATAAACTATAGAAAATAAAATAACCTAATTATTATATATTTTTTCTGTTTATCACTCAATGCTATCGATTGTATATATGAGAATGTATTTCAAGCCAAAATCATTCGGTCATACCCTATCATATTTACATACATTTATTTTTTCGTTTTATTCAGCGTACAATTTTTTTTTAATTTGGGAGTTGATAAAATCATTTGGATTTTACGTACCATTCCCCAATTACAATGAAAATTTGCTTTTTCTAATAAACTATACATTTAATATTATTTAGTGTGGTAGCTGAGTGTGTAGAATGCTGATTTGCTGTCCTGAAGGTCTCGGGTACAAACCCGCCCGTGGTTGGGAAATTATTTAATATTATAAATGCCTCGGATAACCCCCTTGGGACCTACAGACTTTCTTGGGGCTCACTTGACCTCTATAAAGTGGGTAATCTAAATTGAGGGAAAACCGGGCGATAGAGCGTGATCCCAGAAACACATCTATGCATAACCGTTATCTTAGAAACATATTAGTCTCTACCGTATAATGAACTAATTTTTTTTTTTAAATATTACTTGTTCCTCGAAAAAGTAGTAATATTTGTTATTAAACCCGATGTATTAGTAAAACATGCTGAAAATTTCAAAGAGTTATTAGGAATAGGATTTGTGAAGAATAAAACCCGTGGAAATTAATTAAATAAAAATATCCCCTGTGTTAACGACTTTCTGAGATCCTTGAGAGAAAAAAAAAGAAAACGGGGACTTTCTTTGTGTCCTCTGTGTCTTCTTCCCCCTCACCTCTCCGGAAGGTTTACTTAAAGTTTGTTTACCTCTTAAGTAATCTAAACTTAATCACTAATTTAAGAACTTTTTACATTTCTCCTACAATCTTTTGTAGATGACATTTTCGTATTTTCGTTTTTTTACTCGTCAGCCATTATTTTTCTAACTAATGACATAAATGATTAGTGCTTAATATATATTGATTCTTTGATGTGATAATACATATGATACACGGTGTACCCCGTGGTCTTATAAACTAAAATTTTCGATTTTTTTGTTAAGAAGTATTTTGTCCATGTTTTTCTTGGTCTTGTTGGAACAAAATGCTGATGTTAGAACTTTAATGAAAGAAGGAAATGAAGCAAGGTTTTTGCAATGATCTGGAATTATTGTATCGAGTGTCTGTGGAAACTTATATCTGGGCATGATATTTCTGGTAATAACTGTATGAGTACATTCTGTAAAATCCCGTTATCTATGGAAAAAATTAAAGAAATTTTAGTCGGTATCAGTTCTGCAGGTTGTCGCTTCGAGTCAAGTCACTGACTGTGTATAGTATCTATTACTGAATTTATATAGATTAAATAACCAACTTACACACACTGTTTAGGTTACATCATCGCCTATAATTAGAAATATTTGTTGGAACGTTCATTTCTTGATAAAAATAATTACCAAAATTTAAACATTTCCCATAACTACACTCTTTTTTTTCATAATAAACCTCGTAGTTATTTTTATTTTCGAGAATATACTATAGGCGGACCACAAATAGTTTTTGCGGACTATATATTATGCTGAATCTCTAATTTATGATATTATATAAAAATACTTTAAAAACCTGTGCCACTATGACCCATGAATATTAATGTCTTGGGGTTCATTACGTGTTAGGGGCCGTTTCTTGGAAAACAGTTATGCATGGAAGTAATTTGTCCGAGCTCTCGCTCAACCGTCAAGGTCTACCCCATATTTTGGGTACGCACTATATAGAAGTTGGGTGAGCCCCCAGGTGGTCTCCAGATCCCAAAGGCTCCATCCCGGTCTGTTAACAGATTAAATAAATTATTAGCCACAGCCTTATTTGAACCAAGGCAACTCAGAGCTCTACGTCTGAGCCACTACGCTTCCTAAAATACTACATTAGTATGTTTAATAGCCTTAGCATCGAGCATTGATTGTTGAATGTTCCATTTCGTACACGTTGTGCCCGTTTTAGATCCGAGTTGTTTCATTTATAGTTGGTTAGAGTGTTCATCGACCTGAGCTAATAAGCTTAATACTGGCGCTTTGTCGATATATTGAGCAAGGTATCTGGCCCCCATCGGCACGAACGCCACATTACCGTGGGGGGAGGTAAGTTTGATGGATCGCTCTTCGCTACAGGCTCGAGTGTTGATAAAAATAATTTATTCATAATTTTTATGATAATCGAAAAACAAATGCTCTCCCATGCTTTACAAAAACGTTTCTTTTTTTTTTTTTTAATAGTTTTATTCTACTAGAAGGATCTAAAGACCTTCCTTAGGGTCCCAGCTTTTATAAAGAGGGTACCCTTGATTGGAGAAGAAAATGATGCTGAATCACGTACCTGCAAAACCGTCGGCTTAGATACAGTTCGGGCCTTTCTATATACGGAACCAAAGAACCATCAAGGGTTTTAGTGGTGCAGGTTTTGTTTTCCTTCTGTTACACCGTTAAAGTGAAGGAGCATGACTTTTTTAACAATTTAAAAAAAATAATAGATTGTAAAAAAACAAATGGAAACTTCCTTCAATCAGTGGCAATAGATTTTGGAATGAAGAATAATTTGGAACCAATAATAAATAGTATCCTGTTATTTTATTCGATAAACTATTCTTTTTCAAACGTGTATTTAATTTGGAAATATGTCATCTCATCTCGTACCTATTTCCGTGGAAAAAGTCGGAAGATTTCAAAATTATACAATACTACATAGATTGGGGATCCCTTAAGATGAAGTTAGAAGAAATCATTTCACTATGGCATATTTTCCAAATAATTGTAAATAGTGAGCTCAACAATTATTCGATTTTTTTTGCCTATGGTAATAAAATTAGGGAGCAGGGTACCTCGGTGTGAAGAGCATTGTAGGTCTGCTGTGACATATGAATTATTTAATCTGGTATCTTTCTACTGGCTCACCCAGCCTCTATAAAATGGATACCCTAAAATAGTGAAAACACTTGAGGATGAGCGTGATCTCGACCAAATAACCTAGCTGCATTGCGTTCCCTTAACAGTATAACTTTACCATATGCTCAACCCAAGACCCATCATTGGGTGCTACCGTTTTTTTTAATTCATTTTATTTAATATATTAACAATTAGAATTTTTACCTAAAATAGTAAACTGTCATAAAACCCTATTCATTACTGGCTAATGTTGGTACCCTATCACTCTTAAGATCCGGAAATCGGATCTACTGCACCATATTGTTATATAGTACCATAATAGGTTCTTGTTAATGAACAAGGAAGATAGTTCACAAGCAATTTACAGGTTTCCACTAACTGGCAATAGGTAGCGCGGATGCCGCAACTATCGTTCTAACGTAGTTAAAGAATCTTCCCTCAACTGACAGTCACCTAGATCGGGGTATCAGTTAATGATATAAGCCTCTTCCTTTCTAGCCATTTAATCGTTTATTTTTATTTATTAAATTTGTATTATGTGTTTTAAATAATCTATCTATGTATAAGTTGTGATATTTAATTCACTACCATTTGTACAAATAAGATGCGGATTCCTTTTTTCTAGATATCTAATTTTATTTCCCACAATGGTTGATCGGATACAAAAGAAAAAAGCTGAATCAGTTCCTGAAACAGTAAACAATCTCTAAACATTGCTTTGTAATTCCTAAAGCTATTGTAAATGCTTCTTCTTCCTCTATCTCATGTGTGCCGTTAAGCTGGAGTCTTAGTCTTAGTCCACTCAGCGATCGGTGCCTGTCTCTTGCAAGTCTTCGGAGATTATGGTACATCATCTTGCTGCTTCCAGTTTTTCAATGTAATCCGAATACTTTCTCCTGGGTCTGCCAAGAGAACGCCTGTTCTTCGGCCTGGCTTCCAATACTCACCTAGCCTTGGGTATCATCCATCCTACTGACGTTTCCACAACATATCTCCTAGGATATCCTCCACCGATCGGACTCCTAGATTCCCAGGAATCCTCTCGTTTCTGACGCAGTCTCTCTTAGGGCAAGACCTTATAATAAATTCGTAGGACAAAAAGTGATCCTTAATCAAATTAAAATCTACCGTGTATCATTGAATTAGCAGATATAGAGTATTGTTGTATATAGTAAAATGCATACAAATTAACGGATACGGTTATTAAAGGAAAATGCCGGTAAGTGATTTTTAACACGATATGAATCTGGTTAACTTAAAAAAACAAACAGTTTATTTGCAAGCAAGGTATTACTTTCAAGTTATTAACTGTACTTAAAAAGCGGAAACTTTGTTAAATATCTTTGTTAGATATCCGCTTTGCTCTCCTATTGATACAAGGATACAACAGTTGTTAAAATGAAAAGATTTTGTTGAAAATTTGAGCATTGGTAGCAGAAGTTGCTATTGAAGGTTTGTGAACGGGTTGGAGAGGAAGTCGATAGGAATATAAATATTAAATGCGATGGAGCCGAGATGGGGTTCCGCGGTGCTTTATGGCGGCAATTCTTGCTGGGGCGGATTGGCATCAATCCTTAATGCTTGGGCAAACCCATTCACTGCAAAGCTATCATTTATCTTTTAAATTTCCTAACAAATTGTATTTCCTTAATCGAATATTGTATTAAAGCATCGCTTGAAGGCGGCGTTAAGCTTAGCTTTTTTATCATTATAATTTATATTGGAGAGCGGGGTAGCTCAGTGGATAGAGCTCTCAGTTGCTATTATGCCTTAGGTTATGGGTTCAAATCCGGCTATGACAGATAAATTATGCGATCTGTTAACAACCGTGGTTGGACCGTCTTGGGGCTCTGTCTATATGAAGTGGATATCCTTTATTAGCGTGATTTCAGCTACTTCATCAATTCCCAGCATAACCGTTTGCATAATTAAAGTGGTTGCCATAAGAACTTAATATACCCAGCTCGCAAAAGCCGGTGGCCTAAGGATTTTTAGAGACAGTAAAAATCCTTGATTAGGCCTACCTTCGGAAGGGACGTAAAATGGGGGTCCCTAGCCTGTGCTCTGTCAGATAATCGTCTGAAAGATTCCTAGCCTAATTTAACTTAGGTAGGGAAAATTTAGGGCTCCCACTGTAGGTTCGTCCGATTACCCTTAATTTTTTTTAACGTCGTATTACTTAAAAATTTTTCAATTTATTTACAACTTACTGCTAAAAATATCAATTGTCCTTAAACCTGTTCATTATTGGGCAGTGTGGTTACTTCACTTGTCAAATTCTACCGCTCATATGGGCCTGCAGTCGGATCTACACCATCGTATTGATATGTTGATTAAAACCTAGTGGTTGACCATGGATCCATCACCTTCCTGCACAAACCGGCATTCTTGAAACAGTAAAGTTTCTATCATGTTCTGAACCGAAGACACTTCATTGGTTGTTGTGGTTTCGGTTTTTTTTTTAATTAATTATATTTTGATACTTTGATGCAACACAAGGTGAAGTTTTTTTGGGGGTTACCAATATCAATAAGTTCTTCCTTCCCAGTCCTTGATATTCTATAATACCATTCTAATTATTATTATTATTGGTTAATTTTCTTCGTAATAATTAGGTGATTCCTACGCCGAAGAGTGGAGTGGTAAGTAGAAGCTCAAATAAATTAAACATCTCCTATAAATTGGCTGGTTAAACCCCGGGCTGGCAGAACAAACTCACAACTCCTTAATCCCTACTCCCCAATAACAATAACTTTTTATGGAGTTTGTTGGAGCGAGTTAACTTATAATTAATTAACTGGATAAACTGAGTTAGAACAACTCAAGTAGTGCTTTCCGCTCGGGAGAAGTCTACGTGGCTTAGCCCAGCTTTGTGTCAAGATGCTCTGAGGATTAACGGCAAGTTCTTGCGGCCTATTCCAAGTGATTTGTATTATTGTAGGGTAAATTATAGTCATATCATTATTCTCCTAAAAGTTATTCATGTTACAAAGCCATTTTGATTTTTATTAAATTTCTTTTAATTTCTTCTTCGTTTCATTTCTTCGTCCTTTTGTACTCTAACTAGTGTTGAGGTTTCGGATTATCCTATAGTTATATAGTACATTATATAGGGATTTCAACAAACTTTCTCTGCAGCACAAGTCGAAATTATTCAGCGGGTTACATATCTATTTCCCCCTAGTAATTAATCGAACTAAAGTTGTTCATGCAGTTTTTTTTATATCTGTATGTATTAGGTATATTATTAATCACCCTGCCCAATCATTGTCTAAGAAAGAGTGCAGTCCCTACCATATACTAAACCCAAGACTCTTTATGGATTGTAGTGGTACGAGTTTTATTATCAATATTTACATTTTTTATACCGATGTAAACAAACCATTCAATCTTTGATGTAGTTGAGGATCTGCAACTTTTACGTTAGGATTATTTTTAAGTTATTAGGATCTACCCCTAGTGTATACAAGTTTGAGTTTGAAAATTATGAAAGTTAAATATATACTTGAAGCAGAAAGACAATATATAAAATTCCTCAACAGTTATGGCAAGATTTCTTAACTAAACTGAATATGAGGCGTTCAGTATCAAAAGCGAATGACTCCTAAATTTCAAACATTGGCTTTTTCGCTAGATTGGTCAAGCAATTTTGTCTAAAATGACATTTTGCCACCTTATTTCTCATTGTTTTAGTCCGGTTCTGAACCTGAAGTTTTAGGAGCATAAAGTACTGCTTGACTAAACTGGCGAGAAATATAAAAAAATCAATTTTTGAAATTCGCTTTTGATCCCGAACGCTTCATATATTTATTTCCCTAATAAATCATACAAAATATTTGAATTTTCAAGTTATATAAACTGTTTGGAATGATTATTCGTTTAATATCCGCCCTATCCTGGACAATGTTCCAGGATCTACTTCAACAAGACAAACTGCAGAACGCATATTACGCAACCAACCTGTTTTCCCCCTATTTAGGATACTCTGTTTAGAGAGTAACCCCGAGGAGAGTCCTCACTTCCCAAAGGATCTATCCCCGGCTGTTAACAGATAAAATAAAATCTTTCACAGCCGGATTTTTTTTCGATTAATATGTTTATAATTTTCATTCTCATCTTTTCCCATGATAAATAATTTTATAATTCAAACTGCTTACGGTGTTAATTACATTTTGTGTTATTAAAAACGATGTAGGCAGTGGTGGGGGGATGAGGGGTGTAAAATAAAATAAACCAAATCTGGAAGGCCGTGGAAAGATGGCGCCGTCAGATTCAGTTACCGTAATTTGCCAGCTAAATGGCTAAAGGAAATTGCCACTAGTGCTTTCGCCCTATCCTTTCTCATTACATCCGCCTTCCTCCCTCTTCATTTAGTATGTAACTATTAGAATATTATTCAACTTATTCATTTATAAATTATTTGTACTCGGAATATACGTATTTTTATATATATATATATATATATATATATATATATATATATATATATGTATGTATATGTATATACACTTTCTATATAACTACATATATATTCTATTTTCTATATAACCTTTTGCTTTATTCTGTATTTACTTAATCTTTATATACTCATATAGCTGGGTAGTTTGATTTAAACACTTAGTGTGAAGTTGCCGTCTGATTAATTCGCCTGATTAGCAAATAGCACATTTATGTGACCTTATGATAATGAATTTTTCGATGGAATGAGGATGCCTGAATTGGCGAATAATTCAATGGTTGGTTTTTACTGAGAATTTTACGGACTTACTGGCTTTTTGTTCATATTTTTCCAACTTCATTAAAGTTTTATTTTAGTTTATTCCTATTTTTGCTCATTTATTATTATAATTTTTTATCTTCGAATAGACCGTCTAAGAATGATGTTCCATTTTCAATTTCTCTATCTTTTCTTTTGTTCCAAAAGCCTTCAGACATTCAATTAGCTTCCTCCTCTTTTCCTCAGACTTCTTTTCGTTTTTCTGCCTTAGAGTCCTTTCATTTTCAATAATACTATTTATTTATTTTTTCAAGACGTTTCTGCATACCTGAGTTTTTTACCCAATATATCCAACATACTGCCTATAATAGTTCATATTATTTGATTCTCATTGTTAAAGATAATTTTTTTATGAATACCCATGCCTACTATTTAAAGTTATTATCGTATGTCCTTTATGCAAAAAAAAAAAAACCTGGTGAACGTTAGCATTTATCCTCACCTCTCTCTTAAGTGGATATCTCTTAAGAAGACCTCCACGACGGCATATTTTGCTGAACAGGCAATGACAGCGCAGCCATTGATTAGAACATCGTACCTGCCTACTACCTTACATGCCCTTCAGGTAACTGCTTCCATAAACCTGAAGTGTGCCCTGAGGCCTGGTCAGTGCGGTTTCTGTGGTGGGCAACTACCGCCGCAACTGTTATGGCTTAATTTGTCTTACCTCGTTGGGCCTCTGTAATGGATCTCTTCCATTCTGTGGTGATTTCAGGAATAGCAGAAGAAGAAAAAGTTACTTTCAGTTTCCGCTAAAATTAACAGGAAGATATTAATTTAATGTTAATAGCAGATATAAACCTGTACCGCTACAACCATTTTGTATCTTGTGTTCAGTACGTAATAGAGACAGTACTCATTCTAGGAAAACGGTTGTGCAGGGAGGAGGTCCGAGAACACGCTCTGCCACGAGAGGAGGGTCCTCAGATTCCTCAGGGTCCAACTGCATCTGTTAACAGATTAAATAATATATCAGCAACAGCCGGATTTTAACCCGGAACCTTCAGCATGGCAATTCCGAGCTCTACCCACTGAGGTTCACCCCTTCCACTTGACTATATAAAAGTCTTAATTGATAGAATGGCGGCTTCAAAAACACATTATATCTAACAGTAGTTCTATTCAATGCCTTCATCGATAACTCTATCAAATTACTCGTGTTTTCTCATTTTATTGTTGTTTTTTTGCGATTTTCACGAGGCACTTAATTTTCAATTGTTTAAAATGTGTTAAAATAATTTTGATTTTTTTTTTTGTTTAATTATATCTGAAGAATTAAAAATATGAATTGTTTATCATGCCTATTCGTTATACCTCATCATCATCATCACATGTCGCAACGGTCCATGTGATGATGATGATGGCCTCCTCAAGAATTCTTCTCCACTTTGACGGATCTCTCGCTGCTCTTCTCCATGTTCTTACCCCCAGGAGCTTAAGGTCTTCTTCCACATCGTCCAGCCATCGCATTCTAGGCCTTCCTCTTCCTCTTTCTCCGTCTGGACGTCCCTCCAGAATCAGCATTGGGAGCCTTTTTTTTGTCCATTCTCTGAACGTGCCCCAACCATCTCAATCTTGCTTTTTTTAATACAAGAAACTATGTCAGGTTCTCCATAAGTTCTCGGTTCCTTTTCATGCGGAAACAATTTCCTTCCTTGGTTGCGCCATACACTCCTCTAAGAATCTTTCTCTCCCATGTATTCAATAATCTCTCATGCTGTATGGTTAGAGTCCACGCCTCCCCGCAATAGGCAACGACAGGACGAAGTATCGCCTTATATACCCTTATTTTGAGACTACGGGGTACAGCTCTATTTTGGAACACGTTTCTGAGGGACTAATAGCATCTGTTACCGTTTTCAATCCTCGTCTTTATTTCATGTTCCAGTCTGTTATCTTCTTTAATAATCGTGCCAAGATATTTAAATGTCTTAACATTCGTTATATCTACAAATGTAGAAGAAAAAAAAAGTATGTATTATTAATTTGGTTGGAATAGTGATCACTGCACATCTTCATTGTTTGTAAATAAATTATATATTCTACTAATGCCGAATTGTATATTTTTCGTAATATAATTTTATTCTATGGTTTTTACATAAATTGTTAGCAGGATTATTCTTCACTCCAATCTTTACATTCTTAACTTCCCAACTCTAATCATGTTCCTGCTTATTGTCTGTACTCTTTTTATATGTCTTTATATATTTCATATTATAAATTATATATAAGACAATAGTTAAAAGATATTAATGAAGAAGAAGCCGGAAAGATGAAATATATTCTGAATAATCTCGAAAGTGGATGGCGGCCAAACCAGAGCCGGGAGATATATTGGCCTGGCGCCACCTCCTCTTGTTCCAGATCACTCTCGCCTAAGAACACCCCTTAATATATTTCCTCCCTTTGTTTGCACCCCTCCGGCCTACATACAGATGAGGCTAACTCTGGGGTAAACAGCAGAATCTTGGGGCGAAAGAGTTAGCAGTTCTGGATAATGAAAATTTTGTAGGAAATTGTAATCAACTTGTACCTCTTTGCAATTAAAAAAAAGTATTGAAAAATAATATTTTGTAAAACAAAAATATATACCAAAAGTTCACGATAATCCCAAGCGACATAGTTATTAAGACATATTAATGATATGACTTTAAAGTTCGTAACTGAAATCGGGTTAAGGGTTAAATGTTAGATAAAAATAAATTTATTGTGATTTATTTTTATTAATTGTGATAGAAAAGATTTGCCCAGGCCGGGATTCGAACCCGGATCGACTGCATTGCTCTAAACACTGAGCTACCAGGAGTCGTATCCAAGTCAGACAATTCCGTTCTCTTCACCGATCCTATATCCCCGTGTTCTTGCAATTTTTGCGATGTATGTTCATTGAACAATGCTTTATTAGGATCTTGTTGACTTACGTCAATATATTATTTATTATTTATTGTTATTTTGATAGTGATTATTTTTAAATATTTTTGTTTTGAAGAGAAAGTATGTATCGCAAAAATTGCGAGAACACGGGGATATAGGATCGGTGAAGAGAACGGATTTGTCTGACTTAGATACGACCCCTGGTAGCTCAGTGGTTCAGAGCACTGCAGCGGAGATGCAGACGACCCGGGTTCGAATCCCGGCTAGGACAAATTTTATCTCTTCAAATCAAAAATATTTAAATTTATTGTGGATTCAAAAAAAAAAAAAAAAACCTGTACCACTACAACCCATGAAGGGTCTGGGGTTCAGTACATGGTAGAGACTGTACTGTTTCTCAAGAAAAAAATATTGTAATATATGTTTAACAAACATTGAAAAACCGAATTACGGTATTGAAATAATATTAATAAGCCAATCGATAATTGTTTTTAATCTATCACATTTTAGTGGCTTAGGTTTAGTTTTAACCCAAAGTGATACTTTTGTTGTAAGTCTAAAGTGCTTATTATTTCCTGGAAAATTTTAAGAGGGCTACAGGAATTGCTGAAAATCAACTATTTAGATTTTTATTCACTGTACCAGTACTATCTATGGAGGGTCTTGGGTTCAGTCCACAGTAGATGATTTAGGTAGAGGCTGGGTGAGCCCTTTGATGTTCCTCAGGCACCATAGGATCCAACCATGGCTGTTAACAGATTAAATAGTTTATCTGCCACTGCCGAATTTGAACCCGGAACATTCGACGTTGCATCTCAGCGCTCCACCCGCTGAGCTACGACACTCCCCCCTATTTACTAATATTCTGTAATAACTTAGAAGAAGTTCTAATTTAATTATACCAGGTACATGTAGGTTTTAATTTTAATTCCATTCAGGATAATTTTATGATTTATCAATTTATCGTTCAGTAGTCGTTCAAGGTGGTGCCCACGTAAGATATTTTAATTTTGTCTGCTAACGATGCATATTGAGACGTAGGTACATGGAGTAATAAACATAGAGATGGTTTATTCGCTTATAATCTTTGTTAAGTGACTCAAAAAAGTACAAACAAGATTACCTAAAATATAATGTAAAAGAAAATTTAATGGGCATAAACGCACGAGGAAAAAGGAATGAAACAGGTCCATTACCATTATTAGACAGTACGAATAATGATGATGTACGATGTGTGACGTAATGATGATGTATGACGTACGCTAGAAACCTTAATAATAATCCCGGGATTAATGTATCCCACCCTCAGGATTTAAGACTTATCTCTAGTCCATCAATAAAGTCCCTTCTCAAACTAAACAGCGTATTTGTATAACTCTACTCCGGTCTGTTGGGAACTTGGCTTCATTGAGAGACAAAGTTTGCCTTGCAGTAATAGATTACCATCTGAGCTTTAATTATCTCCATCGGCCTAACATGGACTACTTACGAGTAGTTTAATTTTACATCTCGCCTCGACTCTTTCGTCTTTGTTTTCGTCGGGACAATTAAAGTAAAAAAAATCTTTCTGTAGTGGTTGGTTGAATTCGACTTCTATGGTCCAGTTGAGGTGAAAAAAAATGGTGAAAGAGAGAAATGTTTCGAGTTTCACGTTACAACTTTATTTTCCATCGTCTGCTGGGGTTGTCTCTGTATCCAATATTCTTTCATGCGTTCACTGACACGTTTCTTTTGAAGCTCTGTCCATATTCTTCCAGACTTATCTGGTCTTATTCACCCCGAAACAATTCCAGATTTTTCATTCTGCTTCCGAATTCATATTTTATTACTTCTTTATTCCACGTTACTATGGTCTTCTTATTCTAATAATAGTCGAATATTTGCTTGGTTAATCTATGCTTGTTCATTCTATACAGATGTCCGAGGAATGTCAACCTCACCTTCCGCATTGTATCACTTTCCACTTGGTAGATTTCTCTTTTACTTCTCAGTTTCCATCCATCTTCAGTCTGAGCTGCACCCATGATTCTTCTTAGAATTCTTCTTTCCAGGACTTACAGTTATTTGAGATTATAGTTCATCGAGAGGCGTTCGCTGGAGAAGAGGCTTTCCGTTTTTACGAGTGTTTTGTATTTTGGCATTCCAGGTAATCATATCTTGTTACTCTTCCAGATATTCTTCGTTAATCCATAAGCAAAGAAGGTAATTATACACCGCGAAATTAAAAATCCAACAGATATTAAATTATCAAACATTAGCTTGATTCTTAAAAGTATTTTAATCTTCGAAAAAATTACGATCAAGCTATTAGAGTTTTTTTAGACTCTTAAAGAGGATGGAAGATAGTTGAATACTAAAAATGACCCTATACTGGTTTCTTGAAGGAAGAAGTGACCGACCATGAATGGATTAAGCAAGTTCACGAAGACATGGCAGCGTACTCAATGAAGATATTGTTTTCGACTGGATGGCTTGGAAAGAAATATCGTCATAACATCTGGTTAGAGAAAAATCCTACTTTAGGAGAACTCTCAATAAATATATAAGAAATATTTAATATTATAAAACTTCTTGAATAATTAATAGATAACAATTTAGGTAGATCCCCCTACCTAATTGAAATATAATAAGCAGTGCAGAATGAAAAGGAGCGGGACGAAAGAGCCTGAAAAGGTTTTTATTCTCTTGCTGTATCATCGGTTATTGTCTCTTCTTTATTAAATTGTTCCTTTCATTTGTCTTCGGTTTGTTTTTAGCCGGCTTATCTTCGCTTTTCTCGGAATAAGTTGATTTTTTTTTAACTCTGATGAAAACGGGTTCCTCAGATACCAAGTAATACTAGCTGCTCTTAATTATTGTAAATGCTTCAAGTCTTAGCTGTCTCTTATTTATTTAATGAAACATTTTTAATAATCAAAGGGTGTTTTATAACGGTTTTCAATTTTATATAAACATTATTAAATGTTATAAACTAGCAGTTATATATATATAAATGTAATTTTCTAACCCACTTGTTGGAAACCCAAACTTCATGGTACCAGCATTAGACAAATTACCAAATAATCCGACAAAAAGAATAAAACGTCTCTGAAGCAGAGATCTACTACAGAGAGATGAAACACGCTAGGAGTGCCTTCAATGGGAGGTTTCTCCATATGCGATTCCATGCAAATCCTCTAGTGAAGGTTTTCAAGGTAAGAGCACAAATGCAATATGCGTCAAGTGGCATTAGTACTATTTCACAAATAAATATGGTTTATTATATCTTTGTAATAATAATTATTATTGTTTTTTATTTTGGTATATTGAGATGTTAAGGCTATGCATTAATGTCGATTTATGCTTGGAATTAATATCTTTTGAACCTGTAATTTCTTCATCTCACTAAGCCGATATCCGATTGGATCCTTTTCGCTTAGTTCGTAATCTACTGAGGAGTAACCTCCTGAGAACATAAAGATGAGACTTCCCATTCGCAAGACAGATCTGGTAAGCTGGTAAATAAGGGAGATAGAGAGAGAATGAGAGAGGGAGAGAGAGATATGAGGTAGACTGTGAGATATTAGAAGCCGTTCAAAGGAGAAGAGAACAGAAGGGACGCGGGACACAAAGAGCTCGAGGAATCCTTTACCAAAGCGACTTCCCTGCTAATTAATTGGCGGCGGTAATTGGCCGAGCTATCACCTAATGACTTTCAAGAGGATTATAGTTTCTAGGGATTATTGTGGTTATTATTATCATTAGCGCTAACAGGTTGTTAGTATTTCATTATGTAAAGGATAAATATCAAATAGCATGTTAATTCCAGTGATTCCTGTCTCGTACCTGTATGTGTATACATATACATTGAAGAGAACGTATATACTTGGGTAGTTATGTACGTAACATTCCCGGAGCTACTGATCTTCAGATCTCGACTGAGAGATATGGTGGCAGATAAATTATTTACTATGTTTTAACAGACATGACTCGATCCAACCAGAGACTCATGCTCATCCAGCCTCAATTAAGTGGATTAATTAGTTTAAAAACATGGTGGTTGATTATGATCTCGGTCTAATCACAATCTTGGACTTAGAAGCAGTACAGTATATCCTTTGTGCATGACTGAAATTGGTTATTATGATTGGGTATGTACATAAGCACACTCTGTCTAACCAGTTTGGCTGTTCGGGTTTTAAGGGGACCAACACATCTTCTTCGTGGTCTTTAATCAAGAATTGCGTTGGGTATTCTCTCATCTTCTATATTTAAAATTTGTTCATTCTATTTTATTTTATATTCTTTTACTGTCTCTGATATTCTTCTGATGCCCTGTTCTTCTCTCATTTCCGATCTGCTCGGGTATTTTTCTTTTTAATAGATCCTAACCTATTTACTTCGTTTGTTGTTAAAATTCTAGGATCTTATCAGTACACTGAACTTGGAATAGCTATTGTTGAGTAAAATTTTAAAACTCTTTCCTTCCTATTTTTTTCATTATGACCGTTTTATTTTCCTGTTGACTAGGGAGAGCGAGTAACACTCAACTACGTGTAGCAGTTACCTTAAAATAACCAGGTCTAAGTAGCTTTTCCAGTTTATCCTTTATTAAAGCCTGCTCGTCGCTGTGGTTAATCGGCTTCTATAAATTTATTGCAAGTTGGAAACATATTTTTTATTTACAAGGGGGGGGGGTGTTTCCCCAGATTGAAACTTGAAAAATAACTGTGGCTTTGTGATTTGCCAATTTTAAAAATATTTATATCGAATAATAATAGTTTTTTATATTATGGGGAAGAAAATAATTGTAAGTTAACTTATCAAAAACGACAAAAGACTAAACAAAATGTAGTTCCTTGATCCGCTGTTGATCCGGGCAGCACCGATCATTTTTTTTTTCTCCACGAAAAGGCCTCAAAGACCACGTGAATATCACAACCATTGCTTCCTCTTCATCCGCTTCCTATCCGTGCCCAAGTTTTCTCTCCTCAGACCATGCAAGACCCTTTATTCTGTTGTGCGTCCTTCTGTATTCATCTCTGTCAAAAAAATTCCGGTCTGTTAGCCTCACTTGGTCCATATCATCCTTAAGTTGTTTGAAATATACTGTTACATTTAATACAAATGTATTTTAATATATAAAATCATTTAATATCTAAACACTTTTTTTTTTTTTAATAGAGATAGCAGAGAGAAAAAACATCTAAAAATAAATCATTTTTTATAATCTTGAATATTATTAATGGTGATTGAATTGGTCAGGGGGTGCAGTCAATGACAACACAAAATAAGTAGAACTTATTTTTTAATTGTGACAACGTTTTGGCCTACGGTGTAGGCCATCTTCGGGGCAAACAGCGGGTGCCTAACCTGTGGTGACTTGTCAAACTATTACTTGTCAACTTCAAGTGGATTTGACAAGGAGTTTCAAGTGTTACTTTGACAAGTCACCAAAGCCGAGACACCCGCTCTTTGCCCTGAAGATGGCCAGCACCGTAAGCCGAAACGTTGTCACAATTAAAAAATAAATTCTACTTAAATTGTGTTGCCATTGACTGTACCCCACTGACCAATTCAATCCATCATTAGAACTATCCAGTCATCTATTTTCGTCTCAAACTTGAATAATAATAGTTCAGCTTATATGTATAAGAAAGAAAATTGTCCGGGTAGTGCTAAAAAAAAAAAAAAGATTCTCTTATATAGGGAGAACTGTTTATTGGATATAATAAATAAATAAATAAATAATAAAACAATAAACAGCTCTCCCAATTAATTTTTATTTTACCTCCACCCGGACCATTTTCTCCCTCTTATTTTTTATAATATTGCTAATTTTGTTTTTATTAAATTCTTTACCTCACTAGAACTAACTCTTGTTTTATTTTATTTTCCAATTTATTGAGAGCTAACTAGTTGAGCTCGCTCGTTAGAACAAGGACCTAATGAGATGAACCTGCTAGGGATCTGCTGCTGAAGTTGAGTCGCATCGGGGGTGATCTCCCCTTGATTAGAGGCTAGGCTTCTAAGCAAATCTGATTACTTTATGAAACTTATCTAAGGTTTTATAATTTAAATCCTCCTCGATGCTCCCTGCACCACCGTTGGATAACTTGCCCTTATTCCTTACCTCGCCACCCGAGAAGTTCAAACTTAATTTGCGATTCAAAGGCCTCCTTGGAGTCGGGTACTTCTTCTTTGGCTTGTAAAAGTCTCGTTTGATAAATTAATCAAAAATACTTTAAATCGCTTTTGAATGCTGCTAAATCAAAAAGAGCCCTGAGATGTTAATAAGTTTTACTTGTTCATTTTCCATCAAACGTTTAATGGGAAATGAACTTGGTTTTAATAAGGTATTAGAACCAAAAATTACAACCCCGGTGATTATTCAGTGATTATTAACGACTTATGTGGTTAAGTCGGATTTCGTTCAGAGAGAGAAATAACTGCTTTCAGATAACCGGAATCGTATCATTTTCGTAGTTTTTGGCTTGATACGTAGTTATAATATCAGCAATAATTCCTTTTCAAGCCAATGCCTAACTTTGCCCCTTATTCATTACGAAAATAACTCGATTCCGCTTACTTAAGTACTAGAAACTCATTTTGTAGACAATTATACTTAACCACTTATTCACCGGGGCTGTAGATAAGAAAATATATTAATTCTGTACATTTTCATCCAAGTTATAGCACTAGTAATTGACTTATTTTAGTTTAATCTATTGATTATATGATTATTACTGATAACAAGGCATCAAATCATGCTATTGGCATATAAATGGCAAATACATATGAGCCGTTGAATTTGAAAGTGAGACAAATCAATTTTATGTTATTGCTAGATATTTACTTTCAAAATCAACATATTTGAAAAATTGCTGAGCAAATACATTTCTAAAAACAAATTTATACTGGTATTGAAACAATATTGATTCTCAATTGATCAAAATATAAAATTATGTTAATTTGTAATACTGAAATATTGTTATTTTTTTTACAAAATGTAGTTGTCTCACTTTTAAAATCAGCGGCATCAATCTATATAATACAATTTATTATACCTTATCTATGTTTTTAACTCCGCCTGGATCGCCTTCTTTGTCACATAGGTCAACTATTAATTTACGAAAAAAATTATATCTTGTAAATGATAAATAATTATGTATGATAAATTAAATTAATTATCATAGTTAAACATACGTTATTTATCCTCCTTTTCGCTGTATGATCCATTTTAATTTTTTTTCTAACATTATCGGCGAAAGTAATGAGTAGTATTACTGTCATATTATATTACTAGTATGTGTATATATATATATATAGATATAAGTTTTTACTGTCATCAACTTAAAAATATTATTATAGGATTGCATAACGTTTATCACCGCCAGGGATTTAGTTGCTTGTAATTTATTTGAATGTTGTTAACAATTTAGACGAAAAATTCCCCCAGCGTCTTGAGTTCAAAGCGATTAAAGTGTTCATTAAATTTCAGGGTAAAGAGGTTCATCAGCAGGTTAGGCCCTATCCCCTCCTCTCTCTCTCTCTCTCTCTCTTTCTCTTTTTCTCTCTTTCTCTCTCAGCCCCAGGAAGAAATTTTCAAAGGACCTCATCTTGTAGTTCATAAAGGTTCATGGATATTTTAAATTATTATTATCCAGAAGTATAACAATTATTGAGTCCCAGATTTGAACAATTCTTCAGTTAAAAAATGTTAATCTCAAAATCTTTTCTTAAATCCATTTGTTAACTTCAGTTTCAGTTGTTATTAAGTTTAATCTCTACTGGTAAGAATTGTTAAATGGTATGGATGTGAATATATCTGCAGCTTCGGTGAATAAGTAGTCGATTTTTTTCCAAAGAGTTAATTGTACTGTAGGAAGAGGAATCGTGTCATTCTTGTAGGTTTTGGCTGGAAAAGGAGTTGTGATATTGGCAATAACTCAATTTCTAGCATTGACTTGCTTAATTATTTTTGCACTACGAGAATAACGCGATTCCGCTTCCTTAATCACTAATTCACCGTGGGTGCATATATATACAACACATTTTAATGTCTATTTGGCTTTGCAAACTGCAACAGCTGAAGAAAATAAATATCGCGATAGAGGCTATTCATTGGTTTTTTATTTGCATAAAAAGGCCAAAATGCCAAATTATTTAATAAACAACAATAGCGTGGATACTTACAATACACGAACATTTAACGTGTTATCAGATATCATGGTTTTATCCGTGTACCAATGTCCTCCTCACCGGCGCCGAACAAATTCAGTTATAACTATATCCTTCTAATTTTTGACAATATAATATTATAGATTATTATAATACAATTATAATCACGATGAGGACAAGGTCGAGTAATGCGAGCTAGGTAGAGGAGGAAAAGGCGTAGCTTCCCCATGGACGGCTGGTCCGATGTGACTTCTGTAAAGAACATTTTCTAAATTGTCCGGCTATTGTTAATAATTTGTTATAATGTGGAATAATTTGTAATAATTTATTTTATGTTGCAGTGCGTGCTTTACCTTTGGGCGCTGAAGCTGTGCCACCCTACCACCCTCTTCCTCCTGAGAGGCAACCACGAGTGCAGACATCTTACGGAGTACTTCACCTTCAAGCAGGAATGTGAGTGAATAATTCTTTATTTCATTATTTAACAGTAAAGTAGCTAGAGGTTATTTACTTCACCATAGTGTTAGAAGTAATGCGGTCGTCGCTAAATATTTGGAGTAATCGAAGCAACGTGTTAAAAATACCAAAAAAAAGTTGTAATTATTTTTATATCATAATTTAATTATAAAAGAATAGAAGTCTAAATGGGATCTTTTCTAGTTCAATAATTGCACATATTCCGTTTACAAATATGTATTAAATCAATTTAAAAATAACTTAAAAAAATTATTAAAGAATATAAATTGGTCAGTTGTACTCTTTAGTTAAGGCAAGTTTAAGGTAATTGCCTCTTTTTGTTTTGAAAATAAAACTCAATTATACAAAGGTATAAATAATATTAATAATAAATTGGCAGGTAAAGTTAGGCACGTTTAATATTTACAGAATTCACTAACATCAGAGAGCAATGGTGGAATACTGATGGATGGTTATTAATGGTGAGGTCCAAACAACAAGTCATTAATGACGACTTGAAACCCGGACCATTCCAGTTTTGTCTTCCTTGATCGATCATTACTAATGTTATTCCGGTTAGGTTATGTGATTAATACTTCACTTGTGTTGACCTCTGCAATTTTTAAAGCAATTTTCCAAATTTACTAAATATTTAAATTTTTCAACGATGTCATGAAACAATGTAATTTTCACGAGATCCGAAATATTTTGGATCTAAAGATTTATAACATAGAACTTTATTTGAATTGTACTACACAGAACTACTGTACTTTTTCCTTCCCCTTTCAGTAATAATATAAAATAGTGACTTAGGATACCTATAATAAATTAATTATTAATTATTCATCTCAGGTAAGATAAAGTACTCGGAGAGGGTGTACGACGCCTGCATGGAGGCCTTCGACTGTCTCCCGCTGGCCGCTCTCATGAACCAGCAGTTCCTCTGCGTCCACGGCGGTCTATCCCCGGAGATTCACAACCTCGACGACATTAGGAGGGTGAGTACTGAATCTGTCAAAGTATTCTTGTATTTGGCCGTAGATTTAAAATAGAGGAACTTGAAAAATTGAGGAAGTATGAAATTCTGTTGTAAATGCCTCAAAATTCTAAGATAGAAGAGAAGAACTCAGCAAGAGATTTTAAATAATTTTCAGTATATAAATGGAATGAGTACGTGTCGCACGTTGGGCGCATAATTTGGGAGGGTAGCTCAGAGCGCTGAGTTGCCCTGCCAAAGGTTCCTGGTTCGAATCCGGCTGTGGTTGATGATTTATTTAATCTGCTAAAAGTCGGGGGTAGTCCTGTGTGATCTGAGACCCTCGTGTGGCTCAACTAAAAGAGAGGTAGCGCAAATAAAGAGGGTATCCTTAACCTGGCGGTCGAGCGTGATCTCGAAATTGTCGAGCGTGACCTTCCTGCACAAACTTTTTCCAAGGAATAGTACAGATTCTTCTTGTTACTGAAACCAAAACCCTTCATCGGTTGTAGTGGTACAGGTTAAAAAAATATATAAATGGAATACATACAAAGCATCCAATTCTACCTACAGGATCTAAATATTTCCAATGGAACCAAAACCATCAACATTTTGCCACCTTAACTTCAGGTCAAAAACAATAAGATCCACATATCTTAAGATACACTACATGTTTTCGGTATCTGTCATATTTATTATACCTCGACAATATATTGGATATCTCAGTTGTAGCCCCTGAATACTGGAAAATATATATACAAGCTACTATCCTCTGAGGTTTCAAACGCATTCAGTTTGGACTTACCCATAACCTTCAAAATAATAGTCCACGATATGTTGTTCATTCCCAATGTCGAAGACATTTTCATGGAAAAATAAGTTTTAATTGTAATTGTAATTGTTTTTATTGTAGTTTTAATTAATAACCCCAATGAAGTTAAACTTAAATATTAATACATCAGTGGAAAAAATCCAACTAAAACCTTAAGTCTCTAAACTAAAACAGGAAATTGAAAATACCTGTCCAATATTTCGCCTATTCAGGCATCCTCAAGGAAGAAAGAGAATAAAAGGGAAGCAAAATATGAATAATGCACGCAAAAACACACCACCCAAATCGAGTTGCATTTGAGCCTTGGAGGTGGTGGGATGTGTGTTTTGGGTGCATTATTCATGTTTTGCTTCGCTGTTATTCTCTTTCGCCCTGAGGATACCTGAATAGGCGAAATATTGGACAGGTATTTTCAATTTCCTGTTTTAGTTTAGAGACTTAAGGTTTTTAGTTGGAATTTTTCCACTGATGTATTAACATTTATTTAATGTCTCTGTTGACCATTCCCTTTTTCAATTAAACTTAAATAGATTTCACGTTTTCTCTATTTTGATTAAACTTTCATCCCATTTTATTTAGAATATATTTCGGTCTCACAATTATTTCGTACTCATTAAAAAGTTTAATTTAATAAGTTGGTGAGGGGGGAGACCTGGGGGTGAGGCCGGGGTCAATGAATAAAAACACTTTTATAACCGGAATTTATTTTTTAACTCTTCAGACATGATTAATTCAATTTAATTTTCTACTTTCCTTATTATACATTATTTTTTAATGTTAGGTTATTTAATTAATTTTCGTATGGTTATTAGTAATGAGTGTTTTTAATAATAAATGTTTACATGTATTTTAATAAAAATTTAGAAATTCGTTTTATATTACCTTCGGTCCTTTTTATTTTATTTTTTCCTTTTAGGTTCAGGAAATTTAATTATGTAATGTTTTATCTAACTAACTGAGAAAATAATAAAAAAATATACATTAGCTATCCTCCAAAATTTTGCAATGCTGAGAGTAGCGGTTTGGTACAGGTAGTTTTTTTCTCTCTGACTTCTAGTTATATCACTCGCTATTTGTGAATATTTGGTCGTTGCTATTGAAACTATTCTAGAACATTAATTGATGCCGTTCATTCTTTCAATTCAATTTAAAAACACTCTTTTTTTTACCGAATAGATATGTATAAGTTTTCTGAATTATGAAACGGAAAATTCTATATATATATATAAAAACCGATTAGGTATATTTCGAAATTTTTGTTCGATATTAGCAGCCCTTAGAAGAAACCATTTAGATTATGGCTGGCCCAGAGACAATTGAGGCGTTGACATTGAAAAGGAGGTAAGTGCCAAAATTGCCGAATTTTTTTTTTTTTCACTGAAACGATTTTCACAGCTTGTTCAACTATTCTGTTGCCACCAGCGGCATTGTATGAAAACTAAACGAGAAGTGATAGGAACTTACCTCCTTTTCAACGCTATTGGCCTTGGAACATAGATCAATGTCAAACATAGATCGTTTCAGTGAAAAAACAAATGTTCGGCAAGTTTGGCACTTACCTCCTTCACAATGTCAACGCCTCAATTATAGATAGTAATATGAACTCGCAAATAATAGTTTTTTTTATTCTTATTACAGCTAGATTTAGTTAAAATTATATAGGCTGTGTCTCACTCCTAGACTTATAGAAATCTCAAGATTTTTTTTTTATGTGAGACCAAATGCAACACGTCTCACATAAACAGTCCGAACATATATTATTTGAGTAGTTTTTTAATGTCTTATTGTGATTTTGCTGTCTCTGAATAAACAAGTGTTTTGACTTGATGTGATATGCGTGGTATTCGATGCTCAATGGTGTTTTTTTGCGTGTGTGTGTATTTACTGATAATGCCTGCATTGGCTGAATTTGAGTGGTTAGATATTTTCGTGTTTTTCGGTGATTGATGGTTTTGTTTTTTGTCTTTTTTTTTTAATTTTTGTCGATTCTTTTTATTTATTTAAAAAAAATGTTTTAAAGAGGGGTATTTCATGCACAACAGTTAGATGAGTTATTGAAGCCACCATTGCGGACAATATGGACTTGGATGGAAGGCGTTGGATTTGGGCCAACTCTAGCCTCTCGTAAACTTCTAAATTATTCACGGACCCTTTGTCGTATTTACGACTGATTATTTTCTTCTGCTCATTCCAAAATGGGCCGTTACTATATTATTTACGACAGGAACGGGAATATTAAAACAGAAATATCCTCACGAACTTCGTACCCTTTCAGACCTATCGTAAAGCTTTTATTCCTCATATTTGTTATATAGTCTTTGTATAGGAATATATAAATTTCATTCGGTCGCTTTTGAATATCTGTTTCAGGAGCGAGTATTTTCATTTTGTTTATCAAGTATGTGTATCACATCTCTTTTATATTTTTACGATTTAATTTCTAGCATGATTTTTTTTTTTTTTTTTATTTAATTCAATGATATTTACAACTATAATGGTATTATATCAAGTAAATGTGCAAAAATGTAGAATATGACATGAAACACTTGTGGAGAAACTACCCATCGATAGCACTCCAATAAAGTTCTATAGTAGATGATCTCGAGGCCATCTTCTTTTCAGACGCCTCGGAGGGTTATCAGGAATAGTATGGGAAGCAAGCTGAGAGACTAGCGGATTCAAGTGCGTATGGGGCTTGTTATGGAAGGATAGGTATCTAGTTTGGGCCAAATCAGTAACATATGGGATATTAAGATCATGATGGATGAGTTTGTTTGTGACATAATAAGGAGCATTGAGGATTTTACGAAGGATTTTGGATTGCAAGGATTGGATACGAGATGAATTGGATGGTTTAGTAGAGCCCCAAAGCTCAACTCCGTATGCCCAAATAGGTCTGATGACTGTCATGTAAATAAGTCTTTTGTAATTAATTGGTAGCTTAGAGCGTTTGTCCAGTAAGTGTTGAAGTAGGCGAAAACGTCGAGCAGTTTCTTGTCTTTTCAGTCTTGTATGAGGATTCCAAGTGAGACGTTTATCCAGATCTAGCATGATGAAATTTGTCTAGCTTGACTTTAAAAACAAATAGAAGGACAATGCCTACGCGAGATTTCGAAATATAATTGTATTCTATTCTATGATCCCTTTTCTTTTCCTAACACTGTTAAAACAGTTTTTTGTTATTCGATATTATTATTTTGTTGAATTGAAATTCGAAATACGTAGAACTTCCAGTTGCCAGGATTCACCATTTCCGAAACCTTGATTATTCATAATTTATTTGTGTTTCTTCTATCGATACTTCAATTTTTATGTACAATATGCCGATACTAAATTATACTACGTCAGTGGCATAAGTGTGCGATATGTTTCAGAAATTTCCATGACTGTTGAATATTTATTTTCCATTTGTTTAAAACCTGTTACTGATGATTATGATTACAGTTCATTCAACCCTATATGACTATCATTTAAAAAAAAAATTCTGATCGATAAATTAATTTAGTAGTAGCTAGTAAGTACTTGCCCTTTTCCCAATGTACAGATCTGGTATTATCAGTATAATTCTTAGGATGTATAGCGGTTTGGCCTAGTTCCAAAATAAAAATAATAATGTGACGGTCAGAGAGAGAAAGAAGGGCTGAAGGGATTAGAAAGATCGCGAAGCATCTCGAAAGTCCCGGGTCTAGAAGTTTCGACCTTGCCTATATAAATAGCGTCCGCTGCGGGGCAGTGTCAGTCAGTGATAAGTGAAGCAGCAATAAGTGATAAGTGAGTGCAATAAACTGTTTCTGTTTATTACTGTGTGTCAGTTTGTCATATTTGGAGGATCTTAAGGTCGGTGGACTTTAATTAGTGAATTGTAAGTGTTAATTAGTAGTTATAAACTGTAGTGTAATTCTATGGCATTTGTAAAATTTTATGTAAATAGTTAAGTTGTTTAGTATTAGCAATATCCTATATTACTTGTATATTATTTTAGTGATTAAATAGGAGTTAAGCCCAGGTTATAATCTTTAAATATTGTTATTGTAAATTTATATAAGTTTAATAATTTAATTGTCTTTAGTAATTTCATTGTATTCTTTTTAATTTGTTAATAAATATTAGGATCTTGAATTTAGTAGTAGTTTAATTCATTTTACACCCAGTAGCCCGTAACAATAATAACAAAGTTCGATCCCGATACCACCAATTTCTGCTTACCTTAACCAAAATCCGTCAGTTTCCCTTGATGCAATCCTCCCATTTACGTTCCTTTCTTTCCCTCGGACGTTCACTTCTCGATAAGGGTTTATTAATTTTGAAGAAATTCGATCTTTACTAAGCCCAACAAATTAACAACTCCATGCGAAATAGTCTTTTATTTTCTAAGTCAGAGTTTTATAGTGGGACACAACTTTTTTGCCTGAATTTTCTATTGAGTTTGTTTAAACCTTTACATTTTCCAGTTAACACAATGATGGAGTTTTCGATGGAATGATGTTATATCTGCATCCCTGGTGAACAAGTGGTTACAGTCGAATTTTGGGTACAGAAAGATTTTATTGAATTAAAGGAAGCGGAATCGTTTCATAATTTTTGCCTTGAGTAATAAAATCAGCATTACTTCAATTTCCAGCTAATGACTTAACCTAACAACTTATTCACTACGAAAACACGATGCCCTTCTGTCAAGTACAAGAAGCTCGGTTTTGGACAAAATTCGACTTAACCATTATTCGCCGGGGGCTGCAGATTTTTGTCAGGTGTCAAATGTTTCGTAGAGGAAATAGTCCCCACATAAAAAAAAATTATTTGAGAGTGATGGTATTAACATCATCAACATTATCATCGCTTTTCTATGACCTATGACCTGTAAAATATTCGAACTTCAGAGATGATTTTTTTTTTGCCTGGAAAATTATAACAAAAGCACTTTATGTTTTTGCATAATATTTCAAGTGCTTCCGAGTAGGTAAGTTCTCCGGATTATCAAACAAAGTTAAAATACTAAAAACTTTCCTGCACACACGGGACTCAAATAACACACTTAGACGAAGTTAATGACGAGTGAAGAGATATAATTATAATCCGGAATAATCACAAACAGAGATAGGGTGAAAGGAGACCGGCTCACTTTGTACCTCGCCTTATCCAGAGCTAGAGGGCCTGTTCTGTTCGGCTTTGAAGGAGTAACCATCACTGCACCCTACACTACCTGGTAAAATAGCAACGCACAACTTGACTAATTAGTGAGCCCCGTTGTAAAGACAAAGGCAACATCTCGGTTAATCTTTCCTTTAAGTCTAATTAATTCCGTTAATATCATAACAGCGCAGGGTGTAACATAATCCTAATTGGGAGGCATCGCTTAGTTCGCGGCGGTATTCTGTTTATCATTCAGACAATAACAATAATGTAGCTTGTGGTAAAGAAATTATTGGTTTTACTATTTAGTTATTCAGGTAAAAAGCGAGTCAGGTTGGCAACATTTTTTATATGAAATGTGGTGGACGTGTTATTTTTTTACTGTCTCTTTTTTTTAATAATAGATCATTTGCTCAGACCTTTATGAAGGGAGAAGAAAAATATAAAGTATTCTAGAGTTATAGCCATAAAAAAAAGGTAAAAAAAACTTACCTACAAACCATGAAGAGTCTTAGGCTCGTAGAGAATACTGTTTGAACAACGGTTATGCAGAGAGGTAAAATAAAAAAAAAAATATTTACTATTACAACTTATGAAATCTTGGGTTCAGTACGTGGATAACCTGTGTGCTGGGAGTTAAAATAAAAAAACTGTACCATTACAACTGATAAAGATTTCTTAGTTCAATACGAGATAGAGACTTTACTGTTCCTTGGACAACAATTCTAGAGCTTGGTAATTTGCACTAGATTATGCTCAGGTTTTCCCTCTATTTTACCCGCTTAATACAGCCTGGGTGAGACCCAATCCCAAATGATCCATCTCCGGCTGTTAACTGATTAATAAAATCTGCTACAGCTGACTTTGTACCCGGAACTTACAGCAAGGAAACTCAGAGCTTCACCATTAAGCCCCTCTGTTTCCACAGATATAATGCTTTCCAAAAATATTACATTTACTTAATTTTCACTAAAATGTGATAGCCAACTTAGTTCTCACTTTCTTTAATATAAATCTGCTAAACTCTCTTAGCAGTAATTTAGCCTATGTTAATAATAAAGGATTGATAATTAAAATTTTTGTTACTCTAATTAAAATAATACTAATTAATTTAAAACACAAAAATTATAACTTAATACCTTTTCCTTATTATGTTAATATTATAAGCTCGCCCCTACTAAGCTACTAAATTAATGTAATGTAAAATAAACCTCTATTTAAATTAAAATGTATTTGTATTATTTTAAGCATAAACCATGTCTCCGAAAGAAGATGTTAAAGAAGTCAGACGACACTTGCTGAACCATTGCCTAAAATGTATCGAGCACTCTAGTAATCTATCGTTTAGGCTAGTGAATACAAGATAAATAATAATAAGATAATATAGATACTGAAGATGGCCTCGAGATCATCTACTATAGAACTTTATTGGAGTACTACCGATGGGTAGTTTCTCTACAAGTGTTTTCATGTCATATTCTACATTTTTGCACATTTACTTGTTATAATACCATTATAGTTGTAAATATCATTAAATTAAATTTTAAAATATATATATATAGATACTACGAGTGATAAAAAGAACTTGCCGGTGCTCACGAAATGAAAAAGTGGTCGGAAGGTGGATCAATACAGGTGAGGTGCCCAGTCCCGGCTCTAGCCTCCCTTCTTTAGCAATACTAAATTATAATTATAAATTATTGTATATCTTTTATTTAATTTATTATTAAAAAATGAATTATCAAAATAACTATAATTTTGACGATTTCATTTACAAAAACTATTAAACTCTCGAGATCTTTATAATAAAGTAATTTCGTGTTTTAAATGTCTACCACTACCACCCATGAAGATTTTTGGGTTCAGAAAGTGGTATAGAGTGTACTGTTTCTTGTACAACGGTTGTGTAGGAAGATTATTTTCCGTTATCGCGCTCAAACGTCAGGAGGTCTGCAGATCCCAAAGGATCCATCCCCGGCTGTGATAAGAGATTAAATAAATGTCTGCCACTGCCGGATTTGAACCCAGGACATTCGTCACGGCTACTCAGAGCTCTGCCACTGCGCCAAGCTGTTCTCGTTTATTCTCAAAAAATACAATAAATTCTTTATTCCTCTCCCACCCTCTCAAAAAAACAGTATTTTTTTACTAAAAAGAAGACTAGATTTTTTTTTTAAATAATAATTTTCGGTAAGTTTTAAACGTTTGAGCAAAACCTTGATAACCATTCCTTGTCAACCGCCTCCTTTTCTCCTAAGAAGACCCGGAAACCCGGGACAATCTATTCAGGAGACGGAAGGAGAGAAGAAATGCGACCCGACATTTCTATCTATCTCGAAGCTAAAGCCAATACCCTGGCGGCACTTGGCTTTACTCCCATTTGAAAGAAACAAGCGGCTCCGTCCAATCCTACGCTTCAATTGCGAAATTAAATCCGTTTTGTCACAGACCCTTCAATCATTTGAAATTTATTTAACATCCTTTTTTAAAAAAGGAAAAAAAGAAAAAGAAATTCTCCCTTGTCAGCTTGAGTAAGCTGCTGAAGATAGTTTTTCCCGAGTACTATATAATCTTCTTAACTAAGATTGCATTTCTTCTAAATTAGACTGATTTTGAAGCATGTACTCTTTTGTATAAAATAACATAGACATCTAGACTATATCTGCTCGTGGTTAATCCTAAATAGCATTATTTATTACTTTATTTCTGCCCCGGAATTCTAGCAATATTGGGGCATTTCTCTTGTAGATGCTCCAAGTTTTACAAAACATTAATTAGAACAGTATTTATCTATGGACCAGAAAAAATATGGTCCGGTGTATGATAATCCAAGCGATGTATGGAGAATTCGGACTAATGCCTGGTGTTTTCCTTGTGTATGGATGACCGTGTGGTCCAATTCATCAAGACTCGTATAGAATAGATAAACCATATTATAAGAATGCTTGACAAAAGAGTACTCAATCTCTTGCAAAGTGCTATAATTTGCAAAAGAAGAGTTAGCAGACCACGTAGGCGGTGGTAACGAGATGTTAAAGAGTACTTTTAATTATTAGGCGGCAATAAAAGGAAACAGAATGCCAGAAATCTGCAACACTACAGCCCATGAAGGATCCTGGATTCAGTACGTGGTAGACTGTAATGTTTCTTGGACAACGGTTGTGCAGGGAAGTGATTTGTGCTAGATAACGCATAATATTAGATTTTTCCACTCATTTTGGGTATCCACTTTATAGAGGCTGGGTGAGCCCCAGGAGGATCATAGATCCCATATTTTCCATCTCCGGCTACTAACAGAATAAATAAAAGTCTCAGCGGAATTTCTGGTAATATTTCGAGAAGAATGAAACAAAATTGTTGAGGAAGCCAACAATAGCGCTTCCCAGCTAGCAGCTGTCCCAGACAGTAGCGCTATGCTAGCAGTAGTGGACATTTTATGGAGCCTTTAACCAAGAATAAACTTAGTTTTTTACTGGGTCATTGCCTTTTCAATTTTCCTTTAGAGGAAATGATCGGTTATTTCTATTTTTGTTTTCAAATCTGACTAGTAGTGAAGTTTGCGTGCTCATACAAAATCTTCATATATAAAGGATGGGTTGTCTGTAGTATGTTTTTTGATTTTGCAGCTAGTAAATTTTGTCTTAATCATTGGTGACTACAATACTAATCTTTTGGTGTGGACTACATAGAGTGATTCGCTTTTTTCGATGTTGAGATAGATCTGGATAGCATTGCCTCTGAGGATTCCATTAAAAAATATATCTAGCTTTATCGATGGAATTTCATTAATTGATATTCAGTTTAAAAATCCACCATGACAGCCGGATTGGACGACTGGAATATAAGCCGCCATTGGAGAGATATGGGTGACAGGAGGAGAGGGACGTGCTGGGCCTGGGAGATAGGAGGCAGTGGAGATAACAGAGGCAGTGAAAGGCAGATCCAGGAGGCCCTGGTGACACCGCTCTGGTCCGCCATTGTCAATGACCTGTTGTACTTCTATCTCTACATCTGTCATTGTATCTGCGGTCCCGAAAAATATGCTCGCTCGTTTTTACGTAGTCGTGGAATGGCTACTCCACAAACCTGTGAATCGGATTAAGAGTATGTACGGAAATTTTAGTCGCAGCGTTCTTATTTCTTTAGATAGGTCATATCTGTATAAATTTATATACATATTTTGTAAAGTAGAAATAGTACCCAAGAACGGTTTCAATCACTGAGAAAATATACAAAGTATATTGTTTGTTGTAGTGAAAACTTTTTAGCCTTTTTTAGCGACTCTTGGTAGGGGGAAAACTTGTTGGTTCGCGTCACCGGCATGCTCGTTCGTTTGCGCGAGACTGGTGACACCTAGGGGTCCATGCATGAGTTATATAATTTCTTTGAATCGAATTATGTTTAGATAGTAGAATTCCATTATATGGACTGATAACTAGCTGTCTATGGCAATCTGCTAAATCACGAGTGCTTTTGGATTTTTCCAATTGCATTCTAATAATTACGTTGTCTTTTTTGAAGTGGAAACTTCATTAGCCGCGCTTAGTGTATTTTGTAGGGGATAATCTTGTTGGTTCGCCTCAGCAACATGCTCGAGACTGGCGGCACCTAGCGGTGCGTTCATGAGTTAGACAATTCAACTTAAAAGGTTAGAATTCCATTCGTATAAAACAATTATGTTAAACTACAATGTGGTTTTATAGTCATGCAATTTATACTAATAATAACTTAAAACATCAATAACTAGTTGACCTTTCCGTTAAAAGGTTTTATTTGTCATTGTTAAATGTCTTGTTTTATTAAATTTTTGAAGGTAGAAATGATTTCTAAGTATTGTTGAACTAAAAATGCATACAGATAGTAATGCTAAAAATGAAAACGAATACAAGCTATATATAATTTAACTTTATACTCATCATTATTTCAATTAAATTATCGATATTTCTATTGAGTTGGTGCAGGCATTATATATTTTGATTCATAAATAAAAATGTATATAATTATTGTTCGGAATGTCAGTATATGTGGAAACCAGACTAATGTTAATATTTAAATTTAAAAGTTTTTAAAAAATTTAAAAAAAAAAACCACAGTCAATCCAAAGTATTGAGTTTTCACTTCTGTCATGACTGCCTATTTTAAACTTTTTTAACTTTCGGGACAACTTAAAAAGGTAACAGTACATAAATTCGTTTTTCTCATCCTTAAAAAACTGAATAAGCCAATTTTTAGAAATTCTCTAAAATTTTGAATGTAAAAGGCGGAGGTTGTGGACTATCGCGCTCAGAAACTTTGAGAAGGTAGAGCGCATTTGAAACTCTTATCTCTCTCTGCTTTATTCTAGTTTCTTGCTTCCAGATATTTCTACGGATCGACGTGTCTCCACTTTCCTAGCTTTCATATACTTCGAATCGAAAAATATAATTAGTTCGGAATTTCCCACGTATGTGAACAAACGGATCTTAGTCGGTTTTTAATTACGACTGACCCAGCTGGTTGGAGCCATTGGTGCCATTGTTCCAGCCGACAGCTCACAAGCGCTCTCTATTAGGATTCATGAAATAAAAGATGAAGCAATTACAGTTCGTAGGCGTTGTTTGAGAGTTTCGAGAAATTGCTAATTAATAAGCCCGAGTTTTCCTTTATCCAGAATCCTCTTCCAAATCCTCATCCCTTTCAAGGGTTTTACCCTTAATGAATCTTTCTGATTGCTACTCAAGTATTTTAATTTTACCCCCTTTCAAAAGCTCGAAATATCAATTTAATTAACAAAATCAAACTTAGATTAAGTTTTTTTTAAGTCTCATTTTATTACCATTTCAGTTTTATCTATGATTTTTCTCTACTTCTGAAAAATAAGTTATAAACTGTTGATATGGTTTTAAATAGTAGAAGTTTTAAATTACATCAGGTCTTGAGTAGAAATAACTTATTTATAGCACTGCCATGCTAAGCTGTTTAGTGTTTGAGACCTGCTTTATACTAGATTATAGATTAACTAGCTGTCTGTGCCCGTGACTTCGTCCGCGTGGAATAGTGACTTTGGGCAGCATTTTTAATTTTATAGGCTAATTATTGTGCAAATAAAATTCATACATACATTAAAATAAGTGTTTTACTGCAAATAGCGTATTTAAGTACATTTTTATAAATAAAGTTTTTTGTTTTCCCATCTTTTGCCAAAACATAGAGATTTTGCTGGTTTGATACACGTGAGCATTCTACATAGAGTTGACCCTGGGAAAAACATTTTTTTTCTAAATAAGGACCTGCAACTATAAGCGTCTGTCCTTAAGCTTTGTTTATTGTTATTGCAAATGCTGTTTTCAGGGGAAACTGTACTCTTTTAAACTGAAAAGGCAAATCAGTCAGAATTATCGGAATACGGGAAATCAAAACATTTTATCCTTTTGCCAAGCCAGTCATGATTGTAGCTTTTATAATGCTGTGTCCCATACGTGTAATTTGTAGCTGTGTTCCATAGCCTTGCCCAAGATATCTCATTAATAGGACTGGAACACCAACTTTCAGCCTCAACTTATGGGAAGGCACTCCTGATAATTCTAAAGAGTTGAGAAACTCTAAAGGGTATGATGTGAGTTGTTCAGTGACCACAACATCTTTATTCTCATCTTTAAGACCCGCGAGACTCCAGACTTGTAGGCGCCATCTTAACAGAAGATATTCCACAGGAGAGATGAGGCGTGGTCATTTCTTTTGCAATAATTTCAGAATGGTACTCGTTCCAAATAGGTGGTAGAATCGCTACGGATCTTTTACATATTCCACTCGCGTCCTCTGCTCAATCTAGCGGAATCCCCCCGCTATTATAACTACAGTAATATTTAAAAGGAGGCTGGGAGAGAGTTTGATTTATCCTCACAACTACAGAGAGGACCCGCCTTAGGTATGCACCGCGGCAATGAAGACAATGGCGTAGGCCGTCGTGAAGGGCTACGTGCTGGGCATATCATCCCTCCCCCTTTCTAGGTAATTTCTTTGAGGCACGCGCAGGGTAGCAACATATTCCCCCGTTCTAAGGCATGTTTCTCTTGTTAATAATTACTGCTTCGTTGAAGTTTCAGCCATTTTCTAGATCGATCTCTGCATTTAATATATATATATTTATATATTTATATATATATATATTTATATATATCATTTCCACGGTCATCGTAAATAAACGTGCATGAATGAAACCTTTAATCCGTTTCAAAGGTGGTGTCGAGTTTCGAGGGTCATCTTAGAGTCACTTGTGATTTCGTATCCGAATATAAAATAAATAATAAAAAATAGATGCGGAAGTCTCAGAAAAATTTCGCTAACAGACGGATTATTCTATTTTTTTATTTCGGATAGTACGAACATGCTTCAAATTTAATATATTTAAGCTGTTGAAATAGGAAAGGTTGAAAGTCACGAACATTTTGTGATTTTACTGAAAAATGTGATTTTACTCGAAAACTGATTTGACAATTAAAAATGAAAGTTTCAAATGAAAAATAGTAACTAGACCACCCCAAGGTTTGATTTACTTCTCTTTCTATGCTCTTGTTACGATTAATTGCTACCTTTTCCACGTCAACACTTCAATTATTGGATCATTAAATATCACATTTATAAATATTACGTCTGTAAGCAGTAATATATTTGTGTATATTTTTCCATCAGCTCACATTAGGATTACTTTAAGGAAGAAAATAGTTGGGGGTGCAGTCAAATAAAAACACTAAATAAGTGGTTACTTATTTAATTATGTGCCGACGTTTCGACCCACTTTGTGGGTCATCTTCAGGGCTTTAGCAGCAGGAGGCTGGAACAAGACTGGAGAAACGTCGGCACATAATTAAATAAGTAACCACTTATTTAGTGTTTTTATTTGACTGCACCCCCAACTATTTTCTTCCTTACGTCTAACTTCCAGTCAACCATCACCTCGCTTCTTAGGATTACTTTAATGCAATTTGGATTTTTTCTTTTTCCAAAATATTTTTATCTTAATTCTTTGTTGTTCTATATATATATTTATGGGTTCAATTGTTTTACTTTTCCTGAAAAACATCTATTAAAAATTATTCTTTTATTCAAGTTGCCACTGTCATTTGATTCACCTTCTGTGAAGTGATGACTCAACTTTCAAGATCATTATAAACTTCTGTATAAGCATATTAATATAATTATAAATAATAAACCAAGAAAGGAAAGTGAGAGAGAAATTTGCATTTTTTTAATTTTTCGTGTTTTCAGAACTTTTTTTAATAATATGATATTGTTTTAAATATTAAACTATAATAAAATTAGGTAGGAATGATAAGGAGGAATTGTAGTGATATTTGTCTGATCCTTAGCGTTGATTGGTTCGCAAGTAAATAATGAAATAACAAGGTGATGTAAAATAAATTTAAAATTACTATTATAGAATTTTTTTCCTCGATGGTATTGTAGTTTCATTTTTTTTTTTTTTTTTTCTACGACTATCAATGCAATAAATGTAACTAAAGTTTGTTGGTTATACAAGTTATTTTCTATAATTTACAAACCCTGTTAACATTATATCAACAATGCTCATGCTTTATGTAAACGTGTTATTTATTTCAAGCATCGCTTAAGTTACACTATTGCATAAAGAATGAAATATTCTTTATTTAGAATTTATGTTTGCGAATTGGCACTGGTTCCTGTCGCTTAGTTCAACCTGTTTTATAAATAATTGTTTTATAACTAATTAGGCGTATAACTCGTGTGAGAAAACTTTATTTATTAAAGGCTATTTATAGTTTACTAAATGCTATCTATTACCAGCTCAACGGGCATCGCGAGCCCAGGAATACTTCTCATATCAGGCATAGTTTCCAACATTTGTTAAATTAATTTTATTTAACAAAAAGACAAGCTTTGTGGTAGGAATTAATTATATAAAATTATAAATATGAAATATATCGCAAGCCTGGTGTCCTGATTAGTAAGATATTAAAAAACTGCTTAAAATATAAATAATGTGTACATTTTTTTTATCAATAGATGAAATATATTTCTTTTTCTCCTGAAATAGCATTAGTAAAAATTAATAAATTGATAAAATCTTAAATAAAAGTTCTGATGAGATCAATGACGAAGCACCGCTGGTTATTTTTAACATAAATTTGTTTGAATTGAGAGGAAAATTGTATGTCATATCTTTGTTTTCGGAAATAATTGTTGGAATTATTTCTGAATGCGTTATTAGTAACCATTTCTACGAATTATTATTTATTTCCTCAGAAGTTATAGGAATTTTTTCCCAATATAGTTTTAACCTAGTATTTAATCCTTATTTGATTAGGCTAGGTTTGGCTGGCGCCTGTAGACCTGAGGGTAGCCTTTCCTGCAAAGCTCAGCAGTATTGAGGGTTTGCCTATCTTATTATCTATAGACAAATATTGGCTTCTTAATTTTACCATATAAAAAGAATAGTTTATTTCTATTATATTTAATTGTGAATAATTCTTTATAATGTAATTTATTATTTATTAACGAATATCAGTTGAATATTTATGTGATTGGAACTCAAAATTTCCAAATTCAACTCAGAATTATTTACTGTTCTTTTTTTCCTATTAATTTTTGTTTTCCACTCTTTGGTATTTGAACTTTGAATCTAAGTTATATATAGCAGTTAATTTTTATATCCATTATTTTAATATTAAATAAAAATGGATAAATTTCACTGATAACCATTTCTCCCGCAAACTAATTACTATTAGAATCATTCTCACCTCTTACTGATATGACATTCTTAGAAAGTTTTTTAGTCTCCTAATCACAAAGCTTATAACAAAAAAAACAAATTCAGTCTCTTTATAAGATCTTTTTTTATAAGATATTTCTTATATACTGGACTCAATCTTCTTGATTTATATAATTTAATAATGAAGAAAAAACCATATTCCAGTCAAAAATTGTTATTAAAAATTAACAAATGATTAAAAAAACGTTTCGATACTTATTTGTTATCCTCAATTTAAGTAATTCCTCATACAACTTCCTTTAAAATTTACAAGTTCAAACAATTTAAAAGTCAAAAAGTCAAAATATATATAAAATCCTGGAACTTAACTATCTTCCATGGTCAAATATAATAGGTATTATATTTGACCATGGAAGATAGTTTTATATATATTTTTTATATAAAATTTGACTTTTGAATTGTTTGACCTCAAGTAATGATTTGGACTTGTAAATTTTAAAGGAAGTTGTTTGATGAATTACTTAAATTGAGAATGACAAATAAGTGTCGAAACGTTTTTTTAATTTTTAATAACAATTTTTGACTGGAATATGGTTTTTTCTTCATTATTAAATTATATAAAACAAATTCAGTCATGATCCATGAAACCGAAAAAGCTTTGCCAGATTTGCCCTTGTATTTTTCCATCCGCAAACCATAATTATGATTTTTAACAACTGTTATATTGCCGGTTTTATCTCAGATTAAGTCTGTATAAGTTTTATACGAATGTGTCTAAATAGAAAATATATCCAGAGTAAATACTGTGTTTCATTCTTTTCAATGAATCTGACCTGATGATACATTATAGTTCCCATCAATACTAATAAAATTGTTGATAAAAATGGTAATTCTCCTGACACTCTATATTAGGGATCTTCATCATTTAGAAGATATAAATAACATATGTTCGGTGGGAAGACACATGGTTATTTTAATAATAATGGTCTTTATTGATGTGCATTAACACTTATGTCAGTTCCACCAATCATTTACATTTACAAAATATTTTACCAATTAAATTTCATAGAAAAAATTAACAGATTTTTGTATGTTGAAAATGTATAGTGTACTTTTTTGTTGTAGCTGGATCGGTTTAAGGAACCACCAGCCTTCGGGCCGATGTGTGACCTTCTCTGGTCTGATCCATTAGAAGACTTTGGTAATGAGAAGAATGCTGAGCACTTCAGCCACAACAGTGTCCGTGGCTGCTCATACTTTTACAGGTAAAATGTGAATTCTTAACTTTAAATAATAACAATTAATTTTTATGTTTCAATTATACAATTTTTTTTTGTCTAGTCAAAATATTATCTAAGTCAGATTTCCTCGTGAGTGATTTCTATCTATATACAAATTACAGTAGAAACAATGTGCGTATGATGTATAATTTATGCATGCCACAGGAAATGTTAGTTATTAATTAATCAAGATATATTAATTTTATTTCATTCATACAAGAACATTTAAATTTGTGTACACTCCCAATCATCAATGGATAATTAATTTTTTCCAGCCCATATCATCTCTTTTGAAGTATGTATTAGTGCTTTACAGGGGTGCCTTTGACTTTTATTTGTTTTGTGGGCTGTGTTACATATAACACATAAATCAGCACTTTATTTATATGATATTTTACAGCATGTAAAATGTTTTCGTTAACTTCATTTCAATTAAAATAATATCGATTTTGAAATTTATCATTCCAGTTATGCTGCTTGCTGTGATTTTCTTCAAAATAATAACCTTCTCTCGATTATTAGAGCACATGAAGCACAAGATGCTGGGTAAGTAAGCTAAGCTAAAAAAGTAATTATGGCATTTTAACAAAACTTAAAGTTCTATTATTACACTTGCATACTTACATAATATGAAATTTAACTCTCCGATTGGCAGATGGTTTCTTATAAAAAGTTTTTTAAATCTTTAAATTTTCTAAAAGGGAGTAAATAAGCTAAGATACTTACTTTGAATTTGATGGTGATTAATAAAATAAAATATACATTTTATATGTTTTTATTTGTAGATAATTTATTCAAGTTTTAAAAAACTTAATTTATGTGTTAATTAAGTGTTAGTGAAAAAAAAATTAAAATAACCAGTGGTAAATCAAATCAATTTGTTATTCATGAATTGTTTTAGAAAAGAGTCCAATATTTTTTCACTTCCTTTTTATCTAGTTTTAAATTGATCATCATTTTTAGTTTTAAAATATGTATCTGTTTATGATAATTTAATTGGTTACTGCAGAAATGACATAGGCTTTAAGTCAGGGGTAATTTGACCTGGTGAATAAGAGGTTAAGTCTAATTTTCTCCAAAATGTGTTTCTTATACTTAAGTAAGCGGAATCGAGTTATTTTTGTAGTGAATAATGGGCTAAGTAAGAAATTGGCTTGAAAAGGAGTTACTGTTTACATTACAACTCCATTTCAAGCCAAAAACTACGAGGATTATACGATTCCGGTTGTCTAAAAGCAGTTAACTCTCTCTGGACAAAATCCGACATAACCACTTATTCACCAGGGCTGTAGATATATATATACATAAAATGATTTTAAAAAACCTGTTGATGATTGTTTATATCAATTTTTTTTTCTAAAATCACATTATAAAAACATCACATTTGTCATTTCTGAAATAACAGACTTCATTCTCTATAATACTCGAATAAGCTTGGGATTAATTATATTTTTTCACTCTAGATGCCAATAATTGTTCTTGGCCATTATTGCTTTATTCAAACATTTTATTTTATGTCAAGTAATATTTTGTGGGTTTATAATATAATTGATTCCTAATTGCAGATATCGGATGTATAGAAAGAGTCAAACTACAGGTTTTCCCTCTCTCATAACCATCTTTTCAGCTCCAAATTATCTTGATGTATATAATAATAAGGTAAGATTTATTTATAACTTTTTTTCCTAATAGTACATATATTTTTACAATTCCTATATTTCCAGGAAGAAAACAACAACCCTCTTAAATTTTATTAATTTTAATAAATTTTGTTTATTGTTAGCAATATTTTAGACTTGGTTTTGTTTGGCTCCAACTAATCATCTTAATAACTGAATTCCCACCAGTCTTTATTTATTCTTTATTAATACTCCTGAAATTACCCAGCATATTTTGTGTTATGGAGTTGGGTTATTTTATTGTTTTATTCCTTCTTAAAATAACAGATAAGGTTTAATGCCAACCTTAGTTCAGTGTTGACAAAAAATAAAAATTGAAGTTTTCCAAATTGAATCTGTGTCTTTGGTACGGTTTGCATTTAGACAGAGTACTGTAACAATATCATTACTAAATTATCTAAAGTAATATAAGTAAAACGTTTTATTTTTATCTGGGTTTTTTTATCATTAACAATTACCTTGTTATTTCCTTTAGGCTGCTGTACTGAAGTATGAAAATAATGTGATGAATATTAGACAATTCAATTGTTCACCTCATCCATACTGGCTCCCAAATTTCATGGATGTTTTCACTTGGTCTCTTCCTTTTGTTGGAGAAAAAGGTTAGTTAATTGAGGAAAAAAAAAACAACAGGAAAAAGTATAAAAATCTTACAGCTCATTTTAAGCTTGACGGAATAGGTAAGCTTATAATTACATTATTTATATTAGTATGGTCCATACATCTGATACATCATCTGAGCTAAGCTTTTTGAAAAAATAAAAAAATGAAACCTGGTGTTCCATTAAGAACTCGAAACTACTTAGGTCAGAATAAAAAATATATTCACTAACTGTGCCCTGATTTTCATACCATTATATAAGTCACAGTTCACTAATAAACATCAGTATAGTCTCTATTATGTATTCTTATTAAGTATTATAAATAAATATTGATGAAACAAATTTAACTCTGCCTCGCTTAATTAATTATTTGTTATTGTTTAAACGGAACCCTCAGGAGTCCAGGATCTTTATCAATCTGACAACTTGTTGAAAAATGGAGAAAATTAAATTGACTGTTATATCAATAGGGATATGTTGTTTTTTAACATTCTTTAAACGATTCCCGTTTTTTAAAAATATGTTTTAATTGATCTCAAGTTCATCAATTATTGTTTTCGTTTCAGTAACTCAAGTGTTAGGCTTTATTGTATTTACTTATGAAGGAATATATTTTTTTTGCAGTAACTGAGATGTTGGTCAACGTATTGAACATTTGCTCTGATGATGAGCTAATGTCAGATGGTGACGATGCACTAGAAGAAGGTACGTGTTTTTCCATTATTTTTATTATATCCTTATAAATCAGACCATTTATTTCAATTAAGTATTGCTAATTTTTAATACATAAGATTCTAAAGTGCCTCAATGAAAATCAGTTTTTTATAAAAATAAAAATGTACAGATATGTATACAAATTTTAGTAAGTATATTTTATGTTTATTATTCTTCATCACTTTTATCAATTTTTCTATCTATTTTCAATTTGCTTTAGTCACTAATTTATACAACTTTGTATCACTTTCAATTCAATGTGCTTCTGAAATTTTATTACTGATTTTTTACTGTTTCCGACTTTTATTCATTGAGCTCTGCTTTCTTTTTTAATTATGATATATTTTAAGAAATAAAAGTTATTAATTTTATTAATAAATAGAATTTTATTTATCTTAAGTGTGTAAGTTGTTCAAAAAGAAATATCTGTTTAGTAATTATTAATTTTGATTGAAATTTGGAAACTAGATCATAAATATTGGATAATAAAATTTTGATGTTATAAACTCTGGCAACAGATTAAAAACCGATATTTCTTTCTCATAATCCATAAAATGAAGAAGGATTTTGATAATTACAAGATTTTTATTTTATTTTTTCTCTTTGCCTCTTATCAAACCCCTGTTCCCTAATCTAAATTTCCACAATCTTTCTCACTCTAACACTCTCTGACTTTGCCTGGCTCTCTCTATCTTTCTAACTTTGCGGCTGCCCATACTATGGATCCGGGGACCTATCACACAACAGATGGTAAGAATCGAGACATGATATATAAATGTTGTCCCTTAGAGATATCCCTCATATCTCTTACTTATATATCCTGTAGTCAGAGAATGTTTGTTAGCCTTTCATAAAGAAACCTTTTCTTACCAGAGAAATTTCCTTTATACAGAACAAAAACTTTCATCACATTTTGTTTTCATTTTTTTTTCATTTGAAGTAGTTGGTTCCCAATTTGCTGTCACTTATTTCAAATCACAACCTTATATCAGTTTATGGTTCCTGACAATCCAATTTACCTAAGATGCCTGCGTAGCTTGAACAAAGGTGTGCGTGTGTGTGATATACAGCGTGAGCGTGCGTTGTTTTTTCTTTTCTTTGATTATTCACTTTATTTGTTTGTTCCATTATTTTCTTGCTTTAAAGTTTATTTCTATCATTTAATTGGTATTTTTTTCTTTTTCTGATGATATTTGTTGTTTTGTGTGTGTTTTATTCATTTTTAATTTTTCATTTCTTCTTTTTTTTAATTTACTGTATAAATCCCTATTATAAGATAGGTCTTAGGTACCAATTAATGGTTAGTTATTTTTCCGAGCTTCATCTGTTTTATTTTTTTCTACATTTATTTTATTTTTTATTTATTTATTTTATTTTATTTTGCTTGCACAATTAATTGTTTATTTTTACCATTAATAACATTTTAAAAGTAAATCATTTATACCATATGATGACTATGTAGATTTCGACAAAATCAATAGAAATTGAAAGTTGCATAAAATTCAAATAATCTGATAATTTCCTTTTGGTTTATTTCAAATACTTAACTTTTCTCTATTTACTCTGTTGAATTTTTAAATAAGACCACAATGCTGTTCTAGGTCATAAATTCAAATGAACTGAAGTTTTATGACAAGTTATTTCTGTTTGCTTTTCAAAGCTTTATGCTTCACATTAACATTACGCAGCATTGTCGTCAAGCCATTAAATCCCTTTTGATATGGTCACTATCAGTAAATGACTTGCTGATTAGCCCCTTTATAACTAACTACTATTACTACTACAATTACTAGTATATATTTTCTATCTTTACTATTTACTATATATGTGTAATGCTCCCCCCCTTTGAATTGAATTGAACAAAGCACAATATCTGACATGCACTTTTATCCCTTTTTTCTCTTTCTCTCTCTCTCTATTGCCATGCCTTGGCCATTCCGATCGGCTCCAGCCAAAGTTATATTAAAACCAAAAAGTGGTAAGTTTCATTCCACCTCTTTTAAGATTTTGCGTTTGTTTGATTTATCGTTTCTTTTTTTTTTCTTTTTTTTTATAATTTAGTTTGTTTTTTTTATAATATTTTTTAATGAGTGTTTTTATTTATTTTTGTTATTTCTATTATGATTTTGTTATTATTGGTTTTATTTCAGTTTTAAATTGGTTTATTATTTCAGTTCATTTAACATTGTTTTGTGCTTCGTTTCTTTTAACTTTTTTGTTCCTGGTCCTTTGGTATCTTATTAAAAGAACCTTATAATCGAGTATCAACATTGAAACTATATTCTACACCTTGCAATGATTTAGGTGTGAAAAATTAAATTAATTTCATCTGAATTATTTAAATTTTTTGGGAAGAAAGATTATGTTTATTTTTTCCATGACCGAGCTCATTGAAGTAACCAAGTAATTTACATACACAATTTGTATAATTTTATTTAAAATAATACATGTTTTATTGGGTGAAAAATCATTAGTAATTTTTAATAATAATTATTTTAATATAATAATTAATGGAAAAAAGAAGCGATTTATAAAAATATTTTCTGTAGTTATTAAATTTTTAATAACTCTTAATTTATTTATTTTTTTACCATATTTTTTTTAGATTGATTCCCACTTTTATTTTATGTTTTCAATTTTTTTTTTATTTAGAATTATTTCTAAATTGTTAAATGAAAAAATATGAAATAACTTCTTGGCTGGTTATCAAGGCATTGTAACAAACAAAAAATCCTAAAATTTACTATGTAGAAATGGCTAATTGATATTTTCTGTTACCAATATAAGAGCAATTAAAAACAAAACATGTAAAATTAAATTTCTTGATTTTTGTTTTACATAATTTTATTTTATTCCTTGTTTTCTGTTTTCTCTTTTTTCGTGACTTGTCCCCTTTTTTCAATTGGTTGTCTTATATATGATTTGCTGGCATGGAGTGTTGTGTTAAGTATGATTTTTATTTTATTTTTGTTTGTTTTGTTTTGTAACTTTTTTTTTCTTTATTTAATTGTATTGGGTTTTCAGTGTTAGCGTTGTGTGTAGTTATATTTTTTTTACTTTAAAACATTTTAATTATAAGAAATGGCATTTTGTTTTAAATTCTGCTATATAAATATTATAAATAGTACACATAAAGTAGTTAGATTTAGATAGTGCACTTATAATAAATATATCTTCATTTATTATTACAATGTTTGATGATAAATCTAATTATTTTTATTATCAAACATAATTTATTTGTTGCATTTTTTTTGTTTTGTTTTACTTTAATGTTATGGATATCAATTTTATCATCTTGTTTATATTAATAGCATATTTCTTTGAAAAAAGGCTTATTTTTATGAGTAATATAATAAGGTGTAAAGAAATGGTATATTATTAAGATTGAATAAAATAAAATGAATATTTCTTGCTTGAAATATTATTCACATTATGGAGGATGGAAATAGTTGGGGGTGCAGTCAAAAATTTTTCACAATAAATAAGTGGAAACTTATTATATTTTATGTGTGCCAACGTTTCGGCCTACTTTGTAGATCATCTTCAGGGCTATGAGAAAAAAACAGACAAAAACAAAAATTACTATAAAAATAAATAATAGTACCAAGAATATAATAAAATAAAACAAAATTATAATAATAATATAGAGATATAGAAAAATTGAGCGAAAAAAACGAAGGATGTATTATGAAAGGATATATGAATAAAGATGATTATATAATAGATGTATAGAAAGGTGATAATGCAAACAAAATACAAAGAGAGAAATCAAGTTAAACAAATATTTTTCACATTAGTTGACCTGCTATATTTTGTCAATAACACAAGAAAATGAGAAAGAATTCAAGTTAATCTTCATTGGTAGAGTTTAGAATTGTATAGTATAATTGAGTTTTGGGCTAAAATGGTTTAAGTTATTTAGTGGAAATGTTTGTTTTGAGGAGTTACTGGTTCCTTATCATCATTAGCTTTTTTTTAATTCACTGTTTTTTGATAAAACTATGTTAGCATTGTAAATAATTATTGAAATGTTCGGATTCCATAGACATTGTAAGTCTTAGGTTCAATTGTACTTCTTTATTTTATTATAAAATAGAAGGTGTCTGTAAAGAAATATACAAGGTGCTAATTGATGACTTATGCTATGAAATTTTGAAACATGATGTAATTTAAAGAGTTAAAATCTTAAAATTAAAGTAGGTTAAACAAAACAGAATAAATTATCATTATCTAATAACAATGAGTAAATTGTTCTGAAAAAGGACCCTAATGAATAATCTCTCTGTTTTTCCTTCTCTCTTTGTAAACTCCTCTACCTTGGTGAGCAATAAATCCCGAGGACTGAACGGTTACTATATTAGGTTACTTTCAATTCAATATATAAATATAAACATTTAATATTACTCCTGGATTTAAGCCTTTAATTGTTGGAACTTCAATATAATGAATGTTCATAAGATTGTGTATAGTATTAAGTAGTCAATGGAAGATTAAACATTACTCCGCATGTTATTCACTTTATAAAAGTTATAACTATTAATAAAAAATAAAAATAAAATAAAATATATAATGTGTTAAATATTTTATTTGAAAAGAAAAGATATGTCCAGGACCGGGACTTGAACCCGGGTTTTCCACGTAACCGTCGTGGGGCCTAGCCACCTCAGCCCGGGTTCAAATCCCGGTCCTGGTCATATCTTTTCTTTTCAAATAAAATATTTAACTAACAAATTATAACATCTAACAATAAAATAAAATATACAATAATTTATGTTTTATATTAGTTTATCCTAGATTATTCAAACCTTTAAAATTAAAGTAAACTTAATAGTATAAAAACATATATTTTAATCTAACTTGTTTTTGGTAAATATAAAATAGAATAAATATATATACTATTTCATTTTGGGTAGTAATTTGTGATTGGATTATTTAATATCTAAGATACATTTATTGCAACGTAAGTTTTCGTATTTTCTTTTGCATTTCTTCATTTTTCCATTTTCTCTTTTAGCCTTGCTTTTTGGCAACTTTTATTATAATCTTGTTTAAAAATAAATATAAAATTATTTTTTACCTTGTATAGCATTTTAGTGGTTAGTTAGCTTTTTGTACTTTTCTAAATAGCTATTTCATATCATAATTACTATCTTAAAACTAAAATACTTTTAAAAATAGCTGAAAGAATGAAACAGCTTTCTTTGCATTTAATCAATTGCGGTTCTTTATATGAATGTTAATTTTAATTAATTCTCATTTTATTTAATGATTGTTGAATTGAATACATATATATATATATATATATATATATATATATATATATATATATATATATATATATTAAATATAAAGAAAACATAACTCTATTAAATACATTTTTCACCATACATTATCCAGTATCAAGCGTCCTTTTTAATATTGTTATGTTAAAAATGATTATTCTTTCATTAAAAATCAATATTTTTTAAAAAGAATGTTATGAAAAGTTTACATGGCATTAAGAAGACATTATTAAGAATTTTTAGAAATCTTTAATGAATTCTAATACTTTGTTTTTTATATATTTTTTTAATATTGTTAAATGCCATTTTTAAAAATTTTTTTTGGAAAAAACACAAGTAGCAATGCTGCAAAGGATTATATGTCTTCCGAAATTGGAATAGATAAATAATTTTTAGAGTAAATACTTGTTTACATTCCAATAGCCCAATATATATTTTTTCTTTAGGATCAGAACTAGAAAGCTTTGCTTTATCACTTATCTGTAACATATTTTTTCTTCAAGAGAAAAGCACAATCATTTTTTAAAATAAGATTTTGTATGTTTGTTTAATTAAATTTGATTTATCTTATATGCGATTAAACAAAAAATACAAACGGATTCCTACAATTTTCTGGAAACAGAATAAAAGTTAAAATGATGAGTTAAGAAGTTAAATATTAAAGATCTCTTGGAATTCCTATTACTTCACCATCTTGTTCTTTCCTTATCACCTTCAATTAACGTTATTTAAATCCGGATGCAATAGTATTCTGCAGATTCAAAAGGAAAACCTTTGCAGAGTAATGTTGGTTCTTTCCAATGGTGGGAGTCTAATGTATCTCCGTTTTTCAGGATAACTCTTTAATATTATTCATTTAGAGCTTCTAGGGTGTTTATCATCTTATTCTATATTTTAATCATTTATGGTCAATATGATTTGGATATGTTTTAAAATTTTGTCCAACTTCTTGCAGGAAATAAACTTGTCCTGCTTCGTTCACATTTTGCTTATGATTTTAAGTGATTTTACTTAAATTCATAAGTTGTAGTTATATTATAATAATAATAAAAAAAGTTGACATGTAGTGCATTTTAAGAAATAAGTATGAGGTTAATGAAAAAATGAATGAATAAGGTATATATATATATATATATATATATATATATATATATATATATATATATATATATATATATATATATATATGTGTGTGTGTGTGTGTGTAATGTGTTTAATCTAGGTTTATATTTATATTTTTGGGACTGCATTCAAAATAAAAGCAGATTTTGAAACAACTTAAAACCAAACCAGATAGATCTGGAACTTAATTTTTATTTGATATCTTAAAGAATTATTTCAGCTTGCTTGCTGAGTGGTATTAATATGTATGTTTCACATTTTTTAATTTAATCTTTAGTTTATTTATTTTGTTTTTCACTTTTATAATATTTTATGTATTGTACACAATTTCAATAATTTGTTAAACATTTTGTGTTTGTTTTCTCTTTTTCATTTTGATTTACTTGGACTTGCTGGTGATCTACCTCATATGCTCAATCGAAAATTGGATTTTTACTCGGTGAGTTTGTAAGAGCTGTGGTTTTTATGTTGTTAGTTATAGTCTATGTACCATCCATATATCCTTCAGAATTCAGGATACTAATGTCTAAAAAATATAGAAAATGTCATATGAGTGTCAACTATTTAAGCTAGGTTGATTTTCCCTCTTATTACTGTTGAGGGAATCCTAAAACTCCTAGTGCTGCTGCTTAAAAAAAAATAATATTAATAAATATGCATATATATATAATATTAGCTTTAAGCTCTGAAATATATTATTATCCTTAGTTTAAGAGTTTGTTTTCATTTTTTTCATTGATTTTTAATGAAAATTAGCTAATAAATCCAAACTTCATTGATTAATCTCTATTCAAAAAATATGAATTGGCTAAATTAGATAATGGCATCTGAATTGCATAACTTTCATGCTACTGTTTGAGAATTTCTCTGATATGGTCAATATGTCAAAAATAAATGAACTCAAGATTTATCCAATCACCAATTAAAAACATATAAGAACAGCACGATTGTTAATTGAAATAGTAAAAATAACAAATTATAAATAATTACAGGACAAAAAAATCTTACAATCACATTACGAAAAAGTTTTATGTTTAAACTCACTTTTACATCTTAATGTAAAAAAAAAAAAATCATTACAATAAACCTGGAAAACTCACCATGCTGGGTAATATAATAATAATAATAAATATTATATTTTAAGTAAAATAAAGGTTTCGCTTCTATACACTTAACCAAAAGGTTCTGGTTCAAATGGATTGCTTGATCTTTACTTTAACACCTTATCACTTCCAATTGTATAATTAATAACTTGTATGTTAAGAAGGTTTTTTTTTCTGGAACCTGAAATATTATTTCAAAAAGTAATTAATAAGTTTTGCAGGTATACAAAGAATATAATGGTTATTTTATTTTAGAATTGTAATGTAATTTTTAATATCAAGACTTTGAAATTTGTAAAAAAGTTTATGATGGTGATAATAATAATCTTGAGTTAGAAAAGAAAAAAAGCAAGCACTTAAGCATTTTCATTTTGGGCTACAAAATGTTTTCTCCACAAGTCAGAGATAATCTCATGCAGCCAATTCTCCTGTATTTATCTAAATTTATTGTGTTTACTAGTGCCATTATTTTGACCATTTATATCTATAATTAAATTTGCAATACAGATAAACGAACCAAGTATTTGTCCCTTTGCAATTAGGTTTGGTTGATTGCTTTTTTTTTTCTTTTTTTTAAGTTTTGAGTTTTGTGATATTTTCTTATTTGATTTAATATTAAATTATATAATATTGCAAAAGAAGTTGTGAAGTTGGTTAATTCCATCTTCACTCTCAGTCATATGTGCGCCCTTGTAATTATCATGGGACTTTTTTCAGATGATCTCAAATCCATATTAATGACGATCAGTTACATGTATGCTTCAAAAATAAGTAAAAAGTCTAAATATAATTATCTTTAAAATGACATTTATATTTTTTAATAGCTTTCCCCATTAAGCTACTTTGATAACCATAATAAATGGTTAATCATTCTTTCATCAATGAAAATAATTTTAATATTTTATGCATATTGCACAAATGATGGAAATTTATTTATTTCTAATTACAAGCATGTCATTACTATTATTTAATGACAACTATTGGCAAATTAAATCTCACCTTCTTTTAATTATTTTTGTATACACTGACAACACTGCAATAAAACATCTGTTGAAGCTTCCAGATTATTTTCTTAATTCTTTAATATTGAATTTTTGTATTGAGCAGATCGCTTGATAATTTTCTGCATGAAGCCTGCTCGCTTTTGCTATACATGAATAACTACAAAGCTGTTTCTATATTTCTAATTTTATTATTTTGCAGTTTAATACTTAATATTTCAATTTTTTTTAAATATATGTATTTAATTTTATTATATCTTTTAGTGTAAGCATTGTAGTTATATTCAAATTTGAAATTGATATGTATCTAATAGTGAAATTTTCAGTATATTGTTTAATGTTTTTGATAAATTAGTTTAATTTTAATTTATTTGAAGACTTAAATTCAACAGTTCTATTATTACTTCCTTTTCAAATATCTCAACTAAGTTCACAACCATCTTGGTAAATGTCTAATTGTGAAAGTTGTGAAACAAAATTTAATGTGATAAGAAATAAAATGTTATTTATCATGTTTAATTCGCACATCCATAGTGAAAAAACCATAAATAACTTGATTATTTCCTCTTAATTGTTCATTATTTTATTTACATAATAATATATTCAGTTAAGATACATGAGTGGAAGTAGTTACTAATGGAATGTGTTTTTGCTTATTTCTGAAAAATTCAGAGTACACATAAAATTCAAATTATATTAATAAAATTCCTTTAGTTTTTGTCAAATGTTTGTATTAATAAGAATTTCTATTATCTATTTGTTTAGGTACAGCAGCTAATCTTCGCAAAGAAGTTATCAGAAACAAGATTCGAGCTATCGGAAAGATGGCACGAGTTTTCTCAGTTTTAAGGTATGTAGATCGTCTATACAAATATTTTTAATAATGCTTGAATCTTATTAAATTTTTTATTTCCTTCCTTTATTGTAGTTGGTTTTTTAAAGTATTTTTTCTTTTCTTGTGCAACTGTTTTAAACCCTTTTTGACTGGAATTTGGTTTTTTTCTTCTCTATCATATTATATAAATCAAGAAGATTGAGTCCAGTATATAAGTAAAATCTTATATAGAATATGGACCCTTTCGGAACTGAATGTTTGTTCAAACGTTCATGGAATTAATTTCTTCTTTGTTGTTAGGGAGGAGAGCGAAAGTGTACTCCAACTAAAGGGGCTGACTCCGACGGGATCGCTTCCTCTTGGAGCTTTGTCTGGTGGTAAGACATCTTTGAAAAATGGTAAGTAATCATTATTTCTCTATTAAGTTAACAAATAAAACATTGTATTATCGATATTTTTTCTTTATAAATTATTTAAATCAGAAAGAATTTTATTAATTATTTAGTGAAACCTTTTTTTAAAAAAGTGATTATGGTTGAAGTTATTCATTGCAGAACATTCAATACGTACAAACAAAATATTTACAAAACCTTGATAAATCTAAACATGGTGAAAACCAACGTGTACAGAACAGATTCATTTTTATTTTCAACTTCATAACATTCAGAAAACTATTAACAATTTCTTTTCTATCTACTTATTTTCAGATTTTGTTCATTGATGGTATTACTAATTTGTTCCACTTTTTGACTTACTAAGATATCGAGGAAAAAAAATATTTTTTTAACATCATATTTGTTTATTTTTCATAATTTGAAAAAAAAAATTTTGGCCCATTTTTACTTTAGTAAAAATTAAAAGCAGCAGAAATAACTTAAAAACTATATTGCTTGGATCAAATGGAGAACCAGGAATTGACATAAAAGGTTGAGCAATTTTTTATGTTTTTTAAGGATGTAAAAAAAAGAAAAAAATACTAACCTAAGTAACTACACTAACCATAATCCATTTGTTTATAATGAGAATTTCAATCATCTCATTAACAATTTTTTTTTTACAGCATTACAGGGCTTCTCGCCAAATCACAAAATCACATCATTTGCGGAGGCTAAGGGCCTGGATGCTATTAACGAGCGGATGCCGCCTAGGAAGGATGCTCCACCTTCTCCGGCATCAGAAGAGAAACCTCCTCCGCAACAACCTCAGCAACAGCCCCAGCAACAATCACAACAAGACAACTCATGAGCTAACATTAGATCTGTAAGTACACAAGATTCGTATAGCATTGCCGAGTTACTTCTCAATAAGTTTTAAATATTTTGTATCTATTTATTTCTCTAATGAAAGTATTGTTAGTGTTGTAACATTGTTTACAGACAGAGCGACAGCTGTGAGAGAGAAGGCGCGTGGGTTTGTGGGATGCTCCTCGGGGTCCTCAGCGGGTCTGAGCTAGGCCCCGCCATCTAGATCTGACCCCCGCGCGCCATCAACAACATTCGCAGCTCTCTAGTCAAGCCGCCAACAATGGAAGCTTTAATTAAAGCAATAGACCTATCCTGTCTATACTACCTTACTGTCTTATACATCTACAAACATGATTTCTTCTTTATCATGCACCCTGAGAACATATAAAATACAAAAATATAATAATATCGCTCGAATATTAGATAACATTTGTTTACAATTTTTATTTTTGTATATATTCAATTGTTAACACCATTGTATATATATTTATGTCAAAAGACACGTTGACTAGTTATATTAGTTTTTTCTCCTGTGAAAAAAAAACTTTACTAAGAGGTTTTTGTAAATATCGTTTTGTAGTTAACTCATCTGATTGTTTGATTTACATTACTTTTAAATTTAAACTACAGTGGGGATGATATCTCTCTTGCCTTCAATGTCCCTCATCCAGTCTTCAAGAAATTTATTATATTGATTTAAACCTTTCTACAAGCAAATATATATACTATTGTATTTATAACTATATTGTAATCTAAGGTTTTTTCATAAAAGAAAAACTTAACAAAAAAAAAACAAAAAAAACTAAAGAGCCTTTTTAAATCCTTTTTAGATCTATAATGGAGTGTTTGTTAACTTGCAAAGCAAATCTGTGTTACTATACAAACCTAATGCTGTGCTCGTATTTTTGATTATTTGTTTGTGAATTAAAAGAAAGTTTCAATGTTTACAACTAAGTCGATGGTGCGATTAAGATTGATAATGGTGTTTAATGAACTGAACCACCTCATTACTGGATTACTGAACCACATATGTATATTACTGATATGGGTGTGTGTATGTACATAAACAAGCATACGAATATCTGTCAAACCTTCCTCTTCCCAGTTTCTCCTTGTATTTTTATATCAAAGTTTAATTATTTAACGACTTCTCATTTAATAAACAGATTTCTATTGAAAAAAAAAATTAAATTTAATAAAAAAAAAATTATAAAATTTTTATACGTCCACGAAAAATTCGCTTTATTTCTGCCGCACTTCTTTTCAATTGTCTTGTAATATAAACTACTACTTTAAATACAGTGGTCAATAAAGACGCATCACTAATTACAATAATAAAGTTAATCACCAAATAATTAACTTACTATCTAATTAAAGATTTAATAAGCTGGATGATAAGTGAAACTTCAATTAGCACAAAATCATTTTATAATGTGTAACTTGTTTTATAAAAATAATGGAATGGTACACAAATATTTATATATATTATAGTGGCTCCTTACTTGCACTCTCGTGTGCTCTTATCTCATTTACAACAATTCGTCTTTGGGACTTGGAATCATAGCGGATATTTGTCTCGAATAATTGCCTTTAATCTCTACTTAATTCCAACTTAATCTATCTCTTTATATAATTAAATATGCATTATTGTATTCTAAAAACTAGGAACCCAAACTATAAATAAGGTTTTAAGTAGGTGCAAAATTATACACTTATAAAGATATCTCATCCTTTAGAAATAAATAAATATGATAATTGATAACGTTTTTTTAAATAAGATTGCTTTAGGTCCCCTGTCTGGCTCCATTTATATTAGGCTGCCTTCTCATTTATTTTATCATATGTATTTAATGTTTTTAAAAACTGGCCACATTTTAAAATAATGGTTTTTGTTACAGCTGATATCTCAATAAAATCAGAATACACAATTGAACATGTTTTTACCCTTCCTTGACTTTATTTTATGATATATTGTATTATTTGGAATTAATTAAGAGGAGATGGGTCTCAAAAGGCGTAACTCTATAAGAGCATGGTTCATGATTTTCATTTCATGTAGCGCCAACTGATCACTTTTAGAAGGGACCCCATCGCCTCGCTGTAAGGAAAGAATTGTGATTATCTTTCTGTAACAGTTAATTAGGGCTTCTTATTCCATTTGTAAATAATTTTTTAATAAAAATATCTCTTTATAATGAGACGTTTTAAATTAAACTATAAAGGTCAAAATCGCGTACTTATTTTCATATGTACTTGAACATATGACTTCTGGCTGCATTATTTCGCATGAAACATTAAATAATGTATTGCGATTTATAAAATAAAGTAGACAGAACCTTTTAAATAATAATTTTCGAGTTAAAGGTTTAAGGGTGATCGAATGCCTTTTTAAAACAAATTGCTATTGAGTTTTGTAGGAATTTTTTGCGTGTTTTTAAAATTTATTAATTGTGTAACTATATAAATAAACTTAATTATTATCTATTATTATACTGATATTTTTCTTTTTTAATTCAGATAAATTACTTTAAATATGCGAAATTTATTGAAATGTGATGTAAACGGTGCAGTGGTTGATTGCTGCCCTGCTGTTGCGCCTCTCGTGCCATAAAATTGAAGTTGTCTTGTCCTGTCACGCATGCATTTGCATCCGAATGCCTTCTCGCTTCAACCACTTACTTTCCTTGTGTAATCATATTTTTGTATGTTTACATGAAAACGGCGCAATTTTACCAGGCTGGTAACTGTAATGATAATGTACAAATTGCATCATTTGAACTGATGCTTATTTAAATCTTGTTAGTTTAATTATACTGTTTCTCTTATTTGTTAAATATTTTATTGTCAAATTAATTTGTTCTATGAAAGTAGTCAATTAAACTATTGACTTATAATTTATATATGTATTTTACATTTGTTATTCAATTTAATTAAATAATTCTTTTTGTTAATTTAAATGTATATATTAAATATGGTTTAAGGTTAATTCTATGAAAATGATTTTTGAAAATATTTTCTCTTTATCTTAATAAAAATATATATATAAATATAAATAATATATATATTACTAGTTGAACACACTTATGGAATGTATTCATGTAAATACTTTTAAAATGTAAATATTTTGTTAAAGAACATTAAGACACGTAATACCCTGAGATGAAATACATTATTGATTAAGAAACTACTTTCATACAGTCCAAAAAGGACTCCATTGCTGGATTGATTGTAAATGTATCACACGTTATCTAAAAAGTTAGAATCTCTTGTCCTCTCTAAGAACTAGCTTACACTTCACTTTTCATTAGTATACTTTTTACAATTTTCAGCTTGGCAGTATCTGTAAGCTAATGTCATATAAACATGATTTTAAACTTTAAAATACTGTGCATATAAATACTTGTATAAGCGAATACACTGAGAAAGAAAAAAAAAAACTAATTCTTATGTGGAATGTAAAAGAAACGTAATTTATATACAAATCAATTGAACACAATTATTTATGATAAGTATCTTGTGTACATATTTCAGTGCCATTTTTATCTAAATCTCCTCATCTTCTTTTCATATTATTACAATTTATAATAATACAAAGTATATCTCAAAACTGAATGAAAGTTATGTTAACTCACTAATTCTCGCTGAGTTGCATATTTGTTGATACAATAAAAGATTATTAAAAGAATTACTTGTTATTTTACTCTTATTTTTTAAGTACCATGTTAGCAGTAAATTATTTAACACATTATATGGGTGTTTGAGTAGGTAAAATTGGAGAAAAAAAAATTCATGAAAATGTAGTGTTTGAATTTTTGTTATAATCTCATTGAAATTGTTCGATTTTTATTGGACAATGATTGAACCATTAATCTGTTATGCTATGGCTTTATTCTACAGATTCCTGTTAATATTTATTGTTAATGATTATAGATGTAACTAGATCAGAGCTGTTATTTTTCCCTAGCCGTGAGTACAAACAAAACATCAAAAGATTCTTCACCAATATACGAGTATACTATTCACTGGCAGAAATGAAATAAATAACAGCTGTATTGTTACTTCTATACTGATTTCTCATGAGAAATTTTATTGTATTAATTTTCTTCTTTTTGTGTAATCAATCAGGATGAATAAAAATTGGGTAACTTGCAAGATCATTTGGAATCTAATCTTTGAATGTAACCAATCTTTTAAAAACCATTAATTCAATATACTGCCAAATATAAAAAAATAAAATAAAATAATTATAGTTATAATGAATCCTAATATCTCTGAAGTAATGCTTATTAAATTCTGTAACTATTTTTGGAAGCACCTATCAAAATTTTCCCTCTTTAAGTGACACTGGTTCACCGCTTCGACAGTCTGTTAAATGATTTATTCAAAAACAGAAAAAAATATAAAACAAAATTATACACCCCCTTCCCCCCAAAAAATTGGTAATTTACCTATCTTTCAGTTTCAGATTGTAGGACGTATTAAATTAAAATACAAATATAAGTTTTCTCCATATAGTGTGTCAATTAGTAGTGACGAAATGTCTTGATGACAACAATTTTGTTTTAATTATCTATGCATCTACTATATTTAAATAAAATAATTATTTTACAATTATTAATTTTTCTTAAAACTAAGAGAACAAATGAGTTAACTTTCAAAGACAAAACAGTGTACCATTTTATATCAAAGTAAGTTTTGATCCTTTTTTCCAACCAACTAAATTTTGTTTACCTTGTCCTGACTTCATTTGGATTGTTGGGTCTATTGAATATAACTAGTTTTTTTATTTATTGGTGAATTATATTGCATAAGTATTTATCAGCCAAAAAAGTAACACACTAATAATTTTAGTGTTTTTCTTCTTTAGTTCGAATCATGTAATTTATTTGATAAACTAGAACCCCTTTATTTATTCATATGCTTTATGAATAAATGTCTCAATAGAATAATCGATCGGGACCTTAAGATTTTTATAATCAATTTATTTTATAAAAAGGAAAAGGACTACGAATAATAAAAATTATTAGCGAAATTTAAAAAAATAAATAAAATTTAAATCAATTGTGTTTCATCATTTTTGTATATTGGTGATTTTCAAACTTCTATTCTTAAACACCACTGTCTATAACCAGTTGATCCTTCTCTATTGAAGTTGTTGATGAATATTTACCATTGTTCTTATTTTCTCGTTATATTGGTATTATTTGATCAAAAAGGTCAAAATTTACAATATGGTTAGTAGACATTCTAAAATTTTTAAATTAATATTAAGTTAAATATTATCCCAGCTAAATTTTATTTCATTTAAAAATATTGCACTAAAATTGGATTGAAATTGAAATACTATTTAAATTATTCATAATACTCAAACACTTTTCATCGTAATTAATAAATATTAATTTAAAAAAAAAAAAAGGGCTGGACACATATTATTGGGAAGTCAAATGTATGTCCTTTTTTAGCTCATATATTTATTTCTTAAGGGGTTCTCTCAGATAAAAAGAGTTGCCAAACTAAACATACAATGAATTTTATGCATATTTGGTTTCCTTTTCTCTTTCTTGTTAGAATCATTCCATGAGAAGAATAATTTAATATATACTATATTAACATCATTTAAAAGTTTGACATAACATATCAAGAATGAAATTTGGAGAAGTTTAAGCAATCAGAGCAACATAAAAATATTTTGTCAGCAAACCGATGGATAAGCAAAGTACGCAAAGAAGTATGTTCACGAAACAGTGAATGTCTGTTATTACTTAAAATCTTTTGAAATGGATGCTTTCCAGTTAAATTTCTGACTTCTGTACAAAATAAATAAAAACTAAATATGTTATTTTTTTCCCAATGAAAATGGATCGAAAGTAGGACTGCCTAATATAACTTTAGTTGAATGCCTCTGTAGACTTCAATGGAAGTGGTAGCAGAAATGTACTACCAAAAACTTAAGAAATTAAATGCGAGATAAAGGATGTTAACTCTTTTAAATAAATTTGTTTAACTAACAATAATGTTGCCTTTAAAAGTAATAGATTTAACAATAAAAACAATCTAAAAATTAATATTAAAAGTGATTACTTTTCTCAAAAATAATAAAACTTAGGTATTTCATATAAACAGCAGAAGATTGAGTGAAAGCTAAGGTATACTGTTGCTGATAGCATTCATAATAATATACCATATAAATTGTTAAAATATTTTGTTTTATGTAAAGGAAGTAATTGATATTTGATCTTGAATTTGCCACTTGGAGCAACATTGCATCTAATATACTAGCTGGATTGTACTTCTTAATTTTACCAATAAAAAGAGGATAATCTAATCAACTAACAGTTGATTTTGAAAATAAAATAAATAAGTATGATTTAAAAAAAAAAAAAACCTGCATCAATATAAAACAAATAGTGGGTAGCCTACAGCGTAAGTGTGTAAATGTACTGTCTATAAATACAAAGGCACCGTGTCCGAGACAAGCATAGGTAGATAAATTATTTAATCTGCAGATCCTTCTTGGACTTACACAGCCACTATAAAGTATTATATTACTATTCTTAATAGATAGATAGATAGATATAAAATGCTCTTTATTATTAAATTATTTACAGCTGTTCTTTTTAATTTTATTTTCCACATTAGCAACCACAGCATGGTACTTTATACCGTCTGCCGGGAGTTTGATTAAACTACTAAACAACAACAAAACTAAAAAAAAATCAAATTTCTTTTTGACATTAATAATTAAATTCTGAAATTAAAAATTTTCTATAACGACCTGCATTACATACAAAATTATATAAGCCTATAAAATTCTCTCCATTCAGAATATCTATTAATTTTTGTTTTGATATCAGCTCATATTTTAAGAATTTTTTTTTATACAATTTTAAGACGGGACACACTGCCAGGAAGTGAAAACTGTTTTCAATTTCATTCAGATTACACAGTGAGCATAGCTGTATATTTTGCGAATCAATTTCAAATGGTTTGTAATTTAGATTCAGAAGTTCCCCTCTGCATTTCATAACTACGCTAATTTTTTTTGTTGCTTTAAAATGTCTATGGTAATCTATTGTTTTATTTAATGAGCTATAGAGGCCGTGGTGTGTGCCCTCTGTTGCTTTTACTATTCCTAATGTTAGGAGGGAAAACTGGCAGTTGAGTGCAATAGCACAACCGTTGGCTTGGAAACAGTACAGTCCTTACCAAATACTGAATCTGAGACCCTTTTATTTATTTATTTATTTATTTATTTATATATATATATATATATATATATATATATATATATATATATATATATATATATACATATACATACATATATATTATTTCACTTCTTTTTTTAAAGGTAAAGCATTATTGACATTAAATTCAAATAAACAGTGGAACAAGTGGTAGGTAAACTGGTAAAAAATTATAACTTTTACAAATATTATAAAAAATATATTTAGAATAAATTTACAATACGCATTTACATATATATTTTAAATATGAAAATATGTTCTACTTATAATGAAAAGTAAAATAAGGTTGGATATTTAATGGACATGAAGAAAACAAAGAATGTTGGTTCATATTTTACCATTTTAATTTCTAGTCGTCGCTTGACGGAGTAATAAAAAAAGAGCATCTTTTGTTGAGAACAACAGTAGAGCGAGTCTTGATTAGGTGCCTTTTAACATTCTTAAAGAGAGGCAAAAAAATACTTTCAACGAGTCAACATAATTGATAGATATATAATTTACTACTTATAAAGGAATACCATAGACCTATAATTTATTTCTTATAAAGGAAAATAACATTCTGCATGCTTCATCGTAATAAGGATTTGATGCCTCTCTTACACGCTGCATATACAAAGCAAGTTTCGGTCTTCCTTCTCTTGGGTCGTACCCTGCCAATTCTGTAAGAAAATATTGTCAACCATAAAATATATAACAAGGAATTAATATTACATTTAATCCCATTTAGTTAGTATAAAAACTTTCTTTTACTTTTCTTTTCCCATCCCCTCATACAAGACTTGTATTAGTAAAAAGATAAAAAGAAATGATACTGCGCTTTTTTTTTTTTTAATTACTGCAAAGTGAAAAAATATTTTCCTTCTAAGCTGCTGGTACAAAATTTGTAGAGAAACAAAGTATCTTACTACTCAAGTCAACTTAGTGAGCAAGTTTTTTAATAAGTTTATTTATTGCATATAAGGTCTGGGTGTATCGTAAAAGAGATGGAAAATTATGGAAAAAACATATTTAAATAGTAATAGTATCAAATTTTGGGCCTCGATATTTTTTTAATTTTTCTTAAAAATAAAACTATTAGACAAAAATATCAATGGAATTATTAATACAATAATAAAAAATATTAATAGTTTTTAACGTCCCGATCCTGACTATGAGTATTGTTGTTGACTGCAATACCATGAAAATTGGATAGGTCTGCAATGATCTAATAATTCCCACTTAGACATAACAGACCAATTTTAGAAAAAGAAGGTTTGAAAAATTTTACTATAAAACATTTAGCATTTTAAAGAACAGTGAAACTTTTTCTTAAAATGTATGTTAATATTATATTATTTATAATTCTAGAAATCAGGTCACAAAATAGTAGGAAACTAAATGTTAACAAATAAAATATCTTCTCTTCCTCTTATTCATAAATCTCTTCTACCTTGTGGTGTAGAGATTTTGCATAAAGAGGCCACCTGTCTCTGTCAAGGGCTGTTCTCCTGGGCTGTTCTTCCCATCCAATCCCTTTTTTGTTCCATGTCCTCGCCATGAAAGACAATCCAGCTTTCTTCCTTATGTTTCTTTTAATCATTTGGATTCGGAGATGTGAGGGATTGGCTCACAGACTTCTAGTCCAGCAGAGGGACTGCCTCCTTCATTGGACCTGCACCTGGCTTAAATGGCTTCAGAGATGATAATAATGATTTCCTATTCCTGAGAGGGTCAGATGGTACGACCCATTCAGGTTACCACTTTAACAGATCGTTTAGCCAGTATATATACTGCTACCAGTGGTTACAATAGGAGGCGATCTTAAAATATAACTATACATAATGAAATAAACTAGCACTTACTGGGTTGCTCCAACTCCATAGCAGACAGAAGATCAGCAATTGATAAATTGTTTCCAAATAAAAATTTGTGGTCAGTAGCGAGCCAGATTGTTTCAAATATATCACAACCCTTCACCATTTCCTTTTCGAACTTCTCTAATAATTTAGCAGGTGGATATTTTCCAGTCACCATCGGATAAAATGCCTGAAAATTTTAACTCTGATTTAATTATAAAGCGATAATTTAAAAAAATTATATTAATAATTAAGATAACAAATTCTGAAGTGTTTGTCAGGTAACCTGTACAATAGTTCATATGTTTTTTTTTTCCTTTGTCCAGCTTAGCGTCTGATGTAAGTTCTCCTTATCCACATAAAGTCCCAAATATCACATTTCCAGGGATATAGGTATTGCCACATTGTTAAAACAAACTCTCACAGCAATCCTCTTTCCTTTCCACCTGTTTGCACAACTATAAATACCATCAAGGTAGTATTGAAAATAAAAATAAAAGATGCTAGTTTGTGGAATATGATAGCTGAATCACCAGCAAATGTTGTTAATAAAGTATGGCCATGGTTCAGTAAAACTGAAGTGAAGTTATTGGTCAGTAAAACTGAAGTGAAGTTATTGATCAGTAAAACTGAAGTGAAGTTATTGATCAGTAAAACCTCATAGCCATTACCCTTTCCGCCTAGTATTTGTACATTTTTATAAAAAGTATTTCTGGCTTATGATAAATGATTCATGATATAGTTATAGAAGTACAATGACTAAATAAAGACAAAGTAATTGGCTTTAAAATTAAACAGCAACAGCTTGCAAAATAAGATAGTTTAATCATCACTCACAAGACCCACTGGTAGTTTTCACCTTTTTTTGGCCATCAGTATTACCTACTTTAATTCTCATGTAAGAAAATAATAGGAGCGGGGTGGCTTAGAGCATGGAGGGCTGAGTTGGTGTGTCAAAGGTAGCAGCTTCGAATCTGACTGATGCAGAAAAATTAATTAATCTGCTAACCCCTCCTGGGGCTCACCCAGCCCCTATAAAGAGGGAACCCTTATTTGGGAGGTAAACTGATGGTTGAGAAACCATCTCCCTCCATGGCCATTGTCTTAGAAATATTACAGCCTCTTCAATGCACTCAACCCCCAAGGCTCTATATGGGTTGTAGTGTTACAGGTTATTTTATAGAAAGTAATAATAACCAGGAAGTGAGAGATAGAAGTTTGGAAAGCTCACAATCCCCACATTTAAATAATTTTGCAGGTGACTCGGCATATGAGGTGCCTTATTATTTTTAAACTTTGACAAAGAAACCAAAATCTCCTCTTCCATCGGGATTTCATAGATTCAATACAAGCGATATTTTCATGAAAGAAACTGAGAGAAGTGTTTCTTTTCATTGTGCAAATACATTCACCCTATTTTACAGCTTTCCATCCTTAATAACAAGGTAGGTAGGATTTTGTTTTAAAATGTTTTCTTTTTCCATTAACTGCTACGAAGAATTCTTCATTACTGCTTATTTCCCAAGAGGAGTGCAATATTTTCAACACAATTTTTCTCTTATTGTCTTTTCTTATACTGGTGAAGATGTTTACAAGTTGTCCTCTCACACTTCTCATCAATCAGATGATTCCGGTTTAATAGCTTTGTCAGACCTAAGTTCTGGGTATTCAGCCCACATGTAGTCTATGTCATCGTCTACCTTAAACCTGTCAAATACACTTATCTAGTGTTGATTCATCTTATGCAAGAGCAAATAGGGCTCATTATTATTAAGCTTATTAAAGAAGTACTGCTTAGGCTTCTATGCCCATGTGCTTCTTTTCTTTAGTACTACTTGAGCCCTAAACAGGGGGGCAAAAAAAAAAAAATGTGAGCATAACCTACATTTTCCACTCTGAATAATCTTGGGTTGAAGATATTAAAAATGTGTCCCTGATCGAAAACGATAAGACCAATCTGGTTTATTTGGTGGTGTTGATCTGTAACATTTTCGTTTAAGGCCTTTTTTGAGGAGATACGCTAATTGTAAAGTTACGTAATTTATACTCTTTTAGTTTTACTCTGATGCCAGTTTTTGATTTATATAAACCAATAGTTCCGTGAAATATACAATCAAAGTGGTTAGTACAACAAACCATATAACATAGAGAGCTTTTTACTCAAGATTAAACTAAAAGATTATGGTAAAAGTTGAAGAGCAATGATGAATCAGCAATATAGATACTTACTGCAAAACGGACAAACATTGATAGAGGTAGACGTAAGCCTAGATGTTGCCATTCAATAAACTCATCAACTCTTGCTTGTGCTTTAAAATCTTTAGGGTACCAATGATCTGCCAGATTCTTTTCACGGACCAAGTACCGGAGGATACCAACACTACAAGATTAAAAATAAAAACTATTTTTGCAAAAACTATAAATTATAATTTAAATATGTTTCAGCAGTTCTTATCTTAGGAGTCCTACAATCATTAAAAAACATACTATTTTTTCGAGATACTCTCCTTGTTCCTACCTTATTTATACGAAATTCATACCTTTCTCTCAAAATGAATCCATCATCATCAATTACTGGCACCAAAGATAGGGGATTGATTTTCTTATATTCCTCTTTCTTGTGTTCACCTAATTATAAAAATCATTTTTTTTAAAATGTATACTTTAGTGAACAGTTCGTGATAGACAATTTAAAAAACATTGATCTTACTGGCCATTAAATCAACAATTTTTTGTTCAAAATGGATATTATTTAGTTTTAAAAATATATATACAGCCCGAGAAGGTTGAGAAAGTGTATTATAATAAAGCTTCAACACCATGTTTGCTAATTAGATATAAGTTAAAAAATTATTAATAAATAAATATATTAAAGATGACAACCCAAAAACATGAAATATGATTCTCTTAAACTGATAACACTCCGTAATCTGTTGATATCTATTATCTATACAGCTAAGTATCGATTTCTTATGGATCTATCGATAGATTATAATTTTTCCATATTTTATCGTCCCAATAAGCTAAAAAATCTGTTATTTTTCTTGACAAATGTATAAATGGTATTAGTTCCGCAGGTTGTTCTATTAGTCCGGCAACTTTGTTTGCCGAGAGATTATGCGGCCACCAAGCTGTTTCCTCAGACCAAAGTGGCAACGGTTGGCAGAGACCGGTAATTCCCCATAATTACGTTATTTTATTCATACTAAAGCTCACGATAATTAATATTTTTGGAGAATATTAAAAAGGAAACGAATGAATAGTTAAAACTTGTAACTCAACTCGAAGCGACAACCAGCGGAACTGACACTGAAATTTGCAGTACATTAATAGAAGACAGTTCCGGCCCATAGTGATAATAAGCCAAAAACTGAATGATTAGTGGAATTTTAGCCGACGTAAGAAAATATTATTCCTAATAAGACAGGGAGTGAGAGTAGGCTTTCTCTTATATTAATGTCCCCAAATAATTAATAAATTATTCTATACAAAAAAAAGAGATAAAAATCAATAAAGAATAAACTAGGTAAAGTTTATAAAATAAAATCAATAAAAAAAATGGGAAAAGTCGAATAGAGATGGCCAGGCTAAGGGCTAAAAATAAGAATAAACGTCAAGTAAAATGGAGACCTGAAAATCTAAGAATATTACAGTCTCTTTACAAACAGGTTTGAGAGAAATAGGAATTGGGTTCAAAAATGTTCTTGCAAACATTTTCTCATTGAGTTAAAATCTTCGAAGGTAGAGAGATGTTAGAACAGGAGGCTGAGGAATTTGATGTTAATAGATATCTTCAATATTGCATCCAGGACGCTGTCTTGTCTATTATTAGCTCACTGCTCAAGTTGTGAAGCGATAATCATCATCGAACTCCGTCACCAAATAGTTTACGTTACTACATCCTTGACACCTTCTTGGATCATTCTTTTGTGACATGGTTTAAACTCAAAGAGACAATATTATTCTAAAAGGGGCTTGGTTTAATGTTAAAGAGGGAGGGCTTAATTTCTGGAGGCTTTGTTAAATCTCAGAGAACCGTGGTTTAATCTAATGGGGCGAGGAGTAACTGCAGAAGGCGTGTTTTTCCTAAAGGAGAGACATCGTTCAATCTTAAAGTGCAAGTGTTAACCTCATAGAGCAGGTGCTTAATTTCAGAGGGCATCTTTCAATCTAGTAAGCTCTTAACCTGAAATGGAAGGAGCTTAACTTCAGGGGCCTTCGTTCAATCTCTTAAGGGGCAGGTCTTAATTTCAGGGGGCGTCTATCAATCTATAAAGCTCTTAACCTCAAAGGGGTTGGGCTTAATTTCAGGGGGACGATTAATCTTGTAAGAGATAGGCCTTAACCTCAAAGGGGCGGGGCTTAATTTCAGAAGCGACGTTTAATCTCGTAAGGGACAGGGCTTAATTCAAGTCCGTGTGGTTTAATCCTAAAGAAACTAAGGCTCGCAGTCAAAAAATGTTCCAGAAAATCTTATAACTGCGTTCAAATCAGCATATGATGTAGCGAAAGGAGAAGTGAGGATCGACGGAAGGTGAGTTCAAGTCTTTTCCCATAAATAGAGGGACGATCCACAGCGAAAGCTTAAGTACTCTTCTATTTTTGTTGTTTATGAATGAAATTCAGTAAATCTGTAAGTGCCGTAATGCCTGGACGGTCACCAGCAAACGGAGCTAAAGAAATGTTATGTTTCAAAGCCTATTGTATGCCAATGATTGCGGACACGAAAGACATCTGCAAAAGCCTTGGTGGAATGGGAGGAAGAACTCATCCGCAAAGGAATGACAATCAATAGCCATAAAATCTAGTCTTAGTGGTATAAAGAGAAGAACAAGAAGACGTCCAGCTGAGCTGTAATAGAATACACCTACTTTGGAACAATTATCAACTAATGGGGAAAAATTGACTCAGATGTAGCAAACAGGAAATCCTAAGCCAACCAGGTTAACTACCTTATCTGCAACAGTCAGGGATGTGGGTAAGGATATAAAAATGCACATTTACTAAACAGTTTACCTCCCAACCCTCACTTATGGAAGCGAAAACTGGACAAGCAAGCTAGCTATGAAGATGAAATTCCTGCAAAGAGTTGTTGGAAAGACCAGGAGGGACCGCAGCAGGAATGAGAGGATTAGAGCTAGAAGTAACTGAGCCAAGGGCTTTAAAAAAATACAGGTAAAGTGATTAGGTCACGTTTGCCAGATAGATGGAGAGAAAGAGCCATATGAGCCAAGGAAGGTAAACCCACTGAGAGGCCAAAGGCCATCCCAGTTTCCTATCAGGATTAGATTCAGAGTATTGGAGGGGAGAGAAGCAAAATCCTACAGGAAATGAAGCAGCTGAGTAGGGACCAAGAGGCATGGCTGCATTGGGTTGAGGCTCCTCCACGCGAGCAATGGCATAATAGTATGTCAAAGAAAAAGTTGTTTAATCTTAAAGGGGCAGGGGTTAATTTCCTGAAGAGGACATATCAATTCCTATAATACAAGTTTAATGATTTATCTAAGCTATCTCTTTTGCTCTAGCTTACTTCTAAAAAATTTCACGATGAATTATAAATCCATACTATTTTGGATTGAAGGGAAACTTAATATATTTTGTTAATGCAAGTGGTACAATACTTCTTGGTAAAAGATATTGCACATCAATGAAAATATTGAAAAGGAAATAATGAGGAGTAAGTGCTATCTATATTAAAATAAACCTGTGTGGTCAAAAATTCATAATGGTATGAAGGTCTAACAGTCCAATAGGTCGAGATAAGAAAACTAGTTATTGACGGGGTTATTCTCACAAAAATAGGTACTTCTATGTCCCATGATATTTACTTTGATTTAGAATAACTTAGGTATTTGGATAAATCAAACTAGTATAGGGTCCTTACAAAAAAAATCAGCATTGTAAATATTTAAAAATGATAGTTTTCCTTTAATTATTGTTTACAATATGTATAAGTATCAAAGCATACCTGCAAGTTAACCAGATTCATTTTCCTACAATTTCCCAAGTCCTGAGTCATTTAATCCCAAACTTTCTGCCATTCCAATGAATCACGGGCAGATTTAAAACATAGAATCCCAACAATCTGTGTACATGGAATCAACAATTTTTCAGCATATCTTAACCACAGAGCTCTATTCAACATCAAAACAACTCTGTCCTAAATATTTATTGTAAATTCAGTGTATTTTAAATTTTGAATATAATGGTGCTTTCTGAGTATAAATAGATATTAGAGGAATATTTTTTTTAAATGGAAGCATAACTTTTTACATTCTAAATCCACTTCTTAAAGCAGCTAGGATGGGTTATAAAGCAAAAGAGGACAGGGAAAAGGTAGCTACTAGACCTCTCTGAGCCTGTCAAACCATTGTCAAAAAAATAATAACAAATCATCATTTATTAAAAATAAATTTCTTCACAAGAAATTATTATAGTTTCACATTTATCTTTATAATTACTTTCTTGGTAAGCTAGTACCATTTCACAATATATGACGTTTATAATGGGAATTAAGATGTTGAGAGGAAGTTATTGTATCCAGAAATTTTTTTGGTAATAAATAACATTTTATAAGTAAGCTGTATCATTAATCTCCTCATTTTTTGAAGTCACCAGTAAATAAATAACAAGTAAAGAATTACATTCCTTTAGAATTATTACTGCTTGTAATTTGATATTGTTTAAACTAATTATTACTATCAAATAATAATTTAGTTTTAGTGAAAACCTTTTAAGAGTTGTTACTCCAAATTTTCTTAGTGCAGATATGATCTTAAAAAAGTCATAAATAAATTGAAACATAGAATTGGGTGAAGTGGTAAAATTGGAATCCATTTTAAAATATATATATTAATAAATTATAGGGGCGTTAACCAAACAAGCAACAAATAAGTTTGCTATTTTTCAATCAAAATATTTCAAACTTCTTCAATTAATTTCTTTTTAAAGAAAGCTTGAATCACCAATCACATTGCTAATGAACAATTTTCTTCTTTCTTTCGATCTTTCAAGTGAGCAGCAAGTATAGTAGCGAATTCACTTCTTCCTAATAAACTATAACTGGTTGTAAGTATTTGTAAAACTGCTTTGTGAAACATTTCATGACCAAAACAGAACAAATCTAAACCCAATTCAAGACCAGTCCCAAAATCACATTCGTCATTGGCAATGTTGGCATAAGTTAAAACTGGTTGTAACTTTCCCCAATGCTGTTTTCGCTCTTCTTCAGTATCAGCTTCAACTAAAGTTTTCAGCATTTTTTTAAGGGTAGAGTCATTTTCTTTGAGTTCCCTGTAACCAACCTCCGTTTTCTTGTCATAAGGAACTACTATCCCAGCACCGTGAAATGTTTTAGCAACTACTTTACTTCTTCTTTCCCTCATTTTCTTTGTGAGCGAATCTAAATTAAATCCATGTTTTTTACACCAAACATGGAGAGCATCCTGAATTTTTTTAATCTTCATCTTTTTAAACGGATCAGCTATCTTCTTAATTTTTTCTAAATGAATATTAACAGCAGAAAATAAATTATCAGAAATAATATTTAAAGTGCAATCAACATTCGATTGATTACTTGCAACAAATACTGGTTCTTCTTTGGGATTATCTCTAAAGTAACCATAATGCAACAAATTTTTGTCATCACATTTTAAAATTGTTTGAAATTCCGGTGGATCATAGAAATAACGATAATGCTGTAATGCAGCAGTTTGATCGATCTTAACAAAATCTTCGGTAATTAAATCAAATGGCCCCACCAAATAGAGCCCGATTGCAGATAGAGCTTGTTTAGGGTTTTCTTTGTCAAGAGACTCACAAAACTCAAAGAAGCTGAAAAAATCATTGGGCATTTTAACCAGAAACACAGTTTCTATTTTATCCTTAATATCCTCTATACTACTTAAGTCAATAAAGTTAGAATTATCCTCATGAGTAGATCCATTTAAACTATTTTCAGGAGTTTCTTTACTTTCTATATTTTCACAATCTTTCATAACGTTCTCATTTGAAAACATTTCTATTTTTGTTTTCTTTTCTGTATTTTCAGCAGTATCCTCAGTTTTCCTTTTCGGATGTCTGAATCTTCTGTGATGTTGCTGATTTTTTTGATAACAATTATCTCCATATTTACACAACGTCCTTTCATCTTCATCTCCACTGGACATTTTAAAAAACACTAAAAGTAATAAAACAGAATAATACTAAACATAACCTTACAGGTGACACCTTTAACCTTCCTACTGTACACTTTTGGAGGGAACAAAGCCATTGGTTACCTTTGTCATTTCATCAGTATGTAGCTTTGTCTGCGTGTTTACTGTCAGTGTTCATAATAACCGCTAGAAACTTTAAACATAATAATCAGATTTTTAAAGCTTTCTAAATAAAATCCAGACTGTCATTTTGTACACTTCAATTTTTTGACTAATCATGAATGCATACAGTTGAGATCCAATCCTTCTAAAACATTTCTTATTTTATGAAGTGTCAAAAACTCGTGTTGGTGTAAAAAACGTGTTTTTGACACTTGAATAATTTGTGCTAGAATAATTTTGTAAGTGTTTGAAACCTTTGCCAAATAGTGCTATCTAATTACATGTGAATTAAACCCAAGTTGTCTCAATATTACAGTAAGCCATTACTTTACTATAATTGTTTTTTAGGTTATTGTCATTTATTATTTCAATTTATACTCTTATTAATTGTACTTGTGCGTGGGTACTTAATGTAATCAATGCTTCAAAGTTTTTACTTCACTTCTATAGTTCAATGTGTTGTTAAATAAATTTGGTTTTATTCATGAATTCAAAAACAATTTAAGCATTTTTTAATCTTTACATTTCTTAATTTTAAAAATAATCATTAACCATGTGACCACTATTCTAAATACTACTCCATCACACAATGCACAAATGCTTAACATGAAGTAGCATGAATTCAGTTTGCTTTGATAACTAACTAATACTTTAATATGGTTTCTTCAAGCTTTTGTTAGACTTTTTGGCACCACTCTTACAACAAAATAATAAATTTTTTATGTTATTTTTTTTATATGTAAGTAATGCTTCTTTTTTAGATTAATTCTACTGTCATTACTAAATATCTTCCTTTTTTTCAGAATGGAGGGATTGCCTACAGAGTTGTTGGAGAGTATATTTATATACTTAGATGGATATGATTTGAGTCGCTGCTCAATGGTGTGTAAAAGATGGAACACTGTAATTGCCAATGATCGTCTTTGGAAAAGTGTTTGTTTAAGAAATGATATCAAGAAAGAGCACGATTCAGTATTTTTAGAAGGTAGAGTGGTATATTGGTTTTTATTTATAAGCATCTGGGAATAGACTGTGAACCCATTTCTCTCAGACTAACATCCAAACTATTATACATTCTATTGCAACCAAAACAAAGAGAGCAACTCCAAAGATTGTATTTTCAGTTAATATCTACTGTGTATTCATTGAAATTATATCTTCTTTGATTTGAAATTATTGTTGAAATCAACATCTGCTAGTCTGTGTACTGATATATGTTAGTAATAATCTAACTTACCATTAAGGCCTGACCTCGACTGAAAAGTGTCTTAAGAGGTTAGTTAGTATATCTTTCGAATGAGCAAAGTGATCTAAGTAAAGCAGTAATAATTATAATTGTAGTAAGATCCCCACCTCAACATATGCATTTTGATTATCTTTTGAGTGATCATAATAAGCTGAAGACGACAGAAATAAGGATTTTAAATTATAGCAGTAATGATTTTAATAATGCTAATGTATATTATATTGTATTCAAACTTTACTAGATAACAACACTTGTGCAATACTGGTAACTAATGATACAACTATAGTAGAAGGTTCGGTCTGGACTCAAAATCATACATATAGAACTATTTTCAAGTACTTCTTGAGATATAACTTAAGGTTTTTATAGAATATAAATGTTCTAAATGAAGATTATAAATAAGTCGATATTTTGTTTTAAAAATTTGTTAGACTTATTGAAATTAAATTTAAAACTGTATGTATGTATAATTTTTAATGGAAGGGGGGGTGTTATGCTGTCAATCTTTAGGCTGTGGGTTTGAGGCCAGCTCTAGCAGATAATTACTATTTATTTCAACTAGCTAAATGCATGTTTAATACAAAATTATTTTTGTTCTCTAGATTTTCATTTTAATAAAAAATAATTCGTCTTAATTTTGTTATTTCAGATGGTGCCGAAGAATCTCTCAAATGGAGGACATTTTATCAACTATACCTACAGAGGTGTAACAATTGGAAAAAAGAAAGGTTTGCAAAACATAAAAAAGGAGGTGAGTCTTGGTTCTTCCAAGGTTGGGCCAGTTATCAGGGAATCTGTCTCTTGCCGACTTACACTGAAAACACAGTCGATGTTTTTAGAGTGACACCTAAGGCATTCGAATTAGACCAAAGGATTCACTTGCCCATACCAGGTCTTGAACCAACGTTTCTTCTTACCAACATCGAAACAATATCCGTTGCCAAAAGTAATATTACTATGTTGTTTAAAAGGGTCGATAATATTTATAAATTGGACCGAGTTGTCGCTTGCAAGAATGGTACAGTTGTACGATTCACTGATGATTCAGAAGACCATAATGACCTATTAACATTCATTTCCACAAGTTATAGGCGGTGTGGTATGGTGAGGGTCATAGAATTTAAACAGAATATTCTTTGGTTATGTGATTACAACAGTGGGCGTCTTCTTGTAATCAGTGGGAAGGATGAAAAGTGGTTTCCTATAGATTCAGTAACATTTTTCAAGACAGGTTTTGACTATATCTGCTTTTGGACCAACAAAAGTCTATCAATCTGCAACCTTTATGGTGATATAGTATTCGCTTTATGTGATACTGGGATAGATTTGATGTCATTTAATGATACTTACCTTGCTGTCAAGTTCAATGAAAGGAATCGTGTTGAAACGTGGAATATTAAGACTAAAGAAAGCTTATCTACGATTGGAGTAGCATTAGATACATCACTGGTAGTTCATAAGCACTTTCTGTTTCTACTACAGCTTCAGCATTTCTCATTGAGTTGCCATAACATTCTGACCAGTGAAATATGCTGGAAAGTATCCTATAGATTGCCGGGACCGCCAAGAGCTCCCTTGTTCCCTTGTCAACTATCAGTTATTCTCAACAAGTTCCTCCTTATTTTCCCCTCCCACAGGTATGGCCGTCAAGCTTCCAAGTTCTCTGTCGTCAATATAAACTCAGGGAAAATCTATTATACCAGTAAATTTTCAGGGATAGTAGTCGATGTATCGGATCGCCTTCTTGTAACATTGTCATCAGGAAAGGACAGCAATGAATGTGGTACTCATATTTTTATTAGGAGTTATATGTAAAAGAGTCATATTGAAGTATTACTATGTTTATGAATATTAGCAAAATGTAATTTAATTGTGTGTAGTTCAAATTGTATAATTTACGTTATAAATATGTCCTATAGTTTTATTTAATTTTAGGTATTATCACACTTTGTACCTAATTAGCATTGTAAGCAATAATATACATTTATTAAATGTATATTTATTGTTAAAATGTCATCAATTTTGATCTCAATTTTCTATTTGATAGTTTGAGTGAATGATAAACTTTACTAAAGTAAATTATTTTATATTTTGAGATTATTGGTTACATTTACGATTTAGTCAAATTAGTTTAACACATTAATCTAATTGGTTGGTATGCAGCAATCAATATATTTGTTTGATATTTTCTATAGTTGTCTTGCTGCATCACCTTAATATGTTTTTTTGTGAAAATTATACTGTTATTTAAACTATAACTTTTTCAAGATTTGAAAATGTTAATTCAATTTTTTGTTTGAAACCATTTCTACTCCAACCTTGAATTAAGGTTTAGTAAATCTTTCTTATTGGAATTCTTCCAATTATGTAGGATTATTTATTTTTCTTCTCCTTTGGTTAGATTATGTTTAGTTCCCACTCATCCATGCCTTATAAGATATGACATTTTTGCCTTCTTCTTTCAGATTATGTCATTTAATGTTCATTCTAGAAGCCCATAGTTATTGAGAATTAATGTTTCATCAAGATGCAATCTACTTTTATTCTGAATTTTTTTTTCCATGGACTTGCATGTAGATGAAGCCTATCAGAATGGAGTAACCTCATGTTTGATTACTGCATGTAGCCGGAGAACCATATTTAAGTGTCAGAAAGAGCTTATTAGTTTTTAGAAGGGTTTCTCTCTTTCTCTCTCTACACATACGCACATATATATTTAATTTAATTGAAAAAGTTGCTTTTAATTTTTTGATGGATGACACTCTCATAACTACTTCATGTAATGTTTGGTGATTATTTGTTTTTCAAGAAATTTTATATTTTACTTTTTTGGTTTAGACAGGCAATTTTGGTCTATTGTGAGCAAAATAAGGGTAAGCCTTTTTTAGTTTTAAGCGTTGTACTTGATTTGATCATCATTCCGGTTAAAAACAAAATAAGTGTTCTTTTGATTTGTAAGTTTTTAAATTAAATGTTCACTAATAAGTTGAATTATTTTTCTGTTGCAAGATTGGTAGTTCTACTGAACAAAAATTATTTTAATGAATTAATTTATTTATCCTTTTTCATTCAGGGAAAGAACTGTTGGCCGTATTCACTTAGGATCTGGTGTATCTTGTTTCTTTTTACATTTTATCCTCCCTAAAACTTTCTTATGACAGGTTACTCTGTGGTTTGGACCTCCTTCTCTTTTCTCTGTCAATTTTTTCCTTATTTTCTGTTATATTTTACTTTTTTCAATTATAAATAATTTAATAAAGTTTTATGTCTTTACCTTGGCTGTTTACAATTTCTTCTACAGTACTGTAATATTGAACTGAAATTAATTTGACCAAAGAATATCCATGAAGGTGTTTAAATAAATAAATTCTTTTTATTTTATGTTCCATATACTGAGAATGTATTGTTCTTTTATTTAATATAATTAGAAAAAAATATTCTAGTAATTTATTTTCCTTAATCCAATTACCCTTCTATTGAGCGAATTAGTAATCACAAAGTTACTTAATATAAGTAAAATAAGAATAAAAAGCACGTAAATCTGTCACTGATGTAATATACAATTTTAAATATAAAAAAAGTAGGGATGAGAGAAAAAAATTGAGAGACCCACAAAAAGCTAACTAACTCTTATTCAATTCATATAAAAATTCTCAGTCCTCCAAGGTTTTATTGCCAAAAACTTATTAATCATAAAAATCTGGTCAATGTAGTAAGTAAGGTTATGTATAGTCTTTAAAATGTACCCCATCCTTCCTCATAAAATAAAATATAAATGGAAGTGATGATAATTATATACAAAGATTTAAAATGCAGATAGTTATATTTATTATGTATGTATTGCTTGCCTTCATCAATTCTATTATAATCCTGAAATTAATCCCTTTAATGACAGGGTAATCACTCTTAAGTGATCTGATGTTGCAAAGTATTATTTAATAGTATTATATTCTTATTAAATTATGGTGCTATCAACAATTTATTACATGGTGCTTTATATGTTCTATATTAGAAATTATTTGTGTATAGTTTATTGATTCCCTTGTGATTATTTATTGTACTGAAGTTAAAATAAGATAAATGTAGAGTTAAGTTTTGTGTTAGAATTGAAATTGTCCAATGTATTTATATCCACATTTTTTTTTTTACTAAAATCCTAAATGTCATTGCATGAATTTTAACGAATCAATGTGCTCAACCATAATATGAGGCATGGAGATGCAAAAAGCGATAAATCCATATTTTATGTTTTTTAATGTTTTCTCACAAATTTAGCGTCCTCTATACAGTGGTACGTGGTTAACCATTTCAACCCAATCTAATTTTTCTAAAAATAATTTTATCAAATAATCACCTGAAATATGCATATTTTTTGTTTCCTGAAAATTTTGAAATTTGGATTTACCCCCTTTTGCATCTCCAAGCCTCATTCTAAAAAATGATTTTTTTTTATAAATTGTTTATGGAAAACAATTTTCATACATTTTAGTAAATGTTAAAGCAGCACTATTTCATCTATTTATAATTAATATTTAAACAAAATTTCTACATCTGTGAATTCTTAGCCATGGTTATAATAAATGTGATTATTCCCTTTAATATTTTAATGGCCTATGAATAAAATGTGTTCATAACAAAAAGAAGAAAAACAGTTCTTTTAATATTTTTCAACCATGAAATTTGTAGCCAGGTTATTTTTTAATATTTGTTGTATAATGTATTTTTAAGAAATAGTTCATCTTTTCTGCTTTTAAGTTTGTATAAATCATGTTCTTGGCATATTAAATCTAATTATTGTAGCTTAATAATACTTTTTCTTTCATTATTTAGTTCCTTATTCTATATCTGAATTTTCCTTTTTAAGTTGATAGAAAATCACTTTTGTTGTGATATTGTATAGCTATTAGAAACAACTTTTTTTCCTTAAATAATAAATTAATATTTATTTATAACCAATTAGCAGTCTTAATTATCGAATAAATGTTATATTTTTCAATTATGATAATTGTTTCATTTTTCCCATCCTTCAAAACATTATTATTTGAAGTAAATGTTTTACTTATTACTTAAAGCCTAATTGGTTGAATTATCATTTCTCCCTCTTGGTCTTGATCACTGGCCCTATTTAAATACAAAGGCAAATTAAACGGTTAACAAACTACTGTCTGTCCTGTTTCCAATCAACGAATATTTAATATTATCATAGTCTTGTACAGTAAATAATATTTAAAAATCTTTATTCCTGGTAAAAAAAATAATTCAAATGTGAATAAAGGGTCTTCCTTGGAGTTGCATTTACCAGTAGAAAAATTTAAATTATTTTTTATTGGAAGATAAATAAAATAGTGAGGTACTTCAAGTGGGTGATATATAGTCAGAAATATTTTTTTCACTCCTCAAAAGTAGTTGGGAGTTTAGAATATAGGGAGCAATATGTGAAGTTGAGATAAAATATAATCATCAATCCTATATTATATTTGGCCTGTCCTAACCGCAAGACTAGTTATAGTTCTTTGTATTAACATATATATAATTTCTACTTTTTGTTCTTGATATTCAGTCTATTCTATTAACTTCCTTTTGCCAATTTTTCACATAATCATACCAAATTGATGACGAAATGATATTACCATATCGATCAACAAAAATGCATTCAATACTTTCATTTATATGTAAATATTGTTCAGGAGTTGTGATCGATGAAATGTATAATGTACGATTGTGTACATTATCATTTTAGTAATGATGACATATATTATAGACAATTGCTACAAAAAAAAATTAAATGAACATCAATTAATGAGAACTAATAATCAATTAGTGGTAAACCAATCATAATTGGACATGCTTCATTCAAAATGTGATGTGAACAATTATACAATTGGGGACATTGGTGGATGGTCCGTCGCTGCATGAAAAGGGGTGCATACCTAATTTTTTAAATAATAAAGTTAGTAAAAATATTCATGCCAATTAATTAAAATAAAAAAATTAATTATGGTTAGTTTGAACTTGGGAAACTAGCATGTGTATTTATATCTTAAGTTGGTACTCTTTGTGATGATAAGGTTAATGATTCTCAGGTTGAGATTAGAAAACATTTGATAAAAATAAGCAAAAAGGTTAACAAGAAAGCACTTTATTATAATATTACATTCAATTCTCGTAATTTAGAAACAAAAAATATTAATGAATTAAAAGTTATTTATTTATAATTTAGGCAACTATATACAACAAAAAAAATATACACTAATATACAAATAAGTACTTTTAATTATAAATATATATATAAATATAAAATTCTTTTAAATAATTTTGGCTTTTGAGACATATTTACAATAAAAGAATAAAAATTTACACAATACTTCGTAACAATCTTAACCTAACAAAAACAATATATTAATGAAAAAGTACATAAATAGGCCTTACAAAGAAATAGTGAGGAAAAAAAAATGTAAAATAAGAAAAATAATGAATAATAAAGTATTTCAGAAACAACAATAGATGAATGTTGAATAAATCAACTAATAAAGAATGTATTATTGAAAGAAACTTTAATATATACACGAACATCCTGTACATTAAAGCTTTTTCAGTACGGAGCATTTTCTTCAGTTTTTACTTAATATAAACAACCTTGTGTCATCCTGGAAAGTAATCCAATTTTTTTTGTTTAGTTTTATCAAGCAATAGTTTGATACATCTAAGGCTGATAGGTCTAAAAGCAAGCAGTAGCTCTATATTTCAATCTGCAGTCTAATGTACCATTTGTTATCAAAGTTAATTGTTAATTTTTTTTTTATAAACTCGCATGAAATATAAACAGTAATTTGTAGCAGTTACAGCTCCTATATCGCTGCCATAATAATAATAATGATCAATATTATTTATTCCGTCATTCTTGATTAATAAGAAAACACAAATATTACATTAACTCGAGAAATGAGACTGTACATTTTTTTTTTAAATAATACAGATTAATCCATTTATAACATTGAACTCCCACATATCAAGAATACATTCATATGCTAATTTTTTGTTTCAGTAATTGATAAATTTGATTCAAGAATTTGATTTTTTTTCAATCAAATTTGATGTAATTTGTTCAAAACAAGAGAAAATCAATTTATATATAAAAGTATTGCGCAAGAAAATGATTGGAACATATCTTCATTTAGTACGCATGCAGTCATTTTAAACACACACAAAAAAAAAATTCCATTGTTCATAAACAAACATAAATCATATAATATATAAATATCTTAAATTGTTGAATTTATTTTATTTCTTTTTTTATCATCAACCAAAAAAAAAATTCTTCGTACATTAAATTTAATTGTATTAATTTTAAGTGCATCGTATGATAGAAGATGGAAATACTAATGTTTTAATTACATTCTCCTATCCCAGATCCTTTGCAAGTATGATATATGGAGGTTCAAATTTATTATAAAACAGTCAATTACGACATTGTTTAATTCAATTGATTTTGTCTTATTTTTATATCAAGGGTATAATCACACTTTTCTTCTACAAACTTATTTTCAATAAGTTATGTATGCTTATTACATAATTTTAGAGCACAAGTGAAAATAGGTGCATAAGAGTTATTTAAATAATGCCATGAAAAGTACTAACTTAGGGTTTTTAAATCTAAAATTGTTTTCTATTTAACTAAAATGATAAATAAAATTAATAAAAGAAAAGATATATACATTATAGCTTCATTTGTTTGTTTTTTTAATGAATTATAAATGAAACAATATACTTGCACAGATCAGATGGATATGTTTTTCGTATTTTCTAATCTATGAATTGTCTTTCTTTTCTAATTTGAAAACTTCAGATTTAAATTTAGGACCAGACATTCAGTAGTGATTATGTCATGAGTGAACAGTGAATAATTACTTTGTAGATGATATAATGATGCATTAAGTGATAATGAGGTTAGTAACTCATGTGGAGACAATATTATTCGATTGCCTTGCATACTCCACAAAACTTGTATTTGTCTACTCAACACTATATGAATATCAAAATGAACAATAATGCTAAAGGGTAATATTTGGCACTCAGAACTCGGCAAATAAGAATGCCTGGTCCCTAATTACTAATGTAATTTTAAGTAAAAAGTTATTTAAGTTTAATAAAAGATACACTAATATACATAATGAGCAAAAAAAGTCTACAAAATAGATATCACACAATAAAACAAATTTAATCTCGACTAATTGAATTTACTATTTATCTGAACTACCTATAACTATTTTTTTTTTCTAGTTTCATATGCTAATTAGTGAAAATATAACACTAAATTAATGCCTCTTATATTAATAGTAACCTCTTACATTCTAAAAATGTCAAGACTAGTTGGACATAAAAGTAGTTTGCATGAGCTTAATATCTAGTACTGTGTTGCTTTCCACTCACATTGAGCGATTAGTGATTGATTGATTAGATGTGCACAGTAAAGGTTTACTTTACTTTAGAGTGTGAACCCATTGGTTAAAAAAAAAAATTGATTACTGTCAATAAGATTAATTTGTTACATTGTAGCCTTTTTTAAATTAATGTTTTGAACAAAAATTTCAATTGAGGAGCTTAAAGATAAATCATTTAAGTTAAGGTATGGATAAGAAAATATGGCCAATAAAGGTCATACCCAAGAAATTATAGGTTATTCATATCCTGGTCTCAGGATTCCTCAAGCATCTCCCATCCCTTGCACCTCCTCATATGAAGGTTATAGTTATAGATCCATGGACCAGCTGCTCCATAGTGGATAACAATGTCAGATGGAGGTTGGCTCATTCCAGACTTTGATTTGACAGATGATAAAAAAGCATGCGAGTTAACCACATTGTGTGGCTAAAGATCTTTATGGCATATAGTGTCAAAAGGTTTATATAAAAGGTGATGCTGAGAATAGTGGATGGAGGGAGATAATGTGGTGAGGGTACCCATTTTTAATATTATTTGGCAAGCAGGATAAGGTTCATTTCAAAACTTTAAATAACAAACCAATTGGGGAAAGTTGAAACCATAATGTTAATTGATACTGGTATCAAGATTAAAAAAGATGATCAATCAAACTATACATTTTATAAACAAAATTAATGTATTTCGTGAAAAAAAAACTCATGTCATTTTAGATTTTTTTTCTTTTCAAATTTTAATAATATTAGTTAAATTGAAGAATATAAAAAGAAAAATCTCCTTCTTTTAGCAAGGAATATTTTGTTTGAATATTTTAAAATTATATTTGATAACATAAAAAGAAAAAATTAAATAATAATTTGGGCTCAGGTAACCAGTTTTACTAATTCTAAGTCTTTTTTATTATTTCTTATATATATGTATATATATTTTTTTAAATAATATTTTCTTCATATTTCAAATACTTTGAGGAATATAATGTCCATAAGAACATAAAGAGAGTTAATTAATTAATTAAATCATAACATATAATAATTGATTATATATATTATGAGATAATAAGGTAAATTAAGTTGGTAAGCATAGCCAAATAAAATAATTTGGTGAAGCTTACAAAGTAGCTAGTCATCCTAATATAGGACAGAAGTCCCTTCATATTTTACCATTGAAGCAAAATAGAAACTCTTAGAGATCAGTTATTGAGTATAGCCATGGTATTGACGTATCAGAGAAACTTACAAAATCACGATGGGTAATGATAACTTCTTCACTATGATTATTCCTCATAATACTCTAAACTGTGTAGTAGTTGGATATAACTAGGCATATCTTATGACGAAACAAGGGGAGGCATTAAATCAGGATAGTCATTAACTAAGAAGTGATAGATGAATATAGATTTCTTTCTGTCCAACTGCTGCTGAGACGAACGGGGCCTGGAAATGTCTCTCGGTACTGGTTTATCGCGCATGAATATTCCACCAAATAGGGCAGCTAAAATTAAAAATATAACCATTAATAAATAACTACAGCTCTTATCAACTTAGAAACAATTGAGTTTAAATACAGAAGGAGACATTTTTAATAAGGGGTATAAAATAATTATTGTAATGTATAAATGAAAGATACCAAGATCAAACCCTTTGGTCTCTAAAACATTGGTAAACAAATAACAAATCAACATTATGCCAATTATGGAATTAGCAAAACAGAAACATTCAGATCACATATATACAGAGAAACCTAGCACATCTACAATGCACATTCTTAAAAACCCTAAGGCAAGATAGCACTTCACTCTATTTACTTATCCTCTCCATATAATTTTAACGACATAGGTAGTATTTAATATTTATATATACTTATAGTTATTTGAATAATTATAACATGGGAACAATGGGATTTCTTCCGCAAATAGGTCAGGGGTAAAATAAAAATATATTTATCATATATTTTTTAAAATAAAATAAATGAATGAATGTAAAAATTGAATATAAATCAATCACACAAAAATCTTAAACTTACCTAATGTTTTGGTATCGAGGCCATTATCATCAGAATGTGAGAGGAGCTCCCTCAAAAACGAGCACAGATAAATAAACACATTTTTTCGATGATATGTTAGTCCTTGAATAATCTGAAAATTATTTAATAAAAATAATCTTTAACACAAAATTTAGAAAATATTTACATAATAGATATGCGTATCTATAACTTAACTTCATCTAATTTTTAGATAATCAAGCAATTAGACTTCCATAATGGTGCTAACTATAATGTTTAAAAAATGTATTTATGTTATTTGTATATTTTGACTTTCTCGAGCAATTAATATATTCCTCATGTCCAACATTAATAATTAAATATTATTTTCCTGGATGCTATGTATTTAATACAAACCTTCATCGCAGATGATATGATAGGAGGTACGATCTTGAAAACTAATATTGAAAATTATAATTTGTAAATAACAAATTTGAATATGAGGAAAATATAAACTTTTAAATCTGAAGATGGGGATTAATGCGCCGTAATACCAACAGATGTAAATTTTTTGGACATAAAGAGTAACCACCAATTAGGAAATCTATTTGCCTTATTATTAAACTTAAAATAATCAAACTTTTGAAGAATATTACTAATTTATAATATTTTATTTTTATAGCAATACAATTCAAAGAAACATAACAAATCTATCCCGTAATTACAAACAGCATTAATTACCTGCTTGCATTGCATGTAGTTGGATGCGCAATTAAGACATGCGGGATGCATTTCATAAGGTATGACAGGTTCTGGGCAGGACTCTAACAGTAAGAGTAATGCTTCTGCAACTGAATGCACACTTCCAGCTGTTCATAGCAAACTTCGTCAAGGAATAATAGAATATTATATAAAACACTAATTGAAGGTTGTACAATTCCCAGATTCAACTGAGATAAGGTTAACTAAGTTCAAACTTCAGTAAACAATTGAAATCAGTCCCACAAAGACTGTTAATCGTGCAGCAATTAAGTCCCAAGAGATAGGTTATTTCTAGTTTTATAATCAATTCAAGAAATGCTTTATTTATATTTATTTGTGTAAGGAAGGAAATAGTTGGGAGTGCAGTCAAATTAAAAACTCTATAAGTGGGTACTTATTTTATTTTGTGCCGACGTTTCGACCCACTTTGTGGGTCATCTTCAGGCCTAACAAAGAAAACAGACAAAACAACAAAACTATAAAAATACATAGCAGTACCAAGTATATGATAATATAAAAATATATGTAGAGTAATAGAAATTTAGAACAAAAAAGTGAGTGATATATATGAATAAAAATATTACAGAGTAAATGTACAGAAAGGTGGTGATGTAAAAATTACAAAGATAAAAGAAGGAAGTAAACAGAAAGTTTACAAAAAGAAAAAGTATAAACATCAGAGGTGAGATATAAAATTATGGAAAAGCTAGTAGAATATAGATAAAATATAAAATGTATGATAATAGACAGGTAGAAAAGTAAAATTAACATATATAGTAGAAAATATAAGTAAGGGAAGTTTTAAAATGTATACAAATGGAATGAAGTGGTATAAATATAAAATATGATGTAAATATACAAGAACCTAATGCCTTAGCTTCCATTAGGTTAGTACATTTTTAATATTCATATCTTCTCCTCACCCCTTTCCTTCTCCATTTTTCACACCTTTTTCTCCTATTAGCTCTTTGGCATCCATCATATGTTATTATTTAAGAGTTCATTATTATTTAACGTCACTATTTCATAATTTTATATTCTATCTCCATTCTCAAACCATATTTTTACTTATATTTCTATACGTTCTTGTATATTTACATCATATTTTATATTTATACCACTTCATTCCATTTGTATACATTTTAAAAATTCCCTTACTTATATTTTCTACTATCTATGTTAATTTTACTTTTCTACCTGTTATACTCTAGATTTCTATCTTTACTTTCTACTTTTTTTTCCTGTATTTACTCTTTGACATCATTTTTGTTACATTTTCTTTCATTTTACATATGTAAACTCTCTAGGAGTCTATTATCATACATTTTATATTTTATCTATATTCTACTAGCTTTTCCATAATTTTATATCTCACCTCTGATGTTTATACTTTTTCTTTTTGTAAACTTTCTGTTTACTTCCTTCTTTTATCTTTGTAATTTTTACATCACCACCTTTCTGTACATTTACTCTGTAATATTTTATTCATATATATCACTCACTTTTTTGTTCTAAATTTCTATTACTCTACATATATTTTTATATTATTATATACTTGGTACTGCTATGTATTTTTATAGTTTTGTTGTTTTGTCTGTTTTCTTTGTTAGGCCTGAAGATGACCCACAAAGTGGGTCGAAACGTCGGCACAAAATAAAATAAGTACCCACTTATTTAGTGTTTAATTTGACTGCACCCCCAACTATTTCCTTCCTTACTCAGATCTTCCAGTCAACTATCTCCTCGCTTCTCATGAATTACATTTATTTGTCTTCTGATTTGTTTTTATTTAAATGTTATTGATAAAATAGAAGTTTTCTTGAAGTATATTATACACTTCTACTAAAATTGTTATTAAAAATTCATTACAGAAAATTGTTCTACTATTTCATTATAATTTTTTTTTTAAAGAGAAATTAGAGTAAATATTCAACAAACTATTGCTTTACCTTAGCATTTAATTCATCACAAAATATCACCACATATTTATTTTAACAATAATACAATCATTTTTTTTTAAAGAGCCTCAGCTAAAAATGTTAGACACGGGGATACAATTACAATGATTAATAATAATATAAAATACAAAAATAAATAATACAGATCTTTTCTTTTTTCATTTAAATTATTATTAAATCCTTTCCTATATGTAATTCTATTATATTATAAGCTCTTGAGTTAGTTACAATTAGATTTTAATTCCCTAAATTATGACTGACCATTATCAAATTAGGTGGCTTTGTTTCTGAATAATGAACATTAGGCTTTTATCTCCTGCCCCTCTTTTTTAAAAGACAACATTTACTGCTATGTATAGTGGATTATAATGTTGATAACAGAGCATTAAAAAAAATTACAGATGATAAGCTACCGGTTTTTTAGTCAGTAGTAATTGTTGTTCAGTAGCAGTGTTATTTGTAACTAGCTCCAATGTATAGTGTTGATGATTATGAATTGATGCTAGAATATAAAATATTGGAAAGGATACGTAATGATTCCTGTGATCCGTTGTCAAGCCAGTCCCGGATATTGTATATCTCAGAATGGAGCCCAGGCTGGACAAAGAGATGCTTAGCTTTAGTGCCATGCCTATAGAGGTGGTCGACCAGGAACCAAACTTCTTTAGGTACAGCGTAAGTACCCTCAACTGAGCTAAAAGTATCTTTCTTCTTCTCCTACAATAAAGATTTATTACAGAATAAAGATTATGATAATAAAAAATACATTATATCTAAAATACTTTTAAATTTTTCAAGTATTTGAAGTCATGTATTAATCGAATACATAAGAGGAAAAAGTATTTATTAAAGTTTGGAAGAAATCAATAACAAAACATTATATTATATGATCAGTTTTACTAGCTGAGAAATAATACTATTAACAAAAAAATCTTGGGCGTTAATTTTAAAAGGTAAAAAACATAAAACCTGCATTCATATGAAAAAACAATATCTTAAAATTTTTAACAAAACATATTGATCTGGGTATGGTTATGGGACCAGATATTTTATACATAAAAATGAATTATCAATGCTTGAATACACAGACAAAAAAGTTTCATGTGATGGCTCAGAAATATAATAGTATGTTTCAGTTAAATAAAACGAATCAAAATTCTGTTCAAATTCAAGGAAATTTAAATTTGACAAATCAATTACACATAAATGTTCTCAAGTATTATTATTCCCTTTTTTCTTTGAGTGCTGATTCTAAGCTTGCACATAACTCTTGAGCCAGGCAAAATAAAATAATAATTTTTCAGGTGTGTCAAATTCTCAACTAACCTTATCAATAATAGAACCAAGCGATATTTCTCTGATGGGTTCTTTAATAGATGCTAATGTTTCTAAAGAGGTCCCAAAACAACTTCTTTCATAATTACCTAAAAATAATTTATTAAGGCTTAAAACAAAAACTTTAAACTGAAATAGTTCTGAGCAGAGATTGGAAGAAATTTTATAATAGCATTAATTTACTTAATCTCTTTTTTATGTATAGGTATTTAAACTATACATAGAAAATACATGCACTTATATCTTATTGCTTTCTATTTACAAATAAAACTATGAAAATTCTCTACTTCCCATGAGACTTGTTTCTGCAGATATTATAACAAATTAATGTTAAGACATTCTGCTCATTAGTGAATTTTAAGAACAAAGTGAGTGCTTTAGGTTTTATTAAAATGTTTTAACTTTAAAATGCATTTTCAAAATTTATCAAACTTCTCTTGGACCACCATAGATATTTCACAACATCTCAACTAAAAGTTATCATAAATTGACAAATCTTTTGTTCACAATTTAATCACCATTTGTCTTAAACATTGTAATGTGTATAGATGAAAATGCAATCACACATCTTAAAAGGCACTTTAGAAAAGTTAATAAACGATCTTCATTAAAATCCTAATTTTTCTGTCCATTAACAAAAATCTTATCTTAGTATCTTAGAAACCAAAAAATGATTAAATAAAAATTTATAAATCTACCAGTTCAAAAAATATAATTACCGGAAACTGTGATAAAAATGTCCTTTCCACCTTCTAGATGAAGTACTAATATGTCATAGAGTTGGTCTTGTCCTGAATTTAATTTAAAAGCTGATTTCTTGTCGACTCGGACCTCTACTTTAACTTCACACTTCTCACCTCACGATTATAAAAAGAAATACATTAAAAAATAAATGACTACTCAAAATGAATCAAAACCTATGTATGTTAAATTTTCAAAGTGTCAGAAGATGAATTCTAAAAATGTAATACCTGGTATAACATCACCAAGATAGGGTTCAATGTTGAGCCAGTCCTTGCAATAATAGGGATCATCAAGTTTTTTGATAAATTCAAATTTAACAGGAACCTGGGTAAATAAATAAGTGAAGTATAATTTTTATGATGCTCCAACCCTATTTTAAATGAAGATAAATCATATTCCTAGCAAACTTAATGACAATTTATTAACAAGTCTATTAATCTTAAATATGCAAGAACTTTCATTTTAAAGCATACACATGCACCACCAATTACTCTGGATCATTTATTTTGGAATTAACTTTTTTAAAGTTCAAGTTTTTCAGTATTTAGGAAGCCAACCAACGATCAAATACCTTGTTTTAAATATTTGAACTATTAAAAAAAAAAATTGATAGTTAAAAATAAGCAAGACAATGCAAAATATTTTACATGATTTAAGCCAAACAAGCCTATGTGAAGGATGAAGTTATTTTTAAAAACTGTTAATTGGAAGATGGTATTGAAGTAGAGGAGCATACTTTTATTAATTAATAAAATTATATTTTGAATTATTATGGTTGACCGTAAAAATTTTATGGAGAAAATGGTTAGGATAAAATTGGAAAAATAGCATCAAATGATCTTAATCCGGACCATTATCTCCTCCATAAAAGAAAAAATTATAGCAAATCCATTCAGGTTTATTAATATTATCTCCCAAAAAATGAATATAACTAGATATTAGTGAGTTTCTATTTTAAATTATTTTATAATTGGTGACATAAAATGCAAGATCTGATGACAATTAATTAATGCATGACTATTAAATGAATGTAAAAGACAAATGAAAGACAAAACTGATATCTTACCTGACCAGTATTAGCAATAATAAGGTTCTTTGACTGAGGAACCAAGAATTGGACAGTATCAAATGTGATCTCAGTAGTTTCTACGGTAACCTGTGGAAGAAACTCATTTTCTAATTTGTCCAATTTCTTCATAACTTCTTCATGTATCTTCCTGTACTTGACAGCATCTATGATCCTAACCTGAAATAAATATTAATAAATAATAAAATTAATAAACTAAATAATAAATCAATAGTAAAATAAATATGAACAACACTATAGTTAACTAAAGGTAAATAGTTGAATGGTTAATGTATACACCAATGTATCATACACTGGGAAAGAGTGAGTCAGGAGAGTGTTATCGTAATTGTTGAATAATTCATAGCTATATTAACCATAAAAATAGCTTCATTATATTATGACAGGGCAATAAAATAGTACCAGAAAAGTTACAATTGATTATTTTTATTTATTTAAAAAATGGTTTGATAGTACCTATTACTGAGCATAAAATTAATATATAAATAATGAAACACTCAATTATTTAAAAATATTAAAATTTTGGTTATATTTAAATTTTTTTTTTCAATTTGAATTTTGTAATACTATTAAATCATGTAATAGTTTAATGGTATAATAAACAAACCATACTATAGGGGAAATTATTTCTAATGACTAAGAGATTGAGCTTTAACATAAATTAGGTCTCATTATCACTAAAATTGTCAACAGGTAGACTTAAATGTGTTTAAAACAGTTTCTTCTGAAGTGCATTAAATATTATTTATTTGAAATAACCCAGCCTTTCATTCCTTCTATTAGTGGAGAATGAATAAATATAAAATTTAATTAGTTAAAGGTTAAAATTGAACACTAAAAATAAATATCTGGAAATTAAGAAGTAATATAACATTTAGAATATATTGGGAAGGCTTAAGATTTTAGGAAAAATATTATTTAACATATAAAGTTGTTTTAGATAATGGAGAGTGATGAAAAAGGTTTAAAGGTAAGATATGGATGTAGCTAATTTCTACTATTATATTATTTAATGAAGACTAAATGTCTCTATGAAAACTTAATGGAATTTACATGCAAATATATAGAAAAATTTATAATCTATTTCCAATTGATCATGTGTTTTCCATATTTTAAAATTCTTTACATGTTACAGACCTTAGAAACTTTTTCACAGTCCAATAAGTCAGAGTAGGATTTGCCTTGATTCAAATTTTACAGAAAGCTTCCATTCCTTTCAGAGTCAAATAAATGTTGGAAAAGTAAATGCATACATGTGGATATGTGGGTAGATAGATGGTTAGGTATCCAATATGTTGGATTATGTTTACACATAACCCTCAAAAGTCAGAGCTATTAAAAATAAATTTACCTGATGTGATCAAATAAAGTAATGAATAGTTTAATTATGTCATTAACTTGTTGTAAATAAACCTTACGATCCATTAGTCAAAATGTCTGATTTATTTACTTTTTATGAAGAGTAGATTTTAATATATTAGAATAGAATAGAATAGAATAGAATAGAAAAGTAACTTTATTCTGGGACAAAGTCCCTTTAGAATAACAGATATGAACAGGAATAAAAACATAATATATATATCTGGCCAGAAGGCTAAATGTTACAAATCATAAAGCGTGAAAACATGACAGAAAACAATTTAAAAAGAAATATATAAACAAAAATAATAGTAAGTAAAAAAATAGTACAGATCTTGACAGGATATTAAGCAATTACAGAGAATAGATAAATCCATAGCTTTTGAAATTGAATGCATGAGCTAGCATTCAATAATTTGTTTACATGATGTACCGCTTTTCAAAGAGCAGAATTAAAAGAACTAGATAACACAATGAGTTATTATATACATTGTATTCTAAACAAATGACTAACCTACCTAGAGACTATCCTTTTGGGAAGCTAATAAATGTTGATACAGCAAGGATTTGAATAATGATAGAGAGGGAGTATGACGGATATTAGGGGGGATTGAGTTCCACATTGTGGTGGAGCGGGCGAGAAAGGAACGTTCGAATGCTTTAGTTCTGTGTAAACGTATATAGAGATCAGAAAGGCGGGATCTTGTTTTATGGTGTTGAACTGATGATTTGAATTGGAGGAGACTGTAGATATAGGAAGGGTGTTGAGAGTGAATGGATTGGTATAAGAATGAACAGAGGAAATATTGTCTTCGGAAGGGAGGGAAGAGCCACTTTAACCCATCATAGAGGTGGGAGACGCGCGATCGCTTCGGAGTACCAAGCACAAATCTTAGAGAGCAGTTCATTATTCTCTTTAATCTGTCTTCAAGCATTTTAGAGAGGCCTGGGTAATAGTGGACTAATCTAGCTCTAATGAGTCATAACAATTTAATTTTGGTAATGCTCTTAATACTGTTAGCATAAATTACATATTTTGTCTTCATAAAGCGTAAAACTACAACTGTCTATGAAAAAATAAAATAAAACATTAACATTAAAATGTGTTAGATGTAGGTCATATAAATATTCAGTCATACTATTTAATATATTTTAATTAATTGAAATATACTATTTAATATAACATATATGTTTAAACTGAATATACCGAGCAATATATTTGTTATTACTAATACAAATAGGAACATGATGGTGACAGTTGCCACAGTACCTAAAAGCCAATAAACTGACAAGAACCAATGGAAGGTTAGCAATGAAAGAAAACTCAGTAAAAAAGCCTTGTTACTATCTACATAAGTTATAATTGTATGTAAATAAATCTATTATAAAACTTTAGTCAAGTGGATTTTAAATTTAATAAATTAATTTAGAAACAAAGATTTTCATTGTATTATAAATTATTAAAGCAATATTTTATTTTCTAATGATAACGGAGTAATTCAAATATAAAAGTGAAAAACAATTCACTGTTTTAATAGTGCTTCAGAATTAAAAGTTTTATAACACTAGTCAATGCACTTATAGATGGCATTTGTTAGAGATGAGGCAACAAAATTGTTAGAGGCATTTATGGTCGCAAAAAAATGTATATTTATTTTTAAAATGAATTCTAGAAGAAAAACTAAATTATCTTGTTCAATCAATATATCAAATAAAATCAATATAAATATAAATGAATAAAACCTATATATTATAAATAAATAAAATCAATATATTATAAATAAATAAAATCAATATATTTTGGTCCATAAATAGACTTGTAAATATTTAGTAAAAAAATGTTTTAAATTAATTTAAGACCTAAAAATTAAAGGCTAAATAATTTAATTTTGCTATATAATAATACATCATTATCCTGGAAACATTTTTATTTTTATTTATAATGACATATATCAAGCAATAGAAAGAGTAGAACAAACCTTAGCATCAAACAATGAGCTGACAGGTTTATGATCGCTAATCTTTAAGATGGGATGACTTCTATACTCAATCTGCTCGATCGATTCCCCCTTCCACAAGATCCTATCACACCAGGCTGGGGCCCTGTTCTTCTCACTGAATAGTTTTTTATAAAAATTAGTTTTTAATAATATTTCTTAAATAATGATTAAAACAAAAAAATCAGCTTTAACAATATTAGATATTGGAATAATAACAGTATTATTCCAACCATTTCATAATAACTTCTACCAATTTAAAAAAATCGTTATTGATTCAGTTTTGTAAAAGCCATTTGTGTAAAAGTAGGTGCTCTTAGGATTCTATAAAAGGGTGTAAAAAATCCTTGGTTATGCTGTCCTTTGGAAGGAACGTAAAATGGGAGCTCAGAGCCTGTGTTGTGTCAGGTACTTGTCAAAGATCCCTGTTCTAATTAAACCTGGATAGGCGAAATTAAAGACTCCCACTATAGAAACGTCTGATTAGCCATAGCTGCATAAAGTCGTTTAATGAATGAGCAAGAAACAATATGAAATTCTGTTTTAAAACAATAAATTGGACGTGTTATAGGAAAAGTTGTAGAATTGTGGTTTAAGAGTTGGAACTAGTATTGATATGACAAGATTATCGAAAAAATATGATAGTTGAATTTATGTTTTGAGAAAAGAATAAAGGAAAGAACCTACTAAGAAAATATTAGATATTAAAGCCATAGATTGGTCTGTAAATAATATTTAAATGTTATTATTAAAAAGTAAACATTATTATCATTTAAATAGATATAATATATCTATTGATATATAATAAATATCTAGTGATTTATTTTCTTACGTCAAAACTCTTATACAGAGGGGCTGGCATCGAAATGTAAGGTTAAGCAATCAGCGGTGCCCGTATAATAAGAAAGTATCAAAAATTGTGTGACTAAAAACTAGACGTGGGACTGACTTAATTAAATCAAAATAGTTGCAAAATTCCAACTGCTTGAAATCCAATTTATTATTTTTTTTGTAGTGGATAAAGACATTGCACGGACAGGGATAAAGACATCTGGCCAAGAGAATATACCATAAAAATCATATAGTATTTACATAAGTACTCAATGTTTTATAAGTATAAATATTTATTTAATAGAATATTACAGGCTATTGCTTAAAATTAATACTTTACCTTGAGTCCCAATTATCAGTCCCCGTATCATACTTGTAGGTTGGCTTAAATGCGATGCTCCCCTCTTTAAATCCTACAAATATATTCTGGGCACGACACTGTTTGATAAGTTGGTCGTACTCAAGAACTTTCTGGAATGAATCTCGCTCAACGCAATCTTTAACATACTTTGGATCTATATCAGTGATCCTGTAGTTCAGGTCTCCCAACCAATAAATATGACTAAAAAAAAAAAATTGTTATAAAGAAATTGGTGAGGGATACGATCAATGAAGAATAAACACACTAATAAGTACAACTTGTTTTTTATTTTGTACAACAATCTCGTTTTGTTCTCAACCCTGATGTTGAGAACTCAATGTTGAATTACAATAAAAGATAATTTAATGTGTAAATTCTTTAATGACTGCAACCCAAACAGATTTTTTTTTCATAAAATTACATCTATGGCTATCCATACCTACATAAAGAAAACAAAAATTAGAGTTGTTTCAATATTATAATATTTTAGATCAAAGATTAACAATTACTTCTATTGTATCTTTCTGCAGGACAAATTATTTATAACTTAATTAGTTTTTATATTGTCATTTTACATGGCAGAAGCCTTAAAGTAAATAATTCTATACAATAGATAAATAAAATAGAGTTATATGTATAATTTTTCTTACTTCAAAAATTATACAATCTATTATAAAAAATATAAATAAAAAATTATAAAAACTATACAATATCCTCAGAATAAATATTAGGATTGAAAAACTTAAAGCTTAAAAGAAATATAAAATACATGTTCAGACATTAGTGGAAAAATTCTAACAAGAAAGACTTAAGTCTCTAAACTATAATACCGGTCAAAATTTTGTTCATTCAGGCATCTTCAGGACAGAAAGAGAATGATAAGTAAGTAATCAAAAGTAATTGAATTTGGGCCTTAGTGGTGGTGGGATGTTTCCTTTGGTTATTGTCTTGCTGCATTTTGAGGTTAGAATGAATTTTATTCCTGTTACTTTCATTTTTTTTTCCTTTGCTATTATTCTCTTTCTGTCCTGAAGATGCCTGTATGGACGAAATATTGACAAGTATTTTTGTTTCCTGTTTTAGTTTAGAGATTTAATGCTATTTGGTTGGAATTTTTCCATTAACCTCTTAAATAATATTTATTTTTGTATCAACCATCAAAACAAAAAATTAGATAAAAGGGTTTAAAAACACAAATCCCTCAGACATATAATTATAACTCACTCATGATCCTTAATGGTCTTGGGAGGATGGTGAGAAGAAAAACACATCCTGGAATATATGTCCCGGTAGTCTTGATTCCGACGTTCATATTCCTCAACGTGAGCGGCTAAGTGAGCGTTGACAAAGCATATAGAGGTACTATGAAAATCTAACCTCACTCCTACTCCACCTTTATTACCCTAAGATTAATCATTAAACTTTTTTATTGTATCATATTAAAATAATTTAACAACCATATAACCAACAATATAAGCATTAGTTAGAAAATTCAGTCAGTTATTATAATGTATAAGGATAGAATTAAAAACATGTAATTACCACAATGAGGGTTTTGAAATTATGTAGTTTACATGGCTGGATAACAGATATGTTTGTTGAAATTTACTACTTTATGAAATAACATAGGCGTTATAGATTACTAAATGAGAATGAATTGCATACTAAGTAAATATAAAACATTGTTCAAGGGAATTCACAGGGTCATTGTTTTATCAGACTACTCAAATAATCAATAAAGAAAATTAATGTTCATGGAAGTATGTGTAAGACGTTAATGGTAAGTAGCTATTTTAAGATAAGTCTGTGGCACAGGGAATATTCAAACCATCAAACTTTAGTAGTTCAAGGGTTTTTAGTGTCATTTTTTTTTAATATCAAAAATAAATTCGGAAAAGGTTTAATTAGCAGTACAGTACTGAATTTTATGATAGGCTATTCCTCTCTCATTTAAAGAAATTTCATTTTGGAACACCTTGAATATAAGAAATAGTTTTAAATATTAAAAATGTAATAATTACATTTTAGAAAAGAATTTAATGGTTAGCATTTAGCTCAGTACTGTATGATTGCATGGGTTTCTGACAGTAACTGATAAAAAACTGACAGTAAAAGTTGAAAAACAAGAATTAAACAAGCAGCTTTTTTTTCTTCACTGTAATAAAACAATCTGAGTGGCAAAAAAAGTGAAATATTATTATAAGTAGAACCATAATATAAATCTCACCATTTTCCCCATAATGCCGGTACCCACAGTATCACAAGCTACTCCAGTAACATGATGTCTAAGTTTCTGTTGGACAAAAACAACAAGCATCATGCCAACAAGGCGGACAAGTTTTACACGAGTGTATTTAGCTCCATTGTGCAGACCACTAACTACGGCATTACTGAAATTAACAAGAATACAGGAGTTAATTCAAAATCTAGACGAGATGTTAAATTTTAAGTAATCAACAAATGTAGTATGCAAAAACATACTGGGTTATCCTTAAATCCAAGGCCAAATAATTATCTAAAACACTCAGATTTTTAGTTAAGAGAAGAAATGTTAATATTAATTAGTTAAGGGAAAAAACAGATTAAAGGTTGACTGAATCATTTGGGTATAAAGATATTTGAGAACTTTTGATAGAAACATTTGCTTTAAATACTCACTACCACTCATTTTCTCGGGGAGTGTCATTAAATAGAAAAGCCTCGGTGGACAGGTCAAGCTCTTGGAAGCCGATAGCATAAATGTCAGGAGGGTCCACATCACAGGAGAGCCATTCTGTAAGATCAGCAGTTGGTGACTGCCCATTTACATTCCAAGTTCCTACGAATATCCTGTAAATTTTAGACATGTTAAACCTGATCGTGTTCTAAAAAGAGACAACGTAACAAATTGTTGATGAATTTGTATTTATCTTTTTCACTACCAAGAGATGCAGCAAACTATATCCAACACCAATTGTAAGGATTCCATGCTGTTAAAAGATAATAAACAAGGAGGAGCAAAATCAATGATTAAATCGTAGAGTGACCAGAAGGTCCTACTGAATCATATTTAATGAAAACAGTATTCTTCAAAGAAATTAAATATATTACATAAATAAAAGTATTATTTAAAGAAATCAAATAACACTTTTTTTAAATAAAATATCTAGTACCATAATTGGTTTTACCACTATCAAAAATCCCAAATTACAGGGTGTTTACCCAAATTACAAGGTTGGCTCAAACTTTTTACACAGGCGTCACAACAATTTTTTTTATAAGATTTGAAAAATTACAAATAATTAGATTCCATTGAATGATGCAAGCTAAATTTCAAACATCGATAAATGTTTACAAGCTACAAAAATATTTATAATTATTGATGATATTTTCATATTTCTGGTACACTAAATCAAATCAGCAATAATTTTTGGTGTGAAAAATATTTAAAGCTAGGTTACCTCATAAATCTAAACGTATGTTGCAACTTTTAGTTTATTAGAGTAGGTAAAATGGCTAAACTAAACTTAGCGAATTTCATCCCCAAAAATAAAAACATAGCAGTACAGGGTATAATGAGACAGTTAAAACACAGTACTGATAGTACAAATAGATACAAATTTTCCAACGAAAGTCAGTAAATCTAGCATTTTCTGCCTTCAAGGCTATTCTATTATACGACTTGTTAATTTTATTTATTATTTACCATAAGATTAATAGGAACGAAATATAAATGAAAAGAAAAAAGTAGTGGTTATTAACCAATGGCATTGCAGGACATTTTTATTAAATCCTCGAAATAAATATTAATAAAAATGCCATTTATCACTTATAATTGTGTAATGTACCAAGTTTGGTGTATCTGAAAACGATAGGAAAATCATTGCAATAGATCACTCCAGGATTTAAAACTGAAATTTATTAAACTTTTTGTTGAGATCATTAGTTACCTTAATTTGAAATAAATATTATAAAGATGATCCAGATTAATTTAAATATAACTTATATTAATCTTAGATCATCTGAATTTACTAACATACCAACAATCATGTAATATGTTTTTTATACCTGATGACAGGGATAAGACCATGAAATGTTAAGAACAAAAAGAATGACAAATGATTATAAATAAATAACCATTCTTAAAAACTTACACCAATCGCAAAAAAAAAATTGAAATACATAAAACATAATTTAAAAAATAAAAATATCCATTAATTAATTCATAATTGTCTTGGGGTCTTTACAAGATCTATCACAGAAATGTTTCTTAAAATAAGTTTTCTTTTTCTGAAATAATGTTAATTATATATACCTGAATGATTGCTTAAACATGTACTGATCTTCTTTTCTAGACATCATATATCGAATGACACTTTCCCGAGCAGCTATTGGTGTTGACCCTTTGGCAATACTTTCTCTTGGAAGGGAAAGACTGTCTGGGCTGTCTACTACCTATAATAACATATTTCGTTCAATATAAATATTTTAGACAAATTTATAAAAATATATTTTGGTTTATAATATAAAGGAGCGGCTCAGTGGTAGAGGACTTGGTAGTTAATCTGCCTGTTCAAAACGATATACATTACGAAATTTTCCATAAAACTCAAACAACTCACCGAATCATTAACTTCTTCTTTAAGACCATTATCACTGCAATCGTGCCTTATTACAGGAGGGTACCTATTGAGCCAGTTGTATTCTAGCGGTCCAGACTTCTTCACTACATCTGAAAATTATTAAATAGATAACTGTTCTGCATAACAAAACACCATAATAATTTGCTATAATTTATGGATACTGACAGAAAGGCTTTAAAAAAAATTACTATAAATTTTAAACTACTTAGAAAAAATCAGAAAATAAACTATTCAAGAATTAATACTGAGAAGGCTGGTGTCTTAAAAGAATGGACCGAGTTTTTCAGTAAGAAGTTTGGAAGTGGAAGGATCCAAGAACATGGGGAAACTTCTATTAATCTAACTCAGGCAATCCTTAGCCTTTACCAAAAAATATACGGGATAGTCAGGCTTAATGGCAAAAAATCTGACAGATTTAAAATAGAAACGGGAGTAAAGCAAGGGGACAGCCTAAGCCCATTACTATTTGTGATATACATGGATAGGATAATATGGGAAGCTAAACTAAGGAGCCCCAAGTTAAAAGTAGGAAATTGGAAAATGCACCCCGTGTTCATTCAAAATCTAGTATTTGCTTATGACATCCTCATTATTGCAGAAAACAGAGAAGCCTTAAAAGAATCACTAAAAGCATGGAAGGAAGCTCTGAGTCGTAAAGGAATGACAGTAAACCCAAACAAATCAAAATATATGGTTGTCTCTAAAAGTGGTTTTAGGGAACCGGAGGCAGTGACTTACGGAGCTTGGTTTTGGAACAGGTGGATGTATACAAGTACCTGGGAGTAAAAAATTAGTAATGATGGCAGGTTGAACTCTGAAATAAACCAGCACACAAGAAAAGCAAGTAACGTATATTACTAGTTACGAAATGTCATAATCGGAAAAAGGGAAGGGGAGATAAAGACAAAGATGACAGTATATAAAAACAAGTCTTCATCCCTACGTTGACCTATGCTGCTGAAAGCTGGTCTGGTATCAAGAAATTTGAGAGCCTTATACAAGCCACCGAGATGAAATTCCAGAGAAAAGCTCTCAATAAGACGAGATTTGACTGAATGAGGAATCAAAGGATAAGAGAGGAGACAGGGCAGGAACCTCTCTTAGACAACATCCATAGAAGGGAAATGATGTGGTTCGGTCATTTACAAAGAATGCCGATAAACTGTCTGCCAAAAAGTGTATAGGAAGCGAAAACAGAGGGGAAAAGACCTAGAGGACGGCCAAAAAATAAATGGGATCAGGTCCCATCACCAGGTCGGTGGAACTGGCTAGAAAGAGGGGACTCTTAGATATAGAAGTATTTCAGAGATAGAGAAGTATTTAGGAAATGGACACAGGCAGCCCCGACACCGTAAGGTATAAGGGAAGGACAAAGAAGAAAGAATTAATATATTATATATATATATAAGTACATGAAGCCAATTTTCAAATGAAATAATGTTTCAAACAATTTGTTAGATCTATTTAGGTGGGGTTGAAGACAGAAAATATGAAAACAAATATTCCAATACTTAACATTACAGTTTTCTAAATTAATTCTACATATAGAAAACTACTTTTTTAGTTAAACTTACTGTCAACGGCTTTGTACAGCTCACCAACAAATGTGTTGGATTTTGAACTAGGCATCATTTCAAAAAGAAGTTTAGACTTATTTGAACTCACACTCAAGTATAGATCGTGGCCATCCTCGTGTTGCGTTTCAGTATCTAAAAAAATAAATGAAAATTTTAATATCTTATTAATAAGTAATGGAAAACTCCTTAAAATTTTGGTTATTTTAAAGATGTTAAAATTACCTCAATAAATTTGTAAAAAAATAAATTTTAATGATACCAATTCACAAAAACTGTCAACAAACAATATAACAACATTAAATAGGAAAATTATAATAAATAGGTAGTCTGATAATGTCCATGCCTTTACGACCTGAACCTTCCTAACACTAATTTTTTATTATATGTAACATTATTTACAACAACTTTGATTTTTTTGTAAGCTCAGTATACTTTTGATTTGGTTAAAGTATTCCAATTGATTTTGTTAAATAGAAAAAAAAATTGAAAATGGATATTTTGTCCATAATGTTAAAATTATCTCAATAAATTTGTAATATTAAACTTTTTCTTTACTTTTATGTATTTTCACAATTTTTTTTTTACTTCAACATTTGCATCTTATTTTAATGGGTTTGAAGAAATCCAAGAATAAAGCCAGGCATGTTGAACAGTAAAGACTGATTTACTATAAGTTACATTATTAATCACTGCAAAATGATAAAATTACAAGTTTTGAAGAGATAACAAAAAATAAATCTTAGCTGAACTACACATAAAACAAGCTGAAATTAAAGGGCCATGACTACTGTAACATAAAAAGTAAACTAATCAGTCTCACAAATGTATATGGGTCTTAAGTGGTTGACTGGGAGTGGTGCATGAGCACACAACTGAAGTATTTTTTGGAAACTGTGGTGAGGACTGAGCTTGATTTAGTTAATTTTTTTTCTAGCTAATGGTTAATTAATTATGTTTAAGGAGTGAAGTGGAAATAATATTATACAATAAATTATTTAGTTCCAACTATGAAACCAGGATATGAGCCAGGTACGTTTCATTTCTCACCATAAAAAAATCTTATATTAAGTTAATTACGTCACATAAATAATTACCTAGCTCAAATTTGAAATTGCTATCAATAGGAACAATTCCTTCAACTGAAACATCAGCAGAAGATATAGGAGGTACTCTCGTAGATGTTAGGACAAAGAATGCACTTGAGCCGTTTTTTGAAATTATAGCCAGATACCTGGTGGTTCGGACCCATCCTTGCATTTTGCTAACTTCTAAGCACTAATACCAGATTAAGGAATTGAAAAATTTGATAAGTATTAATCTGATAAATAAATACAAATATTATTAATAGAATCACTAAGAAAGAGCCAATCTTATCACGATCAAAAGTAATGTGATACAATTCATTAAATATTTTGTAGTATAAGGATACAGCCAGAACAGTTTCGCCTGTAAAACCACTTTGGACTAAAGATAATAATTCTACAGACCCCATCTTTAATATTAATAAATATATTTAAAATAAAAAATTCATTCTATAATTTTGCAAACTGTACAAGAACTAAAACCACTTAAAAATCATACTTAAACTTAAAACCTGATAAGATTTTGTAATTAAACTAAGAAACCTAAATGAAACCTCCAATCTGTTTACAGTGATTCGGTTGGGTGTATGCATGGTACATGTAAGGACCAGAAGTTCATTATCATAAAGGAGTTGATATAAGTTTATTTTAAAATCGTTATAATTTTATTTTCTAATTCTTTCCGTATATCAAGATTTCCTTTATTCCTTAGTCCTTTGATTTGAAATCTAATCATATTTATTGGTGACGGAGGACGGTTCACATTTGTTAATTGAGATTAATTTAAAATCCATAGAATTTAAATATTTAACAATCTCTTATGTAAGCGCCATTATAATTGCGATTGTTAGTCAAAAAAGATAAAAGATGACAGTAGTGGGGAATAGTTGGGCGTGAATGGCTTTAGACACTGCAATGAACCAATTTCCTGTGGAATTTTTGATCGGCATAGCCACTTCGTCCTACCAGATTGAAGGAGCTTGGGATGTAGGAGGTATCCTATATTATATACAACTATCTTAAATCAATAAATTGTCAATAGCTTAATGTTCTGCTTTGTAAAATCTGTTCTTATCAGCTACCTTCAGATGTGTTAAAGTTGCTACTCAACATTAGTCAAGGCCAATAATATTCAAAATGGAGCAATCACTGGCTGAACAAGTTTCAATCACTCTTAAACAAATACGTTAATTGGCAAATCTGCAGTCCCAGCGAATAATTTAGCGAATTTAATAATCAGCGGTTTAGTCGAATTTCGTCCAGAGAGGATTAACTGTAATGGAGGAAGCGGAATCGTGCCATTCTCTTAGTTTTCGACTTGAAATAGAGTTCGTAATATACCCAAACAATGACTCCATTTCAAGCCAATAACTGACAGCCCCATATTTACTACGAATATAACACGATTCTCGAAACAAGAAACTCATTTTGGAGAAAATTCGACTTAACTACTTATTCACCAAGGATGTAGATATATACTTTAATATGTATAGCCATATGGTATATTATATAGTTATACATTTTTAATCAGTAATTGTTTATCCCTGCTGATACTGGTTTTGCTTTTGAAGTTACCATGCAATAAGTTGCATAAGCATTTTTGTACGAGTGAATTTGATTTAAAAAAAAAAAAATCACATTTTGAGAAAGAAAAGGGTTCGTTTCGACGTCAAAGAATTAGACAACCTGCAATGTGGGCCGAAACGTCGGTTTCTAATAAATATTTTATCACTTTTAACGGAATTAATTGTTTGCCTTCCACACGGAAGTCAATTTTGAAGTGATCCTTTCATTGACCCCTTCTGGCTGATCTGGATTCTGAACATTGGGCGTCATATATTCCTGTGATTCATAGACCCCATAGTTATCATTTTGATTTGAAACTTTTAATCCTTACTTAAAATTCAGGTTACAATTATAAACTAAACCTTAGGCCGTCTCAATGTGTTTTGGCTGAATAGAAAAAGCAATGAAATAAAAAAAGTAATAAAAAACTGGAAGCAATAAAATGTTTCACCGGTTTCCTGCCTATTTTGTATTCTTCAAATGAATATTAAATATGCATCATACTTATACATACATCATACCCTCCTCAATGCTTCAGACACCAAATTCTTATGAAAAATATTTAAAAAATGAACACTCCTAGGACCCAAATAAACCCTGTTATTTTCCAATCAACTCTATGACGATTCGTATCCTTTGGTCATAATACTTCACCAACCGCAGATATTGAACTCCATGAGCTCTATACAACATCTGCAACTTCCTTATAAAATTAAATATTTTCTATTTTTCGGAAAACGTTTCTATCCCTACTATTAAATAAAATTTCGAACACATTCCCACTGAACGACTTCCGTTCTATGTCTTCTCTCAAATCTTTCAAAATCATTGGAACGTCTTGTGGAAACAAAGCCATCGACTTTCTTTGGATTTAAGTTCTCTTATTAGTCTTTTCCAATACGGACACTTTAAAATACTGTTTTTTTCGTTTTAAACAATTATTTACCTTTGGCTGCTCCCCTCCCCCATGGCTGGTGGCTATTGCATGGTTTGAGAAACTGATGTTTGATATAAATTATCATATGTGATAAATTTACAATGAAAACATCTAATTAATATGGAATTCAAAATACTATTAATTCGCCTGTTTAAGAGTAAATCTAGACTCAGAAAGAAACACAGACAGACTAATTGCTAAAAATATGTTGCCTATTTTTGACTCAAGGGCTTCGAATCACGTAGAAGGGTAAAAACCTGTACATCCATAATTTGGCCCGATTATAATATTTTCCTTTTTAACTCAGGATTGTGCTTATCTTCTGCAGTTCAACCCACCTGCAGCGATAAGACAGTATAAACATCATTACAATGTCGAATAATAAATATATACTAATTTCAATGATTTTTAAAATTTTATTTTTTAGATATTTTTTCTCTTTTCCTATTTTTTAAATTAGATTGTTATTTGTTTTGTATGGGATTTAACTATCTTATTAAATTAATTAACAAATTTCGAGATATGACATTAAAACGGTTTATACCTGCTTTATTATTTCATTTTATAACTCTTAAGCCATGCTTTTTTTTTAGTTATAACCTTTCCAATAATAATTTTTGTCACTTCGAGTTGAGTTACAAGTTTTAACTGTTTATTCGTTTCATTTTTAATATTTTCCAAAAACACAAATTGTCGTGAGCTTTAGTATGGAAAAGAGAATGTAATTATGGGCAATGAGTAGATTGATTTTTATAATTAACGAAATTATACTTTCTAAGCGAAGCAGAAATGTGACATTTTGGTAATTGAGCACCCAATATATAAATATCACCCGATTATAATATTGCCAAACCATTTGAGACCATGAAGACGATGTAGTTAAATTTTGGTAAAATATTGGTTCAGTAGTACATTTTGAGTTTTTAACAATAAATCTTTCTTCTCCGATAATGAACTTACCTAGACGAGCTAAAGGGTTTTAAGTAGAAGACTTTAGACAAGTTTAATCAAAACGTTTAGTGGAAACAAATATTTAATCGAAACAATTGAAAAAAAATGTCGATTTCATCGAAAAAAAATCGCTGTAACATCCCGCAAAGTAAACTGGCGCACCAAACACACACACACACGCACATCTGAGGTAAAAATAATATCTTGATTAATTATGATTACACACTAATTGTGAATAATGAATGTTCATAATACATAAATGAAAAACAAGCTTGATATGCATTAATATTTATAGATACCTGTAGCCTTCAGCATGGCTTCTTATCAGGACACCAGCCTGCTGTTTACTAACTGCTTTTGTATGTTAATCTTGTTAAACCGAACCGTAACAACAAAGTTTTTATACTTTATTCATAATTTTACAGTTCACAACAACAGCATTTAACTTATCGTATAATAAATAATTAACGTCTTTTTTAATTAGATTTAGTTTCTAAAACATTAAAATACAATAAGGTATTCTGGCATGCCTTTTGTTTGCTAGAGGAAATTATTATAAATCAGTCCCATATTATGAGTGGCTTTGTAGTATTGTTGAGTTTATAATTTCAGTTATAATTTTCTCTCAAAATGTGTAACAATATTGTTTATTTCAAGATGTCTTATACGCACTGGAATTTTTTGTTTGTTAGAATATTGGTTCTAACATTCGTGATACTTTATTCAACTATATTTTAGCTTGGAAATCCTAATTATTCATTGTTTTAATAAAAAAAGTTTAATACCACCATGAACTGTTCATTACAAATCTATTGAACTGATTACCATGCAAACTATAGTTATTTCAAATTGGCTTTAAGAAAACTTCAAGTGAAATTTTTCACATTATTTTTTTATTTAACTTGGTTTTTTAACTAACTAATTTAAAAGTTTGAAATAACTACTCCTCTACAAAACAGTCTAGAAATTTTTATTTTTTATTTTTAATTCACTTAATATTTACATTAAAAATAAAATTATTCCATTCAGCCAGTGTCTTGTATCGTACAAATTTTTATAATTATATTTTATAGTTTTTCAAATATAATTAATGGTCTTTGTAATGTTGTTCAACGAACGTATTTTTTTTTTCGAAGTTAAGATGTTTTGTAAAGAATTAACTGTTTAATTACAATTATTATCCCACGAAAAATTCTGATGCATTAGTTTTTCTCCAGTGTAATAATAAAATATTCTTCTTCCGAGGCTTCCAATAAAGATCGACATTTCCAGACGCAAGTTCGAAACCCAGGTTCTGCTGAGAAACCTACCTAAAAAGGAATTAAGGAAAAAAAAGGAAGGTTACAATAATAATTCAGTGTACTTTTCAAGAAGTTTTTTAAGACTTCTTCATTCCTTGAGAACAAAAAGAATACTTATAATTTATTTTTATTTATTGTTCTTTTGATGGTAATTACTTTTAAATATTTTTATTTTGAAGAGAAAAGATTTGTCCTGGCCGGGATCCGAACCCGGGTCGTCTGCATCTCTAGTGCATTGGTCTATACCACTGAGCTACCAGCGGTCGTATCCAAGCCAGACAAAAAGAATACTGTTTAATAATGCTGTCTAACTTTTCTAATGCATAAACACTAATGATTAAAATATGAAATATGAAAACTCACTTGGATTACGGAAATGAAGTTAAGATATTAAGATGGGCATGGTGTCCACATCCGATCAAGGAGCTTTAGAAAAATCAAATACTGATTTATAAATGATTTGAATTCACTGAACATACTATATACACTTGTTTAAATTTTTGTAAATATTAAATATAATTTCACTTAGTTCACTAATACACCTTGTTCAGAAAGGACATTGACTGGAAGGTGTTAAAATGGTAGCTGAGAAAGAAAGAAAAACTGAACGCTTTCTCAACTTGTTTCCAAAGACCTGGTGTTGCGGATGGAAATTCAAGTAGTGGGGGTGGGCGAATTATTTCGGTTATTAGAGCGGTAATAGGCAGCTTATTTTATTAAATATTTTTAAGTTCTCTTTATTTCGCACATTAAGTAATAGATTACAAAGTTTAATACTTAGATAATACAAATCAAGCATTTTTGATGATTATGAATAACTTTTCCTTCCTGTTCAAGACGGTGCGTCCTAACCGAAGTACAATCGGACCCAAAGACTGTAACAAATCGTTCTTGGTCCATGAATTATGGCTGCTCGGGGTCAAAAGGCACTCAAGGGCCTAAATATCTTTCCCCAAGCAAACTCCCTGGATCTTGCTTCTGGGAAATATATATGTATATATATTTGACGCAAAACAGCCCTGAAGGACTACGCGAGTGTGATGCAGCGATTTTTTTGTTTTTTCTTGGCCCATCTTTGCCTCATGGTTTCACTGAAGGTTTTTCTTCTATCCAAGTCTTGGATGGAAATGTTTTTCTGTCTTCCACTAGTACCGCATTTTTGAGGAATTTTTGGTATTCCGTTCAATTTTCTAATAAATCTAGTTTAATCCCTCGAAAATCGATGTGAACAACCATAGTTCACATCGGTTTTCGAGCCTTTTTTGTGAAGAGGGCGGATTAGGACGGTTTCCCATTCTTCTGGTATTTTCGCTTGTTCTCAGACATGAATATGTATATTTATTCAGTTTTTTGTTTAATCGAAATAATTAAGATTGAGCTTGTGAAAGAAAATGGATAAAAAGTAAAACAAAAACGAAATTTGTTAACAGCTCCGACTATCTTTCGTGTTGCTGGTGAACGCGACATAAGCAATGGATGTTATTGTATTGTTACGGTCAGAGAGGGAAGAAGGACCGGCTGAGAGGATTAGACGAGCTGTGGGATTAAGCGGAAGGGGTCAAAGAACGTGTAGAGCTTTCTGGATCGGCCTGGACGGTTCTCGATCTTCTTCCGAGAACCTACCTTGCCTATATAAAAAGGCCGAGTTAGTATCAGTCTGTTATAAGTGCTAAGTGAGTAACAGTAACAGTGATAGTTAGTGGCCGTGTAATAAACTGTGTGTCAGTTTGTCATATTTGGAGAGTCTTACGGTCGGTGGACTTTAATTAGCGAACTATAAGTGTTAATTTGTAGTTGTAAACTATAGTGTAATATTATTGTATTTGTACAAATTTATATAAATGGTTTAGTTATTTAGTATTAGCAATATCTTATATTATTTGTATATTATTTTAGAAATTAGATAACAGTTAGGCCTAGGTTATAATCTGTAGAATATTGTTATTGTAAATTGATATTAGTTTAATCATTTAATTGTTTTAAGCAATCTCATTGTATTCTTTTTAATTTGTTAATAAATATTAGTATCTTGAATTAAGTAATAGTTTAGTCCATTTTACACCCAGTAGCCCGTAACAGTATGTAATTATAGCTTTAGCTTTAGCCCGTGTAATGTGACCACCAAGGGGAAATTACCACGGGAAGAAAGGATGATCTTTTTCTTAAATTTTCCTCAATGATTTAATGTTCCTGCAAAATGTATCAATCGATTTTTTCTTTTATATAATTTTAATTTTAAAATGACTGTGATGACAAATCCTTTACCTATAAACCATATTTTCAATAATATGATTTAACAATTTATTGCTTATAACTTCTTTGTTAAATTTTTGTACATACCTAATAAAATAAAGGTTCTTTTGTCATGTTAAAATTAAGGAAAAGGAGAGAATATCTGGGACAGGCTTCTACATACACGACCTGGTGTCACTGATGACAAAAGCAATGGTGATATCAGCTGCAATTCCTACTTTATGTATCGAGATGACATAAAAATAATTAAAGACATTGGGGTAAATAATATTCTTCCCGTCATAATACATAATGGTGTCAGTTCCGGAGGTTGTCGCTTCGAGTTAAGTCACATCGAGTTTTAACTTTTCATTTATTTCCTTTTTAATATTCTCCAAAATACAATACGTGAGTTTTAGTGTGGAAAATGGAGTGTAATTATGGGAATGTGTATATTTCGGTAATCGTTTCATCAAGAAATGAAAACCTATTTTATATATAATTCGAAGTGTTAATTTCTTTATGAAACGATTACCGAAAGATACAAATTTCCCATAATTAAACTCCTTTTTTCTATACCAAAGCTCACGATTATTTGTATTTCTGGAATATATTAAAAAAGTGGAGGATCAGATGTAATGCCGAATTAATGAATTCTATGGTGAACCTGACATCTTCTTTGCTATTAAGAAGAGCAGGCTATGATGGTTAGGGAACGTGGAAAGAATGGAGCCCTACAGGCTGCTTAAAATGGTATTAAATGGTGCACCGGGAGGGAAAAGAAAAAAGAGCGGAGACCCAGGCGTTCAGTGGATGGATGATTTGAGGAATGGGAGAAGAAATTGGAGACCGCGAGAATATAGAAGAATGGTGCCAGTGGCCCAGCTGCTGCATGGGCTGTAGTGCCAATTAGTGAATGAGTGAGTAATTAGAAAGAAAAGTTAAAACTTGTGACTTAACACGAAGCGACAACCTGAGGAACTGATACCCTCTTAAATATTTGAGTATAAGTATACATTACTGTCTAATAATCTCTTTTTATCAGTTCGATTTCTACCGATTCTCAATAAGTTGGGCACGCATCCTTCCCACTGGAGAAGGGCATAACATAAACTTAGAAGGAATAAATTATTATAAAAAGGTGATTAATGAACTTGTGGCGAATGATATCCAACCGATGGTAAGCTAAATTACTAGTATAAATATAAAAAAAAATATTTCCGAAATTCATTTAATTGTCTTGTTTTTTTAGGTTACTATTTACCATTGGGACCTCCCACAAAAGCTTCAGGATATGGGAGGCTGGTTGAATCCGCTAATAGTAGATTATTTTGTGGATTATGCTAAAATTCTATTCGAAAACTACGGAGACAAAGTACCATTGTATATGATATAATTTGAATAGTTTGGTATTCTTTTTTTTTCTACATAGGTTTTCATTTACTGTTCAGGTGAAGTATTGGACGACCATAAATGAACCTTTGGAAGTTACAGCTGGCTACGGAGACGTCAGTCTAGCCCCGATGCTTAACTTCCACGGGGTCGGTAACTACTTGGCGGGACACCACATCCTGTTAGCACATGCCAAGACTTACCGGCTCTATGACACCATGTTCCGAAAAAGCCAAAAAGGTTATAACTTATATCTCGGAATTAATTTTTTTTTAAATACAATTTTCATTAACGATCGTCATTAAGACAAGAACTGTTGGCAGGACTTGTGTCGATTGGAATATCAGGAGGAGGTGCACTTCCGTCATCTGATTCAAAAGAGGACAAGGAAGCAGCTGAACGTCAAATGCAATTTTCGGTAGTCAAGTATTTTTTTAGACAGCAATCTTAGTGATCAATGGATTAATACCCGTTTACAGTAGATCAAAAAAGTATTGGTACACCCTCATTTTCCTGAATTATGGAAAGAAAAAGCCTGATGTAACTGTGACAACAATTTTATTAAATGTATACATAGAAAGTAAAAATAAATTAGCAGAAAAATTTCTTAAAACAAAACATTTATTTAATTAACATGTAAAATAACAAAAATGATAAGTCAAAAAGTATTGGCACATTCTTCTGCTTTTGTGCTATGCAAAAATCTTAATATTTTGTTATCATCCCTTTTGCTTCTATGATATATTTTGATGGCATCGATGAGACAAGATTTTGGGTGATTTCCGGTCTGATCTTAACCCACTCCTCAGATAAAACTCATCTGAGGTCATTTTTTGATGAAATTTTATTCTTTCGCACTTTCAAGTCAAGTAAATACCGCAACTGTTAGATTGGATTTATTTCTGGGGACTGCGGTGGTGTTTTAATCTGTCTTCTAACATTGTACAGCATCCATCCTTTTGTTTTATTGGCGGTATGTTTATGGTGGTTATCTTACTGGAAAACAATTGTATCCTGAAGTTCCAAATTTTCAGCACTGCTCTTCAAGTTATGCCGAAAAATGTCGACATACTTTTCAGCATTCATAATCCCCTCGATGCAACTCAAATTTCCAACCCCATTCGAAGACATACAGCCTAGACTAGGACACTTCTACCTCCATGTTTCACTGTCGGTCTGACATTTTGCAGCTGAAACTTGGTGTTTGCTTTCCTCCATAGTTACTTGCGACCATCAGATCCGAAAATACTAAATTTACTGATAAATGTTTTTTTTCTTTGAATTCTCCCATAATAATTAAAACTGTGTATTACATTTCTTAACCTCTGGAGGCAGAAGGTTGTGTTGGAAGTTGTCATCTCTGTTGCCATGGTGGAGGCCGAGGATGTTGGATTACGTTTAACGATTCTCCTAATTTGCCGCTTTTCTTTTGCAGAAAATTTTTGAGGTCGCTCAGAACGCACTTTATTTAAAACTGAGCCTGTGCTAAAACTCATCCCTACTTTTTCGCCAATTTGACAGTAACATAGTCCGCGAGAATGTAATTTCACTACCTGATTTCTGGTTTGCACATTGTGCTCTTTGGTTTTTGTCATTTTCAATGCACCAATTCGGGTGAGAAGTAAATCTAGACTGAGGAATAATTTGTTTGAAAATAACAGGACTTAATGCAAAAATATTTAAGGGATTAAAGGAGATGTTTTTCTATAAATGTTAACTATGGGCAACTGTGCCAATACTTTTTTGACCGTCGACTTTCCTACTTTTTTTTCTTAATAATTGTTACATCAATAGTCTAGCTTTTAATTGCCTTCAAAAAGACTGAGTTGGGTTCTATTTTTACTTTACAATTCCAACTTGAAAATAATTTACCGGATCACCGAAAAATATAAAAAAATTAGGGTGTGCCAGTACTTTTTTGAACCACTGTATATTACTACACAAGTTTTAAAAAAATTTATTTTAGTTTATACTGTTAAGATATTTAACACCAAATAAAAAGAAAGACATTTCCATCTTTATTAATAAACATTTGGTAAAACAGAACTTGAATTAATGTTATTTCGATGTTTTTTAAGGATTCACAATCGTTTCGCATACCTACCGTTCAGTTCGTTTGTTCGTCACTTTTATTCTGCTATAGCAATTCGGACGATGCTTCAGTGAGAGTCCTAAACTTTGCATATCCAGGTTTAATTAGGATAGGGATTTTTAAGGAGCATCTAACATCATATATAATGCTCGATATCCCCATTTAATGTCCCTTCCGTAGGACGGCATAACCAAGCATTTTATACTTTTAAAAAATCCTAGGGCCATCTACCGGGCTACAAACCCGCGATCTTGGGCTTAGTAGTTTGATATAAGTATTTTCGTTTGTTAGAAAAAAAAACTGTGCCAATATGGTCCACTGAAGGTCTTCTGTTCAGTCTGGAATAACTAATAACTAGGTATGGGTGGACCCTTCCTGGGACATCAAAGATGAGCCCCTCCCCCCCCCACATAATTGAGGTGGAAATTAGTAGATTTAAGCTTTTTGATCCATGAATTCCCCTTCTAAAAAATAACAATTTTATGGTGGAATTTTTGTCAACAAAATGCACTAATCTAAAACAAAAAATTATTTTTTATGGCCGATCTTAGCTGGCATCCATCTCCCCACTGCCTAGTTGCAACCCTTGGATCAGTACTTAGTAGACTATTCTGTTTCTACAGTAATACCTCTATAAAATATTTGATATATATTTATAACAGTCAATAAGTTTAGAAGAGATTAAGTTTACAATCATAAGAGGTCTCCTGATTCCAATTCAAAATTCAAAGATCAAAAATAAAAAGAACAAAAACAAATTTGCATGATGTAAATGATACGAATGTAGCAAATTGTTGTGCTGAACAAAAACTAATCAATGAAAGTGGAATCTGCACTGAAGAAATGAGTAAAGAGATAAATCTTGCCCAGCAATCAAAATATCAAAGTTGGTAATATCCTTGTATGAAAAAAAAAAAAAAATGAGAGGTGTTCCTTATCCATATTATGTTTGAAATTAATAATTATTTTCAGATTGGATGGTTTGCCAACCCTATATATTCCAAAGATGGAGATTACCCAAAGGTGATGAGGGAGAGAGTGGATATGAACAGTAAGGCAGAAGGAAGGAACAGATCAAGATTGCCGGTGTTCACCAAAGAAGAAGTTGCACTCATCAGAGGTGAGGATCGGAAACCGTTCATCTTAAAAAAGGCATAAGGTAGATTCGGAAACTAATCTGTGCTTCAACTCATAATATAGGTCTTCTACAGGGCTAAATATACAAGACACAGACAATTTATTAAAACTTCAATTAACTACTGAGATGGTTTCACCTTTTTAGATTTTATTTTATTACAATTATAGCTCCTCCTAATATTAGCCCGCTATTTTCTTAACCTTCACAACAAGAACATATATCCATAATTATAAAGAAAATTACCAACTGGTGATTATTTCAACAATGAAAAGTAATAAAGTTGTACAATTTTAAATAAATCTAATAGTTTAAATTCTTAGTGCACAACTTACTTGTTTTTTGGTTTTATTATGATAAATGAAGAAAATGGATGAAGGGATGTTTCCAAAATTACCACTAGCATAGCAAACTATATTTATGGTATTATAGTTATTATATAGGTATATAGGTATTATAGTTATTATTATATATATGATTGTTTTTACTTTTAGGATCTGCTGACTTTTTTGCCTATCAACACTATTCATCTCGTGAAGTTGTCAATGGTGAAATGGGAAAAAATCCTTCTTATGAAAGAGACATTGGTGTTATAGAAAAACATGAAAAAAAATGGCTCTCTTCAAATATAACATGGCTTAAAGTAATCTTGTTTTTATTTTAATCTAATAAAAAAATAATAATGCCTATAAAATAAATAATTCAGAAAAATATTCATAACTTGTTTTTTAACATTAAGTTATAATTATGGTTCTGTAAAACTTCTTGGCTTCCTGCCTAAAATTGTATGCTAAGATGCTCTGGAACCATTGTATCAAGAGGTTAACATGGTTGTGTCAAGAGAATAACTGATTTAAATTTATGGAGCTTCTTATATTTTTAATAAACAATTAAAAACTATTAATTAGTTATTTAAAAAACTTTTAAAGAACTCACTAAACCAAATTCTGAAAAAATTGTTGATAGATAACCGTGAAAATTTATAATAACTACTCAGCATTATTTTCAATTTGATATGTAAATCTCTAAAATTCTCTGAAACTAAATCGACTTTAATGAAAAAGTTATTAACGTTATTATGGTATAATTAAACTAAAGAATAATAACTTTAAAAATGATTTTGCACAATGAAATAATCATCGGGACTTTTCTGTTTTCTGTCATGTGTAAATCTTTGATACAAAAAATGTTGACTAAATATTCTAACATCTTATTTCTATTGATATAATTTACTTAACAAGTGGCTTTGTATAAATGGTTTCATAACACCTTTAATTCAACTTTCCGTGGCACAATGATCTAGATGTACAAGCATTTGACTGTTAATGTTAGTAATACAATCTTTTATTTTGTTTTTATATTTAAGATTTACTTTTACATCACTTTATTATCATGTTTTAAAATTTTGCAAAGTATAATTAATCAAATTATAAAATTGTGTCCATTTTTATCCAATTAAAATTTATAAAGCTAATGTTTTAATTACAAAAACATATCTGTATCAATGTAATTTATTTATTTAAAGATTTACTAGTGATGAGACAAGGATTTGTTGAAAAAAATGTTCTTTAGAAAATAATAGGTTTTGGAACATTGATGTAGAACAGTGGTTCCCAACCTTTTTTGTACCATGGCCCCTTGTTCAAATGAAAACCTACTATAGGTACCCCCCCCCCCTTGCACAATAAATTGTATGGGCATATGAAAAAAAAAGTATTACATTTAAAACAAAAAATTTAGTTTTACCGTCACAAAATACAACATTATAAGTTTTAATTGACGGAAAAGAAGTACTGATAAGAGATTAATAACTAAATTTGAGTCAGAATTTTTCATTTTTAACTGGTCTCGTGTCCTCCTGGATTGGAACCACTGCTGAAAAGGATCACATTTTCCTAAGCAGTTTACGATGTTAATGATGAGAATAATTAGGATAAAAAATGTTAGTTCTCCGTAATTGAGAAATAAATAAACCAGATAGTAAATTCAGGAATTAATGAATTTATTGTTTCTGTTCTCATAAAATAACTGAAATTTTTTAGGTAGAAATATTATTATTACCATATCCTTAGGTACTTACAATATTTAATGTTTCCAGGTGGTCCCTGAAGGATTTCGATTATCATTGAATTGGATTAAACGTGAGTATAACAATCCTAATATATTCATTACTGAGAACGGCTATGGAAGTATAAATGAAAAATCTCTTGAAGACAATGACAGAATATATTATTTCAGAGTAAGTATAATAAATTATTATTCAGTTGATTGAAACATTATAACTATGAGACTTAAGATTATCAAACATATATTTGGTTACATAAATAAGTTTTGAATTTTTATGATGCATGATTTATAATTGCAATAAAACAAATTCTGACTAACAAGCTGTTTGTTTTACCAATACAATCAAACTATTAAGTCCCTAAGCAGAAATAATAATTCTCAAAAGCATTGTTTTATTGTGTCCAAAACAAACGCATTCATTTTTTTCTTTTCAGTAGGGATTACCAATTTAGAAAGACCTAAACAATAGTTTTTATAGCAAATATATTTAAAATTATTTTATGTATACAGGAATATTTGAAAGAGTTGCTCAAAAGTTTACATGAAGATAAGTGTAGGATAATTGGATATACTGCTTGGAGTCTCCTTGACAATTTTGAATGGCTCATGGGTTATACGTAAGTCATGCCGTAATACAATTAAAATAATAAATGTTTTTTATGTTTACATTTTTATATTATACAATATTTAAAAAAAATTGTTTTCAGGGCTCAATTTGGTTTGGTTAATATTGATTTCAAAGATCCAGAAAGAAAAAGGAAACCGAAAAAATCAGCTGCATTCTTTAAAAAAGTATTAAAGACCAGGTCTATTGATTTTCAAGACTAAAAATCGAGGCATTGCTATAATTATACAATTTTAGGTTATAATTGAAGCCATAAGCATGTTTATGAAGCCATACATTCTACTTTCCTGTATTGGTTACTAGTGCATGTTTGTCAATAAAATGTTCTCATTTTTCCACAAAGATTATTTCAATTTAATACCTGTTTGTATCTGTTGTTGCATATCGTTTCCTGTTTTTCTGGATCATCATGGCCATAATTATTTGTTATTGTATATAGTCGCAGCATTCTTATTTTCTAAAATCATTTTCTTCACAAAAAAAGGTAAACCTCTATAGTATATTATGAAAAAACAAAACATTCACTTCAGAATATGATGCCATAGATCTCACTTCTTTACTATTAAAATAAATGGATTACATAGAAGCCTTATTTCTCACAAAATATCTATCTATCTTATATTTAATTAGCATTGATTTTAAACAGAAAAGTTTCTTCTTGTAGTTTAGTGATTATGAGAACAATTTTGTAATTTTTAAACTGGTTCATGGTCATGGTCTGTCTCCTTATTTAAATTGAAAAAGCCAATGTAGCTTTTCAACAATTTAATGATCGATTATCACAAGTGTCCATTTATTGTAATAGAAGCTTGAGTAGAAAGCAGATTTAAAATTATATTACAATTTATTTGTATTTTTTGTTAATTTTTCTATATATTTTTTAAATATAAAATATTTAAATCTACATTTTTTTAATGTTTAAGTTTTCCTATGTGAATACATCCTAATTTAATAAAGTTTTCTTTTGTATTATTACCTTCTTGTCATTTGTATTATATATTGCATGTCAACTGTGCAGTAGACTCTCAATGATTGAGATAACACACTTTTTTATATTTTTTAAATCTATACATATAAAAAGCTTTGTCCTGAATGACTGACTGAGGGAGATCGTGGAGACCTGAAACTTGCAGGGTGTGTTCTTTGTATGACGTAGGCATCCGATAAGAAAGGATTTTCTGAAATTCTACCCCTAAGGGGGTGAAAAAGGGGGCAAAGTTTGCATGCTTGCTCACTGGTTCCTTACTCGCAAAATCTGCATATTTTCGCTGAACAAAACAAATCAAATAACATAGTTCACTTCTCGCTGCTGTCGTACGACAAGTGAAACCGTTATACTAAGTAATCCTTTTCAATAACATTTGATATGGATAATCTCAAGCCTGGGGAAGGACATAAGTTACTTTATCAACTTATCAATATATTTATCAACACACCACACAGGCGAAGTTTATATAAAACTGTAGGCTGATTGACTAACACACCCAGCGGTCAATGCACAGCAGAAACCACTGAACTTAGCATCTTGAAATTCGCAGATAGGTTTTTTGTGTAGCTTAAATGAGCGCTAAGAAAGGAATTTGGACAAATCCACCCCTAAGGGTTTTCCGCTTAATATAATAGGGGTTCAAAGATTGTATGGAATCCGTCAGTTTTGAAGTTAGACATCTGAAGTTTCTGATGTACGAGTAACTTATAGTTAAAAAAAATTAAATTATTTATTTAAAATGATCTGTCACGAAACTTTATGAGCCAGACCAAATTCCATGCGAGGGAAGCCGTGGGCAAAAGTTAGTTTTAAATATTTAGTCTCAATCTTTGAAATTTACCTTGGCAAGAATCTAACATACAAACTTTTCACAAATGAGGTGAAATCTGCAACCCTCGTCACTCCCAGAATTGATGGACACTTTTACCTAATCTTAATCTTAAGGAAACTAGCAACAACATAATCCAAAAAAAGATAGAAAGATAGTAAAACAACATGGTTGTGCACAGTAAAACAACATGGTTGTGTACAGTAAAACAAAGACATCACCTGATTATGTATATGGATATATAAACGAAGGTGAATCTTTGATCTTAAACATGTTTCCAAATATTTAGGTAGTATTATTATGAGTAATTTCAGTGACATAAGACTCAAAATATATTACTTAATTAAAATAAAACTAAAGTTATCTTCAAAATCTGATATATTGATTTCTTTTTTTTTTTCTTTTATGAATCTTATCTCAGACTTATTCATACCAAATTATCACTATAATTTTACTTGTGTTGGTTTAATCATACTACAGAAAAATTAAATACCCATTTCCTCTTCCATTAATTAACGATGTCAAAGAATCATAATTTTATTCTTCAACAAAAAGTTTGAGCTTGGATTGGTTTTAAAATTTATCATGACTCAAGCCTCAGATTTTAAATTCCAACCATTATATGTATAAATCAATAGGTATCCCATCAGTCCTCAAATCTTTTAGATCACCCTTAGTAAAATCTGGTTTAGAATAAAAAAACTGTACCACATCAGCCCATGTAGGGTTCAATACATGGCAGTGATTACTGTTTCAAGGACAACAGTAGTAGAGGGAGGTGATTTACCTCAGATCATGCTCAACCACTAAGTTTTCTCCCTATTAAGGATATCCAGTTTATAGAGGTTGGGTGAACCTCATGAGGGTCTACAGATCCCACGGGGTCCAACCGTGGCTGTTAACAGATTAAATAATTTATCAGCCACAGCCAGATTCGACCCTGCAATCTTCAGCACAACAACTCAGCGCTCTACTGACTGAGCTGAACTCAATCCCCTATTATGTTAGGCAGGAATATCATGCAACAGTTTAATAGTATAAATCTTTATGCATTTTAAATAGAATATTTTAGAATTATTACAATGAAAATTCAAACATATTAAAGAAAATTATGTATTTATTTATTGAATTTTCATAATTTATGATTTATAATTATTTTACATAGATGTAATTTTTTTTTTCTTCGTCTATTAATGAATCATATTTTTTGTTAGTAACATAAACTCAAAATTGAACTATAATCAGTTATTGACATAACATTTTAAACTGTTAATGGAGGAGGTTCGTCGCTAGTCACTTGCTGGCTGATGTTATTGTGCCAATCTTCAGGACTTGCATTCGTCTGTAGTGGCTTGGGCCTTCTGATAACTAAGTATGATAGCAACGAAGAAACTGCCTACCATTTATTCCCAACAATACCATGGCTTATGCCAGTTACCATTCCTTTGTTTTTAGCAGTTCTTATAGCTCTGGGACTTCAGGTATATTTGCTTGTGTTTTTCTAATATATATTTTTAAAATATATCTATTCTATTTTTCTGGGTATTTGTTCCGCAGGTTGTCAGTTCGAGTTGAGTTACAACAAGTTTTAACTATTTATTCGTTTCCCTTTTAATTTTTTCAAAAAATACAAGTTATCATGAGCTTTATCATGGAAAAGAAAATGTAATTATGGGTAATGTGTATACTTCGGTAATTATTTCTTAAAGAAATGATTACCGAAATCTACTCATTACCCATAATTACATTCTCTTTTCCATACTAAATCTCAGGATCACTTTTATTTATGGAAAATATTAAAAATGAAATGAATAAACTTGTAACTCAACTCAAAGCGACAACCTGCAGAATACCTAGCTTTATTTGGTCCAACTATGACTGAAAATCAGAAAAAAATATATTAATACCATACTTTTTTTATTATATATATATATAATTTTAGCTTAGCAAAAAAAAATTAGAATAAAACTTTTTTTTTTCCAAAGATGCAGTTTTTATACAAAAAATGCCATTTTTCATAGCTATAAGTTCAAACGTTGAACACATCAAACATAAAAAAAAAATAATCCATTTTGGCAGAAATTTAGCAAAATGGTATTCTCAACTCAGTAGAAATGACTTGACGATTTTGCCCCCCTTTAAATTTTCAAATTTACCTTATGTTCTATATTTAAGATATAAATTTCTTATGAAATGTATAAAAGGAAAGAGCAAGTCCTACTTTTCTTAAGGTACAAAGTAGTGATTTTTAATAATGATACATTTTTTAATAATGCCACGATCTATCATATTTTAATATTTTATATTAACTGGACTCAAATGGCACATAGAGAAAATCTATTTGGAGCAATAAAAGCTCTTAAATGGAAATGAAAATAAATATGGTTACACTGTTCTGCAAAAAAAAACTTTTCTCCCCTCCCTTGAATAATTTTGCCTGTTTCTCATGTTTTCAGGTGTGCTGAGTCCGAATCCGAACTCAGAAAAATTCTATCACCCTCTGATTTTGAGAGAAAAGAGGTGAAACTTGGAAAAAATGAAAAATTGTATTTGAAAATTATTGTCTTTATTAGAACAGATTTTTTTTCTTTTTCAACAATAAAATATAATTAATTGAATCCTGCATGCTATCAGGTATAATACTAGATATGACACAACTCAAAAAATATACACACATCGTCAATGAGTAGTTTTTTTTCTTTTGTACTCTTCCTCCTCTGTCTCCCGCTGCAGTGTCCAGCAGTAATCCGCCAGCATCTTCTCATTCCATTTGCCAGAATATCTTTTTTCCATTCTGGATATGTCTTGGTGGAATCGTTCTCCATGTTCGTCCGAAACTGCACCCAAATTTGGGGCGAAAAAGTCTAGGTGACTATGCAGGAAATGTATTTTTAAGGACATTTGCATCCCAATGTTTTATATGAAGTAAGCAGTTCTTGGACTATTTTTCGGTAGTCTCTAGATTTTTTGTTTCCCAAAAACTTAGCACATACCTCTCGAAAAGCAATCCAAGCCTTTTTCTCAGTAGTATTTAACTTTGCTTCAAAAGTGAGGTCCTTGAAAAACTGAAAAAACACTTTTAGCCATATTTCTTTAACCACTTGTAATATTCCCATCAAATTTTTTCGTTCAAATATACTTTAATTGCGCTTAAAATCATCGGGCTTTTGAATTTTTTTCACTATGTTTTGATGCCGAAAAAAAAATTCGTCAAATCCACAAAAAACTCACCTTTTTGGATAAAAAACTAGAATTTCTCAGGAAACTGTGCGTGATAGACAAAATCTGACTTCAAATTCGTGTTCACCACATCTGATAACAGTAAGAAAGCATGTTTTGGTTTGAAAGAGGATTTTCGTGCAGAACAGTGTTATTAGCATTATTTTAAAACTTGGTATATTTTTATAATTATAAAAATCTGTTTCCAGCCTTCTTATTTATTGGAATTAACTTTATATATTACCTTCACATCCTTAGTTCTCATGTTCACTTCTCTTGGAATATATAAATTAACAAGGATTTATGATGAAATATTTATACCAATTGAATTGAATAGATTTGAAGAAGTAAGTTATTTTTTTAATTTTACTTTAGATACAAAATTATTTTTTTCTGTGAATTTTTATTAATTGTAAAATTATTATTTTTTTAGATCCCATCAGGAATAATTTTTTTTATGCATGTTTTTATTATACTGTCGCATAGACCATCAAGGCACATTGGAATGAATTTACCTTCGTTTTTACTTTTGCTGTCTATAATTGGAATTCTCACAGCTTTAAATGAAAAACAGTAAATTTTATTTTATTTATCAAATTGTTACTATTGATTTATATTAAAACAAATATTAATAATTTTGATGGACTTCACATCTCAAATGATTGTTAATCTTATAAGTTTATTTTAAATGAAAAAGGGCTTATCTCCCTTTGCAAAATAACAATTTTTGTAGAAGAAAAAACAGCCCTATGTTTGGTTATTATTAGTTACGTGTATGCGATACCTTTTCATGACAAAATGAAACATTTGAATGAAATAGAAATTATTACATGTACAGCACATCTTATGCAGAGGAGAGCATTATTTTTAGGAACCCAGATTCTTTTGAGCAAATTTATTTTCTTCTTGAATTTCAACACCATGACAACCACTATAATCTGTTCATACTCATAAAATATTAGTATATATAAGTATATGATAAAGTCCATATTAATTAAATACCGAGATTAGCCCTTTTCAAAACATGAACAGTTCACCTGAAAAGTTAATTGAATAAACATTTTGCTCATCGATCCATTAACATTGTAAGTAGTAATATTATTACTTTCATTTTTTATTATATTTCAGTAAGTGTGATAGCATCATCAGTTGTCTGAAAATAGTAGGTAGCTGGACTGGGCCCATTACACTGGCTTTGACAATCAGCTCTACAGGCCTCTGCCTTCCTGATTTATTTGTGGTAGTTCAGAATTACATTTATGAAACTTCTTGTCTTAAAAAAATGCTAACAGTAACCAAAAACAGATGGAACATTTCTATTCTGATAGGTAAATATGAAAGTTAGTCGAGTAAAGTAATTGAAGGGTCTGCTCCAAGGAAGAAGGCAGGTCCATTTAGATCAACTTTTTTTTATTGTTTATAAATCAATAGATTTGTGTTAATACATCATACCTTAAGTAGGAGGAAGATAAAAATTCGAGTAGCTTCCTTATTGCAACAATGTTCAAAATAAATATTGGCAGAACTAAATACTGATGTACTCATGACTGTCTTACAAAAAATAAAAACAGAGAAGAAAAAACAAATTGCATTGAAAGAGTTTCTGTTGCTGAAAGAACCTCAGATTTAAGGTTTTTAAAAAATATTTTAACGTTCAATGGTTCAAGGATTGGGTATATACAGGTGGACTTTTGTTCATGATCAACATAGAAAAATTTAGTTGATAAGGTTACAATATTTTCACTGTTCATGATAGCTCTCAAGAATAGCTTGATCTGTATATTCACTGTTTTATAGTACATTTTTATCAATTACTTGTCTTGAGACCTACTTTCTTCAATAATGAACTTACGAGATTCTGAAAAAATAAGAGGGTTAGAGAATTTTAAACTAGGTTTTATATCTATACTTATGACATTGAATTTTCAACTTTTTTTTTTAATTCTTTTATCACTCTTATTATACCAATATGAAATAAGCTTCAGTAGCAACATCCTTCTTTTATCATTAAGTAATTTGTCAGTACTATCCAGCATACAATTTTAGAAGTAAAGGTTGGAGCAGCTTGCATTCCATACCGTTAGAAAAATATTTTTTTTCTGGGACTTAGGTCTAACTAAAAAGTAGAGTTTTCTTCTTGTTGGAACAGACCCTTCAATTTTCTGTTTATTAATATATTTAAATAAATTAAAGAGTCCACAGATGAAAGGAAAGTCACACTTTTTCTCAGTTATTATTGAATGTAGTAAAATGGTAAAAATGAAGAGCCAAAAATGTGAATTGTCAAATTGTTAGGATTTAAACAAGCCTGGAAAACATTGAAATCCAAACTTTAAAACTTGATTTAGTTGAAACATGTAAAGGATGATGTACTTCCTTTCTACTGTCTGTTTTTTATGTTTGTAAATAATTTAAATAATATATATATATTAATGGTGCAGTTATCATTTTTATTTATTAGATAATGTAGGTGTAACCACTTTATATTTGGCTCTTACAAATTTACACCATAGTTGTAGTTTGTTTCAAGTTCATATCACATGGATAAATCATTGGAGTTTTTTATTAATTTCACTCATAAGTATAGAAAAATAAACGATGTGTTAATTAAAATTAATATGGAATTTTAAATATCCATATAATATCAATTTTGTAATGATCTTTTTGAAATTTATTAGTATTTATGATATTGATGCTATTTTCAGGAGTAATATGTGCAGGAATGGTGTATTTGTGTTCAATTTCTACATTAGTCATGTTATCAGGCTCAAGCAACGTACTGGTATCTACTATTGAAAAAGTAATGATGTTATTAAACATACCAATAAATGATGATAAATCAGTTGGTGAGTGAGTAATTCAGATGTCCGACACATTCACATCATACGATTGATATCATCTTAAAATTGTCGAAACTAATAAAGATCTATTTAAGATGGCTCATACAACTCTGCTGACACAGAGAATGGGGGATGTGACGATTCAACTGGCGAAGATTCCAGTAGTGAACCAAGTGATTCAGAAAGCAGCAGTTCAGATATTAGTCTCATAGTTGCTGAATACAAAGCTAAGATTAAAGTAAAAAAAAAAAAAAAAGGAATTGTAAGAATATCTATCAAGATTAATAATTGGGCAAACATTTTTTTGGTTTTCAGATAATGGGAGGAGATACAGATTCAACAGAAAGTAAACTTAAAAGGATGTTGTTCATTTATCGAGGCCTGATAGTTATGATTACAATTTTGGGATTGATTTTGGCTTATTCAATACAATATTTGCAACTTGTAATGGTCACAATCAGTACTTTAGGTATTATACTTCAGTATATGTTGTATGTATTGGACATTATATCCATTTAACATTATAAAGATTTGTATTCAACTATAATAAATTTACTCTTAGGTATAGATAAACATGCCTTTGACCAACAAAATTATATTTTTAGAGTTGAAAAGTCTAAAACCCCCTTTATTCGGAAGGAAATATCTGTTCAAACTGCTCTCTATTTAAGTTAGGGAAATGGGCCTAGTGTGATCTCAGGGGTTCTAATTTTGAAAACAGTATTGGTAACAAAATAAGAAATCTTGCAGAATCAATATTTCATTCTATTTTCCAAATATGATTACAAAAACTCATTTGATCCTGAGTCTCCTACTGATGGAATCAGACAAGGGGCCCTAAGCCTTCCTTGTTTTCTGCAAGCCATATTCCAGTTCTTTCTCTCATAAGAGAAGGCTTCTTTCTTCTCATATTCTTAATTATTTATTAATTCTCAAAAAGATTATCTCCCTTTAGCAATAATCCGTTTTTTCTAGATTTCAACTTGTTTTCTGTAAATATTATATATAAATATAACCTTCAGCTCATCTTCTCCGAGAGCATACTACATATCATCCCAATAGTTTTTAATTCAATACCAATAATATTTTAATATTAGTTAAACTTCCTGAAAATAACTAAATGAATTCCTGAATATAGTTGGTCATTTCTACCTCCAGAGAGGAAACATGTTCTAGTATTTTCTAAATAGAAATGGACTTCAACAGGTTTGGCGATAATTCTAATATTTCAACAATGGATAGTCTATCATTACAAATTTTTAGAGGATGCACAGAAATCTGAATTTAAAATGACACTCAGTTACTTGTTTTGTGTCATTTTGCTTGGGGGAATAACTAAACAAGTGTGGCTCTGTATAGTAATTTGGTCAGTTACAGGTAACGAATTATATGATTAACTAAATTTATTGATGATTTCTAGTTTAAAAAATATAACTAACTATAACTTTATTACAGGTGCATTCATCCATTTCATCCAAAAAAATAGTCAAACATTTTATGAACGAATACAAGTAAAACATATACTCTCAATCAAGCAATCTCCTCCTATGTTCGATACAACTAGTGATTCTTTTGTCCAAAGAAAAAACCAATTGAATAATTAATTTTTTGTTTTTTAAACTAAGAATTAAATTTGTGTTAAAAAAACCAACTTCAACAAAAATATCTTAAGTTTTCTAATTAATAGATCAAAAATGATTTAATGATATTAAAATACATAACTGATTTTTTAGGATTATATCAGTTAAATAAATGCAATTAAAAGCAAAACTATATTTTTTGTTTCATTATTATTCAGCTCATTTTATAAAGTAAAAATTCACATTGGCTGGAATAATTTGTATTTTAAGTGAACCAATAAGAGAGGCTTATATTAATTTATCACAATTAGTCACACAGTTCGTAAGTGTTGCTCAATGAAGTACGACAGCAATAAAAATCAAACTAAAATAATAAAGTTTGGTTAACAGAAAAACAGCTAGGTTATAGAAATTGTTGAGAAGCAGTATTTTAAGCGACCAAAAATGTTACAGCCTTAACCAATATTTATAATTATACATTTATCATTTAATTTATTATAAAATAAAATAAAATATTATAGCCTAAAATGATGAAGAAAACAAATAACAGAAACAAGTAAAAAGGAGTTTTATGTAATAATGGAATATAAATAAAAAATGTTAAGAAAACGAAGTAGGTCATTGGTTACAAAAACATTGTAATGTATGTAATTGGCTACTTCGGTAAATTCATAATCACAATATTAACATAGATATTATATATATATATATATATATATAAATCAACAATTATTAATGAATAATTAAGTACATAAATAAATATATGAAAAATAGGTATCCATATACTACATCAACCCACTCACTCATGTGAAGTATGATGTATTTAGGTAGATCACCACAATCACACTTCCAACATCACAGCCTAAGCTTTTAAACACATCCGAGAATCTTTTTCAATGGTAACATTCGCAAATTAGTGACTACATCATAAAAGTATACATTATCAGATAATAGAACACTTTGGAAGAGAGAGCCTGTTTGGTATATTTGCACAGGTTAATACAAATGGAAGGGACGCATAAACCCAGAGAACATCCTGGGACCTACTGGTTTGTCAAAACAAGAACAAACTTAGGTACATCAGCCAAAAAAAAAAATTAAGTGTAAAACAGAATCTCTGGGATCTGGCCATCTTCAACATTGGTTCCATTGTTGTTACCTGCTGCATACATGAACTGAAAAGTGACAGGTCCTGATTTTGTATCAACCGTCACAGTCTTAAGGCCTTGGGTACCATAATGTGAATCAGGACCCTAAAAACAAACCAAAATAAACATTTACATAATTTTATAATAAAAAACATTTATGCTATTTAAAGTTAAGAGAGGGAAAAATAAAAAATTGATCTACTAATATTGTTTATCAATGTGATACCAAGTGGTTGTATCTTAAGGTAAATTTTCGATAGAAATTATAGTAAATAAAAATAAATTCTGTTGAATCTTTATACTATTCTTAACATGTACTATAGCACTTGTAAAGCACGGCTCTCCATTCAAAAAGAAAAAATATTTTGTCAAACTTCTTGAACATTCACGATTTTCAGCAACTATTGGGCTTTGTACTAGGTTTCTACATGCCATTAAAACTTATATTACATATAGTTTATAAACAAATACAAACTTCACATTTTCAATTCTGAGCATATTTGTTGATTTCTGATTCATTTCATCCTATGTTTTATATTCTATTGAAGAATACCAGCTGAAATATTATGTAAGTTGAACTAGGGGTGAAAGAAAAATCAAATGATAGATGTAGGCTCAAAGTAGATGAACGGACAATGGGGGAAGAAAACTCAAGGACAACAAATGTAAGCTACTTAATCAAATTTGGAAGTGAGAGAGATTGTTTCTAAAACTTTAGGTAATTTTTAGGATTACATTTTACATTACATTTCTAGTTTCTACATCTAATTGTTAGAATATCGAGTCTTACAACACATAAATTTGTATATTAAATATCTGTGGATAATTTTTCTCTGCTCATTATTAACACTTTATGGTCTTACCATATTTATACATAAATACAAAAACCCTAGAATAATAGATAATCTTCTTAATTAATGATAAACTCAATTAAATAAAAAGTAAAAGAATGTAACTCATATGGATAATGTACTACTTTATCATATCTTATCACATGAATTACTTTCTATACCAATTGCTATAATAAAAATTCTTTTTAACAAGACCAAAAATATACAATTACTAATTAATCTAATAAAATAAGAAATATATTAATAATTTTAAAAGTTAAAAATATGACTTAAAATGAACGAACAATAATGATCATACCTTTATGGTTGCTGATGCCAGGTAATTGGTATGGGCTCTTATCTCAATCGGTTCTTTGAACATAACCCTGAAAGTGTAATCAGAGCCATCACAGGTTAATCTTGCAGAATTTGAGCCGCATACCTTACCAGATGGTGGAAGGAGTACTTGAATTTTAGCATCGTATTCTCGTGCGCCATGTATAGAGCCGTACAGTCCGAATCCAACAATAAAGATCCGCTTATCCACAGAAAATCTGCAATATTTTACATACTGACATTTGTGTAATTATACATATGAATAATTATAAATGTACATAATTAATTTTATATATAATTATAAATACAAGTAAACGATCATACAATGCTAGATGCCAGCTACTTACTTAATGCGATCACTGGCACCGCTATATCCCCATCTGCTTTCAACCTGTTGGAACCTGTGCACTGCCTGTTCTTTACCTGTGAGTGAGCAGCGGGGTGTGTCCCTGTAAGAGAATAACAAAAATAAATAAATAACTTATTTTATTTTATTTGTTACTAATTTTTAAATATATTTATTTGAAAAGAAAAGATATGTCCAGGACTCGAACCTGGCTGTATCAGGCTCGCTCGCCGGCCAGGGTCATATCCTTTCTTTTCACTGATCCTAAGTCCCCGTGTTCTCGCATTTTGCGAAGTATACCACGGCCGGGGAGCAAGGTTGATAGAGGCAGGATGGCTCAGTTGGTAGAGTCTCAGACTAGCGATCTGGAAGACCCGGGATCGAGTCCCGGTCCTGGACATATCTTTTCTTTTCAAATAAAAATATTTAAAAATTAGTAACAAATAAAATAAAATAAATTATAATAATTATAATGATGTAAGTCAACTAGATCCAAATTAAAATAATGTTCAAAGAACATTCTTCCCCTCGTATACTTCGCAAAATGCGACAACACAGGGACTTAGGATCAGTGAAAAGAAAGGATATGACCATGGCCAGTGAGCGAGCCTGATACAGCCAGGATGGCTCAGTTGGTAGATTCCCAGAATAGCAATCTGGAAGACCCGGGTTTGAGTCCCAGTCCTGGACATATCTTTTCTTTTCAAATAAAAATATTTATAAATAAATAACCTTTAAAACTACAATATATATATATATATATATATATATGTATATACTAGCTGACCCGGCCACGCGTTGCTGTGCCTTTTATAATAGTTTTAAAAAATATTACATTAAAATTTGAATTTTAAAAATATAATGAATTAAAGTAAAAATTAATTAAATTGATTTTTAATTTTACCTTTTATTCATCTTATATCTAACTATAGAATACAGTAAACAAAAAATATACAAAACTCTTAACTGTTAAACAAAAACATTAGTTTAATGAATGAGGAATATAATGGTTGATTTTCAATTGATATATCAAAAATGCAGCAGGTTAGAAAATAATATAATTTAGCAAAAAAAAATATACCGGTCGTTAATCGAAATAAAACATGGCCTATATTTTAAGTTGGACAATGTTACATATCTGTGTGAAATTTCATAAAAATCAGTACAGTAGTTTCGGAGATTAGCTGGACAAACATTGAGACAGGAAAATTTTATATGTATAGATAGGTACGATTCCGGTTATTTGTTATATGATAGGAACTAAAATCAAAATCTATTAAACACACAGAGCTGTGGTAGGGCTCAAATTGTAGCAAATTTAATCTACTTTAAGAAAGGTTACTAAGGTTTTTTCTCCAAAAATGCACCGATAAGGAAATTAAGGCCAAAAACTGAAATAACTCCGAAAATTTCGAGGTTCTTCAGCACCAAAAACTTTTCCCATCCGTTTTGGTCAGATGAAAATTTGGATTTACACTACTCAGACAAGCCTTAGAACATATCAAAAATGAAATAAAACATAGCCTATATTTTAAGCTGAACAATGTCACAAATCTGTGCAAAATTTCATTAAAATAGGTCCAGTAGTTTCGGAGATTAGCCCGGGCAAACATTGTGACAGATTTGTATATATATATAGATGTATATCTCCTTCAGTTATATAATAACAAATATTAATATGCCATTAATATTAAATTATGTTTATATTGATAGTCTACAATTTGTAGTCTCGCTTGTTACAGAAATATTTAAAGAACATTATCAAAGTGACAGTTTATAAATAGCAGTCAAATTCCACTTAAATAAATTCAAGATTTTTACATACTCCTCCTCTTCCATTTTATATTTAAAATAATGTTTTCACACTCATTAAAAAGTTCGAGTTCTAAAATTGATACCGAGGATATGAAGTTGTCATGACAACAATACATGGTCAAATTGGTCACCTTTTTTATAGGTATTTATTGAAGATTACTCCTTTGCATCTACATGCCGTAGCATAATTCTATATTTCATCAACCTTTTTCAAAAAGAAATCATAATGGTTTAATCTTTTTTTTTTTTTTACTGCAGAGTAAAGATGAGATTTGAGACAATTGTTTTTGTGTTAAGTCTTATCTTCTTCTAGTTTTCCCTTTTATCTTTCTCAGGGATCTCACCTCCATTGTCTATATCTCCCCTTGTATTTTAAAGGGAGGGTCCATGCTTATGATTCCGATAAGGAAATGATGGACAGGAATGTTTACCTTTATTTTCTTTTTCATCTCTTTCATTTAGAGGAAACTTCACCAAATTCAGTAGAACATAATTCCTGATTCTTCCAGTCTTTATGATACCTTTTGTAACATAATAATATAAAATCATAAAGCCTTTCTCAATTAATAGTTTATACAATGCAAACAAATTAATTATCCAGATTTTACAGAAACAGCTGAATCACATCTTTTGTTTTTAGCAGAAGTCGCTAATCACCTCATTGTTGTCTCGGCGACTCGTGCGGTGCACCTTACAGCAATCATTATAGTTGTTTCTTAGTGCGACCATTACGGTCCATTTTATAACTTTTACAGTTCGCGAGTGAGTCCATTCCGTAATTAATTGTTGTCTTGGACCCGTAGCTGTTAGACCTTACACCAATCACCATTATTGTTTTCAGAGTGCGGCCTGTGGTCCATTATCATTTTTTATTTGTTTTTTTGTTAGTGCGGCCCATCTTTCATATATTTGGGAGTGTGACCCTTATTGTCCATACTCCAATTTTTCACTCAGTATAGTTTTGTGAGTCCGACTTGTACGGTTAACATTTGATTCATTACTACTGTTGACTTTACTAGAATTTATTTGAACATCTCCATGAAAACAGATAATTTTACAAATCGGCTATTCATCGTCGGGATCGTCTATTAAAGGCAGTCTAGACTCATCGCAAAAAATCCGCCTGAAGTGAATTAAATCATTACCCAGGGTATTTAGACATTTATTTATTTTAATTGCGCAATTAAATAATCACATATGAGCTCATTTAAAATTTATAATGTATTTTGTTTTATATTCAAGTTATTTATTTATCGATTTGAGTCAATTTAAATTTATTTATAACTGTAAAACAAACCGCAAATGTTTAATTTTTTTGTTTATTCTTTTAGTATTAAGTTTTGTAAACTTAATAATTTTATTTTGATTTAATTGATTGTATTTTGATTTTTTTTTTTTTTTTGTGTATTTTGTATTTCTAAGTAAATTGATTTATTTGTTCATTTATCAATATAAGAGTTAAAAAAATAAGCATTTGGTATTATATCTGACTTTCCTTTTATTTAAACATTTAAATATAATTTAAATATATAACTTATCAGGTAATTTTCTAATATAGGGAAAGGTTGTCCAAGGGTGCAATCCCTGTTACCCTTATGGCGCCCTTACAAGGTAATTTCTAAAATTAGTGAATTCTAACAAACTTTTATGTTTGTATATTAGTACAAGTATGTAGGCATAATTTTTGTAAAATATATCAAATTTTCTAGAAAAAAAAATTGGTTCTTAATCAATAATAAATAGTGGTCTCTTTTCATCTCAGCAATTGGTTAAAATCCAAGCTTAATAAGTGTGTAATTAAGTTTTTAAGAAAAAAATAGATTAATTAATTAAAATTACCTGAAGGGGATGGGGGGCTTTGGGTTGACTGTGAAGTAGAGAAAAAGTGAAACGAGCTCCCGGTCTGTCAAGAGACCTGATTGAGCGGGGCCTTGAGCAAACTCCTCGACGGTCATCAGGGGGAATCTGATGAGCGACAGCCCCTTTCCTAGGAGCGAGCGCATGTTTTCAGGCACGGCGGCCACCTGCTCGCGGTTGCACCGGTTCTCGCACCACCTGTCTTCGAAACGTCACACTCATTAAAATATAAAAATCAAATAAAGCTATTATTATTTATAGGAAAAGTGAAAAATATGAATTCCTAAAGCCCACACTGATATTACATGCTGTAGGGTCAATTTTAGCACATTTATTCATATCGTTAATGTGAACTTGATTTGAAATTATCATACACATAGAAAATGGTTGGATGTATAGCAATATCACCAATGTAAATGCTATCAGAAAACTTATTAATCAGGACTTCTCATGAAATTAGAGGGCTACAATTTGTAACAGCACTTTCAAACTAATTTTAGAAAAAATAATCTTCAGTCCAAAGCTTTTTTTTTCCTTTATCAAAAATAAATTTTTGAATCTTATCATAATAATGCATACTTTCAAACCGAAAATACACAGAGAAATTTATTTATTTTACAGATGATGAATATTCCCCAAAGATTTCTTGAAAATCCAGCCATAACTAACAATGAAACTGTCCAAATATTAATTATGAATAATGACCTCATAACAGCTTGAAACAAAGTTGTTTCCCTGATGTGCAGAGTATCTCTTTCCAACACGGCACACAAAGTTTCCAAGTCAACGTCAGTAAAACCATCAGCTGAAAGTGCCTCTGAAGTAGTCTTGTCAATGGTGTCAAGGCAAAGTGAAGCCAATTGGGGTTCATCAAAAAGGCGAGCTTGAGTCAACAGCATGAAAGCATTGTCTGCACTCAGATTGGACTAAGCAAAGTTACAACAATAGGCAATTAGCAAGAATTATGCAATCAAATACTAATACTGAAATGTAAATCAAACCTTCAAAAACTCAACGCAGTGGCGCTCAAGAGCAGGAACTGCATACTTTTTAGCAGTATATAAGGTGGTCATGACAGATTCAGGTCCAATCTGTACTTCATCTGAGTAGAGGAACCTAAAATACATATATATTATTATATATACATATATATTATTATATATATAGACAGCTAAAAAAATAAGCTAAAATTAAAAATAATGAATCCAATCCTCAAGAAGTGAATACCTGAGCAGAGCTAAGAAAGCAGTTGGTTCGACATCGGGCAACTCCACCTCTGGTGCGCGAGTGGCCAATGTCCCATTGAACATTGCATCAAATACAGCGCTTCCAGCTGTAAGTATCAGTTTATGAGCTGGAATACGTTGTACACCAGGATCCTTACCGACGAGGAAATGAACATCACTGAGGATTTCATTGTTAAACAGATACGAAAATCTCTCTTTCAACGAGGACTTTGAAGCCTGCCAATTGTAACCACCAATTTCTTCATGGGTAATAGGCTGCTGCCCAGCCTCTTCAGTGGGTTCTTCGGATAACTGTTCCTCTGGTGCTGGGTCCCATGTTTCGTCTTGATGAGTACCCCTCAAGTGTTTCTCATTGGCACGTGGTCTTACACCTCTCTCCATGATACTGCAAAAGTTAAAAATTATTATTTAAACAAAAAAAGTTAAATGAAAAAATATATTTTAAAAATAGAATACTAAATATTTTAAAATACCGGGCTAATTTATTGGTGCTCTAATCAATGAATATGAAATTATTTTACAGCCTACTATCCAAATTAACTAAGGATACTGTAATAATATCAAGTAATGACCTATGACTATATTCTAATAACTTTTTCATTTGGTTATTAGTTTAAATTGTCATGAGAATCATTACTCATTACATTTACATAATAATGAATCTTGTAACAAGTTAAGCTAAGGTTGTACATGGCAAAACGATTTCAATAATATAACTGACTCATATTTTATCACTCCTAAAAACAGAATTATTAGTGAAAAATGTTAGAAATAGCTTCTGAAATATTAATATATTGTTTAAAAAATAAATAAAACAATGGAGTTCACAAAAGAAAATCTTTCTCATTAACTTGAGATTATTTTTCTATCTCTATCTATATCAGTGGTTCCTTAACTGAGGATGTAACAGAAGTAGATACAGATAAGTTTCGTTTAGAAGTAGTAATACTTGCATTTTTTTCAAAAAGGACAATATGAAAAAATTAAAATTACTCCATTTATTGTAAACTATAATGAAATTTCACAGATTGGGAGCTAAAGTTCTCTGCCCTATTGATCATTTTTTGTTTTTTACCACACCACTTAACCAAATTATTAACTAGTTGTATCATACAGATGTGAAGCACAATTGATGGGTTGTAATTTAAAATATTTTTTTTTTCTAAAATAGACAATTTCAGGATTTTAGGAGAAAAAACAAAACAAATATTCTGAAAAGAGTTTTTTTTTGCTACTATTTAGAAACCAAGCCACTTTGAGTAGGCAGACAATGTAAAATTGAAAACTGAGTATAGGCATTTGACTAAAAAGTTTCTTCAACCAACCAAAAACCATTATGTTCCTTCACTAATAGACCCTATACGACGTTGAGTCAGCGACTAAATTCCACCACTGAATGGTTCCAGATAAACAAGAGAGCAAAATAAGAGAATAATTTAAATGTTATGACACATTAGAAACATAAATAAATAGGTGAGAACTAATACCTAAGGAATATATTAATTGTAATCCATAGGAATGCAGCTAACCAATGGAGTCATAAATATATATATATAAATATATATATATAAAAATATATATATAAAAAAAATCATTTTAAATTTACTACACATGTAATCAAATATGAAATAATCGATTCATTACCATCCATACCTCGAGAAGTGATTCTTATTAAGTATGTTTATAATTAATCACAGCTAACTTACAAATAGGCCATAAAAATATAAACATAAAATTTGTTGTACCTCCAAGGAGATTAATACTTAAAATACTGTGGTGAAATAAAACTGTGACTGTTGCTATCACAACTACCAACTGTTTTAATTTTCCTACCATGGAAAACAACTGTTTTATCACCTTCTTGCTATCATTAAATCATTGAATTTTAAAACATTTTCTATAAAAATTTATATTCATCAGAAAAATATAATTTATAAAATCGTTTCATTAATTAAAATAAGCAGATGTGTGACAATGCAGTTAATAAGATAATTTATTAATTGTATGGTACGGGATACCTTACATGGAAAAATTAATGATTAATCTTTAATAAAAATGTAACCTTTTCCAAATACAATAAAAAAATCAAAGATTTTTGTGAACTGAATAACCAACATTTATGCCTTGAGAAAAATAATTAAATCATATGTTCTGAGCATACAACTTCAGAAATGATTACTTAAAATACAACTGTTTACAAAACAAAATGGTTATCAAACTCAAATTAATGTTAACTTCTTTTGGAAGTGCTTTTCCAGGTGGGGGTGGCCACTAGATCAAAGTCAACAATCAAGTCTTTCTCCCAATTAACAGTTCCAACTTTATATAGGCTGGTTAAACCCCAAGATTTTAACCCACTGGGTCAAACCAGAGCTGATAAATGGATATATAATTATCTCTCGCAAATGGTATCCAGCCCTGAGACCAAAATAGCTGCATAGTGCCTAACATTGAACTACCCTGCTCTATAATGAAGGTACAAATTGATGAAATTGGTCTAATTTATTTCTTTAAACAGGCTGACACGACACTATTAAAAGTCTAATACAACAATATTTTGCCTTATTTCTCATTATGGTTTTAGTCCAGTTCTGAAGCTTAAGTTTCAGAAGCATTAAATTGCTTGACTAAACAAGCAAAAAATGCGAAGAAGTCAACATTTAAATTATCTATTTTTGACCCTAAACGGGTCAATTTCTATTTCCTCCATCTCTTTGTGGATTTCTGAGGTGACATTTAAACAGACAAAACAATCATTAAAAATAAATCATTATCTATAATTAATGAACTATTAAATACAAGAAAAAATTGGAAAATAGCTGTAAACAACCTTTAGAGAGAGGGAAAAGTAAATCATAACTTTTCTATCCTGTTAAGCACTTTTTAAGTTCTCCATCCTACATTCCGAACAAATGAAGTCTTTCTGACAATATTAATACATAATGAAATAAGCATGCAAAATAAAAGCTTATAAATTTTAATAGTGGCTTATACATATTGCCAAGGAAGAATGAATGTCGAAACACATCAAACAAGAAGCTGAACAACACTTAGCCCCATTAGGAATTTTATATTGGTTAATTATTCCGCAGGCAGTCCCTTCGAGCTGAATCACAATAAGTTTTAACTTTTCATTCATTTCCCCCTTTGATATTTTAAAAAAATACAACTTATCATGAGATTTAGTATGGAAAATAGAATGTAATTAAGGGAAATGTGTATACTTAGCTAATCATTTCATCTAGAAATGAACATTTAAACAAACATATATCATCTTACTTCAAAATGTTAGTTGAAACTTCTATTTCTTGATAAAATGATAACTGAAATCTACTTACTACCCTTAATTACATTCTCTTTTCCATACTAAAGCTCATGATAAGTTGAAATGAAACGAATAAACAGTTAAAACTTGTAACTCAACTCAAAGGGACAACCTGCGGAACAGATACCTTATATTGGTATAAACAGTCTTGATAAGCACTGAATAGCATCTAACAGTGAAAATTACCATGGTACAATAAATTTGTTAACTAAAGCAAATCAATAAAAATAGTCTAATCAGATGTACCACGGATTATATAAAAAATAAAGTATTTGACATGTTAAACGAATTCGCAATATGTTGATTGACATGAACTATCACAATAATAAAGGATAAAATAAAGGCATCGTTTCTATCATAGTTGGTCACATAAAAAAAAAATTGGACTGCATGACCGAAGATTACCCTACGTAGCCAAAAATAAAAAACGATTAAGACCAGTAGTGCATATTTTATAATCCTTCACAGATTAGTTTGTCTCGTATGTTTCGGCGATCACGTCAGTTACAAAAAAGATCCATGATTCATTTAATATTAAAGTAATTTAATATAAGTACATTCATTTAATACTGTAAAACTAAATATGAGTTGATGAAGTAACTACGAGACTCACACAACTGACTACTAACCAAGGGAATGCCGAACACTGAAGACTGATGAACCTGGTAAGATAATCGATCGATCCAAGAGCCACAGCTATCTGAGGAGGGGATAATGGATCTTCTTTTTTTCTATTTTCTGCTTATCTACATTATCTATGTTGTAATATTATAACAGTACCTTAAGAAAACTAAAGAAATATTTAATCTAACATAAACAGTTGACAATTTAAGATCGTAATCGAACTGTAAACCAATATCGTACTGTAAATCAGAAACCAACAGCGGAATGATGAGGGGCGACCTGTGGTCTAGTGGTCAGCATACCAAACTACTAAGCCCAAGAATCGCGGGTTCATACCCCGCCAGGTGGCCCTAGAATTTTGTATAGGGAGTAAACTTTATATGGCTAAAAAACCTCAAAATAGCCTCGGATTTTGACCGATTTATGGTAAACAACCCGGCATGAAAAGGACTAAAAATTTGCTGACTATTGGAACATGTAATTTACGTTAACTTCTGGATGCGGGAAAAAGAGTATTGGAGAGTCGTCTCGAGGAATATTGCATGGATGTGGTGGCTTTGCAGGAAATTAGATGGAGGAAGGATCCTACTATGGTCGAGGTAAGCAAATATGTTCTCATTAATAGCGGGCATCACAGGGACATTGTTGGGACTGGTTTCATGGTGAAAAAGCAGCTGAAACAAGCTATACTAGAGTACGAAGCAATAAATGAAATAATATGCTACATAAGACTTAAAGGTAAATTCTTCAATATGTCTCTAGTGAGCGTACGTGCACCAACAGTGGAGAAGGCAGATGAAAAGAAGGAAGAGTTTTAAGAGGAGCTAGAAAGGAGCTATGACAAGATTCCTAAATATGACGCTAAAATTATATTGGGAGATTTCAATGGGAAAATTGGGAAAGAGAAGAACCTAGGAAGGGCAGTTGGAAACTTTAGTTGCCACAATATTACTAATGACAATGGATATTGGATAGTAGATTTCGCAACTAGTTAAAACATGAAAATAGCAAATACATTTTCAACACAAGCTTATTCACTTAGAAACCTGGACATCTCCAGATGGCAAAACAAAAACCCAAATAGATCACATACTGATAGAAACAAAGCACCAAAGTGATATAGAAGATGTAAGGAGCTGTGGAGGAGCTGAAGTAGGTAGTGATCATTGACTAGTAAGAGTGAAGTATAGGAAAAAATTGGCAGTTACATCAAAAGGATAAAATAGGAAAAGTAACAATAAGTATAACATAAAAGCCTTAAAAATGCCAGAGATCTAAAAAGAATAGGAAAGGAAAGTGGAGGAGAATTTAAGGAATGTGGAAGTTGAAGAGATAGAAGGCATTAAGAATAAATAGGAGAAACTAAAGAGAGCTGTTGTAAATGCTGCGGATGAAAAAAACAATAACAGATGGAAGAAATGGGAAAAACTGCCACTTGTTTGATCAGGAATGTCAGGGTTCAGTTGATGGAAAGAAGAAGGCTTACATGAGGATTATACAGAGAAGGACTCGGCAAACTGTTGAAAACTATACAAAAAAGAGAGAAGCCACCAAACTGTACAGAAGGAAGAAGAGGAAGAAAGAAGAAGAAGGCCTAAATCGATTATAGAAGATTTTGAGGACAAAAAAAGTAGAAGCTTCTACCATAGATTCAAAACGCTGAGAAAAGGATTTCAACCCCGATTAGGTTTCTGCAAGGATAGGGATGGCACTCTATTGGGAGATAGAGTAGATATAGCCGAAAGATGGAAAGAATATTTCAATAATTTGCTTAACCCCGGCATAGAAAATTCTCAAGAAACCACAATAGTAAACTTATCGGAGCCATCAGTAGATGATATCTCTCTAGAACAACCAGACCCAGAAGAAGTGGAAGAAGTTGTTTTAAAATTAAAAAATAACAAGGCACCAGGAGTTGACGATATTCCTGCAGAAATGCTTAAATATGGTGGTGACCTATTACATCGTGAAATTTATGAACTAATCCTGAAAATATGGATTAAGGAAGAAATGCCCAAGGAATGGTACAAGGCCATTATTGTGCCGATACATAAGAAGGGAGATACATTAGAATGCCAAAATTATAGAGGGATGACGCTGCTTTGTTCAATCTACAAAGTGTTATCAATACTACTATTAGGAAGATTAATGATAACAGCAGAAGGAGTTTTGGGCGACTATCAATGTTCCGCCCTGGAAGATCTACTGTTGACCACATATTTACCATCAGGAATATGCTTGAGAAGTGTAACGAATGGAACGTAGATCTACACCACCTCTTTATTGACTACAAACAGCCATATGATAGCATAGAAAGAAATGAGCTGTAAGAAGACTTGATGGTTCTTGGGTGCCCTAAAAAACTTATCAGATTGATAAGGATGACACTGTAGAATAGTAGCGGTGTGGTTAGGGCCCACAGAGAAATTTCCAGAGACTTCCCTATTAAAAAAGGAGTTCAACAAGGAGACCCTATATCTCCAGTGCTGTTTAATTTGGTGCTGTAGAAAATAATAATGACAACGAAAGGAAGGAGAGAGGGGTGTATTTATAACAACATGACCCAACACCTCGCATATGCTGATGATGTGGACATCACAGCAAGGAATGAAAACGTGCTCTTGGAAGCATTATGGGAATGTGAAGAGGCAGCTAGGAAGGCAGGGCTCATTATAAATAAAGATAAAACAAATAGCCTAGAATGCAATGGGTGTACGATGTGGAAGCATACCTTATGCCCCTGGGGGTAAGAACATGGAGAAGAGAACCAGGAGATCGTTCAAAGTGGAGGAAAATTGTCGAGGAGGCCAAGGTCCTCCATGGACCATAGCGCCATGTGATGATGATGATGAAAAAATCCTAGGTTATGCTGTCTTTCTGAAGGAACGTTAAACGGGGGTCCCGAGCCCTATGCGATGCAGGTACTCGTTAAAAATTCCTATCCTAATTAAACCTAGATAAGCAAAATTTAGATCTCCGACTGTAGCATTGTCCGATTAGCCACAGCAGCATAAAGTGACGTTAAATGAACAAACAACAACAAGAGCGGGATGAACCTAAGTTGTTATATCGCCTAGTAACAGGATTTGGTAAGCATCGACTACGTATGTCAAGAAATCGTATCTTTGTTTATCCTTTGAACTAATTTAATTAGACATTTGATGGTCTCAGATTCGCAGGTTGTCGCTTAGAGTTGAGTTACAACAAGTTTTAACAGTTTATTCGTTCCATTTTTAATATTTTCCAAAAATATAAACTATCGCGAGCTTTAGTATGGAAAAGAAAATGTAATTATGTGTAATGAGAAAGTTTCGGTAATCATTTCATCAAGAAATAAAAGTTCGAAGTGTCCATGATATATGTACGTTAAAACGTTCATTTATGGATGAAATGATTACCGAGGTATACACATTTCCTATATGTAATTACATTATCTTTTCCATACGAAGGCACATTGAATTTTTGTAAAATATTTAAAGGGAAACGAATGAAAATTTAAAACTTGTGTCTCAACTTGAAACGACGACTTGCGGAATAATTACCCATTTGATTAAAGTCAGAGCTGAATTTATAATGATTGCAATAGTAACTCTTTTTCTTCTCAACAGTTCACCTCTAACTCAGAGCTCTCCTCCATGTACTCATCTAGACGCCCTCCTTTCATTTTCATTGGAGTGTTTTTTTGTTTTATTCATTCGAATTAATATAGCCTCCTTTCTATTTGTCTCTCTTCCTTTCATCGATAGTTAGGAGTCCTTGGAAAAGAGTATAGTAAAACGTTTTAAATGAAGATTGTGGGCCGAAAATCCCTCTGTAGATCGAATGAATGATTTCGATGTACATGGCTTGGACAATCTTCAATTCTCTCCTTTTTAATACGAGAAACTGTATTAGGTTCCCCAAATAGATTTCCTACTTTGGTTGGGCTAGAGATTGTTTTGTTTTTTTATCTGTCATGTACTCAGTAAACTCTCTTGCTGGTTAAATAATGTTCATTGGATACATTGGAAAACGTAGAGGAAGTATGAGAAAAAATACGACGGTAAAGCCACTTCAATTCCTTGTAAAATTAGGATTCATACAAGTTAGGTCACTGGCCATACATCAGTTCATATAACCCTCGAAAAATAACAGGAAAACACTTGACGCCTGTGTGATGTCAGTCAGGTACTAGTTAAAGATTTCTGCCCTAATTATACCCCTCCTCTAGGTAGTATCGTTGGCCCAATCCTTTATACAGTTTATACAGCTGACAACCCAATTCATCCTGATACTATCCTTACCACGTATGCTGATGGTACATGTGCATTATCAGTCAACACCAATCCAGTTATTGCATCCCAAAGCCTCCAATCCCATATCACTGATCTTGAAGAATGGTGTCAAAACTGGAGAATTAAAATAAATTCTCAAAAATCCCATCAAATCACTTTTACCTTACGTCGTAAACCAATGACTTCCTGCCCTTCAGTATCCTTTAATAATAATCCACTGGTGCCTGTAGAACAGATCCGATACTTAGGGTTGCACCTCGACAAAGGATTAACCTGGAATCCTCATACTAGACTGAAAAGACAAGAAACCGTTCGACATTTCAGGCTACTTCAACACTTACTAGACAAACGCTCTAACCTCCCAATTAACTACAAAAGACTCATCTACATGACCATCATACGACCTATTTGGACTTACGGAGTAGAGCTTTGGGGCTCCACTAAGCCATCGAATTCCTCTCGTATCCAATCCCTACAATCCAAAATCCTTCGTAAAATCCTCAACGCTCCTTATTTTATTAAGAATAAAGTCATCCATAACGACCTTAATGTCCCATTTGTTGCTGATTTGGCCCGAACCCGGTATCTATCATTTCATAACAAACTTCATTCCCACTCAAACCCTCTAGTTTCAAACCTAGCTTCTTCTTTGATTCCCGATAATCCCCCGAGGCGTCTGAAAAGAAGATGACCACGGGACCTTCTTAGTTGAACTAGTGATTTGAGTGCTACCAGTGGGTAGTTTCTCAACTTTCCATTAACTCATGTCATTTTATATCACATAGCCTATTTACTTGATGTATTTTTTAATACAGTTGTAAATATCAATAAATAAAAAAAAATATACCCCTGTAACCTGTACTACCATCTGGAGTTCATTCCTGTTTCTTGGACTACAGTTGTGCAGGAAGATGATTTGCCCTTGATCATCACCAGATTTCTCCCCCCTTATTTTGGGTACCCAATTTATAGAGGCTTGGTGAAGGTCCTAGATCATATAGGATCCATCTCCGGCCGTTAACAAATTAAAAATGTCTGCCAGTGGGCGGGACCTACAGCATGGTAACTCAGTGCTCAACCACTTAGCCACTCCGCTCTTCCCTAATTATACCCGGTAATAATTTAATAATAATAATAGGTAAAATTTAGGAATCCTTGCCATCCTGTGTGCACCTTGGCCTTTTTTATGAGTTTTCGCCATGTTGCTCTGTCTTGTCTGTGGTTGCTCACCAATTGCAGGTTTTCAGGTCACTGGAGTCCCTGATGGCAGGATCCTTCCATCTAATCCGTGGTCTACATCTTCCTCTTGTCAGATAGAGCCTCCCGTCTAGCAACTTCCTCAGGATTTCATCAGTTGCTATTTGGGGAACACGGCCCAAATCAGTGCATATTTCCCAGCTTTATCATTAGCTGGTCAGATCAGGTGTATAGTACAGCGGGTAATAGCTCAGCTTCTTGAATGTTTATTGAGCCCGAAATAACATTTTTTGGCTTTTACGATCCTCTGGCCAATTTTTAGGGAGACCCTATTGGAGCCTCTTACAATTGACCCTAAACATTTAAACTAGTCAACTTTTTCTAAACGCATTAATTACAATTAAAAAAATTGACTTTGTATAATCAAAAATTAACTCTGGGTTATTTTATTTTGTAAATTTTTATTTTGGAGAGGGGGAATTTCCCTTAACTCTACCCTCTGGATCCACCATGAAGATTCTTGAATAAAAGACCTCTATATCAAATTAATACACATTTCATAGCACAAGAATGAGGCCATCCAACAAACATAAAATGGTGGGATAATGCAGTAGATAGAAGAGAAGGAGGTTCAGATGCAGGCCAGTTCGAGATACTATGTATGGCAGGAAAGTATTAAATTCAAGACTGAACATTTCAATTGTATATTAAGAAATTATTACAAAATAGGAAATCATTATACCATAATACTTCTAAATATAAGAAAACATACAAAATTTATAAATGCCAACATTTCTACACGATTTTGATACAATTCTTCAATTTAATGACAATAAGAACAAAGAATAATTTTAAAAACATATGTTATCACAGTGTGAAATATACATAAATATTTATTGAAACAAATGTTTTATAAACTTACTATATAACTATCATGATAATTTGTACTTATCATGAATTATAATTATAAATATTTAATGATTTAACACAAACACAAAAAATAATGTAAACAGAAAAAAAAAATAAATCAAATTGGCAAAACGTGGTCAGTTGAGCAGATATTAGGAATTTATCCTCATTTTCTAAGAAGTAAAGGGAAAGAGGAAATACTTTTTATATTATAGTAGTAATAATTTTTCAATAAAATAATTTTATAACTAGCTTGTAAAAAAAACTTCTCAATTCTCAGGTTGTTCGTCTGGGTTTAAGATATAAATTATGTCCATTGACTGATTGTAATGTCAGCATCATTCCATATATAGCATCTTCAGTTGTTCTAATTTCATAGTTTAGAAGTAAATGGCTTAGGGAAGCCTTTATCTCTAACATTGCGAATTTCTGACCTGCCAAGAATAGAAATTTTTTATACTCATTCCTTGGAATTACATTTACTTTTAATAAATTTATTTTACAGAGTAATTAATAAGGAGACTAATGATAACATTAAAGAAAGAATCACAAAATTTTACAAACCTATGCAGTTTCGAGATCCAGCACTAAATGGTACGTAGGAATAAGGGTGTCTATTAGCCATGTTTTCGGGTAGGAATCTGTCAGGATCAAATTTATCAGGATCATTATAATATTTATTATTTTTATGAATAGCTCCTATAACTACAGTGGCTATACTACCAGCAGGAATCAAGTATCCACCTGTAAAATTAAATAATAATTAATAACAACTATTGAAAATTTGAAGTGAAAAATTTTTCATTAGTTAATAAGACATGCACAAGTGAAATCCAATCATGATTAAAAGACCTTAACTACAAATTGGATTACAGTCTGGGCCAACAGTAAGAGTGTTAGCTGGGTGCTGAGCCCGACGTTGGGGATGAGGAGGAGGTAGATCAACTTTCATTGGTCGATGTAATGAGGGGTTTACCAGGAGAGAAGGTTGTGATGGAACTGGAAGTGGTGAGAAGGAATAGGATGTCGTGGAGGTTGGGACTGTGCCTTGGATTGAGAGGTTAGGGGTTTAGATTGGATGTTCTGAGGCGGTTGTAATGTCTTCCTGTAAATCGGTGAAGTAGTGGGATGCTGCTGGCTGATAGATGTTTGTGGCAGTACTGGGAAATGTGATAAATTGCCAGGTTCAGGAACAACATTTAAGGTCTTCTGTTCAGGTTTTTTTGTATGCAGTATTGTGCGATCTCTGCCTATAGAGGTTTTTATATACTATGCAACCCTTGTAGCTAGGAGGATGGTCTCCACCACAGAGTGCACATTTTGCAGGCTCCTCCTTAGGTTTTGGGAGTGTGGCCTCAGATGAGTGTGGGCCGGCACATTTGGTCTGGTGATGGCAGTAAGCCTTTGTGTGTCCTAGATTTTGACATTTTGTGCATTGCACTATTAGTGGTTTTTGCTGGGGCTGCTCAAATCTTACTATGGAATATACTAGCCTTGAAATCTGAAATACCTCAGCGTTATTTTGAGCTGGTTATAAGTCTACAAAAAATAGTGGTAGCGGGTATTTATCTGTTGGGTGTAGAACACAGGATATGTTTCTGACGCTATGGCCTACTTCTTCAAGACCTTTTTTGATGGCAGCTGTGGGGGTGCTTGAGTGAAGACCTCATAAGACCACATGGTATGCTTCAACTTCTCTTAGATGATAACAATGAAAATCATAGTTATTAGCAGTAAGATGATTAATCAATTTTTTATAGTTGTCTTTGCTATTAGTATTGATTTAGATATCGCGAACATGTGAGTAGCACCTGAAGTTTGGTTGCCCAATTAAATTGGCGATTTCATCACGGAAAGACAGAAAATTGTCAATTTTGGTGACATAAACAGGTGGTTGCTCAGGGTCAGAAAAACCTTGAGAATCCGAATTTTTATTGGCTGAGCTATTGTTGACTGGTGAATTATGGGTGGTTACAACAGTGGATGTTGCATTTAGAGTTGTATTGATGGCTGCAGAAGATTTACTGCAAGTTTTTGGTGGTGATTGCTTTTTATCGACTGTTTTGATTTTTTTTTTTTTTTATTAGGTGAGTTGCCCGCAGAGCCGGGGGCAGGATTTCGGTGGCGCTTTTGTAGATGCTTATTCAAGATTAAAAAAATTCATATTTAATTTATATCCTTAGCCCGTTACTATTTATATATTTTATGGAGTTTATCCATCCATAAAACATTAATTGGAAGATGGAATATGCGTCCCGTTATAGTTCAGAGCCTTCTCTATGCTGATGATATTGTCGTTTTGCTAAATTGTTGGATAGGCTAATTTGTCTCTCCTCAATAGTATATAAAATGTACACACCAATCCTTCAGTGCAGGCTCAGAGAACTGGTGGAAAATCAGTTGGAAGAGGAACAGGCTGGCTTCCGTCCTGGGAGGCAAAATCAGGATAATATCTTCATTCTAAGAAATATATTGGAAAAGTTGTAGGAGAGAGGTAAGATCATGTACCTTGCATTCTTGGCTCTGCAATCCGCTTTTGATTCCGTCCCTAGGAAATATATGTGGGAAGCCCTCCAAGCAAAACAAGTCCCAAAAAACCTTATAGATGCTATTAAATCGACACACCAAGATCCAAAAGGAGTAGTATGTATAAATGAGCAAGCATCTAAGCCATTCCGTATGGAACGGGGAGATAGCCTTAGCCCACTGCTCTTCATTACACTAATAGATGAAGTCCATAAAATTTGCAAAAGGAGGACAGCATGGACATCGTTGGGAAAGTGGAATCTCAGGATAATCCTCGCAACCTGTTACCTGTTCCCTGATGGGATTGTCCTTCTTGCCGACACTAAAGAAAAGTTGCAACAAGCAATAGTTGAGTGGCAGGAGGAGCTTCTGCGTAAAGGAATGAAAATTAGCTCTACCAAGAGTAAAGTACTCGTAGTCTCTAGAGAGGAAGGAACAGACATGTATTTTTACTGCAATGGAGAAGAGTTAGAAATCACTAATGACTTTACTTACCTAGGAACAATTATTTGCAAGTCCGGAAGGATAGACCAAGAAATTTCCAACAGAATAATAAAAGCTAACCAGGTCTTAATATATATATAAAAGTAAAACTCCATATTTATATAGCAGTATTTCTCCCTACCTTGATGTAGGGATGTGAGAGTGGGGTCACAACGGAGAAGCATATAAGCTGAATTACCGCAATAGAAATGAAATACCTCTGCAGAAGAACTGTTAGAGAAGTCTAAGAATAAGGGAAGAATTGGGAATCCCTGCATTAAAAGATTCCTTGCAGAAACGGCCAAGGAGAGAACCAAGGAAGGTGTTCGGAGCTAGACCTACAGGCACAAGACCCTGAACTTCGTATAGAGAATATGTTGGCAAGTTGTGAGAGGAAAAAGGTAAAACCCTGGAACAGATGATGATGTTGGCACGGGACAGACAGGACTGGCACAGTTGGGCTCTACCCAAGTACACTGAAAGGTAAACGGAGGAAGGGAAAGAAGAAGATAAGAAGGTGGATTCAAGGGAAAAGATGCAGCAAGCACTTGTAGAATGGGAAGAAGAGCTATAACATAAATGAATGACAATAAACATTCCAAAAAGTAAAGTGCTAAGGCTATAAATTATATTAATAGTAAAGGTCTAAGGGTATAAATTATATTAATAGTAAAGGGCTAAGGCTATAAATTAAATATGAAATTTTTTAATCCTGAATAATCATTTTGACACGTAAGAAATATTTCCTGCTTTTTAGGAAATGCCTCCTTCATTCCAGGTGTTTTGCGATGTAGACTCTTGAAGCAGTGAACCACTTTTCCTACCTAGGAACCATCGTCAATAGGTCTGCTAGTAAAGTAGATGAGTAAATTGAAAACAGAATTAGTAACTCAAATGCAATATATTACAAGATCTACAACAGTATATTTGGACAACCAAACGCAGGGGAAGAGACAAACCTCCACATACAAAGCAGTCTACCTCCCAACGTTTACAAATGGGAGTGAAAGTTGGGTCATGCTCGACAAACACATAAACAGAGTTACAAGTACAGAAATGAAGTACCTTCACAGAGTGGTCGGTGTGGAACAAGGATGGACTGTGTTTGGAATACGACAATAAGAGAAAAACTACAAGTGCTCGAACTAAAGACTTACATTGGAAACAGACAATTGAAGAGGTACGGGCATGTCTGTCGTATGGGCGAAGATTGGCAAACAAGGAAGGTAATGGAAGCCCGACCACTGGGCAGAAGGCCCTGAGGTCGATCAAGAAAATATACGAAGAATAGGAGCAAGAAATGAAAGTGAAATGGTTTGAAAAACAGAAACCATTTAAGCAAAATTGACATGGGTATGAATTTCTTATAGGCCACCAACCGTGAATATAGAAATCTTAACTGTGACTAACCTCTAGCCACTCAACAACCATTATACACTAAATTAAAGTAGACAAAAATATCTTCTTCTTCTTTCGCTACCGCTTTTGTGCCATTTTGCGTAGAGGGGCCTCAATTCATTGGAGCCATTCTTCCCGCTCCTGACAACTCCCCTTCATTTGAGCCAGGGTTTTTCCTCTTTTACCTCCCATTCTTTGGATATAATCCTCATAGAGGATTTCCGGGCGACCAAAGGGTCTTCTGCCAATCAGGCGGGCTTCCATAACCTTTCTAGGAAGCCATTCTTCATCCATGCATTGAAGGTCTTCAGTTCTGGCCCCTGCAGCTGATCCGCACTCGGTCCCTCCTTGTTATACCGACCGTTCTGCTAAGGTATTTCATTTCAGCTCCTGATGTGCTTGTCAAGCATGACCGAATAGAAAAAATATGTGTTATCAAAATTATCAGAACTATCTATTAGTTGCAAGGGATATAAATGAGGCCTGAGTTGTAAATTGTAAAATCATAATCAAATATACAAACATTCAGTGTAATCAAATCATTTGAAGAATTTTCCTTTCATTCTTTAGGATATTTGAATTTATTGACAATCTAAAATACAAAACAACTTGTCAATCATAGAGTGAAAAAGTTAATGAATTTTTCCAGCTGGCAGTCATCGTTTCTATGTTCCTAACAAAATTTAAGTGACAGGGCAAATATTGGACAGAAATCAAATTGCTGAGTGGAGAACGGATCAAGGAAGGGTAGTAGTTCCCAAGATCGCGGGTTTATAGCCCGGCAGGTGGCCCTTGAATTTTTTAAAGGGAGTAAAAAACCTTGGTTATGCTGTCGTTCAGAAGGGACGTTAAACAGGGGTTCCGAGCCTGTACGATGTCAGGTACTCGTTAAAAATTCCTATCATAATTAAGCCTGGATAGGCAAAATTTAGAGCTCCCACTGGAACATAGTCCGATTAGCCTAGCACAGCCCTGCTTTTACTAAACCACCATGTCACACAAAGCAATCTTGTGGATTGCTAAAGAACAGCATTAGAATTCTGGCATAAAGCAATAGAACGTTTTTGTTGGTTGGGTAAATGACACAAAAAAGAAAAATGAAGAACAATTTAATAATTAAGATTTAGATTACAATTCTTAGCTTATTTCGACAAAGTTAAAATGTTTAAAGCATCTCAAGCAATTTGATAACTTGGAATAATATAAAAAATACATTGGAAAAATATGTAGTTTTATTTTGCTCCTCCATTTAAAATTGAATATTCTGATTTAAACTTCAACCAACATGCATTAATATACTCACTTGGTAGTTTGATGTCCCTACATATTTCTCTACCGATCAATGGAACTGAAGGATACAATCGCAGCACCTCTTTAATGATTCGCTCCAGATACTTCAGGTTGTTAAGTAATTCAATAGTAAGTGTTGTATTGCCAGTAAAAGCATCGCTAATCTCACAGAATGCTTTTTCCTGTGAATGATGGTGAAATATAGTTAGATTAATAACTGGATTGTATTCTACTTTAGGAAAGTATTCTGCTAGTCAAAAAGTAATACCAGAAATAGTCATTATTAGAACTGTAATATTTGGGATTGCACAAACCCAAACAGTTAATTTATACAAATTAAAGACAAAATTAAATGAGTTGCTTGTTGGGTTCATTCTCATAATAACATGTAAATTATTGCTAAGCTAATTGCCACTTTAGCAATTAAATCCATCCATTCAATATTATTGTGTTTAAATAGATTAATAGGAAATCAATGCACAAAAAAATAATTTTCTTTTTATTCAATATACACATGCAAATGTAGGAATTAAAAAAAAAAATATGTACCTTAATTCAGAAAATATTTTAAATATACACTAATGGTTTAAAACGTATTATTTAAAATTTATCATTATTAAACAAATTAAATCTGTATTGGTTTTAAAGATTTCTAAAAAGAAAATTACAAATATTTTCATTTTTCAACTGACAGCAAATTTTGGTTTTCAATGCACATTAAAATAATAAAACAATAAATAACTAACTACAAAATAAAATAAAATATTTTAATCTTTTAAAATTACATTAATAAAATATTATACATAAATAGTTTCCAGGAAAATTTACAATTATAAATTAAAAAGTTACATTTTTTTTTAGTGTTTACAATACTTTAGAGACAAATAACAATATACATTTATCAGAACTTCCTGGTATTGGTTAAATAAGCTACCAAGATACTAATATAGAAAATTAAATATGTTTTAATTGTCCATAAGTTTTACTCTTTTTGAAAAAGGTTTAAGGCTTGAAAATGGTGCCAAAACTCTTGGTGTAGTTTCTTGCAACCACCTAACTTGTGTAGCAGGTCCAAATCCTACTTTGTTTCGCGCAGCTATTCTGAAAATTATAGCTGGCTTTGATGAGGTGTCAATTTTTGCTTCTTGAAGGGCAGAATTTGGAATGATGGCTTGAGTATTTGGTCCTAAGTAAACCCTTACGAATCCCATTGTTTCAGGAGTAGAATGCCGGACAGCTAATGAAACTGAATATGATATGATGGGAGCACCTTCACTCTGAGGGGGAGACCAACTAATATGAGCACCTTCGGCACATTTTGATATTTTAACAGATGATGGGGCAGCAGGTAATCCTCCAAGTCTGTCTATTTTAGAATAATTTTTGTCAGCACTTGATGGTTTCATAGTTTTTAAGTTGTTTCTAACTTCAGTTCTAATGGAATTTTTTGGTAATAACGGTTCATAATTTAGATAATTACATTCCCTTCCTAGATTAGATTTTTCTTCAACAACAGCCGGAGGCTGAGGAAACATATCACTTGTCAGAGCAGCAGTAGCTAAAGTGATGAGTCCATCAGTTACTTTCGTCGTTGGAGCTTCAGAAGCTATTTTAATATTTTTTTCTTTGCCAGTTGAAAATGTAGAATGACCTTTTAAAAAATCCTTATTTTTATTTTTGGAATCACTTGAATTATGATTACTTTCATAATCTAATGGTTTTGAATTTAGTGAAGTTCCAAACTTATCTGAAAGAGATGAAACTATTTCAGCTGGAAATGAATTCATTGCACAATCGTATGACATGGAATCTGGTTCTGTTTTTATGCTCAAGCCTAGCTCAGTGCTAGATGATTCTATGCCAGGTTTATTGAAATTCTGTACTTTCATCAGACCTGACATACTACTCTCAGTTTTCTCTATGCCTAGTTCAGTAGCAAAGCTGGAAATATTTGTTGGTCCAACACTACTTGTTATACTATTACCAGATACATTATTGTCACCTTCAGACTTGGAGCACAAAAATCCCAAGTTATTTTTATTACCTTGGGCAGACAAATTACCTGATTCACTGTTTGGGTTCTCAATGCAGGAATCTATTGCATTTTTCTCTGTTGTTTGTATTTTTAAGGTTTGAACTCCCAGATCAGCGGTCTGTTGAAGAATATGAGAAGCTGAACTGAGTGAAGCTTTTCCAGTTATTGTGAGTGTTTTAGTACCTCCAGAACAAGGAACCGAAATGGTTATAGGTTTTCCAATGTTTGAGCCAGAGAGATTTTGATTCATCATCAGCATTCTAACAGGAGAGGAACCTTTATCTAAAGAACAGTGAGCTCCAGTAAAAGATGTGACAGGTTTAACTGTTGAACCTGTTGTCATAACAAGGAACTGTTGACCAGAAGGCATTTTGATTCCTGGTTTATTGATTATAATTGTTTGTTGCTTGGGTACTTTAGAATTCTTATTCCCAGTGGCCATGTTTGACTGTAAAAGTTTTACCGTACTGACAACTTTGCTGTTCATTACTGGACTTGCTGTACCACCAACAACTTTGGTGTTTACAACTGAACTTGCTGTACCACTGGCAACTTTGACAATAGAATCATGATTAATAATATTACCAGTATTGGATATCACATCAATCCCACTTTTATTTTGTATAATATTTACTGCAGGCATTGAAACCTTTTTATTAGTTTTAACAAATGTGACAATTTTTGACTGCCCTGGAGACACAGGTTGTTGCAATAAAAACTTTTGTACAGATGGAGACTTTAACAAGCTTGTGTTACTTATGCATCTTTTGATTGACTGCCCTTGATTCGACGAATTTGCCATTACTGGCACTGAATTAGAATTAAAAGGAGCAGGGAGAGATTCAGGTGTCTGAACATTGTCTGAAGCACTCAACAATGGATCATTAGACTTGACCACTTGCCTAATAAGAGGTTTGAAAGCTTGACGAGTAGGTGGCATGAAACAAGGATTTGGAGCAGCTTCTATTGCTTTAATGATTGAATCATTATTTTCTAATGAAGGCAGTATAGGTAAAAATGGCTTCGATGGAATAACAGATGCTGGACGAGGTGATGGTGGAACATTGTACTTCTGAATTTGCAACAGATAATACTCAACAGAATGTAAAGGATTCCAACAAACTTCTAAATCATTGGTTTCTGCTCTGACCAGCTGCACTTTACTCATAGAGCTAGGTTTCTCAACTTCTAAATACCACATATCTTTGCAACATACCTGATTGTTCCAAGCTTTACGGTAACCGTCTCGACCAGACCAAATATATATTCTTTCATTCACTCTAACTGCACAATGACCAGCCCTAGGTTTAGGCATATTTTCTTCTGCGGTATCTTGACTAAGATTTTCCCAAAACATTTTTTTCAAATTTAAACAAGCCAACTGATTAGTGCACTTCCACTCTTTTTCATGTGTTCCAAAGTTGTTATTTTCCATTATCATAGGTACCCAACCACCAAAAACATACATTTTATCACCAACAATAGTACTTGTATGTAATGATCTTGGCAAAGGCTGTACACCACCAACAATGCATTCACTCCAAGACATTGTTTCTATGTCAAGAATCCAAAGATCTCCAAGTCGACAGCCAGACATCCCCCCATATACAATTAATTTAGTCTTTCCTTTTGAATCAGCATGTGCCACTGCAGAATGAGATTCTCTAGGTGGTGGAAAATTTCCAAAAACACATGGTTTGTTCCATACAGTGGAATAATTTGGACATAATTCTAATATGTAAAGATCATTAAGATAAATCAATGATGAAGCTGGGTTAACAGGATCAATGGTGTTATCATCACTATCATTTGCTAAACCTCCAAATAAATACACCTTGTTACCAATCAGGGTGAAGCTGTGACCTAATCTTGGACAAGGAGGAGGGGAATTATGTGGAGACCTAGGCTTCAAATTCTTCCATTCCCACCGGCTAGCTTGCAATTCATATAATTTATTGGAATAATTCCCATATTCCATCATACCACCAAACACCAAAATTCGGGTATTATCGACAACCATGCCAAAAGCGGCGCACCCGGGTGGTATATCACCTTTAAGCGCCGGAATGAACCAATTATTGGTAGTAGTATTAAATACGTGTAGTTCATCAACAATGCCTTCATTTCCACCACCAAAAACCACAATAAGTTCCTTGATTACGACAGCTCTATGTCCATGCCTGGGCCTAGGCTGGGGACCAGCTGAATCGATCACTTTTTTCCATTTCAGTATGGGTGCCGCCATGCTAGAAGTTGATTAAAACATCAATTCAAGAGGTTGATGGCCTGGCAGACTGTGTGAACAAGTAAATTGTTTATCTCACTAATAAATAATAGTTACATTCACTTAATTAGGTAATTAACATTTTATAATAACACTACGACATAATGCATTAACACAACTTTTCACGACTTTTAGATAGGAAGGTATCATCTACAAGAACACCAAGCTAAGTGAAGACTGACGATTTAGTCCTTAAGCGTAATCGTTCGAAGAACTACAAACTTTGTGGAACAAATATTCTGTTTTTATTAGATGTATTTTAAATTAGAGTTTTAAATAATTATCATAAAAAGCACATCTTTGAAAGTTTGTAATGAGTTAATTTGAAATGCTATCAGAACGAGAATCATTAATCGATCTTATAAGGAAAATCAATAAAAACAATATTGATTTATTGGTTGCACGATTCTAAATAAATTTTGAAATCATAAAAATGCTTTTAAAAAATTAGCTTTACTTTCTCATTAAATAATATAAGTGAAGAAAACAAATTTTTTTTTCACTGTACTATATATTCGACAGCTGTTTGTTTAATCACATGCAAGTGTTTCCAGATAAATATTATTGAATAATAATAACTTCAAACTATATAATGTTTCTAAATAGACATATTTTGGTTCTGTTTGGTACTGTTTGCCCAAGATAAGATAAGATAAGGTTTTAGAGAAGACATTTATTGGAAACTGATTAGTTTTTAGTTACCAGTCTTTCTAATTTATTATTTAGTTATCTTTACGAATGCAACCCTCCATAACAAGACTAAATTTAGAAAAAATGTATGTACCACTGTATAATTGTACCTGCAAAAGTTGATGTGAATCTCAAGATACATAACAGGGATTGTTATTCATGATATTTTATTTCTTAGATATTTATTAAGTTGATTCGGTTTGATTTTATTATTATGTTCTCTTGTCTTCAATTTTTTTTTAAATTTTGGTTCGCAGTAGGAATATGCAACTTGCAAATAGAAATACTTTTTTTTCCACGGTATAAATGGAATCTTTTCCTGAAGCTTTTACTTGATGTCCTGATATTTTGAAGATTCAAATCAAATCTTGGGAACCTCGAGTTTGCATCAGTGCTTATTCGAATCTGGTCTGGATGGGTTTTAATTTTTTTTTTTGGCAGATCTAAGGAATGAATCTCAATCTATTATCTCTAATCTAATCTAATCTTCCTATAAGAATAGGTCAGTAACCTCTACATAATAGGAGACAAAATAAATAAAAACAATCTACAGCTTACAAGCCTTTATTAGATCAAAGTTAAATCACTTAAAAATGGATTACATTAGCGAGAGGACAGAGATCAGATGGTATCAAATAGTTTTAGTTACAGTTATGTTGCATTCTTAACTTGGAGGGAGCTATTCTGTTAGTTCTGGGATCAAATCATCTATTCTCAGATCTTCCATCACCCCCTAATATCCCTCAGGAACTCAATCCCTCCTAATATATGTCATTCTTCTTCCCTATCCTCAATCAAACCATCGATTTTCCTTGCTTTTCTGAATTCCCAATCAGATGCTGTCTAAGCAGGTTTAATTATTCTCTAAAATTGATCAGAAGTAAATAATGGCTTTTATTGTTTAGTCTATTTTCTTGTAACTTTTAATATTTCGTTTTTCTTTGGTTGCTTAGTGTTGTTTTTTTTGTTATTTAATTATTTTTGGTTGTTATTTTCCTTTTTGGCCCTTTTGTAAATACCTTATGATTTGTGTTTATGTATCCTCCCGGCACAATGTATATTATGTTTCTATTTCTATTTATCTTAGGTATTGTAAGGGACCTGGTCCCAGATAAAAATTACTTTTATATCTTATATGATAATGTGATTTTAATTCACATTAACCTCAAAGAAAAATGTGTACAGTTGTAAGTTAAAAAAGAATATTAAGTCTCTATAAATTAGAAAATTATATAAATAATGAACTTGCCTGAATATCAGGATTTCTTCCTAATTCATAAATTGCAAAACTAATTGCAGATGCGGTAGTATCATATCCCTGAAACAATAAGATTATTTTTAGAAATAATTTTCTAGTTTTTTCATGTTTAATTATTTTGTTATAATTTTGTAATAATAAAATGTATAGTAGTAATTTTTTTTCTAGTTTATTGACTCTATTGTAGAGCATAAAGTCATAATTTTCATAAACAAAGCAATTATAAGCAGATTACCACAAATGCATCTTGAAGAGATCATCAAGTGTATGTCTAATTTAAGGCAGTTGGTGTCCGTAGATTCCTTATGAGGTAAGGAAATTTTGCAATATTATTTTAAATAATAATAGTTGCAATAATAGTTTTAAAATTTATATGTTGAATAATATTAGTTTAAAAAAAAACAACCTGTACCACTACAACCCGTGAACGGGTCTGGGGTTCAGTACATGGTAGAGACTGTACTGTTTCATGGACAACGGTTGTGCAGGGAGGTGATTTGTCCTAGATCACGCTCAACCGCCAGATTTTTCCTGCTTATTTTGGGTACCCTATTTTTATAATATTTGATAGATGCTGGGTGAGCACCAGGAGGATCCTAAATTCTATATGATTCATCTCCGGCTGCAAACAGACTAAATAAAAGTCTTGAAAGCAGTGGGATTTGAACCAGGATATCCTGCATGGCCACTCCGCTCCCATATAAAATTAGTTTACCTTAAATATATATGAGGAAGAAAATGGTCCAGGTGGAGGTCAGAAAAAATTATCTTAGTAAGAAGAACTGTTTATTTTTAATGCCAATGTTTTTACTCACATTGCTGGTCTTTTTCAGGGCTAAACATACTGTCCTTTTAAAAATTTATAGTTATTAATGATTTGGCAGACAGAATTGTATCATGGCTGCACAAGATAGAGATGGATGCTGAAAACTGATAGAGAAGGCTTGACTAAGTGGGCTGTTGCAGAACTAATGATTTGTTGAAAAATATGTTGCAATTGTATGTTTTAACTAGCTCTTGACCCCCACATTTTATCAGTACCATAGTAGTGCCACCCCTTCCAGTTACTTTGTCTAATTTTAATATTGTCCACCAAATAATTTTCATCAATGCAGTCTTCAATTTCTTGGTTATCATGGTGAGCCAACTGATCTTCTTTATCATTGGCATCCCTTGAAAAGAGTTTTTGTATCAACGATTAGGAGTAGATGATCACTGCCGATTTTAGCTCCTCTAATAACATTGATGTTCATGAAGTACTGCCTGACACCCCTGTCATAAATGAAGTAGTCAATAATACTATTTCTATCTTAGTTCGAGGTTATTATCTCTGCGATGAAGGCCCCATACCCTCGTGAGAACTGGTCTCCTGAATATTTATGTCCCCTCAGGAGAAAGAGCGTCCGGGCTATACCCCTCCCCCCCACAACGGTACTGGGTTTCCCCCAACCTAGAGGACCAGTTTGGTCCTCAGATAGTAGATAGGTTTAATACTCAGACAGTAGATAGGTATAATACTCAGACAGTAGATAGGTATAATTCTTAGACAGTCAGATGACTGGTCGATGGGGTTGTTCACTCCCTACGCCAAAACCCCATGAAAAAAAAAGTTTCATTCACTAGATCTACCTCTTTTCCATTTAGAATTTTAATATTCCAGTTTCTAATGCATATGTCTTTATGAGCACAAGGTCGTTTCCAAAAGGTCTGTCCATTTCCGAGGCTGAAACTGTGAATCAGTTTTACTCTAGTCAGGTGATTAGCCAATTAATAATCTGGTGTTACGGCCAGATGGTGTAATGATCTTGAGTTATGATATAAAATATTATTAGTATTAATCATAACTAATTAAATCATTTTTTTGTAAAAGAAATAACATTTTCTTTACTTTTTCATCTTTTTGTTAATATAATAATTTAAATGTTTATTTCATAATTTTTTTAATATTTTAAATATTTTTTAAATAATTTAAATTTAAAAGATAAACAGGTATTTGTTTGGATATAAGTCTAATATTTGTTATAAGTTTAAAAACATGTGTTACAAAAGTGAAGAAATAAAAAACAAAAAGGAGTCGATCGGCTTTTATTCGCACCGGCTGTATCGAGCTAGACAGTGTTGGCAAGAGCCTCTTGACATGTAAATCATACAGACTGCACACTTGGGGACAACTGGCCTTCCAAATATTAATGTTCTGTTGGGATAAAGGGTGGCCGGGCTATATAACCAAGCACTGGGTACAGGTGGACAGGTTCCGTCGAGAGTTTCTTAATGGTTACTGCAATAAATTGTGCCTCAAAAGCCCCAGGGAGATCATGTAATAATATTTAAATAGAAAAAAAAAAAGAATCATTTTTGACCTGCATATTGTTTCCAGAATGGTATACTTTACAACAAAAGTAATATTCTCGTTTGGAATACAAGAATAAATAATTATAAAACTATTTCAAGATTCCATATGTTGATAATGTTGATTAATATTATTTTTCTTACTTCAAACATGAATGTATCTACTTCTTCTCTTATATCATCTTCTGATGTAAATGCTTCATTCTGTTGCCTTTTCATTTCTATCAGCAGTTTAAGAAATGCTGTCCGTTTTTTAATCCCTAAAAAATAGTAACATAGTGAATTATTAATTTTTTAATTTAGTGCGACAATGATTTTGAAATTAAATGATGTATTACAATAATTTTAGGAGTAATTCATGCTAGTTTTGGTTTGAATGCATGTTTAATTAATTAATTATGTTATTAAATTTAAATTTAAACCTATTCATTTGAAAAGAAAAGATATGTCCAGGACCGGGACTCGAACCCGGGTTTGGACATATCTTTTCTTTTCAAATGAATATATTTAAAAATTAGTAACAACTAAAAAAATAAAATAAATTAAATTTAAACCCATTATTTAATTTAAATTTAAACCCATTATTTAATTTAAATTTAATTCAAAGAGGATTTAAATTTAAATTAAATCCTCACATGAGACATTTAAGTTTTTGGCACATAACAAATAAATTTCTTATTTTTCTGCATTTCTCATTGACCAAACTTCTACAGTACCAAATATATTTCTATATTAGGTCTAGTAAAGTTAACTTGGATATTTCAAAAATGTATAACGCAAATTCTCATTATACTGTTACAAATTCTATTTATACTGTTACTAATACATCATTTTAATTTCTTAATAATTTTTAAATCCTTACCATTATCGAATTCAAAAACAATTTTTTAACTAATTTATCTAATAAAATGTGCGGTATATTTTTCTATACATTTGTTTTAATACTCCCAAAATAATTTTTCTTTGCCAGCATTAAGATTATGTAATAATATTCTATCATTAAGGTATTTACATGAGGTACAATTATTGTTACTAGAATGAAAATACCAGTATCAGAGTCTTTTTCATTATTCAACTGTTCCTTGTCAAGTAGACTGTCCTGCTCTGAGATAACCTGTGAGTAAAGTTAGAAATTTGGGTATTAATTTACAAACATATAATAAAAGAAGAGTTTAATATTGGTACTATGTATTTTATTAATTACTCCTGACTTTTTTTGAAAAACCGTGTAATATGCTGAGTGCAGCATCGTGCCGTTTTGAGAGTTTTGTAAATCTGTAGATGAAATCTGGATGTAACCAAAACTTTCTGATCCTCGTCACAATGCAGTCTCCCACACTGTAAAAGTTTAAAACATTTACATTGGCCAGAAAATAAAATTTAAAAAATGTAGAATGGCTTAAGCCTAGAACTGTAGTAAATAAAAAAATTTAATGACTGTTCTAATGACTGTTCTACTTCTTTGTAGACAATTATATATTTTTTACAAATATAAATAAATATATCATACGTGCGAACAGCTTTGAAATACTCTGATTCAGAGTTGATCTGTGCATCAATTGAAGTACCCATGGCTGTCTCTGTAAGAGAAAATTGAATTTTGTTAATTTCCATTGAAAATTTTTTTGTACTTCCTTTTTGTATTAAAAATAGGTTATTCCTTAATCATCAGTAAAGCCTGTTTTTGGTTTTTAAACCTGTCTAATACTTGTGTAAATAACTTCTACATATCTATTAGGAATTTTTTTGAAATTGCATTTCAATTTTTTAACTAATTTATCTAATAAAATATACTTATTTTTTTATACATTTATTTTAATACTCCCAGAATAGTTTTTCATGTTCACTAATTCCTGTTTGGATCTAATATTAAATATATAATTTTCGAATTGTCAAATCACAAATATACACAAGCAGTTACTCTGGTTATTGGACAAATATAGCGGCAATAGCCACCGCTAGTTCAGATCAGGTTTCCCTGAGACGGAGGGGAAATCTTAATCATCTTAGCCAGGTCTTAGGATACTGGTTAGTCAGTTCGCTTACTTTGTATTTCTAACTATAGCCTTCTTATTTATCTCCTTCAGTTTTGAGGGTAAATATCCTTCAGACTGAATCTCTTACCCCCCCCCAGATTGAGGGTGACCCCTTCTAAGCCTAAACGGGATGCTCATCCTTATAAACAGATGTTACTCTGGCTGCAAATATCGTTGGTTGTCCTTTCTATACTTCGATGATACCCTCCCAACATCTCCTACGACCGCCCAGCTGCACTAATCCGTTCTGTATAAGCATTGTTCAAGGCCTTCTGGTTCGGCTTGTCATCCTAATCTTACTCCTATAACTACCATGACAATATTATAAAGGAAAGTTTCAAACCGTTGATCATCTTTTACTCAATCAATTTTCCTTTATTTTTTAAAAGTAAATGTTTTTATGAATGAATGCCATCTTTACTGATCTCTTATAATTCTATTCTGTATATTTTAAATAATATATATTTGAAGTGAAAATGTTTTTATATTTTTATCAACAAACATTACCATTTGGTCAAAGGTGCAACGAGACTAGTTGATAATTACTAACGAATAAAAATATTAAGTTTTTAATTTTGTTTATTCATTTAACGACAGTTTATTCTGCAATGGCTAATCAAAGGATGATCCGGTGGGAGTTCTAAATTTGACCTATCCAAGTATAATTAGGATAGGGATTTGAAACCTGACATCGAAGAAGCTACCCTATTTAATATTTTTTAAAAAATGATAATCGGTAAAATTTCTGATTTTCAGATTTTCATATCAATATCAATTTTGGCTTCTGTAGTATGATAGTTCCTGCCCTGCATGACTAAAAAACGGTTGAAAGTTTAATTTTTTTAATTGATAATGTAAACTTCTGCTTGTGTTCCTCCTCTTTTAATTACTTACATGATCACTCAAAGTTTTACTTTACTTGAAGGTATATTAATAATATAAGACTACAATTTAATAAGTTTTAAATTATGTTAAAATATAATACATAACGTGGATAAGACTTAAATGCAAATATAAAGAACTTCATAGTCTTCACTTCTCTTTAAACTCCTTAATTCAACATTAGATCCTAGGGTTTAGATTTTCCAACTTATAAATTCGATTGGGCCAAACATCAAGATCGTCCTTTTTCTCTTTTACTGCCTAGTACTTCAGTATTTCGTTATGGTTAACTTGCTTGCTAACACCATAACTACATAAATCACAAGGTATCAATAGTCATTCAACACAAGGTCATGGAAGAAGGCCTCCCTGTGCTGGTGGATGCTAGGATATAACATCCGATTTAGTTATTACATTATGTCGTCTGTCTCAAGAGTGTTATTTCGCTCTTTAGTTTCCTCATTCTAAGCCTCAATGAACGTGCATCAGGTGTTTTTTTTTTGTCAGAAGGACAGTCTTAATAAACTTATAATGCGGAAACTCGGCTGGTTAGATTACAAAATGTGTGCACTAGGTGTTCATCTTGTGATGACATCTCAGAGGTGCTGATTTCGTCACAACTACAGTTGCCGCATTCCACATTTTTTATTAAGAATGTGGATAAGACATTCAGCGCTATGTTTGCAAAACATCTTTTGATACTCTTCCAGTTCTTCCTAATCAGATATTTTTATAAACTACTAACATATTGCTACCTTAGTATTACAGGGTTGTTTGTTAAAAAATTGAAAAATCAGAGATTTTGATATAAAATGACTTTTCCTAAAATTAAAGTAATGTTCAAAGAACATTCGTTCTCGTTTATACATCGCAAAAGTTGCGTGTCACGGGGGGACGTGGTATCAGATAAGAGAAACGATTTGTCTCCGGCTGGTATTAACTCCGGTAGCTTAGTTGGTAAAGTCGTGTCACGGTAAGACAGAGGACCCGGGTTCGAATCCCGGTCGGAGATATATCTTTTCTCTTCAAAATAAAAATATTTAAAATGGTTCTATATGTTGAAAACTATACATAGAGCTTCAAAACGTCAAAATATCACGACAGAGTATCATCTGAAGACAAAAAATACATAGATTTATGTTGTGAAGATTTTAAATCGGAGTCACATAGTCCTATGTTCCACATAGAACCTTGTTATTCTCAAAAATGTACGACTTCGGAAGCACGTGGGTTTATTTTATTGCATGCACCTATGTAATTCGTTAAATCTCCGAACGTTTATCGTCAGTACAACCGAAATGAGTGATTCACTAAGAAGAGGGAAAGGGAAAACAAAGAGAAATAAAAAAAAAAGTTTTAATGCTTTTTCTTTTGATTAATAATCAAGTTCAGGTATGCGAATTATTCCACACTGGATCACAAGGAATACGCCTGAAATTCATATATACTGTTAAAAACCATGAAACAGAAACGAATACTTTTCAAAATAGTATCCAAGGAAAGAATGGAAAGAAGTATACTACAGATAAAGCAGTAGATCTGGTACATCATACCAATTTGATTATCTAAGTTGAGAGACATCAGTTCATTGGATCTGATTTGTCTATTCAAAAAATTCATGACATATATCTAATCTTCGTGGAACAGGTTCCAGTTTCAGTCCTGTCAAATCACGTTTATCGGAAAATATAATGCAATGAGTATAACTTTTCTTTCAATAAACCGTCGAAAGACCTATGTGATCTGTTTGCAGAAGCAGTTCTTGAAAAGAAGAAAAAAGTTAAGCGAAAAAAATAACAGTATATACTTGATAAGAGATGCATTGACGAGTATGAACTTTTTCCTTGCTCATATTCTACAAATAAGTATAAATTTGAATATAATCAAAATGAAAATTTCCGTACCCGGGCATTCATGCATTCAGAAGGTGCAATTGAACGGAGCTGGAGACAATCGGCATATTTCTGTACCTCACTTTTGAGAGTATTATTCAAAGTACGAAGAAATACTACAGATTACTTCAAATGAGAGACCAAGATTTTCTTGATCTCAACTAGCATTTTTCCAAAATACAATGTATTGTTGTTGCTTTCAAAAGTCGTAAGACTAGAATTCAGTAAATCATTTTACGAAGTGAAGTACCGAACGCCCTCTGAGATCTCACTAAAACTGTTGATCTGTGGCAACGAAATCTTAGAAGAGTAACAACAGAAAGTGAAGGAACATCTCAGATTCATAAAATTGATGATGTAATTGCTGACCTTCACCAAAATAAGATAGATAATCTGAAGCCCATGTATAAGTGTATGCCAGGATCGGATCGACTATTTTATGAAATTAGTTTCGCCAAAATATGTAAAGATTTGAAGAAGTAAACTTATGCTTAGACATTTAATGGTTCTATGTTATATTGTCATAATCATTGCTCTCATTATGGAGTAACAAAGTTCTCAACAACCGTGGTTCGCAAATATAAACATAGGAAAAGATAGAATAAAAACTTACATTAGGCTGAGAACAAATCATGGAATTTGCAACAACTATTTATGTAAGATAGTCCTAAAACAAAGTCCTTAATGTGAAAAGTGTAATCATAATGAGACACTTAAGCATATTATACTTGAATGTCCAGCGTACATAGAACAAAGAGAAATAATGCTCAAGAATTTATATTTGGAAAAAAATATTGTTTATGATGAAATATTAAAATTATCTGACCTTAAAAAAAATTGTGACTTTCATGAATATTTGAAAACAATTAACAAAAATATATAATACATTTATACATATATTTTTTATACATTTATATGTTTTGTATTATGTATGTGAGTGTGTGTGTGTATACATATGTGTGTATGCATATGTGTGGTGCAAAAATTTATATAATAACAAATACACTAAAAATAATAAATTATAGCAGTACCAACAAAGTGATTAGGCTTACTGAGACTGAAAAAGTTCTATGTTATTTTATTTCTTCAATAAATATTATCATTCTTTCATTTTCCATTTATATTTTTTATGGGATTTTTTTCTGCAGTTCAATCTCACCCGACTCCATTGAAATAAAACTACGATATTCCATCACCTAAACAATCCGTTGGTCAGAATCTTTAACATCGTTATTCTCATTTTCAAATATGTTTATCATAGAACTTTGTAATACTAAGGTAGCGATATATTGACCCATAAGCCTAGGATTTGATTAAATTAAAAATAATGTTACGCGTTTTAAAAAGTTTAGTTATCCCTCAAAAACAATTGCTGCCCGGAGATAATGACGTCTGAGCGGTAAACTTTAAATTTGTAGTCATTATACATTCTAAAACACCTATTTCTATGCCAAAAAAATATAATCATAGCTAATATGTTGAAATAAAAAAAATCAAATAATTTCTTACATTCTAGACGTATGCCCCAATCTCAAGACTTTTTCCTTCTAAAATTGTTTGTCAGTGGTTAGGTTAATGATTATGTAGCCTCATATTAGTAACGTATTAACACAACCATAATTATTGCACTGGAGTAAAAAAATACACTATTTCTCAAAACATTTTTATAAAAAAAGTTGATGTCAAATTGTTATCACAATTTTGAAATGCCAGAGATTAGGAGGTGGTAAATTCACTTGAGTCACGGGGGTGGGGGGTTACATGAGTTGACTTAAAAAAATGCTATTTAAAATTCGATGTTATGGATGAGATTAGATTTAGAATATATTTTTAGTACTTCCAAATGTACCTGATGATGGCATTAGTTGCCGCAATGACTTATATCTATTAAATGTATTATTGCTAAGTCAAGCATTAGCTAGTTCTAATAGAAAATTTAGTTTTCATATTGTTATAATCTATAAACTTTTATTATATAAAAAAACAAAACATGAAACATTGAAAGGGAAAGGGCCAATGCTTCATTTTGTTGACCTTGTCCCCGTCCATAAATAAGATTTAAATATCTGAGTTGGACTACATTGTATCTTGATTAAAAAATTATCTCATTATTTTATAATATTCCTACTTACCACAAATTACATCAAGTGAGCATCTGGATACAAACGGATGAATGTCAAACGATTGCCCATTTGCCTTACTCCTGAGGCATTCTACGAAGATCTTGGATTTCCTCTCGAACACTTCGATGAACTGTTCCAAAATCTTGAAGTGGAAGGTCGGGGTTATAGCTTTCCTTCTTTGAAACCATTTGTGACCTGCGCGTGATACAAGAAATAACGTAATCAGTTCCAGGAGATGTTGATACAACTTGTTGAGGTAATTTGAAGTAAATTGAGGGAAGGAGGTAAATTTTTATTTATTTTTTTTAATGTTTTGATAACAACTTATCAAAATTGTGATAAGCTATGTTGCATCTACACTTATGGTGATTTGTTTTACAAATAATCAGTATGCATTGCTGAATATGTAACGTAAAAACAGTGAATTTATTCCTATACTGCTTGTTTGTTGGCTAACGGGTTTAATCATTTATCAGAATCTATATAAAAATAAAAAAACTGTATTTAAAAACCTATGAAAATGGGTAAAATAAGTATAATATTTATTGTTATTTATTGGTTACCTGTACTGGTAAGGAGTCCAGTTCCGAGCCATGGGTGCATGAACCTGTACACCTCAGCTTTTTTCAAATTTTGTGTGTCTCGAAACAGAACCTTGAACAAAAAAAAGATATTCGGTTTTTGTTGGGTTCAAGTAAAATAATTTCATATAAATAAATACAATTAAGCAAAATCAACTCAACAAGTTTTCTTGTACCCTCGGCAACCAAAAGTCAACGCCTCTTTATCATAACCATATACTTTCTTGTAAGGTAGGAAATAGTTGGGGGTGCAGTCAAATAAAACACTAAATAAGTGGGTACTTATTTATTATGTGCCAACGTTTCATTATCATTTAAAATTATTATTTCATCATTTTATATTCTATCTCTATTCTCTAACCGTATTTAAAATACGGTTACTATAAATTTTAAAACTTCCCTTACTTATATTTTCTACTTTCATTGTTCAGTTTACTTTTTTACCTGTTATACTCTAGATTTATATCTTTACTTTCTACTTTCCTTTTTCCTTTATTTACTCTTTGATATCATTTTTGTTATATTTTCTTTCATTTTACTTATGTAAACTCCCAAGGAGTCTATTATCTTACATTTTATATTTTATCTATATTCGACTATCTTTTCCATAATTTTACATCTCACCTGGATGTTTATACTTTTTCTTTTTATAAACTTTCTGTTTACTTCCTTTTTTTACCTTTGTAAATTTTTACTTCACCACCTTTTAGTAAATTTTCTCTGTAATATCTTTATTCATATATATCCCTCACTTTTTTGTTCTATATTTCTATTTCTCTACATATATATTTTTTTATATTATCATATATTTGGTACTGCAATGTTTTTTTTTAGGTTTTTTGTTTTTTGTCTGTTCTTCTTTCTTAGCCCTGAAGATGACCCACAAAGTGGGTCGAAACGTTGGTACATAATAAACAAGTACCCACTTTGTTTTATTTGACTGCACCCCCAACTATTTCCTACCTTACTCAGATTTACCAGTCAACCATCGCCTCGCTTCTCTTATATTTTCTTAGTCATCCTCCTCCCACTAGCCTTCAACACTAAACAGAACCGAGACCGTTTCTCCCGTTGTCACCAATAAAATAAGGTACTACTCTAGAATAGAGTTGGGGGTCGAAACGTTACCGTAATTTAAGGGTTTGATAAGTCAGATTTACGAGGTTTCTTAGTTAGTCATTGACCACTTATTCATGAAATAATATAATATTTATATACTTTTCCATACCTCAGCATCTTCTGGATCTGATAGTAATATGACAAGCTTATTACCCAACCAGTAGCGCATCACATGTCCAAACTTGGCTTGTAGGTTGTAGTATGTTTTCACTCCATCTGCCAACAAAAAGAAACATCGGGTTTGTGGTAAAATGAAACAAATTAATTATGCTTGGTTATTGCTGTCATAACGGTTGATAATTAATGTAAACAATATTTGAAAATTAAAGTATTTCTGGAACAACAATCTTTAAAAATCTTCTTCCTTCAATTATCCAATAAGTTCCTTTATAGCCAAGGTTTTATTATTTAAAGTGTCAGAGCCTTAAATCGTTAATAAAGCCAACCTCTTTTTGCAGACATGGTGTTGTGAAATGCAGAACACTGACTGAATCTTTATTGAATTTGATCAATCTATTTAGTATGTATTTTATTTAGTTATCCATGTTCACTAAATTACGCACCATTTAATTTACATTGATTTACTATAATCATTTTGCGTATAAACACACTATACCTTTGAGTTGGAGAAGAACCAAATAACTACGTAAGCCGTAAAACGAGCTATGGTTGCTTATATTTATTTACAATTTATCCTATACCATCTTCTTCAATGGGTGGTCGCATATTGCTTTGAATCGCTTATTATTTTGTTTACCTTGAAGTCATGCATTCGTTTCTACGGTATAATTATCGAAATATTTAAAAAACAAAATGGGTCATAACCGTTCATATTCTGTGTAAGGTTATTCATTAAATTATATCATCAATATAATTTTGTTTTTAATGATCGATTAAACGAATAAAATTACTAGGTTTAAGAACACAATTTTAATTGTCGACCAGGTATGTTCTTTACTGTTCTACATAAAAGTGTTACAACGTTGTATGCATGTTTATATTATATATAAATACATATATATATATATATATATATATATATATATATATATATATATATATATATATATATATATATATATATATATATACAGTTGGTAAACTTAATTGTATGATCAAATTTGAAGAGAGTTCCTATATTTTCTTCAGGTCAAGATTTATTCAGAAATTCTCTTCGCCGAAACACCCATGTTAGCTGTCGCTTCCTGGTCACCGGACTCATTACTTCTGCTCAGCTGATCAGGTGGCAACATCTCGTCTATAGTTGGAGGTGATAAAGAGTTGATGGGCTTGTTCTTTAGTTTGTTCATCGCCATATCCAGCCGAAAGCAGAACAGGTCGACGTCCTCCTTCCTCATCCCTACGCCGCAGGCTGTTGCTATGTAAGGATTCTGGGAAGAAGTATTGTGGGTTCCCCAAGTATCGAAGGAGTAATTACCGATATCGCGGTGATCGTATCCTGTGACAATTGCTGCTCCAGAAACATCTCTCATGAAGAGCATGGTATGAAGCATCGCGGCTCTTTTGCTGTCCCCACCCGCGGTCAGACTGGTCAAGGTCATTGCCACTGAAAGAGGATTGTTTCTCGTTTCAAGCATGTGCTCTCCGTGCTTTGCAGCAACTTTGCCCATCTCCTCTCGTAAATACTTGAACATCTCCTTCCTTTCCATTATCATCCTCCTATAACCGTTGCTACCAAGCCACAATAAGGTTATGAAGATGTCCATAATCGGGCCAGCAGAGGCCCTCCCGGCATAATTTCGAGAAATTCTTTCTAGAAGTGCTTTATCGAATCCCGATATCACAGAACCTCCTACAGGGACTAACAAGTTTTTATCAGTGCTTTGAACAAATGCATCTATCCTCCCTTTTCTGGCAGCCTCGGTGATAAGGTGCATAAGGCGAGCACTCTGAAGACCGAATGCATTGTTGACTACATGAGGAACGTCATGGCGAGCGCATATAGCAGCGATGTGTTCTAAAGAATCACAGCTACGCGGAGCGTAACAGCTTGTAGTAGAGAGAACGCAGGCAATATTGCTGGAACCGAGGGTGTTTATTTGTGCTTCGATGCCGTGGATGTCTGTACGCAGTTCGTCGCCGTTGGGCACTGGCTCCACGATGATCGGCTGAAGGCCACAGGTTAGAATGCTCTTGAAGCACGACTTCTGATCGACTCTCGACCACAGCACGAATTTGGCCCCAGGTCTTTCCTGTTTGATGGTCAGCATGCAGAGGACTAGGCTCATACCCGTGGCCAACGGAACCATAAAACACCCAGCTGAGTTCTTCACTCCCATGAACCTGATTACGTCCAGGAGGAGCGCGTTGGTGAGCTTGGTGAGTAGACTAGACCCCGCAGCTTTGGGCTGTACCTCTCCGATGTCCCCTGACCTTCCGATCCCGTGGCCCATGCGATAGTTCCTCCGAGCCACCAGTTCACAGGCGAACCTCGCTTCCCTGGCTCCTACACCGCAGGCACTAGGGAAGTTGTTACTATCCATATTGGCCAAGTCATAGAGGAACGTTTCGATTGTGGCTTCGTCCCATCCTTCCTCAGGCCACTTCCTCTGTTCTATTAAAGTTTTTATCTGATTCTCTCTCGATCTCTTTGCACCGATTGCCTGTTGTACGTAGGTTGACGGGATTAGTTTTTCTGCAGATGAAAAACATTGTGGGTTCATGCTAGGTGGGCCCTTGTTATAAAAGTATTTCACTAAAATAACCCTATCTACCACTTATAATTTTATTCAAAACTCGATTTTTATAGTTCTATCATATGATCCAATTGCAGAAAAAAATGATTTTCATGATTTTACTTTACTTAATTTCGATACTCAGGGAGCAATTTTAATTTATTCATTCTACAATGATTTGTGAGATTACGATAACTTTTAACACTGAATTATCAATCAACAATATTTTTATTACTATTATTTTTTTTTAAGAGAACAATTAATTGATTCGCTGAATCGATCATTTATTTATACGAATGATGTAGCAGTGTGACTCGAGGATGCTTTAACACTGTTTCTGCCCGGGGGGCTAAGATTAGGGTTTCTTTAAACTAAAAAAAATTCTTATTGTAGTGTAAGAGAAATTATCGTAAACCCAAAGGTGATCGTGAAAAGAAGTTTATGAGTGAATATTGGTGAAAGTAGCATAACTACAGTATCTTATTTTTGTTACAATATAACATTTGGGGTATTGAAGTTCATTTTATAATTCAGAGCAGCTACTGAATATTTACTGTCCGGGCTACAGCTCTCTGGCATCCATCTCTAAACCTGGCAATAAGTAGCTCAAAAATGTATGGTTGGTGCAATAGCTATCATATTCGTAATAGATCCATATAAGTTTCTTTCATGCAACTTTACACATGGTAAACAGAGTTGTGAACAAGTTCAAAAATAATTAATCTGTTTGAAAACTATGAAGTAAGCTAAAAACCATCAACAAATTATTATATTCCAACAAGAAAAGTTAGTCGTATTTTCATCGAATTATAATTAAGAGAAATTACAGAAATAAATAAAAGATAACTGGAGATAATAATTATAGGAAATAAGATCCTAGGCTATATAGGAAGGCCACAGTTGCCTGGACGCACATCGTCAACGATTATTAATGCTTTTATCAACCCCGGGTTGGAACGCGAACACACTCGGCGGACAATGGCGACCTCGGAGCGTTTCGTTAGTATTCAGGCTGAAGCCAATAGTATCTCTTCTTCCTTATGTTCGCTCCGATCATCTGTCCCCACTTCTCATAAGGGAAATAATCATACTATAGTTTGCATATTAATCGCACCCAATCTGATGAGTTAAAGAAAACGAATGCCACCAACGATTAATTCCATAGACGAACACTGGGTGGATAAGTTAAATTCGTGATCGTGAACGAACTCGGCAGATGAATATTAAATGACTACCTTCCTCTGATGCAATGCATACAATATTTGAGTTTACAATGCGCCGAACTGTATAAATCATTGTGAATAAGACACTCTCTTGAATATCGAAGGGAATAATCGGTCAATTTTTTCGCTCTGAAGATTTTTTTTAATTCGAAATATTTAAAAAAAAAATAAAACTTGACAGTTCTATATCATTGCCGTGTTTTTTTATGCGTTTAGAATTTGTGTGTAATGTCGAAAAGCTGGAACTATATGGGAAAGAGGATTTGAAGTTGCCACTGGCAACAGATTTTAGATAGCAGCATATATAGAAATTAATTTTACTTCAAGGATTATCAAATAATATTTATCCCCTCTCCTAAAGCAACATAATATTTAGTTTTGAACTAATGAACTATTTTAATATTATTAGTAGATTTTTATAATGTAATATAATTTCTAAAACGATTTTGCTTTCTTTAAAAAAAAATTCACTAGCAAAAAAAATATTACAGCCTCTACTAGTTTCTCGTGTAAAAAGATTCACTAATTCCTTAATTAATTGTTAAACACTATAGGAGATATATCGGAAGGGAAGTGAAATAGAGGTCCTTTATGATGACTATATTATAAGTTCCTTTATATTATATTTGTAATAGATGTCAGGTACTCGTTAAAGATCCTTTACAAACCTTACCGCTACCTTAATTAAACTTGGATAGGCAAAAATATATGTATCCTGAAGACGAAGGAGAGTTGGTCATTTTTTTCCGTAAAATGAAGAAAATTTGTCACAAGGAGTTTTTGTTTAAAATAAAGCTCTAAATGTTATTGTTTATTCATTTTACGTCACTTTATGTTTGCTCTTTTGGCTGTAAGGACTATGCTGCAGTGGGTGTCCTGAATTTTGTCTATCTAGGTATAAGTAGGATAGGAATCTTTAACGAGTCCTTTGCACACGAGGGATCGCACAGTCAACGGACCTCTATTTTACATCCCTTCCGAAGGACGGCATTAGCAAGGATATTATACTTCCTTTTAAAAAATCATAGGGCTCTCTAAGTTTGTTTCATTTATTAACCAGGAGATTTTAATCATCAATTTATATGAAACACGAACCATCAATAATACCTTCCCGGATAAGACTCGCCCTTCTATAGGTCCTTAAAATGCAAGTGTGTTCGCGAGAGTACGAATTAAGATTCTAAAAAATCAAAGGCTGATATAAAATTCATTTTAGAGGCCACGAACCCCTTGCGCGCTGAAGCGACACTTCGTTCCTGCTTAGGGAGATTAAAATTGATTTCGTGGACCTTGTAATGAATGACTACCGTCGGTGGAGGATGTTGTCGAGTTTGTATGAATTAGTGGTAAAGCCACACTGAGATTTTACTTTCAAGTAGGCAAATAATATGGTTTTGAGTTTATTTAATCTGGAGAAAGTCCTGGAAGTTTAGACTTGAGGCTGGCCATACCGCACCTCTTATACCTTTACAACCGATGACCCAAGAATCTTCATGAGTTGTAATGGTAAGGGTGAAAAAAAAATGAAATCAACGTAGGTTGTATTGTCTCTGTTATACATATTTGGTGTGCCACTTTAAAGATATTTTTATTCTGCATTTTCATCATTTCAAGTGCGTGAATTCACGCTTATGGAGACTATTCGTGGGAGTAACAGTTCACGAAATGTCAATAGCTACATAATAAAAGAACACTGATGACCTGTTAAGTCTTTCTGTAATGTGAGTGGTGAAAGTCAAGCTGTAGATAGATACCCTGAATATTCATGGAACTTTGTCATTCATCGTTTTTGAAGTAAAAATCGAGATGCGTAAGTTTTAATGGCAGCACTTCGCGCGCGGGGAGGTCGAACTTGTTATAAAAATGATTTGCATTAAATTAAGTGTTATTTCAAATAATTTCTTTTGTTTCTTAAGCGAATAAGACCCCCTCTTATGTTTATTTAGCAAACAAAAATAAATAAAAAAAGATCGTGTAAAGCATTCAGCTTAGACTATTCTTCCAAAAATCCTCGTCTCCATTTATTCCGAATCACAACTCAGTGAAAGTAATTTTTTTAATATCTCTAATATTTGTTTAAAAGTTCATAAACATAACATGGCTTACTGAAAAAAAAAATATATGGAATTGTAACATGTTTCTATATAAACTTCATTAAAACGAAACAATAAATTTAAAAAGTAAATACACCTGGAGAAGAAAAATGTACACCTGATTTTTGTTGGTGAAAAGGTATTGTCATAAAACAGGATTGTATAACTACAAAATGTGAATTCTTTTAGTTTATTTATTATTTAATTTTCATATAATCAAATAAACGAAACTGTTTTTTTTTTAAACACTATTTGTTAATTTTTTTTTTTTTAAGAAAAACACCTTTTATCTAATTTAGTACTCATAAAAATAAGTAAATTTATTACCTATAATTTCTTTATATTTTAGCTAATCTATGTGCTGTTAGAGTACAAACAAATGTATATATGTGTATATTATGCATATTCGAAATATTTGTGTTTCTTGGGAATAGACCTACAATCAATTTTGTTTTTTCGTAAATGAAATACCAAACTATTGAATCTAAAGAAACGATTGAAACCATGAAAATTTTCTCCCTGTGTATGATGATCATAATTTTCCTATTTCGTATTCTTGTAAATAATTTTATACCAACACAATCAACAACCGTTGGCCTTTAAGATGGTTCCAAGACAGAAGGGATATTGTAGGCCAACTCACGTTTAAGTAGTTAAAGTGTTTGTCTTCCTAGATCACCTCCCGGGCCAGCAATTTCCATTTTCATTAGTCGAAGGATTATTTTTGTTTGAAGGATAATCGAAACTCTTATGTTTCCTACTGGTCACTGTTGAATCCAAAATACATGTTGAAATATACACACACACACACACACACACACACATATATATATATATATATATATATATATATATATATATATATATATATATTTGGAGTGGAGTGCCTCAGTGGTAGAACACTGAGTTGTCATGCCAAAGGTCCTGAATTCAAATATCGCTCGCTGGCAGACTTTTATTTAATCTGTTAGCAGTCAGAATGGATCCTATGGGATCTAAGAACCCCTGGGGTTCTCTAATAAGGGGGGAAATTTGGCGGTTGACCGTGATATAGGACAAATCACCTTCCTGCACAATCGTTGTCCAAGAAGCAGCACATTCTCTGCTATGTACTGAACCTCAGACCCTTCACGGGTTGTGGTGGTGCTGATTTTTCTCAGGATTGATTACTACTGACCAGTGTCTAATAACTGTTGTTTACTCTGGTAGATTTTGTGCAAATACATATATAAAATATTTTTTCCTTAAATCATAGTTTTATAATATAAACAATTTTTATTATTATTCTTTTCCTCGTGACTTCTTTCTCATTATTAAAACCATATATTTAAATTCATCGAAGTCTTTTTAGCTTTCGGGGTGCACGTTTTCTTAAAAATACACACTCTCCTTTGCATGTCCTTACATCTGTTGAATTACACTTCGTTTTTTAAAATTAATTTTTAATTTTAATACCACTTCTTGCTTATTAATGTGGTGATGTAAGGATGTGGAAAGAGTAATAGTAAAGAGTAAAGTAAATGTATTTTGAAAAAAAGTGCACCCTTAAGGTGAAGAAGAGTTGATAAGTTTTTTCGAAAAATAATAATATTTTTCTCAGAATGTCTTTTTAAAAATATGTAATGCTTTTCCTTTTTTTAAATATAACTATAATTTTTTATGAATTATCCAGACGATTTTAATTAACAATTCATAGGGAACACAAACAATCAATAATATCTTTCCGGATAAAGCATGTCCTTTGTTTTTTTTCATGTCAAAAGATGGGACGAATCGGAGTATGTAGTAAATATTTTTTATTGTTTTGTGCTTATAGAAATTACTTTATATCCATTTTATTACTACTATTTATTGATCTTGTTTTGTATCTATTTAGAGTTATGGCAAAAACATGATATTGAGTACAATTTAGCATTAATGAACAAAAAAAATATTTTTTGAAAAAATCACACGAAATATGTGACCTGGTCCATTCTATCTTTCTTCTTGGAGTGCTTCCTTTGCCCCTCTCCTAGATTTTATGTATGAGTACATTTTATGTATACATTTATACATATATATAAAGGTGGTTAAAGAGTGAAATGTCAGTTATTGAAGAAGGTATATAAAAAAAAAACTTTTGTTACTTCACAACAATCACAAGAAGAGGAAGAAAATGGTCGGGTGGAGGTAAAAAAACAAGATTATCTTTTATAGGGAGAACTGTTTAGTGGAAAGCCGACGTTTCGATTCACATTGCAGGTCTTCTTCAGAGCTAGTAAGATTGGGGTTTGGCAGTCTTGTGTGACACTGAGGCGGTGAAACTTTGTCTAGTGTCAACCCCCGATGTTACTAGCCCTGACGAAGACCTGCAATGTGGGTCGAAACGTCGGTTTTCCAATTAACAGTTCTCCTTTATAAGGGTATGACACATATTGTCCCTCCACCCGGACCATCCTCACATACAAGATCAACTAATTTTTATTCTATAAGAATTATGGTACAGTTACAAAAGAAATACCAAATATTTCAAATCTACATACATGTGTGTGTATGTATAGATTCCTTCACGAATTGGCTTGCTTTTATTTCGTTTTCAGCAAAAATACAAAATCAAAAAAGTTTTCAATTTCAAGCAAAAAAAAGAAAAGAATTTTAATCTTTTTTGTGTTTACTTATTTACTATTATAATTAAACTTTATTTTAACTCCGTCCGATCGCTTTAAAAAGAGAGAGAAAGAGAGAGTGTGCGTTAAATATAAAAAAAGGAACTTGATTGGTTTGATGTTCATCAGCTCTTTTTGCAATTCCTCGTTTACAAAAAATAAATTACACTTCAAAAACACATGTTCCTACCCTTTTTTATGCCTTTAAGAAATGTCAATGTTGTCAAACTTTTACAGACTACATTAAGCTAAGAAAAAGGTCACTTTCCTTGATTGAGCTTTCAGTGAGTTACACAACAAAAGATTCCATCAAAATGTAAAAGATATAAAGATCTGTCAACAAGGAAGAAAAGGCTTAATGTTGATTGCAAAAAAGTTGCGGGCATTACCAAAGGTATTCTTGACTAAATTCGGGTCTAGTCACTCTCAAACGATGACCTACATCGTTCAAAGATTTTCTCGTGTTGTCAGATGATTTATATTTAGATGGTTAGGCAAATTCGAGTTATTTTTTTATATAGGCAATTTTTTTTTATCACTTTCATTATTTTATTACTACTTTTTACTCAATCTGTGTTATATGTATTTTCATAACCATTTAAGGTGTCTAACTATGATGGGCGTACCTCATCAAATTTACAGAATTTCTGAAAATCATAAAAGCAACACGATAATTTATAGAGAGAATTCAGAATTATATATGAGGGATTAAAATATATTCTGTACAAATATTAGAACACAATTACTATAGTCTCAACTTTTTAATATATTAAATTATTTTTTTAATTTAAAGTTTCGCCGATTCAGGCTTCATCAGGGATTATTTATTAAGGGGAATTCGTGATGTTGTAAATAAAAACATTTAAACTAATATTCTGTAACAGTACAAAAATATAAAAAAAACCAGAATAATAATTGATATCAATAATTACACTAAATTTGGTGCCTATCACTTCCTAATTTGAAACCATTCTCTGAGAAGGAGGAGAGTTGCAAACATTAAAAACTTTCCAATTGTCATTGTCATAATAAATAATTATTGCAAGACATTTTTTTTAAAACAGAACTATTATAAATTATTAACCAATAACATTAAAATCAACATTCATTTAAATTAATTTCAAAGACTTCTAAAATAATTTCAAAGTTATTTTAATAATTCTTTAGTAAATAATAAATAAGTCCATGAATCAGTACTGTCCCTACCAGGTACTGAACCCCAGACCCTTCATGGGTTGTAGTGGTACAGGATTTTTTTTTTTTTTTAGTAAAATAAACGATTATAAATAATTTTAATTTCATTTGACTAAAACTTTAAAAAAAGTTAATACTTTCAATAGTAAAATGAAAAGCCAAAATTCATTTATATATAAAAGAAAGAATAAAAAAGGATTAGGGGAACAGATTAAAAAAAAACAAAAAACATCTTTACTTAGTTAGAGTTTTTATAGATTCATTCAGAAAATAAATTATTTAAATCTTTCGCCTCGGCTTTTGGATTTATAGCATAATCGATATTTTCCCAATCTCCTACTGAATAAGCGGTTAGGTCGAATTTTGTCCAAAACGAGTTTCTTGTACTTAGGGTGGCGGAATTGTGTTTTATTTTCGAAGTGAATGATGGTCTAAGTCAGGCATTGCCTCAGAAAGGGGTTATTGCTTGTATTACAATTCCATTTCAAACCAAAAACCAAGAGAATGACACGATTCCGCATCTCTCAATATAGTTAACTCTCTCAGGACTAATTTCGACTTAAACTCTTATTCACTGGTACTGAAGATATATAGTTTTCTATATATTTTAACTTCGGCTCAATCTTTTCATAATGTAAAGTACAGGGATTCACACGAAAGAAACTATAAGAAATTGGTTCGAAAAAAAATGATCAGCCAAACCGATTAGTTTCCTTGCTTCTTAAAGGCTATGAAAGAATTTGTATATGTTTAAGCTTATTATAGAGGTTAAAATCGATATCTCCACAATTGTTGGCTTAGGTATTTTGTAGAGTTGATAATCGTATATTGTTGAATGCATAAAAATTAATCTATAACAGGAAATATTATCTCTACTGATGTTATCTCTAGGTTTTTTTTAAAATTAATTTTCTTTAGATAATTCTGATTAACACCTAATCACAAATGAACCAAGGTCAAATAGAATAAAATAAATACTCGAATTCTATAAAAATTAAATAATTGACCGTTTGACCGTGAAAACTTCGATAGCAGGACTTTTACCAACATAAAAATTATTCTATTAAAAACAATTTTGAAACAAAATACCAATAATGAATTTGTTTCTAGTTCTAACATTGTTACAATTGCGAGAATTCGCTCTTTATTTTTCCATTTGTAAACTCCGAAAAACAAAAAAAAACATTATTCCAATAATGATATATTTTTTTAATATTGCAATATATAATTTCAATTTCATGATAACTACTTTTAAAACATTTAATTCATATAATAACTATAAGAATAAAATATTAATTTCTGAATATTGTACAAATGCAATTTGCCATATAAAATTTATAGGATTTTAATTTTAATGATTTGTCTTAATAATTCTTTATTCTTAATTATTTTTTAGACTAATTCCAAATGCGTAAAAATAACACGATTTTTTAAATGTTTGCAGTCATTTCAATTTTAAGAAGGTCTGGTTAAACTCGTAAGTGAGGAGGTATAAGCGCTGAGCACTGAATTTCACAGAATTGTTTTTAATTAATAATTGTGTGTAAGTTACAGTGTTCTATTTTTTTTTTTGTTTAGGGCTGTAATAAAAGTTTGACAAACAATAAAAACTGATGTTTTTAAGTAGTACTGTATCTGATGAATGAACACGTTTATTAAACAAAATACGAAAAATATATTTACAGTAAAATTCATTAAAATTTCGAAACACTAATAAAACATAAAAAACACTGGACAATGAATAATCCGTCCGTCGAGGTCTGTGTTAAAGAATTTTATTTATTTTTCTTAACTCTAAAGTGGATATAAATATAAATTAATTAATAAAAAAAAAAAATAATTTAATGTATTCATTGGACTAAATTTCATAAATTAATTTTAGTATTTTTTATGTTTAATTCAACACAACTTCATTTTTTCCTAATATGTTACTATTGACTGATGGGCAAGTGATTATATCTCTTATCAAACTATGCACTCGTACATCATCGAGACTTTCAGCTATAAGAATCTCTGATAATGCCTGAAGTGATTGGAAGTATTTATTTAAAGAATAAATTTTTAAGAGAAAACTCCGTTATCTAGTAATTTCTTATCACTTAAGGAATGATTTCTCGTGTGATTCAACAGGACATGGTTTTATAAAACAATATTTTCTTTTGTATGTGTCAGTAACTCGGAGCTAAAGACATATACACATGAAGTGATTATGTATATAACCAGATATATGGGTGGATTTAAATAGTATTTTTTCTGGTTCATAGTTTACATGATATCTATCATTCTTGATGAAGAGATAGAAGTTCTTTATCTCTTGTGGCAAGCTGCTGAAAAAGCCAATTAAAGAAGAAAAGAAATATTATTATTTCGAACCCGGGTGTTGATAGTGAATTCCGGCCTGGATAATCTTTTCTCTTCAAAATAAAAATATTTAAAAATTATCACCATGATAAGAATAATAAATATATAAAAAAAAAATAGTAGTCAACGATTTAATCTTTAGGAACATGTGTACCAATTCATATTTTTTGTAGAATGTTAAATTTCACTATCTTGATTACTGTTTCAGATATACTTGAGTTAGAAAATATGTTTTCGAATTGGAATTTTTCAGAATGGAAGACTTCAGAGGATAAAAGTCTTTGGAGTTTTCAGAAAATTACTTTTTTTTTTATATATGAAAACTATGAGATTAAAAAGTGCATAAGATCATAAGAAATAAAATTGATAACCTAATATTTCTTTTTTAGAATATTTATTTTTTCAATTGTCATTCTATACATCTCTTATGTTGTAGTAATTGAATACAAATAAGAATATTGTATCGAATTAGTAGCTAGTGAACTGATAGAATATAAAGAAAATGTATAGAGAAACAGAAATATAATGAGAAAATTTGTTAAAATGATATAATTGTATATAACTGCTATATTTTGCATTAAGAAGAAAAACAGTATGGATCGCTATATCAGGGAATGCGTTCATAATCAAGTCCATCAGTTTATTCGTTTTTAATTTAATATAAAAATTGGAGGGATAGGAAGAATATTTGAAGATAAGAATTTTACTTTCCAAATGCGCTGTTCTTCCAGAATTTTATTTTTTTTAGTGGAAACATATTCTTGTTTTAAGTTTGAAACTTACTGAAACTGAAGTCCAATTCGAATAGGTTTCCAACCAATGGCCATGGCTTAGGCCCTGGAATCTGCTGACCACACTTCCTTGTCTTCTGATCCGGAGAAAGAAGATAGACGATGAGGACAACGACTATGGCCAACAACACCAGGATGGACATGTCTTCGGTAGATCTGGTGCCGGAATACTGTGCTGCGGCTGGCTCGGTGGGGTGGGGGCATCTGTTCCGCGTAGCCATTTCAATGTGCAGGCTATATTTTGGAAAAATATAAGAGAATAATAATACAATATAAATTGAAAGTCTTCTTCAAAAACTCACCTTCTTCCTTGAGTTTCTTGTTAACCAAACCATTATTATATCATCCCTTCATAGATACATTTTTATAGATAGTTATGCGGACAAAAAATCACGAGTAATGGATTTTTTTCAATATTATATATATTTTAAGACACAGTTAAACCTGTATTTGTGAAAATTTACAAAATTAGAGTGCAATAGTTTGAAAAAAAAATTAAAATTAAGGTACAAGCTATCTACTTCTATCTTCTTTACAATAACTTTCAAGTTATTTCTTTGTTGTTCTTTTTTTCACTTCAATCTCTACCATATTTTTTTTTCATCTACAATAAAATTCTAAAACGTCGCTAAGCAATTGTTTCCTAATTCACTAGATAAGAAACAACTACAACATATTCAGGCCAAGATACTTCTTTAGTTCGCCAGAGGATACAGAAAAATACATTTTTAATGCTTTAAGAGAAAATAATTTCTATAAGGAAGCTTTAAAAATCATACTTAATATTTTTTGATGTAGTAACAGCATGGTTATGATATAATTAAACCTTAATTTTTACTTTTTACAACAAAATCGATATTTAGATATAACCCATGAAGCGTCTTTGGCTCAATACAAGGTAGATGTGGTTTCTAAGCTAACTGTTGTGCAGGGAGGTGATCTGACCGAGATCATGTTCAACCACCAGATTTCCCTCTCAATTATAGAGGCATACACAACCAGTATTATTAATCAACGCGCTTTATAGGGACTAAATGAGCTTTAGGAGGGTCTGAAGTTCCCACAGAATCGACGCATGGGTGTTAACCCAACAAATATTTTATCTGCTACAGCCGGTTTTGCACCCAGGACCTAAAAGCACAATACTTCAGCCTTCTGACTCACAGAGCTTCCTTGAAAAATGCTTAAAACCGAGCTTGGTAGTATAATTACAAAAAACATTTTGTTCAGTTAAATATAAAAATTTACCGTTATAAGAAGTATGTTCGTAATGCAATTTAGGTTTTAGTTTTCTATTCGAATTAATGTCTTTAATGGAAAAGTTATAAGGGAAAGCTATATTGGGATCATTGGAAGTTACAAAACTAAATGTAATGTAATTAGTATAAGTCAATAAATACAATCGGAATTGAAATTTTTTAAATTCTATTTGTGGTTACTGCTCTGTTATGGCCGTTGATTGATGTCACAGGTCACAAACCCTTTCGCAATAAATAATGTTTCTAATGCATAAAAAATTCTTCAGATGGGACTGGTAAGACTTGAAATTATTGTCTTCAAACAATAATATTAATTTCTGAATATTGTACAATTTGCCAAATAAACATTTATAGGATTTTAATTTTAATGATTTGTCTTAATAGTTCTTTATTTTTAATTATTTTTAGACTAATTACAAATGCGTAAAAATAACACGATTTTTTAAATGTTTGCAGTCATTTCATTATTAAGAAGATTTGGTTAAGCTCGTAAATGAGGGGGCATAAGAGCTGAGTACTGAATTTTACTGATTTCTTTTTCTTTTTCTCAATGGGTGAATCCGAAATCGGCGATTCCGAACCCTTTTATGTATCTTCGTTCATATATGGATCGTATACATTGATAACAAATTCACATTGACCCATGCCCCCCCCCCTGAAAATTCTCCGAGATCCGCCAGTGGATAAGGGTGTAAGATACCATGTAGTGTTTCTAAACCTTCCTGTGACATTCGAAAGCTTTCCAAAAATCGATCTTAATGGGATTCAAGGTCCTTGAATAATATATCCACCTAATTTCTACTTAATATTTTATTTTATTATTCATGAACACAATATTATTCTAAACAAGAAAATACATCTTTCTCATCAGAACTTTTGGGTGAAACATCGTACGCGGTGACAAGCTTACTGCCTGTGAGATATAGATCATAACTTTACTATGCATATACCGCACAGTTATAAGAAAAGTTATCGAACTAATCTTCTTCCTGGTTAATAATAGGGGGGATGACCACGAAGAATAAACAAAACTATTTATGACCTATTCAATGATATTGCTATCCCTGACGTGATAAAATTAAATCGCCAGTATGCTAATAAATGCCAATCCAAGGATGCTGTTGACAAAGCCGTCGGAGAGACGTCGAGAGGCAGTAGACCAAGGTAAGATGGAAGGACTGCATAGCAAATGGTACCAAAAACAGGAGTTAACAGCTGGATAACATGAGCCAGGGACAGAAGAGTTAAAGCTGCTTTTAGGTAAAGATATAAATAAGTGTAAAAATACTTCTTTGAAAAAATGCAAAGTGTAAAAATGAAGTCGAGAAAATAAAAATAAGTCTTTACTACAGCATATAGAACATAATATAAACACAATATTAATTGTTTTATTCAATAATTATATTTTTAAAAATCAGCTGGTTCAAAAACCAGTTTTCTTCTTCTCTCATTTATTATTGTAGAAACCAATTAGAAAAAAAATGCTTTCAGTCCTGTACCGTTCAATAACATCCCACTGATTCCTGTTGAACAGGTCCGGTACTTAGGACTACACCTTGACAAACGTTTAACTTGGAATCCTCACACTGGACTGGAACGCCGTCGCTGTTTCAGGCTTCTTCAACTCTTACTAGAAAAACACTCTAAGCTCCCAATTAATTACAAAAGATCCATATACATAGCAATCATAAGGCCCATCTTGACTTACGGAGTAGAGCTTTGGGGCTCAACTAAGCCATCGAATTCCTCTCGTATTCAAACCTTACAATTCAAAATCCTTCGTAAAATCCGCAATGGTCCTTACTCTGTTATGACCTAAGTAATCCATAATGACCTTAATGTCACATTTGTTACTGATTTGCGCCGAATCCGATATCAATCTTTTCATGAATTTTTAGTCCCACTCAAACCCATTAATTTCAATCCTAGCAACCTTTACAATTCCTTATAATCCTTCGAGGCGTCTGAAAAGAGCATTACCTCGTACCTTCTGAGTTGAATTTTATATTTGAGTAGTACCATTGGGTAGTTTTCTACTTGCCTTTATTCATGCCTCATGAATCTATCACCCTTGCCAATTACTTGTTGTACTGTTATATTCGAGTTGTGAATTCCAATGAATAAATTAATAAAATAAAACAACAAACTTTACATAAAATGCTGTTTTAGATATCGAAAGAAAATTGAAGCAACTAACTTACATTAATGGTTTTTGATTTAGTGTTAGTGTACAACCTATACGAACTAAAGTACTCAAGATAAAAACAGAACTCGATAAGGACTTCCGTACTTAAGTAACAATTCGTGTATGTAACGCTATGAAGTAGAGGAAGAACGAAAGTTAAGAAGATAAAACGTTTCAAGCCCTGTTGATCTTAGTTACTTAAGTAAGCAGAACTGTGCATATTACGATACAATCTACTTTAAGATGCAATAATGACATAAAAGCAATTAATCTGTACACTACTATTTTTTTCGAATTTCGAATCATATTCAAGGTTTCAAAAATATCCTTTTTGAATCAAAGACAGTTCATGGATGACATTCTTCTCTGCGGCACTATATGCAGAGAAACACTTAATATGTCCTAAGTTATTCCATAATATGAAGTATCTAACATAGATATCTATTCATATCAGTTGAAGCTGACATCGCTGTAAATACAAAACGTTTCCAGAACATATGATATTTAGATATTACATTAAGCGATTATTTTTAACGCCATTTTATTTTATTTTTGTGTATTCCATACATAATGAATAATGATCCTCGCGAAACTGATTTAATAGACAAAAAACATGATAACCTCAAATATTAATCGCATTGGTATAGAATACTTTTTAAACGAATTTATTTTGAACCGATCTTTAAGCGATTCAGGAGGTAGATTGTTGAATAGCTTCGTAAAGTGATAAATTTATAATTTATTTAAACAATATAAGTGTTTAGTGGGGTGTTATTTTTGTAGGTCTTACAAATCTGTGAAGTTTTAGCCAATGGAATGCCCAGTAACAAGTGGACTTTAGTCAGTGGAAGAAATGAAGTTAGTCCTCGCAAATACTTTCATCTTCGCAAATAATTGGATGGTCCTAGCTGTACTGCTCCTCGTTTCAACCTGTAAGCAAACTGTTTCAATTACTATGTATCAATAACCTATACTTTTCGAATTCTTACCAAGTATTTATTAAACCTTACCTTTCCATTCATAACCTCCCTGCAGTTTATACCCTTCAAGAATACTTGATGCATTAAGAACGTCATTTCCACTTCTAAACCATTTTAATGTTAAAAGATTAGAACTTGTGCTTAACGATTGAGGAAGTTTAATTTAGTGTTATGGAGTTATTTTATTTAACTAAAGCACGCCTTTAAAATCAGCATCCCCTAAAAGGGCTTCAGCCGCATTTCTCATTCAATTTATACCTTCACTGCTTTAACATAATAAATAAAACTAAATTTAGCTTCAGTAGGCTAGAAAATCCAGTTTAATAACCAATTTTTACATGTATTCTTTTGCTAACTGATTCAGAGAACTGTGTAACTTGTTATGCACAATATAAGAAGATCTCATTAGGGTATCCATCTCAACCTCGCTCTCACCTAGTCATGGTAGGCCCTGTTAAGCCGAGTAGGAACAGGCTCCTGTCATAATAGGACCGACATAGAAGGCCTGGTCCTTCAGGACGTAGTGGCGAAGCGGGAGGGGGTACTTCAAGAGCAGTGAGTTCAAGAACTACTTCAGCCAACGGTGGTCTATGTCGGAGATAATTTGAGGTAACGAACAAATCAAGAGCTAAATCAGCTATATATAGATATCGATGAAGTACGAAAGATTGGTAGACTTAGATGGGCTGGATATATTGCAAGAATGGGTGGAGATGAGATTCCGAGGGAAATACTGGACGTAGTTCAAAAGAGAAGAATGGCGTTTTTGGTTGGAGGAGGCCAGGACCCACAAAAGGGCTGTAGCATCGTATCAGAAGAACGCAGCTAGTGGTGACTGGGTCAGACCACAGCAGCAACATATCTGTGGACTCATCTTAACATTTACTTTGGATATTAAATATTTACTAGATTTATATCATAAGGGTCCTTTGTCTTTATTTGAGTCCACTTATATTATTTTCCATAGGCCTCGCTGATGAAAATGCCAGCAACAAGAAAATGAATATAGCGGAGCAGATAGAAGACAACATCAGGAGGCTGCGGCAGGCGAAGGAGCAGGTCGAGCGTGAGGAGAGGGAAAAGAACAGCCTCGCCGCCCTCACCGACTTCATCATCAAGGACTCCTTCGACTCCCAGCTCATGTCCAAGATGGACATCCTTTACGACAACCAGACAGACCTCAGCAAGGAGCTCAAGTTTGAACCTCAAGTCTTCAATTGTGGTAAGTGAACTCCTTCGATGTACGTTACATCTTCACAGGATAGCACAATATGCGCTTAACAAATAACAATGTAAAAAAAACCTTACAGGTTATTCAATCCTTTCTGTTGAGATTTGATTCATAAGATCAGAAGATTAATTCACAGAGATAATTTACTCTTTATTCTACGCTTTCATCAAAATCTACAGTTAACCACGTTAAAATCTCACCATTTTGGCTAATACATCGTCGATCCAATTTATCAGATTTAAAAATAGATCATTCGGTTTACTCCGAAAATTGTTAAATTGATCCAAACGGGCATATTTAATTAACCATCTCTTTAGTATTCTAATCTCAAAATATTTCCAAACATTCACGGCACATGAAAATCAGTTGAGACTTTCGCTTAAATGATCATTATATCATTATAGACATAATGACGGATAGATTTGATACATTTTAGGGTAATCTGTTTTGTAGCGGTTAGCATAACAACCTATTAAGCCCAAGATCAGGGGTTAGTAGTTAGGCAGGTGCCCTTTGGATTAAGAAATCCTTGATTAGGCCGTCCTTCGGAAGGGATTTAAAATGGGGGTCCTGAGCCTGCTTGGTGTCAGGTACTAATTAAAAATCCCTATCCCAATCATACCTGGATAGACAAAATTTCGGACTCCCACAGTTAGTGCAAGCGGTTGTTTTGTTTTGTTGTTGAAACATCGTGTTTGTTTTGCGATAAAACGGGTGATTTGGTAGAGAAACCAAAACCACAGTCTGTGGTGGATGTAGGATCGGTGAAGAGAATGGATTTGTCTGACCGAGGTACAAGCCTGGCTAGCTCAGTTGGCAGAGCACCACGACGGATACGTGGGAGGCCCAGGTTCGAATCCCGGCCCTGGACAAATCCTTCTTTTCAAAATAAAAATATTTCAAAATTATAACAATTAATAAAAAAAAATTAAAGAGCAGCAGATCGAAGAAAGGATGACATAAGCGAAAAAATAAAAAATAATATAGACTTTACCGAACACAATTGCACTTGGCATCGAACTTGTATCTCAAGTTACATTAGCGAAGACAAAATAAGGCGTCGCGAATCATCATTATATAAGCAGGAGAATGTTTCTACCTCTACTTCCACCGCAGAAGCCAGTGCTTCTGGAACTCAACATGTTCGACACTCATCAAGAGCAGTTATTAAATTTAAGAAAGATCAACAATGCTTAATTTGTGGTAAGCAAACACGAAATAAAAATAAAACAATTTTTTTGTGTTCAAAAATGTCGCCGGCTCGCAAAAAAACAAGATGATGTTTATACCAAAATTAGCACTTACGAGCATCTAGCGGATTTATTTGCAATGGGATTGAGGTATCACAAACATTGTTATCGCGATTATCTTCGACTGCCAATAAATTAAACAACTCCAGCAGGTAGGCCTTCAAATAAAATACCACATAATCTACTTATACAGGCATTTGAGAAGCTGATTGATGAAATTAGTCATCAATTTAAAACTCATTCTTTTGAAGTGTCTCTATTGGCTAACCGACTAGCTCAACTTACAGAAATAGAAGATGCAGCTGTTAAAAATCGCGCTATGAAATCGCTATTGATTGATAAATACGGCGACAACATTTTATTTTCATATCCGTCTGATAGATCAAAATCATCATAGGTTTGTATTAAAAAGTTATCCGATCCTATTAAATTTGACAACTTTTTAACTACATCTGAAAATGAAGAAAGTTAATACGCTTAGTAAAAAGTTACAAGATGCGACAGATATAAGCTCTTCCAAAAAACATTCATATTGCCTGATCAACGTGGGTTTGACACAAAAATTTTAGCATCTTATGTAATTTTGGATTACTGCTAGTACCTTTTTGACGCAGAATGGTTTTATACGAAATCTACAAAATCTGAACTCGCTCATGAAATTAAAAGTAATTATAAATGCGGTGCAAACACAAGGATAGAGTTTTTCAATTTACAAAATTCTAATTTTTTTTTTGTTGAAGGTATATGGCACTTGTTCATCTAATTCAATTAAAGCATTTCAACACCTTCGGCGATTTTGCTGAGGCATTCTTCAAATGAATCCACGATTTTTTCTTGCAGCCAAATGTAAAACGAGTGGATATAGTATTTGACATGTATGATGATATTTCGATCAAATATTTAGAGTCAACTTTACGGAATAAGGGTAAAAAAAATTATTATTTCAAATGATATTACAAAAATCCCAAGTAACTGCAATAATTTCTTTTCAATTACTGAAAATAAATTACAGGTTGTTCAATTTCTCTGTACTGCTGCTCCAAGATATGCACAAATAAATGAAGATTGCGAGTTATATATTTGTGGAGGATTCAATGAGCCAACAAAATGTTTTGTCATATATTTCACGTTGCAAAACCCATAACTACCCTTATTATAATTGTACAGATGTTTTCAACTTGGGAATTTATTTTTGGAATAAGCCAACACCTCTTGGTTGCTTAGGTTTATGGTTTGACGGTTCGTATTAGAAGAAATTCATTTCAGGATGTCATTTGGCTGCTCAATTACTAGGCGAAAACATTTGTCATATTTTGCCAGAAACACTCTCTAAGTGGTTGTGATTCGGCCAGTAGATTCGGTTTAAAAAAAACAAGGTTTAAACCTGCATTGTTGGCTATTGTACAAAAAGCTCTACGACATTTAGGAAATCCAGATCTTAGTGTCGAACAATTAACTAAATTAGAAACTATTTGCACCTATCTTTTCCCTAAAAAAAAATTAACTGCTGATGAGCTTCGGCATTAAATTAATTACGCAAAATATCGGCTTAAATTGGCTTCGGTTTAAATTTATTAAAAATAATATTCACATCAGAGGCTTTACATTTACATTTATTGAGAGCTTCAGCAAAAACACATGTTTGGATAAATGCTGACCGAATACATCTACAGGCTATTGATTATACCTTAATTGGCTATCGGAATTTTTATATATTTTTATTTGATAAGAAAAGATATGTCCAGGACCGGGACTCGAACCCGGGTCGCTCACGTCACTAGCGTGGTGATGTTGCCAACTGAGCTAACCTGGCCCGCCTCATGGTCTGACATATCCTTTCTTTTCACGGACCCAATATCCCCGTGTTCTCGGAATTAGCGATGTATACAAGGGGAAGAATGTTCATTGAACATTACTTTAATTAATATCTTGTTGACTTACGTCATTATATATTATTATAATTTATTTATTATTAATTGTTATAATTTTTAATATTTTTATTTGAAATGAAAAGATATGTCCAGGACCGGGATTCGAAGCCGGGTCTCCCATGTTTCCGTCATGGTACTCTGCCACTTGAGCTATCCTGGTTCGCATCTCGGTCAGACAAATCCATCCCATATCCCCGTGTTCTCGCAATTTGCGATGTATTACCGGAATTGTTGATCCAGCCCAATAAATGTTCATCCAACTGTCAAACAAAGGCTTGTTCTTGTAAAAAAATTGCAATTAAATTGTATTTCGCTTTCCAAATGTATCAATAATGATTTTCAAAATAAAACAGATTGATTTTTATATTTTGCTTCTGAAGGTTTATGTTAAAATTTGATCTTTGGTATTAAATAATTTTTTTATCAACAACTAGCTGTACCCTGTCACGCTTCGCTGTGGCACTTGAGGTTGCATGTATTGGAAATGATGAACAAAAAAAAGCATACGTTTTATAGAAGTTTAATATTGCAATACTTGTGGGTAAACAATATTTTTTGTTTTGTAACAGCTGCCGTATTTCGTCCCAAGCAGGATTGCAAGTAAACGTAATAAATAAATCTGGACGCCCGTAATGACGAACATATTCCATAGCATCTTGAGCATATTCCTGCATGTGACGTGGACTTCCTATGTATGAAGATGGCAAAATAGTTAGCTTTCCTACGTTGGTTGTATTACCGTAATTTACAACTGCATCCCGTAAATGAATATATTCTTCGGAGCGGAGTTTGGTCTGATTCAAACGCAGAAATAGTAAACGTTCCGTTTCAATTTTCGCATACATATCCACAATGTACTGGTGAAACAACTGACGGTATTTTAAAATACAATTATCCTCGTCCTTTCGAATCATTAAGCGGTATGAGTAAAAGTTCATTGCACTGCACTTTTTATTGATTTCTGCACCATTTGCTGGATTTATCATCTTCACGTTGAAATTATAACCATCGGCACCATCCCAGAAAATAAGTGGATATTGCAGAGCATCGTGACATCGGTGAGTTTCAGAGAAACTCGGTGAGATGAAGAAACAATCTGTTCCGCCAGCGCAACACATCCCTTTTGTTTCTTTTTTGAACCTCAGAGCCTGACAGTAGGTACAGACTTGACTCATCTGGCCAATGACAACATGCTGACATGAGCTATAATCAACAGCTGGATCGTACCGGAATGCAAGACGATTGTATTGCAGATTCAGATCTGCTGTTCTTTGGATTCGTGTATTAGCTGTTCTCACCTTATCACTTTCATTCCGTTGAGAACGAACCAAATCTGTTGCTGCAGCACGCGACTGCCGTGCTCGCAATCGTGCATCCTCACGCCTAGCTGCTCGTCTTTCTGCTGGTTCCGCGTTACGCATCTGGCTGGCGCTAAGTCTGTTCCTCTCTTGTACAGTTGCTCGCTCTTCCTCAGTCATATTTGAAAGGCCTCTTCTGTCTCCTTCTGCGTGGCAAGTACGACGACCCAAATACGATTTCCTGCGAGGCATTATTTCGATTTTCACTGGAATAGAAGAAAGAGATAAGATTACAACCCAAAAACCAGCGACCTCGATTTTTTCTTTGGCTTATCACCTGTGTCATTTATAAATAAAACTGTTTAATTATAAAAAATAATAAAATACGTAAACAATTTTGGCCGATTAATTTATATTAAAAACAATTTTTATCTCACTTTAATTGAGTTTAATGGGAAAAATGTATATAAACACTTTTGTCTCGGCGAGCTGAAAAAAATGACACCTCGAACGTGTCGGTAAGACAAAGTTGATAAATTCAGCATATATATATGCGCAGTTAGGGTTATGTTAGTAACGTGAAAAATAGATGAAAACAATCGTTGGAGCGTGTTGTACGTCATGGTAAAATTTTAGCTGAATCGATGCAGAACATTTTGAGTTTTTGAAGCATACACAAACGAACATAACATTTTTATATATATAGATTATAGTTTTTATTTTTAATTTTTTTGTTTTATTTTCAATTTCCTTTAATCTTAAATTAAATATCTTTAATTTTACGAAACAATGGGCTATTGCTACTAGAATAATCATTAAAATGGTTCCGAAGCATTTGCTCAATTCATTTACTTGATATCTACGGGAGTGAGGTGAGCAACAAGCCTCCTGGCAACATCCACAATTATTATTTGCAAGCTTTTCTGAGTTTAAAACCATCTACAGAATGCGGTCCTCACGTTTTCATACTCAACTCCATACAGCTCCCGGTCTAAGTAGCATCGTTCAATCAGCCAAAGAAGCTTAGTGACATTAAATGAATAATTATAAACGCAAACATATTACCTTTCTACACCTAAAAACGATAATTATTAATAGTTATCATCAATTTTAACGAGTATTTTAGAAAGCACAGAGCTAACATATCCATTCAACCTATTAACTTGAAGCATATATTATACTCCTTTCCTCACTGATACATGTTAAGATATTACTAATGAATAATTTGTGAGCTATTAATTAATTGTTTTTATTATACATTGTAATAATTGAGTCAAACGTTTTTTATTACGTTTCTGCTCATTTTACTCGGTCTTTTCTTAAAACCAGGATTTTTTTATGTTCACAGGCAAAGAATTCGACATATTTAAAGTGCTTGAATTGGCAAAAGCGCATAGAAACATTACAACAGAACAGCCTCCTTGCATTATGGATGTAGACGATGATATGTGTTCGACTAAGAAAAACAACGTTGCATCGAATAACAACAAAGGGATGAAGACGACTTCTCCCCAGTGGAAGGAGACACAGGGGTTGGGTCGCGCCTTCGCAATACAAAACGCCATGTCGACCAAGCAGCCTTCGGTCCCTCCGCATTTCGGTAGAAGGACGGAATTTCCGTTTATTAGACAGTCTTCGGTAAATCCTGTGAGTAATGTAACCTTCTTCCTCTTTCACTAAGTCTGATTAATTATAGTGGAACTAGATTTTTTTCCTGAAACAAGCAGTCAGGCCAAGTAAAGGAAAAAGTGATTGAGTCTTAGAACGTGATTGAACTATAAGGATTTGGATTGAAACGTGATTTATCTTGAAAAAGTGGTTAAACTTAGAGGATATGGAATTAATTCAACTGAGAGGAAAAAACATACATTTATACTTGCTAGATATTAAGAATAAACATTTATCATAGCAGGAGAAAACAGAGGGAAAGACTGTGGGCAAAGATGAATAATATTGACATTCATTCCCCAGTTTCCCATCACTATGCCAAGATGGGATGCATCTCGAATTCCCTCTCTTCTAATTTATGGCATGCCCCTTCTAACACACATTAAAACTGCCTGTTCCAGTCAGACTCTGGTTTCAGATAGACAATATATTTATTTTATTTCAAAATTTAAGTTCTGTTTTCTTTTTGAAGATCCTCTATCTCTTTTTGTTTATTTGTTTTCATTCTTTTTTGCATTTGCCAACTAAGGCACTATGTCGATTGCTGCGAAGGTCGAAAAATCTCTTTATTTATTATTTCTAATCATCATCATATTTTATCCTCTTGAATCACCAGGAGGAATTCTGTAAAGCCCTCTCCAGCTCTCCCGGTCTTCCACCAACTTTGCTCTTTTATTCCACTGGAGTACCCTCTTCTCGAAATCCTTCTTTCCCTCTTCTTCCTCGTTTTCCATCCACTTTGGCTCGGTAGGTCTGTTAGGTTCCATCCGCAGAAGGTCTCCAAGCCATCTCAGTCAGTTGTTCTTTATTATCTAGCTGGCTGGCTAAACATTTAGGTTAAAATTTTAAAAAACTTCTTATCTTGGTTTAAAATGTTGAATTTTTTTGTTCGGTAGATGCAACAAGATGGATAAACTAATGAATAAATGTTTATTTAAGGTAATAGCCTTAATCTTCGGTTAGCCTAAGAGTAACGATATGACTCTTTTCCTAACTTGAAGATTTTTCCCGACGTTATACAAATTAGCACCATAAAATAAAAAACAGTGTAAGCTGGAGGTGAAAACCTATCATGTTTTATTAGGGAGGGGGGTAGAAGGATAGAAAACTGGTGGCTCCAAATCCTAGTTAGCAGTTCTTTTACTATTCCCGTCCAGCTTAGTATCTTAATGATGGTTTTATGGTCCGTCCACGGAAATTCAAGGATTCTCCTCAACGGCCTCATTCCAAAGTAATGTAAATTAAACCCCATATTGTTGAGCAGAGGTCTCATATTTGCAAATGCTACTCTGGCTTCTATTCTACTACGTATCTTTGTGTCGAGGTCTTCACTTGTCCATCTTCTGTGTTATCTGAACTTGAAGACATGGTGATCATTAAATCACTTAAGAATAAAATAATGAGAAGCATTTTTTACTGCAAGGGTAGTAGAGTGGGTAAGTGGTAGAGCACTGAGTTGCCATGCCAAAAATCCTGGTTCAAATCCCGCTGCTGGCAAGACTTTTATTTAGTCTGTTAGCGACCGGAGATGGATCATATGGGATCTCTTCTGGGGCTCATCCAGCCTCTATAAAGTGGGTACCCAAAATAAGGGGGAAAAAGCTGGCAGTTAACCGTTATATAGGACCAATCTCCTACCAGCACTACCGTTGTCCAAGAAACGGTTCTATCTCTACCATATATTGAACCCCAGACCCTTAACTGGTTATAATGACACAGGGTTCTTTTTTTTTATTTCTTACTGGAGATCCGCCTAGCCACCAGACCACCCCTAACAACCCCATAATATTTCACTGTGGGGTCGTTGAGAGAATATTTGAATACCTACAGAACAATTGTTTGATTTATCGAAAACTAAACCCAGTATTTTCATAACCTACCCTAAGATTGCTTGTTTATGTAATAAAAAGCAAAACTCTAATCCACCATTTTCAAATTGCATTCCAAAATTCATAGTAACTCCACAAATCAGGCTTTGTGAAAAGAGATAATAAATACTTAGAAGTTATAACAACACTTTGTGAATTTATTATTATTTTTTTTTTACTTTAGCTAACAAAGACGGGCAAACTAAAGACTGAGAATAAGGAAAAGACACCACCATTAGGAAAAGAAGCAGGTCATCAATCAGGCCCAATTCATTCACAGAAACATTTAGAATCAAAAGGATCCATTAGTAACCCTCCTCTGTCGAATAGGAGGCTCCCTTCGCTAGGCGATGTTCAAATGGAAGAAAATCCACCTATTTCGGAAGATCAGCCCGAAAGAAGGCATGCCCCTGGAGTTGCACAATTTGAACCACAACAGTATTCATCGTTCATAGGAAACCAAAATAAAAAAGATATACCAGTAAAATTTCAGGAAGTACAAGAAAGCAGGCATAAAGCACCTCCAGAATCTTTACAGAATCAAGTAAAGCATTCACAAATAGCCCAAACAATTTCACAGCAATCGCAGGTTGTTGAGCAGACACCACCTTCTCAAGTTGTTGAGCTACTGCATGAGCAAAATGTGATAACAGGTGAAATGGCTCATCAGAAACAGCCAGGCTTGGAGCAAACACTAAGTGAAGTGAAAGAACAAGCAAGACAAAAACCAGGGATGACTGCTAATATTATTGATGAAAAAAAAAGAACAGGTGTTATAAAAGTGCAACAGCAACCTCAGCAAGCTATTAAACCAAATAAGCAACCTCCTGGCCAACACATTTTTACACAGCCCCAATTTTCAGAACAACAAACATCAGAGAAGCAAATACAACAGCAACCTCAACCCTTAGATAAACAGAGCCAACAACTACAAACTATAGAACAACGTAACCAACAGTCATTTCAGACTTTAGAAAACCAGAGCCAACAGCAACTCTTAACTGATGAACAACAAAAGTTACTACAATCTCAAATCGCTGAGCAACAAAAACAACTACAACTCCAAACCGCTGAGCAACAAAACCAGCAGCAATTCCAAATATATGAGCAACAAAGGCAACAGACAATTCAAACTACTGAGCAACAGCAATTTCAAACCATGGAAAGACATTACACACAGCTTCGAACTTCAGAAAAACATAACCAACCTCAATTTCAAATCATCGAAAAACAATCCCCTGTAATAATATCCGCAGTTACTCTTTCAGAATATCAATCTGCTCCAGGTTCAGAGCAACAACAGACATCACAAGGCTTATGTGGTCAACAACAGACTTGGTTTCCTCAAAGAATAGAACAAAACCAACCAGCCAAACCCATAACAAATTCAATCACATCAGGACAACAGGCAGCGCCTCAACCAGCAGCCAAATTTCCATCACTAGTTCCTGGCAAAAGTTTTTCAGAAAGTAGTAGCGAGAAATTATTGAACGGTGATTTTGATAAATCCATGATGCCAGCACCAATTAATGTTGTTATGGATCCAAACCTGAATTTCTCCCAGGGGACACCCACAAGCAAAGTTAATTTAATAACTGGAAATATTCCTGCTACAGCCTTTTGGGATTATAGAATGGCCCACACAGCTAAGATTCAAAACTATGATAGTTTGATAAAAGAAAAAAACAAGATAGCTTCAGTTGCAAATAAACTTAGTAGCGACATTCCAGGAAGCTTCCAAGACAATTCCAAAGGGGATTATTTATATTATCAAGATTAGATAAACATTCTTTTAAAGGAGGCCAATACACTGGAAATATTTTAAATTTATTAACGACTAAATTTTATTTACTTTATTTTTTTTTATGTGGATGGTTATTATCTCACTCACTCAACATTAACAACCAATACCTTATCAATTAAAAACTCTTTTTAATCATCATTTCAAAATCCCTAAAATTATTGGAACATTATCTCTATTAATAGAAAAATTAGTAAGCATATATAAGCAATGGAATAAATTACTTCAATCAATATCATTGTGTAATTGGTTAGTTGTCCTTAAATCAAAATCACATTGCTCCAAACCAGGGACACCAACCACTTTAAAAAAAATCAATATAAAACAAGAGAAAAGATTTGTCCTGGCTGGGATTCGAACCCGGGTCTCTAAACCACTGAGCTACCAGGGGTCGTATCCAAGACAGACAAATCCATTCTCTTCACCAATCCTATATCCCCGTGTTCTCACAATTTTAGCAATGTATACACGGGGAAGAATGCTCATTGAACATTACTTAAATGGGATCTTGTTGACTTACGCCAATTTAATATTTATAATTTATTTTATTCTCTTCCATTCTGAAAATTAGATTAATCTCAAAACCCTTAAGTTTAATTAATGATATTAACAATAAAATAGAGCCAAAACTCAAAACGAAACATTAAGTTTTATTAGAATGCAAATGGAAAAAACCCCAAGCAGAGCCTTATGTTTCAAATCTGGTGTAAAAAACAAACAATTATCAGTCGACGTTTCGCCCATTCAGGCATTATCAAGACACAAAAAAGAGTAAGATCAATCACATCTCAAAGCAGAAGTGCAATACATCCCAACGAATAATCGCTCAAATAGGCTCATAACCTGAGACCGCACCTCCACCCCAAGACGTTCAACCTTGTTTGTGCATTCAAAAACTAAAAGACTAACACAATAGTAGCTTTGTTGTCACTAAATGCCTTCGATAAATTTGGTGACAACAAAGCTACCATCGCATTATTCTTTCAGTTTTTGAAAGCACATCCTTTGCTGTCCCAATTATAATAAGATAATTTATGTCCAAAATCCTATTTAAAAACACAATCATTCAAACCACCAATTAAAGAGATAATCGTGGATGAAAATGTTTTTATTGAACTCAGGGGGTGATTCAGAAACTCAAATTAGTTAAAATTTTTATACTTTTACAATAACTTCCTAAATCAAACTAGTAACTGATTAGTGATAGCAAATTAAAGAGAGAAATGCTTTATTTTTCTTCAGCAGTGCTGTCCAACTACATTGGATTGCCATAACACACAGCATACTGTTATGAACAGCATACATAAAAAAAAGAAGTTTAAAGTTAATTTGATTTAAATTGGAAGTTATTGAGGAATCAAACGTTGATAGGGAAATAATAAAACAACTTTGAGGGGCAAATATCATTTATTTTTTTACTTATCTGAAACATAGTCATACTTTCGAGTTTAAATACTAGTGACACTGCAGTATCATTCAGATTTTCTTAAAAGAAGCATTTTAATTACATCAGCTAAACATAAAATGTGACCTCATTCTATCCTCATTAACTATTTATTACAGAATATATCCTTATTAATGTCATGTCATGCCATTATTCAAAAAAAGTGAGTATTTAATTCCTACAGATTAAGACAGTTTCTAAGTTGAGTTACCAACTATTAATCATGATTTTTTTCTTTTCTAAGAATCAGTATAATTTAAATAGAAAATTGAATGTTTACTAAATAATGAAATTCCTGTCCGCTGAATCTAGGATAAAAAATAAATGAAATGGCAGGGAGTGGTAAGTTGCCTTTTTGCTGAAATGTAACAAATCATCTTTAAAGTACTTTAAAATTATTTTTGTCATTGATTTATTATAGCACAGGAATAAGAACTGATAACAATACGAGAGGGAACGAGATGCATCGGCCTTCAAACACAGTAAAAATAAAATTACTGATTAATACATATAAAGTTTATGTTTCTTTTTATATTTAAAAAAGAAAATCAACAAGGAACTATCTACAATCGTCCATAACTATTATGGATCCTCCGAAAAATCGTTTTTGTTTTTACTTAACTATGTATAAGTAAATGAAGTTTCTTCTATATTACTAAACTTGCTATCATTGTAAATGTGATTACATAAAATAATAATTTATGTTATAATTATAAATAATAATAAGTTAACAAAAACAATAGCATCTAATGGTAATCTGCAATCTGAGATAAATAATTTAATCTTTCTTCAACATGATAAATGTTTTTACACAATAGTAGTTTTGGTAGCTAAGCAGAATTCTACTCACTATAATTGATGAAAGGATTACAAAGTAATCAATACTTTTTTAAATTATATATATTTAATCAACAAATGCAAAAATTAAAATATTAATCAGACTAGACCATGCAACAACTCATCTTCAAAGATAAATTACCTGCAATGGTTTGTTTCATTTATACAATTAATTTTAACATTTTAACTGCATAAAAATTTTACTAACAAACAACTAAGTACATACAAAAAAATTGTATAGTAATATAAAATAAAAAAATAAATGAGAAGAAATAACTAGATGTTTATATTAATTAACGAATTGGGGGTCCACCAGCTATTGCAGTATGAGGTCCCAATAGTGCCTGTGGAAGAAATAAATGAATAATTATAATAAAAAATTAGATTAAACCAACAAAACACTTCTACAATGTTAGTGTAAATAAGAAAATTCTGTCAATTGTAAGTGATTGAAAAAAAAAAATATACATATTATAAATGAAACAAAAAGCAAAATATTCTCTATTTTTACCATTGTATACTTTGCCTAGATGTGTTTAACTTATCACTTATACATGAGTGTTATTCTCAAGAGACCTATCTATCTACTATATTTTGGAATTTATAAACTGCAGCTTAGATTATTAAAAAAAAGTTAAAATGCTTTGTGCAGCAATGGCTTGAAATGAATTAGAAAAAATCTCAAAAGATTTGGTTTATGATATTTTCAGGTATCTTTCATCTTTCCATGATGGCAATCATAATTCATATCAACCAACTTTTCAGGATAAGAACTGTTTTGGTTTCTAAAAACAAGTTAAAGAAAATGCTAACGTTCACATCAGTCTTGAAGTTGTCATGCCTTTGATAAATTCAGAGTGATTTTATATGATTTATATTTACTACTGATAAGAGAGAAAATCGTTGACTGGAAGATCTAATCTTATCAATAAATAAGTCTCACTTATTAGTTGTTTACATTGACTGCACCCCCAACTATTTCCATCCTAATAAAATAAATATATTTACTACTGTCTAATGTTTATAAAATGAATTACGATATAGAATTAATGAATAAATAAGGAGTGATAAAATAAAATATTAACAAGCAAAGAGAGATAAATAACAAATGAACACCATAACTCAAAAACAAAAATTTTGAGCACTCTTAAATGTCACTATGAATAAACAAATTAGCTACCTGACGTTGTTCAGATCTCTGTGCTTCTTCAACTTGTGCTCTTTCAACTTCAAACATCACAGGTGCAAGAAGAATGGCTGAACTACTAAATATTATCCACATTGATGAACGAGCAAAAGAGTATAAACCTGAAAAAAAATAAAATATATAAAAATAATATTATTATTATGGTCCCCCCTCACGGTTTTGAACCCCCTAATGCGTGAAGAAAATATTGATGATCTAGATGGCCTTACTAGCTCTAAGATATGGAAGACAAAGTGATAAAATATTTCTTTTATAAACAAATTTATTTTCTTTTTAAAAAAAATAAAAAAAATGTATTTTCATGTGCGTTAATTTTTAGCGATGACCCATAAGATACTCATTTAAATTATATGGTATAAAATATTCTAATAATGCGCATGAAAAGTAACTAAAGTACATAAGTTGATAAGAATTAATACTGTACTCGTCTAAATAGCTATCCGCATTGTACGTTACCAATTTTTTAGAAGATAAAATATGTATCTAACTTTTTTGTAGATCTATAAAAGAGGAATATACCACCATGCATTGTTTCGTTATATGTCAAAGGGAATAGGCAGCGGCTTCAATGAAACCTCCCAGGAGGCTATACTTTTTCCTACACTTCCAACAATTATTGTTATATTCCAACCAATTTACACAAAACCTTGACAAATTATATAGAACAACCTTCCTCCTGAATCACTCTATCTATTGGTGAACAACGCATTAAAATCCGTGCAGTAGTTATTGAGTTTACCACGAACAGACAGATGCGGCGGAGGATTTTGTTTTATAATTTATATAGATAGAAAGAAGGGATTAGGCAGAGCCATCAATGAAACCTCCCTGGAGGCTATACTTTTTCCTACACTAACAACCATTATCTTTATATTCCAACAGATGAGAGCGACAAGGAAAAATAGGATGCCAGTTTTTTATTTTAGGAGTTTTGAATACAAAAAGAATTTTTATAGGATTCTCTGAACATCAATACCAGTGAATAGCTTTGATCAGACCAAGAAAACTTGTCATTATTATAACCTAGTCAACATTTTGAACTTTAAATACATATTTTCTCTACATTTCAGAATTGTGACATGCCACATTTGTAAATGCAAAAACATTAAAAAAATGCATTACTTTTTAGTCCATGTTTTGCTCCGCAGAATGCTGAGAATGAAGCATCACGAACTTTTTCTGGAAACATCTCCGTTAAGCCCCATAATCTCTCGGCTAAAGTTTCATCATCTTCATCCTAACAGAAAATATGTTCAATTTAGTTTAAATTAAAACTATCAGATATTATTTTAATTAAACTCTTTGAGCGATGCTTAAGTTTGTATTAACACACACTTATCCAGTAATTTTTTTCTCAGCCATTCAAAAAATGCCAGCATTTAATAAAAACATGACGAATTTCAGTAATTTGGCTAAGGGTAATAGATTGTGAATTGATGACTTTTCTTCATACAGACATATATGTGTTAAGTACCCACAAATATAGTATGCCACCATATTTCATATTATAAGAATTTTAGATAGATATTTATTCCTATACTCTTTCATACTTTTAATTATGAACACAAATTGCTTTTTACTATGTCTTTATCATGCAAGAAGTAATAAATGTGTATCAATGCTAAATAGATAGATACTGATAAGGTGGTGATACAGAGAAGATCTAGTAGATGAGAGAATCATCTGGTCAAACAATAATATTAATAAAATACTGGGTGGCAATTTAGAAGGTCTGAGAAAGGATAGTACGGTGCAGTTGGCATTAGTTTTGCTGATTACATTAGGATTAAATCATTCTAAAAAATAATTAAACTTTTGAACAGTGCGAGTGAAAGAAATTATGTCTTCAGACCTGTAGTGCTATTGAAATAAAAGAGACGTATGAGCGTTTGCAGGGGATACAGTAATATACTGGATCAAATGCTAATATGAATTTGCTGATTCACTAATGAATTTACAAATTTTGTTTTCAAGATGAATTTAAATTAATCTTAGAACAATTGAATATTTTTTCAGGATTAATAAAACCTAAAAAGAAAAAAAACTACAATTACCGCCTACTTTATATTAACTGTGGTCAGAATAGCTATATATTTCTAGATGGAAATTGCAGTTTTAAACTATAGTACAATCAAATATCCGCACTAGGATAAAATAGGAAAAGTAAGTTTTCATTAGAAGTCTACACAAAAGAATCTGTATAAAAAATCAATTTACTTACCTCTTCGTCAAAAGAAGAAGACAACCGTCTTTTTTTCTCTGGTGTACAATCTTTACTGCTGTCAGGCATTGAACCTACTCCACTGTCTGATTCTTCAGCCATAAGTAAAAAAAATAAATATATACTAAAAAGTAAAAACAGGTAGAGATCAACTCAATGTGGGCACAAGGTTTATGTAGGTTAGAATGGTAATTTAGTTTACCAGTGTCTGGCAGTGTAGCCATTGAACGTTCAATGTTAAAAATCATCATAATATTATAACAGGAACACAAAATAATTTGAAAATAAAACAAATTAATACAGGAATGAAACAAAATCATTTAGAAATAAATCAATTACAAATACATCAATAACAAAAATTAGTAATAATTGCTCACCAGCTCCAATAACTAGCAAATCTTCTTAATTAAACTTTAGCCTATTTTAATATTTCATTCCAATTATCATTTTCCTTAAAAGCATAAAGTTTACCATTAACCTTATGTTGATTCGTTCAATAAAATATGGAAACTATAAATTTATTCTCCCGAGAAATAACCTGAAAAAATACGATGTTTCGCCATATGTTTCATTAAAATTAATAAATACAATAAACATTACTTTGTATTAAAACTAGCTTTTGCCAACGCCTTCGCTCGCGTTGAATTTGGTCTGCCACATAAAGTTCCGTCACGGATCATTTTAAATAAATAATTAAATTTATTTTAACTATAAGTTACTCGTACATCCAAAATTTCAGATGTCTAACTTCAAAACTGACGGATTCCATACAATCTTTGAATCCCTATTATATTAAGGGGAAACCCTTGAGGGTGGAATTGTCCAAATTTCTTTCTCAGTGCTGATTTAAGCTATTTAAAGAACCTATCTGCGAATTACAAGATGGTAAGTTCACTGGTTTCTGCTGTGCGTTGACCGTTGGGTGTGTAAGTCAATCAGGTTACAGTTTTGTATAAACTTCGCCTGTGTGGTGTTGATAAAAAGTAGCCTGTGTCCTTTTCCAGGCTTGAGATTATCCATATAAAATTTTATCACAGACGGATCAGCACAGTCGTGAAACATACATTGACACTGATTTACAAACGAGACGGGCGGAAGTTTACTGTTGTCCGTGTCAGTACAGGATTAGTTTTTTTTAATTCTTAAAAAAGGATTAGTATGTAATGTTATTGAGTTTTTTGAAAACTATTACTTAGTATAACGGTTTCACTTGTATGGCAGTAGCGAGACGTGAACTTTTTTTTTTCTCATCCTCTAAGATTTTATTTACAATATATATATACAATTTACAAATAAATGCCTGCAAATGCTTCTATATAAACAAAAGCCTTCAGTTACTTTTAGGTATTTTTAGGAGTTACAATGGGCTGAGTCCGCTGAAGGCGCTTTTTACTCGAACTGGCACGAGGCCGCTGACGTTATACAATACAAAACGGGGAGGGACCGTTTAGCGGGATCAGGAAATAGTTGTAGAAAGAAAAAAGGGAAGGAAGGAAGAAGGAAAAGAAGGAAGGATAAGGACAAGGGAGTACTTACCCCATCCCTTGATCAAATGTAAGCACATCGACCAAGGGGACACTGCCCTGCCATCTCCCAGGTCTGGGGGGTGGTTTTAAGTCCCTAAATAGGGGGTTCGCACAGGTCTTTGATGTGCCTCCGACCTATGTACTCGGGCACCGAGGGAAGCAGAAACTCCTCCCGCATGGTGGTGTTAAGTGCCCCCTCGAGCGGTGTGCCACTTACAATGTTCCTAAGGATGGAATTCTGGTAATGCTGCAGGCGCTTCAGCGTTGTTTTGTAGAGATGTCTGAGTAGTGGTGCACCATAGAGCAACGTAGGTCTTATGATGGACTTGTAGATTTGTAATTTCAACCTCAGTGAGATCTGCGGCTACAAGAGCAGATGGTGTACCCTGTGGGATTTTTGTCGTTCCAACTTCAATCTTGCCTTTGAGAAAGTGAGATGCTTATCAAAGTTAGAGGAATGAAGTGGATTATCTTCTATCCTCGCAGTCCACGGTAAAAGTCTTCGGTAGAGGTTTCTTACTCACACTCTTAGATGACATCACGATCCCATCCGTCTTAGACGGATTCACCCTGACCCCACCAATCAGGTTTAACTCTTTCACTGTGGTTTCAGTGACAGGGCATGTGGGGTGTTGATCCTGGTGGCGTAAATCCCAATATCATCCGGATATGCTGCTACCATTGCTCCTGTATGGAGAAGTGAATTATATTACTTGATTTTTTGTGTTCAGCGAAAATATGTAGATTTTGCGAGTAAGAAACACGTTAGCAAGCATACAAACTTTGCCCTCCTTTTTCATCCCTTAGGGGTAGAATTTCGGAAAATCCTTTTTTATCGGGTTAATGTGTAAAATACAGAACTTAATAGGTTAAGGCTTTACTTAATGAGAAATATCATATGAGTTTTGAACTGATGAATTTAATTTTAGTTTGCCCCCACTATATTTATTCTTCAGTTAGTAACATAGTTACGGAGGCTCTGTGAGTTTATACTGAAACATCTTCTAATTTTTGTTTGAGGCAACTCGGACTATAAAGTATGAATGGTTTTTATCATCTAGAGATGGAGACAATTGGAGTTGAGGCTCTGATTAAAGTTGGGGCTGAAGTTCTGGATCGTGTGTAAAACAATCGCCTTGTTGGACCTCGAGTACAGGGTGTTTTCCTCGAGGAAATTCAACAGCGGGATTCGAGGGATGTGTGGAAACCGCCAGCATTTTCTCATCTGGCTGTCGTAGTCTATTTTGTCTTGAATTACGTTCCCTTCCTTTATTGTATCAATAAGACCAAACTGCGGAACTGTTTTTTTTTTTTTGTGGTTCTCACCCTACCTGGCTAGTCTTGCCATATGAGGTTTCAGCAACTTTGTGGAGTATTATATTTGGAATGTCAAGCTCAATATGAATTTATAGTAGTCACAGAACGTTTCGGGGATTCCAAATATCGTACCGCTTCCCAAAACGAATGAGTCTGCTAAGGGGGTGGTTCATTGCCACCTTCCATGCCTGAGTTGATGGAGTGGGTTTTACCTACAAACCATTGGAGTGTGTCATCGTTTAATAAACTAAAGTACCATGGAAAAGAAGATACTCACATAGGGTATTACTCAGCCCTTTAAAACACAGTATTTCGAGAGAAGTGTATGGGAGTTAGGATCCGCCACCAAAAGGAGTTCTGACAACTTTGCAATACTCTTGCGGGAGTATTGGAGATGCGGTGCACTGAGGAATAAACTTGGGATAATGACAGTAGATGTCAGGAGGAGTTTGCATGAAGATACTTGGCTTTTGCGCTGAAAGCATACACTTATATCGTCTTCATATTTGCTAATGAGGGACTGCCAACGGAATATGATAATTAACATAGTTGCTCCCAAGTCTGAGCATTTACCACTTTGGATCTTACTCAAAGTTATCAACTTGATAAAAGGTCAATACGATCATCATGGTCTTCCGGTAAGGTAATTTCTGATGAGACGTTACTGGACAGTGAATTTGTGTTTTATCATTTTTGTGTTCGTACTCTTATTATTTCATACGATACCACTAGATAGACCTACAACTGAAAATTCCTCACGATAGCACTAATGGAGTGCTCTAAATTGATAATGTAGCATACTCCACTGATTCTGTATTCAGTAGTTATATCCCTCAATGTTACTTTATACAACAAAAACAAGTAATATAAAAGGTTAAAGTGGACACTTACACTTGATAAAAATGCGGTAATCCGAAAGAGGAATAATATGTCGGCGAATAGATACAAATTATTTTTCAAAAACAAGGAAAACTGAGAGGATAAAAGGAAAATATTTATTGAATTCTTTCAATATAGTTTGCTCACTGTTAGTACTAGGTCAACCAAACTAGTCTATTAAGCCTAGTAAATAATTAATAAAATATAAACATTTTATGGTTTATACGTAAGCTTTTTATCAAACATTCGTACTTAGAAATAAAGCAGTGACTAGTTTAAAAAAAAGCTCGGTTGTAACAGTAATTTATTAAAATAAAAATGGCTCTCATTTATTATCATATTTTGAGTTAGTTTTTATCTAATTTTATGTTAAATGGTTTTTTTTAAAGGAAGATAAAGATAAATTAAATGCTAATTAATAAATTAAATTAAACTAAAAGTAATTAAATGGTTTTTTTTCGTTATTGAAAACATGTAGCATAGTTGAAGTAAAAGTTACTTTTTAAATAAATATTTGAAAAAAAACTTTTTTGAAAAAATCTTGGATGAACTATTAATAGAAGTGTTGAAACTTTTGAAGTTTAAACGTTGTGATGTTATCTTTGAGTGGCGACGTCAGTTGGGGTGGGGTAGCTATTTCACATTGAGACCTCTTTGGAGGGACACCTGTTGCAGTTACTGTTTGTTATTTATTAGTGAACTAGCCTAGTTTAGTTAGTTGTCGCCGGTCGTTGGTGTTGTGTGTGTTAGTAAAATTAGAACGATGGTGGTTCAAGAAGAAGTCGGAATAAGGGATTTTGTCCTTTTGGACGAAATAACTATGGATAAATTCATTGAGAATCTAACTACTCGGTGAGTCAGATAATAAAGATTGAACATCCAGTTTTTACCTCATATACATATACATGTATCTATTTAAACAAAAAAGTATAATAGAACCCACCAAATTAAGAATGTATGTCTTTATTTTCCTTATTTAATTTAAATATTCGAAAACTATTTTATAGTAGTTATATTGAATTCATTTGTATAATACAAATTCATACAAATATTCCGTTGTATTTTACAAATTCATTCATTTGTAGTTTAAAATTTTACAGAAAACCGAGTATAACTGAACAATTTCAGGTCTCAAGAAAATGTTTTTATTTCTTTGTTTATCTCATTTCTGATTGTATCATATCAGCCCTTTTTCAACTGAAAGCGATGATATTCTTTTTAATATTCTCTTTTTGAGATATGATAATTTTTCTAAGAGTCTAATATATATGTTTCACATGTGATTGAATAGCTGTTCAATCTGCCTTAAAGAAAAAAATCATAATGTTATTAATTTTTGTAATTTGCCAATTATTTCCAATTTAATTACCGTGAAATTTATTTGCTGGATACAATCAGTGGTGCTCGTTTTTAAAACTACAAAGTTAATTTAGTTAAATAAATTAAATACTATATTATTTTGCTTTTATGATTGGTCTTGTATTTCTTATGCACTGCAGAAAAAAAAAATGTAAAAGATTTTCTGTAAAACACCAGAATATAAATGATGAAGTATGAAATAATTAAATTATCATAATGTAATAGTTTTTGGATACGTTTGTGTAATTTTTTCTTTGAAAAAATTTGAAATTTGAAATTGATGATGGAATGGGTTCTGTTTTTGCAATTATAGGGTTTAGTATATAAATTATGCTGTATATATATATATTTACTAAAGTCTGCAAACTCTCTCAGTATCATGTTACCTTATTTAATAAAAGGGTAATTATATTTAGAAAAAAATTATTTCATATTTTCAAGAACGAAAATTAATTTTCGTTCTTGAAAATATGAAATAATTTTTTTCTAAATATAATTACCCTTTTATTAAATAAGGTAACATGATACTGAGAGAGTTTGCAGACTTTAGTAAATATATATATATACAGCATAATTTATATACTAAACCCTATAATTGCAAAAACAGAACCCATTCCATCATCAATTTCAAATTTCAAATTTTTTCAAAGAAAAAATTACACAAACGTATCCAAAAACTATTACATTATGATAATTTAATTATTTCATACTTCATCATTTATATTAAAATTAATTTTATTGTTAGTATTATACAATGTTTAAATGATGTTCTTTGTGGTTCCGACAATTTTATTATTTTTCAAAATTCAATTTCAAATGCAGATTTTTTTTTAGTTCATAATTTTTAAAAATATTTTATATTAAATGATTATATTACTACTTTCTTAATAATTATTTGTTTTTAAAAATAATAATTATATCAATATTGTAACGGTTTGTAATATGAATTATGAGCAATTAGATATATATAAATATATCATTAATATGTGACTACTTTATAACAGCTTGATAAATTGGTGTATAAATTATGGACTAATACAAATTTTTCTTTTATATATTTTATGACTTTTTTAAATATTGGAATACTGGATATATTATTATAGAACATGTCTGAATAAATTTACCTAAAGAATTTCACTAGAAAGAAGTATTTCTAATATGCAGTTATGAAATTATTTTGATAGTATTTTTGGGTTATTGTTAATTATGATTTGATAGAAATATATATTGTCAAAATTAATGTTATGAAAAAAATTGAAAATAATCTAGTAATGCTTCATCAAGTTGGGGCATAAATAGTTAAGCTTAAATATTACTTCGCTAATTTGTCACAAGATTTATTTTTGGATTCCCTCTAAGAAGTCAGAATACCTTATCAAATGACGTAAGGCTGACTCATTCGCGTGTATTATATCTTCTGGGGCGATGCAGTCATTCACATAAGGACTTTCTCTGAATTAACATTCTTACAACGTTTATTTAACGCTTCAGAGCCAATGCCGGCTGCTGTTGTAACCGTTGGTTATACTGAGTATGAAGTTCGAATGCTAGATATTTACAATTTTAATGTTTATCTGTCAATCAGAACGGAACAAAACTTACTTGACCCTGTTTCTCTCAAATATCAACAAAACTTCTCGTTTTTAGAAGTTAGAAGTAATAGTTAAAGGAATTATTAACGTTTTTAGGAGATTTTTGATATTAGTTTGTAGTTTTATTAATTAGAATAGTCTTGTTTGTACCAGTTTTCTTACTGCCTAATCAGAAACCCAAAATAACAAACTTCCTGTATGTGTTTTTGACAGATGAAAAAGACGATGTAGAAAAAAACATTTTTTGTTATCAGTTCCGCAGGTGTTTCACTTCGAACGACGTCACATTTCTTTCACATTGCTATCATTTCATTTTTAATATTCTCGAAAATAAATATAATTTTGTTACTGACTGACTATTATTGATTGTATTTGTGTTTTAGTACTGTCTGACATCATTTATACTTCGAAATGTTTGTTGAAAGATTAATTTCTTGATGAAATAATTTGAGCCCAACCGCAGTTCTGTAGCTCTAATAGATTCTGAGTTACGTCCCTTTGACAATTGGTAATTTTTTCCAAAAAACCCAAATTTAAATTTTGGCCGACTTTCGTGAGGAACACCGGCCGAAGGAGTGGTCCTACAATACATGAAAGTCATGGGGAATGAAGCTGTAGTAAATTTAATTAGCTTTAATTTAAGCACAGACCGAGGCCTGTAGGTCTAATAGATTCTGAGTTACGCCCCTTGGTCATTTTTTCCAAATAGTACAAACATAGGCCAGTGGCCAGGTGTTTGAGGGTCGCAAAAAATCGAAGAGAGTTGAATTTTTGATATGTTGTAAGGGCATGTCTGAGTAGTGTAAATCCAATTTTGCAACGACCAATTTTCAAAGAGGCGTAACTCAGAATCTGTTACACATACAGGCCTTAGTCTGTGCTTACATTAAAGCTAATTATATTTACTACCTTGACTTTCATCGTAGAATCACTCCGTCGGCCGGTGTTCCTCAAGAAAATCAGCCAAAACTTAAAATTTGGACGTTTTGGAAAAAAATACCAATTTTCAAAGGGGCGTAACTCAGAATCTATCTGACCTGCAGAACTGCAGTTGGATTCTAATTGTAGGAAATTTAATCTAATGGTTACCCATGGGCTTTTTTTTTTAAATGCACCGATTATGAGATACAGGCTAAAAACTGAAATAACTCCGAAAATTTCGAGGTTTTTTGGCCACCAAAAGTTTTCCCATCCGTTTTTTAGGGTTGCAAAATTGGATTTACACTACTTAGACATGCCCTTACAACATATCAAAAATGCAACTCTCTTCGATTTTTTTCGACCCTCAAACACCTGGCCAGCTGGCCTATGTTTACGCTATTTGGAAAAAATTACCAAGGGGCGTAACTCAGAATATATTAGACCTACAGGTCTCGGTCTGTGCTTTGATTAAAGCTAATTAAATTTACTACAGCTTCATTTCCCATGACTTTCATCGTAGGATCACTCCTTCGGCCGGTGTTCCTCACGAATGTCGGCCAAAACTTAAATTTGGATTTTTTGGAAAAAATGATCAATTTTCAAAGGGACGTAACTCAGAATCTATTTAAGCTACAGAGTCGCGGTTGGGCTCAAATTATAGCTAATTTAATCTACTTTAAAAATGGGCACCAATATAATAAAGAGTTTTATTCCAATGAATTTGACAATTTACATTTTGTAACATATTACTTAATACATGTTTATGATAAAACAATTTACACTGCAAGTTTAACTAACAATAATAAATAAGAAGCAGTATACATTTATAACAGTAGGAAAAGGAAAAGAAAAACCTGCACAGAATAGAAAATAAAAGTAAAATAAATAAATTAAAATAAGTATAATTTTGGGTAGTAAAATAAACGAGTTTAGTACAATACATTTTTTACATTTGAGGAATAAATTAACTTATAATTAATAAATTATTATAATGTAATAAATTAATTATATTTATTCTAATAGTATATGTCTAGTTCGCCTGTGTATGTATCGTCTTAAGGTTTATATGGCAATTGAAATAATTATTTCCGGTAAGTATGAATAAGAGAAAATGTTTTTTAGACGAGGTAAAATGTTAGAGTATTGTTAATTGTTTAACTTATAGAAAGGATTATATTGTTGTATTGTAGATTGTATTTATGTCCTTATTTGTTGTAGTGGAATGATTCTTCAAGATAATTCCCTACTGACTGTTTTTTTTAATGCACCGTGTATGACTTACATTGTATACAATATTACAGCATATTTTGACCCAAGATATATATTGAGTATGGGAAATACTATTTACGTTATGGAATATTTTAAAGTAGTCCATTAATCAAATAATGATTATAAACCTTCTATTATTATGAATATTTTTGACATACTATCGTCAGCGTTTTTCACTTCTGACATGCTACTTTTAAATATCGTGAAGTTTTATTAAAATTGAATGTGCTAAACATATTCTTAATTCCTTTAAAGCAATCCATTATAGAAGGTTCATTATTTGACCCTATTGGTCCATCATGGTTACAAACGTTTTTTCAAACCAATTCGAATTGGATTTGGGTAAAGCGGGAAAGTCTGAAGGTTTAGCTTTATTGAAAGAAAGAAAATAAATTTTATTCTGGGACATTTAGTCCCCTAAGAATAATTACAATGTACAATAAAGAGACATTTGTCTGGCATTTAAAGACAGTCAGGAATTAATTATGTAACATGGTTATTAATCCTAAAATTAATACAACTGGTGAACATTTAAAATACGTATATATGAGTATGCTAAAATATATAATATACAAGAATCTGTATAAGAAAGAAGAATAAATGAAAAAAAAATAGTTGAATGAAGCTCAAGCTCTGAGTTGCGAAAATCTTAATCTTGCATATATTCGGGAGATTGATTGCTGAGGAGATGGACAAATAAATGGTGTTTAAATGAGGTTAAGGATGAGGATTTGCGTATGGAAATAGGTAGGGAATTCCAAAACAAGGTAGCACGCATGACAAAGGATTTTTTAAAGGAGGCAGTTCTGTGAGAAGGAATGAATAGGTTTATGGGCTGGGATCTCGTATGAAACGAATGGACCGAGGAACAAGGAGTAAACAAATCAAGAAGGTAAGAAGGTTTTTTAGTTGTAAAAGTTCGGAAAAGGTGTACACCTAGGAAATATTGCCGCCGGAAAACTGGATAGAGCCACTTCAATTCGGCATACCAACTGGAGACGTGGGAGCGCCTGGAAACTCCAAAGATGAATCTAATGAAACAATTCATTAGTCTTCTCAATCTGATCTCAAGCCCGCCAGACAGTCCACCGTATACAAGGCAGCCATAATCGAAGTGAGGAAAAATGAGAGAGGAGACAAGGAGCTGGCGGATTTTAAGGGGCATAGAATCGCGGAATCTCAGGAACTGTTTGAGGGTAGCAATGGATTTTCGGATAATTTGGGAAATATGATTATTCCAGGACAGGTATTGATCAAAGATTACCCCAAGGTTTCTAACGGAAGTGTGGAAACGCATAGGTAGCCCATTGAGATAGAGTAGGGGATAATAAGGAACGGAATTAATAAGATGCTTGGAACCGATTAGAATGGCTTTCGTCTTCTCGACGTTCAATCTCAGATCATTGTTCGCAGCCCAAGCGTTAATACTGTCAATTAATTATTATGTCGGTGGGGTTTATTCTTGGTTTGTTTGCTCTGTTGAATTAGTTGATTTCGTATCAGCTTAGGGCATTTTTCATAATTTGAGAAGTGTTCTTCTTGGCAGTTACTGCATTTTGGCATAAAACCAACTGCTAAAATATTCGGACAATCTTTGGAAAAATGTTCTGAGCATTTTAAACATTTTGGTTTTTTAAAACAATTTCTCGCCATGTGATTGAATTCTTGGCAAAGATAACATTGAGTTAAGGTTTTTTTGCTTTTATATTTTTCCCAAGTGATAACTACATAAGCTTTTGCTTATTTTCCAATATGATTATAGACTGCGGGAGTTTAATTTCTTTTCCGTCTGATTTTTTGATCATTTGGAACATTTTATGGATTTCTAATCCCTGACTTTTTTATTAATATTAATAGGTAATTGTTTATGATGCCCTCGGTCGGATATTCGGGATATCCGTAGCTCCAGCCTTCTGTCAGCCCTGAAGATGGCCTACGACGTAGGTCGAAACGTCGGCACTTATAATAAATAAGTTTGTCTTATTTAGTGTTTTTTTGACTGCACCCCCAGACTATCTACATCCCACATACTTTTAAGTGTACCAGTATATTTTTATGATCTTTTAATTCCATATTTAATTTTTTTGGAGCATTAGGTTATATGTCTGAACACAGCGGTTGCTAAGTGAGATTGATGGATATCAATGTTTTTTTATCAAAAACGTACCGATTAGGAGGTATAAAAATACAGCTCTCTTCAATTTATTGCGACCTTCAAGTACCTGTCCAGGGAGTACCTGGTTCAAATCCCGCTGCAGGCCATGATTTTTATTTAGTCTGTTTGCAGCGGGAGATGGATCATATAGGATCTAGGACCCTCCTGGGGCACACCCAGCCTCTATAAAATATTATAAAAATAGGGTACCCAAAATAAGGGGGAAAAATCTGGCGGTTGAGCGTGACCTAGGACAAGTCACCTCCTTGCAGAACCGTTGTCCATGACAGTCTCTACCTTGTACTGAACCCCAGACCCTTCATGGGTTGTAGTGGTACAGGGAAAAAAAAAAAAAAGTACCTGTCCGCTGGCCTAATACCTATTTTTTTAGCTTGGTGCTTACAGTAATAATAAAAAAAAGGTAAAATATTTTCCTACGTTATTCATTAATCTACAAGGAATGGTGGTTTGCTTGTTACGAGTTTTGTACACAGATTGATTTGCAATGGTGCAGTGTACATTTTTACATTAGTTAAGAACCAATGTATCGGATAACTGTATCGGATAAGGGTTTATTTCTGACACCTCCATTGAACCTGAAAGTACTTATTATTTATAAGTTACCTCGTAAAAGTGCTCAGTAATTTCTTAGAAGTTGACGACAAATAATTATAAAGTATTACAGTTGTCTATAAGAATTTAGGAAAGGAGTCAACGATCGCTTTCTTAATGATTTCCTGTCGGAATTCGACCGTTTGTGGGGCAACTGTTGGGTAGCTTCCTGAAGTCGGTCTCCTTATGTTGCCTCAGGTATTTTGAATCAAATAAATTCTCTATTGGAGTGTCAGAAGATATTAATTGCTAATATTGAAAGATCGGATAATTAATATTAAGAATGTAAAATTTTATTAGTGGCGTTATTAAGGACAGCTGTGGAACTGAGCTTGAATTGAAAGTAGTTTTTTCACAATTTAAAAGAAAAATTATTTATATATATTTTTATAAGTGTATTCATATACCTTGTTCTGTTTGAAGTAATAATACACGTAACTATTACAATTAGAGAAATAAATTGAAATCACATTTTATACGTTATATCGAAGAATTCTGAAAGTGTAGGCATTTCAGTTTTTCCTTGACACCATTCGGAAGATAGGAGCAAATTACTGCATCTGAAGTGCGTCGGTATCTCTTTTATTCTATTTTCGTAGGTTCTCTGTTTGCTTGATTTGAGTTTCATTATTGTTTGTGCAGATATTGTTTATCGCTGAATATCTCTAGTATTGGTACTATGATGCCATAGGTTTAGCCCGTCTATTTATATTTCGTGTTCCATTTACAGCCGATGGAAGAACCAAACATTACATAAAGGTTTTTATAAATGAGTTAGGTAAAATATTAAGGACGGTGTTATAATTGGTAATGATATAATTCAACATAAACAGATTTCGTATGACTAAGATCAAAAATTATTCATGACTAAGGGATTATATCATTATTTATGACTTGTGAGTAATAGGCATCAACTATGACCAGATGGTGGCTTTACTGTAATTATGTATTCTGTATTTTACTTCCTAATGCCATTGTAACTCGATTTGATTTATAAATACATAGACATCAAATGGTAAATGATAGATATCAAATATATAAATTGAAAATTATAGATGATAAAGCATTAGTTGGTTAATTTCGCTTTGCGGAGTACGTTTCTGGAAACCGTAATAACCTCGTTAAAATAAAAAAGTTTAACAACATTTATATCAGGGGAACTTAATAAAATGTTTAACTCGTAGGGATAAGGACTTGATATGGTTGAAATGTAATAATACGTCATTTCGTTAAAACAAGTGTATGTAAGTTCTCTACTTCAGTTACGATTCCTGCCTATTATAATTTATTTTTCTAGTTATAGCATTACATTGAGGAAGAATACGTTCGCAAGGGGGTCCACTCAGTGTGATGCTACTTCCCGAGAAGATTATACAATATCGGATAGTAATGGGTAGATACTTGATTTTCCTGTATCTGAATACAAGTGATACTGATACTTTTCTGTATCTGATACTTCTACTTGATATTTTTCTAGCTGAATATAGTTATCCCGACTCTTACTCTTCCAATATGCTACACAGAAGTCTTTTTTGGAGCATCAGTTTTTGTTATCATTTTTAAAGGAAAAAGAGTTATTCACCGAAATAGTAACCTGCACATCAAATGATTAAAATCGTGTTTTTATTGGTTAATTATTTTTTGAATGCTATGGAATTGAACAAAAAAAAAAATATAGTAATTCACGTTCCAAGACACGCAGAATTTGGATTGTAATACAAAATTTTTCTGTCCGCCACCGCACGCTATACTCTTTCAAACGCTATAGCTGTTATAATACCCGTCATATTCCGGTGCTGTTTTTTAATTTTGTAAAACTAAAATTTAAAATTCTTTAAAATGATGTCAAATTTGTTACTGTTGAAAGTAAAAAAGTGGAGAAAAAATTAATCAATTCCGTCGAACAATTTTTTTTGCACCCGATTTCAATCATTTATGTCAATTGCCTTTACTTTATGGTATAAATATATCCATTAATGAAACCATATTTGCCCGGACATAGGTCGAGTTTTTTTTGCGAAAGTTGCTCGTGAAAAATCATATATTAGGAGGCGATCTCGGAAAATGTTATTTCAACCACCCTTTACTGTTGACTAATTTCATTGTTTATTTTCGTTTCAACATCCGTGATAAGTGACTAATTACAGATTATATTGATAATAAGTGAAAACTTGTTCACTGTTATTTTTACTTATTTATTTATTTATACTAAGGGGAAATTGGTCTTTCGCCGATAGTTGATACTGACCAGTCAGTTGATACAAGTATCAGTATCAGTACAAGTATCAGTATTACTGACCAGTCAGTTCAAGAGAGAGGTGGGGTGACCTTGGTAGCACCTCCCACTTCGCGAGTCAAGTATCCGACTACCTGTACCCGGTACATTTCGACCATATCTGATACTTGTATCAACTACATTTCGGCCGTATCTGATACTTGCATCTACTACTTTTCAGTATCAGCTACAAAGTATCTGATTGATACAACCTTACCCATCCCTAATATGGGACAATTCCCATAGGAAAATCAGACTCCCTTACAATTTTTAACTCAACCTTCCAAGTATCAATACTCCAGCCGAGTTTGTAATACCTATTAATGGATGATATGTATTACTAGCTTATTGTATACTCTTGAACATTATTAATTACTTTCTTAAATTGGATAAAAACTTGCTAGTAAATACAAATATTCGATTCTGTATATTTGTTTCTACTTCGGATGGATTGTTCTTGCATTTTTAATTTAGCTTGCAGACTTCAGACGTAATTCTATAAGATGAACAAAAAATAAAATAACAGCACTATTCGAGATTATTTTGGAAAATTCAAGATTTTCTCAGGTTTATCTGTTTTTGGGTATATGCTTTGACTCTAGACTTCTTTTACAAGGATCTTACATATTCCGTTCTTTTTAACTTTCATAAAACTTCATCCAGCTGTAATTGTTGTATGGTCTTTAAAACCAAGGAAAATCAACAATAGCTTTTATTATTATCTTTATACTTTCTTTGATCTAATAAACATTAAGTTTCTTTAGCTTGATTTCACTTATCGATATATATAAAAGAGTTCGTCCTGACTGAAAAGACCATCGCAGAGCCAAAGCGGCATAAGCTACAGAGCTGAAATTTGGACAGTAGGTACATTTTATAAGGTCAACGCGCACTAAGAATGGTTTTTTGAAAATTCGTCCCTCACGTTAAGTTAGAGATGTGAAAATAAGTAAGCAGGCTTTACATTTTAACATAATAATAATTGTATTCAAGATTTTGCAAAATCAACCCCTTGATATTACAGTTTTGGATATTACATGGTGGATTTCAATAGAAAACTTATCGATAGCTCTGTAATTATGCCATTTGATATTTAATAGGGCTGTTTATTAAAATCTATCACCAAAGGGAAAAGCATTGGTAGGCTGGCTGAATTCACAAATGCTTTAAGTCATCGTTTATAATCTGGAGTTCTTTTATGGAATTCAAAATTTACTCTCTGTTTAACCTCAACATAAATTTTTATATCATATCAACGCGGACGAAGTCGCGGACAAAAGCTAGTTATTCATAATTAATACTGGCGATTATGCAACACAATATGTTAGCACATTCACGTAATTTAAATTGTACATTTATGTCCCCTGCACTGAACATGTTTATATGAACACAATGCCAATGGTAATAACAATTTATCAAAAGTGCACGAAGTATATTACAAATGTATGGAATTTAAATGTTTAAAAAAATAAACAACAAATGTTACTTTTTCTTTACATATTATTAACACTTTACCATATATATCTCGATAATATTGGAATCAGAATAAACTATTTTATTACAAGTTATAATATTTTACAATTATCGATTTGTATGATTATCTCTCCAATACATTTCGTGCCAATTAATCTCACCATTAAATTATTTCCTCACTTCATTTCATAACCATTAATCTAAATTATTTGAACATTGCATTTTATCTTATTGACCTTATGTAGATATCAATCATATCAATACCATAGTGTATAGTTATCTAAAGCAGCTGCAGTTGGTGAGTGCATAGACATTTTTTTTTTTTTTTAAATATCAATACGGGTCAGCTTATATTTTTCTTTACTTCTTTTAATTATCTTTAGTTTTTTTATCTTTTTCATTTAATAAATTTCTTTAGAAGGTGTCTTGTCAGTTTTGGTGAAGTAGACTATCCTTAAATAAAAATTAATTTGAAGGACTAATATCGATCAGTAAAAAATATTAATATTATTAATTGATTAATCCAGATATATTTATTAATCCATTAAAAAATCAAACTGTTTTATTAAAATAGTGGGGATTGAGGAAACGACTTATGAGACTCATAAGAGAAGACTCTAATACCAACTCAATTTATGGATAAATTTTCTATCCTAATTCTAATTATAAGGGATTGTTGAGGAGCACAAATTTTTTTAAATTGCGTGAACACGCCATAACTCTAAACTACATCCTTAGGAAGAGTAATCTGCTTCCTCAATGTTCTGTCGAGAATAAGAGGTGCATTTTGGTGTCTTGATGTACCCGGTTACTAGAATCATCCATAAGTGAGTCGTTCTGGGCAGGCCGTGGTATGCATTATATGCCTGCAGTCGTCTCATACAAACGCAGAATCTTGCTAGAAGATACTACACGCAAGATGTTACGAAGGAGGGTGGGGCTACGATATTATAAATGAGGAGCCTATAAGATGGCAGATGGAGTTGGGGGAGTTCCAGTGAAAAGAAATGAACCTTTAAGTATTTTCTACTGTGTACTCCAAACTATCGGTGAAGTAGGTTCACCCCAACTAATGGTTCTTAGAGGTCTTTGGGGGTTCAAAGAGAATCATGAGAAACATGGTAAGAACATCCCTGATATCCCGAAAATACACTAACATCCGGTATCGTCATGGAAGAACATCAATCTGGATATCGAAGAAAACCGGAAAATTAGGTATAATGAAATATTTCCCTATTGGGAGGGTAACTGTTGTTTCTTCGTGGAATATGTAGAAATGTGGAGAGAGGTGGTAGGTCTCTAAAATTTCATCCTAGTTAGGAATCATCTGGAAGAAGAAAATATAGGGCAAAGGCGACCATGCAGGGATGAGGAAGGGCAGCAGTGCAGGGATGAGGAAATTCTGGGGTGAACTAAATCCTGTCTTGACCATACCAGAAAGAAAAAGTGTGCAGCCATAGAATAACTGATTATTTTCAGTTTAAGTATTACATTATCCTTAAATTATGTACATAAAAAATACAAACGTAAATAACTTGTTATAGCCCTATTCTAATGAATGGTTTTCGCTCCTGTCCTTAAGTCTTCTATTATCAATGAAAATTTCATTAATAAAAAATATTACGTGATATAATAACTAGGTCACATAATGTGTTAAAGAGCAGTTAGTTATTTAAAACAAAAAAAAAGAAGACCAAAATCCGTGTAGAGATTAAACTGCTGAAGGTGCAATATTGCTTTGGATATCCAATTTTAACTGAAATCTGGTATGTTAGTTAAATGAACATGTAATGATCATAAAGGAAGGGAAACAACTAAATGCTACGTCGACTTAATTTAAACGTTCTACTTCTAAACATTTTTGAGTTATGTGAGGTACGAAGATACAAACCAACGAACTGTAGATGTAATGAAAAAAATATTGAAAATGGATTGAGGAATGATAAAAATTGGTACAGAGGTGACTGCCTGAATTACAAAATTTTCTACGATTACAATACTTCCTTTACTACCTAGAAAGAAGTAAAAAAGAACGAAATAAGCTTAGATAATCTGAAATTTCTGTTATAACTCTGTTGGTTAGACGAATCCGATTTTTGTAGGAACCCAAATCACGTAAATTATACCTGGACTATCGGAAACTCTAATCTATCGTTGATTACTATCGATATATATAATATATATATGCTATTCCTTCTATTTTTAGGATTAAATCTTTAACCCCATTTCATTATGTAGCGCTCCCATCAATAATTCGAACGTGCTATAAGTCACGCTATTCCATATAATATGTTATCTAAGTTATTTAACTGATTCATTTTTGCAGGTTTGATATTTAATGTTATGATCGAAAAAAACCTTAAGGCATTGTTTTCCGTTTAACACAATTGATCACTTTTTTCGTCCTAGGGTGACTAGTGGTTAGCATAAAAACCTTATATTCCCAAGATCGCGGGTGCACAGCCCGGCAGGTAGCCCTAGGATGTTTAAAAGGGATTAAAAAAATTCTTGGTTGTGCTTTCCTTCGGATGGGACGTATAAATGGAGGCTCCGAGCCTGTAGGATCTTAGGTATTCGTTAAAGTTCCTTATCCAAAATTCAGGATTACCACTGTAGCATCGCTTCATCAGCCATGTCAGAGGAAAGCAACGTTTAATTAATAAACAAACAAACACTTTTTCCATCCGAAAATATAAAGGATAATAACTCTTTTATTAACTCTTTACTTTAAAGATTTTGATTATTGTCGCGAACTACGTAATACGCAATTTTTAATTAAACGTATCATTAGTTTGTTTCTTTCTCGCTTTGTTCAATTAATTTCAGAATGGTTGAATTAAGATTCCTCCGATTCAAACTCTCCATTTTTTTTGGGGATTAATTTGTTTGGCATTCTGTTCAAAAACTATGTTTCCAAATTAGTTCACGCTGTATTAAATAATGGTCATGGTCCATTTACTGCATTCCTAACTCTTGAGTCATAAACATACGGCATTCTTCTTATACTATCTTTCATAACACTCTGCTTATCCCTGTTCGGTCTAGTAGCGTTGTTATGTAACGGTTTGCCTAGCTTGCGTTAAATAGGGTAGTAGGTTTCTATTCTTTATTATTGAATTTTATAGTACCAAGATAAGCGTTAAAAATGGCAAAACTGTTACTGTTTTACACTTTTTCCAGTTTTTATTCATTTTAATAATAAAGGTGTAAATATTGGACAGAGTTCTATTCATTTTTTTTTTAAAAGGTTGGAGTAGTGACCATATTAGTTTCTCCTGATTCAAAATTCTCTAGGGTACAGTTTCTCAAGTTTCTGCAGACGGAGTTGGTACTGAAAACAATTAAGTTTTTAAAATAAATGATTGATGTGCTCAATCGTAGTTATTGTTGATTTTACTAATTTATTTGATCTTCCTGTGTCATATCCGTTTCGGACGTTGGCTATTAACGTAACGGTCTAAATTTTTTGCGGCACTTCTAAACAATTGGCCAATTGTGAGACCAAAAACTTGCTTTAAATTATGTAGCCAGGAGTACCCTCTCTTTCCTCTTACTATCAATCTTTCCATGCAATTTTAGCTGCAGTAGATGATATTTCTCATTTCGCATGATGTTGTCCAGGTATTTTGATTTCCGCTCTCAATCTTTCCCGAACCTATTCAGCACTTCTCTGTTAGTTACGTAGTGGGTCCATGAAATTCGTAGGCTGCTGGTGTACACCCATATCTCAAACGCTTCTACTTTCTTCATGAGTGTTTCCATCATTGTACACGGTTCCACGCCTTAGCAGCCGTGCAGGGAGTACATAGAATTTCACCTCTATTACTTTCAGACACTATTCACATTGTTAGTGAAAGGTTTCTTCGTGCTATTAAATGATGTCTTGCTATCTCGATTCTTGAATTTTGATTAATCTTCATTAATGTTTATTTTTATTTTGGTGTAGACCCTGAAGATTTCTAAATTGGCGAAACGTTAACTGGCTATTTATTTTAGAGATTTAAAGCTTTGTTTTTTTGAAATTTTTCAATTTCATTCTGATAAGTACGATTGTCTATTTTTGGGCTTTGGTTCATTTTTATTGAATATTTTTTAGTTGTTGTATTCGTATGAAAGTTGAAAATCTCACTTAATATATTTAACAAAAATCTGGTAAAGAAGTGTCATACAACTCGCTGGTTTGTACAATGCTTTGTAATATTCTTAAGACACTGTTTAAAAGTTTTTTTTATCTTCAAGAAGGTGCACGTAACACCAACTCAATCAAGTCAAAACCTCACTTCAAGACATAAACTAATGAGTTTGAAGAATCGGTTTGGCTGTTGATATGGGGTGTGCTGCATTTGATCCATATTAATGTCAATTTTTATTTTGGTATACACCTTAAAGATGCCTGAATTGACGAAACGACCGGCATTTTTTTCTAATATTTCAGAGATTTTAGGTTTTGTTTTTTGGATATACTCAATTGCATTCTAATAAGTATTTTATGGATATTTTTGGATTTTTGCTCATATTTATTGATTGTTATTTTATGGGAAAGGAAATAGTCGGCGTAGAGGCCGAAGAAATAACTTCTTAAATAGAGTAGAACTATTTATTTGAAAACCAACCTTTCGACCCACGATGCAGGTTCTTCTTCTTCAAGACTTGTGATGAGGTCACTGAGAGAAAGTGATTATTATTTTAGTTGTTGTTTTCCTATAAAAGTTGTTAATCTCACTAAATAAATTTAACAAAAATGTTGTGAAAAGGTGTTATGTAACTCCAAATAGTGTTTAAAACATTTATTATCTTCAAGATAAGTGTACGGTCTCGACTAATCGTTTTGAGCGGAACTGTTGGAACAATACGAAGGGAGCTTTAGTCGTGCCCTAGTGGCATATTTTTTTCCACTAAAATATCTGGAAGTGAATTCTTCGGACGGTTCGGAACCATTGTGCTCTCCAGTGCTGGGAACGATCAGACCCCGATATCGAATAGAAAGCCGCCATTGTAGAATTAATCTAAGAATAGGGGTCAGGTGACGATTGTGGTGTTGCTGACGAAGCGAGGTCTTGAGCTGATGCCTTAATCAATAGTCTTGGCCGAACCTCGTACTCATAATAATATCTTAGGATAAGAATGTTGGTTTAGTTCCGGGCTATCTCAGATAGAGATAGAAATAATTGTTGTTAGTTTTAAGCTTTGTCCATTTGTCGCCATGAAGGACATAGACATAGAAACGAACTCGGGAAGTTCTAACAGCATTCATAGTTATTGTTATATTTATCTGTGGTCTTATCCGTTAGTCAATTGCAGAATATTCCAGCAATTAGAACAATATATCAATTATACAATTAGTATTGTATAATTGTATATTGAAAATATATCAATTAGTGTGGATATAAAAAAAAAAATTAAAGGGAGTAAAAAATCTTTGGTTATGGCTTCCATCGGAAGGGACGTTAAACGGGGGTTCCCGAGCCTGTTCGATGTCAGTCACTCGTTAAAAATCCCTATCCTAATTAAACCTGCTGAGGCAAAATTTATAGCTCCCAATGTACCTTCGTCCGATAACCATAGCAGCATAAAAGTGACGTTTAATAAACAAATATAATGGTGGCCGAAAAAACTTAATACACCAATAATTCTTTAGTTTCTTATTTTAATGAAAATGTTATATTTTTTAATTACTTTATACTCTTATAATTAGAGACAATCAAATTCAGCTCCTAATGAGCACCATAACGTTATAAATAAGCCAACTTGAGTCGTCAAAAACATGGTTATATACGATGAGTTAACCAATAACAGTTTTAATGGGGTGTATAAAAAAAAAAATGACCGTTTCACCTTCCCCATGGAGAGAAGATGGCGACTACCAGTATCTTTCGACACACCACACTCCCTGGCAAGTTCGCCAGTAGCTGTGGACGGATTTGACTCAACATCTTCCTTCAGAACCTCATCAATATCCATTAATGGTCCCCCGGAGCCCTTCTTCCTTTCCAATGTCATATCTCCACTGCTAAATTTTTCAAACCAACGCTGCGCAGTGCGCTGGTCAAGGACACCTTCCCCATCATATTTAATAATTTCACGAGTTGCTTAAGTGGCTGTGAAATTTGTTTCCAGTAATGTCTTAAAATTATGAGAATTTCGTAGGACGCTGTCATGTTTCTTCTTTGAAATAAATAACTAAACTGAGGCTTTTTTTGAAGTCTTTACAAATTTGACTCTATTTTACTAATTTTTAAATATTTTTATTTGAAAAGAAAAGATATGCCCAGGACCGGACTCGAACCCGGGTCTCCCGGATCACTAGTCTGGGACTCTACCATTTGAGCTATCCTGGGCATCAATATATACTTATGATTAAGTGAAATAATATGGTAAAACGAAACACACGGTTGTTAGTTGCTATTCTCCAAAGCTTTCGGAGAATACACACAGGCTGAAGAATATAGGAGCTTCAAAATTCACAATTTGATTTTCACGAATTTTATTGGGGACTCTCCCCTTCATGTGTTTACTTGCATTTTAGATTTTCTTGATCCACCTTAAGGTTTTGAGCATGTCTTTTCACTTCAGATTTTCTGGTTCTCATAAGAACTGTTTAAGATGATTTACTATAACTACTGTCACCATTTTATTTTTAGTTTGATTGTACAAGTATTGCACCTGCATATGTTACCGAGGTCTGACAGTTGTTTAAACATGATGCATTCCATTTGACTCTTATGAGTCATTCAAGGAACGAGCTGTTTCACTATCGGGCGACGTGCCAACTGATTAAAAGTGTTACTCATTTTAAAACATGCATTATTTAATACATGTTGTCATTATTTATTATGTTCTAGGTAAAAAAGTATTCATTGTGATATTTCTAGTTGTTTTGGTTCTCACCAAGCCAGCAAATCCGTAAATTCTCCATTCCATACCAAATCTCACGATAACTTGTATTTTTGGAAAAACACACACACCGCAATTTTACGCCCGCTCTAAAGTACGGCGCATAGTGGAACGATTCAACGCATTTGTTGGACATTGGACCAATTCTCAAATAACTAAATTTGTCCTTCATTTTGATATTAAATTATACTTTATACTTCTTCTCAACAAAATCCATAGATAAATTAATTGTGAAATTAAATCTTATATGAAAAATTCTGAATTGAAATATAAATTTTTCTAAAAACTCAAATTTTTAAAGCAATCTGCTGTTTGAGGTAATGCATTAAATTAATCTTGCACCTACTGGAAACAAACTCATCCGTAATAAGATATTTTAAGCAAATAAAACTAGGGATTATTTCAAACGTCTGGGAATTTTCGGTGAAAATTGGGGGAAAAACTAAAATAATCAATTGCGAAAATCGCTCAAAATCGCCCGAAAAACTACCTTCCCAGTAAATAACTAGAATGTTTGAAGTTTTTTTCCCATTAGTCGGATTCTGCTACTAGGTGCTATTTTCCGAGAAAATGATTTTTTTCTTTTTTTTCTTTTCTTTTCCGGGCCTTGAGAAATAATTTAAAATAATTTCTGTTGATATTGGCGTCTACTTTTCGCAAGTTTTCTTTTGTTTACCATGTTTGTTTACATTCATTTATCCGAATCCTTATCTAACATAATAGTATTAACAATGAAACTTAGTTTGTGTGTGGTATTTGAACGACATATGTGTAATGGTGCACATAGGTGCAATAGTCCCTACAACAATTCGTCAAGTTTTGAAATTTTTATTTATTTATTTTTTAAAATTTTTATTTCGTTATTTAAATAAAATAATTTTATATAGGCACCTACATTTATTATAATTTTGATATATCAATTATACCTAATGTATTAACTAACATAAGTAATTATCAATTATTATATTCATTTTGTTTAATAATTAAATTGTTTGGTTTGTTACTTTTTCCTTTGTATAACTTTATTTAATACCTATGTATCTGTCTTTCCATAGAATACTGTATTGTACCCATTCTAGTAGTATATAGGTACAATGTTAGATAATAAATTATCTAACATCGAAATATCAAATCTAGAATTTTTACACGTTTCCCCTAAAATGTTTGATCCTGTTTATCATATAATTAAATAGTCCATTCAAAAAGCTTTAAAACCGTAGCAATAGCCTTATTCTAGGAGAACCAGAAGCGGAGATATTAATGAATGTCCAGGCCTCCCTAACGCTCGTTCTACTGTGCGGCGTAACCAAGAATGTGTAAAGACCGAAGTAAAGGTATCTGTTCCCCAGGCTGTACCTTCGAGCTGAGTCACAACAAGTTTTAACTGCTTAATCGTTTCACTTTTAATATTTTCCAAAAATACAAGTTATCGTGAGCTTTAGCATAGAAAAGAGAATCTAGCCATGGGTAATGAGGTTTAGGTAATGATTTCATGAAATACAAGTTGCAACTAACTTTTCGAAGTATAGATGAAATATGCTTGTGAAACGTTTATTTCTAAATGAAATAATAAACGAAACCTACTCATTACCCATAATTATATTCTCTTTTCCATACTAAAAAGCTCATGATAACTTTTATTTTTGGAAAATATTAAAAGAGAAACAAATAAAAAGTTAAAACTTGTGACAACTCGAAGCGGCAACCTGCGCAATGATTACCGTCTCTAATCATTCTCTTCATATAGTCAATGAACTGTCCTACAATAAATTTAATCAACTGTCATATTCCACTGATTAAAAATAAGTTGTTTCTGTAGAAGCGTTTGTTTGTTATGTAATTATTTTGTATTGCTACAACATAATTTTATAACAAGTCACAATTAACGTACATTTTGTTTTTAAAGTTGATGAATTTATTTTGTTTAACAATACCAATATTGTATTAATTTGTTTTGTTTTTTAATCTTATCTTATGTAGTAGTAGATTAATAAAACTGCAAACGACAAACAATCTTCTGTTCAAATTAATATTCCGGAATATTAGAATTACGTAATTATGAATTACCCAACATTTATACAGTTTATGTAATTTTACTACCAGATTAAGGGGTGGCTTAAAAGGGTAGATAAAGAATAAACCTAATTGACCATTCCATATCAAATCAACCATTAAAACAATTTTAATATCGAGGTTTTTTAAAATTAGTGAAATTTTGTATTTCAGATTTTTTTCTAATTGTTAGTTAGTTATTTAGTTTTTAGTAATACATTTTTATATTAGTTTACAAATCCATTTTTCGAAAGCTTTCAATTAATATATTTTTTAAAGACCTTTCTTAAAGCTATATTTTTTTAACTTGTTTATAAATAATAATACTTGATTCACCATTGTCGTAATATTATTAGACAACCATATGTTTTATATCCGAAGGTAAAATAAGGACGATACTGGAGTATATATATTATTGTTATCGCCATTTGCAATTTTCTCTTATCCCGGTCCCCAATACACCTTCCCTTCAATATCTCTTGTCTATACAATCCTCCATCTAGCTGCTATTTCTTCTCTGACTTCTTCTATCCCCTCCTTCCGAGGTCTTCCACATTTTCTCTTTATTGGGTCTCATCCATACCACAGCAATCTTCTTTCACTTATGCCATTGAGAATGTTGAGTTTAACACCTACCCTATTTCTAATAATCTCATCTGAGACTTTCTGCAACTTGGATACATATTCAGATTTCCGCAAAGTTCTCCAGAAATCCATTTCTACGACGAGTAATTTATTTACTAATTTTTTTGTCATCGTCCACGATTCTGACCATATAACGTTGTGCCAACCAAGAAGAAGTATCTTCCCTTTTATTCCGCAATATCCTGTATGGGAGATCCTTTTATCACTAGTATTTTTTTTTTAAATATCTCTTTGTACTGTGCCGAACCTGCCAATCCTCACTTAAAGATATTTGAAAGCATTACTTAATTAGAAGTATCGTTAGTATGTAAACTGGTAAATCATCTATTGACTTTATTGACTTTTTATTAATTCAGTAAACATCAGTTAGAAAAAAAGTAAACTGATCATATTAAACTAAATATGTGTAAAGTTTTAAAAACATTAAGAATTTTGAGATTTCAAGCTGAACTGGAGCTTTATTGAATATGTAGCATTTCAAACAATCAAGCTTACTTGAATGTTACTAATTATTACATTAACTAGATTTTTAAATTATTTACCATATTCAACAATGTTTGTGGACCATTGATTAGTGAATGAGCTTCTATGAAGCTTGTTATTATTTTTATATGTTCCTATCAAGAAAAATTATAAATTTGATTTTTGCATTGTTCTATTTATTAGCTTTAACACTTATATATATATATTTTTTTTTTTTAATTGAATTCGAGATGCTCTGTTATGCGTATATATACTTTTTTTATTAAGTTTATTTTAATTGTATTTTGCATTAAGGAAAGAAATCTTGAATTACTCAAGGAAACGTGCCAGTCCCATATCATCTCCTGATATGAAGTCAAGGATGAAATGGGCGGGGCCTAAGGTTCGAAGCTGTCGTTCAAGGTGTCTTTGCAGATCTATCAATGTCATAATAATTGACAAGGGATCATTACGGAGCTCTGAAATCGACTGAGTTAGTAAAATAAAATAAATAAAAATACTATATCCAAAATAAGATAAGCTCATCAGTCTGGCAATGGCGGCGATACATCTCAACAGTCTATCCGTTTTTGTTTTTTTTTAATTTAAGGAAACCTTAAGAACAGGTCTTTCATTTGCTGGAACATACGACAGTCATTCGTTTTAATAAAGAAAAACATTTAAATATAAGATCAAAATCATATAAAAACAGGTCGAAATATATTAAATTTGTACAGGTTCTATTTTTGTTTACCTTCCAATTTTTTAATTCAAATAAATACCAACTAGTTGAGCAATTAACAATGATTTTAAGCGTAAGAGGTTCTTTAACGAAGCAATGTGTTTTAGCTATTTTCTTTCGTGTTTTAGAACCCCAAATCTGAATTTGGTTTTATTTTTTAGTAGATTGTATAATAATAGTAAGGTTTTCTATGATTTTGCAATGATTTTATGTATTTATTGAAAGAAGAAACTCTGTTCTTCTTGAGATTGAAACGTAATTTTGTGGCGTAAAGATTTCGGAACAACCTCTGAATTAAAATTAATAAAAAAACTTTCAAACGTATTTTCGTAGTTAACTTTTGTGTCCTGGTTCACCCTGAGTTAATTAATAAATTTGAAAATGTATTTGACCGAAATTGTGTTTTCAGGCTTTTATTTACCCAAAAAAATATTTAAAAAATGAGTGTTTTTATTGAAAAATCTTGTAGATATTATTTTTCTATCTGAAAGATAAAATAAAATATTTGTATTTGAAAAGAAAATATATCTTTATATGTATATGTATTTTCTTTTCAAATAAAAATATTTAAAAAATATAACAATTAATAAAAAATAAAATAAAATAGTTTGAAATGTTTTATTTAATTTTTATCTATTTCCTGATCCTATGGCCCACTTTAGAAGATTTATTTTTTGTTCTGTAAGGAATTTAATTATCTTTCATATGAACATTTCTAAAATCAGTGAAAAATAAAATATAATATTTCTGGTGTAATAATTTTCTTACTGATTTTCCTCGTGAATGTATATTAGTATGTATGGTCGATTACATGACTTTATGACGATTTTATTTTATTTAAGAAATGGTTAATCGGCTTTATCGTTAACTTCACAAACACATAAAAAAAAAATAACCTAAAAGTGAAAAAAATCGATCTATTCATTTAAGTTATAATCGTGGAAAATCAGAAACATAAGTAGACTTGTCTTAACGAAAAAATATATGAACAATTTTTATAACGTTTACACCTTCACGCCAATAACTATCCCATAAGATACCAATTTCCACTTTACAGTTCATACAGACGAAATAATGTGTAGAAAAGAAAAAAGAAAAAAAAGAATAAGCGATGTATTAGAATAGTAACCTAAATTTTTTCATCTTTCAGATTTAAGATGAGTTTTTAAGTTATATGGTGCACGATATTAATATTACTATAAAAAACTTTATATACTAATGGAAGAAAACTTTATTAAATCAACTATACTAAATTTTATGATGTTTAAAAAAAAAAAATTCAAAAGAATAATTAGTACTAATTAATTGTTCTTTTGATTATTCTAATTAATAATATTTATTCGTTTAAATAATTTGTTCTGTATTTTTTTCTGATTTAATTCCTTATAATTAATTTACTTATTGATTTTATCATGTCCGACATTCAAATTGATTTTAGCAAAAATTAAGTTGCTATAAATAGAACTCTTGGATAATTTTTTCCGGAATTTCCTGTTTTTATCGTCTACTTACTGTAAACTGCCACTTAATTTTCTGTCAATAGTATTATCGCCGTGTTCCTGTCGAAACTTTTAGACGGTATGATAATGTTTTAAGTGTCTGATAAAATTTCAATCAGGCCTTTTGAAATATTTGTTTCTTTTGAGGTGTTTTAATATTAAAGACATACGTTTTAGTAACCATAAAGATCTCGGAAAAATGCTCCTAAAACGTGTATTAGACGAACAGATACAGACTATTAAATGTAAGGAACTTACTCTTGTTTGATTTTGCAAAAAAATTGTAAGTTTCTTGCCGTTACAACCTGACATAAGTTACACATATATCAGAAGCTTGAATTGGGTTTAAAAATGGCTGATTATATTTGTATATTTTCAAGATAAAAGTAAATGGAAAAACGAATTCAAAGAAATTTTTGGTTGAAGGAAACCCTTAAGGAAAATATGTTTTGTTGTAACACTACTTAATTAGTCAAAAGATCAGAGATTCATTGAATAAGTTTTACATTTTATCTTTAAAAAGATTAAGCCATTTGTCTATTCTTTATTGTGGTCTGATTTGTCAGTAAATTTAAGTATGAAAAAAATGATCCCTATTATGTTTCATGATATCGCTATCGCTACTTCAAAACAACAACGCCAAAACTCAAAAAACCTATTTTTCCTATAGAGGTATTTGAAAGTTCCATGTGAGTTAAAAAATAAAAGTTTGGTAAAGAAAACCATTCCAATTGTAATGATGGTTTCGAATAAATCATTCGAACATTTTTTGCTTGAAACTTTTTTGATTTTAACTTATTAAAAATTGGCATTTTTCAGTTATGTCTTTGTTCTTTTGAAGGAGTGATATATTCATTAAATTCATTTGATTGTTAATGGTAGCACATTAAATTGTGATGCTAAATAAAAAAACAAACAGACATACATTTTCATGTACTTTGAAACAACAGATAAAAGTTTGCTTATGCAAGTTGCTTTTTTTTTAGATATATGGCCGGGCATATTTATACATACATTGGTGAAGTATGCGTTTCCGTCAACCCTTATCGGCAGTTAAAGATATATGGCCCCGAAGAAATAGCCAAATACAAAGGTATGTATTGTTTTATTGTAAATAATAAGTATATCCTTACTTAACTAAAGGATAAAAGAATAGTTTTTATTTTTTTTTAACTGAGGCCATTAGTTCAGAGAATAATAATTTCTAGTCATCATATCTATTCTATTTCAATATTGCATTGATCGTAAGGTCCTGTGCCTGATGATAATACTTTGTGTACTATATTTATGATAGTTTTTTATTGCTATTCAATAGACTTAATTTTATTTAAAGTAATTGTTTAATGTAAAATTTAGTTTGTATTATTTTTTATTATTTGATCTATTTTCATTCACAGAACTCAGTGAAAAATAAAATAAAGGACAAAATAATCATATAATTAATAACATTGATTTAGGTATTGGATCAAACATAGATTTAAAAATAAAAAAGTAAGACTCATAACTCCTATTGCGTATCCTTTTGTTGTTGTTTTAGATTGTATTTTTGAATTCCCTATTGTTCAGCAGGACAAAGAAATCAATTTATTAGCATTGTTCATTATTAGATTTTTGTTCCTACAGTACGTCTGTTTCTTAAGAAAGGCTATTTGTTTGATATGTTTCAGCTCTACTCCAAGGTAAACTATATTAGGGATGATAGGTTGTAAATACTTTGTTTATTATATTTTCTTATCATTTTGGAAATTATCTTATCATTTTATCTATCACATTATTTCCCGTAACACTTGAATTTTTTTTCAAGGATTAATGTATAGAATTTGGCCTGCTCAGTTTTATGATGATAAATACATATTCAATAGAAAAAAATATGATAAATTATTATTCATTTTCTCCCTGTTTTTGAATATATATGTATTACATTATTCATTTATTAAAAAAAAAAAGAAATTGTCCATTTTGTATCCTAGTAAAAAAATCGATTGGGTAAAAAATTTGTTTTTATTCTACGTAACTTAAATTCTTTTTTTGGGGTATTCTCTGTCCTGCTTTTGAAAATTATTCTTATCTCTTAATACAATTTTTTCTAGTTTAGCAACTATTGTAATGTAGGTGGTGAACTGAAAAATAAATAAATATATAATTTTATAATATCTGTATACTTTTACTTTTTATTTTAAGTTTTCCATGAATTAATAGTTTATTTTTTTAAAGGAAGGGAAATGTTTGAAAATCCTCCACACATTTTCGCCATCGCTGATAGGTGCCATACAGTAATGAAGCAACGAGGAATGGACACGTGTGTTGTAATATCTGGAGAGAGCGGTTCAGGTAAAACTGAGGCATCAAAAATCGTTATGAAATATATTGCAGCTGTGACGAACATCAGCCAGCGTCAGGAAATTGAAAGGTTTTCTCCTTTATCACAAATTTATTGCATCATTTTAGTTTTCAACCAACTAATCATTTTTTATACTAATGTAGTTGTCATTAAACTAATTTTATCTTCAGGGTAAAAAATGTGCTGCTGCAATCCAATACCATTCTCGAAGCTTTTGGAAATGCAAAAACGAACAGAAATGATAACTCTTCTCGATTTGGAAAATATATGGACATCATTTTTGATTTCAAAGGTGATCCAATCGGAGGTCACATTGATAATTATCTACTTGAAAAATGTCGAGTTGTTTTTCAACAACCAGGGGAAAGAAATTTTCACAGTTTTTACCAGGTATTACACCATTCTTAATTATAATCACTGATTTATTGGAATCATGTTTGATCAAAAGGCAGATAATCTCGGTCTTACTATATATAAATTGCTCGGTTAATCATAAGACTGCTAATAATATTATAAATGAATATAAAAAAAATTCCTTTACGATGGTGATTTCCTTAGGGGTCTGTATAAGTCTGTTCAATTAAATTTAGTATTATCTTTCTTTATAGTGACCCAGTTGTGATTACATGTCTTAATATGGAAATATTTCAACTTCCGGTTGGTAAGCAGAAAGTTATTAAAAATGGCAGCACTTGCTGTAGCAGCATTGCAAGATCACTGATTCTTCCCTCATTGCTGACGACTAGCTAGCACACTTTGCACTTGACACTCTTATGTTTTTTACCTTATTGTAATGAGCTGTGGTGCAGGTTTTTCCTTTGATAACGATCCAATGACCTTTAAATAATTACTATTAAAATAATTTGTACACTTCCAACTAACTTCTGATATCTGTAAAAGCCAATTGTTCACAAACACTGTTTACATCACTGTCACATTATCACAAACATTGTTCAAAATTTTTAAAATGTTATACCGCCTCCTGTGTGGAGCTTTGTATTTTACTAGCTGTGCCCCATACATGTTGAACACTGTTGAGTAAGGTAGATAAATGTGGCACAGAGAATTAAATGCCTGACTTAGATATATCAACACTCTCACAAGAAATTGCTATTACCGAAATTTCAGATTTCTTGTGACCTCAAGTTGTAGACTTTTTACAGGCAAACATCCTGATCAAAAAATAAGGACCAGATTTTATTTGAATGGAACAATCTGGAATTAAAATTACTTATAAATTTAAATAATACTTAAAATAACTTTAGCAACTTTTATTATACTCAGTTTAATTTTAGCAATTAACAATTATGACTAATTGTTTCTGTTATGAAAATTTTAACCAGAACAAATATTTTAGCTTTCACACTTAAAAATATTTAGAATTTAAAAACTGCTAAATATATAAAACACAAAAAATAAAATAAGAGGAGGGAGGCGTAGAGTGTGTAACAACTATATCAGAAAAATAAAATTGATTTACTTATGAATTTTTCTTAGCTCAAATGAAGTAGTGTATCTTCTACATGGCTTTCAGTTTAATGAAATTTGTTCACCTTTCCTTTACATTGAGGCAAAAGTGTAATATTATCTACTGTGCAATAGAACTTTTTTTGTTTTATGTTTACTTCTCCCTAATTTAACTGAACTATCAAATTAAAATCTCGGCTTATTGTTTTTTTTAAACTATAATTCATTATACTTTTAGTTTTTGTTGATAAATTTTAATTATTGGATTAGGTTCTAGCTGGCTGGAGGTCTTCGAGTGACTTAAAATGCTTGGATCTGAATGGTAACAATAACCACTTCAATTATTTGAGATCGTCTTCAGAAAATCTATCGGATGGTGACAGGCAAGGATTCGCAGCTACTTGTGGAGCTTGCAAGGCCCTGGGTTTCACTCAAGATGAAGTCTCTACGCTTTGGAAAATAGTCGTTGCTGTCCTTCATTTGGTAAGCCATCTATTTTTAAGTTATATTTTATCAAAAATAAGTAAATGGTTCATTTTAAAGTTTTGAATACAATATATTTATCTTTAAAGAAAATACATGAATAGCAATTATCAAGTTTAAAAATTAACTACACTTGACAATTAATTTACAATATCTTCAATATTTTCTAGTTTACTATTTAATTGTCTATTTATGCTTATGCATGATGATCATTGGACTATTTCTTAATCCTTATTATAATTATAATACAATTATTATTACATTTATAATTATAATTGAATTATTAGATAATTGAAAATTGATTTGGTTGAAAAGATATTATTACATTCTAAAGACTGCTATAAATTATTTTATTTGGGGCATATTATAATATAATTATAATTATAATGAGATTTATAGTTGCTCATTTTATATTATTTATAAATAATAATGTTTAAAAGGACTCCAAATATTTTTGTGATTTTATCCATACTTTTTTTTGGTTATTTACATGGATTTCAATTATGTTTCTTTCAGGGAAATGTGGTGTTCGAAAAAAATTCTAATGATGAAGAAATAAGAGCTACTGGCCAGTCACGTGTTTCCAAACTGCTTTGCGTTTCTGAGACAGAACTCAGCACTGCCCTCACAGAGCGTGTCATTGCTGCGAGAGGCGAGATCATGCAGAAGATTCACACTTTACAGCAGGCGGAGTATGCTAGGGATGCCCTTGCCAAGGTGGGTGTGGAATAAAGTTTGAAATGCTAAATAATTAGATTAAAAAATTACTTTTAGAAGTATTGAATAACTTAAATAAAATTGAAGTCTTCACTATTTATGTATTCTGTCAGTACACAATTTCTATGTTGTAAAAGGTTTATAAGAAGGGATACAAACATGTTGGTTTGTTTTTTCATGGACTGTTTGGTTTTTCACATACTATTTCTAAATAGTTTATTCAATTAAAGAAATTATGGTATAAGAAATTAAATAACATCAAATTTTATGTAGAAGAGGTACCATAAAGCAGTACCAAATCTAACGGTTTCACTTTTGTAAGATTGTGGGAGATTTACATGGCTCCATATCTCAGTAGCTATTCTGAACTTTAAAACATATTACATACAAACCTTGCAGAAAACTTAGCATTCTTAAAAATTGTAATGATTAATTTTCATATTTAGTTCCTTACTGAGGAATTACTGAAAATAGTGCTTATTCTTTATCATCTTTGTAAGGTAGCGGAAAATGTATTAGAAGTTAACAGTAAAATGATTCTTGATCCCAGTACCAAATTTATGTGGCCTTTAAATGAAATATTGAACTTATTTTCTTTACATTAACTAAAAACTGATTTTAACTAGCAAATGAAGATATTTAATGAGTAAAATTTTAAATTTATTTCTATTTGGTGACTCTCTTTATTTATTATTTTAGGCAATATATGATCGGATGTTTACATGGATTGTGAAAAAAGTAAATTCTGCGATAGAAGCTAGGGGAAGTGATTCAAGAGCAACTGTCATTGGAGTACTTGACATTTATGGTTTTGAAGTGTTTGATTCAAATTCTTTCGAGCAACTCTGCATTAACTATTGTAATGAAAAATTACAACAGCTATTTATCGGTATTGGATATATTTTTATTTTAATGTCTTATTGTGAATTATTTATAGTTTCTTATCTTCTCCAATTTGGTTTGTTAAAACAACCTGTCTTATATAATTTGTTTCTTATTCTATCTTTGATAGCTCCTTCAAAAGATAAAACAAAAAATTAAAAATAACAGTTTCTTGGATTTTTTTTTTAAAAAGCATTCTTTTTATCATCATAATTATACTCAGCAATAAAAATATTATACTTTAGCTATCTTTTAGTCACTTATGGGTGTTGTATATTTAATTAGATAGTTTTGAGTGTAAAAAATTGCCTAGGTTGTCAGCTAGAGCTGATATCATTTTTGGTGAAGTAACTTTGGGTTTTAGGAGTCGACATTTTTTTTCTTAGAGCTGGTGCTGAAGCAGGAACAAGAGGAATATCAGAGAGAAGGAATCGAATGGCAGAATATTTCATATTTCAACAATGAGATCATCTGCGAACTGGTCGAGCGTCCTCATGTGGGTGTTATCGCTATAATGGACGAGGCTTGTCTCAACGTTGGAAAGGTCAATGATGAGGTAAGCTGATTTTATTTTTTATTGAATGCATTTTTTGTTTTATTATTTTTATTTTACAATGTATTGTATTATAGATGCTGCTTGAAGCTATGGACAAGAAGCTAGACAAGCATGAACATTTCAGTAGCAGGCAACTCAAGCCAACCGATAAGGAATTGGCTCACAAGACCCAGTTTAGAATTAGGTAATGATTAAAACACATTAATAGCAATGTATATAAATTAAAACTTTAAACTAATTTTTAGAATTAAGAGAGACAAAAGATTCGATCACACAACGACTTTTCCTTTGTTTTAAATTAATTTAATAAGACTATTATTTATGCTAATCGTAGAATTATACCACGTGCTATCAATTTCTTCAGTATTTAACTACTTAACCAGAAACAATTTATTCTTGCTTAGCTTATTTCTTAGCTTATTTCTAAGCTTATTATTGTATTTTTTAAAATAATTATTTAATACATATTCTAAGAACTTGCTGCTAAAAGTACTCTTTTCCACTTTCAACCAAAATAGATTTTGATTGGTTTCTAGTTGATATCAAATGTTATACTTTATACTAGTTTGAGTTCTGTTAAATATTTGCATAGAAAAAATATATTTTTCAAGCCACAATGAAGCTGAGGGGCAGAATTGTGGCAAAACAAGTTTTTAATGTTTTATAAATAAATGCTGATTTAAAGATGTTGACTTTTCAAAAGTTCTCTCCATTTTTTTTTCTTCACATGTGATCTTTCCCTCGGCCTATGTATGCTAATGGTAATGCTAATAACCAAACTTTAGATGGTGACTTAAATATTCCAATGATTGATGAACATATAACCATTTTCAAATGACACTCCTCTGTCATAAAAATATATAAAATACATATTCACAAATAACATGTCTGTGTTTATGGACACTAGGAAAAAATGGATCATAGAAAAACAAAAAACCAAATGTGGTGTTCTTGTAATTTAAGGTGTTGCTTGGTGACTGATGATCTGCTGGCAGCCAATTTTTCTATTTGACTGATGTGAATGTAAATACAGACCGAAAAAAATTGTTTTTTGCATGATTAGTTTGTGTAAACATTTTTGATTTTTACATGTGTATTATTTTTGTAGACATTATGCTGGTGATGTAGTTTACAACATTAATGGATTTCTGGACAAAAACAAGGACACTCTGTTCCAAGATATGAAGCGACTGCTTTATGCATCAAGCAATCCGATAATTTCTTCTATGTGGCCTGAAGGAGCGATGGATATTACCAAAGTAGGTTGTAGCATTAATTCATATAATTTACAATGGTCTATTTGATTCCTTAATAACATTGTAAAGCCTATTAGTTTCATTTTATTAATAGGAATATTTAATACAAGACAGTTAGTATCTTAAATAGCACCTTATTTCGTTAACCACATATAATTGGGTAATTGTATGTTATGGTATTACCACTTTATAATTTAATAGAATTTATTGAATTTCATGATTATGAAACACATGTGAAGTCAGCATATATAAATTGGTAATTATGTGGTTTGTATACAGTGAGTTTAATTTTTGTAAAAATATCCACTTTAATATGCATATCTCCCAAGGTTCAAGACGAAAAGATAGCCATAACATTCCTCCAAGGTAATGGACTGTTACTTAACACAAAGTTCATGATATGCCTATGTATTATGGTACAAAAATATATTGGAGGTGCCCTAACAAAGCGGCAAGATACATGACTCCGTACAAGCTGGATATGTTCATAAAACTGTGAACCATAAAACCAAGTGGGGTAACAAACCACACTTTTTTGACTTCCTATCTTGTTGTGTTTATGTGGTGTACACAAGTCAAGGGTAAAGACCCATTTGCCCAAATTACATTAGATTTTAGAGATTTTTGGATTGATGTAATCATTTACAATTAAATTAATAAAAACATATGTTTATTATTTATTTCAAATTAAATCAATCTTATTAAATTCTAAAGTGGTGATACCATACCATGCAAGTACCTATAATTGTATAAAAAATATATATTTTATAAAACATTTTTCCTATATAAAAGGTTTAGAAAAATTAACAATAATTTAGACTGATTTTTAGGATTCATCGTTATTATTAAAAATTATCTATTTTTCAGACTACCAAAAGACCATTGACAGCGGGCACCTTGTTTAAGAATTCAATGATTGCTTTGGTTAAAACCTTAGCCAAGAAGGAACCTTTCTATGTAAGGTAATGGCAAGTTGACTTTGGATCTAAAGTATTCATAACTGTTAGCTCTGCTTATGAAAACGTTTGAAAATTAAATTAATGCTACATATGTTACGAAGAAAGTGAAATATTAGTTTTACACCTTGCTGTTTTTTAAATTAATTTATGTTTGATAGTTAGATGAAAATATACCTAGAATGACTTAAATATGAACGACTTTAATACAACAATGTCTCATATGTCATAGCCTAATTCCAATAAGCCCTGCCGCCATTTCTTTTTTATACCAATCTTCCTCTCTAAGTCCTCTTGCCGCCATTGCTTCCTGGATCCCTTTCATCCAACTCTTTTCTGGGCGACCTCTATTCCCCCTTTCCGATGGTACATGTTTCAGTATTCTTTTAGGCCATCGGTTGTCCGCCATCCTCATAATATGACCAAACCAACTTAGTTTCTTTGTTTCAACTGAGTACAGGATGTTAAGTTGTTTGTTTACTGCTTCCCTAATTTTGTTATTCGGAACGTGTTGTAGTCTTGATATCCTACAACTACGCCTCCAAAAATCCATCTCCATTGAAAGCAGTTTTCTTGCCAAGTCAGCTGAAACGGACCAGGTTTCTGAGGCATATAGGGCAGTACTTATAAGAAACGAACTGTAGAGTCTCTTTTTTGTTGTCATCATGAAGTCCTTACTCCACAGAACAGAATTTAGCGCCCTAATTACTTTTCTGCCTCTTATTACCTTTTCGTCGATATCTTTTTTGCTGCTGCTCCCCTTCAAAAGCCAGCTGCCTAAATATTAAAACTTTTCAGTTAGGGACAAATCCCATTCCACAAGAGGAATTTCCACTGTTATTTAATGCCATGTACTCGCTTTTTGTTTTACTGATTTCCAGGCCTCCTGCCTTATAGGCTTCCAGCAGTTTCCTCACCATAAAGGAAGCATCTTCTTCTTCATTTGCAATAATGACCTGGTCATCGGCAAATTGTAAATTGTACAGGCATTCATTATCTATGATTATCCTCATACCATTACACTTTCTTTTCCATAGGCTAAGGATATTTTCAACACATATATTAAACAGTAGAGGGGAGAGTGAGCAGCCCTGTTTGAGGCCTTTGGTGATCGGGAATTTTTTGGTTAGGCCATTTTTGAGTTTAACCCTAACTGTTGCATGTGAATACAGTCCCTTTGTCGCTCGAGTCATGTGCTGGCTTACCCCTGTGATTTCTAAGGCATTCCAGAGTTAACTAAAAGGTACGTATCATATGCTTTTTGTAGATCAACAAATTTAACTCTATGAAATTCCACTCAGTTGAAATGAGAGCAGAATGTAGCATTTTTGTTATCCTACCATAAACATATAAATAATCTAAATTAAAACCAATTGGCATAAATAAAATATCTGAAAGCTGCTATAAGGTTGCATATATGTAAATTATTTTCTTAATTTAAAATTATCTATTTGTAAAAAGCCATCTCTAATCATCCCTACTTTGTAAAAAATGCTAGATGTGCAAGTATAAATTGTGAGTTGGTGGAAGGGCAAGTTTTCAAAATGTGTGTACATTGACTTGTAACACAAACACATCCAATAACTAGCGTTTGCTAATTTGCTGGTGTTGACCTGATAGTAAGGAGTATTTCCTTGATAATTTTATTAAGTTTAATTTAACAAATATTTTTTCTGTCACTTCAAATTATATATTTTTCAATTTTAGATGTATCAAGCCAAATGAATACAAGACACCTTTACAAGTTAATGTTGATCAAATTCGTCATCAGGTAAGATAATTTTATCAATCATTAATCAAATATTTTTTGAAATTGAACTTTGTTAGAATTTAAAGTTTGGGTCATTGGCTTAGATGTGATGATAGTCATTTAACATATTTAAATATGATCTCATTAAATCAGATTAGGTGCACACCAATCATGACTGTGCGATAGGAAACTGACTTGGATTTGTTTCTTTTTTTTTATACCTTGTTTTTACGATCTCATTCTAGTTACTCAAAGAGTTTTGAAGTCACAATTCTGTAGAAAAAATGATACTAGGTGGAAAATAGTAGAATATTGTGGAAATTCAAATTTAAATAATAATTTAATAAGATTATAATAATAATTTAAATAAATTCAGAATAATGCTGGATGAAATAATTTTTGGAATGAGAAATGTGGTGTCTCCCTTATGCTCTGTCCCACTTTCAACTGTAAGTTAAAATATTACTTGATCATTAAACAATTTTTAATATTATATAAAGCAAATAGATATAATATTATAATATTGGTATATGTTGTTTTGAAGGTCTTGAGGACTTGCCTATCAATAGGATTTGATAGCCAGTTCTGTATCTTGTGCATTTCAGTAACAGATTTTTTTTTATTCTGTTATTATTTTAAATTGGTGGTATTGATGTACAGTTCAAATCAGTGATATACAGTATACGAGTGATATTGATACAAATTTAACCTAAAAATTAATTATTATCGTTGATGATTCATTTAAAAAAAATATCCAATGTAATTGTTTTATTATTTATTTTAGGTTAGATATTTGGGACTTCTTGAAAATGTCAGAGTGAGGAGAGCTGGGTTCGCTCACAGGCATAGATATGATCTATTTTTGAAAAGGTAACCCTCTTAAGGCCTAATTTTTTTTTCTTCATTTTTTCCAGACCATTAAGCTCTGAAAAAAAAGCTCTAATATTATCAGTCTGTATTATTTATTATAATTGATTTACTGTAATTTGGTATTTTTTCTTCACTTAGAGTCGTTTGAAGCTTTTTATGGTTATAAGAGCCGCAATATATATTACAATATATATAGTATTCATAAAACGTATATTTTTAAATATACTAAAATAGTTCATTTTGAAATAAATTTCGAATGCGTAATAAAATGTGATTTTTCTCCCTTTTATTGTTTTTAGGTATAAAATGATTTCTGAATTCACCTGGCCTAATTTTAATTCAGGCTCAGTTAAGGATGGTGTTAAGGTATTGATAGAGGAGAAGGGTTTTGCTCATGATGTAAAATACGGCAAGACAAAGTTGTTTATTAAGTCTCCGGCAACACTGTTTAAATTGGAAAAGGTAAAATTTTCTATGTTGAGTTATAACTTTTAAAAAAAATTATATATTAATTTAAAATGTGATGATTTAGTTTTCCATATTTGTGAGAAATGATTGTTTATTCATGACTTTTTTTTATTAATCACTGCTAGGTATCTAAGGTTTAAATAATATTTAAAAGATATAACTATTATAATTAAATTTCTTTTATTTTATTGTTAGATGTTAGAATTTTTTTAATATTTTTAAATATTTGATTTGAAAAGAAAAGATATGACCAGGACCGGGACTTGAACCCGGGTTTTCCACGTAAACGTCGTGGGTATAATCCCCGTGTATACATCGCAAATTTCAAGAACAGGGAGGTATATGATCAATAAAAAGAAAGGATATGTCTGACCGAGAAGCGAACCAGGATGGCTGAGGTGGCTAGGCCCCACGACAGTTATGTGGAAAACCCGGGTTCGAGTCCGGGTCCTGGTCATATCTTTTCTTTTCAAATCAAATATTTAAAAATATTAAAAAAAATTATAACATCTAACAATAAAATAAATTATAATAATATATAATGACATAAGTCTACAAGATCCGAAAATAAAAGTAATGTTTAATGAACATTCTCCCCGTGTATACATCGCAAATTGCGAGAACACGGAGATATAGGATCAGTAAAAAGAAAGGATATGTCTGACCGAGAAGCGAACCAGGATGGCTGAGGTGGCTAGGCCCCACGACGGTTACGTGGAAAACCCCGGTTCAAGTCCCGCTCCTGGTCATATCTTTTCTTTTCAAATCAAATATTATAATTATAATATATATAATTATATTTGATTTTAGATGAGAGCTGAGTTGATCCCAGGTATTGTTATTCTCTTGCAAAAGCAATGGCGTGGAGCTATCTGCAGAATGAAATACCGCAAGATGAAAGCAGCCCTTAAGATCATGGAGTTTTACAGGAACCAAAAGACTAGGCAATATGTTAACCATTTAGCCATCGCAATGAGGTATTGATCTGTATCAATTTAACTTATATATTTGAACATTTTTATATAACGTCGGCACATAATTAAATAAGTAACCACTTATATAGTGTTTTTATTTGACTGCACCCCCAACTATTTTCTTCCTTACATCTATCTTCCAGTCAACCATCCCCTCGCTTCTCTTAAACATTTTTAGTTTAAATTCCAATTTTGCAACATAATTGAAAGTTAATAATAAAATATGACATTTTAGGCCTGCAAAGAGGATGCACGATTATGGAAAAAATATACCATGGCCAGAACCTGGTATATTCACAAGGCAAGCAGCTCCAGGGCTTAAAACATTATTTAACAGGTGGCGGGCCAGGATGATACTGAAACCTTTCCCTCGCTCTGAATGGCCACAACTAAGAATAAAGGTAACAGAGCTGATATATAATTGCACTATTAATGATATGTATCTACCCACATATATTTAGATATATTGAAATTCATGTCTCACATTTTTAAAAATTCATTGATATGAGGGGTGCCGAAAAAATAATTAGTTTTTAAATAAAAAAGAAGCCAAGAAAAAAAAGTTGACTTTAACTTTATACTTAATAACCAGATTGAGACACTTACCATTTTGGTATTTCTTTTTAGAGCTGTATCTTTAGTAATTTAACAGTTTACATTTTTTATTTTATAATTTCATACAATAAACTTTCTGCATAGAATGGACCTTACTGCTCATGGGATTTTCTATTAATGATCAAATTTTCAAAATTTACCATTAGATATATACTGAAATATGGATACGCTTCAATATGAAAATGGCGCAATATGGTCAGTCCATGAAAGAGCTTAGTTTCTGTAAACTAAACTAAAATAATGAAAATATATTCATGTTTTACATCTCAAACTCACTAAATTTTATTTATAAATATTTTGCTATCTACCTCTCAAACTGACAATAGTGATTTTCCTTAAATTTGGCATTATTGTCTGCATGTGTATTTTATTTTTTTCTAATGATTTTCAATTTTAACACCAAGCTTCCCTTACCGTAAATAATTTAGCTTTTAATATTTGCTTCATCGCTATTGAGCAATTATTAGAATAACTGAAAAATGTTTATTCTAGTTATTTTATTTGATCAAATTTTACCCTTTTGAAATTTCAGACCGCCAGTCTGTATTTTAATATTTTAATCATATGATTACAGGTGTGCGCAGCTAGTTGTCTTCAAGGGAAACGACGCAGCTGGGGCCAAGGCCGCAAATGGGAGGGGAACTACCTTGCTCTTCCTTCAGAAAATCCAAATGTTGCGGGGTACGAAGCTTCCATGCGAGTCCTTAAAGCTTCAGACCACTTTAAACAGGTAGAGAATCAATTTTTAATGAAACATACAATTATTAATTAAATGAATGTGAAATTCTGTATTATAACGGTAATCACGATTTTTTATTCATTGTTTAGTCAGAAATATATTGACTTTACAATTTGGAGATTAATCTTAAAAAATATAAGTAATAATAAAATAAAAAATGATGAGAAATACAACTTGAAAATCTTTTTATTTCTCAGATTTGAATCACACTTAAATATTTTTGACACTTAAAACCAGTTAATCTCTATTTTGTTAATCATAAAATTTTGTAATTTATACCTCTGTATTATCTTTTGAACAGAATATTTGAATGAAAGAACATACATATATAAGATTGAATTAATGAAAACATTTAATCTACTATTATCAGTCTGATATCTAAAGTTTAATTATTATTATATGTTATTAATAATTTAAAAATCATGCTTTACAGATTCTCTTTTCATCATACATTATCAAAACAAATAGATTTAACAAATGTGCTGATCGAGGTATACTTGTTACTGAGCACGCTATATACAAATTGGAAGTAACTAAGTTTAAACCTATGAGGAATGGCATACCAATACAGGAGGTAAGTGTCAAAAGCCTTAAAGACTGATATTTATAAGTATGGGAGGTAGCATATAATATTTTAGAGGTGCACTTTGCACACAGCGTGTTTATAATGCTGACTGACCGTCTTACTGCTAAAAAGTTTCTTTGTTATTTCAAAAGTTATAAAAATTTCTTAAAGTATATTGTGACTTCATGTTTAATACATTCATGTATATTAGTGATATATGTACAAACTAATAGCTGAGATTGTTTCTTAGTTAAAAATTATGTTAGAAATCATCCTACGAATTCAATAGTAAATGAATGAATACATTTGTAATTTGGAATGAATACATAATTTAATATTCTCAAAGGTTTTTACTAAGTTAAATATTAGTATTTTTGATTAGAGAAAGTAAGTACTTGGTAATTTGCTCCTGATTGACCACATGTTTTCCTTAATTGTTGTTTTGTTCATGTTATAAATTTGGTGTCAATACTGGAGAATTAAAATAAATTCTCAAAAATCGCATCAAATCACTTTTAACTTACCTCGTAAACCAATGACTTCCTGCCCTTCAGTATCCTTTAATAATATCCCACTGGTGCCTGTAGAACAGATCCGATACTTAGGGTTGCTTCTCGACAAACGATTAACCTGGAATCCTCATACTAGACTGAAAAGACAAGAAACCGCTCGACGTTTCAGGCTACTTCAACACTTACTAGACAAACGCTATAACCTCCCAATCAACTACAAAAGACTCATCTACATGACCATCATACGACCTATTTGGACTTTTCGGAGTAAAGCTTTGGGACTCCACTAAGCAATCGAGTTCCTCTCGTATCCAATCCCTACAATCCAAAATCCTTCGTAAAATCCTCAATGCTCCTTATTTTGTTAAGAATAAAGTCATCCATAACGACCTTAATGTCCCATTTGTTGCTGATTTGGCCCGAACCCGGTATCTATCCTTTCATAACAAACTTCATTCCCACTCAAACCCTCTAGTTTCAAACCTAGCTTCCTCTTCGATTCCCGATAATCCTCCGAGGCGTCTGAAAAGAAGATGGGCACGTGACATTCTTAGTTGAACTAGTGATTTGAGTAATACCAGTGGGTAGTTTCTCTACTTGCCATTAACTCATGTCATTATGTATCACATACCCTATTTACTTGATGTATTATTGTAATACAGTTGTAAATATCAATAAATAAATTAAAAAAAAAAAAAATTCTTCATCTAATTGCCTCCAGTTGAAACTCAATAGTTATGATCAAGACACAAATTCTTTTCTTTCTTACTTTTTTTGTTTTGAAATACTTTAAGTAATATACCTTCCAATGTCATTGTTTTGTTTAATGCTTTTGATACTCTAATAACATATCATATGGTCAATCTTTTTCTAGATAACAGGAGTTAGTGTCAGCCCTGGCCATGATCAGCTTGTCGTGATACATACCAACAAAGGTAATGACTTCGTTCTGACATTAAAGAGCAACGATGATCGTGTTGGTGAGTTAGTTGGTGCCCTTGCCAGTAACTACCACAGGTATTGTATTTTATAAAATTATTTATGGATATTAAATATGTATTGCACAAAATAATTTTTTATAATTGAAAAGCACTTATAGGATTTGCTTAACACTTTACTATAAGCTTTAGAATCACAATATTAAATGAATTTATTGCTTATGGGGGTGCGGTTGCTTCTTGAATCAGTACATTTCAACATGATCTTAGGGTTTTTTAAAGTCATATTTATAGAAACAGTTTCAGTTTTTTCAAAGTTTAAGATCAACGATTGACTGGATATACAACTTATTTGCTATGAAGTAATGAACATCAATTTATTCACAACATTCCATTACATATTATGATCAATATGAGTAACAAATAAATTAATGAAACACTGTGACCAATGTTTAACCTCAGTAAATATATTATTCTGCAATTTGACTTTTTATCTTACTATAAAAAAAAAAAAGCATTAAGTCGTTAAATTTTTGTAATTCTTAATATTTCACAATATTTATTTGAAAATCAATCGTAGTTTTAATGTAGAGAGTAGAGAGTGACTTTCAGTGTAAATACTTTCATTGTCTCCTCCATAGGTTCCATAATTTATTTTTTATGTTGTCGAAACGGGCAGTTTCATTTTCCATTTTGTTATGCAGGTTGAGAGGAGTGGACCTTAGGGTGAACGTTGCCAGCAGATTCGATTGCATGCTAGGCAACAAGAGTCGCTCACTCAGGGTCGAGGTAAGTCAAGATCAGCAACTGGCATCGTTCAAAAAGGATTCGGCCAACAACGGAATCATCTATTTGCTCCCTCCTAGCTTTGCTGTGAAAGCACAGTGATTCCATATTCACCGAGTGAATAAGTATTCATGACTTTAATCCATTCTGGTCTTTTGGGGGCATTTGATGTGAATTGATTTTGTAAGAAAATCATTTTACAATTTTTTGTTATGAATGTTCTCTTCTCATAGATGAAATCAAAATTTGATTAAAGTTTTATAACCTGATATTTCTCTTAAACAAATCTGGGTATAATTAGATATTGCCTATTCCCATACACTTCAAATTAGGATGTTTGATATTAAGATACAATATTTAGCTACTTTTTAAACCAGATATTTTTTCTGATTGAATAAATTCTACCTAATAGAGAGGGCATTTGTAGCTTTATAGTTTTGACCATATTTTCTAAAATAAGGGTTGGCCATAGCTTTTTAGTTTTACTCATAAATGTTAATTATTTGTTTTTATGGTATGTTATCTCTCTGAAATCAGCTCAAACCTCTGATCTGCATCGATAAATTGCAAAATAAAGGGAAATAAATTATTATTTATTACTTATTTTAGAGAGGAAACATAATTAAGATTATGCGTTATACAATTTTGTGAATATCTGTTTTAAATAATTCGTATGAAATAGTTTTTTTGAGAGGCCTATTTAGTCCTCTTGTGATATTGGTAAAATAAAAGATAAACTTTTATGATACTTATTGCTTTATTTCTGCTTTGCAGATTTGTATAAGGGTATGCCTTAATTGTATATATGCAATAGCCTTTATACGATCATTTAATAAATAAGGCTGTGCTGGTTTTTAAAATTTATTTAAAAGGTACTATTGTAGCTTAGGAATCAAGATTGTGAATTTTATCTATTTTCTTTTTTAACATTTTTATTGTATAATATTTTTTTTTGTTATCATTATCCATGAAATGGAGATACTTTGTTGTCATTTCAAATGTACATAAACCTATGTTAAATAGGTTATTGATATGTTACATTAGTTATTTTTTTCAGATTGAAAACACTCTATTAACAACATATAACAGTAATGAGTTAAAGTATCTTATAGATTACTAAATCGTTTTTTTTACAGATCTAAGTCTGATCATAATGCCATCAAAATACAAAACTTTAATTTAAAGAATTCATATAAAAGACGCGCTACTTAATTAAATTACTTTTGCAAATTATTTATCTATTTTTAAAAATTAAAGTAAAATTCATTACTTTTAGAAACAGTTAGTCTTAATTAATTTACAGCAGAGCCGAACAAATTTGCTTTATAATTATAAAGTTCTTGTTAAACTTACATGTCTCAGGAGTCTGTTTTCAGCAGGACAGAAAATAATTATTTTTAAAAATGTCTTACTAGACTTGGGGCTTATTAGAAGTGAATTTTTAAATCAAAATATTTAAGAGTTTTCTCACTATGTTTTATGGTTTTGTAACTTTACCATATGATTTCCCATACCTCTGATGATTGGTGCAGTATTTTTACAATCCTAAAACTTAAAATAATATATATGTTATGCTCGGAATGATCATAATTGGAAGTAAACTTTTTCAAAAGGTTATAGTTACCATTATTGTTATTATTATATTTTCAAAATCATACACAATTGCACTATTGTGTAAAAAGCTCTCTACATTCCAGAATATAATTCATTTTGACAAAACATGTCTTTCATAAAATAGTGATTGATAGACATTTTGCAAAATAAATTTTGTGTGCTAATGTATAAAGTGCTAGGCTTGCTAAAGATATTTATGTGCCTTGATTATACTTCTTTTTTATGTTTAGCTTTTTAATACATTTATACAAAACTTCAACTATGCATATGCTTATGTTGGTATGATCGATCCTAGCTTCACAACAGTAAACAAATGAAATTATTACAAATTGTACAAAAGAAGCAAGTACATATATTTACTTTACAAATATGTATGATTTTTTAGTTTAATATTAGTACTTAATTCGATAATTATAGTATTTAAGAAAAAAAATATGAACTTTAAAAATTATTTAGTTCAATTTGTCAGCCAAGGAAAATAGAACATCTGTGAAAATATAATAATTGTATAAAGAAATATAGCTATTTGAATCATAGGCTGATTTTGAATGTGCCTTTTTAGACAATGTCTTATTTCAGTGAAATAACCCTTGTTATTACTCACTTGTCTGAGAATGTTTAAGTGCGATTTATCATACCAATCAATGTGATACTGTCTCGTAATTAAATTTCCCTCCTACCTAAGAGTTACAAGAAATATCTCATTAAAAATAATGTGAAAACAGTCACATCTAATGTTCCATCCACTAATCAGAGGATAGTTTTTGCTAGCAAATACAGCTGGACTCCATATGACGTGTAAAATCGCTACCTTAATAATTAAATCCTGGTTTTTCAAATTTGTTTTAGATTTAATTTTGAAGTACCAGGTATATAACTTTATCATTTATTTATTTTTATTTTATTCCTAACATTTACAGTTCCAAATAAAATTGATTTATTGCTATAATGAAACTTCCTTGAAAAGCAGGATAAATCTTTTATAAATTTAACCTCTGACAATTATTTTCTTTAATCTTTTTTGCTATTTTGAACTTTTTGTTAATATTTATATATTTGTTTTTCTATCAGTAATAAAGCATTATTTATCAACAGACCTTGGATTTGAACTTTCTTTCTTGAGTCATGGGTGTAAATGTATTATTTGTGATTTTAAAAATAATGAAAAATATAACCTTATCTTAATAAGTACACAATATTCTTTATTTAAAATACTGTTGTTTTTAAATAACAAAATTTAATGATAACTGATTCATAACATGCAATTTATATAGTTGTATCAATCATATAAGTAATGTTCAATATTGGTTAGATTCTTTTATAATTTTATTGATTTTTAATAATGTGCATTATCATCAACATGTCACAAGGAGTCCAGTTATGAATTTCACAATTCATGAATTCATGCATTTCACAATTGTTTTCTCTGTAAAAAAGATTTTTCCTTGCATTTATGTAAATATTTTATAAGCTAATGGTTTATTGATTCATTGAAAGCGCTATTGGGTGAAATTAAAATGCTAATTAGGTGTTAAATACTGATTAATTTTAAATGGTGTTAATTAAAATGCTATTATTTATCACTTCAGCCTTCTCGTAATGCAGTTAATGTGAATTACTAAACATTTATTTTATATTCTGTGTGATAAAAAAACAATGACTTTCATTTTAATCTTAAGCTCATGATATTATGAAACAGTAAAAAATACCTTAATTAAATTTGAAACTGTTATATGGTTTAATTATGGTTTAAAGTGTTTCAGGTTATTAAAGTTGTTTTTCAACTAAATAAATTTGTTTATGTAGAAAAAATATTTTAATGTATTTATTATCTACATTTTTCATTTGTCAAATGAATCATGGTTTTTTAATCGAAATATTGTTAATATTTGTTGTAAATTTTTTGTTTGGATATTGTTACTTTGTAAATATTATAGATACAAGAGATATTTCTTCAATGAAATGTTTTAAATTTCTACAAAGCAATAAATGAAATGTAGTATTGTATTTACGGTGGCCTTTTAGTAACTTATAGGTGCTCATATTAATATTGCCTTTATGAAGTAAATTGCATGCTAGTTTTTAAGAAACTATTTATATTTTTGCCTAAACTACTAATTTTATACTAATTATATTTAAAAAATTGCCCATGTTGCTGGTGCCATAAAATTTTGAAATTTGTTCAAGCTTTTATTTAATAAAAAAATATATAATGTTATACTTTTTTTTATTATATTATATTATATTGTATTATACAATACAATACTTATTGAAATTGTGTTTTTATTTAAAAAATGGGTAGTATTATAATTTTTATGTAATTAATATTTTTGAAAAAAAGGTAGGAAACATGTTGTAAGAGATAAAAAAAATGGATAGTTTAAAAACATTATTTTTTTTTTAGAGCCAAGAAAACTTGAGAAAACACTAGATTAAAAATATAATTGTTTCACTATTTCTCTGAAATTAATTTTACTCATTGAACTTCAAATATTGCTTGCTTTTGAGCGGAACAATAAAAAAAAATTATTTACAGAAAAGTAATCAATTTTGTTTTGAAACAATTACCATTTTACATATTTATTTTCTGTCTTCAATAATGTTTTATAATATCTGAGTTTTTGAACTACAGTAATATGTTGTATAGTTTTGTTTGGAGGTTTTGAAGTATGTTATAGGAAGTTTAATTTTTACAAAATAATTAAAAAAGGATTTAAATAACTGGTTGTAAACTCGCATTACAAATAATTTATCAACTAGTAACAAAAATATTGCAAGATTGTGCTTGGTATTCACAGTATTTTCCTCCAGGCGCATTTTACTACCTACATATAAAATATAGGAAGTCACCATATTACCGTCTAAAATTAGTAATAAATCTTTTATTTACAAACTTAAGTAATAAAATTATTAATTTATATGATTACAGATTCTAAAATATTACAATGAAACAGTTTTAGATTTTATATATTTTACATGTAGATTTTCAAATAAAAAAACTAACAATTAAAGTTGTACGTGATTATTCGACTGATGGACGTTAAGAGGGGCAGTGTATTTTTCCAAGTCATCAGGTAAATCAAAGTTATCCAACTCATGGGCAAGCATCATGTACCTCTTTCTCAAATGATGAGCTCCTGCTTTGGGTTGCCTATTTCTTGTGAAGACACCCTTCAAATTACCACCGACTCGAGTATAATCTGTATACAAAGTTTATATAGTATGGAGAAACAGAATATTTTGTTTCATTAAATAAATACATGCTATATTACATAAATTTCCTGGTTTATTTCACTAGATGGAAATGAAAAAAGGAAAGGTAAGTTTTAGTATTATTTTAAATAATGTTCGTAACTTAAACATATTTTTTTCCAAAAACTTTTGATGCTTGTTGTTGAGTGTATGTTTAGTTTGTGGGAATTAGCAAACAACAGCATGTAATTATTTTGCTTTTACTATTACAGTTGTACATTGAATTTTAATTTGAGGTATATGGGTAAATAAAACATATTTTTCTAGTGTCAATATGAAGAACAGCATCGTAATTTTAAGAAACTTTAAAATTGATAAAACAAATTTTTATAGTAAAAAATAAATTTTAGTTATTCTTCTAAAATAATAAAAAATGAATTATTTATTTTTAAAAACTGTTATTTTAATAATGGAAGTTATTTTGGTCTACTAAAAATATGTTAACGTTCCAATAATGTGTTCTTTATATTTGCTATCACTATTTTTTATTTTTTTATTCTTTTAATGGTCAGCTGAGAAATTAAAAAGTTAAACTAATATTATATTTAATCCAAATTTAATAAATTTCTTTGATTTACCTTGGTCAGTCTTGAAGTCTGCAAAGTTCCAAATCATCTCACCAATGAAGAAACTATTATTTTTTTTCCTAAGAGTGTCAAATGCTTTAAAATGTTCTGAAAGCAATTCTACTTGATACTCCTCAGACCAAATGTACTCTGGCATCTAAAAATAAAAAATGGAAATAAGAAATTTAGCTGACATTATTCCCAGTACAGTATTTTTGCATTATTTATCTGATATAATAAACATAGGTAATCCCACTGTCCGGCAACAATCTTTTCTAAAATCACAAAGCATATAATAAAGACTAATATGTAATAAAACACTTCACAATTTTTTTTGTATTCTACAATTTGTTGAAAAAGATATTTTCAATCACATCAATTATTAATAAATATTAAACTGTTTATGTTTTATGTTCCCGTATATTGACAAGACGGCGATAATAAATAGAGAGATGAATTTTTATTGAGTAGGAATCTTGAACTGTTTTAAACTGAAGCCCACTACGTCTTGTGCAAAAGATATTTACCCTCCCATTAGAAAAACAAAAAACATAGTAAATTATTAGAGATACATAAGTAAACAAACATTAGTAATATGTTGAATAAGATATTATTATTAATAAAATTTAAATCAAATAACTTTACCAAATGTAGTCCGGGCATTGTATCACCGCCATATTCCGTAACAAGAACCGGTTTTTTGTGTATTGAATGCCATTTTTCAGCCTCTGCTATGAAGTTAAATTGTACCACTTCAGTTTTTCCAGCTTGTGCATACCAACCGTTATATCGATTGAAACTAAGAATGTCCATAAATTGTGCCTAAAAATTAGCATATTCAAAATCAAAATGATTTATAGTTCTTTGTTATTTCAATACAATCAAATATTTAATGGAACTAATCTTCTTGTTTTGATTTCAGAATATTATGAACCAATTACTGTTTCAGTAGTGAAGGGTGTAATTAAATAAAACTAATTTATCATTGGAATACATTTACATGCCGTGATAACATTACTAATTCCAGTAAACCCAAATCCAATATTTAATTTAGGTGTATTCATTTGTATCAGCAGAGTTCACTCTTCATTAATTAGATTGTTTACCTTTTTAATTTAGTTATTTCATACCTGGTCATCTATAATGCATAATCTTTTTTTTTTATTTCATGGTGTTTCTTTTTTCTCTCTCTTTTTATTTATTTTTTTTATGAATACTATTTTCTTACATCAATAATGAAAAGGAAAAACAATTTTCTTTGTTGCAGTATTAACAGGTTGAACCAAAGGAGCTGTTAAAAATGTTATTTGTGTTATATTTAAAAATAATTATTATAAAGCTTGCAAATTAGACAAAGTTCTTAGAAAATGCAATTACTCACAGCATACTCGGAGCCTGGTGCTTGTGCGTTGGCTAATGTCACAGGGCGGTGATCTAGGCTTTTTACATGATCCACCACAGATCTGATGACAAAATAAAGGGTTCTACTAGGCATTTTATGATCTATATTAAACTTTAAAACTAAGTTCTTTATACTGATATACTCACGATTTAATTAAAAATTTGTAATTTGTAATCCTTATACATGAGGCGTTTCAGTTCAAAAGCAGATTTTAGTCAAGCAATTTTTCTAAAACGACAATCTGCTGCCTATCTTTAGTTATAAAGACAGTCTTTAATTTGGCCCGAGAAGCATTGCTAAATATTCTACTCTAATACTTTTGTAGATATCCTAGCCATCTCAATCAATTTTCCTGTATTATCATTGGCCGGTTTAATGTTGAGGTTTGAACTGATAGCCTTATGAATATGCATTTATATTTATTTTTATGCAGATAATAAAGATAAATGAAGGAGTAAAGCAAATGCCTTCCTAAGATATATTAATTCCACATACAATACAAATACTGCACTGCAGTCTATACACTAATTAATTATTACTCAGATTAAAAGTTGACCTGAAATAGTTAGCAGAAGCCGGGTGTTGAACCCTGGGTTCGTTGGCAACACTCCATATAATAACAGATGGCCTGTTCTTATCTCGTTGAATTAGCTGAGAGAGAGAATTTAAGTGTGTTTGAAGAAGCTCTGAGGAAAATAAGCTGTAAAAGTAACGAAAAAAGACAATTTTATTAATTTGCTTAAGTAGTAACATTATTGTTATTTATCTTTAATAAAATAGTATAATAATAACTAGATTGATTGATCAATCAACAGAATCAACCAATCAACCACCAATTCTATGGTTTTTAAATGAATTTTATGCATTAAGTTTACTTTAAAAATTTACAGTTTTAACAGTATTTATTTTTTAAATACAAGAAATCTACTGAAATCAAATTTATTTAATAATTAATCAAAGTTGATGAATATTAAGGCAAAATTGTAAAACCAAAGAAGACTAATTTAGCCTAAACTATTTGTTGAGTTCAACTTGCACTAGCTTTGTTTTGTTGAATTTTAAATATTAAAAACATTTTGTCACCCTTTTATAAAACCTTTAAAAAAACAGAAGGGAACAAAAAAAAAAAGTCAGACCAGGTGGGGATGATGTAAAATATATTGAGCAACCTGATCAAGAGGATATTGAAAGTGCCATTATAATATTGGGGAACAATTAGGCCCCCAATGTAGAAAATGTAGAAGCCCTTTACAGAAAGAGAATTGGATAATTATCAGGAAATATTTCGAAAAGGAAGAATCTGCTTTTTCTCTGGGACTATCCTTGGGAATAGCCCAGAATGGGGAAATCATATAAAGCAATAAAATCGCTAAAAATTCTGAAGAATTAATTATTATTTAAGGATAACTACAGAAAATTTCATGTTTAGTAAGTATTGGAACAGATAGAATGGCTGGGTTGTCCTACCTTATATGATAATATAAAACAATAACTTTATATTTATAAGTAAATAAGTTTTATAAGGGTAACAATTTAAAAAAAAAGGAAGAAAGTAGACAGAGACTGTACTAAGTGCCCATGATCTCAAAATTGCTTAGTAATGTATCGTATGATAGTAAAACTAAGCAATAACTACTACTATAAATTTACTCTATATTGACACCAGGACATTCGTCAATAATCATGATTCCATTTTCATCAGCAAAGTCCATTATTTCTTCAGCATAGGGATAGTGCGAAGTTCTGTACGAATTGGCCCCAATCCACTTCATCAGGTTATAGTCTTTAGCAACTAAAGCCAAATCTAATCCCTTACCTCGAATCTACAGAAGACAAATAAAATTCATCACTTAAATCATTTACTTCTTGATTCTGAAAGAAATATTATATATATGGAGTTAGAGAAGTCAAGAGGGTACATGTGAGGATTTAATACATTTGTGAAGACAAATTTTAAAGTTAAAACATTTGGATAAAACATACAATATATAAGTTTCTATTATAATATGTCTATTTATACCCCTTTAATATTAAGACATTTTAAATGCATTAACTATCAATAAATGCATTTAACTTTATAAAAAAAAAAAAAATTCAACCCTAGGATTCTTGTCACCTTATGTATACTGTTTATAGTGCTTAATTTTACACTTTGTTTGGGGTTTTAACTGTAAAATCCTAGTTTTGTATATGATAAATGAGTCAATAAAATCAATAAGCTCATTAATAAATATGTAAGGTAAATCTATTGTAATATTGTAAGGTATTGTAAAAGTAAATGTTATTCATTGGGCAGTATGGCAAAAGTTGTTACATGTTAATTAAAAAGTCTTGATATCCATAAAAAAAACTATGAGCTATAAAAGTTTTAATTTTATAAAAAACTTCATTCAGTTTTGTTTAATAATTTCAAACTTGTAGGTAATGTGCCCAGGATTTTCCAACTCTAAAAAAGTTGAGTAAATAAATTATATCACTATTTACTATTTGGGAAATGAGATTTTTAATTTGTTCTCTACAATTATATTAATACTAATTATACTATCACTTTAGGCAAACATAATATTTACTATTTCAAATTTGATTGTCAAGGCATTAATACAAGGTTTAAACAATTTACAGATTTGATTTAAATACTACTTACATCCGAATCTTCGTGTCTGCCGAAACCCCTCAAATAAACAGGCTTATTGTTTATTAATAAACTTGTATTTGTCCAGTGTATTGTCCTTATACCAATACGTAGTCGATATATATCTTGTTGATTACCATTCCCTTGCATTAAATTTAAGAGGTGTATCTGAAACCATTTTATTTTTTAAATATTTATATTGTTACTATAACCTAATGTGTACAGAGAGGGAAAAGAAGGAAATAAATGGTTTCAAAAACACTTAGGATAAAATATTATTCAGTTTTCAAATTTTACCTGAGTTGTAATATAATTTAAATTTTTATTAGAATAGATGGATGGAAAAATTAAAACTTTTTATCTTTCGTCTTACTTTAAAAATTTATTTTGAAAGAAAAATTGCATGTTTATACAGATTTTTATTTCAATTCAAGGAAGTTTTCTTTTGTGATAGTAAACAGAGAACAAAATTGTTACGATATATCTAAGTTTCTCATTAAAATCGGATTCTTACCATGGTATACATTATCATGAAATTAAATACAACTTTTAACAAGGGTTTAAGGTTTACCTGAAGAGTGTATAAGTAGCCAGGCACTGGGTTCATCGTGTAGGGCCACCACAGCTTTGCATTAGGAATCTCTATTTTCCCGGTTAAACCATTCGTGGAGGCTACAAGCTTTCCATCAGCTTCATACAGACCTACCCAGCCGCCTACTGTACTCTCATCTATGGCCCCATTGTAGCTTATATTGAAGTGTACAATACCTGTAGAAAAAGTATTTTATACTTTATAAAACTGAATTAATTGTTTTTTTTTAACACTACAGATGCTCACAGTGGCCTTCTTCTAAGAAATTGTACTTTTTTCAATTTCTATATAGATAGATAACAGTGTTTTATTTGATTTACTTGTTTCTCCTGCTATTGTTTATCATACATTAATTTTGACATATAAGAACATATATTATGTAAAATTAATGTTTAGTTATGAAATTAATTTTTCTCATGATAGATTGGACCATTCCACACGTATGAATCAAACCCTAGAAAATACATTTGTTATAGAGATGGAAGAACTGTACTAAGAACAATAAAGTGCAATGAGTTTTGTTGACCATATAAACTAAACAGCTTTTGTGCACTCTATTTTTTTTTTACCTTTGGAGCCGTCTATGTCAGTATTAACAGTAACATCGTCAATGTAGAGATATGGTGTTGTGTATAACTGAACAGATCTATGAATTCCAGCATAGTTGAAAAAATCAAATGTATACTTCTGAACAGTTTTTGCTCCATTTATTCTGCAACAGATATAATATCATAGGAATATAAATTTTTATCACACAGCAAAATGGATTATTTGAAGGTACATTACGTTTTTATTTTATTTAATGATCCTTGAGGAACAGTGGTATCAGTTAGTATATTGTTGACTGCAACGGTTATTCTGTTTTCAGCCCCATATTTCAACATTTCAGTAATTTCTTGCTGGAATGGTAAGTGACCAAGTTCATGGGAGACCACAAGCTTACCATTGATCCACTGGAAGTTAAAATTGAGAAGTAAACTTTTAAAGATCAAGAACCATGCTCTACAAATAATGCTTCATTATTAAGTGAAATCAACTTAAAATGACTTTAACACTGAAAAAGTTCTTCTAGAATATATGTTTAACGGTTGTGTAAAAGGAAGATTTCAGGTAGAAATCTCCCAAAAAATTTATTATGATTAATGGAATGTGTGCTAAATGCAACTGTTCAATGATGTAATTCCTAGAGATTCATAAAATGAGACCTATTTAGAGAGTTGACCGAGGAATATAGTCCAGGTAAATTTGGTCAAAGGTATTGGGGAAAAAAGATATCTAGGAAATATTGGGATCAGAAAATTGGATAAAACTACCTTAACTCTTCATAACAAATAGAGATATGGCAATTATTATTAGCTCCCAAAAATTAATCTAATGAAGGAAACAGTTTTATCAGTCTTATCTCAAGTTTGTCATTATTTACCGAGCAAAAATAACCAAAGTAGGGTAAAATAAGGGAGGAGACAAGGAAAAAGCTGGTCTTTGGAGACAAAGTATCTTGCAATCTGATCAACTTTGTGGTGGATTTTCTGGTGATTTGGAAAGTATAGTTATTCAAAGTACTGATAAACATGTTTTCCAATGTTTTGAACAGAGATATAGAAATAAATTGGCAAGGAGTTGGCAGAGTAAGAAATAATTAGGAAGGTGGTAATATTCTTACACCTGTAAGGATTGGTTTCTTAAAGGTCAGTAAAATTTAATTTTCTCTGCACATTTTCTCTAGTATTATAAGTGGTTCGAAATTGGTCTATGGCGCAGAAGAGGTCACAAAAGAACTGCCTGGTGGACAGAAGATGTTTAAAAAGGGATCCAAGAAAAGAAGGCAGCTTGGAAGAATCATCTGAGCCTGAAAACTCCCGCTGCTTATCAAGTGTACAAGGATCGGAGGAAAGAAGCCAAGATAAAAGTGCTGTAAGCCAAAAAGAAATCATGGGAAGATTTTGGGCGGAAGCTCGAGGAAAACTAAAGAAAACCAGAAGGTCTTCTATAAAAATCTCAAAGGAATGAGAAAGGAACAACCGACTTCTTTGAAGGGAATTAAAGATAGAAATGGAGATATTATTTGGCGAAATGAACTCATAATGGGAAGATGGAGGGAGTACTTTAAAGATCTACTGGAAGGAAGAGACTTAGAGCTCGGTGAGACCCAGAGTGAAGCAGAGGAGGTTTGGGTCGAAAAACTGCATGTCAGTGAAGAAGAACTGCTAGAAGCCATCAACAAAGTCAAACTAGGCAAAGCAGTAGGTCTTGACGAAATTACTCCCGAAATCATTAAGATGGGTAGTAAAGGCCAAGAGATGTTCCTCCGTCTTCTGAATCGCATTTGGAAAGAAAAGAGAATTCCTAAAGACTGGGAAGTTGGAGTGATCGTTCCTATGTATAAGAAAGGGGACAATCGAGAGAATATCACCGTGGAATATCACTCCTCAGTATACCCAGTAATGTGTACTATACTGGAGACAAGAATAAGAACAGTGGTCGATAGTCAGCTCGGAGAAGAACAATACGGCTTCAGAGCACAACGAAGCTCGCAAGATCTCATCTTCACAAAGCGACAAATAATAGAGAAGACTATGGAAAAGAACAAAGAACTTTCTGTTTGCTGAGAAAAACCAAAATGATGATTTATAAATCGACGTTCCTCCCTATTCTTTCCTACTCTTCCGAATCGTGGACCCTCACCTCGAAGGTAAGGAAGACTTACGAAACACGCGTGGAGGGAAGAAGGCCAAGAGGAAGATCGCGCATTTTTTGGGAGGAGAGTGTTAAAGAAGCGTTCAGGAGGCAGGATATGGACTGGAGTAATATAAGAGAGTTGGCCTAGGAACGAGACATCTGGTCCAGACTCTACAAATTGTGACCCCACACTTCGTCAGCGGTAAACGGGGATAAAATGGTTATGATGATAATGATTATAAATGGTGGATGGAATCGGAAAGATTATTGATAAAGAAAGAGAAAAGGTTTTGTGAATCTGAATATCCCTCAAAAACATTTTGATTGGAAGAAGAGTAGAGGAATCATTTAAAAAAACTATTGCCAACTTCTGGGAAAGAAGAATATTAAGAAGAGCATAGAAGTGGCCGAAAATCGGGTATGGAGAAGAAGAAGGAATGAGAAGCTGATGGAGCTGCAGGGAGAGCCTGACATGGTGGGATTGATAAAGAGAGCGAGAATTAGATGGATGGGATATCATCAGAACCCAGGATACCAAAGAGAATGCTCTATGGGAAACAAGGTGACAAACTAAGCAGAATATCAGGTTATCGGATCAAGTGGCTGAAGGATGTAGAGGAAGACTTTAAGCTTCTTGGTGTACAAGAATGAAGGAGAACAGTGCAGGATCGCGGAGATTGGTTGGCTGTGGTTGAGGAGGACCGGGTTCTTGCAGAACCGTAGAGCCAGAATAATAATAATAATTGATGTTTTCAATTTTGAAGAGGGTGAACTTATGATCAACTGAATAAAAAAAAATCATTCAAAATTGAAAAGTGATTTTAAGCAAAGCGGATAAGAGTTAATAGATAAAAATATACAAATAATATGAAATTAAAAGTTTAAGTGTTAATATATATTAAATATAAAAATATTCTACTTCACATTTTATAAAAATAATTATATATAAACCAATTGATAATGCCTTACCACATGTGCGAGGTAGTGAACACTGCCAAACCTGACCCAAACCCGGAGGCATTCATCTTTCCAGGACTGAGACGCAAAGAAAGTTCTGTCATACCAGACTACGCCTACATGCTCACGCAATGATTTGTCCTGAGTTATATCATTATAGCTACTGGGCACTGGCATTGGGATAGTTGGGCCGCTCTGAAAATATAAAAAGAAAGGCACAATCAGAAATAACTCCAATAGTGAAAAATAAGACTAATCATAACTATATGAGGATAACTAAATATATATATTAGATTACAATCCCCATGCTATACAGAGAATGTGTCCAGTGTAAGAGAATATCAACATAAAATTTTTATTCAGTGTCCACTGGTTTCAAATCCAGTGATTTGACTGGGATCTTCTGTGGTCCTGCTTTGCCCTCCACACGTGACGGGTGGAACTGCGCTCAGAGATCTCTAGGGTAAGTGTGTTTACACGCCAAAATTATTCATTGTATCGAATGTTTTCACAATGGGTGTATCCAAAATCGACGACTCCGAACCCTTTTATGTTTTTCATTCACCTCTAGATAGCTAATGCTGTATGTTCCAATTTTCAGAGTTTATTATTTATTAGAATTTGAGGATCGTATTTTCTGGCCTCAGTTGTCTTGAATTAAAAATTGATATTTTATGAATCTTCATTCAGATATGGATGGTATACATTGATTACAAATTCACATTGACCCATGCCCCCCCCCCTGAAAATTCTCCTAGATCCGCTAGTGGTGTCACTTTAGAAGTTGCAGAAGTAAGTGTGGTTTGAGAAGATGAACCTGGATTGATTAAACAAGACTGCCATTACTTGTTATCATTCGCTTTATTCATTTCTGGTGAAAAGAAATGACGTTGGTTGAATTGTGCTGTGAAGAACTTAAAATGTCGAGAGGAGCATTCATAGATTTTTAATTTACTACTGTGTTGTTATGTTATTAATTCCATATTTTGATACTGTATTTTATTTTGTTATTAATTGTATATTTTGTTATTGTATTTTATGTTGTATCGTTCGTTCCTCTTATTTTCATTACTATTAAATTGTGTTATTATTAAAAACTTCTTCTTCTTATTAATAAAACAGTCCTTTAATAATTATTACCATTATATTATGGTGTTATTATTAGTTATTTGAAGAATATATAATCATTTTTACATCTTTACGTTTGTGATAAATGTGGTTACGTCAAAACTCCTAAACAACCGCCCTAGCGTCCGGATATAAGGTTCAGCAAGCAATCACTGGGGCCCCTCTAATGGACAAGTACCGAATCACAAATCTATTTTTTGGTGGCCCAAAAATACCCAAAATTCAAAGTTGGTTGATTGATTTCATCAAATCATAACACGACGAAGATCATTGATCTCATCAATTCTTAACAGAACGATCTTTGATGGCACCAATTTCGTCAAAATCGGAGGAAATGGCAAATACTCGAGTAGTGGGTGTGGCCACTTTCACACAAAATGAATGCTTCAAATGACACTTCGTTGATATGTGAGAATCTGGCGCTCCTGAGTAAAATTGAAATGTCACGTTTGAACTCAAGTAGATTAATACGAGTGGTTACAGAGCTTATTAACTCTGTGTTTAAAATGACATTAATTTCATCAAAATCAGATTAAGTGACTTTTCAGTATTAATTTCGTTTTATTTGTGACACGAAATCACTCCCAAAAAAATTTAAAATGGCAATGATTTCGTTGAAATTAAAGAATACGGTGGTAACACCACGAAATCTCTAACTACAGATCAGTATACAATACAGGCGTTCAGGATAAAATGCAAATAACTCTAATATTCCTGAAATATACTTTTTCACGTTTTTCGCTAGTTTAGTCAGTAATTTTGTCGACATACGACACTTTGACGCATTATTTCTAATGGTTTTAGTCCGGGTTTGAACCTGAAGTTTCGAGAGCATAAAGCATTTCCTGTCTCAACAGTACAGAGCCATAGTTTATTTTAGGTATTATGTACCTGTGAAAGCCTGTCTGCGAACCAGGCCTCTTTGAAACCTTGCTCAGAATCATTGCTGGCTCGGAACCTCCATATCCCATCCAATGACTTCACTTGTCTTGTCTCGCTATCCCGGGGGTAGAGGATTCCTCCGTGGACTCTGCCTAAGAAAGTCACCAGCGCTCCGAACAACAGCCAGAACAACCCCATCGCTGTAAAAACAAACATCGCTACGAGTAAATAAATAATTATTCAAATAATGGACACAATCTTATTAAAAATCGGGGAATAAACTGCTCTCTTTCCCTTTATGTCGGTGAATACAACAGAGACTTACCGAGTACATTCAGGTCAGAGGCGAAAAGAAGAACTGAAATTTTATTCTATTATTGGCCGTTTAAATAAATAATTACCTAATTGAATGTGTGGAGAGGGATTGATAACAAAACTTTCTAATCTTATGTTGTTATACTGCTACGATTGATTGGCCATTTTCAATTAATTAATTTAAGCAATTGATGCAAAGTATTTTTTATAAGATAATGTCAAGTAAAGAATTTCAACAAAAATAACATCCTTAAAATTCACTGTTTTTAGAATTAATTTTCTGATCATGATCAACAAAATCCTTATGTCGTAGGTGTCAATAAAATACTTTATCTATAAATATTATAAAACAAGTCCTCCGCCGCGTCTGTCTGCCTGTTCGTAATTAACTCAAAAACTACTTCACGGATTTTCATGCGGTTTTCACCAATAGTTAGAGGGATTTACGAAGAAGGTTTAGGTATATAATCCCTTTGAAATATATGCACGAAACAATGCATGGTGGCATATTTCTCTTTTATGGATCTACAAAAGAGTCCGGGATTGCATATATCTATCTTTTAAAGATAGCTTACTATACCCATTATATCTTCTCCCCATTAAATCTTATCTTAAATTCACTATATCCATTATATCTTATAATTCTTCATAACATTGGTTAGTACAAATGCTGGAATATTGGAAAGCTATTTAGACGGATACCGTTTTAATCCTTATCAACTGATGCGATTTTATGACTGACAAAACATGTAGGCATAATATGGTCTACTACTCGTGCAAAGCCAGGGCGGGTCGCTAGTTTATAATAAAAGTCTTATTGTGGATTTTTATTGAAACATATTATTGTAGAAACCATAAAATTTAAATTTATACTGCGGCGTAGATCTAGATACTCCGTTTCCTCACGTCTAGATGTTTTGTACCTGTGAAAGCCTCTTTAAAAAGCAAACCAGGCCTCTTTGAAACTTTGCTCTGAATTATTGCTGGCACGTAATCTCCATATCTCATCCAACGACTTCACCTGTCTCGTCTCGCTTTCCTTTGTTAGAGGATTTACATACAAGTTAGCTGTAGATATAACGAAGTCCTAATTCATAATACAACTTAAAATCACATGTCCATTTATTTATTGTTTTGTTCGAGATTTTATCAATATTGGTTAGTTGAAAACATCTGTTAATAAAATATAGACGTATAATCAAGTGAAGTGCTTCATTTTCAGTCTGATTGTAACTGGTGCCGAAACCCGTTTTCCTTTAAGGATCCGAGATTCAACTAAGTTATTTCATTGTCCCTCGCGAATTATACTCGTTTATTTTAACGAGTAAATAAAAAAACTTTATTTAATTATATGCCATATGTTTCTATTTAAATTAAACTTATTGAACATGTGTTTATAAATGTCAGTAGTGAATAGTCTGTATTATTCATTACACATGCATCTTGTCTTTGGTCACGGCTCAGCTTTGGTCTCTCCCTTTTCCTGAGAGTGAAGTTGGCTCCACCAGCTATATTTAAAATGAAGTTTCCTCATAAAAAATTCCCCTAACCATTAAAGCTGACGGAACATTATATATGACAATATATAGAGATTGCAGGAAGGACAATGGGATCAACATCCTTACCATTCCCTGTGAAGAGTTGAAAGGCCCAATAACCTGAAGTAACTTACTAGTCCCCAATTTTGGCCGAACGAAAGGTAAGTAAGGAAAGTTCTTCAATGCTATTTTCTTTGTACCCCACTAGTCATTCTCACGGTAAGATACTCCGAGAGATCTTCCGACCCATCTCTCTTAGTCCCAGTATTTAACAAGTAGTAGACTTATAGAGGGGAAGAAGACGCATCGCTTTGTCGCAAGGGCCATCCTATTTCTCTTGTAGTCCAAGGAAGGTGTCACGTTAAAGTTTTCCAAAGTTTATGTTAAAATAGGTGACAAACATATTCGGACATATCCTTTCATCTGATTGACTCAGTGTGGGTTCTGCCAGTTATGCTCCTCTAAAGAATAGACTAGATCTTTAGATCAGCCATTCTCAGTTTTTCTTTTCGCATATTTTCCAAACAAACCCGGCGCATCGCCCAGCATCTGCATTCAACCTGGCTGCAGGCCGGCGCCATCACGGTAGATGTCCATGAAGACTGTGGCTAGGTACTCCTAGCCTGCTCCTTCACCATCACCCCAGCAACTCGTCAAAGAACATCTGGAATCTAGTGGTACCGAGGATAGATATCTGTAGGCGACTCACTTTTACAGTATCTTCTAATTTGAAGAAGCTACCCCTCAAACCCAAGTTTTCGATCTCCTGCTTCTTGTGCGTTTCATTATCATAAATCGCAAAGAAAAAGCTTCTTTTCAGTTTTTCCTCAGCAGCCATAAGTAACTTCAAAAGGACGTTAAATTACATGAACCCTTTGAATATAGTATTTTTGAAAATTTGGAATAGTTACTTAGATGAGAAGACGTCAAGAATGCCAAGAGGTTGAAAACTTGCATGTTTGTACTAGAGGAGTAAAGTAATTATATAGCACTCTATTTTTTCGCTAACCTCTGTTTTCTCCGCTGAGATACAATGCTAATTGCAAGATGTTCACTTAATGTTTGTGATTTTCAAGAAATTGCCCCATCAAATGCTGAGTCTACCAATGCGTAATTCTGCCAACAGAATAACATGTTTTTTTGGTATTTCGAAAGTTTTATTAACGAAAAAGTTACAGAAAAATGTAGTAGGTATATGAAAACCAGTACAGTCATGGAGATAAAAAGTGTAATAACAAACATTTTTTCGTTACTCAAAGCATTAACCTTTAATTAGTGATTATTTGTTAATAAAAACATTATTTTAAACTAATCATTTAATATTGTTTTATAAGCTTTTTCACATTTTTATGTTCATTTTTTTGCTGTTTTTTTTATTCATACAACACTGCAAATGTCCATGGATTCTCTTTAGATTTTGGCGGTTTTGGGTATATATCTGTTACAGGGAAACCCAGATAGATTTTTTTCCTCTCAATCCTAGGTAACTGTAAATGTAAATTGATGAACCAGATATGTTCAATTTTTTTTTTTTGGGGGGGAGAAAGAAAGTTTACACTTTGTGTTGGAAGTGTTGGAGCTGGGCAAGGTCACACTGGCTGTGCAAGAGGCCCTACTACCATATAATACAAGGTACTGTTAAAAAAAATGAGTAAGATCTGATACTGAAACAAGATACTTTTTTTAAAATTAATTAAACTTTACCTTACTAAAATTTATTGCTTGTTTTCTTTAAATTGATGTCAAGATTTTATGTTACATCATTTTATTGTACACCAAATTCAATCAAAGATGCTGTTATGTTTTATAATTTATTACATTGCATAATTATTAAAGTTACACTTATTTTGGATGTACATTATATTCTCTATTAAGATTATAGTATGGTAAAGCAGGCATTTGAATCTATCTTTTGTATTGTTTGATATTATTTAGTTAGCTCTGATTTTACCTGGATAGGTAAGAGTATCCTCCGATTAACCATAGCAGCATAAAGTGACGTCAAATGAATAAACAAACTAGCATAGTTTAATTAAATTAAATATTAATAAATCAATTAATTTGTTTGTGATTATACAGCAGGTTGCTGCTTTGTGTTGAGTCACAAGTTTTAACTTTTCATTTGTTTCCCCTATAGTATTTTCCAAAAATACAAACTATCATGAGCTTTAGTATGGAAAAGAGAAGAGGATGTTATTATGGTAAATGTTTATACTTTGGTAATCATTTGACCTGGAAGTGAACATTTCAACATGTATCATCTATACTTCGAAATGTTCAAAGAAAGTTTCATTTCTAGATGAAATGATTACCAAAAGCTACTCATTAACCCTAATTACATTCTCTTTTCCATACTAAAGCTCGCGATAACTTGTATTTTTGGAAAATATTAAAAATGAAATGAATAAACAGTTAAAACTTGTTGTAGCTCAACTCGAAGTGATAACCTGTGGAACAGATACCAATTTGTTTTTGCTTGATATGTTATGAGAGCTCTGATAATTAGATCCTCAAACTCCTTTGAGATGATTTGTGGTGTGTCAAATGAGTTTAGGAATTCGATATCTGTTCCGCAGGTTGTTGTTTTGAGTTCAGTTACAAGGTTTAACTGTTCCTTCATTTTCATTTCAATATTCTCCAAAAATACAAATTATCAAGAGCTATAATATGGAAAAAATTAAGTAATTATGGGAAAAGTGTATATTTCGGTAATCTTTTTATCAAGAAATGATCAGAACATTTCAACAAACATATTTTATTTATACTTCGAAATGTTAGTTGAAACTCTTCTGTCTTGATGAACTGTTTACCGAAATATACACATTTTCCATCAATACACTTTTTTCTTACTAAAACTCATGATTATTATTATTTTCGAGATTATTGAAAAGGAAAGTTAAAACTTGTTGTGACTTAGCACAAAGCGACAACCTGCGGAACTGATAACAGAAATTCTAGTAATAGTCCAAGACTAAAATAGATTAAGAAAGACCTTACCTATTAAATTTTTGAGGATGGTGAATTTCACGGCATTTCTTTTGTTTTCTTTTGTTTTGTGAAGTATCAATCATGTGTGAATTTTTATTTTCTCAAAATTATTGTGAATTGGGTGAAAATAAAAATAAAAATGATTAATTATATTTTTAATATAAAAAAAAATGTAACATTCACTCTAAGTAAATGCTCTCTAAGTTTTCACAATTATATTTACAAACAACATATTTTCACAAAGAAAACATCACTTACTGTGTGAGTTATTAAAATAAATTAAACATTTAAAGATCAATACGATTTGACTGGGGGGATACAACAGAGGCAGTGTATTTTTCCAAGTCGTCTGGTAAATCAAAACTATCTAACTCTTGTGCAAGCTGCATATATCTCTTCCTCACATGGAAAGCTGCTGATTTAGGTTGGCGGTTTCTCGTGAAGATACCTTTCTTATTGCCCCCGACTCGAGTAGTAGCTATTAAAAAAACATATAATTTTTTTTCAGTACTTTTATTGAATAATTTTTTTTAAATACATATATAATTTGACTTATTTTATCTTCTTAAGAAGTTTTAATTGATTTATTCACAAATAAGTCTATGAAATGGTTCTCTTTGTCTAGCCATATAAGTTAATTAATGGAACCAATATCAATCGAATAAGATGGGACTTGTAATTTTACTCCATATTGTTAAGTTAGAAGTAAAATTGTTCTATAAGGAAAAATTATCACAATTATAAAGAGATTCTCCCTCGAAATGGTTATAATCTAGTAACTACAGTTACTAGGTACAATGGACCTACATTGATCAGTCTTGAAGTCTGCAAAGTTCCAAATCATTTCACCAATGAAGAAACTTTTATTTCTTAGTATATCAAATGCTTTAAAATGCTCCGAAAGCAATTCTGTTTGGTACTCCTCAGACCATATGAAGTCAGGCATCTAAAATTAAAATTTAAAATATTATATAATGATTCCAGATGGTCAAATTTATTAATAGTGGATGTATCGTTGACTGTAGATGTAATGAAGAATAGTTGGTTGAGGGTTTGATCAAGAAAGGAATCTGCCTATCTAGATGAAACCCCCAACCAACTTGTTGATAATAATAATTATTTTTATTACAATTTATTCTGCGTATTTATTTTTGATTCTATTCTCTTTATTTAACTGAAAAAAAGAAGCTTACCAGATGAAGTCCTGGCATAGTATCAGCCCCATATTCCATAATTATCACTGGCTTATTGTGCTTCACATGCCATTGTTCAGCCTCTGATTCAATATTCAATTGTATGACTTCAGTTTTCCCAGGTTCAGTGTACCAACCATTATATCGATTAAAACCAATGATGTCCATAAATTGTCCCTGAAAAAGTTGGAATTTTATAATATGTTTTATAGTTCTTTTTTTTTTATAAAACAATCATTTATTCAATAAAAATTAAACTTTTTGTTAAGAGTTAATATTATGAACAATACCTTAGCTCTTAAAGTAGAAATAGTAAGTGATGTCTTGTTAATACTAATAAATTATAGTTTAAAGATTGAAGGAAGTTATAATCAAATAAACTGAAAACTAAAAATTATAATGAGTTATCAAATGTTAACATTTTTGGTTTAGAAAAACATAAAAATAAATTGGCTCGAATTTTGATTTATTTATTTCATTCGGAGTTCATTCACCATTATTAAAGTAGTTAGTATTAATTTTTTAATTTCCCCAAATAGCAGGAAATTTAAGGGATCTCCAAGATGGGTTTGGTAAATGTACATTTTCCAAGCTACTTATGTTTGAAATAAACCCACAAATTTCAACTTAATTTTCAATTATTTTAAACATTAAGAGGCCAAATTATCCCCTTATGTTTGTATAACATGCTTTTCACTAAGCCTGGGGATCACATTTAAAAAAAAAAAAGTTGAAGGTTTACTGCTTTCTCGATAAGCAGTGGCTTACAAAAATTCTGATTATTATAATATCCCTCTGCCCAAACTATTTTTTTACATTTATCTATTGTTATGAACTACATTTTCTAATTACAATAACAACATAATTGGTATGAATAAATTAATAACTAATATAATAATTCACTAAATTTTATTGTACACACAAAAGGATATAACATAAACACATGCATTTGTATGAGACACAGACATGCATATAACATTTTTAATTGTGAGTCTTTTTTAGTTTTAAAGGAAACACACATGAAATAATTTTAAGGTAATTTATTATTTATGACATTATAGTTTTGCGAGGAATATAGACAGACATTTATATGAGCGTTAGTTTAAGTATATTTGATTATGCTGTGCCAACAGTTAGAAGCAAAAGAATTGCTTTGAAAATGTTATATGCTTGAAAGGGGTTATTATGAAGCATGCAAATAAGGCTAAGTTCTTAGAAATTCCAATTACTCACAGCATACTCATAACCTGGTGCTTGCGCTATGGCTGAAGTCACAGGACGGTAATCAAGGTTTTTCACATGATTCACCACAGATCTGATAAGAAAATAAAGGGTTCTACTGATTTTTAAAAGTTTCATTGGGCATTTAATGACTTATATTAAGTCCTATTATAGTTGGAAGGGTCAACTGTCTACGGGGATACCATTCATTATTTGCTTGAAAATATAAACTTTATATTGATATATTGCTGATCAGTTAAAAAGTTTTTTTAATTCATTATCAGTATGATAGATTGTTGGCAAATTTCAAAGCAAGTTATAATCTAAAAAGAGGCCCATTTTCTGTAGAATTCATAATAGATATAAATAAATATCAGTGGATTTATATATTAAATATAAATCTTTAAAAAAAAATATTTTTTTTTGTAGAATCTCTAGTCTGTAAGAGAACTGGGGAAAGAGGAAGAGTGTTGTTTGTTCTCTTTTAAAAGTTAAAAGAAAATAATAAACAGTACTACTATTGATTATTACTATTCTGAAGTGTCTAGGATTCAGTATATGGTTATGACCATTATGTTTTCAGGCCCATAGTTGTGCAAGGAGTTGATTCGACCGAGATAGCATTCAACTATCATTTTTTCCCTTCATTTAGGGTATTCACTTATAGAAGACAAATGGGTGAGCCCTATAAGGATTACTTAATCCTGTAGGACTATCAATGACTGATAGCCAGTCTCAAATCCAGAACTGAGAATTTTGTCGAAAAAATATTTTATTGAACGAGTCCAACTCCCTGCTATTTTTTTAGAACTCATTCTGATTATATGAGCCAGTTTGGTAAAAAAGCGGTAATCCGTTTAAATTAAAACTTAGTATTTAGATTTACAATGATAGACATTTAAAATTTAATATTTAACATAAAAATTATATTTTCAAGAGGTGGGTGTGGTTGATTGTAGATACAATTTTATGATAAAACTGACCGGGATGTGGTCAATGAAAAAAGTTTACTATTAGTAAGTTTACTTAGTATTAATCTGTCATTTACTTTAAAGTCTGTTTGATTGATATGGTTTAGAAAAGGTAATCAGTTTTTTTTCCCTCTAAAAATATCAATGATGAATAGGTGATATTTATTGTAGCAATCAGTTGTTAATTATATACCTTTCAGGCCAGAAATTTTTTTTTTTTTAAATTAACCTTTTAGCACCACTGTAAGCTTATATATCAATCAGAGCACGATAATCTTGAGGCTTGTGGACTTATCAGTTTGAAAAGCAACAATCGCTGTGGACTGATATAATCGTATCAGTTTTTCCTCTTCAGCATTAGAAATCTAGACATTGATTTTTCTTTTTTCTCTAGTCCCATCTCGTTCTCAAGGTTTGAGAATGTGATAGACTTATAAGGTGATAGTTTGAATCAGGCCATGCTCGGTTTGAATTTTATTTATGTATTATAATTTTTTTTTAATTATCCAGATTAAAATAAGATACTGATCTCGTGACAAAATTAGAAAGTAAAAATGGTTTCAGAAAATGTCAAAATGATTATTTCTGTTGACTAAAAAAAAATGAAAAATGCTTGCAATTAGTTTATTATTATTTTATTTACTTTATTAGTTTTTTAACATCTTTACTCTTTAATTCTCTTTTACTTAAATTCGATAGAGTTCAGCAAAATTGAAAAGTTAAACGTCTTACAGATAATTATTGTTACATTTATATAAAACTTGTTTTACCTAAAAAGCAACATACGTACTTTGGTTTTGTTTAGTGCCAGAACAAATGCTATAATGAGAAAAATTGCAAGCAGGATATATCATTATCTATGACTAATTTTTATTCTGTTGAATAAATTACCAGATTGGTCTAACTATTTTGACATGAATGCCCTTCTAACATCTAAATATAAACTAATTCATGATTTTACTAAGGAAATTTTTTTTTATTTTCACATGAAAATAATTTAAGGTTTTATGCAAGTATGTTTGCTTATCATTAACTATACCCTTATAAATAATTATAATCATGAACAGGAAATCTCTAAAATTTAAATGCTTAAGAAATAAGATTGAATACCGAAAAAAATAAGAAAAAGTTACTAGAAAGATGATTCCATACAACCAATTGTAAGGAAGACGGTATAAATTTCATTTTAGGGAAATATGAGATATGAAATATGAAACGTAACATGAGTGATTATTATATTTGTTGGTTTGTCTCAAAAAGGGAAGAGAAGCAACAACTAAGAAAATATGGCAGCACTAGAATGTTGTAGCAAGTATTTAGTTACATGCGAGAAACACATAGAAGAATAAATGAAGATGGATTTGATGGATTACTCGGATGAGTCAACAATATTGTTCAGTAACTCACCGCTTGATCGACCGAGTACCATTTGTTGAGTGCGGCAGTAACAGGTCTCTTAGTTCCCAATGATTTAACATGGTTGACAATTGATCTAAAATTTACCCCCTGCATTAGCCCATATTAACTTATGGTTGACATTCCATCATTTACTTAATCAATTTATAAATCATGGTTAATTCTATTATAAGGTATGGTCATTATTCTCCAGGATTAAAAAAAAAAAAAAATCTATGAATAGAAAAACAAAAACATAGCTGTATTCTCTTTGTGAAGTTTATGTAAAAACCAAACTTTAATTGTGATGTTTAAATATGATTTAATAAAGGATCGAAACGTAATACTATTTGTCTTTATTTTTCTTGGACAAAAAAATGAGAAGAAAAATAAAAGAATGATTGTTATGGAACAAAATTTGAAAATAAGTTTTGATTTTTTATAAACTTCTTGTTTTCTAGAATAAAAACTTTTGAGATTGATAAAATATTCTTGCGTTTACTGAAATCAAAAAAGTAAAGGTTTCAGGAAGACCTATCTCAAAAATAATCTGTTCTATGAGAAAGACCACACCATATTATAGACATTAACCTTAAATTTGATATTCATTACATTATAATGCATGAAAAATATGAAAAAAACAATACAAACTTAATTAAATGAAGACGATAAATAACCTGAAATAATCAGAAGAAGCTGGGTATTGTGTTCTAGGTTCATTGGCGACACTCCACATGATAACAGATGGCCTATTCTTATCTCGCTGGATTAGTTCTGTGAGAGAGTCTTTGTGCTTTTTAAGAAGAACTGGTGAAAATTTGCTAAAAAGAATGTTAATCATTACATTTATGATACTAAAGAAATATTATACTAAAGTTGCAAAATCAATTTTACCCATAGGCTAATAATAAAATTATATAAAAATTTGCCAAATATTATAAACATTAAAGAATTATGATCTCTAGAAAACAAGTGACAAAAGAACTACTGGGAGATTTCTTTTTTTTTTTTTTTTTTTTTAACAAAAATTGGACATAATGTTTGAGGATCAAGGAATAAAGTTAAAGAAAAGTAATAGCACCAGACATTGAAGACACCTTCAGATAAGCCAAAGGCTGAGCTCTTTGAAAATTGCTTGGAAAGTATTATTAACTGGCAGGAAAGAATAACCAATAATATAATTTGCCCAGTATATAAAAAAGTGGAATTGTTTTTTAAATTTCAAAGTAAGTTCTGTGTCACAGTAGATGCGACAGACTACTGAAATTGCTTTGGATGATGTTGTTTCAGCCATTGTAAAGAGTCCACTAGGGATTAGAAATAATAGGAAAATGGCTGCACAGGATGGGGATGAATAGAGGAACTTATTGAGGAGGCCAATACACAATATGGGTTGTAGTCATAATTAAGTAATTTTCTTCTAGCATGGTAGACAACTTGCAGCATTAGGGTACACAAAAAGATTAATCAGTACTAGCTCAATGGCTCTTATTGTGACCTTTCCTTTTAGACAGAAATGTTTCAATTCATACTTTGAATCTTATATCTCATCTATAATTTTAAATCTACTAACAACATTGGTTATTATGTCGGCTTCATACGATGAATGACTACTGGTGCTTAATAGTTGTAATCTATTTGGAGAGATTTTGGTTGAACAAACATCATCGATTTACAGGTTGCTCTTTTCTAACCATCTTTTTGGAGAAACATTCACAGACCATCAGTGAACTAGCAACTGTATCTTGTGCGATGACCATCTTTGAAAGAACAGTTCTAACCTCTTGATTGAAGGATCCAATTTCAGTAAGATTCTGTACAAACTTGACCTACTAGTAGACTAGCATCATAGCTTATTTACTTTACATTTAGGATTAATATTAAACATATTTGATTTAAAGAAATCAGGGAAAGAGTAAAAAGGATTAACTGACTGATTATTACAAGGTCTCTTATAAAATATAAATTTCTAAAGTCTGATAAATGTGAGAGGGAAAGAAAGAAGTTAGCTGTGTGTGATATGAAGAAGAGACTTACTCTGCATCAACACTTGGGCATTCATCAATTATCATGATTCCTTGTTCATCAGCAAAGTCCATGATTTCTTCAGCATATGGATAATGAGATGTTCGATACGCATTGGCTCCAATCCACTTTAAAAGGTTGTAATCTTTGGCCACTAAAGGCAAATCTAATCCCTTACCTCTTATCTGGGAAGATAAATAACAATTTAAAATAAAAAAATCTCATTACTAACAATGTTTCTTACAATATGCAAGTAAACATTTACTTACATCTGAATCTTCATGTCTGCCAAAACCCCTTAAATAAACAGGTTTGCCATTTATTAATAAACTTGAGTTTGTCCAGTGTATTGTTCTTATTCCGATTGGTTGCCTATAAATATCTTCTAAATTATAGCTCCATTGTGTTGAAGTTGAGATGCGGATCTAAAACCATTATTTGTACAATTAATGATAAATTTGTATAAAGTTAATTCCAAGGTGAGTATCTCAACACTGATTTGTGTTCCTTTTTAAGGAAGAATGCTTATCTTGCTGAAGACCGTGGACTATTTCTGTATGTTTGTGTAAGAGTGATGTTTGTTGTTATTTGCAAGAATTTGGAAATTTATTATTACAACAAATTTTATTTACCTGAAGAGTGTATAAATAACCAGGTTCAGGGTTCATCATGTAAGGCCACCAAAGTTTTGCATTTGGGATCTCTATTTTCCCGATGAAACCACTTGGTTCAATTCCGTCTTTAGTGGTAGTGGCAACAGATGCTCCATCAGCATCAATCAAATCAACCCAACAGTTTACTGAACTTCTATCTTTGGTTCCACCATAGCTGACGTTGAAGTATACAATTCCTGTTGAACAAAAAGTTCACATATTTTAAATAGTAACTATTAACTTAATAAAAAAAAACCTAATAATGATTAAAAATAATCTTTATTTGACCTTTGGTTTGTAGCTAACATAACGAATTTTTGTATTAACTTTATATTAGTTGGATAGAATCATTCTGTTTTCTGTTGAATGAAAAATCATTCTATGAAAATGAAAAACCAATCCGAAGCAATTTAGGGCTCTGTATTTTTCTTTTTATTGAGTATAATTATACAATAATGTGTACTCTAAGACTGAGTAATTACCTTTGGAGCCGATTATGTCTGTATAAACAGTAACATCTTCAATGTAGAGATCTGGTGTGGTATATAAATGAACAGATCTGTGTATTCCTGCATAGTTGAAGAAATCAAATGTGTATCTTTGAACAGTTTTTGCCCCATGTATTCTGCAACAGATACAAACCCAGGAGAGAGTATAAATGTTTATCATTTAAGAAAATCTTTCGCTTAATTGATCTTACGTTTGTATCTCATCCAACGATCCTTGAGGTACAGTCGTAGCACTTAATGTATTATCGACTGCAACAGTTATTCTGTTTTCAGTTCCATAGTTTAAAACTTCAGTTATTTCTTGCTGGAATGGCAAGTGGCCAATTTCATGATAGACTACAGGCTTGCCATTGATCCACTAGAAGTTACAAAAGGAAAATTAAGAATGGAAACTTAAAAGTAAAAAACTTCTATTTTTCTATTTTATTAAAAATATAAGAAAAAATAATTGTTAAATCAGAGAGCAAAAGTTAATAGTTTTTTTTCCATTACAACTTATGTTTAAACTAATTGATAATTAAAAACCTTACCACATGTGCAAGGTAGTGAACACTGCCAAACCTGATCCAAACCCGGAGATGTTCATCTTTCCAGGACTGAGGCACAAAGAATGTTCTATCATACCAGACTATTCCTACATGCTCACGCAATGCTTTTTCCTGAGTTATATCATTATAGCTACTGGGCACTGGCATTGGGATAGTTGGGCCGCTCTGAAAATATAAATATAATAGGAATGATTTATTATTTATGTATAGTAAAGTAAAGAAGTTGGGCTATGGAATGGGGCTATATTTTAGTAAGGTTTGTTTTGAAACTTATTTCTTTCAGTTTTACTTTTTTACCAGATGAGGCACTGAAACCATGATTACCTGGACCATGATTTAATTCTAGTCCTGATAGAAAACAAAAAGCAGTACCACTACGACCCATGAAGGGTCTGGGGTTTAGTACACGGTAGAGACTATACTGTTTCTTGGATACCAGTAGTGCAGGGAGGTGATTTGTCCTAGATCACGCTCAACCACCAGATTTTCTCTCCTTATTTTGGGTATCCACTATAAAGGCTGAGTGAGACCCAGGAGGGTCCTAGATCCTACAGGATCCATTGCAGGCCGCTAACAGATCAAATAAAAGTCTACCAGTGGGTGGGATTTGAACCTAGGATCTTTGACACACCATCTCAGCACTCTACTACACTAAGCTAACCAGGTCCACATAAAATAACTATCCTAAATGGAAATTTGTGAATGAATTCTTTAAAAAGTATAAGTTCATAAGTATCAGCTCTACCACTGAGCCACTCCGCTCTCGGTACTGATAGATAATGTATTTATATTGTTATATATACATGAATCAATTCTGGAATCGAGAGATCCTCCTGATCCTCACCCAGCCTTTATTAAGTGAGTACTTGAATCTTTATTGATTTGGGTCAACTTGTTAAGTAGACATGCATGTTATTTTACTTACCATTTTCTTAAACTGTTAGTCAATAGAGTGTACATCCTGTCAAAATAATGAACAGAAGACAGTTCAAAGTACTTGTGATTTGGCTGAGGTAACATTCAACTGCTTAGTTTTTTGTCCAATGAAAATTGAAAATAATACTTCATTTCTCAAATAAGAATATTAACAATGATCGGGATTTTAATTTTAGTTATAGATCAATGGAATAACTTATTACCTTTGAAAGTCTTTCTGCGAACCAGGTTTCTTTGAAACCTTGAGCTGAGTCATTGCTGGATCGAAACCTCCATATCCCATCCAAAGATTTGACTTGTCTTGTCTCGCTATCCCGGGGGTAAAGGATACCGCTTTGGGCTTGGCAAAGAGTCACCATTGCTCCAACTATCAGCCACCATGATGGCTCCATACCTGTCAACACAACAGATTAAATTTAACAAATTGAATGATTTGTAATAATAATAAACACACACAATGTCATCAAGGTTTAAAATAAATTGTTTAGCAGCAATGCCAAAAAAGAAAGAACAAATGTACAATAGAAATGTGTTTGGATGCAGATGTGTGGAATTTAATTCAATTTGTAATTGAATGAATAAATTATTAGCTGCCCAGCATGGAATTGAGAGATAGTTGGACCAATATAGAATAGAATAGAATAGAAAAATAATTTTATTCTGTGACCAGGTCCCTTTAGAATAACAGAGAAGAACAAAATAAATGACTATATATCTGGCCAAAGGCCTACATCAAAATAAAACAATAATTACATAATATCCTGAAAGTAAATAACTAAACAGGTATGTTTTGTATGTAGAGAATAAGAAAATGTGATACAAAATTAAAATAAAAGAACAGACATATTTACAATAAAAAGAAATAAGCTTTTGGAAAAATAAGTAAATAAATAATAACATCTGATAATAAAAAGAACAAAGAAACAATGGCATTATTATGAATGAGGAATATTTACAGTAGTTCATCAATCGATCAATTTGAATATATCTATAAATTATATATTGATTATAAAGCATCTGATTGGGAATTAAGAAGATGTAGGAAAAATTTGTATTTAAATGAGGTTAAAGAAGACGCATGGCGGATATCGAGAGGAAGAGAGTTCCAAAGAGAGATAGAACGGGCTAGAAAGGAATGCTCAAAAGTTTTGGTTCTGTGGGACCGGATATAAAGATCAGAAGGGCGAGATCTTGTGCCCTGGGATTGGATAGAGGATTTGAATTGTAGGAGACTATAGATATAAGACGAATGTTGTGAGTTGATAGTTTGATATAAGAAAGAACCAAGGAAGTAAAGTCTACGGATATAAGGGAAATCTATGATGTAAAAATAGAATAAGATAGGCAAAAACCAGTATTTTATTATTTTCTCAGTGAAAGGGCCTGAAGCTAAAAATCTAAAAACAATTTTTGATATATTTCCCCCAAATAATCTATCATTTTCATCTATAATAGTGAATAGTGTTGTATTTTCAGTTCTTATTAAAATATTCAAATATTTTAAAGTGTTAATCTATTCAAAATGTTTAGGAATGATACTTGTTAAACTTATTTTACTATGATTCATTAATTATTTAAATCAATCGTTTTAAATAAAAATATTTAAAAAGAAAAAGATTTAAATGAACCCTACTTATGTGAATTACTTGTACTGTTACTTGCCAATGAAGGGAGCTCTGGAGTTGTAAAGTTGTAATATACGAGTTGGTTGATTATACAATTTGATTGCAAGATATTTAGTTTGACAGATACTCTTTTCCCCAGACTATGGTAAGAATACTTCCCCCAAATCAGAAACGCTTCTGGCACTGTATCCTGGCGTGTTTCATCCTTTTAATGACTTCTAAACTGATATCGTTGGAGATATGAGTACTCATGTTTATCCTCTATGAATTAAGCATGCGATTTTCTTCGATATCAAGCCATCCTGAGTTAAGACCCATTGTATTCCGAACTAATTGAACTAATCTAGTAGTATCCATTGTATTCTGAACTAGTAGTGTAATGGCCTTTGAGAATTTTCAATTGTTTCGCAGACTGATAGTGGAGAGGAAGGAATTTTAATTGCTATGAATTTCAGGAGATATATTATTGTAATAGCTTTGTATATATAGGAGTAAGCATTATAGGCTATGGATGTTCCTTTAGAAGTAAAAGCTGACTATGAGTTAGTGAACAATTTTTTCCATGATCTTTTGAGCTTCAGAGATGAATGTGATTAGCATTTTAAGACAGCTTATTGCAGCAACAATTTTTTGAGTAGTCCACATCCAATATCATGTAAATTATTATAACATATATCATGTATAATATAATTATATAGCATACATGATGTATCTTAATTTCCGACAGCTCTCTTCTACCCCACAGTAGGTACACTCTTACAAGTCAATCCAGAGCTATCACCCAACTCAATTCTTTTCCTTGTCATTTATTAAAATTAATTACAAATAAACCTTTATATAAACGTTATTTTGAATTGCTTAAGAAATGTTATTGTTTGTTAAAGTTTAATTTAATATCTTACTATAAGTGGTACTTGAACAATATATCAATCTAGAGCAATGATGTTATATAAATCAAATGGGAAAATGAATTTGTTATTGTAAATTTAAAAAATGAGAGAAAGCATTCTTATCTTGAGTAGGCTGATTGATAAACCACATTGACCATAAAAGATTTTTTTAAGAAATATAGACATATTTAGATACACACATTTAGGCTGACTGTTAAATCAAACTTGTAGGTGGTGAATAAAAATTATAATTTAATAATAATAAATTATAAGCAATAGCTAATACATTAGTATTTGATTAGCAATTTATTTGATCGAAACAAACTAATATAAATGTTATATAATAATTTGACTTCCATTGAGCAATTATAAAGTACAGAATCTAATTCAAAGTTTATGTAAAGTGCCATAAATATACGCTTGAATTAAGTATGATTGATAACTATCCGATATAAACGAGTTAAGGCCGGTGGAATTTAGTACCCCGAAGAGCAGTTTATTGCCGGGTTGTTTTGAATTATCCAACAGCCGACCCCCCTCCCCCCCCCCGTGATTTGGGCCATAAATCAAATACGATTTACCCTGATCAATATTCATCAGATATGCGACTGTTCTCTTTACAACGTCTTTCAAATATGAACGATTCGGTAAATCTATTTTTATTTTTATTTATAGTATATTATATATTAAAATCAGGGCAATGATACGAATTACTGCGTAAAAATAAAATTCCACAAGTAGGCCTTGTTACATCAATGCCAATGCAGCTGTGCACACAGTCCGCTCTCCGTTACTTCTAAATTTCTTCTTCATCTTCTTTGCCTCCTCTCCGGTGAAGTCCCTGGCGACAGCTCCTTCACTCCTCTCCTAGGAAAAGTACATTGGAATCACAATCTTCTTCCAACCACCAATAAATAAATAATAAACCTGGAAGTGCGAGTAATTCTGTTTGTTCAGGAGCTGAAGTAAATCGATTTCAGTCAGAACTTAGAGCCCTTTATCCCTAAGCAGTTAGACCCTCAGTGTCTCATAGATGTTGCAAGTCACGAGGACATGCTCGGCGGTCTCCGGTACACAGCAACAGGAGCTGAAGGATGTAACTTCAAGCAACAAACAAAACTTTTTAAATAAGGATATCTTATTCGCCCAGAAGTCCGGGAGGGCTTATGTAGCTTCTATTCATGATCCGGCGGTGAGAAAGTACTTCATTGAAGTAGCTTGTTCCCCTTCTATTCTACTGTTTCCACCCGGATTATCCTCAGCCATCCGCTTTGCTTTTACTGATCTGCAATGGAATACTCACGGGAAGATTTCTCAGACCTTCCCTCCTTATCTTGTATTGGATGTGATCTCGAAGAAGGAGGACGAGATGTACTTCTCCTGCAAAGACCAATGCAGCAGTGCACAGAGTCCGCTCTCTGTTACTTCTAAATTTCTTCTTCAACTTCTTTGCCTCCTCTCCGGCGACATCCCGGGCGACAGCTCCTTCACTCCTCTTCAAGGAAAAGTACATTGGACACAGTTCCCCATGTCCTAGTTACTCTAAGCTAAGCCATCCTTTGTTTGCCCGTCAATTTATTCTTCAGCCTTTGCGAGAGATTCTGGTTCCAGCAAGGGGGAAGGTTTCTTAGGATACCCGCAACCACTTCTTAAAAAATGACTATTGTAGAGTACCTGAGACCCAAAAAAGAGTCCCCGAAACGACCGAGTCCATTGACGGCTACATTCACCCTGTTTCTTAAGTAGTCCAAGTGAGGAGAGACTTAATTCCAGGTTAGGTCACTTTCTCACTCGGAAGTATTCTTGGATGGCTATCGTTGTATGATGATCACTATCAGAAGCCTGAGTCTTAGGAACTCGCCATCTTTAACTTCTTCTTCTTAACAGAAAAATAATTATCTGTCTTAGCTGGTCTCGATTCCTTCCTATTAGAAAATTTACCTTCGTGTTTAAACCTATTTTTCACTAGTGCTTAGCTGATCCGTGCCTTCTTCTTCCTGAGGAGTAATTAGTGCTCCCCCTAGTTTTCCCAAACATCAATCATTCACTGGGAACAACGTTATTAGTCATTGGAATACTTTTTCCAAAAGCTATTTATATACTTTATTTGTGTTATCGAGCATATTTTCAGTAATAACGTTTATAAATTTTAATAACAATAATAAGTTGGTAGAGTAAATAGAAGTTATTGGAATATGGTGAAACTGCAAGGCTACTCTCGGATATCTGAAAATGATTTGGTTGTTGCGAACTCTCAGCCTGTTATAAATATTTAAATAGTTTGAGAGAGCTTTTGTGTCGATTAAGTCACAATAGCTTACTAAGCCACGCCCATTCGGCCAAATCGAACAACTTTTGGAATAAATATGGAAAGTTTGGCCCCGTTTCATGCTTTGTTTATATGTATGTATATATATATCTTTGATATTAACTTTGGTTTCAATAAGTTTAAACAATACTTAAAGTATTCCGATCTAAGGGTAGTCTATAATTGTATTTGTTATCGACCACGATCGTTTTCGCACAATATTGTCGTATGTGACCCATTTCTCATCACCAGTCACCGTCCGTTTAAAAAATGGGTCGATTTCATTCCGTTTGACCAAGGCTGGAAATTCATACCATTATGTTTTTTGGTGTTTATTGGTGTGGCACCCAAACATCGAGCTTCTTTTTCAATCCAGCTTTGCGCGAATGGTTTAAAACGGTTTTATAGTCGATCTTTAGCTCCTTGGCGATGTTACGACTAGCCGGTCAACTTCGATTATTTCTGTGATTTTATCGACATTTTCGACGACGGGCCTGCCTGTGCGAGGTGCATCTTTAACATCAAAAATACCTGGACGGAATCGACGAAACCAAAATTTCACGTAATTAGCTGTTACAGTATCGGCACCATAAATACCATTCACAATTTCAGCGGCCTGGCTTGCATTTATGCCATTATCAAAGAAAAACTGTAAAATGTACCGAATTTTCTCTTTGTTGACTTCCATTGTTAACACCCTGTTACTCACAACTGAATGGAACAAACAAAAAACAGCCAAAGAATTTCTTTTGTATGAAATGTTACCTTGACAACAAGGATAAACTTGCAATTGTTTGATTGATACTTTACGAGATATTGATCACTACAGCCATCTACCGAGAAAGTAATGGATTTCTTTTTCCCCAACCTATTATATACGGGGAAGAGAAGGGGCTTGTCTGACCGAGCCCTGCAACCGTAATGCAGACGACAGGGGTCAAATCCCGGTCCTGGACAAATCTTTTCTCTCCAAAATAAAAAATATTTAAAAATTATAAAAAAATAAAATAAAATAAATTATACATAATATAATGATGTAAGTCAACCGGATCCTAATTAAAGTAATGCTCAATGAACATCCTCCTCTTGTATACATTGCAAATTGCGAGAACACGTGGATATGGGATCGGTGAAGAGAAGGGATTTGTCTGACCGAGGTGCGTGGCAGGATAGCTCAAGTGGCAGAGCATTGGAACGGAAATGCAGACGACCCGGGTTCGAATCCCGGTCCTGGACAAATCTTTTCTCTTCAAAATAAAACATAAAATACTTTAAAGGTGTAATCGTAATTCACAAAAAGGCGATGTCAAATTGACTGTTAAATAAATCAAAACTGTCGAAAGTTTTCACGGGTTCGTGATGAAATGTAATGTTAAGAAACAGCTTATTTTCGATTTTTCCGAAACTTATTTCTTCATTTTTTTTGTAACAATACTTCTAACGATAATTTTCATCAACATTCAGAGGACTGTTTGCTTTCTCTATTATTTATACGTAAGGAATGTGTTGTCAGAATATTAATACATACCAAGTATTGCCAGCTAAAACACAGGCCAGAAGTAAAATGAAAATGTGGTCCTTATTAGTAGGTTGCTATTTTTATCAAGTATTATAGACCAGAAATTTGACTACTATAAAATATCAAGAGTTTTTGTTTTATATGAAATAAAATAAATTTTTTTTTTGTTCCAAAATTATGTAATCGTGGTAGGATTTTTCAATAACAATTACACATGTCAAGTGCCCATAAGAACACTAATACAGATTGACTATTTTTGGTATCAGTTCCGCAGTTTGCCGCTCCGACTTAACTACAAATTTTAGTTCTTTATTGGTTTCCTTTGTAATAATCTCGAAAATAAAAATAATCTTGAGTTTAAATATGAAAAAAGAGTGTAATTATTGGATATGTTTATATTTCGGTAATCAGTTCATCAAGAAATGAAAGTTTCGAAGTGTAGGTGGTGATACAGCCTAAACAGTATGTAGCTATAAGTCGGTTCTTTAATCTATGTACAGTCAGTAGTAAAATTATTTTTATTTTCAGGAATGATAAGTTAAAACTTGTGACTTTACTCAAAGCGACAACCTGTGGAACTGATACCAATATGATTTATTTTTGCATATATTTCGTTTTAACGAATATTTTAACAATTTAGTTTTTGTTTAGCCAAAGCTCAAAAGCCCCCGTCTAGCCTGGGTCTCATTAAGCTAGCTTGCTTGTACAAAATGTATTGTAAAATGGGGTAATAGTTCTAGAAACTTGTGCATTTGTGCCTATGAAGTTGATGCATTTCCTCCACGGAAACGGTAGCGGCCAATTGTCTCACTTATACGGTGACGAATACTAAAAAGGAGCAAATCCATTTAAGGATCTAATTTACGAATCAACTCAACCAATTTGAGGCTCGTTAGAAATGATGATGGTACCGGCGCTGTGAGTTAGGAGAAAATGCGTCTTTGTTCGCAACTTTCTGATGTCTCTGTCTTAATACCTCAAACGAATTATTTAAAAAAAAGAACAATAGGAATGACATTGTTAAAAAAACTAACTATTATTAATGAATATATTTTTAATAACTATTATTAAATGTTTAAATGTTTAAAACAAATTACTTGGTTAGTCCCTCAGAGGGATAGCGGGGGCAGTTATGTTTAGGGAAACTTGATCTCATACGCAAACAAACCAGATTACATCATATACTTATGAGTCTACACTACTTACTGAATTTATTACATTTGTTTACTTTATTACTAAAATTAAAAAGCCTGTATTAAAATGGTACGTTAATAATGAAAATGTTTTATCTAATAAAATAGACACTTATAGTAGCATACTGCGATGACTATAAATAGACTTATATTGTCTTTATGTTCAATGTATCACTATAAAAAATAGTGGTTATATTTTTAACATTTTTTTCAAAGATGATTTGCAATTTGATTAGATTATTTTTCTTTTTTTGTTCAAGTTTTTATTTTTACTTATCTCTCAATTTAATGTTTACTAATAATTAATTTGAAATCATTATTAATATCAATATTTCAATTTATATTGAACTGACACAAAACTGACACCGAAAAAAAGTATAAAGGATATGTCGAAGAGAAGAGAAGAAAAAAAATAAAAATTTCTTTGACACCCTTCTACCAGTTGAGTTTGCACTTTACAAACAACTTCGCAATAGATTCCCTTCCCCAGTACCGGGGAATCGCCATTTCAAATCCAAATGGAAAATTCAAATTATTCCTACTAGACTCTTCTGAACTCAGTTCACTTAGACATTGGAAAGAATTTCCAAAATATGTTGAGATCCTTGTTAACATCAGTTTTCATCAAGGTAAAATATCGTTTGTTTTTTAAAATATTTATTACAATAAAAAAAATAATATCAATAGATAAAATATTTCGGCTAGAACCGCCTACTTCATCCCTTAATGATGCTACCAACAACCTAAGGCTCCCGAAGCGTTTATTACATAAGATGAACGATTGCGTATTTTATGACGGTCACGGGTGGAACCTGTTCTGAACTGTTACATCACATAACTACCAGTTAGTTCCGTAACAGATCCGTCAAGTTCATTCTAACTTTCGATCAAGGGGTAGAAGTGCAATCTCAGCTTCTTCAACAATTTATTAAATCACCGCCCCTCCCCCCCCCCCCCCCCCCCCCCAAAAAAATACTAGGAGGGTACCCCCTGTCGTAATTGTTCAAATTAATCGAACTTGTTGTATGATTCTTATATTGTATATTATTCTTCCACTTGATATCATTCAAATTTGATATCATCTCAATGATTTTTTCTCCTTGATTTGCAAGAACATGGAATTTTTGCAAACTGATTAATAGTTTCTGAGCACGTCTCTAGGCCTTTGTCTTTTTGATCTTCTCTAAAGAACTTCAGGTAACAGAGAGTAGGAAAGAGATAGAACGAGAGGAATTTCTTGATGTGTTGTCGAGTGAAATTATATATATTTGCTGTGAGTATATGATTTTACCGTGGGGATGTTAAGTCGTTCTGTATAATGTGATTCGATATAAACCAAAATACATTTGTAATTTTACTAGAATTTTGGATTGTGTTGTTTGTATTTTGTTTATATAAATGTGTTTTAATGAGTCCCAAAGTTCTGCTCTATATTTCCAAATAGCGTTGTAGATTATTCTATTGTTTCGTATGTCAAATGAAGATGTGTAGTCCAGTTGATGTAATAGTTGTTTGTAGCGTCTTGTCGGTTTTTTTCTTTGTAAATTTATTTGTATGTTCCATGTAAGTCTTTTCTCCAAGTATAGTCCGAGATAACGCACATGGTTTTTAGAAGGTACATAGTCGTTGTCAAATATAATTACTGGACTGATTTCCATTTGTGGAAATCAAACCTTTTTTCTAAATCATATATGTGATTTTAGATGTAATGCATATGAAAAAATGATAAATTAAATAAATAAAATATTTTTCTTATAGAACTTATATACTCGTACTTTAAGTTATCAGTCGGCAATTTTCTCATTCCGATTTCTATACTCCAAAGGGTTTTAATCATCGTTAGTATTCTTCTTAGCACGAATATACTTAACATAAAATTTATATGGTTTATTTTGGTCAACAGACTCAAAATTATGAGAAAGACACAACGGAAAACATCTATTAATATTTCAATTGAAGATCATCGGTAAATGCTTGCTCTGTTTTGTGATAATTTATTATCTAGGCAGGAAGAAATCGCCAATTGCGATCGTGTATATAGAAACAATGATTGTATAGACCACAGACCACTTCTTGATTGGAAAAATACGCTAAAATATTTATAGTTTGGGCGATATAAATTAGATTTTCAGAACAAAACTCCAGCAATCGCTGATTATAACTCGACAGAATCAATAACCCATAGAAAATTGTGATTGCCTTGTCAGATGATATTGTCACAAAACAAAATGTCAAGACAAAACTCAGGGAATTGTTATTATTGACGCTGTTATTGGGACGATAGAATTTGTCATTCGATTCTGGGAACAGCGATATTAGATCGACAGTCGATTCTAAGATATCTAAATTATCGTTAATTTGATTTAATTCGTTTAGTTTGAGAATACAGTTACATGTTTGGCATTGGCTATCGGTTATAAGTAATTTGCAATACCCTATAAAAAATAGATATTTCTTTTTGTTTTGCCTTAGATGTGTTCAAGTTCATTTACTTAACATTACTAATAAAAAAATAAAAAAATACTGCATACTAAAAAAAAAAAAATCTTAGTTCCAAGAATTTTGGGGATTTGACATTTTTGAATCTAAATGAACTATGTTTACCACGTTATTGACTATTTATAAAAATTATTGACAAAATTTTACTATAGACTTTTTAAGCTTTTGCCAAGAAAATAGTGTCCAGGTTTCTTTTCTATTATTTCTATACATTAAAAGTTTATGTGGAAAAAAGAATTATATTTATTAAGCATGCGGCTATTTATAAAAAATATTGAAAACATTTTATTATAAATTTTTCGAGTTTTTGTCAAGAAAATAGTGTCAAGGTTCTTTTTTTAATTATTTCCATAGTTAAAAGTTTATGGGGAAAAAGTGAGTTTTAAATTAAAGTTTTTTTTCAATGCGTTAATTGTAAATCAAAGCCAAAGTAAGATTTTTTTTTTCGTACGGCCTTTTTACAAATAAGTCTCAACAAGCAAAGGATTGTACCAATATAAAAAACTGGACCGAGTTCAAAGACCCCCTTATCATGACAACTAAATGCTATTTGGTATTCACCGTTTACGCTTCGGATTCGGGAACACTTAGCGTAGCGGTATGGCGATTATCATGCAAATAATCAGCTCTCATTTGCATTATTGTCAGCAGGATGCGGTTTGAATACACATCAGTTCTGTTAGATACAACCAAAACAATGCTCGTAATGTTATCTCTCTTTATAAATGCTTACTATCGTAATGTCAATAGCCCTTTGGCCAATGTTACGTTTATCGTAAAATTTAAATTATGCAATAAACATAACACCGTGGCAGTTACGTATTGACCTATTCCCCAAAATATTGAATTTATCTTTCATTTTTAAGTACAGAGTGATAAAAACAACCTCAGTTTATTTGTTATTATTGACGGTTAACTGTAGTTTTATTTTTCCTTAATCAAATTTATGTACAATATATGTATATAATTATTATTTATTGTGAATGGACTCAGAAGGATCACAAGCAAAAGTAAAAGCAATTTTTACTTCGTTTTTTCCATACTTCGTTTATCTTCTCTCTATGCCTTTTTTCTCTCTCCTCCGTCCATTTTATTCCTGTTCTCTTCAATTTCCCCCTTTCTGACATCACTATCCACTTTTCTATCTTGTTTCTTTACATTTTTTTTTGTTAGGGACGTCAATTTTTTTCGACTTTTCTAAATCTACTTTTACTGTACTAATCCTAGTGGTTGACTTAACTGTGTATTTGTAAGTAACCATTTTATTTGTAAGTCTTGTTTGGGGAAGTCTATTGATATGTCCGTAAAATTTTAATTCTTACTTTTGCCATCAGATCTAAAATATTTTCGGCGTATATAATATACTTTTCTTAGAAAATCGTTTATATCGAAACTTTCAAGAACTATATGGATCTACCACTATATATTTCTGCTATTGAATACAATGAAATTAAATTTATCTTATTTTTTTCTATTTCAATGTACAGGGCATATACTGTCTAACTGAGCAATTAGATTGGAAGCAATGCTTTGGCTGGGATCAAGCTCAACCACAAGGTTTTTCACCTAATTCAGTCTACACACTCAATATATACTAGGTGAGCCCCAGGAGAGTCACAGATCCCATGGGGTCCATCTAAGGCTGCTATAAGATTAAATAATTTGTCTCCCACAACTGGATTTTAACCCGAGACCTTCACCACTGACTTTAGAATTTTAAAGAGTGTTTACAAATAAAATAATTCCCTGATATATATATTTTTTAATGGTATTAAAGAAACTCAGGGAATGAATTTATCTTTAAACTCGCATTAAAATTGTAAAGGCTCTTTTAAGGAAATATTCTGTTTTATACAACTATTTTTTTTCCGTCGAAGCTGGTAGCGTAGTAAATTCATAAAATGATAAAAATACCTTTTTTACATTTCATGAAAGAACTACATGTCTATACTGTCAGTTTCCTGTCGGAATTTCAACCATCTCACATTGTTCTGGCTGAATGTTTTAGCTGAATAGATACCTTAATAAATTAATATATACTAGTAATGGATTTTCCGAAATAATGGGAAAAATGGAATGAATAACAAAAAAATTCCACTTTTCTGGGTAAAATGTTTTTAGGTTGAATAAATATTTAATATAAGTAGCTGTCTGTAAGCTTTAGAAAAAAACAACTTTCTTAAATTTTATTGAAATTTTGTATTACTATTAATATTTTAAATTAAGTATTATACTTGATATAAAATAAAATAATTATATATTACACAAGGGCATTTTCCAGGATTCTAATTAAAATGTGATGTTTTTAAATTGAGAAATAATTAAAAATATATTAAATTATAAATGTCCTTCATTAAATGGGGTCAATTAATATTTTAATTGTTTATATTAAACCCACAAATAATTACCTGTACCCCTTACCCTCACACCACCTGAAGATATGTGATTACTTTCTTTGTGTATATCTAATATTGCATCATACTGTAATCCATTATTGTTTGCTTTATACTCATTCATGTAACTATTACTATTAGATCAACTAATGACGAATTTATGATTACTTGCCTATTGTATTGCCATAGAGGTCTTTGAATTACAGGTTTTATGGACCGATGCAGACCCGTGCAACTCCGCTGCAATGCGGGCGCTTAAATTGCGTTTCCCAAGTCAGTCTTTTATTCCTTTGAGAGCTCCGCGTTGTCAAAGGACTATACACTTTAAGGTTTTTTTTTTTAATTTTCACCTTTCGAAACCTTTATCACGATATTCTTGTTCTGGCTGTGGTTAAGAAGAAATATGAAAAATACATTTTAGATTTATGTAAAATAGAGTGGATTATATAAATGATTAATAATTGATATTTGAATCCACATAAATAAAGAAACATTGGCATTCATATTTGATTATTTTCTATAGTAAAAGTTTTATTACATAGGGCACTCTACTGACGAATTTATTTATCTTTTGCTCCTTGAAACATAAAAAAAAAAATCAATCACCATCTTTGGTGTGAAATTTATTTTTTATTTAATTGAGTCTAATTACTTTTTACTTTTTTCTTCAAACGTCTTTGTATTTCGCTCCTTCAGCAGAACAACGACATAACTCAAAAATTTGTCTTTTTGAGTTAAGCCTTCAGTAATTCTATAGTTTGAAATTTTTTTTTCAGGAACGACATCTGATATTCCATTCCCAACATTTTTTTTTTTTATAATGTCATATTTTGAGTTGTTTTACGTTTGAGCTTGAAGTTTCATGGGAATAATGACATAAGTTAAAATCAAACTCTGGACAAAATCAACTTTATCACTTATTCACTGGGGCTAGTTTTATATTGTCCCGTTTTAATGTTGTTGTACTCATTAATGGAATCTTAATACAAGTCAAAGTAGTTTTAAATCAGTTCATATCGTTATATAATTACTCATTTAAGGATACTTTTATGTCTTAATTTTGTGGCATTAACATTCATATAAGATACATACATGTCAATGTTCCGTATAATCTTCTGTTAGCCTTTCCACTCTGGATCATTTCTCTTCTTCTGCGACTTCCTGTCCGGCTTCGAGGTACCTAAGTGCCTTCTTCCATAATTGATCCAATACCGTATACAAACAAAATCATAATTCGGATGGTTATAATTGAACTTCGTAAATTATAAACTTTATAACATAAAAGATTTCTCCCCCTCCAAATTCATTTAGCTCAATAATGTTTTTCCCAGTAAAAAACTCCCCGAAAACATGCTCCACTTCAAATTCGACCCAGAAAAGGCAAAAAGCCTAGCGGGTGGCCTTGACTAAAGAAACTAGAAACCATTTGTCATTACGTTTTCTATTTTCCTGTTTACTTCTATCCAGAACTTGAGGAGCATTAGAAAAGAGATGGCGCCGCATTGAATCGATTTAGAGGCTCCAGGCTGCTGGAGTCTGTGAGTGTGAGGCTATTGTTTAAATGGAATCTAGTCCTTGTATTAGTTTTTATAGTAAAATGTGTAAAACTAAAACCAAACATGAATTAAGTAATTAATAATTAAATAATAATATGTATGGCAGAAGAGTAAGATTAAGAAGAAAAATATTTCAATGAATTGGAACAACCTCTTCTCATAATTTCCTTTTACATCATCAGTAACTTAAAAAGAAGAGATTTTCTTAAACTTAACTTCGAAACCTAACAGACAATTTTAATTTTTTAGATTATATTGTAGCGAGTTTCTTTTTTTTTTTTAACACTGATCTAGTACGTCAGGTATTTCTACCTATCAGTGAGCTCATTTTGTAGTGAGCTGTCGCAACATGTGGATGTATACGTTTGTTTTTATTTGGCTAAGTAATTGCCGAAATTTTTATTTATCTTAACTCCTCCGTCGTAAACCAGCGACTTCCTGCCCCCCTGTATCGTTTAATATCATCCCTCTAAGTCCTGTAGAACAGATCCGGTACTTAGGACTATACCTTGACAAACGCTTAACTTGGAATCCTCATACTGGACTGAAACAAGAAACAGCTCGCCGTTTCAGGCTACTTCAACATTTACTAGATAAACGCTCTAAGCTCCCAATAAATTACAAGAGACTCATATACATGACAATCATTAGACCCATCTGGACTTACGGAATAGAGGTTTGGGGCTCCACTAAGCCATCGAATTCCTCTTGTATTCAATCCTTACAATCCAAAATCCTTCGGAAAATCCTCAATGCTCCCTACTTTGTTACGAACAAAGTAATCCACAATGACCTTAACGTCCCGTTTATTGCTGATTTGGCCCGAATCCGATATCAATCTTTTCATGACAAACTTCATTTCCACTCAAACCCACTAGTTTCAAACCTCGCAACCTCTTCAATTCCTGATAATCCTCCGAGGCGTCTGAAAAGAAGATGCCCTCGTGACCTTCTAAGCTGAACTTTTTATTTGAGTACTACCACTGGGTAGTTTCTCTACTTGTCTTTTCATGTCAATGTATTCACTCATTATATTTACTTGATGTATTTTGTATACAGTTGTAAATTTCAATAAATATATTTAAAAAAAAAAATCTTAACTTATTTAGCACTTAGCGTTGGTATAACGGTGTTCTGTTATGGCTTTGTGTAATGATGGTATGTTTCTTTGATGGTTTAATGCAACATAGTTTTATATGGACTTTTTTATTTTTTTATTTTAGATCTTGGACAGAAAAACCCACAACCTGGGCACAATATTATTACAAAAATAGTTTTAAGATAAGTGGTTTTAGAGGATTGCTCAATTTCTTAGATTTTTTTTCTGAAAGAAAATCGTGTTTTGAAAGATATATGTATCCAGGTTATGAGCTATTCGAAAACAAACTTAAGTAATTCGAAAAAGAAGAACTACAGGAACTTCAGATACTGACGCTTTCTTGTAAATGTGAATGGGTTTGCCTGCTTTAGTAGAGATTGGCGGGGGAAACCAACAAAGGACAAAGGGGCAAAAATGCAAGTGATAAAAAATATAGAAAGATGAAGTATTGAATAGATTTGAGAGATCTTCAAAAAATGGAGTAGATACAAATTCTCTTCTCAAAGATAGGCTCTTTGATTTTTCGTAAGGCAATCTCAAAGTCGGATAAATACTTCTCACTTACTAAATTAATCTGGTTTCCAGCAATGATCTGCACTTAAAATTAATACCATATTATAAATATTAGACAAGCCACAAATAATATATCGTTTGAATAATAGAAAATACATTAAATCAGAGATCTTCAAAGATTTTAGCATAATGGCTACCCATCTTCTTCAAGAAACACCTTCCTTAAAAAGGGGAATGGTTCTCCACTTCCGAGTCAAAGCCCTTTAATTGAAAAACGTCTTTGGCTCCAAAGTCCTCTCTAATTTTCTTTTGTAAGAAACAGCTACACTTTATATAAAAGTCTTCTTCTTCTCGCAGCTTAATGCTTTGTCCCTTCTAATTCGCCTCGAACCTTGTACTCGTATCTATTATTAGTTCTTTCTTTTCTTCTCCACTAAACTCCACAAATCTTATTGACGCTTCTGTATTTAGGCTAAACACTTTGAATAATTGAAAGCTTATATAATAATAATTTATTATAATTTTACTTTTCAAGATGTCCGGAATTTCGCTTTTCATCGTTATGTTGCTGACCCCGACGGTTGAGCCTAATTCATTTCAGTTTTTGTGTGCTAATGTATACAGCCATATTTGGTCATGTATACAGTATATAGTGTGTATATATACTTTAATACTTTCAATACTGTAATGCTTGTAATTTATTTTCATTAATAAGGCTATTTGATGTTCCGAAAAGTTGAAGAGAATTATTATTAGCAAACGAGTTTTAGCCATATGTATATATAATAAGGAAATATATATAATATTATTATATAAAAATATATTATATTAATAAAAATATATTTATAAATAAGTAAAAATATATAGGATAGAAAAAATATTTTATTCTGGTGCCAGGTCATTTAGGAACAACAGATGTGTAAAAAATTAAGTATATAGCCACGGGGCTAAATTATAAGAATGATACAGAATTTACTTACTTAAGTAATTGAAAATAAATATAAACTAAAAAGGAAGCTCTTTTAAAGAAAAAAATAAGAATAAAAATCCAAAATAACAAGAATTCAGCTGAGAAAGAAAAAAATAAAGGCACATGACAATATATCGTTATAAGTGAAAAATTGATAGTGACTCATCCATTACTTCTGATGGGTGTGAGCTATTAATTATATCTGATTAGAGAGCATCTGTTTTGGAATGTAGGAGATGTTTTAAAAGCGTGGATTTGAGACTGAAATATTTCCAAGTAAAATACATTTGCTTCTTGTACCAGTACAATCCAGGGTGGGTCTTGGGTACAGTGACTTGTAGAGACTGTACTGTTTCTTGGACAACGGTTGTGGAGGCAGGTGATTTGTATTAGATTAGGCTCAACCGCCAGATTTCCCTATTAAGGGTACCCACTTCATAGAGGCTGGATTGGTCCGAGGAGGTTTCTAGATCCCAAATGATCAAACCCCGGTTGTTAACAGATAAAATCAAATCTGCCTTATCCGGATTTCAAACTATGACCTTCGGCACGGCAACTTAACACTACCACTGCTTTCACAATACTTTCAGATATATGAATATCATACTAAAATTATCCAAGATAATGTTTCTTAAAAAAAAGATCTTCTAAGATAACCGTGATAAAAATACGATGAAAACAAGTCAATTATGTACCAATATTATCTGTTATTACTCTAAGTTCACCTATTGAATTCATATTTATGTTCCTGGGTCTTCACATTAAAATGTAATTAAAAGAAAATGTAAATGCGATATGCCACTTCAGATGAATTTTGCAGGACTGCTGTTTAAATTAATAAAATCCGAATAAATTAAATAAAACAAGGGAGTGATTTTATTTGATTTTTATCCTCACCACGTCGTCTGTGGCTGAGGCTAAAGAGAAATGTGGGGCGATTGAAGGCATTGAGCTGTGACACAGAGCAATCAATTAGGATCAGCTTTTGTTTGTTGGAACGAAGGCGGAAAGCGACCAATCACGCTCGGGGAAGCCGTCCTTTGTTGGTTTGTTTGGTTCGACCGGTCAACACCAATCTCTATTATACTGTTTTGGTAAAAGTTAAAGGTGTTTTGACACCGGTTGTCCACTTTGCGGGAGATCACAGGTAGTCACTGGCAGGGATGTTATTGATAAACTCGATAACCTTTAAAGCGATAATTTATTTTGGTATCTGTTCCGCAGGTTGTCGCTTCGAGTTTACCGATAACAAGTTTTAACTTTTTATTCGTTTCATTTTTATTATTTCCCAAAAATGCAAGTTGTCGTGAGCTTTAGTATGGAAAAGAGAATGCAATTATGCGTAATGAGTGGATTTCGGTATTCATGTTATCAAGAAATAGGGGTTTCAACTGACATTTCAAATTATAGGTGATGCATGCTTGTTGTTTTTTTCGTCATGTTATGCTGCTATGGCTAATAATGGATGATGCTACAGCGAGAGCTCTATAATTTGGATAGGGATTTTTACCTAGATAATACCTAGGGAGATTACCTGACATCATAGAGGCTCGGGATATTGGGGAGCGAGGTAGATCAGTTAATGTGCCGAAGATCCCGGGTCTAAATCCGGCTGTGGCAGATGCAATTTTTAAATCTATTAGCATCTATGTGTGGACCCTATCGTGAGGCTCCTGGGGCTCACCCTTAAAGTGGGTACCCTTAATTGGAGGAAAATATGACAGTGATCTCGGACAAATCATTTCTCTTTACAACCTTTATCCTTGAAACAGTATTCTATCATGTATTGAATCCAAGACCAGTCATGGGCTGTAGTCGTATAGGTTAAGCTAATTGAAGAATGTGGGATACATGCAAAGGTCATATTTATAATATTGAAAAACAAAATAGAAAAATACATAAAATACTATAGATAATATTAGAGATATGTATATAAATATACAGGCCTCTAAAAATACAGGAAAACAGAAATACCTACCGATATTTCACCAATTGATACACGATATAGACTGAAATTCGCTTTTCTATATTGATATAATTCTTGGAATATTCGTGTAACCGATGGGTTCTTGATAATTGGCCCTTTTCTCTTGTACTTCTGTTTTCCTTTTTTAATGTATTTTATTTTTATTATTTGCTTTATTTAATTATCCTTCGTACTTTTTTTTAATGCTCAATATTTGTGTCTTCATTATATTGGTATTATAGTCGAAATACTTCTATTGTAATCAGCTGTTTTTATTTAATCTTCCTCAGTTGTTGTGTTATAACCTTCCTTATGATTCAATACCATGATTCAATAGTTGCATTTGTTCCTTGAAGGTGCTACCTCAGGTTCTTGGTGGACAATGGAGTTGGGGTAAATTTATTTTTATTTTATTTATGTTTTAGTTTCTATTACTTTCTTTCTGGCCTTATGATACCTGAAATATTGGGAAGTATTTTTTTCTGTATTTTAAGAAACTTAATCTTTTTTTTGGAATTTATTCCGTCGTACCTCAAATCATATTAAAACTCGTTCCTCGCTTGTTATTCTTAATTATTCCTAAGTACTTTTTAGGCCTTAATTTTGATGTTATTCGTCTTTTATTATTGAATTTTATAATATTTTTTTAAGCAATACTTATACGATCTTAAACGAAGTTTATTGAATGGTTGGTTGTACTTCTTTTCCAATACAACTCTTCGACAAACTTTGCTTTATAAATAAAACTTTAATGTAAAACTTGAAGGGCTGTTCTCAATTTAAAAGACGGGATGGAAGTGACTCAAGACGTATTTTCCACTAATTGGGGGAAAAAGAAAAGTAAAATAAATAAAAACCGAAGTTTGTTTTCGTTTCATACTTAACGAGTTTTTTTTTTTTTTTTTAGAACTCACTTAGTATTTCATCATTCAAATGTAATCCAATTATACGAAGCAATAATATACTTTTTTATATTAAATTAATGAAATTGCTGAACTTTCCGCTTGGATAAATGATTTTCATCGATTAAAAAACAAAACAATATTTATTTTAAATATTACCTTAGCTCTAATTATGTTTTTTATCGTATTCATTATTCGTATAGAATTGTTCTTTTTTTTCATCATTTTCATGCCATATTGATTGTACTATATCTCAAACTATTGATGACGATTTATTTATCCTGTTAAACATTAGACGAAAAGACCGAAATACTTTCAGGTACTTGTGATTTAGGAAATCGCCATGAAACCTACCTCCTAAATAAATTTCTTATTTTTTCTTTATTGAATTTAATTTGGTGTTTTTGCCTATTAAATTTGTTATAATATTTAAAATGAATAGGACAACACTAAGGGCATTGCCGTCAAACAGTGAAATATTTCCAGAAGTTTGGAATAATTCAAAAGATCAAGTTAAATGAAAAAGATCATCAAATAGATTTTGAGAAGAAAATAAAATAGAGATGTTGTCTTCAAAAGTGTAGGAAAACCTATCTATAAGAAAGGATTGGATTAGCATTTTACTATTAAAATTTGTCTGTTTCAATTTACATTAATATAAATAATCATGTAGGCATTATCAGTATCAGAATTATCAGTGTTCAGGTTATAAACATTGGTGGTTAACAGTCCTATTAATCACAAGTACCTAATTTTATACGTAAATTTTACGTTTCAAAGTGTATACTTGCTCCTCTCTTAGAATCACAATAAAATATTTTTATTAACCTGATCAAAAAATATACGACTATAATAGATAATTATATACATCTGATAATAGATTAGTTGAGTACTCCACTTCTTGCATGCCTACCCTTGTCGCCCAAGAGATTGATCACCCATATCACTCTCCGAAGGGTGTTAGATTACATTCATCTTTGATGGTCCATTAGGAACTCATTTCATTGCACAAACGTTGACAAAAAAACAGTCCAGTCATTGAAGTGTACTGTACTCATGAATGGTTCAGTATTCAGGATGGGTTGTAGTATTGTTTTTATACTATTATGAATCCCAGATACTTGCTGGATTGGATAATTTAAAGTATTTCTTGCATGCTTAACCAAAATTTAGGAGTTGTGCGGACTAGTTACGCACTAACCCACTACTTAGGGCCAAATTAGAGTAGTATTAGAAATATAGATTTAGTCGATGGGAAACACGTTTGCGCTTGCCTAAGGGAATGGAGTGGATAAATATAAAACCAGTACCAACCTTTTTGTTCCTCAACATTTCTCTTCGCATTGATTTAGTTTCAGATAAACTTATTTCTTGATACATAAAACGTAAGTTGCTATTGGAAATTTTCTTTTTCGAGGACGTATTTTTCGATACTTGTGTATTAGCCGGTCTGCAGGGGCTGTTGTCCCCCATTGTTTATAACCGGAATACTTATACACCTACCTTCTTATTCATATAAATGGAAATTGAAATATAAAATAAAAAAATATAATAATAAAATGCTAATTCTATACCTGTCTAGCCACGTTCCTCGTCTTAAAGGTTTTTATAAACGTTCGACCAAAATATTCCTATTTCATCTTCTTGTTATAATCCGTTTGATGACTTTTTTCACAAAATTTCTTCTATGGAATTATTTCGAACTTCTAGAAGTATTTCACAGCTTCTTCTTTCAAAGACGGCTACTGCTAAAGTGTCATTCCGTTTATTTTACATTTTTTAAATGCAAAAAGATAATACAAATATTTTATTGCATAATAGATAGTTCCACAGATATTTATTTATTTCCTTTGAGTTGTTAGCATGCTTTGAGTTCTATATAGCTATAAGCCAAAATATACACTTAAAATAAAATGTTTATGATTATCAGAAAAAAATTGCTTCTCAAAAAAGATTATAATTTCCATTAATTATCAAACATACTCCATCTTAAGACATGAGTATCTATTATTTAAACAAACCGTTGAGTTTTTATTGTTATTTATTTTATTCTACCTAAGAACAAGTTTGAATGGAGAAGTTCGCCATTTTCTCCAAGGGTTTTAAAGTATGTATTACAAGTTTCTTGTATTATATCGAAGTTGGTGACCCGTCTTACAACTCTCCGAAGAAGTTGACGCCAAACTTCAGGATGTGGAATAAAAGCTTCCGAAGACCAATTCGACACCTAACAGGAACATTGCCTTTTCGTGTTATAGAGAGTTATAGATTATTTATTTTACATAAAATCGTTTAAATATTAGTTTAATGATATAAATATATTGTAATTTTTATAGAATTGTACTCATACATATATAGGTCATTTGTAATCTTCATTTTCAATTTTAAGGATCAATTCAATTATATATATATACAGTGGCCTCAAAAATTTAATAAACCTAGTATAATTAATAGAATTAATTCTTTATAAACTTCGTATTGTATTTGAAAGTACAATGTTTGAATTAATATGTAAGATGGTCATTGAAATTTTAAATAACCATAGTTACAATAAAAGATTAATAATGTAATTCATTTTCAAAATTTTCATCGCCAAAAGTTAGTTGAAATGTAGAAAAAAAAATTTTAATTAAAGAATAATTTATGTTTTAGTATTTCGTATGTCCATATCGATTCGGAAGCACCGTTCTCATTCTTCGCGGCATCGATTCTACCAGATTTTGCAAAACATGTTTAGGCATATCCAACCATACATTGAAGATTGCATCTTGAAGTTGTAGAAATCCTACGGTATATTTCATCCCACAAATGCTCTATGGGATTAAGATCAGGTCAAAGACGGCCAATCCAATAGTTTTATATATTTTTTTTAAATTTTGCATTGTTATTTTAGCTATATGTTTAGGATCATTATCTTGTTGAAACATAAAATCCTGATTTAATCCCATAGAGCTGGCAGATTTTTTTAGATTATTCTTTAATATATCACAATACACACGAGCAGTCATATTACCATCAATCACATGCAATTGCCCCATACCGAACCACGAAAATAATTACATTATATGATTCAACTAACTTTTGGCGGATTACTTTTGACTGTAAAATCTTTGTTTACGTTTGGGCAGTGCAAGCGATAAGAATATCTCTTTCTTTCCCTTTTGAAGTATTATAGAGCACAGCGAGTTGAAATAAAAGGCGTGTTATTTACGTCGCATGGAAAAATATTATTGACGACAGTCTTCTTTAAAATGAATCATGACTTAATTCAACTAACTTTTGGAGGGCCTTGGTACACACAAAAACTAGCTGTGCACCGCTGTGTCATATATATTGTCATTTGATCCGAACGATTTCATGGAACAGGATGTAGAAGACAATATATCACTATAATCGTCAATAAAAGTCAACAGTGTTAATTTTGGTACACTTAAATAGTGTTTAATCTGTTAGGGGCCAGAGATGGGTCCTATGGGATCTACGACCCTCCTGGGGCTTATCCAGCCTCTATAAAGTGGTTACCCAAAATAAAGGGGAAAATCTGGCGGTTGAGCGTGGCATCAGAAAAAATAGGAAAAAGACATTGAGGTATTAAAATATAGTAGAATAAAAGATAAAAACAATTGGACTGATAGAGCCCAGTTTCTCATTTAGGTATAACGTATCATCGCTCATCTGCGTTCACACCAAGGGGCATGAAGTGATTCTTCAAATCCTTTTGAATACAAAATTTTCATTTTCCACAACCGTCTCGAACTGTGTCGTTAATCCTTTTAGTATTGATTTTATTTATTCTTGTCTCATTGACCCAGGTAATTTTTTCATATAACAAACGTCAGGTCAACAGGTCGCTATAAATATAACTGTTATTCCAGATAGAGTTGAAATATCCTCCAATCATTACGAGCCTGACGACGAAGTGGGAATGATCAATATAATTTCTTGGCAGTGCGGTTCTCATGAGTGCACCTGCACGGTCGCATTTACTTAACTTCGATGCTTACTTGCACTTCAGAAGAAAATGGTCCAGGTAGAGGTAAAAAAAATTATCTTATATAGGGAGAAATTTTATTGGTTAGCCAACGTTTCTACCCACATTGCAGGTCTTCTTCAGGGCAAAATAGTCTAGATATATTAAAATAATACAAGATACATTTATATGTACCTTCTATATTTAGTCCAGAAGAAGACTTGGAATGTTGGTCGAAACGTTGGCTTTTAAATTAAAGGTTCAAAAGAATTTTTTTCTGACCTCAACCCGGACCATTTTCTTCCTATTATAATTATAGTATATTAAAAGCAGTAATAATAATATATGATATTATTACACCGACAAAACACGTGTTGAGCATTGCCCTCTAACTCACAACTTTGTTGCCTATGGCTGCGTACCTGGTATATCCCCATAAGCAAGTCTATTGAGATATACCGAATATGATAAGGAGTAGGAACGAATATTGCAGGTATTTAGGAATAATAAAATACAAATATATTTATCCTTTAAAAATTAAAAGATGAATTCATGAAAAATTAAATTTTCTATGAAACAAAATTTGACTAAAGGTTTTTTTTATTGACCTAACAATATCACTTTAATAAGACTTCTATTGTGTGTAAAAAACGTAATTTTGGTAGTAATAATGTTAGAATAAGTATAAAATAGAGTAAAAAAAAAAAACATGAACACTTTTTAAGTTTAACTTTATTGACGTTCATCATAGTATGTAGTCGCTTGGTCCTGTTACCTTTTGATGTATTTTAACATATGCTTAGCGTGAATCACAATCAGAATTACCAATAAATCAATATTTATTTATAACATAATTGTGTTCTAATGGTTTATAACATTAAGTTGTGACATTTCCAAAAAAAATTCTAAAAATTTTCATGACCAATTAATTTTATTAGAAATTATCTTTTCACAAAACCTTTTGAAACATATTGAGTATCAGCACGTGTAAATGCTACATATTCTTATTTTTAGAAAAGTTTAGTCGCTGTAAATTCCCTCGGTTTTGTTTTATTACTATGATTGGATATATATATATATATATATATATATATATTAAGGGCTTGTTTTACTTTAAATAAAGCTCTTATTCTATGTTGTAATATGATTTGTGACCTTGGATTAGTTACTTAATTATATTTACGTGACCTGAACTGTAGAGTCATTAACACGCAACTTGAATACAAGAGAGGCTTCTGATGAATTAGGTTAAGTATACAATAATGGAATACTTCATTAGTCTGTATTATTTTTTAGATGGACTTCTCTTCGTTCCAAATATATATTTTATATTTTGACCATGAAAAATTTGGGACCTGATTTTTCAACGCTAATACAAGAATAACTGAACATATTATCGAGATTAGCCTATTTAAACTATAACATTATTTAAACCATAAAATTTTAGAAATTGTGCAGAAAAATACTCACGGCTTGCCGGGCGGATCTTCCCCTATAACCAACGGAAATCACTTGGCCACCCTGCGAAAAATGATTAAACATGAGTGATAATTATTATATACAAACATATAACACTTCCATTAACTTATAGACCAGCGGCCAGGTGTTTGAAGGTCGCAATAAATTATAGAGAGCTGCATTTTTGATATGTTGTAAGGGCAGGTCTGACTAGTCGAAATCCAAGTTAGCTACCGAAAAAAACGGATGGGAAAACTTTTGGTGACCGTAAAACCTCGACATTTTCGGAGTTATTTCAGTTTTTATTTATTTCAGCTTGTATCTCCTAATCAATGCGTTTTGGATGAAAAACATTTGTAACCATTTTTAATGTAAATTAAATTTGCTAAAATTTGAATTCAACCGCGGCTCTGTAGCTCTAATAGATTCTGAGTTTCCCTTTGAAAATTGGTAATTTAAAAAAAAAAATCCAAATTTTGGCCAACTTTCGAGAGGAACACCGGCCGAAGCAGTGATTCCACTATGAAAGTCATTGGCAATGAAGTTGTAGTAAATTTAATTAGCTTTAATTTAAGCACAGACCGAGGCCTGTAGGTCTAATAGATTCTGAGTTACGCCCCTTGATCATTTTTCCAAATAGTCCACATATAGGCCTGCTGCCAGGTGTTTGAGGGTCGTAAAAAATCGATGTGAGTTGCATTTTTGATGGGCGTGTCTGAGTAGTGTAAATCCAAGTTCACAACCGAAAAAACGTATGGGAAAACTTTTGGTGGCCGAAAAACCTCGACATTTTCGGAGTTGTTTCAGTTTTTGGCCTGTATCTCCTAATCGGCCCATTTTTGAATAAAAATCATGCGTAACCATTTTTAATTTTAACCATCACGAAAGTTGGTCAAATCTTAAAATTTGGACTTTTTTTGAAAAAATTACCAATTTTTAAAGGTGCGTAACTCAGAATCTATTAGAGCTACAGAGCCGCGGTTGGATTCAAATTGTAGAAAGTTTAATCTACATTAAAAATGGTTACTTATGTTTTTTATCAAAAACGCACCGATTAGGAGATATAAGCCATTGGAAAACCAAAAGTTTTCCCATCCGTTTTTTTGGTAGTAAACTTGGATATCCACTAGTCAGACATGCAATTACAACATATCAAAAATTAGCTATGGCTAATTGGACGATGCTGCAGCAGGTATCATATATTTTCCTTATCCAGGTTTAATTAGGAAAGGGATGTTTAACGAGTACCTGACATCGTACTGATTCGAGTTCACCATTGAACGTTCCTTTTGAAGGAGGGCATATCCAAAGATTTATACTCTCTTTTAGTAAAGCCTAGGGCCATCTGCCGGTATGCGAACCGCGGGTTCGTTCTACGCCAATCACTACACCATTGGAAACTTTATCTTTGCTTTGAAATTATTTCCTTCCAAAATGAACTACAGTAGTTTTTAATGGATATAATATTTTCTCTCTAAATATTTTAAATATTACTTAAGAAGTCACATGTTTTCTAGTACTATTACTCAATACTTACTAATAGAATCAAAATAATTAGAGACTTAGCTGCAATGAGAAAGAGCCAAGATTGAAGAAATCTGACATTACAACATTCTTTCAGTGACAACCTTAGTGAATCTATGAATGTACGTAATTTTATTGACGGTTATTTTATTTTTTCACAAAACAACAAAATAAAGAATTTCAAGTTGTTTTTTAATACGAACTTGTTGGTTGCCTGTTTATTTTTAAAAAGTTTGTTTCGTTGCCGTTTCATTTTACTGTTTCACTTACTAGAAAAACTAAGCACTAAGCTCCAAATTAATTACAAAAGACACATTATAGATTACTATTATAAGACCTAAGGGAGCGGAGTGGCTCAGTGGTAGAGCACTGAGTTGCCATACCGGAAATCCTGGTTCAATTCCCGCTGCAGGCCATGACTTTTATTTAGCCTGTTTGCACCGGGAGGTGGATCATATAGGATCTAGGACCCCCCCCTGGGGCTCACCCAGCCTCTATAAAATATAATAAAAATAGGGTACCTAAATAAAGGGGAAAAGCTGGCGGTTGAGCGAGACCTAGGACAAGTCACCTCCTTGCAGAACCGTTGTCCATGGAGCAGTACAGTCTATACCATGTAGTAAACCCCAGACTCGTTCACGGGTTGTAGTGGTTACATGTAGGTTATAAGACCTATTTGCACATAAGGAGTATAGGTTTGTGGTTTCATTAAGCTATCGAATTCCTCTCGAGTCCAATCCTTAATGGTCCTTACTGTGGTACGAAGAAAGCAACCCATAATGACCTAATTTCCCATTTGTTACTGTTTCGGCCAGTACCCGTTACCAGTCCTTTCATGACAGACTTTATTCCCACTAAAACCCGCTGGTTCAAACCTAGCTTCTTTAATCTCCGATGGTCCCCCGAGGACTCTGAATGACATCGTGACCCAAGTTGATTTCGTTATTTGAGTTCTGTAACTGGGTAGTTTCTCTACTTGTATTTTTCCATATCATTATTCGTTCATGTCATCATATTTACTTGTAATGCTGGAATACAGTTGTAAATATCAATAAATAAATAGTTATTTTCGATAATCCGAACTCTTCATTATCCGAAACACATCCGACAACTTTCGGGATAATCGACGCTTTACAGGATATTGTTCTAAATTAATTATAGGTAATGAGTTGTATCGGAAAGATTAAAAAAAAACGTTAAAATTCGTTATGAATTCAAAACAAGGAAGGTACTAAAAGAAAAAAAATGTTCAGGAACCTTTTTTTTTCTTTTATTATTTTTTTATGGAGGAAAGTAAATACCCCGATTGGTAACACCCCTCGGTCCTACTGATTTCTTTGCTCAGCATTTACAAGTTTATTTTAGAGAGGTCCTTTATCTTTTATTCATTCTCTCTTGGTTTCTTCAATAGAAGAATTTATAAACTCAATTATGTCTCCGTCTCGAAAAAAAAAGAAAAGAAAGAAAAAAGAGGAAAGTAGTAATTACTGAAAGATATAATTAAAAATATTTCCAGTGCCTTCCACTCTAGCGAGTCTAAATTACTATGGTTTATTTAAATAATTAAGAGGTCTCAGAGACTAGATTTTTTTATTATTGCTTTCAAAATTTCAGAGGTTTTTAGTTTAAAAAATAATAGAACTTAGTTTAAGATTATTAAATTCTGAATTTAATGGCCATTCCTCAATAAGTGTAAATATTTAAATAGTTATTGAGGAAAAATAAATAGGAATAATTTTCATAATTTTCATATTCAATCATATAAGGTAGGTACTTTCGAATTGTTTTTATTTAACAACTACATTTTGAAATAATTATATTTTCCGGTGACACTGAAGTATGTGTTTATTATTATCCCTGTACCACTATCAATCCATGAAGTGTCTGGAGTTCAGTAGATGGTGGAGAGACTATACTGTTTCTCGTACAACAATTATGCAGTGAGGTGATTTGTCCTAGATTTTTATTACTATACAGGTTATTAATCGAATACGAGGTATGGATTTTTATTAGGGGCTCTTGATTTGTTAAACCAGTTAATCTTTTTTATAATTCCTTTTTTTAATGTTGTTCATGACATAACTCATTCCTCTGTAATGAGGTACTGATTAAATGCGATATGAATATTCATGATCAAAGTAAAGTGAAGTCATGTTAATAGTTATGCTTAAAGATGGAATAACAATGGAAAAATAACATCACTTAATACAGCTTTTTAAATTTGAATTACGTTCATATTCTGATTAAACTCGTCTAAATACAATTGAATGATTTTTTAAAATGAACTAGGTCTAGATCGAATCCTATTTGAAGTCGACTGATATTATAGGTCTTTCAGAATGCTGAGTTTTCAAAAAAGATTTTGAATTATTTATTTACGGTTAATGTTATGTTAACAATTGTTTAAAAAAAATCTTATTTAAAAAATAAATATTGGAAAACATAGAGGGCACATTTGTAATCGTCATCTTTCCTCCCAACTTGTATTTCTTCGTCAGTCAAAAATATACACAGGCTTCTAATGTATTGAGGCATGAACAAGTTTTATAAGTTTATTAGTAAAAGTAAAACCACAAATCATTATGAATCTTCAGTTTTTATTTATTATTATCGATACGCTAAACCACTTGAGACGTTATTGGCTAGAAAGCTATTCTATTCTAAACTATTCTATTGGCCCATTTATTTCCAAAAATTATATCTATTTTTTTTTTTAAGACGTATTATATGCCAATAAAGTTAAAGGCTTCTGAAGGTCAATATAAAATTAATATAAAGAGATAAGCGAGTATCGCATTTACCGCCCATCTTGGAGGAACAGGCTCAACCAAAGACTATTAAAGGTTAGCTAGATCCATTAATGGTGTTTGGTTAAGTGGTATAATCTAAGATTATAGCACAGTTTTGTTAGCTTTTTAAATGCAACAATATATTTGCAGCAGAAGTGAAATAGATAAGTTAAACTTAGTTAAGTTTTAAATTTTGTCTTTGAGTGTTCAAGACACACTTGAACACACTTGTCATTGTAAGAGCACAACAGTTTGCTGGATGTCCCTGGTTAAAATCGGATGTGGCAGATTTCATCTGTTAATTGTCATAGATGGACCTTGTGATATCTGTATCTTCAGGGGCTCACCCAGTCTCTAAAGTGTGTATCCTCTATTCGGTAGAAAAGCCTTGTTGTTGAGTGCGATCCCAGCCAAATCAACTACATTCACAACCGTTGTCTTAGAAACTGTAGAGTCTCAGCAATGTCCAAAACGTAGGCTGTGAATGGTATTTATATGATGGTGCTATGTTGGCTTTACTGGGCACACTATGATCTCGGGAAAAATTAAGAGCCTTGATCTGTACAATATTTAAATAATAAATGGGATCCCACCCTGAGATCGTTACACTTGAAATGTGGCAGTTCTACATCATTAATGAATAAGAAACATGTCCCTCTCTTCTCCAAGTGTTGACTTGGTTGACTGACTGGGAGTTGTTTAGTGAATAAAGACCCTTTCCATCTCATTAAATAACATTACATTTATTATGTGCTGACTATAAGTTAAGTTATATATCTACTTACAAAAATGAAAAGCACTTTGGTTATATGTGACAACCTACATTTTGAGTTTCTGCTGTTCTGCCTACGACTAACTACAGTCTGTCTTATCTTCAGGTGAAGATACGCTACTTGCTCTGTGACCCTTAACCGATTTATTTACATGTTCTAAATAGGGTCATATATAACAATTGTCAGGATTGATTGTTGGATATCGTGTGGTCCATTTATATAATATACCAAACCGCGAAAGTAGATGTATCTGTGCCAATACAAGGAATGTAGAAGAGACCTTGGAATAACTGAACCAGTGGTATAATTAAAGATGCAGTCTAACGTAGGTTTGAATATGTAGGGTGTGGCTGTCGTCCTTGGCGGCTGCGATGGCTTCGGCGATCTGTTATTATAACTGGCACTGAGAGCGGCTATGATGATAGAGTGTCTCGAGAATGTGGTTAACAATTAACTGATTGCTTGCGATGTTTGGATTAAAACACAAACAAAACATAAATCCTAAGTATCGACCTTCAATAATGTATATTATTTAGTATGGCATGTTCTTAGAAACCTGTTCTAATCAATTAATATTGTTCATATTCATAACCTTGAAATAAACTTGCCACATAAGTATAAAATATGTCAAAATATCTTTGTATACTTATTGATCTCTGTTGTTTACTAACATCCTTCTGAGTAAAGATAACCAAAACCCTTATTGCGAAGTTATCACTCTATATTTTGTGATTATTTCTTTATTCAATTTTGAACAGAAGTATCAAACATATAAAAAAAACGTACTTAAGAGTTTTTATTTCGGTGTTATGTTGGGGACACCTGTCGGTTAGTGGCTAGCATACCTATTGTGTCTGCCTACAGCCTGGGAATTGGTACATTTTACGTTTTGGTATCTTTAGTGGAAAAAAAAAATGTAAGGCTTCTATTTCGTGATATGTTCTATGTTTTCCCTCCAAAGAAGATCTTTTCATATTGAAGCTTAGAAAGGAGAAAAATGTATAAAACTATATTAAAAATTTATATTCACGAGCATCCAAAGTTATTTAATGGGAGCGGTGTGCTCAGGGATTAGACACTGAGTTACCGTGCTGAAGGTCCTGGGTAGATATAACGCTGATGGTAGACTTTTATTTAATCTGATAATGGCTGAAGATGGATCTTATAGGATCTAGGATTCTCCTGGGATTCACCCAGCCTCCATAGCGAGGATACCCAAAAGAAGCGGGAAAAATCTGGTGGTTGAGCGTGATTTGGAACAAATCGCCACCTCCCTGCACAACCATTGTCCAAGAAACAGTACAGTCCCTACAACGTACTGAACCCAAGACCCTCCATGGGTTGTTGTGATACATTTTTTTTTTCCCCGAGGTTATTTGACACTTATTGGAATTTTAGAAAATATGAATGTAGTGGGTTGGTTCAATGCCTTAATGTAATGTGTCGTGTTGAACAAATTTTAATAACAGTTGTGAAGTTGAACATGGAACAAAGGTGTTATATTTTTTATTTACCGATTGGTTCCTAACAAATCTTCTGAAAGCAATGACCGCAATAATTTCTTGTAGCGCGCAGCTCCAGGTAGCCGTGAAATCATCGGGATTGTGACGAAGAGACAGAAGTGAAATTTTAACAATAACGCCCAATTTCCTCGATAAATTGCCGCATTATTCGATAATGGCGGTTTTCCGCACAGAGGGTTTCCGAAGAATTTCAGAAATGGGATTTTTTGGTAAAGAAAAGATATTTAACAAGACCTTCCGTGTGGTGGTGGTCGAAGAATAAAATAAAATAAACTATTTATTTAATGCCCACGTTTTGACCTTCATTGTTCCTCTTTTTCATGATGACCCCTCAGCTTTTGACTTTTAGAAGAAGATATCTTAAAGCTACCTAATTACTACTTGATAATTTAAAAAAAAAATCGTAATTCTTAACTTTTTTTGTATAAATTAATATAATACTTAGTATTATTATATGGATGTAAATGTTAATGAAACATTTTAATAAGTTTTTTCCTTCAGTTCTCGAGAATCAATCAATACTTGTTAACATTTGTTTTGACTGCTCGACGTTTTCGCCTACTTCAACACTTACTGGACAAACGCTCTAAGCTACCAATTAATTACAAAAGACTTATTTACATGACAGTCATCAGACCTATTTGGGCATACGGAGTTGAGCTTTGGGGCTCTACTAAACCATCCAATTCATCTCGTATCCAATCCTTGCAATCCAAAATCCTTCGTAAAATCCTCAATGCTCCTTATTATGTCACAAACAAACTCATCCATCATGATCTTAATATCCCATATGTTACTGATTTGGCCCAAACTAGATACCTATCCTTCCATAACAAGCTCCATACGCACTTGAATCCGCTAGTCTCTCAGCTTGCTTCCCATACTATTCCTGATAACCCTCCGAGGCGCCTGAAAAGAAGATGGCCTCGAGATCATCTACTATAGAACTTTATTGGAGTGCTATCGATGGGTAGTTTCTCCACAAGTGTTTTCATGTCATATTCAACATTTTTGCACATTTACTTGATATAATACCATTATAGTTGTAAATATCATTGAATTAAAAAAAAACAAAAAAACAAAAAAAAACATTTGTTTTGGCAACGTTTCGAGGATATTTTGTTCTCATAATTGTGCCCTAGCAGCGAAAAGTTAATTATATTAAATACACTGAAGACAATGTTAATACATTTAGTGTACTTACAAAGTACACTAAATAAATACATTCATCTACATTACTCAATCAGTATCAACATATGAGCTGTTATCTGTGAAAGTGGTAGATTCCTATTTGGTTCTAAAAAAAAAGTTTATTCTTTTAAATGGTTTAAATGATTATTATGTCATAATAAAATTTAAAAGGTCACTCTTTGCACGTAAGTCCGTATTTTAAAGTAATTCAAATGGAAACCTTAACATATCGCGAATATGTAAAAATGCTCTAATCCCACTTTCAAACATAACAGCTCATATTTCCTGTCCAAGATTTGGTGATAATTAAAATATGTAACGTTAGATTTGTTTTATGGTGCATTTCAGATGCTGATTTAGGATCTGCAGGCATTTATTTTTTTATAGTTTGATCATTATTATAGATTTATTATTTGTAAATTTTTACATATATTAAAAAAAAAATATATATTTTGTATACTTTTAATAAGATATAGTTGATTACTCACTAGAGAATTCAGGAGATTACACAACGCGGAATCGCGAAGCTTTCACCCGTTAATGTTATTGTAGAGACGAAGATTAAGATGGGCTTAAGAAGTTGCTGGGCTTAATAACGCACGAATTCCGAAAAAGTTAATAGGCGCTGTGCCGACTGGGGAGCGTCAGTGGGGTATTCCGAGACTTAGATGGGAAGATTCCATTAGGAGTGATCTGGCCGATTTGGGTTTGGGTAGTGGTCCCTGGATGGAACTTTGTTAGCAGAGATTGGTGGTATCGGCATCGAGCCTTCGGGTCAGCTAAGCCTTATTATTATTATGATTATAGTTATTTGTTTTTAATAGTTATTTGTATGTATATTTTTAGAAATTGTATGCATAATATATGTATATACATTTTTTCGGTTTATTTCTACAGATCTAATACAATTGTAGACATTTATTATTATTGCATTTTTCATAATATTACACTAAATTGTGTATCATGAAAGGCCCTTGCAGTAATGGGTACAAATATGTCAAAAATCAATACATTCATGTATCAGGCATTCTCAATATCTCTTATAAAAACGTATCATAATTTGATGGTCTAGTTCTGCAGCATCTGCTGCTCTATCAGGGTTGACGTTCTTTGCTTGTGTACGTCAGTCGTAAACACCAACATTAGCTCAAGTGTGGAATTCATTTAAATATAACAACCACTTTAGATGTGGAGTAACTCTTGATAGTTTGTTTAAAATGCCAAGATAAATGAGCTTTTTGCATATAATAAACCTTGACCTGAATTAGCACTGCCACCAATTTGTCACTTAAATATTTTAAAATGTTTCAATAAAGATAGGCGACATATATAAATTAAATTCCAGAAGGCATTATGTGTGAAATAAAATGTATGTACTTCATAAATATTTTTTAAAAAACCTGTACCACTACAACCCGTGAGCGGGTCTGGGGGTCAGTACATGGCAGAGACTACTGTTTCATGGACAACAGATCTGCAAGGAGGTGACTTGTCCTAGGTCACGCTCAACCACCAGGTTTTTCCCCCTTATTTTGGGTACCCTATTTTTATAATATTATATAGAGGCTGGGTGGGCACCAGGAGGGTCCTAGATCCTATCTGATCCATCTCCCGCTTCAAACAGACTAAATAAAAGTCATGGCCTGTAGCGGAATTTGAACCAGGGTTTCCGACATGGATACATAAATATACATGGGGTTAAAAAGTAGTTCGTCCAAGTTTTTGGAACATAAATAAATATACTTTTCAATCCTAAAAAAAACAGGGGTTGAAATGGCTCTTTTGCATATTAAAAATAACGCCTGCAGTTGTTCTCTCTCACGTTCAGCCCATTCAAACTTTTTCGTTATTGAAGCAGATGTCAGCGAAATTGTTAAACAAACTCTCCCAGCTTTTGAATTCGGACTGATGTGTGTACCGGTGAAATTATTACTTTAAAATTTAATCTTGAAAATACATTTTAGCCTTGTGAAACAGGAATAAAAACTAGATATAACATGTAGATTTTATTTTCATTTATGTAGCTTGATTTCTTCATTTCATGGTGGTGGTTGGATGTATCAAAGTAAATATCGAATTTAAAAAATGAAGTGAGTTATCAAATAATCCATGTTTTAAAAGTACAAACATAGTGAATTAAAACATCATTGTTACCAACTGTCAGATATTTCTGTTAAGTAGAAAGCGAGTTGGCTTTGTGTATCAGACTGCTGAGTTGCTATGCTGAAGGCCCAGGGTTCATATCCGGCTAAGGCAGATAAATTATTTAATCTCCTAATAGCCGTGGTTGAATCCTGTGGGATCTGTTGACCCACCTGGGGTTCAGCCAGCCTCTACGAGAATAAAGTTGGAACCCTTAATTGGTGGTTGCGCGTGATCTCTGACAAATCTCTTCCCTTCCCAACCTTCCTTTAAACAGTACAGTCTCAACTATGTACTGAACCCAAGACCCTCCATGGGTTGGAGCGGTAGAGGATATTTTTAAGTGTGGTGCAAGGTGGCTCTGTTTATTGACTGCTGAGTTGCTATGCTTAAGGTTCTATTCCGGCTATGACATTTTAAGCTTTATTCTGCTAACAGGCATCGATTAACCCGCGGGATTAATTATTAACCCGTGGGATCTACAGTCTCTACAAAATCTGTAAACTCTATAAGGGGGTTTACTTCTATAAGTACAATGTTTTTAACCTCAAGGAAATTTCACTATTACGTTTGGCAATTTCCAGCGGTCCACTTCAGATTAAATAAGATATTTGGAATGTATGCTTATTTTCTAGACAGGAAGTGGAGGTAGAATTCAATGAAAAATTCGATTGAAAAAAGATACAATTTTTTTCTTTCTCTCGATTTTTATTATTCCCACTTCTACAGTGCTGAGGATGATAGATTGTTATTTTTCGGCATATTAAAAATCAGCATATCGTAAGGTAAATAATCGTATAACGAATGGACTGCTAATAAATCCAGATGAAAAATACAGGGTTAGAAACTCAGATGAGAGCTTAAAAATGGCAAAAGAACGACAGATGAGGATTATTTAGTATGACTAATCCGTCAGTATCTCGTGACTTGAAGGCAAGGAGGATGAGATAAGGGGATTGGATATGTTAGCCTCAACCGATCCATCAGGACGTATCTTCATCGCCGTGAGTGTTGGATGGATTCATATAAAGAAAATTGGATAGTGATGGTCTCTGTATACAAATATAAACCAGTCTGTAGCATCGTACCATTAGCAATAGGCCGCATACTTTAAGACCGCACTTTAACAAACCTGACTAACAGTTACTTTTATATAGATTTTTATATACGAAGAGTCTTGGAACTTATGAAGAGAGCCTGTACAGTTCCTTAGAAAATGGTTCTGCAGGGAAGTGATTTTTTCTAGATCACACTCAACCGCCAGGTTTTCCCCTTATTTTGAGTACCCGCTTTATACAGGCTGGATGACCCCCTGGAGGGTCCAAGAACCCAAAGGATCCACCCTCAGCTCTTAAAAGATTAAAGAAAATCTGTCATTGCCGAATTTGAACTCGGGACCTTTGGCACGGCAATTCAACGTTCTACCACTCCACCCCTAAATATAGAGTGTTTCAAGGGTAAGTAGCCAAACTGAAAATTTGAACTGAGGAACTCAAAAAAAGTTGCTAAGAAGGTATGTCCGGAAATTATTTAGGAGATATTCACACCTAAAGATTTTCATTGTTATGAATTATTTAGATATTGTAAATAAATACAACTTATTTTGTTTGTACCATCTACTTTATTAATTAAATGTAAACATTAACATTCGTATTAAATCCTGTTCAAAGTGATTTCCTTGAGTATTAAGACAGTCCCGCTATCTTTCTTCAACAGCAGTAGTGGCAGAATGGCACTGGATGTGTGTTATTGTTTCACACTATTTTATTCTTCTTCTTTTTAAAGAATGCAGGTCATTGGCCGGCCTCGCATAGGCTTTTTGTTTAATCCCTCCCAAAAAATATCCAGTGGTCAATGGGTTGGGTGGTTGACAGTGAGGCAACTCAAAATCATTTTCTGAAATTTTGGGACATCTTAGGCTACACCTACATTGGATCCGATTCGGTGCAACGTAATTCTATCACATACGATGCTGGGGTGTATACATTATACATATTTTACTGTACATTATAGTAAAATATAAATGTATTAAAAATAATTAATAAATAATCTTAATTTTATAAATTTAAAGAACCAAATGTTATAACTCTTGATATATTTCAGTCATTTGGTTTGCTAGCGACGTCTCATCGTATCACACCGGATCCAATGTAGGTGTAGCCTTAGCCAAATCTTATAACGTTTAACTTCTTAGAGAAACTGATGTAACCTTCACACATCGTTCATGTTAGTGAACAACGTGTTGTTCATTATCCAGCTATTTTCTGATATTATTTGGATTTGTATTTGTCTTTCAGCAAACTCCTATTCAGCATTAGTTGCGTTACGTATTACTAACCATTCGATTTATTATTGGATTTTTTCTAAAGATGATTAAAAGTAATAGGGGTACATAAGTTATTGACTCAACAAAAAGACTTTTTTGAACCTCTACTGATAGGTTCAATTGACCGATGAGGTCTACTGACGTAACCATCGTGCCCCACGACCCTGCTCGCTCCTTGCGATAGCTTCCTCTTTTTTCCCCGCCCCAGCGGATTAATCTTTTTGTTTCTTCCTCCAGAGGGCGATCAACCACGGGGTAAAGCCCTCCCGGATGCAAAGCATCTCGAGTCAAAGACCCTCCTCCAGGGCTCAAAGAACTTCCAAGCTCGGGACATTTACATCACAGAGGGGATCTTGACTGTTTCCACCTGCTCCTGTGTAAACGGTAACCCGGATGGGATTCTATTCTCTCCCTTTGAGGCGTTCTATAAAATTTTCTGTGTGGATATTTCTCGTTATATATCTACATATCTATTTTATGAGGAAGAAAATTGTCCGGGTGGATGTCAGAAAAAATTCTCTTTATTAAGTAGAACTGTTTAATTTTAAGCCAATGTATTGACCCACATTGCAGGTCTTCTTCAAGGATAAATTACAAGATACATATAAAATAAAATAATACATTGTAGAGATTAAAAATATACATATTCATCTAGGGATGGGGGTGATAAAAAATCAAAAATTGGGAATCCTTTCGGTAGATATACAAAAACAGAGGGAGTAGTTAGATGGGTCAAAACGTTTGCATTAAAATAAACAGTTCTCTTTACTAAATAGAATTTATTCTGACCTCGACCCGGACCATTTCCTTCCTCATATATAAAACTATTATTCTTCAGAATATATATTTCCTGTTAATATAGTATATTTGTTTTTACAATATATTAGTTTATAATTGTACCTTTTATCAAACTGTTTAATAAATCAATTTATTACTGCACTATTTGAGAAAATGCATACTTATTTGAGAAAAAAAGTATTTACAAATATTAAGTATATTTCCAAATAATTTTTTTTAAAATTTTAAAATCCATGCCAGCCAGCATTTTCAAATTGATAATACGTTATTATGACGATCGGAGTTGTCACTTTCGAAAATAAATAATGCTTTATTGAAACATGATTAAAAATTTAAAAACAAAATCATTTATTGCTTATTTATTTATTCGTTTAACACCATGTTATGTTGCAGTGGCTAATCGGACGATGCTACAATGTGAGTTATAAATTTCGCCTTTACAGGTATAATTGGAATTGGGCTTTTAAAAACGAGTATCTGACCCCTCTCCGGCTAGAAACAGCCATTTGACGTCCCCTGCGAAGGACGGCGTAACCAATGATGTTTTTATTCCCTTTAAAAAAATCTAAGCTCAGTGGTAGAGAACTGAGTTGCCACGCCGGAAATCCTGGTTAAAATCCCGCTGCAGGCCATGACTTTTATTTAGTCTGTTTGCACCGGGAGATGGATCATATAGGATCTAGGACCCTCTTGAGGTCCACCCAGCCTCTATAAAATATTATAAAAATAGGGTACCCAAAAGAAGGGGGGAAAATCTGGTGGTTGAGCGTGACCTAGGACAAGTCACCTCCTTCCAGATCCGTTGTCCATGAAACAGTACAGTCTCTATGGTGTACTGAACCCCAAACCTTTCACGGGTTGTAGTGGTACAGGTTAAAAAAAATCTAAGGCCACCTTTCAGTTTAAATATAGCAAGTTGCTTTATTCATACATACACAGACCATCTCTATCCAATTTCCACCACGTGACTTCATCCTGTTGTCATTACTAAGTAAGTATTCATTGTCGATCGAAAGAAGGAGACTGAATTTTTTTCCTTGGGCAAAAGGAGGGTCTTGGGTTTAGTATGTGGTAGAGATTGTATTATTTATTTGACAAGAGTTGTGGAAGGAAGTGATTTTTCCTATATCAGAATCAACCGCCAGATTACCCCATCCCTGTTTTGGGTACCAACTTTACCCCCAGGGTGTCCTAGATCCCATTGGATCCATCTCCGGTCGCTAACAGATTATATAAAAGGCACGGCAACTCAGCGCTTTACATGAGGAACTCCGCTTCCTATAAATAAATATTATTAAATTAAAATCGTAGACTTGCCTCACAGGTAATATTTTAAAGACTGCAATGTACATGGATAGATTTAAGGGCTCCAATGTGGGCGTAATAAAAAAAAAAATATAAAAAAATCGTACACTAAATTCCTGACTAGAGTAATTATTCTCCCATAATTAATTTCTCGTGATAGAGCATTTTATTTACAGAAAATTAATTCGATTATTCATAATCTCAAATGATTTCATGCACCGAGGAATGCAATATCATTTCGGGTTAATCGTTTATTGAAGGATTTATTTGTTGCTGTTCTCGAGGAACTATAGAAAGATAAAATAATATGGAGTTAGTGCTAATCGTGTTGGCTGATGTAAAACAATATATGTATATTTAAAAAGGTTATATATTATATTAGAAAAAATAATAATAAATTATGATCCAAGCTCATACATAGTTAAGGTTAGACAAGAAGTGGATCCTTCATAAGTTTCTCACATCTAAAAGAACCGTAAAGCATTAAACAAGCGAATGAGGCTTAAAATTAACTGTAAAAGTGTAAAATCATTAATAAAGTAAGATTTAAACGAAACAAATAAACGTAGAAATTGTTATGAAATATATTTCTGCGTTTGAACTGCTCTTCATAATAACAAACGTAAAGAAATCAATAAGATTACTTATTTATACCAACGATGGCACAAAGATGCTTGATTTGTTTTTCAAAACCTCAATTAGAAAATTATCTAATTGTTTATTTTTGGGTTCCATGTAATGCAATGTTTGAGATCCATTTACAATAGAATGTTGCGGCTCTAGAATTTCGCGAAGCTTATATATTTATAAAAGTTGAACCAACATCTAATTATGCTAAATAAGTACATTTTGGATTTCTTTTTCTTTAGTTTTGAGGTAGTATTTTTTTTCCACCTTGCTGGTGATGGTGCACGAAATAGGGGACTGCGTTGATAACTTAAAGGGGAAATTCGTACAATACAAAAAATTAATACATTTTTTTATGACAAATTATTCAATGGCAATTTAAGAATTGTGGAAAACAATTTGTTTTCAGATTTCAGTTTGATTTGAATCAAAGAAACAGCGTAAAAATTCCACCGTTTCATTGGTATTTTATAGTCCAATTCCAAATTCCAATGGTAGAGTGAATGAAAGTTTTGAGATTTTTTTCTTTTTCTTCGTTCTCTTAGTGCTGAGAAAAGAATTTTAAAGAAATCCTGAACTTTAAAAACACTCAAGAAGCCATCTCTAACTTCAGATTGTTTGTGCAACCTCAATCGCGGATGTTGAAAATGAAAGAACCTTAATTGGGTACCTTGGAACAGGGAACCTAAGGTGGGTTCGTAACATGGTACGTTTGCCTTATACGGGAATGGCTTCTCATTTTCTAGGCATATTACACACTGCCTGGTAGTTTTGTTATCGAAACCTAATGGAATGAAAAAAAAATCGTAATGAATTGAGAAACTAGAGGACATATACAATTATTGCCAAATATTGAATAAAAAAGACAATACGCTAAGCTAATGTCATTTTCTCACTTATCAATTACGTATCAAGTTGACAAAAAACAGTCAATTTTAAAAACATTTTATTCACTGTTGTAATAGTTGGTTTATACTTTTTTACTGATAAGATAACATGGCACTTTAGTAAAAATTCTGAATGATTTTCATTTTAATGATATTTGTGAGGCTCCTATTATAGTATGGTTTTAATCTGGTTTTAATTTCAAACTTTTTGTCTCAGATTTGAACTGTCTGTTCAAAAAGGGTGATCTTCATATAAAATTGGACTAGCTAGGGTGGACATATTTTTATTGTACATCGATTTTCTGTATGTTTCAATTCATCATGAGGTTTGAGAAATAACCACAGTAATTTTATGATACAATAGTTACTCTAACGATGACCTAAATCGTAGAACAAAACGTTGATACACAGTAATAATTAATTCTACTTATTAGTATCTTACTCACGCCCGACCAAATTATCCATCTAATCGCTATATACTATGAAAACTATCAATTTTTAAGTCTGGGATGTTTGCTCCCTTCAGCAAGTGCTTACACCATCTGGTAAGTAACCTGTTATTGCTTATATATTATATTATTTATTTATGGTGGTGATTTTTCAAATATAGAAATCAGGAAGATTTTATAGCGTAGGAGAGAGAGTATTTTATTTCTCTTTTTTGCTATATTCTGCTTTATTTCGTGTGAATATGAGCACTCGGATGAATTTAAAGTTTTTTTTACAAATGTCAATATTCATAATTAAGACATGCTTGCCATAATGAGGAGGTTGGCAATCCACTCACTTTCAAAGCCATTAAAATTAAAATAAAAGTGAGAGTTCTGTTTTTAGCTCTCATTAGGTTTTTAAACTATGTAAAGTCTTCATCTCGTTAATTAGTTTCAGTATAAGTTATCCTTGGTTTTTATAAACCTAGCGCTACCTTTTGTGTAAGTTAGTTCGATAGTTCATCAAAGGCAATAATAATTGATTAAAATAAACATTTGCTAATGAATAATTAGTGGAAAAAATATAGCAAAAACAATTAATTATATGATGGAAGAAGGAGTGGATTAGATAAAATTATAACAAATGCAGAGGACTGATTTTGGCGATGATAAGCTCTGATAAAGCTTTTGGTTATTTTGTCAGATTTGATCCACGCTCAAATATGGCTGTTGTAGCATGCCGTGTATTCAACACTCCATGTTCAATAGCATGTTCTGTTATATTGTGTTGAATCATCCTGTTTACACAAAAGGGGGCTTACCTCAGCCGTAGTCGTGTATTCGTTCTGTTTGTTACAGATTACACATTTGGCAGTACTGTTCTGCAATACAGTATCGCAAGTCTTCCAATAAAGAATTAGTTTACTGAAATACAAATAAAAATCGGACAATAATAAGGTCCAGATTGAATTAAAAAATAAAATAAACGACGTTTCGACTCATGTTGCAAGTTTTCTTCTTTTTTTACTTCTATCCGCGCCATTTTCTTCTCCATATTTTTACGGTCAACTAATTATATAAAACCAATTCCTTGATACAAATGGAAGTTCCCAAAGTTTTGAAATTTATTATTCGTGTAAAAGTGAAGAGGTTTATTAAAATTATTAAACCTGTAAGACCACAACTCATAAGGAATAATGGGTTCGGTGCGTGGTAGGAACCGTACTGTTTCCAAGATAAAGGATTTTCCGCGATAACGTCCAATTTAGAGATTTTATCCTACTTTAGGAGCTGGGTGAACCCCAATAGGGTCTATAGTTGATTGATGTACCTGTCTCCATTTCGGTCCTAGAGTTCAGTAATATAAGGTACCCCACTTCGTTATTAAATTTATTTTTAAAAAATCTGGTCTTGATGCCTCTTTTCCATCTGAGTGTTAAAGGTATAAAAATTGATTAATAACATTCATGTTGCTTAAGCATGTTATTTTCTATCGTGGAATACATCTGGACTAAAGAAAAATTTAATCTAAAATAAATAGACTTTGTTAAATAATTATAGTCAATCTTATAGTTAAGTTGAAAAGATAGATATTATTATTATTATAAAGTTAAAAAGATAGATATGTATGTCCATCTATTAGCAGTATGTATATCTATCATATAGCACTAACCTATAAAATGGATAAATTGAATGGCTATTTCAAAATATGATATTTCCTTATATAATATTGATTTCTCATATTTCTATATAAATCCTATCTATTTTATGAATCACGAACACACACCATTTTTTATCCTTTCAAGATATTGCCTTTCATGTCCCTTAATTGTTTAAATTTTGATCTAATTTTCGTTGTATTTATTTATTTTATATTATTTTATTTTGTAGCAATAATACAATCTGCCACATTGAGGGCAATAAGTATTATTGATCTAAGAGCACATTATATGTATTTGAGCACTGTGACGAAATAATGAAATGTAAATATTATCTGGGAAAACTCGGGGTTTTCAATTTCGTAAGGGAGGAACTGAAAGTATAAGTGTATACCGTTCCGAGAAAGTATACGTTTTTATGAAGGAAAACGACTCTAATTTCTGGCTAGCAAACAAAAGCTTCGGGTATTTACCCAAGTCGTTATCAGAGAAGCCACGTCAAGCGGGTAAACTCAAAACGGCTTTCCTAAATAGTGTAACTGCTGTTTAAGCCTCTAATCTTATCTCCAATGGCCTCATTCTCAAATATTAGACTTTTTAAGCTTACGAGAGCTTAAACGTTAAGGTTAAAACTTCTCAGAAAGCAGGAAGTGTCAGCTGACATGTTTCCCTATCCAATATTTATCCTACTCTTCACAACTTAATGTTTCTAAAAAAATTAATTTTGTTTTACAAGGTAATTATAACAGCTCAAACCACCTATTTAAAATTTTATTGTTATTTAATCATTAATCCTCAATGTTTTTAAGAAAGCAAGACATATACAAGAAAAACCTGAAAATAAATTTAGGTGGTAATAGGGTACTGAAAATTAAAATGATTGATAAATACGCCTATCATTTATTTAAAAAAAAATTTATTGAAATTTACAACTAAATTATAAGAATACAAGTAAGTATAATAGCAGAAACTACCCGTACTAAGAATGTACTACAGTGGTAGTACTCAAATAACAAGTTCAACTTAGATCGTCACGAGGTCTCCTTCTTCTTTCCAGACCCCTCGTCGGGTTATCGGGAATTTAGGAAGCAGCTAGGTTTGTAACTAGTAGGTTTGAGTGGGAATCAAGTTTTTTAAATGAAAATATTGGTATCGAGTTCTAGACAAACCAGCAACAGCAACAAATGGGACATTAAGGTCATTATGTATGTCTTTATTCGTAACAAAGTAAGGAGTATTAAGGATTTTGGGTTGTAAGGATTGGATTCGAGAGGAATTCGTTGGCTTAGTGGAGCCCAAAAGCTCTACTCCGTAAGTCCAAACAGGTCTTAAATACTCATGTATATGAGTCTTTTGTAATTAATGGGAGCGTAAGTTATTATTATTTTTTTTTAAATTGTCACTTTCATAGTACTTCACTTAGTCACCTTCAATTAATAATCCTTAATTCAAAACAACTAAACATGCTGAATAACCTACAAATCTGAGGCATAAATATCATTTGCTCAAATTGCTCTCAGCTCATTGGTAAGTAAAGCTGGTGTACTAATTGTGTCACGTTAGTTACTGTCCTATAGCTACTTCATATTTATCAAACAGTAGTTTAGTGCTGAATAACTTTATTTTAACTGTTACCGGTATCATTTATCGTTTGGAATATACTACGTATTATTTGAAAGGAGCAATTCTTCTTCAAGTTTAAGGATATAATTCCACATGTTTGTCCTGTGTTTACATGGCATTAGTTATTGATCCTATGGCAAAACTGATTCCGTGAAATGGCTATGCCTCACAAGTTAGTGTACCATTCCACTTCCATTATTATTTTGGAGTGAACAGGTGCCTCCAGTTGTGTCCATGGACTGTCTTCTAAAAACATGGTACGTTTTTTTAAATCTCTGTCACATTGTTTCCATAAACATTTTCACTATCCTTGAGGCTAATCAAGTTGTTGTTTCATGGTTAATGGTTGTGTGTACTTCTGTGGTATCTCTCCTCCCAGCCTTAAGAATATTGACGGTAGAAACATACTTTCTTAATTAAAAAAATAAAACCTGCTCCCAAAAGAGACACGTTAGTTACCATAATGTGTGAAAAATGAACCCTATAGTTTCTTATTTGTGGTGTTTAAATAAGTTAGTGTTATTTATTGGGAATTAACTTAAACAATTTTACTATTTTATAAGTTAATAACGAATTTATTAATATAAAAAATCCATCTGTGACATATGAATTATTTTATCTGTTAACATCCCTAGGAGGACTAGTGGGATCTATAGATTCTCCTCGGGCATACTCAGCCTCTATAAATCGGGTATCCGTAATTACCTGAGTGTGATCTGAGCCAAAGTATCTTCCTGCACAACAGTTTACTTCAAAATAGTATATCCTCTACAATGTTCTGGGCTGTAGTGATACAGCTTTTTATTTATTTGTTTTCGCTTTCTTTGTAGAATATAAATTTACCCTAGAATACTCATACTAATATCTAAAATACACAGAATCTCAGAAGAGAATACTTAAGTACAGAGGGAATGGCTTTAACTTTTTAATAAGATTTACGAAGAACCTGAAACCCGGAACTAAAACCCTGACTGAATGTTGGTAATATTCTCCTCATCGTGATGAAGATGCTAGTTTAGAAAATTGAGGTGCTTTACCTTTCACAATATGGGTTTGAACTTTTGTTGACGTAACGGTGTCATCGGTCCGAGCGTGAAAGATCGCAGGCTGAGAGGTAGGTAGGTAGGTCACGTAGTCTCAACACCGACAAACTATGGGTTTACAGGTGCATATTATAATAGAAAATTTTCAGGAAAAAAATATTATAAAATCCACTCAGAAATTAATAATTTTAAGTAAGGATAAAAAATATTACCAAATGACTGATTTTCATTTGTTATTCATTGTAAGTAGCAGTATATAATATTAGAGTCTATAAAATGACTGTTACTTTTTAATATTTTAATTAAGTATAAGTGTTAATCGATTGCTTCAAACAAAACTGAAAAAAAATAACAATTAATTAATTATTTTGTATATTTTATATATTTTACCGTCACTTACAATCAATAACAAATCTGGTAATAAATATATGCTTTTTTTATGTATCGATTAGAACCAAATTAAATAGAAAAAAATGGATGAAACTCGTAAGGACCGTTTGTAATCACCAAAAGACTGGAAGAATTTTTATCAAGTTTCATTACTATTTAAGTTAATTTATTATTTATCGGGTAGTAATAAGTAACTTATAAGACTGATTTCAATACTATCAAATGGTTATTAAATTAAATTATTAATATAATAATAAAATTAATAAAAGCTGCACCAATAAAATCGATGAAGGTCTTGGATTCAGTACTTGGTGGAGACTGTTCTGTTTCTAAGACAACGGTTGTGCAAAGAGGTGATTTGTCCGAGATAACTCTCCACCTCCTGGTTTTTTTTCAAATTAAATGTATACACTTTATAGAGGGTGGGTGAGCCCAGCTGCAGATCCCATAGCGACCATATATGACAGTCAAAAGATTAAATAATTCATTTGTCACAGCCGGGTTTGATCCCGGAATCCACAGCATAGTAACTCAGAGCTCTACCACTGCTATCCACCTACCTGCTATCCAGCTCCCTAATATAATTGTGATGATTGATAAAAGGAATCGTAAATAATTTATTTATAGATAAGTATTATTAAGGGCAAATTGTACGATAACATAGACATAAATTATATTCGTATCGATGTAGATTAAGTCATTCATAGTTGAATGGGTACTTCAATACGGCCATTCCAATGATTCCAATTTGGATTAAAGGATTCCGACTGATTGTAATGTGATGCTCGACATGATTTAATCTACGCATTACTGGCTTTTGGGATACCACTCTGAAATACACAATTATTTAAACATGATTTTACGATAAAATAGCTCTATTTTATAAAATAATAACAATATGATGCAAAATAAATATACAAACAAGTTCATCTTATTTTTATTTATGTATCATATAGTAAATATTAATATATGTGTAAGACAACATTGTTAAAAGAGACATAAATAACTAAGTTAAATAAACAATTAAAAAAAAATGTACAACTATATTTAACTTTATCTAGGGTATTGTGTTCAGTACATGATATAGTATGTTGTGACTTGGGCGACGGTTGTGCAGTTGGGGAATTTGTCCGAGATCACGCTCAACCGCCAGGTTTTCCCCTCAAATAAGGGTACCCACTTTAGATGTATGTTTAGTCGAAGGATGATCCATGATGAGGGTCCATCCATGGCTTATAATTGATTAAATAATGAATCCTTCACACCTGAATTTTAACCCAGGACCTTCAACATATCAATTCAGCGCTCTAAGCTAAATCGCTCCTAAATAAATAATAATTTTTTTTTTTGACATTTATCACAAATGGCTATAATTGGTAACACTAACGAAAACTATTGGTGATAATGTGATCATTATTTTATAATGATATTATTTTCGAATAATTAATTAGGTTAATTTTTTATATTTTTAAGTCCCCATTGAATATTTTAAAGTAACCTCGTTCTAGGTCAAACTTAACCAAACTCCACTCAGCGTTTCCGACTAACGCACCTGTTAAACAAAAAAATAAAACCCGACAAAAAACTGACAACTGGAAACTTTTCTGAAATATTTTATTCTGTACAACTCTCTAATATTTAACGAACTTTTATTTCACATATTTGATCTATAGTCCGTACACCCTTTCTGTATAAAAAAAGCGTTTGTACCGGAATAAAAACAATGGGCCTGTTACGAACTGGAATGACATAGTACAAATTTGTTTCTTTATTCAGGACTCGTAAAGTATTAGACCCTCCCGTTTTTGTTTTTTTTTAATTTTATTTAATTGAATAACATGAGTATATACACAGTTCATTGTACATACATCCACTTTTTTATTTACATACAGTTTTTTTTTACATATAAGAATGAAATAAAAATTTCGTGCGAATATGTAGTATAATTTGGTAGTAAAATTAATTATGGAAATCCAAAAGGGACAAACAAATAGGAAGACGAGTGTAAATAATTTGTATTGAATCTCGGAGCCGTGTGAAGCCGAAACCCATAAATAAACTGCATTATAGATTGAGCAGCTGAATACGATGATGCGGAAGTAGTTGATATATTATTTTATCGTTACGTAATATAATATATCTGTTCACTTAACATTAGAACCAGTCGCGTGAGATGAGACAGAAAATAGACCTAGCGCTCGTAGACAGTGTTGATGCTCAATCACTGGAAGAAGGGGAGAGATACATCAACAATGTTTTCAATATTTTATAAACTTGTTTCCAGTTGTAAATGGATAATTAAAATTATTTGATTAAAGTATAAAAATTCTGGAAGATCGGCAGCTTTTCATGTATAATTCCCTACTTTTTCCGGATGATAATAATTCATAGAGAACTGCACACATAGATGCATCCAGCGTTGGGACAAGGCTTCTCGATAGGGAATTACCCATCTTAAAATCATTGAAGACACATATTAAAATCTCGTTAACTCCATCTTTCTCAACTCTAAAGCCTTCCTGACTGACCTAAAGTACATTTAAAACAATTTGGAAATCTACTTGATACTTAAATTATCTACCCCATGATAAAAATGCAAAGTATCGAATGTAAAAAACAAAAACACATTCTTTGTTTTCGATTATTGATAATTGGTATTTAATTCATATAGAGTCGTCTACAAGGCACAAATGATATAGATAATATCTACAGCCCAGGTGAATAAGTGGTTAGGTCTAATTTTTTCCAAAATGTGTTTCTGGTACTTAAGTAAGCGAAATCGAGTTATTTTCTAAGCGAAAGAGCGGCTAGGTAAGACATTGACTTGCAATGAAGTTATTGTTTATATTACAACTCCATTTTAAGCCAAAAACTACGAGAATGATACGATTCCAAATATCTGAAAGCAGTTAACTCTCTCTGGAGAAAATCCGACTTAACCACTTATTCACCGTGTATGATAATTTTAATGAACCATGAATCAGTTTGTTCACTGATCCCTCCTGAAAAGTGGTGTTTTTTACTTTCGATATTTTATATTTGTATTGACGAAATCTCTCAATTCTCTCTCTATCTGCCATCTAAATGTATGTTGTTTTTTTTCGTTTTTACATAAATTTTTCAAATAAGTATGTACAACGTAACAGTGGGATTATTTTAGGAGAACGGTAATCATGATTTTAAAACATTCAAGCCCACAATGTGAATCGAAGAGAATCAAACCTTGAATAGAAGGCTTAGTGTGAGAGGCTTCAATAATTCAAGTCTTCCTGCATTCGAGCAGTATAAATATATTTATATATTTACGATTTCGATTCCGAATTAAATAATATATATATTTTGGGTGTCTTCCTTTATTTACTGTTAATAAAAGCCTATTTTTTGGCTGTTAAAGTATGAATATGAGAACAATATAATCTTGAAACGTCGCCAAAAGGAATTTTAACGAAAAAATGTCTTAAATGTCTGAATCATAAGAACTGAATGTATTTAAAATAAATATATACTTTATTGTGTCTGGCGTACCTACCTTGTATTTATATTTTACTTTTTGTAATATGGTGGTTATACTGTTGTCAAATAATAAATTATAAGCGGCATTATAAACAATAAAATATAAGCGGCATGGCTTTCACAGTAAATATAATATGTATTATCTATAGAATATCATTGTAATTTGAACTAAATAGCGGGAATAGTAAGATTGGTGAATTATAAATGACTTAAATGTAGTTTTTACTAACTTAAGAACCCTAATGTCTTCTTAAGTAGGTTTCTCGTTTGCTTAGACGTAATGCCACATTAATTATTTTTCGTTTATTGTTGAATTTCTAGTTTTTGTATTCTTAATTGAAACATGAAAGCCCCTCCCATTAATTTAATTTTTAAATTAATTTATTCTATTTTTTATAATTTTTCACTGAACAAAGAAAATTGTAGTCCTGAATTAATTTTTTTTTTTGGTTAAAAAACTAAAATTAAAAACGAATACTAATGGAATTCGAATGACTAGAAGAAAATATAATATACTTACCAACATGGCTTTTATGTTTAATAGGTAAATAGGTACAAATACACGATCATTAAAAATAATATACTGGTACTATTAACTATTAGAGTCATTAAATGACAATATTTTTGTTTCAAGAAGTCTAAGCTTGAAGACAAACTAAGGTCCATGATATCACAAAGTATTTTTAAATTTTTTATTTTAGGTAAAGTAATTTTTTTAGCTGTACGTGATTAATGGGCATAGAATATTGGTTAGATGACGAGACCGTGGATCTTATACAAGAAACGAATAGATTTAAGTGTGTCGATTTAATCATTTAGGTATGACATTTGACATTTCCCCAATATTTTTATGACAGCGCCAAGCGATGACATTGGTGAACCTACTGAATATACCGCCCGGTTAAGAAAAATGAGATAACACATGTGCCGTGACCCATAAATTATTTTAGAAAAATCACTGTAATGATTAAATATTAAGAAATAATATTATTTTGATTTATTTCTAATGACTATATTATTATAAACCGTATTTTTTAAAATTTAGTGATTAATGTTTCTTAGTGCATATTGAGAATTTCACTTACGATACCGTAACATTTCATCTAAAATCTTCCTAAAAATATTAAAATCATAGCTATTGTTTTGTTTTTTCATTCAGAATAAGAAATTATGCAGTTTTAGCAACAAAAAAAAATTGAATTTGTAATAGTAATATTAAATAATGAATATTCTCAGTAATTTGAATTATTAATGATTGTCACGTTATCAACAATTTTGTTTATTTTTGTTCAATAAAATTTACGATATCACAGCAGAAACTCGTAATCACCTCCTAATAACTCAATAATTTGTTTTTAGTTTTTCTTTTATTAGACTATTATAGTAATGCATAAAAGAAAATAACACGACACTTGCTTATCTATGTTGATCAAGGTACTTATCTAAATAATCATGATCATTATACTTCAAATAGTTAAATAATGAATTATTTTTCTAGTGCCTTTAATGGGGGCATTCTCCACCCAAGCTTCCAAGTCAATCCCTTAGGGGAGGTTTTCAGAAGAAGATCACGAAAACAAAATTACAAAAAGTTTCAAGCTTTTAAAGATTTTCTAATGATTAATAAAATAATATCAATACCCTTATTGCAATAGGAGTGATTTGCTTAACCAATACCCAAATATTAAATTTTTTAATCTCATCTGGTTTAGTTTTGACAAGACCTGTAACTTTTAAATGCCTCTACTGAAAAAGTTTATGTGAGTTATGGCATTGTTCTTTTAAGCGATATTTGTCTCAAATCTTTTTGAGCTCCATAAGAGCTGAATAAAACGTTGAAGTAACCTATAGCTCCTTTGCTTTACCAATACCCAACATTTAAAAAAAAAAACTTATCTGGTTTAATTTTGATAAGACGTTAGATTAAAAACGTTAAAGTAACCGATGCCTCCTAATGTTTTTTTAATATTTAAGCGAAGAAGGATAATATTTGTTTTAGGGTCTGATAATATAATTATCATATTATACAACCTAATGATGGTTTCAAAAGCAAGATGCAAATATGTTTGTGTTGCGAATAAGATATCGCAAGACTTCGCATTGTGAGTCTGATTATACGGTTGCATAACTGAATGAAGCCGCACGGGTTCAAGAGAGAAGTGGAGATCTTCCAACGTAGATTACTAAATTCGTTGCAGCGCGTGCTTTCTCAAGGGATTTTCCGAGTCTTTAATTCTCAGTTGCATTGCTAATATACTATATTGCAAAACTTCATTCAGGTTTCATATAAAACTTTAATGAAATTATTATCTTAAGAGGTAGGTTGAGATCATCTTTCCTGGTGTGAGGATTTTGAAACTATTTAACTCTCCTTTAAACGATAGATTGTTATTCAGTACCTGGATTATTACATGGTATTTTTATTTCCAGAGGGGTTTCATTTCGATAGTCTAGCCTACAAGTGAAGTGTACCGTGAAATTAAAGTCGGAGGATCCATGCAGAGTTTTCTTATACCTACATGAAATGAGGTTTTATTAGATTTATGTGATATAATATTTGTAATATACGAATTACTGTTCAATATATAACCTAATCTAGGGAGAGGGGTAGCTCAGCGCGTAGCGTGCTGAGTTCCTATGCTGAAGTCCTTTGTTCAAATGCGGCTGTGGCAGATAAATTATTTAATCTTTTACCTGCCACGGATGTACCCTTGGGATCTAAAGACCCTTCTGGGGCTCATACAGTTTCTAAAAGGGTGGGTATATTCAAAGTTGGGGGAAATAACCTGGCGATTCTGCGTGATTTCGCTTAAATCACCTCCCTGCGTTGCCCTAGAATAGTACAATCTCTATCATGCACAGAACCCAAGACACTTCACGGGTTGTAGTATAGGCTATCCATCCTAATCTATCTTCAATGACGATTTCTGCACGATAAGAAGTAATCATTCATTTTTAAACTATTTTGTTTTTTAAATTTATTTAATGAAATTTACAACTGTATAACAGAATACATCAAGTAAATATAATGATTGTTTACATTAGTATGAAAAGACAAGTAGAGAAAATACCCAGTGGTAGTACTCAAATAAAAAGTTCAACTTAGAAGATCACGAGGGCATCTTCCTTTCAGACGCCTTGGAGGATTATCAGGAATTGAAGAGGTTGCGAGGTTTATAGGTTTGAAAGTAGTGGGTTTGAGTGGGAATGAAGTTTGTCATGAAAAGATTGATATCGGGTTCGGGCCAAATCAGCAGCAAATGGGACATTAAGGTCATTATGAATAACTTTGTTCTTTACAAAGTAAGGATTTTTAAACTATGAATTTACTTTTGTTTAGAATTGTCTTATGTATCAGTTGTTAACTGATTATTGATCCACTTCCTTCCGGATAATATTTGATATACGGATAATGTACATTGCCATTTTATAGCCAGTTAACAACGACGAAGTGATCAATTCGGAAATTAAGTAGTTGATTGTTTGTAAACTTAACGCCACTTAATTAGTTTTTACGACATCCTTCCTTTACCAGTTTTCCTACGCCAATATCCTCTTCTTCTCACTGGCAATTTACTTTTACACTGGAAAAAGTATTGTTCTTGTTGATAATGCACGATTGGTTTACCCAAGGTCCTTCTTAGGTCCGTCGGTTCGAATCTGAAGGATTTAACACATCAACAACTTGTTAACAACTCTACTGTTATAACTTTATATATTGCCTTTATCAAAGTGGTCTTCCTTGCCTTTGGGATAAACTGAGTGCTGCGTCTGAAGACGCTTTAGACTTCATTACTAATAGGTAGTAATAATTTCCTTATCAAAATCGCTTCACATAAATTGCCAAAATCCAACCCTTTGCAAAGTCACCTGCGGTGTAGTGTTTACCATAACAACCTTCTTTTGGGCTCGCATCCCAACGAAAAACCTCAGAATTTTTAATGGCAGTAAAAAATCATTAATAATGCAGTATTTTACAAGGAACGTAAAATGGCGGTCCCAAGTCATTCCGGTGTCAGTTATTCATTAAACATCCCTATCCTAATTATAGCTGGATAGACACCCAATTTACGACAAATTACGACTCCCAATGTAGCGTAGTCCGATGAGCCATAGTACCTTGAATGAGAGGTTAAAAGAATAGACTACATCATGTTCTCTTGTTCTTGCACTAACTTTTTTTTTCAATTATGACTGCAGTTGAACAAACCTGTCGCATAGTTCTTTTAGTATATATAATGTATTATTCGCTTTATAAAAAACTCGTAACACCATGTAACATTTTGTTGATTATTTTGCTTTCAGAGCGTCCTTCAAAATCGACGAACTTGCCTAAAGCTCATCTTGGATAGCCACTATATTTTTACTTATAAGTAATTATGTTTAAGGACAAAATAAATAAATATAAATGAGTTATATTTAACCTTTTCGACATGAAGGCAAATACATAATAATGGTGGAAGTTGTTCTCGAGAGGGCTTTTACACAACCAGCCGTAGTTGGCAAGCGCGTGGGAGACCTCTAACGAGCTGCAAATCGGACAACAATAGCCCAAGTTAAACAGAGGTGAAGAGGCTATGTTCTGCCATTACTGCTTCAATGATGAAGAAGTCGCTGATCCTATAATGGCTAAATAAAAAAATGATACCCTTATTAAGGATTGATAACGGCAATGGTCAAAATTAATTATTCCTACAATATCGACAGTGAAACATTGGCGAGTACATGAACACGAGCTATATAATATATTTCGGCCCGAATTCATTAAACTCATTAACAATACGCATTTCGAAAAGTTGACATCAATTTAATAATATAAATACATTGTTAAACATAGGTAATTTTAATTTCTGTTAATTGTAACAGGATATAAGTAATGATGATTTTTATATATATTTAGTTATCACATATGTTTGTTAATTATTATTGTAAAAATTTAATTGAAAGGCACACAGTATGCTAAAGTATGGAATGTGCCAAGAAATAAACGACCCTTTCAAAGGGTTACTTGGATAAGAAAAAAAAAAAAGGATCGATACAAATAATATATATTAATAGACTATTTCACTGTAAAATTATGAACTTTTGTGCATTGATTGAGAAAATAATATATTGAGATATAATATCCTAATTACCTTTAGACAGTTCTGATAAATGTTACTCGTACTTCGACTTACCTGAAACGATAAAAGAAAATATTAATGTTTTTAATAAACAGTTATCTGTTACAATTAAATAACGTAAGAATTATCCTTAAGTGGACTACATACATTTTTAAACTTCAAGAATGCATTTATAAGAAACAAGTAAATCTCATTATATCGTTTTAAATACAAATAATAAATGGAAAATTTTCAAATGAGTATGAAAATTTTTTAAATGAGATATTTTTAATTAATCATGTTCAATTCTTTGTAAAAAAAAAAGACGAAAAAACTACCAATGCAACCCAATAATAATCTTGGTTTCAAACTTTGTAGTTCCACCTGCAAGGAGATAGTGGTAGAGCTATTATTATGATTAATAAATAATCATGATATCATTATTTATATAGAAAACTATAATGATATAGTTGTCTACAAGGTGTTCATGGGTGTTCTTCAAAGATTCGATCTGACTCGAAGTGGGTGAAATGGACCATAAGTCTAACAATTAATGTCTGTTATCTACCAACAAATTTTGCCAGAGTAGAAGTAAAGTGCTAAAGAAACAAAGAGGGTATTGACGCAGCAGAACTGAAGAGACGACATCGTAAAAACCAATCAAAAGGTGTTGTTTCTTTAGGATCGACTGTTCCCTTTCCGAATCCATCGATTAGTCGCTGTTATCCGACCATAAGATGACCCTGAAAAATATCCACACACTTAGTATAATCCTTTGGATGGAAGTAGACCAATTTTCAGACAATATCTCAAAAGAAATTTCTAAATAAGTCCGTGACTTTTTGAATAAAACACAGGTTTTTATATCAAAAGTTATTTTATTTTTCAACCTAGTCTCATTAGAGTTATGTACACTTAGTCCAACGTTTCTCCAATTTTTTTATCCCTTCCGAAAAATATGATTTGTCGAGGTCATCAAAATATGCATTTGTTTTTGAGATGACTTCGTCGTTGGAGTCAAATCTCTTTCCGCCGAGCCATTTCTTCAATTTGGGGAACAAGAAATAGTAACTCGGGGCTAAATCTGGAGAATAGGACGGATGAGGGAGCAATTCGTGGATTTTTGCCATGGGAACTGCACACGTGTGCACCCTTGCATTGTCCTGGTGGAAATGAACTTTTTTCTTGGCCAAATGCGGTCTTTTTTTTTCAATTCCTCATTGAATCGACCCAATAAGTTGGTTGTTCCCCCTTTTAAAGGTAGTCAATGTGGATTATACCGCGTGCACACCAAAAAACGGTCGCCATGACTTTATTGGCTGACAAACCCACCTTTGCCTACTTTGGCGCCGATTCACTCTGAGAAACCCACTCTTTTGACTGCGGTTTGGTATCCGGTGTGTTGTGGTGGATCCGCGTTTCGTCCATGGTTACGAAATGGCGCAAAAACTCGTCCATATTGCGGTTGAATAACGCCAAACATTCCTGCAAAATTGTCACAAGATTGCGTTGGTGGTCCGTTGTGAGCAAACGCGGCACCCACCTTGCGGAAAGCTTTCTCATACCCAAAATTCAAAATTGAAACCACTGAGCCATGTGAGATGCCTATGGCTTCCACAATCTCCGATCGCCTTACACCATATCGTGAATTTTTTCAATCGTTTCGGGTGTAGAGACCTCAACTGGGCGTCCAGAACGTTCGGCATCTTCCGTGCTAGTACGGCCACATCGAAATTCAGTAAACCACTTCTTTACCATGGAAATGGATGGTCCAGAGTCCCTATAATATTTATCAAGCTTAGCCTTGGTTTGATTTTTTTTTTTTCGCAAAAAATAATGTTTAATGAGCACACGAAATTCACTTTTTTTTCCATTTTCTTCTTACAGCGCGCGGTAGCCTGCTAACAACGGCTGCCAAACACAAACTTAATGACGCAGCTTGTTCAAATTTAGACCGGAGTCAACTGATAGTTGCCTGTTGAAAGGAACAGTGTTACCATTTCAATTAAGAGGCGCGAAATTCAAAAAGTCACGGACTTATTGACCCGCCCTCGTATATCTTATAGTTAGAAAATTAATCATTTCAGATTTTCGTTAAAGTTGATGTGAGTATAGCTTGTGCACGGACATACTTTGGGATCACGCCCCTCCACCCCCGCGACAGCCCTGAAGAAGACCTACAAAGTAGGTCGAAACGTTGGCTACTTGATAAACATTTCCTTCCCGGACCATTTTCTTCCACATATTTCATCAAGGTCAACTATTATCATTCAAGTAGAAAATTAATCATTTGCTATCCAATAAAAAATGTCATTGGAGACAGGTTAGGTTAGATAACCTGTACTACTACAACCCCTGAAGGGTCGGGTTGAGTGCAAAAGAGTCTGTACTGTTCTAGGACAAGAGATGTGCTCGGAGGTAATTGCTCTTAGATCGCTCTCAGCCGCCAAATTTTCGCCACAATTTACAGCATACACTTTTAGAAAATGGGTGAACCACAGAATGCACCGTTGATCCAACAGGGTCCATTTATAGCTATTAAAAGAGATAATAATTTATTTGCCACAGCTTCAGCACAGCATTCAAGCTCTCTACAAGCATCTAGCTATTCCGCTTCATAATTTATTAAAAACAACTACTTTTTGTATAACAATACAATATAAGTTTTTATTGTTTTGTCTGCATAGTTGAATTAAAAAAAAAGGGTCTACAAATTATTTATAAAAAAATTAAGATATGCAAACAAAAACTGAACATGACGTTCAGAAAATGTTTATTATGAAATTGTAGCCTTCTTCTCATGGGAGAAAGCTTTTCAAAGATGAAACGTTCCTGTTTGCTGAGACGTTTCAGGGAATTCCTTGATTGACGGCCTGTCGATATTCTCCCTTCCCTTCAGTTACCGTCGATGATAACCCATCATAGCCGCTATCTCCTCCAAGTAGTCAGGAAGCATCCTAATGCAGTACTTGGGTTATTGCCGGGCTTAAACGAAAATAATATTGGAAGATTCATTATTATTATTATTTATTTATGTGAAGTTCCCGGCTTGGGTTACATCTTTATCACGAAGTGTTTATTTATATTTTTGACGAATAATGTCTTTAAATATTCCTTTTTATCTATCTAGAGTAAATTGAAAATTAGGAAATGGGCATGATAATATTCGGTTGGCACGAAAAATCTGGGTGTTCTGTGCTAGTGGTTGTATTGTAAGAAGCAGTTATTCTTTGATTTTTAATTAATTTAATTAGCAATATTGTACGTTGGAGTATTTCTGAGAAGGCTATAAGGGTGGTAGAATTATCCAGAACCAGCCGGTGAAAAAAGTTTGAAGGAAGAGGTAGTACATGTATGCCAGAATGGTCAGGAGTTGAACAAGAACACCCTTGTCAAAAGTTTCAGAGTTTGCTGGTTGTTTATATTAAAATTTCCTGCAGGAGAGGTCTAACTAAGTGGCAGAGCGCTGAGTTTCTATGCTGAGGATTCTGGATTAAATGAAACCTGGCGGTTAAGCTTGATCTCGAACAAGTCAACCCCCTGTACAATTGTATGTTTTAGAATTTTAGAAACAGTACATGTACTGAACCCAAGACCATTAATTTTTTTTTTTGCTGCATAGCTCTACTAACCGAACCTTAATAATATTCTTTAATATTCTACCCCCACGACACTGAAGCCTTCTAAATTTATTACATGCCTTTTTTTATAAATACAAAAAAATATATATATATATATTATATGTTTTGGTTCTTGAGTTTCAGTCCTTCTTTAAACTTCTTTAGGCGACATTTCGAGACTAGGCTAGTCTCATACTCATGCCCTAACAGTAAATAAGGAGCTTTCAGTAAAAACATTAAATAGCACACTAAAATAAATATAAAATGACACGTGTAAGTTTTAATTATATTTCCATAACACGTGTAATATAATATAATATAATATAATTTGTAATGCATATAATATTATGTAATGCATATAATATTTATATGCATATAATATGCATATAATATAATATTTAAAACAGTCAAGATAAGTAGAAGTCAATATATATATCAATATTAGTGTTTTCATGTCATATTCTACATTTTTGCACATTTACTTGATATAATACCATTATAGTTGTAAATATCATTGAATTAAATAAAAAAAAAAAAAAAAAAAAATATATCAATATATATATATATATATATATATATATATATATATATATATATATATATATATATATATAATAGAGATATCATTAAGCTAATTGAAGTATCATAATTTTAAAATAATACACATCTTTATCAAAAGGAAGATACTTAAAATGAAAATATGCAACTTTTATTTTCTATGAAATATTCTAAAACTTCATTCTTTGATAAAGTAAAAATTGCAGATAAAAGACGATGGAGGATTGATAAAATTATTTAAGAGCCCGCGAAAGTTTACTAGATTTGTTTTATAGAGACAGGAGAAGAAAGTGATGTTTACCTCCGGCCCGGTCAACTCAAGGCCTTAAGGTCTTAATATCTGGTTAAAATTTATGGGCTCTAGTTTGAGTTTGAGCAGAAGCTTCCAAGTTTAAGCCAAGATGAGTAGCTCTCCGGGAGATCGTTCAAACAAAGAAAGCACAGGCAATATTTTATTTAAGCCTTGTAAGAGGATCATCCGAAATTGTCTGGTTTACCCACTTTATAGGATTTAGTATATTCTAGAATTAATCATTGCTTAAATTATGAGCTTACATGATTTTACATTTCAGCAGAGTTAATGTAATATCAATGACATTTTCAGAACACTTAATAGTCTTAAAAAAGTGACAAATTTTTAAATTAATGTTAAGATTAGTGCCTATTAGATTTTCAAAAATTCTATACCTGACCTACACATTTTCAGTTCACACAGTCTCCATAACAATAACAGTCTCTATCTCGGACTGAATTCAAGACGATCTGAATCTCGTACAGAATCGTCATGGGTCGTTGTGGTAAAGATGTTTTTTTTTTTTAGACGCAACTGAGATTGTGTGTTATCATATTAATATTTAAGATGTTTACGTAGACGAGCGAAAATCCACGGTGTCCATTTATAAAAATAATATTATTCTTTCACTATAAATAATCTTTTCTAGAATAATAAATAATATTATTCTAACATTTCTTAGGTTGGTTGGTCGTCCAATCCTATACCAAGGTTTATGCAGCATTCAAAATCTATTTACTGGAGGAGTAGTTCAATCATAGAACACTTAAGTGCTGTGCCGAAGGTCACGGGTTCAAATCCGGCTATGGCAGAAAATTGTTTATTATGTTAACAGCAGCAGATGGACCCTATATTACTTGAAGATCCTCCTGGGTCTCATCCAGGGTCTGGAATGTGGGTACCTTTAATTGGGAGAAACGTGGCGGTTGAGTGTGATGTCCGTCAATTCATTTCTCCATACTGTTGTCTTAGAAACAGACTCAACCATGTACTCAACCCAAGACTCTTGATGGGTTGTAGCAGTACAGGTTTAAAAGAAAAAGATAGCAAACAAAAATCCTGAATACCGATCGTCTCTTACCTCTCCAACGCCCGAGTATTTCTTTCGTCTCCTTCTCCACCGATTTCTCCAGCCGCTCTGCGATCCATAACAAAGGCGCTTCTCATGCCAGCTTTTCTTGCTCAATTTCCAACACCTTTCGAAATTTAAGCATTTCATCACCGCTATGATTTCTACTTGTGGCAGTTGAGAAATTTATTGTTGTCAGGGCAATAATCTATAGATTTTGAGATATTATTGCAACCGTATTGCAGATGGCGGTCTGTCAATAGTGATAGAGTTGTCAAGATAGTAATTGGAATAGAGAAACTTGAAGCGACTATTGAAGACAGTGTTGCTAATGCCTTTGGATCTAGATAGTAATATGAATATTTCATTATTGAAATTTTAAATTTGTATTCTCCTTTTAAATATTTATAAATATTTTGTCTCATCCCTAAATGCTTTCCCAATAAAAAAACAACAACAGCTACTTGAAAAATAAATCATGTAATATTGATGCGAGTTAATACTAGTGAGTTTAAAAAAAAGGTAAGAAATAAGCTAAATATGCACATCCAAGAACTTTTTATAAGGGAATCCAGTCAATAAAGAAATAATAATATTTATTTCATAAATTATCCACATGCCATTTGGCACATATTGTATTTTCGATCTTGTTTTGAAAACTTCCCCAAAGAGATTCTCGTGGAAGCGTGTATGGAGAAACCTTCCATTGAAGGCACTCCTAGCGTGGTTCATCTCAATGTAGTAGATCCCTGCTCCAGAGACGTTTCTGTCTCCTTGTCTGATTCTGTGGTCAAGTGTCTGTCAGTAATGATTGTACCATTATGTTTGGATGTCCAGCAAGTAAAAAAAAAAATTGTGTCAATCACGAGTGGTATGTTGAGATCTTTGTGTAATGATTTATTAGTAATGTAAAAGGGACAGTGTGTAAATATAACGAAGGCATTTTGATTGAATGATTTGAATGATCTGTTGTGGGATTTTTTGAATGAGCCCCACACTTGCGAGGGACTGGTCCATATTGGTTTAAGTAGCATGTTGTAAATTATAATTTTGTTTGTTAGTGATAGTTTATTTTTGTGGTGAAGTAGTCGTCTTAGGAGTGAGAGTCCGTGATTCACTTTTTTCTTCAGATTAGTCACATGTGATTTCCAAGTCAGTCTTCTGTCCATTGTAAGGCCCAAGTATTTTGTTTGTGTTTGTCTGGGCAATGGTGTATTGTAAAGTGTTAGTGTGGGGCAGTCTGAATGTCTAAGTATCATGTAAATGTTACTTGGTTAGATTTTGGTATGTTAATTTTTATACGCCATTTATCGAGCCAATTTTGTAACGAATTTGAGTGTGTCAGAAGGTTCTGAAAAGCTATGTTCGGATTAGTATTGGTCGAAAGTATGAAACACATAAGATATTGTGTGTATTATGTATAAAATAATATATACGGAAGTATGAGGCGTTCGGAATCAAATGTGGACAGCTCCAAAATTTCAATAATTAACTTTTTTACCTTTCTCTCTAGTTCAGTCAAACAATTTTGTCTACCGCTGCACTTCACAGCCTTTTTTCTCATGGTTATTAGATCGGTTCTGGTTCTTACGTTTTGGAAGTATAAAGCATAGCTTAACTAGCAAAAAGTATAGAAGTCAGTTTTGGAAATTTGTAAGTAACCGCTTTTGATCCTCAACGCTTAATACAATCCACCTCTACACATGTATCTTCCAAGTGAAGTATTTATGAATGATATTTTGTTTTTTACACTTAAAGAAATATTAATATTTATTTCATCTTCATTTATACTAAAACATGGATTTAATATAATATCAGGAAAATTGTATTGTATTAAATTTGTAACAGGCTAATAAATTATTCCTACGTTTTTTTCCTTATTTAGAAGATTGTAGATACAGTAAGGTGATAAGTTGACAGGAAATCGGTCGCATCTATATTATACATTTATAAATTTTAAAATTGACCTCAAGGTAGTATCCTTGGCCCAATCCTTTATACAGTTTATACAGCAGACATCCCAACTCATCCTAATACTATCCTTACCACGTATGCTGATGATACATGTATCTGTCAACACCAATCCAATTATTGCATCCCAAAGCTTCCAATCCCATATCACTGATCTTGAAGAATGGTGTCAAAACTGGAGAATTAAAATAAACTCTCAAAAATCGCATCAAATCACTTTTGTCTTATGTCGTAAACCAATGACTTCCTGCCCTTCAGTATCCTTTAATAATATCCCACTGGTGCCTGTAGAACAGATCCGATACTTAGGGTTGCATCTTGACAAACGATTAACCTGGAATCCTCATACGAGACTGAAAAGACAAGAAACCGCTCGACGTTTCAGGCTACTTCAACACTTCCTAGACAAACGCTCTAAGCTCCCAATTTATTACAAAAGACTCATCTACATGACCATCATACGACCTATTTGGACCTACGGAGTAGAGCTTTGGGGCTCCACTAGGCCATCGAATTCCTCTCGTATCCAATCCCTACAATCCAAAATCCTTCGTAAAATCCTTAATACTCCTTATTTTGTTAAGAATAAAATCATCCATAACGACCTTAATGTCCCATTTGTTGCTGACTTGGCCCGAACCCGCTATCTATCCTTTCATAACAAACTTCATTTCCACTCAAACCCTCTGGTTTTAAACCTAGCTTCCTCTTCAATTCCCGATAATCCTCCGAGGCGTCTGAAAAGAAGATGGCCCCGTGACTTCTTAGTTGAACTTGTGATTTGAGTACTACCAGTGGGTAGTTTCTCTACTTGTCATTTTCACATGTCATTATGTATCGCTTAGCACATTTACTAGATGTATTTTTATTATACAGTTGTAAATATCAATAAATAAATTTAAAAAAAAAAAAAAAATTGACTAATTTAAAATTAAATCGCTCCATAATTTACTATCTTCAATAACCGAAGCATTGTTGAACCGTGTTTTATCAGATGTATAAGACTCGACCGCAAATCAGATTTGTTGGTGAAAATTAATTATCTTTGTCGTAATTGCAGTCAGTGAATTATCGGGACCGCACGTGTGTTTGTAGTATTGATCCCTTCGGCGAAATTGCTGCTATTTATTAAATTTTATTCGCAATATGATTCGTTCTACTCTCGACCGGGAACGGAATGGATATCGAAATGGATCTTTCTCGTCATGATTTAAACATTAACCTTGATGTTTCGAATAGCAATTTGTGTCGATTTCTTATAGGGGCAGATAAGGAGAAAACGTGCCTTGAATACGTATTTATTGGAACGGTTGTCTTCATGAAACACCTAATTTAGGGAAAGCTCAATAATCGGCCAATGTTGTTTCTTGTTTTGTACTGAGAATTCGTTACACTGGTTAGCTCAGAGTAGTGTGTACAGTCCTGAGAGTCACTGAATCAAATGCAGCTGTGACATATTAACTATATATTCTGTTAACAGCCACGAATGTACCCTGTGAGATCTAAAGACCAACTTGGGGCACACCCAGCCTCTATTAAGTGGATACCCATAATTAGGGATCTCGGGTGCGTGATCTCGTAAAAATCACCCCCCTACAAAACCTTTGTTTCAGAAACAGTACAGTCTCTACCATGTCCTGAACCCAAGACCCTTCATGTGTTGTATTGGTGCAATTTTTCTAAAATAGGTCTTTACAATGTGGGTACTCTGAATTGAGGAAAAATCTGGTGCCTGTGCGTTATCTTAGACAAATCACCCCATTTCACAGCTGTTGTCCTAGAAACATTACAATTTCTACATGGCAAAGTTAGAAAAAAAATAATATTTTTTAATGTTCCCTTCTTTTTGAAATACATAATTTGAATTTATTAAAAAATGATGGGGATAATTTTAATAAGACAACCATGTCTATAATTCGTCAATTATAATTGAAGACGTTTATTGAAAAAACATCCCCCCAAAAATATAAAAAATGCCTACAATTTACTTGCATGGAAAAATTTACTAAATTTTAAGTTAAATGTAAAAGTTGAGAACATATTGTAAAGCTTACATATTTACTTGTCATGTTATATTTTTGTAATACAAATCATAAAAAAACAATTTCGAACTTTCGGCAATTGAAAAATATACTCAAGTCAATCATGCATCCTATTTAATCACACACGTTTTCTTTTCTAGGATTGTTTAGTTTAAATAATTCTATTTAAATTAAATAAATAATTAAAATTAAATAAAAAATTAAATATTTTTTTTATTAAAGGCTTCGAATTGCCTCTATCCAATTCAGCAAATCTGATATCTTCCCATATTGAGAAGGCTGACATTATCAAGATTTGACTCCTGACCCGTCTGTCAGGAGAACTCAATGATTTTATTTAAATGTGTTAAATGTGAATGTTAAAAATGAAAGATGTATAACGATTGAATAATAATAAAAAAAAATATTGAGAATTAGTAGACTTAAGTTATTAGTTAATAATTAGACTTAAGGAACTCGGCGGTATTTGTTTATAGCTTTTGTTTCTATATATTAAGTAACTATATTATGGTAACAGAAGTATTATATTTTAGTGGTTATTAAAAAAATTAGCCTTTAGAACCTTATTGTTAGTATTTTAAAATAAAAACAACTGATATACATATATATTACTTATATAATATATTTTTTTTTATTACTTATACTAATATTTTTTATAGTATTTTTTTTCAGAAATCACTGCTTGTGAAGTGAACTGGATCTTGATAAAGTTAAATTTGTTGCACAAAAGTATGGTAACTACCCATATTAATTTGTACTTTTTAAAAAGTATTATAATTTTTAGTATATTTTCTTCAGAGTGTAAAATTTATAAATTTCAGTATATTTTTTATTACATTTTTTAGGTGAGTAAAAAGAGATCGAATAAGCATTCCGAAGTCTGGCGTGAAAGTGAAAGCAGGCTATTATAAAAGCTAATATACCTGTTTGACAGGTCAGTTGAATTATTCCCAACAGTTACCAAACAGTAGATTATTTTCTCCGATTCTTTAATTGTTATTAGAAGTATACGATGTACAGCTTTCATGTAAACAAAATTTACATGACGCATTTTGTTTATATGAAACAAAACGAAAATTTAAACAAATTAACATTAAAAAAAATTAAGTTGCATTTTTTGAAGTTTTAAATTTTATTTACTATCATTGTCTTTTCTGCGTATTCAAGATAATGATTACTAATCTTAAATATCCATAATAAAGTATTTTTTTATACCTGAACCTCACAATACTAATCGTCAATATTTATTTAATAGACTAGTAAATACATTTTTATATTCGAATGTTTTAGTTTTGAAAATTAAATTGTATTTCTTTTCCGATATCAATATTACCACTGAATATTTTTCGTGAAAAATCCATCCATCATTGATGAGACTGTAAAATTTACTCACAAAAAATTGGATGAGAAAAAACTACAAAAAACGCTTAATTAAATAATGGAAACTTTAAAAATTTCAATGACTTATTGTTTTTTCATTACACTTTTGCAAAATGCAGCTTTGCAGTCTTGAATATATTTTCTAACTGTTTCCCATTTCATGTGAGGAATTTGAGCAAAATAACAGAAATACAGTTTTAAGCCTCAAGCTTGTAAAAAAAAAGTGGAGTCAAATAGGGTTTTCCTGATATGCAAGAAGCGCCATTCTGGAGTTTTATTAAAAGGGTATCAGTTCCTTAGGTCGTCGCTTCAAGGTTGTCACAACAAGTTTAACTTTTCATTCATTTCCATATTAATACTCTTGAAAATAAAAATAATCGGTTTTTAGCATGAAATAAAGAGAGAAATTGTGGGAAAGGTAATCAATCCATCAATAAATTATTGATTACCAAAATATTTACATTTCCCATAATTAATCCCACAATTAATTAGTCAATTATTTTTATCTTCGAGAATATTAAAAAGGAAACGAATGAAAAACTAAAACTAATTATGAGTCAACCTCGAAGCGACAACCTGCGGAACTGATAGCATTAAAAGAACTATTATTTTGGATATGATGACCTCTTTCGTCTTTTTTTCTGAATTGATGGAATATGTTCTACAAATTAAAAAAAAAATCAAATGATGCATTTGGTGGTAATCGTCTAAAAACTAAATGAATGTAATAATTATTTAGATTTAAAATAAACTTATTCTCAAATGCACTATATTTTATCCTACATACCGAACAAGACGTAAACAGAACATTGCGCAAACGTGTGTGAATGTGTGTGTACGAGGCGAGAGCACTTTCACTCAAGGACAGCAACAAGACATTTATCCGTTCACATTGGAGTCGTTCACTGACACCTAGTGAGGACATCGATGTCCAACATATCTTTGCTATTAAATCGATATTTTTTTCGATTTCTCTCCTGTCTTCGAGTTAGCAATTTTCTTGCTCTTCTGTTCTGGTATCAATTCCTAAAATATGTATTGATTTTTTCTTTTCGTTCAACTTCAATGAGAAGTTATTTAACCTCAAATATGATAATATAGGTAACCCATGAGGTATCTTCCTGATAGGACATAAATTAATAAGTTTAATTAGATCTGTTTAATAGTAGTTTGATAGGTTATTGAAAACTACCGATCGATGATACCGAAAAGGCGCTGGATGAGAGAACTGCGACCACTTTACAAGTTTCGTAACTGATACAATTTACATTCTACTTGTGCTGCCTCCTGATTACCAGACTGACTTCGTGTGATCTTGAAGTTGGCCTTCCATGTTGGCCTCTGCGGTTGTGATTGAGCTTTTATGCTGGAGTATGGCTTGTCAAGATGTAAATCATTTCCAGATGTATCTTTATGTTGTAATAAAACAAGTGTATTATGAAATGAACCAGGTATTATTAGAATAAATATTTTGATTCATATCTCTAATTTTAGTTTACAAGTCCTTATTCCTTATAAAGGGTTGGTTTACATTCTGCTCTTTCTAAAAACATTAAAAATTAGAGCATATCCACTGTAACCAGAATACTTATAGGATAAAACAATTTTTTGTAGAAAAGATAAATTATCAGTAAAATAGCGGAGTAAAATACTTAAAATGAAACTATAAAAAAATAAAAATAAACCCCAGCTTTGAGTACAGCAATTTTAGATCTCTAAACGTGTTATTTTATGTCAATACTAATGATTTTTTTTAAAAAACTTCTTCCGCTGCTTAAGCGATGTGTTGCTAGGCATAAATGTAGTACCGTTTTTATAGGAGTTTTTGTTTTTATATACCTGATAAATTACAAGGTTTTGATACAATCTATTAGACGCAGCTTTGCAGTCTTGAATATCTTTTCAATTTTATTTCCCATTTCATGTAAGGAATTCTGAGCAAAATAACAGAAATACAGTTTTAAGCATTAAGCTTGTTCATTCTTGAGTTTTATTAAAAAGGTATCAGTTCATCAATGTAGAGGGTATCTCGGGTTTTTGACAAATGAAAATTAATTTTAGAAATCACAGTCATCGATAATGTGTCCTGTTTTCATATCCCATACAATTTTTCCGTTGCGTTATTTTTTTTACAGTTATTTTTGAAAGCGGGTGTAAATGGCCTAATTCCAAATCTTGCGAAATGGAGTTTAAGGCATAATAGAAATTGAAAAGACTTGTATATAATTTAAAATAACGGTAATAAACATTTTTATTATAAATTATGTTTTTTTAATTATATGTCTTTTTTAAACATGTGTTTGCAACATTTTTTTTTCTCGTTTTTTTCGAGGGTTGCCTCAGTCCTCATCCTCTTGTCTCGGATTATGCTTTTGGCAGTTCCACCCATAAGTGTATCCTTCATAACCCCGAGTTCTCTCATGGCCCTCTCTGCTTCCTTAGACAGTTAAAGTTTTTCTATTTCTGAGGAATTTGAATATTCTTTTCGTTAGCCTGCTTTTATTCATTCGCAGGAAATGAATATAGAGATCAATACATATTTTCCTCATTGTTTCAGAGATTCTTTCTGTTGCTTTGTAAAGGGTCTCATTTCGTGTATAGACTAATTTGTCGTTGGAGAATTCAGGTCCTAAAATTTTCTTTACTATCTTCCGTTCTTTTTTCTCCAACCTTTCAATACACTATTACTTGTTTTTGTATTTCCTCCAGGGTAGTTAATTCATTATTCGTTTGATGTTTTGTAATTTGTAAAGAAAGATAAGACACCCACGACGTGTGATGACAAGAGGTAATCGACCTATCACTTCGCAGAAGGTCGGCTTAACGTTACAAAACAAGAAGTTGAAAGGAGGATAACAAACGATTTCTGCAACTCATTTACATATTATCTCAGCCGTATTGATAGGCGAGTGATTTAGACTGATGATGGGCGTGATCGATTCCCAAGGCCTTTCTGATGTCAAGGAAGTGGAATGTCATTTTTTTTTTATAAGTCATTTTTTACTTCCTGTGTGAAAGGCTGTGCATTTAAAAAAATATTCCAAAAAAGCGTTACTAAAACAGGTTTTTTACTCAGTTTAAAACGAAAGTTGTAAAAGATCTAAACAGGTAGAGTGTATCATGATTAGTTCGATTTTCGGTTAAAAATTAATTTAAAAAAAAAAATTTCATTTTCTCTTATTTATATTCAACTTCGAGCTTGGAATTCATTAGTATTTTATAGGTTGAAAGACTGTATGTAAAATCATTCAACGATGGAAAAAAAAATGGCAAATCACTTTGAGGTTAAAAATTAAAATACTGTTATTTTAGAGGTAATATAACGAAGCATAAAATTTAATTTAGGATTGGAGTAATGTAAATATGTAAATGAACGATGTAATAACTTGGATTTGTTGAAATATTTCAATAAATGTGCAGCAGCAATAAGAGACATAAATAAGAGACCTGAAGAGAACCTAATTTAAAAGATACTACAACAGAAATGAAGGAACATCAAACATCAAACATCAAACATCAAACATCAAACATCAAACAATGCTGCTCCGCGTTAGAAGGAAAAAAAATGCCTAAGTAGTTATATTTATTATGACAATCAAATTATGACAATGGGGCTCAATTTTCTTAAATTACATATAATTTAAGGAGGCGAAAAAAAGATCAAATTATATCTTTGAGGATCCCATCAAAGAAAATCAGATGCTGAATTGTACGCCGGCTTCTCGCAACAATCACGCATATACTCTTTTCTTTATTTTCGCTAACAACTAGAATTCTTTTTTGGTTGAATTTAAAGGTAGGAAATTACTTTTGAAAAATGAAGTACAGGGAACAAGGCGTATACAGTGTAAATATCTCCTTTAAGTTTTGTTTTCCAATTACCGTGGATTTAGATATGATGGCACAAGTGCTACCTTCCGATAACTGATGGTAAATAAAACATTAACAGCATAAGAAATGGCTTTTGTGTGTTGGCAACGACTGGGAACTTTCGGGACACAATGAGAGCATTATATTATGCCATGAATTATGTATCTGTTCGGCAAGTGGCGATCCCCCAGTCCGGACCTAGCACGGTGGTCACGTACACGGTCCATGCGGTGATGCAACTTTTGATTCCGGGGCTAGAAAGTAACGACAATTTTCATCTTCATTCCCGGCGAGTATCGAGCTACGCCTTGACTTGTGAAGAGGGTGGAAAACATTTCTTACCCTCTGGAGCGAATAATAAATAGCGGGAGATCGGACTTAGCATTGAAAGCGGCGCGACCGTTCAACAACATCATACTTTTATTTTTTATTGTTTGAAAAATGGATATTTGAACATAAAATGATTATTCGGTCGAAGATCAACTTTAATAGCCTAACTTATAATATTAAAGAATCCCGTTTTATGGTCATTATCTTCCCGATATCTGTTTCTTGCTCGTTAGCTTAGTCTAATTAATTTTGGATTGTCTTCTTTCGTATCTTTTTTGAATTAATGCTCGGGAAACGCTTTTTGAGTTTCAATATGTAATGGAATTTGCGATTGTCACTGAAAAACATCAGATTCTATATGCATTAAGTTTTCAATAACGGACCGTTAGCCGAGCAGGGAAAACTGGCTCATCTTTTAAGAGGTAAATCATTAGTAATTAATTTCACATTAGTTGTGTCTAATTAGGTTTACCTAAAAAAAAGAAAAATAATTTCATCTAATAAGGCAGACTCATGTAAATTAATGTTAATTACTTTCTCATGTTAATAAAATCTATTGGAAAAGGCTTCGCAAATTTGTGTGTTTATTTATTAATTTTTTACGTCATCTATAGCAAACAAGACGATGCTACAGTTGAAGTCCTAAATTTTGCGTATCCAGGTATATTTAGGACAGGGATCTTTAACGCGAACCTTGCACCACACAGATTCGGTACCATTTTGAACCCCCTCTGAAGGACGGCATAGCCAACGATTTTTACTCCCTTTAAAAAATTCAAGGGCCACCCCTCCCGGATGCGACCCGGCGATCATGGGCATTGTTCTAATGTTAACCACCACTCTACAGGCAACCTCATCGCTTTCTTTGGCTAGTATTCTTAGGTAGATTAAAGAACAATTTTTATTTGCACAAAATTTTGAAATAGAATTTACATCCTTAATTTTGGAATCAGCATTTTTTAGTTAATATTATTAATTATTGACACACACATAATCACAAATTATATCTGTTAATTAGAGGTTTTAGTCTGAGACCAAAAACGAAAACATTGCAATAAGCGATTAATTTAAACTATTAATGGTTTTTATTTAGGTTATTTAGAGTTCGATCTTAGGTCTAGTTATGTTAAATATGAATAATTTATTAAGTAATGGAAGTTTATAGAGTTTTGTTATATTTACAAATATTTATGAAATAATATTTTTTTTTCGAATTTTTGTGTTCTCCGAAAATTGCTGTCCCTATTAAGGTCTCACTGTAACTCTTTCAGTGCGTGATCATATACCATTACGATATCGGAATACCCTATAGATATATCAAATAATGATAGCAAGGTTTTTATTTTTTTTTACTACTTTATTTATTTATCTGGCTACACGAGGTTAGTAAAAAACAGCGGTTATAAGAGTTTTTTGAATTATAAATATATATCTGCCAATGAGGTCAGTTGAAGCGATATTTCGATATTCTTTGACATGTGACAGATGGTGAAAATAACTGTTGCAATATTCTTGGAATTGAATATGAAAAAATTTGCATGTATTTGAATCAATACATGCAAATATTTTCATGATCAGTTTAGAAACCACTGGCTGTTAATTATAATATACTGGCTGTTAATTCACTTGTAATTATAAAGATGAGTTTATGCATTCACTATCGAGTAGCAAGTTATGCAACCCGGCTTTCAACATTTTACACGGAATGTTTACAATCTTCGGATTAGATGCTCAATGTGATCAAGTGTTTAGCGTGAGCGTCAGGTGTGTTTTTGATTAGAATGTTCGATTTTTATGTGTCTTTTTAGTTTAGCTTTAAGCGTAGACTATTATATATATATATAAAGAGGAATATTTTTTAGTATTGATGGAACCATTAATTAATATCCTATTCTTTGCTCCTTTTTTTGTAGATGAAAAATAGTATCTAATAAAAATAACCATTTAATTCCATTATTATTTAATGCTGAATTCTGTTGATTTGGACAGTAAAGAAGTTTAATAAACTTTTTTTTTAAATTTAGAATAAGCGTTTATATGTAAAACCTGAAAACCTGTATCGCATTCAGAACTCATGAAGGGTATTGGTTCAGTACGTGTTAGAGACTAGACTGTTTATGTGACGACAGTTGTGCAGGGAGATGATTTGTCCGAGTGGTGACCCAGTTTATGGAAGCTGGGTGCGCTGATGGAGGGTCCCCAAACATTCACGGCAACTCAACACTTTACCACTGAGTCACCCCTCTCCTAAATATATATAATTAAATTTACCAATGCATATACTTAATAATCCAAACCTGTTCAGTGAAATTAGAATGAGATGCTTAGGGTTATAATGACTTTTTTTTGTACTCTATGTTCACATCAAAACAAAAGTTATCACTGCGGAAGCACGTGTTTGAAATATTAACCTATTTCCTCTTATTTCTAATTTGAAGTCTTTTGATTTTTGATTGCATGATTATGTCAGCCTAATAAAAAAAACCCTCATTTATGACTGTTGTTGGCCATCTCGGACATGTTTCGCGGTGATTAGTCGTTTCTCCCCCAAATGAATAATTTAATAGGATTCCAATGTTTAAATATATCTCTTGAACTAGCAATTCCCCCCATCGCCCAGTCGTTAGATTGCAGACAGCCACTGGCCCTCCAGGTTGGGGGAACAGTAGACCGAAATTCGCACACAGTAAACTATATACAGCACACTACACACACCCCCAAACTACAGAAAAAGGTTATATACACTAAATACCGTAGGGTCACTTCCCCTAGGAAGCCGACCCGGATGGGGGAGTAGGTCAGGAGGCTTAGAGGAGGCAGCCCTTCCACCTGACTAGGAGGGCGAGGGCTGATAACCCTCTGAAAAATTTACATCGTGAGACCTCACCGAGATAATGGCGGACTACCTCAAGTTAACCGACACGGAAACCGTCAAATGGACTTTCGACTAGCCTTTTGGAACGTTTTAACTTTCCACAGACTCGGAAGACTTCGCATCCTCGTGAATGAACTGGACAGGTATAGATATGACAGCTGCAATCCAAGAAATTCGATGGAATGGGAGCGGGACTGTTGAAAAAAGACTTCATACAATCTACTACAGCTGCCACCAGAAACCATGGTTTCGGGACCGGCTTCATTGTGAAAGGGTGAATGCGGCAGAATGTCATCGGATTCAACGCATATGCACTATAAGGATCAAGGGAACCTTCTACAACTACTCCATAATCAGTTGCCATGCCCCAACGGAAACCGCAAGTGAAGATGACAAGGAGGAGTCTTATGATGTTTTGGAAGGGGCACATGACGCTTGTCCAAAAAGCGACATCAAAAGCAGGAGTCCGAAATTGGAAGGCAGCAGGACAAAACGGAGCCGAACGGCGGGGCTCATAGAGGAGGCCAGGACCCATCGCAGGGTTGTAGCGCCATCTGGTAGATAGATATAAACTAACAATTATATAAATTGGACTAACTAAATAACCTTGTGAAGATAATTATATAGAGTTTTAGCTAATAACTAACATATGCACTACATTATAATCTTGTACAAAGAAAAGTTAAAGTGTAATGATGTGATGAAAACATGGGCAGTTGATATCTTAAGGTATAATTTTTCAATAATACAATAAATAAGATTTATTTAAATTTTTACTATGAATATACCTTGTTAATCGGAATATAGTATATCTATTTAGTCAAAAAATTGAATATTTATAACTTATTAGTAACATATGCAATAACACTACATAGTTGTTTATGAGAAGACTAATACATAGTTCCGAGGTTGTGCTATACTTCGGAGTGGATTTAAAAAGGCTGTCCTGAGCCTATGAGGTTTCAGGTACTAGTTAAAGATTTTTATGCAAAGTAAAACTGGTTTGGCAAAACCTAGGACTATAGCATCGTCCGATTAGCCAGAGCAGCATAAAGCGACGTTTTATATATAAATGGAAATAAAAATACTCAGTACAAGCAGAGGAGCTACAACCTATTTAACAAAAATAGAACCCAAACCACATCTTAAGTAAATATGACCATTTTTTCGATTTCCTATTCCGGTAATTCAACCTTATCAGTTTGAAAAGTCGGTTAAATAATCAAAATAATTAAATTAATACCAAAGTTTTTTTATCGATGTTTTTGTGTATTTGTTTTTTTACGGAAGTGCTTTTTCGGGTTCCGTAAATACTGATAAAAGCTGCTAATGAAGTGCTGATAAATTGTGGGATCTGTATTTCCGCCTGAATTGGAAGCCAAACAACTGTTACGGTAATTAATAATTGGAGTCAAATTTACACATCAATTAAGAACGTTGTTCAGCCTGGTTTTGAAACAACAGAGGAGGGTAAAAGCGTTTCACTAACTCACGGTTTCAGGCCTTTAGTCGACTTCTGGAAATCGTTAAAGAAATCATGAATAAACTTACCAGTTGTATTAATTTTAGGATTAATAACCATGTTACAGAATTAATTCCTGACTGTCTTTAAATGCCAGACAAATGTCTCTTTATTGTACATTGTAATTATTCTTAGGGGACTAAATGTCCCAGAATAAAATTTATTTTCTTTCTTTCAAAAAATAAACTTGTTTAATTTACTGTAATCAGTTCTACAGTGATTAAACTAAAGAAGCAAGGTGAATCCTAGTTTTTACATAAGTAAATATCGTTACATGATAATAGTTCTATACAATATTATACAGCAGACAACCTACTAATATTTTGTTCGCATTCTTTGAGGGAATTTACTGGCATATTATCTGAGGACATCGTCAGAAATAAAGTTTAAGCTCACTCTTCAATAACAAGGAACTTGAACAGAAACATGATAGTTGTTAGGTTACCATCACCCGTAGAGATCAAGGAGAATCAAGTTGCCAATCAAGAAGTCAAGGAAGCATCATCATCATTTGTAGTAATCAGTATCCAATCATCATAAGTCTGGAGCTATCTTAATATTGAAGGTGAGAAGAAATTATTAGTCCGATTTTGGAAAGAAAGTCTCCAACGTAACCAAGAATTTGAAAAGTATTCAAACCCTACAAAACTGAGTACTACATCAGAAGAAATAAAGTTTTCACCAGGCAACGGGAATGCCAAAATAGTCATATATTGTTAGAAAGGTGTGTGATGTGAGTCTACAAAGATTATTGGCAAATTTTTTGACGACTGGCCCCTAATGAAGAAATATTTTGAGAATATAGCAATGGGGAGAAACATCCAAATGCTACTGGAAGGATGTTTAGATATGTGGAGATCGACAATTTTATATCGCCGACGACTCCTTAATGTCAAGTGCGACCACTGCTCACATGATATTTATTTTTATCACTTTTTATAATGTGAGGGAAATAGGATTAGCTCGAGGGAAGTGTACGAAGTTTAATTATGAACTTATGAATCTTACATAAAAACCCAATAATAATAATAATAATGCATAACGCACACATTGAAGACTCCTAGAATAAAATAAAATCTCCATCTTACGCCCAATGTTTCGCCAAGGTTATTAACGTCTTCGTCTTCTTTCACAACACCCTTTCACAAAAGGGCCACACCTCTCAATGTAGGGGAGAGTTTAACCTTGATTCTCGGAATCAGATGTACTCTCTTACGGGTGGTTAGCCCAGGAAGAGAGGCTCCGTATCCTTGGAACAACATGTTACTTGGTAGCACCCTGCAAACTTGCATGTTACTTGGTGCATAGGCATTGAAAGAAATAGAAGCTCAGAAGAGTGCGAATGGAAACAGGCTCTTTTTTCAGAGGGTGAACAATGGTAGAGTCCCTTTTAAACCTGAAATTCAGGCTTAAGAAAAAGAAGACACCCTGCAAACTTAGATCTTCCCAGAGAAGGTGGCCTTAAGGTGTGTACTGTACGCGACCTTCTGTCAGAATAAATGTTAAATGAACTGTTCTGAAGTGTGTGTAGCCTTGTACTTTACTCTAGGAGTACGTTATACCCCACTAGCTTGGCACTAAGACTAGACTGCGGAAGGCTAAAAAAAATGACCTGTACCATTAATACCAATGGTACAGTGCGTGGTAGCGACTGTACTGTTTCTTGGACAATGGTTGTGCAGGGAGCTGATTTGTCCTAGATCATGATCAACCTTCAGATACCCCCCTATTTTGGGTACCCACATTATAGAGATTGGGTTTCACCCGAGGATTTTCCTAGTCATATAGGATACATCTCCGGCTGCTAGCAGATTAAATAAAAGTCTGTCAAGCAGTGGACCTTCGGCAAGGCTACTCAGCTACACAGTTAATTACTACAAATATTGTGATTGGTGTAATATTAAAAAAGGGTTATATTACTGTAACCGTAACTTATTATATCTATAATCAGTAGTGTAATAAAAATAATGTATTTTTATTTTCTAATTTTTGCAATTGCATATTGCATATCTAGTCTAAGTTACTAGATATTGCCTACATTCCCACTGATGGAACTTGCTATTCAAACCGAAGAGGACAAAGTTCAAGGGCTACACCGGAATGAGATTTACATAACTATAATTTTGCTTGGGGGGGATTATCTAACGGGCCGTGGGTTATGAGAAGTTGCCGCGGCCGGACCTAATTTACATCGCTCTGGAGCGGTTCTCTTCATCCAAGGCTCTCATTACCTGTTACAAGGCGGAACGATGACTTACGTAACCGTTACAGCCTTGAGGTGAGTACTCAACATAGTTCTCCGCGGTCGTGAACTTTGAACCACCACGAGTAACAGTGTAATTGTGTCTTCATGGTCGCCGGCGAGGTATCAAGTTCCGCTGGAATCACTGTAATGAGTTATATCAAGTCGTTATGTATTTAATTATTTTACTATAAAAAAATTAACACAACGTTTAAACTGAGAAAACTCACTACTTAGTGAATCATTCCGCCTATCAAGACACACTTGTGGGGCTTCTTTGTGACTTCCTTGTATCGGTAGGGAAATCGGTATTTTTAGCTCATGGTATATTTATTTTTATCTCAGATATCGATCAGTATTTGCGGTTAAACTTGATTTTTTCTATAATGGGAGCACCCATGCACTATTATCTATACTCTGTGACATTGATAGACAACTGTGTACTTTCTAAAACCTGTTTACATTATCTCGTATTATACTTGCACAAAAGATTTACATGGAACATACGCACAAAATTAAAGAGACAACTACTGACAAGACGCTACAAACAACTATCTCATCTTCTGGACTACAGATCTTCACTTCACTTAAGAAACAAACTACCAATCTACAACACTACACTAAGACCTATTTGGACAGATGGAGTAGAACTTTGAGGTTCAGCAAAACACTATTCTACCCACAAGATACAAACAATAAAGTACAAAATTTTATGAAAAATTGTCGATGCTCCTTGGTTTGTTTCGAAACACACCGTACATAATGACACGAACATTCCCTCTATAAAATCATATATTCACAGAAAATACACAAAATTCCTCTCACCAACACAAAATCCACCTGTCCTTTTATAAGTATTTTCTATTCCCTGTTACTCGGACTTGCCAGGAGAAGATTACAAACATTAAAGCCAAGAGACCTGCTTATGAACTATTGACCGTTCCAAAAACTTTATATTCTTGAAAATCAAGGAGAAAAAACAAATACTTGGATCAAATTTGCTGGATGCAAAACTGCGCAGGTGCAAATATATTAAGAATAAAAATAAAACAATTTGAAGATCGTGTTAGAGAGGAAATTCGTTGACTGGAATGTACTAATGGAGGATGGAAATAGTTGGGGGGGGGCAGTCAATAATTTACACAATAAATAACTGGAAACTTATTTTTTATTTGTGCCGACGTTTCGACCTACTTTGTAGGTCATCTTCACTGGCCTATAGGAGTGGCTGCTCACAAGTTTCCACTTAGTGTGTAAATTTTTTACTGCACCCCCAACTATTTCCATCCTCCATTGAATTAAGATCGTTAATATAATAACGTGATACAAGAAAGATATTGGCTTGTGTGGATATATTTTATATATTATTATTTAAAATCATGCAACACAGTGAAAGTAGAGATGTAAAATTACATTAGGTGCATTTAAATTATTTATATTTTAAACGACACATTTTAAGAACTCTAATAAAAGAACAATATAAAAAGAAAATTTTGTAATCATTATTATAGAAAATATATATTGTAATCCATTAATTTACGTAACAGAATATATTATTTTCTTTCATTGAATACTTGATCAATCAAAATTAAATTGAAAAATATTGAGGAGGAATCTGAAATTGGTTGAGTGAATTCAATCTTTTTTTAGGGTCAATATCATTTGACCTTAAAGCTTACAATTGCTTTTCTATTACTGCTTTAATTAATTATTGACGGGGGATCTCAAGGATACCACTGGGGCTTGTTCCTTGCTGGGAAATGTTTTATCCTAGAGAAAAAGCCAAATTATTTATGACTTTAAATGTATGTTTATCGTATATTATATAATGGAATATTTATTTGAAAGTTACTTAACTTTTTGATTTTCGTAATTCTATTTTTGTTTATACCAAGTACTAAAAAATAATCAAGAATTGATTTATGAACTAATAATGGGACCCTTCAGAATATTTTTAAACACTGATTCGGCATATTGACAGTAATCAAAGGCACGAAAGTAGATTTATGGTGATGCTTGTAAATAATTCTTTCGAAATGTTCGATTTTGTTTGATCGAATAGTAGGTTTTTTCCCGTCAATCAAACAACATATCTCTTTATTGATTACTTGGGACAAAAATTAATATCTGGACTGATGATTTTACTAGAATAGTTACGCTTATTCATCTTCAGAGGTCGGCCTAAAGATTATTGGGAAATTTAAAAGGATTTTTTTATTAATTGAAAATGCCTCTTGAAGTATTACTATTAAAAATATCTTCCAACCATTGCTATAAACAAAAAAAAAATACTGCACCACTACAATCCAAGAAGGGGCTTGGGTATACGGTAGAGAGTTCATTGTTTCTAGAACAACGGTTGTGCAGGGAAGTTATTTGTGAATCCCCCCAATTAAGGGTAGCCACCTGTTGGGTGCGCTAATGGAGTTTTTGAATTCAAAATAACAATAAAAACAGGAAAATTATTTTATTAAAAATGTATGTATTAAAAAACAAAATGCCTAAGCGTGGAAAACTATCGTTTATTTAGATATCACCATTTGTAGTGAAGAACTATATATTACTTCTTGGATTCAGGAATACATTTTTTACGCCGATCTTCGTTGTAAAAAAATATTTAGTTTGCTCCTATTTATTGGCAAAATCATAGTTTCGGGTTTTCTGCTTTTAGAAAAAAATGTATGAACCAATTATCGATACCTGATCTGATTAAATCAAGTGAATCAAATATTTTATGCTACTATAGTTTTGAATTAAATATAAAATCCAATGGCTATTATACTACATTAATATATAAAAATATATACCATGTAGTATATAAAATAAAAATAATAATTAATTTATATGTTATTATATCGATGAAAAAACTTTATTGAACCATAAGGAAAGTAATGATACCTTTTGTGAGATTCGAAATCAGTATTTTTTTTTCATATTCATTGAAGAGGCTATTTTGGAGAAAAGATGGATTGGGATTATAAAAAACCGTAGAAATTCTACAATTTGTATTTCTTTAAGAAATTGACTAATGCATCCCTTTTTTTTTAAATGTTAGCGCATTATCTCAAACCGTCACATCAGGTTTAGAACTTGCATATAGTTTTTTTTTTCTACATTTATATACAACCTATATAAAATAAGATGTTTCCATTACTAAATATTATATATCTAAAATGTCAGTGTCAAAGTTCTCGAAATGTCCATGCCATCAACATAGACGTCAATCTAATGTCATCATACATCCTCCTCGAGTTTCGGGAAAGCGCGATGGAAAATTGATAGGGCTATCCATCAGAATATAGTGTCCAGCCATGTTTGAGAAGAGGCATCAATTTTCACTGGATATATGTTTACCTTACACCGGGGGTTATAGATCGCGCTTTCCATATTAATTGAACAGGAAGAAAATAGATCGATATGGAATGAACAGGTCGTCATTTGTATTAATAAACTGAACTTAGAATGCTTATATAGTCTAATATTATTTAACATATTTTGTTAAATATGTAGTCATTTCTCCTTTAATTTTTGTACCTTTCTTGAACTTGTTTTCTCTTCCCTTGCAGATCAAACCCTATTTCTCGACTCCTTTCTCCGATGACTTCTTAAGTCTTGTCCTCAGTCACCTCCCTTTACCTGTTTTATATTGTTCTTAGCCTTGCGTTCCTCAGATATCCCCAAGACGTGATCCAACTACCTAATTCCATGGTAGTAAGATCATATGATTCTCTTGTTTATGCTGATATAAGTAGAGACTCGAAACACCCACCTGCTGACATTCATTAAAGCATTCATGCGCTTGGACTGGTTAAAGAGCTTCGCATTCTCGATCATTTCAGTTCCTAGTTTTATGGACAATCGGATTCGGTTATCTCATTTCTTTGGCTTTACGACGTCTAGGAGTATGATCCTGTAAGTGGAAGGATGCTGTAGTGGATAGGCCACAAATTTTTCAAAGAGCCCTAGGAACTTCAATGGCTTTAAACGGCAACATTGTATATGCTTTGAGAGATTTAAAATTCTCTTCAAAGTTAATTGCACGTTCTAGTTAACCCTCTCTGGTTCATATAAATACCCACAATAAGTCTTTCTACAATCCTCTTTTCAAGCCATCTTATGATACACATTTTTCTAATCCTGTTCAAGATTTTGACTAGATCAAGCATGTATGATCACTTTACCTTTTTAGTGCTCTGCCGCATATTGTATGTACATGTAAGAACATTGGCTCCTTATTCTTTAGTACGTTATTTTATCTCATTTAGAATGTTATTTTCTAAATGATAGACAAATTTCCATTATCTTTGGTATAGGCCTAATATGGACTAGAAAATAGTATGGATGAAGGACTAACAACGGGTTATCAGAACCCAACGTTTCATCGCAGGTCTTCTTCAGGGCTGGCAATGTAGTTCACAAGTATATTTTAAATTAATTTCTTTATTTTAGGTTTAATAGTTTAATTGGATATTTCCAAGATTCCTTTTTCGAGGCTCTCAAAAGAAGATATTTAGGTAAAAGATTGATCCTTTACTAAAATAAAATTAGTAATCTAAAGGAATCAGTTTCGGTATTAAATTATATCAGTGAATCATGAATCCTCATTAATGAGTATGAAAGCCGACTGTAGGCTAAATAATTTAATTTTATATAATTTTCAGGAATTTTATTCCAATTAACTGAACTAACGAATCCCCCTTAATTAAGGACGAGGACCATCATTAAGGGCAGCTCTTGTTTTATACGACACTATTTTCTAATTTTTTTAATGAAACTGAGATAGATCTAACGCTATGTTTCTGAATATTTCGTGAAGGCCAGGTTATGAAAAGCTTGCCCTACCTCCCTGGAAAATGGAATCGATGTATAATTTTGAGAGCTCTCGCAAAGAGAGGGTAGGGAGGGCCCTCAGACCCTTAATTAAGAGCAGACCAAGTTAGTAAAGCACTCCCCTAACTATGGCACGACCTGTCATAAACCCTTGTCAACATCCTCAGTTTGTTTCGCATTATTTTAGGTTTTGTATAAACTTGGAAGTAAATGTGTTTTACCATTTTTAAATGATCAAGGAATTTTATAATTAAAAGTGGTTTTCACAACATGTTTAATTTCAATGCCGTGGTACTTGTGTATCAGTCATTATGCGGGGACTGTTATCCTCCATCGCCAAAAAAAAAAAAAATACAAGATATTTAGACAGCACTTTTCGTAAATCTTGTCTTCATCATTACTGGATGGACTACAACCCGGTACGACGCTTCCACTCATCGCAGTCTTGCGCCAGGGTCTGCCAAGTAAATCTTGGCAAAAATGGTGTAATTCTTGTCAGTATTTGTTATTTTCCTATCGCATGTTTGAATTCAGTACATGTAGAACGTCATTGTAACTTGATGTTTGTAGGTTCAGCTTAAGTTTGACTGTACTAAATAATGTTGAATTTATTTAAAAAATTTCCGACTATCATGTTTTATTTAAATCACAAAAAAAATGCGATATTTTTCCAATACTTTGAGTAAATCTAGAGACAGCGTAGTCGTATTTGCATATCGCAAGTTTGAATTCAGCAACTCAAATAACATGGCACTTTATAATAACCTAATTTTTTCAAGGTTTAACTACCGTTTGACTGGACTGAATAAAGTTTAATTAATTCAGATCTTTTTTTTAAAATAAATAATAATTTTTTGAGAACATATCACCCCGATCGATTTGATGTATTATATCCCTTAATAAAAACTTGGCTTCCCATAGCAAGCCCAAATGTTCGTGAATGAATACACGGAATTCCGGTTGACAAATTATTACAGTTAAAAATCGGGAATAGTATGAATTTCAAAAATTTTGTCTCAAATGGAAATTTTTTGCTAGCTATAGCTATTTTACAGGATAAACTTTTTTTCCATCATTCTGAGATTTTTTTTTATTACGACTTTTCATTTGATTTTCTATCAAGAAAAAACATTGGGCATTGCTTATGAGCATCAAGTGCATTTTTAGGATACCAATTACAATTAATAAAATTTTATTCTGTTAAGGAAGTGAGTTCCTCCATTGTTGGCACATTGGAAATCAAACCAGGGTTCCCAGCTATATTATAATATTTGTCTGTAAGAAAATCTCATTTTCATGATCGTTAGTGTCATTTAAAAAAAATAGTCATTCATATTCCTGGAAAAATGCATTTTGGATCATATTTGCCTAGGTATTGATATATGTACGACCACTGTAGTCGAGTTTAATGATACGAATTTCGTACCGATTGTTCCAATTTTTCCCTATCGTAATCCTTCGCTGTTAACTAAGGGTTGTTCTGGAGAAAACAAACATGGCAGTCGATTTGTCACGCCTATAACCCCTCATCCCGCAATTCACGTTTAAAAGCTACTCGTCCGCTGGATTTCGAGATCGGAAAGAGGTCATTTTGAAGACTGACGGAAAATATTCGTATCCTACGGTATCTTTTTGTATTTGGTTTTTAATCCCTTGTATCTTGTTTATAATAAATGATACGTGTAAAACCGTAAGGCGAAGATGATAAAATATTTTACTTATCCTGTACTATCAGAACATCCTTGCACTTTCGAACTACTTATCTCTATTCCGTCCGGTATTCATTGAGATTGTATTTAATATCTCCTTTACTAATCTTTATGTATTTCACATAATCTAGCTTAAAATAATTTAACAGAATATTCTCTATGCTTTAGGATGTTCGAGTTTTTTATGGAGCTTAAAGACAAAATGCAAAAATTACCTTAAGTAATTATGTAAGTCTTCAAATTACATAAGTAATTATAGTTTAAAAAAATTGATGTTATAATTATTTTTTCAAGATTATCTCACGAATGGTAGAAACGTGGGGAAAAATTACTTATTTGCGCACCATAGTTTCGGTTTAAATCATAACAAACATTTTGTAAAATTTATGAACTTTTAGATCTACAATATTACGCTAGGAGTCAAAGACGGTTTTTTTAATCGTCTTATAGTTGGTTTTAAGGATTTTTATAGGGAGTAAACCATCTTTGGTTAAGCTGCCTTTCGGAAAGGACATAAAATGGATGGTCCCAATCCTGTACAATGCCAGGTACTCGTTAAAGATCCCTATCCTATTTAAACCTGTAAAGGCGAAGCTCAGGACTTCCACTGCAGTATCCGTCCGATTCACAACAATATAATATCAGCATAAAGTGACCTTGAATAAACAAACAACAAGTTTTTCGCATAGTATAAATCAAAACGTGAGCTTGAGATTTTAGTGTAATCATTAGATCGATAAATTTTCATTTGCAAGGCTAGTATCGAAAGGGTTCCCGAAGAAGGCCATATTAAGGATCCCGCTCGTAAATTCAAATCACACTTAGTTTAGTCATGGGTTTTCTTTTTTTTGTTCGTAAATTATTTATTTCACACCTAAGTGCCTTAATAAAATATTTTATAAGCATAGTTATTTTAAATCAATACTATAGTTGAACTTTCTAAATACAGAAATATTATGTAATGCTGTTCATTTGCGCGAAATTGGACAATGATGATGCTTTTGGCTCGGTAGTTGCCAATAGTTCAGCAACGGTTTTTTTAAACCTACACATTATTCATGTTAAAATGGGAGTTTTAGTGTGAGTATAAAAAAAATATTATGTAGACAGTAGTAAAAATAAAAAACAACACAAACTGGAAAAATAAAAGCAGGATTTATCATATCATCCATTTTTTATTTGTTAAAATTAGTATTATTTTTACGTGTTGAAGATGCATGATTACCAAGTTGAGTGCCCAGCTTCATCTATCATGGGCAGGAGGCATCTATCGAAGGGAGAAACAATACAAAACCTGTAACCCGTGAAGGGTCTGGGGTTCAGTAATTGGTAAAGACGGTAGTGTTCCTTGGACACCGGTTCTGTACTGGGAGGTGAGCTGTCCTAGATCAGGTTCAACCGCCAGATTTTCTCCCTTATTTTGGGTACCTTCTTCATAGAGGCTGGATGAGTCCCAGGAGGGTCTTATATCCTGTAGGATCCATTTCCGGCTGCTAACAGGCTAAAGAAAATTCTTGCCAGCTGGGGGACTTAAACCAATGACCTTCGGCATGACAACTCAGCGCTCCACCACTGAGTCACTCTGCTCCGATGTAAAGATTTGCACGTGCACAAAGTATTCTTGAAGTTGAAGAAAAAATTATGGATGAGTACAGTTCTGCCAACCTTAACCTACGGATTTGAGACCTGGTCCCTAAGTTAAGAACGACAGTCCGAACCATGGAGAGGTACACCCTGAAAATTACCAGAATGGACAGAACAACCTAGAAGTGGATTCGTGAGATAACTGGCTTTCCAGAACATAGCCTATGGATATGGACAGTGAGTAAGTGGTCCTGGGATGGATACCAGATTAGAGCAGAAACAGACTCGTGGACAAAGAAACTGATGGAAGGGTACCCACGTGAGTCGAAAAGAAGGATTGGCCATTCACTATCCCAGTGGGATATTGAAATGAGGTTATCATGTGAAGCAGCCACGTGGAGAAGAGTGGAAGAGGTTAGGTGAGGTTCCCTAACTTACTAGAATCGTGACTGATGTGCTAAAAAAAAAAAAAAAAAAAAAAAAAAAAAAAAAAAAAAAAAAAAAAAAAAAAAAAAAAAAAAAAAAAAAAAAAAAAAAAAGCATCTATGGAAAATAAACCATTAAAGAGAAATAAGCGCAGAACTCTTCAAACACCATAAGTTGCTGATTTTGTGCATTTATCTTGTTTGAATGTATTAATAAATTTAAAAAAAAGTATGTATTTAGTTTTATGCACAAATAAAGGTTATATATAATAGAGGATGGAAATAGTTTGGGGGTGCAGTAAAAATAAACACCAAATAAGTGAAGACTTATTTTTTATTTGTGCCGACGTTTCGACCTACTTTGTAGGTCATTTTCAGGGCTATGAGATAAAAAACAGACAAAACAAAAATAACTATAAAAAAACATTACAGTACCAAGACTACAAAAATATATAGACGGATAGAACAATGTAGTGAAGGATATATTATTAAGGATATATGAATAAAAAAAACGTACACTTCTATTTGGTTCGTACACATTTTAACATTTGTATCTTCTCTTCATCTTTCTCCATCTCCATTCTTCACACCTATTTCTCCCATCATCACTTTGGCGTCCATCACATGTTGTAATAAAAGAGCTCTTAACTATTGAGCATCATAATTTTTATAATTTATCACTTTTCTCAAACTGAAATTTTATATCTTTATTTCTATACGTTTCTTCTATATTTACATCATATTTTATAAGTATATTAATATACTTCATTCTAATTGTATACATTTATATAACCCATACTTATATTTTCAATTTTATATTTATATTTTATTTCTCTACTTGTCATTCACGATATTCCTATCCATTACTTTCTACATATTTCTTCTGCATCATATTTTGTATCTATTTTTTTTCATTTTATTTATTTAACTCTCTAGGAGTCTATTATCATGCATTTTATATTTTATCTGTATTAAACCGGGTTTTCCATCTCACCTTTTTATATTTATACTTCTTCATTTTGTATCTTTCTATTTTACCTTCTCATTTTTCTTTCTCTTTGTATTTTGTTTACATTATCACCCTTCTGTAAATTTATTCTGTATTTTTTTTTTATTAATATATCCTTAATAATATATCCTTCACTATTTTGTTCTACTTTTCTATTGCTCTATATATTATTATATTCTTGGTACTGTAATGTTTTCTTACAGTTATTTTTGTTTTGTCTGTTTTTTATCTCATAGCCCTGAAGATGACCTACAAAAAGATCATCTGGGTTCCAAAAAGAATTATAATGCATATATGCATTGAATAAAATTTGAAATACGATTAATAATAAAGTGGAGTCTTGGATCTCTTTGGTATCTCGACCCTCCTCCTGACCTGGGTGATCGATTTTTTACATTTATTTTTATATTAACGCCTGATACAATACATAGCAATATTTAAATATATATATATATAACGTTTATTAAGAGTCACTAATAACTTTGTGACAGAGCCGATTGTCATTAGTTTGCTCTCCACTTACTTGAATTATTCCTAAGATGTCTCAGGCTGAAGCTTCAAACTTCTACATCAATTTGGAGGAGTTTGGTCCTTTATAAACAACTTGTTACCGAGACTTGAGAAAGGTTGAGGTAGCCTCGCCGAGTAATATCCGGAGGTTTAATCTTTTATAAGCGTGTTATTAATACAAGCAATTAAGAAAACAGTTTAAATGAGGTATCCATAAACTTTATCATTGTCTTCTTGAATTTTAAAATAATTACTATCGATCCGTACTCAACTTGAAAAATTATAATTGAAAAGTCTTATCCATTCTTCTTCTATTAACATGTTCATACAGTTTCATCCATATAATTTTATATTATTTCCATCCATCTGAAACAGGTTTTAGGTAAATCGAACGATTTGCGGTATTTCTCTAGTTTATGAAACTTCGAAAAACTGCAAGTCTTCCAAAGTGAATTGCCTCAGTAATATTGTCAATTCAATCAATATATTAAAATAATACAAAAAATACCATCAGAATTAAATATACTCTCCATAGTATAAAAGTACACAAAATAATGGTATTTACTACCTAAGGAATTAGGTACATTTTTTTTCTCTCGAAATTATTTAAGAAATTAAGCAAATGCCTTTTGGCACATATTGCATCTGTGGTCTTTCGAAAACCTCCTGTAAACAATTCACGTGGAAGCTTGTTGAAGAGAAACCTCCCATTGAAAGAACTCCTAGCGTGTTTGGTCTCTCTGTAGTGGATCCCTGCTTCAGAGACGTTTAAGTCTTCTTGTCGGATACTGTAGTAATGTTTCTGTCAATAATGTTTGTACCAGTTATGTGGAACAAATAGACAAAAAAAGTGGGGAAAATCTGCTGCAGGAAATTAAACCGCAAGTTTTAGAGCACTGTTAATTAAGTTTAAAGAAAATTGTTTCAACGACCATTTATTTAACATTAGGATCATCTTGGTTTTGTAACAGTAACATTACATTACCTAGTATTATAATTAATCGGAAATAACTTGTAAGATTATAAATACTATTAAAACCGAATGAAAATTAATGTTAATACATCATTGGTAGACAAAAATAAAATTATTGAATAAAAAAATGGGATACATCTCCCCCCCCCCCCGAAACATTGGCTTGTAGGAAAAAATAATTATTATTAACTTGATGAAATGTTAAAAAATGAATAAAAAAAAGGTCCGGCCATTAATTATTTTATATTTTTCATTGTTTTAACTTATTTCTGAAGGTGAATTGGCTTTTATTTCAAATTAGTTTATTTTGAAAGGGAATTTGGGGATGGGGGCTGAGCCACCTGATCCACCTTTTGGTTAATTAAACAAATTCGCTGAATACTCTTCACCATTCCTCCCAATTTCCATAACAGCTGGGAGGCTTTTACATCCTATCCCGCTCTCCGATTCCTTCATTATCCTCCCTACTTCCTCTGCATTGCGTCTTTTTTAGAGTCGGCCAATTCCGAATAACATAAATAAAAATAAATGTTAGAATAAAAAAAAACACGCATTGAGTTGAATAGTTTCATTTTTTGTAAAAAATATATATGGTAAATGAAAAATTAAATATTCATATTTTCCTATTATATTTCTCGGGATGTCTTTATTTTTGTAATTAGTACAAATCTAATTCAATTTTTTTTTGCAGTTCATTTTTAATTATTTATTTTAACAATTTGAAAAAAAAATCACAATGGACATTGAAAAACGGTATGAAACAAAAAATAAATGTTATGATTTTCAAAGCGGAATCCCATCAATGAAAAAACTCAATTGCGAATAATCACAAAAAAAAATTATATAATAGCAATAACAGATATTTTAATATGATAATGTTAACAAAAATAAACTTAAACTGCTATGAATTAAAAAATATATATAGCTGTAATGATGAATTTATAATAGTACTCTCTTTCATTGCCACGGCCAATATTTTGAATCCATTTCCCAAATATTTCTTCAAGTTTCGACCGTGCCGTCAAATTCTTTGCCAACTTTTCGTTAGTCGTGCTGCTAACTTCCTAAAGACATTCCGAGGCAGAAATGTCCTTCTATTCTTCGGTAATTGTATCAATTGATCATAAGTTTTGTTATTATTTGAAGTCGAAATATAACAAGGTCTATACGGCTAACTGCAAAATGGATTCTCCCGGATTACTGGATGTCACAATTCCTCACAGGTCATGGAGGCTTTCGGGCTAAACTTCATCAATACGGAAGGGATAGTGAACCTTTATGTCCTATCTGCGGCGTTCCGGAGTCTGCTGAGCACATTATCACAAGTTGCACCGCACTTTTCGTCCTCACCGAGAATGAATTCCCTCAGTTAATGACTAGAGACAATTGCCCGTACTTCAGAGAGTTTGTGCACGAGTGGAAAGCAGGATCGGGAATAACACTCTTCAATATTGGAAGGAGAGTCCAAGAAAATGGCCAGCAGGAGACATAGAAAATTGGTGTGAAAAGTGAAAATAGACATTACAATTATTGTCAAACCCGTGTTGCCGTAAGGCAAGGAAGGCTCTTTAAATAAATAAACAATAAATATAACATAAGGAGATGCAATGCATAGTGGATATTCAAAGAGATACATTATTATACAAGAGATACACTTGTTCAAAGTAATCACCACCACTATATACTGTTCCCTAACCACCGTAATTAAAACGTTAATTATTCAAATTAGTGTTCATGCATGAAAACAAGGCTTAATTAGATGAAGTAAATTCTTTAACTTTAAATGAAACTTCAGTCCGTGATGTCAAAACGTAATGCAATAGATATTATAGGTTTGAAACAAAAAATAAAATGTTAATGATTTTATTAATTTTTAAATATTTTTATTTGAAAAGAAAAGATATGTCCAGGACCGGGACACGAACCCGGGCCGCTCAGATTGATCTACGAATTGAGCTATCCTGGCTGGCCCCCGGCGATAGACATATCCTTTCTTTTCACTGATCTCATGTCCCCGCGTTCTCGCAATTTGCGATGTATACGAGGGGAAGAATGTTCTTTGAACATTATTTTAATTTGGATCTTGTTGACTTACGTCATTATATATTATTATAATTTATTTGTTATTGATTTTATTAATTTTTAAATATTTTTATTTGAAAAGAAAAGATATGTCCAGGACTGGGACTCGAACCCGGGCGCCCAGATCACTAGTCCGGAGCTCTACCAATTGAGCTATCCTTTTAAATTTTCAAATAAAAATTAATAAAATCAATAACAAATTTATTATAATAATATATAATGGCGTAAGTCAACAAGATCCAAATTAAAATAATGTTCAAAGAAGATCAATAATACGGAAGTTCATGGTTTATGGGCACTAATTAAGGATATAAGTTTTATAAGCATCACCGCTTCCTCGTACATTTTTCTTCTATCAAGTTGCCTTAGTAAGTTTTAAGCATCCAACTCTCAACCTAGTTACCTAACTTCTTTTCTTGTTCTTTATGGGTTGTTTCGTAACTTTGCCCAAACCTCTTATCACTTCTTGTTAGCTTATTTACCAGTAATTTTTGAAGCCAGGGTCCCAGTCAATATTAATGTAAGCGTCCATTATGTTATGTAATGACAAAGTGTAGGCGCCAGATTTTTGGAAAAAGAAATGAGTGCGAATTTGATTTGTGAAGGTGAATATTATTACATAGAAGGTAGAAAGGCATTGCCTATTCTTAAACAAGAAGTTTGAAATTCCTTGAACCGATGCTCTTCAGCAGACCATGTAATTAGTTCTTGACCTCAACTTGGTCTTGTTGTCCACCGGTTCCGGACGACACCACGCTTTTATTTACCTTGAGGAGCTCTTCAAGGCTCACCCAATCAGGAGTACCGCAATAGAACTTCTTCGGGAACCTAGACCCGTCAATCCTTACATTTCTTAATCATCGGTCACGGTCGACCGCCGCGCCTTCCAGTGAAACGAGAAAACCGTTCTTCTTTTCGTTCTTTATCTAATAAATTCTTTGCCTATTGTCAAAACTGAAATTTCATTAGCTTTAATGTGGTTTAAAAAACCCAAAAACTCTTCCTTGCGTCTATTTGTTTTTATTAATAGTTAAAAAAAAAATTATTGAAATATTGCATCGATACAACAAGTAAATATAATGACATGGATGATACATAATATCATGGATAAAGTAGAGAAACTACCCAATGGTAGTACTCAAATCTCCTTTTCAAATGCTGCGGAGGATTATCGGGAATTGAAGAAGTGGCTAGGTTTGAAGCGAGTGGGAATAAAAGGACTACTACCGAGTTCGGGCGAAAACAGCAACAAAAGGGACATTGAGGTCATTATGGATGACTTTATTCGTAACAAATTAAGGGGGCATTAAGGGTTGGATACGATAGGCACGGTGGAGGTCTCAAAGCTCTACTCTGCATGTCTGAATAAAATAGGTCTGTTATAATGAATTGGAAGCTTAGCGGGTTTGTCTAGTAAGAGTTGCAGTAGCCTAAAACGGCGGTTGTAGGTATGTAATTTAGTTTCATATCAACAGTAACGGAAGTTTTTGTCTCCCACGTGGCATTGTATGTGTGCAAGACGAAATTAGACTAAAAAGTATAACTGAGTCCCGTTTTAACCGAAGACATTCCAGAGCTTTGCTCCTGCATCCACAAACAGTGAGGTAAATGTTTGCTTAAAGAGTACAGAGGAAGAACAGACAAATGGGACTTGGCACTCCTCCAATTCACTAATAAACCACAGCCCTTATTAGCTTCCGTGATTGTTATCTCTTGTCGCTTCAGAATATTTACGAGGAGTATAATTAATTACTTAAACATAATTAATTATATTGCGGAATCGAATAGTCTTTAATTGAATAGCTAGATCGAAACATCGAATAATCTCTGGAATAATAAGAAATTTCACAATGGTGTGAGATAGAAACTTGAATACTCCTATTTCTTCATAAAAGGAAAACATTTCAATTTTAGGTAAAACTTATACTTTTCCATTTTAGAAAACATATTTTAAAATCAGCATAAATATTATTTAAAAAATTAATTGAATCGGACCAATTACAGTTGAGTATTTTAAACTTGTTCTCACTATTGGGCCGGAGTGGGTAGCTCACTGTCTAGAGCACTTAGTTGCCGTGCTGAAGATTCTGGATTCATTTCCAGTTGTGGCAAATAAATTATTTAATCTGCTAACAGCCTCGGATGGACCCGGTGATATCTATAGACCCTCTTGCTGTTCATTCAGCAACTATAAAGTGAGTGGTACTCTTAAGTGGAAATAAACAGTGTATGAGCTTGATCTGGGACAGATCACCTCCCTTAATGGATGACTAATAGTTTTATAAAATCTTTGCAAAATTTGTATTCATTCATTTTCCACAATCGTCGATGTACGAGAAGGTCTTAGTAGTCTCTTCCTGCCATTATTTTGATGTTAATTTTTTCGCTGAACATGTTTGAATTGTTTATAAAGTAATATTGAAATATGCTCACCTGTAATTAATTATTTGGTAATTTAATGTAATATTACTGATGCTCATTTGGAAATAATTATCCGGGCTCAAATCAAAGCGACAAGTAATGAGTGTAATATTTTATAATTATAATAATTTGGACAATTGCGTATTAATTTCCTACTTTTTAAATGATAATTATAAAAAAGATAGTAGACAATTATTATCTATCGATTACTGAACCTTATAAAATTTGCAAAATATTCAACATAGGCAGAAAATCCTATTAAAAAAAGTATTGACCACTTAGATTTATATTCGTCAAACTGACTCTAAATCATTCTCTACTGCCTGGACTTATAACTCCACTGATTGGTGTTTAGTTTGAGGATATTTATTTCATAAACAAGGAATTTAAATGGAGGCTTCATGTCTAACTTTCACACAGTGTTTGAAATATTTGAGCTTTCGGAGTAATGGCTTTGCCCTATATTCAAACTGTGAGAGCTCACATGTATTAGTATTAGCTGGAAAAGCAATAGAAAAACTTTTTGACGGGTTCGCTATAATCACAAAGTTACGGTAGCTCAGAGCCTTCAAGAACACCATTTTGCTTTTCTTGGCATAAAAATGTACTTTAATAACCGAATTTTATCGCGATTCTCAGTTTTTCATTTTTTTTTTCGTATGACGATGACTAGTAATACTTGAAAAGATAAGATTAAATTCAATAGTAAAATCTCACATTTCGACAAACGGATCAAATATCCCGACATTCAAAATGACATGGTCTTTCAAAATAAATTCAAAATTTTGGACAGAAGCCTTTTAGAGTCCTTATGCCGGTTCTTGAACGAATGCGATATTGATTTTTAAAAGTTAAATTAACTAGGGTAGTGTCAAGTATATGAATACGGGCTGTATAGGACTTCAAAGGAAGTCTTTAGCCAAAAAAAAAAAAAAAAAAAAAAAAAAAATCTCACATTTCCTTGTTTATTTATTTATTATAATTTTAACTAATCTATAATAATTTAAACAGAAACAATTAAACTGTGCACTATTTTCTGTGCTACATTGAAAACTACATATTATTTATTTGTTCTATTCTTGAAAAAAATAGAAATATTACACTTGGTAAACGATTTTTTTCTATATTTTTATTTTGAAGAGAAAAGGTTTACGTAAGTCAACGAGATCCTAATTAAAAAGTAATGTTCAATTATCATTCTTCACCTTGTATGCATCGCAAAAATTGCGAGAACACGGGGCGGTGAAGAGAATGGATTTGACTGCCCGTGTAACGAGCCAGGTTGCTCAGTTCGTTAGAGCACTGCGCTAGAGATCCAGAATACCCGGGTTCGAATCCCGGCCTGGAAAAATCTTTTCTCTTCAAATTAAAAGTATCTAAAAATAAGCACCATCATAAGAATAATAAATAAAATATAGATTTTTTCTACCATTGGTGAAATAACAGAGTCGATTCGAAAGATTAGCATAAAAAAAAAAAAAAAAAATTGAAAAGAATTACAATCATTTTCATAAAAATGAATTTAAATCGTATGATTAATCGTATTTGATTTGTTAATAACATTTTACATTACAATCAATGTTGAAAATAGAGATAGCAATATATGCAAACAGCAGATAAATATTTTTCAATTTTATTTTTATATGCGATAAGTATATTTTATTGCTCAATAATTCCTTTTAAAAAGATTCAAATATAAAATTAAAATAAACGTATTAAATTTTTTAAAAATAATATCTACGAATATCATTGTTTGACATTATTCTTATGATGGATCAAAGTAATTTATAATTCTAAATCTGGGACTTCTATGAATATATTTTAAATTTTTTAGCTGTTCTATATATTTCACTAAATATATTATGCATGTTTTTTGATCTTGAAGGAATGGTTAAGTTTTTGACTATAGGACGAAACTCTGAAACTCATAGATGTGTAAAACATTGTAAAACGATTTACAAAAAGAGGGATTATTCACAAAAGTAACTTATCTCCAATTCATAGCTCAAAATTGCAATAAATCTATAAATTTACTATAATTGTTCTTAACTTCGAATTATAATTTATGTTACGAGTTATGAATTACAACGGAGAATGAAAAATTATTAAATTGTAATGACAATTTTTCGAAATATTTTTACAAAGTAATATAGTCGGTTGTATACATTAATTAATACACCGTTGCACAGTTAATGAATGCAATAATGTTTTTAAAAAATCCATTAAAGTCTTGTATATATAAAGCTCATCGTTTGTATTTGTATGAATAATCTAGACCTTGTGCGTTAGAAGACCTGTCAGTAATTAGTTAACATAATATAACAATTAATTTTAATTATCAATAATAAAATTAATGATTACATACCGAATTACGTCTGTAATCTGTTGGAGCCGCTACAGCTCCTAGCTCACCTTAAAAAAAAAAAATGTTATATTCACAAATTGAATATAAATTATAATTATTTTATGAAAATACCGATTCTCTCTACGTCAAGACTAAGTAGTCACTTGGAAAAAAAATATTAATATAAGGAAAGGATAAATAAAAGGATTGGTAATAATATTAAAATCTGTTTCATAACATATTATTGATCATTTGCCTTTTTTATTAATTTTCTAAAATATTATTTACTTTATTAAGTTAATTATTCTTAATTAAAATGATTGCGAATATTGTTTTTTATAGAGTTGACAATCACTTAATTATAATAATCAGTAGGAATATTAAGTATTAATAGTTCAGTTCGACATTGCTGTTTAACTCTCTACTCGTTCTAGCATAAAATGTTGCAGAGAGATATATGGAACCGCTGTGGTTGCTGGCTGATACAACTCTAGACAAGTAGAACTTCTCTTTCATGTTCAGCCAGTCGAAGCACTCTCTATTCAGTAATATCCAGTATCCATCCCTCCTTCCCCTATTAGGGAGTTTTAGAGTTTGGAATCAGCTCAAGCTATTCATGTGCTTCCGGACCAAGTTTCTGCTTCGCTAACGACTTTTTTGTATTTCTGGAACTACAATACAAAGTATCTTGGTTGAGATGAGCCTCGCAATCTGAGGTATACTGGACTGTTGAAGAGATAACAGGTCGAGGAAGATGCTGACCACGTAACCTCCTGGTATAATCGTTGGCTTAGGATCAGTACTTCCTTATCATGTATTGCATCCAAGTCCCTTCAGGGAAGGTAGGAGTTCAAAGGATTAGAACCAGTTAGCTTCTGAATGCAACATAACACAGGAGATTACAAGGAACAGATACAGGCTTATAAATATGGATTTTATTGCATTGTGAGGGGACGAATATGTGGGTGATTCCATTTTAACGGTGTTTATTGATGCTCTGTACTGTTTGCTCTCTCAGCTCCTCTATTGAAATTTTTTTGTAACAATGATGATCCTCAAGAACTTATCGCAAAACAAAGCCATTACTTAAAAAACCTAATTTTTCAATAGAGGTATTTGAAAGTTCCATGTGAGTTAAAAAAAAAAAAATTTTTGGGTATTGGTAAAGCAAAGCAATATAATGCTGGTATTGAAATTCTTTTATTCACCATTAGACAAGTATTCAAATCTTGAAACTGGTCTGTTTTAAGTTCTGTCATTATTCCCATAAAACTTCAAGTTCAAACCTGATAAAACTCAAAATATGGCATTATAAAAAAAAAAAAAAGAATAAAAACACGATGTAAATGGAATATCATATAAGTCGTTCCTAAATAAAAAACCTTCAACTAAAACAATCGCTACTCAAGGCTTAACTTATGAGACCAATTTTTTTTAAATTTATGATAAGTTGAATGTTTAAGAATGCTAGACAAAGTGTATAATCCATTGTGTTTCATTTAGAATAAATATTTTAGATTGGGAAATATGAAACACTAAAATAATTTCTCATAATGTATGTCGTTGTTCTTTTGAAGGAGCTAATTATATTCCATCACTTCTTCCGTATAATATAACTTGAAGTCCAGAGAAAACTTACAGTTATCACTTATGTAAATGCCAGAACCGTGCAATGTCCATTTCGAGAATTCACCTGTAAACTCATTATTTTTGGTGTTGCCATAAATGATGTAAATAATGAAAGTAATTAATCCATAAATCTTAATTCACAAATAAATTTAATATTTTTTTCTGGAGAAAGTCTACCAAATTTATTTTATCCACTATACAGTGGATGAATGATTCATTAACGTGGCACGGAAAATTTAAGTTTGAAACTTGATAAACATTCTCGATATTTTGAAGTTGTGGCAAAACCCTCTCAGTGTTTCATTTTCACAATAAAATATAATAACAAAGTGTATTAAAAAAACAAAGAAGTTTAATTATAGAGTAAAAAAAAAAATAATAAAAGAAGTAACAGTTAAGACCGAATCACCCAAGTCTTTTATGTCATAAATATGTGTTGGAATCATCATTGTTTATTTTCTAAAAGATAAATTTTGAAGTGAATTTCACTAAATTTTTTGAGTTAATCTCCGTCATAGACAAATACAAACATATTCCACATCAACATGCCCAGGAAATACAATATCAGAAACTATAAACAATTCTTGAAGGAAATTACATAAACATATAAATAAATTCTCCTAGTCGTGTCTACAACGGGCAGTAAATCTCTGGAATATTCGTGTTTATTTTCCTACGTGATTTATTAGTTAGAGGGGTTTTATAAACTTTAGCTGTAATATTATACGTTGATTTGTTTTTTTAATTAATGATAGTGTGCACTTTGTATATAAAAATAATTGAATAATTGATGGAATTATCAACTGTCAAAGAAGGGCTGGAACACAGTGCTAATTGGTGGATCGTAACGCATATTTATTTTTATTCTAACGATGACATAATTATAAACCTGCGAATTAAAAAAATAAATTAAAATACGAACTGTATTCAAAGCCTGGTATGAAACAATTTAAAGTATTCGCTAATTTGTATAAGTAAAAAGATAAAGTTTACTTGAAGCTAACAATAAATAAGATGGCAGTCTCATCATGGGCCACTTTCTATTAAAATATCTAAAGTAATTGCATCTGTTGCCCAAGTCAGGTGGTTAAGGTAGTGGTCATGCTTAAACCTACTCAAATATTCGCATTTTAGATTCATCTGGGATCCAGAAGTATAATGTTTTTGTGGCAATATATACCAGTAGATAAATAAGTCTAATTTTGTTCAGAGAGACTGTATTGAGAAAACCGGATTCGTGTCATTAATCAGATGTGTGTAGTTTTTGGCTTGAAATGGAGTTGTGTTATAAGCAATAATACCGTTTCAAGCCAATACCTGACTTAGCCCCTTATTCACCACGAAAACAACACGATTCCGCTTCCATATGTACAAGTAACTCACATATGAGAAAATTCGAGTTATAGACTTATTTACCGATGTTGTAGACATAATACATTATAATATTTAATACCATTAAATGCAATCTATCTTTATGGTCTGCGAAAGAAAAAAATATGCTTAGTATATGTGAGGGGTTCTGAGTGAAAAGCGGATAACTCCGAAATTTCAAAAATTGTTTCCCCCCCCCCTATTTTTCGCTTGTTTAGCCCTGAAATTTTGTCTAACAGGATACTTTGAGTCTTAATTCTCATGTTTTGGAGAAAATTCGACTTAATCTCTTATTCACCGTGCAATAGATATTATGTTATTATTAGACCTTATTAAAATAATTAATGTTATTAACATACTTCCGAAGAAATATTGTTGCACAATGTCGCTTAAGAAACTTGTGTATTGCTGAATACTTAGTAAATATGTGACAAGGTCTTCTATAATACCGCCAATCTGCTGTTATTAGTGTTTCTTACTCATGATCATTCTATTTGAAATATATAGGGTATTTAATGCCCCATATATACAGTGATAAGTTAGTTCAAAATTATTATTTGAATATATAGCTGCTACTTCTCTTTAAAATAATTAAGTATATCATGAATCAGCTTATAAAAAACAAAAACAAATTATAACTATTTGGTACTACTTTTTTTTTACAAATACTCTTTGTTGGCAGCTCTTTGTTAAGTTGTGACCCTAAATATTACTTTTCTAATAAAGGCCTTTGTCAGTCAATCGTTTGATCAAAAAATTTCGATGATATAATTTAATTTTTCGTGACTTATCAAATAAAGTATAGATATACATGCTAATGTTGAAATTATACTTTTAACTACAGATTTCTACGCCACGTGGAGAAGATTGGCCAGGGTAAGGATAGATTGGAGGAAGATTCTCGATGTTCGTTGTTTTGTCAGAATCGTACTTGTTGTGTGAGAAAAAAAATCTATGAATAATGATTTATTAAAGAGAAATGATCACTGGGCTCTTTAAACCAAAGCAGTTGCTGTTTTTGTCCTTTAATCTCGTTTGTATTTTAAAAACTACAATACAAATACAAATAAATAAATAAAGTGCACTATAAATATTCAACTTGGAATCCTCATACTAGACTGAAACAAAAAGAAACTGCTCGCTGTTTCAGGCTAATGCAACATTTGCTAGCTCTAAGCTCCCAATTCATTATAAAATACTCATATACATGACTATTTTAAGACCTATTAGGACTTAGGAGTAGAGCTTTGGAACTCCACTAAGTCATCGAATTCCTCTCGTATTTGTTGTTGGAGCTCTACCATTTGCTAGTTTCTATACTTTATCTCTTGTTGTTATATTTTCTTTATCTCATGTTATATATCTTTCATTCTATTCAATTGATATATTATTATTATTATATAGTTGTAAATTTAAATAAATATTTTTTTAAACTGTTAATTATAAAAATAAAAAAACCTGTACCACTACAACCCGTGAACGGGTCTAGGGTTGAGTACATGGTAGAGACTGTACTGTTTCATGGACAACGGCTCTGCAAGGAGGGGACTTGTCCTAGGCCACGCTCAACCGCCAGATTTACCCCCTTATTTTGGGTACCCAATTTTTATAATATTTTATAGAGGGTGGGTGGGCCCCAGGAGGGTCCTAGATCCTATACGATCTATCTCTAGCTGCAAACAGACTGAATAAAAGTCATGACTTGCAGCGGGATTTGAAATTATGAAACAGATGGTAAATATTGAAATCAATCTTACTCTGATCAATTTAGCATTTTAAATAGTCCCAATAAATCTGTATATACAAAAACTTGTATGTATATGCACATATACAATGTTTTGTTCTGTTGACCAGTTTGTCGTAGCCTCTCCAGCTGTTCCTATATTCCATTGTTTGTGGAACGTACTGGAGTAAGGTTTCTGCCTCTACTTACTGAGTATTTGGACTATTGACGTGAGATGTGCTGCTCATAGTCTTCTCTGATTTTATTTTCCTTTTTGGGTGTCCTTGTGATTCATGAATTGGTGAAATGTCAACTGGTTGGTTTTTCTTGTGGCTTTGTTTTTTTTGGGGAATTTTTCCTATAGCATTCTAATTTATTACATACATTTAATTTAATATAACTCGTTTCGGAACTTAATAACCTAATGACATACACGTTAACTTGTATAGAGCAATTCCCTAATTGAAACTGGATCTCAAACCAAATATTTCCCTCCCTCGAGTCTTGTTGGCCTTAAAGTGCGATACCTCTTAGTTATACTTTTACGTTGGCAAAGATACCCCAGAGGCTTTTAGCCTGATTGGGTACCCGAAGAATCGAAGTTTTCTGGCTCAACAGCTACGGAAGAGGATAGCGTGCGAACTCACGATTCCAGATAGAGACTGCAATTAATTTCACAATTGATCTCGACTTGAAGGCTATTCCAAGGTGACTAAATTAATGATCTCGGGTCAGCGTGTTCTCTCTCAAGTGCTTCCTTCCAAATCTGAATCTCAAGTTCAAAATCTAACAAATAAGTTAATGCTTATTTCATTAGCTACCGTGTACCTATTCTTTATATTTCTGGAATTTCAACAGGTCAATTGGACAACTAGTAAGATAACTAATAGAATATTGACTAATTCAATAATTACGATTGCATATAGGCATCATAAAATGTAAAATAAAAATTTAACATTGTGATTGAATTTTATGTTTCTTTAACTCATATGCTTTAGATACTCTATCTAGTTAGTATATATATCATTTCCAAGCCTATTTGAACCTTTTCCAAGTCAACTGTAACGTTTTAGAAATCCTTACCAATTCAAATGTAACCCCTTCCAAATGAGTTGAAACCCTTCCAAAGCAAATGTAACGCTTTACAAATCAATTGTATACCTTTTTATTTCGATTGTAACCGTTTATATTTCAATTGTCACCCTCGAAAATGTTTTGAAAATTTACCGTGTTGGGGAATGGGCGAATTTAGGGCCTCAGAACTCGGATAAAATCAAAACAACTTTTTTTTTTACAACTCTTGTTAGGTCAAAACTGAGGGAAATAATTAAAAAAAAAAATAGTTGATTTTTTGTTTCCGAGAAAGTTTATTTAAAAAAAGTAAAAACATGTAATTTGAACTTAACAACAGTATCTTCATAGTTTTGGGAATAAAATAATAAACATAATAATATTATTGTTTACAAAAAATAGAGAAAAAATAAAACAAAAATATGATTTTTTTATCAAGAAGTAAATTTTATTACTGAAACTATGAAGATACTGTTATTAAGTTCAGATTACATGTTTTTACTTTTCTTAAATAAATTTTCTCAGAAACAAGAAATCAACTATATTTAAAAAAAAATCATTTCCCTCAGTTTTGACCTAACAAGAGTTGTAAGGAAAAAAGTTGTGATGATTTTATCCTGGCGAGTTCTGAGGTCCTATTTTCCCAGTACGGTAAATTTTCAAAACATTTTCAAGGGTGACAATTGAAATGGAAACGGTAACAATTGAAATAAAAAGGGAGACAATTGAGTTGTAAAGCGTTACATATGCTTTGGAAAGGGTTTCAGCTCATTTGGAAAGGGTTACATTTGATTTGGAAAGGGTTGCTTGCGACTTGGAAAGGGTAGCATTTGATTTGTAAAAGGTTACAGTTGACTTGGAAAAGGTTAAAATAGACTTGGAAATGCTATATATTACTATTTCACACATATCTTGGGTGTAGCCAACAATGATAGATAAAGGGAAAATAAAAATGTTTTATTGGAAAATATGAATCACTAAAATAATCTCCATAATAGTATTAGAAAATATCACGGGGCATTATTATTAATCCGTGGCCCATCAACCCGTTATAGGTCTTGGAGCATGTCGATCAGTATGTTATAAAGAAAATTTGTATGGATGAAGTATGAAAAAAAGCTAAAATACATAACAATATTTATCTTTAGTTTCTCCATGAAATCCCACTGCATTTTTCAATTTTTTGTTAATACGTAAATTTTTTTCTTAACTAAACAATGGTATTATATCTTTGGCCGAAATTTTGACATAGATTGAAGCTATTAATACACATTAACTTATTGTGTGTTTCTTTCTAGAACTGTCCTCATTTTAATGTAATGTCGATATTAATTTTATTTTTTTATATTATTTCTATAGCGAATATTATTTCTTCATATTATTGTAAGATAAAAGCTTCACCCGTAATTTATCTCTACTTTTATGAAAGATTTCATTAAATCAAATAAATGAAAACCAGTTTTGCTTGTTGCTGTTGAAAATTTCGTTATAACATTCAAGATTTTTAAAAATCGTCCTACGTAATTTATTTTAATTCTAAATGATCCGCTATAAATGTGTGACTAGAGTCGTTAATTTTAAATTTAGGGTATTATAACCTCTTAATAACCCTACATCAACATTTTTTGAATCCATTAGTAAATTGTTGGTCGGCTATATAATTACATTACTTAAAATTCCAAAAAAAAAAATATATGAATCTTCCGGAGAATTGATCTCTAATAAAAATTGCGAAAAGTTGCCAACCATAAATGTTGATGATTCTAGGATTTTACGCCTTTGAACAAAGTCAAACAAACTAATAAATTTAGTATTAAGATATCATTGTTTATTAATAATAATTTTCTAAACGAAATATTTCAGTAGTTATTGTTTTTGTTATTTTCTTTTTGTTTCTAAGATCGCTACGGATGGACCCTGTGGGATCGAGAGACCCATTTGGGGCTCACCCAGCCTGTATAAAATGGCACGTATCCTTTACAGGGTGAAATACCTGGCAGTTCGCACTGGATCTAGGGCCTTCCACTGGTTTTTTTTTCTAAGAACGAACGAGTTTCACTTATTAAAATAATTCTGTTGAGAATAAAAAAAATCTTTACTTCAGCTATCGATCCATACTGGCTATTGGCAAATTTATAGGATACTATTGTACTTTAGTATGCAACAGAAACTTTGATAACGCTATTATCAGCATAATCCCCTCCCCAGGAGGTTCTCTACATCCAGATTGCTCCTGTTTTTATAGGAAAAGTTTTAATTGTGTGACCCAGTTTGGACAAAAATGGCTTAACGTCACAAGGCCTTTGATGTATTTTGCTTTCAAATACACTGACAGGATATGAAGCGTTTTACAGTGTATATTTTCAGTAAAAAAAGAGTGAAAAAGAAATATTTAAAACAAGGAAACAGTTCCAAAAACAATATGTGAATAATGTGAAGTACACAGGGAATTTGTGTTTATAATTAATATTTATCGACCATACTGAAACAATCAAATTCTTTTATCTTCTATTATCGTTATTTATTTTTAATTAATTTATAACTAATCGTTTTGTTTATTGCATTTTAATCTTGTCATTCCAATCATTTCTGTTTATATAGCCTGATAATGTTATTCTATTTTATTAACAGCCCAAATGAGAGCCTAAAAATCCCCCCCCCTCGACCATTTTCAAAATTTCTGTTCCTTTTTTGTTGGCTTAATATTTTTTTTAATTTTCATGCGTTGCTTTTGATGACGATAGGGAGCGGTGTGGCTCAGTCTTGGAGGCCTTATCCGAGAAATAATACAATCTCTGAACTACGATGTGTTTTTTTGACTGGACCCCCAACTATTTCCATCCTCCATTAGGAATGTTTATATTCATCAAACAGAATTATATATTTTATTAATTTATCTCTTATTAGGTTTCAAAACTATTTATGCAACATATTGATTGGAATGTTTATAAAATTATATATTAAAAAATCAGTTGTTAATCAATCTTTCGTGTGTCCTTTGGCATTATATATAAAATTATTAAAGACATGTTGATTTGAAATTTCTTGGTGGTTAAAAAAAACACAGGGTTGAATAGAACAGTAATTAATAAGTATTTTTAAATTTGGTTGTAAATTAATTGTTTATTAACTTTTATCAGGTACAAGATAATTTATACGATTAATTCCATAAATAAATATAATATAAAAGTGTAAAACACTAGAGGATTCCTGTGCCTAGAGAAAGATAAATATTTTTTACATGATATAATTCCCTGTTGGTTACCAATAATTCTTAATCTTATAGTTTTCTTGTACTTCAGTGTTGTTGGCATACCATTATAATTAATTATTCCCCATAATATTTTACTTCATAAAGCCATTAAACGATGCTTACGTTGCTTTGTTCTATATCCAGAAGCATTCAGCTGAGAGAAACCACCAACTTGGTCTTCCTTTCCTCACTTCTAAAAGACTTCTGCCTGAATGCTTCTAGTTCAAGTTGAAGGATTCGCCTTTGGTCTTGTATCCTTAAAGATACTCTCTTCTTGAACTTTCTTCCTCTTGAGAATCGATAAGTGTGTGGAGTGAAGACATCACCATCTCTTTAAACTTCCGCTTTCTCCTCTCCGAGAGCTTGTTCATGTCCGCGAAAAGAGATCTGAAGAATAAAACGTCAGCCTCGGATTGGAGAACATCTGAAGGTGATTCGCTAAGACCTGGCTCCATCCTGTTCAATCTGCTTGAACTTGTCGAGTCAGATCTCGGCCCAGATTGCAAAGTATGGCTGTCAAGCATCTCGACATAATGTCTTGCATGCCTTGCTTCCTTTTCATCTACTTCGTCATGAAACTTGTCCATGGTGTCATCCGCCATGGTATCCCAGTTGTTCGGACTCTTCTTGTTTTGTCCCATGAAGTCGTTGAGGAAGGCCATGGAGTCTGCTAGGTACCACTTTCTTTTCCTTGTCCCACCGTAAGCTGCGTTTTTGACATCTCTCAAATATCTAGCATAAGAATTTCTCATAGAAGTCCACTTGGATTTACAATCGACCACTAAAACAATACACATAAATACATAGTACAGGTTATATTATTTATTAATACATGAGTTATGGTCGTAACAATACGCAATAAAAGAGATTTGATAATAAAGAAATGACATAAGTTTAATTTTTATTTTTTACGTTTCGGACGGCAACGAAATGGAGTTAAAATATTTAGAGCCAAAGTGGACGGAGATGACGTTTTGATCTCTGAGGCACACATGGTTCAACAATTAGTGTAAGTGGCTGAGTGAGAAGTTTTGCCTCATTGAAGTCTACTAAATTCATCTGTCGGTTTTCAGTTTGGTTGTAGCTCATGGATAAAACTAATGAAAAGCTAATATTAGTTGGATATTTATAGGCTACGGGTGATAAATTAATTTAATTACTATTTTTATTTTTATTTATATTCGAAACGAAACTAAAAATGATCCTTGATTTTTTTTTTTTTTTTTAGAATCGAATTTTATTAAAATTCTAAATTAATTCATTTAAATTTAGAATAATTATAATACTTTGGATAAAAACATTAGTTTTAATATGTCGTTATAAATTGTATTGTCATCGAAATACCGGTTGTACTAATGAATAAATACAATTGACAAATATAATACAAATGAATAAAAACAATACAAAAAAAAATGAATTTAAATAAATTTATTTTTAAATGAATTCATTTAAAAAATTTAAATTATTATAATTTGAATTATAATAATAATGATATATATATCCAAAATAGATGTATTTATTTTTTAAATTTCAAATTAAAATACACAAATCTTTTAGTATGAAAAATATCTTCAACACCTATTTTTTCTAATTCCATTTTTTTTACTAATAGTTGAAGTTTACTGGGGTTTCTAATTTTGAAAGTGGCTTAAGTCCATTTGGATCAACAAAAAAAAAAATTTACTGTTCTAAATAATTTTAATAAGTATTATTTTATCATAACATTTAAGAGGTGTATAATTAATGAATGAACGTGTTTATTAAACGAAATAAAAAGTATATACAATAAAATGTATATATCTGTCTCTCTCTGTCTGTCGATGTTGTGTTAAACAATTCTATTTATTTATCTTAGCTCTAAACTGGACGTAAATTTATATTTAAAAAAAATAATAATAAGTTAATTGAACTAAAGTTCGTAAATTAATATAATGGTATGAAATTGCATTATATGGTACGTTTCATAACGTTATAAGAATTATCCAGTTTTACTGTTTTTTCTTGAATAAATTAATATAGGTATATTTCATGTTTAATTAAATATAACTTCATTTTTACGAATATCTTCTTCTTCTTGATATACTTGCAACCTTGATATTAAATTAATATCAAAAGGTGTATTATGTTTAAAACAATACTCTTTGCTAAGTGCTAAGCGTTAAAAACATAAGGTTTGTCTTTATATTTTTAAATTAATTATAACTCTTAAATATCTCGAATTAAAAAAATTCCACTTATACTTCAATAACAGCTCAATTATTAAAATTAACCTGTTTTTGAGACCTATAATAAACTATAAAGTGAAATTAGTTATATAAGTCATTTTATAACCTGACAAAACGATGTAGATGAAGAAAGAATTTATTATGCCCAAGGTCGATTGCGTTTGATCCAACTGGTGTTTAGTTATTCAATACTAGAAGAATGCTTCTTATTTAACGGAAAATGTTGTTATATAAGATACACGAAGCGATTAATCATTATTGATGAGTTTAGTACCTGTCGACTGCATTCCAACGGCCACCTCCGCCCAGAGCTGCTCAATGAGCTGCTTGTTGCAGTGTTCCTTCAAGTTCAAGTCGTAGATTGACTTCCTCTCTTCTATAAGTCTGGCCAGCCTCTCGCTATCCCACTCTGAGGTCATATTGACAACAATAATAAGAGAGCTACAGAGTTCAATCACATGACTATAATCATGTTGGAGCAGCTGTGCTGAGGATGCCTAAGGCAGACTGATACAGGGGGACACAGAACTTGGTGGGGGTGGGTCAAGGCTAGTCAGTCACCTCCTGTAGTCGACTTTAGTCAGGTTCAGGCAATCCGCTTCTTTTTTATAATTTTAAATTACTCATCATGTATATATATATATACATATATATATATATATATATATTTATATATTCTTTTTTTCATATAGGAGATTACATAACGCAGATTAAGATGGGCCTAAAATGTTGATGGGCCTGGTAACGAACGAATTTCTAAGATTTTAGGACTGAGGGGTAGATCGAGGCGTAGGTGGGAGGGATTGCGTAAAGTGATCTGGCGGATTTGGGTTTGGGTAGTGTTCCGTGGTCAGAAGCTTATAAGTAAGTAAGGATTGGTGGCATCGGCATCGAGCCTTCGGGTTCGCTAAGGCTTATTATATATGCCTGTATACCAAGCCTGCTTCGGGAAAGGAAAGGCCACCAGGAAAGGAAACTGACCAGATCTTTTCTTTGCAGACTATTCTTGAAAAAACGAGGGAACAGTCAATCCAAACCCACCACCTTTTCATTGATTTTAAGGGAGCCTATGATAGCGTGCTAAGAGACGAACTATTTAAGGCCATGATATAAGTAGGTAACTGTGCCTATGGAGTTAGCTTGCTAGACTCTATAGCCGGTCCCCGGATAAAACAGGAGGGTAGGGCGTAGGGCAAAAACCATACCCTATAAAACACAACAGTGGAGAAACCAATGACAGCTTTGCTCATGGAAAAAGTGCAGGTAAATACATTCCCCAGAGGGACCCGATCGGATGCGGGGAGGTCCCAACTAGCGCTTACTGTAAGCTAACTGAGAGATAAAAGGAGAAGGAGAGGGAGGAAAATACGAATTTAGCGAGTAGGGACGTGGAATGTCCGAAGCCTTTTGCAAAGCGGGAGCCAGCAAAGATCTGGAGACCCAATTAGAAAAGTATAGAGTGGATGTAGCAGCACTACAGGAAATTCGTTGGAAGGACAGCGACCTAGTCTCATTGAATAATTATATAATTATAAATAATGGGAACAAGACCAACCAATACGGAACTGGATTTATAATAAAATATTCCCTGAAGCAGGCTTTGATAAACTACTCACTGATTAGTGAAAGAGTTTGTAGAGTCAGGCTTAAAGTAAGATTTGCCCCTACAGAAGAGAAGGATGAATAAGAAAAAGAGGAATTCTACAGTGAACTGGAAAGGGTGTATAGCTCAGTGCCTAAATATGATGTAAAAATAGTAATCGGAGACTTGAATGCCAAAATAGGAAAGGATTCTTCTGAATTCAGGCCCACGGTAGGTTAATATAGTCTTCACAATATCACAAACAATAACGGTGAAAGACTAATATATTTTGCAACGTCCAACGGTATGAAAATAATGAGCTCAATGTTTGCACATAAAGAGACGTGGATCTCCCCAGAAGGTCTCACAAAGAACCAAATAGATCATGTACTCATTGACTCATGATTGAGCCATTCATCCGCTGTTCTAGACTGCAGAAGCTACCAAGGTGCAAGTTACCATTACATATCATTAGATGAATTTGTCTACCTGGGGACGCTGGTAAATGCAAACAATGATATGCAGCTGTAGATAGACAGAAGATTAGTGGTTGCTAACAGGTGTTATTTTGGACTCCAGCGGGACATGAAATGAAAATCTCTGTCTAGAAGGACTAAGTTACAGCTCTACAAGACACTAATAGGGCCTGTCGTCACCTACGGCTCCGAATGCTGGACACTGCCCAAGAATCAAGAGCTGGATTTACTGAGGTTCGAGCGGCTCATTCTCCGAAGAATATTTGGTCCAGTGTGTATTAATTAAGAATGGAAACTAAGGACCAATGCGGAACTATGAATGTTGAACCAAGAAGCCAGTCAGATTTATAAAAGTGGGGAGATTGCGTTGAACTGGACATGTGGCGAGGTTGACGGATGACAAAATTCCTAAGAAGCTCCTCAACGAACAGATCCATGGAGCAAGACCAGTTGGACGTCCCAAATTGCGTTGGGCAGACGGCGTCGCTGCCGATGCAAGGTCTATCCTTGGGATAAGGAATTGGAAGGCGGCTGCTCTGAACAGGGATGACTGGTGGCGTCTCTTGTAGGAGGCCTTGACCCCCCGCGGGTTGTAGTGCCATTAAAGAAGAAGAAGAAGGTATCAATCGGGGGCATGAAGAATTAGTTTATAAATGAGGATTTCAGTTTGCATCAGTACATTCGACGGTTTGAACAATTTACATACATGCCACTAGAACTAAGTTGGGCTTTTGTAAATCAACCGATATGGTTATTATTATTATTCTTATAAACAAATACTATTTCCTCATATCCAAACTTAAAGGGAGTCTTTCTGTTATTCTGTACCATTATGCACTTTTAATTATGCAAAGATTAATTCGATATCTTTGCTTACATATTATGCTCATTTATATACTGATGAACGTTCTGTATTTGCTCTGCCTTGGTGTTATGCAGGAAAAAACTGGAGCAATCGTATGGTATAATTTTAGAGAAGTATACTCTTCAATATATTTCATACATACTGATTCCGGAGTCATAATTCAGTTACGAACATAAATATGGAAGAATACATTTCATCCATAGAACGATGAAAAACTGATGATTCATCAAAGTATTAAGATTATTCTCGTCGCTATTCTTGGAAAACTTTAAACAACATAATGAAGAAAAATGTGTTGTACTTATTGGAGTGTTATCTTCAACAATATTGTTCTATACAATATGCAATCTGCATCACTATACAATCTGCAGTATGTTGTACGCTTTGTTTTTATCATTGTAAGGCTTTCAGTATGATAGATATTCAATTTTATTCCTCATGGTTCAATAACTTGACCTTGTGGAATTAAACAATCTTTTTCCATGCTTAATTATTATGGAAACATTTTATAAGTAATAGTGATTTTCAACAGAACCAAGTACTGAAAATAAGCGATATAGTAGTTATTTATCATTAGTTAGTTTTAATGAGTTGATTACTTGGTTTATTACTTTGGTTTATTTTTATATATTTAAGTAATCAATATTTTAGAAAACCCATGTTATAACCCGAGATGATAAGACTGTCAAGACCAGGATTAAAAAATTAATTCCTAACATTTCTTTTGGTTTCGTAACCGTGATGTTCCGTCTTTAAGGTTATATAATGAATGTATGGTATGGTTATGGTTCATTAATTTACCATTAGATATCAACATTATCATCATCTGAAAGCCAAATAACCAAGATGACTTCTGCTAAAAAAATAGTAAATTGCTGAATTAAGCTGCAGATTACGAGTCTGTTACATTACAGTCTGTTTATTGAAACTGTCTATTTCTGTTTAAGGAACGTGGATGACGCAGGTTTGGCATTGCTATGACTTTAAAAATGAATGAGCAAAGAAAAAATTTACATATTCTAAACCAATTGGCAATTAAAAAAATAACTTGGTAAAAGTCATTCAATTAGTACTGTGGTTTTGCAATGCCAGAAGTCTAACATTTAATAATTAATGTTAACATTTGCTCCTATAAATCTGTATAACTAAAACTTATAGTGTGCTTATGATAATTTATTTTTCAAATTCTTTCTTAAATTAAATATTGTAAATAGTATTGATAATTATATCAACTCTATAGTCAAAACATCTGGTTCATAATATCTTAATAATTAATGAAAATTATAAATAAAACATCAGTAAATATTATTAACAGTAAGTAAAAATGAGCGAAGATTCAAAAAGCAAAAAGAATGCAATAGGAAAGATCCAAAAATTCAAAGTCTCGAGTCTCTAAAAATTAAATAAATTGCTACTGTTAAAAGTTTTGTCTCTTCGGACATCATCAAGACAGGACATACACTAAAAAAAAAAATCCATCTTAGAAGACAATGTGCATCTCACTTCAACAGTCGAAACAGACTCATCACCTAGAGATGGAAACCTTACTTCAAGACGTTCCTCAAGCAACTGTAACATAGGAGCACTGTCACTAGTAGATGGGTCTGTTTGGAATACTGATGTCAGATGTTATACACTTTGTCACATTGATGTGATTTAAAGTGTATTAATGGAATATCTTTATTTTACAGGGATCATTTTAGTGGAAGTAGCAGAGTGGACACAAAAAATAAATTAATTATTTATCCACTATGCTAAATTCGTGTGATTACTTTAAAGGCTGCGCTTCCAACAATAACATTGACACTCTATGTCGTTTCCATCAAACCATTCATTAATTAATTGCTTTCTGTATTCCCAACATTGACTTTTATTTCTTCTATTTATAAATGCTGGGAAAAAGTAAATTCACCGGTTTATTGTTCGGTTTTTCCTTATCAGTAGTTAACTCCGGATATGAGCTCCTAACAAAATAGATTTTGTATTAATGACTTTAAAGTCAGAATTACTGGTAAATTATTGGTATGAATACTTGCCAAATTAACAGTATTAATTTTTTATTAATTGCTATATTGATAACCTTCCGGTTTTTATCAAACGTGTCATCTCCAATCTTGACGGAGTTCGCTGTCGAATGAAAGTCAGTCTTAAAGATTACTTTATTGAACATAACCACAAGTTAAATGACAATCGTAAGTGATTTAAAAGCTAACAAAGACTAACTGTGGACAAATTATCTTAATTCTAGATCTAACATATATATATATATGGATAGGAAAAGTTGGAGGGATAAGTATGAATGCATCTGCTCAGAACCAGGAAGTAGCTTTGTCATCTTGCGGCTATGAGCTCCTATTTACTATATTTTATTTAAAAAATTGTATTTCCTGGATCAGGGACTCATATGATGGCTTAACGGCGAGTTCCATCGATCGAATTACTGGTTAGTTTAGGAACTTACCCAATTGGATGCGATTTAAATATGGTATGTGTACGATTTACCGAGGCTATGAATTCATGGAAGGGACAATCGCTGGGTTGGATGGAAGGAGGGAGAAGAGACATGTTTATTCATTGATGCAAAGAGCACTGGACACCCTTTACAACCCATAAATTATATTTTATGTCCGGCAAAGTGTACAGTTGTCCCTTGCAACAATAACTTTATAGCTCCCTTAGAAATATTGTATTTTTATTGCTACGGACCTTTTTGTTTTCCTCTAGGTCTCAAAGCGTTTGTGTTTCTGCTAGTAAATATTTAAAAAAATCTAAACGTTACGAGACAACTGGTCATCGAGACCCATGCTTTCGCATCGTCCTTGAAACATAAACAAACATGAGCTCCGTGTTTAGGTTTACGGCCATGCACCTGAGTCATTGTATGAAGAATATCTTTATTCTTGTTTTTATAAAAAACTTATTTTATTTTCCATTCTGCCTTTTAAGCAAGTACTTCAGTAGGGGATTACCCAGTAGGGAAGGGTAGATACTGGATTTTCCTGTATCTGATACAAGTGATACTGATACTTTTACTTGATACTTATAATTTTCGTTTGATACTTTAATTAGTCATGGGTAGATACTGGATTTTCCTGTATCTGAATACAAGTGGTACTGATACTTTTCTGTATCTGATACTTTTACTTGATACTTTTGTAGTTGAATACAGATACAGATAAGTCTTACTTTTCCCAATCTTCGACTTGGTTTTAAGCCATATCATAAATTATCCCACCTGTTCACCAATTTAAAATACCCGATCCCAACCCTATCTCAACCCGAAACATATAGGGCTCACGCCCTTCCTCCCCCCCCCCCCGAAAGGTAATTTATTTTATATATCTTTCACTAATTTACCCATCCACCCACCCTCTCTTCTCCATTTTATTTTCTTTCCCTCAAAAACATTACAAAAATACATTATACCATTTTTTACAACTTCCATGCCCACTATTTCTGTAAGGCGTTTATTTATTTCCCAAGTTTAAATATCTTTTTTACGACATTCATCTGTTTTCATCTTAACTCACTATTTTTATATTATATCACAATTATACTAGTCCAATACAGTCCATCTATTGTAACTTATTTACCGCTCTTTTTATACAATTTGATATGTTTATTTAATATCATGTTATTACTTACTGTATTAATAGGCATTATTTTTCAAAATGCGGAATTTTAATTTTTTGATCTGGTAACCGTAGTTGAAGGACTATCAAAGTTAGAACAGAACTATTCACATCCTACTGAAATAGTCAAAAGTTTTGTAAAAGTATTATATTTCTAAATAAATTAATCACATTCTAACATTAATATTATTAGAATTAAGATTGAAACAGTAAATATGACGATATTTATTTATATTTTTTAATCCTAAAAATAAAATTTCGTTTGAATTATTTTCTGAATCGCGCGGGATTAGTGTGCTTTTTACGAGTGTTTCCTCTGCTTATTGAACTGGTCGGACGATTTAAATAAATGCTATTTAATGTTTTCTTTATGGTGTCAGGTGGAACATTTTTTTGTGGATGTCTTGGGTAGCCAATAAGAATCAAACAGACAGAAATAGTATTTCTTTTTTAATTAAAAAGAAAAAAATGAAATTGGAACAGATTGCTGGCTCTAAAAGCTCAAATACGATTCCTCTTCGATGTAACAAAAAATTGTTTGGAACTTCAGTCTACTACTTTCCTCTTACTTAGAGTAGGTGAGAATGTTGCTAAGTTTGTATTGAATGTTGTTGCTTGGGCCCTTGTTAACTGCCTACTGCCAAGTTAGGATAAACTTTGAAATTGCCAGGGAAGATAATAGTTCCTAATCAACTAAAGCTATCACAGGAACTGGGTTACAAAACCAGTTGGCTATCTTCTTGGCTATTCAGCTCACAACAGAGGCTACAATGAATTAGATTAACCAAACTTAATTAAGGTATAAGCATAATGTTGAGGTGCTAGTCTCAAATCTACCTCGGGGTAATTAATTATTGGTTTACATTGTTAATTGACAAAAATTAGATTAACTTTCATCCAACATTTTGAGGGATTACCAACCTCTATAAAACGGCCATCCTTAATTAGAGGAAAACCTGGCTGTTTAGTGTGATACCGAAAAAAATTACCTCCCCGCACATTGTTTATCTTAGAAACACCACAGTCTCTGCCATGTAATGAACCCTTCATGGATTGTAGTGGTACAGGTTAATTGTTATATCATTAAGCTGTGGCAAATAATTTATTTAATCTGTTAGGGATCAAGAGACCCTACTGGAGCTCACCCAGCGTCCATTATGTTTTATTGTTTTTTTTCTGTACCACTACAACCCGTGAAGGGTCTGGGGTTCAGTAAATGGTAGAGACAGTACTGTTTCATGGACAACGGTTGTGCAGGGAGGTGGTTTATCCTAGATCACGCTCAACCACCAGATTACCCCCCTTAATTTGGGTACCCACTTTTAAAGCCTGGGTGAGCCCCAGGAGGGTCCTAGATCATATATGATCCATCTCCGGCTGCTAACAGACTAAATAAAAGTCTAGCCTGCTACAGTACCTCTTATAGACTTTTTATATCTCTTTTTAAAATGTAATAATAATTAATTAAATGTATCTATTTAATTAGGAATCAGCAATACTTATAATTAATTAAATAATATAAACATGTCTCCCTCCAGAGGGCAAATGAAAAATGTAACCGGATTTTCTTCTGTTTAAAAAATAAATAGAATTAATGAAAAATTATACAAAGCAATACATATATGAATGGATTGAATTAATTTTTTATTTCTAACAATCCATTGTTAACTTTCTATACAATATTTTCCAGGAAACAGAACAGTCAGAACCTAAGAACCTCCATGCATTGTAGCGGTACAGGTTTTTAATTTTTTTTAAATTATATTTAAATAATCACCATCAAATAAAAATAAATAAAATATAATATATTTATAATCGTATACATTAGGAATTAATAACATGAACCTATGATATGACAGCAAATACCTTTTTATGTACTTTACGGTATTACTCCGAGTTTCATGATTCACTCAAGTAATGGCAGGTCACAGATCCTCTCAGTAGGCAATAACGTAGGGGATGTCCCACGTGTAACTCAATACCTAATTTCCCACTAATGAAAATTTACCCCCTGTCGGTGAAAAACGGTTTTCCCTAGTCCCTAATTTCCTGCCCGAAACTTGATTTAACTAATTAAATTAACTCTTTTAGTTAATGAACAGAACATCTCTATGCACGGATCACAAGAAAATTTTTTATTTGAACAGTTTTTGGTATATAAATTTTATTAATTTGTCATACAATAAGTATATAAGTTGGTGAAATAAGTATATCATTAATGCGACAGTAGACATTACTTGATTGTTTTTACCTAAATAATTAAAATTTTAAATTTCTTAATGGAAGAAGAATAAGGATCAAAAAGTGTATGGTCCGATTTCATAGAATGTTGAAACTGTTCTAATAATTATCGGTTTTATAGATAAAACTAGACATTTGTTTGTGTAAAAGAGTTAAAAACTAAATTATCTTTAATAATTTCTGAATTTTAGTAATTTTGTCAATACTTAAATTTTTTTTTTAAATTGTAATAAAAACAAAACAACATTAGGTAAGAAAAATATATAAAACATCAACCGTATTACCTCGAATTCTTCAATGAGAAACATTTACATTAGAAAGAAGTGAGTAACATATAAAACTGGTTGAAACATGAACCAATAAACAACTGTTAATTCATAAAATTTTATATTTTTAAGATATAAACTCCTAAAAAACCAAAAAAAAAACCTACAATTAAATACTATAGTTTTTTATTGATAAAGATTGAACATAGATATATAAATATTATACAGGAATGAATAATATATGAAATTGGAAGAGAAATAAATTATGAAAAAATGTTAATTAATACAACTTTTTATTTTTCAAGAACCGAACAAAAATTAAATAACAACCTTTAATCAATTAATGAAATTTGTTAGCGATAAAGAGTTAAAAACTAAATTATCTTTGACAATTTCTTAATTGTAGTAATTTTGTCAATACTTATGAGAGGAATTAGTCCGAAGAATCCTCAGAATTTATTTTAAAAATAAAGCATTAATGCATAAAGGCATTCACTCACGTGTTGTTGTATAATATTCATTATTGCAGATTTTACAGAGTCTTGTCTATTAGCTTTTTAAAAGATCGTTTATAAAATTATTTTAATAAAAACATAATAGTGGGATAGATCTTTGGTAAGAAATCATTTGACAAGTCTTATACAACATAATATACAGTATTCATATGTATAAATAATAATAAATACTAATGATTTTCAATTAAACTTTTTCAGAGGGAAATAAATTATAGAAACTAAATATTGAATAATTTAAATTTTCTGTTAATCTAGCTGGTTTAAAAATTAGAAAGGTGATTTGAATTACTTTCCTATCATTATACAAATAAACTACGCAAAAATGGATAGGGATATCACGAATTTTGTTGTATTTACTTTGACTAGCATTTCAATATCATTTTTATTATAATAAGCATAAATATTTATTAGCCATTATACTACATTAAATATTAATGTAGATATTAAATAAATATATAATATTATAAATGCTAGTAAAGTATATTCTACAAATTTAGCAAAATCCCTATTAATTTTTGCGCAGTATATATTATATTTAAATGTTGTCAAGCATTTTTTCAATCTCCCATTGTAAGTAAATTTATTAATGATAAATTTTAAAATATTCTTTATAAGGATTTATAAAAATAATAGATTTTTATATTTGTTGCTAAATGACACTGACGCTTGAAGTAATTTAAAGAATTAAGTTCCGTTTATTATTATTATTATATTTAAATATTGACAAGCATTTTTTCAATATCAGACTGAAAGTAAATTTATTGATGATAAATTTAAAAATATTCTATAAAAAAATATATATATTTATATCAATTGCTAAATGACACTGACGGAGCACAATCAAGCTGGTGAAATGGAACAGATCCCAAGAGACTTTCCCATGTTGAAATTCAAAAAACCCTTGGGGATTTTAAGAGGCGAGGGTTGTACTAAAGGTAGCTTCAGTCAGGGCCTTTTTAAAGAGAAGGGAAATGTTTAACAGAGAAAATTCCAGAGGGAAAACGTTGAGGCATTGTTGAATATTTGCAGGAATAAAAAATTCCTAATTGTGGTTGAATGTTACCACATAATGTATTTCCCGAATCTTATTATGTTTGAACATGTATTCATAATTTATATGCCTCTCTGGTCTGTCAACCAATTTTACTTAATTAATAAATATTTTTGGTGAATATTAATTTATAATATGTAAGCCGGCTGTTTATTTAAAAAAAATGTTTTTTTTGTAATAATTAAAAATTAAAAAAGTGATTATGCAGGTACACAATTATATTTAACAAATCAAATTCAAGAAATGATAATCAGTTAATATTCACAATGTGAATTATATGTATACATATATTTTTTAATCTACAACTGTATTATAGCAATATAGCAAGTAAATATAATGAATGAATGATACATATGTAAAGGCAAGTAGAGAAATTACTCCAGTGGTAGAACTCATATAACAAATTCAACTTAGAAGGTCACGAGGTCATCTTCTTTTCAGAATCTCGGAAGATTTTCGAGAGTTAAAGAGTTGCTAGGCTAGAAACTTATGGGTTTGAGTGGGAATAAAGTTTGTCATGAAAAGAATGATAACGGGTTCGGGCTAGATCTGCGACAAATGCGACATTGAGGTCATAATCGATGAATTTATTCGTAACTAAGTAAGGGGAATTGAGGATTTTAGATTGTAAGTATTGGATACTACAATCTATAAGAGGATTGCTTTGTAGAGCCCCAAAGCTCTACTCCAAACAAATCTTAAAATATAATGGTCATGTATATGAATCTTCGGTAATTGATTGAAAGCTAGAGCAGTTGTATAGTAAGTGTTGCAGCAGCTTGAAACGGCGAGGAGTTTCTTGTCTTTTCAATTTAGTATGGGGCATCCCAAGTTAAAGGTTTGTCATGTTGGTGTAGCCTATTAAACAATATGTTTTATAACAATACATCAAGTAAATGATACATAATGGTATGGATAGAGACAAGTAGAGAAACTACCAGGTGGTGGTACTCAAATAACAAATTCAACTTAAGAGGTCACGAGGAATATATTCTTTTCAGACGCCTCGGAGGAATATAAGGAATTGAAGTGGCTGCTAGAATTTTATAAAGAATTTTGGATTCGAGTGGATTTTGATGGTTTTGTGGAGTCACAAAGCTCTACTCCAAATATGTCTTATACAGTGGTCATGTATCTTTTTGTAATTAATTGGGAGCTTACATCTTGTATTCAACCATCAAATAATCAAATTATATTGATTTAAAACTGCATTGTACAAACATTTAAATAAATGGGAATTTATAAACCGACTGTATATTTATTAATTTGAGTTATATTCATGTTTATAATAACTGACGTTTTTCAATTAAATACTAATCAAATTATCTCACCCTCGGTGTATAAATAAATAATCTTTAACAGTACTCCATTTTAATTAATTACCTGACAAGTACAGTACTTCTGCGAAGTTAATAAAGCATAAAAGCTTTGTGTTAATTACATTGTTAGCGTTAATTACTCTTGATCATTTATCATAGGGAGCACTTTTATTAATTATATTAACATAATATAATTAGTTAAGTATAAAAATGTCATTAATAATGATTATTTAATATTAACATGAAGTATTTAAAATTCGGAGTTTATTATATCATTATACTATTATTATTAAATAGTTAAAAATCAATTTTTCTTTGATTTATTTACTTATAAATGGTTATTATTGTTATGAAATCCCAAAATAATATCAATCTATATAGCTATCAGAGGTTGACCTAACCCTCAATCATTATTATACATGTAAGAGGTTGAGCTGATCCAAATAACTCTATTATAATTTTATTTGTTATTGATTTTATTAATTTTCAAATATTTTTATTTGAAAAGAAAAGATATGTCCCGGTCCTGGAAACATCTTTTCTTTTCAAATAAACATATTTAAAAATGAATAAAATCCCGGTCTTGGACGTATCTTTTCTTTTCAAATACAAACAAATAACTCAACCTAAAACAAATTTTAATTTTGTTTCTTTAGGTAAGATGTCTAAAAAAATTTACCTAACCAAATTCAATTTTAAAAGTCAATAAAATTAAAGTTGTTTATTTCGTCCAATAGCCTTAAATGAGACTTTTCAACGGTTTAACGAACTATCAAAGATCTATATTGCCTTCCTGAGTGTGGTTATATATTAAATAATTAATATCTGGAGGATTAGAAAGACAAACAAGGCAGATGTGAGAAAAAAGTAGATGTAACAAAGTCAAAGATATTTGACCATTCGTCGTAATATCGTACGTTCCGTAACCTTGCTCGTATGTCAATTTGCTCGTATCTCATAGCAATTTTCGCTATTGAAATTAATTGAAATGCCATTAATCCGTTCCAGCTCCAAAAATGCTACCCCCAATTGTTTTTGTTACACGTTTTTGTATAAGAAAAATGTATTTATAAATGACAAATATTGTATAAGTACATAATAAAAGAGAGTGTAAAGGAAAAAAACTGGTTTTATGAAGTGTACATACATACATATGTATTTTTATTTTGGTCACTTAAATGCAACTTACACACAACTTAAATGCTTATTTATACTTATACTGTATGCTTTATTTTAGTCACGGCTTTTTTCTTCACTGGTCTTTACCTTTTTCCCCGGATAAAAAAAAAACTGTCCAAGAAGGTTTGTTTCTTCCTTCCTTCCTTTCAGAATGCTGCGGAAATGAGTTAGGCAAGTGTCATTAAATTGCTCCGATGCACGACCAGCTGCAACTTTTTCGGGTGTTTCTTTTCCACGAATTGTGTATCTCTCCCCCACTCTAGATCTCTTTTATCTCACTTGTAGATATAAACTCCACCACCTCTGGCTCTTCCTCGAAACCAATTTCATGCCGAATGTTGCTGCGACTGTAACTCTTGTAATTCCTCGGTCGTCAGTTCCTATGAGTGCTCCTCGACGAGCTCGTTCAAGTCTCTCTCATCCATCACCCATGTTCCCAGAGACACAATCTCCTCCTCCCTGGCACTTCGGGTTCGAATCATTCGAAGGTCCTCTCGGCTACAGACTCAGGCCACAGCTTCTTCCATGCAGAGGTCAAGGTCCTCGTTGTAACACTCAGCCAGACCTGATCAATAATTCTGCGGCATATCACGATGTTAAAGTGGTCCTTCCAGTACTCTCAAAGGGTGAGGGTTGTGTTTTCTGTCACCTCGAAGCAGCGCCGGAACAGGTGCTTAGTGTACAGCTTTTTAAAATTAGAAATCACCTGGTGATCCATGGGCTGCAGGATAGGAGTGGTGTTAGATAGAGAACCTTTATAAACTTGAACTCTCCGAGGATGTCATCTTCGAGGTTCGGTAGGTGAGCAGGAGCATTGTCGAGGACGAGAAGGATTTGCATGGGTAGGTTGTTTTCCTGTAGATATTTGTTAACAGAAGGGCCAAAAACCAGGTTTACCCACTGCACAAAGAACTTATGCCTTCTGGATTGCCCTCCTCCTAACTTGCAGTTTTTCTTTTACAATCTTATGTGACTTAAAGGCTCTGGGCTTTTCCGAATGGTATACAAGCAGAGAGGCTTTATCTTGGTGCCGCCACTCGCATTGGCGCACAGCGCGGGGTCATCATTATTGATTCAGCAAATCACCGTAAATCGCTCGTGCCTTCTCGAATATGATGCCCTGTGTTAAGGTATCACCTTTAAGCTGCTTCTCCGTCACTCAAACCTTCAGTAGTTTCTCCATGGAGAGAGCTCCGGTTCTTAGAGATTATTGTAACGCCCTTAGAATGCGATATACCCTTTATCGACTCCTTCAGTTTAAGCACAGTATCGTTGAAGAATACGCCCTTACTGGCTCGCCAAGTCAGCTTTGAATGTTGGGTCACCGCGTAAAATTTGATTAAAATGAAGGGCCTTTTCTTTGATTATTGGGCCTGTTAGTGCTAGTCCCTGACTTGGTTGCTGAACAAACCGCTCAAACAATGGTTCATCTAACCTACTGTTTGTGGAAACTTTCATAGTATTCTTTTTAGTCGCATCTACATCACACACTTCCATTTCCAAAACAAAATTTTCTATTTTGTCCCCGTCACGTTTTATATCATTTACTGTCGTCCGAGGAATATCATAGACTTTTGCTAAGATTGAAGCACTTTCACCTTTTCCTAAACGTTTTACAATTTCAAACTTAGTAGCGTGATCTAAACTCTTCCTTTTTCTTTTTATTAAAACTATTATACGTACTTTTAAGAAAACGACAAGTACCGGTAAGACAAGAATGAAGACTGAAGGGTAATTCAACTTCGGATGCTATATTAGGTACAGATGAAGAGATAATTAATTTCTGAGAAATAGGAAGCTTAGGTTTTGAGTAAACAATAGATTCTAGGAATCGAAGTTGTTCAAGACGCAACGATTGATTCTTAGCCGGCGCCTTTGACCTAAGAAAGCAAACGATATATACACATCTTTTTTCCCCCTCAAAACTGAGGTGACGGTTAACAGAGACTGACGGATATTAGGGGTTTTACTGTATTGGCTGTTACCTTCGACTCTAAACATTGTCCAACGAATTTACCCACAAAGTGTCTAATGACTAAAAAAGGGTATCGGCCTGCCTTGGCAACTGAATGGACTACTTAAAAAGGACTCAGCAGATTAATTAATAATAAATCGAATACTTAAAAGGAGAGAGAAAAGATTATCTCAGGAAATTAAATGAAAACCAATAACGTTAATTGTATATACAACTACTTTAAAATATCAGTTACTTTGGTATTTAATCAATAGGTTTATCAATTATAGCTATAATAATTTATATAAGATAGCTACAATTAAATATAGTTAAAATATTTTATTCTTTTGAAATCTTAATTAACGAGATTTCTGGTAAGAGAAGCAGGTCCAGAATTAGGGTCGGAATGGCAATTAATGTTTAAATTGGCAATCACCTGACCGACATTACCATTTGATCTTAATAGACCAATCTTCTCCAAGTGATTGGGGGATTATAGTCTATTAAGGGTCTGCTAATGTAAGTAATCTAAATGAACGTCATGCATTATATTATAAATAATTGTAAAAAAAAAAAATTTAAGTAGTAAGGATAGAAACTGTGGTAAAATAATATTGGCCAGTTTTACATTGTTCGTTATAATTACTCCAGCAAAGCATTCAATATAGAATAACTTCAATTTACACATCACAATTTTGTTTCCAAATAGTGTAATTCATTTTTCTATAAATGTACGTAGAATTTTAAATAATGTCAAATTTGACTTAAGCAGTCTTAAAATAGGAGTGCCATATTGTGTAGTGGTTAGCATAGCAATTGTTTATGCCCATACTTAGCTTATATGAGCAGCATGGCAGGTATCCATAGCATTTAAAAAAATGTTAAAAATCCTTCTTTGTGCCGTACTTCGGAGGGGACGTAAATAGAGGTCCTGAGCCTTTGAGGAGTCAGTTGAGATCCAGGACTCCCACTGTAGTATTGTCCGATTAGCTGATGTAAGATAAAGTGACGTTAAATACAAAATAAAAAAATAAATTGAAAATATCATATCGCTCCTTCAAAATAACAATATCATAACTTTAAAAAACCTAATTTTCTAAAAGAGGTATTTGAAGGTTCCATTTGATTTAAAAAAAAATTGGGTACTTGTGTACATAAAACACGGTGAGAGTGGGGGCAATGGCCGAGCGGTTACATTTTATAACAGTTACATTTCTACCAGTTACCTTGGATAACCTTACATTTTGGAAGGCCATCATTGTTTGTTTACTACTCTGTTGGAGCTTTGTTGTGTTTCAGTTGGTTGTTGTGTTTCAGTTGTTCTTTGTTAAAAATCCAAAGTAATATGTCGATATTTTGTTGTTTAGTGTTCTTTAGTTACAGCACAATGCTTATTTGGGATTTGCCAAGAAATGAGGGAGATGCTTTTCGTTTTTGTCAGGAAAAAAAGATTATACAGAAAAATAGGAAATGTAGCAAATCCCATCAAATGAAATTATACGTTCGAAGAAATCGTAAGTTTTGGAGATGTGATATGTCAGAGTGTGATGAGCAACTGGGACTTAGGAAAGACAATTGGTTCGAGGGAAGCAAAATTCCACTATGCACAGGTATCAGATTTATATATTGTTGGTGCGAGGAGTTGACCTCGATTAACTTTTGTGGAAAGCAGCTTAAAATATCCAATAAAACTGTTATAGATTGGAATAATTATATGCGGGAATTATGTGTATTGGACATGGAGAGTAAAGAACCATCATATTGATGCAAATACAGACTGTTTTCAATCAATGTTGAAGTGTATATCTACACATTTTCCACCAAAATGCGATTAAATGTTAAGTTTTGAAATAATTTATTTAATTTTATATATATGTTCCATTATTTTACTTCCTAAACTATATTACAGTATTTATTGATCTCATTATTATATTTATTTACATTATATATTTATATTATATTACTATATATTATTTATGTTATATTATTATATATTATTTATTCATATTGTATATCATTGTTTTATAATATGTTATATATTAAATTATATTGTTATTACTTTGATTTATTTATTTCCAATATTAATACATTCCTATTTTGATTTGAATCTGAGATCGCCTCCCTTCGGATATTTTGAAGAGAAAAGATTTGCCGCCCGGCGGCAAATCTTTTCTCTTCAAAATATCCGAAGGGAGGCGATCTCAGATTCAAATCAAAATATTTTAAAAGGTTATCCAAGGTAACTGGTAGAAATGTAACTGTTATAAAATGTAACCGGTGGGGCATGCGCAGAACAGTCCCCCCACTCCCACCGTGTTTTATGTACACAAGAACCAAAAATTGATATTGGTAAAGCAAAGCATTTCTATTATAATGATGGTATTGAAATTCTTTTGTTAACCATCAGACAATTGTTAAAAGCTTGCAACTTATTAGATCTTAGCTCATGCCATTTCCCACAAGTTCAAATACAACTCAAAATGTTACTTTATTAAAAAAAACAAAAAAGCTTGTTGAAGATTGCAACTGGCTCTTATACAATTGTGAACAGCGGCGCGGGATTTAAATTTGAATTTACTGTATGGCTTCGTGACTGAACAAATAGTATATCAGATAAGTCATTACTGGATTAAAAAGCTTCAACCAATATAATTGCTACTGAAGGCTTACTCCAAAAATACTAATTTTTGTTGTTCTTTTGAAGGAGCAATGACTTACCTCTAGCGTACCCATTTTTTTATTATTTTTTTAAGCAATTTATTAATCAACATTATTACTTACCTCGTTTAAATTAAATTTATTGTAAGTACTTAATTGAATAAAAAATAAAACTATAAAAACCTATTGATTATGGTGAACAGATCCTGTATCTCGAATATCTTAATGGAACATAGAGGAAATTAGGTGAAGCAATTCATTCTGAGTAATTTATTACTTCTAGATAAGAATTAGATTCGGATCTTCCATTGAACGTACAATCCTGATTTACATAAATGGATTACGTAACAGTTTAAAGGCTAATTAAATCGTTGACTGAGATCTCAACCAGAACTAAGATACTTGCTAGCTATTTCAAGGGTTAATCTGAGACTGAAATCTAATTTTCTATATTATTAAAGATACCAAAACAGATCATATATTTAAAACTGAATGATTAGAATTTTGGGAGAATTTAAACAATCGGGGAAAAAACATTCTTAAGACATTAAAAATAGAATATTATTTAAAAAAACTAGTTTGTTATGTTATTTAACAAACTGGACAAAAATGTAACAGCACATGCATATTTAATAAGAATGGTATTATATATATTATTTTAATATATGAAAACAGCTATATTTATTTGTTAGTTTGTTAAATAATTTATTAAATAGTTTATTAAATAACATAACAAACGAGACAAAAATATAACAGCACATACATATTTAATAAGAATGTTATTATATATATTATTTTAATATATGAAAACAGCTATAATTATTTGTTAGAAATAATTTATTAAATAGTTTGTTATGTTATTTAACAAATTGGACAAAAATATAACAGCATATACATGTTTAATAAGAATGTTATTATTTATATTATTTTGATATATGAAAACACCTAGTTTTACAACTGAATTAACAATAATAAAAACTACCCGTGCATCCTATATCGTGATATTCAATGTACCTCATGGTTAAATTATACTCTTGGCGCTAATAATTTAAATACAGTATTTATATTTTTCCTCCATATATTTATTTATTTCCTCCACCTAATATATGTATTTATATATAAATATTTCTACCACTTCTACCCATTAAAGGGTTTAGTGTATAGTAGAGACTGATTGATTTTAGTTACTTTTATGTAATCATCAAAATAAATATGAACAACATGCAATACTTAAAATTAAATCGTTAATATTTAATTGAAATAATAACAAAATTTAACGAAATTATCTGATGATGAGGCTATGGTGCTCACCAGCTTAATATTAATAAATGAAATAGCTTGACCTGGTGACGGTACATTATCAACTTAAGCTAATTAATACAATTAAAGAAATTTATAATTATAGTTATTATTAACATGGATATAATTTATGAAAATCTATATCTTCTCAGGGACAATTGGTAATAATTCTTTAATCGAAATGGGATTCCGCTAATGCTCGTGGTTTTATTGTATAATTATTCTTCAAATAAAAAAATAAATGTTTTTTCCCAGAAAGGGTGATCAAGTAAAGTCACGACCAAGATAATTCGATTTATTAGAATCAGTTAAATCATGAATATTTTACAAAAAATGATAAGCGATATCATCGTTGCTATGAAAATAATTTACATATCCTGGTAATGATCAATGAAACCTTATAGATTTTTTTTCAGTATTTATAAATTAATACCTTGACCTGCCATGCTGGTTTAAAACAATATATATATTTTTTTAATTTCAAAGTTAATAAACATTTACTTACATTCATTTGTTTAATTTTATTCTATTTGGCTTTATTTTAATTTTTTCTAATGCTTCATTTAAGAAGCATTTTTGAAATAAAAAAACAAACACCATTAATGCTTTTATGAAAAATGTATTCACAGCAACGTTTACGATATTTATTTGTTTCGATATCATGTATATATTTTTAATCCATTCATAATTTATTTCTTGTGGTTTCGACTGTGTCCAGTTCTTTGCTGACGTTTCGCTGGCCATATTGATAGCTTCCTCAGGTCTTGTATGAGACTGAGAGTATTTTATATATTCTTTCACAATCATCAATGTGGTTTATAGAATCTGTAATACCTATCGGTCTCATATGCAGACGCTTATGGTTATACCAACAATATTTTATTTACTTTTATTTTGAAGAGAAAAGATATGTCCAGACCCGGGATTCGAACCCGAGTCTCCCACGTTTCCATTGCGGTGCTCTACCACCTGAGCTATCCTGGTTCGTACCCCGGTCAGACAAATCCATTCTCTTCACTGATCCGATATCCCCGTGTTCTCGTAATTTGCGATGTATACAAGGGGAAGAATGAAGAAAAGAATTGCGAGAGCACGGGGATATGGTATAAGTGAAGATAATGGATTTGTCTGACCGGGGTACGAACAAGGATAGGTCAGGTGGTAGAGCACCACGACGGAAACGTGGGAGACCCGGGTTCGAATCCCGGCCTGGGCATATCTTTTCTCTTCGAAATAAAAATATTTGAAAATTATAACAATTAATAAAAAAAAAAAAATAAATTATAATAATATTTTGTTTAGTTTTAATCGCATCCAAATTTATTTCTGCTCAACCGTTGTTTGAGGTTACATCCCTCACTATGAACTCGATCCTGGTAACAGTAGAGCATTTTTTAATTTTTGAAATGCTCAAGCAATGAAATTGTGATATTTAATACTTTGGCACCAAAATATTATTTAAAATCAGGATTTTAGTTCCTGAAATTCGCACAAACAAATTCCTACATGAATACCTTATTATACCCTAGTATTATACCTTAATCGACACGCAATCCTGCAACTAGTATGTTAAAAAAAAGTAATGAATCATTCTATATATTATAAATGGGATATTATTCTGAATATTATGTATACAGCGATATAAAAAGCTAACGTATAAGATTATATTGGTTAATATTAATATTTTTTTCTGAAGAAAAAAGCCGTGACTAGGGTAAACAAAGTCAATCATTCAACTTGTGCGTTTCATTTTATCGTGCACTTCAGCCCTCAGTACTGCAGTAGTCTGTAAACTGATTCTAATGAACTACCTGATATGGTCCATCCCTGTTTCCTAATGGAAACACAAGCCTTCTAATACTGATGTAGTTACAAAGCTCTTACCACCAATTGTAAAAGCATGACTGCCATTTAATCAATACACCTGTCTATGTTTCTATCTTTAGCATTACGCTTATTCGTGCCTTGAAGCAGCAAGAACGAAAAGGGCGTTTGTACATAAATTCGGGGGTAAAATGGAAAAAAGTCTTTCCACAACCGTTTATAATAGATTAAGTTATAGTAAATAAGATGTAATGATTTATTATATATACATCATCCATATGTTAAATGATGCAATTTATTTTTTTTGTTCAATATTGACGGAAGAATATTCACTATCAGTTAGTGATAAAAATTGACCAAGATATCGCTAACCTTTCGATATTTAAATATATTAATGTTATTCCGTTGCGTAATATTGCAATTTTATTAAGGATATCAATTACGCAGGTTGTCGCTTAGATTTGGGTCACAAAAAGTCTTTACTTTCCATTCCTTTTCTTTTTTAAATTCTTTAAAAAAAATAATCGTGAGTTTTCGTATGAAAAAAAGGAGTGTAGTCATGGGAAATGTTTATATTTCGGTAAACGTTACCGACATTTCGAAGTAAATATAATATATTTCCCTTATTACACTCTTTTTTCCGTACTAAACATTAACGATTATTTAAATTTTTAGAGAATATTAAAAAAGAAACGAATAAAAAGTCAAAAGTATGATTACTCTTACTATAATGTTAGTCATTGAAGAAAATAGTCTAAGATGGTTTAGACATGTTTTAAGATTGGAAAACAACATGCTGGCCAAGATGACATACGAGGCTAAGGTTGAAGGAAGAAGGTCCAGAGAAAGACACCGACATACCTGGGAAGGTGGTGTTAGGGAAAGCTTCGCAAAGAGAAGCCTGCAGTGGAAGGAAGGAGATAAATTGTAGAGGATCGTACGGTGTGGTCCCGGCTGTACAGAAGGAAACCTCACACTGCGTGAACGGTAGAGAGGATGGATTATGAAGATGATGATATGATGATTAATATTAATAAGTAGTAGCATATTAAATTTACAAGTACGATTATAGTATTTTCACAAGTGTTCAAGTTTTTACCTAATTAGAATTTCAAGTGAAGTATCACTTAGGACTTATAGCTATAGTGAAATGTGTTATTTATATTCCTTTTAAAATTTTGTATATAATAAATTTAATAATATTTTGTATTCAATAAAGTATTGAACAAAACATTTGTCCTTCAAATTAACTATCTAAATAGTTTATACCGACTACAAATACAAATACATAATACCAAATACATAATGTCAACTATTCACGGCCAGTTTGGAGTTATGAAGCATATGAAAAATAAGAAAAAATATTCAGCATTTTTTTTGTTGAATTTAAAAAATACTTTCCGTTATTTATCGACATTTTGGTTATCGAACCCGAAACATAGATTAGAAGCCTTACCCTTTAAAAATTTGACCATGGATAAATTTGAGTAGTATCTAATTTGGATTTAAAATGTTTCTGTATTTAGGTGATGATATAAATTCACTTAACCATCTCTGCTCCTGAGAGATTTAGTTAAGCTGAAGCAAAATCCTCTTCTGTTACAGGCCCAATTAGACAAGGCTCAACACATGTATCTTAATTAACCCGAAATAAGAAAGGGTTAATTTACAAGACAATTAACGGTGAGGTGTCAGGTGGAAGCAGTGAGCGGGTTATTAGCTATGACTTCTGTTATAATGAGATTATCCCTCACTGAGATATATCGCCGCGACTAAGTTTAGCTGTTCCAACTGAGTTCCGTAACAATCGCAACAGCTCAGTTAAAGAGAACGGAAGCCGAACACTCCGTAACCAAACAGTCCCGATTTCCGACGCGAGTGTCGGCACATTGATGCGTTAGTTGTGACAGTTCTATATTAATTAATTATTTTAGTTACGAATACACATACAATTTTCTGATTTCTTTAAGATTAAATGCTATTCTTATCAGTTATAACGCAATAGGAAAAATCCCATAAAGAAAATCCTCTGAGTATCTAAAATACTGGAAGAACTGACTAGTTATTGATGGAACGTCTTAGAGCAAAGTTGATGACTCTTTGGGCTGTTAAAGTGAGATACACTGCATTTTACTTTCTTCGGTGCGATTTGTCTTAGGTTTGCCTGAATTGACGAAACGTTGACTGGTTAGTTTTCCTGTATTTTAGAGACTTAAGGCTTTGCTTTTTAGGATTTTTTCCTGTCCCATCCCAATTTATAATTTATGCCTGTTTTTTCTCGATAAAAATTTAATATTAAATACCAGTCGAAATCGAAAAGTTACTATGTTTATTATAAGGTCAAGACTTGCAAGTGTGTCCGAAAGGATATCACCGAATTTCTTTCCAACACTTACGTAGGACTCAAACTACAATTCGTGTTCTCATCAAACACGGGTAAGGCAAGGAAACTTCACACTTATTAATAATTATTAAGCCCATCAAAGAAGACAGTTATTGAAGTGTGATAAGTGAAAAATATATGATTGCTTTGATTTCATATGATAACAAAAAAATTGTACTATTACAATGCATGACGGGTCTTGGATTCAGTATATATGGCATGATAATCAGTATATAGATGCATTGCTTCTAAGCCAACGGTTGTGTAGGAAGGTAATTCATCCGAGATAACACTCATCCACCAGGTTTCCCCCCCAATTAAGGGTACTTCAAATACGTTAGATGAGCCTAAGGAGGCTGTTAACAGATTAAATTATTTACCTGCCACACCCGGATTTGAACACGCGATCCTCGTCACAACTCAGCGCTCTACACACTGAGACACCCTACTCCCCATCAATTATATGAATTGGCCTAAAATTTACATCTTGATTTTACACAGTTTTTATTTTTGATTAGTTTTATAATTGGATCTGAAATTTTATATGACAATGTAACAGAGGCGTCATCGACTACTTTTTACAGACTTGAGTGTCATTGTTAATCGCTCAGCAAATATTAGAAATTTGTATTGTCCTTAGGTATTTTTCGGTTTCTCACTCACCGAATTTCTATTTATTATATCAATTCTATCTATTATATCAATTTCATCAAAGAAATTAGGTATTTAGTCTCCTCATGGAAGTTAGAGAAAGCTGCAGTGAGATTTAATTTTATTAATACAAAAGATCCCGATGATATCGACTTTGTCATGTCGATATCTCTAACTTGATATCGATATGACAAAGCTGCTTGATGAGTGAAAGTGTGCGAATCTTTCGTTTTACAAGGTGTCATTGAATGCTGACCGCAAGCGAGATTTCTGTTCGCCACAAACGTTGATATTAGCTTTCGATGCATTTAATACCATGCATTCAACTTTTCTTTTTATTTGTTGAAATATAGAAGGATCAAAGAAATTGCAATTAAGCCATGATTTCGTGTTAATTTAACCTAATATCTTAGGCGGCTTTTCATACAGCTCCTTTAGAATCAAAAGCTGATAATAAAATTTCATCAAAAAGTCAAAATAAAAAATTGATTTTTTTCAAAATTTTCGCTTGATAATTAATTCGCTAACTAAGCAACTTTGTCTAACACAACGCCTTGTCGCTTAATTTCTACTGGTTTTAATCAGGTTCTGAACCTGAAGTTTCGGGTGCATAACGCATTGCATGACTAAACTGGCGGATAAAATGAGAAAAAGTAAATTTTTGAAATTTTGGAGTTATCTGCTTTTGATCCTGAATGTAAGATAAGATATTACCACGTAACATATAATATGTTATATCGAACCATACCACAGCTCATTATCCTAATATTCCAGTTAAAATCATTTTCTTGAGTATGTACAACGCAAAAAAGTAATTATAAAAATTATTATAAAATCACTTATATCATTATATAATAATTATTTTATGAATACTCACAGTAAAAAAAAAAAAAAAAAACAACTGTACCACTACGACCCGTGAACGAGTCTGGGGGTTCAGTACATTTTTGAGACTGTACTGTTTCATGGACAACGGTTCTGCAAGGAGGTGACTTGTCCTAGGTCACGCTCAACCGCCAGGTTTTCCCCCCTTATTATGGGTACCCTATTTTTATAATATTTTATAGAGGCTGGGTGAGCCCCTGGAAGGTCCTAGATCCCATATGATCCATCTCCGGCTGCAAACAGACTAAATAAATGTAACTGCCCGCAGCGGGATTTGAACCAGGATTTCCGGCATGGCAACTCAGTGCTCAACCACTGAGCCACTCCGCTCCCTTATACTAATACTTATATTGTTCTATATTTAAAAACTGTTACTACGCAGGCAAAGATAGTGATCATTTTTATTTGTTTTCTAAATTTTAATAATTCTATTTGGATATTATCTGATTACTTCAAGAGCTTCCATCTTTCTACATTTAGGAGCTATAATATTCACTTTTTTATTAATTTATTATTATGCACAACAAAACACCATTTATTGTGCATCTTTATACTCTTTATATACTTTATAAAAAAATATATATTTATATATTAAATCTGTAACGATTAGTTAATGATACATTTTGAATTTATTAATGAGTTGGGAATCGGTTTGTGCATTTAAAAAAAAAATTGTATTACTATTCATTCTGATTGTGCTGGTTTAATTCTTTAATCGTGCGTAGGATAGGATGATCCAAAATAAAACAGGATTTTCTTATCTTTATAATCATATAATTCACTAATGAACAAAAAACCTTTATTCCAGTATAACAAGTTTTTTTATAAAAGAAACAGAAAGTACGGATCCACAAATAATTGATAAAAGGGAAATTCATAATATAACAGAAGCACCAGCACATAATACCGAATTTAAATAGTACAATACTAATTATGGTAGTGTAACCACCTATATTAGGGGCCTGTCAGAAAAAATCGGACCAACACTAAAAGATTATGATTTTCCAGCAATAAAGATAGCATACAAAACCAGAAATCCTATTAAAAACATAATAAAAAACCAAAAAGATAGGATACCAATTTTAGAAAACAAAAATTTAATATACGAACTAGCTTGTAATGATTGTGACAAGTTATACATAGGACATACTAGTACACACCTCAAAAACCGTATTTATCACCATCAAATCAATCTTAAATTAAAAGCAAAAACTAACACAGCTCTATCGACACACTGTAAAAAAGAGTCACATATTTTCAATTTCAATAATCCAAAAATTTTATATAAAGAAAATAATACTGTAAAGCGTAAATATATGGAGGCTCTTTTTATAAACGATAATTTAAAAAATGTGGTTAATGATAGAAAGGAGGCTGGAGATATAAGTAAATTATACTCCTCCATAATTTTAAAATTAAAAAATAAATAGAGAATGGGAATTTAAGCACTTAAAAATAGGTCAGATGAAGTAAAATAACCTGACCTAAAACTTAGAAATAAATTAAACGATTAATATAAATAGGAAATTTTTTCCAATTAATACTTAGATAATTCGTTTCATGTTTTTAAATTAATTTAATAATTTAACTATTTTAAATAAATTTTTTTAAAATAAATACCATAATTGTTCTATAATAGTTTGTTTTAGTTTTTGTTTCGGAGTACATTTGTTAATATATTTATATTTATAAAAGAATTTAATTTGATCTAGTATTACAGAGATCAAAGTTTGGTTTAGTGTAATACATATTTGTGCATTTGACCATGGAAGTTGGTTAACTTCCAGGACTTTATTGTAAAATTGATTTTAAATTCTTTTTGACCTCAAGGTATCTATACTTATTGTTATTGATTATTTTTGACAAATTTTTATGGTTGTAAATTAGTGTACTTTTATAAAAATGTTTGCAGTGATGTTTTTACTTATGAATTTTAAATGATGTTACGAAGAACAAGAATTGAAAATGACAAATGAATTTGTCGAAACGTATTTTTTAATCCTTCGTTAATGTTTTAACAAGATTTATCTGACTGGAATAAAGGTTTTTTGTTCATTAGTGAATTATATGATTTCAAAAGATAGTCCAGTATATAAGAAAAAAGCTTATAAAGAAAATGACTTATCTTTATATTAACATCCACTCTTGTCAAGTACAAACAATTGACAACCAGCAGATGGTCGGTAAAATAGAAAAAAATAACATGAGAGGCATAAAGAAGAACATTATTCATACATCAGACAAGTTAAAGAGTTTCTATGGGCTAATAAATAAAATGAAATGAAAATTAAACCGGAATGTAAACTGGCAGGATGTCGTTTTCGTTGATATTACAATTTTTAAAAACAGCCCAGCTCTTACAATTGACCGCTTCACGTAATGAGGAAGTTAGCCACGATAATAAATTGGTGTATGAGAACTGTAGAGTCAGTTCTGTCCGCCCAGTTCCGAAGTGGTTCAGATTTTATTGTAACTGGACGGGAATCGACCTTGGTCTGCTTGCTGACTCGCAATCTTGCCCGCTGTTTCAAATCACAGCAATCTCTGCCAGCTGGCTTCATATTCAAAACACGCCGAGAAATATTATTTGCTTGGTTATCAATTATTATTACAGATAAGGGCGCTAAGATAAAAAGGCAAAGAAGAAAAAAAATAACAAAGCCATCTGGTTTTATGATTACTTGGCAATATTTTCAGTCTTGCATTATGGTTTCTGAGGCATCAATCACTCACAATGTAAATAAACTGCATGTGAAATATTGAATGAGTTTAAACTTCTTTACTTTTAATCGTTCAGATATCTTTTGACTTTATAAAATCCTGTTTTATGGAATGAGTTCTAATTAATTTATACAACATTAAAGAAGAAGAAATTACTTATTTGCATTTCAGTTAAAATTACCAATTCCATGGATTAATAAATTGTACTTTTCCATCAACTTTTGTATTCAATCGTAAAACAACGTTTTAATTCTTCTTCTTACGTCACTTCTTTAAATATTATTTAGTCCCATTATATCTATACTATCAACCTATCCGGTTATAGCCTCATTTTTCAAAATTATATTTTGCATAGAATATGTATGATAAGTAATCTATATCTCAAACATAACTGTATAATAACCTTCAGGCCAGTTAAATTTTCAGAACGAAAATTGCTTATTTTAAATTACAATAGCCGTTTGTATTGTAGAAGAAGTTAACAACATAATAGCCATTCTATTTCTGGATTGGTCCAATTTGCATCCTGGCAAAATGTATTTAAACAATTTTAAATGAATCAATCAATCACTACATGATTTTACAGTAAACGGATTAAATTTTCAAAATGTCAATATATTTGATCTTTAAGATCTAAAAATTTTAAAGTAGAGCTTCTCTTTCTGAAAACCTAGCATAGGCATTTGCAATAGAAAATGAAAGATAAAATTATATCGTCTTCTATTCATATTAAAGACATAATATTTTTGTTTTCTCTCTCCAAAAACAGCGATTATTATATTTGTTAGATTAGTATAGGAGCCAATAGTTAATTAATAGTTGAATATTGTATTTAAAATATTCATTGGCTTGAAGGAGGTATAGAGCCTTCTGCCAATGTCAAAACAAATTCTTTAATCTATTTCATAAAATAAATACTTGTTCATGAATTGCTCATTTGATAATTAAAAATAATTTTAATGAATGTTTAGGTTAATTTATTTTTGACCCAAGGGGTTTGTTTGATTTGGAAATCATTGCAAGTAAAATCCCGAATTTCTGATTACTTGCATTCCAATTATACTCCAATTGTCCTATACGGCGCCAATACTTCAAGAGTTTGATAGACACAGCCTCTTTGTCCTCCTACTTATGAATTAAAATAACAGTTAGGTATTGACATCTATAAATAATTAACAGTTAAAAAATAATATGATCTATACAGGCATAATATAAAGAATTACTAAATATCGAGAACTAATGACAACAAAGAACATAATCTGTCTCAAATATCATTAAGTGAAGTCAAATAGGGGAGAATAAATAACATTGTAAATAAATACAAATCCCCTCTTCATTACTTCTCTGCATGAATATTTTAGGATATCCGGAGCGATATATGTGATGCCTCCATGCATACATAAGTCCGCTTATCGACTTAAGCGCACATAGAACCTTAGCCTTTGAACCTAGTTAAAGCGTCCCTTGCATGAGCAGGCGTAGCTCCCATTATGTTTAATATAAATATAATAAAATTCATATGTATACCATCTTTTTATTTTAAAAAATAAGAACAAGACTTAATTAGTTTCCGTTATTTAATAAAAATATCGAGTATTTCAACATTTCCGAATTAAGTAAAGCATCGAGAAATATTGGACATTTCTTGTCAGATTTAAAATCAGTTTGGATATTATGAAATATATGAAAACCAAAAATAATAAATCTTAAATCTCAATAAAACCCGCCTAATTTATTTAGCAACAAAAGCGGACGTCGCACAGTGGAACGATTCAACGCATTTGTTGGACATTGGACCAATTCTCAAATAACTAAACTTGTCCTTCATTTTGATATTAAATTATACTTTATACTTCTTCTCAACAAAATCCATAGATAAATTAATTGTGAAATTAAATCTTATATGAAAAATTCTGAGTTGAAATATAAATTTTTCTAAAAACTCAAATTTTTAAAGCAATCTACTGTTTGAGGTAATGCATTAGATTAATCGTGCACCTACTGGAAAAAAACTCATCCATAATAAGATATTTTAAGCAAATAAAACTTGGGATTATTTCAAACGTCTGGGAATTTTCGGTGAAAATTGGGGGAAAAACTAAAATAATCAATTGCGAAAATCGCTCAAAATCGCCCGAAAAACTACCTTCACAGTAAATAACTAGAATGTTTGAAGTTTTTTTTCCATTAGTCGGATTCTGCTACTAGGTGCTATTTTCCGAGAAAATGATTTTTTTCTTCCTTTTTTTTCTTTTCCGGGCATTGAGAAATAATTTAAAATAATTTCTGTTGATATTGGCGTCTACTTTTCGCAAGTTTTCTTTTGTTTACCATGTTTGTTTACATTCATTTATCCGAATCCTTATCTAACATAATAGTATTAACAATGAAACTTAGTTTGTGTGTGGTATTTGAACGACATATGTGTAATGGTGCACATAGGTGCAATAGTCCCTACAACAAATCGTCCAGTTTTTAAATTTTTATTTATTTATTTTTTAAATTTTTATTTCGTTATTTAAATAAAACAATTTTATATAGGCACCTACATTTATTATAATTTTGATATATCAATTATACCTAGTGTATTAACTAACATAAGTAATTATCAATTATTATATTCATTTTGTTTAATAATTAAATTATTTGGTTTGTTACTTTTTCCTTTGTATAACTTTATTTAATACCTATGTATCTGTCTTTCCATAGAATACTGTATTGTACCCATTCTAGTAGTATATAGGTACAATGTTAGATAATTTATTATCTAAATATCAAATCTAGAATTTTTACACGTTTCCCCTAAAATGTTTGATCCTGTTTATCATATAATTAAATAGTCCATTCAAAAAGCCTTAAAACCGTAGCAATAGCCTTATTCTAGGAGAACCAGAAGCGGAGATATTAATGAATGTCCAGGCCTCCCTAACGCTCGTTCCACTGTGCGTCGGTGAATATTGAAACTAGGATATTTTTAATTTTTTTATTTAAATTTTATTTTAGAGTTTATTTTTATAATTGTTTATATATTAGTAATTAATAACTTTTTACCATATGACACCGAACTTAATAATACAACATTAATAGATATATTATAATAAGACTGGGGTATCCCCTTTCTCCCCAATAATTGATAGCCCCTTTTTAAAAGGTGGGAGAGCCCCGAAAGAGTCTCCAGGCCCCACAGTCTCTAGACCCCCACCTTTGCCAATTAACAAGATAAATATATTTTCTGCCACAGCCGGATTTGAACCCAGGACATTTAGCATAGTGGTTCAACATAGCGCTGTACACATTTGGCTACCTTCTCCCTTTGATTAAATATATTCAGTACATTATATCATTAATCCTTTGAGCTCAAAATATTTCAAGGCATTCATGATATCACAGTGTATAAACCGGTTGATCAAAAGCGGATAATTCGAAAATTAAAAAAAATGCTTTTTCAGTTTAGCATTTTTGGTTGATATGACACTTTGACGCCTTATTTCTCGTGTTTTTATTCCAGTTACTACTAAGTTATAAGAGCATAAAATGACTTAACTAAACTAGTGAAAAATTCGAAATGATATTAGCTTCTGATTCTGAACGCCTCATGTATCCAATTCGTAGGCGAAAAATGTAACCCACTTACTCCGTACTCGGGTAAAATACGTTATAAACACAACTTATATTTTATGATTTTTTTTCCGTGTAATGTTTAGAATTCAAGAGTTGTGAGCATAAATTTAAAGCACAAAGGACTCCTCTATCCTTTTCACAGGACCCGGGTCATAAAGCAAATAACCACTAACTTAATATCTTCCCCGAGGATCAGGAGGCATCAAAAGGTTTTTTGTAAGGCTATGAAGCAACTCCAGATTTATCTTAGCTGCAGTCAGCGACTATGTGGCCGAGAAGCATGCTTATCTCCTACGTGGACGAGCCAGGTTCCTGCTCTCGGGATAAGGCCGATGAAGAGATTTCTTCAGGATAAACACGTACCACCGAAGAGACGCACGAAAATACCGAGTTTTTCTAGTTTGTATTCTTCCTATTTCTTCAAAATAATAATACGTTATTATTGTACATTGTAAGGATCATAAAAACAAATAGCATCTATTACGAAAGCATATAATTGATAACAAGTTATGTAAAACTACTTGCATAACCAATCGCTTGATAAAACCTATATCGTAACAATATGCATTAAACACTTACGGCAAACAGACTTACAGAAAACTACTACAACTTCCCAATCAAAAGTACTCATACTTGCCACATGGTAAGTCAATAGCAAAACTCTATACCGACGGTTGAGGAACCCATACGAACATGCTATGAACGCTTTCAAGAAAAACTACACGGACGCTCAAACCACCATAGAACAAATGGCCACGACTCTCATGCCTGAGAACACTAGTAGGAGACTAAAAAATACGTGGATAAGGATCTGGTAACACAAGAAATTGAATCAAGCCACGGGAGAGCTACCGCTGGGTACTGTTCTTCTTCATCCCTTTCATGTTATTCTGTTTTATTTTAATGTCAGCCAATCTGCTGATTGTCAATTTTTGTATTTGACAGGTGTAGATACAAATCTAAAGAGGAAAAAAGAATCATATCAATAATTATAAATAAAAGAATAAATTAATATAATGGTTCTAAATTTTTGCACGAGTTCACTGTTATTAATAATTCATTGTATTTAAAATACTACGAATTTATAGTAATGGGATTAGTTTCTTAATTATTACTGGAGCATTAAGACCTATTAAGTAGCCCAAGTAAGTAGCAACGCTAAACTGTCTGGTTAAGTCGATGATGCTTAAGCTCCTCCAGTACTTAAGCTTAGATTTCATAACCACTAATGTAAATGATTCGAATCATTGTTCTGTCCAACGAAAATGGCTCAATTATATTTTATAATGTATTAATTATTTTATTTTAGATAATTATTCATTATTATTATAGTTATTTGTACTTTTTGAATAAATAACCCTTATGCATTTCACTGGCTATTATTTGCAAGTTTAAAAGAAAACCTCATGCCACGAATTAATCAAATTTTTGTGGGAGATACTTTTACACTTTTAACATGGAATTAAAGCTTATGGAAGCCAAGGTTTCAACTTCCTGGTTCTTCTGCCATTTCTCAACATATGCGGTAGGCGGAATCAAGTTTCTATTTCTGGTAGTGATAGCCCGCGGAATAAACCAGGTGTAATTGTCGACTCATTGTAATATTAATATCAACTTCAGTCTTACTGCTTGTTTTTACCAACTGGATGTCAGGGTTCAATCCCTATGTTGATTAAGTAGTTTGGAATAGTATTATGGGTCGCTCCTTGCTAGGGACAATTAGATCCGATTCATTCGTACTCCGGCTTCAGCATTAAGACAAACAAACAACACTCAACATTGCTTCGATCGACATCGATTTGAGACATTTATTTACAGTACAAATCCCAAAGGCGCCTGCATTGAAGTTGACCAAAAGATTTTTTTAAATCATTAATTTTTTACAGGTTAATCTCCATTGTGATTTGTATCAACTTCTACAATGCTATTCATTTGTACTTCTCCGCTACTCCAGTTTATCATGTCACAGTAAAGTTCGCCCCTTTCCAACATCTCCCATGAATGTTAACACCAAAATATCAAAGCCATGGTTATAACAAATCCATTAAATTTGAAGAGGCTTTAATGCCCGGATTAATCGTACTTCCTTATAATTGCCTAAGAAAAGGATTATGAAAAAATTCATCAAAAATTTGTGGCGTTCAGGATCAAAAGCAGATAACTCCGAAGTATAAAAAGTTCACTTTTTCACATATTTCGTTTGTTTAGTGAAGCAACTTTATGTTCCCGAAACTTAAGGTTCAGGACCGGACGAAAACCATGTGAAATATGGCGACAAAGAGTTGCGTTAGACAAAATTGATTGGCTGAACTAGAGAAAAATGTGAAAAAGTCAATATTTGATATCTGAAATTTGAGAGGTTTTTTGCTTTTGATCCTGAACGCCTCATTTATAGAGTGACTTTTTGATCACCATTAATGATAATGCTACCGTTTCTGTTCCGGGGTCTTTTCGACCTTTAAACAGTTCAGTCGTTATTTGAAATTCAACGGAATAAGGACTCGGGGTCATAGATGGACCTTGTGGGATCTGCAGATATTAGAGCTCATCAAAAATCTTTAAAGTGGGTACCATAAAATGGGTGAAAACTCCATGATTGGTACAGATTTTTTTCAGAATGTTTGGTCCCTTTCAATAATAGAGTTTAGAATATAACAGAATAGTTGTTCACAATATATTTGAACTATTTTTAATATGTCATAGAACACATAGAAGATTACTGTACTGAAATAATAACAATTTGTTTGTTATTAAACTATAAATTATCAAATTATCAGTAAATAAATTATACCGCACTAATTATATATTTTGCTATAGAAATAAATTATTGCAAAGTTCCTTGTTTAGTTTCTCAGTGGTAGAATCAGTGATTTCGCAGCGGGAACTCCTTGGCCAAAAGTCTGGAGGGGACAAGTTTAAGAAAAGCGCTACATTTTTCAGAATCTTTTCCCCCACCTTTCCGGACTTTATCGAAGTCGTTTCTTTAAATCCTTCCAAAGAAAATTTCGGATTAGAGTTTCTTTTCATTTTAAATAATTCAGAATAAGGAGTCATAGTTCGGAATAATTTGTAGATATTTAAGTATAGGCAGAAGAGGGGAAACGGAATCGAAAATTATTTAAACAGAGGTGGAAACTTCTTTAACTAACTAATATCAGGTCAAATTTGAATATTGTGGAGTTGCTGATTGTAACGTTATTCAAAAATAATATAAATAAAACTGTTTAGCCAATCAAATAAGCAGTTCATATTATTTTTATAAAAATAAATTTTGCAATATATTATAACCTTCTTCCAAGTTAGCTTTTATTTTAAGTAATTTGGCTCTTCAATATTTTCGGATGACTCGTGTTGGCATTGTAAGTGAGGATTTTGACGTAGGTGATGGTTTTAGTATTGTTGGTGATGGCTGTTTTTTCCTGTACTTAGTAATTAGGAAATCCGTTGAACAGGCTTTATATTGATAAAGCATTGGCCTTAGTGAACATGTATATTAGTATGTGTATACATAAAGAGAGCGAGGTAGGTCTGTGTAGGGCGCTGAGTAGCTGTGCCGAAGGTCCCGGGTTCAAATCCGAATGTAGCAGATAAATTATTTAATCTGGTAACAGCCTGTGATGGACCCAGAGGGATCTGGCGACCCTCGGACAACCGATGTCCTAAAAACAGTAGGCTCTACTGCATACTGTACTTTTCTTTAATAACTTTTAATAGACTGTAAAACTGTAAACCCTTCATGGGTTGTAGTGGTACAGGATTTTTTGATACTATATATATGTGTATATATATATAAAATGTTTATTACGTTGTGACTCCCTTTGTTTTTAATGAGTTCGCCTAAGATCTCTTAGAACACAAAACCGCAGAACGCCTATGGAGCACAATTAATCAAATCGGGGTAAAGAGGAAAAATCATTAACTACCATCAATTTTCGAATAACATTTTCTGTTGATTTATATTAAATACCACTAAGCGTAACGTAATGTAATATTTTATTTAAGATGTTAATAACTTTTACGATTTTTAAATTTTGATATTTTCATATGTTGGTCCAGGTAATCTCTTTGAATACTTTACCATTTGTACTCTTTTAGCAAATACATTGTACTAACCTTGTTTGGATATGATAATGTGCTTATTTAGTTCGACTGTGTCGGTGACTATATTACACGCCATATTTTTCTCTCATTGGAAAAACACTGTTTGGAATTAATTAGCTTCCTTGATCATAAAAATATCTGCGTGTGTGTGCGAATATGGATATACATATATATATATATATATACACACACCCATACACATACATATTTATGTAATTAATTATCTTAACCCAATGATTATTACAATGATTTAAAAATTACTGATAAGATTTATTTATTTTCGTTTAATTTTTAAAACTGTACAACTGGCAAATGTAAACTTGTAAATGCTAATAATTTCGTTAACAGGAATTAAATAAATTTTATATAAGATTATACACATTATAAAATTATTTTCGTTAATTTTTCTAATTTATAAAGCTGACTAATGGAAACAGGTTAATATTAGATTATTGTATTAAGAATAAACACGGGGAAACAGTAGATGTAATTTATGTATAATAAGTTAAGTAATTCTGTATAATTTGGCTTCCAGAATAAAATCATTACACTGACTTCATCTTCGTCATTTATTCAAGTATTTAATGCGGTAGCCATTTTTCTTTGATTTAAAACAAATAAAAATAGACCTTAAATATTTCTGTACGAATCTACTAGGAATACAAAATATTTTTATACATGTTTTTTAAAATTACAATAATTTTGCAGAAATAGAATCAACCCAAAAAATGTAGCAAATAAGCTAAAGTTGGTTTTTATTGTGGATATTTTACTACTTCAATAAAAAAGAACTATCGCCTGGTATAGATATTTTTTTAATGGAAAATTGAAATCAGATTTCTTCAAGGCCAGTTAACATTGAGATGGATATACTCACAATATGGGTAATGAGGGTTGGTTTATTTGTACTTATTTCCAAGGAGTTTTGTATAAAAAATTTATCCAAATCTCCGAAATAAATTTTTGAGGAATTCGAATTCTGTCTTGAAATCATAAAAATATTTACAATATTTTTTCAATAAAAATTTGATTTGTTACCATGAAGTGTCTCTAAGATTTTTTAATTATTTTTTCTTGCCAAATTTGTTCACCATTACTGGTTTACTTACCTATTTTAAATTTGTATTTGAAATGCAGTTTTTTTTTAGATGGTTTTTGAAAATATTCTACCAATAGACACCATATATATAGACTACATTTATTTATCGCTGCTTCAAAAGAACAATGACATAACTCAAAAATTGGGACTTTTGAGTTAACCTTCAGTTGCAATTGTATTGGTTGAAGCTTTTTAATTCAGGAACGAACATCTGATATTCCATTTCCAACATGTTTTTATTGTTTTTTTTATACAGTCTTATTTTGAGTTGTGTCATGCTTGAACTTGAAGTTTTATGGGGATAATGACATAAGTTAAAATCAAAGAAGTTTCAATCTTTCAAAAAATTTGTAATGGTTAATAAAATAATTTCAATGCCATCATTATAATTTGGAATGCTTTGCTTTACCAAAACCTAAATTTTTATTTTTTTAACTCACAATGTACTTTCAAATACCTCTACTGAAAAATAAGGCTTTTTTAGTTATGACGTTATGACGAAGGAGTGATATAAAGTTTTTATTTTGTTTGTGTCTCCGATACCCTTCGTAATTTTATAATACCATTGCCTGTATTCTCATCTACGGTAAATAATTAATTAATACATAACAAATTAAATACTCATTACGTTTCTTCTGTCTTATTAAAAAAAATATATAATGAAAAAAATGTCATTTTTCCAACACTTGGGTGATAGATATTAAGTATGGTGTTAGATATTATAACAATATATCATTGGAAAATTATTTTGTTTTTTACATAGAAAAATTAAATTGCCACAAAAAATTGATTTTCTAATTATTATTTATTTATGCCTTGCACTCACCAAACACGTAGCTCTGGCACAGGCTAGGACGGTCCCACCATATACAAGACCTCGCAGAGCCGTTCTGGTTATGACTGAGCTCTTGGAGAGACTCCCGTGGTGGGGAGGGGGCGCAGGCGTTGTTGGGGGTAGGTCAGGGAGGAATCGAGGGTCTTCGGACGTGGGAGGAAGTCTTCGGGAGGAGAAGGGAGTCATGTAGGGATGAGTAGTTACTGAAGAAGAAGAGGATACTGAATAAAAAATTCGTAGCACACTGGATTTAGAAGATACAGGAACTATGAAATAAAATATGAGTCGTTTGAAGAATAAATATGGAATTTCATATTGCCTTTTTTTTCATTGGGGAACGGTGTAGCTCAGTGATAAAGCGCTGACTTGCCGTACCGGGTTCAAATCCGGCTGTATCAGGCTCTTTATTTATTTATCTTTTTATAGGAGGAGATCGACCCTATGGTATCTGGGCACCATAGTGGGGCTCACCCAGCATTTGTAAAGTGGTTACCTTCAACTGGGGGAAAAACCGGGTGGTTGAGTTTGATCTTGATGTGAAATCACCTATCTGCACAATAGTAGAAAAAACAATGCAGTCTCTACCTATCACTCCAAGGCACTATAGTAGTACAGGTTTTATTTTATTTTTTTGCAGACGCTAATTCAGCAGACGTAAATAGAATTAATATGCTAAAATATATTTTTCAATTTATAAAATAAAAAAAAAAATCGATTTCAAACTTTTATAAAATTAGTAATGGGATTTATAACTGTGGTTGAGGCATATTTTTTCTTATACAGGCTTGAGAATTTGCGAGATCATAGATAGAATCAAAATGCAGAAACTATAGACCAGGTTGGTCTGATTTTTGGTGTGGAGTACAATTGTCAAAATAAATAAATAAAACAAAATAAAAAACATAATTCATAGCCAAGCTCACAACATTCAGAGCTGAATTTTACGTAGCCAATGATACTTAAATATTTACAACTCACAACTGTACGATAAATATAAGCATGTAATTTTTTTTTTTAAATCCAAACAAGGATTATTGCAAATATATTTAAAAAAATTTCAAGTTACCTCAAAATTTAGTGTTTTTTTTTATATTTTATAAAACTCACGTTTTATAAATAACAAAAGTAAATAGAAATATCGAAATATGAAACTTTTTTCTTTTCGTGACCTTCCACAGGTGACTTTGAAATTACAAATAGCTTCATTTATTACAAGGCCATGCAAAAAAAAAAAACGACTAGAAACGGACCCATAAACATTGAGTTGTTGAACAATAATAAAATTATGATTCTATTATAAACATATTGCGACTGTGTGTTTTGCCATCGTTATCGCAATGCCGTGATACGCGATGTATGTCAGGAAACCAATGTTTCGAAAAAGATGTTTTAAAGAAGTGAAAGAGAAAGGAGTTTTTGAAATAAACACTCCAGGAAAAAATTACTATCAGTTTCACAACATGAACTATTTACGGTAGTTCTATTCCAAAGTTATTTTATATGGTTATAAATTTAGATTTGAATAAGTGATAATTGATATTATTATTATTAAAGTTAACTGTATTAAAATCTGGATCTGTTTTCACCTAGACTTTCTCGCAACCGATGAAACTAGATTGTTAATGTGCGGAAAACCTGTTCAAGAAATGTTTCGAGCTCTTTAACAACAATTTGTTGATGTTAACGACACTAGACTCATTATACCTCATTGAGAGTCATTACGAGTTTTTAGTTTTTTTTATATTCATTAATTATTTACTGTAGATGGGAATATTGGAATTACATAAAAATTACAAAGGATATTTGAGACACAAACAAAAGCAAAACTTAAATGTTTAAGTATTGCTCCTCAAAATTAACGCCATAACTCACGATGGCGTGAGTTCGCATTTCTGAGTTAAGCTTTCAGCAGCGATTGTGTTGGTTAAAACGTTTAATTTCGGAAGGATAAATCTGATTTTCCATTTCCAACATTTTTTTTTTTTTAAAGCCATATTTTTAGTTTTATCATGCTTAAACTTGAAATTATATTTTATTAACCAATTATTTTATCAACCATTTTCTAATGGTTAGTATTAGAATTTCAATAGCTTCATTACATTAGGAATGCTTTGGTCTTCCAATAACCAAATTGTTATTTTTTTGTTTCATGGAACTTTCAAATATTTCTTGAATCATGGTATTGTTCTTTTGAAGGAGGGAATTATAATATATATACTGCGTTTTTATGATTTATTTTTTTACTTAAAAATATCAGAAAACTTTACACATTAACGCATCCCTTACTTCAAACTTTTATACAGTATGACAGGCGTTTAGTTCATGATTCGAGGCGCAATTTATTATTGACAAAAGTAAAATTTTCGTTTCAACTAAACTTATAATTTATAACTAATAAAATTAAGACTATAGAAGATCTTTTATAAGGGGGATAACATTCATCCATATATTGTTAGGGATTGAAATTATTTTTAAATCAATCAAGTTTCATCTATGTAGTTTTTAAATTATATACTCGTACGTACAAAGCGGTAATTACAAACATTATTTGAGACTAAGGCTACACCTACATTGGATCCGATTCGGTGCTACGTGATTCTATCACATACGATGCTGGGGTGTATACATTATACATATTTTACTATACATTATAGTAAAATATAAATGTATTTAAAATAATAAATAAATAATCTTAATTTTATAAATTTAAAGAACCAAATGTTATAACTCTCGATATATTTTAGTCATTTGGTTTGCTAGCGACGTCTCATCGTATCACATCGGTGTGTGTTTTTATAAATAAAAATATATTTATGCATATTGGGATATGGGTGGTAAGAAATCTATATAATAAAAGGGGAGAACCCTTTAGATAGATATAAAATGTATTCGATAATTCTCTTTAACTATTCCCTCTGCTTTTTTTTTATCTACCTAAAGGGTTAATAAATATTTTTATTCTTTACTACGTACTATATTTATTTATATTTATCTTGTATATTTAGCCCTTAAGAAGACCTGAAACGTGTGTCGAAACGTTGGTTTTAAAATAAACAGTTCTTAAAAAAAAGATATTTTTTCTGACCATCACCCGGACCATTTTCTTCCTCGTAAAAACGATATTCCGTTTTAATCTTACGTACAATAATACAATATTAAACTCTTTCTGCGTATAGAAGACGTCTATAGGCAAGAATCATAGACTATTAATACACTACTAGTCCTTGAGAATTCACTTTTCCTTGTTTCATAGATGACCTCTTTCAAGGATAGAACATGCCGTTTGATCCTGGTGGTGAAGTGCTCTTCTGCACTCGTTTTCATTTCAAAAACGGCGACATGAAGATTTAAAACGTTGTCTAACTTACGCTCCTATATATTACTATAATCCATTAACCGTATCATTGCCCTCGCTTAAAAAAAATAAAAAAAACCTGTAGCAATACAATCCTCGAAGGGTCTGGGGTTCACTACATGGTAAAGACTGTACTGTTTCTTGGACAACAGTTGTGTAGGGAGGTGATTTGTCTTATATCACGCTCAACTGCCAGATTCCTCCCTTATTTTGGGTACCCTCTTTATTTTATTTATTTATTTATATATTGGGTACCCTCTTTTATTTTGGGTAAGCCCCAGGAGCGTCATCAAATCTCACGTTAACAGATGTCTTATTCCGATTGTAATTTTATTGATAAAACTAAATATTATTTACTAATTAAATATAAGGTTGAATAACCATTTTTGTTGATGTGATTAATCATTACACGTACTAAGCCTTTAAATAATGTACTGCCTCTGGATAGAAAAAAAATTCCTCAGAGAATGTTTTGACATTTTTATCAGAAGTTTCCTTTTTCCTAATACAATATTCTCATTCGTGAAGGCAGCAAAGTTATTCGAGAGAATTTAATTCATTATATAGCCGACGTTGGTTTAGGTAATGGATAAATAAATATATAATGAAAATACATATGAAACTAAGAAATAATATTTTTTTAAATTTGTAACTTTAAGTTTCGCATTTGTTAACCGTTGACAACAAAATGTACGTCAATAAAACTTCCTCACTAACCTAACTAAGCGTGTTGCGTTATTTAATGTATGGGTGTTTTTTTAAGCTAGATAGAACTTTAAATTGTAAAAAGTAACACAAAAAATTAAATTGTAATCAAAATTTTTTTTTTATTCGAAAGATCAATACGTGACATTAACATTTGAAAATGATTTCGGGCATATGGGCACCGCGGCTGTTCTTGACGAAGCGCATTCTGGACGTCCAATTTTGGGCCACTTTTTCGAGCACTGCTGGCCGTATGTCACGAATAACACGAACAATGCTGGCTTCCAAGGCGTCAATTGTTGCTGGTTTATCAGCATAAACCAGTGACTTCACGTAGCCCCACAGGAAATAATCGAGAGGTGTCAAATCGCACGACCTTGGAGGCCAATTGACAGGTCCATTTCTCGAAATCAACCAAAAATGCGCCTCATCGCTGAACACAATTTTGCGATAAAACAACGGGTCAGTTGCCAACTGCTCTAGAGCCCAATCGGCGAAAGAAGTATACGAAATGTCAGAGTATACTGAAACAAATAAAAAAAAATTTTTGATTACAATTTAATTTTTTGTGTTACTTTTTACAATTTAAAGTTCTATCTAGCTTAAAAAAACACCCTATACATATGATAAAACTAGGTAATTTTCATTTCTGAAGAAATACATTTTTTCTGTTACCTTCGTTACCGAAGAAGCTATTATCTGTAGCATTACAATCCATGAAAGGTTTTGGGTCCAGAACTAGATAGAGACTGTACAGATACAAACAGAACGGTTGTGAAGGGAGGTTACATGTCGGAGATCACACTCAACCGCCAGGTTTTCCCCAGTTAAGGGTACTCACGTAACGTTGGGTGTTCCCCTCAAGGACCTGCAGGTCCCACTAGACCCGTTCATGGTTGTTAACAGATTAAATATTTTATCTGTCAAGATGGATTTGAACCCGAGATCTCCAGTGCGGCAGCTCAGCGATCTACAATCTGAGGAATCAATTGGAAACATAAAAAAATGCTGAATAAAGACTTTTTTTGTTTAACGTTGAATCGATCAAAGATACAATTTAATGCTATAATTTATTTTCTAATTTTCTAATTTTACTATTCTTTATGGATTTGAAGATGGATTTGAACCCGAGATCTCCAGTGCGGCAGCTCAGCGATCTACAATCTGAGGAATCAATTGGAAACATAAAAAAATGCTGAATAAAGACTTTTTTTGTTTAACGTTGAATCGATCAAAGATACAATTTAATGCTATAATTTATTTTCTAATTTTCTAATTTTACTATTCTTTATACTTTGTTTTTATTTTATTACTTGTGATTTGTTCTATTTTTGTACCTACCTCGAGCCTCGAGCTAATTTTGTCTTTCACTGATAACACAGTAGGCATTATACTTTGTAAAATAATCATTCACTTGTAATTTTACAATGTTTCGTTATCTATAATTTATTATCTTCTAGGTTTCTTTTCATTCTTATTATTTTTCACCAGTTATTTCATAATTCATTTTTAATTCTTTGTATTTCTTGTCATTCCTATCATTTCTGTTTATATAATCTCTTATTTCTTCCTTAGGGAGCGAAGAGGTTCAAGTTCGCTGAGTTGCCATGCCGAAGGTCCAAATCCTGTTCGCTGGCAGAATTTTATTTAATCTATCTGCGGCCGGAGATAGATCCAATGGGATTAGGACCCCCTGGGGCTTACCCAGCCTCTATAAAGTGCGTACCCAAAATAAGGGAGGAAAATCTGGCGGTTGAGCGGGATGTAGGACAAATCTCTTGCTTGCAAAACCGTAGTCTAAGAAACAGTAGAACCCCAGCCCCTTCACGGGTAGTAATGGTAGGTTTTTTTTTATATGTCTTCTTTGGTTCTGCATTGTTTATATGGTTTTTCAGTTTTTTTTTATACTCAACCCTGTTGATGGCCTAATTACGATGAAACCTAGGCACAAATAAAGTAAGTCTTACTTGTTTTGTGTAAGTTATTGATGTCACCCCCTGACCATTTTACACTCTTCTGAGGTGTATCCAGTCAACTATTTCCTTTGAATTTTATTAAAAAATTTTAATTTTAATTTATTTTTATGAATAAAAAATAAATTATGGTCCTTTTTATATTATGATATTATTTTTCATATTTTTCCTAGCATAAGATGAGAACGGTAATCCCGGATAAAATCGGCTTAGTGGCCTTTCTGGGCACATAAGGTTGGCTGCAGTGAGTTGTAGGTGTGATATTTGGGCAGCATTTGGGTCGCCCGCCCTAAACACCTAAGAATTTATGCCCAGCAGCGAGGGGTTGCTGAAAAAGGGTTGAATGGAGAGTGGGTTGTAAATTTAACAGAGGATCACCCTTAGGGACCGCGTATGACTTTTTGCTTTTAGGGTTCAAGCGCCGTTTTTTTTTACGATACATCTTCAGTACTTGCTTTATAGAAATCCTCCATAAACTTCACGAATTTATCCTTGGCGTTTTCGAATCGCTCAATAGGCATAACTTGTCAGCATGAAGCCCATAACGAGACAGATTTTCTGATTGGAGAGAAAGAAAAATAATTTCAAACGACGATCAGTATACAACCTGCTATATTAAAGAGCGGTCCATTTTTTCATATTTACGATATCTTAAGGTTTCTATTTGAACAACTTTAAAAATATGGGTGAACGGTCAAATGTCTTTATCACTTAGCACTTAGCAAAGATTGATGTTTATAAACCTGTGCACCTTTTAAGCTCTTTATGAAATAATAATCATTAAAATTATTTAAAAGAATAAAAGATTTTCTTAGATCCAAATTGACTTAATCACTTTCAAAAATGACAGCTCATTTACTGGTGTCAAAATTTTTTAACACCTTTATCCTCAATCACTCCCCCCAGACCAAAAAAATAGTAGCAAATCTTTTTGTTAAATATATTTGAAGTAATACGATATATAAACGTACTCAAAATCAAACACATTTAAAAAAAATGTTTTTATTAAAATTTACCCCAGTATTAAATAATACAACTAGTGAATATTTTGAATGATAAATAATGGCTAGAAAGTATAGGAAAGAAGAGAAGCAACCTCTGGTTTAACTCAAATAGCTAACAGATGCAATTTTGGAGGCGGCTATCTTCTTTTCAGGAGCCTCGGAGGATTATAGAAGGAAATTTACAAATGATTCGAGGAAAGCAGCCTATAAGTAAGCGTTGCCTTAAAAAATATTCAAAATTTTAAAACAGCGTTAACCCAATAAATGTTTTTGCCAAGTAACACTGAGAGTTTTTTTTTTTTTATAAGCTCTTCAAAGAATATGGAAATAAGCTAACAATAAAATTGTCGATTTTAGCGCGATGCATGCGCAGGATGAAATATTGAAAGACTGTTTAATTATGTATGTATAATCGTCATTTGTTTACGACCTGGCTAAGTGGTCTGCAAGTCATTTAATACTGTTAGATCTTTTAAATAGCACGGTCGTTCGGTTAATTGAGTAGTTTGAACCAAAGCACTTATCTATTGTGTAAACTCTAGGATTTATTTATTTAATCTACTCCTCTTCTACCACCAACGGTGTGAGGATCTCTCCTGTAGAGCCTAAACCATAAATGTCCTTTACCAATCTTCTTCTCCTTCCCCATTCCAAACCTCTTCTGTCAAAGGCCTCCTGGATTGCGCCTTCCCAAGTCTTCCTTGGTCTTCCCTTCGGTCTTGTACCTTCCACCTTTGTCTCATATACGGCTTTGCCACACTGTTTTCCGCCATTCTGGAAACGTGGCCGAACCATCTCAGCTGATGCTCCTCGATGATATCCCCAGCTGGCCGAAGCCCCACATTGGACCGTATTGTTATGTTTCGCACTCGGTCTCTTCAGTTCTTCCTTACCATTCTTCTTATATATCGCATCTCCATGGCTTGTATTTGGCTCTTGTGCTTTTTAGTTAAAGTCCAAGATTCACTTGAATAGGTGAGAATCGGTAAGAAGGTGTTTTTATAAACTACTTTTTTTGTGTTTTTTGACACTTCTGTTTTCCCGAGGGAATTAAAACACTTGCTGGCAGCTTTTATTCGCTATTTTATTTCACCATCTATCCAGCCGTGTTCGTTAAGGTGTGCACCGAGATATTTAAAATCCCTTACTTGCTCTAACCTCGTGTTGTTTAGTCTTACGACTTGGTCCCCATGCTTGCTTTTTCTTCCTATTCTCATGATTTTGGTTTTCCCTGTATTAATTGTCATGTTTATCACTTCCAACTCTTCTTGTAAGATGCGTAAATTGAATTGGAGGTTCCTGCAGTTGTTTGCAAAAACAATTATGTCATCGGCAAATGCGAGGATACTGAGGTGGGTTGGCCTAAGGTTTCTATACCCTAGTTGGTGCGGTCTCATTTTTGACTTAGCTCTTTTCAGGGCCGTGTCCAGTGTCAAAATAAAAAGTAATGGGCTTAGGCTACATCCTTGCCTGGGTTGTTACAAATTCCTGTGATGTCTCATTGCATGTCCTCACGACATTTCTCTGTATTTTGAAAAGACTTAGGATTCCTTTCTGGAGACCCAGATTGACCTTTTTCTCCTTGAGAGCTTTAATGATACCTTCATTTCTGACCCTGTCGAAGGCCTTTGTGAGGTCGACAAAACCGGTGAAGACTTCCTTGTTCTTTTCTATGATCTTTTCAGATATTTGTCTGAGTGTGAAGATAAGGTCTTGGGTGCTTCTGTTCCCTCTGAATCCATATTGGTCTTCCCCCAGCATTGGTTCTACTGCATTCCTAAGACGTCTTTCTAGTATTCTGGGGTATATTTTACTAGGTACATTAAGAAGGGAGATTCCTCTATTGTTGTGGCAATCTCTTTTGTCTCCTTTCTTAATGATTGGTATTATGACAGAGATTTCCCAGTATTTTGCACTACTTTATTCTTCCACACCAAGGTTAGAAGATGCTGAAACATCTTTTCTCCTGTGGTCCACAGGTATTTCATCATCTCTGGCGTGATCCCATCCATTCCTGCAGCTTTTCCTAGTTTGAGTGACGCTATTTCCTCTGATATTTCATCCTCATTAATGAAGTCGTCTTCTTCCCAACATGATTGTAGAAGATGGTTTAGTTCTGTTGATTCCTGCTGATATCCATCTCTAGTAGCTCTCTGAAGTATTCGGCCCATCTGTTCATTATGCCATTTGGGCTGCAGAGAACGTTCCCTTCTTTGTCCTTTATATGCTTTATTGCTGGCTCGCTTTCCTTACGCATAACCCGAATGGCCCTGTAGAACAGTTTTTTGTTTTCTCGGAAGTTTTCTTCCATCTTATTTCCGAAGTCCTCGGATTATATTCTCGAATGCTGCCCAACTTTCTTCCATCTGCTGGCTATCCCACTGATTATGCTTAAGAGCATTTTCTTCTATTGCTTTTTGGTAGGTCTCAGCAACTTCTGGATCTTTCAGTTCGTACGATTTTATTTTGAACAAATGTTTAGGGCTTTTTCTTGGTTTCTATTGTTTCCCTTTAGCAATTTCCATGTCCAAGATAAGTAGGTAATGGTCGCTGCCGATTTCAAACCCTCTTTTTGTTCTTACATTCAATAAGTTCTTACTTTGATCCCTAGGTATCAGGAAATAATCAATGATCGACTTTTCTCTTCGACTCGGTTCCTCTCTGGTGTATTTATGAACACTTTTGTGGGGGAAGATACTGTTGACGACGATCATTTCATTTGCAAGGCAGGGGTTCAATATTCGTTCTCCGTTGTTGTTCAGGTGGTCTTCTCCATGATCTCCTAGCACGTCCTTCCATCTTTTTGCATCATTACCAACTCTCCCATTCAGGTCTCCCATAATGACATGTACCCTCACTTTCGTCCAGCTCTATCTGTAGCGTCTCAAAAACGAATCCTTCTCGGACACTATCGAGTTATCATTAGGTCCATATGCAATGAATAAGGTATATAGTGCTTCTTCAGTTCTTAGGTTGACCAATAACAGTCTATCATTTATTGCTTTCCAGTCTATGATCAGTTGAGAAATATCCTTATGGAAAAAGCAGGCCACTCCACTTCTTGCATGCTCTTGAAAACTTACTCCTGAGTGAATGAGTATGTAATCCCCCACCTCTGCTTCTTCGATGCCTTTTTTCTTGGTCTCCGTAATTCCTAGTATGTCCACCTTCGCTTTTTTCATCTTCTCAGCCAATTCCAATCCTTACCCTTTAGCCCCTTGACGTTCCAAGTTCCTAGTCTAAAAATCCTTTTTCCGCGCCATGCATGTCCTGTACCATGGTATCTGATCGGCTCTATTTCTAAGTAGTCTTTTCATTGTTAAATCTCGAGATAACGGGGTATGGGCCTAATGGAGGGATTGCCTTCTTGGAGCCGTCTGACCGGCTCTCTATCTGCTTCTCTGCTTAGATCATACAGCAGTTATTTACCTGAGACGGTGTGTTGATTGCATGCTGTACATTAGATTTTCCAGAGACGATGGCTCCTGATCCTTTTTGACACCCATCAGGCTGCAGAGAGACTTTGCCACCTCTGTTAGCCTACTCAAAGAGCGTTTCCTGGGAGTACCACGAAGAGGTAGAGGTCGGTCTTAATCCCCCAAACTCTAGGATACAACAATAAAATAATGGAATCCAATATAACTGTCTTTAAAATAACAAATAGCTAACAAAAAGGAGATTATAATAGATATAACCGCCATGATGGGCACTGTAGTCATACAGTATTCATATTAGTATTTCATGTTTGATGTAATTCACAATAGTTTCGTAATCAAGGTGATATTTCATTTAACATGTTCTAGGATCTTACAGAGATAATTGTTATCAGAAAAAAATATTATTTTTTTTGTCATCCATATTGATCTAAATGTCAATCGTTTGGTGATTTGGTTCGAACCAGATATCAATCCAACTTTACTCCCACTCAAGTCTACAATTCCCATTAATCCTCCGAGGTGTCTGAAAAGAAGATGATCTCGTGACATTCTAAATTGAAAATATTATCTGAGCACTACCAATGGGTAATTTCTCTAAATTCCTTAACCTCATGTTATTACAAATCATTCATTATATTTACCTGTTGTATAGTTATAATACTTTTGTAAATTTCAATAAATAAATAATTACGTATTACCTAAGTTTACATGCTAAAGTTTCCATCAAAAGACGTTTGCAATTTAGTGTGCACGATATATTTTATAACCCTTTGCTGACCTTTATTTACGGATTTTATTTACAAAAATTAAGAAAACTGCATTAATCATATAACAGTAATAGTGCTGTTTCACATTTTCCCCCTCTTTACATATTCTAAGGCTACACCTAGATTGGATCCGGTGTGGTACGATGAGACGTCGCTAGCAAACCAAATGACTGAAATATAACGAGAGTTATAACATTTGGTCCTTTGAATTTATAAAATTGAGATTATTTATTAATTATTTTTAGTACATTTATATTTTACTATTATGTATAGTAAAATATGTATAATGTATACACCCCAGCATCGTATGTGATAGAATCACGTCGCACCGAATCGGATCCAATGTAGGTGTAGCCTTAGGCAGCAAGTCCAAATTTTACTATTACTCTATTATTAGTTGAATTTCTTCTTTGAGTCCTACCACTGGGTAATTTTCTATATTTCCCTTTATCCGTGTCATTATGTAATATATTCATTCTATTTACTTGTTGTATTATTGTGGTGCAATTGTAAATTTCAAGAAATACGATTTAAAATAAGTTACAATGAAGTCATCACGAATGTATAGGTTACTGGATAACTATTCTGTTATTGTTAAGTATTATTCTAAACAACTAACTATCTTCAAAATCATTCAAGACATTAAAAGACCCCACATGACTGAAAATGCAAATGATTTTCGTCCTTGCCGAAGACACCTTTACCCGGATACGAAAATCTATTGTCGATGGATGGCATCACGCTGATTTTTTTTCTGTACAAGGAGACTGTAATAGTGGAAGGTGTTAGCTATTAGCTAATGATTGACTGGATGATCTAGTGTTCTTAGAAGAGACCAACATGGCTATGTAGTTGTGAATGATTACCTTGTCAACGCTTGAGGCCTATTCTTTATTTGTTTGTTTTTATGAAGTGATCATTGATTGGATGCAGAGATATACGACTTTCAAAAGCTACTGTTACGAGCTCATTCATAAATCAAAAAAAGTTATCGAAGATAAATAAATGAAGAAGAAAATGTTCGAGGTGATCTCTTTAATAAGGAGTATTTATCACTATTTATTTTAAAGCCAACGTTTCGACCCAAATTGCAGGTCTTCTTCAGGGCGAAATATACAAGGAACATACAAATTAAAATAATACAGAGTAAAGAATAAATAATGGATGTGGGTGAAAAAAATATATGATAAAAAAAGGGAACCCTTTAGGCTAATATAAAAACAGAACGAATAGTTATAGTGTATTATCGAACAAGTAATAAAGAGTATTAAAAATTATTCAAAAGAATGAAAGATATTCGAAAAAGTAGTAGAGTAATAAAATAATAATAATAATAATAATAGAGTAATTAAAGATCACCAACCTTTCTACAGATATCATCCTGAAGTATTATTAGAAAGTGGTAATGTTAAATTGTATTGGGACCATACGATGATAACAGACCACCATATATCTCTCAAAAGACCTGACATCGTGCTTATTGACAAGGCAGGAAAGAAAACACAGATTATTGAAATAGGAGTTCCTTCCGACGATACCGTCCAAAAAACAATAGGAGAAAAAATTCGGAAATATCAGGGGTTAACGAAGAGTTGAAGCATCTTTGTGGACTGGTGAATGTTGAAGTACTACCAATTGTAGTTTCTACGAATGGACTTATTCCAGAGGAAACAATAAGATCCTTGAAAATCCTTGAATTGAACAAGGAAGTTGAACTACTACAAAAAGCAGTGTTATTAGGAACTGCTAGTATTGTACGGAAATTTTTAAATATCGATATATATGACGATTAAGCTTAACCTTGACCATGGTCCGGTTAAGACATATCAACCAGCAATGCTGAGAAGAAAAACATAGAGTAATACTATTGAATAGTTTATGTAATAAAGAAATAATTCCTTAAATAGATTAAAAATATTTATTGTAAACCGGCGTTTCGCCTTTAGGATTGGATAGGCGAAATATAAATACATATATAAATATGAAAAAATGAGAATAGAAAAAATATAATGAATAAAATAAATAGAATAATATATAAATAACATGTTTGTTTTGAAGATAAAACATTTGTCCTGGCAGGGATTCGAACCCTGGCCTTCCGCATTTCTAGCGCGGTACTCTACCAACTAAGCCGGACAGACAAATCCATTCTCTTCACCGATCTTGTATATATACACATATACATATACATCGCAAAAATGGCGAGTACTGGGGATACAGGATCGGTGAAGAGAATGGATTTGTCAGGCCTGGTTACGAGCCTGGTAGCTTACCGCGCTAGAGATGCGGAAGACCCGGGTTCGGATCCCGGCCAAGACAAATCTTTCATCTCCAAAATAAAAATATTTAAATAATCACAATAAAAAAAATTATAAATAATATGCTTTCACAATTGTGACCTACATTACAAGGTATGCTGTGTTTTACATGTGTATTAGTTTTATTTCTATGTTTCATTGTATGTTTAACTAACGTTACTTCATTTAAAATATTACATTAATACATTATAATGATTATTTCCATTCTTTAGCATACTTATTATTTTTATGTTTTAAATTTACTTACATGGTTTCTGATCATATGGTCAGTAACTTATATCCCATTGAGTTAGTTCAAAAATTATAAATAATACTTTTATTTTATAATTTATATTATTCTTACTTTTGTGTCTGGTTTAGTCCAATTGTTTTATTTTTTATTTTATTCTTAATATTTTTTTCGATTCCATGTATTTATTTTAATTATGTTTGTATCTTGTATATCCATCCCCGAAGAAGACCTGCAATGTGAGGCGAAACTTTGACTTCCATTAAATAGTTTCTCTAAGGAATTATTTCTTTGCCCTCCACTCGAACTATTTTTTCCCCCATGAGGTCAACTAATATTATTCGAGATGGACAAAACTAATGATGAAATTAAAATAATAGTAATAATAAAGCAAACGAAATATGGAATGAACAAATAATTACATAGATATTTTTATAAAAAACAAATACGAAGTTAACTAAAAGGAAGAACTTATGGTAAAATATATAAATGTTGACATAGCAAAAAAAAACTTATATGACATAGGAAAAGCGTGTTCTACCTCCCGTCATATGTCCAACACATTTATAGGAAAGGGAGATATAGGACAAGATAAAATGCTTTGCAAGGATATACCTTCGATACTCCTGTTGGTGAGAGCTGGGACTTAAGTTGACACACTGACCATCGCACCAAGAAAAAAAAAAATAAGCTGACAGTTCGCTATTGGAGTGTAGGAGCCTCGCCCCACACACCAACACAAGGAATCGCTTCTGTTACCTCAACACTCACACCAAAACCATCTTAGAATATCAATATTTAAGAAATTATTTTATTTTATTTCAACAGCTCTATAAACAATATTAATTAATTAAATTTCTATAATTTCTCAGATTATGAATATAGTAAATATCAAAGCGTTTGTAATAGTTATAAAATATCAAGTACTATAATATTATCTTAAATATTTAATTAATGGGCGTATTATTAAACTTAAATTTTGTAATTATTCATACAATTTCGGATTTTACAAATGTTAAAATTTGGATCATTTTTCCTTATGATATATCAATATTTTATTTAAACACTTACTATATTATTTATATCCTACTTATTCCAGTTATTGACACATTCATTTAAAATATAGTTATTAAATAAGTAATTAATGGCATATATTATACAGGGGTATGGAATGTGCTAATAAATAAAAGATTCTTTCAAAGGGTTACTTCTTTGTACTTATGAAAGGAAAAAAATAAAAAATAAAATAAATAAATTAAAATAAGATGATGTTTCCTAATAAAACTTTAAATAAAATTTTCATAAATATTTAATTATGTTATAATTAAATATTTATGAGAATTTTCAACACTCACGTTTCGATTCCGTATTTTTCTTTATTAATACATTTACATAAAATATTGTTATTTAAGAAATATTATTTGGATCAGTTTTTTGCTAATAGATCATCAAATAATTTCTCTAATATACTTTATTTTAACACTAACTTTATCAAATGTATTAGAAACAGAACAGTCTCACCATGTACAGATCTAAAGATCCTCCTTTTTTACTCGTAAGAAAATGAAATAAGTACATATATTGAAAATGATATAGTAAAGAAAATTAACAGAAGTTTGTGGAATTTACTAGTATATTAAAGACGAAATGTATGTTTTTTCTTAATTACTTTTAATTATTAATATGTTTATTTAAAATATAGTGAAAATATACTGATTTATCGAAAACTATTGAATTCAAAAATTTGTTTGAAACGTCATTGGAAAAGAACATTTATTAAGATATAAAAAAGTAGGGTAAAAATAATTTTTAATAGTGAATTATTTATACATGCTTTAGTTTATTTTTTGGCTAATAAAAAAATATTTTTATTCGATTTATTAGAGGAAATAAAATTATCTTATTAATTCGTCTAAAGAATCAAATAACTGAATTATAATTAATAAGGCACAGTTATCGTTCTTTTCCCTCTAATATTTCGTAAACGGGTGAATGAGTTTTTGCTATTCAAAAGATCTTTTAAGCATTTTATTTAATCAGTGGAAATTCTTTTTTTCTCCGTCAATCTGACTATCAACTTTTTCCTAAATGGATTATCGTTATCTTTAATTGACTTATCGTTATTTAACGAGCCCAACACCTAGCTTTTCCTCTTTTTAAGAATGATAGGTGCTAGAACTGCTTCATTAGTGGGTCATTTCACGTCAATTCAACTACAAACAAACAATTTTTTCACCCACCACCTCAGATTTTAATGAAACCTAGTATGTTAGTTTTATATGTAGAAGTAAGAAAAACCACCAAATTTGAATTTTTTATCTCATATAGTTTTTGAGCTATGGCACTTTAAATTTTTGACATATTTCAGTTAAGGGTTTGAAAAATATATATATCATTAACTTAATTTAAACCTAAAGTATTTAAAAAAGCGTTAATCTTTAAAACGTTTTTCAAGCTTGGAACTAATCACATTTACTTGATCCTTTGAAATGAAGTGGAAGTTGATTTTTGAAATGTTGGATTCACAAAATTGAAAAAAATATTAGGTATTATGTTTTTCTGTTAAATTATGTGTAATATTATTAATTATTATGTTTTTAGAACAGCTTCTTATTAGAAACATATATTGTTTTCCCAAATATGAAAATGTAGTACCTTTCTTTTAAAAGCTTTTAGATATTCAATGAGGTGGTGGGGGAAATGGTCTGGCTGAACTGACATGAAATGAACCTAGTATTAGTTTATAGAACAACTTATGTTAGTAATAGTTTAAATAATATTAAATTTATTTATTTACTTCATTAATTTCGTTGATCGATGTACATATAATAATAAATACATTCGAGATATTTAAGAAATATTTATAATTTATGTTTGTCTTATTTCTTCATTTAGCATCTGGGTTTCTGAATTAGCTTCTGCTTATTTTTTATTATTTTTTAAATTGTCGCTTCGTGAAGTCATGTTTTGTAATAATGGGGCGTATACAAAAAAAATGACCGTTTCACCTTCCCCATGGAGAGAAGATGGCGACTAGCAGTATCTTTCGACACACCACCCCCCCTGGCAAGTTCGGAAGTACTTGTGGACGGATTTGACTCAACAGCTTCCTTCAGAACTTCATCAATATCCATTAATAGTCGCCCGGAGCCCTTCTTCCTTTCCAACGCCGTATCTCCACTGCTAAATTTTTCAAACCAACGCCGCGCAGTGCGCTGGTCAAGGACACCCCCCTTCATATTTAATAATTTCACGAGTTGGTAAGAAAGGTGCAAGGTGGCTCAGTATAGAGAGTGCTGAGTTGCAAGTCCCGGATTCAAATCATGTTTTGGCGGATAAATTTTTCAATCTGTTAACAGTAACAAACGGACTCTGTAGAATCTGTAGACGTTGCTGGGTCTCACTCTATAAAATGGGTATCCACGAATGGGATCCTCTTAGCATAGCATAAAGTGACATTAGGCAAATAAAAAAAGTTATCCGTAACGTTTTATAGTTTTACTGAGAGTATCGAAATGAGGTTTCAGGGGTAGAGGTCACTGTATTCCTTGTTATAAATACTAATCAATGTCTATAATAAAATATGCGTATTTTATTACAGTTTTATCTGATTATCGATAGTTATGTTCAAAACATATGGTCAGAATGAATCAAATACGGTAATATATGCAAATTTGGACTAATTCCACTTCTGACGACATTTTTAAAATTAGGATGATAAAATATGATCAAATAAATAAATAAAATAGTTTTGATACAACTTTTATGAAATATTATAGAATAAAAATAATGTATTAGTAGTTGTTAGTAAGTAATGGACTAGAGTTCACCTTTTGTTATTTTTTAAGCGTCTGAAAATATTTTTATTTCGACTGATCTTACGAAGTATTAAAAAACATATTTAACATGCTGCTGGATTTATTTACAAAGTAAATAAACCTGACGGTTGGGCATGGCCTCCTGCACAATCGTTGTCTAAGAAACTGTACAGTCACTACCATGTAGTGACACATATCAACCCTATCGTAAAAGACCCAACTTGGGTGCTGTGATACAGTTAATTTTTGTTTACTGGTAAGAAAATTACATAAATCTTTCGAAAATGTAAATGTTGAGCGACAAACATTTTGTGATCTAACAGTGATTTGTGTAATTAACTAATCTGTTAAAGTCACGTTTAAGGAAATTAGAATTGTCCTCGCCTCGTAACTAACTCAAAACGTTCTCTCAATTGCTTCTTTACGATGAATGATGTGTATAATGGATTGAAAAATATTTATACGATCCCCGTGTCATAGCTATAATAGTTTTTACTGTCAACAATTTTCGTATTTAATTACTTAGTTTTATATTAAGAAATTTATCTTCATCGTTCATACAAACTCTTGATAAAAAATTGAATGATAGTGAATTGATGATTATCGAGAAAAACATTTACCTGTACCACTACAACCCATGAACGGGTTTGGGGTTCAGTTCATGGTAGAGACTGTTTCATGGACAACGGTTCTGCAAGGGGTTCTGTCCTAGGTCACGCTCAACCTCCAGATTCCCCCCCCCTTATTTTGGGTACCCTATTTTTAAAATATTTTATAGAGGCTGGGTGGCCCCCAGGAGGGTCCTAGATCCTACGTGATCCATCTCCCGCTGCAAACAGACTAAGTAAAAGTCATGGCCTGCAGCGGGATTTGAACCAGGATCTCCGGCATGGCAACTCAGTGTTCTACCACTGAGCCACTCCGCTCCCTAAGAAAAACATTAATATTGGTAAATAATAAAATATTGCTATGACACGATTTCTTGTTTATTAATCGTACAAAAATAAAATTTGGTAAATAGTTGAAGTTAAATCGTCTTTTTATAATTTCTATTTCACGATTCATTCTTTGTGTACATAATATTTTTATTTTACTGATACTAATTTTATTATTAAGGAGCGTAGTGACTCTGTGGTAGAGTAATGAGTTGCCGTACCATGCTCACCGGTGGACTTTTATTTAATCTGTTAGCGGCCGGAGATGGATCCTATGGATCTAGGACCCCCTGTGGCTCACCCAGTCTCTATAAAGAGGGTACCCAAAATAAGAGGGGAAATCTGGCGGTTTAGAGTGATCTAGGACAAATCACCTCCCTGCATCACCGTTGTCCAAGAAACAATGCAGCCTCCATCACGCACTGATTGTAGTGGTAAAGGCATATAATTGTATCATGAAGACTAAAATTAAAATATATTAAAATCAAAATTCTATTAACATTCTTAATATTTTTAGGTGATATAATTTCTAATACACAAACATATTCATGTATGCACGTACGTCTGAAAATGTTCATCTGGTGGTCGTTTTTTTAAGTTTATTATTGGGTTTTTTTTTTTTTACTGAAGTTATTACGAATTACACTTTATTCGTAATTGAAATATTGACTTGACCTTTGAAATGCCTAGAAAATTGTTATTCATTTCTCTCATTATCTAAAAACAATTTTCCGACGTGAAGAGTTCTTTAATTTCGTTAATAGCGTTAACGACGATTCTAGTAAGTGATGGTTCTGAAATTACAATGTAATGACGACTTGAGTAAATATTTTATGAAAATCACATGGCGGCACGGAAGTGGAATTATCTATCTTCCTTCGATAATTTGAGGATTCTGTAATCTTTACAACACAATAATCAATCGAATACTATAATATGTTGAAAAATTATTTTTGAAGTTGGAAATATTTTTGAAGTTTATTTCTTAATGTTTATTAATATTTATGGTACAACTCCTAAGTATATCTGTCTAATCTATATGCTGTACCAAACCAGTACTGCCTGGCGGCATTCGTAATAAACTAAATAATTTTAGCTAATTAAATTTAATTACTACTAATGCCCCGGGATGGACCCCGTGGGATCTGGAGACCTTTCTGCGGCTTAACCAGTCTCTAAAGTGGGTACCCTTAATTAGGGGAAAAACCTAGCCGTTGAGCGTGATCACGGACAAATCACCTCACTGCAGAACTGTGTATTCGACTTAAAACAAGACATTTAACTATGACAAATAAAATCTTTTAGGGAAAATTAAACGTTTAACTATTTATTGATGTTTTAAGTTATTATTAGTAAGAATTTCACGAATATCAAACGACTTATTAGTTAAATATTGTTATTCATATACCAATCGAATTCTAACCTTTGGTAAAGTTGGTTAAAACAAATCGTATAGCTCATACAAAAGATTCTCCGCGTCCCCATTCACGAGCATGTTGGTAACGCGAATCCAGAAGTTTTTCCCCTTCCGAAAATCGCTCAACGCGGCTACAATAGTTTTCAATTCAAAAATGTCTCTTGTCATTGTCTCTTCTTATCTCTAGAGATGAACTTTTCACTGTTTTTGGTTTAATACTTATTATTAAATTTGTAACATTTTTAAATAAATCAAGTCGGGACTTAATTTTTTCTTAATTAACGCTTAACTCTCGATACCAATATCATTCTTTGTTTATTGAATCTTGCGAATATTTGCGGGATATTCTCTTTACAATTGAATTATTAACATGCCAATGGGGCGACCTGTGGTCTAGTGGTTAGCATAACAACCTACTAAGCCCAAGATCGTGGGTTCGTAGCCCGGCAGGTGGCCCTAGGATTTTTTGAAGGGAATAAAAAATCTTTGGTTATGCCGTTCTTTGGAAGGGGCGTTAACCGGGGGTCCCGAAACTGTACAATGTCAGGTACTCGTTTAAAATCCCTATCCTAATTAAACCTGGATAGGCAAAATTTAGAGCTCCGACTGTATTATCGTCCGATTAGCCATAGTAGAATAAAAGTGACGTTAAACAAACATGACTATAATCCAAATTATGTTAAATGATAGAGAAAGAACTCTATAAAATGATGATAAAGGATAAAATGGTTGATACAAATAGAATTATTAAGTGGTTTACATTATTATTTATTATGTTCTTGCAAATAATGGTGGAAGGTAAGAAAGTATAGAAGGGGAAGTACAGTAGGACTGATAAGGACTGACAGTCTTATCTTGGCTGCCCTGGAGAGAAGTTTGCTATCTGGCTTCGGATGGCGAGGCTTTTCTTTGCTCTCGCGGTTCGACAAGAATGAAAACTTTATTCCCTTGTGGCGATAGCACTTCTCTTCCTGGCCGTCTCTTTGTGTAGGAAATCAAAACATCCTAAAGAGGAAAATATATATCAATTCAACTTTATACACAATTAATAGTTATCCACTGAGTTATAAATAGAACATATTTCATAATTGTATTTATTTAAAATAAGCTCTGTGAAAGGAATTATAAGTGTATTTTTATTAGTTTTAATTTTCGATTTGTTGGAATGTTGTTTTTTTTTTAATATTGATCTGTAATTTTGCTGTATTTTGACCGGGTTATCTCAGTGTTTGGAGTGCTGAGTTGATATGCGGTACGTCTGTATACAACTGTAATAGATTATTAAGTATGCGATAGAATATTGTATATAAAAACCTGTACCACTACAACCAGTGAATGGGTCTGGATTCGGTACATGGTAGAGACTGTACTGTTTCAAGGACACCTGTTGTGCAGAGAGGTGATCTGTCCTAGATCACGCTCAACCACCAGATTCCCCCCTTATTTTGGGTACCTACTTTATAGAGGTGGGTGAGCGTTCTTTTCTCGCCCTACCCGATATCCGTCATACATATTCTTTATCCAAACTATTCCTACATTTCCTAAATCCCCAAACAGATGGTCTCTAATCAATAAAAATGAATAGCTATATTCAACACAATTGATTGATGAATTACTGTAAATATTTCTCACTTATAATATTATTTTTTATATTATTAGGTAGGGTTGCATCTTGACAAACGATTAACCTGGACCGCTCGACGTTTCAGGCTACTTCAACACTTACTAGACAAACGCTCTAAGATCCCCATTAATTACAAAAGACTCATCTACATGACCATCATACGACCTATTTGGACTTACGGAGTAGACCTTTGGGGCTCCACTAAGCCATCGAATTCCTCTCGTATCCAAACCCTACAATCCAAAATCCTTCGTAAAATCCTCAATGCTCCTTATTTTGTTAAGAATAAAGTCATCCATAATGACCTTAATGTCCCATTTGTTGCTGATTTGGCCCGAACCCGCTATCTATCCTTTCATAACGCACTTCATTTCCACTCAAACCCTCTAGTTTGAAACCTAGCTTCCTCTTCAATCCTCCGAGGCGTCTGAAAAGAAGATGGCCCTGTGACCTTTTTAGTTGAACTTGTGATTTGAGTACTGACAGTGGGTAGTTTCTCTACTTGTCATTTTCACATGTCATTATGTATCGCTTAGCCTATTTACTTGATGTATTATTGTAATACAGCTGTAAATAACAATAAATAAATACAATAAAAAAATATTATTAGATGTTTTATCTACTTATTTATTTTTCCATTAGCCAATTTATTTTTATTGTAAATTTTTATGCTATTTTTTGTATTACTTTTTTTAAATTATCTATCAGAACATGCCCTTTAGTTTATTTTTAATTTTATGTTATTATGTAAATATTGTAGTATTCTAATAACGTAGCCGCTTGGACAGACATATTTTTTTAAATTTCTGTACACTTGTGTTATTCTTAAGAGACCTGGTATCAGAATAAAATTATTTTCCTATTCTATTCTATCATCGTTTCCTGTTGCCCAGCATTATTCCAGACTTAAATCTTTGTCAAAAACGAAGTGTATAGAATAAACGATTCTACTAATTACATTGTATAGCTCAGTTGTAATATTAATGATAAATTACAGCTTAGGTATTGCAAAATTCCAACTTCTTGGAAGGGTTAGCTTCAATAAATTGAGTATTTCTGTTTAGTAAAACTCTCGTAGAGCGGTTGAGTATTGAAGTCGTTTTTACTAGAAATCGTGACTAGAACACATTAAATAACTGGAACTTAAAAAAATAATAATAAAAAATAAAACAAAAATAACTGTAACAAAAGCTAGTAACTGTCCCTTCTCAGAACAGTCTCCTTTCTCTTGTTCGCAACTGCGTTGAATGACAACATCTAAACATTACAATTGAGTAATCAACAAGAATTTACATAATTATAGTGAATAAATAATGAATGATTTTAATTACATTAAGAAAATTCTGTAAATCTTCCATTTTCTGGTGTAAGACGGCATCTGGCAGAGCTTCCGTAAGTAGGACATAACTTTGCAAGCACTTGAGTATGCTGTTGCACAAACTACATGCTCCAACAGGACACGATCAGAAATCAGTATTAAGTTAATTCAATCAGATGGGACAATGATTGAATACAAAACGACGAAGGATAAGGCATTGTGCCCTCGTAATGTGAGGTCTTTGAAGTCACCGACAATCATCGCGCCTTTTCTCTTTCTCAGAGTGCGCTATCATCATTAACATAAATCTTATAACTATAATTTATGTGAAATACGGTGTCACATATGAGCGATCTAGCTAAACAAATGGATGCCCTAAGGTTCCGAAATCATTCTAAATATGAATAGAATGGAAAAATAATTTTATTTTGGTACCAGATCCCTTAAGAATAACAGATGTGTACAAAATTAATTGAATATATATCCTGCCAAGACGGAACATTATAAGCATGATGCAGTATTTACATAAGCACTTGATAGTAAATATAAACTAAAAAATATGCACTAGTTAAGAAAAACAATAGAATAATAATCTAAAATACCAAGAATTTAGCAGAGAAAACAACATATAAAAAACACATAACATTATAAAAAATAATATGGTTATGTGGGAAGAAAATTGACAGTAATTCATCCATTACTTCTGATGGATATGATTTATTAATTATATCTGAGTAGAGAGCATCTGTTTGGAAATTTAGATATAGGAAGAAGCATGGATATCAGGTGGGAGTAGGGAGGGCTACCAAATCAAAAAATGAAAATTCCGGTCAAACTTCCGCTTTTTGAAAAATTAAAATTAGAAATTAAAAGCTAATTCTAGTATTTTCTCGTGAGAGTATGTAGTATGTGTATAATATTAAAATTTTAATATTAACAATCGATCATCAGGAGGATAACTAATCCTCAAGAAAACATATATACATATAAAAATTCGACATTAAAAATGCATTTTATGAGGTTTGTGACTTATAACTTTTTAAAGTTATATATGATTGTTAATTGATGCAGAAGAATTTTTTTAGAAAGATTGAAAATGACATAAATTTGTCAAAACGTCTAATAATTTTAATTAATTAAGAATATATACAGACTGGATAATGTTTTTTTTACCATTTTTTTATGAAAATTGAAGAATACTCCAGTATTTTACATCGTCTTTAAAATTAAAAAAATATGTCCTGTGAAATGTTCTATAAAACTATTATGAATTTTTTAGTTCTATGAACTATTATTCGGAAGTGTTAAAAAGTATTTCTCGGAGCACAAAATAAAAACGATCTTAATAATAATGTATAATTTATAATAATGTAAAATTGATTTTTAATAAAAATCTAGAGTTTATTGGATTTTTTTATTTATTTATTTACCTGAATTGTAGAAAATCGACGGCTTAGAATTCCCCCCGCATTCCGGACTTAGACCGATATTTTCGGACATGTCCGGAAAATTCCGGACGTATGGCAACCCTAGGTGGGAGTGAGTTCCTAAGTATTGTGGAACGGGCGAGAAAGGAACCCTCAGATGTGTTGGTTCTGTGGGAACGAGTATGAAGGTTGGAAAGATGGGATCTTGTACCCTGGGATTGGATAGGGGATTTAAATAGTAGAAGACTACAGATTTAAGAGAGACGTTGTAAGTTGATGTTTTGATATAAGAATGAACCTAGGAAATTGAGTCTACGCATGGAAGGGAAGAGCCACATTAACTCGTCAGAGAGGTGGTATGAGACCTCCTAGTCGATATGTTAAATCTTTGTAAGGAGTTCATAATTCGCCTCAATCTATCCTCGAGCATATTCGAGAGGCCCCCATATGCCACACAGCCATGACCAAAGTGTGGAAAGACGAAATAAGTGATGAGGAGCTTACGGATAGTGTTAGAAGATGCCGGGAACGGTGGAATAAGTTAAGACAGCTTATTGATCTCGGGAAATTCGGGCAATGTGGGATTTCTAGAAAGGTTTTGGTCAAAAATGATAACGAGGTTTTTAACAGAGGAACTGAAAGTAATGGGGTAATAAAGAAAATATTAAAATTTGGTCGTGTTACCTCATAATGTATAATGTGTAGAAAGGAAAAGAAATTTCAGAAAGCATTATTACTTTTATATGATTAATCTGATGCCTATGTACGGACGATTTTCTGAAAATGAGTCCCGTTTCTTTAAGTTATTCAGAGCATTCTTGGCATTAGTAAATCCATGATTCACTATAAATTTTGGTTAAAGAAAGCAAGGGATTATGAAATATTTTGTAGACGCGATTAGGCGAATTTATTTTGATATGTACCTTGGTACATAAGTATTACTATTTTTAATAATTTATTTATTGATATTTATAAATGTATTATAATGATACAAGTAAATAGAATGAATGATAAATAATAGCATGAGATGAAAGTACTTGGGAAACTACCCATTGGTAGTGCCCCGATAACAAATTCAACTTAGAAGGACATGAGGTGATAATTTTTTTCAGATGTCTTGGAGGATTATCAGGAATTGAAAAGGTGGGTAGATTTCAATTTTTTTTACGAAGGATTTTGGATTGTACAGAAGGGATTCAGTGGTTTAGTGCAACCCCAAAGCTCTACTCCGTACGCCCGAATAGGATATTCTTATAACAATCATGCTTATTAGTCTTTTGTAATTAATTGGGAGCTTAGAGCGGAGAACAATTTTTGTCGTATCAGTTTAGTTTAGAAATATTTAAGTCAATGCACTAAAATCGTCACCAAGTGGTAATTGAAAGTAGTGTGTTGCGCGCAGCGCGCCATCTTTTTTATTACATGAGATATTTTATTGGCTCTATTTTTAAGAATATTACATAATATTAATTAGCAGTTTTATTATGAATATATCGTTAAATTCTACTGTTATACAACCAGCTGTTTATATTCTCTTCAGACATTTTTAGCTCGCTATTATTATGTCGTAATTTTGTTACCCTGCTGTTCATATTTTTTACTGGTTATTTCGGCAAATTATCATTACGTAAAAAAAAAATCCGTTTCCTTGTTTGGATGCTAATAAGCCATTCCTAATGTTCCTCCCAATTTGTCCATACTGCAGTAGAGATGGAGAGTCTACTCACTTTCCTGTAATTATGGGCAATATTCCTATCTATGTTTTTTTCCTTTACATTTTTATTATTGCAATTTAATGATTGCGTTCCTGCTTCAAAACTTTCTTAGTAAAATGACCTCTAAAAAATTATATGTTTATAGATAGATATTTACATAATCCAAACATCACCATAACATTAGCTAATACATGCAAAATAAACTCGTATTCTCGTAAAGGTAGTTCAGATTCACGTTAATCGAGTTTCGAGGAATGCTGTAGGCCAAAACACAATTCAATATCAGTGATATTACAACGGCATTGTAGAAAGGGTGAAGTATCAGGTAAATTAAAATTAATTAAGTGAATGCGCTAATCATTCCAACTTTCAGCTACACGTGAGAACCTTCTTTCCTAACCAGCAAAATTATCATCTAAAAAAATCGTTATTGATAAAATCCTGAAACTTTTTTTATTTTATTTTATGTCATTATTGCCATAAAATCTTGGATTCAAACGATATGACTTTATAAAAAAAAAAGTCATCATTTCATATCATGGAAATATATTGTCAGATATGTCGTTGGTGGATTGGAAAGCTTCGACCAGAACAATTGCTACTATGGGCTTAACTCAAAAATCCCAATTTTTTTTTTTTTTTTTTAAGGAGCGATATCTATTTCTTACAATACATGTTTAAAGTAATGTTTTCCCTTTGTATTTAATATAGTTTTAGATTGAGTCTACGTGAGTAGACTAATTAAAATTAAATTAATTAATCAATTTCCTAATTTAAGAGTTAGTCAGGTCGGGTAAATAGAGTTCTCTTGGAATAATATTTTTACCTCGAGTTTAGGTCAAGATGAAGTTGGGAGGAGTAGCTTCGAATAACTCCTAAGCTATTACACTTAGGCGTGGAAGTGGGCGTCTTGAAAGCTCTCTTCAAAGTGGAGTGTTGATGCTTTTATCGAAGTAACTGTGTTTGTGTACACAAGAGGCGGCGGTGTAAATAGGTTTCTGTACAATATGCCGCCGGGGTAGCTATCCTACCATTGAGTTACTAAGCGTGGGAGGTGTGGGGTAAACAGGAAAGTGTTCCTGAAATAAGAAATACTTTTACTAAGATGAGAAAATAATATAATTTAGCACATATTATTATGTATACAATAATGGAAGGTAAATAGGAATAAGTTTCTACGGATCTTGATCAGGATGAATTCCGAAAAGAAAAGTGGTTATGCTAAGGAGATGAATGAAAAATTTCCTGGACAGGAATCAATAACTTCAGGGTTCTTGTGTAGGAGAGACCTAGAGAACGATAAAAAGTCGTATATCAGAGCTAATGCTTTAAAGTAACTTTTCAGTTTTAGACTAAGTCTTGGTTACGGAGAATAAAAAATATGATATCACCCTTCTACATATCGCTCCAAAGAACGACATTACACAAAAGTTGACATTTTTGAGTTAAGCCTTCAGTAGCAATTGTATAAGTTGAATGTTTTTAATTCAGGAACGACATATCTGATGATATTCCATTTCCAAAATTTTTTTTTTTAATAAAGTCATATTTTGAGTTGTATCATGTTTGAACTTGAACTTATGTGGGTATAATGACATAAGTTGAAATGAAAAAAGTTAAAGAACCAATACCCAAATTTTTATTTTTTAAACCACGTGGAACTTGTAAATACCTCTATTGAAAAATATCTCTATAGTAAAAATAGCCACAGCTTGTGTTTTAACAATCTCACACATGTTAAAGTTAGGGGTTAGTAAATGTGTGATGAACTATTGAAAATGATTATTTTACTTGTTTCGGAAAAATAAACTACTGGAATATTTAAATATTCTACTTCTTAAACTTTATTCGCATACAGTAGTATTAATCACACATGCTCAGTAAATGTATTCAATTTAATGATAGCAAAGATTATTGAAGATTGTGATGACTTGAAATTTTCCCAGAAACTGAACATAAAATTCCGAATTTATAAAACTAATATATCTTCCAGAAACTTAAATAAAAAGTTTCTGCCCATAATAATTCTACACAAAAATTCAAACCCTTCATTTCGGACAAAGAGAGGAAATGAAGATCAGAAAGAATGAAGAAATACTGGGTACTAAGAAAAGAACAACAGAAAAAGAAATGATCGATCCAACGTACCCCAAAGAGGGTGAAACGATAAATAAATATAGTGTGGTCATCATGTACCTACAAGTATGTAATGCAATTTTCTAAATGCCATAATTATGTTTCAATAAAGTTTTTAGGCATTCCATCCCCCAATACTCAATCCGGTAATCATCCGCAATATTTCGGTAATCTTTTCATCAAGAAATAAACGTTTCAACTAACATTTCGAAGTATAGATAGTGAATTTTTATTTTGAAGAGAAAATATATTGCCCTGGCCGGGATTCGAACCCGGGTAGTCCGCCTCTCCGTGGGAGAGAGGACTCCGTGGCTCCGGAGGACCCGGGTTCGAATCCCGGCCAGGGCAATATCTTTTCTCTTCAAAATAAAAATATTTAAAAATTAAAACAATTAATAAAAAATTATAGATAATGAATGTTTGTTCATTTATAAATGAAATGATGTCTAAAACATTGTAATAATGGGCATGCATTTCCCATTATTACAATCTAATCCATACTAAAACTACTTTCGAGAAAATTAAAATTGAAACTAATGAAAAGTTAAAACTTGTGACTTAACTCGAAGGGACAACCTACGTTACTGTTACCTTATTATTTCATACTAGGATCATCAGGAAGTCCTAATAAAAATAGTTGACTTAATGTAAACAATATAAAGAGATCTTAATTGAGCATCTCAAAACACTCATTTAATAAAAAAAATCATTTTAATGGGACCAGTTAAAGTCAGGGTATAACATTTATTTATAATAACCCCTCTGTGTTTTGAAACTTAAACCATTTTCTACCAGGTTATATTAAATTGAACCTAGTTTTTATTAAAATATTCTTCAATCTTTTATTAAAATAAAATATTTTTTATAGTGTAATTGTAATTCACATCCAAATACTTTCATATATTTCCTTCTTCATAGTCCGCCCTCTTCTATTCATTATATAGATCTCTATACAAAAAAGAAAAAAAAACTGTACCACTACAACCAGCGAAGGGTCTGGGGTTCAGTACGTGGTAGAGACTGTACAGTTTCCTGAATAACTGTTGTACCGGGGGGGGGGTGTCCTGATCACGCTCAACCGTCAGAATTTCCCTCCTTATTTTGAGTACCCATTTTATAAAGGCTGGGTGAGCCCCAGGAGGGTCTCCTAGATCTCATAGGTTCGATCTCCAGCCGCTAACAGATTAAATAAAAGTCTGCTAGCAAGCGAGATCTCAATACAGGACCTTGGGCATTGCAACTCAACGTTCTACCACTAAACCGCTCTGCTACCTTATATAGGTATAAGCTACAGCCAAAGACCTGAATCGTGAGATAGGTGCTCTATACATCAAAGTGAGGGAAGTCGATGAGACACGTGCCTATCAAAGATAGTACCGTAATCCTAGGAGGTGATACGTTCGATACGCGTCTTACTGAAGTTCTAAGTAGGTCGCAGGGTGTGAAAAACAGTCAATTCACATCTGAGAGCTGATCAATATTACCCAACCGGCAATTTAAAAAAAAAAATTCGAATGTGTTTGCATTTTTCGCATAAGCAAACGTTAGAATTTTCTAATGCGATCACTGTGTTTTGTGAGACAGAAAACATTGGTAGTCTTTTGGATGGTACCATTCATCATTGGGGTGTGAAATATAGCTATCATAATTCAGCTGCCTTGCAAGAAAAATATGAATATGTCAGGGGGTGGTGAAATATTGTAGGTTGAATTTTTATTTTTAAAAATCTGACTTAAAAGTTCGGTTAAAAAGATTAAATTATTTAATTTTTTAGCTGAGTTCGAAGTAGATATATAATTAAACCGATATTTTTTAAGTTGTATTATAAATTGTTAATACTAATAGTGAATTATTAGTTTCTTCCACTTTTCAATTAATGAGCTCTCCAACTCTCTCTCGGCAGTTAAAAAGAATTTTCTCTTAAATAATTAGCAATATGCCAATCAACTTATTAAATAAAAACTTGACATAAACTTCTTGGAATACAGGCAGAGAATGGAGTTTTAAGTCATCCGATTTTTTTTCAATACAGGGTTGATAATTATTGGTTATATGAGGCTTATTTAACGTAAAATAGGCATTTAGCATGCCCAGAATTACATTGTATTGTTTGTCATGAAAAAATTTTTCATTACAAAAAAAAAAGATATATTGTGATCTGTTGAAGTAAACAACATGTTTAAGAACTTATTACAAATGATTTTTACTTGTAACATATGACCCATATCGTATTTTTGACCATCAATAACCTACAATGAATAGTGGAGATCAGAAATCACCGAGCTGTACTTCTAAAAAATTCTCGCTGGCCTTACAACTCGTTAGATATTCCGATGAAAGGGAGCCGGGAAACAATAGTTTTCTGCTAAAAAAAGCTCTAACCCAGCCTTTGTCGAAGTTGTACTGTTAGTCGTTCCGGAAGAGGAACCTCGGCATCTCAATGGCCTTCTGTTTTTGCCCCGATCGTGACTGTCCTGTCCCGGTGTCCTCACTGCCAGGCCTACCTGTCCTCTCGTCAATGGGGTCTACGGAACACAAATTCTTTTTCTTTTCTTTTTTCTTTTTAGCTATAGTTTACCATTTCTATAGAAGTATTCTTTTCTATGGAATGGAATGATTCTATGCTAAATTAATTTTAAGAACTTGGAAAGAATTTCTTAAATATTCCCAATTTTATAGCGTTCCACAGTATTTCATAAAATAATTATTAATACAGATTGGGCTGAAACAGCCACGAAGCAGAAGCAGTAAATATTACGGATATCTTACTTAAGAGTTTAATAATAATAATAATTAAGTATTTATTTATACTGGGCCAAGTCTAATTAGAACAATTATAATAATATTAAGCTATGACTTATAATGTATGTTGGACAGTCCACCACCCTGATGGCGTCACCCCCCTGACAGGCGAAGAGTTGTGTTAAAACTGTGAAGAAATGTGTTAGAGACGTGAAATTTCATTAACATATGATTTGTTAACCTTCCAATGATTCTTTTTTATATTTATGTTTAAGGCTTAATAAAGTTTGTTGATTGTTAATTCGTTCAATCATTACAGAAATCCCCAAAATATATTAGACTAAAATGCAATTACAGTTTAATTAATAAATGAAAAAGAAAAGAAATTATTAATTATCTCCCAAGAGAAAACTATTAACATATTAAGAATTAATATATTAAGAAATATATATATATACACATTACAAAAATTATAAAGAAAAAACCAACTAATATGTACATGTATTCAAATTGTATTTAAGCAATGTAGACAGCTCCCTCACATCGCACAGCGGTAGAAGAGGGAAGGATTATGATGATGAATGTATATAAATAAAGAAAGCATAAAAAAATTGTAACAAGTTATTAAAAAAAAAAATATTTATTCAAATTTACAACTATACAATAATAATAAATTAAGTAAATAGATTAAACGATTTAGTAACATAAAGGAAAGTAGAGAAAGTACCCATTGGTAGATAACTAATTCAACTTAAAAGTCACGAGGTCATCTTCATATCAGACGCCTAGGAGGGGGATTGATAGCAGAGCAGCCAAGAAACTGTACTACGGAACCACAGAAGGAGTAAGACCACATGCGAGGCCAAAGGGAAGGTGGAAAGACACGGTATCTGAAGACATGAGAAAGGTTGGAGTGTCCATCAGAATTGCCGCTGATCGGAATGATTGGGAAAAGGCAGTAGGGAGGGCCAAGAGCAGCTTCAGGCGCTAGTCGAGCCATTAATTGATTAAGGGGGGATTGAAGAGGTAGTTCACTAGTTTGAAACTAGTGGGTTTGAGTGGGAATAAAATTTGTCATGAAATGGATTGATATCGGGTTCGGTCCAAATCAGTAGCAGATGGAATGTTAAGGTCATTATGAATGAATTTGTTCGTATATATATATGTTGGGTATCAATGGCTATTTTTTCTTCCAAACGGATATTTTATTACATTAAAAACCAGACATATTTTTTTGTTTTATATAATTCTTACAATAGTACAATTTATTGAAAGGAAATAAAAGAATTCTGTGAGTAATTTTCAAAACATATGTTTTAATATTAAGTGTGATGTTCGAAAAAACAAAACAGGATGAGTCTCAGACAATTGTCGTGTGAGAAGGTTGTTACTCTACACTTTGATTTGTCGCCAATCTATCCATCTTCTTCATCTTCCCAAATCTCACCACTAAAACTGTTCGTTTATTTTCACCTCACCTTGGACTTATCGAATTATCATCTAATCATCTTCAAGAACTCACCTCTCACTCAAACTTTTCAAGAACTCAGTTATTTTTATTGATTTACTGACTATCAATATTTTTGTTTTAAAACTCATTCTTTTTTTATTGAATAGTTAATTTCAAGTTTTTTTTTGTAAAAATAATTAATTGTAAGTGCTTATTGCATTCTCTTTTTCATAATTTTTATTTACTTTTTTTTGTATTTCCTTAGGTTTCGATGTGCACATTCATATTTTTGTAATTGTTCTCTCTTTATTTTTACATTATATATCTATAATAATATATACTATTATTTACTCATTTTGTATTTCCTTTCATTTGTATTTAATTGATGAATTCTTTTATAGCCTTAATTTATATATTTGGGGAAGAAATTTACCTGTTTTTTATTGAATTCACGACCGGCAAATTCGCTCGGATAGAAAGTTAGCGAATTATTATTAGGAGCCCCTTCTTCCACAGTATGTATGTACATATATATATATATATACATACTTCGGTAATGCAGTATTTACTTTCTGATACTAAATTTAAGCAGATATTCAAAATTAAAATAATTCGTCGTTGGCCCATACAAAGCGAAGGCTGAAAATTTAAAAAAAAATTATTAAATAAAAGCACTTCAATAAATTCACGCTCATTAAATCTCAGTCAGCTGACCTAGAAAACTTGAGTATCCTTCAGATTGTTCTAGTCGTATTGTTTTATACCATATTCTGGAACCGCTGAACCTCAGCTATCGAGAGAGCCTCCATCTCGATGGACCCTATTAAAGGAAACGACACGATCCACGACGCCCTCAGATAATGCTCAGCATATCCATTTCATTGTATGGGGCGGTGGGGCTCAGCAGCACAATAGCGGTGTAGGCCACAGTACTAGGTTCACCATATCAGTGAAATGTGATTCTCCTCTTTTTATTATTTTTTTATGCCCGACAGATGTTATAATACATTTATCTGTATATTATTGGATACACGGTATAAGAAAAATGAAATATGTAAGGCAATAAGTCGATTTTTTAAAAATTAATAATAATAATAACAAGGCTTAACCGAAGAGTTTAAGCTTAGTTACCTACTTAGGTGGAAAATAGTTGACTGAATAATTCTAAGAGTGGTATAAAATAGTCGGGAGTGCAGTCAATGATTGCACAAAATAAGAGTGACTTATCTTATTGTGCCTACATTGTACCTTATTGTTTCGGCCTAGCATTTAGGCCATCTTCAGGACAGTGAAGTAAAGAGTCAAACTACAACTGGAGTTTCATAAGCTCTTAGTCAATAAGTCAAGTAATGAGTAACTTCTCATTACCTGAATTTTTAATGTGTAATTTTGGATATTGCCAGAAACGGATATCAGTTGCTGATTTTGATAATAAAATCGTTTTAACATTAAAAAATGGGCTTTGGGGTTATAAAAGAATGGCTTTACTTAGGCTAAAAGTAAAATAAACAAAAATGTATAATGGAACATATCTTGAAACCGACCCCGTTCTTTGTGGAGGGACTAGTTTGCTGAGAAAATTGCTTTTCCTTCCTTCGAGATAAGAGAGGGAAAATTAAATAAAAAAGAAGTCGATTTAAGAGAGAACTGTTTTAGTAGATTGTCGAAAACCTTGGGCTCAAATACTGTGATAATAACACTGAAACGTTAAATGATAAATTAAAACTTAAAGGTAAGTTGCTTGACTGGCACTCATAATTGTCCCAAAAAAAAATTTGAATTCTCTTAAACATAATAGATATTAGTTACGTGTATGCCATTGATTGACAATGAAATTGGCGAAAAATAATTTGGACAGTCTAAGAGAAGTACTTCCAGTAATTTTACGTATCACAAAGTAATTAATGAATGACTACGTTAAATATAGCAGTCATATTGGTGGTGGTATAGATAGAATACATAGTACAAGGTAAAATGGGATTTGGTATTTGAAGGGTCGGCAGAGGAGTTAATTAGATTGCTAAAAAATATTATTTTTCGCTCTAATGGAAGCGAAAAGAACCCAAAGAAGTTTTTGCCATCGGAAAGCAGAGAGACATGGGAACCATGAAGACGAAAGGAATCGGTAGAATCCTCAAGCTTGCAGACCATAATAACATATGACCATACCTCCAACCATATTTCTGACACCAATAATCGAAACAGAGGAATTAAGATGAAGAAGAAGGACACTAGGAACTAATGATTAGCTCTATTAAGGACAACTTGAAAGGTACAAATATTTAGAACTGCTGTGTTTTGAAAACTAAACAAAGTCTGCTAAGGAAGGTTCCTTGCTCCCTCCATCCTCTCATTGCTCATTCGGAAAATTTCATGTTTTTTTAGAATCGTTTATTATTCAGAAACCAGAACCTAGCTACAGCAGCTTAAGGAAAGATTAGGATCTGTGAAGATGTTAGAAGGAGTGGTTGTAGGTTGTAGTTGTAAACGTGAGAGAGGGAAGGCCCCTATCAAGGTTAGCCAAGGGGGCAAAGCCCCTGACAGAACGGAATAATTCCGAAGCATTAATAATCCGCTTTGCGATTGCCTCGGGGTATATTTAGCTGGGAGTCGATGGCCTCATCTGTGCTCTGCTGGCCCGGAGGCGTGTCTTCTTAAGGATCTTCAACAACGAGCGCTTCGCACTACCAGCGTATTCTAATCAGCTCAGGTTCGTAAACTTCCGGGGTTTCACTAAACTCATTAAATATCATGAGATAGATAGCTCTTGAAAAAAAAATCTGTTGTTTAGATTAAGTACAAAAGACTTTTGATGGTCATTATTGCCCGCAAAATGAGACAAAAACCGATTTATTATTTCATTTCTTATCAGTTCTGCAGATTATTGCTTCGAGTTAAGTAACAATTTTTAACTTTCCATTCCTATCCTTTTTAATATTCTAGATAATAATATTAATAGTGAGTTTTTGTATGAAACAAGAGTGTAGTAATGGTAAACTAGCTTTTGCCCGCAGCTTCGCTCGCGTTGAATTTAGTCTGCCGCATGAAGTTTCCTGACTGATCATTTTAAATAAATAGTCTAATTTTTTTATACTATATGTTACTCGTACATCCAAAATTTCAGATATCTAACTTCAAAACTGACGGATTTCATACAATCTTTGAACCCCTATTATATTAAGGGGAAAACCCTTGGGGGCGGAATTGTCCAAAGTTTTTTCTTAGTGCTCATTTTAGCTATACAAATAACCTATCTTCAAATTTCAAGATGCTAAGTTCAGTGGTTTCTGCTGTGTATTGACCGTTGGGTGTGTTAGTCAATCAGGTTACAGTTTTATGTAAACTTCGCCTGTGTGGTGTGTTGATAAAAAGTAGCCTATGTCCTTCCCCAGGCTTAGATTATTCATATCAATTTTCATCACAAACGGATCAGCACAGCCGTGAAACATACATTGACACTGATTAACAAACCAGACGGACAAAAGTTACTTTCGTTTACTATTGTTCATGTCAGTAAAGGATTAGTGTGTAATGTTATTGAAAAAGATTTCTTAGTATAACGGTTTCACTTGTCGTATGGTAGCAGCGAGAAATTAAAACTGAAAGTATTAGAATAATGTACATATGTTGGTAATTTCTCTATGTGTTGTAATTTAGCCGTCCAACTTACCTACTGCAATATACAAGGTGTGACTATTAAATATCAAGACTGACGTTGCTGTGGAACAAGTACGCATGCGCCAACCGCCATTGACTGACAGCTGTTTAGTGTGAAGCTTTCTCTTTAGTATGCAGTTAATCTCGCTTCTGTAAACAATACCGTTTAGTCAGAGCCTACGTTCGCGTTAGTGTTGTTTTTCTGTTTTGCCGGATAAAATGGTTAGTGCAATAATAGAGGAACGAATTATTGTGAACTTTCACTTCAAACTTGGATAAACCGCAACTGAAACTTATAATTTACTGAAAGAAGTCTATGGCAGTGAATGTTTACCGCAGGCACGTGTTTTGGAATGGTTTAAGCGTTTTGAAGATGGCCGAGAAGACGTTGAAGATGATTCGCGGCCAGGTCGCCCTTCTACGTCAAAAACGGATGACAATGTTGAAAAAGGCGGTAATTTGATTCGATCTGACCGTCGATTAAGTATTCGTGCAAGTGCTGAAACTGTCGGTATTGATAAAGAATGTGTATGGCAAATTTTACATGACAATTTTAACATGAGAAAAGTGTGTGCCAAAATGGTGCCTAAAATTCTCACGTTTGAACAACAAGTAGCTTGCAAAAATGTTTGTACTGGCACTCTAGATGCTATTGAAAATGACCCAAATTTATTGGAAAGGGTAATAACATGTGATAAAACGTGGTTTTTATTTATGATCCGGAAACGAAGTGCTGATCCATGCACTGAAAGACTCCAACTTCACCGGGACCCAAAAAATTCCGTTCAGTAGTGTTTTCGGGAAACAGTAACAAACATACATCCTCACAAACTGCATTTATATTACAGTGATCATTTCATTAAGAAATTAACGGTTCAATAAACATTTCGAAGTATAACTTAAACAATATGTGTAAGTCAGTTCTTTAATCTATGTGCAGTCAGTAATAGTTACTATATACAGTCAGTAATAAAATTATTTTTATTTCCAACAATATAGTTAAATAGGAAACGAATAAAAAGTAAAACTTGTGGCAACTCGTAGCGACAACCTACCGAACTGATACCATTTATTTTATACTATGTTGCATTTTATTAATTTTAAGCGATTTATTATTAATTTTTGTAATTATTATTTTATTTATAAATTATAAAACGATAGATATTTACGGAAAAAAATGTTTTCAAATATTAATGTGTTTAAATTAACTGAAATGTTCTTCTAGTCTTAAATTTTGCCTCTCCAGATATATTTATGATAGGGATCTTTAACGTGTAACTGACCCCTGACTGGCTGACAACCCAATTTACGTCCCATCCATAGGAGGGAACGACCAAGGATCCTTTACTCCCTTTAAAAATCCTGCGGCCAACTTCCGGGCTGGGAACCCGCATGATTCCGGTTGTTATGCTAACCACTACACCACAGATGAACCCTACAGATGAAAGTTTTAACGTTCTGTTGATATATTCATTATCACCCAATACCATAAATAAGAACTTGCTGAGGCACGCCACATCTTTCCATCTCACTACTGAAATTAAAACATTCCTCAAAGGTATGACGAACTGTGTCATTTAACTCAGCATATACTGAGGAGGATCTCACTTTTTTATTGGGCATTTATTATGTTGAAAAAAATAAATTCATTAAATTATTATTTTTTTTAATATAAATTGTTAAGTGCGGTTCTTTGCGATCGCGTTTGCGTTTTTGGGCTTCCGTTTGCCCGATTTTGCGATCGCGTTCGCGTTTTCGATTGCGATTGCGTTTGCGCTGCCCGTTTGCGTTTTTCCGATTACGTTTGCGCGTTTTTGCGTTGCGTTTATATAAATATAATAACCAATTGATTCTTTAGTATCGCGTTTATATATATATTTATATGTGTCTGTGTTTCCTGATAGTCCTATGTCAAAAACTTTGGCATTACTATTGACCAAAACCTTTCCTGGAAACTCCACATCGCCCAAATATCCCGACGGTCAATAAATTTCCTGAAGTTATTCCATCGCAAATAACCTATTGATTCTCCAGAATCGATTTTTCAGTTAAATAAAGATATTACTTAACTGCGGCTGTCTGGTTGTTATGAGATAGCTTCAAAAGCAATATTGCTCAATCTTCGGCGGATATGCATTAGAGTCATAATATGGCAAGTAACATGTTATATTAACAATTGTTATGATAGAAACATAAATTTTTAACTTTAAAATGATTTTTCATAAAATAATATATATTGTCAATTGTAGTCCTTGGTTTCTTATCGCCTCAAACTAAAAGTTGAAAGACTGTTTTTAGATTAAACTTGTTCTATAACGTTTGAATCCTGTACAACTTGTTAAGCGTAAGTAAAACCTGCAAATGAACTCGAGAGGGGATTCACAACACTGAAGGGCTGTGTTTACAAAGCTGTAGGGAGGAAGCGACATTCATTTGTTTATTCTGTCTAGAAACAAAACCGCTCCATGTAGGAAGCTGTGTCCTATTTTAGTTTTAGTTCTTACCACTTCGTGGTAAATAAACTTCCACGTGCAATGAAAGGATTACTAACAAAGAACAACGGGGTTATGTCTTTGAAATTCTTTATTTTTATAGTTTATTTTAACAGAGTTCTTCTTTTAACGAGTTTTATGTTTTCCTGTCCAGCTCGAAATGAGGCAGAATCGATACTTTATAAGTATAAAAAATAGCCGAGAACTGAGACTAACCTCAATAATACACCTGTACAAACGTTGAGGACATGTTTACAGAAACTTCTATAGCTCGACAGACGATAACATAAAAGCTGCGGAAACGCTCCCTACTTCAATGCTGCTCGAATTGGATTCGTATTAAAGTAACATTTCTAACGATTTTACAATTTATTTATGCAATATTTTCTTTATTGATAATTAAACGCGAATTAAAAAGGTGTAAAATAAATCCCAATACATATATATATTTTTAAATATTAACATTCATATAACATACTATAGCTTCGTAACATATATCCTACAGCCCTTGTGAATTAGTGGTTCAGTCGGATTTTCTCCAGAGGGAGTTGACTGCTTTCAGATAATCGGAATCGTATCATTCTCGTAATTTTTGGCTTGGGATGGAGTTGCAGTGTAAACAATAACTCCTTTTCAAGCCAACGCCTTACTTATCCCCTCAATCGCTATGAAAATAACACAATTATGCTTCCCCAAGTACAAGAAACTCGTTTTGGAGAAAATTTGACTTAACCACTTATTCACCGGAGCTATAAATATAACCTACGTAGCCTCCCTACCCAAGCTCAGCCTACAAGGTTCTTCCTTAAGTTGTATGCCTATACTTTAAGTTAAGTACTCACCTTTAAGTTGACATTTACAAAAACTATTATGAAAAATCTTCTTAACCGAGTGAGCCTGCACTTTCCTTATAAATAAATAATCTGTCAATTATTGAAGTAATCTTCAATTCTTCTAGTAAATATCTTTGCTCATAGCTTAATATGAAGTATATATTTGAAATGTTAAATTGCGATCAGATATCAGCCGCAGAGTCCCGTCATCATGATCAGATTATCCATGCAATAAGGCACGTAATTTCATCACGTATGAACTTATCTTTATTACTGAAAGCATTATTCGTTTTTTTTAGTCTGTTTAGTACAAGTAAATAGAATTCATGATACATGATGGGATGAGAGAAAGTCAAGTAGAGAAACTAACCTTTGGTAGTGCTCAAATTACAAATTAAACTTAAAAGGACACGAGGCCAACTTTTCAGACGCCCGGAGGAATACCGGGAATGGAAGAGGAAGCTAGGCTTGAAATTGGTGGGGTTGAGTGGGAAGTTTATCATGAAAGTATTGATATGTGGTTCGGTCCAAATGAGCAACAAATGGGACATTAAAGTCATTATGGATGATTTCGTTCGTAACAAAGTAAGGAAAATTGATGATTTTACGAAGGGATTTGGATTGTAAGGATTGTATACAAGAGAAAAATATAAGTATGGGTAAATATTTATATTACTGTGTATCTCTGTAAGGTATTAGGTACATATTTACCAAAGTATTCGAGCTTTCCTTTCTCGCCCGTTCTAACACAGCGTAGAACTCTGGAACACAATCCCTCCTATCATACGCCATGCTTCTTCACTGCCTTCATTTAAATCCTTGCTTTTCCAACATCTCCTGGCTTCCCGAAAAGATGCTCTCTAAGCAGGTCTGTCATTTTCTTGAATGAAACGGTATTCATTACAATCATGAATCGGTATCGGAATAATTGATTTTGTTGCTTACTTTTTTTTGTATCTTTTTCGTAAAGAAGATATACATTATGCAAAGAAATTATTGCACGCTAGCTCATGCATTTATTTTATTTACTAACTGTTGTTATTAATATATTTATTCTTTATAATTGGTTAGTATCCTGTCATTATTCGTACTTTTAGTTATTTTGTTGGCACTTTTTAAATACTTCATGATTTGTATTGTTATGTAGCCTTCTAGCCAGATAAATATTATGTTTCTTTTTCCGTCCATATTTGTTATTCTAAAGAGACTTAGTCCGAAAATAAAGATTTTTTTTCAATTATATTATATTACATAAAATTTTTAGGCTTACAAAAAACTTAAATAAGTAAAATCATCGACTCGCATTTCCCTCGATAGGCATTGTTAATGCACGGACTGATAATAATCCACCTAAAGCTTAACGAGGAATTACCTTTTCCCTTAAACTAACATTTCCACTTCCAAAGGAAAAACCTTTCCGCCTTCAGCATTAGCCGAGTAAACCAATTGGGACTAAGGTTAAGAAGTGCTGAGGGTATAGAACGCTCTTAAGATGGATGGACTTGGCAGCTCCAACTTCTTTATCAACTTGCGATTGATACTTCCTTCCAGCTAAGTCATTTATCAAGTCATTGTACTCTAAGCCTTTGAATAGCCATTGGTGGGTCCAGAGTAACAAGATACCATGTATCGCCTTGGTATCAAACAAGGATTAGTTAAATAATTTTTTATATTGAATTAATTTAACCGTTAGCTTCTTATAATAGTAGACCTATCAATGATCAATTGTATAAGTTGAAAGAAACATAATATAAAAGTAACTTTATTCTGGGACTAAATCCTTTTAGAATAACAAGCATGAACAGAAAACAAAACATAGCATATATACATCTTGCCAGAAGGCTACGTAATATAAATCATCGTATAATCAGAATCTATAAAAAATCCAAAAAAATATATAATAAATCAAATTTTGAACATTTTATATTTGAACTGTTTTTTCATTTTGAAACTAGCGCGTACAAAAGAAGTGCTCAAAGTAATTTTGTTCTATGAATAGAAGTAAGAAGAAAATCTATTCTGCTACGAAATGCTTTAGCGATAGCAATACGAATATTGAACAAAACAAGCCAGGAATAGGCCATGCCTGGGTAAAATACCCATATTAAAATATATATATTTAATAAAATTATATCTTTAAGATATTAACTATTTTTTAAGCTGGAGTATCATTTCTGGTTTATTACTTTCAATAATATCTATTTGTAATCATTAAAAAAAAATATGATCTTTTCAACTCCTAATTTGTGATTTTACGTCTGAGGTTACAGTAAAATTGTTAGTAGTATATATAGGGGTTAGCTGTGGTTAATAACCTACTGTGCGAAGATCGCGGGTTCGCAGCCCGGAAGATGGTCTTAGGATAGGGAGTAACAACTGTTGTTTTCCCATCCATCGGCTTTCATCTTAATTTTGGTAAATATTTTCGAAAAAAGCTCATTTAAATAATACATTGATCCCACAAGATTTTTCTAAAAAAAAAATATTCTTCCTCTCTTATTCTGTTAATAGTCGTGAATCAAGTCTTCCTCATAATTGAGGGTTGGGAAACCTGGAGTTTTATTTTTATTTCAACCAAATCACCAGGATTAATTCAACCAGGACAATAGTTCACCAGCTGAGAAGGCAATACCTACAATACCAATACCCTTCATGTGTAGTAGTGAATTTTTTATTTATTTTTTTTATCACTTTTGATATTTATTATTTAAAATTTAATTGAAGGATACTAGTTGCATTAGCTATCCTCTTACAAATTATGCTTCTATGGCAAATGTAGCTTTTAGGTACATCAGCATCTTATGTATTTCATTGTTTTCTTTGTTATACAGGAAAGAAGTTTCAATATTTGTAGTCGGTTTTTCTTTAAAATATTTTTAAATTTGAAAAAAACTGTTGTTGAAAATTTAGCAAGTTGGTTTATTTGTCCATAATTATAATTAGAGATGAGCTAGAATGTGTGCCCAGTTATTAGCATTGTTATGTAGTAAGGCCTTATAGAGAAAGCTATACATAAGTTTTATATTTTCTCATGAATAGTCTCTTCAACTTCCGTCTCAATTCTCCCTAATATTGCCGATTATAGCTTTTATCCAACATACAAAATTGTGGATCATAAAAAGGGATGTCTCAGCTGTTTGTTGTTATCGGTTCAACCGTTGTCATTTAGGCCTATGTGTGTGAAACTTATAACAATGTGTCTTTGTTGTTGTTCTGTTTTATGGGCAAATATAAATAGACTATATGTAATAAAGGAATCTAATTTTATTTAAGAATTTAAATAATAACCAGATAAAAATAAGTAATATACTATTTATTTCATTTGCACAAGAACGAATCCACTTAAAATGTTTGTGTCCATATAATATAGAGATTTTAGAGGTAAAATAATACGTTTTTTTTTGTAGATTATTCTATTTTAAAAACTGTTTTGGAATCAAACCAAATATTTTATATTTTTTTAAGGAATAATTGAAATAGGCACTTATTTAATACCCACCACCTAAAAAATATAATTTAATTAATAAATAATAGCAAACTTACAGACAGTTCCAACACCGAAAGTCTCATAATTGTACCCTCATAATACACTTATAATTTAATGATTTAGTGTAATTTTTTCATTTTTATTATTTGAATGTACAAAACCATTCTATTGTCATCGGTGGTCTTATATATACTCCCCGTCAAAAGTATCGCAACACTTTGAAAAATATAAAATTTTAGAAAGTAAGTTTTCTAACTTTTTTGTTTATTGGAAGAGATATTATAATTTATTTTAATAAAACTTGTATATGTCCATCCAGTTTAAAAATGCTTATTACAGACTTCAGGACCTTTCTTTATTATGAAAAAACAGACATTTTTGTAAAATTTTTAAATATTTCAAAAGTGTTGCGATACTTTTGATGGGGAGTTTATATATATATATATATATAGTTCTAGTATTGTTTTTACAGACTTGTATAAGTCTTTCTAATTATATCAGCCAGACCCCTTCATAGAAAGAAGTCTCCAGGTGATATACACAATTTTGTATAAAATATTCAGACATGATCATCAGATTATACAGATAAATGTTTGCACAAAAACATTTTTTTTTCATTATATATTATCTTAAATTTATTTACCGTTTTCTTTATAAGATTTTACTTATATACTGGACTCAATCTTCTTGATTAATATAATATAATAGAGAAGAAAAAAACACATTTTAATCATTTGTAAAGTTAAATTAACAAATATTGACTGGAATATGGTTTTTCTTCTCTATTATATTTATTTACCATTAAAAGTAACCCTTGAATAGAAAACAAATTTCAAAAAAAACCTTTCTCAATAAAAGGACCATTTATTTATTGGCACATTCCATACTACATGCCTTTTAATTACTTATTTACAAAATGAAATTGTAACATATGTAATAATCAAAAATGTATAGAAAGGTATTATACATATTTTTAATTGTTTGTAACCTATCATTACTTAAATATTGTTGTTTGTTAGTTTTTCTCTATTTAAAATTTGCATACCTTCTATTTTTGTAAAAATTTAATTAGTTAAAAACTAGATTTAAATAAATAAAATGCTATTTATTTTATACCCACAAGAAGAAATCTACTAAAAATATTAAGAGAAAAAATGTTTTTATCCATATAATTCAAGATTCAACAGATAAAGTAATATTTTTTGGTAGATAACATCATTTTAATCAATTCTGTTATTTTATATTTGTCATGGATTAATTATAACAGGTTCTTATTTAATATGCACCAAATAAAAATATAATTTATGAGAAGCGAGGAATGGTTGACTGGATGATGTAAGTAAGAAAATAGTTGGGGGTGCAGTTAGACCGCGTCTACTCGTACTACAGCGTCCTATAGCCCTGAAGATGACCCACAAAGTGGGTCGAAACGTCGGCACTTAATTAAATAAGTATCCACTTATTTAAAAATATAATTTAATTAAAAAATAATTGTGAATTTAAAGAAAGTTCCATCACATACTTTTATATATATAATATAATACGACTTTATTATAACAATTGTCATATGTCGTAAGCTGACAAGATTTCTTCCACTTTTCCCGGTCCTGGCAGTCCTCCCCTGTAAGCCCTCTGGCTGCCATTCCTTCTTGCAACCCATCATACCATTTCTTTGCCGGATGTCCTCTTCTCCTCCTCTCCTTAGGAACATAATTTATTATTCTCTTGGGCCATTGATTTTCTGACATTTCCATTACATGGCCGTACCAGCCCACCTTTTTGGTCTCAATAGTGTACAAGTACATATGTACATACTTTTTAAATGTTTATTATTTTAATGTATAAAACCTTTCTTTTATCATATAGGGTTACTTTAGAGGGATATATTGCTTACACGGATAATTCAAAATATTGTTTTTATTGATTTAATATTAAAATAAACAACTGTTAAAAGAAATGAGCTGACCATTGACTGGGCTAATCCACAACTTTAGATATATCCTATATCATTTCAGATCATATTGCAGATTTAAAGTAATTAAAAATGTAATGATCAATCATAGTAATTGGGCTGAATATATATTGTAATAATGTGCTTGTACAAGTGTATATGTATGTATATAACACAGGTAATATGTGTAGTATGCCTTCAAAGGCTCCTTCCTTTCAGCATACAGGTAAGAAATACTGGGAACTGTAGAAAATGTAAAAGATCTTCCCTTTTTGCTGCTAGGAAAGAAGCCTTTGATATAACCTGTTTTATATACTTTATATAATTGTAAACAAAATTTTTATATAATATAAAAAAATACAAATTGAATTGGAAAAAATCAAATAAAAAAAATTATAACCAAAACTTAAACTTTAAAAGGCAAAGAAAATTCTTGATTTGAAAATACAAATGAATGACTATCAAAGTCAATTTATTTTATAATCTTCGATTATCTAACATTAGCTTTAGTAAAAAGAATGTGTTGAGACTCAGGCCAATTGCTGTGGTTGAGTACTACCTTTTATATTAATTTAAGTATGCTTTAATTTTGAAAGGATGTAAACTGGATTGAATTTATCTAATAATCTCTTCACTGAATGAAAAGCTTATTTCCAGTCATTTGTACAATACAACTTTATTATATGGAAACGTTTCGACTATATGTCATTTTCCATCCATCTAAGAACTTAATCTTTACCATCTTAAAGAGTTACAAGTCAACATTTATGGACGATTTTAAGAAATGTGTATTTGTTATATTGTTGTGATTGTATTTAATAATTTACAGAGAAATGTTGAATTGTAACTCTTTAAGATGATAAAGATTAAGTTCTTAGATGGATGGAAAATGACATTTAGTCGAAACGTTTCCATATAATAATGTTGTATTGCACAAATGACTGGAAATAAGGTTTTCATTCAGTGAAGAGATTATTAGATTATGCTTTAATCGACAACCGATCACCTCGTTAATATTACTAGCGAGATACTTTCGGCATTCTCTGAAAAAATTAATTTAATTGCAGTCAGTCTTGACATAAAAAAGGCTTATGACATGGTCTACCGACCACGAATTATCAAAATTCTCTTGCAGATCGGCGTCAGGGGGAATATGAACAATTTCATTAAGAATTTCCTCAACTATAGAGTAATACAGGTGAAAGTAAATGAAGTTTACTATGATAAAGTGGAACTAGAGAATGGTGTACCTCAAGGCTCAGTCCTTAGTTTATCTCTATTTCTTATCGCTATAAATGAAATCGCAGATCGGATAACTCTCCCAGTTAAAGGGTTCTTTTACACTGATGATTTATTGCTCTGCTGCAAAGGAAGAGATCGAAACCTCATGCGGCAGATCATGCAATCCACGATTTTCCAAACTAGAAGAATGGGGAAGAGAGACTGGTTTTGGATTTTCTGCTGAAAAATCACAGGCTATAATTTTTTTAAGAAAAAATAAATCCGAAAATCTAAGTAATATTTTATAAACAACAGCAAAATTAAATTTTATGAAGAAATCAAAATTGTTGAGCTGTCATTGGATCAGAAATTAAAATGGAAAGGCCACATTGAAAAATTAAAACAGGACTGCATCAAAAGGTTGGTTAAACATCTTAAAAATACTTTCCCACCAAAGCTGGGGAGCAGACAGAAAAATAATGGTGACAGCATATAGAACTCTGATAAGGTCTAAGCTTGATTATGGTTGCATTGTTTACTCATCTGCTTGCTTTAGCCTGTTAAAAAAGCTCGATTCGATACAGAATACCCCCTTAAGAATTGCTATTGGAGCTTTCAGAACAAGCCCAGCGTCTTCGTTACTTAGTGAAACTGGAGAATTGCCCTTAAATCATAGAAGGAAGCTCCTGGCACTTCGGTACGCAGCCAAAATTTTACAAATGCCAGATCACTGTTACAGTGATACTCTATGTAAGGGTATAAATAATTTTGTTGCACCAAACCGTGAAAACCCTAATAACATAAATAGTATTTCAAATAGAGAAGAACTTTGCCTCCGAGTCGCAGCTTATCTCAATCACTTTAAAATTTCTGTACAAGCGGACATTGAACCCCTGACGATGGGGTATTCACCACCATGGACAATGCCACCTATTAGCAATTCCAAAAAACTACTACCAATTTCGAAGAACTCTACACCAGAAATGATAAAATATAGGTACAGTGAAATCATATTCAACCAATTCCCTAATCATGAATTAATTTTCACAGACTGATTTAAATATGAGAACAGTGCGGGATGTTGTATAGTGACGCAAGCAAGCACATGCCAATGGCAAATGAACGAGCTAAACTCTATCTTTTCGTGTGAAGCTTGGGCAATGTTAAAAGCATACGAGCATATAACAAACAATGGCATTGAGAAATTCGTCATAGTAACTGAGTTACTATCAATGAAAAAGCATTAGAACAGCTTTGGATAGGAAACTTATTTTTACAGAAAATTCAGAGCATGAATATGGCCTAAAAGGAAAATAATAAAATAGTTTCACTTTTATGGGCCCCTTTGCATGTAGGCGTAAGCTGCAACGAACGAGCTGATGCGGGGGCTAAAGCAGCTGCAAAAAGTGTTGTTCCCTTGTTAAGATCCACCTTTTTGTCCGAGTGGCTGGCAGTGATAAGAAATAAAATTAAAGAAAATTGGGAGAACCTTCAGCAAAACCACCTCCGTCAAATAAAAGAAAAAAACACTGCTTGGATCCCTCCCAACGGCCTAATGCCAAAAGAGTGCAGTATAATAAGGAGGTTAAGAATTGGTCATACTAAGTTGACACATCTCCACCTACTTCTAGGGCAGTACCAACCAACCTGCCAAAGCTGTAACAATGTACAAATTACCATAAAGCATCTATTTGAATGCAAGAAGTATCAAATATAAAGAACGAATTTGGGCATCGAAACGTGCCAACCCTTCAAAAATAATAATGAATTTCAGAGGACTTTGTTGTACCTAATACTCACAAATTTAATAAAAGAAATATAATATATAAGAGCAGTCATCGCTGATGGCCCCAGCAGTCGAAGCGGCGTTAAAAAAAAATCAAAATAAACCGGTGATGTCTAAAACTTTGGATTAGAGAGATAAGATTATATTATATAATGAAGGTATATATACTTTTAGAAAAATATATGCCCCAACCAAGCAATAAAGTCGTTTCCACATAAAGAAGAATGAAGAACTTAAGGATATGGAGAACCAGATATAGTTTCTTGTATTAAAAAAGCAAGATTAAGATGGCATATTCACAGAATTGGCAAGAAAGACTCAAAACTGGTCCTGGTGGGACATCCTAATGGAAAAAAAGGAAGAGGCACTACTAAAATGCGATAGATGGGCGATGTGGAAGCAGACCTAAGGCTTCTGGGGGTAAGAACACAGAGAAGAGCTGCAGAAGATCGGTCAGTCAAAGTGAAAGAAAATTGTTGAGGAGGCCAAGGTACTCCAAGGACCATGTAAAGATGATATATACTCTGCAAAAATGAATGGGGATCCTGCTAATTATGTACTATATACTTTACCCAGAATTTATATTGTTATATATTTAATAACTACATCAATATTTAATGTAGTATAATTCCTAATAAATATTTATGATTTTTATAATAAAAATAATTCTAAAATGCTAATCTAAGTAAATAAAGTAAATACAACATATATATATATATGTCTATTAAGTATAAAAAGTAAGTATAAATTAATATTTATAGCAGATAAATTAGCAAAAGAGGCAGCACAAAGTGATTTCTCTCCATCTTTTCACAAAACACCAATTTTGTTCATAAAATTTATAATTAGGGAAGAATCGATTATGAGGTTGAATGAACGGTGGACTGTTTCAAATAAATATCCTAGTTTGCATAGGTTTATTCCAAAACTGACAAGCAATAACTACAAATTAATAAAATCCACTAACTACAAACTAACTCAGGTTAACTGAACATGGACAAGCCAAATCATACTTACACAGATTTCACATAACCAACGACAATACTCGCTCAATAGACAAAGAAGAACAGACATTTAAACACATAATATATGACTGCCTAATGTATGAAGGACAAAGGTCGATATTAATTATCTCCACAAAATTAAGAGGGAAAGTTTGGACAGTATCTGAACATGATCTATATAGTACATTTTGACCCGAATTCACAAAATTTATTTACAATATTGACTTCGAAAAGTTGACATCTATTTAAGAATAATCCTACATACAATGTAAAACATAGATACACATTATATCATTATTGTAATTATAATTTTAGTTATAGTTTTAATTTAATTTTAATTAATAGTTAATGCAATTATATAATTATTGTAATTTTAATTTTATTAATTTGTAATACCATATAAGTAATAATGTCTTTTGTATATATGTTAGAATTACCAATTTGTGTTAATCCTTATTGTAAAAACAAATTTAAAAGGCACATAGTATACTCAAGTATGGAATGTCCCAACAAATAAACGGTCCTTTCAAAGGGTTACTTGAAAAAGAAAAAAAAAAGTATTTATTTTATTTATTTAGATCTAGTTTTTAACAAATTAAATATTTACAAAAACAGAAGGAATGCAAATTTAAATAGAGAAAAGCTAACAAACAACAATATTTATATATCCCTCTAAAGAAACAACAACAATAAAAGAATAGTTTTATACATTCAAATCATAAAATTTTAATAAGTATAGTGTTTGACCTTTATGTGAGTACGATAGTATTTATCAATTAAATTATATTTTTTAAATGATGCTTATTAAACAAGTATCTTTTTAATTAGTCCATGAAAAATACAAAATAATATTCATTGTATACACATTTATCTATAAAATTTGATGATCATTTCTGAACGTATATCATCTGGAGACACTTCTTTCTGATAATTATTCTTTTTGAGGTCTTGATGATATGAAAAGACAGGCTTACATATCAAATGATGTATATAAATAAAATATTAGAATGCAGTTGGAAAAATAGAAAGTAATAAAATATCCTGAAAATTTATAGCCAGCCAACATTGTATGAATTCAGACATCAGGAGGACATACATAAAATATTTATTTTTGGCCCACAGGCATTTGATTGTATATCTTAAGTTGATAATGCTGATTGGTTGTTGATGGGTTATATTTAGCTTTCATTGAAGAGAATATTATGAGTTTATTAAAAATTTGACATAACAGCTCTATAAGTTGTTTATGTGTGGTTATGGTATATTTATTTAATGCTAAATCAATTTACTATCTTAATCATTTAGCAGGTTCCTTCTGATCTGATCATTAGCATCATGAGCCTCTTCACCAACCAACCATTCCAAGTAGCTAGTACATGCCTTACGGATTCTGGCATCTGGAATATTACTGATTTTCTTTTCGATGAGTAAACGATTATCATATAAATAATCCATGTATTTTCCTGGTAAATCCACCTCATCAAATAGTGTGCGCACTTTTGATTTTTTTACTGGATCGCTGGATCCGTAGCAAGCCTGTTCAACAACATAAATTTTTAGAGATTATTTTAAACTTTTTTCTCTTACAGTTCTAGTGATTTAATAAATTGATACCATCTCAAGCACACTATGAAAAACCAAACTTAACAGATTTCAATACATCTCTTGAGCAGTATTTCCAGAATAAATGTTAGTATTGTACAGATATATTGATTGATTCATTTTTTTTTTTTTTTTTAATCACTAAGCAAACATAACTAGTAAATTAGAAATAATTTGAAAGTCTAAATAGAAATACCACTAAGCCATAAATTTATAAACTTTATTGTATTTACAAGTTGTTGATATTAACGACGATATAATATAAATATCTCACCTTAAACTCTTTAGCTTGGGCAGGATTAAAATGAGCCATTGCTGTGACTGTTGCCCAGCTATTTACATTGTTTATGCAATCACGATACTTTTTACCTGATTGCTCCTCAACAGAATAGTGTTCCATAAAATCATCCTTTAACAATATAAAAAAATGAACTAACTGTTATGAAAAATATATATCACACAACAATATAAAACATACAATAACATAAAAAAAACTAAGTGATTATTAATGATTATTTAAACAAAAAAGTGATTACGAACTGACTTTGGCATAATGAATACTGATATATATATATATATATGTATATATATATATATATATATGTCTAAATATGTCTACCATAAAAGATTTAGTTTCATAGGAATTTTCACTTTCGAGATACCATGACTATAAAAATAGTAGTAGATTGTTGGAGTTACAGACGAGGAAAAAAAATATATATTTTTTAAAAATAAAAACAAGTTAGAAAAGTTTCAGAACTTCTCTAAAACTATAAAACAATTGAAAAAAATTATGAACCAGCATAATGTGCGGATAAAGTAAGATCTTGTTTTTTTTTTTTTTATCTTTTATGAATTTCTATTAATGCAAAACAATAAATAAATAAAATTTTAAAAAATAATTCAATAACTCATTTTATAAAAAAATAACATACCAATCTTTGAGAGACAAAGAACATTCATAATACATGTTGACTTACCCATACTTGGTAAATGAGTCCGTAATGACCAAATACATCTAAGATTTTTTGAATCAGGTCATCAGATGTTACTCCTGCCTGTAGGAAAAACATTTAGCAATATTAGTGACTAATAATAAATAATAAATGGATAAGAAAATGTCTTTAAATATTGTGATCAAATAGGGAAAACCTGAATTGGTGCTATTTTGCACCAGACCTTCCGTGGGAAACCCCGAAAATATCAACAGCCCTGTGAATAGAAAAAAAGCACTACGGCTCAGGGAAACTGTTAACAGCGACTGAGATGGCAAACTCTATCGCTGACTCTCTTCAACGGCAATTATTTATAAGAGAGAAAGATTCGGGAGATAGATATTTAGTGGACACAGGTGCATGCAAATCTATCTACCCCGCCAGGTATAGGGATCGGACAAACCCAACTAACTTCCCTCTGTATGTAGCCAATGCCATGATATTCAAAACATATGGGGAAGTCAAAAGAACATTGAAACTCGGACTACAACGACACTCTCATGGACCTTTCAGCCTCTTTGAGTTCCTTGTGATGTGGTTCGGACTTCGTAACGCTGCCCAGACATTCCAGCACCTTATGGGCAGTACCCTGGCACTGCCTTGTGCAAACCACCGAGGAAGAGCATCGTACCCACTTAGAAAATCTCTTCAGCATACTTAGCGATCACGGTTTAATCATTAGTCCCTCTAAATCAGAGTTCTGCAAGATGGAGACTGAATTTTTAGGATTCCTGTTCGATTATAAAGGGATCATGTCTCTACCAGCGAAGGTTAACCAAATCGTGGAGTTCCCCCAACCAAGTAACAAGGGACAGCTTCCTCGTTTCTGGGGTATGCTGAATTTTTAAAGAATATTCATACCCAATGCAGTTGAACACCAGCGTTCCCTACACACACTCTTCGGTAACCGCACGAAGAGTTACTGAGAGCTAGAGTGGTCTGAGGAAGCAGAAACAGCATTTCGACAGTATCAGCAAGACATCTAATCAGCGCTCACATTGTCACACCCCTCGGACGATGCCTGGAATACGGCAATCGGTGCTGTTCTTCAATCGCGGGAAGGCTCTGGATGGAAACCTATAAGCTTCTTCTCCAAGACTCTCACGAATGCTGAACGAAATTACTCTACGTACGATAGATAACTGATCACTATACACCCAGGTATTCGTCACTTCAGGCACCTTCCACCAGCACCGCATCGCCCCACCAGCAGCCAAACTTTCGTCCCTAACGATCTCAAGAGCTACAGTCATGTCTCCCTAAGAGATGATGCAGTTTGTCAACCCCTTACACCACCCTACTCTGGACCCCATCAGGAGAAGACCTACACCATTCTTCTTCCTCCTGGCCGCAAGACTGTCTCTATCGACAGATTGAAGCCATCCTACATCATCCATGACCCAGTGCAGCAGACATCACCCAACATAACACCTCCTACATGCAACCTGCCTTCGACCAATGACTCAGCCACCCTAGCAGACACATTTGTCCGAACCCTGTATATTCAAAAATATCAATTTGTAATTGAACATTAAAAAATATATATATTAATTAGTGAACACGTAAGTATATATTTCAATTATTTATACTTCACGTTCACTAAATTCCCATTGATTTTTTAATAGTAATTGTGTGCATATTCTTTAATTTACTGCAACTATATAAATTTATGGACCCTGCTAGGAGGTACTTATGCTATTAGTGCTTATAAATAAATAAAAAAGAAGTGAGATTTGTGGTTGTCAAATTGAATAAATTGAAAATACTCACCATTTGTGTTTTATATTTTATATTTATATTTTTCAGACACTTACGTGAACCAGTCCCACTCCTGATGCAGCGCTTACAATCCTCATCGCTTTATAGTCAATGATATATTTCCACATGTCAACACTGTATTCTGTGCTGTTACGAGTGAGAATATCCAGTGTGTTTCCTATCGCTACTGCACCTGTGGCCTTAAAAATTGTTGATACAACACATGTTAATATCATACTCTAATACTGTTATGTGGGCTATCAATCTATAAAACTTTTCTACTAGTATACTAGTATTAATGTGAGTGCGTGTTTGTGTGATGTATGTATTAATATAAATAATTGAGAAACCATTTACATAAGAAATATATTTTAAAAGGTAGTTTTGTTCAAATTATTTTTGTTTTATTTCATTTAATTTATTTATTAATTATTAATATACATCTCAAGACTACCTTAATAGTGCTGCAAAAAATAATAATGTTATATCTCCAGCACCAGTGAATAAGTGATTAAATCGTAATTTGTTCAGAGAGAGTTGACTGTATGAAAGTAAGCTGAATCGTTTCATTCTTGGCTTGAAATTGAGTTTTAATAAAAGCAATAACTCCATTTAAAGCAAATGCCTGACTTAACCCCTAATTCCATAGGAAACTAACATAATCCCGCTTCCTTAAATATAAGTGACTCAGTTGGAGAAAATTCGATTGAACCACCTATTCACTGGCGCTGTAGATGTATGAGTGAAGTTGTTGTTTTGCTCCAATCATTATTGAATGCAGAAATTATTTTTATAATGTTGGTTTGAGAAACACTTGTTTGGTCTTCATAAAAGACATTTATGACAAGAGTTTCTATTTAAAGAATTGATTGAAATTTAAAATTACCAAAGCAAATAGTTCCAAAATCCTGCTATATCCTACATCATTCCTAAAGTGACGTTGTATTGTTAGGAATATCAAGTAATTTATAGAGTAGGTGTCGTAGATTGCTGCTTCATCGCCTCCCTCACATATCGAAGCCCAAATCTTCTTGCCCCACCTGTACTCCCCTTTGTCAGCGAAGTCATCAACTATACCTGTCATTGAGAAGCTCTGAAAACACACAGCATGATCAATTAATTTACAATAGTTCAATGCTTGTGGTCACCTAATCTGAATTATGTCATTGGAGACATCGGTTGACGATGATAAATTAAAAAAAACATTGGTAAGATCAGCTATATTCCAAATCATAGTTATCAACATAATATAGTATGAGGTGATAAGCCTAATATATCTTTTTCCAATTGTCTCTCATATTGATTTAAAAAGATCTTTGAAAGAGAAAGAGCTCATTCTAGAAATGCAGCAAGTAATAAGTGCTCTATTGAATATCTTTTTAACCATTTTACAGAGAATATGGTTCATGATGTTTTTTATAGTGCAGCTATTTGTTTAACCCTTCAAAGCCTAGTGTGATGTTTATGTCACAAGAGAAAGTAGCCCGGGTTTACCACCCCGTTTTCTCTTTTATTATTGTTAAGGGTGAATTACCGATGCATCTACCTGCAAGGGGCTCTGACAGTCAGATTAGTGCAAATTTTTTAAATACTTTTCTAAAATTCTGTATCACTATAAGAATAGAAAAATGTAAAAAAAAAAGCAAATATTTTTCAAAAAAATAATTCCCGGCTTTGGAGGGTTAAATCAAAATAAAATTTGTCCAAAAATAATTTATCGAACATACTATATCCATCAAAGCCCTGAGCATTCTTGCTTTTTCTAAGTTCTCTTCTGTTTGGAGTTGTTGGTCTGCTACTGTTCTGAATACTAATTCAATGCTGAAGTTCCAACCATCAAAAAATGCCGGGGTGGTATATGACACACACTGAAAAATAACAAACTAATTTCAATAATATTCATCAAAGAAAAATTCTTTACTATGTATACCCTTTTAAAATCAGTAAAAATTATATTTTATGATAAATTAAGATTATAAATTTATTAATAGAAGAGCTAAAGCTCAAAAGAGACACATAAAATAATTGTTAGGGCATAAATAAAAAAAAATCCAAGACGCACTGACCCACAAACATAACTATAAAAAAAGAGAAAAAGAAAACAATAGAGAAGAAAAATAAAATGAAATCAGTCATCAGTTCACTGGTTCAGGTATCATCAGATCAGATCTCATACTTCAGCAAAAGCATTGTCCAGAGACAGCATAACATGGTTTGAACTCAATGCGCTCACAGATACAAAATAAAGTTTAAAGTTCATCAGCTGAGTAAGGTAATCAGCTCCTCAATATAATTAACATGGGGCTAGGAATAATTATAAGAAAAAATTAAGTAACTTTATTTTTATTTAATTAATTTATTTTACTTATTTATTTATTCATTGTAGTTTGCTAATGAATTACAATTGTGAAATTGAAATGAAACTATTACAACAGTCGTGTGAGTAGATAAACCAGATATTTAATTATTGATACTTAGGAATATGTGATATGATTTGGAATAAGTATTGTACATTATTAAAGTAATAAAAATAATAATAATTTTGTAAATCCAAAGGCTTGGTGATGAAACCACCGATCTGTGCTTAGTTTGGATTGTTAGAGTATAGTCAAAGGATTTATAAAACAATCTGCGCAGAATGCCGGCACCATACAAGGAAGTCCTTTCCCCCATTTACGGTTCACTCACCCATCATGGCTAGTTTTTTTCATCGTAATTAATACCTTTGCACTCTTCTGGAGTTATTATTGCTGTTAACTGGCTACTCTTGGACTTCATTTTGGACTTGTTAATGAATTTTAGACTTAACTTTCTTTGGATTATATTTCCTATAGAGTATGGTGGGGGCAAGGCAGTTCACACTTCCTCAACCCCACTAAAAATGATAATTAATATTTTTGTTTTTATAATTTTTTCGGTCCGATATATATAGAAAAATCAATTAAATTAAATTTTCTTTCTTTCACGAAGTTAATGTACATCCTTTGTTGTTATTTACGGATTCTTCCTGTGTTGTTTCGCACTATTAATTTTTGAGGATTACAGTTGCTCAAATAATTTTTTTAACTTGCCCCTAGATTATTTTAGCTCTACGGTTAAGGTAATTTTACAGTGCTTAGTAACAGAACTTGAAATAGACAATGGGTATTTGCATTTATTTATTTTTTATTGATCATACAAAATCTCAGTGAACTTATATAAATATAAAACTAACTTATATAAATAGCGAAAAATCCACACTGAACTGTGACCATAGTCAAAGTGTTACTTCCAATCAAGCATTTGAGAATGAAAATATTTATAATTACAATGGCATTGTTTGAGCAACCTCGAAATAGTTATTGGACCTTTCGATGAGAGCTCCGAAATGGATAAGGAAAATAAATGTCTGATTCAATTATACCAGATCGCATGTCATTTTGATTGTAACCTTTTATTAAACTAATAACATAAATAAATTTTCATAAATTAAATAACTAATATTTTTGAGAATGAAAAAAACAATTAATTAAATTAATAGAACAATTTAAACGTTTTTATAATGAGAAAATGAAGTTACTAATATTACCTAAATTATATACAACTAATTCATAATAAAAAGAAAACAATTATTGTTTAATCTTACGATAATAAATTTAACTCTATTAAATTACAAATAAATAAAATGTTCAAATAAAATCTATTACTAAATAATGAACGTTTATCTGGTTTTGTAGTTGAGATGATATAATAATGAAAACTCTTATCTGTCTGTCGAAGTAGTTTCCAAGTAGATAGTAGATTCTCGGCAGGGCGAGCTGGATGTTGAGACGACAGAGGATTTTCGTCGGCAGGGCGAGCGAAGACGTTGAGACAACAGACTTTGAGATGATCGACTGGGTCAATTCGAATTGGTCGAATCGATGACGAGGTTTAAACTTATTATACCTGCAGGTGGGCAGCAAATTAGTATCTTCGTCAAATTCACACAAAACAATTTTGGGCTCCTATAGAGCATAGGATGTGCACGTCAAGAGGCTCGCGTCAACACTGTCTGCCTCGATCTAGCCGGAGGGAACAAAAGCCGCTCGACTCTCTTTTGTTTATCTCTCTTCACTTTTATAGCATATGTTTTCAAACTTATTACAAATATTACACTTATATCTAAACAAAATAAAATTACCTTTTAAATTAAATTATTCTAAACAATTACGAAATAAACGTTTAAATTATTATATTAAATAAAAATGTGAAAAAATAAGTAAAGATTATGTTCTTTCTTTTACGAAAAAATGATTTAATTTTTTATGATTAAAACTAATAATACTTTACAAGGTTACTACTTCATCTGGCCTTAACAGGCATCCTCACCAATATCGAATAAAATGTGAAGTTATCAATAATTATTAGATAGTTTGGCACATATTTTACATTTTGATTTAATATTGAAACGTTAATTTTATTCAGGCACAGATAGATTGGAACAAACTTCGATCTACTCAGAAGTTTATCACAATTACTCTATTCAAAAGTATTTATACCCGTTTTGAAAAATAGAATAATTTCTAAGCATAAACACAAACTTACCAATTGAAATTAATATAACAATAAACAATATTGAAAATTCATTACATTACCTCTTTTATCCTCTCTGGGTAACTAGGTATCTCTTTTACAAAGTCCATAAATTCTGGGATTACTGAATTGTGCATCGTTTTGTAAAATTTGTCAACATCCGTGTCAAGCTTATGCCTCACATAAATACCTTTCCTAAAACAAAACATACCTGATTGTCAATGAAAAAATCTATATATGTAGAAAAAGAGAGCGAGAGATTGATTATGTTTGAGCAACCTCGAAATAGTTATTGGACCTTTCGATGAGAGCTCCGAAATGGATAAGGAAAATAAATTTCTGATTCAATTATACCAGATCGCATGTCATTTTGAATGTAACCTTTTATTAAACTAATAATATAAATCAATTTTCATAAATTAAGTAACTAATAATTTTGAGAATGAAAAACAATTAATTAAATTAAAGAACAATTTAAACGCTTTTATAATGAGAAATGAAGTTACTAATATTAACTAAATTATCAACAACTAATTAATAACAAAAAGAAAACAAATATTATTTAATCTTATGATAGTAAATTTAACTCTATTAAATTACAAATAAAATCTATTACAAAATAATGAATGTTTATGCGGTTTTCTGATTGCAATGATATAATAATGAAAACTCTTATCTGTCTGTCGAAGTAGTTTCAGTAGATGGTAGATTCTCGGCAGGGCGAGCTGGATGTTGAGACGACAGAGGATTTTCGTCGGCAGGGCGAGCGAAGATGGTGAAACAATAGAGGTTGAGGTGATCGACTGGGTCAATTCGAATTGGTCGAATCTATGACGAAGTTTAAACTAATTACACCTGCAGGTGGGCAGCAAATTAGTATCTTCTTCAAATTCACACAAAACCATTTTGGGCTCCTAAAGAGCATACGATGTGCACGGCTAAGGGCTCGCGTCCACACTGTCTTCAAATTAACAAAACACAAGTTTGGGCTCCTATAGAGCATACGATGTGCACGGCTAAGGGCTCGTGGTGACACTGTCTTCAAATTAACAAAACACAAGTTTGGGCTCCTATAGAGCATACGATGTGCACGGCTAAGGGCTCGTGGTGACACTGTCTGGCTCGGTCTAGCCGGAGCGAACAAAAGCCGCTCGACTCCCTTTTGTTTTTCTCTCTTCACTTTTATAACATATGTTTTCACACTTACTACAAATATTACACTTATATCTAAACCAAATAAAATTACCTTTTAAATTAAATTATTCTAAACAATTATGAAATTAAACGTTTAAATTATTATATTAAATAAAATGGGAAAAATAAGAAACGATATTGTTCTTTCTTTTAAGAAAAAAATTATTTAATTTTTATGATTAAAACTAATAATACTTTACAAGGCTACTACTTCATCTGGCCTTAACACACCGCCCACCAATTTTTGTCTGTGCACAAAAATTCAAAAGAACGATACTTAGAGATCTTCCAGGTAAATGTTAGTTCCCACGAAACCATCGATGCATAGAAGTTTAATTGACAACCCTAGTCGGGAAACAAGAAACTATTGATTGGGAGGCGATATATAAATGCCTTGGTGAGTGAAGCTCCAAATTTTTGTACTACTCCGCTGCTCAACATTTGTGAACGTACAAATGTCAGAATTTTGCCTATTGCCATTGGGTTGCTAAAAACAATTTTAAAAGAAAACGACCACAATATTTTACGCTAGTAATGGCATACGGACTTCCTGCTCAAATCTCGACGATGGGAGATTGGCAATTGGAGGAACGAAATTCTCTGAACGATATCGGTACGTACCATCTTTACATTTGTGGACAAATTTATGTCGAATAGTTCTACAAGCTGAAACATCCCAAACAACCCAGTCATGTCGTTTCTGATGTGAATGCAAAAGTTGCGGAGTGGGGTGGAGATACATTCTAGAGTAATGGTAAATCAGGAGATTAGATAAATGTTCAATGTTGTATCGGAACTGAGGAAGTAATATTGGTTTTATTACAGTCAGAAATGTAACAATTCTTGCATTGCTGGGCAAAGGACTGTTGCTAATGGGACCGCCCACCGTGAGTATCCCTTGGAGATCTATGGATGGCGATGAGGAACGGACATGCATTGTAACGGATGGAGAATCCGTATCGAAATAATGCTGCTGGGCGCATTGGGCGCAATTTATTCCGGAAGGCCGGAGTCTATTCAAATGAGACTTCTCAATGGGTTGAGAAGTACCGCAACGATATAAAAATTGTTGGTAAGGTAGGGCATTTGTATGCACTACTACCTGAAAAAACATTTGACATAAGTCCGAGGGCAGAACAAATCGAAAGCGTCATAAATTAAGGGACGCGTGCCTAATATCCAATTCCAACTTAGGCCCAATCAGGAAATGGTCATTTAGAGATCCAACCTCCATCGGCGAAGATGCGTCGAATACCAATCGAAGTTGTCTTCAAATACACAATGATGATGTAAAATATCGACCCTTACCAGCGGTTGACAAAACATGGTAGTTGTCGGCCAATTTGGAATAGTTTTCTGTCAATAAGGGAATTTTGCTAACCCGGTGTTCTAATTTTGGGAACCGATGTAATGGAGTGTAATAAGAGCAACTCAGATCTGGTGGAGAAAACTCTTTTAATGGTGATTGGACCTTGTAAGGCCCACTGTACTCCCGAGCGTGAGTTGAACTAAAAGGTCTCTCTGCCTTAACATTTGGAGGATTTTGTTTGACAACTGGAGCAATCGTTTCGATTTCCTGAAATGATTTAGTTGGTTTGTCCAATGCTCTCTCTTGCGATTGGTCGCAAAATGAAAAGAGCGAAATGGATGTATCTTGTACGGTGGAATGAGAGCGTATAGGTCCCATGATGACCCACCCGAAAATAGTTTTGAAAGCGCTAGGATATCCGTCCCGTCTAACGCATTTACCCATTAAGATATGTCCGAACAAATTGGCTCCTAACAGGAAATCGACTGGACCCGGTTTCCCAAATGAGTTATCCGCCAATGGGTATTGTTTGAAGTGGTCATTTATATAGACCGGTACTGGACAAACGGGTACCTTTTCTGTAATCTTTGAAATAATTACAGCGTTACTTTGAAGTCGAGGCTGTTTACGATATCTAGGCACTATAACACATGAGGTTTCGTACTTCCCTCCTTGTATCGGGCTATCCGCGAAACCCCTCACAGATTGAGAGTTAAGTCTTGTCCCAAGTCCTAATCTTCGTACGCAAGCCGAAGAAATAAATGATCTTTGTGACCCACTATCGATCAAAATACGAATTGGGACCAACTGCCCATTACTATCTTCTATTCTAGCCATTGCTGTTCCCAAAAGGGTGGAGACATCGGTTTTGGATGACGAAGATAAAACCGAGCCGTTCAGAGATTCATTGTTGCCGGTTTTGATATCTAATTTTTCTTCAGTTGACGCACTCGTTTTCAGCTTACCGTTGTTCACTGAATTGGGAATGCGGTCTGAAGATTGACTATCGGACCCACCTCTCGATCTACTTGTCGATGTAGGAAAATGCAAGAGGGAGTGATGCCGTCTTTTACAGTAGTAGCAGGACCTAGGAGAGGTGCATTTACCAACATAATGGTTTGGCGACAAGCAATTAGAACAAACCTTAAGCTGCTTTATTTTATTAAACCGTTCATTGGGCTCTAGGGAGCGAAAACGGGGGCATCTATATAAACGGTGTTTGTCCTCACAGAGCGGACATATATTCACTGGGCTGGAACTATCCGTCGACATTAAAACTCGCTTGGCAATATTTTGGGGCCTACTGACTGATGAGCCTTGCGAGTTATGCCCGAAATTTGAGGTTATCGAATCTGCTTGAAGTTGAAAACATTGCCGATGAATAAACGATAAAAAATCGTCAAAAGTGGGGACTTCAGATTTGGATCCAAATTCAGTCTCAAATCGCTCGCGAGTTTTCGCATCGAGGAGCCTCAGGCAATGTGTGAATAACATGAATCCGGAAGGGTCCGGAAGATTCAATTTTCGGAAAGCGACTGCACTTTCCAAAACAACTTCGGAGAAATTTTCCAAGGAACGTAAATCGAATTTGGTACCAGCTTTGTAATTGAACATATTAACTAGGTAGTGTGAGGCTTGGATCCGCTTATTATCGAATTTCTTTTGTAAAGCATCCCACGCTTGTTCGTAACCTTCGGAGGTCAATTCTATTGTCGAGATGGTTTGAAGTGCCTGACTCTTTAAGGCTGACTTCAGATAATGAAACTTTTGAATATTACTCAGATTCGTGTTGTCATGGATTAATGATAAATACGTATCTTTGAAGGACACCCAATTCGAAATAATACCACTAAAAGACGGCAGGTTAATGGTTGGCAATTTAATATGAGATTCGACACTGTGCTGACTGTGGTCAGCACTTCCGGATTGGTTGGAGGCAACTTCACCCTCCCCAGCGACTCCAAAAGACAATGCTTCGTAATAATTATATCGAGTTTCGGATCGAAGAGAGTCAAAACGATCTATCGATTCGTCGTCCAGAATTTTCGCGAGAGATTTAGCTTCATTAATTTTTTCTAAAAATTTATCGAAGATGCTATCTAATCGTGATAGACGCGCATTTAATAATTTTTTATCCTGAGGGCGGGTAGAAATATTGGACCCGATAGTTCGCGTTTCTAATATGTCTTGAGCTAAATCCTTGAGTTCGCCTTCAATAACGTACAATTTACTTTCGGGTTTATTTTGATCTGATTTAGGGGCCATTATTTAATCTAATTCAAAAAACGGACAAAACCTATAAAGAGTACACACAAAATTAGAACAAATAAAATAATATGAAAAAGAGCAATTATATTATCAATTTAGAGATGGTGTCAGTTATGACATGCGATCCGGCCGCCGGAGGACCAAATTTTATGTTTGAGCAACCTCGAAATAGTTATTGGACCTTTCGATGAGAGCTCCGAAATGGATAAGGAAAATAAATTTCTGATTCAATTATACCAGATCGCATGTCATTTTGAATGTAACCTTTTATTAAACTAATAATATAAATCAATTTTCATAAATTAAGTAACTAATAATTTTGAGAATGAAAAACAATTAATTAAATTAAAGAACAATTTAAACGCTTTTATAATGAGAAATGAAGTTACTAATATTAACTAAATTATCAACAACTAATTAATAACAAAAAGAAAACAAATATTATTTAATCTTATGATAGTAAATTTAACTCTATTAAATTACAAATAAAATCTATTACAAAATAATGAATGTTTATGCGGTTTTCTGATTGCAATGATATAATAATGAAAACTCTTATCTGTCTGTCGAAGTAGTTTCAGTAGATGGTAGATTCTCGGCAGGGCGAGCTGGATGTTGAGACGACAGAGGATTTTCGTCGGCAGGGCGAGCGAAGATGGTGAAACAATAGAGGTTGAGGTGATCGACTGGGTCAATTCGAATTGGTCGAATCTATGACGAAGTTTAAACTAATTACACCTGCAGGTGGGCAGCAAATTAGTATCTTCTTCAAATTCACACAAAACCATTTTGGGCTCCTAAAGAGCATACGATGTGCACGGCTAAGGGCTCGCGTCCACACTGTCTTCAAATTAACAAAACACAAGTTTGGGCTCCTATAGAGCATACGATGTGCACGGCTAAGGGCTCGTGGTGACACTGTCTTCAAATTAACAAAACACAAGTTTGGGCTCCTATAGAGCATACGATGTGCACGGCTAAGGGCTCGTGGTGACACTGTCTGGCTCGGTCTAGCCGGAGCGAACAAAAGCCGCTCGACTCCCTTTTGTTTTTCTCTCTTCACTTTTATAACATATGTTTTCACACTTACTACAAATATTACACTTATATCTAAACCAAATAAAATTACCTTTTAAATTAAATTATTCTAAACAATTATGAAATTAAACGTTTAAATTATTATATTAAATAAAATGGGAAAAATAAGAAACGATATTGTTCTTTCTTTTAAGAAAAAAATTATTTAATTTTTATGATTAAAACTAATAATACTTTACAAGGCTACTACTTCATCTGGCCTTAACAGATTAATTTGCAGTCTTTTCTTGCATACCAATGTACTTATATCTTGGAGATTTACTTTGTGCAATTAATTTAAATATCACAAATATTTACTCGTATCACTCCTTCAAAAGAACAATATCATAACTCAAAAATCCTAATTTTTCAATAGAGGTATTTGTAAGTTCCATTTTAGTTAAAAGAAATAAAAAAATTGGTATTGATAAAGCAAAGCATTCCTATTGTAATGCCGGTATTGAAATTATTCTATTAACCATTAGGCAATTTTTAAAAGCTTGAAACTTCTTTGATTTTAACTTATGTCATTATTCCCATAAAACTTCAAGTTCAAACATGATAGAACTCAAAATATGACATTTAAAAAATTAAAAAAATCGTGTTGGAAATGGAATATCTGATATGTCAAAAGCTTCAAACAATGCAATTGCAACTGAAGGCTTTACTGAAAAATGCCAATTTTTGTCTTTGTTCTTTTGAAGAAGCGATATATTACAATATTTCTTTATTAGTAAATATAGATATATAAAATAACAGTGTAATGAAAAAAAAATAATAAAAAAGTAATTACGGAGTTAGTTACAAGTAAAATGGGACAGCTAAAGGTATATTGGGGTGTTCTGCTCCTCTGGTCTGTACTAAGGAATCGCCTAAAGATGACTTAAGGAAGCAGGAAGCGATCCGTATCTCCACTATAAGATGGCAAGGAGGTATCTGCCACTGTGTTGAAACCATTTCTGGAACTAGAAATTGAAATACGCTCCGAAAACTCTCTGTCCAATCTTCAACTAATCCTTTTCGTACTTTCACTGATACTCTTTTGCAAATCACAAAGATTAAGCAATTGCGATACTCCACAACAAGCCTGACTTCTAATGAAAATGTTTTGATATAAGCATTCTTTTTTGAAAAATATTTGAATCTTTAGCCGCTTAGAGAGATTTATTGATTTTGGTTTCAGGGGGGGGGGGGGGTATATCGAGGTGTTTGGTCCTTAACCTTCGTGAAAATAGAGTTAGTTTTTCACTTTCTATTTCTCTTTTTCTTTTCTTCTTCTCTACCAGTAACGGATGAACCATTCAGTTTTATAATGTAGGTGCAATCCTTGGATGAAGACAAATATCGTCACCCTAAAAAACTCTTCTGATTATTTATTAGTTTTTTCTTCAAACGAACCAAATTATCGTAACGTGATAGTGTGTACTATAATCTGCTAGCAGCCGGGGATGGATCATACGGGATCTAGGGCCCTCCTGGGGCTCACCCAGTCTCAATGAAGTGGGTACCAAAAATAAATGGGAAAATCTGGCAGTTGAGTGCGATGAAGTACAAATTACCTCTCTATACAACCCTTATTTATCTATTTGTACCATCCCTTATTTATCCCTCTACCATCTACTGAACCCCAGACCCGTTCACGGGTTGTAGTGGTACAAGTTTTTCTTTTATTCAGGATAGTGTGAATAATTAAACCCGTTAACCCTAAAATATTTTAAATAAAAACCGTCGTCATTTCTTATTTTATTTTATTAGTTTAGTCTTGTAAGTTGGCTGATTATGTTTATCTATATATTTATTATTAAAAATAATAAAAGTTCGATTGTATGGGTAACTCGCATAGTATATTCATATAAGCGATAAAAGTAACCGGTACTTCTATGCACGAGAAGTATTGAAGTATTGATTTACTTCGGTTCCATTCATCCTTCGGTTCCATTAATCATTATTATATTTATTAAAAATAAACAATGCATGAATATGAAAATATTATAAGAATTATTATTTATAGGCTAGCGACCAGGTGTTTGAAGGTCGCAAAAAATTGAAGAGAGCTGCATTTTTGATATGTAGTTTGCAACTGAAAAAACGGATGGGAAAACCTTTGTTGGCCGAAAAACCTCGACATTTTCGGAGTTAATTCAGTTTTTGGCCTTTATCTCCTGATCGGTGCGTTTTTTATAAAAAACATATGTGACAATTTTTAATGTAGATTAAATTTGCTACAATTTGAATCCAACCGCAAATATAGGTTAATGATTTAAATTTATTATTGTTATCGTAGGTTAGTGAGCTCTAGGAGTTGTCACTAAACCTTCTTGTAAATTTTGTATTAAGTTATTTTAACATTAGTTTCCATTGAAAATGTCCAATCTCATTGGACTGTGATAATAACTTAAATATTTTGATTACTTTAAATTAGTTGCGTTATAGTAAATAAATAAATATATAAGTCACTTCTGAATACATTTTCTTTAAAGAAGTTTCGTTGATAGTTATAGTATCAACTTTTAAAGTATTAATCATTCATTCCTCAAATGGTCTAATTTGGTGTAGTAAACAGGGTGTTAAGTTTACTTACGCGGTAAATGCAAAAGTTATATACACATTGTTGGTCATTCTATCGTGGTTTGTCGAGTTTGCGCCTTTTTTGTAAAGGTAACTAGACCTAACATCATTAATCTGAGAAAGGCCAAAAGACTTAAGTTGAAAATAATCTTTAAAATCAAATTCTAAATTATGTCACTATCTAAATTCTAATTCATCTAAGCGATCATAGCATAAATTGATGGGAAAAAATCTTGGTATTTCAAGGAAGAAGTCATCAAGTACTTATATCTCAAAGTTACCTCTGCTATCAGTATTTTCATTTATCTTTATAACATGATATACATTTAATATAATGTTCTCTCGTCATTTCTATTAATTAATGTTAATAGTAAAAATATTTAAATTTAAGTTTAATATTCCTCAAGGTAGTATCCTTGGCCCAATCCTTTATACAGTTTATACAGCTGACATCCCAACTCATCCTAATACTATCCTTACCACATATGCTGATGATACATGTGTATTATCAGTCAATACCAATCCAGTTATTGTATCCCAAAGCCTCCAATCCCATATCACTGATCTTGAAGAATGGTGCCAGAACTGGAGAATTAAAATAAATTCTCAAAAATCCCATCAAATCACTTTTACCTTACGTCGTAAACCAATGACTTCCTGCCCTTCAGTATCCTTTAATAATATCCCACTTGTGCCTGTAGAACAGATCCGATACTTAGGGTTGCATCTCGACAAACGATTAACCTGGAATCCTCATACAAGACTGAAAAGACAAGAAACCGCTCGACGTTTCAGGCTACTTCAACACTTACTAGACAAACGCTCTAAGCTCCCAGTTAATTACAAAAGACTCATCTACATGACCATCATACGACCTATTTGGACTTACGGAGTAGAGCTTTGGGGCTCCACTAAGCCATCAAATTCTTCTCGTATCCAATCCCTACAATCCAAAATCCTTCGTAAAATCCTCAACGCTCCTTATTTTGTTAAGAATATAGTCATCCATAACGACCTTAATGTCCCATTTGTTGCTGATTGGGCCCGAACCCGGTATCTATCCTTTCATAACAAGCTTCATTTCCACTCAAACCCTCTAGTTTCAAACTTAGCTTCCTCTTCAATTCCCGATAATCCTCCGAGGCGTCTGAGAAGAAGATGGCCACGTGACCTTCTTAGTTGAACATGCGATTTGAGTACTACCAGTGGATAGTTTCTCTACTTGTCATTACATCATGTCATTATGTATCACTCAGCCAATTTACTTGTTATATTATTGTAATATAGTTGTAAATATCAATAAATAAATAATTAAAAAAAAAAAAAAAAGTTTAATATTAAAAATCTAAATGATGAAAATTCCAAAAATAGTTTTAAATTTTTCTTGGTTCAAACTTACTAAATTTGATTTGAACATTAAGTTCTCAAATATACTTCCCTAACTAGAATTATTGAAGCTTATAAACCATAACTTGACTTTTTGCCAAACATTAAACTCTTTAATTTTTTAACAATAATTTTTATATTGTTCTATTCTTCTTTGATTTTTTTTGTCAAACTTAGGAGTGTAATAATTTAAAAATGGAACCTAAACATGTTTTTGTGAAAAATATTCTAAAAAATAAATCACAAAATGTTCTGCTATTTTAAGAGCTTATATGATATAATTTTTTCAAAAGCTAATATCGAAATAGTCAAATTACTGTTAATTTACAAAAAGTTTTGTTCAATTCTATCTTTTAATGAACTCATTGAATTTGATAATACACTTGATTTATTTGTTTATTTTTTTTTTAGTAAGTTCAAGTTTCAAATATCTATTGAAATAAGACAACCGTCCAAAAGCAAAGATATGAATTATGGAAATCCCCAAACTGTCACTAGATTTGTCTCACCAAAAATTACCCTAAATGCTGGTTTTATAAAGTTTTTATTTAACACACGTAATGAAAATCACTTCTCAAAAAGGAAACTTCTCAAAATTTCACACTATTAAACAAAGATTTTCTTGATTAATGTAGATAATAGTTTCTTGTCCTCTATTAAACAGCAATATTTTTACCTAATGAAGGTTACAAAGAATATATGATGTTTATAATACGAATAATAAAAAATAATTAAATGTTTATTAAGGATTGAAGAACTCGCCAACATGAAACCGATCCTAATACATTAAACGATGAAATCTCACTTTTTATTTTTTCATAAAATCACTTTTCTGAAAAGGGTCGTCAGTTGTGAAAAATTATTCACCTATATATAAATTATTTGTATTAAAATTATTTATAACAGGCGGTACCTCTACAACCCATGATGTATAATTGTTTATTTATTTATATATATATATTGTGATTTTCAAAATGAAAAGTGCTCCTTGCATGACTCTCAGACTCTTTAGGTGTAAAAATATTATAAGGTATCTTCAGATTCTTAGACCAGCCAAGCAAAATTGTATCACTACCGTTATAAAATAAAGTACTCACTTTTTTTGGGCAATTCTCTGTAAAAAACCCGTTGCTCTTCTAGCTGCCATAGTAGAGATGTGATGTATAATTGAGATATGATATATAGTAGAGGTATGCACGCTGTAGAGGCTATTGGTGCTCTATGACATGAATGGAGCTTGACGATTAATATTGGGGGAGAGGCCAGTCGCAGGTGTTTGTTTTTTGGGTGGGGATGCGAAAGGACGTAAGACGAAATACGTTAACTTCTGTAATCACAAGTATCCCACTATTTTAACGATTCGTTAATTCAATGTATTATATTGTTAATGTAATACGAATATTGATACAACACTTCACTCATTCAAATGTTAATACAAAATATACAACAGATTAAAAATTTGCGCACCCAAGAGCCCCGCAATTGTCATAATCAAGCCAATATCAAGATAGAGGAGACATAATGTTACATAGATCGTTTAAACCAGCATGTATGAGACGAGAAAGGGAGTAATCGCCGGTTTTATTAAATAAAACATTTAAAAATATTAGAAATTTAATAATTTTTTAAAAATATTAATTCATGAGAAGCGAGGGGATGGTTGACTGGAAGATAGACGTAAGGAAGAAAATAGTTGGGGGTGGAGTCAAATAAAAACACTAAATAAGTGGTTACTTATTTAATTATGTGCCGACGTTTCGACCCACTTTGTGGGTCATCTTCAGGGCTAAGAAAGAAAAACAGACAAAATAACAGAGCTATAAAAATACATTGCAGTACTAAGTATATGATAAAATAGAAAAAATATATATGTAGAGAGGTAGACATTTAGAACAAAAGTGAGGGATATATATGAATAAAAAAATTACAGAGAAAATGTACAGAAAGGTGGTGATGCAAAAAATATTTTTTACAAAGATAAAAGAAGGAAGTAAACAGAAAGTTTTTAAAAAATAAAAAGTATAAACATCAGAGGTGAGAAGTAAAATTATGGAAAAGGTTGTAGAATATATATAAAAAATATAAAATGTAAGATAATAGACTCCTAGGGAGTTTACATAAGTAAAATGAAAGAAGGTATAATGAAAATGATATCAAAGAGTAAATAAAGGAAAAATAAAAGTAGAAAGTCAAGATATAAATATAGAGTATAACAGGTGAAAAATAAACTGAAGATGGAAAGTAGAAAATATAAGTAAGGTGAGTTTTTAAAATGCATACATATAGAATGAAGTGGTATAAATATATGACGTAATTATACAAGGAACGTATAGAAATATAAGTAACAATATGGTATGAGCATGGAAATAGAATAAAATATGATGAAATAGTGATGTTAAATGCTAATGAAATCTTAAATAATAATAACATATGATGGATGCCAAAAAGCTAATATGAGAAAAAAAAATGTATTTGACTGCACCCCCGACTATTTTCTTCCTTAAATATTAATTGTTATAATTTTTAATTTTTTTTATTTTGAAGAGAAAAGATTTGTCCAGGGCCGGGATTAGAACCCGGGTCTTCCACGTCTCCGTCGTGGTGCTCTGCCAACTGAGCTAGCCTTGCTCGTAACACAGTCAGACAAATCCATTCTCTTCACCGATCCCATATCCCCGTGTTCTCGCAACTTGCGATCTAAACAAGGGGAAGAATGTTCATTGAACATTACTTTAATTAGGATCTTGTTGACTTACGTCATTATATTAATTGTTATAATTATTAAATATTTTTATTTTGAAGAGAAAAGATTTATCCAGGGCCGAGGAGGGGGAGACCCGGGTTCGAATCCCGGCCCTGGACAAATCTTTTATCTTCAAAATAAAAATATTTAGAAATTTAATGTTTGAGAACCTACTGCTAAGGTGAAATATTTTAGGGTTAAGAAAATCACCCGGTTGGAGGTGAAAGAAATAATGCCTTAAATATTGTTAAACTCACATTTAACACTGACATTTAAACTAACACTGAAATTAAACTCACATTTAACACTGACGTTCGGCTCACATTTAACACTGACGTTCGGCTCACATTTAACACTGACGTTCGGTTCACATTGCAGGTTTTCTTCCTAAGTAGTTTATCCCAATTTAAAGAATACCTTCTTTGACCTCCAATCGGATCATTTTTATCATATCTCAAAAAACCTAATATTTCAATCGAGCTCCATGTTAGTTAAACAAATAAAAATTTATAAAGGGTATTGGCAAAGAAAAGAACTCCTATTGTAATTGTAGTATTCAAATTATTTTACTAACCATTTAACAAGTTTTAAAAGCCTGAACATTTATTGTTTTAAACTTTTTTCATTATTCCCATGAAAACCCATGAAGTTGAATAAAATATGACTGTATTAAAAAAAAAAAAATACATTCTGGAAATTGAATATCAGACTATATGCCGTTCTTGAATTAAAAACCTTCAGCAAATACAATTGCTACTAAAAACTAAAAAATGCCAATTTTTGTCTTAATTCTTTTGAATAAAGACAGAAATTTAATCTATAAGGTCAACTATTATTATTCAAATATGAACATTTTAGATTAATGAAAAGTTCAGATATAAAAAAACTACTTAAAGTATGTTCAAATTCCATCAAAATTATTGTATTTAATATTTAGATATCTTAATAACAATAGATGTATAATGTATTCACAATATACTCGTATAATATAAATAAATAAGGATACCCTCAATTGTATAAAACTTTTAAATAATATTGATAATTAAAGAACGGATCTTGTGAAGTAAAAAAATTGGAAAACGTCAGATGTACAATACAAATAAAAACTCTACTGTTAACTTTTTTATATGATTTTTACTCTCTATAAGATACATAGGGTAGAAAGTGATTTAAAATTTATCTTCAACACAGAAGTTAAATTGCATGATCAATTTTTTCTCTAATAGGAAAGTGATAACAAAACGATAAGCGATAATAATTTAAGAGAAGCAAAGAGATGGTTGACTGGAAGATGTGAGCTGACTGAGTCTAGCTTCAGCTTCCACTAGCCCTGAAGATGACCCACAAAGTGGGTCGAAACGTCGGCACAAAATAACTAAGTACCCACTTATTTAGTGTTTTATTTGACTGCACCCCCGATAATTATTTAAGTTAATTAATTTTAGTTGACAGTTATTAATGACCATCAGGTGGTATAACTTGGCATTTGACATTTTTTTTTTAATTTAAGTTTATGTCCTGCACTGAACTCTTATTATTATTTCTATCTTGATATAAACTTAAATTAAAAAAAAAAATGTCAAATGCCAAGTTATACCACCGGAAGGTCATTAATAACTGTCAACTAAAATTAGTTTACCAAATAAACAACAACAAACCAACATTTATAACTAATAAATGTTGGTTGGTTGTTGTTTTTATCAACGAAGGTATAGATAACGAGCTTACTGAAAATATTTCTGAGGAAACTTAAGTAAAATTAGACTTCTAAATTTCTCAATAAAAATAAAATGGCTCACAGGCCACTCTGGCAATGAGAATAAAGAAATAATCGACAAAAAAGGGAAAGAAATGCACAAAGTGTTTTATACCCATCATTAAACAAAAACATAACGTAAGATTTCATACGTTTGTAGATTAGGTACCTTTAAATTAAATATAAATGTATACATATTATAAAACAAAGACCTCAGCCACGTCTGTTCGCGGTAAACTCAACAACGACTCCACGGATTTACATGCGGTTTTCACCAATAGAGTGATTCACCAGGAAGGTTTAGGTATATAATTTATCGAAGTGTTGTGTAAATGGGTTGGAATATAACGATGATCGTCGGAACTGTTGGGAAAAGTAGAGTCTCCTGGGAGGTTTGTTCGAAGGCGCAACAATGCATGGTGGAATATTCCACTTTTGTTGATCTACAAAAAAGTCAGTGATAGCATATATCTATATTTCAACGAAAGCTTACTATACCCATTTTATCTTCTAAAACAATTAATCCTTATCAACTTACATACTTTAGTTACCTTAAGCATTTCATGCGCATTATTAGAATACTTTATACCATCATCATAGTCGTTCCTCTCTACCGCTCTGCAGTGTGAGGTTTCTTTCTGTATAGCCCGGACCACACCGTACGATCTTCTACCATTTCTCTCCTTCTATTCCATTCCAGACTTCTCTTTGCGAAGCTTTCCTTAATGCCATCTTCCCAGGTACGTCGGGGTCTTCTTCTGGACCTTCTTCCTTCAACCTTAGCCTCGTATGTCATCTTGGCCAGCCTGTTATTTTCCATTCTTAAAAAATGTCCAAACCATCTTAGACTGTTTTCTTCAATGACTTTTTCCGCAGGGTCCACTCCGAGGCTTGATCTAATGATCGAGTTGCGAATTCGGTCTCGTCTTGTTTTTCCCTATATCTTCCGTAGGAATCTCATTTATCTCTCATTCATATAATTTAAATGAGTGTCTAATGGGTTATCGCAAAAACTTAACGCGCAAGAAAATAAATTCGTATGTAAAGAAATATTTTGTTTTGTTTTTATGTTTATAATATCTACATAATAAAAAAGATTAGACAGACAAAACATGTGGGCATAATATGCTTACTACCCTTGTAATTGTTAGGGCGCACAGTGGAACGAATCAACGCATTTGTTGGACATTGGACCAATTCTCTAATAACTAAATTTGTTCTCTATTTTGATCTTAAATTATACTTTATACTTCTACTCAACAAAATCCATAGATAAATTAATTGTGAAATTAAATCTTATATGAAAAATTTTGAATTGAAATATAAATTTTTCTAAAAACTCATATTTTTAAAGCGATCCACTGTTTGAGGTGATGCATTAAATTAATCGTGCACCTACTGGAAAAAAACTCATCCATAATAAGATATTTTAGGCAAATAAAACTTGGGATTATTTCAAACTTCTGGTATTTTTCGGTGAAAATTGGGGGATAGAACTAAAATAATCAATTGCGAAAATCGCTCAAAATCGCCCAAAAAACTACCTTCACAGTAAATAACTAGAATGTTTGAGGTTTTTTTTCCATTAGTCGGATTCTGCTACTAGGTGCTATTTTCCGAGAAAATAATTTTTTTCTTTTCCGGGCCTTGAGAATTAATTTAAAATAATTTCTGTTGATATTGGCGTCTATTTTTCGCAAGTGTTCTTTTGTTTACCAATGTTTGTTTACATTCATTTATCCGAATCCTTATCTAACATAATAGTATTAACAATGAAACTTAGTTGGTGTGTGGTATTTGGTGTGTGGTATTTGGTGTGTGTAATGGTGCACATAGGTGCAATAGTCCCTACAACAAATCTTCAAGTTTTTAAATGTTTATTTATTTATTTTTTAAATTTTTATTTCGTTATTTAAATAAAACAATTTTATATAGGCACTTACATTTATTATAATTTTGATGTATCAATTATACCTAGTGTATTAACTAACAAAAGTAATTATCAATTATTATATTAATTTTGTTTAATAATTAAATTATTTGGTTTGTTACTTTTTCCTTTGTATAACTTTATTTAATACCTGTGTATCTGTCTTTCCATAGAATACTGTATTGTACCCATTCTAGTAGTATATAGGTACAATGTTAGATAATAAATTATCGAACATCGAAATATCAAATCTAGAATTTTTACACGTTTCCCCTAAAATGTTTGATCCTGTTTATCATATAATTAAATAGTCCCTTCAAATGGCTTTAAAACCGTAGCAATAGCCTTATTCTAGGAGAACCAGAAGTGGAGATATTAATGAATGTCCAGTCCTCCCTAACGCTCGTTCCACTGTGGGGCGGGTCGCTAGTATATATATAAAAATGAATCGCCAAATATGTTGCTAAGCGCAAAACTCGAGAACGGCTTGATCAATTCGGCTAATTTTTTTGAACATGATTTTCTTAAGGCCCAAAGAAGGTTCTTATGGAGAGAAAAAACGTACAAAAATAAAACAACTACTTCCAAAAATGACTTTTGGGGCAACAAATGTACTTTGCGACGATTTCAAGGCAGCTTTTAAGGTAACAAGACTTACTTTGTTTATTCCTTTGTAAATTGTGTAAAAATAAAACTTTTCTTTTTAATTTGGAGATACAAGGCCAAATATAAAGACTCATCTACATGACCATCATACGACCTATTTGGACTTATGGAGTAGAGCTTTGGGGCTCACTAAGCCATCGAATTCCTCTTATATCCAATCCCTACAATCCAAAATCCTTCATAAAAAACTCATTGCTCCTTATTTTGTTAAGAATAAAGTCATCCATAATGACCTTAATGTCCCATTTGTTGCTGTTTTGGCCCGAACCCGCTATCTATCCTTTCATAGCAAACTTCATTTCCACACAAACCCTCTAGTTTCAAACCTAGCTTCCTCTTCAATTCCCGATAATCCTCCGAGGCGTCTGAAAAGAAGATGGCCCCGTGACCTTTTTAGTTGAACTTATAAAATGTATAAAATATAAAACGTATAAAATGTTACAGCAAATAAACGGTCCTTTCTAAGGGTTTGGAAGAAAAACAACACATCTTGTAAATCTTCATTTATTATCAGACAATGCCAGCAACAATTTCATGCTCGATGTCACATTCGTTCTCCCCCCTGAGTATCCTGAAGAATCCATTTTCACCCCAATCCACGCCCCAATCGTTCGCTAGTAGCCAATAGGGAGTGCCATTTTCGACCCCCCAACCGATCATCTTCACTGCGTGCGTGCCCATCACGTTTCCAGTCACGTAATGGTAGATACCTAATAAAATAAGACATTATAAATTTATACTTAGTATTAATAAAGTCATATTTTGGATTTTTTAATTACATCTTAAGTATGTTTTATAGTTATGTAACAAGAAGCTACGTATAATATTTCGTACACACGATGATTATATCTGATTAAGTATATTGTAAATTATTTTTTCGTTATTTAAGTGGTTACTTTCACTTCAGAAGGTCCAGTTTATGACATTTACTTCTTTCAGGTTGTTTAAATACTAGACCAAAATCATGAAAACATAGGCTATAAGTTGTTAAACAAACTGGATTTCCTGGTTTCTCATTATATAAATCATACATCCGAGAAATGCTAAAACTCAAATCCAGAAACTTTTTGTTGTTGGTTATTCCTGTTGTTCATGTCTCCAAGCATAAACATTATCAATTTTTGTGTAATATGTTATTCTTCTAAAAAGTGAAGTTGCGGATGTATTTTGTAATTTAATCACCAAAGGGTGGACTGTACTGGATTTATCGCGGTCCAAAGATATTATTTGTTTCTGTTTGGTAGTCAATGGTATCATAATTTATTTCTCCTCTCTACGCAAACATGAAAACATCACATCCACGTCGTACTGCGGGTATATTGACATAATTCAACAAAAACTTATTAAAAAAAACCTGTATTGGATAATCGGAAGGGACTTCCATCTGTTCAGAAATTTCGACAACTTCCTGAAGTGTAATGTTTTCGAGTCATTAGTCAAAAATGGACGAATATCGTTCAATACGAAAACGCAATACATGAACTCGGATATAGAAAAGAACAAGTTCTGTATAAGGTTTTTGGTGAAGTTTTTGAAAACCTTCTAAAAAAATTATGAGAAATATCCTAAATCAATGCTGAGCTGAGGAGAGCAGCCCGTAACAGAGACAGGTGGCGCTCCTTATGCAAAATCTCCACACCGCAAGGTAGAAGAGATGTATGAATAAGAAAGAAAGAAAGATTCTGCCCCTTCCAAAAAAATCTGTGTGTAATTAGGGGTGGTTAGGGGTGGACGAATATCGTTCAATAAGAAAACGCAATGCATGAACTCGGATATAGAAAAGAACAAGTTCTGTATAAGGTTTTTGGTGAAATTTTTTAAAACCTTCTAAAAAATTATGAGACATATCCTAAATCAATGCTGAGCTGAGGAGAGCAGCCCATAACAGATACAGGTGGCGCTCCTATCAAAATCTCAACACCAAGGTAGAAGAGATGTATGAATAAGAAAGAAAGAAAGATTCTGCCCCTTCCAAATAAATCTGTGTGTAATTAGTTTTCAGGGTCAAAGCAGTTTTAGTTTTGAAGGCGTAACTGGTCTCATTTGTCTGTTTTTTCCAAAATGTTTGTACATAAGTCCAGAGCTGCTACGTTATATTTGACGTAAGCCATCGGTATACATTATTTAGACAGTTTTCCTCTAATTAAAGCATCTGTGTGTATTCAATGAACACTGCCTAGTTAATGTCTCGAAATAATGAGATGGATACACGCACCGGAATATCTCCATTTCAAGTAAACACCTGACTTGGCCACTTGAGGCATGATTTCACCTCCCTCATTACATTTAATTGTAATTAACCGCTTATTTGCCGCGGATGCTTATATACATATCCATATAAATTTAAATATTAATATAAAATTCAATCAAAAATGTACTAGATTTACAACTTAAGAAAATCGAGTAATTTTCCCCAAACTTACCATACCTTGCAATTTTGTGCTGTATAAAATCTTGACATATAACTGAATACATCGTAGATACAAGTGCAACTTATCGAGAGTGAAAAACCACACTTTTTAGAAGAGTGAAAAAAACTGTTTAAAAGTATATTATATTTAAAACTCCAATACCTCTCCTAAGGGTTTCTCGTGAAAGTGTGTATGGATAAACCTCCCATTGAAGGCACTCCTAGCGCGGTTCATTTTTGGTAGTTGATTCCTGCCCCAGAGACGTTTTCAGTCTTCTTGTCGTATTCTGTGGTAATGTGTCTGTCAGTAATGATTGTACCAGTAAGTTTGGATGTCCAGTAAGAGAGTCATGAAATAATTTGTAGTTTGTAGGAATAATTCTTGATTGTGTCGGTCACGAGTGATGTGTGTTTGTGTAATGATTTGTTGGTAATGTACGTAAAAGGGACAATGTTGGGTATAACGAAGGAATTTTGATTGAAAGATTTGAATGGCCTGTAAGTGGGATTTTTTGTCATTAGCCCCACACTTCCGAGGGATAAGTCCGTTTTGGTTTAAGTAGCATGTTTATTATATTTTTGTTTGTTAGTGATAGTTTATTTTGGTAGTGAAGTAGTCGTCTAAGGAGTGAGAGTCGGTGATTCAATTGTCTCTTAAAATTAGTTACGTGTGATTTAAATTTCCATAAGTATTATGTCTGTGTTTGTCTGGGCAATGGTGTATTGTAAAGCGTTAGTGAGGGGCAGTCTGAATGTCTAAGAGTAAATTTTACATGGTTAGATTTTTGTGTTTTAATTTTTATAGACCTTTTATCGAGCCAATTTCGTAAAGAATTTAAGTGTGTCTGAAGGTTCTGAGAAGCTATGATCGGATAAGTACTGGTCGAAAGTATGACAGTATCGTCCTCATATGTAGCAAGTAGTGTTTCTGGCGTCTGTGGGGTGTCGTAGTTGTATATAGAGTATAGAACTGGACCAAGAATACTGCCGTGCGAAACTCCAGCATTAATTCGGCAACAGTCGGTATGTTTACCATCCTGATTAACAATAAAAAATCTGTCTTTAAGATATGATTTTATAAGTAAGTCGAAGAATTGTAGATAGCTGTCAGAAAAATTAAGCCTTTCCTTGGAAGAAGCCGTACAATTTTAGGTGTAATAAGATCATAACCAGGTGATTTTCTGCGCGTTAATTTCTTTTAAACAAAATTCAACATCTGAAAGATTGATTGGTGGGGTGGTTCAGACAGAGGAAGTGGCGAACTTAAAAATTTGTTGGACGTCAGAGCTGTGCTATACGTCAAGTAAGTCGTCGTGTTGGTTGGTTGAAATAGGTCTGTAAGATGAGTGGCAAATAGGTCTGCTTTTTCATTATCACTTCTGGCCCACGAGTTGTGAGATTTACGGAGGGGCGCCTTTGTATTATGGTAATGCAGAATCTTTCTAGTTTGTTGCCATAGTGAATTATTACTTGTCTGTAAGTTAGTCAGATGTGTCTTGTAGATGCCGTTTTTGTATTGTTGTCCTCGTTTTCTTAATCTATTATATAGTTGGTTTTGTAGTTGTTTGTCACTAGGATAGTGAGATTTATGTCATTGGTTCAGTGCACGCCACATTTCAATAATAAGGGACCGTATGTCGGGTGGTAAGTATTGTTTCTGTTTGAATGTCCCATGGCTCTGAGATGATTGCCAAGCGGCAGTTTGTACAGTCTTTGTAAGCATCTATACAGCGTTGTCAATGATATCTACAGTCTTCAAGCTTGCGTTAAGGTTAATTTTGTCATTTATTAAACGATGGAATTCAGTAATCATTATGGGTTCAGGAGTTAGCGTCGGTATATGATTTATAGTGAGTAATTGACTTGAGAGAGAGAGAGAAAAATTAGGGAATGGTCAGATGAAAGATCGCTATAAACAAAAGTGTGGTGGTGTAGAGTGCTTAGATTAGAAGTGATAAAGAAGTCAAGTAGTTCTGGTTATCGGTTTGTGCCTGTTGGCCAGTATGTCGGCTCAAATGGTTGAAGGTAGTCATAATGAAGATCTAAACATGTATAAAAAAGAGCATTTCCTGTAGAATTTTGCGAAGAAATCGGGGATGTTTGGGGTTGAAATCTCCCCCGTATAAAAATTTGGGTCCTAAAGTGGAGAATATGTTGGTAAACATCTCCTTGGAAACTCGTTGCCTAGGGGGGCAATATGCGATAGCTTTAGAAATACTGCAGTGATCAATTTCAACTGAAATCGCTGTTCAATTGAATTCCAGGGAAGGCCGTCATTTGTAAAAGATAGTGATATAATGTACGTTTCACAATTACTGTAGAGCCACCTCGGGCAGCACCGCTTGGATGGTCAGACCATCCAATGTCAGCCCTGTAATGTCAGCCATGTCGGCCCTGTAAGTAAAATTTTATGTAATGGGAAAAATGGGTTTCGGTAAGATGTGCTATGTCTATGTCATGTTCATGTAAGTATAGGTCATGTTCGTTTCTTCGACTCCATTTGAATTCCAAATAAGGAGTTTTAGAGATTGGTTCGAAGAGGAATTACGGACTGGCATTAGGAATGAATTTAGTAAGAAGTAATGTGATGAGGGGGTTTATAGTCAATTTAAATTCATTTAAGAATGAATTGAGCTATAATGAGTTGTCTGGAGTTGCGACGCATTCTTCTTCCATTTCGCTACAGATTAGTTAGTTGAGCTGTTCAACTCAAAAAAATAAAACATTCGAAACCCAATTTGTTCGTTACTCATAAGCTTTTGGAAAAAAAAGGATACGGTCTATTTTGGAGCTTAAGACAACTACAGAAAATTTTTGAGAATAAGGGGAAATGCCTCACGGGCTAGAATATATACAATACTTTGTTATGAGCTGTAATATATTGATTAATTGACAAAAAAAAAACGAATTGCTTAGGAAGTTTCCATGTCGTATGACAAAACTTTCACATAATTTTAGATTATGAACTAGTAGATACAATCGGACGCCATACCTGATTGATATGTCATAAAGTCCAAGTACACTGTGAAGGATGCTTCCACGGGCCCATGATTCATGATTTCCCTCTGGATTTTTTTAACGTCCTCATTAATAATATAAACGTGTCGGACTATAAACAGAAAGGTGTTGTAAGATTAATAATGAACATATACCTTGTCGTTTTTCTTACCCTTCTTACTTTTATGATGATCCTCTTCGTAGGGTACAGGATAGGACGGGTTCGTGCATTCTTTCTTACACTCTGGCCTACCCACATATAAGTCTGAAGTGTGGCTACCGTCATTATTTGGTTCTATTTCGTAAGGTTGGCAACCCTGCAATTGGACCAATATTATATATTACATTTATCGATTGAAATTTGCGAATTCTTGGCAGAACAACATACCACGCTCTGATTGTATTCTCCTCCAGTAACTACCCCGTTCTGGGCAAAGAACCTCCAAGCTTCATAGGGATCACCTCCATCACAACCTTCTCCACAATTCGAGCAACATCCCAGCAGTTCTTGAGCGGAGAGTGGCTCTGTGAAATTTCCTTCCGTGGCGATGCACAGCCTGTCTGTGAATGTCGCTGCTGCAGTAACAGCCTGCAAAGAACGAAGAATACATATTTAGGAATGATACAGTCTTACGGAATTTTCATATTAAGATATAACTTCATTACTTGAAATTATTATTTAAATTATTCAGTTAACACCATATTAAGCAACAACATATATCAGGAAATATTAGCGTTTGCTAAATGTTACCCTCTACGGATCCGAAACATGGAATATAAAGAAAAATGAGGCAAGGAATTTGTTGGCCATGAAGATGGATTTCTTCACAGTAGTATAAGACAACTATAGGAAACAACTATACATACATAGAAACAATGAGATTGAAATGGTCTGGCCACTTTAAAAGAATATCTGAGGAAGGATGGTCAAAAACAATTATTGTCTATCGTCATACAGAAAGAAGGAAAAGAGGGCGACCCAAAAAAAAGGCGGTTGCAGAGTGTGAAGGAGAGCATGGCTGCGAAGGCCCTTAGAGAAGGACTGGACCGAGATGTCTGGCGAGCCCTTTTGGGGGCGATTAACAACTAAGTTGTCAAGAAAAAATCGATAACAATAAATATTACCAATTAAAAATTTTGTTTTTGAAAAAAACGATAAAACATGATGGATTCTGGTAAATGGTTAAGCCATAAATAAATAGGAATTCTAATATTTCTCAAGTCGACTGAAGTCATGTATGTAATATATAGCAAAAAGTAACTGCTGGAATGTACTTTACATGCTTATAAACTCTCATAAGAAGAGCCTGAGAATATATAATCTAACAGTAATCGAACTGTAAAACTGTACTTAGTGCTGGAATGGAAGAGCATATGCAAAAGCTCTCCCTAAGTTCCGGCCTTGGATATAAATAGTGTTTATGAGAGCAAAACTTTTGAAACAGTATAGCTTATCTCTTGTAAATAATCGTAAATTTATTCTATTGCTTTATTATTTATTGTAAATCAATGAGCTGTACCTTACCCAAGAAGATCTGCATTGCCCTTGATTTCTGATTTTACGAATCGATTCGCATTCGGGCCAACGTTTCCTAGCGTCAAATTCTTCCGGGATTTCAGAGTGTTGGTTGGGATATTTCTCACTCAAAGGCGTATTAACAGAAGAAGGCTCTTTTAACATCTTCATCAACGACAGCGTAATGTTGTCTACAAATTTGTGGCTTGCCTATTATAAATTTATATTTAGATTATTGGAAAATTATTATTTCATGCAAATATTTTCTTAATCTTAACATTTTAATAATACTTTTTCTGTTATTAAAAGTATGGTAATAACAAGTACCACCTTTCAACACAAGTCCCACCGTAACTAGGTGGTGGTGTGATAAGCGATCGCCAAGGGCGCAGATACTAGAGGGGAGGGGCCGAAAACCAGCCATCTTAAATAATATTTTTTCCTTTTGATTAGGGCGATTTGTTATTTACAAAAATTATACATTATTGAAATAAATGTTTATTCAGATAATTAAAAGTTGTTGTATGTAAGTGTTATATAATTATGTCTATTATTGTGAATTGGCTCTTTATTAGTATCTCTATTCTCTCCATTATGGCTATTACAGTCTTGACTGTTTCCATGGGAGTATGGAATGTCTGGGAAAGCGGAAATATTTCATAAATTAATGAATTATTCATCTAAACTAGGGTTGTGCTCCCCCCCCCCAGTAAAACTAGGGAGCGCTCCCTTATCATGAGGTTAAAAGAAATATTCAGCAAAACGAAAAGGGGGTTACCCAGTAAAACTAGAGGGGGGAGGACTCCCAGATCTTGAATGAATTACCAATCATAACAAGGGTGTTAACACAGATCTCGAGGTAAGATCGATCATTCAGCAAAACTATGTGGGCACTCCCTAATACTGAATGTCTCATTTTTAAAAACTACGGGATACACCAGGAAAACTTACGAGGCACTCCTGTGAAAGTAGGGGGTTGTACACCAGCTAAACTAGAGGGGATACCCCTGTAACACTAGAGGGTGGTAACCTAGCTAAACTAGGGGGTTGTATTCGTGTAAAAAAGGGGGCTTATTCCTGTAAATTTAGGGGTGACCCTTGTATAATTAGTAGGTACCCCAGTATAACTATGGGTTACGCCTTAATCTTGAGGTTGAATCAGTTATTTAACAAACTAGGGAGGGTACCCTCAGTGACAATCGGTGCCCCCTGATCCTGAGTTAAAAGGAATTATTTAGTAAAGCTAGGTAAATACCCAGGGCCGTAACAAGATGTGGTCAGCCACCTGGAATAGAGGCGCAAAGTCGCCCATGAAAAATAATTTTTTAATTGATGTGGAAATAGTTGACAGGATATATCTTAGAAGAGTGTACAATGTTCAGGGGGTGTAGTCAATAAATTGCACTAATTAAGTTAAATTTGTTTTGTATGTCTTAATAGTTAAACTTGTTCATAAATAGGTTTATTTTATATGTACGATAACCGTAGAGAAATATTGTGGGGCTGTTACTGAAAAATGCCCTTTACAATTTTCATATAACCATTACAAAAGTTCTTTACAATTAACTAATCAGATTTGAGGGAATAAAAGGATTTTGTGTTACTATAATTAATTATTTTAATTATAGTTACACACATGCGGATTTTTTGTTTGTACCTTCTTGGGATTTTCGTATGTATTTGCTTACCCAATCGTAGGATCGGTACTGAATGTAAGTAGAATGTGACAAGTTGAGGCTCGTAACTATTTACATAGTATAAGATATCTTAGAATAAAAAATCTAATATATACTAGTTTCTCTTACTTTCCATTTACATCCTGCTCCGTTTACTGCCTCTACGATGTCTTCAATGTTCTTGTTCATTTGTTCGTTTCCGTACACTACCAATAAGAACATGGTGGATAAATACAGGACCTTCATCATGAACTGGTCTGGTGGCATGTTCATATTGTTAACAAAATTCGATATGAACAATACTAAGGAAAATAATAGCGAGTCTCACAAACTCTCTTCTTCATGGTACTATTAACGTTATATTTGACGTAAGCCGTTGGTATACAGTTTTTCTCTGATTGAAACATCTGTGTGTATTCAATCGACACGTTCTAACTAATTATTGTCTCGAAATAATGAGATGGGATGTATCCTAACTAGAGAATAATCGTTAGTCTTCTTTAAAATACATCTTTATTTTTTTTAAAAAAGCTTTAAAAAAAGTTATCCTTACTAGCGAATAATCGTTAGTTATCTTTAAAACACTTCTTTGATTTTAAAAAAAAATTGCAACACAGGAACAAAACGTATTCAATACGTATCCTTGCAAGGAGTTTGATTTCGTTGTTATTCGAACCAGATCAAACACAAAATATGGTTCATTTGACACTTTAAAACTCCCAGTACGAAAAAAACTCCACACTAATCAATGCAGAATAACGCTTTTTGTTGTTGATGTTTGTTCATTTAACTTCACTTTATGCTACTACTAAAGTTGCTGTAGTGGGAGCTCTAAATTTTGCCTATCCAGGTTTAAGTAGGATAGGGATTTTTAAAGAGTACCTGAAACGTACAGGCTCGGGACCTCCGTTTAACGTCCGTTCCGAAGGACGGCATAATCAAGGATTTTTAACTCCCTTTAAAAAATCCTTGGACCACCTGTCGGGCTACGAACCCGCGAACTTGGGCTTAGTCGTTTGTTACGCTAACTACTGGACCACAGATTTACCCTTTAGTTTGACGGTAGACCTTTTTTTTTTTTTTTTATTCGTTACTTTGCTATGAACATTTTCAAAATAGTTGGTATATTCGACCTTTTGACAGCGTTTTTCTTTCCCTTTATAAATTGAATTCGATCCAAGAGTTTCCTGTAACATTCATCAATCGTAAAATAATATATTGAAAACGAAAAATACGTATTTTTCGCATTTCACATTTGCTTCGACGACATCATATAAAACAGATTTTGTTAGTTGAGCTGTTCAAATCAAACAAATAAAACATGCAATTTATTTAAAACCCAATTTATTAGTTACTCATAAGCGTTTGAAAAAGAGGATACTGACTATTTTGGAACTTAAGACAACTACAGTCAATTTTTTGATAACCCGCGATCTTGGGCTTAGTAGTATGCTATGCTAACCACTAGACCACAGGTCGCTCCGTTTTTTTTATTGATTATTAATTTGCTATGAACATCTTCAAAATAGTTGGTGACGTTAAATAAACAAACAAACAAACAGGAGCACTATGGCTGACATGGCTATGGCCACATTAAGTGTAACTTGTTGGCAGCTTCACTTTTCCTTGGGACATTCACTCCCTCGACTATTCCTAGGAGACATCGCCATGACGTCACGGATCACCTTGCTCGTACTGAGAATGTGTCAATCGCTTATCTTTAATCATTTTATTTTCACGTGTGTTCATAGAGACTAAAGGTTATAAGTAATTACATCTTATGTATGTATGTATACCTATGTAATAGGAAGCAGCTTATATTATTTTGTACTTATGATGAAATAATTAACATAAGTAATATACACCAAAAACGGAACAGCTGGCTCTGGATCCATAGTTAGCCCAGCTGCAAGGAAATCAGTGATAAACTTGACCCCAATCAACGAAAGGATCAGTGTTTTACGAATAAGAGGACGCTGGTTTAACACCAAGATTATCAACGTATATGCACCAACGGAAGACAAGAATGATGAGGTGAAGTGCGATTTCTACGATCAGCTAGAAAAAGCATGACATAAAATTGATCATAGGAGACTTCAACGCTAAAATAGGTCGCGAATCACATTTTAGGCCCGTTATCGGGAGCGAAGGTCTCCACGAAACGAGTAACAACAATGGAGTGCGATGTATTAGTCTGGCAGCAAGCAAGGGCTTAGTGGTTAGTAACACGATGTTCCCACACAAGGACATCCACAAATATACATGGGTTAGCCCGAAAGGGGCTGGAAACCAAATTGACCACGTGCTGATAGATAAGAGACATCGGAGCTCAATCCAAGACGTAAGGAGCTATCGTGGAGCAGACTGTGATTCGGACCATTCTCTGATCAGGATCTAAATGTGCCAGAGACTGGAGCAGTCCATAAAATAGGGGCCCAAATGGAAAGGAGAAGGTTGGAAGTCCAAAACCTGAAAAAACCCAAGATAAAAGACAAATTCCAAATCGAGTTGAAAAATAAATTTGAGCCCTTGAACTTAGAGAATCTCACAATTGATCAACATTGCGTGACAATAGAGTCCGAGTTAATAGAAACAGCAAAGAAAATAATAGGAATTCAGGAAAAAAGGAAACCCAAAATATGGTTCACGGAGGAATGCGAAAAAGCAGTAGAGGAAAGAAGATAATTGAAAGTCCTTTACTCAGTCAAAGCTGATCCAGCTTTGTTGGAAAAATACTCAGCCGCCAGGACGAAAGGAAATAAAGTAATAAGAAAAACAAAAAGAGAATTCCTCAAGGAAAGATTAAGAAGCATTGAGAATAACTGCCAGGCTGGAAATATAAGCGAACTATACGGTGATATTAGGAAGTAAAGGACTGGATTTAGAGTGAGAAGTGCTCAAATTCGAGGAAAAGATGGAAAACTGGCGGCATTCAAAGTAGAAGTAATAAACATCTGGAAAGAACATTTTCAGAATCTGCTTAACCAAGGGAACCGCACTCGAAATACGATGGGAAGTGGGGCAGTATTTGTCGATTTCAAAGCTGCATATGACTAGAGAAATAGAGAAACTGTCTATGTAAGATCATGACTGAGCTGGGTATTCCCGAAAAATTGGTGAGATTGACTAAGGCGTGTGCAGACGACCCCCGATGCAGAGTCCTGATACAGGAAGATGTGGCTGAGGCTTTTGAAGTTGGAACCGGCCTAAGGCAGGGAGATGGACTCTCGTCTTTACTGTTCAACATAGCCCTTGAAAATGTAATAAGAATAACATCAAGAGTGAATGGCGGGGTGCACGTCGGGGTGGAGCATACAATTCTTGCTTACGCCGGTGATATAGCAATCCTCGGAAGCAATGAAAAGAATATCGAGGTACTCGCTACGAGGCTGATGATAGAAGCAGACCAAATTGGCTTACAGGTATAGGAGGAAAATAACAAATACATGATAGTAAGCCGTAAAGTCCACCCCAGAAAAAACATCTGTGTGGATCGCCACCCTTAATAAAATGGTTTAGCTCACCTATCTCACCAGTGAACTCCCTCAGGTTGGATACGTCCTTCCGCAGCTCCCGAGTCGTCGCTACCCTGACCTTTATCCAAGCCAACGCATTATTTCCACTGTTCTCAGCCAAATTCAAGGGGCCGGTCTTAATATACTATTTCCGGGGCCGTCTATCATGTTCGCTATTTATTCGCACAATACACACAAGAAAAACTTGAGTAAAACATATTTTAATCTGGTTTAACTTATTTTTTCTTCATCTCACGGTCCCGGGTTTCGCCACCAATTAATGAGTTTAAGATAAGAAAAAGAAAAAGGTTCAATAAAAAATTACTTCAAGAGATCGGTTATAACTAACTTTATTCACGAAATAATCCTCCTTATATAGGATCTGGCAGTTGTTTCCACGATGAGAAGGATTAGGCTCTACCATCACCAGGCTCTGGCTATTAACATATATATATGTTATGATTCTTGAGTTCCAGTCAGTTCTTAAATCACAGTTAGGCCAGGAGTATGAGACTAACCTAGTCTCGAAACGTGGCCAAAAGAAATAGAATAACTTACTAACTCAAGAATCGAAACATATATTTATATATTATAAAAGTTAAGAGCCAGAACCTGGTGATTGTAGAGCTTAATCCTTCTCATCGTATAAAAAACTCCAAGATCCTATATAAGGAACTCAAGAATCAGAACATATATTTTTCTCAACAGTCAAGATAAGTAGAAACCAATATATATATATATGTGTGTGTATAATTAATTTTAAGGTACCTAATGTACAAACATGTTCTGACGAATAAACGGTGCTTACAAAGGGTTTCTTTGCAATGATAAAAATAATACATCCTGTAATTCTGCATTTATTATCAGACAGAGCCAGCGACAATTTCATGCTCGATGCCACATTCGTTCTCCCCCCTGAGTATCCTGAAGAATCCATCTTCACCCCAATCCTCGCCCCATTCGTTCGCTAGTAACCAATAGGGAGTGCCATCTTCAACTCCCCATCCGATCATCTTCACTGCGTGCGAGCCCACCACGTTCCCAGTCACATAATGGTAGATACCTAACAATATAAGACTTTATAAATATATACTTAGTATATATAAATTAGTATTTAATTTATATATACTAAGTAATATGTTTGATTTTTGAACTACATCTTAAGTATTTTTTTTAGTTATTTAACAAAAAGCTACTTATAATATTTCGTACACATGGTTAATATATCGGAGTATATATGTATATATATATAACCTGTACGACTACAACCCGTGAAAGGGTCTGGGGTTCAGTTTTCGTTATTTAAGTGGTTACTTTCAATTTGGCATCGAGCAGGTCCCGTTTATGACATTTATTATTTTCAGGTAGTTTAAATACTAGACCAAAATCATGATCTTGGGCTTAGTAGTATGCTATGCTAACCGCTAGACCACGGGTCACTCCCTTTTAAATATTTTTATACGTTACTTTGCTATGATCATCTTCAAAATCGTTACTTTGCTATGATCATCTTCAAAATAGTTGGTACATACGACCTTTTGACAGCGTTTTTCTTTCCCTTTATAAATTGAATTCCCATCCAAGAGTTTCCTGTAACATTCATCAATCGTAAAGTGATATATAGAAAACGAAAAATGCGTATTTTTCACATTCAATACTTCACAATTGATTCTACGAGATCATATAAAACAGATTTTGTTAGTTGAGCTGTTCAACTCAAACAAATAAAACATGCAATTTATTTAAAACCCAATTTATTCGTTACTCATAAGTGTTTGAAAAAAAAGGATACGGTCTATTTTGGAACTTAAGACTACTACTGTCAATTTTAGAGAATAAGGGAAAATGCTACACGGGCTAGAATATATACAATACTTCGTTATCAGCTGTAATATATTGATTAATAGGCAAAAAAATCGAATTGCTTAGGAAGCTTCCATGTAGTAATATAAAAATTTCATTTAATTTTAGAGCATGAACTAGTAGATACAATCGGACGCCATACCTGATTGATATGTCATGAAGTCCAAGTACACTGTGAAGGATGCTTCCACGGGCCCGTGATTCATGATTTCCCTCTGGATTTTTTTAACGTCCTCATTAATAATATAAACATGTCGGACTATAAACAGAAAGGTGTTGTAAGATTAATAATGAAAATATACCTTGTTGTTTTTATTACCCTTCTTACTTTTATGATGATCCTCTTCGTAGGGTACAGGATAGGACGGGTTCGTGCATTCTTTCTTACACACTGGCGTATCCATGTATAACTCCGAAGCGAACCATCCGTCAGTGGTTGGTTCTATTTCGTAAGGTTGGCAACCCTGGAATTGGACCAATATTACATATTACATTCATCGATTGAAATTTGGGGATTCTTGGCAGAACCACATACCACGCTCTGATTGTATTCTCCTCCAGTAACTACCCCGTTCTGGGCAATGAACCTCCAAGCTTCATATGGATAACCTCCATCGCAACCTTCTCCACAATTCGAGCAACATCCCAGCAGTTCTTGAGCGGAGAGTGGCTCTGTGAAATTCCCTTCCGTGGCGATGCAAAGCCTGTCTGTGAATGTCGCTGCAGCAGCAACAGCCTGCAAAGAACGGATAATAAATATTTAGGAATGATTCATTCGGTCGGAATTTTCATATTAGGATACAGTTTGATTAATTAAAGTTCGCTTTTAAATTATTCAATTAAGACTATATTACGTAACAATAAATAAAAGGACATTTTCGCGTTTGCTAAATGTTACCCTCTACGGATCCGAAACATCGAAAATAAAGAAAAATGAGGGAAGGAAATTGTTGGCCACGAAGATGGAATATATAGCAGATAGTAACTGCTGGAATGTACTTTACTTGCTTGTTAACTCTCAGAAGAAACGCCTAAGAATATATGGTCTAACAGTAATCGAACTGTAAAACTGTACATAGTTCTGGAATTTGAAACTTTCCAGCAGTAGGAGGAGAAGGGCAAGTTTTATTTTCCAAATCCTTAATTTCTAATAAATCTTTTAACAGTATTTAGGTAATAAATTTTGTAAATAATTATCATCTAATCAAAATACAGAAACAAACACTTTTACTTAAACTTTATTTTAAATACTTTATTGAATTATTACAATCTGCCACTTGTGGGCAATTAGTAATATTGCTAAGTAGCTATACAACCATTCCATAAAAACTAAACAAAAATAAATGTAATAAAAATATATTTATGTGGAAAAATACATACATGCGGTAATAAAAACAAAATAAATGCGAAAATAATTATAAAAATAAAATTTAAAAATAATATTCTTCCTTCCTGAGAGATCTTCAGGACACCATCAAACCACTCATCGTCCTACTCACAAGATTTCTTTCCGAAGTTCCACTTAACCTGCCACGATGAGCATAAAGCCCTTAACTATCCTTTTGTGGAATGCAAACGGACTACTCAATCACCATGACGAACTAGACATATTTCTCCATGACAAACAAATATATATAGCTTTGCTGACTGAAACTCACTACACTCAACGTACGCAATTCTATATACGGGACTATATTACTTATAGGTCAGACCACCCAGACAACACTTCACATGCTGGATCCAGCATTCTCATCCATAAAACTCTTTCTCATTCCCTTGTCCCTTCTACTCCAACTGATGCTATTCAATTAACATCAGTATCCATAACATCACGACCTTTCCATATCACACTTTCAGCTGTATACTGTCCTCCCGGTAGTTCCATCTCTCATAACCTTTTAGATTCCCTATTCCAATATTTTGGACCGCGTTTCATTGCTGGAGGAGACTACAATGCTAAACACCAACTATGGGGTTGTCGAACATCCAACTCCCGTGGAAATATTCTATCCTCTCTCACATCCTCAAAGAGTTACTCAATCCTTGCCCCAAAAAATCCCACCTACTGGCCTACATCCCTCAAAAAACGTCCCGACATCCTTGACATATTTGTTACATCCCAGATTTCCCCCGCACAAGCCAATATTGAATCCTTGGACGACCTTTCATCAGATCATAGGCCAATCCTCCTTTTCTTGCACTCAAGTTTTGCTCCTTAGCCTTCCCCTCCCTCATTCATTACAGGACGTGTCAACTGGGACGATTTTTGTTATGATTTGGAGGACAAACTGGACTTAAAAATTTCACTTAAGACAAAACAAGACATTGATACAGCCATAGAAAAACTTACAACTTCAATCAGAAGCAGTTTACATGATAACATCACAAATTAATAACTTATCAACCCTCATACAATTAATAACTATCAACAGACTGATTTGCCACAGCATACCTATTCGAATCTTATTAAGAGAAATACGCAGAGCAAGATCGAAGTGGCATAGAACTCGATATCCAGCAGATAAAACTATCTATACAAAATTAACTAACAAACTAAAAGCAGAAATCAAGAAGTTCAAAATTCAAAATTTAATTACCTGGACTGACAAATTATTATGGATGACCACCAAAAAACTCCTAAAATTCAAGGAATTTAATCATCCACTCCTCACTGGATCAAATAACTGGACAAGATCTGACGGAGAAAAATCACAGTTATTTGGTCAATACCTTTCCAAAATTTTTCATCCACATCCTGAAATCATTAACCCAACTCACATTGAATGTATAAAAGAAGCGTTAGATACTCCCCTCCAAATGTACCTTCCACCCAAAGCATTCCATCCTACAGAAATATCCAACATTATTCACAGACTACCTTCGCGCAAAGCTCCTGGGTACGACCTCATCACAATTCATATCTTAAAACACCTTCCTAGAAAAGCCATTCTATTCCTTACCTATATATATAATGCTGTACTCCGCTCCACATATTTTCCTGACCCCTGGAAATTATCCATTGTAAAAATGATACCCAAACCTAAAAAAAAACCCAGAATACCCTTCCTCTTACCGTCCTATCTCTCTTCTACCGTGCCTGGGTAAAATCCTAGAAAAACTCATCCTCAAACGATTGTACCCCATCCTTGATGCAAATCATGTAACACCAGATCACCAGTTTGGATTCCGAGCATCCCACTCCACTATTCAGCAATGTCATCGTGTGGTGGATGTAGTCTCCTCTGCATTAGAACGTAGATCATATTGCTCGGGCGTCTTTCTTGACGTGGAACAGGCTTTTGACCGAGTCTGGCATCCGGGCTTGCTCTACAAACTCCGTAAATCCCTACCTCATACCTACTTTCTCATCCTTCAATCCTATCTCACAAATAGAACTTTCCAGGTAAACCATAATAATGTCCTTTCATCCCTCTTCTCCCAATCTGCTGGTGTTCCTCAAGGTAGTATCCTTGGCCCAATCCTTTATGCAGTTTATACAGCTGACATCCCAACTCATCCTAACACTACCCTTACCACGTATGCTGATGATACATGTGTATTATCAGTCAACACCAATCCAGTTATTGCATCCCACAGGCTCCAGTCCCATATTACTGATCTTGAAGAATGGTGTCAAAACTGGAGAATTAAAATAAATTCTCAAAAATCCCATCAAAAATCCCCTTACGTCGTAAACCAATGACTTCCTGCCCTTCAGTATCCTTTAATAATATCCCACTGGTGCAGGTAGAACAGATCCGATACTTAGGGTTGCACCTCGACAAACGATTAACCTGGAATCCTCATACTAGACTGAAAATACAAGAAACCGCTCGACGTTTCAGGCTACTTCAACACTTACTAGACAAACGCTCTAACCTCCCAATTAACTACAAAAGACTCATCAACATGACCATCATAAGACCTATTTGGACTTACGGAGCAGAGCTTTGGGGCTCCACTAAGCCATCGAATTCCTGTCGTATCCAATCCCTACAGTCCAAAATCCTTCGTAAAATCCTCAACGCTCCTTATTTTGTTAAAAATACCGTCATCCATAACGACCTTAATGTCCCATTTGTTGCTGATTTGGCCCGAACCCGGTATCTTTACTTTCATAACAAACTTCATTCCCACTCAAACCCTCTAGTTTCAAACCTAGCTTCCTCTTCGATTCCCGATAATCCTCCGAGGTGTCTGAAAAGAAGATGGCCACGTGACCTTCTTAGTTGAACTAGTGATTTGAGTACTACCAGTGGTTAGTTTCTCAACTTCCCATTACTCATTTCATTTTGTATCACATAGCCTATTTACTGGATTTTTTTTTTTGTATACAGTTGTAAATATCAATAAATAAATTAAAAAATAAAATAAAATAATTGCTTAAATTCATACCATAATTACACTATTTACAATTTGCCTGGGGTCCCCGAACTAAGCTTCTTCCCCAGGAATTAAGGCAAAGCAGGAGTCCGGGAAGCCCCTGCCCCCTTTCCCAGCCGTGTCACTGGCTATAAACGCCAGTGGAAGCAGGTTAAAGGCGCATGATATCACATACGCATTTACTTAACCTAAAAACAATATTAAGCTAGAAAATTCATGCCACTAAAAGTTTGAAAATTTAAGGTCTTTTGCATTTGCTCTCCCCAAGTTTCGGCATTGGATATAAACCGTGTTTAAGTGAGCAAAACTTTTGAAACAGTATAGCTTTTCTCTTGTAAATGATCGTAAATTTATTCTATTACTTCATTATTTACTAGCCCGGGTTTGCACGGGTAGTAATACATATTATGCCCACATGTATTGTCTTTCTAATGTATTTTATTATGCAGATATTATAAACATAAAAATAAAACAAAATATTTCTTTATATACTAATTTATTTTCTTGCGCGTTAAGTTTTTGCGATAGCCCATAAGATACTCATTTAAATTATATGGTATAAAATATTCTAATAATGCGCATAAAATGCATAAGGTAACTAAAGTATATAAGTTGATAAGGATTAATTATATACTCATCTAAATCGCTTTCCAAATACTGAATTGTACGTTATCAATTTTTTAGAAGATAAAATGGGTTTAGTAAGCTTTCCTTAAAAGATAGATATATGCTATCACTGATTTTTTTGGAGATCTACGTTACAAAAGAGGAATATATCACAATGCATTGTTCCGTTATATGACAAAGGCCATTAAGAGGCAGTCATCGATGAATGCCAGGCGGCTATACATTTTCATCAATTACAACAGTTATCATGAGAAGCGAGGGATGGTTGACTGGATGATGTAAGGAAGAAAATAGTTGGGGGTGCAGTCAAATAAAACACTAAATAAGTGGATACTTATTTAATTAAGTGCCGACGTTTCATCATATTTTACTCTATTTCCATGCTCATACCATATTGTTACTTATATTTCTATACGTTCCTTGTATATTTATGTCATATATTTATACCACTTCATACTATAGGTATGGATTTTTAATAACTGTTATACTCTATAATCATATAGACTTGACTTTCTACTGTTATTTTTCCTTTATTTACTCTTTAATTTCATTTTGGTTATATCTTCTTTCATTTTACTTATGTAAACTCCCTAGGAGTCTATTATCTTACCTTTTATAGTTTATATATATTCTACTACCTTTCCATAATTTTAATTCTCACCTCTGATGTTTATACTTTTTCTTTCTTTTTTTAAATATCTTTCTGTTTACTTCCGTCTTTTATCTTTGTTTAAAAAAAATCTTTTTTTGGCATCACCACCGTTCTGTAAATTTTCTCTGTAATTTTTTGTATTCATATATATCCCTCACTTTTGTTCTAAATTTCTACCTCTCTACATATATAGTTTTTCTCATTTATCATATACTTAGTCCTCAATGTATTTTTATTGTATTCATTGTATGTTGTCTGTTTTTCTTTCTTAGCCCTGAAGATGACCCACAAAGTGGGTCGAAACGTCGGTACTTAATTAAATAAGTATCCACTTATTTAGTGTTTTATTTGACTGCACCCCCAACTATTTTCTTCCTTACAATAGTTATCGTTATATTCCAACACTTTTACACAAAATCTCGACAAATTGTATGCCTAAACCTTCCTGGTGAATCACTCTATTGGTGAAACCCGCATGAAAATCCGTGCGGAAGTTATTGAGTTTACCGCGAACAGACGGGGCTGAGGACTTTGTTTTATAATATGTATAGATTGTAAATGAATGAGCTGTACTTTACCCAAGAAGATCCGCATTGCCCTTGATTTCTGATTTGACGAATCGATTCGCATTCGGGCCAACGTTTCCTAGAGTCAAATTCTTCCGGGATTTCAGAGTGTTGGTTGGGATATTTCTCACTCAAAAGCGTATTAACGGAAGAAGGCTCTTTTACCCCGAGCAACATCTTCATCAACGACAGTGTAATGTTGTCTACAAAGTTGTGGCTTGCCTGTAATAAATTTATGTTTAGATTATTTAATTCTAAATATAAATTTAAATTTAAATATATTTAATATATATTATATTATATAATATAAATATATTAAATATATATCTTATATTTAAAATATAAATAAAAATTATTATTCCATACAAATATTTTCTTAATCTTAACATTTTAATAATACCTTTTCTATTATTAAAAGTATGGAAATAACAAGTACCACCTTTCAACACAAGTCCCACCGTAACTAGGTGGTGGTGTGATAAGCGATCGCCAAATATCATAAATAATATTTATTTGCTTTAGATTAGTGTGATTTGTTAAGTCAAATAATTATACATTATTGGAAAAATGTTTATCCAGAGAGTTAAAAGTTGCTGAATGTAAGTTGTATGTAATTATGTCTATTGCCGTGAGTTGGCTCTCTATTATTAAATCTATTATTTCCATAATGTCTATTCTCTCCATATTCACTTTCATTATGTCTATTCTCTCCGTATACATTGGGTGGGAAAGCGGAAATAATTCATAAATAAATGAATTATTTATCAAAACTAGGGTTGTGTTAAAGTGAAAATTGGGTGTCTTCCTGTTCTTGAGGTAAAAGAATTATTTAGCGATACAAGGGGGTTACCTAGTAGAACCAGAGGAGGGAGGACTTCCAGATCTTGAATGAATTATCAATCATAACAAGGGTGTTAACACAGATCTTGAGGTAAAATCGATCATTCAGCAAAACTATGTGGATACTCCCTGATATTGAATGCCTCATTTTTAAAAACTAGGAGGGGTACTGCATTAAAGCTATTGAGCGTACCCTAGTAAAACAAGGGGGTGGTACACCAGCTAAGCTAGAGGGGATACTCCTGTAAAGCTAGGAGGTAACCCAGGTGGTAAAAGAGGTGGTAACCCAGCAAAACTAGGGTGGCACCATAGTAAAACTACAGGATAGTACCCCAGGAAAACTAAAGAGGTGTTCCTGTAAAACTAGGAGGTAACCCAGGTGGTAACCCAGCAAAACTAGGGAGGCACCATAGTAAAACTACAGGATAGTACCCCAGGAAAACTAAAGAGGTTTTCCTGTAAAACTAGGAGGTAACCCAGATGGTAAAAGAGGTGGTGACCCAGCAAAACTAGGGAGGCACCATAGTAAAACTACAGGAATGTACCCCAGGAAAACTAAAGAGGTGTTCCTGTAAAACTAGGAGGTAACCCAGGTGGTAAAAGAGGTGGTATCCCAGCAAGACTAGGGAGGCACCATAGTAAAACTCCAGGATAGTACCCCAGGAAAACTAAAGAGGTGTTCCTGTGAAACTATGGGGCGGTAACCCAGCTAAACTAGGGGGTTGTATTCGTGTAAAAATAGGGGCGTTTCACTGTAAAACTAGGGGGGTACCCTCTGTGAAACTAAGGGCTGGCTCCTGATCCTGAGGTAAAAGGAATTATTTAGTAAAGCTAGATAAGTACCAAGGACCGTAACAAGGCGAAACGTGCTCAGCCACGAGGAATTGAAGTGCAAAGTCGGCCATGAAAAGTAATTTTTTATTGATGTGGAAATGGTTGACTGGATATCTCTCAGAATAGTGTAAAACGCAGTAAATTTATAACGCATAATAAGTTAGACTTTTTATTTATATGTCTAAAAGTTAAACACGTTTATATCCAGTGTTTTTATATGTGCGATAGCCGTAGAGAAATATTCACAAGTTATTACTGGAAAAAGTACTTTATAATTTTCATGTAACAATCACAAAAGTGTTTACCAATTAACTAAGCAAATTTGAGATACTATAGACTTTTGTGTAACTATAATTAACTATTGTTACACAAGCGTGGATTATTTTGGCGTCTAATTCGGATTTTCATATTTTTTTCTTACCCAATTGTAGGATCGGCACTGAATGTAAGTAGAATGTGACAAGTTGAGGTTTGTAACTATTTACTTGGTATAAGATATCCTAGAATAAATAAGCTAATATATTTTAGCTTACTATATACTATACTAGCTTAATATACATTAGTTTCTCTTACGTTCCATTTACATCCTGCTCCATTTACTGCCTCAACGATGTCTTCAATGTTCTTGTTCATTTGTTCGTTTCCGTACACTACCAATAAGAACATGGTGGATAAAAACAGGACCTTTATCATAAACTGTTCCGGTAGAATGTTCATAGTGTTACCAAAATTCGACAGGATCAATATTAATTAAAATAATAGCGAGTCTCACCAACTCTCTTCATGATACTAATTTCGAATACTTCTTTTTAAGTAATTTTCCTTTTATAAGGGCATAGAAGCTTTTTCAATGGTCTTTATTGCTAGAGTAAATGGAATAATATTCATGCAATGTCACGGAGAAGGAAAACAATTAACCTCTCTGAATGTTACTGATAGTAAAAAAAATAATTATAGGGCCAATCTATTTTAAATTGTACGCTTTTAAAAGTAACATTAAAAGCAGGGTTACTTACAAAACTGATAAAGTATGACTTTTAATTTTGAATAAATATTTTATTTTGTTTTTGAAGGGATTCAAGCACAAACTTCCTCCAATTCAGTAACAAGATCAGATTGAATCACGCGCGTAAAGAATGGAATATTTTATTGAATTTTTTTACTAATACAGAAATATAAGTAAAAAAAAAATTTTTTCCCGAATTAATATCGTAATATAGGTGTTTCATAATTATTTAATCATTGTTAAATATATAACCGCCGTATTGCCTCCAGTGTTCTTAGTTCATCTTTTTCCTTAGATCAGCCTTTGCAATTCTTGCATCACAGAATGGTGCTGGTGCCCGAAAATTAACTGTAAGACACACTTCAACTGATGTCTTCTCATTACTTCAATATCCCCTCATCCTTAAATCTGCTAACCAAAAAATTAGTTAACAAACAAAATGTAAGTTGTATAAAACTGTTATTAGAACAGTAGTTACCTACGGGGTGGAAACATGGTATCTGCCGCAAGAAGACTGCCGTAAATTAAAAGTATCTGAAGAAAGATATTTAGATTGTTTTAAAATGTCTCCATAAATATGGAGTTTTATAAGCTACTCTATCTTATACAATTAGCTATCATTTGCTATCAAACAGATTGAAGATTGCCTGTGGATATCTAGATTAGCCTTCCCCTCGTTCCGTTGTTTTATTTAGATGTTGATTTAGGAGATATTTTTGTTGCTCAATGGGAGAAAGATGTGGTGGACTTAGAAAGATTCTGGCAAGAATGGTAATAACGGTAAAAATAAGTCTTCATGTATTAATACGCCAGATAACCATGGCCGACAAGGTTTTCTTCACAAGAAATATGATTATTGAATCTAGAGCAGTTTTTCATACTGAATTCAGATATGTAGTCAGAATTTTTTTTGTGACAGCTACTTTTTAAAATCTGACGGGGTTTTTACCTGTCATGGGAACCTTTAGCTCATGCGTTATGTAGCGATTTTATCCAAGCTGTAATTAAGGAAATTTTATTAGTAACATTATGCTAAAGCACCTTAAAACAAGGCTATGCAGGTCCATTCATGTTTGGATATGCTCAGACGTGTTCATCTGGCATTGTGATGTGTCAGTATTGAGCTGACTGTGAGTTTGTTCAGTAGTGAAATATTTCCTTCCTTTCTTTTCGGAAGTGTACTGTGTATGTAGGTTTAACTGCTTTGTTTTTTCATCATGCCAAGAAAGTGTGTAAATCATGTAGACAGTTTCTGTTATATTTGAGGTGAGCTGACCTTCAAGTCTCAGAGGCGAAATTTGACCCCACTCGTAAAAAATGTTATCAACTTTACTTTGGCTGTTAGTCTGGTGATTTTGATAAGAGCTGGGCCCCAAATACATGTGGTGTTTCATGTGTCAGCTTGCTGGCTGGGTGGAAAAATGGTACAAATCGTATGCCATTTGCAATTCCCATGATTTGGAGGGAACCGAAGGATCATTTAAGTGATTGTTATTTCTGATGGACAAATATAAAAGGAATCACATCTAAAACAAAACCTACAGTTAAGTATCCGAATTTGCAATCTGCAATAAGACCGTTTTACACAATGAACAGTTCCCTGTACATGCATGATGTGGTTCCAGTATATCCAGGTTCGACCTTAGGTGATAACTCTGAATCTGACTTAACTGAAACTGAAAATGCTTCAGATGACAACAATAATGATCCTACATATGAAGCCAATAACTGTTCATCAGAACCATACTTTCCCAACCATAAAGACCTTAATGACCTGATTCGGGATATAAATCTGTTTAAACAACAAGCTGAAGGTTTAACTTCCAGACTCAAAGGGTGTAATCTACTCCAAAAAGAAGTAAGAATATGCAGTTATCGTGATATGAAAGAGACATATCAAAATATGAAACTAATTTTAGAGGAAATACAATATGAAAAATATGGATGGAAAATCTGTTTTTGGAAAAAAATTGGAATTAATTTTTATTTAACAGAAGAAATTCGAAAAAATAATATTTTTTTATTAGTTTCTTTTTGAGGTGAAGTTACTTTAGACATCTTGAAGCTGTCTTTGACATACGATTAATTCCATAGATCAAAACTAGGGGTGTTCAACACAAGTCACGCGTAACAGAATGTGTTTGAGTTTTAAGATTAAGATTGTTCTGCGGCCAGTTCTAAATTTTATAGATAAAAAAAAATCAAAACTCTATAAAACGGTTGGCATCTAGAATGACCACAATTAACGGATAAGCAACCTAAAGATGTTTATGAATTCAAATCTTATTATAATACTACTTTTGTTATTCGAATACAAAACAATTTGAGGTGTTACATTCTCAAGTTATAAAATTACCGTAAAAATCTGAATGTTTGAAAAATTCTGAATGAATTTCAGAAATATTTGGAGCCCATGATCGGTAGATGTGAATTAGTACGATTAATTTCCTTAATGTGCATCAATATTGTATATGACATGAAAATCGCGAGTTTCGTTCACTCTATTGTTCAAGGCACCAGTTGTCACCTTTATGGAGCCTTCTTCGAAGAACTCAAGTCAGACATACGACTTCGGAGTTCTTCGTAGGAGGCTCTAGGTTTACTAGGAATGGCCTTATGTCGCCCATATTATGGCAGCATATAGAACAGTATATTATAGATCTAACCTCTGGTGTATACTCGTATTTCCAAAGAACTATTTTTAGCTTTAAATAATTGGATTGCCTGAAGCTCCTGGTTTCCCCCTGACGATCCTTTGGTTAAAGATGAATTATTATAATTTATGCCCGCCAGATTATAATCTATTATAAGATATTTTTGGATGTTATATATTTATACGTAATAATCGGTTGAATTGTAATAATTAAAACTGCATTGAACATAAAATTGCTTTATTTAAAATACATATTGCTTATAATATAACAGATAAATTTAAACTTTGGGAATACCAGCAACAATTTCAGATTCGATTCCGCATTCGTCTTCTCCTCTCAATATCTTGAAAAGTCCTTTCTCTCCCCAGGTGTCGTTCCATTGGTTAGCGATCAGCCAATAGGGTGTGCCATCTTCTACTCCCCATCCAATGATCTTAACGGCATGTCCACCAAGCTCCTCGCCAGTCACGTGATGATAGACACCTGGTTATTAGGGCACAATTAATATATTGTTTCAAAAACTATTACTATGGAATAGGATATAATAAAACATATATATAATTTCTAATGGTCTATTATAACCTTTTGCGAAAAATAATCAAAAGTAAATAGGGTCAAGTGCGACTGTTGACCCTGAACAGCGATAATCCACGGATCTAGACCGATTAGTCAATGGGCTTTAAATAGGAATTGACCCTATTATATCAATTTGAATGATTATATCAGTGTTATAATTAAATTATAATTATAAATTTATCATAAACGCATTCCTTATTTATCCTTAAATAATTACTGTTTTTGAGAGCTCCCTTTCATATTGATTTAAAAAATACAAATATACAATAAGCATTTGTACATTATAACTCAGTGATAAGTCCCCTGTAAGTAATTGAAGTAAATAAATTTTAGGTCCCTTAATATTTTATGAGGGAGCGGTGTTGCTCAGTGGTAGGGCACTGAGTTGCCATGCGGAATACGTTCAAATCCCGCTAGCTGGCAGACTTTTATTTAATCTGTTTAGGTCGAAACGTCGGCACTTAAAATACAATAGTTTCACCTATTTTTGCGTGTTTTCTTGACTGCACCCCCAACTAATTACATCCTATTAATCTGTTAGCAGTTGGAGATGTATCCTGTAGGATCTAGGACCCCTTGGGGCTCATCAAGCCTCTATTAAAGTGGGTATACAAAATAAGGAGGGACAAGCTGGCGATTGAGCGTGATTTAGGACAAATCAGTTCCCTTCACAACAGTGGTCCAAGTAACGATAGTCTCTACCATGTACTGAACCCCAGACCCCTCATGGGTTGTTTTTCGGAATATTTTACGATTTATTATTTCATTAGCTAGTTGTTAAGAAAATATTAACTGGACGATAAGAAAATATGTTAATTATCATTGATTACGTATTGGATCAGTATATTTATTGTATAATTGGTTTAATGTTATGTATAGCATAATATTGTGTACTTGTAATTGCATATTATTATTTACGCATGGAATAATCAGGGATTGATGATTCGAGTAGTTTCGATTTAAGGTCCATTATCATAGGCAATAGATAATTCTAATTAACCCATAAACAGGGACGTCTGAGAGTCGTCATTCATTTCATGTGACATCATAGATAGTACATTATTCAATTATTGAATTATTTCACACGTTTGTCGATTCGGTTTTCTTTAAAATACTCGAGATACCATCCCTTCTCTCCTTCTCGACAATTTTTTATTATTAATAATTACAATTTTTTTAATCACCTCTTCTATAAACTTATAACATAAGTCGTTATTATGGATATGCGGCATATCAGCGATATTATAGGGAGTGGTCAAAAAATCGATAGTACATTCATAACTATTTAGTTAGTACTTCAAATAGGCCTTAATTAAGGATATCTTAGTGCTCGATCATAAAATTTAGATAGTATTCTACAATCAGTTCGCTCGATAACTAAATGGACTTCAATTTGGAAAATATTAAAAAATCGGGAAAACGGTGGAATCCCCTTGTTTAAATCAAATTTGGTCTGAATGAATAAAAGAAAAGAATAATAAAAACTAAATAAAAAAGTTGCCAAATAAAAAAGAATTGGAGTGAAGAGTGGAGAAAAGAGTTATGACTAGATCCCTCTGAAAGGCATAAATTCGACGAAGTGCTAATAATGGGACAAACTGGCTAATATTCGCCTGCTTTTAAGGCTGACTTTTATTTAATTTATTTTTTTTAGTTTATCAGTAAGATCATAAGAATTAATTACAAATTATAGTGTTCATAAGCTATTGACTAACTATTCAGTCACAAGAGTATTAAAATTTCTTCTACAATGTTATTGTAATTGCTTAGTTATTCGCATAAGTTGAACTTAAAATTCGTATAGGAAAGGTTATACCTTGTTTAATATATTGATATGATTGTAAGTACTCTACCTGATTTGTAAGTTACGAAGTCTGCGTATACGCTGTAACCTGCTTCAACTGGTCCATGGGCCATGATCTCCCTCTGAATCTCTTCTACTGAATCGCCGACGGAGTAAGCGTGCTGAACTAAGTATTGAAACAATCACAGTAAGAATTGGCAAATAATAACAATAAAAAAAAGTAAAAAATGAACTTATTTCTCACCTTTGTGGTGATCAGAGGAGAAGGGTGTAGTGTATGCAGTGTTGGTGCATTTCCTCTGGCAATCGGGTGTCTCTGAGCTGGGCAAGGAGTCGCAAGAGGGCAGGGATCCTTTAGTATGGTGAGAGCAAGCTGGGATTTCATAAGGTTGGCAACCCTGCGATCAAATATTTATAGGTTTTTTTTTTTTTTTATTTAATTCAATGATATTTACAACTATAATGGTATTATATCAAGTAAATGTGCAAAAATGTAGAATATGACATGAAAACACTTGTGGAGAAACTACCCATCGATAGCACTCCAATAAAGTTCTATAGTAGATGATCTCGAGGCCATCTTCTTTTCAGGCGCCTCGGAGGGTTATCAGGAATAGTATGGGAAGCAAGCTGAGAGACTAGCGGATTCAAGTGCGTATGGAGCTTGTTATGGAAGGATAGGTATCTAGTTTGGGCCAAATCAGTAACATATGGGATATTAAGATCATGATGGATGAGTTTGTTTGTGACATAATAAGGAGCATTGAGGATTTTACGAAGGATTTTGGATTGCAAGGATTGGATACGAGATGAATTGGATGGTTTAGTAGAGCCCCAAAGCTCAACTCCGTATGCCCAAATAGGTCTGATGACTGTCATGTAAATAAGTCTTTTGTAATTAATTGGTAGCTTAGAGCGTTTGTCCAGTAAGTGTTGAAGTAGGCGAAAACGTCGAGCAGTTTCTTGTCTTTTCAGTCTTGTATGAGGATTCCAAGTGAGACGTTTATCCAGATGGAGTCCTAGGTAACGTATCTGTTCGACAGGGTTCAGTGGTGTATTATTAAACGATACAGTAGGACAGGAATTCGTAGGTTTACGACGAAGGGTGAAGGTAATTTGATGGGATTTGTTAGGATTTATTTTAATCCTCCAATTTTGACACCATTCTTGTAGGTGTGAGATATGGGATTGAAGAGATTGGGATGCAACAAATGGATCCTTATTAACTGATAACACACATGTGTCATCAGCGTAAGTAGTGAGGACAGTGCTTGGATGGGTTGGGATGTCAGCTGTATATATCGTGTATAGGATGGGCCCCAGGATACTGCCTTGAGGAACACCGGCAGACTGGGTGAAGAGGGAAGAGTAGGAACAATTATGGTTTACTTTAAAGGTTCTATTACTGAGGTAGGAACTGATAATAAGGAAGTAAGTTGAAGGTAAGAATTTACGGAGTTTGTACAGCAGTCCTGGATGCCAGACTCGATCAAAAGCCTGCTCTACATCGAGAAAAGCTCCCGTGCAGTACATTCCGCGCTCTAATGCAGATGAGACAACGTCCACCACACGATGGCATTGCTGGATGGTGGAGTGTGATGTTCGGAAACCAAATTGGTGATCTGGGATTATTTGATTGGATTCTATGATAGGATGAAGACGTTTCAGAATGAGTTTTTCAAGTATTTTCCCCATTATGGGCAAGAGAGATATAGGACGATAAGAGGATGGGAGTTCTGGTGGTTTTTTAGGTTTTGGAATCATCTTAATTTTTATAGGTTAGTTTTCAAATAATCAAAGCAAAAACAGGTATTTCTGCTTATTTTTTATTTAGATTAAATATTTTAATCAAAAGTATATGGGATCAAAAATTCCTACCTCGTTGGATTGGTAGTCTCCTCCAGTAACAAGTCCGTTTCTTGCAAAGTATGTCCATGCTGCTTCGGGATATCCTCCGTTGCAGCCATCTCCACAGGAAGAGCAGCAGGACAACAGTTCCTCAGCGGAGAGTTGTGCAGTGAACTTGCCGTTTGTGGCTATACATAACCTGTCAGTGAAAGCTCCTGCAGCAGCAACTGCCTGTAAATAACGAACTATTTAATCCTGGGTAAATGTGAAAACTTGAAAATTCTTATTTTTTTAAATATTAATTTAATTGTTATGATCGTTAAACTATACCCTACCCAACAAGATCCGCATGTTCCCTGGTCCCTGATGTGGCGAATGGAGCTGCATTTTGGCCAATTCTCCCTGGCGTCGAAGCTTTCTGGGATGTTGGAGTTGGTGACGGGGTGTTTCTCCCTCAGGGGCAGTCTAAGAAGTCCGTCTCTCTTCAGGCCAAGGAACCTCTTCAACGAGGCAATGGTTGTGTTCTCCCCGAAGTTGTTTCCAGCCTATACAGAAAATCATACTATACAAAAGAAATGGTGAAATATCGCTCCTTCAAAGGAAATACTAATTTAAATACGTATGACGGAATTTGAATTGAAACTACATTTGAAGTAGTTTTTATATTTCAACTTTTCATTTATCTAAAATGTTCCATTTTGTATAATAATAAACAAAGACAAAAATTGGCATTTTTTTTAGTTTAGCCTTCAGTAGCAATTGTACTGGTTGTAGTTGTTTAAATTAGGAACGACATATCTGATATTCCAGTTCCAACATTTTTTTTTTATAGTTAAACTTCTTGTTGTATCATGTTTGAACCTGTATTTTTATGGTAATAATGATATAAGTTAAAATAAAAAAAGTTTCAAGCTTTTAAAATTAATGAAGTATTTCAATAGCATCATCACAATAGGAATGCTTTGCTTTTTTTTGGGGGGGGGGGGAGCTTTGAAGATGTTCTTTTGAGGAATAAATAGATTGTTAATGGATGACCAGCGAGAGCAATCGGTCAGGGTATTAATAAACACTGTTAGAATGTGGAATCACCCAATATATATGTATATGGAACATTGAAAATACATGAAATCGCTATATTACATATTTTTAGTCAAATTATAATTTTATGTACTAGATACAAACACTCTCCTCACACTGCTTAGGTGGTAGACGAGGGTAAAAGGTTATGATAATGATATATAACACTATAATTTATACATATTTCTGTTACCTTCCATTTTGCTCCGGATAAGTTGACCGTGTCGATGATGTCTTGGAGACTGTCCTGGTGGACAGGGCTTCCATACACTGCCACCAAAAGCAAGCTGGATATCAATAGAACCTTCATTCTGTTTCTCACAATTATTAACAATTAATTAGATATAATGAATCAATGATAATAAATGTTGTTTAGAGTATGAGAAGGATTTCTCGGACTCACCTGCTGCAGAAGAGATACTGACTTCCCATTCCTCTCTACGCCCTTTAAAAAGACCGCATTCGTCCACTTCAAAAGAGATAACAGAGAAAGGATGTCACGTTAATACTAAGTAATTGTTTTTATCCCATCAATCATCGTAAATAAAAATTCTGCGATGACAGCTGAAAAGATATGTCACGAGCAATCCTTCTGTCTGTCATGTATGACATATTTCAACTTTGCATAAAAATGTATTATGAGTGCGGTATAAGTGGTAGAAATTGGTCATACAATATATAGATCAGATTATATAACATGTTAGATATTATATAATAGAATCACTATTGTTAGACAATACTTATTTTTACTTTTATAAAAATATTTTATTGATGAAGGGTCTTGATGTACAAGGCCAATTCAATTTTAGAATGATACATAGGTAAATGGTGGTGTTTTCTCCCTGTTCACGCGGAAAAGTCCGTTTTTATAAAATTTGTATTAACATTTTTTTTACAAAGAAATAAAAAATGAGGCGTTTGGTTTCAAAACCGGTTACATTCATTTTCAAAAATTTATCAGTACTGATCAAAAAAGATTTAATTCTAAAAAATAATCAAGTTAACAAATTGTTTTTATTACTTTTCGTTATTTTGCTAACAATCCTCTTCGAACAATAATTTCTGGCAATTTTTTATGATCTTGTCCCATTTTAAAATTCATTTAATATTAACAAATATGTAGGTTATATCTTGATCAGAAAATATCGATATCTGATTAGTTTGTTTTGATACAAAATAAATAAATAAAATAGACATTTTTAAAAACAATCAAACAATGTATATATATATATATATATATATATATATATATATATATATATATATATACATATTTTTATTTGAAAAGAAAAGATATGTCCAGGACCGGTGCTCGAACCCAGGTGATCCAGATCGCTAGTCTGGAACTCTACCAATTGAGCTATCCTGGCTACATCAGACTCGTTCCCCGGTCATGGTCATAAACCATTCTTTTCACTGATCCGACGTCCCCGCGTTCTCACAAGTTTGCGATGTATACGAGGGAAAGAATGTTCTTTGAACATTTATTTAATTTGGATCTTGTTGACATACGTCATTATAATTATTATATTATTTTTTACTATATTAGTTATTGATTTTATTAATTTTTAAATATTTTTATTTGAAAAGAATAGATATATCCAGGACCGGGTCTCGAACCCGGGTCGTCCAGATCGCTAGTCTGGAACTCTACCAATTGAGCTATCCTGGATACATCAGACTCGTTCCCCGGTCATGGTCATATCCTTTCTTTTCACTGTATACATAGTTTTAATACATATACATAGTTTTCTGGCATCAAAAATTTTCATTTAATGTAATGCAAATAAAGACTTTTGATAGGAAATGGAATCATTTGGTATTGATTTTTGAAGAATCTAGACGGTTTTGAATTTTACAAAAAATAAAAGTAAAAAACCATTTTTGGAAAAAAATAGATGTACCTAATTTTGAAACCAAACGCCTCATATATTTTATTTAAATATTTACCCTTTTTTTCAAGTCACTTTTACTAACGACTTGCCTCGTTTAAAGACGCTTTAGACATGCAATGAAGTCAAGTAAGAAAGCGAATTCAGTAAATGATAAGTAGATACAAAGTTGTTTCACAAAAACTAAAATATTGTTATTAATATGAGACATATCATACTGTTAATTTTACAAACTTACTTAAAATAATGATTTATGATAATGATAGTATATTCTTTATGATAGAATATTTTATGATTTATTCTGAGTTATAAAGGAATAGTGTGCTGTGCCCTGGAAATGTGGAAATGCAAGGAAATGCATTTTAAATTTTATTCGAAGGAATATTAAGTATTATTATTTTATTTTAATATTATAATTAATTACGTTATTAACAATAATTATATTTTTATGGTATCATTACATAATTAATTATTTTTAGGAATTATAACTTAGTTATTGTAACTATTTTTTTTATTATTGCAGATCACAGAAGAAAAAATGATTGTAATAAAATAAGGTAAGTTAATAATAAAATAAGGTAAGTTAATAATAAAATAAAGTAAGTTAATAATAAAATAAGATAAATGAAACGGTTAATAAGTTTACAGAAATATTTCGAAAATTATGCCTTCATCATACATTCTACCCGTAAAATATCATGTCTTACTTATAGATCACTAGGACTCACCACTCAGTGATGAACAGGAGACTAATTCAGAACTCCTACTTACTTCCATTTTCTTTTATAAAGTTAACGACTTTTTTTCTGCTCCGCAATGCCCTAGGAAATTCAGTAATCAAAATGCAAAGTCATGGAGAGGGAAAAAAGTAATTATGTGAGATTATCACTTTTTTATAATTTTAGCTCATAGGTTTCATTTTAATTACCTGTAATAGCTTTTTTTTTTATATAATAATTTTATTATATTTTATTTTAAGATAATATTTCGAACAATCGATAAATAGTATGAGTTCTTTTCTCCCTTGAAATGATAATTTGATGGTCAAGGCGTTTTTAAACTCAGTTTTACTTTTTCGGTCAATCTATCCTCTCAATGATAAAGGAATTGTTTGAATCAAGGGTGAATCCAGGATTTTTTTCTGGGAGGCGAACATCGGGCAGGCGGGCAAAAAAATCAACAATAACTGTTAGAAATAAACTTGTAGTATTTATAGGAAGGTTTCAAAGGTTTATTAAAATATAAAAACAATAAAAAAATTAAATGTTTAATAAAGACAGTTTTCCTGCTAAAGATGTCCAGCACTTTATTTGCGTCCATTTTTTTCACAATATCTTGATGGATATGGATTAAAGCCAGTTCATTCAAACGCTCTTCTGTCATCCTGCTGCCAAGATATGACTTTATTCGGTATAAGGTGGAGAAAGATCGCTCGGCAGTGCTTGTCACTGGAAACGTGCACAGCTATTGAAAAATATTTCAAATATTTTACAGCACCGTTGCTCTTTTGTAAGCATCTACTGGAGATATTGGGATATTTCATATGCCAATGCGTAAAAGGGACGCAACGAACAAATTTTGCAATCCCAGCCAAAAATGGACAAGAGTTATTTTCTTCATATATTTTAACAACTATGATCATGTGATTTCCCTATGAGTATGTACTTTAATGGAATCTCCACAGTAGGTACAAAAAAAAACGTTTGGGGGGCGCGCGCCCCCGGCCCCCCTTAATCCGCCGTTGGTTTGAATAGTCATATTTTGTTTTTTCATAATTGTTTGAGTAGTCATTCACCATTCTATTCGATGTACTGAATCACAATAGAATTAAAAAAAAAAAAAAGTTGACTAGGAGTTTGGGCTTTCATCACAACATGGGCTTTAAACATTTAATTTCTGGTGTATTCATGATTTCTAAGCAATTTTCTCTCGTATACGTATATATATATATTTTTTTAGGATAAAGATTATGTCTTGGGCAGGATTCGAACCCGGGTCGCCCACGTCTCTGGCGCGGTGCTCTAACCACTGAGCTACCAAGGCTCGCATCCAAGCCAGACAAATCCATTCTCTTCACTGATCAACATATATATTATATATTATGTATTATATATATTATATCCTAACAATATATATATATATATATATATATATATATATATATATATATATATATATATATATATATATATATATATATATATTATCCTGATTCCATTACAAAAAAAATTTGAAGCTGTAGAAAGGGAAGTCTGTAGGGTTTTCGTTGTTAAATTTTCGGTCATAAGAATAAAAAAGGGCTATTAAACAAAATAAATACTTTGATTAGAATTCAGAAGACTAAAATAGTGTAACAAACTTAAATTAATTTTTAACATACCAGGAAATAGTTAAAAAGATAGATAGGGATAGGTCATTATGTAGGTAACTTTTACAATTTATAAAATTATTACATGACCACTTAATTTTAAAAAAATATCCAAAGTATAAAAATTAATTTTATCTAATTCGTAAAAAAAAAATTGAAGATGTGGAAACCCACTACTTAGGAATGAAATTTCATATTGTAACTCTGAAATTAGGACATACTCTACACAATATTATATTTTTTTTTTTAATGACACTAAGTTTAAAATTGTATCTTTTGATAATTTACTTAGAGTTGCTTTTAAACTACCGTGCCTTACAGGTTTTTAATTATCCAAGGTACCTAAGAGATCATCAATGGTTCATATATTTTGGTTCTTTACCCATGGTGACATCAATATTAATTTTTTTCCCATCAAGGAAGTAGGTGCTGTCAAGTGGAGCCCGTTTTTATTTTTTTTTTACCCATTCCTCTCTTGTTTGTTTATAATTTCCTGTTAAAAACACATGGTTGTATTGCCAGTTCATCATTGTTTATCGATTTAAAACAAATTATTTAATAAAAAAAATCTATCAATCACTATAGCGTACTCAGCCATCACTCAAAATATTTTTCTTCTTCAGTTTGATGGAATGTCAAAGACAGCCGATAAGATTCTGATAAGAGAATGATCAAGGAAATAAACAAATGAAGTCATATTGCTATCTAAAAAGTTTTAGAAATGTTTAACGAAGTATTTGCAAAATAAGAGGAAATGTTAATGTACGTTGTTTCTTGTGGCCAACTACTATGAAAGTTTTAACTATTATAGCATTTCTTCAACCATTTGCAAATTGATTATGAATGCATTAATCTATAATAAATAGAAGTTTGTATAAAGAGACGGATTCATAGCGTGGTATCTAGGTGTATAGTACTCAAACTAATCACACTTCTTTTTTTTACATTTGGAATTTTTAGCAGGCTTCTATTATCATAGAGTTGGTTCCAGTCTTATATTTACATACATATATATATATATAATATATATATATATATATATATATACATATATATATATATATATATATATATATATATACATATATATGTGTGTATACGTGTATGTATATGTATAAATATATATATATACCTAATTGGTGAAATATAAGTATCATTGGTAAACAGTGAATGGCCAAAATATTTACATTTATACTAAACTTTTATTTCAAAATTCTCAAAATTCTTAATGGCATGTTATGTTTTGTAGCACCACAATCTAAAGTTACTGTGAGTCCACGAGTAACATAGTAATATTATTTCAGAAAAATATGAGTTTTTAACAAGATGGTAGCCCTAAAGACAGCGGGGTGACACAGTGGGTAGAGCTTGCTTTGCCGAAAGTTGCGGGTTTAAGTCCAGCTATCGTAGATAAAATGTTTAGTTAAGTTATGTTAACAGCTTCGGATGACTCTGTGGCTATGAATCATACAATGTAGAACAGATTATCATTATATAAACAATGTAATCCTCATTTAGTTAATTTGTAACAGTATATAAGTAACAATGTCTAATGTAATGTAGATAAGTTAGAATTATCTCAAATGTCATTAAGAAAACGGTCCTTTCAAAGGGTTACTTTGAAAGGAAAAAAGGAAAAAAAAAGGCTTTTGAGTATTCTTATTCACCCTAAAGCACGTTATATGTTTATCGTTCTCTGTCAATTTCAAAAAAGAAATATCTTGTGTTGTTTCCTACCATGTTAATTTTAACTAACAGATATTTTCGTTAGGTTTTGAAATAATAGATGAGGTCATCTGTTGTCTTTTTATTATTTATCCGATTTTATCAACCCAAATAACGGATAAGTAGAGTAACACTAAAGAGATAAAGAAGAACATAATGTAAAGATATTTATCTTCAATGAACAAAGTTCTCCGCCTTCTAAAATTTGAACTAATTAGGCACACTAAAAACAGGCCTAAAAGCAGGTATGGAACATGCAGAGAGTATTTCAAGTATGAAATTCAGATGAAAATTTCTTTTCGAAAAGTCCAAAGATTAATGAAACAAACGCTTTGTGGATTTCAGTTTCCTCTACTTAATTAATAATGAAAAAATAAATTTCTCACAATCAAGGGGTAACAATTTTATATTTATGAAATATATATTAAGATGATTTATGATATTTATATTATGATAATTTTATATTCATAAACTCGCGATAATTGTTTTGATCATGATTGCAGACATGTCAGTCACATATGAAAATTTTGAGAATGGTTTATCACTCTTTTTTTTTCTTATAGTATAACACTCGTCAAAATTGAAAGTATCATCACATTGGATCAAATTTTTATATTTAATGTAATGAAATCAGGAAGAGTTTTGAACTTTATAAATTTTCAATATTATCATTTTGCCCCTAGACTCTGAATACATAATCGAAATAAGACGCATTTTTTGTTCACTGCTAAAACATAAGAATTGTAAATCGAAATACCAACATGTACTCAGATTCTTTTTGTGCTCAATAAAACATTATTAAAAACCCTTCTTCGAAATATATATATTTTTTATTCTTTAGACAGTTACTCATGTTTTTTTATCCCCCGGCTCTTAAAAATGGCACGATATGATTAATTTTAAGGGCGTTGTCAAAATTCAGCGAACAATCCTGTTGAAAAAAAATTGTTACTGACTAAATCCAGTGCCTACTAAAAATATACTGTCGGCAGCAATCATCTTAAATTGACTTAATTTGTGGATATCACAAGCTTTTTAATAACACTTTCTAATAATAAAATAAAATTTCAAGATTTTTATTTGTTAGATATAAGTAGTTTATCGTTTCCTCGAACAAGCTAAAAAAAAACCAGTAGCCTTTATGCATTAAACGGGAAACTATCTGAAAAAATTGACTGATAAACAGAAGGAGAGGAAAGTGTAACATTGAATGCTATTATAAAAAATATTAGTCCATGCTTATTGATATTAGTTTCATATACTAGTTAGAAAAAAATATTAATAGACAAAGTATTGTGATTAATGCATTCCAAATCCAATTACATGAATATATTGTATGATTATGTATGAGTATATATTTTTGTAATTACAATTACATGAGTTTATTGGCAATTACATCATTTTCCTCATCATTACATATCAATAGCTTTGTCAATACAAAATATGGTGGCTGAGCGTGATCTTGGACATGTCGCCTCCCTTCATAACCGCTGTTCTAGAAACAGTGCCAATGTACTCAACCCAGCACCTTTACAAAATAACATAGAGCTTTCATTTATTGATTAATTTTAACTTTTCGAATTTCATCGATACTGAGCCCTGAACTGGTTCTCACAGGTATGGTTTTTGACTATTTTATATTTTATTAAACATAATGATTATTTATACCAATACCACCCCTTATTGGGTAAAATAGAAAAATATTCACTACCCATACTATATTAGTATTCAGATAGAAAGGAAAGTCAAAATCAACTCTATCTCTATCTAATTCTCATTTTTAATAGCGAATTGTTCACCAGTTAATTTCTGAGGGCTAGTGAGAAAAAAAAGGGCTTGGCTGGTTAGGCCATCATGAACGCACGGATCCGAAGAGACCCTCGAAAAATGGTGTATGATAATCCGGGAGGAAGGAGAAAACGCGGGAGACCCCGATTGAGACGGATGGAAGATGTGTGATAACGGTTATCGTCTGAACAAAAATTTAGAGAGTTCAACATTTTCGAGAACTGCGCATTTCTAAAAATTGTGGTTAATGACGTTTCTGTTTGTTATATAAATATTTACTTGATGGTTTTTAAAGACGAATTATAATGAGTGGATGATAATGAAAAAAATGTGCTCAAGATGGTTTTATTGTGTTTGGATTACGTATAATATCTCTTATCTGAGATTTTTGGTCTTCTCGAGTGGCAGAACTCTTACAGCAGAATTTCCCAATGATCCATTTACAAATTAAAAATACTAGTTTGTACAATATCCAAACAAAAATATAACTACGTTGCACCGAAACAAGCATATCATCGAGCTGCATCGTTATTTGTTTTTCAATCAGCTTTGTTGATATTGGCTAGGATCCAGAGAATACAAATTGATTGCTTAATAAGCAACATGTTTCATAGATACACTCAGCAATGAAAATTGTTAAGGCCTAGTTATCTATCACAATACGTGGTACGGTACCTCTTTCTTGTTATTGACGGAAACAATTGTGCAATCAATATAATCAAAGCAACAGGCAGTGAAAGCAAACAATAGTGTACATCTTTTTTAAATGAGCTCTGATTTACATGTTACCTCCTATTAATATTAATCTATTCGTTTTAATTAGCATTAATTTTGAAATACAAGCAACATTCTTAATGAAAATTTGTATTTATTAATTATTTTATTTTATAAAATTCTCTAATTATTTACTAATTCTAACTTTAAACAGAGCCACAAAGGATCTTCGACAAGCCTAAATTATTTCATGCTAATATTTTAGTTGAACATTTTTAAAAAACAGCACAACAAATCGATCCCGAGGAGATTCAAACATCATTTTTTCTGATATCAATGGAAAAACTCAGTATATAGGATATTACTCAATATCATAGTATTTTTACTTTTTAATTAATAAATTCCAATGACACAAGGTGAGGTGGATGCCTTCAGTATTTGTAATTATGCTAAATCGGGTGTCAGTGTTTAGGAAATAATCTGGCACCAGGTACCTTAAGAATAATAGAATATATGTATATCTAACCAAGAGGCTACATAATAGGAATCATAAAACATTTACATAACTACTTAAAAAATAATATTCACTCTATAGTATAGTAATACCAACCAAAACAAAACAGAGATAAAAATATAAAATAAAAATAATAAAGCAAGAAAAATAATATATTTATAAATAAACGCATATAAAAAATTAAACAGTTATAGCAGAGAAAAATTACAGTAAGTCATTAATTTTATGATTATTTCTGATAGATATGAACTAATAATTATAATTGGTCGGAGAGCATTCGTTTTGGAATTAAGGAGATGTAGAAAAAGCATGGGTTTGAATGTGGATATGGGGAAGAGGCAAGATAGATATTAGGTGGGAGTGAGTTCCATATTTCGGTGGAGCGGCCGAGAAAGGAACAGTCAAATGTTTTGGTTGGCGAGAACGAGTGTAGAAGTCAGAATGGCAAGATATCGTATCCTTCAAGTATAATTATAATAGGATGTAATTAGTTGGGGGTGCAGTCAGGAAAACACAGCAAAATAAGTGAAGCTTATTATGTGCCGACGTTTCGACCTACTGTGTAGGTCATCTTCAGGGCCAATAGGAGTGGCTGCTCGGTGCAGAAGGTCGAGGTTACGTTTGATGACTTAAGTCTAATTCGTATCGATGCATAGGAGCTGGTGCATACATCTATTTGTAGATTGTATTATTTATATGTTTTTTATATTTGTCTGTATAATATAATTGTTTTAACCGATAGCCAACTAAAGTTCTAATAGTTCCTACAGTAGCGTATGGATATAACGGATTCAGTCAATTCCCGAAATACATTTAGGGATAAGTTTATTATCTTATCATTACGTCCGATGAAGTCCGACAAGAGCTGCCCTCTATGGAGCATTTTCAGAACACTGAGGTATCACAAGTTGCCAAGAGAGATCGCTGTGATGGAATTTAACTGATAAAGATAACAGTTCAAATTTGTATAATTCATTTTTGGTACACCTGTGTCAGTGTTTATTAACTTTTAGATCTGCTTTGATTTAGCTCTTATTTTTAAATTAACTATGAAGCTAATCTTCAAAATACTGTGGTTTACATTTCTGTTTTATTCGATAGATGATATTTGAAGTAAATATCGAATTCGGTCACAGGTACTATCAAGGACGGATCCAAGATTTTTTTCTGAGAGAGCACACCGGGCATACGGGCAAAAAAATCAACTATATCTGTTAAAAATAAACTTGTAGTATTATAGAAAGGTTTATTAAAATATCAAAACAATAGAAAAATTACATGTTTCATAAAGACATTTTTCTTTTATGATTCCTGCTAAAGATGTCCAGCATTAGCCTTCATTTTTGTCGGCATGTCTAGAAGGATATGCATTAAAGCCAGTTCATTCAAACGCTGTGAAGATGTGACTTTAATCGGCGTAAGGTGGAGAAAGATCGCTCGACAACGAACAAATTTCGCCATTCCAGCCAGAAATGGTAAGAGTTTAACTCATGTTCTTTCTGTTATTTTCTTCATATATTTTAACAACTATGATCATGTGATTTGCCTATGAGTATGTACTGTGATGGAATCTCCACAGTAGGTACAAAAAAACCCATCTGTGGGGAGCACTTGCCCCCGTGGCCCCCCTCCCCTTAAATCCACCCTTGGGTATCATATATGGGCACATAAATATATTGTGGTATTTTTATATATTGTGATTGTTGTAACCATTGTCATCATTGTCAGACACCAAAACGGTTTGTTATTTCTATGGCTAGAAATGTAAAAAACACGAAACATATCAATATAGCTAATAGAGATATCTATGTATATTTGTTTTTTTTAGATCTATATATCAATGGAAAAATATTTATATTTACATTCAACCGAAGGACAGGGTGATATAAACTAACAAACAAGTGTTAAATACGTAGTAGCTTTAACAGCAAAATAATGTCCACATCTATTAACATTTATGAATAAAAACATGCTCCATAGTAGGAGCAAGACACAGACAGCTTTAATTCAATATTTATTCAACATTAAAAAAAATACTTAGATTATTTAATATTGAAGCAATATAATAAAAATCCATTAAGCTACATATGACGAAGAGGCGATTGAAACAAATTAATTAACATAAATTAAGAAGGAATAAAAAAACCCGAAGAAATATGAGTGATTGAGACGTATCGAAGTTGTATATAGGCCTTTTAGACATTTTTTAAGTAACTTTTTTTTATTAGTTTCCTTTGGGTAAAAAAATGTCGTTTTCCGATACTTCAATATTAATATCTATGTTACAGTTAATATCGAATTATAAAACTATCAGAAAAATATTATTATATTTCTTTAAAATGCCGATATCTTCCTTGCAGCCGTTAAGACTTAATAATGTTGGAGTTTAAAAAATACAAAAACAATGTTAGAATTTTATCGAAAAAATGTATCGATGCAATCGCTCAATGTATTAAAACAATCGATTTTTTATTCAATACTCTTGCAAATCCTATCTTCAAAAGTTGCTGAAAATTTATAAATGAGGACTGAATTGAAAAATTTTAAAATGCAGGATATGTCTAGCTTCAAAATCTAAGTATTTGATTCATGAAAGTCGAGTACATATCTAAAGTCGAGTAAGAAATCATCTCACATTGCCTTAAATCGTCTATTCAGAGAAAGATGATCTACAGGATTTTATGATGGATGATGTTAATTGCATTCTATGCGTTCCTGACCCAAATTTTTGTGTTTTTTAACTAATGAAATTTTGAAGTTTCACATAGGTTGCAATAGGAAAAATCCGAAAAACAAATACAGCCTTTTTATAATTTATGTCTCTTTTTTCGGTTTTTGCTAATTTTTTGTTAAAAATAAACCGTAATTTGTTATAGTTCTGACACAAGTAGCAATTAAACAACCACATTTTTTCAGATGATCAATTTTACTTCCAAGTCGACGTGATAAAGCTTTAAATTTGATTTATATTGAAAATTTTATAATTCTTATGAGGGACGTAAACTCAATGTCCCGATCCTGGGTAATGTCCGGTACTCGTTAAAAAGCTCTATCCAACTTTTAGTCAAATCTTATACCTATATAGGCTTTGAAACTATACCTGGATAGGGAAAATTTAGGAGTTCCACTGTAGCCATAGTAGCATAAAGTAAGGTTAAACGAAACAAATCACTCCATAGATGAAAGGAAATAATGTAAGTATTAAACATCGGACATTATTAAAAATAGTTTTATTTAAAAAATAAAAATATACGGATCAAAACGAATATTAAGGCTAGTATAGCCTATTAAGTTATACTACGGGAATACCAGCAACGATATCTGCTTCGAATTCGCATTCGTTAGTTCCTCTCATTATCTTGAAAAGTCCATTGTCTCCCCAGCTCTTGTTCCAGTTGTTGGAAACGAGCCAGTATGGAGTACCATCTTCGACACCCCAGCCGATGATCTTCACCGCGTGTCCGCCCATCACATCCCCGGTAACGTAAGAGTAGATACCTAGTAACAAAAATTTTAAATCAGACATGTTTCGAAAGCAAAAGAGGATATTGTAAAACATATTGTGTATCATACCTGATTTGTACGTCACAAAGTCTTCGTAGACTACGTAGTCCGCTTCGACGGGACCGTTGGACATGATCTCTTTTTGTATCTCTCTAACGTCATTTCTTATAACGTAGGCGCGCATAACTATAAATGAAACGATTATTAATACTTCATGTGCAATAATTAAGGACCAAAATATTCAATTGTTTTTAATAATCCTTACTTTTGTGATGGTCCAATGAGAAGGAATGAGCGTATGAGGGATTTGTACATTTCCTCTCGCACCTAGGTTTCTTTGATGCGGGCAAGGAGTCGCATGATGGTAGGTCTCCTTGGTTGTGGTGCGAGCAGGCTGGGATTTCGTATGGTTGGCAACCCTGTAAGAAAATTAATGTTTCGTAACCAGTTAAGGCTTAAGGCAGACGTTCAAGCTAAAATTTGTATTGATATATCGGCGGGTTCCAAGTGAAACACTCTAAGTCGATTTTCTTATTTTCAGCTTTACTTCGCTAGAAAAATGAGATGTTTCTTTTTTGTAACGTTTTGTAATCGCACAATAGCGTTTTCTCGAAATCATATGTCTGACTGCTTAGAGTGTATTTCACTGCAATAAAAAATAAACAAAAAAGAATATTCGATGTAAAATATCCATCAGACTCGAGGTTTCAAAGGTGGCCGCTTTAAGATGTCACCGACTGCAATCTCTACCTACCTCTTTAGAGTTGAAATCTCCCCCGGTGACCAATCCGTTGGTAGCGAAGTAGACCCAGGCTTGGTAGGGATCGCCACCGCCACAGGCTTTACCACAATGTGCACAGCAAGCCAGCAGTTCCTCGGAAGACAGCGGCTTCGTGAACTTGCCTTTTGTGGCTATGCATAACCTGTCAGTGAAAGCTCCTGCAGCAGCGACTGCCTGCAAATTTGGAAAATTGCAATTCAGTATAAAGAATAATATTTGTAAATTTTTAATTATTACATTACACAATGATAGATTGCATGATCTTACCCAACAAGATCCGCATGTTCCCTGATCCCTGATGTGGGCAATGGATTCACATTCCGGCCATTGTTCTCTAGCGTCGAAGCTCTCCGGGATATCTGAGTCCGGAAAGTCGTGTCTTTCCCTCAATGGCAGGGCTAGAAGTTTATCTTTCTTCACCCCCAGCAAAGTCTTCAAGGAGGACAAAGTTGTGTTCTTTCCAAAGTTGTTTCCAGCCTAAATAATTAAAATCACATTGGTAGATGTTGTAAACCATATCCATGTCTCAAGTTCCCAAACCAATAAGAAATAATTCTAGAAAAACAATAGTCTCCCTATTAATTTTTAAATAAGGTTATCTACGATATGTTGCTGGCAGTGATGTAGCTAAGTGATGGAGCGCTGAGTCCCGGGTTTAAACCCAGCTGTTGTGGATAATTTATGTATTCTGTTAACAGCCGGCGATGGATCCTGTGCGATCTGGTGACCTTCCTGGTGCTAACCCACCCTCTATAAAGTGGGTACCCTCAATTGGGGGAAAACTGAAGGCTGAGAGTGATTCTTGGATCAATTACCTGAACAACCGTTGTCTTAGAAAACAATACAGTCTCTATCTCGTACTGAACCCAGGACCCCTTATGGATTGTAGTGTTTTTTTTACTATTACGGATTAGATCTATCCGTTCGAATCAAAATGCAAAAAAAAAATCAAGGAATACAAATTAATTAATACATGTGTTTGTTAAGTTATTGGTTTGATTATAAACATTGATTCCTTACCTTCCACTTTGCTCCAGAAGAGTTGACTTTTTCAATGATGCCTTTAAGAACGTCTGGTTGATCTGAGCTTGCACATACTGCCACCAACAGTAAACTTGATAATAAAAGTATCTTCATTCTAAATCAGATAATTTAAATAAAATAACTCTCTGAACGAAAATTATAATATATTTAAATTTAAAAATGATGATTTCTTTAACTCACCTTTGATTAAAAAACACTGGCCATAATGTGTTCAGTACATCCCTTAAATAGTCTTAACTGCCTACTTGACACCAGATAACGCAATTAAGCAAAATACAATTAAAATCAATATTACTACGCAATCTTTGTAATTAAACAGATCTGAAATTAAAACCACTCAAAAATTTATCATTAACTTTTCCGCCATAAAAATCGATTAACTTATATTACTAATTCAATAATGTGTACTTCAAGAGTCGCTTTAGTTATATTTTTATTTTATTAAAAGACGCAATACATTTATCTTTTTAAAATCCAGTGTTATGATATAGAACATTATTAATAATAATAATATTATTTAAAACTGTGGACATGACCTACCCTTATTATGGGTAAAGTCCACAACCTATAATTAATAAACGACAAGTGAAAATTTATTGGGACCAGGCCATTATTAATGATCCCACAATTTCTCATAACAAGCCTAATATTTTGCTAATCCTAAAAGAAGAAAAATGTGTGAATATAGCTGAAATAGGAGTGCCGGCAGATGATAACCTCCACGAGGTGGTTGCCTGAAGCAATTATATAAACTTGAAAAAGCAAAAGTTTTGCCGTTAGTCATATCCACAATTGGACTGATTCCGGTGAAAATAAAAAAATTGGACATAAATTGTAATATACTTTAAATTGTGGGCCTAAATTGTATTATACTGGACCAGATGTAGAAACCAGTGTTGCTCGGGACTGCGAGTATCGTTTATATTATAACGGGCGATAATATAAATAGTTATTGTTTTTTTTAATGAATTAATAAGAAAAGAAGGCTGTTATTTCTTAATTAGAGTTTAACCTTGAAGGATACATCGTGTTATATTATTATAAATACTATTATAATACAATATTATTCATAAAAACTTTGAATATTGTCAAAACGTTTTTAAGATCCATATTCAAAACTACTATGTTTTCATACTAAATATCCTTAATGTGTCATGCTTAATAAGTTAGGAATCAATGACATTATATTATAGAGTGCGGAATATCTCAGTATGTAGGGTCCACCCAGCCCATAAAATTATTTGGATATTGCAGTTGGAATAAAATCCTGGTGATGCAGTGATCACAACGAAATCACCCTCCTCCACAACCGTTGATTTTAAAGCAGTGCTAAAACGACCTTTACGACCATAAAAAATTACCTTTACGACCAAAATAAAAAAAGGCAGAATTATTCAAATGTTAGCCGGTAGAACAAAAGGTCCAGTAATGGACCATATGTGCATAGTCAACCGCTCAATCAGCATTTGGATTCCTGGCAGAGGAAAATAAAACAACAATACCTATGTTTTTATTTTGAAGAGAAAAGAATTGTCCTGGCTATATAAAAAAAAATTTAAAAAAATTATAAATGTAAAATTGACGTACGTCATCCAGATCCTAATTAAAGTAATGTTCAATGAACATTCTTCCCCATATTTACATGGCAAAAATTGCGCAGACTGTGGATAGAGGATCGGTGAAGAGAATGGATTTTTCTGGGCTGGTTGCGAGCCCGGTAGAGTACCGCGCTAGAGATGCAGAAAACCCGGTTTCTAATCCCGAACAGGACAAATCAATTCTCTTCAAAATAAAATAAAAATATACAATACCTATGGTTTGACTGGGAATGCTCTTTCACAACGTGTGACAAATAGTGTTATGATTAATAGAAGAATTAGGAATACGCTGAAACATCGTGGCTAGAAAAAGAACGAAATTCAAAATATCAAATCAAATTATCTAATATATCAAAATATTCATCAACAGTTGTGCTCTTAACAAATGCAAAATGAACAATCTTATCATGCAGTTAATGTAAGATGGCCACTAAATTCAATTTTGTTTCAATTACGAAATTGTGAATTTTTCAATTATTGATAAGAGAAACAATTTACGTTTGAAACCTTTTATCAATGCTGTTAAAGTCCAGGAGATGATTTATGAATTTATTCAACAAGCGAAGGCGGGGTACTCCACCTCCTTAGTGGTCAGGTAATGCTAGGGATTGGTAAGTCTTACTGTCGGAACCGGATGCATTTCTGTCTTCGTTCGGGCGCTATGTTGTCACTTGTTGATTTCTTTTTGATCCCAAGTTTTATAAAAAATATTACCTTTTAGAAATCTATAATGCCTAATTCTATAAGTTAATAATTATATTTCTAATTCTATAAGTTAATAATTCTATAAGTTTTATAAAAAATGTTACCTTTTAGAAATCTATAATTCCAAAACGGGATATTTGAAAAATCAATCGCATAATAAATTAAAGAACATTTAATTTTGTTTCATAAATGTACGGAACGTATAAATTGGGTAAATGGTGTTGGGCCAAAAACTTCTATTTATGAAAACAAGATACAAAACGCTGCATTTAGCATGTAAGCGCTGTAGCATTTTACTTATATAAAAAATTAGTGTTATATGTCAACCTCTTTGAAGTATATAGCTAGTGAATGAATGAAAATATACACCAGTGAATGAGCGGTTAAGTCAAATTTCGTCCAGAATGTTGTTTTAAATTACGTCCAGCTAATTGTATTGAAGAAAGAGTAATTGTGTCATTCTCGTTGTTTTTTTATTTGAAATGGAATTTTAATGTAGGCAACAATTCCGATTCAAGTCAATGCGATTTAGTAACTTATTCACTACGAAAATAAAACGATTCCATTTCCTTAAGTTTAAGATTTACAATTTACAATTCATCTTAGTCAAAATTCGACTTTACTTATTCACCGCAGCTGCAGATATAGATACTAAGTATACAGCATATTTAATTTTCAAATGTGTAATATGTACTATAGGGTGGGCCGGAAATCAGTTTTTTTTATTTCGAAGTTGTAATAGCATGGAAAAGTTGCGAATTATATAGACAAAAAAAATATATCAAAATCGGTTGCATCTCCCGGTCGCGCATAGGCCCAACAATTTCACAAAATATGAAAAAAACTTAAATTTTTTAATTAGGTGTTTTCGTAATGTAATAGTTTGTAACGTCTTTAAATACAGCCTAAAGACATTGTGTTGTAATTTGGTTTAGATCAGTTGCTATCTTCCGGTCGCGCATAAGCCCCAAAATTTGCCAAAATATTGAAAATTTCATATATTTACGCATTTTTGGTATTTGATAAATAATTAGTATTTAAATGTAATATCCGTAATATTTGTCCACACGAACTGATAGTGAAGTAGAAAAAAAACAACTTCAAGGCAAGGTAGATACATGCAAGAAGGAAAACAGTAAGAACATTCACGCAACCAAAAATCAACTTTAATACGCAAGAATACTCAGAAATGATTTACTGGATGGACTGTGAATTATCTTATCCCCCATTGTTGCCAGAAATTAGTGACGACGAGATCAAACCGCACTTCGACAGTGACTCAATCCCTAAATGGAACATTTTCAAGCAATTTCCAGTTCACACGCAGGCTGTCGAACGCTTTGTAAAACTCGTCACGGAAGCCTCAGGAAAAGTTTGTGGAGCTGAATCTCGAGACGGATTGGCTAAGAATCACTCTGCTGTCCAGATCAACCATGCCTAGCTTCACCAGCAAATCAGTCTTCAAACTACCTTCCGCTACAAAATAGAGAACAGTACTAATGGACAGGTTCAATTAATATGGACTATTGATTCAGAACTCTGTTTTTATTTATTATAAAATTAAAGGGGGCCATACACTATGCGATTCCTTGCAGGCCGTCGCCTCAACAGGCGATCGTAAGACCAATATCGCCGACTTCCATACACTAGCAGTCAACCGCCTGCAGGCGGCCGTACTGAACTGCAGATGATAGCCTGAAGATAGCACACACTACAGTCCGGTACCTGCAGGCGGACTGTCGGTCAATGAATCAGGACTGCAGGCGGACTGTCGCGGCCAAGAACAGGACTGCAGGAGATCCCCAGTTTATCACCATGCTCCGTCGGAAACGTTGCGCGATGTTTGTTTTGTCAGTTCTTGGGGAACCCCAAGAAAAAAGGGTCTGGGTAAAAAGAGTGCTGCGAGATAGAGAGGCTCACAAGTTTCGTGTGAAAAAGCAAAGGAGAATCGTGATAATTACAAGAACTATTTTGTTGGAGAAGCTGCAGTTTCCTGGCAAAACAAACTTGTCACCAATTAGGGTGAGAGGGTGAAATATTATACTGTGAAAATTTGTTTGTACTGTTGTATGTATTTGATATGAATTAAAGAATAAATTAGAATAGAATAAAAATAGTAACTTACGAGTTGTGATTCCTCACTCCCAATCGTCGCTGTAGTTTCTTCATGGTCGGCTGTAAACAATAGCAAGTCGAAATACCACAGTGACGGGGTATACGCGTCATCTCCCGATGAGCCCGACTTTTGCTGTTTTACTTTCTTCAACTCTTTTCGGAACGCATATCTCAAGTTATTAATTTTTTTTTCACTGTGTCAACGGTGGCTGACGGCACAGTTTTTTGATAAAACTTCAACAACTCTCCGTACGCCTCATCCCGCGATCTTTTATTTGCGTAGGAATCGTCCTTGACTTTCCATAAACAGGGGTAGGCCCGATATAATTCAATAAATGCGGAAATGAAAGGAGGTTTCCCGTCCATCTTTCCCCGTCAGTCCAATCTCGGCTGGTGAATGATCTCACTAAAATTATCTCACGCAAAACTGATGGAAACGGTGACAACAGATCGCTTGCCTGCAGGCTAACTGACAGTGTGTGGTGGGGGCTGCATGAGATCATTATCGGACAGGTCGCTGCCTGTCGCGAATCTCTCATCCTATCCCCGCCTGCCGGCGACCACACACCTTCAGTCCGGGCGAACTGCAGTCCATTATCTTCAGATCAACTGATAAATGTGTGGGCTATCCCGATCTACGGCCTTACAATTATCTTCAGTTAAACTGACAGTGTATGGGGCGCTTAAGTTTCTTGTTAAAAACTTTACTGTAACTTAAATATTTAAGGTTTTTAAATATAGAGCAAGTCGAAATGTACTATGCACGTTGTTACTCTTATCACCGTTTTTTTCTGTTAATATTTTGAGTCCATACATTATAACAGAATTATAAATTTAAGATTTGACAGCTTACTTATAAATTTATTGATTTATTTAAGCTAATTGTATGTTTATGTTAGCTTATTTATTTATGTTATTCTAAAATTTTGTTTATTATTTTTTAGTATCTATTTACTATTATTTAAATTATAATCTTCAAAACGCAATCCATACAGAATATTTTATAATTCTACAACTTTCACAAAACAGGAAAAATTTCTTTCAATGTTCTATCTTATAATGTTTTTTTATAGTAAAATAAATTTCAAATTATAGTCATAACATCACTCAAGTATTTTAGAAACTATCTGTATTGTAGAGTTGTCAAGCCTAAAGTAGGACGCTACCTCAATCTCAAGAGAGCTTTGAGTTGTGTATTTTAATTTAGAAATAACATTATTACAATTCCATCAGAAAAAGGAACGCGCGTTCATTTTAAGAAGAAAAAAAGGTTGCCAAGAGGACTGACGACAGAAGTGAAAACTCAAGACTTTGGAATAACTGGTTTTATTTTTGAATTTATAAATCAATTTTTGTCTGAATTATTTAAATTTCAAATTTGTAAATTTAAATTATTAACACTAATCTGTTTTTTACATAAATATATTGACTTCGAACAATAACTATATATTTACAAAAGGCTTCAGTGGTTTCTTTTGGTTTAGACCGTGTATACCAATGTTTCGCCAGACATGGTGCTGCCATCCACTAAGCTTTGTTGAGACTATATATAATAAATATATATATATTTTCAAGTAGATTATTTCTTAATAAAAACATATGATTGCATGAGGCAGCAAAAGCTCAATCCACAATATCAAGAATTTAATTGAAATAATAATTACTATTTACTTATATTCTTTATACCTTGTATTTTTATTTTTATTAGATTTTTCTTTTAAATTATCAGCATTATAATCACCGTTAAGCTCAACAGTACTTAGATCATTTGTATTTCCAATCATTTCATATAACAAGATATTTAAAAATTACAAAAAAAAACCTTTTAGGGGAACCGAAAAGTCCAACTAGTGAGTGAGAATTATTCTTATACCAACGGAATTCTAACTTTTAAACTAAAGTTGATTAAAACAAGTTGTATAACGCGAACCCACAACTTTATCCCCCAATAAAAGTCTTTTATTTATTAACGATACTAAAGAAGTTTTCACTTCAATAATTACCAGTAAAATAAAATAAAATCGGACAACGAATAAATCGTTCTGCCATTTAGGGAAAATTCAACTTTCTGTTCTACTTTTGATCTTATACCAAACTAAGTAATTATTAAATAGGAGAGGAAAGATCAAGAAAGAGAAGAGATAGATAACGTGACCATTAAACATTTTATAAGAAAATAAGGATTGAAGACAGGAAGGAATGAAATGAAGTTTTCTCTCGATTTCACCGACTAATGGCAAATTAGCCTTAACAAGTGTTTTATTAGTAGTTGTATTAACAACGTTTATTTTATTGCCCATTAAATTATTACTCTGTGTCCAGGTAACTAAATCTTACTTATCGTATAGCAATGGATTTTCGAAAATAAAGAAAATTATCATAACTAATTGAAATTATAGGAGATGAAAGTTTCAAAATATAGCATCGAATCAGTTTCTGATATGCATGCAACACATCCAGGCATTTAGATAACCCCGAAGTTTCAAAAACAGTCTTATTCATATGCTTCGCTCGTTTAGTCAAGCAATTTTGAAGCCAAAGTTTCAAGTTCAGAACCGGTCTAAAACCCATAAGAAATAAGGCGCTAGAGTGTCGTGTTTTTCTTGACTAAACTAGCGAAAAAATAGGGATTTGGAATTTTGGAGTTTTTTGGGTCCACTTTTGGCCCCAAATGCCTCATGACCCAAGTATATGTTAGAGCTTATATTTTTTATTAAAAAAAATAACCCCAATACATAGTGCAGCAATAATAAAATAAAAACATAAAAAGTAAGTATATTAATATAATTAAATCACTATAAATTTAAAAGAAATTATAGAACCATACAGTCGGCGGGTTTTTTTTTTCTCTTCTGTAAAATCACCCAAAGCGTACTTAGTATTGTTTTGACAGCGACGATATGTAAGATCTTATCAAAACGACAAAAATGTGATGGAATTCAATTAGAAAAATCCAAAAATATAGCCTCATGTCTTTAAAATACTAAAAAATAACTAACCATAATAATCATCAAATTATGCACAATACACGAACTAAAATTTACATAAATTCGGTATTTTAATTTGGCGTATGACCAAATGGTGTCTGAATAGGGAAACGTTGACTGAGTTTTGTCATTATTTTAGTGCCTAAAGGTTTTGTTTTTTGGATTTTTCCAATAATTGGATCTCCTACAACTACGCCTCCAAATATCCATATCCATCAGAGTCAGCTGAAACGGACCAATATTTAAATTGTTCAGTTGGGGTATAATCCCATTCCTAAACATTTAGTGAGGAATTTCCACTGTAATTTAATGCCATATACTCGCTTTTTGTTTTACTGATTTCCAGACCTCTTGCCTCATAGGCTTTTAGCAGTTTCCTCATCATAAAGGAATATTTTATATTTCGAGATAAAATTCAATCACAAAAAATTTAAAAAATCAAACAGTTGCTAGAAAACCACAAAAAGCTTATTGATTTTATAATTTGTTATATTTTTTTAATCATTGCATTAATTTTTAAATATTTTTATTTTGAAGAGAAAAGATTTGCCCCCAGCCGGGATTCGAACCCGGATCTTCGCCTCACCGTGGCAACGCTCTAACCATTTGAGCCACCGGGGTCGAATCTTACTTTGGCCAAATCTGTTCTCTTCACCGATTTTTTTGACATACGTCATTATATTATTTATAATTTATTATAATTTTTTAACCATTGCTTTATTTTTTAAATATTTTTATTTTGTAGAAGAACATTCTTCATCGTGTATAAATCGCAAAATTGCGAGAACACGGGGGATATGGGATAGGTGAAGAGAACAGATTTGTCCTAAGTAAGGATCGACCCCGGTGGCTCAAATGGTTAGAGCGTTGCCACGGTGAGGCGAAGATCCGGGTTCGAATCCCGGCTGAGAGCAAATATTTTCACTTTAAAATAAAAATACTTATTGCTTTTAATATGCCTAATTTATATTTCAAACTAAATCACGAAATATTAAAACAATTCAAACAAGATAAAAAAAATTGCGTTTCCTCAGTAAATGTCCGAAACCCCTATAATATATAAAACAATTTTTCAAGAAAATTCAAGATGAACAAAGAAGAATTTCGAGATCCGGCAAACTACCATTTGTTCAGGTAATTCTTTTAATTTAATTAATTTTAAGGTGTTTTTTTATGAATAATGTTATCCATCAATAGAATTTCAATGCATAAAGAAATCATTTAGTCTAATGTAATCTTCTCTTCGTACAATATATTTTTCACCTCCCCTATAGTTTCTCTTATAACACTGTATGTGTTGGAGCTTTGAGATGCCTAAGCTACGTCTTAAAAAGACGAGGTAAATAAAACCCTGAAAATATTTTGTAGGGTTGAAAATATAAAACCCTGCTGTACGATATTTTAGTTTTATTATTATTTAATAATTTTTTTCTTTTATACTGGACTCATTTCCTTTATAATTTATATTGGGAAAGAGAAAAAAAAACATTTACCAGTCGATTAAATTTTCTTTGATCCCTATTTATCTCTTATATTTATCTCTAAATAAATTTATTTAAATAAAATTTAAAATGATTTTAATTTGGAGGTATCTATAATTAATTTATTACTAGTTATTTTGGACACTTGATTATATTCTTTATAATTGTTGAATTACATAATTTAGTGTAGATGTTATTGTTTTTTCCACGGATATTTTAGACTTGTAACTATGATAAAGTTATGTAAATGTTACCGATGCAGAAAACAAAATGTGATAAGATTGAAAATGACACATTGTCGAAACGTCTCAAGAGATAAATAGGGATCAAAGAAAATTTAATCGACTGGAAAATGTTTTTTTTTTCTCTTTCCCAATATTTTATTATTATTTAATGTATACTTTATATTGTAGTTAGTTTCAGTTAATAAAAATATAATCATTAGATTATTTCAATTATCTTTTAATTGTGAAAAAATGTCTTCTATTATAGCATTTGTATTAAACAGAAAATTATAAAAAATTTCCAAAAATTGTAAATTTTTAACACAAGAACTACCAAAGCCCTGTTAATGATGGTCATTCTAAGAATGTTATATTAAATTAACAGGAAAGTAGATTGATTTGTAATAAAAAATTAATAGTGGCTAATATTCTAGAAATTTTACCAGTTTTTTTTTTCTGAAATTCCTTCTACGCTAGAAGCGATCGGACTTACATTTAACTATGTTTCTTTCTTTTTTATTTTTAAATAGATTAATCATGATATTTATTATTATTTACTATTTATCAAGCAAAAATGGTAAAAACCATCCTTAAAAGGATAACATCTTCAAAAACAAAATAGGTTTATAGTTAAAAACTAAATCTAGATAAGCTCAGTACTAATTAAATGACGGAACTTGTTCAATTGAATTATTTGATAATCACTTAGATGTATCAATTTTGGAATTTTTAGGTAATATAATCACTACCAGAGTAGTGATCAATATTTCTTTAAGCTCGTAAAATTTTAGAAAAAATCGTTTCACGAAAAAAGATGATTTTTGGTAAAAACTAATTAACATGTCCAGGTAACGGGGTCACATAGTGTGCAGAGCCCAGAGTTTCAATGCTGAAGGCTTCGGGTCTGAACAGCTTTCCAAATACCGCATTGTACGTTATCAATTTTTTAGAAGATAGAATAGGTATAGAAAGCTATAATTAAAAGATAGATATATTCCGCAAGACTTTTTTGTAGATCTATGTAAGAGGAATATTCCACTATGTATTGCTTTGTTATATCTCAAAGGGATAAGGCAGCGTCTTCGATCGAAAGCTCCAAGGCGAGCTTTTCTATTGATGAAAACCCCATGAAATTCCGTGAAGAAGTTTATGAGTTTATCGTGAACATACAGACATAAGCGTATCTTTAATTTAATACAGTATCTTTAATTAGTAATAATTCTAATATAATATGGGAAAACACTAAGATATATTGTTCATTTTATAATGAAACATTTAAGGTATTTGAACTTCTGACCAAGAGGAGACTCTCTCTCTGTTTTTACTCTCTATTGAATGCACATGTAATATTTAATAAAAGTTCTTTTTCAAAAGTGATTAGTATATTAAAGTTATTTAACTATATATTGGCTTAAAAAAATTATATATATTATGATATCGACGAACTATGTAGGACCTCTGACCAAGAGGAGATTCTCTCTCTGTCTTAGTCTCTATTGAATGTTATGTAAATATATTTAAATAGTTATGTAAATGTTATATGGTTCCTATTATGTAGCCCCTGTGTTAGATATACATATATATATTATTCTTATGGTACCTTGAACCAGATTATTTCCTATACACAGTCAGTCGATTTTAGCATAACTACAAATACAGAAGGCATCCGCCTCACCTTGTGTCATTGGAATTCATTAATTCAAAAGTAAAATTACTATGCTATTGAGAAATATCCAGTATACTGAGTTTTCCTAGTGATATCAGGAAAAATGATGGTTGAATTTCCTCGGGATCGATTTGTCGTGCTATTTTTTCAAAATGTTCAACTAAAATATCAGCATGAAATAATTTAGGCTTGTAGAAGATCCTTTGTGGCTATGTTTAAAATTAGAATTAGTAAATAATTAGAGAATTTTATAAATTAAAATAATTTATAAAAGATGTACACTATTGTTTGCTTTCACTGCCTAGGCTTTAACAATTTTCATTGTTGAGTGTATCTATGAAACATGTTGCTTATTAAGCAATCAATTTGTAATATCTGGATCCACCCAAGTAAATATTTTTATAACAAACAGAAACGTCATTAACCACAATTTTTAGAAATGCGCAGTTTTCGAAAACGTTGAACTCTCTAAATTTTCGTTCAGACGATAATCGTCATCACACTAAACCATATTTCTTACTCACTCACTCAAAGTCTGGCGCTACAGCCCTTGTAGGGCCTGGGCCTCCTCCAACAACTTGCTAGACTCCGCCCTATCTGAAGCTATCCTCCTCCATCTCCGCACTCCCATCCTACGCAGATCCTCTTCCACATCATCCATCCATCTCAATCGGGGTCTCCCGCGTTTTCTCCTTCCTCCCGGATTTTCATACACCATTTTTCGAGGAAGTCTCTTCGGACCCATGCGTTCAATATGACCTAACCAGCCAAGCCCTTTTTTTTCTCACTAGTCCTCAGAAATTAACTGCTGAACAATTTGTTATTAAAAATGAGAATTAGATAGAAAGAGAATTGATTTTGATTTTCCTTTCTATCTGAATACTAATATAGTATGGGTAGTGAATATTTTTCTATTTTACCCAATAAGGGGTGGTATTGGAATAAATAATCATTCTGTTTAATAAAATATAAAATAAAAAATAGTCAATAACCATACCAAACAATAAATTAATTCTCTATTTCATTTTGTAGAGGTGCTGGGTCGAGTACATTGGCACTGTTTCTAGAACAGCGGTTATGAAGGGAGGTAATATGTCCAAGATCACGCTTTTTATAATAGCATTCAATGTTACACTTTCCTCTCCTTCTGTTTATCAGTCAATTTTGTTCAGATAGTTTCCTGTTTAATGCATAAAGGCTATTGTTTTTTAGCTTGTTCGAGGAAACGATAAACTACTTATATCTAACAAATAAAAATCTTGAAATTTTATTTTATTATTAGAAAGTGATATTAAAAAGCTTGTGATATCCGCAAATTAAGGCAATTTAAGATGATTGCTGCGGTCAGTCCCTTTGTTTTTAGGAGGCACTGGATTTAGTCAGTGACAATTTTTTTTCAACAGGATTGGGCGCTGAATTTTAACAACCCCCATAAAATTAATCATTTCGTGCCATTTTTAAGAGCCGGAAGATAAAAAAAAACCAATAACTGTCTAAACAAGAAAATATATATATATATATATATTTCGAAGAAGGGTTTTTAATAATGTTTTATTGAGCACGATGCATGTTGGTATTTCGATTTACAATTCTTATGTTTTAGTAGTGAACAAAAAATGCGTCTTGTCTCACTTATGTATTCAGAGTCTAGGGGCAAAATGATAATATTAAAATAAATGTTAAGTGTTAAAAGCATTTACAGTTTGTTAATAATAAAAATTTATTAAGTTCAAAACTCTTCCTGATTTCATTACATTTTTTTTTTTTTTTTTTTTTTTAATTTATTTATTGATATTTACAACTGTATAATAAAAATACATCTAGTAAATGTGCTAAGCGATACATAATGACATGTGAAAATGAGAAGTAGAGAAACTACCCACTGGTAGTACTCAAATCATAAGTTCAACTAAGATGTCACGGGGCCATCTTCTTTTCAGACGCCTCGGAGGATTATCGGGAATTGAAGAGGAAGCTAGGTTTAAAACCAGAGGGTTTGAGTGGAAATGAAGTCATTACATTAAATATAAAAATTTGATCCAATGTAAAGATACTTTCAATTTTGATGAGTGTCATATCAAAAGAAAAAAAAAAAACCTAACTAAAATATCTGTTAGTTAAAATTAACATGGTAAGAAACAACACAAGATATTTCTTTTTTGAAATTGACAGAGAGCGATAAACATATAACGTGCTTAAGCATGAATAAGAATACTCAAAAGTCTTTTCTTTTTTTCTTTCAAAGTAACCCTTTGAAAGGACCGTTTACTTAATGACATTTGAGATAATTCTAACTTATCTACATTACATTAGACATTGTTACTTATATACTGTTACAAATTAACTAAATGAGGATTACATTGTTTATATAATGATAATCTGTTCTACATTGTATGATTCATAGCCACAGAGTCATCCGAAGCTATTAACATAATTTAACTAAATAATTTATCTACGATAGCTGGACTTAAACCCGCAACTTTCGGCAAAGCATTCCGCGCTCTACCCACTGTGTCACCCCGCTGTCTTTAGGGCTACCATCTCTCATCTTTGTTGACCCTGCCTATCCATCTGGTCTTTGGCCTCCCACGTGGTTTTTGCCAACTATTGTGGGATTCATAGTCGTGTAGAGGCGTCCTGACGGATCATTTAGAGCTACATGCCCCGCCCATCTTAGCCTTCTTGCTTTCATATCCTGAGATATTGCCTGGCCAGTTTCCTTTCATTTCCATTTTTGCATTATTTTAATTTCGCAATTTTTATTTTCGCATTTTATCATCCACAATTTTTTTCATTTTCGCTATTTTTCCATTTTCACAATTTAGGATTTTACTGATTTTCTATCTCGCAACATCCCTATTTTCGTATTTTGTTATTTTCGGAATTCCTATATTTCCACATTTTCCCAATTTTTCATTTTCATTCACAACTTTTTTTTTATTTTTACAATTTTACTCTTATAGACTATTTTTATTATTTTCACTATTTTTCATTTTCGCAATTTCTTTCATTTTCCTGTTTAACCGTTTTCGCAATTTTTTTTATATTCGGAAATTTCATTTTCGCATTTTTATTTTTTTTTATTAATTTTCCTACTCGTTCCGCTTTTCTACTCCCTATTACCTGGACTTGATAGGAAATGATTGAAAAGACTTTGGCTAAGAGACCTACTCACCTATTGATATATTTACTCCATCATCATATAAAAGATCATGTAGAAAAGCAAAGTAAAAAACACAAGGATCAAATTTGCTGAATGAGCAATTGCGCAGGTGCAAATGAAAAGTAAATAGTTTTTTTCAATGGTAATATTTTTACTATTTTACTAGTTTCTGAATATTCTCTATTTTCAAATAATTTTATTTGAAAAGACATTTCTCTATTTTCGCTAGTTTTTTTTTTCTATTTTTGTAATTATCTATTTTACTAATTTTCCTTAGATCACTGCTTTACTTTTTTTCAAAGAATTTCCTCTTCTTCTACTTGTTCTAACTCAACATTTTTTATATGTTTGAAGTTTTATGGAATTTCCCAATTTCTCTATTTTCTTATTGTTTCCTATTTTAGCTATTCCTCTAATTTCGCTATTTCTAGAAGTAAATTAAAAGAAGGCTTAATAGTGCAACGATTATTTTTGTTAGTGGTAAAGTTATGCTTTAGAATATTCGGCCTATGATTTGTCTTAATGGAGTATCATAGGAGATATAGACCAGTCCTGTAGCCTTTCAAAATGTTTCTATCGGAATATATGTGTAAACAAGGCATCATATACGTTTCCTAGATTAAATCGTAGAGCTTTTATTGCTTCAACCCTGCTCTCCCATCGAGTATTTAAGAGTGGTTTTAGAGTTAAAGTTGGCATTTCTTTGGCAAGAGTTTGCTGACGCAGAAAAGAAAACATAAATTATTGAACAATTGAAAAAAAATTGACAATTTCTGACGAACTTTTAGCAGCTGCATTAACTATCAAATTCAGGCTGTGTGCCGCACAAGGTAAGTAAAATGCGCGCGGGTTTAAGCCTGAAATTCGTTTCTGGAGACCTATGTTTTCCTTTCATATTCACGCCATTATCAAATCAATGTAACAAAAAATTTAGTTAAACCCTTACCAGTTGCATCTGTAATTGGGAAAAATCCCAGAAAATGTTCTTTTATTTCAGCCTTGTCATTAGTTGTATTTAAAAGAACGAACCGTACGACAACCGATATTTGTTCTGTGTGCAAAATCTGGAGTACAATCTAATATAATTGAAAAATATTTGGATTGTTTCAATTCCAAAACAATCTTTTTTTTTATTCTTTCTCCTTATAATTGTATTGACTCATTCTGAATATGATTGCCAAGATAATGAGTTAGGCGTGACTAAGATTTTTCAATACGGGCAATGTGTTAATATACCATTATCAGACTTATGAATTTTTTCAGAATTTCCCCGTAAAGCTAGACATTGCCTCGCAAAAAAACGAATTATACGGATTATTCGTTCGATTACTGTCACCCAACGGTTTTTTCTCTCTTCCAATTTCAGCTTGGTGCACGAAATCGACAGTTTTTTCTGTTAAAATGCCAAATTTTTTAGTAAAATAAGAATTCGAAAAAGATCTTTTAGATCTATTTGAAGGATAGGAATACTCTATTACCTGTACTGGACCGCGCTAAATTAAAAATATCCTTTGTTTATCGGATAACACATGTGACCATAACGCGATATCATTGATTACATCTTCTCGAAGTGTATTCTTTGGCGACGATTCGGCGCAAGGAGGTTGGTCGACAACCGACGACGGTGATAGCAGCGGCGATGGAGGTGGCAGCGCAGACACGAGTTCTTCTGTAGGGTCATCTTGCGTATCTAGAAGTTCTCTTGAAGACAAATCGTGTCCATATACTTTTCGATAGAACTAGTAGTATAACCTTTTCGATAGAAGTATCAGATTTCTTTTCTAGTTTTCTTTTCCGATTCTGTGCACCGGAAAGTTTCTTTTTCCCATCGCCATCAGACATATAAAATTAATAATAATAATACTTACATAAACTAAGAATTTAGGTAAGATTTAACAGTATTTTAACCTAACTGACAAACACTGACAGAAATAAATCAAATTATGTAACTGTTTCTATATCAATATTATCACAATATAGGCATCATCCTGAATTGTAAGTCCATCTCATCAGCTCATCACCCTTCCGTGTAAGACGAAAGGAACGTTGAGATCTGTATGGAGGGTTTTGTTGAAGACATAGTAAGCTTTATTGACAATAATTCTAAGGACTTTGGATTGAAAGGATTGAATACGTCTGATAATCGATTTTTTGCGGTCCCCCACAGTTCCAGTCCATACGTCCAAATAGGTTTGATGTTGTCTTGCATATTAGAAGTTCATTGTCTATTGAAAAATGGGAGGTCCTACGTAGTAATCTGTATAGTTGGGTGAATCGTCTGTTAAGTTATTGTCTTTTCTCTAGGAGGAATCCAAGGTATCGTACTGTGTTGGAAATAGGTAGGACGGTATCATTGAATTGGAGAGAAGGACATGTTCCCCGGCGAAGTGCAAAAGCCACGTGTTTGCATTTCTCCTCGTTGACTTTGATCCGCTCTTGGTTACCACAAGTTTCAACGAGTGAGAGGTGCCTTTGGAGGTTCAAGGAAGCCACTTCAGGGTTTGGATGGAAATGGCTGTGTTGCCTGCGAACGTTGCAAGGAAGGTTGCAGGAGTAATTGGTATATCAGCGGTGTAAAATATGCATAGGATAGGACACAAGACGCTCCCTTGGGGGACTCCAGCTTGAATTGGGTAAAGATTTGAAATACAACTAATTATTCGGGTTTTTTCTAAACTGCCCAAATGCCTTGAATTGGATTGTTTGAGAGAGAAGTCTACTTCTGTTCTTTTCTACGATTCACATTATCATAGCTCACTCGAGTGATGGATAGGTTTTTCAGTATGATAATAAAAAAATAAAAAAAAGCTTGTAATACTACAATCCATTACGGTGTAGAGACTGCGCTGCTTCTTCGATAACGGTTGTGCAGGGAGGCAATTTGTCAAAGATGAAGGACAACCGCCAGGTCCCCCCCAGGTGTATGGAAGTGCGGATGAGCGTGGGGTTGGACATTTATTTTTTTATTTCCTCTGTTAATTATATTTGTAAATAAGTTCGGAACACCAAATTAGTTAGGTACACTGAAAAGATTCAGTTGCTGAGATATGATCTTCAGGTGCCATCTTCTTTAAGGCTTATAAGTCCGCAAAAAAACACCCAGGACATATAGTTCCATAATATTCTTACTTTCAAGTCTAACGTGAAGACCCTGCTTAAAAATGCTCTCTTCATCTTCTTCTTGGTTGCCTTGCCTGTTCTATCCATCTGACGGTTTCTTTCTTGCAGTCATTTTCTTCATTAATTATAATACACAAGTATTTATAATTATCTATGAATTTAAACTGTGGAAACTAAGCAAGATTATAATGAACTGATATCTTTATCTCTTGCTTATGACCGTTTACATGACTAAAAGTTAACAACATTATAATTTGTTATACATCAACATTATAATTATAACAAATTTTATAATTATTTATGGCTATATCTGATTTATTCAATGTTAGCAAAGATTGGTGAAGAATTCCCCTTAAAGATTTTAGGTAAAATGGAACAGTAAAAAAATCCTCTACTTCTCCCCTTTAAAATGATGTTAGTTTAAAACAATGCTGTAATAAAAAATAAACAACGTTGAATACATGATACTATTTGGCTTGATATCCTATCTAGTTTGGTTACTATATCCACCAACAAATCTCTGGTATCAAATGTACTAGAAATTATTGTCCTTGATAAATTGTATGGTGTTTGGAGAAAAGAACTGAAGCTAAATTTTCGCGGATTTGAGGTGTTTTTTAAATGAAGAGTATACGCAATCTGTTAAAACAGTATTTATCAAAAGTATAAATTATTAAAAAGAAGAAAATGTTATTTATAAATAGTACATAACGGAAAATAATGACAAACTCCCTTTACCAAAACAATACAGACATTTTATTCGTCATAAGACTAGTAATGTAACGTCGACGTATAACGCCATTGACTTTTGTATGACACAAAAAAAATAATTTGGCATAGCGATCTCTCTAATTAAGATTATTTTATTTATCATTTTTATATGTTTAATTGCTGTATACTGCTAATTAAACTGCACACAATAGGATGTTGGGTTTATTAGACCTTGTACCTAACCACAACGACTTCCGCTGTCTGACTGTAGATCCAGAAACTTGTGGAGCATTGTCCTTATCAGAAGGATCAATTGTCTGTTGGCCGCTGCGTCTATTGACTTCTGACCCCGTTTCTGGGCTTTGTCCTGAAGGCTTGAAACTCGGTAACCTTGGAATGATTCCAGAATTCTCGTTTATGATTTTTTAATTTTGCCGTCGATGGAATAGTAATATTCCTGTTACTATATCTTTGTAGGAATCAATGAATATCTTATAAGCAATAAATCTGTACTACTACAACCCTTGAAGGGTCTGAGGTTCAGTAAATATTAGAGACATAACTGTTTCTAGGAAAACGGTTGTACAGGCTGGTGATTAGCCCTACATCGCGATCAACCGCCAGATTTCCCTCCCCCCCCTCATTTTGAGTACCCACTTTATAGAGGCTGGGTGAGCCCCAGGAGAGTCCTATGTCACATAACACCCATCTCCTGTTGCTAACCGATTAAATAAAAATCTTGCCAGCAATGGGATTTGATCCCAGGATCTTCGGCATAGCAACTCAACGCTAACTGAGCCCTACGCTCTCTAGCAATAACTGATCCGAAATCCGGAGAAAAGCTTTTCTGGAAATAACTTTTGTTAAAGACACTGACGTACACCTTAGTGACGTAATAACTCCGGTTTACATAACATGATGTTTCTTGCTTATATTTCTGCGAACAGGTGTTACGTAAGTTGATATTTAAAAAAATTATGAATTACATTATAGTTATTACTTTATTCTACTTTCTCGAATAAGAGTGTTGGAATAAAGATTGCTGGTCTCTTGTTTATCTTACGTTTTTCGCCATCTCGATTTTTTTTTTCAGTTTTCACTCAGCTTATAAGCATGGGGCTTCAGAGCAGATAGGATTGATTGTAAACACACGTGAAGCAACTGACACCGAAGATAAAAAAAAACATGGCCTACTGACATTAATCGGAATGTCATATATTTATTTATAATGTCATGACACTCGAGGGAGCGCAGTGACTCAGCGGTTGGTCATGCTGAAAATCCCGGTTCAAATCCCGCTGATGGTAAGACTTTTATTTCATTGCCATAATAATCTGTGAGCAGCCGGGGATGGATCATATGGGATCTAGGACCCTCCTGGGGCTCACCCAGTCTCTATAATGTGGTTACTCGAAATAAGGGGGAAATCTGGGTGTTGAGCGTGACAAATCACCTTTCTGCACAACCGTTGTCGGAAACAGTAGAGTCGCTACCTTGTACTGAGCCCCAAACCTTCATGGATTGTAGTGGTCACACTTGGCCACCACGGTGTCCTGAACTTTTACCTACAATTCCTGTCTCTTTAAGTAGAAATTAGAATTTTACCTGCGTACAGGACACCTTTTCTGATATTAGCAGACAATATATTTATATAATGGGGTATCTATTAGATTCTAGAAACAAATTATATAACCATATTCATATGACATAGTTTGGTATTTGGTCAGAGATTTGTTGTTGTTGTTGGAGATGCTACTAAGTTCTTTGTTTTATGGACTGTAGCGGTTGGGTGAGATATTGGCCAATTCTCTATTATCTTAGAAAAAAATCAGTCTGTACTTAATCCAAAAACCGTTTTTGATTAAAAAAACCTACGTTTCGAAGTTTTGGTTTGTAGTTGTATTCGCATATTCCTTATATATTATAAAATATAAACCAGAATTTAGGAATATACAGAAGTAAATTGCCGGCATTGTTTTTCATCTAGATTAATACGGCCTACTAAGTTATCTTTCTAATCTCGATCCATTTTACCGCTATTGCAGTTTCCTCACGAAAGTGACAAGGGCTTCCGTGACCAACCTCATTCCCGCGCCGCACCTGCGTTGGTGAAATGAGTCCGTTCAATTGCCGCCTATTACGAGTTAGTGTATATATCTCACTAGGTTATAAATGAATCCTGACAGATATTGTTATCTGTTGTGCATCCCTTCGGAGAAAGAGAGTTCACCGTGAGAGGCCTATGGTTTGGATCTCGCGGAACGATTCCGTAAAGAACACCTAGGTGTTTGTGGCAGGGTTGAGGCACGGCTTGCTGAGAATATTATACTCGACTCCTTGGAGATAATTCACAATCATATATATAGTAGTTGATACCCCACACAATTGTTTTATAATTTCTTTGCTTTCTCGTCATTAAGAAGAAAAAAAAAGGGAAGTAAAAATAAATAGGAAAAGCTAATCCTAAGTATATAATTTGATTAATGGTATGAAAAGGAGAAATAGAGAAAAGTAATGATAAAAACGAATATTCATAATTTTAAAATTTGTATGGACATATGTCCAATATGAATTGATAAGTATGCTGTATGGTATGGCAATCCAATGTAGTTGGACAGCACTGCTGAAACAATAAAGCATTTCTCTCTCTCACTCTCTCACTCTCTCACTCTCTCTCTCTCTCTCTCTCTCTCTCTCTCTCTCTCTCTATATATATATATATATATATATATATATATATATATATATATATATATATATTGATTGATATGCTCATGCATGTCATTATGATATTTCCAGCCATTATGATATTTTTATCAGATTGAGAATAGTATAGTATAGAATAGTAATGATTTAGAACGGTATAATATGCTTATTTATAAGATACATAAATCTGAACCTGTGCCATTGCTACCCATGGAGAGTCTAAAGGATTATTATGCGGTAGTAACTGTGCCGTTTTTAAGACTAAAAGGTGATTTATTGTAGATCAAGTTCAACCGCCAGGTTTTCTCCAAATTATGGATACCTACCTTATAGAAGCTCGAGGAGTGTCTCCAGGTACCACAGTGTACATCCCCGAGTATTAACAGATTAAATAAGTTATCTGTTACAGGCGTATTTGATCCCAGACTGTCGGGTTGGCAACTCAGCGCTCTGCCCACTGATCCACACCCATTCCTATAATAAGATACTTGCTATATTGAAATAAAAAAATCACTACAATAAAATTATTTTCTTCTTGTATTTCTAATATTGTATATTATACCACTGATTGTTTTATAATATAATACATTTCCTTGGAGAAATAACGATATGGTGGAATTGCATGTTTATTTGAAATAATATACTTTTAACAATGGATTCTTAGATATCAACTATTTTGAGCTATTTTAGCAAACAATATTCTCGAGGTCTATTCTTATACTGAACCATCCTACTCACATCAATCATACATAGTCTCTTTCAATTCAAATCCTCTATCCATTCCCGGACTGCAAGTTTTCGCCTTTCCGACCTCTATTATCGTTCCTGCAGAACCAAATCATTCGAGTGTTCCTTTCTCGTCCACTCCTCCACGTTTTGGAACGCACTCCCTCCTAATATCCGCTATGCTTTACCTTATCCACATTCAAACCTACGCTATTCCTACAACTCCTAAATGCAGTTATCGATTAAGTTATTATTAATAGCTCATATCCATCCATAACTTACTTTCAATGTTTCACTCATAACGATTTATTTAAAAAAATATATTTTATGTTTATTATTATTTTTTTGTCAGCTTAATTCTTTTTATTGGGTACTTTTATTTATTTCTTGACCAGTTTATACCTTTTCGTTTATATTTATTTTCAACTGCCTACGTGAACACTGTAGGTTTTGTTTGAGCAACCTCGAAATAGTTATTGGACCTTTCGATGAGAGCTCCGAAATGGATAAGGAAAATAAATTTCTGATTCAATTATACCAGATCGCATGTCATTTTGAATGTAACCTTTTATTAAACTAATAACATAAATCAATTTTCATGAATTAAATAACTAATAATTTTGAGAATGAAAAACAATTAATTAAATTAAAGAACAATTTAAACGCTTTTATAATGAGAAATGAAGTTACTAATATTAACTAAATTATCAACAACTAATTAATAACAAAAAGAAAACAAATATTATTTAATCTTACGATAGTAAATTTAACTCTAATAAATTACAAATAAAATCTATTACAAAATAATGAATGTTTATGCGGTTTTCTGATTGCAATGATATAATAATGAAAACTCTTATCTGTCTGTCGAAGTAGTTTTCAGTAGATGGTAGATTCTCGGCAGGGCGAGCTGGATGTTGAGACGACAGAGGATTTTCGTCGGCAGGGCGAGCGAAAATGGTGAAACAATAGAGGTTGAGATGATCGACTGGGTCAATTCGAATTGGTCGAATCGATGACTTATTTTAAACTAATTACACCTGCAGGTGGGCAGCAAATTAGTATCTTCGTCAAATTCACACAAAACAATTTTGGGCTCCTATAGAGCATACGATGTGCACGGCTAAGGGCTCGCGTCAACACTGTCTCAAATTCACAAAAAACAACTTAGGGCTTCAAAGATCATACGATGTGCACGGCTAAGGGCTCGCGTCAACACTGTCTCAAATTCACAAAAAACAACTTAGGGCTTCAAAGAGCATACGATGTGCACGGCTAAGGGCTCGCGTCAACACTGTCTCAAATTCACAAAAAACAACTTAGGGCTTCAAAGAGCATACGATGTGCACGGCTAAGGGCTCGCGTCAACACTGTCTCGCTCGGTCTAGCCGGAGCGAACAAAAGCCGCTCGATTCTCTTTTGTTTTCTCTCTTCACTTTTATAACATATGTTTTCACTTACTACAAATATTACACTTATATCTAAACAAAATAAAATTACCTTTTAAATTAAATTATTCTAAACAAATACGAAATAAACGTTTAAATTATTATATTAAATAAAAATAAGTAAAGATAATGATGTTCTTTCTTTTACAAAAAAATGATTTAATTTTTTATAATTAAAACTAATAATACTTTATAAGGTTACTACTTCATCTGGCCTTAACAGGTTTCTTATTTTGAAGCCATATTTATATAACCATTATTTTTGCACAAAATCCGTTATTCTTAACTGGTCCCAGAATAAAATTATTTTTTCTATTCTGTTCTATTCTAACATATTATATTTTCTCATAAATTTCCAAGTACACAGCCTTGTCTGTGTCACTTGGCCCTTCCTCAGATTCACTTAATTATTAATTTTACATATAAAATGCTTCCTAAATAAGAAGCTTTTATATATAATAAGTATTAATTTTGTATTCAATAAGATTTAAAAAATATATAATTAGGCTAAAATCATTTACTATAATTTTAATAAATATATATTATATAGATATATATATATATATATATATATATATATATATATATATATATATATATATATATATATATATATATACAATCCTTACAAACGAGTATGGGATGTATCTGTGCTGTAGGGTGCTGGTAAGCCTTACGTCTGTGAAGTGCCTACTTGACCTCTCACTTTATCTTACTATATTTCATTTCCCTATTGAGAGCATGGAGCTCCCTTGCCTTACCAGATGTCTTATGAAACTTGGTTATAATATGTTTTTAGAATAAATAACTATGTTGGTATTATGTTATAATCCACAAAACTTCTAGTTAAGCCCGATCTATCGAAAAGCTAAAAATAAAAACTATAAATAAATTATAAATATAATATATTTATTTATAGATACAAAATAAACTTTTCTGTGATTATATTGTCTAGTTTTACAATTAATTAAATTATGCTGGTTACCGAGGAATCGTTATTATTAAGGGGGATTTTATTTTCTCTTGATTTATTATATTATTTCTTTTTTTTAAATTTTACGGTTAATTTTGTTAAGACTTTAGTAATTACACATACAGAAATAGCAAAAAAAAAAAAAAAAAAAACAGTAAGAGCTATTAAACTAGGGCTAATAGGCAAATAAGTTCTTGAAAGTGGAGCTGTGAAAGTTGTTATAAAAATCTTAGTAGATTGAAAATTAAATGAAGACGAGGTCGGTAGAGGTGCTGAAAATAACCTGCGTTTAGTTCACAAGCTCACATCAAGTGATGAGAATAAAAAGAAGCTAAATGAAAGTACAAATAATAAATGCAGTATTTTTTTAAACATTTACCTGCAGCAGTTAGTTTTCCATGAGCAATTGATTATTGTTAATATCTCAGCGACCATAGTAATTATAAATATAAGAGATCAGTACAGTCTCTACCATGAACTAAACTTTAGACCCTTCAAGGGTTGTAATGGTACAGTTAAATAACTACTTATGGAAATATCCAATAATATTCAGAGCAGTAATAAATTTAGAATAATCGTCGAATTTCCTAGGTTATTAGAAAATCAACAAAATATTTTTTTAAAAACCAAGGGAATGTTTGTGCACTATTTATTTTAAATTTTTATTATATTTAGGCATAAGATTAGAGACCGTGATTTGTATAGAAAATCATATTAATTTCTATGGCGTGGTTCAGGGGACTTCCCATGACTTCATGAATTTAGGAGATGTCATCAATGAGATTGTTCAGTTTTGCCACCCATGGGACACCTCCAACTAACGTCAGCAGACAATGTTTTTTGTAATCTGACGCATCTGTAGTTTCACTTGTGGCTACAACAGATCAGAGCTGAATTAAACAGTGAATAATTAAAGCTGGTTAAACGTAAACGTAAAGGGCAGGGGATAATAAATATTGATTATTTCTTAAAGAGATGCGAACAAATAAAAATAATAAAAAAGACTTCCCTTTGAAAGAGTTATGACTGTATTATACTGTCATGCGTGATGATTTGATACTCATTAAACAATCAATTAAATGCTGTTTGACGTGATTTGTATAAATATTGTTTTAGTAGCATCACCTCAGGTAATGGAGGTTTGTCCCTTAATAGTTCTGGAGGAACAAAAAAAATAAAAAATAAAAATATAGGAAATATACATTGCGCTTTAGAAGGGGGATTGCAACGAATATTAAACTTTAGAAAAAATATCTAAAAAATAATTGAAGCAGTGACAAAACAGCACTGTTACATTAAGTTTGTAGCGTGCAGCTGCTGTGTCATTAGTTGCACCCTTTTTTTCTTTTTTTTTTTAGTAGAAAACCAGAGTGGCCTTTAATAGCAAACTGAAGTGGATTACTCAAACTGTAGGCCGCCTATTTGACCTATATAGTTTTCGCTAATTGCTTTGCGATTAAGGTTTATCTCTGTGCTAACAATTATTTGTTTTAAACTAAATTATCAGCATATTTTGAGAACAAATATATTGATGGACAAAATATAGCACTGTCCATCTTTAAATTTGTAACATATATTGGCTTATTTATATTTTTATAAATATAAATATAGAAAAAAAAAATCTAAACACCAACGATGGGGTTGTCGAACATCCAACTCCCGAGGAAATATCCTGTCTACTGTAACATCCACAAAGAGTTATTCCATCCTGGCACCAAACAACCCCACCTATTGGCCTACATCTATCAAAAAACTTCCCGACATCCTTGACATATTTATCACATCCCAGATTTCCACCAACCAAACAGATCTCAAATCCTGGGACGACCTTTCACCAGATCATAGCCCAGTTCTCCTTTTATTACATTCAACTTTCGTTCCCAAGCCTGCCCTTCCTAGGTTGATTACAGGACGTGTAAAATAGGAGAACTTTTGTTATGATTTGGAGAACAAACAGGACTTGAAAATTTCACTTAAGACAAAACAAGACATTTATACCGCCATAGAAAAACTTACAACATCAATAAAAACCACTTTAAACGGTAATACCTCAAATCATAAAATTAACAATTCTCAGAAGACTGACCTTTCACAGCATATTCGTACCTTATTCAGAAAGAAACGCAGAGCAAGAGCGAAGTGGCATTGAACTCGGTACCCAGCAGATAAATCTATCTATACTAAATTGACTAACCAACTAAAAGCAGAAATTAGAAAATTCAAAATTCATAAGTTAACGAACCTAACTGAAAATCTAACGTCTTCTGACAAATCATTATGGATGACCACCAAAACCATCCTTCACTTCAAAGAGTTTAATCATCCACTCCTTACTGATGAATCCAATGTCTGGACAAGATCTGATGAAGAGAAAGGACAGTTATTCGGTCAATTCCTTTCTAAAACTTTTCAGTCTCATCCTGATACATATCATGTATCCGTCTCACTATGTATATATACAAAGAAAGTTATATATTCCCCTTCAAATGACCCTTCCTCCAAAAGCATTCCATCCTTCAGAAATATCGAATATTATTCACAGACTACCTTCTCGCAAAGCTCCTGGACACGACCTCATCACGATTCAAATCCTAAAACATCTTCCTAGAAAAACCATTCTATTCCTCGGCTACATATATAATGCTATACTCCAAACTACATATTTTCCTAACATCTGGAAATTATCCATCGTGAAAATGATACCTAAACCTGAAAAGAAACCGGAATACCCTTCCTCTTACCGCCCTATCTCACATTGACCATCAATGGGTAAAATCCTGGAAAAGCGATTGTACCCCATCCAGAATGCAAACCACATTATCCCAGATCAGATCAATTCTTTAATTTTAAGAAAAATATTGTGTTGACTCTATGAAGCAGTATTTGTACAAAATAGACAGTGGTACAGAAATAAATTTGGTTCCAATTCAGGATTTCGAGGGAAGGAGATATTGATTCAGGGGTTAGTCCATCTTGGTTGCAAAAAGTTATTGTTTTCGGCAGGATTTCTGGAGTTTGGATATTGTATGAAATTTGGATTAAATCATGAGAGGACAAAATAAACAATATATGCTGGCTTCTAATTGTTTCAAGTTAGTTGTAATTCTTCGTATTAGACACCTTGTCTTTTTCAACAATCAAAACTGTTCAAAACTGATAATAGTTAGATAATGAAAAATGCCACTTTACTTTTCTCATAAATTTATTTTTTCCATAAGTGTAAAAAAATAAAATTAAAAAATCTAAATTTTCCATTTTCATAAATTAAATGTTGTACAAATACTGCATCATAGAGTCAACACAATATTTTTCTTTAAAATTAAAAAAAAAAATTGTTTTAAATATCAATTGACTTTTTCTATTGCTGATTACTTTAATATTTATTCTTATATAAACCCTCAAATCTATTAACATTAATTATGCTTAGTATTATAGATAATATATATTTCTTATTTCAGTAATTTATTGTTTTTTATGAATAGATTTTATTGTTTAAGTATATAAATACTTTATAAAGTCATGCCCAGTCGAGCATTGTAAGTGGGCGGGTGACAGATTTCCTGGATAGACTGTAAAAGAATTATGAAGTTGTTGATTATTCACTATCTGCTATATGCTAATGAGTATCATTAGCCTACTAAAAACTCTGGATTCAGAACATCCCACTCCACTATTCAGCAATGCCATCGTGTGGTGGATGTTGTTTCCTCAGCTTTGGAACGTGGATTGTATTGTCCAGAGGTCTTCCTTGATGTCGAACAGGCTTTCGACCCAGTCTGGCATCCCTAGTTGCTTTACAAACTCCGTAAATTTCTACCTCCTACTTACTTTCTCAGTATCCAATCCTATCTCTCCTACAGGCCATTCACAGTAAATCATAATAATGTCTACTCATCCCTCTTTCCTGAATCTTCCGGTGTTCCTCAATGCAATATCCTCGGCCAAATTCTCTACACAGCTTAATTCTTTCCACTCAAACCCACTAGTTTCAAACCTCGCAACCTCTTCAATTCTTGATAATCCTCCGAGGCGTCTGAAAATAAGATGGCCTCGTGACCTTCTGAACTGCACTTTTTATTTCAGTACTACCACTGTGTAGTTTCTCTATTTGTCTTTTCATGTCAATGTATTCAATTATTATATTTACTTGTTGTATTCTGTATTCAGTTGTTAATTTCAATAAATATATATTTTTTTCAAATAAAATATAAAATTACCAAATATGAGTCAAAACATATTATTTAATTTAGAAAAAAAAATGAGAATGTATAAAATTAAATAATCATTCTATTAGAGATTTTATTAAATCACTTAAGTTTTTGGCGTCTTATGATTTAAATTATTCATAATATAGAAAAAGTAAAAACGGCTGATAACCAAATTTAAACTGTGTAAAATAGATATTTAAATATACTACCGAAAAATTTATTGACTCATCGCGACTAAAAATATTTATGATTACATAACATCTATGTACATATTGAAAATAAAATCTTTTTGAAATGTTCATTCAATGCGTGTCCTAATAGATTGCTATATCAAACAAATTATAAATATTTGGATATGAGGGATCTTAGTTTTTTAATTTGCTTAGATTCCTAAATCATTTTGAAAAAATATCAATTTTTAAAGAAATTTGTTGAAATGTTAAATATTAAATATTAAAATAGTTATAGCTCGATTTATCGGTAATGAGTCTGAAATTCGAATTTTGATAACCGGTATGTTTTCCTGTAAATAATTAAACAAACAATACAAATATTACATTATTTTTTGATAGGCCATTTATAAATAAATATTTCATTGCTGTTATTACGAATCTATGGTGGTAGTCAAGATGTCTAATTGTAACATAGACACTAAAAATAGTATCACGAACAGACACAGCTAGGTTTTGTTGCTAGTTAAATACACTGTTCTTTGGTATATTATTATGTGAAAATATCGTTTTTCAATTATCCTATATTAATATCGATATCTCCCCTTGATATAGAATCCAAAATAGTCTTAAAATATATAGTAGATGAGATAATTTGATAATATACAATTATAGACAGCATCGATTGATTTACTTTATCCTTGTGGGACTTAGAACCGAAAATATAGAAATCATCAGTTTGCAACTTACTAATTAATTTTTAATTGACTGATCGAGTTTTATAATTGATTTAATTAAATACAATCCTATTATGTTATATCATCAGAGTAACACAAGATATGTTATTTGATCAGTTGAAATAAGTGTAGTTGGTGAAGTTGGCAGAGTTCCAATGAAAACAGCATCGTTTGAACAGGATTTTCCCCATTAAGACTTTTATGTGAAATACTTATTTGTTCTTGTACAGCGAGAATAAAATTGTATCTGCTTTGGTGAAACCATAACAATTGTATTTAGGTATAGTTTAAATGCTCATGAACTAAAAAAAAAAAAATGTTTCTAATTACTTTCCAATTTAAGCCAAAGTTATACTTTATGAAAATATTTTCTTAATACTCCTGGCAGAAGAAAGTTATTTAACACTTGTGTGATATTTTTTCAGGAACAACATTATTCTTTTCCAAATCGAGCGAGTAGAGAATTTTGATAGTCAGCGTTTTGACATGGATTGAGACGTTTGTTTAAATATGTTAATAATTGTTTTAGTGCTTTAAATTTAAGATCCCATTATTATAATTACCATCAGTTTATTACTTACAACTTGAATGCTAATAAATATAAATTTTAATATTCAGGCTATTTACACACATATCGCTCGCTACCTTAGTATTACAGTTCTATAATACACATGTATGAAAATGAGAAAAATGATATCAAAGATTCTGAGTATCGGATTCTTAAAGTGGTGAAATATTACGGTTATATTTCACTTCTGTCAGGTGACAATGGGCAGCGGAAGAAGAATCCCGTAAAAACAATAATGAATGAATCATTATCAGACTCATGAATTGTTTCAGAATTTCCCCGTAAAGCTAGATAATGCCTCGCTAAACACCGAATTATATGGATTATTTGTTTGATTACTGCCACCCAACGTATTTTCTCTAGTTCAATTTCAGCTTGGTGCACGAAATAGACTGTTTTTTCTTATGAAATGCCAATTTTAAATGTAATATGTTTCTTAAGACAAACTAGGTGCGCTGAGCTCTTTTCATGAAGTTCTAAGGTTATAGGCAAATGCTGCCAATCGTTATAACCTATCTTACCATTAAATGGAGTGACATCGAAATCAAGTTTACAATAAAAACAATAAACCGAATCAGTTGATTTAGAATAAATCAGCCAGGTTTACCTATGAGATAGGCAGGATTCCAAACCACCCATGAGGTTCTGCCAGTGGTTTCGTTACCCATTTTTTAAAGTGGATGGTTCGCTTAACTGAATCCAGTAGCAGGAATGGCTGCCTGCTAATGGAATCAGTCGCCCTATGTAACCACTTAACTTTAGTGTTGAGTATCCAAACACAGACTGAAAATATGTACATTGTGCGAGTAATAATAACACGTGAGAAATAATAACTTTCTACCCCTTTTTAACCCCGTTAGGGGATGAATTTCAATAAAATACGATACACATCTTCCATCAATTCTGTAAGGTTTCTGCAAAATTTTAAGTAGATTGGACCAACGAATAAAGTTGTCCCATACAAACTTTTCCCCCCTTTTTCACCCCCTTAGGTGTAGAATTTCGGAAAATATTTTCTTATCGGATGCCTACGTCATACAAAGAACACACCCTCCAAGTTTCAGGGCACACACCCTAAAAGTTATAGTGCTTTGTCCTGAATGACTGATTGACTGACGGATCAACGCACAGCCTGAACCGCTGATCGTAGAGACCTGAAACTTGGAGGGTGTGTTCTTTGTATGACGTAGGCACCTGATACGAAAGGTTTTTTCGAAATTCTACCACTAAGGTGGTAAAAAATGGGGGCAAAGTTTGTATGCTTGCTCACAACTTTCTTACTCCCGAAATCTACATGTTTTCGCTGAACAAAACAAATCAAGTAACAAAGTTCTCAATGAATTGAGAAGTGAGCCATGATTTATTTATCGTTTCTTTTTGGGTTCGTCTATACATAAGCCCCTTCTTTGATTTTGGATAAATATTTTTTGGAACCAATATATAATAAATAACTTTAATATACTTATACAGTGGAATCCCGATATTTCGTATCCCGATTATTCGTATTTCCGGCTAATTCGTACAAATTTGCCGGTCCCCAGAGAAAATCCCGATAAATGGTATAAAATCAATGCATTTCAGACCCCTCGGTAATTCGTATTATTTTTATGCTCGAGGTCACTTATAACGTCATATAATTCGTATTTCCAGCTTTAAAATCTCGTTACTTAGTACTGTTTTCGAAAAGGAGGGAGAGAACAGTGAAGCAGATATGCCAGGGAGCAGAATGAGAATAAATCCTGTCTAGGAAATCACTCTTAGAGGCACAGTAGATCGTATCGTTTTTTACGGGAGAGCGAGTGAGGGAGACAAGTTTTCTTAGAAATCCCATAAGTAATTCGTACTGTTTTCACTCAAAGAAAATGAGGGGAGGAATTTTATTAAGCTTTTCTTACAATCCCACTTTTACTTACAATTCAGTCTCGTTTTTGTTACCGTTGTGACACGTTATCATGCCTCCAAAATACGTTAGCCTCTCCATTGAAGAGAAACAACAAATCATAAACGCCGTGACCAGTGGCTGTAAGCTAATTGACGTATCTAAGCATTTCATCGTCCCTGGTTCCACGATCACATCAATTTTGAAGAACAAGGACAAAATCACTTACCAGACTTGTAGAGAACTTAAAAAAGTGGTTCGTACAAGCAAGGAATTCAAATGTACCAGTTGGAGGTAATATTTGAAGGGAAAAAGCCCGAGTTTTCACAGAAAAATGGGAATTGAAGGCTTTCGTGCAAGTGATGGACGGTTCGATAGATTCAAAAAATTGTATTAATACATTTTTTTATTTTGTACTCCCGATAATTGGTATTCCCGATAATTCGTACCAAATCTTCAGTCCCTTGACCATACGAATTATCGGGATTCTACTGTATCACTTTTTAAAAAGCACTTTTATTAAATAATACATGTACATGGTACTTGGTTGGTTACTTGGTCAGAGTTCCTCTATAGGATTTGCTATTGCTGATATCAATTCCTTGCAAATACATAAAATGTTTCATTATCAAATGAACAATATATCTTAATGTTTTCTCAAATTACATTAGAATTATTACTAATTAAAGTTACATTATCAAGTATATTTTCGATAATATCTTCTAACAATTTGGAATGAATTATGCAGGATTTAAAAAATTCTATTGATAATAATAAGTTAGCAATTTGATCTTTTATTATCATAGATATTTGTTTAAAGTTATTATTAATATGCTTTGTTTCATTTTCGTATTTATCAACTAATTTTCGATTAGTCTGAATTAAGTTCAATTCGTTTATATTATTTTGTTTACTATTCAAAGTTAGTATTCCTTAATTAAAATCCATTATATAAGAGTTTTAAACCTCCTCAATTGGGCTATTATATATATATATATAATCAGGTTGGTCAGCACGCTCTCAGCGCGGTCAGGGAGAATTTCATTGAACCCTTCAATTAGGGTACTCATTTTTTCTATGGGGTCTTTACATGCTTTTAATTTACCCATTGTTGTTTTGATCGTTTTTATAATGCGGGGTAGGTTGAATTATTGAAATAAGTCTTTAAGGTGTTTTATGAAACTGAGCTGTCCTGTACCTGAATCATCTTTTTTTCTCTGAAGTTGCAGAGAAACCTTTGATTTCCTTAGTGGCAGGTAGGGGAGGGTGTTCTTGATCCTTAAATTCATATTTTGGTTGACCTTTTTTTAGTAACATCCGTTCTCCAAACACTTCGTTTTCTTTTGGCTTCGATTTGCTTAAGCCGAACGGGCCACTCCGGATGATTTGCAGCGTGGTTTTGTTTGCAATTAATGCATGTTAAGTCTCCGTCTCGCGTCATATAATCTTTTGTTTCATGTTCTTGGGCACATATTAGACATTTTTGTTTTCTTTGACTATTTTTCGCAATATGGAAAAAATACTGGCATCTGTAGCATTGGGTTGCTTCTTTAGAATTTCTAAAGCGTTCCCACCGTATTTGACATTTGCAGACATATTTTAGCTTTTTTATTTTGTTAATTTCTTCCATGTTTTGTAGAGTGACTACATAAATTGGAAGTTTGATTTTATCCTTCTGTTCTGATGTCTTTATAAATTGCGTTGCTTTAATTGCTGCAACGTTCTGTGATTTAAGATCTTCAATAATATCACCTACCTCAACTGAAGCAGGCAGTCCCTTCAATATAAATGAGGGAGTTTTGTCTTCATATAATGTATAAGTGTGATATTCACCGTTGCTCTCGATTATTAGTTTCTTCAGTTTGTCGAAGTCATCTTTGGTGCTTGTATAAATTAATATACGATTTCCTTTGTATTTCAATGAGAAATGATTTTTTAGATTTTTTTTTAATGTTCCACCGAGCTTTTATAGTTTTTGAACTTATTGTAGAGGACTATTGGTGGGATTTTAGATTTTTTTTATAGATTGTACTGTATTTTCTTTTATGTCATCCTCTTCCTCGTCACTCAAAAGGTCATAAATACTTTCTGTCAATATTGGTGTACCTTCAGTTTGTTGATTTGTGGTTAGCCTTCTTCTTTTTGTTCCTTTTGATTTTTGAATTTCCCATTCATCTTCAGTTACTGAAGAAAATAATTACATTTTACGAACTTGTTAGGTAAGTATATTAAAAAAAAAAAAAAAGAAGAGAAGAAAAAGAGAAAAAAAAAGTAATTGTAAGTCACTATCAGATGCTGCCATTTAGGGCAGGGTTTAATCCTATTGGACTGGACACTGTCCACTGTTGAGTATCCCAACACAGACTGAAAATATGTACATTGTGCGAGTAAGAAACACGTGAGAAATAATAACTTTCTACCCCTTTTTAACCCCGTTAGGGGATGAATTTCAATAAAATACGATACACATCTTCCATCAATTCTGTAAGGTTTTTGCAAAATTTGAAGTTGATTGGACTAACAGGTAGCTAAAGGTAGCTAGCTAGCTGCCCCTACTGTGAATACATCAACAAGGTCTTTTATAATCCGAAGTGCTATTTAATAAAGTTATTCTTGAAGTTATATCTGGGGGACACGACATTGACACAGTCAAATTCGACAACTATGCACAGACAACTGCACAACTTTTGTTGAACTGTATGGTTGGTACCCCATGTCACCTACAGTTCACAAGATTCTGATTCATGGTGCAAAAGTCACATCGGAGGCTGTATTACCTATCGGACAGCTCTTAGAGAAAGCTGCTGAATCAAGAAATAAACATTTCCGTAAATATCGTTTAGATTTTGCGAGGAAATTTTGCAGAACAGACGGCAACAGAAACACTTTAGATAGATTACTATTAACATCTGATCCTTTTATCAGCTGTAATAGGATGCAGTTAAAAAAGAAAATAACGCCCTTTTTGGAAGAAGCTATGAATATTTTAGTGCCAACAACACATAATTATGAGTGCACTGACGACAAAGATGGCGAAGATAAAGTCACTGACCAAGAAAGTAACGATTCCGATTGATTCGACACCAAGTAACTAGTGTCGTATCAACATTAATTAATTTTGTAGATATCAGGATAAAAAAGGAAATGATACAATAAATAATGATGTCCGGATTTTCACTTGGAATACTCCTATGTGGAGGGTACTAGTATTGAAAAGGGAAAAAGAGACCTTAAATAAATGTTAAGCTAGTGGAAAAATTCCGACAAAAAGCCCATAATTCTCCAAACTAAAACAGAAACTGACAATTATTGCATGAGAGTTGCAGTAGTTGCATTGGAGCCTTTGGAGGTGGTGGGATGTTTCCTGGGTGGATTATTCATGTTTTCCTTTGCTGTTATTTTCTCAAGTTCTACCCTCAGGATGCCTGAATAGGCGAAATATTGGACATATATTTTATTTTCTGTTTTAATTTGGTGGGACTTAAGGGCTTTTCGTTGGAATTTTTCCACTAGCTTATTATGGTATTAGGCTTTATTTACCACGGGTAAATATTAAGTGTGAAAATAAGTAGTTTTTCGAGGAAAGATAATAAAATAATAATAAGATAATAAGCATGAGATCACTTTCTGGATATTTTTTCTTTCATAAGAAGGACACTTGCAAGCTGATCCCTTAGTCTAGGAAAGACACCTGAAGCTATCCTTATAGACTTGTTTATATTCTAGGAACAAAATATAAAAAAAGAGAAATAAGGAAGAAACGACTCACAGGAGAGCTGGTTTAATACTGACTTTATTCCCATCTTGATCCTCTATTTATAGTAGCTAACAGCTGTTTACAATACCAGCATGATGTTAACGACTATTCAATCATCATTGTTGTCTTAACTTTATATATATATATATATATATATATATATATATATATATATATATATATATATGAGATTTTTTTTTTTATGGAAACGATTTTTTTTTTTAAATTTATTTATTGATATTTACAACTGTATTAAAATAATACATCAAGTAAATGGGCTAAGCGATACATAATGCCATGTGAAAATGACAAGTAGAGAAACTACCCACTGGTAGTCCTCAAATCACAAGTTCAACTAAGAAATCCCGGGACCATCTTCTTTTCAGACGCCTCGGAGGATTATCGGGAATTGAAGAGGAAGCTAGGTTTATATGGCCGATTTTATTATATGGCATAATAAAATATAAGAATGGCATGGATAAAGAGAAGTAGAGACTATCCAGTGGTACTACTCAAATAAAAAGTTTAACCCCTGGTCTCGAGGCCATATTCTTTTCAGAGGCCTCGGAGGTTTATCAGGAATTGAAAATGTTGCTAGGTTTGAGTGGAAATAAAATTTGTCATGAAAAGATTTATATCGTATTCGTGCTAAATCAGCAACAAATGGGACGTTGAGGTCATTATGGATTACTTTGTTCGTAACAAAGTAAGGAGCATTGAGGATTTTACGAAGGATTTTGGATTGAATAAGAGAGGAATTAGATGGTTTAGTGGAGCCTCAAAGCTCTACTCTTTATTTATAATATATCTCCATTCTCAAACTGATATTTTATATATCTCATCTATAGTTTCTTCTATACTTACATCATATTTTATATTAATACAACTTCATTCCTATTCTATACTTTTATATAACATCTGATACTTATATTTAAAATTTAAAATTTTATATTTATATTTTACTTCTCTGCATGTCATGAGATTCCTTTGGGTAAAAAAATGTCGTTTTCCGATACTTCAATGTTAATATCTATGTTACAGTTAATATCGAATTATAAAACTATCAGAAAAATATTATTATATTTCTTTAAAATGCCGATATCTTCCTTGCAGCCGTTAAGACTTAATAATGTTGGAGTTTAAAAAATACAAAAACAATGTTAGAATTTTATCGAAACAATGTATCGATGCAATCGCTCAATGTATTAAAACAATCGATTTTTTATTCAATACTCTTGCAAATCCTATCTTCAAAAGTTGCTGAAAATTTCTAAATGAGGACTGAATTGAAAAATTTTAAAATGCAGGATATGTCTAGCTTCAAAATCTAAGTATTTGATTCATGAAAGTCGAGTACATATCTAAGTCGAGTAAGAAATCATCTCACATAGCCTTAAATGGTCTATTCAGAGGAAAGATGATCTACAGGATTTTATGATGGATGATGTTAATTGCTTTCTATGCGTTCCTGACCCAAATTTTTGTGTTTTTTAACTTATGAAATTTTGAAGTTTCACATAGGTTGCAATAGGAAAAATCCGAAAAACAAATACAGGAAGTATCCAAAATACTCGAACGAAAACAACCAGTCGACGTTCCAGTATCAAAGTGCGAATATATAGGACCGTTCTCCGACCAGTACTGACATTTGCTAGTGAGGCGTGGGACAAAGAGTTTCATTAATGCTTGGGAGAGGAAAATCTTGAGTAAAAAATATGACCCAAACAAAGTCGAAAATACATACATAAAATAGCGGATAAAAACCAATAAGGAACTTGGAGCCATGCATAAAGACTCCGACTGTCTCATATATTTAAAAAAGGGTGAATAAGATGGTTGAGTCATGTGCATCGAATAGATGAGGAAAGACTAAAAAGAAAGATAACGGAGGGACGCCCGGACGGTAGAAGAGGAAGAGGTAGGCCCAGACTACGATGGCTTGAAGATATTGAGGCTGACCTATACTATCTGATAGTGAGAAGATGGAGAGGATCGCTCTTAGTGGAGGAGCATTGTTGAGGAGGCCAAGGTCCTTCAAGGACCATAGAGTGTATTTCACTGCAATAAAAAATAAACAAAAAAGAATATTCGATGTAAAATATCCATCAGACTCGAGGTTTCAAAGGTGGCCGCTTTAAGATGTCACCGACTGCAATCTCTACCTACCTCTTTCCACAGGCTTTACCACAATGTGCACAGCAAGCCAGCAGTTCCTCGGAAGACAGCGGCTTCGCGAACTTGCCTTTTGTGGCTATGCATAACCTGTCAGTGAAAGCTCCTGCAGCAGTGACTGCCTGCAAATTTGGAAAAATGCAATTCAGTATAAAGAATAATATTTGTAAATTTTTAATTATTACATTACATGATTGCATGATCTTACCCAACAAGATCCGCATGTTCCCTGATCCCTGATGTGGGCAATGGATTCACATTCCGGCCATTGTTCTCTAGCGTCGAAGCTCTCCGGGATATCTGAGTCCGGAAAGTCGTGTCTTTCCCTCAATGGCAGGGCTAGAAGTTTATCTTTCTTCACCCCCAGCAAAGTCTTCAAGGAGGACAAAGTTGTGTTCTTTCCAAAGTTGTTTCCAGCCTAAATAATTAAAATCACATTGGTAGATGTTGTAAACCATATCCATGTCTCAAGTTCCCAAACCAATAAGAAATAATTCTAGAAAAACAATAGTCTCCCTATTAAATTTTAAATAAGGTTATCTACGATATTTTGCTGGCAGTGATGTAGCTAAGTGATGGAGCGCTGAGTCCCGGGTTTAAACCCAGCTGTTGTGGATAATTTATGTATTCTGTTAACAGCCGGCGATGGATCCTGTGCGATCTGGTGACCTTCCTGGTGCTAACCCACCCTCTATGAAGTGGGTACCCTCAATTGGGGGAAAACTGAAGGCTGAGAGTGATTCTTGGATCAATTACCTGAACAACCGTTGTCTTAGAAAACAACACAGTCTCTATCTCGTACTGAACCCAGGACCCCTTATGGATTGTAGTGTTTTTTTTACTATTACGGATTAGATCTATCCGTTCGAATCAGAATGCAAAAAAAAATCAAGGAATACAAATTAATTAATACATGTGTTTGTTAAGTTATTGGTTTGATTATAAACATTGATTCCTTACCTTCCACTTTGCTCCAGAAGAGTTGACTTTTTCAATGATGCCTTTAAGAACGTCTGGTTGATCTGAGCTTGCACATACTGCCACCAACAGTAAACTTGATAATAAAAGTATCTTCATTCTAAATCAGATAATTTAAATAAAATAACTCTCTGAACGAAAATTATAATATATTTAAATTTAAAAATGATGATTTCTTTAACTCACCTTTGATTAAAAAACACTGGCCATAATGTGTTCAGTACATCCCTTAAATAGTCTTAACTGCCTACTTGACACCAGATAACGCAATTAAGCAAAATACAATTAAAATCAATATTACTACGCAATCTTTGTAATTAAACAGATCTGAAATTAAAACCACTCAAAAATTTATCATTAACTTTTCCGCCATAAAAATCGATTAACTTATATTACTAATTCAATAATGTGTACTTCAAGAGTCGCTTTAGTTATATTTTTATTTTATTAAAAGACGCAATACATTTATCTTTTTAAAATCCAATGTTATGATATGGAACATTATTAATAATAATAATATTATTTAAAACTGTGGACATGACCTACCCTTATTATGGGTAAAGTCCACAACCTATAATTAATAAACGACAAGTGAAAATTTATTGGGACCAGGCCATTATTAATGATCCCACAATTTCTCATAACAAGCCTAATATTTTGCTAATCCTAAAAGAAGAAAAATGTGTGAATATAGCTGAAATAGGAGTGCCGGCAGATGATAACCTCCACGAGGTGGTTGCCTGAAGCAATTATATAAACTTGAAAAAGCAAAAGTTTTGCCGTTAGTCATATCCACAATTGGACTGATTCCGGTGAAAATAAAAAAATTGGACATAAATTGTAATATACTTTAAATTGTGGACCTAAATTGTATTATACTGGACCAGATGTAGAAACCAGTGTTGCTCGGGACTGCGAGTATCGTTTATATTATAACAAGCGATAATATAAATAGTTATTGTTTTTTTTAATGAATTAATAAGAAAAGAAGGCTGTTATTTCTTAATTAGAGTTTAACCTTGAAGGATACATCGTGTTATATTATTATAAATACTATTATAATACAATATTATTCATAAAAACTTTGAATATTGTCAAAACGTTTTTAAGGTCCATATTCAAAACTACTATGTTTTCATACTAAATATCCTTAATGTGTCATGCTTAATAAGTTAGGAATCAATGACATTATATTATAGAGTGCGGAATATCTCAGTATGTAGGGTCCACCCAGCCCATAAAATTATTTGGATATTGCAGTTGGAATAAAATCCTGGTGAGGGTGACAACGAAATCACCCTCCTCCACAACCGTTGATTTTAAAGCAGTGCTAAAACGACCTTTACGACCATAAAAAATTACCTTTACGACCAAAATAAAAAAACGCAGAATTATTCAAATGTTAGCCGGTAGAACAAAAGGTCCAGTAATGGACCATATGTGCATAGTCAACCGCTCAATCAGCATTTGGATTCCTGGTAGAGGAAAATAAAACAACAATACCTATGTTTTTATTTTGAAGAGAAAAGAATTGTCCTGGCCGGGATTCGAATAAAATAAAAATTTAAAAAAATTATAAATGTAAAATTGACGTACGTCATCCAGATCCTAATTAAAGTAATGTTCAATGAACATTCTTCCCCATATTTACATGGCAAAAATTGCGCAGACTGTGGATAGAGGATCGGTGAAGAGAATGGATTTTTCTGGGCTGGTTGCGAGCCTGGTAGAGTACCGCGCTAGAGATGCAGAAAACCCGGTTTCGAATCCCGAACAGGACAAATCAATTCTCTTCAAAATAAAATAAAAATATACAATACCTATGGTTTGACTGGGAATGCTCTTTCACAACGTGTGACAAATAGTGTTATGATTAATAGAAGAATTAGGAATACGCTGAAACATCGTGGCTAGAAAAGGAACGAAATTCAAAATATCAAATCAAAATATCTAATATATCAAAATATTCATCAACAGTTGTGCTCTTAACAAATGCAAAATGAACAATCTTATCATGCAGTTAATGTAAGATGGCCACTAAATTCAATTTTGTTTCAATTACGAAATTGTGAATTTTTCAATTATTGATAAGAGAAACAATTTACGTTTGCAACCTTTTATCTATGCTGTTAAAGTCCAGGAGTTGATTTATGAATTTATTCAACAAGCGAAGGCGGAGTACTCCACCTTCTTAGTGGTCAGGTAATGCTAGGGATTGGTAAGTCTTACTGTCGGAACCGGATGCATTTCTGTCTTCTTTCGGGCTCTATGTTGTCACTTGTTGATTTCTTTTTGATCCCAAGTTTTATAAAAAATATTACCTTTTAGAAATCTATAATGCCTAATTCTATAAGTTAATAAATTCTATAAGTTAATAAATTCCATAAGTTAATAATTATATTTCTAATTCTATAAGTTAATAATTCTATAAGTTTTATAAAAAATGTTACCTTTTAGAAATCTATAATTCCAAAACGGGATATTTGAAAAATCAATCGCATAATAAATTAAAGAACATTTAATTTTGTTTCATAAATGTACGGAACGTATAAATTGGGTAAATGGTGTTGGGCCAAAAACTTCTATTTATGAAAACAAGATACAAAACGCTGCATTTAGCATGTAAGCGCTGTAACATTTTACATATATAAAAAATTAGTGTTATATGTCAACGCCTTTGAAATATATAGCTAGTGGTGAATGAATGAAAATATACACCAGTGAATGAGCGGTTAAGTCAAATTTCGTCCAGAATGTTGTTTTAAATTACGTCCAGCCAATTGTACTGAAGAAAGAGTAATTGTGTCATTCTCGTTGTTTTTTTATTTGAAATGGAATTTTAATGTAGGCAACAATTCCGATTCAAGTCAATGCGATTTAGTAACTTATTCACTACGAAAATAAAACGATTCCATTTCCTTAAGTTTAAGATTTACAATTTACAATTCATCTTAGTCAAAATTCGACTTTACTTATTCACCGCAGCTGCAGATATAGATACTAAGTATACAGCATATTTAATTTTCAGAGGTGTAATATGTACTATAGGGTGGGCCGGAAAACAGTTTTTTTTATTTCGAAGTTGTAATAGCATGGAAAAGTTGCGAATTATATAGACAAAAAAAAATATATCAAAATCGGTTGCATTTCCCGGTCGCGCATAGGCCCAACAATTTCACAAAATATGAAAAAAACTTTAATTTTTTAATTAGGTGTTTTCGTAATGTAATAGTTTGTAACGTCTTTAAATACAGCCTAAAGACATTGTGTTGTAATTTGGTTTAGATCAGTTGCTATCTTCCGGTCGCGCATAAGCCCCAAAATTTGCCAAAATATTGAAAATTTCATATATTTACGCATTTTTGGTATTTGATAAATAATTAGTATTTAAATATAATATCCGTAATATTTGTCTGCACGAACTGATAGTGAAGTAGAAAAAAAAACTTCAAGGCAAGGCAGATAGATGCAAGAAGGAAAACAGTAAGAACATTCACGCCACCAAAAATCAACTTTAATTCGCAAGAATACTCAGAAATGATTTACTGGATGGACTGTGAATTATCTTATCCACCATTGTTGCCAGAAATCAGTGACGACGAGATCAAATCGCACATCGACAGTGACTCAATCCCTACCTGGAACATTTTCAAGTAATTTCCAGTTCACACGCTGACTGTCGAACGCTTTGTAAAACTCGTCACGGAAGCCTCAGGAAAAGTTTGTGGAGCTGAATCTCAAGACGGATTTATAAGAATCCGTCTGCTGTCCAGATCAACCATGCCTAGCTTCACCAGCAAATCAGTCTTCAAAGTACCTTCCGTGACATAATAGAGAACAGTACTAATGGACAGGTTCAATTAACATGGACTGTTGATTCAGAACTCTGTTTTTCTTTTTTATACAAGTAAGTTTCTTGTTAAAAACTATACTGTAACTTAAATTTTTAAACTTTTTAAATATAGAGCAAGTCGAAAAGTACTATGCACGTTGTTACTCTTATCAACCGTCATATCATATGCCTAAATTTCTTATTTTCTGGTACTGTTATCCTCAAGCATTGGGGCCATTGTTCTGCCGGAAGTTGTTCATTTATTCACACTATACTAAAACACAATGTTCTTACGTTCGAAAATAAAAATACTGTAAGTATTACGTTAAAAAAAAAATCTGTTATCAAATACTTTAAAGCGTTCTTGATGTTTGCAATAAATTTTGTTTTTTCTCCGGAGATTCTCAACCCTGTTTTGCTGGCTATTTCTTTTTAAAGATTGATTTGTATTGTTGCACTTGTAATATCTGATAGTATAGCGAAATCATCTGGAAATGCTTGGCAATTTACTTCAATAGCCTTGTGTTTTCTTCCCAACGTTAATGGTGAAATGTTATGGTCTTTTAATTTTCCAGTCCAAATTCTCACCATTTTCTCAAGGACACAATTGAACAAAATTGGTGATAGACCATCACCTTGTCTTACTCGTGTATTTATTTCAATAGGTTTTAATAGCTCACCCGTAAATTTTACTTTTGAAATCGTGTTCGTAAGAGTGATGGGCCAGAAATCACGAACTGTTACTTTTTCGCTGTTTTTACGACATATTTTTATTATTCCACCATATATGTACAAAGTATATTACAATATTTGAATTAACAAAAGAATAAACAAATAACTTATGATTTTTTTATATTTTAGATGTGTATTTATTTTATTCTTATCTTGTATTAAATCGTTTTTTTCTGTTTATATTTTGAGTCCATACTTTATAACAGAATTATAAATTTAACATTTGACAGCTTACTTATAAATTTATTGATTTATTTATCTAATTGTATGTTTATGTTACTCTAAAATTTTGTTTATTATTTTTTAGTATCTATTTACTATTATTTAAATTATAATCTTCAAAACGCAATTCATACAGAATATTTTATAATTCTACAACTTTCACAAAACAGGGACAATTTCTTTCAATGTTATATCTTTTAATGTTTTTTTATAGTAAAATAAATTTCAAATTATATTCATAACATCACTCAAGTATTTTAGAAACTATCTGAACCGCATAATATGACTATTTTAATAAAAAAATCTTGAAGTATAAAAATATCTGCAAACGAAATTGGGACAACTGGTAACCAACATAAGACATACGATAGTTTAAAGGAATTGTAGAGTTGTCAAACCTAAAGTAGGACGCTACCTCAATCTCAAGAGAGCTTTGAGTTGTGTAGTTTAATCGAGAAATAATATTACTGCAATTCAAAGAAAAAAAGGAACGCGTGTTCGTATTAAGAAGAAAAAAAAGGTAGTCAAGAGGACTGAAGACAGAAGTGAAAACTCAAGACTTTGGAATAACTGTTTTTATTTTTGAATTTATAAATCAATTTTAGTCTGAATTATTTAAATTTCAAACTTGTAAATTTAAATTATTAACATTAATCTGGTTTTTACATAAATATATTGACTTTGACCAATAACTATATATTTACAAAAGGCTTCAGTGGTTTCTTCTGGTTTAGACCGTGTATACCAATTTTCCACCAATGTTTCGCCAGACATGGTGCTGCCATCCACAAAGCTTTGTTGAAACTATATGTAATAACTATATATATTTTCAAGTAGATTACTTCTTGAGAAGAAGTTTTCACTTCAATAATTACCAGTAAAATAAAATAAAATCGGACAACGAATAAATCGTTCGGCCATTTAGGGAAAATTCAACTTTCTGTTCGACTTTAGATCTTATACCAAACTAAGTAATTTGTAAATAGGAGAGGAAAGATCAAGAAAGAGAAGAGATAGATAACGTGACCATTAAACATTTTATAAGAAAATAAGGATTGAAGACAGGAAGGAATGAAATGAAGTTTTCTATCGATTTCACCGACTAATGGCAAATTAGCCTTAACAAGTGTTTTATTAATAGTTGTATAAACAACGTTTATTTTATTGTCCATTAAATTATTACTCTGTGTCCAGGTATGAAGATTCTCAAACTTGTACTTTCATGAATGTTTGTATATAGGCAACTAAATCTTATTTTTATCTTACTTATCGTATAGCAACGGATTTACGAAAATAAAGACAATTTTCATTTAAAAACTAATTTAAATTATAGGAGATGAAAGTATCAAAATATAGCACCGAAATAGCAGTTTCTGATATGGATGCAACATATCCAGGCATTTAGATAACTCCCAAGTTTCAAAAACAGTCTTATTCATATTTTTCGCTCGTTTAGTCAACCAATTTTGGAATCGGTCTAAAACCCATGAGAAATAAGGCGGTAGAGTGTCGTGTTTTTCTTGACTAAACTAGCGAAAAATAGGGTTATGAAATTTTGGAGTTATCCACTTTTGACGACAAATGCCTCATGCAACCCAAGTATATTTTAGAGATTATATTTTTTATTTAAAAAAATAATGTAATCTGTGGAATTCCAAAGCAATATGTATTGGAGGTATGAGCATACATAACCCCAATACATAGTGAGCAAAAATATAATAAAAATTAAGTATATTAATATGATTAAATCACTATAAATTTAAAAGAAATTATAGAAACATATCGTCGCTGTCAAACACCGCTTATCTACAACTTTTGGTGAAAATGAGTTAGTAACGGTAAGGGAAGTATTAAGGTCAGCAACATGGCAGAGTGTGATTTTTTGATACTTATCTTCATTCGAGGCATATCTCTACTGCCATGGGCCTACAAGTTTTTTTCAAGCATACTGTATCAGCTATTACTAACCCATGTTGAGAGAGTTCTGGGGAAATATCAATGCGGCTTTCGTAAATGTAAATCTTTTTAGTAATAGTTCCAAAATTGTATAGATAAAAATAGATTATAAATTGCCAAGTCTACAGTCGGCAATTTTTTTTTTTTCTCTTCTATAAAATCTCCCAAAGCGTACTTAGTATTGTTTTGACAGCGACGATATGTAAGATCTTAACAAACGACAAAAATGTGCTAGAATTCAATTGGAAAAATCCAAAAATATTGCCTCATTTCTTTAAAATACTAAAAAATAACTAACCATAATAATCATCAAATAATGCCAATACATGAACTAAAATTTACATAAACTCGGTATTTTAATTTGGCGTATGACCAAATGGTGTCTGAATAGCGAAACGTTGACTGAGTTTTTCCATTATTTTAGTGCCTAAAGGTTTTGTTTTTTGGATTTTTCCAATGATTGGATCTCCTGCAACTACGCCTCCAAAAATCCATATCCATTGAAACCAGTTTTCTTGCCGAGTCAGCTGAAACGGACCAGGTTGCTGAGGCATATAGGGCACTACTTATAAGAACCGAATTGTAGAGTCGCTTTCTTGTTGTCTTCATGACGTCCTTACTCCACAAAATAGAATTTAGCGTCCTAATTACTTTTCCGCCTCTTATTATCTTTTCGTCAATATCTTTTCTGCTGCTGCTCCCCGGCTAAAGCCACCTGCCTAAATATTTAAATTATTCAGTTGGGGTCTAATCCCATTCCCCAACATTTAGTAAGGAATTTCCACTGTTATTTAATGCTTTTTGTTTTACTGATTTCCAGGCCTCTTGCCTCATAGGCTTCCTGCTGTTTCCTCATCATAAAGGACGCATTGCTTTAAATATATTTCGAGGTAAAATTCAATCACAAAAAATTTATAAAATCAAACAGTTGCTAGGAAACTACAAAAAGCTTATTGATTTTATAATTTCTTATAATTTTTTAATCATTGCTTTCATTTTTAAATATTTTTATTTTGAAGAGAAAAGATTTGCCCCCAGCCGGGATTCGAACCCGGATCTCCGCCTCACCGTGGCAAAGCTCTAACTATTTGAGCCACCGGGGTCGAACCTTACTTTGGACAAATCTGTTCTCCTCTCCGATCTTTTTGACATACGTCATTATTTTATTTATAATTTTTTAATCATTGCTTTAATTTTTAAATATTTTAATTTGAAGAGAAAATTGAAATTGAACATTCTTCCTAGTGTATACGTCGCAAAATTGTGAGAACACGGGGATATGGGATATGGGATCGGTGAAGAGAACAGATTTGTCTTAAGTAAGGATCGACCCCGGTGGCTCAAATGGTTAGAGCGTTGCCACGGTGAGGCGGAGATCCAGGTTCGAATCGGCTGGGGGCAAATATTTTCTCTTTAAAATAAAAATACTTATTGCTTTTAATATGCCTAATTGATATTTAAAACTCAATCACGAAATATTGAAACAATTCAAACAAGATAAAAAAAATTGCGTTTCCCCAGTAAATGTCCGAAACCCCTATAAGATATGAAGCAATTTTTCTAGAAAATTCAAGATGAATAAAGAAGAAGTTCGAGGTCCAGCGGAACTACCATTTGTTCAGGTAATTCATTTGTTTAGGATTGAAAATATAAAACCCTGCTGTACGATATTTTAGTTTTACTATTATTTTATAATTTTTTTCTTGTATACTGGACTCATTTCCTTTATAATTTATATTGGGAAAGAGAAAAAAAAAACATTTTCCAGTCGATTAAATTTTCTTCGATCACTATTTATCTCTTGAGACGTTTCGACAATGTGTCATTTTCAATCTTATCACATTTTGTTTTCTGTATCAGTAAGCAATCATTTACATAACTTTATCATAGTTACAAGTCTAAAATATCTGTGGAAAAAACAATAACATCTACACAAAATTATGTAATTCAACAATTATAAAAAATATAATAAAGTGTCCAAAATAACTAGTAATAAATTAATTATAGATACCTCCAAATTAAAATCATTTTAAATTTTATTTAAATAAAGTTATTTAGTTTATTATTATTTAATGTATACTTTATATAGTAGTTAGTTTCAGTTAATAAAAATATAATCATTAGATCATTTCACTTATCTTTTAATTGTGAAAATAATGTCTTCTATTATATCATTTGTATTAAACAGAAAATTATAAAAAAAATTTCCAAAAATTGTAAATTTTTAACGCAAGAACAACCAAAGCCCTGTTATTGATGGTCATTCTAAGAATTTTATAAGTAAGTTGTGAATCAGGATACCTTACCTTCCATGGCCAGTTCTTTAACCAAATTTTTGGATCTGCCATGGGAAATCCCCTCGCTCCTGACCTCGCTCCTGAACAGAGGTATATGGATTGGAGGTATGAGGAGCGGTTGAGAGAGGTATGGGGTTCTATGAGTGGTCAGTTGTTATCTATTATGAGGAGGGCTTTATCTAAAGGTATGTTGGCAAATAGGCTTTCTTATAAAAATTTATTATAAAATTCTTAGAATGACCATCAATAACAGGGCTTTGGTTGTTCTTGCGTTAAAAATTTACAATTTTTGGAAATTTTTTTTATAATTTTCTGTTTAATACAAATGATATAATAGAAGACATTATTTTCACAATTAAAAGATAAGTGAAATGATCTAATGATTATATTTTTATTAACTGAAACTAACTACTATATAAAGTATACATTAAATAATAATAAACTAAATAACTTTATTTAAATAAAATTTAAAATGATTTTAATTTGGAGGTATCTATAATTAATTTATTACTAGTTATTTTGGACACTTTATTATATTTTTTATAATTGTTGAATTACATAATTTTGTGTAGATGTTATTGTTTTTTCCACAGATATTTTAGACTTGTAACTATGATAAAGTTATGTAAATGATTGCTTACCGATACAGAAAACAAAATGTGATAAGATTGAAAATGACACATTGTCGAAACGTCTCAAGAGATAAATAGTGATCGAAGAAAATTTAATCGACTGGAAAATGTTTTTTTTTTCTCTTTCCCAATATAAATTATAAAGGAAATGAGTCCAGTATACAAGAAAAAAATTATAAAATAATAGTAAAACTAAAATATCGTACAGCAGGGTTTTATATTTTCAATCCTAAACAAATGAATTACCTGAACAAATGGTAGTTCCGCTGGACCTCGAACTTCTTCTTTATTCATCTTGAATTTTCTAGAAAAATTGCTTCATATCTTATAGGGGTTTCGGACATTTACTGGGGAAACGCAATTTTTTTTATCTTGTTTGAATTGTTTCAATATTTCGTGATTGAGTTTTAAATATCAATTAGGCATATTAAAAGCAATAAGTATTTTTATTTTAAAGAGAAAATATTTGCCCCCAGCCGATTCGAACCTGGATCTCCGCCTCACCGTGGCAACGCTCTAACCATTTGAGCCACCGGGGTCGATCCTTACTTAAGACAAATCTGTTCTCTTCACCGATCCCATATCCCATATCCCCGTGTTCTCACAATTTTGCGACGTATACACTAGGAAGAATGTTCAATTTCAATTTTCTCTTCAAATTAAAATATTTAAAAATTAAAGCAATGATTAAAAAATTATAAATAAAATAATGACGTATGTCAAAAAGATCGGAGAGGAGAACAGATTTGTCCAAAGTAAGGTTCGACCCCGGTGGCTCAAATAGTTAGAGCTTTGCCACGGTGAGGCGGAGATCCGGGTTCGAATCCCGGCTGGGGGCAAATCTTTTCTCTTCAAAATAAAAATATTTAAAAATGAAAGCAATGATTAAAAAATTATAAGAAATTATAAAATCAATAAGCTTTTTGTAGTTTCCTAGCAACTGTTTGATTTTATAAATTTTTTGTGATTGAATTTTACCTCGAAATATATTTAAAGCAATGCGTCCTTTATGATGAGGAAACAGCAGGAAGCCTATGAGGCAAGAGGCCTGGAAATCAGTAAAACAAAAAGCATTAAATAACAGTGGAAATTCCTTACTAAATGTTGGGGAATGGGATTAGACCCCAACTGAATAATTTAAATATTTAGGCAGGTGGCTTTAGCCGGGGAGCAGCAGCAGAAAAGATATTGACGAAAAGATAATAAGAGGCGGAAAAGTAATTAGGACGCTAAATTCTATTTTGTGGAGTAAGGACGTCATGAAGACAACAAGAAAGCGACTCTACAATTCGGTTCTTATAAGTAGTGCCCTATATGCCTCAGCAACCTGGTCCGTTTCAGCTGACTCGGCAAGAAAACTGGTTTCAATGGATATGGATTTTTGGAGGCGTAGTTGCAGGAGATCCAATCATTGGAAAAATCCAAAAAACAAAACCTTTAGGCACTAAAATAATGGAAAAACTCAGTCAACGTTTCGCTATTCAGACACCATTTGGTCATACGCCAAATTAAAATACCGAGTTTATGTAAATTTTAGTTCATGTATTGGCATTATTTGATGATTATTATGGTTAGTTATTTTTTAGTATTTTAAAGAAATGAGGCAATATTTTTGGATTTTTCCAATTGAATTCTAGCACATTTTTGTCGTTTGTTAAGATCTTACATATCGTCGCTGTCAAAACAATACTAAGTACGCTTTGGGAGATTTTATAGAAGAGAAAAAAAAAAAATTGCCGACTGTAGACTTGGCAATTTATAATCTATTTTTATCTATACAATTTTGGAACTATTACTAAAAAGATTTACATTTACGAAAGCCGCATTGATATTTCCCCAGAACTCTCTCAACATGGGTTAGTAATAGCTGATACAGTATGCTTGAAAAAAACTTGTAGGCCCATGGCAGTAGAGATATGCCTCGAATGAAGATAAGTATCAAAAAATCACACTCTGCCATGTTGCTGACCTTAATACTTCCCTTACCGTTACTAACTCATTTTCACCAAAAGTTGTAGATAAGCGGTGTTTGACAGCGACGATATGTTTCTATAATTTCTTTTAAATTTATAGTGATTTAATCATATTAATATACTTAATTTTTATTATATTTTTGCTCACTATGTATTGGGGTTATGTATGCTCATACCTCCAATACATATTGCTTTGGAATTCCACAGATTACATTATTTTTTTAAATAAAAAATATAATCTCTAAAATATACTTGGGTTGCATGAGGCATTTGTCGTCAAAAGTGGATAACTCCAAAATTTCATAACCCTATTTTTCGCTAGTTTAGTCAAGAAAAACACGACACTCTACCGCCTTATTTCTCATGGGTTTTAGACCGATTCCAAAATTGGTTGACTAAACGAGCGAAAAATATGAATAAGACTGTTTTTGAAACTTGGGAGTTATCTAAATGCCTGGATATGTTGCATCCATATCAGAAACTGCTATTTCGGTGCTATATTTTGATACTTTCATCTCCTATAATTTAAATTAGTTTTTAAATGAAAATTGTCTTTATTTTCGTAAATCCGTTGCTATACGATAAGTAAGATAAAAATAAGATTTAGTTGCCTATATACAAACATTCATGAAAGTACAAGTTTGAGAATCTTCATACCTGGACACAGAGTAATAATTTAATGGACAATAAAATAAACGTTGTTTATACAACTATTAATAAAACACTTGTTAAGGCTAATTTGCCATTAGTCGGTGAAATCGATAGAAAACTTCATTTCATTCCTTCCTGTCTTCAATCCTTATTTTCTTATAAAATGTTTAATGGTCACGTTATCTATCTCTTCTCTTTCTTGATCTTTCCTCTCCTATTTACAAATTACTTAGTTTGGTATAAGATCTAAAGTCGAACAGAAAGTTGAATTTTCCCTAAATGGCCGAACGATTTATTCGTTGTCCGATTTTATTTTATTTTACTGGTAATTATTGAAGTGAAAACTTCTTCTCAAGAAATAATCTACTTGAAAATATATATAGTTATTACATATAGTTTCAACAAAGCTTTGTGGATGGCAGCACCATGTCTGGCGAAACATTGGTGGAAAATTGGTATACACGGTCTAAACCAGAAGAAACCACTGAAGCCTTTTGTAAATATATAGTTATTGGTCAAAGTCAATATATTTATGTAAAAACCAGATTAATGTTAATAATTTAAATTTACAAGTTTGAAATTTAAATAATTCAGACTAAAATTGATTTATAAATTCAAAAATAAAAACAGTTATTCCAAAGTCTTGAGTTTTCACTTCTGTCTTCAGTCCTCTTGACTACCTTTTTTTTCTTCTTAATACGAACACGCGTTCCTTTTTTTCTTTGAATTGCAGTAATATTATTTCTCGATTAAACTACACAACTCAAAGCTCTCTTGAGATTGAGGTAGCGTCCTACTTTAGGTTTGACAACTCTACAATTCCTTTAAACTATCGTATGTCTTATGTTGGTTACCAGTTGTCCCAATTTCGTTTGCAGATATTTTTATACTTCAAGATTTTTTTATTAAAATAGTCATATTATGCGGTTCAGATAGTTTCTAAAATACTTGAGTGATGTTATGAATATAATTTGAAATTTATTTTACTATAAAAAAACATTAAAAGATATAACATTGAAAGAAATTGTCCCTGTTTTGTGAAAGTTGTAGAATTATAAAATATTCTGTATGAATTGCGTTTTGAAGATTATAATTTAAATAATAGTAAATAGATACTAAAAAATAATAAACAAAATTTTAGAGTAACATAAACATACAATTAGATAAATAAATCAATAAATTTATAAGTAAGCTGTCAAATGTTAAATTTATAATTCTGTTATAAAGTATGGACTCAAAATATAAACAGAAAAAAACGATTTAATACAAGATAAGAATAAAATAAATACACATCTAAAATATAAAAAAATCATAAGTTATTTGTTTATTCTTTTGTTAATTCAAATATTGTAATATACTTTGTACATATATGGTGGAATAATAAAAATATGTCGTAAAAACAGCGAAAAAGTAACAGTTCGTGATTTCTGGCCCATCACTCTTACGAACACGATTTCAAAAGTAAAATTTACGGGTGAGCTATTAAAACCTATTGAAATAAATACACGAGTAAGACAAGGTGATGGTCTATCACCAATTTTGTTCAATTGTGTCCTTGAGAAAATGGTGAGAATTTGGACTGGAAAATTAAAAGACCATAACATTTCACCATTAACGTTGGGAAGAAAACACAAGGCTATTGAAGTAAATTGCCAAGCATTTCCAGATGCGTCCCTTGCGAACAGCAATCTTCTTTATTTTGTTACTTTGTCAGTGCTCCCAGCGGGGTCCTTCTTTTCTTTTTTGGTCCTTGTTCAACTATTAAATCACCATTGCGGTTTTTAAGTCTAATTCGCTAAAGCTCATCTAAATCTACATGACAGCTGATAGTTTATGAATCGACCTGTTGTGATCATGGAAGCCAATAAACATCATGATAATGAACTGATGGCTGTATTTGTACCTAGTCCCATAGAATTGTTGAATTTATGGGCTATTTCACCCCTGGGTAAACAAGGGCATTGTTGCCGGCGCCTGTGAAGTCAGTTCCTGGCATAAAATCTGTTAATGCAGTGTCTTGCTTTGGGTACTGAACTGAAAGGAAAAATATTAAAATATTATACAATAGGGTAATAAGGACTAAGTAAAAGGTGGTGCCGGGACCCAAATCATAAGAAAAAGAGAGATTTTAGAGAGTCAAACTAGAATAATCATATTTTGTCAATAAAGAAGAACGATATGTTCTAGAATTCCTGGTGAATAATCACTAGGAAGTTTTTATGTATTTTTTTTTTTTACGAATTGGTACAGAAAAACACATATTTAAATCCATGAATTATTAATTATTTTCTTTTTGGTTTTTATTTCTTTTCTCGAATTGGTCGAGCCGTTTTCGAGTTTTGCGCTTAGTATTAGTATTATATTTTTTCTATTATTTGCATTATCGTAGAGATTAAATACTTAAATTTAAATACATACTTTTTTTTTATAACTGCATCTGTTCACAAAACTAATTCGAAAATTATGTTTAAGTATATTTGAGTTTTCATTCAATCACAACCACAAAAAGCTGATTACTTTAATAATACCTATTTTATATATCATGATAAAACTCACATCACAAAATATTAAAACAATTCAACAGTTCCTAGGAAATCATACGAAATAAGATTTTAAAAAATTGCGTTACTTCAGTAAGTGTCCCCAAACCTCTATAATATAAGAAGCAATTTTTCAAGAAAATTCAAGAAGAAAAAAGAATTTCGAAAAAGAAAAGAAAGAACAAAGAAAAAAGAAGAACAATGAAGAAAAGAACAAAAGAACAAAGAAGAAAAGAAGAATTTCGAGATATGGCGGAACTACCATATGTTCAGGTAATTCTTTTAATTTAATTAATTTTAAGGTGATTTTTTTTTATAATTATCTCTTTCTATCATAAGAATTTCAACGCATAAAAAGATCATTTAGTCTTATGTTATCTTTTTATGTTTATATGTTAACATAAATACTTTAGGAATTTGTTGAGGAAATGCTATATTCGATTGATGAGGACATGGTTGAGCAATGTTGAAAATTGTCGACGGGGGGGGGGGGGGGGTACAATATATATAATTTACGCCAAAATTCAATAATTTGTTATTCCATCATGAACTGTTATTTTTTTTAAGGGATCAAGAAAAGTATTGCTTTTGTTATTTCTCTCCCCCTTTATTATTTTTAAATGATTTTTCTCTCCATAGGAACCTTCTTTGCCCTTAAAAAAAATAAATAGCCGGATTGGTCAAGCCGTTCTCGAGTTTTGCTCTTAGCAACACATTTGGTAATTCATTTTTATTTATATCGATATACTGAGTGGTTTGTATGGGAAAAGAAATGTGTTGGTTTTATTATTCCCCTCGTCATTTTAAAATAATTTTACTCCTCATTAGAACCTACATAGGGCCTTAACAAAAACAAAGGGACAAAATTTGCCGCATTGGTCGAGCCGGTTACGAGTTTTGCGCTTAGCAACACATTTGGCGATTCATTTTTATTTATGTAGCTAAGATTCCAGTTATTTATTATTTATTATTTATTATATAAGCCTGGGGTTTGGCTCAAACTGTAGCAAATTTAATCTACTTTAAAAATAGTTACTTATGTTTTTTGTTTTATTTGTAAACTCGCGAAAACATGTCATGAAATTAGCCTATCACCTGGCAGTAAAAAACAATTTCGCCATAACTTTTCGTCAAAAACTGAAAGTGCGGGTAAAGATTGGATAAAATATTTTTTAGAGTGGTATCCGGAGCTATCGTTTCGCCGCCCAACAGGACCTTCATTGGGAGGGCTAGGGGATTTAATAAAGAAAGTGTGGACCATTTCTTCAATCTATACGAGACATTGATGGATGACTACAAGTTTCCCCCAGACAAAATTTTCAATGTGGACGAGACGGGCATAAGTGTGGTTCCATCCCAGATGCCCCTGGTTTTAAGTCAAAAGGGGAAACGGCAAATTGATGCTCTAACATCTGCTGACAGGGGCTCTTTGATAACTTGCGTGAAAAGTATGAGTCCAGGAGGATCATTCGTTCCACCCATGATTGTATTCCCACGAAAAAGAAGCCATCCGCTTTTAATGAAAGGTGCGCCTCCTGGTGCCATATTTGAATGTCACCCTTCAGGTTGGATGAAACAAACTTATTTACAAAGTGGTTTCAACATTTTATCCAACACGTGAAACCCACTGAAGAATCTCCGGTATTGCGTATTCTAGATGGCCACACAAGTCATACAAGAAATCTTGAATTGATAGAACTTGCAAGAAAAAATCATGTCTACTTACTCTCAATTCCACCATATTCCAGCCACAAAATACAACCACTTGACAAGTCATTCATGGGACCATTAAACAAATATTTTTCTGATGAAATAAGATCATGGGTTAGGAACAACTCACGCCCACTAGGCCAACATGAAATGATGGAAGTATTTGGACCTGCATACCTACGTACTCGAAGCGGTGAAATAGCTGTCAGTGTTGTTCGTGCTACAGGTTTATATCCTGTTAACAGGAATGTTTTTAAAGACCACGATTTTATTGATAAGGATAATGAGCAAGAATATAGACTCGCCAATAAAGAAAATACTGCACCAGAGGCAACCACTTCAACTTCTACTACTTATGCTCCTCCTGCTTTAGAAAATGAATCTGTTGACATGACACCCACCACAAATGAACCTGCTATGAGTAATGCGATGGCTACTGATGTAACTTATGTTTCAAGAGACAAGAACAAAACACCGCCTGTATGATTTCAACTAGTTGCAGCTCCCATTACGAGGTCACCACATCCATCGACTTCAAGAGACTTTATAACGCCATTTCAATTTTCCCCGATACCACAATTAGCACCTAGGAAAACTTTAACCGAGGCATAAAGTGCTAAGTCGACATTGCTTACTTCATCATCGTAGAAAAATGAATTGCAAAACTCTATAAAAAAGAAACAAGATCAAATCAAAAAGACACTGAATAAAGGGGAAAAAGGAAAGGACAAAGGTAAAAAGACAAAACCAAGGTCCAAGCGGGTAGAAATGTCTAGCTCAGAAGAAGAAAACGAACCTTTGTGTGACGACAGTTCTGACGAAAGTCTAGATAGAAGCAATGTTAATGATGCAAAGTGTTTGTATTGTGAAGATCTCTATTCTACGAATACCAGAGGTGAAATATGGGTTCAATGCCTGCAATAATGGGCTCATGAAGAATGCTCAGGAGTGGAAACGGACGTGTTTTTCTGCGAATTTTGTTCTTCAAAATAATGCAAAGTTTATTTATTTAATTTTTTTATTGTATTTGTTATGGAGGGCAATATGGCTCACTACATATGTGGTGATATACATCCAATATGGATCTAGGCCATTCTACCCTACCACGCACAGTGGGGCGAAAACGCTAAAAAAACGCTTACAAATCAATCTGATAATCTCTTCACTGAATGAAAACCTATTTCCAGTCATTTGTGCAATACAATTTTATTATATGGAAACTTTTCGACTATATGTCATTTTCCATCCATCTAAGAACTTAATCTTTATCATCTTAAAGAGTTACAAGTCAACATTTCTCTTTTTGTTAATAATTGTCCTTTACTAAAAAATTTTCTTGGAGGTCCATTGTCCTCCATGGTCCTTTTGTTAATCCATATAATAAAGTTGTATTAAACAAATGACTGGAAATATGTTTTCATTCAGTGAAGAGATTATTAGATAAATTCAATCCAGTTTACAAGCTTACATATCATTAAATCCTCAGGGGGTAATGAAATGTTCAGTATACAAGACAATTGATAAGAAATAGAAAACTATTTTTCAAAAAAGTTGTGTGATGTATCATTCCAATATATAAATTCATATTCTATTAACTTGTGTAGGAGGCCATGTAATACAAATGAAATTTTTGTAGACATTTATAAATGTAAGAATTTATATGAAAGAAAATTTACTTTCTTTTTTTTAATTTAATAATAATACTCAATCATAAAGTATCTTAAATTAACTGATGATGAAGGTTGGGCAGGTGAAATTCATCCACTAAATATTTAAATAAAGAGTGCGCATTTTGCTCCTTTGACTTCAATAATTCTTCCACAAGGAGACTTATTTTCACTTTTATCGATGACATGGTAACCGTTATCAAACACATAAACGACAACTGACGAAATATCAGAATGGAGTAAAGAATAGAAGGATTACGATCTTCCCCCTCTCATTTATTTCTTTACACGGGCATGGAACCAGCGAGTTTTTTCGATCAGTTTGGGCTTAGGATCCAAAGTTCGCAGGTTTACGCAGCTAATTCTACTAATGCATCCCACAAAAGAATATCCTACCGCCCCAGTGCTATAAATGTCAGCAATTTTGGCACACAGCGGCTCACATAACAATACTGAATGTCCGCGAATAGACGAGCCAAAATGGTCGAATAGCGAGGGAGCGCACGTCGATTCTTACAGAAGATGCCTCCATAGGAAAAAAATAGTAGAAATAGTGAATAAGAGGATGAAAGGAAAGAGATATAAACAGATCAGTACTCAGAGCATACCCAAACTAATGAGTAACAGCATGACAGTTCGTACAGTTGTAGAATACGCATCTTTTCTAGAAGGTACCAATATGACAACCGAACCACAACCATCAACCAGTTAAACCATGCTCCACCACCATATGAGCCTCCACAAACTTTCGCCTATATACCTCAACCACCACGTAATATACCTCATAAAATTTCCATACCGCGGGCTAAATATGAAATTCGTTTCTTAAGGAGTAATCTCCAAAAAAGGGGAAAAAGTTATTCTTTCTCACATGTTTCTTACTCGCAAAATTACATATTTTCGCTAAACGAAACAATCTGGTAACATAGTTTACAGGAGTATACTGCAGTTGGCATATACTAAGTAATTCTTTTCCATAAATTCAATAAAATTCCATACTATCCCTTTACTGACACGAACAACAGTAAACGAAAACAACTTCTGTCCGTCCCGTTTGTTAATCAGTGCCAATGTATGTTACACGGCTGTGCTGATTCGTTTGTGATGAAATTTGATATCTATAATCTCAAGCCTGGGGAAGGACATAGGCTACCTTTTATTAGCACACCACACAAACGAAGTTTATTTAAACATAGGATACTTTTTATTAACACCCCACACAAACGAAGTTTATTTAAACATAGGCTACTTTTTATTAACACACCACACAAACGAAGTTTATTTAAAACTGTATTTAACCTGATTGACACACCTAGCGGTCAACGCACAACAGAAACCACTGAACATAGCATCTTCAAATTTTTAGATAGGTTCTTTGTATAGGTTAAATAAATCAGCACTAAGAAAGGAATTTGGACAATTCCACCCCCAAGGGTTTCCCCCTTAATATAATATTGGGGTTCAAATATTGTACGGAATCCGTCAGTTTTGAAGTTAGACATCTGAAATTTTGGATGTACGAGTAACTTATAGTCACAAAAAATTAAATTATTTATTTAAAATGATCTGTCATGAAACTTTATATGGCAGACCCGCGAGCGAAGCCGCGTTCAAAAGCTAGTATATAATAATCCTTATAATTATATTATTAAGTAACAAAAATCTACATTAATGGTAAGTACAGATTAACTGTAAGGTTATTTCTCAACAATTTTCATGATGCTTCATGATCACTGTGGCCATGAGAACCACCCCTACCGCTTAACTGGAAACTATACTTGATTTAAATCCTCTTGACATTCGAATTGAAGCAGAGGCATTGAAAACAGCCTACAGGCTAGTGAAAATAGGTGGGGTTAAGAAAACCACAAATGATTTCGGACACACAAGTGTCTTTGACACGATTGAGGGAATTGCAGAGTTAAAAAAGCATTCAGACCTAATGCTCAACATATATAACTTTGACAAAAGATTCCGCGTTAACACACAGGCGATTTGCAAAAGCAAGAATGACTGCTTTAACCCAACCAATGTTCTAAATGTGTATACTGATTTTGGTTTAGGGGATGCCGTAGCACAGGCCATTACTTAGCTCTTGGCACGACACCCACTGTATTCCAAGCGGAAATATAGGCAATACTTGCAGCTGCCTTCTTAACCAAGGACCACAAGAATAAGATAATTAATTTTCTTACTGACAGCCAGGCAGCATCTAATGAATTACAAAATGCAGTAACAAAATTCAGACTAGCAGAGCATACGATTTTGTGACTGATTTTATAATTAGTATGTCATTTTGTGCCTCTCCCCTATCCTTCTGCTTTTCCTTTAATTAGGTACATCTTGGGAGGAAAAAATATATATAATAATTCTTATAATTCTGTGGCTTGGTTCTAACAGGGCCAATGTCAATTTTTTCAAATTTTGTGTTATTTATACCAAAGGAGTGGTAAGTCTTTTCTTACTTAATAATAGAATTATATTTTTAAGTTACCCTTGCGGGTAACTTTTCAAAAAATTGGTGAAATGGTATGGTGTTTTATTTGATTTAGATAAACTTAGAACCTTGATATTGCATTAGCAATATCAATGTTGTAGGCTAACTAATGTAGAAATGATATTCCAATTTATCATCTGAAAGTTTTATAGAGTTAACGGGTATAACAACATATTTATGAAAAAGTATAATTTTTAAATATTTTCATTTTGAAGTGAATAGATTAAAAAAATTAATACAATAAAATAAGGCCTTCTGTAACCTCCCTTGTGTCATTAGATTATTCATATAAAAAAAGCCATTAGCACTTATCCCAAATAATTAAGTGATTTCATTTCTATTTCTGTAAAGTTCGTTTTGTATTGGGTGGCCTTAGTACTGCGCTTGTGCGGGCTCAGTCTCAAAGAGCCCAGATGTAGTGGGAAGGTGATGGATGAGAGAGTCGGTGGGGTGGCAAGTTGAATGTCGGGCCGGTCTTCTGTCAGTCTTTAGAATAAATGTTTTACTGGAGCCTTTGTGTGTCATTCCGCTTCCCCAAAACATTAAAAGGTTATGAGCCCAGTATGTGTTTGGGATATAGGATCAGTGAAGAGATGGATTTGTCTGACCGAGAAGCGAGCCAGAATAGCTCATGTGGAACAATCTCATAATCCTTATCACGCATAATTGCCTTTAGCACAGCTTTCACGTCCAAACCATTATTCAAATTAAAACAACTTTTTTCGGCTATAATGACATAAAATAAGATGAGACACTGAAATAAAATAAACATAAATAAAATATGCAAGAAATATAAAAGTAAAAACTGATGCAATGATTAAAGATCGCAATTATCTGGCATATAAAAATCTAACTTCAGTAGTGGTTTAAATAAAGCGCAAGTTCAATTCAATAAAGTCAAGACTGTCGTATAGAGTCGGTCGAAAGAAGAGGGAAATAAAAGTTTATCCTCATGAAACTAAATAGAAAAAATACAAATTTGCATTTTAAAACGTCAAATTATATCAAATTATACTTAACAATTATTTCCAGGAAAGTCGCGATATCTTGATAAATTTCATCGCCTTTATCACAGATAACTGAATTTTGCACAGCTTTTACCTCCAAAGGATTATTCAAATTAATAATATGTTTGTCGACTATAATAATAGAAAATAAGATAGCACACTGAAATAGAATACAAGTTTCCAAGAAGTAGAAAATAAAAAGATTGATGCAATGATTAAAGGTTGCGATTATCTGGCAAATAGAAAAACAGCTAATAGTAATATATGGTTTGTTAGTTTGGAGTAGGTGAAAATTCAATTTATTTGCTTGTTTAAATTACCAATGAATTAAAAAATTTACATTGCATAATTAAAAATAAGGTTTAAAAAACTACTTGAATTTACATATTCCTCAGATATAGAACACTTTAACCTAACCATTTATTGTAAGCATTTCCGGCCAAGACTGTGGTAGGGCTGGGTCGTGAAAAGAGGGAAATTGATTAAGATTGGTCTAGAAACTTAAATAGTAGTGTGGACGCTAGACGAGACTAGTCCCGCTGCTCCTAGGCCGTTGCTGAGACCGCTGCTTAGTCCGTTGCTGAGTCGGACTAAGGCTTGCCTCGTCTATTGCCTACCAAATGTCTACGTAGATGATATGGACATTATAGAAAACAAATAATGTGGACGTAGCTTTAGACCAGCGATTTTGGTCTCAGCAACGGGGATTAGTCTCAGCAGTGGCTCCGCAACCACCTAGCTAGACCAGCTAGACCACGTCTCTGAGACCAGGTCTGAGCAATGGTCTAGTAGTGTGGACATAGCTTAAGGATTCCTCGATGTGATGAAGATGGAAGAAATTCCTGAGGGGGAGAAGTAAGCTAATACACGTGATGCCAAGGTCCGGTCTGTAATCATAGCGTTAACGTATATTAACGTGTGTCACAGATAAGCACATTGAATATATCAAGAATGCAAAGACATTATGTCAAATGATAAAACCTCAACCAAATGTGTTTGAACGGAAGAGTGCTTTTAGGTATAATGAATAGCGGATACGTGGCAGTCATAGATAGATCCTGTGGGATTTATAAATTGGGTACCCTTGATAGGCGAAAAACGATGTAGTTTAATAATCTCGGACATATCACCTGTCATCACAACCATTGGTATAGTATACAGTGTACTGAACCCAAAAGACTTTATGGGTTGTAGTGATACGGGTTTCTATATGTATAAATTATAATAATAATAACAAAAGATCCTGCACCACTTAAACCCATGAAAGGTCTGGGGCTCAGTAAGTGGTAGATACTGTATTATTTCTTTGCCAACGGTTGTGCACTGAGGTGATTTGTTGTTAATCACGCTCAACCGCCAGATGAATATTAGAAGTAAAATATTTAATTACATAAATCTTTAAATCTTTAATTACATACGTTCTTAATGAAACAACAATAATTAGGGTCAATATTTATTATATACATATATATTCCCTTGAATTCCCTAGTTTTTCGGTGCTGATCAATACCAATTTTCAGTTTGAATATTAGATTAGTCATTTTCTTCCTTCTATTACAATCATTGGAAAATATCTGGACGAGAGAAACTAAATATATCCGCCTTTAATAAGAAAAAAATTATATACTATTTGCTTAAAAGATGTAGGTAGTTGGACATCAGTGATAATTGCAAGTACATCAGCCGTACACAACCCACGTCCACTCTCAGCAGCCCAATCTAGAGACACAGCTTCTGCAATACCCACGACACCCACATCATCTAAATTGACACTACAAGATATGGATATCAATCTTTCAGTCAGGGTGCTGTCTCCAGTGCCGAAAGGAATATATGTGGCTTGACAAGGTAAAAGAAAACCACAAAAGGAACCAACTGTATTGTTGTTAACTTCAACGCCAAAATCCGCCCCTCCACCTGTTCCAAATAAAAACAAGTTGGTAGTGATGGTCCATGTTTCTGAACCATATAATGCCACACTTTTTAAAAAGGAGTGGTATAGTCTTTTCTTTGTAGATAATTTAACTTCCTTACTCCATAATAGAATTATATAAGATTAAATTAGAAAAAATTGGTAGTGAGTACGATACTTATAATGCAATATTAACGTAGTAAGTTAACTAAATAATAAATTATATTTAACTAATCTTAAATAATCTTAAATTATATTTAACTTTAGATGAAATAATCATTATTCGAATTAAAAAAGCCATTAACACTTTTCCCAAATAATAAAGTGATTTCAATTCTATTTCTGTGAAATTCGTTTTGTATTTGGTGCCCTTAGTACTGCGCTTGTGCGAAGTCAGTCTCAAAGAGCGCAGGTGTAGCGGGAAGGTGATGAGAGAGTTGGTCGCAAGTTGACTGTCGGGTCGGTCTTCCGTCAGTCTTTAGAATAAATGTTTTACTGGAGCCTATCCGTGACTGCCACGTATCCGCTATTCATTATACCTAAAGCACTCTTCCGTTCAAATACGTTCTGTTGAGGTTTATCATTTGACATGATGTCTTCGCATTCTTGATATATTCAATGTGCTTATCTGTGTCACACGCTATGATTACAGACCGGGCCTTGGCATTAGGTGTATTAGCTTACTTATCACCCTCCGGGATTTTTTCCATCTTCACCACATCGAGGACTCCTTACTCCTCTAGAAAACTCCAGTCTAAATTTCCATGTGGAAAAATTTGATCCACTTAAACCCATGAAACGTCTGGGGTTCAGTAATTGGCAGAGACTGTATCATTTCTTTGTCATCGGTTATGCAGGGAGGTGATTTGTCGTAAATCACGCTCAACCGCCAGATGAAAATTAGAAGTAAAATACAAACTTAATTGAAGTACAAATTAGTCACTGTAGAATTTTCTTTTTCTTGACCTTCTGGATGTTCTTTCACCTTCAGAGTCCCTTTTTAGGTTCCAACAGTAATCTGCCATCATGGTGGTATTCTACTTCCCTTGGTATCGTTGCTCGATCAATTTTATATCCTGGTGAAACCTTCTTGTTCTTCACTGTAATCCTCTAAATTTTGGGAGAAATAGTCAATGTGAGAATGAAGAAAATGTACCATTACGCTCATGAGGCACCCGAGGTTCTGGAAAGTTTTCAGAAAGTGTTCCACCAAAATTCCACGTAATTGGGGTCCTAGTTATTGCCTAGAAATCCTTCCACCACAGCCTTGAGGCTTAGCCAGGCTTCCTTTTCCAAAGAATTCATGGTGTTCTCGACGGATTGATGACGTGGGAGCGGGGACTGAAGCTTCAGTGGTTTAATAGGGCTAAATTGGTTCCATTAGCAGGCAGCCATTCCTGCTACTGGATTCAGTGAAGCGAACCATCCACTATAAAAAATGGGTAACGAAACCACAGGCAGAACCTCATGGGTGGTTTGGAATCTAGCCTATCTCCTAGGTAAGTATTTTCTTCTTCTTTTACCTCCTCCATGTTCCATTCTGCTTCGAGTTGTTCTACCCCAGGATATGCATTTTTCTCTGCAACCCCAATCGATACACTTGCAGTTCTTCTCTTACATATTTATTTTTTATATTCATGAATATGATGAAGAGCAGAGGGCTCAGACTGTCTCATTTGCCCATCGAGAAGTATGCTGTCATTATTAAAATTATCTTACTTAAATAAGCTATTTTATACTTGTTTTTAAATTATAATTTATAAATAAATATATTTTTTATACTTTTAATTAGCATGTTTATAATTTAATATTTTTCAAGATTCGAACCATTCATTCTTAATTATTCGTCCGAATATGTATGTGTTATTAGCCAATTTCGTTTTATTTTCAACCTTCATCATTTTATTCATAACCTTATTCATCTTCCTCCTTGTGCCTTTCAGCGTGGAGGCGCCTCCGTCCACGTCAGCCACGCATCCCGGTTCCTGGGCAGGGCCTTCATGGCATTCAGGTCTTGTCCTCTTTCTTGTCCCAGCTTGGAGATGTGGTCCGTCCGTGTTAGCCTAGGACTGCCCTGGGGACGTCTTCTAGTCGGCCTAGCTTCAAAAAACTTTCTCGGGTACCGATCTTCCAGCATTCGGCAAAGGTAGCCAAACCATTTGAGTTGCCTCTTTTCATCGGCTACTCTTCTGGTTCGGCCAGCCACTCTCCTCAGTTATCTCATTTCTGCGGCTGTTAATTGCTCCAGTGCTTGCCCAACCAACAAATATATCAGCTTTAATTTTTCTGATGTGACTTTTGGAAACTTCTTTTTCACAAATTTGTATATGTGTAAATATTAATAGTTTTCTTTCTTTATAATTACTGTTATGGTATTTATATTTTTTCTTTCATTCAATTCGTTATTGCGAGGTAGCTCCTAATTATTTTCATGTACTAATTAAATTGTAATTGTATTCTACTCTAAGACATTATAGTTTAAATTTTATGTTCCGTATCAATATTCTAAAGAAACGTCCCAGAATAAATATGGATTTTTATCAGTTTTATTATTATATACGGTCTTAAGTATACATATTTTTTTTTAATTTTCTAATAACTAGCAATCCTCTTAAATTCACTTGATAATTAATTAAAAACCATTTTTTATAATTACAATACTTAATTAGTCGAAAGAAATGCAAAAATGCGGAAAAATAATTTTGTGCAGCTAATTCTTACAAATCCAAACACAGTTTGGCGAGGGGTTCCGGTAGCGAAATGTAGATAGCGCTGGTTATCACCAAACTGTAGGTCAAATTGACGTCACGAAACTGGAGGTTATCAAAGGGCGACCTTTCTTCAACTACTACCAAAATTTTATACAAATAAGCAATCAATTTTTAAAGATTATAGAAAACATGTATAGTTGATTATACATTTAACAGTTTGATTAGTTTTGGGTTTCGGATTTAATACGGGTTCGATCATTTTCGAATAAAAATACTTTTTTGGGTAATTCGTACAAGGCATTACCTCTTTGATATACACTCAACAGCAAAAAAAAACCGGACACTTAGATTTGGTCTTATAATTTTGTTAAATATATATTTATATGTATTAATCTTTTTAATTTATGGTAAGAATTTGTTAATTTATAGGTTATTTAAACAAAATCTGCCAAAAGTGAATAATTTTTATTGATTACGTACAAAATAAAGAAAAAATGATAAATGAACACATTTTTTAGAAAACGTTATTCTTCATTTTTATTAGGTTTTCTAACAATTTATGTAATTCTAATAGCGGGTATTACTCCCTCTGGTACAGCGAAGGGCTCTAACCATGTCAGGCATCGAAGAAATTAAATTCTGGACGTACTCCACCGCCATAGCATCCCATTTTTCTCGAAGAGCAATTTGGAGCTGATTTAAGTCACTAGGAGGAGGATGACGGCGTCTAACACGCCTCCCTAAATTGTCCCAAAAATGCTGTATGGGATTCATATCGGGAGATCGTGCAGGCCAGTCCAGAACTGTGATTCCCAATTGCTCCAAGTATTCGGTAACAATTCTGGCGGTATGTGGACGAGCATTATCCTGCATTGCTCACCAATAAATGAAGCAAATGGGATCACAGCCTCTAGGAGGACTTCCTCGATGTATCTCCGAGCAGTCAGAGCCCCATTATTTATGAAAATCAGTTCGGTCCGGGCGTGGAAATTAATTCCACCCCAAACCATAACTGACCTCCTTTCAAAAGACCGTGATTCACGTATGGTACATTGAGAAAATCGCTCCCCTGGTCGTCTCCACACTCTGTCTCGACCGTCTGAGTGCTATAGACCAAATCGAGACTCATCCTTGAATCAAACAGTTCCCAATTGCTCCAGAGTCCAATGAGAATACTGATCAGCAAATAATCGCCTTTCTCTTCGATGCCTTTCCAGGAGTTGGGGCCTTGTCGCGGGTCGCCTTGATACGAGTTCATGTTCCCTCAGTCTCCGCCGCACTGTGTCTGCACTTACACGTGTATTTCGAGCCACTTCAAGTCTTTCCAGGACCTCAGGAGCCGTTAAAAGTCGGCCCACTGCCGGCCCTCCTTTCGTAGTTACCAGTCTCCCGGAAACGCCGGAGTGCATCGTGAATGTTAGACTTCGCTACCCCAAGCTCCGGCCTTCTCTGGCCAAGGCATCGGCTCGGGCTATGTCAACATTTGAAATAACCATTATTCTGGACCAAAATTTAAAAAAAACATGTCTATTAATAACAGTAAAGGCTTGGTTAATAAACTAAAGATGTTTGAGTGTGCGAAAAACTACTTACAGTTTAGAATAGGTCTGACAGGTAAATCAACTTCAAGACAAATAAATCAAATCTGAGTTTTATCTAATTGTTTACTAATCCTGAAGTGATTAGTTCAATGTACTTAGACCCTACATTCTCTGTAATAACTAGAATACCCGCAAAAACAAACACATTGCTGAAAATTAGCTTTTTATACGAAAAATATGAAGTGTCCGGTTTTTTTTGCTGTTGAGTGTATTTGTATAATAATTCGTCATTCAGAGCAATAAATATATAATTATTGAAATCTTTCATCTGAAAAAATGTATTTTTGAGCTTCAACCATTTACAAATTATTTAAACCAAACTATCTATTAGATTTTCCCCTATTGAATGCTTTTAAAACAATTTACTAAGATGTTTTTCTCAAACGGTAAAGAAATAATTAAATTCAGTAATATTTATATGGACAAAGAATCTTTTCAAAAATCTTATCAAGACGTGCACTTTTATATCCATAAATATTAACTAATTCACAGAATAGCTTTTTATTTTCAATTTAATACTTTAAACTTAATAAATCGTTTTGGTATTTTTTATTTATAATTGGCCAACAAGTGATAACTAATTTTACGTATAGGGTGCAAAAGTACGATTTTAATGACTTTAATTGATCTCCAGCCAGTTTTAGTAGTCCATTTGATTTGGACTTCTGAATTTTAAGTTTAATTCCATGAAATTTAAATGTGAATAAAAAGTAATTATTCAAAGTGGGAGTGTGAACCGTCAATTTAATAATGTTATGTATCGCTAAATAATAAATCAACATAAATTCTTTGTATTAATTTTCTTCGATTCGGTTTATAGAAAAAAAACTGACATAGAGATAAAACAAAGTGGCATCTTTATTTCTAATCGCTGAATTTCATTATCCTCTTTGCAAATAACAACCCGAACCTTCCACAAGTGGTTATATTTTCTAAATTGGGTTGCCCAATATTTTTTAAATTTTCGTGCAATCAAATTTTAACATTCTATTTATTTGAATTATGTGAATGACTTTTTGACAAATAACTCCATGCGTGCTTCATTCCACATTTTGTCCAAAATGCAACAGGTCAAAGAGCGAGTGTTTCAGACTTTTTCTCACAGCCCTCACCAGGGCGAAATTTTTGAAGGGAATTTGAAGAAATTGCTAGCTGTCATGGATAAGCTCACCGCTGATGATGTTAAGTTGGACAAAAGTCTCCTGAATGGTCCTCATTCAGCCCCTGTTACTTATGTAGAAATTTTAGATCATCCCAAGTACACTATTAACATGTTCGTTCTTAGGCCAGAAAGCAAACTTCCTCTCCATGATCACCCTTTGATGCATGGGATATGCAAAGTGGTCAGTGGTAAAGTAATGATTCGGAACTTTTCGCTTATAGAAGAATCTTCTGCTCTTAGGTTAGATAGGATATTGACCATTAAAGAGGCAGAGAGAACAGTGACTGGGCACAACAGGATTGGGCGCTGAATTTTAACAACCCCCATAAAATTAATCATTTCGTGCCATTTTTAAGAGCCGGAGGATAAAAAAAAACCAATAACTGTCTAAACAAGAATATATATATATATATATATATATATATATATATATATATATTTCGAAGAAGGGTTTTTAATAATGTTTTATTGAGCACGATGCATGTTGGTATTTCGATTTACAATTCTTATGTTTTAGTAGTGAACAAAAAATGCGTCTTGTCTCACTTATGTATTCAGAGTCTAGGGGCAAAATGATAATATTAAAATAAATGTTAAGTGTTAAACGCATTTACAGTTTGTTAATAATAAAAATTTATTAAGTTCAAAACTCTTCCTGATTTCATTACATTATTTTTTTTTTTTTTAATTTATTTATTGATATTTACAACTGTATAATAAAAATACACCTAGTAAATGGGCTAAGCGATACATAATGACATGTGAAAATGAGAAGTAGAGAAACTACCCACTGGTAGTACTCAAATCATAAGTTCAACTAAGATGTCACGGGGCCATCTTCTTTTCAAACGCCTCGGAGGATTATCGGGAATTGAAGAGGAAGCTAGGTTTAAAACCAGAGGGTTTGAGTGGAAATGAAGTCGTTACATTAAATATAAAAATTTGATCCAATGTAAAGATACTTTCAATTTTGATGAGTGTCATATCAAAAGAAAAAAAAAAAAAGAGTGATAAATCATTCTCAAAATTTTCTATGTGATTGACATGTCTGCAATTATGATCAAAACAATTATTGCGAGTTTATAAATATAAAACTATCATAATATAAATATCATAAATCATCTTAATATACATTTCATAAATATAAAATTGTTACCCCTTGATTGTGAGAAATTTCTTTTTTCATTATTAATTAAGTAGAGGAAACTGAAATCCACAAATCGTTTGTTTCATTAATATTTTGACGTTTTCGGAAAGAAATTTTCATCTGAATTTCATACTTGACATACGCTCTGCACGTTCCATACCTGCTTTTAGTGTGCCTTATTAGTTCAATTTTTAGAAGGCGGAGAACTTTATTCATTGAACATAAATATCTTTACATTATTTTCTTCTTTATCTCTTTAGTGTTACTCTACTTATCCGTTATTTGAGTTGATAAAATCGGATAAATAATAAAAAGACAACAGATGACCTCATCTATTATTTCAAAACCTAACTAAAATATCTGTTAGTTAAAATTAACATGGTAAGAAACAACACAAGATATTTCTTTTTTGAAATTGACAGAGAGCGATAAACATATAACGTGCTTAAGCATGAATAAGAATACTCAAATGTCTTTTCTTTTTTTACTTTTTTCCTTTCAAAGTAACCCTTTGAAAGGACCGTTTACTTAATGACATTTGAGATAATTCTAACTTATCTACATTACATTAGACATTGTTACTTATATACTGTTACAAATTAACTAAATGAGGATTACATTGTTTATATAATGATAAACTGTTCTACATTGTATGATTCATAGCCACAGAGTCATCCGAAGCTATTAACATAATTTAACTAAATAATTTATCTACGATAGCTGGACTTAAACCCGCAACTTTCGGCAAAGCATTCCGCGCTCTACCCACTGTGTCACCCCGCTGTCTTTAGGGCTACCATCTCTCATCTTTGTTGACCCTGCCTATCCATCTGGTCTTTGGCCTCCCACGTGGTTTTTGCCAACTATTGTGGGATTCATAGTCGTGTAGAGGCGTCCTGACGGATCATTTAGAGCTACATGCCCCGCCCATCTTAGCCTTCTTGCTTTCATATCCTGAGATATTGCCTGGCCAGTTTCCTTTCATTTCCATTTTTGCATTATTTTAATTTCGCAATTTTTATTTTCGCATTTTATCATCCACAATTTTTTTCATTTTCGCTATTTTTCCATTTTCACAATTTAGGATTTTACTGATTTTCTATCTCGCAACATCCCTATTTTCGTATTTTGTTATTTTCGGAATTCCTATATTTCCACATTTTCCCAATTTTTCATTTTCATTCACAACTTTTTTTTTATTTTTACAATTTTACTCTTATAGCTATTTTTATTATTTTCACTATTTTTCATTTTCGCAATTTCTTTCATTTTCCTGTTTAACCGTTTTCGCAATTTTTTTTATATTCGGAAATTTCATTTTCGCATTTTTATTTTTTTTTATTAATTTTCCTACTCGTTCCGCTTTTCTACTCCCTATTACCTGGACTTGATAGGAAATGATTGAAAAGACTTTGGCTAAGAGACCTACTCACCTATTGATATATTTACTCCATCATCATATAAAAGATCATGTAGAAAAGCAAAGTAAAAAACACAAGGATCAAATTTGCTGAATGAGCAATTGCGCAGGTGCAAATGAAAAGTAAATAGTTTTTTTCAATGGTAATATTTTTACTATTTTACTAGTTTCTGAATATTCTCTATTTTCAAATAATTTTATTTGAAAAGACATTTCTCTATTTTCGCTAGTTTTTTTTTTCTATTTTTGTAATTATCTATTTTACTAATTTTCCTTAGATCACTGCTTTACTTTTTTTCAAAGAATTTCCTCTTCTTCTACTTGTTCTAACTCAACATTTTTTATATGTTTGAAGTTTTATGGAATTTCCCAATTTCTCTATTTTCATATTGTTTCCTATTTTAGCTATTCCTCTAATTTCGCTATTTCTAGAAGTAAATTAAAAGAAGGCTTAATAGTGCAACGATTATTTTTGTTAGTGGTAAAGTTATGCTTTAGAATATTCGGCCTATGATTTGTCTTAATGGAGTATCATAGGAGATATAGACCAGTCCTGTAGCCTTTCAAAATGTTTCTATCGGAATATATGTGTAAACAAGGCATCATATACGTTTCCTAGATTAAATCGTAGAGCTTTTATTGCTTCAACCCTGCTCTCCCATCGAGTATTTAAGAGTGGTTTTAGAGTTAAAGTTGGCATTTCTTTGGCAAGAGTTTGCTGACGCAGAAAAGAAAACATAAATTATTGAACAATTGAAAAAAAATTGACAATTTCTGACGAACTTTTAGCAGCTGCATTAACTATCAAATTCAGGCTGTGTGCCGCACAAGGTAAGTAAAATGCGCGCGGGTTTAAGCCTGAAATTCGTTTCTGGAGACCTATGTTTTCCTTTCATATTCACGCCATTATCAAATCAATGTAACAAAAAATTTAGTTAAACCCTTACCAGTTGCATCTGTAATTGGGAAAAATCCCAGAAAATGTTCTTTTATTTCAGCCTTGTCATTAGTTGTATTTAAAAGAACGAACCGTACGACAACCGATATTTGTTCTGTGTGCAAAATCTGGAGTACAATCTAATATAATTGAAAAATATTTGGATTGTTTCAATTCCAAAACAATCTTTTTTTTTATTCTTTCTCCTTATAATTGTATTGACTCATTCTGAATATGATTGCCAAGATAATGAGTTAGGCGTGACTAAGATTTTTCAATACGGGCAATGTGTTAATATACCATTATCAGACTTATGAATTTTTTCAGAATTTCCCCGTAAAGCTAGACATTGCCTCGCAAAAAAACGAATTATACGGATTATTCGTTCGATTACTGTCACCCAACGGTTTTTTCTCTCTTCCAATTTCAGCTTGGTGCACGAAATCGACAGTTTTTTCTGTTAAAATGCCAAATTTTTTAGTAAAATAAGAATTCGAAAAAGATCTTTTAGATCTATTTGAAGGATAGGAATACTCTATTACCTGTACTGGACCGCGCTAAATTAAAAATATCCTTTGTTTATCGGATAACACATGTGACCATAACGCGATATCATTGATTACATCTTCTCGAAGTGTATTCTTTGGCGACGATTCGGCGCAAGGAGGTTGGTCGACAACCGACGACGGTGATAGCAGCGGCGATGGAGGTGGCAGCGCAGACACGAGTTCTTCTGTAGGGTCATCTTGCGTATCTAGAAGTTCTCTTGAAGACAAATCGTGTCCATATACTTTTCGATAGAACTAGTAGTATAACCTTTTCGATAGAAGTATCAGATTTCTTTTCTAGTTTTCTTTTCCGATTCTGTGCACCGGAAAGTTTCTTTTTCCCATCGCCATCAGACATATAAAATTAATAATAATAATACTTACATAAACTAAGAATTTAGGTAAGATTTAACAGTATTTTAACCTAACTGACAAACACTGACAGAAATAAATCAAATTATGTAACTGTTTCTATATCAATATTATCACAATATAGGCATCATCCTGAATTGTAAGTCCATCTCATCAGCTCATCACCCTTCCGTGTAAGACGAAAGGAACGTTGAGATCTGTATGGAGGGTTTTGTTGAAGACATAGTAAGCTTTATTGACAATAATTCTAAGGACTTTGGATTGAAAGGATTGAATACGTCTGATAATCGATTTTTTGCGGTCCCCCACAGTTCCAGTCCATACGTCCAAATAGGTTTGATGTTGTCTTGCATATTAGAAGTTCATTGTCTATTGAAAAATGGGAGGTCCTACGTAGTAATCTGTATAGTTGGCTGAATCGTCTGTTAAGTTATTGTCTTTTGTCTAGGAGGAATCCAAGGTATCGTACTGTGTTGGAAATAGGTAGGACGGTATCATTGAATTGGAGAGAAGGACATGTTCCCCGGCGAAGTGCAAAAGCCACGTGTTTGCATTTCTCCTCGTTGACTTTGATCCGCTCTTGGTTACCACAAGTTTCAACGAGTGAGAGGTGCCTTTGGAGGTTCAAGGAAGCCACTTCAGGGTTTGGATGGAAATGGCTGTGTTGCCTGCGAACGTTGCAAGGAAGGTTGCAGGAGTAATTGGTATATCAGCGGTGTAAAATATGCATAGGATAGGACACAAGACGCTCCCTTGGGGGACTCCAGCTTGAATTGGGTAAAGATTTGAAATACAACTAATTATTCGGGTTTTTTCTAAACTGCCCAAATGCCTTGAATTGGATTGTTTGAGAGAGAAGTCTACTTCTGTTCTTTTCTACGATTCACATTATCATAGCTCACTCGAGTGATGGATAGGTTTTTCAGTATGATAATAAAAAAATAAAAAAAAGCTTGTAATACTACAATCCATTACGGTGTAGAGACTGCGCTGCTTCTTCGATAACGGTTGTGCAGGGAGGCAATTTGTCAAAGATGAAGGACAACCGCCAGGTCCCCCCCAGGTGTATGGAAGTGCGGATGAGCGTGGGGTTGGACATTTATTTTTTTATTTCCTCTGTTAATTATATTTGTAAATAAGTTCGGAACACCAAATTAGTTAGGTACACTGAAAAGATTCAGTTGCTGAGATATGATCTTCAGGTGCCATCTTCTTTAAGGCTTATAAGTCCGCAAAAAAGCACCCAGGACATATAGTTCCATAATATTCTTACTTTCAAGTCTAACGTGAAGACCCTGCTTAAAAATGCTCTCTTCATCTTCTTCTTGGTTGCCTTGCCTGTTCTATCCATATGACGGTTTCTTCCTTGCAGTCATTTTCTTCATTAATTATAATACACAAGTATTTATAATTATCTATGAATTTAAACTGTGGAAACTAAGCAAGATTATAATGAACTGATATCTTTATCTCTTGCTTATGACCGTTTACATGACTAAAAGTTAACAACATTATAATTTGTTATACATCAACATTATAATTATAACAAATTTTATAATTTTTTATGGCTATATACGATTTATTCAATGTTAGCAAAGATTGGTGAAGAATTCCCCTTAAAGATTTTAGGTAAAATGGAACAGTAAAAAAATCCTCTACTTCTCCCCTTTAAAATGATGTTAGTTTAAAACAATGCTGTAATAAAAAATAAACAACGTTGAATACATGATACTATTTGGCTTGATATCCTATCTAGTTTGGTTACTATATCCACCAACAAATCTCTGGTATCAAATGTACTAGAAATTATTGTCCTTGATAAATTGTATGGTGTTTGGAGAAAAGGACTGAAGCTAAATTTTCGCGGATTTGAGGTGTTTTTTAAATGAAGAGTATACGCAATCTGTTAAAACAGTATTTATCAAAAGTATAAATTATTAAAAAGAACAAAATGTTATTTATAAATAGTACATAACGGAAAATAATGACAAACTCCCTTTACCAAAACAATACAGACATTTTATTCGTCATAAGACTAGTAATGTAACGTCGACGTATAACGCCATTGACTTTTGTATGACACAAAAAAAATAATTTGGCATAGCGATCTCTCTAATTAAGATTATTTTATTTATCATTTTTATATGTTTAATTGCTGTATACTGCTAATTAAACTGCACACAATAGGATGTTGGGTTTATTAGACCTTGTACCTGCCCACAACGACTTCCGCTGTCTGATTGTAGATCCAGAAACTTGTGGAGCATTGTCCTTATCAGAAGGATCAATTGTCTGTTGGCCGCTGCGTCTATTGACTTCTGACCCCGTTTGTGGGCTTTGTCCTGAAGGCTTGAAACTCGGTAACCTTTTGCCGTCGATGGAATAGTAATATTCCTGTTACTATATCTTTGTAGGAATCAATGAATATCTTATAAGCAATAAATCTGTACTACTACAACCCTTGAAGGGTCTGAGGTTCAGTAAATATTAGAGACATAACTGTTTCTAGGAAAACGGTTGTACAGGCTGGTGATTAGCCCTACATCGCGATCAACCGCCAGATTTCCCTCCCCCCCCCCTCATTTTGAGTACCCACTTTATAGAGGCTGGGTGAGCCCCAGGAGAGTCCTAGGTCACATAACACCCATCTCCTGTTGCTAACCGATTAAATAAAAATCTTGCCAGCAATGGGATTTTATCCCAGGATCTTCGGCATAGCAACTCAACGCTAACTGAGCCCTACGCTCTCTAGCAATAACTGATCCGAAATCCGGAGAAAAGCTTTTCTGGAAATAACTTTTGTTAAAGACACTGACGTACACCTTAGTGACGTAATAACTCCGGTTTACATAGCATGATGTTTCTTGCTTATATTTCTGCGAACAGGTGTTACGTAAGTTGATATTTAAAAAAATTATGAATTACATTATAGTTATTACTTTATTCTACTTTCTCGAATAAGAGTGTTGGAATAAAGATTGCTGGTCTCTTGTTTATCTTACGTTTTTCGCCATCTCGATTTTTTTTTTCAGTTTTCACTCAGCTTATAAGCATGGGGCTTCAGAGCAGATATGATTGATTGTAAACACACGTTGTTAAGGCCAGATGAAGTAGTAACCTTATAAAGTATTATCAGTTTTAATCATAAAAAATTAAATCATTTTTTCTTAAAAGAAAGAACCTTATTTTTCACATTTTTATTTAATATAATAATTTAAACGTTTATTTCGTAATTGTTTAGGATAATTTAATTTAAAAGGTAATTTTATTTTGTTTAGATATAAGTGTAATATTTGTAATAAGTGTGAAAACATATGTTATAAAAGTGAAGAGAGAAAAACAAAAGAGAGTCGATCGGCTTTTGTTCGCTCCGGCTAGACCGAGCAAGACAGTGTTGAAGTGAGTGTCGCCACGAGCCCATAGCCGTGCACATCGTATGCTCTATAGGAGCCCAAACTTGTGTTTTGTTAATTTGAAGTCAGTGTTGACGCGAGCCCTTAGCCGTGCACATCGTATGCTCTATAGGAGCCCAAAGTTGTGGTTTGTGAATTTTAAGACAATGTTGACGCGAGCCCTTAGCCGTGCACATCGTATGCTCTAGAGGAGCCCAAAGTTGTGGTTTGTTAATTTGAAGTCAGTGTTGACGCGAGCCCTTAGCCGTGCACATCGTATGCTCTATAGGAGCCCAAAGTTGTGGTTTGTGAATTTTAAGACAGTGTTGACGCGAGCCCTTAGCCGTGCACATCGTATGCTCTAGAGGAGCCCAAAGTTGTGGTTTGTGAATTTTAAGACAGTGTCGCCACGAGCCCTTAGCCGTGCACATCGTATGCTCTAGAGGAGCCCAAAGTTGTTTTTGTGAATTTTAAGACAGTGTTGACGCGAGCCCTTAGCCGTGCACATCGTATGCTCTCTAGGAGCCCAAAGTTGTGTTTTGTGAATTTGAAGACAGTGTTGACGCGAGCCCTTAGCCGTGCACATCGTATGCTCTCTAGGAGCCCAAAGTTGTGTCTTGTGAATTTGAAGAAGATACTAATTTGCTGCCCACCTGCAGGTGTAATTAGTTTAAACTTCGTCATCGATTCGAGCAATTCGAATTGACCCAGTCGATCATCTCAACGTCTTCGCTCGCCCTGCCGACGAAAATCCTCTGTCGTCTCAACATCCAGCTCGCCCTGCCGAGAATCTACTATCTACGGGAAACTACTTCGACAGACAGATAAGAGTTTTCATTATTATATCATCTCAACTACAAAACCAGATAAACGTTCATTATTTTGTAATAGATTTCATTTGAACATTTTATTTATTTGTACTTTAATAGAGTTAAATTTACTATCGTAGAATTAAATAATAATTGTTTTCTTTTGTTATTAATTAGTTGTTTGATAATTTAGTTAATATTAGTAACTTCATTTCTCATTATAAAAGCGTTTAAATTGTTCTTTAATTTAATTAATTGTTTTTCATTCTCAAAAATATTAGTTATTTAATTTAAGAAAATTGATTTATATTATTAGTTTAATAAAAGGTTACATTCAAAATGACATGCGATCTGGTATAATTGAATCAGAAATTTATTTTCCTTATCCATTTCGGAGCTCTCATCGAAAGGTCCAATAACTATTTCGAGGTTGCTCAAACATAAAAATTGGTCCTCCGGCGGCCGGATCGCACGTCATTACTGGAACCGTTTCTAAATTGATATTATAATTTCTATTTTCTTTTACATTTCATTTTATTTGTTCTAATATTTACTCTTTATAGGATTTGTTCGTTTTGTATCAAACAAAATAATGGCCCCTAAATCAGACCAAAGTAAAAATGAAACTAAATTATTCGATCTTGAATACGAGCTCAATGATTTAGCTGAAGACATATTAGAAACGCGAACCATTGGGTCCAATATCACTACCCAACCCCAAGATAGAAATTTACTAACAGCGCGATTATCACGGTTGGATGACACCTTTCATACATTCTTAGAAAAAATTAAAGAGGCCCACTCACTCGCCAAAACTCTTGAAGATAAATCGATAGATCGTTTCAATACTCTTCGTACCGAAACCAGGAAAAATTATTACGAAGCATTGTCTTTTGGGATCGCTGGGGAAGGTGAAGTCTCCGCCAACCAATCCGGAAGTGGTGACCACAGTCAGCACTGTGTCGATTCTCACATTAAATTGCCAACCATTAACTTGCCCTCCTTTAGTGGTCTTATTTCTAATTGGGTGTCCTTCAAGGACACGTATTTATCATTAATTCACAATAATGCGAATTTGAGCAATATTCAAAAGTTTCATTATCTGAAGTCAGCCTTAAAGGGTCAGGCACTTCAAACCATCTTGACAATAGAGTTGACCTCCGAAGGTTACGAACAAGCCTGGGATGCTTTACAAAAGAAATATGATAATAAGCGGATCCAAGCCACACACTACCTAGTCAATATGTTCAATTACAAACCTGGTACCAAATTCGATCTACGATCCTTAGAAAATTTCTCCGAAGTTGTTTTGGAAAGTGCAGTCGCTTTCCGAAAATTGAATCTTCCGGACCCTTCCGGATTCATATTGTTCACATATTGCCTGAGGCTACTCGATGCGAAAACTCGCGAGCGATTTGAGACTGAATTTGGATCCAAATCCGAAGTCCCCACTTTCGACGATTTTTTATCGTTTATTCATCGGCAATGTTTTCAACTTCAAGCAGATTCATTAACCTCGAATTTCGGTCATAATTCTCAAAGCCCTTCAGTTAGTAGGGCCCAAAGTATTGCCAAGCATGTTTTTATGTCGACGGGTAGTTCTAGCCCAGAAAATATTTGTCCTCTGTGTCAGGAAAAACACCGTTTATATAGATGTCCCCGTTTTCGCTCCCTAGAGCCCAATGAACGTTTTAATAAAATAAAGCAGCTTAAGGTTTGTTCTAATTGCTTGTCGCCAAACCATTATATTGGTAAATGCACCTCTCCTAGGTCATGCTACCACTGTAAAAAACGGCATCACTCCCTCTTGCATTTTCCTACATCAACAAGTAGATCGAGAGGTGGGTCCGATAGTCAATCTTCAGACCGCATTCCCAATTCAGTGAACAACGGTAAGCTGAAAACGAGTGCGTTAACCCAAGAAAAATTAGATATCAAAACCGGCAACAATGAATCTCTGAACGGCTCGGTTTTATCCTCGTCATCCAAAACCGATGTCTCCACCCTTTTGGGGACAGCAACGGCTAGAATAGAAGATAGTAATGGGCAGTTGGTCCCAATTCGTATTTTGATCGATAGTGGGTCACAAAGATCATTTATTTCTTCGGCTTGCGTACGAAGATTAGGACTTGGGACAAGACTTAACTCTCAATCTATGAGGGGTTTCGCGGATAGCCCGATACAAGGAGGGAAGTACGAAACCTCGTGTGTTATAGTGCCTAGAGATCGCAAACAGCCTCGGCTTAAAAGTAACGCTGTAATAATTTCCAAAATTACAGAAAAGGTACCCGTCTGTCCAGTACCGGCCTATATAAATGACCACTTCAAACAATACCCATTGGCGGATAACTCATTTGGGAAACCAGGTCAAATCGATTTCCTTTTAGGAGCCGATTTGTTCGGACATATCTTAATGGGTAAATGCGTGAGACGGGACGGATATCCTAGCGCTTTCAAAACTATTTTCGGGTGGGTCATCATGGGACCTATACGCTCTCATTCCACCGTACAAGATACATCCATTTCGCTCTTTTCATTTTGCGACCAATCGCAAGAGAGAGCATTGGACAAACCAACTAAATCTTTTCAGGAAATCGAAACGATTGCTCCAGTTGTCAAACAAAATCCTCCAAATGTTAAGGCAGAGAGACCTTTTAGTTCAACTCACGCTCGGGAGTACAGCGGACCTTACAAGGTCCAATCACCATTTAAAGAGTTTTCTCCACCAGATCTGAGTTGCTCTTATTACACTTCATTACATCGGTTCCCAAAATTAGAACACCGGATAAACAAATTTCCTCTAATGAAAGGAAACCTTTTAAAATTGATCGACGACTACCATGTTCCACCAGCTACATGTGAGGGTCGATATTCTTTACCACTTTTTGTATAATTGAAGACAGCTCCTACGCAAAACTTTGATTGGTAATCGACGCATCGTCGCCTATAGAGCTTGGATTTCTAAATGACCATTTCCTGATTGGGCCTAAGTTTCAATTGGATATTAGGCACGCGTCCCTTAATTTCAGACGCTTTCGATTTGTTCCGCCCTCGGACTTATGTCCAATGTTTTTTCAGGTAGTAGTGCATCACAATGCCCTACCTTACCACCAATTTCTATTTTGCAACGGTACTTCTCAACCGATTTAGGAGTATCAATTGAATAGATTCCGGCCTTCCGGAATAAATTTCGTCCAGGTAGTAGTGCATTCAAATGTCCTACCTTACCAACAATTTTTATATCGTTGCGGTACTTCTCAACCCATTGAGAAGTCTCATTTGAATAGACTCTGGCCTTCCGGAATAAATTGCGCCCAATGCGCCCAGTAGCATTATTTCGATACGGATTCCCCATCCGTTACAATGGATGTCCGTTCCTCATCGCCATCCATAGATCTCCAAGGGATACTCAGGGTGGGCGGTCACATTAGCAACAGTCCTTTGCCCAGCAATGCAAAAATTGTAACATTTCTGACTGTAATAAAATCAGTATTACTTGTTCAGTTCCGATACTACATTGAACATTTAGCTGATCAGTTAATTTACCATTACTGTAGAATGTATCTCCACCCCACTCCGCAACTTTTGCATTCACATCAGGAACGACATGACTGGGTTGTTTGGGATATTTCAGCTTGCAGAATTATTCCCTATAAAATTGTCCACAAATGCAAATTTGTCCAAAAGGGTACATTTAGTACGTGCCGATATTGTTCGGAGGATTTCGTTCCTCAAATTGCCAATCTCCCTCCGTCGAGATTGGAGCCAGGAAGTCCGTATGCCATTACTAGCGGAGAATTTTGTGGTCGTTTTCTTTTAAAATCCTTTTAGCAACCCAATGGTAATAGTCAAAATTCTGACATTTGTACGTTCACAAATGTTGAGCAGCGGAGTAGAATAAAATTTGGAGCTTCACTCACCAACGCATTTATATATTGCCTCCCAATCAATAGTTTCTTGTTTCCCGACTAGGGTTGTCAATTAAACTTCTCTGCATCGATGGTTTCGTGGGAACTAACATTTACCTGGAAGATCTCTAAATATCTTTCTTTTGAATTTTTGTGCACAGACAAAAATTGGTGGGCGGTGTGTTAAGGCCAGATGAAGTAGTAACCTTATAAAGTATTATCAGTTTTAATCATAAAAAATTAAATCATTTTTTCTTAAAAGAAAGAACCTTATTTTTCACATTTTTATTTAATATAATAATTTAAACGTTTATTTCGTAATTGTTTAGGATAATTTAATTTAAAAGGTAATTTTATTTTGTTTAGATATAAGTGTAATATTTGTAATAAGTGTGAAAACATATGTTATAAAAGTGAAGAGAGAAAAACAAAAGAGAGTCGATCGGCTTTTGTTCGCTCCGGCTAGACCGAGCAAGACAGTGTTGAAGTGAGTGTCGCCACGAGCCCTTAGCCGTGCACATCGTATGCTCTATAGGAGCCCAAACTTGTGTTTTGTTAATTTGAAGTCAGTGTTGACGCGAGCCCTTAGCCGTGCACATCGTATGCTCTATAGGAGCCCAAAGTTGTGGTTTGTGAATTTTAAGACAGTGTTGACGCGAGCCCTTAGCCGTGCACATCGTATGCTCTAGAGGAGCCCAAAGTTGTGGTTTGTGAATTTTAAGACAGTGTCGCCACGAGCCCTTAGCCGTGCACATCGTATGCTCTAGAGGAGCCCAAAGTTGTTTTTGTGAATTTTAAGACAGTGTTGACGCGAGCCCTTAGCCGTGCACATCGTATGCTCTCTAGGAGCCCAAAGTTGTGTTTTGTGAATTTGAAGACAGTGTTGACGCGAGCCCTTAGCCGTGCACATCGTATGCTCTCTAGGAGCCCAAAGTTGTGTCTTGTGAATTTGAAGAAGATACTAATTTGCTGCCCACCTGCAGGTGTAATTAGTTTAAACTTCGTCATCGATTCGAGCAATTCGAATTGACCCAGTCGATCATCTCAACGTCTTCGCTCGCCCTGCCGACGAAAATCCTCTGTCGTCTCAACATCCAGCTCGCCCTGCCGAGAATCTACTATCTACGGGAAACTACTTCGACAGACAGATAAGAGTTTTCATTATTATATCATCTCAACTACAAAACCAGATAAACGTTCATTATTTTGTAATAGATTTCATTTGAACATTTTATTTATTTGTACTTTAATAGAGTTAAATTTACTATCGTAGAATTAAATAATAATTGTTTTCTTTTGTTATTAATTAGTTGTTTGATAATTTAGTTAATATTAGTAACTTCATTTCTCATTATAAAAGCGTTTAAATTGTTCTTTAATTTAATTAATTGTTTTTCATTCTCAAAAATATTAGTTATTTAATTTAAGAAAATTGATTTATATTATTAATTTAATAAAAGGTTACATTCAAAATGACATGCGATCTGGTATAATTGAATCAGAAATTTATTTTCCTTATCCATTTCGGAGCTCTCATCGAAAGGTCCAATAACTATTTCGAGGTTGCTCAAACATAAAAATTGTAGTTTTATGTTTGAGCAACCTCGAAATAGTTATTGGACCTTTCGATGAGAGCTCCGAAGTGGATAAGGAAAATAAATTTCTGATTCAATTATACCAGATCGCATGTCATTTTGAATGTAACCTTTTATTAAACTAATAATATAAATCAATTTTCATAAATTAAATAACTAATAATTTTGAGAATGAAAAACAATTAATTAAATTAAAGAACAATTTAAACGCTTTTATAATGAGAAATGAAGTTACTAATATTAACTAAATTATCAACAACTAATTAATAACAAAAAGAAAACAAATATTATTTAATCTTACGATAGTAAATTTAACTCTATTAAATTACAAATAAAATCTATTACAAAATAATGAATGTTTATACGGTTTTCTGATTGCAATGATATAATAATGAAAACTCTTATCTGTCTGTCGAAGTAGTTTTCAGTAGATGGTAAATTCTCGGCAGGGCGAGCTGGATGTTGAGACGACAGAGGATTTTCGTCGGCAGGGCGAGCGAAGATGGTGAAACAATAGAGGTTGAGATGATCGACTGGGTCAATTCGAATTGGTCGAATCTATGACGAAGTTTAAACTAATTACACCTGCAGGTGGGCAGCAAATTAGTATCTTCTTCAAATTCACACAAAACAATTTTGGGCTCCTAAAGAGCATACGATGTGCTGTCAAGAGGCTCGTGGCAACACTCTCTTCAAATTCACAAAACACAACTTTGGGCTCCTATAGAGCATACGATGTGCACGGCTAAGGGCTCGCGTCAACACTGTCTTAAAATTCACAAAAACAACTTTGGGCTCCTAGAGAGCATACGATGTGCACGGCTAAGGGCTCGCGTCAACACTCACTTAAAATTCACAAAAACAACTTTGGGCTCCTAGAGAGCATACGATGTGCACGGCTAAGGGCTCGCGACAACACTGTCTTAAAATTCACAAAAACAACTTTGGGCTCCTAGAGAGCATACGATGTGCACGGCTAAGGGCTCGCGTCAACACTGTCTTAAAATTCACAAAAACAACTTTGGGCTCCTAGAGAGCATACGATGTGCACGGCTAAGGGCTCGCGTCAACACTCACTTAAAATTCACAAAAACAACTTTGGGCTCCTAGAGAGCATACGATGTGCACGGCTAAGGGCTCGCGACAACACTGTCTTAAAATTCACAAAAACAACTTTGGGCTCCTAGAGAGCATACGATGTGCACGGCTAAGGGCTCGCGTCAACACTGTCTGGTCGGTCTAGCCGGAGCGAACAAAAGCCGCTCGACTCTCTTTTGTTTTTCTCTCTTCACTTTTATAACATATGTTTTCACACTGACTACAAATATTACACTTATATCTAAACCAAATAAAATACCTTTTAAATTAAATTATTCTAAACAATTATGAAATTAAACGTTTAAATTATTATATTAAATAAAATGTGAAAAATAAGAAATTATATTGTTCTTTCTTTTAAGAAAAATGATTTAATTGTTTCTGATTAAAACTGTTAATACTTTATAAACTTACTACATCATCTGGCCTTAACACACCAGATCTGAGTTGCTCTTATTACACTTCATTACATCGGTTCCCAAAATTAGAACACCGGATAAACAAATTTCCTCTAATGAAAGGAAACCTTTTAAAATTGATCGACGACTACCATGTTCCACCAGCTACATGTGAGGGTCGATATTCTTTACCACTTTTTGTATAATTGAAGACAGCTCCTACGCAAAACTTTGATTGGTAATCGACGCATCGTCGCCTATAGAGCTTGGATTTCTAAATGACCATTTCCTGATTGGGCCTAAGTTTCAATTGGATATTAGGCACGCGTCCCTTAATTTCAGACGCTTTCGATTTGTTCCGCCCTCGGACTTATGTCCAATGTTTTTTCTTGCGATTGGTCGCAAAATGAAAAGAGCGAAATGGATGTATCTTGTACGGTGGAATGAGAGCGTATAGGTCCCATGATGACCCACCCGAAAATAGTTTTGAAAGCGCTAGGATATCCGTCCCGTCTCACGCATTTACCCATTAAGATATGTCCGAACAAATCGGCTCCTAAAAGGAAATCGATTTGACCTGGTTTCCCAAATGAGTTATCCGCCAATGGGTATTGTTTGAAGTGGTCATTTATATAGGCCGGTACTGGACAGACGGGTACCTTTTCTGTAATTTTGGAAATTATTACAGCGTTACTTTTAAGCCGAGGCTGTTTGCGATCTCTAGGCACTATAACACACGAGGTTTCGTACTTCCCTCCTTGTATCGGGCTATCCGCGAAACCCCTCATAGATTGAGAGTTAAGTCTTGTCCCAAGTCCTAATCTTCGTACGCAAGCCGAAGAAATAAATGATCTTTGTGACCCACTATCAATCAAAATGACATGCGATCTGGTATAATTGAATCAGACATTTATTTTCCTTATTCATTTCGGAGCTCTCATCGAAAGGTCCAATAACTATTTCGAGGTTGCTCAAACACACGTGAAGCAACTGACACCGAAGATAAAAAAAAACATGGCCTATTGACATTAATCGGAATGTCATATATTTATTTATAATGTCATGACACTCGAGGGAGCGCAGTGACTCAGCGGTTGGTCATGCTGAAAATCCCGGTTCAAATCCCGCTGATGGTAAGACTTTTATTTCATTGCCATAATAATCTGTGAGCAGCCGGGGATGGATCATATGGGATCTAGGACCCTCCTGGGGCTCACCCAGTCTCTATAATGTGGTTACTCGAAATAAGGGGGAAATCTGGGTGTTGAGCGTGACAAATCACCTCTCTGCACAACCGTTGTCGGAAACAGTAGAGTCGCTACCTTGTACTGAGCCCCAAACCTTCATGGATTGTAGTGGTCACACTTGGCCACCACGGTGTCCTGAACTTTTACCTACAATTCCTGTCTCTTTAAGTAGAAATTAGAATTTTATCTGCGTACAGGACACCTTTTCTGATATTAGCAGACAATATATTTATATAATGGGGTATCTATTAGATTCTAGAAACAAATTATATAACCATATTCATATGACATAGTTTGGTATTTGGTCAGATATTTGTTGTTGTTGTTGGAGATGCTACTAAGTTCTTTGTTTTATGGACTGTAGCGGTTGGGTGAGATATTGGCCAATTCTCTATTATCTTAGAAAAAAATCAGTCTGTACTTAATCCAAAAACCGTTTTTGATTAAAAAAACCTACGTTTCGAAGTTTTGGTTTGTAGTTGTATTCGCATATTCCTTATATATTATAAAATATAGACCAGAATTTAGGAATATACAGAAGTAAATTGCCGGCATTGTTTTTCATCTAGATTAATACGGCCTACTAAGTTATCTTTCTAATCTCGATCCATTTTACCGCTATTGCAGTTTCCTCACGAAAGTGACAAGGGCTTCCGTGACCAACCTCATTCCCGCGCCGCACCTGCGTTGGTGAAATGAGTCCGTTCAATTGCCGCCTATTACGAGTTAGTGTATATATCTCACTAGGTTATAAATGAATCCTGACAGATATTGTTATCTGTTGTGCATCCCTTCGGAGAAAGAGAGTTCACCGTGAGAGGCCTATGGTTTGGATCTCGCGGAACGATTCCGTAAAGAACACCTAGGTGTTTGTGGCAGGGTTGAGGCACGGCTTGCTGAGAATATTATACTCGACTCCTTGGAGATAATTCACAATCATATATATAGTAGTTGATGCCCCACACAATTGTTTTATATTTTCTTATTTATATTTTATATTTGTTTTATATTTTATATCTTTTAATGTTTTGTTATAGTAAAATAAATTTCAAATTATATTCATAACATCACTCAAGTATTTTAGAAACTATCTGAACCGCATAATATGACTATTTTAATAAAAAAATCTTGAAGTATAAAAATATCTGCAAACGAAATTGGGACAACTGGTAACCAACATAAGACATACGATAGTTTAAAGGAATTGTAGAGTTGTCAAACCTAAAGTAGGACGCTACCTCAATTTCAAGAGAGCATTGAGTTGTGTAGTTTAATCGAAAATAATATTACTGCAATTCAAATAAAAAAAGGAACGCGTGTTCGTATTAAGAAGAAAAAAAAGGTAGTCAAGAGGACTGAAGAACAGAAGTGAAAACTCAAGACTTTGGAATAACTGTTTTTATTTTTGAATTTATAAATCAATTTTAGTTTGAATTTATTAAATTTCAAACTTGTAAATTTAAATTATTATCATTAATCTGGTTTTTACATAAATATATTGACTTTGACCAATAACTATATATTTACAAAAGGCTTCAGTGGTTTCTTCTGGTTTAGACCGTGTATACCAATTTTCCACCAATGTTTCGCCAGACATGGTGCTGCCATCCACAAAGCTTTGTTGAAACTATATGTAATAACTATATATATTTTCAAGTAGATTATTTCTTGAGAAGAAGTTTTCACTTCAATAATTACCAGTAAAATAAAATAAAATCGGACAACGAATAAATCGTTCGGCCATTTAGGGAAAATTCAACTTTCTGTTCGACTTTAGATCTTATACCAAACTAAGTAATTTGTAAATAGGAGAGGAAAGATCAAGAAAGAGAAGAGATAGATAACGTGACCATTAAACATTTTATAAGAAAATAAGGATTGAAGACAGGAAGGAATGAAATGAAGTTTTCTCTCGATTTCACCGACTAATGGCAAATTAGCCTTAACAAGTGTTTTATTAATAGTTGTATAAACAACGTTTATTTTATTGTCCATTAAATTATTACTCTGTGTCCAGGTATGAAGATTCTCAAACTTGTACTTTCATGAATGTTTGTATATAGGCAACTAAATCTTATTTTTATCTTACTTATCGTATAGCAACGGATTTACGAAAATAAAGACAATTTTCATTTAAAAACTAATTTAAATTATAGGAGATGAAAGTATCAAAATATAGCACCGAAATAGCAGTTTCTGATATGGATGCAACATATCCAGGCATTTAGATAACTCCCAAGTTTCAAAAACAGTCTTATTCATATTTTTCGCTCGTTTAGTCAACCAATTTTGGAATCGGTCTAAAACCCATGAGAAATAAGGCGGTAGAGTGTCGTGTTTTTCTTGACTAAACTAGCGAAAAATAGGGTTATGAAATTTTGGAGTTATCCACTTTTGACGACAAATGCCTCATGCAACCCAAGTATATTTTAGAGATTATATTTTTTATTTAAAAAAATAATGTAATCTGTGGAATTCCAAAGCAATATGTATTGGAGGTATGAGCATACATAACCCCAATACATAGTGAGCAAAAATATAATAAAAATTAAGTATATTAATATGATTAAATCACTATAAATTTAAAAGAAATTATAGAAACATATCGTCGCTGTCAAACACCGCTTATCTACAACTTTTGGTGAAAATGAGTTAGTAACGGTAAGGGAAGTATTAAGGTCAGCAACATGGCAGAGTGTGATTTTTTGATACTTATCTTCATTCGAGGCAGATCTCTACTGCCATGGGCCTACAAGTTTTTTTCAAGCATACTGTATCAGCGATTACTAACCCATGTTGAGAGAGTTCTGGGGAAATATCAATGCGGCTTTCGTAAATGTAAATCTTTTTAGTAATAGTTCCAAAATTGTATAGATAAAAATAGATTATAAATTGCCAAGTCTACAGTCGGCAATTTTTTTTTTTTCTCTTCTATAAAATCTCCCAAAGCGTACTTAGTATTGTTTTGACAGCGACGATATGTAAGATCTTAACAAACGACAAAAATGTGCTAGAATTCAATTGGAAAAATCCAAAAATATTGCCTCATTTCTTTAAAATACTAAAAAATAACTAACCATAATAATCATCAAATAATGCCAATACATTAACTAAAATTTACATAAACTCGGTATTTTAATTTGGCGTATGACCAAATGGTGTCTGAATAGCGATACGTTGACTGAGTTTTTCCATTATTTTAGTGCCTAAAGGTTTTGTTTTTTGGATTTTTCCAATGATTGGATCTCCTGCAACTACGCCTCCAAAAATCCATATCCATTGAAACCAGTTTTCTTGCCGAGTCAGCTGAAACGGACCAGGTTGCTGAGGCATATAGGGCACTACTTATAAGAACCGAATTGTAGAGTCGCTTTCTTGTTGTCTTCATGACGTCCTTACTCCACAAAATAGAATTTAGCGTCCTAATTACTTTTCCGCCTCTTATTATCTTTTCGTCAATATCTTTTCTGCTGCTGCTCCCCGGCTAAAGCCACCTGCCTAAATATTTAAATTGTTCAGTTGGGGTCTAATCCCATTCCCCAACATTTAGTAAGGAATTTCCACTGTTATTTAATGCTTTTTGTTTTACTGATTTCCAGGCCTCTTGCCTCATAGGCTTCCTGCTGTTTCCTCATCATAAAGGACGCATTGCTTTAAATATATTTCGAGGTAAAATTCAATCACAAAAAATTTATAAAATCAAACAGTTGCTAGGAAACTACAAAAAGCTTATTGATTTTATAATTTCTTATAATTTTTTAATCATTGCTTTCATTTTTAAATATTTTTATTTTGAAGAGAAAAGATTTGCCCCCAGCCGGGATTCGAACCCGGATCTCCGCCTCACCGTGGCAAAGCTCTAACTATTTGAGCCACCGGGGTCGAACCTTACTTTGGACAAATCTGTTCTCCTCTCCGATCTTTTTGACATACGTCATTATTTTATTTATAATTTTTTAATCATTGCTTTAATTTTTAAATATTTTAATTTGAAGAGAAAATTGAAATTGAACATTCTTCCTAGTGTATACGTCGCAAAATTGTGAGAACACGGGGATATGGGATATGGGATCGGTGAAGAGAACAGATTTGTCTTAAGTAAGGATCGACCCCGGTGGCTCAAATGGTTAGAGCGTTGCCACGGTGAGGCGGAGATCCAGGTTCGAATCGGCTGGGGGCAAATATTTTCTCTTTAAAATAAAAATACTTATTGCTTTTAATATGCCTAATTGATATTTAAAACTCAATCACGAAATATTGAAACAATTCAAACAAGATAAAAAAAATTGCGTTTCCCCAGTAAATGTCCGAAACCCCTATAAGATATGAAGCAATTTTTCAAGAAAATTCAAGATGAATAAAGAAGAAGTTCGAGGTCCAGCGGAACTACCATTTGTTCAGGTAATTCATTTGTTTAGGATTGAAAATATAAAACCCTGCTGTACGATATTTTAGTTTTACTATTATTTTATAATTTTTTTCTTGTATACTGGACTCATTTCCTTTATAATTTATATTGGGAAAGAGAAAAAAAAAACATTTTCCAGTCGATTAAATTTTCTTCGATCACTATTTATCTCTTGAGACGTTTCGACAATGTGTCATTTTCAATCTTATCACATTTTGTTTTGTGCATCGGTAAGCAATCATTTACATAACTTTATCATAGTTACAAGTCTAAAATATCTGTGAAAAAAACAATAACATCTACACTAAATAACTTTATTTAAATAAAATTTAAAATGATTTTAATTTGGAGGTATCTATAATTAATTTATTACTTGTTATTTTGGGCACTTGATTATATTCTTTATAATTGTTGAATTACATAATTTAGTGTAGATGTTATTGTTTTTTCCACGGATATTTTAGACTTGTAACTATGATAAAGTTATGTAAATGTTACCGACGCAGAAAACAAAATGTGATAAGATTGAAAATGACACATTGTCGAAACGTCTCAAGAGATAAATAGTGATCAAAGAAAATTTAATCGACTGGAAAATGTTTTTTTTTTCTCTTTCCCAATATTTTATTATTATTTAATGTATACTTTATATAGTAGTTAGTTTCAGTTAATAAAAATATAATCATTAGATCATTTCACTTATCTTTTAATTGTGAAAATAATGTCTTCTATTATAGCATTTGTATTAAACAGAAAATTATAAAAAAAATTCCAAAAATTGTAAATTTTTAACGCAAGAACAACCAAAGCCCTGTTATTGATGGTCATTCTAAGAATTTTATAATAAATTAATAGTGGCTAATATTCTAGAAATTTTACCAGTTTTTTTTCCCTGAAATTTCTCCTACGTTAGAAGGGATCGGACTTACCTTTATCTATATTTCGTTCTTTTTTATTTTTAAATAGATTTTAATCATGATATTTATTATTCTTTACTATTTATCAAGCAATAATTGTAAAAACCATCCTTAAAAGGATAACATCTTCAAAAACAAAGTAGCTTTATAGTTAAAAACTAAATCTAGATAAGCTCAGTACTAATTAAATGACGGAATTTGTTCAATGAAAGACCGGGTGGGGTTGGGGGTTTCTTTTATAGTCATGGATGAGTTTATTAATAATATATAGAGGAAAATTATTTTTTAAAAGGATATTTTGGATGCGGTGGGTGTTGGTTTTATGGAAGCAGGGGTCAGCGAAGGATAGGCCACGGTGGATAATATTTTTGGCGACGTTAATTTTTTGGTCGTTCATATGTTGGGAGTAATAATTAGTTTAGTTAATTGGTTTAGTATACCAATCTGTGGATAAGTTGTGGTCAGGATTTTTAATGATACGGAGGTCAAGAAATGGTAGTGATTTGTTAGATTCATGTTCAACAGTGAAATGGAGGCGTGGATGGTATGAGTTGAAGGATAATAATAATTCTGGAATAATTTTAGGATTTAGGATAAGGAGGAGATCGTCCACATATTTCTTAATGAAAATAACATCGTTAAGGAACTTGGGTAGAATGGAGTCCAGAAGGTTATTTAGGACGATATTGGAGAGGTCAGGAGCGAGGGGATTTCCCATGGCAGGTCCAAAAATTTGGTTAAAGAACTGGCCATGGAAGGTAAGGTATCCTGATTCACAACAGAGGTATATGGATTGGAGGTATGAGGAGCGGTTGAGAGAGGTATGGGGTTCTATGAGTGGTCAGTTGTTATCTATTATGAGGAGGGCTTTATCTAAAGGTATGTTGGCAAATAGGCTTTTTCCTACATAAAAAGTGATAAGTATATTAAAGTTATTTAATTATATTTTGGTTACAAAAATTGAGGACATTGAGAAAACTGAGAAAATTGAGAAAGACGTTCAAAAACCCACCAATAAAAAAATAAATCTAGTACCATGCTTCACTTTTCAATTCATTGAGAACTTTGTTACTTGATTTGTTTAATTTAGCGAAAATATGTAGATTTCGGGAGTAAGAAACTTGTGAGCAAGCATTCAAACTTTTCCCTCCTTTTTTAACACCTTAGCGGTAGAATTTCGAAAAAACCTTTCGTACCGGATGCCTACGTCATACAAAGAACACACCCTCCAAGTTTCAGGTCTCTACGATCAGCGGTTCAGGCTGTGCGTTGATCCCTCAGTCAGTCATTCATTCAGGACAAAGCATAAATTGTGGCCTGATTCTTTGCCCTTGGTCACAAATGGCCACAGTGGACGGTATAATCAACCTAAGTCAGATGAATTTGCTGTAGTTGTTGTTGGATAGCAATTTTCTAACCGGCATAATGTAATTGAGAGCCATGATAGCACATTGCATGGAATAAGTGAAATCCAGCTCTATTCTACCAATAAAGGGGTGAGAAAGGTGGACAAAGTTTGTATGGGACAACTTTATTCGTTGGTCCAATCTACTTCAAATTTTCCATCAATTCTGTTATAATTACTATCATGTTTTGTTTGTTACTTGCATTTAAAGTCACTATATGCTGCTAAACACATTACATGGAATAAGTGACATCCAGCTCTATTCTAGCAATAAAGGGGTGAGAAAGGGGGACAAAGTTTGTATGGGACAACTTTATTCGTTGGTCCAATCTACTTCAAATTTTCCATCAATTCTGTTATAATTACTATCATGTTTTGTTTGTTACTTGCATTTAGAGTCACTATATGCTGCTAAAGCTTATCGGACGATGCTCCAGTAAATGCCGTAAATTTCCAGGTATAATTAGGAATGAGAACCTGAAACCGCACAGGCTAGGGTACGCCATTGTACGAGAAAGGCAAGGACTTTTACTCCCTTTGAAAAACCCGCAATCTTGGGCATAGTAGGTTGTTTTGCTCGCCCCTACGCCACTACAGGTTAATGGTATTTAAAGTTTTAATATGAATAGTGCTCCGAACTGATAATAACAATTCGATACGAAACTGAATTGAGTTTAAACGATCCGATCTGTTTTCTATCGACTATGTTCTAAATGTATAACGTATGTTTTAAATTGAGAAACTTTCAGTTAAAATAAGATAACTATAACTATATATATTTATAACTACTTTGGGTACAAGTATAAGGAATTCTTTAACTAGCTTGTTGTGGATACGATGATGTTCAGAGATTTAAAAGAGGATAGATACATATCGCGCTAGAAAAAAGTGGAAGAAGTGGACATGGAAATGGTATAACAATGTTGGACATGGGATTCTCAGTGTGTAGAGCTCCAAATGCCTAAGCAGAAGGTCCCAGCTTCGAGTCCGGCTGTGATAGATAACTTATTTAATCTGTTAACAGCATTAGATCTACCCTCTGGGATCTCCAGACCCTAGAGCTCATATACCCATTTAAACATGGTTTTAATAATTAAAATATGTTTCTAACTATAAAGTAATAGATAATTTGATGGCCCCTTTGTCTGTTCTTGAAGGACTTTACCTCAAACTGTGAGACGAAGAGGTGATTTTAAGGCTCTATACCTTAAACGAAATTAACGGCTCCTATGGATGTTTCCTCCCTAGCCTCAGGTTAATAGAAAGTCCTGAGGCAAAAAGTTAAACGAGGCAGAGGTGGTTAAATGGTAACCTGAGGGTTGGTCGTAATTCCACCACCTTACTTCCCCTTTCAAGGCTAATAGCCCAATTGAAGAGGTTTAAAAATCTTATATAATGAATTTTAATTAAGGGATACTATTAATAAATAAAAGTTAATAAATTTAAGCGGAAGATTGACCTGCCTGAAGATTTAAATGAAGCCCCTCCTTTAAGGGATTCTTGTGAAAGTGTGTATGGATAAACCTCCCATTGAAGGCACTCCTAGCGCGGTTCATTTTTGGTAGTAGATTCCTGCCCCAGAGACGTTTCAGTCTTCTTGTCGTATTCTGTGGCAATGTGTCTGTCAGTAATTATCGTAAAAATACGAACAGGTGTCCAACAAATGAGTCATGAAATTTTTTGTAGTTTTTCTTGATTAGGTCGGTCACGAGATGTATGTTGAGATCTTTATGTAATGATTTATTAAAAATGAAAAAGGGAGAATTTGTAATAATGAAGAAATTTTGATTGATTTGTCTGTAAGTGAGATTTTTGGCTATGTTAGAGGTAGCTTTGCAGAAATGTGATTTAGCTGTGATCACGCTCATCCGCAAGGTTTTCCCCAGTAATAAGGGTAGCCACGTTATAAAGGATGGGTGAGCCCCACGAGGATTTGTAGATCTCACAGGGTCCATGCATAGCAATTAAGGAATTACGAAATTTATATTCCACAGCCGGATTCGAACTAGGAACCTAAGCAAAGCTAAGGATTAAGAATAGCAAGTCTCCTCCACATTGCACGAAAATAACCAAACAGCTAATGGTACACCGATTTAGGTATCAATATTATGTGCAAAATAAAAACCTGTACCACTACAACCCATAAAGGGTCTGGGGCCTGGGGGGTAGAGACTGTACTGGTTCATGGACAACGGTTCTGCGAGGAGGTGACTTGTCCTAGGTCACGCTCAACCGCCAGATTTTTCCCCCTTATTTTGGGTACCCTATTTTTATAATATTTTATAGAGGCTGGGTGGGTTCCAGTAGGGTCCTAGATCCTATTTGATCCAACTCCCGCTGCAAACAGACTAAAAAACAATCATGGCCTGCAGCGGGATTTCAACCAGAGATTTCCGGCATGACAACTCAGTACTCTACCATTGAGGCACTCCGCTCCCGTTATTGTGTACAAAGAAGAAAATAAATCCTCATGAATTAAGATCAAACGTAGCACATCTTACATCAACAGCCGAAACAGACTCATCAATCACAGACAGTCACCTTACTCGAAGTAGTTCAATAAACTACATTAGGGAGGGGGGCCGTAATGATAAGTCAGGGGGGCGCGAGACCAGTTGAAAATTAAGAAAATGTATACTTAGTTTTACGTTTTCTGTACCTCTATTTTATGTATTTTTACAGTCTTTCTGTTTTTTGTCTGTTTTCTCATAGCCCTGAAGATGACCTACATAGTAGGTCGAAACGTCGGCACTTAAAATAAAATAGTTTCACCTATTTTTGCGTGTTTTCTTGACTGCACCCCCAACTATCATCATCCTATTATACTTAGTTTTGATTATTTTCTCTTACCGGTACTTGTTTATCTTAAGATGAAACTTATAATGTTATATTTTTGATAGTAAAACATGTTGTTTATCTCATAGACTTATACAAATTCTCTGAAGGACCAGTGGTTTTCATAGGGCGTCTGATTGTTTTAGCAGGGACCCATTCCTGCTACTGTATTCAGTGAAGCGAACCATCCACTATAAAAAATGGGTAACGAAACCACTGGCAGAACCTCATGGGTGGTTTGGAATCCTGCCTATCTACTAGGTAAGTATCTTCTTCTTCTTTTACTTCCTCCAAGTTGCTTTCTGCTTCGAGTTGTTCTATCCCAGGATCTGCATTTTTCCCAACCCCTCCCCATCTTTGTCGTCCCCTATAATCTTCCCAATAACCAAACGATACACTTGCCGTTCTTCTCTTACATATTTATTTTTTATACTCATGACTATGATGAAGAGCAGAGGGCTCAGACTGTCTCCTTTGCCCGTCGACAGGGCCGACTTTACCTAGTGTGCAGGGTGTACGATGCACACGGGCGCCGGGTCTCAAGGGTTTCGCGTTTTCAGAATTGCTTGGTCCCTTAATAAATGTTGTTCTTATACATGAGTAAATACATTTATCAGATTCATCAAAGCCCCTCGCTAATTAAAGTCACCCTGCATACTTAGTACAAATAGACAACAGCCACAGCCGGGACCAATAATTAAACTTGCTTTCCGAAGCACGGAGGAACGTATATACATCCAGCATTCAGTTACTGGCTGGCTGGCCAATGGGCGGCGCTATTTTTAACCGAGCGACTTTCAATAAAACACATATCTACTTAATACCGCGTTACTTCCGGATGGGTGATGAGCTGATGAGATGAACTTCTAATTCAGGATGATGGCTATATTGTGATAATATTGATATAGAAACAGTTAAATAATTTGATTTATTTCTGTCAGTGTTTTTCGTCGGGTTTGGTTAAATCTTACCTAAATTCTTAGTTTATGTAAGTATTATTATTATTAATTTTATATGTCTGATGGCGGTGGAAAAAAGAAACTTTCTGGTGCCCAGAATCGGAAAAAAAAAACTGGAAAAGGAAGTATATCTGATACTTCTATCGAAAAGTTTATACTGTGAACATGATACTAGTTCTATCGAAAAGTATATGGTTTGACACGATTTGTTTTCAAGAGAACTTCTAGAGACGCTAGATAACCCTACAGAAGAACTCGTGTCTGCGCTGCCACCTCCTTCGCCGCTGCAATCAACGTCGTCGGTTGTCGACCAACCTCCTTGCGCCGTATCGTCGCCAGAGAATACACTTCGAGGATATGTAATCAATGATATCGCGTTATGGCCACATGTGTTATCCGATAAACAAAGGATATTTTTAATATAGAGCGGCCCAGTACAGGTAATAGAGAATTCCTGTCCTTCAAATAGATTGAATTCTTATTTTACTAAAAAAATGTCAAATAATGAAACAGTTTCAAGAACCTGGCTGATTTATTCTAAATCAACTGATTCGGTTTATTGTTTTTATTGTCAACTTTTTGACGCCGATGTCACTCCTTTTAATGGTAAGATAGGTTGTAACGATTAACTTTTCATTAACTTTTCCGCCATAAAAATCGATTAACTTATATTACTAATTCAATAATGTGTACTTCAAGAGTCGCTTTAGTTATATTTTTATTTAATTAAAAGACGCAATACATTTATCTTTTTAAAATCCAGTGTTATGATATAGAACATTATTAATAATAATAATATTATTTAAAACTGTGGACATGACCTACCCTTATTATGGGTAAAGTCCACAACCTATAATTAATAAACGACAAGTGAAAACTTATTGGGACCAGGCCATTATTAATGATCCCACAATTTCTCATAACAAGCCTAATATTTTGCTAATCCTAAAAGAAGAAAAATGTGTGAATATAGCTGAAATAGGAGTGCCGGCAGATGATAACCTCCACGAGGTGGTTGCCTGAAGCAATTATATAAACTTGAAAAAGCAAAAGCTTTGCCGTTAGTCATATCCACAATTGGACTGATTCCGGTGAAAATAAAAAAATTGGACATAAATTGTAATATACTTTAAATTGTGGACCTAAATTGTATTATACTGGACCAGATGTAGAAACCAGTGTTGCTCGGGACTGCGATTATCGTTTATATTATAACGGGCGATAATATAAATAGTTATTGTTTTTTTTAATGAATTAATAAGAAAAGAAGGCTGTTATTTCTTAATTAGAGTTTAACCTTGAAGGATACATCGTGTTATATTATTATAAATACTATTATAATACAATATTATTCATAAAAACTTTGAATATTGTCAAAACGTTTTTAAGATCCATTATTCAAAACTACTAAGTTTTCATACTAAATATCCTTAATGTGTCATGCTTAATAAGTTAGGAATCAATGACATTTTGTTCAAACAAAAGCTACCAATAACCTTAATTGATGGTCGATGTCAGGTATAGAGTGCGGAATATCTCAGTATGTAGGGGCCACCCAGCCCATAAAATAAATTGGATATGGCAGTTGGAATAAAATCCTGGCGATGCAGTGATCACAACGAAATCACCCTACTCCACAACCGTTGATTTTAAAACAGTGCTAAAACGACCTTTAGGACCATAAAAAATTACCTTTACGACCAAAATAAAAAAGGCAGAATTATTCAAATGTTAGCTGGTAGAACAAAAGTTCCAGTAATGGACCAGATGTGCATAGTCAACCGCTCAATCAGCATTTGGATTCCTGAGAGAGGAAAATAAAACAACAATACCTATGTTTTTATTTTGAAGAGAAAAAAATTATATATGTAAAATGGACCTACGTCATCCAGATCCTAATTAAAGTAATGTTCAATGAACATTCTTCCCCATATTTACATCGCAAACATTGCGGAGAATGTGGATAGAGGATCGGTGAATAGAATGGACTTTTCTGGCCTGGTTACGAGCCTGGTAGCTTAGTTGGTAGAGTACCGCGCTAGAGATGCAGAAAACTCGGTTTCGAATCCCGAACAGGACAAATCAATTCTCTTCAAAATAAAAAAAATATATACAATACCTATGGTTTGACTGGGAATGCTCTTTCGCAACGTATGACAAATAGTATTATGATTAATAGAAGAATTAGGAATACGCTGAAACATCGTGCCTAGAAAAGGAACGAAAGTCAAAATATCAAATCATAATATCTAATATATCAAAATATTCATCAACAGTTGTGCTCTTAACAAATGCAAAATGAACAATCTTATCATGCAGTTAATGTAAGATGGCCATTAAATTCAATTTTGTATCAATTACGAAATTGTAAAGAAAGCGTAATTGTGTCATTCTCGTTGTTTTTTTTATTTGAAATGGAATTTTAATGTAGGCAACAACTCTGATTCAAGTCAATGCGATTTCGTAACTTATTCACTACGAAAATAAAACGATTCCATTTCCTTAAGTTTAAGATTTACAATTTACAATTCATCTTAGTCAAAATCGACTTTACTTATTCACAGCAGTTGCAGATATAGATACTAAATACACAGCATATTTAATTTTCAAATGTGTAATATGTACTATAGGGCGGACCGGAAAACAATTTTTTTTTATTTCGAAGTTGTAATACACGGAAAAGTTGCGAATTATATAGACAAAAAAAAAATTATTAGAAAGTTTTCGTAATGTAATAGTTTGTAACGTCTTAAAATACAGCCTAAAGACATTGTGTTGTAATTTGGCTTAGAACAGTTGCTATCTTCCGGTCGCGCATAAGCCCCAAAATTTGCCAAAATATTGAAAATTTCATATATTTACGCATTTTTGGTATTTGATAAATAATTAGTATTTAAATATAATATCCGTAATATTTGTCCGCACGAACTGATAGTGAAGTAGAAAAAAAAACTTCAAGGCAAGGCAGATAGATGCAAGAAGGAAAACAGTAAGAACATTCACGCCACCAAAAATCAACTTTAATGCGCAAGAATACTCAGAAATGATTTACTGGATGGAATGTGAATTATCTTATCCCCCATTGTCCCCAGAAATCAGTGACGACGAGATCAAATCACACATCGACAGTTACTCAATCCCTGACTGGAACATTACTTTCAAGGAATTTCCAGTTCAATGCAGGCTGTTGAAGAGGGAGAGAGGGAGAGGGAGAGAGAGAGAGAGAGAGAGAGAGAGAGAGAGAGAGAGAGAGAGAGAGCGAGAGAGAGAGAGAGTGAGAGAGATAGAGAGATAGAGAGAGAGAGAGAGATGTAGGGAGGGAGGGAGGGAGGGAGGGCATCTAGCATTTAAACCTACAAGAAGGATTATAGGATTGGTTTTACCTGGATGAGAATTGTAGAAATTACTACTAATGTTCTTAATTTTTCATTAAGTTATTACTACATATTTCACCATCGTTATAAGCAAAATGTATAGAAAACAATAAATACATTTCTTTATATTAGCCAAGTAGATCTTTACCCCTCTCTCAGATTACAATTAAAATATGATATAATATCACTAGAATAACCTTCAGTAATCAATGGAATCAATATCCTGCTGCAAAATTGATTCAACTACTTAAGATTTTTAAAAATTCAATAATTTATGTAATAACCTTTAAAAACAACTTTCCATTGATTTTACCCATGTGATGATCAGTAGCGAGAAATCTACTATATGAACAATTTATACACGTATCATCGCACTCAAAAAATATTTTCTGGATGAGACTTGTTTCTTTTGAATAATTAACAAGTTGAAATAGAGTAGGGAAGCATGTAATGGTTCAATAAGAGCAGCTATTTGTGTACCAACTGCAGTAAATATTATTAACTAATTAAATTGTAATAACAGATATAAAAAATACACATTTTTAAAATAACATACATTGCATCTGTCTTACAATACAAGTACAATTTGCATTTGCCTCAAATCTATCTCAATATTGGAAAATAATAAACACAAAAACTTATATAAGATGGAAAAAATGATATACATACCACACTTGTCGTGAAATAAAGGTACATACATTTATTATTTTAAGTTATATCTTTAAGAACAAGTGTGATATGTAGTAGTAAATTTAAAACTTATCAAAAAGAAGTTTAATGGAGAGAGGTTTTGGTCAGGAACACATTTGATGTTTTAAGCAAACTATAATTGCAGTCAGCAAATCTCCTTGAATATTGCATTGAGGGTATGTTGCTAATTTAATTTTTTCAGACCTTCGAGTAAAGGAAAGGTCACTCTCCCTTTTCAGTTTCAGAAGAACCTTTCAAAAAGTTCCAACCAATGCCCTATAATATATTTAATATTACCCCATTCATTTTTCACCACATTATTTAAATATTATAACTCAATTAACTAGGACTATAAAATCCATAAATGTTAAATTATTCACTCACAATGTTGTAATCGTATCCAGCTCCAGTTACAAAACCAAAATGATCTATGCTACATTAAGGTATCTTCTATCATATCTTACCACATAAATAATAGCAAAAAAACAAATCTTCTTCAGACAGATACTAAGTAAAATTACCATTATCTTTGCGTTAACTGTCAGATATCACTATAAAAGCTGAAACAGCATCAAATGTAAGAAAAAATGAATGAAACTGATTGGCTGTGGGGTGAAAGATAGTAAACAAATATACATTACTTTTTTATTCTTCAAGTTTATATTATTAGAAACCAGAAAAACAGATAACAGTTGTGACAGGATTTGAAAACAAAGATTACAGGTTTTTAACAAAAAGAGGTTTTTGAGGTAAAGATTAAGTTTCAGATATACACAATCAGGTAAATAAAAAATAATTTGTTATTCACGTGTTTCAGTTGAAATATAGATTCTTCTAGAAATTTAAATCATTTTTAAAATAGATTACTCTTAACAGTAGAATTTCAGAATTTTTACTTCCATATGCCTATTTAAATATGACAAAAATGTTTTTGGATCAAATGACTGGCCTGTAATTAAAAAAATGTTTTAATTATAATATGATATAATAATTACAGTTGATTTATTAATGTTTTATCTATACTTATACATTTAAGATTCCTTTTAAAAATAATAAAGTTAAATTTATGGATAAGAGCCACTGCTATTACACATATAAATTTTATACTAATTAATTACACTGTTATGATAAAATATTCATCCTGGCTTTCTCCATAAACGCCTTATATTTCCTTCATTTAATTTTACTTTTTATTCAGTAATATTAATGCTGACCCAAATACTCTTTCAATACCTTTTCTATTCTTTTATTTAATTATAATGTAATACATGATATATATTTAATTATAGTAGGATGTAATTAGTTGGGGGTGCAGTCAAGAAAACACAGCAAAATAAGTGAAACTTATTGTATTTTATATGTGCCGACGTTTTGACCTACACAGTAGGTCTTAATAAGTAAGTTAATAAGTTTCACTTATTTTGCTGTGTTTTCTTGACTGCACCCCCAACTAATTACATCCTATTATAATATCTATCAGTCAACTAATTTCTTTCCTATATTTAATTATATTATAAATTGAATACAATTTTCAAGACAGAATTAAATCTGGATTATTCAGGAATTTAGAATGTTCCAAAATTGCTCGTCCACTTAAGGCTAAGCAAAACTGAATAAAAGAGGTTAGTTGAACAAAACTTAAGTTTCAGATATGGTACAATTAATCAGTTAAATGAAAACTCTTATTTATGCAAATGCTTGATTTGAAGTACAGATTTTTGAAAACTTATCATTTAGTATTAGCAAACTTTATCTTGAAATTTTTAGCTCCTATATAAATAATTACCAAAAGAGACATTGAAAACATGTTATAAAATAAAGTTACAGAACAAAATTGAAGGCTGTTACGATATTCTTAAAGTTTGTTGAATGCTTTATTACACACCTTATCAATGATATCCATTTTATGGTATTTATAGTGATATTTAACATTAACTGGTATATATTTTAATGTTACACAGATAATATTGTTCTCACTTGTATTCTTGCAATTCTTTAAGAAATGAAAAACAATTTAGGTAGCATTGTACTGAGAGATCCTTACTAGCTCTTCAGTCTTGGGAATATTCCTTATAACACTACAACTTTACTTGAAGTGTAAACTTTTAAAAAAAACATTAAATAACTTTTGCAATAGAATTAATTTTAATAGTTACTAAGTTTTAACCGGTAATAAATTTTGATTAACAAATGTTTAACACTTTTGTGCTTCAAAAGAACCCATTCCATTCCTGTGTGTATCCTTATGTCCAATATTTCACTGTTTCTCAATATTTAAATAGAAAAAAAAATGAACACTACATTCAGGAAAATATTGCTTTGTAAACTACTTCTTATTATCATTTAAAATGTATGACATTTTATTTCTTAAAATGGACAATTTCCTAAATTAAGTAATAAAAAATTATCCCTATCTAAAATGAGTAATCATAATAATCAAAATTTCTTTTGAATATGAATATATTTTCTATAGACTTAATAAATAAATTAATTCATTCATGATCAATGATTTAGAGCCTGGTGAATAATTGAGGGATTGACATGGAAAAGGCAGTTTGTCATGAAAAAGGAGTTTTACAGGTAAAGCAAATTTAAATAAAAACACTTCATAGGTTCATAGAACCTTTAATACACTCTCCTGGACCATGTCAGTGATAAACTTGTAACAAAATATTTTTTAAGGTACAGCTGATAGATATTGAGCGGAGTGGCTCAGTGGTAGAGCACTGAGTTGCCATGCCAGAAATCTTGGTTCAAATCCTGCTGCTGTCTATTTGCAGCGGGAGATGTATCGTATAGGATCTAGGACCCCCTTGGGGCTCACCCAGCCTCTATAAAATGTTATAAAAATAGGGTACCCAAAATAAGGGGGGGGAAATCTGGCAGTTGAGCGTGACCTAGGACAAGTCACCTCCTTGCAGAACCGTTGTCCATGAAACCGTACAGTCTCTACCACGTACTGAACCCCAGACCCGTTCACGGGTTGTAGTGGTACAGGTTAGGTTTCTATTTTTTTTAAATATATATTTTTTTTTACTTACTCCTCCTCCTCCTCCTCAGCACCTCAATTCACAGTTTAACTAGTATGTAAGCAGGAGTCGAACGTTAACTTAAAAGTTATATATAAATATATGAGTATATATAAAAATTACATGTATATATTAGAAAGCACATTTAAAGCCTGTCTATTTTAATATTATAAATATCATTATTATTCTGGTTAATATTACTTAAGTATTCCTAGGCATATCAACCATCCTTTATTAGAGGAGGCTCATAAGATAGAAAAATATTTTTCAATCTTCTTGCATACAACCTTGCACCTGGATAGGATGTCCCTGGAATTAAGTACTTTACTTTTAATAAAATTCATATATTATGCTATATAAAACTTATTGTAAACAATTTTTTGTATTAAAAAGAGAATATTCATTTACAACAAATAATATATAACTTATCACCAGTTGCCTATGTACCTGTGGCACCCCTACCATTGCTGATGCCTATAAAATTTTTGAAGAATTATTGTTACAATAATTCCCTTGAAGAAAATAGTCTGCTAAATGGAAGTCAAAGAAAGAATTTCTTAAATAGAGATAAATTATTTATTAGAAACAGACGTTTCCACCTTTATTGCAGGTCTTCTTCAGGGCTGGATAGGCAAGTTATTAACATATTAAAATAAAATTGAAAAAATGATAAAGGATAAAGTAATGTAAAGACCTTCTAAGTTGAATTGGTTATTTTAGTACTACCACTGGGTTTCTTTTCCCAGCCTTGAAGATCGCCAACATCTTAGGTCGAAACATTGGCGCAATAAAATAAGTTTTACTTATTTTGTGTAATCGCTGACTGCACCCCCTGACCAATTCAATACATTATTAGAATTATCAAGTCAACAATTTTCTCCCTAAATACCACTGGGTAGTTTCTCTACTAGCCATTATGTATACTTGCCATCTACTAGTAATATTGTTATAATACAGTTGTTAATTTCAATGAATACATTTTTTTTTTAAACTTATGTTATTATTCCCATAAAATTTCAAGGTCAAACATGATGCAACTCAAAATATGACATTATTAAAAAAAAAAAAACATGATAGAAAGGGAATATCAGATATGTTGTACTTGAATTAAAAAACTTCAACCAATACGATCCAAGCTACTGAAGGTATTTTTGAGTAGTTGTTTTTTGAAGGACCAATAGGTTGTAAAAGGGGACCTTGGTTTGTGCTATAATTCACTTAAAGATCACTCATTCCTTATCAAATATTACCCAGAATAAAATTTCCTGGATTTTCAACAAATTTTTGCTCTAAATATTTATGTGTTCCACGATTCTCTTAAGTTCCTGACCGATCTTGGATATTCTCCCGTGCAAGAAGATGGTCGTCTTACAGAAGAGGGCAGTAGTGTGTGAAATTAAAAGGCCGCCAACTGTGAGCGGCGGAGACTTTAATTTAGCGCTGGTAGCCGTCCAAGGCAGTGCTGTGCGCTCCTCCGCTCAGGCAGGTTATGGCCCTTAGTGTCTCTTAACTACAACACATCTGTCCATATATTAGGGCATATCACTAGCAAGGGTATGTTAATATATAATATATATACAATAATATTACATTATACAATATATAAGTACATCGCCATTATAAAAAACATGTACTCACCTCAAAAAGTCTGAAATCTTAACGCAAAAAACATAACCTTTTTCTAATTTAAATTCCTAGTTCAAGAGCCTGGTTACAGTCTATTTACATTTGTTACCACAAGGATCAATATAGATCGCTTGTATTTACTTTCTTAGCCTGTATGCAAGTACTTCTCACGCTTGGAACACAATCCATTCAAGAATACTCGAGAAATCTTATCAGTAAAACTTGAAAATGACAAATTAGTTTACATGGTAAATATTTAGCTCAATTATGATTAACATTATTTGAATAATTAGGGTATAACTATACTTAAAATTATCCAAAAAAAGCTGTGATTAGTTATATATGCAAATCAAAAGAAAAATACTACTAAAAACATCAAACAATTAACAATAACAATCAGAATATTAATTTACTAAATTCATATTAGAATGAAATTTTTGGAAAATGGATGTCGTAGTAATTAAATATATGCTAAGACCTGTGTTGAAAAATTTCAAACACAAAGCCTTAAGACTAAACAAAATACAGGAAACAAACAATAATACGTTTAAATTATTCTTAAACAATCACAAATAATAATCAGATATTGTATGTCTCTTTTGAGCTGAAGCTCTTTTATAGGTATATATATATATAAGATCTGCATGATCCAAATAATCCACAGATCGTATTTAAAAATAAAAATTCGCGATTCAAATAAAAAAAGTAACAATGAACTACGAATCTTTCATTAAACTATATTTTGAAAATTAGATAATACTAAAAAAACAGGTAGAATTAGAAAATTTAGATCGAATATTTTCTTTAATTTTACCAAGCATACCAACCTTATATATGAAATTATATGATATATAAAATATATGATATAATATGAAAATTAATTAATGAATAAATGAAAAGCACTAACAATTTTAAAAATGTTTTGATAATTCATGTCTAAAATGTACATATATTTGCATATACACATGTCTATTTGTAATGTATTTTTTATTTTGTAATTATATGAAAATATGTGAAGAGTTATACATTTACTTTTTTAAAGAATATTTTCAGAGCAAAAATATACGTTATCACTATGTAAACATAGGGAGAGTTGAGAAAAAGGCAGCTTGTAGCTTCTAAATCCGTTAAATAAATTTAACTAAATTCGTTAAAAAAATGTTAATAATTTAATATCGATTCTAACATACATAAATACTTGAAAAAGTCGGATTAAATTAAAATTCTTTAAAAATACCTCGAATAATTGTGCAAAATACAATGTAATCAATAATCAAAAATGTATTTTCTAAATCTTTTTATCTATTGTTTGAGGTTTACTTATTTTTTTAATCTGAAATGAAAATGGGTATGGTTAGTAACAAACAAAACGAGGGTAAACGTAAGTTAAAAAAAGATTACTTGTTGCATGTAATGGGGGTATTTTGATGAGTCTATATTGCCATATATGAGTCTATTGTACAAAAAAGGAAATGGAATATAAATATAATTAAAAATTGAATAAAATAATTGAACTGGTGGATTGGAAAAATCGTCAAACATTAGATAGTTCTAGAATGTATGGTAATCAATATGCTAAGTTAATCTGAAAATGCTAAATTGAAAGTTATGTTTTGGTAGCGATAGCACAATGTATTCTCAAAAAAAAAAAAATGTTCAGTAAAACTACGTTATTTACTTATGACATTTTTACTTTACCTAAGGAGAGTCACGATAAATGTTTTGTAAATGTAAACATATATTTTATTATTATTTATTCAAATATATTTATCTATATCGTATTTAATATGTATCTAGTCTATATTTTAATTTATTTCAAACATATGTGTATTTGTTTTATATGCCTTTGGTCATGTGCCATCTTAGGACATGGATATGGTCATAGAATTTAGCTTTTGTTTCTGTAAATATATATAAGTTCTCATTTGGATGTTATGTCTCAAATAATTTAAATGCCGTATTATCAGCAACTATTTGATGAGAATTCATTTGTCGAATGCGTTTTTTACCCAAAAGCTACTTGCACTTTCTTTTGTGAGAGCTGAATAAGCGATAAATAAAAAGATTCAGCTGTTTTCCTATTTATGTTAAAATTATCCTTCTTTTTTTGAGCTAATACAGAAAAAAATATCCACTTCTTTAGTGTTTTATGATGTCAAAATCATACCATATCATGTGGATAAAAAATAAAATAAATACATGTACATATTAAAAATATGTACATACATATATATATATTTTTCAATTATTTACATTGCCTACGTCGTAAACATTATATCTTAATAGCTTTGACTTTTGTGATTAAATAATATTTCAAATTTTCGAAATATTTTAATCAAATAAGACAGTTGGTTAACTGCGTGCTAATGATAAATTAATAAAAAGCTAAATGAAATAATAATTAAAAAAAATTATTCTATAATGATAGACATTTAATTATGGATTATAAAGCATATAAACATCAAAAACTTTAGCAGATGATGACATAAAAAAATCTAATAATAGTAAGCTAGGGATCAAAACACTAAAAAGCGTGTGACCTATTTCCTCGAGACCACTTTAAAAAAATGACCATTCACTTTTAAATCGTTTTAGCCTATTATATTATTATTCGGAAAAAGAAAGGGTTGCCGAATTCTTCCAAAAAAATATATATATCCCAACAGGTCACGATCATTAACAACAAAAAAGAATTTTTGATAATTCTTAATCAGCATTCGCAAAAGATGTCAGTATTTTGGGGGGAGGGGGGGGGGGGTAAATATCTACTTTTAAGAATAAGGACAGACTTGCCAATTGAGCTCTCATGAAATAATTGCTGGTTATATAGTATTTAAATTGGGTGAGTCATGCCATCCAAATGATAAACAAATGGATTTATATGTACAAGACAAAAAAGCCATATTCATGCCTTCGAATAAAACATCATTAAAAAAATAATGCTTGAAATAAATACCAAAGTATTGTAAGTTGGGATAAAAATAAGTTAAATAAATTAACTTCAATCATAAAATAAGTGATTTAAAGTTTAGAACAAAAAGACAAAAAAAAAAGTTATTTGGGTATTTCACTGGTGAATAGTTTATATTTTTGCTAAATAAAATGACTATAGGAGAGGAATAGTTAATAGTATAATAATTTCGGTTGTTAATAGATTACATTTTATCCGTCACAGCCGGATTTCAGCCTAGAATTTTCAGCATAGCAACTCGACACTCTACAATGAGGAGGGCCTCCCTACGTCCATACATTAGAATAAGAATATCAAACAATAATTGACGTTATTTTTGTAGGAAGAGGATGTCTCAAGATGATTTATAGTTAAAGGCTTTAGACTTTCCCTTGAGAACAGTAAACATTTCTCTTCGTCGTGGCCTGTATTAGTGTCAAGAGACCATTTAAAACAACTTAGTATCTAGTTTCTATTAGATCAAAACGCTGCTGCTAGAACCGTTGTATAAGACTTTATTTTTTTTTAAACACAGCCTCTTAGCTATTTGGACAGAGGGACATAAATCGATTGCCCCACTGATATTAGAGTGACCTCATAAATCTTCCCATTATCTCGCCCCCCCCCCTTTTTCCAGTAAACTTAAAAACGATATCACACTTTTATATGGTTAATTTATCATGAAGAAGTCTTAAATAATTATTTTAAAACACAAAAATGGAGTTATAACCAGACAAGAAATTTAAACGCAGAATCAAATCTTATGAATATATTCCATGGTAAAACGTAATAGCATACTGTTTTAAATGATACAGAAGGTCCTGGGCTCAAATCCAGCTGCTGGAAAGACTTTTATTTAATCTGTTAACAGCTGGGGATAGGTCTCTATGGATTTAGGACCCTTCTGGGGCTCACCCAGCCTCTACAAAATGGGTATCAAAAATAAGAGGGGGGAAATCTTGCGGTTTAGCGTGATCTAGGACGAATCGCCTACCTGCACAACCATTTTCCAAGAAACAGTACAGTATCTACCATGTACTGAACTCCAGACCTTTCACGTGTGTTGTAGTTGGTACAGGGTTTTGTTTTTTTTTAATACTAAAACAAAGTTAATTTAACGATATTCCGAGAAAATACCGTAAGAAAATGTAGTATAGAGTTAAAAAGTATCTTAATCTTCATTTGAGTGTTAATAACAAAGAATTTATTATTAAATAGTACTCAATGTTACAACCATAACTTTACTAAAAATCCACCTTTGTGATTATGTAGACATGCAAGTACATTCCATACCACAAGACGTAAATCGATTCCAGTTATACTGTATAAAAGTTATTTCCGTAGTCGTGGTTTTCTTTATTCTTTTATTTAATTAAATTTTTAAACATAGTATGTTTAAGAAAATCAATCCAGTGTGTGGCAGAGGTAGAAGAATATAAAATTTTATCTGAAGTTTTTAACCTAGAAAAGTAGGCTTAATAACCATTCAATAAATACTTGAAAGAAGTTTTAATCTTATAAATTCTCTTCTTTTTTATAATGTAGGCGCTCAAATTAAGATAAATGATTTTTTTAAATGCCAGTAAAGGCGTAACGAAAAAAATCAACTAAATGGTTAACAATAACATTGGTAAAACTCTAACATAAATCTTTTATATCTTTTTTAGATGTTATATTTATTTATACTATAAATATATGTTCATTATGCATAAAAAAGTTTATGTTTCTACGTATGTAACTGGATGTAAAAATAAAATCAGATTCAACCATTTAAATAATAATGTATCATATTTTCTTAATGGATAAATTGATTACAACTCATCGCTATTAACAATTAAATATAGGTGGAAACGATTGGATTATCAAAAATATCTTATAGAGACGTTAATGTATGTTAGCATCGAAGATAATAAAAAATATACATGTAATAGCCACACGCTCAGAGAATTGTTTACACTGGCCAAAAATAACTATTCTGCCTTCTCGGCTGGATTTAGAAACTGGAATGAGAACGGAAATCCGAGATTCCACTTTTATCGTTCGAAAATATCGATTTCAAAGTTTCACAACCGTTGTACTGATTGACGTTTGAACACCGGCTATCTAGTAATTTAATTATGTTTATAGTTAAAGTATTTATTTATTATTATCAGCGGATAGGGGGGGGGGGGGGGGAGTGAGGCAGATGCCAACCTCTCCCAATAAAAAAAATTGTTTGTTGATTAATCTTATAAAACTATTAGTTAAGGAATATAAAAAATATGATAACACTTAATAACTTTTTTTAAATTTTTTTTTTAGATATAGTACATAAGTAAATATGTGCGTCACCTTGGATCCCTCCCCACAACATGAAAAGATTAAAACTTCCTTCTTTGGTTGTCTTTTGAAAGGATACGCCCTTGAAAAAAAACTAATAGACTTAATCATAGAGAAAGTTTACTTCTTTTAACATGCTTAAATTATTAACTTCAAAGCCATTGAATCTAGGGAAATATCGATTCATTTACACACCGAACCTTTTAAGTATCGACCGAAAATTTAAGGAATTTAAATATATGTTCCTGAGGCGAAGCATTAAGCAAGAGATTGCTATCGAAAAGGCATAGTTCACCAATTTTTTATTTCGAAATAGCTCAGGACTCAGTCGGCCATCTGATATTGTGTAAAATATAGCACACAACATAGCATTAATATAATAGGATGTTGATAGTTGGGGGTGCAGTCAAGAAAACACGCAAAAATAGGTGAAACTATTTTATTTTAAGTGCCGACGTTTCGACCTACTATGTAGGTCATCTTCAGGGCTATGAGAAAACAGACAAAAAACAGAATAGACTGTAAAAATACATAAAATAGAGGTACAGAAAAATTAACAAAATGTAGAGATATAAAAAAAGTGAAGGATATATAATGAAAGGATATATGAATAAAGATGATTACATGGTAGATGTATAGAAAGGTGAAAATGCAAAACAAAATACAAAGAGAGCAATGAAGTTAAACAGAAAAAAATAAAATGAAAAAGATATAAATATAATGAGTATGGACAACTTAGTATAATAAAGATAGAAATGTATTGCAAAGAAAACAATAGTATGAAAATAGACTCATGGGGAGTATCATATGTGAAATGAAAGAACATGAATTAAAAATATGATACCTAAGAATATATTATAGAACGTAAAGAAAAGTAAAAAATAAAATAAAATAGTTTCACCTATTTTTGCGTGTTTTCTTGACTGCACCCCCAACTATCAACATCCTATTATAGTACCTACAGTCAACTATTTCTTTCTCACATAGCATTAATATAGTTTGATATCAATAACGATTAATCATGATTAATTGTTTATTTATATGCAATTAATTATAAGGAAATTAATATACCATATATAAAAGTTGTATGATAAAAGCTATTTAGATACCCCGTTTCATTTAGGTCAGTAAATCATAAAAAGCCATCCGAATCCTACTTGCATCATTTATGTTTATTTTTCGGTTAAATAATTTTTATTTTATTTTAAATTGTTACTTAAAAATAAAATAAAAATCTTAAGTAACTAAGTAATTGACTTTTCGCCAATTCACACATCATAATAACAAATCAAGATTAGATCATATCATGCAGACCAGAGACTCCTTCTCTTTCATAAATATATAAGAGAATAGAGAGTCCTTAATTTTGATATAAATTAAATATAAATAAATTAATTAATTAAATATAATGACTTGTAAATAAGTCATTAAATAATAAATTGTTCCACAGTTAATCCATAATGTTTTTACTACTGGTATAACATAACAACATGTCTGTACACGTTCATAAAGATTGCATCGTAGTACAAAAACAAAAATTTGACAGTTATCATTTTTTCCCCTAGATTTATTTATTTTCTCAATCTTTCATTGAATTCATTACAATATAAATACAAACCAATTTTTAAATTTGTTATATTACATAATCACTCAAAATATTATTATTCTTAGTGATTAAGACTGGGTTATGTGATTATGACTAGAAAAAATGTAAAATGTATCAATATTTTTCCTCGATTAATTTATTTTCTTTATCTCGTTACATGATAAATATAAACCAATGTAACATAATCACTCAAAATATTATTTCAAATCTCGGACACAAGGCTCTAAAAATACATTAATGTTTAAGAACATCAAATTCTGTACACCGATGATTAAATCATCCATATTTGATGACAAGATATTTCAAGACATATGCTTATCAAGGCATAATCTTACATAACGGTAAATGATACAATAAGATGCATACATTGTTTCATAATGATCCATCCTTTGAAACATTTTATGCACGTTTCCAAACAATGGATACGACGTTTTCATAATCAAATGATTTCACTCAAAATGAATGTTCGATACTCATAAAGATAATTCAAACTAGGAGTTCCGGACTAGAAGTTGGATCTCAAACAAGTTTAACCAAGAATTTATTGGACCGAAGCTCCAAGAAACCTTTAAAAGGTGATTGCTATTCGAATCGAAAGCCTTTATAAGATTTATATCGGCTTCTATTCTAAGGTAATTGCCTCTTATGAATAATTCTACACTTGATGAGATAATGGCCTACCCATAATAGACCGGGTACAAGCTACAAGCTGTATCGTGAATACGTTGGCACATAATGCACATTCAAGCTGTGTACTCAATCTGTTTAAAGTTTTAATGATCTGTTCGTCAACACATTATTATTATCTTTATGTATTCCATTTACTTATAAATGAGTCGATGTTACAATGTATATGTCATTTGCTAAGCTTGTGTACTTCGACCCTTTGAAAAACCTCATTATATGCGGCGTTCAGGATAAAAACCTCAATATATGCGGCGTTCAGGATAAAAACCTCATTATATGCGGCGTTCAGGATAAAAACATATAACTGCGAAATTTTAAAATTTTACTTTACCACTAGCTTAGTCTAGAAATTTTATACTCCCGAAACTTCAGGTTCAGAACCGGATTTAAACCATAAGACATAACTCGGCAAAGTGTAGTGTTAGACAAAATCGCTTTATTAAACTAGTGAAAAATGTGAAAAAGTTTTGGAATTTCGGAGTTATCCACTTTTTATCCTGAACGCCTCCTGCGTGCTATTATTTGATTATATTTTTTTTAAGACTTTAGAAGCGTTGAGAAGAGAACGAATTAATAAAAAAAGGTAAATTTCCAAACTTTAGGCCAAAACTTATATAAGGGGATTGTTGATAATATGTAGAAAACCGAGTGAGGGATGGATAAGCATAAACATTATTAAATAAAAGAAAATATTCTATTTCTTAAAAATATCCTCATAAATAGAAATTATTTTTAAAAATTTCTGATTTTGAATAGGAGATATGTAGGAATGATTGAATTAGAAAAAAAAGATCGGTGTAAACCACTGAAAAAAAAAGGAAAAATGAAGTAGTTAAGTGGCTATCTATTTCTAATGCATCTTTCCAAATTACTAGGATTTATAGTTAATGATCCAATAAAATATCGATCCATTAGGACTTATTACAGAGAACATTAACAATAATAAAATTTAAATTTAAATAAAAATCTTTTGTCTTGCTTTACGTCGTGATGCAATATCGTCTGTTATTACACCACGGGTTAGAAGGTGAAGAAAGCTCGTTTCGATTTCATCTTCTATTTATTTAAATAATTGAACTCTCGTATCATCATTAAAAATCGAATTGAAATTACTATAATTTATTTAATAAAGATCAATCTCAATAACATTCTAATTGAGATTTATTTATTCAACATACATTGTTTTCTATGATTATTTTGAAATTATTTAAATAATTATATAATTTTCTGAGTTGCGAATCGATCTCAAGTTTCTTTCCTCGGCCACGATTTCAGCATAAAAAAATCTGTTGTATTAAATTAATGATTAATAATTGGTAATAATAAAAAAATTTATGCAGTATTGTGCGTGGATAGACTTTTTGGTCGGGGGATCGTCCTGGGGCTCACCCAGCTTCTATTAAGTGAGGGTAATCGCTAACCTTCCAGCACCAACTCCAACTATTGCCTACATATTCTAAATATTGGACAGGCTCGGGACCATATTCAGTGTATCAACTCTTAAATTTCGAAAGAGTTTCTTTTTCTTTCTTTTACGGCCCTGAGTTCTACAAATGGTAGTAAAAAATAAATTATCAAGATACAATATAGTGACAATCATAATATTTATCCAAGTAGAAAAGTAAATGAATTAATTATTTCAAAATAATAATTGCGAATTCACGGAGTTGTAACGGGAGTTTGCAATTTTTAGTAAATGGAACTGGTTACATTATTGAAGGTGTTATTCGTTGGATCCGATAACGTGACAGCATTTGGAACTGCATAAAAGAAAAGCCCTTTTAAGTGACTTGTTGACATTCTGGCGCCTCTAGTCCTGACGGGCATTCCTGAAGGAAGGGAGGTGAGAAGGATCGTGTTCGTTGGACGTGGCAGAACTGTGGAGTAGTTCACATCTATAAAATATCGAAGGCCTATAGCTGTCTCTTGTGGTGTTCCAGTGTTGAATACGTGAAAATTACTTATTAAAAATTCAGTTCTATTCCTATATGATCTTTTTTTAAAAAAAGTTGTGTGGTTTTATGAAACCACGATGCAAGTGAAACTTTTTTTCGGTTTGCAGGCGTTTAACTAAAAAAATTTGGAAAATTATTCGATTTAGAGTATTAAAACTGAGTTTTTAATCTTAACTTAATTATTGAAAAAAGGGAATGATAATGGGAAATCAATAATAGACAAAATATTCAATTATAAAATTTAATTTCAATTTGCGTATTATAGTACGGAATACACAATTAATACAATCATTTAGATGATAAACGCTTATTAAAATGTAAGAGCAATATTTATTTAAATCATTGAATCGTTGTCAACTTCAATTGCTCTATCAATAACTTCATCTTCGCCTCGAATCTCACAGTTTATAAACGTAATTAACATTTTATTGTAACTAAAATAAGTAAATAACGTCTTACATTCTATTTTTTTAATGTACCTAGAAAAAACCGCATCGATTGTAGTACCATATCTCGTAGTTAGTACATTTCTATCATTTCTCATTTCAAGATTGAATACTTCTCTCAAGTATTCTGTATGTGGAGCAGATTCCTCTATCTTAAAATCTGTATTGAAATCACCAGATAAAATAATAGAAATTCTCGTGAAAGGAAAATTGGTGCCGAAGACGTAGCGGATGGAGCAAGGTGAAAACCTAGAAAATCCATGATATCATTTATATTTTGATTCACTTATAAATATAAATTGCCGCGATTACATGTTTTCTGTTGTCATCAAGTTGACACAGAGCTCCACAAAAATCTCCCACAGCCGATACGGATGTAGTTGTTTGACTAATACTCATCTTATTTATGTATACTTGCATTTCCGACTGAACTCCCAATGGTTTATCATTGTTTGTAATATAGCTACTCCTCCATATCGATAATTGTATCGCTATCGAGAATATGACTCACACAATGGTGATGGGAATATTTATTTGCTTAGTATTTTTTAAATTAGTTTCGGATAAAAAAAGGGTGTTGATTGATTTTGTCAGTAATGTAGAAGCATCTTCCGAATGAGCTCGTAAACTTTGTACATTGAATGCTATCATCAAGAAACACCGTTGGCTCATAATAAAATGCGAGATTACATCAGCAATAGTAATCTGTGGATTCAACGAAAGTCGCTCCAATTCTATTCTTAAATCCTGTATTTGTTTTGTAACTCGATGACCAGTATGATAAACAATTTTTTTGCCATCTACCGATATAATTTAAAGGCCGTTTAAACAAGTGACGCGACTAAGAGCTGCGTAAAATAAGTCTTGAGCATGGCCTTTTTGATAATGATAAACGACTTCACCGTATCTTCCTCCTTACGCTTTGGGAATCGTTGATGCGATGAAAGCTGATAATGAAAAATGTGTTCGTTTTATTACTGTATTTCTGTTATGAATCCTGATCGGTGCCATACATCATTAGTATGGCATATGTATCAATTATTAATATTGATAATGTTTAAAAAAAAATCTCACTTGAAGACAATATAAATCATTCAGTCGAAATTGCTTCAATATATTATTCGTTTTTCCTTCTACATTATAAACAGCACTACAAACAATTTCATAACTAAGCCAAAAGAAATATTACGACAGAGTCCGACGAAGGGACTGAAAAGTCTCTGAACAGGGACCTACTACAGAAAGATTTAACACCCTAGAAGTGCCTTCAATGGGAGGTTTCTCCATCCACGCTTCCACATATTATGTTTATCCATGTAGGAAAGAATATTATTATATAATATTATGCTATGTATCTTCGCTTTTCACGTTCCATATTTCTAACGGCATTTTTATAAAATTCTCAAATAAATGTTTATTTATTACTATTTTTAATAAATTCAGATGATGTTGAAAAATTAGTTTATTTGTAAAAGTTGATTGCTTTAAATATAATTATAAATGAAAGAAACTAATCTATTAACTACCTGCTATATTAAAATACTATCCACTTCGCAAGAGAAACTTTTTATCATTTTAGTTGCCTGTAGCATAATAAAATGCATGTAAAAACAACAAAATATTTTACTTTAAATATTTTTATTGAAATTTAAAACTGTACTGTAACAATACAAGTGCAAATATAATAAATTATAGATAACAGCATGGATAAAGGCAAGTTGAGAAATTACCCAGAGGTAGTACTCAAATAACTAATTCAACTTGGAAGAACGCGAGGCCATCTTCATTTCAGACGCTTCGGAGGATTATCAGGAATTGAAGAACTAGATTTAAAGCTTACAGTTTGAGGGGAATAAAGTTTATCATGAAAGGAATGATATCTGGTTCGGGCCAAATACTAACAAGTGGGACATTAAGGTTATTATGGATTCGTAACAAAGTAAGAATTTTGGATTATAAGGATTGGTACGACAGAAATTTGATGGCTTAATGGTGTCTCAAATCTCTACTCCGTAAGTCCAATTAGGTCTTATAATAGTCATGTATATGAGTCTTTTGTAATTAGTTGAGAGCTTAGAGCGTCTGTCTAGTAAGTGTCGCAGTAGCCTCGGCGAGCAGTCATGTAAATTTAAACTTAAAAAAAAGTTCATGCAAATAAAAATATTTTGAAATTTTAATTCTAACAGTAAAAACAAACAGCCTTTCTATATATTATATATTCGTAAACCTAATTCAAACGTCTCAGCAACATTGTAACTTTAAGTTTTGACATTAGTATTCCCTGTCGTGGACATGTCGGGCGTGGAACTCATTATAAGCGTCGGGTGAATGTGGCCAGGCGACAGCACATTAAGTAATGCTCCCTGTACATCAATATTAATGTTACACCCAAGGTGTTTAGGTACTCCTGATGTCTCTGTTATGTTATTGGTATTCAGGAGTATAATACCCATTATTAGGAGGCTTCAAATCGTTACTGTTTATCAATATCGGTATTCCGAATTGTTAATTATGAAACCGAATCACTGGGTGTAATACACTAGATTATACTATGGAATTTTCAGAGAAAACTTGAAAATCCTCTGCCAACATACAATTCTTGCAAGGGTTAAGGTACGGAAGACTCCTGAGGTCTTTTGGACAGTTCACCGACTGCTTCAAATACGATAGGCTCTGTGCCCATTTAGTCATCGCTATTCTTCGCCTTGTCTGCCCTCGCTGCCAACCTCCTGCCTCTTGGCAACCTCCTGATGGGGTGACATTGGATCGACGATCGCGATTGGAGAGGAGTCAAGGGGAGATTGCACATCAGGCATAGTGTGGGCATACAGTGGGTGTTTTAGAAAGCGGTGCAAGATAGAATGTGCAAGCGTGTTTAGTGGTCGGAGAACTGTTGCATTTTAATAAAAAATAATAAATACTAATGTGGTTTCATACGCTCTGACCCCAAAATTTTATGAGACATTTAACAGCTAAATAAAAACTGTAAGAAAATAACAATAGCAGAGGCCTTGTTCACACTGACATATATACACATCTGCACATATTGACATGACAATTGACACGTATTCAAATCAACACATATAGGCCTCGAACAAATGTAACAAATAACTTATTTTTTTAACTTCTGAACTTGATTCAGTTCATAGGATTTACACAAGGCTTATAGATTGGTTATGAATTGAAGACCTATATGGAAACAATACCACAAAGAGAGGAAATGCAAAACTATATTATTTTTGAACATATTGAGTCTAAGTTCAATAACTCAATAATGCACTAAAAAAATGTTTCCGACTCGTAATAAGTTTATAAATATATAATTTTTAAATATTTTATTTTGAACAGAAAAGTCCAGGAGTGGGACCCAAACCCGGGTATCCCATGTTTCCGTATGGTACTCTGAAACTTGAGCTATCCTGGCTCGCATCTCGGTCAGACAAATCCATTCCCATATCCCTGTCTTCTCGCAATTTGCGATGTATACAAGGGTGTACACCTCCTGGACATATATTTTCTCTTCAAAATAAAATATTTAAAAATTATAATAATAATTAAAAATAAAATAAATTATAATATAAATATATAAGGGGGAATCAAATAAAAATGGGTCCTAAAAAATGTAATTTGACTTAAGAAGAACGCAAAGAATTTGAAATAAAGTGCAGAAGAAAAAATTGTTAAAAAAGAGATCAGTGATAAACTTAACTTCTGAAGAATAATGCATTGAATAATTAAACAATTGGGACAGCGTGGTTTTGTCAAATAGAAGGCGGACAGGGTGCCCCCTCTTAGTTTTGTCATATACCATTATAGAAACTAACATTAAAAACACCACTTGATTATGTTATTAAGAAAAAAGGTAAAATTTTCATTTTTAAAAATATTTGAAAACGTAGAGATCAAATTTTCGTGTCTGAAGTGTTTTTTTTTTCATTTTTTTATCCTAAGCCAAAAAGGTTTTTCGAACAAGAGATACAAACTTGATGGACTTTGTGAAAGATATATTGAGGATAATAGGACATCTTTCCAAAAATAATATCGCTTGTTTTTATTTCATTTGCCTTTTTTCTTAGCAACTGAACATCCTTTATATCTAACTATTTATGTATAAATATATATATATATATATATATATATATATATATATATATATATATATATATATATATTATTATGATTAGTAGTTCAGTGGTTCAAATCCGGCTGTGACACATAATATATTTCTTCTGTTAATAGCCGGGGATGGACCCTCTGGGATCTGAAGACCTTTCAAGGCTCTCCCAACCTGGCTGAATAGTTTGTTTATAAAATTGTGGGTAAATTGAGTACCCTTAATCAGAGGAAAACCCAGTAGTTATGCAAGATTTTAAACAAATCAGCTCCCTACATGATCGTTGTCCTAGAAACAGAACAGTCTCTAGCAAGCACTGATACCCAGTATCTTCATGGGATGAAGTGGTGCTTATTTTTATTTATTAATATATGAACATTTAATTTCATGGCAATAACTTTCGAAATATATGCAAGTCGCAATGAGAAAGGAGACGACTACAAGGATGAGTTGCGATGTTAATGCAGTTGCACAAACGTTAGAGCCAGGAATAACTGAATGGGAACGACCAGGAATAGAATATTGTCTCGGGAAGGACGTCCGCTCAACTGGCCTACTTGTCGCCAGGTCTCCCGTATCCTCTAGATTGGCGAAGAGCAATCCCTGCTCCAAACAATAAGCGAGGTATTAGCTGTACTCTCGACAGACTCAATGTTTATGTTGAGGGCCTTGAAGTATTATTAGAAGTGGGTCGGGCTTGTTGACGACCTTTAGTCTCACATCCCAACGGAAAATCATTTCTCCATTTTCTGTAGATCGTTATCAATCGATATATCTATATCTTTATAGTATCGATAGATAGTATAGTCGTAACATTTTTTTTATATTTTAATGCTATTTTTTTTATTCGAGCGTTCAGTCAATTTTCCCAACTGGGGCATCCATACCATATTTGGTGAATACCCCTTTCAGTAATAACGCCACTACTATAAAATTGATGTTTTTTTAAATTTTTGTTTGATAATCATAACAAAGATATAAAAATCATAAGAAAAAAAAACACCACCACATCAGAAACAAATTGCTATGGCAACAGTGGTACAAGGGGGTGACTTCAAAATCACGCTCAACCGCCTAGTTTCGAGCCCATTGAGGGTACCCACTTTATATAGGCTGGGTCAGCCCTAGGAGGGTCTGTAGATCCCACAGGGCTCATTTTCCGCTTTTAACAGATTAAATAACTTACACTAAGCTACCCCGCTTCCTTAAATTACCGTAAAAAAATATTAATCGTGTAATTAATCTGTCTTTGTCATTGTTAGAAGTACCTACTTTTATGTTGCTGATACATAAAATCATTATAAAAATTGTAAACATATTCCGTATGGGTTATTATAAACCGGAATGTAATAAACCATAAAGTAATTATTAAATTTATTGTTTTGTTTTTTTTATTCAAGCGCCTCTGATGAAATTAGAAAAAAAAAGACATATTTCATGCTAATGGTTATCTGAATAATTGTAAACCGACCTGAAACTTTTCCTCACTGCATATTTCTCTTAAAATAAGAAAAAAATGCTATTTTTATAACTTCATAGAGGCAAAAATTATGTGGATAATACCAGAACATCCATAAGAGTAAGCATTACTGACATTCAAAGAATCAATATCGTTTGTTTGTCAAAAGTTCAATTTTTAAGGAACCTATTCAACGAGAACGAAGTCACAAATAGTACTAGGCTGAGGGATGTCGGCTTTAGTACACAGTGGAGACTATACTGTTTCCATGCCAACGGCTTTATAGACAGATAATTTTTTGTAGATCACTCGAAAACGCCTGGGTTTCCCCCCAATAAAATTGAAATATTCGCTCCTTCATCTTAATTGTGAAAAATTGAAAAATCTGTTCTTAAGGCAAAAACTTCTTTAAAATTTCAAAATCGTTATAGTGATACGTCAGTGCCCACAGACACATCTGAATTAGGAATCGTTTGATAAATTGACACGATTAATTTGATCTGAAATATGGCCGGTTTAAATCTGTACTCCTGGGCTTTGGATATATTTGGTCCTGGACAGAAATAGAATCTCCGAAAAATCTGGAGAGAACTCAACCACAAAATTGTCTCTATTCCTCAAAAAAACTGAGAAAAAAATAATAAATAACAATAAATTAACTAATTAAAATTCCATGGCTTCGGAGTAATGAAGAATTTAAATTTTCCAACCAATTTTCGCCAAAAAAAAATACCATTTTAGTACTTAAATCATTTATTTTTTAAAATTTATTTATTGACATTTACAACTGTATTACAATAATACATCAAGTAAGTACGCTATGTGATACATAATGACATGAGTTAATGGCAAGTAGAGAAACTACCCACTGGTAGTTCTCAAATCACTAGTTCAACTAAGGTGGTCACGTGGCCATCTTCTTTTCAGACGCCTCGGAGGATTATCGGGAATCGAAGAGGAAGCTAGGTTTGAAACTAGAGGGTTTGAGTGGGAATGAAGTTTGTTATGAAAGGATAGATACCGGGTTCGGGCCAAATCAGCAACAAATGGGACATTAAGGTCGTTATGGATGACTTTATTCTTAACAAAATAAGGAGCGTTGAGGATTTTACGAAGGATTTTGGATTGTAGGGATTGGATACGAGAGGAATTCGATGGCTTAGTGGAGCCCCAAAGCTCTACTCCGTAAGTCCAAATAGGTCGTATGATGGTCATGTAGATGAGTCTTTATGTTTGGCCTTGTATCTGCAAATTAAAAAGAAAAGTTTTATTTTTACACAATTTACAAAGGAATAAACAAAGTAAGTGTTTGTCTAGTATGTGTTGAAGTAGCCTGAAACGTCGAGCGGTTTCTTGTCTTTTCAGTCTAGTATGAGGATTCCAGGTTAATCGTTTGTCGAGATGCAACCCTAAGTATCGGATCTGTTCTACAGGCACCAGTGGGATATTATTAAAGGATACTGAAGGGCAGGAAGTAATTTGTTTACGACGTAAGGTAAAAGTGATTTGATGCGATTTATGAGAATTTATTTTAATTCTCCAGTTTTGACACCATTCTTCGAGATCAGTGATATGGGATTGAAGGCTTTGGGATGCAATAACTGGATCGGTGTTGACTGATAATACACATGTATCATCAGCATACGTGGTAAGGGTAGTATTAGGATGAGTTGGGATGTCAGCTGTATAAACTGTATAAAGGATTGGGCCAAGGATACTACCTTGAGGTAAATCATTTTTAGATTAAATACGTTACATTAAATTATCTAAATTTTTTACTGCAGTGGTAAGCTAATAGTTTATAGTAATACATTTAGTTTTTAATTTAAAGATTCAAAAGTTGTATTTCAGGGATTTTGCCATTATTTTCATATTTAAATAATTCATATATTTTTTATATCTACTCTTACATTTTATTATCTTATTATTCTTTTATATCAAGAGCGAATAATTTTATAAATGTTACTCAGCCTCTAGTCAGGAATTGTAGGAAATAATTATTCTTAGGTTATGAAAACCCATTTTAATTTTAACGTAAAATACTAACTTGCCCATCTCTGAATTGATGATGTTTTCAGTTTTAATGAATACGATGGGAAGCATGCACAAGATATTGATATGAATTATTGATAGCAGTTGCATTATTATATATTCAAAATATATTTTTTTTCTATGAAGTTCAAAAAAAGAATTAGGTCACCTTCTTGTGACAGAAACAATCGTGATAAAGAAAATACAGAGTCGGAACAGTAATGGTGAAATATGAAATTTATTTGTATACTTATATATTGACGCCATTCACACATTTCTATTTATAATTCGTAACCACTACTATAGTTTCCAAAAATATCACTTATCACACTTTGTGCCCTGCAGTTGCTCTGACCTACAGCCTTAGGGTGATAAAAACTTGATAGCAAAATTGAACACACTATATCATCGCTAATTTCCATTTTTTATATTTTTGTTTGGTTGGGAATATAATGGCCATATGCATGTTGGATGATTGTAATACATTACACTGTATTCGTTTATTAAATATGCACTCTTAAGTTATTGATATATACTTAGTATATCAATTATATACTATAAATACATAATTGGTATATTACCGACAATTTATATCAGCGGATGGGTTATTTTCTAATACATTCACTACTAATAAACTCATTCTAGGAAAAGTATATACTTGGAAACAACCGGTTTCTTCATTATTCTTGAATAATAAGGGCCAAATATGGATGGAGCCAAAAAATCATATAATTTTAATTATTAAAAAGGTTATAATAAGAAATAAAGACTGCCTAAGTTCACCTATGAGTATCGCTAAGTTCAAAGTTCTACTTTATTCATATAATAAATAACAGTGTGGCTGTGACTGACTATGAAAGTTTATGATAATGAGCACTAGTGTATCTTCATAATAAATTATTCAATTGTATTTAACTGTACTCAGAAATTATTAGTTCTTCTGATCAGTTGATGATCATGGAAACTTGCTACTTACTGATGATTTTTATACTAAAGATGAAGCATTACATGACTGGACATCATTGTGATAAGGGGATCCAAAACTGCATACCTATGTCCAGTTTTAGACGTGATGTCAAAGAAGAAGAATGTCATTCCTAGAAGACTTCCGTCGATGGATACAAAAGGAAACTGACTGCATGACGTAACTGGCGACAGCTGTCATAGTTAAAAGCTGAAATAACACAAGGGGAAAGAGTGAAAGATAGATAAAATAAAATAATAATAGAAAAAATTATAAATACAATCTCAAATAAACAAGTTTTAAAATCAACACAGTATGCGTGTGCAATAGGCACACTTTCTCGCCAATTAAAGATGTGGTTTCCCTATCTACGTGTACCTTCATCCACTCAGATATTTATACTGGAAGCTTTGTAATAGTGTTACACCTTCCTTAAACTAATATATGTTTAGCGTATTGTTTCCCTTTCTCTGAAGTGAACTTCAACATCCTGTTGTATTTCTAGGTTGTTGATAAATAAGGATTATTTTCGAAGTAGCAAACCTTCTTGCCACGAGGATCCACCCCTCGGAAAATATCCGTATATATAATTTAGTTAGTGTATCTTGTAAATATAATGAATTTACTTTTCTTCCAATATGTAGGTATTAATTAATTATTAATAATCAATAAAAGGCTCTTGTTAATTCTCATTGATAAGAAAGGTCCTTCAATAATTATGGGGACTCATAAATAGGGTTATTTAAAAGTTTTGGGAGAGGGGGAAATTTACATATATTTGAAACTTAGCCAGACCGTAAAAAGACAACCTAATTGAAATGTTTTTAATTTGCTGTTATAAATAAAAAAATAAAAAGTGACCGTCAATGTTTTTTATTAAACGAGGTAATATTAATGTGTGGTACGAAAATATATGTGAATGCAATGAAGTAACAAACATCATTTTTGCGTCATTTATGTAGACGAGGTTCAATTAAGTCAAATAATAAATAGGTAATGTTAATTGAAATAAAGTTTTGACCATTTATTTGTTAACTTTACAATCAATTTTTAATAAATTATAAAATTCACTAAATTACTGATTTTCTGAGTCAAAACCAAAGTAGTTTAGTTAGTAGCTAATTAAAAAGATGTCAGGGACTTCGATGGTATTGACAAAACATAAATACATTATTTTGTATGACAAAATAATAATATTGTTTGTTCAATAAAAAAAAAAAAAAAAAAAACAACTATTTTATTAGCTCCTTAGACCTCAATATCGTGATGACTTCAAGAAATCATTAACTCCCTATTAGCCCTTAAGGCCAATCGATCCAATGTCTTCGGATGATAGTAACTGCTTAAGTTCAAGATGTTTATGATAGCAGTGTCTTTGATGAAGGCAGTATGACGCGATAGTAACTTGAACTATCTTGTTAGCTTTATGAATGAATTGCTTCCTCTTCCTTTTAATATTATGTAACATTGCATTTATAACTCCCAAGTTCATTGTAATATTTTCAAAATAAGTACTTAGGAAAAAAAGTTTATCTCATACAAGTCCAGGGATGATTTGGACCAGGCAACACGCCAAATTAATTGGAAAATCCATACTTAATTAATCAATAAATAACAATTTACACTTATTGTATTCCTATATATTAATTAAAGTATGAGATATAGGTAAGAGTTCAGCAGATTATGCAAGATACGACTGATAACTCTTGATAATCAAAATGCCTTTTATAAAATTGAAATCCCCACACGACTATGATAAATAACATGAATGGATATTAATAACAAAAGTTAAATATTTATTTCACTATTTTATTTATTAATGATCTGACCTGAAATCGTTAATAACAATATAAATTCAATATTTTTATGAGAATATAATATGCAATGGTGTAAATATGTTTATATATAGGTATTAGTTAACCGTTTTAATATGTTAAACATTAACTTTAATATCAATAAAATAGAGCCAAAACTCAAAACGAAACATTACATTTTATTAGAATGCAAATGGAAAAAACCACAAGCCTTAAAAAAAAGAGCCTTATGTTTCAAATCTGGTGTAAAAAACAAACAATTATCAGTCGACGTTTCGCCCATTCAGCCTAAACTTGTTTAGGGTTGAACGTCTTGGGGTGGAGATGCGGTGTCAGGTTATGAGCCTTTTTGAGCGATTATTTGTTGGGATGTATTGCACTTCTGCTCTGAGATGTGATTGATCTTACTCTTTTTTGTTTCTTGATAATGCCTGAATGGGCGAAACGTCGACTGATAATTGTTTGTTTTTTACACCAGATTTGAAACATAAGGCTCTGCTTGTGTTTTTTTCCATTTGCATTCTAATTAACTTTAATAATTTATTTTTATTTATAGTTCTTTTGATGGTGATTATTTTAAAATATTTGCATTAAAAAATATTCTGCATGCAGAAGACCCGGGTTCGGATCCCGGCCAGGACTAATCTTTTCTCTTCAAAATAAAAATATTTAAAAATAATCACCATCAAAAGAACAATAAGTAAAAATAAATTATAAATATAAAATTAAAAAATAAAAAGTAATGTTCAATGAACATTCTTCCACGTGTATACATCGCAAAAATTGCGAGAACACGGGGATATCGGATCGGTGAAAAAGATGGATTTGTCTGTCTTGGATGCGATCCCTGGTAGCTCGGTGATTAGAGTTCTGCACAAGAGATGCAGACGGCCCGGGTTCGAATCCCGGCCAAGAGAAATCTTTTCTCTTCAAAATAAAAATATTTAAAAATTAACTTTAATAGTTTATTAAAATTTAAAAAAAAGTTAATTCGTTGTTCATCAACGCACTCTCTCCTCTGCACAAGCAGAATTCATTAAAATTGAAGTTCGTATGAAGAATAAACCCTATACCACTACTACCCATAAAGGGTCTTGGGTACATAGCAGAGACTGTACTGTTTCTAGAACATCGGTTGTGCAAGGATGTGATTTGTTGATCAATCGCCAGGGTTTTCTCCTAATTAACGGTATTCACTTTATAGAGGCTGGGTGAGCCCCAGGGTATCTCCAGGTCTCACATGGTTCATCCGTGCCTGTTAACAGATTAGTAAAAAAAACATGTTAAACCAAATTTTATCTATGACGAACAAGAAAAACAAACTGGGCGCTTTAATAAGCGTAAGATAATTCTTTATTTCCATATAGTCAAAAATCAAATATTTCATTCAAATGAAGCGTTGTTTCCTGCGTATATATATATATATATATATAGTTACAAGTGGCTCCCAAATAAACAATTCTTAGAATAATACTTAATTCCTAGAATTGTTATGCACTTTTAGATGCAGCTGCAGTTGGCAGGTGGCTACCAAGTAAACAATTCTAGAAATTAACATCATCAATAACAGATCTTATTTAAGCCTGGAGCGGAGGCTCCTTTCTCTCTTGATTTTCGTCACTTGTCCGGCTAGTTACTCTTGTACAGTGTTAGCTTAATTTTATTTGTATAATCATTCATAATGAAAGTTTTTAAAAACCTGTTGATCGATTAGAAACATTTAACTATATATATATTTTCTTTGGAATAATCGCGCTACATTAATAAACTGTATAGAAATCGTCAATACAACTATTCCTAGTAACATTTGATACTGACTGAAAATGGCCTATAGTAATTATGTATCGAACCAAATTTCATCGCTGATGTAAACTCAAATTCTTAAAGAACCCGGCATGCTATAATTTTTAAGGGGATTATCACCGGTTAAGTGCACCAAAAGAAATCTAAAAGAAATTTTCTCGCCTCAAACTGGGTCAGAACAGCAGAGTGGCCGGCAGTATATTTCTAGGCCGCGTAAAAATAGGAAAGGAACGACTCAGCCAAGATAGGCTCGGTCTGAAACTTCTCTCTTTGACGGATGGATTTGACTGATGTCTTTTGGCGGAGGGATGTTCGAGCTCATGTCGTCGTTTTAATTGGATAATGTACTTAATAATATTTAATTAATATAAAATATTTAAAAAATACTATATTGCACGAAGATTCCAAACAAAACCTTTTAAATTTAATATGCTTATCAAATATAAGTTCATAAATCGCTCCTTCAAAAGAATCCGTTGATGATGGGACGTTCATTTTTGATGAATTAGACACATTTCCAATAATTACATTGTCTTTTCCATACTAAAGATCACGGTTATTTTTATTTATGGAGTATATTTTAAAGGAAAAAAATAAAAAATTACTTTTTGTGACTTAACTCGAAGCGACGATCTGAGGAATAATTACTAAAAAATCCTTCAACAGTATACTATCGAACTAATTTATTTATATTTACAAAACATATTTCCTATTTTTTCTTAAAGTAAAACTTGAATTCTTTATTCTTAATGTGAACTATTGTGAAGAATCGAAGCCAGAGACTACCCCCACCCACTTCTACCAACCTAATAAAGTCCATATAAGGACACAACAAGAAAGTTGTGAACCGGGAACGGACGAAGAAGTGCAGGCAAGGCCGCCTCCCACTGACCCAATGGCCTCCTGTCGGTTTACTATATTAGGTTGGATCCTTGTATCGGCAACCTTGTTCCTGAGGCAGTAATATCCTCTGGGCCATTTCTTAGCACACTCTGGGGTCACATCGCTCAACATATCCTCAAAATTATCCTTATTTGGTAACCGAAAATACCCGCATGATTAATACTTTCTTAGGAAGCCATGAGAGCAAAAACCTTAACCGTTTTACCTAAACAAGATGTTAAGTGTCTTGTGTTTAAGCCAAACCCGAGTGGTCGTATGTGTGTGTGTATACATATATAGTTTATTTTTCTCGTATTAAAATATTTAAAAAATTAAAATAAAAACTGTACCACTATAACAAATGAAGTGTCCATGGTTTCAGTACACGGTAGTCTGTATTGTTTCTAGGACAAGAAAGGTTGCGCACTTCAGAGATGCTGGGTGAGCCCAAAGATGATTTGTAGGTTCCAAACAGTCGATCTGTAGCTTTTAGCAGATTAAATAATTAATCTGTCATACCCGACTTTGAATCCGGAACCTTCAATACTGTAGCTCAGCACTCTACGAACTTTTTTTTTTTTTTTTTTTTTTTTTTTTTTTTTTTTTTTTTTTTTTTTTTTTTTTTTTTTTAGGGCCCCCTTCCTGCCATTGCTGGCATACGGGGTTCTCGGCAGTGACGGGTTGATGCGTTGGGTTTACGCACGCCCGCCACTGCCAATAAATCAACTTTTTTTTTTTAATCTTTATTTCATCAACTACATTAGATGGGGGGGTACCATTTAATTTTTTGGGTACATTTTTTTTTTTTTTTTAGCACTCTACGAACTGAATTAGCCCGCTTCTTATTGAAAAACTTTACATGAGTATAGAGGGCCGAATATTTAGAGAAGGAAAAATCTGTACCAATACAACCCACGAGAGGTCTTGGCTTACAGCACAAGTTGGAGACTGTACGGTTTCTAGGAAAATGGTTGAGCAGGGAGATGATTTCTCCGACAAGCTCAACCACTATTTTGTCGCCAAATTAAGGGAACCCACGTTAGAGGGCTGGAAGAGCCAAAGGAGGGTTTTTAGATCCCAAAGGGTCCGTTCGTGACTGTTAACAGATTAAATAATTTATCTGACCCAGTCGGGTTTGAATCCGGAACTTCAAGATAGCAACTTAGAACACTCAATGGAGTATGAATATTATTAGCTAACCTTTTTATCATGTAGGGTCTTTGAACTATCCTTAATTACTTTATTTATTAATATTAGCGGTAAGTGAAACCTTTAGATTCTGTCCTTCGAATTTCAAATTCCATTTTATGTTATACATTTCTTTTCGGCAGTTATCTAATTTTCTTTATCTAACTTTATTGGTTAGTTGTCAAGCTGCCTTGCAGAAAATGATAGTAAGGCTAAGTGCAAATGTAGGACAAGTCGTGTCGAGCTCACATAACCTTATGGCTGTCATGTTTCACACTCAAGGTTGTACTACTAAATTTTGTAAAATATAAATTTCAGATAGCTTTAGCTTATAGTGGCTGCGTCAGTATAAAATATTACGGAAACGGAAATTTTGCATTTGGCTTAAAGCCACTACAACTTGAGCAAATAACAGAAAGTCTTCTAGGTACCTAGCTCTTAAGACCCCCTCCACGAGAAAGAGTACGCCAGTTATAGTTGAATTGAGTAATAAATCTCGTAAAAATAAACTTGACTATACGTAAGCTTGAATAATTAATAGATTCATACACATAATACCTTCATTCAGTGCCGAGCAGCATACATATGTATGTGAGCATCACTCTACATTGGCTAAATATATCTGTTTGTAAAATATAATAAAAATAATGTCATCAGTAGTGCAACAATCCAGTTAATGAGCCTCCTCTAGCAAATTTCGCCATCCCTCTCATGTTCTGCAGCCACAAACCAATTCCGAACGCAATAACATTTTTAAAATCATTATCGAATCCGTCTCTTAACCGCAGTTTCGGTCTCTCGATGCTTCTCAGTCCATATAGTTGACAAAACATCTTTTTTAGAAATACTTCATACACCCATCCTGGCTGCGTGTTCAGCCCACCTAAGCCTCCTATACGGATGACTTCTCAGATCTCGTAGTTGTGTAGTGTATTAAGTCCTTAGAGCTCCGAGTTATTCCCTAGAACAACGGTAAATACACACATATAACTTTTTTTTTTGGAATAATTTATTTCTTATATATTTTGCTACAATTCACAAAGTTACATGCTGTACCAAATAGACCCAGTCTCAAATTTAAAAAAAATTGTACAAATTTAAATGTATCTGTGCAGAATCATAATATACACTGAAAGAAAAAATGTATAAAAAAAAACTTTCAACAGAGAAAAAATATTTAATTACAATATAGTAAACAAAAATTATAACTATACATTCTTAATAACTTATATACATATATTTAAACAATAACAATGAAATAAAAGAAATTGGTAGCCTACTATAATAAATGTTTTGTTCTTTTAAGTACATACCGCTTTGTACTATTTTTTGTATTGTTCCCAATATTTTTTATAAGTGGGTTTTTATTGTTTTTACACTTAAAAAAGAATTGTTTACATAGTTTGTTGATAAATACATTATTGTAAGGTATTTATAATTCTTTATGCATGATTTACACACATATAACGATATATGACGAATGACCTTGCATTGCTTGATGAGGGTGGCCCGCATCTCCTAAATGGCTGTAGAGGACCTAGTTTTTGCGGGACCGTGAGCGATACGATATTGTGGAATACTCTTTGTTGAGGACATTTCGCCTGCCTGAAGGATAAAATGATAATAAAATAAGAGTAGCAATAATAAAAAAATAAGATTAGCAATTAAGGAGAACCTACTAATGTGAATTAATTCAAACTCATTTATTTAAATCTTCTATATCCGGAAACCCGGGGCTGATTAAATGACTCATAGCCTACTTAGAATAAATGTCATTTACTTTACCTTCAAAAGGAAACCATAAGTAGATATAACACAGAAAGGTCCTTCCATTGGGGTTTTCCGAATACAAACATATCAGAAAATGTAAACTATATTTTTATTTCACTTCTGTGAATTACAAAATCTATTTATTTCGTTTAATCCTATTCACTATTCATATGATTAGGTTTAGTAATATATACTTTAATTAATCACTATTAATAATAATTAAGTATAAAACATTGCTAAGAAACGTTTATATATATATATATATATATATATATATATATATATATATATATATATATATATATATATATATATATATATCCTTTAAAAACATTTCATGCATATAGAATTTTTTCAACGTTGAGGACCTGCTCCGAAGCCACGAAGGAAGATGTGGCAGTTAAACCTTCCTCCTGGACGCTTCTTCCTTTCTTTTATTTTTTTCTCTTCTCCTGCGTGTTTCCTTTTTTTATAGCAGCTTCTGTCGTAGAAGTTTTATTATTATTATTTCCTTTTCTTTTTTTTAATGGCTCCCAGTAAAACGCTGTTCCTCGATACCACCTCAGCTTCTTTTTTCCCAAACATTCTATTACAACGTTTTATGCTATAACATCAATTTATAGTGTGGGGGGTGAGGGGATTCTTTATTACAATTTATCTAAGCCCATAAAATGTAATTTTAACATATTAAATTGCTCCTTTAAAAAACAACGTCGTAACTCAAAAAACCTAATTTTTCAATAGAGTTATTGAAGCTCCATTTTTTGTCAAAATTAAACCGGATGAGTTTAAAAAATTAAAATTTGGTTAATAGTAAAGGTAAGCACTCGTAATTTAAAAATGTAACGATGGTATTGGATTATTTTATAAATCATTAGAATTTTTTAAAAAGCTTAAATCTTTTTTATTTTTAACTTCTATCATCATTCCCATAAAACTTCAAGATCAAACATGATTCAACTCAAAATATGGCTTTATTTAAAAAAAAAAAATATAGAAAATGGAATATCAGATATGTAGTTCATAGATATAGATATAGAAGAAGAAACTCTATGCTTAGGGTTTGTGGAATCCATTGCAAACAAAGAAACTCGGTGACGTCTAACAGCTTGCCAGTTGGTAGAAAAAGGGAACACCTTTCTTTGGGTAGTCATTGTACCACAAAGGCTACAGACTTTTTGTATGCATGTAAAAGAAATAAGAGAGAAATAGGAAGCACAAAGAGTACTACAACTTCTTAGCAAAAATGTTTCCCTCCAGAGAACTAAATGTTCAATTACTGATTGTTTCTAAATATTTGGCCTCCTATACTCACATACAGTTTTTAAAATTTTCAATGAGGAGCGGGCTAACTCAATTATGAGCGCTGTGTTGCCGTGCCGAAGCTCTCGGGTTCGAATCCGGAAGTGGCAGATGTGTCTCGATACCCTCCTGAGGCTCACCCAGCCTCTACAAAAAGGGTAACCTTAATTGGGGGGAAACTTAGCGATTGAACGTGATCCAGCACAAATCACCTCGCTGTAAATTTTGTCCTAGAAACAGTGGAGTCTCTACCTCGTAGTGAATTCAAGAACTTTAAAGGTCGGTAGTGGTACAGGGTTTTTTTCCTATCTACTTCTCTGTCTACTTGAAACTGGAGATTAGGTTGGCAATAACGAGACATGAGTTAAAATGATTAAGTTTTATTAATATTATAAACAAAATCTAATAACATTAAATGCAATCTTCTTAGCAACACTGACTCTTAAACGGAGCGGGAAAAGGACCGTTGACCCCTGGCCCAAGAAGGATGTTATAACTCAGGCAAAGATGCCATTATCAATTCATTCGCTATTCGACCAATGATTTATTACTCCGAGTTGTTAGAAACGTCTCTGCTAATCTGCAACGACCATCTCTCGCAGGCAGATACTCATCCTGTAATTGGCACTGCCGTCTTCATAAAAAAGCACTTCTTCAGTTCCGGGACAATGCGCCCTCTAAACCTCTTCCTCATGGGAATATATATTTCCCTCGCTGTAGCAGGGACATTAAGCTCTCAGTGTTGCAGTTATATTAAGTTCCCTGCAAACTGCTCTTGCCTGCCTCGGAGCAGACCACGGCCATTAAGATTTACATCTGTATAGCTCAGACAAGATGGCCGCACTCGTAAACTCAACAGGCCATCTGCTCGGGTCTTTTATGGCAATCGTTTTACTGTATCGTCTTCCGTCTGCCGGTCGGATCTTGTCTCCACAATAGCATCTCTGGCATCTTAATTGAATACCGAGGTCGTCAATGGTCATCATTCCAATCATAGGGCAAACAGCAGCAGATAATTCCTAGATTCATTGTAGATATTAGACCCAGAAGTTCTATGTTGTCTCAGTCCTTATGTTCAGAGTTACAAAGAGCCTACAAAGAGCATTGATTATTTTGTTACTGAATAACAATTGAGAACTATGATATTCCTCTCTGCTCTATAATAGATGCTCATTGCTACTACCATAGGCTTAAGATAATGTACACTATCTCACTTGAACCCTATTCATATAATGACAATAGGTCATTGACAAGACGCTCATCTATCTTTATGTTACAGGATCCCTTCCATCCAACTGAGTGGAACTCATCGCACATCTACGGTAAGTTTGCAGTTTGTTTTTTTACAAGGAGAGTAATCCCTGTACCCCTAAGTATGGACCAACCTTTGTCCTTTGTTAGAATAATTGTATAATTCAACAACTTAGTAACACAAAAACTTATCTGCAAAATTGACATTTTTCAGTAATGTGTGGTACCTATGTAACGAAATTTCTCATGTTCTATTTTAGGGTGACAAGATCTTATATCTGCGTTGCTTGGTTATAAGATTTTTGTTTTTACAATGGTTTGTTTTCACTCAGGAAATCGCTATTTCATTCATTTCTGGAAAATGACGATTTTGTAGGGAAGTTTTTGTGTCACCAAGGTGACAAATAGTTTGCATATCTACAACTCTTATTGTTATGTGATTGTTATGTGTTATATTTTTTTATCTATTGAAAGTATAAACAAAAAGTGTATTCAAAACATTCTTCGCATTTAAATCAAATTTTAGATAGAAGGTGATCATAAAAATCATTCGTATAAAATATAATTTATTGGCAAGAAAATAAGTAACAGTGTAATGAAAAATACAAAAATGTTCTGGGTTCTTGTCAGCTTTATATATCGTCGTTGTATACGTCATCTATATTCATAAAATAGAAGATTGTGGCAAATCAATAATGTTCTATGACTCTATCTAAGGTCAAAATGTCGTTTTCATACAATATAATAAATATAGCATCGTGATAATTTGATTTAAAAAATAGTATGTATTGCTTTAAGCAGTTTAAAAATTATTAATAATAATTCTTAAAAAGTATGAATAATAAATAATTAATCATTCATTAAATAGAAAAATCCTTCCAGATACTCTGAAAGTAGTTATTGAAATAATATTTTTTTCCAAAAAGATCTTTTCGCTGACTTTAGGTGACTTGATAAATAGTAACCTATAGGTTAGATGATAACTTTGATGTCCTTCGACTGAAGTGTAAGCTTTTTACCATTCACTTGGCTTCGAGGTGAACAGATATGGTTGATTAGGAACCGGGAAGTTTTCCAACAGTAGTTTGGTGATTTATTTTTTCGTATACAGAATATTGTTCCATGTTCAAATATTACGATTTATTTTTCGGATGTCACTTTCTAGGTATCATTTTCAACCCCAACGATAGTGGACAGAATCCAAAGAAACATTACCTGGTTCGAATCCGACAGTGGCAGATACTTTACATAATAGCCGGGGATGGACCAAGCAGGATCTGGAAACCTCATTCCTGGTACTTACCCAGCATCGCAGAAAGTTGGTACCCTTAATAGGGGGGAGGGAGCCTGGTGGTTGAGCATGATCTGGAACAATCCAACTCACCACTGCACCAGGCGTTTTCCTTGAAACAGTACAGTCTCTACAACGCACTGAGTCCAAGAACCTTCGTTGGTTGTAGTGGTACAGTTTTTTTTACTAAAAAAAAATAAGGAAGACATTGAAATAGTATTTGATAGAAATTTCGCCAGCATAATTGTTAAGTTGGCTGTTTTCATATATATAGAGTGTCTTACCAAGTACATTTGTACAGCTTTAAAGTTCAGGAAAAATATAAAACTAATCAGAAACTTATTGGAAAATTTATTAACATGCTAAACTTTTTTCCCTTAGAAGTGTCATTCCTTTAGAGTTTTGTTTCATGGTTGTTGTTTTTTCCCCATACCCTACTACGTCCATTCCGAACGGCGACTGTCGATAGATGATATCCCAGACCACACGCAAGAGGTTGTCCTCCGGCGAAGGTAATCTTCCTTTTATTGGCATGTATGGATTCCTCTGCCCGAAGACTATCAAGGCAGAACCAGATGGTCAACAGAGAAAGGTGGGCGGTGGAATGTGCGCCCACGAAGTTGTAGTAACGATCGCGACGAGACACGGGAACCATCTGTGCCTTGCCGGCGATTGTGCATGATTGATTGATGAAGTAGGAGATTAGGAACACTTATTCTAGGGCTCAGGGCTATTTGGAGTTTCCAAGTGTTAGAAGCTGATAATCGAGGAATTCCTTGCCTTTTAAGCATCGAGCCGAACAAGTCGACCTATAGAGGTTTCTTGTAAAGAACAATATTCTTTAAAAATGCATGTACAAACTCTCTTTGATATTAATACAGATCTTTCCTTTATGAATTCAGCAATAGTGTAGTTGATTCTAGTGAACTTAACGATACAAGTATTTCTTTGTTGGGAAGACCCAAATAATGTCAGATTTAGGAAGTGTATAATTATGAATGTTTTCATCAAGGCGAAAGTTTTTTCATTAAAATAATAGTTCTGATAAAGACAGATAGAAGATGTGGGGGCAACGGTTTCCATTTTAAAGTATAAGGTTCTTACAGTCCGAAATTTTGAATTATTAGCTAAAGAATTTTCTCTGATTAAGCGTTGTAGATTGTTATCATCACTTAGTGGAAATCGGATTTTTATCTTTTATCATTTAGCTTATAAGGAAGTGACCGATTGATAAATGAAGCAATTGATCGGTCTAGAAATAAGGAACCAAGCTTGTGATTATATACTAGAGAGCGCTTCGCCAAGATTAATACTTAAATGAATATCGTGTCTTTGTAAATTGCCAATAATATCTACAGCCTCGATGAATAAGCAGTTAAGTCGTGTTTCATCCATAGAGAATTAATTGTACTTAGGGAAGCGAATTCATTTCTTTCACGTAGTATTTGGCTATTAATAAAGTAATAAAAGAAATAACTCCTTTTCAAGCCAATGTCTGACTTAGCCTCTTATTACTAACTACCAGAAACTCAATTTGAAGAATATTCAACTTAACCACTTATTCACCGGGGCTTTAGATATAAAATCACGGAATAAATTCTACTTGAGGCTCAAAAAGGTAATTCACCTAAGCATACTTTCTAATCACACCCACCATTGAAATACATCCTTAAACCCAGAAAAACCCTAATACTCCTAATGCTTTAAACAGTTGTCGACGGGTTTAAGAACACCCTTCCTAAAAATAAGTATAAATCGATATGTGTGAAACAATAAAAATAAAACATTACTTGCATGTCGAAAGGGTTGGCTATAATCGTTACTTCTTTATCCGCTTTTCTTCTGAGGCCGGGTAGTTATTAAAGAGCAGCAGTCAGCCCCGGTTTGACACAATCCATTTTTTTCAATATTGGAAGACCTCAAAAATCGATTTATAAATTCTAAAAACCCTCGAAACCCTCATAATTTTAAAACATAAGTTAAATCGTACTGATTCATAAAGTCTACACAATTTACATCTGCTAAATAGCCAAAAATCAATGCAACCCACATAATAGGTTTTTTCTTGTTTATATTCTAATTTTAAATTATTTTCTTTTTTGAAAGAATAACATTTCGTAAACGTCGGTAGAAACAAGCCCATGGCTCTTCTGGCCCTAGCGATTCCTAAATAAACATTCTCGAGTTTATTCACAGGCACTAAAAGGCACCACTGACACGTGTTTTTGTTTAAGGAATTTAAGAAGGAAGTTCAAGTCTTTACATTTCTGCTTTTGAACATATAATGAAATTTTAATAAAAGATTTATTGGAAGGAAAAAATTTTAATGAAGAGAATGGAATCTTCATAATGCTTTTTTTACCATATGTCTTTTTACCTTCTAAAATTTCCTACTGATTTCTCCATAACGTCTTGGAGCGTTATAATATCGAATATATTTAAAAAATTTCCCTTTATGCTTTGGAAGGAATTCCATCAGCTTGGTATTAAGGGCGTGAAAGAATCTTACACTCCCGTTTAGCATGTACATTACGAAATTGCATTCTGGTAAAATATTCATAATACATCCTTCGAATAAATAACTTCTAATTGTGAAAAAGTTTCACATTATCATAAACGGAGTAATATAGAAATTAATAGTAATAATTCGCAGTGATATCCGTTTGTATGGGTGACTACTACTTGATTGATTAAACAAAAAACAGTAAATTAATAAATGAGGCGTTCAGGATCGAAAGCGGATAACTACAAAATTTAAAAAATAGCCTTTTTTTGCATTTTTCGGTGATTTAGTCAACCAATTTTAACCTCCGGAAAATTCAGGTTGAAAACCGGACTTAATCTATTAGAAGTATGTAAATTAGAAGTTTCAATTTTTGACAAAATTTGAAAAGTCGTGTTTTGAAAATATGCAATTGTATCTGTTCATGAATGCTTCAAAACATCGTATAATGTATAATACTCTATAATGAGACATACTATATATATCTTATACAGTATAGATTATTATACATAATAATAATAATAATATGTCATTTTGCATAATACTGAATAATAAGATATAATATATAACATATAATGTATGTATATATAATGTATAATAAGATAAAAATAATAATAGAATGATATTCGTTGTAGAATGAATTTTCAAATGATAATAACGAATTTGTATACCTACAGGAATTAATTTTGAAGATTGCAAAATAAAGTTGAAAACAGTAAATAATTTTTCAGTTTAGATTTACCTGGGGTCTAGTGGTTACCATAACTACCTATTGTGCTAATAAATAAGATCGCGGGTTCGCAACCCTGCAGGTGGCCTTAGGATTTTTTACCCTTAAAAAATCTTGATTATGCCGTAGATAGGAAGGGTTAAAGATCCCTATCCTAAATATATCTGGATAGGAAGTATTATTTCACAAATGAAGTTTAGAGTCTCTTAAAGAGACATTACGACGTTGTTTGATGGATGGTCATTATTAGAAAAACATCCGATGAAAGTGTGAAACAGTGAAAGAAGATGTAAAAGAAAAAACGAAATGACTTTTAGGGCAAGAAACCATTTAATATAAGAACAATTATGATGTGGCACCACATTGAGATGCCGCCATAAACAAGCTAACACAAAGAACGTGATCAAAATTCATACGATTACAGGGGTTGCACAAGGAGAAGCGGGGCGGCCATCTTGTACAAAACATCTTAGATTTTATCTCCAACCTCGCTGTATTTGTTTTTTCCATTAGGCGGGAGGTGTTAAGGAATTTATGGGACATTCTCAAGGGCATGAGTCATGACAAACGTTTACATGACTTTATTAATGTCTCTTCCTTTCTTCTTCGTTGGAAGTAACTGTCGGAAAAACTATCCGCAATAATCAGTAACCATCGTGAGAGCATTTAATTAAGGAATATTTTGTAACAGAGGCCATATATATTTCCATCCTAGGATACTGAACAAATTCTTGCTTCATAGCTCAACAAGATAAGAAAAAAAAAGTTTTTGTAAGCCTTTCAACATAAACCAGGCGCAGCAACTATCCCTTAAACAACTTGATATTTACAAGCTTATAAGTAAAAATAAATACAGGGCTCGAAGAGAACTCGGATAAGACTAAGTCTAGGGTTAGTATCAGAAAAGAGGTAGATTTTGGTGGTGTTATCGGGAAGAATATTGAACAATTGAGCAATTTAAGTCCATAATAAATAGAAAAAACGAAATAAAAAAGAAAATAAAGGGACGATTAAAGACAGGAAATTCTTTAAATTTTTCGCTTTCGATATCACTAAGCACTCATCTTCTTTACGTGGCCTTTAAATGGAGGCTGAAAACTACGTCTAACTTTAATGAATCTAATTGTTATGACGGTAATTAGGGCAATTACATTTGTCGGCAGCCAAGCCAAGCCCACGCACAATGTAACGTGGCAACAATAATTCTTAGAGTCATCAGATTACGGATGAAACGTTTTGCAGACGTCTATGTCGTAAGTGTAAGTGCAAATTATGAATCGGAGGTATACAAAAATTCATTTCAGCACTTTATCATTGCTCAATTTTATGAACAGGAATCATAAAAGTATCTTTAAAAGTAAGCTTTTACCTAAATATAAGTTCATTATATAAATTATTATAATAGTAATAAGGCATTATAATTAGCTGATTCCTAGATTCCTAGTATAGTGTCAGCCCCCTCCGATTAAACTAGCCCTGAAGAAGACGTCCAATGTCGGTCCAAACATTGGTTCTCCCTATATGAGAGAATTTTCTTGAACTCTACCCGGACCATTTTCTTCCTCATATTTACAAGGTCAACTAATATTGTTCAACATTTTTAGGAATACGTTCATTACCCGGCCCATCTTAACTTCGCGACGCTATAGTTTCGATGTATTAACCGGGTGTATGCTATTCTTTAATCTATATTAACATACTTAAAGATGTCGTTCATACTTTAACATTCAAAGATGAACAACGTCTTGAGCTTATCGAAAATAAGATATTGCGTAAAAGATTCGGTTCGAATAATTATGAGAACACTGGAGAATGTAGTATATTACACCCTTACTAGAATTAGAATGCATACATCCGGTTAAGATATAGAAATATATATAAATAATAGCGTCGCAAAGTTAATATTTTTAGCAACTTTGACATTTTTGGTCCCTTCCTTGAGTGATAACTTAGGCCAGAGTTGGACAGCTGTTGAGGTATACCATCCCCACTTTAAACTAACAGCTCTGATTGTCGACTATTCCCAAACCAGTTTGCTAAAGGCACGCCGGGACCGAGAGGTGTAATAGCTTGCATAAAATTACCCAGCTCCTGAGGCTATAAAAAGAACTATCCAAGGAACTGGAACTGGTTATCCTCTCAGGGGTATCTCATTTCTACGGGATATGAAGCCGTTCCTTTATCGAATATTTTAAAGGGGAAAAAATAAAGAATCAAGCACCGAACCTTAAAAAATTATAACGAAAAGAAAAACCACAACAGAGTTAACCAGTGTCATGCAAATGGATGTGATATAACCCAGTGATGACCTTGTTACTGCAGGGAATCCCGAATAACAACCTTTCCTAAAACTGATACAACACATGACCTTAACCGAATCCTGGAATCTTTTTCTCAATGGTGATCTTCGTCATAAATATTTAATGAATGCCGACCTACGCTTTTTCTTAGAAAGGTGAACGAATCACACACACGTCCTTCCCACGCACGATGACCAATAATACAAACTATGAATAGGTCAAAATATTTAATGATGCTGTTATGGAATACTAGCGTTCAATGCAACTATGGCTTCAAAAGATAGGCATGTTAACCTCAGTTAAATAGATGATTATCATTAAAAATGATATCATTATTTCCTTAAAATTTTAAATTTAGGAACATAGGGGAGCTAAGTGGATTGGGTAAAATTTCTTATAAATAAGACATTCAACAAAAATACAATCAAACCACAATACCATAAGTTAGTATTGATAATTCCTCAAACATTATTTTTGTATTCGTTTATTTATATTTAAAGTTATATACGATATACAGCCATTCCTTATGACATGTGCATTCGTAATAGTATTAAGAGGAATCAGTTGAACAAGTCAGTTCGATGAATAAAAACAATGATCTCCGTTCGCCATGAATAGATTCGTCCGTACATACAAAAATATCCTGCCACGATTGCAACAAGTAGAGAGGATGGATATCTGAACGATGCACTGACAGTCCAAAATGACCGTGCGGCTCGTGTCCGAGCAGGCTAAATATACAACACTATATATAAAGCATGAGTCAGCCCTCGGCCTCAGCCCGTCTTCTCATTGTTACAGTGGAGCGCTCTATTTTCGCAACAGAGCTATGGAGTTTCCATCTAATTCTGTAGCAGCCAGAATGAAGTCGAGCGATTCGCCCGATACCTTAGGCACTCCTGAAATTCATTCAAGGTACTTGGCCTCTAGGCCTTATCAATTCGATTCCACCGACCTTATCCACTAAAAGATTCCACGCTAATGCTGGAAATTTGTGGATTCTTAAAATTAATTATCTGCAATAATATTAGTTGACCTTATTTATCTACAGCCCCGGTGAATAAGCGGTTAAGTCAAATTTTGTCAAGAACTAGTTAACTGTGTTGAGAGCAGCAGAATGGTGTTGTACTAGTAGTTTTTGGCTTGAAATGGAGTTCAAATATAAGCCATAACTCCTTTTATAGCCAATGCCTGACTTAGCCCCTTATTCACGGCGAAAATAACAAGATTCCGCACCTCTAAGCACAAAAAATCATTTTGGAGAAAATCTGACTTAACCACTTATTCACCGGGGCTGTAAATATATGAGGAAGAAAATGGTCAGGGAGGCCAGGAAAAAATCTCTTAAGTAAGGAGAAATATTTATTTTAAAGCCAGCGTTTCGGCCCATATTGAAAATCTTCATCAGGGCTTAAAATGGTGTCAAGGGTTGACAGTTAACTGTTCAACAGTAAATTACTTGGCGGTTAACCGTCAACTCTTGACAGTGCCAGTCAACCAATAATAAACCCAATAGAAGACCTGCAATATGGGTAGAACGTTGGCTTTAAAAAAAATAGTTCTCTTTATTTAAGGGATTTTTTCTGACCTCAACGCAGAGCATTTTCATCCTCATAAAATTAATTATGAGTATCATAACATAAATTTATTGTCTTTACTCCTTCTTAAGGATTGGTTGAGAGCACAGACATGGGTTGGTGACTCAAACTGTACAACGCTCCTGCATAAATGTCCTAATTAATAAGGAAAATAATTAAATAGGAAGTCATGTGAACTGCCGACAGACGTGAACGCTAAACGTTGGAATAATTATGTTCTTTCTGGAATTTCTAAATCAAATATAGTCTGAATTATTTAAATTTCATAATTTGTAAATTTAAATAATCAAGATCTTCATCAAAGTAGTATCCTTGGCCCAATCCTTTATAAAGTTTATACAGCTGACATCCCAACTCTTCCTAATACTATCCTTACCACGTATGCTGATGATACATGTGTATTATCAGTCAACACCAATTACATACAACCAACACTTATTACATCCAAAAACCTCCAATCTCATATTACTGATCTTGAAGAATGGTGTCAAAACTAGAGAATTAAAATTAATTCTAAAAAATCGCATCAAATCACTTTTACCTTACGTCGTAAACCAATGACTTCCTGCCCTTCAGTATCCTTTAATAATATATCTCTGGTGCCTGTAGAACAGATCCGATACTTAGGGTTGCATCTCGACAAACGATTAACATGGAATCCTCATACTAGACTGAAAAGACAAGAAACCGCTCGATGTTTCAGGCTACTTCAACACTTACTAGACAAACGCTCTAACCTCCCAATTAACTACAAAAGACTCATCTACATGACCATCATACGACCTATTTGGACTTACGGAGTAGAGCTTTGGGGCTCCACTAAGCCATCGAATTCCTCTCGTATCCAATCCCTACAATCCAAAATCCTTAGTAAAATTCTCAACGCTCCTTATTTTGTTAAGAATAAAGTCATACATAACGACCTTAATGTCCCATTTGTTGCTGATTTGGCCCGAACCCGGTATCTATCCTTTCATAACAAACTTTATTCCCTCTTCGATTCCCGATAATCCTCCGAGGCGTCTGAAAAGAAGATGGCCACGTGACCTTCTTAGTTGAACTAGTGATTTGAGTACTACCAGTGGGTAGTTTCTCTACTTGCCAATAACTCATGTCATTATGTATCACATGCCCTATTTACTTGATGTATTATTGTAATACAGTTGTAAATATCAATAAATAAATTTTTAAAAAAATTATCAACATCAGTCTGGTTTTCACATCTACTGACACTCCTAGCAATAATTATATACATTTTCAAGTAGTTTATTTATTATCAAAGCTGCAATACTCTGCACAAGCTTAATAAAAAATATCAAGAACTTAATTGAAATAATAATTAGTCAGCAGTTCTTTCAGGGGAAACGAAACGTTTAACTAGTTATTTAAGCCATTATTAATGTTATTTTCACAACTATTATACGTACCATTTAGTTAAATATTATTATTCTTATATCAATAGAATTAAACCACCTTTAAATATTACCTTTAAGCCAAAGTTATTTAGTAATGCATCTACTATTCCTCAAGTTGTCGCTTCGAGTTGAATTACAACAAATTTTAACTGTTGGTTCGTTTCATTTATAATATTTTCCTAAAATACAATTAATTGCGAGAGCAAGTATCGAAAAGAGAATGTACTTTCGGTAATGAGTAGGTTTAAATAATCATTTCATCAAGAAATACAAGTCTCAAGTAGCATTTCGAAGCACAGACGATATATTTGTGGAAGAAATATTAGCATTCAAAGAACTATTATATAGATGATATATGTTTGTTAAAACGTTCATTTCTAGATGAACTGATCACCGAAGTACACACATTTCCTAGAGTTATATTCTATTTTCCAAACTAAATTTCATGATAACTTGTATTTTTGAAAAATATTAATAAATTATTTTATTATATTAGTTATTGATTTTATTAATTTTTAAATATTTTTATGCAGCGTTCGAGTCCCGGTCCTGGACATATCTTTTATTTTCAAATAAAAATATTGAAAATATTAATAGAAAAACGAATAAAAAGTTAAAGCTTGCTGTGACTCAATTGGAATTGCCAACTCTCTAAACAAATTATATAACTCATCTGCTGGCCGCTAGGCTTCGCCAGTCTAGCGCAACACGTCACGAGCATGTCGAGCATGTACGTGAGGCGAACGCGTAAGTTTTTCTCCTACCAAAAATCGCTCAACGCAGCTGGAGAAGTTTTCACTTCAATACAAATTTCGCAAATTATGAATAATATGACTCATGATATAATTATTTTTATAATAAGTCGATATATTATAGAAAACCTTGATCCCATTTGCTAGGTCAAAAACAGGCTGTTGGGTCGCGTTGAGTACGTGAGTGCGCTTTGTAGCAAGAGGCATTCTCTCCAGCCAAGGTCGAACATCGAGTCGAGGTCATGTCTCGGCATCCCAGCTCTGCTCCCTTAAACGGAATAATTTTTCTAAAGAGCAATACACATGCTTTAGTATGGAAGTAAAATTTTGAACAAATGTATACTGTTAACAGTATCTAAATAAAGTAAAACTTATTATATTTATCTTTCTATTAATAATCGAATGTTTATTTAGTCAAACGTTGGCTCTAATTACCCGCACCATTACAACCCGTGAAGGGTCTAAGAATCAGTACTTGGTAAAGACTGTACTGTTTCTTGGAAAACGGTTGTGGAGGGAAGTGAATTGACCTTTTATTTTTCCCCTTATTTTGAATACCCACTTTATAGATGGTGGGTGAGCCTCGGGAGGGTCCTAGATCCCATAGGATCCATCTCCGGTGCTAATATTTAAAATAAACGTCTGCTAGCGAGCGGGATCTGAAGCTAGGACCTTCGGCATGGCAACTACGCGCTCTACCACTCCGCTTACTTGTCGACTCTAAATACCATTGAAAAATTCAGAACTATTTTCCAGCTATCATCTACCCGGTCTTTCCTGCTGTTTTTTGCATTAAAATGTGAATTCTTTAAAAACGTACTCTTAAAAAATTTTCATATTACCTTATATATTAATCTCCTTACACAAAGCCTCGTACCCAGCAAACAAAATTGACCACTATTTACCTTCTAAAAACAATGTACGATACCTCGGGCAAAAGACAATATCTGACAAGACGCTAGAAACAACTAACACATCTTTTAAACTATAGATCATCACTCGACTTACGAAGCAAAATATGTACTAATCTATAAGGCTGTACTAAAACCTATTTGGACAGCCTGTACATACATACACAAGATACAAACAACACGGTCCGAAATTCTAAGATAAATTGAAAAATGATCCTTGGATTATTTAGGCACAACGACATGAACAACCCCACTGTAAAATCATAAATTCGCATCAAATACACAACATTCCACTCATCAATACAAAATCACCAAAATCCACTCCTTCTATATCTTTACTATTCCCTATTATGTACTTGGGCTTACTAGAAGAAGATGAAAAAGCCTACAAACTTGATCAATAACTATTGATCATTCCTGCAAATCAAAGACTAAAAAAAAAAAGAGATCAAATTTGCTTGATGTGAAACTGCGTAGGAGCAAATGTAAAATAAAATAATAATAATAAAAATCGTATATCTACTGAACTTTGGGTAACATCAAAATTATAAGAAAAACAGTTCCGATTCCATTTATCATGAATTCAATAAATCATCCAAAATTTGAAGTTTCCTGCGGAAGAATTGCCTTAGCGTAGATAAGTCTTGTTTGATCAGAAGATGGCTTGGCTCATGAGAAAACAGTCTTAAACTTTTTATCTGAGCAAACGGGCACTAAATCAAACTGAGAAGAAAAAGAAGACTCTAGTAAACAGTCGTCTAACTAAACATGGGTGTTAAAAGGATGAGAGAGAGAAAGAGAGAGAGAGAGGGACAAAGATGTATTTTAAAGATGAGGTTAATGCACCAACATATTTATTTAGAACTAAATAGATCTACAATCGTCTATACAATAATCCTCATCTCCTAGATTAAAACTTACAACGTCAGTACAATGAAGTGACTGGCAAACATCTCCGAGCAGGTGTGCCAACCGACAATGAAATTACTTCGCGTGTCTCGCATACTGATGTCACCATTTAAATGACCGATAATTTGTATTTGGCTTTCCCTTCGAAACAATACTCAATCAGCAATTGATGGACAATTACTTAAGTCGATTTTTTATGAGAATTTAAAATGTTGTGTTGATTATAATTATTTACGAGAAAGGTCGTTTTGTATTTAAGGTTTTCAACACAGTTAGAATATTTCGATTAATCCCTAATTTTTATAAGAAGGTTCTTTCGTCTTAGAGAAGACAAAAGTGCACCGAAGCAGAAAATGACTGTGGAGTCACACTTATGTACATCCTCACTTAACAATCTTATCACCTAAGTTTTACATCCCATGTACCCTTCCTTACATCATGATTAGCCAAGGTATATTCGCTGTATTTTTTTCTTAATTATTATTTGATACATAAGTACTGGGAATCAGAAATATATCCAATGGCACCTTAAGTTTTTTTTTCCGAAAATACAAATGAGCTTAAAAAAATAGTCTTAGGACTTCTTTATCATGTGTATATCCTTTCTTTTTTCATATCATCATATCAAAACAGGCAAAAAACAACAAAAAGTTAAAGAAACGCTAAGAGTTGTAGCGTATTTAAATATGTACGTATATGTCATGAAGAAGTTGTTTTGAGGAAACAACATAGACAGAAAACATAATGCAAGTGTGTAACTTATTTTAATGTTTGCTGACATTTTGGCTTAAGCTTGTAGCAATCGTAAAACGAGAACAGGTAAATAATCCTGTTACTTGATCAAATTAATGTTTTATCATCACAAAAAAAAATGTTTAAAATTACTTAAAAACCTGATACGATAAGCTTACTTCATATCCATAGATAGAATTGATAATCACGATAAGGTAATTAATACCACTAATGTAAAAATTCGATTTCATAACTAATCAAAATATTAAATATAAACTATTTTTTCATGATAATATGTAGGAACTCGATGGAAAGAAATTATTGAGAAAGCGTAGAAAAGAAAAAACATTAAACATATAAACTGAATTACATCATAAATAAATTGAGAAAAATAAGGCTGTTCGTTCAAATAATTTCGTTATGTTATGGAGAGGTTTGTCTTGAATGTGGATAGATTAACAGAATTGACCCATAAAATACTTGTAAATGCAAGAGGAACAAAAATTATTTATTTACATAACGACCAGCTTTCAATGGCAGAACATTATTATTATAATATAGATTACAGTGATTTATGAATTATATATTATATGAAAGATATTAAGCCTGATTACAAAACATCCTAATTATACCGAAAATTTTCAGTCCGGACATAATCGCTGTAAAGAAAAACCATTAAATTACCAAACTCTGTTTCAGCACGTGTACTAAAAATCAAATGTAACCATTAATTAATAAAAGTATCAATTATAATAATAAGTGCAATATCCGATCTTGTAAAGTTCTCTCCTGACCGACTATTAGAATCACTTAACACCTTAATTTATTATAAGTTAATTACTATGTTGATGGAATCCATTAGAATTTCTGGAGTCGGCTCCTTGAAGGAGTTGTTTCATCAAAGAAGGCTTATCGAAGGATCAGATCTGCAAGACGTGTCCTGGGAGAACACAGCCCTGCAGAAGCGAGTCGCTATCGAAGTCTCAACATCTCCGAAGGCATTTCGTAAGCGTTCTTCCTAGTCGGCGCCTCTTAGTAATCAGGTCAATCGAGTTACGCCTTCAAAATACTACATCTTTGGCCTCAGTCCAAAAAACAGATAAATACACTGACGTGATAGATCTATTTTATATGCTATCAGTAGTCGTATACGGTTTTTATGATATATATAATCAGTATAGCATGTTACTGTAATGAAGAATAAAATTGTATATTTCTTCCACGTGCTTCCAGGCATTCTAAGCATTGCTTAAATTCTAAAAGAATATTCTATTTAAAATCCAGCATAGTCCTAAACTATGCACTGATGTGACAGATGTATTTGCATCATATTTTATATGCCATCAGTAGTCGTATATAGAATATATGATCAGTATAGCATGTGTTTGCAATGAAGAATATTTTTGAATATTTCTACCATATGCCCTCTTCAAGCCATTCCAAGCATTACTTTAATTTTAAAATAATTGTAGGTAAATTCCAACGTAATCTTAAACTACACTACTTTTGGCTTTCACAAATACAGAATAGGACAGGGATGATATTGAAAAAATATAAATAAACAGATGAAGTACGCACTGAAGAATATAATAATAATAAGCCTTAGCTAACCCGAAGGCTCGATACCGATATCACAAATCTCTGCTTACAAACTTCCGTCCACGGTCCCAAATCCGCCAGATTACTCTTAACGCAATCCTCCCACCTGGGCAACCCCTCAGAAGTTTATCGGTTGGTACAAAGCTTATTTTTTTAAGAATTTGTTAATTAGTCAGCACAACAACTTTACAAGTCCATCTTAATCTTCGCTAGGCTATTACTTCAATAATATTAACTGGGACCATGCTCCGCAATTCAACGTTGTGTAATTCCCTTAATTCTCCAGTGGTCTCATACTTTTATTTTTTTGCAAAAAATTGTTATTCGGCAATTAAATAAATTATCACTTTTAAATAATCTCATATTATGATTGCTAAATATACATAAATATTTTCCAATACCAAATCCAAATACCAAAATCATTCTTCGAAGGCTGACACAATAATGAATACTTCTCAGTGAGACCTTCGCGTGTTCGTTTCTGATTTACAATATTTCAGGTTTTAGTAAACTTCGTGTTTTAGCAAGCTACAATGGCTGCCTTCCAGCTCTGCGCCATCACTGTTTGGATCTTCCTGTACAGTGTGGTGCAATTATTTTCGGAATTGTGTATGTTTCTCCAAGAAAACAGCTCAAGGGGGAAAGCGATAAACAGGATTTCGAACAGCAACAGGTTTTGTAAATAGTCACTAAGTATAGACAATGTTGTTAGATTCGCATTTTCAGAACGGTTTTAAAATCATGGACAGAAGATGGAAGAAAAAAATAGGTGTACTTATTTTAGTTTAATGTTTTGTCCTAAAGAATGGACTAATACTTATACCATATATAATTTGATACATTATTGAACTGCTATCCGACTAGGGGTTCTGTATGTTGCGGAATACCTCACTATGAATTAGAAAGACCTGGTAGAAAAATTGGAGATCAAAAAAAGAAATATCTTGAGGAAAATTCTTGACCCAAGTAAAGACCAAGGGAATAAGGGCGACGGCATAACAGTGACTAGTACACTCAAGTTCAAAATACAAGATATTATTAGCAAAAAGAGAATAGCATTATATGGCCACTTGCTAAGAATGAGAAGAAGGCAAAACCATTCTGGTTCGAAGAGTTAGAAAAAGGCATACCGGGGGTATAGAAAAGTGGTCTAGAAAGAAAGTCAAAAAGCGGAAAGACCAACTATTGTACGTTATTTAGGGTAGTTAGTAGTATAACAGACTAAAAGTCCTTGACCCTGGGGGCGGCGCAAGAGGCGAGAGAGAGGGAGTTAAATGTCTCTTTTTTTGTTTTTTCGCCTCTATCGCACTAGTGGTTGGTCCTACAAAGAAAGCACATATGTGCAAGATTAAAGCTGATAACATTCTCTACATTGTTTATTATTATAGTTATTTTGCTATCTGTAACTGTTACTGAGATATGTACTCTAGGAGATCGGTGATTTTCTAAAAAACATTTTCCCCAATATCTCCAGCGCCTCATACATTCATCCCACAGAAAACTCACTAGGAAAAAAGTTATAGATAATGGAATTTCATTCAAAGTGGGTTTTTGGTTCATCATTTGATATGAATTTAATTGAACTGACTTTCCTTCTAGAATCATTCGTTGACTGGGCTTGACGGAAGAAAGAAGGGAGAAGAAAAAATAAATAGACGGAAGAAAGAAGGCAACGAATGAGAGAACACTTGGCAAATAACAAGCTAATTGCAATGAAAAGAAAAGTTTAAATGATGGGGTCCAAAAACAATACTTTATGGCTTCCCAACAATACTACATTCTTAGGAATCTATCGGTTCAAGAAACCTGTAAGCGTTATTAAACGAGAAAGAGCCTTTTAAAATACCAAGCATCCTGATGCTTTTAAAATTGGGTTCGCTGACTCCAAGCGGCGATCATAAAACTTGATAAGTTGTTTTCCGAAACCGGTTTTTGCATGTTTTGACGTATCTACTACTCCCTCGGGAAGGAAATAACTCGCTCAGATCTTTTGTACAATTTAGGCACTAGAAATTATTTCTCGCTGGCTGGAACTTTAATCATTAGGGTAAGAAAACAAAGAATTAACAATAAAATACCCGAAAGTATAAAATTTTAATTGAATTCTACGTATGTATGTAGCGGAATTTTTTAACTCGATTTTTGGCCACTATAAAACATCGGATTATATTGAAACTTTGCACACTTTTCAATTATAAACAACAAAACAATAATTTAATAAGTTTGCCTCATTATCCTGCCCAGGATATTAAGGGTAACCGATTTTTCGTAACTGAAGTAACAGTAGTGTCTTGTGCCAAGTACATAGGTGACTGAGGCATACATGGCCTAATCTGGATGACAACTTGCAGGAGCTAGTGGAAATTTCATATATTTTGCTTTATTACGAAACAAAACTAAAGAGTAGGAAAAAAATTTTAATAAATTAAAAATAAGGATAGCGCAATGAACAAAAAATTCATTTAATGGTAAAAAATAAAAAAGCAGAATGTTTGATTTTAGTTGTAAATATTTAATTGACTGATATTGGTAAAAGTAGATTCTTCATTGAAATATCTTTAAAAACCCACCCCACGCTTTTTTACCATACATCGAACTTTTTTAATCTATCAATCTGATATCTTGGAACGCAAATTGTCCCAAGAGTTGTATTCTTTTCAAAGAAAAGTATCCTTCATACCATTAAAAACTAAAATAATAAAAAACAGTGAATATTCTCCAGATATTCTTTAAAAAAATTTAAACTAAAAAAAAAACTTTATCGTTGTTCCGCAAAACAAATATTTCTTTAGATTGAGAGTATCTAGTATAGTCTAGTATCTCGTATATACTAGTACTAGCAACCTGAAAAGAACATGGATACGAGATCCATACTGTATAAATTAAAATCAAAGAAAGAAATACAGCTATCATTTATAAGCGTAACATGAAGTTTACTATAGTCTTACTAAAATCAGCCGCCGATTGTAGTATGTATTTAATGAAATCGGATATAGGCAGCAACACAGTGGGAAATAGATTTTGTGATGTGATTGTATTTTTAAAAATAGGCATTATATTGTTTGATGTAATTTTCCTTTTTTTCAGCTTCTGTGAATTCAACCATTTTCCAAAATTGTTCTAAAAATATATAAATTATTGATCCGGTTGATATTTATTCAATAACCCCGTTCTCTAAACTATTTCCAATCCGCCCTCGTAGATCCGGGGAACATATTTTCTAGTGATCTAAAAATGCCAAAAGGCCCTGTCAACATACTACCTACAAGACAAATAAACCCACACATAACCCAGATGATCGCTTCGAATTAATATACATTATATTTCCAAAGGATTTGGAATAAATAGAAATCACAGGGTGTTTGTAGTGGAACGAGTCCTCAGGAATTACCAATTCGTTTTACTTTCTCCTTCGTCGGGTCGTGGGTGCTATGGAGTCAAGGAACTGAGCGTGTCGTACCGAACCATTCGATGAGGGGAACTGCAGTGTTATGTCTATCAAAATAAAAAATTTCAAAATCTTTAAAATTAAGCAATAATATTAAACAATTATCAGGACATTTCGATATAAAAAAGCCAAATAAGCGTCACCTGTGGTCTAGTGGTAAGCTTAACAACCTACTAAGCCCAAGATCGCGGGTTCATAGTCCGGCAGGTGACCCTAGGATTTTTTTAAAATTGTAAAAAATCCTTGGTTATGTCGTGCTTCAGAAGAGACGTTAAACTGGATCCCACGCCTGTATGTCAGGAACTCGTTAAAAATCCTTTTCCGAATCGAACCTGGATAGGACAAATTCAGAGCTACAACTGTATCACCATCCGATTAGCCATTGCAGTATAAAAGTGACGTTAAACAATAAACAAACAAAAAGCAGATTATGATTTTATGTTTGAAGTATTTGGTTTTAAGTAGGTTGGAATATTGAATAATCTTTTTATTTCTTCTAAAACTATAATCCATGGAGGGTCTCTGGTTAAGTACGTTGAGTAGAGACTGTACTGTTTCCTGGATGAGATTTGTGCAGAGAGGTGCATCGTCCCAGATCCCGCTCAACCTTTTTTTTTTTTTTTTTTTTTTTTTTTTTTTTTTTTTTTTTTTTTTTTTTTTTTTTTTTTTTTTTTTTGGGCCCCCTTCCTGCCATTGCTGGCATACGGGGTTCTCGGCAGTGACGGGTTGATGGGTTGGGTTTACGCACGCCTGCCACTGCCAATAAATCATCTTTTTTTTTTTTTATTCTTTATTTCAAAAAAAAATTATACAAAATAATGGGGGGGTACCATTTATTTTTTTTAGGGTACATTATAAATAATTTTTTTTTTTTAATCTGTAGTGCTGCCCGGTGCACGGATGTGCACCTTACTGTTGGGGCAGCACCTTTACGCCTCCTGGGGGGTCTCCATCCGTCCGGATGCTGTCCAGCCCTACAGGTCCACCGCATCCGTCCGGTCATCTGTCCCGTCTGCATCCGTCCGGTCTCCTTCTATCTCCTCCTGCGCTGGCACCTCGTCTGGTGGCTCGCCGAGGGGCTGGATCCTACTAATGGTGAAATGCGCAGGCCCGACCACTTCCTTCCACCCGTAGACAAAATCCTTGAAGAAGGGGTAATTCCCTTCCTCCATCAAACGGGGGAAGTCTTCCTCGGCGAGGGCGAAGGTCCCGGTTTTCAGCGACAACCTGGCACGGTGTCCTTCCATCGCGGTGCAGGAAACAATAACATGCTCCGCTGTCTCAGGGACTCCACAGGCAGGGCACCGAGGGTCGATTTCTCTCTTATGCTCGCTGAGCTTTCCCCGGAACCCGCCATGTCCTGTCAGCATCTGCGAGACCCAGTAGTCCGGGAGGACCCATGTCGCAGTCATTCTCGACTGGACGGTGGGGAAGAACTTCCTCAAGGTGGAGCCCTTCTGGCTTCCCACCCACCGTCCGTTCCACTCCTCGATCGAGGCCTCCCTAACAATCCTCCTCCATCTGTTGGGGGTCTCGCCGATCCTTTCTCGGAGTCCCTCCGGGAGCGCCGCCACCCCCTGCCTCTTCACCTCGTAAATCATGGCGTCCTCCTTAAGGACGAGGTCCAGGGGCATCGCTCCCGCCAGCACCTGCACCGCCTCGTGCGACACCGTTCGGTATGCCTTCGTGACTCGCAGCAGAGCCAGTCTCTGGATGGTGGCCAATCTCCTCCTCTGTAGCTGCGTGAGGTTTCGGCTCCACATTGGGGATGCATACCTCAGGATACCCAGGACCACGCCTTTATAAATGGTCATCGTTGCTGGGTACCTGAGGCCCCAAAATGCACCCCCTATTCTTGAAAGGCCGTTGAGCGACAGGGTCACCCTATCTTTCAGGTATGCTAGGTGAGGGGTGGCGTCGAAGCCTCTCCTGAACTTCACGCCCAGGTACTTGACCTCCTCACCCAGCCTCACCCTTTCTCCCTGGATATCTAGTATGACAGGGTGAGCCCTGTCTGTGGAGCCTCTGATTAGTATGGCCTGGGTCTTGGCTGCGGCCATACTCAGCTTTTTCCCCACGCACCATTCCGCTACGAGACCGGCGCACCTCTCCGCTTGTGTCTTCAATCTGGCTCTGCTGTTTTCCGCCACGATGACCGCCAGGTCGTCGACGTAGGCCGTGGCAAGGAACCCTTCCTGTTCTAATTCCCCCAGCAACGGGTCAAAAACGAGCTTCCACAGGGCCGGTCCCAGGACCGACCCCTGCGGGCATCCTCTCTCGATCCTTCTCTCGACCTCGTAGTAGCTACCTCTAATCCTAACGCTCCTGTCACTGAGGTAGCTACTTATGAGGGAGTACAAGTTACTGGGGGCGTTGAACTCCTGCAGCCGCTGAAGTACACAGGGCCACCATACACTGTCGAAGGCGGAGGATATGTCAAACATTATAAGCATAACATACTTCTCCGCCTTACCCTCCACGTCCCTGCGCACTCTCAGCAGCGCATCTGTAGTTCCCTTGCCACGGGTCGAGCCGAATTGCCGTGGATGGCTTGCTTCGATGAGGACCGGCTTCAGGCTATTGACGATCAAGCTCTCCAGGACCTTGCTGAGGACCGGGAGGAGGCATACTGGTCTATATGCCTTGGGATCCTCTTTATCCTTACCTCCTCCCTTGTAGAGCAGTCTCAGGTCCGCGATCCTCCACCTACTCGGGAACCACCCCTGGTCTAAACACTCATTGAAGATTCCCAGGAGGTCCTCCTCAATGAGGGGGGCGCTTTTCCTCAGGATCGCGGCGTCAATCTCATCAAGTCCTGGGGCTCTGCCGATCCTCTGCCTTTCCACGGCGAGGCGAATGTCCCATATATCCCATGGTGAGCAAAACTCGGTACCGGGAGGGCACACCGTGGTGCGTCTCACCATCCTTTCTTCTTCTGTATCCTGGGACGGATCATCCCTGGGGTATGTATAGTCTACATACATACTCACCGTCTCCTCCAGGGTGACTGCCTGGGCATCTCCCACTCTGAGAGCCGCCATTAATGTTAGCGCTCAACTATCTAGATCTAGATCAACTATCTAGATCAACCATCTAGATCCCGCTCAACCGCCAGATTTTCACCACTATTTTGGGTACCCACTTTATAGAGGCTGGGTGAGCCCCAGGAGAGTCCTAGATTCCATAGGATCCATCCCCAGTTGCCAACAGATTAAATAAAAGTCAACCGAGCAGCAGGATTTGAACCCAGGACCTTTCGGCACGGCAACTCAGCGCTTTACCACCGAACTACTCCGCTGTCTTTATAATTTATAAGTTCTGTATTTATAATTTATAAATCATAAAAATACATTGGAAAAACCAACTTTTTAAGAGTTTAAGTCCTATTTATCTCTAACAAGATTCAAGTTAATCACGTTTTTCATCAAAATAAATTAAAACATTTGCATATAACTATATAGTAATTAATGTTTTTATGATTTATTATCATGACAGCATGACATTGTTCGCCGTCATTATCATATGCATTATACCTCATTGCTTATGTTTGCTTAACAATCACGTTCACGTCATTTTAATGTCCTCTGTATTGAATGTATTTTGTATGTTTCCATAAAATGGAGCATGATCTTCGGGCATATTATCTTCAATTAATGGATTTGTTCCATCAACTTTCGATGTATCATCAATGGCTAAGGGATGCTACAAAGGATTTGAGTGGTTGAATACCATACTGATTTATAGCCTCTATAACTCACAATAATGGTAATCAAATTTAATTACTTCGGTGACAGCGGTATAATATTAAGTAATAGATGTAAATTAATGTTGATTCTTGGATTAATTGGGGAGTCAGTAAGGTCAGCCAATCTCAAACCTTCTTGTTTGTCCCATGATGGATACTAGCCAGTCAGAAAAACATTTTAGAGTGGACTAATTCAGAATATAGTGATTTTAAACATAATACCTTTTCTAAATAATACCATATTACTAAATAAATATACACATTTATTTTCTAAATTAATGTTTCCTATTACATCTTCAATTTAATTCTGGCTTACAATTTAATTAAAGTAAACTCTATCATTATTACTGTAAAATAGGAATACATTTATAATTTAAATTCGAGGGCGGTGATAAATAAATAGTCATTTTGCAAAAATAAAAAAATTAAAATCACTGAAAAACTTTATATATTATTTATAAGGCATTTAAATATTTTTATTACAAAACAAAAAAAAAGTATGCTTTGATAGAAGAATTCTCATTAAATAATGTATTTAAAAACAGTAATGTGGTGTTCACACAAATGTAAATTTATCATAAGAATCGAACAATAATTAATTCCTTTTTTCATTAGCATCAAAAGCAAAATCAATATTTTATATCACATAATAAATATAAAGTAATATTTTCGTGGAGTTTAAAATGGATGTCTGATCTTCCTGACCCTGACTTTTCCATCGTTGGTCTTATCTCCGTTTTACGACCTTCACATAAATCTTATATTTTATTTTTTATTTCTGTGAAGATAAACTATTAATTCTGACGCCCACAGGAATTCTGATATTGACAAAATGAGCTTCACCATCACAATACTTTCAAAACAATAATCTTCTAAATGTTTACTCTATTCTAAACTGATTATTTTCTTTCTGCTATTTTACTACGTTGCTAGATTATTATTCTAAAACACGGCGCGAAACATATCTCACTGTGGTTTTGAAATAGTTTAAGTAAAAAAAACCTTTTATAGTAAAAAAATGTGCAGGTATTGTTTTGTTGATTCATACGTTTGTTACACACGATCACAGCTCAAGCCATAATTCACCGGCACTTAACTCCCTCCCGCAGTGTGTTAAAAACTGAAGAGAATTACACTTTTTTAAGGGAACATAAATAAAATACAATAATAACAATAAAATAGAGCCAAAACTCAAAACAAAACATTAACATTTATTAGAATGGAAATGGAAAAAACCACAAGCAAAGCCTTATGTTTCAAATCTGGGGTAAAAACAAACAGTCGATACACTAGTACGATAAAGTACTAGTCGACGTTTCGCCTATTCAGGCATTAGCAAGACACAAACAAGAGTAAGATCAATCACATCTCAAAGAAGAAGTGCAATACATCCCAACGAATAATCGCTCAAATAGGCTCATAACCTGAAGTCAGTTTGGGTTGAACGTCTTGAGGTGGAGGTGCGGTCTCAGGTTATGAGCCTATTTGAGCGATTATTCGTTGGGATGTATTGCACTTCTTCTTTGAGATGTGATCTTACTCTTGTTTGTGTCTTGATAATGCCTAAATAGGCGAAACGTCGACTAGTAATTGTTTGTTTTTATCCCAGATTTGAAACATAAGGGTTTGCTTGTGGTTTTTTCTATTTGCATCCTAATAAAATAATAGCATGTATAAATTATAGTTTTGGACCATGTGGGATTAGCAGGCCCTTATAGGTAAAGTAGGAACCCTAAACTAAGGAAAAAAGTATGGCGGTTGAGCGAAGTTTCGGGAAAATCACCTCCCTGCACAACCGTTGTCCTAGAAACAGTACAGTCTCTACTATGTATTGAACCAGTGACCAATCATTTGTTTAAAATGGTACCTTTTTCTAATTTTTAAATAAGGGCAATAGTTCGATTTCATAAGAAAGAATTTTCAAACAGCGACATGTCCGAGAGAAGAGGCATTTACGTAGCACAACAAACCTAAGACATGTTCCTTGGCCGGAACTGTTTACGTAAACACGTGTGTTCTAGCACATTTCCTTCTACCCACGTGTCCTGTTGACATATGTAGATGCTCCTAGGTGGATGTGAAAGTTTGATACATACATAACATATAATCTATGCTTAGTCTATCCAAATAAAGTTATTTCCTGTAAAGAAATAAAGGATACCGATCAATACAGGTTTACTGGAATACTTAGTAAAAATACACCAGAAGGAAGTAGAGAACATACAAATATTGAAACATCTCCATTTAGTTTTTACGTAAAAAGAAATAATTTGTTTTGTAAAAAGAACGGCAGTAGAGACATACAGTATGTTTTTAAACATTCAATCAGCGCGACCTGGGCTAAATTAATTTCGTACCCTGATAATAAAATTATGTAACCATTGTCTAGACGGATTCTCAGTCTGTCTGTTATCTTTTATTTTTTTATATATATAAATAAATAAAATCAAAAGTTTTTTTTTCTGAGACATGAATATGTAACATTGAAAGGACAGACACTGTAAAGCTGTTAAAAAAATATATATTCTTCTTAATTGGCTTTTTTAATTTCGTATTTCGGTGGATGTGAAACATCATTTCTAGTGTTCGTCTAATTTTTACCAGACTTCATGGTTTTAGTTTACAAACCTTTAGCCTAAGATATTGAAGCATGTTGATGCGTAAGTATATACGAGGTGAATGATAATGATGATATAGTGATATAATATATATATATATGATATAATGATAATGAAGTAAATGATAGTGATGATAGGACTTCTATCTAAATTAGTAGAGAAAAGTTGAATGTGGCTCCATACGGATGCGATTGTTAATACCTAAAGCTATCATCAATTTAAACAAAATAATAGAATCTTGAAGTTTAATTTTTTCCTAAAACGTTACGTTGTACTTAAAGGTTTATTTTTGTTCAATGTTCTTCATTTGTAGCTTGACGTCCTTACTGACTCCAAATATGGTAGACAGAACAGGTTACCCTATTTATACAAGGACGAACACAAAATGTTTATGTTTGAGGATTTTAATAACAAGGAATAACCTAAGTTAGTGTTTGAGAAAACCATATTTCGAAGGAAGTTATCCTCCTAGTTTCTATATCTGTTTATTCCATTGTAAATTAGCAATCTATTGTAACTTGAGAAGGAATAATTTGTCCTTTTGCTAATAGAATAATCGATAGATTAACCTTGGGTTCTCTTCAAATTATCTCTTTTCCTTCATGGAATCTTCATTCAAACCCCCCAGACAGCTAATCCACACCCCTTTAAGTGACCAGAGGATACACAGCAAAGGAGTAAGAGCTGAAGGAATGAAGGCAGGCGCAGAGGCCGGACCGCAAGGACACCACGGATAAGGAAACCTGCCCAGGTAATTGGGGCACCAGCTGCCGCTACGCACTCGGTGTATGATACTCGTCCTAACTGTTGTGCAAGGTAGTGGGGGAAGCCACAATAAGGGATAAGTCGAATATGAATCTCCTTCAACAATAATCATTCCAACAACTAGATGTGACTTAAATAAATTTAATGATTACACCAAGCAATAGTACGGAAGCAATTTAATTAGTTAATCGGAAACCAATTTATTAAGAAAAGAATTATCGCCTTAAATCTGATTAGTAAATTATTTTTCTGCATGAAGATGAGCCTGATTCTAAAAATAAGAACGAAGGCTCATTTTCATACTCGTGACAAATCCTTCAATGTCACTTGAATAGAATAACTATTAATTAACCTCGGTATCCAACCGATCCTTGTAAATTAGAGTTGAAATTGAAAGTATCAATGTTTAAATTATTTCAAAATCATGTCTCAAAATTGTTTTTGACTAAATAATATAATATTCCTATTTGTATATTATATCGTGTTCAAATGTAACTACCTAAAGGTATGTACTAAGTTTAGGCTAACTTCAATATACACGAGTATCAGTTTTTAAAAATGTTTTTGACTTATTATAACAAATAATGATTATTTCAGGACCAGGTATTTGTTTCGAAAACCTATAGGCCGTATATATGGAGAGGCAATTTCTGATATGTGTCGACTGTGCAAAACAACCACAGAATCAATCCAGCATATTACATCCAGGTATCAGGTTCGTCCTGTAAGGAGTATTTGCTGTGGCAAACATTTTTCATCAAGAATTTGCCATGAAATGTAATACTGTGGACTAGACCTGCCCTAATTACAGGTACACCCCTCAACTAATAATTGGTAAAAGAGACGTCAAGCATTATTGGGACCAGGCCATCACAACTGATCACACAATGCCCCACAATAAGTATGATATTTTGCTGAATTCTAAAATAAAAATGTGTGAATATAGTTAAAATAGGAGTACCGACAGATGATGAGGAATTGAAGCAATTATATAAGCTTCATAAAGCAAAACTTTCGCCGTTGGTCATATCCAAGAATGGACTGATTTCGGAAATGTCGTTGAACAGCATAAAAGGATTAGACCTTAATTATAATATTCTGAATCAAATGCAGAGAGCAGTATTACTCAGAACTGCGAATAGCGTTAGAAAAGTTATGAATATTACTAATTAATTTTTCTAGCCTCGCCCTTGACTTATGTCCGGGTAGGTGCATTCTCCGGTAGAAACCGAGAAAAAGAACGCATAAGAGTAATGGTATGATACCCGGGTATGGGTATCATACCAATACATGGGTATCATTCTATGGGACCTGGTGGGCCATCCAGCCTCTATAAACTTGGTATCCTTAATAGGAGGAAAACTGGCGGTTGAGCATGATCTTCAAAAAAATCATCTCCTTGCACAACCGTTGTCTTAGAAAGCAGTACAGTTTCTACTACGTACTGAACCCAAGACCCTTCATGGGTTGTAGTCCTACTGGTTTTTTAACTCTTTAAATTTTTATAATCGGTGTGAAATATTATAATACACATATCAACACTGTGAAAGACAACCTAAACAATAACGTTTAAGGCAATATTGTATCAGTCATAGATAATTAATAACTGTAGGGACAAGAAAGAAACACAGAAGTATAGAATATGTGCCTACGTTTCGCTGTAATCCTGTAGTTCTTCATCAAGGCTTTTTGACCCGGGGTATTCCAACCGCCTTCTCCTTGATAACATGATATCACAAGTAGATCCGTGAAATTGCAACAGATCCAATGTCCCTTTCACCCCCGTCTAAATTTAGCGATTATTTAGCATCGCCCACGCCAACATGCAATTTCAACGAATCATGACCCCGAGTGAAATTTGGCGCCCTGCCAAGGACGCGGATAATCTTAAATTTATAAATTTAAAGAGCTCATCAAATACTGAATGTATGGGACTCCCTGATAATTGAGTGAACATGTCTTAATCCGAGTTTCTGTTCGAAGAAAGCATCGCATTTAGGCAACAGCCAGTTATTTATATCACAAAATTAGTTGTATTTCTTGTATTAAACACAAGTATTTAGTTACGTTGTTGTAAAGTAACTAAAAATTATAATGTAATCTTAGAAATGTCGTCGAAATATAAATTGGCACACAGAACTTCAATTCAATATTCAAGGACAAAAAAAATGTAGATAAAAATAGAAACAATCGAGAAAAGAGGGTTTCATTACCTTGACCCCTAGATTAAGCTCATTCCAATTATCGTTTATATAAATATTTATGATTATTTTTCCACAAGAACTTTCAGTTAATACGAGTAGATCACTTATATCAACAGCTCCGGTAGATAAGAGGTTAAGTCGAATTATCTCCAAAATGATTTTCTTGTACGTATGGAAGCGGAATGGTGTTATTTCTGTTGTGAAAAAAGGCGCTAAGTCAGGCATTGGCTTGAAATGGATTATTACCTTATATAACAACAACATTTCAGACAAAAAATTATGAGAATCGCGCGATTCTGCTTCCCTCAATACAGTTAAGACCCTCCGGACAAAATTCCACTTGCAACTTAATCACCGAGGCTTGAGATATATAATAGCCACTATGTTTAGAATATCTTCATCTCTACATTTTTTGTTCTTTTAAGATTGAGCCACTATGGACAACGTTTTTTTTTTCATATCTCTCTTCTGTTTCCATATATCTTTTATTCGTTCTTTGTGTTTTCTTTCCTCTGTCCAAATCGCATCTGTTTTTCTTGAAAGCCTTGAGGATTCCTAAGTCCCTAAGTGAAGAACGTCCGTCAATAATATCAGGAGAAGCCTCGAGTTCTTCATTGTCTTTTTCAGTATTCAGTCCATGTGTTGGCCATTTTCAGTTTTTTGAGATAAGTGAAGATGAAGGTCATTCTGCTTCGGTTCATACATCGTAGGTTTCCAAACAACGGAATTCTACGTTTTTTTTTGTTATCTTTATCTTTACGTTATTAAAACTGAGTTTTTTTTTTTAATCTTATCGGAATATTATCAGCATTCCTGGTTTTAGTCATACAATTTAAGTTAGAATTTCAGTTATATAAATAACTTCCGTTTTTTTTTCTTTAGGATGATTGGAATTCTGATTTTTCACGTCCTCTTGTTTTATTGTTTTTTGAAATCAAATTGATTATCAAATTAAATAATTGTTTGTTTTGCTAAAGCTTCAAACACTATCTAAATCCTTCTAAATTATTTAGTAAAGTGTATCAGAATGAAAAAATATATTCATCCGCTGATCGTATGATAATGAACGATTAATGTGAGAGAGATAAAATCAGTAATCAAGCCTCCATGGCTATCGAACCGTATCAACATCTCTCCAGCGTAAGTGTTGTCCAAAGATATTACCTATCCGCTCTTTGACACATTGGCAGCAGAACATGTACAGGGATAGTTTTCAGCCTGCCTGTCAAGATGTGTTATATTTCCAGACATATGTGACGTGTAGTCATTTACATATATACCATGTAGCCGGTCAAGATTATTGGAATGATAGTGTTGCGAAGATTAAGATGAGAAAGTAATGTTGTTGGGCTTATTAATGAACAAATTCCTAAAAAGTTAATTTATTGTGCCGACTGGTAAACGCCGAGAGGTAGACAGAGGTGTTGGTGGGAGGATCGCGTTAGGTCCTGGATTTGGGTTTAGGTTGTGGTCCGTAGACGGAGGTTAGTAATCAGAGATTATCGGCATCCAGTCTTCGCGTAAACTTATTATTATTATATATGTTTATTCAACCGATTATCTTCCACTAGGAGAACGTGGGAACCTTATAACAGCATAACGATTAATTGTGTGTGTCGCTGTATAAAAATAATTTAAAAATTATATAATACACAAAGAGGAGCGGGTTGTATCTCAGTGGTAGAGCACTGAATTACCGTACCGAAGGTCACAGTTTCAAATTCGGTTGTGGTAGATAATTTACTTAATTTGTTAACTGCCGGAAATGGATCTGGAGACCTTCCCGGGGATAACCAAGCATGTATAAAGTGGGTACCCTAAAGTAAGGAAAACCTGGCGGTTGAATTTTATCTTGGACAAATAACTTCCCTGCGCAACCGTTGTTCTAGAAACAGTACAATTCCATTCGTCTCTACCACGTGCTGAACACAAAATCCTTGATGGGTTGTATCATACAGGCTTTTTTATAATGTTGACAATACGTATAATAAATATGTATTGGTAAAGTTTGACATGGTGGAGATAAAATGGTTATCTTTTAAAGGTTTTACAACCCGTAAAGGGACACAAATTAAATAAAACTTTAAACTAAACTTTTTGTCACTGTTTATTATTGTATGTCTCTGGCTAAATATTGCTTTTTCTCTTTTTTCTTCTAGCTTCTTTTTAAAGTCATTTGTCGATATCATTCAACGTTGGCTTCGCGGTTCTCTCCCAAATGTATTTCGTATTCCGACCCAATCTCGAATGTTTTTAAGCCTTCTACTTTCTATTTTTCAAATGATTTTTCTCTTTTACGAATGCGAAATCCGTGCAGTTTAACAGATCAATTTAATAAGCTGATGACCACTTGCTAAATGGTCATCAAGGACTTTAAAGATATAAAATTAAAGGGAACGAACGGATGTGGTGGGCGACAGAGGAAACACACTCAGCTACGCAAGAAGGTGTTGGCTGGGTGCAGGGAAAGGCGGGTGTAGGAGTCGCGTGGGCACCCCCAGCCCACCTGCCAACTCCAGATGTTCCTTGCTGTTTGCTAGGATAGGTTATTGTGTCCCCTCTAGGAGGCCTAAGGATCAGCTGTTATAGGTGAGGATCCAAGCATCTGCTCTTGGAATAGGTAAGTAACTCAACTTTGTGTTAAAGTTCTCATGCGAGTACTCATTAGGAAAACTACGTTCAAAAGAATACCACGGTCGTTATAAAGTCCTCAAGAAACATATACAAACAGTTATAATGATACCTTAAACCATTAAATATACCTACCCTTTAAAAAATACCATTAAATCTCCACCATGTCCACTTCATAAATTTTTGTTATTTTGTTAGCTAAATATTTTTAAATTATTTTTATAATGTGACTTTCAATTATGTTAGTAAACTAAATTTTGACTGACCTACATACAGTACAATATTTTTTATAATTTTGTGTATTAGCTGAAAATGGTTTTTATTTATTTGTCTTATTTACCATACAATCTATTATATTTTTATTATTATTACTATTATTGGTAGCCTGATTTATCGACTACAAATGCAAAGTATCGAAAGTGAATAAATACAACTTTTTAGGAGAATGAAAAAAATGTTTCAAGGTTCATTCAAATTAAGTGTGTATCGTCAAACGTATTTTACCTGTGTCATTATACGTGGTTTTATGCCTTATGGATGATTATATATAATATATATATATTTGAATTTTATATTAATTGGCAATCCTAAAGCAAAACGATATAGACCGAAAACCAAAAATATGACATTTTCATATTCGATATTTTGCATTTTTATCGACGATATGTTTAACTCCTTTAAAAAATATAATAATAATCATCAAAATTTGCATTATAACGTAACACTTGCATCTGATATTGCGTAAATATTTATTTTCAAGCGGTTTCTGCGGAACAATTAGAAGAAAACTCTTCAAGCATGGGTAATCTCATTCAAATGAAGTGCATTTCTCAAATTTATTATAGAAATTTAAAAACAAAAATAATTAGAAATAAATTTTATCATATAAATGGACTATATGTAAACCGGCTAGATAGATACACGATATACCGTCGGTACTTAGGCAAAATAGTTTAAATAAGCCAAAGTAAATATTATAACTGGATGATATGGTTTCATTTTCGTAATTTCTTTTTTGTAAACAATGTGCTAAACAGAAAAGATGTAAATTAAAATTTTGTTTTAATAAACCAATTTATATAACATAGTCTAACACAACTAATTCATAGCGAAATTAGTAAAGACACGACTTATAGGACTGGGTCACGAAAAGTTATATAACTATTTTCGATCAGTATTTACTTCATGTTTTACCAGAAGTGACATTTCTTCCTAATTATTTCCGCATTTATAAATTGCTTAATTTACAATTTTTTTTTTCGAGTTTAACAGTTTGTTTCATTTTTTATTCACTCAATCCAAACGGATAATTTTTAACATTTATTTATTTGGTTAAAAATATAGTTATAACTAATTAAATAAACAGTTTAACGAGCATATGGTACAAAGCACAGTGGAATACGTAACTTAGAACTTTCCCTGAACTTTTACGCTTTGAGTCTCAAAACTGGGGGATAAATCTAAGTCTTATCTATTACTAGTAAAATTTTTACAGACAAACCTCTTTTATTAAATTTTTGTAAACAGAATCACTAATAGTTTATTTTAAATTTCATCATTGCAATAATAAAAGGAACAGTGGTTAAGTTTATTTGCATTTATTTACTATAATTTTTACTGATTTAATGAGATCATAGCAGTCGACTTCGATCGCTCAAGAAATATACTAAACCACAACGGATCATATTTCATTGAATTGAACTCAGTGAAGTGCGTTGTCGTAATTAAAATTTATGTTAATTGAAATGTCATTGAAAATCTGGAAATAAACCATACATGTACCATAACAATAATAAACCACATTTCTTAACAAACTAATTTAAAACACACTACATATAACGTCAATAACAAAAACATGAGTGATTGATATGAAACTATCAGGGTAGGTTGACTAGAGTTGGGCTCACAATAAAATCCGAATTCATAAACAGACAGCGAAATCACAAAGATACGTTGAATAGTAACAACCTGAAAATATAATTTAACAATATTTTTAAAAACACAAAAAAATATTAAATGACCGACCTAAAAACGATAATGTTATTTTTGTGTTTTGTAATTCCAATTATGAGATTCGTGGTACAGGTGCGTCTTGAAGAGCCACACCTCGAGCTTGCATGACAGATCTGGAACCTTAGCAGAATTCCTTCAGGGGAGAGTCCTTGGACTTATACTGGGTATCTGTAGGCGACAATGACGCTGCGGAGTTCTTCGAAGTATAATCTGAAGAGGGGTCCTTGGCGGTGAATTCTCAAAGAATGAAGAATAAACTACATGAAATCATTTTAAACGAAACAGTAAGAGTAATATTGTATGTCAGATTCAGTGCAATGAAAAACTCTTACATACCACTCATAAATCTAAACTTAGTAAGCAACTACAAAATTTGGTTTTTGTTTGTTGTTAGTAAACAATAAAAGGTAATGTACTTACATTTCGAAACTTGACTTTTACACATTTTTCGCTAGTTTAATCAACCAATTTTGTCTAATACGACGCTATGGTTTTAATCCAGTTGTGAACCCGAAGTGCCACGAGAATAAAGCATTGCTGGACTAAACGAGCGAAGAATATGAATAAGTCAAGCTTTAAAATATGGAGTTGTCCGCTTTTGATCTTGAACGCCTCGTATAACCTTTTATAGTAATAATAATAAGGTTTAGCGAACCCGAAGGCTCCACCAATCTCTGCTTACAAACTTCTGTCCACGGACCACTACCCAAATCCCCCAGATCGCTCTTAACGCAATCCTCCCACCTACGCCTCGGTCCACCCCTCAGACGATTCCCAGTCGGCACGGTGTTTATTAACATCTTAGGAATTCGTTCGTTACTAAGCCCAGCAACTTTACAGGCCCATCTTCATCTACGAGACTCTATCACCTCAATAATATTTACCGGATACATGCTTCGGGGGACATTTCATTTGGGGATTTACACATCTTTATAGATTTCTAAAAGGTACTGTTTTTTGAAGCTAATATGGAAAAGCTATATATAGCTGCGTAGTTAAACTCTTAGTTATTGGTAATGTGTGACGAATATGTTTTATATATTATTAACTACCTTTTATTTTCTGTTAATATATGACGCATTTTTTGAAGATTACGATTTTTTCTTACCCTCAACAGTTAAAAAAATAGTGATGATAAAAATTAAGCTGTATTATTTATAAATATTTTGATTAGAATCACAACAATAAAAATACTTTTACATAATTAGACTTTAGAATGCAGGATCATTAACGAAGAACTAATCAGAGCATAGTGGGTTGTAAACCCGGGAACGAAGATATGGGAGGAAATAAAGCTCTTGTGGTATTTAGAACAAGTTATTATGAGGTTTACAACCTCAACCCATAAACTCATGTTTTTAAAAAGTAGTTATAAGGTTATATGATATATAAATATCATTTATATGATATATAAATCAGAATATATAAATCATCCTCCCAACTCTTCTTTACGGATGCGAAACTTGGCCGCTAACCCTGAAGGATGAACGTCTTCAGGTATTCGAAAATAAGGTGTTACGTAGAATATTCGGTCCGAAAAAGGATGAGTGCACTGGGGAATATAGGAGATCACATAACGCGGAATTGCGAAGGATGCACCCGGTAAATATTATTGAGGTGATAGAGTCTCGTAGATTAAGATGGGTCTGTAAAGTTGCTGGGCTTAGTAACGAACGAATTCCTAAGATGTTAATAAACAACGTGCCGACTGGGAATCGTCTGAGGGGTGGACCGAGGCGTAGGTGGGAGGATTGCGTTAAGAGTGATCTGGGGGATTTGGGTAGTGGTCCGTGGACAGGAGTTTGTAAGAAGAGATTGATGGAGCCTCCGGGTTCGCTAAACCTTATTATTATTACTATAAAAGGTTATACGAGGCGTTCAAGATCAAAAGCGGACAACTCCATATTTTAAAGCTTGACTTATTCATATTCTTCGCTCGTTTAGTCCAGCAATGCTTTATTCTCTTGGCACTTCGGGTTCACAACTGGATTAAAACCACAGGGCAAAGCGTCGTATTAGACAAAATTGCTTGATTAAACAAGCCAAAAATGTGAAAAAGTCGAGTTTCGAAATGTAAGTACATAACCTTTTATTGTTTACAAACAGCAAACAAAAATGAAATTTTGTAGTTGTTTACTAAGTTTAGATTTATTAGTGGTATGCACGAGTTTTTCTTACCACTGAATCATCTTAAAGATACTGACACGTATGTCTTAGTACTTGTCACAAGACAATACCATTCCTTGGAAAAAAAAAATCGCTAATCTCGAAGATCCAGGTGAGAATAATGAGGCAAGGATATTAAATTATCGTATGGTAATCGGTTCTTGAAAAGTTTCAATCTGATTCGATATTTTGAACTGCCGAAAATCGAGTTCGAAGATTTCGTAACATGGATACCTACATACATACAGAAAAAACTTTAAAAAACGTGTTAAAAAGAGCAGCAATTGAATTCCTTCACATGGTCTTAGTTATAAGAGATATTATGATTGTCATAAAGCCTCAAAGCCTTTTTAAACACTTTCAGCAGTTATCTCATATTAAATGTACTTCTATTAACGTCTTTGATTTAACTGAAGTTATGTTGAGAGGGATGGTCTCTTCTCCACATGCCATCCCGCATTAGACAATGATGAATTGAAATCAGTTAAAGCAGGAAGGGTATTTCATCACGCGTTTTCATCAGCGAGATTCGCCCGTAACTGCCCGGCTACCAGAGACAGATGACTGTTTGAAATGGCCCAACTAATAGGCCTAATCGCGGTAATTACCACATGAGATCGTAATAGCTTCAATAGCTCTAGCAGCAGATGCTTGCCTGCTCTCCGTAATACGTTCCGCTTCTCAACAACTTCAACAATTGGAAACAGTTCTATAAGTTCGAAATTCCTAATTGCAGAATTAGCAATGCAATTACGACACATGAATAAAACCATTCACGTGTTAACTGCCTAAAGAAGCTGAAGAGCTAAAATATAAACCTAATGTTGTCAGAAGGTAAATAACTGCATGTCATCTTGTAAAATATATTTTTTCCCTTGTAAATATTGAAACAAGAATGGGAAAATTGAACTTCAACAAAAAAAAAAAAAAAGAAACATGCACCACTACAACCAATGAAGGGTCTTGGATTCAGTACTCGATAGAGATGGCGCTATACACACTGAGTTACCCAACTTTCTTTATGACAAAACTTCCTTTCATAGAAAAAAAAATAAACATTCATATACTTCAGATTTTATTTTATCAAGAAATTTTAATTGGCCAAAAACACTTACAACTTTATGAAAGTATAAAGTGTAAATAAAGTATGGTTAATAGGTAAATTAAAAATAACTAAGAACCAAAAATCCTGCAATTTCCTTTTAATTTCTTAGTATATAAATTTAAACAAAAACTATTAAATTCGAAATAGAAATCAGTTTATTTTAAGAAAGCCTAGGAAAGCAAGTGAAAATTTATATCAAATAAAGACCAGATTTATTTTATCCCTGCTGGCTCAAACCCAAAAAGCAAAATACATTAGCTAGATAGCTTTTAATACATTAAACTTAAATTCTAATTTTCCTACATACTAAAAGCTATTTTTTATTTATGAATTTTTAAGATTATTAACTTTAAAAGTTTAAAAGATAAATTAAAATACATAATAAAGAGATGACCAAAACAAGATAATTATTGAACAGAAATATGTAGCGGGGGCAAACATAACCATGCAACTACGTTTTTGTAATGATATATATGAAAGGTATAGCTAACAAATCATATTACAACCATTCATGTAGGCTTCCATGGTCATTGATATTCTTCTTCCGGGATGAGCCATATCATGTCGGTGCTATTAACCAAGCTTTCGCTCATCGTGCTGTGAGCTTCTTCAGGGCTAGTCAGTTAATGAAGCTCTGATTATCCCTGAAGAAGCTCACAGCAAGATGAGGGAATGCTTGGTTAATAGCACCGACATGGCACGGTCCATCCTGGAAGAAGAATATAAGAAGCATATTATAACCGATTAAATAAGATAATAGCAGTATATTTACAATTATAAAGTATATTAAATACAACAAAGGTAAAGACCACGGCTTATCAGAACTACTTAACACAGCATTTTCAAAACCAAACTTAAAAATAATGTATTTTTAACCATTTAGACAGCTAAATCTTTATTCTCGCAGATCATGCTAAATTTTTAATGCCTCCACAAATTGAATTTAAAGCTTTACTAAAAGTTATGTGATAACATTTATTTATATTTAATTCTTCTTTTGCTTACAGACAATGAGCAGAATGAGGCAGACGCACACCTCAACAAATACTATAAACCATCAGGACCATGAGAGTAACTTAGGTGAGTGAACTACCTTGTTATAGATGAATATTACTCAATGGTATATTAGGCAATCAATTTCATCCATTTAGCAATCTATCCACACGGATGATCTTTTTCCCAGTAGGCGATCAACAAACTAGGTTTTTTTGAGTAATTACTTCATTTATTAAAATCGTCTAGAGCTCTGCTATGCCATTCCTATTAAACTGATATGTACAGAGAACTTTCTAATTAAATCCAAACAGTGCCATATGGTCAAAACAAAGGTCACCTGTAGCACTGTAAAAGGCCAGACATTTGGTGGAAGTCACTAATGGCTCACAATGCAATTCGTTTTTAAGAAATAAAAGTAAAGACTGACATCATAAAGAAAGTTAGAAACATTCGTAGCAAGACGCATGTTTTGCAATTTTCTTGTTTATCTAGCATTCTATAACTTTTTAATATAAAGAATGCAATATAAAAACCAACAAATTTAAACATAGGATAAAATTATTGAAGTAAAGTAAAACTGAAAGCATGAGTATATTGGCGGGGGTGAACCTGCCATTTCAACATTAAAGGTGTATAATTGAACCATTAAATGCAAGAAATATCTCTTGGGTTCTGACTAGCTCCAATCCTTATCAATTTTACTATGACTTTTTGTTCTGTTTGTTGTGATGTTGAAAGCACGACAAAAGTATTACAAATATATTGTACCAGTTTTTATTTGCTAATTTTAAAGAAAAAAAATCAAGGACATTATCAATAACGACCAGACATTTCTTTTATTGTTGCAGACGCACTGTTGGAAGATCTACAAACAACCGTATCTCGTTCTAATTCTCAACTGAATCTCAACGGAGGTACCATCACAACAGGGTATCGAGAAGTAAGACGAACAGTAACAGATGGTACCCCACATGGTACTATGAATGAATATCAGATAGAGTATATGAATCCTGCCAATACTACACATCACTTGGTTGAGAGTGCTCACCACAATGGCCATGTATGTCTCTTAATAACAAAACCATTCTTCTTCTATATTAATCCACTGTTATTAAATCTTATGTTAATTTCATTAGCAAGGTCAGAGGAATGCTGCTTCCTATAAGGAATATCAATACTCGACTAGCGAGCGCAGTAAGTATAAAAATAATTTTTTTCATGTTGTATTCTTTAAAAATCAGAAAACTAAACAATAAAAATGTTGATTTGTTATAGATGTACGCAGTGATGCCAAATTAAAACAAAATATTTCTGAACTTGATTCACTTTTAGATGACCTGAACACTGCTCAAAAGAAAAACTTCTCAGAAAGTAAATATGCCAAATTTCATATTTTTCTAAATTGAACTACAGTATCAAAACAATACAGTATTCCGACACTATTTCAGGTACCACTATGACAAGAAACATCTCTGGAATAGATGCAGGTCTCTTGTGAGTAATATTTAAAATAAATTAACAGCATCATTATCTTATTATTATGTAAGACATTAAATTTTTCTAAAATTTGTATCATTAATTATTTTTAACCATTATTAAATCTAAAAGACTGAACAATTATTTTTAATTCAGAGAACCTGTACAGAGCAGTACTCCTCATAACCGCATAGTGGAACAGAAGCAGTACCGTGAGGAGCGAGTGCACCGTGGAAGAAGCAGTTCTCCAAGAAGAGAACTAGTGTTCACCGGACCAAGAAGCAGAGACCCAAGTCCTATAAGTCGAGATCAGCAATGGGACCAAGGACCTCCAGGGGTTCGTCAACAGCAGGTCTACAGATACGAGAAGACAACAAGCACTAGGACAACTGGTAAGCAGCATCAAAATATACGGAATAACTTAGATTAATTAATAACTTTAATACTAGTTAATTAGTTTAACTTAACCACTGGGTATGCAGACATATTGAATGGTATTGACATTTTTAATTTCTTAGTAAATGCTGTTTATTTGATATTTCCTAATAAAATTTATAGGACCCAATTACATTCAAGAAATGAATGCCTCTTTTGAACCAAATCAAACACTGAGAAGCAACTTGGCAATTGAAGATAGCTCTTTGAGAGGGAGGTCTCCATCACCTGGTGGAAACAGAATGGAGTATCACTACTCTAACAACACTACTGTGAGAGATAACATGCCACTTTACTCAAATGAGAAAGTTAACACCTACAGGGACAATAGGGACCATGAAACAGCTCGAGAGTATTCACCACAAAGTAAGCAGACTTCATTCTATTATCTGTATTAGTTTAAGGATATAGAATACAGTTATTTAATTGTGATAATTCTATTCCAAATATATTTAAAATTGTGTGTAAGAAAGGTGCAAATAAAAATGAGATGCTATTATAAAAAATTATGTTATTATAAATTACTACCATTATTTTTTAAAGAAGCTACACTGGCAAGCCATACAAGATCTTCGATTACTTGATTACAAAAAAAAGTTTCACTTTTTAGAGCAACAATATGGTCATTAATTAATTTAATTTTTCATTTTAGTAGTTGGAATTTTATTTTACTTTTAATAATTAATGTATTTTCAACATCTAATTATTAGAAATAATAGTTTATTTTAAAACCATAGTACACCAATTCATAATATATTAACATGAAGAAAAATTATTGCAGGATATACTACAGGCAAAACAACTAACAGCTACTCATACAGTAGTACTTCTAACAAAGATGTACGGAGTAGTGAGGTTCCTAGGTCACCACCACCACCCCATCGCTCACCATCACCAGTCACCTTCCAGCAACCACCTTTGCCAGCGGCTCCCAAGAGAAGCGGATCCTACAGTTACGACAATCAACCTCCGCAATCACCACAACCTCCACAAAAGTTTTCTCCCTCTGACCCAAGCATTAGACTTACTTACAACGTCTCTCAACAACCACAGACGGCAGTGTCAACCTACAAATACAGTAGTACCACGACAAACAATTACACTGTTGGATCACAGGGTGGCTATCCTGGAGAAGAAGCTCCTCTTCTTCCCAGGCCTTTTCCAACTCCTTCACCAACACCTGAACAGCAACCTCCTAAGAAGCTTGATGAATTAATGGCCACATTCTCAGATGGTCAGCGAACAGAGCTCAGGGTAAAATAGCATTTTTACAATATTCCTTATTTCACAAATCGAATTTATGATATTCAATAATAAAAATTTTCTTCATTACAGAATAGACATAATACTACAACTACGACCTTGCAAAGGTACGATTCAGACAGGTCTAACCAAGGTCTAATTCCAAATGGTGGCTATGATAGGGAGAGAGAAAAAGAAAGAATCGTTGAGAAAGATAAGACAGTCATGAAGAAGGAAGAAAGCAAGAATGTTGAGGGCCCTCCTGTCTATTATCCACCAGGTGTTGAGCTATTCAGTAAAAAGGAAGAAGCAATGTCACAACAACAGGTAATTCTACTGAAACAGCTTAATGAAAATAAAACTATTATGAACAGAATATACTTGAGATCAATTGTAGTTGGTATTCTAGTAGTGGCTAGAACTTTATTTATTCATTCAGTAAGCTGTTCTAAGACAGTCTACCATTTTGGAGGGCTTTCAAATCCCTAATGGATTGACTGGATCACGTCTAAAGCCTATAAGGTGGCCAATTTTACACCATATAAGGTTTCATTGTCTTTTCCTGCAGAAGTAGCTTTGAAACTCTTTCAACCTCTAATTAGAGAGGAGTTTATTAAGTCTGTTGTTTATTACATTTTATTTGTTGTCATAGATTATTAGTCATTTGTATAGCCCTATCAGATATCTTAGAATGAATCTTTTTTAATACTAGTAAAGTTATGCTTTGTTTCTTAAAAACATATGAAGTGTAAATCTATTTCTTGAAATCTCTTCAGAATCTGCGATTTATGGACAAGGCCAAATTTATTTTCATTTATTGTTATTTATTATTTATTATGCTTATTATTATCATGTTCATTTATTATAGCCCTGGCTTATAAAACAGGTTTAAGTGCAAAAGGAGTTTGCAAAGTATTTATAGTTTTTGATTCAACCGTCCTGTGGAATGGCATATTTTTAAAAAGGAAACCCCACCACCCAGGTAATCTGGTTGCTTTATTGTCTTGTTGATAAAGAACATACATTTATCATCTAAATATGGATGTTAAGGCCATTCCAGTATTCAAAAACCATTGATAGTTGGTCTATCTCTGATCATAGATCTGGAGATAAAATGTCTCCTTCTGAGTAACATAAAAAAGGTTAAGCCTTTTCCAACTCTACACTGAACTCTATCTTAATCTATATATATCTTCCATCCAATAAGATATCTTCCATTTTCTTTGGTTTACCTATTGTAGTTTAACATTCCTTTCCTTTTGCCAAAATACTGTAAGCGATTCTGACACCCAATTTTAGAGTAATTAACAAAACTAATTAAAACAACATTTTTGAGTAAAATTGTTTATTAAATGAAAATGTTTTATACTTTTTATTAATCTTTACAGAGTGGTGGAGGAATGTATAAAGCTAAAGCGAAGTATGAATATGAAGCAAAAAGCAAAAGCAAACATAAGGAAAGCAGCGGAAAAGCAGTTGTTCCAGTTTGCCTCCCAGTGTGTTGTGCCATGCCATGTACCATTATGTAAAAGCTTATTATGATTAACTTACGTATCAGGATAATGACAATCACATGATTTATACATGACAATATAACATATTATTATTATAATTAACATGTTAATTTTTCACTATGCTATAAGTAACGTGGTATCAATGTGATAACATGGAGTGTTAGAAGGGCTATCGATATTGCCAATTGTACAGGTGCCTTACTAATTATTTTATGAACAATGTTAAAATCGTAATCTACATCATAAATAATCTCTTTATAAAACATATAAATGTAATTTTAATTGAAATGTTAGATCTACTGAAAATGTGAACTGTATTATTGTAAAAAAAAAAAAACTAATTATTTAATTATTAGAAACTTTACACATTTACCATTATAAATAAATTATTTAATTCAATCATTTGGTTTCTTAATTCAATTCACCAAAAAAAATTAAAATTATTACCAAAAGTAAAAAGACGGTACTCGAATTTTAAATATATAGTAAAATCAATGAGGAGAGATGAATATGAACATCGTATTAGAGTCTGTTCTCAGAATGGAAAAACTTCCAATGGTGGCTTTTAAACAATAAAATAAATAAGTTATCATTCAGGTTTACTAATTCTTGAAGTTTATATCTTTATTTACTAGGTTATTTTGAATTTCATGGGATCCATAAACTTAAAATCTACAGATAATAATAGATAACAGATAATATATATATAATAAATAAATTTATATATATAGTTGATTCAGAATATCATGAAGCAATGTCGTTGAAATGAATACTTTATTGAATTTTTATTGTAAAATGTTTTTGTTGAAGGCAAAAAAATAACTTTTATGATGAGTATCCTTCTTCATTATCCACTTTGTCTGAAAAGTAATCATCGTTGGATAAACAATCAGCATCTTCTCCATCGCCATAACTGTTTGACTTATAAGCATCTACCTCTTTCATTACAAAGCTAGGGTTTCTTTTTGAAATGTTTAAAGTGACATCTCCATTGATATTATAGTTTTTTAAGGGAACATTTATATGTAAAACTTTATCGTCAACATTAACCACAAATTCTTCACAATTCAATTCAGTCAAAGACCAGATTTTACTTATTGAATCATCAGGATATAAATAAGCAGAATAGATTTCTTTTCCTGCAATTATAGTCATATTGTTGCTCATTCATTAGACTTAAAATTGTTTCAGTTATTGACAAATATTATTAATAACCTTGTGAAATAAATAATAAATAAACTATCCTCTTTATAAAAAAGCTCAATAATTCTGAAATATTCATATAAATGGAATACAAGGTAATTATTCATTAACTATGTGGAGAAATTGGAAAGCATTTATCAAAAGAAATAATTATTTTGAAAATAATTTCAATTCCTTCTTTTACAAACAGAATAACATTTAGTATTATTAACCAGGTTTTATACTTATTCATCTTACAACAGACATGAAGCAAAATTGATTACCTTAAATAATAAAATTGTTAATTAAGTAGCATACAGATGGCAATCTTTTATCTTTTTTTTTTACAACTAGAACACCTATTAGGATAGAAAAGTCTGAGGTACCCCAATTGAACATTTAACTCATCTCTTAGAAATCAAAAGCTCCAGCTGTTTACATACTTTCAGAAATAAACGATAAGTTACTTGTAAGAATCCCAATAACATTAGCTATTATATTCTAATTAAATATTCAAATAAAAATCAAAGAGATAAAACATTGGAGAAGGATTACTTACCATTATATGATTTCATGTTTAATTCTATTTGTCCATCTGAAGTCTTTCTATTCAAAGGTATTATTTTTGGTTCATATACCTAAAAATAATGATATGAATCAATATATTTTTTAAGTATATTTTTCAAATTAAATTAACTCTCTTCAATATGGATAAGTTCAATACCAATTGGATCTTTTACACAATATACTTTTTTATTCAATTATTTTGTCCCAATTGTAAATTACTTCTTTTATTTAAAAGGTTTTTTTTAACTGTATCTTTAAAAATAATTGAAATGAAGAAATTTTGAGTAAGAAATTAATACTTAAACAGTAAATTTTAAACAGTGGAAGCAACTTACTTTTCCTTTTGAAAACAGTTTTAAAAATTTGGAATGAATACTCCTGAAAAATTTTAAATGATTTGAAAATAATGATTATGCTTTTTTGGTCATAATTAAAACAAATAGATGAAAAAGGTTTATATTACCTATCTTTATTGTCTGGCATTCCCGCTCTATGAATGTTAGGAGAGCATTGATGAACGGCATAGTCAAGTTTAGCGCCAAAAGCATCACGATATTCCGATGTGTTAGGGGATTTACTTTGTTCATTTCCCAATACTGTAGATAAACAACCAAATTAAAAAGGCTGACCTGGGGTTTGACTTTGAATATTTTATCTTCCTTTAGTCACCCTTACCAAAATCTTCAGATTCTTTGTTAGGATTAAATGCAACTGATTGACCAGGTCCATTTGTTTTACTTGTATTAACGTATCTACTTTCAACTTGCAATAAAGTATAATCTTCAATTTTGGATTCATAAACGTCGTCATCATTAGTCTCTGGTCCACCATCGGTGTCTGGAGAATTGCTCTTGTCTTCTTTTTCAGTTTCTTCAGTTTCAGTTTCAACCACTTATATCAAGATATTATTTTTTCAATAGTATAGATCTTAGAGATATGATATGAGTGAAATAAATAAATTTTTGTATGGCAACTAGTGAAAAAAATCTTAGGAAATAAATTAAGACTAAGGCAGGATTAATTATTTACATTTAAGCAACAATATATTAATAAGAAATTTAGAAAATTTAAACTAGAAACAAGAGACAAAAATAGAAGTTTAAGAAAATTTGAGAATCAAAAGATTTGTAGGAAACATAAGAAAACAAATTAAAAAAAGAAATATTTGTATCTTGAAGAAGAGAAAAGAGAGCTGCCACGGAAAGGCGGACGGCCTGGGTTTGAATTCCGGCCAGGGCAAATCTTTTCTGTTCAAAATAAAAATATTTAAAAATTAATAAAAAATTATAAATAATATGACGTAAGTCAACAAGATCCTAATTAAAGTAATGTTCAATGAACATTCTTCCTCATGTATACATCACGAAAATTCACAGGACACGGGGATATGGGATCGGTGAACAGAACGGATTTGTTCTGACTGTGAGGCGACCCATGGTAGCTCAATTGGTAAGAGGGCTGCCACAGAGAGGCGGACGACCCGGGTTCGAATCCCGGCCAAGGCAAACCTTTTCTCTTCAAAATAAAAATATTTAAAAATTAAAAAAGGAAATATATTTAGAAATGTCACTAGGAATCTAAAGGACAAGATTTGCAAAGTAATAAGGTAAAAACTTCCAATAAAAAGAAGATCTTGTTAATTGGATCTATAATAGTAGATAAACTCCTGATGTTAACTATTATGAGAATTAAAAAAAAAAATAGACTCACCACCATCTGAATTTCTTTTATTAGATGGTACAATACTGGGTTCATTGATCTAAATCGTGAAAAAAAACTTTATAATATTTATTACTTCAAAAGTATAATAAAAATTGTAGTCTAAAAATTAACAGATTATGATTAAATACTGACTACTCTCCAGTGGTCTTAATATAAACAATATATTGTTATTATTAAAATTTGGCATAAATAAACTCCTGCTCTACGCAATAAATAATACTAATCAAATTATTATTTCAAACCTAGAGTGAACAGGCACTAAGTTATGGGTTCAAAAAGTTGTCCAATTTTCAATTATAAATCTCTATTAGAATGCAAATGGAAAAAACCACAAGCAAAGCCTTATGTTTCAAATTTGGTGTAAAAACAAACAATTACCAGTCGACGTTTCGCCTATTCAGGCATTATCAAGACACAAAAAAGAGTAAGATCAATCACATCTCAAAGAAGAAGTGCAATACATCCCAACGAATAATCGCTCATAACCTGAGACCGCACCTCCACCCCAAGACTTTCAACCCAAAACTCCTTTTGGAAGAGTTTCGGTTGAACGTCTTGGGGTGGAGGGCGGTCTCAGGTTATGAGCCTATTTGAGCGATTATTCATTGGGATGTATTGCACTTCTTCTTTGAGATGTGATTGATCTTACTCTTTTTTGTGTCTTGATAATGCCTGAATAGGCGAAACGTCGACTGGTAATTGTTTGTTTTTACACCAGATTTGAAACATAAGGCTTTGTTTGCTTGTGGTTTTTTCCATTTGCATTCTAATAAATTTTTAAAGTTTCGTTTTGAGTTTTGGCTCTATTTTATTATAAATCTCTATGTTAGAGAAAAATTATTGGTAGGGCAAAAAAACAAAACAAATAATTAGAATTATACATTACAAATTTAATTCAAAATCCTTTTCAAATTATCATTTATTACAGTACAGTGACTCTTAACTACCACTTTTTTTCCAGGTTGTCACAGAGTAGGGTCTAATCTAATAAAGTAACATCACAAAAATTATCTTTATGAAATTTATAATAAGAAAAAACTTTCTCCTATGTTTTCTCTTAATAAATTATAATGAAGTTCAACTTTAATATCATTCAAGGGGCTCATATAATTATGGCTGATCATAACCCATGTCTTCACCTTTCAATGTAAAGATTCAATCAGGATGGTTAAATTTATGTCATACTATTTGTAATGTAGAAATAACTTACGTTTTCTTCTGAAAGCTGAGCAGCAACCTTAGGCTCATTTTTACTGTGAGCTTCATTCTCCTTAAGCCCTCCAGAAGAGGGTGTTAAACTTGATGCTTTATTTTCCTCATCTTCACCTTCTGTAAAATAATTTAAATCTTTGAAATAACTTGTTTAAATTTATTTTGAAATATAAAATGAAAATTTTGTCCACCATAATTTATAAATGAAGACAAATCTAAGAAAACAGCGTAAAATCTATCATCAGTTCAGTTTCCTGATTATCTTAGTAGGCATTTCTTTTTGAAATAATATTTTAATGTTCATTTAATAGAATGTTCAATGAAATAACTCAAATAAATTCAAGCATAAAAAAAAATCACATTCACACACTAACACACTTATTTTGGTAAGAGGAAATTAAAATGTATTCATAAATATGGGCTTTATCATAAAATATATTTTAAAGGTAAAGGTGTTAAATTTAATTTTTAATTTTTATGTTAAGATAAATTTATCTAAATAAAAATACTTTACTCACCACTATATGATTGTATGCTTGATTTGGATTTATTTGAAGTGTTGTTTTTTTGGATAACCTAAAAGATCATGAGAAGTAAATATAAAGTCTTCTTTTAAAAGTACGAAACATCTATAATTAAGCTTCAATTAACATTTATATAACACTCCGCAAAATTGATTAATATATACGCATACATATTATTCCAAAATACAGTGAAACCCCTCTATAACGGACACTCGTGAGACGAATAAAAATGTCCGCTATAGAGGGGTGTCCATTATACGGAAGTTCTCAGGGAAAAAAACAGGTTATGGATACAAATCAACGCCAAGACAATTGTTCTGCATAAATGATGCACTAATTTATTTGGTACATAACAGAAAACATGTACAAATCTGAAAATATAGAAAATGTAGTAACCTAATTGTTTGTCACACAAATGTTTACATTAATGTTTTTAAAAAAATGGTAATTAGAGTTTGCTGTTTGTAAATAGCCCTGGTCATTTGATGTTCTTGGTGAATAATCAGATCATTCAATAATGTAAAGCCATTCTCATCACTTTTTTCTTTGTAATATTCTCGAATCCTTGACAGCTGTCCTGAAACTTCTTTTTCCGATTTAATTTTGTCATATTCTGCAATTTAAAAAAAAACGGCATAATTATTCAACGACACACATACCTGGATGTTGGTAAATAAAATGTATGTTAAAGTCATATTTCTTTCCTTGAAGTTGTTCATGATCAAAGTTATCATCCTCATCGTCGGCTTTCTCGTCCGATTCCAAAGAAGAGCATGGTTGGCGGTTGATTTCGTTCAAAATATTCGTGATATTCAATTCGGAATCTTCTGTTACCAAATTGCCATCTATTGTCGCAAAATCCCCTCCTATATCCCCAGGGTAAATTGCCAACAGCCCTGCAAGACTGGATTCATCTTCCATATTTTCTGCGACAAGTTGTTCTTTTATTGAGAACCCTGCTTTTTTTAAACAATTTTTTATCGTTGAAGGGCATAAGTCTTTCCAAGCTTTTTGGATCCAAGTTACTGCTTTCAGTACGTCATTGGATTTGGATAAGTCCTGCACTGGAAGGTTTTTTTCTGAATTAGCTATCAGGTGACGTAATGCAAGCTGACTATACTTTAGTTTAAAATTTTGGATAACTCCTTGATCCATGGGTTGACATATTGAAGTAACATATGAATGAAAAAATACAAGTTTTATGTTTTTTAAGGTGGACTTTATCCAGAAACAAAACAATTTTTCTGTCCAACATTTTTATTTTTTGGTCTAATTGTTCCAACCATTCAGTCATTATTTGACCCATCATCCATGCCTTTTTGTTTGCTTTCCATTCAACACCTATCAGGTCCAAGTTTACGGCTTCGAAACATCTAGGATGTTGAGCTTTCCCTATCACTAATGGTTTAAATTTCGGTCCTTCCAAACTAGAACATAAAAGGACTGTTAGCAGTTATTTTGCTATTTTGCCACCGGTACAGTTCTCACCCTTGTGGCATAACGTTTTATCCAGTAGAGCGCGAAAAAATAACCCTGTTTCATCTGCATTTGATATGTCCTTTCCATCATACCCTTTAATGAGACTTGCGGTTTTATTTTTCCATGCTACCACTGCTTCCGTGTCTACAGCGGCGGCCTCCCCGCAAATAGCCTTAATTGCGATGTTGTGACGTGGCCTGAAGCGGTCAAGACAAACCATTGGATTCTTTGAAATTGTCTATTTTTAGCTCCCTACCTATTTCTTGTGCTTTTTCCTGTATCATGGGTACTGATACAGGCACTTTTTGAGATCGAACACGATAACAGCCACATTGGAGCCCTGTTTCTATTGATTCATTTTGTTACTAATTTTACATTTGTCCGTTGCGAGGTGTTAGAAATGCCGATGGGGGAACAAATGTCGTGTCCCTGTCCGGTATAGAGGGGTTATCTCAGGACTTTTTAAAAATTTCCGTTAAAAGGGGTGTCCGCTATAGAGGGGTGTCCGTAAAGAGGGGTTTCACTGTATTACTGTTTTGAAACAATAAAAATTATAAATTTATATGATTTTATAATTTAAAACACACTTCAGTATCAACTTACTTCTTCTTCAGAAGGCTGTTTCTCTGCTTTGGGCATACTACTCCTAAAACAAAATAAAAAAAATACAATAAAAGGGACTAAATAATAGTGCCTTTTATTTGAAAGTAATTTTTAACTTATATTATTTTTTGTACAATATATTTCAGCAATTAATACTTTAAATTATAAATAATTGACCTAAAAAAACAAAGTGTTAATGGACATACCTCAATAGGAAATGGTTTGTTTGTTTTTAGAACCTAAATTTATATTATCAGTTAGGAAACTGAGCCCTGAAACCAATCTAGACCCTATTTTTCATAGTTCTATTACTTATTTTTAAAACTTTAAAAATTGAATAATTACAAAAACAATTTAAAATTAAATACTCTTTAAATTCTGTTGGTAGTTCTTCAGCTTCTTCCTCATGGGAATTTTTTGCACTTCCAAGCCTTTGAGAGTGACGTTTTTGTGCATCTCCAACAATTTCGTTAGACCTTTCTTTATACTCTGTATTCCTTGAGGTACTTTGCCTTCTCATTTCATCTTCCTTAGGCACTGTAAATAAATGGAATTCAATTATTGAAGATCCTAAATAGGTGGAATATAACATTTCCTGATATCAGATATGATCCGAGATGAATATATTCCTTAACAAGGCCATGTGAGTACAGCTAAGTTGCTACTAAAGGACTAAAATCTCCTACTAAAGACTATGTATACTGAACTTCATCCCCTTATCTTAATCCCTTATCGAATGGGAACTTCTGAGATATCACTTAATGTTAATTTAACAAGACAATTAAGTCACAAAATGTTATTGCATTCATAAGCAGTTTATTCGGGATGCTCATTTTCTTCAAAGCCTAATACAATTATTCTCCTGATTAGTTTTGTCGTAAGCACTTCTGAAGTCAGCATACAGCTTTGTTACTGTTAAATTATATGCTACACTGAAAGGGCATGGTGATAAAAGATAACATAAGCTGTTTTACATTTTCTTTACTTGATAAACAACGGATGTTCAGGAAGAAAGCAAGTTTGATTACAAGTAAGGAGACCAACAGCTAAATAAAAACTGTAAGAACGGACTATTATGATTGAGAAAATTAAAAAATAAAGTATAATTTTATCATTCATAGATTGAAACAATTCAAAATTTACCGGTGAATAGCAGACTGTAAAGCAAAATATAATGCTATGATATTCACATTTCAATGAGTTTTGCTTGGATATAGGAGGCTATTACATAATCCTCACTGAATAAAAGACAATTTTAAACTAACAACCAAATTGAAATAAAAAACAAAGTAAAAGTAAAATGGTTTAACATATTTAACTGTTTTAAATAGGCAGAATTTGTACTTAAGGTATTTTGATGTATATATTTTTTAATACGTAAATGTAGAATTAATATATAACAAAATCAAAATGCTCACCACTATAATGTTTCAAATCAGGCTCTGCTTCCTCATACAAATGTTTATTGTTTGAAGGGCCCATATTTGGTATTTGAGCCTAAATAAAAATAAAATTATTTTAATATCTTCAAAAAAGTCTAGAGACTTCAACACATACGATTTGAAAACTCTTTTTACTTTAAATGAAAATTCATTAAAAATAATAACTTTTTGACAAGAGCTATTCTAGTAACAGGATAAGAATCATAATAAAAATAAATTTAAAAAAACATACTTGTCCTTTTAATGATGATTTACGACCATTTATCCTGAAAAGAAAAAAGAATTAAAATATTAATGGAAACCAATTACATGATGGAAAATTTGGGTTTTTGCTATCGACTTACGAGTACAATTAGTATTTGTAAGGCTACAAATCTGATTCATTTCTCATAAATTGTTTACTTTTTTAGTTTTTCCTTGATCATTTTTAAACAATCCATTCTATCTTTAACAGGTAGGATAAATTATACTAAAAAACATTAAATGCCTTCTTTTTTTTTTACACATAATTAAATTGGTATAGCATAAAAAAACAATTTTTTTTTCCCCAAAACAGAGAAACATGTATGAATCTGCATTAGAATGATAACTAAAATCTATTAGAAAATAAAATCATGAAATAAAAGTTTTAAAGGATTAATTTCTCATCTATTCAGCAAAAAGGTTTTTAATATTTTAAGCATGCTAAAAAAAACTAGTACTCCTCTGAAGATTGGCAATCTAAAGATTCCTGGAAATTCACATGTAAGTCAAATAGAAAATAATTTATGTTTGCAAAACATGGAGTCATTTTCAGAGGAATTTCCAAATTGTATAGGAAAGTGTCAGGAGTAACCTCTTTGGATATTGTGTATCGATAGGTGACTCTCTATGGTGGTTATAAGTCAGTGTGTGAGTGGGCGCCTGGCACAGCCCTCATGTCGATTGTTCTGTATAATGAGATAATACATGTGTTCAACCCATTAAACTCTTTAATTATATAACCCGCTAACAGGTTATGGGCCCAGGCTGTGTAAATCAGTGAAAGTATTCGGGAATCGTGTAGTGTTCGCTCCGAGTTGGTTTACAGGTATCCGTGAGAGGTTAAGATGGCGTCGTCAACCGTGTACCCCCAGTTGGACGACTCAAACTATAAAAACTGGAAATTTAGAGTTATGTGCCTTTTAGAAGAAAAGGGAGTTGAGCACACTGTGAAAGAAGAATGGGAAGCAAAAACAACAGCAGATAAAGAAGCGGAAAAGAAAGCGAAGAACTTGGTGATTAACTGCGTGACGGATCGCCATATCGACTATGTCCGAGATGCTAAAACTGGACGAGAGATGCTATCTCGCTTGAGTAAAGTTTTCGAAAGGAAGAGCACCATTTAAGCCTGTTGTATTTAAGTACAATGACAAGGCCGGACTTATCATTCTGTGTCAGCTTCTTGGCACGTTACTTAGACAAAGGGACACAACAAACGTGGAAAGCTGCAAAGCGTGTTCTACGCTACCTTAAAGACACAAAAGAAAAGGGGATTATCTTCAGAAAAAACGAGGTTATAGACTTGATTGGCTTTTCGGATGCAGACTGGGCAGGAGACATCGAGACCAGAAGAAGTGTGAGCGGCTTTGTGGCATTCTTGGCTGGCAACCCGGTGGCATGGCACTCAAGAAAACAAACCTGTGTTGCGTTATCAACCATGGAGGCAGAATACATTGCTGCTGGTATCGCTGCTCAGGAGTTGGTGAATTTGTGCGGTTTGATAAGTGAGTTTAAGTGTGGTGAAGTGAGTGCTAGATTAAATGTTAATAACAATAGTGCTATTGCTCAGATTAAAAATCCAGAAAATTCCAAAAGAGCCAAACATATTGATATTAAATATCATTTTGTCAAAGAACTTGTAGATAATAAGAAAATTGTAATAGACTATATTAGTTCTGAAGAATATTGCGGACTTATTCACAAAACCACTGGTCTATGAAAAATTTAAAAAGTTTCAAGAATTGTTAATTGTTTAATTTTTTTTCAAATGTAAATTTTGAGTTACTTTGCAATTGAATCTTTATTTTGATTTTTGTGTATATAAAGTTTCAATTGAGGGGGTGTGTCAGGAGTAACCTCTTTGGATATTGTGTATCGATAGGTGACTCTCTATGGTGGTTATAAGTCAGTGTGTGAGTGGGCGCCTGGCACAGCCCTCATGTCGATTGTTCTGTATAATGAGATAATACATGTGTTCAACCCATTAAACTCTTTAATTATATAACCCGCTAACAGAAAGCATCTGATCTGAAATCCACAAAAAAAAAAATATATACATATATAGAAAAACTTCTTTCCTCATAACTCAAAAAGTACTAACTTTTAATATAGCGGAAGTACTAACTTTTTAATGCAGCAGAATTTAATTAGATTCACTACAAAAAAAAATCAATAATATAAATTTGATCAGAAATAGCAAAGATTTTGGAGCAGTGTATAGGACTTGTTACTTATGCTTTTGTTTATTAATTTAATAAATAATCTTTAGGAAAGAACCATATAAGAAATAAATTAATAATGGATTTGAACAATAAAGTGGAAATGAGAATAATAAAGAAATAAGAAAAAATATCAATGATACAGGGGAATCTTACAATGTAAATGGAAACATCATAAAGGAAGTATTATATGTTAATATTCTGGATGACAGAAATAATGGAAAACTATCATTGTTATTACCTATGACTTATTTTCTCACTTTTACCAAGAATGATCATATGTTCATATTGCTTATCAGGGTCAAAGGTAACTACTTGTTTAGATTTTCGAGATCGACTTTGAGCTAATTCAGCAGTTGCATCATAAATTTGTTTCTTATATTCATTATTATTATAAGAATTGCCATAAACAGTATTCATTGAAGTACTATCTTCTGTAGATACTGAAAAATAAATAATCTTTAGTATGTATATTGTTTTCCCGCTAGCCTAGTTGGAGAAAATAAGGAAGTTAAACACCCAAACAAGTAACAAACTAAAAATAAAATTTAGCTTAAATAAGTAAAAAAGTGTGATACAACTATTACTAATGATGAACTCTTTGTTTGTTTTTAACTGGGATCGATTTGATCTTAAGTGACTGAACCACTATTACAGATTACAGCACAATATCAGAATTAAGATCCTTCGAATTCGAAGCTTTCGACTAGCGAGAACTGTCTTGACATGTAATTGTTATCCACACTAATGTGCTGAATTACCTACAGTGGTCTTTTATAAATATAATAAAAGTGAATCTTAAGTTATGCATGCTTCTTTTATCTTTCTCGATCGTGATGATTCTCCTAGTGATTCTACAAATTGCTAACAGTTATAAATACAATGGCTCTGTCAGTAAGATGATTATTAATCTTCACAAGGAAACAAAATGCTGCTATTTCAACTTCAAAGCATTTAAAACTACAAAAGAATTTTTGAGATGTAGCAATAGTTGTAGGGTAGTATTTCCAGACTCTGCGTGCCTACAGCAGCTCTCCATAACTAATACAAAATCTGTCATTTGGGAGGGTGATTACGAAGAAGAATCATATTTATCATGTTGTTGATAAATTTAAAAAAAGAATTCTTGTCACTATTTGAATGACTCTGGTTTAATATAGCTGTAGGTAGGCGGCCCAAGGATTTATATTAAAGGGAGTAAAAAATTCTTGGGTATGCCGTCCTTAGGAAGGGGTGTTAAACGAGGGTCCCCAGCCTGTACAATGTCTGATACTCCTTAAAAATCCCTATCCTGATAAAACCTGGATGGGAAAAGTTTAGAACTCCCACAATAGCATCGTTCGATTAGCCATAGCAGCATAAAGTGACGTTAAATCAACAAATAAACAAACTTAACTTTTTAATTTACCATTTCAATTAGCGTTATGCCTAACATTTTATATTATAGAGCCAATTTTTACATAGCTTCATTCACCTGATGAAACAGTATCGAAATTCACTTTATTAGGCTCTCTGTGCTCCTGCTTCTTGTATTTTCTGCATTGTTGTGGGTGGGCGGTTGGGCGATAGTGTTCCTCTTCTTTAAGACGACATGAGACAGGTGCGTTTTGGCTTTCTATGAGATAGTGGTATCGAAAGCTCTAAAAATATTTTAACCAGATTTGTAGTTAAACAGAAAATATTTTATTTATCAAAAGAAAAAAATGCATCATAGAAAAAAGTAAGTATAATTAAAGCTTGCTGAACCAGTAGATGACATTTACAAATAATGTTATGAAACATGACAAAGATTGCTTTTGTCATATTGTTATTATAAAATAAAATTATTAATATATATCACAATGCTCAGATAGTAATTATTTCTGGACTCAAAAAATTATTAAAAGAGATGATCAATATAACTTACGTTTATTTATTTATCGCATCCTTCTAAAAGTTTCCAATTCATATTTTTTAATTTTTGGTTCATAATGTACTTATGTTTTTATATATGAAAAAAAGTAATTGTTCAAATGATTTTGTATTTTTAATATAAACGTTAATCTGACAAGGTCTGAAAAACACAGCAGTAGACCGTGATGATATTCATAGTATTTTATAAACATGAGCTGTGGGTACCATGCCTTACGTCATGCATAAAGTAGAATAAAAGAAAAAACTCATTAGATTGATTGTTAATGATTTCAAGTGGAAATGGAGATGCTACAATTCTGCAATACCTTTATGTTGTCTAGTTCTTGAAATGAGAATTTTTAGTAATTTAATGAATCAGGCTCAGAAAGCCAATGTTACTGATTCCAAGTAAACATATTCAACAAATTGACTAACTTGGGATAGAATTTAAGAAAATATTGATCAAAAACATCAAATATGAAAGTGTAACATTACAAAAAAGAACAGAATTACATCATATTTCTTTTGGAAAAGTAATATTAAGGATTGTCAGAGCAGTAGCTCTGGTCATGTCCGATAATATGTCCAACGATATGACTCTTTTAGAAATATTTTAGGTATCTGCCAAGGCACCAGCAATTAAATAGGATTAATAAAAAGATACTGAAGTAAATGTGAACATAGTGGGAAGATACTCTCAGGTAGTTAATTGAAGGAACCGAAATAATGTATTGCATACTTGGCCGAGGAGATGGGAGTTAGTGTGGCTGATGTCGCAAAGCATCGCTACATCATAGTTACTGGTACTTAAAAAAATAAGACAATCATTGGCATGCTCCAGCACAGATAGCAAAAAGTAAAAATCTATTGCTTGTTAAGAAAAAAATATTAAAACTGGAAGTGATCTGTTATACTGGGCAATAACAAAAAAAAAAGATGAACTTCTAATCTAATTAAAAATACCAACATTACACTGATAATGGGAAATCTATTTACTATTGCAATCTAAACAGTTAATAATTAAATTAATTAATCAACATACTGTAATATTGGCATTATTAACATGTTTTAATTATTATTAGACAACTTTTTTCTGGTTTCTTAAGTTTTCAATTAATTTTTCTTTTAATTCAATATATTTTCTAAGTATCTGTTCATAAGATGATCTATTCAAAGTTTATCTTATTTTCAGGCTTTTTTTTTTATATTGATGTTGCATGGTACATTACTGAGGCCAGCATGCCTTTTTTCATGAGATTCAAAATTATTTTCAATACAATCTTTTTCTTAGTAATACTGGACATACATTTTCATCAAAAGAATTCTTCTTAACAATACTTTTAGGTAAAGGCTGTTTCTTCACATCCATATCAAACTGAAAATATGCTTGGGCTTGGTTTGAATCTCCTATTGAAGGTTCTTGTGTCCCTAATCTGTAACCAGGACCACTAAATACTAATTCTTCTTTTCTTGGCCCTTCATATGATATAGATCTCTTATCAGTGACCTATAGACAAAACATATTGATTCTTTAATGACATTTTATTTAATCTGGCCTATTTTCTTTATTTCAGAAAGTATTTTTAGGGGGATTCTTCAGTAAAAACGAATATTTTCTATAACTGTTTTCTTCATAAATAATTTATGACACTCAAGAATAAGTTATCAAGGCCTTGAGATTTGTTAATTATATCCCTCTCAAAAAAGAATAGTTCTAAAATAAAATGGCCTACTTCCTGACCCAATATTTGGTTTATTATTATAGAAAGTATGTCATCAAGAAATAAGTATTTAATAATTCCTTCTCCCAATGAAAACCTTTTTCCAGTCATTTATGAAATACACCTTTATTATATGAAACTTTTCGACAACATGTAATTTTCATAGTTTGAACTTTGAATGGTTTTGAGTACTTTTGTTTGAAACAAAATGACCATGGAGGATAATGGACCTCCAAGTAAAATATTTTTAAAAAATGACAATAAATAATAAAAAGATAAATGTGACTTGTAACTCTTTTCAAGATGATGATAAACATGAAATGATAAAAAAATAAGTTCTTAGATGAATTGAAAATGACATATTGTCGGAACGTTTCATATAATAAAGTTGTATTTCATAAATGACTGGAAAAAGGTTTTCATTGGGAGAAGGAATTATTAGATAAATTCAGTCCAGTTTACATCCTTTTAAAAAGAAATAAGTATTGTGATCAGGTTGAATTTTTAAGGTTCTATTTTCAAATGCTTTACACAATTCAGAATTTCCTTATTCTAAAAAAACATTATATTTGTCATTGATTTTTCTTTTCCATAATCATCTCTTAGCCTTTATATTACATTTTACCTGATTCAGTCTGAGGTTATTCAGAAAAAACAATACTTTCCCTTTTTGGAACATAACTTCCCAGACAAACTTTACCTCAAAAGTTTCTTTTTTAAATTGTTTTTCTTTACCCCATACCTTTTAAACTATCTTTTTATGTTTCATTGTATAAAAATACTCATTTTGTGTTATAATTTTCAAACATCCAAAATTTAAATATTCCAATGGGCTGACCACCCCCGAAAAGTGGGCCTCGTGATCCTTTTTGCCAACTTTACTCAACCTACACCCCCCTCTCGTGACAGCGACTTTTTTGGTTATTCCTCTCAAGTAACTAATGACAACCAAAATATAAACACTAGCTGACCCAAGAAGAAGCTCAAACCTTATTATTCTACATCATACACTCAAGGAAACCCTTGCTCCTATATTTTTGAGCCTCACGTATTCCTACCCAGTAATCGGAAATAAAATTTAATATTTTAGAGATATGTTTCAATACAGTGCAAGACTTTCACAAACACTATCACATATATTTGGAAATTTTAACATTGTAAAAATAAAAATCAGGAATGAAATAATTTATATAATAAAACCCAATTAAAGACACTTTCAAAAACTAGTAGATCATTAAAATTTAAAACTAAAATTAGAAGATTCAAGCTAACACTTATTTTGAAACAGTCATGGTTAAAAGAAAATATGAATAAGTTTATAGGAGAAAAAAATACTTATTCAAAGGATAACCATTGAAATTCCACACCTTAAAAATTACTCCATCGGGATATGATTCCTGCAATTCTGTAGGATAATATCCATCTTCCAGGTCTCGAAAGAATGCCAGAGCGGACTTTGTTGTGTATTTACGAAACTTGTTATTTTCTAATTCCATTCCATCATTATAAAACGTTAAATTCAAAATTTCTGCTTTCTGTTTAATAATGCTATTATTACTGTGATCATCACTAGCCAAGAATAAATTAAGATACATTAAAAAAACTTAAACACACCTGAAATCTGGCTTCATTTCCAACAACTTTAACATAACTTTCTGAAGCAATGCGTTCATTAAGTTCACCAATTATGGCTATTACTTTATCAAAATCGGGGACAAATTTAACAACTTTTTCAATTATTCTATCACAGAAATTAAATTAAATAACAAACAATGACTTTTGTAAACATGTTGAATGATTTAAACTATTAAATTACCCATCCTGTCCATCTTTTTTCTCTCCAACCCATATCATTCCATAATCAGCCAAAAATTTCTAAAATAATGAAGAGTAAACAATTTTTTTTTTTATTTTAAATAAAAAAATCATTATTTTTTAAATAATGTAATTATGAAACACCCAAATAATATTCAACATTCCTTCATGAAAAATGTCTTATTTAAAATTGATTCTACACATACAGGACCCCTAATTATTAATGTACCATCCAAGAATGCCATTCAACTGTCTTTACTGTTCCATCTCTTACTAAATAAACTTATTTTTTAAATTTAAATGGTTGAAGCCAATACAAAACAAGGCCTTCGAATGAATACAAATAAAACAAACATATGGTAAATAGTAGAAACTGGAATATTTTGGGTGATATAAAGAACTTAGAGTTCAAAACTAAAAATAAAAACAGCTTTAAGAGGAAGTAAAGGCGAGGATAAGAAATGCTTGTGACACCCAAGAGTTTTTTTAACTTCTGAGCTTATGACTTGTCCCATCATGTGTAGGAGGGAATATTGGTCTTATGGATTTTGATAATGACAATAGTTAATTTTTTAGACGGAAATTGGTTGTGTGCTACTCCTTTGAGTTCACTATACCTTTTATTATAATATAGCATCCTTACAACCATAATTGGTAAAAATAATTTATACAACAATAAAGTTCGATATTTTTAATCTGACGATGTATAATTCTCCTTCTTCTTGTTTGTCTTTCTCTTGTGCTATTCTTAGCATCGAGGAGCCGCGATAAATCGTAGCCATTTCTCACTTTCCCTAAATAGCTGCTTCATCTGATGGAGGGTTTTGGTCAGTCCGAGTCCAAGGCTTATATGTTGATTTTGAGTTTTAATGATGTATATTTCGTGACTTTAAAATTTGCAAAGTGCTTAATATTGTAGTTGTTTAATATCTTTTCAGAATTCATAATTTTATTTAGACATTAATAAATACATCTATTGTATTTAGCTCATACTAAAACTTTTTTTAATTTTTAGGATATGTTAGCAGTAACAGACAAATAGTTTAGTATGAATAGTAAATAGTAATCCCATTATCATATTATAAATTCACAATTCGTATAAAATGTTCCAACAAACAAGACATTAAAAGCATTGATTTTCCTGACTGGGCAGTGACTTGAAACTACCACAGTCCTAAATATATGAATGAGCTACTCCAATCAACTATATGGAATATTTTAAATCTTTGTTAATAAATAATATTTTTTAAAAAACAGTTTAAACATTTATTCGCATTTTCATCCCAGTTTTAATCCCATATCAAAGTTTTTACATTAATTTATATTAATTTTAGTAATAAAAATAGTAATTATTCTTACTTCCATTTCAGTTACATGTTCCAATAAATCATAATATTTCTTCTCCCAGTCTATCTCTATGTATTCTTCATATATTTCATTATATTCTTCATACATATTGTTAGCTCTTTCATCAGTCACTGGGATAGAAGAATGAACAGGTTCATTGCCTTGTTGAGATAACTGAAATCATTATTGCAGAAATAAAATAATAATAAGGGCACTTAACAAATAAAATATATTATAATCATTAGGATAAATAATTTAATAAGATAATAATTTTTTTTTTTTTGCATTGCGGTTTTGTAATATTTATTACATCCCATCCTTAATACACCTTCCCTCCAATATAACTTGTCCATGCCATCATCTTCTGACAGACCTCTAGCTCCCATATCTTCTCTCATCTCCTCAACCCACTGCTTTCCAGTTCACCCACCCCTTCTTCTCTTCTCAGGGCTATATTTAAGTGCTTGAAGGGGCCATCGTATCTCATCCATTCTCATGATGTCTCCATACGATAGCAATTTTCTTTCACTTGTGTCAATGAAAATGTTGAGTTTAGCTCCTACTCTATTTCTAATAATCTCATTTGGAACCTTCTCCAACCTGTATATGACACAGCTTCTTCTAAAGAAAGGGCCAGTAATTTATTTGCTAATCGCTTTCTCATTGTCCATGATTTCTGACCTGTATAGCGTTCTGCTGACCATGAAGGAGTGGTAAGTTTTCCTTTTTGTTTTTATAGAGACCTTTTTGTTCCACAGTTTCCTTTTTAGAATACCTACTATCTTTCTACCACAGGTAATTTTGTTGGATACGTTTCTGCTATAACTCCAAGATACTTAAAAGCAGTACTTTGACGGATTGTTCAGTCTTGTATGCAGAGAGGTGAACAGGGGAATTGAAAGCCATGTAATCCGTTTTTTTTGTATTAAAATTTTGTATTCTTCAAGGAGTCTCTTCATCATAAATTCCATGTCAAATTCTTCTGTTGATATGACAACCTGAACATCTGTAACCTGAAGGATGAAAATCATCTCTTTTCCAACCTCAATTTCCATCCCTCCACATCTTTGTTTCCATGATTTTAGTAGGTGTTCCGCATACATTTTATTTCAAAGATAAGATGAATAAAATAATCTATGACAATTCAGATTTTCCAACAACCAACTAGAAAAAAAAAACTTTTTTAAGTATTATTTTAAATTATATCTAACTTTATTAATAGTCACACTACAAAAACTAACACTGATTAACAATTAGGAAGGTAAATGAAGAGAAATATTTATTTTTTACGACATGGGTATCTTCTCCCTACCAGCTCACTAATATGGGAATAATTAATGTACACTTTGCTATCATAAATTAAGTGCCCACCCCATCAAACATGATTGATTCAAAATGAGCATAAAGAATTATGTAAACACTGCTGAACACCATTTGCTAAGTAACGTACCATTTCCTAAATAGAAAAATATCAACAAATTATAAAAGTTATTTTACTTGTTGGTTAAGCATTGCGATTTCAGCATCTTTTCTATTTATTATTTCTAGGGCTTTATATAATTCTTGCTTTACTTCTGCCATTTCGTTTTCTAAATTAGCTAATCTATTAGCCATTTTAGGAATTAAATTTTCGTTGTCCATTAACTCTGGAGGAGAATCTAGACAAAATATAAGAAATCTTTAATCTTAAGAATAAATGAATAAGAACAAATAAGTAATCATGAGATATAAAAAATATAAAGAAGTGATATCCTCAGAAATCTTCTTATGAAGCACAATAGATTAATTGGAATAATTCTAATAATATCTTAAGATTTAAATATGGCCTATAAAGCAACAGGTTTAATCCTAAATGTACTAATTTGTCCATTTGAACCACCAGATAGAAGTATTCCATTCTTGGGTAATAACAAAAAAATGAGTCATTTTATAATCTCATCATCATCATCACATGGTGCTATGGTCCATGGAGGACCTTGGCCTCCTCAACAATTCTCCTCCACTTTGACCAATCTCACTGCTCTTCTCCATGTTCTTACTCCCAGGAGCTTAAGGTCTGGTTCCACATCGTCCAGCCATCGCATTCTAGGCCTTCCTCTTCCTCTTTCCCCGTCTGGACGTCCCTCCAGAATCAGCTTTGGGAGCCTTTTTTTGTCCATTCTGTGAACGTGCCCCAACCATCTCAATCTTGCTTTTTTAATACAAGAACTTATGTCAGGTTCTCCATATAGGTCCTTAAGTTCTTGGTTCCATTTCGTGCGGAAACAATTTCCTTCCTTGGTTGGCCCATACACTCTTCTAAGAATCTTTCTCTCCCATGTATTCAATAATCTCTCATGCTTTTTGGATAGAATCCACGCCCCCCCCCCACCATACATGACGACAGTTGGACGAAGTATCATCTTATAAACCCTTATTTTGAGGCTACGGGGTGTAGCTCTATTTCGGAACACGTTTCTGAGGGACCAATAGAATCTGTTACCGTTTTCAATCCTGGCCTTTATTTCATGTTCCAGTCTGTTATCTTCTGTTATAATGGTGCCAAAATATTTAAATGTCTTAACATTTTCAAACCTCCACCCTCATACTTGGAGATATCCACTGGATGACAGTTTCCTGGATGAGAGCATGTATTTTGTTTTATCTTTATTTATAATGAGCCCTGCCTTCCAAGCTGCCTCTTCACATTCCCATAATGCTTCCAAGAGAACGTTTTCATTTCTTGCTGAGATAACCAAATCATCAGCATATGCGAGGTTTTGGGTCATGTTGTTATAAATACACCCCTCTCTTCTTGCTTTTGTTGTCATTACTATTTTCTGCAGCACCAAATTAAACAACACTGGAGATATAGGGTCTCCTTGTTTAACTCCTTTATTAATAGGGAAGTCTCTGGACATTTCTCCCTAGACCTTAACCACGACGCTACTATTCTGCAGTGTCATCCTTATCAATCTGATAAGTTTTTTAGGGCACCCAAGAAACATCAAGTTTTCATACAGCTCATTTCTATCTATGCTATCATATGCCTGTTAGTCAATGAAGAGGTGGTGTAGTTCTACGTTCCATTCGTTACATTTCTCGAGCATATTCCTGATGGTAAATATGTGGTCAACAGTAGATCTTCCAGGGCGGAACCCACACTGATAGTCACCCAAAACTACTTCTTCTCTTATCATTAATCTTCCCAATAGTAGTATTGATAATACTTTGTAGGTTGAACAAAGCAGTGTTATCCCTCTATAATTTTGGCATTCTAATGTCTCCCTTCTTGTGTATCGGCACAATAATGCCCTTGTACCATTCCTTGGGCATTTCTTCCTTAATCCAAATTTCCAGGATTAGTTCATAAATTTCATGGTGCAACAGGTCACCACCATATTTAAGCATTTGTGAAGGAATATCATCAAATCCTGGTGCCTTGTTATATTTTAATTATACGACAGCTTCTTCCACTTATTCTGGGCCTGGTGGTTCTAGAGACATATCATCTACTATTGGCTCCGATAAGATTACTGTTGTGGTTTCTTGAGAATTTTCTGTGCCGGGGTTAAGCAAATCATTGAAATATTCTTTCCATCTTTCGGCTATATCTTCTCTGTCTCCCAATAGAGTGCCATTCCTATCCTTTAACGAAACCTATTCGGGGTTGAAATCCTTTTCTTAGCCTTTTCAACCTTTGGTAGAAGCTTCTACTGTTTTTACCCTCAAAATCATCTATCATTGATTTTAGGTCTTCTTCCGCTTTCTTCCTCTTCTTGCTTCTGCACAGTTTTTTGGTGGCTTCTCTCTTTTTTGTATAGTTTTCAACAGTTTGCCTAGTCCTTCTCTGAATCATCTTCATGTAAGCCTTCTTCTTTTCATCAACTGAAGCCTGACATTCCTGATCAAACCAGTGGCAGTTTTCCCCATTTCTTTCACCTGTTATTATTATAATCTGCATTCATATTATATATTTGAGCACAGAATATTTACTTAATGTCTTAATTAATATTTTACTTTTACATGACCAACAAGATCAATTGGTTTAAATTAATTATTGGCTTTATTGGATATAATATATGGTATTGTAAAGTAAAAAGTATTTCTCTTTACAACCCCACTTGTTTTTCCATCCAGTTATATTAAATCCCTTATCATTAGGTTTCTTAGGCACAGTCTTACCAGAAAATTATGAGATCTGGTATTCCTCTAGGAGAAATTTTTCGAGATGAGGGTTTATGATTCAAGATAGTATGAGAGGATGGAGAAAAGGTTGAATTATAGCGGCCAAGTAGGTTTTCTTCAAAACCCTTCTTTAACCCAGAAAGCTTCTCTCGTGCAAACTCTTCGAGCAACACCAATTCTTTGGGTCATTTCTTTATAAATTCTATCAATTCCCTCTGTTTCATCATTATTCTTTAGGTATTCTTTTCTATTCACACATATTCAGTGTTAATTTATATATTTATTGATGTGATTTCTTCCAAAAAGATATTCATATTGTATGAGAGATCTTGGTCATTGGCGACTAACATGACAATGCTATCAGTGATGGCCAACGCAGAGAAGCTTGAGGGTTCCTTTCTCCTGGTTCATAGTTCAGCTTACTTTAATCTCCAAGGTAAAAGGAAAAATTGTAGGGATATATGTTTTTTCTTCTCCTTGATCTTCTTTATAGTTACTAAAAATTATAAGAGTTTATTAATCAAAATCATTCCCAAAAACTGCCAGCTCCATGTTTTCTTTTCTCACTCTCTCAAAATTCATTCGTTAAAGTTCTTAAAGATCTTTTGAAGGAGACAGAATGCTCTTTATTTTTCTTAAGGACTGCTACTACCCAGACTTCAGGATTTGTTTTTTTTTCTTTTGCTTGAAACACTTTTAATTTGGTATTTTTCCTTTTATGTTGGTATAGTTGAAGAGCTGAAGCAGTTCTTAGTACCAAGTAGTTCTTCTAAGCTTTCCTCTTTTCTTGCATTGCCTTTTTCATATCTTCTGTCCAACTTGCAGTTCTTTTGAGGTGAGATCCAACAGTGTCTAATTGGTTATACCTTTAATCTGAACAGTACTTTAAATGTAAATTACTTTTTTAAATAGAACAGTGAAACAGTAAAATTTTATTCACCCAGTTTTTTCCTGGTGAAAAGGTAAGGTCCTGGGCATTATAAATATGAGTAATGTTATTGCTTATATTCGAAATCAAGAAGAATAATTGAATAAGGTTGCTTATCTTCGAAACCAAGCAGAATAATTGGATTACTTGAGGAAGATGATGTTGGAAAAATAATGCATAATTTCCAAAAGACCTAAATTTGTTTATTCATTACCTAATTAGATATTGAATTTCTTTGTGAAATTATATTATTTCGAAATAATCATGTAAATGAAAGTAATATTTTTAAAAAAATTACCTGATGATCTAATAAAATGATAAAAATACAATGATAAGCAAAATAAAAAATTGATAAATTATTAGATATAATAACAAGACATTACTTTTTCTGACATAATAAACTTCCGCTTCTATCGGCATGCATCCACTAGTTCTGAATTCCAAATGATTTTTTCTGCCAAAACAAACAAAGCTTAATTAATTTATAAAACAAATATTTAAGAAACTTTTTATTCCTAAATAAATTACATTCTATTGTTTACATTATTTTTTTAGAAGCCAAGCTGGTTTTTTTCAAATTTGTGATTGGAGATGACATTTTAACTTGAGAATTAACTACCTATGATTACTGGTATAATTTAGAGTTAATATTGTATATATGTGTATCTGATATGTGGAAATGTTTTCAATTAACTACCAAAAATTTAGGAATAAAAACATCTTTATTTCATGTATAAATACTGTATTAGAAAGCTTACATGTGTTAGTTTCATAAATAAAATAATGCTAAATAAAAAAAATGAAAACACATGACTAGTTTTAAGTAAATACGTAATTTCAACAAGGAGATTTTCATCTTTCATAGTTTTCATACCTTTTTACCTTATGTCATTATTTACTGAAAGGAAGGACCAATGTCCTGATAAGCTATGCTGCCGGCAAAACATTCCAGTTCTTGAGAAACCGACAAAAAAAGAAAAATTGCAAATTGTACCTCCCTTTAGTATTCAATCATTAAGACGAAAAAATGTAGCTGTGGAACCGTTTAATCCAAAAGAAAGAATTTCAATAAAGCCTTATCCAATAGGTAACACACTGTTTCGAAAATGTTATGAAAGGGGTGATTTTCCAATAATCATGTTATTTGACTCATCTCTCGGAAAGGAGATAGGATGGAAGGTAAATAATTCAGAAATTTAAATTACAAATATATTAGTGAATATTTAATAAAAATAATGAGGTGAGGAAAATAAAAATGTTGACTTAGTTGTTTAGAAAAATACTTGCTTATTCTATGTTCTATATACTTGGTTATTTATTATATCTAACCAAGAAAAATTGTATTTATTCCACTCAGCACCTCAATACATCATCTTTCATATATTAATTACAAACACATATATGATTTTCATTGAAATTTAGAATTACATATATAAGCTGTATCTACTTTTTTGAATAAAAAATGAATTTCACATGAAGAGAAGCTACCTCATTGGTAAGCAGTACAACAATTATGATCAAATTAAAAGTTATGTAAATTATAAGTTAAAAGTTTGTAATAGTAATATTTCTCGGCTTATTATACTTCGAGCTAAAACTCGATCAAGAAAATATCAAACCACTTAGTCTAATGCTTCCCCCTTCAACATTCTTGACAATCACATATGTAAATGCCAATCAGAAATTATTAAAAACAACACATATAAATTTATATCTTAAAAAGATAGACTGATACATAGAGGCATACAGCATATGTACAATATTGCTAAATCTTACAGAAATAAAATCTACAATTGTAAAATAAAATATTACTTTTGACAACTTAACCAAAATGACCATATATTATTACTAAATAAAAAATTAATCATCAATTAATCACAAATCAGCAAAGAAACCTGTATTCTTATCCTTAAGAAAATTATAAATCAGTAGATATTATTATTATTTGTGTGTGACTCTTATATGTTACCATGCAGTTCGGCCTAAAAAGGCACATTGTGCTCGAGTCCTAACAATCCCTAGCCTAGGTCTAGACTTCTGAGAAATTTTAGATAGTTTTTAAAAGCCAGTTATTGAAGTTCCTTGTGTCCTCCAGGGCCAAGGTCAAATGTTCTCTTTCGACTTAGTGCTTTGCATTCAAAGAGAACGTGCCACGGGTTTCGTCCTCCTCTGTGCACCATCTGCACTGAGGTTCTTGTTCAATGCCCAAGAGATGCATATGTTTCCTGAGTTTACAGTGCCCAGTGATGGTTTCAACCATACTTTTGAGGTTGATTCTCAACATGTAAGCGGCTTCTTTCTTGATTTTCTCAGAAAGATTGTCGTTGGGATCCTTTATAAAAAGTTTAGTATGCCTTATATTGGCCCTATCCCAATGCGATTTTATCTTCTTCTTGGCTAGTTTATTAATTGTATCCTTAGCCAGTGAGAGAGGAACCCCGCACCATGGTTCTGGTCCTATTGGAGCAATTTCTGCTCCTTTCTTTGCCAATTTGTCGGCCCTATCATTTCCCGGTATATTACTGTGTCCAGGGATCCAAAATATGTTAACTCTGTTATGTGATGCTAGTTCATCAAGTCTTATGCAACATTTCTCCACTAGTCTGGATTTTGTTACTGCATTTTGTAATGCATTGAATGTTGCCTGACTCTCAGTAAGAAAATTAATTACCTTATTCTTTTGGACCTTCATAGCGAAGGCACCTGCAAGTATTGCCCATATTTTCGTTTGGAATACAGTAGGTGTCGTGCCCAGAGCTAGGTAATGGCCTGTGCCCAGGCAGCCCCTGAACCAGAATCCCGAGCCGGCACCATGCTCCCCTTTGGATCCATCTGTATACACATTTAGACCATTGGGTGGGTTAAAGCAATCGTTCTTCCTTTAGCAAATCACATGTGTGTTAACATGGAATCTTTTGTCAAAGTTGTATTTGTTTAGCATTAAGTCAGAGTGCTTTTTTTACTCTGCCTTTTGCTCGGTCGTATCAAAGACACTTCGGTGTCCGAAGTCGTTAGTGGGTTTCTTAACCCCTTCAATTTTCACTAGCCTGTAGGCTGTCTTCAATGCCTCTGCTTCGATTAGAATGTCTTGAGGTGTTAAGTCAAGTATAGTCTCCAGTGAAGCAGTAGGATTGGTTCTCATGGCCCCAGTGATCATGATGCACCCGAGCCGTTGCACCTTCTCTAACCTTGATCTATTTTGTTGGACAGCTCTGTGCCACCAGGCTATTGAGCCATAGGTTAGCACGGGTCTGACTATTGCTGTGTACATCCAACGAGACATCTTGGGGTTAATTGTCCACCTATAGCCGCAAAGGCTCTTACAAGTCCACAGAATTCTAGTGCCTTTCTTGGTAGCATAATCTATATGTTCGTTCCAGTTTAGTTTACTGTCCAATATAACGCCCAGGTATTTAACCTTCTTACTAAATTGAACTGCTTAATTGCTCATCCCTTTCTTCCTAGAAGGGGTGAGCTCCCTCAGAGCCCTTTTGTTGGTAAAAGGAACTGTGACCGTTTTATTAGGATTGATGTTCAATCCTACTTTCGAGCACCATCTCGCCACCATTCTCAGAGCCGTTGTCATCAACTCTGAAATAGTTTGCTGATCAGAGCCCTTGATGATAATTGCTATGTCATCTGGATAGCATATTGCTTGGAAACCCGCCTCATTCAGGAGGTGTAGTAGTGTGTCCACTACCAGGTTCCAGAGAAGTGGGGAAAGAACCCCTTTTTGACAACTTAACCAAAATTACCATGTTATTACTTTTTAAAAAATTAATCACAAATTAGCAAAGAAACCTGTATTCTTATCCTTAGGAAAATTATAAATCAGTAGATAAAGTTCCAAAAACTACGAAAAAGCATTAACTTATAAAATTACATTTTACGGATTTGTAATTATTTTAAACATCTTGCTATTCTAACTATTCTAAGAATAAAAAAGGTCAAAAAAGGAAGATGGAAAATTACAAAATTTAATATAGTAACTATAGCCTTAATATTGTAACTGTAAACTTTTATCACATTAAAAAATACATAACAAAACAAAAAGAAACTTAATACAAGGTACATATATCTAATAATTGGCAAGTCTCAATTAAAATTTAACACCACAGGCCAACATTAAAGAGCTAGATTATGAGTACTATTTACCGCTTTTCTTCAATGGACTTTGTGAAATCGAGTATCCTTACACTTTTTATGTACAAGAAGGAATACAAGACTTACTTTATTTTGGAGGCTGGGGGAAAGTCTTACCAGCAGTCCCCAAACTCATTTTGCCCATCAAGAGTGAGTACATCAGAAGCTATTGGGTTGGTGTTTATATCATAAGCTATAAAACTTTTATTTTTTATTTTGTTTAGATGCATTAAATACAAAGAATAATGCAGTTATTGGTCAGACATTAAAAGTAATACAGTTCATGCTCTCAAGTGTTGCAGGGATCGGAATAGCTTTGCTACCCTATTACAGACAAATCCTTCCTCCTCTCAATATTTACAAGGAAATGAATGGTAATATAATTGTAATCTAAAATCACAATGAATTAAAAGAACATTCATTAATTTATAAAATCTTCTAAGCATAGAATAAATTCTTCTGTCCTAAAATAAGAATCAAAGAGATACTTAAATACACCTACCCACCTAAAAATCCATTATTTTTTCCCTTATGGAATATTATAAATTGACTGATATATTCAAAATGAGTTGGTTAAAATTTAAAAAATAAAAAGTATCAATAAAAAATTTTAAATGCTTATTTTCTATTTCATAAATGTAGTTCTAATGACTTTTTAAAACAGTTTCATGCTATTATGTTTGTTTTTTTTCATCAGCTAATACAGGACAAGAAATAGACTATGGTCAACAGAAAAGGGAAAATATTGGTGAATTAGTTCAGGAAACATTAGAATTGCTTGAAAGGCATGGCGGACCAGATGCTTTCATTAACATCAAGTATATCATACCAACGTATGAATCAACTTATTCCTAATAAACATGAAATAAACAATATTTGTTGAGAAATAACTCCTTACGCAATAGAGTAATTAGTATATTTTAAATGAACAAAGTAAAAAAAAACAGTATATTTATTATTTAGGATTAATGTTAACACAACTACCATAAATTATCAACTGGACCTTAAATAAAACAATAGACTCATTAGGGAAAAAAAGGAATTCTTCAAAAATATAAGACTAATCCGTAACATCCATAATAGAAATAATAGTGGAAATAAAATTAGCTTATAACAGTGAAGATAATAATTATTTGATTTTTATTGGAGATATATCACTAGTAGAGAAGAAGAGCCAATATTATGGCATGTGTAAGAGGAATTCTTCTTTTTCTTTGGCACTGCAACTCAGTGTCAAGGCCTCCCACAATATGGCCCGCCAGTCATTTCTGTTGGCTTTTAAAGGATTCCAGTTACTAATACCAATGATGGATCTTGCATCAAACACCACATCATCTATCCATTGCAACATGGCTCTAACTACTCTGCTGGTGGCATATATTTTTTTATCCATTACCTTTTGAGGTATCTGCTCTGGTGTCATTCTTGGAATATGACCAGACGACCTACTTTGGCAACTGTAACATTGAGGGTTCTTGTTCAACTCCTCTAGCTCTGAATCGGTTCGGATTCTCCATGCACCACTATTTTGTAAGAGACCAAATATTCTTCCCATGATGCGTCATCCGATCAAAGAAGATGGGATTCTTGTGCTTTTGTTAACGTCCAACATTCTGAGTCATTTGTAAGCATGGGACTGATCAGGGTCTTATAGATCATTATCTTTGTTTACCGGGAGATCACTTTACTTTTCTAATGCTTATGAAGGCCAAAGTAGCATTTATTAGCCACACAAGTATTCTCTGAATCTCCACCTTTAAATTGTTAGTATAAGAGGAATATTGAGCATTATACAACAGTATTCAGCATCCTGTGGTGCAAAGGTATGCCATGGACAGTCAGGTGGCTTGATATGGCACTTATTCAATCACCTCATGTTTCATAATAATACTTTTCTTCTTCTTTTATTATTTTCTGGTGATTATTTCGAAGGTTGTCAATTTGAGTTGAGTCACAGTTTTAACTTTTCATTTGTTTCCCTTTTAATATTTTCCAAAAATTTATTATGAGCTTTAATCTGGAAAAGATAAAAAATTTAAGTATGGGAAATGTGAATACTTCGGGAATCATTTTATCTAGAAATGAATATTTCAACAAACAAATATCATCTATACTTTGAAATGTCAGTTGAAACTTTTATTTCTTGATGAAATGTTTACCGATATCTACTCATTACCCATAATTGCATTTTCTTTTCCATACTTAAGCTCTTGGAGGGACAACCTGCGGAATAGAGACCTTATTTTATTCTTATTTGGCTCAATGAGCAACATTTCTAATTTTAAAATCTGAAGAAATCCTTTTACTCCTGTCAAGTAAAATGATTAAAGTGTGAAACTGTCTCAAATATTAAGAATATCAGTAATGCTTAAGGTATCTTAATGATAAACTTTGCTACCTAGAAAAACCTAATAATCAAAAATACTTCTTTAAGCTTAAGAATATTCTTAAGTATAACTGCACTTTACATCGCAAATAAAGAGTCAAATTGATCATATCTTGTTACAACAAAGATGGCAAAAGAGTATAGGTAATTAATGAGATAATGTGAGTCAGTAACCACAAAAGTTTAACAAAAGAGTGACAAAAAAAACGTATTTTTCCAAAAAAATTGATCAAGATAAATTGAAGAACCTTTCTGTTTAAAAATAATTGCGCTAGAGGACTAGAATAGGTTTGAAGCTATATATATTGTGAATGTAATCGCCAATATACAGAAAATCTATGGGTAGAGATAATTATAATAATGGAGATAACTTATATCGTAGTAAAAGAAAGAGCTAATAGAACAAACCTTGGTCCATGACGATTTCATTAACATGTCCGAAAGCAAGCAACCCGCGAAATTAAAAGCTCTAGAGAATTCCCGCGCTAATGTTGCCAACTCCCAACCTTTGAAAACAGAAACGATTAAATTTCTCAAAAATAAAAATATTCAAATAATAAAATAATAGAGATAGAAATCAATAGTACAATGTTAAGGAGATTTACAAAAATATAAACAGATCGCGTAAACAGTTTCTACTTGAATTGAATGGAATTAGAAATGAAGAAAACAACTGGTAAACATTTGGAGTATTCAATATAACTTTGACAGGGTTTTTAACTCGGAATATTTGTGATTCTGAATATCAGAGTGCTGAATCATTAATAGAAGAACCTAAAGCTGTTAGAAAACTGAAAACCATTAACCAGCGTGAATCGACAATATTCAGAATGAACCAAGCACCAAGGAAGCTGGATTTTCTTAACTTCACTTACAGATCTTGGTTGAAAATATCTATATAGTTCCAAAATGCCATTAGGGCCGAGAACGAATTGTAATAACTAAAGCGAAATCTCACTCCTACCAGCATGCTATAATATGCCAGCGGCCAGGTACCAAAAAAGGGCAATAGGTTGCAATAAATTGAAGAGAGCTGAATTTTTGATATGTTGTAAGAGGCATGTCTGACTAGTGGAAATCCAAGTTTGCTACCAAAAAAACCAATGGGAAAACTTTTGGTGGCCGAAAAAATCTCGAAATGTTCGGAGTTATTTCAGTTGTTGGCCTCATAATCGTTTTTGATAAAAAAATATTGGTATCCATTTTTAAAATAGATTAAATTTGCTATAATTTCAGCTCAACCGCAGCTCTGTAGCTTTAATAGATTCTGAATTATGTCCCTTTGAAAATTGGTAATTTTTTCCAAATAATACAAATTTAAGTTTTGCCCTACTTTCGTGAGGAACACCGCCCGAAGGAGTGATCCTACGATGAAAGTCAAGTGAAATGGAGTTGCAGTAAACTTTATTTGCTTTAACTTAAGCACATAACGAGGCCTGTATTTGTTATACTTATACTGCGCTTAAATGTTTTTCAAAAATGCAGAGATTACAGGCCAAAAACTGAAATAACTCCGAAAAATTCGAGGTTTTTTGGCCACCAAAAGTTTTCCCCTCTGTTTTTTTCGGTTGCAAAATTTGATTTACAGTACTCAGACATGCCCTTACAGCATATCAAAAATGCAACTCTCTTCGATTTTTTGCAACCCTCAAACTCCTGGCCGCTGGCCTATATTTGGACTAATTGAAAAAAATGACCAAAGGGCGTAACTCAGAATCTCGGTCTGTGCTTAAATTAAAGCTAATTAAATTTACTACAGCTTCATTCCCATGACTTTCGTCGTAGAATCACTCCTTCGGCCGGTGTTCCTCACGAAAGTCGGCCAAAACTTAAATTTGGATTTTTTGGGAAAAATTACCAATTTTCAAAGAGACGTAACTCAGAATCTATTAAAGCTACAGAGCTGCTGTTGGGCTGAAATTATCGACAATTTAATCTATTTTAAAAATGGATACTAATATTTGTTATCAAACACGCACCGATTATGAGATAAAGGCCAACAACTGAAACAACTCCTAAAATTTCGAGGTTTTTCGGTCACCAAAAGTTTTCCCATCCGTTTTTGCGGTAGCAAACTTCGATTTCCACTAGTCAGACATGCTCTTACAACATATCAAAAATGCAGCTCTCTTCAATTTCTTGCGACCTTTAAGTACCTGGCCGCTGGCCTATAAGGCATTCTCGCTAGTTTGAAGTAGTTGAATTACGGAATGCGCAGGGAAAATTATCGGTGATTACCTAAGTTGTTTTGGACAAAACCGTTTAACTTTCGATCTGATATTTCCCTCAAAATTCAAAGAAATCAATATAATGTAGTATAGAGATATTTAGCTATATATGGATTTCAAAAAGCTAATGATTCCATTGACCACCTGTTATGCTGGTAGCCATTTTGATTAATCAGAAAATAGGGAAGAAATTTGTGGTGATATGCATGACCGAAATGTTCAATAAAGTAAAAGGTAATTGTTTTTTGTAGAAGTTTGAAGTTAACTCAAAACAGTATAATTGGTTTTAATTAGGCTTGTAAAGTTGTTGGCTTAATAAGGATGAGCTGATCGGTAAACCTTTAAGAGATTGACAGAGGCAAAGGTGTGGATGGTAGGATTGAGGAGTAGGTTGGAGGATAAGCTTAAAGGTAAAATTCATTATAAGCACTCAAGAAAAACACGATGAAGTACTTAGTTTTATCTTCCTATTCATTAATACTTGAGCGGAAGTGGGAAAATAGTTTGAGGTCCTAAAACAATTCCAATCTTACTGTAATGTTTTATGATGCCTGGGTCCTCTAGAGGTAATTTCCAAAGCAAATGCAATTAGAATAATACAAAAGTCACAATCGATCACATTATTCAGAAAGTTAACCTTTAGAGAAAATAAGACCCTGTCTGTCATAATATTATCATGAGTGGTGGGCACATTTAATAATATTGTATCATTGATGTTAAACAGTAAGGAGGGGTTAAGTTAATATCAGGATGAGAAGTTCTAGAAATTCCATTCAGGGCTTCCTTTTAATTAATTAATTCCTTCTGAGGCAAATTTTAATTAAAGCTCAATTGAATTTTATATTAACTATTATTGGAGTGCTACCGATGGGTAGTTTCTCCACAAGTGTTTTTCATGCCATATTGTACATATAAGCAGATTTACTTGTTATAATAATATTATAGTTGTAAGTATCAATAAATTAATTTTTTTTTTAAATGTTAACTATTAGTTTTTATATATTTTTAAAAATATATTAAATGTGTATAAACATTCAATAATAAACCATCCACATATAATCAACTCACATTTACCGTTTTTAAAATAATCACTAAGATTTTTAACATACAATAAAGATTTTTTAGAAAGAATATTAATTGAAAATATCATTAAAAATGTCTGCATATAAAATCAGCAAATTTTAAAAATTAAATAAAAAAATATTTTGCCTTTCATAGAATTTGAAAACTACTTGAACCATTTACATATTGACCCAGAGTTCCAATATATAATTAGGTCAGTCCTTACAAGAAATTGGCAGCTTGATCAATTCTGTAACCAGGCAACATTGGTTGAAGTGATGATGAATAGTGTCTAGAGTAGTTAAAATGCCTGTAGTCATAATTTATTCAAGAAATGTCAGGGTTAAGAGCAAAATTAAGAAAAAAACATTAAATAAAAACATGGATGAGATGCAATTATGAAAAGACAGGGGTAGCTGGTACAGCAATGTTACATTATCCACGAACAATGCCGGTACAAACCGGACATAAAAAACAGACTCCACCACTTACTGTACCACCTTTTTCAATCCAAGCTAACCGACACAGGAATGTGATTGTTGAACCATTTGGCACAAAAAAATACTCTATGACCAAGCCGTACCCTGTTGGAAATACAATATTTAGAAGACATTATGAAAGGGGAGATTTTCCAATAGCAATGGAATTTGATCAAACTGGAAAAAAAGTGGCATGGAAGGTAATTATAGTGCTAAATTTTAAGGAATCTACAAAATTATATTTAAACCAAAAATATATCAAATCAGGCTTCATAAAAAGTAGGTAGAAGTAACAATCATAATAAAACTTTTCTTTGCCGTAACAACTAAAAAAAAAAAAGTAATAATTCCAATAAATTGAACATATTTTTTTATTATTACAGTTTATTATTTTATTAGTACAGTTTGTGTAAATAATAGAATCCTTTCTTCAATTAGTTCACTTATATTTCAACAAATTTTAAAAAATAATTGCTATCTCAACTATGGTAAATTCATTTTTCAGTCATCTACATTTATTGATATATAACAAAATAAAAAAATCAGACTTTCTTAAAGATAAGAAAATATCCATATCTTTCTTTTAAAACAAATATTTAATAACAGAGCATAATAATAAATAATACTTGTAGCTATAAAATGAAATAAAATATTATTTTGAATACCTACTTTACTGGATCTTATATTAAAGAGAAAAATAATGTTTTAAGGTAAACATCAATGAAATTGACTATGCCTACCACTTACCATTATTTTTCAATGGGCTCTGCGAAGTGGAATATCCATATTCCTATTTCGCTCAAGAAGGTATCAAAGATTTGTTGCTTAATGGGAAAAAGAAAGTGCTTCCAGTTATACCTCAACTCATTCTTCCAATTAAAAGTAAGTAAACCCAACAGTTTACAAGATTTTTTTAAAGTCAGTATTATTATAATATATATTTTGACCAGGAAACGATAACAATAAGCAATAAATTTCTTGAAGAATCATTAAAAAAATCATTTATAGTATAAGAGTCTGAATACAATGATAAAGAATTAGAGATTATAATATTCATACATAAAAAACAATAAATAAAACTATTCGAATTATAAAGAAATGAAAGTAAAATAAATGTAAATTTTGTACTAGATGCGCTTAACACAAAAAATAGAACTATCATAGCAGCCACATTGAAGATACTGCAAGTTTTGGTTTCCAACAGTGAAACTATTGGAGAGGCATTGGTACCATATTATAGGCAGATACTTCCTCCTCTCAATTTGTACAAATCACTAAATGGTAAGTAGAACTATTGTTTAATTTCCAAAATTGTATAAGGCTATGAGCAACCCTGGCCATACAGGGCCACAAGGACAAATATGGTGCAATGATACGCATCACGAATAACTTATTTAAAATATAAGTTTTCAAATTATCACATCACTTAACTACAAATTACTTTTAACTTTGATTGTTACCCCTTACTTATAACATTATCATAATTTATTTCATATTAAATTAAATATTAGGAGATCAAAAAACAACTGCTATAGGTTATAATTTTTTAATGCAAAAAATAGAATATTTTTTACATTATTGTTTCCATTAATGAATAAATACATGTTCTGCATATGTTTTGTATTTTTGATCAATATTATATCTAGTAAATTTTATCTATATTTTAACATTGAAGTATACTGTATTAAAAATTTATAATACAGAATATGATATTTATGAAAAATCTGTCTAAAACATAATAAATGAAGTATTTTTGGGACTTTATAACTAATTTTCTTTAGTTAATACAGGTGCTGATATTGAATATAGTCAGCAGAAGCGTGAAAATATCGGTGAACTTGTTCAAGAAACATTAGAAATGTTGGAAACATATGGAGGTAAAGACGCTTTTATTAATATTAAGTACATGGTACCAACTTATGAGTCTTGCATTCAAAACTGAATTTAAACAATAGCAAGAATGCAATGAATCATAATGATATAAAACAGTAAGAAGTTTAACAAATTTTTTAAAGATATATATTCAAGGAATATCGCCAACAACAAATTTTACCTCTTCCTTTTCGATAACCATTGTGTAGAATCTAGAATCTACATAAACACTTTTGAAGCCACAATTGAATAATAATATTCTATAATGCTACATTGATAAGGTGGAGTCAAATCTCACCTATGGCACCATTTTTTCTAGTTTCACCATAATGAAATTACCCTTGAGTAAAACTAATAGATTAGGTATAAAACAAAATGGAATAGTGCCAAGAGTCGGATTTGGTCTTACCTGGTCAATAAAAGAATTACATTTATAACTTATGGTACACAAGTTATGACATAATCATATGCTCCAACATAAAACTGCCCATGTTGATAAATATAACTAATTATATTTAAAAACTGTTAAAACTGCTGTAAGAAGAATAATGAATCAATGTTGTTAAATTTAGTTACTGTTGTTTTTAAAGTACTTTGTTAAAAAGTAGCTATTTATGTACAATAAGAAAGTTTATGTCATTAAGTAGAAAATTTGTTAAAAAAAGGAATGTATGTTAATTTATTTATAGTTGAAGTTAACAGTTGATTGTTATAATTTAGACAAATTGTTATGATTTATAATATTATAATTATGTTGATTATAAAAATATTTATAAATAGTCGTAGCTAACCTAGTATTTCAATATTCTTTATATCATAGGCAATCCCTTTGTGTAGTTGTGATCGAACATCCTTGCATTTGTTTGCTGTCAAAATAAAGCATTTAAATCTGTCTCAACTGATCTCATCACGAATAATAATCAACTGTGGTTGCAAACTTTCTTTATCCAATGATTGGTGAAGTGCAATAATGCATTACAAAGTAAAAAATGAAAGCATTGAGTTTTGCTGTTCTTGTTCTTTTTCTTTGTTCCTTGTTTATATAGAGTGAACCAAAGAGGATTTTCTTATAAATATTTTTGATCTACATATATTTAATGGTTTTTATTTTTAATAATAGAACAACATAATCACTTTTCACTATTTATAGCAAGTATTTTTAAAAAATATATATAAGGATAGCCAGACTTCTCCTAAATGTAAGTAAATCTAGAAAAGTTCTTATAATTATTTTCATTGTTTATTATAAATGCTGCTGTTTTAAAATTATATATATGGTCTTAATGTTATATTTCTCAACAACTCTCATCCCACCTTCCTGCTTGGGAACATCAGGGGGCAGATTACCCAGGTTACAGGGCTTCTTGCAATGGGCTAATCACCTGTCCAAGGTAATAATAATTCAAAAAACCTACAGCACTGGATTTGGACATTCTAAGAGATTATATCAGACAAAATAATAAAATAATGGAAAAATTGAACCATCAATTAAAAAGAGTTTTGACTGGTACAGGATACAAAAAAACAACAACATAATAATGGTATTTTAAAGATTAGTGAACAAAAAGGTTAAGGTATATATATACATACATATATATATATATATATTGGTTTCTACTTATCTTGACTGTTGTAGAAATATATTGTTTATGGTTCTCGAGTTTCAGTCAGTTATTTCAACTTCTTAGGCGACGTTTCGAGACTAGGTTAATCTCATATTCATGCCCTGACAGTGAAAAAATGATCTTTTAGTGAAAACATTAAATAGCACACTAAAATTAATGTAAAATGTCACGTGTAAGTATAATAGGATAGGGTGTAAACATTAATTTTAGTGTGCTATTTAATGTTTTCACTAAAAGATCATTTTTTCACTGTCAGGGCATGAATATGAGACTAACCTAGTCTCGAAACGTCGCCTAAGAAGTTGAAATAACTGACTGAAACTCGAGAACCATAAACAATATATATATATATATATAAATACATATGGAAAAAATAGGATATAGTATCCTGAACTGGAAACTTATAAACTCTTGACTCATGAATATAAATATATCCAAAGATATATGCACTAACTGATGATGCTAGTGTTGTCAATATTGCAATATAAAGATAGGGTTACTGAATATTTTAAATAAAGAATTTCAAAAGGAAGCTCATACTGACTTGGAAAAATAATATGACCGTTACAATCAATAAGATAGGTTCATGGTTCTGAGTAAAAATTATCAGCCCATATGTTTCTGATCTGTACCCTTGAAGTTGATCTCCAGAGTACTAGAAGGAATACTTAGAAGAGTAGTTAATCATAAGCTTCAGGAGGGGCAAGGAGCATTTAAAGCTAGGTAACAAAACAAAGACTAAATCTTGATGATATACCAAGCCTTTTAGCTTGTAAAATAAGAACAGTTCAATAAAATTTCAGTTATTTTTGATTCATTAGAATAAGTATGGGTGTCAATTCTTGCAATGTGGCTAGGACTAGAAAAATGACAATTTTCTCAAACTGATATCTAGTTTCTTTCAAAACAATTTGCTCATAATTAACAACTTTTCAGAAATAATATAGCATCTGCTTAGCACAATCAGCTAAAATTTTCTTCACTCAAATATTTATTGGTAAGGCTGATATAATTTTCTAAAAAGATCTTGACATCCCGGAAGTTAGCTAATTGTAAGAAAATAAATTTTTTTTTAATGTAAAAATAAGGACCTTGACCTTCAACTAAAAGTCTTCAATGTATTCATTATAATCCCTTTTCTCTGTTAACTAACTGGCCCACCATTTCCTTATAACCAAGATTCATTATTATAGGTACATTTGCTGGATCTATGCCCACTTTTGTTTATTTATTTATGTTTGGATTATTTCTTTTTTTATTTATTTAATGTCACTTTATGCTGATTTGGCTAATCGAAAAATACTACCGTGGGAGTCCTAAATTTTTCCAACCCAAGTATAACTTAAGGTAGGGATCTTTAATGCTCCCCTAACATCGTACAGGCTCTGAACCACCATTTTTTACACTCTTCAAGAAATCTTAATGGTTTCAGCCAAGCAGTGAGCCCACAATCTTGCGCAAAGAAGGTTGTTATGCTAACCCCTACACCATAGGTGACCTCCTGAGGATTTACCAACTTCTAATATTTCTAAATATAATCTTTTAGGTTTAATGAAATCACAAAAAATAAGTTGAACTAGACACAACCCTGGGTAAAATAAAGTAATCAAGAAATAAAACAAATGTTTAGTATTTGAAAAAATAAATATTTACAGTGTATTTTGTTGCTTAAAATCTAAAACAGTGAAAAAATAAAAATTAAATATAAATACAAAATATTTTAGTAACATAAATGAACTAATGAAAAGACTCACTGCACTACTTTCATTTCATTACTTTTCAAATTTATATAAAATTCTAATATAGAATCATACTAAATAAAAACGAAACAAAATATTCTACATAGGCACTTGTCTTATAAAATGTATTTGTTATGTATATTTTTTCAATATGAAAAGACTTCAGTGTAATGATTACCATCAGCTTCTTTCAATAAAACAATAGTCCATAAACTGATGCAACACAGAAAATAGTTTCCTGGAAAAAAATAAATTTGAATTACAACCTTTAATGTATCAAAGTAAAAAGTGCTCTAAAATTTCATAAGCAGAAAAAAAGAATTGTTAAACTTAATTTAAACAATGTATGGTTTTAAAAGCTTAAAACAGCAAAATATATTTAAATTAAAATTAAAAAGCATAGACGATTCCATAAAGCCTTCATCAATTCAAAGACATCAACCACCTCTCAGCCAGACATATATTGCAGCAGGGGCAGACAATCCCTGAAAAGCTACTATTTGACATCTCGGAAAACCACATGATTCTTGATAGATATACACAAAATAAAATACAATGCCATATTGTGTTGAGGGTTGCTTTCAGTCGCCTGAAGGGCCTCAGATAACCTGGATGAGGAAGGATGCTTATAGATTCCTGAGATCACGACATGAACTCAAACCTTTTGGGATTGTGAGCAGGAGCACTTATTAGCAAGAACATTAACTTAAACACTACGGTATGGCGCCAACTGGCCACAAAACCTTGCCCATAGCTGGCACTGGCACGCACGGTGCACATGATAGATTGTGCTAAAACAATGAATCCGTTTCGTTCATTCAACTTGAGTCCAAATTCCTCGTTTTATATATTTCATACAGGCAAACAAACACACACACATATATACATATTTATAAATTAAAATCTAAAACAGGTTATACAGTATTATATAATGAGATTTTTAATTTCTATCTGACAAATAATACTTACATTTACAAAACTTTCTGAAGCATATGAATCTGTTTCCGGATCCCACAAACATCTAGCCCCGACTTTGACTCCTCCACCCTTTCTTTCTCCGAGAACAACATTGACAACAAGTTTGTATCTCTCATACACTTCACCTATAAAAGAAGACAAGGTGTAAAGAAAGAATTTTTTATTAATTAATATAATTCTTTTATAGATGAAAATTTTACAATGTTAGGTTTATTTCATACTTATACTTAAAACCTTAAGATAAAATGAAATAAAAATACATGAACAATTGGATAGAAAATTATTTTCTTTAACCAAAAATAATTTTCACATGCTTAAAATAAAGAAGAAAAAAAAAATACTACCTTCCAATTTTCGTCTTATTGAGGTAGCAAGAGATTTTGTGAGTTCCTCAGCTGTGTCGGATGAGTATGTTTGGCCATAAAGATTATCGTACAGGACTTTGTTTATTACATTTTGTATTGACAGTGATCGAAATCTGTAATATTAATGTAAATCTGAAATTAAACTATGTAAACGTGAATTATAAAACAACTTACAAAAATTTAATAATTCTAAGGTAAGCAGTTGGGCTATTTTAAAAAAGAAGACAGAGAATGATCAAAGAGGCTACAAAAGATTTTCAAAACAGGCGCTTACTAAAAAGCCTTTCAGCAGAGGAAACGAGTGTAGCAGAATTGTATTGTTTCTCAAAGAGAATATTTAAAAGGATATACATTAATTGCCTGATATTAAATGAAGGTTTGTCACAGAAGGGTCATTCACAAAGCTAATAAATCGGGTTGCTGCACCAGAGCTATGTAGTGTGATTTGTGTTAACTGCTTTGAACTCAGGTATAAACTTTTTATTCATTTAAATTATCAATGCTTATTGCATAAGATAATATTTAAAATTATTCTGCTGTTTAATTTTATTTAAAACTGACTTGAAGTCAGTTATAAATAAAATGAAAGCACTAATAATTCAATGAGTATGAATTTTACATAAGAATAAAAAGTATTAAGTCAGCACAAAATATGACCATATTATTAATAGACCACATATACTTTAAACAAACTTATAAAATAAACCTATTTATAGTAAAGATTTACCATACTTCTTGTTAGTTGTATTTCAGAAAAATCGCGGTATATTGATATAATAAATAAATAAAAAAATACATAATTTCTAAAAAAATTATTTGGTGATTATTCCGCAGGTTGTCACTTTGAGTTGAGTCACAAGTTCTTTTCATTCATTTATGTTATAATATTTTCCAAAAATACAAATTATCAAGCTTAAGAATTTATGAGAAACAGAACTTAATTATAGGAAAGGTGTATGCTTCAGTGATAATATCATCTAGAAATGAACGTTTCAACAAACAATACCATCTACATAATTTTTGTTGTTATTTTTAAACATTTTTCTCTTCAAAAGAAAAATACCATCTATACTTTCCTATATACTTTGAAATGTTGGTTGAAACTTTTATTTCTTGATGAAATGATTACCGAAATCTACTCATTATCTATAATTACATTTTCGTTTCCATACTAAAACTTACAACAATTTGTATCTTTGGAAAATATTAGAAATGAAACTACAGAACAATTAAAACTTGTAACTTAACTCAAAGCGACAACCTCATGAACTGACACCAAATATTTTAATTAATTAATGTGAACAAGCATACTTTTTAGATAAATCAGGCCTCATATCGAAACCAGCTGATTTGAATAGTTCATTTCTTTTCTGAGAAGTTGCATCTTGATCAGCATCTGACTTGATGAATTCCTGTATTAAAGAATTTTTTTTGGATGCTTCTCCTGATGAGCGAGACATTTGTTTATGAGCAGCCATCTAAACAATTAATAAGCATTAAAAATAAAAATATATATGTTTTCTATTAACTATTTTTCACCTACATATATATATATAGATATATATACAGTCCCGGTGAATAAGTGGTTAAGTCGGATTTTGTCCAGAGTGTTAACTGCTTTCAGATAACCGGGCATGGTATCATTCTCGTGTAATATAATCAACAACTCCTTTTCAAGCCAATGCCTTACTTAGCCCCTTATTCACTACAAAAATAAATCGATTCTGCTTACTTAAGTACAAGAAACTCATTTTGGAGAAAATTAGACTTAACCACTTATTCACCGGGTTGTAGATATAATAAGCTAATTTCTTCACAACAAACCATTAATAACAATAAATAAAAAAGGAATATTTGTTATTAATTCTAACTCACACAAACGGTCAAGTATTGCTTTGTCAGGATATTAGAGCTCTAAGTTAAACTCTTTACAGAAAAGCTAGACGTTCAATAATAGGGAAAAAATCATTCATTGAAAACACTTTATGAACTCAGTAATCAACTTGTCCTTAGTTTTAAAAACCTAACCATTGCAGCTATTCTTAAAAACAATATAAACCAAGTCAATAGGAATTATTTTCAATTGACTTTTAAATACTTATTTACACTTGTATATTATTTTCTGAATAAATTAAATTACATGTAATTGATTTAATAATTTCTAGTACTGCAATCAAATCAACTGTATTAAATGAGTGACATGGTTATTAAAATCATTACCTAATTTTAAAGCATAAAGATCTCTATAACTTGATAATCCAGTAAGATTGATATACTTCAATAATCACAAAATATTAAAAAGTGAAATCATAAAATAATTTTTTGGAGGTAATCTTGTTCAGCTACAAGTTTATCATGCTATCATTAATTGGTGAACTTAAAAACTGTTGTTGACGAGGGAATCATATCATATTATAACACTAAAGTTACCTTCCAACTACATTTATTATGTAGATATCGATTAAACTAAGAAAAATACCTATGGTTGGTAACGCATAACATTATTTAAATTTCATATCTCGTTCTGTTGTAGAAACAAATATTTCTTTTTAGTTCGCCTATTTAGTTTGTTACTACTGAGGAGAAGAGAATCCAAGAGGAGTAACGATGAGGACCCACCACGGTTCCTCATCATAGAAAAAATATTTATGGATTTAAAAAAAAAGAAAAGAAAAACCTATAAGTGGTAATGAAAAAGATCTAATATGCTCTGAATTATATAAAAAATGAAATAGCAGAACTGAAAAATTCAAACAGTGGCCAACTGTCTGATTGCAGGTCCATATTCAATTAAGAGTTAATTTCCACTTTCTCAGAATTATTTTAAATTCTATAGGTTGCTGAAGATTATCGTTTAATTAGAGAAAGTGTCTTTTCTCAGTAATAGTTCAGCGAATAATGAGTAGGATTAAATGTTTAATGATTACAGGGTTCCCAGACGTCAACGATTTCACTCCTTTCAGCAGAACAGTCTTACAATTTGAATAAATTATAAGACTGTACCGTTAGTACTTCATTTTATATTTCAAATTACATAATTGAGGAGGATTGAATTGACAGTAATTTTACTATTTTTGCTAATCGAACTCCTCTGCTTTCTCCACTCCAAATGCGTAGGAGAATGGGGCTGTAATCTCTAGGTTGTCAAGGTGAAGCCTTAGCATCAGTGCCATTATCTATTGAATTTATAAAATTAATTAATTAATTCATGCTAACTTTTTTGGATAAAGTTCTTTTTTCAACAATGTAAATTAAAATTTTCGTTTCTTTTACTAGTTGATATTCATGTAAATTACTCCCAGTGGTAGAATCTCAATATCAAACATGCGTAGGAGAATGGGTACGTACACAAAGATCCATTTTTGAAACGAGCGCATATTCATAAAAGGGAATAAAGAAAGCTTTATAATTTGCAGAATTGAAATTCATTAGGTTACCTAGTAAAGATTATAACAACATGCTCCGAGTTATGAACTGGCTAGAAGTGAAAAGTTACAGAAAAATGATTTGCGATTCATGTTTTTCTTCGAACATATTTCTTAACTCCTTCGTTGTCCATTTTATTTAGAACAATTAGCCTGACACTCAATCGTAATAGGTATATTTCATTTTATACCGCACTTATTGAATATGTTATAGCATGTTGCATTGTGTAGATAAGCTATCATTATTTTTTATTCTGTTCAATTCAGAGGCATATATGAAAAATACTATCGTCAAAGTAAATTACATAACAGTAATTAACATTTGTTGTTTTTTTTATTTAGTTTTGCATAAGATAAAAAAAGAATTTGCTCTAATGAGCATAAATTAGAACATCTCATGGGACTGTCATACATCTTATATCACCCCCTAAGAGTTTAAATGTTTAAATTAAACATATGAAAACCTTATTTGACGATTTTACGTAACGATGTAAACACCTGCATAAGTGTAAATTATTACATATCTGTAAGTTATATGTTTTAAATTATAAATAATACTACAGCGCTATTTAAGCCTATGATTTACTTCACCATTTGCATTTACGTGATTTATAACGTTTCAGGTGATTATATATTGTAAAATTAGTGTCTTACTGAAGTATATTGATACAATGACTCATTTTACTTAAGTATATTCACCAGTGACATATATACATATATGGACAACAAAAAATTCACTGTGTTAATCTTACTTGACTTTTCTAAAGCATTTGATTCCTTGGACCATTCTATCCTTTTTACCAAACTAAAGTCATTGTTTAAAAGGGAAAGGTAAAAAGAGACCTTACATAAATGTTAAGACCGTGGAAAAATTCCAACGAAAAGCCCTTAAGTCTCAAAAACTAAAAACAGAAATTGAAAATATCTCTCCAATATTTCGCCTATTCAGGCATCCTCAGAGTAGAAAGAGAATAATAGCAAAGCAAAACATGAATAATGCACTCAAGAAACATCCCACCACCTCCAAAGGCTCAAAGGCAACTACTGAATCATAAGGAAGGTTACTAGACTCCTGCTGGATAAAGTTAGATAAAAAACAGCTGATTAATACTTCAGAAATTGAAATTTCAATATACGCTCACCGAAATCCAAAAAGCACAACAGGAAAAAAAAAAAATAATAGTAATAAACAACACTCACAAAAAAAAACTTAACACAAAAGCCCATATGAAAAAATGACAGTAAAAGTGGAAGAAAACAAGAACATTATCAAGAAACCAGTAGGCTTATGGCTATTGCACAAAATATATTAATATTAAAAAGGGAAAGGTAAAAAGGGACCTTACATAAATATTAAGACCTACTTCCAAAAAGTTGGGTGTAAAAAAATTACCAATTTTCAAAGAGGCGTAACTCAGAATCTGTTACACCTACAGGCCTTAGTCTGTGCATAAATTATAGCTAATTATATTTAATACCTTAACTTTCATCGTAGAATCACTCCTTCCCCCGGTGTTCCTCAAGAAAGTCGGCCGAAACTTAAAATTTGGACTTTTTGGAAAAAAATACCAATTTTCAAAGAGGCGTAACTCAGAATCTATTAGACCTACATAACTGCGGTTGGATTCATATTGTATCAAATTTAATCTACTTTAAAATGGTTACCCATAAATTGTTTTTCAAAAATGCACCGATTATGAGATACAGGCCAAAAACTGAAATAATTCCGAAAATTTCGATGTTTTTTTGGCCTCCAAAAGATTTCCCATCCTGTTTTTTCGGTTGAAAAATTGGATTTCCACTACTCAGACATGCCCTTACAATACATCAAAAATGCAATTCTCCTCGATTTTTCGCGACATTCTAACACCTGGCTGCTGGCCTATGTTTGGACTATTTGGAAAACATGACCAAGGGGCGTAACTCAGAATTTATTAGACCTACAGGCCTCGGTCTGTGCTTAAATTAAAGCTAATTAAATTTACTACAGATTCATTCCCATGACTTTCATCGTAGGATCACTCCTTCGGTCGGTGTTCCTCACGAAAGTCAGCCAAAACTTAAATTTTGACGTTTTGGAAAAAATCGGAAAAACCGGATGGGAAATTTTTTGGTGGCCAAACAAACATCGAAATTTTCGGAATTATTTCAGTTTTTGGCCTGTATCTCACAATCGGTGCATTTTGAAAAAAATCTATAGGTAACCATTTTAAAGTAGATTAAATTTGATACAATATGAATCCATTATTAAATATAATTAGCTATAATTTAAGCACAGACTAAGGCCTGTAGGTGTAACAGATTCTGAGTTACGCCTCTTTGAAAATTGGTAATTTTTTCACACCCACTTTCCCCGATTTTACATTTTTTTAATTAACAAGAGAAGTATAACAACTACTGGCCTCATTATGTGATTAAATTAAAGATAATTAAATCTACTACATCTCCATTTCACTTGACTTTCATCGTACGATCACTCCTTCGGGCGGTGTTCCTCACGAAAGTCGGGCAAAACTTAAATTTGTATTATTTGGAAAAAATTACCTATTTTCAAAGGGAGGTAACTCGGAATCTATTAGAGCTACTGAGCTGCGGTTGGACTCAAATTATACCAAATTTAATCTTCTTCAAACCAATGTTTTTTTTTTAATCAAAACGCACCGATTAGGAGATATGGCCCAAAACTGAATAACTCCGCAAATTTCGAGGTTTTTCGGGCACCGAAAGTTTTCCCAACCGTTTTTTCGTTAGCAAACTTGGATTTCCACTAGTCAGATATGCTCTTACAACATATCGACAATTCAGCTCTCTTCAATTTATTGCAACCTAAAGCCCTTTTTTGTACCTGGCCGCTGGCCTAAGATGGTAGGAACTGTGGTAAACAGATTTAGGAAGATCGTTGATGTAGCAGTTGAAAAGAAGAGGAGAGATGCTTGAGCCCTGTGCCACACCTGAGGAAAGGGTGAGGAAATAGGAAAGGGTTGATTAGGTATTGAAACTGCTTGAGACCTATCAGAGAGGAAAGATTGGAACCGGTGAATAGGGCTGTTGGAAAATGACAATGACTTTAAGACAGTGGAAAAATTCCAACGAAAAGCGCTTAAGTCTCCAAAACATGTGAATTTATGTTTTGCTTTGCTGTTATTTATATTACTTGGAAAAAATTACCAATTTTCAAAGGGACATAATTCAGAATCTATTAAAGCTACAGAGCTGCGGTTGAGCTGAAATTATAGAAAATTTAATCTATTTTAAAAATGGAAACCAATATTTTTTAACATAAACGCACCGATTAGGAGATATAGGCCAAAAACTGAAATAACTCCGAAAATGTTGAGGTTTTTCGGTCACCAAAAGTTTTTCCATCCGTTTTTTCTAAAAAAATTAAGTATTACTATTGACGAAAACCTTTCCTGGAAACCCCACATCGCCCAAAATCCCGACGGTCAATAAGTTCCCTGAAGTTATTCCATCGATCACAGCATCTGCTCACACAATCTTCCCGTAAGCTTCTCATATCTCTCATCTTCCCCACCTCGACTACTGTTTAGTTCTTTCACTTTTATTTTTCTTTTTCTTATTTTTTGGGATTTTTTTAAATGCTTCATGAGCCTTCTGGCCAGATATATATATTATGTTTATTTTTCTGTTTATGTTTGTTGTTCTACAGAGAATTGGTCCCAGAATACAGTTTCTTTTCTATTCTATTATATATTAAACATATTGACTCGTTTCTTTAGTTCAGTCTTTTTTTAAAAACTAACTTAAATTAGTTATAGTTTTTATAAGAATGTTCTTTTTCTAAATACAAGATATGTTGTTGTTTTTTTTAAAACACATCATATTAAAAACAAATTCGTTTTGGCTTTAAAACAAAATTATTCCAAAATTTTTCAGCGTTATTGAAGGTTATAAAGAACAGATAGATGAGTAAAACAAAACTTCATTTTGTGATTAGGTCTTTTGTAATAACAGAAAGTTACATGAAGACCAGATTATATTTCTGCCCAAAGGTCTAATTAAATAATAAAGACAAACGGGTGCTTATGTTCTATTAAAAGAAGAATGATCCGAGGAAAAATATAAATATAATGGTGAAAATAAGAACAAAAATAAAACTTAAAAAATTCTTTATTGGAAAGTAAATAATACAATCTGCCACACTTAAGGGCTATAAGTATTTCAGATCTATTACACACTTCCCTAGAGATCTCTGAGCCTTTCTCCACGTATGGAAAGCTAAGCGGGACCGCAGGAGATACCAGCAATACTCTTCTCTGCAAGTCACTTCTCTGGATTTGAGACCAATGGAGACCGAGTAAGAGCGCTAGAGCAGCAAACACTGAGAACATTTGTAGAGAAGCTGGTCAATTGCCGCTTCAGCCTTTATGAAGAATGAATGATGTGGGATAAGGATCGAAGTAGAGGAATTGGATAATTGAATAAGTCCTTAATCATAACGATACTGATGCAAAAATAAATTATTCACAAAGTTGTGTAGTTTCGTTAGTTAAGACAAGTGTTTACAGGCCAATTCTCTTATTCCTGGACCAAGCTCTTCCTCGGATTCTTGGCTGTTGAAGATAGTGAAGATCCTTTCTTTATGTATGTCATCCCCGAAATCTCCCTGACTTGTGGTCATTGGCGCATAATTTACAATGAAAAGGATGTTACTCAAGAATGATAATCGATCCATTCCTTCAATTAGTTCGTTTAAAGTTGGCTTCTTTCCGTTATAATTAAACTTATCCAGAGTTTGTGTCAATGAATCGTGATAGCACTCCAATATTTCTCGGAGGTTTTCATTAATAGACGTTGCTTTTATCGATCTATAGATGAAGTATGTCAAATCGAAACATGGTGTACCGAATGTAGACAACTGGAAATCCAAGAACCTAAAAAAAAGGAAGGAGAGTAAAAAAAAAATATATGTAATGTGTAGCCAGTTGTCCAGTTGTCCAGTTGTCCAGCAGTTGTCCAGTTGTCCAGCAGCTTGGAAATTTAAAATAAAAAGTCACAGGGAAAACTTATAGAGCATCATATTCCCCTCTAATTTTACTATACGGTCAAATATATTTCTCAAAATTTGAAATCTTTGAATCTCAAATAAAGAATTGCTATCAGAAAATGTCTTTAAGTTCAGCGCTCATAGCTCATAGGTGCTCCTGATATCTTGCATTCAACTACACAATTTTTCTTGATTAATTAAATTGTTTAATAAAACCACAAAACAATGGTTGATTTATTTAATTATTATTACTTTTTGACAGATTCCTCAGATTTCACACAACTATTCTTTAATAACAGCTGAGGATAAAAAAAAAATCATAATGCTATTACGAGTACTAATATTACTCACCTCATTGAAATCGGATGGTTTCTCCAATCATATTTAAACATTAGATTCGGCACCATTAGGTCACCATGATTAATTACTTTAAATGGACATTGATCGCTGTAGTTGGCGATGTCCTCTAATCGTTCTTCAATGTCTTTTGCGGTCAAGTTCTTCAGTTTAGAGACCATGGGTTTCCTGAAAAATATATTCATTCTCAGAACGGTATGTGAATCTTTTATTTATAATTATTCGTCTGAATTAAGGAAACAGAAAAAAGAAACTATTGCCACGTGCCCCACCATTATGATGAGTTAAAGTGGCTCTTCCCTCCCATTCATAGACAATATTTTCTCAGGGCTTTTCTATACCAGTCCATTAACTCTGCAGACCCTTCTTATATCTAGAGCCTCCTTCAATTCAAGTCCTCAGTCTAGCACCACAAAACAAGCCTTTCCGATCCCTACACACGTTCCCACAGAACCAAAGCATTGGGGCGTTCCTTTCTCGCCCGCTCAACGACAGTGTGGAACCTCCTTTCACCCGCCATACTTCTTCACTGGCTTCATTTTAATCCTTGCTTTTCCAACATCTCCTGACCTCCCAAAACGATCCTCTTTAAGGAGACCAATCATTTGCTTAAAAAAATCAGTATTGAATAATTGATTTCGTTGCTTACTTGTTTTGTTTCTTTTTTCTTAAAGAAGATAAACACCATGTAAAGAAATAATTATAATTATAAATATTGCTATTATAAATTATCATTTATTTTATTTAGTAACTGTTGTAATCAATATATTTATTCTCTAAAATTGGCTAAAATCCTGTTAAGATTCCTACTTTTTAGTTCTTTCACTTTCATTTATATCTTTTTTATTCTTCTGGCCAGATACATATTCTGTTTATTTTCCTGTTCATGTCTGTCATTCTAAAGGAACTTGGTCCCAAAATAAAGTTTCTTTTCTATTCTATTCTACATATTAAAAGAAGGCTATGGCTTATTTGAACTGGCAAAATTTATTTATCACCAGTGCTAGTTTTAAAGTGTGTGGAAATGATTTAAACGGTCTGCAAGCTTCAAAATAATATTTTTTTATCAATGAACATTTTACAAATTATAATATTTCTATAAGCATATTTAAATATTATGGTACTTATACGCTTACCTATATAACAATTCGAAATATCAGGGGGAAAAAATTGTAAGGGCTTTAATAGGCAGTTGCATCGAAGTACCGAATGATGTTGATGAATAAAATCAATGATAAAAGGATGAGTGAATCAACCAAAGGAAGCAATAAAATTACTAAAAACTAGAGGTCACCTGTTAACATAACAACCTACATGCCCAAGTTCGCGGGTTCGTAGCCCTAAGGATGCTCTTAAGATTTTTTAAAGGGAGTGAAAAATCTTTAGTTATGCCGTCCTTCGGAAGGAAGTACAATAGGGGTCCCGAGCCTGTACGATACCTGAATAGACAAAACTTGGGACTACCACTGTACCATCGTCCGATTAACTATACCAGAATAAAGTTACCTTAAATGATTAAACAAAAAACAACTTAAAACTAAAAATCTCAAACAGATATATTTGAAACGAGTCAATTTCGACAAAAGATTGGATTCGTTGCAGAAAAATAAAAGGTCCATTGTTTATTAGGTGATTCCGATCTGATGTATAGAAATAATTTGTATATTTCAATTATGGTGAGGGGCGACCTGTGGTCTAGTGGTTAGCGTAACAAACTACTAAACCCAAGATCGCGGGTTCGTAGCCCGGCAGGTGGCCCTAGGATTTTTTAAAGGGAGTAAAAAATCCTTAGTTACGCCGTCCTTCGGAAGGGACGTTAAGCGGGGGTCCCGACCCTGTACGATGTCAGGTACTCGTTAAAAATCCCTATCCTAATAAAACCTGGATAGGCAAAATTTAGAGCTCCCACTGTAGCATCGTCCGATTAGCCATAGCAGCATAAAGTGACGTTAAATGAACAAACAATCAATTATGGTGAGACTTAAGTAAGAGGAAAGTATTTCACTATTTCCTGCATAGTTAATTTCACTACTAAATATAAGTTTTACAAAAAGAAAATATAATCTCACCAACTTGGATTCCAATTTTTATCCATAACACTGGCAAACTCCATGAGGTAGGAATGCCATATCTTGTAGGAAGTTTCGTTAAAGACGTACCACCGAGGAAAGCTATCGACGCTAATGCAGTCTCGTTCTTCCAAGATTTTGCTCATTCCGTGAAACAACCCCAAATTCCGGACTACGAGGAGGACATGTTCCAGGTTGAGGTAGCATGGAATGAGGAGAGACTTGAAGCCTTGTGTCTGAAGAAATATATTGAATTAGACATTATTAAAAAAATATATATATATATATATATATATATATATTGGTTTCTACTTATCTTGACTGTTGTAGAAATATATTGTTTATGGTTCTCGAGTTTCAGTCAGTTATTTCAACTTCTTAGGCGACGTTTCGAGACTATTCTTTGGAACTTGGCATGAATATGAGACTAACCTAGTCTCGAAACGTCGCCTAAGAAGTTGAAATAACTGACTGAAACTCGAGAACCATAAACAATATATATATATATATATATATATATATATATATATATATATATATATATATATATATATATATATATATATATATATTAAATTTGGTAAAATAAAATGAATTCTACAACCAGCTAATTAATTATTATAAAAATATATGGAAGATAATACAAAAATGTGGTGAAGAAATAGTTAAGTCGAATTTTGTTCAGAGTAAACTGTATTGAGGGAAGCAAAATCATGTCATTTTGGTAGTTTTCGGCTTAAAATGGAATTGTAATATAAAAGAACAGGATTCCGCTTCCTGGCTGGAGATATATTGTGGTTCAAGCTAATATCGTATTAATTAAAGTGTAATTAATAAATATTTATTTATCTATATAAAAACCATAGAAACACAAAATTAACCATTATATAGTATACTAACAATACTATAGTTTGTTCTCACCTTTAAATCTTCTAAAATCATGGTCGTATATGGTTCATAATGCAGAAGTCTGCTCCAAGGGATTTCCTCGACATTATCGAATTCTTTTAAGAGATATTCCATTTCTTTCAGAACTGTGGTATACATCTAAGTGAAACATTTATTATATAAGTGATTTGTTCAAATGTTATATTTAACATAGTTGATAATATGAATAGAATAATAATAGTTATAGAAATAGCTTATGATTTTCTTTAAAAATAGATGATTACAAAAATGAGTTTATATTAACCCCATATTTCAAAAATAAGCTTTTTCGCTCGTTCAGTCAAGCAATTCTTTATGCTTCTGAATCTTCAAGTTCAGAACCGAAGTAATGACATGAGATAGAACAGACCAAACTAAAAATGTGTAAATGTTAATTTCTGAAATTTGGGATTTCAGCTTTTGATCCTGGATATCCGCTTTTGATCCTGAACACCTCATATCTATTCTATAATAAATTAGAGGTCATAAATATTATACTTCATATTGCTCAAATACTGGTTCCATATAACTTTATTATTTTATCTCAAGCTAAAAGTAAGAAATAATGAACAGTATTAATATGCAAATAATGATAAAATTTTACTAACTGTAATTTCTGTCCTGAATACTCCAAGATCCTTTACGAATGTGTTGTGTGCTTCCGATGGTATTTCAGAACTCTTCATGATCGCGCTGCAGTTGGAAGTCCTTCCATTTCCATGAACCACTTTCATCCTCAACCTCGTAATAACGGACAAAAAGTTCTGACCTGTTGGTACCGCGTTCTCTTCATCGATCCTCAAGATCTTTTGGATCTGTTCATCCCGGTTCTTGTTCATCAACGCTATTTCTAGTACGGCAGGATCCATGATCTATTGTAAAAAAAAAAAAAAAATAGCTATACTAAATTGATTATATTTCTTTAAATACTAATACTAATTATTGTTCTAGAAAAAAATTGATAATAAATACTGAAATACGTTAGTCTGTTCAACATTAATTTGGCAATTTATGTATTAATTATTTATGTGTCTTATTGGTAAGCAGGTTCATATAAAAAGTTAATTAATAATCATTATAAATAGTTTGAAATTGCATTATTAAAAGTTAGTTTTATGAGTATTATAGAACAATTAGTGGTGTAATAAAAATTGCAGCGCAGCATTTTAACTTCAATTTGAATGTGATCTCGTTTGTCAAACAATAATTATCTAATTATCTTTTTATTTTTAACATTATGTCAAATAATATAAAAATACACGTTCCTACTCATAAATGTCTTCAGTATTAGGTAACTGTATATATTAACCCAGTAAATATTAGTCTTCGCTATTCTTTGATCTAGCATAAATAAACATTAAATAATGCCTTTTTTTAAAAACTTTTATTGCATTGTGTAATTACATACATTGCAAATTGTAAAAGTCTTACTAAAATAAATGACGAAATTTCAATTTCAATTGAGAGAAATACCATGTATTAAGTGATAAATACTTGTGATAATTTTAATTAAAATCTAAAAGTAAATCTATAATTTTATTAATTTTTCTATTAAAAAAATATATACTTTTAGACTTGCTTGAAAATTTGAATATATGTTTATTCAGTATGCTAAAACATACTTTTACTTTTACTTTTAAACTTACTAAATTTGACCCCAATTTCGAATACAATTTTTTTGTAGATATGTATTTTACGTCATAGAATATTACTATTTTCATTAAAAAAAATTGGTCGGACCTTCAGACTGCTCTGAAATTTACATGCTTAATTCTTAAAAACATAACTTCATTATAAATTAAACATGTCTTAGTTTTGTAGTATTTGTAAACAAGAGTCTTTACTATATTATTACATGAAGAATTTTCCTTAGTAAATTGACTTAAAATATAGAAGTTCTCGCCTGTAAAGATTGTGTTCTAGGTAACTGCTTGACAAAATATTTTTTTTAATAAACGAATTATAAATTGGGAAACTATAAATATAAATAGACAAATTACTTAAAATTGTAAGGATTAATCAAAGCATAATCTAAAACATTAGGGTGAAATAGTTTATAAAAGCTCTTTGAGAAGAAAGCGTAGGAAATGTACACACTTTGTAAAAGATATTTGTTCCCATTCAAATGTGCTTATTTTCACTTCCTTGAGGAAAAACTTTTAATTCTTGTTTTTATTATAAAAGTGATGAATATATCAATAAATTTAACTATTTTACTTTTGAATATAATGTTTTCAGACATGACAAGCTCATCTACCTTCCTATTATACCATAAGCTCTTTTAAAGATAACCCATGATGTAAACCCAAAATAGATTTATGCCAAAAGAAACCAAGAAAAACTACTCACTTGAGCCATGAAGGGTTGTTTGACACTCTTATATTCTGGAAATTAGCGTAAAAATATCACTAATTCTGTCAGGAGTGGATGCTTGCCTCCATATTTCATTAATGGTGTTGGATTACTATGCATCCATTACTATTTATTTATCCTGTTGCATTACCCCCATATATCCAGCTAGTTTTAAACTTATTTCATGTACTTCAACTAGCTGCAGTTAATTCTTTGCAGTATAGGAAGTCCCTAATTGGATGGAATTTAAGAATTTTCCAAAAACAAAAACAGCTTTTCTTTCATAAGACACTATCTTCAACTCGGGTTTGGATAGTTTTGTAAACGTCGGTTTCAATGTCTGAGCATTTAGAATGGGAAGAAGAAATCATTATCGCCTCATTTAACTGCGAATGATTCACCCTTTTCATCATAACCATGTAAATAAAAAAAAATAATAAAAGAAAGGACTCCATTATCAAACAATAATTTCCCTAAAATTATGAATTTTTCTAATAATTCGTTAGGAAACTCTCCTAGAAACTATGAAGAAACTCTCCTATAATTGGTATTGAGAATTAGAAAAAAATAGAGTAACCCAAAAGCACACATCATGCACCGCCCACCCCCCATGAATTCTGTTGATCTGTTATTGAAGAATCTTGGTTTTGCAGTACAGATCATTAACTGCTATAATTAAATTTTTCTGAGTGCTATTCGGTTGCAATGAATTGGACCCGTCCATGTTTTTTATTCTGTTAAATGCTTTTTCCATGTCAACATATCAATAATTCCTCTTCATGGCGTTCACCCTTTACCAGTATGAGTTTCTGGGTGATTCTCAATGTACAGAACTATACTGTTGGTTTCCTATTTGGCCTTCTGCAAATTTCCTAGTTCTCTTTTCTAATGTCTTGGGGCAAACCTTGCTACGGATACTAAGGAGACCGATATCATCATGATTTCAGAATGTGTTCTGTTGCCCCGCTCAGTAAATTTTCATTCACGAGCTATTTTCTTTTTTCCTCCCTAAAATGTTTCAGAAAATACCATCCTCCTCTTTTCTTTCCATGAACAATTCCTAATGTTTTTTAAATTTCCTAAAGTTATGTTTTTTCCATTTCCTCTTCAACACTATCACAACCAAAATGTGGGGTGAAATGACTAAAGAGTTAATGAAGCACTTTTCATTAAATATTAAAGCACTAACCACTGATTGATTGATATCAATACTATTTACGTTTAACAAATGTAAAATTAAAGTATTATAAACTAGTCTTACTTGGTTAAGCGTCCTTCTGGAAATGTTCCCAAGTCTGCCTGAAACCACAGCTTCATACTACTATTTATTTAAAATTATATTTGTTATATCACCCTTATCTGGGAACTAACAGTGCCTAGATTTACTACCTTTTTGTTATTTGTTCAGTAAATAATGATGATATCCAAACTTGCTGTGTGGTCTGAATATTTTCTCTTAACGCGAATGTCAAATTTACCTGACATTTATTTGATGTTTGTTCATTTAACATCACTTTATGCTGCTATGGCTAATCGGACGATGCTACAGTGGGAGCTCTAAATTTTGCCTATCCAGGTTTTATTAGGATAGGGATTTTTAACGAGTACCTGACATTGTACAGGCTCGGGACCCCCGTTTAACGTCCCTTCCGAAGGACGGCGTAACTAAGGATTTTTTACTCCCTTTAAAAAATCCTAGGGCCACCTGCCGGGCTACGAACCCGCGATCTTGGGTTTAGTAGTTTGTTACGCTAACCACTAGACCACAGGTCGCCCCTGACATTTATTTGAAGTTTGATTGATTGAAATACTCTTCTTAATTTTCCAACCTTTCACTCATATTCAATCTCATATAATCGATTAATTTTTAGCAATAAGTTAATAAGTTCAAAATAAAATGAGTCAAAAACACTGATCATTGTTACTGCACTAATTGTTTGCCATTTTAATTATTTTGTTTACAATCTTATGAAGATTTAAAAAAAAAATCTTTTAAATTTAATGGCTAGCATATTTATGAGGGAAGAATATATTTCTTCATTTTTGTTGACATGGCTTTTGAATAAAAATTTAAACGTTGGGGACAAAAGAATAATATGCTTGAAAGATTTGATTTCCTCATTCTTAATTTTATTTTTAGTTGCATTCACCTTTATTTTTCTTGATTTCCATATATTTGAAATATTGTGAAAATCGTATATTCTTATATAATGAATGGCATTTCCAAATAAAATATTTTGTAGCACCTCTCATATTCCACAGCATTACCTGTAATAAGTATATATGATTAGGTATAATTAGATGGTAAATAAAAATAATTAGGACACAAAAAAAAAGCAATAATCAATAGAATGTATTAGATGTTCAGTCAATGAGTCTATGTGTTCATTGAGTATATGCATTGTAAGTCTTTCCTATTTTGTGTAATTCATTGACTGCACTCCCTGATCATTTTTCACTATCAAAAGAATGATATTGGAAAAGTGTATTATATGTCAATAATTAATAGGAATGCATAATCAACCAAACCATTTACACAGAAAGAAAGTAAAAACTAGATTTATATGGCAGCTTGTTTCCAGTATTTTAGTGGCATTGTAAGGCTTCTACTTTTACTATATAAGGACTCAGTTGTGCTTACAACTGCAGCAACATGAAACTATAGGGATTGAATCGAAGGGTTTAAATGGAAGAATTCAATACCTAAGCCATTAAATGGATTTGAGACTTGCTGGAAATTTACTTTCATGTGGAAAATTTGTTTGGGCCTTTATGTTCTGAGTGGAGTGTTAAGATGATTGTTAGGAAATGGTTTTGAAGTAGGAACAAAGAATCAAGGAGTTTGGACTGTACCTAGAATTAAGATTGAGAATGCTGTAATTCATCAAAGTTTTGGCAATATCCTAGGGAGCGGAGTGGCTCAGTGGTCGAGCACTGAGTTGCCATGCCGGAAATCCTGGTTCAAATCCTGCTGTGGGCAGTTACTTTTATTTAGTCTGTTTGCAGCCGGAGATGGATCATATAGGATCTAGGACCCTCCTGGGGCTCACCCAGCCTCTATAAAATATTATAAAAATAGGGTACCCATAATAAGGGGGGGAACCTGGTGGTTGAGTGTGACCTAGGACGTCACCTCCTTGCAGAACCATTGTCCATGAAACAGTACAGTCTCAACCATGTACTGAACCCCCAGACTCGTTCACGGGTCATAGTGGTACAGGTTTTTTGGCAATATCCTAAAAGAGATTTGAATAATATAGTGGCTTTTAAAATAGGAGAGTAACTATTGTTGGTTTTATAATTTAGAAACCATGTTGTATTTACTTAATTAATGTTGTAGTTATGAAGGAATATTATGTGGTTCAATTGAATCACTAACTGCACAGAGGCAACTAGATCACTTTTCTAATTTTTACAAGAGAAACAATAAAAAGGATCTTGTCCTGGAGTAGTTCTCTATTTGCAGTAAACAAAATATTGAAGCTGTTGTCAAGGCTGTGCTATCTTGGGGGCAAGTGTCCTTTTTGCACTGAGCGATCCGTTAAAAGTTAAAGTTAAAATAAAAATCTCAAAAGTTGGGCTAGTTGCCTTTCAGTTAGTGATTTAATTATAGATATGGTGAAAGATATTTTCATCAAAAAAATTTGGAGAAGCTGACCAGACTACAATAATATAGCTTCCTATAAATCAGCCTAGTGAAAATAGTCCGATTATAGTCTATTTTCAATTTCATTAAGTAATACACATCAAGCAACATTTCAAGACTGTTTATAAAAATATTTTCTTGTCCTTCTAATTTGGCTGTTCACACGCCCAATTACATATATTTAAAAAAAAATTAGTTATCATAATTAGTAATTCTGTATATTTCCTTCATTATTTCTTTTTTGTTTTGCTTAACATTTGTATATAGATGTAATTATCAGTTGCTTCTCTCTATAATTATAAAATTTACATTTATGCCATTTTTAATTTTTTCTCATTTGTTTATTTAATTGTAATAATTAATTAAATGTATTAAATTATACACCAAGACATTTTAGGATACATAATATTCCTTTATTGTTATTCTAAAGGGACTTGTATCAGAATAAATAAAGCCTTATATTATTATTTGTTTCAGAGCTTTCACTGAGACAAATAACAGGTCATATACTTGGGGCAATTATTTCAAAAACAATCCTCCAAAATCTGTATAATTTCTCAGCAGTAAGATATAAAAACTATATAATCATAAATGAAAATTGAATATTCTTAGGAGTACATAGTCGGATTAGTATGTTTTAGCCCCAGCTTGCTTCTTCTTAATAATCTATTATTATTCTTCCTCTTTGGAAGAAATACTCTATATTGGAGCAAGAACACCATTGATTAATTTTTCTTTATTCATATCTAACTAGAATGAATTTTCAACTTTTTTAAGAAAAGAAATGTGCTTGTTTTTTCTCACTTTACCAATTGTCCGTAATAAAACTGGAGAATCCATTCAGCAGCAATTCAAGACAAGGGTGGAGGGTGCAATCCTCGGCCCATTAGATAACTAATGTAAAATCAAACCAAAAATTCACTGTTATAAGCAGTTTAATATTAACTTCTATTTTTAGTTGGGCTGAAACAATATACTTTATGAGAAAACAAGATCAGTGTGTACTACTGTATCAGAATTTAGATACCCTACTAAACAGTAGAAGTTATATGGTTAGCTTAGTATGACTAAGAACATGTGTATAAAAAGAAACTTAGTCATGAATATAAAAATAAATGAAACAGAAAACAAAATAAAAATAATATTCAATAATATATTTATTTTATAATCATGTAATATAAAACTTTTTTATATATCTTATTGAACTAAGAGTACAATGTATAATAATGAAGATTATCCGCTCAATTAAGTAGTAGACACACATATTTATAATAAATACAATATATCACAGCACATGCTTTACATATAAAATTACCTTAAAATAATTGATAAAATAGTTCATATTAAAACTAATTTGGTAAATGATAGTATTTTATACAAAAAAAAAATCTTCATCATACAAAATATATCATTTTACAATAAATACACACAAACGCATATTTATGTATTTTCTTATATGAGGAAACAAATATAATAAAAAACATAATAACAATAATTTACTTTGGCACCAACATTTGTTTTAAAATTATATACTGTGCCATTTACAACATAGAATTAAATAAATTTTCAGGAATCCTTCGTTATGTTTGTAACTAATAATAAGACTAGATTTTATTTCTACTAATAGAAAATAAAGTAGCCTAATTAATTCATTTTTAACATTTTACTCAATCATTTGCATAGTCTCAAAATAATTTCATTTGGTAAAAATGTTTAAAGTAAAATGAACAGTAAATACATTATCAATAATTATAAAACATAAATGTTTATAGGTTAAATTATTTACAAATTAACAAATGATCCAAAATGTAATGGAATGCAACATTTTCCTTACTTTTTAATTAAAACTTATAAACCTTGCTATAACAGTTGTTCAAAGTTTCCATGTCGAAATTATGTTTTAGATTCCGCATTTCTTCTATTTTCAATAGTTTCAGTACCACCAAGAGCCTTTTGAATTTCTTCAAGACTCTTTCCTTTAGTTTCAGGGATAAGACAAAGTACAAACACCGCACCGATCCCAGAGATAGCTGTGAAGATCCAGAATGTATAGTCCCTGCCAATTTTTTCATTGACACTATTAAATGAGAAAGTCACAGCAAAAGAGCAGAGCCAGTTAAAGAGGCAAGCGATGGAAGAAGCTGGTCCTTTGATGGCAGGTGGAAATATTTCTGAGAGGAACATCCAAGGAATCGGCCCAAAACCGAGTGAGAATACAATTAGGAAAAGTGATAACGAAGAAACGGGCAGCCAAGCCAGATTTGAAACATCACTTCCAATACTCATAAGGTGAAAATAAATGCCAAGTGCTCCAGTAGAAAGGGCCATGATGGCAGCAGAGCCAAACAGCATAGGCTTCCTTCCAAGGCGGTCTACGATTAAAGTAGAAATGTAAGTAGCAACAACCTGCACTCCTCCCACAATCATTGTGCATGTAGCAGCATCCATTGTAGAGCCTGCAGCCTGAAGTAACAAAAGAGTATAAGATAAAACTAATAGGAAAGGAAATTACCAAAATAACTTTTAAAAAAAAGTAAAACATGCTTTCTAAATACTGAAATGAACAGTAAGCATCGAAATTCTCATATCTTCATAGAACATGCATCAGCAAATAGTTCAGCTATAATCATACAATATAACAAATAAAGGTTTGTTTGCAACAGAGATAGCATTGTTAATAAAACAAGCTGTGTGCATGTTACTAGAAAGGTCAACAACTTTTGATTATAAAATAATGGATTTATAATAGAAATAGGTATTAATATCAGGACTCTTTTATGTAACATGTTATCAAAATTAATTGGCCACTTAGAGAATATATTTACTAGTTTCAATTTAAATGATTTGACTTATGGATAGTATGTATTATTCCTATCTAATATAAAATAACTATTTCAATACAATCATCCATTTTTTCTAAATAATACATATGTTAATCTTCTATATAAAAAAAATTATATAATTTTTTATTAAATGTATATATTATATATATTAAATATTAAATATGTGTTGATTCAAAACCTGTAATCATTTTTGGTAAATTTTAAGTTAATCACATTTAAGGTCAAAATTATTTAAATTTGTAGCAAGTAATTAAATTTTCTAATAGCTACATTCCATTCATACATAATGTAACTAGCATTTTTTGTTAGAAACATGGTTGATTTCAATTTTAGTAACAGGAATCCTATTATTTGATATATTTCTTAAATACTTTTAATTGAATAACCCAATGCAAATATTATTCCTTACTTAGAAAAAAAATTAAAATATTGGTTGTGGCAATTTAAGAAAGCAATTAATATTTTGTATACATATATTATATATATTCACATGAAAAGCATATTGACTTAAACAATGAGAAAAAAAAACATTATCTTATTCAGAGAGAAATGATATAATGTTTTTTGAAAAGAAAATAGATAGGGAATGATAGGATTTTAATATGGGCTAGGAGGAGCATTCCAAACTAACGAAATAGAATTTTTTTTAAATGTACGACAATTAATAAATCTATAAAAATCAGAAGAATAAAAGGAGGATAACAAAATTTAAAAATATGATCTAATAATGATTATTAGTGTAATTATGGTATGAATGCGAGCATTTATTTCATTTTTAGACTTTATTTTTATTATCATTTTCGTATTTATTTTGTTTTTATTACCGCGTGTATATATTTTTCCGCATGTATATATTTTTATTACATCTATTTATTTTATTTTTGTTTTGTTTTTCGGGAATGATGGTATAGCTACTTATCACTATTACTTATTGCCCACAAGTGGCAGAGTGTAATATTTCAATAAAGTATAAAAAATTAAAAATAAATAGTGATTATAATTGAATTATGAAATTGTAAAATCTTAACTAATGAAATTAAGCAGAATTAAAAAATGCAAAATCACCAACAAAAAAAAATATGGGCATAGAATATTGAAATAAAAAAAATTATTTCAATATTTTAGCTCATTTTTAAAGATGAATTATTAAATTTTTATAAAATGAGGTTTTAATTACCTTAAAAATATCAGAACTGTAGAAAATTACACCATTGATTCCACTCAATTGTTGAAAGAACATAACACCAAGGCCAATTATAAGACCACGTTTGGCAGGAGTACTAGAAAATGCTTCCCTGTAGCTCAGCTTTTCTTCTTTAACCTATAATTAAAATTTGTCTGATAGAGAAAAATGAAACAACTAGAAAAATGCCTTATTTCATCTTGAAAGAAATGTTTTGAAGTTTGATAATATAACAATTTAATAAAATGATATGGTGTGAATGTTTCCAAAAAAAACAACTAAAAAACAAGGTATGATTTCAAAGTTAATCAATCTTAACTAAGTTGAGTGAATAAATTTCTTATGTTGGATAAAATGATATGTAAATCAATCATCTCTTAACTCATTAAATAGGCATTTGCCTATTATTTAAAAGCATTAAAACAATAACCCCTATATACTGGAATAATTTTTATTTTAATCAACTTTGAAAACTAACATGCCATGTTAAACCAGTCACCATAATCATAAATGGAAGAACTTTGCAGAAAATTTCCCAAAAATTAAAACGTGAACCATGCTTTCATAAGAAATCCATAAGAAAAGAGACTATAGAAAAAGTAATTATAACCTTATACAACAAAAAAGCAAATTACTTAGTTTCTTTTATTTCGATAGTTATTTTAAATATCGAAAAAATTAAAATATTCTCCTCACTCAAAAGAATAGATTGATGAAGGCCACAATATTAGTTTTTTGGAGCCAAAAATCTTGTAAAGAGAAGGAAAATTTTATGTATCAATTTTAAGGTTGAATTAATAGTGAGTAAACCCTTGTGGGGTCGGAATTTAGTTTAGGCCACGATCGGAATTTTGGAGTACGCACTGTTCTTGCAAAATATAAAAGATCAATGTACATATGACAATCTTCTATGAAAATGTTCATTTGTCCAAAAACGAAAACTAATGAACAAATTTTTAACAAATTATATCATCATCTTCAAGGTTTCTAGATGATTTAGGCATAATATTATTAACAGAAATTATACAGAAAAATATTGTCTCTATAATACCCAAAAAAACACTTCTTTTGTTGTCTAAAGGAGAACAGGAGACTTGTTTAAAGCCTTATCTATAAGGCATCATTTAACTATCAATATTTATCCTTACATAAAGAAGTAAAATGTTAGGAGGAAAATAATATTTTATTTGCGTATAGTGTGGTATATATAAACATTTTTCGTTGATTTTATAAATTACCTTTTGAAGGATAATTAAATTATCTATAAAATATTTAAATAATAATAATGTGTAGACAATGAGATATAAAATAAAATAATATTTGTTAAAACTGCTTATCAAGAAGAAACAAGCTTTAAAAATCCATTCGTTATGTTGTCACAAGTGGAATATTGGTTTTCAATATATAATAGTAGAAAAGATATGAACTAAAATTATTGAATATTAGGTTAGGCACACCAAAAACCTTTGAACAATTTTTAAAATATTATTGAATAAATGGAAATATTTCATTTCAGTTTCCAGAATGCTCAAAATAGTTAAAGCTATGAAATTAAGTTTCAATATGCTAACTGAATCTCCAATTGAGTTCATACAACATTATGTACCCAAGATTCTTGGGTTCATTAGAAAGAAGGAAGTTTCTTATTTCCATACTTATAAAACATAAGTAGCAATACCTTATAAAGGATGAAAAAAAATATATAACAAAATAAAAGCAAAATGGAGTATCAGTGTAATATTTTCTAACTAATAATATAAAAAGGACTTTTCATAAATTATTAAAACAGGATCAAACAAAATTACTGTTAAGATTAGAGTTAGATAATGTTCTTTCTGAATGTAAGAATACCAGTAATTTGAATTTTTGAAAATATTCCTGATTTATAGATAATTTTTGAGTACTTAAGTGTATTTTTTCTGTTTTTTGAAAAAAAAAGAAATTGAAGGATAGATCCATTGTTGGTAAATTTATTTGAATAAAATAAATTATTTTTAGCACTAGAAAATTTGAATTTAGTTTTGTCAAGTGACTAAATTTAGTAAAAACTAAACCTTTTGTATCAAAACAAATGCCCAGTGTGCAGCAAATAATTTTGATTGAACTTCACCGCTATTTATAGTCGATAGTTTAATACAACATTCTAACTAACATTTTTCTGGTGTACTGTATCTCCTACAATTATATATATAATAAGTTATATAATTACTAATCATAATAGAAGAGTTTTGATTAAAAATCAAAACAAATTAATTTGCAGTAAATAATCTAATTTCTTTAAATGTTAATGAAAATTAAAATATCTTACTTTTTCAATAGTAGCTTTCATACCCGCTATTTCATCATTTATATCATAATTTTTTCCTCTATACCATTGTAATGATTTCCTGGCAGATGCTTCATTTCTCCTCATCAAATAAAATTGAGGGGTCTCAGGCATAAAAGTAATTAAGCCAGCAAGAACGAGAGGTAAAACCGCACATATAAGAGAAAAGTAAAAAACGCTGGTTACCTGAAAGAATAAATAGGATTATGAAAAAAAATTTAAGAAATGAAGTGAAGTTTGAAGGGAGTATGTCAGTCATTAAAGTAAAATAATACAATAAAAAGTATTCTCAGACTAGTAAAATTTTATAATTACAAAAAAAAAGAAGAGAAACTATTGAAATTATGTTATTTACAGTGATAAATGATAACTACGGAAAAAAACAAACAACAAGAAAAAGCATTTCCATAATCAGAAATGTTTGTATAGTAGTAAAAAAACTTACATTGCTTCCGACGACATAATCGAAGAAAATTCCTAGTGTCACCTGAAGCTGAAAGTAAGTTCCAAGTGTGCCTCTAATGGAAGTCTCCCCTATTTCAGTTGTGAATAGTGGGCATAAAACAGTAAGTATTCCCATTACAATACCAAGGACAACTCTTCCTGTAATAATAAGAGCAACCTAAAAGTGGAAAAAGCCATTAAAATTAAGACATGACACAGAATAATAAACAAATATATCATATAAATAATTTTTTCTTACACTATCTCCCCACATGATTAAGCCCCAACCAATAACAGAAGGGATGGCAATAGCCATAAGCCCACGCTTACGACCAACCATGTTGCAGTAAAGCCCACCTCCAGCGGCCCCAATCATAGCTCCAACATTGGTGATACCTCCAATAAATGATTTCTCTAGATCCGATATTTGAATATCTTTTTGGATAGCTAAAGTATTTGAGGTAGGAGAAGTCCAAGCTAAGACAGTACCCATCACAAAACCACCAATTGTTGCTGAAAAATAAAATAGTAAATTTAGCAAACATCCTTTAGTACGAAATGAAAACTGATTATTCAACATTGACTTTATTTAATATATTTGTTTATAAACCCAAATAATTTCAAATTTATGACAGATCACACATAAAACATGCAATAAACCATTTAAAACAATATTTATTATTACCGATAAGAGCAGCGACATATTGAGGGAGTCGATTAGACTTCTTTTCATCAACTAATGTTTGGGAACTTATCCCAATAACCTGCCTCATGTTGCCTAATAGGGGCTCTTCTTCGTTCTGAAAAAAAAAAAACACATTAGAAAATTGAACTAAATGATTTTTTTTCATTATTGTTTTGATTAATAGGATCAACATTAACAACTAACGACTAAATAAAAAATTGGTTTTAAGAACAGTTTCGGCCCATAATAGCTTGTTAACAGGACATGTGTGTAAAAAAAAACAACTATAAAGTAAAATTCAAGCATCACATTATAAATATATTAAGATATTTCTTATAGCAGAAAAAATTAGAATGACATTTTTGACAATCTATAAGAGAATACTGTGCTTCAGAATATGGCATCCAAAGAATTTTTGCTGACCGTTATAATGAATGACAACTTGAAAATGTGTTGTCTTTAGAAATTAGTTAAACTAACAACAAATGGTTTCAAGAAAAGAGTTCTGAGACAGTTTTCACATAAACATGTTTATAAGTCCTCTCACTTATGTGACAAGAATGGAACAAACATGGATTTAAATCAGAGTATATAACTAAAATAAAATTATATTTTTATTAATAAAACTATCTTGTAAAGAAATATTGTATTCTTATACAGAGTGTCATTTTATTTATCAATAAACAGTTTCTTTGTAAATCGTTTCAATGTTTTCAGGAGATCATTGTTGATAACAAGAATAAGCACTCCTCAAACTCACTCCATAAGACGAACATGATGCCTGGATCATATCTTCTTCCCATGTTGGCATTAAAACTTAAGAAATGATTTAAAATATCAACGTAAACACAACAATTTCTCACTACTACACCCATCGAATGTATGTCAAGTTATGTGATAAGAGATAACAGTACATATCGATTTCATATTTGATACATCGATGTAGTTATCGATATTCCTGTTCTCGAGTTTGAATGAGATGAAGAACTGATTGATCATTGAATTTAACAATCGAAAATCATATATTTATTATTTTTACGAATTAAATAACTACTATTAACACTTTATTTTTATTTCAATGCATTTTTCAACCTGTATTAGGTACATATCGATATGTATCTGAAAGCTGAACGATTTACTGCTAGATTGTCCAATTAGACAATACAAAAAGTTATATCTAGGTGGGTGATGTCAGATGCTTAGTGCTTAATAATGTTTTTTAAAATCAGTTTTTAAGCGATCTCTAGTGTATTACTTTTATTATCCAAAACACATCTTACCCTAGGCCCACAGATATTTTTGATTCCTTTGTCAAATTAAAAATTTTCTGCCAGAACAGTATCCTTTAAGTTTACTCCTAGCTAATTTTACGTAAAACTTTGTTGTTTGGATGGCAACACTGGTCATTCCCGCCATAAGTTGAACCTTTGATGTTTTGACCAACAATCAGTAACCTTAGTGCAGGACAATGGTAGGTAACTTTAGATGAGTTATTTCTTTCTTCTCGTTTATTTGAGACCAAACATCAGCTTGTAAGTAAGTTTGAAATTAATTATAATTTTCTCTTTGTTTAAAGAATGGACTGATGTATTTCTAATAAAATACTTTAAAAGTATTTCATTAAAAAAAAATGCAAGCAGACTATGTGGTCTTAAATCTATCATTTTGAGAGTATTTACAGTATCACCTCATTCATCTGCATCGTTAATTTATTGTTTAATTATTACACTAAAACAACAAAATCTTCTGCGAACATTTCACCCGATTTATTTGGTATAGATCTTACAGTACCTTTGATTCACACATTTTTAGTGTTGGATGGCCAAACCTAACAGTTTTATTAGCTAAGTGTTCTCAATCGCGACTGCTACAGAAACAATTTATTGTTAAGTTTTTACGCAGTTGTTGTTTTGTTCTCTGTTAAAATGTACACTCTACCATTAGTGTACTTTTGAAAAATCATAATCATAAATTTGTTTCAATTTTTAAACGACTTTTGCAATTAGATTGTGCACATTGAACCCTTGACTATCTTAATTTTATATAAAAACTGATAAAATATAGGGAAAAAATCACCAGTATGCACATTTAAAATTTCCGTTGTATGTGAATAGTAAACAATGAGCTAACTGGATATATAATGCTGATTTCTTATAGAATAATCAAGTTGCGTTCATCAGACAACTGATGGAAAGATTGATTTTCACTTTAAAGATAACGTGAAAACCTCTCTCAATTGAAACTACAGTGTGTGTGTTATAATGTAGAGAAGTTAAGTACGTTATCGATAAATAACTTAATCGCTTTATATTGCGTCGGAAAAAAATATCAAAAGATTTACTACGATGGTGCTTCCGATCAATATAAAAAAAAATGTAATATAATTGATAATATTCATAATATACAAAAATCAACCATATTCACATTTAATTATAACTTTTGAAGAGTAGATTGAAATTATTTTACAACAAGAGGGAATTTGATTAATATTTATTATTATATTTATATAGGCTGGTTTATACATTGGTGGAATAAAAAAAAAAAAAGGATTTTTGTTGAGAAATATGATACACAAAATAATAGGATACTGATTGTTAGAAATATTGCTATAGACTTTCTATCTGATTATAGTTCTTTTAAATTTGCAAAATCTGTATAATTAACATTTATGATATGCTTTTTCTCGAGAAATTGAGTAAATTATAATAATTTATTTTACCGAAACATTGATTGTCGAGAATGATCCTAAGCTATAAATTAGATATTTAGGCTGATATAATTTACACACTTATAGGTGTATTTGGAGCTTAAGCGCCTTTAATAGTTTGGTATGCAATGCAGCATTACACTGCTGTATTGCAAAAAATATACAGGGGCTATTAATATTATAAATGCAATTTTAATTAAATAAAACTATTTTGAAATAGGCATCAACAGATGTATTGGAAGTTGAAAAGGAAGATTTAAAAAATTATAAAAAAGTTTCCGCGGTGTTAAAATTACAGCTTCTAGTTCTACATAATGTCTTATGTCTACAATATTTCCAGTATTGTTTTTATTCACCAAGCATCTTCCTACCCGAATACCTAAGTATTCGTGTTAAAAAAAAAAAGGAACACTGAATAATGTTTGTCCACATTGAAACGACAGTAAAACGTGGGTAAAAATAATTAGTGGGTAAAGACTTGCACTGCGCAATAAGTGCAGAATGCTTTGACAATGCATGCAATCAACCAAGTGACAGATCAATGCCTCATAATCCCACAGATAAAAGATGCTCAAACAAAGATCGTTCATAGAAAAATAGAACGTCGTCTTTTTACTTCACGCTTTTAATTTTCTGTTAGAATCAAAGTTTTCCCGAAGGTTGCTCACTGCTTCTTTGCGAGTCATAGCTGATTGTTGATGATGATGATTGTGCCCAAAATAGGCAAACCGTTAAGTCCTGTTTTAATTTATCAAATATCCCTAAAACGAATAACGAAATTTCCTTTTTATTTTTTATCCTTTCCTTTAAAACTGAGGTTGCACATATTAAAGTACATACATTCTAATAATACTTCACTTCTAGTCTAATGTCTGAATGCATGCAATAGAGCTTAGAAATTCAGTTGTCGGCCTGGACAATCTATTTCTAGCTGGTAAACTTTCTCCATCGTAATAATCTTTCATCTGATCTAATCTTACTCGTTAGGATGAAAGGCGTTGAAAGTAGACAATGACCCGATACCATGGGTTACAACCAAATAATATTTTTCAGCTCATTTTAATTCTTTGTAAAGACGATATATTCGACTCTTTTTTGAGGATAATGACCGTAATTATATTCCGAGTACAAAAAAAAAAAATCGTAATCACTTCTCCACAACTAGATGTCCTCATGAAATTAATAAGCCGCTTAATCATCAACAATAGGAAATTGCATGGATTAACATTTTATAGCTTTGTTCCAAATGCAATACAAAATCAACTTCCGCGTTCTTCATTCATCAGTTTTTCTCTAAAAGTGGTTAAGAATAAGTATCCTAACAGTTTGAATTGAAGACAGATTTATTAGTAATTAAATAGTGGAGTAGCTTAGAATGTAAAGAGCTGAGTTTCACTGCGGAAGTTCACGGGTTCAAATTTTGCAATGGTAGACAAAGTACTTAATCTGTTAATAGCCACGGATGGATCCTGTGGTACCTGCAGATCAGCTTAGGGCTCATTCAGCCTCTAAAAAGTGGAAATTATTAGTTGTGGAAGGCGGTTGAGCGTGATCTCGCTGAAATCACCTGCTTGCTCGACCATTGTCTTAGAAACGATTAGAATTTCTACCATGTTCTGAATTCAAGAGCCTACATGAACTATAGAGGTACATGCCTCTTTTTTTAAACTATTTATTTGAATCATGTATTTTTATGTTTACTCTCTATCTAATTTTTTGTTGATTTAATAAATACTCAATTCATTAATCTAATTAAGTGAATTAATCTATAATTTAATGAATCTGATACTCCAAATAAATAGTCGTATTCTTTCTTATATTAGTATAAACGAACATCGCGATAATGGATAGTAAACCGTCTAGTCATAGATCTTTAGCTAATGCATTTTAATCACAGAATATTTTGAGTGCTTACACCTGTTCCAAAAGTCAAATGGAGAGAACAATTTCCGGTCTCGGACGAGTCTCCTCGGGAAGAACGAGCTGAGTACTTTAAAAGGAAAGACCCGATTGAAAGGTTGCTGAAGAAAAAAAAACTCAGGATGCACTGCAAAGTGAAGCCATTGACCTTTATAGCCATAAATAGTAGAGGAAGTTGCTCTGTATTTTCTTAAAGGGGATAGACGTAGGCAGGAGGAAATGCCTCGCAAAGACCACATTTCCTCTGTTTTCAGGTAACGTGTAAGGAGGATAAAATCTAATATCAATCATGAATCTGAGCGTATTAAAACTGTTATACGTTTGAAAAATGTCGTAATGTGTTTGAGGACTAGTGAGGGTCGTGATGTCTTGTAACAATTCTTTTCAGCATCATTGGTTACTATTACCAAAATGAGTCACTATAATGACACAAAATATTCACGTGTTTTTGAAAAAGTACAAATTTAGTAAAATAAATGAAGACTACGGACCAAAAACGAGCTATCTCGCTTTTTCCTAAATGTTCAAGAGAACGATATTAACCTCGCAATCTATCAGTATTATTATCATCATTATTTCTTTTAATTTAGTTTTGTAAGTTCGTGCAGATTACTGATCAATCTGACAACGAAGAGGATGTTTGAGAGATTCGAATCCCAACTCGGGAAACCACGTTACCTTGTTTTTCTACAGCACCGTTCGGATGGACTGGTCCCTGTACGGACATGCTTCTTCAGACATTTTGAGCCTTTTGAACTCGTTTTTATCCGGTTTTGACAACACATAGTGTAGGCAACCGATATATTTATCAGAAACCAATGTGAGGAATTTTTTGGGGAAAACTCTAGGTACCTCGTTTTTCTCCAGCTGTCTCCAAATAACAAGTGATAATACCATAAAAATTTAAAATTAAATTTTGTATAGGTAATTTAACCTCAATCTATAAGTGCAGGATTGCATAATAGCTTAGAAACAAAACATGGATATTATCGTTATGTAAAGATCAAAAACAGTAATTGGATCGCAGCTTATCGGATTTACCGTAGGTACTGATAGGAAGGTGCTTAATAAAGAGATTGGAAGAAACTACATAAATGTATCCTGTAATTGGATTAAATTTAATAAAATTAAAAAGGTGTGTGAGCGCGCGGTTGTAAGTATTGTAGTTATATATCGATGCCTTAGTTCACAAATGTGTTAAGTGCATATTTACAAAAATATTGTAAAGTTGTGATCAGGAAGTCATAAATCATATCGCTGCTTCGGAAGTATAATGACGCAACTGTAAAATTTTGTGAAATTGACTTTATTGTCTTGGCCGGCTCATAAATGCATTTACTAGATGTTTGTAAATCGACATAGTTGTACTAAATTCGCCACGAGAGGGAAGATCCGTCGTTATAACCTGCATGATTATTTACCTTTCCCTCCGGCAGGATAACGAATAATTGTTCAATTGTAATTTGTAGTTTTATTTTTTGCGTCATTATACTTCCGGAGCAGCGATATGTTGATATAAAATTACTAGAGAAGCTGTAAAGATAACAAAAATATACTGTGTGCTTATACTTGAACTGTATTTCTAGTGTTAAATTATTATCAATGTTGACTCCTAAAATCTTGTTTTCGGCCCTTAACACATATGTTAACTAAAGCATCGATATGTATGTAGTGATGCTAATAAAACCATTCATCCTTTATTTTATTTTTATTTTCAATTTTATTCCTTTTCAATTGGTTACACTCACGCACACATCTTGGTAGTTACTAGTCAAAATTCAATTTCATCAAGGTTTTTCTATGTTTGTTTGTAACATTAATTCTAAGATGATTCCGAAGCAAAATAGTATAAGACTTGTTAGAATAATTTTTACGTAGTTAGGTACTTTTTTTTTCTTTAGCGCTCTCAAAAAATTTAAGATAGGTATCATATAAAACGTCAAAATTAATAAACTATCAGTTGAGATGTGCCAGCAATACTTTACTAACATGGCGGTTATGAAACTAATTTTGAAACCTTTTGATACTATAGTATCATTACTCTTCCACCTTTATAATAATCGATTCAGATCATATCGACTCAGATCCCAGTCGATATCATACAGCAAAGCTCAGTCGTCGAAATCGTTTTCGTCACAATGACAATTTCAAACAGTCATAAACCTATTGCCTACTAAGCGCGCATTAATATACAAATTATCTTCTGTTAATATTTAAGGATATTGAAATATTTGTTTTTGGAGATAGAAGTGGCTAGTATGATGTTAATTGTTACATATTATATTTATGTCACTTCCAACCATTAATTTCTTCAAAGTTGCACATTCCTTGTGATCCTTCTCCCTGTGCAACTGGGATTCTGCAATGGAAAGTTTGTAAATATGAAAGGTAATATAACCACCATGAAATAACACACGACCACTACTAACTAAACTAAAAAAACAACGGAAACTACATTATTTAATTACGTTAAAAACTCGATACAAATTAAGAACACGTTATCCTAATAATAGACTCCATTATTGAGATCCATACAATTTAGTACGATCTCGGAATCTACGTGTCTTGAATAATTTCAATTTTTATTAACCTTGAAACGTTTGAGTTTATAAAATACCGGGATAAAAATCATTGTTTATTACACTTGACCCATTTTGCTGACGACAAAGAAGCAACGAAACCATAATGAGGTCAGGGACAAACAGAAAATTTTAATTTCCGCATCGTTTCAGGTCGCTAATCGAACTATCATTAGCTATAGTGGTTTCGCTATGTGGTTGTTTCGGATCATTGCGTATTGGATCTCTATTAATGAACACTTCAAAATGATCCAAGTTCTAGTAAGGTTAGAAAAATACATCGAACGTGTAGTGATATCATAGTGGCATCATTGTTTAATCTGTTAACAGCCGGGGATGATCCCTGTGGGATTTGGAGATTCTTCTGGTGCTTACCCAGCCTCTATCAAGTGGATACCCTTAATTGGGGTAAAATATGGCGTTTGAGCGTGAGGATAAATCACATCTCTGGTCAACCGATGTGCTCAAAACAGAACAGTCTGTAACACGTACTGAACCCAAGACCCTTCATGGGTTGTAGTAGTACTACAGGTTTTTCTTTTATAATTTTATGATTTCATTCTGAGGTTTTACTAGGAGGGATTAAATTATCATTAATAAAGATTCAGTAAACTCATATTTTACTTTATAATTTTATTTCTATTAAGATAAAATCAATCATATATTCTGGTTACTAAATAACTGTTAAGTGGAATCTCCCATTTTTAATAAACCACATGTTTCTAATTTATAAAAAATTCTTTAGGTTTATCTGCAACCACGCGAAGGTAGTGTTGGAAACATATTGAATCTGTGCAGTCTGCACAGTTAAAAACAGCGTATTCCCAAAAAGCAAAATCAGATATTCAAATCGGGAAGACACCTCAAAAAAGTAGAAATGTACAATTGGTCATTTATACTGTGTTTGATTTAACGTATCAATAGACGTATGAACATTTGGTATTGGGCGTGTTACGAAGATAATTCTTTATCTACTTAAATGAACTTCGGTCGTTCTTATTGTGAAGGGACTTTAACTCTAATCTCATAATTAAAGCTTAAGAAAATTGATAATATAATATAATATATTTTTACTATATTAATCTAATGTTTCGTACTTAACTAAATTATTAATTTAATTTTGAATGTTTGTTACGGAAACTTTGTTTTTTATCTCTCGCCTCACTTCAGATATCAACCATCCTTATAGCATTTTATCAAAATATAAATTTAATTAGTTATATAAATTAAAATTAAAATACTTTATATAAATTTGTTTAATTAAAACAAAAATTCTTGACCTAACAATAAAACCTGTATCTTACTGATGTATTGATCTTTAAAATTTGTCTTGTTTTTATGTCCTAATATATTAGTAATATTAATAAAATATTTAACAAACCTGTTAGGCGTCATATAACCTATTTTTTTTCTTAAAAAGAATTGTTTAATCGGTTCTATCAGACGAAATGCAATGCTGGCACAGCCTTGGTCGAAGTGAATAATAGCGCCATTTTAGAAGTTTAAATAAACTAAATTAATTCAGAAGGCTGTACGAAGATGGTTGACCAATTGTATTTACTCCCACAATATTCGACACATAGTAATTTTATATAAAATATATAGTCTTTAATTAATTTTTAAATGTTATTTAATAACTGATAACTGAATAATTGATATCAAAATAAATCTATTCGTTATTCATAACCAAATTACAGTTATATCCAATGTCTTCACATAAGTTATATAAGATCATACGATAAATTAAGAAATATAAGTAGTATTTCATTATATTAATTAATCGAAATAAGTCTGTTAGGAAATTTCTATCCTGAAACTTATCGGGGGAAAACCCAAGATCAAATTAATACCGAAGAGAATTCCTAAGTTACATTGAGCACTTGTTCAAATACAAGAAATGTAAACATTTACATGGCAGGAAAACAATTTTAAACTATCTGACAGTAAAATGGAAATTTTTAATGAAAAAAAAAGTGAATATTTGTTCCTGCAAGACTAACTAGCAAGGGAATATTAAAAGTTCTTACGGAAAAAAAAACAACAACAACCCTACACCAGGAAAATCAGGTGCGCATATCAAAACATCCTCTGAATGCTTTATGTTTATTTTCTAAACTACCATTAAATTTTTTTTTTTATCATTAAAAAAGTAAAGAAAAAACACAGCGGTATGAGAAGTTTCTGGTGTCAATTAAAGAAATAATTCAACTAACAGGATAAAACACCTTTAAGTATCATTACTTACTAAATAGTTTTACCGTTCTGTAATTTATTGTACGTTGAATAATAAGTAATAATTCTATAAATACCTAGCATAATTATATATTCTAAGAGTTGAGAAAATGTGTATTATATAATTATTTGTTCTTAAATTTAGTTATAATTCCATGTCAAGTTGAAATATCCGTTCACTTTGAAATTTCGTTTATTTTTTTAAAACAAAAAGTAATTATACGTAGAATTAACGTCAATGAGGTTAAACTGGTAATTTAGAAAACAATTAATTGATTAAATATTGAATCAACTAATCGTAGCAGAAGCATGCACCTTTTGTGTTCTATACATGATTAGTTGATTAAAAAATCGGTTTGATCAAAGTCGGCAATGAGTATATTGATGACAGCTAATATCCAATGATTGTTCTTCAAGTATGTACAAGGAAAAGAATGTTTAAGAAAGCAAGAAAAATTAAATCAATACTTGATAAGAGATTGATTGGTATTATTATTTTAATTTATATCTTATCTGATTTTTTTAATTCAAGATTTCATTTTTCTCGAAGAGGTATAGTTAATATTATAAATAAGAACTAATACAACAGATACCCAATGGTGTTACAAGAGAAGCTTTAGAGCAGGAGAAGAATATATTATACGAAATAGAGACCAGGAGGCTACAATGGTTTGGCCACTTGATGAGAATGAGCGACAATAGATGACTAAAGAAACTCTTCCTATATAAACCAACTTATAGAAGAAAGAGAGGAACACCGAGAAAGACATGGATGGTGGATGTGAGAGAAGGAATGGCAGCCAGAGGGCTGCGAGAGAAAAAAGAATGGGCTGGAAAAGATTTTGGATATCGGGATACATTAATTGTAAAAAACCCGAATAAATAAATAATAAGGAAGAAAATAGTTGGGGGTGCAGTCAATTAAAACACTAAATAAGTGGATACTTATTTTAATTAAGTGCCGACGTTTCGACCCACTTTGTGAGTCATCTTCAGGGCTAAGGACGCTTGCAGAAGCACGAGGGGACGCGGTCTCATAACGTCGGCACTTAATTAAAATAAGTATCCACTTATTTAGTGTTTTAATTGACTGCACCCCCAACTATTTTCTTCCTTACATCATCCAGTCAACGATCCCTCGCTTCTCATAAATAAATAATAAATAAAAATAATTTATAATTGAACTAATAATTTAATTAAAGATAATATGAAGGATATTCGTGATAATAAAGGAATAAGAATATTTCGTTTTGTTATTCCAAGCCGAAGTAATGATGCGTCAACTTGGGATAGGAATAAAATACTGAATAGTAATACAGTATCGTTACATAAATTAATAATTATTAGAAATTTATATTTTTATATCTCCTATTTTTCACAGGAGCAAATAAAAACAATAATAAATGTATGCAGTAGTCTGTTTGTATTATTAAAGCAGAATTAGTTCCAAGAAGTTACTGAAATAAAATATCTCTATAGCAGGTTTTAATGTGAATAACATAATGAAATATGTTTTCCCATATAAAAAGTAACAAGAAGCTATTTCTATTAGAAAAGAAATGAATGTTGTTTTTTTCCACTCACAAGCTCGATAGCTTTTTCCAACCTATTTCATAATTTTAACGTACCAATCAAATTCATAATTTTTTCAACCGATTTCATAATTTGTATGATGATGCAGTGGGGTTGTCAAGAAATCATATACACCAAAAAAAGAGGTAGTACCCATCGTATAAGTTTGACACCCGAAACTCTTGCTGCGATTGAGGAAGTAATTGAAGAAAACGCAGCCTTCACCTTACAAGTAATAAAAGAGAAACTGTCTCAGCGAAACATTTATGTTTTGATCTCCACAATTCATAGAGGACTATTTCAGTAGAAAATTACGTTAAAAGAGCTTGACTGTATGAACTCTGAGTTGGCCATTGAGCTAAGAAAACAATACGCTCTAGATTTTGATAGCTGGACACCTGAAAACCGTTCTCTCGTCGTCTTCATTGATGAATCCGGATTTAATTTACATTTAACAAGAAACCAACTTCAAACTCATACAGTCAAGATCTTTAGAAGCGCGTTTTAACGTACTTTTCAACTGAAATAGTCCTCTATGAATTGTTGAGATTAATGTTACCCTGAGACAGTTACTCTTTTATTTCTTGTAAGGTGTAGGCTGCGTTTTCTTCAATTACTTCCTCAATCGCAGCTAGAGTTTCGGTTGTCAAACTTATACGATGGGTACCACCTCTTTTTTTGGTGTTATATGATTTCTTGACAACCACACAGCGACATCTTACAAATTATGTAATCGGTTGAAAAAATTATGAATTTGATTGGTAAAATTATGAAATTGGTTGAAAAAATTATGAAATAGGTTGAAAAAATTATGAAATTGGTTGAGAAAATTATGACATTGGTTGAAAAAATTATGAAATTCACTGAAAAAAGCTGTATAGCTTATCGTTTATTAGTAGATTTTTCCACAATATTTTATCGTCGGCTTTATATTATTGCATATAATCAATAATTCAAATTATTTTATTGTATGATTAGTAAAGCACCTAGTATTAGAAAAAAAAGAAGGCGAACTGCAAATTACTTTTAAAAACATTCTAACAATTCAAATTGAACGTAGAAACTGTTTATAATTCATCTCTAAGAATCCAGCACAAACAATATCATTCTAAAACCTATGAGAACCAAATCTAATACTGTTTTTTTTTTTATCGAGTTGATAAAGTGATATAAAAGCATTCTTACATTTTTTTTCTCTTTATATTTTCATCCATAACTGCCAAATACAAGTAAGTAAACTTACATAAATTAATATTTTAAACATGTGTTTCTTTATGTTTCTTTAGCTCATATTTTCCTTAATTTTAACGATATATCAAAAATTATTATCTCATTGTGTTCGGGCATTTTGTGCCGGTAAATTATGGCCGGAGCTGGGCATTTATTGAAAAATATTGGTGATTTTTATCGCTACAAAAAATCACCATAAACTAAAATTAAATTAAATTGGCTTAGATTTTTTTTGTTTTTATTAAAATTTCATTTTCTTGACTTAGATGTATTCTTCATCGTTTCCACAAAAATGAGCGGCACTTTCGTCTTAAATAATTTATCTAATCTATTTTTTTGTAAAAATAAATACTTCGTAGTACCATATATGAGAAAGAGTAACAAAAAAAATAGTAACACGTATATTTTTATTTCGTTAATTCTATCATTAATCTATTAAAAAAAAGTATAAGAACATGGCCCACGCTCTTCTTACAATTTGCGAAAAATTTATTTTTACTTTGTGTAAAAATTTTATTGTGTTACTTATAATGTTGCGAATAGGGTTTTTTTTTCCAAAGATTTCAAATCGCATATTGATAACCATTATTATTTAATATTGATGAGTTTAACTACCTTTTTATTTTAATCTTCAATATCTGAAAAGCTAAAATAATAAAATAACTTGTATTTTCATGATGAAATTTATTTATATCTTTGTCGTGATTTATGATTTAAGGTATCTCAGAATCTAGTTAAAAACGGATCGAACCCGGACCAGGAGGATTGGTTTTTATTTCGTGGCAGATTCATTTGCTTTCATACACGACCTTGTATGCTAGCATGTACAATAAAACCTTTACACTCTATTTAGAGTAAATTAGAGTACTAACCCCGATGAAACGAACTACAATTCTAGGGCTTCAACTATTAGTATTTAGTTTTTAAAAGCAGAACTCTTGAGCACATAGAGGTCTAATCAACCTGAAACTGATTGTCCCTCGAAATATTCATGGGTTGATGCTCTTTAATTTCAATTATCTACTTTTTGTATTTTAATGATTATAAAAACCTACGAAGGGTTCACGTTTGTTCATTTTCGATCCTCGTTGATGAGTTTATCGACCACAATACTTTGTCATGCTCGACGGAGTCCTTCCAACCGTGCTCAAACCATGTTTTGTTTGTAGGGTGTTAAATTATATTTTTAGTGCCAAGGTTTGTTTGAGCCTATCGTTTGGTAAACCCTCAGTAGCAACAAGGCGTTTGATCGATCAATTTGAAATAGGACGATTAGTAAATTGGAAATTTGTGTAAACGCAAGGTTGAAAAAAAATCAACACATTATCCAGGCCTTATAGAGAATGTAATATATTATAACAAAAAAATAATTACTTATTTATAACAAAAACTTTGGGAATGAAATGTCGATATGGGAAAACAAAAATGGCTGAATGGATATATCTTGAGAAATGTTAAAAATGGTCGGGAGGGGTACATACAAAACTTTTTAAAACAATAAAAAAAGTGTACCTGGCAAAAATAAAATAATTCATGCTTATTTTATGTAAAATTTATTGACTGCACTCCCCAACTATTTTCAGCATTTCTCAAAATTAATGGTATGGCAAATTTATTTAAATAATTAAATAAAATTATAAATCGCGTGGCCAAATGACTAGATAGTTTTGTGTGGAACTTTGACTTCTCAAAGCTTTGGCACAAACAATTCGTGTTGTTCTGAACTGTGAACTTATAATAGTACGGCATTTATAAATTGACAAATTGAATTTATAACTTAATTTATTTTATATTATTATTATTTATAAGAATCATAAATCTGGAGCAATGGATTAAATCTTTATGCAATGGATCTTAAAAACTTTAACACTGTATTAAAAATAAAATAATAAAAACGATTTTATACCAAAAATATTTAACTGGTGTAACTATTAGTTGACCGTTTAACTATGTGGAACAAAATGGTTTATCACTACTTGAGGAATTATTTTTTTAATTTACACCACACCATTTTCTTAAAATATTTAAGTTTCGAAACTCAGTTTTAAAATATTTATAGATAGGATTAATTAACATTACAACATATAATTTATGATCTTTGATGTTATAAAAATTTACCAATTGTTGAAGCTTCGCCGACGATTACTCCAAGAAGTCCACTTCTCAACTGAACCACCGAAAGCAGTGGTGGGGGACAACCCGGCTCTAAGGAGTTATTATCACTCAATACAATCGATGTTTTAATTCCGATATCGATAATTTTAAACAACAGTACAAACACAATTCTAATTGGATAATTGAACAATCGTCATACTATTTTTATTAATTAATATATAACTATACTATTTATATATTTTATAACTGAATATGGAGACCCTCATGGGACTTATTCAGCCTCTACAAAGTGGGTATTCTTAATAGGGATAAAATCCTGACAATTGAGCGTGATGTTAGATATGTCACCTTCCTGCACAACCGTTATACTAGAGACAACCATCTTCTGAACCCATCAACCCAAGATCCAAGTTTGGAGTGGTACAGGTTTTTTCATTCTTTTTTTTTTTTTTTTTTAATTACTAAAAGTTTTTCTGTAAATATTACCATATAACATACATTTCTAATTTATATAAAATTGTAATGGAGACTTTGACGATTAATGAATTAATAAAAGTAAAAAGTTCCTAAATGAGATAAAATAGGGAAACTTTGAAAAAAAAAAATTAAGTGTCCCCCTTTTAAGGGTATTTTATAGAGGCTTGGTGAGCCCAAGCAGAGTCTGCAAATTCCATTTGCTCTATCTATTTACGTTAACTCATAAAATAATTATCTGCTACTGTTTGATTCGAATATGGTACCTTCAGCATAGCAACTCAGCACTCTCCGTACTCAGCTATCCCGTTCCCAGTTAATTACGAAAGATTTTTTAAATTTTAATTACATGGAGAAAAATCGGTTTTAAATTATTTTTGTCTAATAAACTTATTAAATAAGACTGAAGTCTTATCTTCATTTCGAACTAATTAAATATAATGAAATGATTACACTGGTCAACAGTATTTTTGTTAAATAGGTAAATGTGGCTGTCTCATGTGTATTTTGCTATAGTAATTCCGAATATGACCATCAAAGTTGTCCATGAGGCTCAGATTTTTTGTAATTTTAAATTTTGTAACAAAAAAAAAAAGGACATTTCATAGCTAAGAACGTGTCTTGTGTGAAGAGACATATGACAATATGAAGATTTTACTGTCCGAGATACAATACCAGAAGCATTCTTGGAATGTGTGTAGAGACCTCAAAGTGTAGGACTTTTTTTAGGTCTTCAATCAGGTTATACAAAATTTTGTTGTTTTTTGTGTGAGTGGGACAGCAGAGATCGCAAAAATCATTATATAAAGAAGGAATGGCCCAAAAGAAATCTTGTACCTGGAGAAAAAAATGTACTTTTCGAACCACTAGTAAACCCAGAAAACGTTTATCTTCCACCATTGCACATCAAACTCGGTTTGATGAAAAATTTTGTTAAGGCACTGGATAAAAGTGGCCCTGGATTTCTATATTTAAAAGCCACATTTCCTCGGATCAGTGATGCAAAAATAAAAGAAGGTGTATTTGTTGATCCAAAAAGAAGGGAGCTTACGAAGTATCAAGACTTTGAGGAATTTTTGAATGGAGCCGCAAAATCAACTTGGATTTCTTTTAAAAATGTTGTGAAAGAATTTCTTGGAAATAAAAAACCAGAAAACTACAGAGACCTAGTTTCTGATCTTCTACAAAATTATAAGACTTTAGGATGTAATATGTTTCTAAAAATACATTTTCTTGACTCGCATTTGGATTTCTTTCCTGAAAATCTTGGGGCCGTGAGTGGTGAACACGGTGAGCGATTCCATAAAGAAATATCTACTCTGGAGAAACGATATCAGGGAAAGTGCAATCTAAATATGTTGGCAGACTATTGTTGGTCCTTAAAAAGAGATGTACCAGCCGCAAAATCCAGCAGGAAATCATCAAAGGCTACGTTTTGATTTAACTTACGGTATGAAAGCAGATTAAATAAAATTGCTTGTTTTAACACTATATTATTTTTTTATTTTGAATGTACACAAAATCCTTGCCCCTGAGAAAAAAATGCTTTTCAAATTTGCAATCAGAGCACCGAAACAAAAAGTTAAATTTTGCTTTCCAGTGTTATTTGACATGGAATTCATATCATCACTTTAATTTTGAAGGACAAAATAACTTTAAAAGTTCTTCTAATATTTTTTTTCATGGACCCCATTATTGGGTTATCGAAGGTGCTTATTGTAAAACTAATTTCGATTATATAATCGTTCCTCTGCCTATCGATTGATTATAACACTTCCTCCTCCGTATAGAGTTCCATTATTGTATTATAGAACGTGCTGATCATAAAAGAACTTTGATCTTAAGACGGCGCCGTCACACTTTGACTTATATTAAAATTTCGGATTTAATGGAAACGAAGATAAATTTATTTATGATTTATGTGAAATTAACATTGATCATTGATAAATCGGAGTTGATTAATCGCCTATCGTCAGTACTGACTAGTTTCCTAGTGACTTATCTTCTTCACTATTACCTTTAAGGGTTCTTTAGGACAGGAATCGAGTAAGAAAGTTTTTTAACAATACCAAAGTGTGAATTTATTATAGATATTTCGAAACGACCAAGGTTTTTAGATTTACATTTAGCATTGCTAAATGCACTTACAGCAACGAAGTATTATATACGAGCTTTCTAACCTATGTTTAGTACCAATGCCTTTGCCAAATTTTTCCTTCGTTATCGATTAAATTATACAGCATAAAATATACAAGATTTATACAAGTTTGGTTGAATAATGAAGCACATATGTGGTTAAGCGAAGATGAATAACTACAAATTTCAATCCCCCCCCTAAAAACGGTACATTCCCAGTAAAAATTTGGGAATAAACTTAAATTTCTTTATTTCTACCTTTTAAATAATTTCCCCAATATTGTGAAAATGGTGTCACGAATAGCTATCTAAACGTCTTAAAACAGTTGGGACATTACCCCAAAACGTTAAAATTTAAAATGTCAGAAATATTGTCAAAAACAACAAAATAATGATGCTAAAACGTAATTTTAAATTATTAATACTGGGTTAAATAATTAATATATCTTTATGGACTTTAATTTTACACTTTATTGTTATATTGTATTCAAAGATATGATAGTTCATCAATCGATGTAAGAACTTGATAAGCAAGTATTAATGGGAATCTAATTTCATTATAGATTAAGTCGCAACTTCTTTATTTATTGGAATCAAATATATTACTAAGACTGGTTTCCTGATTTTAATTTAACACGGTTACACCCTCCTTGTAATTGAAAAATATAATCAATTATTATGTAGCTTGACAAGTAATCAATCTACAAATATAGCAAGTGATATGTCTTGAAGAAGGATATTGGACGATGAAAGGTACCAGTCGAAAGGCAGGAAGGAGTGCAACTCTTTCTCTTCCCTTTTCCCATTTTAAATTATTAATACAATTATGGAGAAGTACATATATTATAATAATATCTAATACCTATGGCACGATAAATCTTTTTTTTTTTTTATAATTTACTGAAGAAGTTACTGTTTGATGGATAACTATAGTTAACAAAACTTCATAGATTACAAAAAGCTAGATGGTTATAGATTGTAGGATTAAAACACTGGAATAAAAGTCTACATGCCCCGGGTTCGAAACTGACTTTCACAGATAATTTATTTATTTCGTTATCAAACTAGGATTTATCTTATTTATTTATTGTGGGTAGGGATCCTTTATCAGGGGAAAGCCTGGTGATGTCAGTCAAATCATCCATTTTCACAACCGTTCTTTTAGTAACTCTGCATTACTCTGCAAGTACAGAGCATAAAACCCTTATCGAGTTGTAGTAGTACAATTATTTTTCTTTTCATTTTTTTTTTTACATTGACTGTAAGGTGAACCTTCAAGTGAGGTGATAAGAAGATCATGTTGAAATAATTTATATCAATGATCACTATGACTAAAACATGATTGATTAACTAATAATTATCGCGATATTTTTCTGTGTTTGCGAATAAAAAGCCATTTTTATTTATTGTCAATTTATGATATGAATTATCAATAAAAGTAATAATACTCAATATGAAAGAATGTATAACTTTTCTCCATAGAACATGTATTAAACGAACAAAATTCAGTTAACTAAGCAAATAATTTAGCAATATGTATCTATATAAAAAGGTCGAGTACTAAAGCCATATAACATATTCTTGACCTTAATAACCAACGCACTCTAGAAACCTTTGAGATGAATCTTCATCTCAAGATAAGTCGTAGAGTTCGATTTCAAATTTCCCTTAAGTAACCTATCGCGAATTAGATATCCAGAGTAGATAAAAACTTACTTGAACAGGTTCTCTTTTATTTTTCCAAAATTTAAACATTATTTAAAACAATAACATTTCTATTTCTGTAATATATTTTATTATATATTAATATTATAAACCAATAGAGCACAACTGTAAAACGGTATAACAATATGTAAAGTTGTATTTTTTTAATAATAAAAAAACTACAAATCGATAATTTAACTACTACATTAAAACTAAAGCTATATGAAAAATCAATAATTTTTCTACCTTTATTTTTTTGTTTTTCACAAGTGTCTCTTATCTTATCTAAAAACTATTTTATTGAAGTAAAAAATAAAATAAAAATTTCCTACTTACTCAAAATTAAATATCAAGATAGTAAACGATTGCACTCTAAATGTAGATATGTTAAATATGGGTTTATTTCCTGAAACAAATTTTAAAAAAAACATAAGTCAATTAATTATACTGAGTACAAATCATGTATATAGGTATAATTTATTTAAAATCAAAATCAAACAAAATGTATATAAACAATATATTCATTCATGTTTTATATTTGTTATCTATATATTATTTCCCATAATTCTGAGAAATGTTTTGAGAGCGGGAAAGAAATGCTTCAAGTATACTTCAAAGGTTTTAATTCCGGGAAAGAAACAATCGAATATTTGAAATAAATCTTGAATGCTCCTATCTCGAGGTGGCAAATTATTTTTTTAAAGAAGTCAATATAACACAAAAATGAACGAAAAAATTGTATTGTTGGAATTTCCCAAAGGAAATATCTGAGGAAAAACGAGTACAAAAATATATCAATTCAGATATCCAAGAAGATTCTTAGAAAAATTAAAATTACTCTAATTTTTTTATCTGATTTCAGTTAGGTTATCAGTTAGCATTATCTTTGCAATAAATAAGTTTTAAAAGTATTGAATTTTGTCTCGTCCTCAAAATTGATATGTATATATATTAGAAAGATTAATCTCTAAAAGAAGAAATTATCTTGGAAATAGATTTGGGGAATATTTAATTAATTTTAATTGAGTTGATTAGAACGATTTTTGTCGAAATCTTCTGTTGTTCGCTTCTACCATTAACCAAAACTTCCAACGCTGAATGATTTCCATCTTTCTTTAATAAAATCGAGGATATCCGGAATAAATTGTTACGTAAGCACTCAGCTTGAAATTCGATACTATTTGATTACCATATCTTTGATAGCCCAACGAAGCACATCATATCCAGGATATCAGAAATGTCAAAATAAATGGATCGCTATATATCGATAAGAGCTAATAATTACGATAAGCCAGTAATGGAGCTCAATGAATCCAAAATATTCGAAAAAATGTTTATAATCATTATCATGTACTCCCATTTCAAATACTGATTCATAATCAAACAAGTTCAAAAAAATAAAATAAAATAAATAAAAACATTCAATCCAATGTTGACTTTTATTGCTATAAAAATTGCAGAAAATGCCTCTTGGTATCAGTGTTGTTTTTTTTCTAAAACGGCTAATATAAATTTTTTATGTTACAGACGTTTTATCAATGATAATTAAATGCTCTTTAATTCTTAGCTAGGTCTTATTTGCAATTACTATATTGAACAAGGCCAAAGTGATGAATTTTGAAAAAAATATTTCTCAGTTACTTTTAATTTTTTTTATAATATCTTTACTATGAAAAAAATCAGTAATTAACTGAAGGAGGACAATGATTTTTCATGATTAAAAAAAAATTAGAGAACTTCTATCTGTAATAATATAGATGTACAATGTATACTACTGTAAACGTTAATCATTTACAAAAAATATTATCTAACGAGTAATAAAAAAAAAGAAGTACGTTGATTGAATCAAAAAAAGTTTCATAGAATCTAAGTTTAAATTTGAAAAAAAAAATTATTTTTCTGTAACCTAAAAATATGTTATTTTCAATTTCCAATTTGAAACTAGCATTAGTTAATTTTACTAATCATTTCTTCCTCCTGAAGGGAGCGGAGTTGCTCAGTGGTAGAGCGCTGAGTTGCCATGCCGATGGTCCTGAGTTCAAATTCCATTCGCTGGTAGACTTTTACTTAATCTGTTAGCGGCCGGAGATGGGTCCTATGGGATCTAGGTCCCTCCTGGGTCTGAACTAGCCTCTATAAAGTGGGTAAACAAAATAAGGGGGGAAGTCTGGAGGTTGAGCGGGATCTAGGACGAATCACCCTCCTGCACAATCCTTGTCCAAGAAACAGTACAGTCTCTACCATGTAAGGAACCCATGACCCTCCATGGGTTGTAGTGATACAGGTTTTTTTTTCCTTCTGAAGGATATCGTTATTGATTTTTTTCATCTACTAATCTATTGTTGTTGTGCTTTTTTTATCACTGTTCTAAAAATTGTCATTGAACGCAGAACACATTGATCATAAATGTCGATCTACTGATAACTTAAGTGTTTGTTCCCTTGTCCCAATAAGTGGATGCTTCAGTAGCTGTGACGTAAAAAATCTATATCCGGCAAACCATCCTCCGATCTGAGATCGTCACTGATTGGTCTTCAATCTTTGCCTGTTTAGTCCCATCTAGATTAGAGCTGAATGATGACTTATAATAAAAGAGTTGAAAATTTTTCCTTTTTATTAATAAAAAAAAGAACCGAGCAAACAAATTGTTATTAATCCTCTTCGAAATCGTATTGATATGGCCTTTGAACTGGCAGATATGCGATATCAATTATTGGTCATATAATACTTATTGATATAGTATTTATTTTTGTAAAAAAACAATTGAATTAATTATAAATTTGATAAACATATTTCAACTGGATATTATAAATTAATTTAAAAACATATTAAGAGCTAGATCTCCTGTTTCACACGTGTAAATTTTTTTTTCGACTACTAAAATGCAAACAGCTCTTTAATTAATACTTAATAGGAAATATCTATGCATAAATTTAATGAAATATGTTAATTTTCGTAATTCAAAGATTAAATGAAATTAGCAAACCGAGTTGTGCGGATTTTAAATTAAAGACAATAATTCGACTCTGGAGTACAGGATAGTGCATTACTGCTTACTTATTTTGATAATAAAAATGATTTTTTTAAAGCTAGTGACGGTATGCCCTATAAGATTACTACAATCTTTCAAAGTAATATTATTCTGGTCAGATATAATTAATGAGTTAAGTCTGTCAACTGTAAAAAAAAAAGATGATAATAAAAGTCTTCGGTTTCTAACTTGTTCGACTTATTAAGATCTAAAATATTTTTGTTCCCGATATTTTACGTTCACTTCACAGTTGTATTTTACAGTATTTTTTAAGGCATGTTATTGGCCGTTTATATCCATTAAATCATGTTTTTTTTATTAAATCCACCAATTTAATTTAAATTCTACATTCTAAAATATTTTGGATTAAGTAACGATTCTCTTAAAAATAGAATTATTGTGCCCCGCCCCGAAGTTATTGATCGTTGCTATAAAGATAAATGATGGCTTTCAAGATATTGAGGAAAAATTATGAGTGACAATTCGTCGCCATGGGCAACGAAGATGAAACTAGAACAGATAAATTGATAGTCTATTTTATTCGACAGTTATTCAAATCGTATAATACCTGCGCCCCCGATTCTTAACATTTACCTGAATAGAATTCAATCCGTCAATTGAAAATCTTTTATTTTATTGTAATCATAGAAAAGACTTATTTGATCTTGATGAAAAAGAATTATTTGTTTAGTTTGACAAATAAGAATACTCCTGCCCTAGTTGGGTTGTAAAATGGCGTCGAATCCGATAAGCGAAAAAATAGACCCTTCGCCAGGAACCGATAACAGTAATTTAAAGATCATTGCAAAATTATAATATTTCAATCAAAATGCTAAAAAAAAAAAAATAATCTGTACTGATCTTTCGATATTTATATTTACAATGCTTTTTTGAAATAACATAATTTCTTATGCACATTCAATAATTTAACTTCTAATGTACTCCTTATTAAATAATTATGTAAATTTAGATATATTTTTTCGCTTCATGTATAACTCTAAAATTAAACAAAATAGCCTTTGATAATCGCTTATTAAGAAGGCTCCATCTTTGATGAGTGAGCAGTTTTACAATAACATGAAATAACACAAGGTCAGTTTTAAAAAATATACAATATGTTGATTGGAAAAGGTAAATAAGGGTTTTTAAATCAGTTTAAAGAGAACATATTGTATGTAGTCAACTTGCGTTTAAAGAAAAATCGAGAGTTCTTTATGGTATGTTTTTTTTTTCTCAGTAGTTCCATTCATTTGGAGAACAACATAATGAAATAGAAAAATATAGTTAGTAATATTATAGTTAATGATAAAATAAGCATATATAGCGTATAATGGCGTTAGATGAATAAACAAACAATAATTATATGAGAAAGTGAACGGATGTTACCGAATCAAATAGCTTTAAAAACAGTTGTAAACTCTAATACAGTTAGAAGAAATATTCTATAGTTCTATAGTTTCTAATACAAACTATAATATTTGTCTGTCATTTTTATTATGGCTAAAAAACAATTTTAAGCATGATTACTTCAAAATTATTTTTTACTACACATGTTACATAATCTTCGGTACAATCAAGAAACGACGTTAAGTCGAACTGTATTCCTAATAAGACTAACAAGCATGTTAAAATGCCAAGGTTGTGATTTTGATCTGATGTAAGTTTTCTACGACTGCAAGATAAAAACTGACTTCCTGCCTCGAGCTCCGGTTTCAAACAATTTAACAATAGATCTCATCCACTCATTTGCAAACCGCAATAGTGAACAATAAAAATGGTAATCTGGATATTTTAAAAACAACGTCAGCCAGAACCTTGAAGAACAAATATTTTACAACGTGTTTGGTTTTTTAACTATTCACCACTTCTGCCATTTTCAATTAAATAGGCATTTCTTTGCAACTTTAAAAGTATCATTAAAAAAATATTCAAATTTAAAGCGTATCTATTTCCACAATCTCCATTTTTATCGCAAGTTTTAGTTTTCAATATTAATATTCGTGTGTTGTTTTTTTTTAATGTTAATATATTTCTCAGTTTCCTCAATTAATAACTGGATCAATGTACCAGAAAAATACTGGTAAAGATTAAAGCATAAATCAATATAAATATATAATAAATAATTATTGATATTTTAGGCGCTAGAAGCTTTATTTGATGCCCACTGTAGCATTGTCCGATTAGCTATAGCAGCTTTAAGTGACGTTAAATCAATAAACAAATAAAATATATTAAACATTTCCCAGTTATTTTAAAATAAAATAAACCGAATTGTTGAATTACTATAAACATGAAGTATTACATAATAAATTCTGTCTCCTGCAAACTATTGCGATTCCGTAATGCAATTATGGACGAAAGAGATTGATGATCACATAACCACAAGATTCGAAACCACATAATTGATGCGAATCCATGATACCTAGTATGATTAGTTGGCGAACAGCACATCGGAATTAACAGTTGGATAATAAAAGTTAAAAAAACAAAATAAATAACTAGAATGTTTATAAATAGCAAGTATTCGTCGCCAAAGAATTCTCTTATTTCTAATTAGATATTTTTTCTCTACGTATGTATGGGTATGTACAATTGATAATCAGCTGATTGGAAGTCCGTAAAATAAAACAAAATGACATGAGAGACATGAAGAAGAACAATACCTAGCGGTACCTCTCCTGTGGCTCGATTTAATTTCCCATGATAACAGATCCCTCGTGTTCTCAGGCATGATGATCGTGGTCATTTGTTCTATCAATGGGATTAGGTGTCCGTGTAGTTTTACTTGAAATCGTTTGTGTGTCGTCAACCGTTGGTATTTTATAGTCAATAGACTGTGTTTAGTTATTGACATACCGTGATGCTTTTGTGACAAGCCTGACTACTTTGAATTGAAAAGCTTGTAGTCGATTTCTGTGTGTCGGTTTAGTGATGCCATACTTTTGTAACGCATATCTCCAAAATGCCGTTAGTAAGTAAGTGTACGTGTTCAATTTTTATATACTTAAAGCACTCAAAATATATAAACAATTACTACTGTAGGTGTGTGGTACAGTATTTCAGTTGTAGTCCAGGATCCATGGTCCGTCCATTTTTTCACTTGATTATTATCAAGCTGAATCTTCGTCAATAGCTTCGTTTCGATGAATTTCCTGTGCGAAAATTATCGATTGTGGTCGCTAAAAATTCATTACTAATTGGGTTTTTTTGTTAAATCTCAAGATAATTATCTACATTATTTGAAAAAATATTTGTCCTACAAAATGTATGGTTTGATCAAAGGGTCCCCTCCTTCCAATACGTATCTATAACGAAGTCAAAAAAGAAGAATTAAAAAAAAAAGATGGTTAGTAATAATTTTTGATGACCTCGTTATCGATACACGTTGGAAGGAGGGGACTCTTTGATCAAACCATACATTTTGTAGGACAAATATTATTTCAAATAATGTAGATAATTATCTTGAGATTTATGAAAAAAAAACCCAGTTAGTAATAAATTTTTGAGAATCATCAAATCGACATATTTTATCCTTGCTACCTCTGTTAGCTGCCACAATCGAGAATTTTTGCACGGGAAATTTGTCGCTTGTCATCGAAACAAAGCTATTCACGAAGATTCAGCTTGATACTAATCAAGTGCAAAAATGGACCATGGATCCTGGACTATTGAAATGAACAGAGTTAAAAGTAAAACAAGCTTTGTTAGTGCTCTATAATTAAATTTTCTCATAGTTTTTTAATTTTTTCTTTGTTATTTTATTGTAAAGGGAACTACAAAAAATAGTTCAATAACAAGGAAAATAGGAAGTACGGAAACAAACATCTGGCTGAACTTCAAAGGTGTAAGGTATAACCACGTAGTACCGAGCTGTTTACAGATCCAATGGTTGTGTCAAGACTAGTTATGAAAATGAGAAGACAATTAAGATTGTTTTTGTGTTTCTTCTTAGTATTATAAAGTTTCAGTTCTGTTCTGGTTTTAAAAAATATTCCAGTCATCCATCACAGCATATGTATAAAAACATATTTTTCTCAAATGTTTAGCAAGCAGTTATTCCTCCTTGATTTGCTTATTGATCGTGAATAAGGAAGCCTGCTAACAAGTAATTCTTTGCACCCTATGCAGTAGTGAATCATAGGTTTAACACCTAGAATTTTCCTCAAAGAAGTACGTCATTAAGATGTCTAATTCGAAATAATTCGGTGAGAGGTAAAATGAAACACGATACATTCGTGACTAAGGAGTTTTCAAAATTGATTCTTTGAAGCCCTCTTTTCCTGCTGACAACAGCATATTTCAATATTGATTAACAAGATATTCTCTTATTGCTATTCATACTTAAAAACAAAATATACATGGATGAAGTTATGATTTTTTATGAACCGAGCATTGTTTAAATAATTATTATTCCTTGGTTTTTCATACCGTTAAAATGTATCTCCTGTATTTATCAGAGATCCAAATAACAGTTATTTTTCATTCCGATCATGTTTAGGAGCAGTTAAATTTCTTATTCTGAGTATTTATTAGTTGTATTAATATGTGTCAACTGGCTTGGAACTGTTATTCCATATCATGAATGAGGTGATTACATAACCCAGATAACCATGAGATGATCTCTTACCTTCATTTTTGTTTACTTCTTTTTATAACCGTGCGATAAACAGTTTGTTTGGTATCGAATTCATGGTAATTATGTTTTCGACTGTACCGACTTATTGTATTCAAGAATTAAAAAAACCTAATTTATTACTGTTTGTTTTAATTAAATTGGATTTACTTCTAGCTCATTATTTTTAATTTGTACATTCAATAAAATGAATAGGGGGTATCTGTTCCGCAGGTTTTCGTTTCGAGTTGAGTTACAGCAAGTTTTAACTATTTATTTATTTCATTTTTAACATTTTCCAAAAAAAGAAAAGAAAACACATTGTACTCCAATAAGAACGCGTTAGGGAACCGACGGGACGCTTGCAGGGTGTTTTCGTGATCAGCAGTTATGGAAGTTTTTTCTTCTTGATAGAACAGACTAGATTTTCCAAACCAAAGTGTTTTCAGAATGTTATCCTGCCGCTTCAGCAAGATCTAAGTAGAAAATAACAAACAGCTCTTTTATTTTACGATTTTAATTTTGACATCCTTATTTACTTTAGCGGTGTTTCAAAAATAATAAATGAATAAGTCTTATAGAAATAAATAACAATGGTTAATAAAAAGAGTGAGATAAAACTTTTACCTAATTCGTTATGGGACGTCAACAATATATTTAATATGTAAAATTATTTTGGGGGAATATTTTAAAGGAGAATTAGATCGAAAGCAAAAAATACCTTCTTAATTAGTAATTTTTAAAAATAATTTCCTTAAACGATTTCATAACCCCAAGTTATCTTAATTACATATATTTCTTATATTAATACCATGATTTCTCTTAAGATACTTATTTTCTCAATTTTTATTCGTTGGAAAATATTTTGATTCGCTTATAAATATGCCCAATGATTGAGTAATTTTATTTGAAATCTATTTCACTGGACTTTTATTGTACAAATTCGATGTTATTTCTAAATTTTTAATTTGTACATTCAATAAAATGAATAGGGGCTATCTGTTCCGCGGGTTTTTGTTTCGAGTTGAGTTACAGCAAGTTTTAACTATTTATTTGTTTCATTTTTAATATTTTCCAAAAAATATTGTACTCCAATAAGAACGCGTTGGCGAACCGACGGGACACTTGCTGGGTGTTTTCGTGATCCGTCACAATAGCTACGGACATTTTTCTTCTCGATAGAACAGACTAGATTTCAAATTGGAACAAACTTATAGCCCTGAGTAAGCCTATAGTAAATAAAGGTGATATAACTATTTAACATTTTACAAAATAAAGTGAGGATAAATAGTTACAAGCAATATGGCTATACCGAAATTGTATTATATATTTAATAAAGTTAATACAATATGGTACAGTGTTAAAGCCGGAATTTTATATACTTCGGAGACATTGACTACGAATTGAAGAGAATTAGGACTTATAATTCCACAACTAAAAAAAAGTAGGATGCGAGATATTCTTTAATAACAAGTAAATCTGGTTCATCCACCACTGTCTTTTCATAAAAGACATATATTTTTAATTCGATCCTAACCTCTTTGACTCATGAAATGGAAGATGAGTGCTTTGATAACACAAATTTGGGAGGAAAGCGATTTGAACACTTTTCTAGGCGCCAACGACGTAAAATCCTCGAGTAGAACCGGTGCCAAAACGGTGGCTGAAATTAGCAGCATATTTGCTTGCTCAGGTATTTAAAAACAGTTGTGTACTAAAATTGACTTTGGCAATGAATCATGTAATAAGAATCTTCATTAATGCGCTATATAGCTACAATCAATGGATTCTGAGGGATCAAGGGCTGTATTAAGTGTAATATAGACACGTTTGTTTGTTTTTTTATTCATTTATCGCCACTTTATGCTACTGTGGCTTACAGGTTATGCTTCAGTAGGGAGCTTAAATTTTGCCTATCCGGGTGTAATTAAGATTTTTATAGAGTACCTGACACCGTACTGGTTCGAAACCCCATTTTACGTTTATTTATTTAAATTTTATAATAATATTAATAAGTTTATTTAAATAAATAAACCCCATTTTACGTCCCTTCAGAAGGAGGCTTAACTAAGGGGATTTTTTGGCTCCATTTTAAAAAACCCTAGTGCAACCTGATGGGCTGTGTACATGCAAACTTGAGCATAGAAGGTTTTTATAGTAACCATTACCGCTACATGGTGGACTCTCATAAAAAGAAGTTAAAACACCTTTAGTGATCTTTAAAAAAAATCTAATGATAGTCCTTTAGAGTTCGTCAGAGACTAAAGTTCACCGACTTAATTTTGGATGCTGCGTATGACTGAAGAAAAAAACTCTAAATTAAAAAAATTCTTATTTGAATTACTGAAAATTAGAAAACAAGGGACTCTTAATTTTGTTTTGTTGCTGTAAGCACTGACGTTGCCTGATTTGGGAAAACACTAGGTTTTTTTTAGTATTTTAGAAACTTTAAGTTTTTTTTTTAAGATTTTCAATTTCATTCTAATAATTATTTGTGTACTTTTTTGAGTTTTTTCTTAAATAATTTAAATATTAGCTTTATCAGGCAACTAAGTATACGCTGTATTAATTCCTAAGTAATAGCCTTTCCTTTCGGCAGTAAAAAAAAACAATAAAAGATAAAATGAGTAAGTGTTTTAAAACTTAGCAAACTGTGATGGAACCAATGAGATGGAGTGAACCGGAAAACCATTATCGTGAACGCATTCAACGTTCAGGTCATCCTGAAATGCTCTTGTGGAGGAGACCATAGTAGCTCATCTCAATAGGCTGAGGATCATTTAGGAGTAGAGAACATGGATATTTTCTATCAGCCCCGGCTAGGAAGTATAGGAAATGAGAATACGAAAAATATTGCGTATTGGATTGGTCAAAAACATTTCGCCATAGACCGCAAAGGCTAATCGCTCTAGTTGTCGGTGTGGTCAAGCTGCCTCTCTTTGAACGGTTAGGTAAAACCTATGTTACAAGATAATAAGGTGAAAGCAGGAGTACATTGAACATTTTTCAAACATGTCCAAAAAAAAATCAAATAACCTTTTAGTGGCAACAAAGTTTATTTGATTATCTAAAACCTTGGTCTAAGCATGTAACAGTATATATTCTAATTTTTTTTATTTTATCTTAAAAATTGAAACATCCAGTAACTTTTTTTGTGGAAGGGTAATATTGTTTTTGATATTTGTAACATTAGGTGAGGTTACTTTAAAAAAAATCCTGTGCCACCCCTGAAGAGTTTTGGTTTCAATACGTGAGAGAGACAATACTGTTTCTAGGACAACGGTTCTGCAGGGAGCTGATTTTTCCCAGATCACGCTTCACTTTATTTAGGCTGGATAACCCCCGGGAGGATCTGCTAATCCCACAGAGTCCATCCATGGCTGTTAATAGATTAAATAATTAATCTGTCGGAACTCGGAACCTTCGGCATAGCAACTCTTCCTCTAAAATACTTATTGGATAGCAAAATAATATAATCAGCCCAACTTAAAGAAAATAGATATTTGAGATCTAGGTAACTGAACACATTCAAACCTATTTAAAATTATACACACTTCTGTAGGAATCTCAAAGTGTGGAGATCCAAAGCGGGACCACAAGAAATCCCAGCGCTTCTCCCCCAGCCTCGACATTGGAGTTCTTACTTCTATAGCTAAAAAAATATTTCTATGTTCCTCGAAAACATTAACACACGATCAAGCACTATATCCTATCGATGTAATGCTCTATTGCGTAAACTTTACCTTAATACAATTTTTGCCGCTTAAATAGCAGTCATACTTGAACAGAGGACTGAGTTTATACTAGATTTTTTCTCAAGGGCTTATGGTGCCCTACAAAGTCTATCGTTTAAATAAGTATCTTTAGCTACACTGATCATTGGTCTGATAAACGATAGCAAATCAAGAATGTGAAACAAGTTCTTTCTTCCATACCATCAGGTTTTGTGAGGCAATGAAATAATACTCGGAAACAAAGTTGACCCTGTCAAGGCTTGAGTTGATGTCAATATCCCCGCCATGTTCCTTCCGACAGAAGTCTACATGATAATTTTCACATCTGTATTCAAGATGCATCCAAAAGGAGTATCGTACATTATAAGAAATCGGCCTTGTAAGCAAGTAACATAGATTTCCTATTTCCTTAACGTTTAAAAGCAGTTTAAGGGATTGAATATTAAACCTGTTATTTTGAAATCATTTGTTTAGTTTTGAATTTATTATATTTTATGTGTTTATTGTATTGCATCTGGGAGCATTCGAAACCTCACGAATATGACTAGGGACTTGGCATTTAGTAAAGTGGACCTTCTAGATAAATAATCATATACGTTTTTCTGTAACAACCACTCTAACTCTTAGTATGTCAATTGTTACCAACATTCAAATATTTGGCTTATGCATTCCACTCACTTTATACTAAATTTACTATTTACACAGTTATTTTGGCTATATATGTATATATCATACGGTTAGGATATTAAATTTAAGAGGCAGAAAATGGTCCGGGTGGACGTCAAGAAAGATCTCTTATATAGGGAGAATTTTTTACTGGTAAACCAACGCTGCAGGTCTTCCTCAGGGCTAATTTGATCGGCGGTGGTAGACACAAGACTGAGTATGATATTAAATTTAAATAAACATTTAAAACGCAAAATATTGGTAGTTCAATCTCCTTCTAAAGAGCAGTAAATTATACTAATAATATTGTATTAGTGCCAATATCCTGTATTTCTAATTTAAAAACTGTATGCACATAGACGATGTCAAAACTTGTTAATTACAATCAATCTATTCTAATAACTTGGAGGATATTTCATCCATAACACTTTTGACATTACCAAACCATTTTAAACTACTGGAATGATTTTTTTCTTGATTTGTTTCTGTATAGAAAAATAAAGCTTAAAAATATAGATTTATTATTTATTATGATAGCTTATTTTTTTTTTTAATCAAAATCTGTGCCGATCCTGCAAGTCGATGTTGATTCTTTAATATTCTCATTTATCTCGGGAAAGTATCCTCCCTGCGCAACCGTTGGCTTTATAACAGTTTCGCCTCTATTCTGAACTAAGGCTAGGACTCTTCATGACTTTTAGTTTTACTTTTTTTTTTTTCAGTTGCCTTTAAATTACATTGAAATTAAAAAATAGTGGAACATAACGATTACGAATTTGACAAAATTATTCCGATTTCATTTGTTTACCAAATGCCGCATCTTCCAGATTAGTTTTGTCCACGCAAGACCTGCCTTACAAGTTCTCAGGATTACTTCAACCTATTGTGTCCATGTAGTGGTTAAAGTCAGTATATGTTTAGTTGTACAAGCGTCTAAACAGATTAATTATGTTAGCACAGAGTAACTCACCTAAGTTTTTAGGAAAAAAATAAAGATGAAGTTAATCGACATTTATCGATTTTATAGGCAAAATTTATCGATTTTTAATTGCAAAAACATCCAGCGGTAGTCGTGACAGGTATTGTTTACATGGAATATTAAATTGAACCATTTTTGATTTTGCACCTAACTTTTTTTTCTCAGATACAATAAGTCTAGACAAGATAAATTATCTCATTTACACGTTTGGCAATAAGTGTGATACATTATTGAGGTGTAAAGAAAAAAAAAAAGTAGGCCATTAGCTATAAAACAACTAGGGGAATAGTATTAAACCGGTTGATTGTTGTAGTTTTTTTAGTTTAATAACTATGTTATTTTTTTATAGTTTACAGTTCATTAAAGCAGTTGCAATGATCGATATAGAATTCCAATGTGGCACATGATGCGAACAAGGACGGTCAACAACCTACACCTTGATCGCTACCAAGGACAACAGAAAGTAGACCTTGACGATTTATAGGACGCCTAATGTTTATGTTTGTGTTTTTATATTTATAAAAATAAAATTTATGTTTTGTTTGGGATCTATAAGTCAAATTTTATGTTGATTTTATATAAAAATTGGAATATTCTTAATGAAACCACCGAAAATATTTGTGCCTGAATTTAACTTTCATTTCTTTCATATTTCCCAAACCAAACTATTTTCAGAATGCTATGTTGTCACTTCAGCAAGTTCTAAATAGAAAATAACAAGCAGCTCTTTTATTTTACCATTTTAATTTTGACTTCCTCATTTACTTCAGCATGGGATAGCGGTGTTTCAAAAACAATAAATGAAAAAGTATTATAGAAATATTAATAAATAAATGACAATGGTTAGTAAAAAGAGTGAGATAAGACGTTTACCTAATTCGTTATGTAACGTCAACAATATATTTAATATGTAAAATTATTTTTGGGGAATATTTTAAAGGAGAATTAGATCGAAAGCAAAAAATACCTTCTCAACTAGTAATTTTTAAAAATTATTTCCTTAAACGATTTCATAACCCCAAGTCGTTTTAATTACATATATTTCTTATATTAATACCACGATTTCTCTTAAGATACTTATTTTCTAATTTTTTATTCGTTTGCAAATATTTTGATTCGCTTATAAATATGCCCAAAGATTGAGGAATGTTAATGATGGGTTGAATTGGTCAGGGGGTGCAGTCAATGATGGCAGAAAAATTAAGCAAAACTTAATTTTTATTGATCGTACCAACGTTTCGGCCTACGTTGTAGGCACTCCTATTGAGTAATTTTATTTGAAATCTATTTCAGTGGACTTTTATTGTTCTCATTCAATGTTATTTCTATATTTTCTCAAAGAAAATTAGTTACTATAAAAAAACTTGAGCTTGAATTTGGCGAAATATAAAAAAAATTAGACTTATATTCCATTGTAATAAAAATGTTTGGACCTTCATTTATTTATAATGAATAGAGTATGTAATCGTGGAAATGTAAATGGCATGTGTTGCTCAGGAGAAAAATAAAATCGGAAAGGCTATATTTGAAACCTTTTTTTGAAAGAACTTATTTAAATTAATACTTTTTAGGGAAGCGTGTTTTCCTGTTGAATTCAATTCAAGGCATGGGCAATTATTCTATACTAGAAAATCAAATGCTTTTATGCATCAATAATTTCTATTTTTTCTCCGAAAACGTATACTGACTGCAACCAGTAATGTTCATATAATACACATAAATTCACTACTTGGGCTCAGGAATTATTTTAGAATGATAAAAAAATATATATGATTTTACATTTTGAAACATTGGATTCCCTTATAACAGGCAGAATTGTTTATTACTAACTTCGTTAAATTATAATATTTTAATAATACTAAAATGTCTAAGATTGATAAACCATAAAATCATTTACTACTGCGTGAACAGTTGTGAATACGGATGAAGGTTGTAATTTATAATTATCGACTTGTTTTATTACCTAAAAATGGGAATCCAAATTGCAGAGGATGAAGTTTCGCTTGTAACAAGAGGACCAATGGGCCAGTTCGTGCTAAGCCGAGTTAATGCTCAGTAAAGAAAAGCTTATCAGGCATGATGCTGTAATTATTTTTAAAAAGATTTACTGCTCGTAAACTGAGATGAGCCTGTAGTTAAACAGCTATGATCCACAATTTATCAGATAATTTTACAAGGCTGAAGAAGGAATGTCTCATTGCGTCTAAGTATTGAAATATGCCTTAAATGAAGGATGTCTATCACCAAAGACATCAATAAAACATTAATATTTAATTAAAAGCGCATCTCTCACGATAAAGGAAAATAGAGGATAAAGTACCAAGTAAATTACCAAGAGGATAATACTAATTCCTGAATGTTTTTAAGTCGTGGGAAATGAATGCTCTTAATTCCAAAGATTGTTTAAAATTTCAATATTTAATTTTGAGTTATTTTAACTTTTTTTTCATTTTATTCATCTATAGTTGCTTTATTTAAATCAAATAATTTTTCACACGGATTCGCAGTAATGGTGGAAAGGAATGCTGTTTGTTAATTTGATTTATTTTAGTTCTAGAAGAAATATTATTTATATCACCTCTACATTTGGAAAATTGAGTTATATTAATAATTACAATATCAATTATATTCGGGATATTTTTCTTCCATACTAGGGAAGGATTGAGAGAGATTTAGTGTTAACGAAACTCGATGTTTATTTTTCTGGGTTCTATTTTTCATCAAAACAAATGGTTAATGATACCAATTGACCCTGTTTTCTCAGCTGCATACATTAGCATAAAAAGTTCTTTTTGTAATATATTTTTTGTTTGTTTGTTTAAAATTGAACCTGAACAAAATTGAAAACAACACCATACATGGTCTTGTTTTCAATTCGATTACACATTACAAATATTAACATTTTTCTTTTTTACTGATTTGTTAAAGTACACTTTGCGGTGTTGAATACTATATCATTAAAAATATATCAATTAACAAATAAAAAACATTTGTAGCCTGAATGAATAATAGGGAATACATTATGTTATTTTGGTTTTACTGGCCATTCAAGTCACATTCATCTTTATCGACTTCATCGATGATAGGAACTGAGCAGGAAAAAAGGAATTACGATATTTTAGAAATGAGTCGTTTCTTTGTCTGATTTCCGGAAGATAATTGTTGGTATCCGTAAAGAGTTGTGGTAAAAAAGATTGCACAACTCCGTTTTGTCCTTGGCAATGACAGTACGCAGGGACACTCATGAGGATATCCAAATTCAAAAGGAAGATCAAGTTATAAGCAATCGAGAAACGAATGCTAATAATATAAAATATAGTAAAACCCGATATTTATAAATATTTGTATTAATAATTACTAATATAATATTGTTTAATTTGTAAACAGGCGTAAACAACTCGGCCCCATTCCCTATTTTTGAAAAGTGCGAACGCCTACAACTGCGTCGCATGTCCTTAATGCCTGCTTAAATAAACTTGTTTACATGGACGAGAATAGAACCGTCCAAATTTAGCTTCTTGGCCCTTGTTGGAATCTGTCTTCGAGACACACCTCTACCGAAGCTTCAAATCGACACTGAACACACCCCTAAAGTTAAACTTTTTTAACTGATGATTCCTATCATTTTATGGTATCTAGCAATAAAATAAACAATTATTGGATCGAAACAATAGTTGATTTAATCATGGAAAACCATTTAATTCATCTATATAAATGGAAAACAAAATTTTCTTAAAAACGGTTTTGATTCATTCTAATGACACCCACTTTCCCACGATTGTAATTTTTTTGTTATGTCTGTTTTATATAATTCAATTAAATTTCATTATACAAAAATAAAAAATTTCATATATAAAATTTTTCTTATAATGTTATTTTGAACGATTCAAGAAAATGGACAAAAGATCAAAAACTCTCTTAAATTGCCACGCCCAATATTTTTAATTCATTCATCACGTACTTCTTGTTTCGACCGTGTCGTCAAAATCTTTGCCGACGTTTCACTGGCCATACTGCAAGATTCCCCAGACTTGACATGAGACTTAAGCCCTGAGGAAGCTTACAGTATGGCCAGCGAAACATAGGCAAAGCATTTGACGACACAGTCGACACCAGAAGAAATACGTGATGAACGGATTAAAAATATCAAATCATATTATCTAAGTAAACGAATTAAGGGCTATAATCGATTATATTTCTATACATTTTTTCTTCCTTTAGAATATTTTTAAACTCCAGGATTTGCTTGTTAAAGAAGTAACTTACTTAAACGAAGTGAACTTGTTGGTATTGATGCAAATCGAAAAAAAAGTAAGAAAAGCTGAAGTTATTTTCTGTATTTCATAAAACACGAGTAGTTATTCAAATATGTAATTAGCAGATGACTGATCACTATACATTTCTAAACTTCAATTACGTATATACGGCCTTGTTTGTTGTTAGAGAAATCGAACATAATGCATTTCCTAAAGGGTAGAAGATTTAATAAATTATCAGCCTCAAGTGGATTTGAACCCGGAATGTACGGCACGTTAATTCTACGTTCTACATCTACGCTCCCATTATATTTTTAAAAAAATATTAATATTAAGTTAACACCAATGGAATAGAAGAAGACCGATTTCCTACCCTTCGCATACCAATGCGGTCCTGCACAAGGATCTTTTACTGTTACAATTCAAGGTGTCAGGAAGTGAATACGGAAAAGGAACTGCAAAACAAAGAACTGAAAAATGGCGTAAAAGAAAACATGATTTACATCACTCAGAGAATTTGAAAAGTGGCTTTGCAAATAGCAGTTTTTAATTATGGCTATTCATTACAAGCCGAGAACAAGTTTATGTTCTGTTCTACTACGACTTAAATCCCTTCCTACTCTCGCAATACAAGTCGGAAGGGGGTCAAAAGACTAATAAAGAAATAAATAATTATAGAATATGAGTTTAAACTTATTTAAAAAACAGTTAATTAGTTTTATTATTATTAGTCGTAAAGCTCCCAAAGTGGAATACGCCAAGTAAAGATGGTTCACGTTTGGGGGTTTTAGTTATTTTTATTTGCCCACCAGGTTTTCATTCTTTGCGAGAGTTCAGCTTTTCTTTCTTCGCTCCATTTTGTTCCAGTTCTCGGCACTTTTGTCTCTGGCATAACCGTACATTTTTCAACTTTAAATTTAAAATTGTTCCTTGTGTTTATGCCTTCATTAGGAATTTTGTTTAATTCCAAGTCTTTCTTAATATTTTGTATCCATAATCAAGGGATGCTATTTATATTACTATTCTTTTCGTCTGTCGAAGTCTGTGATCGGGAAGCCTCATTATGTGGCTATAGAATTTAAGACGTATTTTCCTCATGTCAAGGATATTCTTCAATTTTAGATGTTTTCAGTAATCTATACCCTTTTTCGGCCCCAGAATTTTCCTAAATATTTCCTTTCCTCTTTCTTCAGACTTTCCTTATTTGTTTTTCTGTTTAGTGTCAAGGTTTGCCGGCATATAATATTATTGGTTTAATTACCGTAATGTTTAATTTTTGTATTTAGAGGTAAAGATTTTTTAATGTAAAGGTTTTGCACCAACCCTAGGCCTCAACGATTTTTGTATTCTTTCTTGTGAATTAGTCATTTCGTTTTATTATGTATTAAATACAAAGAGTAATATAGTTCATTTTTCTGTATTCAACGAAAAATACGTTTACAATTTTCAAGATGGGCTTTGAAAGTTGTGATTCCATCCAATTTAATTGCTTTAACGCGTTATCCTACTGACATGATATCATTTACTTCATTATCTCTGCAGTAAAATTGTTAGTAATTGTTAAAGGAAAACTTGGTAACTTACCACAACCACGTTTTTCCAGATAAAGTGAATTGTACTCGGATCACGTTCATATATATTGCGTGGCGAGATGCAATTAGTAAATAAAGAGATAATAAATAATAATAATAAAAATATTTATTTGAGAAATCATACAAATGCCATTTGCCACATTAAATAGAGAGATAGACACATATTAATGCTTAATAATGCATTGTATCAATCAAGATTTTAGAACTCATTGGTTTTATTTCACAAATATCGCTCCTTCAAAAGAACAATGTCATTACTCAAAAAATCATAATTTTTTAACAGAGGTATTTGAAGTTCCATGCGATTTAAACAAATAAAAATTTTGTTTTTGGTAAAACAAAGAATTCTTATTGTAATGATGGTATTGAAATACTTTTATTCAGAATTAGAAAAATTTTAATAGCTTAGAAAATTTTGTTATTTTAACTTATGTCATTATCCCCTTAAAACTTAAAGTTCAAACATACTACAACTCAAAATTATAATTTTTTAAAAATACTTAAAGAAAATTATGTTGGAAACGGAATATAAGATATGTCGTTCCTGAATTAAAACATTCAACCAATATAATTGCTACTGAAGGCTTAACTTAAACATTTTTGAGTTATGTCGTTGTTCTTTTGAAGGAAAGATATCTCATACTATGGAGAATATAACTAAAAGTCGTTAAGTTCATAAACTTCCATATTTATTTCTTGGTGTTAAAATCCAGAAAAAATCTGGGCTTTTCTTGTCACTTGTTTATTCTGGGTAAGTATCCGCCATTTTTTTATTCCTATCTTCTTCAGGATCTCCTCTACCTCGTCCAGCCACCCTCATGTGCGGTTTTCTCTTCCACGTCTTCTATTAGGCCATGACCTGACCTGAATAGGCAGGACTGAATCTCTGGGCATTCGGTACAACTCTTAATGAAAAAATAAATATTTTTTTACTCGTCCGTGAATCTAATAAGCTTATTAGCCGTTAATCGACTTGGCTAGCTATCCCTGGTGGACCAGTCACCGAATCCAACACTAGAGTGGAATGAAGCTTGGTAAATCTATTTGGCGTGTCATCTGGTGGTTATTTTAGTTACCAATTCACGGTTTGGTTTCCAAGTGCTCTTTGCCCCACGCGTATGTCTAGTTCTAAAATATATCACATGACTTGGCTTACATATGTTTATAAGTTGATATCAATACCAAATCAATGGACTATGGCTCCCAATGTGACTGAAGACACTGAATCTATTCATTCTCAGGAATTCTCAGCTACTAATCTATAATTATGGATTCAAGAACGGCTGTGGTAGGCTAAATTAATTATTTTGTTATTGGAAAGGATCGGCCTTAATTCTTAATGTATATATTTAAATAAACAATGATAATCCCGCTTTAAAAAATGTTAATATGCCTTGCTTTAAGAGAGCAGAGTAGCTCAGTGCAGAGAGCGATGAATTTCCGTTGCTGAAGGTTTCATATTCAAACCTATACAGGTAGTATATGAATTATTAACTGTTAAAATCCATTAACAGCCATGAATAGGCCCGGTGGGATCTACAGACCTCTATAAAATGGGTTATCTTGATTGGGGGAAAACCTAAAAGTTAAGTATCATCTCGGATCAATCACTAATCTCTACTATTGGCTTAGAAACGGCAATCCAAAGGGCTGGACATAGTTTGAGCCTGATAACTATCGTGGGTTGTAGTGGTAAAGGGTTTTTTTTGGAATATTATTAATTCAATTTAAAAATAGTTTATTAAAAGTACATAATATGATTTAGAAGACAAGAGTTAAATAAAGAGCGATTTATAATTTAAACTCATGTAAAGAAAATTAAAAATAATTATTTTACGTTTTGATAAATCTGTAAAATTTTATATATATTGTGATTCTCAAAACATCATGTCCAACGTCAAATCTGAATTAAAATGCATTCAGCTCATTCAAAATTACAAATAAATCGTTAGTTTTCTTAGTCGTGTAAAATATGGTAAACAAAAAATTGCTGTAAGATTGAAAGAATATTTATTGTTATTAAGAACAAACCGGAGAGAAATAATTTCCTATGCCCGTGCTAAAAACAATGAAGTTATTAATGAAAGTAAATCCAATAAATATGTTCATATTGTCAGCATTAAGAAATACGTTTGTTTTAACAAACACAAGTATGAAACAACATAATATGTAAGTCAGCACGCCTAAGAAATATTGTATTAGGGAAAATCATTTTGTATCAGGTTTTCTAAACACACACTAAACACTAAATTAAACTATTAGAATACAAATTGCTTTCAGAGAACTATAAATCTTGGTATTTTTTATTGTTACCTCATTTAATAGCGTTATGCAATTGAAATTGGCCGGCTGTTTTGTGATTTACATTTCGCAAGTCAAGGTTAAATTTTATGGAATATGAAACACGGCATCGTCCAATTAGCCATAGCAGCATAAAGTGACGTTAAATGAACAAACAAAGATCTAATGAAAATAGTTTAGCATCTATACATATTATAAAACAAAGTCCTCAGCCGCGTTAGTTCGCGGTAAACTCAACAACTACAGTACGGATTTACATGCGGTTTTCACCAATAGATAGAGTGATTCACCAGGAAGGTTTAGGTATATAATTTGTCGAGGTTTTGTGCAAATGGGTTGAAATATCGACGGGTTTTACCGAAGACGCTTCTTGCCTAATCCCGTGCAAATATTTGGTTTTGTTTTTATTTTTATAATCTTATACATATTAACTGCTTTGTCCTGAATGACTGAGGGTTCAACGCACAGCCTAAACCGCTAATCGTAGAGACCTGAAACTTGGAGGGTGTGTTCTTTGTATGACGTAGGCATCCGATAAGAAAGGATTTTCCGAAATTCTACCCCTAAGGGGGTAAAAAAGGGGGGCAAAGTTTGTATGCTTGCTCATGTGTTTCTCACTCGCAAAATCTACATATTTTCGCTGAACAAAACATATCAAGTAATAATACGCTGCTGGCGTACGACAAGTGAAACCGTTATACTAAGTAATCTTTTTCAATAAATTCAATAACATTACATACTAATCCTTTTTAGGAATTAAAAAAAACTAATCCTTTTTTTTTAACACGAACAACAGTAAACTTCTGTCCGTCCCGTTTGTTAATAAGTGTCAATATACGTTTCACGGCTGAGCTGATCAGTCTGAAGAAATTTGATATGGATAATCTCAAGCTTGGGGAAGGACATAGGCTACTTTTTATCACCACCACACAGCCGAAGTTTATATAAAACTGTAACCTGATTGACTAAGGCTACACCTACATTGGATCCGGTGTGATACGATGAGACGTCGCTTGCAAACCAAATGACTGAAATATATCAAGAGTTATAACATTTGGTTCTTTAAATTTATAAAATTAAGATTATTTATTAATTATTTTTAATACATTTATATTTTACTATAATGTATAGTAAAATATGTATATCGAATACTCCCCAGCATCGTATGTGATAGAATCACGTCGCACCGAATCGGATCCAATGTAGGTGTAGCCTAACACACCCAGCGCGCTGTCAACGGCAGCAGTCAACACACAGCAGAAACCACGGAACTTGGCATCTTGAAATTCGCAGATAGGTTTTTTGTATAGCTTAAATGAGCACTAACAAATCCACCTTTATATAAAAGGGGTTCAAAGATTGTATGGAATCCGTCAGTTATGAAGTTAGACATCTGAAATCCCGGATGTACGAGTAACTTATAGTTTAAAAAAAAATTCAGATCAAATTCCACAAAAGCTAGATTATTATATACAAATATTAAATATTTTAAATATTCGTATTTAATTATTTTATAAACAAAAATAAATTAAATATTTTAATATTTATGAGTTTTTTTTAGTTTTTTTATTTTATGAGATTAACCACTTGTATTTTCTCATAATAACCATAACTTTAAATAATATAAAATTAAAGCAAAAATAAGTTAAATAATTCTAATGAATACAACACAATATAAATATAAATAATACATTGAATACAAACAGTTAGTTCCCACAAATTCAGTTAGACAGCACCAGAGTTCTAACTGAAAAAACTTCAGATTTTTTTAATATTTTGTCTGATGGAAGATAATACAGCAAATTGTGCATACTACGACAAGAACCGTTATTAATTTAGAGTTGACAAATAAGATAAAAATATGTGTCCTCTCTCCAAGCCTTGTTCCTTCATTTATTCTTCCGTCCACGTTTGAAATCGGTGTTCCACAACTATAAATTGACTTATTTTCAATGTTTGAGCCTGGTATAATTGACACGAAATAACGACATTTATGAAAGCACTCAAGTCATTGGAAATTTAATCATCCTATAGAAATTCCGTGATTCATTGTTTTAAACGACCAGATAACCACTGGTATCTAGACTTACTTTCCTCTATTACTAAGGATATCGGCAGGTGAACATTGAGCGATTGTATTGATGGATTTATCCATTAAGTTCATTACCGACATCATCTGGAATCATTTTTGAGCTCTTTAATATGCAGTTTTCGTTCCTCCTTCAATAACAGATTTCAAAAAATCAATTTTTGTATTCCTTCAAACAGAATTTCTTTTTTTTTCAACCTTTACCAATAATACTGTGTAGAGTTTTGGGTTCAGTACTAGTTAGAAACTTTACTGTTTCTAGAACAACTGTGCAGGAAGATGATTTTTCCGAGATCACGCCTTAACGCCAGAGTTTTCCCCCTATTATTGGTACCCGCTTTATAGAGGCTGGGTGATTACCAGGAGCCTCTATAGATCCTAAAGGACCCATCAATGGCTAGTAACAGATTTAATAAATTATCTGCCGCAGCCGGATCGAACCCGGGACTTTCGGCACAACCAAAAAGGGCTCTACCCCGCCCCTACCAATATTTTCTTATTTACGCTAAATTCTTATAAAGTAACTTATACAACTTGCATTCTTTCATTCCATTGCATCATAAATATGCAGTACAAATATTAAGTAGTATATATTATTCCGAGAATAGATTTCCTATTATTTATTTTAATTTTAAATAATCCCGGAATTGTTATGTTGTAGTGTTCTACCTATGCTATGGAATACGTTCTTAAATGGCTTCGGATATTCGGATTAGCAAATGTCAGATTGAATGCAGTCTTTGCCTTGCACATTAGAGTTGACTTATACTATTCCAGTATCACAGGAAGTATAAAAGATAACAAAATATAAGTGACCATAAAATCAGGTACGTAAGATAAGATATCTCCTAATCCTTTTATTGACTGATCAAATTTTATGTTTGTTCTGAAGAAGAAGATTATCATGCAGTGGAATGCTATATAGCTAAACTATGGTGGAATTTTATGATTGTTGCTACTATTAAAAACCGATTTTATTAGACGACAGTTTAATTCTTCGTGTTATTTTTCGATAGCTCGCTCCTTTTGTCCCGAAATCTAAAAGTCAGAATCAATAAAACTAACATCCTTCTAATTGCTCTTTTTTAATTGTGAAACGTGGTAAAGGATGAACAAGTCTCAAGGTTGTGGGGTTTTCGGTCCAAGGTCCAAATTGATTAAATAAAAAGAAGTCCAAAAAAAAAGAAAGGTTGTATTCAAATTCTTTACATCAAACGGTAACACCAACGACATAACCATAACATAACATAACACAAACTAAAAATCATAGATAAATACTTAATAAAAACAAAGGTTAAATACAATTTTATTTACAAATTTTAATAGGATGTTTACCGCTGAGCCGCAAAGATACGATAAGTAGAGAATAGTAAAATTTGGCAATTACTTGGCCGTATAAACCACTGATATACAACCGTACTCAACGACAGTCCACATTAGAGTGAGGTCAGATAGATAGAGGAATTTAGTACCTGACGGTCGAATTTAGCGGGGGGAAAAAACAACTCGTTAAAAGGTGTTTAAAAATTCGGCCCGAAAAAGGATGAGATCACCAGAGAACTTTGATAGCACAACGCAGAATTGCGGAACATGCATCCGGTTAATATTATTGAAGTGATAGCGTCGCGAAGGTTAAGATGGGCTTGTAAAGTTGTGAGGCTGAGTTATGAAAAAATTCCTTATAATTTAATAAACGTTGTGCCGATCGGTAAACCTCTGAGGGGTAGACCAAGACGTAGGTGTGAAGATTTTGGATTTGGGTAGTGTTCCTTGGACGAAAGATTGTAAGCAGAGATTGGAGGTCGGCATCGATATCGCCCAATGATACTAGTAATAATTAGCCATCATCATATCATCCATTTGACAGCCCAGGAGCTTAAGGTCTACTTCTACATCGTCCAGCCATCGCATTCTAGGCCTTCCTCTTCCTCTTTCTACATCTGGACGTCGCTCCAGAATCAGCTTTGGGGCCCTTTTTTTTTCCATTCTGTGAACGTGTCCCAACCATCTCAATCTTGCTTTTTTAGTACAAGAAACTATATCTGGTTCTCCATATAGGTCCTTAAGTTTTGGTTCCTTTTCATGCGGAAACAATTTCCTTCCTTGGTTGGGCTATATACTCTGCTAAGAATCTTTCACTCCCATGTATTCAATAATCTCTCATGCTTTTTGAATAGAATCCACACCCCCACCCCACCATACATGACGACAGTAGGACGAAGTATCGTCTTATAAACCCTTATTTTGAGGCTACGGGGTGTAGCTCTATTTCGGAACACGTTTCTGAGAGACCAATAGCATCTGTTACCGTCTTCAATCCTCGCCTTAATTTCATGTTCTAGTCTGTTATCTTCTGTTATAATGGTGCCAAAATATTTAAATGTCTTAACATTTTCAAATCTCCACCCTCATACTTGGAGATATCCAGTGGATGACAGTTTCCTGGATGAGAGCATGTATTTTGTTTTATCTTTATTTATAATGAGCCCTGCCTTCCTAGCTGCCTCTTCACATTCCCATAATACTTCCAAGAGAACGTTTTCATTTCTTGCTGAGATAACCACATCATCAGCATATGCGAGGTGTTGGGTCATGTTGTTATATATACATCCCTCTCTTCTTGCTTTCGTTGTCATTACTATTTTCTGCAGCACCAAATTAAACAACACAGCCCAACGCCAAAATACTTAAATGTCTTAACATTTTCAAAACTGCGCCTCTTCCTTAGCCATATTATTATTAAATGACAAAGAAAACAGTGAGGTGCGACCACAATTATTTATGGAAGGAACTTCACAATTAAAATATATTTTGAAATAACATTATTAGTAATGAGCTACTGCATCGACTGCAATTACCAACTATTTACATTGAAGAAATAAGACAGAAATGTTTTTCGGTAAAATAATCGTTGCTACAAATTTAACTAAGCATCGCAACTATATCATGTAATATGTTGAAAATCTCCGCCATAATATTAAAATAGACTTACTTAGCGTTTGACTCAAGTTGTGAAATGACCTTTAGAAGTCTAGAATAAATTTAAAAGTATTGTTCTTATCATAAAAAATAGTATTTTTCGCACCCCTATCTCACTCAGGCTTTATCAATGGTTGATAAGTAGTCAAAAGTTTGTAATTATTTCAAGTCGTTTTGAAACTATATTTACTTTTAAACAATTTTAGAACTAATTAGAAACTATAACACAAGATCCTCTGAAAATGATTTATTCATAGACTGACTAATAAATACTTGCTACTAATAAATGTTTAATCGATAGATTCAATAAAAATTAATAAAGTGGAATAATAATGAGATAAATATAAAAAGATAAAAATAACTATAAGAATAATAAAAATAAGTGCATTGGTCCTAAAAGGACAATCACTCCAAAAATTCCAACTGTTCGCGTTTTAGGAATCGCGAGTGTGGATAAATGACGGAGTGAAACAATAAACCTCACATTTTTGGCTTTGCTATAATAGTTACAATAAAAATTATCGACCACTAACCACACAATTGTTACACACAATTCACGATATATGTTGAGTAGAATTAGTTCAGGCAACAGAGATATTAATAAGCTATAATTTTTTTTAATGCATATTAATATTATGTAAACAAAAATATACTGTCCTATTTGATTTATAAGTTCAAATACTCATAAAATATCCGCTAGTTTGCATATTTTGTTCGAGAGAATTATAATTAAATTATCCAATGCTCCAGCTATTGTAAGAGTGTTTTTAACATATTTATGGTCGAGCAGCTCTAACCCTCCCAGGTAGAGGCACAGCTATTCTAACCGCCCGAGAACTTGCTCGCCCCCTTACAGAATGTGTAGATAAAAGATGGCAAGCAATGTGGGATGAACTCCAGCCAGTAAATTGAATTATATAAAAAGGGAAGTAAAGCCTTGGGCTACATCTATGAACGCTATGAAGAAGTGGCTATTGCTCGCCTTAGAACAGGACACACCCGGCTTACCCACGCACATCTCATTACAAGGGATGCACCTCCGATATGCCCTAGGTGTAATATAAATCTTTGTATCAGACATGTATTTGAGGAATGCTACTCCTATAAAAAAATACTAAATCAGCTAAAAATACCACCCGATGCTAGAGAAGCACTTAGAGACAGCAAATCTGAAGTTGACAAAGAGGTGAAATTCATTACAAACTGTAAATTAATAAGCAATATTTGATCATCCATTGTCCTTGCTATAGATGCATTTGTTGTTTTTTCAACAACAAGATGCATTTCCTTATTATAGATATATTATTTGTTACTATGAGTTTATATGAATATTTTTTTTTTAAAGATAACTAATTATAGATATTAAAAGGAGTACTAAAATAAGTCGGACAGAAGATACAGTGTCATCAGAAATGGGAGAAGAAATTAATAGAATGGATTATGACGAAAATTTAATTTTGAAGAACGAACTGGAGAAAATGAAGACCAAAAATCAAGAAAATGATAAGAGGCTAGAAGCAATAGAAAACCAGTTGAGAAGAAACAATTTAATATTTAAAGGATTTGACGGAAAAGAAAATGTTGAAGAAATAACAACCTTTTGTAAAGAAGTGCTGAATGTTGAAGTGGAAGGGAAGATAGAGGACACCTTTACAGTAGGAAAGGAAGGCAAAGGACGTACGGCTAAGAAGGTAATGTTTACCACCAGTAGAGTAGTTACAGACATACTAAGGAATACGAGGAAACTAAAGGGGACTGGCTTTTACATAGATAGGGATTACACCTGGAAAGTAAGAAATAGAAGAAACAGGATGTTCTGGATCAAAAAAGAAATTATGAGAAAGGGTGGACATTTAAAATGCCTGGTCAGAAAGGACACTCTGATTCTGAATGGGAAGGAATATCAGTGGGATGATGAAAGTGGTGTTTCAGGAGGAGAAGATGACATTAACTACTTGAGGGGTCTACTGGGAGAAGAACTGTGGTCGCGCTGCTGTACGCCAGGGGACCAGGCCAATCAACCAGCGAAGAACGAAGAGGTGAAGATACCACTTAGTAAATAGGAATATTCCGTCTGCCGGGTAAACTCTAATTTGGCTACAAGACTGTATGAATCTAATAAAACGATTAAATTATTAGGGTACAATATAGCAGGGATAAAAAATAAGATAGATAATGTTGCTTTTTTCAATTTTGTATGTAAGTATGACATATTTTGCCTGTTTGAAACCCATTTAGAAATTGATAATTGTAACGTGCACATTGAGAATTATTTTGTTGATTACTGTCTGTACTGCGAGCCAGCCAGCAGAACTAGTAAGTATGGTAGAGCTAGCGGTGGTAAAATATTCGGATATAAAAAATGGTTAAAGGAGGAAAAATTATGTAAATATGTAACGGTAGAAAATCAGACTCTAATACAGTTAGAAACGGGAAAGGAATCAGTACACATTGTTCCACTATATATTAATGCTAGGTATTGGGTAGAAGAATTTGAAAGGCTACAAAATTTAATTTTTAGTAAGGATAAACTACAATACCTGTTGGTAGGGGATGTAAATGCGAGGATAGGAGAAAGACAGACTACATATTGGGAAGATAATAACCGAGAAGGAGAATTGGTAAAGAATAGGAAATCAAAAGACAAGAAAGTAAGTAAGCAAGGAAGAAAACTCTTGGAACTGTGCGATGATAATGGGCTAATTATACTTAATGGTAGATCAGAGGGGGACAGAGAGGGAGAATTTACATACATCAGTAATGCCGGTTGTTCCACAATAGATTTAGGTATAATTTCAATAGGGGTTAAAGAAATAGTAAAGGGTTTTGAAGTAGAAAAACAAATATTTTCGGACCACATGCCTCTAGTCATTAGCATTGGAATAAAAATGGCGATAAAGGATGAACAATGCTGTCAGCTAATCCCGAAAATGATTTGGCATAAAGAGAGGTCAGCGGAGTATAGGGAAAAGATAGAAAAAGAAACAGATGCATTTTTGAAAGAAAGAAAGCTAATAGGGCTGGCAGACTTTGAGAAGATGAAGGAGCTAATTAAAAAATGCTATGTAATAAGAAGTAGGGGTGACTTTAAGATAAATAAAAAACAACCTTGGTATGACTATGAGTGTCATAATAAGAGGAAAAGAATATTTAAACTATTGAACTTGTACAGAAATACCAACTCCCACTTGATCAGAAAGGCATATTTAAATAATGTAAAAAATTATAAGGAACTCTGTAAAGGGAAAAAAGAAAACTACTTCAGGGAGATAGGTGACAAGTTCGAGAGGGCGAGGGATTCCAAGGATTTCTGGGACTTGACTAATAAATTTAAGCAAAAAAACTACTTCCGTATTGGAAATATTCAACCACTGAAATGGAAAGAGCATTTTAAAAAACAGTATAACCTTCATCTTTGTACTGAACTTTTCTCATATGCGGCTCCTTGGGTAAAGGATGGGTTATAGATAATCAATTCAGTTATGATGAAGTGGTCGCAGCCATAAATAAGTTAAAAGACAATAAAGCACCTGGGCTTGACCGAATACCAAGTGAATTTTATAAAAATTCTCCTGAATGCTTTAGTTCAATTTCTGTTTTGATGAAGGTAAAGTTCCAGAGAGTTTCGGAAAATCAATCATCTTCCCTCTCCATAAAAAAGGTGAGCTTGGCGAAGTGACAAATTACAGGGGTATTTCTTTTTTAGATTCCATTTCGAAGATATATTCTGGGATGCTAGCAGTAAGACTTACAAACTGGTTGGAAGAAAGAAATGTATTGATAGAAGGCCAAGCAGGTTTCAGAAAGGGCCGCTCAGTTGTTGACAATTTGTTTATTTTAAGCAATTTAATAGAGTACATGTGGCATTTAGGGAAAAATAAAATCTATTGTTTTTTTGTCGACTTCAAGGCAGCGTTTGACTCTGTGGACAGGAATGCGTTAATTTACAAAATGTACGAAATGGGTTTGTCAACTAAGTTCACTAACGCTATAAAAAGTCTTTACGAAAACACGGAGGCAGTGGTCTGGACAAAAGATGGAGTTACGGAGTCATTCAAGACGGGGATGGGGGTCAAGCAGGGATGTGTACTGAGTCCATACCTGTTTACTCTTTTCATAAATGATTTAGCGGAGAATCTCGGGGGAGGAGTCATAGTGGGGCATAAGAAAGTGAATATGTTGGCTTATGCTGACGATATTGTCCTAATATCAGATAATCCGGTTGGTTTGCAGTACATGATAGGCAATTTAGAAATCTATTGTAAAACATGGAATTTGTTTGTAAATCTGGACAAATCAAAAATTATAGTATTTAAGAAGAATAATAGAGTCAAAATGTGTACAAAAAAAGAGAAATGGTTCCTAAATAATGAGCAAATTGAATGTGTGAAATCATACAAATATCTAGGGGTGGTGATGTGCAATAACTTAAAAATGAAATATGACATTAAAGAAAAAGTAAGTAAGGCAAAAGTTGGGATTAATATGATGTGGAGAGAACTGTTCAAAAATCCAGAAGTGCCATTAGAGTCAAAATTTAAAGTATTTGAGTCAACAATTAAAAATGTCATAACCTATGGATGTCAAGTTTGGGGCCACAAATATTTTGAGGAAATAGAAAAAGTTGAAAGGTATTTCATTAAAAAAAATTTTAAATTACCGGTTAATACCCCAAATTACTTTGTGTACTTAGAAATGAATAGAAAATTAATACACATGTACACACTAAAAATGCAATCCAATTATATTTTAAAAATACTAGATTATAAAGAAAATAGGCTATGTACAGTTATAGCAAGAGAAATAATAAAACAAAACATATCATGGTTTAAAGAGTGGGGGGAAATTGCAAAAAAAAAAAATTATAGACTGGATTTAACTTTAAACTCCGTGGATACTTGGGAGGGAGAAATGTTCAAAATGTTGGAGCGGTACAAAGATTATTTTATCCAAGTTTGCCATGCAAAAGCAGCAGAGGGCACACACCACGGCCTCTATAGCTCATTAAATAAAACAATAGATTATAATAGACATTTTAAAGCAACAAAAAAAATGAGCGTAGTTATGAAATGTAGAGGGGAACTTCTGAATCTAAATTACAAACCATTTGAAATTGATTCGCAAAATATACAGCTATGCTCACTGTGTAATCTGAAAGAAATTGAAAACAGTTTTCACTTCCTGGCAGTGTGTCCCGTCTTAAAATTGTATAGAAAAAAATTCTTAAAATATGAGCTGATATCAAAACAAAAATTAATAGATATTCTGAATGGAGAGAATTTTATAGGTTTATATAATTTTGTAAGTATGCAGGTCGTTATAGACATTTTTTAATTTCAGAATTTAATTATTAATGTCAAAAAGAAATTTGATTTATTTTTTAGTTTTCTTGTTGTTTAGTAGTTTAATCAAACTCCCGGCAGACGGTATAAGTACCATGCTGTGGTTGCTAATGTGAAAAATAAAATTAAAAAAAAGAACAGTTGTAAATAATTTAATAAAGAGCATTTTATATCTATCTATCTATCTATCTATAGATATTAAAAATCTACAGGAGTTTATGACCCTAGGGTTTTACGCCTCTAAGCAACAACAAACAAACAAACAAGCATATTTATGGGAGCGTGACCTAAACCTGTGTATGAAAAGATGGAACAATGGAATGGAGTGATAGATTGGGAGTCTCTTGAAATCACCTTCACTCCAACTGTTCATCAATAATGTACTTTTTTTCCATTTGAAGTGATCGGTAGGAGCCCCATCGATATTCGACCATTACAATATGTACTTTTCGCATGAAATAAAGTAATGAAAGTTTCCATGAATTTTCCTTAAGTAATTGGATTCGGGATCGATAGCAGGATAGTTTCGTGAGCAAAACTGCATTTCCATTTCCTTTTATATCTTGGGGTGGTGAACCCAACGGCCGACTAATAAATTGCCACCTTGCACGCGAAGTGAAAATGACTCCATGGTTCCTGCTGACGAAAATAAACCACTACAGTTACACTTACATTACTTAATGAAATTAATTATTTTATTTCGAATAAAAAACAAATAAAGGGACAGATAATATAACAAATGTTGTATTAATCAATTTTAGTGGTTTTATCAAGTGACATATTTATATTAAGAAATCTATAAAGAGATATTTGCACGATAAACTTGTAATTAATTTGGACATTTTTCTTATCAGTATTGTTACGGTCAGAGCGGGGACGAGAACCGGCTGAGAAGATTAGGCAAACAATGGGATTAAGCGGAAGGGATTATAGAATGGCGTAGAAGCTTCTGGATCGGGCTCGATTGGACTAGGTGGTCTTCTTCCGAGAAATCCCCACCCCGACCGGCCTTGCCTATATAAAAAGGACAGCTGTTCGGGCCGCGAGTGGTATTAAAGTAGTAATAAGACGAGTCTGTAATAAGCCAGTGAGTAGCAGTCGTTAACTAGTGGCAGTGTGTGTGAGTTAGTTAGTATTAGTATCAGTCTGTAATAAGTGCTTAGTGAACAACAGTGACAATTAGTGACCGTGTAATAAGTGTAATAAACTGTGGGTCAGTTTGCCATATTTGAAGAGTCATACGGTCGGTGGACTTTAGTTAGCGAACTGTAAGTGTTAATTTGTAATTGTAAACTATAGTGTAATATTATTGTATTTGTACAAATTTATATAAATAGTTTAGTTACTTAGTATAAACAATATCTTATATTATTTGTATATTATCTTAGAAATTAGATAACATTTAGTAGAATATTATTATTGTATATTGATATTAGTTTAATAATTTAATTGTTTTAAATAATCTCATTGTATTCTTGTTAATTTGTTAATAAATATTAGATTCTTGAATTAAGTAATAGTTTAGTCCATTTTACACCCAGTAGCCCGTAACAAATTGGTGTCAGAAGTGGGATATCTTGTGTAATTGTTATTATTTTGTAATTATTGGGCTACTGTATAAAAAATGGCTTCTCAAAGTCTTAAATTAATGGATTTAAAAGTTGCAGATTTAAAACGAGAATTAGAAGAACGTGATCTGGATTCTTCCGGAAATAAAAGTGTACTGCAACATCGCTTACGTCAATTTTTTGTAGAGTTAGGGGAAAATCCAGATGACGTTCTGTTTGAAACTGATTTAAGCAAGTTGTCTGCAACTTTTAAAAATGAATTAGGTGCTGTTAAAAATGAGCTAGGTAATGAGTTAAGCAATGTAGAAAATAAGCTTGGTAAGGAATTAGGTACTGTTAAAAATGAGTTAGGCAATGTAAAAAATGAACTAGGTAATGAGTTAAGCACTGTTAAAAATGATCTAGGTACTGTAAAAAATGATTTAATGGATACATTAGAGTCTAAGTTAGGCACATTAGAGACTAAGTTAATGGAAAATGTAGATAATAAGCTAGCTAATGTAGATAATAAGTTAGCTAATGTAGATAATAAGTTAGCCGATGTAAATAATAAAGTAGCTGATATAGAATCTAGGCTAGGAGAAAAAGTGAACGAAATTAGGCTAAGAATGGAAGCTCTCGAGGGACGTAAGAGCAACCCACCGACGAACGACACCGACCGTTCCTCCGAGGGCAGCCATCGTAATAGCATTCTACCCGCCTATGCTGGGGCGCCGCCAACTCACAATACCATTCCAGTATTCGACGGGAAGACGCCGTGGGAAGACTACATGACTCTCTTCGAGACCGCGGCTTCGATCCACGGGTGGTCGCAGGAGACCCAAGCTTCAGCATTGTGCCTGGCCTTGCGTGGAGACGCCTTAGGAGTGCTGCAGGGGATGCCCATGTCGGAGCGGTCCAACTACGGGGAGCTGATGAGAAGACTGGAGATGCGTTTCGGCCACCGCCACATGGACCAGCTGTATCGCTCACAGCTGAGAAGCAGGATCCAGAAGACCAACGAGACTTTACAGGAATTTGAAGCGGATATTGCCCGGCTAGTGAGGAACGCCTACCCATCGGTCACCGACGATGTCTACGAAAGCTTGGCTGTCGACAAATTCCTCGATGGACTTCGGGACCCAGAGACACAACAAGCAGTGAAGCTCGCCCGGCCGAAAACTTTAGGAGACGCATTATCCCAGGCCATGGAGTTCGAGGCTGTTAGACAGTCTGTACGGGGCCATGCGCGCGTACGAGCAGCAGAAGCGGAGCCAAATGCGTACCCCAGCGTCGAGGACATAGTGACGAAAGTTTTGGAGGCTCTCAGGACCCATAAGAAGGAGATACGCTGTTGGGGCTGCGGCCAGCTTGGACATCCTAGAAGCAAATGTCCAACCCGTAACGTCAAAGCCCCCAGGAAGGCCATCAGAGTTGCGTCGATAGGAAGCAGAACGAACAGCTTCTACGCTGATGGGATGGTGAACGGGCGGCTGCGAAGCCTTCTAGTGGATACCGGCGCGAGCATGACAATCTTGAACTCCAAGACACTTCCAGCTGAGAAGATCTTACCAACAACTTGGGCATTACGGACTGCCACGGGACAGCCAGCCAAGGTCTACGGGGAGACAGTTGCCACCTTCATCATCGGGGGTCAACATCTGAAGCACCGCGCTCTCGTGGCAGAGATCGATGAAGATGTCATATTGGGCATGGACTTCATGATGGCATACGGGATCAAGCTGGACATGTCGAGAGGTGTGCTGACGATGGGAGACGAAGAAGTCATACTTCGGCAGGTTCGTGCAAACATCCAGGGAGCCAGTGACAGAATGAAGGGGCGTTACGACATCAGGGCAGAGAAAGGTGGATTCCAACCTGGAGATTTGGTCTGGCTACATGATCCTCGAAGGAGGCGAGGCTACTCACCTAAACTTCAGAACTCCTGGGATGGCCCGTTTGAGATCATCAATAGGATAAACGACGTCATCTATAGGATCAGAAAGCAGCCAAAAGGAAAACCCAGGGTAGTCCATTTTAATAGACTGGCCCAATACAAAGGAGACCATGGCCCGACAAAAGACCAGCAAGTCAGGTACCTCAACAACGTGGAGGCCAGTAAGGTATCAGTTGCACAACCTAAGGTACAAGGTTCCCGTGGAGTAACTCAGACAGTATACAGAGATATCTTCTCGTTACCCGCAGACTTTTCTCTGGCCCATTGTGTCGCCGAAGATCTGAGGACTTCCCGAGGCATTGCAACGGTCTTCAGGAAGAAGTTTGCTGGAACTGAGGAACTGGAACGCCAAGGACCAAGCGTCGGGAAAGCACTCCACCATACGCACGAAGGACGACACCTGTTCTACTTAGTTACCAAGTGTGCTACTGATCAGAAGCCCACATATGACGCACTGCGGCGAAGCCTCGACGACTTGCGGAGTAAGCTTCTGAGACTGCGTGTCACCAAGCTCGCGATCCCTAAGTTGGGCTGTGGATATGACGGCCTGGAGTGGAAGGTTGTTAGGAACATGCTTGAACAGACATTCGCCAACTCTGGAGTCGCCATATTGGTGTGCACGTTCAACCCCTGGAAAGGAAATACGTCTTCATCGAGGGAAGCTCATAACCGCCCGATTTCTCCGGACTGTGCTCTGGGGCAGAGCACTTTTAAGGAGGGGGCAGTGTTACGGTCAGAGCGGGGACGAGAACCGGCTGAGAAGATTAGGCAAACAATGGGATTAAGCGGAAGGGATTATAGAATGGCGTAGAAGCTTCTGGATCGGGCTCGATTGGACTAGGTGGTCTTCTTCCGAGAAATCCCCACCCCGACCGGCCTTGCCTATATAAAAAGGACAGCTGTTCGGGCCGCGAGTGGTATTAAAGTAGTAATAAGACGAGTCTGTAATAAGCCAGTGAGTAGCAGTCGTTAACTAGTGGCAGTGTGTGTGAGTTAGTTAGTATTAGTATCAGTCTGTAATAAGTGCTTAGTGAACAACAGTGACAATTAGTGACCGTGTAATAAGTGTAATAAACTGTGGGTCAGTTTGCCATATTTGAAGAGTCATACGGTCGGTGGACTTTAGTTAGCGAACTGTAAGTGTTAATTTGTAATTGTAAACTATAGTGTAATATTATTGTATTTGTACAAATTTATATAAATAGTTTAGTTACTTAGTATAAACAATATCTTATATTATTTGTATATTATCTTAGAAATTAGATAACATTTAGTAGAATATTATTATTGTATATTGATATTAGTTTAATAATTTAATTGTTTTAAATAATCTCATTGTATTCTTGTTAATTTGTTAATAAATATTAGATTCTTGAATTAAGTAATAGTTTAGTCCATTTTACACCCAGTAGCCCGTAACAGTATTACATATATTTTTTAATTAAAAAAAAAATTCAATAGTATATAAGCACGATAGTAATTATTTAAACGACAGTTATATAAATGTGAAATACAGTTTAGACATATAAAATATAATTAAAGTATTTTTAAATTTGAATACGATTTATAATTTAATTAGGATTATAAATTATTAATGATATGAAATTTTAGTTATTTTCTTATTATTAATTGTATCTCTTGATAATTTAGATAAAATTTCTCCTTCTTGAAGCAATCTTATAAATTAATTTAACATTTGTAAAAGAATAATCAATGTTTTAACCATTCACATAGCGAGATTTTTTTTAATTAGCCTAACATAATCAAGAGCAATTCCATGGAACCTATATGCTTCTTATTTACCGAATTTGGAAAACTTTAAAACTACTACTGGTGAAGAATGAGAGGGAATTAACTATCTAAATAAAAACATTTTATAGCTTCTGAAAAAAACCCGGTAAAAACCTGAATTTTCTCATTGAAGTTTCAAGTCTTCTTTACATCACTATGTAATCATTCATATAACTTATAATGATTAAAGGAAGTGTGGTACCTCAGTGGGTTGAGTAATGAGTTGCTTTCCTGAAGGATTATAATCCGTTTGTGGCAAATAAATTATGTAACTGTTAACAGCCGTGGCTGGAGCCTGTGGGACTGCTGGGGCTCACCCATCCTTTATAAAGTGGATACCCTTAACTCAGGAAAAAACCCGGTGGGTGAGCGTGATGACTGGCAAATAACCCTGGACTACCCTTGGCTTATAAACATTACAATCGCTACCATGTACTGAACCGAAGACCCTTCATGGGTTGTAGTGGTACTGTTTTATATATATATATATATATATATATATATATATATATATATATAGTTGTTGATATATATAATTAAATGTTTTGAAACAATAACGCTGTGGAACAATTTCTTTAGCCATGTAGCTACTCAGTTAAATAAAATTTGCTAAACAGATAAAAAAATCCCAAAACAGTGTTAACACCTTGCACAGGTAAATCTATATTAACTTTCAAATAATAGATTGAATTGGTCAGAGGGTGTAGTCAAAGATTACACAAAATAAGAAAAAATTATTTTATTGCCAATGGTTCGGCCCAAGATGTAGGCCATCTTCAGGGCTGGGGGCCCGATGTGAGTCTGAACTTTGTAGAATTTCAGATCCCAGTTGAATTAACTCTTTTATTCGAGTAGAATATGAATTAAAACAATAGTCCAAATCGTAAGTTAAAATATGACTAATTTAAAGTCTGCTTTTCCCTCGAGGTTAGAGCATAACATCATCACACATGTCGCACAAGGAAAACTTTACGGAAAGTCCGTTCCAGGTAACCGAAAGGTCAAGAGGTTTATTTAGCACCTGGCTTGATGGGTTTGGTCTAGAATACCTTTCTTCTTTCCAGACCGGTTTGTTGAGGAAAAGACGCACCGCACCGCTTGTGTTTCCCGGACGCTTCGGAAATGACGTACGTTTAAATCGGAATTTTAAAAGATATAATTTAAGGAGGAAGAATGGACGGTGCATAAATAAACTGAATACAAATTATGTGAGAAAGAAATAGTTGACTGTGGGTACTATAATAGGATGTTGATAGTTGGGGGTGCAGTCAAGAAAACACGCAAAAATAGGTGAAACTATTTTATTTTAAGTGCCGACGTTTCGACCTACTATGTAGGTCATCTTCAGGGCTATGAGAAAACAGACAAAAAACAGAATAGACTGTAAAAATACATAAAATAGAGGTACAGAAAAATTAACAAAAAAGTAGAGATATAAAAAAATGATATATAATGAAAGGATATATGAAGGTATATGAATATATATATACATAATATATATATATAATAATGTATATAGGTGTATGAATAAAGATGATTACATGGTAGATGGATAGAAAGGTGATAATGCAAAAAAAAATACAAAGAGAGCAATGAAGTTAAACAGAAAAAAAAATAAAATGAAAAAGATATGAATATAATGAGTATGGACAATTTAGTATAATAAAGATAGAAATGTATTGCAAAGGAAACAATAGTATGAAAATGGACTCATGGGGAGTATCATAAGTGCAATGAGAGAACATGAATTAAAAATATGATACCTAATAATACATCGAGAAGAATATATTATAGAACGTAAAGAAAAGGAATCTAAAGTATGACAGGCCGAGAAGTGAGATATAAATAAAATTTTTAAAAATATAAGTATCAGAAGTTATGTAAAGGTATAAATGTTATATAAGGGTATACACTATACATTATATAACAGATATTGTATCCAGGAATACAGATATTATATAGAGGTATACATTAGGTATGAAGTTATATAAATAAAGATGAAAGAATACAAGGAACAATACATGAGAGATATAAGATATCAGTAAGTGAATAGAGATATATTATAAAAAAAAAAAAAAAAATGATGTTCTGTGAACATGAACTCTTTAATTAAAACTATTTAATTAAAACTATGATGGATGCTAAAAGTGATGATGGGAGAAATAGGTGTGAAGGAAGGAGATGGAGAAAGATGAAGAGAAGATATAAATAATAAGAGACAGTACGAACCCGATACGAATGGCTGCTGGGACAATGAGTAACTGACGCGGAAAAAACCGTTAAACGACGGAAGCGCTGGCCGCGATCTCTGTCGGTCAAAGGTCAAAGTAGCAAAAAAAATTCAAAAAAAAAAAAATAAAAAAAAAAAAATAAAAAATAAAATAAAAATATAAAAAGTAGGGAAAGGGCAATATGGGGAAATATGAGGACGCGTAAAAAATGTGAAAAATAAATAAAAAATAAAGTTAAAGAAAAAAAGGGGAGTAAAGAAATAAAATACTAGAAAAGAAAAAATATACAGAAACGGGCCGTAAAAGGAGAGAAATAAAATATGATTTGAAAATTAAGGAGTTTTTAGAAAATTAAAAATTTGGGAATAAATTGAGGATAGGTGATGTGATTATAAAACGATTTGAAAATTAAGGAGTTTTTAGTAAATTAAAAATTAGGGAATAAATTGAGGATAGGTGATGTGAATCGGACTTAAGGTTGACGGCGGAAGAATCTAAATTGATGTGGATGGTTTCCGAGAGAATGCGTTTTTCATAGTTGGGAAAGGAAGATAGGATAGACGTGTTATCGAAGTTGAAAATGTGGTTTAAAGATAGGGCATGGTCAGAGAGTTTGGAAGCGGTTGGGTTATTGGATGAAATGGAATATTTATGTTGGGAAATACGATCTTTAAGTAAGTTTTTAGTTTCGCCGATATAGGAAGAGTTGCAATTTGGAGTGGAGCAAGGGATACGGTAGACAACTTGTGAGCGTTGTATAACAGGAATGGGATCTTTAACACGGGTATAGATTTTGGAAAGTTTGTTATGGGATTTGAATGCTAAACGTAAGTTGGGGATAGAGGAACGTAGGGATTTTTGAATATTATTTGAGAGGGAGGGTATATATGGCAAGGATCTGTATACTGGGTTAGAGGGAGGGTGTGGAGACAAGGTGGGGTTGGGGGGTTTTTTATAGTCTTGGATGAGTTTATTAATAATATGGAGAGGAAAATTGTTTTTTAAAAGTATATTTTGGATGCGGTGGATGTTAGTTTTATGGAAGCATGGGTCAGAGAGGGATAGGCCACGGCGGATAATATTTTTGGCGACGTTTATTTTTTGGTGGTGCGGATGTTGGGAGTAATAATTGAGGAGTCTGCCAGAATAGGTGGGTTTGGTATACCAATCTGTGGATAAGGTGTGGTCAGGATTTCTAATGATACGAAGGTCAAGGAATGGTAATGATTTATTGGATTCAAGTTCAACTGTGAAATGGAGGCGGGGATGGTATGAGTTAAAAGATGATAATAATTCAGGAATAATAGTGGGATTTAGGATAAGGAGGAGATCGTCCACATATTTCTTAATGAAGATAACATCGTTAAGGAATTGGGGTAGAATGGAATCCAGAAGATCGTTTAAGACAATATTGGAGAGGTCAGGAGCGAGGGGATTTCCCATGGCAAGTCCAGAAATTTGGTTAAAGAACTGGCCATGGAAGGTAAGGTAGCCTGATTCACAACAGAGGTTTAAGGATTGGAGGTAAGAGGTGCGATTGAGAGAGGTATGGGGTTCTATGAGTGGCCAGTTGTTATCTATAATGAGGAGAGCTTTATCTAAAGGTATGTTAGTGAATAGGCTTTCTACATCAAAGGAGGTGAGAACGTAATGATCAGGTATGGTGAGGGATGTTAATAGATCACGTAGATGAAAAGAGTTTTTGATATCATATGGGTTGTTACGGCTGAGGACTTGTAAGGAAGGAAGTAAGAATTTGCTGAGTTTTGTAGATGGTGAATTGATGTTGGATGTAATAGGCCGGAGGGGGTTGTTAGGTTTGTGGATTTTGGGAAGACCATAAAAACGGGGAGCTATGGAATTGTAAGAAATAAGGTTTCTATAAATAGGGTATGTAATTAATTTGGAATTAACAAGGCTTTTTAGGTGGAGGTTGAATTTTTTTTGGAGAGAAGAGGTAGGATCTCGGGGTGTAGGTTTGTAAGTAGAAGTATCAGAAAGAAGGGAAATCATTTTAAGGTTATATTCGGAAAGATTCATGATTACTGTAGAATTACCTTTATCTGCTTTAGTGACAATCAAGTCGTCATGGGATTTGAGGAAAGAGCGTGTGAGGGAGAGGTCCTTAAAAAACTGTGGGGAGAAATTAGAAGGGGAAGAATGGGTGTGTTGAAGGAAATTGGAGATGATGTTAGCTATGGAGACACGTGAAAGATCTTGTGGAACATGTGAACGTTGGAGTAGGGGGTCATTGTGAATAAATTCTAAGTCGGTCAAAAGATCAGGAATGATTTTATTGAAGGAAGAGGAGGGTGCAGAAAAATTTGGTCCTAAGGATAGAATGTTATAGACATGTTTAGGGATATCGGTGGAAGAAATATTGTGGACCCAGTTTTTATCTCCTTTTGGGTAGATTTTGGAGGTGAGGGATTTTTGGTAAAGGAATTTGAATTTGGAGATGAGGTGGATTTTTTTACGAGACCTGGTAGTGGTGAAGATGGATGTAACAAGAGCGGTAAGGTTATTCATGTGGTCATGGGTAAGGTGACTGGATAAAAATTGGGTGAGGGCTGGAATACGTAGGTTTAGAAAGTGGATTTGCTGTATATTCTCCCGTATTTTGAGATTAAGTAAAGATTTTTTAAATTTAAATGAAAAATTATGTAACTTGGGATTTAGGGATTTTGATGTGGTGAAGTGATTAAGGGCATTGGTTATGAAATTTGGAAAAAAGAGTTGGATCGGCATTTTAGGAGGAAAATACGTTGTTCCAGGTGATGAGCCAAATGTTTTTGTAAGGAGCACAGGTGGTTGATGTGAGATTTTAGGTTTGGAAATGAAGATTTTATAGAAGAGAAAGATAAATTTTGGGGGAGGGTAGTTAAGGTAAGAGGAGGGGAGGCATTTCCATCATAGTTTGGAAAGTTATTACGATTTGAAGAGATATAATGAGAAGAGAGAGCAGAAGAGTGGCGCTGTGGTGAGGAAGCTGATGTAGGAAGTGATCTTGGAGACGAGAGTTGTTGCGGAGGGTGCGACGAAGGCTGGTGATGGCTGGAAGACGCGAGACTAGAGGTGTGATGTCGAGGCGAGTAGGTAGAATCTGGGTGATGTAGTGAAGAAGAAAGATCGATGTGAAGAGGTCGAGAAGTAGTAGGTAGAGAATTATGGTCTTGAATACTGGTATTGTGAAGAGAAGATATAGAAGAAAGGTTCTGTTTTTGGCCCCGTTTTTTGTGGTTCATGATATTCATGTGAGAAAGATTTTTCCAAATTTCATAACCAATGCCCTTAATCACTTCACCACATCAAAATCCCTAAATCCCAAGTTACATAATTTTTCATTTAAATTTAAAAAATCTTTACTTAATCTCAAAATACGGGAGAATATACAGCAAATCCACTTTCTAAACCTACGTATTCCAGCCCTCACCCAATTTTTATCCAGTCACCTTACCCATGACCACATGAATAACCTTACCGCTCTTGTTACATCCATCTTCACCACTACCAGGTCTCGTAAAAAAATCCACCTCATCTCCAAATTCAAATTCCTTTACCAAAAATCCCTCACCTCCAAAATCTACCCAAAAAGGAGATAAAAACTGGGTCCACAATATTTCTTCCACCGATATCCCTAAACATGTCTATAACATTCTATCCTTAGGACCAAATTTTTCTGCACCCTCCTCTTCCTTCAATAAAATCATTCCTGATCTTTTGACCGACTTAGAATTTATTCACAATGACCCCCTACTCCAACGTTCACATGTTCCACAAGATCTTTCACGTGTCTCCATAGCTAACATCATCTCCAATTTCCTTCAACACACCCATTCTTCCCCTTCTAATTTCTCCCCACAGTTTTTTAAGGACCTCTCCCTCACACGCTCTTTCCTCAAATCCCATGACGACTTGATTGTCACTAAAGCAGATAAAGGTAATTCTACAGTAATCATGAATCTTTCCGAATATAACCTTAAAATGATTTCCCTTCTTTCTGATACTTCTACTTACAAACCTACACCCCGAGATCCTACCTCTTCTCTCCAAAAAAAATTCAACCTCCACCTAAAAAGCCTTGTTAATTCCAAATTAATTACATACCCCATTTATAGAAACCTTATTTCTTACAATTCCATAGCTCCCCGTTTTTATGGTCTTCCCAAAATCCACAAACCTAACAACCCCCTCCGGCCTATTACATCCAACATCAATTCACCATCTACAAAACTCAGCAAATTCTTACTTCCTTCCTTACAAGTCCTCAGCCGTAACAACCCATATGATATCAAAAACTCTTTTCATCTACGTGATCTATTAACATCCCTCACCATACCTGATCATTACGTTCTCACCTCCTTTGATGTAGAAAGCCTATTCACTAACATACCTTTAGATAAAGCTCTCCTCATTATAGATAACAACTGGCCACTCATAGAACCCCATACCTCTCTCAATCGCACCTCTTACCTCCAATCCTTAAACCTCTGTTGTGAATCAGGCTACCTTACCTTCCATGGCCAGTTCTTTAACCAAATTTCTGGACTTGCCATGGGAAATCCCCTCGCTCCTGACCTCTCCAATATTGTCTTAAACGATCTTCTGGATTCCATTCTACCCCAATTCCTTAACGATGTTATCTTCATTAAGAAATATGTGGACGATCTCCTCCTTATCCTAAATCCCACTATTATTCCTGAATTATTATCATCTTTTAACTCATACCATCCCCGCCTCCATTTCACAGTTGAACTTGAATCCAATAAATCATTACCATTCCTTGACCTCCGTATCATTAGAAATCCTGACCACACCTTATCCACAGATTGGTATACCAAACCCACCTATTCTGGCAGACTCCTCAATTATTACTCCCAACATCCGCACCACCAAAAAATAAACGTCGCCAAAAATATTATCCGCCGTGGCCTATCCCTCTCTGACCCATGCTTCCATAAAACTAACATCCACCGCATCCAAAATATACTTTTAAAAAACAATTTTCCTCTCCATATTATTAATAAACTCATCCAAGACTATAAAAAACCCCCCAACCCCACCTTGTCTCCACACCCTCCCTCTAACCCAGTATACAGATCCTTGCCATATATACCCTCCCTCTCAAATAATATTCAAAAATCCCTACGTTCCTCTATCCCCAACTTACGTTTAGCATTCAAATCCCATAACAAACTTTCCAAAATCTATACCCGTGTTATTTATATAACTTCATACCTAATGTATACCTCTATATAATATCTGTATTCCTGGATACAATATCTGTTATATAATGTATAGTGTATACCCTTATATAACATTTATACCTTTACATAACTTCTGATACTTATATTTTTAAAAATTTTATTTATATCTCACTTCTCGGCCTGTCATACTTTAGATTCCTTTTCTTTACGTTCTATAATATATTCTTCTCGATGTATTATTAGGTATCATATTTTTAATTCATGTTCTCTCATTGCACTTATGATACTCCCCATGAGTCCATTTTCATACTATTGTTTCCTTTGCAATACATTTCTATCTTTATTATACTAAATTGTCCATACTCATTATATTCATATCTTTTTCATTTTATTTTTTTTTCTGTTTAACTTCATTGCTCTCTTTGTATTTTTTTTGCATTATCACCTTTCTATCCATCTACCATGTAATCATCTTTATTCATACACCTATATACATTATTATATATATATATTATGTATATATATATTCATATACCTTCATATATCCTTTCATTATATATCATTTTTTTATATCTCTACTTTTTTGTTAATTTTTCTGTACCTCTATTTTATGTATTTTTACAGTCTATTCTGTTTTTTGTCTGTTTTCTCATAGCCCTGAAGATGACCTACATAGTAGGTCGAAACGTCGGCACTTAAAATAAAATAGTTTCACCTATTTTTGCGTGTTTTCTTGACTGCACCCCCAACTATCAACATCCTATTATTGAATACAAATTAGTTAAACAATTTAAAGAACCAAGATCAGGTACTCCATAATAATAAATCTAAATTATTGGCTTTATTATTTGAGTTACCACCGTTGTGGTTTTACCTAACAATCTAAGCTAAAGGCACATTCATAGAAATAATTCAAGAAGTTATATAATCCTTAAAAAATCTTATACTTGTATATATATATATATATATATATATATATATATATATATATATATATATATATATATATATATATTAATTTTGTTTTTAATTTATTTATAACTGGTCAATCCCCAAGTTCTACCCGAAAATTAATGGTTAACAATATTTTACTGCAGGTTAATGTGCATTTTCCATATTTTTTTAATATATCTTAAGCCATTCCATCGTCGTGGAGAGCTGGATTTTTTGTAAAATACATTCATTGAATTTCTATTTTACAGTTAAAATAAATATTTAAATTTAAATAATGGTAGAGGGCCCTACGCATATACATAAATAAATGTATCGGGTAAGGTTTATACAAGTTGTGAAACAGAGATAGTACATTTTTTTTTTTAATGTATGTTTTATGATTAATTTTATTATAGCTTCGTGTCATCATACGACTCATTGATTTTATTACACCTTCCATTGTAGAATCTAGAATCTTTGAAGTGGAATTTTATTTTATTACCTTTATTTTTTTTTAATGTAAAGATATAGAGATTTTTTTATAAAGATTAATCTGTGAATCTTTATTCACCTCAAGCTTTTATATATAAAATTTGATGTAATTGTAATTCTTGAAAATTCATGAAATATGCTATCATTTGGTAAACGTTAAATAATTTTTAACTCTACACATTTTTTTTTTAATTGGGCAATACTAAAAATGAATTGTAATAACAATAATTTTTTTTAAATCTTGAAATATTTTTTTATCTTTAATTTTATGGAAATATTTTAGAAAGTTTGGTAGTGATGAAAATTAAAACTTGGGGAAAAAAGTTTGAAAAAAAATAAATAATATATAATAAATCTTCGGATAATAGGAATGATTTGGAACTTTTAATAAGTGCCTGGTGATATTTATAATTTCGAGTTATCTGTTTAACGAATGCCAAATATTGATATTTCTAAAAAAACAATTAAGTAAATAAACTTATAAACTGTACATAAGTATCTTTTAAATTTATCAATTTTGTATCTGTGAGTGGATTGTATAATAAACTATCAACAATTTAAAGATAGAAACAATTGTTCAAATATTTTGTGAGCAACAAAGATAGCTATAAGAATTATTTTATTTATATATAAAGAAATCTCAACGGAATATTTTGTTTTAAGGATTAATATTAATTGATTAGGCTTTATCAAAGTGAACAAACCTGAATTAGGCAAAATTATAAACTTCACCATGTAACTTCAGATGATTTTTAATCTTATAAATACTTGACTCATTTATATATTTTTTCTGTCTGTTTGTACTTTCATAGTAATTTTATACAATATGTATATATAATAAGAGAGGGGGTGCCATTTTAGTATCTTTGGAGCATAGTGATGTAAGATTCGAATTTTGAAACCTCCGACGATTTTTCCAAAAACTCAAGGCCTGCTATGGATCATTTGATTCATAGGTAGCTTTATAATACGTGGTTACAAATATATTTAAAATATATATATATATATATATACATATATATATATATATATATATATATATATATATATAAATATGATGTATTAATATTTAATTTACATAGATTTACTTGGTTTTAAATATAAATCCACTGATTTTTTTCTTTTGGAAATAATTAGTATATATAAAAAAGGTCTAAATGGAAGTTAGATTTTAACAGAAAACATAGGATTTCGCTTCAACCAAGAGAGTGAGATAAAGTTTCTTGTCTTGTATTTTACGTACCAGAAATTATAAAAATGTTAAAATATAGTAGAAAAAAAACAAACACCACAACTGATGAAGAGTCAAGGGTTCAGCACTTAATAGTAACTGTACTGTTCCCAGCTATTATACGCTTGTCCAGGTATCTCCCCCCAAATCTATAGTACCCACAAAATATAGGCTGGGTGAGCTCCAGGAGGGTCAATAGATCCCGCAGGGTTCATCCATGGCTTTAAACCGATTCAAAATTTTACCCTGATTTGAACCCGAAACCTTCAGCATAGCAATACTCACGGAGCTACTCCGCTCCCTTAAAATGATGTATTATACATTTTTTTTAATATCAATGCTTGTTTAAATTTATGAATACGCTGTTTATTATGTTTTTCAAATATTACTAGAAACAATTCATTTTTATGCATGGACCTACGTGATCAGCGGTTATTATACGGTGTTAACCTTACACAGTGATTTACCATTAAATGTAACCAATTAGATATTTTCTGTATGAGATCTTAAACACGATAGGTATTAATTGTACCTTATTGAAGTTACCTAATTTCGATTTCTACCTACATCATAATCTACCTACAAATTAAAAAAAATAAATTAATCTCCACTCATGTTATTAATTTCAGAATTTAGGCTATAGTTTTGATTTTCTGGATGTCATCAGAAGCTCCGAAAATCGAACCGTGTATCACTAAGCTCCCAAACTAAATCCATGATTATATTTTGTCAAATCTTAAAATATGTAGAGCATAATGAATGGAAATTAAACAGAAAACGGAGACTTAAAATGAATTTATGGAATATTCAAAATAAAAGCTACTTTATAAAAAAAACATTCACACGATCCTGATGGTAATTATAAATCAAACACTATTATGAAGTTTTAGATACTTAAAATTTATTAGTAAGTCCTTTCTTACATCCAAGAAAATGTTTAAATAGCTTCGTAGCATTCTTGATTTTTTTTTTTTATTGGGATTCTTATCTTTCAATTAGGATTTTAGTAAGCAATCCACTCAGAGAAAGACAATTTGATAAAATTAAAGTATTTTTATATAATGTTAGAATGTTTGTTTAGTTAGAAATAATACAAATGTGGCATTAGTAAAAATGGATAGTTTAAAATCATAAATGTTCGTAAACACTTAACCTATACCTTGTAATTCATTTTTTTTTTTTTATCCTGTATTTTTATAACCTCTATTGTTTTCAAATCAAAAATAATTTGTTTAAAGTTTATCGTATATCAGGCATTTTTGGATATAAAGCATACCTATTATTATTTTATTGGAAAATAGTTGACTGGATAATTCTAATGATGGATTGAATTGGTCAGGGGGTGCAGACAGAGATAATATAAAATAAGTTTCACTAACCAATCCAATCCATCATTACATATTATTAATTGAAATCCTTGGACAAAAACCAAAAAGGAATGAAAGCAATAAAACCTCCTATTTTTTTATATTTTTAACAATATGGGAAATTTAAATATATCAAAACCGTTATAATAGCCGAAACAGGATATGCCGGCACCTTACCCACGCACATCTCATTACAAGGGATGCACCTTCGATATGCCCTAGGTGTAATAAAAATGTTAGTATCAAACATATATTTGAGGATTGCTACTTCTATAACAAATACTAAATCAGCTCAAAATACCACACGATGTTAGAGAAGCAATTAGAGACAGTAAATCTGAAATCGACAAAGTGGTGAAATTTATTACAAACTGTAAATTAATAACCAACATTTGATGATCCATTGTCCCGGCTATAGATGCAATTGTTGTTTTTTCCGATTGTTTTATTTCCTTATTATAAATATATTTTTTGTTAGTATGCCTGTGTGTGTATGTATTTTTTTTTATTTATTAATTTTTTTTTTAAAGATGATTAATTGTAAACATAAAAAAATCTACAGTCGTTGATGACCCTAGGGTTTTAGGCCTCAAAGCAACAACAAACAAGGATTTGCCGTAAATATGATTTTTATGGACAGTTTTATTATTTCAATTCTCAATAAAAAAATTTAAAAAGAATAATAATAAATACAGCTCTTTTTCTGGATAAATTATATATATGTTTTAATGGAGCTGAATACAATTTTTTTTTTTTAAACATTGAGCTCCATTTCTACATAAATTATATCTCTGTAGCATCAGTAGAGTCTTTAGAAATAAACAATAGATTTAAAAAAATAGTAATTTAGAAATATATTACCGAAGTTAGTTTTATGACTTTCTGTTTAAAACAAGTTAAAGCAAGGTTCACGAATTACCAAGTTGTAAAGTGTGAAAAATTGACACACATTCAAGGATATGAATTTAAAACTAACTTTTTCTTCTAATCGTCGTGGACAAAAGAATTTTTTATTTATTTTTCTCTCATGATGTACACCTTTAGGAGAATTTGTTATAGTTTTCTAGGTTTATTTAGTTATCCTTTAGGAGAATTATTTCTTTATTTGGAACGGGTTTTCTGTAAATTTATTTTGCCGTCCCAAACCTTCACTAATATTGTTTGAAACTGAAATTATAACGAGAGATTAAATGCCAGATTTATGTTGTGTTGTTTTCGAATGTCCATATTATTATGTATTATTTATTTTATGTATATTATGTCAATAATACATTTTGATTATATAATAAAATGAGAGATATGATCCCTTATTGTTGATACTTGGACGAAGACACTAACCTTGCTCGACGATCGCACTGCTGCTGCCACCGTTGAACTGAGCTGACTCCGCCGCCCCACCAACTTTAAAACCTTCCGTACATCGCATCGAGGCCTCTTAAGCCGTCGGTTTGTTTATCCTGTTGGGAAAACCGACACCATAAAATATACCGTGAACTACCTCTTAAGCAGCTCAATCTATTTTATTAGTTCGATTTTCATGCAAATTTAATTGTACCGAAAAAGTATAAAAATTTGGAGCGGTCCATGGTCGCCATCCTATAATAATACTCCGACCAAATAATGTAAATAAAAAATAACCACTTAAATTATTTTTATTAATATGATGAGATTGGCCGTATGTATCTAGAGCAATTGAAAACGGTCAATGAATTTTACATGAATAGTTAAAACTTTTTTTTTAAATGCTAACGTTTTTGACTAACTTTAAGGCGGCATTAGCTATTGTGTAGTGGTTGGTTGGCATAACAATATAATATGCCCAAGGTCGCGAGGTCACCGGCAGATGGCATTTTTTAAAAGGAGTAAAAATCATACAGGTTCCGATGCAAAATTTAGGACCCCCACTACATCGTCCGATTAACCATAGCATTATGTAGTGACGTTAAATGAAGAAATAAACGTTTAATCCATCAAGGCAGATAGTTTTAGAAGAAATATATTGTCAGCAGCATTTACTTCTACACCAATGATCTTACAAGCTATTTATTTGACCTACAAGCTATTTATTAATTTATATTTTTCAAAAAATTACTTAGCGCACTTTTAAACTTTTTTTAGTCAACATATTAAATTCTTCTTGAACAAGTGCCATCTTCGTTCTGTAGATAGGAAATCAGAAAGGCGACTCAAACTTGTGATATTGATTGTGGATTGATATTGCTCTCATCTCACTATGACCCAGGTCCTGCAATTTTCTCTTCTTTACTGTCTGTCAATAGACCTTCCCTTTCTTTGTTTAAATTGTTTATACTGTGATGTATGTGACTCTCTCCCAACCATGGTATCCTCAACGTCCGATGGACATCCAAACCTCGATGGTTTCTAGTATCTTTGCATTCTCTTATATTGCTTCCTTCATTGTCTACACCTAAATTCCTTGACAAAGTAGTAGGAACACATAACATTCCATGAGTTGGATTTTGAACTCCTTACCTAGGTCTCTGCCAAATAACAGCTTCTTCGTTTTCATGAATGCGCATATCGCTTTTTCTATGCGTTTCTTTTTTTTTCTATTGAGCTATCATTTTTGTAATTAACAGATTTACCTAGTTAGTTATATTTAACTCCTGTTTGATATCAGCATGAGTTTAGTTTTCTTCATATTGAGACTAGGCACTCCTCACAGATCCTCTGAGTTTCTGCCAGGAAAACCGAGTCGTCAGCATATCCTAAATTATTTATTTCTGTAGCGTTTATTTCGATTCCAACATTCTTATAGTCTAATGCTTCCACTGCTCTGGCGATTACCTCTTCTTTAATCCCAAAATAGATTAAAGAAGGTTGGTGAGTGAACGCACCCCTGCCTCACGCATCTTTCTATTTTAATATCTTTAGTTGTTTTTCGATCTGTTATATTAGCTTTCTGATAAGGATGAGCTTAATGCTGTTCTGACGTCTCTCTAAGCTATGCCTGAAGTCCTTAATATCGTCAATATGGCGAAGGGTGGGCTTGTTAGTTTTTTCAAGTATTGCAGGTAATACTTGAGGCTTTTCTTTTCGTAAGTTTTCCAATTTTGCAAATTTTCCAGTTTTGCTCATTTTTATTTACTTAATTAAGAAGCATTTAGTCGATCGTCATCAAAATCTTCTTTTTCTTTTGCGGAATTATCGGCATATTTATGCTTTAAAAACCTAATTTAAGTTATGTGCAGTTTTTAAATTTTTGGGACTTAGAACATTAGAACTTTATTTATGATTTATAATTGGAAGTCGTGTTTTCATTTTGACGATAGCGGTATTTCATCTAACTGAATATTACATATGCATGTAAAGTGAAATAAAAATCTAAATAATCTTTTAATAAAAAAAAAAAGGAATCTCGGTTACACCCACTTGAAATAAGAAATTTTAAAAATGATATATTTAAACAAGATATTCCTGATTAATAACATATTGCCAATTGACCCCAATCTTTGGGGTTCCATCGCAATATCGAACTAAATTTAAACTTTTTTCCATATTCATAATTCTTAAGTACAAATTTTTAAAGTTATACGCAAATATTTATGAACAAAAAGATATATACAATATTACAATTTATTCATGTAAATTTAATCTTAAGAGTGTTTTAAAAGTATAAAATCGAATACACTAAAAAAAAAAAATTGAGAATTAACGTACATAAATACATTAACGAGAGGTTGTCAGTAATCGATATGATCCAAAAGAAGCAGTCAGTTGAAATACATAAACCACAACAGACCCCAATGGGTTCGACTATCGCCTGTATCAGTTAATATCAATTACGTGGTAATTCTTATTCTTATTGTTATCAGAAAGATTGCCAAGTATGGAGTAGGGATCCGACTGGAAGACGAACCCAAGTTAGGCCGAAAATTCCTCTCACTTAAGCTAGAATATATTATAGTTTAACAAACCATTTCAGCCATAGGGGGTGTAAATGACGCTCTTTTAAGCACATATAGGTTTAAATAAAATTTGTTTATTGAATTTTATATGAATGACGAATAAAAACTATAGGAAGCATTTTTAATTTCAAAAAAATCATTTTGAACTTTGATATACATAAGGACAATTTTGCGAGAAAATGATCATGAAACATGAAGTCTAACAATGACCTTGTGGAAATCATTATTAAATGTAATTAACTCCGTTATGAATCTTTAAAAAAATTTTAAATGTCAATGTCAAATGATAAACAATCACAGAATAGCAATGTACTCGTATTTCTTAAATAGCCTGTAATATTAAAACTCGCCCATGAGATATCATTAATACCTATTTTTAAACTACAATACTATAATAATAAAAGATAAAATAAACCATTACAGAATAGAATTTTTGTATATGTACCATATTTACAATTATAATCATGTGAATCCTTGTCACAGATAAGGGAAATAAACATATAAAAACATGTTTAGGTATTTAGCAAATTCCACAATAAATATTGCAATAGTCTTTGATCTTTACACCATAGATAGACTCTTCTAAATGATTTATTATTGCTTATAGCTTATTACAGTATTGTTACAAAAAAAACATCCAAAATATTACCTTGCCTTTTCTTTATTATATTTTGGTAAACACTACTATTTTAATTATTCCTTCGAATTCGATTTTGTTTTCTCGATGCATTTATCCAATACTATCTTTAAGGTTTACAGGATGATTTATTGAATAATGACTGTTAATTTTCTTTACTATATCATTATTTTTTATATGTTTTATGCGCGTTTATTTATTTTTAACTTAACTCCTGTTGTTTTAGATTTTTATTTTTGTTTGTTTTCCTTTCTTGACCAGAACATTTATTTTTTTAATATTTGTTTTCAAGTATTTATGCAAATACTAAATTATTCTTATATCTGATAATATATAAATAAATATTCTATTATTTTTGTGAGCATTTGTTATTATTAAAGGATCTGGTCCCAGAATAGATTTATTTTTCTATTCAATTCTATCGATATAAAGATGTGTGGAGGAGGAAGTCTAATTTAAAATATATGTGTTCACTACCCATAAAGATAAATATGCTGGTAAATATATAAATATATACTACCAAGAATTTTCGAACTAATATACTTATAGAGAAAAAAAATTATGATTTCAAGGCAAATAATTCGCATTTGAGAAAAAATTGATTAGTAATGATAAATGTCATGAAAACTGAAGTGAGGAAGTTCTATCCTTTAGGAAATAACTGATTATGATCACGTTTTTGGAACATGCGTACTAAGTTCGGAAGTTCTACGCAGAGAGAACAGGAAAAAGCGTACATTAATTCGTCAAGATGAGGAAAGTAACCTGGAAAGTTCCAAGAAGAGTTCAGAGACCCAAATAATAATTTAACTTCCATATGGATTTATAAACTGGTATATGACTCTTATTATTGGCTTCAGAGATTTGGAGAAAAAAAGTTGATCAATAATTATTAAAGTTTATAAAATAATTTTAAAAAATACGAAACTTTAATAAATCATAATGGTAATGAAAATTAAAAATAGATAAGATTAAAGAGAATGAAATAAAAACTAATAAAAAAAGTACATATAATTTATTGCTGCAGAAGTTATTGAAAAATTTAATTGGAGATAAGAATACGCTATCTAGATACCTTTCGAAACTGAACGAACACCAACCGACAGAATAAAATAGAATAGAAAAGTAACTTTATTCTGGGACTAAGTCCCTTCAGAATAACAAATATGAACAGAAAGAGAAACATAATATACATCTAGCCAGAAGCTTGTGGCCTTTGTATTATATATATTATTATATAAAAAGACAGAATAGTATTTCCAGTGAGAAGGGTACTTTATCGATGAGTGGAGAAGGAGTGGGATTCCATATGGAAAAGTATCAAATAAGAAAAGATCTGTCAAAAGGAAGAAAAGTGTGTTGTTGTATGATAAATCTGGATCTATGGCAGGAACGAACAGAGGATTTGAATTGAATAATAATAAAATATTTTTATCGAATAGCAATAAGTTTAATCTTCCACATTAAAACCAATAAGTATTAATGATCTATGAACACATTCAAACTGTATACATTATTTACACACTGCCCTAGGGATCTTCAAGCCACCCTCCACAGAGAGCAGAACTGGACCACAGGATATCCCAAGGCTTCTTTTACAACTGCGTTAGTGATTTGTATTGATGTAAAGCGTATGATGGAGTCCTGGAGGTGATAATTTCCTAGAGCGAGGAATATAAGGAATGTTTAAGACGATTAGAAGGGTAATGCCAATTCAACTGTTCATAAAACAGAGAGACAAGGGTCCCTTGGGAACCCTAACTTGAATCGTACAAAGCAATTTATAATAGTAGTTTTAATTGTGTATCAAGGTCTTCAGAGTCGCTTCAATGGACTTCAGAGTTTGGGAGGATTAAGGAGCTAATTCGGAGTTTTGGAGTTTTAGATATAAATAGGCATCAAATATGGTTTAGGAATTTCAAGGAGGAAAAGATACGACGAGAGATATAGAAGTGTTTTTTCCAGATCAGCTTTGGTAAACGGGGCTTCCAAAGTTTTTGACTATTGAAATTTTTTTTTCGAATTAAAAAAAAATAGATTTTTGGAATACTTTCCTCAAGAATAAAATAAAAAACATATCCCGGACATAAAAGGTATATAATGCAATTCAGGTGATATTGCATCAGGTGCTAAGCGTAAATAAAAATGATTTTTTAAAAATTAATTTATTCATTGAAATTTACAACTTTATTTAATAATTAAACAAAGAAATGGTAGGTATGATGAATAATGGCATGGACAAATACATGTAGAGAAATTACCCAATGGTAGTATAAAAGATGATTAAGTCTGGCACACTATGTCGAACAGATAGGTTTCCTAGGACTCCATCTGGACAAATGTCTCACTTGGAATCCTCATACAAGACTGAAAAGACAAGAAACTGCTCGACGTTTTCGCCTACTTCAACATTTACCGGACAAAAGCTCCCAATTAATTACAAAAGACTCATTTACATGACAGTTATCGGACCTATTTGGACATTCGGAGTTGAGCTTTGTGGCCATCCTAAACCATCCAATTCATCTTGTATCCAATCCTTATAATCCATAATCCTTCGTAAAATCCTCAATGCTCCTTATTATGTCACAAACAAACCCATCCATCATGATCTTAATATCCCATATGTTGCTGATTTGGCCCAAACTAGATACCTATCCTTCCATGACAAGCTCCATACACACTTGAATCCGCTAGTCTCTCAACTTGCTTCCCAGACTATTCTTGATAACACTCCGAGGCGTCTGAAAAGAAGATGGCCTCGAGACCTTCTACTATAGAACTTTATTGGAGTGCTACCGATGGGTAGTTTCTCCACAAGTGTTTTTTTTTTCATGTCATATTATTCATATTAGCAGATTTACTAGTTGTAATATTATTATAGTTGTAAATATCAATAAATTAATCTATTAAAATAAAAAAAATTAAAACTAGCAAGGCACAAACAAACTCATCCATCATGATCTTAAATTAAAAACCATTATTTACCTCTTATCATGATTAAAATTAAGTGTTTGGGAACTGAGGATGCATTGCAAAAACAGGGGTTTGGATGAGAATATGATAGAAGTATGGCGTATATTCAAAAGGTTGGTAGTCGAGCCGGCAAGAAAGGAACGTTCTTTTTGGTTTTTGGTTCTATGAGAACGGGTTTAGAAGTATAACTTGTTTAGCAGAGGGTATGGAATGTGAGCAACAGTTTAAGGAGCTAGCAGGAAAATATTCTTCTCTGTATTCGGTTTCAAAATTTCTTTGAAGAAACCCAGTTTCTTATTCGGGTTAATACAGATATAGGATTTTTTTGTTAAACTTTCACAAGAATCATGACTATCTTTCTTTTTATTTACAAAACGAAGAAGAAATTATAGAAAATCCCGCGATAAATGTTAATAAATATGATATCGAACAGATAACTGAACATTTTCTAAATTATCCCAATATCACATCGATTGAAGGAATAAAACAAGTGAAAACTCCAAAAGATAAACACAAGCCATGATTCACATGAAATAATACTTTTTTTCATATTTATTGAATCAGGTAGAATAAAAAATGAAATAAGAAATTAATTATTAATTAGTCATAAATAATAGTTCTTCAATAATTTAAATAATGTGCACCTATAATTACTGATTAAATGGGTAATTAATAAATTATGAGACAATTTTAATGTTAACAAATTGCAAAAAGTAATTGAATATCCTCTCAACTGATCCTGAGGCTTTTTGATGGACTTTATTTCTCACTATTTACAAAATTTATTTGTACATTTTGTAATGACTATATTGAGAAACATTTTTATACTACAACTAGAACCAAATAATAACGGAAATTATTATATAGGCTATTTTAATACAAATAAAGAGTAGCTGACAGAACAGAGGAGATCGAACTAGGGGAAATATACTTGTGGTGCTATGAAGTGCATATTTGGCTGTAAAAAAATATATAAAATGGAGAAATGTATTTGTTAGAAAAAATAAGTTCTTGTTTCACCCCTAAAACAGCCAAATAGAAACGTTTTATGTCCATTAAATTCTATTAAAGAAATAAATTATTCACTATATCTAAAAATTTACTTAAATCAATGCGTTTTTCGTCGCTCTCCAAAGTCTTGTCGACTTTATGTGTTAGATATTATTTTTTGCAAAATGTAATAAAAATGACTTTTTTAATTTACTTTTAGGGGTCTTTCGTAAACACTTAAATGGTTTGTGTTATGTAGCCTTCTGGCCTGATGTATATAATGTTTCTTTATTTAAGTTTAGTTCCATAATAAAGTTACATTTCTATTACGAGTATATTCTATTTTAAAGGTATTACAGACGGCTCATCATACAGTTTCATTAGCTTTACTTCCAGATCTTTTATTGACCCAGTAAAAATATTCCTGCTTAAATAATATATTCAATTTGTTCATTGTTTCTTTCATTATACCCATTTGTCATTACTGCTTGCAATAAAGCGTGCCGTCAATACTTTTTAAACTCTTATTTCAACGTTCAATTATTATTTCAAATAAACAACTCTTTACTCAAGTGTAAGACATTTTAAAATTTAGATCGGTAAGCTTTGAGACTGTTTCAATGAGAATAAGAACAGCTGATAGGGCGACCTGTGGTCTAGTGGTTAGCGCAACAAACTACTAAGCCCAAGATCGCGGATTCGTAGCCCGGCAGGTGGCCCTAGTTTTTTTTAAAGGAAGTAAAATACCTTAGTTACGCCGTCCTTCAGAAGGGACGATAAACGGGAAACCCGAGCCTGTATGATGTCAGGTACTCGGTAAAAAACCGTATCCTAAGTAAACCTGGATAGGCAAAATATAGGGCTCCCACTGCAGCATCGTCCTATTAGCCATAGCAGCATAAAGTGACGTAAATGAACAAACAACAACAAGAACAGCTGATATTATTCACCATTTAATTGTGTATTGAAATACTTAAGGTGTTTAATTAAAATGATTATAGTTACTTTTTAGAAAAATGTAATATAAATTTCATAGTTATTTTTAGTTCAGTCCCTAAACTAAAAACAACTATGGCCTTCTTGGTTGGAATTATTCCACAGTATTAACAAGTATTTTATGCTTCTTTTGAGCTTATGTCCATCTATAGTAATATGAAAATAGCCTGTAAGCTTGCTTATTAGCATGTCCTTGTTTGTCAAGAATCGTCTTTGTTGTTCTTGCATGGGGCTGACATGAGGCTTGCTTTTGGCTGTCAATTGAAATATCATACAAAGGTACTCATGACAATGGGCAAATCGTAGCGTGGAAATATAATTTTTCCGCTTTTGATTCACAGATCTATTGAGTTATTAAAAAATATTCTGAATCAACAATGAATAGGCTATAGAGGATGTTCATTCTGACACATCTTGTTAATTCTCTTGGGTTGCGCATGTTATACAACCTCAAGTCTATCTCACATCTAATAATATCCCTTCTTCCCTTTTGTCACCAGGTGTTATTAATTTTTTATTTATTACATTTCCATTACGATTTTTATTTTCCATCCCATTGCATAACACTTATGAGGTCAAAACTCTACTTTTAGTATTATTAGAGAGACCAGAGAAATGGGGGCTCGTGCTAGCACAAATCCTACTTGATCTTTGAACAACGTAAATATAAGGTATTACATTTATCAAGAAGCATAGATAAATGATTATTACCTATACCACTACAACTCTTGAAGGGACTTGGATTCAGGACATGATAAAGACTGTCAGTTTCTAAGATAACGAGTGTACTGGGAGGTGGCTTGTCTGAGATCACGCTCAACCGCCAGATTTTTCCCACCACTTTATAGAGGCTTGATGAGCCCCAGGTGGGTCTGCAGATCCAAAAGAGTCCACGTATGGCGGTTAAAATAAATAATTAATCTGCCACCTGAGCCAGGGCAGGCAACTATTGTGCAATTCTGCAGGTCCCTCATAATTACTGGCTGACAAAAATTATAAAGTCGCGAGTTATCGAAAGTCGTAAGTTTACTTAATAACTTCTTATTAATCTGATTGAGTGCAGTTTAGAAACGAAATTCCATTAAATATACTCCCTTACAAGAGTTTCAAACTTTCTAAGTCTTAATTACAGGCGAAATTGGAGGAAAATCTAAATAATGTTAAGTGGCAGGTATACCTGAGCCTCAAATCAGTTGACCAAAAATTGCATTTATAAAGGAAGTTTAATTCTTGATAAATGTGTTTCCATATTGAAGATACCACACAGTTTACTTTTAAATATAGATTAACTTCTTAAAGGAAAAGTTTCCTTTTTTCTTGTTATATAATTTCACTCAAACTCGAAATTGATACTTTTACGGACTTTCGTCAGCAGATACTCATTCATTAAAAATAGTTATCCGATTATAAACTATACCGTAAATAATCAATGGAATGCGGTAAACAATAGTATAGTAAAAATTTGATTATCATTTTACCAATCAGTCCAACAACGATCAATATCCTAGACCCAAAAAACTCATGATATTTCCAAGGAAATCATTGCAAAAATTCTTAACTGATATAATTATAGACTTTTGCCACAATATTCATAAATATGAATAGAATGTTACTAGTACATGTTAGTTTTCTAAAGTATTTTTTTAAGTGAAAAAAAAATCGTTATAGCCAAAGATGCAAGGATTAGACATTTTATCAGTGTTTTGACTTTACATGTCATATAAAATTTCAATGTGTAGTTTTTAACATATCTACGTGTTAAAGACTTCCCATAATTATATATATATATAATAATAATATAATATAATTTAATATATTGTACATATACATACACATATATATAAAACATTTTCTACATGCTCTTTGGAGACAGTATCATCATTTTTTTAAACAACCTATCTTTAACTAACGTGAAGTGATAATTAAGTGTCTAAAAAGCAAAAAAAAATAAAAATACTATTTTGCATTTTCACACTATGCGGTAAAATAAGTTTACTGAATGGCTTATCTATTTTATGCAAGGAAGTAAAAAAGATAAGTGTTGAATACATAATGTGAAAACGTAGGTAATTTGTGGCTAATATGTATCATTTGAGGAAAGCTAAAGAACATGTTAGTTTGAGTCATTCGATTTCAACTCGACAATGAAAAAACCTTAATCATTTAAGAGGAAGAAAACGGTCCTGATGGAGATAAAAATAATTCTCTTAAATAGGGAGAACTGTTTATTGGAAAGCCAACGTTTCGACCCACATTGCAGGTCATCTTCAGGGCTAAATATGCAAAATACAGACAACAATTACCTGTATCTTCCTCATATCCTGTATATCCTATCCCACCCAACCGTCAAAAACCTTGCAATTATTTTTGACCACATCCTCTCCTGGAAAAACCATATCTCTAAAATTTCCCGTCGTACCTTCTCCGCCTTAAGCGTCTGAATTACCTTCGTCGTCTGTTCCCTTTTGAAATCCGTAGACTTCTAGTCTCTTCCTTAATTTTCCCTCATTTGGACTATTGCTGTACAACGTATGATGTTTTTCAATGAACACTTGTGTGTGTGATTAAGTATGTATATATATATATGAGTGTGTGGAATCTAAACCACGTACATATGTAATTATATCATCTATAACTATTACATATTACATACCTATAACTCAGGCAGCCAGAGGTGAGATGTTGAATCGATTCGTACGTTGCTTTGCATAGGCGACATCTATCTTCGATTGCTTGGTCCATATTATGCTTTCTGCATATTCTTTATTATTATTATTATTATTATTATATACATAAGGTCAAGTAATATTATTCATGACTTGCTCGTTATGCGGTGTTAATCCTAACACGGTAGTTTTTCCCTCTCATAATGAAATGTTAGGTACGGTGCCTACAATACCTTAGGATTTTACTGCTTGTAATTGCATTAATAAATGGAGAAACTTTATATTTCGTAATATCATTATACCACGTAGAGGAAAAGAACCTACTCAGTATAAGTATATTATGCTGGCTAAGTCATCCATCACAAGCTTCACATCCATTCCATTAACGTAATTCATCTACTTGGGCCAGCGAAATAGTTATTTTTAGGAATTCTTAGTCTGAAGTATAGAATATTTAGGAATATTTGACATAGGGCTGAGGTAGGATGTGGCAGTTCATATATCAACCAAGAAACTATTAATAAATTTAGAAGTATATAATGGAAGCTCCAGAGTCTTGCATTTTTTTTCAGTATATTCAATTATATAATGTTTTAAGCAAAAAAGGCAATATCTAAGATACATTACTCTAAATAAGAAACCGACTCCTATCCAAAGTAGATGCATCATAACTGATAGTGAAAAAACTAAAGTACTTACAGATATTTCTAGCAAGAGCCAAGTAACGAATTGGCGAATGAGTACTTTTCAAGGAACCCCAAAGAGCTTTAATATTAAACAATGAAATATTGAAAATCTATAATAATAATAAGTCAAACTTTTATGGGACCAGCCATTATAACTGATCGCACAATTCTGATATTTTGCTAATCCTAAAAGAAGAAATATGTGTGAATACATCAGGTCAGTCCAAAAGCTCGTGCGCATTTTGGCGAAATTTTTAAACGGTGTAAATAAACACAATTTAACATTTTAATCTATAATATATTTTCCTGCCCTATCTACAATATCTCGCCATCTTTCTGGTAGCTTTTTTATTCCATTGGTGTAAAAAGATTCTGGTTTTGAAGCAAAAAAACTTCTGAGTTCATTTTGTATATCCTGTTTAGAATTGAACTTTTTGCCTTAGCAAAAATTTTGTAAGGCACGACATAACTGAATATCACTTGGGGCAATATCCAGGGAGTAGGCAGGATGCGGCAAAAGCTCCCATTTCAGTTCATTAATTTTTTGCAGCGTTTATAATGAAAAAAAAACGCATAAAAAAACACAGCACGTTTATATGCGTTACCGATATTCATTTTTTATCGGTACTAATACGTCTGATCTTTACGAAATTCGGAGACAAACTGACGAATACATCAGTCAAGCGATGGCAAGTTTCGACAGGTTCGGAATCTTATTCAGAGACGTTTAATTTTCCTTGTTGGATTCTGATGTAATCTGTTTTTCATTAATGTTTCTACCGGTCTAACAAATGAGTCATGAAATTTTTCTTGGTGTTGTTTCTTAATTGTGTCAATCACGAGTGGTAGGCCCAGGTTTTTGGGTAATGATTTATTGCTAATATTTTTTTTTGCTTTTATCTTCCTAATTGTGAATGAATTTTATATCTCTTCTCTGAGCTTTATTTTTCAGTTAGCAAGATTTTATTTTATACATACCGCTCCTTCAAAAGAACAACTACTGTGTATGTTGTTCTAATGATGCCCATATTTTTATTTTGAAGAGAAAAGATTTGTTTGAAAGCGATATCAATTCTGATGTTAGGACATGCTTTGAAGATACAAGAAATACTTTATTCCTCAAGAGAAATAATTCATGAAAATTTGAATGACACTAACGATTGTTCGCAACGTTATTGTGATCAGAACGAACTTTAAGCTTGATTGTCAATGAACAGATAGGCTACTTCCGCCTCAGCAGGCATTGAATTGATGATAGTTTATTCCAAACGCATCTGACCAAAGGACAGGGTCGATTTCAACGACTGTTCTCCACGGGCCTTTATAAATATTTAAGCGGTTCTAAAAATTGATGAGCAATTGAACAACACTTTGATTGCACTTTGAATAATAAATTCAACTTAAGGTTTAATTTAAATTTATATAAAAATTTCCAAAAACCTTAACAAGCTTAGTTATTAACTTAAAAAATAAGCAGTCATAAGGCCTGCAGACAGAATTGAAAACTCAAAACTTTGTAATAACTGTGTTCTTATTTGAATTTTTAAATCAATGTCTGAATTATTCAAATTTGTAAACTTAAGTTATTATTATTAGTCTGCTTTTCACGTATACTCCGAACAATAATTACTATAATGACGTTTGGAATTGGTCAGGGAGTGCAGTCAAAGATAACACAAAATAAGCAGAACTTCTTTTTAATTGTGCCAACGTTTCGGCCTACGATATACCATTTTAGTGGGCTATGGCCGAACTTCAGATATAATCGGTGAAACATTTAGTTGCACCCTCAAGCTTTTAAGGTATTTTTTAAATATAATAATACGGTATATGTTTCAATTATTCTTTGTTGAAAAAGTTTCCAATCCACTGGATATAATACTACTAATTTATGGTAGTGGAAAATGTTTAGTTCGCAAGGTTTGCAAAAGGAAGTTGATCAATATATGTAGATGATCACCTCACAGATATAAGGTTCAAATTTTAGAGTTTCGAGTAAAAAAGGTTTAAGATTTAACTGCTTCCTACAATACCTTAATTATTAAATTATCTATGGCTTTTTTTTTTAATCATATTTCAACAATTTCCAACTTGTAACATTGCCATAATTAAAATTATAAAATTGCCAGGGAAAAATATTATTTTTATATTTTCCTTTATTATTTTAATAACAGGTTATTTTAGTGCAAAATATTCACCCATAAGTGCGAGACCTAGAATTCCACTGCTGATGCTTGATGATCACTAATGTTCTGATAGCAAAGGAAAATGTTTTAATAGCATTCCCAGAGGCTTTAGGATATTGGTTGTAGGTAAGAGGCATAAATGATGGGAGAGGAAGATGTAGACATCAGTAGCACCAGAAATACTTTTCCAATATACTTTAATTAGGTCATGTCATAAAGTCATTTAGTTGTCTTAGCACATTCTTATAAATTATATGTAAAAACATAATATGTATTTACATCTCATCATGAACAAAACCTTTGGTTAATAAATCTAATTTTGAATCCCATTGGTTTTCCAGAAAATAATGGATAAGGTGAATATTATTCGTATCAGGGTTGTTATTAGGAGAAAACAAACTGAAGACCTAAAGTGTACTGAGGAGTGTCGCCATGGTTTTAAATTCTAAATTGGAGAAAAAATGTAGAATAATAATATTAACAACATTGGAAAGAGGAACAATGTTAAGAATTTAAAATATAATATTTAAGCTAGGTAGATTTTTGTAAGACAGAGGTTGTCAGAACTGGAATTATGGCAGAACAGGTTAACCCTCCTAATACCGGGTGAAAAAAGTTACACGTAATACCAGGTGGGGTCGCTGGAGGACCCCATCTTTTTCTGCCATCAGCTACGATGATGTCATCCATCTAAGAGTCCTTGCTTATAATTCTGATAGAATAGGACTGTAGTAAAGTAATCGCAATCATTTTTGAACTATCAAAATGTATAATTTTATTTATTTTGAAAATAAGTTCAAGAAGAAAAAAATCGTTGTTAAATAAGCCTTTTTCCATTTCATATGTAGATCAATCCAAAGACGAATGCATTTACTGCAATAATATCTATCAGATTCATAAACACTTCCAAAGGGCCACCTTTTAGTTTGCCGCTGACAGGTATACTCACTTATCATTCTGTCAAGATTGTCAACTCCTCATTTCGGGTCATTGTAATGGCCAATGATGTTAGGCTTTTTCTCAATATCATACATACATCATAGAATTCATAACTTCTGAACAAATGGTGCAAAAGAGAAAGAAAGATAAAGAATTCCAACGAAAGAACGCCAAAGCTTGGTCGAGATCCAGAAAATATTTACCTAACTATTTAATTGGAACCCACACCGGCAAAATGACACTGTAAATGGAAATGTTCTTCTAGAAAAATATATAAAGAGCGAGAAAAAGCATAGATTGTGACTTCGGCAATCTGAAATAAGGCTAACAGTAACTACCAGGTGGGGTGGTCGTTCCGGGACCCCATCCTCGTTTTTTGGAAAAAAATAAATCCACAGTGATTTATTTTGAGCACAAAATTCGTTAAGGCTCTACTGTGTTACATGCAGTCTAAGGATAAATGTCCTAGATCCTCGAGAGCATAACTTTGTTTTTAACTTAAGGAGAGTAAAAAGTATTAGATTGGGTTCGCTAGCGACCCCACCCAGTATTAGGAGGGTTAAGGATGATGAGTGTTGATGTGACTGAAGAAGTTAGAGACCTTATAACTCACATACTTTCTTGGCCTTATTCACCAAAGGATGGTAACTTGCTAATTAATTAAAATGGGACAAATATAAATTAATTATACTGTTTTTTTTAAATAAATATTTAAAAAATAAAATATTTGAGTACTACCAGTGGGTAGTTTCTCAACTTGCCATTAACTCATGTCATTTTGTATCACATAGCCTATTTACTTGATGTATTTTTTAATACAGTTGTAAATATCAATAAATAAATTTAAAAATAAAATAAAATAATTGATGGTATTGAAATAATTGTCTGTATCCTATATCTGAGTATTGATATTTTTTTATTAATTGCTTTATCTATATATTTTCAATTTGAACTAGTTTTGTATTATTATTTATTTTTTATAACTCGATATTACTATTTTAATTTAATGTACTGTAATTTAAGAACTTTTACTACTTCAATATTTCAAGTTGGTTTTAAAATATAATTGTTTAATTATTGAAAATTATTACAACATGTAAAGGAGGGACTGAAAAAAAGAAAATTCTGCTTTCCTATGTTTATAAAATTTGTTTTCCTGAATTTCTTAATAATGTACCAATTTTTTTTCTTTTGAGTGAGGAATCAGATAGAATCCAATAGATGGAAGGAGACTAAAGATATTTAGAAGCCTAGAGAAAACTGACAGTAACTTCTCAATGAAAATTATGTTACTATGACTGAAGAAATGAGATCAATTTTATTATTAATTGCAAAATAATTAAATCCAAGTATTTCCAAAATGCTAGGTGGGGAATTATTAATAAATTGAATATTATACATATTACTTTTATTTTATTTTATTTTTTTGCAATCAAATGCCTTATGAGATTTATACAGTAGAATCATAAATCACAAAATAAATAAAAAGTTGGAACTATTTTCATTAAAATTAATCAACGTATTTTTATATAAATTGGTATTAATAACTTTATAAACCTTCTATGATGTAATTCAACCATCATAAAATACATAAATCAGACAGAAAACAAACTAGAGATATATGTAATAAAGAAGGAGGACACGGTATCAAAAAAAAAACAAAAAAAACAGAAGGCCTAAATAAACAACTATCAGAGATTAACAATAAATAAATATTTATTAACATAGTAATAATTTTTAGATGATGAGCCATTCAGCTCTTCCTTCATTAATGTAAACAATATTCTCCACTCCATGGCACAGGAGTCGAGAATATTACTTGTTCACCACTCACATCACTCCAATCTATGTTTTATTTTAAAGCAACTGTTTACTTCTTACCCACTGTTAACTTACCAAATAAGACTACACATGGAAAATTAAGGTTAAATTAAATGCTTTATTTTAAAATACAATTTTTTTTTTATAAGATCTTTATGAATTACCAATTATGTGAAGTTTTAACACAGGATGCTTGTTTAGAACTCGGACAAGAGATTTGACACGATCTTCAGCGAATCTAGTCCATGGCTTCCGAGAAGTAATAGCTTCATCTCCAACAATTCGCAGACCTGGAGGCTTGGGTTCAAGTTCCAATGCAACATCACTTTCATCTGACTTGCCACTTGCCCATAATTCACTATCTATGCATGGTAACTCAGCCAGTTTAGGTACGACTGTATGTATCAGATCGTCTAGGGTTTTTCTTATGTTTTTAATGGCCTCATTTCTCCTTTCCATTTTGTTTCTTCTTTCTCTTCGCTCCATTTCATTTTCAGGTAAACATGGATAATCAGGCTTTTCTATTTCTTCTTCTTTAATTTTTTTTAATGACTGAAGATTCAATGCAGGATCACTCGAAATAATTTTTTCCTCTTCCAGCTGTGGACCTTTTTCTTCTATATACTTTCGTAGGAAATCCACCTATGAAAAAGTTATATTTTATTTTTATCTGTTATAAGGAAGCTCAAGGAGGAATCAAATATAAATATTAATTTGAGTGGAAAATAGTTGACTGAGTAATTCTAATGATGGATTGAATTGGTCAAGGGTGGAGTCAAAGATAACAGAAAATAGGTATTAGAAATATAAGAATTCCATAATCTTATATTAATGTATAAAAAAATGATATAAGAATGTTCTTAATTATCAGGGCAACACTGCTACCATGTCAACATTGCTTTTTTGTTTGTCTATAATAATTAATTCATAACCTTTTGTGGTTCATTAAAAAAAAACAAAAAAAACTCAATAGTAGGCCATCTTCAGGGCAGCCAAATAGTGGGTACCTGGTCTGCGGTGCTATATTGGCTTCACTGCCCATGCTATGATCTCAAGGAAAAGTCAGGTCCTTTGATCTGAATATATTTAAATAATAAAATGGGTTGCCACCCTGAGATCGTTATACTTATAGTAATTCTAAATCATTAATAACTAAGAGACATATACCTCTCTTCTCCAAAGGTTGACTGACCAGGTGTTGTTAATTAAATAAAGTAATTATTATTGAATAACACTAAATTTATTGGTGCTGGTCATGGTTAGAAAGATAGCTTATGAAACTACTTACAAAGAAAGAGGGACACTATATGTGACTTGCTAATTCTTTACCATCGCTCCATCCAGTTCCTTGATCTTGAGTTGAGTGCTACTTCCCTACAACTGCCTTATCTTGAAAGTAGAGGTAATAAACCCCAAGGGACACTTAACTACCTGAAGGTACTTCAATGCCCCTCACCCTACTTTTCTAGGTACTAGGCGTCACATATAGCAGTGGTATCTCGTCAAGCTAACAACTGTCAACTATTTTTTGCAAGTTTTACTTTGTTTGTGTTATTTTTTATTGCATCCCCAGACCAATTCAATCCATCAATAAATAGTAATTATTTTTTAAACATTTATTGGTTAATGATTCACACAAAATATAGTTTTGGCATTTCTCAATATTAATCTCTAGCAAGATCTAGTCACTGCTGCTAGGAATTTGGAAGCTTGAGGCAACAAGGGCGAGTTATATGTCAATTAAGTTGGTTTAAATTAGAAGAAATAAGCAGGACTTATTATAGATCATGGCAATGAATAATAATGCATCTGCTGCACTATAAACTTTTATCAGATTAATTATTTCATTGTGTACGAACACCCTTCAATTAAACTTCCCTTTCACATCAACTCAAACACAGTCGCACCTATACAAAACAGTCATCCATCCTGTACTGATGTATGGCTCAGAAACCTGGACAACAACCAAGGCCTGCGAACAAGCACTCCTCCTGCTTGAGCGGAAAATCCTTCGCAGGATATTTGGAGGAGTGCTGGTGGATGGAAACTGGAGGAGACTCAAGAACCAGGAGATTTATGACGCATTCAAAGAACCGAATATTGTCCAGGTCATAAAACTGGGTCATAAAACAATATTACACATACCGATTGGGGTGGGCAGGGCATGTGGCTTGCATGAGTGAGGAAGATTTGCCCACGAAGCTGCTGACAGAGCCTCTATAAAAGACAAGAAGAGGAGGAAGTGGAAGAGGTGGAGTGATGGAGTGGCGGCCGATGCATGGAACATCCTTGGTGTGCGCAACTGGATGGCAGCTGTTCAGAACCGCTACGATTGGCGGAAGCTGCTAGTGGAGCCTAGGAACTGGGTTTTTGGGCCGAATTATCTAGTTAGTTCACATCAACTCATGGACTGTGCATTTATCCTTTGTGCTCAGCATTATGCAAGGAGATAGCTCATTTTAAGACAATAAACTCTTGAAGACCCTCCTTATAGTAAGAACAAATATTATAGATAACTTAGAAATACATTGTGTGGAGATGAAGCAAGTACATAAAAGCAATTGTGGAAAAGGAATATTCTTGTTTTCAAACTGGTGGCAAAAGGATGTAGATCTTACCGGAGAATATGCCGAGTATTCAATGCTAAAAGTGTGATTATATGAATTAAATTAGTAAAAAAATAAAAAGTAATAGTAGAAAAAATAATTATCATTCATATTTGATTCATCTTCAAATTTTTTGTATACAATCGAAACAAAAACTGGATTTTTTAAATGTATGTTTTATCAGAATCATTTTCTTAGAGAAATCCACTCTGTGATTTTTCATTTACTATAATTTATTGCTTCATCTACTCATTGAGTCGATTAATGACAAGTAGCTGCCCAAGATGAAGAGGAATAGGGGCAAGCTCTAAACTCAGTAGGGTTATAGAGCTAACTAATATCAATGATGTAATACATTTCATTTACATGAGCCTCACCACACTACAATGTAAATAATTACTAATATAAATTAAAAATCAACTTACATCAGTTAGTGATTCGATTCGAGCACTTAAAAGTTTTTGTAAGGAGATGAAATATTCAGCATGCCCAGATTTTTGTCTTAATAGATAATTTATTAATTTTTGGTACTGCTTTAATAATTCTCTTACGAGGTAGCACCATGAATATTGTTCAACATGGACACACTCTTTCTCCTCTTTAAGTTTGTTGTATTCTTCATCCTTTTTTCTAATTTTTTTGAGTAAATCGTTAATGGTTTTACGATAATTACTGGTCCTTGCTTTTAAGCTAGCTTGAAATTCATTATTACAAGCTTCTTTCGTCTCCTCTAATTCAATAGTGTGGAGTTCAATCAATTTTGCTTCAACCTCTTGTTTCTCCAATTCACATCTTCTTTTTGCTTTTTTTAAAATATTTAACCATTTTTTCTTTAAATTACTGAAAAATAAAGATGGTGAAAACATAATGTTTAAAACAAGGCCTCTTAGTTTGTAAATACCAGCACATCAATACATAATACATTACGTAAATAAGAGAATCCTTGTAACTAAGAGTATAAATACAATCTTCATAAAACATATGTACCAGATATCTTTAACCAGCATCTAATTCCCGTAGGAGCAGAATATATTGGAATAGGATAGTTTTAAATGTTGATATATAAGGAGCATGCCTCTTTTAGGAGTAACAAAGTTCCATTGAGCAGTATAATTGGCAATAAAGGAATGTTAGAAAGATTCAGTTCTACAGAAAAATATATAAAGATCAGAGGCCGAAAAGATCAGAGATCTTGTTGGTTGGTATGTGTATATTTTTATTGAATACCATTCATATCTGTGTCAAACGATAGTCAGGATTTTTGGATTATGGCTCTTCGCTGTTAGCAAGGACCTATGGTAACCTGTCACCAAGATATACAGCATATCCCATTTTGAAATTATCCACTATCATTTGTTTTGAAGTCCCAAAGCTACAGAAAATATGAACAGGACAAACTATGGATACTTTTTGCTCTACTGTTATCTGGTGTATTATATTTTTTAATTTAACTGTAATAACTGCACTTTTACAAAAAGAAGGTTAGGGCTTCTTCAATAAGTCAAACTGCAAATATCCCCACGTTTTCATTGCAAATGAGGAAACACTTCCTTTTACAATTTTCAATATAACTTTTAACTACATGCTCAATTTAAAATGAGAATATTTAATTGTATACATTTTTTACCATTGAAACTCGATAAATTGAAGCAATGATTGGAACAGTCATTGGAAATTATTTAACGATTTCATTAAAAATTATTAAAACAATTTTTTCCCCAGCAAATGAAAAAGTTAACTTCATTTTAATTAAATAAAAACCTTCTATTTTGTAGAATAACATAACAATTTTTCTGGTTGTAAAAGGGGTAGTAAGGAAAAGAGAAAAAGGGCAGAATTTTCAAGGCATTAATTTGAGAAATTATTTTTGGGGACAAACCACTATTTGTTATCAATTTTTTGCCAACGATTTCACAATTTAAAGTTTTCAAAATTCCACCTCTTATTCTTATGCATAATCTCATCTGAAGTCATAAACCTGGTGGTAGTTTTTGAAACCATTAAGGGGGTGCATGATTCCCAGACATTATTATTTAAACATAAATATTGTTAAATTAAAACCCATATATAGCATGGAATAGACTTTTTCATCAAGTATAACCCAAATATAATGAATCCCAATCTCCTTTCTGTAAAAAAAAATATTGTATTAATTAATGGTAGCTTCAAAACTAGTTTTATTAAGAAAAAAAATTATACTTTTAAAGTAATTGAATCAGAAAATTCAAAATACTGTACTAATTTATTAGTTTTAATGTTTGAAAAGAAAAACGGATCACTTTAATATCGTAATTATATGAAAAAGCTATAAACATTATCCTCCTGTAATAAACGGGGAGGTAACTGTTCAGCAAATGAAGAGCCTTGCTATATTAATAATAAACTAGGATCGAAAAAGATGATACTTTTGGCACAACTCACGTTTCTTAAGAGATGGTGGTATTACAACATGATTCCCCAATGCGGCAACCTAGAAAGAAAAGGATCCAGCAATCATGTTGAAAAAAAATGCACTACGGCAATCATCAATGGTATTACTGAAAGCAAGAATTAGCGACACCCGATCCGAACTGGCCACTGTCGAGAAGAGGTTGTTACAAAACCTCCTCACTTGGGAACAAGCGGACTGCACCATTCAGAAACACACCGCTACCCAAAAACGGGAATACCATAAACTAACGGCTAAGAAGGCAGCTTGTCTAAGCTTGGCAGCTTGCACTAATTCATTAAAGAAGACAGTAATCAATCTCACAGACAAAGAACACCCAGATGAAGCCATAAGCGTCCTCCAGAAGGGATTCAACTTCGCCATCGCCCCAAGACGTGTACCTATAGAGAAGATCATCACCAATATAGAAGCCTGTATCAAGAACATGGACCAAGACACTGCTGAAAGTATCCGGCAGGACATTAGTCATGTCCTACGCAGAACCAAGCCACCAAGATCCAACCTCTCCAAAGAACAATATAATGCACTGACTACACTAAAGAAACGAGACGACCTTCTTGTGATTCCTTCTTGCGATGCAGACAAAGGAAACGCCACAGTCATCATAAAAAAAGACCAATACCTACACAAAATGAAGGAAATCCTCAATGATGGTACATACAAGACAAGGACCTTATACATACTTTTACAAGTACCCTGCAAATGACATTAACAAAAAAATTCACACTATTATCAATACCAGCACAACTAAGACACTGAAAACCAAACGACTCGTAACATCTGACCCCACCCCACCAAGACTGTACGGACAACCCAAATAACCCAAATACACAAAGACGGCATCCCAATGACACCTATAGTTAGCATCATTGGCTCACCTACATACCATCTCTCCAAATACATTTTAGACATAATCAAAACCCACACTGGAAAAACCAAACACAATATCCGCAACTCTAAACAATTTGTAGACACCATCAAGACCATCCAGATCAACGAACAACACATCCTGGTAACCTTTGATGTCAAGTCACTCTTCACTAAAGTGCCTGCCGATGAAGCCCTGAAGCTCATGAAGAACCTACTAAGTGAAGAGTACTAACTAGTGGAGATATGCATGAATGAGACATATTTCCTATTCAATGGAGTTTAGTAGGAACAATTGGAAGCCACAGCCATGGGATCATCATTGAGCTCATCCGCAGCAGACCTGTACATGGAAAACTTTGACCAGAAGGAACTCCCTACTGCAGCCAAAAAACCTGAATGCTGGTTCAGATACATGGATGACACCTTCGCCGTCTGGAGACAGGGAAGAGACGCATTGGACAGATTCTTGCTCCATCTCAACAGCATTCGCCCTAACATTCAATTCACCATGGAGTTGGAGAAAGATGGCAAACTTCCCTTCCTAGATGTCCTGGTTGAAAAGAAAGGAAACCAATTAAGACACAGCATATACCGAAAGCCGACCCATACAGAAACATACCTCCATGCCACTTCACATCACAATGCTGCTCAGAAGGAAGGAATCATCAATACTTTACTCAACAGAGCCGAAATGATAGCTGAATCCTCTCAGCTTCCGAAAGAAGAGGCACTTGAGAACAGCCTACCTGAAGAACGGATACAACCAAGAAACCATGAACCGAGTAGAACAAAAAAGAAAGTAACAAGAAACTAGACAAAAACCAAACAGACAATGAATCTATAACCCAGACGACCTTCCCCTACATTAAAAGTACTTCAGAGAAAATTGCCAAAATTCTAAAGAACCACCATACGAGGGTGGGTCAATAAGTCCGTGACTTTTTGAATTACCTGGCTCTTAATTGAAATGGCAACACTCCTCCTGTCAGTTGACTCCTCTCTAAATTTGAACAAGCTGCGTCATTTAGTTTGTGTTTGGCAACCGTTGATAGCAGACTACCACGCGTTGTAAGAAGAAAATGGAAAAAAGTGAATTTTGTGTGCTCATTAAACATTATTTTTTGCGGAAAAAAACCATCACTCAAATCAAGGCTAAGCTTGATAAATATTATGGGGACTCTGCACCATTCATTTCCATAGTAAAGAAGTGGTTTGCTGAACTTTGATGTGGCCGTACAAGCACGGAAGATGTCGAACGTTCTGGGCGCCCAGTTGAGGTCTTTACACCCGAAACGATTGAAAAAATTCACGATATGGTTTTAGCTGATCGGAGATTGAAAGTGAGAGAGATTGTGGAAGCCATAGGCATCTCACATAGCTCAGTGGTTTCAATTTTGAATGATCACTTGGGTATGAGAAAGCTTTCCGCACGATGGGTGCCGCGTATGCTCACAATTGACCAAAAACGCAACCTTGTGACAATTTCGCAGGAGTGTTTGGCGTTGTTCAACCTCAATATGGACGAGTTTTTGCACTGTTTCGGAACCGTGGACGAAACACAACACAACGGAGAGCAAACAGCAGTCAAACCAGTAGGTTTCTCAGGGTGGATCGGCACCAAAGAAGGCAAAGGTGAGTTTGTCAGCCAATAAAGTCATGGCGACCGTTTTTTGGGATGCACAACGTATAATCCACATTGACTACTTTCAAAAGGGAAAAACAATCAATGGCGAATATTATACCAACTTATTGGGTCATTCAATGAGGAATTGAAAAAAAAAACCACATTTGGACAAGAAAAAAGTTCTTTTCCACCAGGACAATGCAAGGGTGCACACATGTGCAAGCAGTTTCCATGGCAAAGATCCACCAATTGGGCTACGAATTGCTATCTCATCCGCCCTATTCTCCAGATTTAGTCCCGAGTGACTATTTCTTGTTCCCAAACTTGAAGAAATGGCTCGGCGGAAAGAGATTTGACTCCAACGACGAAGTCATCTCACAAACATATGCATATATTGATGACCTCGACAAATCATATTTTTCGGAAGGGATAAAAAAATTGGAGAAACGTTGGACTAAGTGTATAGAACTCAAAGGAGACTATGTTGAAAAATAAAATAACTTTTCATATAAAAACCTGTGTTTCATTCAAAAAGTCACGGACTTATTGACCCGTCCTCATATCAAAACCACATTCTCCACAGACAAAACAATAGCCCACATCCTACAGAATCCCAAAGAAAAGTTGGAACTACGTACCCCAGGCATTTACAGTATACCCTGTTCCTGCGGCAAGGTCTGCATAGGACAAACAGGAAGGACCATCTAAAAAAGAATAAAAGAACACATATTTTGTGTCAAAAATTTCAAGAAAGAAAAATCGGCTGTAGCAGAACACTTTCACAACACTAACCACCACATACCATTAGAAAAAACCACCATCCTTGTAAAAGAAGCTAATTACCATCTCCGTAGCATATAGAGAGGCTATCTAAATTGTCACAGAACCCAACAATTTCAACAAGGAAGATGGCTATAAGCTTAGCAAAAACTGGTATCCTACCATCCAACAAAAGACCCACACATTACCTTAATATCCACACACAAATGAAACCCACCCCACCGAAAACACAAGAACACACCCAAACACAACACGACCTATACAGATCAGCCAATGGGAAGCCCGACTTCGATCGAAACCACGCCCCCCACTTATAAATACACCGATGCCAACCACCCGTTCTTCATTAACTGACTAGCCCTGAAAAAGCTTACAACACAATGAGCAAAAGCTTGGTAAATAGCACCGACATGACACTGTCCATCCCGGAAGAAGAATATAAACATTAATTTTTAACGTAATATCAAGACTTCCAATTATCATCTTTATTTTTACATATATATATATTTTTACAGAATATATATATTTTTAGAGTTAAGATATTTTTTAATATTAGATATTATTTATATTAATTATTATTAGTCTACATTATCAATAGATGGCCTTAAATTAAATGAGAGTACTGAATTCCTATTGAGAGTCATTGATTGGAGAGATTCTGTACAAGAACAAACCACCTGCCTAAGGCATTGTGATGAGGTCGAGCCCACATGCAGCTTTAATTTCATGGAAGCAAGTAAACTTATGCCAGACTAATTTATGTGTATGTAGAATTATGAAATTGTATATTATTATTTCATTATTATTATTATTTCAATTGTATATTTAAAAAAAAACTAAGAACAATAAAAATAATTTCATACTATGGGGTAACAAGGTTTGATGAAGTAGAGATGATTTCTAGAAATTTAGACAACTAATTACTTTACTTTCTTCTTAAATTGTTCATTAGCTTTGTTAGCATCCCATGTCCTTTGAAAAGAGTTTAATTCTTGATTATATTCTATCCGCCTTTTTAGCATTAATTCCATTTCTTCAGCCATTGCTTGGCGAAGGTATGATAAAGATGCTTGGACTTTTTCATCTGCTTTCCTACACAATGCCTGATCTCGATCCGCAATTACTGCCTAATATAAATAGGATAGGTCACAAAAAAAAATAAGATAAATGAAAATGAAATATAAGAAAGTATTTTTAATTTATAGCTTTATAAAGTTTTAATTAATGAATGAATATGATAAATTTAAATAAAAACACGTCATAGAACCTTTAATACACTCTCCTGGACCACGTCAGTGATAAACTTGTAACAAAATATTTTTTAAGGTACAGCTGATGGGTATTGAGCGGAGTGGCTCAGTGGTAGAGCACTCAGTTACCATGCTGGAAATCTTGGTTCAAATCCTGCTGCAGGCCATGACTTTTATTTAGTCTGTTTGCCGCGGGAGATGGATCGTATAAGATCTTGGACACTCCGGGGGCCCACCCAGCCTCTATAAAATATTATAAAAATAGGGTACCCAAAATAAGGGGGAAAAATCTGGCGGTTGAGCGTGACTTAGGACAAGTCACCTCCTTGCAAAACCATTGTCCATAAAACATTACAGTCTCTACCATGTACTGAACCCCAGACCCGTTCACGGGTTGTAGTGGTACAGGTTTTTTTTATCTCTGTCCGGTGATTTAACTCTCTATTCAAGAACTAACTTATCAAGAAATTTAGATATTTATATTATGATATTCTTTCTTATCAAAATGAATTTGATAAAAAATTGTTTGCATACTTTATACTGCAAGTGAAGTTGTTGTTTTGTATACTGTAATCTATTTCTGTATATGTCTTCCATTTCATTTCTAGTTTCATCAATCTTTTGAGCTAGTAGTTCTTCCATTTCTTTTCTGACCTCTTCTTCCTTCTTTTGAAGTGCTGCTTGAAGCTCATCCATCCGTGCTCTTTCAAATTGTTTCTCTATGTTTTCTCCAATTTCTAGAATACAACAAAAGTTTCTTTATTTAGAATAAATTATATCTTCTATAGCTAATGAAAGTTGCAAATATTGGATCGTTTTTCTTTAGGTCTTTTAATAAGCCCTACGTACTTAAACATCAAGTTATAAGATTTCCTAATCGATCGATGACAAAATCTAAAAATCCTGACCTAAATATCTACAAAATTCCAAATTTCTGAGTACTAAAATATAAATAACAATAAATAAAAAGGTCCGCCTCACTTCATGCACTAGTTAAGAGTGTGACTACCATTTTATACACCAGGGGTTGGCAACCTTTTGCTATAGGAGGGCCACAAATGTTGCCAGAGTATCAGTGCGGGCCGCACGTTTTTTATATGTACGGACATGTAATTTTAATATTTGAAATTAAACGCATATCTAAATTTTTAATCATATATATATATATATTCATATAATCATGTCTATTTAAATTGAATTACTATACTAACATAAAAGTAAGAGATAGTGAGATTTATCCGGCTGCATTTGACTTGCAACTTTTTTAACGTCCGCTTTCATTTTAGTCGTTGACAAGCGCAGTATCGTGTCTAAATGTTCATCTGTCAACCGCAAACAATTCTTATTTTTGTGGTAGTTGAGAATTGAAAAAGTCTGCTCACACAAATACCTACTACCAAACATAGTGATTATCTGCTGAGCAAACTTTTTCAACTCTTTAAAGTTTTCAGAACTCAAACCTCCGTAGAACTGTCAGTGCCAAGTCAGTGCTTTCCTTAAATGCCGTTTTAAGTGTGCTATTACTTTGAAAATCTACTATTTTCATTTGCAAATTGCTTGGTACATCATTAATATCAATTGCAAAAGGGTTTTGGAAAATTTCCATGTTAAGGGAGATCTTTTTTAAGTCGCTGAATCAGCGGGTTAACTCAGTTTGTAGTTGTATTAACACGCTTCTCATTGTAATATTTTGCCACTTAAAATTATCTCCAGCGTCTTTCACGGCTTTCTTGCAGTTAGGAAAATGGTCAAGCTTTCTTTCATCAATATGCTTGATAAACAGTTTCAGTTTCATCTCAAATTACTTTACATCTGAATACATATCGCAGATCAATTTGCATTTTCCCTGCAAGTGTTTGTTGAGCTGATTCAGTTCCGTAGTCAAATCATTCAAAAAACCGAGATCAATAATCCAATGCTTGTAAGTAGTCTCTTCGACTGGCTTTCCTTTCATCTCCATGAAGTTGCCAATTTCTTTCCTCAAATCAAAAAACCGTTCCAAAATGGCACTTTGCTACTTACTGAGCCACCTCACTTCACAGTAGTAAACCACGTCGCCATGATGAGCTACCAGATTTTCCAAAAAATGTTGGAACTGACGGTGTGTGAGCCCATTTATTCTTATAAAATTGACAGTGGATGTTACAGTATCCATTATTTCTTTCCAGGATATAACCTTGGAGCACAATGCCCCTTGATGCACAATACAGTGAAAAATCTATGGCACAGTAAATCCAGATTCTTTGACTTTGCTGATGATTCTACCAACACCTTTGTATTGACCGCTCATGTTCTTGGCTCCATCAGTAGTGAACTTGTTAACTTTTCCCATCTTAATTGCAATGAATCCAGGGTTTGTTCCAAATGCTGAAATAAATCTTCTCCCGTAGTTGTACCTTTCAAACTGCACACTTTCACAAGCTCTTCGTAAACAGTAAAATTGTTATATAACAAATATGAGTAGCTGTGCTGTATCCGACACGTCCGTACTTTCATCCATAGCTAAAGAGAAGCAGTTAAAAGACTGCGCCTTATCCCTAAGTTGTTCACACAAATTAGCACCCGTCTTCGGTAGGTCGGGTGCAAGTTCTAGCAGAGAGACTAAGACTTTCAAACATTTTTTTTCTGTTCTGGGCATATTTCTTCTGCAATAGCTAAGACACACTCTTTTACTAATTCACTATCGATAAATGGACATCCACTTTTTGGTAGAATCTCTGCTACCCTGGCACGAACATTTGATTCACTGTTGTCTGCCACAACCTAAAATATGTTTTGTTGATTTTTTTAATGACGATTTCAAAGTGGACATTTTCCGTTTTCGTATTTTTCTTCAAGACAGTCAAATTTAGCTTTGTGCTCGGTGTCGTAATGTCACTTCAGATTATCTTCCTTTACTACAGAAATACTCTTTTGGCAAATCAAGCGTAACGGTTATCAATTAAACTCGATAAAAAATATAATTCTGTCCATAATTCTACCATAAATCCTAGTGGATTTATAAGGTATTTTGCTTCGGTATTTTTTTCTTGCAGACTTCAGGCTTGCGGGCCGCACAGAGACACGGTTGCCGACCCCTGTTATACACTATCAAGAAAAGCCCTCCATCTACAGGTTATCATGTTAAAGTTCTTACTTCTATTGACATTAGTAGTACAAATTAATACTTAAAATCTAAACCTTCTCTATTCCATACAATAGAAGTAAAACAAAAGGATTCACCAATGTTAAAAAAAAAAAATCTAACAATAAAGTGTGTCTGAAACGAAATAGGCTGTAGAAGAACAGTCAGCATTAAACATTTAACTGTCATTTATTAATAGTTTATGTAGTTTTAATTTGTTTTATAACTATTGGAAAAATGTAAATAAACAAAAATTGTACAGTTGTTTTAATTTAATCTTCTTCTGCAAGAATTAGGAAGCATAAACTGTTTTAAAAAATAATAAAATCCTAATATCTAAAATAATAATCAAGCAACAAATTAATTTCACACATAATCCTCAAAATATTTAGGTTGTATAAGTTTTTTTAAATCAAGAAATTTTAAAATACTTATATGTTTGGATTTTACTCACTGAAATAATGTCAACAGACAAAAAAGCTTATCTAAATATTCAAGGTTTCATTAAAAGCTGAAGTGTAAATATTATACTGAATACTGGGAACTCCTGAAATGCTATCCCAGTGAATAACTCTTTAAACTGTGTAGCCAATACATGGTATAAAATCCATGGTGTATATAGAGCATATCTCCAGGAGTAAAATTGTGTCACAGCATGATATCCATTTTTGAAAAGAAGCATACTCAATTTCTTTTGGAAAAACACAGATGTTTGAAAATATATAAGTTGTACACGCTAGATGTTTCATTAATTTTGGATAAGGAAATTATTTTCTAAACATGATCAAGACACTCGTAGCAGTCCAGATGGAGGTCCTATCATGAAAGGTGGAAACTTCCTTTTTTAATTATGTATTTACTAAAGAGGCTTTTATAGATATAACGGTTGGATTTCAACTGATTCATATGAATTTTATAAGTTGGACAATTAATATATTAAAGTTTCTTTGGGATTTGAATTTCAGAGGGAAGATTGGAGGGAATTTTTGTTTAATGGTTTTTTCTTTTGAGAACAGGAAGGGCTCATAATAATCTTTGGAATGGCAGCGATTACATTCTAGAGTTTTGAGACAATTTCTGTTAAGATGAGAGGATGGAAATCCTCATGGAAATGTTTTAAGTTAATTATGGGAAATTGTTATTTACTTGTGCTGTTAACATTACAAGTAGCAATTCCTTTCCTTACAAAAACTGAGGAAATAATCGTAGGATCATACCAAGTAATAAACTTGTGAAAATAAACAATTAAGGACTTGGAGATTATTATAATACCTATAATTTTACTAATTACTTAATTATGTAACTAGAGAAAATACTGAGAAAAAAAATTAAGATATGGCACAACCTGCAATAATTCTTAATAATAATAATTCTTTACTCCATGATTGTACTCTTAAGCTATCCATTAACTCTTAAGCAATTAATTGATTTGACAGTTTTTTAGAGAATTTTGAATTTAGCTAAGTTAGTACCATGGACAGTTCAAAACTGTTTTGTAAAATTTTTTTTACAAGATAATATAACTGTGATGAACTAGATGTGAAAACTGTATGAAAAAAATGCCCTAAAAAACTGAACTCCAGTTTGGAAAAAAAATTAAAATTGGTTTAAAATTAAAATCCTTAAGAATGAAGCAATAAGTTCACAAGATCTGACTAAAATATCACCCACACAACTGGTGTCCACACAAGTGAGAGAACAATCAGATATTTCCTGAAATCTTAAAAGACCTTAATGGCAGGGTATACAAAAGAAATCGTTCATTGTTTAAGCATTTACCAAAAACTATCAATATCAAATTATGAGAAACAATTAATCTAAATTTGTTTAAAAACCATGCTCAATCCATGTGCTGATGTCTACATGGAATTTTTGGGTCATGTGGTTGGTTTAGTAATTATTAAAAAGATGTTTAAACTAAAGTCGCACAAATTAATTTTTTAGATATAATGTTTAATAAGAGTAGATAAGATATTTACCCATAATGTTTTGATGAGTCATAGCTTGCACTTCCTGCCTAGGATATGGCTCAGTAAGAACTACATTACCCATCAGCTGATCACTGGGTGAAATCCACAACTGTTCTTTTGGTCCTTCCAATTTCTTATTGTATCCAACCTATCACACCAAAAAGGACACAAATCATCTCCCAAAATGTGAAACAAATAAATGTTTAATCATGAAAAAATTATTAAAAAATAGTTACACATTCTTTCAGCCCATCACTTGCTTGAGAGAAGAATAAATCCGATAGTTGGAAACCTACTGCCAGTCTAATCTCATCAATACTTGGCAACTGGTGGCTCTTCAAGAACTTGGCTTTCTTCAGGTTAATACAGTCAGCCTCTATAATAGATAAAGTTAAGTCATAAAAGGAAGGTCATGTGCTACTTGGCTCCAATTCCTTTTATTACCTGCCCAAGAATCCATAGGCAAAGGATGCCAATGTGTTGCAGCCATTATCAGGTTTGCAAAAAAACTGGATGATATAAGGGAAACTTTACATAAATTTAGGTTTAAGAATTGTCAGATTCAAATCAGTAAATCTACGAAACATATGGTTGAGATACCATACGACTGGTACTCAATTCCTGAATATTACTCATTGGTATAATGCGTCATATTCTTGAGTTTATGATCTAGAATGTTTGCGAACCCAGGTTATTTCAGTAGTTCTTGAAGTGGGTGCCGCCATTTAAAATACATTTTAAAACCTTTTCTAATGTTTATATTTGACATTCTGAAAAAAACTTAATTAAAAAACAACAGCATTATTATTCAAATACTTGTCACACTACAAAAATATATTAAATTTAATATAATAACAACAAATAAGGACGCCATGACCTTTGTTATACCTTACCTATCTTTTTTTGAAATACACGTATCTTCCAAAATGCGGCATAAATATTTTCCGTTGCCCCTATCGTTTCATCTTCCTTTCAGATTCCTTATCGAGATTTAGTTCATAGAACATTAATTTCATGTATTTTTTATTTTATTTTCACTTAAACCTCATATAGTTCAATGTTTTTTCTCGTTACTTTGTGCCAAGTTAACTAAATTTATTAAACTTCCAAAGGTATAGGATGTGAATTTTTAGGTCGGATGCGAAATTACACTTAAACATTTTTACCTATAATTGTTCCAAAGTTTAAACTATACGCGCTTCAACTATTTATTACCGTACCTGCGGGATATTTATCGTTAACGGCCTTATATCTGTTGATCTATCGACTGACATTCTCGACATACTTTCAACCAAATCCCCTTTATAAATCAGCTGTTTTGAAACTTTCTGCTTCAGCTGATGGTGGTCTTTATATGTTCAGCTGTTTGTAGGCCTGTTTTCATCTGACGATGGATCATTTTTAATTGGCTCATAGAAAACCTTTTTTTAATCATCTGATAGAAGACTTTTTTCAGCTGATGGCGATACTTATATGATCAGATAATGGTGGACATACATCAGCTGATGGTAGCCCTACTTTTTTGTTATTTTAATATGTCCATTATGTGTACATATTTTAATCAGCCTATAATGTACTTTTTTTCATCATCTGATGGTGGGATTTGATCAGCCTTTCTCGACACATTGTGCATCAGCTAATATTGGAGCTTTTTGCATCAGCTTATGTTTAATTCTTTTTAATTAGCTGATGTTTTACATTTTTATCAGCTGAAAGAAGACTTTTTCGATCAGCTGATGGTGGACACTTTTTCATCAACTGATGTTAGACCTTATTTCATCGGCTGATGATGAACCTAATATGTGCAGTTGATGGAGGACCTTCATTAGCTAATGGTTGGCCATTTTTTCAGTAATGGTGAATCACTTTGATCAGCTGATGGTGGACCTTGTTTTTTACTGCAATTATGCCACTGAAACTTTTTTTACAGTGACGCTTAAGATTACGGGCAAGAAAGCAAGTATGGATTTAGTTTTTTGGTATCCAGCAATAAAAAATATTCAATATATTCTCTTGGAATGTAGATGCTGTAATTTTGGTGGGAGGAATAGATTTTTTTTGGTGGATTACAAAGGTTCATAATTGATAAAATTACATAAATACATACATTTCATTTATCCATTGAGTTTTTATGATTATGAGTGGTCATATTGTTTGTGATTCCAACTTCCGAAATCCTTTCCTATTTCCTGCTCCACCTACTATAGCAAGTCGACTCGCTATAATAACGAACACAACCTTCCCGATCGACCCTGAATCATATCCTGCCCCAGACAGTGGTCCACTGACCCTTTTCAAGGTTGTATCCGCTCTCTACCGGCTTGATCGAATTATTTTTCAGGTTTCT